>OY728131.1:1336949187-1346949187 GCA_963277665.1 Viscum album | reverse complement strand
GGTACCGACTCATCGTGAGGTCTACCTTCATGTACCATCCAATCCTCATACTCTCGGTCTCTGACAGCGCTCTCTATCGTCTGAATCCAACACAACGAGGTGCGGACATATCCAGTGCAGGGGTGAGTATAATGATACTCAGTAGGGACCCCGAGACCCTCAAGGTCTCACTAAATCCAACAAGGATAACCACAAAGAAGGATCTCAATAGATAACCCTTACTTAGGTATAAGCCCATACTTATACCTAAGTTATCAAGTAACCCATCTCAATCATGAGGGAACATAAAGGTTATGAAATAAACGGATAACCACTACTTAGGTATATGCCCATACATATACCTAAGTTATCAAGTAACCCATCTCAATCATGAGGTAAACACAAAGGTCGTTGACTCAGCTCAAACCAGGATTTTTATTCATGATGTCGAAACCATAGATGCTGGAGAACTCCTCCTCTGTCGATCACAGTAGTCCCGTCATGAATCTGAGGCGCTACTCTTTAACCATAGACTGCTGAGGTACTCCTCCTGTCGAGTACCACGAGTCTGCCACCCAAACACAATAGTGCAGCCCTCTAAGGGTCTGCCGCTCAAACATAGTAGCGGTTCCCCTAATAGCCTATAGAGGTACTCCTCCTGACGAGTACCGTGAGTCTGCTGCCAACTACCAGGCGCTCCATCCGCCGTGGATCTTTCACCAAATACCTGGCACTCCGTCCACTGGGTTAGTCGACTCAATCCAAGTCGAATCAGTCAAGAAGTCGTCAGGTCTATAGCTACTAGGTCTCCACACTTCGTACGCTCGTCTCCAGGAGGGTCTGCTCCATGAGCTACTGGTCGATACTCCAAGTATCACAATGTCCCACGAAGAAGTATCCAAAAGTCTGCCACGTAATAGGGATCTCAACACAACAGACGACGTGTAAATCGGACGCCCGGTCTGTGTGTTATTAGCCTTTTCGTCCCGGTGGCCCGGTTGGTTTCGTGTACGAACCAACCCGACCGTTTCTCAACTGTACCCCAAACTCTCATGGGGTATACTCAAAGGGACCGTTTCTCAACGTGATTACCAACGTCACTGACAGTTCGTCAAACGGACGTCCGGTCTGAAAGTTATCAGCTTTTCCATTCCTGGGGCCCAGTTGCATATCAGATACAATCCAACCCGGCCTTACTCCAACTGCGTCCAAATCTTAGGTGAAGTATTCCAAAAGTTCCGTCTCACCAAGGGAAATCCAAAAAAGTCGCTGGCATGTCAATCAGACATCTATAGGTCAAGTTATAAGCGTTTCCGCTCCGAGGGCCCGGTTGGTTTCGGTTTCAAACCAACCTAGCCGTACCCAAAATTCACTGAAACCTTGAGTGCAATATACCGAAATGACCGACTCGATCCGAGGAATCCTAAGAAATGGAAGGTGTGTCGATTGGAGGTCCAAAACTCAAGTTATGGGCGTTTAACTGAAGATTGTTCGAAAATAGGGGGTTTGGGTCTGGTCCGACCCGGCCCAATACCCCCTGGGTCGGCCCGAACCAGGTCGACCCGACCCGGTTCCGGGTCCGACCCAATTGGGTGTGGCCCGGCCCGGCGCTGGCGGCCCGACCCGATGCAGGTGGCCTGGCCCGACGCGGGTGGCCCGGCCCGGCGTGGCTGGCCCGGCCCGGCTCTGGCAGCCCGGCTGCGGGTCGGCTCTCGGCCGAGCGGGGTGCGAAGGGGGCACCGCCCCCTATTTGCGGAAACGTCCGGCCGTAATTTCCGGCCTTGGTTTTGACCACGGGATCCCCGCGGGTCCCGCCTTCAGGGGGCACCGGCAGCCGGCCAGCCGGCCGCCCCTTTAGAAGACCGCCGCGGCTCATGTCCGACCGGCACGACGTGATGGCGCCATGCCCCTCCATCGTGGCCTGCCCCGGCCTCGGCCCCCTTGGTGCTCCGGGGACGCCCGATGGCGCCACGCCCCTCCGTCGCGGCCCGCTCATGGCCGTGACCTCCTTCGGCCTCACCGGCACGACGCGATGGCGCCGTGCTCCACCACCGCGGCCCGCTCCGGCAGCGGTCCTCTTCGTTCCCGCACGGTGCAATGGCACCATGCCGCCTTCGTCACAAATATCAAAGACGATCAACAAAAAGGGGAGGAGGATCGACCGTGTTTGTGCGGTCCGATATCCTCCCGTTATGACGATATCAAGCGGCCAAAATAATCAACGAAGAACGTTAATTTAAACTTGAACAAAGAATTAACCGCTACCTCAATAAACGATGATGTTTGCTGGTGACGTGGAAGATAGCATCGTGGGGTGAGGTTTCGAAGACGGCATTGGTGTGCATCCAAGGATGGGACGACGCCTCACACTAGCTGCGGAGAAGAAGGAACGACATGTCGTCTCTCCTTGCGGTGATGACATTCTTCATCGAAGGGTGTCATTCTTCGTGGAAGGACGAAGTTTTTCCAAAGCTAGAGCTCTCTCCTCCCTTTTCTCAACATATCCAAACTAACCCCAAAAATAAAATACGCTCCTCTTATTTTATTATAACATTCCATGGGTTCAAAAAACAAAATTCAAATACTTAATTCAATTAATTGAATAAGTGCTGGCATGATTTAATGAGGGGAAGTGGGGAGAGGAGAAGTCACCCACTTAATTACAAGGGAGGTTTAATGGGGAGTTTAAGGGGTTATGGGGAATGTGAAGGGGTGGGGCTCATGTGGTCCCCACCTCACAAATATCCTAACATGGGTAGTTAGGGTCTTGTGGGTTCCACCCCAACTACCCCATGTAGGATATAACCATCCTAAGTTAAGAATAAAATTTGTACCACAAATTTTATTCACTTTTTATTTAATCCCCTATTTTTAAACAAATCATCCCGAGAAAACGAACCTTCAGGAAAGGTCCTATTAAGAAATTCCTGGTGCTACGATTCCATCGGTGCCCTCAGATTTCAATTCCGAGTACCGGTTCAAAAGATAGAAAAACCCGCTCGTTCGTTCACTGAACGTACTCGAGCTAAACTTCGGAAAATTATTATCAGTCACCATCGACCCGCACCGGTCGGGGTTAGGATCTTCCTAAGTAAAACACGCCCCTACTAATCCATCGATACTCTCATATTTTCAATCAGATTTATCATTTAGAAGTTATGAATTTTACAATAACATAATTGTCACTTAATTAATTTATTTGCGGCCAAAAACTAACTTTTTCTGGTGGCCCGTGCCAGAAAAAGTTAGTATCTGCTTAAATAAAGCATTCCCTCACAAGTTCAGCGGTGGTATCAGATTTTTAATCTGAGCTACCATTTGTGAGTTATAACCATTTGAAAAATAAAATAATTTATTTAATTATTTTATTTACGGTTATGTCATTTTTGGAATTTCTCACAGGAGGCCCGCGCCGACTAAACATAAGTAGCGCCTAGGGTAAATCCGCCATCCTGAGCACAACGGTGCCCTCAGATTTCTGATCTGAATAACTATTTAATAGTTATTCCACTTTTTTAGTAAAACTTCTTACATGCGTTACTTTAAGCTTAAAAAAACTTTGGAAAATTATTCCGGGCACACCGGGCCTTAGAATCAGGTTCCGTCAGAAACTGCAAACTTGTAAAATTCCAAAGAATTTATGAAAAAAATTTCCTTGAAATTTATAGGTCTTTACATAAAGTTGTAGTGAACAGAGTCTCCAGGATGACAATGTGGAAGAAGCCCCGACTAAATCCTTAAATCATTAGAAATATGATAGTCATGTGAGATCTAGTGGGATGAATTTCATTAGAAGGTGGATATAGTCTAAGTAGGAGTCTATTAGAGTCAGTTTTCTAGAACCAACTATTTGTACTTTGGATTACATGTATATTCAAATAAGTGAATATTAATTCAAACATATTATTACATATCATTCATAGTTATTCATGAATTTAATGTAATAATGTCTTAGAGTATCTGTGACATTGAAAAGGTCAAAATATTTCCCCACTATGATGAGAACATTAAAATTCCATGATGATATTCTTAAACCTAGTTCTACAGTCATATAAAATTCTATGATGGGGCACATAGTATGTTGACTGTTAAGTATGTGTACTCAAGTAGATGAGACTTCTTCTCATGAAGTTATCACTTAGTAATCTCCAATATGGGAGACTATGAGAATTGTCCTGGTACATGTTTATGTGTAATTGGATATTCCTACACGAGATTGTGTGTAATAGTTCTTAGGCACTAGGATTATTATTAATACATGTCATGACTTACAAACTTAGATTTACCAACTAAAATCATGACTCCATATGTTCATGGTAAGTAGGGTATGTTGGGTGCATCACGAATGACATGTTATTAATGAATAAGTCAAGGAAGGATTTGTTCATTCCATATTAATGGAAGTTGATATCTTGACCCTTCTATTGAAATGGATTCATTTTCTAAAATTCCATGGACATGGTGTAATGATGATTTTATTTCAGATAGTCACTAAAAGACGTGTCAAGAATATAGGTTGATGACATGGGTGTGCAACCTACTTGATGATATATCATGTCAAAGAGATTATATTATATAATGATTGCTCATATATGGTTATTGATGTTGTGACATTAACTTATTTCTATTGGTTTTCTTAACCCATTGATATATAGTAATATTGGGCTTTCAGAAAACCCAGTTAATCCTAATGATAAAGAAGCCTAAAGGGTCACACACTAAGTGTTTTCATTGATCTCAATTAAATTATATTTTTATTTTTTTTAATAAATATTATTCTCAAGATCGGGGAATAATTTCATTCATGATTTATTGACTGCCTAAATTAAATAAATGTTTATTTTCAAGGAAATTATTTAATTACTTAGATATATAATATTTATTTAATTATTGATAAATGAATGAATATTTATTTGAGTATCTTATAAATATCAAAGAGGACTAGTGAGCCAATATCATTTCTGATGATAAATATTAATTTTCAAGCTGATAAAATAATATTTATCACTGCGCTAGTTAGCACACTCCATGATAAAATAAAAATAGTAATATTATTACATGGCATGGGGTCATATAAGGTTTAATATGTTAAGTAAGGTTTTTTGTGAAATTAAATAATATTTTAACCCTATATCTATAAATAGATGGTTATATATATTTTGTAGAGATTGATTGATATAGATAATTTTTGTGCATGAAGAAATATAGTACTCTCTATCAAGACCAAAGAATGATCTAGAGTTTTTCATTCCTCCTCCATCATCTCAAGAATTATATTTCAAGAATAATTATTCAAGTTGGAAGGAACCATCACAATGATCAATATGAACACCACAAGATGATCGACCCACCGTGCTAGCACCTCACAATCCATCAAAATTGGTCAGAGATCATAAAATCATGTGCGATTCACCACTTGAGGTATTCTAAACTTGGATCCTATAAAAGAAATGATGGTTGATTGGTTTAGATGATCAATATCTTCATTGAAGAAATATTTCCATATTGAGGTATTATTTCTTCATATCCATATAAATTAATTATAAATTTATCATGAAAAGATATTATCTTGGTTTGGACAACCTTATTTTTCAATATCCATTGAAAAAATATCATTGGTCATGATATTTAAATCTCGTAAAATATAGGAATGATCCATAAAATCTAATAATTGTTGAGTTAGGATTGGCCCCAATAAGTACTTCCACTGCATTTAGAACCATCACACACCAGATCCCATTATAGCAGGAGTGAAACTGATGCTTTTCTAGAGGTTTATCTTTGATTACATTTATGAATTCAATAATTAATATTTATTTTCAATGCTGTAAAGACCCATAGGGTCTCACATTATGGTTTAATGGATGCGGATTTATTTTTGACTCAGAGAGCTGCTATAAAAAAGTTTTAGATTTTTTTCTAAAAGGAATTTTTGATGGGTATTCACAAGTTATTTCATATGATGTGATACATGGTGAATTTTATGATAAATTTACAAAAGTGTTTTGGTATATATATAAAATTATTTTTGGATATTGATTCGCAAGTTATTGTATATGATACGTCATAGGTCTTTATTATTATTAAAATTGAGTTCTAAAGGCATTGAGGGAATTAACACCTTTTCCTCAGATTGATGGAATGAAAAAGGCACTGATGCTTTCAACGCCATTTACATTTTATTACTTGAAACTCATTGGGGATGGAAACACCTTTTTCTTAATAAAAAATGGAATTTTGGGAATTCCACCTCTTCCCCTATAAAAGAATGTCCCCTCTTTCACTTTTTATTCTCTTATCTCATAATTTTCCCTCTCCCTCACAATCTTCCCTCAATTTTTTCTCACATTGTCTCTGGTGTTGAGGTCTAGTGTGCATCAAATATCTTGCAATAACTTGCATGTAAAAAAATTTCCATGCTTCATTTAATTTTTCTTTATAATTTATTTTAATTTTTTATATATTTAGTTGTATAATTTCTAGTTTATTTTTTTATATTTATACAGTTGTTTAAATAATTAGATGTAATTTTTTAATAATAGTTAATATTAATGAGTAATTAATTATCATTTAATGTCCACTAATGATTAATTAATTAATAATTAGTCTTAGTTAGTAATTTAAAAATTACTATCAATTAATTACTATTTAATATCACTTAGTAGTTAATAATAATTAATAGTGAGTATTAATATTTATCAATTAATTATTATTTAATTAGAAAAAATTAATAAAAATTATTAAACAATTGGTAATTAATATTTAAAATAATTATTTGGTTTTTCATTAGTACATTTTTAATAATAATAATAAATTATTAATTAATAGATTTTTTACTTAATTACTAATAATATTCAAAAAGTATTATTTGGTAATTTATTAATATATAATTAATTAGTATTTAGTAATAATTATTTATTGATAAAAAATAATTTTTAATAATTAGTAATCATTGATAATGATTAATTATCATTAATATAATTAAAAATTATTTTTTCTATTGTAATTAATAATAATTAGTCTTATTTAGTATTTATTGATTATTTTAAATTAATTACTAATTAATATCATAGTGTAATTATTAATAATTATAAATTATTATTAATATGAATTAATTTATTAATTATCAATCAATTAATATAGTAAAGATTGTGTGGTTTTCTGATCAATGACATCTCTATTTGGACGAAAGGAAATCCAGGCCCAGCGGGTTGTGGAGCTATTTTCAGAGATTACCTGGATCAATTCCATGGACGATTTTATAGTACTTGTGGCGCGACCTCATCCCTTGAAGTAGAAATGTTGGCTGCAATACATGCTGTCAATTTTGCTATTCAACAAGGACATAGGAAGATCTGGATCGAGAGTGATTCAACCATAATCATCCAGGCTATCTGGAATGGGGTGATTCATCTCACTTGGCCGATTACCACCCACTGGATGAGATGTCTTGATATGGTTTGGGATATCAACTACATTGTCACGCATGCGTATCGAGAGGCAAACATGATTGTAGATGCTCTTGACAATAAAGGTATCAACCATGAATTAACATGGTCTGATACCCTGCCTCCTGAATTTTATCATTTGTATGACAAAGATTGTAAGAAACTCCCATCTTTCAGACTCATGTTACTCTTTTCATTAATATTCAATAAATTGTGCCTTGGTCTTTTGACTGAGGCACCACTTTCTTATAAAAATATCTCTATTTGGATACAAAGATGTGGACATAAGCTCAGACATAAATGCACTTTGGGGTAATAAATATGAAAATCCTAGTTGAGTATTAAATTGATCCTTATTATGTGCATGACAATGAGGCTTAACTGCACAAATGGTTTGACACTCCCAAATGATATGTGTGATAACCGGGTCCCGGTGACAGCACAACCACCCCACCTTAACATGGTCGTCGGGTCCTGGCCCACCAGGTACCACCAGTTGCCCCGCAGACACGTGGGGCCCACCCCAGGGTCCACCCACATGCCTGAACGGGTCATCTGACTAATGACAGTCCCCACAGGCCAACACTTGTCCTTTCCAGTGTGCTTTGTCCTCACTCACACACATCCTGGGAAATTTCCCAGAAGGTCACCCATCCTGATCACTACTCCAGGCCAAACACGCTTAACTGTGGAGTTCTAATCAGGTAAGCTCCTGAAAAGGAAGGTGCACCTTGTTGACATGAGTCATATCATTTAGTAATTTAACCCTTTATCATTTGGGGATGTTACAATCACCCCCCCCCCCTTTAGAGCACAATGCCCTCGTAGTGGGCCCTACATCTCAACCCAGGCAGTGCACCGCGCACTTAAGGCTGGGTTCCTCCTCTGATACCAAATGTGACAACCGGGTCCCGGTGACAGCACAACCACCCCACCTTAACATGGTCGTCGGGTCCTGGCCCACCAGGTACCACCAGTTGCCCTGCAGACGCGTGGGGCCCACCCCAGGGTCCACCCACATGCCTGAACGGGTCATATGACTAATGACAGTCCCCACAGGCCAACACTTGTCCTTTCCAGTGTGCTTTGTCCTCACTCACACACATCCTGGGAAACTTCCCATAAGGTCACCCATCCTGATCACTACTCCAGGCCAAGCACGCTTAACTGTGGAGTTCTAATCAGGTAGGCTCCCGAAAAGGAAGGTGCACCTTATTGACATGAGTCATATCATTTAGTCATTTAACCCTTTATCATTTGGGGATGTTACAATATGATTTGGTTAATTCACATTCTCTTTATAAACTATTAAACTCAAAAACTATTTCTTAATTATATCATTGTACCATAAAATAACTTTACACAACTATTCCATTATGAACCCTACATGATTAATCCCCATAGTGAATGTTTTATAAACTTTTGGAATCATGATTAAAAGCAATTATTTAATGTAGATAATCATGTTTTCCTGTGTCTACTACCACAATGAAGTTATTAAAACTGACCAAGGAGCATTATATAGTAGATAACCAACACAAGTGGATATAATAAGTGATTGTCACTACAAAATATTTCACTTTTTCCAACAGGAGAATATCTGTTGGTAAAAGTACATTATCTGTTGATAAAATGTTTTACGAACACATATGTCCCTGTCACTAAACTGTCAGTAAAAACTCTGCCGCTAAATGTTTTTGTGACAGATAAAATCATTCTGTTACAATTATAATAATACCAACAGATAAAATATATGTTGGTTAAACTGTTTAGCAACAGATTCTTATGACAAATTTTTCTGTTGGTAAAGATATTACCAACATATAATATCTATTTAGAAATTAAATTTAAAGAAAAATTATAAATTTTATTTCTAGTTAAATTTCATATTATATTTATTAATTTATCATATATAATTAATCTATTTTAATTATTAAACCAAAGACGATTTAAAAGAATGTTCAAACTTAGAAAAAAAATTAATTATATTAATAATGAAATTTAATACAAAATGAAACACAAAAACACAGCATCCCCCCAAAAAAGATCCCCCCCAAGTACCAAAAGCCACACTTTCCCTAGTACTAGCTCCAACACCAGAAACCCATCCATTCCACATGACTAGCAAGCCAGCTCCTGCTATACCACAACCTTTAGCGCATCAACACCAATGATCCATCCATGCCCTAGGACCAGTGAGTTAGCTCCAAGACCAGTAAGAAACTTCAATCAGTAGCTATAACACAGTCTTCAACTCTATTATCTACACCACACAAATCCAAAAATCATAAAATAAACGAGCCATTTATAGTACCAACAAAAAAAAATCGATCCAACTTCAATAACAACGAGGAACCTCAAATCGATGCTATGACACACCCTTTAGCTCCAATGTCTACAACACAAACAACCAAAAATCATACAGTGAAATATATTTGCATGAATTGAAACCAAAATAAAAATAAATGGAAGTACAAAAAATTATTTTCATAGTGAAAAATTTTCATCATCCCTGTTGGCATCTCATGGATTTGAGAAAAAGAGAGTAGCAAAGTGCCAACAGTCCAGAAAATGAAATATAATTAAGAAATAAAGATAAAACTCATTTTCGGTCAATTCCACCCCTGAAGAAGTCATCCCAACATGTTATTTAATTGAAAAAAAAAATACTCGAAACATATTAATAAATACAAGAAGAATATTATAAGAAGAAATAGAAAAATAAGAGGGAGAAGAAGAAAAATAGAAGCAACACAAAAAATGCAAAAAGAAACAGCACCTTGAGAAGGATTTTATTCATCATTAAAAGTGGTTGAGCACTTGAAGAGTTCCATGGAGAGGTATTTTTTACAAACAAGAATTGAAAATATTTATAGAAATAAAGAGAGAATAATTTGGGTTCCTAAGTGTGTATGTGGACCTCTCTTGAGGATCTTCAAGCAACGACCTAGAATAAATCCACCAAATCCCATGCCCAATTTCTCTAATCTGTTTGTTTCCATCCATGTGATTGAGTTGCGTGAAACTTCATTGTTGAATTGTTAATGAGAGAATTAGGGTTGGAATATGGATTTTTAGTGGGCCTAGTTGAAGTTGAATGGTGGGATGAGTTAGAGTGGTGTAGGGGTTGTTGACAGCGATGGGATGGGCTGGTTGTTGGGCAACCTAGTTGGGAGATAAAGTCGTGGGCTTGGATATTATGATTGGTTGGGCAAGGGCTTATTGGTTGGAATTAAGGAAAGAATAGAGGTAGGAGTGTTTGGTCTGTAATATAAGTGGTAGGCTTCATTTTTAATAGAGGAAGGAGTGTTTGATCTGTAATATAAGTGGCAGGCTTTGTTTTTAATAGAGTTATTAGGGGGTGGATGTAACGACACGAATCCGGAGCCCCTCCATTGGTGCCCTGTACCTGGTTCACCACATGACCTCAAGCGCATTTTCCCAAACACCAGAGGCTGCCGACTAGCAGCGAGGGCCTTGGTTAGTCGGTGGGGAAACTATGCCCTCATTCGGTAAAGTATACAACGGAAACAACCAGACACAATAGCAGAAACAATCAACAACATACAACAATTGAAGTGAACAGTGGAAGCAATGGATACCTAATAATGATGCAACATGGTACATATGTCTATGGAAAGCAGTAAAAAAACCAACGTGCGGAAGTACAACTGAAAACAAAGTGCCAAAGAAAACAAAGTAAACTCCTCAGCATCACAAGCCTAAGCTCGATCCCTTTCTCTCTAGCTCCAAGAAATCACGTACTGAAAGTCGAAGGGCACTTGACCTTATCTATTCCTACAATAACAAAGTCTGCTTGGGCCAAAAATCATGGCCCAAACAGGGTGTGATAAAAATTCCTAGTAGGAAACCACCCAAATATTTGTGCCTAACAGCCAATGAATAGATTACAGAAATAAAGTAGGAAGCAGTAAACAGGAAATCACAAGCAGCTACAATCCACAGTTCTAACAAACAAAGTACACAAGTAAACAACTAGCAAAATAAAGAAAAAGGTAACCCTCTGGGTATCTCTCACATCCTAACCCCTATGGTTCAACCTATAAGTACTAGCAACCCTCTAGGAGGCACACACAGTCTCACCCCTCTGGTTCAACTTAAATAATTAATAGACTCTCTAAGGAAGCACTCACCGTCAATTCCCCCTATAGTCTCGTATCGTACTAAAGGATCTCTGGGGAAGCACTCAACATCTCATTCCCCCTGTGTCTTGCATCAAGGATCTACAGACTCTCTGAGGAAGCACTCATTGTCAATTCCCCCTTGTGGTCTCGCATCGTGTTTAAAGACAATATGGAGAAGCCCTTACGTCAATTCTTCCTTTGGTATAATACTCTAGGTTCTCGCAGTCCTGAGTGAAAATAAACATGCTCAGCACGCGTGTATCATCCAAGTAAACCTCAAGAACTAATTGGATACCATTCTAAGGCTCAACAGTAACAAATTAGCAGTTCCACTATCCTACAGCTAGGCATGAAAACTGGAAAAACGCCTAACAGGCAGAAAAAACATGGAAAACATCCTTAGAAAAAAATAAATTACTCTACTTACAAGAATAATCCTCTACTACAGTAATCAATCAAAGCAGGCAAACAACATGGGAAAAACAGGAAACCCACAATTCCACGCCCAAGGGAATTTGTGGAATTTTTACAAAATACTCATCTACTTTCAACAGAAAGGCACAAACCACCTACCTCGATCCTAGGAGATCGATATACGTGAACCACGACGATTGATTCCCCTTAGAACGTCGTAGATCTGAGAAAATGCACAAAATGATCAACCCATGATAACTCGAAAACAAAGAGGAATCAGGAAATGAAGATCAAGCAGAAGGAAGATATTACCGCTGCGATTCCAATGCAATTGACCGTGCTCAAATCGGAGAACGGATGAAGGGGCGGGGGCTCGTCGAAGATTCGGCCGTACAGGTCACTCTCGGACGAATGAGACCTAGAAGGAGGTGTTTCTGTGCATCAGGAATGACCCCAGTTCGTTTAGTAAAAAAAAGAAAGTGTATGGCGTGTACTGGGTCTTTTCCATACTCCGCCAAAATCGGCCTCCACGTCACCCCTACACACCGTGTGTGTGGCCCAGGCACGACCAGCACACGGCTTCGAGCTGGAGAAGAGTACACAACATGTACTCAGAAAGTACACGACGTGTACTTCGAAAATTTCCAGAAAGTTCATTTTTCTTAAAAACTCCAGAAAAGGAAATACATACCTGAAATGAAGATTCGGGTTCTTACAAACTTCCCCCCTTAAAGAAATTCATCCTCGAATTTCCCTAACGTGGCGTAGAAGAAGGATCCCCAAACAGATCCGGCCACTGCGATCGTACATCAGCCTCCCTTTCCCAAGTCTCGTCCTGTACTCGCCCGTGCTGCCATAGCACCCGTACCAGAGGAACAGAACGCCCATGGAGAACCTTCGTACTGCGATCGACAATCCAGATAGGATGCTCCTCAAATGACACATCCGCTTCAAGCTCAACCTCCTTAGGTTGAAAGACATGAGACAGGTCTGAAAAGTAGCATCGGAGCTGAGAGACGTGGAAGATGTCATGCATGGCCCGATACCTCTGAGGTAGCTGCAACCGATAGGCAACCGACCCCACTCTCTCCAAGAACTCAAACGACCTGATGTACCGTGGTGAAATATTTCCCTGTCTCCCAATCCTCTTGTGTCCTAACCTCGGTGCGACACATAGGAAAACCTGATCTCCGACCTCAAACTCTAGAGGTCGTCTCCGCTGATCAGCATAAGACTTCTGGCGAGACTGTGCTGTAGCCATCCACTTCTGAATTAGATCTATCTGCTCTGAAGTCTCCTGAACAAGATGAGGTCCCAGCAAAGCTGCCTCTCCTGCCTCCAGCCAGCATAGGGGTGATCAGCATGGCCTACCATACAAAGCCTCGTAAGGTTCCATCTGAATGGTCTCTTGGAAACTGTTTTTGTAGGAAAACTCCACCAGAGGGATATGCTTCTCCCAAGAACCGCCAAAGTCTAGGATGCAAGCTCAGAGCATATCCTCAAGCACCTGGATTATGCGCTCGGACTGACCATCTATCTGGGGATGTTATGTTATACTCAAGAGTACATGTGTACCCAAGGCCTTCTGAAGTCCCTTCCAGAACCGAGAGGTAAAGCGTGCGTCCCTTTCTAAAATAATAGAGCATGGAACTACATGCAGACGAATGATCTCTCTGATGTAAAGTCGTCCCAGATCATCGACACTAAAGGTCTCCTTGATCGGAAAGAAGTGAGCAACCTTCGTGAGCCTGTCGACAACAACCCAAACAACATCGTTCCCTCGAGCTGACCTCGGAAAACCAGTCACAAAGTCCATCACAACATCGTTCCACTTCCACTCTGGAATGGGTAACTGCTTTAAAAGGCCTGCTGGTCACTGGTGCTCCGCCTTCACCTGCTGACAAGTAGAACACCGCAAGATGAAACCAGCAACATCTTTCTTCATACCTGGCCACCAGTACTGGCGATGAAGATCCCGATAAATCTTGGTGACGCCAAGATGAACTACCCAAACTGAGGAATGAAAATCCCACATCAGCTCCTCGCGTATGTCTTCTGGCACCCATACGAATCCCTAGAAGCATAAGATCTCATCCTCGCCCACTTTCCATCAAGGAAGAGGGTCCTCTCCTGACACACTATCGCATAGGACTAATCCTTCTGAGTCTAATAGCTACCTCATCCATACCCGATAAAGTAGTGTAGAGGTAACATCTACAGAAGATAGGAAAGTCTGTCCCTGTCTATCGTGCACCTCCAGATGCATCCCAAAGAACAGAGCTATAAGCTGCCACTCACTGCTGACCTCTTGAACTGCCTGAATCTGAGTCATCCTGCTCAACGCATCTGCCACTGTGTTTCCCATTCCTGATGTATAGGCAAGCTCGAAATCAAAAGACTGAAGATAATTGACCCACTCGCGCTGTCTCAGATTCAGATCACGCTGAGTGAAGATATACTTGAGACTTTTGTGGCCAGTAAATACCACAAAGTACTCTCCCATAAGATAGTGTCTCCAACAGCGTAAGGCATGAACAACAGCTGCCAACTCCAGATCGTACGTAGGGTAGTTCTTCTCATGCGGCCTCAATTTCCGAGAACCGTATGGAACGACTCTATCTCCCTGCATAAGCACAGCTCCTATCCCAATACCTAAAGCATCACAATAAACAGTGTAGCTCTTTCTTGGATCTAGCAAGACTAATATCAGTGATGACGTCAACCTCCCTTTCAGCTCCTGAAAGGATAACTCACAAGACTCTGACCATAAGAACTTCGCCCCCTTCTTGGTCAGTCCTGTCAAAGGTGCTACTAGGCGTGAGAAGTTCTGAATGAAGTGTCTGTAGTATCCATCCAGCCTTAGGAAACTACGTACCTCAAAAACGTTCTTTGGGTACTCCTAAAAGACTACATCTCTCACTTTCTCTAGGTCCACAGATACTCCTGCCTCTGAGATGACGTGACCCAAGAAGTGAATATGATCCATCCAAAAGTGTCACTTCGAGAGTTTAACATAAAGCTGATGCTCTCTTAGTGTACTCATAAAGATCTCAAGATGTGTGGCATGGTCATGTCGAGTGTGAGAGTACACCAAGATATCGTCCATGACGACCACGACAAAGGAGTCCAAGTAAAAATGGAACACTCAGTTCATCAGTTCCATGAAAGCTACAGGTGTGTTCGTGAGACTAAATGGCATGACTGTATACTTGTATAGACCGCACCTGCTCCTGAAGGCTTTCAGAGGTATATCTGATGGTCTAACGCGCAACTGATGATAACCGAACCTCAAGTCGATCTTAGAGAACACTCGGGCTCCTCGAAGCTGATCAAAGAGGTCATCGATCCTCGGCAAGGGATATCGGTTCTTGACCGTCAACTGGTTCAGCTTCCGATAATCCACACAAATCCGAAGGGTACCATCTGCCTTCTTCGCAAACAGGATAGGCGAAGCCCAAGGAGAAGTACTGGGTTGGATGAAACCCTTCGCCTGCAACTCCTCCAACTGCTTCTTGAGCTCCTGCAACTCAAGTGTAGCCATCCTATAAGGAGGAATGGACACCGGTGCTGCTCCTGGAACAAGCTCAATAGAGAAGTCTACCTTACGCTCTGGAGGAAAACCCGAAAAGTCCTCTAGAAAGACATCCCTAAAATGATCCACCATTGGAGGAAAGTCTAGCTACGAAGTCCCCTGATCATCCAGATAAAGACTAGCAATCTGGTGTGTCACCCTTCCTAGCCCATGATTCTCGAGTCCTGCTCGACTCGCCTGAACATCCTATTCACCTCGATAAAGAAAAGATTCACCCTCTGGTGAAATAAAACTCACCCTGTGGCCATAACAGTCGATGACTGCCTGGAAGGGAACCAACCAGTCCATCCCAAGAATGACATCATAGCCTGTCATCTCTAAGACATAGAGATCCCATAAGAAACAATACCCTGCAACCTTGAGAGGGAACTCTCTACGCTGGAATTCACTAGATGTCCTTGTCCCCAAAGGTGTGTCTAGTGTCAACAAGTCAGACAAAGAAAAGACACAGAGCCCAACACTCTCCACAGCAGCAACAGAGATAAAACTATGTGTATCACCAATATCAAAAAGAGATGAAGATAAAACCTAGGCTACTAAAACCGTAACTCAAATTGTAGAAGGGTCGGGATCCTGATATGAATAAATCTGCTCCACGGTGAAAGACTGGCCTACACTGCGGCCCTGCACCCCTGGCCGACCACTCTGAGCTGAACCTCCCTACTGGTTCTGAGGGAATGGTGGCTGACTGTCATGATCTCAACCTCCACCTCGGCCCGAATAGCCGGAAGAACTCCAGTTCCCCGACTAGTGAGAAACTGGTGGGGCTTCTACTAAATGAGGATTCATGGAAGAACCCCGGTCACCTGATGCTGGTGAGGAAACCTGGCAGAAACGCTGAAGGTGACCCATCGTGCTGCAAGATCGGAACTCCACGGGGTCTCTCTGGCACTGCGGCCTCATGTTCCCTGACCGGCCACACTGGTAGCATACCACCTGGCTGCCTGACAATGCATATCGCTTCCTCGGATCACTATGCGTAGTCCCCCTACGATGCTTCTTTCTGTCATCTGGAGGAAAACTAGCTCTGGAAGCAGAACCTCCCTAGATCACAGCTCCAGATTCTCTCATATTGTGCTCCGTAATCAGTGCCTGGTTGACAATGGAAGTGATGGAAGTTAGCTGGAAGAGATTCACCTGTGAGTGGATCTCCCGCCTGAGAGGATCCTCGAACTTCCTTGCTAAGAACACCCCACTCCCATCCCGGAGGGGTGTGAAATGCTGCAGCTCGGTGAAACGAGAGGAATAATCCATGACAGAAAGAGTACCCTACTCTAAGCTCATGAACTCCCAGGCTCGGTCGGCCCTCAGGGTCTCCGGGTAAAAGTCGTCATAGAACACACGCTGTAACTCCTCCCAAGCCATATCCTGCTGTTGATCCACTTGTGAGATGATGTCCCACCACCTCTTGGAGAAGTCTCAGAGAATATAGGTGGAGAGCTTGACCCGCCTCTCTGGAGGTGTCTCCAGATGCTCAAAGATAGTCAGTATGGCTTCTAGCCATGACTCTGCAGCCTGAGGTCCTCCTTCTCTTGAGAAAGTGGGACGATGCTGCTGCTGAAAAACCCACGTCAGGTCTTCCATAGTTGTGGAAGGAGGTAGTGATCCCTGGAAGGCCTGTATCATCCTCATGAAACCTTCCCTGAACTGCACATCAGCGCCTGCAACTAGTATAACAGCCGGTGCCAAGGCTGGCCTGACTGGAGGATCGACAGGTAGTCCCTGATCAGCCCTGTCTGGCGTCTGATCACTACCTGATGACAGACGTACGACCAGAGAAAGTCTAGGAGTCATATCTCTAAAAGATCAAAAGCACACCTTATATCGGAATTAACAAAGACATAGAACACAAGAGTGAAAAATGGGAATAGGGAAGAAAAGCACACAAGTTTACAAAACTTGACTACACGGTGTGTATAAAAACTACACAACATGTCTTCTTAAGCCACTGACATGGGCGTGTGCTCCTACCATACAAGTCGTGTGACACCTCAAACTACACGGCGTGTTGACCCCAACACACGGTGTGTACTTGAAAACCATTCCCCTACCCGAGTCCTTTACACGGTGAACCCACACGGTTTTCTTAAACTGAGACTACACGGCGTGTTCCCTGAGGACACGACATGTAGTGGACAAGGCTTCGGCGGCCCGTGTTGTTAAACACATGTCTGTCTACACGGCTGAACCTTACACGACGTTCTTTGAACAAACAGGGCGTGTATATGCGAAGACGACACCGCCCCGTGTTGTTCGTGACACGGCCGGGTACCTGGCAAGAATACACAGCGTGCTCCAAAAGCAACACAGTGTGCCTGAGATAAGGTCACACTGACCCGTTTTGTTCATGACATGGCTGGGTAACTGGAAGGGACTACACAGCGTGTTCCATTACAACATGGCGTGTGCTACTCGAGCTTCCCCGACCTGTTTTCTTAATGACACGACCGGGTACACGACTCATTACTACACGGCGTGTACCTACCATACACGGTGTGTTCCTAAAGTTACTTCCACGACACCGTGTTCTGCTCACACGGTCAGTGACACGGCCTGAAAACTACACGGCGTGTATCCAAAAAGTACACGTCGTGTATTCTGGGTTTTTCTGGGCAGTAGCTCAGAAACTGCACAGAACCCCAGAAACACTAAAAACAAGGCAAAGAGGTTCCAAATTCCAATTCGTGAGGGCCCATACTCCCCGCGAATCAAACCTTGGCTTCTCTTACAGTCACATACAAGGGAAAACGAACATCTCTCTAACATAACAGCAGGGATTCTATCAAGAATCTATCACAACAATATGCATAATCTACACGAAGTCTATCACAACAACATGAAATCGCTAATGCACCCTAGATGTCATGGAAATAATGCATGAATGTGATCTCTAAAAGTGCCTATATGATGCATGAGATGTCATACCCTCATCTCATTGGGTTGAGATAGAAATAGAACTGAAATATCAAAACAATAACCGCACAAGTCATGCGAATCACTCTAGGTGAAAACATATCAACCATAAAAACTCAAAACCAGCAAACTGCAATTAACAGGGTAGTATGGATTTTCCCTATACATGGGTTAGCTACTCCCGAGAATAGCTTAATACCAAGTACCGAGTTCTTCCTATCCCTGGATAAAGTCTCCAAATAGTAAAGCAAGAGAAAAGAAATCATCTGACACCACTTTGTAATGACCTGAATCTGAAGCCCCTCTACTGGTGCCCCGTACCCGATTCACCACATGACCTCAAGCGCGTTTCCCCAAACACTAGAGGCTGCCGACTAGCAGTGAGGGCCTTGGTGAGTCAGTGGGGAAACTATGCCCTCATTCAGTAACGTATACAGCGGAAACAACCATACACAATAGCAGAAACAATCAACAACATACAACAATTGAAGTGAATAACAGAAGCAATGGATGCATAATAATGATTCAACATGGTACATATGTCTATGGAAAGTAGTAAACAAACCAACGTGCTGAAGTACAATTGAAAACAAAGTGACAAAGAAAACAAAGTAAACTCCTCAGCATCGCAAGCCTAAGTTCGGTCCCTTACTCTCGAGCTCCAAGCAATCATGTACCGGAAGTCGAAGGGCGCTTGCCCTTATCTATTCCTGCAACAACAAAGTCTGCTTGGGCCCAAAAGCATGGCCCAAATAGGGTGTGATACAAAGTCCCGGTAGGTAACCACCCAAATATTTGTGTCTAACATTCAATGAATAGATGACAGAAATAAAGCAGGAAGCACTAAACCAGAAAGCACAAGCAGCTACAATCCACAGTTCTAACAAACAAAGTACACAAGTAAACAACGATCAACAATAAAGAAAAAGGCAACCCTCGGGGTAGATCTCACAGCCTAACCCCTATGGTTCAACCTATAAGTAATGGAAACCCTCTAGGAGGCGCACACATTCTCACCCCTCTGGTTTAGCTACAAGAATTAATAGACTCTCTGAGGAAGCACTCACCGTCAATTCCCCCTATAGTCTCGTATCATACTAAAGGATCTCTCAGGAAACACTCAACGTCTCATTCCCCCTATGGCCCGCATCGAGGATCTACAGACTCTCTGAGGAAGAACTCATTGTCAATTCCCCCTGTGGTCTCGCATTGTGTTTAAAGACACTCTGGAGAAGCCCTTATATCAATTCTCCCTTTGGTCTACTACTCTAGGTTCTCACAGTCCTGAGTGAAATTAAACATGCTCAGTGTGCGTGTATCATACAAGTAAACCTCAAGAACTACTTGGATACCATTCTAAGGCTCAACAGTAACAAAGTAGCAGTTCCACTTTCCTATGGCTAGGCATGAAAACTGGAAAAATGCATAACAGGAAGAACAAACATGGCAAGAATCCTGAGCACAAAATAAATTACTCTACTTACAAGCATAAACCTCTACTACAACAATCAAGAAAAGCAGGAAAACAGCAGGGGAAAAACAGAAAACCCACAATTCCCCGCCCAAGGGAATTTTTGTAATTTGCACAAAATACTCATCGACTTTCAACAGAAAGTCACAAACCACCTAACTCGATCCTAGGAGATCGATATACGTGAACCATGATGATTGATTCCCCTTATAACATCATAGATCTGAGAAAACATACAAAACACTCAACCCACGATAACTCAAAAACGAAGATGAATCAGAAAACGAAGCTCAAGCAGAAGGAAGATATTACCGTTGTGATTCCAATGAAATTGACCATGCTCGAATCGGAGAACGGACAAAGGGATGGGGTCTCATCAAATATTTGTCCATACGGGTCACTCTCGGACAAACGAGACCTTGAAGGAGGTTTTTTTGTGCATCAGGCGTGACCCCGGTTCATTTAGTAAAAAAAAATAAAGTACAAGGCGTGTAATTTCAGAGTACACGATGTGTACTGGGTCTTTTCCGTACTCCACCAAAATCGGCCTCCACATCACCCCTACACACCGTGTGTGTGGCCCGGGCATGACCAGCACACGGTTTCGAGACGGAGAAGAGTACACGGCGTGTACTCAGAAAGTACACGACGTGTACTTCAAAAATTTCCAAAAAGTTCATTTTTCTTAAAAACTCCAGAAAAGGAAAAACATACCTGAAACAAAGATCTGGGTTCTTACAATGGACAGGCTTACTAGGGGATTGATTTATATGGGTAGGACTTATAGATTTTAGGGATGAAATGGTTGTAGTAGAGGTGGGTTTTGTTTTGGGTTAGGCTTTGGATAAATTGGTCTTGAAGCGGTTTCAGAAGTGGGGATGGAAGCGTGGGTCCAGTGTAATTTGAAGTGTGCTGGGGATTATAATGTTGACAGACTTAGAGTGTAGGGTGAGGATGAAGTGAAGAGAGGTAAGTGGATGACTTAGCATTGACATTCTGTCGACCACCTAGCGTTTAATGGCTTGAACTAAACATTGAGCATCCTATGAAGCAACACCGAACCAATAGAAATTTCAGCTGAGTCAAAAAAACACACAACTAATGTGAGAGTTTCCAGCAAGATCCCTCCTCTATCTAGGTTTAGTAGCAGCTATAAATCATACCTGATAGCAGAAGTTGTGCCTCCTTTTATCTTGAATACATACAACAATGGCCTCTCTGGAAGGATTTATAGTGGATTCCTTCTGGGAAATAGACCATGAACAACAAACGAGACCCATCGTACATGCATCAGTACAGATGTATTAGAGCATGAAAACCCTCAATTCAGTCGAGTGGCATAACAGGATTATCAAAAATATTTTATATGAATGTTTGTTCACACATGTGTTTTTAAGTGTGTGTGAATAGGCACCACCCAATAATATTAGCAGGCACAAGGAGAAAACTCTAGGACATTTTTAGAGTGTGTAATAATTCATAACACCAAGAAACCAATATGAAAATCCATCTAGATTAATGAAATCGTGTGAAAACACCATTGAAACCTGAACCTACAGTAGATATCGATACATCATGCAAGGCAAATGCAACACCTAGTAATGAAATCCATGAATAAAGTGTTTCTATATGGGATAATGCATATGTGAAACATAGTTTTAACAGCAATACCCTGCAATTCCCTCATTTGAATATAATACGAGTCCTACCTAATCACCTATCATGAAATTATTGAATTAAATTGAATGCTTCAAATAGGCCCCAACCATTGGAAGGTTCACTTAATCACCTTAAGTACTTAACATCACATGTGATTTTATAGAAAAAACCATTCAGGGATGATCTAAAACCATGAAATCAAGATTCCACGATAATAAAATAACCTTATTCTCATATGTATTAGAATGCATGGGATGAATCTTTTCTAGAACTATCAAGGCTTCCCACATATATAAAAATAAACCCATGAAGAGATTATCCACCATAATTATTGATGACCTGGAAAATTAATCCTTCCTATTCTTCAGGAAACCCCTATATTGAATGGATGAATAAGCAGCATAAGCATGAATCAATACTATGCCCCAATAATGATGATAAAAACCATTTTAATTAGAATTGAGACTATTCAATGAAGTTTCATTCATTAGGACAAACCTCCAAACATATAATATCAATAATATGATTTTAAGTCCTCACATATAGGGATTGAGTATCCATAGATTGTTAACCAAACCATTATAGTGTAGATTAAAGATAACTAAAGGCAAACCTTATATTTTTTTCATCAAGTGAATGATGCTCCATGCTACTGAAATGAAGCTGGAGGAGTGCACCCCTTCCTCTAATCAAGTTATTGATGTAATAATCTATGAGGGATGGAGTTAAACAAAGAAATAATAGAGGAGGGACATCACTCAATGCCAATCTATAAATAAGTTTCTATACACAGAAAAAGACAATGTCATACAACAAAAACAATCAAGGGGTTTGTAGTCTATGTATCTTTATGTTTGTGGTTTTGATCTATCACATTGATAGATTGAAAATTATTTAGTGATTAAAGTGGGAGAGACTTTTTATACTTGATATTCCAAAACCATCTTCTATTCTTCCTTAATCGACTTATATTGCTTTATAGAGAGTGATATGATGTTGAATGTGATTGTGATAAATTTTCATTTCATTTTTCTATTTAATACTTTATTCATTAATCAATTTTCTTCCTCCACTCAATCAATCATGAATATGATGTTATATGAGTGACAGGGTAGTGAAGTGGTTGGTGATTGTTGGAACATGTGTGGAAGAAAGAATATCTCCCTAATATACTCATGATAAATGTCTTCTAATCATTAGGTTCCTTCATATTTGAATATGATACCTCTATTGGAGGATTGGATAATTATTATCTACTATATTTATTCAAAAAGGTGATAAGATTAGCTTAATGTGATCATTTTAATGCTATAACTCCACAAAAATAGCAACCAGATATGATACTATCTTCATAAAGACCCTATAATTAATCAAGAGATAGAGAAAGGGTTCATAATTTTAGGAATTTTTATAGAATAACATTGGAACTTTTAGCACGTGGATCAGTCAATGATGTATCATCTAATTAAAGGAAGTGCATGTTTTTTGAGGAATTTTCTAAAGGATTTCTCAGTCAAGAATTAAAATCAGCATGCAACAGCACCTTAAAATATTTTCAGTATATAATCCCCTTAAAAAAAATAATCCATAGAGTTGAGTAATTGCACCGAAAAAAGTGCATAATTAAAACAATAACTCCCCTGATAAGTGCCTCTTTGACTTCTGAATTCAGCTATAAGCAATTCACTCTTCCAAATTATAGAAAATAATCTGGTTTCAACCAATGAAGCTCCTAAAAAAAGAATATGTAACATTAATAACCATAGTAAAATTCAATTAAAAATGTAACCCGAATTTTAATAGGTTAATTATTTGCGGTCCCCAAATCTTCCATGAGAAAATTTGGAGTGAAAAGAAGCCATGTTAAATCTGTTTTTTCATATCTTGGTTTAAGTAGTCCATCACCAAGGCTCTATAAGAGTATTAGATAGTCTATCATCAATTTATACAGCTATAAAATACAATCAAAGTATGAAAAACTGATGAATTTCATTAAGGAAACTTGCTTATCACTCATTTAAATCTTCAGTAAAAGAATTCATGCAAAACTATTCTAAAAAATTTAAAATTTAGATTTTCAGAAAATAAGTTCATGTTAATAAAATATCACAATATTTTTCAATAACAAAGACTTTATCATGCACATTAATACCTTATTGTACCCATAACATGCATAACCAATAATCTAGCAGTTTTTGTAGTACAGTTGCGCTCAATAATCTATCATCTAATTGTTAATAAAGTTTACTACATCATACTTCTATCAATTTCCTTGAAAACTACAAAACCCCCTTTTAACACTTAGATTCATTACAACTGTGAAATTTCACCCCTCCATGGTGACAATATAATATCCAAATACATTATATTTAACCTTATATTCTATTTTTTATTCAACCACATCATGATAGGGTGTTCCTCTACTGAATCACTTACACCATTATAATGGGATTATAGGAATAATTTCATAACACCTATTAACTATCTTATACTTTCATGACCTGTTATCATAATGGAAAATTGTTAACTCTTGATATAGATATTGATAGAACTTTTCTAACTAGAAATAAATAAATGAGATACATTGATATTCAACACACTAAATTAGAGGTTATTTCATTGAATGGACCATGTGAAACTCCAAGTGGTCATTGTGAATTCAATTTAAAATCTCACTGAATTAAACATTAGGAGACATATCTATAGTGCATTTCTGAAAATAAAATTTTAAATTGAAAATTTGAATGATTCAGCAAGTGCCAAATTTTAGTTTCCATATAGGAGAGGATCTGAACAAACACATCAATATGTTTTCTATTGTGTGCGTAACATTTAATCCATGAAGTGTCATAGGGGTTCAAGATAAACAGAGATTATTACCTAGATCTCCTAAAGTATTATCCAAAGAGTGGTTGTATAACCTCTATCTCAGAGAAGATACCATATGGAAATAGATTTAGTGATTTTTTCTGTAATGATTTTTCCTAACCTCAAATAGGGATTTCATAAGGAAAAATATTTATGGACTCCAATAATGCAGATGGGAATCATTATATTAATACATAGAGTGATTCATGAAGATTTAATCTATGGAATATGAAATGTACAATTGAGGCACCCACTCAGTATTCACAACCAGAAATTGGGAAGTAGTGATAGACATTTCACTTTTTTTTTGCCTCCAACAAGTTCTTCACAACCTAATTCACTTAATTTTTACCCGAAATTAAAAATTTCCCTTGTTTCGTCAATACTTTGAGTGTAGTCTAAGAAATTTATCATAGAAATAATGATTTCCTACCAAATGTGATGATATGAACAAAAGATAGAGAATGAACGACATCAGCGAACCGAAGGGGTGGCTGGAGAAGAGAAACATACCTTGTAACGGGTGGCAGGGAGTCGAACAGGTGGTGACATAATGAAGGGGGATGAACTGAAGATCAATGAACCAAAGAGAGATGAACTGAAGAGTGATGAATGGTGGCTTGAAGAAGTAGAGGACACCAGTCAAACCTGACGAACTGGTACGCGGGTTCTTCGATAGAAAAATTTGGGGGTGCGGGATCAGGGGCGCTGGGTAGGGTTTTATGATGTTTAATTGATATCTATTGAATTAAATATTTCTTTTTAATAATTATTAAAAAGATAATGTTATGAAAAATAAAAAATTGAATAGGTGATTATAAAAAATTTATTTTTTGGAAAAAATGTTTGTATAAGCGTGATAAAGTAACAAATCCAACTGTAAGTAAAAGATTTGTTAGTATTGAACAGTAAATATCGACAGATGCATTTGTTGGTAAAAAAAGTGTTGGTAATTATAATTTATATAAAAAAAAATTATATTTGTTGTAATTACTTGTTTTTACCAACATATGTTTTATCTATCACTAATTTTATGTTTGTATAAACCAATTTTTTGTAGTGTGTGTTTCCCTATAATGACTTCATGATTGGTTAAATCTAAAACCTGATCAAGAGTTATTGTCTATTAGTTATGCACATTTTCAATACTTGGGATGTGTTATGGAATCTAGTTTATCCATTACTTTATGATGAGGACTGGTTTTAAGCAAAAACATTATTTAACTAACGGTCTGATAATTGTTTAATGTAGCTATACATAGAGGCTTCAATTGACCAACAATAGACTTATTTTGTATGAGGAAATATCCATACAAGAGTTATCAAAGAAGTTCCATACCAATATTTTATGACCGTTCTATATTATGCGGAAGAAGACATCCTATTTGATAATCTGAATATGACACAAGAGAAATTTTATGATGAATAAGTGTCTAATTATTGAATACAAGTGGAAAAAATGATGATAATGAGGAATATTAGAAGTTTATAGAAGATTTACTAGAAATATAATGGTTTTACACTATCCTAAACACAAGATAAATTATCCACCACTATTCACAACTTGGTCAGAAGCTATAACACATTTTCCAAAATTTAACTATAATATTATCACACCTATAGTTGATTTCCTTGGAGTTGTAGCAGATAGATTTGGTTAAATGGAGAAAACATTATACATTGGAAGATATTTTCCAAGAAAATATTTCCCTAAAATTATATTGAAACAATTTCATATAGAATGAAACTGTAGATATTTAGTTGAGGAGTCAAAATAGAAAAAAATCATCATGTGGTGTGAAAAATACGATGATGCTTGTAGATTTATCTTAAGGGACATTCCTTTAATTTCTCTTGTAGGGTAAATTATTTTCAAGATTGAGGCATTTCAGAATTTCATGAAACCTAACCTGACATAGGATCATACATAATTTCACACTAAATTTGTGTCAGTTGTTATGGTCAATATGGACATGACCTATCAATATGTGCCTATATCCCTTTTGTAGAAGATCATATAATTTTTTTGGCTATGATATTTCATATGGAAAGTCATGTAGGGTGAAATAGAAGTCAATTGTTAAAGTGTACGGTGATTGGGATGGATCGTACCAGGTGTTATCATAATTTTTGTTAATACTAATTCAAAACAACCAACTTTTATTCCACTTCAACATGAATGAAATTGTGTCTCAAGATAATTGATTTGATCCTTCTCATGTTAAATTATATTGGTTTTTTTGGGCATTATTTCTGTTTATTTTCACATTATGTTTCTAAAAATAGTTTATATAGATTTATGGATCATTTCTATTTGTAAAGTACACTAACATACTGCTGATTATGACAACCCAATATGGTAAACATTCACCTATGTTTCTTGCATTTTTTATAGTGTATAATGGTAATTATGACTCCTAGAGTTAGTTTTAACATGTATTAGAAACCATTTCACCCATATTGGGGGTATATGTTTGATATCTGATCATCACTAAGTAATCAAGGAGTCAATAAATGAATATCATTTCACATAGAGATCCCTAAATTCATATCATCTATACTGCATTAGACACATTTCTATTAATGTATGAAATACATTTCATGATGAAGCTATGAATATGGCCATTACAAATCTTGGTATTTAATCCGTTTCTTTTTTTATTATGTTAACATAGTGATAAGATTAATTTATATAAAACATGATCACTTTGGTTGAGAATATGATCCAAATTAGTGAAGGATTTATCAATAATTAGAAGGAATTCATAGGGCTAATCAGGGCGTTTATGAACAAATTATGTGGGTTCTAAAAGAGAAATTGACATTGGCATATAATGGAGAGAATAAGTACAAACACATTACCAAAAAAAATATGGAGTGAATCAATGGATTCTTTAATGGGATTCATAATTTACATATAATTTTCTAGTTCATCGGACATTTTATTGTTGTGTAAATTACTTCATAGAAAGAGAATGATAGATTTTTGATGAGATTCATTAGGGGTTTTGTTATGGATGAAACTTTCAATGTGGTATTGATAAGAACATTGAAGAAGCTTCCAATTTTCAAGTGTAATTATTCAAAAAAGAAACAATTTGATTCAATGTGACAAAGTTTCATGACCCCATCACAGGTATTAGTGGTTGAGTGTTGGTGGTATTACTCGATTGGAGGAATTGTGATTGTTGGAACTTTTAGGCATTGTGGTTTCCATGCATGCATGTCATTGCGACTTGTGCTTCTCTGAACATATCTTAGGAATTTTATATTGATCCAATGTATTGACTTGACACCATTTTAACTGATATAGTGCATCATAGGTTCCTATTTGGGAGTTTTAAATTTCCCAATACTCAAAAAAGAACATATGTTGATACCTAGTATTAGTAGGTTGTGATAGTGAGGAAGATTGAAGTCTAGTATGATTCAAAATGAGATGGATTAGACTTAATAATAAATCTAATTATGGAGATGTATAATATGTCATAAAGAAGTTCATAAAAGGAAGTGATACCATAATATTTCCAGAATGAGTTCTCATTCACAATGATGATGATGTGTTGCAAGAAAAAAATATAAGTTTTTGAGTATTTTAAAATATGATTAGGTTCTTACCTCTATTTAGCCTTTTCAGTGTTTTTTTAAAAAGATTTAGGTTTTCAAAAAACTGGATAAGTCTTGGGATATATATATATATATATATTACATATTATAATAGGGGAAAAATATATTATATATGAATTTGAAAATTATATTTATGAAAATACTCAAATCAGACTATATAAAGTACTTCATTGTCTCAATACTTCCAACTTCAAACTCAATCAACTCCATCCTTCTTCCATAGGATCTAAATATTCATAAGAATCATTGTAAACTCCATAAGGGTGATTCTATACATAATGAATACTTTTTGAAATCTAAACATATAAGGCATCCAAAATTAAATATTATGAATAAAAATTAAACCAGATAATGTAAGATTCATTCCTTGAGGATTTTAAAATTCATAAATACCTAAAAGTGTTCAAGATTCAAGATTAAGATTATAACACCTTGGTTCAAATTCCACTTGACTGGTGCCCTAATCATGTTCACCACATGACCTCAAGCACACTCCCTTGAATTCCAGAGGTTTCTAACTAGAATCAGGGGGGATGGGGGGTCTATGTAGGTATCTTGGGGAGGATATACCCCTTGTATTAATGTGAACAATCATAAATAAACAACCAATATCATACATATTATAGTACTTTTAGAGAATATGTAAATTGAACATACTATAAGAAATAAAATGATGAGATATGGAATAAAAAACATACCAACTCCCCACTGGACTGATTTCATATACATACAAAAAATAAAGTTAAATAAATACACTAGCCCCATGAAACCTTTGAGTGATAACACATCCCAAGCTCAATATCCCATATGAGACTATCCAGCCTGATCTAAACTCTAGACCCTACCCCAACCTATAACTACAATAACCATGTGAGTGATCCTTGGGTACCCATAGGCAATGGAGGCCCGACCAAGAATGATTACATAACTCAGTAGGGAACCACCAACACGGTCCCCTACTAACCAAAATATGTTGTGATTTGTGCATGTTGAATTCTCATCTAAAATAAATAAATAAAATATAGAACATGAAAAAATTAATAAATACACCACCTCAATACCTTCTTTATCTTGATCCTAGAGTGTCTCAGAGCACATAAAGATGATTACACCTCCAAAGTATCACCACCAACACTTTGGTTCACACATAAAACCCAATCAACACTGAATAATTATCATCAATCCTCAAGTCCACAACCCCAATCGACCATACCTGCTTCATCCAGTGTCAAAGTATCTCTGAGAATGATAATCTCCTTATGGGAACCTCTGTTCACTCACTAAAGATCCCATGCTCAAATCTCTATTGATGAGTAGAAAACCCTATGGAACCACCAAGAATCACTTATCCTGAATCCCTCAAGCTAAACCCCATAGAAGTACTTAGGAATTCTCGATATCAAGATGATGTTTGATTCCTAAGAAGGAGATTCCGTAGAAAATACTATATTTCTAGGCATGAATGATTCATAGGTGACCCAGGAAATCAAAGGATATACCTTCCATAGATCCTATGGTCAATATCATGGGTATCCAATATCTTTCAGATCCTCAGCTAAACCATATTTGGGGAATCCACCCAATCCTTGGGTGGTATTCTAAGAATCAATTGAGGAGATCCAACAGTAACCCTAAGAATGTCCAACATATGTACTCAGAGATATAGTCCCACCCAACACCTCATACCACCAATAAAATCCTAGTAATCACAGGTATTTGTAATAGTCTACTGATACTTCCATTCAAATCCCAACACCCAGGAATTTGCAATGGAATCATTGTATCAAAGGAATCCCTACCATCTCAGAAATTACTGTATGAAAAAAATCACATAGCTCTGATACTGGATCCTAGGTACCACCTTTCAACATATACTCTTACATAAAACATATCTATTGATTCTATCCAGGCTTGGATTCCACCACCAATATGTTGTGAGATCATATACCAACCATACTGAGTATCCTAGGGTATCACACATCCCATCAAGTGATTCATGGAAGTCATAGAAAATCACATATATGTAGGAAAAAATGGTTGATTCCCAAGTATCCTGGGTAATCATATATCATCAAGTGTAAATATAAATAAAAAATAATATATCAAAAGGTATGGATGAACATACACACTCATTATCATCATCTCAGACCCATCAGGAATACATGTCAGTTTGGGTTCTAGGTTGACATCCTCATCCAACACTACCCATAGACATACACACCCAATCAGGTTCAGTATTTCAATAGGAAAACCACATGAGACCCATCAATCACTACACATTAGTGGCACCCTCACGTGGTTCCTCGGTCTCAACTAGGGTATCAGGTCAACACTCAATTCCCAGACATCCTATGTAATCATATATCCTCAAGTATAAATATAAATATAAATTAATATATTATAAGGGCTAAAAAACATATACAATCATCATTATAATATCAAACCCATCAGGAATACACGTCTGTTTGGATTCTAGGTTAACACTATCAACCATCACTACCCATGGCCATACAAACCCACTTTAGGTCGGTCTTTCAATAGGGAAACTATTTGGTAATCCTCGGTCACTACACATCAGTTGAAACCTCATGTGGTATTTGGTATCAACTAGGGTCTTGGGTCTACACTCGATGATATTAGGAAATTTTTTCCCATGACATCATCACTAGGATCACACGGCCTCACCGACCACACATGGTTTTCTATATAGGCAGCAATCAAAGAAATGACCTATGACCCATATTAGACATCAAGGTCTCTCTTAGTCGATATTCTCACTGAAACCGTCATCCCATTCTTATGGTCTATCCAACTAGTATAATAACATCTCAAGGGTCCACATATAGCCTACTAGGGTCATCCATCTCAAGTCACGACACACTTCCATAGGGTGGTGGCCATAAGCTCCTACTCAAGGGACACTAGGTCACATTCATTAAATTAATCAAAATAACACCCCTCAAAAGGGTCCAAATGTATTAGGTTAAGGCCTCATCCATCAGTGAATGAGGTGGCATGCTGACGCCCAAGGATTGACATGGATTAGGTTCCCACCCATTTACCTCAAGGTGTTCAATTAGTAAAACTTTTCAATTCAATCATTTAATTCGATTTAAAATATTATAATTAAAGTATATTACACCAATAAAATGGTGATCCTACACCTCACATTCCATATAACAAAACTATAATAACCATAAGATTAGTGTATGAGACAAACTATCTCATAAATATTTTTCCAATTTATTTTAAAGGGATGGAAACATTTTCCAAGGCCTGTCTGACCTCTTCCATGATCAACCAAGATAATTTCAATGACTGAAGCTCCTAATTCAATCCAAAAATCACTAGTTATTCAATAATAACATTTATAATTAATTAAATAACCTAAATTAAACTTAGTATAATGCTAGATAACTCATCGGTCCATATTCATCCATCAAAACCTCAAGTCATGGGGTATCAACCACCCCCGACACACCCCAAACTCGAAGTCAATACAAAGACCCAAATTTTAGTACCAACACCATAAAATGTAATTTTTAAATTGGAAAAAACCAAATAAAATCCAAATGGAGACATAACTTGTTAAATCACCAACAAATCGAGTGCAGATGGAATTTTAAGACATCCTCATCAAAAGGAAAAAATAAACCCCATGAGAATTAACTGATTCCACCATGATATGATGGAATCATAATAAAATTCATAATAGGATATGAATAAAATTATATAAAAATTATAGGGGAGGAATAAAGGATTCCAACAGAGTTTGAATATCAAATTGAATCACCATAAATTTCCAAATAAATACCTTGAATCTAAGGGAAATTAAGGAGGGATGGTATAGAGACCCAAAGCTTGACGTACATGGACATTACATTACTTTAGTAGAATACTTAATACATAACAAAAACAAACACACAAGGACCGTAATAGTTTAGTGTCTTTGGAAACTTGGAACGTAATCTTCTAATCGTGGTGAAAGATCTTCATCATCTCCCAAAAAGATCTTCCCCTTTTTTTTCTTACCTAAAACCTTTCTTTATATACTGGGGAAAAGAAAACATAAAAAGGGTGAGCTAAAATGCTCATTAAGGGTAAGCATGGATAAAATAAAACATACCATATACATTTGAACTTAAAAAAAACATGAACATTAAAAATCTCTAGAAACGACATAAAACATGGAAGTACATAAGGCATATATCATAATGGAACATAAATCATGATAAAATAGCATGGGAATAAAACATGTAATTATGGCATCCATTAAGCACATGTAATGATTTCCATAGTAGCCAAGGAATTGCTTCCAAGACCATCTTAGTGGACAAAGTCCCTTTCTGAATCAAGTTCACTCCTCGTTCCAGTCCTGTATTACTGAACTGGTTTAACTTGTCATTCCAGCCATGTCTATTTCATGAGATATAAATCTTTACCCAATTAATTTGAGGGAGATATAGGTCCCACCCATCTCATAATGAAATCATTCTTACTTGTGCCACAACATAAACATAAATCATTCATCATAACCCAAAGAATAAAATGGGTTTCATAAATATCATTCCATCATCACATAATCCATATAAAAGAAATGGATATAATTTCATAATAAGAAAAGTGAAACCATGTAAATCATAGAGACATTATACTTCAAACATACACATATGAAATAAAGTCATCTTAGATGGAAAAATGGTTTTGATAAAACACTTGAAATGAATTCTTGAGGGAAATATCCTTTCTTCTTCAAAATTAATTTCTTTTCACAAAACATCATGCAATTTTAAAAGAAGGAGATTTTGTTGAAAATAGTCATGAAATATTTTTGAGGAAGCTTCATGAAAATAAGTCTTTATAAAACCGTAAAAATATGTTCATTCCGTATAAGTTAAAAAAACATTCTTCTCATACTTTTGTCGGAAAAGTCAAAAAGTACCTCGTAACGTAAACAAAAGAAAGATTCCTTACATACCATGTAGTAAAAGTCAAGAATGGTTAAAAAGGACTTTAAACATAAATGAAAACAATTTTATAAAACATATACATGGATGATAGAAATATCCCCAGTAAATACTTACGAATAAGCAATCTCGGATAAAAATGAGATTTGCAGAATTATCCCTTACCTTAGGTCTGATATGCTTCGTACGTATCCGAACCTCCTGTATAATGATTTAAATAATGTTATTGACTTATTACAGAATCATAGTAATTGTTATGATATCATATATGGTTCTATTATGACTTTATATTACCCGTCATTTTGTAAATTCCATGTTAAAGAGCGTTTTGGGTAAAATCGTTTCATTTGTCGTCCGTGTTTTGACTTGTAATTATTCATATAATTACTTAGATCATGATTACTTATATCCAGAATGTAAAACATGATTTATATATAATATATATTCAGAATATACATATATGTAATAGATCGATAAATGGAAAGAAATACACCGTTCATGGAGACGGTAGGCCGTACGTATGCATGAACGTTGTTTTCGTTTCCTCATTAAATTGAATGGAATTAATTGGATGACATACATATATATATATATATATACACATAAATCCAGTGTCATTATTTTTTCATATATTTCATGATTACTTATTATATATACTTTATAATCATTTATGAATGGTTAATCATTGATAATGAATCTCATCGCGTCGTGGAGACGGTATTCCGTACGTACGCACAAGCGATGATATCGTTCCCATGATCGTTGAATTTTATTGGAGTGTATGTATACTATTAAATAATCATTACCACTTTATAATAATCATATATAGTTATTATTTACACCATTATACCCATCCAAGTAAGGTGGTGGTGGAAAATAGATTACACCACGGCGTGGAGATGGTATTCCGTACGTACACACGCGCGGTGATTTCGTTTTTTGTAGGATGGATAGATGGTGAAATATGGTTGTTTCATACTTATAATAACATATAAGTATATGATTGATACTGATGTTATTACTTCATAATGAAACAACCTAAGAAGAAGAAGTGGAAGAAGAAATAAAGGTGAAAGAATCGGTAACGGAAATTACCTCTTCTTTGAAGCGCCTCCTTGAGACCTCCTCTTAGGGCACTACAATTGGTCTTTGAAGAATACCAGGACCTCTAGGATGTTTCTAGGGAAGTGGAGAAGAGAATTGGGCTGGGGTTGGACGATCTTGAAGGCTCAAAGTGGTGTGTGGAAGAGAGGGAGGAGGTGCCCTTTTATAAGGGAGGAGAGGGGCACCTTTGGAATTCTTAAAAATATTAATTTATAATAAATCTAACCCCACTTAAAAACCTTAAAAAATGACTAATATTTGAAGATTAGATGATATAGGGTTTTAATATCATCAACCAATAAAATTTAGACATTTTTGGATCTTATTTTAAACCTTATCATTTTGATTTATCCTTATTTAATCTATTTAATTTTATTTGTGGTAATAAAATTCTAAATTTTAAATTATAACATATAATTATTTATTTGTGGTGAATTTTCCATAATTGTTTACTTTATAACATTATAGACCATATAAATTTAAATTTATAATTTTTAAATATTTTTGTGATTTTTAAACAATTTTATAATATGTTATTTTTATAAAATAACAATAGTGTTAATTTTGAAACTATTCATTTCTTTGAATTTAAATAAAATATATACAGAAGATATGTTCGAAATAAAAGCTTTAATATATTCATAAAAGGTCATATATATATATAAAATTAGTTTATCACATTAAATAGTTCATATAATATTTATTTTATTATTTTTAAAACCATTTATTTGGTTTATCTCTTAATAAAATAAATACTATAACATTTTTGTATAATTATTTAATATACTTATTTGTTGCATAAAAATTAAAAATAAAATCATATGATGAATATAAATCTATTACCTTTCACAATAATACTTTTACTAGAATTTATAATCTTAAAATCAAAATATTAAAATTGTTATATTTATTAAATTATGAAGGTGACAACTTTGGCATCATTTAAAATAAAATAATATAAGTTTCATAATTGCTTTTATAAGGCTCCAAATGGTCCAATATTCTACCATTGGATTATTATGGTTTACATTTACATGACAAATAAGTTTTGGTCAGGGTTTTGTGCATTTTATGGTCACTATTAGTTTAATAAAAACTATATTCTTGATTTTTCACTAGATAAACAATTTCTGCATCACTATTGTGTCATAATTAATGATACTTATTTAATCCATAAAAATTGTAAATAAATTCATATGATGTAGATAATTTTATTAGATTTCTGGAGACTACTCATGTTCGAAGTTTCATGAAGTTTATCACCAAATTAAAATTAATATACTTATAAGATTTAAGAGAGTGATATGTTGTCACTTTCTTTGGTTTTAATAATAATTAAGTTATTTTCATGGGAAAAAGTCCATTAAATGAATATAATAAGACCCTTAGGTGATATGGGTATACTTTTAGCCATAAAATAGAATTTTGACAAGTGTTAGGGAAATTTTATAATATTATATTTACCCTTAATTACCCGATTTACCTTTAACTATGGTAAATAAAATTTACCGTAGTTACTATTCATAATTCCCAAAAATAAAAAGTAGCTTATTAACATAATTTGGACCCAATGATTCCAAATATGGAATCCATTTTTCCAAATTCAATACAAAAAAGTTTCATAAATTAAATTAAAATTAATCTTGTTGTCGAAAGAAAACGGGTTTTTCTTTAAAACATTGCAAAAGATTGAATTGATTTAACCTACGAATTTAATGTAAAATAAATGCTAATGACATAAATTATATTAAATGGTAAACATATATTCTATTTATACTTTAAAACCATTAAATATTATAATTTAACCATATAAATTATTGCGATGAAAAAAGTAGTTTTTAATTAAAATATAGCGTGTTTTTACTATTCATCAAAATATGAAAGTTACCAGAATAATATGAAAATTTTATCCAAAGTAAATTTTTATTTCTTGATTACAAAGAATAATTTTATTTTGTCAAATTTAACTTATAAACATGTCAAAAACTAGATTTAAAGTGGGTGCGCCATCAAAAGGCGGCAAAACTGCATTTTTTGAAAAATACTTATTTTACCCAAAAAATTTATTCTGTTCTTATACCATGTTCTAGAAAATGTGTAAGATGAATAATAATGTTATAAAATTCAAAATTTAGTTAATACTATTCATAACAGCTAGTTCATAATAATATTATAATAATATATCGTTGTTTAGTAAAACCCGGTATTGCGTACAACACACGCTATCGAGGAAGGTCACGATTGCGTGTAATGCAAGCCAAGTCAGGGTTGCGTGTTGTGCAAGAATCCTTCGTTTTTTCGTATAACAGAATCCAACCATATTTCATTTATACATTGAATATATATATATATATATATATATATACTCAATGTTGCGTAGAATAACTATTATCAAAATTGTGTGTAACACGATCCAAGAATAGTGTTGCGTATACTGCAAGCTAATACGGTGTTGCGTATAGCGCAAGGTAATATTGGTGTAGCATACAACATAAGACATTAATGAAATTAAAAGAATATTTTTCAAAAAATCTCGGGGTGTTACATTCTACCCCCCATAAAATGAATTTCGCCCTCGAAATTCGTCGGGGTTATAAATGGTTTACTACTCGAAAGTTTGTTTAATAGAAACCCACATTGTAAAAATAAATACCAAAACATGGCTTTAAAAACTAAAGTATGAAATTTAATGGTTACCCAAATTAACTCATCACTGGGTTTCCACGTAGGGGAACATAGGTAAAAATATGGATGTGGAAGAAAAATCTAACCATCAAGTTCTGATGGAGAGTGGTAGAGAACATGGCTATGAAAAAGCCAACAATCACAAAGCTATTGATTTGTGATGATCTAAGGTACCATCTGATTCATCGGATATAAGGGAAATAGGACAACATTTTTGGTTTTCAAGATCATTTCCCTAAAGTTAATGAATTAAAATAAATACTTGCATGATTTTGGTACAATCTCACTATTGGTCATGAATTGAACAATTTCCACTTCATCCCTTAATGAAATGAAGTTGAATTTGTTATTCGTGATGTGTTAGCAGATCATGTGATAGAATGATGGGTCATTCCATCTCTTTCAAACAAAAGGTTATCAAAAGTTATAAGTCCATCTTATGGTTAGATTAGTCATATATGGTTCCAAAAATGAACTTATACTTCATATATCATACCACTTAATAAAATAAAACTAGTTTCTACTAACCAGGGACTTCCTGTAGGCCAGTGGTAGGCGATAAAGGCCAGTCGCACTTCGGTTGTGGGTTCGATTCCCACAGTCTTGTCCGACGCGATGGGTTGTCGCCCGTCCTGCAAGTTGTCCTTTTTCTAAAACTATGTTACTATAACATCCCATAAATAATATCGAAAAAAACTTCTATCCTTAAAAAATACTAACTTATGTCCAACATAATCCATTCCAATATTTAGGCTTATCCATATTACTACAGTCCACTCTCATATTATAGTGAAAACGATTACCAGAGATTTCATATAACAAGCATGTTAATTCCATCGTTGATCCCCATATATCATAAGATATGTCTTGTTGGTCACATTCCAAACATTCTAAGGCCTTAATCATGTATTCTTTTAAAAAATGAATACCCATTGAATCTTAGTGAAAACATGAATGCTGTTAAAAGTTAACTCTTTCCACATACCAAAATCCAAAAATTCTATATACTCAAACCATGATATAACCTTCTCCTTATATTGGTCATGAGCTCATGAATACTATCAAACATTTAATTTTCTTCTTATCCCTTCATTATGCGCATATCATCTACTTTCCAAAAATACCTGAATAACATTTAATAGTTACTAGTACCATTAATCATACACTTTCAAAACATAGGAAAGACAATAGTGTAACAATCCTTAGATGTCTCTTTATTCCATAGTACCATGAGATTACTTATACAACATTACACTTGATAAACATGTAATCATTCCACTACCTTCTTAAACCATTGACCGAGCTTCAACAATTCTTTCATCTCACATATCATTTGTAGTCTCTTCATCATCATCAACATAAATACTACCCATACGACCATACTGATTCTCTTCATGAGACTTTCCCTTAGGGAATTGGTTTGCATAATGCCCGTGCATTCCACATTTAAAACATTTAACCATTATTTATGTCGTAACAATACCATTATCCTCATCCATGGTGCTAACTGAACCTTTTCCTTTGCACTTACTGGCTTTATGTCCTTCTTTTCCACACCCAAAGCATCTTCCAGTTCCTTTGAAACATTCTCCTTGATGCCTCTTCCCACATGATTTGCATAGGGGAAATTGAAATTTCTTTCCTCTATGATCATAATGAAACTTCAACTTTCTCTTATTATCTGAGTCGGGAAACTTACCAAAGTTGAGATTATTGATCATATTATGAGATTGTTGATTAGGAATAATAATGATGTTTGGACTTCCAGATCCCGTTTCATTTGGTTTCTCATGAATAAAATCATTCCATTTTCTATCATATCCTCCATTATCGTGAATCTTCCTGTTTCCATCCATTTTCTAAAACCCAAAAAGAATAGTGTGAGAGGAAAAAATCATGCTAGGGAAAATAACATAGTAAAGGGGAAGCACCCTGAATATCTAACATCTTAGGATAAATTCTAATATCATTACCGTAGTTCTAGGAATATATCCTATACGTATACTTATCCTTAGGGACATCCCTAGACATACCTTAGAAATATCTCTAGGGATCTCACTAACGTTTTCGCATCCTAGTTTCCATGGGTTGACTAAACCTTTCCTCTGATACCAACTATAGAGACCCGAAGCTTGATGTACATGGACATTACATTACTTTAGCAGAATACTTAATACATAACAAAAATAGACACACAAGGACTGTAATAGTTTAGTGTCTTTGGAAACATGGAACGTAATCTTATAATCATGGTGAAAGATCTTCAACATCTCCCAAAAAGATCTTCCCCTTTTTTTCATACCTAAAACCTTTCTTTATATCCCGGGGAAAAGAAAACATAAAAAGGGTGAGCTCAAATGCTCAGTAAGGGTAAGCATGGATAAAATAAAACACACCATATACATTTGAACTTAAAAAAACATGAACATTAAAAATCTTGAGCAACGACATAAAACATGGAAGTACATAAGGCATATATCATAATGGAACAGAAATCATGATAAAATAGCATGGGAATAAAACATGTAATTGTGGCATCCATTAAGCACATGTAATAATTTCCATAGTAGCCAAGGCATTGCTGCCAAGACCATCTTAGTGGACAAAGTCCCTTTCTGAATTGAGTTCACTCCTCGTTCCAGTCCTGTATTACTGAACCGGTTTAACTTGCCATTCCAGCCATGTCTATATCATGAGATATAAATCTTTACCGAATTCATTTGAGGTAGATATAGGTCCCACCCATCTCATAATGAAATCATTCTTACTTGTGCCACAACATAAACATAAATCATTCATCATAACCCAATGAATAAAATGGGTTTCATAAATATCATTCCATCATCACATAATCCATATAAAAGAAATGGATATAATTTCATAATAAGAAAAGTGAAACCATGTAAATCATAGAGACATTATACTTGAAACATACACATATGAAATAAAGTCTTCTTAGATGAAAAAATGGTTTTGATAAAACACTTGAAATGAATTCTTGAGGGAAATATCCTTTCTTCTTCAAAATTAATTTCTTTTCACAAAACATCATGCAATTTTAAAAGAAGGAGATTTTGTTGAAAATAGTCATGAAATATTTTTTAGGAATCTTCATGAAAATAAGTCTTTATAAAACTGTAAAAATCTGTTCGTGTCGTATAAGTTAAAAAACATTCTTCTCGTACTTTTGTCCGAAAAGTCAAAAAGTACCTTGTAACGTAAACAAAAGAAAGATTCCTTACATAACATGTAGTAAAATTCAAGAATGGTTAAAAAGGACTTTAAAAATACATGAAAACACTTTTATAAAACATATACATGGATGATAGAAATATCCCCAGTAAATACTTACGAATAAGCAATCTCGGATAAAAATGAGATTTGCATAATTGTCCCTTACCTTAGGTCTGATATGCTTCGTACGTATCCGAATATCCTGTATAATGATTTAAATAATGTTATTGACTTATTACAGAATCAGATTAATTGTTATGATATCATATATTGTTCTCTTATGACTTTATATTACCTGTTATTTTGTAAATTCCATGTTAAAGAGCATTTTGGGTAAAATCGTTTCATTTGTCATCCGTGTTTTGACTTGTAATTATTCATATGATTACATAGATCATGATTACTTACTTCCAAAATGTAAAACATGATTTATATATAATATATATTCAGAATATACATATATGTAATAGATCGATAAATGGAAATAAATTCACCGTTCATGGAGACGGTAGGCCGTACGTACACATGAACTTTTTTTTTGTTTCCTCATTGAATTGAATGGAATTAATTGGATGAAATACATATATATATATATATACATAAATCCAGTATCATTAATATGTCATATATTTCATTATTACTTATTATATATACTTTATAATCATTTATGAATGGTTAATCATTGAGAATGAATCACATCGCGTCGTGGAGACAGTATTCTGTACGTATGCACGAGCGATGATATCGTTCTCATGATCGTGGAATTTTATTGGAGTGTATGTATACTATTAAAAAATAATTATCACTTTACAATAATCATATATAGTTATTATTTACACCATTATACCCATCCAAGTAAGGTGGTGGTGGAAAATAGATTACACCACGGCGTGGAGACGGTATTCCGTACGTACGCACGCACGGTGATTTTGTTTTTCGTAGGATGGATAGATGGTGAAATAGGGTTGTTTCGTACTTATAATAACATATAATTATATTATTGATACTGATGTTATTACTTCATAATGAAACAACCTAAGAAGAAGAAGTGGAAGAAGAAATAAAGGTGAAAGAATCAGTAACAAAAATTACCTATTCTTTGAAGCGCCTCCTTGAGACCTCCTCTTAGGGCACTAAAATTGGTCTTTGAAGAAGACAATGACCTCTAGGATGTTTCTAGGGAAGTGGAGAAGAGAATTGGTCAGGGTTTGGCCGAGATTGAAGGCTAAAAGTGGTGTGTGGAAGAGAGGGAGGAGGTGCCCTTTTATAAGGGAGGAGAGGGGCACCTTTGGAATTCTTAAAAATATTAATTTATAATAAATCTAACCCCACTTAAAAACCTCAAAGAATGACTCATATTTGAAGATTATATGAGATAGGGTTGTAATATCATCAACCAATCAAATTTAGACATTTTTGGATCTTATTTTAAACCTTATCATTTTGATTTATACTTATTTAATCTATTTAAGTTTATTTGTGGTAATAAAATTCTAAATTTTAAATTATAACAAATAATTACTTATTTTTTGTGAATTTTCCATAATTGTTTACTTTATAACATTATAGACCATATAAATTTAAATTTATAATTTTTAAATATTTTTGTGATTTTTAAAAAATTTTATAATATGTTATTTTTATAAAATAACAATAGTGTTAATTTTGACACTATTCATTTATTTGAATTTAAATAAAATATATACAGAAGATATGTTCGAAATATAATAGATTCATAAAAGGTCGTATGTATCTATAAAATTAGTGTATCACATTAAATAGTTCATATAATATTTATTTTATTATTTTTAAAACCATTTATTTGGTTTATCTCTTAATAAAAGAAATACTACAACATTTTTGTATAATTATTTAATATACTTATTTGTGGCATAAAAATTAAAAATAAAATCCTATAATGAATATAAATCTATTACCTTTCACAATAATACTTTTACTCGAATTTATCATCTTAAAATCAAAATATTAAAATTGTTATATTTATTAAATTATGAAGGTGACAACTTTGGCATCATTTAAAATAAAATAGTCTAAGTGTCATAATCGCTTTTATAAGGCTCCAAATGGTCCAATATTCGACCATTGAATTATTATGGTTTAAATTTACATGAAAAATAAGTTTTGGTCAGGGTTTTGTGCATTTTATGGTCACTATTAGTTTAATAAAAACTATATTCTTGATTTTTCATTAGATAAACAATTTCTGCATCACTATTGTGTCATAATTAATGATAATTATTTAATCCCTAAAAATTATAAATAAATTCATATGATGTAGATAATTTTATTAGATTTCTGGAGACTACTCATGTTTGAAGTTTCATGAAGTTTATCACTAAATTAAAATTAATATACTTATAAGATTTAAGAGAGTGACATGTTGTCACTTTCTTTGGTTTTAATAATAATTAAGTTATTTTCATGGGAAAAAGTCCATTAAATAAATCTAATCCGACCCTTAGGTGATATGGGTATACTTTTATCCATCCAATAAAATTTTGACAAGTGTTAGGGTAATTTTATAATATTATATTTACCCTTAATTACCCGATTTACCTTTAACTATGGTAAATAAAATTTACCGTAGTTATTATTCATAATTCCCAAAAATAAAAAGTAGCTTATTAACATAATTTGGACCCACTGATTCCAAATATGGAATCCATTTTTCCAAATTCAATACACAAAAGTTGCAGAAATTAAATTAAAATTAATCCCGTTGTCGAAAGAAAATGGGTTTTTCTTTAAAATATTGCAAAAGATTGAATTGATTTAACCTACGAATTTAATGTAAAATAAATGATAATGACATACATTATATTAAATGGTAAAAATATATTCTATTTATACTTTAAAACCATTCAATATTATAATTTAACCATATAAATTATTGCGATGAAAAAAGTTGTTTTTAATTAAAATATAGCGTGTTTTTACTATTCATCAAAATATGAAAGTTACCAGAATAGTATGAAAAATTTATCCAAAGTAAATTTTTATTTCTTGATTCCAAAGAATAATTTTATTTTGTAAAATTGAACTTATAAACATGTCAAAAACTAGATTTAAATTGGGTGCGCCATCAAAAGGCGGCAAAAATGCATTTTTTGAAAAATACTTATTTTACCCGAAAAATTTATTTTGTTCTTATACCATGTTCTAGAAAATGTGTAAGATGAATAATAATGTTATAAAATTCAAAATTTAGTTAATACTATTAATAATTGCTAGTTCATAATAATATTATAATAATATATCGTTGTTTAGTAAAACCCGACATTGCGTACAACACACGCTATCGAGGAAGGTCGCGATTGCGTGTAATGCAAGCCAAGTCAGGGTTGCGTGTTGTTAAAGAATCCTTCGTTGTTTTGTATAACAGAATCCAACCATATTTCATTTATACATTTAATATATATATATATATACTCACTGTTGCGTAGAATAACTATTATCAAAATTGTGTGTAACACGATCCAGGAATAGTGTTACGTATACTGCAAGCTAATACGGTGTTGCGTATAGCGCAAGGCAATCTTGGTGTAGCATACAACACAAGACATTAATGAAATTAAAAGAATATTTTTCATAAAATATCAGGGTGTTACAGATGGGTTCTCAAACAGTTGGGTTGTACATGAGGGAGAAGAAGGAAAGAGAGGATTCTATATTAAAACATATTGGGGTAGAAAGGTAAGATGACTCTTTTTTAATTGGACACATGGTTTGACCAATTTTTTTTTGAAACCATGTTCCATACATATGGTAGGATATTTACAAGAACTCCCATCTCACACGGTTGGGTCAAATGATTTACTAAACTAGGCATCAACCATGCAGATTGGCCTTATCTGAGTCTGCTACACTTTTCATGGTTTGTCTGTAACCATATGTAAACCAGGAGCCAAGCCTCCAACCTAAACCAAGACACATAATTTCCCGTTGAATTCACATGGTTTCTTAAAAACCATGCACTAACCATTCCAAAAAACATTTCTCCATGAAAATTAAACTAAAAATATCCTCACACTCTGTGCGTCATGTGATTTCTCTTAAATCATGTACACCAAACTGTGCTACTTGACTAGAAACTTCAAAAAATCTGGAAACTTGACTCGAACCACCTGAGACTCACTCAAGAACCTATGGAACTCTTGGGCCTCAAACTATTTCAAAAAACATCACTTTAAGATGTATAAACTTTTATAATTCTATTCCAAAACCCAATTAAAAATACAACTCATCAACCAAATGAAAATTCAAAATTCCTCTGAATTCCAAATGGATATATGGTCACAAATCATTATAAACTACTCACCACAACACTTCTTTTTCCTAATAAGTTTTTTGTCTATACAACTATACATACTGATATATCCCATTTTCTAATTACCATTTATAAATCCTCATTCTAACCTTTAATGATCACATTCCTCTAAAGTAAAACAACAACATAAGATTCTAAACTCCAGTTACCGATTCATTATTAGGATTATGGTACTACCCACTATAAGCTTCATCCCATAACTGCAAATTCCAATACTCTAGTGCCTTAACAATCATAATTTCCTAACAAATCATGATCCTCGATGTTGCAATGATTTCCCAATGTAGTTTCCAATACTCTCACCCAAACATAAGTGAGATCACTAATCCAACATCAGTACAACAATTTATTCCTGATTATGAAGAAAAATGGATGTGTACCTGCCATATATTCAGAATCCCATACATGAAGAATTTTCCTCAAAAATCCCTATCCAATTCTGAATAAAACTTATCATATTGGATATATAATACTTGATGTGGTTTTTATGTTACCACATCTAATTCCACACAAGAATCCATGTCAAACCCCCTCTAGTTGATTCATCCCCAAATTATCATCCCCATCCATCAACATGTCATCACTTACCCAATCAAGATTCCTTCATTCCCAAAGGAATACTATGCAACATGCTCACCTGAGTCCATAATTAAACACCATTGAGATTCCCTAGTTAGATCCCCATCCATCTAAAACCACTATCATGCCTTACTGCAAGCATCAGCGTAATCCCAATCCAACACATACGGATTTTCACAATCATACTAAGACCAATGACCATGCTCGAACTATGTATACAATCAAGATAATTGAATTTATATCTGGAACTCACTTGGTCACTGGTATCTAATTTCTATCAGAACCATCCACCGAACAGTCTCCCAAAATCACAACCCTACACACACGAGGTCATATCACCTATGATTGATAGGACACTTCCCACCACAGAAGTATCCTTGTCATTAGTTTTTTGATCAAAACCAAAACACCATGGCCCATGTCTTATCCATCCTAGAATATGATGATTGGATGCAGCCAAACCAACTCATATATAAGTTCCACCACAACATCAATTCTTTCCTTCTACCAAACCACTTAATTTCAATACCTGACTCATTCTCTAGTGAGTCATACTTCATCACCATAGGCTCATGATCCCACAACATTGACCATGGCCATGACATGTCAATCTCATCCACACTCTTAGCCTCCACTTGACACCATAATAAAACCAAGAGTGTCTAACCATGTTTGTGCCACACTAAAATTCATTTAAGGTTGATAGGGTCAGGAACCTGAATGATCCTAGCCTTTGAAACTAGTCTCGACACCATGAAACTCTTGGAACATCCCATTACAATGTACTCACACTCAAGGCGCTTCTCTCAAAAACTACCAAGGAAAATCTATGTTCATACCATACACCTGATGTACCTCGTATTCACTGATCTCAAAGATAGCATGTAATTGTGATTCTTACCTATAAGGAACTAAGGAACATTGTGCCAAACCCTCTCAAGTGTTTACCTAACATAAACAATTAATTTCCAATTCACTAAACACTGATTCATTTTTCAAAGTCTCTATGTCCGCCCACCTAGTACAAACTAAGGTATCACTAAAGATGAATCTCATTGGAAACATCACATAGTTCCTATATATAACCATATGACATCTCACATTCCGAACACCCACTCTAGGGTATCATATCCATAGTGACATCACATGCAAACCCAATATCTTACCAAGTAACTGATTTTCACCAAGCATCCATACACAAGACTGCACCATTAATAATAAAAAAATCAGGCTAATCCCCCCTAGTATTTCCTGAGACAATCCTTATCAAGGAACCATATTCACAAGGTTTGGTTAGATAGAATTACATTTCAAGATATACATGAAAACACTATATAGTTTGTTACTGGAAATTTAAATAATTGAACCTAGGTCACCCACCCTCTCCAATAATATACACATCAAACTATTACTTATGAGATATGGTCATACCACACAATCAAAAACATTCAATCAACATCACCCTATAATGATCCTTATCCAAAAAACTGTTATTATAGAGTTTAGTTAAGTAGATTGTTATTACAAGCTATATTGGAAAACACCATAGCGGTTATTACTGGAACTTTAAGCAACCAAACCTATATAAAACTCACCACAAGAGGTTTATATCTAAGGAATTGAATTCCTTTACCAACTCCTCTAGGTCTCTACTCATCCCCCCACTAAAGGGATTGTATCATCATTGTCACCAAACTAAAAAAAAATCATATTAGTAGCGGGTTTTTAGAGGGGGTTATGCACAACACCCTCTAAATTCATTTTAGATGGGGTTATGCACAACTCCTACTAATCATAAAATTTAGAGGGGGTTTACAACCCCCTCTAAAAATTTTATCATTATTTTTTTAATATTTGGTTGGATTTTAGAGGTGGTTATGTCAAAACCATCGATAATTTAATAATTAGTGGCTCAATATGTTCGGTTGGATTTTAGAGGTGCTATATATATATATATATATTGGATATTAGAGGCTATATATATAATGGAATTTATTTAAGGAAATAATGGAGGTTCAAAACCCCCTCTAATATAAGATATTAGAGGGGGTTCATGAACCACCACTAATCCCTTAGATTGTAGGGGGTTTGAACCCCCTCTAATTTAATAAATTTGAGGGGGTTGTGAACCCACTCTAATTTATGACATTAAAGGGGGTTGTAAACCCCCTCTATTTCAAGAAATTAGAGGGGTTTCATGAACAACCACTAATCCCTTTGATTAAAGGGGTTTATAACCCTATCTAAATTTTTATTTATTTTTAAAAGAAATCTCATATAAATTCAAATTTTATAATATGTGTGTGTGTGTGTGTATTACATAAACACATTATATAAATGTATTTAAATTAATTATAAACATATACATATAAAGATATTATATAAATACTTATACATATTTAAATATTGGTATACATAATATAAATGTAATTATAAATATATTTATTGAAATATATAAAATTTATATATGGTTTTATAAATACTATACATTTATATTTTGATTTATATTATACAAATATTATATTAAATGTATTTTTATTGTATATTTATGTATAAATACATTTATATTATATTATGTATACAAATATATATAATATAGACAAAATTAAATGTAAGTATGAATATTATATATTTATATTATATATATATATATATTATATATATATATATTATATTATATTATATATATTATATTATGTATTATATTATATATATTATATTATAAATATTTTGTTATGTATAAATTTATATATATTATATAGTTATTTTATATATATTTTAGTATACTATATTAATTATAAATTAATTTATTATATATATAAAAAACTAAGCATGTAGTTTTTGTAATTTATAATATAATAATAATTATTATTTTAAATACCATGTTTATGCTATTATATTATATATAATTAATATTATATGAAATAAAATTTATACAAATAAATATATATTAATGTACATAATATTATACAATTATATTTATTGAAATATATATATATATATATATATATATATTAATCTACCTAATAATAAATATTGAAATATAATATATAAATATTTGTATAAATTGTATATCATATAATATTAATTACATATAATATACATATAAATTATATATAATATAAAATTGGATTTCATATAACATCATCTAAATATTTTTATAAATTTTATTTCATATAAAATATTTGTATAAATTATATTTCATATAATACTAATTATATATAATATAAATATTTTTATAAATTGTATTTCATATATATGTATTTCATATAATATTACTTATATATAATATAATACAATTTATATAAATAAATATATATTAATGTACATAATAATAAACATATGTATTGAAATACATCATATAAATATATTTATAAAGACATTATATAAATATATTGAATAAATAATTATATATATATATATATATATTATAAATAAACATGTGTATAATATTTAAATATGTATTTTAGTATATAAATACTTTACATAAATATATGTGAACGTAACATAAATAGAATTATAAATATAAGTAAAAAATATATTTACTCAAATGCATGTAAAAACACATATAAAATATATAGTTTATATAAATGTATAAACTAAATACAATATAAATGTATTATAATATAAATACATAAATACATAATATAAATACACACACACACATATATATATATATATGTATATATAGGTTATATGTTTATATATATTTAAATATTTATTCAAATAATATTTATTTGAATAATCTAACAAATATATATAAATAAAATAATGATTATATATATAAATACAATAAAATTCCAAAAATAAACAAAATTCAAGTTAGTTAAGGGGTTCGGGTGGAACCACTGTAGACAAAGAGCTATGGATCGATTCTTGTTGACCTCACATTTTATAAAAGGTGTGCAGACAAGGGTGGAGACACTGGATGACATGGGAGCATGTGGGTGGAGGCACAAGACGACACAAAAGCACCACACTGCCATAGGGGAATTGGAATACATAGGTGAGAGGGTATTGGACAACATAGGATCACTGTAGGTGAGGGGTCACTGGACTAGATGAAATGGGCGAGCACTAGATGACATAGGTGAGAGGGGCACTGGACAAGAGGTTGACCAGAGATATGGGGAGAGTGTGGGCCTCATAGGAGGGTTTAAAAAAGGGAGTATTAGGGGTGGTTTCACAACCTCCCCTAAATCGATAATATCAAGGGCGGTTATAACCACCCCTAAGAATGTTCTTAAGGCTCAATTAGAGGTAGTTTCTAACCACCTTTAATTGACACGATTCTGGAAATCTAAACCAACATTAGAGGGGGTTTAAACCCCCTCTAATTAAACTGCCTCTAAATTCTCTATTAACTTACCAGTGGTTCCCCAAAACCATCTCTTACAACACTTGGCATACACATTAGAGATGGTTCCAATAACCACCTCTAATGTGTTTATAGGGGGTTGTGACCCCCACTAAACAGAATAACAACTCCCTCTAATCTGATCATTTTTTGTAGTTCCATAGGATCCACTATACCTACCACCAAAATAAAAGATATGTACACAAGTCATCCTAATTGATTAAAACACCACTATGTACTTATATGGGGAAAGACTATATAAGCAGTTATAATCACTTTAAATAGTTTATATTTAGATCTCAGTGAACATAGTCATGTTAGTAGGCCTATATATCATGTGAATCTTATGTTCCTGATATGATTTATGAGACAACACTTTCCTCAACAGTCTAAGAGATAGAAATCCAACAACTTTTATCTTTCGAATGGTCCAATATCCAAGAATAAAATAACACATAAACTATAAATCTCAAACCTCATGTGCATCATGCTAGGTGAAAATAAAAATATAAACATAATAGCGCAAGCCAAGAATATCAATATCATACCAATGGTAACCTATAATTCCAATGGGAAAGATGTTCACAACACATTTTTCTAGGTTTTATCACAAGACCTGAAACATTACTATGTATCATGTCTACCATCTCCCCAAATTTTAATACAAGATAAAATCACATTTGATACCAATTTTTAACACCACGGTCTAAAGGTCACTCGACTAATGCCCCAACCCAGTTTTCCATGTGACCCCAGGCACAATTCCCCAAACTCCAAAGGCTTATAATTAGCACCATAGGTCTAAGGAGGTATCATGGGGAGGCTATACCCCTTGTACAGAAGTGAGAAATCATAAGTAAACAACCAAAATAAAACAAATTAGAGTCTAGGGGGAGAATAAGTAATTTGAACATTCTATAAGAAATTAAATATTGATATATGGCATAAAAAATATTTTAAATGCCTACTAGGATTGATATATATAAACACCAGAAATAAAGGTAAATAAAGATACTGGATCCATTAAAAATATGAGCTATACCACATACAAAGCTCTATATCCCATCTGAACTAATCCAGATCGATCTAAATTTTAGGACCCAACCTAACCCGTTCCTATAATAACCATGTGAGAGATGATCGGGTACCCTTATGCAATGGAGACCCAAGAAGGGTGTGAGTAAAAAACTCAGTAGGGCACCACCAATGCGTTATTTTCCTAACCAAAATATGCTATGATATGCGCATGTGACATGATCATTTGAAAAAAATAAATAAATTGTATAAAAAAATAAAATAAAAAAATACACCACATCAGTACTTTCTTTGAACCGATGTCGGAGTGTCTCTGAGCATGTCATGATGACCATGACTCTATAGTATCACCATGACCATGTGGGAGTACACATAAAACCGAAGTCTTACCCAATAACTCTCATCGATCCTTAGGTCCAGGACCTTAATAGACTATACCTTGTTCGACCAGTTCTAGAGTGACCCTGAGCATGAGAATCACCTCATGGGAACCTCTGTTCAATCACTAGGAACCCCATTCTCACACCTCAACTATCTAGTAGTAGACCCTAGTACATCATTAGGATCCCCTCATCCTCTATCCCTTAGGATGAACCCCCATGGTAGTACCTAGGTGTTCTCAATGTCTGGACTCCATTTGATTCCTATAAGGAGGTGGACCTATGCATTCCTATATGTATGGGAATCATTGATTCATGGGTTACCTAGTAAATAAAATTAACTACTCTACTTGTATCCCATGGTAAATATCCTAGGCATCCAGAATCTTGTGACTCCTCAGCTGAACCATTTCTGGTGCATTCAGCCAATCCTAGGGGTTATCCCAAGCATTAATCAAGGGGATATAATAGTCACCCTCATTATTTTAAACATCCATGCTCCATGATATATTACCACCTAATACATCATACCACCATTTTAATCCTGAGTATCATGGGTATTCACAATGGTCTACTGGTGTCATCATTTTAATCCCAACACCTGTGCATTCACAATGGTATCACTGTATTGAATAGATCCCTAGCATCCCATCCATTCCTATATGTGAGTAATCTCATAGCTCTGATGTAAGATCCTAGGTATCACCTATGTGTATACAATAATAAATCAACCATATCTATGGATGCTATCTAGGATAGGTATCCACCCCTAATATTATGTGATATAGGATTCCGACCATACTGGGCATCCTAGGGTCTCATCCATCTCATCATGTGTTTCCTGGGCATTTCGGGAAGTCATATCTATGTTAGTCCTAACGGTTGATTCTTAGGAATCTTGGGAAATCACATGTCGTCAAGAATAATTTAAAATTAAAATAAATATATCTCAAGGGCTATTCAAACATCCATGCCCATCATTATCATCTCAGCCCCATTGGGCTTATACGTCGGTTCAAGTTCTAGGATGACACCTGCAACAATCACTACCCTTTTCCATACACACCCATACTAGTTCAATCTATTAATGAGGCTCCCACTATGTCCCCCCTAATCACTTCACATTAGAGGAATCTTCATGTGGGTCCTCAGTCTCAACTAGGGTCTCGAGTCAACACCTAATGCTCTTAGGACATTGCATCCCATGACATCATCATCATGATCACATAGCCTCACCGACCACATGGGGTTTTCTATATAGGAAGCAGTCAAAGATATTTCCCATGAACCATCTTAGCCTTCAAGGTTTCTATTGATTGGTCTTTTCACATAGTCTTTCATCCTTTTCCTATGATCTATCTACTCATGCTAAGCATGTATCAAGGGTCCATACATGACCAATTGGGATTTTCCATCTCAAGTTATTGAAAACATCCATAGAGAGGTGTCCACAAGATCCTAATCAATGGAATCGATGTCATTATCATTAAATTACTTAGAAGGACACCCCTTGTGGGGGTCTAAATGTCTCAAGTTAAGGCCTCATCCCTCAGCAGTCTTGGCATCATGCCAAAACCCTAGGACCAATGTGGCCTATGAACCCACCCATTTTCCTCAAGATGTTCAATTAGTCAAACATTTAAATTTAAACAATAAATTCAATTTAAAACATTCCAATTAAATTTTAGGACACTTCCACAGTGGTGAGCCTACACCTTGCAATTAATATAACAAAGGAATAATAACCATAGAGTCAGTGTACAAGAACAACTAACTCAAATGAAGTTTTTCTAATTACTTCTAAGGCCTAGTAGTTGTTGTATAGGATTTTACAAGCTCATCCAACATCATCCATGATCAAAAAAGATAATCTCAAAGACCCAACCTCCTAACTCAGTCTAAACATCATCAATCAATTAATTATAACATTCATAATTAATTAATCCTAATTAAATTTAGAATAATTTTGGATAACTCACCAGGCCTTAGTCATCCATCTAAACCTCAAGACATAGGGTTCCGCCCACCCCCAGAACACCCCTAAGTCCAAGATGAATGAAATCCACAACCTCCATCACCAACACCATAACAATTAAATTCAAAACTGGAAAAAAACTAATAAAATACAATATGGTGACATACCTTGTCAAATCATTGAGAAACCAAGTGTATATGGAATCTCATCATGCCCTCATCACAAGAAGAAAGGAAGTCACATGAGAATCATCAAATTACACATTGCTCTGGTGGAATCAAAATCAAAACCCTAATATAAGATGACCAAAATTATAGAAAAAAAGAGTGGGGAAGAAAAAAGAAGGCTAGTTGAGGTTGAATCTCACCTTAAAACACTAGAAATTTCTAAAGAAACACCCTAAATATAAGGTAAACCAATGAGGGAAGAGGTTCTCAGTTGGTTGGGGTATGAATGGGGGAGAAGAAAGAGGGGGGTGGGGTTGTCCCATTAAAACTCATAGGGGTAAAAAGGTCAAAATAATATTTTTAATGAGATGCATGATTTGTTTATATGTTTTACCGAACTGTGCGCCAACCATGTGGTAGGCTTAGTCCAAGCACACCCCTATCATATAGTTGGGTCGCACCATTTACCAAACCATGATATAACCTTTTGAATTGGACCTATCACATTTCATGACACTTTTAACAGTTTTTTGTAACCATGTGCAAACCGTACAACAAACTTCCAACCTAATCCAAGACACATAGTTTCCCCTTTAATTCACATGGTTTCCTAAAAAATGTTCTCTTACCATGCTAGACAACCGTGCTCTATAAAAATTGAACTAAAAAAATACTCACACTCAGAGTATCACATAGTTTATCTAAAACCATTCACACCAAATTATGAACCCTATCTAAAAACCTCAAAAACTCCCAAAATATATCCTGAAGCTCTTGAGACTTGGTTGAGAACTTAAGGTACCTCATGGGTCTCAAATGATGTCCAAAAACATCACTTTAAGATTCCCAAACTTTTAGAATTTCATTTCAAACCCTGATTCACAATATAGTCTGTCCACTAAATAAAAATTCAAAATTCCTCTGAATTCCAAATGCATGTATGGTCATGAGGAATTACAGAGATACTGACAGAATTTAATCCTCTTATTTGATAATCAAATCAAGATAAAATGTTGAAATAGAGTTTTCAACAATAAAATAAATATAATTTTGTTGAAGATCAAGTAGTGTTTCACTAATTCCTATATCAAAAAACTCTTTTTGATTCTACCTGAGTACTTCAAGATTAATATACTCTATATGATGAATAAAGATCAATCCATGCGATCTTCTATATAAGGGAGTCATGAGCTACAATTGAACCTACCGAATGAGAATCTATAAAAACTATTTTCATACTATTTTTATGATGATGTAATGCTGATATGATGTTTTAATAATCACATAAAAATCATTATGTAGTGATCATGACTGAGTTTTTATGTAACAGGATAATCAAGACATTGTGAACTCAAGTGATAAATCATGATATCCAATGGCATTCCATGATAAGGTTGAAGAATAAAGTTGTGTTGGGTAGAAGTTGATCCATGATTTGAGATGATGTTTTTCTAGAATATTTTTTATATCATCTTAATAAAGAGAAAAGGGTATTTGTGTAAAATTTCATAGAGAAATGGTAGACATACCAACATGTTGATTTGGTAAAGAAAATGAGTTTTCTATTCAATATGGGGTACATATTTCATAGATAACATAATAGACATATCCTATATTCTACTAAATATAACATTATTATTAAATATTTAAATTGGTAGTTATTTAATTTTCATGTGAAGGTATGGAGGATGCTATTATACTCATTGAGTAGTGTAGACATGTTTCATGTGATGTGCTAGTGTTCTGTGAGGTTCTACGGGTCAGGTTTCATAGGGCACACCACTATAATCACATTTCACATCCACATGATATTATACCATACCTAGTGTGCATATTTTTATAGTATCACTATACCAGATTTTATATTTGTTGATCACCACATCCTTGCTACCCTCACAGAGAGATGACGACCTGAGACTCACACTATTCAATTGTTAGAGGGAGAGATGAACATCACCCTATATGATGTGGAATTTATGTTTAGTCTTCATATCCAGGGTGCTACAGTTATAGGGCCAACCTATAGAGACTAACCTAATCATTTACATTAATTTATAGGCTTGGATATTTAAATAGATAGTATTTATACATATGAAAGTTATCTATCTATGAGTTGGATTGACAAGCACTTCACACCTTTACTGAATGGTACCGATGAAAAGATTTTCATGCGTCATGTGCATGAATATATCTTATGGATCATTGGAAAAAAAACGTATCATGATCACCCAAGAATGCATGTCCACATGATGTATTTAGGGTTATTTATAGACTTTGATTAGGTTGGGAGATATATTTGGGAATATACATGCTTATCATACACATATAGAGCATTATGCACTATATTTTTATAAGATCATATTGATCTTAGGGGATATTTTATCTTCATTTATATGTGGGTATGGGAGAGAATCCCTCCCCTGACCCCTATTGTTAGTGGTCCATCACTTCCATGGATATGTTTCGTGATGCTTCGCATGGACGTTGGTATGATCACTCATATTTAATATTTTCTAATCATAATATGAGTTATATTATAATTAATTTATTACTATTTATCACTTTCTATATTATACATGATAGGTAGAGTCAGGAACACTATTTCATTAGGACACCGATACATAATTTGGTTGCATACCATCTCGTGTGGGATAGTTTAAAACCTACTAATATAAGTATATATATTCTTCTATTGAATAATCAATTTCAAAATATTATAGTTTTTGGAAATTAGTAACAAAATATTTTAACAATTTTCACCTACCATTTCAGATATCATGGAATCCATATTAGGATCTCTTTGACCAGCTTTTTGCATGATTCAATACCAAGATTAGAGATGCTAGAGTTGTATTTACTCTCATATACTTTCATTTTGTTGAGTGGTACCAGGATAATAGAGTTATGTGTCAGTTTGGATACATTTAGTGTATTCCTTTGACATTGAGACAACCAACAACACTTCATTCCCTAAAGCTAATAGGGAGGTAGGATATAAAATGTAGCGACATCATTCACAATATGTTGACATCTCGGAAAGACGTGCATCATTTTATATTGAGGGAATAACTTCAATGTGAATCTATCCATCATAAAAACTTGAGTATGCACCATGGTATATACTAAAATATATAGTGCATCTTATGCTACACAATACAGAGGGATCTGAGATCCGGTAAGTCTATAAAATTACATTAGTTCGTTTGTTGTGAATTTTTTTAGTTCAGTTTGAATATTTTTACAGCATACTCAATGAAATCACATTATCCATATGTTTGATCCTAAAGAGGGTACAATATTTAGTTAGACATTGGACCATGCTATAATGAAAGACATGTTACCATTATTTCTTTTTATACATGATAATGTATTTAATCATCTACTTGGGGGATAGGAGTTTCTTGATCGGGAACCTCCCCCATCAGATGTTGATATTGATGAGTCATGATGATGATGACATATACTATGTTATGTTGCACGTGAGGCTTCACTTGTTCCAAAATAAGAGAAATCATATCCATCAGACAAGATTCACCTAGTTATCGATGTGTACTAACAACCATGAGATTGATTTATGTTATCAATATATCCACATTTTTTCCCAGTATAGTAGATCTGAGTTCATACCAGGAATCCTTTCTCATGTCTTCATCTTTTATACTTGATCCATAATAGACCCAGTGACTTCCTTATGAGATATTGGTTCCTTCCACTTCTGTAGTGGGGGAAGGATAAGATGCACATCTTGACATCCCGGTGGCACCTCTTCCAAATGAATCACAAAAATCAGAGCAACACACAGTGAGAGATGACAAACATGAGGAAGATCCCCCACCAGTTCCATATACTCCACCATAGTGCAAAGGTCAATGGTCTTGAGATGGACATCCCATTCATAGTCTGGACTGTGGGAAATGACCTCATCAAAGTCATATATGAAAATTAATTATACTCATTGATTTTATATGTTTTCTATGACATAAATTATTCATGATTTAATTGAGTTCTCTATATTAATAATAATGCTAAAATTATTTTACAAACATTAGTCAACTAATTAAATATAATAAATAAATTTCAAATAAATTCACTTTTTATATAGTTTCCTAATCCATATAATTTTTTATTCAAACCATTTATTTATAAAGAATATTTTGAATACATGCGAATAAAATTATTATTTTTATAATTTCTATAATTATTTTGAAGTAAAGTTTTTTAAAACATTATATTCTTTACACATGTAGTTTTGTTTCCCAAAGAAATACATTTAAACCCTTAACACACCACATAAATAAAAAAAATTATATCATAAACCCATCTGTCTTTTTTAAAAATCCACTTGAAAAACTCTTAATAACTATGTATATTTCTTATGTTAAATAATTCATAAATTATAGTTATTAATTAATAAAAATTAAGAATAATTGGTAATTAATTAACTATAATCAATTTTAATAAGTTAATCATTAATAATAATTATTAATTATTTTAAAATTAATTAATAAATAGTAACAATTTGTAAATAAATAAACTAATTAATAATAATTTGTAATTAAAAAATAGTTATTCATTATTAATTATTATTAAATTAAATGAAAATATTTATTAATTATTTATAATAATTATTAATGGATTTTAATTATTTAATAAAAATAAATAAAAATGAATAATTATTTAATAATATATATTAATAAAAATAAAACATTTAAATTATAATTAATAAATAATTTATTTATAAATAGTAAGTAATTAATAGTAATTATTAATAACAATTATAAATAATTAGTAATTAATTATTTATAATTAATGGTGATAAGTGATTAGTTTATAATAATTAGTAATTAATTAATAACAATTAATGATTAGTTATCAAAGATTACATAATAATTTTGTTAATTATTAGTGATAATTATTAACAATTAGTAACTAAATACTAAATTTAAATATATATTTGTAATTTTTTAATAATAAACATTATAATTTATTAATTAAAAAAGTACAAGTATAACTTAAAATTTATTATTTACTTACCAATTATTAGTGTTAGTTTTTGCTATTTACAAAAACTATTTGTTAAATTATAATAATTAGTATTATATAATAACTAATATATTTAAATTTAATATATTTAAATTTATTATTTAGTCACCAATAATTAATATTATTTAATAATTAGTATTTACACTTAATATTTATTACTATTCATATATATTTTTAATTTAAAACTATTATTTATTACTATGAATATATTAGAATAATATTAACATTACATATTTATAAATATTTATTATTTTTTTCCTAAATAATTTTTTGTCATGGTATGTATATTTATTTAAAACTAAAAAATCATTTTTTTAAAAACATTTCTGAACAGAAGGTGTGAGGGGATTTCACGCCTTCTTTGGAAAATTTTATAAGAATACATGAAAACCCATGATGATTTTGACCGAGCCCAAAGCGGTCAAGGGATTCAATGCCTTTGTGGATGATTTTTTAAAAATAAAATAAAAACCTGACCCATTTAGATATTTTTTCCTGAAAACCCCATAAAAAATTAACTCGTAAGATATGTTTCACATTACAAAAAAACCCTAATTTATAGAAAAAACTAAATAATTATGATAAAATATATGTTTTGTTTTATGTTGTATATAAAAAATTTATTTAAGAAGAAAAATATGTTATATTACATAAAAATCATATTAGATAATGTGATTAATAATAGAAAAAATTAAAAAATTAAAAATAAATCACTTTTTTGTTATGAAAAAATTCAAATATGGAACCCATAACATATATTTTGTTTATTATTTTATATGAAAATTCTAAGAAAAATTCATAAAAATGTTATATAATAGAAACTTGATAAAAAAAATACAATGGATTTTACGTCATTTGAATAGTAGAAATACAAGAAAAAAGTACAACACATTTTTTTTGTAAGAAAAATGAAAATAAATAGGACAAAAAAAATGTTATTTACACTGTTTTAATGTAAGTGACTGATAAAACCAAGGAAAGAGTGTTGTGTTACAAAAAAATTATAAAACATTACAAAATATCATATAGTTTTTAGTAATAATAAATAAAATAAAATTTCAAAACATATTATCTATTAAAAAATTAATAATATGTGTCCAATTTGTTTTTTTACATTGAAAAATATTATTTAAATGTATATGTTCCATTAAAAAATAATAACAATGAAATATAAGAAAACAAATTTGTTACAAAATTATAACAAACTTTAAAAGTAGAATATGAAGTGATAGAAAGTATAAAATTATGATATAACACATGTTTAAAATTTTATGAATTAATAAAAGGGTGCATGGTTTGTTCTTTGTTTTAATAAAAAAATAAATGTTGATCCATGGATTGAAAAATCATGGAAAGTTTGTTTGAATATTATTTGAGAAAAAATTAAATATAATGTATGGGTATTTTTTGATTGGTGGGAGGAAACTTTGAAATCTATGAATCATGGATTAATGATAGTTGTGTTGGGTATGGAGAATTTCACTAAAGTTTCACAAAGTTTATGGCCGGTTGAAATGACCCGAAGGCCTTCATTTTTTTATTTTGATAACCCACCTTTCAAGGGGTGAGGTGGAACCCTTACAAGGACCGAAGGCTTAGAGACAATTACATGACCCGTAGGTCTTAGAGGGAATCACCCAGATAAGACAACTTGGAACTGCTCCTCCCCAGCATATGTCATTATATCAGCACTCCACCTTCGCAGGGCTGGTCGGCTAGTTGTCATATGCAAAGCTGCACATGCCTGGTACCAATGGAAAATTCATACCCTCTCGTTCTTCCAAATCCGGTTAGCTCTGCTCATTGGATGCACCTCCCCTGAATCCCCATCTGAAGCCTTGTTCCTTGTAGTCAAACTGGTATATCTGAAATTAAGTGGCCCGAAGGCCTTAGGGTGGACCTAAGGCCTTAAGGTGTCCCGAAGGCCTTGAGAATCAACTGACCCAAATGCCTTGGGTGGCCTGAAAGCCTTGCAGGACCCGAGGCCCAAACCGGTGGCCCAAAGGACCAAATGGATGAATAGTTCTTACTGATACAGTACCGAATAGTAACTGCTACAGTACTTCTATAGTACTGCTACAGTAACCTCGGAAATACGCCTCCACCTGGATTTGATCTCGGGTCTCTTGGATGCACCTACCGAGTCCTCACCAATCGGGTTGAGGCTCATGTGCTCACAAAGTTTATGATTTTGATGAAGCACATTTTTTTGTTATTGAAGATGCGTTGTCCTGGATTGATGGTGTGATACAGTTACACCTACCTCCTAGTACAGTGGTATAAATGTTTAAGAATGTATTTTTGGCCATAAAGTGCAATTCAATCCTAGTGAAGAATGATTCATTCATGAGAGAATAACTAGATAGTTTGGTCATATTCATTGTTTAAATAAAATACAATTCATGATAATAAAATATATTTTCCCTAAATCTCTTGTATATTTGATGTTTATTGGGACATTTAGTATTATGTGTTAGGTGAAAATCATGGTTTCAAATGCATGAAACCTAGGTATATCACATGCCATGTATTAAGGGATATTGTAATGCTTGTTATGAAATAACATCCCACAACCTTGATATAATAGTGGAATGTTAAAGGGTTAATTGTTGAAAAACTAACATTTTCCCAACATATCCCATTTTATTCTATGTTTGAATGATCACAAAAGCCTTCAATTTTTTTTATAATGATTTTATTAAAGTGTAAAAAAAATTCTAAAAAATTAAATATTTTTTTATGTTTTTTTATTTGAGTTGATGTTTTTTCTTCTCCTAAGTCTTGAAGCCTTATGTTCGAGTCATTTTAAGTATAAAGTCTTTATTATCAAACCTAACTATCAATATAAAGTCTGAGAAAAATCCCAATTTTCCGATATTTTTTTCTATGCCTGGAAGTATTATGGTTAGAGTTAGTCTTACCTTAAAGACTTATGACCAGATAAAGTTGAAAGTTTATGTGGGACAGTGAAAGCAGTTGAGCTCATTCCCAACAATGATTTTTCATCATCTCATTTATATTTATCCTCATAACTAGTTGAAATAGAAACCCTAGAATCCATGTATGATCATCACATATAATTTATAATTAATTTGAGTCAAGATAAAGAATGACCTATCATTAGAATTATTTCTTCACCAATGATTCGGTTGGGACCTCTTGTTCTACTATTGTTGCATTAGAGGAATCAATAGTAGATTACCTCTAATGGTGATCCACACATGTTCCATGAATATCTAATCATCACTATAGAATTATTTTGGTTCGATCATAGATGATTCCAGTGCAAGCATCAATTATCATTGATCGTAATAGAATCGTTTGTGATGAGAAGGAATTACTCAAGTTCTCTCTATACTCGAGAGGGTAATGGTGGAGGACCACTCTCTATTATTGAGATCATTATAGGATAAGAGATCTATAAGGATTTAGAGGATTCTCTCTAGAAATCATTGTGCACAACAATATTTGGGTTTTTTAAAGTTTGAAAATGATATAATCAGGTATTTATAGACCAAAGGTTATATAATAAATAATTACACATGATCCTTTATTATTCTCCCAATATTCAGCTAACCCCATGTCTAATAATAATCATTTTATTTATTTATTTATTTATTTTTATTTTATTAAACTTGTGGATAAAAAATATTATTTCCTTGTGTAAATAAATTAATATTTACTCAAATAATATTTATATATATAATTTCTCATTAGACCATTGATCTCTACATGCTAGTACTCCTTAATATATATTAAACTTTTAATAATGTCTATTTATTTAAATAAATATATGTCTCTGCATCATATGCCGATAAATAGATAAATAACATATTCAATATATCATAAAATTAATACTTATTAAATATTCACATAACCAAATAAATAAATATTCGTTTCCTTGTGAATATACAAGAGAAAAATAAATATTAAGTATGAATGTAATTAAATAAAAAATTTAATAACAGATAAATATTTATTTAATATTCAACTCACATAATATTCACTTGAATAATTGGTGAATGAATATATTCAACCATCCAAACATAAATAATTATTAAATCATGTATGAAAATAATATTTTTTCAACATGTTAAATTCATATTGAATTTAACTGAGGTCCATGATGCACTTAGTGTGTGACCCTCTAGGAACCTTTCTCTATGGCATTAGGCTACACCACCTATAGTTCAAGGTTAAAGTCAAACAATATTCTAAAAGTCCCGTAGAGAAAGAAGTTAATGTTACAATGAAATATAACCTCATACGAATGCACACTGTGTAATATAATCCCTTTTTCATGATGTATCTAATCAAGAAGGTTTTATATTACCGTAATCAATCTATGTCTTTGATGTATCTTTCTTTGAATTTCAAAAAATGAACATTTCCATAGAACATAATGGATATAGATTTAATTAATCATTTCCAATCCCATAAAATAACATGAGATATAAACTTCTATTAAATAATATAAGGGATAAATCCTTTCTCACATTATTCATTAATGAAATATCACTCATGACACACCCAATGTATCCTACCTCTCTATGAGCACATGTCATCATGGTTTTTGTTAATACATCAATATATGTGACTCATTATTTTCATTAATAATAATATTTATGTCTAAGGGCTATTACACATGTCTGCATATAGGAACATCCAATTAAACATATAAATGTAGATTTTATACTAGTGAGTCATGTTACTATAATATTCTTCTATAAAGATTACCAAAGGCGTACACTATGAGAATATATCTCAAATTTCTATGAGTCTCTATCCCTAATAGACTAACATTTGTGTCCAATAAAATGACATCGTCTAAATGTAGAACATTTTTTTTAAAATACCATCATGAAACTTTAGGTTTCTCATCATAGTGGGAAACTTTTATGACCGTTTGGTGTGATATAAACCCTTAAAATATTATAGTATAGATTTCACATAGAAGAAAAATAATCATGTGGAAAGATATAAATTAATATCTAACACTATGAATATTTTGGTAATTTAATAGTAGTTTGTTATAGGGAACCAACTCCAATCACTAATACAAAACCAGGCTATAGCCACGGTTTTAAACCATGGCTATAGGCCCAAAAACCGTGGTTATAGGTTATAGCAACGGTTCCCAAAACCGTGGCAGGTATTGGCATGGCTACAGGGTAAAACCTATAGCCATGGTTCCCAACCCTGGCTATAGCCCTTTAGCCACGGTTTGAACCATGGTTATAGCCCTATATCCATGGTTCCAATCGCGGAAACAACCCTAAAGACACGGTTTTCAACCCGTGACATAGGATAAAATCACTCATCTCCTAGAGCCACGATTGCAATAGTGGCTATAGACATAGAGCCACGGTTAGGAACCGTGGCTGTAGACCTATAGCTACGGTTTAAAACTGTGGCTATAGGCCTACATATTTTGTAAAAAAAAAACCCAACACCGTTCAGCCGATACTGGCCCCCTGCATCCTCCCCACCACCCCTGAAAATACCCCCACTCTCCCCCTTGCACCTTAAATCCCCCCATGCACCCCTCCCTCTACAGCCCCCCTTCCCACCCTAGACAAACCCCACTCACCCCCCTAGACAGACCCCCCTGGACAACCCCCCCTCTTGGACACACCCCCATGACAACCCCACTCGGACAACAGCCCCCCCTACTGGACACCCCCTTGCCCCCCCTATTGGACACCCCCCAAGACAGACCCCCTACAGACCCCTCCCTCTTGGGCACTGGACACCCCCACCCTACATAAACCCCCCTCCCATGGACAGCCCCTCCCCCTGGACACCCCCCTGCAAAGCCCCTTTCCTGGACAGACCCTGGACACCCCCCCAGACAGACACTAGACACCCCTAAACCCTAGACACCCCCTAGAAAGACCCTGGACACCCCCCGGACAGACCCTGGGCACCCCCCGGGCAGAACCTGGACACCCCCCAGACCCCGGACACCCCCCCCAGATAGACCCTGGACACCCCCCGAACAGACCCTGGACACCCCCCGGACAAACCCTAGACACCCCCCAGACAGACCCTGGACACCCCCGCACCCAGACCCTGGACACCCCCAGACCCTGGACAGATCCCCCTGGACAGCCCAGACCTCCACCCCCTGGACAACCACCCCCACCCTCCTGGACAGACCCTGAACCCCCCAGAACCTGGACACCCCCCATACCCTAGACACCCCCAGACCCTGGAAAAATCCCCCTGGATAGCCCAGACCTCCACTCCCCTGGACAGCCACCCCGCCAACCTCCTGGACAGACCCTGGAACCCCCCCCCCCCCAAACCCCCCAGTCCTGCCCCCCACCCCACCCCACCCCGCCCGTTTCCCCTCCCCCTGCCCCTGCCATCACCCACTTGCACCCCCTGCCATTCCCCCCCCCTGCAAGTTTCCCCCCTGCCCCCTGCTAGTCCCCTCCAAATTAAATCATACACGAAATCTACTTACATAATAAGAATTAAAAAAATCCAAATATAAAAAAAACACAAAACTGCACTTATATGAGTCTCCCTATAAGACAAACTATCAAAGAAGTCTGGAATCGGCTCAAAATTACCTACAAAACAAGGTAGAATATAGTAGTGCTCATCCCCTAAAATTATGGTAAGACAAAACATCTTATAATATTCACAAAGAATATGACTCAATAAACAAGAATAGTGCAGCCCCCTACTGGACCCCCTCGACAGCAACCCCCCCCCCCCCCCCACTATTGGACCCCCCTGAACAGCAGCCCCCCTGCTGGACCCCCTGGACAACAGCCCCCCTGGACAGAAACCTCCTTGCTAGACCCCCTGCTGGACCCCCCTGGACAACAGCCCCCCTCAGACCCCCTGGACAGCAGCCCCCCTGGACAGAAACCCGCAGCCCCCCTGGACTCCCCTGGATAGCAGTCCCCCCTGGACAGAAACCCCCCCTACTGGACCCCCTGGACAACATCCCCCCTGGACCCCCTGGATAGCAGCCCCCCTAGACAGAAACCCCCCTGCTGGACCCCCCCTGAACAGTTGCCCCCCTGCTAGACCCCCCTGGACAGCAGCCCCCCTACTTTGGATGCTTCTTAAGGTTGAGGATGGGAGATGCTGGGTTTATCCAATAGAGACTTACAGAGATTCTCATAGTGGGGTTATAGGTTTCCTGTGGAGGATTTAAGAGGTGAGGTTGTGAGTTTTGTGTTGATATTTGGAATTATAGGACCTTTGAAGATGTGTTTCAGATGGGGGTGTTACTATTTGGATTTTTCTACATGGTGTAGTACAATATACACTTACATGGTGCATGGTGCTGGTTGGTTTGTAATTTCTACTATGGTTGGTAACAAGTTTTGGGTGTATAGGGGTTGGATTTCTGGTTTTTCTTCTTTTTTCTTGGATTTCTATTATAGGCTTCTGGTTCTCTCGATTGTCTAGTGTGGTGGGAATAGTTTTGGGTGGGTCTTCAAGTGGTGGTTTGGAGTAAGTTCAGTTGGATTGTGCTCGGTTTCCCCATCTTGTGTATTCTGGTTGTTGATGGTGTAGGGATTTCTATTGTGGATGTTCTAAAACTCCCTTGAGATGTTGGATACTGCAGGTTGGGAGGAATGTTTTTGGTTGATGGGTGGTTCTCTTTCTAGGGTGGGTGCATGTTGACTACTTGGTGGGTCTAGATGTGTTGGATTCAGGGTGGGTATTAGCTCACATTTGGATCAGGGATTGCTTTGGTATTCTTTAGGTTGTATGATGGGTTAGGCGTGGGTGATGCGGGGTACTTCAGATGGATGGTACTAGTTGACTGCTGGGTTTTTAGACTTTCTTATAGTGGGGTGGTCCATTTTGATTCAAGTGTTCAGATGGTGATGGATGGGGCTAGCTGGTGGTCTGAGGATGATTTGGTTTCTAGCTAATATTTTGGGTGTTGTGTCTACTATAGGTGATTATTGTAGTTGGATCTGGTGTGGTTTAGGGTTCTTGTGCAAGTAGGTGTTGGTGTAGTGGGAATTAGTTGGCATGGTTTTCTAGAGGTCTTTCACTCTAGGATTTGTTTGGATAGGGATGCTGGTCTGGTTGGTTGATGTTGGCTGTGGGGCTGGGTGGTTAGTGGTTCTATTTCTTTGGATAAAGATAGAATTTTGGATGGGTGATGGATTTTGGAAACTTGTGTGTGGGTGTGTCAGTGTGTGTGTGGGTGGGTGGTTGTGAGTGATTTCATGAATGTGTGTGTGTTGTTGGTTTCTATCATTTGTGAAAAATTCTTTTTTGGTTTTTATATTTCTCCTTTAACCGCCTTGTTTCCTTGGTTATACTTCCCCTAGGAGTGCTTGTTGGTTTTGTGCTTGGGAGCTTCTGTGATTCCTTCTGCTGGTTTGTAAGTGGTGCATATGCTAGGATCTTATTCTATTTGGTGGGTTTCTATTGATCTATTGATATGATACAATATATATATGGGGTATTCATTAGATGAAATGTGGAAACACAAGTGGTTCCCAGCATATGCACCACTTGAAGCTGCTTGAGTTGCCTTCCGCCATCGATGCGCTGCTGGTTCCCTTCATCGGATGATCGTGCTACTGAGGTTTATTTGCATCAGATGCCTCATGTTCAGAAACTTCACACTCAGCCAGAACTCGTTAGACGGGGTGTGCACCCCCAGTTGGCTGCCCGAATTGTTTTTTGGGAAGGACAAAAAAAAAAGAGTTAGTGAGGTGCTCGATATTTCCATTGAAAAAACAAGGGGAGATAAACAGGGTGTTCCGAGTTTTTGTTTTAGAGGAGACTATTTCTCTCACAGGATGATGACAATATCGAGAGATGAGGTGCTCCAACAACTCAAGCAGCTTCAAGAAACTCTCATCTCGATCTAACAATGCCAGATATACCATGAATTGGTGATGACTTCCGGAATTATAGTTCGAGAATTATTTGAAGCAGTAGGATGTTGTCAGGAGCTGATGTCGTAGCTCGATACAAATGTCTGGGCAACGTTCTTGGACCATAAATTTTCTTCTGGGCTGTAGGTGAAACCTGAAGATTTCCTAGATCCGACTCCACTGCCTCACTCTTTCTCACTGCCTGCAGTACATCCCGGGATGTCTAGTGATTTAGAGGTGCAGAAGTGTGTTGCAATGACACTATCTTATTTGGTGACAATGGTGGATTCAATTATGCCAAATACGACAGTTCAGTCCTGGGTTTACGACTGAGATTCACCACTCTGGAATTTAGGAATTTTGTGACGGAGGATGGATTTGGGTTCTAGATCTATAGAGAAAGACCACATCGTATTTGTGAGCATGAAGGATGAAGAATATGGGATATTTCTTGGCACCAAGTGCGTGCAATATGTTTTTTCAAGGACTTCAACAACAGAGTCCTCCATTAGCAGTGTTGGGAATCTAGCTGATGTTTGGTACTTCTCGACACATATGCGTATGGAGAAAAATTTGGAAGATCGCCTGACTCGTTTGCATATAGGACACCTTTCCCCAGTCTTGAGGACAAGACTAATTTTCAAGGTGGTGCAAGTGATAAACACCTGTCTATAGGAGAGTGAGGGTAAAAAAGTCATTATATTCGACGAATATTATTTTTTAGAATGTGGTTAGTATTTTGCTAGGATGGGACCACATGAAGGTAGGGGGAGCTATTATAAATAAGTAGCAGCAGGTGAGAGGAGGCAGGGATAATTAACCTGGAATTGGCTTCGGCTTGGATCGACTTTCTGGCTGGGGCGGGGAGCACTTGCCCTCTTGAAGTGTCCTCTTCATTCTTCTTCCACTCCACTGTAGTTATCTGATTCTATTAATAGATATATATACAAGCATTCTTCTGGGCTTATCACACTCTTTCACTTTTCCTTCAGTATTTTCTTTCCCTGTTTTAGTAGTTTAGGTTTTAAATAAGCCCTTAGAATCTTATCTATCCTCCATGTGGTTTAACCCTACTTTCCACAATCTAGTAAGATCATGTGATATAATATTTATTTGATAATACAAAAAGATAAGCTATCAAAAATTTGGCATCATTTATGGGGAAGTTTTGGTGCTGAGTGTCTAGGGTAAAAAAAACAATTAAAAAATCACTGCTCTTTTTGGGCCTGAAATTCTTAAAACTGCCTTTAGAAATTGATTCTATCTACTGGAGTTGTATTTACATCTGTTTTCCTGTGTGAATTTTCTATTGTAGAATCTATTTTTCTTTTAATCACATCTTTGAAACTTTTAAAAAATTCATAGGATAACTAGTCAGAGACATAGTCACTATAGGATCTTGATCACAAATTTCATTAAAGGGTAGCAAGGAGAGCTTTAATAATACATGAGATAGATTTAATGAATTTATTATTCAATGTTCAGACCACGATTTTTCCTTGAGAGTCTTATTACATTCCTTTTTGATGGATTAAATGATGACGAGAAAGAGGATTTCAAAAATACACTCAAGGGTTTCATGCGTATCACAGTGATGAGAAGTTATGGAAATTTTATATTGATCTAGCTAGACAAGATAGGAATAACTCCCAACTTTTTAATGATAAAATATCATTTTGGATTATTCGAATGAACAATTTTTAGATATGGTGATTAGTGAAAGAAACACATTCTCTAAACTTATCAAATCTGGAATCTCTAAATTTGAGGAAAGAACTATGAACTTGATGTAGATTTGTGAAAAAATGATCAAATGTCCAACATTTTTAGGGGTTTAAGAGATAAAATATTTCAAGAAACTCAAACTACAATTCAAGATTTACAAAATCAAGGAGGTAAAATTGATCAAAATCTGAAATTTGAAGAGGTTCAGATAAGTGATCTTACTTTTGAAGACAAACCCACCTCCAAAATCTGAAAGTGTGGTAGATAATAAAATGTTTGTAGAGTTTTTATTAATGGAATATTAAATGGAACTCTTTAGTCATTTCTCAATAAAAAACTTTATATTTTCCACTGATTTGGGAACCAGGTTAGCTGAATTTGTTTTTGAATATGATATAAAAGTAGAAAAGGATTTTAAATTCATTTTAAATGCCCATAAATATTTTCAAACTTAACTTGAAAACCCTCTTCCTGGATTTTTTTTTCAAAACTCAGCCACTTTCACATTTGTTATTGAAAACTCAGAGGTGAAAAATGTGGAAGCTTTAAGAGGGTATGGAAATCATCAGTTATTGAAAAATTCCAGAACTGGACAGCATGCTTTCTAGCATTCTTAAAGGGTACATTCAGTGGTATTTTGCAGCTGTTAAGGGATTTAGTTTTATCCCTCAATGGCATGAAGCAGAAATAAATAAATTCTCACCTAAAAATTAATAGACCAAACATATATGGTGGTTTATAGATAAAAAACTACACCCCAAGTGACTATAGATAGCTTTTTAGCAGTGTCCAGTTGGGGACTTTAAACCTATCATTGCATGAGAGGAAACTTATAGTTTATTATTATTTTTTGTTTGTTTATTTTCTTTCAAGTAAAAATACCTCCCTGTTTTATTGATCTTCTCTCCCTACTCTCCCATTTCTTTCATCAATGACTTGGATTCATTGTTATATCTTCTCACCTTTTAACTTGGATTTATTATTTTGACTTTCATTGGTTGGATTAAATTTTAATCTTTTTCACCCTTGTTAATGGATATGCCAAGAAGAGAATTTTTTAGGAGAGTTTATAACTTGGCTATTTTAAAGAAAAGAACCAACTACAAATGGAGTCTTCTTGATCATTTATACTGAATTTCAACTATTTAAATTAATGCACAATTCCTTGAATAGTAGAATTCACTATGTGGATCTAACTCTCACATATGGGTGAGATCAATTCATTTCCTTTTATAGATCTTTATCATGTGTATTAATTCATCGGAGAGACTATTATTCCCAAGAAGTTTAATTTCCCGTGGTTATGATGTCATCGGTGTAGTTTAATGTCATGCGGTAAGGTGATATCTTACAATTTAACATCATACGACCAGGACGGAAGAAATTGTTCAATTTAAAGTTTTTCTACTAGAAATTATTCCGTAAAGTTTATGGACATGTAGTTAGGATGTCTCTGGATGTTTTAATTCCATGCAACCAGGATTATTTCCTCATATTTTAACATCATTTGGTCCAGACTTGGGATGTTGTGATGATGGTTATGAAAATTATTTCTTGAAGAACCCCCATTGGTGGGGAGTGAGACATGTTCCCATTAATTGTGGCTAGTGAGTAAGATTTATTATAATGGACATTATATATGATATAATTCCATTCACATTTGGGCTCCAACATGGTAGGTTTCATTCCTAGTATCATGGGGGTTCTAAGATCTAATACCAGTTCTCCTTGAAAGAAACAATGTAGAAGAAAATTTTTATTAAAGGATTGTGTGACCCAATTATGATGGACTTGAAGGTTGTGTAGTGTACACAACCTATTCTCATCAATCCATTTCTTCTTAAACAATTTCTTTTTCGATTGATCATCATTTGAGATTTTTCCACAGATAGCTATTTATAGCGATGGGAACTGGACTTCAATGGGAAAAACAAGCTCAGTTTTGTACACCAGTGAGTACGGTGTCTCTTGGGTAGTAGTTCACATGGTGGTATGGTAGGCCCATAAATCATGTAGGAGCTTGTCCGTCTAGGACTTATTCTATTTTTCAACCATCTTCTACTACTTATTCGATAGAGACTTATTGGAGGCATGAATCTGTCCATTTGTTGCTACATGATAGCGGTATGAGTGGTTAGACTCAATGGTATACTCCTGGTACACATTCTTTAACTATCTATAGAAGAAGTTGGTCTCATTGTCCATATTGTATAAGGATTTTTTTTCTTTTGGGCCATCCTGAAGCGTAATGCTCTATGCCTAATGCCAAATTTATTCCCTTCTGACTCTCTATATCAGGAGGGTCCCATTTTGAAGATAATCAATTATGGGCACCTGCCATCTAGGTATTACAACGGTGTGACCACGGCTTGACCGCGGCGTGACCGTGACTTGACCGTGGCGTGACCGCGACATGTTGGCCTGGTCCAGTGACATTCATGGGGAAGCATCTTCTGGCTAGAAGCGAAGGGAGCAGGAGGAGGTAGGGCAATATTCCGGTCGTCGCCCCGCCGGTAAAAATTGTGATTATTCAGTCTCAACATTGATCACAAGACTCATGGAATACTATCACTGTAAACCACTACGGGGTGTAGTCCTGGAGTAGGGACAAATCACAACATTACTGAGGAGTGACTGCGGTGTGACCACAGCATGACAGCGGCGTGACCGCGGCGTGACCGCAGCGTGACCGCGGCGTGACCGCGGCATGTTGGCCTGGTTCAGTGACATTCGTTGGGCAGCATCTTCTGGCCAGAAGCGAAGGGAGCGGGAGGAGGCAGGACAACGTTCCGATCATCGCCCCGCCGACAGAAATTGTGATTAGTCAGTCTCAACATTGATCAAAAGACTCATAGAATACCATCACTGCGAACAGTTGTAGGGTGTCGTCCTGGAGCAGGGCCAAATCATGGCATTACTGCGGCGTGACCGCGACGTGTTGGCCCGGTCCAGCGACATCTACAGGGTAGCATCTTCTGGACACGAGCGAAGGGAGCAGGAGGAGGCGGCACAACATTCTAATTGTCTCCCCGCCAGCAGAAATTGAGATTTTTCGGTCTCAACATTGATCACAAGACTCATTGAATACTATCACTGCGAACCGCCGTGGGGTGTCATCCTGGAGCAGAGCCAAATCACGGAATTACTGTGGCGTGACCACAGCGTAACTGCGGTGTTACCGTGGTGTGACAGCGGCGTGACCGCGGCGTGACCGCGGCGTGACCGCGGCGTGACCGCGGCGTGACCGCGGCGTGACCGCGGCGTGACCGCGGGGTGACCGCGGCGTGATCGCGGGGTGACCGCGGCGTGACCGCGGGGTGACCGTGATGTGACCGTGGAGTGACCGTGGTATGACCGTGGCGTGACCACGGCATGTTGTCCCGGTCCAGCAACATCCATAGGGCAACATATTCCGGTCAGGAGTGAAGGAAGAAGAAGGAGGTGGGGCAACATTCCGGTCGTCGCCCCACCGACAGAAATTGTGATTAGTCAGTATCAACATTGATCACAAGAGTCATGGAATACTATCACTGTGAACCACTGCAGGGTGTCTTCCTGGATCAGGGCCAAATCGAGGAATTACCACGGCGTGACCGCAGTGTGACTGCGACATGATTGCAGCGTGACTGCGGCGTGACTGCGGCGTGACCGCGGTGTGACCGCGGCGTGTTGGCCCGGTCCAGTGACATCCGCAGAGCAGCATCTTCCGGCCAGGAGCAGGGGAGCGGGAGGAGGCAGTGAAACATTCCAGTCATTTCCCCACCGACAGAAATTGTGATTAGTCAGTCTCAACATTGATCACAAGACTCATGGAATACTATCACTATGAATCGTCGCGGGGTGTCGTCCTAGAGTAGGGCCAAATCACGACATGACCGTAGCGTGATCGCAGCATGACCACGACATGTTGGCCTGGTCTAGCAACATTCGTGGGGTAGCATATTCTGGCCAAGAGCGAAGGGAGAAGGAGGAGGCGGGGAAACATTCTGATCGTCTCCCCGCCGACAGAAATTGTGATTAGTCAGTCTCAACATTGATCACAAGACTCCTATAATACTATCACTGCGAACCACCGTGAGGTGTCATCCTGGAGCATGGGCCAAATCACGGTGTGACTGCGGCATTACCGCGACATGACCATGGCGTGTCTGTGGCATGACCGCAGCATGACTACGGTGTGTTGGCCCTGTCCAATGACATCTGCGGTGCAGAATCTACCGGCCAAGAGCGAAGGGAGCAGGATGAGGCGGGTCAACATTTCGACCATCGCCCCACCGATAGATGATATAACAGATCAACTATTTAATATGCTATAATAAGGGATCTCCAGAGAAGGTTGTAGTGAGCAGCATAATGACACAATGTCTAAAGGGCAAAAAAATGACAAAAAATAATAACACACCCTACACAAACCATTTAAAAATTCATTCACTTTTCCGAAACATGGAAATTTTATTTATAATATTGAAAGAGTTAAAAGGAGTGTAATGGTCAAGGCATATGCCTACTCAGGCAAAGTCATTTGAGTTAAACGAGTATGATAATCCAATTTATATTATTCAAAGAAAACAAAAACTAACTAGCCACAAAAAAACACCAACAAGAGGTATATGAATGACTCAAACCAAATCTAAACATGATACAAATAACTATCAGTACTCTTTGGTTCAGAAGACAGCGCACCTCCGTTGGAGGGGTTTTATTATAAAATCATGGCATTACTTTATCACAAAATCCATTTAATTATATTTAACATTTATTCTAAAACTCATTCAGTACAAATCAAATGCAATAATTTAAGCAACTAGATCAACATAACTATCATTGTGAGTTTTCATAGATATATCACCTCTTTTGGAGGGGTTTTATTATAAAAACATGACTTTATTTATCAAATGAAACAATTATATTAAAGAACACTTATTCAAGATATGTTATTCAATATAATTAAGCAGAATTAAGAAAGAAGCTAAATTCAATTTAAAGCATTCTTGAATTAAAGAGGCTAGAAGAGGGATCCTACCTCAAGGTGGAACCAAACTGTCCACTTCGGATCATGGAGATTTCTAACTAAAAGTTGTTTATCCCCCACTGGGGATACGCACCTTAACACACATGCAAGAGTTCCAATAAGTGGCATCATTAATGAATTGTTCTAAACAAGTAAAAACCAAATTAAGCACTCCCATGTAATGATATGATGCAGTTTTCTTCTTTTTAATGAGCCAAACACCCTCTTATATTTTTCACTCAAGATGGATATTTTCATTGAAGTACCTAAAAAGAAACAAAATCAACATTAGATTCCCATAACTCTATTCCTCATTAGATAACATTAAATAATCATAAACGACATTGTAAATTACTGAGTTTCAAAGGACATATTCAAGAAACACCCCCTCATTCCTGGACAGACCCCCACCCACCCACCCCTTCCCTGGACAGACCCCTCCTACACACACCCCCGAAAAGACCCCACCCCCCTGGACAGACCCCCCCTTCCTGACAGACCCCCTGCCCCTCCCCCTCTGGACAGCCCCCATCCCTCCTGGACAGACCCCCCCTACAGACACCCCCGGAAAGACCCCACCCCCTGGACATACCCCCCCTTCCTGACAGACCCCCCTGCCCCCTCCCCCTCTGGACAACCCCCCATCCCTCTTAGACACCCCCCGGACAGCCCCCCATCCCCCTTGGACAACCCCCATCCCCCTGGACAGTCCCCCCCTCTCCTTTCTGAACATACCCCCCTCCTAGACACCCCCTCTCCTTCCTGGACAGACCCCCCTAGACAGCCCCCCATCCCTCCTGGACACCCCCCTGGATAGAAAAAGGCATCATTTGAATTGATCGAATTCCAAGTGTCTTTTACAATTTTATTACAATACTCCATAGTGTTCCATGCATTATTGAATCTAAAATGAAGAATAGGTTTGTTTTCTCTAGTCTTGAGGCTCACCAAAATTGGATGATGATCAGAATTAATCCTAGGTAAAGTAATACTAGAGATGGTATTCCAGTTATCGAGAGCTTTGAAGTTTGTGAAAGCTCTGTCAAGTTTACTTGATAAAATTCTATTATGTTGCCTTCTATACCAGGTATACTTAGCCCCAACCAGATTATTCTCAACAAGGTCATTATCATCAATACAGTGATTAAAATCTTTAATGGAAGTGTTTGAGTTCAAGGGCCCTAGCTTTTCACTACTTCCAAGGATAACATTGAAATCACTGATAATGACCCAGGGCACTTGAATAGTGTGGTTAAGGGAGGATATATTGTGCCACAAGGTTCTTCTATCTTGATATTTATTGCAGGAATACACAAAATTACAGCATAAAGTATTATCATTCAAGTTTATTTCACATGTCAAAGACTGAGAATCATCATTAACAATATGAAGTTTATCTATAGAGATATGTGAAAATACCCACAAAGAATCACAATTGTTGTTATTGGAAGTTGCTCCTATAAAAGTATAACTATATTTGTCAAGACTATTAAATCCAAGAAGTAAAAGTGACTTTAGGTTCAGAGATAGCAAAAATCATCAGTTTATGAGTAAAACAATAATTTTTTAAAGTTGTGATGGTGTCAGGGTTATCAATACCTTGATAGTTCCAATATAAAATATTCATTTATACTTACGTTTTGGGATAAGACCATTGTTTTTGTTACCTCCAGAATTCTTTCTGTGCTTGGATTTTTTTAATTGCTTGGTAGAATGCTCTTTAGGTGTCGCTGCATTTTTTCCCTGCAAAGTCCTTGAAGGGTTATGAGAGATATGATTATTTTTCATACCCGTTGAGACATCTTCTTGGTGCATTTATTTGTTCTCAGTTGCCTTTTATACCACTATCCATTCTATTTCTAGTTTTATGGGATCAGATTCCCCAGATTGGTCACCCAGTTTCTGAGTGGTGAATTTAGCCATAGTAGGGGTTGCTGGTTGTATGTGTCTGTTGTAGTTCCAGACCTCCATCATTATCTTACATGTGTTGTGTTTTTCTAATACCATCCATCTGCATATTGCAAACTAGATTCTGAACTACTGTTTTGTCCAGCATCTCATCACTGTGTGAAGGTGAGGAGAGTTGATGCTATTTTGCACTATTAGTAGTCACATCATAGGTGTCCTGCAGACCCCCCCTACAGACCACCCCCTACCCTACAGACCTCCCCACTCCACCCTTCCCCCTCCCCCTGCCCTGCAGACATCCCCCTACCCCCTGCCCCCTTCTACCCTGCCCCCTTCCCCCTACCCCCTGCCCCCCTCCACCCACCCCCTGCCCCCTGCCCCCTACCCCTGCCCCTACCCCCTGTCCCCTTCTGATTTTGGACCTCTATCACCTATTAAGATGAGTGGACCCAATATGAAATGAAAAAAATAAATGAAATATAACAAAAAATATTTTTATATTGTTCAATACTAACACTTACCCGTTGCTAAAACAAGTTATACATACCCTGGTTATAGATTATCCATTATAATATTATTATTAATTATAATGGTTTATGAATCAATAGGTTATACCCCCATTAGTTAATAATCCATTTGATCATAATTATACCCCCAGTGATTCAACTATTTTGCCTCCTTTAGTTAGACCCAAAACATTTGAATGGTTATAACCCCCAGTGTTGGGCCTCTTCAATAACTGGCCCCCCTATTCACAAGGTCATTCTTCTTATCTTGATCATTTATATGATGATTTCATGATCTTACTCAATGGGATTTCTATATTTTATTTTCTAATGTACAACTTCAAATACATTAAACAGTAACAAACCTTTTATGTAGATTTTTCTTAATAATTTTAATCACTTGTGTATGATCAATTGGGTAAGGGAAACCATGATCAGGAAAATATTATTTCTTATCCGGATGTTTTAGCCTCACTTAATCACTAAATTCTCATGTGTGAAATCTTCTGATACTACACCCAGATTATTCTCAAAACACTACACAATATTTATGAAAAATATATCACATGGTCTTTTCTCAAACCACATTAATGTAAGAAAAAATGAACCCCCTTCAATTTAATACATTTAGATACAAAAATTAACAATATACTCACTTATAATGAATGAATTACTTTCATTTCCATAAAAAAAACTCATTCATTCATATTATTTTATGTATTTTATTTCTTGTACTCTTCACCTAACTCACTGCTTAACAATAACGTCACTATTTTTCTCCATCCTGAAAACTCAAGAATTTATACTGTTACATTTAATCTGATCAATTTATTTTAACATTCAGGTATAGAATAATAGAATACACGATGTCTCTTCCTTACCCCTCTCACCCAAATAAGCTCACACTTGTATACCTCACGTAATAGATGTATATGTGGAAACAACTTCATGTCCCTCCTGAAATATAGTGTGGATCATACACTGGATTGTGTAATCAAACCATGATAATGAAAACATGAATGTATAGAAATAATCTATATGAATTCATAGAAACCATACACAAATATTGACCTATCTTGTTTTCCCTATTTAACTCTCAACTCTTCCAAATTATCTCTTGGATATTATTACTGTTTTTACCCAAGAAATGAGCATGTTTGGGTATTAATGGAGAATAATCCACCGAATTATCCTCACTGCATATGTGCACTGCCTATAATATATATGAAACACTCCACTTAAAGCTTTGCAATTACGAAAGACACCATCTTTGTAGAACAAATCTCATTGCCACCATTTTCTATTCATTGTTTCTAATAATAAAATACACCACTAACTTCAGTTTATTAATTTTTGGAATCTTACAACATATTCATCCCCTCTTAGGATTTGACGAGATGAATTTGATCACTAATCATTATGACATTAATAACTGTGTATTGAATCTTCTCCAATGAAGCTTAAGGAAGAATACAACTTCTTGGCTTGACCAGATAGCTCAAATAAAACATATAAAATAGATGGAGTTATATATGAAACATTTTAAGTGGATGAAAAGTGTTCCACATAGAAATTTTCCAAAATCAATAATACGCTCGGACTAATACTCCTTAGTAATACATAGATGTGTCTCCCTGCATTCAAGCTGGCATTGGGGTTGACACGTTGATACACTTTCACACACTATGGGATTTATATGGTCATTCCTCCCTATGTTATACCACATACCCACTCCTTATACGTGATCAAACCAAATCACATCCATGAAGGAACTATGAATCACACAATCCTTAGGCACTCCATGTGAGTGTTATGCACTCTCACTGGATACAATGGGATGGGTGATTAAAAATTCTTTCTTTCCTAAGAAGTGGCCATCCTTGTTTGGCCTATGGTTGACCCCATTTTCTAATAAAGGATCACTATTTTGTTTTAAATCATATTCTAAATATTTAATACAATATCAATCCATTTCTCACCATCAAATACAAAACAACATAAATATGATCATCTATAATATTAATATTCCATTTTAAAATGTTGTAAACAATGTGCACTTCTCCTAGTTTAATTAGATAATGAATTTGACATAATAAATAGTTCAAAAATAATCATAATTAAAAATCCATACATTTTCATTGAATGAAATTATTAATATAAAATTAAAATTCGATAAATCAATTGGGTTCTTTAATCTCCCACTTCGGATTTGTTGTCAATACCTATTTAATTTCAAAATTTAATGTTTCCATATAACCTTTATTGATAATAAAACCAATGATATAAATATGGGAATGAATTATCCTTTCTACTATTAAAAATTTAAGATCTTTTTATCCTCTTATAACAAATATAGTATGATTTACTCCAAATAGGGATGGAATCAAAACAATCATATAAATGAAGAGTCTTGATAAAAGATGAAATCTCTGAATATTTATTTAGACCAGTCTCTAATAATGATAATGAAGTCAAAATATTATAATTTAAGCAGGATATGATGTCCTCCTATTTTGTTATCTGAGTGGTCAAATCATCTATATGGGCATGCATCTGATAGATTATCTAATGTATCTATTCAAGAACCTTTGAAGATTCCCTTATTAATTCGTCCAGGGGAGTCCCGTCATCAAAACTATCAAAGTCCCCATCATTTCTAAACAATTTTTGTAGGGTTAGGAAAAAGTTTCTCTTGATATCATACAATGGTTGGTAATCAAATCCACTTGCCCCCATATCGTGAAAAATCTGGCATAGGTGTTTCTATTGGACAAATAACTTCTCCAAGGGAGTCTTAGTAATCAGGGCATGGATTTTATTCCAGATATGCCTTCATGATACATGGGTTTCTATAACCACTTGGGTGGGTATTCCAAAAGTAGGAATGATTATCAGAGAAGATGAAGAAGCAAGAGAATAAGTTTTATGTTCTCTCCTCGCAATTGACACATCTCCCATCACTGATATTAAGGGATTATCCCCCTCAAAAAATGTTTCCCACTAATGGGATGTTCATCAATATGATTATAACACTTGCTTGGTTGCTCACCTAAGTCCTGAGTAAACTTTATTGCTACTACAGATAAGGGGTTCAATGAAGCACATGTCTTGTCTACCTAATGGATCGATCGATTCAATAAACCACCCAGATAATATTCCACCCAAACCTGGGCATAGTCATAAGACATGAAGATAGGTGAATCGACCAGTGGAATAATAATCTCAACATTTTTGTCTTCACATGCCAATATAAGACGAATTTGATGGATAAGTCCAGGATGTTGTTCGAATCTCATGGCATCTTAAGGGATAGGAAAAACTCTTTGAATGAAAACAAATTGGAGAGAATACTGATAGGGGGAATATTAATTGTATATAATTATCTCTTCTAAGGATCCATAATAACCCCATCCTATAGATAAATATTGTATGACCTCTCATCTAGAGATCCACTTCCATTATTGAAAATTATTCCAGATGGTGTAGGATAGGGCATGAAGTTGAAATAATAATGTTGTATCAACATTCCAATAACCTCATAAGGACCTAGTGGCATCACCCCAACCCTTGAAACATTCAACATCCGAGAATAGATCAAATCATCAAGGATTATTTTAGTGTTATGATATTAATAACACTAAAAATTCTCTCCTATCTATCCAAATAAGAACTGGAAGGGTCCTCCAATCTAGTAAGGGATGTTGCCTTACCTAATATAAATTTGGAGTTGATAAAGGCATCCAAGAGTCATCATTACTAGATTATGAAGGCACCCCTATCCTAATCGTACTACCATCACCAATATGATTACTTTAATTCCCAATAATGTGTCCCCATGTAAAAAAATCCATCTATTAAAAAACATGGTTATAAACCTTTCTAGCAGAAGGCTTGGGGATACCTCTAGTGTCAGTCATTAGCCCCATGTGGTATACTCCCTAGCTTCAAGGATGGCCCAATAAAATCTTGTTCTATCGTGAACCTGTTAGGGAGATCATCGATGAGGGTGTATAGTAGTTGGTCGAGACCTGTTGTGGTAGAGAAATATATTAATCTAATCCTTAAAAGAAACAAGTGACTATAGGTTCAAATCCTTCCTTAACTTATCCTTAACAATGGTGAAAACATCCCTTTCCAATATCAAATCTCGTGAGGTGTCATCCCAAACATATTTAACTGGAAGATTTTATTCAAACATCTCCCAAAGAGGAGGTATTCCACCCAATCAATAAAAATGAAAAACATCAATCCCTACTTTTCCATGGGATAAAATGAAAGAATTAGTTCTAGTAAACCAATGGATAATTATATCTTTAAGTTTTTATTTATGATACATGATGAAATGAGAAGTCCATACTACCTCATAAAGATAGATAACAAGTAACTGGTCATAGAATTATGATCATATCTTCCTAACCTAAAAAGGTCATGCACATTCATCAGAGAAGTTACCTCTAGGTCATAAGTCCCACTTAGATATCCAACCACTTGTAAGAAAATTCAAGGAGGAGATGAGCGTGCTCAAAGAAATTTGTTCAATTGGTTGGTGGAAATTATTTAAACCTTATAGATCTTGAGGGGAGTTAACCAACATCTAGGATAACCCATGGAGGAGTGGTACAAAAAAATGAGTGTCTTTAGAAATCATTGTTTGAATAAAATAAAGGGGATATGACAGTCAGTAAGATGAAAGATTATAACCATGTGAAGGAGTGTAAAAATCATCCAATATACCAAATCCATTCAAATAAATTCAATGTAATAGGGGATATATCTTAAGTTCATGAGGTATAATCCCTTTAAAATCTTTTTTGGCAGAGAACACATCATAATGAGGGTTGAAATTTGATTCCCAGTAATCATATTACTATATATGGTTATGTTGGAAGATTTATATGAACTGGAATCCATCTATATGAACACAAGAAACACATATATTTTATTATCAATAATTATTATATCACCATCACTATGTATGGTTCCCATATATGTTCAACATCATCACACTAATATGCCTTTAATTTATACTCATACTATACCCATGTCTTCTATAAATACAAGAGGAAGGGAGATCTAAATAACCATCACATGAAATTCAAATCACAGTATAACCTAAAAATCAGAACATTGATGAAATATTATGGTATAAAATACCTGTGTGGATTGGAATCCAGTAGGAGGGCGCCGCGGTGACTGGTCGTCAGAGAGGAGGGTGCCGCGGTGAGAGAGGCCTCCAGGGAGGAGGGTTCCACTGTGAGATAGGTCATCAGGAGGATGAACTGAGGTTAGAGAGTTTTTTGGATATAAGGGATCCGCGGTGAGGATAGGATGAGGAGGAGAGGTCGGGAAGGAGAAGTCGTCGGGGAGGAGGGCGCCGTGGTGAGGAGAAAACTTCGGGGAGGAGAAGTTATCGGGGGAGTAGGGCACTGCGGTCAGGCAAGGTCAGGGAGGAGGAAGACATGGTCAAGTGAGGTTGGGGAGGAGAACTCATCGGGAGGAGAAGAAGCTAGGAGGAGAAGAAGTCGATAGGAGTGCGAGAGTAGTGAATCAGGGACCCTGATACCAAATAAGAAAAACATGTTGTATAGCCACGATTATTAAATTAAACCGTGGAAATTAGGAAGATATATCCATATACCAATAAAAATATGGCTATAGGTCAGTGGCTATATATTTAATTTTTATTAGTGAATAGACTCCCACTTACACTAGAGTCAACTACTAACAATATAACTGACCAGCTTCAGAAGATAAATATACTTTTATTGAAATATGGAAATAATTGTTGATCCCACCACACTAAACATAGTTGTTCTACTTACTATGACCTAAACTCTCTGATAAAATATCTCATGATATGATATCACCAAGTGTATATCTATTGTACTCGGTCATCCTTAACATTAAGGATAATGCTATTGTTAAAATTGACCATGTCATGATTGAATTTTTACTATCTGGGTAAAAATCTAAAATTTGGAACAAATCATTGCTGAACTTTCTTCTTAAGCTGAATGAGAGGCCATGACATACTTAGTCTATTGTAGATATGGAAACTAATGGTTATAATATAATTTCCCTTTTTATATTATCTTAACCTAACGATGATACTCGATCAAACTGATCTAAAGAAGACTAGTTTATATTCCTTAAAAATTAGTATTCGCATTTCTCTAATTACCAGGAACTCAACCAATTTTTCTTCCTTAGGCACTATTAGATATTTTTGACATATAACCAATGTATTTATCCTGGCCTTGTTTAATATTTTCATTCTATAATTTATGCCTAAGAAATATAAAAGATGTGTACCTATCATATAATGTGAGATAGATTTACAAACTACTATTAGGAATATGTAGTATATACATCTTAATAATAACATGAAATACTAGAAACCATTTGGGTGAATTTTCCCATCTTTTATTTTTCAATAACATGTAAACTGGGTATTATGATGTGAATTTATAAACCCCTCAATCTAAAATAGTAGATCTTGTTCCCTAGAACTTGAATTTCTACTCAATTAATTTTTAAAGAAATTATTTTGTCTTATTTAACCATAAGATTAATAACTTATTTTCTATATATTTTCAAACACAAATTTCTTGAAAACTATAGTGCTCCCACTAACCTCTTGAAAACACCTGAATTTTTTTTATTTTAAATGAATACACTATGATCATTATACTTGTTTCGACCCATAAATGGATCCTTGGAACTTCAAATCCATATTATTTTTTTATGCCACCCATTTTTTGGCTGCATTACACATATATGTTCTATAAAGCTACCTCTAAGGGAGGTGGCCTTAACATCTTATTCATAATATAATGGTCATTGTAGCTATGAAAAGTATAATTAAAATTGATTTAAGAATAACGACATAGTTTAATTGGTCAAACCTTATTGATACCTTGATTTTACCATATATGTATTGTTTCTATTGAATATCCACCAATGAATTTACATTAACCACCAAAATAGATAATGATTTTTTATATAGAATTAAACATTGAATTAATAATAACTTTTCAATCCTAGTTAGTTGGAACTTAATACTATTTAGAGGATTTTTTATTCTTATTGAATATATCTCCCTCTACAATGAATATAAAAACACCACTGTGGTTTCAACCATCCTATATAGTATGTATATCTGGAAAAATTTCTGCCACTTACACTTGTGGATTTTTAATGTTATTATGCCAACTTGTTCATTTAGGTCTGAGATTCTACTGAATTCGTTCTTGCTCCCACTATCTCAAAAGAGATGTATTTACCTCATAGAAATAAATTTGGTATGATTAATTCATTTTTCTATCTTTGGGATGTTAACATCCTTAGTGGAAATATGATCATCAATTGAGATTCACCTTGTGTTTTCATGATGTACATTTGAATATTTTATTAACTTTACAAATGTATCCCATAAAAAACACCTTGGGATATAACATAATAAATTTAATTTATATCATAAATTTATAAGATATCCATTAATCAATATATTTGGCATATGGTTGGTTGTTACACTGCTATTTTTTCAAAACATGTATAGAAAGGAATCATGAAAGAGTTACAATATTTATAAGAGTATTTATTGATATACCTTATACTATCACTATCTCTATGATGGGGAAAAGGTAATGTGATTTTATGAAAACCTTAACTCTATATTTAATGATCCACGAATACTAAGTTTAAGATACTCTTTGACATACCAACCTAGAGGATCCTGTATATTTTACCAAGTGAATTAATTACTTTCATTTATCATTCTTAAAATTTATTAAAGGAATTTATTGAAGTATATAAATTTACTGCTAGCTTCATCTTGGAATTGTTCATACTATGTAACTGAATAAATTCTGAAAGAATTTTGGAATACCTTTATTTATAAAGGATTATTTTTCTAAAACTCAATAAGTATGTATGATGATAATACCTAAAGTGTTTTTATCTATAAGGAGACTAACTAATCTTTTGGGTAATTTTTTAAATAAAAATTTAGTTTTTTTTCTTAATAAAGAATTATATTACACTATTGGGTGTGGATATTATAATTTAAATTCATCATTATTACCAGTTGAATGTAGGTGATTTTAGTTTAAATGAATTAAAAAAAATGTAATAAAAACATAACAATAATTATTCCGTAAAAGAAATAGTATCTCATTGTGTCTGAATGAATACCGAGATAATTTTTTGAGAAAACATAATAAAAACTAGAATCAATTCATTTTTTTCAATAAAAATTTGTGTTCTCTCCATGTATGATATCATAATCACTATTTCTTATGTCCTTTTGAGTTCAATTTGTAACCTTTATACTCTTTATTATTTCCAATATTTAAATACATATATATTACAATCACATTTTATTTTAATACAGAAGTGATGGATAAAAACTTGATGAATATAACTTAAGTGGATGCATCTATTTTCTTATTCAAATCACTGTAATTTATTTTATAGTGTCTATTATTTCCACATAAGAATCAAACAACCCTATGTCCATTCTTTTTCTTCTAAATCCTTTCTATTTGAGAGACATTGTAAAGGATCCTTTGGATTTAGATTATCCATGGGATATTTAGACTTTTCGTTAAATGTTTTCACTACAAATGGGGTAGAATTTAGTTCTAACCAATCTTTATCCGCTTGGTGAAGTATATTCAAAATATTCCCAAGGGACTTATCCATTTCATTTATTCAGTCTTGGAGAATAAGGATAACTTTTATTGTAAAGATAATAATATAAGATTAATGGAAAATTTATTATCCAAGTGAATTCCCAAATTCACTAACTAATCAATATACACCACTAGTTTGAAACCATTATTAGTAGTTATATTTCATTCTTCTAGTTTACACTGATACAATGCATTGACAATATTATTTATCTTAAACCTTTTCTTATAATTTTCAAGATATATAACATGATTTATTATGGTGTAATAATCCATAACCTTATATTGTATCATCAAATATTTGGACATAGTTTCTAGTATAATAAATTATATATAGGAAGTATCCTCTTTATATCTCTGGTAGGCATCCTTTTCACCATTTCTTACCTGTTGGGGTGGTAGAATATTGATAGGGGATTAAAAAACATAAGAATATTTTTTATAATAATGAAACACATAAATGATTATAAAATATCTAAAAATGTTTATTTATAAGGACATACCCTGAGTTATGGAATATTCAGTGTGTTTTCATGGTTTCAATTTCTATTTTTCCAATAATAATAAAATTTATATTTTAGTTTTATCTTGATTACCAAACTAAATTATTTAATAAATTTTATTTATTAGTCTCCCACTATTTTAAAGAAACCTAATAACCCTCAATATTAGTTTTAAATATCATATCGTACTGATATCCTAGTAGAAATGATCCATATTCTACTTATTATAACCAGATAGAGGTTTAACAAGCCACTCAAAGGTATTAAGTAGGCATAAATTTCCAAGTACATTAAATCACAAATACTTGATCCATTTAGTGGACCCTGGAATCCTGAAATCCCCAATTAGTATTTCCTCAACACTTTACCAACTATTTACACTAAGTCTCACGAAGGTGATCAAGCCTTAATAAAATCTTGGTTAATTCAACACAAAAGTCAAGATAGAGATTCCTCTATAATTAAAATCACCTCAATAATGGTTGGTCAAGAAATTTGATCTATAGTTTTATTTTTACCTAAGTATTGGAAGGATATATTGTCTTAATATTTAAATTCGAGGGATTTTATCTTTTATGAATAAATTGACCATTTTATCTTATTAAATTCTAGTTAATATTAAGTGGATTTTACTTAAGTTATTAACCATTTCTAGATAAAATCTATGCATAATAAAATTTATTTTAGTTCCATCTAGAATGATTTTTAATTCAATTGTTAAGTGATAGAAATAAAGCATCATAAATAATTAACTACACAAATAATAAAAATAAAATAATAAATTTGGAGTTATTATAAACTTATCTAATTGTTAGTTTATCTAGCTAGTGATAAACAAAACATTGAACTAGGAAAAACTCCTTAAACTATTACTTGGTTCAAGTTGCAACAATCATCTTGTACTCTAATGTATCTCTTGGGTTGTTTTCACCTTGACTCTATTTTGAACTCCCTCTACTCACCTAGGGGATCCATCCATTATATAATCTTTACCCACACACGTGTGAGGGGAACCATAAATTAGTTAAGAGGGTTTGTATAAAAGAAACTGTAGGCCCTTACATAATAGATATGAGGACACATAAACCATCATTTTAAGTTTAAAAAACAATTATTACAAAACCCATGAAAAAATAATTAAATAAAAAGAAACCAAGGAAATACATTGGTCAGTCTAAGATCATGTTCATACATGCATGCAACGAATACATATTTGTACACTATATAGCATTCACTTAAAATTGTTCTTTTTTAAGATAAAATCAACCCAAATTAATTCAATTAATTATCTTATTAATAGATTTTATATTGTCCCAATAATCTTAAAAATCCTTCATTTTAATTTAAAAAATTTAAATTAATTAATTTTATTTAAAATTAAATAAGTATAGAGTGTGTAATTATAGTCATCACAATATATAACCAACTTCACTATTTTTTATTTTGGAATAATAAGGTACAAATAAAGAATTTAAACAATGATGATTGATGAAACATGAAGAACAATATTGAAGATTGCACCACCTTTGGTTGTGGAACTTTGATGATCTCAATTCCCACAAATGATTTTCTCTTTGAAATTATTTGGGAAAGGATGATAAATAATGAAACTTTGAATATTTTTGAAGATGGGGGAATAATACTTAATCTTTGGAGATCAAAGATAATTTCTTTGGAATCATACTTCATTCATATGATGATTCATGCCTACCTTATCCTCTTTTTATAGTCTCCTAATATTACCAAGACATTCATGGCCAGTCCACATATTTAAGATCCAAGGACCAATTTTGACCAATATTAATGCATCCTGGAATGTTCTGGAATACTGCCACTGGCTAGATTCCCAATACCATTGGCTAGAAAGTGTGTAAGGTGGTAGCTGCTGCAACTCTAGATCATCAACCAGTTGCCCAATGAACCTTCACTAGATAACTGGTTCTTCACTATAGAACTTGACTTGAAATATTTCCTTTATGACTACTTGGATATCTTCTTAAGGATGATTTCCTCCCTACCATTATAACTCAAAAAGAACACTATAAAAATACATGAAACACATTGAAACAAGTTAGAAACATAATAGAGTGTTTGTGATCATTAAAAAATATACTTTAAGAGCAGAAATCTCCACCTTTTTATGTAACTAGTTTACTTCAGAAAATATTAAGTCATATATGAAAAAAAAATTATTAAAAAAACCCCATAATTCCATATTAAAAACCCCAGTTCAATATTCAATGATCACACCAATTTCTACTTTTTGAAAGACCCAATTTTCAAAATTAAATATAAATTAAATTCACATAAATGAACAACACTGTTATTAAATTCCAAATTTTATTCCAAATCCAATGGTTATAAACCCCCCAGATTTCTCATCAAAATCAATTATTCTAGAACCACCATTTTATATAAATAAAAATTTTCCCATGATTGTAATTTAGGAAGTGATAAATAGATTGTACACAATTAATAGCATATAAAAAATTGAAAAATATTGGAAGTAAGAAGATCCACCTACCAAATTACATATAAATATGACATTCCTAGATTCATTGAGCTAGAAAAAACACCAATGAGAATGAATCCGTAAATACCTAAATATGTTAAACTAAATCCTTTATTCTATATAATTCAATTTTAAAATCCTATATAATAATTCCAAATTAATGAATAATTGATGAAATTGATAGGCATATTAAAGAAAAAAATGAATAATCGAACCCTAACATTTAATTCCACACCCCAAAAATGAATTCTCATGAGAAATATATAGTATTTATGTGGAAACCCATTAAATAATCATTAAACATACCTTAAAACCCCATTAAACATACCTTAAAACCCCATAAATCGGTAAATTAACATGATTTATAAAAAAAACTAAAAAAAAACAACCATTCTATAAAACAAAAAACCAAAGAAACAGATTCATCAATTAAAGAAAACATTAAATGAATGAAAAATCAGAAATATGAATATAAACCACAAAGAAATATCTGAGAGAACCAATGTATGGGGATGGAGGCAAATGAGAAGGTGGTGGATAAGGTGATGATGGTGATGGTGAGAGCAAATAGTGATAGAGGTGTAATGAATAATTATGGTGATGAAGAATGAAAGAGATCAATGGATGAGAGAGGTTAGAGAAGAAAATTAGGATCCGTTGTGGGTGAAATCGAATACGTGACTACAAATATAAAAAATACCAATGCTATTAATTTTTTTAAAAGTTTTCTATGTCATTTATGACAAATCCAATGTAGAAAACCTACCTAATTCATTTTTTATATGAGTTAAAATTTAACCGACGTAAAACATAATTTATCTTGTCAGTTTTTAAAAATCGATGTGATAAATGTGATGTTAAAAACCATTTTTTCATTTGTTCCCTGTGTTACGAAACATATAAGATAATGAATTAAATTTTGTCGATGGTTTAATAAAGATACAAATACCATCATGATAATGTGATTTTGTATCCAATCTCTCTTCAACTGATTCTCCTGTACCTGAAATTCTCTTCTTCTTCCTCCTTTTCATTACGAAATACCAGTATGTCACAAATAAAATGAGATTCTTGCTTGAATTTGGGATATTCACATCAACCCATGGATACTTCATGAATAGGGGAGTCTTTTGGTTTCCCTAAAGTGTTCTCAATCAATAATATTTAATGAAAATAAAAGAAGAAGTTATTAGGTGAAATCTATACGCAAATAGTTCTTTTTTTTATATACACCATGGTTCTGGGTATTCCTTGCGAGATAGTTTAAACTAATGTGATCAGTACTATAATAAATTATAGATAGTAATGTAGGGTTATTCCTAAAAAGGTCCTTGGGTGTAGTGTTAATGTTACACGACTTCCCAACACATGCCGATTCAATCCTACGCTAGTTGTGATATCAATCCTATACAGGTTGTGATGCCATAATTTGAAATGTTCAAATTAATGGCCTTATTTATGAAATTATTTAAACTATATTAAAATGGGGTTTGATGATTGATATGATTAAAGTCTGAATAACTTTAAAAATTTGATATATTGATTATATAAATTGTTTACATGATAGACATGCACTACGGAAAAATGTGTGTTTAGCGGCGGTTTTTTCCGTTTCGCGGTGGTTTAAACTGCCGCTAAATCGTTCTACAATGGTTTTGAAAAACCGCCGCTAAATCGTGCGTCAGGAAACTATTAGTGGCAGTTTTCAAATCCATTGTAGAACGTTTCACGGTGGTTTTTTAGCGGTGGTTTAAACCGCCACTAAATGATTTAGCGGCGATTTTTTTAATTTTTTTTAATTTTTGATTTTTTTAATTTTATAATTAAATTTTATTTATTTATTTATTTATTTATTTATATATATATTTAATTATTTAATTATATGTATATTCAATTATTTATTAATATATATATATATTTAATTATTTATTTATATATTTAATTATTTAATTATATATATATATATTTAATTATTTAATTATATATATATATATTTTTTATTTATTTCGTATTTATTTTATTTATTTCATATTTATTTTATTTATTTCATATTTATTTTATTTATTTCTTATTTATTTTATTTATTTCTTATTTATTTTATTTATTTTATTTATTTCTTATTTATTTCTTATTTATTTCGTATTTATTTTATTTATTTCTTATTTATTTTATTTATTTCGTATTTACTTTATTTATTTCATATTTATTTTTTTATTTCATATTTATTTTATTTACTTCGTATAACTTTATTTACTTCATCCATGCCAATGCCCATGCCCATATAATTTTTTTTTGCGTTTGATGAGATTTAAACCCCTAACCTCTTGCATATTTTCCAAAGACTTTACTACTCCAGCAGGCTCGTCATGTGGTTAATGAACATAATTTAATATACTTAGATATACTAATTGAAAAAACAAATAATACATAACTAATAGATATAAACTCAATAATAATTAAACAATAAGCAATAATCAATAATCAATAATCAATAATAAATAATAAATAATTATTGATTTATTAGTTATTTATTTATTTATTTATTTATTATTATTTACTGTTTATTATAATAAATAAAAAATAAATTATAATAATAAATACATAAATTATAAAATTATGAAAATAAAATAATAAAATAATAAAATTACGAAATTAAATGAATAATATAATAAAATAATAATACAATAAACAATAAAGAACAAATAGTAAATAATAACCAATAAATAATAAAAAAAATAAAAATAAAAAATAAAATAAAAAAAACAATAAATAACAAATAATAAACAATAAACAATAAATAATAAATAATAAAAATAAATAATAATAAATAGTAATAAATGATAATAAATAATAATAAACAAATATTAAATATTAAATAATAAATAAAAAACAATAATAAATAATAAATAATAAACAATAAATAATAATAAATAATAAATAATAAACAATAAATAATAATAAATAACAAATAATAATTAATAAATAATAAAAAATAAAAAATAAAAATAAATAAGAAATACAAAATAAATAAATAATAAATAATAAATAATAAATAATAAATAATAAATAATAAAAACACATAATAAATAAAATATAATAAATAAATATAAATAATAAATAATAAATAATAAATAAAAAACAAAAAACAGTAAATAATAAATGATAAATGATAAATAAATAATAATAATAATAAATAACACATAATAAATAATTATAAATAAATAAATAATAAATAATAATAATAAATAATAATAATAAATAATAAATAATAAATAATAAATAATAAATAATAAATAATAAACAATAAATAATAAACAATAAATAATAATAAATAATAAATAATAAAAATAAATAATAAATAATAATAATAAATAATAAATAATAATAATAAATAATAATAAATAATAATAAATAAATAAAAATAACAAATAACAAATAACAAATAATAAATAATAATAAATAATAAATAATAAATAATAAACAATAAACAATAATAAATAATAAAAAATAAATAATAAATAATAATAAATAAAAATTAATAATTAATAACTAATAATTAATAATTAATAATTAATAATTAATAATTAATAATTAATAAAAATAAATAAAAAATACTAAATAAAAAAAATAAAAAATAAAAAATAAAAAAATAAAAAATAAAAAATAACACATAAAAAATAAATTATAATAAATAAATATAAATAATAAATAATAAATAATAAATAAAAAACAAAAAACAATAAATAATAAATAATAAATGATAAATAATAAATAATAATAATAATAAATAACACATAATAAATAATTATAAATAAATAAATAAATAAATAATAATAATAAATAATAATAAAAAAATAAAAAAAATAAATAATAATAAAAAATAAAAATAAATAATAATAAATAAAAAATAAATAATAAATACTAAATAAATAAATATTAAATGTTAAATATTAAATAATAAATAATAAATAACACATAGTAAGTAAATTATAATAAATCAATATAAAGAATAAATAATAAATAAACAATAATAATAATAATAAATAACACATAATAAATAATTATAAATAAATAAATTATAAATAATAATAAATAATAATAAATAATAATAAATAATAATAAATAATAATAAATAATAATAAATAATAATAAATAATAATAAATAATAATAAATAATAATAATAAAATAATAAATAATAAATAATAAATAATAAATAATAAAAAATAAAAAATAAAAAATAAAAAATAAAAAATATTAATAAATAATAAATAATAAATATTAATAAATAATAAATAACATTTAATAATTCATAATTAATAATTAATAATTAATAATCAATAAAAATAAATAATAAATACTAAATAAAAAAATAAAAAATAAAAAATAAAAAATAATAAATAATAAATAAAAAATAATAAATAATAAATAATAAATAATAAATAATAAATAATAAATAATAAATAATAAATAACACATAATTAATAAATTATAATAAATAAATATAAATAATAAATAATAAATAAAAAATAAAAAACAAAAAATAGTAAATAATAAATAATAAATGATAAATAATAAATAATAATAATAATAAATAACACATAATAAATAATTATAAATAAATAAATAATAATAAATAATAATAATAATAATAATAATAATAATAAATAATAAATAATAAATAATATATAATATATAATATATAATAAATAAAATATTATTATTAATAATAATAAATAATAAATAATAAATAATAAATAATAAATAATAAATAATAAATAATAAATAATAAATAATAAATAATAAGTACTAAATAATAAATAATAAATAATATATAATAAATAATATATAATAAATATTAAATAATAAATAGTAAATAATAAATAACCAGTAACAAATAATAAATAATAAATAATTTAAAGTATATTATAAATATTAAATAATAAATAATAAGTAATAAATGAAACACATGAAAAAGTATGAAATGGCGTGATAAGGGATGAAAAATCATGAAAATGCATGAAAACGGATGGAAAAGCATGGAGAAGCATTAGAAAGCTTGATAACGCATGAAAACTCGTGATAACTCTGGAAAACCCCTTAAGAATTCAACATAATCCTCATAATAACCCCCAAAAAACCATTGATAAAGATAATAAATCATGGAAACCCAAGTAAACAGTAATAAATAGAACAACCATTAAAACCCGTCAAAACGGTCAGAAAGTGACAAAAACATTAGACTCACATTAACAGAGATAACATATGATCTGAGAGTCTGTTCCAGATCCGTGATCGGTCAAATCAAATATCCTGAAGCGATCTTCAACCTGATAGGTGAAAGAGACCAAATGGACAGGCAGATCAGAAGTTACGACTGTGTAAAAAAAAAGCTAGTGGGGAACATGTGCTAGAAACCATGCATCGAAAAACATAACAAACCCAATACCCACTAAAAGGACATAACTTATGATCCAAGAGTCCATGTGGGCGCCACGACTAGTCAAACAAAAGCTCATGAAACAAACTACGATCTGGAAGGCGGAGGAGTCCGAACTGACACGCAGATCGAAAGTTAGGTCTGTTTGAAGACAAGTTCGACGGGACAACAATGACAGAAACTGGGTTTTGGAGGCCTTTAGAGGGGTTTTTGGGGCCGAAAAACTCGACAGAATCTTGTTTCTCTTGAATTGGTGCGTAGCTCTCTTCGCTGGCTTCGATTTGATATGTGGTAGAGCCCAAACGGACACCCGAAATGAAAGTTATGGCCGTTTGAAGTTGGAGAACTTTTTTCAACATTCTTATAACTCTTATATCTTTTGCACTTTATACTGTTCTTAGGGTTTTGATTATACGTGCCTCTAGATCTCTTCATGAGCTTCAATTTGACTAGTCGTGGCACTTCGATGGACACCCGGATCAAAAGTTATGCTCGTTTTAGTGATTTCAGGGTTTCTAATGTTTTTTTTATTTTTTTCCTTTCATTTCATGGCAGTTTTACCCAAACCACCATAATTTCACGACGGTTTTTTTAAAACCCCCTCTAATCCTCGAAAAAATTAAAAGAATTATAAAAAAAATTAACACATTTCGCGGCGGTTTTTAAAATACCGCGAAAAAACCGCCACGAAACTCCAGTTTTCCTGTAGTGATGGAATATAAAATGTTTATATTTCATTTAATATCATATTTTTAAATAAAATGTCATATAATATATAATATGAAAGAGTTCGTATTAGAAATAAATAAAAAATGTGTTATATTTATTTTATTATAGAATATCGATAATGTATAGTTTAAATGATAAAATGTAGCATCCTAGGTAAATAAAGAACATGACATTTTAATATTTTTTTAATATTTGTGGATTGAGTATTAATTTTACTCTAAAGGGGATGCTATGTTCGATGGTGTACCCGATACGCAACAATGAGTTTCTTCGAAGTCTTACGTTGAACACTAATAATATAATATTATTATTTTTAATGATAGTTAACGCCTAGCCGTTTTATTAACATGAATGAATAGAACTAAAAAAATATAAATATAAATGTTTGTTAAATGTTTTCACATTTATCCAATAAATTTTAGAGGCTTAAAATGTGAATGAATCTAATTTTAAGCATAAATACTCTAATATTCTTTAAAAGGTCGATTTACCACATTTTGATGGTGAACCATCTTTAAAGCTAGTTTTGGTCACTTTTATATGTTATATTTGACAAAATAGAATTCTTCTTTATAATCGGGACATTAAAATTTACCTTGGGTAAAATTTTGGTATTTTTCTGATAAAATTTAATTTTTTTAATGAATAGTGAAAATACTGTATTTTAATTTAAAACTACCTTTTAATATAACTTATTTATATGGTTAGATTATCTTTTTAAATGGTTTTAAAGAGTAATTAAATTATAATTTTACCATTTAATTCAATTCTGGTCATTGGAATTAATTTCACTTTGAAATTGGACATAAACAAGTGTCAATCTTTTGACAGTTATTATTTCTTAAAAACATGCTATTTGTTTTGACAGCGGGAATTAATTTTAATTTAATTAATGCAAATTTTATGTTTTTAATTTTGTAAAATAGACATCATTCTTGAATTTGGAATATCAAATATAGCTTAGGCTTAATTTTTGGTATTTTTCTAAAAAACATCAATTTTTTATAGTGAAACCACTTAGTAGTAGTTAAAAAAACTGATTTTTTCATTTAAATGAAATTTTACCACTTCAGTGAATTGAATTTCAAAAATCCAACATACATGGTTGTTATTAGTAAGTAAAATTTGGTTCAATAAGATGAAAATAATTTTTGGTGAATAGTAACTTTTGACTTATTTACTGTAGTTAAAGGTAAATAGGGTAATTCAAGGTAAAAAGAATATCATAATAATACAAAATTACCTTAACACTTGTTCGAACCTTATTTGATGAGTCATGGCCAACCGTGGGCATATTTGGGTCGATTTTGGGATCCCATGGAGCCACTTAAGTGTGATAATGACACTTTATTTTAATTAATTTAATGTAAAGACCAAAATGACATAAACAAATATCTTTTAGTAAATGAATTTTTATATAGGGTTATATAAGTTATCTTTTAGACTAAATATTATTTGGAAATCTAAAAATATTTCCTACATCATGGTGATTTTTTTTTAATTTTTAGACATCAAATAAATTAAATTATTTATGACACAATAATGATGCAGTGTTTACCTCATTGATAAAAGATTTAAATAAATAAGATTATAAAGATTAAAATAATGTCCCAAACCTATCCAATTATTATTTTATGATTTTATTTATACCATGAGTCATCTTATATTCTACTTTAATAAGTTTTGGACCTTTAAAAATTGAAAATCATTATATAATAAAATAATAGTTTCACACTTTCCTAAAGAGCCCCTCCTCCCCCTTATAGAAATCCCTCACTTCTAACCCATTCTTCACACCTCTCAAGCCCCTTGGATCATCCCAAACCTACCCAAATAAGCTCTCAAGATCCCTCTCTTACTCCTAGAGGCCTTAACATAGGCATAAGGCACTTCAAGTAATCCTTTTGGTTCCAACCAAAGGGAGATACCCAATTTAAAGGTAACGTCTTCTCTTAAGTCCTTTTGTTTTATTTTAAATATCCAACCCCATAAAATCTTTTTATTTCATTATTTTATAACAACACCAGTATCATAAATATACTCTGTTTTTTTATGAGAATTATTATAACTACACTTACACACACCATCATCTAATGGGTAAATAACATACTGTTTCTGTGGATGGAAAACTAACGCCTCACGAAACGATGATTGTTCAATTATTTCCTACCACCTCTCATAGTGGACATTATGATGACACTGAATTTATATATGATATATATTATGTTTATGTTTTCTTTATGTTTCTGTATTTTTAATTTATAGAATACCTTTATGGTTTCCATTATGAGTCAACGTGATAATTTCATTTGAGGAAGTGCGTACTACCACCCCCTCAAAGTGACATGACTTGTTCTTCCCATAAATGGGATATATAAAGGATGGATTTATTGAAATTATATATTATATTATAATGTAATTATAATATAACCATGTATCATTAAGTTTTCATTCAATTAAAATACGAAATAGAAATGAAAGTAGCATTCATGCGTACATATGGCTTACCGTCTCCATGAACGGTGCGTTTCATTTCTTATCTCCAAATATTATGTACTATTATAAATACACATATATATACGGGATATATATAATATATATGATATCTAAATCATTAATATCATTCCGTAGATAATGGACTCTTAACCAAATGGACAACTTGTAATTATAAGGTGTTCATTTTTGACGCAAGTACCAAATATCGACAAAACGACCATTATTAACTCAAATGATTACATATTGTTTATAACATGGTAATAAGTGATATAAAAGGAATAATAAACTAGAAAAAGGGTTCTTAATCAAGTATAAATTAACTTAAGTTTATTATTCAGGAAGAAAAAGGAACAAACAAGTCAAGTCAGACACGAGGTAATGGATTTCTCATCTCAATTTTAATTCCGTGAGATTTCCATTGTTCACCACTTATTTATTGCATGTGGTGTATTGTGTACTGACATTTGATATATAATATCATAATTATCTTTATATTCATGGTATTATGTGATTCATTTGGGGGTTATTAAGTTTTGGTCATATGACTCGATTGATTACAACGTGGTAAGGGATTTTCATCTCACTTTTTATTCCCGTGAGGTTCATGCTATATTTTCCACTATTTTCTTTTGTGTGGTGTATTTACTGCCCAATATAGTATTCATTATGTAATATACTTCAATTTATGGGTATTTAAATCTTCATTTTATGATCATTCTTTCATGGGTTGTATGTTTTATAAGTTACCAAATCGGTAATGGAACATTTTAAACCAATTTCTTTTCCTTGGGTTAATCTTCTAATTCTTAATTATTCCATGCTATGATTATGTGAGGAATCACTATTTATTTATTTATGTTTTAATTTCTTCTCCAATTTGTGTGGATATAATTTTGATACACATAATTACTCCATTGATAAATTCTCAAGTCATCGATATGAACTTGATAAGAGTAATTTTAACTCAATTTCCATTCATTGAGTTGAACATCCAAGTCATTGGTTTTGTCTTAAAAAGAACATGTGCGAATTTACTATGATTGATTTACACTGAATATACAATTATATTGAGTATATTTATATTTTTCACACATTATTATGTATTTGATTTATCTTTAATCTAAGGATATAGTTTTTATAAGGGATTTCATCTCAATTTACATTCCATTGAGAATTCATTGTTGTTATGCACCAATTCACTTTTATAAGGTGTATATACTATCCTTTGGCATATTATATCATGAATACCTTTATTCTCATGATATTATAAAGTTTTTATTGAATTTTATTCCTCAATTATTTGTATTCAAGCGTCTCTCATTTTGTTAAAAACTCTGTAACTAAAATATCGTTTTAAATGTTTTTAAAGATTTATTCTTCTAAATATTTCACATTAATGTCCATGTTTTCAAAATGGGTTTTAGGATTTATTTATATATAAGTTAATGTTTTCAAATGGTAATTCATTTAAAAGCTTCAAGGTGGTATGAGACACTTTGATTCAAAAATCTCTTTACTAAATGTTTTAAATGGTTTTGAAATTGGTTTTCACAAAGCATTGATTGTGTCAATATCTTGAAATGATATATTGTGATCAGAATGTGGAAATTTTATATTTCTTTTATGATTGTGTAATGTGTTATGAATATGTTATAGTTTTTGGGAATTTTTTACGTATACGGGTTGTTCCGTGATAAACCTAGGGTGGGTGAGCCCAAGATAGCTCTCTAATGCATTGGGTAATCTGACAGAGGTAAACGTGAATGTTTCTCCTAATAGATTTAGGGAATATACTATTATGGGTATTCCAAATGTGACTCCCTCTATAGCTGTGATAACTAAAATGTAAGTATGATATGGATGCCTCAAGTTACATTTATGATTTATAATTACTATGTGTTATTCATAAATATTATGATTTCAGAAGGTATGTTATGATTAAAAATTATGGTTTCATTGATTTATATTTATTGATGTGTTAACGTTTCCTTTACTTATTTTATAACCCTTATTGAGATTTTTATGCTCCTCCCAAGTTTTTGAATTTTTTTTCACAGGTTATAAGGAAGGCTAAGAGAAATATAGTATTCAAGAAGATTTATATCAAGAAAAGAACTCTTGTTTTATTTAAGGAGTTTTATTGTTGTGAAAAATAAGTTATAGTAGAAGTATCTACATTGTAATATTCAAGTTGATATGTAATAGTTATGGCCTAATTTTCTAAAACTCTAAACCTGAAAAGATCCTTAATGTGAATTCTTGATTTTGACTCAAGATTAAGTAATGTTTAAGGTCAGGTCCTTATATAAAATATTTATATTTATTCATTTATGAAATATTAATAAATTATTTATCTCATGGTTAAAGGATTTATTTATTCATTTTTTTATTCACATACATAAATTTTTATATTATGAATGAATGTATGCTTTAGTTTAAAATGTTAATCAAGTTCTATAAATTTTCATACATGTATAAAAGGAGTTACATGATATGTATGATAATTGATTTAGGTTTGTTCTACCAAAACATTACTTATGTTATGTTATGATCTTGAATTAAGTATTTTATTATATTTTATACATATTAGGTGTTAGAGTTATGATGGATTTGAGGTCTATCTCAAGGGTAGAGGGACTTTGGGTTCGAATACTCACTGGACTGGAGACTCATGTCGTTCCTATAAAAGTGGTGGTTGATTATTAATCATTCCATGCTCACTATTATAGAGATTTTTGATTTCATATGATTCAAAACCTTTACACAAAAGGGTTTCATATAACTTATGGATGATATTCATTTGGATGTGTATAAATATAGACGGATCTTAATTTGGGTCAGTAACATAGTCTATGATTGTGTAAAGAGTTACAGATCAATATGGCTTGAACATATTGATTTAGAGGAATGGATAGTATTTTAAACTAAGTCACTATAAGTCTATATACACAAAGGGAAGAACATAAGATAAAATGGTGATACAAAATCCCCTTTAAAATACTAGGTGCTAGATTCTTTCCAAAGTGAACACTTGTCAATACGTTGATCATCTAATCGGTTAGTCTCATACTAAAATTGGGTGCCCATGGATTATCTTGTGTAAAAAAGAAAGTAACAAGGAGAACCTAAGAGTTTTGTACCTTGTTTTTGTAATTTTATTTGGGTTACACTTATCTAAGAATCCATAAGAGTTAGGATACTAATGGAATGTTGTTGAGTTTATCCAAATGATGGATTGAGAAAACAATTATCTTATTAACTATCTAAGATTCGTATATGATATGATTGAAAAATGCCATGCCTAAATAACTAATTGGTATGAGGAATACTATAGCTGGTTCATTTCTTAGTTATTATGGATCTTGACCCACTATTGGATATGATGAATTTTAATAAATGTTCATCATTTTAGTGGAAGTATATTTAATAAAATTCCTCATTAAATGATTTTTAAACATGATACTCATTCGATAAGGGCCCATTTTTAGATAAATAACATAATTATTATTAAATTTACTCTAAGATAAATATATATGAAGGAGATACTTAATGCATGGAACTCCTTAGTCTGTTATAAAACATAAGAAAAGTTATTAAGTAATAAAGTTTTATGTGTAAGTAAAAATTCCTCCACAAGTAACAAACTATTGAAGTTTTTTAAAACTTGAATCTAGATGTTTATAAAAAGTTTATAATGATTTAATCTAGGTTTTAAAGGTATTAGATGAAAAAAATAAAAATAAACTTAATTCTACACTCATATTTTCAATATGATTGTGTATATTAAATGACTTAGTGAGATTGTAGGTTTTCTATAAGGATTGTACCATTGTCATTTTTGAAATGGTTATGATAATATGAATGAATTAAAAAAAATTTACCATATTTTCTCTATGTATTATGTATTAATGATCACGAGATGTGTTGTCATGGTTCAAATTCTATGTTGATGATATAATTGAGAAAAAGTTAAAACCAAAATAAGAAAAGTTAGTCAAAGAAATCGATAATGTTTCTTCAAAATAACTAGTAAATGTCATTGAAACCTAAAGGAATATTCAATTTGAAGGAATTTATTTCCATATGATGTAATTTTATAGGATGCATGGAGGAGTATGGAAACTCTATGGAATGTTCATATCCGGTATTGATGTTATAAAAATAAATTCTTAAATCTTGAAGCTATATAATACCAAATGTATATTTTATAAGTTTTGTAAATATATAGGAATTCAAAGTCATGGAAGGAATTTAATGATATTTTAGTTTTCATTTGATTAATAAATCAAAGGGTTGTTGAATAATGGAATGAATACAAAGGAAAAGATCATATGAATTTGATAAGGATGTGTATTTTCATTCTATTTCTTTTATATGATAAGAAATTTTTTTCATTAATATAGTATTTTTATAAAGAACATATGATGATAGATTCAATAGATATGTTATTTAATTAACCAAAATCAATAACATATTTGAAAATGAGAAAATGTTATAAAGATTTTTATCTTGGATAAAAGTATTTATCAAGATGTTTGTGAAAATATAAGAGATATGATCACACTACCATTAGTTTCATATTTTAAATAATAAAGTATTATTTTAGTAAAACTATCCAAACACATAGTACCACAGATGGTTTACTTCTTAAATATTCCAACTAAGAGGAAATAAGTGTTATTTATTAAACAAAAGGGATTTTTTGTATCTTATCATGATATTATGATAAAGATATAGTAGACGAGGGATTAATTAGAGTATGTTTGGACTTAGATAAGTTTAAAGTTAATAAATAAAAGTTTGTGTTAGTCAAATTTAATGTCAATTAATATCCTTAAGGGGTTTATGATACAATACTAGAAATCAAACTTATATCAACAGTTTAAAAAACCACTAGTATATGTATGTTTTTTGACCACCTATACCAATTGTTTGGATAGACCGTTGGTACAAATGACCATATTATTTATGTGTAATTTTAATAATAACAGTAATAAATAATCTAAGGAAAACGATCCTGTACCCTAGTAGTACAAGATCCTTCTTGGCATACAAAAGACCCAGGATCAAATCCGGGTAGGGGCGAATTTTTGGGGGGGTACTGTAGCAGTGACGAGACAGTAGCAGTGGTGACACTGTAACAGGGGAGGGCTATAGTGGTGGCGGTACTGTAGTAGTGCAAGCACTGTAGTAGTACTGTTCACCGAGGGGTCCTTTAGGCAAAATAATGGGCTTTCAAGCCTTGTTTCAGGCCACTTAGCCTTGGGCCTTCAGGCTATGTAATGGGTCACCCTCTACCCAGTCTAAAGAGGTCTTTTCTTTAAATAATAAATTGAGGCTTCGACCCCAACCTTTAAAAAAATAACAAATAATTTAAAATTAATAATGATTTTTATACAGACATCTACATATTTATATATTTATGTATATGAAAATATAATTTTTTTAGTATAATGGTAAAGTATTTGAAATATAACGACGAGGTCATCAGATCAAAACCCATTGTTGGAATTTTTTTCAATAGAAGAGCTATATCGACGGTTGGTTGAAAATGTTGGTATAACTATTTTATTTGAAATTAACTTTACCAATTGTTTGACCAATCTATTTGTATAGGTTTATATTGACCAAAAACCACCTAGTGGTTCATCAAATTGTTGGTATATGTTATACCAATAATTTAAAGGCATATTAAAATGGTTCTAAACCATTGGCATAACTTTTATTTTTCTAGTAGTGATGTGTCAATAAATAAAAACATAAAATAGTGACATATTCTTTCCAAAAATATATCAAGTAAATTTTTTTTATGGAATAGGTTCCAAGAAATGATGATCATGTTAAGCTTAAAGAGTTCCAAATAGACAAATAAAGTTATTAATATCATAACATAGGATGTTGTGAGGTTAAATGAGTTAGAATACCATGTTCAAAGAGTTGAACATTAGGAATATGATTCCTAAGTCTCATAATCATTAAAACATTCTTTATTTGTATTTTTTACTCACTAAAGGGTTTACAGAGAGAGTTTTATCATATGGTCACATAGAGACATGATATGAATTACTTATAGGTGTATTGAGTTTATCTGAGTCCTAAATGTGTAAAAAACATAAAGCTGGTCTGAAAAATTATCTTATGTGATATTATAAGTGATATTAAAAGACACATACTTATGTTTTGTTTTATTAAGTGTTTTTAAAATATTCTATGAATATAAAATATATCATGTTATACAAATTAAAATCTTCATGTTATCATTCTTTCACATTGGTTGCAAATATATATATATATATATATATATATATATATATATTTATAAATATATCATGAAGCGAAATAATAATTGAATTTGATTTGTCCTTAACTAATTTTAATCAAGGAGTATTATAGGTTGTGATTAAATGTTAAGGTTAGTGTGTGTAATATTATTATATCGGGATATATAATATGGTCATGAGGCACAAAATGGGTTTTGTGCATTAGGTGGCCCACTAAGTGGATACCACCTGAAGTGTCATGAACTATGCCTTCGGTATACTAGGGGTTCATGTTTCATATCTTTAATTCCCCATACATGTGGTTGGAAAGATAAGTAGCATGAAAACCTTAATAATTTTATTCATTTCTTACACAAGATTCAAGGATTAGCTAATCCAATGGTGATTGGGTTTTTTTTGATCTTGTCATTGGTTAAAGCTTAACAAAGATAAGATTTTTCCTCTAAAACGATGAGTATGAAATATAGGCCCTCTATTGAGATATATAAAGGAAGTATATAATCATACCTAGATAATATATATGATGTGCTTATCTATTCAGGTGAGGTGTATATGATGTTCTCATCTATAAAGGTAAAAAAACATGATGTATTTATCAACCTGGTTAGTCTATACTTAGATATTTGAGAATGTGTGAGGTGGTTATATGATATTGACATAATCTATGTCCCATGGTCACTTAATGCCTTTGAAAAGGGGATTATATAAAAATTCATGTTGTTATATGATGTAGCTGATGGGAACATGTATAAAGATACATGTGTTTGACAGAGATTACACTGTTCGAGTTGGTGTTTTAGAGACAAATATTTATAATTTGGATTACATTTATATTAAAATAAATTTATATTAATTTAAACATATTATTATATATCATTCACAGTTTTATGTGAATTCAGTGTAATAATTTCCTAGAGTATCTATTTCATTGAAAAGCTCCTAAAATTTTCCTGTTATAATGAGAACCTTGAAATGATATGATGATATCCTAAAACCTAGTTATATAGTTGGATAAAATTATATGATGGGTCACATAGGTTTTTCAATATAAAGTGTTAATACTCATAAGAATATCATACTTTGTCTCATGAAGTCTTCAATCCGTAATCTCTAAGACAGGTGACTATGAGAACAAAGCCTCTGATAGGAATTCTGCTTGTTTATGTGTCATTAAATATTTCTGTTTGTAAGTGTGTGTAATGGTCCTTAGAATTTAAGATTATTATTAATTCATATCATGAATCAAAAACTTATATTTACTGACCAAAACCACAATTCCATATGTTTGTGGAAAGTAGGGTATACCGGGTGCATCATGATTGACATGTTATTAATGAATAATTCGAGGAAGGATCTATCCCAACCATATTAATGTAAGTTGATATCTCATTCCTTTTATTGAAATGGAACTGTAACATTAAATTAAATGTCCACAGTTCAATGAAATTTTTGTTTAAGATAGTCAAAGAATGAAGTATCATGCATATATGTTGAAGGCATGTGTATGAAACCTACTTGATAAGATATCATGACAAAGGGATTATATTACACATTGAGTGTTCATATGTGGTTACCAATTCTGTGACATTATATTAATTCTCTTGGGTTCCTTGACCCATTTCTAGACAATTATACTGGACTTTAGACAAGTCCACCAAATGCCAATGAGAAATAATCATAGAGGGTTACACACTAAGTGTTTTTGTTAATCTCAATCAAATTATATTTGAATTAATTTTTAGAATAAATATTATTCTTAAGATCAAGGAATAATTCCATTCAATATTTATTGATCACATAAATTAAATAAATATTTATTTTTAAGGTAATTATTTAATTATATAGATATATAATATTTATTTATTTATCTATTAATGCATAAATATGGATTTGGGTATTTGATAAATACCGATGAGGACTAGAGGACCAGGATTATGTCTGATGATAAATATTAATTTGCAATATTATAATATAATATTTATCACTGTGCTTGTTAGTTCATGCCTAGAAAAAAAAAATAATATATGTAATGGGGTCATATAAGGTTTAATATGTTATTTAAGGGATTTTTTGTAATTAAATAATATTTCAACCCTAACCATATCACTATAAATAGACGATTATGTATATTATATAGATATTGATCAATATAGAGAATCATTGCACACATTGAAATCTAGATCTCTCTCTTAATATTGAATAACACTCTAGAGATTCCAATTCCTCCTCTATCATCTATAGAATGATATTGCAAGGATAATCCTTTAAGCTTGAAGGAATCATTGCAATAATCAAGATGAACACCAAAAGACGATCAATCTGCCACACTAGCACCCAACAATACATTAACATTGTCCAAATATCATAGGAGCATGTGTGAATCACCATTATAGGTATTCTACACATTTATATTACAAAATCAATAACAGTTGACCGAAATGGGTTTCTAATGATCAATATCTTTATCGAAGAAAGATATCAATATAGAGGTATTCTTTCTTCCAATTTATTTAAATTAATTATAAATTAAATTTAAAAATATATTTTCTTGGTTCGGAGATCTTATTTTTCAATATATTTTGAAAAAAATCATTTTTCATAACATTTATGTATTTTTCAATATGAAAAAGATCCATCAAATCTGAAAATTACCGAGTTGGGATCGACCCCTATAAGCACTTCCTCTACACCAAAATCCATCGAGTGGTATACGAGCATCCACATCCACATTCAAATTTAAAATTATTTATTTTATCGTTGATAATTATGAATTTAAAATTTAAAACTCATTTTAAGTTTTAATTCATTCTTAATCCATTGATGAAATATCTCTTCTTCCTCATATTCATTTATAGCTCACAAAAATAAAGATCAATTGATAATTAATAAAGAATGCATTTGAAGACCCATCCAAAGGTGATAAGAAATTTAGATGGATAATACAATGTTACACAATGTGTACTCTATTTTCACATATTGTGTATCCTTTTTTATTGTACAAGGACACCCACATGGACTTTGGGTCGTCATTTAATTAATACATGACACATGCATTAATTGGACTATGTTTTGACCAGCTTGGGTGGAACACAGATTTTTTGGACTATATTCCATGTTGATTTTATACACACCATCCAGTCCACATATTTTCAAGGAGGAAAACATTGGTTTAGTCCCCATAAAATAATTAATACACAATGTTTGTTTAATATGTAACTTGTACATGATGGAATCCATGTAAATTGATGTACATTCCATGTATCCTTTTTTATATGTCGTGTAATTCATAAATGTCTACACGAACTACACACCGATTCCCTAGGAATGTACTTCGAATATCTATAAAAGAAAAGAACATGTTGTGTGGATAACCTACATATGTTGTGTAATTTACCTATATATGTGGAAATATTAAATTTAATAATTAATATTTTAAAACTCAGTGACCCAAGTTCTATGGGTTATTAAATTATCAGTACACACTGATTGATTGGTTTTATATTATAATAAATGATTTATTAATTATGTTTAATCTTCAAAACTATAATCAATGTATGGTCATTGCATACTAAAGACTCAACATATAAAATAATGCATGCAAAGTAATATTCATGTATTCTGTGTGTCATTAATTTGTAAGTACACACTATGAAATTATGACACATTTTGTGTACAAAATATGTCGTATGAGTGCATTGTATACACTTAGAACCATATTGAGTAGTTCATAAAGATATTAATCGAGTTGTTTCCAAGTACAAAGCTGCGTAATATTTTATTAAATAAAATAAAATTAAATATTTTATTTTCAAAGTAAATGATAATTTTAGGATGATTTGATAAAATCGGATAAAATTAATTAATTGATTAATATTACAATTAATCAAATTAATTTGAGCACAATTTATATTATCAAAGAACTAATTGAAATGAATGCTATCTAGTTGTTTTAAATGCATAATTATTTCATGTGTATGACTGATCATGAAATTTGGATAGACCTATGTATGTGTTAGTTTTAATTTAATTTTAATTTTTTGAATAGTTTTTACAGTTATTTGTTATTAAATTAAATATGATGTCTTGGGTGTCATCCCTCCCTCCTTTGTTATATAGAACCTACATGTCCATGGTTATTTTATTTAATTCCCCTTAACCAATCCTTTAGATCTCCTTACCCATGTATGAGTTATAAAACATATGTAATAAAATGATAATCCAAAGGCTCATGGAAGTGGTTCAAGATAGAATCGAGGCAGGACAAACCTGAAAAATACATAAGTGCACAAGTGGAATTTTGAAAGTCATTCTAATAACGACACATAGAGTTTTCCCCTAGGTTTATGGGTTGAATTGTTTTCCATTCAATAAATCAAACCTTAGATAAATCTCATGGTTATGTCATTCATTTATTTATTTTATTTATGTCTTATTAATGATTTATTTTCTTGATGCAAGACTGAGATCACATAAATAAAGGGACTGATATGAAAATATGAAATTAAAATAATTGAGTTATTCATAAATGTTTTATTAGAACATGGTTAATCCCTTAATTAAAATTAAATTTATATTAACAAGACATGTAAAGGATAAAATAAGAAATATTTATTGATAATAAATAAAATCCATCAACTTAATGTCAAGTCATACTAATCCTTCCATTACTTTATTAGGAATGAAACCATAGAATTAAGTATCTTACCAACCCTTATTGAGACACTTACATTTTTTGGGGAGTTATTATGAATGTTTTGGGTTGTCTTGACCATTTAAAATCAAGAGGAGTAGCCCTTTCTAGAATTTATGTATCTTGAGGGAAAGGGTTGAGGAAACCCAAGTAAGGGTTTTTGGATTGGGGAGTCCACTCAACGAATTAAGAAGATGCACGCACATAGTTGGAAAAAACCTACCCTCCTAAATACCTTCGAGTAATTGACCATGCCTCTGCTTGGGTTAAGAGAGAATATGGATCATTTCCACTAGAATTTCTAAGAAACAAGAAATTCCAAGTCCAATGGTGTGGGCTATTGGGTCTTTATAAAATAGTGAGATACTTAATCAAAAAAATTATTATGTATCACATAGATTGTAATCAAGTGAATTACTAATAATATACTCTTTTTATATTATAGGATAATAAAAAACTCATAAAACACTTTATCCCTATGATCAATTATAAGGAAAGACCATATTATAAATGATAGTAAATTCTAGGAATGGTTCAGACACCTATGAGTAGTTTTTCACTATGAAAACAAATCATACGTGATAAAATCCTCAATGCCTAATCTACCTAAAAAATAGGTGAGTGATGAGGATTTCACTATCTATGATAAACCCCCAAGTGATGCAGTTGAAATTTAGTTTTTAATGCTTTCATCCATGTCTAATGAAATCACGAAGTCACATAAAGACATGGATTCTTATTGCATGATCCAATATCTCCATGGTCTATATCAGGATAGAGAAATACAAGAATGGTGTGAGATATCTAATGACCCCTTTTAGAGAAATCCTAGAAAAGGTGTGTAAGATGGGTCCCACGTAGTCAAACTCATTAGCTACACTAAGTGCCTAGAGGTTCTTGGGTTTATGATTCCTAAAGAACTATACACTAATCTTATTTTTCATCACTCCCTTATAGATTATCTGATTTTTTTGTTAATTCCAATATGAAAATTTTTGAGAAGTATCTCTAAGATATTATCTCTTTACTTTATAAATTTGGTAAGGATATTAAGGGAAAAAAGCCTTATGTACTTATGGTGAATAATATAAATGTCCAAATGAAGAGATGTATGTCTAAATTATATTCGCAACACCCATCCAAGAAGAGAAGGATTGAGAGAAAATAAAGGGAACGAAATTCTAACTATTTCTCATGTTGAAATAGGGGACACTGGAAGAAAAATTGAACCCAAGCAAAGAATCAAGGGGAATCTTCAAGTTCATTTGTTATCAAGTGCAATTTATCTGTTTTTACCAATTGGGTATTAGATACAACATGTGAATCTCACATATGTATTCAAATATAGGATTCAAGTAGATTACAAAAGATTTCCCAAGGTAAGGTAGTTTTATAATTATCTAGACAATCTAGATTTACTAATGTGGCTATTGGGTATTATCATCTTAGATTTCCAATGGGAATGATATTGGTTTTAAAATATTTTTATTATGTTCCTTCATTCAGAAAAAATATTATATCTATATCTTTAATTGATATAGATGAATTTATTTTCAAATTTAGGAATAAATGTAACTTTTTTTATAAATAAATCATATGTCATAGTAAGGCATATTTAAATAAAATTATTCATGTATTGGATTACATGAACCAAGTGATGAAAATAGATAACGGAACTAGTTTACATAACTAATACCACATACAATTATAGAATTACCGATTAGATCATGTAAACAAAAATTGTTTAACCCAATTACACCAAGATTGATAATTGGATTCCTTTGAACTAAAACCACTTGGTGTATTCCATGAATGTTTACAAGAAAAAATGACCAATGCCCCCACTTAGTAGAAAAGGTAAAAGGGCCATGGATATTATTGAATTAGTTCATAATAACATGTGTGGAATATTTCCAGTTGAAGAAAGGGGTGGGTAATCATACTTAATAACTTTTATTAATGATTTTAGAAGATATGAATATATTTACTTAATGAGGTATACATCAGATTCATTTGAAAAATTAAAATAATATAAGAATGAAGTTTAGAACCAGCTTAGTAAGAAAATTAAGAAACTCCACCTAGAATACAATGGATAATATCTTAATCAAGACTAAATTGATTATTTATAGGATTTTGGGATTCTATCCCAACCCACTCCTCCTCATACACCTCAATGGGATAGTTTATGTGAAATGATGAACCACACCTTATTAGAAATGGTGAGACCAATGATGAGTCATGCGAGTCTTCCATTATCATTTTGGGGATACATGTTATAAACAACATCACATATACTAATCCAAGTTACTAATAAATCATAAAATGGTATTCCATATGAAATTTTGTGCGGAAGGAAATTCATGTTTTCAAATTTACATGTGTGGGGTTTCAAAATAACTTTAAGGCCTCTTCAGGTTACAAACTTTCAACTCAAGGCACAAAGTGTACCTTTATAGGACAACCCAAGGAAATAAGGGGATGTAACCTATATGACCCCTCATACAAAAAGGTAATTGGGTAAATACACACTATATTTATTGATAGGAATCATATATCTAAAAATTATAGTGGGATTGAGATATAATATGATTAATAATAGGCTCAAGGTATACATGAGTTGGCACATGAATATATTCCATAAGGCCCTATGGAAGAAGAAATTATGAAGACACAAGTACTACGTATGGGTACAAGAGAGGTTAAATAACATGAAATATATGTTTTTCTAAACACCAAGGATGGTTGATCATTAATAGTTGATAATAATGATCCTATCTCCTAAAAGTAAATAGTAATTGGAATGAAATCTTCTAAGTAGAAAGAATCTATGAATTTTGAAATAGATTCCATGTATCAAAACCAAGTATGGATTTTGGTAGATCATAAAGTGGATGTAAAGCCCATTGGTTTTAAATTGGTATTCAAGAAGAAACTAGAAATGTATGTAAAATTATGTACCTATAAGGAATGAATGGTTAGAAAATTTTTTAAATAGCTTTAAGGAATGTACTATGACAAAACCTTTTAACTAGTTACTATGATAAAATCAATTAGAATTCTAATTTATATAACAAATTAATATGACTATGATGTTTTTCAAATGGATTTCAAAATAACCTTAACAAAAAACTTGAATAATATGCCTATATTATACAACCCAAAAGGTTTGTGACTCTAAAGTATGGTAAAAAGGTATGAAAATTGTAGAGATCCATTTATGTATTAAAGTAATAATCCAAGTCATGGAACATTTGGTTTGATAAATCCATAATAGAATTTGGTTTCATAAATAATGAATTTAATACTTATGTCTATAAATGGTTTAGTGGGAGTGTGGCAATTTTCTCAATAGTTTATGGAAATGACATACTAATTATAAGAAATGAAATACAACTCAAACAGTCTGTTAAAGAATGGTTAAACACATGATTCTCCATGAATGATTCACGTGAAGTGGTGTAAATTCTTGGGATCAAGATCCATTGTAATATATCCAAGAGAATACATGGTCCAAGTCAAAGTACATATATTGACAAGATACTAAAGAGATTAAATATGGAATTATCCAATAGGGTATTATGTACAGTGTCACATGACATTCATATTTTCAAGAAAACTTGTCATTAGACACATGAGGAAATAAAAATATTGAATGGATTCCATACATTTTGGGGATTAGGTCATTCATGTATGCAATGTTATGTACTAGGATAGATGTTGCCTATGCCTTACATTTGATAGGAAGATATCAAGATGACCCAAGTGACTACTATTGGATAGAAATCAAGATTAACCTTAAGTATTTGAGTCATAGTAAGGATATGATCTTGGTCTATGCAGGGTATGAGAAACTAGTCATGGAAGGATATATAGATTCTGGTTTCCAAATATATTAAGATGATTTGAAATCATAGTTTGGATATATATTCACTCTCAATAGAGGCATTGGGAGTTGGAAGATGTCAAAGTAGACCATGGTTGTAAATTTTATAGTAGAGTATGGGTAAATTGTAATTTCTAGGGTAACTAAATAAGTATTTTAGATACATAAATTATTCTATGATATTAACGTTTTTCCTACAATTAAAGACCCTATCATAATCTATTATGATAATACTAAAGTTATGGATCTTGTAAAGTATCTAATGTCACATCAGCAGATGAAGCACATACTTTTCAAGTATCATCTCTTTAGAGTTTTTTCTCAGAGAGGTGAAGTTGTAGTGACCAGAGTGTCCATGCATGAAAATATGGTATACCCCTCGAATAATGACTTAAATCATCAGAAATATGATGATTATGTGAGATCTAGAGGAATGAAATTCATTAGAAGTTGGATCCAGTCCATGTGGGAATCTACTGAAGTTGGTGTTCTAGAACCAACTCTTTGTACTTTAGATTACCTATATATTCAAATAAGTGAATATTAATTAAATATTTTAGACCACAGAGAGAATCCATGGCCCAAAAAATTATTATATAAAAAATTAATAGATAAAAAAAGAGAGTGCATGGAAAGAGTGGAAAACAAACCACCAAAACAATAAAAAATATTGTAGTTAATCCCTTATTTCTACCACCCCTCCCACAAAATCCACCACAACCTCTAGGGTGTCTTCCTCTCCTCCACTAATTATGATTCTACCACATACCACCTTGATCATCAGTGTCCAATGGTTCATAAAACACTTCATTACACTGACAAACATCAACCTCTTTACCACCCTCATCAAGTTCTTTATCATCCACTAAGTCCTCAATTGAGGGCTTTCCTATCTACAACTCCTTTCCCCCATCCTGGTTAATCATCAAAGGAGAGACATTAGTCATGTGTGATGTTGAATTTTTTTACCTTTTCTATCCTGTATATTTTTTTATATATCATAAAAATATGGATAGTTGATAGAATTATGTATGGTTCAGAAGTTGTGCTTCAAAACACCATTTTTAGGTGAAACAACATGAGTGGAATCATCATTTGAGACCAAATTTTCTACTGAGGATTCAGAACTAGGGGCAGGTGAAAGCAACACATTCCCCTAAGAATTGATTCCCTGCACAAGTTTACTATAAGTATCCTGTAATGACCTCATTGATTTAAATATAACATCAGCTACCAAATAAAATTTCTGAGATGTAGCAGCTTCACATGGAGGAGTAACATCAAGAGAATTACCATCAAAAGACAACCCCATGCCAACTGTTTGTTTAGAAATAAGGGAATGTCCATAAGGAAACACATGATCCTTGGAAAATTTGACCTTCACACAGTATCTCGGGGCTGATTTCGATTCCCCCATAATATCAGATGAAACAAAAGGTTCCATGTATGACTACAAATACTACTGAGAATTAGCAGTGACACCCAAAGATATACCAGGGATCTTAGAGGAATGAATTTTCCACCCAAAAGTAAAAGTATAAGTCCTTTTAAATTGTATGGAACCTGAATCAAGCTTTTCTTTAGATAGAAATTGGTCCTCCAATAAAATCACAGGATCCATTTCATCATCACTATCAGGAATATCAATATCACTCCATTTAGAAGAGATATCTCCTTGAATCATAAAAAATATGTAGATTTTGAGTGGAGGGGGAACCTGGAGGTAGCACATCCTGTAACACCCGAGACTTTTATGTTATATAAATCATCAAAGGAATCTTTTTCTACACAACACTTGCTTGGCTTGTTTTACACAAAATCGCGACCTTCCTCGATAGCTTGCGTCGTACGCAATACCGAGTTTCACTAAACAACGATATGCTATTAAAATATTATTAAAACTAGCCGTTATGAATAGTAATAACCACTATTTTAAATTTTATGAATTTTATTTTTCAAAATGGACTTCATTTTTGGATTCAGAATATCGAAATTATCCTAGGGTGAAATTTTGGTATTTTTCTGAAAACTTTCAATTTTTGATGAATAGTGAAACCACTAAGTGGTAGGTTAAAAACTGAATTTTGCATAAAACTTAATTTTACCGCTTCTATGAATGGAATTTCGAAAATCCGATAGACACGGTTGATATCAGTAAGTAAAATGTGGTTCAATGAGATAAAAATAATTTTTTGGTGAATAGTAACTTTTTACTTTTTTTTACCACGGTTAATAGTAAATAGGGTAACTAAGGGTAAATATGATATTACTATTACCCTAACACATGTCCTAATTCTATTGTATAAGTGTAATTCGACCAAAAACAACCTTATGAATATAATATGACCATTTAGGTCCACTTGGATTAGATTATGACATATAATATTATTTTATTTAATGAATAGTTAAAATAGTTAAAATCAAAGTTTAATAACTAAAATATTTTTAATATGGGGTTATACATAAGATAAATTAGACTATAAATATTCATTAGAAAGATAAAAAGATTTCCTACATAATTATATTTTATTTATAATTTTTAGACTTTAAATAAATTAATTTATTTATGACACAACGATGATCCAGTAATTACCCTTTTTAGGAAATGTTAACATAATTGATATTATAAATGCTCAAATAAATGTAATTTGAGACTTTTTATGAATTAAACTAATTTTCTAGGTTACTATGATATATTAGTGTTGATTTAATCAACTTGGTTCGAACATATAATTCTGTTATGACTTTTAAAAAAATCATATATCAAATAGTGTCAAAATTGACACAAAATAGTTTTTAAATCAAATATTATATTATTAATTGTTATTTTATACCTAAAAATCTAAGGTTCGGCTAAAATAAATTAGATAAGGATATATATATATTAATAATAAACAACTTGGGGTTCGTTTGGCATGTTATAGTAAGTGTATTAACCATATAGTGTAAGAAAACAAAAAGACACGGTAAAAGTTAAATTATTTAACTTAGAGTTAAATCTAATTGATAAGGTTAAAATACTAACCTAAACTTGTCTAAATTCTATTGGTTGATAGGATTTAAATCCATCCCCACTTTACCTTCGAAATAAGACCCTTTGGAACCATTATAAACCGATTTTGACTTTAATATAAAATAATATTTTGAGATATTTCTAAGGTGCCCCTCTCCTCCCTTATAAAAGGGCACCTCCTCCCCCTCTTCCTCACACCACTTTGAGCCTTCTAGCTCAACCAACCCCTGCCAATTCCTCCTATCCACTTCCCTAGAATAATCCTAGAGGTCCTGGTCTTCTTCAAAGACCAATCTTAGTTCCCTAAGTGGGGGATTCAAAGAGGCATTTCAAAGAAGAGGTAATATCCATTACCGATCTTTTCAATTTCTTTCTTCTTAAACTTCTTCTTCTTTAGTTGTTTCATGATAAAGTAATAACATCAGTATTACTTAAATACTGATATGTTATTATAAATATGAAACAAACCTAATTCACCTTCTATCCATCCAACGGAAAAATGAAATCATCGCGCGTGCGTACGTACGGAATACCGTCTCCACGCCGTGGTGTAATCTATTTTCCACCATCACCTTACAAGGATGGGTATAATGGTGTAATGAGTAACTATATATGATTATTATAAAGTTATATTGATACTTAAATAGTATTCATATACTCCAATACAATTCCACAATCATGGGAACAATATCATCGCTCGTGCGTACGTACGGAATACCGTCTCCACGATGTGATGCGACTCGTTCTACATGATCATCATTACATAGTAATTATATAAATGAATTGAATGAATAAATATGATATATTTTACACTAATACCATTCTGGATATAAGGTATCTATAACCTTAAAAGAAGAATAAGAATTTATTCGGCAAAACACGCATAAGAACAAAAGGCAATAAAGACCCGAGTAACAAGTAACAATGAAATATTACTAATAAGAAGCTAAGAATATGACCATATATGATATCATATCAATATGTATGATTCTGGAATAAGTCAATAACATTATTTAAACCATTATACAGGAGCTTCGGACACATACAAAGCAAATCGGACCTAAGGTAAGGGAAATATCACAATCTCATTTTTATCCGAGATTGTTTATACTTTGGTATTTACTGGGGTGTATTTTATCATCCACATCCATGTTTACTCAATATGTAATATTATTTCCATCCACCTACAATTGTTTAAATCTAAATTTACCCTTTGGTGAGTTTTTAGTAAAATATATGAAATGAATCTTTTGTCGTTTTTCGTACGAGGTACTTTTTGACTTTTCTGACAAAAGTACGAAGAATGTTTTTTTTAACTTATACGGCATGAATGGATTTTTAAAACATTATTTCCAAGAGGATTTCCTTACAAGTTTTCAAGTTTATTTTTAATCAACTTCTTTTAGTTTAGAATTGTATGACATGTTAAGAAAGGAAAAATGTTTTTGAAGTAGAAAGGATATTTTCCTCAAGAATGGAGTTCAAGTGTTTTATCAAAATTATTTTCCATCTAAGATAACATAAGGTTCTGTTTCTATACCTATTATTACATTGATATGATTATGTTGTAATGGAAATATTTTTATGAATTCCTTTATCTTATATGAATTGTTTTATGATGTCTTGATGTTTAAGATTCTCATTTTTATTACATGGGTTATGCTATGATGTATGGTTTATGATTTTGTGGCACACATAAGAATGGTATCATTATGAGATGGGTGGGACCTATATCTCCCTCCAATGCATTGGGTAAATATTTTATATCTCATGAGATAGACATGGCTGGAACGGTAGGTTATACCGGTTCAGTGAAACAGGACTAAAACGAGGGTGACTCGGTTCAGAAAGGGACTTTGTCCACTAAGATAGTCTTGAAAATGAGTCTTGACTAACAAGAAATGAATCTCTATGATTATGTGTGTATTCTACAAAGTTTCATGTTTTAAGTTATGATTATTGTGATTACATTTCACTACCATGATTTATCCCATGTTATGAAATTATGATCTCTTTTGCAGGTAAAGATTTCCAAAAGTTATGTGCTTGTGTATACGATGTGATTGATATTTATTTTTTTTACCCTTACTGAGCATTTGAGCTCACCCTTTTGTATGTTTTCTTTCCCCAGGTCAGGAAGAAGGTTATTAAGTAGGATATGCCAAAAAGGGACTCTAGATATGATGAAATAAGTGAGAGGCAAAGTTGATGCTTTATGAACCAGTTGTTTATGTTTCCCAGTTTCTAAAGACACTATACCTATACGGTCCTTTCGTGGTTTTGTTATATGTTGTAATAAGTATGCTTCAATTTTGAAGTATTAACAGTGTATGTAAAGTATGGGTTTTTATAGTTGGTATCAGAGGAAAGGTATAGTCAACCTTTGGAAACTAGGATGTGAAAGCCTTAGTAAGAACCCTAAGGATAATTCTAAGCATAGAACATAATCTTAGTGTTTTAGAAATGGCCATGAATAACCTAGGATAAGACCTTAAGCGTGAAAATTTTATTCTTGAATTATGTGGTTTTCCTATTATAATTAGTGTTGCTCACACTATTCTTCTTGGTTTTAGTCAATGGATGGAACCCGAAGGAACCGTGTTAATGCGGAATGCGATGGGCAATGCAATGATTGTCCCCCTGAGCAACCAAATGATATGGGAGCTGGAATGCAAAATCTTGTAGCCATGCTCACACAACTTTCTCAAGCTATGAATCATGCAGGACTTCCAAACGAGCAAAGGAAGGAGCAACATTCTGTTGAATCCTTCATGAGGCAGCGTCCACCTTCTTTCAGTGGGTCTACTGATCCATTAGTTGCTGAACAATGGATTAGTACTACTGAAAAGATATTTTCCGTTCTTCAATGTTCTGAACATGATAAATTCATCCTAGCAGTGTATCGTTTGGAAGGAGATGCTGATCAATGGTGGAATCTTATTAAGAATACGAGGCAAAGAGATGAAATTGAGTCCATGGAATGGGACGAGTTCAAGAAATTATTTTTCAATAAGTACTTCCCTTGTATTCTCCAAACAAAGATGTAGAAAGAGTTTCTTGAACTGAAGCAAAGGGATGATGAATCTGTTAGTACCTATGAAGCAAATTTTACAAGACTTGCAAGGTACGCTTCTGGTATTATTATCCAACCTGATAGTAAGATCGATCGATTCTTTAGTGGCTTAAAACCAAGTCTTCGAAGGGCGTTAGCCATAAGGGACTTCAATTGCTACGAGGAAATTGTTCGATGTGCTCTCAAAGTCGAGATGGAGATTGGAGTAACCCATCAGTCATATGGGTTTGATAAGAAGAGGAAAATGGAATTCAAAGGAAAATCTAAAGAGCACACTGAAAAGAAGATGAGCTTTCACTTATGATCAAAGTGTGGAAAGAAACATGGAGGGAGTTGTCTTAAAGGGACAAGTAAATGTTTCAAATGTGGAAAGGAAGGTCATCGGGCATTTGAATGCTGCGATAATGGGAAGAAGATGTCTAATGATGCAAACAAAGGAAGGGATACACAGAATGAACCTACTACACTTCAACGTTTCAAGTGCAAGGAGATGGGGCATTATGCCAATCAATGCCCAAATCCAAGGGTTGATGTGATGGTCGACGTCAACAAACTCTTAAGGCTAAAGACAAAGGAAAGTCACATGCAATTTCTATCAGCGATGTGGAGTACGATAACGAAGTGGTGAAAGGTACACTTACCATCCACTCTAAAGTAGAAAATGTTTTATTTGATTCTGGATCCACCCACTCTTTTATTTCTGAAGAATTTTCTAAGGGTGTCACCGTATAACCTCAACAATTAGATGTTGAGTTAGCTGTGACAACACCTAATGGCACATCAATCGCATCAAAAGTTTATAATTCTTCTCCGATCGAAGTTTGTGGGAAAGTGCTTCCTGCAAATCTGGTGATCCTTCCTTTAGTGGAATTCGATGTGATTCTTGGCATGGATTGGCTTTCTTTATACGAAGCTCATATCAATTTCCAAAGAAGGGAAGTCACTTTTCATATTCCAGATCAATCTATGATCGTCTATCAATGCAAGGATGAACATAACCTTCTAGTGGAAATTTCTTCCATTTTATGGGTATTGATTCCACTAAATGAAGGTTATTTATCTCAAATAGTTGGTGAGAAACTCGCGATTAAGAATATTCCCATCGTACGTGAGTTTGATGATGTCTTTCCGGAGGAATTACCGGGTCTTCCACCAAATCGTGAAGTTGAGTTTTCAATAGAACTCGTACCGGGTGCTTTGCCTATTTCAAAGACACCTTATAGAATGGCCCCAATTGAGTTGCAGGAACTGAAGAAGCAACTCCAAGAGAATCTTGATAAGGGATTCATACACCCTAGTGCGTCACCTTGGGGAGCACCTGTTCTATTTGTTAAGAAGAAAGATGGATCAATGAGACTCTGTATTGATTATCGAGAACTTAACAAGATCACTATCAAGAACAAATATCCTCTCCCACGCATTGATGAATTATTTGACCAACTACGCGGAGCTCAATACTTTTCCAAGATTGATCTTCATTCAGGGTATCATCAATTAAGGGTCAAAAGGGAGGATATACCAAAGAAGGATTTCCGTACAAGGTATGGACACTATGAATTTATAGTGATGCCATTTGGTCTTACTAATGCCCCTGCTATCTTCATGGATCTAATGAATAGAGTCTTTAGAGACTATCTTGATCAATTTGTGGTAGTCTTTATAGATGATATTCTTGTCTATTCAAAGAGCAAGGAAGAGCATGAAGATCACTTGAGAATTATATTGAAGACCCTGAGAAAGGAGAAGCTTTTTGCCAAATTTACCAAGTGTGAATTTTGGCTTCAAAAAGTTGCATTTTTGGGTAACATAATCTCAAAAGAGGGGATATCTGTGGATCCAACAAAAACAGAGGTTATCGAAAGATGGTCGAGACCAACAACAGTAACTGAGATCCGAAGTTTTCTTGGTTTGGATGGATATTATCGACGTTTTGTGAAAGATTTTTCACGATTATCTAATCCACTCACCAAGTTGACTCCGAAAGGAGTTAAGTTTGTCTGGACGGAAGAATGTGAAGAGAATTTCAAGGAGTTGAAAAGAAGGTTATCCAGTGCACATGTGCTCACACTACCTTGTAGTGGAGAAAGGTTTGTGATATATAGTGATGCATCCAAGAAGGGATTGGGGTGTGTTCTTATGAAAAATTATATGGTAATAGCTTATGCCTCACGACAGTTGAAAATCCATGAGCAAAATTACCCAACACATGATTTGGAGTTAGCTGCGGTAATATTTGCATTAAAGATTTGGAGGCATTAGCTTTATGGTGAAAGGTGTGATATTTATACTGATCATAAAAGTTTAAAGTATATTTTCACACAAAAGGAGCTGAATATGCGTCAAAGAAGATGGTTGGAGCTGATTAAGGATTATGACTGCTCAATCCATTACCACCCTGGGAAAGCAAACAAGGTGGCAGATGCATTAAGTTGACAAGACTATGCTAGTTTATCCATGATGAGGATCACAAAAGATCCAATATTTATGGATTTACAAAGGATGGATCTTGGAATTATAATGGAAGGGGAAAAATATTATCTTTCTCAAATGAATGTTCAACCATCTATACATATGAAGATTAAAGAGGCACAGAAAGAAGCTGCCGAGTTACAAAATAAGGTGAGAAATGTTCCTGAGTTCAACCTTGATTGTGATGGGATAATAAAGTTTAGGAATCGGGTTTGTGTTCCTCCCATCCCCGAATTAAAGAAGGAGCTGCTGGATGAGGCTCATAGTTATTAATTCTCTATTCATCCTGGAAGCACGAAGATGTATAGGGACCTGAAAGAGTACTTCTGGTGGGATGACATGAAAAGAGATGTGGCTGAATATGTCTCTCGATGCTTGGTTTGTCAACAAGTTAAAGCTGAGAGACAGAAGTCTAAGGGGATGTTACAACCATTACCCATACCCGAATGGAAATGGGAAAACATCACTATGGACTTTGTCACAGGACTTCCTAAAACATCCAAAGGCAATAATGATATCTGGGTTATAGTTGATCGTCTTACAAAGTCTGCACATTTCATTGCTATTAGAGAGGATTTATCTCTGGATCATCTTGCCAGGATATATTTAAAGGAAGTGGTAAGATTGCATGGAGTACCACTTTCTATTATCTCTGATCGGGATCCGAGATTTGCCTCGAAGTTCTGGCGAAGTCTTCAGCATACTCTGGATACAGAGTTGAGTTTCAGCACTACTTATCATCCTCAGACAGACGGTCAGTCTGAGAGAACAATTCAAACTCTAGAAGATATGTTGAGAGCTTGCTCTATGGATTTCAAAGGTGGTTGGGATCAACACCTACCTTTGGTGGAATTTTCTTATAATAATAGCTTTCACTCCAGTATTCAGATGGCTCCTTATGAAGCTCTCTATGGAAAGAAATGCAGGACTCCAACTTGCTGGGATGAAGTTGGGGAAAGAAAGCTATTAGGACCTGATCTCGTTGATGAAATGGCAGAAAAGGTCAGATCTATTCAACAACACATAAGAACAGCTCAGAGTCGACAGAAAAGTTATGCCGAAAACCGAAGAAAAGACCTAGAGTTTGAAGTGGGAGATAAAGTGTTCTTACGAATATCTCCCTGGAAGAGGGTTATGAGATTTGGAAAGAAGGGGAAGTTGATCCCTAGATATATCGGTCCTTTCGAAATACTGGATCGTGTTGGAAAGGTAGTTTACCGATTGGAGCTTCCACCGAATCTCTCTCAAGTTCACGATGTGTTCCATGTATCTCTCCTGAGAAAGTACATACCTGATCCTTCACATGTACTCAGCTCAGAAGTTGTACCGCTGGAGCAAGATCTTTCTTATGAAGAACAACCGATAGAGATTCTGGATCGTAGCGAAAAAGTCCTACGAAACAAGACCACTCGATTGGTAAAAGTTTTATGGAGGAACCACCAACTTGAAGAAGCTACATGGGAGCTTGAGGATATGATGAGGGAGAAGTATCCTCATCTGTTTGTAACAAAGTGACGAATTTCGAGGGCGAAATTCATTTTAAGGGGGGTAGAATGTAACACCCGAGACTTTTATGTTATATAAATCATCAAAGGAATCTTTTTCTACACAACACTTGCTTGGCTTGTTTTACACGAAATCGCGACCTTCCTCGATAGCTTGCGTCGTACGCAATACCGAGTTTCACTAAACAACGATATGCTATTAAAATATTATTAAAACTAGCCGTTATGAATAGTAATAACCACTATTTGAAATTTTATAAATTTTATTTTTCAAAATGGACTTCATTTTTGGATTCAGAATATCGAAATTATCCTAGGGTGAAATTTTGGTATTTTTCTGAAAACTTTCAATTTTTGATGAATAGTGAAACCACTAAGTGGTAAGTTAAAATTGAATTTTGCATAAAACTTAATTTTACCGCTTCTGTGAATGGAATTTCGAAAATCCAATAGACACAGTTGATATCAGTAAGTAAAATGTGGTTCAATGAGATAAAAATATTTTTTTGGTGAATAGTAACTTTTTACTTTTTTTTACCACGGTTAATAGTAAATAGGGTAACTAAGGGTAAATATGATATTACTATTACCCTAACACATGTCCTAATTCTATTGGATAAGTTTAATTCGACCAAAAACAAACTTATGAATATAATAAGACCATTTAGGTCCACTTGGATTAGATTATGACATTTAATATTATTTTATTTAATGAATAGTTAAAATAGTTAAAGTCAAAGTTTAATATATAAAATATTTTTAATATGGGGTTATACATAAGATAAATTCGATTATAAATATTCATTAGAAAGATAAAAAGATTTCCTACATAATGATATTTTATTTATAATTTTTAGACTTTAAATAAATTAATTTATTTATGACACAACGATGATGTAGTAATTACCCTTTTTAGGAAATGTTAACATAATTGATGTTATAAATGCTCAAATAAATGTAATTTGAGACTTTTTATGAATGACACTAATTTTATAGGTTACTATGATATATTAGTGTTGATTTAATCAACTTGGTTCGAACATATAATTCTGTTATGACTTTCACAAAAATCATATATCAAATAGTGTCAAAATTGACACAAAATAGTTTTTAAATAAAATATTATATTATTAATTGTTATTTTATTCCTAAAAATCCAAGGTTCGGCCAAATGACTTAGATAAGGATATATATATTAATAATAAACAACTTGGGGTTCGTTTGGCATGTTATAGTAAGTGTATTAACCATATAGTGTAAGAAAACAAAAAGACACGGTAAAAGTTAAATTATTTAACTTAGAGTTAAATCTAATTGATAAGGTTAAAATACTAACCTAAACTTGTCTAAATTCTATTGGTTGATATGATTTCGACCCATCCCCACTTTACCTTCTAAATAAGACCCTTTTGAACCATTATAAACCGATTTTGACTTTAATATAAAATAATATTTTGAGATATTTCTAAGGTGCCCCTCTCCTCCCTTATAAAAGGGCACCTCCCCCCCCCTCTTCCGCACACCACTTTGAGCCTTCTAGCTCGGCCAACCCATGCCAATTCCTCCTCTCCACTTACCTAGAATAATCCTATAGGTCCTGGTATTCTTAAAAGACCAATCTTAGTTCCCTAAGTGGAGGATTCAAAGAGGCGTTTCAAAGAAGAGGTAATATCCATTACCGATCTTTTCAATTTCTTTCTTTTTCAATTTCTTCTTCTTTAGTTGTTTCATGATAAAGTAATAACATAAGTATTACTTACATACTGATATGTTATTATAAATATGAAACAACCCTAATTCACCTTCTATCCATCCTACGGAAAAATGAAATCACCGCGCGTGCGTACGTACGGAATACCGTCTCCACGCCGTAGTGTAATCTATTTTCCACCATCACCTTAAAAGGATGGGTATAATGGTGTAATGAGTAACTATATATGATTATTATAAAGTGATATTGATACTGAAATAGTATTCATATACTCCAATACAATTCCACGATCATGGGAACAATATCATCGCTCGTGCGTACGTACGGAATACCGTCTCGACGATGCGATGCGACTCGTTCTACATGATCATCATTACATAGTAATTATATAAATGAATTGAATGAATAAATATGATATATGTTACACTAATACCATTCTGGATATAAGGTATCTATAACCTTAAAATAAGAATAAGAATTTATTCGGCAAAATACGCATAAGAATAAAAGGCAATAAAGACCCGAGTAACAAGTGACAATGAAATATTACTAATAAGAAGCTAAGAATATGAACATATATGATATCATATCAATATGTATGATTCTGGAATAAGTCAATAACATTATTTAAACCATTATACAGGAGCTTTGGACACGTACAAAGCAAATCGGACCTAAGGTAAGGGAAATATCATAATCTCATTTTTATCCGAGATTGTTTATACTTTGGTATTTACTGGGGTGTATTTTATCATCCACATCCATGTTTACTCAATATGTAATATTATTTCCATCCACCTACAGTTTTTTAAATCTAAATTTACCCTTTGGTGAGTTTTTAGTAAAAGATATGAAAGGAATCTTTTGTCGTTTTTCGTACGAGGTACTTTTTAACTTTTCCGACAAAAGTACGAAGAATGTTTTTTTAACTTATACGGCATGAATGGATTTTTAAAACATTATTTCCAAGAGGATTTCCTTACAAGTTTTCAAGTTTATTTTTAATCAACTTCTTTTAGTTTAGAATTGTATGACATGTTAAGAAAGGAAAAATGTTTTTGAAGTAGAAAGTATATTTTCCTCAAGAATGGAGTTCAAGTGTTTTATCAAAATTATTTTCCATCTAAGATAATATAAGGTTCTGTTTCTATCCCTATTATTACATTGATATGATTATGTTGTGATGGAAATATTTTTATGAATTCCTTTATCTTATATGAATTGTTTTATGATGTCTTGATGTTTAAGATTCTCATTTTTATTACATGGGTTATGCTATGATGTATGGTTTATGATTTTGTGGCACACATAAGAATGGTATCATTATGAGATGGGTGGGACCTATATCTCCCTCCAATGCATTGGGTAAAGATTTTATATCTCATGATATAGACATGGCTGGAACGGTAGGTTATACCGGTTCAGTGAAACAGGACTGAAACGAGGGTGACTCGGTTCAGAAAGGGACTTTGTCCACTAAGATAGTCTTGGCAATGAGTCTTGACTAACAAGAAATGATTCTCTATGATTATGTGTGTATGTCACAAAGTTTCATGTTTTAAGTTATGATTATTGTGATTGCATTTCACTGCCATGATTTATCCCATGTTATGAAATTATGATCTCTTTTACAGGTTAAGATTTCCAAAAGTTATGTGCTTGTGTATACGATGTTACTGATATTTCTTTTGTTTACCCTTACTGAGAATTTGAGCTCACCCTTTTGTATGTTTTCTTTCCCTAGGTCAGGAAGAAGGTTAGTAAGTAGGATATGCCAAAAAGGGACTCTAGATATGATGAAATAAGTGGGAGGCAAAGTTGATGCTTTATGAACCAGTTGTTTATGTTTCCCAGTTTCTAAAGACACTATACCTATACGGTCCTTTCTGTGGTTTTGTTATATGTTGTAATAAGTATGCTTCAATTTTGAAGTATTAATAGTGTATGTAAAGTATGGTTCGTTATACATCCCCATCGCTATCAACTTCACATTGCATACCAACATGTTTTTTCACAATAACAACAACAAAAAAAGAGGGGGGGGGATCCATTCACTGGACCATGACTAGTTCTATTCATTAGGTTCCCCTTAATGGTTGAATGTGGATCAACATCCTTCAAACCATCAGAGGTACACTTCTTCCCAAACACATGCTTTAAGGGAGCAACATATTGAGTATGGTATGTTGGGTGCCTCACAAATGACATATTATTAAGGACTAATATGAGGAAGTATTTGTACCTTCAATATTAATAGAAGTTGATATCTCAACCCTTTGATTGAAATGGATTCATTATATTAAATTCCATGGACATGGTGTAATGATGAGTTTATTTCAGATAGTCACATAAAGACATATCAGGCATAGATGAAACGAGTGTGCATCCTACTTTATGAGATATCATGAAAAATAGATTATATTACACAATGATTGCTCATATGTGGTTATTGATGTTATGACATTAACTTATTTCTCTTGGGTGACATAACCCATTGCTAGATAGTATTCTTGGACTTTAGTAAAACTCACCTAACGCTAATGATAAATAATCTTAAAGGGTCACACACTAAGTGTTTTCATTGATCTCAATTAAATTATATTTGAATTTTATTTTTTTTAATAATTATTATTCTCAAGATTGGGGAATAATTTAATTAAGGATTTATTGATCACATAATTTAAATTAATATTTATTTTCAAGGTTATTAGTTAATTACATAGATATATAATACTTATTTAATAATTAATGGATGAATAAATATTTATTCAGGTATTTTATAAATATTTTGGAGGGATAGCCATCCAAGATTATGCCTAGTGATAAATATTAAATTTTAAGCTGATAAAATACTATTTATCATTGCGCTAGTTAGCACATGCCATAAGAAAATAATAACAACAATTTTACTACATGGAATGGGGTCACACAAGGTTTAATATGTTAATTAAGGGTCATTGTGAAATTAAATAATATTTTAACTCTATCTAAATAAATATATGATTATGTCTATTGTATAGTGATTGATTAATATAGAGAATCGTTGTGCACAATGATTTATATAGCTCCCTCTCAAGACCGAAGAATGATGTAGATATTGTCCTCCCTCCTCCATCATCTCAAGAATAAAATTGAAATAAATATTCTTCAATCTAGAAGAAATCATCACAATGATTAATACAAACACCAAAATATGATCGATCAACCGTTCTAGGACCCGACAATACATCGACATTGTTCAAAGATAATAGAAGCACATGTGGTTCACCACTAGAGGTATTATAAAATTGGATCCTACAAAATCATGGATAGATGACTAAAAATGTCTTTAGATGATAAATATCTTTATTGTAGAAAGATATCAAGACCAAGGTATTCTTTCTTCCTATCCATTTGAATTAATTATAAATTTAACATGAAAATATATTCTCTTTGTTATGACAAAATTATTTTTAAATATCATTTTTATAAAATTCATTTGTTATGAAATTTACATCTTGTACAATATACGAATGATCCATAAAATTTTATTATTACTGAGTTAGGATTAGCCCGAATAAGTACTTACACTACATTTAGAACCATCACATGCTAGATCCATTTGTACAAGCACAACCCTAATGATTTTCTAGAGGTTTCTCTTTGATTACATTTTTGAATTCAAGAATTTATATTTATTTTCAACACTGAAAATACCCATGGGTGGTTTAATTGATGGGGATTGATTTTTTCCTTATAGATCTACTCAAAAAATGTTCTAGATTTTATCTAAAAGGAATTTTTGATGGGTATTCACAAGGTATTCCATATGATATGACACATGGTTAATTTTTATGATAAATTTCCAAAATTGTTTTGATATATATCTAAGATTATTTTTTGATATGGTTTCAAAAGTTATTTTATATGATATAGTACAAGTTTTTATTATTATTAAAATTCGGTTTGAAAGGCGTTGAGGGCATTAACACCTTTTCCTTATATCGATGAAATGACAAAGGCATTGATGCTTTCAATGCCGTTTTCATTTTATTACCCAAAATTCATTAGGGGTGGGAACACCTTTTTCTTAATAAAATTCAAATGTAATTGAGGGAATTATATCTCTTCCCCTATAAAAGAAGGCCCCCTATTTCTCTTATCACTCTCTTCTCTCACAATTTTCCCTATCCCTCACAATCTTCCCTTGTTTTTTTCTCCCATTGTCTCTAGTGTTCAGGTCTAGTGTGCATCGACTCTCTTGCTATAACTTTTGAGTAAATTTTTTTCCAAGCTTCATTTAATTTTTTTTTTCTAATTTTTTTAATTTTTTTATCTATTTAGTTGTATAATTTCTAGTTTATTTTATTTTTTTACTTAGTTGTTTAATTAATTTTATGTAATTTGTTAATAATAGTTAATATTATTGAGTAATTAATTATCATTTAATGACTACTAATTAGTAATTAATTAATAATTAGTCTTAATAATATAAAAATTATTATGAATTAGTTACTATTTAATTTCACTTATTTAGTAATAATAATTAATAGTCTGTATTAATATTTATTTATTAATTACTAATTAATTAATAAAAAATGAATAATAATTATTAAATAATTGGAAATTCATATTTAAAATAATTATTTGGTTTTTAATTAGTTATTACTCAATAATAATAAATTATTATTAATTAATATATTTTTTACTTAATTAATAATAATACTCAAAAAATATTATTTGGTAATTTATTAATATATAATTAATTATTATTTAGTAATAATTATTTATTGATAAATAATTATTATTAACAATTAATAATAACTAGTAATCATTGATAATAATTAATTATCATTAAGTTAATTACAAATTATTATTGGTATTATAATTAATAATAATTAGTCTTATTTAGTAATTTATTACTTATTTTAAACTAATTACTAATTAATATCATAGAGTAATAATTAATAGTTATATCTTATTGTTAATATTTATTAATTAATTATCAATAAATTAATATAATAAAGATTGTGTGGTATTCCGAGCAATGAAATCTCTATTTGGATACAAAGAAGTGGACACATGCTCTGACATAAATGTAGTTTGGGGTAATAAATTTGAAAATCCTAGTTGAGTATTAACTCGATCTTAATTCTATGCATGGAAATAAGGCTTAACTACTCAACTAGTTCGACACTCTTGTAGGATATTCTTTGGTAAATTCACATGCTCTTTATAAACTATTAAACTCAATAACCATTTCTTAATAATATCCTTGTACCATAAAATAAATTTACACAAATATTCCATTGTGAAGCCTATATGATTATTCCTTATAGTGAATATTGTTTAAATATTTAAATCATGATTAAAAGAAATTATTTAATTTAGATAATCATTTTTTCCTATGTCTATTACTATAATGAAGTTATTCGAACTGATCAAGGAGAATCATATAGCAGATAGCTAACACATGTGGTTATCATAAGTGATTGTGTTTCCCTAGAAGAACTTAATGTAAGAATTCATAATTGGTTAAATCTAAAACCTAATCAAGAGATATATTCTAATATTTATGGACATTTTCAATACTGTGATGGGTTATATAATCTAGTTTATCCATTAATTGATGATGAGGACTAGTTTCAAGTAACAACATTATTTAACTAACAGTCTGATAATGGTTTAATATAGATATACATGGAGGCTTCTATTGTCTAACAGAAGCATTATTTTGTACGAGGAAATATCCATACAATATTTATTGAAGAAGGTCCATCCTAGGATTTTGTGGCTGTTCCATATTATGCTGAAGAATACATCCAATGTGATAACCCAAATATGACACAAGAGTAATTTGATAATGAATAATTTTCTAATGGTTGAACTGAATGAGAAAACAAATATGATAATGAGGAATATTAAGAATATATATTAGAGGTTACTAGAAATATAATGGATGTACACCAACCTCAACACTAGATAATTTATTCACCACTATTCATAATTAGGTTGGAAGCTATAACACATTTTCTAAAATTCAACTTGAATATTATGAAAACTACCGATGTGTTTCTTGGAGCTGTGGAGGATATATTTGGATAAATAGAGAAAAATTATACATTGTAAGATATTTTCTAAGAAAATACTCTCTTAAAAGTCTATTGAAACAATTTCATATAGAGTGACACTATAGATATTTAGTTGAGGAGTCAAAATAGAAAAAAATCATCCCGTGGTGTGAAAAATACTACGATTCTTGTAGATTTTTATTAAGGGAGATTCCAAGAATTGCTCTCAGAGGGTGGATGATTTTTAATATTGAGGTATTCAATACTTTTATGAAACCTATCCTGACTAGGATCATATATCATTGTACACTAAATTTTTTTCAACTGTTATTATCAATATGGCTAGGACCTACCAAGATGTGCCTATAACCCTTTTACCGGAGAGAATATGGAAAATTTTTGGATATAATATTTCATATGTAAAGGAATTTAGAATTAAATAGAATGTAATTATTAAAGTATATGGTGATTGGGATGGATCATATATGGTGTTATCACAATTTCTACTAATACTCAGTCAAAACCACAGACTTTTCTTTCACCTCAACATGAATGAACTTATGCCTCAAGATAATTGAGTTGATCCTTCTCATGTTTAATTTTTTGGTTGTTTTTTGAATTCATTTTGTGTATTTTCACATATCTTTTATGAAAATAATTTATATATATTTATGTAGAATTCCTGTATAGAAAGTACACTAGCATACTACTAATTGTGACAACCCAATATCATGACCATGAACCTATGTTTCTTGCATTTTTTATAGTATAGAAGGAAAATTATGACTCCTAGAGTTTGTTTTTATATTTTATTAGCAACCATTTCACACATATTGGGGTTAAATGTTTTATATATGATCATCACCAATCAATAAGGTAGTAAATAAATACATATCATATTACACAGAGATCCCTAAATTCATATCATTGATACTGCATTAGACACATTGTTAGTAATGTATGAAATAAATTTCATGATGAATCTATGAAGAAGGCCATTACAAATCTTGGTATGTAATATATTTATTTTTTATTATTTCAATACATTGAAAATATTAATTTATATGTAACCTGATCACTTTGTTCAAGCATATGATCCAAATTAACAAAGGTTTGATCAGTACTTAGAAGGAATAAATAGGGATAATCAATGAGTTTATGACTACATTATCTGGGTTCTAAAATAGAAATGGACCTTGGCATGTGATGGGGAGAATAGGTACAAACACGTGACCACATAAATTTTAGAGTGAATTAATATATCCTACAAGGGGCTTCATAAGTTATATATAATTTTCCTAGTTAATGAGACATTTTATTCTTGTGTAAAGTACTTTGTAGAAAGATAATGATATATTATTGATGATATTCATCATGGGTTGTGGTATGGATGTCACTTTAAAAGTGGGATTGATAGGAACATTGAAGAAACCTCCACTTTTCTAGTGTAATTTTTCAACCAAGACACAATTTGATTCAATGTGACAAAGTTTCATGACCCCATCATAGGTAGAAGTGGTTAAATTTTGTGTGGTATTACTTTATTGGAGGAATTGCGATTTTATAATCTTTCAGGCATTTTGGTTTCCATGCGCGCATGTCATTTTTACTTTTTCCTCTATGAACATCTCTTGGGAACTTTATGTTTATCTGGTGTATCGAATAAACACCATTTATAACTGATATATGGCATCATGGATTCTTATTGGGGACTTTTTACATTTCCCAATACCCTAAAAAGAACCTATGTTGATATATGATATTAGTAGATTGCAACAGTGAGGAAGACTGAAGTCTAGTATGATTCAAAATGAGATGGATTGGCCTCAATAATATGTCCAATTTATGATATGTATCACAGTTCATGAGTAAAGTCATAAAAGGAAGTGATACCCTAATATTACTCAAATGGGTTCTCATTCACAGTGATGATGATGGTTCATTGGAAAAAAATTTAAGGTTTTGAGTATTTAAAAATTTGATTAGGTTCTTACCTCGATTCATCCTTTTGGGAGTATTTAAAATTGTTTCAAGTTTAAAAGAAATTGGATATGCCTTGGGATATATATATATATATATATATTACATATTAAAATAGAGGAAAATAAATATATTATATATGAATTTAAAAATTATATTTTTGAAAATACTCAAATCAGACTATATCAAGAATTTCACTGTCTCAATACTTATAACTTCAAACTCAATCAACTTGATACTTCTTCAATATGATCTAAATATTCCTAATCATAATTTTAGACTCTATAAGGGACATTATACACTTAGTGAATTCTTTTTGAAATCTGAAAATGTAAGGTTTCCAAAATTAAGGATTATGAATAAAAAATAAACCAGAAAATGTAAGAGTCATTCCTAAGAGATTGTAAACTTAAAAAAGACCTAAAAGTGTAAGAGTCATTCCTAAGAGTCATTCAAGATTAAGATTTTAAAAACTCATTTAGAATTCCACTTGACCAGTGCCCTGACCCTATTCACCACGTGACCTCCAGCACACTTCCATGAATGCTAGAGGTTTTTGACTAGCATCAGGGGGTCTAAGGTGGTATCATGGGGAGAATATACCCCTGTATTAAAGTGAAAAATCATAAATAAACAACCAATATCCTACATATTAGGGTAATTAGAAAGAATAAGAAAATTTAACATGCTATAATAAATAAAATTATGATATATTAAATAAAAAATGTACCAACTGACCACTAGGATGATTACATATACATACTAGAAATAAAGGTAAATAAATATAATAGCTCCATGAAATCTCCAATTCATACCACATACCAAGATACATATACCATATGAGATTATACAACTTGATCTAAACCCCAGACCACAACACAACTCGTGCCTTCAATAACCATGTGAGAGATCCTTGGGTACCCATGTGTAATGGTTTCCCAAGAAGGGAATGGGTACACAAATCAATAGGGCACCACCAACCATGCACTAACCATGATAGAAAACCATGATCCATACAAATTGAACAGAAAAACTCCTCACACCCAGGCTGCCTCATGATTTATATTAAATCATGCACAACAAACTGTGTATCCTAAATAGAAACCAAACAAAATCCAAAAACTTAACCTGAAGCTTCTGAGACTCACTCAGGCACCTATGGCACCTCTTGGGCCTCAAAACATGTCCAAAAACATCACTTTAAGATTTATAAACTTTTATAATTATATTCCAAATCTAAAATCAATATATAACCCATTGAAAAAATGGAAATTAAATTTTTTTTTCCTGATTTCGGAACACCTGTATGGTCACAAATCATTATAAACTCCCCACAGTAACACTTCTTATCCTCAATAAGTCTCAGTGTCCATCCAACTATACATACCAACCTATCCCAATTTCTAATTACTATTCATAAATACTCATTCTAACCTTTATTTATCACATTCCTCTAAATAGAATCTCCAACAAAAGGTTCTCAATCCAAAAAAATATAAGACACTACTCGAATTCATCACTAAAACATCAAGATGATTCTTACTTGAGACCATCCATATCGAGACATGAAAGCTATTTCATCCAAGTCATTCTTAGTTTTATGGTACTCCCCAAAATAATATTCATCCCATAACATCCAATTGTGATACTCTGGTGCCTTACCAAAGTATGATCCTTGATGTTGCAATGATTCCCTAATGGGGTTTCAAATACTTTAACCTAAACATAAATGAGTCCACTAATCCAACATCAGTACAATAATATATTCCTAATTCTAAAGAAAAAGGATGTGTACCCACTGTCTATTCATAATCCCATACATGTCGACTTTTCCTAAAAAATACCTTTCCAATTCTGAAGCATACTTATCATATTCGATACAGTGTACTTGATGTGGTTTTTATCTCACCACATCTAATTCCACACAAGAATGAATGTAAAAACCCCTATGGTCGATTCATCCCCAAATTCTCATCTCCAACCATAAACATGGCACCACTTACCCTATCATGATGCCTTAATGACCAGAGGAATCCTATAAAACATGCTCACCTGATCCCATACCTAAACCCCATTGAGATTCCTTGGTTAGATCCTCAATCATCTAAAACCACTATCACGCCTTACTACAAGCATCAACATAATCCTGATCCAACACATCCATATTGTCACAACTATCCCCATACCAATACCCATGATTGAACTACATCTACCCTCAAGAAAATAAAATTTATATCTAGCACTCACTTGGTCAATGGAATCTAATTTCCATCAGAACCATCAACTAACAATTCTCCCAAAATCACAACCCTATACGCATGGGTTCATATCAACTATTACTGATAGGACACTTCCTACTAAAGGAGTATCCTTGTCATCACATCACTTGATCAAAACCTGAACACCATGGACCATGTCTTATCCATCCTAGAATGAGATGATAGGATTCATCCAAAAACCACTCATATCCAAGTTCCACCACAACATGAATTATTTCTTTTACTAAACCACCTAATTTCAAAACCAAAATCATGCTCTGGTGATTCATATTCCATCACCCTAGGCCCATGATCCCATAACATTGACCATGACCTTGACATGTCAATCAAATTCACATTCTTAGACTTTACTTGACCCTATTATAAAACCAAGGGTGTCTAACCCCACTCATACTACACTAAAATGGATCGAAGTTCAATAGGATCAGGACCCAAAATTTTTCTACCCTTAAAAACTAGTCTCAACACCATGAAAATTTAGTGTATCCCATTACAAAGTACTCACACACAAGTGATTCTATCAAGAACTATCAATTCATATCCATGTCCATACCATACACCATATGCACCTCTCATTCACTGGTAACTAAGCTAGCATGTACTTGTGATTCCTACCTCTAAGGAACTAAGGAACCTTGGGATAAACCCTCTAAACCGTTTCCCTCACATCAAACATAACTTTCCAACTCACTAAACTCTTATTAATATTTGAAGTCTCTAGGTACTCCCACCTAGTCCAAACCAAGGTCTAATTAAAGATAAAGTTCATAGGAAACATAACATGGTTCTCATATATACCCATATGAAATCTCATATTCCAAACACCCTCTCAAGGGTATCATCTCTATAGTGACATCATATTCCAAACCAATAGCTTAATAAGGCACTGATTCTCACCGAGCATACATACACAGGACTGAACCCTTGAGAATAAAAAACTCAAGCTAATACCCAATAGTATTTTTTTGATATGATCCTTATCAAAGAACCATATTCACAAGGTTTGGTTATATATAATTTCATTCCAAGCTATATGAGAAAATACCATATAGGTTGTTACTGGAAATTTAAATAAGTTAACCCAGGGCACTCACCCACTAGGAATCTGCACATCAAACTATTCCTTATTAGATTTAGTCATACCACATGGTCAAAAACATTTAACCAACATCACACTATGATTATATTTATCCAAAAAACTATTATTACTAATTTTAATTAAGTAGATTTTCATTCCATGCTATATTAGGAAAACACTATAGTGGTTTTTAGTGAAACTTTAAGTAACTGGACCTATATAAAACTCACCCCCAAGAGGATCACATCTATGGAATTAAATTCCTTTACTAACCCCTACGGGTCTCTACTCATTCCCCACTGAAGGGACTACATCATCATTGTCACCATAGGATCCACTAGACCTACTAAAAGAATAAAACATATGCATACAATTCATCCCAATTGAGTAGAACACCACCAAGTACTTATATGGGGAAATACCGTAGAAGCAATTATAGAATCTTTAAATAGTTGATCCTCCAGTGTCTATGAAAATAGTAATGCTAGTAGGCCTGTATATCATGTGAATCCTATGTTCCTGCTATGATGTATGAGATGCATCTTGCCTCAATAGGCCAAGAGCTATAAATCTATTAAATTTTCTCTTGCCAATGGTTCAAGATCCAAGAATCAAATAACTCATCAACTATAAATCTCAAAACTCATTTTCATCATACAAGGTGAAAGTAAAAAATAACCATAATAGAGGAATCCAAGAATATCAATCCCATACACCTGGTAACATAGACTTCCACTAGGAAAGGAGTTAACAATGCATTTGTCCAGGTTCTATCACAAGCTCTGAAACATTCCTATGTATCGTGTATAATATCTAACCAAATTATAAAACAATATAAAAACACATTTGATAACAATTTGTAACACGTCAGTCTGAAGGTCACTCAACTGGTTCTCCAACCTAGTTTTCCATGTGACATTAGGCACACTTATCTAAAATTAGAGGCTTTTGATTAGTAGAAAAGGTCTAAGAAGGTATCGTGGTATGGCTATACCCATTTTATAAGAGTGATAATCCTAAGTAAATAACCAAAATAGTACATATCAGAGTACATTTAAGGAATAAGTAACCTAAACATGCTATAAGAAATAAAATTTTGATATATGGAATACAAAATATACCAAACAACCACTAGGATGGTTATATAAACAAACAAAAAATAAAGGGAAATAAAGATGTTGGCTTCATGAAAAATCTGATCTATAATACATCTTAAGGTCCATATTGTATCTGAGATGATTTAACTCAATCTAAATTTCAAGCCCTATCCCAACATGTGCCTATAATAACCATGTAAAAATAACTCGTGTATCCATGTGCTTTGGGAACCCAAGAAGGGTGTGAGTAAAAAAATCAATAGGGCATCACCAATGAGGTATTTTACTAACCAAAATATTATATGATATGCGCATGTGACATGATCATCTGAAATAAATAAATAAGCTATAGAAAATAAAAAAAATAAAAAAACACCACCTCAATACCTACTTTGACCCAATGTTTGAGTGTTTATAATAATTTTACGATGACCGTTCCTCCATAGTATCACCACTACCATGTGGGAATACACATAGAACCCAAGGCTCACCCAATAATCATCATAGACCCTTATATCCATGACCATAATTGACCATACCTACTTCAACTAATTTCAGAGTGCCTATGGTCATGAGAATTACATTAAGGGAACCACTTTTCACTAATTTGGAACAAAATTCTCATACTTACATTGTTGAATAGTATACCCTAAGAAATTATTATTAATTCCTCATACTAAATACCTCAGGATGAACCCCATGGTAGTACCTAGGTGTTCTCAATGTTTGAATGAAATTTGATTCATATAATGGGAAGTCCCTAGGTGATCCTATACATACAGACATTTTTGATTCATGGGTGAATCAAGAAATAAAAGAGACTACCCTCCTTAGATCCCATGGTCAATATCCCAGGAAACCAAAATCTCGTGACTCTTCATCCAAACCATTTTTACTGCATCCACCAGATCCTAGGGGTATCCCAGGCATTGATCAAGGGGATACAACAATAACCCTTAGGATTTTCAACATCTATTCTTAGGAATATATTTTTACCCAATACCTCATACCACCATTTGAATCCAGAGTATCATGGGTATTCACAATTTTCTACTAGCATCATTATTTCAATCCAGATACCTAGTCATTCACAATGGCATCACTGCATTGAAGGGATCCCTACCATCCCATCCATTCCTATATGCATGAAATCACATAGATCTAATGTCGAATACTAGGTATCACCTTTGGACATATAATACTATATCAACCATATATTTGTATTCTAGATAGGCTAGTCATCCACCACCAATATGATGTGAGATCGAATCCCAACCACACCGAGCATCCTATGGTCTATCAATCTCATCATGTGTTTCTTGGGAATTATGGCAAATCATATCAATAATAGGCCCAATGGTTGATTCCCACAAATATTGGACAATCAAATGTCATAAATAATAAATAAAAATTAAAATAAATATGTTTCAAGGGATATTAAAACATCCATTCCCATCATTATCATCTCATCCCCATCGGGTTTACATGTGAGTTTGGGTTCTAGGGTGACACTCACAACCATAACTTCCATTGGCCATACACACCCACACTAGGTCTATCTATCAATGGAGAACCCACTCTAGTCCCCTTGGTAACTGTACATTATAGGAATCCTCACGTGGGTCCTCAGTCTCAATTAGGGTCTCAAGTCAACACCCAATTCTCTTAGGACATTTCATCCCATGAAATCATCATCCCGATCAAATAGCCTCACTGACCCCATGGGGTTTTCAATTTAAAAGGTAGTCAAATAGATGTCCCACGAACCATATCATCCATCAACATTTCTCTCGATTGGTCTTATCACCCAACCTTTCATCCCAATTATGTGATCTATCCACTCAGGCTAAGCATGTCTTAAGATTCCATACATGAACTACCAGGGTTTTCCATCTCAAGTTATGTCATGCCACCATAGGGAGGTGGCCACAGGCTCCTACTCAATAAAATATATGCCATCATTATTCAATTCCCCATAAGGACACCCCTTGTGGGGGTCCAAATGTCTCAGGTTGAGGCCTCAACCATTGGTGGCCATGACATCATGCCATCACCCTAGGAACAACGTGGCCTAGGCACCCACCCATTTACCTCAAGTGTTCAATTAGTCAAAAATTTCGATTTAAACATTAAATTAAATTTAAAACATTCCAATTAAACCAGAGTGAACTTCCATAGTGGTGATCCTACACCTTGCATTCCATATAACAAAATCATAATAACTATAGAGTTAGTTTATGAGATCACATACCTCAAACTAACTTTTCTCATTTATTTTCAAGGCTTGGTAGAAGCTTACAAGGCTTTTCCAAGATCGTCCAACCTCATCCATGATAAAACATGATCGTCTCAAAGAATCGACCTCCCAATTCAATCCAAACATCATTAATTAATTAATTAATTATAACATTTATAATTAATTAGTTCATATTAAACTTAGAGTAATTATAGATAACTCACTAAGCCTTATTGATCCATAAAAACATCAAGCCACAGGGTGTTGACCACCACTAGAACAACTATAAGTCCAAGATGATCTAAATCCCCAACCTCCAGCACCAACACCACAACAATTAAATTTGAAATTTGAAAACACCTAAGAAAATCCAATACGGTGACATACCTAGTAAAATCATCGAGAAACTAAGTGTATATGTAATCTCAAGATTCCCTCATCATAAGGAGAAAATAAATCACATGGGAAATGGATGATTACACAATTATATGGTCAAATTAGAATCAAAACCCTAACAAGAGATGACCAAAATTAGATAAAAAAAGAGTGGGGAAGAAAAAAGGAGGTCATCATAGGTTTAATCTCACCTTGAAACAATATAAATTGCTAAAGAAACACCATAAATATATGGTAAACCAAGGATGGAGGAGGTTTTCAGTTTTTTGTGGTGATAATGAGAGAGAAGAAGGAGGAGGGTTTTCATCTTAAAGCTCACATAGTTAAAAAGTTGAAAAGAAAAATTTTAATGAACCACATGATTTAGCTGTATGATTTACCAAACTCTGAGGAAACCATGTGGTATGATCAGTCTATGAAAACCCCTCTCATATATTTTGGTCACATGAATTACTAAACCATGGGCTAACCATGTGAATTAGACCTATCTTAGTCCATGGCACTTTTCATGGTTTGTCTACAACCACGTGAAAACCATACTATAAGATTCCAAACTAAACCAAGTCACATAGTTTTCCCTTGAATTATCATGGTTTCATAAAAAACATGCTCTAACCATGACATACAACCATGATCCATAAAAAATGGACTAAAAACACCCTCAGACATAGTGCATCACGCTGTTTCTCCAAAACCATTAACACCAAATTACACACCTTGTCTAAAAACCTTAAAAACCCCTAAAACATATCCTAAAGATCCTGAGACTTGGGTGAGAACTCAAAGAACCTCTTGGGTCTCAAACCATTTCCAAAAACGTCACTTTAAGATTCCCAAAGTTTTAGAATTTAATTTCAACCCCTGATTCAAAATATGGTCCATCCACCAAATGAAAATTCAAAGTTCATATGAATTCCAAATTCCTATATGATCATGAGGAATTTCAGAGATACCAAGAGAATTTAATCCTATTATCTAAGAATCAAATCCATGGAAAATGTTGAAATAGATTTTTCAAGAATAACACAGATGTAATTATGTTGATCCTCATGTTGTGTTCCACTAATTCCTATATCAAAAAATTCTTTGTGATTATAGTTGAGTTCGAAGATTAATATCTTCTATATGATGAACAATGATCAATCCATGTAATCTATTTTATAAGGTATTCATGAGATACAATTCAACCTACTAAATGAAAATCTATTGAAACCATTTATAGAATATTTTTATGATGATGTAAAGTTGATATGAAGTTGTAATAATCACATAAAAATCATCATGTAGTGATCATGACTGAGTTTTCATGTAACAGGAAAATCAAGATATTGTGAACTCAAGTATTGTGTCGTGACAACCAGTGGAATTCCATGAGAAGGATGAGGAATATAGTTGTATTGTACAGAAGTTGGGACATGGTGTGAGATAAAGTTTTGGTAGAATATTTTTTATATTAGATTAACAAAGAGAAAAGGGTTTTTTGTTCAAAATTTTATAGAGTAATGGGATACAGACCCACGTGTTTAGTAGGTAAAGAAAATGGGTTTCTTATTTAATATCGGGTACTTATTTTATAGATAACATAACTATTATATCCTATATTATACTAACTATAACATTATGATTAAAATTTTCAATTACTTAGTAATTATTTAAATTTTATGTGTAGGTATGGAGGGTGCTACTCTACTCAATGAGTAGTACAAACATGTTTCATGTGATGTGCTAGCTGGCCATAAGGTTCTACGGTCTAGGGTGCATAGGGAACACCACTATAATCACATTCCACCTCCACCTTCTATTATACCATAACTAGTGTGCTGGTTTTTATAGTGTCTCTATATCAAATTATATATTTTTTGATCATCACCTCCTTGGTACCCTCACAAAGATACGAAGACTCAAGACTCACACTTTCCACTTTTCCAAGGGAGAGATGCCCATCAACCTAGAGGATGTGAAATTTATGTTTGGTATTCACATATAGGGTGATACAGTTATAGGGCCCACCTATAGAGACTAACCTAAGCATGCACATTAATTTATAGTCCTGAATATTAAGGGAGATGATATTTCTACAGATGAAAGTTCTCTATCTAATAGTTGACTTGACATGCACTTCACACATTTTCTAGATGGAACTGATGAGGAGACTATCATGCATCACACACATTCATATATCTTATGATTCATTGGATAGACAATGTGTCATGATCACTCAAGAATTAATGTCCATGTGATGTATTTAAGGCTATTTGAGGATTTTGATCAGGTTGGGAGATACAATTGGGCATCTTTGTTCTTATCATACACATATAGAGCATTATGCACTATATTTCGAAAAGATCATATTGATCTTAAAGGATATTTAATCTTCATTTAGATGTGGGAATATGAGATAATCCCTCCCCCTACCGCTATTGTTATTGGTCCAGCACTTCCCATGAATGTGTTGTATGACGCTTCGTATGGATGCTAGTATAATCACTCATCTATACTATTTTTTGATGCTAATATGAGTTATATTATAATTAATTTATTATTATTTATAAACATATATATTGTACATTATAGGTTGATTCAGAAACACCATTTCATTAAGACACTGAAACATAATTTGGTTATATAACATCTCATGTTTCATATTTTACTACCTACTGATGTAAGTATATATATTCTTATGTTGACGAATCAATTTCAAAATATTTTAGTTTTTGGAATAAAGTAATTTTTTTAACAAATGTCACCATTATTTCAGATTTCATGGTAGCCATATTGGGGTCTCTTTGACCTGCTTCTTACATGGTGCACTACCAAGATTGACGATGCTAGAGTTTTAATACCTCTCATATACTATCATATTGTTGAGTGGGACCAGACCAATGGAGTTATGTGTTAGTTTGTATGCATTTAGTGTATTCCATTGACATTGAGACTACCAACAACACTTTATTCCAAAAAGCTAATAGGGAGGTAGAATGTGAACTAGAGTGACATCATGCACAATATGTAGACATATCAGAAAAACATGAATCATTTTGTATTGAGTTAATTTATACAATGTGACACTATCCATTATAAAAACTTGAGTATGAACCATGGTATATACAGAAATCTATAGTGTATCTTATGTTACACAACAGTGGGATATGAGATCTAGTGAATTAATAACATTATATTAGTTTTTTTGTTGTAATTGTTTTAATAGAATTTGAATATTTTTACAACATACTCAATGACATCATATTATCCATATGTCTGATCCTAAGGAGGGTGCAATATTTAGTGAGATAGTGGACTATGCTGTAATGAAAGACATGTTACCATTATTTATTATTGTACATGATACTTTATTTAATCATCCACCTAGGGGAGAAGATATTCTTGATTAGGAACCTCCTCTAGTAGATGTTGATGTATACCATGTCAGGTTGCACGTGAGGCCTCACTTTTTCCACTAGAAGAGAAATCACGTCCAACAAATAAGATTCACCCAATTATCGATGTGTAACAAAAACCTTGAGATCGATTTATGATATTAATATATCCACATTTTCACCTGGTATAGTGGATCTGAGTTCATATCATATGTTGTTTCCCATGACTTTATCTTTTATACTTGATACATCATATGGACAGTGTCTTCCTTATGAGATATCGGGTCCTTCCACTTGTGTAGTGGGGGAAGGATCCGATGCACATCTTGACATCCAAGTGGAACCTCTTCTTAATGAATCACAATCGTAGAAGCAACACACAGACAAGGATGAAGTTCATGAGGAAGATCACCCACCTATTTAGTATACTCCACCATAATGTAGAGGTATATGGTCTTGATATAGGTATCCCATTCACAGTTCAGATTGTGGGAAATGACCTCATCAAAGTCGTAGATGAAAATTAATTGTTATCATTGATTTTATATATTTTTTATGACTTAAATTATTCAATATTTAATTGATTTCTCTACATTAATAATAATTCTCAAATTATTCTACGAACATTATTCAACTAATTAAATATCACAAATAAATTTCGAATAAATTCACTTTTTATTTAGTTTCCTTATTCCTATAATTTTTTATTCAAACCATTTATTTATAAAGAATATTTTAAATACATGTGAGAAAATATTATTATTATAATTATTATAATTATTTTTAAGATAAGTTTTTTTAAGACATTATATACTTTTACACATGTATCTTTGTTTCTCGAAGAAATACATTTAATCTCTTAACAAACCACATAACTAAAAACATTTATATCCTAAATCCATTTGTGAGGAGATGATGAAGAGGTTCTCTCTCACCAATGGAGAGGTTTTATCTCTTAAATCAGGGGTCTATATAGTGATCTACTTCTACCATGATCAAGAATTGAGGATGAAATTGTTAGGCATTTGGAAATCTTTGCAGTATGCGGTGGTGCAGGCCATCAATCTCCATCTGCCGAGGTTTAGGTTCCTAAAAAACCTCATGATGAAATAAATTTTTAGGGTGAGATACCTTTTTATGAATGGATGAAGATTGTGGGTTTCCCCAGTGGAGGAGATATCAGTGACCATGTGTGGAGAGGTTCAAAGAACCTGTTCTTTGCAGAACTGATGTTTGGAGCCCCAAATCACCGTAGGGGAAGGAGAAAAAATGTTTTGACTGGAAGCACAACTGGCGATGGTGGTGTGGGGGGATGATTTTCGATGAGGATCTTAGTTGAGATCAAGCCTCAGACCCGACTGATGGTGGGAATGGAACATGGGTACGAGCTAGCGGTGGAATCTGGTATTGATAGAGGACCTTTAGTGGAAGGTTGGTAACATCGATATAATGATAGAGGTTGATCCTAGATAGTGAGAGGGTGACAATGATCTGGGATTTTCTCTACCATAGTGTGGGAAATATTTTCCAGAATCGATGATAAGAGTGCACCAGTGCTGAGGGTTTGGGATCCCGATAGTGGTGACAATGGGGGCCCGACAAAGGAGATGGCTTGGGAATCGGTGTCGACGACAATGGGATGTGGGGTTCACACCAAATATGACATCATCTTGATGACGATGACCGTGGGTGAGGAGGATGATAACCACAAGATGTGGATGGGGGATGACATCGAGCAGACATGAGACAACTTTGGGATGAGGAGCTCGTCCCTGCCTAGTGACAGGATGGCAATGTGAGCATTTATTTTTCTCAATCTTTAGGGTTTTCCCGTTTTTTTCCAATTTTTAATGTTTTTTATTTTCCTATTGGTGGCATATTTCTTTCATGTTGATGGGATGACATCTGTGGTGGTACGAGACATTGATAGGAGCGATGATCTTGGGTACCACGAGCTGTCAATGGTATGAGACGCCGATAATGAGCATCTCCTGTATATGACATACCGATTCTAACAAATCCGATGACGAGCAGTGGGGATGACTTTGATCACATGAGCAATGAGGTTGAAGTCCATGGCTACATCCTCAGCGTGAATGAATTGACATCCAAGATGATGACCTCAGTTGGACTATTTTTGGTGAATGTTGTCATGTGAACGAGATCTTCAAGGTTGGTAGTTGTCAACCGGACCATGGCTACTTCATACAAAACTGGTGTTTCTGGGTCATAGGGTCAACTAATGTGCATGTTCATACCTTTTAAATGGGTCTGCGAACTTTTCTTTTTTGTTCTAGGTGCTGAGTTGGCCACTTTCATGTTTTGGTGGAATTTCATGTGTCACATACTTTTTTTTTGTTGTAATTTAATTTTAATGAATAAATTTTTAGGTTTGGCCATGCTCAACACCTAAACTTTCCTTGCTAAACCCAATTGTCTTTTTTAAAAACCCACTTGAAAAAACTGTTAATAACTATTTATATATAGATTGGGTTAAATAATTCGTAAATAATAGTTATTAATTAATAAAAAGATAATTTGTAATTAATTAACTATAATTAATTTTAATAATTTAATCATTAATAATAATTAGTAATTATTTAAAAAATAATTAATAAATAGTAATAATTAGTAAATAAATAAAAATAATTAATATTAATTAGTAATTAAAAATATTATTCATTATTCATTATTAATAAATTCAATTAAAATATTTATTAAGTATTTATAATAATTAATAATAGATTTTAATTATTTAGTAATAATAAACAATAATTGGTAATTATTTAATAATATATATTAATAAAACTAAAATCTTTAATTTATAATTAAAAAAAATATTAATAAACAGTAAGTATTTAATAATAATTAATAACAATTATTATAAATAATTAATAATTAGTTAATTATAATTAATTGTGATAAGTGATTAGTTAATAATAATTAGTAATTAATTAATAATAATTAATAATTAGTTATTAAAAATTACATAATAATAATTGTTAATTATTAGTGATAATTATTAATAATTAGTAATTAAACACTAAATTTAAATATATATTTGTAATTTTTTAATAACAGCCATTATAATTTATTAATTAAAAAATTAAAAATATAACTTAAAATTTATTATTTGCTTACTAATTATTATTATTAATTTTTACTATTTACTAATACTCTTTGTTAAATGATAATAATTAGTATTATATAATAACTAATATATTTAACTTTAATATATTTTAATTTATTATCTAGTTACCAATAATTAATATTATTTAATAATATATATTTATACTTAATAACCATTAATATAAATATATATTAGTCTTTTAAAATTATTATTTATTACTATAAATATATAAAATTAATATTAACATTGCATATTTATAAATTATTATTAATTTTTTTCTAAATAATTATTTTTCATGGTAATTATATTTTTTTAAATAGAAAAACAATTTTTTTTTATTTTTTTGAACAGAAGGTGTGATGGGATTTCACACATTCTTCAGAAACTTATACAAGAAGACATGAAAACCCATGCTGCTTTTGATTGGGGCCAAAGACATTAGGGGCTTCAATGCCTTTGAGGTTGAATTTAAAAAAATAATAATACCTAGACCCATTTAGATGATTTTTTTTTCTAAAAACCCCATAAAAACTACCACAAATTGGCACGAGGGAAGCACCCACTTTTATTAGCACTAAATAGGAAGCACTAATAAATTCCCCACCTTTATTAGCACTAAAAAAGCACTGATAAATGTGTATCCTTTATCAGTTCTTTTTTTGGCACTGATCAAAGTTAGATTTATCAGCACTATTCTTAGTGCTGATAAAAGTTTTTAAAAAAAAATATTGTTAATATATATATAAATATAATTATTATATTTATTTTAAAAAATAATTTTTATTTATATATTACACTAAACACACACACACCACTCACACAAGCCGAAAAGGTGGGCCATATCCCCCCAAGGGATATCCTACCCATCAATCCTTATTTATTCAGTACATGGAACAAATGCCTAGTAGGAATGAAGCCCATTACAAGGCCCAAAGGCCCAAAATTTTGCCCGAAGACCCATTAAAGCGTTATGTCTGCATCACCGCCTACCTGCGTCATTCCTGCGTCACTGCCTACATGCGTCATGCCTGCGTCGCTGCCTACCTGTATCATGACCATTTATTAAAATTTAAAGAAAAATAAAGCAAGTACAATAAAAGAAGAATGTGGTCAAACACATAGACAATCACTCATCCATATAAATAAGCAACATGTCAAAGGTCACTATAATCATGATCAGAATCATGAATAGAACCTCTAACTTCATCAGCAGACTCCCACTCGGACTAGGAGTTACTTTGATTGAAGAGCTCAATATAATTATCCTTAATATTCTCATACTCTTGGGTGAGTTGATTCCTATAAGACCCACACTCTCATGCTACAACCCAGACCTCCCTTCCATGTCCTCAACCATGATTTTTGGGTGACAACTCCATTTCCAAGTATTAACTTTTTGCCAAGACCCTCTTTGCTCTTCCCTCCCAAATCAAAAATTCCATTCTCCAATAGAATTTTCTCATTAACATTAAGAGTCTCAATGTCCACAGAGGGGACATCAGCTTCATTACAGCTGTCAAAAATAGGTGCTTCCTGCATCAGATTAAGCACATCAAAAGTATTTGAGGTAGTAACCCACACCAAAATCCTACTATGTGAAGTGGTAGTATCAGAGGCAATGTTACTCACTAAAATCTTTTTATTCAGACGAGGAGTCAAATTATCCTTACACTTACTAATAGAGGTGGTCAAAGCTTGTTCTTGGAACAATTCCATTTCTAAGTCTTATTGGATATCATGTTCTACCTACTCCAAAACATCAAAACCATTATTAGCATCATCATGCTTGTTATCCTACTCTCATATGTCATTATTTGAAAGAGTGATAACCTAATATTCCTCTTTCTCAACAGGTTTATGCACATTAGGCTGCATTTTTGTAGCCTATAACTAGTGGAAATACTGTTTTAAATGTCAGTGAAATGATGTCAGTTTTTTTTAAACCGATGCAAAAAAGTATTTGTGGGAGAGTTTGGCATTACTTTTAATAAAAACCAACGATGGGATTTTTTATATGCTGTTTTTGCCACCAATTTTTAGTAAAAATGACGCAAAAAATAAAAAAAAATATATTTTTCACGTCGGTTTTTACAAAAATTGATGCCAAAAATATTTTCTTGGGCTTTTCGATGTCAGTTTTGTAATAAACGATGCCATAAATATTTAGAAATCATTAGTTATTGGGAAACCATAATTTTTTTGGATCTATAGAACCCTCTTTCTTGTGATGAATCCATCCCAAATCATAACAACTTCGAAGGCCACCCAGTGATCTAAAACTCCATTGTTGTAGATTTTCTTTTATTTTCACGATCTGTGGTCTCTATTCTAAAGCTTCTTCAATTACTTCATCATCTATGAATTATTTTCCTCTCGAAATCCTATTTCCAACCACAACACTAGTTTGATTTTAGTTTGTTTTTCATCTTTAATGTTCTTTTTTACTATCAATTTTGTTTAGATCTTACAGGTAGTGTTTATTCTTTCAATGTATTCAAGGGACAAAGTTCGGATTTACAATCAAGGATAATTTGAACTTCGAATTTTGTAAGTTGTTTTTTTAATTAGGTTGAATGTGTGATCATGAGTTTTTCTAGATCATTACAAGGTTTTAGATGACCATTTTAAGTAGTAAACAACATAAAAATCTATTGTTTCTAATGTATTTTTTTCTTGATGTTTGTTTGGTTTGCGCATATAAATATTGTCATTCACTTTAGAATGTGTTAATTTTTTTATGGAAAAATGTAAAAGGAAGTGAATTTATTGATTCACCTACTAAAAAAGGTATCAATATTTTTTAGAACCTTATCACAGATATAATGACATATGACATACTAAAACTAAATAAATTCACTATATGTAATTGTGTTTCATATCTGATGTTTTCTATCTGATTATTAATATTTTTTATTAAATGTGTTTCTGTTTATTGTTTATCATTATATATATATATATATTTAAATGATTATATGTTTTAATATATTCACCAATTACATTGCGATATCAGGTATTTAATGGACCGTAATTGGATAAATTTACGAAGAACCACTGATGAATATGAAAAAGGAGTTAATGAATTCTTAGAATTTTCTAAATGAAATCTTCAAAACATTGATTTGATTTTCTGTTCATGTGTGAAGTGTTTGAATATGAGAAATTTAAAATCAACATAAATCAAGGATCATCTAATTTGTTATGGTTTTAGCCCTAATTATACACGTTGAATTTTCATGGTGGAAAAACTATAAATTAAAAAGATAACGTTGATGAAAATATTCATAATGTGATAGAGGATCATATTGAAGATTAAATTAATTATTTTTTTGTTGAAACCGTTGAAAAAATAGCAAGTGTTGAACGATTTTATGAAGATTCTAAGAAACCATTATTCCCAAGATGTAGTAAATATATAGTGTTATCATCCATTTTGAGATTGGTTTATTTGAAAGAAAGTAATGGTTGGAGTGATAAAAGTATCTCTAACTTACTTGCACTTTTAAAATAGATTCTTACAGAAGGAAACATGCTTCCAGATTCCAATTATGAGGCAAAAAAAATATTATACCCAATGGGATTGGTGTATAAAAAGATACATTATTTCCCCAATGATTGTGTGTTGTATAATAAAGAATGTGATTTTTTATCAGACTATCCTACATGTGGAACATCACACTATAAGATGGATGAAAAATTCAATTATGATTCATTCTCAGGTACATACATATAACATCATGCTAAATAAAATAATTTCTTCCAACAATCCCATCATATAATTCTGAATAAATTTAGTCTGATTAATTTTCAGGTATTGAAATCAAAGATTCTGCTAATGAAATTTGGTACCTTCCTATAATTCCTCATTTGAAGCATCTATTTTTAAATTCAATTGATGAAAAAAATGTTAAGAAGGAATTCAGATGAACGTATCTCTAATGGTAAATTATGTCACCCTGTTAGCTCATCACAATGGAAGAGATTTGATAATAAATTTCTTTATTTTGTAAGTGAAGTTAGAAATCTCAAAATGGGAGTGTATACAGATGGAATGAATCCATATCGAATCTTAAGTATCCAACACAGTTCGTGACTTATTTTGTTGGAAGTTTACAAATTATCCCCACAGATATGTATAAAGAAAAATTACGTTATGATGAGCATGATGATTTTTGGACCAAAACATCCAAGAAATGGTATTTATTTATATCTTTCACTGTGGATTGATGATATGGAAATTCTATGGGAGGCAGGTGTAAGTTTTTTTTGATGCATACCTGAAAGAGTATTTTATTTTTCATGCTATGATAATGTTCAGTATAAATAACTTCACTGCATATGGAAACTTATCTGGATACAGTGTTAAGGGACATAAATCTTATCCAATTTGTGAAGAGGAGACTTTATATTATCAATTGAAGAATGGAAGAAAGATAGTGTACATGAGACATCGAATATTTTGGAGAATTGATCATCCTTATCATAGATTGAAAAAAGAATTTAACGGATTACATGAATACAATCTTACACCACAACTATTATCAATTTTAGAATATTACAACATGGTGTTGATTTAACATTTGGAAAGAAAAGTAATTCTGGTCTTCAAAAAAGTATTTGGAAGGAACAATATTTTCTTGAACTAACTTATTGGATGTTTTCAGAGATAAAACATAACATTGATGTTATGCATGTTGAGAAAAATATATGTGATATTTTGATTGGATCTTTATTATACATAAAAGGAAAAACAAAAGATGGATTTAATTCTAGATTGTACTTTATAGAAATGGGAATACGTTTGGAGTTAGCTCCCACTATGAAAGGAAACAGAACATAATTACCTCTAGCTTGTCAAACATTAAGAAAGAGTGGGAAGTTGAATTTTTTTTAGTGTATGTATGGTATAAAAGTACCCAATGTATATTCTTCAAATGTGAAGAATTTCATTCTAGGGAAATATTTCAAATTAATAGGTATGAAATCTCATGATTGTCTTGTATTGATGCAACAAATGCTACCGGTCACACTACGTGGTATATTGTCGCCAACTATTAGAAAGACTATCATTATGTTATGTAATTTTTTAAAATCCTATTGTATCAAATTTATTGATCCAAATTTGTTATATGGGTTGGATAATGAAGCTGCTCTTATACTTTTTCACCTAGAGATGTATTTTCCACCTATATGTTTTGATATAATGGTTCATCTGGTGATTCATCTGGTGTGTGAGATGAGAATATGCAGACCTGTTTATTTACATAGGATGTATCCTTTTAAAAGGTATATGAAAATTTTAAAGGGATATGTTTAAAACCATTATCGGTAAGAGGCCTCTATTGTACAAAAATATTTATCAGAATAGGTTATTGAGTTCTATATAGAATATTTGTATGTAGTGGAGCATATTGTTCCCCCTATATCTCGACATTTGACAGTTGATAGTGAAGGGAGAGGGATTCAAGGCTTAAAGGTAAAGTTCATTCCATAGGATGAAGTGATGAAGGAAAATTTATATATTTTGAACAACACATATGATGTTCAATCATATATATCATCATATATTTCTGAATTAAAGTGAAGATATCCAAAAATAAATGAAAATTGGTTAATGATTGAGCATTAAAATAAATTTGTTCCATCATTTAATGAGAAAGTGAGGAAAAATATATCTATATCATAAATGTTGAAATGGTTGGTAGGGGGACTATATCTTAATGTGATAACATGGAATGGTTTTGATATTAATGGTTATGCTTTTTACACACAAAAAATCTGGATGACAAGAGTACCATTCAAAATAGTGGCATGATGGTTATCACTGAAGCAGTGAATTTTACAAGTGAAAAAGATAAAAACCCAATTTTTGCTACATCAGAATATCTTGGAGTTCTTGAGAATATATGGGAAATTGATTATACAAAATTTTGAGTCTCTATGTTTAAGTGTAATTGGGTTGATAGTAATAGTGTTGTGAAAGATGATGATTATGGATTTACACTGGGTGATTTGAAAAGATTTAATTAGAATAAGGAACCATTTATCATGGAGACACATGAAAAACATATATTTTTTGTCATTGATCCATTGAATGATCACTGGTTTATCGTTTTTTAGGGAAAAAGATACCATGTGGGTTATAATAATGATTTCGATGTTATTGATTTACATGAGTCTTATTCATCTATTACACGATTTTAAATGATTACAATGATTACAAGAGAGAAATAGTTCATGTAGTACATAACAATCATGATGAAGGAATATGGGAAAACACTAAATTAGTCTCCTAATTCTTCTAGTAATTATTTGTATTTTTTTGAAACATACAAATACATGCCTCTTTTATTACTTATTTTTTTCATTCTTGTTTCTAAATATTTATTTTTCTAATAATATGTAGGTACACAAAATTACATTAAACTTTTTTGTGTCAATGTAAGATAGAGAGAGAGGAGTAGTTACTGAGGTATATCTATTTTGTCATATTGTTAAATATTCCATAATATACTTATTTAATGAAAGAAAACTTTTAATTTATAATTTTTTTGTAGGAATACTAATGCATCCTTAGTGGAGGATACATCTCCTGTTACTATAGAGAAATAAATTTCCCAAGTTGGAAAATGTGGTATTACACGTTTACCAAAACTATCACTTTCTTGTGGAGATGAAAAATTACATATTCATTTTGATGATGATAATAATGTAACTGGACCAAATGCAGTTCAATTTATCATTTATATATCAGTGCAGAACCATTGTAGGATTAGTATTTTATATCCTAATTGGAAGTCAACAGATAGGATTGTGAAACAATAGCTTTGGGAGGTTGTGATGGTAAAATATCTCAATTGATTTATTTTATCTCATTTTTTAAATTTAAAATATTTTAAATGACATATTTCATTTATTCAATTACAAATGGAATTAAATTTTTAAGAAACAAAAGAAATTAAGAAAATAAATCACTCTTTAATGGGGGTTCGATGGAGAGATTTTAAAACAAAACTAACAAAAAATTATGTTTTTGGAAAGAAAAAGTTTGAAAACCCTCTGACTTAAGTATCCGTACATAGATTCAGATACATGGACACCCATCATGAAGAAAAATTTTAGGTATGATAATTATTTTATATTATAAAAGTTATTGTATATTTATCTAATTACTTATTATTTTATTTTTATGTAACAAGCCTCCAGGAGATCTCATCAAGATATCCATTTGAAAATTGTATACCCTCATACTTTATCATGTGAAGGGTATCCATATTTATAGAAAAAAATGATTGAAGAAAAATTTGAAGCCTTAAGATATCGATTTAGTAGTGGTTCAGAAGATGTCCAGTTAGGTCCTCTATCTCCTCCCACTTTCCATGAAAAATTAAAATGAGCTAGAAGAATGAAAAATTAAAAGTATCTTATAGAGGAATCTGAACAACTAGCTGATAAAATTATAAGTAAATATTATTTATTTTTCCTTAATTATTCTATTTTATAAATTATAAACACTAATATAACCTTTTCATTTTTCATTTTAGGATGAACTGAAAGAGTAAGAGACACATGTCTCTTTTATCGCTGAGGGTAGGATGAACATCCTAGCCACTGCTTTTGGAAATGTAGATCACCCCATTCATGTTAGATAATATCAGGTAGGTGTTAGTATTCAAAAAGTTTTTAGTCACAGTATGCAATCAAAATACCCAAAAATAGAATCATTAAAACTGAGCTAGCTAGGATGTCCATCCTACCTTCAATGATAAAAGATCCCTATGTCTCTTACTCATAAATTTCATCCTAAAATGAAAAAAGAAAAAGTTATATTAGTGTTTATAATTTATAAAATAAAAAAATTCATGAAAAATAAATAATATTTACTTACAATTTTATCAGCTACTTTCTGATCTTCCTCTATAAGATAATTTTAATTTTTCTTTCTTCTTTCTCATTTTCATTTTTCATGGTGAGTGGGAGGATATGGAGGACCAAACTGGACCTCTTCTAAACCACTAATAGATCAAGATCTTAATGCTTCAAATTTTTCTTCAATCATTTTCTACTCTAAATATGAATACCCTCCATGTGATAAAGTATGAGGGTATACATTTTTTCATTAGATCTCTTAATGAGATCTCCTGGAGGCCTGTTACATAAAAATAAACTAATAAGTAATTAGATAAATATATTATAAATTTTAAAATATAAAATAATTATCATAAATGAAATTTTTCTTCATGATGGGTGTCAAAAAAATTCTTCCATGTATCTATATCTATCTATTAATACTTAAGGCATGGGTTTTCAAAAAAAATTCTTTCCAAAAACATAATTTTTTGTTAGTTTTGTTTTAAAATATCTCCATAGAACCCCCACTAAAGAGAGATGTGTGTTTCTAATTTATTTTGTTTCCTCAAAATTGAAATTCATATGTAATTGAATAAATTAAATATGTCATTTACAATATTTAATATTCAAAAAATGAGATAAAATAAATTAATTGATATATTTTACCATCAAAACATTCCAAATTTTCTGTTTTTCAGTCCTATCCACTGAATTCTAATCAAGATATAAAATACCAACCCTACAATGGCTCTGCCCTGATATATAACTGATAAAAGAACTGCATTTGGTCTTGTTGCATTATTATTGTCATCAAAATGAATATGTAATCTTTTATATCCATGAGAAAGTGATAGTTTTGTTAAACATGTAATAACAAATTTACTAAAGTATGAACTTGATTTATCTACAGTAACATGATAAGTCTCCTCCATTGAGGACATCAATATTCCTACAAAAAAATTTATAAATTAAAATTTTTCTTTCATTAAATAAATATATTACTGAATATTTAATAGTATGAAAAAATAGATATACCTCGGTAAATGATACTCTCTCTCTGTATCTAACATTAATTAAAGTAAGTGTAATGGAATTTTGTGTACCTACATATTATTAGAAATCTAAATATTTAGAAACCAGAATGAAAAAAATAAGTAAAAAGAGGAACATATTTTCATGTTTCAAAAATGAATCAAAATATAAATGATTACCAGAAAAATTAGGAGACTAATTTAGTGTATTTCCATATTCCTTCATCATGATCATTACATATTGCATGAACTATGTCTATCTTGTAGTCATTGTAATCATCCAAAAATCATGTAATAGATAAATAAGATTCATGCAAATCAATAAAATAATCAGAATCATTCTCATCACCAACATGGTATCTTCTTCCTTGAAAAACAATGAACCACTAATCATTCGATGGATTGATGACATAAAATATCTGTTTTTCATGTGTTTCCATGATAAATAGTTCCTCATTGTAATTAAATCTTTTCAAATCAACCAGTGTAAATCCACAACCGTAATCTTTCATAAAACTATTGCTATCAACCCAATTAAACTTAAACATAGTGACTCAGAATTTTTTATAATCAATTTCTCATATATCCTCAAGAACTCCAAAATATGCCGATAGAGCAAAAATTGGGTTTTTTTCTTCTGCACTTGAAAAATGAACTGCTTCAACGAAAATCATCACACCACTATTTTGAACGGTACTATTATCATCTATCATTTTTGTGTAAAATGTGTACCTATTAATATCAAAACCAATCCATGTTATCACATTAAGAGATGATCCCCCTACCAACCATTTCAATAGTTTTGATGTAGATATATCTATTATCACTTTCTCTTTAAACAATGAAAAATTTGTCTTTTAATGCTCAATCATCAACCACTTTTCATTTATTTTTGGATATCGTCTCTTTAATTCAGAAATATGTGATGATATATATGATTGAACATCATTTGTGTTGTTCAAAATATATAAATGTGCCTTCATCACTTCATCATGTGGAATAAAATTTACCTTTAGGCCTTGAATCCCTCTACCTTCACTATCAACTATCAAATTTCCAGATATAGGGAGACCAATATGCTCCACTTCATACAAATATTCAGTACAGAACTCAATCACCTCTTCTGATACACATTTTTAAATAATTGAGGCCTCCGGTCGATAAGTATTTTTAACATATCCCTTTAAAATTTTCATATACCTTTCAAAAGGATACATCCAAAATAATAAATAGTCCCACATATTCTTATCTCACGCACTAGATGAATCACCAAATGAACCATTATATCAAAAAATGTAGGTGGAAAATACATATCTAGGTGAAAAAGTATATGAGTAGCTTCATTATCCAACCCATATAACAAATTTGGATCAATAACTTTGATACAAAAGGATTTGAAAAAATTACATAACCTGATGATAGTCTTTTTGATAGCTAACGACAATATACCACGTAGTGTGACCGGTAGTAGTTGTTGCATCAATACATGATAGTCGTGAGATTTCATACCTATTAATTTTAAATCCTTCAATAGCACAAAATTATTCACACTTGAAGAATATACATTGGGTACTTTTATACCATACATACACTGAAAAAAGTTCAACTTCTCACTCTTTCTTAATGTGTGACAAGCTGGAGGTAAATATGTTATGTTTCCTTTCATAGTGGGAGATAAATCCAAATATATTCCCATTTCTATCAAGTCCAATATAGAATTCAATTAATGTTTTGTTTTTCCTTTTATATATAACAAATTTCCAACTAAAATATCACATATATTTTTCTCAACATGCATAACATCAATGTTATGTTTTATCTCTAAAAATATCCAATATGGTAGTCCAAAAAAAAGATTGTTTCTTCCAGATATTTTTTTGAAGACCAAAACTACTTTTCTTTCCAATTGCCGAATCAATATTTTTCACCATATTGTAATATTATTCAGCTTAAAATGGTTATGGGGTGATATTGAATTCCTGTAAACTGTTAAATGATTTTTTAAATCTATGATAAGGATGATCAATTTGCAAAAATCTTTGATGTCTCATGTGCATTATCTTTCTTCCATTCGACAATTGATAATATAAAACCTCTTCTTCACAAATTGGAAAACCTTTATGTCTCTTAACATTGTCTCTAGAAAAGTTTTTATATGTAGAAAAGTCATTTATACTTTACATTATCATATCATGAAAAATAAAATACTCTTTCTTGTATGCATAAAAAACAATTACACCTTCCTCCCATAGAAGTTTCTAATCATCAATCAATGGTGAAAGATACACATAAATATTGTTTTCTGGATGTTTTGGCCCATAAATCATCAAGATCATCATAAAATCTTTTTTATTTATAAATATCTGTGGGGATAAGTTGTAAACTATATACAAAATAGTCCATGAACTGTGTTGGGTACTTATGTTTCGATATTGATTCATTCCATATACATACACTCCCATTGTAAGATTTCTAAATTCCCTTCCAAAATCGTTAAATTTATTATCAAATCTATTCCATTGTTATGATTTATTAGGGTGACATAATTTACCATCAAAGATACATTTATCTGAATTCCATCTCAACCTTTTTTTTATCAATTGAATTTGAAAATAGACGCTTTAAACGAGGAATTTTTGAAAGGTACCAAATTGATTTTCTAAGAGATTTTATTTTGGTACCTGAAAATAAATCAGACTTAGTTTATTCTGAATTATATAAAGGATTTATTGGAGGAAATTATTTGATTTAGCATGAGGTTATATGTCTGTACATGAGAATGAATCTAAATTGACTTTTTCATTCATATTATATCGTGATGTTCCACATGTAGAATAGTTTGATAAAATTTCATATTCTTTCCTATTCAACACACTATCATTTGGGAAAACATGTATCTTTTTATACCCCAATCCCATTGGGCATAGTATTTTATTTTCATAATAATTAGAATCTGGAAGTTCATTGCCTTCTGTAAGCATCTCTTTTAAAAGCGAAAGTAAGTTAGAGATACATTTATCACTCTGACCATTACTTTCTTTCAAATTAACCAATCTCAAAACAGCTGATGACACTTTATATTTACTAAAACCTAGGAATAATGGTTTCTCAAAATCTCCATGCAATCATTCAACACCTGATATTTCTTCAACGATTTCGACACCTAAATCATGAATTAAGTCTTCAATATGATCCTCTATCACATTATGAATATTTTCATCAACATTATTTGTTGAATTTATAGATCATTCACCATACCAGATGCAATGTGTATAATTAATACTAAAACCATAACAAATTAGATGATACTTGATTTATTTGGATTTTAACTTTCTCATATTAAAATGCTTCACACATGGAAAGAAAATCAAATTAATATTTTGAAGATTTTGTTTAGAAAATTCCAAGAAATCATCAACTCATTTTTCATATTCATTAGTGGTTCTTCGTAAATTTATCCAATTATGATCCATTAAATACTTGATATCGCAATATAATTGGTGAATATGTTAAAACATATTATCATTTAAATATATATATATATAAACTGATAAAATATAAACAGAAACACATTTAATAAAAACTATTGATAATCAAATAGAAAACATCATATATGAAACACAATTAGATATAATGAATTTATTTAGTTATATTATGTCATATGGAATTATATATGTGATAAGGTTCCACAAAAATAAGGATACCTTTTTTAATGGTTGAATCAAGAAATTCACTTCCTTTTACATTTTACCATCAATTTTTTTAACACATGATAAAGTGAATGAAAATATTGATATACAAAAAATCAAACATATATTTTTATGAGGTTTACTAATAAAAATGAGCATCTAAAACCTTGTAATGATCTAGAAAAAATCATGATCACATATTCAACCTAATTAAAAAAACAACTTAAAAAATTTGGAATTCAAATTATCCTCAATCATAAATCTAAACTTCGTCCCTCAAATGTGTTGCAATAATAAACACTTCTTGTAAGATATAAAAAGAATTGATTGTAAAAAAGAACATTAAAGATGAAAAACAAACTAAAATCAAACCAAGTTTTAGGTTGGAAATAGGATTTTGAGAAGAAAATAACGTAGAGATGATGAAGTAATCGAATAATATGTAGAATGGAGACCGTAGATCATGCAAATCGAATAAAATCAATAAAAATGGAGTTCAAGATCATCGGGTGACCTTCAAAGTAATTTTGATTTGGGTGGGATTCATCATGAGTGGGAGGGATTCATAGATCCAAAAAAATGAGGTTTTCCCAACAATAGAATATTTTTAATGATTTTTGGCATCAATTATTACAAAACCGTCACTAAAAAGCATGAGAAAATATTTTTGGTTTCAGTTTTTAAAAAAAATGGGGTCAATTTTTTTTGTGTCATCTTTTTAAAAAACAGATGCAAAAAATAAATTGTTCCACTATTTTTTGCGTCAGTTGTACTAAAAACCGATGCCAAAGATGGAATATAAAAAATTTTCAACATCGCATTTTATTAAAACCAACGCCAAAAAATCTCCTACAATTACTATTTGTGTCGATTTAAAAAAACCAATGCCATTTATCTAACATTAAAAACTATATTTCCTCTAGTGTTTTTCCATATGGTTCATGTTGTACATGAGAATAAAGTCTTTCACCAAGGGCCCTATCATCAGATTCATGTTGTGTAGGAGAATAATTATTAGAAGTGACCAAAAATGATCTAACAAAACCTTTGTTGGGATTCCTTCTATCACGACCCTCTTTAGTCACTTATGAAGGTAGATCATCAACTAGAGAAGCAATAACCTCCTAATTCATACATATAACAAGATTTTTTATATTGGTCTAGTCTAGAAGGGTTTTCCTAATCATCTATAGAAGATGTGATTTTTTTTAAAACATTGTCATTTGTACTAGTTTGATTTTCATCCCACGTATTTATCTGTGAAGGGGCCTCAACATCCACTTTTTCCCTTTTAGCTTCTCAAAGAAATAATTTAATCATCCAAAATCATCTGATCATAAAAATACAATACTTCCAACTCCTCAGTAGGGAGTATATACATATCTTCCTCTTCATTCACCACTTAAGCCCAAGTTTTGACAACATTTTTCTCCTTCAGACCAACAGAGATTTCACTTGTATGGATCACTCTATTGAATACCTCAGATACAGTCTGGTTTCCCAATATCTCTAATTATTTTGAAGATCTATCCTCTTATGTGAAGACAGTTCCATTTCCACGATCCCTTTCCTTTTGAGCTGGGACATCATGATCCAATATTTGATTTTTATGACCATCCTCATTATATATTAACTAAGATACATCCATTTTAGAAGTCTGATCAACCATTTTAGCCTTATGGTATTGATAATCCCTATTTTGATATCCCTTAGCGATATTGGCATTCATCCTTGAGTCATCTTGTGTATCGGCTGGGATTTTTTGGATATTGACAACATGAATTGGAGCCTACGACACTCTTTCAACTTCATTTATCCTCTTGAGTAAATGAGACAAATAATTCCATTTATTTGAGAAGATAGAATAAGAGGGTCACCTTCAACAATGATCTTTTGTGTGTCCAATTGACTCACATAGTGATAATAATAGTGAAACTTTCCAATATTCAATTCTTAAGGAGAATTTTTCATTTAAAGAGGCTAAAACAACCCTCTACACCAGAGGAGAGCTTATGTACACATCAATAAAAACCTAATCAAAGAATAAAAACTTATCTTCTTTAGTGGTTTGATCCATTTTTATGGGAACACCCAAAGTTGCAGCAATGTCATACAAAGCTCTTTGGTGCCATAGAACCCAATTGATCCCAAAGATTTTAACCCAACCATGGGAATTCAAATTATTAACCTTAAATGGGTTTAAGTGGTGATCCCATTCCTAGAGACACACCATTCCTAGCTTCAATACAATAGGACCAAAACCCCATGATTTTTTCTTGAGTTCGTTAGAAGGGGAGAGCAGATGGTAATACCCTCACCCCATATATATGCTTTTGAATTCACAGAAACCCCAAACACATGATAAGTGAGTAAATAGTTCCTGGGTATTCTAGATCTTACCTCTAGAAGGTAAAACCAATATGATATTGATCTGATGTAGAAAGATCTGAAATCTTTCTTGAATGGCATCCTGATTTGTAGTAAGATGTACCATGGTACCTCTTTTAATAACTCAATTCAGAGCAGCATCAGTAAAACATGAGAAATGTTTTTGTTGACTTGAACCAGAAATCATGTACAAGGAATCTTCTTTCTTACCTTTGTTCAAGAAATCACCACTCATAATGGAACCAGTTAACTCGCCTCCCATAATAAGATCAAGCTTTATCTTACAAAGAAAATCCATGAATCATAAAAACCCTAAGTGCCTCTGTGGCCTTCACCGAGAGCTCCCAAGTACTTCTCCATCTTTCCTTTTCAATATGTATATAGATATATATATATATATATCATGAGATAATGATGATATTAATGGAAATGATTGACGTTATTTATGTTCATATATTGATGTGTGAGTATAATTGATGCTATATGATCATAAGTTTAATTGTGGAAATGATTATGGGTTGCTATGTTTCAAATGTTAAGATTACTTATATTATGATGACACATGCATATGTTATGTTTTCACGATTCATGAATATTAATTTATACCTTAACACCCTTATTATTCATGCCTTCCATATATGTGATGACTCATTTTTTATGATCTATACTTTACTATGTATGATTCCTTCATGTTATACTCATGAACTTATTATGTTCTCATAAATACTTATAAAATTACATTAAATATATTTAAATAGTATATATATTTATTATATTTATAATTATAAATTATAAAATATATATAAATACTTTTTATATATATTTATTTATAATTATAATTATAACTATATATATATTTAAATAATTATAAAATTACAATAAATACATTTATTATAATTTTATAAATATATATATTAATAAATAAATAAATATATTTATAATTATATATAAAAATTTATAAATATAAATATTTATAATTATAATTATATATATATATATTAATAATTATTAAATTATAATAATTATAATAATTATATTTATAATTTTATAAATATATATAATTATATAAATATGTACAAATATTTATAAATGTATAAAAATATTAATAATTATAATTATAAATAAATAAATATATATTTAAATAATAATAAAATTACAAACATAATAAATATATTTGTTTTAATTTTATAATTATAAATAAATATATGTTTCTTTATAGTTATAATTACAAGTAAATATATATTTATTTAAATTATTATAAAATTATAATAATTATATATATATATATAATTATATAAATATAATTAGTATATTTATAATTATATATTAATAAATAAATATATTTATATAAATATATTTATAATTATATATAAATACTTTTTAAATATATTTATTTATAACTATAAATATAAATAAATAAATACATATTTAAATAATTATAAAATTATAATTTTTGTTGACAAGTTTGAGCCACAAATGCCTCTTTATTAAATAAAAGTAAAAACTGGAGGATCATACAAAAAAAATGTTCACTGCCAAAATAATAAAAAGACCCAACAAAAATCTAGAAACCTGAGATCGAGTGCACATGTCGTGGTGAGAGACACATCCACCATGACCCCGTGGATGACATCCCCTTCTCCATGATTTGACTTGTAACCATAGACCACTACCACTACCTAACAGTTCAACATCAACCTCATCCTTCATTTTTTCCATGCCAATAACATGATCCATTGCTTGTTCATCATCATCACTACTTGTAGATGTAAGCATCTGGAATCAATTATGTGTGGAGACATTCATGGATTATTTACTGTTCATAGTTTTTTAAGTTACATAACCTTCAGGGGAAGAGTTAATAATTTCTTTGTCACGCATAGGAGACTTCAACATTGAATTTGGCACCCAACGAAGCCAAAAGGCTGCTTGAAAATTTTATTCGTGGAAATTTTTCCATCTCTTTCAACAAAATCTACCCTTGGAATCAAAGAAGAATCATGATCCTATTTTCTCAAAATAGAAACTAGAGCTAATCCATGAACCTTATAACGTCCCGGATCCTGGTACCACTCCACGGGTGCCCCGAACCTGGTTTGTCACATGACCTCAAACACATTTCCCCAAACGACAGAGGCTGCCAACTAGTAGCGAGGGCACATGTCTGATAGTGGGGAAACTATGCCCTCATTTTTCAAAGTGTAGCGTAGTGTAATACTAGAACAAACATACATCAACAATAGAAGAAGTAAAATATACATAACTAAAATGAACAACTGCATTAAAAGAACCAGCAGTCATATATATATATATATATCAAGATGCAGCATGTCACTATTCTATGAAAACAACCAGAACATGTTACACAGTAGTACAATACGATACAATGGAAAGTACAGGTACACTAGAACAAAACAGAACAACCGACCGCATCACGAGCCTGAGCTCGGTCCCATGCCCCCTTACACCTCAGCAACACTCAAGTACCTATATAGGGACCCTTGACCTAATCCATACCTACAGAAATGTAATCTGTTTGGGGCCGAAGACATGACCCCAAACAAGGTGTGAAAAATAAATCGCACTAGGCACCCACCAAAGGTTCGTGCCCAACTATTAGTGAAAATGTGTAACAACAGTGTGCAATAATAAGTGAAATAAACTAAGCAGTACTCAAAAGTAACTAACTTTACCATTTTTCATTGCCGTTTTAATTATTACTTATCACCTCCAAGCTTGGGCTTCGGCTTGGCAGGTATTCATAGTAAATCACCACAGTGAATATTCTAAATAGTCGTGTCCTCAGACATACTATCCTTACCCTTAGGTAATCAGAGTCCCAACCCGCAGGTAATTACCCTCAGGCGTACGAAGTGTCACCCTCAGGCATAAAAGTCACAACCCTCAGGCATAAGAAGTGTTGACCTCAGGTGAAATAGAACATTTCCCTCATGCTAATATAGTCATGACCTCAGGCTATAGTAAAACACTTCCCTCAGGCACAAGTAACCAGGCCGAGCCCAAATCATAAACATGCAATTTACATACCATTACTCTCAAGGCAATTCAATACACATTATTATTATGGAATACCCTTGGGTATCCTGGCCAAACGGCTAAATAGAGGAACACACCCCTGGGGTGGTCCTGGATCCAAGCAGTGATCCCAAACAGCAGTTTACAACCACATTTAATCACCTATACAATTCTAGGTATTTAAACAACCAAGGCCTCAGCCATATGATACCCCAAACATGGGTTCGTAGCTCAACGGTACACAAAAACATACAGTAGTTGAAAATTAAACACTAGACCACCAACATCGATCGCCCCTGATCGGTATACGCGAACGACGCTCCTCAAAATTTCCAAGAACGTCGTAGATATAAGGTGAACATAACCTCGTTCAAACTCAAATAACTTCCCTTAGAGTAATAATTGGAAAGAACTACATAAGGATAAGGGAGGGCTTACCCGTGCGGTTCCAACGTGATCGATAGAAGCGGGATCAGATTCCCAGTGCTCAATCGGTTGATCATCCAAGGTTCGACCATCCTCCCGAGCTCCCCTCCAGTTCTAAGCTTCCTCTATGAACAGAAAAGGCTACTACCAGATTTTAAGCGAAAAAAACAGACTACACGGCGTGTACTATTGGGTACACGACATGTAGTATTCATTTTTTAACTGTTCCTTCAGCGACTTCTCACCAACATGGCATTGTTCATCTGTCGACATGAGTACATGGTGTGTAATACCTGAGTACACGACATGTACTGTCGCTCTGCTGGCCGCCGCCTTACTGTTTGCCCACCGACTGACTACACGGTGTGTAAATACCCACTACACGACGTGTAGTCAGTTTTTACATCCATCATCGTTGATCGGCGTACACACCCTATGTACTCCTTCCACACAGCCAAAGTACATGACGTGTGGACAAGTACACGACGTGTAGTCACAAAAAATTAGGATTTTCTCCCATTTTCCATATTTTTTTAAAAACACTTAAGGAAAAGAGAAAATAAGAAACTAGTACCTCAAAAATAAAAACCGGGTTCTTACAAACTTCCCACCTTAAAACAATTCATCCCCGAATTTCCCTTCCAAGGGTGGTGAAGATAACGCTCAGAATAACTCTGGCCACTAAGTGCGTACATCAGTCTCCCGGTCCTAGGTTTTGTCCTACACTCGGCCATGCTGCCATAGCATTCGTACGAGAAGAAATTAATGGCCTCGGAGAACCTTCATGCTCCTATCACCAATACGAATCGGATTCTCATCAAAGTATTAATCTATATGAAGCTCAACCTCATATGGTTGAAAGATGTGAGATGGGTCTGAATGATAGCAGCACAACTGAGATACATGGAAGATGTCATGCATGGACCGATACTTCTGTGGTAACTGTAACCGATAGGCAACCGGCCCGACTCTCTCCAGAATCTCAAATGGCCCCACATACCTTGGTGAAATTTTACCCTTTCTCCTGATCCACCTGTGTCCCAACCTCGGTGAAACACGCAAGAAAACCTGATCCCTAACCACGAACTCTAAGGGTTGTCTATAGCGATCAACATAAGATTTCTGATGATACTGTGCATTAGCCATCCATTTCTGAATCAACTGGACATGCTCAGAGGTCTCCTGCACGAGACGTGGTCCCAGTTAAGCTACCTCACCTACCTCCATCCAGCAAAAAGGTGATCGGCATAGACTACCATATAAAGCCTCATAAGATTCTATCTCAATAGTTTCCTGAAAACAATTATTATAGGCAAACTCGACTAACGGTATATGATTCTCCTAAGAGCCCCCAAAGTCTAGGACGCATGCACGCAGCTTGTCCTGAAGCACCTGTATAATACACTCTGACTGGCCATCGGTCTGAGGGTGGTAAACTGTGCTCAGAAGCACCTATGTACCCAGTGCCCTATGAAAAATCTACCAGAAACGAGATGTAAAAGGGGCATCCCTATCTGAAACGATGGAACAATGGACCCCATGAATATGTACAACCTATCGGATATACATCTTTCTGATCTCATCAACACCGAAGGTCTCCTTGATCGGAAAAAAGTGAGCTACCTTCGTGAGTCTGTCCACAACAACCCACATGGCATCATTGCCTCAAGGTGACCTCAGAAACCCAGTCATGAAGTCCATCGCGACATCATCCCATTTCCACTCTGGAATGGGAAACTACTGTAACAGTCCGGTTGGCCTTTGATTCTCCGCCTTCACCTGCTGACAGGTGGAACATATCGTAACAAAACTAGCTACTTGTCGCTTCATACCCAGCCACCAGTACTGACGTCTCAAGTCACAGTACATCTTGGTAACTCCGGGATGACCTACCTAAGCTGAAGCATGAAACTCACACATCAAATCCTCGTATATATCCCCTGGAACCCACACTCATCCATGGAAACACATTACCTCACCATCACCAATCATCCACCCAGGAGGAGGGTCCTCACTTGCCACCGACTCCCGTAGAACTAGGCCTTCTAAACCAGATAGCTATCTCATCCTCACTCTATTCAAAAGGGTAGAAGTCACAGATAAATATGAAAGATAGGTTTTCCCCTGACTGTCGTGCACCTCTAAATGCATCTCAGAGAACAAATCCATAAGTTTCCACTCACCACTAGCCTCATGAACCACCTGTGTCTGAGTCTTCCTGCTCAGTGCATCAGCAACTGCATTACCCTTACCAAGTGTATTGGAAAGCTCAAAATAGAAGGACTGAAGGTATTCAACCAACCTTCACTGCCTCAGATTCACGTCACGCTGAGTAAAGTTATACTTGAGACTTTTGTGGTCGGTGAAAACCACAAAATGCTTTCCCAAGAGATAATGTCTCCAACAACATAATGCATGAACAACTACAGCTAACTCGAGATCATACGTCGGGTGATTACTCTAATGTGGCCTCAAATGCCGAGACCCGTATGCAAAAAATCTATCACCCTGCATCAACATAGCTCCCAACATAATACCTGATGCATCACAGTAAACTGTATAGATCTTTCCCTGCTTTGGGAGTATCCGGATTGGTGCTGATGTCAACTTTCCCTTCAGCTCATGGAAGGCTGTCTCGCAAGCTTCTAACCAAACGAACTTCACACCCTTCTTAGTCAATCCCGTCAACGGTGCTGCTAAGTGGGAGAAGTCTTAGATGAAGTGCCTGTAGCAACCAGCTAGCCCTAAGAAACTCCATATTTCAAACACTTTCTTAGGTTGTTCTCAAGAAACTACTGCTCTCACCTTTTCTGGGTCTACTGTAACTCCTGCCTCTGATATGATATGACCTAGGAAGTGTATCTGGTCCATCCAAAAAAGGCACTTTGAGAGCTTAGCATATAGCTTATGCTCTCTCAATGTACTTTATATGATCTCAAGATTGGTGGCACGTTCATGTCGAGTTTTAGAGTACACCAAGATATTGTCCATGAATACTACCACAAAATAATCCATATAAGGATGGAATACACAACTCATCAGATCCATGAAAACTACTGGCGCGTTTGTGAGTCCGAACGGCATAACCAAGTACTCATATAGACCATACCTACTCCTGAAGGCTGTGAGAGGTATATCAGATGGTCTAACGTCCAACTTATGATATCCTGATCTCAAGTCAATCTTCGAGAACACTCATGTACCTCGAAGTTGATCAAAAAGATCATCAATCCTTGGTAAGGGATATCGGTTCTTGACCATCAACTAGTTCAGCTTCTGATAATCTACACAGAGTCTGAGGGTATTGTACGCCTTTTTCACAAAAAGGACCGGGGAACCCCAAGGATAAGTACTGGGTCAGATAAAACCCTTTTAATGTAACTCCTCTAACTGTCTCCTGATCTCCTATAACTCAAGTGTAGCCATCCTATAAGGAGGAATGAATACCTGTGCCACTCCTGGAACAAGCTCAATAGAGAAATCCACCTCACACTATGGAGGTAGACCTGAAAAGTCATCCGGGAAGACATCCCTTAAACGATCAAAAACTAGAGGGAAGTACTTCTGAAAAGTCCCCTGATCATCCAGATATAAACTCACAATCTGGGCTGTGACTTCACCTTGCCCACAATACTCTGGTCCAGCTCGACTCGCCTCAACATCCCACTCGCCTTTTTATAGAAACTCTTCGCCCTCTGGTGACGTGAAAAACACACTGCGATGATAGCAGTCTACAAAGGCTCGAAAGGGAACCAACCAGTCCATCCCAAGAATGACATAATAGCTCTTCATCTCCAAGACATAAAGGTCCCAAAGGAAGTGGCACCCACCAACCTCAAGGGGGCACTCCCTGCACTGACGCACACCAGCCGTTCTAGTCCCCAACGGAGTGTCTAGCATTATAACATCAGAAGAAGAAGAAACACAGAGCCCAAGGCTCTCCACAAATGGAACAGATACAAAACTATGTGTAGCACTTGTATCGAAAAGTACTGAAGATAAGATAGAAGCTACTAGAATAGTACATCTGACAGTAGAAGGTCCAGGATGTTGCTCCTGTTGGGTCTGTTGCACTGCATATGCCTGCCCAGTGCCATGGCCCTGCAACACAGCCAGGCTACCCTGAGCTGTCCCACCCTGCTGCCTCTGAGATCCTGGTGTCTGGATACCATGGCCATGACCATCATTTCTGCCTTCACGCCCTGACGTATTCCAGTTTCCCGACTGGTAAGAAGCTACTGGTCCTGCTCATGCACGCAGAGTCTGCACAGAACCCCTCTCACTAGCCACTAGTATAAATGCCCTGCAAAAGCACTGTAGATGACCCATCTTGCCATAATCTCGACACTCCACTAGGTCATGTGGATACTGTGGTCTCTTGTGCCCCTCCTTATCACACTGGTAGCACATGATCTGGACACCTGAAACATTCTTCTGGCTGGTACTTCCACCATGAGAGAAGTCCATCTGTCTCTTCCTCTTACCGGTAGAAATAGTACCAGAAACTGGTGTCGAACCACTCTGGCCAACACCACTAGCTTTCAGTAGATTCCGCTTGGTAATCAGTGCCTGGTTCACAATATCATGTACAGTAGGTAACCTGAAAACATTCACCAGTGAACTGATGTCATATCAAAGACCATTCTCAAAGCGTCTAGCCTTCAATGTCTCATCACCCACCAGAACAGGTGCAAAACACTAAAGCTCGGTGAAACGAGCAGAATAATCCATCACCAACATAGAGCCCTACTGTAGATTCATGAACTCTCGAGATCTATCTGCCCTCAGCATCTCTGGGAAGAAGAAGTCATAGAAAGCTATCTGAAAATATTCCCATGCCATGTCTCTGTGATGCTCTAAATAGGTGGTAACATCCCACCACCTCTTGGTAGAATCACGCAGCATATAAGTCGCGAGCTTGACCCTCCACCCTGGAGGCATCTCAAGATGCTCAAAAATAGTCTGCAATGAATCCATCCAAGACTCCACAGCCTGTGGTCCGCCATCCCCTAAAAACGTAGGTGGATGCTGCTGCTGGAAGATACGTGTCAGCTCTGCCATAGATGTGGCAGCCGGTGGTGCTCCTTGAAAGGTCTGCATGAACCGCATGAAGCCTTCACAGAACTGTACATCTGCGCCTGTGTCTGGTATAACGGCTGGCATTGCATCTAGCTCTGTTGGAGGATCCATTGGTAGCCCTTGGCCTACCATATTTGGAGTATAATCATTGCTGCTCTCTTGGTGAACAACGTGTGTCCGTCTCAGTGGCATGACTCTACAAGGTCAAACACACACCTTAGATCAAGATTATCAAAGACTGAAAACAAGGAGATGGTGAAGGAAAGTTTTTAAAATTTACAAAACTTGACTACATGGTGTGTATAAAACTACACGACATGTTCTTGTAATCCATTAACATGGGCATGTACCCCAGCTTAAACTGGCCGTGTAACACCCCAAACACACGACGTTCCTTCTAGATACATGGAGTGTACTTAAATCCTTCTTCCCTGCCCGAGTTCTTCTACACGACTAAGCCACACGACTCACTTGAACAAGACTACACGGCATGTATGGCATCCAAAAGGCATGTATGGTTTAATTTCCAACTTCCCATGTCATTCATGACACGGCAAACTACTCGGCTGACACCACACGGCGTGTTAAACCCTCACACGGAGTGTACACCACCCTGTTTCCCCAACCACACAACTAAGTGCACATGGTCTTCCACTGGTGAGGACTACATGACATGTCCCTCAGGTACACGACGTGTTTCAGGAAGAGGTAACACTGACCCGTGTTTGTTAGCTACACGGCCGGGTCTCCAGGTCAGACTACACGACATGTTCTATGGTGGACACGACATGTATGTATCAAGGTCTCCTCCGTCCATGTTGTTAGTTACACGAGCAGACCCCAGGTCAACACTACACAACATGTACATCTGGTACACGAAATTTTTTTCCCAAGCCTTTCCCTACCCCGTGTCCCCACCCACATGGTCTATGACACGGGAAGAGACTACACGGCGTGTACTGAGGGTACACAGCGTGTACTGAAAAAGTTTTCATTTCTTCCCCAACAGAAGAAGACACAACGTGTGTCTGAGGAACTACACGGTGTGTATCCTGGATTTTCCAGACAGTAAGCCTCAAATACTACTCCAGAACCCAGAAAATACTGAAAAACAACACCTAAGTGCCAAATTCTGATCCGTGAGGGCCTATACTCCCTGCGAATCAAAGTTTGACATCTTATAGATGTTATACATAGTTAAACAAGTCAATGATCCACCAAATTCTGGTTATTGAGGGCCCATACTCTCCAAAAACCAAAGTTTGGCGTCTATCCTATCAGCAGGCTCACACAAGAATACCCTATCACATAGTAGGTATTTATCAAAGTAGCTATCACAACATCATGCTTTTATAGCACAACAACTATCACAACAAGATGCAATTTCTAATATGCCTACATGGCATGGAACTATGTATGGCATGTGATTTCTAGCATGTGCCTAAATGATGCATGAGATGACATACCCTCATCTCATCGGGTTGCAACTAAATAGAACCCATGGATAACATATAAATAGCACAATTACAAGTGCATCACCCAACAGTGAAAATAAAATCAACAGTAAATTAAAAAATCAATAAAATTGCAACACGAGGTAAATTGGAATTTCCCTGTACATGGCTTAGCTACTCCCGGGAACAGCTTATTACCATCTACCATTTTCATCCTATTCCTGACTAATGCTCCAAATAGTAAGTCAAAGAAAAGAACCCCTCTGATACCACTTTGTAATGTCCCGGATCTGGGTACCACTCCACAGGTGCCCCGAACCCAGTTGGTCACATGACCTCAAGCACGTTCCCCTAAATGCCAGAGGATGCTGACTAGCAGCGAGGGCCCAGGTCTGATAATGGGGAAGCTATTCCCTCATTTGTCAAAGTGTAGTGTAGTGGAATATTAGAACAAACATATAACAACATCAGAAGAAGTAAAACATACATAACTAAAATGAACAACTACAGTAAAAGAATCAGTAGTCATATATATATATATATATATATATCAAGATGAAGCATGTCACTATTCAATGAAAACATCCAGAACATGTTACATAGCAGTACAATACGATACAATAGAAAGTAAAGGTATAACAGGACAAAAAAGAATAGCCAGAAGCATCATGAGCCTGAGCTTGGTCCCATGCTCCCCTACACCTCATCAATACTCAAGTACCTGTATAGGGACCCTTTCCATTATCCATACCTGCAGAAATGTAATCTGTTTGGGGCCGAAGACATGACCCCAAACAGGGTGTGAGAAATAAATCCCAGTAGGCACCCACCAAAGGCCCGTGCCCAACTATCAGTGAAAATGTGCAACAACAGTGTGCAGTAATAAGTGCAATAAACTAAGCAGTACTCAAAAGTAACTAACTTTACCATTTTTCAATGCCATTTTAATTATTACTTATCACCGACAAGCTTGTGCTTCGGCTTGGTAGGTATTCATAGTAAATAACCTCATTGAATATTCTAAATAGTCATGTCCTCAGACATACTATCCTTACCCTCAGGTAATCAGAGTCCAAGCCCGTAGGTAATTTCCCTCAGGCATAACAGATATTGTCCTCAGGCGTATGAAGTGTTGCCCTCAGGCACTGAAGTCAGAGCCCTCAGGCATAAGAATTGTTTCCCTCAGGTGAAATATAACATTATCCTCAGGCTAATATAGTCATGCCCTCAGGATATAGTAAAACACTGCCCTCAGCCACAAGTAATCGGGCCGAGCCCAAAGCATAAACATGCAATTTACATACCATTCCTATCAAGGCAATTCAATACACATTCTAATTATGGTATACCCTCGGGTATTCTGGCCAAACGGCTAAACAGAGGAACGCACCCCTAGTGTGGTCCTGGATCCAAGTAACGATCACAAACAGCAGTTTACAACCACATTTAATCACCTATACAATTCTAGGTATTTAAACATCCAAGGACTCAACTATATGATACCCCAAACATGGGTTCATAGCTCAACGGTACACAAAAACACACAATAGTTTGAAATTAAACACCAGACCACCTACCTCGATCGCCCCTGATCGGTATATGCGAACAAAGCTCCTTGAAACGTCCAAGAACATAGTAGATCTGAGGTGAACATAACCTCATTCAAACTCAAATAACTTCCCTTAGAGGAAGAATTGGCAAGAACTACGCAAGGAGAAGGGAGGGCTTACTCGTGCGGTTCCAACGTGATCAATGAAAGCGGGATCAGATTCCCGGTGCTCGATCGGTTGATCCTCCTATGTTTGGCTATCCTCCTGAACTCCCCTCCGGTTCTAAGCTTCCTCTATGAACAGAGGAGGCTACTGCCCGATTTTAAGAAAACAACAGACTACACGACATGTACTATTGGGTACACGATGTGAAGTTTTCATTTTTTAATTATTCTTTTGGAGGCTTCTCGCCAACGTGGAACTATTCATCTATCAACATGAGTACACGGCGTGTAATACAAGAGTACACAGAGTGTACTATTGCTCCACTAGACACTGCATTACTGTTTTCCTGCCGACTGACTACACGGCATGTAAATACCCACTACACGACGTGTAGTCAGTTTTTACACCCAACATCATTGACCAGCCTACACGACCTATGTACTCCTTCCACATGGCCAAAGTACACGGCGTGTGGATAATTACATGGTGTGTAGTCACAAAAAATTAGGATTTTCTCCCATTTTCTTATTTTCTCTAAAACACTTAAGGAAAATAGAAAATAAGAAAATCGTACCTCAAAAATAAGAACCGGGTTCTTAAAAAACCTCTTGGATATCTGCACCAGTAGTGTATCTATCCATCTTTTAGGAAGATGATTTAATAACATTCAACTGAGAAGCCTCTCTTCCCTGGTCAGGTTTTATTGAAAAATTAGTACTTAATTTACTCTTTGATTTATCCGGATCCCTATGGGCCTGCAGTCTGTCTGGTGAAATGGGATGATCACTTATCAGCTCAACCACATATGAGATAGTGGAAATAGAAGAGGCCACAGGTTCAATTAAAACTGCAAATAATAACTTAACTTTTTTTTATTAGGACCAGGCCTACAATGATCTAGGATCATTGAGGTTGAAACCATAGGCTTGGACTTCCCTTTTCAATAATTTGAAGAAACAACAATTTTATCTTCCAAGCATATCATCCACCACTTTCTAAGAATATATTTCCCTAGAAATTTGTCTATCATCTGATTCACTTTCACCTTCATCTCTAATCAAGATTCCAATTAATACATCTTTGAACGAAGTCCCCCCAGTATCCAGTTTATGATCATCTACTAAATCATCCCAAGAGGGTGCAGGCTTATTATTCAGCTGAGGAAGAAGGTCAACATCAAGACTAGAAGATGAAGGTCCAAGATGTGGACTTTCTAAGCCTTCATTATTCTGTGGAATACCTTCAGTACCATATAGTGGAGCTCGAAAAGAAGATCCTTCTACATCAACAAGAAGATGTGAACTCTTGGAAGGAGAAACATGTGTAACTTATTTTGCATCCTGGTTTATATCTTGCACTACAATATCTTGAACAAACCCATTGTCTTTTTTGTAGTGTAATATATCATGTAATCTACATTGAAATCTAGCACAAACTAGATTCCTCCTACAATTAGGCCGTGAATGGCCAAAATTATAACAATCATTGCAAAATAGGGTAATTTTTCATACACAATTATAAGACTAATTTCATCCCGAGGAGTAGATAGTACAACCTTATAAATAAAAGAATAATTAGATCAATTTTAATAAATATTCTAGAAAAATGCCCAAAGAAAACCTTCTCTATAACCATATCCATCCAAATAGGTACACCAATTGAAAAGGTGATATAAAACAATATATACGAGTTCCATAAGACCCAATTTAAACCATAAATTCTAATTCAAACATGAGCATAAGTATCTTTGAATTTGTTAAGGTTGAAACCTAATATCCACTCAAGAGAACCAAGGGTTTCTGAATATAAATTGACCAATCCAAAATTCAAAGCATGAACTTTCAATTCTATAGAAGGAAAGAGTAGATGGAAGAACCCTTATCCTAGGGAGACAAACATGAATTTGGGGAATCCTCATATTAAGGCTAAACGAGAAGTAAAATATGAATATTTATAGGGCTTCATAACTTTTCCCAATGAAACACGACTGATTAATGAATGTTTAAAATGGTCTAATATTTCTGAAATTGCTCCATATGATGCCGAAACTTGTGTGTTTTCTCTTTTTGATGATACGCTGTGCGATCCAGTTATTTGAGAAGATGAACGATCCTCCTGAAAAACCTGAAAAGGAAAAAAAACTAGATGCATCTTCATCTCGCACCTTCTTCTTCACAGAAGACGAATCCAACCAAACGTCTTGGAGATTCGAAGTATAGGGATGGAAGTTCAAACTCCTTAGATGAACTATGTTAGACTGATTATCAAAGAGCGCTGAGGAGGTCCGCTCCCATTCCTCCATCATCTCATCAATTATAAAAATATAATAAATATATTTAAATAATAAATATATTTTTTATATTTATAACTATATATTTATAATTATATATAAATAATTTTAGATATATTTATTTATAATTATAATTATAAATAAATATATTTATTGTAAAGACCTGTAAATTTCAATGAAATTTTTTTCTTAATTTTCTTTGGAATTTTACAAGAGCGCAGCTTCTGACGGCACCTGATTCCGAGGCCCGGTGTGCCCGGAATCATTTTCTGAAGTTTGGCTCGGGTACGTTCAGTGAACGAACGTGCGGGTTTTTCTAACTTTTGAACCGGTGCCCGGAATCAAATTCTGAGGGCTCAGATGAAATCGCAGCGCCGGTATTCGATTAGAAACGCCTCTTCCGGAGTTGCGTTTTCTCGGGTGTGGTTTTTAATTTTCGGGCTTAAAGTTAAGAAATAAAATAATTCTACGACAACTTTATTTTATTTTGCTTAAGCCACTTGGAAGCCACTTGAAGCCACTTAAAGGCGGCTTGAACTGATTTGAACTGGATAGGATGCTATCCAGAAATATCCTACCCCTTGGTAGGATATTTGTGAGGTGGGGCCCGCACGAGCCCCACCGTTTCTTTCCGCTAAGAAACGCACCCGTGAAAACCCGTCTTAATGAAAGTCAACTGACGCGTTTCTTAAAATCTTAACAGACCATTTAATTGGGCTGTTTCTTTCGTGAATTAAATGGGATGTTTCTTTCGTGAATTAAATGGCCTGTTTCTTTCGTTGAATTAATTCAATGAATTAATTCAATCGTTTCTTACCCCCCCTTTCGTGTGTTGGCATAATAATAAAATAAGACCAACCTATCTTTTTTTGGAGGATTTCTCGTTGAGACAGAATCCTTGTATCTTCTTCCTCCTTCGCGAAGAACGCGAAGAACGCGAAGAACGCGAAGAACGCGAAGAACGCCGAACCCGGAAATCGACGACGCGACGCCGTGATCCGCGACGCCGACAACGTTCTTCTGCGACGTCTCTTCCTCCGCGACGGGTCTTCGATCGGCTGCTTGAGTTCGCCGACTCAACGCCGTGTTCCGCGAAGAACGCTCACGCGCGACGACTCCGAGGTAGGGATTTTTATAATTTTGGAATACCCCTCTTTATATTCCCGTGAACGTTCTTTAAAAATTAAAGAACCGGTTTCAAATGAACAATTTTATTTTATTAAAATTTTCGGTTCATGCGTTGAACAATTTCTCACATTGCTTTTATCTAACGCGGAGGGTGCGGGTCAAACGAACACGACCCGACAACCCTCCATCGTTCTTCGTGTTTTGCGGATTTGGCGGGTGACGACGGAATGTGCCGCAACGGATGTTTGATGATCCCGCAGTAAAGAACGGAACCCGGGAGGAACAACGGCGCAGACGGGAAGGAAAACGGGCCACCGGAGCGACTCCGGCGGCCGGAGGCGGCGGCACCCCGCGGGTGTCCAGCGCGGCACCCCGCGGGTGCCGCGGGTGTCCAGCGCGACACCCCGCGGGTGCCGCGGGGTTGTCCCGCGGCACCCCACGGGTGTCCAGCGCGGCACCCCGCGGGTGCCGTGGGTGTCCAGCACGACACCCCGCGGGTGTCGCGGGGTTGTCACGCGGCACCCCGCGGGTGTCCAGCGCGGCACCACGCGGGTGCCGCGGGTGCCGCGGGGTTGTCACGCAGCGCGTCCGGCTGTCTGGCCGACACCCCGCGGGTGCCGCGGGGGTGTCACGCGGGGCGGCGGCTTTCCCCCGCGTCGGCCGCTCGGCCGAGCCGAGCCGGACCGGCCTTGGCCGGGCCGGGCTGGGCCAACCGGGTCGGACCCGACCCGGTTCGGGCCAACCAGTGGGGGGGGGGGGGGGGGGTCGGCCCGGGCCCGGACCCCCCGTCTTCGGACGACTTTCGTTCAAACGCTCGTAACTTGAGCTACGGGCCTCCAAACGACTCGCCGTCAGTGGCAACACAATCCTTGGAGCAAGACGGTCATTTCGGTTTATCGCACTCAAGGTTTCTGAATACTTTGGGTTCGGCCGGGTTGGTTCGTACACGAAACCAACCGGGCCCTTGGAGCGGAAACGCTCATATCTTGATCTACGAACGTCTGATTGGCGTGCCGTCAACTTTGTTAGTTTCCTCTTAGTGAGACGGATCTTTTGGCTCACTCCGTCGGAGGTTTGGACGCAAGTGGAGTACGGTCGGGTTGGTTTTGCCTTAAAAACCAACCGGGCCCCTAGGACGAAAAAGCCAATAACTCTCAGACCGGACGTCTGATTGACGCGCCGTCTATTGCGTTGAGTTCCTGTTGACGATACGGAACTTTTGGCATCCTTCGCCCGAGTTTTGGATACAGTTGGTAGTGGCCGGGTTGGATCGCACCCGAAATCCAACCGGGCCCCTGGAACGGAAAAGCTGATATCTTTCAGACAGGACGTCCGTTTGACGAACCGTCAGCGGCGTTGACGATCACGTTGAGAAACGGTCCCTATGAGTATACCCTATGAGAGCTCAGGGTACAGTTGAGATACGTCTGGGTTTGGTTCGCTCACAAAACCAACCGGGCCCCTGGGACGAAAAGGTTAATAACTCACAGACCGGGCGTCCGATCGACGCGTCGTCTGTTGCGTTGAGACCCCTGTGACGAGGCGGTCCTTTGAGTTACTTCTTCGTGGGACCTTGAGATACTTGGAGTATCAACTTGCAGCTCGTGGAGCGGACCCTCCCAGAGTCGAGCGTGCGGAGTACGGAGACCGTGTAGCCGACTGAGACCTGACGACTGCTTGACCGACTCGACTTGGAGTGAGTCGACTAGCCCAGTGGACGGAGCACTACTTTGTTTGGGTGCATACCCATGGCGGACGGAGCACTACTTGTGTGATAGTGCAGACCCGCGGTACTCGTCCGGAGAGTACCTCAGCAGGCTACTAGGGGGTGTGCACTACTGTGTTTGGGTGACATACCTCGGCGGGAAGCACTACTGTGTTTGGGTGGATGGCCCGCGGTACTCGACAGGAGGAGTACCTCAGCAGTCTTAGGTTAGTGAGCAGTACCTCGGAGTCGTGACAGGACCACTGTACACTCTAGAGACAGAGCTCTTCAGTAGTTACGGTTTCGATAATGAAAATCCTGGTTTGAGCTGAGACTTTTGACCTTTGTGTTTCCTCATGATTGAGATGGGTTACTTGATAACTTAGGTATATATATGGGCATATACCTGGGTAGTGGTTATCTGTTGATCTCATGATCCTTGTGTTTCCTCATGATTGAGATGGGTTACTTGATAACTTAGGTATATGTATGGGCATATACCTAAGTAGAGGTTATCTGTTGAGATCTTCTTTGTGGTTATCCTTGTTGGATTTAGTGAGACCTTGAGGGTCTCGGGGTCCCTACTGAGTATCGTTATACTCACCCCTGCATGGGCTATACCCGCACCTCGTTGTGTTGGTTGCAGACGACAGGCAGTGCTGACGGAGGCCGAGTGTTCGAGGACTGGACGGTACCCGGAGGTGGACTACATGACAAGTCAGTGTCCGGAGGTGGACTTCACGGCGAGACGACACTTGGAGGAGGTTGACGGACGAGAGCACTGTGGAGGCTATCTGTACCCACCCTTCAGGTAGGATTCGTGGTGGACGATCCAGGAGCTGCGCCATCTGTACCTACCCTTCAGGTAGATCCGAGGAGGACGACCTAGGAGCCGCTTCCGTCCCTCCAGCTGTTGTCTTTTTCTGTTGTACTTTGTTCAGTTGTAGTTGTACTTTCTTTTGGGTTTTTATTCTGGCCCATTTACTTTTCAACACTTCTTTTTGTACTTAGTGTTTTACTTCCGCTTGTACTCTGTGGTGTTTTGTTACTTTTATAAAGGCAATGCCTTCCCAGTTATCGGGATTTACGCCTTTGGTGCTAGTCGCCAGCCCCTGGCCTATAGAAGGAGGGCTTGGGGTAGTCACGGAACGGGCCCCGAGGACGGGTCGTGACAAATTGGTATCATAGGTGGTCGGTTCTACAGCAGACTCTGATCTTTCTTTCTATGAAGCAATAGTGTTAAGGGTACCGAGTGTGGTTTTCAGTTCAGGGAGTCCAGTGTTGGTGCGGGCGGCCGACGTATCCATACACCAGGACCCTGGCAACTGATTTTCGACTTTGTGCACGAGAACACTGTTTGCGTGTGAGTTTTCAAAGGTTTCCCCTTAAAACAACTCAAACGAGGTCAGCTCACCAAGTATAATCATTTGACCGTGTTACGTTGTTTCTTTCAGGATGCCTTTTCTCGGACGACCAGCTAGAGCCCAGAGGGATGTGCGTGCTGATAGCCTGTCGAGTGACGAGGCTTCGGTACAGGGCCCTCTTATAGTTGAGGCACCAGCGGAGGCGCCAGCGGTACTACCATACGTTGGGCCACCGATGCCACCAGCCCCAGCAGTAGGCGATGCCCGCTACTTGAGCATACTGCATGAGTTCCAGCGCCAGAGGCCACCCAGGTTCGGGGGAGAGACGGACTCGCAGGCGGCTGAGTATTGGCTGGAGGCTATGGTGGTAGTCTTCAGGCTAGTGGGGACGCCATCAGACTTCATGGTGACCTTTGCTGCCAGCCTTCTTTAGGCAGCAGCAGGCAGGTGGTGGAGCCACTTGTTCCAGTTTTGCGATGGGATGGCTTTCACATGGGAAGACTTCGAGACCTTCTTTAGGGTGGAGTTTGTGCCAGTAGCTCTACACCCCGAGCATGTTCAGGAGCTGCTGCCTTTGCCGCGTGTTTTTCGATCAGAAGCCGAGTCATCTGTGGGCAGTAGACAAATGATGCAGAGGTCCAGGAAGACCAGACCATCAGTTGGGAGATCTCGGGTTTTAGGACCGGTGGTGCGGGGCACCCGGGGTGGGGTCAGAGCCAGGCGTGCCAGAAGCAGACTGTGTTACTCGTGCGGTGGAAAGGGGCACCTGGCACGTGACTGTCCGACTCCTCGTACAGTTGACCCATAGGCTTTTGAGGAGCCACCGAGGCAGAGGCAGCGACGAATGCTTGAGCAACAGTAGAGCAGTGGACAAGGAAGTAGAGCTCCTAGAGCAGGTGGACAGGAGAGGAACTAGTGGATACGTCTCTTATACTTCTAGTTCCATGTTGATGTTGTTTTTGTGTCTTTGTACCATGAGCTGCAATAAAATAAAGACACTTATCTTGTGATGTTTGCTTTCCTGTACTCTTTTGTGATGTTACTAAGTGGTCCTGGTTAAGACTGTTGACTTGACCCTCACTTTCAAAATTCCTACTGGAGGAGACCCAGTGACCTCACACTGATGCCGACAGTGTGACTCGACCCTTGGAGGCGAGAGTGACAGTTGGATCTCTTAGTAGTTACGTCGAGGCCTTACGACGTCATCCATGGCATGAATGCATCCTTCATGCCAGGATTGACTGTATTAGGCAATGGGCGTGGTTCATCTAGAGAGGGGATGAGACCGGGATTCTCTTTTCGGCAAAGGAGAAATTTTAGCAGCTCTTCCAGATTGTATGCAAAGGAGGTGCAGTTCATCCAGGAGCGGATGAAGACTGCACAGTGCAGTAAGAAATAGGAAACCAGTGCCAGTCTTAGAGACTCGGGCGTGTTAAATGTTTCAAGAAGAGGAAGCTTAAAGGAGAGATGAGTCTACAAAGCAGCAGACGTGGAGGCACAGCTAGGTGAGCAGCATGAGGTGGGGTACATCCTAACATGGTACAACCACCCGCCTTAGTTATTCCCGCCAGGCTCAGGGAGCTGGAGGGCGGTGGAAGAATGCGGCTGCATGCGGTCAAGAAGTGTGACCCAATGGCTCTAGAAATGATTCAAGGGACAGTATGTGTCCACTACTAGCTGCTGTAGTAACAGACGTTGATATGAATCATTCCTCACTTTCAAAAATCTTGTTCCAGACCTAGAGTTTCCGGTAAGCCGTGGACTTGACCCTCACGTCTGGAGATACCTTGATAGGAGACTTGATAATCACACTTACGCCGACGGTGTGGTCAGACCTTCGAGGCGAGAGTTCTGGTTGGAATCTCTCGTGGCAGCAGTCGTTTTGAGTTTCAGTTCCAGCAAGAATTGGAGACCTCTGGATTATGAGGATGACGATCACGTCCTTATACGGGTCTCACCTCGACGAGGGTTACGGAGATGTGGCCAAGGCGGCAAGTTATCTCCGAGGTTCAACGGACCTTTCTAGGTCCTCAGCTGGGTAGGTGGGATGGTTTACCACTTGGTCCATCCACCTCAGTTGCACTAGGTTCACGACGTTTCCACGTATCTCAGCGGAGGAGATACGTGCACGACCCGACACAAATCTTTGACCATGGGGAGCTGGTCTTTGGTGATGAGGTGACTTTTAAGGAGTTTCTTGTGGGGATCGAGGATCGACAAGAGAGGATACTAGGAGGATGGTCGATTCCTCTTGTGCACTTTCTTTGGCAGCTCGGGGACCTCCAGGACAGCACTTGGGAGTGGAAGGCTCAGATGCGTACTCAGTACCGCCTTTGTTTCCCTAAGTTTGTGTTGGAGCTTTACGGGGACGTAAAGCCCTGTGGTGGGAGTAATGTAAAGACCCGTAAATTTCAATGAATTTTTTTTCATAATTTTCTTTGGAATTTTCCAAGAGCGCAGCTTCTGACGGCACCTGATTCCGAGGCCCGGTGTGCCCGGAATCATTTTCTGAAGTTTGGCTCGGGTACGTCCAGTGAACGAACGTGCGGGTTCTTCTAACTTTTGAACCGGTGCCCGGAATTAAATTCTGAGGGCTCTGATGAAATCGCAGCGCCGGTATTCGCTTAGAAACGCCTCTTCCGGAGTTGTGTTTGCTCGGGTGTGGTTTTTAATTTTCGGGCTTAAAGTTAAGAAATAAAATAATTCTGCGACAACATTATTTTATTTTGCTTAAGCCACTTGGAAGCCACTTGAAGCCACTTTAAGGCGGCTTGAACTGAGTTGAACTGGATAGGATTCTATCCAGAAATATCCTACCCCTTGGTAGGATATTTGTGAGGTGGGGCCCGCACGAGCCCTGCCATTTCTTTCCGCTAAGAAACACACCCGTGAAAACCCGTCTTAATGAAAGTCAACTGACGCGTTTCTTAAAATCTTAACAGACCATTTAATTGGGCTGTTTCATTCATGAATTAAATGGGATGTTTCTTTCGTGAATTAAATGGCCTGTTTCTTTCGTTGAATTAATTCAACGAATTAATTCAATCGTTTCTTACCCCCCCTTTCGTGTGTTGGCATAATAATAAAATAAGACCAACCTATCTTTTTTTGGAGGATTTCTCGTTGAGACAGAATCCTTGTATCTTCTTCCTCCTTCGCGAAGAACGCGAAGAACGCGAAGAACGCGAAGAACGCCGAACCCGGAAATCGACGACGCGACGCCGTGATCCGCGACGCCGACAACGTTCTTCTGCGACGTCTCTTCCTCCACGACGGGTCTTCGATCGGCTTCTTGAGTTCGCCGACTCAACGCCGTGTTCCGCGAAGAACGCTCACGCGCGACGACTCCGAGGTAGGGATTTTTATAATTTTGGAATACCCCTCTTTATATTCCCGTGAACGTTCTTTAAAAATTAAAGAACCGGTTTCAAATGAAAAATTTTATTTTATTAAAATTTTCGGTTCATGCGTTGAACAATTTCTCCCATTGCTTTTATCTAACGCGGAGGGTGCGGGTCAAACGAACACGACCCGGCAACCCTCCATCGTTCTTCGTGTTTTGCGGATTTGGCGGGCGACGACGGAACGTGCCGCAACGGATGTTTGATGATCCCGTAGTAAAGAACGGAACCCGGGAGGAACAACGGCGCAGACGAGAAGGAAAACGGGCCACCGGAGCGACTCCGGCGGCCGGAGGCGGCGGCACCCCGCAGGTGTCCAGCGCGGCACCCCGCGGGTGCCGCGGGTGTCCAGCGCGACACCCCACGGGTGCCGCGGGGTTGTCACGCGGCACCCCACGGGTGTCCAGCGCGGCACCCCGCGGGTGCCGCGGGTGTCCAGCACGCCACCCCGCGGGTGTCGCGGGGTTGTCACGCGGCACCCCGCTGGTGTCCAGCGCGGCACCACGCGTGTGCCGCGGGTGCCGCGGGGTTGTCACGTGGCACCCTGCGGGTGTCCAGGGCGACACCCCGCGGGTGCCTTGGGGTTGTCACGCGGCGCGTCTGGCTGTCTGGCCGACACCCCGCGGGTGCCGCGGGGGTGTCACGCGGGGCGGCGGCTTTCCCCCGCGTCGGCCGCTCGGCCGAGCCGAGCCGGACCGGCCCTGGCCGGGCCGGGCCGGGCCAACCGGGTCGGACCCGACCCGGTTCGGGCCAACCAGTGGGGGGGGGGGGGGGTCGGGCCGGGTCGGCCCGGGCCCGGACCCCCCGTCTTCGGACGACTTTCGTTCAAACGCCCGTAACTTGAGCTACGAGCCTCCAAACGACTCGCCGTCAGTGGCAACGCAATCCTTGGAGCAAGACGGTCATTTCGGTTTATCGCACTCAAGGTTTCAGAATACTTTGGGTTCGGCCGGGTTGGTTCGTACACGAAACCAACCGGGCCCTTGGAGCGGAAACGCTCATATCTTGAGCTACGGACGTCTGATTGGTGTGTCGTCAGCTTTGTTAGTTTCTTCTTAGTGAGACGGATCTTTTGGCTCACTCCACCCGAGGTTTGGACGCAAGTGGAGTACGGTCGGGTTGGTTTTACCTTAAAAACCAACCGGGCCCCTGGGACGAAAAAGCCAATAACTCTCAGACCGGGCGTCCGATTGATGCGCCGTCTATTGCGTTGAGTTCCTGTTGACGATACAGAACTTTTGGCATCCTTCGCCCGAGTTTTGGATACAGTTGGTAGTGGCCGGGTTGGATCGCACCCGAAATCCAACCGGGCCCCTGGAACGGAAAAGCTGATATCTTTCAGACAGGACGTCCGTTTGACGAACCGTCAGCGGCGTTGACGATCACGTTGAGAAACGGTCCCTATGAGTATACCCTATGAGAGCTCGGGGTACAGTTGAGATACGGCTGGGTTTGGTTCACTCACGAAACCAACCGGGCCCCTGGGACGAAAAGGCTAATAACTCACAGACCGGGCGTCCGATCGACGCGCCGTCTGTTGCGTTGAGACCCCTGTGACGAGGCGGTCCTTTGAGTTACTTCTTCGTGGGACCTTGAGATACTTGGAGTATCGACTTGCAGCTCGTGGAGCGGACCCTCCCAGAGTCGAGCGTGCGGAGTACGGAGACCGTGTAGCCGACTGAGACCTGACGACTGCTTGACCGACTCGACTTGGAGTGAGTCGACTAGCCCAGTGGACGGAGAACTACTTTGTTTGGGTGCAGACCCATGGAGGACGGAGCACTACCTGTGTGATAGTGCAGACCCGCGGTACTCGTCCGGAGAGTACCCCAGCAGGCTACTAGGGGGTGTGCACTACTGTGTTTGGGTGACATACCTCGGCGGGAAGCACTACTGTGTTTGGGTGGCTGGCCCGCGGTACTCGACAGGAGGAGTACCTCAGCAGTCTTAGGTTAGTGAGCAGTACCTCGGAGTCGTGACAAGACCACTGTACACTCTAGAGACGGAGCTCTTCAGTAGTTACGGTTTCGATAATGAAAATCCTGGTTTGAGCTGAGACTTTTGACCTTTGTGTTTCCTCATGATTGAGATGGGTTACTTGATAACTTAGGTATATGTATGGGCATATACCTGGGTAGTGGTTATCCGTTGATCTCATGATCCTTGTGTTTCCTCATGATTGAGATGGGTTACTTGATAACTTAGGTATATGTATGGGCATATACCTAAGTAGAGGTTATCTGTTGAGATCTTCTTTGTGGTTATCCTTGTTGGATTTAGTGAGACCTTGAGGGTCTCGGGGTCCCTACTGAGTATCGTTATACTCACCCCTGCACGGGTTATGCCCGCACCTCGTTGTGTTGGTTGCAGACGACAGACAGTGCTGACGGAGGCCGAGTGTTCGAGGACTGGACGGTACCCGGAGGTGGACTACACGACAAGTCAGTGTCCGGAGGTGGACTTCACGGCGAGACGACACTCAGAGGAGGTTGACGGACGAGAGCACTGTGGAGGCTATCTGTACCCACCCTTTAGGTAGGATTCGTGGTGGACGATCCAGGAGCTGCGCCATCTGTACCTACCCTTCAGGTAGATCCGAGGAGGACGACCCAGGAGCCGCTTCCGTCCCTCCAGCTGTTGTCTTTTTCTGTTGTACTTTGTTCAGTTGTAGTTGTACTTTCTTTTGGGTTTGTATTCTGGCCCATTTACTTTTCAGCACTTCTTTTTGTACTTAGTGTTTTACTTCCGCTTGTACTCTGTGGTGTTTTGTTACTTTTATAAAGGCAATGCCTTCCCAGTTATCGGGATTTACGCCTTTGGTGCTAGTCGCCAGCCCCTGACCTATGGAAGGCGGGCTTGGGGTAGTCACGGCACGGGCCCCGAGGACGGGTCGTGACATTTATTTAAATAATTATAAAATTATAATAAATATACTTAAATAATAAATATAGTTATTATATCTATAATTATATATATTTATATATTGGTATAAGTATATGAAATTATATAAATATACCAAAGCGGTGTGGACCATGATATATTATTATATAAATATATTTATAATTATATAGAAATATTTTTAAATTTATATTTTTAAATTTTAATTAGAAAAAAATAAATATATTATATTATATTATATTAGGTGTTTGGGGGTATAATTACATCAAACACACACACACACACTACACACACACATGCCTCAAAGGCAGGTCATATCCCCCCAAGGGATAACCCAACCAACTACATGCTTTATTACATCATATATTTTGGCATGAAGGCCCAAATAACCCAAGGGATAACCCACCCAACTACCTGCTTTATTACATCATATATTTTGGCCCGTAGGGCCAAATGTTTTGGCTCAAGGCCAATTTAATGAATAGTACTTCTACATTACCTACTTGCTTCAATACACATATAGTACTTGTCGCTGCTAGAGTGCCCACTGCTGCTACTACTATAGTGCCCACAAACGTTACAGTACTGTCGTTGCTTCAGTATCTCCACTGCTATAGAAACGGTATAGTACCATTACAGTACCTGCACCCAATTGTTTTAAACCCCCATTTTTAATGTAGGATTATGGGGTGCTTACCACTAAGAAAAACCCCAACTAAAAATATATTTTTATATTAATATATATATATATATCTATAATCATATAAATATATAAATATATAAATATATTTATAATTATATTCAAATATTTATGAAATAAAAATAAATATATTTAAATAGTAAATATATTTATTATATTTATAATTATATAAATATATATAATAATATAAAAATATATAATTATATAAATATATTTATAAACTTATAATATTTTTTTAAAGAATAAATATATTTATTTATTTATATCCTTATCAATGCTTTTTTAGAACTGAAAAAGGTTCCCCTTTATCAGTGATTTTTATCGCTCATAAAGAGTAGTTTTATCAGTGCTTTTTTAAAAGTGCTGATAAAAACCTTTGACATTCGTATAAAAATAACCATAATAGATTCACTATCTCCCCACACCTTCAAGATTTCATGAAACCGTAGTGTCGTCGTCACCACTCTCCCCAATGTTGGTCCCTACCGCCGCTCCCTGCCTTCACCTTCACCTTCACCATTGTGTCATTGTCATTGTCCCTCCCTATCGTTTCCATTTCTCCCTGTTGTCGTCACTCCAAACTAAAACCTCACCAATCTTCATCAACAAATCATCACCACAATAAGGTATGAGATTATTCATTTCCACTTTAATCACATCTTCTATCTTGATATTTACTCCCTCTAACCTCGATACATGTTATTCAGGCCAGATTCACCCCCTTAGTTATATACCCACACAATACATGTGCACTAATAGTGTATAGGTTGATTTGATATTAATTTACATTTTCTATATTGAAATACTTTGATTTTATAGGGGTTTGAAATAGGTTCATCAAGGATTCTGTGGAATAGGTTTCATGCACATATGTATTATGTGTCAAGTGATGATAATTATATGTTTTAATTTTAGTATTAGTGTCTACATGTATTTTATGGCCATGGAGTCCCTTTTATGGATTTATTGTTTTCATTTTCAATGATTATATTTTCTCAAAATTAACGTTCGACATAAATACATTCATGTTATAGTGGAATATTTTAATTGTGTTTTTTATGATATGATTTTTTCAAGATGTTTTAAATAATAATTTTTCCAGTGAAATGATTCAATTTATTATGAATTAATTTTGGTTTTATAGATGTTTAGATTTTAAATTTTTCATGATTTAACTTTTACAATGACCTGAGAATTATAAATTAAATGTATTTTTATGATTTTAAATTAAATGATTAAATATTATCATGATGTAAAGGGATTTTAAAGGTGTATAGTTGAATTTTTATTAATTTGAATGAGTATATGGAATTTTTGGGGTTTATTTTAAAATGGTGATAATGTTTTATATATTTTTCATATGAAAATTAAAATATTTTACAATTTTATTTTATATTAATTATCTACGAATATATTCATTTGTTTCATGTCTCGATGTTCATGAATTGATCTTAAATTCCATAGGTGTATTTTTATGATTTTATTTGCGTTGGGGGATGACTAATATATTTATGTTTAGTTTTTATTTATTAGAAGTATATATTAATTGTAATTGGTGTTTTTTACTATGATTTTTTTGGTTATTAGGATATCGTAATATTTGACAAAACCAATGCTAATTTAAATTTCATTTAACAAGAACATAACATAGGTTAAATGGGTAGCTATAATGGTGACATATTTGGTTAAAGGATTATGACACACTTTCTGATTATTGTGATTATTTATTTTTATATACATATATCACTGTATTTATTTCGTTTAGTCATGAGAATTTATTTTTTTAATAGTGTTTGGTAAAAAATGGATTGCATATTATCTTTTTTTTTTCAATATTTATCTTTTTGTTAATTTTTTTTGGGAAAAATCATTTTTCTCATATTTTAATGTATAATATATCATGATATTATAATGAGAAACAAGTTGTGATGCTCGATCAACAACGAGAAATGAGTTATGATACTTGATTGACTATGGGAAAGGAGTTTTAATGCTCGATACACTATAGGAAATGAGTTATGGTGATCAATAAAATATGATAATGGTTTTAAAATAATATAACTTTTATTTTTTTATTTCTATTGTTACATTCAATAGTCGTATTTCATCATATTTTTATAATGTAAAGGAGATTTTATACTATACTCATAAAAAGGGTTTTGATCATTAAAAATATGAAATAAATTATCAATTTGTCGCTAATCCTTCACGATGATAGTTCTATCATTTATTCTTCTAATGACTCATTTATTCCACCTTAAAATATTTTCATTCACATTATCAAAAAGTTAAGAAATAATCAAGTGATTGTGCCTCAATCCATGTGATACATCTTCAATTGAACATACTTTGTGTATTTTTTAATATTAATATTACTAAATCAAATAGGATGAATATGAATAGATAATGGATATATTCCAATCATATGATAAAAGAGTATGAAGATGGGGTGAAAGAGTTTATCAAGTTTTCAAAATATCATGCATATGAACCTTCTGAAATCTTTTGTCCATGTTTATGCTATTTTTATTTAAGATTAATTAGTCTATAGGATTGTCAAGAACACTTGATCTGTCATGAAATTGATTGAAGTTATAAATGTTGGAATATACACAGGGGGGAAGTGAATTTAGCTAGTGACTGGGACAACACTGCATTTTATGGATCATCTGATATGATTACAAGTATGGACAATGAATAATACCATATCAAGGATGTGATTACAAGTGTGAATGATGATGAAGATCATATTGAGGAAATGAAAATGATAGTTAAAGATGAACTTCATGTGTAATACCCCAAGATTTTATGGAATGTCTCTTTTAAACATAACATCCTTGATAGCTAGTAGTTGGGGTTTGGCATAGTGGTAAGTACCCTATAACCCTACATGAAAAATGGGAGTTCAAAACCCATCGGGCACAGGTACTGTAGCGCTACTATAACAATGGAGGCACTATAGAAACGATGGGGACTGTAGCGGCGTTGGACACTGTAGCATCGATGAGTACTGTAACAGGTAGGTACTATAGAAGTACTATTCACAGAATGGGATTTGAGCTAAAAAATTCGGGCCTATGGGCCATGTAATGGGCTACATGCCCACTAAGCCTTCGAGCTATGTAATGGGTCTCCCTCTACCCAGTAAAAAAAGTACTTTTCTTTGCTTTAATAATAGAATAAGGATTCGGCCCCAACCATTAAAAAAAAATAACATACTTGATATCTTATGTTTCACACAACACCATGATTAAAACCACAGTATACTATAAAATATTAACATGACTATTGAAATAGTAATATAACCATTAGGTATAGTAATATGGCCAATAGAATAGTAACCTCACCTATGAAACCATAAATAAAATTTAGGTATCTTATGAATGAAAATATAATACATTTATATCATGGAATAAGTAAATAACGATTTTAAAAATGATAAATTAAGTATTGGTATTTTTGTGAAACTTAAATGTTCATTTACAATTTTATAATTAATATAATGATTTAAAAAAAAATATTTTCACAAAATAGATTTGTAAATTATTTTTTTTGTTTTCTTATGACTATAAGATAATTTTATGATATGTTAATTAATTTTTCTAAGTGTCATAAAATCACTTATAATTTTAAAATCAATCTTTTTTGAATAAATAATGATTTTAATTAAAAATTAAATTTAAAATATGTAGAAAATTATTTTCATAAAATTGAGTTCATTTTTGAAATCTATACATCATAAAATATTGGGGGTGGATTTTTGGATTTTTCTAAAATAGATGAAATTTTAATGAATAGTGAAATATAGTAATTTGCGGTATTTAACATTATAAGTAAATAAATGAATTATTGAGTCATGGGTTATGTTTGGATGAGGTAAGACCCATTGGTTTGAACTAACATGCTCTATTTATAGTATTTATTCACCATAATCATTATTATTGATAGTGTTGAGCCAAAATAATTAAAAAATGACTAAAATAATAAAAAACGCCCCTCTCCTCCACTATAAATACCACCCTCACCACCTATTTCTACATAAAAAAGGTATGATATTACTATGTATTTTATCACTTCATTACCAAATACTCTAATAAATAATGATGTGATATGGGTAATTGTTGATCGACTTACCAAATATGTTCATTTTTTCACTATAAGGGAGGATTTTCCACTGGAGTACCATGCACAACTCTATATTATTGAAGTTTTAAGAATTAATGTTGCACCTATATCAATTTTGTATGATCGAGATTCTCATTTTAAATCAAAATTATGGAAAATTATTTTGAAGGTTTTGGATACCAGGCGTCATTTGAGTACAGCTTATCACCCTCAAATCAACGAGCAGTCTGAAAGAACTATTCAAATATTGAAGATATATTGAGATCATGATCACTTGAATTTCAAGGTACATGGGATAAGTATTTAAATTTGGTATAATTTTCCTATAATAATAGTTTCCATTCAAGTATTTAAATGGATCCATATGAAGCATTATATGAATAGAAATGTCATACACCAACTTGTTGGGATGAAGTTGGTGAAATGAATCTTATAGGACTAGAACTTGTGGAGGAAACAAAAAAATAGGTAAATAATATTCAAACACATATAAAAGAATCAAAAATTAGGAAAAATAGTTATTCTGACAACTAGAGAAAGGATTTGGAGTTTCAAATGGGAGATCATGCCTTTCTGAAATTATCTCCATGAAAGGGTGTCATAAGGTTTGGTAAGAAAGGGAAACTAAGCCCCAAGTACATCATAACTTTTGAAATTATAGATAGAATTGGTGATGTGTATTATCATTTGGAAATTCCACCTAGCCTTTCTAAAGTAAATTATGTTTTCCATATTTCCTTGTTAAGGAAGTACATGCCAGACCCAACAGATGTTATCACATCTGATGAAGTAGAATTGGAACCTGATTTGTATTAATGTGAAGAAACTATCTAGATTCTGGACACTAGTGAACAAGTGTTGAGGAATTTTATTACTCATCCGGTAAAGTTACTTTGGAAAAATCATAAAATTGAAGAGGTGACATGGGAATGAGAGGAAATTATGATGAAGAGCCACCCAAATATTTTTATTAGGTAAAATTTTAGAAATTTTGAGGAAAGATATTTTAGAGGGGAGAATGTAACACCCCAAGATTTTTTGGCATGTCTATTTTAAATTTAACATCTTCTATAGCTTATGTTTTACACAGAACCATGTTTAAAACCACGATATACTATGAAATACTAACATGACCGTTGGAATAGTAATGCGACCACTAGGAATAGTAATCCAACTAATAGAATAGTAACCTTTCCCATGAAAGTATAAATACAATTTAGGTATCTTATGAATGAAAATATAATATATTTATATCAAGGAATAAGTAAATATTTTTTAAAAAAATGATTAATTAAGTATTGGTATTTTTGTGAAACATAAATATTTATTTAAAATTTTATAATTAATATAATTATTTAAAATAAAATTTATTTTCAAGAAATTTATTAATAATTTAATATTTTGTTGAATTATTACTATAAGATAATTTTATGAGACCTTAATTAATTTTTCAAAGTTTCATAAAATCTGTAATAATTTTAAAATTGGTATTTTTAGAATAAATGATGATTTTAAGTAAAAATTAAATTTCTCATATTTAGAAAATTATTTTCATAAAATGGAGTTAAATTTTGAAATATTCACATTTAAAAATGGTTAGGGTAAATTTTTTGGATTTTTCTAAAATAGTTGATTTTTTTGGTGAATAGTGAAATACTATAAATTATGGTATTTAACATTATAAGTAAATAAATGAATTATTTAGTCATGGATAATGTATGGATGAGGTAATCACCAATTTTTTGGACTAAAATTATCTAGTTACTGTATTTATTCAAAATAATCAATACTACTGATAGTCTTGATCCAAAATAATAAACCAATGAATAAAATAATAAAAAAACACCCATATCCTCCACTATAAATACAACCCCTCAACACCTATTCTAATTACACCTTCTAAGCCTTTAATCTTGATTATATTTTTTCTAATTACTCTTAAAAACCTCCTCCCCACTTTTTTGTATTTCTGGTATCACCAAAATACCATTTCCAAGTTCCAAAAGAAGATTCTCAAGGAGACGACACTCAAGAGGTAAAACCCTCCTTTTCCTTTTATTTTATTTTATTTTATTATACTATCCTCACCTATCCTTTCCAAAATAGAATGATAAATACAATATATTATATATACTATAATTTTATTATGTTAATGGAATATCCATCATCAATTCTCTCCTCTTCTCTTTTTATTCTAAAAATGAAAACATCGTTTGTGAAGTGTCGATTCACCACCTTCATGGACGAAGGGTTTTAGTTTTTCATTAACACCTTAAAATATGATCATAAAATAATTTTTATGTTAAAATTAGTTTATAAAATGTGTATTAAAATTTATTTAATGATTTATAAGTAGTATATAATAATATTATTAAATAAAATGATACAAGTTTGTGATGGTCATAAAAACTGCCAAAATAAATGAAATCATTTTCATTAATGTTTTATCTAATGAATCATCCTCATAAAATAAAAAATAAATGATATATAAGACAATTTAAAATTATTTAAGTTCATTAATAACATATAGTTTCAATTATGGATGATTATTATCATTTTACATGAATTTCCATACTTGTATACAAGCAAACCGACCATGAAAACCAAGAAAACGAACACACCCAGAACAACACAATTAAACATTATAACATATCAAAATGGTCATAAGGAAACATAATAAAATTATAATAAATTAAATATATGTTGAATATTTAATTAATTAATTAATTAATATATCAAATTTCGTTATCCAGGATATTAAGTACAAGTGCAGAATGTTTTTAGACATAAGGTAAGGGTTTTATCCTCACTTTTATTTCTATGAAATATGTATTATTCACCACTTATTCCTTGTGTGTGGTGTATCTATACTACCAATTTATATATAATATCATTAATCTCTTTATTTTAATGGTATTAAATGTTTCATTTTATGATCATTAATTTTATGGGGTATACAGTTCGACTATTTCATAGTGGTAAGAGAATTCCTAACCCGATTTCCATTATTTGGATTAAACATCTACTCCAATGATTATGTCATGATTTGATTATGTTTCAAATTAATTTTTATTATCTTATGTTTTATTTACAATTATTTTATGTGGAATTATATCTAATACACACAATTGATCCATTTGGTTAACAGTCACACTTTCTTTCAAAAATACTCTTTTTAAATGTTCATTTTTTTTTTCAAAATTTAAAAGATTTTTTTAAACTTATAATACATGGGCATATTTTCCTCCTTTCATTATGAATTAATGTTTTTAGGAATCATTTACAAGTTTACAAGGTTATTTTCAAAGAAAAAGTTTTCTTTTATAATTACGGGACTTTTTAAATAAATTATTCCCAAGTAAAAAAGGGTATACTATCTTGATACAATTATCTATATTACTATGTATAGTTTATCATTATGTATATTGATTGAGGAAATTATTTTCATTTCATATGATAGTTCAAATATTAAAGTCTATGTTTATTAAGTTTCACTCCTTTCCTATGAGAAATGCATTGAATTATTAAGTGTTGGATGGGGCTCTCTATATACCCTCAATGCATTGTTAGGTGTCATGAGACAAAATAGATTGGATTTTGGTTGAGGCCTTACCCATTTATGTAGACTTCTTGGATTAGACCTTGATGGTATATTTATGATTTAACACATTATTAATTACCTAATTATGAGATTATTTATTGATAATACATGTGATTATTTTACTAGTATAATATCCATGGTTAAGTTTCATTATCATATGATTATTTATATGGCATTATCCGATCAGGTTTTATTCCTACCATATTATGTTAAAGATTATGTCTTAATGGCATGTGTTTTTATTTATTCACATTGTCTTATTATTTAGGTTTATTTATGATATATTTTGTAATATTCTTACCCTTACTGAGCATCTAATCTCACCCCATTATTATTTTTTATTTTTTCTCAGGATGAAAAGATACATATTATGATTGAAATGCAAGGATAATCTAGAAGAATAGTGATGTTTCCAAATGAGTTTCTATATTGTATTTAATTTCAATTTGTAATGTAAAATTTATGTTTTTTTTAGGGTTTCCAAAGATACTAAACTATTCGGTCCTTTGGGAAGAGATCTATTGTTCATAGTACCAATATAATAAAGTAAGGCACGAAATCCGGGCTACTGGGGCTGGGGTCTTTACATTGTGATTGTCCAAAATTCTTTGAGAAGATAAAGAGTTGTTAAAAGATTCCATTGTATACTGGTTTCACTGAATATATATAATTTTTAGCCATACTGAAGCTATATATTTTAAAATATGGAAATGGATGGAATGACATGGTTTTACTAAACTACTTAATCTATTGAATGATATACTCTGAGAATAAAATGAGATCCCTATCCATACATATAATGCTAAAAAATGATATGTTCAATGGTTATGATCTTTAAAAGAATAAATGTCTGCCCAAATGACTATATACTATTTTTCAAGGACCACAAATCACTTAAAGAATGCCCAAAGTGCGTCGATTCTTGATACAAGAAATATGAATTGAGTCCTATAAAATTTTTATGGTACTTTAAAATAATTCCATGGTTTAGGCGCCTATATGGAAGTGAAGAGACTACAAGGAAATTGAGGTGGAATGCAGATACAATAAATAATTATAAGAAACATAATCGCCTGAAAGACTCCCCTTAGTGGAAGAGAATTGATCATGAGTATCCTGAATTTAGAAATGAGCCGAGAAACCTTAGTCTTGCATTATCTATAGATAGATTGAATACTTTTGTTTTTAAAAGTAGTGATCACAAAACATGGTCGGTTATATTGGAAAATTATAACTTTCTAGTATAGTTATGAATGAAACGAAAATAAATTATGTTATCTATGCTTATATCAGGACCAAAACAATAGGGTAATGATATTCATGTTTATTTGGATCTATTAATCAAATATTTGAAATTATTATGGGATTGAACTCCTACGTTGTAAAATTCTTATAGAAATTAATATTTTAAGTTGAGATCCATGTTGTATAGGATGATAAATGAATTTTCTACTTTTGGATTTTTGTCAGGATATAGCATTAAAGGAACTCAAGGGTTTTCCATTTGTGAAAAATGTACATAGTCAATTAGGTTGAAACATTAATCTAAGATTGTGTTTCTAGGACATCATATATTTCCACCCTGATGACATAAGTACCAATCATGGATGACATCATTGGATGGAAGTTCATAAGAAAATACAACACCGTCTCCACTAATAGGTGATTAGTTGTTTGATAAAATAAAATATATGGACTCTACTTTTGGTAATATTTTATGAAAAACCTTATGAAAACTGATTGTAAAAAGAGATCATTTTTTTGGATTACCATTCTAGAATTTTTTGTACGTAAAATTTTTTCTTAATGTTATGTATGCTGAAAAAAATGTATATGATAGTTTAATTGGAATGTTACTAAATAAATCCAATAATGAAAATGATATAATTAAGGCTAGGTTGGACATGGTTGACATGAGAATATGGGAAGAGTTTTCACCAGTGAAGGGTGAAAAATGAACCTTTCTTACTCCAGATGCTTACACTCTTTCCTAGTAGGAGAGATATCAGTTTTGAAACTTCTTGAATGATGTAAAGGTTCCACAGGGGTATTCATCGAATATCAGGAATATAATTTCAATGAATAATTTAAAGTTAAATGGTATAAATCACATGGATATCATGTTTTGATGAAAGATCTAATTATTGTAGCTTTACATTGTATTTTTCCCAAGAATTTCCATCATACATTAACCAAGATCTATTTATTTTTTAGAGTTATATGAAAAAATGTTATAGACCCAGTGAAATTTCCAACTATAGAATAGGAAATTAACTTCATATTATGTGAATTAGAAATTTTCTTCCGGCCAGCATTATTTGATATGGTGGTTCACTTAGTGAGAGAGAATCGAATATGTGATCCTGTACATTATAGATGTATATACCCCATTAACCGATGTATGGAGATTTTGAAAGGGTATATAAAAAATAAAAGTTAGCCTGGTGGTTTTATTATGGAGTGATATATTATTGATGAACCCATTGAATTCTATACTGAGTACCTATACAGTGTGAAAACCATTGGTCTACTAAAATCTCATCACACTAGGCTTCTTGTGGGTGAAGGAATTTATAAAAGAAATGTTGTCACAATTAATATTATAGATCAGGAGTAGGAAAACCTTTACAATTTATACAATAGTTTAGAGGTTTCCCCATATATTTAACATGATGAAGGAAATATCATGAAAAATAGTGTAGTTACACTTGTGGATGGAGCGATTAATGTTTCTAGTAATAAGGACCAAAATCCAATTTATGTGAATATTTCTTACTTTGGTATCATCAAAAAAATATGGGAGTTGGATTATACAAAATTCCAAGTAACTAATTTTTAATAAAAGTGGGTTGAAATATAATTACTATTAAAATGGATGAATTGGGATTCATAAAAGTGGAATTAAATAAGGAAGGGTATAAAGAAGAACCATTTATAATGGAATCATAGGTAATACAAGTATTTTATGTTCCAGATTTTGAAAACCAAAAGTGGTCAATTTTCCTATTATCAACCAAAACCACTGAAGGGTCAGATGAAAATTCAACTAAGGATGACCCTTTAATTGGGGCATCATAATCATTTCACAGTGGTCCCAATGTAGATGTTGTTTTTTACGTCAGAGGAGACCACAATGAAGGGATTTGGATAATCGATAGAGGGGTCAAATCCCTTCGACCTTTAAAAAATAGATTTCAATAATCAGGTTATATTTTCTATTTTTAATATACATTGTGTTACCTAATGTTATTATATATTCAATGATTCATTTATATAGTCTAAATTAAATGTTAAACCACTTTTGTAGATAATGACTTATGCACGTGTTGATGCTCACAATCCCAAAGAACAATAAGTTTGTCAACATGCTACTACTCCCAATGTAGAGGAACAATAACCTTTTGTAAATGTAGATGCTACCAATCGAGATGAACAACATATTTACTATTTTGAACTTGATAAAATAGTATACGAGGAAGAACCGATGTTGTAAAAAATAGGATTATCATAGCATTACAATGTTAACAAAAATTATTAAGGCAAAACGAAAAGGCATCAAATTCAGGATTAGAGGGAATGTTTGTAACCATCCTATTAACACCGAAATTCCTTATTTAGTAGTTATATTGGCCTCATCACTCAGCACCATATGCTGATTGATGTAGATTATGGCACCATGTTGTGCCCACACTTAAGAAACTGATTGGAAAGATAATATGGTAACATTATGATATCCTTTCTTTATTTTACTAAAAACAAAGTAATTAAAAATTGAATTAATATTTATCATCCCATAAAATTATATTTATTGTATATTAATCCTACAAGAAAAGTGTATTAATTCTTGCTGGAGGGATTCACAGAGGCTTTCGAACAATTCTGACAAGATTTCATCTTAAAGATGCTAAAGGGAAAATAAACTCACACCCACCACTTATGTATTCACATCTGATAACCTAAGAAGCTTGAGATGTGTTTACTACCTGTTATGTGGATATTTGTTTTTAGGTACATTGTATATGGTAATACATTGTTTGGAAATATGTTTATTCATCACTTTGATTGAGAATTTTTTATTTATGAAACAAAAAAAATGAGTGCTAAAAATAAGGAACGGGTATCAAAACAAACATAGCCCTACTATAAGGAAAGGATGGGGTATGATTTACTTGAAAAAAATTGGTACGTATTTTAAATCTACCATAATAATTTTATGTGACATGAAATGACAACATAATTATGTTCCTCTATTTATATGTAGATTGATTAATCCAAATACAAATCCAAATACACTTCCATCCAACATCATATGCTATGGAAGGAGGCATGTGTAAATAAATATGGGATACTAATAGATAAAAACACACAAAAGTGTGGGAAACATGTGTAAGTATGGAGTAATAATTTTTTTTTATTTAAATAATTATTATATAAAAATAATTACTTATTTTTCTATATTTTCTATATGACTTATACATAAGAATCATAAACACCTGTACTGGATGAACACCTACTATTAGTGGCATTGAGGTATAAAGAACAATATGACCACATCAGAGGTGTGGGTTTTGGGGTGACACCCTAAACATATTTTGAGAAAAAACAATAGAAGGATAAAGATAAATAAAAGGCAGAGTTGTAAGTAAGATTAGCTGCCCTTGAGGAAAAATTTCATTAATATATTGAGATGCTAGAAAATGTTATGCGGGGGGGGGGAGAAGAAACAACTCAAGAAAACCCACTGCATGAGGATCCCGCCCCACCCACCAGCTTTTAGGTGATCCATTACGCTCAAATAACTATCTTAGATGAGGTAATAAATACTATAATAATTATTTCTATGAAATGTGAATCAGAAAGACACTGATAACTTTCCTGTACAAATATTTTACTACGTGAAAATGACTGTGATTTATATCCATCAACACCCACCATTTCCTTTTTGCGAGGGAGACTGTGTTCAATATCCAAGATGAAATTTTACAAAACATACCACTTCTAATAGGTCATGTGAGAGTGGGGATTACCATATCTCATGAGTTAAGCACCAAGATACCTATTCTACTAGATGGTATAGATATTCATATTGTCAAAAAAGCTGTTGAATCATTCTTATCATAGTCGTAAAATATTTTAAAAATACATTTCAAAAAGGAGGTATTCATTTAAAATTTATTTTTCATTCTAAACCATTAAAAATTAATGAAAAAAGTTTTGAACAAATGAATTTTATTACAGATAAACAAAGGGAAGGGTGACATGAAAGTTTGAATCAAAACCATCGAAATGATAAACCAACTGATCGAAAAGATCTTCAGAAATCACCTTTAACCTACCCATTTAATATTTACATTTACTAACATTGAAGGTTCATGCAGATACAAAGTTACAAAGTGGTAGTAATAACATAATTGATTTTGAAGAAAAAATGTATGTAGTGGATGTTATAGAATACATTTCTCTTGAGAATGTAAATGAAATCCTCAACTATGAATGGATAGGATGCTTAGTTGTAAATGTATAAATGAAGAATGGTTTCATGATTTTTTCCAAAAGATGATGTACTATGTTAATTATGACAAAAATAAATTTCAAATTTTTTTACAGGAATATATATCAATACCAATTTAAGGAATTACCCCATGAATATAAATTTGGATGCTTTTGTCCTCACATAACTTATACAGAATAAAAAGAAATATATTCAAATAAAAATAATGAAATAGTGTCAAAACTATCCAAATCGTTTGAAAAAAAACTTACATATGATAAAATATTCTTAATACCAAAATTGTTGGGAAAAAACTCCACACTTTAATCATATCAAATATATTTTCATTTCTTTCATTACATATTTATTTTCGTATTTTAGGCAACATTGGATTCTCATTTTAGTCAATGTGGATACTTTAAATATTTTTTTCTGGATTCAATGCATGGATACCCAAAAAACATACCACACATGATGATGTTTTCAATTTGTAACATGCTACATCCAATGTTTTAGATCTAAAATTCAAGTTACATATTTTATATTATGTTTTAATGAAAATTATTTCATGATAGGTCGGTGTATAAATATCATGAAAATCATGGAATGAGGATAACCCATGCGCACAAGGAGCCTAAAAAGTTCTATAAGTGGACAATTATCAGGGTATATATAATAATATTTCACTATCCAAACACATATCAAAATAATTTATTTATTTTTATCAATTTTTATGCAGTGTATGAAAAACAAATGGAAATGATTGTGGATATTATGTTTGTAAATTTATGAGAGAGATCATATTCCATCAACAAACTATCATCCTTGAAGAGGCATTTTTGAAGATAATTACTATTTTGTTTAAAATATTTATTAATCCTTTGTGTATTTATATTTTTCCAGTTCTACTATGACTATCAAAAACTCTGATGCTCAAATGGCCCAAATGCCTTCTTTTTTATTTTATTATGGATAATCCCCCTTTTAAGGGTTGAATGGGAACCCGTACATGACCCGTAGGCTAAAGGCACAAGGCCCGACTGACCCGCAATACATGACCCGAAGGCCCAGAGGCATACCCTGCCAATACATGACCCGTAGGCCCAGCCCAGTTGAACTGCCCCTCCCCAGCTTTTGCATCATTGATCACCTATCTCATCACCTTGCATTGCTGATCGGCTAGCATTGCCCCGTAGAAAGCTGCATGGTGCCTGGTCCTGATGGCGGCTGCCATACCCTCCCATTCTTCTAATCCGGTTAGATCTGCTTCTGGTGGCTGCTACTCTTGTTGCTCTGATCCTCTTCTGGGGCATTTTCTATGTGAACTGGGCTACTCCATGGTCTACATGTCCCGAAGGCCCTGTGGCCCGAAGGCCCTGTGGCCCGAAGGCCTTTGATAACCCTAAGGCCCTTGAGACACGTAGGCCTAAACCGGTGGCCCGAAGGGCCAAATTGGGTGAATAGTTCCGGATACTACAGTGCTGAATAGTAACAACTACAGTACTGCTACAGTACTGCTACAGTAACTTCTACAGTACCCCTGAAAATTTGCCTCCACCTGGATTTGAACCTGGGTCTCTTGGATTCCAAGCAGGAGCCCTTACCACTAGGGTACTGGCTCGTTGGCAATATCGAAAACTCTCATATTCACAATATGACATAGATTTGTTTAGAAAAAAATAGGAAATGTACATGATGGTAGAATGTACACATATATCATGAATATGTGACTTCCTTCTTTTAATTTAATTGATTTTTTCATCATTTTATACACTTTTATTTATTTTTTTCCTTGTCATTTCAATATGATACTTATTTTGTTAATTTTCATAGAGATCATAAATAAATGACCTCTTATGAGATTGGATTATGAGGATGTAATTGAAATAATGAAAATAAGGAAATTGGATAAGAATGTATACAACCATAAAGAAAAGGTGAATTCCTATTACCTTTCAAAAAGGGTAAGAGAGTTAAATGAAAAGGTTAAAGTGTTTTTTAATGTATTATTATTTTCCTTATAATATTATATATTCTATACTTCATTAACATACTCTAAATTAAATGTTTGACTACTCATTCAAACAATGTCTTATTCACATGATGATGTTACCAATCCTATGGAAGAATAGACTATAATGAAGAAAACCCTTTGGGAATATGTAAAGGTAATGTTATGATATACTTTTTATATTTTACCAAAAAATTATAAAATGAAACATTGGTTTAATTTTCATTATTACTCACATAGTTTTTTTATTTTAGAAGATTTATGTCCATATATCATGACTTTTTGCACCAAAAATTCCACAGACTTATTCTCTCTCAAAACCTGTTCATCCATATAATGTTAGAATTTATCACTTTCTTTCAAGTTCCTTATACTGTCTTTGTAGGAAGAGAAAAAATGTTTCCATTGTTCAATCAAAAAGGTAATATTAATTTCTTTCTAATAAAATCAGTATCCATATAAGCAATAGATTATTTCAAATTTAGGTTTAATTTATTTCTTTTTATTGTTACTCACAGAAGAATTTTTTTCTTATACAATTTGATTATTTTGTTTGAGTTGGGTTAGTTTATTTAAAGCTGATCATGCTTGTGAGATATTGAATTTCGAGGCTGCAACTAAGATAATAACAATAAGGAAATGGGTCAATAATGTATATAACCATCATGAAAAGGTAAATTATTACTACTTATTTAATGAAAATTTTCATCATTTTATATACTATTTGTAAGTTAATTTATTTATCAATTTTATCTAATACTTATTTAGTTTTGTTCACAGATCTTTTAGGAATTCATATTTTTCTTTCAACTATCTACAATAAGCCAAAAATAGATCACATGTTTCTTTCTACCAATGTTACCATGCATTTCATTTCCTTTCTTTTTCTAACTTCCAACACTACATATCAAGTATAATTTCTTAGTGTAAAAAGATTTCTCATTTTTGAAAACTAGAAGAGTAGAGGAATGTTTTTCATCTAATAACATCTAATCAGTATATAGTGTTAGTAGTTCGATAGAGAAATAAAGTGGGATGGTGTGATCAGTATGACTCTAGGTGTATCTTTTTATTTAAAATTGAAATTAATTTTAGTAAAAAAAGAAATTAACATAATCAAAATAGAGAAAACGAATTTGGATTGTTTTGATACATTAGAAAAATTACCCATAAGTTATTTTTGATGTGTAGAAATCAGCCTCACCTCAATTCGACAAATGGTGTGATAGATATAATTTCAAGTGTGTCTATTAATTTAAAATTGACATTAATTTTATTAAAAAGAACAAGTGACATACTAAAAACCAATAAAAACATTAGAATTGTTTTAATACTTTATGAAAACGATCTATAAATCATTTTTGACATGTAGGAATCAACCATACCTTAATATGATGCATAATGTCACCTGTATAACTCCAAATGATTCTTTTTATTTAAAATTGATATTAATTTTAGTAAAAAGAACAAGTGACATACTGAAAACCAAGAAAATTCATTAATATTGTTTTGATACTTTATAAAAATGATTCATAATTAGTTCTAACATGTAGGAATCAACCACATCTCAATATAATTCATAACATGATTAGTGTTACTCTAAGTGTATCTTTTTGTTTAAAATTGATATTAAATTTAGTAAAAAGAACAAGTGACATGATGAAAACTAAGAAAACATGTTCGTATCATTTTGATACTTTTGTAAAATGTTCCATAAGTAATTTGGGACATGTAGAAATCAACCAAACATCATTACAATGCATGGTGTGACTGGTATGACTCAAAGTGTCTGTTATTAGTTTAAAATTGACATTTTAGTTCAAAATATGTCACTCACTAAAAACTAAGAAAAACAATCTAATTGTATTGAAAATTTAGGAGAAGGATTCATAAGTCAGTTGTGATGTGTAGGCAGTAGTCTCACATAAAACCGGCACACGATGTGGCAGGTATGACTCAAAGTGCATGTTTCCAGTTTCAAATGACATTTTTATAAAAAAAGTGACATACTCAAAACTAATAAAACAATTTTTATTATTTTTATAATTTAGGAAAATGATCTATAAGTTATTTTTGATGTATAGGAATTAACCTCAAATTAATACAATGCACGGTGTGGTTGGTATAATTCCAAGTGTGTCTATTTATTTAAAATTGACATTAATTTTAGTAACAATAACCGGTGGCATACTGAAAACCTAGAAAACACATTCATATTATTTTGATGATTTAGTAAAATGATTAATAATTAATTTATAATTTGTAGAAATCAACTGAACCTCAATCCGAAGTAGAGTAACTGATATAAATTGAAGTGTGTCTTTTTATTTAAAATTGACATTAATTTTGGTAAAAAGAATAGGCAACACACTGAAAACTGAGAAAATGTATTCCAATTATTTTGATACTTTAGGAAAATAGTCCATAAGTCAATTTTAACATGTAAGAATAAAAATCAACTCAATCTAATGCACAGTGTGACCGGTATAATTCCAAATGTTACTTTTTATTTAAAATTAACATTAATTTTAGTAAAAAGAACAAGAAACATACTGAAAAACAAGAAAACACATTCACATTATTTTCATACTTTAGGAAAAAAACATTCCTAAGTCATTTATAATGTATAGGAATCAACCACACCTCAATCTGATGCATGGTGTGACTAGTATTGTAACATCCCAGGTAAATAAAGAACCTGAAATTTTTCATATTTATTAATAGTTTTGAACTAAATATGAATTCTACTTTAAAGGGGATGCTATGTTAGATGAAGTATCTAATATGAATAATGGGTTTCATTGAAATCTTACGTTGTACACTAATAATATAATATTATTATTATAAATGGTAGTTAACACCTAGCCGTTGTAATGGCGGGAATGAACCGGACTAACTACAAAATGATTATATATGTTTGTTAAATGTTTTTAAATTTATCCAATAAAAGTTAGAGGCTTAAAATGTGAATGAATCTAATTTTAAACATAATTTACTTTAAAAGGTTGATTTACCACCTTTTAATGGAGAACCCTCTTTAAATATAGTTTTGGTCACTTTTATATGTTCCATTTGACAAAATTAAATTCTTCTTTAGAATTGGGACATCAAAATTTACTTTGGGTAAATTTTTGGTATTTTTATGATAAAATTCATTTTTTATGAATAATGAAAAATACTATATTTTAATTCAAAAGTGCCTTTTAATCTAATTTATTTATATGGTTAGATTATCTTTCTAATTGGTTTTAAAGTGTAATTATATTATGTGTTTACCATTTAATCCAATGTTGGTCATTGGAATTAATTTAACTTTGAAATTGGATATAAACAAGTATCAATATTTTGATAGTTATTGTTTCTTAAAAACACGCTATTTGTTTTGATAATGGGAATTAATTTAAAATTAATTAATTCAACTTCTATGTTTTTGAATTTGGTAAAATAGACATAATTTTTTAATTCAGAATATTAAATATATCTTAGGCTGAATTTTTGGTAGTTTTCTGAAAAACTTCAGTTTTTAATGAATAGTGAAACCACTAAGTAGTAGTTAAAAACCGATATTTTCATTTAAATGAAATTTAACCACTTCTGTGGATTGAATTTCTAAATTCCGACATACATGGTTGTTATTAGTAAGTAAAATGTGGTTCAATAAGATGAAAACATTTTTTTGTGAATAGTAACTTTTGACTTTTATTTACCATAGTTAAAGGTAAATAAGATAATTCAAGGTAAAAATAATATTATAATAATAAAAAATTACCGTAACATTTGTCCTAACCTCATTGGATGAGTCATGTCCGACCAAGGGAATCCTTGGGTTGATTTTGAGATCCCATGGAGACACTTGGGAGTGATAATAAAACTTTGGATTAATTAATTTAAAATAAAGACAAAAATGACATAAACAAATATCTTTTAGTAAATTAATTTTTACACGGAGTTATATAATTTATCTTGTCAACTATAAATATTAATTTGAAAGATAAAATTATTTCATACATTATGGTATTTTTTTATAATTTTTAGACATTAAATAAATAAAATTATTAATGACAAAAATGATGCAGTATTTACCTCATTAATAAATTATTTAAATAAATAAGATTATAAATATTAAAATAACATCAAAAACCTATACAATTCTTATTGGATGATCTTATTTCGACCATTAGTAATCTTATTTTTGACTTTAATTATTTTTGGACCTTTAGAAAATGAATATCATTATATAATAAAATAATATTTTCACACTTTCCCAAAGTACCCCTCCCCCCCTTATAAGAAGCCCCCACTTCTAAATCATTCCTCACACCTCTAAAGCCCCTTGGATCATCCAAAATGTACCCAAATAATCTCTCAAGATCTCTATCTTCCAACTAGAAGCCTTACCTTAGACATAAGTCACTTCAAGAAGTCCTTTTGGTTTAAACCAAAGAGAGTTACCCAAATTAAAGGTAACGATTTCTCTTAACTTCTTTTATTTTATTTTACTTCTCCGACCCCTAAAATATTTGTATTTTTTTATAACAACAGTAGTATCCTCAATATACTAGGATGTTTTTATGATAATTATTCTAACTAAACTTACACACGCCTCCATCTAATGGGTGAAGAACATACTGTTTTTGTGAATGGAAAACTAATGCCTCACGAAATGATGATTGTTAAATTCTCTCCTACCGCCTCTCATGGTGGACATTAATATGAAAATATACTTATATATGATATATATTATGATTATTTTTTCTTTATTCTTCTGTATTTTTCTTTTATAGAATACCTTTATGGTTTCCATTATGGGTAAACGCGATAATTTCATATGAGGAAGTGCGGACTACCACCCCCTCAAAGTGATATGACTCATTAATTACATATATGGGACATATAAAGGATGGAATTAATGATATTATATATGATATTATGCTGGAATTATAATATAAATATGTATTATTATGTTTTAATTCCATTAAAATAAAAAATATAAATGAAAGTAGCGTTCATGCGTACGTATGACTTACCGTCTCCATGAATGATGCATTTCATTTCTTACATCCAAATGTTATTTACTATTATAAATACACATATATACTGTATATATATGATATATATGATATTTAAATTATTAATATCATTCTGGATATAATTAACTTTTTACTATGTGAACAACTTGTAATTATAAGAAGTCCATTTTTGACTAAAGTACCAAATATCGACAAAACGAACGTTATTAAGTTAAATGATTACATAATGTTTAAAACATGGTAATAAGTGATATAAAATGAATAATAAACTTGTAAAATGTTCTTAATCAAGTATAAATTAACTTTAGTTTATTATTCAGGAAGAACAAGGAACAAACCAGTCAAGTCAGACACGAGGTAAGCGATTTCTTATCACACTTTTAATTATGTGAGATTTCCATTGTTCACCACTAATTTATTGCATGTGGTGTATTGTGTACTGCCAATTGATATATATTATCATGATTATCTTTATATTCATGTTATTTTTTGAATCATTTGGTGGTTATTAACATTTTTTCATACAACTCGATTGATTACAACGTGGTAAGGGATTTCTCATCTCACTTTTAATTCCGTGATATTTCCATTGTTAGACACTTATTTACTGTATGTGGTGTATTTGTATTGACATTTAATATATACTATCATGATTATCTTTATATTCATGGTATTATGTGATTCATTTTTTGGTTATTAAGTTTTGTCCATATGAATCGATTGATTACAACGTGGTAAGAGATTTTCATCTCACTTTTTTTCCCACGAGGTTCATGCTATATTTGCCAATATTTACTTTTGTGTGGTGTATTTACTACCAAATATTTTATTCATTATATAATACACTTCAATTTATGGATATTTACATCTTCATTTTATGATCCTTCTTTCATGGGTTGTATGTTTCGTACGTTACCAAATTGGTAAGGGAACATTTTAACCCAATTTCCATTCCTTGGGTCAATCTTCTAATTCTTAATTATGTGTTGCTATGATTATGTGTGGAATCAATATTTATTTATTTATGTTGTAATTTACACTCCCATTTGTGTGGATATAATTTTGATACACATAATCACTCCATTGATAAATTTTCAAGTCACCGATATGAACTTCATAAGAGGAATTTTAACTCAATTTCCATTCATTGAGTTAAACATCCAAGTCATTGGTTTTGTCTTAAAAAGAATGTGTGTGAATTTTCTATGATTAATTTACACTTAATATCCAATCATATTTAGTGTATTTATATTTTTCAAACATTATTATGTAATTTATTTATCCTTAATCTAAGGATACTATTTTTATAAGGGATTTCGTGTCAATTTACATTCCATTGAGAATTCATTGTTGTTATGCACCAATTCAATTTTATATGGTGTATATACTATCCTTTGGCATATTATATCATGAATACCATTATTATCATGATATTATAAAGTTTTTATTAAATGTTATTCCTCAATTATTTTTATTCAAGCATCTCTCATTTGGTTAAGAACTCTTTAACTAAAATATTGTTTTAAGGATTTATTCTTATAAATATTTCACATTAATGTCCATGTTTTCAAAATGGTTTTTAGGATTTATTTATATGAACATTAATGTTTTAAAATTATAATTTATTTAAAATTTTCAAGGTGTTATGGTAAAATTTAATTCAAAAATATCTTTATTAAATGTTTTAAATGGTTTTGAAAACGGTTTTGACAAAGCATTGATTATGTCAATATCTTGAAATGGTATATTGTGATTGGAATGTGGAAATGTTATTTTTATTTTTTTCTTTTGTTATGTGTTATAAATATGTTATGGTTATTGGGAATTTTTTACGTATATGGGTGGTTCCATGATCAACCTAGGGTGGGTGAGCCCGAGATAGCTCTCCAATGCATTAGGTAACGTGATAGAGGTAAACGTAATGTTTCTCCTAAGAGATTTAGAGAATATACTATGATGGGTATTCCAAATGTAAATATCTATGTATATTTGATAACCACAATGTAAGTGTGTTATTAATTCCATAAGTTACGTTTATGATTTATGATTTGTGTGTTTTATTCATAAATCATATGATTTCCCAAGGTATGTTATGATTGAAAAGTATGGTTTCATTGATTTGTAATTAATGATGGCCTAATGTTTTCTTTCCTCATTTTATAACCCTTACTGATCTTTTTATGCTCATCCCAAGTTTTTGAAATGTTTTCCAGAGGTTTTAAAGATTAATAGGGTCAAGGATGGGATTAAGGAAAAGTCATGCTATCTAAATCATGGAACTAGACATGTTTCTTTTTAAGAGTTTTTATTTTATGAAATAAATGTATACTGAGTAGTAGTGTCTATATGTAAATTTCAAGTTGATATGTAATAGTTATGGAATAATTATCTAAAACTCTAAACCTTAAAATATCCTCAATGTGAATTATTATTTTTACTCGGCATTATGTAATGTTTAAGGCTGGGTCCTTATAGTTTGTATCAGAGGTTGGTTTAGATAAGTTTAGGGATTAGGAGTTTTCATTAGACACATGGTCAGTTCCTATGTCTATTATTTTCGTTAGATCCTTGTTTTATAACTTCTTTAGATCAAGTAATGTCAGTTACAAATGAAAGGAGGAGGATCTCAAATGACATTCCTATCTCTTCCTGATGACTTTCTTGAAATAATTATTGCAAAGTCGTGTTCAGATGATTGTGGAACTTTTTATAGCATACAACTCACTTTCAAGTAGTTGTTTGAGATATCAAACACCTCTACTATACCAAGTTATCATCTTGGATCATGGGTTGTATTTAAACAAATCCTATTTTCACAATATTCTCATATTTTCAATAAAGTTAAATATTATCAAGCCATTTTCAAATATTTTACCTTATCACAAGATTCTGAAGAATATTATGATTTTGAAAAAGGTTCTGAAGAAGGAGACCCTTGCACAACCTATTTATATTTGATTTTACAATATATTCTCTCAGCACATACCTATGGTATTTTAAATAGACCATTAATTGAAATTTTCAACTCGAATTCGGTCTGACTGTTTTATAGAAATCATGTTTTATCATATGTTTTGAAATTATATGTCATACATGATTATATTCCAAAACTGTTTTTCTATGAACACCTATATGACCCATGTTGTACAAGGTGTTTTTGTATGAAGGAAGCAAATGATTTTGAAGGATCTCTAAATCATTGTTGCAATTCATGGACCTTCTACCTACGTGAACAATATGAAGATGAAACCAAATAGAAACCATGATCAAGGTATGATGTTCTTCATTTGGGGGATCATTTTATTTTATCATATGCTGGTGAAATAAAAAAAATGAAAATATATATAAGACTTCAAGAATTAAGATGTTGAGATCATAATTAATTGGGATGAAAATGAGAGGTATAAGAAAACCATTGAGGTTAAAACCTGTTAGGGTTATTTTTGAGTTTTATAAAAAGGACAACCCGTAGGATGGGTGGAAACCCATCGCATCCTGCAAGGCCATAAGAATTGAAACCATAACCGAAGGGTGACAAGGGAACATCACCTACCACCGGCGTACTTGAAGTCCCTGGTTAATATGACTTATTATTTTAGTAAAATTATTTTATAGAACAAGAATAAGTTGATTTTTGGAACATATGGTTTATCAAATGAATATACTTAGTATAGTAAAATGATTTTGTGATTAAGTGATAAAGGTTGTTGTAGAATACGTTCCCTATTTTGAGGAAACACTATATGCCTAAAGAAGATATAATACTATGGAATTTCAATTGTGGAATAATGGTTGAAATTTTAGTTTGGAAGAATATATGTTTTTATTGTGGACATATGGAGATTTGGTTTATTTATGAAAATGATTAATCTATCATGTAGAATATGTGATTAGGTTAATTACTTTTCAATATGAGACTTTATGAGTAACTGATGTTATTTGGAGATAAATGTTAAGATTTATCTTGGAAGAATATGTAATTAAATACTTATGAGAATTGGGTTTCAAGGTTAGTTTGGATTACTTTTGAATAATTTAATGGAGAGTTGTTTATTTAATGATCTTTGTTGAACTTTGGGTTTTGTTTGACAAATTTTGGACATTAAGAGTTGTTTTTAATTTTGTAAAATATTGCCTTTTTGGGTATTATCTGATATCATACTAACCATTTTGGTTTTATTTGATGTCTAAAGACAAGGAAAATATATAGTTATTCTTTTGTGGATTATGGGATTCTCTAGAATATTATTATTGTGATTTTTATCTGATCAAGTCTTTTTGAATGTTGTTTGTATGGAGAAAAGATTTGTTTTTAGTAGAAATTTATTAAAGGATGAAACTCTACTTGAAGGTATGTATATTCCCTTATATTCTTATTCTATGTAGTAAATTAATTCATCAAAATTATGAAAAGTAATGTAAAACAAAAATGTTGTTGGTTTACGTTTCCTACTGGGTAATCAAATACCGTTTAACACATCATGAGTTTGTGATTTTCTGGTGGTTAACTTTCTCCTAATCATGTTTTCTGTCACTCTCCATCAGAACATGACCATTTGTTATCTCTTCCATATCTATGTTTTCTTACATGGAATTTTAGAATGGGTTATCTCAGGTGAAATTTTTACATCTATTTGTTTCTTTTAAAGTGATAGTTTTACTGACTCTTTTTCGATGTGGGACTTTTAATGAAGTTTCCAAGACCAGTTTTAAAATTGTGAGGACACAATTCCCAAAAGGGGGAAAGGATGTAACATCATAGGTAAATAAAGAACATGACATTTTTTATATTTATTAATACTTTTGAACTAAATATTAATTCTACTTTAAAGGGGACGCTATGTTCGATGGCGTACCTGATATGCAACAATGGGTTTCATTGAAATCTTACGTTGAAAACTAATAATATATTATTATTATTTTAAATGGTAGTTAACACCTAGCCATTGTAATAGAGGAAATGAACAGAACTAACTAAAAAATTATTATATATGTTTGTTAAATATTTTTACATTTATCCAATAAATGTTAGAGGCTTAAAATGTGAATGAATCCAATTTTAAACCTAATTTACTTTAAAAGGTTGATTTACTGCCTTTTAATAGCAAAAACTCTTTAAATATAGTTTTTCTCAATTTTATATGTTTCATTTGACAAAATAAAATTCTTCTTTAGAATTGGGACATCAAAATTTACTTTGGGTAAATTTTTGGTATTATTCTGATAAAATTCGTTTTTTATGAATAGTGAAAAATACTGTATTTTAATTCAAAAGTGCCTTTTAATATAATTTATTTATATGGTTATATTATCCTTTTAATTGGTTTCAAAGTGTAATTATATTTTGTTTTTAACATTTAATCCAATTTTGGTCATTGGAATTAATTTCACTTTGAAATTGGATATAAACAAGTAACAATCTTTTGAAAGTTATTATTTCTTAAAAACACGCTATTTTTTTATAACGAGAATTAATTTTAAATTAATTAATGCAACTTCTATGTTTTGAATTTGGTAAAATAGAAATAATTTTTCAATTTTGAATTTCAAATATAGCTTAGGCTTAATTTTTGGTAGTTTTATGAAAAACTTCAATTTTTGATGAATAGTGAAACCACTAAGTAGTAGTTAAAAAATGACATTTTCATTTAAATGAAATTTTACAGCTTTTGTGGATTGAATTTTTAAAATCCTACTTACATGGTTGTTATTAGTAAGTAAAATTTGGTTCAATAAGATGAAAATAATTTTTGGTGAATAGTAACTTTTGACTTATTTATCGCGGTTAAAGGTAAATAGGGTAATTCAAGGTAAAAAGAATATTATAATAATAAAAAATTACCTTAACATTTGTTCTAACATTTATTTATGAGTCGTTGACGACCATGGGAATCCTTGGGTCTATTTTTAGACCCCATGGATCCACTTGGGAGTGATAATAACACTTTAGATTAATTAATTTAAAGTAAAGACAAAAATGATACAAACAAATATCTTTATTAAATTAATTTTTACATGGAGTAATGTAAGTTATATTTTAGACTATAAATATTAATTGGAAAACTAAAAATATTTCCTTCATCATGGTATTTTTTTATAATTTTTATACATCAAATAAATAAAATTATTTCTGACACCAAAATGATGCAATATTTACCTCATTAATAAATGATTTAAATAAATAAGATTATAAATATTAAAATAGCATCCACCACCTGACCAATTATTTTTGGATGATTTTATTTAGTAATATTTTCTGCTACTTTAATTAGTTTTAGAACTTTTTGAAACCGAATATCATTATATAATAAAATAATATTTTCACACTTTCTTAAAGAGCCCATCCCCCCCCCCCCCTTATAAAAATCCCCCACTTCTAACTCATTCCTCACACCTCTCAAGCCCATTGGATCATCAAAACTCTACCCAAATAAGCTCTCAAGATCCCTATATTCTACCTAGAAGCCTTACCTTAGGAAGAAGTCACTTCAAGAAGTCATTTTGCTTTAAACCAAAGGGAGTTACCCAAATTAAAGGTAACAATTTCTCTTAACTTCTTTTCTTTTATTTTACTTCTCCAACCCCTAAAATATTTTTATTACTTTATTTTATGACAAAAAATGTATCCTCAATATACTAGGATTTTTTTATGAGATGTTTTCGAACTTCACTTACACACATCTCTATCTAATGGGTGAAGAACATACTGTTTTTGTGAATGACAAACTAACACCTCACGAAACGATGATTGTTCGATTATCTCATACCGCCTCTCAGGATGGCCATTAAGATGACACTATAATTATATATGATTTATATATTATTTTTATGTTTTATTTATGATTTTTTATTTTTCTTTTATTTCATACCTTTATGGTTTCCATTATGGGTAAACATGATAATTTCATTTGAGAAAGTGCAAACTACCGCCCCCTCAAAGTGATATGACTCCTTAATTCTATATATGGTACATATAAAAGATAAAGTTAATAATATTATATATGATATTATACTGTAATTATAATATACCTATGTGTCATTATGTTTTAATTTCATTAAAATAATAAATATAAATGAAAGTAGCGTTCATGCGTACGTACGGCTTACTGTCTCCATGAACGGTGCATTTCATTTCTTAACTCCAAATGTTATGTACTATTATAAATACAAGTATATATTGTATATATATGATATATATGATATCTAAATCATGAATATCATTCTGTATATAATGAACTTTTGACTATGTGAACAACTTGTAATTATAAGAAGTCCATTTTTGACTCAATTACCAAATATCGACAAAACGAATGTTATTAACTTAAATGATTAGATAATGTTTATAAAATGGTAATAAGTTATATAAAATGAATAATAAACTTGAAAAAGTTTCTTAAGCAATTATAAATTAACTTTATTTTATTATTCAGGAAGAACAAGGAACAAACAAGTCAAGTCTGACACGAGGTAAGGGATTTCTTATCTCACTTTTAATTCTGTGAGATTTCCATTATTCAACACTAATTTATTGCATGTGGTGTATTTTGTACTGAAAATTGATATAAAATATCATGATTATATTTATATTCATATTATTCTATGAATAATTTAGTGGTTATTAAATTTTGGTCATACGACTCGATTGATTACAACATGGTAAGGGATTTCTCATCTCACTTTTAATTCCGTGAGATTTCCATTGTTCGCCACTTATTTATTGAATGTGGTGTATTGTGTACTTCCATTTGATATATACTATCATTATTCTCTTTATATTCATGGTATTCTGTGATTCATTTGGTGGTTATTATGTTTTGTTCATACAACTAGCTTGATTACAACATGGTACATGATTTTCATCTCACTTTTTATTCCTGTGAGGTTCATGATATATTTTCCACTATTTCTTTTTGTCTGGTGTATTTACTGCCCAATATTGTATTAATTATGTAATATAATTTAATTTATGGGTATTTAAATCTTCATTTTATGATCCTTATCTCTAGGGTTGTATGTTTCATAAGTTACCAAATCGGTGAGGGAACATTTTAACCCAATTTCCATTCCTTGGGTTAATCTTCTAATTCTTAATTATGTCATGCTAGGATTATGTGTGGAATCACTATTTATTTATTTATGTTTTAATTTCCACTACCCTTTGTGTGGATATAATTTTGATAAATATAATCACTCCATTGATAAATTCTCAAGTCACCAATATGAACTTAATAAGAGTGATTTTAACTCAATTTCCATTCATTGAGTTAAACATCCAAGTCATTGGTTTTGTCTTAACAAGAATGCATGTGAATGTTCTATGATGGATTTACACTGAATATTCAATCATATTGAGATTTTTCACACATTATTATGTAATTTATTTATCCATAATCTAAAGATACAGTTTTTATAAGGGATTTCGTGTCAATTTACATTCCATTGAGACTTTATTGTTGTTATGAACCAATTCACTTTTATATGGTATATATACTATCCTTTGGCGTATTATATAATTAATACCTTTATTCTCATTATATTATAAAGTTTTTATTAAATTTTATTCCTCAATTATTTTTATTCAAGCATCTATCATTTGGTTAAGAACTCCTTAAGTAAAATATTGTTTTAAGGATTTATTCTTCTATATGTTTCACATTAATGTCCATGTTTTCAAAACTGTTTTTAGGATTTATTTATATGAACATTAATGTTTTCAAATGATAATTTATTTAAAATATTCAGGGTGGTATGGTACACTTTGATTCAAAAATATCTTTATTAAATGTTTTAAAAGGTTTTGAAAATGGTTTTGACAAAGCATTGATTATATGAATATCTAGAAATTATATATTGTGATTGGAATGTGGAAATGTTTTCTTTATTTTATTCTTGTGTTATGTGTTATGAATGTGTTATGGCTATTGGGAATTGTTTACGTATACAGGTGGTTTCCTGATAAACCAAGGGCGGGTGAGACCGAGATAGCTCTCCAATTCATTGGGTAACGTGACAGAGGTAAAAATAATGTTTCTCCTAAGAGATTTAGGTAATATACTATGATGGGTATTCCAAATGTGACTCCAAATATAGCTGTGATAACTACAATGTAAGTATGTTATGAATGATATAAGTTACCTTTATGATTTATGATTTGTGTTCATTATTAATAATTTTTTTTTCGTATGGTATGTTATGATTGAAAAGTATGGTTTCATTGATTTGTAATTAATGATGGGCTAATGTTTTCCTTCCTTATTTTATAAACCTTATTGATCTTTTTAAGCTCATCCCAAGTTTTTGAAATGTTTTCCACAGGACTTGAAGATGAAAAGGATCAAGAATGGAATCATGGAAAATTCATAATGTCTAAAACATGGAACTAGACATGTTTCTTTTTAAGAGTTGTTATTTTATGAAAAAAATGGATACTGAGTAGTAGTGTCTACATGTAATTTTCAAGTTGATTTGTAATAGTTATGGTCTTATTCTCTAAAACTCTAAACCCAAAATGATCCTCAATGTGAATTATTGTTTTAATTCAGGATTATGTAATGTTTAAGGCCGAGTCCTTATAAGTATAACTCAAAGTGTGTCTTTTGATTTAAAAGTAACATTAATTTTAGTGAAAAGAACAAGTGACATACTGAAAAATGGTAAAATTAATTTTGATTGTTTTGATACTTTAGGAAAATGATCCATAAGTCATTCATAACATTTAGGAATCAACCAATCCTCAATCCGATGCATGGTGTGATTGGTATAATTCCATGCACGCCTTTTTATAAAAAATTGACATTAGTTTTGGTAAAAGAACAAGTGACATATTGAAAAACAAAGAAAAACATTATTATTGTTTTGTTACTTTATAAAAATGACCCATAAGTCATTTTTGATGTGTAGGAATCAAACAAACCTCAATATGACACATGGTGTGACCATTATAACTCGTAGTGTGTCTTTTTAATTAAAATTGACATTGATTTTAGTAAAAAAAAGGGGGCATACTGAAAACTAAGAAAAACCATTCTGATTGTTTTGATACTTTATTAAAATGATCAATAAGTCATGTTTTATGTTTATGAATAATACACACCATAATCCAATGCACGGTGTGATCAATATGACTCCAAGTGTGTCTTTTTATTAAAAATTGATATTAATTTTAGTAAAAAAAAAACAAATTGACATCCTAAAAACTAAGAAAGCTCATTCATATTGTTTAAATAATTTTGTAAAATGAACTATGAGTCATTTATAACATGTAGGAATCTACTGAACCTTAATTTGACTCATAGTCCGACTAGTATGACTCAATGTGTCTGTTATCAGTTTAAAGTTCATATTTTAGTTCAAAACATGTGTCAATCACTAAAAACCAAAACAAAATTCACTCTTATTTTCTTGATAAATTAGTACAATTATTCATAATTCATTTTTTAAGTCTAAGAAGAAGTTTCACATCAAACAGACACATGGTCTGATCATCATGTCTCAAAATGTGTGTTTCTAGTTTGAAATGAAATTTTTGTAAAAATTCAAATGAAATACTAAAAACTTATAAAGCACATTTTTATTGTTTTGATACTTTATCAAAATTATCCATAAGTAATTTTTAACATGTGAGAATTATTCTCACCTCAATCCGACACATGGTATCACCGATACAAATCCAAGTGCATCTTTATTTAAAATTGAAATTAATTATAGTAAAAAGAACACATGACGTATTGAAAACTAAGAAAACACATTCATATTGTTTTGATAATTTAGTACAATGATTCATAACTCATTTGTGACATGTATCAATAAAACCCACCTCAATATGATTCATGGTGTGACGGTATAACTCCAAGTGTGTTTTTTATTTAAAATTGACATTTTATTAATGTATTCTTTCATATTAATGTTTAATTTATTTCTTTATAGTATTATTAAAATAATATTTGTTTTCTTATATAGGTGGATTATTTTTATTAGGTTGAGGTGATTATTTCAGAAACTGATACCATGGGAATACTTCCTTTAGAGGGGATAGTAGGTTCCCAAGATGATGAAACATTAATGTTTTTAAATGTTTGTGGATAGTAATTGTAAATGTAATTATACCAAAACAATGTTTGAAATGTATATAGTAGTGTTTTTTTATTCATTATATAAAATTTATTTGAATTAAATTATATATTTTCATAGAGGTTACATGTTTCTGCAATGTGTTATTATACAAACAACACACTACAGCAGGTTGGACCTTTATCAATTCTATTGAAAGCGCTGATAATGGGGAACCACCCTTTAACAGTAATGAGGAAAAAAACACTTTTTTAGCGCTACTAAAGGTCTTTTTCAATCTATTAAATGGAATATTTGTATTAGTGAATAAATGAAATCGTAACATATGTTTCATATTACAAAAATAATAACATAAGACACCCATTTATAACAAAAAACTGAACTATTATGATAAAATATATGTTTTTTGATGTTTTATATAAAAAAATCATTTAAAAAATGTATATGTGTTATTATAAAAATAATATTAGATCATGTGATTAATAATAGAAAAAAGTTAAAAATTAAAAATAAAACAATTTTTTCATGAAAAAAATTCAAATATGGAGCACATAACATATATTTTGTTTATTATTTTATATGAAAAGTCTGAGATAAATTTATAAACATGTTATATAATAGAAACATGGTAAAAAATACAATGGATTATATTCCATTTGATTAGAAAAAATATAAAAAAATTAAGACATGTGTTTTATTGTATGGAAAATGAAAATAAATAGGTCAAACAAAATGTTATTTCCACTTTTTTATTAAAAGAAACTAATAAAAAAAAGTGTTGTGTTATAAAAAAATTATAAAAAAGTACAAAATATCCTATAGTTTTTTGGGTAATAATAAATAAAATAAAATTTCAAAACATATTATCTACTAAAAATGCGTAATATGTGTCCAATTTGTTGTTTTATATTGAAAAACATTATAAAAAACATTTTTTCCATTGAAAAATAATAAAAAAAATATAACAAAACCAATTTGTTGTAAAATTATTACAAACATTAAAAGTATAATATAAAATGAAAGAAATTATAAAAGTATGATATTATATATGTTTAAAATGTTTTGGATTAATGAAATAGTGCATGGTTTGTTCTTTGTTTTAATAAAAAATAAATGTTGATCCATGGATTGTTAAATCATGGAAAGTTAGGTTCGAAGATTATTTGAGGAAAACTGAAATACATTTTTTTGGAATTTTTTGATTGGTGGGAGGAAATTTGAGATCACTGACTCATGGATTAATGATAGTTGTATTGGGAATAGAGGCTTTCACTAAAGTTTAACAATGTTTATGATTTAGATGAAGACCATTTGATTTTTATCGATGATGCGTTGTCTCAGATTGATTATGTTATACAGTTACACTGACCTGCTAGTACAGTGGTATCAATGTTTAAGAATGGTGTTTTGAGCATAAAGCTCAATTCAATTCTAGTGAACAATAGTTCGATCATGAGAGAATAGTCATGAAGTTTGGTCACATTCATTGTTTAAATAAAATACAATGCATGAGTATAAAAGCGATATTCCCTAAATCCCATGTATATTTGATGTTTATTGGGCAATATTGTATTATGTGATAGATAAAAATCATGGTATGACATGCATGAAGATTAGGAATATCGTATGCATGTATTAAGGGATATTGTAAGGATTGTTATGCGATAACACACCACTAAATTGATATAGCAATGGAATTTTAGAGGGTTAAATTTCAGACACATTAATATTGTTCCTACATATCTCATTTTATCCTATATTTAAATGATCACAAAAGTATTCAATTTTGTTTCTAATGATTTTCTTGAAGTGTAAAAATCAATATTTCTAAATATCTAAATATATTTTTTAATTTTTTTTATTTTAGTTAAAGTTTTTTCTTCTCCAAAGTCTTGATGACTTATGTTCGAGTCATCTGAAGTATAAAGTATTTGCGGTCAAAACTAACTATCAATATAAAGTCTAAGAAATATCCTAGTTTTTAGATATTTTTTCCATGTCTAGAAGTCTTAAGATCAGACAGAGTCTTACATTAAATACTTATGACCAATTAATGATGAAAATTTATAGGGGATAACAGAAGTAGTCGAGCCCATTCCCAACAATGGTTTTTCATCAACTCATTTGTATTTCTCCCTATAACTAGTTGAAATAGAAACCCCATAATCTATGTGATATGATCATCACATATAATTTATAATTAATTTGAGTTATGATAAAGAATGACATATGATTATAATTCTTTCTTCACCGATGATTCAGTTGGGACCTCTTGTCCAACCATCATTACATCTGAGAAATCAATAATAGATTACCTCTAGTAGTTATCCACACAAGTTCCATGAATATTTTACCATCATCGTATAATTATTTTAGTGCTAGCATAGATGATTCGAGTGCATGCATTTATTTTCATTGATCGTAATAGAATCAATTGAGATGAGAAGGAATTAATTTAGTTCTCTCTGGACTCAAGAGGGTAAAGGTGGAGGATCACTCTCTATTATTTAGAGCATTATAAGATAATATCTCTATAATGATTCAAAGGATTCAATCTATAATTCATTATGCACAATAGTGGTTGGGGTTTTTAAACATAGAAAATGATATAATTAGGTACATATAGAAAAAAAGATAGATAATAAATAATTACACATGATCCATTATTATTCTCCCAATCTTTAGCTAAACTCATGTCTAAATAATAATAATTTTTTATTTATTTATTTTTAATGTGTTAAACTTATGGGAAAAAATATTATTTACATATATAAATAAATTAATATTTACTCAAATAATATTTTTATATATCATTTCTCATCAGAAGATTGATCTCAACCCTCTAGTCCTCCTTAATATTTATCAAAATTTTAATAATGTCTATTTATTTAAATAAATAAATGTCTCTGCATTATATTCCATTAAATAGATAAATAATATATTCACTATTTGATCAAATAAATATTTATTGAATGTTCACAGAACCAAATAGATAAATATTTATTACCTTGTGAATATACTAGAGATAAATAAATGTTATATATTCACATAATTGAATAACTAATTATCCAAATAATAAATATTTATTTAATATTCAACTCACATAATATTCACGTGAATAATGGATTACTGAATATATTCAATCAACCAAACATAAATAATTATTAAATTATGTATGAAAATAATATTTTTTTAAAATATTAAATTCAAATTGAATTTAACAGAGGTTCTTGATTCACATACTATGTGACCCTCTAGGCACCTTTCTTAGTGGAATTAGACTACACCGCCTATAGTTAAATTTTAGTATCAAACTACACGCCAAGTCTCCAATAGAGAAAGAATTTAATGTCACAACAATATATAACCTCATATGAATACACACTATGAAATTTTGTTCCCTTTTCATGATATATCTAATCAATAAGGTTTTATATTATTGTCATTAACCTATCCATTTTATGTCTCTTTCTTTGAATTTCTGAAAATGAACTTTTCCAAAAAAACACGATGTCCATGGATTTAAATAATTATTTTCATTCACATAAAATGACATAAGATATAAACTTATATTAAAGAATATAGGGGGTTTAATCCTTTCTTGTATTATTCATTAATGCAATATCACTCATGATGCACCCAATGTATCCTACCTCTCTGTGAGCACATGTCATCACAATTTTTTCCATACGTCAATATATATGACTCATTATTTTCATTAATAATATTTAAGTCTAAGGACCATTACACATGTCTATATATAAGAACATCAAATGACACATATAAATTTATATTTTCTACTGGAGGGTCATGTTCTTATAATCTCCTACTATAAATATTACCAAGGGCGTACTTCTTGAGAAGATGTACAAAATTCCAATGAGTCTCCACCCCTAATAGTCTATACCATTTATATCCCATAAAATGAAATCATCCAACTATATAAAATATATTTAAAAACACCATCATGGAACTTCAGGGTTCTCATCAAAGTGTAAAACTTATATGACCTTTCATGGTTAAATATACCCTTATGATATTATCATATTGATGTCATGTAGAAAAAAATAATCTTGTGGGAAGATATAAATTAATATCCAACACTACGAATGTTTTGGTAATTTAGTAGTAGTTGTTTCTAGGGAACCTACCACAATAGACTCCCACTTTCACTAGAGTTAGCTCCTAACAATATAATTGATTATCTTCAGAAGATAAATATACTACTGTTGAAATATGGAAATTAACTTTGATCCTATAACACTACCAATGGTTGTTCTACTTACTGTGAACTCACATCTCTGAGAAAAATCACCCAAGATGATATCACTGAGTGTATATCATTTTTACTCTGTCATACATAACTTCATGGATAATTCCATTGTTAAAATCGATCAGGTCGTGATTGATTTTTTACTATCTGGGTAAAAATCAAAAATCTGGAACAAATTGTTGCGGAGTTTGATTCTTAAGCTATATTATAAGCCACAACATACTAAATCTAATGTAGTTATGGAAAATACTTGTTATAATTTGATTTCCCTTTTCATATTATATTAACCTAAATATGTTACTTGATCAAACTAATCTAAAGAAGACTAGTTTTATATTGCTTGACAACTAGTATTCATATTTCTCCAACTAATAAGAGCTCGTCTAATTTTACATCCTCAGGTACTGCCAGATATTTTTGACTGACATCCAATGTAGTTTTCATGGTATTGTTTTATATTTTCATTCTATGATTTATGCATAATAAATATAAAATTTGTGTACCTATCATGGCATGTGAGATATATTTCTAAATTAATCTTAGGAATACGTAGTCTATATATCACAAGAATACCATGTGACACTAGAAACAATTTGGATGCATTGTTCCATATTATTTTTTTCAATACCATGTAAACTGGGTACTATAAATTGAATTTATAAATCCCTTAATCTAATCTAGTATATCATGTTCCCATGAACTTCAGTTTATACTCATTATATTTTAAAAAAAATTATTTATCCATATTTAACCATAAGAATAATAACTTATTTTTTATATATTATCAATCACAACTTTCTTAAAAACTATAGTGCTCCCACTAACCTCTTGAAAACACATGAAAAAATTTCATTTCAAATGAATATAAAACGATCGTTATACTTGTTTTAACCTATAAATGGATCTTTAAAACTTGAAATCCATATTAAAATATTATGCCACGTATCTTTTTGGACATGTAACACATATATGTTCCATAAATATACCTCTAAGATAGGAGGGCTTAACATATGATTCCTAATATAATGGTCATGATAGCTATGAAAAGTAGAATTAAAATGGATTTAAGCATGATGTATTAGTGTAAATATTCAAAACTTACTGATACCATGATTGTAACATCCATGTATTGTTTCTGTTGAATATCCACCAATGACTTTACATTAACCACCAAAATATATAATGAATTTTGGTATATAGAATACAACTTTTAATTTGTAAGAACTTGTGAATAATAGTGAGTTGAAACTTATTTATATCTATAGGATCTATTATTATTATCAAATATATCACCCTTCATAATGAATATAAAGTAGGATTTGAATCTACAGATTATACACAAGAGGGGGGGTGAATTGTGTCTTTTTCAATTTTTCAGTAAACCTTTCATTGAACGAGTTCTGTCCTCTATACTTTATCAGATCTGATCATGCAGCGTAATAAGTAAAAATAAGAACACAAAGATTTATAGTGGTTTGGGGAACAGAAGGCCCCTATTCCACTCCACCAACGCTCAACTCCACGAGCTTAGTGATTTTCACTATCTGGTCCTCTTTTCCACAGACCGGTTCACAACTGAGTACAGGAAGTTGACACCTTTACAATCTTTAGGCTAGCAAAGCCTTCTGGTTCAAACACGAACCTACACAGCTTAGAATGAGAAGCTGGTTGCTCAAGAATAAAAGGAATTTCAGAAAGAAGTCTTCCAGTTGATCTTCACAATTGAAACAGAAAGCAATTAACAGTAGACGAATCGTCGTCTCTAGAAATATTGATTTTCAAAACAAAGAAATTTTGAGTCGATCCAGTTGTAGTAGATTTAGAGATATAGTTCACAACTTCAGTAGTAGTAGATCCACAGTAGATATTCGATGCAGAACAAGTGAATGTTCTATCGAGTTCCTTCTTCTTAAACAAACAGAGCTTTGACGCTCTTTTTTGAATCAGCAGAACTGGATGCCTTTTTCAGTTTCTTTTTTCTAACTCTTTTATAAAAGATTGGTCACCACACACGCTTGTACCTGATGTTTCAGAGAGAACATATATAATGAATCTGAGCACATCTCCGGCACATTTAGATCCATAAAAGTCACCTTTTTATTCGCGATATTCAAAAATTTGAATTTACAGAGAAGTTGTAACTTCCCTTAAGACTTGGCATAAAAAGATCCTTTTAATTTGATCTTAAATCCATTGATAAAACGACTTTGAATCAGTCAAAGTCGTAGTTTAAAAACGACTTTAAATCTGGCTTGAAATCCGCCCAGTAATCAGCTTGTTGACTGCTGCATAAAAATATCGTCTTTTAAAATTTCTGATGCCAAACGTAAGGTTGATGATGTGGGCTCCAAATGTAGGGTTGATGACATAGTCTTCAAACATAAGGTTGACAATGTAAGGTTGAATCATAAACATAGGGTTAATCATCCATACTTTTCTTCAAATATCAAACGTATGGTAAAAGATCAATACTTTTACTTGATCCATACTTTTCTAAGAACGTATGATTGTTTACAAAAGTAAGGTTGATGAACCATAATTTTGAGAAACAAACGTAATGTTTATTACTTATGTACGGTTCTCATTCCATACTTTGCTAATAACCAAAACGTAATGTTCCTTTTTAACGTAAGGTTCTTCTTCCATACTTTGCTGAAAACGTATGGTTGTTTAACCATAGTTTTCTCTTATCTCAAAAAGTATACACCATTTTCATCCTTATGCTACGTTTATCCATATAAGGTATGAACAGTGATTCCAGAACGCGCTAAAGTAGATTCCGCGCTATATTTATCTACGTATGGTATGAACAGTGATTCCAGGATGTGCTAAAGCAGAATCCGAACAAGTAATAAATTATTGTTATTTCAAGCGTAAAATAAATTAATAAACTCCTTCAAAATACTAAATAAAATCATTAGAAAATAATGAAGGGTATTTTTGAGCATATAAATTATCATAAAGAGATAGTGTATTATTTTCAATAATCTCCCCCTTTAAATAACATTATTATGTATTGTTGAAAACAATACTTTTCTCAACAATCTCCCCCTTTTTGATGATCACAAAACCCATAAGATAATAAAATTATTTAAACAAAATTAACTATCAAAATTAGTTACATAAAGTTTTATAATTTTGAGAGAATAAAATAATATTTAATTTTAGAAAAATTATTTTAAAATAACTCCCCCAGAAGAAAAAATTTTTTATCCAAATTTCTCATGTAAACATTAAATATACAGAAAACCATTAAAACAGTTTTGTAAAATAAAATGTTGTGGTTATCCAAATTTCCCATTCAATTCTCGCCCTAAATAAAAATATGATGTTGTATGTATCCAAATTATACCCCTTTTTTGTGATATCAAAAAGAATGATAAAGCATGGATTTGAACACATTTAATGTTGTACTGAACTACAGGTAAATGCTTATTATTAACTGTTTATCAATAATTAAATCTGGTATACTGACATTAACTTAAAATAGTAATAAACAAATATAAAAAGAAAAAAAATAAACAATGAAGGAAATTTTCATTCAAAAATAGTAGTATATACATGAAAATGACATACACAAGAATCAAGGTTTGGGTAAGATAGGAAACAGGTTCTATATCCTCTGGATTGCAGACTTGATTTCTGTAAGCTGTTCCCTGAGTCACTTCATCATCCCATCTCCAAGTTTGATAATGATCTCTCTATTCTCTTGAGTCATATGAATATCCTTGATTAAATTGACTCTGAGAAACTCATGCATCCTTTCCTCTTTTTCAACAAACACTGACAGCTTCTCTGACAATTGATTTAACAGGATTCTAATTGATGGATCACTAGATGTTAGTTGATCCACTAGAAACTTCTGATTTTATAGCAACACTAACAAAGGAGAACTGTTACATTGAAGATCTTGTAACCTTTCATTCATGTTTCTCATCACAATTGTAATATCTTGAAACCTTCTGATTAAATCAGGTGAAGTACCTGATCCACTAACAACATTATTCGCAACTGATGCAAATTGGTTCTCCATAAACAGCTTTAGATCTGAGAAATATAACTTCAGAACCATTTCATATTTCAATTGTGTAACAACAATCAGAATATCCTCTTTAAACATTTCAACTTCTTGCCTTTAGACTGGACTCTCTTTTAGCTTTTGAAATCTCAAATGTTTTAAGTCTAAGACATTTCTCAGAGTAACATTCTCAGATTAAAACTGAGATACTTTTCTGTACAGTTACTCAATTTCTTATTTCCTTGAATCAGAGGCACCTTGTTCTTGATTCATATTCTCATGCTCTAGATGATGCATCAGTACCAAAGGTAATGATTCAACATTAGATTTTTCTTTTTCTCTGTCCTGAGAAGGTTGGTCCATAAATTTTTCCTTAGAGTTTTCAAACTCCTCCATAGAAAAATCCTCTTGAAGTACCTCTGTTGGAGCTTCAGAAGCATCCTCATCACATTCATCTACATCTTTGTCTTCCACTAGAATTTCAAGAACAATATTTTTTGTAGTTTCCTGAGGTCTGGCCACTTCTTCACCAGGAACTGCCTCCGTCTCTTGTTTCTGTTGAAGTACAACTTCAATATCAGCTAGAATTTGTTGCTGAGTCTCCCTTTGAGCTTCTTCTTGAACTCCTGATCCCTCTACTAGTGATGTTACTTCTGAAACATCTTCCATGGTCTTATCAAAAACATCTTCTCTTACAAAAGAATAAGAAAATAAAGCTGTTGTTGTTGTTTCCAATGCAGGGGAGGTAATTTCCTCATTGACAGGTCTCTTTATTTTTGATTGAAGACCCTCCTGACTTCTATGTTCTTTAGCATATTCCACATCAAAGCGAATTCTTCTTGCTACATTGCTAACTCTTGATTCAGCTTTTCCCTCCTTGGACTTAGCAGGTTGAGCCTGAGCACTCTCTGAGTCTTCCTCATCTCCTACTGGAAAAAGTTTTCCTTTAATGGTGCTCCGGAAATATCCAGCCTTCCATAAAGTTCTAGCATTAAACGTATTACTGTGATGACAGTTTACTCGAGCATCCACTAATCTCACCATGTCTTTCTTAAATAGCAGTTTAGAAATAAATCGACCGAAAGGGTAGAAATTCATCTGGGCATTGCTTTGACAGCAGAAATTGAGATACCTTATCATGTATCTTGGAAGGTTTAACTTAATATCGCTTAATAGAAGAAACATTATATACATATCAGGGTACAAAATCTTTTCCATTTATGCCATTCTTGGAGCTATTCCAGTCTGAATAAATTTGACCAAAATTTTCTGATCAGGTTCCAAATCCTTGATAAACCTTTTCTTTATAGTTTTAGTAAAAAAAAGAAAAGACATGATGTCCTCGGATTTATGCACAAAATATCCAATATTTTTCAAATCGAAATGAAAAACTCCCTCATGAGGGAAGTTAAGAATCTGACCAATCTCTACTGATGAGATTGAAAAATCCTTATCCTCTATCTTAGCCATCATACCGTCCTTGGTATCTCCCAGGCCAAACTGTAGAGATTTGAAGAAGTATCTATGTTCTACTTCATACAGAAATTCCTTATTTTAACTATTGAACATATGTTCAAGATTCTGAAACAACAACGCTTGTTTAAACAACATATTTGTCTGAAATAACCAGTCGATATCGATTACCTTGCCCTGTAAAAGTTTTCTTCCCTTAGAGCATTGTCTCTTAGCATTGCTTGGCTCGGCTTTAATGGCTCTTTTAGTCCTTACCATTTCTGCGAGAGTCTCAAAAGGTTTGAAGTTTAGGGTTTCAGAGGTTCGAAGATTAGGGTTTGGAAGCAGAAGTGCAGTTTTTGGATTTCAAAAGGGTTTCGATAGAAGTGAAATGGTTTAGAAGTCGAAAAGGCTCTGACATCCTTGATTCCTGTGTAATCACTAATCATTACATATATTTAAAACAAATAAAATTTGCATATGGCGAATGAGAAAAAAAATCTTAAACAGTATTCAATAAACAAAATAAAATTTACAAAAATAAATAAAAGTAAATAAAAATAAGAATTATTTAAAATTAAATAAACCTAACTCCCCCTTAATAAAATCAAACCTTGCAGTGGGAAGTGATTTAGTAAAAATATATTCTAATTGAATATCAGTATTTATAAATTCTAAAAATATATCTTTTTTAATAACATGATCTCTTAAAAAGTGATGCCTTATATCAATGTGCTTAGTTCTAGAATGACTAATAGGATTTTTTGAAATATTAATTGCACTTGTATTATCACATAAAATAGGTGTATTATTAAAATTCAATCCAAAGTCCATAAGAGTTTTTTTCATCCACAAAACTTGTTCACAACAACTGCTTGCAGAAACATATTCTACTTCAGCTGTTGACAGGGCAACTGAATATTGTTTCTTACTAGACCATGATAATAAAGACTTTCTTAAAAAGTGACATGTTCGTGATGTGCTTTTTCTATCTAATATACAACTTCCAAAGTCAGCATCTGAATATGAAATCAAATTGAAATCAGAAGTTTTTGGATAAATAAGATATTGAAAAATAGTTTATTTTAAATATCTAAAAATTCTTTTAACAATAGTTAGATGAGATTCTTTAGGATTTGATTGAAATTTAGCACAAAGACATACTGAATACATTATATCTGGCCTGCTAGCAGTAAGATATAAAAATCTACAAATAATACCTCTATATAACTTGTTGTCAATTGATTTCTTACTTTCATCCAAATCAAGTTTTATATTAGTACACATAGGAGTTGTAAAAGACTTGCTGTTTTCAAGTCCAAATTTCTTAAGTAAATCAGTAATGTATTTTCTTTGATTTAAAACATTTTCAAAATCTTTTGGAAATATTTGAAGTCCTAAGAAAAAATTTAATTCTCCCATCATACTCATTTCAAATTCTTCTTGCATTAACTTTGAAAACTTATGACAAAGGGTTTTATTATTTGATCCAAAGATTACATCATCAATATAAATTTGAACCAATAAAACATTATTTTTCACAGTTTTCTTAAAGAGTGTTGGATCTGTCAATCCAACAGTAAAGTAATTTTTCAAAAGAAAAGAACTTAATCTTTCATACCAAGCTCTTGGTGCTTGTTTAAGGCCATAAAGAGCTTTAGTAAGTTTAAAAACAGAATTAGGTTTATGAGATTTTCCAAAACCAGGAGGTTTCTCAACATAAACTTCCTCCATTAAATAACCATTTAAAAAGGCAGATTTAACATCCATCTGAAATAATTTAAAATTCATATAAGATTCATAGGCTAAAAGGATTCTAATGGCTTCTAACCTAGCTACAGGTGAAAAAGTCTCATCATAGTCTATTCCTTCTTCTTGATTATATTTTTTAGCTACTAATCTTGCTTTATTTCTAGTTATTGTGCCTTTGTCATCTTGTTTATTTCTAAAGACCCATTTGGTTCCTATTATAGGGTAATTCTTAGGTCTTTCCACTATTTCCCAAACTTTATTTCTTTTAAACTAGTTTAATTCATCTTACATTGCTATTACCCAGCTTTCATCATCTAAAGCTTCTTCTATAGACTTGGGTTCTTATTGAGATAGTAAGGCAGAGAATTCCACTAGATTTCCTAAGTTTCTTCTAGTTTGAACACCAGTTTCTAGGTCACCTATTACAGTTTCTAAAGGGTGGTTATTTAGGGTTCTAGACTTTCTAGGTAATATATTTAAAGGTTCTTCAGTATCATGTTCCTCTGAACTGGACTGAATTTCTTTTATATTATTTTTAAAATCATTCTTTAAGTCTTCATGTCTCATGTTATCATTAGAGTCAAGTTCATCCATTTGATCTATCCTTTTCTAAAAGGGATCAGATTCATCAAATTTCACATGAAATGATTCTTCAACAATCTTTGACTTCTTATTATAAACTCTATAAGATTTGTAGGTAGCAGAATATCCTAAGAAATACCTTCATCAGATTTTGGACCGAACTTACCAAGATTATCCTTGGTGTTTAAGATGTAAACCTTGCATCTAAAAACTTTAAAGTAATTTACTTTAGGTTTTCTATTATTCCATAGTTCATAGGGTGTCCTTTTTAAAATAGGTCTAATTAAAACTCTATTAATTATATAGCAAGCTGTATTCAAATCTTCTGCCCAAAAATATATAGGTAGGCTATATTCATTTAACATCATTCTAGAAATTTCTTGAATTGTTCTATTTCTCCTTTCTACAATCCCATTCTGTTGAGGTGTTCATGGTGCAAAGAAGGTGTGTTTAATACCCATATTTGAGAAAAAGGAATTAAATCCCGATTCTCAAATTCTCCACCATGATCACTTCTCAGTGAGATTATATTAAAACCTTTTTCATTTTGAACAGATTTGCAGAAACTTTCAAATAAGTTAAAAGCTTCATTTTTGAATTTCAAAAAGAAAATCCATGTAAATCTAGAATAGTCATCAACTAAAACATATACATATAATTTACCAGCTAAGCTTGCTACTCTTGAGGGTCCAAAAAAATCCATATCAATAAGTTATAGAGGTTTAGATGTAGAAACTTTATTAACATATTTGAAGGATGATTTATGTTGCTTGACAAGTTGACATGCATCAAAAAATCTGTTACTTTCAAATTTGAGACTAGGTAAATCAGAAACAAAATGTTTCTTAGATAATTTATGAAAAATATATACATTGCAATGTCCAAGTCTCATATTCCAGATCCAGGATTCACTTACTTTAGCATTCAAGCAGTTTACTTACTGTTTATACAAGGAATTTAAATCCAAAGTATAGACATTATCAGTTCTTGGTGCTTTAAATTTAAACAGTTTATCTTTAGAAACAGTACAAAAATTTTCAGTAAAATCAAAAGTATATCCACCATCACAGAGTTGATAGATACTTATCAGATTGTGTTTTAATCCTTGTACCTAAAGTACTTTGTTGATTGAGACTGTTTTTGGATCTCCAATAGTTCCAATGCCAACAATTTTTCCTTTAGCATTGTCACCAAATGTGTCAAGTCCTCCTTCCTTTTGAGTGAGTGAAGAAAAATTCAATGAGTTTCCACTCATATGTCTTGAGAATCCACTGTCCATGTACCATATATCTTTTCTTCTCTGGTGGCCTGCTACCTGCAAAGACATTTAAACAAATTGCTTTGGTACCCATATTCTGTTGGGTCCAGGAGTGTTAGTTAGCAATGATCTAGGTATCCATATTTTCTTTGTTCTTTTAAAAGAATCTGAATCATATAAATATTTTGAAACATAGGCTTTCTTAATACCACAAATTTTAGGTTGTCTTAAGAAACATTTTTTAGCTATATGTCCCTTTGTCCCACAAAAATTACAATTAACCTTTTTAGAGCTAGGAACAAAATAATTTTTATATAGCTTAGGTTTTTCTCCTTTACTGCCAATTCCAAATCTCTCCTTTTTAATGACAGTTTTTCCAAGAATTTCATTTAATGAATTTTCTCCTTTTGTAAAAACCAATGCAGCCTATTTATAAGATTCTACTTCATCCTGTAGTGTTTTTATTCTTGATACAAAATTAATATTTTTAGAGTTAATCGAATTGTATTTATCAGTTAATTCTTTATGTTGTTTCAGCATTGTATCTCTTTCATCTAAAATGGATTCATGTTTTTTTAGTGATTTATGTTTCTTAAATAGTGAGTCATATCTTTCTTCAAGCATATTGCAATAGGCTGCAAGTTTTTCATTTGTGTATCTTAATTCGGAATTTGATTCATTGTTTGAGTCAGAAGAGTAATATGAATGTACCTCCTCAGTTTCTACCATAAAACACATGTTTTCTTTTAGATTGAATTATTCTTTCTCTGAGCTTGATTCAGGAGAGCTACTAGAGTCTTCAGATACACTCTAGGTAGCTTTCATAGCTTTCTTGTCTTTCTGCTCAAAGTCATTTCTTTTGAAGAATTTCTTATTCTTCTTTGTATCTTTCAATTGTGGGCAATCTAGTCTGATATGACCCATATTCTTGCATTAATAATATCTTACTTCCTTATTATCTTCCTTAAATTATTTTTTGAAGCCTCTTTTCTTGCTGTAGAACTTTCTAAATTTCATGGCTAGCTGAGCCAGCTCTTCATCTGAGTTTGATGAGTCAAAACTCTCTGATTTATCTTTGAATTCTCTATTCTTCAGCTTTCTATTCTTTTGTTGTGAAGTTACTTTCAAGGAAGTATATTCTCTTTTGATAAGCACTTTATGTTCATTAGCCTTATTTTTCATTTCAGCTTCATACATCATCAGTGTACCAATCAGCTCTCTCATGGTTAGATCTTTGACAGGAGTTGATTGTCTGATTGCAGCAGAGATACCATTACATCGAGTAGGAAGTACCCTTAGAACTTTTAATGCTTGATCTGCCTGGTTGATAGGTTCTCCTAGAGATGTTATATTATTGAAAATTTCTGTCAATCTACCATTCATTTGGGTAATGATTTCACCTTCCAACATTCCGAAAGTATCAAATTTCAGTTTTGCAGTTGCATATCTCATTTGTCTCACATTGTTTGTTCCTTCATATGCCACAACTATTGTTTGCCACATCTCATATGTTGTTGGGCACTGAGATACTCTGTTAAATTCATCTGGTCCTAGACCGTAGATTATTGCATTCATAGCCTTCGAATTCATATCATACTCTGCCTCTGTAGCAGCACTCCATGTCTCATGAATTTCAGGAATTTCAGGAATTTCATAAGGAGTTAAAATCTTTGAATAGAATTTATATCTGAGGTTTTTCAGATATATTATCATGCGCGATTTCCAGCAGCCATAGTTGTCTCCATTAAAATATGGTGCTCTGACCATTGACATCCCTTCTCTTGTATCAGTAATGATGCTCTATTGTATATAATCTTTAAATGCTTCTTTCTTTATAAGGATCTATCAAAAGCTTCTCCTCTGATACAAATTTTTGGATCTGAATCTACCGATTATACACAAGAGGGGGGGGGGTGAATTGTATCTTTTTTGATTTTTTGGTAACCCTTTGATTGAACGAGTTCTGTCCTCTATACTTAATCAGATCTGATCATGCAACAGAATAAGTAAAAATAAGAACACAAAGATGTATAGTGGTTCGTGGAACAGAAGGCCCCTAGTCCACTCCACCAACGCTCAACTCCACGAGCTTGGTGATTTTCACTATCTGGTCCTCTTTTCCATAGACCGGTTCACAACTGAGTACAGGCAGTTGACACATTTACAATCATTAGGCTAGAAAAGCCTTCTGGTTCAAACACGAACCTACATAGCTTAGAATGAGAAGCTGGTTACTCAAGAATAAAAATAATTTCAGAAAGAAGCCTTCCATTTGATCTTCACAATTACAACAGAAAGCAATTGACAGTAGATGAATCGTCGTCTCTAGAAATATTGATTTTCAAAACAAAGAAATTATGAGTCGATCCGGTTGCATTAGATATAGATATATAGTTCATAACTTTAGCAGTAGTAGATCCACAGTAGATATTCGATGCAGAACAAGTGAATCTTCTATCGAGTTCCTTCTTCTTAAACAAACAGAGCATTGATGCTCTTTTTGAATCAGCAGAACTGGATTCCTTTTTCAGTCTCGATTTTCCACCTCTTTTATAAAAGATTGATCACCATACATGCTTGTACCTGGTGTTTCAGAGAGAACGTATATAATGAAGTTGAGCACATCTCCTGCACATTTAGATCCATAAAAGTCGCCTTTTTATTCGCGATATTCAAAAATTTGAATTTACAGAGAAGTCGTAACTTCCCTTAAAAATCAGCATAAAAATATACTTTTAATTCGATCTTAAATCCATTGATAAATTGGATTTGAATTAGTCAAAGTCGTAGTTTAAAAACGACTTTAAATATAGCTTGAAATCCGCCCAATAATCAGCTTATTGACCGCTGCATAAAAATATCATCTTTTAAAATTTTCTGATGCCAAATGTAATGTTGATGACATGGCCTCCAAACGTAGGGTTGATGACATAGTCTTCAAACGTAAGGTTGAATCATAAACATAGGGTTGATCATCCATAATTTTTCTTCAACTCTCAAACGTATGGTAAAAGATCCATACTTTTACTTGATCCATACTTTTCTAAGAACATATGATTATTTACAAAAGTAAGGTTGATGAACCATACTTTTTAGAAACAAACGTAATGTTTAGTACTTATGTACGGTTCTCCTTCCATACTTTGCTGATAACCAAAACATAAGGTTCCTTCATAACGTAAGGTTCTTCTTCCATACTTTGCTGAAAATGTATGGTTGTTTAACCATACTTTTCTCTTATCTCAAAAAGTATACACGCTTTTCATCCTTATGCTACATTTATCCACGTAAGGTATGAACAGTGATTCCAGAACGTGCTAAAGCAGATTTCGCGCTACATTTATCCACGTAAGGTATGAATAGTGATTCCAGGATGCGTTAAAGCAGATTCCGAACAAGTAATAAATTCTCGTTATTTCAAGAGTAAAATTAATTAATAAACTCCTGCAAAATACTAAATAAAATAATTAGAAAATAATTAAGGGTATTTGTGAGCATCAAAATTATCATAAAGAGACAAAGTATTATTTTCAATAATCTCCCCCTTTAAATAACATTATTATCTATTATTGAAAACAATACTTTGCTAAACATATAAAACCACCACTACAGTTTCAACCATCCTATACAGTATGTGTCTCCGGAAAAATTCCTCCCACTTACACTTGTGGAGTTTTAATGTTATTATTCCAACTTGTTCATTTGGGGCCAAGATTCTACTTAATTCTTTCTTTCTCCCACTATCTCAAAAGATATTTATTTACCTCATATAAATAATTTTTATATGATTAATGCCTCTTTCTATATTGGGGATTTAAATATCATTAGTAGAAATATAAACATTAATTGAGACACACCCTCTATTTTTATGATGTACATTTGAATATTTCATCAACTTTTCAAATGGATCTCATTAGAAACACCTTAGGCTATAACATAATGGATTTAATTTATATGAAAAGTTTATAAGATATCCATTAATAAATATAGTTGAAATATGGTTAGCTATTTCCCTTCTATTTTTTCGAAACATTTATCAAAAGTAATTATGAAAAAGTTGCAATGTTTATAATAATATTGATTGATCTACCATATAATATCACCTTCAATATGATGTGAAAAAGTTAATATGATTTTATGAAAATATTCACTCTATATTTAATGATCAATGCCTACTTAGTTTAAGATACTCTTTTTCATACCAAAATAGTGAATCCTATATCTTTTTTCCAGTGAAATAATTTCTTTAATTTATTATTCTCAAAATTTATTAAATGAATTTAATGAAATATATAAATTTACTACTAGATTCACCCTATAATTATTCATACTATATAGATGAATAAATTCTGAAATATTTGTGGAATACCTTTATTTAGAACGGTTTATTTTTCTAAAACTAAATAAGTATTTATGTTAATAATACCTAATGTATTTTTAGCTGTAAGGAGACTAAATAATCTTTTGGGTAATTTTTTTACAACAAACTTAAGATTTTCTCTTAACAAAGAATTATATTGACACTATTGGGTATGGATATTATAATTTAAATTCATTATTATTACTGGTTAAATGTGGGTGATTTTAGTTTAATTTAATTTACAAAAAGTTACAAAAAAATATAACAAAAATTATTCCATAAATTAAATAATATTTCATTGTTTCTGACTGGATATCAAGATAATTTTTAGAGAAAATTAATACAAATGAGAATACATTCAGGTTTTCAATCAAAATTTTCATGATCTTTATGGATGACATTAGAATAACCCTTTATTGAATCCTTTTGAGGTAAATTTGTATCCTTTCAATTCTTTATTGTTTCCTATATTTAAATACATATATATTGTAAGATTATTTTATTTTAATAATGAAGTGATGGATAACAACTTGTTTATAACAACCCTGATCTTTATTTAACACTTAAACATGATTAATTACATAAAACTGTCACTTTATAAAACATAGAATATTGATACTTCTAGTTTCTTTAGGGCTTAGAAACATTACACAAAAACTTAAAACATAAAAGGAATCATCTTATTGAAAACTTCTTTTACATGACCACATCATTCCTTCGTACTTAGCATTGCATGGGATAACCTGAGGACACGCCTAATAAAAGGGTGAGCTATAAATCCCAGTAAGGGAGTAAAAAAGGCATAATATGAAGAATAAAATACATTTTAAGAAATAGGCATATCAATTGAGCATAAGAGAAACATGAACATAAAGGCATGATATAACATGATTAACATAACATGGAAATGTGGAAACAACATTTAACATGATATTAACATGAGCCAAGGCTCATTGCACATGGAAGATGAGTAAAACCTATTTTCACTTGAATTATAATTATTAAACCCACATTTAACTTGATGTATCATGATACCAATCTTTATCCAATTCATTGGAGCACTATCAGGGCACACCCTTCTTAATCATTTCATTTCATGCATAAATGTGACACATGGATCATATAACACAGATTAATTAATAAAAATCATTTTTTACATGATAAATAATTGTGGAATTAATACATTAAACTCTATAATAAATAATTAAATTTCCATAAAGGTGAATAACCTTGATAAGAAAAATGGGCACGGTATTCACTACACAATGAATTTGGCTTAGAAAATCACGGTGCAATTTCAACAGCATAACAACGCGACATAAGAATTCATAAAAATGGTTGATGAGAGATAAAGGGTTGTATCATCATATTTAAATGAAATTTACAGTAAGGGGGTCATATAGATACATGTACCAACATATGTAATTGGATTTAGATTCATAATACAAAATATTTTCTTAAATGTAAATGAGAAGAGAGAAATTCCTTATAGAATTTTGGCATGGTAATAGGTGCACATGGGAGGCATTAATGAGAGATAAATAGGTCTCACATCATTAAAAAATAAGTATTTAATTATGGGAGAGGTTCTAAATAAAACCCCAACATTTTTAATTGAAAATAAAAAGGTATAGCAACATAAATAAACTTGGAAAAAAATGAGAAAGGAAGAAATCCCTTACTTGGAAGTGTGATACCAAAGGCTTGGGAGAGTCGTGAGAGATGCTTATTGGGATATTGGGGAACCATGGGAGGATTCTAGAGATAGAAGGTAAGAGGTTGATCGAGCTTCAAATTCATTGACTGAAGAGGAAGTGGGATCTTGGGTGGGTTTATATAGGAAAAGGGATGAAATTCATTATTATTTAGGTATTGGACCCTACACATTAAACTAAAAAAACCACAAACCCACCCATGGTTTTGTCCCATAGTGTTTTCCATAGGGGATTGGAAAAAATTATTTTATATGTCCAATGTTCTAACTTATTAAAATATTAGTCTTTCTTATGTAAAGGTGAGTCACACTATCAAAGAAATTATTTAAAAAATATAAAATGTTTTATATGTCTTGGAGTGTCCAATAAGGCTTTGTAAAATAAAAAAAATAAACTTAAAATCACATTATTTAAATGTTAAAACATATATTGTCCTAAAATTTCATTTATCGTATTTTATTACATCACTATTGGGTCATTATGATGTCATAAAACACATTATATAATTAAAAAGTATTTAATTTTTACCCAAAAATTCAACTATCCCAGAAAATTATGAAAAATTCACCATTTGATAATTTCGACATCCTGATTCCAAAAAATAATATTAATTTTATCTAAATAATTTTCTAAATATGTGAATTTTTTAATTTTAACATAAAAATCGTCATTTATCAAAAATTCATGGGTTTTGACAAAAACAGTTTTCAAACCTTAATAAAAATTACAATTGTATTCATAAAAATTATATGATAATTTATATTTAATAAAAATTAATTTAGTAATAATATTTCATTAAAACATTACTTAATTAAAAAATCCATTAATTCATCAAAATAGATTTCTTAATTGAATATTAACTAAAAATACTACTTGTTCTTTGAAAGCTATTTACAAAGTAACAATGATAAAATGAATGGATAAAAAAATAATTCACATAATCATAGTTCTAGGGTCTTGTTACATAACCCCTTATAACACCTGCATAAGACCTAAGGGTAAGTTGTACGATGGTGATAGACTCTTGGGTGGCTCAGATAACATCTCGAGTGGTAATCTCTATTAACTTCCACTTCTCTCATAGGAGATTCCATTCAAGCTTAACGTGTTAAAGATCGGATTGGGCTTGGTCAAGAGTGAAGCCCAATGACACCTCTTCCTTTTAGAGCTCCGAAAAATGGGCTTTATATGGAGCAATTCTACTGGCTAAGTCAATCACTTACTTTTTTGAGTAAATTGGATTTTTAAGGCCCTATATTTATACTAATCATGTGATCACTATTCGATGAATCTATTAGAAATGGTAAAAATTATTAATGGTATTTTGAAATACAAAATCATAAAACCAAGAGAGATCATATTTTATTTACCATTTTACATTATAATGAATTTAACTAGATTAAGAGGAATTTTCATTAATAAAAATCTGGGTCATTACAATCTTCCCCCCTTAAGAAATTTCTCCCTTGAAATTTACTTTTCCCACACTAAAACAGATGAGGGCAACTCTTCTTCATCACTTCCTCAAATTCCCACATTTCTTGTTCAAACTTGTGAGTTTTCCAAAACACCTGGACGAGGGGCATTGTCTTATTTCGTAGAACTTTTTCCCTGTGATCTAAGATCTTCACCGCCTTCTATTCATAGGAGAGTTCATTCTCTAATGGTACCACCTTTGGATTGAGTACATGCGATGAGTTGGGTATGTACTTCCTCTAGAGTGGTACATGGAATACATCATATACTTGAGATAAGTTCGATGGGAGTGCTAGTCGATAGGCCACTACTCCAATGCGATCAAGGATCTGAAAAGGGATGATGTACCTTGGACTAAGATTTCCATTCATCCCAAATCTCATAACCCTCTTCCACGGTGATATGGGAAGGAATACCATGTCTCTAAGATAAAAATCTAGGTCTCATCAATGATTATCAGCATAACGCTTTTGTCAAATTTGGGAAACTTTAATGTGTTGTTGAATGATCTTAACATTCTCCACCATTTCTTCAACCATTTCTAGACCTAGGAGTTTTCGCTCCCCAAATTCATCCCAACATGTCAGTGTTCTGCACCTCATCTCATAAAGGTATTCATAAGAATCCATTTGGATGCTTGAGTGGAATCTATTGTTGTAAGAGAACTCAACCAGAGGAATATGTTGATCCCATCCTACTTTGAATTACATTGAGCATGCTCTCAACCTATCCTCAAGTTTTTTGATAGTCCACTCAGATTGGCCATCTGTTTGAGGATTATAATTCGTACTAAAGTTCAAATTAGTATTAAAAGCATGTTGAAGACTCTTCCAAAACATAGAAGTGAATCGTGGATCTCAATCAGATACAATAGATAATGGTACTCCATGTAGAATTATGAATTCTCTGATGTATATCTATTCTAGTTGATCCAATTATAAATTCTATCAAATTTTAATAAAGTGTGCAGTCTTTGTAAGACGATCGAAAAAAACCCATATAGCATTTTTTCCTTTGGATTTATTCGGAATTCTAGTGACAAAATCCATGGTGATGTTCTCTCATTTACATTTTGGTATGGGTAATAGTTGCATCATACCCTTAAACTTCTATCTATCAACCTTCACTTTATGACATTCTAGGAACTTTGATGTATACTCAATGATATCATTCTTCATTTTATCCCACCAATAATGTTCTTAGAGATTAAAATACATATTTGTGTTTCCTGGGTGAATGGAGAAATTCAAACTATGCTCATCATCCAAAAGTTCTTTCTTTAACTCTTGATTTGATGTAACTCATAGTCTTCACCCAAATCTCACAATTCCTTCTTCATTAACATTTAACTTTGAGGATTTACCTTTTCTGATAGTTCCCACTTTATTATAAATTCCCACCTCATCCTTTTGAGAATCATTTAACCATTCTAAAAGATACAGTTGGGAAATCATTTGTAAAAGGATTGATGATGTTCCATTACTTATGATTCCCATGTCCATATTCATCTAATCTAAGAAGATTAGATCCTTTTCAATTCTCATAAATGATAGGATCTCTGGGTCCTTTCTACTTTAAGCATCCTCCACCTTGTTCGATTTCCCAGGGTGGTAATGGCTTGAGAAGTCACAATCTTTCATCAGCTCTAACCATTTTTATTGGAACATATTTAACTCTTTCTGTGTGAATATATACTTGAGGATTTTGTGGTCCGTATATATTTCACACTTCTCCCCAAAGAGGTAATGTTGCCAAATTTTTAAAGCGATGATCACCACATCCAAATCCAGATCATGTGTTGGATAGTTCTGCTCATGAAATTTCAATTTTCTATAAGCATAGGCAATGACATTGTCATTTTGCATCAACACATATCCCATGACCTTCTTCGAAGCATGATGGAATACCAAAAAAAGTTCTCCACTTGTGGGTAATGTGAGAACGGGTGTAGTGATAAACCTCCTTTTCAACTCCTTGATGATATCTTTACATTCATCACTCCAAGAAAACTTGACTCCTCTTCGAGTTAGTTTGGTAAGAGGGTTTGACAATCATGATAAATTTCTCACAAATCGGTGATAATATATATCTAACCCCAGGAAGCTATGAATATCTTTCATTGATGTTGGCCTCGTCCATCCCTCAATTACAACTGTCTTATAGGGATCCAAGGATATCCCATTTCTTGTGATGATATGACCCAAGAATGATACCTCCTTCAACCAGAACTCACACTTGTTGTACTTTTCATAGATATTCTTCTTTCTCTAGGTCTCTAGTATAGTTCTTAGACGTTCCTCATTCTCCTCCTTGGTTTTGGAGTATATTAGAATATCGTCTATAACGACTACCACAAATTTTTCGAGGTAATATATAAAGACTCTATTCATCAAGTCCGTGAAGATTTATAGAGAATTAGTGAGTCCTAAAGGCATTACTATGAATTCATAGTGATCATATCTAGTACAAAAAGAAGTCTTGGGGATATTTTCCTTCTTCACCCTTACATGTTAATATCCCAACTAAAAATACACCTTAGAGAAGTATTGTAATCCACATAGCTGATCGAACAAGTCATTAATTTGTGGTAGAGGATAATTGTTCATTATCGTGATTTTTTTATGCTCATGATAATCGATGCAAAGGCGCATTGATCTATCCTTATTCTTGATGAAGAGGACTGGAGCACCCCATGGTGAAGCACTTGGGTGTATGAACCCTTTAGCTAGATTTGTCTATAGTTATTTATTCATCTCCACAAGCTCCAAAATATCCATTCTATATGGATTCTTGGATATTGGAAACTCCCCATGTATAAGATCAATTGATAATTCAACATCTCTTCTTGGAGGAAGACTAGTCAATTACTCTGAAAACAAATCACCGAATTCCCTCACAATAGGCATGTATTCTAGGACGGTTTCTTCCTTAGACTCAATCATCTGAGCCAGATATGCATGATCATAGGGAAGTAACATCCATGCTTGAGATGATGGTGCTAAATAAGATTCATCCTCCTCCTTGCACTTGTACAAAATCTAGGGTCGATTCACTATATGAAGAGTGATTTCTCTCTCATGGAAATTTATGTTGGCTCTATATAAATAAAGCCAATCCACACTAAGAATTGCATAAAATTCCACCAGAGGGAGTATTAAGAGGTTCTCTGGGAAGTTCAATCCACAAATTGTGACAAGGGAGGAGTTATATTCATGGGATGCAATGATTGGCCAATTTTCTGTACTCACTGACATCTTTATTTCCATGATTTTTGGTGGTGTTTGGACTGTTCTACTAAAATTTTGGGATATAAAAGAATTCATAGAACCCGAATCAAATAGTACGTTCTCTATTCTTGAATTAATAACTAGAGTACATGTTGCCACTTCATTTTTGTGTTTCACTTCGGTGGTAGTGATAGAAAAATCTCACCCTTTCTACCTTTTAGGTTGTTGGTTACCTCCTCAAACCCTTAGCTTAGGGAACTGGTTTGAAAAGTTCCCTGGTTCTTTGTAGTTGAAGCAATGAACAACATGTTGAGGGTCGAACAGAGCATTCCTCTCCTCTATCACAACCATGGGTTTCTCTTGTTGAAAGTTAATATCTAGATTCCCTTCTCTTCCACACCTAAAGAATTTCCTCATCCCCTTCAAGCAATTTCTAGGGTGCTTATTTTCTCACCTTTGGAAAGTGGAGTGCTGGATTTTCTTAGCACCATTGGATTTATCCATCAGACTTCTAGAATTAAATTTCACCTTCCACTTCTTATCCCCATGATACCCCTAAGATTTTCCGATCTCCATTTCTACTTTGAGGGCACATCAGACAATTTTCTCATAGCTCTCAAAGTCACATATCACTAGGTCTTTCCATAGGCTAGGTTTTATTCCACTAAATAAGTGGTCAAACTTGCATTTGGGGGTAACGAAAAAGATGGAGGTATATCGTGCAAGCCTTGTAAATTTTTTCTCATACGCTCCGACATATTCTTTTTCTTTTTGATTTAGGGAAACGAAGTACCTTTCTATCTTAATTTGGAGGGTGTGCTGAAAATATTTATCAAATTTTTTTTTCTAGAAATCATTCCATTCTAACACCTCTATCACTTCCTCAGGTTTCGTATTTTTGATCAATTTCCACCATGGATCAGATTCACGCTCCATATGATATGAATCCATAATTACCTTATCTTTTTTGGAACATTGAAGGATGGAGAAGATATTTTCAATGGACTTGATCCATTGCTCAAAAATTGAGGGGTTAAATGATCTATTAAAAGTAGGAGGCCTTTGTCTCATGAAGCTATCAATTTCAAATTATTTCTTATTATGGGGGGTTGAACGTTCCACACGGCCCATGATTCTATTTAAAATATGATTAAACTGAGATATTATCATGATAAAGTTTGTGATTCCCATTCCCAATGGATTGAGAACCTCATTAGAACAATCATCACATTGATCTTCACATCAGTTGTTATCCCGAGTCCTCCTATTACCGGCCATTGGCTGGAATAAAAGTAAAGTTAGGGGTAAAACATAATGGTTAATCCAAATACAATAAATTATGACTTATAAATTACTTTTATTTTCTTAACTTATGAATTTATAGGCTTTAATCTATGTTATCCATGATCTACTTCCCAACATATATTCTTAAGGGCATTTTTTTATTCCCTTAAAAATGGTTCATACTAAGCTTGTGAATTTACCAAATCATTTCCCCTAGGAGTATCGTAACCAAGAGTGCAGCAAGACCCGTTATCATGTACCAGTTCCCATTCAAGTCCAACTCAAAGCGGTGTTTTCGGGTTTTACCCCTAAATACATATGTGCTAGAGCCGCCTCTACCCATTCATATACAGAAAGGGATTTATTTTCTTGGTAAACCACTTAATCGTTACTCACCAAAATTTATGGATGTTTTTATTATACTAAGTTTTATCCCTAATTATTTCACTAGGTTTTTCTAATCTTAATCCCAAAAATAACAAAACCTTTCCTCTAATACCAACTATAACAACCTTGGTCTTTATTTCACACTTAAAAATGATTTATTACATAAAACCTTCAATTTATACAGAATATAAGATCCATAGGTCTATTTTATTTAGGGTTTAGGAACATTACATAACAACTTAAAACATAAAACACATCATCTTATTGAAAACTCTTTTTACATGACCACATCATTCCTTCGTACTTAACATTTCATGGGATAACCTGAGTACATGCATAAAAAAAGGGTGAGATATAAATACTATTAAAAGAGTAAACAAGGAATAACATGAAGAATAAAATGAATGTTAGTCAATATTCATATCAATTGATCATAAGAGAAACATGAACATAAAGGCATGATATAACATGATTAACATAACATGAAAATGTGGCAACAACATTTAACATGATATTAGCATGATCCATGGCTCATTGAACATGAAGAATTAGTAAACCCTCATTGAATTGTAATTTTAATGAGTAAACCCTCATTTCACTTGATGTACCATGATACTAATCTTTACTCAATTCATTAGAGTGCCGTCAGGGCACACCCTTCTTAATCATTTCATTTAATGCATAATTGTGTCGTATGGATCATATAACATGGATTAATTAATAAAAATAATTTGTTCAAAGATAAATTAATGTTTAATTCATACATGAAACTATATAATCAATAACTAAATGTGCATAAAGGTGAATACACTTGATAGAGAAATGGGCATGGTATTCACTACACAATGATTTTGGCTTGGAAAATCACAGTGCAATTTTGGCAGCATAACGGTGAGACATAAAAATTCATAAAAATGGTTGATGAGAGATAAAGGGATGTCTCATAATATGTACATGAAATTAAAATTATGGTGGTAATATAGATAAATTTACCAACATTTGTAATTTTATTTATATTCATAATAAAAAATATTTTCTTGAATATAAATGAGAAGAGAGAAATTCCTTAGGGAATTTAGGCATGGTAACAGTTGTACAAGGTAGGAATTAATGAGATATAAAGAGGTATATCATAATTCAAATATAAAGAGGGAATTATGGGGGATTTTGGAAATTATACCCTAACATTTTTAATTTAAAAAATAAAGGTATAAAAACATAAAGAAACTTTGACAAAAATGAGAATGAAAGAAATCCCTTATTTGGAAGTGTGACCCCAAAAAATTGGGAGAGGATTGAGAGAGGATTCTTGGGAGCTTGGGGAACCTTGGTAGGATTATAGAGAGAGTATGGAAGAGGTTGGTATAGCTCCAAAGGCTTTGAGTGAAGAGTATGTGGGAGATTGGGTGGGTTTATATAGGAAAATGGAGGGAATTCTTTATTATTTAGGTTTTGGACCCTACACATTAAACAAATCAAAAACAAAAACCATAACATGATTTTTTACCATGGTTATTAAAATATGGGAGTGGACAAAAATATTTTATAAGGCCAATGGCCTAAATTATTAAATTATTGGGCTTTCTTATGCGGAGGTGAGTCACACTCTCAAGCAAATCATTTTAAAAAGATAAAATCTTTTATAAGTCTTGGAGGGTCCACTAAGGCTTTGTAAAATAAATCAAATAAACCCAAAATTACATTATTTTAATGGTAAAATTTATATTGTCCAAAAATATCATTTATAATATTTTATTACATCACTATTGGGTCATTATAATGTCATAAAACACAATATATAATTAAACGGTATTTAATTTTTTCCCAAAAATTTGACTGTCTTGGAAAATTATGAAAAGTCACCATTGGATAAATATAATATCCCGATTCCAAAAATAATATTAATTTTATCTAAATAATTTTATAAATATGTAAATTTTTACTTTTTAAATAAAAACCGTCATTTGTCGAAAATTCATGGGTTTTGACAAAAAACATCTTTCAAACCTTAATAAAAATTACAATTGTATTAATAAAAATTATATGATCATTTATAATTAATAAAAAATAATTTAGTAATAATATTTCTTTAAAATATTATTTAATTAAAAAATCCATTAATTCATCAAAATAGATTTCTTAATTGAATATTAACTAAAAATACTATTTGTGCTTTAAAAACCATTTACAAAGTTACAATGATAAATAAATGTATAAAAAAATAATGAAAATAATCATAATTATAGGGTCTTGTTACATAACCTCTTATAAAACCTACATAAGAACAAAGGGTAAGGTGTGCGATGGTGACAAACTCTTGGGTCGACTCAGATAACATCGCTCGAGTGGTAATATCTATTAACTTCCACTTCTCCCGTAGGAAATTACGTTAAAGCATAATGTGTTCAAGCTCATCTTGGGCTTAATCAAGATCAATCACAATGATTCCACCTCCTTTCCAAGCTCCAAAAAATGGGCTTCATATGGAGCAATTCTACTAGATGAGGTCCTCGCTTCCTTTGTCTGAGTAAATTGGATTTGTTAAAGCCCTATATTTATACTAATCATGTGATCACTACTCAACGAATATATTAGAAAAGGTAACAATTATTAATGGTATTTTAAAATCCAAAATCATAAAACCAAGGAAGTGCATATTTTATATAACCATTTTACATAATAAGGCATTTAATTAGATCAATATAAATTTTAATTAATAAAAGTTTGGGTTGTCACATTAAGGAATACAATGAAAGTGGATGCATCTATTTTATTATTCAGATCACTGTAATTTATTTTATAGTGTCCATTCTTTTCACAAAATAAGAAAATATCCTAATGTTCATTATTTTGATATTGAATCCGTTTTATCTTTGAAGGATGCTATAAAGAATCATTTTTCTTTAAATTATCCATGGGATCTTCAGATTTTTTTTCAATATTTTCACTATAAGTGATGGAGAAATTAGTTTTAACCAACCCTTATCCTCTTGGTGAAGTATATTCAAATGATACTCAAGTGACTTATCCATTTTTTTTATTTAAGATTGGATGAATAAGGACAACCATTAGTGGTAAAGATAATAATACAATATTAATGGATAATTTCTTGCCCAAGTGAATGACTAATTTCTCTAACTGATCAATATACCCCACTATTTTAAAACCATGATCAATAGTTATATTTCCTTCTTCTAGTTTATGATAATAAAATTCATTAACAATCTTATTTATCTTAAGAATTTTCCTATCCTTTTCAAGAGATAGAAGATGATATATTATAGTGTAATAATTCATGTACTTATGTTGTATCATATACTCTCTATACATAGTTGATCGTATAATACATTAGATAGAGGAAGTATCCTCTACATATCTCTGGTAGTCATCCTTTTCACCACTTCTAACCTATTGGGCTGTTATAATATTGATAGGGGATTCCAACACATAATTATTATTTTTATAAAAATGAAACATATAAATGATTATACTATATCTAGAAATTTTTATTTATAAGGACATACCCTAAATTAAGGAATATTCAGTGTGTTTTCATGGATTCAGTTTCCATTCTTCCAACAATTATAAAATTTATATTGTAGTTTTATCTTGATTACCAACTTATATTATGTAATAAATTTTATTTATTAGTCTCCCGCTATTTTATAGAAACCTAATAGAACTTAACATTAGTTTAAAATATCATGTCTCAAGGATATCCTAGTATCAAGGATCCATATACTTATTCTTATAAACCATATGAAGGTTTAAAAAGCCACTCAATGGTATTAATTAGGCATTTATTTCCAAGTACATATACTCACAACTCTTCGATCAGTTTAGTGGACTCCTAAATCATGATATCCTTGATTAGGATTTCCTCAACATTTACCTACTTGTTGTACTACGTCTCATAAAGGTGATCAACCCTTAATAAAAACTATGTAATGTCTAGAAATTTATTTGTATCTATTTTAAATTATATGGAATTATTTAGAACCAGGCACTGAGACGACATGTGATTCCGAGGCCTGAGGTGCCCAAAATGTAATTTTGAACTTATTTTAAGTTCACTTAAGTAAACGTGTGAGTGATTTTTTATAACTTTTGAACCAGTTATCATATTAAAAATATTAGGGAACTATGGAAATTTGTTCACCAGGATTCTCTTATAAAGGACTTTACTTTGACCGGAAAGGGTCATACAGAAAAGTTAATTTTCGGACTTTTCAGAAAATAATAAAATAACTTAGAAAAAGTTATTTTATTTTTTTCACACTGTTGAGCGGCAGATGGTGGTGCTGCGGCGTGGAGAAAATGTAAAGATGAGGAACATTAAATGAGGATATGTAATGGATCGATGTGAAAACGTAACCGATACACTATTTTATAAATTAAACAGCGTAATGATGCAACATCGCAGCGTAACAAAAATGCTACGACATCTTTATTTTTATTAAACTAATGTGGTGGAGAGTTGAGAATTAAACCTTGAGGATTATATTAAAAATCTATGACAAAATTCCTCTCCAATGAAGAACAATTAATGTAAGAGAAACCCTCTCCAACAATGAATGATGGAGGATCAGAACGCAACGACAAATCTCGTGGATAACAAGATCAAATCTAGGAATTGATGAACGATGAAGAACAATAGCGAATCACAGGTCGAAGATGACTTGGATCATCATCCATCGCCTACAATAGATGAAAATCCAAGTAGGGATTGCTTTATTCTTGATTTATTTATTATTCATTCTAAAACAATTAACGTGGATCAACCAACAAACAGGTTGATTTTCATATCAGGTTTTCTTGCGGTAGGGTGCTTTCCATGGGGTTTTGCATAGGGATTGTTGATTTCTTGATAAAACTGTGATCCCAAACCTCCCTTGCTTCAAACTTCTAATGTGGAGGGTGTGGGTCTATATGAAAAAGGCCCAAGACCCCCTGACTTGTATGTTCTTCATGGATAAATTCTTGAAATGGTGGTGAGGCGAGTTTAAGGTCGTCGTAGTGAAGATGGAAGCCCTATGGTCCCATAGGCACATACGATTTGAGAAACCGACCACCACAAAAACTTCGGTGGCCTGTAGAAGAAAATGATGATGCACCAGCCGTGGGAGGAGGGAGGATACACACCCATAGGTGAAGGGCCACGACTTTCTGGCTATGGAAGTGTAGATGTGTGGCTATAACTTGTGCCACAGGGAGGGGCGGCCCACATTCAGGTCGCTTGGGCAAACCGGTGGCACGCAGTCGAAGTCCGCATGCGGGAGTATGGCTGGCTGTATTGGCCGACCACCTGGCATAAGACATAGTCACTTGACCGTGGTGGAGGAGACTGCCCCATGTCGATCGCTTGGTGAGCGGGGAGCCGAACGCGACTTCCAGTTTCATCCCGACTGGGTGACGAACATGTCCGCCTTTGGTGGACCAAGAAGGACAGTGGGCTGGACCTGCCCAAGAGGGGTGGAGTAGACCTGTGGCCCAACGGGCTCATGACTCAAAGGACCGAACCCAGGTCGAGCCGGTTCTAGGATGGGTCGGTGAACTCGAGTTGGGTCGGTTTGACTAGGTCAGACCATACTCGGACCCCACCATCCCCCTTTTGGAAAAATGTCAATAACTTGTAGATCGGGCGTCTAATTGGCATTCCGTCTATGAAACGAGGAACCTTTTAATGAGGAGGTCCTTCTGGGATAATCTAAGTTATTTTTGGCATTGTTTGGCATATGGCCGAGTTGGATTGGGCTCAAATCCAACTGGGACCTTTTTACAAAAATTCCCATATCTTACAAACCGAGCGTCCATTCGACGTGCCATCTGTTGTGTTGGGTCCCTTACGTCGAGACGATACTTTGTGTTACTCTATGTGGGACTTTCTGGAAGTTTAGGTATGACCAATGTGTTGAGGAGAATATCCTCCTAGAATCAAGTGTGCTAAGTGCAAGAATCTAGTGTTTGGCTGTGACGTGAAGAATGAGAGTGACCCTTCGTGGATCGACAATGGAAATACCCTTCGTGGATAAACATGAAAGAGACCCTTCATGGATCAGAAATGGAGTGAACCTTTGTGGATCAGCATGAGAGAAACCCTTCATGGATTAGCAACGGAGAGACTATTCATGGATTGACTTGAGAGTGACCCTTTGTGGATAAGAAATAGTGCGACCCTTCCTAGATCAACAATAGAGAGACCCTTTGTGGATCAACAGCAGAGAGACCCTTTGTGGATCAGAAGTAGCATGACCCTTTCTGAATCAGCACTAGCATGACCCATTAATGATCAGCAGCAGAGAAAAACTTCTTGGATCAACAGTATATCGACCCTTCATTGATCATCAGTAGTGACTCTCAATAGAATAAGATGATCTAGCTTTATGACTAATCATATTTACTCTTGTACATATGTTATACATGGTGTGATATATCCTTTACTTTTTTCTATGTATTCGAGATATTTCATGGTGGTATTTACTTTGTGGTATTTCCTTTTTGGTATTTTCCCTTATGGATTTCTAAGAGACCTTCAGGGGTCTTTAGATCCCTACTGAGTTGTTATAGTCACCCCTACACAGGCTTCTCCCACACATGTTGTGTCTTGTGAAGACGACCGATGCTACAACACAGACCTTGGTGGTCTAGGACTCAGTAGAGATCAGTGAGGAAAGAGTGGATGAGACATACTTATACAGCTTCAGGATTTACTTCCATTACCCTATAGATAGAGACTTCAGGGTGGAATTAGATAGTACTATTTACTTTATGGGATCTTGGGCTTGTATTTTGGCCCCTTTACTTTTAGTTTACTCCTTTTACACTCAGTGGTGGTACTTTTTGGTAGTTATAATACTTTTCTTTTCTTTGTGGTTTGGTTTGTATAGTATGCCATGTCTGTGTGCAAACACTTTTAAAATAAATGCCTTCCCTTTTTGGGATATGCCTTTTCGGTGCTAGTCACCATCCCCTGGCCTATGGAAGGTGAGCTTGGGGTAGTCAAGTCATGAGCCCTGAGGGATAGGTCATGAAAAATTGGTATCAAAGGGTGGTCGGTTCTACCAGAAGAAATAAGAGTCTGTATTTTTGATGGGGGAAATAGTGCTATGTGTCTTGAGTTCGGATTTCTGTCTGGGGAGTCCAGTGTTGGTGCGGTGGCTGACATATCCAAACTCTAGGACGCTGAATTCTGTTTTCTGACTCGGAACATGAAAACAATGGTTGCATGTGTTCTAGAAATATTTTTCTTTTGATCACTTTTGAGTTATCTCACCAGGTATAACTTATTGACTGTGGCACATCTGTTACCCTACAGGATGCCTCCACGAAGATAGCCATCCAGGATTCCAATGAGGGATCACAACGATGGACCACCGATCAATGAGGCATCAGTGTAGGTACCACTTATAGCGATATATCCCCTTCGGGTGGTGTACCAGCACCACTACAACCCATAGAGCAATAGTTTCTACCATCCCCACTAGCTAACAGTGCACGTTGACTGAGCATGTTGCATGATTTCCAGAGATAGAGGCCTCCAAGGTTTCAAGGCAAGTAAGATCATTAGGCAGCTTAAGATTAGATAGAGGTAGTTACATAGGTTTTTTCCTAGTAAATATACCAAAATACCAAGTGGTAGTACTAGCTGATATCCTTTTTCAGGGCATGATAAGGAGATGGTGGAGTTGGACGATCCAGACACACTAGGAGGTGATCCTTTCCTAGTTGGACTTCGAGAGCCGCTTCAGGGTAGAGTTTGTACCAGCGACACTATGATTAGTACATATTCAAGAGCTACTGCACCTACAGTAGGGAAACCTGACTGTGGCCTAGTACACGGTGAGGTTTACTGACCTCCCTTGCTACTCCACAGACATGGTACAAGACCCTTTATTCAGGGCCTAGAACATTGAGAAGGGACTTTGATGGGAGATCAGGGTGTCGATGATTTCGCTCATCATCCCAATACAGGCTAGAGTTCTAGAGAGATATCTACTGGTGGATGGATTCCAAGCCGAATAGTCACCGACGGGGGGAGATACCACTAGACAAAAGGTGGTCAAGTCATTTGCAGTAGGCATCAAGCAGTATGTAGATGACGCAGAGGCCTAAATAGGATAGACCTTGACACCCCTATGATGTAGATTTGGAGGTGTGGAGGTTGAGAGGCTGAGGAGGTCAGCTGAGGGATAGAGTTTGTTACTCCTATGGTGGGAAGGGAAACATGGCTTGTGACTGCCAGACCCGACACATAGACGATCAAAAAATGGTCGAGGGACCTCCAAGGAAGAGGAAGAGGTTCAAGTGATGAGGTCCGTAGGGTAGCATACATGGCAGGGGAGTAGGACAAGTGGCAGGCGGTGGATGAAGGTTGGAGGTACTACCTCCACCACCCACAGATGGTTCACCACAGGCTTAGGGAGCCAACTGATAGGGGAGAGATCAACTTCAGGTATTGGAGGCCTACGACCATGGTGCTCTAGAGATGATTAGAGGAACGATATTTGTCTTATCCATCTTAGCTGCAGTTATTATAGACACAAGTTCCAGTCATTATTTCATTTCCAAGGACCACGTTCGAGGATCAGAGATTATGGGGGAGCTATAGGCTCAATCCTTATGATTAGAGACTCCTAAAAGAGGGGATTCGATGATTACACACTGGTTCCGACAGTGTGAGATTACTCTAGGAGGCAAGAGATTTAGATGGGATCTCATAGTAGTAGCATCGAGGCCTTATGACATCATCTTAGGTATGGACTAGTTATCTACAGTGCATGACCAGATTGTCTATTTTAGACACTAAGTTTTGTGTGTCTGCAATGATGAGACTAGGTTTTACTTCACTGGCGAGAAGGGTACCTTTGCAGCATAGGATGATCTTTCTCAGAGTAGGGTGCAGCTAATCACTCACTAGTTGGATAGACTCACCCTCAATGCAGTGGATGAGAGGATTCCAAGATTTCCTATAATGGTGGAAGATTATGAGGATGTCTTTCCTGAGGATTTTCTGGGACTACCTTCCCACAGAGAGGTAGAATTATGCATCAACCTATACCTAGAGACAACAATGATATCCACACCTTTATATAGGATTTCTCCCATGGAGCTCTGGGAGTTGAGAGTACAATTGGAGGACTTGAAGAGGAAGGGGTTTGTAAGACCTAGTGTTTCTCTATGGTATACCCTAGTGTTTTTTTCCAAGAAGTAAGACAAGATATTGAGACTGTACCGGGACTTACGGTGCCTGATCTAGGTGACTGTGAAGAAAAAGTATCCACTGCCGAGGATTGATGACCTCTTCGATTAGCTGAAGGGATAAAGGTGGTTCTCTAATATCAACATCAGATCAGGCTATCATCAGCTTTGGGTACATGATGAGGACATACTAAAGACATCCTTTATATGCCGGTATAACCACACTAAGTTTTTGGTGATGACTTTTGGAATGACCAATTCCCCAGAGGTGTTCATAGGACTCGTGAACATGATCTTCTAGAATTACCTCAATCGTTTAGTGGTAGTATTCATTGATAACATTTTGTTGTACTCGGTTTTGGAGGAGGAGCATGCTACACATCTGCGAATAGTCCTGGATATACTCCGAGAGTACCAGCTTTACGGTAAGCTCTTGAAGTGCTAGTTTTGGATTCAGGAGGTCCACTTTCTAGGACATGTCATCTCAGAGGTTGGAGTTGCGGTGGATCTGATGAAGATAGAGGCAGTGCTTGCTTGGGAGCCACCTAGAAACATGACTAAGGTGCGAAGTTTCTTGGGGTTGGATGGGTACTATCAGAGGTTTGTACCTAACTTTTCCATAGTAGCAGTGCCCTTTTAACTTTGACAAAGAAGGGTTAGCCCTTCATATGGATGTATAGGTTCCAACAGAGTTTCCATGAGCTGAGGTGGAGACTAACGAGTGCCCCCCATATTGAGACTACCAGAAGAGGGCATTGGGTATTTCATATTCTTCGAAATATCAAGGATCAGACTGGGTTGTGTAATATTGTAGGAGTGACCAGTGATCGCCTATGGATCATGACAATTGAATAATCATGAGCAGAACTACATGAACCATGACATGGATTTAGTATTAGTGGTCTTTTCCATGAATATGTGGCAACACTACTTGATTGGTGAACGATTTATCATCTAATATGACCACAATAGTCTTAGGTATATCTTCTCAAAAAAGGGTCTGGACTTAAGATAGCGGTGATGGATGGAGTTCCTCTAGGACTATGACTTTGATATAGTCTATAATTTTAAGAAGGGGAACATGGTGGCTGATTCACTCATCAGGTGGTCTGGTTTGTAGCTACTGAGTGAGGCGACAGAGCAACTATCTGCGTTACAAATTTCCTTTGTGGATGATGATGGATCAACTTACATTCACTCTATTACTATCACTCACCCACTCCTTCAATGAGTTAGGGAGGCACAACTTGTGGATGTTGACTACGAGGCCCAACATGCTCCGATATCCTTAGGACATGCTCTTGATAGATTTTCAATAAGTAGGTAGAATATCATCATTTTCAGAGGATGCACCATAGTACTAGTGACATTACAGGAGGAGGTGTTGAGGAAGTTCCATACACCCCCTTTGGTGGTACATCCTGGTGTGGAGAAGATGTACCAAGACCTATGACATTAGTACTAGTGGCCAGGGATGAAGAAAGTAATGTCAGAGTTCATTTCAAGATGCCTCACATATCAGAAAGTAAAGGCCGAGCATTAGGTCCCAAAAATATTGAAAAAACTACTAGAGGTACCATAGTTGAAGTGGTATGGTATCTCCATGGAATTTTTTATAGAGTTACCACACATATCAAGGGTCCATGACTCTATCTAGGTGATCATTGAACGAATCACCAAGTCGGATCACTTCCTACCCATCTAGGAACAGGGATTGGTAGAGTGCTTAGGGCTCCTATACAACCAGGAGATATTATGACTCCACGAGATGCCTTCGATTATCCTCTTATATTGTGATGCATGGTTTACATCCTAGTTTTGGAAGGGGTTGTAGGAGGCGTTCGGGACTCAGCTGCGCTTAAGGATAAATTTTCACCCCCAGACAGATGGTCAGACATTGCAGACCATACAGACCTTGGAGGACATGCTTATTGCTTGTGTCCTAGATTTTTTTTCATAGTTTGGAGGACCACCTACCATTGGTGGTGTTTGTGTACAAAAATATCTATCGCTCCACAATTGGCATGACACTGTTTGAGGCCTTGTACTGCTGGCCATGCAGATCACCTCTATACTGGACAGATCTAAGGGAGTCATCACTAATGGGTCCGGAGTTGGTAAATGATACCACTAAGAAGTATTAGATCATCTAGAATCATATGAGGACTGCATAGAGAAGATATAAGTCATATGTTGATAGGAGAGGGAGACCCATGGAGTTTGAGGAGGGAGACCATATTTTCCTTTAGGTCTCACACCGAATGGGATTTCAGATATTGGGAAAGGGTGACAAGTTATCTCTAAGATTCATCGGAACTTTCTAGATTCTTAGCAGAGTTGGTTAGGTGGCGTACCACCTAGAACTTCCCCCAGAGATGCATTGGCTGCACAATGTTTTTCATGTGTCATAGTTGAGAAGGTACATGCGTGATCCATCGCATGTCATCGTCTGGGGTGAGCTAGACATTTATGATGTGACGATGTTTACAGAGTTCCCGGTAGAGATAGAGGATTGACAAAAGTGGGTCCTTTGTGGATAGTCCATTCCTCTAGTGCATGTTCGGTAGAAGCACAGGAACCTCTAGGAGATAACATGGGATTAGGAGGCTCATATTCATGCTCAGTACCCCCATCTGTTTGATTAACATTTGTTTTGGATTTCATGTTTGTAAAGCCCTAAGGTGGGGATAATGTAATGTCCCAGAATTTATGTATAATTTTTTTAAAATTTTATGGAATTATTCTAAAATTAGGCGCTGAGACGACATGTGATTATAAGGTCCAGGGTGCCCATAATGTAATTTTGAACTTATTTTAAGTTCATTTAAGTAAAGTGTGAGCGGGTTTTTCTAACTTTTGAATCGGTGATTAGATTAAAAATATGAGGGCACTGTTGAACTTAGAATAATGAGATTCTCCTAGAAAGGAAATAACTTCGACCAAAAAGGGTTTGATGGAAAAGTTAATTATTGGAATTTTCAGAAAATAATAAAATAACTTATAAAAAGTTAATTTATTTTATTTCACACTGTTGAGTGGTGGACGATGGCACTGCAGTGTAGAGACAAGGTGACGATGTGGCACATTGAACGAGGATTAGTAATGGATCATTGTGCAAGCATAACCACTACGCTGTTTCATAAATGAAACAGCATAACGACACAACATCGTAGTGTAACAAAAACTCTACGACATGTTTCTTTTTATTAAGCTAATGCATTGGAGAGTTAAGAATTAAACCTTGGGGATTCACTTACAAAAATAAGGTCTAATTCATCTCCAATTAAGAACAATGAATGCCAGAGAAACCCTCTCTAATGATGAATGCTCTAGGATCAGAGAACAATGAAAAATCTCATGGAGAACAAGATTGGATCATGGAATTGATGAACGTTAAATAAAGATTGTGAATCATGGGTCAACGATGACTTGGATCATCATACATCACCTAAAATAGATTGAAATATAAGTGGGGATTCCTTTTTTCTTAAATTACTCATTCTTCATTCTAAAACAATGAATGCAGATCAACCCAAGAACAAGTTGATTTGCAGATCAAGTTTTCTTGGGGGAGGGTGCTTTCCATTGGGTTTTACATGGGAATTGTTGATATCTTGATAGAATTGTGACCCAAAACCTCCCTTGTTTCAAAATTATATTGTTGAGGGTGTGGGCCAACATGAACAAGGCCCGAGCCCCCCTTCCTTGTACATTCTTTGTGGAAAAATTCTTGAAATGGTGACAAGGAGAGTTCGATGTCGTTGTAGTAAAGATAGAAACCCTATGGTCCCATAGGCGTAGACAGTTTGAGAAACGGACCACTGCAGCAACTCTGGTGGCCCGCAGAAGGAACCACTGACGCGCTGGCCATGGGCAGAGGGAGGCGGTGTACCTGTTGGTGAAGGGCCATGGCCAGCCGCCTATGGCAGCGTGGAAGTGCAGTGCCGACTAGAGCCACATGGAGGGGTATCCCACATCTAGGATGCTCAGACAAGTTGGTGGGATGCGGTCGAAGACCACATGCGGGAGTTTGGACGGTCATACTGGACGACCGCAAAGCACAAGCCATAGTCGCTTGACTGCGATGGAGGAGACTGCCCTGCATTGGTTGCTGGGTGAGCGTAGAGTCGGACGTGGCTTCCAGTTGCGTCCCGGCCGGGTGACAAACTTGTCCGCCTTTGGTGGACCGGGCAGCCCAGCGGGCCGAACTCTCCCAAGCGAGGTGGACTGGACCCACAACCTAATGGGCTCGCGACCCAATGGACAGAACCCAAGTCAAGTCAGTTTTGGGTTGGGTAGGACTGACCAGGCCTGACCGGACTCAGACCCCACCATCCCCTTTTTGGAAAAACATCAATAACTTGTAGATCATGCATCTGATTGGCGTGCCATCTGCGGCATGAGGAACCTTACGATGAGGAGGTCCTTATGAGACACTCTATGTGAGTTTGGGAAGAGGTTGGTGTGCCGCCGAGTTGGATCGGGCTCAAATCCAACTGGGACCTTTTTACAACAAATCCCATATCTTACAGACCGAGCATCCATTCGACGCGCTGTCTATTGTGTTGGGACCCTTACGACGAGACGATACTTTGGGTTACTCTATGTGGGACTTATTGGTGGTTGAGGTATGACCGATGTCTTAAATAATATTTTTATATATCATTTATTACTAAAAAATTTATCTTAGTCCTCTATACCTCCTTAATATTTATTTTTATTTTAATAATATCTATTTATTTTAATAAATAAATGTCACTATATTATATGTTGATAAATAGATAAAAATTATATTCACTAAATTTGTGAATAAATATTTATTAAATGTTTACATAACCAAATAAATAAATATTTTTTATCGTATGAATATATCAGAGATAAATAAATAATATATATTTTCATAATTTAATAATTAATTACCTTGGGAATAAATATTTATTTAATATTCAAATCACATAATATTCTCTCAAATAATTAGTGAATCAATATATTTGATCAACCATACATGAATAATTATTAAATCATATATGAAAATAATATTTATTCAACATAATAAATTTATATTTAATTTAACTGAGGTTTCTGATACACTTAGTGCGTGTCCCTCTAGACCCCTTTCTTAGTATTATTAGGCTACACTGACTAAAATCTAAGGTTAATGTCTAGAAACACGCCAAATCTCCCATAAAGAAATTAGTTAATGTTGTAATAATATATAACTTCATATGAACTGCACTGTGAAATATAATACCTTTGTCATGATATCTCTAATTGAACAAGTTTCATACCGGTGTCATAAAATTATGTGTTTGATGTCTATTTCTTTGAATTTATAGAAATAAACTTTCCCATATAATACCATGGCCATATAATTAATTAAAAAGTTTCATTATCATAAAAGGGCCTTAGATATAAAATTTCATTAAAGAATTGAAGGGGGAAATCCTTCCTCACATTATCAATTAATGAAATATCACTTGTGACATAACCAATGTATCCTTCATCTCCGTGAGAACATATCATCACATTTTTCATCAATACATCAATTTATACAACTCATGATATTCATTAATAATAATCTTCTAGTCTAAGGAACATTACACATGTTTGTACATAAGAGAATCCAATGACACAAATAAATGTGGATTTCATACTAGAGGTTCATGTTCTCATAAGGTCATACTCCAAATATTACTAAGGGAGTACACTATTAGAAGGTTTCTTAAGGTCCTATGAGTCTCCACCCTTGATAACATACATAATTTATGTCTTGTGAAATTATATCATCTGGATATAGAACATATTTTTATGAATATTTTCATGGAAATTTTAGCTTCTCATCACAGTGGAGAATTTCTATGACATTTCACTATGGCATATACCCCTAAAGAATTATCACATAGATGTAACATAGAGGAAAAATTATCATATGATAAGAAATTTATTAATATTTAACACTATGAATATTTTGGTGATTTAATAGTTGCTGGTTTTAGGGAACCAACTCCAACAAAATACTTACATTGAATTACGATGATCATAAAGTCTTACGATAAAGACTTATGACCATACATAAGTTTCATTATGAAGTTCTATGATAAATCTTTACATTAGCAATAAATATTTATGATTAGAAATGAAGATGAAAAAGACTTATGATCATACTCCAATGTATTACAATTTAAGGAAATCCTTACATTTTGATAAAGTAATTGTATTTGAGTAAAGTCTTATGATAACTAACAAAGTCATATGACCAAAGGAAGAACGATGATCGAAATACTTACAATGGTAAAAAATCTTGATGTTTTGTATCTTTAAGTAATTTTAAGGTTGTTTATTATACTTTCATGGAAATTATTACCATTTTAATATATCAAGGAAAATATAATACTTCTTTTGTTTTATCAAAAGTAGTTATTTATAAATATAGAAAGGTCAAATTAATTAAATATTTAATTTCCAAGAAGAGTAATGTTTCTTTGAAGATGAATGTTTTACTAACATGATACATTATTTTTGTTATTACAATAGGAAGTAATATTAAAAAGTAGAAAAAAATAATATTTTGAGTATTATTATATTTTAATCATGAACATTTTAAATAGAGAGATATGTTCAGATTCAAAATATATAAGTGTTATTCATATTTTATATTATGAGAACAATCAAGATAATAAGTGTGCGTATACATAGTTTTTCTTGTTATTCTTTCCATGAGACAAAAAAAACTACTTTTTTGTGTTACTTATATTTACATCTACAAAATATTAAGATCCTTCATAGATGGTTCAAAATTATCATTCATTACATGGGAGAGTTCTTTATCAACTATCAATTATATCTTGCAACTGTGTACTAAACCCATAATATTTGTTCACACCTATTTCTGTAAAGTTTATAATCACTTTTTAAAGTGTGTAAAGGCCGTGTATAGGTCATCTAAAAGGGGGATCCTAGTTTAAAGCTTTTGGAAGCTTTTTTAACAAGTTTTAGTCACTTGTAATCAACTATTAAGGTCCCTAAAAAGGACATGTATAGTAAAAATCTTCAAGATCCCTAAGATAGTGTTGGTGGAGTGGATTATGGGGATTATTGTGACATGAACTACTATAAATTATTTATGTTATATTTTTTAAAATTTTCTTGTATATCACACAACTTATCTATTTTAGAGTGAAGGATAGATTTGTTCAAATTTTTAAAAAGGCTATTTATATTAGGGTAAACATTTTAATGAACTAAATTCACCCCCTCTGGAGTCATTGTGCAATATTAATTGGCCCAACACTTAGTATCAAATAAAGTAACTTTTGAGTTCACAAACATTATTAGTTATGGTCTAGAGATCAATATTCTAAAGTTAATACAATGGATGATATAAAAAACTAATGTTTATGGGAAGAGATCCCTATTTCAATAGAAATAACTACATATTCTAGAAGACTAGAATTATTATATACTTAAAGAATCTAGGTTTGAATATCTATCTGAAAGCTTTGAAACCATATAAAATTATTATAAGAGAACTATATTTATGGTTAAAATCTCATGAAGTTGAATACAATTTTAATTAAAGAAAAATGAATTCCATTATTTGTGGTCTTGGTCTAGATGAGTTCAATCAAGTCACATAATTTCCTACTATAAATAATTTGTGAGAAAATATTTATATAGCCAATGAAGGAACTAAAAATGTCATAAAACTACGGTATAATTATTTCAAACTCAAGTTTGAAACCTTCAAAATGAAATATAGTGGAAGGGTAACTAAAATGAATGATAGAATCACTAAAATTATTGATGATTTTGTTTCTTTGGGAACTATAGTTCCTAAATATGATCAAGAAATAAAATTTATTAGATTTTTATTTTAAAAATGAAGTGGAATGTCTACTGACATTAGATAATCTACAACCATAAAGTATTTTACAATAAAATACTTGATTGTAAATCTCATGTTGTATAAGTAAGAGATGAAAGAATATGTTTATAATCATAAGATGAAAAATAAAAAAACTAATTCCTTGAAATTATCCACTTCAAAGGATGAGAGGAAACTCAAATAAAAATTATTATTTGACTCATCCTATGAAGAATATTAAATCTTCCCAAAATATAATGGACAAATTTCTCAATTTTTAAGGAAATTAATAAATTTTTATATAAATAGAAGGGGATTTATGAAGTGTTTCAACAAGAATTATAAATTTTATTGAAATACTAAGAAATTAAGATAGTATGGATACAATAAGCTCAAGCATATAAATCTTTACTATCTTCAGTTAAAAGAAAAGAATTTATTTGAAAAGAAGTTCAAAAGGAAATATAATTACAAGAAGAAAGAAAAAAATATATGAAGGCTATATATAGTGATTCTGAAGACACCTGTAATGACTCACATTCTGATTCAGATACCAAGAAATCAAATCAGAAAGAAAATATGTGATTTATGGCTCAGACATAAGAGGTAAAACCTATTTTTTATTTTTCTTATGAATTTGAATCTGACCCTATAAACTACTCATATAAGTAAATAAATGTATATTTCTCTATACGATAAATAAAATATGAATATATTAAAAGGAATAATAATAATATTAAAAAATATCTTGATACTCTTAGATTAGAAAAATAAGATTCATCTGAAAAAATATCATAAGAATTATTTTATTCCTAGTTTTGAGAACTAAAACACATCACACATTAATTATTTTCACTATGGTGAAAATAGTAATTATTCTAATGAATATTTTCTAATATACACTCAATTTGTTGTTTCTAAGACATATTTTATTTCTAGAATGTTTTCTAACATTAATTCTAAAATTTATAGACATTGTTAGAAAGTATCGATAGATTTGGGTTTCGAAATCTTATATAGTTAACACCGCAGGACCCAAGATCTTTTAGGTACAAAAACATCTTGTTTAATTTGTTTTTTAGAAAAAAATATATAGGAACAAAAATGAAAAATATTTCATGGATAGTGGTTATTAAAGACACATGATTGGAAATTTTTCTAACTTCTAATCACTATATAAAATTAATTGGGGCTACGCCACCTTTGGTGACAATTAAAAAGGAAATATTATTGGAGTTGGAACTATTTGAGATCCATAGTCAGTTATCATCAATAAAATACTTTATATTGATGGATTAAATCACAACCTGATAATTATTTCTCAAATTTGTGATGTATCTTTCTAATAATTTCTTTTTTTTCAAAGATAACATGCCTAAGTTTAGAGAACCAATAAATATAAATGTTTAAACTTTAGATCTTTATTATATTTGTAAATAGAATGTAAAATATTTAAATACTAAAACCAATGAATATTTCATTTAGAATATAAGTCTTATAAATTGTAATGTCTATTATGTAAGAAAATTATCTATGAAAATTTTAATTTTTGATTTTACTCAACGTAAATTAGACAAAAAAAATAACGTGATGCATACCAAATGGAAAAAACACAAGTCATCCTTAAAACTAATTAAATATGTTTCAACATATAGACCACAAAAAATCATTCACATTGATCCATTTCATATACCGAGAACAACTAATCTTAGAGGTAAATAATTTATATATGTATTATTTGATGATTTTTCTGATTCACATGGGTTTATTTCTTAAGAGTTAAATGTGAATATTAGTCCCCTTATCAAGGATATTACCATGAGGGGGGGGGGGATAAATTAGGGTATTTTCTATTTCTATTTATAAGCTTTAACCCCATGTAAATTAGGGTACTTTATAATTGGGATAGTCCCAGGTTATTGTAATGGTGATGTTTCAATGCACCTAAAAAATTAGATCTCGGTACTTCGATTTGGGTTATATAATAGAGCATTCACACTAAACCTATGAATTCACCAGTCACAAAGATGATAAAATTTCATCGAATATCACCATATGAGGAACTCACTGATTTTTTCTATGAAAAACTTATTCTTCACATGATATGTACGAGAAAATAAATCTGGTTTGATTTTTCACTTTTGTATAACCTCGTTATGTTCTTATGAGATGAAGTTCCTGGAAGATATTTATTCTTTATCACCTATTAAATTCCAAGTAATCCTAGAAGTCTCCTCTCAAGGCCTTCTCTACAAGTGTTTATAGATCTCCCATAACATTATTTCTATATGATCTATCTCATGGAACTACTATATGTATTTTATGACAATTAAACCACTTTTTTATTTGATCCAAGTGTTAGGATCAACCAATTCTTCCATTGACTTCCAGATATCATGACATGTTCTATTCTCACTTGAATGTGGTTTTTAAGGACTAGTTAATATCCAATAAAGGAATCAATTACTAATTAAGATTCCTTTTTAACAATTCTATATTTATACTATAAATACCTAGATACAGTTTGGCCACCCATAGTATGATATAGACACCTTCTTATAATACTTTACCATGGTATTGTCTTCTTTACCATGACACAAAATAAGACTTCAACCAAATTTTTCTATCATGGTCTTATAATTTATAGCATGACTTCTAGTGACCAGGTCCATTTTAATCATGCATAAATCTCCTATATAAACCACTCATGATCATGCCATGATCTCTTATAACTTCATGGATCATAAAATTCACTGTGGAATTTCCATCTACACTATGATGTGAACTCCCATACGATCGAAAGAAATAAAATCATTCACAATTCATAATTATCACTCACAATGATATGATAGAATATTATAGTATGCGTGCCTCCTTCTAAACAAATCTCTGAAATAACCTATTTTCTAGAGAATAGGCCTCTTCAAATCTCCAAAGATATTGAAAATTAGCTTATTATTCCAATACAGCTACTTATGGAACATCTTAACCCACTACAGAGAGACACCTGAAGACATGAAAAATCACCAAAACATTAGCACTACTAGATACACACCTTCTAGGACCCAATGTGATCTTATGGTGTGGACCTATCTTTCCTAACAGGACCATGATGAAAGCCTTCCTCCTTGGTGTGGAAACCCATGAAACTCCAGCGACATTGAATCCATGTTGAATACCTCATGAGACATGGTCTTGTTTTCTATGGCTTGGAATATATCTTAGATATATTTATCCTCCAGAAAAAAAACCTTATGGATATAATAAACCCATAAAAATCCTCCAAGCATCACTTATTCACAATTTAATTGTTAACAAACACAACCAATGCAAACCTCTAAAGGCATTTGTTCCAATAATATCCCCCATTGGGTTTGCTGACAATTACATAAGAATCACATATCTAGTCATCATAGTGCATCAATGATTCATCAATAAAAAACTCTAAGATCATGTGGGACTAGCTTTGTATGAGAAACAATATTTAGAGGAGAGAATACTCATGATAAAAGCTCAATGACCTTTATTATTTGAATTCACTGTAATTTAAAAATTTCTCCCCCAAATATTCAATCAAACACTTCCCCCTAAGTGGAAATCCCCCCCTTTTTCAATATATCTCCCCATCATCAGTTTTTTTTCTCATTTTTCAATAAACCCAATGTGAAATTCCTTGATGGTTTATAAAAGAGATTGAGAAACATAATAAATGAATTGAGGAACAAAACAATACCTTGTTAAATAATAAATTCCACAGGTAGGTAGGGGTTTCTATCTCTATAATAATAAATATTGATAGGTTTGGTTAGACTTCAAGAACCAACTAATACTATTCAATATCCACCTTAGTTGGATCCTGGGTCATAATGTCAACAAATTGATTGTTAGTTGGCAGATACTTCAATTTTACAATCTATTACTCCATTATATCCTTAAGTTAATGGTATTTGATCTTAATTTTATTTTTTATTGAGTGTCAAATGGTATTTAATTGATTTATATAACACTTGAACTATCACACATAGTTGAAATAGGATATACCACATCAATTCCAATTTATTCAAGTTATTTTCACATCCATATCAATTTAGTACAATCATGGGTCATTGCAATATACTCCACCGCTATAGTTATATGATATAAAACCTTAATTTTTTTAATTTTCTAAGATATGCATGAGTGAATAAGACCAAAAAAACCTCTAAAAATATATTTATGGTCATGAACTAATCCTACCCAATCAAAATCTGTATAACCCATCAATTTCTACTCTATATTTCTATAATAATATAACCAAAAGACCACTATTTATTTGATATATCTAAGTATTTATCTCATATAATTTATGTGACTTTATTTTGGAAAAATATTAAAATATGAAGCTTGGAAAGTGGAAAAAACTATGTGTGGTTGAGTAGGTTTTAAGTAAAGTAAGCTACTAATGGTCTTATAGTAGAGATTCAAATCAAATTCTTCACCATCAATATCTTTTTACAAATTTATTTAGGTCCTTTTTAGAGTGACCATTAGTTTATAATCATCAATTTATACATCTTCAGAAACTCCTTGGGATATTTAGTTTGGGAAATTAATGTCCCATATTTTCTCCGATTAACCTGTAGACTAAAGAAAAAGGATAATTATCCAATTAGGGACATCTCAAATTTACACCCCATAAGTTTTTAAAACTACTTGCATTGGGTTTCATCCAAGTTTCCAAAGATGATTTCATCAATATATATAAGAAAAAAAATTTCATGACCTTTCTATTTCTTCATGTAGAGGTTGTGATCATCCCCTCCTCTAGATAACCAAGCTTCTTTATGTACTGATCTAACCATGAGTACCAGGCTCTTGGTGATTATTTTAGCTTGTATAAATCGTTATTCAACTAAAATATCCTAATTTCATCTTCATGAATGAGAAATCTATCTATTTTCTCAATATATAATCCCACTTCATGAAATACATTCAATAATTGTAATTCCACATCCATTTTATACACATTAAACTACACTTTAGATCAATATACAAGAATAAATAAATAGTCTCCAAATGACCCACATGTGTAAATGTCTTGTCTACATCGATGCCTTCTATCTAATAATAACCATTTAACACCAACCACACCTTTTTTACTTATCAAATATCCATTTTCATTAAGTTTGTTTTAGAAAACCTACTTGGTTCTAATCACGTTCTTATTTTCTGGCCTAAGGAAAATTTCCCAAATATTATTCTTCTCAATCCATTCAAAACCTCATACATTTCTTTGACCAAAATTTCATTTATAGAAGCTTAATTAAATAAATTTGGTTAAACCTAAGATAATAACAAATTATTTTTCTATTTTTTTATTCTTTTGGTTTAAATAGGGGATATACAATCACTAATGATAATGTTATTTGTAATTTCTTATCTTACAGATCATCCATTTATTCTTGTTTCCCCTATTGTTTTTTCATTATCAATAGATCTATTATCACAGTTCAATACATACCTTTGAACACCCTATGATATGAACACATATTATTACTTTCCTCCTCAAAACTAGGATGATTCTTTGTGAATAATACTCATTTTTATATGAAACCTGCCCACATGTATTCAAATTTTTTTTACTTTCAGTTATGAAATTGTGTTGAATTTCAACAATTTTACCCAACCATTTTTCTAAATAATCTATATGAATTTATTTTGAATGAATATATAAGAAATATCCATTAATATTCATGTGATTCAAAATTTATATTCTTTTCATTGTTAAGAATAAATCACTTGCTTCCAAACACCCAAAAAATAATAATTATCATCTTCTTTCTATACAATATTTTGTATGGATTCTTGTCTTCATTTATATATAACAATTCCCTAATGGAGATATAGAACACTATTAGAACCAATTATTTTTAATAATTATTTTATAAGGAATTTTAAATAATAATAGTCTTATCAATGTTGTTGATAATATGATTTGTTATCTCAATAACTTTATTCTATTGAGGAGTTATCATGGATGATACTTGATTTCGATTCTCATGTTTTTCCAAATATTTCCCCAATTTAGTATTTATAAATTCTATACAATTATCGATGAGTAACATCTAAACTTAAAAAAAACAATATTTTTTATTCACTTTAGTATTAAGTAATTCACTTTAATACCTCTATTTTGTGAGTAATTACCATCAACCAATGCATCCTTATAAAATTATCAATAGAAAAAACAAAATTACTTTTACTATTGAAATATTTATGAGTTATTTGTTCAAAAACATCCACTTGAATGATCTATAAGAGTCTTAATGATTTTTTATTAATCTTTTATTTCTTTTAAATATTATTCCCCTTTTGATATAAGTTACATGTATAAGTATTGAAACATGTGATTTTGGTAAAACAATATGATCCATCATTCTTCACTAGATTTTCTAAGGATTTTTGGCTTAAATTACAAAGTCCCTTATGCCATATAATATTTTTATCTTCCTTGGAAAACATGAACCAATTTTCTTTACAAAAAAGGTAAATATTTCCCTTGGTTTTTATTATTTTCCAAACAACTGAAAAAACATTAGATTTTACAATTCACTCCTCCTTTCCAAATTCCACAACATTTTATGAATCAAATAACTAACTCACACTTATGCATAATACCTTACACTAAGAGAATATAAATTTTTATATGATCCTTACCACCATCATTTTCCTTTTCAATCCTTCATTATATCCAAATTAGACTACTCTACCTTTCTTTTATTTTATCTCAGTGATAATATTTTCATTTCTAATCATGTGTGAGGTATACCAATTATCGAAAACCCATAATCCATATATTTTCATTTCTCTCAAAGAAATATCTATTAATGTTTCCATATATATTATTATATTCTTCTTCCATGACTATTAATGAACTTATCTCGAAGATTGACACATCTTCTTCACTTCTAGTTCAACAACTTCCTTTGCATCTTGCAATAATAAGAGTCAGTTTTCATTTTTCATGGTGTTAATTTAGGTTCCTAACTGTTGATTTAATCATTTTAGATTTTTTTGAGATAATTATTGTTAAAACCATTAGGAACAATACATTTATTTTTTCACAAATCATTTACACCAATAAATAACCAATAATAGCAAAGGAAAATGATGGAAAACTGTTTACCTATTTTTGGTGTTGTTTCTCTCTAAAAAACCTTTTTTAAATAGAGAATACATACTAAATTTTTCTCTATTTTCTAAAGTAATAAAACCTAATATTTAGTGTCATCTTTCCATAATTTTATACTTGACTAATATCCTTTCAATATTCTCCAAAATTCTATTTTATTTGATTAGTATATTCTTGATGTCTAGTGTGAGGTAGGGTTGTATCATCCTTATGATCATGTTACACAAATTATATACCTTTTTTTTAATTCAATACACTTTTGGTATGAGAATACAATATGTATTAGTCACTCTATGGAATTATTTGTCCTCAGTTGAGACTGGTTTCTTAGACCAACCTGATACCATGCCAGGTGTAAGGATACTTTCTTAATACTCACACATTTTCCTCTAAACTATGACTTCTTCTTTGAGTTCTTAAAATATTTTAACCCTTTATTTAATTGTATCGATCAAGTCATATATGATTCCATATTGTTACTCTAATTTTATATTCATATTAACTTCCTTTTATAGTTTACCATAAATTTTAAATTTTAGTTTTTCAATGGCTACTTTCAGTTCTAAATTTTCTCCCTCTTATTGTTGCATGTGATGCCAAGTCATGAAAAATTATTTTATCCTTCTTAGTTTTAGTCCTATATTTTTCAAGTTATTTAAGGATAACCTGAATATTGAATCTTCCCTCAATCTCATTATTATCAACATCACTATCACTGACTTGAGGTGTGTCTATAATAGTTACTAAGGTATATTCAATAAGGTCCATGAAATCCTTAACCTCCTCCACTCATGACTTGGTTGAGATTTCATCTTCATGTGATAATAAGTTTTTCCATTTTAAAAATTTCCACTATGGTGTTATCCTTTTTTTACCCTTTAAGGGTTTCTTTATAGATTATTTATCCTCGTCATCTTGATTTTTTTTAAAAATCTTAGATATGAGATGTCTTACCTTTCTACTTCATAAGTAAGAAAGTGTAATCCTTCCTTTGAATTTTTCTTTCCCCTCTTAAGATTATAGGAAAGAAAATTCATCGTGCCATTAAAATTATATTCATCTATATATTCTTTAAAAGATAGTTTCTTCATCACATTGAGGCAACCTCCTATGAATTCTCCTTTACTCTGGCATTATTGTCATAATTTCTCATTTCACACATGACAAGTTTACTATAAAGGATTTCATAGATAGTTCATTAAAATAATTTTAATCAAGGAATAATAACTTCTCATTGAAATGAGAAGGTAGTCACCTCAAAACTCTTTTCTCAATTTTTACATTTTTAATACTTTTACTGGGCCTCACATATCTTTCATGAGTGCATTTAGGCGATCAAAAAATACATCAATCATTTTGGCTAGGATCATCCTAAAATATACATACTTATTCCACAAAACTTGTATGTTTTCCTATTAAACTTTAGAATAATATTCATAAATATTCACTAATTTTTTTCATATATCATGATAGATTTATAATACATTACCTTAGGGTAGATACGGTTGGCCGAAGTTCCCCCTGATTCGTTGATTACCTTTTCATATAAATCCAACTCCTTGTGGAATTTTATATTAAATCCTAACTTTCCACATTTACTAATATACCATGAATGTATGTTGTGTAAAATTATTTCCTCGACTACCTGAAGGGTATTGAATCCTATTCTTTTATAAATGGAAGTTTTTTCCTTCAAAAATTCTTATTCATTTATGATTAACAACTGATACTACTATCTCAATTTTTAGGGAGAGAGAATGAATCAATAATTAATTGAGATCTATTACCAATTCCCCCCCTTATCAAGGATATTACCCTCATAGGGGGGGTTAATAATGGTATTACCAATTTCAAATCCACAACCCCTTGAAAATTATCTTGTTCTCTCAATGTGAGGAATACCTCTTTGCATCCATTAATTTCTCTATAAGAGTGATGAAATAAATAAAGAACATAGATATTTTTACTTGGTTCACTCTAATTAGGCTAGTATAAGGATTATGAAACGGTGATTTACCTATACATTTGAAACACTATAGATAAATACTTCTTTTTTTACACAATAAATCAGTCATACAGACCCTACGAACTCACAGTTCACACAAATGAGAAAATATCACTACCTCTCATCACATGAGGAGATCGCTAATCCTTCCATGAAAACATTATTCTTTAAAAGATATGCGTTAGAAAATACACCTGTTTTTGTGTGACTCTTATATATGAATTTATGACATTCTTATGAGATTAAGTTTTTGGAAAATACTCCTTTACCACCTTTTAATTTTTCAACAAGCCTAGAAGACTCCTCTCAGGTCTTTGTTTTCATGTGTCTACAAATATTCCACAAAATTATGTCTCTATGTTCACTCTATTAGAACTACTATATGTAGTTGAAGGAAATTCAACAACTTTTTTATTTATTCCAAGTTTTCGGATCAATAAATTCTTCCTATCACTTCATTGGATCATGGCATCTGAAATTACAACTTTAATGTTGGGTTTTAGGACTAGTATATTTTCATTAAAGGCCTAAAATATTGATCACAATTCATCTATAAAAATTATAAGTTTTGGATATAACTACATGGATATAGCATGGCCACCCATTCTATGATGTAGACACCTTCTTTTAATGATTGACCACTGTGTAGTATCCACTACTACAATGCATAATAATAATTCAATCAAATTATATATCCATGTTTTTTTAATTCACACCATTAATTCTAGTGTCCAAGAATATTTTTCTCATGAATAAATTTCTTCCATGAACTACCCATAATCAGAGCATAATATATTCTAACTTCATGTATCAGTGAACTCAATACGTCATGGACATATATATTGTGGCTTGAACTCTTATAATATTGAACAAAATAAAATCGTCCACATTTTCTAATTCAAACTCTATATAATGTAATGGAAAAATAAGACATGGGAATATCCTTATCAATGGACCCAAAACTTTGAATATTCTCCTCAATGTAGTCCTCCTTAAAATCCAAAGATACTAAAAAATAGCTGGTCATCCCAATATATCTCCTCATGGTAGAAGCTAATTTTTTTTTGTGATATAGAAATATGAAGACATGAAAAATCACAAAATATTATATAATTCTAGATAAAAACCTTCTATAAAATAATGAGATACTTCAGTGTGGACAACTCTTTTCAAACATGACTATGGAACAAGCCACTCTCTATGGTGTAAGAACCCATGAAACTCTAGTGAAATTGAAATTTTACTGAACACATCCTATAACATGGTGTTGTGTGATGTTGTGTAGAATCTGTCTCAATAATATTTATCCTAAAAAAACCTTTTTTAACGACCCGAAGTTTTAAATAATATTTATTTTTTAAATTTGTGTGTTATTTTATTTTATACTCAAAAAAAACTATATCCTTTAATTAATTAAGTGAGTATAATTAAATGAGACTGTTGGGTTTTGACTGTTATATGGGCATTGGTCAATATGACCGTTCAAAACTAAATTCTTAACATTACAATTATTGTTTACAAATTCAAATGATCTTGGTAAATTAATATAGAAAGAAGAGTCTATGGCATCATTTAGTAGACTCGGTCTATATGAATCCCATCTGTCAGAGCTTGGGAAGGAGGTAGCATCACTGGGCTTTGCTCGGGACCAAGCCCAAGCTGAACTTTAACATTTGAAGCTTGAATGGAATCACCTAAGGGAGAAGTTCAAGCTGATAGAAATCACCACTCGGACAATGTTTTCTAAGACACCCTAAGATTCTATCACCATAACACACCTTACACTTAGGTCTTATGTTGGTGTTATAAGGGGCTATGTAGTGAGACCTTATCTATTTTGTGTAATCCTTTTATATAAATAAAATTGCTATTTATTATTATAGTAATGTTTGTGAATTTAAAATTTCTAAATAAATATATGATGTATATTATTGATGAATTTAGGAAAAAAGGCATATTTTAAAATATTTTTCTAATATTTAAATTATTAATAATGTGATTTGATTTTCAGAAAATGGTCTTCTACAGTTGTGTTCAGTAAGAAATTTAGAGTCTAATAAGATCAACATAATTTTTAGTGAATTGTAAAGTTTGAATAGTAACATACTGGTATGAATAGTAATGAATAATAATGAAGAGTAATTAATAGTAAATCAACCCAAAAAAATATAAAATTCACCCATGAATGTATAAAATCATTTTAGACATCTTAAAAGTGAAAAAAACTATCATAGTTTATGTTTTTTTTGTATTACATAAATAATTTATTTACAGTATTATAATTAATTTAATATTTTAAAATGGAAATTTATTTTCATAAAATTTAATCATAAATATTTACTTTATTTTCTTATGGTTATACAATAATTTTATGGGGCTTTGATTACTTTCTTAAGGTGTTACAAAATGAGTAATAGTTTTAAAGTTGTATTTTTGGAATAAATAGTGATTTTATTTAAAAATTAAATTAAAAATATTAAGAAAATTATTTTCATAAAATGGAGTCCATTTTTGAATTCAGAGCATCTATATTAGGTTAGAGTTAATTTTTGGGATTTTTCTGAAACAGTTGATTTTTCAGTGAATAGTAAAAATACAGTTTTGAGTTTCAGGTGTTTAATGACATCATTGATGATGTAATCATTATGTAAATAATCTGGTAGACTTGGGAATAGTAATATATGTTATGAAGTGTCCCAAGTGGAAAATACCATGGAAAAATACTATGGGTAAGCCCATGATTTTTCAAATACCACCGATGAGGTGTCCCATGGAAATTAATAATTTATTCCCTCACTTTTCTTATAAATACCAAGCCATTCCATCATCCATTTCATTCCAAAATCCTCCTAAAGAAATATATGGTATTTTAACTCCCAAGGAGTCCTCCCAAGGTTCCCTCAATAGTCACAAGGTTCCTACCTTCAATCTTTCGAAGATACTCTTCAAGGTAAGGGAACCTTTCACCCTCCTCTTCTAAGTCATGACTTCCTTTATGTTATGTCTTCTAGTTTCCATTTTATTATGTGGGGGTTTTTTCTTATATATCCATATTACTTTCCATTTCATTTCAAAATTAAAGTAGACCCTTTCCACTATCATCAAATTTTTTTCTAAATTTTTAAGTGACGCCATTTGGATACCGAGATTTTTGTAAAAGAAATCGCATCTTCTCTTTCCTCTCAAGTTTCCTTTTCATGTGGTATGTAATTAAAACTTCCATACCATGTTCTTATCTACATTTTCTTCTGTATTTACACTGTATTATAAGTTATTTATGAGTGGTTTACCCTTTTACCCTCTCTTTTTAACGTTTTCAGAAACCATGTTATATATCCGTTATGCTACAAAATTTTCATCTCAAATCTCTCTCTTTTTCTCAAGAAATTATCTTATATTATTTATGAGAATAAAAAAATCTATTTTCATTTCTAGGGGTATTCATAAATACATAAAATTTATATATTTGATTTTGGAATTGACATTCATATAACCCTCACTCCCTTTCCATGGGTTATAAATGATGTAACGATCAAGTTTTGAAGAACTTTTAAAACGTCACGATGTTGAAATGAAACCCTTTTCTTTTATTCCCTATGGGTTATATATGAAATGATTGATTATGATATATGTAACTCACATGAAAATAAAGACATTTTAAGGGTGCACCCTGATAGCGCTCCAATGCATTGTGTAAAGAATTTAATCTCTATAGATGACAAGTTTCACGATACCTTGGTGAATAACCTTGGTAATTTTTATGACACCTAGGGGATGAACCTTGGTGATATGTTCATGAATGTCCAAATTAAATGTTTTACCCACATATTCATGTTATGGTTCAAGTTATTTTCATTATTAAATGCCTCTACTTCCATTGCTCATGTCTTTATGTTTTTATCAAGTTCTTATTGATTTCACAAGTAAATTGAATCCCTTGTTTTCCTTATTGGGACTTCTGCTCACCCTTTCCTTTGATGTATGTCTCCAGGTTATGAGATACAGAAACTGTACTTAGAATAAACCTATTATGAAGCCTTAAAAGTGTTTTATAAGGATGTTTTATGATGTTTTCATGTATTATGTTCCTGATTTCCAAGACACTAGACTTTAAAGATCCTCTGCATGTAAAATGTAATGTAAAGTTTTGTATTAAAAAGGAGGGATGCCATAGTTGGTATCAAAGGATAGTTTAGTTATTTGTAAAAATTAGGCTATTAAACCTTTAGGAATATTCCTATAAGAAAGTTTAAATATAGGAAAAATTCCTAGTATTTTGGTGAGTATTGAGTATGTGGTTTATAAAGAAAATACATCCCTATCTGGATACGAGCAAGTAGAGGCAGCTCTTGCACAAAGGTACCTAGGAGTGAAAACTCCAATAAGGAGTTTCAGGCTTGACCTGGGGTATCCTGGTATATGAAAATAGTCTTTGCGGCACTCTTGGTTACGACACTCCTGGGGGATATGTTTGGTTAATCATAAGCTTTTTAGGAATCATTATGAAGGATTTATAGAGAAATGTAATTCTTTAAAGAAGTTTTAAGAGATAAAATCCTTTATAGTTAAAATATTCATAAATAAAATAAGTTTCTCACTAAGGTTTTATTTTTTATAAAATGGAGAGAAATAAGAGGAACCGTGAAAATGGTAACTGCAGTGGACCATGCGCTGATGGCCCTCTGATGGAAGCCGGAATGGAAACTTTCATGCAAATGATGAACCAAATGACTCAAGTTATGGGAAATAACTTGAATAAAGCTGAGATACCAATATCATCGAGAAGGGAAAAACTTTATATTGAATCCTTTATGCATTAATAACCACCAAACTTTAGTGGATCTACCGACCCATTGATTGGTGAATAGTAGATTAGCTCTATCGAGAAGATCTTTTCTGTGCTCCGATGTTATGAACAAGAGAAGATTACCCTGGCTATCTATCTTTTAGAGGGAGAAGCTAATCAGTGGTGGGAACGGATTAAAAAAAAAGACCAAGAGTGTAAGTTGAAGATATGGAGTGGGAAGAGTTCAGAGGGATATTTTTCAACAATTATTTCCATCGATTGATGTGAACAAGAATAGAGAAAGAGTTTCTTGATCTGAAGAAGAAGGAGAATGAATATGTGGGAAGATATGAGCTAAAATTCATAAGGATTTCAAGTTACACCTCTAGATTCTTCATGGATCCAAATGGTAAGGTTGATAGATTCTTTGGTGGACTAAGACCTCATATACGGAAGAATCTAGCCAACCGAGACTATGATAGCTATGAGGAGATCGTTCGGAGTGCGATGAAAGTCGAGTTGGAGTTTGGTGGGACACAATGGTCTCATAAATATATAGACACTCGATGGAGCCCAGCTTAGGGAAGATCTTTGATTAGGGAAGAGGAGGCAATCAAGTGAAATCTCCCAGGTGTAATAAATTTGGTAAGAAGCATTCAGGGAACTGCCTGCTCAGGATCGGGAAATGCTACAAGCGTGGAAGAGAAGTCCATATTGTGAGGAATTGTTGTAGTTAGGTGAAACCTCAACTTACAAACACTAAATACAAGGGGAAGATTATGTAGGCCCTACCTGATGTCTAGTGCTTTAAGTTTGGAAAACATGGTCACTTTTCCAATCACTATCCAAATCCGAGGGTAGTAAAGGGGAACCACCATCTGCCTCAGCAAAGGCCAAGGGAGAAAGGTCATGCTTTTTCTATTATGACAGATAAAGTTGAAGCTCCGAATGTTTTGGTTTTAGGTAATCTTTTTGTTCTCTCAAAGCTAGAAAGTACTTTGTTTGATAATGGTTATACACATTCTTTTATTTCCTCCATGTTTTAAAAGAATTTATAATCAGCCCCCTATTTTCTAAAAGTAGAGTTATCAGTCAAGACCCCTGGTGGGATTATCTAAGAATCATCAGTATTTAGGAACTCTAGTATTTACTTTAGTGAGCAAAATCTTACCACACATATAGTAGTTATTCCCATGCTAGAATTCGACATTGTACTAGGGATGGACTGGATCTCAAAGTATAATGCTAAGATCAAATGAAGAAGCAAGGAAATCTCAATAGTCTTGAATGGAAAACCTACAATTATCTTCCAAGGAGAGATATCTCAACCTGATATTTGTATAGAAGAACCTTATATATCATTATTTATGGAGTTGATCAGTGAAGAAGAAGAAGTAAATGAGATTTTTAAGATAGAAAATGTTCCCATCGTCCAGGAATACGTTGACGTATTTCCTGAGGAGTTTCCTAGACCTCCCCCAGAAAGAGTGGTAGAGTTCTCTATTGAACTCATACCTGGATCTCATCCAATATCAAAGACCCCATATAGGCAGAAAAATGTGAAGTTGGAGGAATTAAAAAAACAACACCAAGATCTTTTGGAGAAGGGGTTTATCCGACCGAGTGTGTCTCCTTGGGAAGAACCTGTTCTCTTTGTAAAGAAGAAGGATGGATCGATGCGGCTATGCATTGATTATAGAGAACTGAATGGGATCACAGTAAATAAAAAATAATCTCTTCCAAGAATTTATGACTTTTTTGACCAACCTCATGGGGATCAATTCTTCTCTAATATTGATCTTCGATCTGGTTATCATTAATTGAAGGTGAAGAAAGAGGATATTCAAAAAATTGCCTTCTGATCAAGATATGGTCATTATGAGTATGTTGGTATGACCTTTGAGCTAACTAATGCACCTGATATTTTTAGGGATTTGATGAATATAGTATATAAAAACTACCATGATAACTTTTTGGTAGTTTTTATTAATGACATTCTTATATATTCAAAAAAGTCTCAAGGAGCACGAGGATCATCTAAGGGTTATTTTGAAAACTCTATAGAAGGAGAGGATTTTTGGAAAGTTCAGTAAATGTGAATTCTGGTTACAACAAGTTTATTTCTTGGGGAACGTTGTTACCAATTATGGAATCACAGTTGAACGTGCAAAGAAAAAAGTTGTAGAGGAGTGGCCTCAGCTTACAAAAATAACTGATGTTCATGGTTTCCTTGGATTAGTGGGATATTATAGGAGGTTGGTGAAAAAAATTTCACAAAAATCTAATCCATTAACCAAGTTAACTCGAAAAGGGTTCATGTTCATATAGAAAAATGACTGTGAGGAAAGTTTCTAAGAGTTGAAGAAGAGATTGGTTACTGCACCCATGTTAACTCTGCCTTCAAGTGGAGAAGGATTCATTATTTTTAGCAATGCATATATGAAAGGGATTGGGTGAGTCCTCATGAAAAATTAAAAGGACATTTCTTATGAATCTCAACAGTCGAAGACTCGTGAGCATAAAAATTATACACATGATTGGGAGCTGTCTGTGGTCGTTTTCTCTCTGAAGATATGAAGACACTATCTTTATGGGGAGAAATGTGATATATATACAGAACATCAAAGTTTGAAGTATATTTTCACACAAAAGGAATTGAACATGAGACAATGGAGATGGTTGCAACTTCTCAAAGACTATGATTATTCAATTCTTTATCATCCCAGATGAGCAAACAAATTCGTTGATGCATTAAGAAGGAAAGACCCAGTTGTTCTTTCCATGATGAGGATTCAATGAGATCCTTTGATCAATGACCTAGTAAAACTAGACATGGTAATTATAAGGGAAGGGACATCATCATCCCTAACCCAAATGATTTCTCAAAAATCATTACTAGAGAAGATCAAGAAAGATCATAAAAAATATCCTTTGTTACAAAAGAAGTTTGAGGATGTGAAGGATGGGAAGTTTCCTGATTTCAATACTGATTAATAAGGTGTACTGAAATTTCATACAAGACTATGTGTCCCATATATTCCAGAAATAAAGAAGGATCTGATGGATGAAGCTCATAGTTATACTTTCTCTATACATCCTGGAAGCACAAAAATGTATAGGGACCTTCGTGATCATTATTTGTGGGATAATATTAAAAGGGAGATTGCTGACTACATTTCAAGGTGCCTGGTATGTCAGCAAGTGAATGCGGAGAGACAAATTCCTGAAGGGGTATTGCAACCACTACCCATACCGGTATGGAAGTGGGACAATATCGCTATTGACTTTATCACTATTCTCCCAAGAACTTCCAAAAGAAAAAATGAAATATGGGTTATTGTGGACCATCTCACCAAGACTGACCATTTTATCTTCATTTAGGAAAATTTATCTCTTGATCAACTTGTCAAAATTTATATGAAGGAAGTGGTAAGGCTGCATGGAGTTCCACTTTCTATCGTATCTGATCATGACCCAAGGTTCACATCAAAATTATGGAGAAGTCTTCAACATGATTTAAGAACTGAATTGAATTTCAATATGGCCAATCACTACCAAACTAATGGACAATCTGAATGAACTATTAAAACACTTGAGGATATGCTGAGAACATGCTCAATGAATTTTAAAGGTGGATGAGATCCACATCTCCCTTTAGTTGAGTTCTCTTACAATAACAACTTCCACTCGAGCATTAAAATAGAACCCTATGATGATTTATATGATAAGCGATGTAGAACTCCTACTTGTAGGGATGAATTTGGTGAGAGAAAGCTTCTTGGGTCTGATCTAGTGCAAGAGATGACAGAAAAAGTCCATGCCATCCAGCAACACAATAAGGCTGCTCAGAGTCGGAAAAAGAGCTATACCAACAACCATCGAAGGGACATTGAGTTTGATGTTGGTGAACAAGTATTTCTTTGAATTTAACCTTGTAAGAGATTCATGTGGTTTGGTATGAAAGGGAAGCTCAACCCTAGGTACATGGACCCCTAAGAAATCCTTAATCGCATAGGAGCAGTGGCCTATCGACTTGCAGTTCTTCCAAATCTAGCACAAGTTTATGATGTCTTTCATGTATCCCTCTTGAGGAAGTACATACCTAATCATTTACATGTACTAAATCCATAGGTGGTACAATTGGAACATGACCTCTCTTATGAGGAGCAGCCAGTGAAGATCCTGGATCGTAGAGACAAGGTTTTACCAAATAAGACTACTCACCATGTTAAGGTGTTGTGGAGGATCCACAAATGAAAGGAAGCCACATGGGAACTAGAGGAGTCTATGAGGCAGAAGTACCCACACCTTTTCTCTTCTTAGGGTACGAGTTAAAATTTCAGGGATGAAATTTCTTACGGGGAGAAGAATGTAATGACCCAAACTTTTTAATAATATTTATTTCTTAATTTCTTGTTTTATTTTATTTTATACTCAACAAAAATATATCCTTTAATTAATGAAGTGAGTATAATTAAATGATACTGTTGCGTTTCAACTTTTATATGGCCATTGGTCAATATGACTATTGGAAACTAAATTCTTAACATTACAATTATTGTTTTATAAATTCAAATGATCTTTTTTAATTAATATAGAAAGAAGAGTTGATGCCATCATCTAGTAGACTCGGGCCATAGGAAGCCCATCTGTCGGAGCTTGGGAAGATGGTAGCATCACTGGGATTTTCTCTAGACAAAGCCCAAGCCGAACTTCAACATGTGAAGCTTGAACAGAATCACCTAAGGGAGAAGTTCAAGCTGATTAAAATCACCACTCGAGAAATGTTGTCTGAGCAACCCCAATATTCTATCACCACAGCACAACTTACACTTAAGTCCTATGTTGATGTTATAAGGGGCTATGTAACGAGACCTTAGCTACTTTGTGTAACCCTTTTATATAAATAAAATTATTATTTCTTATTATGGTAAAGTTTTTGAATTTCAAATGTTCGGATAAATATTGGATGTATATTATTGATGAATTTAGGGAAAAAAGGGGTGTTTTAAATTTTTTTTATAGTCTTTAAATAATTGATAATGTGATTTGATTTTCAAAAAATGGTCTTCTACAGTTGTGTTCAGTAAGAAATTTAGAGTCTAATAAGATCAACTGATCTTTTAGTGAATTGTTAAGCATGAATACTAACATAAATGTATGAATAGTAATAAATAGTAATGAATAGTAAATTGACTTAAAAAATAGAAACTTCACCCATTAATTTATAAAAACATTTTAGACATTTTAAAAGTGAAAAAACGATCATAGTTTAAATTTTGTTATTTTTGTATGTCATAAATATTTTATTTAAAATTTTAAAATTAATTTAATAATTTAAAATGGAAATTTATTTTCATAAAATTTATTCAAAAATAGTTACTTTATTTTCTTATGGTTATATGATAATTTTATGGGACCTTTATTACCTTATTATGGTGTCACAAAATGAGTTATAGTTTTAAAGTTGTATTTTTGGAATAAATAATTATTTTATTTAAAAATTAAATTAAAAATATTTAGAAAATCATTTTCATAAAATGGATTTCAGTTTTGAATTTATAGCATCTATATTAGGTTAGAGTGAATTTTTGGGATTTTTCTGAAACAATTGATTTTTCGGTGAATAGTAAAAATATAGTTTTGAGTTTCAGGTGTTTAATCACATCATTGATGATGTAATAATGATGTAAATAATCCAATCGACTTGTGAATAGTAATATATGTTATGAGGTTTCCCAAGTGGCCAATAAAATAGAAAAAACCATGGTTTTGTAAATACCACCGATGAGGTGTCCCTTGGAAATTAATAATTTATTCCCTCACTTTTCATATAAATACCAAGCCATTCCCTCATCCATCTCATTAAAAAATACTCTAAAACGAAGTTATGGTATTTTACCTCCCAAGGAGTCCTCCCAAGGTTCCCTCAATCCTCACAAGGTTCCGACCTTCAATATTTCGAAGTTACTCTTCAAGGTAAGGGAACCTTTCACCCTCATCTTTTAAGTCATGACTTTCTTTATGTTATGTCTTCTAGTTTCCATTTTTTATGTGGGGGTTTCTTATTATATATCCCTACTACTTTAAATTTCATTTCCAAATGAAGGGATACCATTTCCACTCTCATCAATTTATTTTCTGAATTTTTAAGTGACGTCGTTAGGCCGCCGAAATTTTTGTAAAAGAAATCGGATCTTCTCTTTCCTCTCAAGTTTCCTTTTCACGTGGTATGTCATTAAAAATTCCATACCATGTTCTTATCTCCATTTTATTCTATATTTATACTATATTATAAGTTATTTGTGAGTGGTTTACCCTTTTACCCCCCTTTTTAATGTTTTCTAAAACCATGTTATATAGCTATTATGCTACAGAATATTTCGTCTCAAATATCTCTCTTTTTCTCAAGAAATTATCTTGTATTATTTATGAGAATACCCAAATATATTTTCATTTCCAATGGTATTAATCAATACATATTATTGATCTATTTGATTCTATAATTTACATACATATAACCCTTACTCCTTTTCCATGGGTTATAAATGATGTACTGATCAAATTTTTAAGAACTTTTAAAACTTCATGTTTTTGAAATGAAACCGATTTATTTTATTCTCTATGGGTTATTTATGAAATGTTTTATTATGATCTATTTGGATCAAATTAAAATAAATAAATATTAAGGGTGTTCCCTGATATCTCTCCAATGCATTGGGTAAAGAATTTAATCTCTAGAGATGGAAAGTTTCACAATACCTTGGTGAATAACCTTGGTAATTTTTATGACACCTTGGGGATGAAACTTGGTGATATGTTAAGGAATGTATAGATTAAATTTTATAGCCACATATTCATGTTATGGTTCAATTTATTTTAATTATAAAATGCCTCTAATTCCATTGCTCATGTATTTATAATTTTTATCAAGTTCTTATTGATTTCACCAGTAAATTGATTCCCTTGTTTTCCTTACCGGGCCTTCTGCTCACCCTTTCCTTTGATGTATGTCTCTAGGTTATGAGATGTAGTAATTGTACTTAGGATTAACCTATTATTAAGCCTTATAAATGTTTTAGAAGGATTATTTATGATGTTTTCATGTATTATGTTCCTAATTTCCAAGATACTAGACTTTAAAGATCCTCTGTACGTAAAATGTAATGAAAAGTTATGTAATAAAAAGGAAGTATACCATAGTTGGTGTCAAAGGATAGTTTAGTTTTTTATGGAAATTAGTATTTGAAAACTTTAAAAATAATCCTATAAAAAAGTTTATATATAGGAAAACTTCCTGGTATTTTGGTGAGTATTGAGTAAGTGGTTTATAAAGAAAATACATCCCTATCTGGATATGAGTAGGTAGAGGCTACTCTCGCACATAGGTACCTAAGAGTGAAAACTCTGACAAAGAGTTTTGGGATTGACCCAGGGTATCCTGGTACATGACAACGGGCCTTTCTGCACTCTTGGTTATGACACTCCTGAGGTATATGTTTGGTTAATCACAAGTTTTTTATGAATCATTATGAAAGATTTATAGAGAAATGTAATTCATTAAAGAAGTTTTAAGACATAAAATCATTTATAGCTAAAAGATTTATAAATGAAATAAGTTTCTCATTAAGGTTTTATTCTTTTAGAAAATGGCAGGAAATAGGAGGAACCGTGAAAATGGTGACCGCAATGGACCATGCGCTGACGACCCTCCGATGGAAGCCGGAATGGAAACTTTCATGCGAGTGATTAACCAACTAACTCAAGTTATAGGAAATAACTTTAATAAAGCTAAGAGAACGATATCATCATGAAGGGAACAACTTTGTGTTGAATCCTTTATGCATCAATGACCACCAAAATTCAGTGGATCTGCCAACCCATTGATTTCTGAATAGTGGATTAGCTCAATTGAGAAGATATTTTCTATGCTCCGATGTTCTGAACAAGAGATGGTTACCCTAGCTATCTATCGCTTAGATGGAGAAGCTGATCAGTGGTGGGAACTGATTAAAAAAAAGGCCAAGATTGGAAGTTGAATATATAAAGTGGGAAGAGTTCAGAGGGATATTCTTCAACAAGTATTTCCCTCAATCGATGAAAACAAGAATGTAGAAGGAGTTTCTAAAGATGAAGAAGAAAGAGAATGAATCTGTGGGAAGCTAAGAGATGAACTTCACAAGGATTTAACGTTACACCTCTATCTTTTTCATGGATCCAAATGGTAAGTTTGATAGATTCTTCGGTGGACTGAGACCTCATCTGCAGAAGAATCTATCCAACCGAGACTATGATAGCTATGAGGAGATCGTTCAGAGTGCGATGAAAGTCAAGCTGGAGTTTGGTGAGACACAGTGGTCTCATAAATCTAATGACAAGAAGATATAGATGGGTCCCACCTTAGGGAAGACCTTTGATTATGGAAGAGGAGGTAAGAAAGTGAAACATACCTTAATAAATTTGGGAAGAAGCATTCGGGGAATTTCCTGCTCAGGATCGGAAAATGCTACAAGTGTGGAAGAGAAGGCCATATTGTGAGGAATTGTCATAGTGAGGTGAAACCTCAACTTCCAAACACTAACGACAAGGGGAAGATGGTGCAGAACCTACTTTATGTCTAGTGCTTTAAGTGTGGACAACTTAGGAACTATACCAATCATTGTCCAAATCCGAGGTCAGTAGAGGGGAACCACAATCAGCCTCAGCAAAGGCCAAGGGAGAAAGGTCTTGCTTTTGCTATCACGACAGCTGAAGTTGAAGGTCCAAATGTTGTGGTAGTAGGTACTCTTGTTGTTCTCTCAAAGCTAGCGAGTATTTTTTTTGATACTGGTTCTACACATTCCTTTATTTCCTCCAAGTTTTCAAAGAATTTAGAATCAACCCCTCATTTTCTAAAAGTAGAGTTATCAGTCAAGACCCCTGGTGGGATTATCTAAGAATAATCAGTATTTAGAAACTCTAGTATTTACTTTAGTGAGCACTATATTATCGCAAATATAGTAGTCATTCCCATGATGAAAGTCGACATTATACTAGGGATGGACTAGCTCTCAAAGTATAATTCTAAGATCAATTGCAGAAGTAAGGAAATCTCAATAGTCTTGAATGGAAAACCTACAATTATCTTTCAAGGAGAGATATATAAACATGATCTTTGTATATAAGAACCTTATATATCCTTCTTTATGGAGTTGATCGGTGAAGAAGAAGAAGTAAATGATATTTTTAGGATATAAAATGTTCCCATTGTCCCTGAATATGTTGACGTATTTCCTGAGGAGTTTCCTGGACCTCCCCAGAAAGAGAGGTAGAGTTATCTATTGAACTCGTACCTGGATCTCATCCAATATCAAAGACCCCATATAGGATGACAAATGTGGAGCTGGAGAAATTAAATAAACAACTCCATGATCTTTTGGAGAAGGGGTTTATCAGACCGAGTGTGTCTCCTTGGGGAGCACCTATTCTCTTTGTGAATAAGAAGGAAGGATTGATGTGGCTATGAGTTGACTATAGAGAACTGAATGGGATCACAATAAAGAAAAAAATACCCTCTTCCAAGAATTGATGACTTATTTGACCAACTTCATGGGGATCAATTCTTCTCTAATATTGATCTTCGATATGGTTATCATCAATTGAGGGTGAAGAAAGTGGATATTCCAAAAACTAAATTCTGATCAAGATATGGGCAATATGAGTTTTTTTGTAATGGCCTTCAGACTAACTAATTCACCTACTATTTTTATGGATATGATGAATAGAGTCTTTATGGAATACCTTGATAATTTTTTTGTAGTTTTTATTAATGACATTTTTGATATATTCTAAAAGTCGCAATGAGCATGAGGATCATATAAGGGTTATTTTGAAAAATCTACAAAAGGAGAGGCTTTTTGGAAAGTTCAGTAAATTTTAATTTTGGTTACAATAAGTTTCTTTCTTGGGGAACATTGTTACCAATGAAGGAATCACAGTTGACCCTACAAAGACAAAATTTTTATAGGAGTGGCCTTAGCCTACCAAAATAACTGAGATACATAGTTTCCTTGGATTAGTGGGATATTATAGGATGTTTGTGAAAAAAATTTCATGAATTTCTAATCTATTAAACAGGTTAACTCAAAAAGGTGTCATGTTCATCTGGACAAAGGAGTGTGAGGAACGTTTTCCAATAGTTGAAGAAGATATTGGTTTCTACACCCGTGTTTACTATACCCTCAAGTGGATAAGGATTCGTTATTTTTAGCGATGCATCTCTGAAAGGGATTTGGTGTGTCCTCATGAAAAATGACAAGGTCATTTCTTATGCATCTCGATAGTTGAAGACTCATGAGAAGAACTATCATACGCATGATCTGGAGCTGGCTGGGATTGTTTTTTCTATGAAGATATGGAGACACTATCTTTATGGGGAGAAATGTGATATATACACAGACCATCAAAGTTTGAAGTATATTTTCACACAAAAGTAATTGAACATGAGACAAATGAGATGTTTGGAACTTCTCAAATGCTATCAATTAATCAGGAGAGTACTCTTTAAAGTTATAACATTCATTATTATAAATCTTCTTTTAATTTCATTTATTTAGTAGTTCTCTTAGGTCTTCTTTAAAAAGTACTAGATTCTCCAATGTTTGTCTAATAGAATTAATTACATTAATAATTATTTTGAATTATTGGAAAATCTAGTTCAAAATTTCATCTTCACCCATATTGTAGTTTTGGTACTCATATTCAATCATTCTATGATTAGTTTGAATCAACATGTTTGATCCAAGGTGAGTAACTTGTATAATCTTCCAAATCTAAGGAGTTTTCTTATATACAAACACTTAAATAAACACACCTATCTTAATATAACAATGTAAAATATTTACTAATATATTATTTAAAACACATTTAGTGGAAATGTTTCCTGTAAGTGTGTCTAGTTCAGCTTTATGTAGTTTTTATGGTTTTACCATGATTGACTAGTGTTCTATGATTAAATCCTTGAGGTAGGCCTCCATTCTAGATTACCAGTGACCATAATCATTTCCATCAAAGTGAGGTAAATTTTGAGGAATTCATGAATCATTCATGTTCATTCCTATCATCTTAAATATATTTCCCTTAGACTATATGGTCTAGTAAAGTGTTATCATAATGAAATATAAAACAATAATTTTCACTAAATCCAATATATCCTTAACAAGGTTAGATCTTTGATACTGATTTTTTGGTGTTAGTAAAAAGGAAAAATAGATAAAATAATAATTTGTTATAGGGTTATTATTTGATACCAATTGTTAGTTTGATAAGGTAATGGTAGATAGTCTAGAGGGGGGGGTGAATATACTAGATTAAAATTTTTACTTGATAAAATTATCATAAAATCTAATTAACAGAGTAAATTTATAGTGGAAAAATAAAATAAAGAGCACATGGTATTTTTATAGTAGTTTGGTATAAAGTGTACCTATTATTCTCTTAATCCAATTTACTCTATGAGAGATTTTTTATGTACTAAACTGATTTTTGAAGGATAATCATAACCTGATTACAACCTAATTTTTATGGTGAAATCATAACCAAGACACATGATTTTTTTATGGGGAGTCACAACCAAATTAATATACTTACTTTAGACTATGAGAGTCATAACTCGAATGATCCTAACATTAGATTCTAGGAGTCAAAACCTATAGAAATAAAGAATAATTTTGGAATGTAAAAGAATAAACAGAAAGTGTGAGGGAACATGTGAGAGATGAGAAGTAGTTTCAAAATCACAAGAAAATAAAATTAAATAGATAATAAATGAAATAATCTCTAGTAATATTTCTTGAGTAATGTATCAGGATAAAATTTGTTGAATTTTTCATTCAAAACTTGAAAGTATATCCAGTATATGAAAACTCTTTCACACAAGAATTAGTTTGTAAATCATTTCAAAGTTCAGAGTAAAGCTACTTTGGTTATCAAAAGTCCGTTTTTCATAATTGGTGACTTTGGAATTCATCCCAAAGCCTTTAAATAATATCCATAAAACTAACTAACCAATCTCCTACTAAGTAAATTAATTCAAATTCAAACTTCACAATTATCCAAGAGAGGATAAAATATTATTCCAAAATAATTGTAACAATTTTTTTGGAATACAAAACATAAAGAATAATTAAAAATAATTTATATTTAGTGTTAAATAATTAAAATAGTCTCTATCATAATAGGAAAAATAAATTCTATAAATATTGTAAGAAAATGGGACTATTGAATTTAAATTTCAAAATACTTTCTAATTTCATGTATTACGTATTTTCTAAAAGTTTAATAACACTATATTAAATAATGAAAAACTAATTTGAATAACTTTTCTATGAATAATAATTCATTTAAAACCAAAGAAAGTAACTCAAAATAAATAAATTTAAATATTTTACATATATGTTGTATGCATATTTGAAAATAAGGAATTGATTAAATCATATTTTAAAATGTGATTAAAATCATAAAAATAATTCACATGATTACTATATCATTAAAATTAATTTAAAAAATAAATGAAATAACTAAAAACATAATATAATAATTCAATAAAATAATTATTAAAAAATAATGAAAACCATAGGATACTTATTTTTTATTTTTTATCAAAAAATAAATAAAGTATCGAACTAACCATGAGTGTTGAGTGATCATGAGGTATATTCCTTGTGGTTGGTTAACTTATTATTCCAAAAATTCATGTGTTCAATTGAATTATCCTTGCAGTCAGTTGATATAATGTGCAGTCAGTATACTGACAGTATTAATACTACAACGTGTAATCGCTTGAGTTACTATATGGAGCATTATTGATTGAAATTTGAACATGTTTTAGGTTTACTTATTGTTTATAGATGTTTTATTATAACTTTACTTACCGCGAGGAGATGAATTAAATAGCTTCAATGATAATTGTGTGCTTCATTTTCATACTACTTGTCATCTATATCCACACTAGAAGAAGATTGAAATGAGTTTCACTATGAATAATTAAAATTTCATTTGTTTTGTATGTGAAAAATTCTTATATATAATTATTGAAAGATCCTATAATATCGCACTATAAGAAACTCCATTCAAATTGGGAGTGGAGCATGTGAGTTTGAGATGGATTTCAATTCTCATTTTAGCAACTCACAAATTGCATCAGGATGATGCCATCTCAAACTAAAAAACCAAGATATGAAAATAAAATACTGTAATTAACTTTTATATTTCATGAAAAGATTTTATAGAATTTAAATATGAGGAAGATGAGTGTTTATTGTTTTTTTCTCTCAATCAGTTCAGATGATCACAAGGTTGGATAATCCATATTTTGAACAGTGAAAAGTTTCACAGTAGCTTTCATACTTATGATAGGTTGAGATAAATATACATGTGGTAGGTTAGAATAAATACACATGTGGTAACTTTTAAAAGATTCATGTAGTCACTTTGAGGAAGAAACATATTTTCACTTGAAAAATACACTTGAGTTCACCTGTCAACATAATATTTGATGAATTTTTAGACCATCAAAACATTAGATTTAGAATTATGTATGGTAGAATTATATTTAGATAAATTCAATATCCTTGGAATGTATTAAATAATACTTCAATATAACTTAATTACTGAAATAAATTATTGAAAAACTATAACATATATAAACTAAAATATGTAGAAAAAATCACTCAAATATTGTAGATATTTTGTTCATTTTTTGGAGAATCCAAATTGAAATTTCAGACTTGTAGTTTAATGAAATATAGATAAATTTATTATATTTCAATTCAAAAAATGGTGTGAAATTATGTGTTATATATGTATATTTATCATGAAAAAACTTTAGTTATCATATTCTAAAAATTATAGAATTCCAGAAAAATCAAAGTAGCTTTGGTCATTTGTTAGATGACTCAAATAAGTATTTTAAAAATTCTATTAGCTGAATGAAATATAAATATATCTATTAGATATCCATAATAATAAATTTCATGAAATTCTGATCTATTTAACTCATGTTATCATAGAATAACAAAACAAAACTATAAACTGAAACTTGATGTACAACCAAAAACATGCAGCAAGTTTGGATGAAATGTGTGAAAATTTAGAGACTAAATTTAGAATTTTTCATAGATGAATAAAAAATAGATAATATTATTATATTTAATATGGAATATTATTTAGAAAATTCCATGTACTATAGCTCAAGATATAATGAAAAACAATGAGCTATGTAAAACAATTTTCTATAAATTATTAGATTTCCAGAAATTATGAGTAACATTAAATATTATGAAGAATTGTAATATTTAAAACATAAAAAATAAATAAAGAATAATAAAATCCTAATAAAATTTGGTCTCTAGCCTATGGTAATACAAACTGGGACACATGAAAGAACACTAGTATAGGAATACCGTGAATCATATTGATATTGAGTCATGTCATAATATATCTATGTCAAAAGAACACCCTTAATGGTGACAAAACCACTAAGGCTTCATATGTTCATAAGACGATACAACCAAGGTTCCCAAAGTACAATGTTTTCCAAAAAATTTAAGTAAACCAAGATCACAATTTAATAAAAAAAATTAGTTTAAAATCAGTACCGCTTCCATGCCTAAAAATCCATTTTATTATCAAATTTATCTTGAGGCATTTCATCAAACACAAAGAAGTGTATAAAACCATTTTTAGAGAAAAACCCCTTTAAAACCCATTTTTTCCTTACACATAAGATAAATTTTCATAAAATAGATCTTATATGATATCAAATCAATCAATTTCATAAACCATACCAAAGTAATTAACAAGAATGTTGAGTAATTTAGGGTATAAAACTATTTAATAGAGACACCTACCTTCCCAATGGAGGAAAACTAGTCCCCTTTGAATACAAATATTTTACTCAAGGAGATCCAATCCTCGCAATCATAAATACATAATAAACAATAAAAATTATTTTTTAAACCCTATATATCCAACAATAACAACCTAATTAGGTTCCAATGGAACTTTGAGAAAAGGGATCAAAGATATATCTAGAGATATGAGACGATATTAGATAAAAAATGGAACATACATAGAAGAGATCCACTAAGAACAAAGGGGAATCAACAAATATCCAAGGAGATAACCCTATAGAGTATCAGAGAGAGGTTAGGTTAGGATAAATAGAGATTAAGAGAGGATATGAATTAAAAATGATGAATAGATTCATTGTAAATTTCCTATTTTAATAATCTCATAGGGGTCATATAGTTAAACTACATAGTTAGGAAAATTGTGCACTAACAATGTGATAGATTCTGCCTCTCAAAAATTGAAGTAGAAGATTACTTGGTAAAAGTCACATGGTTAGAAAAATCAAGATCAATATATGCAAATATCTATTAGATAAAATTTCAAAACACCCACACAATTTTTCATGAGACTCATACAACTTGAGCACAATTTTTCTAACTATATAGATTTTCCTAGGTAACAATTCACTTTGGTTTTCATGAGGCAGAAGCTATCAAATAGTATTCCTAACTATGTGGCCTAACCATGCGACCCATGTAGGATTTTTAAAAATGTAAATTTTCCCAGATTCTATAGGTAATTTTTAATTCTAATACTCTCATAATATCTCTTTTTTCTTGACCTAACATCTCCTTGAAACTCTAGAGGGTGTTGGAGTTTGTGTTTTAGGATCAACTATTTGTACTTTGATTACATATATATTTGATATATTGAATATTAATAAAAAATCTTATTATATATTTTCCCTTATTATTCATGACTCGTATTTAATAATGTCCAAGAGTATATAATACATTGGTAAGGTTATAGTAGTTCCCTGATAGGATGAGAACCTTGAAGTGTAATTATGATAGTCTTAAATAATGGTTAGTAGTTGAAAAATGTATTATGATGGGACACATAGTATATATAATATCAGGTTCAAGTACTCATAAGTAGACGAGGCTTCTTCTTATGAAATTCACACTTAGTAATCTCTATGTTGGAGATTATAAAAAAAGAGTTGCTGGTAATAATTTCACATGTTTTGGTGTCATTGGATATTCCTATCAGTGAGTATGTTTCATGGATATTATACTTTAATATTATCATTAATTCATTTCATGACTCTCGCACAGATATTTTATGATGAAAACTGTGATGTCATATGTTCTCAGTGAGGTAGGGTATGTTGGGTGCACCATGATTGACATGTCATTAATGGATAAGTCGAGGTAGTATTTTTCCATTCCATATTTATGGAAGATGATATCTCACCCCTTTGATTGAAATAGAGCCATCACCCTAAATTCCATTTCCATGGTGTAACAACATACTTATTTTATATTATCAAAGAAATACATATCCAGCACATAGATTAGTGACATGGATATGAAACCTGCTTAATAAGATATTGTAATAAAGGGGTTATATTATACAATGAGTTTTTGTATGTGATTGTCATCATTTCTATATTATTTTCCTTCTCTTGGTGTATTGACCCATTTATAGATAGTAATGTTGGACTTTAGGAAAGGACTCCTAATGAAAAAATATCCTAGAGGGTCACACACTATGTGTTACCGATGACCTCGATTAAAATTCATTTGAATTTAATTAATGGAATAAATATTATTCCTAAGAATGAGGAATAATTTTATTCAAATTTTATTGATCACATAAATTAAAAAAAATATTTATTCACTAGTTTGTGAATAAAATATATATATTTATTTTATTTATTATTTAATAAATGATTTATTATCTAGTATGTGAATAAAATCTTTATTTATGAATAAAATATTTATTCAGGTATTCAATAAATGATTTGGATTTTTAATAGACAAAGACTGTGTCTGGTGATGGATATTTATTTACAAGCCATTAAATAATATTTATTGTATGCATGTGTTGGTTCATGATGCAAAAATAATAACAATAATATTATTATTTTGTCGCATGGGGTTTATTAATATTATGATGTTATTTTAATATATGAAATTTAATTAAAATATTTCTTAACCTAAACCCTAGATCTATAAATATTCCTTTATGAATATTATGTAAGGTTAATAAAAAATAAATAATTATTTCACACAAAAAATTCTCTCTCATATCGTCCTTCTATCTACCTCTTAAGAACAAGGAATATAATAGAGAATCCTTCAAGATCAAAGAATGTGTGATAAAAAAAGTCAATTGATTCAATACTCTAGCATTCAGATATTGATTGGAGTTTGTTGGAGATCAATTGAACATGTGTGGATCACTACTAGAGGGATTCTATCATTGGATCCTCAGAGTAAAACAAAGGTAATCCAAAATGGACTTTTTGGATGATCAATATTTACATCAAAAAAAGATCATAAGACAAGGTATTTTCTTTCTTCTAATCTAAATAAATTGATTATAAACTTAATGTACAAAATACCCTATTGGGTTTTAGGACATAAAAATTTTAAAAGAAATTTTAATATATTTCCCACCACCATATGCTTCTGTTGTGCCTAAAACCTACAAGTTGTATTAGAGTGGTCATTTTTTAAATTTATAATTATTTATATGATTGTTGATCCATATGTTTTTGTGGTTGATTGTTTTAATTTCATATTATTCAATATTTAATCTGATTTGAATTAACATGTTATTGACGTATTAATCATATTCATTTAGTGTTTCATTTTTTAAAGGTTTAAGAATATATGAAGGTTAACCAGAGATTCCATTGGGAAGTCCCAACTTTTTTACTGCTAAAACATTTTTACATAGAATGTAGCTAGAGTACACACCATGTACCCATGTGTACTATACCTAGATGTTTTGAGGGATACACAACATGTTGAGAAGTTAATTACACATGGTTAATTTATTACACACCTCATGTAGACTGGTCCAACCTAGCACACATGATATAATATTACATGGAGTATAGCTATAATACACACCGTGTAGTCTTTATAGATTAACAACATAAATCATGCAATCCGTGTGGTCATTATATATGGTTAAACCATGTGACACTAATAGCCTAGATAATTTATGATACACATGATGTGTATATGGTCTACATGATGTGTAGTTCATAAATTCTCACATCCAAAATACACACGGATCCATTTGGAGAGAATAAAAGACACATGACTTAAGGGATACCTGACTTGTAGCTAGCTTGTATGCACTATACGATCTCACTGAGATACATGCCAAAGACCGAGGAGAGTATCTCAACCACAAAAAAAGTGGATACATTGCATGTAGTAGGTATGTACACATTGTGTAGTCTGGCCAATTCAACCGACCAAATCCATTGGCATGTAACCTGGATACACAACAACTGAGGTACACAATGTGTAGCTAGAAAGTACAGGTTTTGCAGTCTCCCAATTAATATAAGAACTAAAAATTACATTAAATTAAATTTATAACATTATAACCTTATTGATTTGATTTAAAATTTAATTTTTTACAATTTAAAAATTGGTTTATATAATTTTAAATGATGACTCAGTTTATTGAAATAAATCAACAAATTTTGGTTCTACTATTTATTTTCCATGAATTTATATATGATAGTTATCTCCAAGAAGATTCAGATGGTCATTAAGATGAAATTAAATTAATTAATTGTTTCAGGTGTGATTATCTTAATTATAAATAAAGAATAAGATATGATTTACATCCATTTAATTTTTTATATACGTTTCATGTATGACCGTTCTGGATACTGACCAAGACCTGCGCATGTGTTGGACGTTCTAATTTAAATTATTAAGTGAGTTTTCAATTATTTATTATTAAATTAAATATGATGGATTGAGAGTCATCCCTCCAATAATTAATATTTATGACCCACCTATCCATGGTTATTTATGTAATCCCACTTAACCAATCATTTGGTTCCCCTCACATGTGAGTGAGTTAAAAATACATGTAATTAAGGGAGTTTCCTGTGGTGCATCGAGGTAGTTCAAGACAGAACCATTATGATGCCAACATAGATGATACACAGGTGGATAGGTGGATAGGTGTAATGTTTTATCTTGTTCCAAGTCTGAAACAAGGAGTTATCCCCCCTAGGTCATAGGTTGATTTAATTTCCACTCATTAAATCAACCATTACATAAGCTCATGATTAGGTCATTTATTTATTTATTTATTTCTGTACATGTATTATTTATTTAATGGATACAAGACTGCGATCACATAAATAAATGAATTAATATGCATAGATAGAATTTATATAAATGGATTATGCACAAATATTTTATCCAACATTGTTAATTAATGATGTAAAATCCAATTAATACTAAAAATACATGTAAAGGATAAAACAATATAAAATTTATGCATAATTAATTAAAACACTTTAACCAAATATTAATTCATACTAAGACATCCATTACTTGATTATGAATGATACTATAAAACTAAGATTATTATATGGTCAAAATCTAGACACTTAATTTTAGTGGGGAATGCTAATGAGGGTTTTGGGTTGAACTATCGAAAGTTGTTTAAGTATAATGGCCAAAGTCTGTTTAATACAAATTTGGAGGCAAGTGTTGAGGAAATCCAAATTGGGATTTCAAGATAGTTTAATCCATGTATTAAGGATATTTAAGCCCGCAGTTGGAATGAACACCTACCTAATTACTTTCTTATGGTTTTCGTGGCTAAAGTATGGATTATTAAGGAAATTAATATTGACCCTTTCCACTAGAATGTACTATAAACTGGACATTCTGAGTTTAATGGTGAGGCATATTGAGAATTGATAAAAAAGTGGAATATTTAATAAAATCATTTAGTTTATTATTTTTCACATTACTTTTAAATAAGAAAAATTACTTATAATATTCTCTTTTAATTATAGAATAAAATATATATATCTTCATCCACACTATCCCTATGATAGATATTGTAAAATGACAACCTACTCACTAGAATAAACTTATATGAGTGGTTTAGATGCATTTTGGTTGTGTTACACCGTGAATGGAAATCTTACATGCTATAATCATCACTACCTATTATGCCTACTAAGGAGGAGAGTGGTGAAGAGTTTCTAGTTTATTAAAAAAAATTGAGCGATGCAGTTGATGTTCAATGTTTAATGCTCTCATCAATGTATAGAGATCTCATGAAGTCTCATGAAAATATAGATTCATATAATATGCTTAGTCAAATCTATGGTCTTTACCATGAGATAGATAGATAGGAGTGGGTTGATATCTCCAAATCAATCTTTTAGTGTAATATTATGGAGGGTGTGTCATCTGGGCCTCACATAGTCAAGCTCATGGGCTATATTGACCGCCTAAAAGATATAGGGTTTAAAATCTCTAATTAGTTACACACCAATATCATTTTCGTATCACTCCATCAAATCATCTAAAACATTTTTTTAAATTAAAATATGAACAAAATTAATAATACTTTTCTAGATCTTCTCACTCTTCTTCTCCAAGTAGATAATGAGAAAAAGTATGAAAATACTTTGGTCCTTATGATGAACAAGAAGAAAGTGAAAGATAATAGTTCTATGTCTAAAGTTTTTTTTATGACTTTCCAATAAGTGGAAGATAAATAGGAAATCTGGGGAACATGATGTTGTCTATTTCACATGTGTCAAGAAGGGCCACTAAAATAAAAAGTACACCTAGGAAAAGAAGAAAGGGGATGCTTCAGGTGCATTTTTTGTTAATTGAAATTTATCTATTTCTATAGATTGGGTATTAGATATAGAGTTTGGTTCTCACACATGTATTCAAATATAGGAACCAAGTGGTTTAGTAAAATTGACCATTGGGAGGTTTATATATGAGAAACTATTACATTTAAACTTTCTTCCATAGCTATCGATGACTACCACATCACATTACTAACTGGGATGATCTTGGTTTTGAAAGAATGTTATTTTGTGCCTTCAGTTACTAAATACATTATATCAATATCCAAAGTGGATACAAATTGTTTTACTTTCAATTTTTAAAATAAATGTTACTATTGTTATAAAGATAACATTTTTTATATTAAGTAACGTTTAAATAATGGTCTTTAGGTGTTAGAATACATGAACCAAGTAATGAAAATTGATAATGAACCTACTTCATATGAATCACACCACTCCCAAATGTGGAATCATCGACTTGGTCATGTAAACAAAAAAGGATTTGACTAAATTACACATAAATTCATATTTATATTCCTTTAAACTAAAACCACCAATTGTATTTCATGCTTATTTTCTGGAAAAAATGACCAAATCCCAAATTAAAGGAAAATAAAAAAGGGATAAAGAGATTCTTAAATTAGTTTATAAATATGTTTTTTTGACCTTTTCTTTTTGAGTCATGGGTTGGGTACTCACACTTCATAACTTCCACTGATTCTTTTAGTAGATATGGATATATCTACTTGATGAGGTATAAGTCAAATTCATTTAAAAAATTTATGGAATACAAGAATGAAGTTTATAATCAACATGGTAAAATGATTAACAATCTCCACTCAGACCATGGTGGAAAATATCTTAATCAATACTTCATTGATTATTTATGGGTTTCTGAGATACTACCTCAACTCACTTCTCTTTATACGCCTTAATGTAATAGTGCAAGAGAAAGGTGGAACCACACATTTTTGGACATGATGAGATCAATGATGAGTTATGCGAGTATACCATTATCCTTTTGATGATATTCATTACAAATAGAAAAATTTGTAGTAAATCATGTTCCAAAAAAAGTGACAGATGATATAACATACTAGTTATGTAATGGAAGGAAACCCATGTTATCTTACTTAAATTTTAGGGATTTAAATGTGTTTGTTAAGTAATCTTCGGAAAGAAATCTTACAAATCAAGGTAAAAATTGTATCCTTATAAGATACCCCAAAGAAATTAGGGGATACTACCTATACAATCCTTTAGAAAAAATGTTGGGGTTTAAAGACATCCCAAATTTCTTAAGAAGGATATTATCTATAAAATAGATAGTGGGATAGAGATAGACCATGATGAATTCAAATATCAAAATGAAAAAAATAAAAGAGTTGTCATAGAAATAGATTACACAAATCCCTATGGAAGAAGAAGTTGTTCTAGAAACACAACTACTGAATAAGATTACTAGATTGGTTAGAGATCCAGAATAGTATGGTTTTCTAGTCACTAAGGATGGTAACTCATTATTAGTTGATAATAATGATCCTCTAACCTACAAGGAAGTAGTAGGTGGCCTAAATGTTTCCAATTGGTGAGAATCCATGAATTATGAAATGAATTCCATGTACCAAAAAAAGTATGGATTTTGATAGATCCTCCAGTGGATATAAATATCATTGGTTTCAAATGAGTATTTAATATGAAATTGTACAAGGAAGGATAATTCAGTACCTATAAGTTTTGAGTGGTTGAAAAAGTGTTTAAATTACCTAAAATAATTGACTATGACGAAACCTTTTAACCAATTTTAATGATTAAATCCATAAGAATTCTATTTTCCATTACGAATTACCATGAGTATGAGATTTGGATAATGGATGTGAAAATAACCTTCCTTAATTGTAACCTTGTGGAATATTTCAATATGAAACAACCTGAAGAGTTTTTTACTCAAAAGGGTGGCTAAAAGATATGAAAACAGAAAAAAAAAACTATTTTTATAATAAAGAAAGATTCTAGGTCTTGGAACATTAATTTTGATGAAGGAATAATGGAATTTGGTTTCATAAAGAATGAGTGTGATCCTTATGTTTAAAAACATTTTAGTGGGTCTGCATAAATTATCTTAATAGTATATTTTAATGACATATTACTCGATGGAAGTGAAATACTACTCTTACAGTTTGTAAAGGCATGGTTGAAAAAATGCTTCTCTATAAAGGATATGAGAAAGGAAGAATATATTATTTGGATCAAGATCCATCTTGATATATCTAAGAGACTATGCGTCCTAGGTAAAATCTTATACATTGACAATATATTTAAGAGATTTAATATGGAACAATCCAAGAGGGTATTGTTTCTAGCATCACACAATATTAATATTTCCAGGAAAATGTGTCCTTAAACACATGAGGAAATAAATAGAATGGAAAGTATCCCATACACATTAGTGATTGGTTTATTCATGTATATTATTCTATGTACTAGGATAAATGTCACCTATGCATTAAGTGTGGTAGGAAGATATCATGCTGATCAAGGTGACCACCATTGGATGGATGTCAAGACTATACTTAAGTAACTGAGGTGTACTAAGGATATATTCTATGTTTATGGAGGATATGAGGAATAAAAAATTATAAGATATTCAGATTATAGTTTCCAAACTAATAAATATGAAATGATGTTACAAATTATATACATAATCACTTCGAATGGAGTTGTGGTGAGATGGAATAGCTCAAGGTAGGCTGTTGTCACATATTCTATAGTATATCATGACTATATTGTGACTTATGAGGTAGATAATTGATATAGTTAATATTTTCATTATTATTTATATGTTTTTCAATTATTTAATCCCTCCCAATTATTCAATGTGAGTGTATTTGCATCATTTATGTGTTTTTAGTGTATTTTGGGCTTAAATGTGAAAATGGGGTAATTCTGTAAAATTGTCAGTTTTATATAGCTTCTGTTTTTTTTGGGAATAACATTTATAATATGGGTCCAATTGAAGTGAATCTTTTTTTAGGATTCCTATACTTGTGGGCTTAAAATGTTCCTTCTGGACCAAGACCCAATTCGAAACCCAATGGTGCAGAAAATTCAATCAAGTTGAGAAATAAGTTTGGAAGGCAGAATGGACCCCACTTCATTAAATATGAAATATCTCCTTCAGCCGACCTTATAATGAGGTTATTCCAGCTGGTGTCGACAGAGGAATTCCAAAGGACGACTCAAATTAAATTTCATAAATTATGGAGCTCATTAATGCATCCGTTTGGCGCGTCCAAGTGGAGTGGGTGAAACAGTGTTTGGCGGCCAGAAAAGTAATGGTCATTGATTCGGCCATATCATTCTTTAAACCTGTCCAATGACTCTAAACTTTTACTAGTCGATATAAAACTTCATTTCTAACATTCTATAAGAAGGGACCTTAGTGAGTTTCGGCCGGATAGTGGGCAGAACAGAGGCAAACTTTTGGAGGACAGATTCTGGAGGATCAAATTTCTGTTCTTTCTTTTCTCTCTTTTGTTCTTCTTAGTTTTGTAATGAATTCTTCTTTCCCCTTAGTCACAATTAACCTTACCATGGTGGGGTAAACATCTGTGTGATTGGGGAAGGAGAGGTTTTCCATATTGTATTTCATGAGTTCCTTCTATTAATGTTTTAAAATCCTCTTTTCTCTTCTGCGAATCTGTTTCAATTTCTTATAACAGTTTTTATTATCATGTACGATTGTATCTGATTTTAGATTCTGTTGTTCATTTATATTTGGTCAATGATCAATATCTCCCTCCACTAGGTTCTGGTTTCTAAACAATGGAATAGACCAGGATTTAGTGGTGTAGTACTCGGTGATCACCGGTACGTGTGTGAGGAGTAGTGAATGTTCTTGATTACTTGGGATAAACAAGACCCGATTGGGAATTGCCTAAGATAATTGGGGGTATTTTCTACAACTGTATTACACATTGGAAGGAGAGTATACCAACCTAATATTTTAGTAAGGTTTATTCTCACATTTTTAATTGACCAAGGGAGTGAGAAGAAACGATTGTGGATTCTCACTCTTAACGATTTAGTAGAGGAGAATTGGGTAAAATGAACAATGATAGAATTACAATTGGAAAACTGACCCTAACCTGATCACCATTTCATATCACTAATTTAGATCACATCATTTGTCAATTTGTTTCAAAACTTTCACTTAATTACTTTACTTTATTTAGTTTCTTTCTTATATTTTCTAAATCAAACAATTTATAAAAACAACCTCACTCCTTTCTATTTTAAGGTGACAACTTAATTGTTGTGAACTCCTCTCCGGAGACAACCTAGGTAATCCACTCTACTGCATTTTAACCTAGGTAATATTTGTTTTTGTCACACCCCACGATAGGCACGTGTCAAAACTTGGCGCCGTTTCCAAGGAGGTAGTGCCAACATTTCTTTTCTTTTCTTTTCTCTCTTTTCATCTTTTCTCTTCAAAATTGCATGAATAGAACCTCAAAAACTGAACCTTTACCCATAGATCCTGAAATTGAAAGAACCTTGTTGAATAGACTTAGAAACATTAATTTAGAATCTGAATTTGAGGACGTTTCCCTTGCATACTCAAGTGAAACTTCAAGTGTTCACTCTGAGCCTGTCATCATGGCTGAAAATCAAAACCAAACACTTAGAGACCTCTGTGCACCACAATTCCTTAATCAAAACAATCAACTTGCCATGCCATTGTTAGAAAATGATTTTGAAATGAAACCTAACATGATTCCTTTGCTTCCAAAGTTTCATGGTTTGGCAGGTGAAGATCCAAACAAACACATTAAAGAGTTCACACATGTGTGCTCAACTTTCAGACCCCGTGGAATTACTGAGGAGCAGGTTAAGTGGAAGGCATTTCCATTTTCATTGGATGGAGCTGCTAAAGAATGGTTGTATGGCCTATAACCAGGAGATGTACATGACTGGAATGACCTAGTAAGATGTTTTATGCAAAGATTCTTCCCCACCTCTAGAAGCACATCAATTCATAAGGAAATCTACGCCATACGACAATCATCTGGAGAAACTCTTTACGAGTACTGGGAGAGATTTAAGAAGCTATATGCCAGCTGTCCACATCAAGACATTGAGGAACACCACTTTCTTGTCTTCTTCTATCAAGGACTACTGGACAATGACAGAAACCTTCTTGATGCATCATCTGGAGGTGCACTGATTGAAAAGTCGCCAGAAGAAGCCAAGGGCTTGATTGAGAAGATTTCCCAAAACTCGCAGCAATTTGGAACAAGAGGTATTGGAACAAGAGGTATTCATGAGGTACACACTTCTCATCCATCACCCTTATTAGAAACTAAGATTGAAGAGCTTACTAGTTTGGTGAGATAGATGGCCCTGAAGCAAGTTAGTGGCCAACAAGCGCCAGCTAAGGTATGTGGTTTATGCTCATCACCTGATCATTTTACTGACCAATGTTCTGAAATACAGGGAATGGAAACATGTGCAGCAGCCTTTCATCCAAGGCAATTCCAGAAAAATCAAGGATGGAGAGAGCCTAACAAAGTCCAATATGGATTTGTAAATCAACAGAATCAAGCTAGGCCCCCGTACCAAAATCACTTTCAAAACCAACCCCCATTCCAGAATCAATTCCAGAACCCTCCACCATTTCAACAAAAACCATCTTATAATCAGCCTTCATACCAAAAACCAACCAATATCCAAAGACCCTATGACCAACCATCCACCAGTTCACAACCTCCAATTCAAAACCAACAAAAATCTGAGTTTGAAGGACTGAAAGACACTGTTAAAGATTTGTCCAATAAGTTTGAAAGTCTGATGGACTTTCTGACCAAAAATCCTTGTAAACTCCCTTCCCAAACAATCCCAAACCCAAAGGATAATGTTAGTATTATAACTACAAGAAGTGGAAAAGAACTCCAACCACCATCCACCATTGAACCTGAAACAAGAAAAACAAATATGGGTGAGAATGAAGTTAGAAATGATGAAAATTCTATGAAAATGCATCGGGAAGAAGATAAGAAAGAGGAGGATGATAATGATAGGACAAGAAGGAAGAAACAAGAAACACCATTTCAAAGGAAACAAAGGGAGAATAAATATATACCACCACCATTTCCATCAAGGATGATTGAATCAAAGAGGTTACAAGAAGAAGCACTACAAAAAGAAATTCTGGACACCTTTCAAAAAGTGGAAATCAACATACCTCTGCTTGAAGCACTCAAACAAATTCCAAAGTATGCTAAGTTTTTGAAGGATCTTTGTACCAAGAAAAGGAGACTTCAAGGGAATGAGAGGATCAATTTGGGAAGAAGCGTCTCAGCCCTTATCACACCACAATTGCCAACCAAATGTCAAGATCCAGGGACGTTTTCTATTCCATGCACCATTGGTTCATTAAATTTCTCTAATTCTTTGTGCGATTTAGGTGAATCAATTAATGTATTGCCTCACTCAGTATATACTTCTTTGCAGATGGAAGACTTGAAGCCCACAAGAGTGGTGGTCCAGCTTGCAAATTGATCCACAGTATTCCCAGTAGGAGTTCTGGAGGATGTCCTGGTAAAAGTCAAAGATCTTTTATTCCCTGCTGACTTTTATGTGTTGAATATGGAAGATGATAGGATCCCATCACACTCACCCATCATTTTGGGGAGACCTTTCTTGAAGACAGCCAAAACCATTATCAATGTCCATGAAGGGACACTTACCATGGAGTTTGGAGACAGCACCATCCACTTCAATATTTTTGAATCCATGAGGCACCCATCAGATGATCATTCACTCTTCGCACTCTCCCATGAAGATGACATAGAACCAATTGAAGAATCAGGTATGTTTCATGAATTTTTATCATTAGGAGAGAATTTTTCCATTAAAGATATCACTGAACATATGGATTCCCAAACTCTTGGAGGTTCTGATTTCCTGTTGGAAGAAGAGGTAAAATCTGATTTCTTTGATAATTTGTTAAAGGATGATGAAGATGATATGATTTATTGTGTGCAGGATGTCAAACCATTGGAAGTGGAGAACCTCAATTTAGTTTCATCTCTTGAGCATCCTCCTGATCTAGAATTAAAACCACTCCCCACTGATTTAAAATATGTTTACCTTATGGAGGGGGAGAAATTACCAGTAATAATTTCTAATAATCTATCTAAAACTCAAGAAAAATCATTGATTGAGCTTTTGAGAGAGAATTTCCAAACAATAGGATGGAGATTAGGTGATATCCCATGAATAAACCCAAAAATTTTCTCACATAGAATTTTTCTTGGGGGAGATTCCAAACCTGTCAGACAACCCCAAAGGAGGCTGAACCCTACCCTGATGGAGGTTGTAAAAAAAGAGATTGAGAAGTTATTAGAATCCGGGATCATCTATCCCATATCATATTCACAATGGGTTAGCCCCATCCATGTAGTCCCAAAGAAAACTGGCCTAACCATTGTGAGGAATGAAAAGAATGAATTAGTCCCTGTGAGAATTCAGAATAGCTGGAGAGTATGCATCGATTTTAGGAAGCTGAATCAGGTCACTCGAAAAGATCATTTCCCTATCCCGTTCATTGACCAGATGTTAGAGAGATTGGCAGGGAGAACTCATTATTGCTTTTTGGATGTATTTTCAGGTTATTTTCAGGTACCCATTTCCCCCGAAGATCAAGAGAAAACTACCTTTACTTGTCCTTTCGGTACTTTTGCATACAAAAGGATGCCATTTCGATTGTGTAATGCTCCAGGTACATTTCAGAGGTGTATGGTAAGTATATTTTCTGATCATATTGAAGATTTCTTGGAGGTTTTCTTGGATGACTTCACAGTTTTTGGAAATTCGTTTGACCATTGTTTGAAAAATCTGGAAAAAGTTTTGAAAACATGCATTGAAAAGAACCTTGTTTTGAATTTTGAAAAGTGTCATTTTATGGTTGAGAGAGGAATTGTCCTTGGGCATGTCATTTCAAAGAAAGACATTGAGGTTGATAAATCAAAAATTGAAGTGATAAATTCTTTTCCTTACCCAACTTGTGTGAAACATGTTAGATCATTTTTAGGACATGCAGGATTCTACAGGAGGTTTATAAAAGATTTCAGTGAGATTTCTCTCCCTCTCTCTAGATTACTTTTGAAAGATGCTGATTTTTATTTCAACGGTTCATGTAGGGAAGCATTTGATGAGTTGAAGAAGAAATTGATTACACCACCATTGATGCAACCACCAAATTGGGAAGAATCATTTGAGCTACTTTGTGATGCTTCCAACCAAGCAGTTGGAGCTGTCCTTTCTCAGCGAATTGAGGGCAGGCCACAAGTCATTGCATATGCCTCTAAAACCTTAGATGCAGCCCAATTCAACTACAAAACAACAGAAAAAGAGTTTTTAGCAGTTGTTTTTTCTTTAGAAAGATTTAGATCGTATCTGCTTGGAACTAAAGTCATTGTGTTTTCTGATCATGCAGCTCTTAGGTACTTGATGAAGAAGGCTGAAGCAAAACCAAGTCTAGTGAGATGGATACTACTACTACAGGAGTTCAACATAGAAATCAAATATAAGAAGGGATCTGAGAACCAAGTGGATGATCACTTAAGTAGACTACCCAACACCGCTGAAGTTGAGATTCCAGACACTGAACCAGTAAATGATCGCCTTCTAGGGGAGCAGTTGTACTTGATTGAAGGAGAAGTACCTTGGTATGCTGACATGGTAAATTATCTGGTAACATCTCAGGTCCCATCTCATTTAAATTCTCACCAAATTCACAAATTGAAATCTGAATCTAAATATTACATCTGGGATGATCCATTTCTTTGGAAGATTTTCAATGACCAAATTATCAGAAGATGTTTTCCTAAAAATGAAATTGAATCAGTCTTTAGGTTTTGTCACACATTAGCTTGTGGAGGCCACTTTGGACCTCAAAGGATAGCGAGGAAGGTTTTAGAATCTGGACTTTATTGGCCAACACTTTTCAAAGATTCTCATGAATTTTGTAAATGATGTGAAAAATGTCAGTTTACAGGAAATATTTCAAAGAGACAAGAAATTCCCCAAAAGCCACTTAATTTTTGTGAAATATTTGAAGTTTGGGGGATATATTTTATGAGACCTTTCCCAATGTCATTTGGAAATTCTTATATTCTTCTTGCTGTTGATTATGTTTCCAAATGGGTGGAAGCAAAAGCCACCAGGACTAACAATGCTAAAGTTTTTTGTGATTTTGTCAGGGCTAACATATTTTGTAGGTTTGGAGTTCCTAGAGCCATCATTAGTGATCAAGGTACTCACTTTTGTAATTGGAGAATGGAGGATTTGTTGAAATGGTATGTGGTGCATCATAAAACATCAACTCCCTATCATCCACAGACTAATGGGCAAGCTGAAGTGTCCAATAGGGAAATAAAAGGAATTTTGGAAAAGACTGTTAATCCAAATAGGAAGGATTGGAGCCAAAGGTTAGAAGACACATTATGGGCTTATAGGAAAGCCTACAAAACTCCAATTGGAATGAGTCCATATAGGCTGGTTTATGGGAAAAGTTGTCACCTACCTGTGGAATTGGAACACAAGGCATATTGGGCTGTGAGGAAGATGAATCTAGATCTTGAAAGTGCCAGGAAAGAGAGGAGATTGCAATTACAGGAGTTGGAAGAAATTCGAAGGGAAGCATTTGAAAATTCCAGGATTTACCAAGAGAGAACAAGAGTGGCTCATGACAAACTGATCCAACCAAAGGACTTTCATCCAGGAGACAAAGTGTTGTTATTCAATTCAAGACTCAAGATGATACCAGGTAAACTTCGTTCCAGGTGGGATGGTCCATTTATAGTTACTCATGTATATCCATTTGGTGCTGTGCAGATTTTGAAGGATGGAGTGAAGGATCCATTCACTGTTAATGGGCACAGATTGAAGAAATTCTTTGGGACCATGCCATCAGAGCCAATGGAGGAGATCACACTCCTCCAACCTGTTTATCAATAAACTCCATCAGGTCGTACCTCTCCTTTATATTTTCATGATTTTTGTGATTCAATTTACAATATTATTACATGTTAAATACATTTGAATGCATTGTGGACACTACATCATTTAAGTGTGGGGGGGGGGGGTGGAACCTTTGTAGTGTAGGATTTTTATGTGTTGTTTGTTTTCCTATTTGTTTGTTTTTTTTTAAAGAAAAACATGTGAGTGTTTAAAATTTTGTTTTTTTATTTTTCAATTTTTGTGTGTTTTTGAAACTTTTGAGCTGAAATGATTATCATTGATATTTTTGAAACCCATCTCCATGAGTGAAATAATTTATTCTTTGAAATTGAGCTTAAATGAATGCTGAAAATGACATTGTTTCAAGTTCAATTCTTTGGGAATTTCATGAAAAATACTCTATTTTTTTTAATCCCATGCCACATATCACTGTCTTTATATTTGAAATCACATTCCCATGAGGCTTCTGAACCTATTATTTTCATATTCTTTACATTCACCTCACTTCTTGAGAGAACCAAATCATGCTTGATTTAACCAGAATTTGATTTATTCCTGTCAAAACTTGAGGGTTTGAGGTACTTGTGTTTTAAATGATTGAGGCATTTCTTTGGTTTGAAAGCCCCCTTTTCAAGATAATCCCTTTCATAACGGCCTACCTTGAACATTTAATCCTTGTAGCCCATAGAATCCATGAACAGCCTGTTAGGTTAGCCACATTACAAGCCAATTTTCCATATCCAACCTGCTCTTGAAGTGAAATTGCATGATCTATTTGAACATAAGTGTGGGGGGAAGATGTCTTGTATTGTACTACCTTATTTGGGGATACTTTGAAAAAAAAATGTTGAAGAGATGTTATTGCTGCAAAAAAAAATCATTCTTCTGAAAGCTGTGCCTTTTCTGGGGCTTTCATGATGAGAGAAGTTGTGCCTTTCTGGAGCTTCTAATCTTAAAAGGAAGTTGTTCCTTTTCTGGAGCTTTCAAGAAATATTATATTTGAGAAGATTGAAATGTTTGCTGCTGAAATGATGAACTATGGGAACATTCCTTGATATTCCATGGAGAAGGAGATTATTTTCTACAAGGGGAGTGAATAGGAGACTATACTTTTGTGAAATTTAGATTAATTCAATTTTGCTTCAAAAAGAGCCAAGCCCTCTCATTCTGCCTCAGAATCTTTCACATATAAATCCTACCAACCGAAAGCCACAGAAAAACCTTAACAAGTCCTCATGATAAACATATGTCTTTGACTCACATCGGGTGGAGAGGTAGGAATTTATCAAGCCTATGGTGACCCTTGTATGAGTTTGGATGAGAAAGACATTGCTAAAAAATTGAGATTTGTGTAATGAGAGATAATGAAAGTTAGGTAAGTGTTTTGTGTGAATGGGAAGAGAAATGAAGAGTAAATTTATTGAATGATCCTAAATTAAGAACATTAAATAATAGAGTTTGAGGAGGCATGATATATTTTGTTTCTTGTTTTCAAATTCGTGGATCTCATGGATATGTGTTTTGAATTTACTTTGATTTTATTTTGATTCCGACTTGCCCAGGAGTCCAAGTGATAAGTGTGGGGGAATTGATAGAGTTAATATTTTCATTATTATTTATATGTTTTTAAATTATTTAATCCCTCCCAATTATTCAATGTGAGTGTATTTTCATCATTTATGTGTTTTTAGTGTATTTTGGGCTTAAATGTGAAAATGGGGTAATTCTGTAAAATTGTTAGTTTTATATAGCTTCTGTTTTTCGGGCATAACTTTTATAATATGGGTCCAATTGAAGTGAATATTTTTTTTAGGATTTCTATACTTGTTATATTAAAATGTTCCTTCTGGACCAAGACCCAATTTGAAACCCAATGGTGCAGAAAATTCAATCAAGTTGAGAAATAAGTTTGGAAGGCAGAATGGACCCCACTTCATTAAATATGAAATATCTCCTTCATCCGACCTTAGAATGAGGTGATTCCAGCTTTTGTCGACAGAGGACTTCCAAATTACGACTCACATTAAATTTCATAAATTATGGAGCTCATTAATGCATCCTTTTGGCGCGTCCAAGTGGAGTGGGTGAAATAGTGTTTGGCGGCCAGAAAAGTAATGGTCATTGATTCGGCCATATATTTCTTTACACCTGTCCAATGACTCTAAAATTTTAAGAGTCTATAGAAAACTTCATTTCCAACATTCTATAAGAAGGGACCTCAGTGAGTTTCGGCCGGAGGGTGGGAAGAACAAAGGCAATCTTCTGGAGGACAGATTCTGGAGAATCAAATTTCTGTTCTTTCTTTTTTCTCTTTTGTTCTTCTTAGTTTTGTAATGAATTCTTCTTCCCCTTAGTCACAATTACCCTTACCATGGTGGGGTAAACATCTGTGTGATTGGGTAAGGAGAGGTTTTCCATATTGTATTTCATGAGTTCCTTCTATTAATGTTTTAAAATCCTCTTTTCTCTTCTGCGAATCTATTTCAATTTCTTATAACAGTTTTTATTATCATGTACGATTGTATCTGATTTTAGATTCTGTTGTTCATTTATATTTGGTAAATGATCAATATCTCCCTCCACTAGGTTCTGGTTTATAAACAATGGAATAGATCGGGATTTAGTAGTGTAGTACTCGGTGATCACCGGTACGTGTGTGAGGAGTAGTGAATGTTCTTGATTACTTGGGATAAACAAGACCCGATTGGGAATTGCCTAAGATAATTGGGGGTATTTTCTACAACTCTATTACACATTGGAAGGAGAGTAGACCAACCTAATATTTTAGTAAGGTTTATTCTCACATTTTTAATTGACCAAGGGAGTGAGAAGAAACGATTGTGGATTCTCACTCTTAACGGTTTAGCAGAGGAGAATTGGGTAAAATGAACAATGATAGAATTACAATTGGAAAACTGACCCTAACCTGATCACCATTTCATATCACTGATTTAGATCACATCATTTGTCAGTTTTTTTCAAAACTTTCACTTAATTACTTTACTTTATTTATTTTCTTTCTTATATTTTCTAAATCAAACAATTTCTAAAAACAACCTCACTCCTTTCTATTTTAAGGTGATAGGTTAATTGTTGTGCACTCCTCTCTGGAGACAACCTAGGTAATCCACTCTACTACATTTTAACCTAGTCAATGTTTGTTTTTGTCACACCCCGCGATAGGCACGTGTCAATAATGAAACAATATGGATACGAAACATCATCAAAGATTTTGGCGTGGAACCGAGAAATAAATATACTATCACAATCTACTATGATAATACTGTAGTGGTAGCTCTCACAAAAGAGACAAGGTCACATCACCAAGTGAAGCACATACTTCATAAGTATCATCTGCTGAGGAATTTTTCTTAGAGAGTGGAGGTTTCAGTGTGTAATATTTCCATGGAAGGAAATGTGGAGGCCCCCTTTACTAAATCCTAAACTTAATAGAAACATTATTATCATGTGGGGTTTAATATATTGAAATTCGTAGGCAGTTAGCTTAAGTCCAAGTGGTAGTTTTTTGGAGTTGGTTTCCTAGGACCAACTGTTTATACTTTGAATAAATGTATAATTGATGTATTGAATATTAATAAAACACCTTTATATATATTGTTCATTTTTATGAATGAATCTAATTTAATAATTTTCTAGAGTATATGTCTCATTGATAAGGTATGTACACTACTAGAAAAACATGTATTTGCGACGGGTCATTTGCGACGGGATCCCGTCGCAAATGGATTTTTGCGACGGGGGCCCGTCGCAAATGGCTCGTTGCTGAAAACGGCGTCGCAACAACACTTATTTGGGACGGGCCCGTCGCTAAAGCCTTTTGTTGTGACGGTTATTCTCCCCGTCGCAAATAGTACTCCGTATATTTGTAAAAAACTTTTAAAATAGTATTTTCGATGGGACCCGTCGCAAATACCTTTTGCGACGGTACCCGTCACAAATAGCTGTTGCGACGGTACCCGTCACAAATAGCTGTTGCGACGGGACCCGTCGCAAAAACTATTTTTAAAAAAAAATAAAAAACTATTAATAAATTATTTTAATGCATATAATAATACTAGTATTTGCGACGGGCATAGTATCCCATCGCAAATACTATAAAAAAATAAAAAAAATAAATTATTAATAAATTATTTTAATTAATCTAATAATAGAATTATAATTCACAAATAAAAATAGTAAATTATTTTAATTAATATAATAATAATAGAATTATAATTCAAAAATAATAAATAATAGAATATTAATAAATGATTTAATTAATATAATAATATTATAATTATAATTCATAAATAAAAAAAATATTAATAAGTTATTTTAATTAATATAAAAATAATAGAATTATTTTACATTCAAATATTAAAATAATTCAAGTATTACAAAAAATATAATTAAATTATAATATTATAAAATTTTAATATATATATAAAATTTAATATTATAAAATATAAATAATATTATTATTCATATTAATATTGTTATTTAAAAATATAATATTATTAATATTTTATAATGAGACATAAACTAAGAATAGAAAAAAAAATATTTTGATTTCCCAAATTTTATAACATAAATACAAACTCTAATCTGAAGGAGGGGGGGGGGGAGGTGGGGGATCTGCAGATGGTGGTGGAGGAAACTCCTTCCCTAAAACATGAGTGAGTCGGCGCATGTACTCCATCTGCTCCTGATGCTGCTGCTGCCACCGACTCGTCTGCTCCTCGTACAACTGCTGCTGGCGTCGACGCTCCTCCTCATGCTGCTGACGCATCTGCTCCTGCTCCTGTCGGAGACTCTCTATCTGTGCAGTCTGAGATCGCAACTGATCCTCATACTGTGTAGTAGAAGAATATGCACGAGATCCTCTCGAGATGGACGCCGACATTGCAGCACTGCCATAATAATCTCCGGGAGTCAGTCGAGAGCCGATACCAACTACCCGGCCCTTCTCGAAGGCATAATGGGTGGCCTGCATCCATGCCGCCTCATCAAACTGACGGGCAGTGGTCTGATCTGATGACTCGGCCTGACTCTCAGGCCGGGCCTGTGACGCTGCGGCCTCATATGACTCCTATAGTTGCAATTTAAAATTAAAATTTTGAATATATTATATGCAATTAATTTTTAAACTTGAAAACAAATAATACTGACCACGATGTGATGCTGAAGATCACCTCTGAGCTCCCCAGTAGTAGGATCACTATACATCCTCCGATATACGTCGTACTCTGTAATATCGGGGTGCTCGACAGCCTATAAGAATAAAAAATAAACCGTTAATATTTATAGTTATATAAAATATTTATAAATAATGTACGTACCAGATGTTGTCTATGAGTACTGAAAGAACGACTCCCAGCTCGATGAGTCACCTCCTGTCTCCCCCGATTCTGCCTCCCCACCGATGATCTCCTCTGAAAGGCACCACTCAACCAGTGCGCACATAATCCATCCCATACATGGGATTAAATATACTCTGGTCGGTGTGCTCTATATGACTCCTCAAAATCTGACACTCCTGCTTTCTTCATCGCAGCTTTTCTTAAATTGTGCAAAAACTGATGAAGGCGATCACGCATGGCCACCTCCCATGCCTCGTGGATGGCGTCACGCATGGTATCCTCGATCGGATGCCATAAACCCTACAAATAAATCAAAATATCAAGTTAGAAATGAAATAATTTTCAAAATAAAAATTATTTATTTACGTACGTACCAACCAATGGCCGAACATGGCCTGCTGCACATCAATGGGAATCTTCTCCCATGTGGTCCACGACTGAGAGAAATAGTTGCGCAAAATAGCGCTTCCCTGTCCGACTGTTATATGCGGAAAACTGAAAAAATAATAAACATTTATTATGTGAATAGATTAATGAAATCTTAGTCAAATCCACAGGTTATCACACAGGTTATCACACCTCCGTGTGCGTGGATCAAACCCAAGACGTGGACATCGCTCGGGGACGGGGTCAGGAATCATCAATCGTGCAAGACCGCGCCCCCTCTGCGTACTCCCTGGAGCGCCTGCAGGCTGAGGGTCATCTGTCAGCAACTCATCCGCATCGAAAGTCAGGTCAGCATCCGCCAACTCACGAAATGTGGCATCGTCCATCTGAAACAGAAAATGTTAATATTAGCAAATAATTGATAATTACTATTATATATACATATATACATATTATGATTGTATATAAATACCATGGAATGCTATCAGTGTTCATCTTCATCATCATCTTCATATATGTCAATGTCATCTTCATATTCCTCCTCAACATCATCGATATCCATTCGAGTTACAGTTGCTTCATCTCTTACCATTTCAAATTCATATGTGACATCATTAACATCATCGTCATCACCGACTCTTAAATGTGGGGTGTCGTCACCGATACTCATGTCTCTTTGTAAAAAAGATTGATTTTGAGTACTCTCTTGAAAAACTTCAATTCTTTGCACATCAGTGAAAGCACATTCACTTTGACTAAACTGATTGTCTCGAATTTTGATTTTTATTACACTCCACCAATCAGTCAAGTCTCTTGATGTTGCAAAGTACTTTGCATAATAAACTTGATATGCATGTTGAGCCAATAAGAATGGTTCATTTACTGCGAGAACACTTTTACATTTAATATCGATGATTCCATGAGTCGGATGAACACGCACGCCTCTCTCTGTATCCAACCACCGACATTTGAACATGGTTATATAATGTTGTCCAAGATAACATAGTTCAATGATTTCATCAAGTATGTCATAAAATTCAACTTCATTTTCTCGATGATGAGATCCTCTCAAGCTAACTCCACTGTTCATTGTTTTTTTCGATTCCCCATATGCATGTGTGTGGAATCGAAATCCATTCACCACATATGCATTATAAGTTTTAACAAGTTTGGAAGGTGGGTTACTCAATACACACAGCCGTTTGTCAATTTTATCAGCATGTCGAGACACCTGAAAATTTGTGAAATAATTATCAATATAGTAAACTATACATTGAATGAGTTGCTAAAATATAAAGAATTTATGTTACCAGTTTTTGAAACCACTGAGAGAAATTTTTCAGTCGACGTTCTTCGAGAGCAGCTGCTGTAATTTGTGGAATTTGTTTCTTGATATGATTATCATACAACCTATAAAAACCAAAGTTATTTACTGTAACATAAATGATACAATAAGTGATATAAACACTTACAGTACAACTGATGTCATTTCTTCACAGTTGAGCAGAACATACGTATGAGCTCTCTGATGTTCATCATCTGAAAGCCAGCGTTCATAAACTCCACCAAAACCAAGCTCTGACTGGTTGAAAATAGATAATTGATTGTCGATTTCATCAATATTCCTCTCGTTCCATCCCATTCGGTTGTGTTTTGAAGGATACTCAGATTCAAAATAATGGGAGCAGAAAAAAGATATTTCCTCTTGCAAATAAGCTTCTGCAATAGATCCTTCAACAGATGCTTTGTTACGTACTTTTCTTTTCAATTTTTGCATGCATCTTTCAAATGGGTACATCCATCAAAACTGTACCGGACCTCCACATTTGTCTTCATATGGAAAATGTAACATCAAATGTTCCATTGAGTCGAAGAAAGACGGCGGAAATATTTTTTCCAGTTTACATATAATTACAACAACATCTTTTTCAAGTTTTCCTAGAGCATCATAATCTGCCGTAGCCGCACAAATTTCCTGAAAAAAATGAGACATGTCTGTTATGGAATCCCAAATCACATAATTCAACAGACCTCTTAATCCAATGGGTAGAAGTCTCTCCATTATAACATGACAATCATGACTTTTTAATCCAGTAATATGACCATTCTTTACACATCTACCCAAATTAGAAGCACAACCATCTGGAAGTCTCAAATATACAATCCATTGACAAAATAATAAACGGTTTTCTTTAGACAGTGTATAAGCTTCTTTTGGTTTCAGTAACCTTTCTGTTCTGACATTCTCAAATAGTTCCAATTCTGGATGCCTGCAAATTTGGGCAAGATCTAAACGTGCATTTACATTGTCTTTGCTCTTTCCTGGCGTATCCAAAACTGTATGAAACAAATTATCAAAACAGTTCTTCTCAATATGCATGACATCTAACATGTGTCGGACCAACAGATCAGACCAATATGGCAAATCCCAAAATATTCTACGTTTAATCCAATTGTGTTCTTTCCCAAAACCAGAAATTTTCTGTTGGTTATTGTGGGACCAAAAGTGATGGGAGGTAATGAAAATACAACTGATTTTAACTCCGAACCTGATAGCATTTTTGGAGGTCCATCCCTTTCAACTGTTCCTTTTCTGAAATGAGATCTGTTTCTGTGAAAAGGATGATCAGCTGGAAGAAATATGCGATGATAGTCAAAATAACAAGGTTTCTTTCCATGAATGAGCATAAATGCTTTGTTCTCTCCCATACAGTAAGGACATGATTTCTGACCATGTGTACTCCATCCAGATAACATCCCATAAGCCGGGAAGTCACTTATTGTCCACATCAATGCTGCTCTCAGTATGAAATTCTGTTTCGTTGCAACATCATATGTACTGACACCAGTACTCCACAATAAACTTAATTCATCAATCAATGGCTTCAAATAAACATCAATATTTTTCTTCGGATGTCCTGGAATTAGTAAAGTCAAAAAGATATATGGCTCCTTCATCAACATCCATGGAGGTAAATTGTACGGAGTTAAAAAAACAGGCCAACATGAATATTGACTACCATAAGATCCAAACGGACAGAAACCATCAGTGGAAAGGCCCAGTCAAACATTTCTAGCTTCTAAAGCAAAGGATGGATGCACTCTATCAAAATGTTTCCATGAATCACCATCGGCTGGATGATTCAAGCTTTTATCGGTTGAAATATTCCCTTTATGCCATGACATCATTGTCACTGTATTCTTAGACATGAATAAACGCTGAAGTCTGGATGTAAGCAGAAAACATCTCAACTGTTTTACAGGAATCAAACCAGACTTCCCGTGTTGTCCTTCTTTATATCTCAGTTGCCCACATGTAGGACAACTATCCAACGACTCATTTTCCCCAGAATATAAAATGCAGTCATTTGAACATGCATGAATCTTCTGACAAGTAAGTCCCAAATTTCGAACCAGCCTCTTACTCTCATAGTAATTTGCAGGTAAAACATTTCCTTCGGGTAACAGTGTTTTCAGCAAAGAAAATATCTGGTCAAAACTGGTTTTTGACATTCCGTTATCTGATTTGATAGCCATAAATTTTGCAACTGCTTCTAATTTTCTCATCTTGCAGCCAGGATATAATGCATCCTCAGCAGACTTCAACAACTCATAAAATTCAGACGGTGCCAACTCAGGATTTGAAGCTATATCAGCCGGAGTTTCTGTATGTTGAACAGATGAACCTGTAACATCATGTACTAAATCTTGAAACCGGGATGGATCCGGAATCAAGTTGGTATCACCTGCTCTGGAACTGCTTTCACCGTGTTGATACCAAAAAATATAATCTGGTTGAAAACCAAAACGCAAGAGATGTTCTCCCACTTTGTTAAACGTGTCAAATGTTCTCAATGCACATTTTCTGCAAGGGCATTTTATTTTTCCTTCTGAAACAAATTCTGGATTTGATGCCCCAAATGATAAAAAAGTCTCCACACCCTCAACATATACTGGATTTAAACCAGAACCGTTCGGATTTCTACGTTGATTTATCCATATGTGGTCACCTAATAATGATTGTTGACGACCTCGTTGTTCCATATTTCTCTATAAAATATAAAAGCATTACTGGTTTTGAATAATTTGTTAGAAAAAACACTCAAGTAAAGATTGAATATATTGAGAATAAAGCAAAACATGTTAAAAATATTGATAATTTTAATATTATATTGATTTTTTATTATTTTAAAAATACTAATATAATTTTTTCATAAACATTAATTATATAATAATAACATTATTACATTATTAGTATATTTTATTATTAATATTAAAATAACTTAATTTTTTATATTATATACAATTCTCCTTTCATCTATGTGTTTAACATTCTGTCTCCACATGTAATATTTGCATTCACTTTCACCTCTCCATTGGCGAGTAGGTTGATAATTTTGAAAAAGAATGCAAATATTACATGTGGAGACAGAAAACACACAGATGAAAAGAGAATTGTATATAATATAGAAAATTATATTATTTTAATATTAATAATAAAATATACAAATAATGTAGTAATGTTATTATTCGTAAATATTGGTAATTATTCCAAATTATTGGTAAATATTGGTAAATATTGGTAAATATTGGTAAATATTGGTAAATATTGGTAATTATTGGTAATTATTACTAATTATTGGTAATTATTACTAATTATTGGTAATTATTACTAATTATTGGTAATTATTACTAATTATTGGTAATTATTACTAATTATTGGTAATTATTCCTAATTATTGGTAATTATTACTAATTATTGGTAATTATTACTAATTATTGGTAATTATTACTAATTATTGGTAATTATTACTAATTATTGGTAATTATTACTAATTATTGGTAATTATTACTAATTATTGGTAATTATTACTAATTATTGGTAATTATTACTAATTATTGGTAATTATTACTAATTATTGGTAATTATTACTAATTATTGGTAATTATTACTAATTATTGGTAATTATTACTAATTATTGGTAATTATTACTAATTATTGGTAATTATTACTAATTATTGGTAATTATTACTAATTATTGGTAATTATTACTAATTATTGGTAATTATTACTAATTATTGGTAATTATTCCTAATTATTGGTAATTATTCCTAATTATTGGTAATTATTACTAATTATTGGTAATTATTCCTAATTATTGGTAATTATTACTAATTATTGGTAATTATTACTAATTATTGGTAATTATTACTAATTATTGGTAATTATTCCTAATTATTGGTAATTATTACTAATTATTGGAAATTATTCCTAATTATTGGTAATTATTACTAATTATTGGTAATTATTACTAATTATTGGTAATTATTACTAATTAATGGTAATTATTACTAATTATTGGTAATTATTGGTAATTATTGGTAATTATTACTAATTATTGGTAATTCTTACTAATTATTGGTAATTATTACTAATTATTGGTAATTATTACTAATTATTGGTAATTATTACTAATTATTGGTAATTATTGGTAATTATAGGTAAGTATTGTTGATTATTACTAATTATTAGTAATTATTACTAATTATTACTAATTATTGGTAATTATTACTAATTATTACTAATTATTGGTAATTATTACTAATTATTACTAATTATTGGTAATTATTACTAATTATTGGTAATTAATACTAATTATTGGTAATTAATACGAATTATTGGTAATTATTACTAATTATTGTTAATTATTACTAATTATTGGTAATTATTACTAATTATTGGTAATTATTACTAATTATTGGTAATTATTACTAATTATTGGTAATTATTACTAATTATTGGTAATTATTACTAATTATTGGTAATTATTACTAATTATTGGTAATTAATACTAATTATTGGTAATTAATACTAATTATTGGTAATAAATACTAATTATTGGTAATAAATACTAATTATTACTAATTATTGGTAATTATTGGTAATTATTGTTAATTATTGGTAATTATTACTAATTATTGGTAATTATTGCTAATTATTACTAATTATTACTAATTATTGGTAATTATTGGTAATTATTACTAATTATTCGTAATTAATAGTAATTATTGGTAATTAATACTAATTATTACTAATTATTACTAATTATTACTAATTATTACTAATTATTGGTAATTATTGTTAATTGTTTCTAATTATTGGTACTTATTACTAATTATTGGTAATTATTACTAATTATTGGTAATTATTATTAATTATTACTAATTATTAATAATTATTACTAATTATTGGTAATTATTATTAATTATTACCAATTATTACTAATTATTGGTAATTATTATTAATTATTACCAATTATTGGTAATTATTGGTAATTATTACTAATCATTGGTAATTATTGGTAATTATTGGTAAGTATTGTTAATTATTACTAATTATTGATAATTATTACTAATTATTACTAATTATAGGTAATTATTACTAATTATTACTAATTATTGGTAATTATTACTAATTATTGGTAATTATTACTAATTATTGGTAATTAATACTAATTATTACTAATTATTACTAATTTTTGGTAATTATTCCTAATTTTTACTAATTATTACTAATTATTACTAATTATTACTAATTATTGGTAATTATTACTAATTATTACTAATTATTACTAATTATTGGTAATTATTGGTAATTATTGGTAATTATTACTAATTATTGGTAATTATTACTAATTATTGTTAATTATTACGAATTATTGGTAATTATTACTAATTATTACTAATTATTACTAATTATTACTAATTATTACTAATTATTGGTAATTATTACTAATTATTGGTAATTATTCCTAATTATTGGTAATTATTACTAATTATTGGTAATTATTACTAATTATTGGTAATTATTACTAATTATTGGTAATTAATACTAATTATTGGTAATTAATACTAATTATTACTAATTATTGGTAATTATTGATAATTATTACTACTTATTGGTAATTATTACGAATTATTGATAATTATTACTAATTATTGGTAATTATTACTAATTATTGGTAATTATTACTAATTATTGGTAATTATTACTAATTATTGGTAATTATTACTAATTATTGGTAATTATTACTAATTATTGTTAATTATTACTAATTATTCCTAATTATTGATAATTATTGGTAATTGTTCCTAATTATTAGTAATTAAATGAATAATTACCAATAATTAGGAATAATTACCAATAATTACAAATAATAACATTATTAGTATATTTTATTATTAATATTAAAATAATATAATTTTCTAATTTATATACAATTCTCCTTTCATCTGTGCGTTTTCTATCTCCACATACAAATAATACATGTGAAGACAGCAAACACACAGATGAAAAGAGAATTGTATATATATAAAAAATTATATTATTTTAATATTAATAATAAAATATACTAATAATGTAATAATGTTATTATTCCTAATTATTGGTATTTATTATTAATTATTAATATTTATTCTTAATTATTAAAAATTATTACTAATTATTCCTAATTACCATTAACTATGAACAATACTAATAATTTAAATTTATTAAGTAACAAAACAATGTAAACATAATTAAATTACAACTAATTAAGAATAATTGAAACTAATAAAAAATTAAAAATAAATATTAAATTAAAATGAACATAAATACCTTGAAAATTGATCTGCTCTGACCGTTCTTCAAAACTTTAATATCAACTCCGTAGAAAAAAATTAAACTGGAGAAAAACTGAAGTTTAGAAATACAACTTTGAGAGAAGAAGAAGATGGAGTTTGAGAATGATTTGAAAAAAAACGGATGGGGGTATTTATAGGTTAGATTATTTGCGACGGGTCCATTTGCGACGGGATTCCCGTCGCAAATAGTGTTATTTGCGACGGTACCCGTCGCAAATACCTTAGCCAACATTTATTACAGTCAAAGGTTAAATAGTTATTTGCGACGGGTCCCGTCGCAAATAACCACCTGCCGACATACTATTTGCGACGGGGGAATATTCCCGTCGCAAATACCTTTTACCGCGGCCGGTTATTTGCGACGGGAATATTCCCCCGTCGCAAATAGTTTTCCTGCGATTTGGCGCGCATCGCGCGCCAGTTCTTTTGCGACGGGGAAAGCAATCCCGTTGCAAAAGCCTTCTTATTTGCGACGGGTAAATAGCCCCGTCGCAAATAAGTTTTTCACGGGGCTATTTGCGACGGGATTTATTCCCATCGCAAATAACCCGTCGCAAATACCCATTTTTCCCGTAGTGGTAATATCCCAGGTAAATAAAGAATAATACATTTTCATATTTATTAATATTTGCGAATTAAATATTAATTTTACTTTAAAGGGGTTGCTATGTTCAATAGCATACCCGATACGCAACAAAGAGTTTCTTTGAAATCATACGTTGCACACTAGTAATAAAATAATATTATTTTAAATGTTAGTTAACACGTAGCTGTTGTACTGGCGGGAATGGATAGAAATAACTAAAATATAATTATATATGTTTGTTAAATGTTTTTACATTTATCTAATAAAGGATAAAGGCTTAAAATACGAAAAGAATTCAATTTTAGACTTATATACTCTAATTTTCACGAAAGGTCCACTTATCAACATTTGATGGAGAACCATAATTAAATATAGTTCTGGTCACTCTTATACATTCTATTTGACCAAATAAAACTCTTCTTTAGAATTGGGACATCAAATATTACTTTGTGTAATTTTTTGGTATTTTTCCGATAAAGTTCATTTTTTATTGAATAGTGTAAAATGTTGTATTTTAATTCAAAAACACTTTTTAATCTAATTTATTAAGATGATTAGATAATCTTTTGAATTGGTTTTTAAGTGCAATTAGGATATATTTTTACCATTTAATCCAATGGTTGTCATTGGAATCAATTTCACTTTGAAATTGGACTTAAACTAGTGTCAATCTTTTGATACATTTTGTTTCATAAAAACACGCTATTTGTTTTGACAGCGGGAATTAATTATTAAATTAATTAATGCAACTTATATGTTTTGAATTTTGTAAAATAGACATCATTTTTGAATTCAGAATATCAAATATAGCTTAGGGAGAAGTTTTGGTTTTTTTCTGAAAAACTTCAATTTTTGATGAATAGTGAAACCGCAAAGTGGTGGTTAGAAAATTTGATTTTTCATTTAAATGGGACTTTACCACTTCTGTGTTTTGAATCTCAAAAATCCAATTTAAATGATTTTAATTATTAAGTAAAATGTGGTTCAATGGGATGAAAATAATTTTTGATGAAAAGTAACTTTTAAATTTTATTAATCGCGATTAAAGGTAATTAGTGTAATTTAAGTTAAAAATGATATTATAATAAAATGAAAATATCTTGACACTTGTCCTAACCCTATTGGCTGAGTTATGGACGACCAATACAACCCATGGGTCTATTTTTGGTACCCCATGGAGCCACTTGGGTATGATAATGACATTTATGCCTTTTATTTAAAGTTAAAGTAAAAATGACACAAACATGAGATGTTTTACTAAAATTATTTTTCATGGGGTTATACAAGTCATATTTTTTTACTATAAATATTCATTGGAAAGCTAAAAAGATTTCCTACATCATAGTATTTTTTTTATAATTTTTAGACATTATATAAATTAAATTATTTATTGCACCATGATGATGCAGCGAGTACCTCATTATTTAACGATTTAAATAAAATGGAAAGATATTGTAAAATCTAAGACCTACACATGTCCAAAACCTATTGGATGGGTGGATTTCGAACTCTTATCACCTTATCCTCGAAACACATCAATGTGGGACCATTAAAATCCGAAAACCATTTGAAAATAAAGTAACATTTATTTACTTTCCAAGAATGCCCCTCCTCTCCTCTTATAAAAGGCCCCCACCTCTACCTCATTACCCACACTTCCAAAGCCTTTGGCTCGACCAACCCCTACTCATTTTGTCTCTCCACATCCCTCTCTTACTCCTTGAAGCCTCACTTTGGGCATAAGTCTTCCCAAGGAAGTCTTTGAGCTCAAACCAAAGGGAGTTACCTGATTTTAAGGACGTTAAAGAACGGTCGAGTCAAGTCGGACCCAAGGTAAGGGACTTTGTCTCAATCTCCTTTCATTGAGGAATATTTCGTTTTATACACAAATCTCTTTTATAAATTGTATAAACCCCATTGACTTTTACTTTTATACAAAAGGAATCTTTTTCTACGAAGTGTTTTACAAAACGACAGAAAGGAATGTTTCTTTTAATGTACGCGGTGACAATGACCTTTTCCGCCGCCGCGAGTATTATTTGGTCTTTGGCTTCCTCAACAAGCCGTAATGTTTTTAAAATAAAATAAATACCATATACTATTTTATGTATTTTGGTATTAAAAATGGTTTTGATAAAGTATTCTATTATGTCAATATATCTAAATGATATATTGTGATTCAAATGTGGAAATGTTATCATTCCTTTATATCGGTTTTATATTTTATGATTTTATATTGGTACTTGGACATTTGATGGGTGGTTACGTGATAAACCATATGACGGGTGGTGCCGTGAATACCAGGATGGGTGGTTACGTTATAACCTCCAATGCATTGGGTATGGAAGTCGGCCGTATGGCTATTCCATTAAGTATGTATGGAAGTTGGCCGTATGGCTATTCCATGAAGTGATATGTGTGGAAGTCGACCGTATGGTTATTCCACTTAAGTATGTTTATGTCCCAAGTTAACTTTATATGTTATATGATCTTTTTATGGGTTTTATGGTAATGTTATGGTTACAAAAGGGTAAGTAATGATATTTTATTCAGTGAAGAGTTTTTACTACTTCATGAAGGTGAAGGTATTACTTTGATAAAGTATACATGGTTTACGTGATGTTTGAAAAACTAACAGTTTCCATTCTTTGTGTATCCCTTATGGAGCTTTTTATGCTCACCCCAAGTTTTTTTGAAATGTTTTTCACAGGACTTAATGTGGATTAGGGTCAAGGATGGGATCAAGGGAAAGTCAGGCTATATAAAACATGGAACTAGACATGTCTATTTTTAAGAGTTTTTTTTATTCTATGGAAATTTAGTAGAAGTTTCTACTTTGTAATATTTTGAGATGTAATAGTTATGATCTAATTCTCTAAAACTCTAAACCTGAAAAGATCCTCGATGTGAATTATTCATTTAATTCAATATTAAGTAATGTTTAAGGCCGGGGCCTTATAGTTGGTATCAGAGGTCAGTTTAGAAAACTTTAGGAGTTAGAAAAGTGTTAAATTATAATATGATTGAAATGATATAACATTTACGGATTACCATGTTGCTTCGCCTAAGATATTTCTGTGTTCACAATGGTTTTCCGCAGAGGAAACAAAGTAGCTATGTTGGGACGACATCAGGAGGAAGACAACCTTCCAAATCAGCAACCTGAGATGGTCAGAATTGGAACTGAACAGTTTGTTGCAGTGATGGCACAGTTGAATCAGGCTATAAATGGTGGTGGTATCCATGCACGAGATCAGCCAGATCAACCGCAGAGGAACATGTCAGTGGTGGAACATTTCATGAGGCAACATCCCCCATCATTCAGAGGATCATCTAACCCCGTGCAAGCCGAAGGGTGGATTAAAGCACTAGAGAAGATTTTTGATGTCATGGGGTGTTCAGAACATCAAAAGGTTAGTCTTACTGTTTACCATTTTGAAGGTGAAGCTGATCAGTGGTGGTCGATGGTAAAAAATATCAGGGATAGTGATGAGATTGAGGATCTTCACTAGGACGAATTCAATGGTATGTTTCTTGAGAAATATTTTCCTAAGGTGGTTCGTCTTAGGATGAAAAAATAGTTCCTAGAGTTGAGGCAGGAGGATGATTCAGTGGCTGCTTATGAAGCAAAGTTCACTTGATTGTCAAGGTATGCTCCAAACTTCATACGAGATCTTGATAGTAAAATAAACCGTTTTTACTCAGGGTTAAAGCCAAAGTATCGAAGGGCTTTAGCTTCTCGTGAGTTCAAAAGTTAGGAAAAACTTGTTCGATGTGCGGAGAAGGTGGAAATGGAGTTTTCCGATGATCAGGTGTTCTATGACAAACAATAGAATAAGATGTCCAGTTGGTAGGAAAAGGGGAAGAATTCATCAAAGAAGCAAGGAGGTAAGAAAACCAAATATCTATCCTGTGAGAAGTGTGGTAAAATTCATCCTGGAGAATGTTTATCCAAGTCTGGTAAGTGCTTTCGGTGTGGTAAGTCTGGTCATATTGCTCGTAACTGTAAGGAAGATGATCAAGCAGGCAATGAAAAGCCAGCGGTAAGATGTTTTAAGTGTAATGAAATGGGTAATTATGCAAATGAGTGTCTAACGAAGAACTCGACTGGGGGAAAGAAGCCAGACTACAAGCAGAAATGGGTGGTGAAATCCTTTGCAACAACTTCAGCAGATGTTGGGCCATCGAATGAAGTGGTATCAGGTACACTATTTTTTTGTTCAGATTATGCCAATGTGTTGTTTGATTCAGGGTCTACACATTCTTTCATTTTTGAGAAGTTTTCTAGTAAATTGGAAATTCCATCTCAAGATATGAATCCTGAACTTATGGTAAAAACACCCGGAGGGAACATCGAGACGAAAAGGAATTATAAGAACCTTCCTATCCTTGTGTGTGGAAAGAATCTACCAGCAAACCTTATTGTTTTGCCTCTAGTAGAGTTTGATGTTATTTTGGGCATGGATTGGCTTTCTGTTTATCATGCTAAGATTGACTATAGAGCTAAAATGGTTTCTTTTCAGAAAGATTTTCAGTTTGTGTACAAGAATGAACCCTTGCTTTTGATAACATATCAGGAAGTTGAGAAACTAGTAAAAGAAGGAAATGAATCTTACCTTGCACATATTGTTGAAAATAAAGGAACTATTCAGATTAATGATGTTCTAGTGGTAAATGAGTATCTTGATGTTTTTCTTGATGAGTTTCCTGGTATTATTCATGATCGGGAAGTTGAATTTACTGTTGACTTAGTTCCTGATTCTAATCCAATTTCAAAACCCCCTTATCAAATGGCTCAAGTTGAACTTTTAGAGTTAAAGAAACAATTTCAGGAGTTATTAGATAAAGGTTTCATTCGACCTAGCACATCGCCATGGGGTGCTCCTGTCTTGTTTGTTAGAAAGAAAGATAGATCAATGAGACTTTGAATTGATTATAAATCCTTGAATAATATTTCTGTTAAGAACAAATATCCTTTGCCTCATATCGATGATTTGTTTGATCAGCTCCAGGGAGCTCAGTATTTTTCGAAGATTGACTTGAGGTCGGGGTACCATCAGTTGAAAGTAAAAGAATCAGACGTTCCAAAGACTGCATTCCGTACTAGATATGGCCATTATGAATTTGTAGTTATGCCTTTTGGGTTAACTAATGCACCTGCTGTATTCATGGACCTTATGAATAGAATTTTCCATGAGTTCTTGGATAAGTTTGTGGCTGTTTTAATCGATGATATTTTGGTGTTTTCTAAAAGTAAAGAGGAGCATGAAAGTCATTTAAGGGTTATCTTGCAAACCTTAAAATAAAGGAAACTATATGGAAAATTTAGCAAGTGCGAGTTTTGGTTACAACAAATTTCTTTCCTGGGTCACATTGTTTCAAAAGATGGCATACCTGTTGATCCTGCTAAAACAAAAGTTGTTGAAGAATGTCCAAGACCCACAAAAGTAACCAAGATCCGTATTTTTCTTGGTTTGGCATGTTACTACCGAAGGTTTGTTGAAAATTTTTCATGGTTATCTAGTCCAATGACTAATCTAACTCGTAAGGGTGTTAAGTTCATCTGGACAAAATAATGTGATGATTGTTTTCAGGAGTTGAAAAGAAGATTGGTGAATGCTCCAGTTTTGGAACTTCCTTCCAGGAATGGTGATTTTTTTATATACAGTGATGCTTCATTGAAGAGACTTGGCTATGTCCTTATGCAGAATGATCAGGTAATTGCTTATGCTTCACATCAGTTGAAAACTCATGAGGTAAATTACCCTACACATGATTTGGAATTAGCTGCTGTTGTTTTTTCTTTAAAAATTTGGAGGCATCATTTGTATGGAGTAAAGTGTGAAATATATACTGATCACAAAAGTTTAAAGTATAAATTCACTCAGAAAGAATTGAACATGAGACAGAGGAGATGGCTGGAATTAATCAAGGATTATGATTGTACAATTCACTACCATCCGGGAAAAGCCCATAAAGTTCCTGATGCTTTGAGTCGAAAAAGTAATGCTTCATTAACGATGTTGCATTTGGAACATGATCATTTGGTTAAGGATTTTATGAACTTTGTCATAGAAGTTGTTGGTGCAGGATGTCCTTCTATTTTGTTTCAGGTATCAGTGAGATCTTCTCTATTAGACAGAATCAAGCAAGCATAAAAGCAAGACAGTGAGTTGCAGAAAAAGGTAGAGCTGGTTCATAAAGGTAAGTTTCATGAATTCAACATTGATAGTGATTGTGTTTTGAGATTTGGGAAGAGATTGTGTGTGCCTTGTGATTCACAGTTGAAGAGAGAGTTGTTATGTGAAGCTCATAGTTCTCCGTTTTCAGTTCATCCTGGAAGTACTAAGATGTACAGAGATCTGCGGAAGTATTACTGGTGGGATGGAATGAAAAGAGATATTGCTGATTTTACTGTGAAGTGTTTGACTTGTCAGCAGGTTAAAGTAGAGCGGCAGTTACCGAAAGAGATGCTTCAGCCTCTACCAGTGCCAGAGTGGAAATGGGAGAATATATCCATGGACTTTGTTGTGGGATTACCGAAGACATCTCGAGGTAATAATGCAATCTGGGTTATTGTTGATCGCTTGACTAAATCAGCTCATTTCCTTGCCATACGAGATAATTTTTTCCTAGATCAACTTTCCTGTTTGTATCTTAAAGAGATAGTCATGTTACATGGATTTCCTCTCTCCATTGTATCTGACCGTGATCCCAGGTTTACTTCTAACTTTTGGAAAGGCCTTCAGAAGTCGTTGGGTATTGAATTAAATTTTAGTATAGCTTTTCCTCTGCAATCAGATGGGGAGTCAGAACGAACAATTCAGATCTTGGAGGATATGCTACGAGCTTGTTCGATGGATTATCAGGGAAGTTGGGACCAACATATTTCTTTGGTTGAGTTTTCTTATAATAACAGTTTTCATTCCAGTATATAGATAGCACCATTTGTGGCATTATATGGAAAGTGGTGTCGAACTCCAGTATTTTGGGATGAAGTGGGTGAAAGGAAGCTGATGGGACAAGAATTGGTAGAAGAGATGGCAGAAAAAGTTCAGTTGATTCAGAAACACATGAAAATAGCTCAGAGCAGACAGAAAAGTTATGTAGATAACCGGAGGAAGGATCTATCTTTTGAGGTAGGTGATCATGTTTTTCTCAAGGTTTCTCCATGGAAAAGTGTGATGAGATTTGGTAAGAAAGGAAAGCTAAGTCCAATGTTCATTGGACCATATGAAATTCTGGAGAGAGTTGGATCAGTAGCTTACCGAGTGGCTTTACCTTCGAGTCTATCTCAGGTACATAATGTTTTTCATGTTTCGATGCTGAGAAAGCATATGCCAGATCCATCTCATGTTTTGTGCCCAGAGGTAGTTCAGTTGGAAGAGAATCTCTCTTATGAAGAACAACCAGTCCAGATTCTTGACCGAAGAGAGCAAGTATTGCAAAATAAGGTAATTCACCAGGTAAAGGTTTTGTGGAAAAACCAAATGGTTGAAGAGGCAACGTGGGAATCTGAAAATGCAATGAGGGATAAATACCCCCACTTATTTTGATAAGTGAATAAAATTGTGAGGACGCAATTCCCAAAAGGGGGGAAGGATGTAACATCCCAGGTAAATAAAGATCAATAAATTTTCATATTTATTAATATTTTTGAATTAAATATTAATTTTACTTTAAAGGGGTTGCTATGTTCGATAGCGTACCCAATACGCAACAAAGAGTTTCTTTGAAATCGTACGTTGCACACTAGTAATAAAATAATATTATTTTAAATTTTAGTTAACACGTAGCCATTGTACTGGAGGAAATGGATATAAATAACAAAAATATGATTATATATGTTTTTTAAATGTTTTTACATTTATCTAATAAAGGATAATGGCTTAAAATACGAAAAGAATTCAATTTTAGGCTTATATACTCAAATTTTCACGAAAGGTCCACTTATCAACATTTGATGGCGAACCATCATTAAATATAGTTCTGGTCACTCTTATACATTCTATTTGACCAAATAAAACTCTTCTTTATAATTGGGACATAAAATATTACTTTGTGTAATTTTTTGGTATTTTTCCGATAAAGTTCATTTTTTAATGAATAGTGTAAAATGTTGTATTTTAATTCAAAACCACTTTTTAATCTAATTTATTAAGATGATTAGATAATCTTTTGAATTGGTTTTTAAGTGAAATTAGGATATATTTTTACTATTTAATCCAATGGTTGTCATTGTAATCAATTTCACTTTGAAATTGGACTTAAACTAGTGTCAATCTTTTGATACTTTTTGTTTCATAAAAACACGCTATTTGTTTTGACAGCGAGAATTAATTATTATATTAATTAATGCAACTTATATGTTTTGAATTTTGTAAAATAGACATCAATTTTTAAGTCAGAATATCAAATATATCTTAGGGAGAAGTTTTGGTTTTTTTCTGAAAAACTTCAATTTTTGATGAATAGTGAAACCGCAAAGTGGTGGTTACAAAATTTGATTTTTCATTTAAATGGGACATTACCACTTCTTTGTTTTGAATCTAAAAAATCCAATTTAAATTATTTTCATTATTATGTAAAATGTGGTTCAATGGGATGAAAATAATTTTTGATGAAAAGTAACTTTTAAGTTTTATTAATCGCGATTAAAGGTAATTAGTGTAATTTAAGGTAAAAATGATATTATAATAAAATGAAAATATCTTGAAACTTGTCCTAACCCTATTGGTTGAGTTATGGCCGACCAATAGAACCCATGGGTCGATTTTTGGTACCCCATGGAGCCACTTGGGTATGATAATGACATTTATGCCTTTTATTTAAAGTAAAAGTAAAAGTGACACAAACATGAGATGTTTTACTAATACAATTTTTTCATGGGGTTATACAAGTCATATTTTTTTACTATAAATATTAATTGGAAATATAAAAAGATTTCCTACATCATAGTATTTTTTTTTTATAATTTTTAGACATTAAATAAATTAAATTATTTATGACACCATGATGATGCAACGAGTACCTCATTATTTAACGATTTAAATAAAATAGAAAGATAATGTAAAATATAAGACCTACACATGTCCAAAACCTATTTTATGGGTGGATTTCGAACCCTTATCACCTTATCCTTGAAACACATCAATTTGGGACCATTAAAATCTGAAAACCATTTGAAAATAAAGTAACATTTCTTTACTTTCAAGAATGCCCCTCCTCTCCTCTTATAAAAGGACCACACCTCTACCTCATTACCCACACTTCCAAAGACTTTGGATCGACCAAAACCTGCTCATTTTGTCTCTCCACATCCCTCTCTTACTCCTTGAAGCCTCAAGTTGGGCATAAGTCTTCCCAAGGAAGCCTTTGAGCTCAAACCAAAGGGAGTTACCCGATTTTAAGGACGTTAAAGAACGATCGAGTCACGTCGGACCCGAGGTAAGGGACTTCGTCTCAATCTCCTTTCATTGAGGCATATTTCATTTTATACACAACTATATTTTATACGGTGTATAAACCCCTTTGAATTTTACTTTTATACAAAAGGAATCTTTTTCTACGAAGTGTTTTACAAAATGACAGAAAGGAATGTTTCTTTTAACGTACGCGGTGACAACAACCTTTTCCGCCGCCGCGAGTATTATTTGGTCTTTGGCTTCCTCAACAAGCAGTAAGGTTTTTAAAATAAAATAAATACCATATACTATTTTATGTATTTTGGTATTAAAAATGGTTTTGATAAAGGATTCTACTATGTCAATATATCTAAATGATATATTGTGATTGAAATGTGGAAATGTTATCATTCCTTTATATTGGTTTTATGTTTTATGATTTTATATTGGTACTTGGACATTTGACGGGTGGTTATGTGATAAACCATATGACGGGTGGTGCCGTGAATACCAGGAGGGGTGGTTACGTTATAACCTCCAACGCATTGGGTATGGAAGTCGGCCGTATGACTATTCCAATAAGTATGTATGGAAGTTGTCCGTATGGCTATTCCATTAAGTGATATGTGTGGAAGTCGACCGTATGGTTATTCCACTTAAGTATGTTTATGTCCCAAGTTACCTTTATATGTTATGTGATCTTTTTATGGTTTTTATGGTAATCTTTTGGTTACAAATGGGTAAGTAATGATATTTTATTCAGTGAAGAGTTTTTACTACTTCATGAAGGTGAAGGTATTACTTTGATAAAGTATAAATGGTTTACGTGATGTTTGAAAAACTAACAGTTTCCATTCTTTATGTATCCCTTACTGATCTTTTTATGCTCACCCCAAGTTTTTTTGAAATGTTTTTCACATGACTTAATGTGGATTAGGGTCAAGGATGGGATCAAGGGAAAGTCAGGCTATATAAAACATGGAACTAGACATGTCTCTTTTTAAGAGTTTTTTTTATTCTATGGAAATTTAGTAGAAGTGTCTACTTTGTAATATTTTGAGATGTAATAGTTATGATCTAATCCTCTAAAACTCTAAACCTGAAAAGATCCTCGATGTGAATTATTCATTTAATTCAATATTAAGTAATGTTTAAGGCCGGGGCCTTATAAGGTCATAGTCGTTTCCACCTATGATGAGTAAAATTAATTGATATTATAATATTCTTAAATAAATTTCTGTGGTTAGATAATTTACTATGATGGGATACATAGTACATAGATTATTAGGTGTGATTACTCATAATTGGATGAGGCTTTTTTATCATGAAATTCACATGTGTTAATCTCTATGGTGGGGGATTATGAGAATAATACCACTAGTAGAAATTCCATATGATTTGGTGTCATAAGATATTTCTATATATGAGCATGTGTAATGGTCCTTAGAATTTAATATTATCATTAATACACATCATGAACTTTTCATTTATATTTACTGATGAAAAATATGGTGCCATATATTCGCGTTGAGGTAGGGTATGTTGGGTGTTTCACGATTGACATATCATTAATGGATAGGTCAATGATAGATTTTTTCTTTTTTATATTTTTGGAAGCTGATATCTCAACCGTTTTATTATAATAGACCCATTTCCCTAAATTCCATGGTCATGGTGTAAGGATATGTTTATTTCAGATATTCAAATAAATACGTATCGAGCATATAGGTTGGGGACATAGATGTGTGACCATCTTGATGAGATACTGTGACAAAGGGATTATATTACACAGTCAGTGTTCCAATGTGGTTGTCATCATTATGAAATTAGGTTCTTTCTATTGGGTTCATAGACTCGTTTCTCGATAGTAATCTTGGAATTTAGGAAATCACACCTAATTCTAATGAGAAAAAATCTTATAGGGTCAGACACTAAGTGTTACCAAGGATATCAATTAAATTCCATTTGAATTTAATTAATGGAATAAATATTATTCCCAAGAACGAGGAATAATTTTATTCAAATTTTATTGATCACATAAATTGAATAAATATTTATTCACTAGTTTTTGAATAAAACATGTTTATTTATTTTATTGGATATTTAATAAATAGTTTATTCATTGGTTTATGAATAAAATATTTATTTGTGAATAAAATATTTAATCCGATATTCAATAAATGTTAAGGAGTTTGAACGGACCAAAACTATCTTTAGTGATGGATATTTATTTACAAGCTGGTAAATAATATATATATTATGTGCATGTTGGAACATTTAGAAATAATAATAATAATAATAATAATAATATTTTTTGGTATGAGTTTTATTAATAATATTATATTATTTTAAATTTCATAATGCAATTAAAATATTTCTTAACCTAAACCCTAGATCTATAAATAGTCATTTATGGCTATTGTGTAGGGTTAATAAAAAATTGAGAATTGTTGTGCATAATAAATTCTATCTCAAATCCTAATTATCTCTCCTTCTCAAGAACATGAAATGTAAGAGAGATTCCCTCAAGACCGAAAGATGAGTGATGAACACAAACAATGCAAGACAATTAATTTGATGCACTAGCACCTAGAGATCGATTGTCATTACTTGGAGATCAAATGATAATGTTGGGATCACTACTAGAGGAATTTTATCCTTGTGTCCTCATAGTGAAATGAAGGTAATCCGAAAGGGATTTTTTGATTGATCAACATTCACATCAAATAAATATCCTAAGACAAAGAGTTTTCTTTCTTCCAATCAAAATTAATTGATTAAAAATATAATATGAAAGACCCCCTATTGGGGTTTTAGGCACCAAATTTTTTAAAAAATTAATATATTTCCAACCACCGCACACTTCCACTACACCCAAAACCTACAAAGGGTTATATCCTTGGATCTTTTTTGATTACCCTTCATTCTTGGTGGATCCTTTCCAGAAATGTTTCATTTCTGATCTGGTCTCCTCTCTTATTTATACATTTTTACTTGATCCCTTTCCACCATGTTCCATTAGAACCCAACCAGAATATGGTTATTGGATATAGAGATTTGAATGCGGATTTGATGTTTCTTCTTATGGATCTAGGATTTTTAGGACTAAATATCCTCGGTTACAATATTTTTTTGAAGGAGACTTTTTTTCCCCTATTGATGAGGTAAGTGTATCTATTCAATGGTTACAACACTTGAATTACTCATAATTCATGTAATTTAATTTGGTATAGTTTATGAAATTGATTTATTTGATATCAAATGAGAGTTATTTTATGAAATTTCATCTTGGGTGGCATAGAAAGGGGTTTTCAAGGGGGTTTTCCTTAAAAGCATATTTATACAGTTTTTTGTGTTTAATGAAATTCCTCAAGATAAATCTGACTCTAAAATGTATTTTCATGCATGAAAGTGGTAATGTTTTTCTTGTGAAAATATTTTATTAAATTTTATCTTGCTTTATCTAATTTTTTTGGGAATCATATAACATTGGGAACAGTGGGTGCATCGGGTTATGGACATATGGAACCTTAGTGAGTGTGGAACCCCTACGGGTATTCTTGTGATATTGATAAATTGTGCATGGACTCAATATTGGTAGTATTCATGGTATGTATAACTTAGTGTTCCTTTATGTTTCCAAGTACGTATTCCCATAGGCTAGATACTGAATTTTGGTTTAGTTTATTACATGATGGTATTATATCCTATTTGGTTGCTCACATATTTATTTATTTAGATATGGTTTATTTTGATTTCTTCCCTATTTTTATCACTAATGATTATATTAATATTATTTTGGCTATGAATATGTATTTTTTTTAAATAAATCAAAAAGGATGATTTATGAAAAGTTTTTTCAAAGGAAATTGATTTATAAACATGTTCTTTGTTAAAGTTAGAATTAATGGTTTCATAATGATATACATTGTATAGATTCATGGTGGTACCCTACCATGAATTTACCTCACACCCTAGATAAATTTTTTATGTGTATGCAGATCTAGTTTTGTTGTACATAGGTAAAGGGAATGGAATCTTGTATCTCCCTAAATTTCCTTGGTTGATGTCATCTTTGTAGTGAGTTGGAATGGCGGTAATGAATGGTCACATAGATACTTGGTTTTGTACTTGTTTAATTTTACTTTACTTTTTTTCTTTTTTGTATTATTCTTGTATTTCTCATGGATGTGTACTTTTCTTTCTCTTTGCACTCTATTTTTTACCAATTTTATGTTACTTGTGAGGCATGTTTTGTTTTTTATTAATCTTTAACTTGGTAAAATTTATATTGGGTGTCGCGTTATGATGACCTAGTTTGGTTCATTAAAAAATGGAATCAGATACTATACCCATACTTAAATGTAGAGGCAATTCCTGAGTGTGATATGTGGGGTCAACGTTGGGGGTGTTGTGCTTTAAGTGGGTGAGGAGATTGAAACACCCCTATAAAAGTGAGTCTTAAAAGACTAAATACAACTACCCATGTAAAACATGGTGCAAATTTATTTTTGAGAGACTACCTAATTATAACTCCATAGTTAAATAATATTTTCCTAGAGTAGTGTCAATATGGGTGAATTCTTGGGATGTTTCCCAGGATTTGTATGAGTGAGGAAAAATCACACTTAAAGAAAATGTGTTGTCCTATGTGGATAACCATTAGTCTACTAAGTAACCCCAATGTGTAATAACATGTGGTGTATTGGGAATCTATCCAAGGTATTACAGGAGCCCCATGGGGTAATATTACTAGGTTCATAGCCTAGGGAGGCTGGGTATTGACATCATCATATGCTAAAAATCATGATGGTCTCTCACTTTGAATTTATACAAAGTTTTCCTCCATTTCAACCAAAACTTGTTTCGAAGCATGATATTGATGAGTAAAAAGGGTTGGTGAGAGATCAATCTAAACTTCCATCATATGTGATACCCATTAAATCAGTTCCTTTCAATTCATTCTTGTAAGAAACTAAAAATGTGAGAGATGAATTGAAAATGGATTCTTCTGATGTTCGTATAGTAAGTTAAAGGGTTAAATGTTTACAATATAATGAGACATCTATAAATACCCTATAGAATTTCACTCAAGATATCGTTCTGAAGATAAAGGAACATGAAATTGAGAACCAAAATCTTTTCAAGTTGTTGAAAGGATAAGAAATATCCTTTAATGATAATTTTAGATATTTAGGATCTAATCTTATCAGTATTAGGTGGACCATGAGAATCCCTTGGTTCCAAAATATAAACCATTATTTTATGAAACACTACCTATAATTTTTGAAGTTCATATAGATATGTGCTAGTTAAAAGAGATGATATTTACTTAAGACCAACCGTCTATCTCTCTATCAGTCCTGTTAAATTATCAGTTAAAAGAGTTTAAGAAGCAGGTGTCAGTTTATTTATCTCAAGCTTATAGAGTTACACAATCTAATAGAAGAAAAGTATTCCTAATTCTACTCAAATACTATGATTATGAGATTGTACAGAGGCAAGAGGAAAATGGTAAATCCATTCTATATCCTAGAGTTATAAAACCTCTTAAACCACTGATCACTAAGTGGTTTTATATATCTAAATAAATTTTGGGGAAATATTTTCCCCCAAATAATTCCTAGAGGAATACTTGTAGGATGCTGCTGATAAAATAAAGGTTGATGCCTCTCCTGAGCCTTCTTTTAGGGTTTCCCCTTATTCTGACCATTCAGAACTTGACTCTCTTATAATTCAGTAGTTTATTTTAGAATATTTTCTTAACTTATTTAAGATGTTAATAGACATAATTGATGATATTATTCAACATATCAACTATTTGGATAAAACGATATTGATATTTTCTATAACACATCGATTAGAACTTTTTTAGATGCATAAAATCTTTCACTATACTCTGAAAAAGGGGTTATATAATATTTCTTGATAACTCTAATGATGAGCTAATGAGGAGATTATATATGGTTGGAAAAACCCTATTTGAAATTTGAAGTGGATAGTCAAGGTGTTATGTTCCAAAAAAGATATATCTATCTTATAATAAAATATTATAAGAGTTATTTGGTCATATTACCCTTTAACCTTGTCTTGAAGAGAAAATTGATACACTTTCTGGGAGCTAACTAGTTATTGTCTACAACTCAACACCTATTCGACATAAGATTATGTAATTTAAAGTTAAAGATATTGATGAGGATAAACTTATTAGGATTCTTGATATTATATTATTAGTGAATGCATAGAGGTAAATAGGTAGAACTAGACTTGGTTCCACTAGATCTAAAAGGATACCTATCACTCCTCATCATATTTTGTTCAATAAAGGACATGCTGATCTCAATGCCATACCTACTTCGACATCCAAGTATAAAAATTTATCATAGACCAAACCTAAGCTAAAATATTAATGTGTGTTTGTAATGTTGATGTTTTATATTTAATCTATTTGTAATGTTGTTATTTATTCAATTAAATTCATTGATTTATTATTTTCTTTGGTCGGTTGATATTATTTTCCACTTCTAATTAGTTCAATAGGTCACTACCAAACTCATGTTTATTTAGGTATTATATTCTTATAGATATGAAATTCAGTGTGGCATATTGAATATGTTACCTTTATTAATTTAGCCTTTTTTTTGATCTCATGTAAAGGGGGAGAAGAAAATGGAATGAATAAAAAAAGTATTCAACCTTGATATTTTGAACATTCCAATCAGTACTCATTGAAATACTATAGTTTGGATTTTTTTTTAAATTTTTTAAATTTTGGTCTTCAATTTTTATATGTGTTTTTATTATGAAAAAGGGATATGTTATAGGAAACAATAATGTTTTTACAATATATCCCTTTTTATCCTTATTTTTAATGATCATAAAGCCCTCAATTTTGTTTATAAATACCTTTCTTGAAGTGTGAAGATAAATATTTCTAATGTTATATATTTCTTATGATATTTATATTTGATTTGATGTTTTTTATAATTATTTATTCATTTTGTTAGATTTATTTTAAGTACTAAAGATTTAGACTCCAGACTTATGATTGGTATAAATACAAAGAGAAATTTCAGTTTTGAAATATTTTTTCTAAGTCTGGAAGTTTTTTTATCAGAATAAGTCATATGTTTAAGACTTATGATCTAATAAAGACTCACATTGAAGTCTAAGGATCATAAAGTATTAAAATAAATACTTACAATCAAAGAGAAGTTTGATGATGAAGTTATATGGTAAACACTTATATTTGAAACAAAGATTTATGATTGAAAATTCATACTAGAAAGACTTATGATCAGACTCAAAAGTCTTATGATTGAAGGAAATACTTACATTTAGATAATTTAATTGGATTTCAGTAATGATTTATGATAACCAAAATATTCATAAAATCAGAAGAAGATATATGATCATAACCTTTACAATTCTAAAAAATAATAATGCTGGTTATATTTAAGTAAGTTTAAGGTCTTTTATTATAGTTTTGAGTAGACAATTACTATTTATATACATAAATAAAATTCAAATACTAATTTAATTTTATAAAAAGTTGTATTGCCTAAATCAAGAAAGGTTGAAGTACTTAAAGATGATATTTTTAGAAAGACTAAATTTTCAAGGAAGATGAAAGTTTCACCAGTATGATACACTGTTTTTGTTATTTATAGAAGATGTGACCTAAAAATTTCAAAAATTATTAACTTTTAAGTATTATACAATTTTTATCCAAGCTATTTTAACTATAGAGAGATGTTCATATTCGAAATATAGAAGATATGTGCATATTTTATGTTCGGAGAGAAATCAAAATAATAAGTGTGAATATACTGTATTTTTTAATCTATTATTACAATGAAAATAATATTTTTACTACTAAATTCCTTCTAGATACTTCTACAACAAATTAATATCCTTCAAATCTTCTCCAAAATGCTTATTCATTCTCTAGAAGAGTTCTTCATCAACTATAAATTTCTTCTTACAAATTTATGTTAAACCCACAATCCTTATTAAAATATACTTTTTTAAATTTTACACTCTTTTTTAAGAGTTTTTAAAGTCCAAGGATAGGTTTTATAAAAGGCAGTACACAATTGAAATCTCTTGATTCATTTTGTAACAAGTTATAGTTTCTTGCACTCAATTATTGATGTTCCCATAAAAAGGACTTGCATAGAGAAAATAACCAAGCCTACTGAGATAATGTTGGTAGAGTAGACTAATAAAACACTATTTTATTGAATATTTTATTTATAATAAATGATATAATTTCCTCACATTCATTTATGAAATATTTGAGATTAGATCATTAATTTGAAAATTTGATGAAAATTCCAGTTTTACCCTTTTAAAATGTACTGTAGTATTTTAAAGATAAATATTTTAATATTTATTATTTGAACTTAATATTTTGTAAAAGTGTTTATAACTTAATTTTATACAACTTTTATTCAAGACACTAGAGCTAAAGAGTGAATTTTTATGGAGTAAATGGGACATTAAATCAATGGTGGGATGGACTCGGCAGAATGGACATGGGTTTTGTATTTGGGCCATAACGTCTTCATCCGTGATTGGAGAAGGCACACATTTTTAGAGGAGATACATGACTAATTTTCTCGTGGATCATCCTTCGAAAAGGATAGAATATTCATGATTTTTAGTGGTAAAATAGGCGGTTCAATTTGGCATAAAATATTTAGACGAGATTCTCCATTCACACTTGAAACCACTATGAACCCAGCCTCCCCACCACTCTATAAATTGGTGTTTTTCTCATTTGGTGGGGTTGGAACATGAATTGGGAAGTTGAGGGAAGTGGAGAAGTGTATCCACTCCAATTATCCAACCATTTAAGTAAGGGTATCTGTTGAAGCAAGGATCCCTTCGATGAAGCCTTCTTCTTCTCCTTCGTGTTGTAATGATTTTGTTTGTGTAATAAATTTCTTTGTACTTATTTTATTTATTCTCTTTTATTATGTTTTATTCAACTTTATTTTTCTCTTAATATTCCTCTTTGGGTTGGAATTATTTAGTAGAAGCATTATTGGGTTATACCCATTATAAATCGTTGCAAATGCAATTCACTTCTATGATGATTACGCCACCCATGGAAGAGTAGTCTTTTAGTAATCGATCTATCTCTTACCTTATACATTAATTTATTTTGAATAAATGATATAATGTAATTCAAATAATATGATAAATTAATTTAGTTTTTAATTTAATTGAAACTAATCAAGCAATTGAACAATTAACACAAAAACACGCGAGGATGAGATTTTGTGTAAATTGTGAGAGTGCGAACTTAATCGGTTATACAAAACCATACGGGATCAATTTGTAGTGTTAAAATATAATACTTAAACTCAATTAATTCTAATTTCCATAGGGTAAATGTGCCTTAATTTAACACTGACCATAAGCAAATCTTAGAACATCAATCAAATCAGGGTGTTGCGATTGCATGTTCCGAAGTTAGCCTAGGGTTAAATTCACTCCATCTTTGTGGTAAGGTTAATTATTGTAGGGTTCAGAGGTTAACAAGTTAAGGGATAATAATTAGGTAGATGTTAATTTAAATTATAATGATAAATAATTGATTGAATAGGTAGATTTAGATTGATTAGGTCTTTTAAATATTGTCTAAAAAATATCTTCTTGTTGTGTCATTTTAATCGATATTCATTTTAAAACAAAAAACAAAAAAAATACAATCTTCTTCCAGAAAAATTCTACTATATTTATGAACTATAACCAACCCCCAAACTTTCAAGCAGTGTTTTTATTCTCTTTTATTTTATTTTTAGAATACATCTAAAAAGTTGTTTTAATTCACTTCCTCCTTCGAGAGACGACCTCGGTCAGCCACTCTACTGCACCTAAGTACCCCAAAATTACACTAATAATTTGAGGGTGCCCACGATAGCACTATTTCAAATTTTCACTGTTGACAGGGAGGAATGTAATTTATTCAACCAATTATAGGTATTTATATTATTTTTCATTTATTTCTTTTCTTCTCCTCTTTCTTTCTTCTTTCCCCTTTCTCAAGTTTTTTTCTATTACTCTCTTCTTTTATTTTTATTGGACCAACTCAAACTTCTTTTCTTTTTATTATGGTCAACTTTTCTTTATTTCCTTTTCATATTTCACTGATTTATGAAATGAACTAATCCATAAGATCTCTTCGATATTGACCCTGAGATTGAACGTAGACTTAGGGCACAAATCATACATTCTCATTCTACAGGATGTTTCAACATTCAACCAGTTGTAGAATTACTCCAATATCAGAAAATTGAAATTGGAAGAAATTCAAATTCAACCATAATACAGGAACCAATGGATGAAAATAATGGAAATAAACTTAATAGAACCATTTGAGAATTGGCTGCACCCGATATTAATTATCAACCAAATTGAATTGCATATCCAAATCATGAATCAGACTTTGAACTGAAATCTGGATTAATTCAACTGCTTCCAAAATTTCACAGCCTCTCTAGTGAGGATCCCAATAAACACCTGAAATAATTTAATGTGGTTTTCTCAACCCTTAAACCTATAAATTTTTCTGAATATCAAATCAAACTAAGAGCATTCACATTCTCACTTGATGGAGCTGCGAAATACTGGATGTATTATTTACAACCTGAAGATATAACTTGTTGGAACGATTTAAACCGTCTTTTCTTGAAGAGATTTTTTCCAGAATCAACGACCACTTCCATTCGTAAGGAGATATCTAGGATTAATAAATCCCAAGGGGAGTTAATGTATGAGTACTGGGAACGATTCAAGAAGTTGTGTGCAAGTTACCCACATCACCAAATTAGTGAGAAAATCCTCATCCTATAATTTTACGAAGGACTCACACCTATGGAGAGGAGCATGGTTGATGCTGCGGCTGGAGGAACATTGGTGGACAAGACACTAGTATCTTCATGTGTGTTGATCGAAAAAATGGCCCAAAACTCCCAACAATTTGGTAATTGAGGTACACCACATGTCAGGGGAGTACATCAGGTAAGTCCCTCTTCTCTTGAAAGTCATTTGATTAATACCAAGTTAAAAGAATTTACAACTATGGTGAGGTATATTTCATTGGCACAAGATACATCCCAACCCCCTCTTTCAAGGCCTTGTGGAATTTTCACTGAGATAATCCACCCAACTGATTGTTTACCCCAACTACACGAAATAGAATATTGTGCAGTAGTGTTTCCTGGGCGACCTTATTAGCAGTAACAACCATATCCCCAAAAGAATCTTGATTCCTTTGCACCAACATACAACCAAGGGTGGAAGGATCAATCAGACATGAGGTATGGCTCGGGAAAACAACAAAGGCCACCCATTCAACAAAACATCCATCAGCCTCCGCCTTACCAGTAGGGTTTCCAACAACCCCAAAGGAGATTTGAATCCCAAGCATCAACAAGCCAGCAACAGGGGAATACCCCACCAAAGGTAGATTCTAACACTGATTACCTTTTGAATAAAATTTTTCTCAATCAATAGAATGAGCTGAAGAGTCATGGTTTGAAGCTGATGGATTTGAAGACTCAAATGAGCCAGATTGCCACCGCCCTCCATGAACATGTAAGTAAGAATTCCAGAAATCTACCTTCCCAACCCACTCCAAATCCAAAGGGGAATGTTAGTTCCATTACATTGAGAAGTAGGAAGCAAACAATTGATGCTTCTCCACCTACAATTCCACTGGGATTCACCTCAACTCCAAAAAATCCCAATTCCGCATCAACTAATGAGAAACCCAAGGAGAAAGATAAAGGTAAGAAGAAGATTAATGATGTTCCTCCTAAACCCCTTCTATTTCTAAACAGTGTTATTCAAACCAAGAAGATGGATGAAGAAGTAATGAAAAAGGAGGTTTTGGACACATTCAAGCATGTGGAGATCAACATTCCTCTACTTGAATCCATTAAGAAATTTCCAAGGTATGATAAATTATTAAAAGAACTTTCTACGAATCGAAGAGGGATCAAGGGAAATGAAAGGATAAATTTTGGAAGGAATGTGTCAACACTCATTACACAAACTCTATCAATGCCAACAAAGTGAAAGGATCCCGGGACATTCACAATCCAATGCACCATAGGGGAGTTATAGTTTTCTGATGCTCTTTGTGATTTAGGAACTTCCATAAATGTGATACCTCACTCTGTATTCTCTTCTTTGCAGGTTGGTGAGCTAAAAATGACGAGAGTAGTGGTGCAGTTGGCGAATAGAGCTATGACATATCCAGCAGGAGTTCTTGAGGATGTACTGGTCCAAGTAAGAGACATGATCTTTTCAGCATATTTCTACGTTCTTAACACGGAGTATGATCAGGTAAGTTATCATGCCCCCTTTATCTTAGGTAGACCCTCCCTCAAAACAGCAAAAACTATCTAAATGTCAATAAGGGTACACATTCCATGGAATTTGGGGATGAAGTTGTGATATTTAATGTTATGGAATCCATGAAGTACCCACAGAGGACTATTCTGCATTTGTTATCTCCCATTTTGATCCACCAAATAAAAACCCCATGGGTTTGATTGTCATATGATTAGGGAGATTATGAGTATCAGTTCTAATTTGATGTCTAAGAGTACTTCCACACCTATTTATAATTCACAAGACTCTCTAATATTTGATTTTGAAATGGAATCATATTCTGATTTTGATCATGTGAACTCTAATTATGACATGGATATTGAGTATGATGATGGATTTGATGCTTTATTCTATGATTTTGATGATTTCTATTATGATACTGATGCTCTTTGTGCACATATTTCAGTTCCATCTATGTCTCCATCCATACACCACCCCCCTACACTGGAACTCAAGCCATTGCCACCAAATTTCAAATGCTCATACTTTTTATGTGGTAACAAATTACCTGTTATCATTGCTAATAATCTCCATTTTGAATATGAAGATTTTTTTTGAATCTTTTGATGGATAAAATCAGGGCAATCAGGTGGACCTTGGATGATATATCATGTATTTTCCCCTGCATTTTCATGCATAGGATTCTTTTGGAGGATGGGACGAAACCAGTGAGGAAACCACAAAGGAGACTCAATCCAACCCTACTAGAGGTTGTTAAAAAAGAGGTTGAAAAATTGCTCGAGGGAGGTATAATCTATCCTATTTCAGATTATCAGTGGGTAAGTCCTATTAAGGTTGTGCCGAAGAAAAGTGGTGTTACTGTTGTTAAAAATGAGAAAGATGAGTTAGTTCCAATGAGGGTGCAAAACAGTTGGCGCGTGTGTATTGATTATAGGAAACTAAATCAATCTACTCACAAGGACCATTTCCCCCTCCCATTTATTGATCAGATGCTTGAGAGACTTGTTGGGAAAACATATTATAGTTTCTTGGATGGATTTTCTCGATATTCTCAGGTTTCTATTACTCTAGAGGATCAGGAGAAGACAATATTAACTTGTCCTTTTAGTACGTTTGCCTACCGAAGGATGCCATTTGGACTTTGTAACGCCCCAGGTACCTTCTAGCGATGCATGGTGATTATTTTTTCTAATTTTATTGAGACCTGGATGGAGGTATTTATGGATGATTTTACAGTGTATGGGTCTTCATTTGATGAATGTATAAGTAGTTTGGGAAAGGTGGTGAATCGTTGTATTGAGAAGAATCTAGTCATGAACTTTGAAAAGTGTCATTTTATGGTAGAGCATGGCATTATCTTAGGTCATGTAGTGTCAAAACATGGGATAGAGGTTGATAGATCTAATATAGACATTATTTCATCCTTACCCTATCCCTCATGGGTGTGTGATGTTAGATCATTCCTAGGGTATACAAGATTTTATTGCTGCTTCATCAAATATTTTAGTAAGATTGCTCTTCCAATGTCACGATTACTTCAAAAGGATTCTGATTTTTTGTTTGATGATTCTTGCAGGACTTCCTTTGATGAGATAAAGAAGTGTCTGACCACTCCACCGATCGTACATCCCCCACGGTGGGAGATTCCTTTTGAGCTTATGTATGACGCCTCCAAATTCGCGGTTAGAGACGTCTTATCTCAAAGGGTGGAGGGACGTTCACATGTGATCACCTATGCATCGAGGAAACTGGATTCAGCCCAATCAAATTACACAACCAAGGAAACGAAGTTTATTTTTTTTCATATTTTATTTAGATAAATTCTGTTCATATTTATTGGGCTCTAAATTAGTTGTTTTTTCTAACCATGAAACTCTAAGGTACCTCTTGAAGAAGCCAGATGCAAAACCCATGCTGATCTGATGGATGCTCCTTCTTCAAGAATTTGATATTGAGATAAAGGAAAAAAAGGGTTCAGAAAACTTGGTGGAGGACCACATGAGTAGGCTTACTCACATACTAGAGGATGACCCCTTGGAATTGGTACCACTTCGAGACACTTTCCCTGATGATCATCTTTATTCCATCTCAGGTACGCATCCTTGGTTTGAAGATTTAGTTAACTACTTTATTGCCTCTGGAATCCCTAAAAATTTAAAGTAACATCAAGTCCAAAAAGTAAAAAGTGACTCTCGGTATTATGTTTTGGATGATCCATACCTCTGGCACATGTGTAGTAATCAAGTTATTAGGAGGTGTGTTCCTGATCATGAGTTGGAGTCTGTTTTACATTTTTTCCATACACTTGCTTGTGGTGGACACTTTGGACCCCAATGAATAGCTAGGAAAGTTTTGGACTCTGTATTATACTGGCCTAGCTTATTCTATGATGCCCATGTGTTTGTAAGTCATGTTCTCGTTGCCAACACACTGGGAACATTTCTAGGATACATGAGATGCCCCAAAAACCCATACTATTCTGTGATATTTTTGATGTATTGGGCATTGATTTTATGGTCCCTTTTTCTAGTTCATTTGGATTTTTATATATTTTGGTTGCTGTTGATTATGTGAGTAAATGGGTGGAGGCTAAGGCCACTAGGACTGATGATTCTAATGTTGTTGTGGACTTTGTCAAAGCACAAATATTTTGCAGGTTTGGAGTACCGAAGGCCATCATTAGTGACCAAGGGACACACTTTTGCAATCTGAATTTTGCTTCCATCCTATGGAAGTATGGGGTGGCACACAAAACATCAACACCATACCACCCCCAAACAAATGGTCAGGCTGAGGTTTCAAATCGTGAGTTGAAACAAATTTTGGAGAAAACCGTGCAGCCAAATAGGAAAGATTGGAGAAAGCACTTGGATGATGCATTGTGGGCTTATAAAACAGCATACAAGACACCCACTGGTATGTCCCAATTTCAGATTTTTTTTGGTAAATCATGTCATCTCTCAGTGTAATTCGAGCATCGGGCATATTGGGCTATAAATAAATGCAACATGGATTTGTCCTAAGATGGAATTCAAAGAAAGTTGCAAATTTAAGAGCTTGAAAAGATTCAACTGTCATCATATGAGAACTCAAGGCTCTATAAGGAAATATGAAAAGTAGTTCATGATAAAATGATCTATAAAAGGGAGTTTCATGTTGGAGAGAAAGTCATACTCTACAGTTCATGACTGAAGTTGATGCTTGGTAAGTTTCATTCCAGATGGTTAGGTCCTTATATTGTGTCTAATGTTTTTCCTTATGGTGTATTGAAGATCACACAAGAGTACACTGGAAGGATCTTTATACTCAATGGGCAACGTTTGAAGATATACATTGAGGGACTTCCTACTAATGTAGTGGATTTTATCACACTGCATGACCCCATCATCACTTGAGCACATTAGGCTGTTCCTAACCCTTTAACTTTTTTATTCTTTGTCCTATTTAAAATTATACATTTCATGTGCATATATCATATCATGGGTTCACATTGAGTACAATTCAATATTTTATGTGTGGGGGAGGGAACCTTTTAGTTAAGTAATTTCAATTGTTTTCTTGTTTAAAAAAACAAAACAAAACAAAAAGTGTGTTTTTAAAATTTTGTGTGTTTATTTTTTCAATTTTCAGTGTGTTTTTGAAACTTTTGAGCTGAAATGATTCTCATCACCATTTTTAAATTCATATCAATAAGTGAAAAAATTTATCCCTTGAAACTAAGCTTAAATGAATGCTTAAATAACTTCGTTTCAAGTTCAAATATTTAGTAATTTCATGAAAAGTACACTGAATTTTGAATCCCATGCCACATATCACTCTCTTTATATTTGAAATCACTTTCCTGTGAGGCTTCTGAACCATTATTTTCATATTCTTTACATTCACCTCACTTCTTGAGAGAACCAAATCATACTTGATTTAACCAGAATTTTATTTATTCCTGTCAAAACATGAGGGTTTGAGGTACTTATGTTTAAATGATTGAGGTGTTTGTTTGGTATTAAATCCCCTATTTCAAAGAATATTTTCTTTATAATGGACTACCTTGAACATTTAATCCTTTTAGCCATTAAAATCTATGCATAGTCTGTTAGGTTAGCCACATTAAAAGCTAATTTTCCCTATCCAACCAACTATTGAAGAGAAATTGCACAATCTAGTTGAGCTTAAGTGTAGGGAAAGCTATCTTGTGTTGTGCTACCATATTTTGTGATACTTTGGGTGAAAAATTAAATTCTGAAGAGATGTTTTTGCTGCTGAAGAAAAACATTATATTTTAAGATGTGCCTTTCTGGAGCTTTCATGATAAAAGAAGTTGTGCCTTTCTGGAGCTTCTAATAGAGGGGGAAAGTTGTGCCTCTCTAGAGCTTTTAAGAAAATCTTGTTCGAGAAGATTTACATTTTTACTACTGAAATATTTAATGGTGTGCACATTCATGATGATGAACATGAATCAATGCTATGTCTATTGAGGAGGAGACCATATTTAAATGAAAATTAGATTAATGCAATTTTACTTCAAAAATAGTCAAGCCCTCCTCATTCAGCCTCAGAATTTTTCACATCTAAATCCTACCAACCAAAAGTCACAGAACAACCCTGAAAATTCCTCATGATAAATATATTTCCTTTACTCACATCGGGTAGTGATGTAGGAATTTATCAAGCCTATGGTGACCCTTGTATGAGTTTGGATGAGAAAAACATTGCAAAAAAAATGACAATTGTGTGATAAGCGAAAATTCTAGCGAGGTAAGTGTTTTGTGCATGAGAGGATAAATAAATTGGAAATACATTGAATGATATAAATTAATAACTTTAAATAATTTTTTTACGAGGCATGATATCTTTTTTTTCTTGGTGTGTAATTGTTTTATCTCAACGATATGTGTTTTTAAATTGGTTTTGATTTGATATTGATGTTTACTTAATATGAGGTTTTTCCCAAGAGTGAAAAAGTGTAAGTGTGGGGGAGTTGATAAAAAACTATTTTGTTGAATATTTTATTTATAATAAATGATATATTTTCCTCACATTGTGCTAAATATATTCATTTATGAAATATTTGGGTTCAGATCATTCATTTGAAAATTTGACGAAAATTCCAGTTTTACACTTTTAAAATGTACTGTAGTATTTTGCAGATAAATATTTTAATATTTATTATTTAAACTTAATATTTTGTAAAAGTGTTTCTAACTTAATTTTATACAACTTTTATTCAGTACACAATATCTAAAGAGTGCATTTGGATGGAGTAAATGGGCCATTAATTCAATGGTGGGATGGACTCGGCAGAATGGACATGGGTTCTGTATTTGGGTCATACCTTCTTCATCCTTTCTTGGATCAGACTCAAATTTTGAGAGGATATACATGACTCATTTTCGTGTGGCTAATGATTCTGTAAGGATAGATGATTCACACGTTTCCATGGTCAAATAGGCAGTGAAAGTTGGCATAATATATTTAGCCGAGATTCCCCATTCACACTTGAAACCACTTTGAACCTAGCCTCCCCACCACTATATAAATTGGTGTTTTTTTATTTGGTGGGGTTGGGAAGTGAATTGAGAAGTTTAGTCCAGTGGATAAGTGGATACACTCCAATTATACAACCATTTCAATAATGGTAGCTCTTGAAGCAAGGATCCCTTCGACGAAGCCTTCTTCTTCTCCTTCGTGTTGTAATGCTTTTGTTTGTGTAATAAATTTCTCTGTACTTATTTTATTTCTTATCATTTCTTCTATTTTATTAAACTTTTTTCTTCTCTTAATCTTCCTCTTTGGGCTGTAATTATTGAGTAGAAGTGTTATTGGGTTATACCCAATATAAACCGTTGCAAATGCTATTCGCTTCTACGATGATTACGCCACCCATGGAAGAGTAGTCTTTTAGTAATTGATCTATCTCTTACCTTCTACATTAATTTATTTTGAATCAATGATATACTATAATTCACATAATATGATAAATTAACTGAGTTTTTAATCTAATTGAAACTAATCAAGTAATTTAACAATTAACACAAAAACACGCGAGGATGAGATTTTGTGTAAATTTTGAGAGTGCGAACTTAATCGGTTATACAAAACCATATGGGGTCAATTTCTAGGGTTAAAATATAATCCCTAAACTCAATTAATTCAAATTTCCATATGGTAAATGAGCCTTAATTTACCACTGACCATAATATAATCTTATAACATCAATCAAAGTAGGGTGTTGCGATTGCATGTTTCGAAGTTAGCCTAGGGTTAAATTCACTTCATCTTTGTGGTAAGGTTAATTCTCGTAGGGTTCGGGGGTTAACAAGTTAAGGGATCATAATTAAGTGGATGTTAATTTAAATAATAATGATAAATAATTGATTGAAGTGGTAGAGTTAGATCGATTATGTCTTTTAAATATTGTCTAAAAAACATCTTCTTGTTGTGTCATTTTAATCAAAATTCATTTTAAAACTAATAATAAAAAAAATTCAACATTCTTCCAGAAAACATATTCTAGATTTATAAACTATAACCAACCCCCATCCTTTCAAGTATTGTTTTTATTATCTTTTATTTTATTTTTTGAATACCTCTAAAAATTTGTTTTAATTCACCTCCTCCTTTGAGAGACGACCTTGGTCACCCACTATGCTACAAGTAAGTACCCCAAAATTTCACTAATCATCTGAGGGCGCCCACGATAGCGCTCTTTCATAAAATAGGGTATATTTATGCTCCGAAACACTATAAATTCTTTATGTTATGTTCTTTATATTTTACTTGTATATTCCATTGCTTATATATTTTAGAGTCAAGGTCAAATCTATTTTAGTTTCAGAAGAGACTATTTATTTTGGGGTAATTTTTTTAAATAACTCAATTCACACCCATCTTCAGTCATTATAAAATGTATATCAGGTTAAAATTGACATTTTATAATTTTAATGACTATATTTTATAAGTGTTTCATTAGATTAAATTCATGGGAGAACCATTACAGTAATGTGATGAATGAATTAACTTTCCACAACATTAACTCATATGTTATGAAACATTTGAGTTAATTCATACAGGTTGGTAGATGGTTATATAAAATGGAAAACACCATCATTATAGTGTGTGTTTTTATCCTACCTTTCTTATACCAATTTTATTGTATCCAATTATCTTATCTTCATCCTCATTTTCATTATGAGATACTAGAAAATTGTGGAGATAATGGTATTATCACCTAAATATTAGGTGGTTTACATCAACTCATGGTTAATTTATAAAGTGTGAAGTCTTTTTTCCATACTCTAGTGATTTATTTCAATTATATATAACTATCGAAGAAGAAACATCTCTTAGGTGAAATATATATGAAAATAATTCTTTCATTTCATATAAAACATGTTTTTGGGTATACACAAATGGTGATCTAGGGTTTATGGGTTTATAATCACTTCTAGTACAAAAAAATGAGTGTTTTTTTGATCCTAATAAACCCTTTAATGGTATCAAAGTAATATTTGTTTGATTGATACTTGAAATCATGTTTAAAAATGATGTTTGGAATGTTATTGTAATATAGAGAATCACAGAGTCTATATGATATAGGGTATATCATAAAGAGTGGATATTCAAGAATCAAAGGATTTAATGCTATATGTGATATATCATATGAGATATGTTGATATATACAATGCCATATCTAGTGATAAAAATATACTCTTTACATATTGGATATGATACTAACTTAAGTGAACGAAATGTGAACTTTCATATTTACAATGTCAAAATAAAATATTGAGTCACCTACACACCCAATTCCTTTTTAGTTTTTGAGCTATAGAGAATTTAGAAAAACATTTACTTAGACAAACACACATATTTCTCATCAGGAATTTTTTTCATTATACTAAGAAATTCTTATTTCATAATAAGACTTCAACATCTCCAAAATATTTATCAACACATGACACCCTTATAGACATATATTACATAATATCATTATTCATAACCTAGGTAAATGGGAACATAAGAAGGGTGAGATCAAACAATAAATAAGAGTAGACATAGGTATTATCAATAAAAGATCATAAGTGAGAAAAAGATGAGTATAATTTTACAAGAATATAATCAAGTTCATAACACTAACGAATCATACCCATAAGAACAAAACAGAAAACTTAAGGGTCATTGCATAAACATCTTTATATCATGAAGCATGGGTATCAAAACAAAACCATTATCATAGTCCATTACAAACATAAGATAGCCATGTGGGATAATATAAGAATATGATATAAACATAAGCATATGAGATCAAAAAATTATGTATAAGGCATCAATACTAGAATCCCATAACAAAATGGATTAGGAATCATCACCAGCATATCATATAATAATATATTAAGAATCATCACTAGAATCTCTTAGTGGAATAGATCAAGAATTATTAAAAATATTCCTTATTATACTAGATCATGCATTACCACTATACCCTAGTGTATTTTAATAACCATTATTACCAACATAACTTAGTAATATCATGAGATGTAACACCTTTACCAAATGCATTAGAGGTCCATAATGGACCTACCTGTCAATAAATGATAAAAATACATATATGTTATGCAAGAATATGACATTCATGATTCTATTTTCACTTAATTAACTTATGGAAAGACATGATTTTCATAATAAATTTCCTAATGCATCATAAAAATATATCCATAGAAAAAATGTGAATAGTGTCATTATATCATACCCCCATTAAATCATAATTATCCTTAAAGGATGTTGATATAGATGAAAAATAATTTTTAAAATAAATTGAAATTATCTTTGAAAGAGATGGATAAATATCATTTTATTTGGGAACTTTTGAAAAATAAAAAATCACAGAAAAATGGTAATGATATTTTCTTTAAAAAATCAAGAAAAAATTTAAAGGAAGATTCATGAAGAATAAAATTCCTGGTGATGGGAAATTATTTTCATTCCATAGATGTTAAAAAGAAAAAATTATTTTAACAATTTTTTAAAAGATAAAGAGTGATTCATACAGAAATAATTTAAAAATATTCATTTTAATCATTTGTTAATGAAGTAAAAGGTAGTACAAAATAAATTTATCAAAACTCTATGTATAGGTAAAAAATTCAATAAAATAATTTGAATAACTGGAAATGAAGGAGGAATATTATTGAACAATATAAGAGAGATTTGGTTGGATTTTCTTAAAAACAACCTTTAAGTTTTTTTTGAGTACCATAGATAGAAAAATGGAACTAATACATTAAAACCATTTAAATAACCAAAGGAGAAGAGAATTGTTGAGGTTTAAGAAATAAATAACATAAAATTCCCCCAATGGAATTTTAAACATAAACAATCCTCATACAATGTGGGATTGTAACATTAACCCTTACACCTTGGTAATATTTGAATCAAAACCTCTTGAAAGAAAGATAAACTAGATATATTTTAAAAAACCCATAATTTTTATAAAAATAATCATAAAATACATTTATGGTTCATATATACACAACGGAAAAATAAATAATGTGGTGAATATATAACATATCTCAATGGATAAAAAATTGAGATGCGGAAACACTTATGTAGGTTTCTAGTATTTGAAATAGAAATACATACATTAAATTATTACTTGGGAAAAATTAAATCCATATAAAATAATTGAAAATAAAACATAAATAATTATAGTGAATAAGACACATGATCTTGATATAACATAATCATTAAATAAGTGGTATAACTTAATGAATCTGTCTTGTGTTGAATCTTATTAATTTATTCTAGTTAATTATTTTATAGGAATCAAACCGATCCATTGGAGTATTATTTATTATATTAAAATTTTATAGATATTTATACCTGTAAACATTGACATAATTAATAACTAGAGGGATAGAAATAAAGAAACTTATTTACTTTCTTCCAAGGATAATCTAGAGTTTAAACTCCAAATTTTTTTAGAGCTCAGGTTTCATTCCTATAGATTATAATAATATCATTCAATGGTATTACCTTGGTCTCCATCACTTCAGACCTCATTGAAGTTTCAATATTGCTTCCTGTTTATATTTTGGCATACTAAAAATTCATTTTTCAGTCAATATAACCCAATAAAAATAAATGGAGTTAAAAATCATCTTACCTTAGGATCATTCTTGCTTGAACATATCCTAAACACTTCTATAGTAAATTTATACTTATTATGCATCTATATCAAAACCAAATACATAATTACCATAATTTATATCATTTACTTACAATTTATTACTACCCACATAATAGTATTTATTTATTAAAATTAATATTTTTGCGTCACTTATTATGTTTTTTATGCATGTTATGATTCGATGGTTTTGGTACATGAACCATGGTAATGGTTTCAAAAAATATAGAATTTTCATAAATTTTTAAATCATTACTTTGACATATTTTTTGAAACTAATAACCACTTTATGGAATATATGTTAAAAGTTTGTATGGAACATTTAAATATTCCCCTTTCAGTTATTACTGAATTTTAAAAAAGAATTGAATTTTTTGGTAGATATAATATTCAATATAACCACTCTTAAATTATGAAAATGTATAAAATTCATCTTTATTACATAATATTTTAAATACAAAACATTTATTAATCATTAATGACATAAACATTATAATAATTTTCATATAGGTGGAAAACCCGACCAAAACAAAAACACAATATTACAATTGAATGAGAAAGAAAATGTTATTTTATAATGATAATTTAACTTTTAAAGAATATTAATCATGTTATAAGTATCATATTAATTCACTATATTCATTTTAAAATCATACATGTAATGGGGTGGTGAAAAATAAATCACATCGCTTCGTGGAGACGATAGTTCCTACATACGCACATGTGATATTTTCATTTTTAATGGATGAAAACAAAGGAAAGTAATAATTTATCATTAAAAAATTATAATTTTGTTATAAATATCATATATATACATTTAATAAATCTATATAACCAACCTTGATAGGTGGTGATGAAAAATGAATTACATCTCTCCATAGAGGAAGTCGTTTTCATGTATACACATGCAAAGTTTACATTTTCCATTAGATAAAAATGAGATAGAAAATGGTTATTCTATTAAACTAAAAACACTTAAATATAGTACATATTATGGTTTTATTATTTTTATGTGGTTATATAATATTTTTAGGAAGTTCAAAAAGAATGAAATTTGAAAAAGGTCAGTAATAATATATACATCTTCCCAGGCTATCCGCTTTTAAAAAAACCTTAAGGATTATTGGATGGGTTTTTTTGGAAGACCAAAACCTCTTAGATGTGGGTAAGAGATTTGGGAAGGTATTTTGGTAGATATTAGTTGATATAAGATGCTAAAGTTGTGTGGATAAGTGAGAATAAGAGGTTCTCATTTATAAGTGATGGGAGTGACACCGTTATAAATATTAAAAACATTAAAATATTATAAATTTAGTTATCAGGGAAAGTGTACCTTATTTAGTAAAATTTCAAATATAGGATAATTTATGGTCAAAATAAACTCATCCAATAAAATTTATACAATATTTATAGATATTTTAAGCCTTATCACTTAGTTTATCCCATGTTAACCCTTTTAACCCATATTGTAGTAATTTTTTTTACCATGGTAACTATTTATTATGATTAAAAAATGAAATGGGAATTATTATATAATTTTAATTATATTATCCCAAATATGGAATATATTTTTAAAAATTATATTTCCAAAAGTGGAAAAAAGATTTAATATAATTCTGTAAAACTCAATGAAAAAACTTTTATAGAAAAATGATTTTTTAAACCTAAAAAATATTTTACATGGATTATGTTTAATAAAAGAATAATTATTTGACTTGAAAATAAAAACAAAATAAAAATGAAATTTTTTAATACTTTATTAAAATATATTAAATAAAAATATTTTTTATTTGAATAAAAACATTACTTGGATTTCTTAAATTCTATACATATATTTATAAGTTAAACTTTATATTTTTAAATTCATCATATTAATTCATAAAGATATATTTGGTTTATAAAAAAGTTTTTATAAAAATTTAATCCAATCTTATATCATGATAATTTCATAAAATTACAATATTTGTAAAATTAGTATTTTTCCCCATTCACCTGAAAAACAACTATTTCATAAAAATCCCAAAAAATTGCTTTAAGGTAATTTTGAAATGATGAATTTGAAAATGAAGTTCATTTTTTTTAAAATAAAATTATAAAATTTATAAATTTATATTTAAAATATAAAATATAAAATATATAATAAAAATAATGTTTTAAAAGAAATCATTTATTAGCCGTGATTAATTTAAATAAAATTCCTTATATTTTCTTAATAATTCCATGGATGTTATTAATTAATTTTAATAATCATTATCAAAATATTATCAATTAATTTTAGTGATATAATTTTCTCATAAGTATTAAATTAATTAAAAATTCACAATTCAACAAAAGAGTTAAATTTTTTTTCTCTCTAGTATCAATTTTATTTTCATAAGTGAACTTGACACCTTTTTAAAAATTAATATCATTAAAATATATAATAATGTATTCCATTTTATATAGTTGTAAATAATTACTCACTTAAGTTAAATTTTTAATGCATTGCAATATATTGAACACATCAAATTTATTAAAGAGTGAATATTCTAAAATCTCAAGGTGCTATATTTTACCGCTTAAAAAAACTATACCCTCACAGTTTTAATTATCACTTTATTGAAAGAGTGTATCATGACACAATACTAAATTCTGATGTATATTTTATCATGATAAATAATTTATTTGTTTCTATTAATAAATTTAGTTATTCTTAATTAATTTTTTCTAAAACCAAGTATGTGTCATTACAAGACTCATACTTTTGAATAAGTTACCAATAGAATACCTTGATAGCTAAGTGATATTTTCACATAATAATCAATAGATTTATCTTTATCTTATTTTAGTTGAGGTATTATTTTCCCATAAAGATATAGAATATGATATAATATGCTTACATTATTCCTTTTATTTTTATAAGAAAAAGTTTTTCCTTGGTTTTTGTTTTGATCAATTTTCCATCTCTTATTTATCTCATATTCTAAATGATAAATAAACATGATGATTTTTTCACTAATAAATCACTAAAGATAAATTTTAGTGGATCACAAGTCCCACAAAAATGATTTTAAGTTATTCCTCTCTTCTTTATACAATTACTAAAATAAAAAATTATTAACGTAAGTAATGATAATGAATAAACCTTTATATGATGAAATAATACATTAAGATTCAAAAACTTGAAAAAAATAAAATTTCAACATAAATCATAACTCTTAAAAATATTCCAGTCCAAATTCAAAACCCAAAAATTAAATATATTTGACCATATAGTCTCCCAAAATAAATTTAAAATAAATCCATAAACAGCATTAATCACTCATATAGACACATACAAAAAATATTTTCCATAATCATTAGTTCTTAAAAATATAATAATATTTTCCCATAATAACCTGAATTGTTGTAATAAAATCATACATACTCCAAAAAGTTAACTTAATCTTTATTCATTAAATAATATCAACCCTTTAGATAGAAAATACCATATTAGTCAATAATTTACCATTCAAATTAATTCCAATAATATTCTAAAAAATATAGAGAACATATTATAAAATAGATTTAACCACCTAATCTCTAAATAACTTTTGAAAATATATGTTCCCAATATATAATAACCCTTTTCTAACTTAACCATAATTACATCAACATGAAAGAACATATCATCCCTAAAGGTTATGTGTACCTTTAATCTTATGTACCTAATAACATTATTCAAAAATTACCATCATAATAAATCACATATTAAACTTTAGAATTATATACACCTCAATCATCATTTTAAAAAAACTCCAAAAAATCATTAACCACCTTAAAATCCAATCATATTAAACCTCAAAAGGGTATATATGCCTTTAAACTTATGATAAATCTTTGACTTATTAACCCTTAATGGTATCCAAAACTATTAAAATGCAATCAGATGATAAATTAGTAACCTATAAAGTTATCTAAAACCTACTTTGATACCGATCGACACTACTAGATCTGATGCCAAAAGTATACTTTTTAACATATTGGATTTGATACCAACTTAAGCAACCCAAAATTAAACTTCTCTATTTTAAATTTCAAAATAAAATATATAGTAACTTAAATACCCATGACCTTTTTAGGTTTACAGATCTAGATAATTAGTAATAACATCTTATTATAAAATCCCATGTCATTCTCATCAGATGAGCATTTTCCCATTTTACCAAGGAATTTTTATTTCATAATATATCTTCAACATATCCCAAAAAATTCTCCACACATGATAACCTTCTATACATATCTTACATAATATAAATTTTAATAATATAGGGAAATGGAAACATAAGAAAAGTTAGTTAAAATGATAAGTAAGGGTAAACATAGGTATTATCAATTGAAGACCACGAGACAACATAAGGGTGTAAGAATTGAATTAAGTTCATAACATAAGAGAATCATAACCAAAATAAAATTGATCACAAATTAAGGATCATACCATAAAATTATTAATATCATAAATCATAAATATAAAAAACCATTATCATGATCCATAAAAAATAAAACATTTCTATATGGCTTAACATAAGAATGTGACATAAACATAACCATAAGAAATCATAACATTGTGGATCAGACATCACTACCATAATACCATAAACATAATGGATCAAGAATCATCACTAGTATCCCATATCATATTAGAATAGGAATTATCATCAGAATACCTTAGTGTAATGGATCATACATTATTACCAACATCCCTTTGTATATTGGATCGGGAATTATTACTAGCATCTCTTGGAATATTAGATCAGACATTATTACTATTATCCCTTAGTAATTTCATGAGATAAAATAACTTTAACCAATTAATTTAATAGATATAACATACCCACCCATAATATAATTATAAACCATAAATATTTGTGCTAAAAGAACATAACATTCATGATTCCATCATCACTTAATTAACCCGTGGAAAGAAATGAGTTTCATGATTACTTTTACAATGTATCATCACAATATTTCCATAGAAAAAATGTAGATGGTATAATTATATAATATTCACAATGAAGTATAATAATATTTAAAGGGTGTTTATATAGATGAAAAGTACTTCTATAAAATCATTTTAAATATGCATTGAGAAAAAGTAATTGTTTTTTCTTTTGGTTTTTTTTGAAATCTAAAAATTTCCAGAACATTGAGAATATGATTTTCTATAAAAACATAAAGAAAATTTTAAAGGAAATTTTTTATGAATAAATTAAATTATGGGGTGTAACACCCTGATATTTTTAAAATAATTCTATGTTAGATATCACATACAATTAACAACATTTATCTTAAACAAACCTTGAAATATTAATATTTAAATGAGATAGTTATAACCAAACCATTAAATTGGAGTGTGTGAACTAGATTAAACAAATTATAATATATATATAAATTTAATTATCAATGAAAATGTATTGACTAATGCTTAGGAAATAAACACCCAATTTGTTACTAAATTCATTTTATGATTCAAATATATATTTTCTTCAAAAATAGTTTTATTTCTTTTTATGAGAGAATATTATAATTAATTTATGTAAATTTTATAATTTTTATTTGATAAAAATAATATTGTTTTTTTAAATTATCATATTATAATTTTCTATGGTTATTTTTATAATATTTCTAAAAAGTTTGATTTTTTAGTGAATAGTGAAAATACCACTTTTTATAAAACTTTAATTTATTTTTATTAAAAAGCACAATTATGATTTACATTTTGTCTTAAATTAAAATAATTCACCTTTTGTTAAAAATAAAATAATTAATTACATAGTAATAATATTTATACATGATTGTAGTATAAGTTCATTTTTAGGTTTAAAAACACATTTTTTATAACTCTATTTTTCATCCTATTTTGAGGGTTTAATTTTAAATTATATTTTACTGATTCTATGAATTAAATATGATAAAATGGATTAAATATTTTGAATAAAAATATTTAATATTTTTTAATATTTTTTACTTAATTCATGGTCATAATGAATGGTAAAAATAGTAAAAATATGTTATCACGGTTAAGGTAAAAACATGTTTACGAGGGATTAAACTAAAATATAAGGGTTATAATTACCTAAAAACATTCCTTTATCCTATTGGATGAGATTTTTTGATAAAATATCAATTTAAGTCATCAAATAATTTATTTTAAAACATTATTTTGAATTTGGGAACACAATCTTGGATTTTTAGAAGATAATTTATATTATATTCAAATTTAAAAATATTTTTAAGTATTTTCATTTAAGGGAATAGTTGGAATATTTTTTTTAGGTTTTGGGTTTCTATAAAAGTATTAAAAGCTTAATTTGTTTATTATTTAACAAAAAAATTTACATAAACCAATTTATTACTTTATTTCAAGGTAAAATAATTTTTACTCATAAATCATGTATTTTCCTAAAAACTATTTTCATACATTTTTGTTTTCTTATAATAAAAGTAATTTCTTTGAACTATAGAATTTGAAGTTGATAAAATTCATTCAAAATTTAAAATCATTATGTTCATATTTTTTCTAATGTACCCTTTTATTTTTGGTCATATTATTAAGTTATCATGATAAAAAGTTAAGTTATCAGATTTATGGGTGAAATGAATTTAATGTGGTTTAACTAGGGGATAAGAATTAAAATACATCCAAAACTTTCCTAAATGTGATTAATTGAATTTATTTAGACCCTATATCAACTTGTCTTAGAATATGGGGTGCATTTTTGTTACCTAAAATGATTATGATATATATATTATTTAATATTTTGAGATATTCGAAGAATTCCCCTCTGCTCACTTATAAAAGGGAACCTTATCTCCTCTCTTCCTCACAAATTTTTGAGCACTATACCTCAAAAAATATCTATAAAATACCTTAATTAAATATCTATGAATTTCTTAGTGTTCTTTTTTTATCATTAAACTAATCTAAGAAGGTTTTAGGTACAAACCTGGAGAGGTTGTTTGAAGAAGAGGTATAATTCTTAACCAAGTGTTTGATTTATTTCCTCTTCTACCTCATTAAAATACTATTCGACTATGATGAAATAATAACATAATTATATTACAAATACTCATATTTTTTTTATTATAATTGAATAAAAATATATCCATAATCTCTTTTATAAAATTGGAAATGAAACCATCATTCTTGTGTACGATTGACTACCATCTCACGAACCGATATAATTTTTTTTCTGTCACCGCCTCACATGAATAGTTATAAGTATGGATTTATTGTATATATATTATATTAATGAAATATTAATCATTAGTTAAATATAATATATCATCTAATATCTTACATTTCTATCCATTGAAAAATGATAACGTCGTTCATGCGTATGCTAGACTACTACCTCCACAAAGTGATGTGATTCATTTTTCATGACCATATCACATGAATACTATATATAAGTGTATTTAAAGAAATAATATGATATTTATTATATAATAATAATTTGTAAATACAAGATATTACTTAAATTATTTTTCTCATACTCTTTAAAAAATGAAGACTTCACATATGTGTACATACGACTTTCTATCTCCATGACTGTAATGTAATTTATTTTTCATAATCATCATTCATGGTTGGTTTGAAAATAATAATTAATATATAAAAATGATAATTATTTCATGATTATAAATATCATAAATGATGATTTAGACTCGATTTAATGGATTTCTTGTCTCAGTTACCATTCTTCGTGACTTGCTATTGTCACCACATGTTTTCTTTTGTTTGTTGAATAATACTACCTTATAGATGTATTTTTTCATTATTAAAAGTAAATTCAAATTTATTTCATTCAATTTTTATTGGTTCCAATTTTATCAATTTGTATGGGATGATTTACTTTAAAAAAGTGATTTTAAATGTTTTAAATGATTATTTTATAAATATTTTTCTTCCATGTACATATTCTTAAAAATCCATTTTATATATATTTATTTTCACATAAATTAATTATGTAAGAACCCAGTAATTATTTACTATAAATATCCTTTATTTTCTATAAATTCATAGTTAAAATGTTTAAATATGTCCTAAAATAAATTCCCATCGAGGTTATAGAGTTCTCAGGGGGTGTTTGAGACTGGTTTGGAGCCCATAACCCAAGTTTAAGGGTGAACAGTTCCTAGCATAGGGATAGTTCAAACCATGTAGGGAAGGACACATGGTTTAAAAAACATTGAGAGTCATGGTAAAAGATCTTTAGGGGGCCACACGGTTAGGCTAAACCGTGTGATTTGGGTTGCACGGCCATTCGACCACCTCTGCAATTTTGACAGTGGGTTTTGGAAGGGTTTATGAATGGTTAATCAAACTATGTGGGTAAATCATGGGGTTTCCCCCTACCTACAAATAATCATGCATGGTTGGTGCACTGATTGGCCAAACTATGGGACCAAACCATGTGATGCCAAGTTTTTATTGAAATTTAAATTTTTCCCTAATTAATTTATTAAAATGAACCCTAATTTCATTCTCCTTCAATGGATAGAAGCTCCTTCATTTGGAGATCTCCCTTGGCCTTTAATCTATGAATTGATCCTCCTCCTTTGTTTGATTTCTGATCCAATAAAAGTATATATCATTTGATCTATTCTAGAAAGATCTCATTTCATTTTTTATATTATGTTGTTCTTATGGATATCGGTTACACTATTTAGGTGCAAGATAATTTATCCTTTTAACAGGTTCTTCATTAATTCTTAGATTCTATCCCAATCTGAGGAAAATCAAGAGCTGATACTAGATTATATATCAATTACGAACCTATTATAGGTGGTCATGTGTCTTTTGATAAAATTTGAGTTGTTTATATATACCGTTTTCCACGTGCCCACTTTTTGGGAATCTCCTTGAAATGAAACTGTATCCTTGAATTTATAGGTTTGGCCTATGCAATTAAATAAGATTGTTGATGTTTGTTATATATTGAATACCTTAGAAATGGAACTACCCCTTTGGGTGTGTTGACTATTTTAAATGTTTCACCATTAGTGTATATTGTAATTGGATACCATAGGGAATGTCTTTACCTCATGTGATGTGATGTTGGGTTTTAAATTGATAAATGTGAATAAAATTGATGAATTGATTTATGAATTGATATGTGAATTGAATTGTAATGTCATCTTTAAATTAATTGATTAATAGTAAGGGATTGATGACCATGACACTTGGACCATGATATATAAATGCTTTAGTAAGCATGAATTTCTATTTTTATTGATATTCCCATGAGTTAAATGAAGACTATTACATGTATTGGTTGTTAAGCATGTAATTATTATTATAATTCTTATTCCCATATGAGTATTTTATGGTCAATTCATCAAATATTGGAACTTTATTTATGGTACCTCTTGAGGTGAGTTTTAAATGAATAATTATTGGTATCAATCTTGGCATGATTAAATTTAATTTTATCAATTTTCTTGAATTGGTTAAATGATTATTAGCCAAGGGTGACACATAGATTCACATGAGAATTACATGGACATACTTATATAGATATTGAAATTTATGCATGAGTCATAAATGGTTTCCAAGGACGGAATCATAGGGGATTTGATTGTTATTTTCCAAGCGACACCTGAATTCATTATAGATTTCCAGGGATGGACTCAAGGGCATTGAACATGTATGCCATGGGTGATACTTTTGATCCCTTAGTGGACCACCAATGACGAGTAAAAAATGGTAGTGATGTTATACCACACCTAGAGTGATATTTGGGTTCTTGAGAGGCTCACCATAGATGAGCTCATAGGACGTTGGATCATATTACACTTAGTGTGAGACTTTGATTCCAACTTAGGAATATTAGAGATAGGATCATGTTATAAATTTAATAATGAATGAATTGAATTATATGAAAACACTACCAAGAAAAATCACAAGCTTGGATTCAGTATTGACTTATACCTTTTAGTTGGCTTGTTTAAGCATCTGTTGTGCTTATGATTATAAGGGGGATGCAGGGCTTGCATTGGGTCTCAAGACTCATAAATTAAATTGGATTTAATTGATTAAATGAATTTGATTAACTTAATTATAAAGTAAATGAGAACCTTGAACTTATAGGATGTTTACTTTTGAGTACTTACTTTACTTATTATATTTTAATGCAAATTATTATTATATATATATATTCATTTACTGATTAAAACACGAACATGGGTGGTTTTCTACTGGAATTATGTATCACACCCTATTTGGGCCACATTTGGGTACCCAAATAGACTATATGATTGTAGGTGTTGATAAGGTAAAGAACCATACTATAGGTACTTGATTACTGATTGGAGAAGGGGATCATGGGACCATGCTAAGGATCATGACTATGACACTTTTTTCCCATTTTTAATTTTTGATATATGTATTTTTTATATACCTTGTATACATGTTTTGAATGGTTTATTAGAAACATATGACATGTAACATCATTTTTTTATATAGGATGACATATGGATTTGTTTATAAATCAGTCTTCCATTGTTTATATCTTTTTTTGATATTACACTACTTCCACCACTTGCATATTACTAATTACACTATTTTATACTTTGATATTGAGGTAATAGTCTCCCCACAGACTCACCAAGTACCTCACTTATAGTCGGTAGCCACTTGTGTTTGGGGAAATGTGCTTGAGGCCTTGTGACCCATTGGGCTCGGGACACTGGTGAGTGACATCTGGGTATGTAAAGTTACAAATTAGTATCAGAATTTTCTTTTATAGTTTGTTTTATTATTTGGAGACAATAGAAAAGGATATAAAGGAATATGAGTTTGGTAATGAGCTATACCTGGGTTTAGCTAACTCGCGTATAGGAAAAAATCCAAATTGCCTCGAATAATATTTTTATTTTATGGATTTTGACTATTATTGTTGATTTGATTCCACCATTGGGTGACACACATGATTTGTGATGTTGTTATTGATATGATTATGAGTTCTATTTTGTTTCAACTTGATGTGATGAGGGTATTCCATATCATACATCAATTTAGGAACTTTATAGAAATCACATGCCATGCATTTTCCATGCCATTTAGGGTGCATTAATTATTTAATGTTGTTATGATAAGTGTTGTGATATTTATGCCTACTATTGTGATAAGTATAATGATATGTGTTGTGGTATTGATTATATGGGAACCATATTTTGGTTCATGAATTGTTATGGGCCCTCGTGGATTAGAATTTGGAGAACCATTGGTTCAACCTTCTAAATTGAAATGTGATATAAATGGGAAATGAGAATGAATTCTAATGAAAAATGATTATGTGAATTCAAGTGAAAATGAAATGGAAATGGAGTTGGTTAAATCTAAGGACTTGACCCAGACCAAAACTTAATAATGAGAAGTAGGTATCATCTCTATGCCATCCCGCCTTTTTAATACATAACATTTCTTTACGTTTTACATACAGAGGATCTTTAAAGTGTATTGTCTTGGAAATTAGGAACACAATACATGAAAAAAAACATAAAAAACTATTCTAAACCACTTTTAAAGCTTCATCATAAGTTCATCCTAAGAAGAATTACTGCATCTCATAACCTAGAGACATACATTAAAAAAAAGGGTGACCAGAAATCCCAGTAAGGGTAAGAAATGGAATCAATGTACTTGTGATATCAATAAGAACTTGAATGAAAACATAAAGACATGAGAAATGATAGAATATGAATATCATAATGAAAAGAACTCAGAAAATAACTTGAATATATGGCTATAAAATTTCATTTAGACATTCATGAACATATCACACCCTTAATATGTATTTACTTTCATGTGATCCACATATATAATAATCAAACATTTCATAAATAACCCAAATAGAATCAAAGAAACGGGTTTCATGTCAAAATTGTGACGTTTAAAAAGAGCTTAAAAATAATATCATTATATCATTTATAACCCATGGAAAGGGAGTGAGGGTTATATATATGTAAATTATAGAATCAAATATATCATCTTTATATATTTATGAACACCCATAGAAACGAAATAGGTATGGGAATTCACATAAATAAACAATATAATTTCATGAGAGAAAGATATAGAAATTTTGAGACGAAATTTCCACAGCATAATTGCTATATAACATGGTTTTAGAAAACATTGAAGACAGAGGGGACAAGGGTCACCCACTCATAAATAATTCATAATACATATGGGTACTGAATAAGATCATGGTATGGATATTTTAATGACATACCACATGAAAAGGAAACATGAAAGAAAAGAGAAGATGCAATTTCTTTTACGAAAAATTCGGCAGTCTAACGACGTCACTTAAAAATTCAGAAAATAAATTGATGAGAGTAGAAAGGGTCTCTCAAAAATTAGACATTAAATGGACAGAAATAAGAACATATAATAACATACCCTAAACATAAATAGATGGAAATTAGAAGGGACAACATAAAGGAAGACATGACTTAAAAGAGGAGGGTGAAATGATCCCTTACCTTTAAAAGTAACTTCAAAAGCATGAAGGTCGGGACCATGGGAGGATTGAGGGCTCCTTTGGAGGACTCATTGGGAGGTAAAGAGACTAGGAAATTTTTTTGGAGGATTTGGAAATTAAATGAATGAGGGAAAGGCTTGGTATGTATAGGAGAAGTGAGGGGACAAAGCATTAATTGTCAAGGGACACCTCATCGATGGTATTGGAAAAAACATGGACTTGCCCATGGTATTTTCCCATGGTATTAGACACTTGGGAAACCTCATGCTTTATATTAATATTAATAAGTCTACCATAATTATTTCATAATTATTACATCCTTAATGATGTCATTAAAAACCAGAAACTCAAAAACTGTATTTTCACTATTCACTGAAAATTCAACTTTCTCAAAAAAATCCCAAAATTTCACCTTAACCAAATATCAATGCTCTAATTTTAAAAATGAACTCCATTTTATGAAAATATTTATATATATATATATTTAATTTAATTTAAAAAAACACTATTCCCTAAAAATTCAACTGTTTCAGAAAAATCCTAAAAATTCACCTTAACCAAATATCGATGCTCTGATTTCAAAAATGAACTCCATTTTATGAAAACAATTTTCTAAATATTTTTAATTTAATTCTTAAATAAAAAACACTATTCACTCGAAAAGAACTAATACTTAACGAATAATTTCTGAAATAGTTATTTACCTGTTTTATTGAATCATATTACTTAATCAAGGTCCCTAAATTATATTAATACTTTCTTAAGTGAAGTTACTAAATCCATTTGGTCACATTACTAATCATAAGCATAAAATCACTATTCATAATTTACTATTCACAAAAAATTAAGTGGATCTTATTAGACTCTAAATTTCATACTAAACACAACTGTAGAAGACTATTTTTCAAAAATAATTACACATTTTTAATTATTTAAGGTTTACATAAATATTTTAAAATATCCTTTTTCTAGAATTCATCAATAATATGCATACTATATTTATCTATACATTTCAAAATTCACAAACTTTACCATAAGAACAAATCAAAATTTTTATTTAAGTCAAAGGATTACACAAGGAAGTTACAGTCTCGTTACATAACCCCTTATAACACCAGCACATGACCTAAGAGTAAGGTGTGATAGGGTGATATAATCTTAGGGCAGCTTGGCTAACATTACCCGAGTAGTGATTTCTATCATCTTGAACTTCTCGTGAAGGCGATTCCGTTCCAGCTTCACATGATGAAGTTCAGCTTGGGTTTGTTTTAGAGCAAATTCTAAAGGTGCTACCTCCTTCCTGAGTTCCATCAGATGGGCTTCGATCAGCCTGAGACTACTGGATGGAGCCATCAAATATTCTTTCTATATTAATTAATCAAGATAACTTGTATTTATAGACAATAATCACAACATTTAGTTTCCAATGGTCATATTGACCAATGGTCATATAACAGTCGAAACCCAATGGTCTTATTTAAAATATACTTGTTTTATTAAATGAAATAGTTTTGTGGAGTATAAAATAAAATAACACACAAAGTTAGGAAACAAAATTTATTCAAAATTTCAGGTCATTACAATCTTCCCCCCTTAAGAAACTGCATCCTCGCAATTTTAAAATTGGGCTTGGAAATTTTGTTGAAAGTCCCACATAGGAAAAAGAGTCAGTAAAAATATTACTTTAAAAGAAATAAAGGGAAGTATTAAGGTCACCTGAGTTAACCCACAGTTGGATTCCATGTATTAAAACATGTATATGAAAGAGAAAACAAAGGGTCAATTCTGATGGAGAGTGATAGAAAACATGATTAGGATAAAATTAACCACAAGAAGATCACAAACTTCAGATGTGTTCAATGATCTTTGATTACCCAGTAGGAAACGTAAACCAATATCGTTTCTATTTTACGTACCTTTTCATAATTTTGAGGAATTCATTTACTAAATAGAATAAAAACATAAGGAAATATATTTACCTTCAAGTAGAGTTTCATCCCTTAATAAGTTTCCACCAAGACTAATATTTTCTCCAAACAATGAGCATTCAAAAAGACTTAGTCTCATCAAAAGCACAAGAATCATCTTCTTGAGAATCACATAATCCACAAAAGAATAACTATATTTTTCCCTTGCCTTTAGTCATCAACTAAAACTAAATAGGTTAGTATGAGATCATATAATCCCCAAAAGGATAATCCTTCATAAAAAGAAAAAAAGGACTATTAATCTCTAAAATTCAACAAAAGTGCCCAAAGTTCCAGAAAGATCACTCAATACACAACCATCCTTAAAATTCTTTAGAATAATCCAAACTAATATTGGAACCCAAAACTCAAAAGGATTTAATAACATAGTCTTCCCCAATAAATCTTCACATTTATCTCCAAATAACATCGACTACTATTAATGTCTGATACTAAAGTGTAAGTAACCTATTCACATATTATCTATGCTAGGTTCATCATTTTCCAAAAATAACCCAAATCACCATATGTCCACAAAAAATACATAAATTCTTACAAAAAAATCAACCATTATTTTTCAATTTAAATCTTGTAGTATTTTATTTCCCTTAGGAATATAGTACTTTAAAAGAGAAAACATCATCCAAAACAACCTTTATCATTTAATCACCAAATCATTTTCCTATAAAAAGGATATCCATTTGATAAAACATAAGTTTCCAAAATCAACTTATTCTTGATACATAAAAATAGAAGGTGCATAGTCAGTCTGAAGGGCATAACAAAAAATTCATAATGCCCATATCTTGATTGGAAGGCAGTTTTTGGAATATCATAATTCTTCACCCTCAATTGATGATAACCAGAATGAAGATCAATATTATAGAGGAATTGTGTCCCACGAATTTGGTCAAATAAGTCATCAATTCTTGGAAGAGAGTATTTTTTCTTCACTGTGATCCCATTTAGTTTTCTATAATCAATGTATAGCTGCATCGATACATCCTTATTCTTCACAAAGAGGACTGGTGCTCCCCAAAGAGACACACTTGGTCGGATAAACCCATTCTTCATAAGATCTTGGAGTTGTTTCTTTAATTCCGCTAGCTCCAAATTTTACATCCTATAGGGGGTCTTTGACATGAGATGAGATCCAGGTATGAGTTCAATGGAGAACTCTACCTCTCTTTCTGGGGGAGGTCTGGGTAACTCCTAAGGAAATACGTCAACGTATTTCTAGATGATGGGGACATTTACTAAAAGAATAAATCCTTTGTGAGAAAATATTTCATTTACGAATCCTTTAACTAAAAATAATTTTATGTCTTAAAACTTTATGCTTAGACAATTACATTTTTCTATAATTCCTTCATAATGATTCGTAAAAAGTGTGCGATTAACCAAACATATCCCCTAGGAGTGTCGTAACCAAGAGTGCAGCAAGACCCATTGTCGTGTACCAGTTCTCGTTCGAGTCTAGCTCAAAGCGGTGTTTTTGGGTTTTACCCCTATGTACATCTATGCCAGAGCCACCTCTACCTGCTCATATCCAGATCGGGATGTATTTTCTTGATAAACCACTTACTCAATACTCACAAAAATACCAGGAAGATTTCCAATATTTAACTTTTCTATAGGATTATCCCCAAAGTTTTCATATACTAATTTCCATAAATAACTAAACTATCCTTTGATACCAACTATGACATCCTGCCTTTTTAATACATAACATTTCATTACATTTTACATACAGAGGATCTTTAATGTTTAATGTCTTGGAAATCCGGAACATAATACATGAAAAAAACATAAAACAATATTATAAACCACTTGTAAAGCTTCATAATAAGTTCATCCCAAGAATAATTACTGCATCTCATAACCTGGAGACATACAATCAAAGGAAAGGGTGAGCAGAAATCCCAGTAAGGGTAAGCAAGGGAATTAATGTACTTGTGATATCAATAAGAACTTGAATAAAAACATAATGAAATAAGAAATGGAAGAATAGGAATATCATAATAAAAAGAGCTTGGAACATAACTTGAATATGTGGCTACAACATTTCAGTTGGACATTCATGAACATATCACCAATGTCCATCCCCAAGGTGTCATAAAAATTACCAAGGTTATTCACCAAGGTATCGTAAAACTTGTCATCTCTAGAGATTAATTCTTTACCCAATGCATTATATCGCTCTCATGGTGCACCCTTAATATGTCTTTAATTTCATGTGATACACATATATCATAATCAAACATTTCATAAATAACCCAAATAGAATCCATGAAATGGGTTTCATGTCAAAATCATGATGTTTAAAAAGAGCTTAAAAATAAGATCATTATATCATTTATAACCCATGGAAAGAGAGTGAGGGTTATATGCATGTCAATTCCAGAATCAAATATATCATCTTTATATATTTATGAACACCCATAGAAATGAAATATGTATGGTAATTCACATAAATAAACAATATAATTTCATGAGAGAAAAAGATATAAATTTTGAGATGAAATTTCCGCAGCATAACGGCTATATAACATGGTTTTAGAAAACATTTAAGAGGGAGGGGACAAGGGTCACCCACTCATAAATAATTCATAATATAGTATGGGTAATGAATAAGATCATGGTATGTATATTTGAATGACATACCACATGAAAGGGAAACATGAAAGAAAAGAGAAGATGCAATTTCTTTTACGAAAAATTCGGCAGCCTAACGGCGTCACTTAAAAATTCAGCAAACAAATTGATTAGAGTGGAAAGAGTCTATAAAAAATTATAAATTAAATGGACAAAAATGAGAACATATAAGAACATACCCTCAACATAAATAGATGGAAATTAGAAGACACAACATTAAGGAAGTCGTGACTTAAAAAAGGAGGGTGAAAGGATCCCTTACCTTGAAAAGTAACTTCGAAAGCTAGATGGTTGGGACCTTGGGAGGCTTGAGGGTCCATGGGAGGACTCATTGGGAGGTAAAGAGACTAGAACTTCGTTGGGGAATATTTGGAATAAAATTAATGGGGGAAAGGCTTGGTATTTATAGGAGAAGTGAGGGGACAAAGCATTAATTGCCAAGGGACACCTTATCAGTGGTATTGGAAAAAACATGGGCTTTCCCATGGTATTTTCCAATGGTATTGGCCACTTGGGACACCTCATACCTTATGTTACTATTCATAAGTTGACCAGAATTATTTCATAATTATTACATCCTTAATGATGTAATTAAACACCCGAAACTCAAAAACTGTATTTTCACTATTCACTGAAAATTCAAATTTCTCAGAAAAATCCCAAAATTTCACCTTAACCAAATATCGATGCTCTGATTTAAAAAATGAACTCCATTTTATGAAAATAATTTTCTAAATATTTTTAACTTAATTTTTCAATAAAAACACTATTTACTGAAAATTCAACTGTTTCAGAAAAATCCCAAAAAATCACCTTAACCAAATATCGATGCTTAGATTTCAAAAATGAACTCCATTTTATGAAAATAATTATCTAAATATTTTTAATTTAATTCTTAAATAAAAACACTATTAACCCGAAAAAACTAATACCTAACGAATAATTTCTGAAATAGTTATTTACCTATTTTATTGAATCATATTACTTAATCAATGTCTTTAAATTATATTAATACTTTATTAAGTGAAGTTACTTAATCTATTTGGCCACATTACTAATCATAAGCATAACATCACTATTCATAATTTACTATTCACCAAAAATTAAGTTGATCTGATTAGACTCTAAATTTCATAATGAACACAACTATAGAAGACTACTTTTTGAAAATCATTACACATTTTTAATTATTTAAGGTTTACATAAATATTTTAAAAAATAATTTTTCTAGAATTCATCAATAATATGCATACTATATTTTTCCAGACATTTGAAAATTCACAAACTTCACCATAAGAAAAATCATAGTTTTTATTTAAAACCAAGGATTACACAAAGCAGTTATGTTTTTGTTACATAACACCTTATAACAATAGCATAGGACCTAAGAGTAAGGTGTGCTAGGGTGATAGAATCTTGGGGCAGCTCGGCCAACATTGTACGAGTAGTGATTTCAATCAGCTTGAACTTCTCGCGAAGGCGATTCCGTTCCCGCTTCACACAATAAAGTTCGGCTTGGGTTTGGTCTAGTGAAAAGCCCAAATGTGCTACCTACTTCTTTAGTTCTGTCAGATGGGATTCGATCAGCTCGAGACTCTTGGATGTGGCTATCGACTCTTCTTTCTATATTAATTAATCAAGATCACTTGTATTTATAGACAATAATCGCAACATTTAGTTTCCAACAGTCATATTGACCAACAATCATATAACAGTTGAAAACCAACGGTCTTATTTTAATTATACTCATTTTATTAAATGAAATAGTTTTGTTGAGTATAATATAAAATAAAACACAATGTTAGGAAACAAAATTTATTCAAAATTTTGGGTCGTTACAATCTCTTTCTTGTATAAATTCTATATATTTCCCAGACCTGACTCATGGTGCATGAAGAGGGTTGTATTATCATATAGGAATTCCTATACCTATCATATTTATTCTTATAACATTTGAGTTGTGAAATTAGATAATAATTCGGATATGAGGCATGCACTTGGAATTTGTAGAGGGATGTTGTCGTGAATTCCTCTAGTTGTATGCTAGGAGGGTGGCGATGATCATGATCAGGAGGTGGTGGGTCATGGGCTACCAGTTGACCTTATAATGGTTCTAGCTATGACACTAGTTGTTGTATAAGACACAGGTGTAGAGTCATAGTTCTCTGATGGATTATTGTGCTTTATATAGATTGTTTAGGGAGCACTACATCCTGTCCTGACTATAGTAGAGTTTAGGTGTAAGTCCCAGCAACAACATCTAACCATGTTTTTGGGTGATGGTGGACTATAGGTTGTAGAGTCATGGATAGAGGCCATCCTGTCTATATTTTAGAATCTAGAGATGCATCATGAAAGGATGGTAAATATCACTACATATATGTTGTGTGATTTCACCAAGATATGGTGGGATGTTATTACTCAGACAGAACATCATTAGAAGATGACTTGGAGGGATTCTCATATGAACTTCTATGAGAACTTTTATCCCAAGAAGTTGAGGGCCGATAGAGCCAAGCAGTTTTTGAACATGGAGTAGGGTTTATTATTAGTTACGGATTACTCAACCCGTTTTACTGAGTTCCAGTGTTTCAAACCTATTTTGATGGTTGCTGATTTATCTAAATCCAGATGATTTGAGGATGGTATCTGGTATGAAATCCGATCATAGGTGAATTTCCTTTAGATGACTACTGTTGTGGAGATCCTTGGGCTTAGCTTTTATACCTATGATGGTTTTATGATGCTTGACACTCCATTGAGGATTAGAAAAGAGAGTGTACATCAGTACATGGGGTTCCCCATTGATATTGGTTGATGTCACTTCTTATGGGACCTCTTTATCTGTGAGATGAAAGGATTTTAAGTCATTATTGAGATGGATTGTTTGTTACCTCTCATGATTTCTATGATTTCTATCACCTAAGGGTGAAATTCATGTCACCAAAGGGTAAAGAGTTCATTCACAGAGGTTAACAAGATGTCATGGAAAGCCGAGCTGAACCCGAGCATCATGGGCTAGGTAGGATGACTGCCCAGATTTTAAGTTTATACCTAGATGATTAGAGAATAAATCAGATGAATTTCCCTCCTGTGATTGATCATTTCAGGTATGTTTTCCCAGATAACTTTTTAGGATTATCTCTAGTGAGATAGGTGGAGTTCTCTATCTAACTAGTTCCAGCAGCTACACTAGTATCCACTCCTCCTTAAAAGAAATATATGATAGAGTTACAAGAGATCAATAGGTAGCTAGAGGATTTATAGGAGAATGGTTTCATCTAACCCAGTACTTCAATATGGGTTTCACCAGTCCTTTTTGTGAAGATGGAGGCTAAAACCCACAGGATATGCATGGATTTCAAAAAATTGAACCAGATGATTGTTAAGAACCGGTATCATATTCCTCGGATAGATGATCTCTTTGACCAGATCTGAGCATCTTGTGTTTTCAAAGATTGATTTAAGATCTAGTTATCATCATGTGCATGTTTGAGCATCAGAATTACCTCACATAGCCTTTTATAGCAGATATAATCTATTAGAGTATTTGGTTATATAGTTCAGTTTCATTAACATGCCAACAGTCTTCATGGAACTGATGAACTGAGTATTCCATCCTTATATTGATTCATTTTTGTGGTTTTCAGGGAAGGTTACTACAAATGTTTCATACAGGACTTACACTGCTTATTAGTGCTACTAATGGGAATGAATAAGAAGGGTGTGAAGTATGTATGGATAGATTCATACAACACGACCTTTTAAGAGTTGAAAATTAGATTTACTTTAGTACCGATACTGATTTTTCTGGATCCAGGAAGGAGTTACAATTTGTATTGTGATGCACTAGGTATTGGGCTTGGAGAAGTCCTTATGTAGGGTGTAGATTTATGGCCTACAAGTCTTGACAGTTGAGGCCATGCAAGAGGGATTACCCAACACATGATATTTAGTTAAAGTTGTTTACACATTGCTCTTTTGGAGACATTACATGACTGAAGATAATTTTTTGGTGTACACGTACCACACAATCCTCTAGTACATATATACACAGTGTGATTTGAATATGAGGCTTGACTTATATGCTGAGTGATATATGGATTCATATGATATTGCTATAGACATACTAAAATGGAATTGATCTTACATCACCATAGGTTATACTTGGGATCCCTTAGTAGATCGAAAAGGATGAACTTGAATGGATATGCCTTTATACCACACATAGAGTGATACCTGAGTTCTTGAGAGGTTCTCTAAGGATGTTATTGTAGGGTATCTATTTATATTACACTTGGAGCGATACATGGATTCCAAATTAGGAATTACATGGATGAGATTAGGTTATAAATTGATTATTGAATGAAATAGTCTATATGATGCATCTTCCAAGACAAAACACAGGCTAGGATTTGGGTTTTGTATTACACTTTACAGATGGCTTGTTTAGGCATCCTTGATCACGTTATCATAGGGGATGTCAGGATACACATAGAGTCTAGAGACTTAATGTTTAAATGAGAATTAATGTTTAATTTAACATGATTATAAATTACATAGGACTGACTGTCAAATTAGAGACTTACCTTTTTAGTGAAATTGGTTATAAATGAGAACCTATACTTATAATATGTTTAATATTGAGTAATTCCTTTAATTTTTATATTCTATCTTCACTCTGTTGTTATATATATTCACTAACTAAATGGAACTAACCTAGGGTGGTTACCTACAGGGATTATATATCACACCCAATTTGAGCCACCTTTGGGAACCCAAACAGACTATATGATTGTAGTTTTGTATAAGGGAAAGATCCCTTCTACAGTTTCTCGATTTCTACATAAGAGCATGGGAGAAAGGGATCGAGCTAAGGCTCATGATGATAACTAGATAGTTTTTGGATTTTTTTTGTAATTTTGTAACATGAATTGTACATTTTCTATGTGTAGTTGTTTTTGATTATTTATTTTGGACACATGAAATGTATCATCATCATAATAATCATTGTATATGAGCTTCCTTTGGTATTATTATCTATTCTTACTAATTATCTATTATCTGATTGTTATTACTACTTCTGATACTTATATATTATTGATATTCCATTGTGTTAGACTCTAGTAATAGGGAATAGTCTCCCTATTGACACACTCTAGGACCTTATTGATAGTTGGTAGCCTTTAGTGTTTGAGGATATGTGTTTGAGGCCATGTGGCCAATCGGGCTCGGGGTACTATTTAGTGGAATCCAGGTTTGGGAAATTACAAATTATAAATTACATTTTATGTATCTTTGACTTTCTTTCAAAGGTTTTCAAACAGTATATTTTTATATTTTTTATATGGAATGATTTTGATTTCATTATAAAGGAAAAAATTAATGTTCTATATAGCATAGTTTGATTTTCCCACTACCATAAATATTATTTTATATTTTTATTTTAATGTCCCAAACATCCATTAATGAAAATTCATCTTGATCTAATTAAATGTCTTATTATGTTCATATAAAATGTGAACATCATTGGTTTTATGTTTCTGGATTTTAAAAATGATATTAAGAATTATGACCATTTCTAATATAGCCATTGAATAGTGATCACATGATTAGTATAAATATTGGGCTTTAACAATTCCAATTTACTCAGAAAAAGGAAGTGATGACCTCATATATTAGACTTTCCCCGTACGAAGCCCATTTGTCAGAGCTCAGAAAGGAGGTATCGTCATTGGGATTCGATCTTAAATAATCTCAATCTGAGCTTGAACACATTACGCTTAAGCGGAACCGACTATGGGAGAAGTGAATGTTAATAGGGATTACCACCTGAGCAATATTATCCGAGCCACCCCAAGAGTCTGTCACCATCACACACCTTACCCTTAGGTCTTATAAGGGTGTTATAAGGGGTTATTTAACAAGTCTCTAACACTATGAATATGTAAATTATTTTTGTATAAATAATGTGCATTCATATTATTATTGTTACTTTGTAAATAGTTTTTAAAGAACAAATAGTATTTTTAGTTAATATTCGACTAAGAAATCTATTTTTATGAATTAATGGATTTTTGAAATAAATAATATTTTAATAAAATATTATTATTATTATTAAATTATTTTTTATTAAATATAAATGATCACATAATTTTATGAATGCCATTGTAATTTTTATTAAGATTTGAAAGCTGTTTTTGTCAAAACCCATGAATTTTTGGTAAATGTCGATTTTTATTTTAAAATTAAAATTTCAAATATTTATAAAATTACTTAGATAAAATAAATATTATTTTTTGGAATCAGTATGTCTAAATTATCCAATGGTTAATTTTTCATAATTTTCTAAGACAATCGAATTTTTGGGTAAAAATTAAATACAGTTTAAATATATAGTGTGTTTATGACATCATAATGACCCAATTGTGATGTAATAAAATAATATAAACATTATTTTCGGACAATATATGTTTTACCATTTAAATAATGTGATTTTGGATTTGTTTGATTTATTTTAAAAATATTTAGTGGACACTTCAAGGCTTATAAAACATTTTTTCTTTTTAAATTGTTTTCCTTGAGAGTGTGACTCACCTCCACATAAGCAACCCTGTTATTTTAATAAGTTAGGTAATTGGCCTTATAAAATATTTTTTTCCACTCCACTTTGGAGAAAACCTTGGGAATGAACCATGAGATGGTTTTTGGGTTTGATTAGTTTAATGTGAGGTGTCCCAAACCTAAATAATAAAGAATTCCCTCTCCTTTCCTATATAAACCCACCCAAGCTCCCACTTCCTCTTCAATCAATGCCTTTGGAGTTTGACAAACCCCTGACCTACTCTCTCTAGAATCCTCTCAAGGTGCCCCAAGATCCCAGTAAGCCTCTCTCAGGCCTCTCCCAAGCCATTGGGTTCACACTTCCAAGTAAAGAGATTTCTTCCTTTCTCATTTTTACCCAATTTTCTTCAAGTTTTTATGCCTTTTTTCAATTAAAAATGTTGGGGTATGATTTCACACCTCCCCCATACTGTCCTGTTTATGTTTGCATGATTTTAGACCTCTTTATCGCTCATTAATTCCTCCCATGTAACTCCCTGACCCTAGTTACCCATAGTCGGTGAATTATTACATAACATTGGCATGATCACAAAAGATGAAGTCTCAAAAGACCGATTAGTTTAGTAGCCTTGTAAGTACTAGATACATTCATAAGGTTTACATTACATAATAAAATGGAAAAATAAAACAACATTGTTTCCATGGACAACACTGAGATCCCATAGACTATCCCTGCAGGTCAGTCATAATATACTTCTTCGCATCCTTGGAAAAATAAAACATAGAAAGGGGTGAGATAAAATTCTCAATAAGGACAAAAATATAGCATAAAATTTAATAGATAAGAATAAAAATTTAAGTAAATGTAGAGAACTAAATAAAAATCCTTTTCAACATAAACATCATCATGATATAGAAAATATAAATCAAAATAATGTCATTTACTTACTCACATGGATATTTTATTAGTCGAATAATCACATGAAATAACAATAGCCACTTTCATAATGATGGAATGCATAATGCCAAACATTAATAACCACATAGTCAAGGCCTTGTACCAAGACTACAAATAAGATTTTGTCAAGGAATTGTTCCAAGACACTAGTTTGTCTCATGATACCTACCAATGCATCGATGAGCTATAGCGGGCTCCACCCGTCCTTTACTAAGTCCAATGCATTCCACTTATGAAAAGGTTTAAACATAACATAAACATCCGTATTAAAAATGTCATACGAAATGTAAATCCATTATCCATAAACCATGAATGGTGTAAAAATAACACATCCATAGTCAAACATATCACAAAACCTTCAATACAATATGGAAGTTTTTTATCATAATAAATCAACTTCAATAAGCTTAAAATCCTTCAAAGGATGTTGACATAGATGAAATAAAAACCTCTTTAGAGAAATATCTCTTTCTATTTTGAAATATTTTAAGAAAAAATTTATTTTGAAATTATTATTATAATCTTGTAAGGGAAGTTTTGACGATGTTATAATGGCGGAAAATCGCCGCACCCACTATATAAGTTAAAAAAAGACATTCTTACCTTAATTTTTTTGAAAAGGTTAAAAAGCACCTTGTTTGGAAAATGACGGAAAGATTCATTTCAAACCATTTTATAAAAATTAAAACAAGGGTATAAATAAATTTAACCCATAGTCCAGTAAATAGTAAAAATATTTTGGAATACATTTTTAAGAAACATGGATGTGGATGATAAAGAGGTCCCAATAGATACTTATATAAAAACAACTTGGATAACAAAGAGATTGTGAAATTAACCCTTACATTGTACTTTTCCTTGGTCGTGGGTAGGTTAACATCTTTTATATTGATGAAATAATTGTTATTAAGATATAAAATAATAATATACATTAATATGATATCATATATGATCTTTGAACAATACTTTGTTAATAATATCTTAGTATTATTGTCAATTCAGGTGTTAACTGATTCATTTTACTTTGTATGCTTTGTTACATAAGTAATGTTTGTTATGGATAGGATGTATCTTATTCATATTCAGAATGATATTATGTCTTTAAACATTATCTTTAATCATCTAATGAAAATTTGTCTTGAATGGATACGATGGGGAATGAATCTCATCGCATTCGTGGAGACGTTAATCCGTACGTACGTATGAGTGATAATATCATTTTTTTGATATTAAAATAATATATAATTGGATGGTATATCATATATACAGAATCATTATCATGTTATATTTATTATTTAAATCAATTAAACATCATTATTATACACATCTAAATAATAATGTATTGAATAAAAATTATACCACGACGTGGAGACGGTAAGCCGTACGTACGAATGTTTGGTGACATGCCATTCAAAGGATGGATAAAATAATGAATATGGTTGTAACATACTTATAATGACATCACAGTATATATAATATACTGTATTTATTATTTTATAAAGGAAATAACAAAGAAAGAGGAAGTGGAAGAAGAAAAGGGACTTGAAATAGGCGATGAAATATTTACCTCTTCTTTGGGTTCTTCCTTTTGATTTGATCAAAAGGGCTCTTTAGGCTCGATTTATTACTAAAGGAAGGCCTCTAGGATGAAGGGAGGACAGTTTAAAGGGTATTTGGGTAGGTTTTGGCTGATCCAAAAGGCTTTGAAGGTGTGAATTAGAGAGAAGGGGGAGTGCCCTTTTATAAGAGGGGTGAGGGGCACCTTAGGAAAAGCTATAAATATTATTTTATAATAAAATAATTTTCAGTTTATAATGGCTCCAAAATGAATTATTTAAAGGATAAGGTGGGTACGAGTCACAATACCCTCAACCAATAGGTTTTAGACAGGTTTGGATCACTATATTAAATTTATCTTTTATATTTAACTCTTAGTTAAATAGTTTGACATTTATCACGTCTCTTTGTATTTTTATATTATGTGGTAAATAAACTTACTATATACTTCCAAGAGAACCCCATAGTGTCCATTAATGATAAAATTATCATTATATAAGTCATTTGGCCAAACATTATATTTTTATGAATAGTATATCAATTAATAATATAATATTTGTTTTAAAAACTCCTTTATGTCAATTTTGACACTTTTTAATAATTGATTTTTGTTAATGTCTGAAAAGCATTATTAATTTGAAATAAATTCATTTAATAAATATTTAAATGTCATATTAACCTATAAAATTTGTGTATGTCATCAAAACTTTCAAATTATATTTATTTTAACATTTATAATGCCATTTATTTGATTCTTTCATTAATAAGGAAAATACTGCATCATCATTGTGTCATAAATAAATTTAATTATTCAATGTCTAAAATTTAAAAATAAAATACCATTATGTAGGAAATATTTTTATATTTCTAATCAATATTTATAGTCGAAGAGATAACATGTATAACCCTATGTAAAAGTTGTTTTACTAAAAGATACATGCTTATGTCGTTTTTGTATTTACTTTAACTTAATTAATATAAAGTGTCATTATCACTTACAAGTGGCTCCATGGGGTCACAAATCGACCCAAATATGACCATGGTCGGACATGTATCATACAATAGGGTTAGGACATGTGTTAGGGTTATTTAATGTTATTATAATATTCTTTTACCCTTATTTACCAGATTTACCCTCTAACCATGGTAAATAAAATATTTACCGAAGTAATTATTAAAAATGTCTAAAAATAAAAGTTAACTATTTACACAATTTGGACCTCATGATTGTAAATATGGAATCCATTTTTCTAAATTCAAAACATAGATCTGAAAAAAATTAATTTAAAATTAATTCTTGTTGTCAAAACAAAAAATGTGTTTTTAAGAAATACTAACTTTCAAAAGATTGTCACTTGCTTATGTCTAGTTCAAATGTGAAATTATGTTTAATGACCAAAATTGGATTAAATGGTAAAAATATAATCTAATTATACTTTAAAATCACTCAATAGTATAATTTATTACTATAAATTATTTTTATTAAAAAAGTTGTTATTAATTAAAATTTATTATTTTTTCACTATTCATCAAAAATTGAATGTTTTCAGAAAAATACCAAAAATTCACCCTAAGATAATTTCGATACTCCGAATCCAAAATTGAAGTCCATTTTGAAAGATAAAATTTATAAAATTTTAAAAAGTGGCTATTACTATTCATAACGGCTAGTTTGATTGGTTGTGGTGTGTTAGAACTCGAAGTTGCGTACAACACATGCTACTGTATTATTAAAAGAGAAGCGTACCATTGAAGCTTGAGGTGTTCCATTTTACCCTCCTTCAAATAATTTTGTTCTCAAAATTTGTAGAGTATTACTGCGTAAAAAGACTCAGGTGGTTCTTCATCATAAGTTCCTCGGGTTCCCACATTGTCTCTTCCATCTTATGGTTTCTCTATAGAACTTTTACTAGATGAGTCGTCTGATTTCTCCACAATAGTTCTCTTGTATCAAGAATTTTGACAGGCTCTTAGCAATAAGACAGATCGGGCTACATTTCTAATTCCTCATAGGTGAGTATATGCATTATGTCAGTCATGTATTTTCACAATAGTGATATGTGGAATACATCATGACCGTTGGAGAGACTTTGAGGCATTGCCAAACGGTAAGCTACAACCCCAATTCGTTCTAGAATTTTGAAAAGTTAGATGTACCTAGGACTCAATTTACCCTTCTTACCAAAACGTATAACACCCTTACATAGAGATACCTTCATAAAAAAATGACCTCCTACCTGAAATTCCAAATCCTTCATTCAATTATCGGTATAGATCTTCTGCCTACTATGAGCTACTTTGATGTGGGTTTTGATTACATTCACCTTTTTTCCATCATTTCCTCCACAAGTTCTAGGCCTACGAGTTTTCTTTCACCAACATCATCTCAACAAGTTGGTGTGCGACATATCTTTCTATATAACGCTTCATATGGTGCCATCTGAATACTTGAATGGAAGATATTGCTATAGGAAAATTCTACCAGAGGTAAATATTGATCCCACATACCTTGAAAGTCAAGTGAGCAAGATCTCAACATGTCTTCTAATGTTTTAATAGTCCATTATGATTGTCCATCAGTTTGGGGGTGGTAGGCAGTGCTCAAATGAAGTTCAGTATCTACGTATTTCTGAAGATTTTTCTTGAATCTTAATGTAAAATGTGGATCACGATCAGAAACAATCAATAGGGGTAATCCATGTAGTCTCAAAACTTCAATAATATTTAGACTTGCTAGATGTTCGTGTGGTAAATCTTCTCTTATAGAAATAAAATGTGATGAATTGGTAAAATGATCAACAATGACCCATATTGCATCGTTCCTTCTAGGAGTCTTTGGTAGTCCCATGAAAAAGTGCATCATAATATTATCCCATTTCCACTCAGGTATGGGAAGAGGTTGCATGACACCTCCAGGCCGTTGCCTTCCAGCTTTCACTTGTTGACAAACCATACATCTTGACACAAAATTAGCAATATCCCTTTTCATGTAGTCCTACCAAAAATGTTCCTTCAAATCTCTATACATTTTGGTGCTCCCAGGGTGTATAGAGAAATTGGAACTATGAGCATCATCCAAAAATTCTCTTTTTAGATAAGGTATATCAAGAAAACAATGTCTCTTCCCAAATTTCAAAATTCCATCTTCATATACAATGTCACTCAATCTCCCATCATTCACAGCTTTAATCTTCGTTTGAAACTCTTCATCATCGGTCTGAGAACTCTTTATCATTTCTAGTAAATATGGTTTGGAAACCATTTGAAAAAGTATCAATGTTTCACCTTCCATGGTGATTCCCATATCCATATTAACTAGATCCATGTATATAAGATCCTTTTCAACTATCATATTGTTCAAAAATCCATGATCCTTTCTACTCAAAGCATCTACCACCTTATTTTCCTTCCTCGGGTGGTATTGTATAGTGCAATAACAATCCATGAGTAGTTCAAGAAATCTCCTTTACCTCATGTTGAGTTCTTTCAGTGATAAAATATACTTCAAACAATTATGATCGATATATATCTCACATTTTTCACCATAGAGATAGTGTCTCCAAATATTCAAAGAAAATATTATAGATGCTAACTCAAGATCATGAGTAGGATAGTTTTACTCATGAATTTTTAGTTGTCGTGATGCATAGACAATAAACCTATCATTATGTATAAGGACACAACCAAGTCCTTTCTTTGATGCATCACTATAAATAACAAACCCATCATTCCCCGATGGTATAGTCAATATAGGAGCATTGACTAATCTTCTCTTCAGTTCTTCAAAAAAAATCACACTCTTTTGTCCAAAAAAATTTAACCCCTTTACACGTGATATTGGTTAATGGGTTATCCAATTAGGAAAATTTTTGGAAGAAATGCTGATAATAACCTGCTAAACCAATAAAACTGCATACCTCGGTTATACTCTTCGGTGCTGTCCATTCTTGGATTGACTTGGTCTTTAAAGGATCAACAGAGATTATATCCTTAGAGACAATATAGCCAAGAAAACAATTCACCTTAATCCAGAATTCACATTTTCTAAACATCCCATATAATTCATGTCTTCTAAGAGTCTTTAGAATAACGCGCAAGTGATTTTCATAATATTCGTAGATTTTGGAGTATACCAAGATATCATCAATAAATACCACTAAAAATTCACCAATATATTCCTTGAAAACTCTATTCATTATATCAATGAAGACAGAGGGTGAATTATTCAATCCAAAAGGAATTACTGTAAACCTGTAATGCTTGTACCTGGTTCAAAATACTGTTTTCGGAATGTCTTCCTTCTTCACACACAACTAATGATATCCATATCAAAGGTAAATCTTTGAAAAATATTGAGCTCCATGAAGTTGGTCGATTATATCATCAATTCATGGTAGGAGATACTTGTTCTTTATTATTATAGAATTGATCTCCCTGTAGTCAATCCACCATATCATTGATCTGTCTTTCTTCTTAACAAAAAGAACAGGGGTTCTGCATGGAGAAACACAAGGGAGAATAAATATCTTATTAATAAATTCCCCTATATTTTTATTTAGTTTCACTAATTTCACAGTGGCCATTCTATAAGGGGTATTCGATATGGGCCTTGATCCAAGAATTAAATAAATGGAAAACTCAATTTCTCATTCTGGACGATGTCTAGGTAAATATTCTGGAAACACATCAGCATATTATTTCACAATAGGTACATCCTCTATTTGAACATTCCTTTTCTCACCCACAGTTATTTCATTCTCTTCCTACCTAATAATTGAATTTAGTTGAGCTACTGGGGGTGGATCTAGATAAGAATTAGGTGGTGACGATTCCACCCTAAAGATAAGGTGTTCTTTATCATCATCATCAAAAATAGTAACCTCCCTCTTCTTACAATATATTTTTGCATCATTGTCCAAAATCCAATCCATACCGAGGATTATATCAAATTCAATCATGGGTATGATGATGATATCAGCAGATAAATAACGTTTATATGCCTTAATGGGAACTAATTCACAAAACTTTATTGCAATGATACTTCCCTTATGAGTTTTGATGGAAAACTCTCTTGTTAAATCAAATTGGAAATATTTAATTTTCTTAGAAAACTGGGAAGATATGAAACAATGTGATGATCCAAAATCAAATAAAGAACTGGCTAAACTTGATGAAACCATTAAATTACTTGCCACTACGTCTTTCGGAGCTACAACCTTAGCAGTAGTGATAGCATAAGCTTGTCCTTGATCCCTTGGCCTTTTCTGAGGTAATTTCCCCTGAAACTTAGGAAATTAATTTTCATAATCGACCCTTTCTCTACAATTGTAGTATTTAACATCGATAGCCTCTTTCCCCCCCTCACAATCACGATCTTGGTGGCCTTTTTCACCACACTTGTAACAGACTCCCATTCCCTTTAGGCACGTACCAGTGTGTTTCTTCAAACATTTCCAACAGGATGAATATTCAACTTTTCCATTCTTCCCCTTATTTCAATTTCCAGAGTGTTAATAAGATCTCTTCTTCTTTTGCTTTGCTTTAAAGTTATAAGACTTGGAGAATTATTTTTCAGTATTGATAGCACAAGAGACAATATCTTTGTACGATGAGGAGGATTGTGAGACTAATGCTTGACGGAGAAATGGTTTTAACCCATTAAAGAAATGGTCAATCTTAATTCTTGGGTAACGTATATAATCTGTAGCATGCCTCGCTAACCTTTTATAGTTAGCCTCATAATTTGCGACATTATCATCCTCCTTTTGCTTCAGACTCAGAAATTTCCTTTCCATATCTACTCAATGGCCATGAGGAAAGCATTTTTCTAAGAAAAGCTCTTGAAACTCTCTCCATTCCATATTTGATACTTCATCATCTTAATTTGTGCTTTGAATCAATGACCACCATTGATCAGTATCTCCCGTGAGGTGGTAAACTGCTATGAAAACTTTTTCCCTTTCGCTACTCCCCAAGGCGTGGAATATTTTTTTCTAAGGAATTTACCCATTGCTCAGCTACTAGTGGATTTTTACCCCCATTTAATGTTGGTGGTTTTTGCCTTAGGAAGAGATCTAACATTGATCCTCCATTCTGTGGATCAGGGTGATCCATATGGGTAATGCTATTATACATAACCTGAGTAAGTTGTCCCAGTATGGTGATTAGCTGATCAGCACCAGTTGCATCACCGACTCCACTATAATTATCTTGAGTAGGAGAGAAATCCCTAAATGGAGTGTGTTCATTGATACGGTTTCCATTCCTTCCACTAGGCACCATTTCTAAACAATGGCATAAACTAGATTAGTTTATAAATCACAATACATAAATTCAAACTTGTAAAACACTTAACATAAATTGAACATTTTATGGATATAATCTGTAATCATAAAAAAATTCTTTGAGGAAGTATGTAATCATAAACCGTTTATAATGGTTTGTAAAGAAAATTGAATTATCATAATCATATCCCCCGGGAGTGTCGTAACCAAGAGTGTAGCAAGGCCCGTTGTCGTGCACCAGTTCTCGTTCGAGTCTAGCTCAAAGCGGTGTTATCGGGTTTTACCTCTAGGTACATCTGTGCCAGATCCACCTCTACCTGGTCATATCTAGATAGGGATGTATTGGTTGGAAAACTCACAAAATCTATACAATACAAAAATTCTAGGAAGATATTCTATACTAATCCTCAAAGTCTATCTTAGGGCTATGTGCTCTAATCAGATTTTATCTAAATCTTGTTTGAAAGGTTTGTACTAAACTTCCTTTAATACCAACGGTAACGACCCAACCCTAGTTACCCATAGTCAGTGCATTATTACATAACATTGGCATGATCACAAAATATTATGTCTCGAAAGACTGATTAGTTTAGTAGCCTTAGAAGTACGAGATACATTCATAAGATTTACATTACATAATAAAATGAAAAACTACAACAAAATTGTCTCCATGGACAACAATGAGATCCCATAGACTATCCATACAGGTCAGTAATAATATACTTCTTCGCATCATGGTAAAAATAAAACATATAAAAGGGTGAGCTCAGATGCTCAGTATGGATAACAATATAGCGGAAACTTTCATAAATAAGCATAAACATTTAAGTAAATTTATAGAACTAAAATAAAAGACCTTTCAACATAAACTTAATCATAATATGGAAAATATAAATCAAAATTATTCCATTTACTTACTCACAGGGATATTCTACTAGTTTAATAATCACATGCAATATCAATAGCCACATTCATAACGATGGAATGCATAATGACAGACTTTCATAACCACATAGTCAAGGCCTTATGCCAATACTACAAAAAATATTTTTTAATGCCTTGTTCTAAGACACTAGTTTGTCTCATGAGACCTACCGATGCATCGAGGAGCTATAGTGGGCTCCACCCATCACTTACTAAGTCCAATGCATTCCCTATATGAAAAGGTTTAAACATAACATAAACATTCATATTAAAACTGGAATTCGAAATGTCAATAATTTATCCATAAACCATGAATGGTGTAAAAATAACACATCCAGAGTAAAAAATATCACTAAACCTTCAATACAATATGGAATACTTGAATCATAATAAATCAACTTCAATAAGCTTAAAATCCATCAAAGGATGTTGACATAGATGAAAACAAAACCTTTTAAGAGAAATATCTCTTTCTATTTTGAAATCATTTAAGAAAACATTTATTTTGAAAATATTCTTATAAGATTTTAAGGGAAGCTTTGATGATGTTATAACGATAGAATATAGCCACACCCGTCGTATAAGTTAAAATAATACATTCTTACCTTAATTTTGTTGAAAAGGTTAAAAAGTACCTTGTTTGGAAAACAACGGAAAGATTCCTTTCAAACCATTTTATAAAAAGTCAAACAAGGGTATAAAAGGCTTTAACCCATAGTCTAGTAAATAGTAAACATGTTTTGGAATACATTTTTAAGAAACATGGATGTGGATGATAAAGAGGTCCCTGTAGATACTTACATAAAAACAACCCTGGATAATAAAGAGATTGTGAAATTAACCCTTACCTTGTACTTTTCCTTGGTCAAGGGTAGGTTAACCTCATGTATAATGGTTAAATAATTTTTATTAAATTATAAAATAATCATATACATTAACATGATATCATATATGATCTTTTAACATTGCTTTGTTAATAATATCTTAGTATTATCATCATTTTGGGTTTTAACTGATTCATTTTACTTTGTATGCTTTGTTACGTCAGTAATTTTTTTTATGGATAGGATATATCCTATTAATATTCAGAATAATATTATGTCTTTAAAAATTATCTTTAATCATTTAATGAAAATTAGTCTTGAATGGATAATATGGGGAATGAAACTCATCGCGTTCGTGGAGAGGGTAATCTGTACGTACGCACGAGCGACAATATCATTTTTTTGATATTAAAATAATATATAATTAGATGTTATATCATATATATAGAATCTTTATCATGTTATATTTATTATTTACATAAATTAAACATCATTATTATACCCATCCAAATAATAATGTATTGAATAACAATTACACCACGACGTGGAGACGGTAAGCCGTATGTACGCACATATGTTGACATGTCATTCAAAGGATGGATAGAATAATGAATATGGTTGTAACTTATTTATAATAACATAATAGTATATTGAATATACTAGAGTTATTATTTTAGAATGTAAATAAAAAATAAAGAGGAAGTGGAAGAAGAAAGGAACTCGAAAGAGGTGATGAAATATTTACCTCTTCATCGGGTTATTCCTTTTAATTTGATCAAAATGGATCCTTAGGTTGGTTTTATGACTAAAGTAATGACTCTAGGATTAATGGAGTACAGTTGAGAGGCAATTTGGGTAGGTTTTGGCTGATCCAAAAGGCTTTTAAGGTGTGAATTAGAGTGAATGGGGAGTTCCCTTTTATAAGAGGGATGAGGGGCACCTTAGGAAAAGCTATAAATATTATTTTATAATAAAATAAATTTCGGTTTTTAATGCCTCCAAAATAAATTATTTGAAGGATAAGGTGGGGATGGGTCTAAAACCACTCAGAAAATAGATTTTAGACAGGTTTGGGTCACTATATTATCTTTATTATTTAGATTTAACTCTTAGTTAAATAGTTTGACATTTACCATGTCTATTTGTATTTTTATATTATATGGTTAATAAACTTACTATATACATCCAAGATAACCCCAAGTGGTTCATTAATGATATAAATATCATTATATAAGTCATTTTTCTGAACCTTAGATTTTTAGGAATATTATATCAATTAATAATATAATATTTGTTTTAAAAACTCCTTTATGTAAATTCTGACACTATTTAATAATTGATTTTTGTTAAAGTCCTAAAAACTTTATTAATTCGAAATAAATTCATTTAATTACTCCTAACATTTTATATTAACCTAAAAAAAACGTGGATGACATCAAAATATTCAAATTATATTTATTTTAACATTTATAATACCATATATTTGATTCATTCATTTATAAGAAAAATACTGCATCATCATTGTGTCATAAATAAATTTAATTATTAAATGATTAAAAATTATAAATAAAATACAATTATGTATAAAAACATTTTATATTTCTAATTAATATTTATAGTCGAAGATATAACATGTATAACCTTATGTACAAATTTTTTACTAAAAGATATATGCTTATGTTATTTTTGTATTTACTTTAACTTAATTAATATAAAGTGTCATTATCACTTACAAGTGGCTCCATGGGGTCCCAAAATCGACCCAAAGATGCCCATTCTCGGACATGTATCATCCAATAGGGTTAGTACACATGTTAGGGTTATTTAATATTATTATAATAATATTGTTTTACCCTTATTTGTCGGATTTACCCTTTAACCGTGGTAAATAAAATATTTACCGAAGTAATTATTCAAAATGTCTAAAAATAAAAGTTACCTATTTACACAATTTGGACCTCACGATTATAAATATGGAATCCATTTTTCTAAATTCAAAACACATAAGTGAAAGAAATTAATTTAAAATTAATTCTCGTTGTCAAAACAAAAAAGCGTGTTTTTAAGAAATAGTAACTATCAAAAGATTGACACTTTCTTATGTCCAGTTTAAATGTGAAATTACATCCAATGACCAACATTAGATTAAATGGTAAAAATATATTCTAATTATACTTTAAAACCTCTCCATATTATAATTTAGCACTATAAATTATTTTGATTAAAAAAGTTGTTTTTAATTAAAATTTAGTATTTTTAACTATTCATCAAAAACTGAATGTTTTTAGAAAAATACCAAAAATTAACCCTAAGATAACTTTGATACTGCAAATCCAAAAATGAATTCCATTTTGAAAGATAAAATTCATAAAATTTAAAAAAGTGGGTATTACTATTCATAACGGTTAGTTTGATTGGTTGTGGTGTGTTAGAACTCAGAGTTGCATACAACATACACTGCTGTATTATTCAAAGATAAGCGTATCATGGAAGCATGGGGTGTTACATCCCGTGTACACCCATTAACATGGCAAAAATACATGAGGGATATATCTCTTATCTTTTATATCCAAGTAATTCTTTTGTATTATACATCTAAATTCCATTATGTTTATAGGCACGTGTATCTATATGACCACCTTACTATCCATTTCATGTAATTATTATTATACACCCCTTTATATCTCATCAACCAATTTTTATGAGTTCTTTTTTCATGCCATTATTCTTCTAAAATTTCACTACGATTTTTCAAGCTAATGTCATTGTGTAGTGAATACCAAGCCCATTTCTCTTTCAAGGGTATTCAACTTTATTCACATTTACTTATTGATTATAAAGCTTCATTTATGTATTCTATATCCCTTTATCATGGAATAAATGATGATTATTGATTCCATGTTGTATGATCCATGTGACACACTTATGCATGAAATTAAATGTTTAATAACGGTGAACCCTAATAGCGCTCCGATGCATTGGGTAAAGTATAGTATCATGATACATCATGTGAAATGGGTGTTGAATCATGATAATTAAAGATCAATGAGGTTTTACTTGTGCTTCATGTGCAATGATGGTTTACTCATGATCCATGTGCAATGAGCCTTGGCTCATGCTAATTCCATGTTAAGTGTTGTTGCCACATTTCCATGTTATGATTATCATGCTTTATCATGCCTTTATGTTTATGTTTCTCTTTTTCTCCAGTGATATGACTATTTTCTAACATGTATTATATTCCTCATGTTATTCCATGTTTATTCCCTTACTGGGCTTTATAGAACACCCTTTTCTTATGCATGTCCTCAGGTTATCCCATGCAATGCTAAGTACGAGGGAATGTAGTGGTCATGTAAATGAAGTTTTCAATAAAGATGTTGTGTTTCATGTTTTTAGTTGTTATGTAATGTTCCTAAGCCCCAAAGACACTAGACCTCTCAATATTCCATGTTGTATCAAGTAAAGAGTTTATGTAATAAATCATGGTTAAGTGTGTAATAAAATAAGGGTTGTCATAGTTGGTATCAGAGGATAGGTTTAGTTATTTTTGTGATTAGGATTAGAAAACCCTAGTGAAAGCCTTAGGGTTAATATTAAGTATAATAAAAACATCCATATGTTTTGGTGAGTATTGAGGAAGTGGTTTATCAAGCAAATACATCCCTGTCTGGATACAAGCAAGTAAAGGCAGCTCTGGTACAGATGTACCTAGGGGTTAAAACCCCGACATGGAGTTTTGGGCTTGACTCGGGGTATCCTGGTACACGACAACATGCCTTGATTAAATTTTGGTTATGAAAATCTTGGGGGATATGATTAGTTAAATTACCAAGCCTAGTATGAACCATTTTTAATGGAATTTAAAAAAAATCCCCTAAGAACATATGTTAGAAATTAGATCATGAATAACATAGATTGAAGCCTATAGATTCATAATTTGAGGAAATAAAAGTTATTTATAATTCATCATTTTTTCCTTGGATTACCCTTTATGTGTTACCCCTAACTTTCTTTTTATTCCATCCAATGGCCGATAATAGGAGGACTCGGGCTAACAACTGATGTGAAGATCAATGTGATGACTGTGCTAATGAGATTCCAAATCCGATGGGAGCGAGAATCGCAAACTTTGTAATTTTTCCATCTTAGTTAACTCAATATTTAAATAGAAACATGGGTCAAGAGGAATGTTCAACCCCCCCCCCCCCCTAAGAAAGAACAAGTCAATATCGAGAGCTTCATGATACAAAAGCCTCCTACTTTTAATGGATCATCTGATCCCTCAATCTTTGAACAATGGATCAACTGCATTTAAAAGATATTCTCTATCCATCAGTGTTACGAAAAAGAGACGGTCCTCATGGATACTTATCGTATGCTGGGCGAAGCTGATCAATTGTAGACATTGATCAAGAATACAAAGCCTGAAGAGTATATCAAGGCATTGGAATGGAAGGATTTCTAGAACATGTTTTTCAATAAATATTTTCCACGCACCCTCCGAATTAAGATGGAAATGGACTTCCTTTCCCTAAAGCAAAAAGATGATGAATCTGTTAGAGCGTATGAGGAAAACTTCACAAGGCTTGCACGATACGCCTCCGCCTTTTTTGTTACCCCTGAATTCAAGGTTGACTGCTTCTTTGGTGGGTTGAAACCTAGTTTGTGGAAAGCGTTGGAAATCCGTGACTTTGACAGCTATGAGTAATTTGTACGATGCGCCCTCAAGGTTGAAATAGAGATCAGAGAATCTCAGGGGTATCATGAGGATAAGAAGCGTATGGTGGACTTCAATGTTGGATGTCCTATGGATAAATCGAATGGTGCTATGAAGATCCAACACCCCACTTGCCAAAGGTGCGGAAAGAAGCACCCCAGAAATTACCTAAAAGGGATGAGGGAATTCTTTAGGTGTGGAAGAGAAGGGAACCTAACTGTTAACTTCCGACATGAAAAACCCACGACTAATATAGAGTATGGGAATGCTCCATTCAAACCTCAACGCATTGTTCATTGCTACAACTGCAAAGAACTAGGGTATCTTACAAATCAGTGCCCTAAGCTAAGGGTTTTTGAAGGAAACCAACAACCTACAAGGTAGGAAGGGAGAGCTTTTTCCATCACTACTGCGGAAGTGAACCCTGACAATGAAGTTGTAACAGGTACACTAGTTATTCAATCAAGAATAGCGATTGTACTTTTTGATTCTGGTCCTACGTATTCTTTTATATCCCAGAAGTTTAGTATAACAATTCAGTACCACCACAAATCATGGATGTAAAGATGTCAGTGAGTATAGAAAATGGGGAAATAATTTCATCCCATGAATATCACTCCTCCCATATCATAATCTGTGGATTGAAATTCCGGATAACCTCATTATACTCCCTATGGTGGAATTTGATGAAATTCTTAGCATGGATTGGATTTCCCTATATAGAGCCAACATAAATTTTCGTGCGTGGAAAATCACTCTCCATATAGAGAACCGACCCCCAATTCTATACAATTGCAAAGAGGGAGATGAATCTTCCTTAGATCCATCATCTAAAGCATGGATATTCATGCCCTATAAGCATGTGTATTTGGCTCAGATTATTGAGTCTAAGGAGGCAACTATCCTTGTGGACATGCCTATTGTGAGGGAATTTGTTGAAGTGTTTCCCGACAAATTTCCTGGTCTTCCTCCTAGAAGAGATGTTTAATTCTCAATTGATCTTATACCTGGGGTGTTTCCAATATTCAAGAATCCATATATAATGGTTGTTTTAGAGATTAAGGAGCTGAAGAAACCACTACAGGAGAATCTGGATAAAGGGTTTATATTCCCAAGTGCTTCACCTTGGGGTGCACCTGTCCTCTTAGTCAAGAAGAAATATGGTTCATTGCACATTTTCATCGATTATCATGATCTTAACTAAATCACGATAAAGAACAATTATCCTCTCCCAAAAATTGATGACTTGTTTGATCACCTATGTGGAGAAAAATAATTCTCCAAGATGAATTTGTGGTCAGGATATTATCAAGTAAGGGTGAAGAAGGAAGATATCCTCAAGACTGCTTTTTATACAAGATACGGGCACTATGAATTTATAGTAATGCCTTTCAGACCCACTAATGATCTAGAAATCTTTATGGACTTAATTAATAGAGTCTTTATAGATTACCTCGACTAATTTTTAGAAGTCTTTATAAATGATATTCTCATATAACCCAAAACCAAGAAGAATAATGAATAGCATCTATGAACTGTACTAGAGACCTTACTAAAGGAGAATATCTATGAAAAGTAAAAAAGTGTGAGTTCTGGTTGAAGGAGGTCTCATTCTTGGGCTATATCATAAAAATCAACGAGATATATGTGGATCCCTCTAAAAGAGATGAAATTGAGGGATGTTCGAGGCAAAAATCGGTAAAAAATATCTATAGATTCTTGGGGTTTTCTGGATATTATCAACAATTTGTGAGAAATTTCTCATGATTGTCCAACCCTCTTACCAAGCTAACTCGAAAGGGAGTAAAGTTTACATGGAGTGATTAATGTGAATAATGCTTCAAGGAGTTAAAAAGGAGGCTTATCACTATGCCCGTGCTCACTTTACCCATTAGTCGATACCTTTTTGTGGTATTCAGTGATGCTTCGAAGAAGGTTCTGGGCTTTGTGTTGATGCAAAATGACAATGTCATTGCCTATGCTATAAGGCAATTGAATTTTCATGAGCATAATTATCCAACACATGATTTGGAGTTGGCTGCGGTAATCTTTGCTTTAAAAATTTGGCGGCATTATCTCTTTGGGGAGAAATGTCAAATATATACGGACCACAAAAGCCTCAAGTATATATTCACACCGAAAGAGTTGAACATGCACAAATGGAAATGGTTAAAGATGATCAAAGACTATGACTGCTCAATCCATTACCACCTTAGGAAAGAGAAAAAGGTGGAAGATTCTCTAAGTAGAAAGGACTCGATGATTCTATCATTGATGAGAATTGAAAAGGATCTAATCTTCTTAGATTTGATGAAGATGGAAATGGGAATCATAAAGAAGGGAAAATCATCAATCCTTTCACAATTTATTGCTCAACCGTATCTTTTAGAAAAGTTAAAGGATGCTCAAAAGGATGATGTGAGAATTCAAAAGAAAGTGGAAGCAATAAGGAAAGGTAAATACTCAGAGTTTAATGTTAATGAAGAAGGAATTGTCAGATTTGTGAAAACAAGATGTGGTCCATCAAATCCAGAGCTGAAGAAGGAACTTTTGAATGATGCACATAGATAAAATTTCTCTATTCACCCAGGAAACAAAATAATGTATCGAGATCTATGATAGAATTATTGGTGGGATAATATGAAGAATAAGATCAATGAGTATACATCAAAGTGCTTGGTGTGTCATCAAGTGAATACAGAGTGGAAGAAGTCTAAGGGGATGATGCAACCATTTCCTATACCATCATGGAAATTGGAGAACATCACCATGGACTTTTTCACTGTACTTATGAAGAAATCCAAAGGAAATAATGAAATCTGGGTTGTTGTGGATCATCTTACAAATTATGCACACTTCATTGCAATTTGAGAGGATTTATCGTTAGATAAACTAGAACAGATATACATCAGGGATGTGGTAAGGCTGCATGGAGTGCCACTATCTATTATGTCCGATAGAGATCCAAGATTCACCTCTATGTTTTGGAAGAGTCTTCAACAAGATCTAGGCACTGAACTAAACTTCAATATAGCCTATCATCTTCAAACTTATAGACAATCTGAGTGAACTATTCAGACACGAGATGATAGGTTAAGATCATGTTCAATGGAATTTAAAGGAAGTTGGGATCAACATCTTCCTCTGGTTAAATTATCTTATAATAACAGTTTCCACTCGAGCATCGAAATGGCACCTTATGAATCCTTGTATGAGAAGAGGTACAGAACATTGAAATGTTGGGATGAAGTCGGTGAGCGTAAGCTACTAGGACCAGAAATGGTTGAAGAAATGGTGGAGAAGGTGAAAACCATTCAGCAGCATATCAAGGCAGCCCAGAGTCGACAGAAGAGTTATGAAGATAAACGTCGACAAGACCTTGAGTTTAAAGTTCGATACATGGTATTTCTACGCATATCTTCATGTAAGAAGGTCACGAGGTTTAGAAAGAAAGGGAAGTTATTTTCAAGGTAAATCAACCCCTTCGATATTCTTGATCGTGTTGGGGATTTGGACTATCGACTAGAACTTCTACTTAACATGACTAAAATACATGATGTCTTTCATGTATCCCTCTTAAGGAAGTACATACCAGAACCTTCACATGTACTCTCTTCAGAGGTAGTGAAAATAGAGGATGATCTTTCTTATGAGGAGAAACCAGTGAATATCTTAGATCATAGAGAAAATGTTCTATGAAACAAGACAATGCCCCTCATCACAGTGTTATGGAAAAACCACATGATTGAAGAAGTGATGTGGGAATCAGAGGAAGTGATGAAGAAGAGTTACCCACATCTATTTTAGTGCAGGAAAAGGAAATTTTGAGGATGAAATTTCTTAAGGGGGGAATATTGTAATGAATCAAACTTTCATTAATGAAAATTCCTCTTGATCTAATTAAATGTCTTATTATGGTTATATAATGTCACAACCATCCCCCGAGGCCCGTTCTGTGACTACCGCAAGACCTCCTTCCAGAGGCCAGGGGCTGAAGACTAGCACCGAAGGCGTATTCCCTAAAACTGGGAAGGCATTGCCTTTATAACCTATAAGAACACGTAACCAAGCACACAAAAATATAGGAACACAAGTAAACTGAACTGTAAACAGAGTGAGTACAGTAAGTAAAAGGGGCCAGAATACAATCCCAACTGGAAAGTACAAGTACAACTATGATACAATACAACTGAAGAAAAGGTAAAATCAACTACTGGGTCATCCTCTGAGGTACCTACCTGAAGGGTAGGTACATATTGCCTCCTGAGCACTCCATGTCCACCTATCCTCTCTACATACCGACACATTGTATGGTCCACCTGCAGGTACTATCCAGTCCTGGAACTCTCAACCTCAGTCAACGTTGTCTGTCGTCTGCATCCAACACAACAAGGTGTGGGTACAACCCGTGCAGGGGTGAGTATAACGATACTCAGTAGGGACCTCGAGACCCTCAAGGTCTCTCAAAATCCACCATGGATAAACTAAAAAGTATGAAATAAATAGACAACCTTACTTAGGTATATTCCCATACATATACCCATGTTATCAAGTAATCAATCTCAATCATGAAGAAAACACAGAGGTACTAACTCAGCTCACATCAAGATTTATTCCAGGGGTAGTAACAAGTAACATTTCCAGTCACAACATTGAACACCTCGGCTGTTGGAGAACTCATCCTCTATTGAGTACAGTGGGCCTGCCGCATCACACAGAGGTGCTTCCCACTAACCTTGGACTACAGAGGTACTCCTCCTGTTGAGTACTGTGGGTCTACCGTGTTGCACAAAGGCGATCCCAACCATCGGTCTGTCGTGTCCCATAGAGGTGCTCCCCTCATTGCATGTTGAGGTAATCCTGCTGTCGAGTATCATGGGTCTGCTGCGTCACCAATGCGGTCCGCACCGTGGGTCTTCCACGTCACCATGGTGCTCCCCACTGGGCCTATCAAGTCACTCCAAGTTGAAAAGTTCTGCAGATGTCAAGTCTCAGCCAGCCACTAGGTCTCCACACTATGCTCGCTCGTCTCTAGGAGGATCCACTCCACAAGCTACTGGTTGATATTCAAATTTCCATGAATTCCCATGAAGAAGTGTCACAAAGGTCAGCCACGTCATTGGGCTCTCAACGTAACAGACAATGTGTCAATCAGACGCCCGATCTGTGAGTTATTAGCCTTTTAGTCCCGGGGGCCCAGTTGGATTTGTGCCTGATCCAACATGACCATTCTCTATATTAATCCAAAACATAGTGGGGTATTACTCAAAGGAACTATCTTGGTCCAAGATTTCCAGCACCGCTGACGGTTCTTCAAATGGACATCCAGTACCAAAGTTATGGCCAAAAGAAGTAAATTGGTCATAGTGAGCCCATGTCTGGTCTGACCCGATCAAACTGACCCAGCCCGACCCAGCATGGGCCAAAATATTTTGGGTTGACCCGGCCCAAACCGCTGGGTATGGCCTGACCTGCAGTGCGGTCTGGCCTGTTGGGTCCAGCCCGGCCTGCGAGGGCCGCGAGGGTGCCGTGAGTGTGGCTCGGCTGAGGGGTTCTGCGAGGACATGGGGAGGCTCGGCCAAGGACGGAATGGGACCATGAGGTGGCAGTCCAACCGCGGGGAGGCGATCCGTCCATAGGGCGACGGTCTGGCCGCATGGCAGAAGTTTGGCTGCGGGGTGGCTGTCCAACCGCTAGGGGGGGGGGGGGGGTTCGGCCATGGGGCGGCGGTGGTGGCCGCGGGGCAGAGCCACAGACGGTGGCAGTGGCCGCAGTCAGCGCGGAGGCCGTGGGGCAGCGACGGTGGCTGCAGGGTGGCACCATTGCCTTCATCGCGGCCAACAGTGGTGCCGACCACCATTCTCGTGCCCCAACTATGTATGGTTGTCTTCCTTATCCATCGCGAAGAGCACGCAAGATTTTCAGAAGGGTCGGGCCATGTTTTTTTGGCCCGCACCGTCCCTATTAGGGCAGTAGCAAAGTGCTCATCATAAAATGATTCAATGCGAGGGGAAATTGACATTGATCAATTTTTAAACACCCCTACCTTGGATGGTTATTTGATGTCAACAAGGAGGGAAGAAGGTGAAGTTGTGGATGTTTTTCTCATCCACCACACACCTCCAATCCCAAGCTCATGCGTCGGTTCATCGAAGTCGAAGACGTTAATCCTTGAATGGTGTCCCGTGGAAGAAGTCGAAGTCAGCATTATTTGTTGGTGGAACATTCTTCATTGGAGAGATTTCTCCCATGTTTGTTCTCTCCCCAATTCCAGAAAAAAGAATTCATAGCCCAAAATAATAGATTATGTGTTCTATTATGTTTTTTGGCATAAATTCAAATAGTTTAATTAATTAATTGACATGTTGGATCAATAAATTAAAGGGGAGGGTTGGAATAATAAATTAAGGAGGGTTGGCACAATTAATGTAGAGGAAGATCAAGAGGATCCTCTACATTAATGAGGGAGTTGAAGAGGTTTAGGCCTTGGGTGGTCCCCACCACCATAACCTCTCATGGGAGGTTATGATCGGGTGATCCTCACCACCATAACCTCTCATGGGATGCTAAGGTCTAGTGGTCCCCACTTATCAACTTTCTCATAGAGGTTTTAATGAATAAAATAAAAATAAAATGTTGTACAATTTTATTTTTATTCTATTCTTTCCTAAAAAACCCAAAAACTAAGTTCCACCCTCGATGAACTACTGTCGAGGTGAAAGTCTCTTTAAGAAAATACTAGTGCTGCGAGTTCAACGGTGCCCTCTGATTTCAATTTCGAGCACCGATTCAAAAGATAGAAAAACCCACTCGCACGTTTACTGAACGTACCTGAACAAAAGTTCAGAAATTTATTCTGGGAACTCTGGGCCTCAGAATCATGCACCGTTAATTTTCATAGACTAGTAAAATTCCAATTTATTTTAAAAAAAATTACATGGAAATTCTGGGTCTTTACATTCTCCCCACCTCAGGGCTCTACATCCACATAATCCACAACTCAAACTAGGTAGAAAAGTAGGGGTATAGAGCATGCATCTGAGCCTCCCACTCTCATGTGTTCTCTTGGAGGTTCCCATGCTGTCAGTGAACACACACCAGAGGTATCAACCATCCATGAAGGACCCACTCCTGTCGATCCTCAATCTATTCTGGAACCTCCGTATAAGTCTCCCCATCATCGACATCCATCTTGCCATGGTTGATGATGTGAAAAGGGTAGTGCACATATCACCTCAGCTGGGAAACATGGAATAAATCATGAAACCGGTGCAATTGAGGTGAAAGAGCTAAGCGGTATGCCACCTTACCAACTCTGTTGAGGACCTGAATATATCTGATGAATCTCAGAGATAACTTGTCACCTTGGCCAAATCTCCACAAACCTCGTCGAGGTGAGACCTGTAAACAGACTTGGTCTCTATATTTGAACTCCAGAGGTCTCTGTCTTCTGTCGACATACGACTTATGCCTATTCTGTGCAGTCTTCGTCTCCCTATGGATGATCTATACCTTCTATGTGGTATCTCGTACCATCTGGGGTCCCACTAGTGCTGACTCCCCTGGTTTAGTCCAGCACAAAGGTGATCTGCAAGGTTACCCATAAAACACCTTCAAAAGGTTCCATCCCAATGGTAGAGTGATAGCTATTGTTGTATGCAAAATATACCAAAGGTAAGTGATCCTCCCTGGTGAGACTGAAGTCGAGGACCCAAGCACCCAACATGTCCTCGAGGGTCTGAATGGTCTAGTCAGTCTGACCTTCTGTCTAAGGATTTAAGATAGTGCTCAAACGAATCTGTGTCTCAAAAGCCTCATGCTACCCCTTCCATAGTCGAGAAGTTAATCGTGCATCACGATTGGAGAAAATCATATAGGGTACTCCATGTAATTGCACAATATTCTACACATAGAGCCATTCCAAGATCTCTACTGAACCCTGCTCTCTGATCAGTAGGAAGTGGGATGACTTGGTGAATCATTCGACGATCACCCAAATCGAGTCATGTACCCTAGATGTATGTGGAAGTCCTGTCATGAAGTCCAGCGATATCCCTTCCCACTTCCACTCTGGGACCTCTAAAGGTTGAACCAAGCCTGCTGGTACCTTTTTCTCCACCTTCACTTGCTAACATATGAAAAACTGAGAGACAAAATCTGCTATTGCTTTCTTCATTCTTGGCCACCAGTTCTGTCGCCAGAGATCTTGGTACTCTTCACCACTCCTGGATGTACCGCTAGAGGGGATGCATGGAACTCCCTCATAACTTCTTCCTGAAGTGACATTGATACCATGGTACATCCTCTAAAGAGGATGACGTGCTCCCTACCTTCAGAAAATCCATCAGGTGCTTGCCCTGTGGATATCTGAGCACGTTGTGCCTCGCAGTCAGCATCCCCATGTTGTGCCTCCCTTGCTCGCTGAAGAATTGGGGGAGTGAATATAAGAGAATATAGAAAAGCTGCTCTGTCTCTATCCACAACGGATATCTGTAAAGCGGCCAGCTACTCCATCACCCCACCTATCAGCTGTATACCAGACCTTCTGTAGAGTGCATCTGCTACAACATTCCCCTTACCAGGAGTATAGACTATCTCGACATTATAGTCCTAGAGGAACTCAAGCCAACATCACTGTCTTAGGTTCAGGTCCTTCTGAGAGAAGATATAACTGAGACACTTGTGATCAGAGTACACTGTAAAACGCTCACCCATCAGATAGTATTGCCACTTATTTATGGAAAAGACCACTGAAGATAACTCTAGGTCATGGGTAGTGTAGTTCTTCTCATGTTGTATCAGCTGTCGAGAACCGTATGTGATCACTGCTCTCTCTTACATCAGGACACATCCGAGTCCAGTCCTTGATGCATCACAGAAGACTACGTACCCTACGCCCTCCTCTGGAAGCCTCAATATGGGGGCACTAGTCAGCCTCTACCTCAGCTCCTGAAAACTCTGCTGGTATCTCTCTAAACAAATGAAGGGTTTCCCATTCTTCATCAAGGATGATAGTGGTGCTACAATTCTGGAGAAATCTAGCACAAACCTCTGGTAATATTCGGCCAAACCCAGGAAACTCCGAACCTCCCTCACACTCCTCGGTGGCTCCCAAGCAAGTACCACCTCAATATTTGCTGGATCTACTTCAACTCCAGTCTCTGATATGACATGTCCCAGAAAGTGAACCTCTCGGATCTAGAACTGGAACCTCAATTGCTTACTATAATGTTGGTTCTCTTGGAGTGTGTCTAGTACTACCTGGAAATGATAGGCAAGATCCTCCTCAGTAGTCGATTAAATCAGAATTTCATTGATGAAAATCAATACAAAGTGATTAAGTTATGGATGAAAGATCCTGTTCATGAGTCCCATGAGCACTGCTGGAGTGTTGGTCACAACGAATGACATAAATAAGAACTTTTAATGGCTATAACGACATCTGATGGACATCTTCTACACATCCTCTTCTCGTACTTTGAGCTAGTGATAGCCTGATCTGAGGTCTATCTTCAAGAACCACCACGCTCCCTTCAGCTGATCAAAGAGGTTGTCAATCCTCGGGAGTGGGTACTTGTTCTTCACGATCACTTGGTTCTGGAACTGGTAGTCAACAAAAATCATCAAGCTCCCATCTACCTTCTTCGAGAACAGAATTGGGGCTTCCCAAGGGGAAACCCTAGGCCGGATGAATCCCTCCCCCGACAAGTCTTCTAGCTGTACCCACAGCTTGCGAAGCTCCTCAGGAGCCATCTGATACGCTGGTATAGATATCGGTTCCATCTCGGGGTACAATTCAATTTAAAAGTCCACCTCTCTATGAGGAGGTAGACCCAGAACATCATCAGGGAAATCATCCGCGTACTATTCCACCACTAAAGGATAGCTCGAACTATCCACATCAACAGCTCCAAGGGTAAGGCTAGCTAACAGATGAGTGATCGGCTGCACTCTCCTTCGGTTAAGTATATCCTGCACTACAAAGGTCGTCTTCTCACCGGTAAAGATAAAACTGGTCCCATCCGTGCAGACACACCACACTCTATGCCTATTACAGTCAATCTGAGCATGGACTGTAGATAACCAGTCCATACCCAAGATGACATCGTAAGGCCTAGACACTGCTACTAGGAGATCCCAGTCGAAGCTCTTACCTCCTAAAGTAATCTCAGATTGTCGGAACCAGTGTGTAATCATCGAATCTTCTCCCATAAGATTATCTAGCTATAAGGATTGAGCCAATGGATCCATCAGAATCTCCAAGATCTGAACGAGGGTAGTGGAAATAAAATAATAACTAACACCTGTGTCTATAAGAACTACAACTAAGGTGGAGTAAACATAGATCGTACCTAGTATCATCTTCGGAGCGTCATGATTGTAGGCCTCATCTACCTGGAGCTGAGCTCTCCCCTTTCCACCTACTCCCTATAGTCGGAGTGGACCTCCTGGTGGTGGTGTCAGTAACATCTTAAATCATTTCCCATTGCCAGCTGCTCGGCCAGCTCCCCTACCATGTCCGCCTACTCCCTACAGACCTCCTCGGTCGAACCTCTATCTCTGCCTGGGTGGTCCTTCGACCATATGTTGATCATCCGTACGACGGGTCGGATATTCACGAGCCATGTGACCCTTCCCACCGTATGCGTAACACTGCCTACTTATGGTATAACTAGTTTTGCCTTGGGTGCCCCACACAACCAATCCGGAGTCATGCGATCGTCCACCTGTAGGTATGGTCCTCTTGGACCTATGTGACGTCTGTCTGCTGGAAGATATAGAAGACTCAACTACGTGATGAATGGTAGTGGGTCTCATTGCTGGTGACTGCTCAGTAGGGAAACTCTCCACCAAGTGGGCTCTCTCTAACACCCCCACCTGCATCGGAATGCTTAGTGAGATAATTGAAGCCCCAATCTGCCACCTGAGCCCCGGCTCAAAGGTTCAGGCTCTGAAGAATGGGTCCCGCACCATATCTTTGGAGTAGCGTGAGAGGTCAGTGAACCTCACTGAGTATTGAGCCACAATCTTGCTAACCTGCTGCAGATGAAGAATCTCCTATATACGCACTGCTCGAAGGGTCGCTGGGAAAAACTTTGTCCAAAACAGGCTCTCAAAGTCTTCCAAGAGAAGTGTCACCTTGTCATGAACCTAGATCATCAAGCTCCACCATCTACCCACTACTGCCTGAAGAAGGCTGACGACAAGGATCACCATGAGATCGGCTGGTGTACCTACCAGTTGGAAGACTCTCACTACAGCCTCCAACTAATCCTCATCTTCCTGTGGGTCCATCTCTCCCCTGAACTTGGGTGGCCTCTGGAACTGGAACTTGTGCAACACACTCAAGCGGCGTGCACCGTCTGCTGCTGGGGCTGGTGGCATCGGTGGCCCAACAGGGAATGGTACCACTGGTACCTCTACTAGAAAAGGGCCCTACATTGAGGACTCATTGCTCGGTGGGCTATCAGTGCATACAACTCTCAGAACCCTTGCCCGCTGTCTGTGTGGAGGCATACTGAAAAGAAACAGGTGTGCGACGATTAAAAATTTATACCTAGTGAGCTTATATTTATACCTAGTGAGTGAACTCAAAAGATTACAAAGAAAAATTTTGAAAACACACACGCAATCAAGGTTTTCATGCACTAACTTGGAAATCAGAAGTCAGGGTCCTGGTGTATGGATACATCGGCCGCCACACCAACACTGGACTCCCTGAACTCAACACCGCACTCATTACCCTTAAAACTATTTCTTCACAGAAAATATTAGAGTCTTAGTTCTATGGTAGAACTGATCCCTCTAATACCAATTTATCAGGACCCATCCCCTGGGGCCCACGCCGTGACTACCCTAAGCATGCCTTCCATAGGCCAGGGGCTGGCGACTAGCACCAAAGGCGTATTCCCTAAAACTGGGAAGGCATTACCTTTATAACCTGTAAGCACACATAACCGAAAACACAACAAGATAAGAACACAAGTAAACTGAACTGTAAACAGAGTGAGTGCAGTATGTAAAAGGGGCTAGAATACAAGCCCAAATGGAATGTACAAGTACAATTGTGATACAATACAACTGCAAAAAAGGGAAAATCAGCAGTTCGGTTGTCCTCCGAGGTTCCCACCTAAAGTGTAGGTAATGATCGCCTCCTCAGGACACAACATCCACCCATCTCCTCTACGTACCAACACACCATATGGTACACCTCCAATTACCGTCTAGTCCTGGTAATCTCAGCCTCAGTCAACGGTGTCCGTTGTCTGCATCCAACACAACAAGGTGTAGGCATAACCCATGTAGGGGTGATTATAACGATACTTAGTAGGGACCAAGAGACCCTCAAGGTCTCACAAAATCCACCAAGGATAAACAAAAAAGTATGAGACCAACAAACAACCTTACTTAGGTATATTCCCATACATATACCTAAGTTATCAAGTAATCCATCTCAATCATGAGGAAAACATAGAGGTACTGACTCAGCTCACACTGGGATTTATTCAAGGGGTAGTATCAAGTAACATTCCCAGTCACAACGTAGAACACCTCAGATACTGGAGAACTCCTCCTCTATTATGTACAGTGGGCCTGCCACGTCACACAGAGGTGCATCCCACTAACTTTATAATGTTGAGGTACTCCTCCTGTCGAGCACCGTGGGTCTGCCACGTCACACAAAGGGGATCCCCACTGTGTTTTTTCCGCATCACACAAAGGTGCTCCCCCTCATGGCATGCTGAGGTACTCCTCCTGTCGAGTACCATGGATTTTCCGCATCACCAAGGCGCTCCCCAACGTGGGTCTGTCGCAACACCAAGTCCCTCCCAATAGGGCATGTCAAGTCACACCGAGTCAAAACGGTCAGCAGTGGTCAACTCTCAGCCAACCACTAGGTCTCCACACGATTCTCTCTCATCTTCGAGAGGATCCAATCCAAAAGATACTGTTAGATACTCCAACTTACATGAAGTCCCACTAATATGTGTCAGAAAGGTCCTCTACATCATAGGGTTCTCAACGTAACAGACGGCGCATCAATCAGACACCCGGTCTGTGAGTTATTATCCTTTTAGTCCCGGGGCCTCGGTTGGATTCGTGCTCATTCCAACCTGACTGTTCCCCATATTAATCCAAAACACTGTGGGGTATAAATCAAAGGGACCGTCTTGATACAATATTTCCAGCTTTGTTGACGGTTCGTCAAATGGATGATCGGTGCCAAAGTTATGGCCAAAATAATTAAATGTGTCGTAGTGGGCCCGGGTCCGGTCTGACCCGGTTGGGCCGACCTGGCCCGACCCGGCCTGGGCCGACCTGGTTTGGGTCAACCTGGCCCGACCCACTAGGTCTGGCCTGACCTGCGAGGGCCGCAAGGGTGCCACGAGGGTGGCTCGGACGATGGCGGCTCGACCAAGGGCGGCTTAGCCAATGAAGACGCGAGGCTACGATGTGGCGGTCTGGCCGCGGGGTGGTGGTCTGACCACAGGGAGGCGGTTCAGCCGTGGGGAGGCGGTCTGGCCGTGGGGCGACGACAGTGACTGTGGGGCAACGCCGCGACTCCATCGCCTTCAGTACGGCCTCCAGTGGCACCGATCGCCGTTCTCATGCCCCAACCATGGATGGTTGCCGTTCTTCTCCATCGCGAAGAACACACAATATTTGTGGAAGGGTTGGGACATGTTTGTTTGGCCCGAATCCTCTGAGTTAGGGTGGTAGCAAGTGACTCATCATAAAATGATTCAATTCAAGAGGAAATTGACATTGATCAATTTTTAAACACACCCATACCTTGTATGGTTCGTTGACATCGACGGGGTGGGAAGAAGGTGAAGTTGTCGACATTCGTCTCATCCGCCACACACCTCCAATCCTGGTCTTGTGCATCGGTTTGTGAAATTCCAAGATGTTCCTCCTTGAAGGGTGTCCTGTGTAACAATTTGAAGTCGGAGTTCTTCATTGGTGGAGCGTTCTTCGTTGGAGAGCTTTCTACCGTGTTCCTTCTCTCCCCAATTCCACTAAAAAAATTCATAGCCCAAAATAATAGATTGTGTGTGCTATTATGTTTTTTGGAATAAATTCAAATAATTTAATTAATTAATTGATGTGTTGGATCAATTAATTAAAGGGGAGGGTTGGCATAATAAATTTAGGATGTTTGGAACAATTAATGTGGTGGATGATCAAGAGGCTCCTCCACATTAATGAGGGAGTTGAAGAGGTTTAGGTCTCGGGTAGTCCCCACCACCGTAACCTTTCATGGGAGGTTATTCTTGGGTAGTCCTCAACACTATAATTTCTAATGGGATGTTAAGGTCTGGTGGTACCCAATTTCAAACTTCCACATGGAGGTTTTAACAAATAAAATAAAAATAAAATTTTGTTCAATTTTATTTTTATTCTATTCTTTCATGAAAAACCCAAAAATGAACTTCCACCCTCGACCAACTACCATCGAGGTGAAAGTATCTATAAGATAATACCGGCACTGCAAGTTCAACGGTGCCCTTAGATTTAAATTCTGAGAACCAGTTCAAAAGTTAGAATTACCCACTCACACATTTACTGAACGTACCCGAATCAAAGTTCAGAAATTCTTCCTGGGCACTCCGGGCCTCGAAATCACGCGCCGTCAATTTTCGCGGACTAGTAAAATTCACATTTATTTAAAAAAAAATTTACATGTAAATTATGGGTCTTTACATATAAAATTTGAACATAATTGGTTTTATGTTTTTGGATTTTAAAATCCCGTTACGAATTGTGACCGTTGCTAATATAGCTCTTGAAAAGTGATCACATGATTAGTATAAATATAGGGCTTTAACAAATCCAATTTACTCTGACTAAGGAAGCGATGGCCTCATCTTGTTTACTTTCCCTGTATGAAGACCATTTGTCAGAGCTCGGAAAGGATGTGGCATCATTGTGATTCTATCTTAACCAAGCCCAATCCGAGCTTGAACATGTTAAGCTTGAGCAGAACCGACTATGGGAGAAGTGGAAGTTAATAGAGATTACCACCCACTCGATGTTATCCGTGACACCCCAAGAGTCATTCACCATCACACATCTTACCCTTCAATCTTATGTGGCATCATTGTGCTTATCTATTAACAAATCCCAATCCGATCTTGAACACATTAAGTTTGAGCGGAACTTACTATAAGAGAAGTGGAAGTTAATAGATATTTCCACCCACACTATGTTATCTAAGCCACCCCAAGAGTCTGTCACCATCACACACATTACCCTTTTGTTTTCAATTAAAAATGTTGGGGTATGATTTCACACCTCCCCCATACTTCCATGTTTATGTTTGGATGATGGGAGACCCCTTTATCTCTCATTAATGCCTCCCATGTACACCCGTTACCATACCGAAATTCCATGAGGGATTTCTCTCTCCTCTTTTACATCTATGTAATTATATGGTATTATGCATCTAAATTACATTACATTTGTTAGGAAATATATCTATATGACCCCCTTACTATATATTTAATGTAAATATGATGAGACACACCTTTATCTCTCATCAACCATTTTTTATGAGTTCTTATTTCATGCTGTTATACTGCCGAAATTACACTACGATTTTCCAAGCCAATGTCATTGTGCAGTGAATACCATGACCACTTCTCTATCAAGTGTATTCAACTTTATGAACATTTAATTATTAATTATAAAGCTTCATTTATGTATTCCATATCATTTTATTTTGGAATAAATAATGATGATTGATTCCATTTTGTATGATCTATGTGGCACACTTATGCAAGAAATGAAATGTTTAATAAGGGTGTGCCCCGATAGCGCTCTAATGCATTGGGTAAATTATAGAATCATGATACGTCATGTGAAATGGTTTTTGACTCATTATAATTCAAGTGAAATGAGGTTTTACTCATGCTTCATGTGCAATGAGGGTTTACTCATGCTCTATGTGTAATGAGCCTTGGTTCATGCTTATTCCATGTCAAGTGTTGTTGCCACATTTCCATGTTATGATTATCATGATTTATCATGCCTTTATGTTAATTTTTCTCTTGTGCTCCATTGATATGCCTAATATCTACCATGTATTTTATTCCTTATGTTATTCCATGTTTATTCCCTTATTGGGCTTTATAGCTCACCATTTTCTTATTCATGTCCTCAAGTTATCCCATGCAATGCTAACTACGAGGGAATGTAGTGGTCATGTAAAGGACATTTTCAATAAAGATATTGTGTTTCATGTTTTTAGTTGTTATGTAATGTTCCTAAGCCCCCAAAACACTAGACCTCTCAATCTTCCATGTTGTATCAAGTGAAGAGTTTGTGTAATAAATCATGTGTAAGAGTGTTATAAAATCATGGTTGTCATATTTATTCCCTTATAATCTTCCATGATTTCTTCAAATAAAAACCATACATCCTTTTATTTTGGGTATTTTGGTTTTGAAAAATGGGTTTTAATGGAAAGAGATATATCAATATGAAAAATTGTTTTAATTACTAGTTAAAATGATATTTTTATGAGTTTGATGATGGAAATAAATCATTTTATATGTTTTATACATGTTATGGTCCTTGAAAATTGTTTATGATCTAGTGATCCTGGTATAGATCTCTAATTAATTGGGTAATGATTATGTTCTCCAAATAATTATGTTGGAAGTTGACCATGCTAGTTATTCCACCTATAAGGGTTATTTTAAGGGTTCTATAAAGATGATATCCCAAGGATCTAACATGAATTTTCTATTTATGATAAAAAAAATTCATGGAAATAATCTGATTTCAAAAATTATTCTAATGATATTTTGTTTTAAAGGATTGATTATGTACTTGTAGGGTAAAGAGGTATGTTTTTATGGAAACATGTTTCATGGGATCTGATGTTTTATAAGAAACTCTCATAATTATGTTTTTACCTTTATATTTTCTTATAATGAGTTTTTTGAAAAACTTTGGGCAGTAAAGCTGATCTCATGTGTAAGTAAATTTTTTGATCTTAAAGATTATTTTTTTAATGGAATTAAAATGGAATAATTGGTTACTTTCTTATATTTTATGCCCTTTAATGAGTTTTTTATTATCATCATGGGTTTTGAAATGTTTTTATTTAGGTTTAAGGATGTGTAAGGGAAAATAAGAACTCAATTTGAAATCTGTACTATTTTTCAATAAAGAAATTGTGTTTTATTTTAAATGATTTTTATTGTGGGAAAGATTAATACTAAATGATAGTTTCCAACTTGTAATCTATGAGTTTATTATATAATATTTATGACCTTATTATATAAAACTATAAACCTAAAAAGTTCATCAAAATGAAATTAAGTGAATTCTTTTCCAAATATTCAATTTCTATATTATTTAAGGTCAAGTCCTTATAGTTGGTATCAGGAAAAATGTTTAATTAAATTTAGGGGTTATAATGTTATTTGTTCATAGTTAAACTTACTCTATAAAAAAGGACAGTATGTTAGGGAGAATAATTATTATTTTGGATAAATAAAAAAAGGATGAATAAAAGATAACATGGTTAAGGAATACTTAGTGTTTATCCTAATAATAATATGGTTTATTATGATTTTAATAAAATAATCGCACTATTTTTTTGTTTTAGTAAATGGATAGAGCCAACATGAACCAAAAAAACAATAGATATGAAGAACAATATGATGGGTTTTTTAATTCGAAATAAAATAGAATGAGAGATTTAGTGTAAAATATTATGGTTATTATTAACCAGCTATCAAAAGTTATGATTAATAACCTAAACCTTGGTGACATTTTTAATGCACCAAATAAGAGAAAAATGAAGTTCCAAAAAATTTCAGATGATAAAGATCATAAAGGTTAAAATATTCAATGTCCTAAGTGTTAAAAATAAAGGAAAAATAACCCATTTAAATGTATTTAATGAATGGGAAGATGTTTTTATGTTGTGAAGGAGGTCATAAAGCAATGATATACTAAGGGAAAAGGAAGATTTCAGTTAAAACCATAAAGGGGTGTAAAGTTCTTCCCAAGGTATCAATTAAATGTTTTAAAATGGAAAATATGTGAATTTTGAAAATTGATTCCCTAGTGAGAAATCTCAAGAACATGATTAGAAAGTTTGTATAAATAATTTTTTATCAATGCCTAATTCCATTACTGTTGAGGATAAGTAAAATACTAATGAAATATTAAAGGTATGGATTATATTTCAAATTATATTTTAATATTGATGAGTCTTAGGACATAATTCATATTTTTATTATAAGAAGAATGTATTAAGTAATAAGATGGTAAAGTTTTCTTAATGGATTATAAATAACGTTGAGTGATTAAGGTTTCAACATATAGGGATTCAAGAGTTATGATGTTATGGTAGATTTAAATATAATTATAAGGTTAAAATAATTAATACTATTTATATGTTTTATGTGATGGGAGTACCTTGGAGACATTTATTGAGTTTGATAGATGTTTGAGGTATATATAACCCTTATGTTTAACAAGTGAATAAATTGTTTAGGGAATAATTCCATTACATTTTATGGACATAAGGTTAATGGTATTGATACCCTTTATGGTTCATATGATCTTTGATATTGATGTAACTATATGTTATTACAATTTTTAACATATATTTTATCATATAAATAACCATGGGATTGAAAATTGATTTGGTGATCAAGGGATTAATGTTATTTTAGAAGAATCCCACTATTTTTGTAACCTCATATGATTAAGGGAAATAAAGATATTTTTGGATAAAATGGGATTTTATTTGAGGAATAAAGTTTGAATTATCATTTAGAATCATTTATGATTTTACTATGTATTTATAGTGATCTAGGATACTGTTTGAAATTATTTAAATATCAGGGACATTATACGATTAGGGAATATACATTTTTGGTATAATACTTTAAGAATGATTTATGTTTTTTACATATAAATCTTAAATTTATTTTAGAATAATATGTGATCAAATCATTCAAATATTTTAGTTTCAATATTACATAGAAATATTTTGATAAATTTTAAGGATAGTTATTTATGGAACGATTTAGTTTGAACATTGGGTACTACTATTAAATTTTATAGATTAATGTGTTATTTATTCTTACGAAGGTTTATTCATTTTGGGAATTATATTACCTTGTTCTGACCATTTTTTTATTTTGGTTACTATCTAAATATAATAGGAATAACCTGTTTTGTGGAATATGTGATTAATTTTAAGTTGATTTTAGTGTTTTTTACATGAAAAAAATCATCTTGAATACTCATTGTTTGAATCGAATGAAGAGATCATGGTGGAATAATTATTAAAGGATTAAATTCTACTTATAAGTAAGTATATTTTTTTTATTAGTTTATATGGTAAATTAATTTATAAAATCTAGGAAAAGGATCTTGAACAAAAAATGTTATCATATTACCTTCATTTCAGATTAATGATAGGCCTTTTTTACACCTTATTGATTTATGGTTCTGTGGTCATTTAATTTATAATGATTATTAAATTTCTTGTGACTACTGTTCTTTGTCACTCTCCATTATTATTTGGATATTAATATTCCCTCCATTTCTATATTTTCACTTTCCACTAATGTTATAATATTTGGAAACCTATTTATGTGTTATTCCAAATGACCTTCACATTTTCCTTTCCCACTTTTCAAAAGAAAGTTTTTTAACCCTTTTTTATGATGTGAGTTTTCAAAATAAATACATTCAAAAGTCAAACACTTGATTAATGAGATTAAGTTAAAATTAAAAATAAAAATTTTACCTAAAGGGTGGTGGGGTAAAATGTAACACCCGAAGATTTTTAAATGAATGATTTGTTTAATAGCATATAAAACACACAACACTGAGCTTAAAAAAACCATGAAATATAAATACTTTAATGTTATAGTTATAACTTAGACATTAAATTAGTGGGTTTTAAAAGGATTAACCACATTATCAAATATATATATAGTTTGTAATCAATTAAAATGTATGAATTAATGCTTAAGAAATAAGCACTCGATTTTTAAGTAATGTCATTTTATGATTTAAAAATATGTATTCTTCAAAAATGGTTTTTATAGATTTTTATGAGTGAATATTAAAATTATTTTTTTAAAATTTTAGAAATTTTATTACATAAAAATGATATCAATTTTTAAATCATCATATCAAAAATTATCTTAGGGATAATTTTTTGGATTTTTTCTAAAAAGATTTATTTTTATTGAAGTGAAAATAATGATTTTTATAAAAATGCCATTTTTTTTAAAATTCCCATTATAATTATTTATTTTAAATTAACATAATTATATTTTAGTGAAAAATAATATAATTAATTTCATAGGAATCATCTTTGTACCTAATTTTTTATAAGTTTATTTTTGGGTTTAAAAACACATTTTTCTAAAAACTGTTTTTCATTGCGTTTTATGAGTATAATTTTAAATTAAATTCTATAAATTATGTGAATGAAATTTTATCAAATGAATTTAATTTTTGGAATAATAATAATGAATATTATTTAATAAGTTTAATTTTTTTTTTCATACTTAATAGTAAAAATAATAAAAACTTGTTTCAATGGTTATGGTAAAAACTAGTTTACTAAGGGGTTAAAATAAAGAGATAAAGTTTAAAATTAAATACACAATTATGTTTATCCTATTTTATGATTATTTTTTGATAAAATATCTATTTAAGGATTTAAATAATTTTTTTTAAAACATTATTTTGAATTTTGAAAAATAATATTGACTTTTGAAAATATATGTTATATTCTATTCGAATAAAAATCTATTTTTGTGTCTATGCATTTAATGGCATGGCTTAAAAATTAAATTCATTTTTCTATTGATAAAAAATTTAAAAGACTTAATTTTTTTATTATTTAAACTAAAAAACCATAAAAACCAATTTATTACACGATTTAAAGGTAAAATGATTTTTACACATAAATTTGTTATATTTATAAAAACTATTTTTCACGCATTTTGTGTTTTTATAATAAAATTAATTTATTACAACAATTGGATTTGATCTTTATAAAATTTATTAAAAAATTTTAATCATCATTTTGAATATTGGTTATAATTCCTTTTTTATTTTTGGTCATATAATTAAGTTATCTCGGTAAAAAGTTATGTTATCATAGTTAAGGTCAAAATGAGTTTAAAGTGGTTTAGCAAGGAGATATGGATTAAAATATATAAAAACTTATGTAAATGTGATAATTTGAATTTATTTAAATACTATAACATATTATATTATAATTTGGCATGAATTGTTTATACTTGACATGATTATGATATATATATATATATATTATTTAAACTTTTGAGAAAATCCCAGAATGCCCTTCCCCTTACTTATAAAATGGAACCTCCTCTCTTCTCTCACTTACAAATTTTTTAAACTCTATATCATCCAAAAACTCCCAAAATAACTTCCTTATATCCATAAATATTTTCTAGAGTTATATTTTTCATCATAAAAACATCCTAGAAAGGCTTTAGGTATAAACCTAAAGAGGTTGTCTAAAGAAGAGGTAGAGTTATTCACCAAGAATTTTCATTTTATTTCTTATTATACCTCCTTAAAATATTATTCAACCAGGATGAAATAATTACATAAATATATTTCATATAAGTATATATTTTTATGTTAATTTCATAACCTATATTCATCTCCTATTCCATCAAATGGGAAATGAAACCATAGTTTATGTGTTCAATAGACTACAACCTCACAAACTGATGTAATTCGTTTTCGATCAATGCTTCTAATAACTCAATATAAATATCAATTTAATATATATAAATATATATATGATATTAATGAGATATTTATCATTATTTAAATAAAATATATAATCCAATTTCTTACCTTTTCATCTATTGGAAAATGATTACTTCATCCATGCGTACGTGCGGATTACCATCTCGACAAAGTGTTGTGATTCATTTTTCCAGAACATATCACATAAATACTATATATAAGTGTATTTAAATAAATAAATTATATTTATGATATAATAATCACTTTCAAAAGATAAAACAATACTTACTTTCTTCTCCCCATTCTTTTGGAAAAATGAAAATGTTATTAATGCGTATGTACAAGCTACCATCTTCATAATTGTAACGTTATTCATTTTTCAAAATCATAATTCATGGTTTTTTTTAAAAGTATAATTAATATATAAAAATGATAATTTTTTCATGTTTTTTATTTTTTTTAGATTTAATATATCCCTCTTTGACCATTGTCAAACTACTGAAGTCATTTTGGATATATAAGTCAAATATCGTCAAAAAATACAATGTAAACTTAATTGATTAAGTAAATGAATATAATATGATAATAAATAAAATAAAATAAGTAATAAAATTGAAAATTTTCTTAATAAATTAAATAAATAACATGAGTTTGTTACTCAGAATGATAAAGAACATACGTGATGAGTCATACTCAAGGTATGGGATTTCTAGTCACAATTCCATTTCATTAATAATTTTGTTATTTTCACCACATGTTTTCTTTTATGTGGTATATAATACTAAATTATGGATTTATTTTAGAATTATTAAAAATAAATTAAAATTTATTTCCTTAATTTTTGGGTTCAAAATTATTAAGTTTTAAGTGACACTTTACTTTAAAAACCATGTTTTAAATATTTTAAATATTTATTTTCTAAATATTTTTCATCCATGTCCATATTCTTAAAAATATTATTTATATGTATTTATATGAACATAAATTATTTATAAATTAAATTTTATACCACGTTTTTACTTTATTTCAATGGGTTTTAAAAAAAAAACTTTTTACATATTATACATGGAATAATTTGATTTTCTTTATAAAAAGAAAAATGAATGGTATATTTTACCATATATTATGTTTATAGATTTTACTTCCCCCATAACCATTATTTTATATTTATATTCATTTATATTCATTTATTTGTTTATTTAAATTAAACCCCATTCCCTTTATTCTATGTATTTTATTTTTGAAAAATGTGTTTTAATGGAAAGTGAAATATCAATATCAAAAAATGTTTTACTTATGGGGTCAAAATTATATTTTTATGTGTTTGATGAATTAAATACAATATTATATATTTTTAATACATGTTATCGTGCTTTGAAAATTTTTATGATCGGGCGATCCTAGTATATATCTCAAATGCCTTGGGAAATGTTTTTTTCTTCAAATAATTATGCTATAAGTAGACTATATTGATTATTAAAATTTTAAGGGTTCTATAAATATGATTTCCAAAGGAACCTACATGACTTTTATATTATTTTTAATGAGTATTCATGGAAAAATTTTATTTAAAAAAGGTAAGATAATGTTCATTTTTTTAAAGGAATGATTATTCCATTTTAAAGAAAACAAGTCTATTTTTAATAAAATGTTTTTCATGGAGTATATTTTTTTTAACAAACCCTCATAATTATGTTTTTAACTTTATATTCTATTATAATGTTTTTTATGAAAAAATTTGGTCAGTAAAGTCTATTTTATGTGTAAGTAAATTATTATTTGAGCTCAAAGATTATTATGTTAAATTCATATTATATTTTATGATCCTATGGTTTTAAAATAGACCAATTAGTTTCTATATTATTATTTTTGTCCCTTACTGAGATCTTTTTTCATCCCATGTTTATAATTTTTTTCATAGGGTTTAAGGATGAGTATGAAAAAAGAAGTAAAATTGAAAATATTAAAAAAATATAAAATGAAATATTATTTATTTTAAAAGTGTTGTATTATGGGAAAATAGATACTAAGAAGAAGTTTCCAATTTATAATGTATGGTTTTATTATGTAAGAGTCATGATAAAATTATCTAAAACTATAAAACTAAAAATAATTTTGAAATGAAGAAAGAAAATTATTTTCTGAAGATTAAATTTATGGATTTTTTAAGGTTGGGTCCTTATACAGAGGGAAAACATGTTTACGGTGTATATGTTAAAAGGATTTTTTTAACATTTTTAAAAACATTTAAAGTGTGTTGTATGGGATTTTTTTAAAAGATTTATTTTGATAATTTGTGAAGCAAGTAAAAGGTTGTATAAAATTCATTTAAAAACTTTATGTATAGGTTAAAACTTCCATAATAAAATTTTAAGAACTCCGATATGGAGGAGAAAGATTCTTGACCAAAAGAATAGAAACTAGGTTAACTTTTCATAAAATCATACTTTCAGACTTTTTGAGTCCCAATTATTGTAAAATAGTGATAATACTTGAAAACCAAAAAAATAAAAATAGTATAAGAAAATATTTGATGCATAATAAATAAAAAAAATATAAATCCCCAAATATAAGTTGAAACATAAACAATCCTAATAAAAAGTGAGAAACCCTTATAACTTTGATAATCATTGAATCAAAATATTATAGAAGATATAACCTTTGATATATTCTTAAATAACTATAATTTTTATGAAAATAATCATAAATTAAATTCACATGAATTACATAAACCATATAAAATAATGAAGGTGGTGAATATATAATATATCTTAATGAAAAAATTGATATGGGGAAACCCTTATGTATATTCATAATATTTGAAATAAGAATACATAAATGAAATGATTAGGTAGAATAAATATAAATAAACATATAAAAAGTAGAAATATATTATAAAAAATCAGATATTATATCACACATGACCTCAACATAACATAGTCAATAAAGAAGTTATATAACCTAATGAAAAAAAATTGAGTTAAAAGTCTCCTTACCCAGGACTTCCTCTGGGTCAAAAATTCCCTAAACTCATGTATAATAAATTTATAATTATTATAAATATATAAAAAAAATCAAATACATACATATATTACTGTATATAATTCTCTTGTAATTTTTTACTACTCACTTGTAATTATTTGTTAAAATTAATATTTTTGTGTAAACTATTTAGTTTTCCATGAAAGTTATGATTTGATGGTTTCAGACCTTGCAACTTGGTCATGGTTTCATTATATAAATAATTTTCATGAATATTTAAATCATTTATTTTAAATAGTTCTTGAGTTTTTATGATCACTTTATTGAACTTATGTTAACAGTTCACATGGAATACTTAAAAATTCATTTTTCGGTGATTTTCAAATTTAACAAAAAATTGAATTTATAAGTAAAAATAATTTTGAATATTACAAATCCACAATTATTAAAAGATATTAAATTAATAATTATTACAAAAATATTACTAGTACATAAAATTTATTAATCCTTCATGATATAAGCATTATAGAAATGTTTATGTAGACTATAAAACTGACAAAATCAAAAACACGTTATAACGATTAAATGAGTAAAAACATATTATTATATAATAATAATATCAATTTTATAGAATACTAATTATGTAAAAAATGTAATATTTATTCATTAGATTCATCTTTATAATCATACATGTAATTCCATGATGAAAAATGTTTCACATCACTTCATAGAGACGACAATCTGTACGTACACAAGAGTTATATTTTCATTTTTTAGTGGATGGAAAGAAAGGAATGTAAATAATAATTTACCTCTAAAAAATAAAATTTATGACATAATTTTTTTTATATTCATTAAATATATAAATATCACCATCCTTGAGAGGTGGTTATGAAAAATGAATTTCATCGCTTCATGGAGGTAGTGTACCACATGTACGTATGAGTGAAGTTTACATTTTTCCAGTAGATGAGAAAGGAAATAGAAAATGGATATAAAATTACCAAAAAAAATATATTATAGTAAATATACTTATTTAATTATGTTAATATGTTTATAGAATATTTTTAGGAGGTTAATGAAGAATGAAACTTGATAAATTTTGATAAGAACATATATCTATTCCTTGGATAATGTCCATTGAAAAAAACATTAAGGATTATTGGATTGATATTTTGAGAATAAAATAACCTATAGTATGTGGGTAGGAGAGTTTTTATGGTATTTGGTTTTATATTGGTTGAGATAATGTTCTGAATTGGTGTGGATAAGTGATAATAATAGGAACCCTTTTATAAATGAGGGGAGTTACACCCTTTTAAATATTAAGAACTTTAAAAATTAATAAATGTATTTATCATAGAAAGTGGATCAAATTAAATTTTTTTTTTAATATATGAGAATTTATGGCTTAAATACACCCATAAAATAAAATTTATACAAGTTTTAGAGATATTTGAACCCTTATCTCTTAGTTTAACCCCTCCTTAACCTTTTATACCTTATCGCAGTAACAACCTTTTTACCATGAAAACTATTCATTATGATTTAAAAAATGAAATAGGTATTATTAAATAATTTTAATATTATAATACCAAATATCAAATCTATTTTAAAATATTAAATTTCTATAATTTTTAGAAGTTATTTTTCATATAAGTTCACAAAACACAACAACAAACCATTTTTAGAAAAAAACCTTTTAAGCATAAATTATTTTTTCACCAAAATAAAAATATAATGTGGATTACCATGAAATTAATTGGATTTTTTATAAAATGGAATTATTTGTATTTAAAACAAAAACAAAACTGAAATTAACCTTTTGAATACTTTATTAAAAGAGAATGATAAAAATAGATTTTATTTGAACAAACACATTGATTAGATATCCTAAATGTCAAACATAGATTTATAAGTTAAAAATTATATTTTTAAATGAAAAATATTATTTATTATATGTATATTTTTCATAAAAATTTTTTTCATATATTTTTAAGTCATTCTTACATCATGAAAATGTCGTAAAATGATAGTATTTGTAAACTCAGTAGTTTTCAATGTTAAAGAAATCATATATTTTAGAAAAAATTATAAAAAATAATTTTAATCTAATTTTTATACGATCAATTGAAAAATAAATTTATTTTTTATTGATTTAAATTCAATAATTTCAAAATTTATTTTTCAATAAAATATATATAATATAACATAAAAAAAGTGTTTTTAAACAAAACATTTTTTAGTCATGAATAATTAAATTAACATTCCTTATAGTTTTTTAAGAATTTTACAGATGTTATTAATTTATTTTTACAATATTTATTAGAATTTTATCAATATATTTTATTTGTATTTGTTTCTCAAAAGTATTAAATTTAATGAAATTGAATAATTCAAAAAAAATATTCAAAAGTGTCTCTTTTGAATCAATTTTATTTTAATAAGTGAATTTGGACCCTTTTTTAAAAATTCATTTCATTTTAATATATAATTATTTAATCCATTTTTTATATTAATAAATTTATATTCACTTAATTTTTTTGTTTTATTCATCACAAGATTTTAAAGACATCAAATTTTTTAAAGATAAAATATTCTAAAACCTCAGGGTGTTACATTTTAAGCCATAAGACCATACGTCATTTATTTTTTCCCTACACTAGACCCAGTTAGAAAGGATTAATCCTATAAAGTTTCTGATTAGATAGGTTTAAAATATTTTAAGCCTCGGTAACATGGCATTGATCACACATAGATATCACACAACATGATTTAATCCCACACAAGTTCCTAGTGTATTGGTTTAAACTTACCTAAGGTATACCACAAACAATGATAGTGAAGTTGTCACACCCCGACCTCAAATAATTATCTTGCTTTATTTATTTTTGATCCTTATTGGTTTCCTTATCTTCTTGGGTGGTTTTTCTTGGAATTTTCATGTTTTTAGGCATGCAGTGCATGTCCCATGGTTTGCGTATGATTAATAAAAACCATGCAACAACCATGCGGCAGACCTGTAGTTTTTAATGGAGATGAATTGGTGGGTTAGTGAATAGTTTTTTTGAACATGAGTACTACCCATATATAGTGATCTAGGTTCCCAATAGGGGCATATGGTTGGAAAATGGTTTGGCCAATTGTGCAGCCAAACCATGCATAGTTACTAGATTCATTCAAAATTGGTTTTTACCTTTTTACCCCTACTCAGTTTTTACCCTAATCATACCCTTCTCCCATATTTTTGCTCGTGAACAACCCTAGGACCTATCCCTGTCATTTTTTAATGCTTTAATTCGTGTATTATTGTATTTTATTTATGTTTTTGGGCTAGATTTTTCAATGTAATCACTCCAAATCTCTCCCCATTATTTATTATCACTCTCTCTAACCATATCATGGTCTGATGACCAAGGGTTGTCTTTGATCCATTTTAATTTGGTGATTTTGATGTTTCAGGGGTTTTTAGGTTCTTCTTGTTCTCTTAGATATTCTTCTATTGTGTCGCGGTGTATTAACACCATCATTTGAAAAATAAAAAGGATTCAAGGTAGGTTGTCATTTACATAACTCATTAGACATAGAACTATGATTTTTTTGTTTTAAATTCATGTTTTATGTGTTTAAAATATTCTATAAATTATTCATAGTATTTATTATGGAAATAATATTTTTCATCTTTATTTTTCATCAAATGCGCTTGAGATTTCCTTTTTTTTCAAATTATAAAAATCATTTTGGAAATCCATGCTTTCTATATGATTGTATAAATGTATGGTTGGATCTTTGAGATTAATGGTTAAATTATAACAGTTTTTTTGTCTTTTGAATAATTTATTATAGATAATATTTTTAAGAAAATCTATTTATTCCTGATTTATACTTTATAAAAATGATTTATAAAATGAAAACCCCTTGAAACAATCCACATTGTGTTATAAAAAATGAATGTTTTGATGTTATAAATAAGGTAGTTCCTTGTGAAGGGGATTGAATTTTTGTATATATATTCTTGATGGACTTTGAGTTAGTTTTTATAATATAATTATACGTGAGTGTGTGTATTTATTATTATATTCATCATATATTATAATTAAATAATTGTTTATACTTACATCCATTTTGATGTCATGGGAATCCAAGGGTATTTATGTGGAAATTCTAGATATACTCACTTCACTGGTTCATGATCATTTTATGGATAGTGACCCTAAGATATATATTATTCTATTTGTGTGGTATTCCCCTTCGGTTAGGCTAGTGAGGGAAACTTCTAGTGTTAGGGTAGGTTATTATTATCTAGCATAATTATTATTTAGTAGTTTAATAGCCTTGTCCCAGATTATCCTATTTGATCATAGTTTCCTAGGATTTCATGTTTTTTTAAATTGGTTGTGTTTAATGATTTCAATAGTTTAAATGTAAATGTTTCTTTTTAATGTAAACACTATAGATTCTTTATCTCTTTTTATAAAAACAAAGTATGTTTTTCTTTACTCATTTCACCTTTCCTAAAATCCTGGTTTGAAAACTATAATTCATCATTTTCATTAATTTGAAAGATAAAATATATTTTACATATATCTATATCTATCTTCAATCTAGAGTTAATTTTTTTTAATGGGTATTCTTGGACCAATAAGTGGTTGTCCACTAGGATTTATAGCTCATGATTATCATTATTAGAGGTTAGCTGATTATTCTTAGACGTAGCAGTTTGTTTTCCAAATCATGGTTAGTATTATCTTCATGGTTTGGGAAGATGGTGGTGGATAGTGAAGATGATTTACTTCCCCATGGATATGGTCAGTATGATATGTTTTTTCCATTATTCATGACGTATCAACGTTTTTGAATTTCTACTCATATCCTTTATCTAGTGTTGTTTTTGTGGTTATGTTCAAATAATGTGGTTTTTTTCATCTGATTATTGTTATGTTAGATTTTTTTTCATCTTATGGATTAATTTGGTTTTTATTATATTTTTTAACTACTTATTGGTTTATGGGTCCATCTAATGTATGTAAATGTCACACTAGGTTTTTGGGGATAAACCACATACTTTATATTTATTCTTTAAGAAAAATAATTTTATTTGGTACTCATTGATTCCCTTAGTTATCATATCTAACCAAGGAGGATTGGGAACACCTCTTGAGTACATTGCCGGATAGATCGGCTGCCTGATCTTGGGGTGTTCGGAGCTGGTTTGTGATAAATGTTATCAGAGTCTTGGTTCTTATAAGGGCATGAGTTCTTGATTCACCCTTGATACTTTGGAAGTTCTATTATATTGGAAGTAGTACTAAAGGAATTTGAGTGATTGGTCATGGGTAAGTGCTTAACCAACACATATTTTAGATGATTCTTGAGTTACAAAAGTGGTATTATGCGTTTATGTCTCAAATTTGAGCTCATATCTTAGATTTTTTTTTGTGATTTTCCATATTTATTTGAGTTTTTCTTTATGATATTGTGAATTCATGGGTTATTTTGAGAATATCCAAGAATTGGAGTCGATTTTTAAAGGAATTAAATGGGTGTGAGGATACTGTTCATGGTTTTTAAAACCATACGTAGACCATAAAGACCCATCTAGATGGTTTCTAGTGAGCTTCACATAGTTGGTGCATGTTCTGCTAAACTGTGCAGTCAAACTATGTGCAGTTGTTATTTATTTACAATTTTTATTTTATTTTTTATAGTTTTAATTTACTTTTATATTTATTTATATTAATTTTTTGTGTTTTAATTTATTTATTTTGTATGGTTTAAAAAGTTCTGGTTTTTTTGAATTGATTTCCAAAATAAAAACCATAGGTTTTTTTAAAAAAATGAGTTAGAATTTTTAAAGGATAAAAAGAATTTTTAAAATATTTTAAGAATTAAAATGTAAATTGGTTTATAAAATTTTAGGTTTGATAAAGAAATTTTATTTTAGAGCAAGTAAAAAAAATTAAGAATATTTTATAAAATTATTTAAGAAATTATTTTCTTTTTTTAAGAAGGTTTATGAATTTAAATGTTTTGAGAAAGTTTTTAACTGTAAATTCCATATATTAAGTGATATTTAAATGAAATATTAGGAATTTTATGTGACATAAAAAAATTGGATGAGAATTATTTTAAATATATTTTATAAATTTTTGTATTTCCCATTTTTTATAATTGTTTTTGAAGTATTATATGATGTGAGGGTTTTTAGACAGTATTTTAAGATTGAATTATTAATTTTTTTAGTTGTGGAGTTTGAATCTATTATATGTTGAATTATATTTCTTTTTTCCTCATTTTATAGTAAGTCACCATCAAGTCTGCATGGATTCACAAGAGGGGGCTACAGGTGGTTCACCATAAGAAAATCGTCATGTTGATCAATATTTATCCAGGTCACTTTATATATTTGACCTAACTATAGAGTGTAGTGGTCTTACTCTCCTAGAACAACCTCATGATTTCATTCAAGAATTTCAAAATTGTAATCACCCTCATTTCATTGGGTAACCAAATTATCAAGAGGCATGGAAATCATTGTATTAAGGGGAAATTAATTTGGCTTGTGCATCCCAAGCCTATTAATCTCAAGTTTTATACCTTTTTGTTGGATGGTCCAAGATGGGAGTGGTGGAAGTGGATGATCCATAAAAATAAACTCAGGTACCTTCCTTGGGAAGGATTCAAGGTGTTGTTCATTTGTTAGTATTTCCCTAATGTCATGAAAACACTGAAGGTGATATGGTTGTATTACCTCCACCAATGTGCTAGATCTTTGATGGGATATGATTGTCAAGTCTATGACTTAGTTTCATTACATCCTAACCTAGATATAGATGAATATGTTTAAAATTACTGTTTTGAAAATAGACTTTGACCATATATTTTATCAATAGTATCTCCCCTTGGCATCAGTAATTATTTTGTTATAATGAAGCATTCTATGTGGATCAAAGCTAACTCAGAAATAATTCTATAAGTAGTTGAAGTTTGAACCATCATAGGGAGCGGTAAATGAAGATCCTATGTATGGTAGGGTGAGAAAGCCAAGTCTAGATAGTCTTACCATTTTTCTCAAGAAACCATCCATTCTGTTTCTTCATACTGGATTCTTCTATAATAAAGTTGTGGGTGTGTAAATATTGTATAAATCTAGGTCACAAAAATACTTTTTCCCTAGAAGTACTTAAAACCTATCATACCTAAAACCATTTGGGTTACTTAAAATGGTTATGTTGATGTTTTTTTTCAAAATATAGGTAGATCCATATCTTACCCTTTGAAATATTGTTAGTTTTATCCCATTGAACCTAGTGGTGAAGTAGTGTCTATTTAGAATTTTACCCAATGTTTTTTATATTTATCTATTAGAACTTTCTAGATATGTGTTTTAGCTTATTTTATTCTCGTGGTAAAAGTTTTTGGATGATGAGACATATAGTTTTGTGGGAATCTATTCTTAATGGAAATGTAGTGTCTTGAACTCTAAATCTTTTTTATAGTGGATAGTGGTTTTTGAATTTTGTCCCTATTTTATTTAAGTTTCCTAGTTTTTTGATGGTTTTAGGTAGTTTTTTTAAAGGTTCTACATGTGATTATAGTTCTGAGTATAGTGGGGAGTCCACAATAGACAAAATTTTTATCCAAAACTGTAAGATTTTCTCTTCATCTCTTCCTTTGATTATTTGGTTTCTAGTTGTTGGGTTTTACCTTTTTACCTTCACTTGAAAAAACCCTACTTTATATTTTTTGGATATAATCAGATCAAGGATCATGTTTTAGATACTCATAAATATAGGGAGTGGGAAATTACATGTTTATTTTTTTATGTTTGTTCCTGGGTTGGGGTGATCCTTGTTTTTGGGATATCTTTGAGAGAGTTAGCCTTTCCTATTTATAATTTATTACATCAATTGTTGTGAGACCTTAGGTTGGTTAGTATTATATACTATAAATTGGGTACATTAGGTATACTTAATTTAATTTTGGATATTGATATGTATTTTTATAATGGTACTTTTTTCTTCAATGAGTTTCCATCTCTTGATCCATGTATTCATTGGGAAGTTTAACCTTGAGTCCTATCACAGACCAAATCTAGTCATCACAGAAACTAGCTCTAAACCCATCATGTGACAAGGATTGAAGGGAGTTACCTATCCCCATGGTCTAGAACAAGTTCTTGAGTATCATTTGTCTTGGTTTTGGAATGATTTACCCGGATATGGATACATAAAACATCAATTTTTATTGATAAACTGAATTTGAAAAATTCACACCAAACAAGGTTTATATAAAATCTAGAATAGAATAAATATGTTTAAAGTCATTAAAAGAGGTCCAAAGACACAAATAAATAGCAGCATAACAGCCCCAAGGACTCCACACGACAATGGGTCATCACCCACAAGCCGTCTCCACAATGCTGCACCAAGGAAGGGAACTAACACCCTGAACCGCCATCACCCAAAGCCTTTCCTCTACCTGTGTTCAACAAGACCAATTCTAATTACACCCAAGAGTTTTAATTAGGGTTTTATTCTTATCCCAATAGGATACCATGAAGAGAATTCATAGGGTAATAAATACATGATAAAAGAACTCCATTTTTGATAACGTAGCCGTGGTGGAAATATTTTCTAATGAATAAAGCTGTTAAATGTAAACATTTTTCAAAGGGAATTTTCCATGAAAAAGAACATATATATAAAATAGGTAATATAATGTATTTTCTAGTAAAAACCACCATATTCCAATTATAAATTCACAAGAGTCAATGAGCACCAATCTCAAAAACACCCCCAAGCACTAGGTAGTCTTGGGCCCCATGTACCTTGTACCTTGGTGAAAAGTAACCATAGAAAATCCATTCTCATGCAAGATCCACTAGTAGGGAACATACCCATAACCTAGTGGTCCCCAAAACTATTTCATACAGTTTATTTAGATTTTTGGTTATCCAAAATGCTAAGTGAAACAGGGACAAAATCCATCCATATCACTAGCCATACTAGTACACATTCACCCTCCTAGGTACCTAGGGTTCCCCCATTCTACTCAAACAATTATCTCATGATGCCAAAAGCCATTATCACATAAGAACAATAGTTATGGTCATAATTAATTAAAAACAGTAGCTACCATGCTTTTCACCACTTAAAACACACAATAAAACCTTTATAATTTCAATAAAATAACTTCACAAAATTTAACAATGTTTTGCACACAAAATACCTTAAAAACCCCACTTTGAACAGTATGTGAATACCCATTTTCATCAAAATATAACTTTCAGCACCCAAATCATTTCTATAAATGGATCACATGATTTATAAAATAACCCCATTGGTTTGAATGGCCCAAAGGCCTTTATTTTTTTTTTTATTTTTGATAATCCACCTTTCAAGGGGTGAGGTGGAACCCTTACAAGGCATGAAGGCTTAGAGACAATTACATGACCCATAGGTCTTAGAGGGAATCACCCTGACAAGAAAACTTGTAACTGATCCTCCCCAAAACAAGTCATGATATCATTACTTCACCTTCATAGGACTGGTCAGCTAGCTGTCCTATGCAAAGCTCTACAGGCCTAGTACTGATGGAAAAGCCATACCCTCTCATTCTTCTGATTTCGGTTAACTCTGATTTAGTGAATTAGCCTGCCATGATCCTCATATGAAGCATTATCCCATGTATTCTTACTGGTACATCTGCATTCATGTGTCCCAAAGGCCTTGGGGGTGTCCCTAAGACCTTAAGGTGGCCCAAAGGACTTGAGAAACAACTAGCCTGAAGGCCTTGGGTGGCCCGAAAGCCTTGCTGGACCTGAGGACCAAACTTGTGGCTCAAAGGACCAGATGGATGAATATTTCCAGCTACCATAGTACCGAACAATACCTGATACAGTACCTGCATAGTTCCTGCTACAGTGACTACACAGTTCAAGCAACAGTTACTGATACAGTACTGCAATAGTTACTGCTACAGTACGCCCTCAGAAAATATGCCTCCACCGGGATTTGATCTTGGGTCTCTTGGATTCACCTACGGAGTCCCCACGAATGTGGATGAGGCTCATGTTCGAAAAAAACACCATTGTCATAAAATAAAAGAGACATGTGAAACACCCAATTTAAAACAAAATTGGTACCCCAATTTACCAAAATCCATATTAAAATCCCATTTCTAACATCATGAGCATACCAATATTCATCAAAACCGAACATACATCAACTAAGGAATTTCTATAAACCCATTATAGAATTTATAAAACAAACCGAATTGGAACAATATTAAATAGACATGAAAACACCGAATTAAGAAAAAAACGTGCACCCCAAATTCATTTTCCTAACAAATGTTACCAAAACCAGATTTCACTATAAGAATAATGAATAATAAATATTCTAAAGACTAAATTCAGAAATGATAACTAATATAGAAATGATCAACCATGTAACCACCTACCACAATAATGAAAACCCTTGACTCTTTGTGTAAAAATCCAACTGCACCACCGCCGCACCACACAGGGGGAAAACAAACCTAAAACCCCAATATTAGACCATGAAAATAAAAGAAAAACCCTATGTACAAAGCCCTAGTTTCTGGACCAGATAAACCTCAAGGATAGGGGAAAAAACCCTAAATAATGGAGATAAATCAAATCTTGAATCACTTACAAGAAAGGAACATGAAGTTCCCCCCATCAAAAACCCTTTCAAAAAAGAGTTCCAAGGGAGGCTTGGGGAGCTTGAAGACCTCCCATGGCTGCAAGGGTCGAATGGGGGAAGAATGGGGTAGATTAGGTATATTTATTGGAGGGAAAAAATGGAATTTCAAAAATATGTTTAATGAGCTGGACACCCTGCACGGTTTGGTGGCATGATTTATTAAACCATGTGGCCAAACCGTGCGGCCTATTTTGGACACTCAAAAAGTGTTTATTTTCTCCCAGTTCCAAGGGGATCCAAGGGGGAAACCTAGGAGGAAATTATGGCCAAGTATAGTGGGAAATAATAATCAAAGAAAACCACCTTTACACCCCAAGAATCATCCAACTCAAGGGTATAAACCACCTTAACAAATTTCCCCACAAGGGGTTCCACTAGGAGTGTCACAAATTTGTTTCGAAAACAACTCATCCTCGTACTTTCCCTTTAATAAAAGACAAGTACAAATACCATCCAATACTTCCATGACTAAGGTCATTGATCAATAACACAACGTGAACCAAAATTTCCAACTCGAAATACCCAGAAACTAAGAGAAAACCAAGACCTAACATTGGTTTTGAAACAAAGGATGGAAATTTAAAATTTGGTTGTGACAATTCTCCCCACCATAAAGCTTTATGCCCTTATAATTCCACAAAAACACCAGATGTAAAAACAAAGACCAAACAATAGACTATGATAGACCCCCTTGCCACGTTTTCACCCACCTCCAAAAGGCCAAACACCTCCAGTTGATCAAACAAAGGAAAAGAATACTCCCACCAACCAAAAATTACACCACTTAACTGAAATGATCAAACATATTCAAACTAAATCCAAAAACAAAACACCTCAATCACTACCAGATGATGGTCATGAAATCCACCTGAAACAAACAAAAAACCTGAATAAGCTACCACAACCATACTTAAACAACCCAAGTAAGAAATTGGTGGCTAGATAGTTTAAAATGAGACTAAATCCAACCAAGAAACCTCTAAGGATAAGACCGAGTCACTAATACGAGGTTTCCCAAATAGACTTCCCACCATAAGGGACAACTTAATTTCTGAGACAGAATGTGGACACCAATTAGGGGACGCCCAAACAGTCTCCCCAACATAAGGGGTATACTAACATCATAATTTTTTTCCCAATTAATCTTAATTGAGATACATAGTGGGTCTTCCCAACACAAAAAGTAACCATATTAACTAACTAGTATGGGATAATCATGAAAATACAACTAAAATTTAAAGATCTAGCATGGACGCATGATTGGTTCTCATGGTTTGGGGAAACCGTGAGCTAACTGTGTAGACCATTCTTTCCAAAGAGGAAACTTAACACGATTTCCAAGTCCAAGGTGCACAACTGTGCAGAGACCATGCGGTAGCTACTATCTCTTATCTCACGGTCCCTTGGTTTGGCACACGGTTACTGCTAACTGCGTGCAAACTACACGCTTCAACCTATGTTGCCCAAATTTTAAACTTTCCTAAAAAAACAAATTTTACCTAAAGGGGAAAAGCATTAAATCAGGATATAACATGGGAACAAGGCACTCTCACCTCTTTCCACCAAACATAAAAAACTAGAAAAAAACAATGACACCATAGGTTTAGACTATCCCGATCATTCATACTGAGGGTAGGGCTTTAAGAAAAGGTTTGAAAAACTCAAGGATTTCCTTCCATGTATGCTCCAGCTTCTCTTCCAGACCTATGGCTAGAGCTCAAATTATTGAAACATCTTCAGCCTCGTAGTTAGGCTTTGGAAACCCATGAACGAAACTTCTTCTTCCAGTGACACAAAAAATTAAATTGTGATCTCATATGGTCTTAGTGAGACATGAAACACCTCAAACCCACTTTTATCCAACCCATCATTTCACCAACACAAGGGATTAGAGGATATACACATGTCACCCATTGTTTCTTCAGATGGGAAACAAAAAAATGAAAGGACACATAGAAACACCTTCCTTTATAACATAAGATTTTAGAATTCCCTAAACAGAGACACACAACCAACAAAATAGAGACTCTTATAAGATTGCACAACCTTTACCTTTACAGTAAAACAAATGTACGACATCGCAAGGTGTCACTGAACATGACCATTGCGGCTAATAAAAAACACTAGGAGATGGACCTTATGACGAGTACCAAACAAGACATGATTATCGCAAGTGTCCATAATACCACTCTTGGATAGAAATTCCACACTAGTGTCCTAATATGAACTCTTTATCGGATGAGACTGACGAAAGACCCAAAGTTCCTTTAAGACATCATTCTACACAAACAACCCTGAATTGCATTCACCTTTGATGAATCAATAAAATTAAGAAACTATGTTCTATTTGAACCTCCCACAACCAGTCTCCCTCTATAAGGAGACCCATATAACCTTAAAAGAACAGGGGTAAACCCAATCACCAAATCTCAAGAAGAAAGTCCTTATGTTGATTAACTAGAGGATCATCCAATGGAGAATCACCATTGGCCACATATGAATCATGCATTAACTCTTTATGGGAGCATACCCTAGCCAAAATGAAAACCCAAGGACCCAACCAATCTGGTCATTTGGTCACAACATACCACAAACCTGAACCGAACACATGAGGGGAGCCACCACATTGGCCTCCCAAACTTTTCCTCAAAATGGACTACTGACCAACGCTTCATTCCAACTTATCAATGAAAAACTAACCCAACACATTATTCTAACAAGAATGGTTCTTGAAATCCAAACATAAAATAATAAAAATTATATAAACACATAATCCACACCCCCCGACCAAACATTATCAAAACACTACACTTTCCTACAAAAGCGTTCTTTAAAAAATAGTGTTGGTGGGTTGCGCATTTACCGATGGTACCTCGTGAGCCTCACACATGAATGTTACATGACACACTAGGAAAAAAATCATATCCATCCATATTAACATATAATCCAATGCTTGTGGTCACCCTTGAGAATACCAAATACCAAAAACAAACCCTTCCTCTTTTCAAAATCAAAAAATTTTAACCACAGTTTCCCTTTCTAAAATCCACAAACCGTAAAATCAAAACCCAATTTTCATCTCACAAAAAAATTATGAATAGAACCCATAATTCAATAAAAAATAACTTTAATGCCTTTTAAAATCATTTCAAAAAATTTAAAACCATTTCAAAAAACTTCTAATTTCATGAAAAACACTATTTCATAAATCTCCATTTAATTAAGAAATCATCTCTTCTCATTTCAATACAAAGTTCTAAAATTTCATAGAACCTTTCAAATGATCTGTATTTACCAAATCAAAATCCATCTTAAACCCCCAAAAATAAAATCTAGAACACTTAATTAAATTCCAAACACTTTTCTAGGGTTTATAAAATTCTACTGAAAACACATTTTAAAAACCCCCTATAACATAATTCATACTTTTAATAGAGGTGTAAACACATAATTTACCCTTTAGAAATAATTCTAAAATTTCATTTCGATACTTTTAGTAATAAAACCATTTTCAATTTACTATAAAATCACTTCGAAAAAATCCACCCTCCTTAAAATCAAGTCATTTTTTATTTAAAAACCATGTTTCCAAGATTCCAAAACAAAGAGACACAAGATAATGTGAGAGGAAACTAGTTCGGTGGGTGACTTGGACATATGGTTGGCAGCCATAGGAAAATCGCTTCACCATCATAGAGAGTTTTCTAGGGAAATATTCCTAGATCCACATGGCTTTCCATGCCCTAAGAGCTCACTGAGACCATTATCACAACTCTCTTTTAATTTCCCCTAATCATCATCAAACCAAGAAAACCAAAAGACTCAGATAAGTCCCAAATTACCATGGTGACATGAATCCAGTCATGAGGTGTGATATACAAGAACACTACCCATAATCAATACATCATTTCCCAAAAATACCAGCTCTATACTATCCTGAATCTTTCCCAAATACAATGACTCAAAGAGTGAACCTCCTTTGATACCATTTTGTTACGAACTGAATCCGGTCCCCACCAAAACTAGTGCCAAAAATGGCCCGTGACATGGCCCAAAGGGTGTTACCTATCCCCATAGGCTGGCACAAGTTCTGGGGGATCATTTATATTGGTTTTAGATTTATTTACCCAAATATGCATACATAAAAAATCAAAAAATTTGATAAACTGAATCTAAAAAATTTACACCAAACAAGGTTTATAAAAAATAAAGAACTGAATACATAAGTTTAAAGACAATACAAGAGGTCTAAAGACACAAATAAATAGAATAAAAACATCCCCAATGACTTCACATGAGAAGGGTCCATCACCCAGAAGCTGTCTTTACAACACCACCCCAAGGATGGGAACTAACACCCCAAACCGCCATCACCCAAAGCCTTTCCTCTACCTGTGTCCAACAAGACCAAGTCTACTTACACCAAAGAGGTTTAAGTAGGGTGTGAGACTAATAAAAATATGATAACACCAAGTGATTCCATAGGGTAAGCAATACATGATAAAAAACATGCCATTTTTTTAAACCAAGTAATGGTGGAAATAATTTATAAAGAATGAATCTTTTAAATACAAACAGTTTTCGAAGGGAATATCCCATAAAAGTAAACATATAAATAAAATAGGTAATATACTGTATTTTACATAATAAACCACAAAATTCCCATTATAAATACACAATATTTATTAAGAACCAATCTCGGGAACACCCCTAGGAACTAGGTAGTCTTGGGCCCCATGTATCTTGTACCTCAGTGAAAAGTAACCATAGAAAAATCCATTCTCATGCACGAGAAACTAGTAGGGAACATAACCATAACATAGTGGTCCCCAAGAATCATCTATATATTTTAGTTAGAGTTGTCATTATCCAAAATTCAAATTTAAATAGGGACAAAACCCATCCGGATCACTAGTCGTACAAGTACACATCCACCCTCCTAAGTACCCAGGTTTCCCCCATTGTGCTCAAACCATTATCTCATGATGTCAAAACCATTATCCCATAAACACATTAGTTATGGTATTAATTAGTTCAAAATAGTATCTATAATTCTTTTGACCACTTAAACCACACAATAAAACATTTATAGTTTCAATAAAACAACTTCACAAAATTTAACAATGTTTTACACACAGAATCCCTTAAAAACCCCACTTTTTACACCATCTGCATACCCATTTTCATCAAAACATAAATTTTAGAACCAAAATAATTTATATAAACCCATTACATGATTTATAAAACAACCCCATTGTCACAACATAAAATAGACATTTGAAACACCCAATTTAACACAAAATTGGTTCCCAATTTAACACAAAATCAGTACCCAATTTACCAAAATCCCATTTAAAATCCCATTTTTAACATAATGAGAATACCCATATACATAAAAATAGAAAATTAATAACCCAAATAATTTCTATAAATCCATTACCTTATTTAACAAACTAACCGAATTGGAAAAATATGAAATAGACATGCAAAACACCCAATTTTGCACAAAATGGGTACCCAAAATTCATTTTCCTAAAAAATGTCACCAAAAGTAGATTTCAAAACAATAATAATGAATAATAAATGTGATAAAACAAAAATTCATAAATGATAACTCATCAATAATTGATTACCCTTGTAGTAACCTACCACAATAATGAAAAACCATGATTCATTTTGTGAAAATCCAACCGCACCACCGCCACACCGCCACACCACAAGGGGGTAAAAACTAACTTAAAACCCCAATATTAGATCAAGAAAATCAAAGAAAAACCCTAGGTACAAATCCCTAGTTTCTGGAAAAGATAAAACTTAAGGATAGGGGAAGAAACCCAAAATAATGGAGAGGAATCAAAGCAAGAAACACTTATATATAGAGAACTTGAAGTTTCCCAATAAAAAAACCCATTCAAAAATGAGTTCCAAGGGAGGCTTGGGGATCTTGGATACTTCACATGGATGTAAGGATCGAATGAGGGAAGAATGTGGTGGATTTTGCTTATTTTTAAAATGAAAAAATGGTATTTCAAAAAGATTTTTAATGAGACTGATACCCTACACGGTTTGGCTGTACGGTTTAGTAAACCGTGCGACCAAACCGTGCGGCCTATTCTGGCCACCAAAAAAGTTTCTATTTGCCTCTAATTCCAAGGGGATATAAGGGGGAAAAATAAGAGGAACTTATGTATAATTATAGGGGTAAATAATAGCCATATAAAACCACCTTTCTACCCCAAGACTCAACCAACTCAAGGGTATAAACTCCCCCAACAACACTCCCAACAAGGGGCGCTACTAGGAGTGTCACAAATTTGTTTCCAAAACACCTCATCCTAATACATTAACTTTATAAAAATAAAAGTCCAAATCCCATCCAATACTTACAAGGCTAATTTCATAGATCAATAACATAATAGAAACCAAAATTTTAAACCCAGAACACCCGAAAACCAAGAGAAAACCAAGAACCAAAATTTGTTTTAAAATAAAGGATGGAAATTGAAAATTTGGGTGTGACAAGTCCTCATATTAATTAAATAGTCCTTCTAATGTTTTTGGTGGAAAAAGTATTATGGTGGAGAGAATTGTCACACCTTAATATCTCTTAAAATTATTATTTTATTTATTTTTGAATCCTATTTATTTCCCCCTCTTATGGGTGTTTCTTTGAAGTTTGTATTTTTTCATGCATATTGTGTCATACAGTTTGAACAATATTAGTAAAAACCATTCCAAAACCATTCAAAGGAAAATAATTTTTAATAGAGATAAATCACACAATTTTTGCATGATTTTTATAACTGTGTGGTATTACTCTGTTTATTACTCCATGTTCCTAGTATGTGGTGCATAGCTAACAAATATTTTTTCTAACCATGTGGGAAAACCATCTTTAGTTAAAAAATGTATTAAAAATGGGTTTTTTATATTTTTACTCCCAATTAGATTTTTACCCAAAACAAACTCATGTCCCTTTTTTGGATCATGAACAATTCTAAATCTTCTCTCTATATCTAATTTTATTCCTATTTCCTTAGTATATTATTGGATTTTCATTAATTTTTGGGCCATATTATTCAAGGTAATCACTCCAAATCTGTCCCCCCTTTTTTATTCTCTCCTTTTCTCTCTATATCTATTTATCTCAAACCATAGTATGTTTTTATGAGCTAGGAATATCTTGGATCCATTTTAATTTTGGTATTTGGATTTTTTGAGTGTTTTTTAGGTTCTTCTTCGTCTCTTGGAGCTTTTTTGACTATTTCATGGTGGATTAAAACTGCAGCTTAAAAGAGAAAAAGGATTCAATGTATGTGGAATTTTATATAAATATTTAAATTTAGAAATATGATTATTCTTAATGCATTTTTTATGTGTTTTATAAATTCTATCAAGTATAACTAGTAGTATATTAAGAAAAAAGATTCTTCCTCTTGTTTTTCATGAAATTTATGTTAGAGTTATTTTTTAAAAATTATAAATATTATTTTATAAATCCATGATTTTATAGTGTTCGTATAAATTTATGAATGGATATATGAGATTTATGTTCAAATTATAATGGGGGTTTTATCTTTGGAATCATTTATTATGGCTATGTTTTATAAAAAAATGTCTCTCGAGGCCTGATTGGAACTTTAAAAATAAATCTAAAATAAAAACCCCTTGAAAAAATCCCCATTTTGTTATGAAAAATGAAATATTTTATGCTAAGGGTGATTTATTTCCCAATGAAGGAGCTTAAATTTATGTAAATATATTCCTGATGGAATTTAAGCTATTTATTTTGAGGTAATTGTAGGTGATCATATTGATTGCTTGTGATTTTCTTTATATATTATTATAAAATTATTGGTTGTGATCAACTCCATTTAGATGTTATGGGAATCCATTTCTATTTAAGTGGGAGATCTAAATATATTCACTACACTAATTCATGATCATTCTCTAAATGGTGGCCCTAAGATAGATTTTACTCTACTTATGGGATATGCCCCTCGATTATCCCAATGAGGGAAACACTGGGTCTTAGGGTAGGTTGTTGTTATCTAAAACATGTCTTATTTAATAGTCATCTGGATTTATCCAAGGTTTTCTTAGAATATTATTAGTTCCCATTATGTGATGTTTTTTTTTAAAATAACTTATGTTGAATGATTTTAATAATGGAAATGTAAATTATTATTTTTAAAGTAAAATCCTAGAATATTTATCTTTTTTTAGAGAAAGAAAGCTTGTTTTATTTAAATCATTTTACCTTTTCCTAAAAGACTATTTTTAAAATTTTAATTCCTTATTTTATTTCTTTTGAAATATGAAACATATTTTACATATATTTATATATATTTTTAAACTACCATGAAATAGTTTTTTTTAAAGGGTGTTATTGGACTAGTGGGCTATTGTTTACTAGGTTGTTTAGCTCATAGCTATTATTATTACTAGTTATCTTGTTCTTATTAGACATGGTATCTTGTTTTCTAAATCATGGTTGGTATCGAGTTTGTGGTTTGAGATGATAGTGGTTGCTAGTGGAGAATATATTCTTCTATATAGAGATGGTTAGTGTTATAAGTTTTATTTTTCTTTATGTATTTCAGTATTCTTGATGTATTAACCTTTCTATATTTCAATTCATACTCTATATCCTGTTTTTTTGTGGTTCTATTCAAATTATGTTGTTTTCTTTTTGGATTTTATTATTTTTATTTGAGATGTATTTTTTGTATTATGGATTCAATTTTTGTTCTTATATTTTTTAACTGTTTATTTGGTGATGTAGTCATCCAATGTCGGGAAAGATAATGATGGGTTTGGGGGGGACCCTTTTCATTATATTTATTCTTCGAGAAAAATCACCCCCTTTGGTACTCATTGATTTCCTTGCTTCTTGTCACTTGCCCATGATAATTTGGAATGCATATCAGGTACATCATAGGTTGACTTGAGTGCCCAGTTTTCGGGTAGACGGAGGTGGTATTTGAAATAAGCTTATTGGGTTATTCTTACACATGTCCTTGGGGATAGTGTTAATTTTGCACAATTTCCCAGTTTTCATCAATTCAATCCTACATAGTCTATGATATCATAATCCATCAATGCTCATGTAAGATATGGAACCTGTGTAAGAGATAAAAAAAGTCAACAATGGGTAGCTCTCTATTGTGACATGTGAATTGGGTAGTATCCAATGTTTCTTGGGCCTTTGAACTTTATATCTTTGGAAATTGTCCATTGGGCCTTCAGGTCATGTTTTTTTGTCATACCTAGGGTTTTTACTTTCGATCTTGAGCCTTAGGACATGGAATTTTCATTGGTTTATCAAGCCACTGGGCCTTCGGGTCATAACATTTTTTTCAAGATTCATGAAATGATCAGAAATTTATTTCATCACATTTGGAAGGTGGTATAACATGTTTTGTGCAAGTGTATTAGGGTGGGTGACCAGGAAATAGGGATGGTAATGTTGAATCCAAATATTCATCCATCAATCCTCACACCAATGATATATGGATGGCTTCCCAGCCACATGGATTTCTACACAGTCCCCCAATTAGATGATATGAAGCATCAAGTTGACGGTGTTGTGTGGACAATACAATAATCATTGGGTGGGAAGCATGGAAGAGAGATGACTATGCTAGAACCTATCATCTAGTCTTCCACCCTAACTTATTTAAGGTAGAGGGGTTTTATGATATGTTTTTTTAATCTAACAAGGCACAACTTCTCATCATGGGGGAGACAAATCATCCTTTAATGGAAGCATATGCATTGTTACTGTGATTTGTGTGTGTGTGTGGGGGGGGGTGATGAGACTTTTGAATGGTGATTGTCATGATTCATTATTTATTTTAGGCCTTTAGTTCATCTATGTACTATGGGTCATTGGTTTCTTCATACCAAGTTAGGGTCTTGGGGTCATGTTTTGGGAAGGCTATGTACCACTAGTCCCTCTGGATATATATTGGGTTCCTTCTTAGCCTTGTTTAAAAGAGGATTTATTTTTTTGTTTTAATAAAAGTGGTCTATATCTTCAAACTATTTTAAAAAAATTACATATTATATAATGTATAACATGAAATAGTACATATTAGAAATAAATAAAAAAGATATTATATTTATTTAATTATGGAATATTCATAATGTATATATTAATTTATAAAAAATTTATAATTATTTATTTATTAAATGGCCATAAATTATTTATCGCTTAGTTAGATGAAATATTTTTTTATTTATTTATCCATTATTTTATTAATAGATATAAATTTTTATATTATGAAATAATGTGTGATACAGTTTAAAGAGTTAAACAATGTCAAAAATTTGGTTATACAAGTATACAAGGAGTTACATGATATGTATGATAATTGTTTTATGTTTCTTATTATGTAACTTTGGATTTTAGTTGGGAATGAGATTTAATTATGTTTTTAATTAAAGTTTATACATATTATGTGTTAGATTTAAGATGGAATTTAGGTCTCTCTCAAGGTTATATGGACTTTTAGTTGGACTTCTCATTGGTTTAGAAGCTCTTTCCATGCCTAGAAATGGGGTTTGGCCATCTCTCACTTTAAGATTAATCTTATGATAATTATTGATTTTATATTATTAAAAATCATTACATAAAATGGTTTCATATTACTTGTACATAGGATTAATTTGGATGTGTATACATATATATGACTCTTAATTTGGGTTAGTAAAACATGCTCTGAGTTGTGTAAAGAGTTACACATGAACATGGTTTGAAAATATTTATTTGGTGTAATGAATAGAATTTTAAAATAAAGAACTATAAATCTTCATATATAAAGGGAATACCATGATATTATATGATGATATTAAATACCCTTTAAAATAATAGGTTTTATATTCTTCCTAAAGTTAAAATTTATAAAGACCTTGATCATCTATCCAGATAGCTTCATGATAAAGTTGGGTGCATATGGATTATATTTCCTAAAAACAAGAAATTAATGAGGTGACCCTAAGAGTCATATTCCTTGTTTTTTATATTTTTTTAGGTTACACATAGATGGTAAAACCTAAGAGTTGAGATACTAAGGGAATTCCGTTGATTTTATCCATATGATGGATTGGTGAAACAATTATTTTCTCAACTATATAAGAGTCGTATATGATATGGTTGGGAAAATTATCCACCTAAATAACTAAGTGGTGAAGGTAATTCCAAGGTGGGATCGTTTCATAATGAAATATATATCATGAATCACTATTACATATGAAGAATTTTAAAAAATAGTTCATCATTTTGGTGGAAGAATATTTAATAAAAGTACTTATTAAATGATTGTAAAACATGATAATCATATGATAAAAGGTCATATTGTTGAAAAATAACATCATCATTTTCATTAAATCGACTTTGAGATAAATATAAATAAAGGAGAAGCTTAATGTAATAAACTCATTATTCTATTATAAAATTTAAGAAAATTTATGAAGTAAGAAAATTTTATGTATAAATAAAAACACTTTGCTGAGTAAAAAACTATTTAAGTTGTTGAAAAGTTGAATCTTGATTTTTATAAGTATATAATGATTCAATCTTGGTTTCAAAGGAATTATATGAAAAATTACCAATGTAACTTTAGTCTTCACTCATATATTCAATATGAGTGAGTGTGTTATATGACTTAGTGAGATTGAAAGTTTCTTATAAGGATTATTATGGCTTGTGAATTCACTATGTTATCATTTTAGAAAATATTCTGATAATATAGATGAATTTTAGAAATTTTGACCCTATTTACCCAATGTGTTGGGAATTTATGAACCTGGAATGTGATGTCACTGTTCTAGTTCAATGTTAATATTACAAGTGGGTAAGAGTTTAAAATCAGAATAAGAAAATTTAGTTAGAGAACCTGATAATTTTCTTCAAAATAACCAATAATGGTCATTGATACCTAAAGTAAGATTTTATAAAGAAATTATTTCTATACAAAGTAATTGTTTAGGATACATGAAGGAGTCTGAAAAATATATGGAATGTTAATTTAATATACCAATTCTATATAAATAAATTATTCAATTTTGAAGCTATATGATACCAATTATATACTTTACAAGTTTTGTAAATATACAGAAATTAAAATTCATGGAAATAATTGAATGTTATTTTTGTTTTCATTTCATTGATAAATAAAATATTTTCTGAATCATAGAATAGATGCAAAGGAAATTCTCATGTGAATTTTAAAAGGATTTATACTTTCATTTTATTCCTCTTATACGATAAGTGAGGTTTTTTATTAACAAATTATTCTTTTTAACAATATGGGATGATGGATTCAATACACATGGAATATAATTCATCAATATCTATAACATATTTTATAATTAGAAAATGATAAAATAATTTTTTATCCCAACTATAAGTATTTATATTGATTTTTAAAGATATAAGATATATGATCTCACCACCATTAGTGTCATATTTTAAAAAATAATGTATTCTTTTTAGTATAATGATATAAATGCATAGAATACCATGGATAGTTTATTTGTTAATATTTTCCTTCAAGGAAGAAATAAGTGTTATTTCATAAAAAAATAGGTGTGTGTATCTTAGCACAATATTCTGAGAATAATATAGTGTCTAAGAGGCCAGTGAGAGTATTTTTAGACATAGATATGTTCAAAGTTAAAAAATAAATGATTATTCCAAAGTGAATATCACTTAATAACCTAATGGGGTTTAGGATGTGTCAGAAAAGAAAATCATAAAAGAGTTACATATTGTTACAAAAAATATTTCAAGGGAAAAAAAGAATAGAATAATTTCCAATAAATTATGAGGATGTTAAACTTAAAAAGATTTATAAGTAGAGAATAAAAGTTATTAACATCATAAAATTGGATGCTGTGAAGTTCAAGTATTTTGAATACCATGTTGATGGAGTTGAAAATTCATAAGGTAATTATTAAGTCTCAACATTATTAAAAATTTATTCTTTAATAGTTGATACTCACTAAAGGGTTTTTTGAGATTATATTATTAGATGGTCAAATAGATACATGATAGGAATTATATAGAGATTTATTGAGTTTAACAAAACCCTAAAAGTGAAGAAAACATAAGTTTGATCTGGTATCCCATGACACTTGATATGATAAGACACATACTTAGTTATAGTTTTTTAAGTGTTATTAAAAGAGTTTGAGAATATAAAACGTATCATGTTATACAAAAATTAAATTTCCATGTTATCATTATTTTACATTATATTCACACACAAACACACATATATATAAATATATCATGAAGTGAAATGATAACTACAATCTCAAAGTATGACTTCAAGTTTCCCCTTACTTATGTTCAATATATATTATTATATATTGTAATGAAATTTTATGGTTAGCATGATTAGGATTCATGTATGGGGAGAAAAATATTTTCTTGGGGAACAAAATTGGTTTTGTGCACTATGTGACCCACTAAGTATATACCACATGGAGTGTTATGCACTTTGACTTTGTTATACAAAGGGTACAGTGTTCATATTTAGATTTTCCTATACCAATGATTGATGAGATACCTTACATGAGAACCTTTATACTTTGACATATTTCTTACATAAGACTTGAGGCTTAGAAAATAAGGGGATGGTTTGATATGTTTCTAATCATATCATTGTTTGACGCTTGACCAAGATGAGATTTTTCCTCTCATATGACGAGTATGGAATATAAACCCTTGATTGAGATTGATTGATGAATTGTACAATCATACCAAGACATTACAAATGAAATACTTATTTATTAAGGAGAGGGAAACTTTATATGGTCATAAATAAAGGTTAAATAAATGTGGTGTATTTATCAACTTTGTCATTTTATAGTTAGAGAATTGAGAATGTATGAGGAGGCTATATAAAACTAACATACCTCATGTCCCATGGTCACTAAATGTTTTTGAAAAAGGGAACATAAGAAATTTCAATGCTTTAATATAATGGAACTAGTAGAAACATATATAAAGATACATGTGTTTAATAGATATCATGCTAGATCCATTTTCATATTGAGTGGTAATGATTCTTTTCCAGTGGATGATATTTTCTTAAATTTATGAATTTTATAATTTCTATTTTTTATCAATGCTAAAACATCCCGTGAGGTCAAAATTTTTGGTTGACTGTATGGGGATTGATTTTAAATCAGATATATTCTCTAGACGTGTTTTATATTTTATCCAAAAGGACTTTTAATGGCTATTCACAAGATATTTCCTATGATATGATACATGATGAATTTTTTATGATAGATTTCAAAAGGTTTTTTTATAAATATCCAAAAGAAGTTTTGGATATTGTTTCACAAGTAATTGTATATGATATAGTATGAGGTGAAATGAAATAAAGCCTATGAGGCTTTAGTATAAGTGGGAGATTAAAAGAGATATTCCCTAAATAACATGAATAATTTAAATTTATTGAGATATATTTATGTGACTGGTTTTTTTGGACCTATATAATATTTTAAATAATATTTTTATGTGTTTCCTTGAAGTGGTTCTTTGATTTTGGGGTTGTGGGATATAAGAAATAATATATTAATTTATAGTTTCCACCTAAGTGATTTGAAGAAAATATCATTTTGACATGAATGGGGAATTATGTGGAGAAACTGATTTCATAGTTGTATCCAGAATAGGGGTTTTACCATAGGAGATGTGTTATTTTGGTTTACACCCAGGGTCTCAGGATTACCAGTTGTGGGTGTGAAATTAAATACAAATTAATTAATTTTATATCATTAAACACTAATATTTAATTGTTTAATACTATTTATGATCTATGTTCAGGATCTAATATAAACCCTAATTATAGAGAAGAGGATAAGAGAAGATTTGGGAGATCAAGGAGATTGTGAGCATGAAAAACATTGAGGAATCATTAATGACACCTGACACATACACAATCTTCACCAAAAAATGATTGAAATGAGAGGTGTAGCTCATTATTTTTAATTTTTTATTTATTCTCATTGATTTATGTCTTATTGATATTTTTGAAAACCATTCCAGAAAAAAAATTTCTAGATTGTTGAAGTTCTGTTTCATTTATGATTCTTGAAACCCTGGTTATGGAATTTTATTTCCCTCTATTGATTTCCAAAATCCTTATTCTATGAAATCCTTAGGGTTAGAAATTTTATCCCTAATTTTTCTCCATTTGTGTTATTTTTTATGGATAATTGATGATTATGAACCTAATTTTCCTACTACCCTTTTTCATCTTCATGTGTGTAAAATCAAAGGAAATCGTCGGTCTTAGGGTGGGAAATGAGGGTATCATGTAACTTTTATAGAGTAAAAAACTATAATCAAGTAACAGTAAAGGGATATAGTGTTATGGGAATAAGGGTCCTGGTGATGTATAGTGTGGGATCATAGTAGTGTGAAGGATGATGACCACTATCATAGTTGACAGTGGTAGAGAGAAATTTGTTAGGTAGGCGGTCGTAGTGGTGTTAGCACCAGGTGGCTATTGTGAGTCATATTAGTGGCCTCATCCATCATGATTATAGAAAAAAGAGTGTATACCTGTTATAAATGGTCTAGAAAAACTCATACTCTAGGTTTATCATCACATGGGTCTGGCCTCCCAAGCTATCCCAGTGCACCAGGCTGAGCGGGTCCCGGTGGCTGGCCTATGACATGTAGCACGTCAGGCAGGCATATTAGATGGGGTTATCCCAACCCAATCTGGGCAGTGTGCTATGGTTCACATGGGTGATAAATTCCTGGTATCATAGTGTTTTGGGGGGTGTATTTTCACTCTGAAGGCATGTTATGTGGCATGACCAAAGGACATTACATGGCCTATTTTTTTCTTTTGTAGTGTTTTTCACAACATTATTAATATATGTTGATTTTGATCAAATAAATAACCTATATTAAACGTTTTTCCTTACAGATAATGATATCTTGGGGTTTTTATTAATTTGATTATTTTTTCAAGGAAAGATAGACAATTTTAGGATTTAGCTCTATAAGGTCGAAGATAAGGATTAGGCATGGCGATTAGAGAATTATCATGGTTTTTACTCCCTTATATGTGAATTTACATCTAATAATGTTTCTCCCAAATCAAAAATAAAGTTTTTTACTCTAAAAAAATCTTGGTATAAAAGTCCTTTATCTATAAATTCTATAATTCCTTGTATACATGCTCAAGCGGGGCTCGGGTCCTCTAGCGGGGTAAGTTACTCCTTCAGCTGATACTTTTCCTTTAGAGAGGCATTATTCGCCCACTATAGTTTTCAGAGGTAAAATATTTTTTTCTCATATATGGGTATTTATGTAAATAGGGTTTATTATTTCCTTTTTATAAATTTATCCTTGTTCAATGTATAAGTTCAACACAATGTATTCTAGTGGCGGTGTGGAATAAAGGCTGAGAAGATCAAATACATCGAGGCTTATAAATCCTCAAGAGAACCTTAGTTTCATTAAAGATGTGGCATACAACTAGGATATCAAATTTATTATTTTTGATATTTTAGGTACCGTATGTATTCATAGTTTCTTATGAGATGGGACCTTCAATAATTCAAGCTGAGATGACTCAGATTTCTCTACACCCTAGTGACTTTTATTGGAATAATATATTTTAATATTTACTTGTCTTAATATCATCCACATTATTATTTTGGAGTTTGATATTAATTTTTTATAGTATTTCTTTTGTGGTTTTGGGGAATACCATTAAGTATTATTATACTCATCCCTGTACAGGCTTTGTGCCCACACATGTTGTGCCTATAAAAATAAAGTACAATTAAAAGATGGTATCGGATGATGTGGAGCTGGTGCGGCTTTCTCAGATTTTATTATTGTTTATTCTCAAAAATGAGTTGTTATTCAAGGAGGTTTATAATGGTGTAGGTGACCATTGTTTCCAGAGATCAATCCAAGAGTACTCAGGGCGAGGAAGGTCTTTCTGGGGTCTTATCTATATTAAATTTGGATGTACAATTTGGGTGCTATTTGAATATGTGAATATGTGTTTATATTTGATGCCTTATGCATGTATTTTATACAGTTATGTTATGTGTGTATACATGTATACATCTATGGTTGTTGGTTATTTTATCCTTTAGAGATATAGGTTTGTTACTTGTAGATGTTGGCCAAGGCCTCCCATATTGTGTGACATGGCTACCCATTTTTAATCACCATCCCCTAGAATATTAGAGATGTTTTTGGGATGGAACCCTTATATTACTATTGAATCGAGTGAGGAACCAGTGGATCAAGTAATTTTATTCTGGTATCAGAGTGGTTGAGTCATAGGGAAGAATTTTTGAGTTATAAATCAGACGAGGATTGGTTTGGGAATGATTTAAAATGATGTTGAGGGGGTCTTGAGTTTGATTATCAAACCATGGAGACCAGTTTAGGAGAGGAAGTCAATATAACCATTTATAAGGACTCTGATAACATTTTATTCAACGAAGATCTTTTAGACATCATTGTAGGGTATATGAATGTTGGTGCATGCCTCATATAGTGGTCAATCTTGATCTTTTATGTCATTCCCCTATCAGATCATTTAGATATGCTCCAATACTTATGGGTTTAATCTATAAAAGGAATTGTGCTGCCTGCTGATATCTAGATTGGGTGTAGCGGTAGGGTTATAATAATACCATGATTATAGTTGGGCCTCTCACCACTGATTAGTGAGTGATGAGGCATTGTTATAGAGACTTGGTTTAGTGGAATAATTACTTCATGATCTGAGGCAATTTTTATTCCATTCATTCTTAGTATAGTATTTATTGTAAAGTGGATGTTAATTTATAATGAGTTATATGATACTACTCATAGTCTGAATATTTTTTTTGAATTTTTATTTCAAATTCCTCATGGCTTTGAGAGGATATTTTAATCCTCAGGTGACATAGGATTGGATGGATCATGGGAGTCACATTTTAATTTGGTTTATACTCTCACTAACCATATGAAACTTCTTACTTTGAGTTAAATATATGGTATGTTGATCTTTTATTGGATGATGTTTTTCAAAAACCACTATAGGAAAAACAAAATATAGAATTTATTTTAATAAATTATTTTATTTTAATTTGGGGTGATTTTCCATGGTGCAAAATTTAGTTGCGATTTTTCGGTAGAAAAAATATTTAGTAGTGCTTTTTCTAAGTAGTGGCTATTTTTTAGAGAAAAAATCAGGGGTAGTTTAAACTATTACTAAATAAATAAATTTAAAAATAGTTTTTCTTGATTTAACCACTTCTATTTTATTCAAAGTGGTTAAAAATGCTGCAAAATCAACAGCCCCAGTTAGAACTGCAACTAGTTATACAATTTCAAAAATAGTAAAATAAATTTTTATGTAATCCACCAAAAACAAGTACACAAAAAATATATATAAAAAACAAAAAAAAATACAGTATAACAAAGAAATTAACTTACCAAGATCAAAAAAATTACATTACATATAATAAAACAAACTTAAATTACATAATTGTTTATAAAATTACATGTTTCAGAAAATGTCAATACAACCATGAGTCAACACTAATCTACTAAGGTGCATGCCATTTACCCTCCATTACTTGGTTATGTTATTTTCCATAACCTCCTCCCCCTTCCTTTCTAGGGTTCTTATATTTAAATTAGTTTACTTCACACTAATAACAAGCACATTCAATGGATAATAATTGAAATACAATTAAAATTATATATTATTTGTTCTGAATTCAGTTTAATAATAATGAATAATTGGTACCCATTTGCATTCCCTAAATTATCATAACAAAAGATAGCCTTGGTTTATTTAGAAGATACACGACATGCTTTGGCATAGAAAACCTATATTGTATTATCATAATATACAATATCTTCATTTGAGTTGGACACCGTTTAACTTTCGTATTATATATTGTTTTTGTAAAAAGATTAAATTCATTAAATATAATATATTTATTTAGGATTAGGTATTGAATATCCTCCAAAACAAATTAAACCTTTTCATATCAGTTTCATGTTATCGTAACCATCTCAACTAATAATTATATCCATGATGATAATTTGATCAATGATCAAACACTATTCATAAACTTGAATTTTGCATACTCAAACTAGAATTTGATTATAATTAATTAATTTAAAAGTTCAATAACCAAAATTACTTAAATTATCTTAATTCTATACACACTCCACATCATAAACATCTTATTCATTACAATCATTTTCTCTTACATTATTGAAAGTATAAACATCAACTTAATAGTGGATTATATATATTTTATGCTGAAAGAAACGTTTCTTATCAACATCACACATAGAACTCCTTATTATATTTGGTCAACCTTATCCTATTTATCATTACTAATCAAATATTATTTAACATGAGAAAATCATTGATTTTGATCTCCTTAGTATAAATAAACCTTCATTTCAATCTCATATAAACATAAATATTTCATGTTAAAACTATAAATCATTTCCTCAACATATTCAAATTTCATAGCCTCTAAAAAATAATCCTAAATTTAAAATTTTATATTAATTAAAAACCATATATTTTTATCAAAAGTCATCACAATTATAATAACAGAACTAGTTCTCTAGATAAATTATTTTATTTGGAACCAATACCTCATGAACCACTTGTTTTTATCATAACCTATATTTATAATCTAGGATTAAAGTGTATAATAAATATAAGATATTAAAAGGAACTTGAAAAATAATTATCCAAGTGATAAGAATATCGTCATATTCTATATTTATCAAGAAAATAAATAAATAAATAAACTAAGTAATATTATGAGAATAATGGAATAACTCATCTATACAACAATATAAAAAAATAATTTAGTGTGGTTTGGAAAATTCCATACATCTTCAACAAATTTATATTATCAATTATAAATATCAAAGATATGAAAATATATGTATCTTATTTTACTAATTCATTTTATAGTTTATAATAATGGAAATTAAAATTTCACAAGATCACACAATCCTACATGTTATTAGAATTATTACAGAATTATGATGTGGATTATTCAAGGAATTGAATTCCTGTTTTTATGGTAGATACTAGTGAAATATTTTAATTCATTTGAATTATAATATTTAGTATAAAAACTAACGACTAAAATAAATTATATAAGTGAAAAATTTATAAAATTTACCACTCCTACACCCATGATGAGTGTCTATATTTCTTTAATAATTCCACTAGTAATCTTATGAAACACAATAGTCAACACACTCTCCAATGTTGAGACCCAATCATTTTTTTCATGTATGATTCCTTGACACCATCATTAGAAGTCATACCTATGGATGAAATCATATTAGGATAAGATGAAATCATATAAAAAAAGTGTGTGAGGTCTGTGATGAATTGTACCTTGTGTCAAAAAGGTAGAATGCGAACCAAGTGACATATAGCGGGTACCGATACTAAACCGATTCGAGCATTTCATACATATAAAAAATATTCCTTTCATTAATTAATATAAAAAAACATTCATTGAATTTATTAATATGAAAAAACATAAAAATTATATTCCTAGAAGGTCATATTTTTATTAGGTTACATTGTTAACATTTTTTCTTCTTCTTCTGTTCATTCTTCTTCTTATCCAGTATCCCTCACAAGATTTAAATTTTTAATATTTTAAGGCATAAGAAATCAGTTTGTTGTTTTTGATGGGTTCCACTATCACAAATTAATTCAACTTCATCACCCATATCACACATGTCTCTCAATTTCATGTGGACAACAACAATTCACCCACCATCCACTATATTATCAACACAATATGCCATTTTTTGTTAATAATCCATAATATATAGATTGTGTTCTTCCCACTCACCCGTATCGATCAACCAAGATAAATTGAAAAAACTAAATTGTAGGGAATCTATATTTATACCCCTAATAATATTGACCCAGTTAAATTTAAATAACAAAACTGAAAATTTCTTATGATAATTTAAGTTGATAATATGAACCAACATTCAATATTATCCTTAAATTTCAACAGTGAATATACCACTTTTTTTTTGTTTTCAAACCTTCCTCATAATCAAAAGTATGAAACTTGAAACTACAAATATTGTAAGCATTGAATATCCTAGCATGATATAAATATAATCGAGCTAAAAGCATCAAAACATTAGATAGTTCATATTGATTACAGTCATTCATTACCAATATAAGTTGATATAAATTGTTTTTATATAATTTATATAATTTTAAAAATATTCAAACTATGTATTATATTACGAACTTACATAATGTAAAAACCATTAAAAAATTTCATTGGTAATAACTTTTTTTATCTCTGTATCATTAGGATCATAGATCCTATGGTTACTTTTGATTTGTGGCCTTAATTCTTCGACTTAGGGATCAATAATATTAGTTTTGAGTAGCACATATCTATGTTCTTGTCTTAACATCATATCTATCAATGAAAATGAAGATAATTTTATAACCTCTTGACCTAAAGTTGGAAAAATTAATGATTCATTATTGGTTTTCAATTGACTTGGATTATCATAGACACATCCCACTATATTTAATATTGTCTCTATCGAATCCAAATACCCTGAACAGAATCTTATACACTCTTCATCATGGTAACCTTATGTAATAAAACCTTCTTGATGATATTTATTTTTCACATAAGACTTCAAATAAGCGAGATAACTAATGATAAAATGAATAAATTAATAAGTAATGTTTTTAAATATTTAATAATGAAATCATAATTTTTTAATGGAACAATATTAAAATAAAATACCTATCCATGGGACACATCTTTTGATATTGTACGAGCCCTATAATTTTGGCTTCTTTGGGAAAATTCATCATCATATGAGTCATTAAAGTGATAAATGATGGGGAAAAGAATATATCCAAATGAAATAGAGACTATATAATTATTTCACGATGTTTATCAAATTAATTAAGGTTTAATGTATTCTCATAATTTTGTCTAAAGATTGTGAATAGGTAAATTAGAACAACCATTATTTTGTCAGGTAAATATTATTCATTTACAAAGGTAGTAACCAATCCATCAATATATGTGAGTCATAAATTTTCATTCCATGTATCTTATGATGATTAAAATAATATATATTGAAATATTACTATAATATCAATCAGAAACTTTCAATTTTTTTATTCTTTAAAGGAAAACATCTTTCTTTTTATTTTTCATTGAGAAAATAATTGATGGATACTTCCCATCATCATTGAACATATCTAAAATTTTATATTGACTGATTCTAAGTTATTTTGATCATTTAAATGATATTTTTAGTTTCCTTTCTCATTAAGAAATTTTAAATGACACATTATCACACACATTCTTCTCAATGTGCATAAAATTATGATTATGATGTAAGAAATTAAATTCCCAAAATAGACGTTTGAAAAAATATACTATTTTATTCTATTGTTGTACCCTAATTATAATTGACAGTGGTCAAACTCTTTTCCCACTTTTATTCATATAAAATATTTTCCAAACTTTGTAACAACATTTGATAAATTTTTCAAGATCTGTGATATTGAGAATAATTTTAGTGGAAGCATCAAATTAGTTTTTCCATTGAAATGTGAATTGTTAAAAAAATATGATATGTATCATGGAAGTGATGACGACACATGAAGAATCACTTTATACTAAAAGGTATCCATTGAGACTCAAAATTAAATTTAAAAATTAAACAATCCAAACTAGTGTGTATGCTTAAAAAATGAAATTTTTCTAGTCCAAGTAATTCACTAATGATCCATATAAGGTCAACATACATTTTGAACATTTTCATAGTGGATGAATCATTTGTTTCTATATAATTATTCCAAAAAAAATCTATAATTATTGAATAATATTCTAAAGGTATACACCAATTTCATTTACGAGCATTTTATTTCATGGAATAATCATCGATAAAATGGATGAAGTCAGTTTAACACACATCGAGGTAGGTAGTTTATAAGGGATCAAAACAGTTGGTCAAATGTATTGACTACTACTTAAAGTCCCCAAAGGATTGAATCCATGAAATTTCAATCACAAATGTATATTTCTAGGATTATAAGATAAATATGTATGTAATGACTTGAATGTATTCCATGATTTTGAATCTCTTGGATGTTTCATGAGCTCATAATTATTATTATTATGAAAATCATGCCACTATATATGTTCATAACTTTTAGATGACTTAAGTAATTTTTTAAATTATTATTTAAATTGAATGTAATGTAAAGCCGTCACAGTAATTTTATTTTTCTGTTTCATTATGGTAGTATGAAGATTCAAACTGACATAATTATTTATTTATTTCCATCTACAAGTACAATATCCTTTTCTCTTTTCTATATTTAAATATTATTTCTTATAAAGGATAAAACCATATCTACATGTGCGTATCTATTTAGAATTTATTCCAAGATTTATAATAATATTCTTCAACTCATAAAATGGAATGGGGATCTTTTATTCATAAATTATATCCCACAAAAATTGCAATATAATGAACATTGTTTTATTTATAATTCCACACAAAAATTTTATGACGTGAAAATTCAAAATAAAATAAAATTTTTAATATTTGAAACATCCTTCATAAAACTTCTGGATTCCATCTAAAAATAATTAAGAAAACTCAGTTCTTTTCTTGGCTGCGGTTTCCTTTATATTAGTCCCCTCATCATCATCTATTAATATATTATCATTTTGACCAATCTATCCTATAGTTATCAAAGCATCATTAATATATGTAAAATTTAGAATTGAATCAATTAATGTGTTACATTATTGATGGAATTCCCCTACTATTTTGAAATCATCATTTATCAAGTTCTAAATTTCATTATGTGCTAGCGGGGCATTCACTTGTTTATTTTGACTCTATAAATAACTACTTGAATTTAATATAACATTTGATTATCCATGAAAAATTCTAACACACATAACTAGGAGGAAATTTTTTTATTATAAAGTGATAAAATACATCAACTCTCTTCATTCATAATCTAAATTTAAAATAATGACATTGGAATTTGATTCATCATTCCATGGATCAATTTTTAAATGAAAAATCCAAAAAAAATATTCAAACACATAATATACTGAGATGTGGACCACGATAATTTAATCCAAATTTAATCCATATTTACTTGAATTTCTGCACTGTCAATTATAAAATATAATTACATTATTATATATAAAAATAAATAAATTTAATTTAAAAAATAAAGATTTTTTTAGAATTATGATAAACATATTAAGAAACATAATTTAGTCATTCAAATTACATTTTATTTATAAATTTATATTAAAATATTATATAACATACAGGGTATAAAAAAACATATTTTTATAATCCATAAAAAATTTATTCCCAAAAACTCATTTCAGGATTTATTTCACTATTTATAACAATACACCAATCTATAATATATCCAAATAACACTAAAAAAATAATTAAACCACACATAAATATATTATTAATTCTTTTAATAAGGTTAACATCATTTTCCTGAATTATGTCACTATTTACCAAATTAAACATATTTATACAAGTAATTCCATTTTTTCCTTAAAAAAATTCATATATAATGTTTTTCACTAATAAATTCATGAAAAATCATTCTTAATAAATTGAACTCAATTATAAAATCATTAGTTTTACACTAAAAATACAAACATAAGAGCAGTTCAATTTTTCGATAAAATCATAAAAATAAATATCATAGTGTCCAAGAGGTTACCTATCTCAAATTATAAAAACTATCAATGATAATAATGAATCCCAAACCACCCATAAAACAAAAATAATTCATAAATATACTAAAACAAATAATATAAGGAGAGTTATAATAGATAAATTACTAAAACTAACTCCATTGGACAATTGTTTCCTAAAATAGAGCACAAAATCAACTCCCTATGATTATGGAGAAAAAAATATAAGAAAGGTCTCCAAAAATAATAGTGAGGGTACAATGGTGTAGACATAGATACGGATTTAGAGAGTGGTATCTAGCATCGAGGATTATAGGGTAGTTGTTCAAGTGTTAAGAGATGTCTAAGGGGAGGCTGACAGGGGGTCCTTCATAATGTAGTGGTGAGGGGGGAGGCTGAGGTTGAGAGGATCGAATAGGCATCAAGAAATACTGATAGAGATTCCAGGGCAATAGTATTTGATTAGAATTAAGAAGAAGTGAGATGGAGGGTAAGGCCAAGAAGGTTTTGAGTGGGGGACATGCTGATTTTTTTAAAAAATATAGCAGTTATTTTAAAGAAAACTATTTATTTTTTAAAATTATTTGGATATGGTTTAAAAGAAACCACCCCTAAATGTAATGTTATTTTTAATGAGTCATTAAAAAAGTGGCACAAAATACAATTTTTTCATTTAGAAGATGTTTATAAAACCATCACTAAAGAATCACTATAATTTTCTGCATTTCATACAGTGAACTCATGATGAGAAAACTATACTATGGTTGAAGTTTTATCCATTGTTATGAATTGAGTTTTATCAGTGGTTGTTGGTGTTGGAGTTTCTTCCCTAAAATTAACATAATTTTTTACTTTCGATTACCAATATATTAAATGACTTAGATATTAATAAATATCTTATCACATGTTGAGTTTTATTTTATATAAATTAAGGAGAAACTTGAAGTGCTATGATAATATTCTTAAATATATGTTCTATGGACATATGACATCCATCGGATGATACATTGATGATGCATGGTTGTAAGGTGTTGAGGATTTGTATGCCATTTTGACTTCTCCCATAAATTTTTCACTTGGAAATATCTAAGAGAGTAGGTTATGGGAGCATACTCATTGATAGGGATTCCACATGTTATATGTTTTTTTGTATATCCTATCTACATATGTGTGTCTTGGTCCTTATAATTGAGATTATTATTAATATGTATCATGAATCAAATAATTTAATGTATTGATGATAAATTTGATGATATATACTCGAGGTGAGGTCAGATACGTTGGGTGTGACATATGTAATATGAAATTAATTAATATGTCAAGAAATTATTTATCTCTTCCTTTTATTGGAAGTATATATCTTAGGCCTTTTGATTGAAATAAAATTTTTAGATTACTTCCCTGACCATGGAGGTTTTCCGATGAGTTTATTTTAGGAAGTCCATGACAGATATATCAAGCATATAAGTTGATGACACAAGCATGAAATTTGATTGATGAGATATCAAAACAAAGGGATTATATTACATAGTGATAATTCAAATGATTTTATTATCATTTCTACATTAAAATATTTCTTTTGGGTTTCATGATTTGTTTCTAGATATCAATCTTGGACATTAGGAATGCTCATTTAATATCATTAAGAAAGAGGCTGAGAGGGTCTCACACTAAGTGTATCTATAATTTTAGTTTAATTCTATTCAAATATAACATTAAAATAAATATTATTCTCTTTACCAAAAAATAATAATACTTTTGGTTATATTTATTTTTATGAATTCAATCACCAATTATTCCTATTTGAGAATATGTGAGTTGAGTATTTAATAACCATTTATTCAGTAGTTAGTTGATTTAATATTTATTTATTTTTAAAAAAAGATATAATGTTATTTATTTATTTAAATAATTAATATTATTCAAGGTTCGATAAATGTCAAGGAGGATTGAGAGACCAAGTTAAGGTCCTGAATAAAATTATATTATTTATTTAATATCATTTAAATAAATATTAATTTATTTATTTTATAAATTAAATTTAAATATTCATGAGTTAGCGCATGTAATAAATTAGAAATTATTATTATTATTATACATTGGGTTTACTTAGAATTAATAAATTAGGTAAGGTCCATTGTGAAATAACTAATTCTCTAAACCTAAGAATATAGACCGAATTATATCATTTTTTGGATATTTGAATTTTTTATGACCAAAATTTATCTCTAGAGAATTATCTCAAGACTATAGAGAACTTTCTCTAGAACAATATCAATAATGACATGTTGTCATCCACCTCCCCCTCTCAAAATTAAAGTAACTATAAATAATCCCTCAATGCTAAATTTAGTCTTATTGAGATCAATTGTGGATAATGAAATAAATTTATATCATCCACGCTAGCACTTGGAGTTCCAAAAATTATTTTTAAGATTTTTAGAGTACATGTAGATACATATAGATGAATTCTACTTTGGATACTTCATCACAATGATGGTATTAAAATAAGGTCACCTTTAATCATAAATGAAGAAAAAATTCCATGAAAAAAGTAATTATTGTTTATAAATTAATTATAAATTATATGTAAAATATCACCTCCTAAAATATTTTTGGATTTCATTCATATAGTTCTAAGGATTTAATTTGAAGAAAATGATGAAAAAAATTATTGGTCATGGGCTCGACTACTTTCACTATGCCCCTGAACCTTCAAGTGGTTTAAGATGGGTCACATATTAATTTATAATTATTTATTATATTTATATCGATTTCCATAATTATTTGATAGTTTTTCATTTATATTTTTTCATTATTAATATAAAATTCCAAACAATATGATCATCTATTTTTATATGACTAAGAATATATGAAGACTTATTGATGATTCCAATTGGGGATGCTGAAGATTCTGGTCAGATGAAATAGGTACTTGGTCTGTAATTGAAAAGTACACATCATGTACCCATGTTAAACCACACCAGGATGAGTTGTGCCAATAATGACACATCATATAGAAGAATAATATGCAATGTCATTACACACTACTTATTAACCACCGGTTGGTATGTGGCATGATAGGTCTGCATGGTGTGTAACCGGTGTGCATGCCATGTAACCTTGCATGGTTAAGCCCCAATGGAATCATGAAATTTGTGTGGTCAAAGCACACAACATGTAATTAATAAATGTCGTGTATTGACATCCATATGTGATTACATGGTGTTTATTTGGCATATACACCATGTAACACAAAATGATCGCATACTAAATACATGTTGAGTCCCTAGACATGTTGTGCGGGTTACCAAATAATTGATAACACAACATATAACTAGTTGTACATGTCATGTGACTCATTCCCACTCACACAAGTAACATTCTAATATATACATGTCTTGTGAGTACTCTAGAAGAATTATTAATTTTACAAAAACCAAACTACAAAACATGTAGCTATCTATATATACCATATGATAATGTTTTCCCCATGAATTACATATTGAGTGATTTTCAAGGAATCATATGGAATTAAATAATTAAATTAAATATTTCCCACATTATTTTTTAACTACACAATATGTATAGTTTTCATACACACCATGTACTTCATGAGATAACTAATGGCATACACCATATATATTAACGACATTCTATGTGGTCATACATTCCATGAAGACTATACAATTTTTCCCATGAAACAACATCTTTTGTAATATCATCACATGCCATATAGTCATACATACAGTGTAGGTACACAGTAAACAACAAGGAACATATATAGAACAATTCACATGCCATGTGAATTAAAATACACATCGTGTAAAGATGAAGTGTACATTCCATGTTGTATCCAATATATGTCATGTTTATTAAATTCCAAACCAAATTTAACTCTAAACATAAGGGTGCACTCCATGTTCCTTATGAATATGTGTTATGTTTGAATTAATTTAATTTTATGTAATTTATTTAAAATTACATAGGATGGGAATCTCATGGAATGTTTGGGTAGAAATTGAGAAAAAATAATTAATTAATAAATCATAAAATTAACTTATTAATTAATGAATTTAATAACAATTTAAAAATATATTGAAATTAAATCTAACTTGTTTTAAATTCATAGATTCATGCATAGATGATCATGAGGTTAACCTACCTATGTATGTATTGAGTTCTTATTTAATTTAATTATTATTTCATGGGTTTTTTGAAAATTTAAAATTAAATTAAATATAATGAGATGTGTATAATCCCTTCCAACTTATAATGTATGGGATTGAGTATCTGTGACTTATTTTATCTAATCCCAAACCCCCAGTTCACCTCACTTTTTTTGAGTAAACATATATAAAAGAAGGATCTCTTAGGAGAGAGGATTTGGTTCAAGATGGATTTCAGGTGAAACACACCAAGGAGATACACCTGTTAAAGGTGGAATGTTGTAACTCTATACAAGCCTATCACAATGAGTTATTACCCTATGGAAAAAGTTTGGTTTATCAACCGCTTGATTAACCAACCAGTATATATAATATCATGATCAAGTAATATTTTTTTCCAGTTCATGGTTATTAATTTATTTATTAAATTATTGTTTATTTGATATTTAAAAGTCATTACATAAGTAAATGAATTAAAAATCACACACTATTGACTAAAATAAATGGATTATAGGTAAAATATTTTATCATTAACCATTTAATTTATTATATAAAATCTATAAAATATTAATAAGAATATAAAAGGATAAAATAATAAAAAATTACACATAAGATACAAAAATCCCTCGAAAAAATATTAAGTCATAAAATCATTCCATTACTTAACTTAAAAAGAAACCATTGTTCAAGATACCTATCTAGCCTATGTCAGGGTGATTTCAATTATCATAGATATCTAATGAATGTTTTAAGTGTATTTAATCAAGTTAGAATCAAGGGTTGATTACCTCTTTAAGACTTTGTGTAACTTGGAGGTATGTATCATAGAAATATGAGTATAGGAATTACATTTTGCAGAACTCACTCAATAATTCAAGGAACTGATATTTATTATAGTTAGAAAGACCATTTATCTGAATTCCTTCAATTAATTTTATTTTACCTCTATTTGGGATATTTGAAGGGAAATATGGACTCTTTCAACTGGAATATCCACTTGATATGATATTCTAAATCCAATGGTGAGGGATACTAGTATTAGATGAAATAGTGGGTGACTAATAATTTTTTTTATTACATCACATTTTGGTGATCAAGATAAAGTAAAAAAATCTACATTTATTTTTTTGGTAAAAAATAGTAAGTAATAAAACCTTGACATTATCCCAATGATTAATATTGAAAAAAGATAATCTATTAACCGATGTAAACTTACCAAAGTGGCACATGCTCTTGTGAATTTTACTATACAAAGAGTGGGAATTCTTTATGTTGGATTCCAAAGTTTTAGATAAATATCCCTCTAAGGTGACTACTGTAGAGGATCATACTGTCTTTTAGAAACATATAGATGATGTATTGGATGTATAATTCTTTATGCTACCATCAATGCTTAGTGAGATCTAGAAGCTTCATGAGAACATGGATTAATACACCATGTTATAACATATCCATTATCTTTATCAAGAGAAGTTCTTATAGGATATGTGTGAGATCTATAAGTCACTTTTCATGTGCACACATAGATAAGGTGTGCCAGTCAGACCTCATGTTGTAAATATCATTGGCTATATTAAGTTTCCATAAATTTTGTTTCAATATAATTAATGAATTGGGAACTAAAATTTTATATTACTCACTACCTCAAAGATTATATAGTATTATTTTTAATTTTAATATGAAAAATATTGAGAATTAACTCCCTGATATCTTTACAATGATTTTCCAACAATATTAGGACATGAGGTCCTTTTGGTGAACAAGAGGAAGAGAAATGTGAAAAGTATTAATACTAATTAAAAGTCTATGGTTTCTTCCAAACTACCTACCATGAGGATGAAGGTTAATAATTTAGATAAAGAATAAGATATATAATGTTTTTCATGTGGTAAGAAGGGTTGTTAGAAGAAAAACAGTAACTTAGTGAAGAAGAAAGGGAAAGTTTCAGGAGTGTTTTTTCTCGAATGTAACCTCTCTATTTCTAAGAATTGGGTTCTATATATAGATTATGGTTCTTGAATTTTAATTAAAATATAAGAACCAATTAGGTTCCACAAGTTCTCCAAGTTGAGATGGATGTTCATGTTTCGAATAGAGTAAGACTATTTTCACTAGTTATTGGAGTCTACCACCATAATTTATTGAAAAGATTTATTTTAGACCTAATTTTTTTATTATGTTTATTGTGTTACAAAAAATAATATATATCCATGTGCAATTTAGATATGGAAAAATTTATTTTCATGTTTGGAAATATGAGTTGCTAATTTTATAAATATAGCATATGTTATGTTATGATAAGTCTTAATAATGGTATTTATGTACTAGAATACAAAAAACAAAGAGATTAAAATTGATAAGGAATCATGTTATCATTTCTCATATCACACACGGTTGTGGTATCACTGGATTGGTCTTGTAAAAAAACAAGATCTTGACACAAATACATCATGAATGGTATTTAGATTATTTTGAACTAAGATAAATTGATATATGACACACTTATTTGAATGAAAAATGACCAAAACTACATTCAACAAAAGGGTTATAGGTCCACATATATTTATGAATTAGTTAATATAGATCTATATAAACCACATCTATTTGAATATAGTGGTGGATATTCCCACTTCAGGTCTTTTAATAATTAATTTAGTAAAAATGGATGTGTCTACTTAAATAGGTATAAGTTTGATTCATTTGAGATATTTAAGGAATAAAAGAATGAAATAGAAAATTGGTTTAGAAATATGATAAATATAACCAAATCAAACCACGATGGGGATTATCTTAACCAAGAGTTCATTGATTATCTAAGGGATTTTTGGATTCTATATCAAATCATTCCTACTTACACACCACAGTGGAATGGTGTCAGTGAAAGGAGGAACCTCACCTTGATGGATATGGTGATATTTATGGAGAGTCATGAAAGTATTATATTATAATTTTGGGGATATGAATTATAAACCACAATGCACATACTAAACCGAGTTCCATCTAATGGGAAAAAAAATTCCATATGATTCTATGTATAAAATAAAATATGTTTTTTCACATTTAAATATTTTTGGATGTGAAAAATTTGTGAAGGATATTTGTGGAAAAAACCTTACACTAAAAGTCACTAAATGTATCTTTGTATGATATCCCATGAAAACAAGGGGATATTAACTATACAACCCCTTATATAAAAAGGTAATAGTTTCAATACATGTCACATTCCTTGAGTGGGAGTATCTATTTGAAAGATATAGTGGGATAAAGATTGATATAGATGAAGTTTATTATCAATATATTTAAAATTTGGAACATGAATAATTTTTAAAAATCCCCATAGAAGAGGTTATTTGAAAGACACAAGTAATATGTATAAGATCCATAGATCTTAGAAAACTATAGAGATATGAATTTTTTAGTCACTGAGGATGGTGACTCATTATTAATTAATAATGATGAACCACTATCCTTCAAGGAAGTAGTAAGATACTTAGAGGTTTAAAGGTGTAAAGAATCCCTAAATTTTGAGACAGATTCCATGTATTGTAAAAAATTATAATATCTGGTAGATACTCTAATATATATAAAGAATATTTTGTGAAAATGGGTATTCAAGAAAAAATGGAAATAGAATGTAGATTAAATATCTATAAATCAAGATTTATTGCTAAAGGGTTTAAAAATTTTCAAGGCATGGACCATGGAAAAACATTTTCACTAGTTTATACACTAGAATCCATCAAAATTATGACTTCCATAACAGTTTACCATGATCATGAGGTTTGAAAAATGGATTTCTAAATATCCTTCCTTATTGGGAACCTTGTAGAAGATATCTATATAACACAACCAAAAGTGTCTGTGACACCAAAGGGTTTTGATAAGGTATTAAATTTATAGAGATCATTTCTAGGTTGATGAAAAAATCAAGATAATGAAACAATAACTTTGATGAATCCATAAGGGAATTTGGTTTCATAAATAATGAATGTGAGTTATGTTTCTATAAAAGGTTTAGTGGGAGTGCAATAATTTTCATAGTAGTATATGTTGATGATATATTACTGATAGGAAATGAGATACTAACCTTACATTCTACTAATAAATAGTTGAATAAATTCTTCTCCTTAAAATACTAAGGTGAAAAAACCTATATTCTTGTGATCAGGATCATTTTTGGTAGATTTTAGAGGCTTCTTGGACTATGTATGGGAATAAAATTGACGAAGATACAAAATATATTTGGTGTGGAATAATTAAATAGGGGATTGTTTCCAATGTCACATGGTATAAATATATCCAAAAAAATTTTCCTTGGATGCAACAGGGGAGAGAGAGGACGAGTAGTATTACTTACATGTCAGCGATATGCTCTGTCATGTATGACATTCTATTTATTGGACTTAATGTTTCCTACACCTTGATCATGGCAAGATAATTTTAACTAGACTTAGTAGAAAAACATTGTATTACTGTAAAGATAGTCCAAAAGAATCATTACTGTATTAAGGATATATTCGTACATTATGGAGGAGAAAAGAAATTAATCACTAAGGGATATACATATTCAAGTTTAAAGATACATCAATATGACCTTGAATCACAATTGGGATATGTATTCTACCTTAACAGAGGAGTTGTAACGTAAGAGAGATCAAAATTGCTAATGGTATTCGATTCTATAACAAAGTCTGAGTCTATTGCATTGTCTGATGTATCTCAAGAATCAATTTTGATATGAAACTTTTTCCAGGATCTTGATGTGGTGCATAGAGGTAAAGATATTATCACATTGTATGCTGATAATATTGTAGTTGTGGTCCATAGTAAAGAGACAAGGTCACATCAATGAACAAAGCATATACTTCAAAAGTATAACATCATTATGGATTTTTCTTAAAGGGGTGAGGTCACAGTAAGTGGAGTTTCTATGAAGTGGAATATGGAAAACTCATTTACTAAATACTTATCTTAGCCGAAGCATGAATATTACACGAGAGATAGTAGAATTAAATTTGTTAACATTTGAGTCCATTGAAAGTAATAGTCTGTTGAATTTGGTGACCTAAAACTAACTTATTTTTCACTTTCTATTACTTTTATATTCAAAGGCGATGAAATTAATAAATACTTTATCACATGATGAGTATTCTCTTGGGTAACAATAATGTGATTGTCACAAACCAGCCCGATTCGACCCTGGACCAGTCACTTGGGCCACTCCACAACAAGTCCCAAAAGGTGTTCCTGATCCTCATGAGATGGTGACAAGCATCGAGGGCATAAATAGAGTATAAAAGAGGATTATTTTAACCTAAATGTAAACAATAAAATTAATATTGGAAAGAATGGACATCCCAATACACATTTATATAAATGTTGAAATGAACATTATTTGTACAAGGATGTGAATGTACAACTGAACCAAACAACTCAATCGATGAAACCTGACAACAAACTAACTCAATGTGACCCTTCTGGTCACTCTCCAACACAATGACCACATGTCAACCAAGGTGATCAAACTCAATCTAAAACCTGCATAAGGGCTAAAAAAAGAATAAAACTATAGGTGTGATAATTAAAACTCAGTAATTTAACCCGATATTATATCCCCAATTCACTTCCTTTTAAATACAAGAAATATCAATTACATATTTGAAATACTATATAAATAATTATGTTTTCTAGACATGGTTCCATGCTACAATCGTTAAAAAATAAAATTCTTTCAAGTTTTCATAACACAGAAATTCTAGTAACCAATTTCAAAGAGATGAAACTTCAAAATGAATTTTTTTTTTCAAGAGGGATGATTTAAAGAATATACATGTTTAAATAAAACACACATGATTCTGAATTTACCCACTAAATACACCATATGCCGATGATGAGTACAAAATTTCCAATGAGCACATGTCACGGGAACACCCCTTGGTACTAGTTCTTTGTGGGCCCCATGTACCTTGTATCTCAGTGTAAAAGTAATAATAAAAAATATCTTTTTTTGGGCACGAGATAGTAGTAGGGAACAAAACCCATAACCTAGTGGTCCCCAACATCATCATCATAATTTAGTTATTGTTGTCATCATCAAACATGCTATGTAAAATAGGGACAAAACCACTCCATATCATTAGCATAATAGTACACATCCGCCCACCTAGATACCTGAGTTTCCCTCTTTGTGATCAAACAAGTTCCACATGCTATAAAATGTAATTTTTACATGAAAACACTATTTATGTCCATACAAACTCTAAAAATTAGCTAAACATGCTTTCCACCCTTTGTATAACTCAATAAACCATTTAGAATTGTCACAAAACCATTTCAAGAGGGATAGGAATCCTTTTCACATAAAATCCATTCAAAAGTTAAATTTTAAGGTCAAATGACCAACAATACCACAAAAAACAAGATTTGGCAGCCCAAAAACCAATTAATAAATAAATTTAATGAATCATAAAATGTCTCCACATGGCACAACATTGAACACACATATAAACACTTTTCTTAAGAAAAATTCCAAATGTGCCTTTAATGTTTTTACCAAATCAACGTGTATTGAAGGTACAAATTTCAAATTTTATAAAGATGTGTAAAAAACCATTATTAGAATAAAAATTTTACCTAAACCCTTTAAGACACTTAGGTTACACATTCAAAGCTCAATTATTTTCTTAAAAATGACGAATGAGCCACTTACCAACAAATCATTCCAAAACATGTTAGAAACCAATACCAATCTCTTTATAAATACCAAAACCCTTTTTTCAATAATAAAATGACCCTAAAATATCACTTTTTAGGCTGCCCATACATTAAAAAATTCAAAAAAGTCATTTTATGTCACATTTAGCACACAAAATCCAACCTGACACTTTTCTAAAAACTAGGCATGCAGCATTTAGTAAAACAACTGATATTTAACAACCAAAGGGGTAAAACCCGAATTTTTAATGCAAAAAATTTATTAAAGTAGTTAAAACAAGTCATAAACATTATAATACATATGTGAAAACTAGCAGAACATTTATTTAAATAAGTGTGTTCACTTTTATAATGAAACAACCACATTTTACACAAAAAAGGAATAAACAACCATTTTGAAAACCAAATAGATCATCCAAAGGTTGTAAAAAATAAATAAAAATTTATACAAGGTGAGAAAAATTTGAAAAATATGAAACAAAAATAATAAAGGCGGCAAGTACTTCAGAGAACCTACCCAAATACCAAGGCGAAATGGAAACACACACCCGATAACACCTTATGACGGTTTATAAAACCTAAACCTATTAATACCAGAACCAAATGAGAAAAACCCCAATAAAAGATCATGATATATCATAAACCTAGGATTTATCATTACTATGGAGGAAGATAGAGCCAAGAAATAATGGAAGGAGTAGGTGGAAGAAGGAGAAAGGAGAATAAAACTCACATTGATAACTAGAGTAACTATTCAAATTCTCTTATATACCCACCATTAAAGAAGAGGTAATGGATTGTAACTAAATGGAGAGTCTCCTTATGTCTGTAAGAACCTGGTAAATACAATTTTGGGGAAAAGAGTAAGAAAAGAATGATTTATGAAATAAAAAAAATTACCTCGTTAAATATGAATGATTTGAGAAACCTTGAGGATGTTCACCCTAATCCACAATGAATATGTAATTCAAAGAGAGAAAATGGAAATTTCAGGTTTTCATAGGGTTTTTGGTCTCTTGTGAGAGGTTTAATTACTTAAAATATTAAAAAATTAATAATATATAAAAGAAACCAAATATTTTTTAAAAACTAGAAATTGGCTCCTGGGATGGCCCAATACCGGAATAAATAACCCAAATACACCATGATTATGAGTTCATGATGGGTTCAAATGAAGATGGTGGTTTTCAAAGGCCAGGTGAGTACAATTGGAAAGTGTAATGAGTGAAAAATGTTGAAAAACAAAAGAGTTATAAAAGATAATAATTTTGTTTTTAAATCTGGAAATGAGCTCACGGTAGGGACAAATCTTGAAGTAACCACCCTTTTCTTCAAAAATGACCAAACAAGATATAGGGAACCCATGTTAGGATGAATAGAAATATATGGAAATTCAAAACTCAACATTAATCTCACCCAAAACCTAAGAAAATTATCAATATTTCTAATGAACCAGATCAAAACCAAGAAATGAAAAAACTGGGAGTGACAATTCTTTCCACCATTAAAGATTTCTGCCCTTAGAGATCCATAAAACTTTCTATCTAAAATACAACACATAAGGATTCCTTATCAATATGGTCCATCCTCCAAAGACAAGGTAATATCATGCACCATGAACGGAACTTAAGCCTCTTTCTCAAACAAAACACCAACTCATAACCACTTCCAGAGAATCAACGGAAAGATCAAGCCACCACCTACACAACCAATACAAGAACCATATTATTGGGCCTTCTTCCAATGAACCCAACTATCAACAAAACAAAATATCACTCACAAATGCTGACTACTTTCGGGGGGGGGTCAGAATGGGCTCCCCACCATTAAATCAAAACTACAATATGATAAATCCTTAAAGGAGATATTTCTGAGACCCACAGTGGGATTCCTTACCATTAGAGACCAACTAGAAATGAACAAACATAAATTCAACACAAACTAGAATCAATACTCAGCCACACATGCCAACCAAAAATCTCCCACAAAACCCTAAAAACCAAAGTTAAGAGGGTTACAATTTGAAAATTTAAACCACCCACTCCCGAACAGAGGGGACAAGAACTTGGCCAACACTTTCGACATGAATCAAAACCCCCACCACTCGGGGAAGGGAGGGAATATGAACCAATCGTTGGGCCACTGAAACCACAAAAGAAATAGGTGTACAACCAAACACTCTCCACCTATGAATAGTTAAAACCAAGACTGCACCAAATTCATATTGGAGGCCCACACAAGGACATTGGTCGGAAACCCACATTTGAGAAGAAAAAACCATAAACCCTACGTGAGGGGTAAGTCAACCACACTCTTTGCGAAAAAAAGAAAAATCACAGTGACGAGAAACCACAATAAAAAAATAGAAACAACCTTACCATAATGATGAAGGCAATATCTCAGTCGATCTCCCCACACCTCTAGAGATTTTGGGATTATGTGAAAAGCTTCACCCCAAAGCCTATTGCTAGAGCCCTAATGTTTGAAGTATCTGCTTCTTCGCAGATAAGAGATACATATCACAACACCCCATGAAACTCAATTTCTCAACAACACACCTTCACCAAAATAGTAAGTCAAAAATACATAGAAAAATTATCTCTCACTTAGAACAAGGAGAAGAATGGACATGGAATATGGAGAAACACATCAATATCACTAAACACAACTTCTTTATCCAAAAGAATTATCAAAAAAGGTAAAAACTATAAATCCATCACAAAAAGCTCCCTATTTTTTCATATAAGTTGAGGCATCATCCGAAGAGGTGGATTTAATGTTTGAAATGAATCCCTAGGCTTATCAATAGGAATTATTGCCAATGGAGAACCATCCATGGCCACATACCAACATCCAACATATCCTTATAAACCCACTAAACATTGCTCCAAAATTGAGCCACCAACAAGATCCCATCCCAAGACACACCAAGAGTATCACTTCCAGATCATGAGGAAGCATACCAAACAGAAAACACTTCTAAAACATGAAAAAACAACCCACATAATCACCGGTTTACAAAAAAACAACACATTTTTATCTTAAAACACTTTTAAAAAATAAATTAACTTGGTGGATTTTCACATTCACCAATGGTGTTTCGTTAAGTCTTAATCACATACACATTCCCATGCCACCCTCGGCACCCAAACACTATTCTATATCGGGAATCCATCAACATATCTATACAAAATAATGCATGTGAGAACCCATGAAAACACCAAAGGCTAGAACAAAAATACACATTTTAAAAGACTAAAAAATCTACCTATTTCAAAAATCGTGTACCTTCAATAGGCACACTAACCACCAAGTGAAAAAACAATTTCATATTTCCACACAACAAACCATTTTACCAAGATTCAAAAAGAAACCCCATAGGTCTCCATTAAAATACTCTCCCTTTATTAAAATCATTTTTCAGCATCTCAATAAACCACACTTTTTCAAGAAACATTTTATTTATAATGAATTTTATTTATTTTAAAACAATTACCAAAACTAGTATTCCATTCAAACATCCCTTTACCATTTTCAAAAATTTAGCAAGGCCACTTTTCTTAATCTGACAGCCACATAGGCCAAAACCCATTTTAGGAAAACAAAAAATGCTCAAAACTAATTCCCAAAACCAATTAATCAGATTCAAACACTCTTCCACATCCCAAAACATCCTATTTTAAAAAAAATTCAAAATCATCATAAAATAATTCATGCCTTCCAACTATTTTATTTCACTAAACCATAAGTTTAGATTAAAGAAATTTGATCCTGTTAAAACATTCCACTTTATCCCTAAAAATTTGTTTCACAAAAATGAAACATTATCATAAACTTTCAAATATTAAGAATTGAAAACCCACTTCCATAATTCTCACACAGGGATTTTCAAAAAAAAAACCATAATTCAAGAAAGGTATAATAGTCCCAAAAAAGGGAACTAGTGTCGGTGGGTGACTTGACCATATGGTTGGCAGCCATATGTCAAAAACACCACCAACATAGAGAGCCTTCGTAGGACCATGCCCCAACTCCACATGGCTTTCCAGGCCCTATGAGATCATGTAGTCCATTAGTCGAACTCCCCTTGTTGCATCCCAATCAGCATAAAATCTTTAGTAACCCAAGTAACTAATAAAACCAAACATCCCATGGACACCTGAGGATTGAAATGAAAAAGATATCAGACCACTCTTCCTGAAACTACCCCTCAAGTCGCAAAAATACTACTTCATCTAACTTAACACCCCCAAATAAAAAGGATGCTCTAAAAAGCAAGGTCTGCTAAGAGCTGACCTCCTTTGATACCATTTGGTCACAAACCAGCCCGAGTCGACCATGAACCAGTCACTCAGGATACTCTGCGAAAAGTCTCAAAATATGTTCCTAATACTCCTAGTATGGAGACAAGAACTGATGGAATCAATAGAGTATACAATGGAATTATTTTTCCCAAATATAAACAATAAGTAAAATAGCGGAAATAATGGACATCCCAATACACATTTATATAAAATTTGAAATGAACATTATTTGTACATGGAAGTAAAAGTACAACTAAACCAAACAAATCAATAGACCAAACCTAACAACCAACTAACTCCATGTGACCCCACTGGTCACCCTCCTACACAATGATCACATGTCACCCAAGGTGATCAAACTCGATCTGAAACTTGCACATGGGCTAAAAACAGAAGAAGACTATATGTGTGAGTATGAAAACTCAGTAGGTTAGCCCAATATTATATCCGCAATGAACATTAATTAAAATAAAAGAAAAATCAATTAAAAATTTGAAATAGAATATAAAAAATTGTGTTTTCCAAACATGGTTTCATCCTATAATCATTATAAAATAAAAATCTTGCAAGTTTTCATTACCAGCAAATGCTTGTAAACAATTTCAAAGAGATGCAACTTCAAAATGAAAACAGTTTTCAATAGGTCCGATTTAAAGAATGTACACATTTAAATATCACAAACACGCTGCTGAATTTACCATCTAAACACAACATATGCCGATGGTGAGTACAAACTATCCAATGAGTACAGGTCATGAGAACACCCATAGGCACTAGTTTATTGTGGGCCCCAAGTACCTCATATCTCTGTGTAAAAGTAACCATAATAAATGACCCTTCTCATTTATGAGACACTAGTAGGAAAAAAACCCATAACCTAGTGGTTCTCAATACCATCATCATATTTTATTTAGTGTTGTCATCATCAAACATGCTACGTGAAATAAGGAAAAAAGCACTCTGAATCACTAGCATACTACTACACGTCCCCCCACCCAGATACCTGGGTTTCCCTATTTGTTCTGAAAAATGTTCCACATGCTATCAAATTTCTTTTTCACATTAAAAAACTAGTAATGTTCATAAAAACTCCTAACAGTATCTAAACATTCTTTGCACCCTTTGTATAACTCAACAAACCATTTAGAATTTTTATAAAACCATTTCAAGAGGGATAACAAGGTTTTACACATAAAATCCATTAAAAAGTGTACTTTTAAGGATAAAATCCCACCAATACCCCAAAAACCCAGATTTGGCATCTGAAACACCATTTAATAAATCAATTTTATGTATCATAAAATAACCCCACATGGTGCAACATTGAACACACATGAAAACCATTTTCTAAGGAAAAATTCCAAATGAGCCTTTAAGTATTTTACCAAACCAACATTTATCAAAGGTATAAATTTTAAATTTCATAAAGAGGTATACACACACCATTATTAATAAACAAACATTTTCATAAACCCATTAAATTATTTAGACTACACATTCAAAGCTCAACTATTTTCTTAAAAATGTTGAACATGCCACTTACTAGAAAATCTTTACAAAACATGTCAAAAACCAACAAACATATCTTTATAAAACCAAAACCCCTTTTTATAGACATATAAGGACAAAAAAATATCAATTTTCATGCTTCCCATACATTAATAAATTTAAACAAGTCATTTTATATCAAATTTAGGACACAAAATCCAACCAGGCACTTCTCTGAAAAATAGGCATGCAAAATTTAGAAAAACAACTTCTATTTAACACCAAAATGGGTACCTAGCCAATTTTTCATGCCAAAAATTAATTATAGTAGTTTAGAAATGTCATAAAAATTACAATAGAAATTTTAAATCCATCATAAAATTTATTTAAACAAGGGGTGTTCACTTTTATAATAAAATAACTCCATTTTACACAAAACAAGGAATAAATAACCATTTCCCACACCAAATAGATCATACAAAGGTTTTAAAACAATAATAAACATTTATAAAAGGTGAGAAAAATATGAAAAATATGAAACCTAAATATTAAAGGCATGTTCTCGGGGGAACCTTCCTTAATAACAGGGCGGAATGGAAACACACACCCTACAACACCTTCTGAGAGTTTATAAAACTAAACCTATAAATACCAGACCCAAATGAGTGAAAACCCCATAATAAATCATGGTATAACATAACCATATGTTTTTTATGACCAGGAGGAAGAAACAGCCAAGAAATAATGAAAGGTGGAGGTGGAAGGATGATAAAGGAGAATGAAACTCACCTTGATAACAAGAGAACTCTTCATATTCCCTTAGATACACACCATTAATGGAGTGGGGATGAATTAAAACTCAATAGAGAGTCTCATTATCTCTGGAAGAGCCAAATAAATAAGATTTTAGGAAAAATAGTAATAAAATAATGATTTATGAAAGAAACAAATTACCTCTTCAAATATGGATGATTTGAGAAACCTTGAAGAAGTTCTCCCTAATCCCCGATGAAGATGAGATAAAAAGAAAGAAAATGGAACATGGGGTTTCACCTATGGTTTTTGGTATATATTGATAGGTTTAATGACCAAAAAATATGAAAAAATTGAATAATATATAAATTAAACGAAACATTTTTTAAAAAACTAGAAATGGGATCACGAGTTAGCCCAATACCTGAATAAATAACCCAAATCCACCATGATTATGAGTTCATAAGGGGTCAAAATGAATATGGTGGTTTGGATAGGTCAGATTAGTCCAAGTGGTAAGTGTAATTAGTGAAAAATGATGAAAAACAAAGGAGTTATAAAAAAAAAAAAATTTGTTTTTAAATCTAGAAATGGGCTCACGGTTAGCCCAAAGCTTGATGTAACCACCCTTTTCTCCAAAAAAATCCCAAACAAGATATGGGAACCCATGGTAAGATGAATAGAAATATATGGAACTTAAAAAATCAACATTAATATCATTAGAAAACCAAGAAAAGGATCATTATTTCCAACAAACCGGATCAAAACCAAGACATAAAAAACTAGGTGTGACAGTTATTAAGTCCTTAGAGTATTTGTTGCATCAAAATGTTATAACAGGTCACTACTATAATGAGAACATTGAAATTATATGACAATATTTTTAAAAATATTTTCTATGGTCTAATGAAATTAATTTGATGGTACATAGATGATGTTTGGTTGTTAGGTGTATGGGCCTCATAAAACATTAGGACTTCTTCTCATAAAGTTTTCACATGATAATCTTCAATAGATGGGGTTATAAGAATAGCCCGACCAATAGTTATTCCAGATGTTATATGTGTCTTTGGAATTTATTATATAAATACATGTGTACCGATCCTTATACTTGAGATTATTATTAATGTATATCATGAATCATGTATTTTGATGTATTGATAAAAATTAGGATGATATATGCTCACATCAAATTATAATATGTTGGGTGTGTCATAAGTGATATGAAATTAATGAATAAATCAAGAAAGGATTTGTCACTTACTTTTTAATGGAAGAAGATATCTCATTACATTTGATAGAAAAATAACTATTTTAATAAGTACATGGCCATGATGGCTTGTCAACGAGTTCATTTCAAGAAGTAAAAGAAGAATATATCAAGTATATACACTACAAAAAAAATATTCTAGACGCATTTTCTAGAAACGTTGCTAAATTTTGATTTAGCTATGTTTTTATCCTCTTTTTAAAATGTCACTAATTTATCCATGTTTTAAAACATGGCTAAATTGAACACACACACACACACACACAAATATATATATATCTCTGTGTGTGTGTGTGTGTGTGTCTGTATGTATATGTGTATATAAATATTTATAATAATTTATACATATATATACAAACGTATATAAATAAATCATTATATATATATATATATATATATTTCTCTCAGTGTGTATATATATGTATGTTATTTATATTATAAATAATATATTTGTATATGTATATATATACTTATAAGTTTATATATTTATTTATATGTTTAAATATTAATTTATACATACATATATATTAATATATAAATTAATATATTAATATATGAAATATTATAAATTAATATATGTACACACAGAGATGTGTATATATATATTAATATATATATATGTATATATATTTATTAATTTATAAATATAATTGTATTAATTTATACACACACACACATACATATATATATATACATGTGTGTGAGGGCATGTGTATCTACATGATCACACACATACACAGATATTAATTTATAAATATATATACATATGTAAATTTGTTAATTTATAATAAATAAATTTATAAAAAATTATATATATATACACAAAAATATATATAAAATTATTAATTAGCTATGTTTATTTTAACATGATTGATTTTTATTTTAATAGTGTTTAAAATGTGAAAAGATTAAATAATAAATTAAAAGTTATTATATGTATATATTAGGTGATGGGGGTACAATTACATTAAACACACACTACACATGCTTGCAAACATACACACACACACACACACACACAAACACACTGACACACACACAAACAAATATTTATATAAATTTATACATTAATCTCTACGAATATATAAATTTATAAATATTTTTTTAATTTATATAGGAATATTAATATTATTATACATAAAGTTTTATTATTTTATTTATATAAAATTGATATGAACATACATACATACATATAGAGATACAAACATAATGTCAAAAAATAATTATAATAAATAAATAATTATTTAATAAATGATTGTTAATATATATAAGTATATTTATATTATGTTATATTTATTTATGTTAAATTTTATATTAATACATATATATAAATAATATATTAATTTATATATTAAAATAAAATAACACATGATAACATATGTGTGTGTAACTGATAATAAAACATGTATTAATTTATACTAGCCTATATAAATAATAACATATAATAAAAATATAATAACATATATTAACACATATCACTATAACATATATTTGTCAACATATTAAATTATATATATATAAAAATAAATAAAAAAATTTATAATTATGCGCACACACAAAAAAATATATTAACACATGTATAAATATAATATATATATATATATTAATATATATAACTATATATAATACATATTAATTTTTATTTATATATATATTAACAAATATACATTAATTGTTTTGATACATTTATATAACATCTAAGTAATCTAATGGAGTTGGCAGCTGCGTTGTTGTGGGAAATGCTAATTGTGGTTTTCATTTCTGAGGCTGGTGGGTTGACACGTATGATAATGTTGGGGGCTATGAATCTATCGACACAGGACGTCATGGGATCTAGGTTGAGAGGGAAATATGCAAAATTTACTAACATAAATTAATATAAAATTTCCAATTTAAAAATATGTGTGAAAATTTTATAAAAAAAATTACATTAAAAACTCAAAAAATTAATTACCCATTTTTATAGAAAACATTAGTAATTAATAATTCAATTAATCATGTTTACATAAAACACAAGTAAATGTTGAGTGGGTAATTTAATGAAATTTATAAACGCAACTAATTTAGCAATGTTTATAAATTCCGTTAAATTATCCTCCATTATAAACACAAATAATTGAATGACACACCATTTAATATTTTTTAAAAATGTCGATAAACACATTAATCATGTTTAAAAATGCGGTTAAACAAAAAAACCAAAATGTGATTAAATAATTTTTTTACTATAGTGATAGGTTGACTAGAACACTCTCAGGAACGAGAAATTATTATCCTCCTCCTCCATATCATGATCGGGAAAACTAGAAAGAATCCTTCAAGGTTGAAGGTATTATTTTTTCGATCAACTACAAAAGACACAATATATTTGGATCATTCGCAAAAGTGACCAAGGTTCTAATGATGTCTTTCAAATATTTGTGGAGCATGTGTGGATTCCATTTGAGGAATTATATATTATATCCTTGATCGAAAAGATGGTATCAGAATAAGGTTAATCATAATCATCAATAAAGAAATAATTTCATGTGAAAGGTATTTTATATTTATAAAATAATTATAAATTATATATATAAATCCTATTCTTGAATATAATGGGGGTAAAATTTTTCTAGTTATGAGGATTTAATCTGAAGAAACCGATGAAAAATATTATTATACATGGTACTGAACACTTTCACTTCACCCAATAACCTTTAGTTGGCCCCTCTATAGGGTAATAGAAAAGATTCCGAGTATGTGTTGAGAACCAAAAACCTCATGAGGTATTCCTTGGTAATGTTTCTTAGTGAAATTTCTCAAACTCAATGGTTCATGAGGAGAATCTAGAGGTAGTGTTTTCTAGATGTGGTTGTGTTTTCATTCAACACTACCTATTTCAAAAACCCTCAATCAAGCATTGACATTTATAGATGCAACTAATTTATAAATGTTTATAAACATGGCTAAATTATCCACATGTATAAACAAAAATAAGTTTGTGACACAATTTCCCAACATTTTTATGAAATGTGGATAAACACATTATCCATGTTTATAAATGCAGCCAAACGTACAACCAAAATGTGATTAAATAATTTTTCCTTTTAGTAATAGGATAATGACACAAGGGTGAAACCTTCTTGATGATATATCAAGACAAAGATATTATATTACATAGTTACAGTTCATTTGAGTCTATAGTCATTGTGACATTAACATATTTCTCTATGAAATCCTTGATGTATTGAAAAATACTAATCTTGGACTTTATTCCAACTTAAATAATGCAACTGAGAAAGAGGCCTAGATGATCTCACATTAATTGTATCTAGAACCTCAGTTTAATTCTATTTGAAATTATTGTTAGAATAAATAATATTCTTTAAACTGAGGAATAATAATTATTCATGTTATATGTTGGAGTTAGTGCCCTCAAACCAACTTATTTTTTAATTTATGATAACTTATATTATTGGTTTTGAATATTAATAAATTCCTTATCACATCATGATTGTTTTTCTTTGTAACATTGTATGTGATAATGTTTTAAGAGTAACTATTACACAAAAAGGTCAGAGTGGATCCCTACTATGATGAGAACTCAGAAGCTTTATGCCAATATTCTTGATTATATGTTCTATAGCTGGATGAAATCATTTGAGAGGCACAAATGATACAGGCTATCAGGGGTGGAGACTCATAGGACTTTGAGGCACCTTCTCACGGTGTATTCCTTTGGTGACATCGAGTAGGATATTATGAGAACAAGACTCAACAGTAGGAAATCTACATTTTTAATTTTCATTGGATGCTCCTATATGTGGACATGGTTATTGGTCCTTAGTCTTTAATATTATTATTAATGAATATTTTGATTCACGCACTTAGATGAATTGATGAAGACTGTGATGATAGATGTTCATAGCGAGGTAGGATATGTTGGGTCTGTGATGAGTGATGTTTCAATAATGAATAATGCGTGAAAAGATTCATCGCTTGTATTATTTAACATAAGATAGTATCTTAGGTCCTTTTATTTAAATGATATAGCCTAAATAAAATCATGTCCATGGTGATCAATAGGAATGTTCTATTTCTAGAAAGTCAAAGAAAGGGATTTCGAGCAAATAGGTTGATGACACTAGCATGCAACCTGCTTGATTAGAGATGTTGTGATAAAGAGATTATATTACATGGTCGGAATTAATATGAGGTGACATGTCTTTGCAACATTAACTTATTTCTCTATGGGTTTCTTGGTTTGTTTCTAGACACTAACCTTGGAATTTAGGAAGGTCCACCTAATGACAGTGAGAAAGAGTCCTAGAGGGTCACACACTAAGTGTATCCAGTATCTCAGTTAAATAATATATTATTTAACAAGTTGAATAAATATTATTCCCATTTTTGTTTTAATAATAATTCATGTATGACTAATTGAAGTTATTCCATCACTAGTTATTTGAGAGAATATATTATGGGAGAAATAATTAATAAATATTGAGGAGGCTTGGAAATTTGATTTTAATGGTCTAATGAGAAATAATAATATTGAATATTATTTTTTAAAATATATATAATCACAACTCACAAGTTAAGAACATGTCAGGAAATAATAATACTGCTATTATTATTTGACATGGGGGTTTCACTAAGATTATTGAAATAATTAAAGGCACTTGTGAAAATTATTTATTATTACCCTAGTGAAATAAATGCCCGGCTATATTATTCTCTAATTAGCTAAGGGTAATCCAAGAGATTCCTATTTGGGGGTGCCAAATGAATTGGAGAAATATCAAGACTAGAGAGTACATTTCTTCTCCAAGAATTCTATCAAGAATGAGAGCGATCCTCCTCCACCAGACCAAGGAGAACGATTTGGAGCGGTTATCAAGGTGATCGAAGGAGGACATTGCAAGTTTAAGGATATTCTATGATAGTACCCAAAGACTCCTTCAATGATGTTTTAAGATACGTGGAACACATGTGGATCACCACTAGAGGAATCTAACACTTGGATTATACAACACAATGGCGGTGCACTACAGATCTATGGCTGGACACATCAATGAAGAAAGAATAAACTTAGAGGTAATTCTTATTTAATTAAATTAATTATAAACAACATGTGTTGATATTATCTATCCTGGTTCTATGTTTTTATATACCATGCTTGTTATTTGATTCAATTCTGTTGGTCACAACATTATTTGTCAGCATAGACCTCATATTGATTATCAATAATGGTAAAAAGAAAAGTTGGGCACCATCCCTCCCACACTTTTGCTGCAACCAAAACCTATGAGTGGTATTACGGTGGGCATATTATTATTTATAATTATTTATTAATCCTCAGTGATTTTCACATTTATAATTTAGTTTTTCAATTCAAGATTAATCATTCAATTTTAATCTGAATGACGATATTTATTTCTTCCTCTATCATTTCTCGTAGATCTAATAGAAACAATTTATTTTATTATTAAAATTATATGAAGGATCTCATTTGGAGGTGAAAAGGATTCTGTTTAGGTATTCTAGCCGTACACGTCATGTAATCATAACTACAAGCCATGTAGTTAGGTTTAATGAATCATGAGTTGTTTGAAAATTACTCATCTCATGTGCATTAATGACATGCAGTGTAGTTTATTCTTACACTGTATGTTAACTGGGAAAAACTGGAGAATGGTCAGGCTACACGCTGTGTGCCCCAATGGACTTGGCAAGTAGTCCCTTTCGTGTCAGGGTAGAGCAATGTATTCTATACATAGCCTACCAAACTAGTGATCATGTGACACAGATTCAACATGGCGTGCGGCCCATTAGACACACCATGTACTCAATTTTTTTGGAAGTATGCGTCACGCATCGAATCCCAAGGTGTGTACTTCGGATACACGGTAAAGAGTGTACACACCATGTAGATCAGATCTACACACAGTGTACTTTTATTAGTTATGAAAATTTAAAATTGATTATATTATGTAACCCTTGAGACATGTACTTACATGTGGGCATAAATATGGGACACACCTTGTGATAGGTTTTGATATATATGTATATATTTTTTATTAACAACTACTTAATATTCAATATCTACACATCATGTATAAATTGTATTAAAATTATTATTCTAGGTGCATTCTATATGTCATAAGGGATAAAGTGTATACAATTATAATACATGTTGGGTAGTTTTGGATGTGTATTCACTGGGTTAACTCGAAGGTACAAGTTATGTACATGGTTAATATTAAATGAATTTATAATTTTTTTAAATTATAATGGATGAAAATATCAAGGAAGTTATTAAAAGGTTTAAGATAAAAGGATTGATTAATTAAAGATAATAACTAATCGATTCGAGTATGATTTATCTTAATAAGAATGATTAAATAATTAAATGCTAGTTTTTATTAACTACGTAATATATTGCATGCATGTAGATGATCATGAGATATACCAGACCTTTGTATGTGATTGGTTTCCTTTTAATTTATTATTAAATTAAATTTTTGTCCTGCGTGCCTTTTGTATTCATTAATATATAGGGCCTACGTGCCATGATTTCTTTTATGTAAACCCCATTTCACTGCTCACCCATGTGTGAGTAAAATCATACGTAATGGATGAAGCTCCTAAGCTATTGGAGGTGGTTCAAGTTAGGAGCCGAGGTAAAACCAATCCAAGGTGATATAAAGGTGGACTAGTGGAAATATATAAACACAAATCTAATTGGTTCAAGGTGTTTCTACCCCAGGACACTGGTTAGTTTATCAACCGCTAGATAAACTAACCATTAGACTAAGCTCATGATCATATAGTTTATTTTAATTCTATTAGTTTTATGGTTTTTTCATTATTTTTTTGTCATGATCACTTAATTAATGAATTAACAAGCATGAAAATATGGAACTAAAATAAAATATCTTATATGTACATATTATCAAAAGACATGGTTTTTCACTTAAGTAATACCACTTAATATTAACAAGCATTTAAAAACAATATAAATTAGAAATTTATGCACAAAAGGATAACATTCCTCAATAAAATATTATGTTGTTATAGCCTTCCGTTACTTTGTTCAGAATCAAACTATAGTTTAAAGTGCTTGACTAGCCAAATTTGGGGTGATTTAAATTATTGGGGAATTCTAACTTGAGGTTTTGAGTTGAATTAACTTGGTTTACATCAATGGTTGACTTCCAAATTATGACTTGGTGTAACTAAGAGGAAAAGTTTGAGAAAATATAAATTAATGATTTCAGGATTGGGGAGTCCACTCAACGGATCAAGGAACTTTGAGTTAATGTAGTTGGAATTTGGAATGCCTACCTAAAACCTATCATGTTTCTTGACCAACCAATGTTGGGGTAATGAGAAGGGGAATATGGATACTTTCCACTAAATGTACAAGTAATAGGATATTACAAAACCAATAGCGATGGATATTGTGTTATGATAAAATAGTGGGAGATTAATAAATATAATATTTATTTATTTGTCTAAATTTTATTAGATAAAGTAATAAAATTATGATCATCTTATATGTAGAAATAAAGTCAAAATGACATCAAACATATCATTGTGATATATACTCGAGAAGGAACACCTTCTCACTAACACTAATTTCCAAGAGTGGAAAAGGCACGTACGGGTCATCCTTCTTCATGAAAGGAAACTGTATGTGATGGGAGAAACTTTAACAGTTGTTCTTGGAAATGAGGAGAGTGATAAAAAACTCTATCTGTATGAAAAACATCTAAATGATGCTACATATGTTCAGTGCTTCATGTTATCATCCATTTCCAATGAATTCATGAAGTAACATGAGGAAATGTATGCTTATGGAATGATGTCTCACCTTTAGGATCTCTATCAAGGGAATTCAAGAGAAGAGAGGTATGTGATCTCCAATGCTTTGGTCATGAATAATCTTGGAGAGTTTTTTCCAGCTGGGCCTCATGTAGTCACACTTATAAGCTACATTGAGTCTCTAAAAATCTTAGGGTTTAAATTCCCAAATGAGTTGCGTACATATCTCATACTTTCATCACATCCAAATAATTTATCTAGTTTAATTGTGAATTATAATATGATAAATAATGAGAAGATTCTATTATAAATTATGACCTTGATTTACTAGGTGGACAAGGACATGGGGTGTGATGAAACTTCAGTCCTTTTAGCGAATATAAATAGGAAGGTCAAGGAAAAGGGTTATAAGAATTATAAATAGTATAAATCCCCCAAGCACCATTTGACCATGAAGAATAAAATCCAAAGGAAGGGAAAAGAAAAGGAGGCAGTATGTTTTTAATGTGGAAAGTTAGGCCACTAGAAGATGATCTTAACCCAAAGAAAAGGGGAAGAAAAAAATTTCATTCACTATCAAGTGAAATCTTTCAATTTATACACATTGGGTATTAGATACAGTTTGTGTTGCTCACATCTATATTCAAATACAGGACCCAAGTAGATTTCAGAAAATTTACAGAGGATAGGTGGATCTGCGAGCTACTAATGGTGGGAGGCTGGATACTCTTTCTATTAGTGACTACCACCTTTCATTTCTAACATGAATGATTTTGGTTTTACATTATTGTTTTTTTGTATCTACATCTATGAAAAACATAATTTCATTTTCATGTTTAGATATAGATCGGTTTATTTTCAAGTTCGGAAATAAATTTTTTTTCTTTTATAAGGAGAACATATGTTATTGTATAGAAATTTTATATAATGATCTATATGTATTAAATTATGAAAACCAAGTGTTAGAAATCAATAATGAATTAGGTTCACATGAATCATATTAAACCAAATTTTGGAATCATTGTCTTGGTCATGAAAATGAAAAGAGGATAACAAATCTCTATCAAGATGGTTATTTAGACTCTTATAATCTAAAAACACTTGATAGATATCATGCTTGTTTACAAGGGAAAATGACATAACCACCATTTTTTGGACAGAGATAAAATCCAAAAATATTCTTAGAGGCTAGAAGTGGATATATTTACTTCATAACTTTTATTGATGACTTGATTAGATATAGATATAATTAGTTAATGAGGTATAAGTTTGAGTCCTTTGAGAAATTCAAGGAATTCAAGGATGAAGTAGAGAATCATCTTGGTAAGAAGATAAATAATCATTGATCAGATCAAAGTGGAAAATATATTAACCAAGAGTTCATCAAATGTTTATGGGAGTTTGGGATTCTATCTCAACTTGCTCCACCTTATACACCACAATAGAATGGTGTTAGTAAAAGGAGGAACTACACCTTATTGGACATGGTAAGGTTGATAATGAGTCATTTAGATCTTCCATTATCATTTTGGGGATATGCATTACAAACTGCGGAATAAACATTAAACATAGTACAAACTAAAGAGGAAAATGGAATTCCCATAGAGATATGGAGTGGAAATATACCATTTTAATCACATACACATGTATAGGGTAGTGAGGTGTTTATTAAGGCATTCGTAGGAAACAAACTAACACCCCGAGGAATAATGTGTATATTTATAGGGTATCCTATGGAAGGAAACAGATACTACCTATACAACCCCTCAGATAAGAAAGTGACTATTTCTAGAAAATATGTCTTCATTGAGAGGGAGCTCATCTTCAAAATGGGTAGTGGGAGAAAGATTGAATTTTATGAAGTTAATGATCAAGATACATAGGAGTTGGTACAAGAAGAAGTTCTAAAGGTCCCCGTGGAAGAAGTAGTTCCTAAAACAGAAGTATTTCATAGGATATCAAGAGAGGTAACAGGACTAGAGAGATATGGTTTTCTAGGCACCGAGGATTGTGACTCATTTTCGTTGGACAATAATGAACCTCTCTCATACAAGGAGGAAGTAGAGATCTCATAAGCTACAAGATGGTTAGAAGCTATGAATTTTGAGATTGATTTAATGAATTAAAACCATGTTTGGGTTCTGGTCGATACTCCAGTTTATGTAAATCCTATTGGGTGTAAATGGGTATTCAAGAGGAAACATGATATGAAAGGTAAAGTAAGTACCAATAAAGAAAGGGTAGTGGCTAAAGGGTTTAAAAAACGTCAAGGAATTGACTTCAATGAATCTTTTTCCTATTTCCATGTTTAAATCCAAAAGAATCATATTTTCCATAGCAGCTTACCATGACTATGAGATTTGGTAGATGGATTTCAAAACAACATTCCTTAATGAAAACCATTAAGAAGATGTCTATATGAAAAAACCATAAGGGTTTGTGAAACCAGGTGATTCCAAAAGGATTTACAAGTTTCCTAGATCCATTAATGGATTGAAGTAAGAATCTAGGTCATAAAACATTTGATTTTATGAATCTATAAAATAAATTGGTTTCATTAAAAATGAATGCGAGACTTGTGTTTGAAAAAGGTTTAGTGGGAATGTGTTCATTATCCTATTATTATATGTTGATGACATATTACTTATTGTAAATGACATACCAATCTTGCAATATATTAAGGACTGGTTGAACAAGTTCTTCTCCATGAAGGGCTTAGGCGAATCAGCCTACATTCTTGGGAAAATATCATTCATGATAGGTCTAAGAGGCTTCTTGGACTAATCCAAAGTACATATATTGACCAGATACTAAATAGATTTAGTAATGGAAAATCCAAGAGTGTATTGGTTCCAGTGTCACATGGTTTGTATCTTTCTAAGAAAAGGTGTCCCCAGACACAACAGAAAAAAGATAGAATGTGTAAGATCCCATACACTTCCACGATAGGATCAATCATGTATTCATGTTATGTACTATACATGATGTTTATTATGTATTGATTATGGTAGGAAGATATCAAGATGATCCAGGAGAAAAACATTGGACTACTGTTAAGATTATCCTTAAGTATCTGAGAAGAACTAAGGATATTTTCCTGGTGTATGGAGGAGATGAGGAGCTTTCCATCAGAGGGTATGCTGATGTTGGTTTTCAAACAAATCAGAATGATCTGAAGTTGCAATCAGGATATTTTTTCATTCTCAACATAGGAGCTGTGAGATGGAAGTGTCAAAAGAAACTAGTTGTAGCAGATTCTACAGTGGAGTCTGAGTACATAATAGCTTCTGCTGCAGCCAAAGAATCCATCTGGATTCAGAAATTTTTTCCACAAGCTTGATGTGGTGCTGAAAATTGAAGACCTTATCACATTGTATTGTGATAATACTATGGTGATGTCTCTTGAAAAATAACCAAGGTCACATCAATGGAAAAAGCACATACTCCAAAAGTATTACCAATTGAGGGATTTTTATCAATGTGGTGAAGTTTTAATGATAAGAGTATCCACATAAGAGAACATGGAGGACCCTTTGACTAAAGGCCTATCTTAGCCAAAGTATGAGTATCATGTGAGAGATAGAGGGCTGAAGGTCATTAGCATTTTTCTCTAGTGCGAGTGGGAGTCTGTTGGACTGGGTTCTATAGAACCAAATTCTTTTGTAATTTATGATAACTTATATTCATGGTTTTGAATATTAATAAATTATTTATCACATCATGATTATTATTCTACATAACATTATATATGATAATGTCCTAAGAGTAACTGTCGCACAAAAAGGGCATAGCAGATCCCTACTATGATGAGAACTCAGAAGTGCTATGATACTATTATTGAATATATGTTATATATAAAGATGATATAATTTTGGGGACATAAATGATATCAGCCATCGGGGGTGGAGACTCATAGGGCTTTGAGGCCCCTTCTCATGGTGTATGCCCTTGGTGATATCCAGTAGGATATTATGATAACGAAACGCAACAGTAAAAAATTTACATTTATAAGTGTCATTGGATGTTCTTATCTATGGAAGCATGTATTGGTGCTTATAATTTAAGATTATTATTAATTAATATTATGAGTCATTCATTTAGATGTACTGAAGAAAACCCATGATGACAGATGTTCATGGTGAGGTAAGATATGTTGGGTGCATCATGAGTAATATTGCATTAATGAATAATGTGATAAAGGATCTATCCCTTTTATTCTTTAATAGAAGATAGTATATTATGACCTTTGATAGAAATGATATATCCTAAATAAATCCATGGCCAAGGTCATTAATAGGATATATCTATATTTAAAAAGTCAAAGAAAGAGATATCAAGCATATAGGTTGATGGCATTGCCATGCAACGTGCTCGATTAGTGATATTTTAATAAATATATTATATTACAAAGTAAGAATTAATATGAGGAGAAATGTCACGATGACATTAGCTTATTTCTCTATGGGTGACTTGTCATGTTTCTAGACAGTAACCTTGGACTTTAGGCTGGTTAACCTAAGGTTACTAAGAAAGAGGCCTAGAGGGTCACACACTTAGTGTATCCAGTATCTCAGTTAGTTAATTTACTATTTAACAAGTAGAATAAATATTATTCTCACTCTTGGTTTAATAATTATTCATGTATGGATGATCACCTTTATTTCATCACTAGTTACTTGAGAGAATATACTATGGGCAGAATAATTAATAAATATTGGGGAGGATTGGATGACTGAGTTTAATGTTCCATTGAGAAATAATAATAGTGAATATTATATGATTAAATAATATTTAATTATAACTCAAAAGTTAATTACATCTCATGAAATAATAATATTGTTGTTATTATTTGACATGGGGGTTTTGCAAGGATTAATGAAATAATTAAAGGTAGTTGTGAAAATTATTTATTATTACCCTAGTAAAATAAATGACCCAGTATATTATTTTCTGATTAGATAAGGGTAAGACAAGAGACGCCTATTTGGGTGTGCATAATGAATTGGAGAAAAGTTCTCAAGCCAAGAGAGTTATTTTCTTCTCTAATAACACTCTCAAGAACAACAACAATCCTCCTCCACAGGATCAAGGAGAACAATTTGGAAGTGGATCTCTAGTCGATCAAAGGAGGACATCGCAAGCGCATGGATCTCCTTTGATAGCACCCAATGAATCTTTCATCGACATTCACAGAGATGTGGAACACATGTGGATCACCACTAGAGGAATAATACACTTCGATTATTTAACATAGGGACAACATACTACAGATCTGTGGTCATACACATCAACGAATAAAGAACAACCTTAGAGGTAATTATTATTTAATTAAATTAATTATAAAAAAATGTGTTAATATACTCTCTCTTGGTTTAGGGGTTTTATATACCTTTATTATTCTTTGATTCCATTCTGTTGATCATGGTGTTCTTTATTGGAATAAACCGCAGATTGATTATCAATAACAGAAAAAAGAAAAGTTGGTCACCATCCCTCTCGCGCTTCAGCTACTCTCGGAACCTACATTATATTGATCACATGAATTAAATAAATAATAATTCTAGATGGGTTATATGTGTGTTGATATTTAATAAATAATTATTTTCTAGTTAGTGAATAAAATATTTATTTATTTAGTAAACAAATAATATAATTATATTTATTTATTTAAATAAACATTTATTATTTAAGGTTCAATAGATGTTGGGGAGGATTGGTGAGATGAGTAAATGGTTTAGATGAAATGTTATATTTTGTTTAATATTATTTAAATAAATAAATATTTATTTATTTATGAAATGATATCTAAATATCCATGAGTCAGTGGACATCGTGAAATAATAATAGTAATAGTAATAGTAATAGTAATAATAATATATATTGGGTTTACTTAGAATTAATAAATTAACCAAGGGACCTTATGTAATAATTAGTTCTCTAAACCTAGTATATAAACAACTTATATCATATATAGGATATGTGATTTTTTCTGAATAACATTTATCTCTTGATAATTCTCTCCAGATCGTAGAGAACTTTCACTATAACACTCTCAAGAATGCAAAGTGATCCTCCTCCTCCTCTATCTCAAGACCAATAAAATTGGAAAGAATTCTTCAACATTGAAAGCATTATTGTTGAGAAAAAATAATAATGACACAATACATTTGGATCATTCACACCGACACTCAGTGTTATGATTATTATGTTTTGAGATTCATAGAGCATGTGTGGATACCGTTAGAGGAATTGTACTTTGGATCCTTCATAAAAAATATGGCATGAGAAGAAGGCCAACCATAATCATCAATGAAGAAATAATTCAAAGAAAAAGGAAATCGATACTTATAAATTAGCTATAAATATTATGTGAAATATTCACTCCTTGAATATTTTGGGATGATATTTGTCTAGTTATGAGGATTTAATCTAAATAAACTGATGACTATCATTGGGCATGGGCCCAAACACTTCTACTCCACCCCAGAACCCTCAGTTATGCACTCTAATGGGAAAAATAAATGTGTCTGATTATGTTTCAAGACCTAGAAACCTCATGAGGTGTTCCTTGGGCATGTTTCTTGGTGTAATTTTACAAACCCAATGGGCCAGGATGAGATTCTAGAGGAATATTTATCAAGACGTGGTTGTGTTTTCAAGAAACACCACCTATGTTGGAGGCCCTAAAAAAATAATTGAAATTTATAAAGATAGATAATTTATAAAAGTATAAATGTCTGGCTAAATTAGACACAGTTATGAACAAAAAAAATTTAGTGACACACCATTTCCTGAATTTTTTTATGAAATGTGGATAAATTCATTATCCATGTTTATAAACATGACTCAATGTAAAACCAAAATGTGATTAAATATTTTTTTTCCTATAGTGATAGGTTGATGAAAAAAACATGAAACCTACTCGATGAGATATCGAGACAAAGATATTATAATACATAGTGAGTGTTCGTATGAGTCTATAGTCATTAGGACATTATAATTTTTTTCTATTAGTGCCTTCAAGTGTTGATATATTCTAATCTTGGAATTTATTCCAACTCAGCCAATGCCACTGAGAAAGAGGCATATAGGGTCACACACTAAGTGTATCCAAAACCTAAGTTTAATTCTATTTGAATTTATTATTATAATAAATAACATTCTTCAAACTAAGGAATAATAATTATTCAGGTCATATTGATCACATGAATTCAATTAAAAATAATTCCAGTAGGAGTATATGTGAGTTGAATATTAAATAAATATTTCATTTCCAGTTAGTGAGTATAATATTTATTTATTTATTTATTAAAAAAATAATATAGTAACATTTATTTATTTAAATAAATATTTACTATTCAAGATTTTATATATGCTAAAGAGGATTGACGAGCTAAGTTAATGGTTTACATGAAAAGATATATTTTATTTAATATTATTTAAATAAATATTGATTAATTTATTTAAGAAAATATATCTTAATATCCATGAGTTCGTTCAGGTCATGAAATAATAATAATTATAATATTATTACATATAAGGTTTACCTAGAATTAATAAATTAGTCAAGGTCTGTTGGGTAATAATTAGTTCTATAAACCTATGTATATAACCCAACTTATATCATTTCTATTATATGTGATTTTGTTATGCATAAAATTTCTTATTAGATAATTCTCTCAAGAACTTAGATAACTTTGACTAGAATTTTCTCACGAATGAGAATCGATCATCATCCACTTCCATCTCAATACTAATAAAAATAGAAAGAATCCTTTATGATTGAAGGGATTCTTGTTGAAATAAACTAAAAATGATATAATATGTTTCAATAATTTACACCATCACCCAGAGTTCTGTTGATGATGTTCTGATATTCATGGAGCATATGTAGATACCGTTAAAAGAATTCTACTTTGGATCATTCATTGAAAAGTTGGTATAAGAAGAAGGTCAACCATAATCATCAACAAAAAAATAATTCCAAGAAAAAGGTTATTATTGTTTATAAATTAATTATTAATTATATTAGAAATATCCTCTAATTGAATATTTGTGGTGGCATTGTTCTAGTTACAAGGATTTAATCTAAGTAAATTGATGAAAATAATTATTGGTCATGGGCCCGAACACTTCCATTTCACCCCAAAAACCTTCAGTAGGGCCATTTGTAGGGAAACAAAAATGTGTATGAGTATGTGTTGAGATCCAAAAAACTCATGAGGTTTTCCTTGGTCATGTTTGTTGGTGGAATTTTCAAACTCAATGGTTTATTAGGAGACTCCAGAAGAAGATTTATCAATATGTGGTTGTGTTTTCATGTAACACCTCCTATATCAGAGTCCCTTAAGAAAGCATTGATATTTATAAATGTATCTAATTTTGAAATATTTATAAACATGGATAAATTGTACACATTTATAAACTCAATTAATTTATTAACACACCATTTCGCAATGTTTTTATGAATTTTGGGTAAAATCATTATCTATGTTTATAAACATGACTAAATGTAAAACCAAAATGTGATTAAATAAAATCTTCCTTGTAGCGATAGGTTGATGATACAAGCACACTACCTGCTTGATGTGATATCTAGTAAAATAGATTATATTACACAACGAGTGTTTTTATGAGTCTATAGTGACTATGACATTAATATTTTTCTCTATGAGTGACTTGATGTGTGTAATGATTCTAATCTTGTACTTTAGTCCAACTCACCTAATGCCACTGAGGAAGTGGAATAGATGGTCACAAAATAAGTGTATCATAAACCTTAGTTTAATCTTATTTGAAATTATTATTATAATAAAAAACAGTATTCATACTAAGGAATAATAATTATACTAGTTATATTGATTGCATGAATTCAATCAATGGTAATTCAAATTGGAGTATATGTGAGTTCAATATTTAAAAAATGTTAATTTTATAGTTAGTGAATATAGTATTTATTTATTTACTAAACAAATAATATTGTGATAATTATTTATTTAAATAAATAGTTACTATTCAAGTTTTGTTAGATGCTGAGGAGGATTAATGAGCTGAGTTAATGGTTTAGTTAAAATGATATATTTTATTTAATATTCTTTCAAAAAATATAAATTACTTTATTTAATAAATGATATATAAATTTCCATTAGTCAGAACACATCATGAAATAATAATAATAATAATTGATATAGGGTTTAGATAGAATTGATAAATTAGTCAAGGGGTTTTATGTAATAATAAGCTATCTAAACCAAATTATATAATCCAACTTATAACATTTCTTTGATATGTGATTTTTTCTGTAAAAAAATTCTCTCTGGATAATTCTATCAAGACCATAGAGAACTCTCACTAGAATTCTCTCAAGAACAGGAAGTGGTGATCCACCTCCTCCATGACAAGACAGAGAAAACTAGAAGGAATCATTCATGATTAACAAGATTATTATTGTGATCAACTATGAATAACAAAATATGTTTGGAACATTCATAGATGTATCCATATTTTTGATGATGATGTTTTGAGATTTGTGGAGCATGTGTGGATACTTCTAGAGGAATTATACTTTAAATATTCATTGAAAAAATGTATTAGAAAAAGGGAAACTGTAATAATAAATTAATAAATAATTCCATGTGAAATTTAATTCATATTTATAAATTATTTATAAGTTTTAGGTGAAATATCCCATCATTGAATATTTTTGGGTGAAATTTTTCTAGTTTTGAAGATTTAATGTGAAGAAACCGATGAAAAATATTATAGGGAATGGGCTGGAAAACTTCCACTCAAACCTAGAACCTTCAGTTATGTAATCAGTAGGGCACCAGAAATGTGTTTGATTATGTTTCGAGACCCAAAAACATCAAACAGTGTTCCTTGGACATGTTTCTTGGTAGAATTTTTCAAACTCAATGTTTCAAAAGGAGACTCTAGAGGAAGAGTTATCAAGATGTGTTTGTATTTTCATGAAACAACCACCTATGTTGGAGACCCTCAAGAAATCATTGAATTTTATAAACATAACTAATTTAGAAATGTTTATAAACATGAATAAATTATCCACATTTATAAACAAAAATACTTTAATGAAGCACCATTTCTCAATTTTTTTAAGAAATATAGATAAACACATTATCCATGTTTATAAACATAGTTAAACATAAAAACAAAATGCGATTAAATAAAATTTCTCTTATGAAGATAGGTTGATAAAAAAACATGAAAACTTCTTGACGAGATATCGAGAAAAAGAGATTATATTACACAATGATTGTTTATATTAGTATGTAGTCATTGCGACATTAACATCTTCCTATAGGAGTTCCATGACTCGTTGATAGATTCTAATCATAGAATTTAGTCTAACTCACCTAATTCCACTGAGAAAGAAGTATAGATTGTCATACACTATGTGTATCAAGAACCTCAGTTTAATTATATTTGAATTTATTTTTAAAATAAATGATATTCTTTAAACCAAGTAATTATAATTATTCAGGTTATATTGATCACATGAACTCAATCAACAATAATTCCCATTGAAGTATATGTGAGTTGAATATTTAATAAATATTTATTTTCCACTCAGTGAATATAGAATTTATTTATTAAATTAATAATATAGTGATATTTATTTATTTAAATAAATATTTTTTATTCAATGTTTGATAGATGCTGAGTAGGATTGAAAACTTGAGTTAATGGTTTAGATGAAATGGTATATTTTATTTAATATTATTTAAATAAATATTAATTTATTTATTTAAGAAATGATATCTAGATATCCATGAGTTATTGAACATCATGAAATAACAATAATAATAATAATAATAATAGATATAGGGTTTACATAGAATTAAGAAATTAGTCAAGGGACTTTATGTAATAACAATTTATCTAAACCAAAGCATAAAACCCAACATATGTCATTTCTAGGATATATGATTTTGTTCTTCAAAAAATTTATCTCTAGTTAATTCACCTAAGAACATAGACAACTTTATGTAGAACTCGCTAAAGAATGAGAAGTGATCCTCCTCCTCCTCCATCTCAAGATTGAGAAAACTAGAAATAATCCTTTGAGGTTGAAGGGATTCTTATTATAATCAAATACAAATGACACAATGTGTTTGGATCATCCGAACAATCACCTAGAGTTTTGATGATGAGGTTATGAGATTTATGGAGCATGTGTGGATAACTTTATTGAAATTATAATTTGGATCCTTCATCAAAGAGATGGTATGAGAAGATGTTCAACCATAATCATCAATAAAGATATAATTATAATTTAAAGGTAATTATTGGTTCTAAATTAATTATAATTTATATTTGAAATATCCCCCCTTTTAATATTATAGATTGGTATTTTTCTTTTTATGAGGATTTAATCTGAATAATCCATGAAAAAAATTATTAGGAAGGGGCCCTAAAGCTTCCACTACACCACAAAACCATCAGTTGGGCCTTTTATAGAGAAACAAAAATGCTTCTGAGTATGTTTTGAGATGAAAAACCCAAAAAATGTGTTTTAGAGGAATAGTTATCAATATTTGGTTATAGTTTCATGAAAAAACAACCTATTTTATAGACCCTCAAGAAATCATTGACTTTTATAAACACAACTAATTTAAAAAAAGTTTATAAAAACGATTAAATTAACCACATTTATAAACACAACTATTTTAATGAGACACTATTTCTTTACATTTTTATGAATTGCAGATAAGAACATTATCCATGTTCATAAATGTGGATAAACATAAAAAGAAAATTCTATTAAATATTTTTTTTCTATAGTGATAGGATGATGATACAAGCATGCAACCCACTTGATGTGATATCAAGACAAATAGATTATATCACACAACAAATGTTCCTATGAGTCTATAGTCATTAAGACATTAACATATTTCTCTATGAGTGTCTTGATGTGGTGACAAATGTTGATCTTGTACTTTATTCCAAGTCAAATAATTCCACTGAGAAAGAGGCATGTATGGTTACACACTAAGTGTATCCAGAACCCCAGTTTAATAATATTTGAATTTATTATTAAAATAATATTAATCAGACTAAGGAATAATAATTATTCAGGTTATATTAATCACACGAATGAAATCAATAGTAATTCCAGTTGGATTATATGTGAGTTAAATATTTTATAAATAATTATTTTCTATTTAGTGAATATAATATTTTTTTATCTATTAAATGAATAATATAGTGATATTTATTTATTTATTTAGAAATGTATTATTAAAGGTTTTATAGATGCTGAGGAGGATTAAATAGTTTATTTAATGGTTTGTATTAAATGATATATTTTATTTAATATTATTTAAGTAAATAATAACTTATTTATTTAAGAAATGATATCTTAATATCAACGAGTTAGAACAAGTCATAAAATAATAATAACATCATTATTAGATATATGGTTTACATCGATTAAGAAATTAGCCAAGGGACATTATGTAATAATTTGTTCTCTAAATATAAGTATATAACTGAATATATATCATTTTTAGGATATGTGATTTTTTTCCTGTAAAACATTTCTCTCTAGATAATTATGTAAAGACCATAGATAACTTTCACTAGAACACACTCAAGAATGATATGTGACCATCCTTATCCTCCATATATAGACTGAAAAAAATTAAAAGAATATTTCAAGATTTAATGGATTCCTATTATGATCAACTAAAAATGAAATAATATGTTTGAATCATTTTAATTCACACCTGGAGTTCTGATGATGATGCTCAAAAATTCATGGATCATGTGAAGATACCATTATGGTTATTATAATTTGGATCCTTCATCGAAAATATGGTATGATAATAAGGTTAATTGAAATCATCAATTAATAAATAATTCTAAGAAAATGGTAATCCCCATTTATAAAGTAATTATAAATTATACGTGGAAGATCCTTTCCTTGAATATTTTGGGGTGGAATTTTTATAGTTTTTAGGATTTAATTAGAATAAATAGATAAAGAAAATTATTTGGCATGGGTCCAAACACTTCCACTCCGCCGAAAAACTTCAGTTGGGGCCTCTGTAGGGAAATAAAAATGTGTCTGAGTTTGTCTCAAGACCCACAAACCGCATTGAGGTGTTACTTGGTCATGTTTCTTGGTGAAAATATTCAAACCTAGTGGTCAAGGATGAGACTTTAGAGGAATATTTATCTCAATATGTTTTTGTTTTAATGTAACACCACCTATGTTAGATACCCTCAAGTAGGAATTTAATGTTGAGTTTTCTTTGTAGGTAAGTACACTAACTTTGGGAGTTGTCTAGAGTTTCAACTAAAGGAAACCAAAGTTGTTCCTTGGTTAAAAATCCATGTGAGAGATTGTTTTTAGATATTATACCTCCCTATTATACTACCATTTTCTAACCAATAATTTATTTAATTGAAGATCTAATGTTGTGAGATTAATCTAAGAAGGATGATGCCTCAATACACTCATAAAATAACTACCTTCGGTTAGTTCTTATCACACATGGGGTGCTAATAGCCATAGACATTAGATGATGTTTATAAGTGTTGACTATGGTTAGGTGTCAATGGATGAGATTTAGAGTATTATTAGTGTCCTATTTTTGGTAACCCTCATACTGGTTGGATATGTCAGTTATTCTTTCTGCATCATATGTTCAGATTTTAGTGGAACCCCTAGCTAGACCCTTGTCAAATAGATATTTCCCACTAATGGTGACCATATTTCATTCATCGCCTTTGGTAAAGTTTATTGATACTTAATGGAGAAAGAGTTATTCTATGAGATTTCTTCATGGTAGAGATGATATCTAGTGGTACATACTTCAGTATGAATGGGTTAAATATTTCTAGTATCGTGAGTTGAAATTGAGTAAATGAGGTGGGTTCCACCTTCAACAAGTGAGTAGTATCCCCTTATGTGTGGTGTGTAGAGCCTTACCTCAGTAAGTTGTTTTCAACTACCCACAAATATAAATCATGTATTTATTTTCTAAGTGAATGAGTGAGAATTCAATTCTATTGAATGTGAAGAAATGAGAAAATGATCCCAAAAGGGTGAACTACAGTTTTACCTTGATTGGAGACTAATTTATACATATAATTACATTTTAGGTAATAAATTCAAGTGTTTATTAGTGGATTTATGGAAATAATAATTCCTCGTATGGGTTTATGGAAGATTTTCTTAGGCTTTCATGGAATTTCCCTAGTCATAACATAAGGGCATCAATTGCATAAAAAACTCTCATTGTGTGAGTCTTAGATTCAAACAATAGTGGTTAGACCTTTTAAAGTTGAAACCATGGAGAATGATGAGATTAGGGTGGAACAACTGTGGTGTGGTGGTTGAATCATTTGATATAGGAATCTATGGCCGGTAGATGGAGGAGGCACATGAGAATATAACTTTAGAATAATTTATTATTTCATGTAAGGGGGAACTATCCCATATTTGATCTATGGTGGGGCCCTCCTCTTCCCTTTAATGAAAAATGCCCTCATTATTAGTGATATCAACTTAATGTTATTGTATGACTAGACATTCTCTGGTGATGGACCTTAAGGGTTTTCTTGAAGTTAAGGAGAACTCCAAAAATTTATTTAGGTAGATAGTGGTTCTCTCTTGGTATTCTTACTAAATATTGGGATGGAAATTCTTATTGGAGACTGCCCAAGTGAAGTGAGACCATTAGTGTGATAGATCTACATAATATTTAGAAGTGTACTATATTTAATATCCAATATTTTCCTAGAGATTTCTCATGCTTGTTTACAGGCACACTTTTTCATTGGTTTGATTAATTTTTGTCTGGGTATTACCTTGGGGGTGCTTGGGTGATTTTTTTTTGAATTTGGATAAAACTGGGGTAGTCCATGGTTGGGACATGGTTTTCTCAAAGAGTGCACCAAACCCAAAAAACCATGCAAACCCAAAAAAGAGTGGATTCACATCACTAGTGCATAGTTTATCAAACTGTGTGCCATCTTAGGAGTAACTTTGGAAGACCCCTAGGTGAGGCACACAGTTAGGGAAAACTGTGTATCCCGAGAAGAAAACTGTGTGTACGTGATTTTAAACACCTAAATTTTTTTAAAAAAAATTCATAACCCCCCATCGTATACCCCCAAACACACTAGATAAGTCCATAATTGTTTTATAGCATTTTTTGGGGCTCTTAAATGGATTCGAAGCCCTTATAACCTTTCTTCTTGGTGAAACAAATACTAGTTGATGAATTTTCACCTCTCTAGGTATGTGGTTTCTTATCAATTATATATATATATATATACTACTCCACTTTCTAGATAAAAGAGTCATGCTTTATCCACTATTGGTTTTATATCTAGATCTAGGTTTGATGGACATTGATATGTCTGACCTTTCTTCTAGTATTTTATTCAAGATATAATTCTTCATCATGTGTTTGACCTTTCAATTTTAATTGGGAGTATATTTTATGGGAGATCACTCGTTAATGATTTGCGGCAGGAGGTATATTATTCAAATCTAAAAGTATTGATTTCAATTACTTTTATGTAATTGTATAATCTTATTTAGATGGTTAGTAATTGAATTTATTAAAATGAAATAATTAATTTGGTGAATTAATTAATTAAGGGATTGTGAATTTGGATTAATTAATTATGGATATATTGATATGGTTCAATTGGATTAACTAATTGTCGAATTGATTAATGAGAATTTTTATACTTATGAAATTTATTTAATTAGAATAACTGATTATTAAAATAATTATGGGGTTATTTATATTATTGAATGGGATTAATTAATTTTTGAATTAATAAATTGGAATTATTAGGATTATGCAATTGATTTATTTTGATTAATTAATTGTCGATTTAATTAATGGGAATTGTTGTTATTATGGAACTGATTTAATTAGAACAATTAATTGTTGAATTAATTAATATATTTTTTGATTTTCGAATGTGATAAGAAGGTTAATGTTGATTAAACTTGAAATATGTGATATATGTGATATATATGTTATTGTGATATTCATGTGTGGGATATTGTTTGCTAAATCAAAATCCCATAGTGATAAATTGATTGAAAAACGTGTGTGGGACACGGTCTAGTCCATCAAAATCCCATAGTGATAATTGAGTGTGGGACACAAAATACTATTTCAAAATCTGACCCATTTGATTTCATAATAAATGGGTATGGGACATGGATTACTCCTTTAAAATCCCATGAGGTCCTAATAATGGAAACCTAGACTCAAAATGTTGGCATTGGACCATGGATCCAATTGGCTGTGAAAATGAATTGAGATGACATGGATAATAAAATCCCATGTATTATAATAAATTTATAATTGAATATGTGATATGGTTCATACTCTGGAACATGTTGAAGTAGGTATTGAGAGTTCGGGTGTCCTTAAGAACCTGAGTGTCATGTGGTTAAATAAAGAGTAATTGAATAAATGTAAAAATTTTACATTTTTTCTTGTATATTATTATTTATACAACTAAATACATTTTTATTGACTAAATATTATTTTAGACATCATTGGTGGAGGCCTACTGAGTTTTACTCACACCCCACTCGAGCTTCTTCATCGGTACTCAAATAGACTTCATGTTTGTAGGATATGAGAAGGGAACAAACCTATGTTAGATAGACGAGTTGGGATAGATCATGAATGAGGGAACCTGATGTGATTCAGGAACCAATTATTATTTTTATTTTTATTAATTTATTTTGGGTTTTTCATATTTACACCTAACACGTATTGGGCATGAAATATGTACTATTTAGTTTGGAATATTGTATTTTCTACTTTGGTCATCATTTGGTACTGGTTTGATAGGATTTTTAGTTATATCATTTGGTAATTTTTCATTTATTTCCACTAAGGTATTACTCTGATAAAGAGGTTATAGTCTCCCCATGATCAATATAAGACCCTCACAAGTCAGCAACCTCAAGCATATAGAGAGATGTGCTTGAGGACATGTGACTGACCAGCTCGGGGCACTGGTGTATGGCACCCACATCAGGATGTTACAAATTTTTATTTGAGAGCACTTTTTTTTTCTTTTCTTTTGACTTAGTATTTGGGAAAGGTATATAGGAGACTATGAATTGTCGATCCTTGGTTATGAGTTTGTTCATGGGACCAGCTAACCCATGTATGGGGAAAAATCCAAGTACCCATGGTGGGATTGTTGTTATCATTGGATATTATTCCACCTTGAGTGATGCACTTGTTTTATGATGTGATTATTATTTATGAGTTTTTATAGATTTTACTCATAGCCTATAATGAAAAGATATTTGAGTATATGAACATAATTCTAGTCACTCAAAACTATTTTGTGACATGCATCATTTTAGACATGCATGAGAAAATAGGTTTAGGGTAAATTATTGAACATGAAATGATCTTCCTTGTAAAATTGAAATGAAAATGGTTCCAAATACGAATTTAAAATGGTAAAATGATTCAATATGTGAATAAATTGGTGAATAATATGAGTATTGTAAATGGGGACGAGTTTATCCTTTTTTAACCATGATGTTGATGTAGTATGGTTAAGGGATGTGATAACACCTTGGTTTTGATCATGTGATGGAAAAAGGGAGAATGAATTGTTATAGATTTGTGTCAATATTTCTTGTTAAATGTATTAAATTTGTGTTATGCGTCCTAATATGTGGGTTTAAAATTATAGATATATGCCTCCACGAAGACACCTGTTGAGAGGATGACAAGAGGTTATGGATGGAAGTGATCCACCAGTAGTGAAACTTGGGGCATCGATAGTGAAAGGTGATGAAGCCAGAGAGTAGTTCTTAGAGAACATTTCTTAGTTCATGATGTTTATGGAAACAGACCTAGGGTGGGTTGTGAAAAACATGTTGGATCTGACACGGGAGTTTCAATTGTGTAACCCTCCAATGTTTACCAGAGAGGGTGGACCTGAGGTAGCTGAGTTCTAGACTGAATCTATCAAGATGATACTTGACCACTTGGAGAATCCTACCGAGAAAAGAGTTAAGATGAAATATCATATGGTATGTGGTTAGAAGAAGATTTGGTGGTACATCTAGACTCGGGATAGATATCTGAATACTATGGAGTGGAAAGAATTTTAGAATAAGTTCTTGGAGAACTTTACCCTAAGATGCTCAAGTAAGAGAGAGAAATTGAGTTTATGAGGCTGAATTAGGGGAATATATTTGTGAGGGACTATGTTGGAATTTTTATAGATTTTATAATTCTTTGTTCCAGTGTTTTAAGGGGATGAGACTACTATGTAAAAGAATTTTCATTATGGACTTATATGTGATATTAATCCTAAGGTGAATATCTTCATGTAGAATAAGTTTTCAGAAATATTGAATCGGGCTCTCATTTCTAAGGGAAACCTGAAGGGAGATTCTGGTGGAGGGTAGGTGGTTTCTACTGGATGTTCAGGAGAAACTACTTCTTAGATTAGTAATAATCACTATAATAATGTTATCTAGAGTAGTGGAAAATAGAGTTTCCAGATAGAGGGGTCAGTTATACAGAAATTTTCTTGAGTGAGCTACCACTAGTGTGGTAGGTCGGGACACTTCTGGAGAGAGTACCCCCAACCACCAGTAGGGTGTCAGGGCTATGATAGGATGTGAAATCTATATAGGTTTTTCAATAACCTATTACATTTGAGTAGTAATAGAGTAGATAGATAGAACTATAGTTTAGGAAGGGTATCTTATACACCTTATCAGTCAAGCAGTTAGAGTTCTACTGACCATGGTGGCCGAGGCAGTTTATGTGGCGATAATGTGAAATAGAACCTGTATTAGCAGAGTGGTGCATTTTAGGGGACATAGACTGCATCACAGGGAAGAGGGGTAGGATAGTTGTGTGTAGTTCAACCTACACTTGTGGATAGCGAGGATGAACTATCGACAATAAGAGGTACTATTCTTGTAGAATTTATACTAGATAGTGGATTATTTGATACTATTGGATCTCATTATTTTATATATGTGAAACTTTTGAATGGTTTTAGCTTGATAGTGGAGTTTGTGAGAGGGTCTATGATGATCAATACACCATTGGGAGTATGTATGAGAGATATATGTCTATCCAAGGGGTATTCTCTGGAGGTTGGGGAGTATCATTTTCTGTGGGATATTTATATTCCTGACATCATAGGCTTTGAAATAATTTTGGATATTGATTTGGTAGTATCATACCAATCCCAAATTTATTATTACCATGGAGAGTGACCTTTACATCTCATTAGGGTGAAAAATATATTCATCATGGATAATTAGATATCTGGGCAGGGCATGCAGGGCCAGTTCACTGGAAATTGGAGAAGCTTACTACCCAAGTCGTAAGTCTATTGTTTCACGATAGGGGTGTAAAGAATAATGAATTTAAATCCATAATTTATATGTTTATGACTTATTTCTTGAATACTTCTTAATTTTTCCACCTGAGAGAGATGTGAAATTTACAATTGAGCTTATGCTTGGGGCTGATACGGTTTCTATTATACCATACAAAATAAATCCAACAGGGCTTCAAGAGATCAAGAATTAGCTGGAAGAGTTGATGGATAAGGGTTTTATCCATCCATGTACGTCGCCTTGGGGTTCTCCATTATTATTTTAAATGAAGGTTGATTGAACTTTATGCTTGTGTGTTGATTACTAGAAATTGAACCAGATAATTATGGAAAACCGATATCCTCTTCTACATATTGATGATCTATTTAAATAGTTGAGGGGATATTGTGTTTTATCAAAGATTTACTTGTGATCTTGGATCCATCAATTATGATTTTGACCATATGATATACTGAGGATTGATTTTAGAAGTAGGTATGGACTATATGAGTTCTTTGTGATTCCGTTCAGGCATAAAAATTCACCAGTAGTGTTTATAGCCTTGATGAATAGAATCTTCCACCCATATCTGTATTAAGTTATTATTTAGATTTTGTATGACATATTGGTGGAATCCTAGACCCACGACGATCATACCTAATATCTTAAACTTTTCCTGATTACACTGAGAGAGCATCGACTATAGGCCAAGATATCTTTGTTTCAATTCTGTATTGATTGGATAAACTTCATGGGTCTTATCATCTCATAGTAAGGTGTTTTAGTGGACCTAAAGAAGGTGTATAAGGTTGTTTCATAGGATAATAACATGAAATTTTTCAATATTTATAGCTTTATGGGGTTATAAAGATATTATCGGATGTTCATCTAGGACTTTTCCCATTTTGTAGTACATCTTTCAGGATTAACCAAGAAGAATATAAGGTTAGAATGATCTCGATCATGTGAGAACACCTTCTAGGAGTTAAAGAAGCACTTGAAATTGACACCGATATTGATACTACCCAAGTCAGTTGAGGAGTATTTGGTGTCTTATGATGCTTATAGAATTAGACTTGGAGTACTGTTAATGTAGGGACATTGAGTTGTGCTGTATGGATCTCTACAGTTAAGGCCACATGAATAGAATTACCCTACACATGACCTCGAGTTAGCTGTAGTGGTTTATGATTTAAATTATTGGTGGCATCATCTATTGGGTGAAAAATTTACAGTGTATACTAATCATAAGAGCTTAAATTATATCTTTTTGCAGTGACATTTGAATGTTTGAAAGTGGAGCTCTGTAGTGTATATAAAATCATTAGATTTTGAGCTAGCACGTACCCCTTGGAAGGGAAACAATGTTTTTTATTATCTAATAAGTAAAACAAAGACTCAAGTAGTTCAAGAGTCTAGTGTTTATTGGAAGATGATGACTTTACTGGCTAAGATGCATGTTGTGGTTCAAGAGAGCCATGAGAAGATGACTCTTATATTAGATTTAGGGGAGTATACACTTCTTAGTCAGATTAAGGAAAGGAGGTATTATCATATAGAGTGTTTGTAATTGAGGGAAATCCTTGAAGGTGGGGAGTCACCTTAGAATTGAATAATAGATGAGTATGAGATCATATATGAGAAGTTTTGTGTTTTTGTGCCTATAAGAAAGTGGGAGGAGATGATGTAGGAATTTTATACATTGAAGTGGGCGGTGTATCCAGGTGTGACAAAAATGTACCATGACCTAAGATGATAGTTTTGGTGTCCAATCATGATGAAAGGATATATCAGGGTTCATGACATAATGATACACCTATCAACAGGTGAAGGATGATCATCAATGACCCGATAGTTTACTAAAACCATTTATCATACTAGAATTAAAGTTGGATGATATTATTATGGACCTTGAGGTGGGTATTTTGAGCATGCCTTGGAAGAATGATGCTATTTGGGTGATTATGGACCATTTGACAAAGGTAGTGCATTTCTTTCTATTACATGAGACTTTCTTAGTGGATCAATTAAGAGACAAGTATGTTAGGTAAATAGTCTACTTTCATAGAGTGACATGGAGTATTATTTTAGACCATGAATCACATTTTTCACCGTGCATTTATTAGGGATTTCAGAAGGCACCTGGTAATTTTTTTTACTAAGTACTAATTTCCACCCACAAATGGATGAGAAGTTATAGATCATAATGAAAATTCTTGGAGATATACTTTAGTTTTGTATCCTAGACTTCGGTGGGTCAGAGGAGAAGCACCTATCAATTGTGGAGTTTTCTAATAAAAATAGATATTAGGAAACTATTCAGATGGCACCATACCAGTATCTTTATGGTGGGATATGCAGATCACCTCTATATTTGATGGAGGCATGTGAGTCAGAGTTATTAGGATCAGGACTCATGCAAGAGACATTAGAGAAGGTTCACCTGTTTTGAAAACATATGGCTATGAATTAGAGTAGGCATAATTCACATTTTGATAAAAATATACAACCCATAGTGTTTTTAGAGGTAAATCATGTGATTATTTGTGTGTTGAAAAGATTGGATCACCACAGGACTCTAAGATAGGGAATTCTAGAGCCTAGGTTTGTTGGAATATTTGATGTTGTAGAGAGAATTGGGGAAGTGCATTACGGATTGGATTTTTCACAGAGGTATAGTTCTTTGCATGATGTATTTCTTGTGTCACATATTTGGCGGTATATCCCCAACCCTTCTCATGTGATCTATGTGGATGACGTTGAGCTAGAGAATGATGTGTCCATTGAAGAGCATCTGATATGTGCACTACTACAAATACGGCTTTTATCAGTACTAAAAATGACCTTTAACAGTGCTAGAAAAGCGTTGTTAGAGCCGACGGAGATAAAAGGGGGGTCCCCTTTATTAGCACTCCAAAAAGCGCTGATAAAGACCCCCTTTATCAGCGCTGATAAAAGGGGTATTTTATCAGCACTAAAACAAAGCACTGAAAAAAGGTTCCTTTATCAGCACTTTATTTTAGCACTGATAAAATACCCATTTATGAGCGCTTCCTTTATCAGTGCTTTTGTTTTAGCGCTGATAAAAGGTAAAAAAATTAAAAAAAATTAAAAAAATTAAAAAAATTAAAAATAAAATTAAAAAAGTTTAAAAAATAACGCCAATAGGGGGGCTTTATAGCGTTTGACCCCCCCCCTTTACAGCACTTTTCCACCCCCTACAGTGCCCCACGCACCCCCTCCACCCTTTAACAGCGCTTGCCCCCATATTCCCCCATGCGCACGCGCCCCTGCCTCCCCCAGGATTTGAACTCGAGACCTCCCCCTTGCACGCCTAAGCCCTTACCACTCCTCTATTTTGATTTTTTCCAATTCATGATATATATATATATATTTATATATTTAGTTATATTTATTCGTATAGTAATATATAGCTATATTATAATATATATAGTTATATTAATATATATATAGTTATATTAATATATATATCTATTTATATATATATATATATTTAGTTATATTTATTCGTATAGTACTATATATTTATATTAATATATATATATATAGTTATATTAATATATATATATATAGTCATATTAAAATATATATATATTTATATTAATATATATCTCTATTTATATATAAATATATTTAGTTTTATTTATTCGGATAGTAATATATATATATAATAATATATATATATAGTTATATCAATATATATATATAGTTATATCAGTATATATATATAGTGATATTAATATATATATTTATAGTGATATTAATATATATATTTATAGTAATGTTAATATATATATGTAGTTATATTAATATACATATATATAGTTAGATTAATATATATATATATATAGTTAGATTAATATATAGGTATATAAATATTCATATATTTTTATTTTAAATAAAATGGATATCAGTTATTATTTAGATAGAGCTAATATATTTTATATGTAAATATATTAAATTATTTATATTTATAATTAAAATTTTATGTGTGAATATATAAAAAATATGTATATATTGTTATATATTTTATTATAAATTAAATTTCATTATAAAAAATGATGAAATTACAAAGGCATAATATCAATATGAATTTAATACCTTGGAAAAATTTAGTCCCCACCAAAAAAAGCCAATAATACCCCCTTAAACAAGGCTCGAAATCCACAAAATGTTAAAACATCGGGGTACCCCGACTAAAAACTCAGTTTTGGAGGCCTTTTAGGCCTTTTTTGGCCTCAAAAAACCTTAACCAGGTTCCCTTTGGTTCACATTGACGTAGAGATCGTCGCGGGCTTTGATTTGATATGTGGTAGAGCTCAAACAGACACCCGGATCAAAATTTATGGCTGTTTGATTTTTGAGTTGCGTTTTCAACATATTTTGGATCTTTTTTTAATTTTTTATTTTTTAATCTTCAAATTGTTATTAAATGACTACTACTCCATAAAAATTAGCAAATTATTAATTAAAAATATTTTTTTTTATTTTTTTATAAGCCATTTTCACTAAATATATTATATATTAAGTATATTAAGTGTAAATGTATATTTATACTTATCTAAAATATATTTAAAAATTATATATTGTTTTTATATCAATATAACTATATAACTATATTTATATATTAAGATATTATTTTTAATTAATTTTTTTGAAGTCGACCCTTTATCAGCGCTACTAAAAAAGCGCTAATATAGGGGGTCCCTTTATCAGCGCTAAGAAAGGTGCTGATAAAGGGGGTACCATTATCAGTGCTAGAAAAAAGCACTGATAAAGGGGTGATTTTATCAGAAATTTTTTAGTGCTGATAAAAGAACCCTTTATCAGCACTTTTTTGAGCGCTGATAAAGGCACCCCCCCTTTATCAGTGCTTTTTTGTTAATGCTGATAAAGGTTGGCGCTGTGAAAAACTGTTTTTGTGGTAGTGGTGTGTTGGATTTCTATGAGAAAGTTTTGCAGGGAAAGACCATGTTATTACTTCATGTATTATGGTAAAAAGGACATGTGTAAGAGGAAACACTAGAGATATAAGAAAACATGGGGTCTTAGTGGCCAAATATTTTTTACTTAGAATCTTAGAGATGCTTGGGAGTATAGTTTGAGGGCGAGTTAGTATAAGGTGGGTAAATTGTAAGATTCTAATATTTTTTTGAGATATTTAAATATTTTTTATTGGTAATATTTTTCATTGGTTTTAGTGGGGTGTTTGGGTGAAAATTTAGAGAATTTGATGGGAAGAGGGGTAGTGCTTGGTTGGTGAATGGTTTTCCCAAACCATGTGCCCAACCCAAAAAACCAGGAAAATCCAAACAGAGGGGATTCACATGGGTGGGGAATGGTTTTTCAATATGTGTACTCTATTAAGAGATACTATGAAATACCTCTAAGTGAGGAACATAGTTAGGGTGTATGGATGGGGAAAATCATGCGCCCCGAGCAACAAACCGTGCATACAAAATTTTAAACCATTGAAAATTATTAAAGAAATTCCCAAAACCCGTATCTTATACCCCAAAATACCCTATTTCAACCCTCAATCATTTTATCTTATTTTTAGAGGATCCTAGATGAATTAAAATCCCTTTCGACCTATGTTCTTGGTGAATCAAGGATCTGTTGACGAATCTACACCAACCCAGGTATGTGGTTTCTTCCCGATTAGATCTCTCTCTCTCCTGCTCCGCTTTCTAGATAAAAGAGAGATATTTTATCAACTTTTGGGAGTTTATATTGATCTAGGTTTGATATACCTTTATCCATATGAAATTTCTTCTAGGATTTGATTCAATATCTTATTCTTAATCATGGGTTGGCTTTTCCATTTTAATTTGGGGCATTTTCATTGGGTGATCGGTCATCAATGATTTGAGGTTGGTGGTATATTATTCAAATATCAAAGTCTTGATTTCAATTATATGTATGTAATTTTAGAAATCCTATTGGATGATTAGTAACTAAATTTCATAAAATGAATTAATTAATTGGTGGATTAATTATTTAAGGGACTGTGAATTTGTATTAATTAATTGTTGAATTAATTATTAGGATATTGAGATTTTTGAATTAGATTAATTAATTTTTGAATTAATTAATGGTAATTTCTATGATTATAAAATTGATTTAATTGGAGTAGTTAATTATTGAATTAATTTTGGGACATTGATATTATTGAATTGGATTATTTATTTATTGAATTAGTTAATGGTAATTCTTTTTATTATGAAACTTATATATTTGTTTTAATTAATTAATTAATTAATCAATTAGAATTGTTGAAATTATGAAATTTATTGAATTAGATTAATTAATCATTGAATTAATTAAGAGATGTTTTGATTGTGGAATATGATAATAAGGTTAATTTTGATTAACCTTGAATGATTTGATATATGTTATATACATGTGATTGTGATACTCATGTTTGGGATATGGTATGCTGCGTAAAAATCCCATATTGATAAACTGATTGATAAAAATATGTGGGATATGGTATGATGCGTCAAAATACCATAGTGATAAATGAGTGCAGGACACAAATTGCTGCTTCAAAAACCCACTTGTGTTATTTCTTGATAAATTGTGTGGAGTCTAACTGCTGCTTCAAAAGCCCACAGGGTGCAAAAAATGGTGACCTAGACCTAAAATATTATCTTTAGACCATAGATCTGATTTTCCATGAAAATAAATTAAGATGAAATGGATAATGAAATCCCCAATTTTATAATAAATTGTAAATTGAATATGTGATATGTTTTAGACTCCATCACATGACGAATTAGGTATTGAGTGTTTGGGTGTCCTCAGGAACCTGAGAGTCATGCAGTTAAATAAAGAGTAATTGAATTAATGAAAGTGTTTACTTTATTGATTTTTTTATTTTTTTAATAAAACTACGTAAACTTTTTTTACTAAATATTGTTTTAGATTCTGTTGGTGGTGTCCTGATGAGTTATACTTACATCCTACTCGGGAAGCCTGATTGGTACCTTCATAGACTTCATGCTTGTAGGATAGGATAAGGGAAAAAGCCCTATGTTAGATGGATGAGATGGTATAGAGTAGTGATTAGAAAACCAGATCTGATTCGGGACCCACTTGGGTGTTTTTAATATCTTTATATGTTTTGGGTTTTTCATATTGACACTTGACACATATTGGGCATAAAATATCTAAGTTTAGTTTTGGATATTTTATTTCATACTTTGGTCATCACGTGGTGATAGATTGATTGGATTATTAGTTATATCATTTGGTTATTTTTTATTTATTTCCATTGAGGTATTACTTTAATATAGATGGTATATTCTCCCCATGATTGATAATAGACCATCAGTGCTAGTCGACAGCCTCTAGCATATGAGGAGGTGAACTTGAGGTTATCTGATTGACTGGATTGGGGAACTAGTGTGTGAAACAGGGGTCATGACTTTACAACATCAAATGGAAACTCTTTTTATGTGGTGGAGGAAGTGGTTTTGTATGATGGTTGTGGATATTGGTTTCTTAAATTTTGGTTGGTGTTATCTCAAGGTATAGAGATGAAAAAGAAGGGTCATCTGAATGGTCAAGACCATCCACTTTGGATTACAGTGGATTGGTATATCTAATGGGTAGTGATGTGATGATAATCTGTTTGAGGTTGAAAGTGTTATTCCAGATGTGATCATTTATAGCTTTTTTGAAAGAGTGACAACAACACAACCATGTTATGTTCGATATTGGGTGTGAAACTATTGGATATCAAGATATAAATAGGGAATTATCATGAATGTTTTCAAATAAGTTGAGGAAAGAAGAACCATGTTGCCTTTGTTCTATGAGCTAGCAGAACTGGTGTTTATGTTTTGTTGGTAGGTGATGATGAAGAAACTAATGTAGGTCTTTAGGAACATGTTTCCTTGAAACTATTATAGAATTACTATATAATATTATGAAGTTCTCAGTGTTAGAGTTTGGTGTATATAAGTTATTATTATATGACCATTATCAAGGTCACTCTTTAAAGTTAGGGACCAAAGTACCCCCACTAGAGTTTACCTTGTAAATTAAACATTCCATGTAGTATTTCAATGGTACATGGTTTCATTTTATCTTAAATATATGAGTGAAATTTTAGTGAAAATCATTGTAAATACTCACATAGAGTGATCTTATGCTCTTTTAAAGGACCTGCTTAAATATGAGATGTTTTTTTAGTATTGATGATGGGGAAGGGAGTTATTTTCTTGGGTAGTGGTGTACCAAGATTTCATAGGGCCAAGTCTCCCAAATAAAAGGAAGTGTGTGTGAAGGTGGATTGTCTTCCACTCATGTATGCTTTATAATATTTCTTCGCACCAAAAAATGATTCCTAGTTTTCCCTCCTAGGTGAACTTAGCTCATCGAATTGAGAAAGCCTTGCCTCATAGGCCCAGACATCCAAACCAAGAATTGTTTTATAGAGTGAAGTAGGCCCAACCAATGGGATGGATAGGCGTGCCGGGTCGAGTCCTCCCGACTTGACCATGGCAGTATGTCGTAACATGCACGAGTGCTACACACCCTACACCATAGCACACTTGGGTTATACACACCCTATTATTCATCACATTCATCACTCCAAAAATGTAACATGGATTTCTCAAATGCTTCCAAGAGGCCTATATTTTTTCTTATGTTGTTTTTTAACTTTCACATAATATATCTATTTTGAGAAAATAAATAAACTAACTTGTTAATTTTCCCATGAAAATCATAATTATATGTATTATTTGGTAATATAAGGAAAATTTAAAGGTAGGATAAGTAGTTTTAGTATTTAACTCTATAGGGATGATGATGATGATTGAGCATGCCTATCAGAACACGATTAGGGTTGGTACTCCCATGGTGGATTTTTTTGTTAGTGTGTAGGTACCTTGCATAAAATATAGGATTTAATACCCCCATATACTCATCAAATAATTACTATATATATGGATTCTATACCCCTATAAAAAAAGATTATATAGATAATGAGTCCTCCGTTGGGGTTGATTACTCCCTCACCCTATACATTTCTTTCGATGAGGCATGGTTCCCCCAATACAATTTCTTATAGGTGACATGAGTTTACTCATATTTGGGTAGTTATGATAGTATGTGTTAGTACCCCATTAATTTAAATCTATCCTCGGTTAAGGTATGAGAACCCCTATATGTTTCTATAATGGTTACATAGTAATTATGGATAGTAAGGTGAAGTGATCCCTTGACTGATGTAAGTACCTCAATGAGGACTGGATACCCCTTAATGGATTCTAGTGGTGGTGTAGAAGAAAAGATGAGAATATCATATACTTAGGGAGTTGTGACTCCTCAGGTACTGTAGAGGCCCGAATCTTGACGTACATTGACATTACATTACATTTGCGGAATAATTAGTACATAACAAAAACACACACACAATGATCATAATAGTTTAGTGTCTTTGGAAACTCGGAATATAATCTTCTAATCCTGGTGAAAGATCTTCAACATCTCCCATAAATATCTTCCTTTTTTTAATACCTAAAACCTTTATTTATATCCTGTGGAAAAGAAAACATAAAAGGGTGAGCTCAAATGCTCAGTAAGGGTAAAAAAAAGAAATATCAATCACATCATATACATAAGCACATAACTTTTGGAAATCTTAACCTGAAAAAGAGATCATAATTTCATAACATGGGATAAATCATGGCAGTGAAATGTAATCACAATAATCATAACTTAAAACATGAAACTTTTTGGCATACACACATAATCATAGAGAATCATTTCTTGTTAGTCAAGACTCATTTCCAAGACTATCTTAGTGGACAAAGTCCCTTTCTGAACCGAGTCACCCTCGTTTCAGTCCTATTTCACTGAACCAGTATAACCTACCATTCCAGCCATGTCTATCTCATGAGATATAAAATCTTTACCCAATGCATTGAAGGGAGATATAGGTCTCACCCATCTCATAATGATACCATTCTTATGTGTGCCACAAAATCATAAATCATACATCATAGCATAACCCATGTAATAAAAATGGGATTCTTAAACAACATGACATCATAAAACAATTCATATAAGATAAAGGAATTCATAAAAATATTTCCATCACAACATAATCAAATCCATGTAATAATAGGGATAGAAACAGAACCCTTTATTATCTTAGATGGAAAATAATTTTGATAAAACACTTGAACTCCATTCTTGAGGAAAATATCTTTTCTTCTTCAAAAACACTTTTCCTTTCTTAACATGTCATACAATTTTAAACTAAAAGAAGTTGATTAAAAATAAACTTGAAAACTTTTAAAGGATGCTTCTTGAAAATAATGTTTTAAAAATACATTCATGTCGTATAAGTTAAAAAAACATTCTTCTTGTACTTTTGTCAGAAAAGTCAAAATGTACCTCTAACGAAAAACGACAAAAGATTCCTTTCATATCTTTTACTAAAAACACACCGAAGGGTAAAATAGGATTTAAACAATTTTAGGTGAATGGAAATAATATTACATATTGAGGAAACATGGATGTGGATGATAAAATACACCACAGTAAATGCCAAAGTAAAAACAATCTTGGATAAAAATGAGATTGTGATATTTTCCCTTACCTTAGGTCCGATTTACTTCGTATGTGTCCGAACCTCCTGTATAATGATTTAAATAATGTCATTGACTTATTACATAATCATATTCATTGTTATTATATCATATATGGTTCACTTATGACTTTATATTACCCGTTCTTTTGTAAATTCATGTTAAAGTAGCGTTTTGGGTAAAATCGTCTCATTTGTCGTTCGTGTTTTAACTTGTAATTATTCATATGATTACTTAGATCATTATTAATTAATTATAGAATATAAAACATGATTTATATATAATATATATTCATAATATACATATATATAATGGATCAATAAATGGAAAGAAATACACCGTTCATGGAGACGGTAGGCCGTACGTACGCATGAACGTTGTTTTCGTTTCCTTATTGAATTGAGTGGAATTAAGTAGATGACATACATATATATACACATAAATCTAGTAGCTTTATAATGTCATATATTTCATTATTATTTCTTATATATACTTTATAATCATTCTTAAATGGTTAACATGGAGAATGAATCTCATCGCGTCGTGGAGACGGTAGTCCGTACGTACGCACGAGCGATGATATCATTTCCATAATTATTGAATTGAATTGGAGTGGATGATACAATATATCAGAATCATTATGATGTTATAATAACTATGTATAGTTATTCTTTACACCATAATACCCATCCATGTAAGGTGTTGGTGGAAAAACAGATTACACCACGGCGTGGAGACGGTATTCCGTACGTACGCACGCGCGGTGATTTTGTTTTCCATAGGATGGATAGATGGTGAATTAGGATTGTTTCATACTTATAATGAAATATCAGTATATGATTGATACTGATGTTATTACTTCATAATGAAACAACCTAAGAAGAAGAAGTGGAAGAAGAAATAAAGGTGAAAGAATTGGTAACGGAAATTACCTCTTCTTTGAAGCGCCTCTTTGAGACCTCCTCTTAGGGAACTAAAATTGGTCTTTGAGGAAGACCAGAACCTCTAGGATGTTTCTAGGGAAGTTGAGAAGAGAATTTGGCAGGGTTTGGCCGAGCATGAAGGCTCAAAGTTGTGTGAGGAAGAGAGGGAGGGGGTTCCCTTTTATAAGGGAGGAGAGGGGCACCTTTGGAATAACTAAAAATATTATTTTATTATAAAGTCAAGTTCGATTTTAAATAGCTCAAAATTGATTTATTTCAAGGATAAGGTGGGGATGGGTCTAAACTTCTCATACAATAGAATTTATACAAGTTTAGTTTCCTATTTTAACCTTATCATTTATATTTAACATTAAGTTAAATAATTTTACTTTTACCGTGTCTTCTTGTGTTCTTACACTATAAGGTTAATAAACTTACTATAAGAAGCCAAACGAACCCCAAATTGTCTATTATTAATATATATAACCTTATCTAAGTCATTTGTCCGAACCTTAGATTTTTAGGAATAAAATAACAATTAATAATATAATATTTGTTTTAAAAACTATTTTATGTCAATTTTGACACTATTTAGTAATTGATTTTTGTGAAAATCATAACAGAATGATAAGTTCTAAAAAAGATAATTAAATCAATACTAACATGTCATATTAACCTCTAAAATTAGTTTAATTCATAAAAAGTCTCAAATTATATTTATTTGGGTATTTATAACATCAATTATGTCAATATTTTATTAATAAGATAATTACTGCATCATCGTTGTGTCATAAATAAATTAAATTATTTAATGCCTAAAAATTACAAATAAAATACCATTATGTAGGAAATCTTTTTAGATTTCTAATGAATATTTATAGTCTAATGTATATTATGTATAACCCCATATTAAAAATGTTTTAGTAAATAAACTTTGATTTTAACTCTTTTAACCCTTCTTTAAATAAATTAATAATAAATGTCCTAATCTAATCCAAGTGGGCCTAAATGGTCATATTTTATTCCTAAGTTTGTTTTTGGTCGAATTACACTTGTACAATAGAATTAGGATATGTGTTAGGGTAATAATAATATCATTTCTACCCTTAATTACCATATTTACTTTTAACCGTGGTAAAAAAAGTAAAAAGCTACTATTCACCGAAAAATTATTTTCATCTCATTGAACCACATTTTACTTACTAACATCAACCGTGTCTCTCGGATTTTTGAAATTCCACTCACAGAAGCGGTAAAATTAAGTTTTATGAACAATTCAGTTTTTTTAACTACCACTTAGTGGTTTCACTATTCATCAAAAATTGAAAGTTTTCAGAAAAATACCAAAAATTAGGCCTAAGCTATATTTGATATTATGAACTCAAAAAATGATGTCTATTCTACCAAATTCAAAACATATCTGTTGCATTAACTAATTTAAAAATTAATTCCCATCATCAAAACAAATAGCGTGTTTTTAAGAGATAATAACTATCAAAAGATTGAAACTTGTTTGTAACTAGTTTAAATGTGAAATTACATCCAATGACCATCATTGTATTAAATTTTAAAAATATATTCTAAATATACTTTAAAACCACTCAAATTAATAATTTATCACTATTAATTATTTCGATTGAAAAAGTTGTTTTTAATTAAAATTTAGTAATTTCCACTATTCATCAAAATATGAAAGTTATCCGAAAATTACCAAAATTTCACCCTAAGCTAATTTCGATATTACGAATCCAAAAATAAATTCCATTTTGTAAAATAAAATTTACAAAATTTCAAAAATTGGTTATTAATATTCATAATGGCTAGTTTTAATAATATTTTAATAGCATATTGTTGTTTAGTGAAACTCGTTATTGCGTACTACACACGCTATCGAGGAAGGTAATGATTGCGTGTAATTCAAGGCAAGTCAAGGATGCTTGTTGTGCAAGCTCCTTTTGGTGTATAAAGACATTAATGAAATTAAAATAATATTTTTCATAAAATCTCGGGGTGTTATAGGTACACCTAGGTTTTTTTATAGATATGAAATACATCTAGGATATCTACTTCAAACTTTATAGGATTTTTGATTCTATGAGTATCCCTAGTTTCTCATGAGATATGGCCTTCTAGGATTAGATTTGAGTTGCTCAAAACAAATTTCCACCCCAACTAATTATATTGGTAGAGAATATCTAGGTATTTACTTATCTTAATCTCACCTAACTATTTATTTTTTAGTTTTACCTAACTTACTTCTTATCTTTCCTTTGTAGTTTTATAGTGTCCTAATTAGAATGTTTATACTCACCCTTATATTAGATTTATACCCACACAAGTTATATCTTTTTAGAAACTGTACAATTATAAAAATTTATTGGTGGATATGGAGATATAATGGATTACTTAAAGTTCAAACGTGGCGATTCTTAGAGAATCATGGTGGTCCATGATGGTGGAAATGAGTTTTGAGGATGAATATTGATCTAGAATTACACACATTTATGTGGATATTTAAAAGGTCATGTGTATGGAAAATTCAGTGGATTTTCAGATATATAAATCTTTCGTACCTAATTATGTGGAATTGGTAATTTATTTTATGTCCCATACATTTATTTTATAATGTTTATTTGTTCACACACACACACAATACCGGTGTGGTTAGTTATTTAATGTATAGGATATATGTTTCTATTGTAGGTTGAAATAGGCTAATTCCTCCCATATTTTGTGATATTACTACTTGGTGTTAGTTAAAAGACCTAGACCTATTGGAGATATGATTAGGGTGTCACACATGACTTTGTACTAGCTTAGGTGGGGGCCTGATGGGCCAGGTCATGTCATTTATCATATTATTTGATAGGTGCATGTTATATGGAATGTCATTCAAGAAACCTAGGTATATCATATGGTATGTATTAAGGGATATAATATATATTTTTATGTGATAGAATACCATGGTCTCTACATGGTAGTGGAATGCTAAAGGGTTAAATATTGACACTTCTAGTTGATTTTATTTATAAGTATTTCATTAAGTAAAACACATGGTAGAAGCATGGAATTCATGTAATGAATATACAAACATTCCATGACATTAAATTATATGTTATGGAATATATGATTTATTGCATGCAGGTTGGATGAGGGATTTATAATGTGGAAAAAACATCAATATGGTATGAATTTTTAGAATTCTTCTCTTCTACTGATTCTCCTTTACTCGAATCTCCCATATTCTTCCTCCTTTGCGTTATAAGGTACTAGAATATCATGGTGAGAAAGAGATCCCTGTCAAAACATTAGGTTATTTGTATCAACTTTTGGATACACAAAGGAGACGAGAGAGTCTTATATTCCTTTGAGTGATATTTATCAAGAATATTAAATCAATATCAAAGTATTATATCTTCGGTGAAATGTACCCACAAATAGTTCTTCATTTTATATACATCATGATTTAGGGTATTCAAACATAGTGGTCTTGGGTTTATGGGTTTTTTAATTTCTTTTAATGTAATTTATGAGTTTCATTTGATCATAAGAAACCTTGTAGAATATTCACAATGAATTTTTATGTGACAAACTGTTGAGACATAGCATACAATAATTCTATTAAAATACAAATGACATATGTTGTATGTTATGATAAAATGAGGATGTAGACTCATCGTTATGTGTATGAAAAAGAAAAAATGAAGGATACTTATAAGTGAAACTATGATATGAATTATAATATATGAGAAACATTAAAACAATTATAGGAGTGTAGTGAATATTTTAGAAAAATAGATCATTGATATAGAATTAGATATTGTTAAGTGAAATTATGCTCACCAACAATGCGGCATACAAGAGAATGGTGAGGTTATACACATAGAATGAGTTGAAAAAACTATTATATAAAAATAATTAAAAGGATACATGAGACTATTGTGGTTATACACATAAGAGAAGTAAGTTTTATATGGCTATGAAATCCATATATGAAAACATAGTCACTATCCTTATGATCCACTGTGACATATACATATTAAAGAATCATACACATGGTAAATTAGGGTTAATTCACATGAATTGATAACATGGGTGTTTTTAAAGAAACAATGAAATATTTATGTTTTCATAATCAATGTAGGATTTTAGCATAAGTGTGATCCATGGGTCAGAGACTAGCATCAAGAGGGTGTACACACAAGTGAGAGACATTCACTTTTCAAACCCACAATGATGAATCACTACAATTGCAATATAATATAACACATGCCACTAAAATTTATGATTAAACTAAAATCATGAGACTACATATGTCATAACCTTACTCAATCATATAAATATACATATACAAAGTCAAAAAAAAAGTGAACAATGTAAAACCCCTAGAAACATCTGAATGTATGGAGGTAGACACCTCCACCATGGAACCACTAGAAAAAACCATTAGGTACACCTCTAAAAATCAACACACTAACTCTACATCACCATGAACTCATAAAAATAATCAAAAATCAAAACATCCATAAGTAAATCACCATACAAGTGACCATATATGGGTTTTTAAAATAGCTGGGTAGGATATCCCAAGGACCAAAAAACACTAAATAAATACTTAGGCATGTATAATAATCATATCACATTAAATAATAATATATATAGTTTTAACCTCACACCTCAACCCAACATTGGGTTAATTTAGGTCAAACCCCATCTAGTATAATTCATAATCCTCAAAGCATTATAGATTACTACAAATGAGTCTAGCTCATTCCAATAGTCCATAATACATCAATTATAAGTCTAGATACCAATAGTAAACAATTGTCAATATTCCCAGAACATAACTACTAATGAGGGATAATACTTTCCAAAATTTTAACTACTTTAACTTAACAACTAACCACCTAATTGTTCTAGAACCCGAGTGATTCATTGATTTGTGTCAATTTTCGTAATATGGAATTAAATGATTAAATATATTAAATAATTATTTATTTAATTATTTTATACATTTTTCTATTTAATTGAACAATCCATACCTTGATTATAAATTTTGGAATTTCATTATTTAAAGTGTTGTAATTATAGGTTTTATTGTTACAAGTCATTTTGATTTCAATTATGAAAAATATTACATTGAAGTTGTTGTTTTTAATTGTTTTTGGGATATTTTGAGAAATTTGACAAACTACTGATTTTAGAGTTTATCTAGAATCGAAATTAGAATTCCATGATGTAGAGTTCCAACTTAGAGTTCTTATAAACTCTACATAGATGCACATAGAGTTCCCATATTGAGTTATAAGCTAATGTAGAGTTGATAGAAGAGGAATAATTTGAAAATTATATGATGTAGAGTTTACCCATAGGTTTCTCAACCAAAGAAGTAGAGTTACCATCCATGTATAGTTAATTATTTTAATCAAACTAAAAAATAGAAAAGGCATCTACATAGAGTTACGACATAGAGTTTCCATTTATAGTGGAAGAGTTGAGACATAGATTTGGAGGGGCTAAATTTGTAAAAGGAACCGAAATAAGGTATGATGTAGAGTTCCCATAAAATTTACGTTAATCTATGTAGAGTTGATTTAGGACCATGTAGAGTTCAATTTTGTTATGAAAAATTTCACTTTGTTGGAATTTCTAAAAAAGTATTGCATTCTAACCTAAATCATTAGGTTTCTATGTAAACTAATTTTAAATAGAAACATCATCTTCCATATAGAATATTTAATAATAAATTTTTAAAATGGATGAGAATGACCAAAAATCATCTCCCATTTCTTTGGTGTGTCCAAATCTAGAAAGGATTCCCTCGACCTACCACATAGAACTCATTTAATTGAATAAAAAGTTATGGATAATGAAGAATATCCAAGATAAGAATATTCAAGATACCCAGATGAAGAATTTGACCCCTTGAGATGTACACATGGAAACTATCAATTAAATGTGACTTGGGTGATAGAAACCAAGAAAATTATAGAAGCATAAAAATAACCCAATAGGGAAGAAGTATCTTGTGCTACCCACATGGAGAGGAAGGTGGCTGAAATATGTTAGGAAACATGGATTATTATTTAATTCACATAAGAGAATGAATGTTCATTGTATAAGAACATTGGGGGGAGGGTATTATCGATCAATTGAGTTGTTTTTTTCTAAAATGTGTATTTTTCTCTTATTGTAATTTTTATCTAATATCGGAATAATAAACCATTAGTAGTTGAGACAAGGAGAATTTGACCATTCCCTATTATTGAATTATATTCATTAATGATAAATTTCATTATTATGTATTTCTATGGAATTTATTTTTACTGTTTTTTATAGTAGGAGGCTGTCATTGTCTTTGAATTCAAATTATTCTTCCATTCATCACTAGTGTCACACAAATTCCACTTATGAAGTCTTCACCACCTATGATATTGAGCAGTTGGATGATCCAGAGGGGATCAGATATATCCAACCACTAGAATAGGCATGTTTAGTGTATATAATAATCATTTTATTACCTTATTTAAGTTGAAACAACTAGGTGAGAGTAATCGTTGGGATTCATTTGATTTTAGGGAAAGAGATGAGGAATTAATTTGAATAATGATTCAATAAAATAGCAATGGGATTATCCGAGGTTAGACCAGTATATTTAAAAAATGATTTTAAATCTAACCAAATTACACTTTCTGACAATTATGGTCATCAATTTATTTAGCACACATAGAGCTCGCATCATAAATGAATAACACACCCATAACACTTACTAATATGATGATAACCTATGTCCCACTATCACGACATTAAACTTGGGTTAGAAAAATTATTTGATAGGATCCCCATGATTTCCTCACATAAACTACTCAAATACCATGATCACAAAGTTAAAAACACCAAAACATGTCCCAAAAAATGACCACATCCTAATTTAAATGGAATAATATATAATCGTGTATAAGAGAAGAACTCATTCTAGGAACTAATATATTGTGCATAACATGTTCCCTACTGAGGGAAAGTCTGATCCAGGGGGTACTTGACACCACTGATGGTGGTTCCATGCTCTGTTGATTGGTGGAGTACCTAGACCCACTTATCATATGAGGTAATAATTTCCTATAAATAGAATTATTGACTAGGAGAGTACCTAAAATACATGTCTCATATGGAGGAACCATGCCCCATCAATGATAATGTTGATTAGGGGAGAACCTAAATCCTTTGTCTCATATGGTGCACCCACACTCTACCGATGATAGTATTGATTATGGGGAGAATCCAATTCTAATTCTTATTATGAAGGTCCCACACCTCATCTAGAATGTGGTCAACTAGGGGAGTACTTGATCCCATATAATTATGTGAACCTCAACTCATGGACACCAAGACACTTGTATTAATATTAATATTGTGTTGAAAAAAATCATTATGTGATTGTACACTATAATGATATCACTAAAAATAATAAGAAACCACCAGGAATCACACACTGACCCAATCTTGAAGTCATATTTTGGTGATAAACTCATCAAATCATCTCCCATCAACTACAACCCAAAAAAAATCATGATTCCATTGACCACAATCATAGAGAATATGTAACACCCCAAGATTTCATAGAAAGTTATTTTCTTTAAAGTAATTCAATATCTTGCGCTACACGCAACACCGAGTTCGAGCGCACCATGACTTACCAAACTAGCCGTTCAAAAGCAGATATGAATAGTATTAACTGAATTTTGAATTTTATATACTCCATATAATTGTAGAATCCATATTATGTATTTCTTAGACATAAAATAAGAACAAATTCATTTTTCAGATAAAAGAAGTATTTTTCAAAAAAAATCAATTTTACCACATTTTAATGGAAAACTATTTTTAAAACCAATATTTGACAATTATATATTTTAAATTTAATGAAATTAAATTATTATTTAGAATCAGGACATAAAAATTTATTTTGGATAAATTTTTGGAACTTTATTAACAACTTTTATATTTTGATGAATACTGAAAAATACTAAATTTTAATTGAAAACAATTTCTTTAATCAAAATAATTTATAGTGTTAAATTATGTATTTAAATGGTTTGGAAGTATAATTAGATAATATTTTTATCATTTAATATAATGTAGGTGATTATAAGTAATTTCATATTTAAAGTTGACATAAACATGTGTCAATCTTTTGATAGTTATTATTTCTTAAAAATACGCTATTTGTTTTTGACAATGAGAATTAATTTTAAATTAATTTATGCAACTTATATGTTTTTAAATTGGTAAAATAGAATTAATTTTTTAATTTTGAATATCAAAATTATCTTAGGGTGATTTTTTGGTATTTTTATGAAAACTTTCAATTTTTGATGAATAGTGAAAATTACTAAATTTTAATTAAAAACAACTTTTTTAATAAAAATAATTTATAGCGATAAATTATAATATAGAGTGGTTTTAAGTATAATTAGATTATATTTTTACCATTTAATCAAATTTTGATCATTATACATAATTTTACATTTAAACATGACATAAAAAAGTGTCAATCTTTTGATAGTTATTATTTCTAAAAAACACGTTTTTTTTTGTTTTGACAATGGGAACTAATTTTAAATTAATTTATACCACTTATGTGTTTTAAATTTAGAAAAATGAATTAAATATTTGTAATTAGGATTTATAAATAGTGTAAACATGTAACTTTTATTTTTAGACATTAGGAATATTTATTTCAGTAAATATTTTATTTATCATGGTTAAAGGGGTAAATCCAGTAAATAAGGATAAAAAATAATATTATAATATTATTGAATTACCTTAACACATGTCCTAACCCTATTGGATGATACATGAACGACAATAGGCATTTTTGGATCGATTTTGGGACCCCATAGAGCCACTTGTATGTGGTAATGACACTTTATATTAATTAAGTTAAAGTAAACACAAAAAATGACCTAAGCATATATATTTTTGTAAAAAAAAATTTACATAGGGTTATACAAGTTATGTCTTAGACTATAAATATTCATTAGAAATATAAATCTATTTAATAAATTATGGTATTTTATTTATAATTTTTAGACATTGAATAATTAATTTTTTTATGACACAATGATGATGCAATATTTTCTTTATTAATGAAAGAATCAAATAAATGATATTATAAATACTAAAATAAATATAATTTTAAAGTTTTTATGCCATAAAAAAAATTTAATAGGTGACTATGACATATTAGGGTTGATTAAATGTATTTAATTTGAAGTAATAATGTTTTTAGGACTTTAACAAAAATCAATTATTAAATAATCTCAAAATTGACATAAATGAGTTTTTAAAACAAATACAATATTATTGGTTGATATAATATTAATAAAAGTATAAGGTTCGTCCAAAGGGCCTAAATAATATTTTATGTGGCATTAATGAACCTATTGGGGTTCTCTTGGATGTTTATGGTATGTTTATTAACCATATAATAGAAAAATACAAAGAGTCATGCTAAACGTCAAACTATTTAACTAAGAGTTAAATATAAAAGATAGGTTAATATAGTGACCCAAACTTGTCTAAAACCTATTGGTTGAGTGGTTTTATACCCATACCCACCTTATCCTTCAAATCATTTATTTTTTAGCTATTATAATCCTAAAATTATTTTATTATAAAATAATATTTATAGCTTTTCCTAAGGTGCCCCTCACCCCTCTTATATAAGGGTACTCACCTTCTCTCTAATTCACACATTCAAAGCCATTTTTCTCGGACAAACCCTGCCCAAATATCCTCCCAAATGTCCTCAATTCATCCAAGAGGCATTACTTTACCCAGAAAGCCAACCTAAGGATAACTTTTGATCGAATGAAGAAGAGGTAAATATTTCATCACCTCTTTCAAGTTCCTTTCTTCTTCCACTTCCTATTTCTTTGTTGTTTCCATTATAAAATAATAACTCCAGTATCTTCTATATACTTTGATGTTATTATAAATATGGTACAACCATATTCATTATTCTATCCATCCTTTTAATGACATGTCACCATACGTGTGTACGTATGGCTTACCATCTCCACGTCGTGGTGTAATTGTTATTCAATACATTATTATTTGGATGGGTATAATAATGATGTATAATTGATGTAAATAATAAATATAACATTATAATTATTCTTTATATATGATATACCATCCAGTTATATATTATTTTAACATCAAAAGAATGATATTGTCGCTCGTGTGTACGTACGGATTACCGTCTTCGCGAACGCGATGAGATTCGTTCCACATCGTATCCATTCAAGACTAATTTTCATTAGATGATTAAAAATAATGTTTAAAGAATTAATATAATTATGAATATGAATAATATACATCCTATCAATAATAAAAAATACTTACGTAACAAATCATATAAAGGAAAACGAATCAGTTAACACCCGAAATGACGATAATACTAAAATATTATTAACAAAGAAATATTGAAAGCTCACATATGATATAATATTATTGTATATGATTATTGTATAATTTAATAGAAATTATTTCACCATTATACAGGAGGTTACCATACCCTCGACCAAGGAAAAGTACAAGGTAAGTTGTTTTCATCTCACTTTTATTCCTGTGAGATTCATGCTATATTTGCCACTACAACCTCTTGTGTTGCGTATATACTACCCATGATTGTATTGTTTGTGTGATATAAATTAATTCAAGGGTATATAAATCCTCATTGTATGATACTTCTTTCATGGGGTTTATGCTTCTTATGTTACCAAATCGATAAGGCAATTTCAAATTTCAATTTCCACACATTGGGCTTTACGCATACTTCATTGATTATTTTACTCCATGATTATGTGTGGAATCATGATTTATTATTTTTATAGTAATTTCCACTCCCCTTTCAGTGTATATACTTTTGATACACATAATCAATCCATTGATAAATTTTCAATTCATCGATATGAACATGATAAGAGTAATTTTAACCCAATCACCATTTATTGAGTTAAACATCCAATTCATTGGTGTTGTTTTTACAAGAATATGTGTGAATGTCGTATGATTGATTTACTTTTAATATCCAATAATATTGAGTGTATTTATATTTTTCACACATAATTATGTCATTTATTTATCTTTAAACTGAGGATACTGTCTTTATAAAAGATTTCATCTCAATTTACATTCCATTGAGACTTATTTGTTGTTATACACCATTTCAATTTTATATGGTGTATATAATGTACATTGACATAGTATATCATGAATCCCTTTATTCTCATGATATTATAATGTTTTTATTACCTCAATTATTTTTATTCAAGTTTCTCTCTTTGGGTTAGGAACTCTAACTAAAATATCATTTTAAATTTTTTAAAGTTTTATTATTCTAAATATTTCTCATTAATGTCCATGTTTTAAAAATGGTTTTAAGAATTTATTTATACGAACATTAAAGTTTTAAAATTAAAATTCCTTTTAAAAGTTTCAAAGTGGTATGATACACTTTGATTCAAAAGTCTATTTTAAATGGATTCTTGAAAAATAGTGTGACTTTTAAATGTTTTCAAGAAAAAGGGGGATATTTCTCTCAAATAGTTTTTACGATTATTTTCATCTATGTCAATATCCTTAATTATTCTCGATTGAGGTTAATCTGTTACAATAAAATCATCCATATTGTATTGAATGAGTTATATTTGACTGTGGATGTGCTATTTTTATACCATTCATGGTTTGTGGATAAAGTATTTAAATTTTTTATGCTAGTTTTAATAAAAATGTTTATTTTATTTTTCAAACGTTTCATATGGGGAATACATTGGACTTCGTAGGTGAGGGATGGAGCCCAATATAGCTCCTCGATGCATCAGAAGGTCTTATGAGACAAACTAGTGTCTTGAAAAAAGGCCTTGAAAAAAATCTTATTTGTAGTCTTAGCACAAGGCCTTGACTATGTGGTTATGAAAGTCTGGCATTATGAATTCCATCATTATGAAAGTGGCTATTGATATAGAATGTGATTATTCGGCTAGTAAAATATACATGTGAATAAGTAAATGGAATTATTTGATTTTATCTTTTCCATACTATGTTTAAGTTCAAGTTTAAAAGGCTTTCATTTTAGTCTTATAAATTGCCTTAAATGTTTATGCTTATTTATGAAAGTTTCCACTATATTGTTGTCCTTACTGAGCATCTAGGCTCACCCCTTTCTATGTTTTATTTTTCCCCGGATGTGAAGAATTATATTATGACTGAACTACAGGGATAGTCCATAAGATCTCAGTGTTTTCTATGGAAACAATGTTGTTGTAGTTTTCCATTTGGTCATGTAATGTAAACCTTATGAATTTATCTAGTACTTACAGGGATACTAAACTATTTGGTATTTCAAGACATGATCTTTTATGATCATGCCAATGTTATATAATAATGCACCGAATTTGGGCTTCTGGGGTCAGGGCATTAGATTTGGTATTAGAGGAAGTTTAGTACAAAACATGGAAACTAGATATGAATAAACTCTGATTATAACACATAACCCTAAGATATACTTTGAGGATTAGTATAGAAGAACGTCCTAGAATTTTGGTATTGTAGATATTTTGTGAGTTTTCCAAGAAATACATCCCTATCTGGATACAATCTGGTAGAGGCAGCTCTGACACAGATGTACCTAGGGGTAAAACCCAAAAACATAGCTTTGATCAAGACTCGAATGGGAATGGTGCACGACAACGAGCCTTGTTGCACTCTTGGTTACGACACTCCCAGGGGATATGCTTAGGATAATTTACATTTTCTTTACAAACCGATTTGAAGTATTTTAATATAAGATGAGAATAAATAACCATAGTTAATCCTAAGGTGTTTTAGATTGAAAATAAGGTGTTATTATATTCTCTAAATGATTTTATTACTCACACTATGCTCTCTTGTGTTAGTTAATGGCTGGATTACAAGGAAATAATAGTAACATTCAACATGATGTACATGGTGGGAACGAAGGAGGAAATGAGAAACAAAATGGAATAATGATAGGTATAAAAGATATCATTTTCATGCCGATTTGGTTTTCCAAAAATATGATCAATAACATATATATTAACCAACACATGAACTCAACAATGAAGAGAAAGGCAGTGAATGATAAGAGCTCCAGCAGTGGAGACCATGGAGAAAAGAAAGATCAATTTTCATCATGTAGGAAATGTGGAAGGAGACACCTAGAGAAGTGACTCAATAGAATAAATAAATGCTTTATGTGTGGGAAAGAAGGACATAAATTAAATAATTTTCATGAAAAAATGAAGAGTACTATGGATGAAAATAAAAATGATCCCAATAATCCATTTACAGTATTTTGTCGTAAATATAGGGGACCTGGGCATTGCCCGAGTGAATGCCCTATTCTATAGGATAACCCCTTGGTCAAGGAAAGAAACTATGAGGAAATAAATGGATAGTGAAATGTTTAAAAGTATTAGTGCTTTTTGTTTATTGGATTACTTTGGAAAACATTTCTCTTATGTGTAACCTTGGAGTTTATTATAGAAAAATGCTATTTTAGGAATAATTGTGTTTTCTATTGTTTATATAGTTATAAATAATCATTTAGGTTTATATGATCCTTGAATTTGAGGCAATTACATGTTATTAAATTTTGGGATGAAAATGCGAGGTATGATATAACATTTGTAGTGAAATTATGTTATAGTTATTCTAAAGAATTTATCTCATTTTTTAGAACATTATAAATTATAGTTTAAAAAAAAGGACAACACGCAGACCATGTGACAACCCGTCATGTCGAAAAAAGCTACAGGAATCGAACCCACAACCATAGTGAGATTGTGATTTATCGCCTACCACTGGACTCCGTGAAGTCCTTGGTAAGTGTGACTATTTATTTTTAGTTAAATGATTTTTATTGATCACTAATAAGTTGATTTGGGATCTTATGTATTATCAAATGGATATCCTTAGTATAGTAAAATGATTTGGGGATTAAGTAATAAATGTTATTTTGGAATACATTCGCTCTGTTGAGAATACGATATGACTAAGGAAAATAGAATACTATGGGATTTCATTTGAGGAGTAATGGTGGATTTTTATCTATGTTTTTATTGTGTATTTATAGAGATTTGGGTTGTTTATGGAAATGATTTACCTATCATAGTGAATATGTGATTAGGTTAATTACTTTTAAGTATGTGACTTTAAGAGTATTTAGTGTTATTTGGAAATACAATTTAACGTGGAAGACTATGTAATCAAATTCTTATATGTTTTGGGTTTCAATATTAGTTTGGATTATATTGATGGATTTTAAGGACAATTTTTTATCGAATGGTATTTATCAAACGTTGGGTATTTTATGTTTAATTTTAGAAATTAAGATAAGTATTTCTTTCTCTAAAGGATTTTCCTTTTTGGGGATCATATAATCTTGTACTAACCATTATGGTTTTGTTTAATCCCTAAATACAAGGTAAATATATATAGTTTATCCTTTTTGGATTATGTGATTCTCTAGAAGTTGATTCAAGCGCTTCAGGTGTGACCAAGTCATCTTGAATACTCAATGTTTGAAAAAAAAGATGAGTTAGTGGTCAAAATTTATTAAAGGATGAAACTCTAATTAAAAATTAAGTATATCTCTTTATGTTCTTAGTCATTCTCATAAATATATTCCTTAACTTTATAAAATGGAACTTAAAACAAAAAACTTTATCCGTTTACTTTTGCTACTAGGAAACTAATAAACATTTATCTCATCACAAGTTTGTGGTTTTCTTGTTGTTAACTTTTTCCTAATCATGTTTTCTATCACTCTCTACTAGAACTTGAAACTTATTTTATCTTCCATATCCATGTTTTCCTACATGGAATCCTAGTGTGGGTTATCTCAGGTGACCATTGTACTTCTCTTTCTTTGTTTTAAAGATATTTTTTATTGACTCTTTTTCCAATGTGGGACTTTCAATGAAGTTGTCATGCCCAATTTAAAAATTGCAAGGATGCAATTTCCAAAAGGGGGGAAGAATTTAACACCCCAATTTTTCATAGTAAGCTATTTTCTCTAAAGTAATTCAATAGCTTTCACTACATGCAACACTGAGTTCGAGCACACCACGACTTACCAAACTAGCCGTTCAAAAGAGGTTATGAATATTATTAACTGAATTTTTAATTTTATATACCACATATAATTTTATAATCCATATTATGTGTTTCTTATACATAATATAAGAACACATTCATTTTTTCAGACAAAAGAAGTATTTTTCAAAAAAATGAAATTTTACCACATTTTAATGGAAAACCCTTTTTATCCCCAATATTTGACACTTTTATGTATTAAATTTAATGAAATTAAATTATTCTTTAGAATCAGGACATAAAAATTTAGTTTGGATAAATTTTTGGTACTTTTCTAAGAACTTTTATATTTTGATGCATACTGAAAAATACTGAATTTCAATTGAAAACAATTTTTTTAATTGAAATAATTTATAGTGTTAAATTATGTATTTTAATGTTTTTAAGTATAATTATATTATATATTTATCATTTAATAAAATTTAGGTGATTATAAGTAATTTCACACTTAAATTTGACATAATCAAGTGTTAATCTTTTGATAGCTATTATTTCTTAAAAATATGCTTTTTGGTTTTGACAATGGAAAATAATTTTAAATTAATTAATTAAAATTATTTGTTTTGAAATTGGTAAAATAGAAATAATTTTTTAATTCTTAATATCAAAATTATCTTAGACTGATTTTTTGGTATTTTTCTGAAAACCATCAATTTTTGATGAATAGCAAAAAATACTAAATTTTAAATAAAAACAACCTTTTTAATGAAAATAATTTATAGTGACAAATTATAATATTTTTTGGATTTTAAGTATAATTAGATTATATTTTTACCATTTAATCCATTTTTGGTCATTAGACGTAATTTCACATTTAAACTGGACATAAGCAAGAGTCAATCGTTTGATAGTTATTATTTCTTAAAAACACGTTTTTTGTTTTGACAACGACAATTAATTTTAAATTAATTTCTACCACTAATGTGTTTTGAATCTAGGAAAATGGATTTCATATTTGGAATCAGGAGGTCCAAAATTTGTAAATAGACAACTTTTATTTTTGGACATTAGGAATATTTACATCAGTAAATATTTTATTTACCGTGGTTAAAGGGGTAAATCCAGTAAATAAGTTTAAAAAATAAAATTATAATATTATTAAATTACCCTAACACCATTCTTATCCCAATTTTAGGATACATGTCCGACCATAGGAATTTTTGGGTCGATTTCGGGACCCAATGGAGCCACTTGTAAGTGATAATGACACTTTATATTAATTATGTTAAAGTAAACACAAAAATGACTTAAGCATATATCTTTTAGTAAAACAATTTTTACATAGAGTTATACATGTTATATCTTCGACGATAAATTATAATTAGAAATATAAAAATATTTCATACATAATTGTATTTTATTTATAATTTTTAGACATTTAATAATTAAATTTTTTTATGATACAATGATGATCCAATATTTTCTTTATTAATAAATGAATCAAATAAATGATATTATAAATACTAAAATAAATATAAATTGAAAATTTTTATCCCATAAATAAATTTATCGGTTACTATGACATGTTAGGGTAGATTAAATGTATTTATTTTAAAGTAATAATGTTTTTAGTACTTTAACACAAATCAATTATTAAATAATCTCAAAATTGACATAAATGAGTTTTTAAAACAAATACAATATTATTGGTTGATATAATATTCCTAAAAGTATAAGGTTCGGCAAAAGGGCCATAATAATATTATATGTGACATTAATGAACCTATTTTTGTTCTCTTGGAAGTTTATGGTATGTTTATTAACCGTATAATATAACAATACAAAGAGACATGGTAAAATTCAAACTATTTAACTAAGAGTTAAATCTAAAAGTTAAGATTAATATAGTGACCCAAACTTGTCTAAAACCTATTTACTGAGTGGTTTTTGAGCCATCCCCACCTTATCCTTTAAATAATTAATTTTGGATCCATTAGAAACCGAAAAATATTTTATTATAAATAATATTTCTAGCTTTTCCTAAGGTGCCCCTCACCCCTCTTATAAAAGGGAACCCCCCTTCTCTATAATTCACACCTTCAAAGCAATTTGGCTCAGAAAAAACCTGCCCAAATATCCTCCCAACTATACTAAATTAATCTTATAAGGCTTACTTTAGTCATAAAGACAACCTAAAGATCCATTTTGATTGAATTAAAAATAAGAACCCGAAAAAGAGGTAAATATTTCATCACCACTTTCAAATTCCTTTCATCTTCCACTTCCTATTTCTTTGTTGTTTCCATTATAAAATAATAACTCCAGTATCTTCTATATAATATGAAGTTATTATAAATATGGTACAACCATATTCATTATTCTATCCATCCTTTTAATGACATGTCACCATACGTGCGTACGTACGACTTTTCATCTCCACGTCGCGATGTAATTGTTATTCAATACATTATTATTTGGAGGAGTATAATAATGATGTATAATTGATGTAAATAATAAATATAACATGATAATTATTCTGTATATATGATATAACATCCAATTATATATTATTTTAAATAAAAATAATGATATTTTCTCTCGTGCGTACGTATGGATTACCATCTCCACGAATGCGATGAGATTCATTCCCCATCGTATCCATTCAAGAAAAATTTTCATTAGATGATTAAAAATAATGTTTAAATACTTAATATCATTTTGAATATGATTAATATACATCCCATCCATAACAAACATTACTTATGTAATAGAGCATATAAAAAATGAATCACTTAACACCCAAAACGACGATAATACTAAAATATTTTAAACAAAGCAATATTGAAAGATCATATATGATACCATATTATTATATATGATTATTTTATAATTAAATAACAATTATTTCACCATTATACAAGAGTTTAATCTACCCTCGACCAAGGAAAAGTACAAGTTAAGGGGTTTTCATCTCACTTTTATTCTCGTGAGATTCATGCTATATTTGCCACTACAACCTTTTGTGTGGTGTATGTACTACCCATGATTGTATTGTTTGTGTGATATACATTAATTTATGGGTATATAAATCATCATTGGATGATCCTTCATTCATGGAGTGTATGCTTCATAAGTTACCAAATCGATAAGGGAATTTCAAATTTCAATTTCCACTCATTGGGCTTTACGCATACATCATTGATTATTTTACTCCATAATTATGTGTGGAATCACGATTTATTATTTGTGTATTAATTTTCACTCCCCTTTCTATGGATATAATTTTTAAACCCATAATCACTCCATTGATAAATTCTTAAGTCATTGATATGAACTTGATAACAGTAATTTTAACTCAATCACCATTTATTGAGTTAAACATCCAATTCATTGGTGCCGTTTTTACAAGAATATGTGTGAATTTACTATAATTTATTTACACTAAATATACAATAATATTGAGTATATTTATATTTTTCACATATAATTATGTCTTTGATTTATCCTTAACATGAGGATACGGTCTTTATAAGAGATTTCATCTCAATTTACATTCCATTGAGACTTCTTTGTTGCTATACACAAATTCACTTTTATATGGTGTATATAGTGTACTTTGACATAGTATATCATGAATCCTTTTATTATCATGATATTATAAAGTTTTGGTTACCTCAATTATTTGTATTCATGTGTCTCTCTTTTGTTTAGGATCTCTAACTAAAATATCATTTTAAATGTTTTAAAGATTTATTATTCTAAATATTTCTCATTAATGTCTATGTTTTAAAAATGGTTTTAAGGATTTATTTATATGGACATTAAAGTTTTAAAGTTAAAATTCCTTTTAAAATTTTCAAATTGGTATGGGACACTTTGATTTAAAAATCTTTTTTAAACAGCATCTTGAAAAATAGTGCCACTTTTAATTGTTTTCAAGAAAGAGGGGGATATTTCTCTCAAATAGTTTTGATGATTATTTTCATCTATGTCAATATCCTTCATTATTCTCAATTGAGGTTAATCTATTAAAAAAATAATCTTCCATATTTTATTGAATGAGTTATGTTTGACTAGGCATGTACTATTTTTATACCATTCATGGTTTGTGGATAAAGTATTGACATTTCATATCCTAGTTTTAATACGAATGTTTATGTTATGTTTCAAAATTTTCATAGGAGGAAGGCATTAGACATAGTAAGTGATGGGTGGAACCCACTATAGCTCCTCGATACATCAGTAGGTCTCATGAGACAAAGTAGTGTCTTGGAACAAGGCCTTGACAAAATCTTATTTGTAGTATTGGTGTAAAGACCCGGAAATTTCAAGGAATTTTTTTTCTGAATTTTCTTTGGGATTTTACAAGAACGCAGTTTCTGACGGTGCCTGATTCCGAGGCCTGGTGTGCCTAGAATCAATTTCCGAAGTTTACCTCGGGTACGTTCAGTGAACGAACGAGCGGGAATTTCCATCTTTTGAACCGGTGCTCGGAATCAAATTCCGAGGGAACCGATGGAACCGCAGCGCCGGTATTTTCTTATTAACGCCTATTCTGGAGTTGCGTTTACTTGAGAGTAGTTGATAAAAATTGTGGAAGTTAAAAATAAAAATTTGACAACAATTTTTATTTTTACCCTAAGTGTTTAATCCTTTGGAAGGAAGTTGGGTAACTACCCAACCTCCCTTGGGAGGTTATGAGGGTGGTGGGGCCCACACGAACCCCACCCCTTCATATCCTCTAACCCCCTCAACTCACCAATAATATTGTTAACTTAAGTTAATAACTTATGACATTAATGTAGTGAGTTTAATGTGTGTTTTTGAAATTCAAACACTTGAATTTCAAAAGCCATGTTGAGTTAATAAATTAAGTGTGGCTTAATTTGTTTTGGGTTAGTTCCTTTGTTGCTTGAGAGGACTTGGGGGAAAAAGAAGGCAAAGAGCTTAGAGATCATCTTCTTCATCTTCGACGAAGAACGCAAAGAACGAACGATTCCCAATGAAGAACTCTGAGCCTCGGATACCATTTACCCGCGACGCACCACCCTTCGTTCTTTATCCCACGTCAAAGGAGGGGAGACGACGTTCCATCTCGGTCAATCTCCGTCAACGCCTTCAAATCCTCTTTCCGCGACATCTCTTATAGCGACGGTTTCTCTACGACGAATTTTCTCCGCGATGAAAACCTCGTTCAAGTCGCGCTCGAGGTAGGGGTTGTTTACTTAATTTTTTCATGTTTATCACCTTGTCGTTCTTCATGAAAATACGACAAAATGATACCGATTAATGAGAGGGGTCCGGACCGCACAAACACGGCCGACCCTCCTCCTTTATCCTTGTTTGATTCTTTGTGGATGGAACAGAATGGCGTGCTGCAATCGCACCACGCGGGAATTGCACGGCAAGTAATGCGCGGCGCCGTCGCGCCGCACCGTGAAGTTGAACAAGGATGTGACGCCGCCGCGCCGCGCCGTGATGTTGAACAAGGACGCGACATAGTCACGCCGAGTCGAAGAAAACCAAAGACGCCGCTACCGGAGCGGGGCCGCAGCGGAGGGCCGCGGTGCCGTCACACTGTGCCGGACGAACCAAGTCGCTGCCGGTTCCAGGCCACGGTGGAGCAGGGTGACCGGCGGCCGGTTCCGGGCCGCCGGTGTCGGCGATGGAGGAAGGACCGGCCGTCGCCGGTCCTTGTCGGCAGAACCGGCCGGTCGGTGCGGGCTGACCGGACAAAGGGGAGCCGGGGGAATTAATTCCCCCGGCCGGCCTACAAAAACGGCCCCCTTAATTGGGGGACCGCAGTTACACCAGGGGGGCAGGCGCGCCCCCCCCCTTGCCAAAACGGCTCGGCCGTTGGCTGAGCTGGCAAGCGCGCTGGGCACGCTGTGCCCAGGCTGGGCCAGCCGCTTGGCCGGTCCACTAGGCCGGGCCGGGCTGACGCGGACCTGGGGCGGGTCGAGCCGGTTCGGGCCGACCGGGGGGGGGGGGGGGGGGCTCTCGGGCCGGGTCGGTCCGGGCCCGAAACCCCCATTTTCGGACTGTCTTCGGTCGTTTGCCCATAACTTGGGCTACGGACCTCCGATCGACGCACCGTCAATTGCGATGCGATCCTTGAATCGGGCGGTCGGTTCGGTATATCGAACTCAAGGTTTCGGGTTACTTTGAGTTCGGCCGGGTTGGTTTGTAAACGAAACCAACCGGGCCCTCGGAGCGGAAACGCTGATATCTTGAGCTTCGGACGTCCGATTGACGTGCCGTCGGCTTTGTTGGATTCCTTTAAGTGAGACGGATCTTTTGGATTACTCCGCTCGAGGTTTGGATGCCGTCTGAGTGCGGTCGGGTTGGTTCGCTCACGAAACCAACCGGGCCCCTGGAACGAAAAAGCCAATAACTCACAGAACGGGCGTCCGATTGACGCGCCGTCTGTCTCATTGAATTCCACTTGATGAGACGGAAATTTTGGCATACTTTGCCCGAGTTTTGGTTGCTGTTAGATAGTGGCCGGGTTGGATTGTACCTGAAATCCAATAGGGCCCTTGGAACGGAAAAGCTGTTATCTTTCAGACCAGACGTCCGTTTGACGAACCGTCAACGGCGTTGGTGATCTCATTGAGAAACAGTACCTATGAGTATACCCTATGAGAGTTCGGGGTACACTTGAGATACGACCAGGTTGGTTCACTCACGAAACCAACCGGGCCCCAGGGACGAAAAGGCTAATAACTCACAGACCGGGCGCCCGATTGACGCACCGTCTGTTGCATTGAGACCCCTATGACAAGGCGGTCCTTTGAGATACTTCTTCTTGGGACTTTGAGATACTTGGAGTATCGACCTATAGCTCGTGGAGCGGACCCTCCCAGAGACGAGTGTGCGGAGTACGAAGACCGTGTAGCCGACTGAGACCTGACGACTGCTTGACCGACTCAACTTGGAGTGAGTTGACTAGCCCAGTGGACGGAGCACTACTTTGTTTGGGTGAAAACCAATGGCATACAGAGCACTACCTGTGTGACAGTGCAGACCCGCGGTACTCGTCCGGAAAGTACCTCAGCAGGCTACTAGGGGTGTGCACTACTGTGTTTGGGTGGCATACCCCGGCGGGAAGCACTACTGTGTTTGGGTGGCTGACCTGCGGTACTCGATAGGAGGAGTACCTTAGCAGTCTTAGGTTAGTGAGCAGTACCTCAGAGTCGTGACAGGACCACTGTACACTCCAGAGACGGGGCTCTTCAGCAGTTACAGTTTCAATAATGAAAATTCTGGTTTGAGCTGAGACTTTTGACCTTTGTGTTTACCTCATGATTGAGATGGGTCACTTGATAACTTGGGTATATGTATGGTCATATAACTGGGTAGTGGTTATCCGTTGATTTCATGATCTTGGTGTCTTCCTCATGATTGAGATGGGTTACTTGATAACTTAGGTATATGCATGGGAATATACCTAAGTAGAGGTTATCTGTTGAGATCTTCTTTGTGGTTATCCATGTTGGTTTTAGTGAGACCTTCAGGGTCTCGGGGTCCCTACTGAGTATCGTTATACTCACCCCTGCACGGGCTATGCCCGCACCTCATTGTGTTGGTTGCAGACGATGGGCAGTGCAGACGGAGGCCGAGTGTTCGAGGACTGGACGGTACCTGGAGGTGGACTACACGACGAGTCAGAACCCGGAGGTGGACTTCACAGCGAGACGACACACGGAGGAGGTTGACGGGCATGAGCGTTATGGAGGCTATCTGTACCTACCCTTTAGGTAGGATCTGTGGTGGACGATCCAGGAGCTGCGCCATCTGTACCTACCCTTCAGGTAGGATCCAAGGAGGATGACCCAGGAGATGCTTCGTTTCTTCCAGCTGTTGTCTTTTTCTGTTATATCTTGTTCAGTTGTAGTTGTACTTTCATTTGGGTTTGTATTCTGGCCCATTTACTTTTCAGCACTTCTCTTTGTACTTAGTGTTTTAATTCCACTTGTACTCTGTAGTGTTTTGTTTACTTTTATAAAGGCAATGCCTTCCCAATTATCGGGATTTACGCCTTTGGTGCTAGTCGCCATCCCCTGGCCTATGGAAGGCGGGCTTGGGGTAGTCACGACACGGGCCCCAAGGACGGGTCATGACAAATTGGTATCAGAGGAGTCGGTTCTACCACAGAACTTATAACTATGCTATTTTTCTTTCTGTGAAGCAATAGTGTTAAGAGTACAGAGTATGGTTTTCAGTTCAGGGAGTCCTGTGTTGGTGTGGGCGGCTGACGTATCCATACACCAGGACCCTGACAACTGATTTTCGACTTTGTGAATGAAAACACTGATTGCGTGTGTTTCCAGAAGTTTTTAAATGTCAGCTCAAACCAGGTCAGCTCACCAGGATTAATCGTTTGACCGTGTCATGTTGTTTCTTTCAGGATGGCTTTTCTCGGAAGACCAGCTAGAGCCCAGAGGGATGTGCGTACTGACAGCCTGCCGAGCGACGAGGCTTCGGTACAGGGCCCTCTTGCAGTTGAGGCACCAGCGGAGGCACCAGCGGTACTACCATACATTGGGCCACCGATGCCACTAGCTCCATCAGTAGGTGATGCACGCCACTTGAGTGTGCTGCACGAGTTCCAGCACCAGAGGCCACCCAGGTTCCAGGGATAGACGGAACCACAAGCGGCTGAGGATTGGCTGGAGGTTGTGGTGAAAGTATTCAGGCTAGTGGGGATACCGGCAGACTTCATGGTGATCTTTGTTGCCAGCCTTCTTCAGGCAGCAGCAGGCAGGTGGTGGAGCCACTTGTTCCAGTTTTGCGACGGGATGACCTTCGCATGGGAAGACTTCGAGACCTTCTTCAGGGTTGAGTTTGTGCCAGTAGCTCTACACCCCGAGCATGTACAGGAGCTTCTGCCTTTGCCGCGTGTTTTTCGATCAGTAGCTGATTCATCTGTGGGTAGTAGACAGATGATGTAGAGGTCTAGCAAGACCAGACCAGTAGTTGGGCGATCTCGGGTTTTAGGATCGGTGGTTCGGGGCACCCGGGGTGGGGTCAGAGCCAGGCGTGCCAGGAATAGATAGTGTTACTCATGCGGTGGGAAGGGTCACCTGGCACGTGACTGTCTGACTCCTCGTACAGTTGATCCACAGGCGTTGGAGGAGCCACCGAGGCAGAAGCAGCGACGAGTGCTTGAGCAATAGCCGAGTAGTGGACAAGGCAGTAGAGCTCTGGGAGCAGGTGGACATGAGCAGAACTAGTGGATACGTCCCTTGTACTTCTAAGTTCCATGTTGCTTTTGTATTCGTGTCTTGTACTATGAGCTGCAATAATAAAAAGACACTTATCTTTGTGATGTTTGCTTTCCTGTCCTTTTGTTTGGTTGATACTGAGTGGTCCCAGTTAAAACTGTTGACTCGACCCTCACTTTCGAGATTTTTACTGGAAGAGACCCAGTGACTTCACACTAATGCCGACAGTGTGACTCAACCCTTGGAGGCGAGAGTGACAGTTGGATCTCTTGGTAGTTACGTTGAGCCCTTACGACATCATCCATGGCATGAATAAATCATTCATGTCAGGATTGACTGTATTAGGCAATGGGCGTGGTTCATCCAGGGGATGAGACCGAGTTTCTCTTTTCAGCAAAGGAGAAATTTTAGCAGATCTTTCAGATTGTAGGCAAAGAAGGTGTAGATCATCCAGGAGAGGATGAAGACTGCATAGTGCAGCAAGAAACAGAAAACTGATGCCAGTCTTAGGGACTCAAGCGTGTTAAATGTTTCAAGAAGAGTAAGCTTTAAGGAGAGAGGAGTCTGCGAAGTGGAAGACGTGGAGGCAGAGCTAGGAGAGCAGCATGAGGTGGTGTACATCTTAGCATGCTACAACCACCCACCTTAGTTATCCCCGCCAGGCTCAGGGATCTGGAGGGAGGAGTAAGAGAGTAGCGGCTTGCGGTCAGAGAGAGTGACCCAATGGCTCTAAGAATGATTCAAAGGACCGTCTGTGTCCACTACTAGCTTCTGTAGCAACAGACGTCGATATGAATCATTCCTTTCTTTCACAAATCTTGTTCCAGACCTAGAGTTTCCGGTAAGCTGTGGACATAACCCTCACGTCTGGAGATACCTTGGGAGGATACTCGATAATCACAAGTATGCCGACAGTGTGGTCAGACCCTCGAGGCGAGAGTTTCGGTTGGAATCTCTTGGTGGCAGCATCGAGGCCTTACGACGTTGGTTTGAGTATTGACTGGGCAATCACAGTTCATACATAAATTGACGGTATTAGGCAAAAAGGTTGTGGTTTAACTACGACGTCAGAATGGGTTTTCCTTGGTCGGCGAAAAGGAAACCCCAGGCAGCACAGGATAAACTCTTGCATAGGAGGGTGCGACCGATCACTCTTGAGTTGGTCAACCTTACCCTCGTGGCAGCAGTTGTTTGAGATTCAGTTCTAACAGAAAATGGAGACCTCTGGAGTTTGAGGATGACGATCACGTCCTTATACGGGTCTCACCTCGACGAGGTTTACAGAGATATAGCCAAGGCGACAAGTTATCTCCGAGGTTCAATGGACCTTTCTAGGTCCTCAGCTGGGTAGGCAGGGTGGTTTGCCGCTTGACCCATCCACCTCAGTTGCACCAGGTGCATGACGACTTCCACGTATCTCAACTGAGGAGATACATGATCGACCCTTCGCATAACATCGACCATGAGGAGCTGGACGATGGAGATGGGGTGTCTTTCACGGAGGTTCCAGTAGGGATCAAGGATCAACATGAGTAGATCCTACAAGGATGGTCGATTCCTCGGGTGCGCTTTCTTTGGCAGTACAGAATCTCCAGGTAAGCACATGGGAGCGGAAGGCTCAGATGCGTGCTCAATACCGCTTTTGTGACCCTAGTTTATGTTGAAGCTTTACGGGGATGTAAAACCCTGAGGTGGGAGTAATGTAAAGACCCAGAAAATTTTTCTTAATTTTTTCTTAATTTTTTTGGGATTTTACAAGAACGCAGTTTTTGACGGCGCCTGATTCTGAGGCCCGATGTGCCCGCAATCAATTTCTGAAGTTTACCTCGGGTACGTTCAGTGAACGAACGAGAGGGAATTTATAACTTTTGAACCGGTGCTCAAAATCAAATTCTGAGGGCACCGATGGAACCACAGCGCCGGTATTTGCTTATGAACGCCTATTCTAGAGTTGTGTTTACTCGAGAGTAGTTGATAAAAATTGTGGAAGTTAAAAAAAAAATTTAATAACAATTTTTATTTTTACCCTAAGTGTTTAATCCTTTGGAAGGAAGTTGGGTAACTACCCAACCTCCCTTGGGAGGTTATGAGGGGGGTGGGTCTCACACGAACCCCACCCCTTCATATCCTCTAACCCCCTCAACTGACCATTAATATTGTTAACTTAAGTTAATAACTTATGACATTAATGTAGTGAGTTTAATGTGAGTTTTTGAAATTCAAACACTTGAATTTAAAAAGCCATGTTGAGTTAATAAATTAAGTGTGGATTAATTTATTTTGGGTTAGTTCCTTTGTTGCTTGAGAGGACTTGGGGGAAAAAGAAGGAAAGGATCTTAGAGATCATCTTCTTCATCTTCGACGAAGAACGCGAAGAACGAACGATTCCCAACGAAGAACCCTGAGCCTCGGAGACCGTTTACTCGCGACGCACCACCCTGCGTTTTTCATCCCACGTCAAAGGAGGGGAGATGACGTTCCAACTTGGACAATCTCCATCAACGTCTTCGATTCCTCTTTCCGCGATATCTCTTCCCGCGACGGTTTCTCTACGACGAATTTTCTCCGCGATGAAAACCTCGTTCAAGCCGCGCTCGAGGTAGGGGTTGTTTATTTAATTTGTTCGTGTTTATCACCATGTCGTTCTTCGTGAAAATACGACCAAATGATACCAATTAACGAGAGGGGGCCGGACCACACAAACACGGCCGACCCTCCTCCTTTATCCTTGATTGATTCTTTGTGGATGGAATGGAATGGCGTGGTGCCGTCGCACCACGTGGGAATCACACGGAAAGTAATGCACGGCGCCGTCGCGCCGCGTCGAAGAAAACCGAAGACTCCATGACCGGAGCGGGGCCGTGGCGGAGGGGCGCGACGCCATCGCACCGTGCCGGACGAACCAATCCGCTGCCGGTTCCGGGCCGCGGCGGAGCAGGGTGACCGGCGGCCGGTTCCGGGCCGCCGATGTCGGCGATGGAGGAAGGACCGGCCGTTGCCGGTCCTTGTCGACAGAACTGGCCGGCCGGTGTGGGCCGGCCAGACAAAGGGGAGCCGGGGGAATTAATTCCCCCGGCCGGCCTATAAAAATGGCCCCCTTAATTGGGGGGTCGCGGTTACACCAGGGGGGCAGGCCCCCCCTGCCAAAACGGCTCGGTCATTGGCCAAGCGGGCCAGCGCGCTGGGCGCGCTGTGCCCAGGCCGGGCCGGGCCAGGCCGCGCCGGGCCAAGCCGACCCGGACCTGGGGCGGGTCGACCCGGTTCAGGCCGTCCGGGGGGGGGGTGGGTCTCGTGCCGGGTCAGTCCGGGCACAAAACCCCCGTTTTCGGACCGTCTTCGGTCTTTTGCCCATAATTTGGGCTACGGACCTCCGATCGACACACCGTCAGTTGAGATGCGATCCTTGAATCGAGACGGTGGTTTCGGTATATCGCACTCAAGGTTTCGGGTTACTTTGAGTTCAGCCGGGTTGGTTCGTAAACGAAACCAACTGGGCCCTCGGAGCAGAAACACTCATATCTTGAGCTTCAGACGTCCGATTGACGTGCCGTCGGCTTTGTTGGATTCCTCTAAATGAGACAGATCTTTTGGATTACTCCGATCGAGGTTTTTATGTCGTCGGAGTGCAGTCGGGTTGGTTCTCTCACGAATCCAACCGAGCCCCTGGAATGAAAAAGCCAATAACTCACAGACTGGGCGTCCGATTGACGCGCCGTCTGTCTCGTTGAATTCCTCTTGATGAGACAGAACTTTTGGCATACTTAGCCTGAGTTTTGGTTGCTGTTAGATAGTGTCCAAGTTGGATTGTACCTGAAATCCAACCGGGCCCTTGGAACGGAAAAGCTGTTATCTTTCAGACCAGACGTCCATTTGACGAACCGTCAGCGACGTTGGTGATCTCATTGAGAAACGGTCCTTATGAGTATAACCTATGAGTGTTAGAGGTATAGTTGAGATACGGCTGGGTTGGATTGCTCACGAAACCAACCGGGCCCCTGGGACGAAAAGGCTAATAATTCACAGACTAGGCGTCCGATTGACGCACCGTCTATTGCGTTGAGACCCCTATGACAAGGAGGTCCTTTGAGATACTTCTTCGTGGGACTTTGAGATACTTGGAGTATCGACCTGTAGCTCGTGGGGCGGACCCTCCTAGAGACGAGCGTGAGGAGTATGGACACTATGTAGCCGACTGAGACCTGACGACTACTTGACCGACTCAATTTGGAGTGAGTCGACTAGCCCAGTGGACAGAGCACTACTTTGTTTGGGTGCAGACCCATGGAGGACGGAGTACTACCTGTGTGATAGTGCAGACCCGCGGTACGCATCCGGAGAGTACCTCAGCAGGCTACTAGGGGGTGTGCACTACTGTGTTTGGGTGGCATACCCCAGAGGGAAGCACTACTGTGTTTGGGTGGATGACCTGCGGTACTCGACAGGAGGAGTACCTCAGCAGTCTTAGGTTAGTGAGCAGTACCTCAGAGTCGTGACAGGACCACTGTACGCTCCAGAGACGGGGCACTTCAGCAGTTACAGTTTTGATAATGAAAATCCTGGTTTGAGCTAAGACTTTTGACCTTTGTGTTTACCTCATGATTGATATGGGTCACTTGATAACTTGGGTATATGTATGGGCATATACCTGGGTAGTGGTTATCCGTTGATTTCATGATCTTGGTGTTTTCCTCATGATTGAGATGGGTTACTTGATAACTTAGGTATATGCATGGGAATATACCTAAGTAGAGGTTATCTATTGAGATCTTCTTTGTGGTTATCCATGTTGGTTTTAGTGAGACATTGAGGGTCTCAGGGTCCCTACTGAGTATCATTATACTCACCCCTGCACGGGCTATGCCCGCACCTCGTTGTGTTGGTTGCAGACGACGGGCAGTGCTGACGAAGGCCGAGTGTTCGAGGACTGGACGGTACCCGTAGGTGGACTACACGACGAGTCAGTACCCGGAGGTGGACTTCACGGCGAGACGACACACAGAGGAGGTTGATGGGTGTGAGCGTTGTGGAGGCTATCTATACCTACCCTTCAGGTAGGATCCATGGTGGATGATCCAGGAGCTGCGCCATCTGTACCTACCCTTCAGGTAGGATCCGAGGAGGACGACCCAGGAGCTGCTTCCTTTCTTCCATCTGTTGTCTTTTTGTGCTGTACCTTGTTCAGTTATAGTTGTACTTTAATTTGGGTTTGTATTCTGGCCCATTTACTTTTCAGCACTTCTCTTTGTACTTAGTGTTTTACTTCCGCTTGTACTCTGTAGTGTTTTGTTTAGTTTTATAAAGGCAATTCCTTCCCAGTTATCAGGATTTACGCCGTTGGTGCTAGTCGCCAACCCCTAGCCTATGGAAGGCGGGCTTGGGGTAGTCACGGCACGGGCCCCAAGGACGAGTCATGACAATTGGAACAAGGTCTTGACTATGTGGTTATGAAAGTCTGGAATTATGAATTCCATCATTATGAAAGTGGCTATTGATAAATCATGTGATTATTCGACTAGTAGAATATCCATGTGAATAAGTAAATGGAATTATGTGATTTTATCTTTTCCATACTATGCATAAGTTCAAGTTTAAAAGGATTTTGTTTTAGTCTTATACATTACCTTAAATGTTTATGCTTATTTATGAAAGTTTCTGCTATATTTTTATCCTTACTGAGCATCTAAGGTCACCCATTTCTATGTTTTATTTTTCCCAGGTTGCGAAGAAGTATATTATGACTGACCTGTAGGGATAGTCTATGGGATCTCAGTGTTGTCTATAGAAACAATGTTGTTGTAGTTTTCCATTTTATGATGTAATGTAAACCTTACGAATGTATCTAGTACTTCCAAGGCTACTAAACTAATTGGTCTTTCGAGACTTGATCTTTTGTGACCATGCCAATGTGATGTAATAATGCACTAACTCTAGGCTTCTAGGGTCGGGGTGTTATAGAAGAAGCCTTTATATGTATTAATAGAAGTTTTCTAGTTGGGAAATAGGTCAAATGAACATTAGGATTTCTTACTGTGCCATGATTCAGTGGGACAAAAGTCATAGCCCACATTTATTGGGTGGTCTAGACTAGTAAAAAAACCCCATTTTAAATGAGTTTAAATAGACTAAGGAATAAATAACTTGGTATTAAGAGGATCAACCTCAACATATGCGGGCTAGTTCACAAGACATGAATAATTTTTATATATTTTATTTTAATATTATTATATTTTAATGTTTCATTTTTTTATGAAAAAACAAACATTTTAAGTATATGATGAATATATTTAAAGTTAATTTTTTTGATAACTATTACAAATTTAATATTTAATATATCTTAATAATATGTGTTATTATGTTTTTTAAAATTACTTTTAATGTTAATTACAATTGTGGGTTGAACTAAAGACTAGACTTCTTAAAATCTATACTGAATTGTATTCAATTTTTTAAGGTGAAATTAAATGAGTGACTAAATGGAGTGGGAATTTTTAGACTTGATCCATGCAGGATTGGTCCAATATACCCATGTAAAAATTGTTAAACATTCCTACTCATTTTCACAAGTCACATGTTAGGAAATTATTTTCATTCAGGATGATCAAACAAATGACTTTTAAAACTATGTCATTCACAAGTTAGTTTTTCCATCACGATCTATATAGGACTATTGGAATACTCCCACCTAGTGTAAAACAAACTCTATATCAAATTAACCTCTTATATAAATTAATGAGGGGAAATTTGAGTATCATTACATCTAATTTCATGAAAAATCACACATCGATACACTGATCATCACATCAAATCACTAGTTTGGTTCAAGAGTCTGCAACAATGATTTATCAGATCATAACACTTACTAATGGTTCATAACTTGATGAATCCTTGGAAGGTTAATCGTCACCATATATAATAAAAAAGAACACTATCAAAAATTTATTTCATGTTAAGCCTGTAATCCAAATGGAATTTCATAGTCATCCTGATAATCACGGTTTTTATTGAGATATCCTCATGTGTCATAGTTGCTGAAAATATTATTGAATCATCCATAAGTGAATTCATGTCCAAAATTTTAATTTATATTTTTTTATCAACTTTGGAGAACCAAATCGATAAATGGAGGGTGTCATCATGTTTTACTCATGAAAATGGTTTGAGTTATTTTCTATTAATATTTTCTAGGTTGGGACACCATTAATCCCAAAACACCTTTAAATACCAAACCCCCCTCAAATGAAACAAAATACCCTAAAAATTACAGCATTATGATATACATGGATGTTTATAAAAAATAAACTATTGATTTACTAAAATTAGACACTAGATGGAAAATATTTATTTTTTGGAACCACTAATAAGAATAGGTAACTTGGAAGGCTTGAGACATATGCCATGAGTCTTAATTAACTATCACATAGTGATTTTGAATTATTTATATTGAAGAAAAAAATATAGTGCCACAAATGGATTGTAAATCTAATTCTGTATGGGAAGATTAATAAAAAATAATATTTAAGGAAAATAATAATAATAATAATGAATTATTATTATTATTATTGTTATTGTTGCTGTTGTTATTGTTATATATAATAAATGTAAAGTGGAATGGTTGTCATATAAGGCACTCCATTCTTATCCCATTTTTTTATTTATGTTTTTAGTAACATACATAGATTCCCACTTTTTAAACTCAATTAATAAAAAATCTTATTGGGACAAATAATCTATTCACCACACCCCCATATTAGGGGTTAAAAAAATCATATTAATATTGTTAAATTTTTTATCCTCTTATAAAACCAATATATCTTTAAACAATGACCCATATTCAACCACAGGATAATAGAAATAGGTTCCTCTACTTTTGGAAAACCATAACACCACTCATTTATTTCATAACTCAACATCACCACCCACCACATATCGTGCCTCTAAATTCCCAAAATTAAGAGATCTAGTCTCCAATCCTTACCACTATCCAAATATTTGGTCACACTATCTCATTTGACCTATAATGATTTTGATGAACTCCTCATCCATACACTACCACATATTTTTACCATCTTCAACCACACTAACGGTCAAATATAGACTCTTCATATTCTCTCAAATAATCTCTAAGAACTATAGAGGAAGTGGTTCTCCATTTCATAAGAAAATATAGAGCACCAAAGGTCTTGACTATCGATCATATATCAACTAAACACCGACTTTAACCAAACTATAGTGGCCTATTTCCCTATGTCTGGTCGACTTATATCAATATTTATCCACCATTGGGCATTCTAATGATAGGTGGTTTGATGAAATTCCATCCACATGAAATATTTTTTAATAATATTTATAGAAAATAAAAAATAATATTATTACACAAAATTATTAATTATAAATGATATAATATAAATTATTTAGAAATGATCATAATTATTTAAAGATATAATTATTAATGATTAATAATATTAACTAGAAGGGTCATCATCACCTTTTACTAATCCTCAATAATTAATCATCCCATTTTATGCATAAAAAAGAGGATTCAGAGGTTGAAAATTCTATTTATAGAAAAACATTCTCAGGATGGCCTCTAAGTTGAAATGAAATTATTTTGATGTTAAATACAACACTACATCTAAAATAATACTAAACTAGTGGTCTATCAATTCGAGTTAAATATTGAATGATATTATAATTTCTCTCTAAAAATAGAAAAGTTACATGAATGATGTTAATTAGTTAAATAATTAAAATAATGAAATAAAAAACTCATCCAATATATTAAAAACTTCTACCCCAAGTTAAACACTATGTTTTGAAATAAAAAAGCCACGGATTTTTTTATGGGGCTATTTACGAGGGTAAAATTTTAAATTTTCCCTTATTTGTGTAAAATTAAAAAATTTATTATTTTAAATACAATCTTCATGTTTAACTTGATTAAATCACACCAAAAAACAATTAAATAAATAAGGTAAATAAAATATCAATTGGAATAAAAATGAGCACCACATTATGGTAATAGACTTAGTCATTCTCAAGCCAAATCCCAATTCACTAAATTCTCCATTCCTTGAAATCTTTTCATCTCAAAATGGAAAACATTATCAATAGTGGAAACCATTGATATCCCCTCTACATTTTTCATCCTCTATGAAACTAAAATAAATGGAATCAATCCTCTAAGAACTCATACTAGGTGATTCTTACATTAGAAATGAAACATTTATATATTAGGAATTTGATGTCACTAACCATTGAATGAATATAATCACAAAGTTTCACATTGAACTAACATCTTCCTATGATTCATTTCAATGTTTTTACAACCACTAAGGACAAATATCAAAAACATTTCATGTATTTATATGTTCATAATAGATTTATATCACTAGTTCAATATGATTTCATACAAAATAACATATTTAATTACATGTCCTCGACAATGTGAAATATTATGATACATCCCACATAGACTTACTCCTAAATAATTTTAAAAATATAATGTTATAATAATAAGAAAATGATTTCTATTAATGTCATAAAAATAAAAAAAAATCATAGATGATTTGTTTATAAAATCATTATACTTGCATCTCACTAACATCATAGGATAATCAAAGGCTGACCCATAAGTCTTGTAACACATCACAAATCAATCTTTACTAGATAATGGGTGAGGAATTTATCAAAAAAATCAAAATTAATTTCCATGTTCACTCTACAATTTCATCACCAAAAGTTAAGATATAATCCCACACTACTTGAGGAACCGTCAAATTAAATGTGTATAATTGACCCAATAGTTTTCACTTGTAGCCTAAATAACCGTATAATTAATCATTAAGGGATATAATCATTGTCCCCCAATTTAAGGGGAAACCTTAAATTGGTTCATGTGGAAATATTTTGTTATATTTGACCTCAACATTAATGATTTCAGTTAAATCCACTCCACTCAATTTATAAGTGAAAACCACAAATATCAATTTATAAAAATAGATATCTCCATATCCAATCATAATAATGAACATAATCAACAATTAATCTATCCCTAACATCACAACCAAATATAGCATACTATCAAATAAGATTATAGTTTTTCTACCGTCATCATTCAAGGTGATCATGTAAACAATGCCAATTTTATGGGATGAGGAAAAGCACCATATCATTTTAGTATCTTTCATGTCATTTAAAATGATGAAATTATAAACCTCCTCACCATCATTTACTAAAAATCACTACACTGTTATAATTCTCAATATACTAAACTAGGATATTATTTCTTTCATCAACATTCCCATATGGACAATGATTGGTCACCATCACTACTGTCATGATGGGTGATATCATAGAGTCCATGTAATTAACAAATAAAAAAACCCATTATAGTATCACACTCTCTAATTTAATCATCATAATAAAATGGTAATCAACCCATTGGGGATCCATATAATCATGTATGATGTGGGTTGTACTGGTCACAACTATATGAACACAATTTTTTTCCTTATACCCCAAGATAAAATTTGTCACGTGAAGAAAATATGACAACTAAAATGAATCATGCTTTACAAATAATTACCATTATAATTGACATGAATAGACCCACCAAAAACTCTCTTAGGTGGTGTTAAAGTGAGTAAGCTACCTCAAGTCCACCTCCAAAATGTTATGGGCTAGTGACTAGCATCGAGTAGGTATATCACACATGATGGAAGGCCTTATCCTAATGTATCTATACCCAAAAAATATATCCAAAAGATCATAATAATGAAAAATAAATAAATATACCCAACTATACTATATGATTCTTGTCGTTAATCATAAGATCCATATAGGTGAGAATAATACATAATAAATAATTGAATGGGGTAATATACATAACCAATAAAAAAAGTGAAACCAACCCAAATAGTTAAGATGAAGAGGTCCCTATAGTGAGATAGATCTAGAAAAAAATGTCACGTACTACTATTACCTCCTGATACCACTAGGATCCCCCAACACTGTCTTCACCAAGGTTTTAACTAAACTGTCTATTAACTACATAATACATGACATGTGTGAGAAAAAACCCAATGGGGGGAGAACAAACACCCACCCACCCACCCACCCACCCAATAAGACTCCCTAAAACCACAAAAAAATAATAATAAAAACTAGCCATCTCAAACCCTTAATGTAAGAAGGGAGGAATAACCCATAAAAAACATAGATATACTTTAAAGGAGAGAATTTGAGACCTATAATAGAGTCTCATTTTCCCCAGACCAGTTACAAGAGAACCATCAAGTAACACCAAGAACCTAATATACCCAAAATAAACAACCTACATAACCTCTCTAAAACTATAGTGTTGGAACCACACCTCTCTAAAGGATAAGTATTAGCCTAGGGATTAAATTAACCCAATAAAGGGCCTATGATCCATATGAGATCATCGATGGTGGAGTATAGACCCCATATATGGAGAAAAATTCCACAAATAACTGGGGAGTACTAAACTCTATTCATAAAAAAGCGACCCATGATCTGACATAAAATAATTGTTGAGGGAGTACCAAGCCTTAGAATTATTCGATAACTATGTCTAATCAATGCCATAAAAACTAAAAATATAAATCCCAAAACTAACCATCCTGACTCCCAGATATCCTTGGATGAAAAAATGGATAAAAAAATCACCATATATGCTGCAAAAAAAATCAAGATACGATTTTCATTTACATAAAACAAATATAGATTAAAAAAATCATGAAAATTCCATGTAAGAGAAAATCCGAGCTGTATAGAAGCCTTTGGAAGTGTACCCTTGGCATCCAAGTGAATCTAGGGTGCATGTGTACACCCAATGTGAATCATGATGTACTACTTAGGACATGTTAGGCAGAATTAACTCGGCATGCCTTCCTGAATCACTAGTCAGGTTTTCTTTGCATCTTCGGGTGATGCATGTGCCGACAACCTAGTATTGTGGGGCCAAGTCTACCTTACCTAGCATGCTAGGCTATCCCAAGAGGTTGGTCATTCATGATTAAATGTAGGGAGGGCTAGGATGGCTTAACCCACACTAGTGTTGTAATCCTTTTAGTGCGGTAAAACTGTGATGGAAAAGTGTCCATTGCCTCCCACTTGAGGATCAACTACATACATCAACCATAATACACCAATACACCAGATGCCAATGTGTTTGGCTCTACTATTGGTGACACTACTTCAGTGATCTTCTCTGCACCACTATTGGTTGTTATCACATACATCCACCCTTGTTCAATATCCCCCTCATCAATCCTCTACGCTTCCCTTATTCCTCCATTACACTTTCCCCACATCATGGCTCAATATTCTCCCCACCCTTCATGCATAATGAATTACACTACCACCAACCAACCCCAAGTCAATAAATTCTTTCAATTCCATGATCAATAAGAAGATAAAGGGGCAGGGAGGAAAAATTAGTTTTTCAATCATTTATTAGTCATAAAAAACATTCATAGGGAACAAAGTTAGGAACATAATCTCTAACCCTAAGGATGTCATAGTATATGGGTTGGGAGAATCAATAATAGCGTCCAGAATTACAAAAAATTAGGGTTTCAAAAAACATGAAAGGGGTTTAATAGAATAAAATTCTCCAAAATCATAAATAACAGATCCAAAACCAAAAATAAAAATCCATACCTCTTGTTTGGATTGTTCATTGGTGAAGATCATGTTCATATTATTTATCATTGGTGATTCCATTATGTAGTTCACACTTTATGACTTCCAAATCTCCAAAATCCTATCCTATCCTTTCCCCTACTCTATAATGAGGGGTTTATGTCAAACCCTAATTAGAGTCCACATGTGGATTACATATTTGGGATTAGGGTTTTTTAAAATAAAAATTATTCAATATAAATTACATAATTCCATTTAATCACAAAATCATAATGAATAATCTTGAGACTCATGATAGGAACCACAATAACTACCCTACTAGAATAATCCTCCAATTCCTGATTCATTTTTGACATTTTTCCCTATTTTATTCTCAATTCAATGAAAAAATACATTTTCTACACAATTATGTTTTTGAAATAAAAAGAAGATATATTTTGTAAATTCTCACAATGTCAAAATTAAAGGACTATCTCAGTGAAAAACCCAAAAAAATATTATTTAAAATATGTTAAAGGTTCAAACAACAAAAATACGGGTTTCTATATCCTATACACCCTATGTTATTTGTATTAAAAAATTAAAACCTACTCAAACATGTGTTGGTACTGAGAATGCATCTGGATTTCATACTCCCATGATCTCTTCCAAAGGTTTCCATGCATCAAAAGGATCACACTAATGGAATGGATATTCTATAAAGCGTCCTATCCTATTATTCCTTAATCTCAATTAGAATCTATAATAAGGTGGCCCCATCCTTGATTCCCAAATCACCTTAGTAAATGATATACAATAAATCATACATGTATCTACTCAACTGAAACATGTGGAAGGCATTGTGAACCCTTTCCAACTGGGATGTATAGTAAGAAACATTGCCAACCTTGCATAGTATCTAGAATGAATTGATGAAACTCATAAAAAGCATGCCTCCAAAAAAAATCTCAGCAACCTACATCATGTTGAGAACTTTATAAACACATGATCTCTCTCTTCGAACTCTAAAGGCCTTCTTAGTTGGATTATATAGGAATTCTAACAAATAAGTGTGGTACTCATACACTCTTGGATCAATTATACCTCCTCCACCATCACTCACACCAACTGTGGCCACATCAATAATGATTATCCTACCTCCACCCAGTATATGAATGACTCATGAGATCTTCTATACAGTACTTATAAAGGTTCTATTATAATTGTAACATCCCGGTCTGAGAGACTATAAAACCAATACCCACACTAGTCACCACATGTCTTGAAGCACCCCTCCCTGTATGATAGAGGATTATGACTAGAATATATGGTCCAAGGGTGGTATGGTGGGGATACTATACCCCCATGATCATAGTAGCACATCTGTATAATATATAAAAAATAAATCAAACAAAATCAGAATCAATTGTAATAAATGACATCGTAATGGATTATAAATGTAATAATAAAAAAACATGGCCAACACAAAATATATAACAATTATTTCACTTCTAAATGATACTATAATAATTCAAAGTATTAAACATACAAAAGGTACAACAATAAATAAATTAAAATCCATAGGGGATAACTCCATGGGAATCTTATGATCTGGCCCTGTTTTTTGCTCCTAACTCTTAGGTACAAGCATGATAGCACAAGAACAATCCAAATAACCCACTAACCTGAGGTCCACTCAGGTACCTCAGTAAATGTTGAAGGGTGTGATATATACATAGTAGGAAACCACTAATTGTGTCTAAGAAAAATCTAGTCTGTGAATAAAAATTAATACAATGTTAATGTATGATAGATAAATAGGTAAATAATAAAAGTAAACAAGCTAGATCAGGTTCTTAAAGGTAACTAGGACTATCATAACTGATTTGGCCTAAGACAGAATGCCTCTGAAAATAAGTGAACCTATAAAAATACAATATGAATCATTATAAGATAAGTAAAAATAATGTAAAATGTTCGGGCATGTTATTTTTCCTGGTGGACATGTCCCTAGATAACAACTATGTAATATTACACCTTAACATTTAAGTCATCATTAGAATTTATTAAGAGGCTCCCTGATCTCATTTTAGGTGATCCATAAATGGAATCCCATGTATCACTCTAGGGGAAATATGAATTCCCATCACCTTCTGATTCCATCCATGGTGATCCATAAATGCAATCTCAAGTATCACTCTCGGTATGGTATGGATAAAACCCCCTAAGACCCTCCTAGGTTTTTCAAATAGGGGACAAAGTATCACTCGATGCCTAGTATGACCATCTACCCACCGATATAATCAATGGTGTCTCCTCTAGGGAACTGTAATCACTTATGGGGGATTATGAAACTTCATGGTGAGTCTGTTGAAGACATAACAAGTATCGCTCATGGAGTATATACAAATCAGGTAACCAATGATCCCATCGTCGTAATTCCATAATCTGGATACCCAAGTATATCCCATGGTGTATACAATATCAAATAGCCTATGTTCCCATCCAAGGCCTTTCATAAGAAAGAACCCGAGTATCCCTCAAGGCATTCATATTTGAACTATTAATTTAGATCAATAAGGTAGAAGTGCATGTTTATAACCATGTCGCATCTCTAGTCATGTGATTTAAGAGGGATAATCAAATTTATCATTTCAATTAACAATAATAATATAGTCCATGTACTAATAATTCCATAACTCATAACAAGGACACTAAATACGGGCTCCACCCATAACATGTCATTTAATTTGATAAGTGGTCCTTTCCATTATTAATAAATTTCCCGACATTAAATTAAAAGTATTAAGGATAGGTTCACTTCCCATGGAAACAAACACAATACATGAAATGAAATAAGATAGTCCATGCTAACATGAATTCCATAATGAATCGCCAAGTTTATTCTATCATAATTAGGTCTTAAACACTTGGGAGAGGGGTTGGTCACTAGAGGATGACACATAGGGGTGTTATATTCTCCCACATTACATTTAACTACATGTTTACATTTTTGAAGGCTACACACCTCAATGAGGGGTTTTCTTAGAAACCATTAATTAATTTAAGAAATTGAAGAGAACACCCCTAAATTTGGTCCAATAATGATGTTCATGACCAAAAATAATGATAATATAATATACAAGGGATATTATACATAAGGAGTTAGGGTCAATAAATTAAATATCACATTCAAGAGGCTCCGTTTGGAAATACCGACAAAAGACACAATAAAATAATTTATAATAAGTGATAATTTTAGGGGAAAATATATAGAACACCTACCTCATGCATAGGATGTCCACCATGTCCAATATTGAGGTTTGATTTGGTCTGGTTCAAGATAATTTAAAAAAATGGATGAACACCATTAAAAAAGAGAAAATTATCTCATACCATGATAACATTTTAAATAGTTGTAGAAACTAAGAAAATAAAGTAGAGGAGTTAAAAACATACCGACATGCTTCAAACATTAAAAGCGATGATTAAAACAGAGGTTGGATGATTTATATATCGTCATTCCTAAAGGTGGAAGGGGGGAGCTCCCTAGAGGGCTTGCTGCATGTGGTAGGTAGGAAGAAAGGAGGGGAATAATGAAATGAGAAGGCATGAGAATTTTGGTAATTTCCATCACCTTTAATGAGGTGAAAAGTTTGGCCACACTATTGGACAAACGGTTTACCAACCGTTCTTCATATACTACCTATGAAGGGGACTCACATGTGTTAGCCACATGTTTTGGCTAACCATGAACAACCTATGAAAAAAATTATTTTTCAAGAACCTTCAACAACTCACATGGTCGTGAGGCTTGATATTCACCATTATAACTAAGTGTGCGACACCCATAACCCCTCCAGACTAGCCACACATTTTCCCTTGTATGGATATATAGTTTCAGACAAACTATGTAGTCCTGTCATCCTTCTTGGGTTTTGGGGTTTGACATTCCCCAAACTTGATGGAACAACCGAGCCACCTCTTAGGCTTTAAACCAAGTCTAAACACAACACATTTGAGTGTTCCAACTCTCATAATTACATTTTAGCCTCATTTTATAGGATTCCACATCCACTAAATTATAAAATTTAAACTTTTCTAAAATTTCATTCAGTCCAAAAATATGGGATCCTACGATCTCCACACCTTAAAACTTATCACCCCCAAGAATCATTGGGGAAATAATAGAAACAACACCTGACCTACTTGGGTCCTGAATATTTTTACAAACCGCTTTATTGCAATTTTAAACACCCATTACACAACCAATCATCAGTTGATAATTTTCTACAAGATCCATTAAAACTCAAGTCAATGCTCATTTTTCACACTGAAGCATTGAGGTGGAACCTACCCAATCCCATCAAAATAGATACATGATAAATTATTCACCCCATTTAATATCCATCCAATAATGCTTCCCACCGTAGGTTTTACCATTTAATAGCCAACAAAAATCCACATTACTTCTCACCGTTAAAATTGCCTATAATAGCATGCCCGAAGTGTTTGAACGATGATCATGACATATTTTTCATCTTGAAAAATGGTTAAATCCCAATCAAACTCATTTATCTAGGTGAAGTCAGATTTTTTTGAAGAACCCTGGCTGACACATGCTTCACTCACCTCATCTCAATGACGTGTGATGAAATGGTTTCTCACAGACCATATTTATTTAAAGTAAAGAAAATGGTCTAATACACTCGGACCAACCATTCTAAAAAAGAGTGACTTAGATTGATGGTGTATCAAAACCTGAAACATGACACATTTTTCCAAGGATCCTCATGATTATTTAGAGCACGACCACTAAATCTCACAACTGGATTCCATTGAAATATCAATCCCAAAAATTTATCTTATGATTTCATACCTCAGTATGAAAATTAAGTCTGACGTAGCCTCAGAATCATCAACTGGAGTCCAATGAGGTCCTACTAGGATGTCCATACTCTGGTTTTTGTAAGTGATAAATTGGTACAAGGAAAAGTATCCAAGAACTTGAACACTAGCTAAGCCTAATGTTAGTCAAGTCAAAGAACCTCCTAGTATCTGTGAGTCCATCCACGGTGTTCACACCTGGGAGCCCAAGAATCATTCCAGACTAACCATGCCTCGATAACAACCATTCTTCCCATGAAAAACTCTGACGTAGTCTATTTATCAAGCCCAACAACTTTTAAATTTAGCACAACATATTACCAATGATCTCTCAGTGTACCCAGATGATGTCAGGATTGGGGATGAGATCATCATTTAGTTGAGAGACACTAAGAGGATTTGAACGATTTCTAAAAAGGACCCCAGACACTTCCTCTACATAAAGAACAAAGTGATTGGTATGGTTTCAAACAAATTGTGCCAAACCACGTACAGAAAGGCCAGTCAAACCTCTCAGGATAACTTCATTGGAATAGCTCAACTTCACCTAACGACACATTATCATTACCTCACCACGATTCCTTCACTACCTGAGGCATCATGTGATTATCAAATAAAAAACACTAGATTCTATCAATGAATAATTATTCTTCTCAAATGTTCATATATAGACAAACAATTCATTGTCATGCTTCTTTACAAGCATCAACTAGATTCAAAACATAAGAGTCTCAAGTGCATTAAAATTAAGAGTCGCCATTTTCAAAGGTCCCTCTTGGTTATTCCCCTTATACATGGATGTACATGAAAAAATATATTGAACATTAGGATCCCCACCTTAGAAGTGTCCTATAAATCATTTACTGATAATGTTAACTCATCCCATGACACCTGCTCTATTGACCACTGAACATGGGTCCTTGATGTGGCCAACATGCTTTAGAAACGATTAAAGAAAAAGAGGTGAATACTAGCCTCTATAAGGAATCATAGATTAAATTCCTATATATATATACACATGAAACTCCTCCTGAGTTACATCCATTTGTGCTAGAGAAATAGGAATAAAAGCCAAAAACAACCAACCAACATGTCACAACACCTGATCCACTTTACAACATCAACCTGAGCATTGTGTTGAGTATGATTTCATTTAACACCCATGTCACTATAACTCAGATATGATTGGGCATCAAATATTTAAAACAAATGGCATAAATTATTACCATTGAATTTAAATAGTTCACTATACCATTAGAAACTTGATGGGTACCCATGTATCAATATGTACTACTCAGTGGTTCTACCAGCAAAATGACACATCCATAATAATATCCATAATCTTATCATCCCTATGCATTCCAGTATCTGATGGTCCATGAAAAAAAAACTAGAAAGGATTAACACCTTCCCATATAACTGTATGATAGGCTGACGACCTCTCGAGTCCTCCCACAATGAGAAGAAATAATAATATGGTTCACATGACCTACTAGGTGATTTACCATGCCCTAGACAAGTCTAATTTGCTGACAATGAGTATTTCTCAACACTCATTCCCCTAAAAATGGTTGAAATATAGAATGACCACCCATCTAAATCAAGTGTCATTTTAGAAACTAAAAAGTCCTACTATGAGAAAAATTCACCAAAATAGTACCACACGACAGAAAGATTGCATGAATTTAGCCATTTTTAAGGCCCTTAGGGTGATACCTACCTCGGGCTAGCCCCTTTCAAAATCATAAAGTGTCAACCCTATTTCTATTCCATGATAAGAACAATTCACTAGGATTTATTGCCAATCTTTTAGGTTCATGTTATTAAATAATAGGATTATGGGTAACCCTCATGTTCTCGTTTCGAGGAAACTACTAAAGGAAACATTTCACTAACATTACATGAGGGTAAAATTAAGAAACCCACATCAAGGTTTTATTTAAGTTGATTCATTTATTTACACTTTATCTTTAAACATTGTAAATTATTGTTTTTAGAACATAAAGTATCGGTCATAAGGAAACTGTTATTTGATACTTTATTTAGATAAAGTCATAATACACTCAAGAAAGTCTTATAAAACTTCCTTTTAAAGAGTTATTTATTTTACTGACATTCCTAAAATAGTTAGACAATTTATCCCGCAAATTTATTTTTATTCATATTTTTATCCACTAGGATTTTCTTAGTTAGGTTCAGTTAATGAAAATTGGAATTCAAATCTATAGAGTAAAACACCCTTTAGGTTGAAATTGTAATTTTAATTAACTAACACCTCATACAATTACCCCTCAAAATATAACACCCCAAGATTTATGATAGATATCATCTTAAATAAATTCAATTTATTCAACAACTTACATTACACAAAATACTGAGTTTATCTGATCAATGATATACTATTAAATTTTAACGTGATCATTGAAATAGTAATGTGACCATTATGAATAGTAATGTGACAATTAGGAATAGTAATGTGATCATTAGAATAATAATCGCACCTATGAATGTATAATTGTTTTATCTTATAAATGAAAATATGAGATATTTATATAATGGAATATGTAAATAAATGTTTTAAAAATAAAAAATTATGTACTGGAATTTTTTTGTGAAACGTAAACATTTATTTACAATTTTATAATTAATATAATAATTTAAAAGAAAAATTATTTTCATAAAATAGATTCATAAATTAATATTTTGTTTTCTTATTATTATAAGAAAATTTTACAAGACCTTAATTAATTTTTTAAACAGATATAAAATCAGTTATAATTTTAAAATCGATATATTTTGAAAAAAATATTGATTTTAATTAAAAATTAAATTTACTATATTTAAAAAAAATATTTTCTAAAAATGGAGTCCATTTTTTGAATCTTCATATAGAAATTTTTTTATGGTGAATGTTTCTAATTTTTCTAAAATAGTTGAATTTTTGGCGAATAGTGAAATACGATAATTTACGGTATTAACTAAATACATGAATTATTGAGTCATGGATTATCTATGGATTATGTAAGAACTATTATTTAGAACTAAAATGTATTAGATACTATAATCATTTACATGAATAATAAATATTGATAGTCCTAATCCAAATATTAAACTGATGAACAAAATAATAAAAAAACACCACTCTCCTCCACTATAAGTACCACCCTCATCACCTCTTCTCCTCACACCTACTATGATTTGGATATTTATTATATTATTCAAAATTAATATCCTAAAACTATTCCTCATGTATTTTTTTTACTGGTATCCCCAAAAGACCAATCCCAAGAGTGTTGTCAGAAGGTTCTCAAGGAGACGCTATACAAGAGGTAAAATCCTCTTTCATTCTCTTTTAATTTATTTTCTTTTATTATCTGCTCCTTAACTCATAAATCAAAAAATTAATGATAAAAAAACTATCTTATATATACTAGAATTTAATTATGTTAATGGAATATCCATCCTAAAAACCCTTCTCCTATCTTTTTTATTCAAAAAATGAAAACATCGACCATGATGTGTCGATTTACCGCCATCACGGAAGATGCATTTTCATTTTCCATTGCCAAATTCAAGGATGGTAAGAAAACAATTATTTTAGTTTAATAAAATTTTATATTAAAAATTATATGTTATATAATGTTTTTTAACCAATATTTAAATATGATATTAAATAAAAAGATATAAGTACAAGATTGTCATAAAAACTTCCAAAATAAATTAAATCATTTTCATTAATGTTTTATGAAATGAATCGTACTCATACCAAATAACGAATTGATATATAAACAATTTAAAATTTTTCAATATCATTAATAATATATAATTTCAATTATATTTAATTATTCCCATTTTACACGAACTTCCATACTTGTATTCAAGGAAATTGGTCATGAAGACCAAGAAAACGAACACTTCTGGAACGACAAAATTGAATCTTATAACTCCTAAAAAAAGGCCACAAATGAACTTAATAAAAGTATATTAAATAAAATACATGTATAAAAGGTTGTTAATTAAGTAATTAATCTAATTTTATTATCTAGTACATTATGTACATGTGTAGAATGCTTTCAGACATACGGTAAGGGACTTCTCTTCTCAATTTTATTTCTGTGAGATTTTTCTTATTCACAACTTATTTATTGTGTGTTGTGTATGTATACTACCACTTTTTATTTATGGTTATCATTAATTGAAGATTAATTTTAATATCCATATTTTTTGTATCCTTGATATGATTATTTTCATAGCTGTATACACTTTTTACATATGGTTTTTGTTGAATGTTGTTTTAAGTGGGGAAATATTGATAAATGTGTATCCTCTTCTAAATAAGGATATTTTGATAAGTCATAATGATTAATAAATTAAATATATAATTTTTATGGTTGAGGAATAATTTGGACATGATGACATGGGTGGGGACCAGTTATAGATAGATACTTGATGCATTGATAAGTCTCATGAGGCGAAACAGTTGGCGAACACCCTTTATGTTTATTTCCAAGATAAATAAGATGAGTTTATATTATAAAAAATAGGCCTTTAAAATTTCTAAAAATGGACTTTATCATCACTTTTAGAAGCACTGATAAAGGAAAACATTTATTAGTTCTTTTATTTCACTCTAATAAAGGGGCATACAGTAGTGTGATGTAATAGCACATTGAAACACTAGTGCAGTTTGTTGTAATAGTAGACCACAACAACAGAAACACCACCATATCTCAACAAAATAAAGTACCAATACTGAATTTAATTGAAATGAAATTTACCACACATACAAAAAACACTATATTATAGACATTTCAAACATTGGTTTATACAATCCCATAAGTAAAAATTATTAAATACTTTCAAAAACATCATTGTTTTTTTGTCTTTTGATCTGGACCCTGACTCATAATATTTCCGAACAAACCACCCTTACTCGAGAAAAATAGTGCACCATTATAATAAAAAAATTCTTATGTTGGTAATAATATAAAGAAATAAATTAACAAAATGTGTTAATTTTAAACTAAACTTCGAGTCATACCAGGAGCACTATTTATCAGATTGAGTTATGGTTGATTCCTACATTTCACACCATTTATTATTCATAGTCAAGAATTATATCTATGAAAATTATTGAAATTATTATAAGATAAATCTTCATGGGGGCATTCTAGTGGTTGTGTTATGTGGTGGTGTTTGGGAGGTATCAGTTTCAAGCCTCCTCGTGCACATATAGGTAGGTTTTTATTTTTTTTATTCCCCTCCCATTACAGATGTATTATAAATATGTATATGATAAAAATGATAAGGATATAATGGTGATAAAATAATTTCATCTTGTTTTCTCGGTTTTGGTGATGTGATGGGTATTTTAAACTAAAATGACACTTATATACTGAAAAGATGCACTTAGAGTCATACCGATCATACTATGCATCAGATTGAGGTAAAAATAATTCTTTCATGTCTCAAATGACTTATGGATCATTTTCATAAAGTATCAAAAAAATTTAAATGTGTTTTCTTAGTTTTGAGTATGTCACTTGTCTTTTTTTTTTACAGAAATTTCATTTTAAACTAGAAACATGCACATTGACTCATAACAGTTACGTCACATGTTTGTTTTATATCATACATTTTTCTACATGTCACAAATGACTTTTGAATTAGCTGTCTAAATTATCAATGCAATTTGATCATGTTTTCTCAGTTTTCAATGAGTGACACTTTTGGAACTTGAATATCGATTTTAAACTAATAATTAACATATTAAGTCATACAAAGTACATCATGTATCACATTGAGGTGAATTTAATTCCTATACATCAAAAATTACATATAGATCATTTTCTTTAAATTATAAAAATAATCCTAATTTGTATGATTAGATTTGAGTAGACCAGTAGTCCTTTTCAATAAAATTTATGTCAATATTAATTTAAAAGACACACTTAGAGTCATATTGGTCACACCATAAACTAGATTGGGGTATGTATTATTCTTGTATGTCTAAAATGACTTATGGATCATTTTTATAAAGTATAAAAATAATTCTAATGCATTTTCTCCTTTTTGAGTATGTCATTTTTCTTTTTAACTAAATTGTCATTTTAAACTGGAAACATGCACATAGACTCATACATATCACACCATGTATCAATTTGAAATGAGACTGATTACTATATATAGAAAACAACTTGTGAATCATTTTTATAAATTTTATATAAATTATGAGTGTTTTTATTAGTTTTCAGTGAGTTACACTTTTTGAACAAAAATGTCGATTTTAAAATGATAATAGAAAACTTGAGTTATTCCAGGAACATCATGTATCAAATTGAGGTGTGGGTGATTCCTACACATCAAAAATTAATTCTGGATCTTTTTCTTAAAGCATAAAAACAATATGAATGAATTTTATTGGTTTTGAGTAGTACAATTATCCTTTTTACTAAAATTGATGTCAATTTTAAATGAAAAGACACACTTGGAGTCATATAGGCCACACCATGTGTTTATTTAGGTCAAAATGATTCCTAAATTAGTCAAATGACTTATTTATAATTATAGTAATGTATCAAAACAATCCAAATACATTTTCTTAGTCTTGAGTGCCTCGATTTTATTTTTTACTAAAATTTCATTTTAAAGTGGAAATAAGAAATTTGACACATACCAATCACATCATGTATCAGTTTAATGTGATACTAAATCATACACATCACAAATTAATTAAGAATTATTGTTATTAATTATCAAAAAAATCCAATAAAATTTTCTTAGTTTTCATTGAGTGACCCTTTTTGAACTAAAATGTAGATTTTAAACTGATTGCATACATATTGAGTCATACCAAGCACATCATGTATCCAATAGAGGTGAGAATAATTCCTACATGATTAAAATTACTTATTGATCATTTTATTAGAGTATAAAAACAATATGAATATTTTTTCTTAGTTTTGAGTATGTTAGTTGTCTTTTTTACTAAAATCAATTCCAATTTTAAATAAAAATGAATCAATTTGAGTAATAATGATCACACCATGTGTCATATTTCGGTGTATCTAATTCCTACTTGTCCCAATGTCTCAAAAAAATCAATTAACAATGTTACCACAATTTCAAATTCCTTTATTTGTCAAACTGCTAACCCTTCATATTGACTTGATTTTCTTAGCTGAAAAACTGTTCTCATTATTGAAAACTAAAAGTGTAGAGGAAAATTGATTCCTCATTATATCATGATAAGTCACTACAATGGACACATGATCTTATTATAATATTTTTAATTTCAACAATGGGAAAGGGTTTTCATCTAATAACATCAAATCAATATGAAGTGTTGATAGTTTAGTAAATAAAGAAAATGGAGTGCATAGTAACATTGGAAGAAATGAACATTTTATCTCTTTTTTGTCTTGTTACAGATAGTTGATAGAAAATTATGACTTCCCAAATGATCTTTGAAAAAAAGTATTTGATAAAAATGATAAGGAAATTAGATTACAAATTGTAGAAAAAATGATGAAAATTTTAATTAAATAAGTAGTTGGAATTCAAATTTTCATAATTGTTAAATAAATTCTTGATTTATTTATTTATTTTCATTTTCTCAATCACAGGACCAAAGTTCAATCTCTCATGAGCACAAGCTACTTCAAACAAACCACCCTAACCCAGAAAAAAAGAATTCACCCCAAAAAAGAAAAAAATTATTATATGAGTAATAATAAAAAAACAAATTAAACATAAATACGAAACAATACATTAATTCTATAGAAAATTATTTTACAGTAAAATCATTAATATTAACTCTGTGATTAAGTAATAGAGGGAACTTGAAAGAAAGTGATCAATTCCAACACTATAAGGGTGAAATAGTTTTTGAGGGAGAAGAAGTATGTGGAAATTTTGGTGTAGAAAGGCATGAAATATAGACATAAATATTCTAAAATAAAGAAACTCTACAAGGAATATTGGAAATTAAATTGATGTTTCATTTTATATATTTTTGGTAAAATAGAGAAAGTATATAGTAACTTTACCTTTACATCTTCATAAAGGGTATCCTTCATTAGAGACTGTTCTTATATAGGATTGGTAACATCTCTTGTGGATATCTACTTATGTTACTTGAACTAATCTAACCAAAATCCATCTCATACTGGGTACTAGTTATCTTCTTGGATGGCTACTTCTCAAAGTAGTTCAAGAAACATAGAAGAGAGTGGGGGAGTCTCAAGAAACAAATTTTAGTAACAACTATTCATGAGATGAAGTTGATGAGGATAAAACCAAACATTACATATCTTAAATAATGGGGGTTCTTATAATTTTTTATAGTTTCTATTATTTAATGAATTAAAAATAAAACTAAAATAAATAAATAATATTTTTCCTTTGAAAAATAATAATAAATCATATATAATAATGAACATAGAAGCTAATGTCATTTTTGAATATAGATTTGTATACTTTTTTAAGAATAAATTTTATAAAGATAATTAAAATAATTTTTACTCATATCCATAGATCTTGTGTATCATCATTTTATGATATAATTTCATAGAATAAATATTATTCTTGAGTTGAAACTAAATATATTACAAGACCTAGGAAGAAGAAACATCCATATCATTAATTCATATATTTCAAATTATTCATTTTTCTTATTGTTAGAGATGAAAAAAATAATATTCTAAAAAAATATCTTAGGAGTATAACCATAGATGATGATCTCATATTATATATATATAAGCATTATCTTCAAAATAGTTTGAATTCTATAAAGAATTATTTAACGATGAAATAGATTCTATTATGAGAAATAATACTTTTATCATTACAAATTTTATAAAATATTCAAATCATATTGGTTGTAAATGAGTATTTAGATGAATGTGTGATAATAATGATAACATTAAAGTTTTTAAAGATATATTAGTAATAAAAGGATTCAAAAAAATGGAATGGATTATTTATTTTCATACTTAAACTCATTTAGTTCAAATTACAACAATAAGGATGTCTAAATACAATAAATCATTTGTCTGTTCATTAAATGAATGTTAAAACTGTATTTTTAAATAAAAATTTAAATAAAGAAATTTACATGGAATAATATGAAGAATCTGAAACTTATTTTATGAAGACCCAAAATAAAATTTCTAATGAAATAGTCACTATTATTTTTTAAATTAATAGAAATATATACAAGGATATCACTGACTATAATGATGAAAATAAATGAATGTAGAAGGTTTTAAAATAATGATTATAAATCTATTTTAATCTATCCAAATATGTAGGACAAATAAATACACTGATTTTCTAATTCAAAGAATAATCAAATAATTTAAAAAATTCATGTCTCACTACAATTCAAGAAGGGTAAGATGAAAATAAAGGACTTGAGGATATAACCCACAAATTAAAACAAATAATTGTTATTAAATACACTCAACTATGGATTATAGGAAAAAGTATGTGATATATTGAACATCTTCTAAAAGAAAATATAGAAATGATGAAGATAAAATTAGAGAGTTCAGAATATCTTGTGATGTCAAAATAAAAATAGAATAGAATGGGAAAATAATTTTAAATATGAAATGATTTGATATTGTTAATAAATGGGAGAATCTGGAATCAATATAATTAGTGTCTTCTAAAAAATTAAGAAAAAATGATCATACACCACAATATTCCATGTAGAATTCTTATCATAAAAGAACTCAATATGGGAGAATGAAAATACTCACATAAATAAATCAACCAATTATATCTTCATAAAAATGGAAATATAACATCTATTTTTCAATATACTTTTTATGCTAAAGCTTTTTTCAAGTCGACTACATGTTTGAAATGTAAATTATTGAATAATTCATTTATTAAAACTTATGAAGGACCCTCCACTATGTCTATTATGGTTGGTAAAAAGTTTATAACTAGTTTTTTCCCTAATAAAGACCAAAAAATTGATACAATCACTTGAAAACTACATGGTTTTATTTGGGAAAAAAACTAGACACTGTGTGGTTCAAAATAATAAACCATGGTTTATGAGTCATTACATTACTATAATAAAATTTTATATAGTGCATTGGATACTTTTTAGAATTTACGAATTCTAAAGGTACATAAAAGAATATTTTTAGGTTGAAAATGTCTTAGATAAAGAAACATCCTTATACATTGACCACATATATGTTAAACTTAGTTATAGTTGAAATTATTAGAAATTTGTGTGGTATTTCTAAAGGCAGTAGTCACAGTGAATAGGAATGAAGGTGAAAAACATTCAAGCATGAATGTAGTGATGCATGATGAATAACAAGAGATAATGAACATAGAAACACTAAAAGATATCAACAAAAAAGAAAAAATGAGTGGGGGATGTATACAAATTAACATATCTAGGTTTGAATATTTGATTCATCTAAGAGAAATAGGGATATCACATGTGAAATCCTGGATTTGTTCGAGCCTTGGATTCTTTGAGCCTTAATTCATTTGATGCTTAGATTCGACATTTGCATTTGTTTGAGACTTTATTGGAGAATGGATTGATCTAGGAGAAGTAATGGTGAAAGGTGGCTTCCACCAATACCTTGAGAAATCCCAACATATTCAGACGTGGTTAGGGTTATTAAATAGACCAGTCACACCTTTATTATAAATTATAAAAAAGGGCTGATAAATATACATTTTATCTGCGCTAAATTAATAAGCAGTGATTAAAGGAATCTTTATCAGTTTTGAAAAAGATGGAGATTTATTAGCACTAAAAAAATGTTGTTAAAAGGCACCATTATCAGTATAAAGTTTCAACATTGATTAAGATTCATTTTATCAGTGCTATTTTAGCACTAATAAATCATCACCTTTATCTGTGCTAAAGAAGCATTGATAAAAGGAATATTTATTAGTGATAAAACATTAGCGCTAAAAAAAATATAATTATAATTATAAATAATTTCTTTTGTAAATATATTTATATAATTATATAATTATTTATTATAATTTTATAATTATTGAAATATATAATTATTTAATAATAATTATATAGTTACTTTTTTTAGAAGAGATTATAACTATTTATTTATAATAATAAATATATTTATATCATTATATATATAAAATTATATATCTCTTTTAAATAAAGGGGCTAGTCCCCAACGTAATTTACTATATAATTATATATTTATATAAAAAATATGTATAAATATAGATATATTAAATATATTTATTATAATTATGTAATTATAAATATATTTATATCATTATATATAATTATAGAATTATATGATTATATAAATATTTATATAATCATATATAAATATAAATATAAATATAAATAAAGTAAATATATTCATTATTTAGATAAATTTATTTTAAATTTATAATAATTTAAATATTTTTATTATAATTTTAAAATTATTTAAATATATAATTATCTAAATACTTTGAAAAATAATAATATTTATAAATTTATATATTTATATATTTATATATATATATATATACATTTAATAAATATAAATATAAATATAAATATTGTAAGAACCCGTGTTTTTCCAGACAGTCGTTTTGAGCAGAAATTTGAATTTTTGCTGTTAGATGCTTGTAAGGGGTAAAATGGTCATTTTACACTACCATCTGATCTCAGATAATTTTTTCGACCACTTTGTTGGTCCCGGAATAGGGTGTTTACCCTAGGAGAGGAGTTTGGTGGAAATCTGAGCAGTTCGAATTTTAGCGGAATTTTTAATATTTAATATTATTAAATAAAATATTAAATAATTCACGTAGGTTCATTTGGAAATAACTTTTACATAGAGCGTCGTATTGAGATTTCATCTACGCTGTTGAGTCCAGAATGGGGAGTTTATCCTAGGGAAGGCATAAACTCATGTGGGGGGACGGGGCCGGCCCAACCCCCTTTTTCTTCATTTTCTTTTCTTCTCTCTTCTTTCCTCCTCCTTGAACATGTCTCCTATGACGCCCCTTTTTCTGTGACCTCTGAGAGATATGGAGTTTGTGGAATAGGGAGAGTCGGAATCCAAGAAGGGTACCGATTCGAAGCTCTCAACGCACTGAGTCAGCCTGGGGAAACCATATATCCCCTTAAAACATGTTTTTTAACTCTTTAAAGCCTTATATTTCTTGCTTGTATGCCCATGGGGCTCGATCTGTTGTTTCGGGGGCGAAAACGGGTGTTTCAGACATTTTTATGGATTTCCCGTCGAAAAACCCAGAATACACGACGTGTATTCCAGGGGTACACGCCATGTGTTCTTCATGTTCGGGGAAGATGAATTTTTCTTAAGTACATGCCGTGTACTTTGAGTACATGTCGTGTAGTCGGTGGCTGTGTGGCTGGCCGTGTGAAATAGAGCACGAAATAATGGTTTTTAGCGAGTACACCCCGTGTACTTTAAGTACATGCCGTGTAGTGGTACATGGGCATGTGTTCGGGAGAAAACGGACACGAAATAATTTTTTGTGAACAATACACGCCATGTACAGTAAAGTACTTTCCGTTTACTATTACACAGGCAGGCCCTTTGTGCTCTGGCCATGTACTCTGGCCACGTACTGCTTCAGTTTAGTAATTTTGAGATATCTAGGGCGCTGGAAGTCAGAATTGGGTGTGTGAGTAGTTGATTCTAAGTGTTTTTCCGCGTAGATCACAATGGTGGAATCATTTTTAAATTTAGAGGTAATATAAAAGGAGTTTTGGGGGTTTCCATCTAAATGGAGGGGTTATTCCTCCAGTTTTTGAGTTCAGTTGTCACCGGAGAGTGAGACTTGGGGTGGATGATAGGTTGAATGTTCGTACCAACTTAGTTGAGACCATTAATAGGAGATGAGCTATGAGATATCTTCTGTAACCCATGATTTAGAGGTCGTTTACCTTGTGAGACATTCCCTTCTGGCCTTTGAGGCATTGAGACCAGGTACTTCTAAGGATCCCCTGAGGGATGCCTTTGCTTTTGTGCTGACCAAGGGATTCCCTTGTAGGATCTCTCTCTTGTTCTTCCTTTGACAGGAACCATGTTATGTAATTCCTATATAGTCTTTCTTTTGAGGATCCCGTGTTGGATTCCTCCCTTACACTCTGCTAAGGATCCCACGTAGGATGCCTTCACTCATGTTTACCTGGAGGATCTCGAGTATGATGCCTCCTCAGTGTTTGAACTGAGGGACCCAGTGGGTGTCCATTTTTTGAACGACCCTAAGTTGTTATGCCGGGTTTGGGTTGAGATGGTGATCGGATGTCACCTAGAACGCATTCCAAACTGATAATCCCTTTGGGATGTGGATGTTTGTTGGGTTGGGCGTTCGGGCCACCCTCACTATTTGTTTATATCTGACTGGGTTTTCTAAGGATGTAGTGTTTACCGGAGGTGCTTCCTGGTTGGTGGCTGCTAAGCCTGACATGATGTGTCTTTCTTGTTTATTCAGATTCCTACTATTCCTTGTGTGCCTAAGTAGATGTGGCTTCATTCTAAATAGTGTATTTTACCTTGCTTGGATGTTTTACCCATGTTTATCTGTTTACGACCTTTTGGTCGTATTTAGCCATTGGTCATTATGCTTGTTTCCATGCCTTGTGACCATAGGATGGAGTGATATTCTTGACATGATCGTTATGCTGTAGATTGGTTATCCAAGTATCTATGTAGGTGTACACAGGCCTTATAGCATTATTATGCACTGAATGGCATGGGACCGTGAGAACCTGGTGCTATAGACTATAAGAAATAGACCGAGTGAGCTTCCCAGAGAGTCTTGGATATTATAGACTACAGGACGATTGACCGAGTGTGCTTCCTCATAGAGTCTTGGACATTATAGACTACAGGTGATAGACCGAGTGAGCTTTTAAGAGAGTCTTGGATATTTTAGAATACAGGAGGGTAGACTGAGTGAGCTTCCTCAGAGGGTCTTAACTTTTTTGAATTTCCTGAAACCATTCCAGGCTAGAAGAGGAATTGACCGAGCGAGCTTCCTCATAGGGTCTGTGATAGACTTGGGAATATAGGAGGAATTGATCGAGTGAGATTCCTTAGAGAGTTTCTAGACCATGGGTCTATAATAGGGTTAGACTGAGTAATCTTTATTAGAGAGTCCCTGACTACCCTAGACGATAAGGGGAATTGACCGAGTCAGCTTCCTCAGAGAGTCTTATAATTTTCGTATGACCAAACCAGAGGGGTTAGGCCGAGTGTACTGGACAGAGGGTTATTGGAAATTGTTAGGTAGGACCATAAGGGATGGTTGTGAGTACTTCCCCGAGGGTTACCCATTGTGTTATTTTATTGCCTATGTTTGATTTATTTTAACTAGATGGTTGCTTGTTTTGTTTAGCTTGTTCATAGGCTTATTTCCGGCGTCGGCCGAAGCAGGTACATGTCGATGGGATTTCAAACCCAGAGATCTACTTAATGATACAAGTCTTGAGTAGAACGATGTATAGCTTACTTCCCTTGAATAGGATGTCTAGGAGACCGAGCTTATGGTCCCAAGGATCGACTGTTGATGTTTTTTTCTTGCTATTTGAATCACTTAATCATGGATATTCATATTTATGTATATGTGTATAGGTATGGGAATATACATGTGTATGTATATAGATATGGACATCCATGGTGGAACTTTCCCAGCTGACAGGGATTACACACCCTGAGTTCAACTGTGGTTGCACGTTTGGTTTAATTCCTTTTGCTGTGTTCCTACTAGGCTGAGCACATTGCTGTTGCATACACTTTTAGCAGCACGGTTATAAGTTTCTTGTCGTGGTGCCCTACTGAGATTATTTCTCACCCATGCACATACACCTCGGTGTACGTGTAGACCTTATGTCTGCCTTTTAGGTTGAGCACGAGTTGCATGGTGGATAGGGCTGAGGCCCATTGTTGCATGATCGAGCGGAGCTGCTCGAGTGGTTCTACTGATCGGGCTGCTGCAGTTCGCTATTGTCTAGAGATAGGGTATGTGGTTTGACTCGGAGTTAGTAGCAGAGCCCTGTACTTTTATTTTCAGTTTCTTTTGTACTGGTATCAGTATGGTTAGCCTAGTGGGTGACCAGTGTTGTATTGTATTGCATAACTGTTTAGGATTTTACATCAGTTTACTATTACAGCTTGTTCTATTTCAGTTGTTTATTGCTTCAAAACTCTGTTTACTTTTCGCTATGTATGATAATTTGTTATTTCCGCTGTTTGCTTACTCTGGTGTGAGGGCATACTCTCCCCACAATCACACCCTAGGCCCTCACTGCTAGTTGGCAGCCTCTGGCATACGGGGAGGCACGCTTGAGGCCTTGTGGAGAACCAGCTTGGAGAACCAGTTTAGTTACTTCCGGGTCGGGATGTTACAAAGTGGTATCAGAGGAGTTTTCTTTCCTGGTTATTACTATTTGGGATATGGTAGATAGAAGTATTAGGAATGTGTTGGAACCTGTGATGGATATCGGGCTGGTGCATCGCAGACACTTGTTCCGATAAGAAGTCCTGGTTACCAGGGTTTGGGATTGTTGTTCTGATTTTACGATGTTATAGTTGTATATGATTTTTACCTTGAGTGACTCACATATTGGGTGGTGTTTTGATTTACTATTGATCTATGGCTCTTGGCCATTGGTAAGATTCCAGGGATAGATTTTGACTCTTGGCTGGCAAAGGAAAGAGGTTTCTCATGCATCATACTAGGCACGTAGGATTCACAGCATATAGGCCTGCTAGTGTGTGCTTTTACTGACGACTGAGACCTTTGGGTCTTCTTACACATACTTTTTACTCTGATGATAGGTTATGTGGATCTATGTTGATGCATTGGAGTGAAGATGATGAGTCTATCCTCTTGCGCAGGTGGTGCAGTGACCCTTGTTGGTCGATGTGGCACATGATGCCTTTCTGTTTAACCCCTTTATTGGGTGTTGTTTCTCAGGTCTATGGTTATCTAGTCGTATTGATGAGTATGATGTTGACAGATACCAAGGCTTTTCTCATGAAATGGACCTCCTTGTGGTATTGTTGTATACAAATACCCAATGTGTGTTAGCTCAGCTTGTCTCTTCTATTTTGGTTGTGACCTCTAAGGAGTAGTTCATTCTGAGGATGTTCGGAGAGGATCAGGGGCCTTGTAGGCTGTGTTTCGGTTTTTACTTTCTTTGTTTGTTGTGATCTTTACCGTATTCTGATTGTTTTTGGATCTTTTGGGCTAGGTGGTTAGACCTTGTGACCGTGTTGTGAGGCTTTTTCTGTAGGGATAGGTGGAAGACTAGGATACCCTTGGTTTTGACTCGAACCCTTGTAGGTCGATGTCTTTTCTGTTCTAGGGAAACTTGTGTGTGAGAGGTTGGCCAGTGTTTTCCAATTCCTTTTTGGAGGTGCCTGTTTTTCGCGACTTGTTTCGATGAGGAGGCATGTTCGGGTGCCTATCCTGGTCAACCAGTGTTTCTGATGTTGCTGTTGCGGGCGACATCATTTTGAATCTAAATCGATGAGTGGCCAGGTGCGCGCCAAGGAACGATATTTCAATACTTTCTGTGGACCCGGATCCCAGAATTTGTTTTGGAATGTCCTTGTGTTGTAGAGGTGACTTTGTGAAATTTCAGGTTACCGTGAAATGGTTTACCCGTGCTTGAATCCTGGTCGGGTTTTGGTAGGATGTTAGTGTGGCTCGGAGGGAGCTAGACACGCCTTCAGTGAAATCTTAGTGTACTCTTGTAATAGACGATCTTGCGCTATTTTGATTCATCTTGAGTATACTAAGAGAGCTTCGACCCTACATTGAGATCTTTTTTTTTCTTTCTTAATGTTCTTCCCTGTTGAGGGTGAAACCTATTCTGGTTGTGCTCTCGAAGCGGTGTAAGGAAATCCATATGGTGAGGAGTGCACCCTTAGTCCTTTTGAGGGTGGTTTTTCCTGTTTAGGTTAAACTTCGGTGTCTTCCAGTGGGATTTTGATCTCAGAGTTTCCTTTTAAGATGACGACTTGGGTGTTCCAATGGTGGGGGGTACTAGTTGGTCATAGTTGAATATCTTCTATGTAGAAGGTGGCGGTTAATGCTATAAGGAAGGTCATTGGACAGTCCAGATAGATTGGTTGTGTAGATGCTCGGGTTATGAGCACGGTTGCTAGTTCTTCCACTGGGATTCTCGGGGACGAGAAGGATTATGGTGGGGAGTTTGTAAGAACCTGTGTTTTTCCGGACAGTCGTTTTGAGCATAAATTTGAATTTTTGCTGTTGGATGCTCGTAAGGGGTAAAACGGTCATTTAACCCTACCAGCTGATCCCGGATAATTTTTCTGACCACTTCGTTGGTCTTAGAATATGGTTTTTACCCTAGTACAGGAGTTTGGTGGAAATTTGAGTTGTTCGAATTTTAGTGGAATATTTAATATTTAATATTATTAAATTAAATATTAAATTATTCATGCAAGTTCATTTGGAAATAACATTTAAATGGAGCATCGGATTGAGATTTAATCTATTCTGTTGATTCCGTAATGGGGATTTTATCCTAGGGAAGTCATAAACTCATGTCGGGCGCCGGGACCGGCCCGAGCCCCTTTTTCTTCCTTTTCTTTTCTTTTTTCCTTTTCTTTTCTTCTTTCCCTTTCATTTCTTCTCTCTTATTTCCTCCTCCTTGAGCACATCTCCTACGCCGCCACTTTTTTCATGACCTATGGGAGATATTGAGTTTTAGGAATAGGGAGAGTTGGAAGCCAAGAAGGGTACCGATCCGAAGCTCTCGACGCGCTGAGTCGGCGTGCGGAAACCGGGAGCCGTGAAATCGACCAAAGATTTGGCGGTTTCTACCCAAAGGTAGGTCCATTTATTTTTTTTACATAGATCCCCTTGAAAAATGCTTTTTATGTCTTTAAGGCCTTATATTTCTTTCTTGTATGTCCATGGGGCTCGATCTGTTGTTTTGGGGGCGAAAACGGGTGTTTCAGGCGTTTTTAGGGATTTCCTGTCAGAAATCCCAGAATACATGGCGTTTATTCCAGGGTACAATCCGTGTGTTCTTCCCATTCAGGGAAGATGATTTTTTCTTAAGTATACGCCATGTACTTTGAGTACACGCCGTGTAGTCGGTGGCCGTGTGGCTGGCCGTGTGAAATAGAGCACAGAATAGTGGTTTTTAGCGAGTACACGCCATGTACTTGATGTACACATCATGTAGTGGTACATGGGCATGTGTTTGGGTGAAAACAGACACGACATAAATATTTGTGAACATTACATACCGTGTACAGAAAATTACATGCCATGTACTCTTACACATGCATGCCCTTTGTGCTCTGGCCATGTACTCTGGTCATGTACTGCTTCAGTTTAGTAATTTTCAGATATCTTGGGCTCTGGAAGTCATAATTGGGTGTGTGAGTAGTCTATTCTGATCTTTTTTACGCGTATATCATAATGGTGGAATCCCTTTTACATTTATAGGTAATATAAAGGGAGTTTTTGGGGTTTGCATCTAAATGGATGGGTTCTTCCTCCACTTTTTGAGTTCTATTGTCACCGGAGAGTGAGACTTGAGGTGGATGATAGGTTGGGTGTTCGTACCAACTAAGTTGAGACCTTTAATAGGATATGATCTATGAGATATCTTCCATAGCCCATGATTTAGAGGTCTTTTCTCTTGTGAGACGTTCCCTTCTGGCCTTTGAGGCTTTGAGACCAGGTACTTCTAAGGATCCCTTGAGGGATGAATTTGCTTGTGTGTAGTCCTAGGGAGTCCCTTGTAGGATATCTCTCTTGTTCTCCCTTTAACAGGAACCTTGTTATGGAATGCCTATGTTGTACTTCCTTTGAGGATCCCATGTAAGATTCCTCCCTTACTACCTTCTAAGGATCCCGCATAGGATGTCTTCGCTCCTGTTTACCTGGAAGATCCCGAGTATGATGCCTCCTCAGTGTTTGACCTGAGGGACCCAGTGGGTGCCCATTGTTTGAACGGCTCTGAGTTGTTATGTTGGGTTTGGGTAGATATGGTGATCGGGTGTCACCTAGAACCTGTTCCAAACTGGTAATCCCTTTGGGCTTTGGATGTTTGTCGGGTTGGGTGTTCGGGCCAACCTCACTGTTTGTTTATATCTGACTGGGTTTGCTAATGCTGTAGTGTTTACCAGAGGTGATTCCTAGTTGGTGGTTGTTGAGCCTGATGCAATGTGTCTTTCTTGTTTGTTTGGATGCCTACTATTCCTTATGTGCCTAAGTAGAGGTGGCTTGATTGTAAATAGTGTGTTTTACCTTGCATGAATGTTTTTCTCATGCTTATCTATTTATGACCTTTTGGATTATTTAGCCTTTTGCCGTTATTCTCGTTTCCATGCCTTGTGACCGTAGGATGAAGTTATAATCCTGACATACTCGTTACATTGTAGATTGATTATCCAAGTAGATATGTAGGTGTACTTTGGCCTTATAGCATTATTATGCACTGACTAGCACAGGCCCGCGAGAACCTGATGCTATAGACTATAAGGGATAAACCGAGTGAGCTTCCTAGAGAGTCTTGGATATTATAGACTACAAGAGGGTAGACTGAGTGTGCTTCCTCAGAGAGTCTTGGACATTATAGACTATAGGGGATAGACCGAGTGAGCTTCCCAGATATTCTAGGATATTATAGACTACAGGAGGGTAGACCGAGTGAGCTTCCTAAGAGGGTCTTTACTTTTTTGAACTTCCTTAAACCATTTCAGGATAGAGGAGGAATTGACTGAGTGAGCTTCCTCAGAGAGTCTGTGACAGGCCTGAGACTATAGGAGGAAATGACCGAGTGAGCTTTCTCAAGGAGTTTCTAGACCTTGGGGCTATAATAGGGTTAGACCGCGTGATCTTCCTCAGAGACTCCCTTCCTACCCTAGACTATAAGGGGAATTGACCGAGCGAGCTTCCTCAGAGAGTCTTATAATTTTCGTATGACCAAACCAGAGGGGTTAGGCTGAGTGTACATATCAGAGGGTTGTTGGTAATTGTTAGGTAGGACCAGAGGGGATGGATATGAGTACTTCCCAAAGGGTTACCCATTGTGTTATTTTCTTGCTTGTGTTTGATTTATTTGAACTAGAGGGTTTCTTGTTTTGTTTAGCTTGTTCATAGGCTTATTTCCGGTGTCGGACGAAGAAGGTACATGTCGATGGGATTTCGGAACTAGAGATCAACTTAATGATACACGGCTTGAGTGGCACGATGTCCAACTCACTGCACTTGAATAGGATGTCCAAGAGATCAGGCTTATGGTCCCAAGGATCGACTGTTGATTTTGTTTTCTTGCTATTCGTATCACTTAATAATGAATATTCATATTTATGCATTTGTGTATAGGTATGGGACTATAGATGTGTACGTATATAGATATGGACATCCATGGTGGCACTTACCCAGTTGACAGGGATAAGAAACCCTGATTTCAACTGTGGTTTCACATTTGGTTTACTTCCTTTTGTTGTGTTCCTAGTAGGCTGAACACATTGCTGATGCATACACTTTTAGTAGCACAGTTATAGGTTGCTTGTCGTGGATCCCTACTGAGATTATTTCTCACCCCTACAGGTACACCTCGGTGTATGTTTAGACCATATGTATGCTTCTCAGGTTGAGCACAAGTTGCATGGTGGATTGGGATGAGGCCTAGTGTTTCATGATCGAGCGAAGCTGCTCGACTTTTTCTACTAATCAGGCTGTTGTAGTTCGATATTGTCTGGAGATCGGGTACATGGTTTGAATCAAAGTTATTAGCAGATCCCTTTACTTTTACTTTCAGTTTCTTTTGTACTGGTATTTTTATGGTCAGCCCAGTGGGTGACTAGTGTTGTATTGTATTGCATAGCTGTTCGGGATTTTACATCATTTTACTATTATAGCTTGTTCTATTTTAGTTGTTTATTGCTTCCACACTCTGTTTACTTTTCGCTGTGTATGATATATAGTTATTTCCTCTGTTTTCTTACTCTGGTATGAGAGCATAGTCTCCCCAATATCACACCATAGGCCCTTGATGCTAGTCGGTAGCCTCTGGCGTACGGGGAGGCACACTTGAGGCCTTCTGGCGAACTAGCTCGGAGCACCGGTTTAGTGGCTTCAGGGTCGGGACGTTACAAAATGGTATCAGAGGAGTTTTATTTCTGGTTATTATTATTTGGGATATGGTAGAAAAGAGTATTAATAAGGTTTCGGAACCTGTGATGGATATCAGTCTGGTGCATCACAAACACTTGTTTCGGTAAGAAGTCCTGGTTACCAGGGTTTGGGATTGTTGTTCTGATTTTACGATTTTACGATTGTATATGATTTTCACCATGAGTGACTCACATGTTTTGTGGTGTTTTTATTTACTATGGATCTCTGGATCTTGTCCATTGGTATGTTTCCAGGGATATATTTTGACTCTTGGCTGGAAAAGGAAAGAGGTGTCTCATGCATCATACTAGGAACATAGGATTCATAGCATATAGGCCTACTAGTGTTTTCTTTTACTGATGACTGAGACCATTGAGTCTGATTACACATACTTTTTACTCTAATGGTAGGTTATGTGGATCTACATTGAGGCGTTGGAGTGAGGATAATGACTCCATCCTCATGCGCAGGTGGTCCAGTGACCCTAGTTGGTCGATGTGGCATGTGATTCCTTTATGTTTAACCCCTTTATTGGATGTTGTTTCTCAGGTCTATGGTTATCTAGTCGTATCGATGAGTATTATGTCGATAGATACCAAGTATTTTCTTGTGAACTGGATCTCCTTGTGGTATTGTTGTATACAGATACCCAATGTGTGTTAGCTCAGCTTTTATCTTCTGTTTTGGTTGTGACCTCTAAGGAGTAGTTCCTTCTAAGGATTCTCTAAGAGGATCAAGGCCCTTGTAGTATGTGTTTCGGTTTTCACTTGCTTTCGTTGTTGCGATCTTTACCGTATTCTGAGTGGTTTTGGATCTTTTGGGCTAGGTGGTTAGGCCTTGTGACCCAGTTGTGAGGCTTTTCTTGTAGGTATTGGTGGAAGACCTAGATACCCTTGGTTTTGACTCAAACCCTTGTAGGTCGATGTATTTTCTGTTCTAGGGAAACCTGTGTTTGAAATGTTGTCCGGCGTTTTCCAATGCCTTTTTGGCGGTGCTTGTTTTTCGCGACTGGTTTCGTTGAGCAGGCCTGTTCAGGTGCCTAGCCTAGTTAACCAGTGTTTATGATGTCGCTCTGGTGGGAGGAATAATTTTGAATCTAAATTGGTGAGTGGTCGGGTGCGCTCCAAGGACAGATATTTCAAGACTTTATGTGGACTGGGATCCCGGAAGTTGTTTTGAAATTTCCTTGTGTTGTAGAGGTGACTTTGTGAAATTCCTGGTTACTGTGAAATGGTTGACCCATGCATGAATCCTGGTCAGGTTTTGGTAAGATGTTAGTGTGTCTCGGAGAGATCTAGACACACCTTCGGTGAAATCTTAGTGTACTCTTGTAAGATACTATCATGCGCTATCTTGATTCGTCTTGATTATACTAAGATAGCTTCAAACCTACATCGAGATCTTTTTTTCTTTCTTAATGTTCTTCCCTGTTGAGGGTGAAACCTTTTCTGATTGTGCTCTCGAAGTGGTGTAAGGAAAGCCATATGGTGGGGAGTGCACTGTTGGCCCTTTTGAGGGTGGATTTACTTGTTTAGGTTAAACTTCAGTGTCTTATAGTGGGATTTTGAGCTCAGAGGTTCCTTTTAAGATGACGACTTGGGTGTTCCAATGGTGGGGAGTACTAGTTGGTCGTAGTTGAATATCTTCTATGTAGAAGGTGGCGGTTAATGCTATAAGGAAGGTCGTTTGATAGCCGAGGTAGCTTGGTTGTGCAGATGCTCAGGTTATGAGCATGGTTTCTAGTTATTACACTGGGCTTCTCGAGGACGATAAGGTTTATGTGGGGAGTTTGTAAGAACCCATGTTTTTCCAGACAGTCGTTTTGAGCAGAAATTTGAATTTTTGCTATTGGATGCTTGTAATAGGTAAAACGGTCATTTTCCCCTACCATCTGATCTTGGATAATATTTCCCACCACTCCGTTTGTCCTAGAATAGGGTGTTTACCCTAGGACAGGAGCTTGGTGGAAATCTGAGCTGTTTTAATTTTAGCAGAATATTTAATTTTTAATATTATTAAATTAAATATTAAATTATTCATTCAAGTTATCTTGGAAATTACTTTTATAAAGATCGTTGGATTGAGATTTCATCTGTTCCGTTGAGTCCGGAATGGGGATTTTAGCCTAGGGAAGACATAAACTCATGTTGGGCGTCGGGGCCGGCCCGAGCCCCCTTTTCTTCCTTTTCTTTTCTTATCAATTCTTTCCTCCTCCTCCTTGTGAACATCTCCTAGTCCACCACTTTGGCCATGACCTATTGGAGATATGGAGTTTGAGGAATTGGGAGAGTTGGAAGCCAAGAAGGTTACCGATTCGATACTCTTGACGTGCTGAGTCGGCGTGCGACAACCGGGAGCCGTGGAATCAAATGATGCTTCAGCAGTTTCCACCCAAAGGTATGGAATTTTATGTTTTAAACATAGATTTCCCTTAAAACATGTGGTTTTAAGTCTTTAAAGACTTATATTTCTTGCTTGTATTCCAATGGGGCTCGATCTGTTGCTTTGGGGGCGAAAACGGGTGTTTCAGGAGTTTTTAGGGATTTCTCGTCAGAAAACCCAGAATACACGGCGTGTATTCCATGGGTACAGGCCACATGTCCATCCCGTTTGGGGAAGACAATGTTTTCTTAAGTACACTTCATGTTCTTTGAGTACCCTCCGTGTATTCGGTGGCCGTGTGGTTGGCCGTGTGAAATAGAGCACAAAATAGTGGTTTTTAGCGAGTACGCACCGTGTAGTGGTACATGGGCATGTGTTCGGGTGAAAATGGACACGACATACATTTTTGTGAATAGTACACACCATGTACAGTAAATTACACGCTGTGTACTATTACACAGGCATGCCCTTTATGCTCTGGCCATGTACTCTGGCCATGTACTGCTTCAGTTTAGTAATTTTGAAATATCTTGGGCTCTGGAAGTCAGAATTGGGTGTGTGAGAGGTTGATTCTGAACGTTTTTCCACGTAGATCACAATGGTGGAATCCGATTTACATTTACAGGTAATATAAATGGAGTTTTGGGGATTTACATATAAATTTATGGGTTCTTCCTCCACTTTTTGATTTTAGTTGTCACTAGAGAGTGAGACTTGGGGTGGATGATAGGTTGGGTGTTCGTACCAACTTAGTTGAGACCTTTAATAGGAGGTGATCTATGAGATATCTTTCATAACCCATGATTTAGAGGATTTTTCCCTTGTGAGATGTTCCTTTTTGGACATTGAGGCTTTGAGAGCAGGTACTTCTAAGGATCCCCTGAGGGATGCCTTTGCTTGTGTGCTGACCTAGGGAGTCCCTTGTAGGATCTCTCTCATTTTCTTAATTTGACAGGAACTATGATATGGAATGCCTATGTTGTCCTTCCTTTGAGGATCCCATGTAGGATTCCTCCCTTACTCTCTGGTAAGGATCCTGCGTAGGATGCCTTCGCTCGTGTTTACCTGGAGAATCCCAAGTATGATGCCTCCTTAGTGTTTGACCTGAGGGACCCAGTGGGTGACCATTTTTTGATCGACCCTGAGTTGTTATGTCGGGTTTGGGTAGATATGGTGATAGGGTATCACCTAGAACCCGTTCCAAACTGGTAATCCCTTTGGGATTTGGATGTTTGTTGGGTTGGGTGCTCGGGCCACACTCACTGTTTTTTATATCTGACTGGGTTTGCTGATGTTGTAGTGTTTACTAGAGGTGCTTCTTGGTTGGTGTATGCTGAGCCTAACACGATGTGTCTTTCTTGTTTGTTCGGATTCCTACTATTCCTTGTGTTCCTAAGTAGAGGTGGCTTGATTGTAAATAGTGTATTTTACCTTTCTTGGATGTTTTTCCCATGCTTATCTGTTTACGACCTTTTGGTCTTATTTATCCTTTGGCTGTTATGCTTATTTCCATGCCTTGTGACCGTAGGATGGAGTGATATTCTTGACATGCTCGTTATGCTATAGACAGGTTATCCAAGTAGCTCTATAGGTGTACTTTGGCCTTATAGTATTATTATGCACTGACTAGCACGAGACCGTGATAACCTAGTGCTATAGACAATTAGGGATAGACCGAGCGAGCTTCCCAGAGAGTTTTGGATGTTATAGACTACAGGAGGGTAGACTGAGTGTGCTTCCTCAGAGATTCTTGGACATTATAGACTACAGGGGATAGACAGAGTGAGTTTTCCAGAGAGTCTTGGATATTATAGACTACAGGAGGGTAGACCGAGTGAGCTTCCTCATAGGGTCTTTACTTTTTTGAATTTCCTTAAACCATTCCAGGATAGAGGAGGAATTAACCGAGCGAGTTTCCTCAGAGAGTCTGTGAAAGACCTGAGAATATAGGAGGAATTGACTGAGTGAGCTTCCTCAGAGAGTTTCTAGACCTTGGGGCTATAAGAGGGTTAGATCGTGTGATCTTCCTCAGAGAGTCCCTGACTACCCTAGACTATAAGGGGAATTGACCGAGCGAGCTTCCTCAGAGAGTCTTATAATTTTCGTATGAACAAACCAGAGGGGTTAGGCTGAGTGTACTTCCCAAGGGGTTTTTGGTAATTGTTAGGTAGGATCAGTGGGGATGGATGTGAGTATGTCCCAGAGGGTTACCCATTGTGTTATTTTCTTGCTTGTGTTTGATTTATTTGAACTAAAGGGTTGCTTGTTTTGTTTAGCTTGTTAAGAGGCTTATTTTTGGCGTCGGCCGAAGCAGGTACATGTTGATGGGATTTCAGACCCAGAGATCGAATTAATGATACATGGCTTGAGTGGAACTATGTCCAACTCACTACCCTTGAATAGGATGTCCAAGAGATCGGGCTTATGGTCCCAAGGATCGAATGTTGATGTTGTTTTCTTGCTATTTGAATCAATTAATCATGAATATTCATATTTATGTATGTGTGTATAGGTATGGGACTATACATGTGTATGTATATAGATATGGACATCCATGGTGTCACTTGCCTAATTGATAGGGATTACACACTATGAGTTCAACTGTGGTTGCACATTTGGTTTACTTCCTTTTGTTGTGTTCCTGGTAGGCTGAGCACATTTCTGTTGCATACACATTTAGTAGCACAGTTATAGGTTGCTTGTCGGGGTTCCCTACTGATATTATTTCTCACCCATGTACGTACACCTTGGTGTACATTTAAACCTTATGTCTTATTTTTAGGTTGAGCATTATATGCATGGTGGATAGGGATGAGGCCCAGTGTTGCATGATCGAGCGAAGCTACTCGAGTGGTTCTACTGATCGGGCTGCTGCTGTTCGATATTATCTGGAGATCGGGTATGTGGTTTGAATCAGAGTTATTAGTAGAGCCCTGTACTTTTACTTTTAGTTTCTTTTGTACTGTTATCTATATGGTCAGCCCAGTGGGTGACCCGTGTTGTATTGTATTGCATAATTGTTTGGGCTTTTACATCATTTTACTATTACAGCATGATCTATTTCAGTTATTTATTGCTTCCGCACTCTGTTTACTTTTCGCTGTGTATGATACACAGTTATTTCCGCTGTTTGATTTCTCTGGTATGAGGGCATAGTCTCCCCACTATCACACCCTAGACCCTCGATTCTAGTCGGCAGCCTCTAGTGTACGGGGAGGCATGCTTGAGGCCTTGTGCCGAACCGGCTCGGAGCACTGGTTTAGTGGCTTCCGGGTCGGGACGTTACAATGTGGTATCATAGGAGTTTTCTTTCCTGGTTATTATTATTTGGGATATGGTAGATAAGATTATTAGGAATGTGTCAAAACCTGTGACGGATATCGGGCTGGTGCGTCACGAACACTTGTTCTAATAAGAAGTCATGGTTACGAGGGTTTGGGAATGTTGTTCTGATTTTACGATGTTACGGATGTATATGATTTTCTCCTTGAGCGACTCACATTTTGTGTGTTGTTTTTATTTACCATGGATCCCTAGATCTTGGCCATTGGTAAGATTCCAGGGATATATTTTGACTCTTGGCTTGCAAAGGCAAGATGTGTCTCATGCATCATACTAGGCACGTAGGATTCACAGCATATAGGCATGCTAGTGTGTGCTTTTACTGACAACTGAGACCTTTGGTTCTGATTACACATACTTTTTACTCTGATGGAAGGTTATGTGGATCTATGTTGAGGCGTTAGAGTGAGGATTATGATTCCATCCTCATGCGCAGGTGGTGCAGTGACCTTAGTTGGTCGATGTGGCACATGATGCCTTTCTATTTAACCCCTTTATTGGGTGTTGTTTCTCAGGTCTATGGTTATCTAGTCATATCGATGAGTATTATTTCAATAGATACCAAGGCTTTTATCATGAACTGGACCTCCTTCTGGTATTTTTGTATACAGATACCCAATGTGTGTTAGCTCAGCTTGTCTCTTCTGTTTTAGTTGTGACCTATAAGGAGTATTTCCTTTTGAGGATGCTCAGAGAGGATCAGGGCCCTTGTAGGTTGTGTTTCGGTTTTGACTTTCTTTGGTTGTTTGATCTTTACCATCTTCTGAGTGGTTTTGGATCTTTTTGGCTAGGTGGTTAGACCTTGTGACACAGTTGTGAGGCTTTTTCTATAGGGCTTGGTGGAAGACCTAGATACCATTGGTTTTGACTCAAACCCTTGTAGGTCGATGTATTTTCTTTTCTAGGTCAACTTGTGTGTGAAAGGTTGGCCAGCAATTTCCAATTCCTTTTTGGCGGTGCTTGTTTTTCGCGACTGGTTTCGATGAGAAGGCATGTTCGGGTGCCTAGCCTGGTCAACTAGTGTTTCTGATGTTGCTATTGCGGGTGACATCATTTTGAATCTAAATTAGTGAGTGGTAGGGTGCGCGCCAAGGACCGATATTTCAAGACTTTCTGTGGATTTGGATCCTGGAAGATCTTTTGGAATGTCCTTATGTTGTAATGGTGACTTTGTGAAATTTCAGGTTACCATGAAATGGTTGACCCGTGGTTGAATCCTGGTCGGGTTTTGGTAGGATGTTAGTGTGGCTTGGAGGGAGCTAGACACGCCTTCGGTGAAATCTTAGTGTACTCTTGTAAGAGAAGATCATGCGCTGTCTTGATTCATCTTGAGTATACTAAGAGAGATTCGACCCTACATCGAGCTCTTTTTTTTTCATTCTTAATGTTATTCCCTGTTGAGGGTGTAAACTGTTCTGGTTGTGCTCTCGAGGTGGTGTAATGAAAGCCATATGGTGGGGAGTGCACCATTGGCCTTTTGAGGGTGTTTTTCCTTGTTTAGGTTAAACTTCGGTGTCTTCTAGTGGGATTTTGAGCTCAGAGTTTCCTTTTAAGATGACGACTTGGGTGTTCCAAATGTGGGGAGTACTAGTTGGTCGTAGTTGAATATCTTCTGTGTAGAAGTTGGTGGTTAATGCAATAAGGCAGGTCATTGAACAGTCCAAGTAGCTTGGGTGTGCAGATGCTCGGGTTATGAGCATGGTTGCTAGTTCTTCCACTGGGCTTCTCGGGGACGAGAAGGTTTATGGTGGGGATTTTGTAAGAACCCGTGTTTTTCCGGACAGTTGTTTTGAGTAGCAATTTGAATTTTTGCTGTTGGATGCTCGTAAGGGGTAAAACGGTCATTTTACCCTACCATCTAATCTTGGATAATTTTTTCGACCACTCCGTTGGTCCCAGAATAGGGTGTTTACCCTAGGACAGAAGTTTGGTGGAAATCTGAGCTGTTCAAATTTTATCGGAATATTTCATATTTACTATTATTAAATTAAATATTAAATCAATCACACAAGTTCGTTTGGAAATAACTTTTAAACAGAGTGTCATATTGATATTTCTTCTACGCCCTTATGTCTGGAATGGGGAGTTTAGCCTAGGGAAGACATAAACTCATGTCAGGCGTCGGGGCTGACCCGTGCCCATTTTTCTTCCTTTTCTTTTCTTCTTTCCTTTTCTTTTCTTTTCTCTTATTTCCTACACCTCCTTGCACACGTCTCCTACACCTCCACTTTGGCCGTGAACTATGGGAGATATGGAGTTATAGAAATAGGGACATTTGTAAGACAAGAAGGGTACTGATTCGAACCTCTCAACACGCTGAGTCAGCGTGTGATAACTGGGAGCCGTGAAATCAACCGAAGCTTCGGAGGTTTCCGCCCAAAGGTAAGTCTGTTTATGTTTTTGACATCGATTCCCTTAAAACATATTGTTTTAAGTCTTTAATGCCTTATATTTCTTTCTTGTATTCCCATCGGGCTCGATCTGCTGTTTCGGGGGCGAAAACGGGTGTTTCGGGTGTTTTTAGGGATTTCCCGTCGGAGAACCCAGAAGACACGACGTGTATTCCAGGGGTACACGCTGTGTGTTCTTACCGTTCGGGGAAGACAAATTTTTCTTAAGTACACTCTATGTACTTTGAGTACACTCCCTATAGTCGGTGGCTGTGTGGCTAGCCGTGTGAAATAGAGCACAAAATATTGGTTTTTAGCGAGTACACGTCGTGTACTTTAAGTACACACCGTGTAGTGGTACATGGGAATGTGTTCAGGTGAAAATGGAAACAACATAAATTTTTGTGAACAGTACACTCCATGTACAGTAAATTACATGTCGTGTACTATTACACAGGCATGCCCTTTGTGCTATGGCCATGTACTCTAGTCATGTACTGCTTCAGTTTAGTAATTTTGAGATATCTTGGGCTCTGGAAGTCAGAATTGGGTGTGTGAGTAGTTGATTCTGAGCATTTATTCGCGTAGATCACAATGGTTTAATTCTTTTTATATTTAGAGGTAATATAAAGGGATTTTAAGGGGTTTTCATATAAATGGAGGGGTTATTCCTTCACTTTTTGAGTTCAGTTGTCACCAGAGAGTGAGACATGGGGTGGATGATAGGTTGGGTGTTTGTACCAACTTAGTTGAGACCTTTAATAGAAGATGAGCTATGATCTTTCTTCCATAACCCATGATTTAGAGGAAATTTCCCTTGTGAGACGTTCCATTCTGGCCTTTGAGGCTTTGAGACTGGGTACTTCTAAGGATCCGCTGAGGGATGCCTTTGCTTGTGTGCTGACCTAGGGAGTCCCTTGTAGGATCTCTCTCTTGTTCTTAATTTGTTAGGAACCTTGTTATGGAATGCCTATGTTGTCCTTAATTTGATGATCCTGTGAAGGATTCCTCCCTTACTCTCTGCTAAGGATCCCGCGTAGGATGCCTTCACTTGTGTTTACCTGGAGGATCTCGAGTATGATTCCTCCTCAGTGTTTGACCTGAGGGACCCAGTGAGTGCCCATTGTTTGACTGACCCTAAGTTGTTATGTTAGGTTTGGGTAGAGATGGTGATCAGGTGTCACCTAGAACCCGTTCCAAACTAGTAATCCCTTTGGGATTTGGATGTTTTTTGGGTTGGGAATTCGGGCCACCCTCACTATTTGTGTATATCTGACTAGGTTTGCTGATGTTGTGGTGTTTACCAGAGGTGCTTCCTAGTTGGTGGCTGCTGTGCTAGATGCGATGTGTCTTTCTTGTTTTTTCGGATGCCTATTATTCCTTGTGTTCCTAATTAGATGTGTCTTGATTTTAAATAGTTTATTTTACCTTGCTTGGATGTTTTTCCCATGCTTATTTGTTTATGACCATTTGGTCTTATTTAGCCTTTGGCTTTTATGCTTGTTTCCATGACTTGTGACCATAGGATGGAGTGATATTACTAACATGCTCGTTATGCTATAAACTGGTTATCCAAGTAACTATGTAGGTATACTTTGTCCTTATAGCATTATTATGCACTGACTGGCACGAGACTATGAGAACCTGATGCTATAGACTATAAGGGACAGATCGAGTGAGTTTCCCAGAGAGTCTTGGATATTATAGACTACATGAGGGTAGACCAAGTGTGATTCCTCAGAGATTCTTGGACATTATAGACTATAGGGGATAGACTGGGTGAGCTTCCCAGATAGTCTTGGATATTATAGACTACATGAGGGTAGACAGAGTGATTTTCCTTAGAGGTTCTTTACTTTTTTGAATATCATTAAACCATTCTGGGATAGAGGAGGAATTGACCGAGCGACCTTCCTCAGAGATTCTGTGACAGACCTGAGACTATAGGAGGAATTGACCAAGTGAGCTTTCTCAGAGAGTTTCCAGACCTTGGGGCTATAATAGTGGTAGACCGAGTGATCTTCCTAAGAGAGTCCCTGACTACCCTAGACTATAAGGGGAATTGACCGAGTGAGCTTCCTCAGAGAGTCTTATAATTTTCTTATGACCAAACCAGAGGGGTTAGGCTGTGTGTAATTCCTAGAGGGTTGTTGGTAATTGTTAGGTAGGACCAGAGGGGATGGCTCTGAGTACTTCCCAGAGGGATACACATTGTGTTATTTTCTTTCTTGTGTTTGATTTATTTGAACTAGAGGGTTGCTTGTTTTTTTAGCTTGTTCAGAGGCTTATTTCCGGCATCGGCTGAAGCAGGTATATATCGGTGGGATTTTGGACCCATAGATCGACTTAATGATACACAGCTTGAGTGGCATGATGTCCAGCTCACTGCCCTTGAATAGGATGTCCAGGAGATCAGACTTATGGTCCCAAGGATCGACTGATGATGTTGTTTTCTTGCTATTTGAATAACTTAATCAAGAATATTCATATTTATTTATATGTGTATAGGCATGGGACTATACATGTGTACGTATATAGATATGGAAATCCATGGTGGCACTTTCCCAGTTGACAGGGATTACAGACTCTGAGTTCAACTGTGGTTGCACGTTTGGTTTACTTCCTTTTGTTTTGTTCTTGCTAGGTTGAGCACATTGCTATTGCATACACTTTTAGCAGAAAAGTTATTAGTTGCTTGTTGGGGTGCCCTACTGAGATTATTTCTCACCCCTACACGTACACCTCGGTGTATGTGTAGACCTTATGTCGGCTTTCATGTTGAGCACGAGTTGCATGGTGGATAGGGATGAGGCCCAGTGTTGCATGATCATGCAGAGATGCTCAAGTGGTTCTACTGATCAGGCTGCTGCAGTTCGATATTGTCTGGAGATCAGGTACGTGGTTTGACTCAGAGTTAGTATCAGATCCCTGTACTTTTCCTTTCAGTTTCTTTTGTACTGGTATCTGTATGGTCAGCCTAGTGGGTGACCAGTGTTGTATTGTATTGCATAGCTGTTTGGGCTTTTACATCATTTTACTATTACAGCTTGTTCTATTTCAGTTGTTTATTTCTTCCGCACTCTGTTTAATTTTCGCTGTGTATGATAGTTAGTTATTTCCGCTGTTTTATTACTCTGGTATGAGGGCATAGTCTCCCCACTATCACACTGTAGTCCATCGCTGCTAGTCGGCAGCCTCTAGCATATGGGGAGGCGCGCTTGAGGCCTTATGGCGAACTGGCTTGGAGCATCGATTTAGTGGCTTCCAAGTTGGGACGTTACAAATACAAATATAAATATATTAAATATATTCATTAGTTAAATAAATTTATTATAAATTTATAATTATTTAAATATATATAATTATTTATTTATAATTATGTAAATACTTTAAAAAAATAATATTTATTTATTTATAATTTTAGATATACAAATTATTAAAAATAATAAATATAAATTTAAAAATAAATTTATTTATACCTATTTACTAATATAATTTTAACATTATTAATGAATATATAATCTTAAATGCATGAATGATAAAAATGAATGAAATTGAATAATTAAAAATGAGTACACTTTAAAAATATTGAATTAATTGAATAAATTGATAAGTTTTATTACTTAAATATAAATTATTAAATAATATGGATATATATTGAAATAAAGATGAATACATATTTAAAATATTAAACATAGTAAATATATATATAAATAAAGAATAGAAAATGATTAAATTCAAAAAATAAAATAAAAAATATGAAATATTAAAAATGAATAAAAAATACATAACTATAACAATATTAAAAATAAATAAATAAAATTTATCTATTAAAACCATAATAGATTAAATGTGTTATTTTATAATGAAATTCTAAATTTAATACTAACGTCTGTGTAAATTACATATATATTTGGTTTATGTGTTTCAATATAATATTTCATTAATGACGTAAATATTTGTTTGTGTGCATTGTATATAAAAATTCATTAATTACGTACATGTAAGTGAAATCAATAAAACACACATTTGAAATAAATTAAATTGAAAAAATTCATTTAATTATGTCCATTACTCATTGCAATTAGTGAGTATTTTTAATTCATATTAATATTTAATTATAAACCATTCTTCACTATAGATAAATGAATATTTAATGTAATAAATAAATAGTTTTTATTATATAAATTATATTTATATAAATTCGTTTATATATAGTTAATATATACTATTTATTAATTTTATCAAATATTATTAAATTAAGAAAATGTCTAATATTTTTTTTAATTCACTTATTTTTATTTTTTATTTTTTTCATTTTCATTTTACATATATCTATATATTTAATATATAATATTTTGTAGTTTCTATAATTTATATATAGTATAATAAATGTATTTATTTTTATCAATAACTATTTAACTAATAAATTTTTTAATTTTTTTCAAATAAACTCAATTTTCTTAATTATTTAATTGTTTCATTTTATAATGGACCTTTATCAGTGCTAAAAAAGTGATGATAAAGGATAACATTATCAATAATAAAATAAAGCACTGATAAAGGCTACCATTTAGGGGTGCTAAAAACAAAACACTCATAAGGTGAACCTTTTATTAGCGCTAATGAAAATTGATAATAAAAGGCACCCTATATCAGTGCTTTTTTCCAATGCTAATAAAGACCAATGATATTAAAGACATGTTTTGTAGTAGTGCTTTTACCAACATACTTAATCCATCCTGTGGACAGTCTTGATGGTAGTGTTTCTTATTCTAGACACATGACATCCAATAAATAAGCACTTTCTTCATTCAATATTCATTTATTACTATCCATGATATTTTCACTATGCAAAAAATCATTGGTTACATATTCTTTCTTTGTTTACTGATTAAATGTCCAGGGTTTTCTTTATTTACCTTTCCATATTGATTATTCATGATTTATTAAGAATTATTTATTATGATTTAATTATTATATATTCTTGTAACCCTTACTTTACATTTTAGCTCACCCTTTTATTTGTTTTCCTTCCCAGGTTATGAAGATGAAATCTTTGAATAAGTGTCGAGGAAGTAGTTTATTTTTACTCTATTATGTTCCATATTTAATTACCAATGTAATAAGAGAACCATGAATTCATCTAGCTCTTCAATACTACTAAACTGATGGATCCATGGCAATGTGGGCCCTTGTATCTATGCCATTGAATAAAATAACCACTAACTTTGGGATCCTGGGGTGGGGGTTATTACAAAAAATTAGATTAAAGGTCTTTATTAATTAAGGAGGTGACGGGTCAAGTAAGATCCCCTCATAAACTTATATGTAAAACCATATAAATGAATGTTGAATCATTAAATAACTATCCCAATATAGCATAAGTATCACAACAAAAAATAATTTCCTAGTAGTGGTTCTAGTAACTGTCACTAAATAATTCTGGTTAAAAAAATCATATAGCAACAATTTGATCAATTCGTCGCTATTTTTTTTATAAATTTGTATAGGTTTAAATTAAAATGACTCTAAATGTTTTAAGAAAAACCTTATTCTTTCCCCACCCCCACTTCGTCTGCTCGACCTCAAACCCTTCCCCACCACCACTGACCTCCTACTCTCCCATCCTCATTGGTGACCCTGACCTCGCAACCCCCATTCCCCCACACCTATAACCTACCTCCTCCATTATTGTTTAAGAACCCAACCCACATAAAATCCCCCTATGACACTAATCCCCATGACCCCCCCTCTGACCTTCCTCTCTTCGGCTCGTTTCCCCTCCTCAGCGGCGATGCAATTACTCCTCCATCCTCTCTCTCTCTCCAGCATAAATCCCCTCCCCACCAGCAACACAGACCCCCCATAACGGTTGTATCATCCTCACCATAAATATATTATTGAGTGTAATTAGATAAACAATCATAGTTGATAAAAGAGTATATAATTTGTTTTTTCATTCAAAATTAATGTATATATGTAATTTTAATTTATAATGTGTTATTTGGATTTTTCAGTTATTTTTTGGAGTTATAATAATCATCAATCTTGGTTATGTTGTATTAAATTAAAGAAAATAAATTCTTTTACGATATAATTCAGTTATGGAATCTAGATCATTCATAATTTCATGGTTTTTATTTGATATTAATGAATTATACTTTGTTTTATATATGTTAATTTCTCTATTTTTGGACATATATATAATTGAGACTATTTTCTAACTCATGAACAATTGGTGGTAGGGTTTGGGGTCACACACAGTTTCACCACCAACCCGAGAAAGGACTCTAAGGATAGTGGTATTGAAAATGAGATATTAGAACCTTTTTAAATTTATCATAATTCTTCATGTTTTATTCACATGAAAAGAGTAATTTAGTTTAATAAATCTATTGAATAATGATATAGTAGTTAGGGTTAAGTTTTACATGCATGATAATCAATTATTGGTCATAGTAACTGGAACAACCAACATAGTTTATTTGATTTTATTTTAACTGACATTATATTTAAGGAAACTAATTATATTATGTAGTTTTCATTTTGTTAAGTCAAATGGATAATTTTTTTATTTGATTTTAAAATCACAATACACATTATTAAAATTTATGTTAACAGAATTTTTTTTTATGTTTATCTCAAACTGGGGGAACATCTGATTTGATGTTATGTGAATAGAGTTGATTTATATAATTCATGGAACAACATGAAGTCACACTAAATAAGTTAAATAGAATATGTACATATAGAGTTATTGTTTTTGGGTATGCATGACATATTTTTATATCCAAATAAAGTATACCTTGTATCAATGTTTTAAAGAGGGGAACTTGGTCTTAGTTAGATCATAGGAAATAGTTTATACATTAATCAATATATCTAATTTTTTAATGGAAGTAACCTTTATTAGTTACAAAAATTTGGTAGAATACACCATTATCTTTATCTCCCATAAAAATAATATCATATAAATATGAAATATAAAAAATTGATACATCTTTATCATATTTAATGTATTGGATATTTTCTATAATTCCATCATTAAATAATAATTATTTAAAGCATGTATCTAACTTAAAATACCATTCTCTTGAGTCTTATTTGATCCCATATGGACCATTATTTATCCCAAAAAAATTAATTTTATCTTTTTCGAGAAAGAAACTTCATTTTCCAACTCTCAATTTAAAAATAAATATTTGATATCTTTCATAAAATTCATGGGTTTTCTTTATGCTAAAATGTTGTGGTCATTTAAATATATTTTAGTATTCGTCTATGTTTGTGTGAAATAATAATTTATTTGATTCATGTTTTTATATTATAATTTTATTAGGAAAAACATGATTATTTTATTCATACCATTTTTCTTTTATAGTTGTTATGAATGAGTTAATGGAGAAGTTGGGTGATATTAAATTTTAATTATACATGTTTTATTAAAACATTATATCTTTATATCTGAATATACAAGTAAAATACAATCCAATACCTATGGATAATAGTTGGATTAATTTACTTGGAAAGACGCCTCAATATGCTACGGGTATGGAAGAATTGCTATATTATTCAATTGAAAACCGATTGGTGGATGGTAGAATAAAATATCTATGTCGTGATTTTAAATTTAAGTGATTGTAGAATAGAAACAAAGTATATGAGCATTTGATATTGAAATAGTTTCCTTCTTGATATGTATGCTGGATTTGGAAAGGTGAATAAAATGTTATGTAAAGTCAAAAAAATGATAGTACTATTAATGCAATACAAAGTGACCCGAAAGAGGAGAATTTAGTTTTGCAATCTATTTAATAAAGCATCTTTTTTTGTAGAATACAATTTTAAATATTTTAATAGATCAATAAAACATTTAGTTGGTCATGATAAGGTTAATATTTTTTAGAACTTTAGTGACCAAGAAAATAAATTTTATGAATTATTTGAAGATGAAAAATAATAATTGTATTAAGGGTCTTCCAAGTATTCAAAGATTTATTTTTATACTTACGTTTTATCATATCATGTGTCTCTATGGAATTACTAAAAAAAATTCCATGATTTTAGAGTTGCTTCATGACACATTTAGTGAAGCTAGGATACCTTTTTCATTCTATGAGATGAATAAGGTCATAAAAAACAAGGAATTGATTATACAAATATACATACATGCCCTAATTATTTCATGTTTACTTGGGATAAGAGTCTAATAATGAATAATGGACAAGATTTTATACAATAATATGTAATTAAATGAACAACAATGAGAGTATAAATTAATGAAATCCTATGAATAATCAAAATAAGAAAAATCCTACAAAGGTATTGTGTAAATTTCCACTGAAACCATTCTTGAAAAGATTATTTGTGTCATGAAATATTCCACAAGAAATGAAGTGGAATGCTTATGATAGTAACAATGTATTGATGTGACATCCAAAAGATTCAACAACATGGAAGATGTTTTATTTGATATATACATATTTTTCTTTGTATCATAGGAATGTACGTTTGGGATTGGATTTTGATTGTTTTAACCATTTTGGTACTCTAAGTACAAATTATAGAATTTTCTTAGTTGTTTTGATCCCCTAAAATCTACTTCCATGTATATGTTTGAAGAAGAATTATTTCATTATTTCAATGATTATTCCTAGAAATAAAATTCCTGGAAATGACATTGATGTATAACTTCAACCTCTAATCAATGAATTGTGAGAATTATGAGATGATGGTGTGAAATAAAATGATGCTTCCATGGGAAAAATATTCATAATGTATTCTACTTTAATATGGAAAATTAGTTACCTTCATGGACTAAGAAATTTATCTAATAAGAAAACTCTTTCTGGTTTACCTTGTCCGGTTTTTAATTTTGATATTTAACCTCAATGATTTCCTCACAATAAAAAATGGTGTTTTATGTGTCATAATTGATTTATTTTTTTGCTTCTAATAAATTTATTTTTAATAATACACACTTAAATAGAGATATTGAAATGAGAAAATCACTTAAGGTGTTATCTTGGTTAGAAATCTTGGGATAATTAATTAATTTCATTGAAGAATTTGGAAAATGTCATCAATTTAAAGAGTGGGGGGGGAGGGTATGAGGTATAATGTCCGAAGAAGATAGAACACAATAATGGAATAAAAAGAGAGTATATTTTTCTAAACATACTTATTGGGAGTTTAATTTTATACATCATAATCTTGACACAATGAATATTGAGAAGAGCATATATGAAAATGTAATTTTTATAGTGCTTAATGAGCAGGGTATATCGAAGGACCACCTTAATTCTCTCAAGGATTTGGAGTCAATGAATATAAAGAATGGTTTGTGGGAAAATGAGAATGGAAAGTATCCTTCAACTATTTTCGCAATGAAAGATCATGAAAAATATGTATTCCTTTGAATATTAAAGATTATAAAAGTGCCATATGGATATTCAAGTAACATATCAAGTTGTGTTGAATAAAAACATTGAAAGTTACATGGATTGAATATTGATGAATCACATATTTTAATGGAGTAGTTTTAATAATTGTTTTTGTTTAATTATTTACTTGAAAAATTAAATGAATATCTAGTTGAGTTTTATACCATTCTTCTAAATATTTATAAAAAAACTATAAATCTATCTAATCTTGATAATCTTCAAGAAAGAATTATTTTGAAACTATGTCATTTGGAGATGTTATTTATCACTTAATTATTCATAGTTATGATTTATTTGAGTGTTTAATTGGTTGAATAATCTAATCTTGGTGGACCAATACACTATTTATGGATGTATCTAATTGGGAGGTACATTGATATTTTTTTATTGGTGAATTGGACTTTATCAAATAATTTCGTAATTTCTTTAATATGTTTCTTATTTTTTTCATCAGGTACTTATGTCATTTGAAATAATTTGTGATGAATAAAGATCAACCAGAATGCTCTATTTCTTAAGGTTACATAGCTGAAGATAAATTCACCTTATGTTCTAGATATTTAAATGGGATTGATAGTAGATTAAACCGCTCTAGATGTGCTGAAGATATCTCTACTAATTCTTATTCTGAAAATTAGTCATCGATATTTCCAACTATTGTATGGCTGGTTGAAATGGCATCAAATTTTATAATAACTGAATTTGAGTTGCAACAAGCACATAGATATGTGCTACTCAATAGTGTTATTGAATATTCATTTATTGAATAATTATGACTAAAAACAAAGAGGTGACTAAGGGGTCGATCTTGAAATGAGATGTAATTAAGAAAAGCTATTAATAAGAAGATTTTCTAATGGTTAACCCATCATTTAAGTATATACTCATATTCAAATTATCGACCTGTACTTATTTTGACTATGTTAAAAGTGAAAACATATAACTTTTTGTCTTGATAATGAATGTTCAAAATAAAGATGAAATATTGAATGATTTTACATTTTTGTCTCAAGGTCCTCTATTGTAGGCTAAGAGTTTTGATGAATACAATATTCATGGCTACATGTTTTGTACAATTTGTCATCAAGAATACTTGAAAACTCATAATAGTGGTGTAATTACATTTTCATAGGTGGGGTACTATGGGAAGCTGAATTATATAATTGAATTAAATTGTCATGGGTATTTTTCAATGTTGTCTTATTCAAATTCATGTCTGTCCACATTAATAGGGGTATAATGAAAGATTCACAACATTTTACTTCTGTCAACTTCTCTTTCTTGATGGATACTAATGAGAATGCGGAGCATGATCAATTTATCTTGGGTTGACAAGTAAAAATGTTTTATTATGTGGATGATAAAATATATGAATGTTTGAGTGTTTTTGTACACTTAGATCAGAGAGAATTATAGGATATGGGTGATGGAGATCAATTGGTTCTTTTGGATAGTAAACCTCATCAACCACAAAAAATTATAAAATATTTTTGGGAAAAAATAGAAATAGTATAACTTGAAAGAGAGGTTGAAAATGAATGACTCATCACAATGGAGGTTGGTAACAATGAAGAAAATGAAGATGAAAATAATTGAATTTATAAATTGGTAATGAAAATATATTTCAATTTCTCATTGGTAAGTGTTTCATATATATATACATTATTCTAGTTTCTTCTGAAAAAATATTTTAGTTTTTTTATTTCTTTATAAATTTAATATACCTTAACCATTTGAAAGGTAGGAATTCCAAGAAATTTTATTTAGGATCCTAGAAAATCAGCATCTCAGAGCACGCCACCACTACCATCATATCCTGTGGATCCTGATGATTCCTTTGGACCTAAGACTGTTAGTGAGATAGGTGTTTCCATAGATGTCATTGGTATTCCACCAACAGATTTATCTCCATCGATGGAGTAATTTTTCACCCATATATCTAGGTCATGTTTTGCGACTTACCATTACTGGTATATATGTCATTTTTCAAAAAAAATATTTTACTAGTTGTTAATTGTTTTTTTCAAATAGATAAAGACAACCATAGAAGCGATAAAAATATGAACCTGAAAGATGTATGGGACCTAAAGGAAATCAAGATTATCATCCCATTTTATGAGTTTTGGGTACCTACCAATGACACTGCCAGAATCTATGGGCAGATTCTTAGGTCACTTTTTTGTGAGACATTGAGCTTTCCCATTAATTATAAATATCAAAGGTATATTCCAACAGCTTGTAAAAATGAGCTCTTTGAAACTCATTTAAAGTTAATAATAATTTAATATTTTTTGATAAATAATTTAAATGACCTGAGTAATTGTTTTTAACACATTGATAAAGTGTTTTGGTTTTTATTTATAGATGTTTTTTCATTTTGATGTCCCCAACTTCATTTCAAGGACATGGAATTTGAAAATTTTGGGAAAGAAATGAAGATATCTTAAATTGAGGTTATGGAATGAGTTTAATGACACTTTTTGGAGACCATGACTAATTAATGAGAGTGTTTTTGAAGGCATTTCTCATTAACAATTGAAGCTCTTTGTCGATATCAATAGAGATTTATCTTATGAGGTAATAACATATTTTAAATAATCTTAATATCATAAACACAAAAAAATTATAATTTTTATTAATATTGTTATTTTTTGCACGAATTATATAAAAAAATAATGTGAATCATGAGAATTAAGTCATTCCTCACATTATAGGGTCTTATAGTTTTTTTATAAAAAGAAAAAATTTGGTTTTTAATTTATTCATTTTTATTTATACCATTTTTTTATAATTAATGGTTTTTTATAACTTGATTATATTTCTATAAAGACTATTGAATTAGGTTACTCTTTTGGAAAAATATTGATGTGGTTTAAAGTACATAGAAACTCAATGAAAGATTTGTAAATAAACCTTCCAAAGATGATGGAGTAAGTAATGTTCATTACAATTTCATATTATTTAGTTACCATAAAAATGTAATAATGAAAAATATATTATAACAACAACAAATAATTAAACCCAATTAAATGGGGACGTGTAATAGGATCAAACGATTCAAATTTGGAGTCATTTGATACATGTAGTCAGCCCCAATTAATTGGGTTTAAGACTTGTTTGATAATATAATAGAATTATTATTATTATGTTTTTATAGTTTTGAAATAAAAATAAATACCAATGTAAAATTTATTAATTGGATAACATTATGAATTTAATATATTTTCAAAAAACATTGTTAATTTTTTTGTATTAACCGATTAAAATTAAAGATGTTTGGGATGTGAACCCTTCACAATCATCATCATTTTCCCAGGATGATACAGTTGGAATAATTTTGGGGAAGGAGAATCCAATACATGTATGGAGGATGGGTTCTGGGCCTACTCCATATGTTATCTTTAGTAGGGTGGAATCATCCATTACACCTACAACCATTGGGGGTTGGTGTAGTACTATTTATTGAGAATCACAAAGAGAAATTTTAATATTGAAAGAAACAGTGAAAGAACAAGACTCTTATTGGAAAACATGTGATAATGGTAGTCTCAAATGAAAAATTCTGTAGTTTCTATATTTCAGTAGATGACCGGCATGATCTCCAAGGAAATTTCAAGCCTTATAGCTCATCCTAATGAGGTAAATTCTAAATTCCATAGATCATTACCATATTTTCAAACAACACATACTACATCCATAAATAACACTAAAATGTCACATTTATATAGAAAACATACATTATGAGTCATACCGACCACATCATGTGCCTGATTGACATGTTCTTAACTAATACACATAAAAAATAAATTATAGATCATTATCAACAAGTTTGAAAACAATCCATGCTTAGTTTTTTTGTTTTCACCAGGTAAACAATTCTGAAAGGTAGAAAAGCCTTAAAAACAAGTGTTTTCGGGTCAAAAATAGGGAAATAACATTGAATTTACCTGAAATAGGGGGACAATGATTATATATTTAATTTTGAAATTTTTTAACATATGACACATAATTTTGAATTATGGTTTTCCCATTATGGGCATAAACATGTTTTTAGTGTTTTAAAACACTAAAACATGAATGAAGTGGTAAAAAACAATGAAAACAACCTCATATTGATGCGAAATATTGGGAAAACTACCATTGAGTAGTTTTTGATGTGTATTCATATACAAAAAATCAATCCGATGTTTGGTGTGGTCAAAGTTGCTTAGTATACACTTATGAAAGGTATAAAAGATTTTAAACAACAAGTGACAGGGGAATAAACTATAGAAATGATTTTAGATTTCCCTAAAATCATGGGAAAATGACCATAGATTTAATTTTTAAATGTTGGAACTGACGACACATCATTCCATATTATAATTTCTCTATTATGATCATAAACACATTTTTAGTGTTTTAAAACACCAACATGTGTGTGGAAGGGTTAAACAAATGAAATTAAACTCATATTTATGTGAAATCATGGAAAAACCATTGATGAGTTTTTTTATTTGTACTCACAAAAAACACATCAATCCAACATGTAGTGTTGTTGAAATTACTTGATATAAACTTTTGAAAGGTTCGAAAGCCTTTAAAAACAAGTTCTGGGGGTCAAAACCCTAAAAACGAGGTCGGATTGACCTAAAATAATGGGAAAATTACCATATAATTAATTTTAAAATGTATAAATTGATGAAATGTCATTCTAAATTACAATTTTCCCATTAGGGATATATATGCATTTTTTAATGTTTTAAAACACTAAAACGTGAATAGAATGATTAAAACAATAGAAAACAACCTTAAATTGATGTTAAATCATAGGAAAACACATATGAGTTATTTTTTACACGTACACATAGAAAACCCATTAATTTAACATGCAGTGTAGTCGATATTACTCGGTATACACTTCTGAAAGGCGTAAAAGTTCTTAAAAAAAGCATCACCAGTTAAAACCATTGAAATGATGTCAGATTGATCTAAAATCATAGTAAAATGAATTCAGATTTACCTTTTCAATGTAGTAAATAGAGGTATATCATTTGGAATTATGGTTCTCTCGTTATGACCATAAACATGTTTTTAGTGTTTTAAAACACTAAAATATTCATGGAACGGTCCAAACAATAACAAATGAAATTAGATTTATGTGAAGTTATGTGATAACCACTATTGAGTTGTTTTTGATGTGTACATATAGAAATCATATCAATCCGACAAGCGGTTTGGTAATAATTACTCAGTATACACTTCTGAAAGGTATAAAAGCCTTTAAAAACAAGGGTTAGGGGTTCCAAATAGGGAAAAAATGTCAGATTACCCTGAAATATGAGGTAAATGGCTTTATATTGAATTGTGAAATTTAAGAACTTATAGAAAATCATTCCAAATTATGGTTTTTCTATTATGTTTGTAAACATGTGTTTAGTGTTTTAAAACACCAAAACGTGTATAGAATGATCAAACCCATATAAAACAACCTCATATTGACCTAAAATCATGGGAAAACAACCTCCGAGTTGTTTTTGATGTGTTCACATATACAACATGTCAATCTAATATGCAGTGTTGCCACAATTACTCGGTATACACTTCTGAATGGTGAACAAGACATTAAAAACTAGGGTCTAGGGGTCAAAACTAGGAAAATGATGATTGATTAAGTTGAAACCATGCAACAATGACCATGGATTTAAATTTAAAATATAGGAACCAATAACATATATTTCTAAATTACAGTTTACCGACTATGGCCTTAAATTCATTTTTAGTTTTTTAAAACACTAAAAAATGAATGTAATGATGAAAACTATATAAAATAACCTCAAATTGATGTGAAATTATAGTAAAACCACCACTAAGTTGTTTTTAATGTCTACCCATAGACAAAAAATCAATTTGATGTGTAGTGTGGTCAGAATTACTCAGTATACACTTCTAAAAGGTTCAAAATACTTTAAAAACTTGTATCAGGAGGGGGGAGGGGGTCAAAAGTAGGAAAATAACATTGCATTGGCATGAAATAATTAGATAATTATAGTAGATTTAATTTTAAAATATAAGAACCAATAAAACAACTTTCTAAATTATGGTTTCCGCTTATGGTTTTAAATGTATTTTTAGTGTTTTAAAACACTAAAACATGTATGGAAAGGTCAAAAACATAGAAAAATACCTCAAATTGATGTGTAATAATGAGAAAACCACTGATGAATTTTTTGACATGTATATTCATAAAACAATCAAGCTGACATGTAGTTTGGTTGGAATTACTCGGTATACACATCTGAATGGTAAAAAAGCCTTAAAAACATGTGTCAGGGGATCAAAACTAGGAAAATAATGTCAGATTGATCTTAAATCATGGAAAACAACCATTTACTTAATTTTGAAATGTAGGAACCAAAAACACGTCCTTTCGAATTTCAATTTCCCCGTTATGGAAGAAAATGCATTTTTAGTGTTTTAAAACACTAAAACGTGCATGAAATGATCAAACCGTATAAAATGACATCATAATGATGTGAAATCATGGGAAAACTACCACTGAGTTTTTTTGATATATAGAACATATTTTTTATCAAAATATTCAAAATTTATTTACTAAGTAAATTTCCATTTGACTTAATGTTACTTGAAAAATAAATTAAAATATTTACTTATCATTTTTCAGTTTCATGTGTTAATTATTATCTTAAATAGGTATGTTTATGGTTTAAATGTGTTTTTAATTATATATAATTTGTTTTATGTTATAAATTATTCTGTTTTATTAATAAAATAATAAATTTTATGTTCAAAATTATGAATATATTTATTGTATTATCTCTTTCACATTTATTTTCATAAATTTTCTAGTTTTCATTGTGGGTTGAAGATGCATGTAGTAGGAATGAGGTTGACCATTCTGATCTATGATATTTTTTAGAAGGCAGTTGTGATGGTTCTTAGTTTCCATGGTATGTTAAAAATTTATCAATTATTCTATAGTAATTATGATTTATTATGTTAAGTTTTAATTATAGTTTTCTTTTTTATTATAGTTGGTGAGAAAACGTGGTTGGTTTCTATTTATGATTTTATGTAGAGGTAGAAATTTATACTGGAGGCCATGACATTGATTTATATTGGGAATGAGTTGTATTTGAAGATATTTTATATTTATATTGAAAAATTTATGCGTTGAATGAGATTGAGTTTATGATGACTTGATGGTTGTATATGACTATGGACATATGATATATGTATGACAAGTTTATCATATATTTATTTTTTAGTTTATTACATGTCAATTTTTTTTTATATTTATAGTTTATTATTAAATATTTTAAAAAATAAAATGGATTGAACTGTGGTTTTATGTAACCACCACTAAATATATTACTTATAATATTTTTATCGGTATTTATGATTAACCGCTGCTAATATATTCCATGGAAGTTATTTTATTTTATTTATATTCTCCCAGATATTTTTTTTATAAAATAACTACCACTAAATACAAAATTATCCACCATTAAATGTTCCAGAAACAACACATAACAAAACCACCATGATGTTTAAAAAACCACTGGTAAGTGAATTGATTCCATGAAATATGTGGCTCTTTTAATAACCACCACTACACTATTAGGAAGTAGTTTAAACGATCACTAGTTCACAAAACACCGCTGCTACCACCCCATTTTTTGAAGTGTATACCCCTATTGGGTTGGATACTAAGGAATAATAAGATATTGGTAACCTACAAGGGTCCAGTTTAACAATTTTGGGTTCATAAAAATGAAACCTTATTTTATTTAAAACATTATGATTTTTGAAACACGCTTAATGGGTTTATCTCATAAGCACAAGAACCATGACCAACCAAATTGGGCCGAGTCAAGTATATCTCATAGCTATAACAGGTCAAGAGTGACCTACTTGGGTTGATTCATTAAAAGGTCCACAAGTAACCAATTTTATATCAGATTTATGTTTTAGAAGATTTCACATTTATAGAACAATTTATATTTATAGGATGATCACATAAATGTTTCCATTATATGGATCACTATTTTCCAATTTATAAACCCCTTGTACCTTTCATAAATTACAAATTTTCTCCCATTTAATTGAAACCTATAACGTTTCAGCCCATGCGACCAATGGTCCATGGATCAAGCATGTCTTGATTGGTTAGTTAAAGTGTCACCATAAATCTATGAAGGAAAACACCATTTACGTTTATTATGGCATGTCAATGACCAATTGTATATTAAAATTATAAAAATTCATGATATCACAAGTAGTAAATAAAATTAAACATTCAAATTATCACAAAATCAGGACAAAAAACATGGAAGGACACTTCTTAAGTATGGAAAATCCAAAACATGGCACACAGATAAACATGATGATCATAACACTGGAATCACATAATCATGCTATACAAGAAAACATACTATGTAAATCACACATATTTTTATATAAAAAATATTTCTAATGAGATACCTCAACAGATATAAAACTATGAATGTTATTAAAATACCCAACATGACATATACAAGCATACTAATAACACACAAGGCACAATAAAAAATATAAAATTTCTTAGCAATACAATCTATATGGACTAGAATATTAAATGAATGCGAATCTATGTGTGCCTAGGATGATGAATGTAATGATACTTCCTTATCATATAAGTCCAAGAATAAATACTAAAATCTCATAAATCAATGAGCGTAAAAATTACACCAATCACTCAAGGTGAAATCATAATCAACTGTAACAATGAATAGCATGAACAAAATTCCCATCCCTAGACACATGGACTTTTATCCAAGTGTGGGTAGATCACTCCTAGATAAGGATATTTACCAAGCACTAACACATTATTATCCCCCTATATACTAACCAAAATAGTAAGACATGGACAACAAAATAGTTATGATACCACCTTTTAACATCCGGACCCAACTAAATATGCAACTAGTATCCATACCAGTCACCACATGGCCTCAAGCATGACTCATCATGTGCCAAAGGTTGTTGACTAGCAGTGAGTGTCCAATGATGATAATTTAGAGATACTACACCATTATGATCATTGTATCATAATGGTATTAGAGATAATAAATAATAAAATAATAGTGGAAGTAGTCAAAATAAATGACAGAGGAGTGGAAGGTAATTCTAATAACTTAACAACATGGCCAACACCTAATATACAACAATGCATACATGCCCGAATGATAATACAATAATCCAAAGCAGTATACAGACAATAGGGACTAAAATTAAACAAAAATAATAAAATCCTTGAGGGATAACACCCTGAGAATCATAAGTTCTCTCCCAGTCTTGTACTCCGAACTCCCTAGTACAAGCATGAAAACAAAAGTGAAATCTAATGGACCAACGAACATGAGGTCTTTTTGGGAACCCTAGTACAATGGTTGTTCGATAAGGGTGTGACATATACTCAGTAGGACATAAAAAATGGTGTCTAATCATAATAATGTATATGAATATAATGTAAAATAGTTTATAGTTATGAAAAATAAAAAAGTAAATAATAAATGTAAACAAGTCAGATCAGGTTCCTAAAGGACACATGACCGACCATAACTACTTCAACCTAATGAATAATTCCTATAAACATAAGTGAACCTATATAAATATGATATGAATCATCATAATATTAGTATAAAAAATGTACTAAACCAGACATGTGATTTGTCCTCATGAACACGTCCCTAGATAAAAACTATGTAATCTTACACCCGAACATTTAATTCATCATTATTATTTATTAGGAGTCACCCTTATCCCTTATGTGGTGATCCATTAATTAAATCTCAAGTATATATCTAGGGGAACTCTAAATAACCATCACCATATGAGTCCATCCAAGGTGATCCATAAATATAATCCTAATTATAACTCATAGTATGGTTTGAAAAAAATACCCTAAGCCCATCCCATGTTTCACACATAGGGGATCAAGTATCACTTGACTCCTAGTTTGACCATCTTTCCACCAAGCTCAACCACAATGTCTCCCCTAGGGATCTAGTATTTCTCATGAGAGAGTAATAAAATGTATCGTGATTCCATCGAAGGCATACCTAATATCACTCCTAGCATATATAAAAATAAGGATACCTATGATCCCATCATTGGTGTTTCATAATTATAATACCCAAGTATCACCCATGGTACATACAATATAGAATAGGCTACGAGATCATCCAGGTAAATCTGTAAGAAGAATCCCATGTATTTCTCAAGGTATTCAAGGTTCATCTAGTCATTTAAATTAAAAATGAATAAATCCATTTTCATAACCATTCCATATCTCCAGTCATGTTCTTTAAGAGGGAAAATCCAATTTATCATGTAAATTAATAATAATAATAATTTACATGAACTAAGTATTCCATAACTCATAACAATGACACTAAAATAAGGGAACACCCATAACATGGAATTTAATTCACATAGTGGTCCTTTCCATTGTTAAGAAATTCACAGGCATTTAATTAAAAGTATTAAGGCAAGGTGGACTACCCATAGAAGAAAACACCTTAAATGTAATGATATAAGATAGGAAATAATAACATGTATGCAATAAAGAAACACAAATATTTTTCTATAAGAATTAGATCCTAAACACTTGGGAGAGGTTTTGGTCACTAGAGGATGAAATAGAGTGGTGTCACATCCTTCCACATTGCATTTAACCAAAAGTTTACATTTTTGAAGACAACACACCTCAATGAAACGTTTTATTAGAAAAAACATTATTTAATTTAAGTAATTCAAGGGAACACAACTAAGGGAGGTCCAATAATGAGGTTCTTAACCAAAAAAATTCCAATTTAGTATATAATGGATACTAAACGTAATGCGTTAGGCTCAATAAATTAAATATCACATTCAACCGGCATCATATGAAAATGTCGACGAATGACACACTAGCATAATATATAAATAATGAGACTTTATGGAAAAAATATATAGATAACCTACCTCATACATAAGAAGACCTAAACATTTAATACCGAGGCCTGATTCAGTATAGTTTGAGATAACTCAATGAAAAATTTGAACGACTAAAAATAGGGTTAATTATCTCACACCACGATAACATTGGATATAGTTGGAGAAAATAATAAAAGAATTAATATGATTCATAGAATTGCTGATATTATTCCAATGTGACAATCAATGCTCAAAATGGTTTCTAGATGATTGATATTTGTTCATACCTAGAGGGGGAATAAAGTATCTCCCTCAAGGGATTACTATTCATGGAAGGTAGGAAGAAAATAGTGGAAGGAAGAAATCATAAGGTTGGGGAATTTTATTAAATTTAATTCCCTTTAATGAGGATCACAGTTTGGTCACATTATTGGCCAAACCGTGCACCAACTATGCTTTAGCCACTACCTAATGAGGGGAATCACATGGGCTACCCACATGGTTTGGATAATAACTCACAAACCATGAAAACATATTTTATCTAGAACCTAAAGAAACCCACAAAGCTATGTGCCTTGGTTTTCAAGGTTATAACTAACCATGTGACACCCACATCCCCTATGGATTTTCTACATAGATTCTCATGGAAGGTCGAACATTTAATAAAATCATGTTCCCCTTTCATCCTCCTCCGGTTTTGAGGTTTCAGAGTTAGATTCTCTGGAAACTTAACAGAACACCCCAGGAACCACCCCGACCTCCAAACAAGTCTGAAAATAATAAATTGGAGTGTTCCAACTGTCAAAATTATGTTTTGAGCCTTAGTTGAAAGGATGAACCTTCCTCCAAATGATAAAACTCAAACTTCAATGGAAGTTCATATGGTCTAAAATCATGGGACACTACACCAATGATAGAGTGGTAGTGGTTATTGTATAAAAAATACACTAAGTAAAGTTATCCTCTAAGATTATTCCAAAATACAAAACATAGTCCCTCAATATAGCATTGAGAACCTTGAATGTTTTCTCATTCGGGACAATAGTTGGAGGGTGGGATGTTTTATTCATTTGAAATTGAGTTATGAATGCCTCTTACAATCTCTTTCACAACCAGTGGTAGATTGAGCATCTCGATCAAAAATTATTTTCTATGTTATCCCATAAATTTTTGCATTCTCCTCTATGTATAAGAATTCCAAGCTCTCCATCAAAAGTTTCTCCCAAATAGTAAGGAAATAGGATGAATTGGCCAGTCAGTCAATGACGTACTAGATGACATCATGAAATCTTATTAATCAAGGGGTAACATTCATAAAATATATTGATATTACATACCACTTACACGTTAGAACCTCTAGGGGTTGGAAAAAACCTATAGGGTCCTAGTGCTCTACTTTCACTCATAGATAGGTGATGCTCCATTATATAAACTCCAAAATATTTTTTTTCATACATGCCCACCAAAATTGATTCCATGGGAATTGATACATATTTTTCACCCAAAAATGTATTGCTAAGTGTAATATATGGAAATCCCTAAGAACATCCTCACTTAATGTGATTGAAACCACTTTCCATCCTTTAAAGAGGATGTCGTGCTTTCTACCATTTTAATATCCATTTGGTGTATTGCCAAAAGAAACCTAGTTAGAAAAAACCTCATAATTAAAGTTTCCCATACATGGTTCCCCCTCATTATAGGCAATTTTAGGGGGAACCACAATCAATAAAAGACAATCCAATTATACTTCATCCACTAGGGGAAGATTTAATGAGTCCAACTACTTAGATGCCTCCTCTAATAACAAAGAACGAGAGTTATTGATAAGATAATCAACCATTATGTTGGCCTTTCATGGAGTATAGTAAATCATATTGTCATAGCCCTATAGGAACTCTAGACAACACCTATGCCTTAAGTTAAGGCCTCTCTGAGAAAATATCTACCTATGAATCTTATGACTTGTATAGAATATAAACTGCCCACCAAGAAGGAAGTTCCTTTTTTCAAGGAGAACACTACCACTGCCATCTCCAAATCATTAGTTACATAATTTTTAGCATAGGGCCTTAAATATTTGGACCTATAAATAATCACTTCCTACCTCTACATCAACAAACAACCAAAACAAACTCTATAAGCATCACAAAACATCATATAATTAACAAACTATCCTAGAAAACACAGTACATGATAACTTATCAACCTATAATTCATCTCTTGGAATGATCTACATAATTTCATAGAATAGAATAAATGATTTCAATTTCGGGTTTGGGAAGTCATGGCCCCCATAATTTTAGATAAGTTTGTTATAAATATCTAGGAGTACTCTTCCAACCCAAGAAATCTATACACCTTGAATATAATCATGAGTGGATACCATTATAGAATTGAATTTATCTTTATAGGGTCCAAAACTTCTTCAACCTATGGAATTAAATTCCCAATAAAGTTGAACTTTTGAATCCGTTATTCATAATTTGAGAACATTTCATAAACCTGGTTCTCACATTTTTGGTCTAGAATGATCCAAAGATTCTCAATATGTCTTCCTTTGATGATGAATAGATGAGGATATCATTGAAGTAGGTAACTATTAATGAGTCCAAGAAGGGATACAAGATCTAGTTTATATGTCCCATGAATAGATCTAGGGAGTTCGTCACACTGATTTGATTCACCAAAAGCTCATAATGTCTATTGTGGTATCGAAATTCCATCTTCAAAATATCGGACTGTGAACTAGAAAATGGTGATATCCATACTTCAGATCAATCATTAAGAACCACTTCACTTCCTTAAACTAGTTGAAGAGTCCATAAATTCTCGATAGAGGGTACTTGTTCTTGTATATCACTTAATTCAGGTAGTGATGGTTAATATAAATCTTCAATATCCCATATACCTTTTTAGTAAACACCACCAATGATGACTAGGGTGAACATTGGTCTTGATGAAACCTCTCTCCATAAGGTCCAACAACCATACCTTTTTATCCTTGAGCTCATTCAGGGTAATCTAACATGCTGCAGAAGATTTCAGAGCAGTTCCAGTGTAGATATCAATATAGAAGTTAGCCTCTAAATGATGGGGAAACACTAAAACATCCTCAAAAAACACATCCATGTACTATTACATAAATTTCGGAATATGATCATCTAAATCACCTTCCACACGTAGATATAAACTCACTAACTTAGGGTAATCAACTTCAATTTCCCATGCACATGCCCCACTCATCTAAACTATTGGTATTACATGTAAATGAAGGAGAATATTACGCCATTAACTTGGTAACACATCAATATTCAATGATAATAGTCTATCTGGTCATGAAGTAAACATAGACAATCTATATTAAGTATAAAGTAACATGGATTAATTATTACTATAATAAGGCCCCACTAAAATCTATCTCCATGAATCACTTGTTTACATCATCAATAAATGTGAGTGAGTATGTGATCACTTCAAGTAAGAGTATCTAGGCACATGGGTCTGGTAATGGGATCCCTATAAATATCTATCTCTCAAATAGAGGATGAAACAATAAAGGAACAACCCACATCGGTGTATATGACTACAAGTATCAATGTATAACAAACACAAATTATCCCTTGGATCATGTATGGAACTTCCCGGTCATAACCCCTATCATATACATCTGGGATCATCCCCGAACACCATCCATGTAGGCCTAAAATAGGCTACTTGGGGACAAAAGTGGTGGAAACAGATCATATATTTTCCCTCCACTAGATCCTTCTCTATGTGCACCAAAAAATCCTCTACTAAATCCACATCCCTGAAGACCACCTTGGTCACCATTGGTAGGTCCCTGAACATGAAAATACCTATTGTGTGGAGGTACATTCATCACCCGATTTCCCTTTGTTGTATGATAAGTCAGTAAATCACACACTATATGACCTAATACTACACAACCATAGAAAATACTATCCCCTAGATGAATGAATGCTCTACATGAATATTGAGCTATTAATTCAAGGTTCTATGTGGACACATGATAATGCCACCTGAATCATGACCTTGCTACCTAACTCCAATAAGTTGTAGTTGATGACTATGCTTCTAGATAACTACCCCCAACAACTGATACCTATTGTACCTCTACTAGGAATCAACCCACCACTGAGGCTCACTTAAGAACTCTAACATAGGTTGAGATATAGATGGGAATGATGTCTGTTCATATGTATCTATGAAGGCCATTCTAAAACTTCCAAGCTCAAAATAATTCACCATGAATCACATCAAGGGAGTACCATGTAATACCAACGAATATCATTGTGTAATTAGTTATAGACTTGATACCATATCAAAACTCTAATAACTCCTAGATGTGTGTGGATATCAACATAATTGGGAAGTAATCCTCATGTAAGAGTTGCTGAAACTATGGGGAGTAAAGAATCACCTCATATTTGTTTTGGATGATAATGACCCACAAGTGTCTTGCCACACCATGGATAATAATTTCATAAAGCACTACTATTTGATCAGTAGATGTTCGTATGATGTGAAATAATCGAATCACTATATTAATCGATACCTTAGCTACCTAAGGATTAAGATCACTGCATAAGTTGCATGGTCTATATAACCAAAAGTTATATAGAACACTCATCCTTTTTGAACCATTATTACATCATATATGAATAATCAACCACACAACTGGTGGAAGAACCACTGCTTATACTATGGTAGGTGTGTCTTCTCATTATAAAATGGTTGGATGTATTGATCCCCATATTCTTGGTGGAATCACCTTATGATTTAGTACATGGATGGAATACTTATTTCTTAGTTGGTCATCTATACGAGGATCAATCATCGGAACAAACATGATACAAACTTCCCTTATAATATTAGCTATCTATTTTTTGGAGGCATCCAATAATTTAAAAAGATGGGACCCAATCATCAAAGTGTATTTGAACAACTAATTAAATAAGGACCCAAAAGTTAATGGAACCTTCCAATTTGAATAATGTATTGTTTATTTTCCCCAAAAAATAAGGATTTAGTGTACTAAATTGACAAGTATGTTATCAGATTCATATTGAATGGATACATTGGTCACTACACCAACATAGGGTTAACTAGCCTAAAATCTAATCTTAATACTCCTTAACAACATTTTCTTAAATTCCAAAACCAATAATAACCATACAACCAAGTCAAAACTCCATTCCAATGAAAACCCATCTTTGATACAACTTTAATATAACATGATCCATTGGGACCCCACCTAGGTAGTGATAAACTGAATGTGACACCCCAATCACTCCTCTACAATGATAAAGGATGGTGACCAGCCCTAACTTGGTATATCGCACATGATGAAAGGATTTGACCTAATGCACTTATAATAGATACACTTATCCATAAATGACATAATAATGTAGAATAAACAAATAATACTAAAAAAGATATATCTGTATAAAATAAAAGTAATATCCACATAGAAGAAAACAATACATACCATAATGAAAAGGGGAAAATATGAACGCTCAACATAATAAAAGGAAAACAAACCCAACAAATTGGGATGGGGAGGTCCCTATAAAAGGATAGATCTAGTAATGAACATATAATGATAATATCAACATCTAGTACTACTAGGTTCCACCAACACCATAACCACCATGGTCATCAATGAACTGTCTATTGTCTGCACAAGACACAACACATATACGAGAAAATTCACATGTAGGGTGAGTATATACTTACCTAGTAGGACTCCAGGAAACCCAAAAAGTAAAAATAATGAAAAGTAGTCAACTCAAAATCCCAATGTAATAATAAAGGAAGAACCCATTAAAAACTAGATATTCTTAAATGGAGGTAAACCAATATATAATAGAGAGTCTCATTCTTCACTACCTAGCTATAGGAGAACCAACAAGTAGACAACATATAGGAAATAAAGACACCCTGGGGGTGAATCAAGGTGTTGAAATATTTATAATTTAATTTTCAATTATCCTATTGAACATAAAGATCTTGTTCTTGTTATTAACAAAAATGCATTCAATGTCTCTTTTTTTACTATCATTAATAACATTAAATGATAAAAACAAATGTGAAAATAAAATAACATAGAACATAAGGATTTCAATTAGTTAATAACTAAGGTTTAATCTAAGGATCATACAAAAAACATTTTTATGGTGTACCAGAATCCACTATACTCACTTTTTTGTAAATATAAGGTTCCATAATTGCACACCACATAACTGAGGACACTCCTAATTCTTGTATTATCATGAAATTATTTAATATAAGTAATGAAAAATTTATAGACTAGTGGGTCTTATTAAAAATTTTAAGGAAATGTGGGCCTATCAATATTCAGTGTGAGTATCTTTTTGTATCATTTATCACAGCTTGATACATATTTATACTTAATTACACTCCCAAGATTTAATATTAGATGTGATCAACACCACAATGTGATGTTTTAATCTTTAAATTCGATGATATTACAACAAAAAAACTACTATTCTATATATGAAGATAATTATATACTAGAATTATCTTATTAATCTATTACCTGTTATTTCACCAGATGTAGCAATGATACACTTATTCTTCTCCCAAGCCTCCTCTACTTGAACTAAAACGGATATAGAATTGATGTACTTCTCTAAATAACTTCCCTTTTATCTAAACCAAATATTACAATATGACCAGACTATATCTTCCCTCTCTCGCGAATTCAAATATGAAATTGGGTTTATGATTTTTCAAACCAGTACAAGTAGTTTTATAAGATATCCTTAAACCAACCCTTAATTTGAGGGTTGAGATAAATTTTTCTTTATATATTCCAATGAGATTGTACAAAGTGAATCACACCAATTTAGTGTGGTAATTAAGTGATAATTAATCTGAATTATATCCTTGAAATCTTAATCTATATTTTTTTCATTAAATTATAATCAAATATTCCAGGTAATATGGAATCTTCCACTTCACAACACTACAAATTCCTTCATGACAGATTCTGCTAAACCTCGCCCATTTCATTGTATGATCACCTTATGCATAATGTGGTGTTTGGTTAATATCTATATTAACTATTATCATCCAAATATATTGTTCTCTAATTAACTAAATATTATTTCAGGACATTTCTAATGTTTCAAACTCTCAAATTTATTACAGAGTGGTCTTTTTCTTCTAGATGTAAACATCATCTTTCTCTTAACAGGTTGAAGTGCAGTCATCCTCCACAACATGGAGGCCCATAAACATCTAGAACCACCATATATCATATAAACCAATTTCATGATGCAACATATTATTCACTACATGTCCGATATATATCATATTTTATGATTGAACTATTACAGTGTGATTTCAGTTAGGAACTATAACTTCATTATCTATACATTTGAAACTACTAGAAATATCACATCATAATTGAATTAATTATCAATATATTATTCTTCATCATTGAAAAATAACTATAATAATAGTATGAAACTAGTAAAAATCACCCATGTAATAACTCTCACATATATTTTTTGATCTAATTTTTCACAAAAATAAATAAAGAAATGATCCATACAAAAATGGTCTTAATGGTCCTTATGAACTGTTCCATTATCATTTCCCCATTCACTAAGAATTGTATGATCCTTATGAAGTTATATAAGTTCCTTATGAAGTCCCATATGTTCTTTATGAATTATAAATTACCCATACAAACACCTAAATTGATCCTTACAATGAAAAAATAGTCTTTAAAAACTTCCAAATTGATCCTTGAAAAGTCATAAAAATCCTTACAAAATTCTAGTTTTATCTTCACAAAGACCTAAAGAATCATATGAAATGTTTCCATGATCCTTGTAAAATGGTAATTGTCCTTTTTTTGACTTATCTTACCATAGTGGAATGACTCAAGAGCTCAAGAAATGGGTGTCCTCCAACAACCAATACCATTGAAAATTACCAGACATACCTCATGGTGTGGTTACTATTTCATGACATGGATGACTTTGACAAAACATCTAATGAATATTATGATTTCTAGTTGTAGCATAAAACTTATAATCATGATGTGATTATAATATTTATAAGACTATAATTATCAACATATATCCATCCTTTTATGAATACCTTTATCTCCCTTGAAACTTTATACATATCATTTCAACTTCACTAAGTCTAAGTCCATAACATTTATATATATAGATATCTAAGTATCTATTTTTATTTATTTACTAATTCATCCATGTGAACCCATTATAAAAATATTTCATAATCATATTAACATTTTTAGGTCTTCATGTAAATAGTTATTTAGTGCCTCAAAAAAATATAGTGATTGAAAATGCCATATACAGCTCCAAACAATTTTTGGTTCTAAAGATTAAAAACATATCCAATGCCAACTACCATTGGTTATAATATCCACCATTTTATTTTATTGTCAATAAGATCACAAATTAATCTTGTTCATACAAATATACATATCCATACTCATCAAGGATATGGATTTGGGATTTCCAGATCCCCCCTTAGAAATCAAAATGCAAAGAGAATTATGACTTCTCCCCCCTTGAAAATAATGATTCAAATAGTGTTCAAATCCATATATATCTTTTCATATTCACACCTTTGGGTTCTTATAAATTTTCCTTCAATTCTTATCTCCCTATTTCTCTGAAATGTATAGTGTTCACTTCTCAGCTCATTTAATATCACCAATCGAAATTCACAAAACCTCTGGTCTTTATAAAACATTTCAATGTTATATTCAAAACATTCATTAATTATTTAACACTTTTAAAATATATATAGATATTCAACATTTTAATACACATATCACCTTAACATATCAACAACCAAAAAAATTTCAAATAATATTTTTTCCACTTTTATAACTTTTTGAAACCACTTATTAGAGAGAAACTTCAGATTTTCACACCATCCTTAATTTCACTTGATAATAACATTTTTTAAATAAAAAATTCTAGATCTTCTTTTTATCCGTTGAATTACTTATTTTATATAAAGAATCTATATTTAAATCCTTCTATACAAGAATCTACTCTCTCCCCCAAAACCAAAAATTACTTAATTATTTTTCAATGAGTGATATTACCATATGAAATTGAGTTATTAACAAATCCTATAAGATCAATGAGTTGAAAATAAATATAATAAAAAAGATTTTAAGTAAACAATATCAATGTTTCCAATGTCACTCAGCTAATTATAAAAACCAATAAAAATTTGGTTTTTCATTATTTAATAAATCATCTCTTTATTTCATACAAACTTATACTAAATAATCAAGAATTAAAAAAGAAAGCACACGTGTGTAATCCATACTATATAATGAATCAATTTATACCACACATTTGTAATAAAATTTCGATACCACTTGATATCAATGTAAATATTATGTTCATAGGGAATATCCTTTCCCAGATAAGGCTCAACAACCTTTTAGTGCTCATCACAAACTCCCACTAAATTTCTTGACCACATATTGAGATAGGTTTCATCATAGGGAACCACTTATCGGTAAACCCATTTTCATTTATTATATTATTGGCATCTTGAAAAACATTAAATAATACCAATTGTTAGTATATTAATAAATAAATATAAAATTCATGAATGAAGCTACTTCATCCATCAAGTTTTCATCCCCCTCTTGATTGTATAATACTACTAAAAAATGGACTAATTTCATTAGTTGAGCTTCAGCGATGGATTAACACTATTGTAACCATTAGATATAGCTTTGAAACCTCTATAAATTTAGATATATATATCTACAATATTATTTTAGAATAAAACTACATATTTATTTTGGAAATATAAAGTGGTTGTTTTTCACCACATTCTATGTCATATTATGGCCTTGATACAATTTTTTATTTTTTTGAGCCCTAAAACCAAATGCGAAATTCATTAATTATGACTCCAATAGTTTCATTTAGCTTATTTTAGTAGTTAGATAGCTTCCAGATCATACTGATTTCTATTTTCAAGACAACCCCCCCTCGATTGTATCTCACCCTTAATTCTATACTAATATAAATATCAGTAATATGCATTTAATTAAATTAGAATTAGGGTTCATCTGATATATTTAGTTTTAGGATTTTGGTTGATCATCATGAACCAACCCTTTGTTACCCATTTTCTTCCAATACATACTAGTGACTCTTCTTTAGATGTCCATACTTATGAAAAATTCATTTTGGATTATTTATATGGGTGTATTTATTTTTATGGGCTTGGGATCCATCTATGTAATAGGATTAATCCCACTTTTACAAGTCTCTTCTTTTGATACAACATCAACCCATCATTCTTCATGCTTCCAAGATATAATTGAGTTCTTACACCAACATTCACTTTTTTCCTTCTGTTATAGTTTATACCGACACTTTGGAATTCCTTGTTTCTTTCCTTATATGTTGTAGGGATGGATAGATTAATAATAAAACATATATCTTGCTTCTTATTATAATTCCATTCCATATGTTCTTGGTTAAAAAAACATCTCTTATAAATTTCATACCTCTTGTAATTGTTTGTCATTTGAGATACTATAGTAACATAAATCCTTACACCTTTTATCCCTTGGTATTTTTGACATACACTCATAGGGTTATCCATCATTCAATAAAATTCACATGTCAAAGCTAAATTCTCTTTAGAATCTCTTCTTCCATATTTTTCATGAGACTTTTATTTAGTTATAGATTAAATATATTTAGTTCCATTTATTTTATTCACTGATATCATATTTGAAATATTTTATTCTCTAACTATTGATATTAACATGGGATGGATGACCACTATATCTCTTCATTTTAAGGATATGAGTTTTGATTCAATCTCCATGATCTCTTAAGATTTCTTCTTCTGTTTCATAGCCATATCCTTTAACCTTTAATTTTCTTCTTATCAATATTTTATTCTCTTTTTATGATTTTTCTTGAGCGTATGAATGATTTAGTTTAACTATTTCTTCATATCTACTTGTCTGTATATTACTTGTACAAGTTCTTAAAGTAGTTCACTTTAGACCTTCATTTTTTCACCCATTTTCACCATGTCCAGATTCAGGGCAACATAAAATATCCTTATCCATTTTTTTCTATGTATAAATATTCAATGAAATCAAAATCCACCCCATAAATAATTTTTATATTGATCCACACTTTAATATAGTTCTTGGATCCCCTTTGGCCCCTACATAAACATTATCTCGATTGAGGAATAAATTTCATAGCTACTTATTCCATGGAATCCATAAATATTTCTATTCCTTGGGGTGATCCTACCTTTTAAAATTCACAAGAAACATCCAAAACATTTCTAGAATCATATTTAACAATGGAATTATAATTATTCACTTCAATTGGAGAGCATAACTTCATAGGATCCAACTTATAATTTTTATTCTTGTTGACTTTTGACATAAAAAAGACTTCACTAGATTTTGAGGATGATTACACCTACTTAATTAACATCACTTTTTCCCCATATATAATCTATAGAATATTCCTCATCTTTAATTAAATTGAATAATGAGTAGTTTTCATATAAAAATAATTATAAAATGACCTTGAAAGGATCTTCTTTTTTACATTTATCACCCATTCTTTCATTATACTTAGTCACATCAGCATCCTTAAGAATATATTATATATCCACATTTACAGTGGCCTATAAGAACATTAATATTTATTTTCACTAGAAATCATATTTACCCCCTTTGGTTAATGGAGGTTTCATAATTGATTATATAATCACAAAACAAAAATTATTTGTAAATATTGAACTACCAATCAGAACCTAGATCTGAGACCACTTGTTATAGCCCAAGACACCCTATGAGGGGGGTTGATCAGGGTGTTGAAAGATTTAAAATTTCTTTTTAGATGGTTCTCTTAGCCATTTAAATTTTTTTATTGTGTTAGAAAGAATATTTTAAATCTCTATTTATTAATATCACCAATCACACCAAATGATAAAACAATTGTGGAAATAACATCACCTAAAAAATAAGTGTTTTACTTTGTTCACCACTAATGGATATTACAAAGAGAAAACACATAACATTATTTCAGTGTATCGGAATCCACTATACTCACTTTTTGTTGATTCATGGTTTCAAAAAGTAACACTATTGATCTAGGTAAAATAATTTTTTTAGTCTAATTACACACTTTTGTAATCCAATTCCTAATTAGTTTATAAACTTTTGGACCTTATTAAATTGTTTAAGTACATGTGGTTCTCTCTTTGTTAAATTTGAGACTCTATATGTTTCATTTATCTTGGTTTGAAACTCCTCTATACTTCACTTCACTACACTACCCTAATTTAATGATGGATGATATCAACACCTCAATATAAGGGATTATTCCTTATCTTATAGGATATAAAAGTACCAAAACTCATATTCTTTGGATGAGGATAATTCCAAACTGAAATTATATTATTTCTCTATGTAATCCCATTCTACAAGATGTGGAAATAATACCCTTTATATTATCTTGATCCTCATTTACTTGTTCTCAACTAGATATGGAAGTGATGTAATTAAATTACTCTCTTATTTTTTTTGTCTAAACCAAATTTGATAATATTCTCATATGTATTATTTAATCTCTAACAAATTTAGATACTCAACTCAGTTCATACTTTTTTATATCTACTACAATAAGTTTCATCATATCTCCTTCAAAAAACTCATCATATAAGGCTTGGGATTAATAATCCTCTCCCCACTCTACTAAGAAGATTTTATGTGTAGAAAATTAATTTAGAATGGTCATTAAGTGCCAATAATTTCAAATTAAATCCCTATATTCCTGATTCAAATGTCTTTTAAATTGAATTCTAATCTTCTAGGTAATCTGGAAAGCACCACTTCATGACGTATCTTATTACATCACTACATAGAGTTATTAAATTTATTTATTTCAAATTGAGATCAACTAATTCATGGTGTGGTTGTCATTCAATATCCAAATCCATTATTCTCAACAGAATATCATCATCTTTAATTATCTAAATATCTCTATGTGATAATTCTAATGCTTCCAATCCTCAATGTCATCATGGTGTGATCCTCATATTTCACTTGATAGGTTGAGGCATAAAAAACCTCCATGAAATAGAGGTCCTTAAACATTAAAAACTTGTAAATCAAGTCTGAACCTCATTTATGTTGTAGATTCTTCCACATGTCATGGATGATGTCAATCATATTTTATGATTGACTTATTGCAGTGTGATTTCTATTATTAACTAAAACTTTATAATATTTATTTTTAAAAAAAATAAATATTATAGTATAATCCTATTAATACTCAATATAATATTCTTTATCATAGAATAATCAATGTAATTACAATATTAAACTGGTTAAAATATCCTAAGGAAAAACTCTTCCTTTTAATTTTTAAACAAAGTTTTAACCAAAATAAATAATAGAATAATCTTTGTGAAATGGTCTCAATGATCCTTATGATTTTTTCATTTATAATTTATCCATACATTTAGTAATGGATAATTCTTAAAAATTCCATTTATGATCCTTTTTAGTTTTAAAAGATCCTTACAAACACCCATATTGATCCTTATAAAGAAAAAATGATCCTTATGAACTTCCTAATTGAGACTTATGAACCTATAGTTTTATTTATAAGAAGTCCCAAGGACTCTTATGAAATGCACCCATGATCCTGTCAAAATTATACTTTTCCATTTTTTGATTTATACCTATTTTGGTGTGATGCATGAGATATTGACATGGGGATCCTCCAACAACTAGTACTTGTGAAAATCAACCAACATCCTTCACAGTATGGCCACTCTATCATGGCGTTAATCACTCTGAAAAAATGACTAATGAATCTTATGAAGTCTAATAACAACATAAATATTTTTACAAAAACAAGATCCTTTTATTTCCTAAACTAAAATTAAGAACTTGCATCTAGAATTTTCTAATGGTCTTAAGATGATATTTTAACTTTAGTCTTCTCATTTCATCTTCAACACGTTTAGCTATATGACCTAGATATATGTAGATATCAAGGTGTATATTTTCATTTCATAACTGGTGTATCAATGTGAACCTATTATTTAAATATTCTACAAAAACCCTCACATGACTAAGTCTTCCTATAAATTCTTTTTCAATGCTTGAAAACAAATCTAGTGGTTGAAAATTCCGAATGCAACTCCAAATAGTTTTGGTTACAATGATTGAAGACAAATCAAACACTAAATACCTTTGGTTCCAATACATAAGAATCTAATATTACCAAAACAAGAAACCCACATCAACTCCTAGGACTATAGTGTGGGACCCATGCCTCACTAAAGATTAAGTATTAGTCAAGGGAGTAATCTAACCTAGTTGTGGGATTGTGACTCATCTAATCCCTTAGACGATAGAGTACTAGATCTATAAAAATAATACACATTCCATGAGTAAGTGGGGGAATACCAAACCCTATCCATGAAATGGGGGACCCAATCCATACAATATAATCACTTGTTGCGGAGTTCCAACCTCTAGGATGCTTCGATCATCATGTCAAATCCTTATTATCAGCTCTATAGAGATAAATCCTAAAAAAATCTATCTGGCCTCATAAATGGACCTAGATAAATAAAAAAACTTCAACATCCTGATATACATGAAATAAAAATCTAGAATTATAATTAATTTTCTCAAAATTGGAATATAGTAAAAACTTCATGAAAACACCACACATGAAAAAATCTATTCCACATAATGACCTTTACGCACACTGGGAATGGAGTAGTGTGTCCTTGGAAAATGCATGCACTCCATGCATATGATTAAATACATTCCCAACCCATTTTCCGACCAAATTATCACTACTTTCTGACACTTGGGTCAGATTCTTTGGTTGTCATCATATGACCAGGGTGATGGGTTTTCCCAACCTGACATACAGTGTAAAGACCCATAAATTCCAAGGAAATTTTTTTTTCTTAATTTTCTTTGGAATTTTACAAGAACGCAGTTTCTGACGGCGCCTGATTCCGAGGCCCGGTGTTCCCGGAATCAATTTCCGAAGTTTGGCTCGGGTACGTTCAGTGAACGGACGAGCGGGTTTTTCTAACTTTTGAACCGGTGCTCGGAATTGAATTCTGAGGGCACCGATGGAATCGCAGCGCCGGTATTTGCTTAGAAACGCCTCTTTCGGAGTTGCATTTGCTCGGGTGTGGTTTTTAATTTTCGGGCTTAAAGTTAAGAAATAAAATAATTTTATGACAACTTTATTTTATTTCACTTAAGCCACTTGGAAGCCACTTGAAGCCACTTAAAAGCGTCTTAAACTGAGTCGAACCGGATAGGGTACTATCCAGAAATATCTTACCCTCTTGGTAGGATATTTGTGAGGTGGTGCCCGCACGAGCCCCGCTGTTTCTTTCCGCTAAGTAACGCACCCGTGAAAACCCGTCTTTATTAAAAGTCAACTGACGCGTTTTCTTAAATTATTAACAGACCATTAATTGGGCGGTTTATTTCGTAAATTAAATGAGCTTTTTCTTTCGTTGAATTAATTCTACGAATTAATGGTTCGTTTCATATCTTTTGAAATTCAAATGTTTAGTTGTGTAAATAAAATAAGGTTTAAGCTTATTTTATTTTGGGTTGAAACTTGTGGCGTGGAGACGATTTGGAGGAAAGCGTTCTTCTTCGGCGAAGAACGCGGAGAACACGAAGAACGCCAAACCTGCGGAGATCGACGACGCGAAGCCTTGTACCGCGACGCCAACGGATCTCCCTTTGCGACGCTTCTTCCGCGACGATCCAACCCCGCAACAGCCTTCGATCGACAACAACCAAGGTAGGGGGTTGCGCTTCTTTTTATTTTCTTTTTGGATTTCAACAACAACATGGATTTAATTATTATTTATTAAATCCGTATGTTCTTGGTCCTCAGAGATCGTCGACGCGACGCCCTTCCGCGGTGTGACGATCACCTCCTTCCGCGACGGTCAATTCCGCGACGACCTCGCATCCGACAGCGACGGCGAGGTAGGGATTTTATTTTGGGAATTACCCCCCTTTTTCTTTTTATATTCCCATAATTGTTTCTTTAAAAAGTTAAAGAACTGGATTTGTGAACAATTTTAAAATTATTAAAATTGTTGTTTCCGTTCAAATAAGGAATCCGTTTTTATGAAACAATTTTATTTCATTAAAAATTGTTTCGGATATGCGTTCATGTGTTGAACTTTAATTTCTACCATTGTTTATATCTAACGCAGAGGGTGCGGGCCAAACGAACACGGCCCGATAACCCTCCGCCGTTCTTCGTTCTTGTGCGGATTTGACGGGCAACGACGGAACATGCCGCAACGGATGTTTGATGATCCCGCAGTTATGAACGGAACCCGGGAGGAACAACGGCACATACGGGATGGAAAACGGGCCACCGGAGTGACTCGGGCGGCCCACGGAAGCCGGTGGCGGCGCGGGTCGCCGGCGCGGCGGCGCCGGCGGCCGGAGGCGGCGACACCCCGCGGGCGTCCAGCGCGACACCCCGCGGGTGTCCAGCGCGACACCCCGCGGGTGCCGCGTGTGTCCAGCGCGACACCCCGCGGGTGTCGCGGGGTTGTCACGCGGCACCCCGCGGGTGTCCAGCACGGCACCCCGCGGGTGCCGCGGGTGTCCAGTGCGACACCCCGCGGGTGCCGCGGGGTTGTCACGCGGCACCCCGCGGGTGTCCAGGGCAACACCCCGCGGGTGCCGTGGGGTTGTCACGTGGCACCCCGCGAGTGTCCAGGGCGGCACCCCGCGGGTGTCGCGGGGTTGTCATGCGGCACGTCCGGCTGTCTGGCCGACACCCCGCGGGTGCCGCGGGGGTGTCACACGTGGCGGCGGCTTTCCCCCGTGTCGGCCGCTCGGCCGAGCCGAGCCGGACCAGCCCTGGCCGGGCCGGGCCGGGCCAACCGGGTCGGACCCGACCCGGTTCGGGCCAACCAGGGGGGGTCGGGCCGGGTCGGCCTGGGCCCGGACCCCCCGTCTTCGGACGACTTTCGTTCAAACGCCAGTAACTTGAGCTACGGGCCTCCAAACGACTCGCCGTCAGCGGCAACACAATCCTTGGAGTGAGTCGGACGTTTCGGTTTATCGCACTCAAAGTTTCGGAATACTTTGGGTTCGGCCGGGTTGGTTCGTACACGAAACCAACCGGGCCATCGGAGCGGAAACACTCATATCTTGAGCTACAGACGTCCGATTGACGTACCGTCAGCTTTGTTAGTTTCCTCTTAGTGAGACGGATCTTTTCGCTCACTCAGCCTGGGGTTTGGGCGCAGGTGGAGTACGGTCGGGTTGGTTTTTCCTTAAAAACCAACCGGGCCCCTGGGACGAAAAAGCCAATAACTCTCAGACCGGGCGTCCGATTGACGCGCCGTCTATTGCGTTGAGTTCCTGTTGACGATACGGAACTTTTGGCATCCTTCGCCCGAGTTTTGGATACAGTTGGTAGTGGCCGGGTTGGATCACACCCGAAATCCAACCGGGCCCCTGGAACGGAAAAGCTGATAACTCTCAGACAGGACGTCCGTTTGACGAACTGTCAGCGGCGTTTACGATCACGTTGAGAAACGGTCCCTATGAGTATACCCTATGAGAGATCGGGGTACAGTTGAGATATGGCTAGGTTTGGTTCGCTCATGAAACCAACCGGGCCCCTGGGACGAAAAGGCTAATAACTCACAGACCGGGCGTTCGATCGACGCGCCGTCTGTTGCGTTGAGACCCCTGTGACGAGGTGGTCCTTTGAGATACTTCTTCGTGGGACCTTGAGATACTTGGAGTATCGACTTGCAGCTCGTGGAGCGGACCCTCCCAGAGACGAGCGTGCGGAGTACGGAGACCGTGTAGCCGACTGAGACCTGACGACTGCTTGACCGACTCGACTTGGAGTGAGTTGACTAGCCCAGTGGACGGAGCACTACTTTGTTTGGGTGCAGACCCATGGAGGACGGAGCACTACCTGTGTGATAGTGCAGACCCGCGGTACTCGTCCGAAGAGTACCTTTGCAGGCTACTAGGGGGTGTGCACTACTGTGTTTGGGTGACATACCTCGACGGGAAGCACTACTGTGTTTGGGTGGCTAGCCCGCGGTACTCGACAGGAGGAGTACCTCAGCAGTCTTAGGTTAGTGAGCAGTACCTCGGAGTCGTGACAGGACCACTGTACACTCTAGAGACGGAGCTCTTCAGTAGTTACGGTTTCGATAATGAAAATCCTGGTTTGAGCTGAGACTTTTGACCTTTGTGTTTCCTCATGATTGAGATGGGTTACTTGATAACTTAGGTATATGTATGGGCATATACCTGGGTAGTGGTTATCCGTTGATCTCATGATCCTTGTGTTTCCTCATGATTGAGATGGGTTACTTGATAACTTAGGTATATGTATGGGCATATACCTAAGTAGAGTTTATCTGTTGAGATCTTCTTGTGGTTATCCTTGTTGGATTTAGTGAGACCTTGAGGGTCTCGGGGTCCCTACTGAGTATCGTTATACTCACCCCTGCACGGGTTATGCCTGCACCTCGTTGTGTTGGTTATAGACGACAGGCAGTGCTGACGGAGGCCGAGTGTTCGAGGACTGGACGGTACCCGGAGGTGGACTACACGACAAGTCAGTGTCCAGAGGTGGACTTCACGGCGAGACGACACTCGGAGGAGGTTGACGGACGAGGGCACTGTGGAGGCTATCTGTACCTACCCTTCAGGCAGGATTCGTGGTGGACGATCCAGGAGATGCACCATCTATACCTACCCTTCAGGTAGGATCCGAGGAGGATGACCCAGGAGCCGCTTCCGTCCCTCCAGCTGTTGTCTTTTTTTCTGTTGTACTTTGTTCAGTTGTAGTTGTACTTTCTTTTGGGTTTGTATTCTGGCCCATTTACTTTTCAGCACTTCTTTTTGTACTTAGTGTTTTACTTCCGCTTGTACTCTGTGGTGTTTTGTTACTTTTATAAAGGCAATGCCTTCCCAGTTATCGGGATTTACGCCTTTGGTGCTAGTCGCCAGCCCCTGGCCTATGGAAGGCGGGCTTGGGGTAGTCACGGCACGGGCCCCGTGGACGGGTCGTGACAAATTGGTATCAGAGGTGGTCAGTTCTACCGCAGACTCTGATCTTTCTTTCTGTGAAGCAATAGTGTTAAGGGTACCGAGTGTGGTTTTCAGTTCAGGGAGTCCAGTGTTGGTGCGGGCGGCCGACGTATCCATACACCAGGACCCTGGCAACTGATTTCCGACTTTGTGAACGAAAACACTGATTGTGTTTGTGTTTTCGAAGGTTTCCCCCCTTAAAACAGCTCAAACCAGGTCAGCTCACCAGGTATAATTGTTTGACCATGTTACGTTGTTTCTTTCAGGATGCCTTTTCTCGGACGACCAGTTAGAGCCCAGAGGGATGTGCGTGCTGACAGCCTGTCGAGTGACGAGGCTTCGGTACAGGGCCCTCTTGCAGTTGAGGCACCAGCGGAGGCACCAGCGGTACTACCATACGTTGGGCCACCGATGCCACCAGCCCCAGCAGTAGGCGATGCCCGCTACTTGAGCGCACTGCATGAGTTCCAGCGCCAGAGGCCACCCAGGTTCGGGGGAGAGACGGACCCGCAGGCGGCTGAGGATTGGCTGGAGGCTGTGGTGGGAGTCTTCAGGCTAGTGGGGACGCCATTGGACTTCATGGTGACCTTTGCTGCCAGCCTTCTTCAGGCAGCAGCAGGCAGGTGGTGGAGCCACTTGTTCCAGTTTTGCGATGGGATGGCATTAACATGGGAAGACTTCGAGACCTTCTTCAGGGTGGAGTTTGTGCCAGTAGCTCTACACCCCGAGCGTGCTCAGGAGCTGCTGCCTCTGCCGCGTGTTTTTCGATCAGAAGCCGAGTCATCTGTGGGCAGTAGGCAGATGATGCAGAGGTCCAGGAGGACCAGACCAGCAGTTGGGCGATCTCGGGTTTTAGGACCGGTGGTGCGGGGCACCTGGGGTGGGGTCAGAGCCAGGTGTGCCAGAAGCAGACTGTGTTAATCGTACGGTGGAAAGGGGCACCTGGCACGTGACTGTCTGACTCCTCATACAGTTGATCCATAGGCTTTTGAGGAGCCACCGAGGCAGAGGCATCGACGAATTCTTGAGCAACAGTAGAGTAGTGGACAAGGCAGTAGAGCTCCTGGGGCAGGTGGACAAGAGCGGAACTAGTGGATACGTCTCTTGTACTTCTAGTTCCATGTTGATGTTGTTTTTGTGTCTTTGTACCATGAGTTGCAATAAAATAAAGACACGTATCTTGTGATGTTTGCTTTTTTGTCCTCTTTTTGTGATGTTACTAAGTGGTCCTGGTTAAGACTGTTGACTTGACCCTCACTTTCAAAATTCCTACTGGAGGATACCCAGTGACCTCACACTGATGCCGACAGTGTGACTCGACCCTTGGAGGCGAGAGTGACAGTTGGATCTATTAGTAGTTGCGTCGAGGCCTTACGACGTCATCCATGGAATGAATGCATCATTTATGTCAGGATTGACTGTATTAGGCAACGAATGTGGTTCATCCAGGGGATGAGACCAGATTTCTCTTATCGGCAAAGAAGAAATCATAGCAGCTCTTGTGAGGCTAGAGGAGGTGCAGTTCATCCAGGAGCAGATGAAGACTGCACAGTGCAGTAAGAAACAAGGAACCGGTGCCAGTCTTAGAGACTCGGGTGTGATAAATGTTTCAAGAAGAGGTAGCTTTAAATAGAGATGAGTCTCCGAAGCGGCAGACGTGGAGGCAAAGCTAGGAGAGCAGCATGATGTGGTGTACATCTTAACATGCTACAACCACCCGCCTTAGTTATTCCCGCTAGGCTCAGGGAGCTGGAGGGCGGAGGAAGAGTGCGGCTGCATGCGGTCAAGGAGTGTGACCCAATGGCTCTAGAAATGATTCAAGGGACAGTCTATGTCCACTACTAGCTGCTGTAGTAATAGACGTCGATATGAATCATTCCTCGCTTCCACAAATCTTGTTCCAGACCTAGAGTTTCCGGTAAGCCGTGGACTTGACCATCACTTCTGGAGATACCTTGGGAGGAGACTCGATAATCACACTTACGCCGACGGTGTGGTCAGACCCTCGAGGCGAGAGTTCTGGTTGGAATCTCTTGGTGGCAGCGTCGAGGCCTTACGACGTTAGTTTGAGTATGAAATGGGAAATAACTGTTCATACTCGAATTGACGGTTTTAGGAAAACGTTGGGATGGGTTTTCCTTGGTCGGAGGAAAAGGAAACCCCAGGCAGTGCAGGGTAACTCTTGCACAGGAGGGTGCGACCGATCACTCTTGAGTCGGTCAACCTTACCCTCATAGCAGCAGTCATTTTGAGTTTCAGTTCTAACCAAAATGGAGACCTCTGGAGTTCGAGGATGACAACCACGTCTTCTTACGGGTCTCACCTTGACGAGGTTTACGGAGATGTGGCCTGGGAGGCAAGTTATCTCCGAGGTTCAACGGACCTTTCTAGGTCCTCAGCTGGGTAGGCGAGGTGGTTTACCACTTGGCCCATCCACTTCAGTTGCACTAGGTGCATGACGTTTTCCACGTATCCCAACTGAGGAGATACGTGCTCGACCCCTTCGCATATCATCGACCATGAGGAGCTAGACGGTGGCGATGAGTGTCTTATACGGAGGTTCCTGTGGGGATTGAGGATCGACAGGAGCGGATCCTAGGAGGATGGTCGATTCCTCTTGTGCACTTTCTTTGGCAGCACGAGAACCTCCAGGTGAGCACATGGGAGCGGAAGGCTCAGATGCGTGCTCAGTACCGCTTTGTTTCCCTAAGTTTGTGGTGAAGCTTTACGGGGACGTAAATCCCTGTGGTGGGAGTAATGTAAAGACCCGTAAATTCCAAGGGAATTTTTTTTCTTAATTTTCTTTGGAATTTTACAAGAACGCAGTTTCTGACGGCGCCTGATTCCGAGGCCCGGTGTGCCCGGAATCAATTTCCGAAGTTTGGCTCGGGTACGTTCAGTGAATGGACGAGCGGGTTTTTCTAACTTTTGAACCGGTGCTCGGAATTGAATTCTGAGGGCACCGATGGAATCCTAGCGCCGATATTTTATTAGAAACGCCTCTTCCGGAGTTGCGTTTGCTCGGGTGTGGTTTTTAATTTTCGGTCTTAAAGTTAAGAAATAAAATAATTTTACGACAACTTTATTTTATTTCACTTAAGCCACTTGGAAGCCACTTGAAGCCACTTAAAAGCAGCTTAAACTGAGTTGAACCGGATAGGGTACTATCCAGAAATATCTTACCCTCTTGGTAGGATATTTGTGAGGTGGTGCCCGCACGAGCCCTGCTGTTTCTTTCCGCTAAGTAACGCACTCGTGAAAACCCGTCTTTATGAAAGTCAACTGACGCATTTTCTTAAATTCTTAACAGACCTTTTAATTGGGCGGTTTATTTCGTAAATTAAATGAGCTGTTTCTTTCGTTGAATTAATTCTACGAATTAATGGTTCGTTTCTTATCTTTTGAAATTCAAATGTTTAGTTGTGTAAATAAAATAAGGCTTAAGCTTCTTTTATTTTGGGTTGAAACTTGTGGCGTGGAGAGGATTTGGAGGAATGCGTTCTTCTTCGGCGAAGAACGCGAAGAACGCGAAGAATGCCAAACCTGCGGAGATCGACGACGTGAAGCCTTGTACCGCGACGCCAACGGATCTCCCTTCGCGACGCTTCTTCCGCGACGATCCAACCCCGCGACAGCCTTCGATCGACAACAACCAAGGTAGGGGGTTGCGCTTCTTTTTATTTTCTTTTTGGATTTCAACAACAACATGGATTTAATTATTATTAATTAAATTCGTATGTTCTTGGTCCTCGGAGATCGTCGACGCGACGCCCTTCCGCGGTGTGACGATCACCTCCTTCCGCGACGGTCAATTCCGCGACGACCTCGCATCCGACAGCGACGGAGAGGTAGGGATTTTATTTTGGGAATTACCCCCCTTTTTCTTTTTATATTCCCGTAATTGTTTCTTTAAAAAGTTAAAGAACTGGATTTGTGAACAATTTTAAAATTATTAAAATTGTTGTTTCCGTTCAAATAAGGAACCCGGTTTTATGAATCAATTTTATTTAATTAAAAATTGTTTTGGATATGCATTCATGTGTTGAACTTTAATTTCTCCCGTTGTTTATATCTAACGTGGAGGGTGCAGGCCAAACGAACACAGCCCGGCAACCCTCCGCCGTTTTTCGTTCTTGTGCGGATTTGACGGGCAACGACGGAACGTGCCGCAACGGATGTTTGATGATCCCGCAGTAAAGAACGGAACCCGGGAGGAACAACGGCACAGACGGGAAGGAAAACGGGTCACCGGAGCGACTTCGGCGGCCGGAGGCGGCGGCACCCCGCGGGTGTCCAGCGCGACACCCCGCGGGTGGCGCGGGGTTGTCACGCGGCACCTCACGGGTGTCCAGCGCGGCACCCCGCGGGTGCCGCGGGTGTCCAGGGCGACACCCCGCGGGTGCCGCGGGGTTGTCCCGCGACACCCCGCGGGTGTCCAGGGTGGCACCTCGCGGGTGTCCAGGGCGGCACCCCGCGGGTGTCGCGGGGTTGTCACGCGGCACGTCCGGCTGTCTGGCCGACACCCCGCGGGTGCCGCGGGGGTGTCACGCGTGGCGGCGGCTTTCCCCCGTGTCGGCCGCTCGGCCGGTCGGCCGAGCCGAGCCAGACCGGCCCTGGCTGGGCCAACCGGGTCGGACCCGACCCGGTTCGGGCCAACCAGGGGGGGGTCGGGCCGGGTCGGCCCGGGCCCGGACCCCCCATCTTCGGACGACTTTCGTTCAAACGCCCGTAACATGAGCTACGGGCCTCCAAACGACTCGCCGTCAGCGGCAACGCAATCCTTGGAGCGAGTCGGACGTTTCGGTTTATCGTACTCAAGGTTTCGGAATACTTTGGGTTCGGCCAGGTTGGTTCGTACACGAAACCAACCGGGCCCTCGGAGCGGAAACACTCATATCTTGAGCTACGGACGTCCGATTGATGTACCGTCAGCTTTGTTAGTTTCCTCTTAGTGAGACGGATCTTTTGGCTCACTCCGCCTGGGGTTTGGGTGCAGGTGGAGTACTGTCGGGTTGGTTTTGCCTTAAAAACCAACCGGGCCCCTAGGACGAAAAAGCCAATAACTCTCAGACCGGGCGTCCGATTGATGCGCCGTCTGTTGCATTGAGTTCCTGTTGACGATACGGAACTTTTGGCATCCTTCGCCCGAGTTTTGGATACAGTTGGTAGTGGCCGGGTTGGATCGCACCCGAAATCCAACTGGGCCCCTGGAACGGAAAAGCTGATAACTCTCAGACAGGACGTCCGTTTGACGAACCGTCAACGGCGTTTACGATCACGTTGAGAAACGGTCCCTATGAGTATACCCTACGAGAGATCGGGGTACAGTTGAGATACGGCTGGGTTTGGTTCGCTCACGAAACCAACCGGGCCCCTGGGACGAAAAGACTAATAACTCACAGACCAGGCGTCCGATCGACGCGCTGTCTGTTGCGTTGAGACCCCTGTGACGAGGTGGTCCTTTGAGATACTTCTTCGTGGGACCTTGAGATACTTGAAGTATCGACTTGCAGCTCGTGGAGCGGACCCTCCCAGAGACGAGCGTGCGGAGTACGGAGACCGTGTAGCCGACTGAGACCCGATGACTGGTTGACCGACTCGACTTGGAGTGAGTCGACTAGCCCAGTGGACGGAGCACTACTTTGTTTGGGTGCAGACCCATGGAGGACGGAGCACTACCTGTGTGATAGTGCAGACCCGCGGTACTTGTCCGGAGAGTACCTCTGCAGGCTACTAGGGGGTGTGCACTACTGTGTTTGGGTGACATACCTCGGTGGGAAGCTCTACTGTGTTTGGGTGGCTAGCCCGCGGTACTCGACAGGAGGAGTACCTCAGCAGTATTAGGTTAGTGAGCAGTACCTCGGAGTCGTGATAGGACCACTTTACACTCTAGAGACGGAGCTCTTCAGCAGTTACGGTTTCGATAATGAAAATCCTGGTTTGAGCTGAGACTTTTGACCATTGTGTTTCCTCATGATTGAGATGGGTTACTTGATAACTTAGGTATATGTATGGGCATATACCTGGGTAGTGGTTATCCGTTGATCTCATGATCCTTGTGTTTCCTCATGATTGAGATGGGTTACTTGATAACTTAGGTATATGTATGGGCATATACCTAAGTGGAGTTTATCTATTGAGATATTCTTGTGGGTATTATTGTTGGATTTAGTGAGACCTTGAGGGTCTCGGGGTCCCTACTGAGTATCATTATACTCACCCCTGCACGGGCTATGCCCGCACCTCATTGTGTTGGTTGCAGACGACAGGCAGTGCTGACGGAGGCCGAGTGTTCGAGGACTGGACGGTACCCGGAGGTGGACTACACGACAAGTCAGTGTCCGGTGGTGGACTTCACGGCGAGACGACACTCGGAGGAGGTTGACGGATGAGAGAACTGTGGAGGCTATCTGTACCTACCCTTCAGGTAGGATTCGTGGTGGACGATCCAGGAGCTGCGCCATCTGTACCTACCATTCAGGTAGGATCCGAGGAGGACAACCCAGGAGCCGCTTCCCTCCCTCCAGCTGTTGTCTTTTTTTTTTTCTGTTGTACTTTGTTCAGTTGTAGTTGTACTTTCTTTTGTGTTTGTATTCTGGCCCATTTACTTTTTATCACTTCTTTTTGTACTTAGCGTTTTACTTCCTCTTGTACTCTGTGGTGTTTTGTTACTTTTATAAAGGCAATGCCTTCCCAGTTATCGGGATTTACGCCTTTGGTGCTAGTCGCCAGCCCCTGGCCTATGGAAGGCGGGCTTGGGGTAGTCACGGCACGGGCCCCGTGGACGGGTCGTGACATACAGGGCTAGCCTGAGTGGTTGGTCTCATGCACTACCCTACCTACACTAGTGGAGAGGACCCATAGGTGTGGTCAAACCATGATGGATAGGATACTGACACATACTTCTAGAGATATAAATTTGTGTCATGAATTTATTCTAACACCACATTGGCTGCCGATGTCACTGGACCTATTGTTTCTAACATGGATAGCCCAACTTCTACTGACACCACCATGACTGGCTAACGTAACAAACTTCTCCACACCAAAACCAAATTATTTTTTTATTGACTACCTTTTCCCCAACAAGATACCACCACGATCTACCAAACTTCTCATATTCCCCTAATATGTTGCCCCCACATTGTTCCTCGATCACAACACCTCCCTCCATAAAATTCACATTGCAACACTACTGACCACCCTCAGGATTGTGGTTTCCTTAAATTTAATTCTTGATAAGAATAAAAAGGGGTGGGAATAAGAAATTAGGTTCTTGATCATCAACTATTCATCAAAAAACACAGATAGGGAACAATGTCAGGAATAAAATCTTTAACCATAATGATTTAATAGCATGAGGGTTGGGGATATCAAAAGAAGGGACTAGAATACCAAAATTAAGCTTCAAAATTCATTAATGGGGTTCAAAAGAATAAACATATCTCAAATCACAAAGCATTTAGTAGAAATTCAAAATAATAAGCCATAAATTATCTATGGATCTTTCATTGGTGAATATCACATTCATGTTGGGTGTCATTGTTGATTCCTCTATGTAGTTCACTCACCGACTCGAATATCTCACAAATCCTCTCCCATACCCTCCTCTATAATTAGTGTTTATGTTAAACCCTAATTATATACGATAAGGGGGATTAAAAATTTTCTATTAGGATTTACCAATAAAAAATTAATTATTTATAAACTAATTACTTCCATTTAATGACAAACCTATGAATGATAATCATGGTACCCTAGGTTAGGACTACAATAATACCCCTTTAAAGGATACCCCCCTATTTATGGGGAAACCACAACATCTGTTTCTATATATATCACTCTATTTATGTGGAAAATGAAATTATATCGTAATCACAAGCACGAAGAATAAAAATAATATATTATTTTTGTATCCTCATGATGAAAAATTGAAGAACTAGCTTAGTGAATAACCACCAAAACACTATTTATAATTTTGTAATGGTACAAATAAAAAAAACATGGGTCACTACATCCTTCCCACCTTCAGGAATTTTCACATCAAGAAGAGAAACCTAATCAAAAAGTTGATGGTAGAAATTCTATACCTGGTTATCTACTCCCATTATTATTTGTAAATATTCATATACTACAAAAGGATCCACACTAGTGGAATATATTGTCCATAATGAGTCCTCTACCATTAGTCCTCAACCTTTAATTGGTACTCTGAGAAGATATAACCATCATCGATGTGCATTTCAACCCAATCAATAATGTATGATGTTTTTATCTATGACACATGGAAGATTTCATGAACCTAGTCCAAATATGGGGGAAACGTTGGGTGGTAAGAAAAATAACCCAACCTACAAAGGATTTGGAATGGAATGATGAACTTCAGGTAAAACATTCCTCCCTAACAAAATCTCTAAAATCCATTTCATTGTGAGACATTAAATAACACATGATCTCTCTATATAAACTAAAAAGCCCTCAATCATCAGTCCATGTAGGAATTATGAAAGATCTCTGTAGTCCTCATTTGATATTAGATCATATGAACCTTATCTATTTTCACATTCACTAACTTTGGTCCCATCAAATGTGACTCTATTTCCTCCACCCAACATAGGGGTAGCCTGTAGGGTCCCTCATACAAGGCCTCAAAATTTTACATGTTAATGGCCGAGTGGTTGCTATTGTTTTACTTAAACTCTATTAAAGGAATGCGATACTCTTAGCTCCATACAAATTACAATACACAAGCCATGGATATATCCCTGAAACCTAAATGGTTCGGTCATCCTGGTCATCAGCCTGAAGTTGGAATGTTATAATCATTCACAATTGAGTCTTGAATTCCACTCACAATCTCTTCCATAACTAGATTTTAGATTAAGAGTCATCGTGAAAGAAATCATCAAGGGTATCCCATATAACAATAATATCTCACACATATACAAGAATGATGAGATCTCTAGAGAACTCTACTCATGAATAGTAAATAAGTTGGATGACTTGGTCAGTATATCGATGACCACATATATAACATCAAGACCTTTCATAGACCAGGGGATCCTTTTCATAAAATGCATCTATATTCCATCTCACTTTCACTATAGAATCTCTAGGGGTTAGGCTAAATCTAATGGGACCTAGTCCTCCACTTTCATCTATTGTGAAGTGAAACAAAAAAAGATAAAATAAAAAACACTCTATTTCATACCTTCCCACCAATATTGATGTTTGAGGTCTTGTTACATCTTTATCTCCCCTAGATAAACCATTGAGGGTGAAGTATGGAACTCCCTTAGGACCTCCTCAAATAATGCGTATGGCACTACTGTTTATCCTTAGAAGAGGATGACAAAATCCCCACATTTTTGAAAATTCATTTGGTGGATTACCTAAGTATATTGTGTCATGTAAAATATTGAAGTAGTTTCATCCCTAATGGGCCTCCCTCATGTGATGGAGAACTATAGATTCCACCACCACTGATAAAATATAAGATGCTTCTCCCTTTTCTAGTAGGGATAGCTATAATGAGTCCAACTAATTAGATGTCTCCTCCAACAACAGAGAACTAAAATTCATACTAATGGTATGTACCAACTTATTTCACTTCCCTAGAGTATTTAAATTTTTTAATTCATAGTATTACAAGAACTCTAACCCAGGAATTTTCCTTAGTTTGAGGTATCTTTGATAAAATATGTACCTGTTACTCTTATGGTCTATAGAGAAAATGAATTACTCTCTAAGAAGTTAGTGCTTCAAAGCCGTCAAATAGAACATTATATCTATCAGCTCGAAGTCATGGGTTATATAGTTCTGATCATGGAACCTCAACTATTTAGGACCATAAACAATCACTTTCTACCTCTACATCATCACACAATCCATCATAGTTATGAAGGATTAATATAACACAATGTACTTGAATCGCTCCTATGAAATCATCAGGATTGGATCACTCATCAACCACTGCTTAAACTCTTGGAGAACTCTCTATCATTGCTTAGACATGACAAACAACTTCCCCTTTCAGGTAAGGGTATTAGGGGTCTAGAAATTTTTGAGAAGTTTTTATATAAATATTCTATAGTGCCTCATTAACCTGAGGAACCATCACACCTCTAACACACTCTTCAGAGTCTCCCAAGATAAATCTATTTTATTCTTTGTCGGGTATAAAACTAATCTGACCACTGAGATTACTTACCCGAGGAAGTGGATCTTTCTAATCCAAAACTCACACTTTGAGAGTTTTATATCCAATTGGTTCTCTTAAAGAATGTCCCAAACGATTGTCATATGCTCATCATGCTTATCCTCGGATATTGAATAGATGATTATTTCACTAATGTATATAACTAATAACCGATCTAATAATGAATGTAAGATATGATTTACAAAGACCATAAACATAGCCAAATAATTATTCACACCCAATGGAAGCACCAAAAACTCATAATGGTTATAGAAGAACCAAAATATCATCTTCAGAATATCCGCTTTGAGAACCCAAATTTGGTGATAGTATAGGTTGATATTGATCTTCAAGAATCACTTATCTCCCTTCAACTAGTTGAAGAGATCATCGATACTCAGAAAAGGGTACATTTTCTTGAATATTACTTGATTTAGATGATGATAATTATTGAAAATCCTCATTCTCCCAACAGACTTCTAGGTGAAAAAAATAAAGATATCATAGGGGACACACTGATTATAATTAAATCTTTATCCATAAGGTAATATGACTACACCTTCAACTCCTTAAGGTTATTCACTACCATCTGATAAGTTTTGGAATATATTATATTGGTCTCGTGGTATAGGTCAATATAGAAATTGAACTCTCAAAGGGGGGGGGGGAGACCATGAATCTTCCCGATGAAAAATGTTCTTATACTCTTCCATAACTTTAAGAATATAATAATATGAGGAATATACCATACATAGTTCCGATGTTTCCAACTGAGGAGTGATAATCTATAAGTTATCTTTTACAGCCCATAATCATCTTTCCTAAAGGTCCCACTCTCCCATGAAGGAGAATCTAGATCCATCAGCTTAGTATCCCATCACTCTCCAAAGGTTGTAGTCTATAAAGGCATGAATTTAAGATATTCAATCCATTCTAAGGAAGTATTTATAGGGATTCATCGCCAATATAGTGAGGTCCCAGGGAAACCTCTTTCTACTAAGTGAAAATTCTCATCCTTGGAAGGTGTAAATGAGTAAATGATTTATTTTAGTAGGAGTCCATAGATACATGGTTGGGGTTAGGGGTTCTACTAGAATATCTAGCTCTAATACAAGGAATATAGTAATAATGGAGGGAATTGCACCAATTTATATAATTATGGTTTCCAAAGTATATTAGAGACATATTGTACCTTGGATAATGTCTAACACTACCTATTCATAACCCTCCATCACTTTCATTTGGTCACATCTTTGACCGCCAACCCTCTTCACCAAGTGTGGACTGCTTAGGGGTGGATGTGGTAGAATTTGATACTAGAATCCTCCTCTTTATGAATCTAAAACTTCTCCAACAATGCTAGATCCTTACAGAATACTGAAACCACTTTTAGGTGGTCTTTGAGGACACCATTGTCTCTAGTGTGAAGGTTTATCCACTACCTATTTACCTTCTACTGCATGGAAAGTTGGGTGGTCAAATGCCATATGAACTTATCCTCTATATCCATAATTAATCTTGTCCCCTATAATTTTGGATAATTTCTTTGACTTTTGAGTTTCCGATCCTCGAGTCTAAGGTAGAACATGTTAATTAATCTTACATCGCATCCCAGATTCTTGATTTTAGATGAACTCAACTGAAGAATAATCTCTTGTATGACCACCTACACTAACTGATAGTTTCTATCCATTTTCCAAGAAGCTATCCATTACCAAATCTCTCTTCATAACCTTAACCTAGGTGTTCATATAGAGTGTAATGATTTATTTTTGGATATATCTATCGAGGTAATTCTCAAATATCCTTGCTAAAAAGAATCCATTATAAATCATGTTGAGTGAGTAACTCATGATATCAATGAATCTTGATGTGTACTCAAAAACTAAATGCTACTTACTGCAATTGTAACATCTCTTAGATAGATAGAGAACATAACATTTCTAAGTAGCACTACTCATAGAAGAGATGCTCAAACATTAGATAATGAAGGGTCTCCTCACCATGGGTCGAGATGATCAAGGTACACTAGTAGCTTTCTTCACCATAGAGAAGACTAATGTCAATAAATATCATTTAATATGTAAGAATTCATATAATTTAAAATACTTGAACCACTATCTCAAACTAGACCTTAATCACTTGAGTTATAGGATCACCTTAGAACCTATATGTTCTTTATTGCTGGAAATAATGTAGCATACATAACCTATACACATCATAATCCCATACCATATGAATAATTATATGTATAATAGATGTAAGAATGTCCAAATACACTATGGGAGGTGGGTTTTATCACTACATAATGAGAATAGGTACAAATAATTATCTTCTCAATGGATTCACATCATGATCTCATGCTTGAATAGAATCCTCATTTCTCAATTGGTCAATGATGTGAGGCTTAATCAATATCATAGGGACATCGTGAACCTACCTTAGAATCCACGATTCCTCTCTATGTGAAAAAATTATCTAATTTATCAAGATGGGTCAAGATCATCAAAGTATATTTAGAGTGTTGGATCAAGAAGGACATTTAAATGAATTCCCCATTATTATATGATGAATATTCTATTTATTTTTTCCCTATGATATGTGGCTCAGTATATTGAGTCCAAAATCATGTTATTAGAGTCTTAGTGAATGGATACATCAACCGCCACTCCAACACCAGGTTCCCTAGCTTGAAATCCAATCTTAAGACCCCCTTAACACCATTTTCCTAAATTACAATACAAATAATCACCATAAATATACATAAAAAATATATCCCTATGAAAAAATTGGCTTTAAATCTACTTTGACACAATCGAACCCACTGATACCCCTCCCAGATAGAGGTAAGCTGAGTGTACCACCCAAGACCACCTCCAATAGGTAGCGAGTTGGTGACTAGCACTGAGTAGAAATATATCACATTATGGGAGGCCTTATCCTAATGAAACTATTCTCAAAACACATCTACAAAAATTATATAACAATAAATAATAAAAAAATGAAACTAACTGGAATATATGACGCATGTGATAAAAGATAAGTTATATAAAGAAGAAAATAACACATAATCCATAAAAAAAGTGGAAATATTCATGAATAAAAATATAAAATAAAAACCATCTCAAATTACTATGATAGAGAGTTACCTAAATGAGATTACTCCAAACATGAATGTTTCCCACTACTATTACTTCTAGGTACCATGAGGCCCCACCAACATCGTTCCCAACAAGGTCACCACTGAAATATATATTATTTTAATAAGACATGAAACTTGTGGGAACAAATTCCTATGATGGGGGTCATTATACATATAAATAATAATATTTATTTAATCCATAAAGGAATAATAATAAAAACCATTCAACTCAAGACTCCATGGAAATAAAAAAAGGAATAACCAATCAAAAATCTAGATATGATCTAAGGGAGAGAACCTATGACATATGGGAGAGTTACACTTTGTAAAACCAACCTATATGGAAACCAATAAGAAGGAATAATAATATAAATGATAAAAAACAAGAATACTACATCACCTATATTGAATTTTATTTATTAAAATTTTCATCTTTGAAGGATACATAGCATTCAAGGGAATAATCGAACCTAGTGGAGGAAACATGCCTTATATAAGTTCTTAAATTGGGATGTAATGACTCCATAGATAGAGAAGTAATTCCTTGAGTAAGTATGGGAGTATCAAAACCAATCCACGATGTGGGGGACCGATGCCCAGACATAAACTCACTACTATGGGAGTACTAACCATGATAATACTTTAACCACCATGCTTGATCCCTACCATCAACCTTACAAATATAAATATGAAACTACATAAATTTCATCAAAAACAAAATCATAAGACCAAAAATATTATTCAATATTTATCTATATGAAAAAATTCTCATGATAGGTTGATTTTTTTCTCAAATTCTATATATGGTGAAAAATTATTGAAATTGACATTCCGGAAAAAATATGGGCCCTACGGTGGTCTTTGGGAGCACTGAGAGTTAGAGAGAATTACCCTAGAATGAATGTGAACCATAAACATTATTTTATTCTTGGGAATGGTGTTCCCACATGAAATATGTTTAACTGTTCATTTACCATTGGGCGGATTCGAACTCGTATGCTTGCTCAGCCCACTAGTCGGGCCTACTGCTAACGTGGTTGAAATTTGATTAGAAAGTCGGGCCTACTACTAGCGTGGTTGAAATTTTATTAGAAATATGATGTTAATATCCTAATAAGTTGTTTCTGTGTGTCAATACCAACATCTAACTGCATATAAAACATTAATTTAGATAACCATACTTTTTACTGCATGTCTGATCCTTCCACTTTTGAGGCGACCAACCCTATCATTAACACAACTGACCCTACCGCTGTCAACATTTATTTTGCTACCTGATAAAATGAACTACATCACACTACTATTAAACAATATAATGTATGACCATATTAACTCCACCTCAAACCCACCTTAATGTTTCATGATTCCCCTATTCCCCCATCACACTTTTATTACCTCATGACTTTACCACGACCTCACTCTCTATGAAGGTCACCGTGCAGCATAACTGACCACCCTTGGACTTGTAGTTTCCTTCAATTTTTCACCCAAGAACAAGAAATGGGGATAATAAAAGTAGTAAATTTCGGAATAATTATTATTCATCATAAATTAATGGAAATAGTACAATATTTTAAATAAATCTCTAACCCTAAGGATTTCATTTCATGAGGCTTGGGGAAATAAAAAACAATGACTAAAATTAAAAAATTGGGGTTTCAAAAATAATTAATAGAGTTAAATAGAATAAAAAACATGAATCATGAAAAATGTATTATAAGTCCAAAATAATGTTCCCTTACTCACATTTGTATCATTTATTAGTGAAGACAACATTCGTGTCGGGTGTCGTTGGCAATTCCTCCATATTGTTCATGTATGGCGGTTCCCAAATATCCTAAATCCCCCTATCAACATTTATATAAATAGGGTTTATGTCAAACAACTATTATAGTAATTATAAGTATTAAATAATAGATATTAGGGTTTTTCATATAAAATCAATTAATTAGAAAAAAATTTGTTCCATTTAATCTCACACACATGAAAGATAATCTCGAGGGTCTTGGTGAAAACCACAATAACACACCACATATGGTAAGGGTCTTATTAAGGATGAAACCATAAAATATATTTCTATATCTGATTCTACATTCAAGGGGAAAATTAATTTTTCCCACAGTCATGTGTAAACATACTAAAAGTAATCACTACTTGAAATAATTCCATTAGTGAAAACCAAAAGTAGCCTCTAAGTGACTACTTTTGGAAGTCACAGTTTCTCAATTGATAAAAACCAAAATCAACCACATTTTTTGGTCTCTAATGGTCCACACAAAAAACTAGTTTTAGGAGTGAGACATTATCAAAGTAAACTAGAGATGTTGGGGGTAAGTAAGAGGTATGTCATGAGTTACACTCATTATCAAGTGAAGATGTATGGTGGATGAAAAGAGGTGAGGTTGGAAGGGGGTTCTTGATGTGTGGTATTTATATGATGGGATGTGATTGGAGGGATACCTAGAGTGTTTCAAGGGAGGAAGAGGGTGGTCAAAGTGTGTTGGAGGTCACCTAGGGTGATGAGGGTGGTGATGACATGCAACAGCAGAAACCCACAAAGAAGACAAGTGGAAGTGTGAAAAATCATGCTAGATTTTTTGAAAACATTAGTATCCGCCATTGGTGGTCTCTAATACCACCTTTAGTGACTGCCAATGGAATATTCTAATGAAATCCACATTATATAGGCTCAAACCCCAAGATTTATTGTAGTTAACATATTATTTTTATTGTATTATTTTTGAATCCTCACGACACCAAAAAAATAAAAGGTCCTACCCAAGGAATGACCAATAAAATATTATTTAAAATATTCATAAAGGATCAAAGAATAATAAATAGGGTTTCTATAAGAACCTTCATTTCCACATAATAAATAATTTTCACTAAAAAAACATTTGAGTGATTACAAAAGATACAATTTATAGCAATAAGTAAATTATTTATCACTAATAAGTACTTATAATGGTAATCTATCAAAAATATTTTTCCACATAATTTACATCATAATTGTGACTTTTTTTAATGTTTTTTAGCTAAAACTATATTGCATTGAATTATTTGTGATGAAATTCCACAAATAAAATACTTGTTGCTTCTAACTATTAATGATGAATTTTATATTATTATTTATAAACTTATATAATATTTATAACGAAAATAAATCACAAAAAAAATTTCTATGTATCTATTATGATGGATATTTTTCAAATAGTGATGAAATTTTTCCTATAAATTTTTTTTAGAATTTTTTGTGACATATAACTAAAAATAATAATCCATCACAAAATAATGAAAATAAATAAAAATAAAAAAATTGAAAAAAATAAAAAATAAAAAATAAAACTAGAAATGTATGAAAAAAATTATTACATAATAACTGTAAAAAAAATTATATAATAATCATTGTAAAGAAGCTAGTTAAAGGTGATCAACACCTAAAATTTCTCTAGGTAGTAGTGGAAGGGGAATCACCATCCATTAACCTCATGCCTTCCATCACATAAGATAAATAAAATTTTCATTACCGTACTATTTATGATGATGTTACACTTCCTTATCTCTAGTCAATCTCTGAATGATCTCATCCTATGATCTCAACCTCTCAATATACTATCCAAAACAGAAGTTGACCCCATGAAAATTTATTTTGGGATAGTTAATTAGGACATCATTTTATTGTCATAAAAAATTATGAGTGTCAATCATAATCCAATAATAATTACCAAAAATTTCCTAGTACCATTTGTTAAGAGCCATGCCACATATTCAAAAGTGTGAATGTGGTGATATTTAGTCATCATCTTACCTACCTTGGGTCTTATACATAATATCTTACAAGTGTGTATCCGACTCATGCATATCTAGTAAAAGACAATACAATAGACCCAACCCCACACACCTGAATTCATTGTTGAAAACTTAAAATTTACATTTATGGATTTAATACTGATGGAGCTAACTTAATTTCCTCTATCCAAAACTGACGACATCAAAAAAAATATCTTGGGTCACTTACATTCCCAAAGAAATTTTAGGTTTAGTGTTTTAAATAATTAAGAAAAAAACTAAACAACATGTATTCATAAACTATTAGTTCATGAATACAAACATCAAATCCCACTATACCCAAAGTTTCATATTCCACATTTGGTCATCGTCATAATTTATATAAAAAACTCATAGACATAATTCCTTAAACCTAAATCTTTAAAACCCGAGGAAAATAAAATATATGTAGGGTGATATAAAATGACCATTAAGGTTAAATGTAAGAATTACAAATTTTATTTCAACATGGAGCATAAAAAGAGAGTAAATATATGATGACACAATTAAAGTTCATGAGTATATCAGAAGAATATGCAAACCCATAAATACTTAGCTCTAATGGCCCTAAGTCCTTCATTTTTTATTGATTTTTAATATCCCACCTTTCAAGGGGTGATGTGGAACCCTTACGAGGCCCGTAGGAATAAGTATTACAAGGCCCATAGGCCTTATAGGAATTCATTGCTCGTAGGCTTCAAACACTACATACAACCCATACTAACTACTTGGAACTGCTCCTCCCCAGCATCTTCATCATGAAATCAGATCTCCACCTTTTCATGGCTATTCAGTTAGGCTTTCCCATGCATTCACAGGATTGTCCTGATGGAAGGTTCCATACCCTATCATTCTTGCAATCCGTTTAGCTTTTTCTATGGTGAAATCTCCTTCCTCCTACTCCTTCTAAAGCTTGTTCCTTGTGGGTTTTCTGGTTTGCATATGCACTTATGGTGTCCCAAAGTCCTTGAGGTGGCCCGAAGGCCTTACTGACCCAATGTACTAGGTGGATTGAAGGCCTTAAAGGACTCGTGGACCAAATAGGTGGCCTCAAGGCCCAAATGGGGGCATATTTCCAGCTGCTATAGTGCCACACAGTACCTGCTACAGTTCCTGCTACAGTACCTGCTATAGTTTTGCATAGTTCCTGCTATAGTTCCTGCAATAGTACTTGCTACAGTTCCTGCTATAGTAATTTCTACAGTACCAGTAATTATCCCCCACCTGGATTTGATCCTGGGTCTCTTGGATGCACTAAAGGAGTCCTCACCAACTGGGATGAGGCTCATCTGAAAACCCATCAATTCTTAGATAATAAAACCTGAAAACATGGAATAATGATTTAATAAAGTAAAGAATCATCAAAATCAATAATCACAATCCATTAGATATCAATATTGATCATAAGAAACATTATAAACCCACATAAAGCATAGATATAACTTATTGGTATCTTGGAATATTATCTTCATATCACTTCTTACAAATGGAATAACCAATGAGGATATCATTTATCTATGGGGAACCTAATGCCTTGGAGGGATATAAAAAACCCACCCATCCTTGGTTTATCATATAACCACCGATCATTAGTTAATAACATAACTACCTATCCTTGTTTTTTAACAGAACTACCCATACAAGGTTTATAATGGATATACCCATCATTATAATCAATGTCCAAGAACTGTATCATGAATAAAGTACATAAAAATTTTATTTCATCATAAAATAAATGAAAAAATATTTATTATTTTTATAACTTGATTAACCCATGTAAAAGAAAAATGTTCTATAATAATCTCTTTGAAACTTGATTAACCCCTAGAAAAGAAAAGGGTTCTATACTAATCTCTTTAAAACATGATTGACCTGTAGAAAAGAAATAGGCTCTGTAATAATATTTAAAAAATAAAAATAAATACAATGAAATAATGGGGATGATATCATTACAAAATATCTCCATTTGAGAATAAGTAACAACTAGGGTTTTTAACGTTGATGAATGAAAATACTACTAAAAGATCATTACTTTTTAGTAAAATAAACTTTTGATTTTGGATATCACTTTTAAAAAAATTAAATTCCAAAAATGTTTTAAAAATAATTTTATTTCAAGAAAACATGGAAACATATAAAATAAGGATCAAAGAAATTAATTTTTATGATGGTAGGAAAATATGTTCATGTTTTAAATGTTAAAAATTAACAATCTTTTCAAAACATTTTCTAAAACGGAGTCCAAAGTGACCCATTTGGAAAATTTTAATAAATTTTCTTTCAAAACCTATTAAAATAAGGTCAAAGACTATGTAAAATATCTTTAGTAAATCATTTATTTTTAGAAATATTAATTTTGAGAACTTTTTGAAAAATATGGATATGGGAGAGAAAGATACCTGATCAAAAAGAAGATACTAGATCGTATCACTTATAAATGATTTTTTTGATTTTTCATTAATCAATAAATAAGGAAATAGAAGAAATTTTTTTAACCACATTAATAACTATTGGAGAAGAAATAAATGTAGATCAAAAAATAATATCATATAATTTTCTCAAAAGGAAACCTCAACATAAAAAATCCATAAATGAAAGGATATTGCAAGATAAAGCCTTTTACACTTTAGTAATTTTTCAATCATATGCCCCATGAAATAACAACATAAGATGACATATTAAATATCATTAAAATAATTATTTTCATGATATAACATTTAAAAGGGTAGTATATATACATCACAAATGAATATAGGTGCATATCATAAATGTATGTCTCAAAGAAATAGATTTTTAGATGAACAACCCTTTAAAAAATCATACCATTGAAGTAGATAATTAATCAATGAGTTCCTTATGTGTATAAAAAATAAATATGAATATAAAAAAGTCTAAATAAATAATAATATAATAAAAATTAATTAAAAACATAATCATATAAAATCAAATATAATGAAGAACTAATCTAACCTAATGAAATGAAATTGAATAATGAAATTATTTACAACCTAGTTACTTTGAATTCAAATGTCAATGGATGAAATAATTAAAATTGAAACATAAAATACCATGGTTAATTATGGATTCATGATATTACATGTAAAATGGAAATTTTATACACCCCACAATAAAACCAAATGGTGAATATAGAATATGTCTCATAGAAGTAAAAGAGAGATGAGAAACACTTAACTTAAGCCAAAAAGATCCATGCATGCCCTTTAACACTTGTATAAAAAGATTATATCAATTATATTATTTATTAATGATTTTTTTATAATTAACACCTTATGCATAAATTATTTATTTTATATCTTTATAATGAAATATTTTAAAACTTAATCAATTAAGTCTATGTCAGGTATTTTGAGGATGTTCGATTCATTGTTTCAAAATGGATTTCATGTGTTGACCATGTTCATAGAATAATTTTTTCAAAAACTAATGAATAATAATCATTAAAAAACAATAACATTTTTTCATGAATTATTCTTTTAAAGAAAATCATAAATTTTTATGAAAAATTGATTATAATACGATCCTGGAGATAATAGGCTATATATACAGATCAATAACTTTTCAATTTTTCAATGATCATTATGTATATAAGGTATATATTATTTTATATTTAGATAATTATAATAATATCATAAATAAAATATTATATATTTAAATAAACTAATATATATCATTCTTGTGACGTGGTGATAAAAAATCACATCACTTCGTAGAGGCAGTAGTCCACACATACACGAATGACATTATCATTTTTTAGTGTAAGAAAGAAAATGATATATTAAATTTATAGAATGATAAATATGAAATTAATATCATTATTATGTCATTTTTATCACATATATTCATTGAATTTATCTTTATTACCTTTTATGTACAACGTTAGTGAAAAAAGATTCACATCACTCTGTGAGCCGGTAGCCCACCGTACACACGAGTGACATTATCGTATACACAATGGAATGGAAAGTAAAAAATGTATATATTATATAATAACTCCATAGGTATAAATATGTTTTAAATATCATATATATACTTTAAATCCATCATTACAATGAACTGTGAGAGATGATAATAGAAAACGAATGTCATCAGTTCGTGAGGAGGTAGTCCACTGTACACATGAATGATGATTTGATATCCCATTTTATGGAAGAGGATATTTATTTAATTTATTTTGGTAATTCAACAAAATCTCAAAACATAAGAGATACTGGTGTCATTATATGAACATATTTAAAGAATGTTTGAAGGAGGGGGAAACATAAATAAAGCAAAAATGGATAGTGAGGAATTTTAGCTGACATAAAACCAACCATTTAGAATTATGTATAAATTTTTCCAAGAATGGATTTATGAAAAAATGTATTATAGGATGAGGGGATGGAATTTGAGAAGTTATTTGAGTTACACACTTGTAATTTTTGAAAATAAAATGTGTGTGCATGTTTTGTACATTCCAAAAGGATCCAAATTTTTCAATTATTGATAATTAGACCTTATAAGGTTTAAATACTTCTAGAAAATATTTTGAGACATGTTTTTAAATCATTTTGATATTAATATTTTTAATTTAACCCCTGATAAATACATTTTCACCCTGACTGTAGTAATTTATTTTTACTTTTTTCAATATTCATTATGATAAAAAATTAAGTTGACATTATTAGATAATACAAATTATGATTATTTAAAATATATAATCCATTTTACCAAATTAAATACAAAAAATTGGAAAAATGTAATATAAAATTAATCTCGCTGAGATGATGAAAAATTATGGTTTAAAGAAGTGTATTTTCAAGGAAATTATGCTTTTATAATAAATCTATGACTAATAATAATTATTATATGAATATAAATTAATATTTATTTATATATAATATTTAAATTTCATTTAAATAATTTCAAATTAAGGTTTTTTAATTAATTAAGATGGAAAAACACTGTGCACTTTAAAATAGTTTTCAAAAAAATCCATTTTTAAACATATAAAGAAACTTATACTGAAGTCCAATATGTAGTTGATTCTAAATAAATTAAGTTGAATTAATAAAACAAGTTAAAGATTATTTTAATTTAAATCACATGAAAAACATAACATGAATTTTTAATTTCTTAATTTATCAAAAGGAAATGATATTTTTACAAAAAATAGTGATTTTCACCATCCACTAAAAAATCAATATTTTTTTGAAAAATTCCAAAATTTCATGAAAAGTAAATTTTGATATTCCAATTTAAAAAATTATTTTAATTTATTAAATAATTTTTTTAAAGGTTCTAAAAATTAATTATAACATTTTTTCAAGAAAATCAATAAAAATCATTTTTGAAGAATAAAATTATTTTACTAAAAATTGATTGAATATTTTCTAAAAATTTATCAATAATTTATATTGAACAATATATATATATATATAATAAATTAGATAATACTATTCATATCCACCAATTTAATTACTAGGTTATAATGATTATATATTTCTTAGGATGTTTATGCTCGGTGTTATGTGTTGAATACACAATTGAACATAGTTTAATTTTCTAAAATATCAGGGTTTTATAGTTTAATAGAGAAAATAAATAACAAAAATGATTTTATCAATTAAAAAATAATATACAAACCACGTTCTACCATGGGTTATCAATAACATGTTGTCTTGTAGTATTATTTTTGCACGTTTTCTTTTATAAGTTGAATTCTATAAAAAATAAGCATCCAAAGACTATATAAACTAACCATACCCCTTAATAATTAAATATATTTTAAAAAATGAAATAGTAATTACAAATATTATTCACTATTAATATATGGTGTATATAAAAAGTATTACTCCCACCTTTATGAGTCTCATTATATATCTCTCAACTATATTTTCTTCCAAACAATACATTCTTCAATGTTTTTCTTATCTAGTAGGCGTACAAACCATTATATACCCGTAAAATAATGTAATTTGATTGATGATCCACAAAAGTCTCATCAAAATCTATTATAAAATATATTTACATTGATCACCTTTTAATATTATAAAAAATTTGACAAAAAAGATCATGCATGCATGCCTGCCATTCCTCTTGGATAGAGGTTCTTAGGAGTAATCAATAGGATACCACAAACCCTATATATATTTAACAAAATTATGTTAGAAATTAAATATATTTTAATATAAATGACAATATATTTTTTTGTATAAAACCCAGTAACCAAAAATTTTATAATGAAAATTGATGGGAACCTAGTCTCACGGAAACCAATGAACAAAAAATTGATTCTCAATATCATAGATATCAGATCAATGATCAAATGTTAAAAATGGAGAAAATATTTATTTTAAATTACTATTAGAAAAATGATTTATGAAATAAAAAAATTATAAATTTATAAAATATATGTTTTATTTACTTCTCTAAACTAGTATTGAAATCAAGATATGGGAAAAAAATTGAAACAAGGTCCAAATCACCAATCTAATAAGGTCTTGACCCCTCATAGATGGCTTGATACTAGGATCCTCACCGTGTAGATCTTATATCAGTATAGAGGTTCATCATTTAGTAAGTTATACTTTTCCATGCTACAAATAAGATCATGAGTGTCTTCTCTAAACATCTGAATCAGAACATATAAATATTATATAAAATTATTATTTAACAAAATTGTAATAAATATTTTTTAAAAGAAAAATAATAAAATAAAATTATTAATATACTTATAAAAATATTATTTACTAGTGTAACAAATCATCCTTCATCACCATATTCATCATTATCACAACCATCATATTTATATTCCATTTTATTGACATTAATTTATACAATTTATTTATTTTCATAAATTATTATTGTTTTATATTCATTTAAAAATATTTTATTAATAATGACATCATCATTATCACTTAATTTAAAATCCTTATTTGTAATATAAATATCTCCATAAGAATGATAAGTATATAGATGTGTCACTTAGAAAGTTTTAATATTTTATTTCTTTATAGAACAACTATAATTTTCAACAAAATAATCATCATGAGATTTAATTTTTATCACTCTCTACCGAATGATTATGTCTCTTATAGAATCATAATAATTCCAATGATAAACTTGTGAAATCCTCAATAAGATCAGTGCAGAAATCTAGTTTGAGGGTGGTGGTGGTGAAATAGGTGTTTCCTATTATTAACCAAATTACAAAATCATTAGAAAGCCTAACACCTTGGTAATTTAACCCACACTAATAGTTAGTTAATATGGATATATTTAATTATTAACCTAAAAATCCTCAACTACATGCAATAAAAGGAGAAAAATAAAGAAGTAAAAAATATTTTTACAAGGATCATCTCAAAGAATTACATATTTACATGATTGGTTTTTCACCGGAATCAAGTTTTATAAACTATTCTCAATGTTTGACTACAATGGGTGGTGTTTCTTATATATACATAGAGTCCCATTGTGTATACAATTTCCCTCCTCCCAAAATACTTATCTAGAAAACATCACACTATGATCTAACTTTAAACCCTCAATCCTTCAGGTTCTATGACATCCCACAATGTATATACAAGTGTCAATTTTAGCTCTCCCAATGAAGTTGATCACTGGTTTGTACATGATGTCACTGCATCTATATGAACTATTAACCCTTAACTCGATACAAGATCATCAAATGCATTTTGTTCATTAAGATAGGAAATGTTACGTAATTCATGTATACATCTTAAATTTGCACATATTTACAAGATCTTATCATCTCACTATCTCATAAATTAACAAAACACAAAAAGGATTAATACCAAATACCAGGATGTGCATAATAAGTCACTCTCTCCAAAGTTTCTATTTATTATTCTTATCACTCTTTAAAACTCAATATGTTACACATGCTTTGATATTTTATTATTCTTCTTCAACTATATCTATCCATAAATACCAGTCGATATACTATTATCTACTTCTTTTATTCCTCTAAAAACTATTTGGTGTATACTTTTAGCATATGTTCAGATTCTCATCTCCTCTTCGCTAAAGGTTGAAACATGTTGTTATTGTTATTATTATTATTCTTATTCTTATTATTTGAGAGATAATTTTGTTCTTATTACTAACCAAAATCTCTTTGACCTCTCTATTTTGAACTCACCATGATAACATTGAAACTTTATTCATATTGCATTACTTCCTTAATATTCTCATATTCTCATATGTATGAGCATATTTATTCAAGATCATTAAATTTATACCATCATAATCAATATCCTCAGATAGAATACAAAGATGTACTTATCACTACTATCCACAAAACACCATAATATAATAGACATTTTGTTTTCCCATGATATTTCATGAATATTTTTTTCAACTTAAAGGGTATTATAATAAGATCCTCAATAAATGCATCTTTCATGGATGAATAAATTATTTATTCTATTCTTTAGAAGACTTAGTTTCATTTTTTAACTGAAAATCTCTCCATTTCATCCATACTTCATTTTCCATTGTTGTATAAAAATATATTATAAATATATCTTAAGTTTAGAAATCACTCTTACAGTGTGAGAAAATCTCATTAAACTAGTACTGAACTTAGATTTAGTGAGTAAAAAAAAATAAAAACACAACTAATTCTTTCTCTTTTTTTCCTATAAATAATCTTACTTTGTAAATGGTTTTAGACACCCAGGAATTGAAAATACACAACTAAATAATATCTTTATTATTCTTAAAAACTCGATAATTTCATTTAATCACATTATGTGTTGCAAAAATTTCTTTATTACTTGATCTTATTTAACTTTTTTGTTGAAGATCATTTCATCAATCACTTAAATATTTTATCAATTTTATTTTGTGATGTTTTTGTCTTTGAACATCGACATAAGAATCATAAAATTTATCATTCTTTAGAATCTGAATAATAAATACATATCAATTTTTAGTATTCTATGATCTCAGAATATTTATAAGTTAATTATCATATGAGTAGACAATTCGGTTCCATGTAAATAAATTTACTTATATATTTTATAATTATTTTATGCGGATCATATTACTTATCCAAATGTCTCATGGTATCTCCCAGATTTCTTCCATGTGAATGAATTTTCTTATGACACTATCTCCCATAGATGAATTTTATTAGGTGATGACCATTTTACTTCCATCTAAATGAAATTTCTATATCAATTTCCCAAAAGCCTATGTGTAACTCAATTTACTAATACACTAGACAAATCATTACCACATAGAAGAAATATCTTATGAGCGGCCCAAATCTTCTATTCTATATAAATTTTTCCTTTGTGAAATTTATATAACTCAACTATCATACGAGCTTCATAAAATTTATTATAGGTAGCTCTCATATCTAAAATCACTTATGTATAAATAAATTAAATTACAAATAGTATAATCCCCATTTTCAATTTCATCTCTCTGGTTTCGAAACAAAAATTATAGATTACTTTCAAATGACGTTTGAGCTTCTTCATATATGTTTTGGGCCACATCAATCATCTCAAATGTATTCATAACAACTCAAAATAATTTTTGGAATTATTATAATAATACTAAAAATATATTATATAGTTCTAAATGATTACAACTTAATTTTAATAGTCAATATATAGTATTATTGAAAACTTGTCTTCCTTCCTCTCTACTGATTCATTTTATCCATGATAAATCATTATCCAGAAGACTTTTCACAATTAAAACACAAATTGATATATTATAAACTCAAAGGATGGATTCTCCTTCTTTATCTAGATTCTCCAAAATACTCTGAACCTGTTAAATTTTTTTAAATAAAACATATAAAATATATACAAGAAAAATTCAGCATATATCCTATCTAAGATATTAAACTTGGTAAGTGGCTGTTATAGACAGTTATTCTCTCCCTTGTATCACTTGTCATATCCATACATACCAACATTTAAATTTTCTATTTTTTATGATAGATTTATCCACTAGCTTCTCTAAGTCATTGAACTTTAAAAGTTAAAATTGTAGAAAATTCTTCACTCCCTTGTAACACTTATCATAGTTGTATATACTAGATATTAAATTATATGATTTATTATTTTCCATTCATCAATAATGACAGTAGATCATTCCATATTTCTTATACTGGAAAATGATTCTTTCATAAATAACAATTTACTCTTGTCTCATTGAAGATTAGTTTAATATTCTTCATATTTATAGGCTTTTACTCATATTTATCATCACCCATAATGCTGTAAGGCAATTCTATACTTAATCTATCTTGTGGATTTTATAATACATAACCTATTATATAGGAACTCTCTCTATTAAAAATATTTACATTCTTCATTGACAACAAATATAAACTCAATAAAAGGGAAACTTCAACCCCCTATGAATTTGTTATCAATATTTTGAACGTCAAAACAAATGATATGAATTACAATTATATTTCTAAAGTTCATTCTTATTATACATATTTAAAAAAATAAAAAATTTGGAAAACATTTCTCCCCCTTAATATAAGGGTGTACTTATCCACTTGAAATTCAAACATATTCTCTCATTATGTTCTTTATCTTCTATATTCAAAACTTTCTTGTGAGATTTAATCAACAAATTTTGAGAGAAGGATGAAACCAAAATAATATCAGCTATAATATTATAATTAATCACTCCAACTATACATGGGAATCACAGATATATAAAATAGGATTTCATAAGCTAGACACTAAAGTTTTCTATTCACACTTCTCCATATAGTACCAACTCAGACTAACTTTCATTTGGGCTTTAAAACCCAAATTGTCAAGAAGGTTCATAAAACCACAATCATATTAAAAAATATATAAAAACATACAAGTATAAGTTGTTTTAATCCCCAATTCAATTATAAAAACACCACCTTGGAAAATAAAATAAGTATACACCATGAAAAGGAAAGGAGAGTGAATATCATAATAAAAACATAATCATTTTTTAGGATTGTATATATTATATATTCAGGAAAAATGATATATATATATGGAACTATTGACTACTTTAGTTTCTCCCCCTAAAGAGATGAACTCTGAACATCAGCACCGTGTAATTATTTTTTTTTAAAATAGTTTCTATGTAGTTATCGAAACAATTAAACACATGATAGAAATCATTAAATGAATAAATAAAAAATTGTAGTTCACCATGATAGATATTATCGTTTGTCTATATAGACATCACATCCATCCTAAAAACTTCACATTAAAGCACATTTTCTATAGAGAACGAAAAATGAAATTGGGGAATAAGGATATCTCCATCAACTTAGTAATTGTGACATTGGGGATGAGACTTGTTTTTAAACCATGATGAATTTTTCATTGAATCATTGATGTACATAATCTTCTTCATTCATATATCCACTCTAGGTTTCCATATTTTTCCCTTATTGCAATCATGGACTCCTCCTCTGTATCATCTTCTTTATTAGATGAACTTGGATTCTTCACTTTGGAAACTATATAAAAATTATTCTTTCTATCTTTCTCTAGTCTTTTGGTTTCTTCTAGCTGGGATTTCCATGTAGTAAAAAACTTAATTTTTTATTTTCTCAGCCTACTTATTAGGGGTAAACAACTTCTTTGTTAAATAATAATTAATACTAAAAACCACTCGTCCATTCACTTTTTCATTTGGTGGATCCTTATATCTTCATAGGATAATCATACATATATTATAAATATGTATATCCTTTTTTTCATTAAAAACACTTATTTATAATCCTTGAATACAGAATTCTAAACTGTACCATTATTAGTATATTTCTTTTCATAATTAATCTTCATGGAGGACTTATTCCCATCACTAGTGCAGAAAACGTTTTTTACGTCACCATTTTTTACGTCGGTTATATAAAACCGACGTCATAATATGTAAAACGAAGTTTGTTACGTCGGTTATTTAATAACCGACGTAAAAACCTGTGTTTAGTACACCTTTAACGTCGGTTATTTTTATAACCGACGTTATTAATCGCACGGCTTCATTTTTTACGTCGGTTATACATTAACCGCCGTAAAAAACAGAAGCGGGGGGCGTTTTTTACGTCGGTTATTGAATAACCGACGTAAAAAACGCGGTTTTTGAAGGCCTTTTTACGTCGGTTATAAAATAACCGACGTAAAAAAAGAATCCGCAGATGTTTTTGACGTCGGTTATGGAATAACCGACGTAATAAAACGTGGATTTTGAGCCCTTTATAACGTCGGTTATAAAATAACCGACGTAAAAAAAGAATCGGAGGAAGGTTTTTACGTCGGTTATTGAATAACCGACGTTATAAATGTTTTTAAAAAGATTATAACATCGGTTATTGAATAACCGACGTGATAACTCATTTAAAAATTTACCCAGACCCGTGGATTGTCTTTCGCGAGTTTACCTTCGACAGTCGCGACTCGTCTCTCTCGCGCGTAAACCCGAATCGGCTCGTCCATTTCGTGGGTTTAGATTCGTTTTGCGATCATCGTTTCTCATATTTAATCTCCTCGGATCAATCATCTAAACTCGCAGCACTCAGGTAATCCTCCCACTCGTTCGTTTTTTTCGCGGATAGTATATATAAATGTGTTGTGATTTTTTTGTTGAAACTAGCTAAGATTCTTCGATTGCGAACCCTTTTAACTCGTGTTGGAACCTTAATCTTATTTATCATCCCTAGATCTATTAGTTCGACTTGCAATATTGACTAATTTTATGATTTCACTAATTTTTCATCGTTTTCTATAAATCCCCGAGAGGGTTGGGGCGTGTCCAGGGGGGTTTACAAGGGGGTGGGTGGGTGTGGGGGGCTGTCCAAGGGTGTGGGTGGGTGTTGGGGGGTGTCCAGGGGGGTGTCCAAGGGGGGTAGGGGGTGGGGGGGTGTTTAGGAGGGGTGGGGGGGCTGTCCAGAGGGTTGGGGGTGTCCAGGGGGGTGTCCAAGCAGGTCGGGGGTGGGGGGTTGTGTCCAGGAGGGGTGGGGGTGCTTTCTAGAGGGGTCGGGGGCTGTCCAGAGGGGTCGGAGGGTGTCCAGGATGGTGTCCAAGGGGATGGGTGGGTGTGGGGGGCTGTCCAAGGGGTTGGCGGCCTGTCCAGAGGGGTCGGTGGGGTGTCCAGGGGGGTGTCCAAGGGGTTGGATGGGTGTGGGGGGCTGTCCAAGTGGGTGGCGGCCTCTCCAGAGGGTATTTGGGGTTGTCCGGGTGGGTGGGGGGGCTGTCCAGAGGGTTGGGGGATGTCCAGGGGGGTGTCCAAGGGGGTAGGGGGTGGGGGTGGTGTCCAGGAGGGGCGGGGGGCTGTCCAGAGGGGTCGGGGGGTGTCCAGGGGGGTTTACAAGGGGGTGGGTGGGTGTGGGGGGGTTGTCCAAGGGTGTGGGTGGGTGTTGGGGGGTGTCCAGGGGGGTGTCCAAGGGGGGTAGGGGCTGGGGGGTGGTGTTTAGGAGGGGTGGGGGGGGGGGGGCTGTCCAGAGGGTTGAGGGTGTCCAGGGGGGTGTCCAAGCAGGTCGGGGGTGGGGGGTTGTGTCCAGGAGGGGTGGGGGTGCTTTCTAGAGGGGTCGGGGGCTGTCCAGAGGGGTCGGGGGGTGTCCAGGGTGGTGTCCAAGGGGATGGGTGGGTGTGGGGGGCTTTCCAAGGGGGTGGCGGCCTGTCCAGAGGGGTCGGTGGGGTGTCCATGGGGGTGTCCAAGGGTGTGGGTGGGTGTGGGGGGCTGTCCAAGTGGGTGGCGGCCTCTCCAGAGGGTATTTGGGGTTGTCCGGGTGGGTGGGGGGGATGTCCAGAGGGTTGGGGGATGTACAGGGGGGTGTCCAAGGGGGTAGGGGGTGGGGGTGGTGTCCAGGAGGGGCGGGGGGCTGTCCAGAGGGGTCGGGGGGTGTCCAGGGGGGTTTACAAGGGGGTGGGTGGGTGTGGGGGGTTGTCCAAGGGTGTGGGTGGGTGTTGGGGGGTGTCCAGGGGGGTGTCCAAGGGGGGTAGGGGGTGGGGGTGGTGTTTAGGAGGGGTGGGGGGGCTGTCCAGAGGGTTGGGGGGTGTCCAGGGGGGTGTCCAAGCAGGTCGGGGGTGGGGGGTTGTGTCCAGGAGGGGTGGGGGTGCTTTCTAGAGGGGTCAGGGGCTGTCAAGAGGGGTCGGGGGTGTCCAGGGTGGTGTCCAAGGGGATGGGTGGGTGTGGGGGGATGTCCAAGGGGGTGGCGGCCTGTCCAGAGGGGTCGGTGGGGTGTCCAGGGGGGTGTCCAAGGGTGTGGGTGGGTGTGGGGGGCTGTCCAAGTGGGTGGCGGCCTCTCCAGAGGGTATTTGGGGTTGTCCGGGTGGGTGGGGGGGCTGTCCAGAGGGTTGGGGGATGTTCAGGGGGGTGTCCAAGGGGGTAGGGGGTGAGGGGTGGTGTCCAGGAGGGGCGGGGGGCTGTCCAGAGGGGGCGGGGGGTGTCCAGGGGGGTTTACAAGGGGGTGGGTGGGTGTGGGGGGCTGTCCAAGGGTGTGGGTGGGTGTTGGGGGGTGTCCAGGGGGGTGTCCAAGGGGGGTAGGGGGTGGGGGGTGGTGTTTAGGAGGGGTGGGGGGGTTGTCCAGAGGGTTGGGGGGTGTCCAGGGGGGTGTCCAAGCAGGTCGGGGGTGGGGGGTTGTGTCCAGGAGGGGTGGGGGTGCTTTCTAGAGGGGTCGGGGGCTGTCCAGAGGGGTCGGGGGGTGTCCAGGGTGGTGTCCAAGGGGATGGGTGGGTGTGGGGGGCTGTCCAAGGGGGTGGCGGCCTGTCCAGAGGGGTCGGTGGGGTGTCCAGGGGGGTGTCCAAGGGGTTGGATGGGTGTGGGGGGCTGTCCAAGTGGGTGGCGGCCTCTCCAGAGGGTATTTGGGGTTGTCCGGGTGGGTGGGGGGGCTGTCCATAGGGTTGGGGGATGTCCAGGGGGGTGTCCAAGGGGGTAGGGGGTGGGGGGTGGTGTCCAGGAGGGGTGGGGGGCTGTCCAGAGGGGTCGGGGGGTGTCCAGGGGGGTTTACAAGGGGGTGGGTGGGTGTGGGGGGGGGCTGTCCAAGGGTGTGGGTGGGTGTTGGGGGGTGTCCAGGGGGGTGTCCAAGGGGGGTAGGGGGTGGGGGTGGTGTTTAGGAGGGGTGGGGGGGCTGTCCAGAGGGTTGGGGGGTGTCCAGGGGGGTGTCCAAGCAGGTCGGGGGTGGGGGTTGTGTCCAGGAGTGGTGGGGGTGCTTTATAGAGGGGTCGGGGGCTGTCCAGAGGGGTCGGGGGGTGTCCAAGGGGATGGGTGGGTGTGGGGGGCTGTCCAAGGGGGTGGCGGCCTGTCCAGAGGGGTCGGTGGGGTGTCCAGGGGGGTGTCCAAGGGGTTGGATGGGTGTGGGGGGCTGTCCAAGTGGGTGGCGGCCTTTCCAGAGGGTATTTGGGGTTGTCCGGGTGGGTGGGGGGCTGTCCAGAGGGTTGGGGGATGTCCAGGTGGGTGTCCAAGGGGGTAGGGGGTGGGGGGTGGTGTTCAGGAGGGGCGGGGGCTGTCCAGAGGGGTCGGGGGTGCCCAGGGGGGTTTACAAGGGGGTGGGTGGGTGTGGGGGGCTGTCCAAGGGTGTGGGTGGGTGTTGGGGGGTGTCCAGGGGGTGTCCAAGGGGGTAGGGGGTGGGGGTGGTGTTTAGGAGGGGTGGGGGGGCTGTCCAGAGGGTTGGGGGGTGTCCAAGAAGGTCGGGGGTGGGGGGTTGTGTCCAGGAGGGGTGGGGGTGCTTTCTAGAGGGGTCGGGGGCTGTCCAGAGGGGTCGGGGGGTGTCCAGGGTGGTGTCCAAGGGGATGGGTGGGTGTGGGTGGCTGTCCAAGGGGGTGGCGGCCTGTCCAGAGGGGTCGGTGGGGGTGTCCAGGGGGGTGTCCAAGGGGTTGGATGGGTGTGGGGGGCTATCCAAGTGGGTGGCGGCCTCTCCAGAGGGTATTTGGGGTTGTCCGGGTGGGTGGGGGGGCTGTCCAGAGGGTTGGAAGATGTCCAGGGGGGTGTCCAAGGGGGTAGGGGGTGGGGGGTGGTGTCCTGGAGGGGCGGGGGGCTGTCCAGAGGGGTCGGGGGGTGTCCAGGGGGGTTTACAAGGGGGTGGGTGGGTGTGGGGGGCTGTCCAAGGGTGTGGGTGGGTGTTGGGGGGTGTCCAGGGGGTGTCCAAGGGGGTAGGGGGTGGGGGTGGTGTCCAGGGGGGGTGTTATATCTTACTATATTTTGTTTAAAAAATAATATTCAAGCATATTTTTTTATATACACATCGATTTTTTTTATATTTCAAAATTGTTTACATTCAAATTATGATTTTTTTCATATAAACATATATTTGTCTTATCTAAAAAATATATATATTTTTGCTATTTGTTATAGGTAATAATGAGTCGAAGTTGGATTACGGCACATCGAATGAGCAATGAATATGAGGAAGGTGTTGATGCCTTTTTGGAATTTGCTAAACGAAATGTTCCAAGTAGTGACATTTTTTTCTGTCCATGCCTGAAATGTCTGAATATGAAGAAGTTGATAAGTAGAGATATAAAAGATCATCTGATTTGTCATGGTTTCAATCCGAGTTACAACCCTTGGATTTGGCATGGTGAAACTGGACAGAATGTCACTGATGATAATGAATCGCAAGATGGTAACTCCGATGGAATTGAAGAAATGATTCGCGATATTATAGCAGAACAAATTGAGATAGAACCGACAGTTGCACGTCTATATGGTGATGCCGAAAAACCATTATATCCTGGTTGTACAGATTTTACGGTTTTTTCGGCGGTGTTAAGATTGATTAACCTGAAGGCGAAACATGGATGGAGTGACAGAAGTTTTACAGAGCTGCTACAATTGATGAAATACATTCTTCCAAAAGATAACGATCTTCCAGATTCACATTATAAGGCCAAAAAAATATTATGCCCGATGGGATTGGGATACAGGAAAATACATGCCTGTCCGAATGACTGCATTATATATAGGAAGGAATATGAATTTCTGAAAGAGTGTCCTAAATGTGGGACATCACGGTATAAGGTGAAAGAAAAATCACAAGCTGATGTAGAGATTACAAAGCTCTCTTAAAAGGTATTTTGGTATCTTTCTATAATTCCTCGTTTCAAACGTTTATTTGCAAATTCACATGATGCAGAAAGGTTAAGATGGCATGCTGATGAGCGGGTATGTGATGGAAAAATACGACATCCAGCTGATTGTCCACAATGGAAGAAAATTGATGCCCAGTACCCTACATTTGGAAATGAAATTAGAAATCTGAGACTAGGCTTGTGCACAGATGGAATGAATCCATACCGAACCCTCAGTAGCACACATAGTTCATGGCCTGTTTTATTGGTAATTTACAACCTCTCTCCTAAAGTTTGTATGAAGCGCAAATATGTCATGTTGAGTATCATGATCTCTGGTCCAAAGCAACCCGGCAATGATATTGATGTATACTTGTCACCGCTGATTGATGATTTGAAACTGTTATGGGCTGATGGTATTAGGGTGTATGATTCTTATAAAATGGAATATTTTCAACTGCATGCAGTGCTTCTATTCACTATAAATGACTTCCCAGCATATGGAAATTTGTCTGGATACAGTGTTAAAGGGCATAAAGCATGTCCAATTTGCGAACAACAGACGTCATATTGTCAATTGCATCATGGGAGGAAAACAGTGTACATGGGTCATCAAAAGTTTTTGCCTATGGATCACCCTTATAGAAGACTAAAAAAGGCATTCAATGGCTCACAAGAATTTGATACTGCTCCAAAACCTTTATCCCCAGATTTGTATTTTGAGAGGGTGAAAAACCTTGATGTGACATTGGGAAAGACACAAAAATCTGGTAATGATAGACATATTTGGAAGAAAAGGTCAATATTTTTTGAGCTACCATATTGGAGGTATCATGAAGTCAAACATAATATTGATGTCATGCACGTGGAGAAGAATATCTGTGATTCTTTGATCGGAACATTTCTAGATATTAAAGGAAAGACAAAAGATGGGTTGAATTCAAGGTTAGACCTACTATCAATGGGAATACATTTGGAGTTAGCTCCCACTCCTAAAGGAAGACGAACATTTCTTCCCCCGGCTTGTCATACATTATCGCAGAGGGAGAAAAGTAGCTTCTGTCACTGTCTTCATGATATCAAAGTGCCTCAAGGTTATTCTTCAAATGTAAAAATTTTTGTCTCATTTAAAGACTTGAAGTTGATAGGTATGAAATCACATGATTGTCACGTCATGATGCAACAAATTCTACCAGTTTCACTGCGTGGAATATTGCCCATCCGTGTCAGAAAGACTATAATGAGGTTGTGTTATTTTTTCAATTCAATTTGTAACAAGGCGATTGATGTGAATGCTTTGAACATTTTGGAAAAGGATGCAATTTTTATACTTTGTCATTTGGAAATGTATTTTCCTCCAACTTTTTTTGATATGATGGTGCATTTAATGATTCATCTGGTTCGAGAAATAAAGCTTTGTGGACCTGTATATCTTCGTTGGATGTATCCTTTTGAAAGGTATATGAAAATATTAAAGGGATATGTTAAAAATCCATATCGACCTGAAGCCTCCATTATTGAAAAGTATATTTCTGAGGAGGTAGCAGAGTTTTGTACGAGCTACTTGGCTACGGCGCAACACATAGGTTTGCCTCCATCTCGCCATGAACGGGTTAATAATGAGGGAAAGGGGATTCGTGGCTTGAAAGTCAAATAACTATCAGCTGAACATATGAAGAAGTTAGAATCATACATCTTGAATAACATAGCTGATGTTCAACCGTATATCACATTGCATATTAATGAGTTGAAACAATGTCATCCAAAGAAGAAAGAAATGTGGATTTTGAATGAGCACAACAAAACTTTTTTGCCATGGTTTAAAAAGACCTTGCTTGGTAGATCAGATGTATCAGAGACATTAAAATGGATAGTGGGTGGTCCATCTTTAAATGTGATAACATGGTCCGCTTATGACATTAATGGCTATACATTTCATACGAAAGATCAGGACAACAGAAGTGCAGTTCAGAATAGTGGTGTATTGGTGTTTGCAGAAGCAATGCATTTTTCGAGTGCTAAGGACAGAAACCCAATTTCGGCATCAAGTGCATATTATGGAGTGATTGAAGACATATGGGAGGATGATTAATTTAAAATTAAAGTTCCTGTTTTTAACTGTAAATGGTTTATCGGTAACAATAGTGTCAGACACGATGAATTTGGAATGACACTTGTTAATCTGAATAGATTGGAAGACACAGCTGATTCTTTTATAATGGAAACACATGCCAAACAAATTTTCTATGTAGTAGATCAATCAGATATGTAGTGGGCTGTTGTTTTACAAGGGAAAAAACAATATGTTGGTGAGGATGAATTTGATGAAGATGCTGATTTATGTGAGATCCCTACTTCCATGGAAAGATTAACAGAACATAATGATGAGTATGTTGAAGACATGGTTTGTGCCATAAGGAACGATCACGACGAAGGAATTTGGGAAAACAATCCAACTGTACATTCCTAAAATTACAGGTAACACATGTTTATTTCTTGTTTACATTTAGTTTTTTCATATAATGTTAGATATTGTAAATTTTTTACTTATTAAAACATGTATCAAACCAAAATGATAAAACAATAAAAACCGTAAAGAAGAGAAGTCCTGGGCGCACCGGCTGGCCGGTGGTGGATCACCGGTTGGCCTGTGGTCCAGAGCAAATCTCTGTCTGGTCCACCGGCCGGCTGGTGGTGATCCAGCGGCCGGCCGGTGGTCCAGATAGAGCAAGGCTGTCTGGTCCACCGGCCGGCCGGTGGTGAGCCAGCGGCCGGCCGGTGGCACCAGGAAGTGGGCAAGTCTACTGCCTGGGTCCTCCGGCTGGCCGGTGAGCTCACACCGGCTGACCGGTGGACTCAGTGAGTCCACTTTTCAGCTTTCATGGGCCAACTTCTTGGCAACCTTTTTCCTGTGTTTACCATGTTTATCATTGTTTAACATGCTTACCATATTACCAATGTTTACTATTATATAATTTAGTACACTTTTCTATTTTCTGATTAAGTAGTATTACAATATTTGAATTTGTATATTTGTGAACTAATGTTTTTTTTTTGATTTGAAGGAAAATGACAGATCAATCAGTTGATCAGCCACATGATTCTGGAGATGAGCATATTGGTCATACATCTGGGGAGGAACATTCACATGCTCCTATTACGAAAAAGAGTTCAAAGGTTGGTAAGCGTGGGTGCACAAGTTTACCAAAATTATCACTTGCCCGTACGAAGGAGGAGAGGATAGTCGTGGAGTTTGATGATGATGATCTTCCTAGAGGTCCAAATGCTAAAGATTTTAAGGGTTTTGTAGCAACTCAGGCTAAGAGCAAAGTAAGCATTCTCTATGATGATTGGAGAAGTGTGGATAAGGCGATAATTTCTCAGCTGTGGGTGACCATTTTGGTAAGATCTTTTGCTATTGTTTGACTGTTCTTTAAATGTTTCTATTATATATAATATTTTTAACCTCTTTTTTATCAGATGACATTTGATTTTCCTGACACTGGAGGAGTCAGGAAGAAATGCTTATCATTGGATGCTAGGAGATGGAGGGATTTCAAATCAACCCTCTCATATGATTTCATTTATGGTCATAGGAGTCGTGAGAATCAATGTCGTATATATCCTTTTATAGATAAAGACACATGAAGACAATTTTTTGAAAGTAGAAGAAAAGAATCATTTTTGGTAAGGGAAATGTAAACTTTTATAAGCTTTCTTATATAAATGATCTTATTATTGTTTTGTTAATGATTACTTATTCTTAATTTACAGCAAACAAGGAAAGCTCATCAAGAGATCCAATCTAAAAATGTATACCCTCATAGTTTATCTCGGGGAGGGTATGCATTATTGGAAGAACAAATGATGGCAGAAAAATTTCAACAACTAAGAGCTGAGTCTTCAAGCTCTGGAGAGGTGGCCCCTCCATCCCCTCCATCTAGACATGAGAAATGGAAAAGAGCTCGGAAGGGAAAAAAAGGACAATATCTTTTGGAAGAATCGAGACTCGTAGTTGAGAGGATTGTAAGATATCTATTTTATTTATTTAAGTTTACTATTTTCGTCATATATTTCCAATCATTATAGAAATGTTCAATTAATTATTACAGGACTCTCTTGAGGAGCAGAGTTCACAGGGGACATTTACACCATCTGGGAGGGAAGATATTTTATCTGTGGCATTGGGAAAGCCCGAACATCCTGGCCGTGTAAGGGGATATCTGGTAGGTGTATCGGTAAGAAAAGTGTTGCCACGTTCCTCAACTTCTAACGTTGAGGGAGTTTATAAAAAAAAATAGAATCTTTGGAGGCTGAAGTCCATAATATTAATGCAACAATGGAGGACAAGATTAGAGCATCGGTGCAGATTATGTTTGCAGACTTGCAAAGACAATTTCAGGGTGCAACTCCCAGTCCACCTCTCCCAGTAGCTCCCACTCCCCCACCTCAGAATGCGGACCCCATTTTTGATCCTCCTCCTCCGCCGCAGCTACCTACTTATTGTGAGTTGTATGTTGATGATCCTCAACATCATATAGTTGCATATGGGATGGTATATTGTATAGGAGATACAATTCATCATCAACAGTTAGAGGTAGAGAATCAGAGGGTCACTGTACAGGATATTATAGATAGATCAGCTCGGATACCATTACCTACAGATGAGGTGACGACAGTTGGACATAGTATCGGCCATTTTTTACTTTGGCCATCCAGACTTCTTCGACTCATTACCATAGAGGTATGGATGGTATATCTTTTATTTTATATTTTTATTAATGTTTTATCATTTGAAAACTAATATATTTTTCAATTTATTTTTACAGGAATACTTCAAAGGTAAAGAAATACTGTATAGACAACAACAAAGACAGATAGCTATGACATCAGATGCAGATACTAGCAGTCTTGAAAAATTGTCAAGATATTCAAATTTGTTGGCGGATCATTATGACTTTACAATGGAAGCTCATGTCTGTGGACATGAACTAAGTGTGGGGATTATTAAAACTGATATCATGGAGTTTTTCACTGGAGATAAGTTGGGCATCAACGTGGTGCAAATTTTTATCATGTAAGTCTTAACACCTTTTCCTTGCGTTATATTTATTAAAAATGTATACTTATGTCTGCTTTGTATTAGGTATCTGTATAAAATTTGTGAGAGGAATGAGCTGACAGATGTATATGGATTCGTGGACCCACAATTGATTTCCCCTGAAGTATGTGCATTGGATGAGGAACAAAGAATGCTTTATATTGCTGATATATTTGAAAAGAATGTAATCACACAGTGTTGGATGATGCCTTTTTGTGAGAGGTATGAAACACATCCCTCTCAAAGAGTTAATTATCTTATAACATAAAAAACCACTAACGTTAAATTTCATTTTATCAGGGATCATTGGATGTTAGGGGTTTTTTGCCCTAGGGAGAAAACACTTTATTGGATATGCTCTCTCCATGATGATGTGCGAGAAAGTTTTAAGAATATATTGGAAACGTAAGTTTCAATTTCACAATAGTTTTAAATATTATAATGAATTTTAAATTTACCCCATTCGTATTATTTTCTAACAGGGCATGGGTCCACTTTCGAAAAAGCGCAAAGAAAAGGAATTTCAAGATCAAATATGTACATGCGAAGGTAAATATCCATTTATAATTTGTACATTTTGATTTATTACATAAAAATAATATATTGAATTTACACTCATTCAAACAGAAATGTCATGAGCAACAAGGCATCATCGAATGCGGATATTACATGTTAAGATTTATGTATGAAATAATAACAACTGGGACAGTTCTGAGTTTTGACCTGGTAAGATTTCCTCTTTCTCATAATATTTCAATTTGATTTATTCATTATACACATTGACTACTATCCTTTTCCTTTGTAGCTTTTTTGATGACCCTCAACCCTTTACTGCTGAAGATATCAAACACTTACAAGTGGAGTGGTCAAATTATTTTACAGGTTTGATTGACTTTTAGTTGTTTGTAATGTAAAATGTAATTTTGAATATTGTCAATGTAATTGTGTATTTCGTAGTCGTTTAGGTTGGATTTAGTTTTTGTTGAAGTTGACAGTGTAAGTTTTGAATGTTATAGAAGTGAATATTTAATTTTTCTCTACTTCTTGTTTTGGTCTACTGTTGATGGTTTTTCTGGTCTGGATTTTGGTATGGGGGGAGAGGTTCCAAGGGGGTGGGTGGGTGTTTGGGGGGTGTCCAAGGGATATGGGAGGGGTGTCCAAGGTGTGTTTGGGGCTGTCCAAGGAGTCGGTTGGGTTTAAATGAGGGTGGGGTGGGGGGGCTGTCCAAGGGGTGGGGGGTGTCCAAGTGGTGGGGGGGTGTCCAAGGGATATAGGAGGAGTGTCCAAGGGGTGTTTGGGGCTGTCCAAGGGGATGGGGGGGTTTCCAAGGAGTAGGCGGGGGGGGGGGGGGGGTTTCCAAGGGGTCAGGGGGGGTGTCCAGGGGGTGGGGGGGCTGTCCAAGGGGTGGGGGGTTGTCCAAGGGGTGGGGGGGTATCCAAGGGATATGGGAGGGGTGTCCAAGGGGTGTTTGGGGCTGTCCTAGTGTCCGAGGGGTGTAAATGAGGGTGGGGGGCTGTCGAAGGGGTGGGGGGTGTCCAAGGGGTGGGGGGGGGGTGTCCAAGGGATATGGGAGTGGTGTCCAAGGTGTCTGGGAGTTCTGTCCAAGGGGCCGGTTGGGTGTAAATGAGGGTGGGGGGGCTGTCCAAGGGGTGGGGGGTGTCCAAGGGGTGGGGGGTGTCCAAGGGATATGGGAGGGGTGTCCAAGGGGTCTGGGAGGGCTGTCAAGGTGTGGGGGGGGGGGGGGGTGTCCAATGGGTGTTTGAGGCTGTACTAGGGGTCTTGGGGGTGTAAATGAGGGTGGGGGGGCTGTCCAAGGGGTGGGGGGGTGTCCAAGGGGTGGGGGGTGTCCAAGGGATATGGGAGGGGTGTCCAATGGGTGTTTGAGGCTATACTAGGGGTCGTGGGGGTGTAAATGAGGGTGGGGGGGCTGTCCAAGGGGTGGGGGGTGTCCAAGGGTTGTGGTGGGGCTCCAATGTGGTGGGGGATGGCTGGCCAGGTTGTTAGGTGGGTATAGATGAGGGTGGGGTTCAGTTGGGGCTTGGGGGAGGGCTGGCATGGTTATTTTTGTTTGGTTTTTGGTTGCTTTTTAGTGAGAGCAGTGCAATTATTTAAAAAAAAAATATCGCTTTCACGTCAGTTATTTTATAACCGATGTGGTAAATAAATCGGTAGGGGTTTATCACGTCGGTTTTTTCGAGAACCGACGTGATAAACCGTTCCCGGGCCTTTTATCACGTCGGTTCTTAATATAACCGACGTGATAAAAGGCCTGGGAATCGATTTACCACGTCGGTTATTGGATAACCGACGTGCTAAAACGTTTCCCAGGCCTTTTTATCACGTCGGTTATTTAAGAAACCGACGTGATAATAGGCCCGGGGAAGGGTTAATCACGTCAGTTATGTCATAACCGACGTGATAAACGATATCCCAGGCGTTTTATCACGTCGGTTTAGAAAATAACTGACGTGATAACCCCCCCCCCCCACGCATATTTATCACGTCGGTTATTAATGAACCGACGTGATAAACACCGTGATGTTAGGGATGTTACGTCGGGTTTTAAATAACCGACGTAAAAAACGTTATTTATAACGTCGTCCGTATTAACGTCGCCTAAAAACCGACGTAAATAATGAAAAATAACCGACGTAAAAGATGTTTTTTGCACTAGTGCATATCTATTTTTTACTTTTCATTTGATGTTGTGGCATATTCTTCCTATAAATATAAAAATCATGTATAGATGGAACATACCAACATTATTCAAATGTGTGGCCACCTATGTTGTAATAATCATATAAATTTCCAAGTGATTCAAATTCATTCTTTTGAGATAGTTTCTCCATTTTCTATGCATCTAACTTTTGACCAGTAGGCTTACTTCTATTATCAGTTTTTCTCCACATATATATAGGAATTATTTGACATTAATATGTTGAAATATTGTGCCAAAAATCCATGGTCATATGAAATAATCTAGAACAACCCAAAATATTACTAAAACACTTTTTATTTTCACCCTTGAAGTTATTTGCCAAATTTTTTTGTATTACTATTTTTGATTAGAAACACTTATATTTTGGACTCTTTTTAAAGAAAATTATTCCTTAACATAATGAAATCCATAATTTATGTTTTTGTGGGTTTATTATTGTTTGTAACCACCCAAAATATTTTAAAAAATTATCTTCTATCCACCACTTTTTCTAATTTTTTTGTGTGCATGAAGGTCTTTAAAAAAAATGGGTGACGTTTCTCTAATATCCTGAGTTAGAAGCTTTTATAATAGTCCTCATGAACTGTTTAGCACTAGAATTACTCAGTTTTTAGTGAAATTACACCTCTAAAATTTTATTTGAAGTAGTATTATCTAAATCTATTTTGGAAGGTTTTCTTTTTTACTTACTCTAGATTTCTCAATTTATCTTTCAACTTAAGTAACATTAGACCGAATGAATTTCACTGTTTCAAAACTGAGTTTATTCTATATTCCCATTCATGTATCATCCTTTTAAAAAAATCACACGAAACTTGTCACATTAATTTAGAGAGTTTTTGAGGTCTGTGATTATTATATCTTTTACTTATAACCAATATTTTTTGACATCAAGTGTAGTCAAGTAAGATTTTTCCATAACATGGATCTTATCTTGAATGATTTTACTAATCCTGAATTTATAATCAATAAATAATTTAAAATTTTATTTTACAATTGAAAACTACTATCTACTAATTTATATGGATTATTCATTTTCTTTTAATTTTATGTTGAGAATGTTTCATTTTTTCAACTGTCTTTCCAATACCTTTTTCATTGCATCAACATATTATATCTATAGTTACTTCTCATAGAAATGAGAATCAAGGTTGAGATCTTCAAAATGTTCATTGATTTCGTCAAAGGATAAATAAATAAATTTTCATTAGATAAGAATATACCACTTAGAACTATTTTGGTGAATCGTTAATCCTTGTCTTTCTTTAATTTTTTATTTACATTCTTGGTCGCCCTCTTCATCCTGTTTCTCAAAGCCTTTGAAGAGACATCTAATTCAACACTAGTAAGAATAAATAATGATTTTTTTAATTTAAATTATTCTTAAAAAAAATCCAATATGGAGTTCATGGTATCAAATAAAATCTACTGTGTCTTCAAAATAGATCTAATCATACGGGAACCTTAGTTTGATAATAATTAAAATACCCAATAGGATCACTATAGAAACCTAGGGAGTGAATAAATAATTTTCAATTTTTAAACATATCATAAACTCTATTAAAAGATAACCCCCTTGAGAATTTATCCCATATTTATTGTAAGTTAATTTAATTCTATTTAATGTTTAAACATTCAATAATCAATTTCATATAATGAAAGGAAAACAAATAAAGAGTCACATAAAATTTTAACAAGGTTAAAATCACAATTCCACTCCTTTCCATGATTGGTTGTTCACTGCAATCATGGTTTCTATACTATAATAAAATTTTAACTATAATGGGTTTGTGTTTCCCCACCTACATAGAGTCCATCAATGCATATCATTTATTTCTCCCTATACGAATTCTCTTTAAATCATCATAATATTTTCATATATTCCCACCACGATCTCCTTGAATGCCTTGAATCCCTCAGGTTCTGTGGGATCTCCCCATGTATGCAAGTGTTTCATTTAGATCCTCCTTATAAATCATTCACTAGTCTAAACATGAAATCCTTTTATCCATTTAAACCAATATTCTTCAACTCAATGGATTATGTTTGAAAGCCATCAGTTATTCAAATAAAAAAATGAAAATTTGTTCCTCTATATAGCTCAAATTTATAGGTATTCAAAGGAACTGATCACCTACCTATCTCATTCATTTATCAATCACTGAATGGATAGAAAAAAAATATCAGAATATAAATAGAAGCATAATGTATCCTAAATTATTCTTTATTCTTCATCTAACTCTTCTAAATCTAGTATATTATATAGGCTCAGCTCTCTTATCCCTTTTCCTCAGTTATATCTATTTATTAATGGTAATATAAACACTTCAATATTGTTCCTATCTTTATAATAAACCCATTTGATGTAAAAATCTAATAAATGTTTATATTATCCTACCTTGGTCAATATAAGTTGAAACAAGATATTCTTATTCTTATTCTTCTTCATGAGTATTTGGTACTTCTTATTTAAAAAAAGCTCTCAACTCCCTCTATTTAAAACACATTATGACAAAAATGGATCATCCTTCCTTTTTTATTTCATCCTCCTCGATATTCCCATATTCTCACATTCCCGAGGAGCATTATTTAATAGAATTAAATTACTTACATCATAATCAGTATCCTTAAATAGAATATTGGGAGTACCTTATCGTTTCCATCCAAACATCACCCTCATAAAATACCCATTGTGAATTCCAATGATATTTAATGTGCTCCTTTTTCAACTCAAAGGATGTTATAATAATTCTATTAAAAAATTAACCTTACATGGTAGAATAAATTATTTTTAAATTTTCAGTAGACTCAACTTTGTATTCCTATTTAACTAAAAATATCTCTACTAAATCCATACTTAATTTTCCATAACAGTATAAAATACACAATAAACATATCTGTAGTGTGGGACTCACTCTTATAGTATGAGAGAAATTCATGAAACCAGTACCAACCTCAACTTGAGTTAGCAAAAAAAATAGAAACTAAACACCTTTTTATCTTTATTCTGGTCAAGAATATTGATTTCTAAATGTATTTTGGAACTGATGAATAAAAAATAAATAACTAAATAATATATTCATTATTCATTAAAATACAATAAATTTATTTTATCACATTATATGTCGAATACATTTTTTTCGTGGATCTTATTCACCTTTTGGCATAAAGAATAATTCCTTTATCACTCAAAGATTTTTTTCGCATTAATTTTTTTTGTGTTTTTTTCTATAAATATTGGCCTAAGAATCAACACATTTATCATTATTATGAATCTCAAAATTTTATAAATCATGATCTTTAGTCAAAAAAGAGCTTAAAGATTCTACAAGTCAATTATAAATCAATCAAAAAATTCTCTTCAACATTAATTAATTTACTTACATGGGTGAAATTTTTTTACATCGATCAAACTACTTAGTCATGTGTATCATGAGATCACCACACATTATTTAGCATTAGTGAATTATATTTTGGTGGTATCTCATATATATTAATTATCTTATTCTTTGGCCATTTTACTTCTACATAAATAAATTTACATTTTTAGTTTCCCATGAACTTATGAATAACTCAATTTACTTATAGATAGGCCAAATTTAGTCTACCTAAATGAAATCCCTTATGAGTGTCACAAATATATTATTTGATATGAATTTTTTCATTTTTATATTTTGGAAAACTTAATTTTTATATGAGATTTACAAAATCTTTTACAAGGATCTACCATAACTGAATTCACTTATGTATATAAAAATTATCTTATGCATAGGATAAATCCATTTTCCAATTATTATCTCTTCAGCAACATAATATTAATTAAAAATTACTTTCAAAAGACTTTAGGGATTATTTAAATCTATTATGGGACATTACATCATATCGAATGTCTCTATAATTACTCTAAAAAATCCCTATAACTATTATATTAATTTAAAAAACATTCTAGATTTTCTAAATAAATGACAACATATTATAAATAATCAAGTTAGAGTTTTCTTAAGAATTACTTAGACTTCCCATATTTTGAATCACTTAAACCATGATAAATCTTCACCCAAGAGTTGTTCCTCACTTAAAATAAAAATGATATATTATAAACATCAAGGATAGATTATCTAGCTTCAACTATCTTCTCTAAATCACTTAAAACATGTTAAACACTTTTTAAATTTAACTTATACAAGGTATCCAAGATAAATTTAGTTGCAATATTATCTTCGATATTAAAGTTCATAAGTAACTATTGTAGATAGTGTTTCTATCCCTTGCAAAAATTTCCTTGGACATACATACCAAATCTTCAATAATCTAATTTGTTCAAGATAGAATTAGTAACCATATATTATATAATCCATTTAACTTTGGATGTGACCACTGTATAAAATGAATATCTCCCCTGTAACACTTTTCATAATAGTTCACACAATATCTTTAATCATCTTATTTGTTCTTTTCTATTCATCCATAATGGAAATAACTCATTCCATATGTCAAGTAGTGGATACCACTTTTTGCAATAACACTTGAATCTTATCTTATTGAAGATCAGTTCAATCATTATCATATGCATAGGCTATTAGTCAAATATATATATCCATATCGTTAAGAATAAATAATTCCTTCCTCATTATATTTCCAACATATGAAAATTACTTTACCATAATAATGGTAGTAAGTACATATTCATCATTACCCATGATCCTTGAAGGGAAGTATTTACTACTTTTATTGGGATGCTACTCTAATACTTCACCCATTACCCATAAATTTTCTCTATCACACATACTGACATGTTTTATTAAGACCAAATACAAACTCAATCCAATTGGAACTTCAAATTGACGTACTTGATATGTGATAATAAATGGTTCATTTAATGTATGCGAGTATTTATGTTTTATGCCAACAAATACAAGTTATAGATTAACACTTTATTATTATCAAACCCAAAACATTTAAACATTAAAAAATATTTTTCCCATATAATATAACTCAATTATTTCATTAATCATGTCATTAAATTCAATGTCACTTTATCAGTGATGGTATCCTTTTAAACAAATAGAACTATTTATTGAATTTTTTTAATCACCATATATGTGTGTAAGAAATTGAAATTTATTAATCCCATAAACATAATAATATTAGATCATGTTAAATATTGGTTTACTCTATTAATATAATCAATTACCAATTTTTTCTTATGTTAATAAACCTAAAAAATTTGTTTATTATTTCTACTAATGTAAATTTTATATTGATTTTCTATTTGTGGAATGAAAGAAATTTAATTCACCATTCTATAAAATCCAAACATAAACTTATGTTTCGAAGTTTCATTGATAATTATTATAATGATTTATATATTTTTATTAACATGATAATCATATAACCTAGGAAACAAATAAAAAAATTTATCTTCAAAAATATTAACATAAAAAATAATTTAACAAAAAAACTTATTATGTGAATCATTTCATTTAATATTTGTTCACTAAAACACATGTATACGTTTTTTGTTGTTCTTTATAGGAAATACAACATTTTTTTTCATTAACAAAAACAAGTATAGGTTTATTAAATTATGACTATTTATTACATTTATCACCGTCAATATTTTCCTCATTGTGGGATTTTCTATTATGTTTAAAGCATATTCTGATTGAAAATAAAATGATATTTCTTTTGTAAATTTTTCATAAAAATATGGATCTATAATTAATCCTTAAACTGATGTACTGTTATATTCTTTATTATTTAATTTCTTCATATATCCCTTAAATGGGTACGTCCAACTAAATTGTGTAAGACCTCCATATTTTAATTCATATGAAAAATTTATTATTAAATTCTTCATTTAATAAAAAAACTAAAATGGATATTTTTTTTCCAATTCACATAATCTTACTACAAAAACTTCTTATAGTTTACTTAATTACTCATAATATGACATTACAATACAAATATCCCTAAATTATGATGATACGACAATCTAAAACCAATAAATAATAATTTTTTTATAATGGAATGATAATCATGGATTCTTAACCCAGTGAATAACTATTTATGAAATTACATGAGAAATTAAACTCATATACATTGTATAACATCAAATATTTAATCTATTGACAGAATAATAAATGGGGTTTTTAGTGAATAAGAATATTTTTGTTTCGTTAAAAGTTTTTATTTTTTATATTCAATTAATTTAAATTTAGGACATCAATAAATTTGTTAAATATCTAACCTTGTCTTGATAGTATGTTTCATATTTCTAAGTGTGTCAAACATGGTATAAAATAGGTTATTCAAATAATTATTCTCAATGTGCATACATAAATCATGTGATGGACTATAAAATTACTTCAACATGAAAAATCCAAAAAGATAATTTTTTTTTAAAATTATGATTTTCTCAAAACCAATAGTTTTATATTAGTTTATAGTTATCCCAAACATAACAATAAGTATGTAATATACAAAAATTACCAAATGAAAACCAAAAATCATTGGCGATGATTAATCTCATTAAATTCTACCATTTATGAAATGATTTCTATTTATATGAAAGGAGTGATCAATAGAAATAAATATGTAATGGTAGTAAAAAAATAAAATTTTCTTCTATTGACATGCATGAATCCTTAGTTTCCACCCTTGTATTATGAACACGAATTTATAATTAACTTTAGTAATTATTTAATTTAATTTAATTAATTGATTTTTATTAATTAATAAATTTAACATTACAACAATTTATTTTAAAAATAAAAATATTTAATTAATTTTCCTAATTAATTTTACCAATTAACTCATAAATTGTTTTTTTACAGATATAATTTTTATTTCCTTTTGTAATTTCAAATAATTTTATGAAAAAAAACACTTAATCAAATTTTTTAATTTTATTAACTAGTTTTAGCAATTCATTTTATAAATTAATAATATTTTATTAAATTTATTAGTTAATATTAATTTATTAATCATTAAATTTTACTAACCAATTAAGCTTTATTAATTATCTAATTAATTATACTAAATAATTAATTTTTACTTAATAATTAATTTTTGATTTTACTAATTAATTTTATTATCTAAAATACTTAAATATTTTTTCTAATTTTATTAATTAATTTTTATAATTAAGTATTTTTTATAGCTTTTACTAATTAATTTCTTTACTAATTTATTTTATTAATTATTTAACTATTTATAATAAATTACTGTTTACTTTTACTGATTAATTTTAAAAATAATATTCCAAATTAATTTTATGGATTTACATAATTATATTTATTCATTAAATTTAATATTGAATACTTACAAAAATACATAAATATTTTTAATATATTTTTATAAATATTTAACTGTTAAATTTTATATCTCAAAAAAACTAAAATTTAAATACAAAAAAATAATATGTAAAAAAATTTTAAATTAAAAAAACAATTAAAAACAAATAATAATTGATGGAATAATACTACAAAAAGACGTTACACCTTCAAAATAATTATAAAATTTTAGCTCAATCACTACTTTAGAGTACCCAAACTCTGAAAATAGATAAAAAGTGATTTGAAAAAATTATAATAAAAGAAAATTGAGTTGTATAGCATATTTAATGTGAAAATAATTTTTAAGGAAACAATACTAACAGATGAGAATCTATAACTATTAGTAACTATGTAATTATTCCACAAATATCCTGATATTTTTTTAATGATGGATATTTGCGATGAATAGATAAACCGTCCAAAATAATTTATGAGTTTTGATTTTTTAATTATCATTGTCGATAAAATTTTGTGTGAACTCTTACATCCATAAAAAATAATGAGATCTTTTAACATAATTATGTTGGAAATATAATCTTCACAAATGCCAAAAACCGTTAAAATTTAATTGGTTCATATTTACTTCTATTACAAATTCCTTATTATTGGTTATTTATGTGTGATGGATATGAAATTCATCCCAAATATTTTATTAGTGAAGAAAATATTATTAACTATGTTTAATATTTTTTACCTTATAGTGGGAAGACACACCAAAAGTTATTTCAATAGTTCTATTACTAAAACTCATCATAAATAATAAATATTTGTGATGAATAAGTCATCTATTAGAAATAAATGTCTTTGAAAGAATTATTTGTGATAGACAACCTATTTGTTGAAAATAATCTATCATAAATAGCTAATTTTTCCAATAGTATACCACCAAATAATAATGAAAACAATGTCAATAATTCTCATTCCCTTACTGGGAGAATATACCATATACCTGAGAACACATTTGATTCTATAACTGTAATATGTAACACATCTTCACCAACTCCATTGAAATGAACTTAACCTATAACTCTATTTTAAACATCTTAACGTAATTTGGAATTTTATTTTATTTTCTAAAATACTCAAGGTTAGTGTGTTATAGAAATGTGTCCTAAAATCCCCATCACTAAATATATCACGAAAATGGAATAAATTCTCAAACCAATGGGTATGATATTTAATAAACAACCAACACTACCATAAATTTCATAGACCATATTAACTAACAACAATTTAAACCATGAACCAACTATTTCTAAAATAACATGTAGATACAACTATAAGTCAGAATGCTAATCCCCTAATCTAAGGTGATTACCATCCACCACCTATCCTCTCATCATGAAACAAACTCATCATGAGGGAATGAATGAGGTGAATAGGGGAAATATTCTAAAAACATCATTTAGTTTAAGATACACCACCCAAAATTAGGTTCACTCTGAAACATAGTAAACATCAGGAACTATAAATCATACAACAACTTATCAACATGAGTTGTCTCAGTCCCCAAAGTGAGCTCAATAATCAGTATAATAGAAAGTGAAGGTCCCTCATACTCAGGTACATGGAAAAAATCTCACCCCATCATAATCAACTATGGGTGGCACTCTAATAGATAAAAACATGGTTATCCTAAAATCAAAAATTCTTAGAGAAGTCTCCAAATGGTAAAATATCACACTCAAAAGGAATTCACTATTCTCAATCAATTCATAATGCAAAGAAGAGATAATTTTAGAGTATATGGTTTTAACGTTTCAATTTTCCATCCAAAAATAGTTCCCCTTTCATAAGAAATCACACAATCACTCACTAATTATTTAAAATTTTATTAAAGGGTGTCAATTACAACAAAAACAACAAAAACGTTCAAGGAGGCCTAAAATGGTTTATCATGAGGTCATCCCCAAACTCATAGAATTTAAACCCTGAAATAAGGGAACCAAATAATGAATAAATTCTCTACAGATCATTTTGATTTGAATTAAAAGAGAGGATATATACCACCATTTTACCCTTATGTAAAGTGTGAGTAGTAACTACATGCTGCTAAATATTACCTCTATGTGCTCTAATATGGTAGTCATTTAACAATGATAATAGAGGTGGAAAGGAGAAAACATAAACATCAGGGTTGATTCAATTATAACCATAGTCATGATAAAATAATACATCATTATCAATATCAAATTCCTTATCAGTATTAAGCTTGATATCAGACCATGAAACTTTTCTACTCACCCAGTGTCCTTAGCTGACCCCTTCTCCATAAGTCAAGACCATAAAATTTTAGGGGAAAATTTTTCTGATTTAAGAAGGCATTACCTTGTTTTTAAATAGTGATATGATGTTATATTCCAGGAAATTCATCTTAATTCTGAACCCATGGTATGTGCTTCACATCCTGGGATGCTTGGACAAATTATGAGTGTCATAGTTTAGCTAGAAACTGACAAAGAATATTAAACTAAAACCTTGGATTTCTAAAGGAGTTGCATCTATGTCAGAGAACCAATATAATGGGAATAATTCATGGAACCCAATTGGACCATGATATTAGTCCCTAAATAGATACTAGATAAAATGATCCAAATTCCCGTGAAATAGATGACAAGTTGATTCTATTTTTGTGTTCTCATAGTAGATGCATATTGGTTCCATATGAATACCTTTCCATTACAATTCATAATTAATGGGATAACCTTATTATGAACCTTCCAAATCAAGAAGTTAAATTTGGATGAAATATATTTTCAAAAAATTATCACAACCCCTGAATTAGTGTTTTGTTGTTCATGAGTGAGTTTTCATTATTTTGATACAGAAAAGTTTCCCAAACCTACTAGTGTAAAAACACATCGTTTATGCTCTTCAGATATTTAGATGAATATACCTACCAAACTCTACCACAAAATCAATACTTTATGTACCAAAATAATTCAATAGATAATCAGAGACCCTGCATTTTATTACATCAACCACTAAACAATAGCATGTTTCTCTATCCTATCATACTAGATTCCAGTACCTTTATCATTACTAACTTAGTATACCAAACCAAAACCTCACATATTCCTTAACTCTATCCCTAAGATAGGATCACTATAATACCACTCTGACATTAAATGAACCTTTAGTGGCCACACACGAGTTTAGAAAAGGGATGTGGATCCCCATGTCTACCATCAGTTGGCCAAGGGATAATGAAAACACCAAATGGTATAAAAACAAGTGGGATACATTAACCCATGAAACCATCATTTAAAAGTCACTAAAACTCTAATAGAAAATAACAAATGCAACAAGAATCCATAAGTAATAGGATATGCATGTGACTAAATATAACACACCCTTAGAAAAGAATACAATAATACATAAAGTCAAACAATAATATGATTATTGAAAATCCCAAAGTAACACCTCAATTTAAGGATGCAGTCTCATCCACCAATATACCTTTAATAAAAATAGACAAGACCACTTCTTGAGAATAACACCAGTAGCCCCACATCATAATTCACTCCAAAAAATAATAAAACTTCTATATATATATAAGCACATCACTATATATTCTCCCATTTATGGGTAAATACAATGTCCCAGTAGGACATCCAAAGTGTTTGTAAACACTAAAGTTAAACATGAGCATTCATATTAATCGAATCATATAAAATCATATTATATATATTTGTGACCTCATATTTTAACTCAATACTAGTGTAATATAGGCCAAACCACAACTAATATACTGTATAATCCTCAAAGTTTCATAGGTTATTACACATGAGTCAAGATCGCTACAAAAATATAAAATTTAGTGAATGAAATTCCAATTAAACATAGTAACTCATTCCCAATCTAGAAATAACACCACTCCCTAAATAACAATCTCGTGAAGATACAAATACCCAAATAAAGTCCCAAAATAGACCAAATCAGTATAGGAGGAATAACCAGTTATCTAATATTAGATAAGCACTTGTTTGAGGCACTGAGTTGTGTTTGAGGTCACACTCCCCAGTGAGGGTAAGTATCAGTTGGGGGATTACTTTATTGCATTGACGAGTGACTCATGTCCCATTGATCAGTAGAGTACTTGATCCCATTTATAATTTTATGGACCCATGTTATTTTAATGGTAGTGTTGACTAGTGGCGTACCTAAACCCTATATCTCATATATAAAACCCATTCCCTATATTTTATAGTTTTGATCTGGGTATTACATACACCCAATGTCTTATATGGAAGACACACGCCTAATCGATGATAGTGTTGATCAGGGGAGTACCCAATTATAGTGAATAATGTGGAGGACCCATAATCCATTAAGGATGAGGTTTATTAGAGGAGTACCTAACCCCATATTCATACTTTAATCTTGATTGATGGCCGTTGAGATGCCCATATGGATGTTAGGGTCAGGTTAAGAATTAATCTATTAGTTTTGTTCTACTACATCACTATTGTTGAAATAAAAAGAAACCATAATGAATATCAAAACCACCCATTATAAGAGTCATATCATGGACAAAAATTCACAACATCATCTCCCAGGATTTGAAACCTAGGGAAATAAACTATCATGTCATTGAAGCATAAAATTTTAGAAAAATTGCACAAATGTCATTCTATGCTCATCAATTTTCTAATTAGGTAAATTATAATCCAAATTGGAATGTTAGGATGCCACAATCACTTCTTCATCACTTATTTACATTAAAATTATTCAATTGAACAACATTTCAAACTGTGTCATTGAAAATTAGTTATCCCACCATGAAACATAGTGGACCATTTGATAACTCACACTTAATATAAACTACACTATGTATCAAAAAAATAACTTATACCAATTAATGAGGAAGAATATGATTATCATTACATCATATGTATCACTGAATCACACAAGAACACACCAATAATCCACTTGAATTACTTTTTTATCTTAGTATTTCCAATTAATAATTTCTCAAATAATAACACTTATTAAACATTCAAATATCAATGATATTAGGAAATGTTTTTAACTATATATCATTAAAAAGAGTCAATTTAAACTTTATTCAAGAAAATTCAACAATCCAACTAGATTTTCTTATCCATACTGATAATCATGTGTTCCACTAGGATCTTTTCATGTGTTGTAGCCCTAAAAAATATAACCAAATTTCCCATGAGAATATATGTCTCCAAAATTATAATTTAGATATTTCTTTAAATTCAAAGATATAAAATAACAAATAGAGGGATTTATCATAATATACTCTTAAAAATGACCTAGGTAGTGTTATATAAATATATCCTAGGAAGGGAAACCATAAATACTAAAAACTGATATCTTTCAATGCCCAAAATAACCCTTAAATTAATCCAAACACCCTAAAAAACCATACCATTTTGAAATACATTAAAAAATTATCAAAATAAACTATTAATTTATTGAAAAGAACATTATATGAAAATATTTTTTCTTGAAACTTATGTAGGAATGGGTCATGTGGCTGTTATATATCACTCACCATAAGTCACAATTATAAATCACATATTAGTCTTGGAATTTTCAGCTTGATGTTATGATTTTGGTGTTTCAATGTTAGAAACATACACTACATCCTATACCATAATGCAGTGATTGTCACCATGAAATGGTTTCTGCTTGTACATTATTCCTAAAACCATATTATAATATTTATATTATAAAAAAATGTAATATTATTTAGATAACATTCTTACAATGATTATCATTATTATTTGTCTTATTAACACATTTTGTGTGGATTTTTTGATAGATTATTGATTATTAATTGAGTTTAATGAGTAATTAATTAATTAAGTTATTATTATAAGATTTATAATGGTGGAACCACAATGGTTGGATGTTTCATAATGTATTTAATTTTAGACACCAATAGTCTTTCGAGCCACCGGTTTGGGCCTCAGGTCCATTAGGGCCTTCGGACCACCCAAGGTCTTTGGGACTGTAAGTTGTTTGGGCCACCTCAAGGCCTTAAGGCAACATAAAATTGTGGTAAAATGATCAGAGATACTCAACAATAATCAGAATCCAGATGATGATTCAAAGTAGGTGCATTCACCAGAGAAGAAGCTATACAGATTTTTTTGAAAGAGAGTGTATGGAATTGCCATCAGGACCAGCCTGTGCTTGCATGGGAAGCCTAGACGAACATTCCATGCAAAGGTAGAGAGACAATATCATGATAAAAAAGGCTGGGGAGGAGCATTTCCAAGTATTGTATATATATTTCTTAAGATATACGAGTCATGTAATATCTAAGCCTAAGGGCCTTGTATGGGTTCCCCCTCATCCCTTGAAATGGGGTTTATCCAAAAATAAATAAAAATAAGGCCTTTGTGCCATTCCAAACTAAGCCAATAAATTTTGTTTTTATACCTCATTCAATCACACTAGATTTCATTATTTATAAGAAAAATATATCTTTGTTTAGGTTCACTTAATATAAATTTTATAAGGAGGTGAAAAAAATTATTTAAAGGTTAATATTTCCCACCCATGTGTTTAATGATTTTAGTGGTCAGTAGAAACCTTTGGAGTTAGGAATCCATTGGTTTCTATTGAGGAAATTTGATAAATCTTACTATTGGGAAGAATTCGATGCGGAAAATGTGATGCCCTAATTTTATGGGTTTTATTTAATCTTTTTTATTCATATACCTATTAATATTATATATGTATTTTTGTATTTTATTTCCGCACTTATAAGATTGGGGATGTCTAAATAAACCTGTCAGTGGAATGAAATCATTCACTGATGAAGAATCAATAAAATGAAAACCATAAAAATAGAAATAGTTTGATGATTATTCATAACCAAGAATAATGTTACAAAACCACATCATGGTTTACAATTTTTTTTAATACTGTATTCAATAAATCCATGTCCTGATTAAAAAACTGTGTCATGGTTCTAAAAAACATGTCATGGTGTGTTCTACAATCCCTTTCATGGGTGATCTATTCACTCCTTGCCATGGTATGTTCCATAAAACCATGTCATGATGTGTTCTATAAAACCATGTTGTGGTGTATTATATAAAACCATTTATGGGTGTTTCACAACTAAGGTTACAGAACCATGTCCTGGTTCTCTAAAAAATGTCTTGGTTTATTCTATAAAGCCATGTCATGGGTGACACATTCACTCCATTTCGATGTTTTTTTTCAATAAAAACATGTCATGGTGTGTTCTATAAAACCATATCGTGGTTTGGTGTTTTCTACCACTCCTTATAGTCATAGTTTTCTAAACATAAAATAAATAATCATTCTTCACATTACCATTTTAGGGTTTCCTAATAAAATGTACATGGTTTATATAAAAGGTATTTCCATGAGTAAATATCATCCCCTATTAAATTTATAGTGAATATGTTTTATTTTATGACTATAAAACCAAAAAAAACTTTGTCTTGGACACTATGTCCTCATTTAATGTGATAACTTAAATTAATTAAATAGATAAGAAGGTTTGGTTAGGGAAACAATGAAACGGTTCTTCAGCATGATTTTCATATAATTTTAAAAATAGTTTTCTCAAAAAAATTCATAAACACATTCCTAGTGGGTCCACTTTGAAATTTTGTTACTGTAGAACATATAAAAATTTGTTTTGATAAAATTTATACTCATATAAAGTTTTTATATATCATTTTAAATAATTTATTATTTCATTTTTATGAATCCCCTATTTAATTATATAATTTTTTTATGTTATGAAAGTTTTAACATTTTATTTAAATTGATTAAATTGTTTCTTATAAATTTCAAACCATTCATATAAAATTTATATTCTAGTTATGAAATAAAACATTTTGTTTTAATTCAATAAAGGCCAGGATTTTTTTACTTTAATCATGAAGCAGATAATAAGTGTTAGTTATGATTTATGGATTTTAGGTTTTATAATTTAAAGGGGAAATCAATATCTCTATTGTGTATTGATCCATGGATAGTGGTACTTTTGATTTGGATTTGATGTTAATGTTTTTTAACATTTTTTCATAAAAGTTTTATACAATTTCTGGTTTTTTTGTTCTTAAACCAATATATTATTGTAAAATTATTTATAAGTGATCATTATTCTATAAAAACTATTTTTTTGAAATTTCATTTTAAAATGTTACTTTTTTTAAAAAAAAATTATTCATTATAACAACTTATGCTCAATGTTCGTAGTCATTACATATTCTTTTTGGAATACAAAAACACATGCCCAAAGACTATATTAGTTTAGTAACTATGGAAACTTGGAACAAAAAAATTATCCTCTTGTAAAAGATCCTCAATGTTTCCCACAAACATCTCCCCCTTTATTACCCATACTTATAACCATTCTTTATAATCTGGGGAAAATAAAACATAAGAAAACAGTGATCTCAGATGCCCAGTAAGGACAAAAAAGGGATATATATATAAGCCTATTTTTGAATATAAGGGTTTAAAACTTGAAAATAACATTATAAGATATTACCCTAAATATAAAATGTTACATACATGATTGACGACATATATAATGGCAGTTCATAAGATACCAATCATGATAAAATCAAGAGAATATGCTATGAAATCCTAACATTGGAATAAGACATGTAATTTGTGGAAGACACAAAAACATGTAATATGATTCTCTATAAGTCATAGATCATTTCAAAAACATTACAAGGAACATCATGGGGGGTTCACATACTGGGCAGAACACACCACTATCCCGAGTCACAGTCCTTTCCTTATAGTGGACCGAGTTTTCCCTTCTTCCCATAGTGGATTAATCTTGCCGACTTATTTCCCATCATTAACTAGTGAGATATAAATATTTTACCAATGAATTAAGGGGATATATTGGTTCCACGAATAAAATAATTAAAACCATACATATGTGTTCCACAAGAACATAAATCACATCATAACCCATAAAAAAAGGGTTTCATAAATATTTCATCACATCATAACTCATGGAAAAGAAAAAAAACCCGAAGTATCAATTTAACATAAACCATTAAGAGAAAGAATAATAATGGTATCATGGGACCATATCCCTAGTAAAAATTATATAACATTAAATAATGTTGTATTATATGAAAAATGATTTTGAAATATCACCTGAAATAATTCTTTAGGAAAATATCATTTTCATTTTAAAAAAATTATTTTTAAATCATAAAACATTTAGAAATTTTGTTTCATTTAATATCCCCTTATAAAATTATAAAGTAATATTTTAAAATTATTTTAAACATATTTAAAATATATTTTCCTCAAAAAATCAAAAAATTTCATTTAAAACACTCTTAAAACCTATTTGGAAAAAAATTATTTTGAATGAACACATATATATGAATGAAGAGAGAATAAAATTAATTAAAATTCAGAAATTTTTTAACAATAATTAGATTCCTAAAAAATCCTGTAAAAAGTAAGTATACACACCTTTTAAAATAATTTAGGTTCATAACATAACATGTGTCTTTATGAAGGAAAATTGAGACAAAATTCCCTTAACGATTTGGTTACTTTTGATCTGTAAACACCATGAAAGTGTGATCATAAAATGGATATGTATATAACCATAAATATAATAATAAGGATCCTATAATAAAGTCATGGGAATTATATACACCACAAAAAATAAATGAGTGGCGAATATGGAATGTGTCTCAGAGAAATAAGAGGGAGACTAAAAATGCCCTTTATTTAAGTCTTGACTTAAATCATACACATTAAAAACTCATGTTTAATAAATATAATTTTATTATAAATATACAAAATAATAATATTAATATAAATAATAACATATATTATTTACTAATGAATTTATATTACATTATTCTTAACAATTACAAGTAGAAGTTATATTTCAGGTAACGACCACTTTGTTTCTCGTACATGTTTTGACATGTTATTCTTGGTACTCATACTTATATCTTGATTTAACCATATAAAGAAGTATAAAAACACTGTAAATATAATATATATTCATTATATATGTATATATGGTTAGGTATAAATGTTTGTGGATGAAAATAAAATACATTATTCATGGAGATGATAGCTATACAAACACATCAACAATGTTTTTATTTTCTTTTAATATTCAATGAAATAAAAGTATATTATATATTATCATTATTGAATCATTTTTACGTCATAATATCACATAATTTTGTTAAAACCTTCCTTAATACATTCCATGTAATGTGTGAATGGATCACATCCCTTTACAAGGAAGTAGCCCACCGTAATTACAAATGACGTTATATATCATATCTAATATAAATCCATCATTATCCACAACAATTAATGGTGGTAATGAAAAAACAAATGACATTGGTTCGTGAGGGATAGTTCACCATACACAGAAATTATTATTGTTTATCCAATTTGATAAATGTATATGAGGTTTTAGATCATATCATTAAAATAAAACTCCTCATATATTAATTACACTTATGTTATTATATAAACATGAAATAGAAACAATTGAGGGGATTAAAGGGAGAAATAAAACAAAACATTCATTGATGAATGTTACCTCTCCTTTGGGTATCTTATTTTGTTTTTCACCGAAAGACATAATTGGTTAAATTTATGCCCAAATAAAGGCTTATAGGATGAAGTGACAGAATTTTTGGGGTGATTTGTATAGGGTTCTTTTGAAAACAAAATTGGTTTTAATGTGTGTAGAAAAGAAAATATAGGTTCTCTTTTATAAGAGAGGGGAGGGACACTCCTGGAATTTCTCAAAAGATTAATTTATAATAAATTAAATATCAATAAAAATAAATCCCAAATTACATTTATAATAAAATAATATATTATAATGATGTAATATCATCAAGAAATATATTTTATACAAGATTTGGTATATTTTTAAACCTTATAATTTTGATTAATCCTTAGAGAACCTATTTTAATTTTAAATATGAAAACACAATTTTCAATATTAAAAGGTAGTTCTTTTTACATATAAAGTTTCAATTTAACTATAAATGTAAAATTATGGATATATTATATAATATATCAGCACATTTTTCATTATTTAATATTTCTATGATATATAAATAATTTAACAAAATATTATTTTCATAAAATAAAATTAGTGTCAATTTTCACTCTATTCATTAATTTGACTTTAAGAAAATAAATAATGAAAACTATCTTTGAGACATATCATTTAGTGAAACCCTAACATTTCATATTCATATATATAATTCTAGTATCATGCTAATTAATTCAAATTATATTTCTCTTAATATTTCTCATATCATTTAATTTTTTTCATTAATTGAATAATATTGGAATCATCATTGTGTAATTGTTTATGCTAATTAATTCTTCACTAAAATTTAAAAATAATTTCCCATAATTTATATAATCTTTTTTTCATAATAATATATAAAATCTATCATATATTATATTTTACCCCATAATAAAAATATAATACTTATTAAAAGTAAGAGTGTAACATTTGGTCACTCTCTTTGATTTTAATATTCTCAAAGTAATTTTCATGGAAAAGTGTCAATTAAATAATTCCATTTGGAAGATTAGGTATTAAGGGGAAAATTAACTCCATATAATAAATTGTTTTCAAGTGTTAGGGTTGTTTTATAATATTAATAATATTATTTTTATCCTTAATTACCCAATTTACCCTTATCCGTGGTAATAAAAACTACTGAAGTTATTATTTATATTATGATAAAATAAAAGAGAATAATTTACTAAATATTGACCTTATTATTAAAAATATGGAATAAAGTTTTTAAAATTATAATCACATAAGTGGAATAAATCAATTTAAAATTAATTATATAGACGAGGTGACAAAACATGTTTTTAAAGTGTAAACATTTAAAAATTTGAAATGTTTTTATATCCAAATTAATTATAAAATTTATTAAAATAACATAAATTGGATTAATTTATGTAAATTTGATCCAACAATACTTTAAAACTAATAAAAAAACAATTTAATTGTACATGTTATTTATATGAAAAAGCCGTTTACAATTAAAATTTAGTATTTTTCACTATTCTTCAAAACATAATAATTATCCGAAAACTTCCAAAATTTCAAACATAGATTATTTTTATATTATTATTTGAAATAACCTAATTATTTTTTCAAATTTAATTTATAAATGTGTTGAAATTTATTATTAAAATGAGTGCTCCATTAAATGGGGATAAAATTGATTTTTGAAAAATATAATTTTAAGTGTAAAATTAGATATAATTTTATATTATTTCTAGAATAAACATAGAATAAAAGTTAAAATTTATATTTAATAATATATATACATATATTTTTCATTAATATAATCCATAAATTATTATTTTATTAATTTATTGGTATATAACATAACTATTTTTACTTAAATAGTTTTTTCAGAAAAAAGATTTCCGTTTAATTTTAAAAGTGTTTTACATGTGTAAACCATAATTTAATAATTGATTTTATCATAATAATACCCACCATTATAAAACATGTGTTATAATTTTCATTTGTAAATAATTATAATAAAAAATGATGTGTTTTAGAATCTCGGTCTTACAGGTAACACAAGATAAACTGATGTTTCATGTAACACAAAACATAAAAAAAATCATTTCAAAAAATATATTTCATAAAAATATCATGGTGTTACATTATACCCCCATTAAAATTATTTTTCCCCTAAAATTTGGTTGGGTTATCAATAGTTATAACTTTAATTATCCTTTCATAAAATACCACATCATAAAAATGAATACTAAAACTCCCATTAAAAAGGGAATGTCGGAAACATAATGGTTACCAAAAGTAACTCATAACTAGGTTTCCACATAGGAGAACATAGGTGGAAAGTGAAAACATGGATATGGCAGATAAATATAACTATCAAGTTCTGATGGAGAGTGATAGAGATCATTGTTAGGAGAATTTTAATGATCAAAAATCCATAACCCAAATAAGCTTGATTAATGTCATCCATATCATTAAAAATAGTGATAACAGGACAAGATTTTATTTCATGAACATTTCCCCTAAATTTTAAGAGTTATCATGAGAATATATAATTATTTGATTTGAGTAAAATCCCGCCCTTCACTATTACTTGATCAATTTCTACTTTATCTCTTATTCCAAGAAATGAAGGTGAATTTGTCATTCCTAAAGTATTAGCAGATCATGGGATTCAAAAATAGAAAGATAAGTTATTCCGTATATATTTATAAAAAAAAGGTTAAAAAAAGTTATCCAATATGCATAAATCGTTATATGGTGTGATAACACATTATTTTATAAAAACTTATTCAAATTTTAACATAAACCATTTCATAAATGGTTATCATTATTACCCTTCCGAAAGCTGAGTATCCAAAACATTAGAAAGAAGGTCACTATATTTATCAAAAATTATCTTAAAATTAATCCCCCATATATCATAAATTAGATATAAGGTGTCAATTTAGCTCAAGATCATGATATGGTCTAATTTGGGCCTAGCCAGCACGATTTTTCTTTCCCTGAGCTCTGGCCATCATGAATCCCCTAGGAAAGGGCCTCATGATGGGATAGGTATCCACACCACCTTATAAAGGGTTGATTTATGTTCATCCTCCTTCTATATAAGATATCAATAATCCTACTTTATGGTCCCAAAACATTCAATGGCACCTCAAATGGACATTGAATCTGAAACCATGCACCCTGATCGAGAAAACCATGCAAAAGAATTTAATTAGCTTGAAAATTAGATTTTAAATTCATAAAGACCATATTTTAACCCATATTTTACCACAACATGCCCCAACACATTCTATCTCAATTTTAGAAGCTCCTAGATGAATTCTATGCCCTCCCAACCTTCGATCTTAGCGAATCGAATTGCGCATTGAGGATTTTCACATCTCAAGTATGTGTTTTATTCTTGTTTAGATCTATCTCTATATTTTATCCTCTTCCTTCATAAAAGAGGGATGTTTTTCTGTAGTTGGATCACGATTAAGATCCAAGTTTGTTAGATATTGATTCATTTAAATCATGGATATAGGAATTGCATAAAGATATCACTTTGTGTTGTTATTCTGTAGAAATTGGGGATTATCCATTGGCGAGCGTTCATCACCGTTCTTGAGGTCGGTGGTTTATAATTCAAATCCCAAAGTCCTAATTACAATTATGTGTATGTAATTTTATATTTTCCTATTATATGTTTTCAATTGAGTTATTGATATAATTAATTAATTTTTTGATTTAATTAATTAAAGAAAATTATAGAATTGGGGATATTAAAATTGTAGCTCTTTATGAATTAATTACTGAATTAATTATGAGGGAATTGAGTTGATTAAATTGATTAATTAATTTTGGATTTAATTAGGGACATTGAAATTGTGTGTCAAATATTTAATTATTAAATTAAATAAAGTAATTAATCAATTGATGAATTGATTAGTTAGAGTTATGTGATTATTTAATAATTTAATTAAGTAAATTGATTAATTAATTGATTAATTAATAAATGTGAGTTAAGCTATAATTTACTTTTTAATTAAATATAGTGATTAATTAATTAATGGGATTTATGTGATTATTTAATTGTGGAATTAAATAATGTGATTAATTTATTAAGGATATAATTAATTATAGTCATGTGATTATTTAATTTTCAAATTAAATAAAAGGATTAATTAATTGATGAAATAATTAATTGGAGTTATGTGATTATTTACATTTTAATTTAATAAAGGGATTAATTAATGTGGGAATGTGATTATTTCATTTTTTAATTAAATAAAGGTATTAATTAATTAATGAAATAATTAACAAGGTATAATGTGATTATTTAGTTTATGATTAAATAATGGTATTGATATAATTTATTAATTTATGCATTAATTAATGGAATTGATGTGAAAAAATAATTGGTGAATTAATTAAAATAATTATGTTAGATTAATTAATTAGTGAATTAATTAATGGGTATTATTGTGTTGATGTAATTAAATGAGTAAGATTAATTTATTGGTGAATTAATTAATGATGATTATTGAGATAGTGCAATTGAATAAATTGGATTAATTAATTGGTAAATTAATTAATGTATATTGTTGGGATATTGAATTTATAAAATTTAAATGATTAATTGTTAAATTAATATTTGTGATATTGTGATTGTGAATTAGGAATAATTAATTGTTGAATTAATTATGGGTGTATTGAAATAATTTGTTGTGACTAATTAATTATTTAATTAATTAGTGGAATACATGTAATTAATTAATAGTTGAATTAATTATTGTTATTCATGTGATTAATTAATTGTGGAATTAATTAATGTTATTATTGTTATTGGTTAATAACTTAATTAACTAAAGAGATTAGAGTGATTAATTAATTATTGAATCAATTAATGTTATTGTCATGATTAATTAATTTTCAAATTAATTAATGTTATTGATGAGATTAGTTAATTGTTACGTTAACTAATGGAAGTGATGTGATTATTTAATTGTTGGATTAAATAATAGAATTGTTATTATTAATTAATTTGTAAATTAATTAACGAAATCTTTGTGATTAATTAATTATTGAATAAATTTAAGAGATTAAAATGATTAATTAATTTTTGAATTAATTAAGGACATTTACATGATTAAATAATTGTTGAATTAATTAATGAAATTCATATGGTGAATTAATTATATAATTAATTGATGAGTTTAGTATGATTAACTAATTATGGAATTAGTAAGAGAAATTATTGTGTTAATTAATTATTGAATTAATTATCATGGTTTTAAATTGGGGAATTTGGGATAATTAATTGTTGAGTTAATTATAAAATTCTTGAATTTTTGACTTGTTAATTGAGAATAATTAGTTGTGGAATTAATTATTCTTTGTTAAGATTGTTATAGGAATAAATAATTGTCGAATTAATTAATGGTATTGAATTAATTAATTTATGAATTAATTAATGGAAACTGTAGTGGTTAATTGTGATAAGATGATTAATGTTGTTAAATCATGGTTGACATGACAATGTGAAAACATGTGATAATAAAATAGATGTGATATTGTGATATGTTTTGATATATATGAATGATTGATAAATATGGTTCTAGACATGATGTTCTATACCCATGATATATATGCATGGTTGGTAATTGCGGGGCGAGACATGATGATCTATGCCAATGATATATATTAAAGGTTCATAAATGGGGCACTAGATATGACGATCTATTCCAGTGATATATGAATGGTTGATAAATGCGATTCTAGACATGATGAGATACACCAATGATACATATGCATTTTTTATAAATGAGGTGATAGAAATGATGATCTATTCTAATGAAATATATGCATGATTGATAATTGGGGTGCTAGACATGGAGTTTTATGCCTATGATATGCATGATTGATAAACGGGGTTCTAGAAATGATGTTCGAAACCCAAAACATTATCATTGGACTACGGTTCCAAGTTTCAAAAATATTGAAATTGAATTGACATGGACGATGGAATCCTATGTGATATAATGAAATTTTAACTGAATATGTGACATAGTTCAGATCCGATGTGGGACAAAGAAGGTATTAATGTATGGATGTCCTTGGGAATCTATCTTTTTATGTGGTTAAATAAAGATTAATTAATAATGTGATAAATGTTTAATTATTCATTGTGATTATTTTTTATACAACTGCATACACTTTTTATTATATGGATGTTGTTTTAAACACCATTTTTGGTGGATTTCTGATTTGTTCTCACACTATACGCAGGCTACCTGATCGGTACCCAAACATGTTATATTATTGCACAACATGTTAAGGGAAATGGTCCTTTGTTAGAGGGATGAGTGGGATGGAGAATTATGAGGGAACCATAAATGGTGTTGGGACCCACTTGGAGGAGTTGTCACTGTCTTCATTTATTCTGGGTTTTTCATATTGAAACCTGGAACACACTTTAACATGGACTATCTACTATTCAGTTCTGATATTGTCTTTCTTGTTTTTGGTCATACTGTGATGCTTATATAATTCTAGTTATGTTATAGAATTGTTGTAATTGTTTTATTATTTTTTTTGTTGTATTACTTTGATAATAAAGAAATTGGGTGTAGTCTCCCCATGATCGGTATTTGACCCTCTCTATTAGTCAAAAACCTCTTGCATATAGGGAGACACATCTGAGGCCACGTGCTAGTTCGGCTTGGATAACTGTTGAGTGTAACCCATTTTTTTGAGGTTACAAAGTTGTATCATATCCAATGTCTATTAAATGAGACAATGATTATTTTGGGCCCTTCTTGGTTGGAGGATTATGGAAATCCCACATTGAAGGAGGAGTATCAAGAAGAACCCCTTTATAAGGGGGTGTAGATACCTCTCCCATTGCAAGGATTTTCCTAGGGGATTCATGAGGTCTAGAGCCCAGATAAAGAAAAATTGTGTGAGCTAGGATCAATGTGGACAATATCATTTTTATTCGCTAGACTGGGCCATTAAAAATAGTATCTGATCCAGTGTCCATTCAATGTTCCAGCAAGGACGTTGGGCCCTTCTAGGGGGAGGATTATGGAAATGCCACATCAAAGGAGGAGGAGCATGAAGCAACCCTTTATAAGAGTGTTTGGATACCTATCTCATCAAGAGTAATTTTCCTAGGATATGCCTAAGGGATAGACCCTAGGGAAATAAAAACCTGGCAGGCTATCCCCAAGATATCATGATCTTGGGATGGATTGGGTTGTTATAGTTGCTCTAGTTTTTCATATACCAAACATGAGAATAGATTCATCATATACTCTCTTGAAACATAATAATAACATGAATTACAAAAAATAATTATTGAAAAAATTCATTCTTCCTTATTCCAATGATTATTGGATATATTTCTCAAGTCAAAAAATATTGTAAACATCATTAATAACAGTATAATCCAATTTTTTAGAAAATATTTAATCAGTTCCAAGGTAATTAGTACCATTCACTTTAATTTATCCATAAATCATTATTTTAAAATGAGGAACATTTTAGGGGCTATATTTCCCTTAATTACGTGTTTCCCATGAATATCACATTTCCTTTAAATCACTATTCTAGTCCATCGAAACCATTCAACATATTATTGTAAATGCATAAAAAAACACAAATCTGAAAATTGAGATATTTATTTCAAAATCCATATAACATAATTCTTGAATCCTAATACAGAAAAGATTGAATGATTTCACTTCATCCTTAATCCATTAACAAGGATACTAATACATGAATTTCACACATATATCTTAAAGAATTTTAATATTTTTTTTATATATTTAATTGAATAATATTTTCAATTATGTAGAGGATTGAATTGCTTTTTTTATAGTGGGAAATAATGAATATTGTGAAATAAAATGACAAAGAGTATAAATTAGAGAAAAAAATACACTTTTTACTATGAGAGAAGTGAAGCGGTGTGCCACCAGATTTTATAAGAAGAATGAAGCTGGAAATTCTGGATCAAAATGATTACATGGCGTGTAATAAACTTACTTGTTGTGACATTATCAAGAGAACATTTCTATACTAAACAATTTGTGACGATGTTACATGCTATGAAAATATAGTTACATGTTTTGAGTCTCACATACATGTTGTGAAATGAGTCAAATTTCCTAATTTTTTAATAAGATTCATGTGATATTTAAACAGATTCAAAATACATGGATATCAGATTTCAGGACATGAAAATATGTTACACATCATGAATGTTTAAGGAAATAGAAAAAAATATTGATTCAAGAGATCTGTAATGAGAATGGGAATTTGACCAAAACCATCATAAATACCACCCTAGGCGCACCTTAGAGGAGAATTCTAAATGGATCTTGATAAAGATACACTATATGGGATGTGAATTATTTGGGATCCATGCCTCTCAATTTTCTTTAGCATTTTTATTTGTTATTTTTTATAAAACCGCTCATGGTTACCATGAGAGAGTGATTTATTTGTGCCAAGGCATGTGTGATAAATTGGGATTGCTTGCAAGAGGTATTTTATATTTGAAAAAACATTATGTTGGGATTTTATATTTGTTCTTCAATTATTTTCCTCCCCAAATTTCTTCTTTGATGATAATTGTAATCAAGGTTAGGGTTGGGTTTAATTTCTTTTTATCTTTGAGCATGAGCATTTCCTAGATGGATTGAATGCATCAGCTTAATTTGTGATCTAGGTTTTGGACTACCTCTATGACCATTGGGTTTATCTTATCCCTATATTTAAATTAAGTTTTGGGTTACTCATCCATTGCAATATGAAGTACTTGACCATGAGAAATGGATATTATAGGATGGAGTTCTTTTATCAGGACCATTGGACTTGCTAAAAACAAATTTTGATGACTGCTTGATTGTTAATTAAAAATTTCATACATTGTCAACCCATGAACCTAAATTAATTATTTTCCGACACCCATTTAATATTTTCTTATTCAAAATTATTTACCAAATCAAATGTTTGATAGTTTAAAATTATTTCTTCAAATTCAAAATTAGTCTTGGTTTATTTTATGTAATTAATATTCCATCAAACTCTATCTCTCGGGGTTCGACCTCCGAATTGTGTATCCTTTACTACAATGTAGTATAATGATTATTTTGATTCATGTTTTAAATTAATAAATTCAGTGACCAAAATATAATTAATGATTCCTATAGTGCAATCAATTTTTGGTTTTGTTTACAGGTATAAGAGAAGAGAATATATTAATTAAATAATTTAGACAAACTCATTTCCTATATTTTTTGTTTGCCGATTTCAATGAAGAATTTTTATTGTTGTTTTCTATTTCGTTTTACCACACCAGGTATTTTTGGTTGTGATTATAGGGCTGCATAATGAAATAAACACCAAGGAAAGGTTCGACTCCCTACTGCATGATATTACGCAGCCAGTCGATGAAATTTAAAAATGAAAAATCAACCCCATGAGTTCCCAAAACCATACCCAAGAACTCAATTCACAACAACCCATAGCACAGAGCTATAATTATAAGAGGATCATATCAATCGAAGAAGTCTGAAAAGAAATGCAGTGGTAAGTTCCACTTCTGATGATTATTTTTATTCTAATCACAATTCCATTGATTTTTTATGTTCAAAGGAAGATAAAGAAGATGACCTTGCACTAGAACTTGAATAGGCCAAAGAAAACTTCTGCAGAAAAAAGTAAGAAGAACATCAATAAGAATAAATTGAAGAGAGTAGAACCTCAGCTGATGAGATGTTACAAATATTCCTAAAAAACTAGGGTCACAAACAAAGGAACAAGATAGCGATGAAGAAGATGAGGATATTATAAAAGGAAAATTTATCCCAAACTATTTAGAATATTTAAGTGCATCGTAAGAAGAAGAATAAAAAGAACCTATTACACCCTGCACTGACTCTATAGAGGAACAAAAAGAAGAAACAACAAAAGAATAAATTGTAATGATGGCTGTGGAAGCTGAAGTAGTCATTGAAAAATTTCAACACATGAATCCATTAGTTAAAAGAAAAGAAATTTTACTAGGTCTGGAAATATGTCGAGATCTTTTTGGTAATACTCATGTTGTCTGGTCTCTGTTTACCACCTCCAAGGTCTAAGCTAATTACATTTAAGAGAATTAAAGATAAGGTGGGTGGATTTAAAATTTACAATTGGGTGAACATGAGATGGTTATCCCTTTACCACTCTCCAATCAGCTAACCCAAGTATGGTCTAGCTAAATGACTATTTAAAATATTAGCTTCTTGGTGGAAACACGATTTTTACTGATTTATATGAATATAGATTTATCACTTTCATATGATTTAATTTTATATTAGTATTTAATTTTAAATCCCCTATTATGTTGAAAATATTTCAAGAACCTGTACTTTTGATTTTTTTATTTAATTTTTAGGTCCATCGGAGGCATATACAGTAAGTGTAAAATATTAGTAAGAAGAAGGAAATAGAAGTTGTAGGATGATTACCCATTGTGAAGGGAAATTATACATTGTAAAAATGTATAGGAAGAACCAGATTAATCCATATTTGAAGCATCAATTTCAAAGGAGATTAATAAATTTAATTTATAATTTTTTTATTCCCTGCATTAGAAATGCTTTAAATATTTAACTGTAAATTCCATTCCTGTACTTGAGCTTTTATTTAATCAAATAAATTAGGAAAAATTAATTTCCTAGGATAATTATCATGACATGAATTTAAATTTATTTCTCAGTAAATTAAAATGAAAAAAACGGAGAAAAGAATTAGTATATATAAACATGTGGATTAAGATTTAACAAATCATGATTTGAGGAGACTATGGATCATTGGAAATGATTTTTTTAGATTTGTCCATGTTTTTAATTTATATTATTTTTATTAATTGAATTATTTATATAAATACATTTCCATGAGTGATTGTTCCAACCATTCATCCCATTCTCAAGACATCTAATGAGTTAATATTTTTCATTCTTTATTAAGTTTATTTATACAGAAACCCATGCATGTTTTCTTCTAGAACATTATTTGAAACTTATTGATACTGTGACTGAATAGACTCACATTTAAAATGATTGAGGAATTATTATTGTTTATCCCAAATCTTGAGACCCAACATTAATTAATCCATTTTCAGACGCATAGAATCAATTAATTACCTTATTAAGAAATGGCTCATGTTATAAGACTATTTTATCCATTCGTACCCCCTCTAAATGTTTTCCATGATAATTAAAAGAATAAGTATGGGGGAAAACCTTTTTAGGGTTTACTGAGATATAAATTATTATGGATATTTTTATGGGGGAATTAATTTTTTGATATATGGAAGGCTATTTATTTTTCATTTTATTTTATTATTCACATCACATGCTATTTTTTTTAAAAGAAAAAATGAAAAAAACATGGTTATGTTTTGTGAGGATAAAAAAACACCATTTTCTAGACTGCTGATCTTTTGATCATATATGTTTATGTGATGGATGTAATATTTTTCCTGAGTATAACATTTGAAAATTAAAAAAATATATAAAAAGAAAAAATTTGAAAAAGAGGTTGATTTATTCATTGTGCTTACATGTATCATGGGACCACTTTGAGCTTTTTGGGGGGAAGATAGAGATGACATTTGTAAAGGGATAATTTTATTGATATTATTTGATTATCATGAAAAATTATTTAGAGTTGAACTTTCATTTTGATATGTACTTTTTACATCATTTACCAACCTACCCTAATCCTTAGAGTCATTTGATCCTTAATGGTGAATCCCTCATGACTATTTGTGATTTCTGTCATTAAATAGTTGAGATTCTAGATTCTGTATAAAAATATGCTAAGTGGCATGTTTTTGAGGTATGTTTTGAATTCTATCTATATTCGTACCTAGGTGATGGGAAAATAATTAATGTGAGGTAAATTGAAAGTGGAAATCATATTAATAATGGATTGAAATAAAAATTTATGATTGGATAGGATTGGATATTTCAAAAGATAAAAAGTAAAATACATGGTAGACTTATCTCATTAAAAATTGAGTCATTGATAATTTTCCTATGTGATGATATGAAATTTAAAATTCCATTTGATCAATTGATTTTATTGAAATTTAATTTGAAATATAGTAAGGTGAATGCCCTTTGTAGTATGTTGAAATTGTTTCCTTGAGGACAAGATTCAATTCAAGTGTGGGGGGTATTTGATAAGTGTATTTCAGGTACAAATTTTAAAGTGTTTTAATGTATTATGTTATGTGTTTTCTTATATCCCCATTTCAAATAATAAGTTTATTTTTTCAAATATAATTTATAAAAGTGTCGCATTTTTTTAAATGAGAGTTCCACTAGATGGGGATAAAATTTATTTTATAAAAATAAAGTTTTAAGCATAAAAATAGATTTAATATTATATCATGTCTAAAAAACATATAGGATGAAAGTAAAAAATTATATTTAATATTATATATATATTTTTCATTAATATAATCCATCAATTGTGATTCAATTATTTTATTGGTATATAACATACTTTCACATATTTAAATAGTTTTTCTGAAAAAGATTTCCTTTTAATTGAAAAAGTGTTATACATGTGTAAACCATACTTTCTTAATTTATTTAATCCTATTAATACCCACCATTATAATATATGGGTTATAATTTCTATTTTTAAATAATTATAATAAAAAATCGATGTTTCGTAGAAACTCAGTGTTGTGGGTAACAGAAGCTAAGCTGGTGTTTCATATAACACAAAACATAAAATAAATCCTTTAAAAAATATAATTCATAAAAATCTCTAGGTGTTGCATTATAACCCCATTAAAACAAATTTGTTTCTTCAAATTTGGTTTTGTTATCAATATTTAGTACTTTAATTCTCCTTCCATAAAATTCCACATCATAAAAATGAATACTAAAACTCCCTTTAAAAAGGGAAAGTTCGAAATATAATGGTTACCCAAAGTAACTCATAACTAGGTTTCCACATAGAAGAACATAGATGGAAATTGAAAGCATGGATATAGAAGAAAATAGAACTATCATGTTTTTATGGAGAGTGATAGAGAATGCGGTAAGGAGAATGTTAACGATCACAAATCCATAACCCAAAGAAACTTGAATAAGATCATTCATAACATCAAAAAAAGTGATAACATGACAATATTTTATTTCAAGACATTTATTCCTAAATCTGTAGAATTGTAATGAGAATATATACTTACTTGATTTTAGTACAATATCACCCTTCATTGTGCCTTGATCAATTTCCACTTTATCTCTTATTCCAAGAAATGATGGTGAATTTTTCGTTCCTAAAGTATTTGTAGATCATGGGATTCATCAACAAGATAATAGGTCATTCTATATATATTTATCATAAAAAATAGGAATTTTTTTATCAAATATTCATAAATCCTCATTTGGGGTGATAATACTTTAATCTATAAAATCTCATTCTAATTTTAATATAAACCATTTCATAAATGGTTAACATTGTAACCCTTCTGAAAGTTGAAAGTCTAAAACTTTAGAAAAAATATCACTAAATTTATCAAAAAATATCTTAAAATTAATCCCCCATATATCATAAATTAGATATAAGGTACCACCCTAGCCCAATATTAGTATATTTTCTACTTTGGGCCTAGCCTGCACGATTTTTATTTCCCTAAGCTATGGCCATCTGGAATCCCCCTGAACGGGCCTCATGATGGGAGAGGTATCCACACCAAATTATAAAGGGATGATTTATGTTCCTCATCATTATATGTAAGATTTACATAATAATCCCCTTTAAGGTTCCAATGTACTCAATGACACATCCAATGGACACTAAATCTAAAACTATGTGCCCCGACCAAGAAAACTATCCACAAGAGTTTAATTTGCTTGAAAATTAGATTTTAAATTCATGAACACCCTATTTTAACCCATATTTGACCCAAACTTCCCCCAAAAATTTCTCTCTCAATTTTGGAGGCTCCCAGATTAATTCCAAGACCTCCCGACCTCCGTTCTTGTTGAATCAAAAGGCAGATTTAAGATTTTCACATCTCGAGTAGGTGTTTTCTTCTAGTTTATATCTATCTCTTTATTTATCTCATCTTCCTAGATAAAAGTGGGATGTTTATCCAAAATTGGATATATATTTAGATCTAAGTTTGTTATATATTGATTCATTTAATTTTTTTATATGAATTTAATAAAGATATCATTTTGTGTCGTTATTCCACCGAAATTGGGGATTATCCATTGGTGATCATTCATCACCATTCTTGAGGTTGGTGGTCTATAATTGAAATCCCAATGTTTTAATTACAATTATGTGTATGTAATTTTATATTTTCCATTATATGTTTATCAATTGAGTTTATGATAGAAATAATTAATTTTTTGATTAAATTAATTGATGAAAATTATAGAATTGTGGATATTGAAATTTTAGCTTATGAATAATTAATTATTGAATTAATTAGAAGGGAATTGATATGATCGAATTGATAAATTAATTAGGGAAACTAAAACTGAGTGTAGAATATTTAATTATTAAATTAAATAAAGTATTTAATCAATTGATGAAGTAATTAATGAGAGTTATGTGTTATTTAATTACTGAATTAAATAAATTGATTAATTTATTGATGAATTAATTAGTGAGAGTTATGCTGTAATTTAATTTTTTTTTAATAATGTGATTAATTAATTAATGAGAGTTATCTGATTATTTAATCGTTGAATTAAATAATGTGATAATTAATTGTTGATTTAATTAATGGTAGTTATGTGATTATTTAATTGTCAAATTAAATAAAGGGATTAATTAATTGATGATATAATTAATGGAAGTAATGTGATTATTTAATTTTTGAATTTAATAAAGGGATTAACTAATTGATTGATTAATTAATGTGAGAATATGATTTTTTCAATTGTTAAATTAAATAAAGGATTAGTTAAATAATGAATTAATTAATGAGGAGTAATGTGATTATTTAATTAGTGAATTAAATAATGGTATTGAGAGGATTTATTAATTGACGAATTAATTAATGTAATTGATGTGAAAAACTAATTGGTTAATTAATTTCATTAATTAAGTTATATTAATTAGTTAGTGAATTAATTAATGGGTATTTTTGTGTTGATGCAATTAAATGAGTTAGATTATAATTTTGGAATTGTTTTTTCCAATAAGTAGTATTCTATCTATATAAAATATTAGAAAAATGACCACACTCCCACTTAACTACTTTTAGACATGAGGCTCATATCTATTTCTTATTAAACCAAATTCTATTATGTCTTCATCAAATGGAATGTTTCAGACCTGCATGCTTTCCTTAATATATAAATGGATCTACACAACTTTCATACCTTATTAAAATCATTTGGTGTCAAAAACCATTCAGATTGTATCATGTTCATATCTTATTATATGTCCCCATTAAGAAAAAATATTTTGAAATCCATTTTCCAAATCTCATAGTCATGGTAAGATGATTTGTAAAATAGATATATTATTGATTTTAGCACAGAATCTAGTGACTAGTTTTCATCATAGTCTATCCCTTGATGTTGTCTGAATAATATTACAATTATCCATGGCTTATAGGTACTATATTATCTATCTATTTCCATTTTCATATTGAATACCAATTTACAACTAACATGATTTACATGCACTGGAGGATCTACCAAAACCAATACTTGGATTTGGTACATTGTACTCATTTTAGAAATCATATATTGTTACAATTTTACATATTCTAGGCCACATACAGCTTCCTTATATGTTACATGATAATTATAATCAATTAATAGTGAATCAACACCCTTAGTTACTAGAAAATAAATTTTTTATGGTTCTATAGATTCTATTGTAATCTTATAAAATACTTGTGTCTCTGGGGATTCCTTTCCAATGGGGATTTGTGGAATTTTCCCCCTGACAAATCTTGTGTATCTTGAGCCTATAATTCATCAATTTATATTTAATTCCCACTGTCTCTTTCAAATATATGATCCATATCATGTAATTTGGGATCTTTGTCAACCAAACCCTTATTATTTGATTGGTTGTATAGGTAATATCCCAGTGTTTTTAGGGGATCCTATAATGAAAAACTTAGTTAATCAAGGTGAATGTTTTTTTTCCGGACTTATCCTTAACATATTATTCATAACCCCACACTTTTACATGAAATAACATAGGTTTTTTTTTCATACCAATGTTTATATAGAATATAATGGTTTTTTCTTTTGTCAGAACTCAATTTAGAATGTGTGCTACCATCTATAATGCATATCCCCAAAAGATAATGGATGATTCACATGTATTATCATTGATCTCACCATGTATAACAAGGTGTCATTCTTCCTTTAACATACACATTTTCATTATAGTGTAAAAGGAGGAGTAAGCTTTGATTGATCCAAAACTTATGTATATAATTTGTGAAGTCGTGATTAAAATATTCTTCACTATGGTGGGTGTATATTTTATTAATCTTGTTAATGATTTGGTTCTCAAATTAATTCTTATATTCTATGAACCTATCTATGGAATCCAATTTATACCACATTAAGTACACATATCTATATTTTTTAAAATAATCAATAAAAGTTATAAAGTTTGATTTCCCACCCCTGGATTAAACTATAAATAGTCTAAAACATTAGTATGAACCAACTCAAGAAGATATGTGGACCATTAAACTTTTCAACTAAATGGGGATTTAACCATTTTCCTTGTAAACATGCTTGAAATACGTTAAGTGGTTTTATTTCAAATGAATACAAATATGTATATTAGTGTAATCTAGTAAAATAATTTTCATTTACATGACATAGATGGTGATTCCATAAATGGGTGTGATATGAGTTATGTGAACTACATTCATTATCTATTTATATTACTTTATTTATAGAATCCGACATGAAAGGAGAATTATTTAAAATTTCCATATCATAAAAAAATATTTATTTATAAAAGAAAAAAACATATTTTTAAATTTGTAAATAAATATATCTATACCAATTATATGCATAGAAATAATGTTTTCAATGGTTGAAATAACATAATTAAAATATTTCAAAACGATGATCATTTTATTCAAAAAATTGAAGTAATAATCTCCAATAGCCACAATAACAATTCAAGCTTTGTTGGTTTCTCATACACCCACTTCACCACATTAAATATTTCATAATCTACTTGGTTACTATATTTTAATACACATGTGAGAATTGTATTCTATACCAAATACCCAATTTATATAAATAGATAAATTTCATTTGATGATAAACACACATGAAGTGACCTCTTTCTTCTTTGTTTGGGAACAATTTTTGTCTTAGTGGGCCTTCTTTCCACATGCGAAAAAAGTAGTGTCATGTTCCATTACTTTTCCTTTTACCCATTTATTCTTGGAAGGGTATTTTGAATACTATATATAATTGGATTTAATATTTTAGATCTTCACTTAGTTATCCTTTTATTCATTATAAAGATTGAAGGAATTTCATGCTTCATGAAATGACCCATTTAATTAGAGGTTGGAAATTCACAAAGGAATTTGATTTTTCATTTAGTGGATGTTCAATTTTGAGGACCAAATCTAGGACCAGGGGTTTGATCTTTACTATTTCATTAAGAGGATTTTTTTTCATGGTATTCAAGGAATGGGTGGAAATTAGAGGCTTTTCTAGAACCGAAAAAGGTAGGCAAAGATAGTCAGGACGATGTAACAGTAGCTGAAAAGCCAATGGGATACCACAAGTGAGATTGAGGATGTAATTAGACTAGTAGGCTACCTAGGCTCACGGGCTAGCTGATAACCCTCTATTGGAAAATCAGATAGCTACCAGGTAGTTGGTGGCTTCCCACCAACTAGCTAGTGATACTGCTGGGAGATTTTAATTGTGGGAAACCATGTCTTTTCACCTAGGGGTGACTTATGACGCCTAATATTTTCTCCATTGACCTTAATCAAACTATGTGATAAGGGGGATCCCTTATTGGTGATTTTATCCTCATATTCTTTAATTATTGGATTGTTGAAGTATTTTTCATTGCATTTAATTCATACAGATGAGTATAATCCCATCATTTCCTTAAACCAATGTTTATTCTAATTTATATTTATAGAAACACTAATATAAGAAATTTAGTAATTCCATCAAGGAATAAGTGCATTGAGTTTGATTCAAGTGGGTATTCTTAGTGATTTGTATTATCCATTGATGTGGTATGATGTCCTTAGCATTTTATGGAATTAAGATAAAAACATTTTATTTAAATTTCATGTGAATGTGTGTGTATCAATACAAGCCCTTTGATTTTGGTGTTAGAATGAGTCGGTGTGAACTGTATCGATGTAGGAGGCTTCTTAGAGGGGGAGTACTAGTTACATTACTTGAAAATGGTGAAAATGATCATTATATCAGGGATGATCATGGGGAAGTTTTCATAGTCATTGGATATTGTAATGAACCATTCAGGTTTGGTTGAGGCTTGGGAGATTGGGATGGATGACATGGGGGTTTGGGGAGTGAATCCCTTTTTGTGTACACTATGGAATCGATGTATGAGTCTTATGTTATGACAATAATGATGATAATGAATTCTATGTAAAATGGATTTAAAAGGTTTTATTTGGTTATAGAAAGGGATATGATGGTTTGAAGAATTAGCATAAGGGTTCACATAGTATTTTCACATACACATGTGACTTGAACTAGTGAGTTGGGGGGGGGGGTGGGTTTAATATGGTATACAAGTTAGGATATAAGCTTCGGTAAATAGTCTTGGAAAGTTCCATTTTGGAGTTGGATGAGTTGGGATGACTTGAGTAAATGACATAAATAATTAAGTGATGTTTTTCATTTCATGAATCATTGTGTGAGGATGACCATATTTTTGGTGGTCTAGTCTAATAGTGATAATGAACATTGTGAGTGAGATGTTGAGATGAGGTTATGATAGAGTGTTTCCCCTTAATTTTTTTTCTAGAAATTATGCACGTGTCATAAATTTAGGCCTCCCAAGAACCCAATGGGTGGGCTAGTGTGTATGTTGGGCCTCCCAAGAATCCTCAGGATGGTTCAATGGGTAATTTGGTTCTCCCAAGAACATTCAAGATGAGATGAGGAGTTTTTTTCATCTTTAAAACTTGTGAGGATGGGTCAGTGGGATGATTTACCTCCCCAGATTCCTTAATAATGTTTCATAGTGTCTTGGTTGACCTCCCTTATGAAGAACTAGGATTATTATACATAGATATTACATCATTTTTTATAAATATTCATTACATTACAAAAAATTGTATGAGGTCTGTCATATTTTTTTATCTTTGGAAACTTAGAATAAAAACAACTGGTCTATAGGTTACCTACATTTTCTCCCACTATGATCTTTATAATATGGTAATATTTGGATAACCAACCATGTACCTAATTCAAGCATGGGATGACCTATCATGTACCCTTTTTTTAGTCTTGGACTAACCACTTGTGTTCGCTCCTTTTTAGGCTTTGTCTAACTACCCATGTACCCTATAAGCTTGTAGAACATTTATTATTACCCAATTAATTGCATATAGATATAAGTACCACCTGTCACATAATTAAAATCACACATGTGTGTTCCAAAAGATTAAAAACCATTAATCATATCATAACCCATTAAATGAATTTGATTTCATAAAAATTTCATCATATCATAACCTATGTAAAAGAAATGGGTTTCGTAATCATTTTATCATTGTATAACTAGTGAAAAAGAAGTGGGCTTCATAAGAATTCTATCATGGTATAACCTATGGGAGAAAAATGGGTTCCGTAAACATATTATAATAATAAACCATTCATAGAAATATTAGGAATGGTATCCTTGGTTAATATCCCAATTAACAAATAGGTAACATCAATGGATGCCATCTTATATGGAAATGATTTTGAAATATCATTTAAAACATTTTTTTGAGGAAAATATCCTTTATACATAAACAAAATTCAAAAATAAAACATTTTGAAAATAATTTTATTATAAAAAAAACTTGAAAACCATCAAATTAATCTTTAAATAAAATAATGTTTATCATTATGGAATGATTCTTTCTTGACATACATGTTAAAATAAATATCCCTTTCACATTTTAGGTAAAATCTAAATAGTCATTGTTTGGAAAATGATTTGTAATATTAATTTATTTTTTTTTAAAAGAAGTCAAAACCAAGTAATTTTATTTATAAATCATAGAATAATATTAAAAAAATTGATTTTTTTGAAAAAATGGTTCTGGAAGAAAGTAGATTTCCCCCTGAATAGAGAAATTAAGTTAGATTTTATTAAAAACATTTTTAAATAAATTAAAAAACCAATGAGTGAAAAATAGTTCTATTAATTTAAAATATAATTAATAAAAATAAGATATTAAAATTAATTATTTTATTGATATATGAATCAAAATAATTTATCATTGGAATCATAATTAAAAACATTCCCAATAAATGAAGAGATTTTCAAATAAAATCATTTCAACTTTGGTAATGTTGAATCATAAGACCCATGAAGGTATAACATAAAATGGAACATAAAATAACTTGATAATAAATAAATTCATGATATTAAATGTTAAATAGGTTTAATATATGCCTTGAGAAAGGATATAGGTGCATAACATAACATACGTCTCACAGAAGAAAAATTTATACCAAAATCCCTTATAACTTTAGTAATATTTTGAATCATAATAACAGATAAATAATAAAATAAAATGAAACATTTAATATATTTAAACTAATGATATTTATGATATAACATGTAAAATATGATGTATATACACCACCCAAAAGTAACGAGTGGTGAATTTTTATGTGTCTCTTAGAAATAAATGGGAGACTAGAAATCCAATACATTAAGGCTTGAATTTTTCCATACAAGTTTAAAACTATTGAATAATTAATAAAATTTTATTATAAATTTATTAATGAAAAATATTTATATATATCATAACATAAATTATTTTATTATGACCTTTTATTACCCATTTAATAATAATTCCTTGCTAATGGAACATTTCAAGGTTTAACCACTTTGTTTTTGTATGTATTTATTTTTTATTCTATCCTCTTACTATGATCTTGATTTCATCATAACACTTAATTTTATCCATTATATAAATATCATATATATTCAGTATCTATATATTTATATTGATTTATTTATAGTAATCCATAAAACATAGTGATAGAAAAGGAAATAAACTATTCATGGAGATGGTATGTCGTATGTACGCATCAACGTTGTTTCCATTTTCTTTTTGGATTGAAATAAAGAAAGTTAAATGATATATTATCATAATAAAATATTTTTTATGTAATATATATTACATACTTTAATTGATATCATCCTTATTAAATTTAATGTAAAGTATGAACGAATCAGATCACTTCGTAAGGCAGTTGTCCGCTATACACACGAGCGACGTTATCATATTCCCCAAAAATAGAGAGTATGAAGGTATTTCTAATATAATAATTACATTAGTATAATAATATAATAAATATCATATATAAATAATAAATCCATCAATACTTCCATTATTTATTTTGGTAATGGAAAAGTGATTCAAATCAGTTTGTGAGGCAGTAGTCCACCACACACATTAATGATGATTTCATAACCCATTTGATGGAAGTGGATATGGTTGTAGGTCATTAAATTAACTTTAAAAATATATTTATATTAAATATACTAAGATTATTATATCATCATGGTATAATAATAATTTAACGAGGTGTAGGATAAACTAAAACAAAAATGCACATAAATGGACTTTACCGCTTCTTTAGGTATCCTCCTTAAGTATGCACCAAAATAATTCTTAATTTAGATTCATGTAAAAAATAAGGCTTATAGGATAATATTTTTGATTATATTTGGTTAGGTATTAGCCAAATGAAAATTATTCTTATTGTTCGAAGAGGATAGGGGAGGAGAGGGGTGGCCTTCTATAAGTGTGGTAAGTGGCACACTTGAATTTTTTTGAAAGGATGGATTCCGCCAACATTTTTTCATGTCCCAACGTTACTATAATGGAAAATTTTAGATCCTAGAATATATATGGTCTAAATATGGGCATAAATGAGTGTATTATATTTTTGGGTTATTTTTAGCCCTTATTTTTTTTAGTTTAACCCGCTCATGTAAACCCAATTTTACCTTAACCGTAGTAAATAATTTTTACTATTTTACTATTCATTTTGGTAAAAAATTAACTTGAAATTATTATATAATATAAATTATGGTGATTCCCAACATGGAATCTATTTTTCAAAATTTTATTAACAGAAGTGGCACAATTTTATTTAAAAATAATTATACAGACCTGGCGAGAAAGCAGGTTTTTAAAGAGAAAATGTTCTAAAGTTTGAAATGTTTTTATATCAAAATTAAATATATAGTTTATTACAATGACCAAAATTGGATTAATGGGTATATAATATACCTAATTTTAATTTGAATCAAAATAATATACAATTAAAATTTCCAATAAAATAAATGAAACAAAAATTTCCAATTAAAATTCAATATTTTTCCCTATTCATCAAAAAATGAATCTTTTTAAAAAAATCTGCAGAATTCTCCCAATGATAATTTTAAAATTATTATTTTAAAATTAAATTTTATTGTGTCAAATTAATTTTCTGAATGTTTCAAAAATCAATTTTTTATTGTTCACAAGAACAAATAAATAGAATGGGTTTTGATAAAATAGTATTATCTATACATATAAAGACTTTATTGAAAAAATTAGTTATTTTTCGATAAAAATGTTTTATTATATAAAAACATTATAAATCATATTTAAAAATTATTTATTACTTTTCATATCACTTTGTTTAATGAATAGGTCATAACATTCATGTTTAAATTGCTATATTGATTATATGTCGTGGCTCTCTTAAAACTCAACGTCGTGTGTAACACAAACTAACCTAGTGTTTCATGTAGCACAATATTAACATGGTTTTTCATTTAACAAAATTTATCAAAGAAATATAATATATTCTAAAATAAATAACTCATAAAAATTTAGGGTGTTACATTCTATCCCCTTAAAATTAATTTCTCCCTCAAAATTATTCAAGCTGATTCAAAAAAATGAAAATACTTATAACTCATCATATCATAAAGTTCCTATATAGATTCCTCAAACAAGTGATTTTTCAGCAAAACTCAGACCGCGTGATTTTCCTTTTTTCTATATGACTTTCTCTATACGATCCAATATCTCTATAGGTTATTCTTCATAAGAATACTATTGATCCAATGGTATGAACTCTTAGTTCAATACATATTAAAGGATTGGTATATGCTTTCTCAAAGAGATGAATGGAACACATCATGAGATTGATAGAGGTTTTGTGGAAGCACCAAGAAATAAGCTACGGTCCCTATTCATTCATGAATTTTAAAGGGACTGATATACCTGTGGATTAATTTCCCTTTCTTCATGAATCTCATAACCTTCTTTGATGGATAAATTCTTAGAAATAATTTTTCACAATCTTCAAATTCTAGATCATGGAATGATTGTTAGTATAACATTTCTGTTGACTCTGAGTTTCCTTGATGTGTTTCTGAATGGATTTAACCTTCTCTTCTATTTCTTCAAATATATTATGTCCCAATATCTTTATTTCTATAACTTTATTCCAGGACATTGGATATCTATATGTTTTTATATATAGGGGTTCATAAATATCCATATGAATGCTTGAGAGAAAGTTATTTTTAAAAAAAAACTCATCTATAATAAGGTTTTGATCCCAAAAACCATTTAAATCCAAAGAATAATATCTCAAAATATCATCTAGGATTTGAATTGTTATTTCAGGATGACTATATTTATAAGGATGATATAATATCCTAAAACTCAACTCCAAATCTATAGCATACTAAAGAATTTACTAGAACGTTAAGGTAATGCTCAACACCCAATCATACATAATGAAATGTGTACTCCATGCAGCCTTCCAACTTCATTAATTTATATCCTAAAATGATGATCTAGGAAGAAGTATTATCTAATATTGATGAAGTGTGCTGACTTAGTAAGGTGATAAAATACAACCCATATATAATTATTCCATATAGAATTTTTTGTATTCCAAAGAAAAAATCCACTTTAATGTTTTCCCATTAACTTTTTCGTATGTGTAATGGATGTAACATACTCTTATACTTCTGTATCTTACCATAACTCACTAATATACCAACCACCAAGATATAAACACTGTGAAATCTCTCTTCATGTCATCCCACTATAAATACTCATTCAAATCTTTATATATCTTCGTACTTCCTGGATAAATATACAATGAAGAACTATGATCTTCCCCTAACAACTCTTTATTAAAATATAATATAGATGAAATACATACATTGTTCTTGAACCTTATTATTCTATAATGATCAATGTTAAAATAAAGAATATCTCTATACTTATTTTTCATCTCTACATCTTCCTTTTATGCCTCTTTAATATTCACTTGGATATATGGTTGAACATTAAATTGAGAAAGATAAGGTTTTCTGCTTCCTTCAGGATTTCTCGATCCATCCTTTTCAAATATATATAAATATTGAATATTTTGTAATCCTCTTCATGGATATTCTAGGTTGGTCCTTTTCACTCAATGCATCTACCACCATGTTCACATTATGAATATGGTAATGTATTGAGGAGTCATAATCTTTAATCAGCTCTAACCATCTTATTTGGTGGATATTCAACACCTTTTATGTGAATATATTCATTAAACTTTTATGATTGATATATATATATATATATATATATATATATCACACTTTTCTCTATAATTATAATTCATCCATATATTTAGTGAAAAACTTACCCCAGCTAACTCCAAATCAATATTTGGGTAGTTTCTCTTGTGAATCTCTAATTGTCATGAGACATATTCTATAACCAAGTCAATTTGAATAAGAACATATTCCAATCCCTTCTTGTATTCATCACTATAGATTACAAACCCTTCTCCACTACAGGTTAATGAATGCATAGGTGAACAAACTAATCTTCCATTTAGTTTCTTGAACTTTTCCTCACATTCATCTTTCTAGAGGAACTTGGATCCCTTCTAAGTCAACTTAGTGAGTGGGTTAAATATTCATGAGAAATTCTACCCAAACCATCGATAACATATTGCTAATCCATGAACACTATGGATCTTAATAATTTTGGTTACTCTAGGCCATCATTCAACAGTCTCCATCTTTGTTGGATCTACTGATATAACCTCTATTGAAATTATATAACCTAAAAATGAAACCTTTTCCAACCAAAATTAACACTTTTTTAATTTTTTCATATAGTTCCTCCACCCTAAGGGTCTTTAGTACAATACTCTAAGGATCATCAATATTCTCTTCCTTACTCTTCGAGTAGATAAGAATATCATCTATAAATACTACCATAAACTAATTAAGAAAAAAATACTCTATTCATTAAATCCACAAAGATAATAATTGAATTGGTGAGACCGTTGGGCATCACTATATATTCATATTGTCCATAACTTGTACGGAATTACACATTTAGTATATCCTCCTTATGGAACCTCAATCTAAGATATCTAGAATGAATTTCAATATTGAAAAAGTATTAATCTCTATTTAATAGATCAAAAAATTCAACATTATGTGGAATATGACACTTTTTCTTAATTTTAATCTTGTTAAGATCTAGATAATCATTGCAGATCCATATTGATCCATTTTTATTTTTAACAAAAATAACAGATAGATCCCAAAGTGACACACTTGGATTAATGAATACATTGTCAATGGTTTCCTTGAGTTTATTCTTCAATTACTACAACTCAATGAAGCCTATTATATTGGGATAATTTGAAATTGGTATGAAACTGTGTATGAGTTATATTAATAAATAAACTTCACATTTTTGTAGATGACAAGGCAACTCTTCTAGAAGGATATCAACAAATCTTTGCACAATAGACATATTGTTGATGCCAAGATTCTCCCCAACCATTAAAGAAAAATACCCATTCAAAATGGAAATTAAGACCCATATAATGGAAGTTTTCTATATTTAAATATCAAACATACCGTAATGTTGATGTATTATCATAGTTTGTTTTGGAATATAAAATGTAACATCTCTTCCTTGACAATTAATTTGGGATTTATGTAGAGAAGACCAATCCATGACTATGATAACATTAAATTTAACTGGAGGGATAATTACCAGATTTTTAGGAAGCACATTCCAACTAGAATAAACTAAAGAAGAATCATAGACTTGAGATACAATCATACTAACATTAAGGGTTTTCACTTCCAATTATATATCTAATTATTTGGGTGGAAACATGATACCCATATTAAATTATTTTGATATGATTGAATGGGTATATCTAGAGTCAAATAAGACATTAGTAGTCATATAAAGGATAATAAGGGAACCATTCACTATTGTGTTATGGGAAACCATGTCAGAAATAGTGATCACACGAGATTTTACCTTATCCCATGGCTAAAGAAGAAACTGTCATTAATCACTATAATTAATCATCATATTTGGGAACTTGATAACATAATTCCCAAAATCCTTGAATTTTAAACCCCAATGTGAGAGAGGTTTATTCCTTTGATATTTCTTATTATTCATATCATTAACTATCTTTTTACTATCACTCCATCATTCATCCTCTTGATGAAATTCCCTCCCACACATGAAACATTTAGTACTACCCTTAGTACAATTTTCCCCAAGCTTCTTCCTACACATTGAGAAAAAATAAAATCTCATTTTTTTGTCCATGGATCCTATATTTTACCTTGAATACTAATTTTATATTCTTATTAAAACCACAATATTGAGACGTAATTCTAACCATTATTTTTACCTTGATATCACACTGAAAAATCACTTCCAAGATTCTAAAGTCTCTTATGGATAACACTATCTAGAGACTTGGTTTTACGACACTGAAGAAAAATAAACTTTACATCTAGGTTGGATGATAATACCATAATTGAACCTCACAATTATTTTAAAAGTTTCCACATTGGTACCAACTGATTCATCATCCTTTTACCTTCGCCTAAAGGACTCCTTCTCCATCTTCGTACGGAGAATATGTGGAAATTTCTTATTAAAAAATAAGTTCTTGAACTCATCCCAATCCTTCGAGTTAATTTCACCAGTTCCCATAAATTATTTATAAGATTACAAAATTGATACACTTAAAATTTTATATAGTATACTACCAAAATGAATTTTTTTCATGTTCTGAATAATGAAGAATGGAAAATATACTTTCAATAGTACAGACACATTATTCTAAAACTAGTGGATCAGAAGACCCACTAAAGGAAGCTGGAAATTGTCTCATGAAGGCATTAAAAGAATGTTGTTACCTACTTTTCTCATTTGGAATTCCAACATGATGGATGGGTTGAGAAAGTTTAATGATCATAACAATGATATTATTTATTCTAGATCCAATAACATTTGGATAATTAAGAGGAAAATCATTGCATTGTCAGTTGCACTTAGTATTGACATAGTTTCTCCAGTTCCACTAATTGACTAAAACAAAAATTATTAGTGTATGAAACTATAATCATAGGTAGGGACCACATAATCATGAAAAATCACATATTTAATGTCTAAATCATGAAAACTTATTTCAATATATGAAACTGTTTGTTTATCCATGGTTTTTCATAGTGATCATCTATTTAAATCTCTCACGATGGTTTGTAATGATTTTTTAAATTTTCAAAGAATATCCCCTGAAATTATCAAACTAGCTACGTAGTAAGGCCCATTTTCATGCACCAGGTGATGATTTAGTCTAGATTAATACACCCTTTTCAGAGTTATTACCCTTAGGTACCACTATTCCAGACCCACATCCACTTGTAGTATCCAAAATGGGATTTAATTTCCTGGAAACCACTCTCTCTATTCCTTACCAAAATTCTAAGAAATTTTCATATACTTTGATTCATCCTTATACTTATCCTTGGACATGAACTTAGGGATATCACTAAGGTTTTCTCATCCTAGTTTCCATAAGATAAATAAATATTTCCTATGATACCAATTATAGTGACCTAGGATTATCATACATATATATTACATAATTTTTTGATTAATATTCCATAAATTATGATGCATTCCTATAGTAGGGTGTGAAAAAAAAAATTATTTCATAATTTAAAATGTAGTAATGTGGTTGACATAAGATTTCCCCCAAATAAGAGTGCACACCAAACAGTTTGTCCCTTTTAAATGAGGGTAAAAAATGGTGTTTTTGATAAGAAAATGATTGAATGGAAATTCAAATTCAAAATATTAAAAAAACTATGATATTAAAAGGGTGATCAGGTTAGGGTTAGTTTCCTAATTCTACTGACATCCTAGTTCAATTCAATTCAAACCACTTCTTCTAAGTTGATTAAAGTGAGTTTTAAAATTGTTTCATCTCATTTCCTTGGTGAAATTATGATGGTGATAGAAAACCTTACCAATATATTGGTTTGTTCAACTCTCTTTACATGTGTAAAATAGTTGTATTGAATATCATCAATTGACATGGAAAATACCTGATTGGGTTTTATTTATCCCAAACAATCAATAAAATTCATTACTCCTTTTACACATTCTAACAATCGTCAAGTACTTCCCCACTAATCTTTAGTCTATTCCATAATACATAAACCATAAATCTATGGAGGGAGATAATGATTATTTTACCAAGGAAATAATCAATAATAGAATTAAAATTCAAGAACAACCACACTTGATAATAAAATCTTCTATATGAAATAGAAAACAACTTTGAAGAAGAAATAAAATTCATTAAATTTCATTTAAGAAATCAAGCATTAAAAAATAGAAAACCAACCCTTCCTCAATCAATCCAAATGTTTACCCCACTAGGATAAGGGTAATTGAGATTAATGGGGATGAAAAAGGCATTAAAAATATATAGAAAATAAAATAAATAAAAGAGATAAAGCCAAAAATTTCTTCTCCATGGTGTCTTAGAAGGAATGGGATAGAATGAGAGATTCTTTGAGGGGGAGGATCTCTCCAACTTTATAGCCAAATTTTTTCCCCAAATGATGACGTGTTGTATAACCATTAAATGACTTCTTCACACGCTTCACCCAACATTAATGTTGATTATAATTATCTTGGGCGTTTCCCCTCAAAATCACAGCGGATTTGGAAAAGTATTCCGAGAGTTATGCCCATTTTACTCTGACCATATATCCTATCCTATCAGACTCTCCAAATAGAAAACCTCTGGATTAGGACGCTTTAATGAACCATTAAATGGACAATCAATGCATCCTACCATTCATCAAAGTTGTTAAAAAAACGTCTTTTGGGACCCCCACTGAATTTTAGAGCATGTGGGCCTTTCATGAATTACTTATAGACCCCACACCAAAACTCTGCACATCTGTAAAAAGTTTTTTGGTCCAACATTTGAGCATCTTTTGAGATTCCATAAAGTCAATTCAGCTTTTGGTCCAAAAATATGCAATAAAGCCCAAGATGTGAAAAATTTGGAAAATAAATAATTTTTCAATTTGTATTAGGTTAGAAAACATTATGTCCAAAATAAAAAATAATTTAAAACTACTAAAAACCTGAAATGGGTCATTTTTACTATTCAAATCAAAATAACACCAATATCATAAAAATGCATAAATTCATCTTAAAGCAACATTTTTTGGATTTAAAACAATTAAATTTAATTTAAATTTAATTTAATATATTTTCTCTATCACATTACATAAAAAAATGCATAAAAACCGTAATAGTTTATCTGCTTTAGAAAAAATGGAAACAGAAAAAAGTAGTCCATAAGTAAACTACATCATCTCCCACTATGATATTCATAACTAGAACTCTTCTTATATATTTCAAATGTAATAACTTTATTCATAACCAAGAAAATGTAAATATAAGAAATGGTGAGTTTAGATGCTCAATAAGTGTAAACAAGGGAGATACTTAAGCATAAAATGAACATAATGGTTTGAGAACATGAGCACAATATTTGAAAAATCATACCTTTCATATCAAAGATCAAAATCATGAGTCCTAAAATAAAAATTGGAAGTTCATAAGGCATGAATCATAATAGAATAAAATAATATGATCCATAAGATCGCAACATTGTAATAAGATATATATTTCTCTCATACACATGATAATATAATATCTTATGTATTGGATACCAACTAAGACATCCATAAGATGGTAAGATTGTCCTAACCACCCATATGACTTCGTTTGGCTTAGGATGACCCCCCTTACACCTTATTATTGATCTTGGGAAAATCACCAATTTAACATCTTTATCAAGCATGGTATAAATACCCATGTACCCTATGATATCATATAACATTTATCATTTCCCAATGCATTGGAGGGAGATATAAGTACTACACGACACAAAATGAAAATCATACATGTGTGTGCTATAATATCATAAAACATTCACCATATCATAACCCATGAAATTAAATTAGTTTCATAAAAAGTTCATTATATCATAACATATAGAATAGAGAAAGGTTTCATAATCATTTCATTATTTATTCATAGCATAACCCAGGAAAAAATATATGGATTTCATAATAATTATATCATGGTTTGACTCGTGTATGTGAAAAGGTTATTATAAACGTCTTTTCAAAATAAAACAGTTATAGAAGGAATAATAATGTTATCCTTGGTTCATATCCCCACTAAATCATAGGTTACATTAACAGATATTATTGTAGAATAAAAAGTATTTTTAAATATCATGTAAAACATTTCTTGAAGAGAATACCTTTATTCTTTTAAAAAAACCTATTTTAAAAAAAAATTATTTTATATGAAAATAACCTTGAATACTTATAAATTAATATTTAAATAAAATAATGGTCATTAAAATGGGATGTTTCATTCTTTCCATACACGTTAAAAGAAATATTTCGTTCACATTTTTTGTAAAATACAAGTGGGTGTTGTTTGGAAAATGACATGAATATTCCTTTAAAACCTTTTTTTAAAATTTAAAAAATGGATAAAAATAATTTTAAACATCAATTTATAATAATAAAAAAGTTGAAAACATTTTTAGTAAACATGGTTTTGGATGAAAAAAATTTTCCAATCGAAGATAGAAATAAAGTTAGTTTTTATTAAAAAAATTCTCAATTATATTAAGTAATAAAGATTTGAAAATGGTACTATTCTTTGAAAATATCGTGAATAATCATAGAAGAAGAAAATAAATTATTTTCTTGTGATATCGATCATAATAATTTATCATTGAAAACATAATCATAAACAATCTCAAAAAATGATGATATTGTAACATAAAATCATTACCACTTTGGCAACTTTGAATCGTAGTAATCATGAAAAAATAACATAAAATGGAATATAAAATATTATAAGGGAATAACTAGTCAAAGCCTCTCTATATACTAACTGTAAAATAATATAGGTTCATAACATAAAGTACTTCTCAAAGAAAGAGAATTGAGAAAAAAATCCCTTATAACTTTAGTAATTTTTTGAATCATAATAACCAATAAAGAATAACAAAAAATGAAACATTAAATATCATTAAAGGAAATGAATTCATGATATATCATATAAAATTTGAATTATTTAAACTATATAAAATAAATTAGTGGTGAATTTTTATTTGTCACCCAGAAATATAAGAGAGACTAGAAATCCCTTACCTTAAGTCTTGACTTCCATATCACAAGTTCAGAACTCCATTATCATAAATAAAATTTTATTATACAAATATTATAGAACAATATTTATATATATTATACCGTATAACATTTTCTTATGACATTTTATTTCCCATTTAGTAACAATTTTATATTTATGTTACGTTTTTGGTAATACAAACATAATTTTTCGTATATGTTTTGATTTTTTATTTTTTCCTCTTTATTTTATCATTATTTCAACAAATATATAATTTTAGACATTATATAAATATCATATATATTCAGTATATATGTACATAGAGTAAACCATAAAATTAATTGATAGAAAAAGAAATATATTATTCACCGAGCCGGTAGGCTGTACATATGCATGAACATTGTTTTCATTTTTTTTCAGATTGAAAGAAATAATGGTTAATGATATATTATAATTAAATAATAATATTTTTATGATATTTATTAAATATATTAATTAATTGCATCGTTATTACATTCCAGGTAAATCATGAATGAATCACAATGATTTGTGAGGTGATAGTTTACCGTACACACGAGCAACATTATCATATTCCTAAAAAATAATGATTATTAAGGCATGTGTGATATAATAATTATATAAGTATAATAATATCCTAAATATCATATATAAATAATAAATCCATCATTATTTCCATCCCTGATAGGTGGTAATGAAAAAATTATAGATATCAATTCTTGAGGTGGTTGTCTACCGTACACATGAATGATGATTTCGTAACCCATTTGATGGATGTGGAGATGGTTATAGGTCATGAAATTAAAATAAAAACATATTAATATACGTAATATAAATATTATATTACATCATAATGGTGTGTAAAAATTTGTAGGATGTATAGGATGAAATAAAGGAAAAATTCTCATTAATGAATGTTACCTCTACTTTAGGTATCCTAGATAGGTTTGCACCAAAACATTTCCTAGGATAGATTTATGAAAACAATGAGGATTCTAGGATAAGATTAATGAAGTTTATAAGTGATTTTGGAAGTTATTATTTGAACCAGAAGTGGGCTTAAGATAGGAACATGATATGAATGGGGGTGGCCTTTTATAAGTGATGTGAGTGACACACATATAATTTTTTGAAAGAAAGAATTCCACCCAAATTTTTTACTTTTCAAAAGGATCCAATAATGAACTATTATATATCATATATGTGATAAAATTGAAATATGACAATACAACTTGTTTCAGACAGGTGTGTTTTATTTTTAACCCTTATGTTTTTAGTTTAACCCCTTGGTAAACCCATTTTTACTTGATTTGCGATAAATAATCTTTATTGATTTTACTATTCATTTTGGGGAAAAACTAATTTCAACTTATTATATAATAAAAATATTATTATTCCAAATATTGAATCCATTTTTTCAAATTAAATTCTTATAAGATGAAAATTTTAATTTAAAAATATCCCTACAGACATGATGAGAAAGAGGGTGTTCAAAGATAAAATGTAAAAAATATTGAAATATTGTTATATAAGAATTCAAAATGAAATTTATTAAGATAACATAAATTGGATTAATGTATATATAATAGAACTAATTTTACTTTGAAATAAAATGAAAATATAACATAATTTTAGAGATAATTTAAATTAAAAAGAAGTTTTCAATTACAATTCAGTACTTTTCACTAATCATCAATAAATGAATATTTTTAGAAATATAAAAAAATGAACCCTCATAAAATTTTGAAATTATGATTTCAAAAATGAATTTTATTTTATCAAATGAATTTTATACAATTTTTAAAAATTAGTTATTTTATTATTGACAAAAGAAAACAAATTTTTTTTTGAGGAAATAGTATTTTCAAAACATATAAATAATTTATTGAAAAATTTAATTTTCTTATATCAATATGATCTATTTATATAAAACCGTTATAAAAAAATATTTTAAAAATAGTTGTTACTATTCATATCACTATGTTTAATAACTATCATGGTTTTGTTAAAACTCAGTGTCTTGTGTAATGCATGTTAACCCAATGATGCATGCAATACAATATTTAAATGGTGTTGCATATAATGAAAGCTATCAATGACATTTAATTTATTATAAAATAAATAATTCATAAAAACTCATGGATTTACATCCCTGATCGTACAATGAGAAGTTATATTACGTGTAGAGGCCAAGACCCATGATTAGGTGAATTTCCTATGATACTTGTGCTTATGGGTTCTGAAAGATGTTCTTTATAGATATGATCCAATGTAGGTAGAGCTGGAGTATGTGACAGCCTGGTTAGAACACGATGACAGGAAAGGTTTCAAGTTTATTTATGTATTTTTTTACATCATCACACACACTTTTATATAACCCACTGTACTTAGGATAAAGATGAATGTGTGCCGTCGTATTGGGTTTATAATCACACTCTAAAGGGGAATCCTAGAACGGGTGTAGACATATTGTTTAGATTGAAGATGAGGTCTAGAGCCTTATTTATGGATGTTGTGTAGGAGGAGCAGTTGGGTTGGGGCAATGTTGGGGAAAACCTTTGGACCCAAATATATATGACTTTTATTTTATTTTTCCTTGTTTAGTCTATATATAAGTGATATATGTGGGGGTATTATTTAGAAATTGTATGAATTGTATTACATATGTTGTAGCATTGGTTGGGGTTATTATTGTTTAAAATTTGGTTCCTCTATTTAATATGATTATTATTTCTATAATTGTGAAATCTTATTTGGCTATCTGTTATTGAGGGCATATTAAGTCCATTTTTGGGTTAGGACCCTTCTATTATTTGGAAGTATCTTATGTGTGGGAGGTACGAATCTGGTCATGTGGTTCCCCTATGGCTCGGACCAGGCAATTCAGGATGGTGGGTGTTAAAAAATGGTATTAGAGTTTTTTTTCTTTGACCTGATGAATTGGGAAAGGTATACTAGATATAGTATGTTTTCATGACATAGTAAGGAACTAGTTCCTAGAATTAGATAACCCACATACGAGGGAAATGTTATATTTCATGGGACAATATTAGGGTTACTTATATTTGTTTTTACTGTTAACCGATTTCACTTCAAGTGACACACATGTTTTTTGGTCTTGATGATTTTAATGTTATGATTTATGGGATTTTCTCTTGGACTAATAAGAAATATTGGGTGAGTTAATGCATGATGGATATACATGTGGGTTCAAATTTCTTGAATATAGTTTCATATGATTGATAGAGTCTTAAATTAATTAAATACCAACAATAATATATTTTTTATTTTTCCCAAATATATTCTTGAAGATATTTTATTAATTTTTCATGGAAATGCTATATTTTTTATGAATGAATGTTACTAATATTTAGGTATAAACAAAATGGACTTGGGATTTGAGTATGTAAGTGTTATTTTTCTATGTTTTATTTTACGTGGCATGATGTGTATTTAAAATTTTTCACAATGTTTTAAAAAAATTAGAAATTCACTTGGCATAAGAGGTTTCAAATTGTTTTCAATGGATTTTGGTAGTGAAATGGGTTTTGAATTACAACTTGGAATGGTAAATTTTTATGGTTTTTTTAAATAAAAATGGGTATTTTAAAGGGTGTTAGGCCATTTGGACCCTAACTTGGGTAAATAGTTGGTTTTTATGAAATAGAATTATGTGGGAAACATGGTTGTTTTTTCTTTAGTGATTTTGAATATAATATGGATTTGGATTTTAATAGTTTTCAAATGTTTTATGTAGTTTTTAAAAACGTTTGGTATAAAATGTGATTTGATATGGGATTTCAAAAGGAAAAAATGATTTGGCATGTTGAGATGGAAATTTTATAAGACCCATTTGGCACATTTGAACAGAGTTTTTATGATATGTGTGTGAGACCCCTTGAGGCCATATTTATTATAGTGTTTGATGTGGATCATGTATTGGGGGATGGTTTTTTGTTTATTCATGGACTAGGTGGAGTTGTTTGGTATGTGTGGTTCGATGCCAAGCCTACATGAGGAGATGGGATCAGAGGTGCTGGTCCAATTTGGGCTTGATTTTCTTAGTTAGTGATATATGCTTTGATGGGTTGGGTTTCCTTATTATGTGCCATGTTGGGGATACATTGATCTCTCTAGAGTGAGTATAGTATGGGTTTTTGAAAAATGGGTGGTTGCGTGGGCCTTGAGTTTGATGTGGACCCTCAAGTGGTTTGGCTATTGGGGTGTTGTCCTGGGTAGATTCCCATGAGTTAGATGGGATACTTAGTGATGTTTTCTCAGGTGGATGAGATATGGCACTAGATATTAGATTCTGTCAAATAGTTATGTAAGACAATGGGTTTTGTTGGTATCCATTGGGTTATTATCGATTAGAGGTTCGATCCATTTCTCAATCCTTTAGAGTGATGCGAGTTTGTAATTCAGATTTTGTGAAGTTGTTGGCGAGTGGGACATTATAATGATAGGTGTGTGGTTGTATGAAATATATATTTTGATACTTTTGTGGAAATTCTTGAATATTATGGAATATATAATTGGGTTTTTTCAAGGCTATGATATAATTTTATATAATGTTAGACCAGTGATAATTTCGAGGTTTCAAGAGAAACTTGAGAGTCAGTTTGGTGAAGTGGGACCAACCAATAATTGGGATACTACTTATTATAGTAATTTATAGTGTGAACCAATAGTCAATAACATGGAAGGGATGATGGGAAGTACTTAATTTGGTTGGTATATAAGGTTGAGGGTTTATCTTATGGTTTTGGTTTGGGAACCATGGTTGGAACATTAAGTAAGATGAGGCCATTGTTTGTTTCTTAGAGTGGTAGAGACCATGCACAACATGGTGGTCATGGGTTTTGGTTAGTGGTGAAATAATTTGAAAATAGTATTGTAATGACCTTGGTGATCGAGTTGTGAGGTTTTAGGAACATTGGGTTTTTAGAAGGGTCCTTATATTTTTACATTCAGTGAGTACTTAGAAACAACATGCAATGCTCATGGGTAGTTTCTTTGAGAGTGTTGGGTGCAGTTGTAAATGTCTTTTAATGGTATTCTTTTAGTGAATTACCTCGGTAGAAAGTGTGTCATGAATTAAAGGACATTCCACAAGGAGTTTTCTCATAGATGAATGCGGTATCATGATCTGAGGGTGTGTCATATTTGAGACATGTTAGCGCTCGTAGGTGGATAATGATAGTTAAATGGGATTATGGAGGATACGACTATAGACTATAACTGAGAGTAATGTTTATAACTTAGTGTGGCGTTGAAAGCGTTTTTTATTTCCCAGGTGGTAAGGCATCATTTTTTGGAGTTATTAATGCATCATGAGGTATGTTTTAGTACCTTATAGTTATGTTATTCTAGGTAGGATTGATTAGTGATTTTACATGGGAATGGGTGTAGTGAGGTGGAAATTTCACAAGGTACGTTTTTCAAGGTTTGATTTACATGATTCATGCACCGATCATGAGTTTTTGAAGGAAAAAAAGTGTGTCTGGTTTTGGGTTTTATAGTTACATAGATTTATCATGTTGTGAGTTTTGAGATGAAACACTATGCTTTGGTAGAGTATAGTTGGAGAATCACGAGAAGGGATGTGATCTGATGGTTTTGGTGATTCATGTGCTGGTGACCAGTGAGTCTGGTAGATAGTAGCTTTTGGGGGATCTTTGGTGGTGTTTTTATCCTAGTGTGACGTTTTGATGGGTTTTCCCTTGAATTGAATCAATTTGGATCTAGGTATGTGACCTCGTGCGTGATGTTTGAGTTGTGCATGCGGGTTCTATTTTTTAGGTAGTCATTGAGGTGAGTTTGGTTTTACGTTATGGTGGTAATAGAGTTTCCTGATACACTTTGGTATTGGTGTGTAGGTGAACCTAACTCTTGTTAAATGATGGGTTATGGTTATTAGTTCATTTAAATGATGAAATTTCACCAATATAAAGATATTATATTGTTTGACCACTATTAGTTGCAGTTGAGTGTGAACCAGTGGAGCTGGTGAGTGGAGTAAGGCTTAGACCATTGGGAAGCTCAGTGATGAGACACAATAAGGTTGTTGTGACTCATGGATATGAACATGACCCATGTATGGAGTCATTAGGATAATTTTTCTTTCAAGGGAGGAATGTCTTATGAGGAGTACCAAACATATGTGGTGGACTAAAAATGAAGAAATGGACATGAATAATGTTAGATACTCTCATTTATTTTGTGAGATAACATGGATATATCACGGAAGATATCTTGATGTGGGAGTTTGATGTCAGGATGAGAGGCTGAGTTATTTAAGAGATGCCATGAGTGGTAATTGTTAAGGATGAAAAGTCATAAGAGGTGGGGGGGGGGGGGGTTATAATGAACTGCATCATTATGGGTTGTAAATTCCATAAAGAAATTGTGTTTTTGTTTTATGGTTGGTCAATTTTTAGGAATAAAGAATGTAATTGGGTTTTGAGCCTTTGGAAATAATTAAGTGGAGTTTTTGGATGAGACTCAAGGATTCGATAGTGACCTGAGGCTTCAGGAGAACAGAGAAAGTTTATCCATGTTGGCCAGGCTACATTGGTAGACACCGACCAATCATTGGGATACCAAAATCTCACTAGTGGGTTGGGTATAAGCCTATAAGGTTTCCTGGGTTCACTGTCTAGCTAATGGATCTCTAATGACCAGATTTTGAGTCACAAACTATGCAGTGACTTTACACTAGCTTATTGGTGGGGCTTCTAGCTGATTTTAATAGCGGGCATCCCTGTATTTTTACCCAAGACACCTTTATTACCCCTCCATTCTCATCCCTTGATTTTATTCAAACTAAGTGATAAAGGGGGATACCTTATCATCCAATTTCATATCCCCTACTTCAATAGCAGGGTGTTTAATGAATCGTTCATTACATCAGATTCATACGTGTGAGTCTAACACCATCTTTTCCTTAAAACCCCATTTTCTTGTTTCTCTTCACCAGATCCCTAATTAAATGAATTTAGAGATTCCATTGTGAAACTAGTGTGATGGTATTGATTCAAGTGGTGATTCAAGGTGATTTGGCATCTCCATAGTTTATATAGAAATTCCTTAACATTTTACAATATTTTTATAAAAAAATTTATTTAAATTGAACGTGCATGTGTGAATATATTTCAAAGACTCTAATTTCACTGTTATCCGGAGTGTGTGTTGTTCTTATTGGAATATGAGGCTCTTTAGAGGGGAATTATGGGTTGCATTCCATAAAAATAGTGGAAATGATCCTTGTAACAGTGATGAGTGTGGGGATTCATACTTAGTCTTTGAGAATTTGAATGAGCTCTTTGGTATTGGTGAGGCTTTGGAGATTAGGAAAGGTGACTTGAGGGTTTAGGGAGTGAATCCCCTTGTGCTTGGGCTATGGTATTGATGGAAGAGGGTTGTGTGTTGATGATAAAGATGCACCTGTCCACTATGGAAAATAGATCGAAAAGGTGTAGTTTGGGTTTATAATGGGCTATGATGACATTAATAATTCGTATAAGGGTTCATGAAGTGTTTTACCTTGGATTCATGACTTGAATCGATGAGAAAGAGTTTTGTACCATGGTATACACGTTTGGTTGTCCTATTGGGTAAATAGTATTAGAAAGTGCCTTTTGGGACTTAGATGAGTTGAGATTACTTGATTAAATGATGTAATGTATTAGTTGAGGTTTCTCATTTATTGACATGTGAGGTGAGGATGACCATGAGAGAGGTGGCTTAGTCTATTAGTGATTATTTTATTCATGGGAGATGTAATGGGATGAGGTTGTGATAGCGTGTATCGACATTCTTGTTTTATACACACTTATGTTTGTGTTGGAAATTTTTGCCTCCCAAAAACCATCATGATGGTCCGGTGTGTATGATGGGCCACCCAAGAACCATTTGGATGCACTGGTATGTATACTAGGTCTCCCAATAACCCTAGGGATGGGATGATGTGCATTTTGGGTCTCCCAAGAATGATAAATATTGGATAGTGTGTATATTGGGCCTCCTGAGAACATTAGGGATGGGACGATGAGATGGTTGTCCTCCTTATAACTTATGAGGACGAAACAATGTGATGATTAACCTCTCTAGAGTCTTTGTGGATGGGTCAAGGTGACTTGGTTGATATCCATAACTTCACAGGGGTGGGTTGGTGTACATGATGAGGCCATGTTTGAAGATTTGGTGAAGGATAAGGGTTACTTGTTGTTATAATTTCCAAAAGATTTTATTTTCGACAATGAGATGAATTCAGTAGAGACAAGGTTCATAGTGTATTGGTTAGTTAATGAAAACCATATTGATTACATGTTTATTTAGTTATTTTTTTATTTGACATTGTGTGCACTTTTATATAAACTACTACATTTTTTCTAATGATGCCTTTGTGGTGTCCTACTGAGTTTATACTCAAACCCTGTATGTGCTTATTGGTGCACATGCAGACATACAGTTTGGATTGCAGATGAGGGATAGATCCCTATTTAGGGTAGTTCTAGAAGAGGATATGGTTGGTTAGGGAGATGTTGGGACAGAAGAAGATAACCTTATGGATATTCCTTTTATCTATTTTTCCCTTGTTTTATTAACATTTCTTCATTGGTTCCATTATTTATATTGAATATTTTTTTATTAATGAAAAATATAATTTTCCTATCTTTTAATTAGGTAATAGTCTCCCCACATTTCTTCCTTGGTCCTCAAATCTTGGTAGAAGTCTATTTCATATAGAGATGCATGAAAGGGGTCATACAGTTCGCCTCCCTCTTGGACCTTATGATATAGGCTGATGAGTGTTAAAAAATGGTATCAGAGGATATTTATATTTTGTAGGACTAATTGGGAATGATACACAAGAGATAGGATGGTGTTGAGACATAGTAAATAACTTATTCTTGGTAGTATCTATCCTACATATGAGGGAGAGACTGTTTTTCAAGAATCAGATTGATGTTCTTACAGTTCTCTATTACTATTAACTATTTTCACTTGAAGTGATGCACATGATTTTAAATCATGATAATTTTTATGTTATTATTTATGGGGTTTTATCATGGAATTATTATAAATAATGGTTGAGTTCATGAACTATGGATAGGAATATAGGTCACATGTCATGCACGTTGTTTCTTTTTTATTTATATAGGCTTAAATTAACTAAATACCTGCAAAAATATATTTGTAATTTTCAAAAATATATTCTTGATGATGTTTAGTTTATTTCTCAAGTTCATGTTATATTTTTTTATTCATGACTATGAATAAAATGTAGTTTTGGAAAACATTGAATTTGTCATTGATAAGGTAAAATTTATTTATGTATGTTTTATTTCCTTTGGCATGATGTGTGTTATTGAGCTTTCATAATGTTTTTGAAAATGTTAACTTCACCTGGAATATTAGCATTTTATTTTTTTTCAAGGGATTATGGTTATGAAAGGTATTTTGAATAGAAAGTAGTTATGTTAATTTTTTGATTGTTTGTTTAAAGGGTGTTTGGCTATTTGGGCCATGGCTTGGGTAAAAGGGTGGTTTTTAAAAATGGATTTATATGGTAAAAAGATTAGTTTTAATCGACTAAATTTAAAAGGAAAATGTAATTGGATGTGAATGTTTTTCAAATGGATTCCAAAATTTTTGGATGAAAATTTTATTTTAAATGGGATATAAAATGGAAAAAATGAGTTAGCATATCATGTTGGAAATTTTGTTATGCCCAATTTCCACTCTTGAACCGAGTTTTTATGATGTTTGTGTGAGACCCAATGGGAAAATCTTTTTATTTTTTTGATGTGGATAATGGACTTAGTGGAATTTTTTTTTATTATCTTTAGTGGTAGTTTTGGTATGACTGGTTCAATGTTTAGTCTCCCAGATGGGATAGGCTTGGAGGTGGTGGGTCGATTTGGGTATGATGTACATGGTTATTAATATAACCTTTGAGTGGTTGGGATTGATTTTTATGTGTTGTGTTCCTCTCTCTATAGTGAGTAGAGTAATGGTTTTGGGAAAACAATTGTTTAATCTTAGAGTTATAGGTGGGCCCTCTAGTGTTTGGGCTAGTAGAGTGATATTCTTGGTAGATAACCATGAGTTAGATGGATAATTGGGTGATGTTTCCAAGTGTGGATGATATTTGGATCTAGATATGAGATTTGGTCTATTAGAGATTCATGGAAATGATTACATTTTTTGGCCATTGGTTTCTTACTGGTAAGAGGGAGGAATAATGTTGCAAGTCTTGAGATGAATGCAATTTGGTTGTTCTCCTTTCCTTTATCAGCAGGTGAGCGAGATGTTATGAAATTTTGTCTGTGGTAGTGTTTAATTTAGGTTATGACACCATTAGTGGTAATTCTCAAATGGTATGGGTATGGTATTTGGTTTTTTCTTCGGAAGCTTTAGTTTTATTGACCATGGGATCAGAGAGATTCTTGAGGCTTTGGGAGTAACTCGGGAGGGGGATTCGAGAAGTAGGACTGACCAGAAGTTGGGATACTACATTATGTAGTGATTAATAGTATTTACTATGTTCCTAGGCCATGTAAGGGTTAATGGGAAGGTTATTAATAAGTTTGGTATGAAAGGTTGAGGGTTTAGTGGGTGTGTTTGGTTTGGGATCCCAGTAGGAACCTTAGAGTAAGATGTGGGCTATGTTTTTGTCTTAGAGTGGAAAAGGATATGAAAACTGTTGTGGTATTATGATATGTTAAGAGGTTGTATGATTCAAAAATAATCATGGAATGACCTTGGGGAACAAGTTTTGAGGTCCATGGAACCATGGGTTTTCAAATGGGTCCATGGATTTTTACATTTAATGAGTAGGTGGAGATGAAAAGTAATGTTGGTGGGTAGTTTCTTCAAGGTAATTGAGTGCGGTTGGTCATGTATATGATGAGTAGTGTGTTTTTGAACTAACACTACTACAAAATATGCCTTTAATAGAGCTATAAATGGACTTTATTAGTGCTATAAAAATTCTAACTATATTTGGGAGATTAAAAGACCTAGTTTTTTATCATTGCTAAAAAATCATTGTCAAAGGGGACCTTTATCAATTCTAAAAATGTGCTAATAAAAGACCCATTTATCAACAGGGTTTTAGAACTAATAAGGTCCCCATTTATTCAATATTATTAAAGAAATGATAAAGGTTTTTAGTGCATATTGAAGCACTGATAAAGGATACCTTTATAAGACCTTTTAAAAGTGAGGGAAAATGTGTCCTTTATCAGTGTATTTAAAAGCCCAGATAAAAGTCCAAATTGTAGCATGCTGCAATAGCACACTACAAAACCAGGGGTAGTGTATTTTAACAACACACTGGAACACCAGAAACACACCATATATCAAATAAAATAGTCCCAATATAGAATTAAAATGAAATTAAATTTACAACACTAATAAAAAAACACTATATTATAAACATTTCAAACATTGGTTTATACAATTAAATAAATATAAAATATTACATACATTAAAAAACATCAATGTTCCTTTATCATTTATTCCTAACTATAATGACCCAAACTGTTATTAGTGGACTTTCTCCCTTATTATAGTAATTTCATGTAGTATAAATCACATATAATCACTTAGATACCATAATTAAAATTTTATAAATGAATAATTAATGAGATATCAAGTATTTCTAGAGGTTAAGGGACCAATACTGATGAAATATTTACATGACCTTAGGAATAGTAATGTGACCCTTATAAATGGTAAATTGTCCGAATGAATTGCAACCTCACCCATAAAAGTATAACTAAAATTTTTGGTATCTTATAAGTGAATATATGATATAATTATATCATAGTATAAATAATATTTTTAAAAATTATTGATTACGTGTTGGTATTTTTATAAGTCAAAAATAATTAATTATTATTTTATGATTAATGTGATATTTTAAAAGAAAATTTATTTCCATAAAATTTATTCATAAATTAATATTTTGACGTATTATGATTTGTAGAAAATTTTATGAGATGTTAGGTAATTTTTCAAAGTGTTATAAAATCAGTTATCTGTATTTTTCAAGTAAATGATTTTTTTAATTAAAAATTAAATTACTTATATTTAGAAAATTATATTCATAAAATTTATTTCTCTTTTTAATTATACACATCACGAAATTTTTAGGGTTATTTCTTTTTATTTTCTAAAAGGCTTGAATTTTTGGTGAATTTTAAAATACTATAATTTACAATAAAATCTAAATACATGAATTATGGAGTCATAGATGATGTAAGTTTGGTGTAACCCCAAAATCATGAATAATCATTTAATAATTTAATATATTTTGAGATAATTCTCAAACAAGTCATAGTCTTGAGCCAAAATAATAATCTAATTAATTAAATATTCAGAAAACACCCCTCTCCTTCACTATAAATATTACCCCTGACACCCTCTTCTCCTCACATCTCCCATGATTTGGGAATTTCCAAAATTATGCCAACAACTCTTCCCTATACCATCCCACACGTCTATTATATCTTGTTCTCATAAAAATTCCAATCCTAGATGCCTTTAGGAGGACCTCAAGAGGATAATTCAAGACGTAAATTCTCTCACTTTTTCGTTTTAATTTCCTTTCAAATTCCTTTATTTTCTTATTCAATCCTAACCTAACATCATACAAATAAAATGATAACTCCATTACCTTAAGTATACAATAATTATAACATGTTAATGGAAGATCAATTATTAAAATCCTCCCAATCAATCTTTTATTATAGAAAAGAAATAGTTTCATGTGATGTGTCAATTTATTGACATCGTGGTCATTTCACGTTAATTTTTCTTAATAACCTTAAAATATGTTAATAAAACCATTAAACGGTCCAAAATATATTTTAATTTTTATGATACAACCCTATTTATGTTCTGTAACTAAAATTTATACATAATACAAAATGATAAAACAAAATGAGTTCATTGTGATCGAAAAACCGCCAAAATTAACCTGAAGCGAACATCATTAACTTGTATCTAATTTTTCATACTCATTCCATATAAATAATTTCCTTTTAAGATCATTTAAACTTATGTAATATCATTAATAACATATAATAACAATTTTGGATATTTATCCACTTTTTACATGATCTCCCATTCATGTATACAAATGAACCGATCATGAAAACCATAAAAAAAATGTTCCCAAAAAATTGAATTAAACTATAAAACTAATTGAAAATCCCATAAATAAAGTTAATAAAACCATAATGAATCAAATTAATTTATAAAAGTTTCTATTTTTTGATTAATTAATCTAATGTCATTATACAAGATATTAAAGTTAAGGAAGCATTCAGACACAAGGTAATGGGAATTCTCGAACCCAACACTCTTTCTTTTGATTTTCCCTCTTTCACCCCATTTTCAATATGGATATTCCTTAAATATAATTTCTTCATAATTATATTACCTTTTATGGGATATATATTTTATCAAGTTGAGTTTATGACAAACACAATGTTTTCCAAAATAACTCTTCTTAAAAAAACACACATGTTACTTCTTGAGATTGTTTCTTCTTCACTCAAGGTTGATTATGATTATATAAAGTATGTTATTCAATATTTCATTTGAGAATCAAATTTAATTAATGTATGATTTATAAAATGAAACCCATTCCATCCTATGGGTTATTTTATGTGCATGACGGATATAAGTTCTATGTGGCATGCATGATAATGTAAATGTTATCATTTGATGAGTATGCCCAAAATTATATAGCACAATGTAAATGTTAATATTTGAGGGATTTTTCCATAATTATATATCACTAAAATTGATTGGTTAATGTGATGAATCACATGAGGAAAATTGAAATATTTGTGAACAGGATGCTATCTTTCCTCACAACTATGTGTGATAGTTGACTACAAAGACATGATATTTCATTTTTATGAATTCACACTTTCCATGACTTTTCATAATGATTACTCTCTTGATTATTATCCTACGTATATGTTATTATGATATTGGTTATAATCACCCCATGTAATATTGATTCATGTTCTTATATATCCTATTACTTTTTTTAGATCACCTCTTTCTTTGATGTATATCATCAAGTGATTACATGTCCTAAGAAGAAATAAAGGGATAATAATAACCTATAGAATAAGTAAATAAATAAATGTTTATGTTTTATTTTGTAAATATTATACATGGTCCTAATTTTCTAAAGAAACTAAATATTTGGATCCTCATTGTGTAATGATTTTATGTTTTTTGTCTTTAAAATGATGTCATATGATTTGAATGAAAAAGTATGGTCACCATACAAACCTCGACTCATGCTATTGTCGAACAAACCACCCCATCCTGAGAAAAAGAATGTACTAGTCTAAGAAAAAATTTCTCATGTTAGTAATAATATAAATAAATAATTTAAAATAAAGTGTTAATTTTAATAAAATTTATGTATATTTTAAATAATTATATTCACTTTGAGACATAACAATCTCACTGTGGGTCAGATTAAGGTGATACTAATTCTAACACATCTCAAAGGAATTATGGATCATTATCCTAATGTATCAAAATAATAGGAATTCATTTTCTCAGTTTTGAATATATTAGTTGTCTTTTTTACTAAAATTTCATATTGAACTAGAAACCCACACTTTTGAATCATTCCAATCACATCATGTATCAGTTTCACATGAAACCAATTCTTACCTATCTAAAATTATTTATGAATCATTTTCCCAAATTATCAAGAAAATATGAGTTTATTTGTTTAGTTTTTAGTGAGTGACACTTTTTGAACTAAATTATCGATTTTAAACTAATAACAGACACATTAATTAATACATGGATCATCATGTATCATATTGAGGTGAGTATTATTATTACACATAAAAAATGACTTATTTATTGTTTTTATTAAGTGCTAAAACAATCCTAATGTGTTTTATTGGTTTTTAGTAGTTTACTTTTCTATTTTACTAAAATTGATGTCAATTTTAAAAAAAATGCACTTTAAGTCATACCAAACACACTATGGGTTATATTGATTTTAAGATGATTTTTAAACATCTAAATTTAATTATGTATTACACTCTTAAGGAATCAAAACAATCCAAATGCATTTTCTCAGTTTTGAGTAAATTAGTAGTCTTTTTTTTTTACTAAAATGTCATTTTAAATTAGAAACATGCATTTTTGACTTATTCAAATCACATAATGTATTATATTGATTTAAAAACAATTCATAAACATCAAAAATTAATTATGAATCATTTTACTAAATTATTAAGAAAAAATGAGTGTGTTTGATCAGTTTCTAGTGAGTGACACTTTTTGATCTAAAATGTCGATTTTAAATTGACAACAGTCACTTTTAGCCCTAAAAGGTATTTAATGAATTATATTAAGGTGTGTGTGATCCCTAAATATCACAAATGATTTATCCATCATTTTAATAAATAATAAAAACAATTTTAATGTTTTTTCACTACTGGAAAATGTACCTATCCCCACGGTTTTCACCAAAACCGTGGGGATAGACCCCCCCTATACCCCTATGGAACTTGTACACTCTTAAGGAAAAGGGATAATTGAGAATTTTCCTATCTTGATATAGTGTAAGATGTTGGAGGAATAAAAGTCCGCCTTTTACCATTCACTAGTGATAAGTATTCCTTTATAGCCATTTCAATCAATTCCAACATATCCTTGATTCCATATTTCATTTTTCTAGGAGCATTTAGTATTGTGCAAAAAAACTATCAAATACTTTGTTTCTACATGCATGAAATCATGAAAATTTATAATATACAAACAATTAAAATATCAAAAATCAAAAAAAAAATGACCAGTTCCCCCAAATTGATTGTTTTAATGTATTTTGAAAATGGTTTATAGAAAATAGTTTCAATATCGTTTACATTATTGTATAGTTGATAACCTGTTAATGGAGATGGGTTTTTACCTTGTTCGACATTCCCATGGAATACTGTCGTCTAGGATATGTATTTATGTTGTCGATGTAATTTTTTTTGATTTCTTAAAAACATAGTCATTGAGGAATACTAAAACAGAACTATGTATGTGAGTTTTTCACAAATGGGACACCCCAACATTCTTTTAATGTAATAGTTTGATAATTGTACATAATCGGGGAAGTCATTTATCATTCTGTACAACTTGGATTTCAATGTTAATTATTCACTTCTATGAGCATCATAAATTGTAACACTTGTATTCCACATCAAAATCATATCATAGATCAGTAGATCCAAATTGGAATCAATATCATTTCCAGGTTGCTTTGGTCCATATATAAGAATAGACTACATAATATATTTTCTCTTCATGCATAACCATGGAGGAATGTTACAATTTACCAACCTAATGATCCATGTATAGTGAGTATTACTCTTTACACCAAAAGTATTTATGCCTAATATAGATATCATAAGATGAATGTTTCTAGGATCATTTCCAAATTTAGGATACTTTTAATCAATTTTCTTCCAAAGAGGAGAATCTACTGGATGACATAGGTTACCATCTTTAATTCATTCATCTGCATGCCATGTCAATTGTCTTGCATTTTCCTAACATCCATAAAGTCTTCTAATCCTTGGAATAATTGGAATGTACAATACATATTTAGAAGGACATGATTTATTTTACTTATATAGATCTTTTCCACACTTAGGGAATTTTATGAGTGATTTATAGTCTATGTGAAACAATATGAAATCATTTGGACATGCATGAATTTTTTAGAGATATTTCCCATTGAACATACCATTCATTTAACATCATATATTCAGAATGGGAGTTCATTTTATTTTGGTAGCATATCATTAATGATACCCAATAGTTTTGGAAAGTGTTTTCACTCCCTCCACTGCTAGATTTCAAATTATATTAATTAAATACACCAGAAAATGTTATGTATTTAGTACAACCTGTATACAATGGTTTCTTAGAACAACAATTTTACTCCTCAAACAACATTGGATAATCAAAAAATCCATCTTCAGTTTCCATTTCCATTTCTTCCATGAAATCTCCATCATCCTTTAAACTAGTATTCATATCAAATGATCCATAAACGGTAATATCATCCCAATCAGTGTCTACATTCAGCTATCCATATGTTTTGTCTAACATTTATGGATCTGATCTATTATGTGAAAAATCAAATTGTATAATAAATATTATGGACTACTTTGTCCTGAATAGAAACAACATAAACATGACCAGAGGATTTGAGAAGGGTTGTATGTATGCTCTCTTTCATAATTGATAAACTATTTAACTATGTATTCATACTATTTTGTTAAATGATTTTCCTACATACAATTTTTTATTAATATCCAACATTTGGGTTCATAGATGATTAATGTTGCTCAATAAATAAATAAATACACATAAGATATTCATTGTAAAGACTCAGAATTTTCATGTAATTTTTTATAATAAATGGGAATTTTACGAGTCCGTGAAAATTTAGGGCAAGTGATTCCGAGGTTCAGAGTGCCAAGAATGAATTTCTAAACTTTATTTTAGGTATGTTCAAAAAACGTGTGAGCCGGTTTTTATAAATTTTGAACATGTAATCAGAATTAAAATCTGAGGGCACCGTTGAACTCACAACGCCAATATTCACTTGAAGATACTTTCACCTCAACTGTAGTTGGTCGAGGGTGAACGTTAGCTTTTGGTTATTTCGTGAAAGACTAAAATAAAAATTAAATTGTGTAACAATTTATTTTTATTTGAAACACCCATGTGGATGTTGGGAAGTGGGGACCACTAGAACTAAACCACCATTTGAAAATAAAGAGGTAGGTTCGACAAGAGCTAAACCTCCCTTGTGAGGATATGGTGGTGGGGAATACCCGAGCATAAACCCCCAATTTGAATTTTTGAGGCGGGGAAAACCCGACCCCTCTTAACGGGGAGAAACCTCCCAACTCCCCAATATTCCACCCCTCCCATTAAATTGAGCCATTAAATTGGGCCAATTAATTGAGCTAATTAATTGTGCCAACGTGGTATATTAATTATGCCAACTTGGTTATGCCAATGTAATTAATCCATTAAGTTAATCATATTGGCAACTCTTTATTTTTTGAGTGGGATTGTGAGAGGAGAACCCTTGGAGGATTACACTTCTCCAATGAAGAATGCGTTCTTCCCCGAATAACACTCCTCCAATGAAGAACGTCTACATCGACCTCTTCCTCGGGACAACCTCCAATGAGGAACGTCTTTGAATACAACGAAATGATGCACGAGCCCGAGATTTGAGGTGTGTGACAGATGATACGAATGTCGAAAACTTTAACTTTCTTCTCACAAGAACATCAACAAAAAATCCATGGCAGGGGTTTACTAAAATATAATTATCACTTTCCATGTTTTCCTATTCTAATTATTCTGTGGGATTTGGGAATAGTGATTGACGAGGATTGTAGGGAGGGTGTTTGATTATTTTCTCTTTTCCCATTCTTGATACTCCTGATTCTTGTTGAGCCACTTGCTACCGCTCTAATACGGAGAGTGTGGGCCAAACTAACATGGCCCATCCTCTCCGTAATTCTTATGAGTAATTGTGGTATTCTTCGTGATGGAGGAGGATGAAGACCAACCACGTAGGGGCACGAGAACGGTGGCCGACACCTCTGTCGGTCACAATGAAGGCGACGAAACCACTCCGTGACCACCACCACCGTGGCTTCGCTGTGCCACCCTAGCCGAACCGCCACTTTGGCCTCACCCCGCCACCCCGACCGAACCGCCACCGTAACCTCGCTGTGCCACCCCAGCCGAACCGCCGCAACAGCCTTGACGTGCCGCACAGGCCGAACCACCGACACTGCCTCGCCATGCTTCCCCTACTAAACCACCCCTGAGCTCTGAGCCGAGCCGCCACCACCGTCCCGATCTGATCCGCCGCCCGAGCCACTACCGTCGTTGGAGATGGTGCTGCCATCCGAGCCACCGACGCTGCCCGAGCCGCCGCCGCTGTCTGAGCTGTTGCCGCCAACCGGGCCGAGCTGCCGCCCGAGCCACTGTCATCTGAGACTCCTCCACTATCCGTGTCGAGCTGCCCCGTGGCCTCACACCGTTTCACAGCCTTCCGCGGCCTTGCGACCACCCACAACCCTCCGCAGCCCCTTGCAACCTTCCAGGCCGCCCAACAGGTCGTACGAAACCCAACAGGTAGGGCCGCCCAGTAGGTCGGTCTGGACCCAGTGGGTCAGGTCGGTTCGACCTGAACCAGGTCAGCCAAGGCCGGGTTGGTACTACCGAGTCGAACCAGACCCAAGCCCACTATGATCTATTTACATTCTTTTGACAATAACTATAGCACTGGACGTCCATTTGACAAACCTCCAGTGGTGATTGAAATCTTGGAGCGAGACAGCCCCTTTGAGAATACCCCACTAGAGATTTAGATTAAGATGGGGTACAGTCAGGTTGGATCAAGCACAAATCCAATTAAGGCCCTAGTACTAAAAGGCTAATAACTCACAGACCAGGCATCTGATTGACACACCGTCTATTATGTTGAGACCCCTATGAAGTGGAAAATATTTGAGATACTTTTTCGTGGGAAATAATGGTAGTTAGATAATTGACTAGTGGCTTGGGGAGAGGATTATACCAAAGACGAGCAAGCCTAGTGTGAAAACCTAGTAGCTGGATATGATGATAAGAGTGCTCATAATGATCCTGTGTGGGTCAGCTCATAATGATCCTGTGTGGGTAAGCTCCAACAATCTTGTGTGTGTGAGCTATTAGTGATCCTGTGTGGGTCATCTCCTAGAGATCTTGTGCGGGTGAGCTCTAGCGATCCTATGCGGGTCAGCTGCAAGCGATCTTGTGTGGGTCAGCTCTAGCGATCCTGTGTGGGTCGGCTCATAGTGATCCTGTCTGGGTCACATTAAGTGATCCTTTGTGGGCCAGCTCCTAGTGATCCGATGTGGGTCTGCTTCTTGCGATTCTGTGCAGGTCAGCAGTAGAGCCTCTTAATGGAGTAAGATGATTTATTAGTTACATCTAATCATCTCTACCACTATAGATAAAGATATACCTACTGTGATCTGATTTAATGCCTCTACATTTCTCATGACTGAGATGGATTACTTGATAACTTAGGTATATGTATGGGCATATACCTAAGTGTGGTTATCTATTATTTTTCATAATTTGTGGTTTATCCTTGGTGGATTTGGTGAGACCTTGAGGGTGTCAGGGTCCCTACTGAGTATCGTTATACTCACCCCTGCACGGGGTATGCCCACACCTTGTTGTGTTGTATGAAGACGACAAACAACACTGACTGAGGCTGAGAGTACCAGGACTGGACCATACCCGGAGGTGGACCATAAAGCGTGTCGATACGCATAGGAGACAGGTGGATGTGGAGTGCTAAGGAGGAAATCTGTACCTACCTATAATGTAGGAACCTCATAGGATGATCCAGTAGCTGTCTTTTCTCTTTCTTCAGTTGTATCATATTTCAGTTGTACCTGTATCTTTACAGTTGGGCTTTTATGCTGGCCCCATTTAATTTCAGCACTCTTTTTGATATACAGTTTTCTTGTGTTCATATCTTGTTGTGTATATTGTTGTGCGTGTTTACATGTTATAAAGTAAATTCCTTCCCAGTTTTAGGGATTACGCCTTTTGGTGCTAGTCGCCATCCCCTAACCTATGGAAGGTGGGCTTGGGGTAGTCATGGTACAGGCCCCGGCGGACGGGTCGTGACAAATTGGTATTAGAGGAGTCAGTTCTACAACATAACATACGACTCTAATCTTTTTTTTAATGGAAATAGTATTAAGTGTAGTGAGTGTGGTTATCAGTTGAGGGAATCTAGGGTTGGGGCAGCGGCTAATGTATCCATACACTAGGACCCTGACTTATGATTTCTGACTCAGTGAATGAAAATACTGATTGTGTGTGTGTTTTGAAAAGTTTTCTTTGTGATCTTTGGAGTCAGCTCACTAGGTAAAACTTATTGACTATGTCGCACCTGTTTCATTCAGGATACCTCCACGCAGACATACAGCTAGGGTTCTAAGAGTATTACACACTGAGAGCCCACTTAATGATGAGGCCTCGGTGTAGGGACCCTTTCCAATAGAGGCTCTAGTGGAGGCACCAACGGTACCATTCCCCGTTTGGCCACCAATGCCAAAAACTCCAGTAGTAGACAATGCACGTCACTTGAGTGCGTTGCATGAGTTCCAGAGCCAGAGGACACCTGGGATTAGGGGAGAGACGGACCCACATACAGTTGAGGATTGGATGGAGGTTGTAGTGAGAGTCTTCCAACTAGTTAGGACACCTACCAATCTCATGGTGATCCTTTCCACTAGACTTCTACATGAAACAGTGAAAATATGGTGGAGCTTTATGCTTCAGGTTCATGACGAGGTGACACTTCTCTGGGCAGACTTCAAGAGCCTGTTTTGGGTAGAGTTTTTCCCAGTGACTCTTCGCGGAGTGCGCATACAAGATCTCTTTCATCTACAATAGGGTAGCATGACTGTGGCTCAGTACTCAGGGAGGTTCACTGACCTCTCACATTACTCCAAAAATATGGTGTGAGGCCCATTATTTAGGGCTTGGACCTTCGAGCATGGGCTCAGGCGAGAGATTAGGGCATCGATGATTTTAATCAACATCCCGGCGTAGGCGGGGATGTCATAGAAACCCATATTAATAGAGAGTTTTCTTGCTGAACAGTCCCCAGCAGTGAGACCCACAACTGTTTGTCACGTAGAAGAGTCTTTTATAGCTGGAAGTAGGCAGATGACATAATGGTCCAAGAGGACCAGACCTATAGGTGGATGACCGCATGATTCAGGGTCAGTTGTACGAGGCAGCTAAGGCAGAGATGGTCATACCAGGAGTGGAAGTGTTATGTATGTAGTGGGCAGGGTCACATGGCTCGTGACTGTCCGACCCTCCATATGGATGATTAGCAGATGGTTGAGGGACCGCCCATGTAGAGAAATAGATTCGACCGAGGGGGTCCGTAGGGAGCAGGCGGACATGGCAGAGAAGTTGGTCATGCAGCTAGCAGTGGGCGATGATTTGAGATGTTACCACCACCACCACCAAGAGGTCCACCCCTGACCACAGGGAGCAGGTGGACATGGGAGAGCTCATGTCCAGGAAGATGAGGCATACGATCACGGTTCTCTAGAGATGATACAATGTAATATATGTTTCTACTCCACCTTAGTTGCAATACTTATAGACATGGGTTCCAGTAATTATATTATTGGAACTTCCCTCGTTTGATGATCGGAGATTCTGATGGAGCCGTTGGCTCGATCCTTACAGCTAGAGACTCCTACAAGAGTGGATTCGATAATTATACACTAGTGCCGACAGTGTGAGATTACTCTAGGAGGTGAGAGCTTCAGCTAGGATCTCCCAGTAGAGGCATAGAGGTATTACGATGTCATCTTGGGTATGGACTAGTTATTTGCAGTCCATGCTCAGATAGATTGTATTAGGAGAAAAGTGCAGTGTGTCCCCACGGATGGAACTAGGTTTACCTTCACTAGTGAGAAGGGAGCCTTTACAGCACAGGATGGACTTACCCAGAGGAGAGTGAAACCTATCACTCATTAGTTGGATAGCATTACCCTCGGAGTGGTTGATGTGGAGAGTTTGAGTTGTCCTATATTGGTGGACCAATATGCGGATGTCTTCCCTAATGATTTCTCGGGTCTACCTCCTCGTAGAGAGGTGGAATTTTACATTGAATTGTACCCTAGGACGACACTGATATCTACACCAGCATATCTAATGGATACTATAGATCTTCATGATCTACGTGTACAACTAGAGGACATGCAGGGGAAGGGATTCATTCGGCCCAGTGTTTCACCTTGAGTAGCCCCGATTTTGTTCGCCAAGAAGGAGGATGGGAGCTTGAGGATTTTTGTCGACTACTGGAACCTGAACCAGGTGACCATGAAGAATAATTACCCACTATTGAGGATTCATGACCTCTTTGATTAGCTGACGGTAGAACAGTGGTTCTCAAAGATAGACCTAAGATTAGGCTATCACCAGCTTAGAGTACAAGAAAAGGAAGCGCCGAAGACAACCTTCAAATGTCGGTATGGACATTATGAGTTCTTGGTTATGCCTTCTGGTGTGACCAACACTCCAGTAGTGTTCATGGTACTAATGAACAGGATCTTTCAGCCATACCATGATTGATTTGTATTAGTCTTCATCGATGACATTCTGATCTAATGAGATACTGAGGAGGAGCATGCCTATCAGTTACAGGTATAACTGGACACACTCCGAGAGCACCGAATTTATGGTAACCTCTTGAAGTTACAGTTCTAGATCCGAGAGGATCACTTTCTAGGACATGTCATATCAGAGGCCGGAGTTGCAGTGGATTCAATGATGATTGAGGCGGCACATTCTGGGGAGCCACCCAAGAGTGTGACGGAGGTACCAAGTTTCTTGGGTTTGGTTGGATACTACCAGAGGTTTGTGCCAGACTTCTCCAGAGTTGATCCTCCACTATCAGCATTGAAGAAGAAGGGTAAACCCTTCATGTGGCTATAGAGATTCCAGTATAGTTTTCAGGAGCTTAGGCAGAGGCTGACTAGTGCCCCAATCTTGAGGTTTCGAGAGGAGGGCGTAGGGCATGAAGTCTACTACAAGGCATCAGGGACCGAACTCGGATGTGTCCAAATGAAGGAGTGAGCAGTGATTACTTATAGTTCTCGATAACTAAAACAACATGAGCATAAATACAATACCCATGAGCTAAAGTTAGCAGTAGTGGTCTCCGCCTTGAATATGTGGCGGCACTATCTAATGGGAGAATGTTTTATAGTGTACTCTGATGACAAGAGTCTCAGATATATCTTCTCTCAGAAGGAATTGAACCTGACACAATGACATTGGCTTGAGTTTCTCCAAGACTATAACTTGGAGATAGTTATATTACTGGGATGGGTAACGTTGTTGCAAATTCAATCAGAAGGAGGTCTGGTATACAACTGCTAGATGAGGCAATAAAGCAGATGGCCTCTTTGCAGATATCCTTTGTTGATAGAGATGGAGAAGCATTTTTTCTGTCTCTTACATTCAAAACCCCACAAATTCAGCGAGTCAGGGAGGCACGGTGTAGGGACACTGACTGCGACATAGGGCGTGCTCAGATATCTATAGAACATGAACCTGATGTATTTTCTGTAGGTGGGGAGCACATCATCCTCTTTAGAGGACGTACCATGGTACCAGTGTCACTTTGGGAGGAATTTGTAACATCCCGGTTCCGGAAGCCACCCAGAGGCGCCCCGTACCTGGTTGGTGACATGGCCGCAAGCACATTTCCGCAAACACCAGAGGCTATTGACTTGAAGTGTGGACCTTGGGTATGATAGTGGAGAAACTATTCCCTCATTGGAAGAGTACACATTGGATGAAAACAAAACATGCAATAGCGGAAGCAGTAATATCCAACAACAATGAACAAGTAAACAGTGGAAGACTAAAAAACAAACCACTAGAGAACATATGTATATATATGATATGATGCATAATACATATCTAGAAAGATATCCAAACAGGTCACAATGCTAGAAATACAAACAGTACCAAAAAAAGTACAAAAGAAAAGATAAACAGCTCATCCGCATCACAAGCCTAAGCTTCGTCCCATGCTCTCCTGCTCCAAAGCAATAAAGTAAAAGAAGTTGAAGGGTGATTATTTTTTCTATACCTGTAAAAACATAGTCTGTTTGGGCCCAAAATCATGACCCAAACAGGGTGTGAGACTAAATCCTAGTAGGAAACCACCTGAAGATCTGTGCCTCATGGTCAGTGAGCATATGGCATGTAATAGTACAGTAAGCATTAAATAATACATTAAACAACATGTAGTAAAACGTAATCAGTAACTGGATGATATAAAATAGTAATCAATCCACAACACTATGAGCAGCATTGAAGCACACAACTAACCACATCAGGAACCCATCTAGTAAGTACATGCTTCCAACCCCTCTGGTCCTATCCAAAAAGTACCCACAACCCTCTAGGTAGTGCACTCAGCCTAACCCCTATAGTTTGGACATACGAAATTATAAGACTCTCTGTGGAAGCTTTCTTGGTCAATTACCCTTATAGTCTAGGGTAGTCAGGGACTCTCTGAGGAAGAACATGCGGTCTAACCCTCTTATAGCCTCAAGGTCTAGAAACTCTCTGAGGAGATCACTCGGTCAATCCTATTATAGTCTCAGGTCTATCACAGACTCTCTAAGGAATCACTCTCAGTCAATTCCTTCTCTATCCTGGAAAGGATTTAAAGAAATTCAAACAATGTAAAGAATCTCTAAGAAAGATCACTCAATCTACCCTCCTGTAGTATATAATATCCAAGACTCTCTAGGAAGCTCACTCGATCTATCCCCTATAGTCTATAAGGTTCAAGACTCTCTAAATAAGCTCACACAGTCTACCCACTTGTAGTTTATAATATCCAAGACTCTCTGGGGAAGCTCACTCAGTCTATCCCTTATAGTCTATAACACCAGGTTCTCACGGTCCCGTGCCAGTCAGCGCATGATAATTCTATAAGGCCAAAGTACACCTATGGAGCTACATGGCTAACCAAAGTACACCTAGGAAGCTACTTGGCAAATTAGTCTACAACATAACAACATGTCAAGAATATCATTCCATCCTATGGTCATAAGGCATGGAAAATAGGTATAATGGCCAAAGACTAACAGAAACCAATGGTGATAACAAGAAAAAGGCATGGAATAACATCCAAACACAACAATTATCATTAAACATGATTAATTTACCTCTACACAACCATACCAGCAAGGCAGGAAAACAACAGGGGAAAAATGGTAAACATGAAATACCCCGTTAACGGGTATTGGTGGAAAATGCGCATAAAACTCAAAGACGTCGCAAGGTATGAAAAAACCCACCTACCTTGATTCTAGGAGATCAATATACCTTGACCACGAGGATTGATTCTCCTTAGAACAGTGTAGATCTACAAAAACGCACAAAATGTTCACCTCACGATAACTTGATAAAAAGGGAAAATCCAGGAAAGAAAATCAAGAAGAAGGAAGAGCTCACCGCTGCAGTTCCAACGTAATTGACAGTGGTTGATTCGGAAAACAGATAGAGGATCGGGGGCTCGGAGGACATTCGCGTCCGTCCTGGGTTCTCTCGGTCGAAGAACCTGGAGAAGAAGGTGTTTTCATCGATTAGGCGCAACCCCGGTCCAATTAACGAAAAAAAGAAAGTACACGGTGTGTACTTCAGGGGTACACGGTGTGTACATGGCCTTTACATACTCTGCTTTAAGCGGCCTCCACATCGCCCCTACACACCTTGTGTGTGCCTTGGACATGGCCAACACACGACCTGGCACTGCACCAAAGTACACGATGTATACTTATAAAGTACACGACGTGTACTTAAAAATTTCCAGATTTTCCTCTTTTTCTCAAAAAAGACCAGAAAAGGAAAAACATACATGAAACAAAGATATGGGTTCTTACAAACTTCCCCCCTTAAAGAAATTCATCCCCGAATTTCACTAGCGAGGCGTAAGAGAAGAAACCCCGAACAGCTCTAGCCACTGCGATCGTACATCGGCCTCCCTCTCCCAGGTCTTGTCTTGTACTCGCCCGTGCTTCCATAGAACCTGTACTAGAGTAATTGAATGTCCATGGAGAACCTTCGTACTATGATTGAAAATCCGGATAGGATGCTCCTCAAACAACGCATCCTCTTTGAGCTCAAACTCCTCAGGGTGAAAGACGTGAGACGAATCTGAAAAGTAATGTCGGAGCTGAGAAACATGGAAGACGTTGTGCATGGCCCGATACCTCTGAGGTAACTGCAACCGATAAGCAACAGGCCCAACTCTCTCCAACACCTCTAATGGCCTGACGTACTACGGTGAAAGCTTACCCTGTCTCCGACTCTTGTTGTGTCCCAACCTCAGTGGGACACGCATGAAAACCTGATCCCCAACCTCGAACTCTAGAGGTCGTCTCCATTGATCAGCATAAGACTTCTGTCGAGACTGTTCTATAGCCATCCTCTTCCAAATCAACTCTATCTTCTCTAAGGTCTCCTGAACAATACAAGGTCCTAGCAAAGCTTCCTCTCCTGCCTCCAGCCAGCACAAAGGTGATCGGCATGGCATACTGTACAAAGCCTCATAAGGTTCCATCTGAATAGTCACATGAAAACTATTGTTATAGGAAAAATCCACAAGAGGTATATGTTTCTCCCAAGAACCGCCAATGTCTATAACTCAGTCTTTGAGCATATCCTCAAGCACCAAGATCGCATGCTCGAACTGACCATCTGTCTGGGGATGGTATGTTGTACTCAGAAGTACCTGTATACCCAAAGCCTTCGGAAGCCCCTGTCAGAACCGAGAAGTAAAATGCACATCCCTATCTGAAACAATGGAGTTTGGCAGTCCATATAGATGTACAATCTATCAGATGTACAACTTCCCCAGCTCATCAACACTGAAGGTCTCCTTGATTAGCAAGAAGTGAGCAACCTTCATAAGCCGGTCAGCGACAACCCAAATAGCATCACTCCCTCGAGGTGACCTTGGTAACCCGGTCACGAAATCCATCGCGACATCATTCCACTTCCACTCAGGGATGGGTAACTGCTGAAAAATCCCTGCTAGTCATTGATTCTCTGCTTTCAACTACTAACAAGTAGAAAAACTCATGACAAAACCAGTAACAACTTTCTTCATACCTGGCCACCAGTACTGGAAGTTTAGATCACGATATATCTTGGTGATGTGAGGATGAACTGCCCAAAATGAGGAATGAAAATCCTGCATCATCTCCTCGTGTATATGTACTACACCCATACGCCTCTCGGGAAACACAATTTCTCATCCTTGCCCACTGTCCATCCAGGAAGAGGGTTCCCTCATGACACACTACCCCACAGGACTAGGCCTTTAATGTGTGATAGCTACCTCATCCGTACAGGATCAAGAAGGGTAGAGGTAACAGCTACAAAAGATAGAAAAGATTATCCCTGTCTTTCATGCACCTCCAAATGCATCTCAGAGAACAGATCCATAAGCTTCAACTCACTGCTGGCCTCCTGAACTACCTGAATCTGAGTTCTCCTACTCAACTAATCTACCATTGCGTTTCCCTTTCCCAACATATAGTCAAGATCAAATTCGAAGTACTGATGATACTCGACCCACCTACGCCATCTCAGATTCATATCCTACTGAGTGAAGATGTACTTGAGACTCTTATGGTCGGTGAAAACCACAAAGTTCTCTTGAATAAGGTAATGTATCCAATAGCGTAAGGCATGAACAATGGCTACCAACTCCAGATTGTGCGTCGGGTAGTCCCTCTCATGCGGCGTCAATTGCAGTGACTCATACGTGACCACTCGATGTCCCTGCATAAGAACAACTCCCAGTCCAACACCTGAAGCATCACAGTAGACTGTATAGCTCGTTCCTGGATCAGGAATGACTAGAATCGGTGCTGAAGTCAACTTCCCTTTCAGCTCTTGAAAGGTTATCTCACAAGAATCTGACCATAAGAACTTCGCCCCTTTCTTGGTTAGACCTATCAGAGGTGCTTCAAAGCATGAAAAGTTCTGTATGAAACACCTGTAGTATCCAGCCAGCCTTAAAAAACTCCGCACCTCAAAGGCATTCTTCAGTTTCTCCCAAGAAACTACATCTCTCACTTTCTCTGGGTCTACTGACACTCCCATCTCTGAGATAACATGACCCAAGAAGTGAATCTATTCCATCCAAAAGTATAATTTCGAGAGCATAGAATATAACTGATGCTCTCTCAGTGTACTCAGAACGATCTGAAGATGGGTATCATGGTCGTGTCAAGTGTGAGAGTACACCAAGATATTGTCCACGAAGACCACGATGAAGGAATTCAAGTATGGATGGAACACTCGGTTCACCAGCGCCATGAAAATTGCTGGCGCGTTCGTGAGACTGAACTACATGACCGTATACTGGTATAGACCATACCTTCTCTTGAAGGATGTAAGAGGTATATACAATGGTCTAACGCACAACTGATGATAACCGGATCTCAAATAAATCTTCGAGAACACTCGGGCTCCTCGACTCAGATCAAAGAGGTCATCAATCCTCAGCAAGGGATATAGGTTCTTGAACGTCAACAGGTTCAACTTCCGATAATGCATGCAAAGCCTAATGGTGTTGTCTTCCTTCTTCGCAAACAAGACAGGCGAACCCTAAGGAGAAGTACTGGGTCGGATGAAACCCTTTTCCTGAAACTCCTCCAACTGCTTCTTGAGATCCTATAACTCAGGTGTATCCATCATATAAGGAGTAATGGACACAAATTCCTCTCCTGGTATGAGCTCAATTGAGAAGTATGCCTCACTCTCTAGAGGGGAACCAGAAAAGTCCTCTGGAAATACATCCCTGAAATGATCCACCACTGGAGGAAAGTATAACGGTGAAGTTCCCTAGTCATCTAGATAAAGACTAGAAATATGGGATGTATCTCCTCCTAGCCCATGATGCTCTGGTCCAACTCTACCCTCCTGGACATCCCAGTCACCTTTAAGAAGAAAAGATTCACCCTCTAGTGATACGAAACTCACCCTGCAGAGATAGAAATCGACGACTACCTGGAAGGGAACTAAGCAGTCCATACTGAGAATGACATCATAACCTGTCATCTCTAGGGAATAGAGATCCCATAACAAGTGAAACCTTGTGTCCTTAAGAGGGCACTCTCTGCACTTACGTACACTAGATGTCCTCATTCCCAACAGTGTATCAAGAGTCAACATGTCGGAAGACGAAAATATATAGATCCCAAGGCTCTCCACAACAGAAACAGAGATAAAACTATGCGAAACACCAGTATCGAAAAGGGATGAAGATAAAATAGAGGCTACCAAGATCATACCTCGAACTGTAGAAAGGACTATATCCTGCTCCTGAAGGGCCTTCTCCACAGCGAAGGTCTGGAATGTACCACGGACCTACGCCCCTGGATGACCACTTTGAGGTGATCCACTCTACTTTCACTGGTAACCTAGTGACAGACCACCACAGCCGCGACCTCCACCTCGGCCCGAACGGCCAGAAGAACTCCAGTTCCTTGACTGGTGAGAAACTAGCGATACATCTCTTATATTTGGGGTCATAGAAGAACCCCCTACCACGAGCTGTAGGCGAGAAGATCTGACAAAAATGCTAAAGATGGCCCATCTTGCCGCAAGATCAATACTCCATTGGTCTCTCTAGAATAGAGGCCTGGTATTCCCACTCCTGCCACAATGGTAGCATACAACCTGGCTGCCTGAAGATACATTCCTCCTTCTCTGATCTCCTCGAGTAGACTCTTTGTGGAACATCCTGCTATCAGGGGGAGGAACCCTGACTCCGAGTGTCGAACCGCCCTGGATCACTACTCCAGAATCTCTCAGATTGCACTCAGAGATCAGCGCCTGGTTTATGATAGATGATATCGATGTCAACCTGAAGATTAACTTCGGAACAGATCTCATTCTTGAGACCATCCTAAAGCTTCCTAGAAAGGAACAACTCATCACCTTCTAGAATTGGGGAGAAGTGTTGCAGCTTGGTAAAACGAGATGAGTACTCCATGACAGAAATATTACCCTGCTCAAGACTCATAAACTCCCGGGCTCAGTCGGCCCTCAAGTTATCTGGATAGATGTAATCGTAGAAGATGTTCCAAAACTCATCCCAAGTCATACTTTGCTGGCGTCCTAACTATGAGATCATCTCCCACCACCTCTTGGCGTTGTCTCAAATCTTATAAGTAGCAAGATTTATCCTTTTATTTTGAGGTATTTATAGGTTCTCAATGATAGACAGCATGGACTCTAACCACGACTCTACGGCCTGGGGTCCTCCATCCCATGAGAAAATAGGAGGGTGCTGCTACTGGAAAACCTGCGTCGACTCAGCCATTGACGGGGCAAGAGGCGGCACTCCCTGGATGGTCTACATCATCCTCAGGAAGTCCTCCCTGAACTGCGCATCAGTGCCTGCAACGGGTATTACTGTTGGTGCTAAGGCTGGCACAACAGGAGGATCTGCAGGAGGTCCCTGATCAGCCATATCTCATGTCTGGTCACCGTCTGACAGCTAACGTACAACCGGAGGACGTCTCGGTGGCATAGCTCTAAAAGAACAGAATCACACATTAGATCAGTAATATCAAGGATAGAGAACACAAGAGTACAAGATGGAAATAGGAGAAAAGAACCAAAATGTTCTACAAAATAGGACTACAGGGCGTGTATAAAACTACACGGCGTGTCATCATAAGCCAGACACATGGGTGTGTACCTTTCCACAGCTGGTCGTGTAACACCACCGACTACATGGCGTGTTGTCACTACACATTGCATATACTTGATCCCCATTCCCCTGCTTGAGTCTCCTTACACGGCTAACTAACACGGTCCTCTTAACCATAGACTACACAGCGTGTTTACTAAGGACATGATGCGTACTGGACAAGGTTTCGGCGACCCGTGTTGTTAGTTACACGGCCGACTTCACGGCCGACCCTTACATGGCATGTTCCAAACAAACACAACACATATAAAAGAAGATAACACCAACCCGTGTTGTTCATGACACGGCCGGGTACATAGAACAAGACTACACGGTGTGTTCCTACCAACACGGCGTGTACTACACGAGCTTCCCCGAACCATGTTGTTAGTGACATGGTTAGGTACACGGCTCTCTACTACACGGCGTGTAACGACTGTACACGGCGTATTTCTTGAAACTTTTTCACCACCCTGTGTTTCTGCTCACACAGTCAGTGAAACGGTTTAAAACTACACGGTGTGTAGTGAAGTACACGTAGTGTATTATGGGTTTTTCCAGGTAGTAGCTCATAAACTACACTGAAGCCCAGAAAACACTGAAAAACAAACATGATGGTGCCAAATTCCAAACTATGATGGACCATACTCCCCATGATTCAAATCTTGGAATCTCCTACATATCATATACAAGGGAAACAAGTCAATGATCCACCAAGTTCCGATTCATGAGGGCCCATAACACCTCAAGAACCAAAATTTTGCATTTATTTAAGCAGAGTACAATACAAACAATTTCTACTTCAAACTGAAAGGATTCTATCAAAGCATATATCACAACAACATACAGAATCTACACCATGTCTATCACAACAACATGTAATCTCTAATGCACCCTAGATGGATTGGCTAGTATGAATGGCATGTGATTTTTAACAAGTGCCTATATGATGTATGAGATTCCATGCCCTCATCTCATCGAGTTGCGACAGAAATAGAACCACAATATCAACAACAATAACAACACAAGGCATGTGAATCACTCTAGGTGAAATCATATCAACCGTAAAATCTCAAAACCTGAAAACTTCAATAAACGAGGTAGGTTGGCTTTTCCATGTACACGGGTTAGCTACACTTGGGAACAAATTATTACCAAGTACCGAATCTGTCATATCCCTATCTAAAGGCTCCAAACAGTAAATCAAGAGAAAATAATTCCTTTGATACCACTTTGAAACGTCCCGGTTCCGGAAGCCACCTGGAGGTGCCCAATACCCGGTTGGTCACATGGAGTCAAGCGCATTTTACCAAATGCCAGAGGCTCCCTACTAGCAGTGAGGGCCTTGGGTATGATCGTGGGGAAATGATGCCCTCATTGACAGAGTACACAGTGGACAAAAACAAAACATGCAATAGCGGAAGTAGTAATATCCAACAACAATGCACAAGCAGCGGAAGACTAAAACAACAAACCACTGGAGCACATATGTATATATATTATATGATGCATAATACATATCTTGGAAAACATCCAAACATGTCACATTGTTGGAAATACAAAAAGTACCAAAACAAGTACAAAAGAAAAGATAAACATCTCCTCAGCATCGCAATCCTATGCTTGGTCCCATGCTCTCCTGCTCCAAATCAATAATGTACCAGAAGTCGAAGGGCGCTTTCCCTTGTCTACACCTACAGCAACATAATCCGTAAGGGCCCAAAAGCATGACCCAAACAGGGTGTGAGACTAAATCCCAGTAGGTAACCACCTCATGATCTGAGCCTCACAGTCAATGAGCATATGGCAGGCAATAGTATAGTAAGCAGCAAACAGTACAGTAAACACCAGGCAGTAAACAGTAAGCAGTAACTGGATGATATACAACAGAAATCAATCCACAGTACAACAAGCCGCAATGTAGCACACAGATAACCGCATCATGAACCCCTCTTGGAAGTATTTGCAGCAAACCCCTCTGGTCCTATCCATGAAGTACCCACAACCCTCTAGGTAGTGCACTCAGCCTATCCCCTCTGGTTTGGTCATACTAAATTATTAGACTTTCTGGGGAAGAACACGTGGTCAATTCCCCTTATAGTCTAGGGTAGTCAGGAACTCTCTAAGCAAGATCACGCGGTCTAACCCTCTTATAGCCCCAAGGTATAGAAACTCTATGAGGAGCTCACTCGGTAAATCCTCCTATAGTCTCATGTCTATCACAGACTCTCTAAGGAAGCACTCTTCGTCAATTCCTTCTCTAGCATGGAAAGGTTTTAAAGAAATTCAAACAGAGTAAAGACTATCTGAGGAAGCTCACTAGGTCTACCCTCATATAGTCTATAATATCCAAGACTCTCTGGGAAGCTCAATCATTATATCCCCTGTAGTCTATAATGTTCATGACTCTTTGAGGAAGCTCACTAGGTCTACCCTCCTATAGACTATGATATCCAAGACTCTCTGGGGAACCTCACTCAGTCTATCCCTTATAGTCTATAGCACCAGGTTATAACAGTCCCATGCCAATCAACACATAATAATTCTATAAGTCTAAATTACACCTATAGAGCTACTTGGCTAACAAAAGTACACCTATAGAGATACTTCTTTAATCAGTCTACAACATAACAGCATGTCAAGAATATTATTCCATCCTATGGTCATAAGGCATGGAAAACAGGTATAACAGCCAAAGGCAAACAAAACCGAAGGTCATAACAAGAACAAGGAATGTAATAACATCCAAGCACAAAAATTATCATAAAAAATTATTAATTTACCTCTACACAAGCATACTAGAAAGGCAGGAAAACAACAGGGGCAAAATGGTAAACACGCAATACCCTGTTAAAGGGTATTGGTGGAGATTGCGCATAACACTCAAAGACATCGCAAGGTAAGGCGCAAACCACCTACCTTGATGAATGGAGATCAATATACTTTGACCATGAGTCATGATTCTCCTTATAATGGCGTAGATCTACGAAAAAGTACAAAACATTCACCTCACAAAAACATGAGAAAGATGAAAAATCGGGGGAAGAAACTCAAGAAGAAGGAATAGCTCACAGTTGCGGTTCCAATGCAATCGAGGATGGTCGATTCAGAAAACAAACGGAGGCTCGGGGGCTCGGAGGATGTTCATGGCCGTACGGGGTGCTCTTGTTCGAAGAACGTGGAGAAGAAGGTGTCTTCGTCGATTAGGTGCAACCCCTTTCTGATTAATAAAAAAAAGAAAGTACACGACATGTACTTATAGGGTACATAGCGTGTACTTGGCCTTTCCGTACTTCGCATTAAGCAGCCTCCACATCACCCCTACACACCGTGTGTGTGGCCCGGACTCGGCCAACACATGGACTAGCGCTACACCAAAGTACACAGTGTGTACTTATAAAGTACATGGCGTGTACATCAAAAATTTCAAGATTTTCCTCTTTTTCTCAAAAATGATGAGAAAAGGAAAAACATACCTGAAATGAAGATCTGGGTTCTTACAAAATTGTTGAGGGTGTTCCACACATCCCCTCTAGTGGTATATCTAGAAGTCGAGAAGATGTACCAAGATCTCCGACGACAACACTGGTGGTCATGAATGAAGAAACGACCAACAGAGTTTGTCTCTCGGTGCCTCACTTGTAAGAAGGTGAAGGTAGAGCATCAGGTACCAGAAAGCTTGGATCAACCTTTAGAGATCCCAGAGTGGAAGTGGGATGGGATATCTGTGGAATTCATGAAAATAATTCCACATACGTCCAGAGGTCATGAATCGAATTGGGTGATCGTCGACCGACTCACCATGTCGGCCCGCTTCCTACGGACCAGAGAGTAGGATTCAATTGGGAGCTTGGGATGCATCTATGTGCATAAGATTTTGTTTCTACATGGAGTACCCACGACAAGTGTCTCTAATCATGATGTGAGTTTTACTTCCTGGCTATAGAAGGGTTTGCAGGAGGATTTCAGGGCGCAACTTCGTTTGAGCAGCGTCTTCCATCGTCAGACGGATGGTCAAAATGAGCAGACCATTCAGACAATTGAGGACATACTACGTGCATGCATCCTCAACTTCATTCTTAGTTGGGAGGATCAATTTCCATTGGTGGAGTTTGTAAACAACAATAGATATCACTCCACCATTGGGATGAAACCTTTTGAGGCATTGTATGGGAGACATTGTAGATCACCTTTGTGTTGGATAGACCTAGGGGAGTTAGCACTAGTGTGACGAGAGATGGTACGGGCTACCCGAGAGAAGGTGTAGGTCATCGAGGAGTGGATGAAGACCGCATAGAGTAGGCAACAATTGTATGCCGATAGGAGACAAAGACATATGGAGTTAGAGGATAGTGACCATGTCTTTTACGGGTCTCACCCCAATGAGGATTATAGAGATTTGGCAGAGGCGGCAAGTTATCTCTGAGGTTCATCATACCTTTTTAGGTCCTTAAAAGATTTGGCGAGGGGGATTACTGCTTAGATCTTCCAAAATAGTTGCACTTGGTGCATGACGTCTTCCACATATCCCAGTTGAGGAGATATTTTCAGGACCCCTCTCACATCATCGACCATGGTGAGTTGGACGTCGATGATGGGGAAACATTTACAGAGGTTCCAGTAGAGATTGAGGATCGGTAAGAGAGGGTCCTTCGTGGATGGTCGATACCTCTGGTATGCGTTCGCTAGTAACACATGAACCTCCAGGAGAGCACTTGGGAGGGGGAGGCTTAGAGGTGTTCTTAGTACCCCAACTTGATTACCTAGTATGAGTTATGTCTTACAGGGAAGTAGAGCCTTGAGGTGGGGAGAATGTAAAGACCCACAATTTCCATGTAATGTTTTTAATAAATGGGAATATTATGAGTCTGAGAAAATTTACGACACGTGATTCTGAGTCCCGGAGCTCCATGAATAAATTTTTGAACTTTATTTCTGGTACATTAAGTAAATGTGCGAGCAGTTTTTGAAAACATTTGAATCAGTGCTTGGAATTGAAATACGAGGGCACCACTGAACTCGCATAATTAGTATTTGCTTAAAGAGACTTTCAACTCAATGGAAGTTGGTCGAGGGTGAAAGTTAGTTTTTGGGTTTTTCGTGAAAGAATAAAATAAAAATAAAATTTTGTAAAAATTTATTTTTATTTGAACCACTCATGTAAATGTTGGGAGGTAGGGACCACTAGAACTAAACCACCCTTTGAAAGTTAAGAGGTGGGGTCCACAGGAACAAAACCTCCCTTGTGAGGTTATGGTGGTGGGGACCACCCGATCCTAAACTCCCAATTTGAATTTTTGAGGCGGGGACCACCCAACCCCTCTTAATGGGTAGAAACCTCCCAACTCCCTAATATTACACATGTCCCATCAAATCGAGCAATTAAATTGGGCCAATTAATTGAGCTAATTAATTGTGTCAATGTAGAATATTAAATACGCCAACCTGGTTGTGCCAGCATAATTAATCCTTTAAGTTAATCATATTGGAACCTCTTTCTTTTTTGAGTGGGATTGTGAGGGGAGAAACCTTGGAGGATTACACTTATCCAATGAAGAACACGTTCTTCCATGAAGAATGCTCCTCCAATGAAGAATTCCGACTTCGAATTCTTCCTTAGGACACCCTCCAATGTAGAATGTCTTCGACTATAATGAACCGACGCACGAGCTCGGGATTGGAGGTGTGTGGCAGATGAGATGAAGGTCGAAAACTTCTACATCCTTCTTACGCCTACTTCAATGAACAATCCAAGGTAGGGGTTTACTACAATATAATTATCACCTTCCATGTTCTCCACTTTTGATTATTTTGCAGGATTTGAGAATAGTGATTGAAGAGGATATTAGGGAGGGTGTTTGATTATTTTTTATTTACCCATTCCTGATAATCTTGATTCTTATTGACCAAATTGCTACCACTCGAATATGGAGAGTTCGGGCCAGACTAACATGGATTGTCCTCTCCATAATTCTTGTGATGAATTGTGGTGTTCTTCGCGATGGAGGAGGGTGACGACTAACCACGAAAGTGCACGAGAACGACAGCCTGTACCACCGTCGGCCACGCTGAAGCCGACAACGTCGTTTCCCAACCACTGCCGTTGCAGATTCACCACGCCACCCCGGCCGAACCGCCATGGCGGCCTATCCATGCCTCCCCAGCCAACTCGCGCCACCCCGGCTGAACGGTCGCCGCGGCCTCACCGCACGACCCCGGCCAAACCGCCGTCGCGGACTCGTCGTGCCGCCCCAACCGAACCGCCCCGAGCTACCAAGACAAGCCTCTGCCACCCTGCCAAGTTGAGTCATCGCCCGAGTCACTGCCGCTGTCTGAGTCACTAACATCGTTCGAGCCGTCGCCGCCGTTCGGGTTGAGCCGCTACCCGAGCCGCCACCATCCGAGCCGCCGCCACCGCTTGAGCTACCCCATTGCCTCGCGCCCTATGTGGCCCTCTATGGCCTCGCAGCCACCCGCAACCCCTCAAGGCCTGCCAGGCCGCTCAGCGGGCAGGGCCAAACCCAACATGTCGGGCTGCCCCGAAGGCCGGGCCGGACCCAGCGGGTTGGGCCAGGTCAGCCCGGACCCGGGCCCACTACGACCCATTTACATTCTTTTGACCATAACATTAGCACCTGGAATCTATTTGAAGAACCTCCACTAGTGATAGAAATCATGGAGTGAGACGGTCCCCTTGAGTACACTCCAGTGAAGATTTGGGTTAATATGGAGTACGATCGGGTTGAATAAAGAACGAATCCAACCGGGCCCCCGAGACTAAAAGGCTAATAACTCACGGGCCGGGCGCCCGATTGACGCACTGCCTATTGTGTTGAGACCCCAATGACGTGGTGAATCCTTGAGATACTTTTTCATGGGACATCTTGGATGTTGGAGAATCGACTAGTGGCTTGGGGAGTGGATTCTCCCAGAGATGAGCAATCCTAGTGCGAAAACCCAGTAGCTGGTTGTGATGAGAAGAGTGCTCCTAGAAATCTTGTGTGGGTCAGCTCCTAGCGATCCTATCTGGGTCAGCTCCTAGCGATCCTGTGTGGGTCAGCTCCTATGATCTTGTGTGGGTCAGCTCCAACGATCCTCTATGGGTCATCTCCTAGCGATCATGTGTGGGTCAACTCCAGCAATCCAGTGTGGGTCAGCTCCTAGCGATTCTGTGTAGGTCAGCAACAGAGCCTCTTAACGGAGTAATATTATTTAGTAGTTACATTTAATCATCTCTACTATTGTACATAAAGATATACCTAGTGTGAGATGAGTCAAGGCCTCTGTGTTTCCTCATGAGTGATATTGATTACTTGATAACTTAGGTATGTGTATGTGAATATACCTAAGTAAGGTTATCTTTTATTTTTCTTACATTGTGGTTTATCCTTGGTGGATTTTCTGAGACCTTGAGGGTCTCGGGGTCCCTACTGAGTATCGTTATACTCACCCCTGCATAGGATATGCCCACACCTTGTTTTTTTGGATGCAGACGACGGACAACACTGACTAAGACGGAGAGTACTAGGACTAGACGGTATCTAGAGGTGGACCATATGGAATATCGGTACGCAAAGGAGAATGGTGGATGTGGAGTGATAAGGAGGTGATCTATACCTACCCTTAAAGTAGGAACCTCGGAGGATGATCCAATAACTGTCTTTTCTATTTATTCTGTTGTATTGTATTTCAATTATACTTGTATCTTTACAGTTGGGCTTGTATTCCAACCCCTTTTACATTCAGTTCACTTTTTTATACAGTTTTCTTGTGTTCGTATCTTTCTGTGTGCTTGGTTTTGTGTGTTTATAGGTTATAAAGGCAATGCCTTCCCAGTTTTGGGGATTACACCTTTTGGTTCTAGTTGCCCGCACCTGACCTATGGGAGGCGAGCATTGGGTAGTCACGGCACGAGCCCTAGGGGATGGGTCATCACATTCATTATCAAAGGTGAATGTTATAGATAATTATAATAAGATAAATTCAACATTTGATTGTTTCAAAAAAAAAACATTAGTATGTTGAATAAAATAGGATATTGAATTTTAGAAAATAATTAATCCACTATGGAAGGTGGAATCCTATGAATTCATTCAAAGGTGAAAGTTATAGTCAACTCATCCCTATCTACTCATCTACCAAATATTTATCATTACATTTGGTTATTTAACACATCCATCATCTCTTGTGGACATGCAACTAAGTTGCGTGAAATAATATAAGCTGTAGTTGTCCATGGGATGACTAATGTTGAGAGTAGTACATGAAACATAAATGATATGGGGGATTAGTTTAAAATAAAAAATTACAATAATAGATTTTTGGGATATGAAGTTGATAAGGATGAGAGTTGTCTACAAAAGGGATGGGGGATGAGTCTAAAGAATCAAATTGAAATAATAAATATTGGTTGAACCACATCAAGTCTTTATTAAATCCCCTAAATAAATATAATATAATATAGGAAATTAAGGAGTCATAAGAAACCCGAATATGAAAATAATAATAATAAATTCTCATTAAATCAACTTGAAGATATACAAATGCATTGATAAAACATTTTAATAAATAAAGATTCATTTCATTTACACAGATAGTAATAAGATATTCATAGGGGTGGAACCAATTCATGTAGACCTAAAATTATTAATAACTAAAAATAGTTTCTAATATATAGAATTTGATAACTTTCATTCTATTTTTTGGAAAATGTGTATGTATCAACCTAAGAAATTATTACATTTAAAATTAATGGTATATCAAATATTTGAAAACCAATTAAGAATCTTGGGATGTCATATCACCACACCGACCCATCCCAAGGATTCTTGGGTGGTTATCATATCAGATGTACCCATATAAAGGATTATAGGGAGCTTATCTAATACACATTGACCAATCCTTGAGATTTTGGGGGGGTCCACAAAGAAATTGGCATAAAGAAATAATATACAACAAAAATATATATCACAAACATGGGAGAAAAAAAACCAACCCTTACAACATCTATCCCATAATGATTTAAACACACACAGACACACACAAATAAAACATGTAATTTATACCAGAAAATATCAGTTAAAGGAAAACCTCTGAAAATATACTAAAATGAATGAAAAGTCCAGAAAACAAGTAACACATGCTTGAAAGGACAACTACATATCATAAAAACCATTCCTATGCCCACATCCATGATAAATGGCTTCCTCTATAGTAGTCGATTCCCACTCTGAGATTTCATAATTATTTGAACCTTGGCATACTTTCTTCTATGATTCAACTGCTTCAAATATGGAATCTCGATGGAAGATGGAATAACCTTATTTAAATCAAAGACAGTCCCACCATCCTTCTTGAAAGAAGACCAGATGGACACCAGATTTGGTAGATAGGAATAGTCTTTCCTCGACCTTCTTCGTGGAAGAGAAATCATAACCTCCTGATTCCCAGACACCATCTTCTTCCTTCCATGAGGAATGTCACTATATGAAGGCTTGATCAAGGCACCATAATTTTCATTGTCACTATCAGAGACATGCCCCCAAGTTTCTAGAGATATGAACCTCTTGATAACCATCCTTCACTCCTCTTTCCTGATGAAATTAACTATTTGTGTCAATCATTTCTAAACAGAGTTGTTGTTCTACAAACTCATGTCCATCAAGTAACCCCTTCATCATCACTACTTTTCCAGTTATATCCTCCCGAGAATGGAGATCAAGACGCCTGTGATAATCACACATCCATCATTATTATACTTCCCTTGCAAAACATTATCACAACCCTCCGAAGCCCCCAAAATTAATCCATCAACATGGACTATGAAGTCTGAGTTCCCCTCAGCCATCTGCTCTCTCCCATCAAGCTGACTATCATCCATCCTGCTAGTTACCAACATCCCAGAATCATCTTACTCATGTCGACGATGAGTATCCCCTGCAACCACACAAATATCTGCGAGGTTTTCCTTTCACCAGTTCCAGAGTAACCATTAGAATCAGACTTCCCACCACCCCCCATATGCAGATTATGATTAATACGATCAAACACAACCGAAACTGTCTGATTAGTAGGGCCCCTAAATTTTTTCTAGAAGTCGATACACCCTAGTTCCCCAAACCAGCAGTAAAACCAGAATCAACCAAAACATTCATCTACCTATGTCTGGATTCATTACCAAGCCTTTCCTTCGGATCAAAGGTCCTCTGGTTGATTACCTCATGATGATATTTACTTGCCAGATTCCCTAATCGACTATAGGTTGAACAGTAGTCAACCAAAGATTCAAAAATAACAGCCTACTCCCATCTAAATTCTTCACGGACCATGATTCAAATCCAATCCACTAGTAGTCGCGATACATCTACCTCAACAAAAAGGTAGGGTTAGATAGAATGAATCATAGTAGATGTCCAAGTATCCGAGAAAAGAAAAATACCCACCATATTTCAAATCATGAGAATAATTGCGGGGTTCTGAAATGGTAAATGGTGTTGAGGGAGAATTACCAATTTCGTGATGGAGGATTGGTCATGATTCATACAGAGATCAAAATACCATCAGAGAAGGATGAATTTGAATTCATTGCATTTATGGGGAGCACTAGACTAAGACTAGACCAGATAGTCTTCCAAATCAAACCGAATCAGGAAGTGTCATTTATCATGAAGATCGACAGCAACACGATCTTGAAAATACCATTTTCAAAAAAAAAGATCAAAGTCATCAACTGAGGACCGTTGACAGTTGAAATGTTCCACAAACTTCATGTAAAGATTACTTGATGCCTCATTGAACTTTGACAATGAAATCAATATATGAGGTCCATCAAGATGATGATCCGGAACCTTTGGGATTAAAGAAATAACTGGGATCTCCGAGAGGAATAGAGGGTTAAAGAATGGGATAATGTGTTTATGTAGAATCAAAGGCAGCTGAACCAGTTCCTCCTCACCCCTCTCGCCTCCAGGAAGGTGTATCGGGGAATTTAGCTTCAATCATTACCTTGTTTTCATCACCGAGGGTCACTAAGCGTCCTCTCCCCCCCTAAATCTAAAAATTAATTTATAATACACATAATTGAAAAATAAAAGAACATTTAAACATAATATTTAATGAAAATAAATATAATCCCTTTCTAATTTGGAAGTCTAGAACCCTGGTTTTTGAATAAATAAATATAAAATCACATATTCATTATATGTTTTGGAAGCACAAATAAATAGATAAAAAGATATATATTTACAAACACACACACACACACATCTATATATGTATATAAATATTTATAAAATAAAGGTAAATTGATAAAAATATATGTAACCCATATAAAATAATATCACAACATAGTAAAATAAATACAACCCCACAAAATTTTTAAAAATATAGATCCATTTAAAGTAAATAAAAATGGTATCACCCTTACTATTATTTCTCTAAAAATAAAACAACAAAATTATGAGATAATAAAATTTTAATGAAAAACCCTTACACCAGAATATTAAAACAGAATTTAAATAAATTAAATAACTAACATAAATTGTATAGAATTATTCTATGTTGCTACTTCATACCATCACTAGACTGAGAATGACATTTCTAAATCAATTTTCTAATTTGATAAAAGTTTGTTTATCCAAAACCTCCACTATTTAAATAATGGAACAAATATTTATTTAATTGGTTTATCTGTGGACTAGAGGTGATTCTATATGATTTCAAGATAGTGACAAAATTAAGCTTGCAGAGTATGCTAGGTTATAAATGTAGACAACAAATCAAATTGATTCAAAAAAATAATTTAAAAATACCAAAACAAGATATCCCAATTAGTAGTCACACAAAAAATAGATGATAAAAAAAATAAAAAAAATATACAATGATTATATAATCAATAGTTGATGATATAATCAAAGAATAAATCCAAAAAATGGAAGGAAACATACATAAATAAAATTAGAACCTATAAAGGAAAACACATTCCTACCTCTCTAAGTTGAAGAAAACCCGAGACCTGTATATCCAAATCTTAATGTTTTCTTCGAAAACCCTAACTACAAGTGAACACCTATTTCTAGGTGATGTTAGAGAAAATGGAGGTAGTTGTTTTATGTGATTCGAGTGGGTTTGTGTGATTCGAGTTTCGATTCACCTAGGAGGAGTGATAATAGTGGGTGGCTTCCGTGGAAAGCTTCTGATATCACGACAAGTTCACAACTGGTTACATTTTTTAAATAGATTAGGGAACTTTTATCGGCGATTTAAAAAAGCAATGATATAGAGTATGTTTATCAGTGCTTAAGTAATAATCATTGAGGAAAGACATATTTATCAGCACTTTTTTTAGCGAGGATAAATATTTCTTTTATCATCCCTTATTACTTGAGCTTTGATAAAGGATTTATATTTTAATTATAAATATTTTTTTTGTAAATATATCTATAATTAATAAATATATATAACTATAAATATAGTAAAATATTTCTTATTTAAATATGCTTACCATAATTTTATAATTAAATAAATAAATAAATAAATAATTATTTATAATTATATAATTACATTTCTAAAAATAATATTTATATTATCATATATATTTATATAATTACATATATATGTTTAATAAATATATAAATATAAATATAATAAATATATTCATTATTTTAATAAATTTATTATAAATTTAATATTTATTTAAATGCATATAATTATTTAAAAATATATAATTAATTATTTATAATTATATAAATACTTTTAAAAACATTATTTAATTATAATTATAAAAAAAATAATTTTATAAATATAGTATGTATATTTATAAATATTTTATGTACATATATATATATATATATATATTTATTTATAAATATTTTTTATAGATATTGTATTAAAATTTATTTGTAACATTAATAATGAATATCTAATTTTATGTGAATGAATGTTAAAAATTATTGAAGTTGAATGAATTTTAATAAAGAACACTAATAATATTGAAAAACTGGATAAGTTTTGTGTGGGCATTGTATATAAAAATGCATTAATTATGTATATGTGATATCAATATAACACACATTTGATCTATGTTCAATTGTAAAATCAAACGATGTTCAATTATATGTCCAATACTCTATGTAATCAGTTAGTATTTTAAATTCATATTATTTTTTAATTATAAACCATTATTCACTAAATATATGACTATTTAATGTAAAATTTATAAATATTTTGTAATATTTCAATCATATCTATATACATTAATCATATTTATATACATTAATATATATCAGTTTATTCATTTTTATTGGTAATTATTTAATTAATAAAATTTGAAATATTTTTATAATAAACTCATTTTTTATTTTTATTTTTTATTTATTCTTTATTTAGTTATATTATTTTATTTATTCGAACCATTATCAATGATGAAAAATCACTGATAAAGGACTCCATTATGAGTGAATTATTTTTATTGCTGATAAAAGGTATCATTTATCTATGATAATAAAAAAGAACTAACAAAGGGTACCCTTTATTAGTGCTAAAAGTAAAGCACTGATAAAAGGGTACCTTTTCTCAATGCTAAAAAAGCACTAATAAATGTACCCTTTTACAGTACTAAAAATAAAGCAATGATAAAGGTTTAAATTTACCAGTTCTTTCTTTAACATTAAAAAATATGCCATTTTTCTATGCTTTTTTATAGCTTTGAATAACATCAACGTTGTTATATGCTTGTTTTGTTGTAGTGTACCTTGAGAGCAGGTGTGTCAGGAATTACCAAACCCATCCATGGCGCATTCATAAAGAGGTGTTCGGCAGCACGATCTGATGGTTTTTTGGGATGTAGACGTGATAACCCTTGAGGGACGAGCATGGTGGTTAAATTGGATGGTTGAGGACATAACCATGGTGTAAAAATGAGATTTGGGTTCAGAATTTGATGTTTTGTTGATCATTTTCACGATTCCTGTGTGTTAATGCATCAGGATTTGGGAGTTTTTTGCATGTTGGTGGATGATTATGAGCACCTTTAGAAAAATTCATATGGAGTAGGACAAACTAGTGCCTCTACATTAGAATGGGTGCAGTTAGGTGGAAATCGCACCAGATATTTCATTTGAGGCATGGTTTACATGGTTCAAGGGTCAAAATAGAGTTTTTAATGGAAATTTAGTGTGTTTGGGATTAGTGTTTGGAGTTTCAAAAATGTTGGATGTTGGATGTTTGTAAGTGAAACATAGGGATTTTGTGTAGTGTATTTAAAAAATCATGTTATGGTAGTCTGTCTGATGGTTTTCGTGATAATGGTGGATTTGTCCTATGATATTGGCCACTAGAAGATTCTGGAGAAGCTATGGTGGGGTTGTTATATTGGAATAAAATTTATAAAGGGTGTGTACGATGAACTAAATCTATTAGGATTCGTGGATACAAGATGATACGGGAAGAGTTATCTGTTCATGTGGGTGTCAGTATTCAATAGTCATCGAGGTGAGTTGTTCTTACAGTCATGTGGTGATTGATTTTCTAGACACCCATTATAAGTGATGCGTATTTGAACCCATCTAATGAAAAAATATGGGTTATGGTACCCAGTTTTTATAAATGGTTGAATATCACCAATAAACAAGAAATTCCCACATACGAGCATCAACAGTTGCAGATGAGTGTGAACTGGTGGAGAAATTCTTGAACCCTTGGGAAGATCGGTGATGAGAGATGGTATAGTTCCTATGATTTGTGGATATGAGAGAACCCCATGCATAGGTTCCTTATAAATATGTTTGTTTCATGGAGAGAATGCCTTATCAGGAGAATCTAGTATATGTGGTGGGCCAAAAATGGTGAAATATATATGAAGAATGTAACACCCCAACCCCAGAATCCCATAGTCGGTGCATTATTACATAACATTGGCATGATACAAGGAGTAATGTCCCGAAAGACCGATCAGTTTAGTAGTCTTCTAAGTACCAGATACATTTATAAGCTTTACATTACATTATGAAATAAATGCATCAACAACATTATTTCCCCTTTTTAAACACACTTATATCCTTAATATATCCTTGTAGGTCAACCATAAAATAATTATTTACATCTTGGAAAAAAAAACATAGAAAGGGGTGAGCTCAGATGCTCAGTAAGGATAACAATATAGCAGAAACATTCATAAATAAGCATAAACATTTAAGGCAATGTATAATACTAAAACAAAAGACTTTTAAACATAAAATTCAGCATAATATGACAAAGATAAAATCAAATCATTAAATTTACTTATTCACATAGATATTCTACTAGTCAAATAATCACATTCAATATCAAAAGCTACTTTTATAATGATGGAATGCATAATTCCAGACTTTATAACCACATAGTCAAGGCCTTGTGTCAAGACTACAAATAAGATTCTATCAAGGCCTTGTACCAAGACACTATTTTGTCTCATGAGACCTACTGATGAATCAGGGAGCTATAGAGGGCTCCACCCATCACTTACTGAGTCCAATTCATTCCTCATATGAAAAGGTTTAAACATAACATAAACATTCGTATTAAAACTGGCATACGAAATGTCATTAATTTATCCATAAACCATGAATGGTATAAAAATAACACATCCACAGCCAAACATACCTCATTTAATAAAATATTTATGATTTTATAACAATAAATCAACCTCAATCGATAGTAATGAATAATATTGACATAGATAAAGTTAATCGTCAGAAGTATTTTAGAGAAATATCCCCTTTTTCTTTAAAACATTTTAAAGTCTCACTATTAATCCAGAAGCTATTTAAAATTGATTTTTGAATCAAAGTGTCCCATACCACTTTGAAACTTTTAAAAGGAATTTTAATTTTAAAACATTAATGTCCATATAAATAAAACCTTGAAACCATTTTTAAAACATGGACATTAATGAGAATGATTTAGAAGAATAAATTTTTAAAACATTTAAAATGATATTTTAGTTAGAGTTCCTAAACAAATGAGAGACCCTTGAATAAAAATAATTGAGGTGATCAAAACTATATAATATCACGAGAATAAAGGTAGTCATGATATATTATATCAATGTACAGTATATACATCAAATAATAGTGGATTGGCGCATAATAACAAAGAAGTCACAAAGGAATATAAGATGGGATGAATCCCTTTATAAATACCATATCCTTAAGTTAAGGATAAATCAATAAAATAATTATGCGTGACAAATATAAATACACTCAATATTATTGGATATTTAGTGTAAATCAATCAGAGGTAATTCACACATATTCTTGTAAAAACTACACCAATGACTTGGATGTTTACCTCAATGAATAGACATTGAGTTAAAATTACTCTTATAAAGTTTATATTTATGACTTGAGAATTTATAAATGGAGTTATTATGTGTATCAAAAGTATATCCATGCAAATAGGAGTGGTAATTACTACATATGTAAATAAATAATTATTTCACGCATAATCTTGGGGTAAAATAATCAGTGAAGTTTGTGAAAAACCGAATGAGTGGAAATTGAAATTTGAAATTCCCTTATTGATTTGGTAACATACAAAACATCAACCCCATGAAATAAGGATAATAGAATGATGATGTAAATACCCATAAATTAATTTATATTACAAAAACAATACAATCATGGGTAGTACATACACCACACAAAAGGTAGTAGTGGAAAATATAGCATGAATCTCACAGGAATAAAAGTGAGATGAAAACCCTTTAACATGTACTTTTCCTTGGTTGAGGGTATTTTAAACTTATGTATAATAGTTAAATCATTGTTATTAAATTATACACGTACTATATACATAAATATGATATCATATATGATCCTCTTATATTGTTTTGTTAATAATATTTTAGTAGTATAATCGTTTTGGGTGTTAATTGATTCGTTTTCATTTATATGATTGGTTATGTAATCAATGTTTGTTATGGTTACGATGTATATAATTAATATATAGAAAGATATTATGTTCATAGACATTATTCTTAATTATAAAATTAAAATTATTCTTTGTTGATTACGATGGGGAATGAATCTCAACACGTTCATGGAGACGGTAATCCGTACGTACGCACGAGTGACAATATCATTATTTTGATATTAAAATCATATATAATTGGATTGTATATCATATATAAAGAATAATTATCATGTTATATTTATTATTTACATCATTTATACTCATTATTATACCCATCCAGATGATGAAGTGTTTGAATAACAAACTTCACCACGACGTGGAGATGGTAATCCTTACGCACACACGTATGGTGACTTTTTCATTTATAAGATGGATATAATAATGAATATGGTTGTACCATTTTTATAATAGCATAAAAGTATATATAAGATACTGGAGTTATTATTTTATAATGGAAACAACAAATAAAGAAGAAGTGCAAGAAGAAAAGAACTTGAAAGAGGTGATGAAATATTTACCTCTTTTCGGGTTCTTTCTTTTGATTTGATCAAAAGGGATCCATAGGATGGATTTATGACTAAATTAAGGCCTCTAGGATGAAGGTAGGACAGTTGAGATGATATTTGGGAAGGGTTTGGCTGAGCCAAATTGCTTTGAAGGTGTGAATTTGGGAGAAGGGGAAGTGCCCTTTTATAAGAGGGGTGAGGGTCACCTTAGGAAAAGCTAGAAATATTATTTTATAATAAAATATTTTTCAGTTTATAATGGATCCAAAATGAATTATTTAAATTCTAAGGTGGGTATGGGTCTAAAACCTCTCAACCAATAGGTTTTAGACTGGGTTGGGTCACTATATTAATCTTATCTTTTAGATTTAACTCTTAGTTAAATAGTTTGACATTTACCATGTCTCATTGTATTTTTATATTATATGGTAAATAAACATACTATAAACATACAAGAGAACCCAAAGTGGTTCATTAATGATACAAATATCATCATATAAGTCTTTTTGCAGAACCTTAGATTTTTAGGATTATTATATCAACCAATAATATTTTATTTGTTTTAAAAACTCATTTATGTCAATTTTGACATTATTTAATAATTGATTTTTTAAAGTACAAAAAAAATTATTACTTAAAAATAAATACATTTAATCAACCCTAACATGTCATATTAAACTATAAAATTAGTTTAATTTATTAAAAGTCTCAAAGTACATTTATTTGGATATTTATTATATATATTATATTAATATTTCATTATTAAGGTAATTATTGTGTCATCATTGTGTCATAAATAAATTAAATTATATAATGTCGTAAAATTATAAATAAAATATCATTATTTAGGAAATATTTTTATATTTCTAATGAATATTTATAGTCTAATTTATCTTATGTATAACCCTATATTAAAAATGGTTTAGTTACTAAACATTTATTTTAACTCTTTTAACTCTTCTTTAAATAAAATAATAATAAATGACCTAATCTAATACAAGTGAACCTAAAGGATAATATTTTATTCCTAAGGGTTTTTGGTCTAATTTAACTTATCAAATAGAATTATTACATGTTTTGGGTTAATTATGATATCATTTTTACCCTTAATTACCCTATTTACTTTTAACCGTGGTAAATAAAAGTAAAAATTTACAATTCACAAAAATTTATATTCATCTTATTGAATCAAATTTTTCTTAATTATATCAACAGTGTCTCTATGATTTTTAAAATTCTACTCAGAGAAGTGGTAAAATTATGTTTTATGTGAATTTGCAAATGCACCTAGGAGGTGGGTAAAAGGCGGTTAAAAGTTCAATAAAATTTTACACATCTAATTTTATTATAAAATTACTCAAATGAATTACATTGAAATTATATAGGTATTATATATCTATTTTGAATTAAAATAAATTTAAATAAAATAAATAATTATTTAAATAAAAATTCGGTTTTAAACTATAACGCAGTGTTTTCACTATTCATAAAAAATTGAATGTTTTCCGTAAAATACCCAAAATGTACCATAATATAACTTTGATATTCCAAATTAAAAAATGAATTATATTTTACCAAATTCAAAACATATAAGTATCCTTAATTAATTTAAAATTAATTCCCGTTGTCAAAACCAAAAAGTGGGTTTTTAAAAATTAAAAACTATCAAAAGATTGACATGTGTTTATGTCAGATTTAACTGTGAAATTAATTATAATCACCTAAATTGTGTTAAATGATAAAAATATACCCTAATTATACTTAAAAACCATTAAAATACATAATTTAACACTATTAAATATTTCTACTAAAAAGTTTCTTTCAATTAAAATTTAGTATTTTTTAGTATTTATCAAAATAAAAAAGTAATTAGAAAAGTACCAAAAATTTATCCAAAATAAATTTTTACTTCCCAATTCTAAATAATAATTTAATTTCATTAAATTTAATATATAAAAGTTTCAAAAATTGGTTTTAAAAAGGGGTTTCCATTAAAAGGTGGTAAAATTGCATTTTTTTTTGAAAAATACTTATTTTATCTGAAAAAAATCAATTTGTTCTTATATTATGTCTAAGAAACACATAATATGGATTATAAAATTAAATGGAGTATATAAAATTCAAAATTCAGTTAATAATATTCATAACTCCTTTTGAACAGTTAGTTTGGTAAGTCGTGGTGTGCTAGAACTCGGTGTTGCATGTAGCACAAGCTGTTGAATTACTTTAAAGAAAATTACATACTATGAAATCTTGTGGTGTTACAAAGAAAGGTAGTGCCTCTTATTTATTTATGAGATCACATAGACATATTTGGGGAGTATAATTGAAATGGGAACTGAATATTGGGTAGAGGCTGGTTTTTTCATGGGAGAATGTAAAAGGTACTTCTCGAGAATGATAATTCATCAGAGGGGTAGTTTGTAACAACCTATGTCACTTTGGGATGAAAATTAAAAAATATAATTTGAGTTTTTGTATTTTGGATGATCAATTTTGAGGAAAGAGTCTTGTAGTGGGGGGTTCAAGTAATTATAATAACTTAATAGGTGTTTTTGAGTGCGACTCAAGGCTCGGTTAGTGACATGATGTTTCTGGAGAACTGACAGAGGTAGACCAATATGGTCGGGCTACTGTAGTAGCCCCTAGTAAACTGGTGGGGTACCAAAAACAAGAAAATAGTCTATAATGGATCCCAAAAGGCTTCTCAGGCTCACAGATCAGTCTATAACCCTCTACTAGCCAATTGGTGAGCCACCAACAAGTCAGTGGCTTCCCACCAGCCAGCTAGTGGGGCTACTGAGTGATTTTAGTTGGGGTTTGCACTGAATTTTCTCCCAATTACCCCCTTATTACCCCTCATATATTCCCCCATATACTAAATAAAATTAGAACCTATAAAGGAAAACACATTCCTACCTCTCTAAGTTGAAGAAAACCCGAGACCTGTATATCCAAATCTTAATGTTTTCTTCGAAAACCCTAACTACAAGTGAACACCTATTTCTAGGTGATGTTAGAGAAAATGGAGGTAGTTGTTTTATGTGATTCGAGTGGGTTTGTGTGATTCGAGTTTCGATTCACCTAGGAGGAGTGATAATAGTGGGTGGCTTCCGTGGAAAGCTTCTGATATCACGACAAGTTCACAACTGGTTACATTTTTTAAATAGATTAGGGCACTTTTATCGGCGATTTAAAAAAGCAATGATATAGAGTATGTTTATCAGTGCTTAAGTAATAATCATTGAGGAAAGACATATTTATCAGCACTTTTTTTAGCGAGGATAAATATTTCTTTTATCATCCCTTATTACTTGAGCTTTGATAAAGGATTTATATTTTAATTATAAATATTTTTTTTGTAAATATATCTATAATTAATAAATATATATAACTATAAATATAGTAAAATATTTCTTATTTAAATATTCTTACCATAATTTTATAATTAAATAAATAAATAAATAAATAATTATTTATAATTATATAATTACATTTCTAAAAATAATATTTATATTATCATATATATTTATATAATTACATATATATGTTTAATAAATATATAAATATAAATATAATAAATATATTCATTATTTTAATAAATTTATTATAAATTTAATATTTATTTAAATGCATATAATTATTTAAAAATATATAATTAATTATTTATAATTATATAAATACTTTTAAAAACATTATTTAATTATAATTATAAAAAAAATAATTTTATAAATATAGTATGTATATTTATAAATATTTTATGTACATATATATATATATATATATTTATTTATAAATATTTTTTATAGATATTGTATTAAAATTTATTTGTAACATTAATAATGAATATCTAATTTTATGTGAATGAATGTTAAAAATTATTGAAGTTGAATGAATTTTAATAAAGAACACTAATAATATTGAAAAACTGGATAAGTTTTGTGTGGGCATTGTATATAAAAATGCATTAATTATGTATATGTGATATCAATATAACACACATTTGATCTATGTTCAATTGTAAAATCAAACGATGTTCAATTATATGTCCAATACTCTATGTAATCAGTTAGTATTTTAAATTCATATTATTTTTTAATTATAAACCATTATTCACTAAATATATGACTATTTAATGTAAAATTTATAAATATTTTGTAATATTTCAATCATATCTATATACATTAATCATATTTATATACATTAATATATATCAGTTTATTCATTTTTATTGGTAATTATTTAATTAATAAAATTTGAAATATTTTTATAATAAACTCATTTTTTATTTTTATTTTTTATTTATTCTTTATTTAGTTATATTATTTTATTTATTCGAACCATTATCAATGATGAAAAATCACTGATAAAGGACTCCATTATGAGTGAATTATTTTTATTGCTGATAAAAGGTATCATTTATCTATGATAATAAAAAAGAACTAACAAAGGGTACCCTTTATTAGTGCTAAAAGTAAAGCACTGATAAAAGGGTACCTTTTCTCAATGCTAAAAAAGCACTAATAAATGTACCCTTTTACAGTACTAAAAATAAAGCAATGATAAAGGTTTAAATTTACCAGTTCTTTCTTTAACATTAAAAAATATGCCATTTTTCTATGCTTTTTTATAGCTTTGATTAACATCAACGTTGTTATATGCTTGTTTTGTTGTAGTGTACCTTGAGAGCAGGTGTGTCAGGAATTACCAAACCCATCCATGGCGCATTCATAAAGAGGTGTTCGGCAGCACGATCTGATGGTTTTTTGGGATGTAGACGTGATAACCCTTGAGGGACGAGCATGGTGGTTAAATTGGATGGTTGAGGACATAACCATGGTGTAAAAATGAGATTTGGGTTCAGAATTTGATGTTTTGTTGATCATTTTCACGATTCCTGTGTGTTAATGCATCAGGATTTGGGAGTTTTTTGCATGTTGGTGGATGATTATGAGCACCTTTAGAAAAATTCATATGGAGTAGGACAAACTAGTGCCTCTACATTAGAATGGGTGCAGTTAGGTGGAAATCGCACCAGATATTTCATTTGAGGCATGGTTTACATGGTTCAAGGGTCAAAATAGAGTTTTTAATGGAAATTTAGTGTGTTTGGGATTAGTGTTTGGAGTTTCAAAAATGTTGGATGTTGGATGTTTGTAAGTGAAACATAGGGATTTTGTGTAGTGTATTTAAAAAATCATGTTATGGTAGTCTGTCTGATGGTTTTCGTGATAATGGTGGATTTGTCCTATGATATTGGCCACTAGAAGATTCTGGAGAAGCTATGGTGGGGTTGTTATATTGGAATAAAATTTATAAAGGGTGTGTACGATGAACTAAATCTATTAGGATTCGTGGATACAAGATGATACGGGAAGAGTTATCTGTTCATGTGGGTGTCAGTATTCAATAGTCATCGAGGTGAGTTGTTCTTACAGTCATGTGGTGATTGATTTTCTAGACACCCATTATAAGTGATGCGTATTTGAACCCATCTAATGAAAAAATATGGGTTATGGTACCCAGTTTTTATAAATGGTTGAATATCACCAATAAACAAGAAATTCCCACATACGAGCATCAACAGTTGCAGATGAGTGTGAACTGGTGGAGAAATTCTTGAACCCTTGGGAAGATCGGTGATGAGAGATGGTATAGTTCCTATGATTTGTGGATATGAGAGAACCCCATGCATAGGTTCCTTATAAATATGTTTGTTTCATGGAGAGAATGTCTTATCAGGAGAATCTAGTATATGTGGTGGGCCAAAAATGGTGAAATATATATGAAGAATGTAACACCCCAACCCCAGAATCCCATAGTCGGTGCATTATTACATAACATTGGCATGATACAAGGAGTAATGTCCCGAAAGACCGATCAGTTTAGTAGTCTTCTAAGTACCAGATACATTTATAAGCTTTATATTACATTATGAAATAAATGCATCAACAACATTATTTCCCCTTTTTAAACACACTTATATCCTTAATATATCCTTGTAGGTCAACCATAAAATAATTATTTACATCTTGGAAAAAAAACATAGAAAGGGGTGAGCTCAGATGCTCAGTAAGGATAACAATATAGCAGAAACATTCATAAATAAGCATAAACATTTAAGGCAATGTATAATACTAAAACAAAAGACTTTTAAACATAAAATTCAGCATAATATGACAAAGATAAAATCAAATCATTAAATTTACTTATTCACATAGATATTCTACTAGTCAAATAATCACATTCAATATCAAAAGCTACTTTTATAATGATGGAATGCATAATTCCAGACTTTATAACCACATAGTCAAGGCCTTGTGTCAAGACTACAAATAAGATTCTATCAAGGCCTTGTACCAAGACACTATTTTGTCTCATGAGGCCTACTGATGAATCAGGGAGCTATAGAGGGCTCCACCCATCACTTACTGAGTCCAATTCATTCCTCATATGAAAAGGTTTAAACATAACATAAACATTCGTATTAAAACTGGCATACGAAATGTCATTAATTTATCCATAAACCATGAATGGTATAAAAATAACACATCCACAGCCAAACATACCTCATTTAATAAAATATTTATGATTTTATAACAATAAATCAACCTCAATCGATAGTAATGAATAATATTGACATAGATAAAGTTAATCGTCAGAAGTATTTTAGAGAAATATCCCCTTTTTCTTTAAAACATTTTAAAGTCTCACTATTAATCCAGAAGCTATTTAAAATTGATTTTTGAATCAAAGTGTCCCATACCACTTTGAAACTTTTAAAAGGAATTTTAATTTTAAAACATTAATGTCCATATAAATAAAACCTTGAAACCATTTTTAAAACATGGACATTAATGAGAATGATTTAGAAGAATAAATTTTTAAAACATTTAAAATGATATTTTAGTTAGAGTTCCTAAACAAATGAGAGACCCTTGAATAAAAATAATTGAGGTGATCAAAACTATATAATATCACGAGAATAAAGGTAGTCATGATATATTATATCAATGTACAGTATATACATCAAATAATAGTGGATTGGCGCATAATAACAAAGAAGTCACAAAGGAATATAAGATGGGATGAATCCCTTTATAAATACCATATCCTTAAGTTAAGGATAAATCAATAAAATAATTATGCGTGACAAATATAAATACACTCAATATTATTGGATATTTAGTGTAAATCAATCAGAGGTAATTCACACATATTCTTTTAAAAACTACACCAATGACTTGGATGTTTACCTCAATGAATAGACATTGAGTTAAAATTACTCTTATAAAGTTTATATTTATGACTTGAGAATTTATAAATGGAGTTATTATGTGTATCAAAAGTATATCCATGCAAATAGGAGTGGTAATTACTACATATGTAAATAAATAATTATTTCACGCATAATCTTGGGGTAAAATAATCAGTGAAGTTTGTGAAAAACCGAATGAGTGGAAATTGAAATTTGAAATTCCCTTATTGATTTGGTAACATACAAAACATCAACCCCATGAAATAAGGATAATAGAATGATGATGTAAATACCCATAAATTAATTTATATTACAAAAACAATACAATCATGGGTAGTACATACACCACACAAAAGGTAGTAGTGGAAAATATAGCATGAATCTCACAGGAATAAAAGTGAGATGAAAACCCTTTAACATGTACTTTTCCTTGGTTGAGGGTATTTTAAACTTATGTATAATAGTTAAATCATTGTTATTAAATTATACACGTACTATATACATAAATATGATATCATATATGATCCTCTTATATTGTTTTGTTAATAATATTTTAGTAGTATAATCGTTTTGGGTGTTAATTGATTCGTTTTCATTTATATGATTGGTTATGTAATCAATGTTTGTTATGGTTACGATGTATATAATTAATATATAGAAAGATATTATGTTCATAGACATTATTCTTAATTATAAAATTAAAATTATTCTTTGTTGATTACGATGGGGAATGAATCTCAACACGTTCATGGAGACGGTAATCCGTACGTACGCACGAGTGACAATATCATTATTTTGATATTAAAATCATATATAATTGGATTGTATATCATATATAAAGAATAATTATCATGTTATATTTATTATTTACATCATTTATACTCATTATTATACCCATCCAGATGATGAAGTGTTTGAATAACAAACTTCACCACGACGTGGAGATGGTAATCCTTACGCACACACGTATGGTGACTTTTTCATTTATAAGATGGATATAATAATGAATATGGTTGTACCATTTTTATAATAGCATAAAAGTATATATAAGATACTGGAGTTATTATTTTATAATGGAAACAACAAATAAAGAAGAAGTGCAAGAAGAAAAGAACATGAAAGAGGTGATGAAATATTTACCTCTTTTCGGGTTCTTTCTTTTGATTTGATCAAAAGGGATCCATAGGATGGATTTATGACTAAATTAAGGCCTCTAGGATGAAGGTAGGACAGTTGAGATGATATTTGGGAAGGGTTTGGCTGAGCCAAATTGCTTTGAAGGTGTGAATTTGGGAGAAGGGGAAGTTCCCTTTTATAAGAGGGGTGAGGGTCACCTTAGGAAAAGCTAGAAATATTATTTTATAATAAAATATTTTTCAGTTTATAATGGCTCCAAAATGAATTATTTAAATTCTAAGGTGGGTATGGGTCTAAAACCTCTCAACCAATAGGTTTTAGACTGGGTTGGGTCACTATATTAATCTTATCTTTTAGATTTAACTCTTAGTTAAATAGTTTGACATTTACCATGTCTCATTGTATTTTTATATTATATGGTAAATAAACATACTATAAACATACAAGAGAACCCAAAGTGGTTCATTAATGATACAAATATCATCATATAAGTCTTTTTGCAGAACCTTAGATTTTTAGGATTATTATATCAACCAATAATATTTTATTTGTTTTAAAAACTCATTTATGTCAATTTTGACATTATTTAATAATTGATTTTTTAAAGTACAAAAAACATTATTACTTAAAAATAAATACATTTAATCAACCCTAACATGTCATATTAAACTATAAAATTAGTTTAATTTATTAAAAGTCTCAAAGTACATTTATTTGGATATTTATTATATATATTATATTAATATTTCATTATTAAGGTAATTATTGTGTCATCATTGTGTCATAAATAAATTAAATTATATAATGTCGTAAAATTATAAATAAAATATCATTATTTAGGAAATATTTTTATATTTCTAATGAATATTTATAGTCTAATTTATCTTATGTATAACCCTATATTAAAAATGGTTTAGTTACTAAACATTTATTTTAACTCTTTTAACTCTTCTTTAAATAAAATAATAATAAATGACCTAATCTAATACAAGTGAACCTAAAGGATAATATTTTATTCCTAAGGTTTGTTGGTCTAATTTAACTTATCAAATAGAATTATTACATGTTTTGGGTTAATTATGATATCATTTTTACCCTTAATTACCCTATTTACTTTTAACCGTGGTAAATAAAAGTAAAAATTTACAATTCACAAAAATTTATATTCATCTTATTGAATCAAATTTTTCTTAATTATATCAACAGTGTCTCTATGATTTTTAAAATTCTACTCAGATAAGTGGTAAAATTATGTTTTATGTGAATTTGCAAATGCACCTAGGAGGTGGGTAAAAGGCGGTTAAAAGTTCAATAAAATTTTACACATCTAATTTTATTATAAAATTACTCAAATGAATTACATTGAAATTATATAGGTATTATATATCTATTTTGACTTAAAATAAATTTAAATAAAATAAATAATTATTTAAATAAAAATTCGGTTTTAAACTATAACGCAGTGTTTTCACTATTCATAAAAAATTGAATGTTTTCCGTAAAATACCCAAAATGTACCATAATATAACTTTGATATTCCAAATTAAAAAATGAATTATATTTTACCAAATTCAAAACATATAAGTATCCTTAATTAATTTAAAATTAATTCCCGTTGTCAAAACCAAAAAGTGGGTTTTTAAAAATTAAAAACTATCAAAAGATTGACATGTGTTTATGTCAGATTTAACTGTGAAATTAATTATAATCACCTAAATTGTGTTAAATGATAAAAATATACCCTAATTATACTTAAAAACCATTAAAATACATAATTTAACACTATAAAATATTTCTACTAAAAAGTTTCTTTCAATTAAAATTTAGTATTTTTTAGTATTTATCAAAATAAAAAAGTAATTAGAAAAGTACCAAAAATTTATCCAAAATAAATTTTTACTTCCCAATTCTAAATAATAATTTAATTTCATTAAATTTAATATATAAAAGTTTCAAAAATTGGTTTTAAAAAGGGGTTTCCATTAAAAGGTGGTAAAATTGCATTTTTTTTTGAAAAATACTTATTTTATCTGAAAAAAATCAATTTGTTCTTATATTATGTCTAAGAAACACATAATATGGATTATAAAATTAAATGGAGTATATAAAATTCAAAATTCAGTTAATAATATTCATAACTCCTTTTGAACAGTTAGTTTGGTAAGTCGTGGTGTGCTAGAACTCGGTGTTGCATGTAGCACAAGCTGTTGAATTACTTTAAAGAAAATTACATACTATGAAATCTTGTGGTGTTACAAAGAAAGGTAGTGCCTCTTATTTATTTATGAGATCACATAGACATATTTGGGGAGTATAATTGAAATGGGAACTGAATATTGGGTAGAGGCTGGTTTTTTCATGGGAGAATGTAAAAGGTACTTCTCGAGAATGATAATTCATCAGAGGGGTAGTTTGTAACAACCTATGTCACTTTGGGATGAAAATTAAAAAATATAATTTGAGTTTTTGTATTTTGGATGATCAATTTTGAGGAAAGAGTCTTGTAGTGGGGGGTTCAAGTAATTATAATAACTTAATAGGTGTTTTTGAGTGCGACTCAAGGCTCGGTTAGTGACATGATGTTTCTGGAGAACTGACAGAGGTAGACCAATATGGTCGGGCTACTGTAGTAGCCCCTAGTAAACTGGTGGGGTACCAAAAACAAGAAAATAGTCTATAATGGATCCCAAAAGGCTTCTCAGGCTCACAGATCAGTCTATAACCCTCTACTAGCCAATTGGTGAGCCACCAACAAGTCAGTGGCTTCCCACCAGCCAGCTAGTGGGGCTACTGAGTGATTTTAGTTGGGGTTTGCACTGAATTTTCTCCCAATTACCCCCTTATTACCCCTCATATATTCCCCCATATACTAAATCAATACATATAATTAAGGGTGACACATTCTTGGTTATTTATTCCTCCACTTATTCAATTATTGGGGTTTCTAGTCGATTTTAAATGTGGTTGATTCATATAAGAGAATCTAATAACATTTGATGAATATAGGGCACCCATTTTTGAACCAATTCATCATGATCAATTCAATAGGTCACCCTTAATTAAGGGTGACACATTCTTGGTTAAGAGAAAAATGAGCTTAACAAGGGACTAAAAATTAAAATTAAGTGCCAAAATGACCTATAAACTTTTCAAAAATACATTTGATGTCCATTTTTAGAACCTATACCCCATTGAATTATATTTTTTCTTTTATTGGAGGCACTTCTAATGGGAAAAAATGTTGGTGGAATTCCCTTTTCCAAAATTTACAAGAGTACCACTCCTTCTCCACTATAAATGGCACTCAAGTCTCCCAATTACATAGACCTCTCAAGACACATTTTATCAAAAAATATCTTCAAAAATATCTCCTCAAAATCTCTACTTACATCCTATAAGCCTCACCTTGGTCATAATTCCATCCATGGGATCCCTTTGGCACATACCAAAAGGAGGTACCCTATTTAGAGGTAACATCCTTCCATAGGCTCTTTAGATTTATTTCTTTCCCAACACTTTCAACTCTTATTATTACATAATTATATAAAAAACCAGTATAATTAATATACTGATATATTGTTATGTTATTTTTTATACCTAAACTTACATATTCTTCCTTCCAATGGGTTATGAACTTACCATTTATGTGCACGACGAACAACCACCTCACGAAACGAAGTTGTTCAATTTTACTTCACCACCTATCATGGTTGGGAATTATGATGGGAAATATGTATATATATGTTAGTTATGATATTTATAATTTAATTAAAATTCATTAATTATATTTTAACACCCAGCTTGATGAACTCCATTTTATGGGAATGTGATAACTTCGTTTGTGGAAGCGTGGACTACCGACCCTTAAAGAGATGCGATTTGTTCACAACATACATGAAATGTATATAGGATGATTTTAATAAACCAATGTAACATATATGACATATATAAAATACTATTATTACAATATACATATATATAATTATTTTTTCATTCTCTTAATATGATAAATAAATGAAAGTAGCATTCATGTGTACATAGGTCCATCCGTCTGTATTTTATTTATTATCTGAAAAATATTATAGATTATTATAAATCCATATATACTGAATATATATAATCAAATCATGGTTTAAATCTTGTATATGATGAAATCATGATCAATTTAAGAATAAAAACATGTAATGAGTCAAAACATACTCAAAATACTAGGCAATTAACACTCGAAATAGTGAAAATAATGAATGATTGTAAACAATCTGGTAATAAGTTATTATAAGAAGTAAATATATGATATTATAAATATTATTTTAGTTTTTTATTAGTTTTTTATATGTTTAAAATCAGTATGCATAAATTTAAAATACCTTCACCCAAAATGTAAACGCAATGTAAGATATTTCATCTCAATTTACATTCTATTGAGAACTAATGGTTTTTATGCACCTAGTTAATTTAATATGGTGCATATATTTACCTTTTTCAAGTTATATCATGAAAATATTTATTCTCTTGATATTATAAGTTTCATGTAATATTATTCATACATTGATATTAGGATTGAAATGTTTCAAAGTGGTATGGGACACTTAGGAATGATTAAAGATTATTATCTATGAGAACATTTCCAATGAATAGATTTGAAATATCACATCATTTTGTGATTGTTGACATTCTATTGAAACAATAACTATATCATTGTGAACCTAATTTATTTTATATGCTGCACATACTGAAACATTGTTATATAATACCATGATTCATTCATTCTTTATGATATATTGAGATTCAATTGGAATTATTTCATCTAAGGGGATTTACAATTAACGTTACCAATGTAGAAAAGAATTTCATAACCCAATTTATTTAATTTGATTATATCACTTCCTTGTTTTCATTAATATTATAAGATTATGCATGTAATCACATTTTTAATATCTATTTTTGTATTTATACTTGTTTTATGTGGATTTACATTTCACACACAAAATCTATTCATTGATTGATTTTCAAATCAATGTTATGGTATTTTCAAGGGTTTTCTATTGAAAGTAGATGCCCTATACCCAACATGTGTTGTACTTTGATTACCACTATATGTATGTAGTTTTTTATATACATGTGTTTATCATTCCATAATAGTGTAGATACTTATACATCCACTTTTTTATGGTAATGTCCTTTTATTAAATATTGTATCAAATGGTTACAGTGGCTCCCAAGCTATAATGAGAATCTATAGATGTTATGCAATTAATATTAATGTAATGTACTCTAGTCCATTTACATAATTCAGACAACACACAGATGATGTGAAACTATCGGGTGTTGGGGGCTTATAAGCAGTGATACTTCATCTCACAAAGTCCATATTTGGTGATCTCTAGTGGTTGAGATCAAAATGATATAGCCGCTAATAAGAACACCACATGTTTCAGGGGTGATTTATTGTCCCTATCTACTGAAATGTGTAATGGTCTCCTAACATGAGATCATTATCAATGTTTTTAATTTAACTATGTACTTTAATGCAAGTAAAAAAACTATGAAAATGAATTCGTGGTGAGGTATTTTGTGTTTGGTAAATCATTAATGACATGAAATTGATTGAATTATCAAGAAAATATTTGTCTCTTATGAGTTTAGGAAGATATATCTTCGGCCTGGAGATTAGGATGGATGAACCTTCATAAAATCCATGTCCATGGTAGTCGAAGTGATGACCGTCCAGACAGATTAACAAATAAAATAAAGCAAGATAAAGGATGGTGACACTAGTGTGCATTCTACTCTATTGAGATATCGTTGATGAAAATATTATATTACATAGACTATGTTTGTAAGAAGGTAGTCATTTCATTGACATTTCATTATCTCAATAGGGTCCTTGATGTGTTACGAGACCCTACTCTTGGTCTGTGAATATTATACACTGCTATTGATATAAGGGCCTAGAGGGTGACTTACTATAGTGCTTTGAGAATCATCCCTATTCCGCTAAATAAGAATTTAGAACGTAGTGGGCCCCATCATAGGACTAGGTATTATCCCTGTTTTATTGATCACTAAGGAATATATATATTCATTAATTATTCAAGTTAGTAATAATTTGTGGAATTTATTTATGACATGTATCTACAAGTTATTATTAAAATACAAGGATAAATATTGTTCAAACATGTATTATTTAAATATATTGGGGTTTTTTAATATTATTAATAGATGTGAGTCGAGTTAATGAATAAAGTTTATCACATAATATATTTAATATATATCACAGTTAGTGATAAAATATAAATATTATTTATGAAATAATGTATTTTTCATAAATAATTATTTATAATAAATATATAGTGGATTTTTATTACACGGGGGTTGGGAAATAAAATATTGTATTATAGATATTCACTATATAAGTGGAGAGAGGATCATTCCATATAGAATATTCACCCATTTTAATTGAGATCCTCTCTCTCATCATTAATCCAATATAGAGACTCTCTTAAATAAGAAAGATATCTGAGATACATATTCTCAGATTGAATACGATCACTTGTGGTGATCGTTTCTACGTTTAAGTGGTCTTCGGAGTACCGCGCAAGCACCCTAATTCTGTAGAATGACACACAAGTAGATTCAACAAGTGTGTGTCTGGATGATCTATTGGGATTTGACATCGGAGTCTTTGAGCAATGGTCACAAGTACCTAGGGACAGGCTTGCACACCTCAGATTCAAATAAGGTAAACGTTTGTTATTTTTTTATTCTTTGTTTAAATAAAACATGGTCCTAGGGCTATACTAGGATAATATCAACTGATTCAATGATGTTACATTACTCTGGTGATGCAATAAATTTTAATTTCCTAGCCCATCAGCTTTCGCTACCCGTCCTGGTACCTAACATCGGTATTTGAGGGACGCATGTTTTTTTGAGTCAATGGAAAAATTAAATTGCCTTAAATTTATGTTTATGGTGTTGAAAAGGTTCCACTAAATCTAACTGTGAGTCATTCCATTTACTAATGGTCATGTAATGGCCATTTAAAATTTTAAATGGATGGAGATAATTAGAATTATGTTTTTTCGAATTTTTATTTTTATGAAGAACATAGTCTAATATGTGTATTTTAATTCTTTAATATACTAGATTCTGAAGAAACGATTTAATCTGGTAGTGATAAATTAATTTGGAGATGAATTAAAAATAAAATAAAATATTTTTATTTTTATATTTCTCAATCAAATAAGGTTTCATGTTAAGATATGTAAAAAAATTTCTATAGACATTTCCAAAAGTCTATCACACTTTTGGAAACTTGGTAAAGGAAGGTTTTTAGTAAAAAAAATTAAAAATGGGGCAGAGGCTTCTACCATATCTAGCTTGCTCACCCATCCCTCTCTCTTTGTCATAGCTAAACCAGTGCAATGAAACCTCCCTGCCTCCTCTCCTCCGTTCACCATGCCCTGTCCCTCCTCGCCTCTTTGAAGCCGTTGCATGAGGTTTTTGATACCCAGATACCACAGTGTGGCAACCCATGCTCAGTCCAGAGTCACACCGTTTGGTGGATGACACTGCCATCGACCTAGATTCTGCTGACCTGGCTCCTCTTTCACCCTAATTCAGAGTGAGATGCAACCATCTACACTCGCCAGTTCTCGGTTCCAGCAATGCTGTGCCAGACGTGCCATCCAGAAACCACCAGCCCGAGCACTCCCTCCACCCTATTTTATGTCACACTACTATTCGAGCTTTCACACCACTGTTTCCTACTATTCACCACCACCCCAGACCCCCTAGTGCCGAGATCCGGCCACCAAGAACCTTAGCTAGTTCCAGACCTCCCTTTTATCGCGAGTGCCATCGCGGGGTGTCACTGAACTAGCTACAGACACTGCTGTCACGCCACAATCACACAAAGATCATGCCATAGTCACGTCGTGGTCAATCCATGGTCAAGCCACGATCATTCTGTGGTTCATCTTACCTCCAGTGAAATTCCCTTAATGTATTCCACAGTCTAGCCAGATTCTTTCCCTATCTAGAGGTAAACCAATTAAATTAATTAATTAAATTTAATTCTGTTTTAAAATTAAATTAATTAGAATTAATTTTGGGGTTTAAAAATAAGAGAATCAGAAACATTAATTTTATTTGAGAATCAAATTAAATTAAGTGATTAATTTAATTTTGGATTAAAAAAAATTAAATTAATTATTGGAACTGATAAATAAATTATTTTAATTTATTCAAATTCATTTTATTTTTTAGAGCACCCTCGTACTGATTAAATTTATTACATTATAAATTTTATTGCACATTATTTTATACCGACTTGTCTTGAGCTATTGATAAACCTATGCGTGTTCGAATTTAAATTATTAAAATTTTTATTCGATGTGTGCGATGATTGTAATAATTAATTATATAAATGATGGTTAAAAAATCCTCTTTTTAATTAAAGTATGTACAAGGACATGGAAATATAATGCACCTATTGTACCTTTTACCCCTAAATACCCTCACCTCTGTGATAGAATATTTGTAAAATAGACAATGTCATCCCATGACTCAGACTCCGCCATGTCAAGGCGGTAATCTAGGTTAGAGCCGAACACATTGCACTCGGGCAAGCTGTGATACTAGTCGGGTGTTGACTCAGTTATGGAACCCTTCGACATTGTTGATTAATTATGGATTGAGTATAAAGAAATGATTAAGTCCAGTTGGATCACATTCTTTTTTTTATGCATCATTTATTGTTTTTTGTAATTGTATGATTATTACTTAATCACATAGAATTATAAACAAGATAAAAGGCATAAATATATGATGAATATATTTTTTTTTCATTAATTTGTGATTATAAAAACCTCGTTTGAACATATGAATTAGAAATTCATTATATTAATTAATAAATATGAAAATCCCACAAAGATATATTAAGTCTTAATGCATTTCATTACTCACATTTGAAAAACAATCCGGTGTTTGGGGTGCTCGTAATCCATAGTTGTGAGTGTCTCTTTCTACCAGGGAATTCTAATGAGATAATTGGGTTGACATAACTAAAGTGAGTAGTCAAAGATTAGCTATATCTGACTTTCTATCACATTATAGGCCAAGAGTTGAGGGAATGAGGTCATGATCTCAATATGCTAGGACTTTACACAATATAACAAGGAACCATCTGTTTAAGCAGTTGGCCACCCTAGTGCCTACCCTGAGACCCTCTTACTAGTGGCATATCTATAGCTTTTAGACTATGAGGGAGGTTTTGAGGACCCTTTCCACTAGAATACTCAAGGGAAAAAGTATTCCAAATCTAATAGTGAGGGCCATTGAGGTTCAATAAAATAGTGGGAGACATTTAAATGATTTATTAATAAGTAATAAAATGTCTAAAATTTAATCAATTAAAAGTACTAACTACTAATATTTTTATGTTATAGATCATAAATGGCAATCACCGACATCACAAGTACATTATCTCTACTATCAATTTTGGATAAAGAAAATATCCTGGCCGAAAATAACTTCCAAGTGTGGTACATGCGCATGAAAATAGTGTTATGACAAGAAAAAAATCTATATGTGCTAGAATCCTTAGTTCCTACTGAGCTTCCTTAGGGAGAATGTAAGGCAGAAATAGATAAATGGGAAAAACATGTAGAGGATGCACTAGATGTTCGGTACATCTTTTTGTCATCCATATCCAGCCAATTCCAAAAAATGTATGATGAAGAGTATGCCTACAAGATGGTTTTACATCCCTAAGAATTATACTATGAGAGGGAATGAAATAAAGGTATTATATATCTAGTTCACTTTATAGGTTCAAGCTAGAAGAAGGGCCCCAAGAGGGTCCTCATTTACTCAAGATGATTGGGTACATTGAGAGGATTGAAGCCCTTGGGTTCAAATTGAACAAAGAACTTGAAATAAATCTCACGATTTCCTCATTACCACCATTGTTTTCAATTTTGTTTTATCAATTATATCATGAATTATATGAAAAAATTTCTGCCAAATCTTTTGGATTTGGTTCACCAAGATGAAAAGGATATGAAATATACCAATTCATATGTTAACCTGGTGAACATGAGAAAGAAGGAAAAGGAAAAGAGGTCTTTGTCCAATTCAAGGCTGAAGAAACCAATGCAGCTTCTTGGAAAGAAGCCAATGATACTCAAGAAAAATAATGAGCACGTGGTTGTCTACTTTGGATGTGGGAGGAAAGGTCACTTGAAGAAAATTTTTAATGATGGGAAGAAGATGCAAGTTGACGCTTCTAGTTCATGTATTTTTTTCATTGAATATTATCACTCATTATCTACAAGTTGGGTATTGGATATGTCATGTGTCACACATATTTGTATTCATGTATAGGTACCATGTAGGTATAATAATACTGAAAAAATGTGAAGTAGATCATTAAGATGAAAATGGTGCAAGTTTGGAAGCCTTGGTAGTGGGATATTATCACCATACTTTTCCAAGTGGATTGGTTCTAGTTATTAATAATTTTTATTTTGTACATTCTGTAACCAGAAACATAATCTCTGTGTCATGTTTGGACACTATGGGATTTTATTTCTTGTTCAGAGATAAATGTTCTCTCTTTTATAAGGACAACATGTGTTATGATATGACAACTCTTAAAAATGGTTTATATAAACATGAACTTGAAAAACCTGTAATGGTAATCAATTAAAAGACCAACGAGAAAGCCTCATATATCACCCACCTATGACACTTTAGGCTAGGTCTTGTAAATGATAAGAGATTACAAAAGTTAAATCAAGAAGGGTATTTAAAATTGGTATAGTTAAAACCCTTGGATGTATGTGGAGCTTGTTTGCAAGGGAAAATGACCAAAGCATCTTTCTATGGGAAGGGAGTAAGAGAAATTGTTTCATTGGAATTAATACATACTGATCTATGTGGTCTATTTACAGTAGAGTTTTGGGGTTGATTTTCATAATTCATTACTTTTATCGATGACTATAGTAGGTATGGATATATCCACTTAATGTGGTATAAGTCTGATTCCTTTCGGAAATTTAAGGAATACCAACATGAATTAGAATACCAGATTGGTAAAATTATAAAGTAATTCCCCTCAGATCGTGGTATAAACTATCTTAACCAAGCTTTAATTGATCACATGATGAAGTCTGGTATTGTTTCCCAACTCAGTCCTCTGTATACAACACAATGGAATGGTTTTAGTGAAAGGAGGAATAAGACCTTTCTTCTTATGGTCAGATCAATGATGAGTCATGATACTCTTATATTATCCATTTGGGGATTATATTTGTAGACAACATCATATACCCATAACTGTGTACCAACTAAAGCTGCAGATGGGAATTCATATGATTTATGCTATGGAAAGAAACCCAATATGTCACACATTCATGTATGGGTATATAAGGATTTTTCCAAGACTATACCTGGTGAAAAATTGGCATCTCGAAGCACAAGGTGAATCTATGTAGGTTATCCTAATGAAACTACAAGATATTACCTATATAATCCTTCAGATAGAAAATTTATTGTGGAAATAACATGAAACAATTCAAGAAAGGGAACAAATTTTGAAAGAAAATAGTTAAACTAAGATTTAATTTGATGAATCTAATGCTCCAGATGCACAAGAATTAGTATGGGAATAATCTTTAGAAGATAAATTGGAAGAAGAAGTGTTTATGAGGACAAAAATATTGCGTATGTCTACTCAAGAGGTTAAAACTAAAGAATTATGGTTATCTTGTCATTAAGTATGGTGAAACATTACTCCTTGAGGATGATGAACCTCTAACCTACACGTAAGTAGTAGAAGGAAAAGAGGCTTCTAAATGGAAAGATTCCATGCATTCTAAGATGGAGTCCGTATACCAAAGTCAAGTTTTGATTTTGGTATATCCTCCATCTGATGTAAAACCCATTGGGGTCAAATGGGTTTTCAAGAAATAACTGGAAATGGGAAGAAAGGTTAATACCAATAAGGCACAACTAGTTTCAAAGTGTTTCAGGAAAGGAAAAAGCATCGACTATGATGAAACCTACTCACTAGTATCAAGGCTGAAATCCATCAGAATACTACTTGCAATAGCAGCCATTCATGATTATGAAATATTGAAAATGTATGTCAAAAATTATTTCCTAAATGGTTAGTGGGTTGAAAATGTCTATATTACTCAACCCGAAGGTTTCATCACGTAAAAGAATGGAAATAATGTGTGCAAGCTATAAAGATCCATATATTGATTGAAGTGAGAATCTCAATCATGGAATATTCATTTTGATGAATCCATAAGTGAATTTGGTATTGTCGAAAATGAAAGTGGGCCTTGTCTCCATAAGAAGGATCATGGGAATGCCATATTTTTCTTAGTATTATATGTTAATGAGAAACTAATTACGAGAAATGAACTGCATGTCTTACAGTTAGTCAATAATTGGTTAAATGAATGCTTCCCCATGAAACAATAAGGTGATGTGGCCTTTATTAAATGGGTTAATATCTATTGAGATAGATCTAAAGGGCTTATTAGACTATGTCAAAGTAGATACATTGACCAGGTACTCAAATGGTAAAATATGGAACAATCCAAGAGAGGGTTGTTGCCTATGTCACATTGTATTAATCTCTCCCAGAAAATGTCTCCACAAACATAGGAGGAGATTGATATAATGAGTATAACACTTTATGCCTATGAAATGGGTTCTATAATGTACATTGTTCTATGTACTAGATTTGATGTTGCCTATTCTTTAAGCATGGTGAGAATATATCAAGATAATCCAAGATAGTATCACTGGGAAGCTATTAAAACAATCCTAATGTACTTGAGACATACAAAGGATATGTTCCTAGTGTATGGAGGTGATGATGAACTAGTAGTTAGAGGATACAATGATGCTTGTTTCTAGATAGATCATGATGATGTAAAATCACATTAAGGATACATATTTTTTTTTTGAAAAGTGGTGAAGTGAGCTTGAGACGCTCAAAGCAATCTATAGTTGCTGATTCTACAATAGGATTCAGGTATATAGTAGATTCTGATGCATCAATGGAATCACACTGGATACACAGCATTGTATTAGACATTGGTGTTGTGACTTGTAGTGCAGACCCTATTCTAATTTATTGTGATAATATTGTTGCAGTGGTGCTTACTACGGAACCCAAGTCTCACAGATGACGAAGAATATACATCAGAAATTTCATCTCTTAAGGGATTTTACTCTGAGAGGAGAAGTCACAATCTACATAGTAGACTCGAAGTACAATGTGGAAGACCCCCTGATTAAATCCATATTCTAGCAGAAGCATGATTCTCATGTGAGGGATAACAGGTTGAGACATTTTAGCAGTTGGCTCAAGTGATAGTGGTAGCGCTGAAAGTGGGGGAACTAGACCCAACTTCTGTTTTACTTTGATTACAACTACACGAATGTGATTTTTTATAAACATGTGTTTATCTTTACATAATAGTGTAGATACTTCTGCATCCACTTTGATTATGGTAATGTACTTAGATTATATGTAGTATCAAAGGTTTTTAAAAGATTACAAGCTATAATGTGATCCTAGATATGTTATTAAAGTAATCATAATGTAATTTCCTATGGTCCAGTCACACTATTCAGACATGACATAGATGATATGAGACTATCAGGTGTCGGGGGCTCAAAATCATTGAGACTTACTCTCAAGAAGTTTCACTTGGAGATATCTAGTAGTAGAGATCATGATGAAAAACCTTCTAATAGAAACACCATATGTTTTAGGCATCATTGGTTGTTCTTATATATGGACATGTGTTGTCACAAACCAACTTGAGTTGACCCTGAACCGGTCACCCGAGCCAGTCTATGACATAGCCCAAGGGGCGTTCCTGATCCCCACATAATGGAAACCAATGTCGGGCATCAAACATAAATCATTAGGAATGATTTTCCCCCTAAAAGATAATTATATAAAAAATAATAAACGGAATAATAAAACAGAACATGAGCAGCGCAACAAGAAAATAAATAGAACATCTCAACATACCTCCATGTGACAATCCAGGTCACCTCCCATCCAAAGGCTGACCTTGCTCCAACAATGAGAAACTCAACCAAGAGAAACCTGATCAACAGAAACGTGAAACTAAAATTATAAAGTAACTGTGAGAATTTAAAATGCTCGGTAGGGATGCCAAGAGTAAACCACTGAATCCATGTCCTTCCTTTCCCCGACAATCCAATTGCACTAGTTTGATATATAGTTATAAAAGTAGGTTTTTCATCTTTAAAAATAAGCAACATACTTTTTTCCATATGAAAATGCAACACATTCCATATACTATTTTCAAAACCATTTTCCATTTCATATAGAAAACCCAGGCAGACAGATTAAGAATGTGCTACATGGGAAGCAAGTGAACCAAAACAAGCTCGAACAAACTAGTACAACATAAAGTAAATAAAAAATGAAATTAATTACGTAAACATGGGTGATCCTAAACATCCCTTGAAGACCCCAGGACGTACTCAGTTTCAGAACAACCTATCGGTGTATGGTGAAGCTCCTAAGTCTATAACAAACTAGACGCCCTAACTGACCAATTTAGTGGAAAAGCCCGCCTATCCATACAAAAAATCTTGGGGGTACCAACCCATCTAATCGGGGTTGGTTAGAAACCATCACTGGATCATCTAAAAGATTCCTAGAAACCCATGGTGGTGAAAATAATACTGTGTAACTAGGAAGGCCCTCGCCCATATGAATCATCTCACCACACTTCCCTACTCCAAAAACGGATGCTTCCAATGCGTTCACCCATAAAGGGTTACCCTAGACATGAGCGCTCCCAAATACACATTCAATCATTTCACATTAATAAAGTTCCAACTGGGCTATCACACCATACAGTCATCAAAACATTTGAAACATTTTACGAAATAATAGAGTGGTTAAATGGGTATCAAAATACCATCCTTTCAAGAGATCAACACAAACATTGCACTAAAGATGACAGTGCCAACCGAGCCTCTAACTTGTCATGTCCAAAAACATTATCCAAAACATTACAGAAATACAGATTTTATATTTTCAAATCCAACCTGGCACACCCTTGAGATCAGACTTCAAACCTTTTAAAAAATGCACACAAAGGACCAAATATTACTTAGGAAACACAAACCATTCAGAAAACCAAGGTTTTAAGAAAAAACTAGTTTAAAGGTGTCATTGTCACTTGAAGCCATGTCCATGGGTGCACCGAGTGCACCCATGGATGTGATAATATACAATGGCACATCTACGTTTCAAGAAAACAACCAACACTATTCCTACAAAACTACCACTTTGAAACTAAAACCAACAACTCGCTTTATTTGAAAAGAACTCACACCACCATATTTAAAATCCAAAGAGCCCCCTTATTATTTTAACACCTTTACACAATTATCAAGTTATACCAATACCAAAATTATAAACCAAACCATGTTAACTAATAACCAATGTTGACACACAACATAATCAAGGCTAAACATTTCATAAAAACCCCTAATTCCACTTTTAACAGAATAATATTTTATCAAATGTGCCATGGGTACATAATAATTATCAAAACCATATATTTACACTCAAATTATTTTTTTATCAAACTATATTAACATAAAATGAAATGCCCGAATAGAAATAACCATAATCCATATCAAAATAGGATTTGGAACATAATCAAATAACTGTAGACTCGAACCAGGAATTGACTCAAAACATGATTTTGACTAATTCTAAAAATTTAAAAGCACTATAGTATGAAAATTATGGGATAAAAAATCTGTGAATCACATAAAATAAAATTATTGAAACACCCAAGTGTCAATTAGATTGTGGAAAGGAAAACCACGGAATTACCTACCTCAAACCAAGAACAGACGTGAAAGAACCTCAATGGAAGGTTGAACAACGCCCGAAGGACCTATATAACATCCTAGAAAATGATAAAAACACATGAAACACACCCTTCATTGCATTAGGGTTTAGGTAAAATGAATAAAACCCCAACAAAATGGAAGAAAAACATGCTAGGGGGGAAGAAGTCACACGTCAGAAGTTGGGTCGTGCGAGAGGTCGGCCAGAGGTGCGTGCGGTGCAGAGAAGCAGAGTAGGGTGGGGGGGGGGGGGTCATCCGAAGATGTCTTGGCCGGCGTACAAGAGCCAGGAGTGGCACGAGGTTACTGGCCAGAGGTGGCCTGGCGCAGCATGAGTAGGAAGGGAGGCCGGATGAGGTGCCACAGAGAGGAGGAGATGACCAGACGGGGGAGGTGGCCAGACGAGGCAGGTGGCCGGATGGGGGAGACAGACGGATGGGGGAGGCGTCATGGTGGAGAGGACTGGGAAAGGTGGGGTGTGGGGGGGTGGGGGTGGGGGTGGTGCGTGCGGATAGGAAAGGGGAAGGAGGGGGGCCTGCTGATGGATTAGTGTTTGCCCATTTTTTCATTCTATTATATTAATAATATTAGTGATAATAAAAATAAAAATAATAATGATAATATTAGAATAATAGTAATAATAATAATAACACAAATAATAATAATAATAATAACTAATATCATGACACTAGGGCCGGTTGTGTGGATACTGCCAACTGTGCGGTGACCGCGCACGTGTCCAAAACCCAGTAAAAACATTAAACGTTAACAATTTTGATCTGAGACCCATTTCGGACCTGGGTGAGAGAACCCAGGGCCAAGATTTAATAAAATAAAAAAATTAATTTAAGAAGGTGGGTGTGACAATTCTCTCAACCACAGACACTTTCTGCCCCCTGAAAGTCACCCATCTAAACAATGGACAAAGCAAGAACCCATGACCAATTAAACTGAATGGAACCACACCACAAGAGAATTGGAGAACTTGATAGGGTTCTCCCCACCACAAGAATTCATATAGAGTGGAAATTTAACACCTAAACATACCACCCCAAGAGGGGGGGGGGGAACGCAGGAACTCCCAACCAATCTAAACTAACTCTTATAGTACAAGAGAAACAAGACATCCACTGAAACTTGGAACTCTTGACCCAAACCAAAAACACTAAATACTGGAGAAAAACACCTAATAAGAACTTAAATCAAACAGTATAACTGAGTATAACCATAAGTCTTAACTCTTTCGCAGGCACTTATGTGCCCAAACAAACACAACTAAACCCAGATCAACCCATACAGGGGCCAAAAAGACTTTAAAAGAAAGTGTACAATTCAGAAAACCATGATCAAACAGACTAAACTGTTTGGATTAAAATAGAACATTTCTATTATAACTCCATGATAAAACAATGAACATACAATGAAGTAACAACTTTAATAGTAGAAAAAACAAGGAAAAAATGACTTTAAATGTTTCACTGCCAACATGGAACACAAAACCCGAACCAAGGCTTCACACCCCTGGAGACTCCTAACTGTGTGCGAGCTTCACCCAAAGACCTATGGTAGGAGCTATGATGGCTGAAGAATCTACTTCCTCATTGTCAGGCACTAGATTTCGTCTAGTCAAAACATCTTTCTCAGGAGATGCTTCATGCAACATTTCTCTAAATGAACTAGATAGCCACAATGATGTCATGTCTTTGGAGAGATGTGACATGATGAATTCACATGCCTGAACTGGACACACTGGTGGCACACCACTGAACGGTCTAACGAAGTGGGAACCAAAACCACTGCAGATGAATCTTTAAGAATAGGTCCCTCTGGCACACCTTGCTCGCCAGATGGAGAACCTCCAAGAGTAACTTGATTTGTTGGATTTCCAAACACCTGTGCTCTGGAGACCAACTCATCTAGGAATGCCTCATCCAAAAGCTTCACGAAATGATGGTATTTATAAAGGAGCACCTGCTCCTTGATCTATGGATGAAGACCCCCGATGAAGAGAGAAGTCTTCAACAAAACCTACGATGCTACCTCCATAGAAAAGGACACAAGCTCCTTGAAATGGTAAACATACTCCTTCAGCGTCTGTTGGCCTTGTTGACTACACATGAGCTCTTCCATTTTATTCATCTTCACTTCTTCTATTATAAACCATCGGACAAAGATAGATTTAAAGACATCCCATGTCATCCCCACTTGTAGTGATGGTGGGGTGAACAAATCCTATTCGTCCAGAGCTGGACCTTCAATCGGACCCAAAACGGAATGCACTCTAACCGCTTCATGAGTTCCCAATATTTTGAAGACGCGTTCGACCTCTTCAAGAAGCTCTATGGCTTAAAATTTCCCCAATCACTATGAAGGATAACCAATGTCCTAGAAGGACCAAAAACTGGGCCTGACTTTTCTGAAACCTTGAGGGCTTTTCTAGGAATCATTTTTAAAACAACATGTAAAATACAAAACCAAATCCAATATCACGCCAAATCAACATCATTGAAATAACCATCATTAGAAAAAAACCATCTCAAAAAAAACAATCAAATAAAAACACAAACCAAAATTTCTTTTTCAACAAACCCTTTTTATTTTAGATTTCAAAACAGCCTTCTTTCAAGGCCATTTTCCAAATACCAAACCCAATTTTCAAACCAATTTCAATTTCCAAAAATCGTTTTCTTTTTTTAAATCCACTTTAGACAAACAATGTCAAGCCTTTAATTCAATGTGCACATTCCAGTAATCCCATGAACCATTGCACATGTATTCACCTTCTTTCATCTATACACACCAACACGCACTTCCCATGCATCTCCTCACATGTGAAAACGTTCATAAAGAGTACCTGAGGTTGCACCCAAACCATATCTCTACCAGTCACAAGAAAACACGAGATATTTTGACCAAGATCTTTTAGTTTTAAAATATACCTTTCAAAAATTTAAATCAATTTAAAAGAAATCGTTATCATTTACACAATATTTTTTTCATTTTCAAAAGTTCACTTGTACCCACAAGAACCAAGTAAATACACAACTTGCATCAAATTACCAATGTGAGGAATTAGTAGTCATGCTTAACCTGGTGACATGGTAGTGGTTCATGCCCCAAGTAAGCACCATCAACTAGGAGGAACTTAAACCATATACTCAGACCCCACATGGTTCACTACACCATGTGAAATCATGATGTGACAACGACTTTCCTCTATTGCCATTCCTCAATCTAAAATAAACCATAACTAAACATGGACTCAATTCCTGGACTACCCTTGGAAACTCGAGGTTCGGAACGGGGAAGGGTTCATGATGTCCTTCCCATACCTACCTCTCGATTCCCGACAGTCCTAATCTCTATCTACTAGACACCCCCAAATAACAAGGGCCTCCTTTGATACCATTTTGTCACAAACCAACTCAAGTCGACCATGAACTGGTCACCCGAGGTTGTCCGGGACATGGCCCGAGGGGTGTTCCCGATCCATATGGGCTGGCAACCTGTGATGGGCATAAAAATTAAATTGTTGGGAATGATTTGGCCCATAAAAAATAAATAGATAAACAAGAATAAATGTAATAATAAAAGGTAACTCGAGAAGTGAAAGAAGAAAATAAATAGAACATCTCAACATACCTTCATGTGACCTTCCAGGTCACCTCCCAACCAAAGGCCGACCTTGCTCCAATAGTGAGCAACTCAACCGAGAGAAACCTGATCAATGGAAACCTACAACTAAAATGATAATGTAGTCATGAGCATTTAAACCGCTTAGTAGGGATTCTTAGAGTAAACCACCGAATCCAAGTCCTTCCTTTCCCAGGAAATCCAATTCCACTATTTTGAAATATAGTTATAAAAATAGGGTTTTAATTTTTTAAAGTATGAAACATTTTTTATTCCCTTTGAAAATCCAATAGATGTCATATACCATTTTCAAATCCATTTTTCATTTCACAAAAAAAACCTAGAGAGACAAATTAAGAAAGTGCTACAAGGTAAGCAGGTAAAACAAAACAAGATGGAACAAACTAGTACAATATAAAGTAAACAAAAAACGAAATTAATTATGTAACCATGGGTTATCCTAAAAATCACTTGAAGAACCCTGGACGTACTCTGTTTCAGAACCACTTTCCAGCATATGGTGAATCTCCTAAGACTATATCCAACTGGCCAACCTAACTGACCAATCTAGTGGCAAAGCCCACTTGTCCTAACAACAAATCTAGGGGTACCGACCCGTCTAATTGAGGTTGGTCAGAAACCATCACTCGATCATCTAAATGTCTCCCTGGAACCCATGGTGGTGATAATAATATTGTGTAAGTAGGAAGTCCCTCACACACATGACTCATTTCATGACACTTGCCTTCCCCAAACACGATCGATTCTAATGTGTTCCCCAATAAAGGGTTACCCTAGACAAAAGTGCCCCCAAATACACATTCAATAATTTCACATTAATAAAGTGCCAACCGAGACGTCACACCATACAGTCATCAAAATATTGAAAACATTTTATGAAAAAATAGAGTTGTTTAACAGGTATCAAAATACCATCCTTTCAAGAGATCAACACAAACATTGCACTAAAGCAGAAAGTGCCAACCGAGCCTCTAACATGTCATGTCAAAAAAAAAAATTACCCAAAAAATTGCACAAATAAAAATTTTATATTTTCAAAGCCAACATGACACACCCTTGAGATCACACATAAAACCATTTACAAAAGCCATACAAAGGACCAAATCTTACTTAGGAAATGGAAACCATTTAGAAAACCAAAGTTGTAAGGAAACACCAGTTTAAAGGTGTCATTGTCACTTGAAGCCACATCCATGGGTACACCGAGTGCATCCAGGGATGTTCCAATATCTAATGTCATGTTTGCGTTTCAATAAAACAACCAACACTATTCCCAAAAAACTACCACTTAGAAACTAAAACCATTTGTTCACTTTATTTGAAAAGAACTCACACCACAACATTTAAAAACCATAGAGCCTCATTTTTATTTTGACACCTTAACACAATTAAAAAGTTATACCAATACCAAAATTATAAACCAAACCAATTTTACCAATTACCAACGCCAGCACAAAACATAATCAAGGATAAACATTTCATAAAAACCCTCAATTCCACTTTGAACACTACAGTATTTTATCAAATGTTCCAAGTGAACATAAACATTATAAAAAACAAATATTTACCTTCAAAGTATTATTTTTTTATCAAACTGTATTAACATAAAGAGAAACACCCCAAAAAATAACCATAAACAATATCAAAACAAGATTTGGCACATAATCAAAAAACAGTAGAGTAAAACTAGGAATTGACTCAAAACATTCTTTTGACTAATTATAAAAATTTTAAAGCACTATAGTATGAAAATTATGGGTATAAAAAAGATGAAAATCACATAAAATAAAATTTTCGAAACATCCAAGCATCAATTAGACTGCAGAATGGAAAACCATGGAATTACCTACCTCAAACCAAGAGCGGACGTGATGAAACCTCTATGAAAGATTGAACAATGCCCCGCGGGCCAATCAGACATCCTAGACAATGAGAAAAATATGCGAGACACACCCTTCAATGAATTTGGGTTCAGGTAAAATGAAGAAAACCCCAAAAAATGGAGGAACAATGCACTGGGGTGGGGGGTCGCGCGTCCGAAGTGTCGTCGCGTGGGAGTTCGGCTAGAGGAGTGTGCGGCGCAGAGAAGCGGAGTAGGGGGGTTAGTTGAAGGTATCCTGACCGGCACACAGGATCCCGGAGTGGAAAGAGGTTTCTGGCCATAGGTGGCCTAGTGCAACACGAGTAGCGATGGAGGCTGGATGGGGTGCCTCTGGGAGGAAAAGGCAGCCAGGCGGGGGAGGCGGCCGGAAGGGGGAGGGGGCACAGAGGAGAGGACAAGGTGGGGGGGGGGGGTGGTGCTCACAGACATGGAAGGGGACGAAGGGGGGCATGGGTAGATTAGGGTTTCCCCATTTTTTCATTCTATTATATTAATAATATTAGTAATAATAAAAATAATAACAAAAATGATAATACCAGAATAATAATTATAATAATAATAATACAAATAATAATAATAATAATAATAATAATATTAAGCAATTGCACGAATCTAGGGCCATTTGTGTGGCTACCAACAATCGTGCGGTGACCGCGCATGGGTCTGAAACCTAGTAAAAACATTAAATGTCATCAATTTTGATTCGGGACCCTGTTTGGACATTAGAAAGAGAACCCGGGGCCAAGAATTAATAAAATAAAAAAATTAGTTTAAGATGGTGGTTGGGACATCTATAATGGTCTCTTGAATTGATATCATTATAAATGTTTGTCATTTAATTGCATACTTTGATACAAGGAATAACCATGGAAATTAAATAATGGTGAGGTAGTTTTTGTTGGATATATCATTGGAAACATGATATTGATTAAATGATGAAGAAAGGATTTGCCACTTCTGAGTTTCGGAAGAGATATATCCGAACTAGTTGATGAGGATTATAACACCATCATAAAATCCATGGCCATGGTTGTCAATGTTAAGACTATGTAGACATATCAACAAATAAAATCAATCAATATAATGGTTGACGACACTAGTGTGCATTCTGCTTTATTGATATATCAATGACGAAGATATTAAATTACACAAACTGTGTTTGTAGGAAGGTAGTCATTACAATGACTTTTACTTATCTCAATAGGGGCCTTGATGGGTTTCTAGACCCTACTATTAGTCTGTGAATATTATTCAATAATATTGGGATAAGGGCCTAAAGGGTCACACACTATATCGCATTGAGAATCTGCCCTATTCTGTTGAATATTTATTTTAAACATTGTGGGACCAACCATGGGTCCCGATATTATTCATGTTCAAAGGATCACCTAGGAATAAATAAATTATTTAGTTATTCAAGTTAGGTACAATTAGTTGAATTTAATTATGACATGTATTCACAAGTGATTAAGTAAATACAAGGATAAGTATTATTCAAATGGATATTAATTTAATATCCTTCTTTCATTTAATATTATCCGGAGATGTTAGTCGAGTTAAAGACTCATGTTTATCAAGTAATATATTAAATATATTATAGTTAGTGATAAATTATTAATATTATTTATGGAATAATTTATTTTTTCATAAATAATTATTTATGGAATAATTTATTTTTTCATAAATAATTATTTATAATAATTATACAGTGGATGTTTATTACATGGGGGCTAGGAACCCAAACCATGTATTATAGATATTAAATATATAAGTGTATAGAGGATCATTCTATATATACTATTAATCTATTGTAATTGAGGTCCTCTCTCTCATCCTAAATCCTAGAGAGATAATCTCTCAAACAAGAAATATCTGTGAGTTCTGTCTTCTTGGATCGAAGATATTCACTTGTTTTGATCATCACTACGTCAAATTTGTCTTTAGAGTTACAGAATAACACCATGATTCTAATGAATGATTCATGATTACATTCAAGAAGATTGTGTGGAAGGTCTAGAGGGATTCTACATCGGAGAATTTGGGCAACGATCACCTACACCTAGTGACAGGCTTGTGCGCATCAGATCTGAACTAGGAAAACGTTCATTATTATTTTGTGATCTGTTTAAACACGTGTAGTCCTCAAACTTTACTGGTGTAAGAGCACCAGAGTTGACGATGTTACATCACATTGATGATGATATTTTTAATTTCCCATCCCATCAACTTTAACTGCCTATCCCAGTACCTAAAATTTACTTCACAATATCATTTTGATCAGGATTCTTTACACTTGAATTTCCATGAGAGGAAATTATTTTATCTTTTTATAATAAAACATTTGGTTTTATTATCCTATATTTATTTATGACACATTTCAAGTATTAGTAACATTTTCCCAATATTTTTTACACAATATATTTTTTTAAATGTTTTTAAGAAAACCTGACTTCATTTCTCTCTTTAGATGGAGAGCCTATTTTCTTCTAAAAACCCAATTTTCTAAAAATAATTTCAAAATGTTTCAAAACATTTTGAAATGATTTTTTAAATACATATTTACTCCTTTTTTATTTTACCTATATTTTCAAAGGAATCTTCTTATCACTTTCATAACAAGGAAATTTTATAACATTGCTTTCTGTAAAAAATGGTAGTTTTTCATTGTATAACATGTATGGATTTACCCGCCATCATTTCTTTGAATCTACATTTCAAAGTTTAAAAGATTATTCTTTTTAAAATAAAATGTTTTGAAAAGATATTTTCAAGGAAAATATTTTCAAAACGTTTTTCAAAATAAAAAGTACATTTTTCTCAAAAAGGATTTTAAAATATATTTTACAGTAGTTATATTCATCGAGGAGAACAACCCTATTTTTTTAATCCACATGGAATATTTTTTATTGATTCCATCCGTATTATTTTTCTGAATTTTTTATGATGGATTTATCCAAGGATAATATTCACATTTAATTCCTTGATTCCATTGTTATTCCCCTTGAAATACTCAATTTCTAGGATCATTTAACATTGAATTTTCCTTAATTACCATTTCATTTATCATTGATTTGTTCATTTCCTAAGTTGTATACCATTTTTTATACGGCGTTTACTTTGAATGTTATTTGATTATTTGGGGAAATATTGATACAAATGTATCTTTTATGCAATACCAATATTTGATAAAGCATACTATTTATTAAATACGAGGAATGCTTTGGATAGTTAGTGATAGGTAGAACCCAGACTTTATATATCCCATTGAGGTATCAACAGGTTCTCATGAGAAAAATTCATCACAAAAATTAAATATTTTTTGAAATTTAGTTCTAAACCATCTCGTGAAAGGTCTTGACGGTATAGGTTTTCATGTGACTCAGACATGACATCCAATAATTAAGTATTGCCTTCATTTTTAATCAGTTATTATTTATCAATGAGATTTGGGGTTGATATATCTATATATTCATTTAATTATTAGTTCACTATTTAAATGGAATATGTATTCAATTTCTTACCGTTTAATATTTATTTTTCATTGTTTAGTTATTTGAATGGCACGTGTTTTCAGTTATTTACTTTTCTATATTTTTTATCAACTTCTTTCTCAGTTTATTGATTGCATAGATGGTGTGTTCAGTTATTTACCTTTCCATAAAGATTATTCCTATTGATCCATTATTTATTTTATTGTACTTACCCTTAATGATAAATTGATCTCACCATTATTATGTTTTCTTCTCCAGGAATTCCAAGAAGTGTACAAAGAAAGATATGCAAGGATCTTCTAGATTGAACAAAGTCATCCTCAAAGAAAAAAAATTAATTTTTAATTAGTGTATTCATTTGTAATAAAATACTAATGTATATATATAGTTTACTAATATTACTAAAAATTTTGGTTATTTGGGACATAATTTACTTATATCTTATGTAAATGTAATGGAAGTAAGAAAATTGCATCGGGATTTCGGGGGTCAGGTCTCCATAGATGGTATCATAGAAAGTCTAGTAAAAACCATGAAATTTAGGTTTAGGAAAACATATATTATAGAACATAAAACTAAATTCATATTTGAGTATAAGTATAGAAGAACATCGTAGAATTTTGCTAAGGTAGATATTATGTGGGTCATCCAAGAAACACATTCTTGTCTGGATACTACAAGTGGATGTGGTTCTAGCACAAATGTACCTATGGGGAACTACTTTGATAAGGTGTGTTGGGCCCAACTCGGTGTAACCTGGTACATGGAAACACGCCTTACTACAAACCTATTTTGACTCTCATAGGGGATGCGATTAAGATAAAACACATTTTTTACAAACTATTATAAAGTATTTGAATAGATACTGAAAATGAATTATCTAGGTTAAATCTCAGACCAAGTAAAGATCTATGAAGTATTTACATATTGAATTTGTATTTAAAACTTTAGTTAAAAGGCTATTTAGTTATTATTCTTTATTTTTAATAATTTCCATTATATTAATTTTTTAAATTATATCAATGTGTTTTTTGAAAAAAAACATGTATGCTCAGTGAAAATCCATATCGTCCAGTAAGTCCATGAAACCTAAACCCCCGACCTAAGGATGATAAGGGTTTCACACCTACAATTGGCCTATGTGATGTCTTGGTTTATATGTTATTGTTTTTATTTAAATAATTTGATGAATAAATATTAATTATAAACCACTAGTGTTACATTTTATGTTTAAAGAATAATGTGTTAACCGTATTGGTTTTGGAAAATAGATAGAGAAAATTAGTTAGACTTTTCACTCTTTTACGGGCCTTAAGATCCATTAAAAGTGTATTTTAGTGCTTCAGTAATCAAAGTTAATTTTTGGATATCAATTTCTTAATGTAATGGATTGATTCAAAATTTATTGAATCACAAAAATGTATAAAGTTTTTATTATAGAAATATATAAATTATTTATATTTACTTATATTATTTGGTATTAAAATACATACTCAACATTAAGAAAAAGAAAAAAAAGAAAAAAAAATGTTTCCCAAATACCATATTTTTTATTGAACTAATGATCTTTAAAATAATCACGTATTAATGGACATGAGGCGCTGAAATTTACATTGATCATTCACTTGTTTGTGATTGATAACCTTAATCACTCCCTATAAATATTTTTTCTTTCCCTCCATGCATTTATAACTACTTTACACTAATGTTCTGATACTTAGAGACACAGTTTTATGTTATTCCATGTGACTTTTGTACTTCACATTATCTCTTTTAAAGAGGATGTTTTTCCAACCCTTCTCATGATGTAGGATCAAAATATAGGAAATAACAAACAAACTATTTCTAAGATCAACTTTAATTTTTTAGGATGGAATTTAATTAAGGCGGGGAGAATGTAACACTCTAAAATTCCAAAGTAAGAACATTGTATGCAATAGTGTGTATGACACACAACACCAAGCACATAAAGGAATATAATGTCACAAGACATTACAATATATTTAATATTTTAATTAAATTAATCCATGATATAGTATTCAATGAATGTTATACCGAGTTATCATATGTCATACACAATAATGAGTTTCTTAGATGACCTGTGTTAGACGCAAGATCGAGTTTTACCAAACAACAATATACCATAAAAATATTATTATTCAATATAATAAGATATAACATTGTAGTTATATTAGTAGTTATTAATAGTATTAAATAACTTAGGAAAATAAATGGTTTACATAAATATAAAATTAATTAATTGGATACAAATTCTTTATAAATTAATATAAGAACCAATTGAATATAAATGGTATGTTTTTATAGAAAACTACTTTTATGCCTAAATAGATAATTTATCCTAATAAATTTACTTAATTATAATTTGTGAATTAGATTAATTATGTATATATATATATAAATATATTATATCCAGTAAAATGTTATTTATATTCATCCAATATATTTTATAAGAAAAAGTTAAGAACAAACCCAATATTACAGATAAAAACATATATTTTTATAAAAGTAGTTTCACAAAATTTTAATGTAGAAACCATTGTAAATATAATTTTTGAAAATTTTAATTATTTTATAATTAAATATAAAAATAATATTTTAAATATATACATAAAAATTTTGTTAGGGTTAATTTTTGTTATATTGTAGTGAAGATTCATTTTTTAATGAATAGTGAAAAATACATAATTTTAATTCAAAAAAACCTTTTCTTCTAATTTATTTATAAGTTTAAATTCTATTTTTTATTTTTTTTAAATATTTATTAGATTAAATTAATATCATTTAATCCAATTTATTCTATATTAATCCTTTTTTACATTGAAATTGAATATTTAAAATAGGAAATTTTTTGAACATTTTTACAATAAAAACCCACTTTGTTCTCTCGTAGTTGGAATTAAATTTATTTTATTTTCTACGAATTATGTGATAAGATTTTTTAAAAATGGATTCAATATTTAGAATCTTAACAATTTGTAATTTCTACTAATTTAAAATTATATTTTTTACAAAAACAATTTAGTAAAAGTGATTTAAATCAATTATAAAGATTAAGATAAAAATTAGCTTATAAAGGGACTAAACCACAATCTGATAGGCCAAAATGACATAGAAACTCATTAAAAATCAATTGGATGGAAATATTTCGACCCTATACTCCATTTTATTATTTTACATTATTTGATTCAATTTAAATTGGGAAAACATTGGTGGAATTCCCTTTTCCAAAATTTTCAAGAGTGCCACTCCTCCTCCATAATAAAAAGGCACTCAAGCCCACCACTTCCTTACAACTCTAAAGGAAAATTGAATCAAAAAATATATACCAAAATAGATACTAAATTTACTAACCATAAAACTATAATCCTCTTCTTGGGAAGAAATCCATTCGTGGGATCCCTTTGGTGCAAACCAAAAAGAGTTACCTGATGAAGAGGTGATATCCTTCGTCAAGCTCTTGAATTTTATTTATTTCTCTAATATTTAATTAATTATTGTTACATGATTATGTAAAAAACCCAATATAATAAATATAATGATATGTTTTTATGTTACAGTTTAGACCTACACTTACACGCACCTCCTTCTAATGGGTAAAAGACTTACTGTTTATGTGTAAGATGAACTACCACCACACAAAATGAAGTTTTCCGTTTTTCATTTACCACCTCTCATAGTTGATACTTATGATGGTAAATATGTTTATATATGTTTTATATGGTAAATATAATTTCTTTGTAGATTTTTAATTATTTAATAATCTGTAAATTAATGCACTCCATTTTGTGGGAATATGATAACATCATTTATGGAAGTGTGGACTACTTCCCCCTCAAAGATATGTGATTTGTTCACACTATTCATGGAATGTAGAAAGGTTGGTTTTAATAGAACTATGTAACATATATGATATATATATGATACTATAATTATAATATATATATATATATCATTTAATATGACAATGGAATGAAAGTAGCGTTCATGTGTATGTACAATCTACCATCTCCATGAACATTGTGTTTCATTCCTTATATCTAAATATTGTAGGTTAATATAAATAAACATAAACTGAATATATATATATAAATAAATTAGGTTTTACATCCTAGATATGATGAAATCACTATCTATGTAATAATAATAATAAGTAACAAGTCAAAACATACTCGAAAGACGAAAAAATTAACACTCGAAAGGGTGAAAATAACGAAAGATTGGTAACAAACAGGTAATAAGATATTATAAGATGATAATATATGATATTTATAAATATGAGTATTGTTCTGGTATTATTTAGTGACATGTTTAAAATCATTATAAAAGAAGTTAATGTACGTTCACTCAAAAAGGAAATGCAATGTAAGAGGTTTTGCCTCAATTTACATTCCTTTGATACTTATTTGTTGTTATCCACATATTTTATTTTATACGGTGTATATACCTCCCTTTTAAATGTTTTATGATGAATATATACATTATTATGATATTATAAGCTTCATTTATTGTTTTTCCTTCCTGAAGATTATGATTCAAACACTTTAAAGTGGTATGAGATACTTTATAATGTATAAAGATTACTCTCATCGAGAATGTTTTTAATGCTTATCTTTGAAATCTAACATAATTTTGTGATTGTTAACAATATCTTTAAAAAATAAAGTTATATATGTTTACAAAATTTCTTATATATGGTGTACATACGACCACTTTTTCATATAATATCATTATTCATTAGTTATTCTTGATATATTGAGTTTCAATTTTAATTATTCTATCTAATTAGATCTAAACATAATGATACCCATGTGGAAATGAATTTCATGAAAAAAATTTATTTTCATTGGGTTATATTACTTCCCTATTGTCATTAATATTCTTATATTTTTTGTTTAATCACCAATTTACTCCCTATTTTTTATTTCCACTTATTTTATGTGGATTTTACATTTGACACACATAATGTATTCATTGATTAATTTTTACATAAATGTTATGGACCTTTCAAGGGTTTACATCACAATACCATTTTGTTTAGGATTTTTTACACTTGAATTTCCATAAAAAATATATTTTATATTTGAATAATAAACACTTAAATTTTCCCCCCTCTATTTATTCATGACACTTTTCAAGTAAAAGTACCATTTTCCACTATTTGGTACTAAAAATATTTTATAAAATGTTTCTAAGAAAACCAGACATCATTTTCCACTTTATTTATAGAACCTATTTTCTTATAAAAACCCAATTTTCAAAAAATATTTCAAAAATGTTTTAAACCATTCCAAAAATGATTTATTAATTGAATATCTACCCTTTTGTCTTTTACTAATGTTTTCAAAGGTATCTTCTTTTCACCTTGAAAATAATAATTTTTTTCTCACCTTTTAACCATGAAAAATGAATGTTATTTTTACCTTGTATGACATGTAAATATTTACCCTCCATAATTTATTTGAAGCTTCCTTTTCATGTTTAAATGTTTTCTTATTTTTTTAAAAAAAAATTTTCAAAATAAATTTTTAAAGAAAACGATATTCAAATTTCTTTTCAAAATAAAAAGGATACTTTCCTCAAAAAAAATTTAAAATATCTTTTATAGTATTTACATTCATCAATGATAATGAACCGTTATTTTTACTCCACTTAGGATATGTTTAAATGATACCATTCTTTTTTCTTTCTGTAGATGATTTATAATATATTTTTCTAAGGATAATATTCATATTCACTTCCTTGATTCCTTTGTAAGCCCCCATGAAAATTTAATTTCTTTGATTATTGAATATTGAATTTCTTATAATTATATATATCATTTATCATGTATACGTTCATTACCTAAAACATATACAATTTTTCATATGGTGTTTACCTTGAAAGTTATTTGATTATTTGAGGAAATAATGATAAATATTAATATTTGTTTAATATGAATATTTGATAAGGCATATTTTTTATTCAATATTATGAATTCTTTAGATAAGTAGTGATAGGTGGGGCCTAGACTTTATATAGCCCCTTGATGTGTTGACAGTTTCTCATGACACAAATTAAATAGGATTCTACCTGTAGTTTTAAAACCTTTTCTAAATGGTCTTGAAAATATATTTTTTCATGTGCCTCAGACACAACATCTAATAATTAAACATTGCCTTCATTTTTACTAAGTTATTTTTTATCCATGAGATTTTTTGGCGACATATTTATAGATTCATTTGATTATTAGCCAAATTGATTAAATGTTAAGTGTTTTTAGTTTCTTACCTGCCTATTTTGATTTTTCTTTATCTAGTAATGTGAATGAAATGTGTTATCAGTTATTTACCTTCCTATATTGTTAATATAGTTCTTTATTAGTTTATTTATTAAATGACATGGTAGTTTATTTATTTACCTAGCCACAATGATTTTTCTCATTGATTCATTATTTATTCACTATACTTTCCCATATTGAGTAGTTTAAATCCCCCTTATTATGTTTCATTTCACTAAAAATTACAAGAACTTTAATAAGAAAGACATGAAAGGATACACTAGATGGAATAAAATTATCCTCAATGAAAAAATATGCTATAATGAGTTTATTCATTTTTAATAAAAGACTCACACATGTATCGGATTTACAAAGACTACTAAACTATTGGGTCCTTTGGGATGTGATTTACTTGTATCATATACCAATGTAATAGTAGCATGACACTAACTCCGTGATTTTTGGGGTCAGATTACTACATTGTACACTGTGGAAAACAAATCCGGAATGTGTCGTTTGGGTTGGGAAGGGGATACGATGTCTAAGATAATTAGCATAAGGGTTCACATTCTTTTTTCCCCTAGACACGTGACTTTAAATTATAAGCATGAGGTTTATACTAGGGTATACAAGTTGTGATGTACACATGGGTAAATGGTATTGGAAAGTGCCATTTAGACTTGGGGAGCGTTGAGATGACTTAAGTTAATGGTGAAAGAGAATGGGTGATGTTTTTAATTTTTTGAAATGTTATGTGAGGATTCCCATGGTTGAGGTATTTTATAATAATTGTGAGGATGGCCTTTATAAGAGAGGCGTTGGTTAGAGGTTATGATGAGCTATTTCCCTGTTCTTATATTTTTTACTGCTTATGTTTGTGAAAGAAAGCTAGGCCTACCAAGAACCCTATAGATGATCTAGTGTGTATGTTGGGCCTCTTAAGGACCCTCAGGATGGGAATTGTGTATTTTTGGCCTCCGAAGAACCCTTGGGGTGAGATGGTCTGTATGTTGGTCTTCCCAAGAACCCTCATTATGGTCCAATGTATATGTTGGGAATCCTAAGATACTTCAGGACAATTCGATGAGATTATTGGACTCTTTATAACTTGTAGAGATTGGCCAACGTGATGATTAACTTCCCCAAAGTTCTTAGACATGGGTTGGGGTGACTTGGTTTACCAACATGACTATGCATGTATGAGTTAGGGTACTTGATGTGGTGGTGACCTATCATTAGGCATGGTACATGCATTACTTGTGATTATGGGTTTTGAAAGATTTTATTTTAGGCTATAAGCTGATGCATTTAGAGACGAGATTTTTATCATCCATGTCAGTTCATGATGAACTAATGGGTAACATATTAAATATGTATCTGTTTACAATCATCACCAAAAAATTGTATGACTAGTTTATTTTATAATAAGGATTCATCGGTTGTCTCCAATTAGGGTTATACTCACACTATGAATGAGCGTATCGATGAACATGAAGACTTTTGATTTGGGTCATTGATGAGGGAATGTGAGCTACTTAGGGATGTTGTGCATGAATAGAAGGTTGGATGGGTAAATCCTCAGAAAAATTTTGGGATCCTTGTGGAGACTCCTTTTAATTATTTTTCCCTATTTATTAAACATAGACCAACCACATGTGGGTGTCTTCTATAGCAATTACATGACATATATTAAATTTTTAAAACCTAAGTTGGTGTTATTATTATTCATTAATTGGTTTTATATTTACTTTTATAATTATTTCTATTATTGAGTTCTCTAATTTTTCTATATGTTACTAAGAACATAGTCTCACCACATTTTCACGTAATAATTCACCTATATTCGGTAGCTGCTTTTGTACAAGGAGGCTTGCCTGATCTGGCTTGGACCAGCTGATCCGAGCTAGTCAAAATTACACATTATATCCATTTCAACATGGAAAAGTATAATGTGAATAACTTAGAAAAACTTATCTATATTTTTCATATGGAAATATTCAATGAAATTAGGGAATATATGAGGTAATGAATAAATTATGAGACCATTAAGCTTTTTTTTCGTCCATCTAACACCCCAGAACCTCTAGATGTTCAATTAAAGAAATTATTTTGACTATATGAGGCCTATATGGCCCAAAGACTCCAATTTTTCTCAATAATAGAGCCTTGAATATCTAAAAACGTTCCTCTCTAAAACCCTCTTGATAAATATCCCATAGATGCTAAAGTATGATATAAGCATCCAAGTTTTCACAAGTCTTTATCAATTCACTTGAAAATGATGTAAACATTAAAAATTAAACATCTAGAGAACCGTTTATGAGTTTTTCATAGAAAATGAAATCATCATCACACACCTATTTACTAGGAGGATCAAGTATTGCGTATTCTAGCTTGTAAAACTTTTGTTCATAGTGAAAAAATACACATAGGTTTATAAACTATTCCTATAAGCTACAATCAGTTAGGAGTTGGTTTTTCTATAGAATTGATCACAAGGATAATGTTGGTGATGAAAATTTATTTATTATAAAATAATAAGGTATCAAATTATTAGTATTTCAAACTATAAAAAATTATGTGATAACTAATAATTTTTATTTTATTAAGTCTTCCACTATTTTTTTCATGTCATAGAAGCCCTCACCATTTAACTCATAATGCCACATTGTGTGGAAATTCTAGTGGAAAATAACCCTATTTCACTACTTATAATCTTTAAATATTCCATAAAAATTATGAAAAATTATTAATCATGGCGGCCTTTCCAACTGCAAAACTAGAAGCTCCTTGATCTCTTGAGTTGACTCCCCAATCCAGAAATCATGTCTCAGATTTCATCTACAAATGCCTCTAAATTTTTATTAGATAGAATAAGACCACTTAACCAAATATATATTTGGTTAAGAAAACCCAATATCTAAGATAATACTTACAAATAATTAAAATTTCCTTCAACGAAGGACAAGACAACACATTAACTATAGGTTCATCTAAATTCTGATTATAGAAAGAGTAATGAATTTTTTTAACTTGAGTGATTTTTTTAATTAAGAATAAATTTTCTTATTTTATCTTTTAAATGTCTGGTAAATATTAAGTGGATTTTACTTAAGAGTTTAACCACACATCAATAAAATTTTTACACATAATCCTACTATTTAAATTTGTTCTTTTCATATTAATTCATTTATTTATGAGATTACACTCCTGCATCCCTAAAATAAATCAAGAAATATATATGGAAAACATAAATAAAATATGGTATTATCATGATATTTAAAAAGTGGGGTTTTATTGAGTAAAAAATCCGAAAAAATAGACCATCGGGTAAAAATTCTTGATCCGATCTGGGATCAAGTTTGTAGCATTTCACCATTTTCATGCATATCTCCTTTTTTTTGGTTTCACCTTGGATCGATCTTGAAGAAACTCCATTACAATATGATCTCTATCATAAAAATTCTTTTGAATCAATTATAGTATAATGGAAGCATAAAATTAATTTCTCAAAAGTAATTTTGGACACGTAGGTTCGTACATAGAAATATGGTGACATGACACACATTCCATTAATTGAATTTAATAAAATAATTTAAAAAACCTACGTAAAAATTTAATTATAGGAAAAAAACCGCACACAACTAACAATGTTGGATCATGGTCATATATTATTGCAATAAATACAAATTTAAAATAACTAATAAGCATTTATTTTATTTTTTTATTTTATTAAGTCAAACATAGAAGAATTACTTTTATTAACTATATAATCAATCAATTAATTTAATTTATATTTATTTACATAAAATCTATCCTTGATATTCCCATATACAATGATTTTAAATAAATTAAATTAATTAATTATATTATAAATGTAATAAAATAAGTACGCATCGTGTACTTATAAGCAACTAAAAATGTAATTTTCCAACCACTCAACTTTTATTGAGATTATATACAATTTACTCATAAAAAATATAACATACAAGTTTTTAATGTAATTACATGAAGAGTATGAGTAAATATATGACACATGAAACCCATGTTAATTTACATTTCATACAATTATTTTAATTTATGTGGAATTGTCGATTTGTTTTGAATATACATGGTATATAATTTTAAATTTTACAAAGAAATTAATTATATATTTAATATATATATATATGTACGTATGTATACCCAATCACATGGATTGTATGAGTCAATAAATAACACACAAAACACATGCTATAGAGGTTTAAAGGAGTAATAAATTGAATTTTAAATTTATATGTAAACAAGTTGGATACATAGAGTGTACATCTAACCACACAATGTAAATATTTCTCTCTATATCACCATTATACATTCCTAGGTACGCAAAAGCTATTTTTTTCATGAAAATTTGAGTATTAAATAACATGCTCTAATGTAAAATTATATGCAATCTTCTTATTACAATCCCATCAGTCCACTTTCATCATGTAATTATTACCTAATATATATTTAACTACGTATTTTATGCCATGAAAACACATCTACTATAGAGAATGTAACCTAGATACATTAAATGTAGTTCTATATAATATGTTCTTCCCTAGCTTGGTCAACACACTAAGCTTTTAATACACCATTCGTTCTTCATTTCATGACATGGAGAATTAATTTGGGCTATCGTGGTGCAATGAATTAGGATACAAGTTGTGTAAATTGGATACATGCCTCCAAATATCGTTTCATATGGCTAGAAATCATGGATCTTCTTTATTATGTGAAATGAAAAAAATATTTTTAAATTCAATAATTATCAAAAATCAATAAATAGTTATAAATTGAATGTAACCTCCCTCTGATACAATGCCTAGGTTCCAAACACTGTGAATATACCTTTTGGGCTTATGTAAAAGAAATATTTAAAAGATTCAATATATAATTCTCAATGTATATGGCTTGGACACCATGGCCAATAGAATTTTTTCCAAAAAAGTATTGAAAATTATTCTTTTCTTGAAACTAAGAGGGTGGTTCATTTGTGTAAATTTAAATTTAATTAAAAAAAGAAGTAAAATTACCTCACTCTTAGGATATTTATTCATTGATGATATTGATATTTAGACCCTATTAAATGATTTTTCATTATGTTGTGAGGAAAAAAATAAGGTCCTCTCTAGTAGTGATCTAAATGTATTCCTAAAAAATCTAAAAAAACTGATGAACTGCCAGGTTCTAGAATGACTGATTGATCAAATTGAATTGTTTTTATTGATCTCTTCATGTTACCTTATGCTTGATGTGATTTCATCTTTCACTTCTTGGTATTTAGAGGAATATTGGGGAGGGACATCTTGAGAGGGAATTTTTTTGTATGATGATTAAACCTTTTTTTATTGACATAATGGTCTATTTATAGACATAGGGTTAGGCTTTAACATTAAATTATTTTAACAAAGTCACTTAATAATATATAAACCCGAAATTAAACCCATTCCATGTAATAAAATAAAAATATTATATTATTTTAGAGTGTATTATTACTCCTATAATGATAAATATTTATTTTACAATTCGGTGTATAAATATTCATCATCAGATAAAATATCATTCACTCATCCGCCCCAACATTTATTGAATTATCGAGTAAATATTTAATTAAATATCATCCATTCAAAAAATAAATATATATTATTTTCAATGTTTGGTGAATAAATATTTATTTAATATCCATGTAACTAAGAAAAATATTTATTTAATAAAATAATAATAATTTATTATAGTGTGAATAATGAGATATAAAAAAATATCATTTATTCACACAATTAAACAATTACCTTATGATTAAATATTTATTTAATATTTGCGATATTTTAATAAATCATGAATAAATATTAGTTCTTAGTTTGAAGAATAATATTTATTTTTACTGTTAAATATAAAATGTAATTAAATGAGATCAAATGAAACACTTTGTGTGTGACAATAAAGGTCTTTTCCTCAGTGACATTTGGAATTCCTCCCTAAAGTCTAAGATTACCATATAACAGCATTCCAAGGTATTTAAAGAGGAATAAGATATGTTGTAATGAAAAAACCACATATGAATGCTAATTGTATAATATAATCCTCATTTTATGATATCTCATCAATAATGTAGCATCCTCGACCCGATTAGCCACCTGAATAGTGCAATCGAGCGACATGTCACTGGATCTAGGAGAACATCCCCAATTTCCAAAGGGTATTGAATTACAAGATAATGTAAAGAAGTTTAGTGGGGAGGATATACCCTCTATAAATGATCATATAATAGGTCCAAGTATAATGTATATAACATGAAAAGGAATGAAAGACTCAGAAGACTCAAACCAAACTTGTCAAAGGTGGAAGCACATTCAATTTCAAATAAATAACGGATGTAATAAATTAAATGAAGAAACAAAAATAAAATAATCAAGACAACACGCCAAACACACCACTTTTAGAAACAAAATAGAATAAGCATGCATATCAAAAAAGGTCGTACATACAATATCCAAAAAGAAGGGTCATCACTGGCCGACCTGTACAATTCATTCATATATAGCATGCTGATACAGAAAAGAACTAAAACAAAGAGAAACACCCACTAGGTATGACCCCAAGGTCACATTAAAAACTAAATGCATGAATCTACTAAGATCAAACTCCTAAGGCTGATCCTTTAGCTGAACATAAATACATAATGTCTACATGCTTTCCGAAGGGCCTGTATAGGTTGTGAGAATGAATCCCAGTAGGATGCCACCCAATGGCGCATAACCGAATTATCTATTTAAGAATACATGATATAATAAATAAAAGTACTTGTTATTATGTGATAATAAATAAGTATTCCCTGGTGCTCAACAACCACCCTTAAGCCGTCACCAACCTTGGACAACGCCCGAATATGTATCAGAGAGTATCCTTGGCCCATAACTAAAGTCATCCCAAGAGAAGCATTGTCAAGGTGAACCCTCAGGTCTTTCATCACATCATGTAACCCAACACCTCCTCCCATTGAGACCTCATGTCTCATTAAGTATAGATGTCCTGAAGGAACACCTAAAACACTAGTATCTGGTCCCTCAGATCCCCACTCAAAGAACCCATTCTCTCGTAGCATGACGTCCCGAGGCATAATAATGTATGTCCTAAAAATAAACCCTGGACCATGGCCTAAATCACAGTGAGCCTCAACCCCCAAAAAGTATCCTCATCACTATCAGTTGAAGGATCATCACCTTCCATGTGGCTCTCTACAACATTCACCCCAAACCATTTCATATGCCTCACTACCGAGGGTCTCTAACCACTGGAGTGGTCAAAATTACCTCATCAATGGAGTCATTAAATTTACACATGACTCAATTCGATGCTTTAGCCATAACAGATGAGCAAAAATCACTATAAATGATTCTCTAAGACACATCAACTAGATCTTCATGCCCCTACGACCATGTTGCTCAAATTTGATGGCCATTCCATCCCAATATCGTGGTCCGTGCCCATCCTGACTGACTCACAACCTAAAATGATGTTCTCGATGCCCAATCCTATTGTAAAACCACTCATGAAATCTATGACAAGCCCAAACATTGATCAAAATCACTCAATCTTGAAGGCATACCCTCTATAACCTTGATCCATGATTTTCATGACCCCTTCGGTCCAATCATCTCATTGCACATGAAATGAATATATATATATATATATATATAATTCACATTAAAAAAGGAATAAAATTTAATAATATTTAATTTCATAGTTAAACAATCATAAAAATATTATTTATATGACTTTAATGCCTAAATTATATTAAGCGAACCAATTCAATTAAAATAAATTAAATTCCAAGGCTTCGAACCACCAGCCAAACCACCCCAAGGAGATTCATCCTCTAACCCGAACATTATCCAGATTAAAAGGAATTGGGAATTCTCAATAGAATCCCATGGGTTAGATGATCCTTTTTTTAAGAAGAAATAGATATAATTGGTTCTCTCTAAAAATACTTGAAACACGCTAAAATCCTCACCGCCCAAACGTCTGAAAATACATAAAACAAGATATTCACCACCTACCGTGGACCCATAGACGCAGGCTCATCTGATTTTGTGCTCTAACTCGAAGAATATTGGAATAGATCTGAGTTTCCATCCCACTCATTGAAAATCGGTCAAAATGGGTCAAATGGATTTAACACTCCATGAGGTGATAACGAAGAAGGTGAGAAGTCCAGGTGATGTTAGCCTCACTAAGATGTATCAGAATCACCCCAAAAAATATGAAATCAGTCCACTGACAGAAGAGATGGATAAAATTCTATAGAGGAGAGGAGGATGACGGTTCCTACTATTTTGTACATAAAAAAGGAGAAGAAATAGTTAAATTACGAAACAAATAAATAAAAAGAAAAACATTAAAATAATTCCTAGTACAGGCCGCATAGTTTACCTGCATGGTTTTCCAAACCATACTATAACCTTTAGAGCTAATGTATTGAGGTACTACCTTAGTATAAGTACTCGTAAGGTCTTCCTCATGGTTTATTCAAATGGTTTTCCAAACCATGTGGTAAACATGAATGCTATAGTGTTGAGGTACTCCCTAAGTGGCTGTACCCGTGTGGACTTCCTCACATTTTTCTCTACCCGTAATAAAACCATGAAGAATAATCTTCAAACACTACAGAAACCCACACATGGAAGAGCGCATCCCTTTAATGTTTTAAAAAATACAATGAAACATTTAAAAAAATGCTCCACATGGTTACCTAGAAGGCCCCAAATATTTTATCCTAAATCATTCACCCGAACCTGCAACTCCAAAATAGGACATTCAACCACTGATGCTCTTGAAACCTCTTTTGAACACCCGATGCTTTAGGTAATGTTTTAAAATCTAGTAAAAATGATATACATCTAAATTAACTCTCATAATGGAGTTCTAATAAACAATAAAATACTGTATATCTAGTAATTGGAAAGATGAAATTGGGAGTGGTTTTCAACCCAACTGAAAAACCAGGGACATTACTATCTCCCACCTTAATATATCCCATCCCTGAGCTATCCAAAAAATATATAGAGATGGTACCAAAAATTCCCATACTATTTAAATAAACATGGACTAACCTGATCAAAAGGGTATAGGTCAACTTAACTCAAGGGGGACTTCCCACCTTAAGAATTTATTAACTTGGTTTCATCCTAATCAAAAGCTCAAAACAATCAAATTTCAATCAACCTATTTCTATACCCATGGTCCTCCTATGATGCATCACCACTCCTGTACCTATCTATGTAATCCCATATCACTCTTGACATAGAATCACATCACACACACCATCTATGCCATCCTCAATCCCATGGAACCCACGGAAACATTGAGGCCCCGCATCTCCACAACAGGTGAAATCAATCCCGTTGCCACACACATTAGTGAAGTACCACATAGTGATGGTGCCCAAATTTCCTCACACCTAATATAATTCCTGAATATCCTCGATTCCTCGGTTCCTCAAACCTCATTATCCCACATCCAATGATTCACTATACAAATAACTCGGGGCCTCACACCATATATATATATATATATCATGCATATGATATGATGAAAACCTACTGAACAACATTTGGTCAATCCATTTACTTAACCTATACAATTTTTCAACAAAAACAATAATGACTAAATAAGAAATTAAAAAAAGGAAAATCAGGGGCATACTTGCGGAATACCTCTGAAAATCATCAGATCACCATCCCACATAGCCCTTGACAGCTCTACTATGTTAACCTAGACTAAAGCGCAACTTCCTAAATCTAGAACTACTTATGGTGCTTCCCCAGCCACTAGAAAATGAACCCTATGCTCTGTCCCACTATTTATGACTTGAATTCCACATGAAACTGATGTTCAGAAACCCTCACCTAGTACCAACCCTAAAACAACCATAGAGCCTTACACCTACCCATAAACCTGATCACCGACTAAATGTGAAGGTCTCCTATATAACCTCTTGAGATTTCCATCCTTCCCACATGCTCAACACTTCTTTGAAGGCTGCTCAAAATGAGTCCGAACATGTCCTGGATGCCCACACTAGAAGTAAACAGTATAGGATCCACCATGAGGTGGTCTACTAGTGCCCTTAGCCTAACCACCATTATGGAACTCATGCTGATCTCATTTAATTCTATCAGAAGCATCACTATTGAAATCACCTGAATCCACTTCTCAGATCGATTAAGACCTATCTGTGAGGTTTCCCTTGGCTATGATACCTTGGTTCAGTTCCTCAAAGAATAAGGCCAATCTAATGATGTTTACTTGCACTCAAATAGTGTTTCATAAACCATCCTCAAAGAACCTCACCCTGGAGGAGTTGTCACTCCCCATAATAGATGGAAATCATGGAAATTTAGTAAATGTCACTACATAGTCCATTAAGGACATGTCAACCTAATGATGACATAATAACTACATAGCCCTTTCATCCCTCTGCATCTCTGGGGAAAAGCGCATGAAAAATCTGGCCATGAAATCCTTTCGGGCCCAACCCTCATGTCGAACAACCTGAACCTACACATCCCACCAGTGTTTGGATGGACCTATGAGAATGTACATCACAACTTTGACCCTCCAACCTGGATGTGTCTCTAGCTTCATTATGATAATCTTCATGCTCTCAATCTAGTTCTCAGCCACTTGTGGACCACCCTCACCATAAAAAAGTGGCAGGTAATGTAACTATAACCCTCACATTAGATAGGCCATTGATTGATATTCTATTTACGTACCCCTATCAATACACTGGATAACTCGTACATGGATCGACTAGAGCTTCTCATTATTCCAGGGCCTAGAAGCAGTGAAATCTAGTGGCTGATCTGCCTGGACTTGAACAAGTACCTGAGCCTGTCCCTAAACTTGTACCTGCTCTGCCTGACCCCCAGGGGTCTGAACCCGCTCATGCTCCTTCAGTACTATTCCATCACCATCCCAATGATCTATCCGAGCCATCTAGGATAGACCCATCAAATACCATCAAATGTCCAGAAAACCCATATACATATATAATGAAGTTAGTGAAATTAGTAAAAGGTAGCGATTCTTTAGTACCCTTACTCTCCCCCACCACAACCGTGCCCCATGACATCTCATCCACATGCCCTCCTTACCCACCCTTAATAGAGCTATGTATCACAATATCCTTGGGCCATGCCTGTCCTGACAAACTATGTCGCCTCAAACCGATGACCTCATCACCCAACCGGGTGATAAAAAATTACCCCATTCCATGACAGTTTTCGAATATTGTATGATCCATACCCATTTTTTACATCACAACCAATTTCACACATACACACACACATATTACACATGTTATAAAAAATTCCCGAGCAACATCACATTTATAAATCCTTTGATATTAATAACATGGTATATTTACTATTCAAGACATATGTGCATTTATAAATTTTAAATACCCAAAAATTTGCAGATCAAAATACAAAAAACACATTCGGTCACACCTTTCCTTACTGAGACAAGGTTCCAAATCTCCCATATGTCACCAAGTCAATGTCTACATATCACAATTCATAAAAATATAACAATTACATTGAAAAAACCACTCAAGGTGGAAATTATATAAATTAGAAATTGATAAAAAGAGAACGAAAATTCCCACCCCTTGAAACATGGTTCAGTCCTCATACATGAAGCAGTAGGAACCCAAGAAAGAGTTCTAAAACCAGTTCTGGCATTACCTATTCTCTAACCAACTTTCACCCAAATAGTAATACGAAGAAAAGAGTTAAAAGAAACACCTATGATACCACCTATAGAATCCCTGACCTAATGAACTGATTAGCCACTCGAATAGTGAAATTGGGTCAGGTTCCACCATCCTTAGGTGAACATCCCCAAACACCAAAGGCTGTCGAATAGCAGCGTTGGTGTATATAGGTATAGTGGGGAATCTATAACTTATGGTAATGATCATATACTGAGTCTGAGTAATAATATATCTATCATGAAATGGAATTAATGACTTAGTATACTCAAACCAGACCCGATAAAGGTATAATAACATTGAATATAAAATAACTATCGAAATTAATAAATAAAAAAAGAAGCAGAAAATAAATAAATAATCCATAATTTCAAACATTCCACATGTTGAAACTAAATAGAAAAGCATGATTGTCAAAATAGATCACACATACAATATCCAAAAATAGGTGTCACCATTGGCAGACTAGTAAATTCCATACACATATAGCATGCTGATACAGAAAAGAACTAAACCAATGAGAAACACCAACTAGGCATGAACTCAATGTCCTGTGCCAAAATCCAAGTAAGAATATTCTATGATCCAACTTTTGAGGCTAATCCTTTTCCAGAATGTAATGGCATAAAGTCTATACACATCCATAAGGGCCCGTGTAGGGTGTGATATTGAGTCTTAGTAGGATACCACCCAATCATACATACCCAACATATGTGTATAAGTATTCATGATATAATAAATAAAAGTAAGTAGTATGATACAATAATAAATAAGGATTCCCTGGTGCTCAACATCCACCAGGAACCATCACCCACCACAGCTAACACCAAAATATGAATTGGAGAGGATCTTTGGCACATGGCCCAATGTATTCCAGAAGTACCACAGTCTAGGTGAACACTAAGGTTCAACTTGAAATCATGTAACCCAACAACATATGCCTCATTCCCCTTGTGTCTCATTAAGTACCGATGTACAAAATGCATGCCGAAAAAATTATTATTCGGTCCCTTACATGTAACACCCCAAGCTTCCACATTACGCTTCTCTTTGAATAATACAGTAGCATGTGTTGTACACAACTTCAAGTTCTAACACACACCACGATCAATCAATGTAGCCGTTATGAATAGTAATACCCGATTTTTGAAATTTTATAAATTTTATCTCTCAAAATGGACTTCGGTTTTGGATTCAGAATATTGAAATTAGCCTAGGGTGAAATTTTCGTACTTTTCGGATAAATTTCATATTTTGATGAATAGTGAAAATTACTAAATTTTAATTAAAACAAATTTTTTAATCGAAATAACTAATAGTGATAAATTATGAATTTGAGTGGTTTTAAATTATATTTAGAATATATTTTTACCATTTAATCCAATGTTGGTCATTGGACATAATTTCACAATTAAACCGGACATAAATAAGTGTCAATCTTTTGATTGTTATTGTTTCATAAAAACATGCTTTTTGTTTTAACAACGGGAAATAATTTTAAATTAATAAATTAAACTTCTATGTTTTGAATTTGTTAAAATATAATTCATTATTGAATTTGGAATATCAAAATTAGCTTAGGGTAATTTTTTGGTATTTTTCGGAAAACATTCAATTTTTGATGAATAGTGAAAAACTCTGAGTTACTATTTAAAACCGGCTTTTTATTTAAATAATTATTTATATTATTTAACATTATTTTAGGTAAAAATAGATAAACAACACCTATATAAATTCAATGTAATTCATTGGAGGCAGTTTATAATATTTTTAGATATATAAAAATATTATTGAACTTTTTCACCATCTTTTACCCTCCTCCTAGGAGAATTTGTAAATTCACATAAAACATAATTTTACCACTTCTGTGAGTGGAATTTCAAAAATCTGAGAGACACGGTTAATATCAAGGAGTAAAATTTGGTTCAATAAGATAAAAATAATTTTTGGTGAATAGTAACATTTTACTTTTATTTACCACGATAAAAAGTAAATAGGGTAATTAAGGGTAAAAATGATATTATTATTGCTCTAACACATGTCCTAATTCTATTGGATAAATATAATTCGACCAAAAAAACCATAGGAATAAAATATGACCTTTTACGTCCACTTGGATTAGATTAGGACATTTTTTATTATTTAATTCAAAGAAGAGCTAAAAGAGTTAAAATCAAAGTTTAATAACTAAAACATTTTTAATATAGGGATATACATAAGATAAATTCTATTATAAATATTCATTAGAAATATAAAAATATTTCCTACATAATTTTATTTTAATTATAATTTTTATACATTAAATAATTAAATTTATTTATGACACAATAATGATGCAGTAATTACTTTATTAATGAAGGAATCAAATAAATGGTAATATAAATATTAAAATAAAAAAAAAATTCATAGTTTTTATGACATCCACGAATTTTATAGGTGATTATGACATGTTAGGGATGATTAAATGTATCTTTTTCTAATTAATCAAGTTTTTATGACTTTCAAAAAAACAAAATAAAAAATAGTGTCAAAATTGACATAGAGGCGTTTTTAAAACAAATATTATATTATTAATTGATATTAAATTCCTAAAAATATACGGTTCAGCCAAAGGACTTGTATCATGATAGGTGTATCATTAATGGACCACTTGGGGGTATTGGATGTATATAGTAAGTTTATTAACCATATAATATAAAAATACAAAAGAGACATTGTAAAAGTGAAACTAATTAACTAAGAGTTAATACTTAAAGATAAGGTTAATATAGTGACCCAAACATGTCTAAATTATATTGGTTGAGTGGTTTTCGACCCATCCCCACCTTAAACTTAATATAATCTAATTTTTAGCCATTATTAACCGAATATTAATTTATTATAAATTAATACTTTATGTTTTTCGTAAAGCTCCTCTCCTCCCCCTTATAAAAGGACCCAACTTCTAACCAATTCTTCACACCTTCAAATCCTTTTGGTTTGGCCAACCCATGCCCAAATAATCTCTCAAGTTTCCTCACTTCATTATAGAGGCCTTAAGTTAGTCATAAAACAAACCTAAGGAGCCCTTCTGGTAAAATCAAAAGGAAGAACCTGAAGAAGAGGTAATGTTTTCACCACCCTCTTTCAAGTTCCTTTCTTCTTCAACTTCTTCTTTCTTTGTTATTTATATTCTAACATAATATATCCAGTTTCTCCTATATACTGTGATGTTATTATAAATATGTTAGAACCATATTCAATATTCAATCCATCCTTTTAATGACATGTCACCATACGTGCGTACGTACGACTTATCGTCTCCACGTGGTGGTGTAATTGTTATTCAATACATTATTATTTAGATGGGTATAATAATGCTGTGTATTTGATGTGAATAATAAATATAAAATTATATCTATTCCGTATATATTATATAACATCCAATTATATATTATTTTATTATCAAAAGAATGATATTTTCGCTCGTGCGTACGTACAGATTACCGTCTCCACGATGTGATGAGATTCATTTCCACGTTCACCATTAATCAACGATTATAAAAATATATATTACTAATAAGTATGTAATATAGGAAATAATAATTCTATTGGATATATATATATATATATATTTATATATATAAGGATTTATGTAGTTATATATACCTTATTCACTTACTTCCGTTCAATACTATATGAAAACAGAAACATCGTTTATGCGTACGTACGGACTACCATCTCCATAAACAGTGTTTTCCCTTTCATATATATGTCAATTATACATATTTATATTCTAAATATATATGATATATTTATCATGTTTTATATTCTGTAAGTATTTAAATCATTATCTTAGTGATACAACCAAGCATAAGAAGTAAAAACACGTACGGTAAAGAAAGCGATTATTACCCGAAATGTTCATTTAACATGGAAATTTTTATTAAATGGGTAATATAATGTCATAAATGAATCATGTATGATATAATAAATATTAATATGGTTCTGGTATAATTTAATAACATACTACTATCTTCATACAGGAGGTTAAATGTACCCTCAACTAAAGGAAAGTGCAAGGTAAGGGGTTTTCATCTCACTCCTTATTCCTGTGAGATTCATGCCATATTTACACTATTACCTTTAATGTGGTGTATGTACTACCCATAATTGTATTATTTATGTATTAAACGTTAATTTATGTGTATTTACATATTCATTGTATGATACCTCTTTCACAGGGTGTATGTTTCGTAAGTTACCAAATTGGTAAGGGTTAATTTCAGAATCTCTTTACTATCCGAGGTTGTTGTTTTTACGTTAGTATCTGCTGGGAAATATTTATTATCCATGTACATGTTTTATGAAAGAGTTTTCAAAGGGATTATTTTAAGGGGATTTTTACTAAAATATCATTTCAAATGTTATAAATATTTATTCTTCTAAATCTTTCTCATTAATGTCTATGTATTCAAAATGGGTTTTAAGGATTTATTTATATGGACATGAATGTTTTTAAAATGTTAATTCCTTTCAAAAGTTTCAAAGTTGTATGGGACACTTTGATTCAAAAATGTCTTTAAATAAATTCTTTTCTAAATTGTGTGACTTTTAAATGTTTTCATGAAAAATGGGTATTTCTCCCAACGAGTTTTACAAATCAATCTCATCTATGTCAAAATTATTTAATGGATTTTAAAATTGTTTTGAAGTTGATTTATCATGATACAATCTTCCATATGGTGTTTAAGGTTTTGTGATATATTTGACTATGGATGTGTTATTTTTATACCATTAATGGTTTATGGGTAAAGTATTGCATTTCTCATGATAGTTTTAATACAAATTTTTATGTTATATTTCATCCACTTCATAAGATGAATGTGTTGGACTAGTATGTTCCAGGTTGGGGACCGGTAAAATTAAGCCCTCCGGGTTGGTGTCTGGTTATTAGAGGCACTCCGGGTTGGTGTCCGGTTATTAGAGGCACTCGGTGTTGGTGTTCGGTTATTAGAGACACTCCGGGTTGGTGTCTAGTTATTAGAGGCACTCCGGGATGGGTTCTGGTTATAGTTAGCCCCTAGGCCTTGGCACGGGGCCTTGATAAAGAAATTAAAGTTCAGCATTATTCATTCCATCATTATGAAAGTGGTTAGTGATATTTCATGTGATTATTCGATTATAATAATATCCACGTGAATAAGTAAATGGCATTATTTAATTTTACTTCTACCATATTATGCTGAAGTTCATGTTTAAAAGGCTTTTGTTTTAGTTTTATACATTGCCTTAAATGTTTATGATTATTTTTGAATGTTTCTGCTGTATTTCTTACCCTTACTGAGCGTTTGAGCTCACCCCTTTTCAATGTTTTATTTTTTCCAGGATTCCAAGAAGTGTGTTGTGATTGATATGTAGGGTTAAGCCAAGGGAATAATAGTGTTCATAAAGGATTATTTATGTTGTTTTGTATGTTATAAAGTGTAATGTAACATTCATGTATGTAATCTATTTTCCAAGACTTCAAAACTGATCGGTCCTTCAAGACTTGATTCCTTGTAATAATGCCAATGTATTAAAATAATGCACCGAATCTGGGTAACTGGGGTCGGGGCGTTACAATTGGTATCAGAGGATGTTTAGAAATAACCTTGGAAACTAGATTTAGATAAACTCTGATTAGAGAACATAGCCCTAAGATAGACTTTGAGGATTATTATAGAATAACTTCCTAGAATTTTGGTATTGTATATATTTTTTTAGTTTTCTAAGCAATAAATATCTGTCTGGATATGAGAAGGTAGAGGCGGCTCTGGCACAGTTGTACCTAGGGGTAAAACCCAAAAACACCACTTTGAGCTAGACTCAAACGAGAACTGGTGTACGAAAATGGGCCTGCTGCACTCTTGGTTACGACACTCCCGGGGGATATGCTTAGGACAATTATCATTTTCTTTACAAACCATTATGAAGGGCTCATGAGTATATACTTACTCAAAGAAAACATTTTTTATGATTATGAATTATATACATAAACTGTTCAATTTGTGTTAGGTATTTTAAAAGTTTGGAATTATTCATTGCAATTCATCAACTGACCTAGTTTATGCTATTGTATAGAAATGGTGCCTAGTAGATTGATGGTGAACTCCAGTAATACGTTTGATCCAAAGAGTATGAAGGATCATATCTTTCATGGTCTTAAGCCAGAATTTAGAAGGGAAATAGTCTTCCACATATTATCATCATATGAAGAAATTGTATCATTTGTTGATAATATAAGTAAAGAATTATTAGATTCCTATGGCTTTGAAGGGAATCCAGGGAAGAAAAAGATGGTAGAGAGAAGGAAAGATAAAGGGAAGAAGGTAAAGAAGGTTTTTCCCATATGTGATTACTGTGGAAAGAATAACCTTGGAAAATGCTTGAAGGGAATGAGAGTATGTTATAAGTGTGGAGAAAAAGGACACCAAGTACGTGACTACAAGTGTAAGAAAAAGGATTCAAATGTACAATGCTTCATCTGCAAGGTGTTTGGACACTACGCGAACCAATGTCCCAGTAATCAGACTATGCTGCAAATGATGCTATTGGATAATAATCAAGATATGATACTACCACAGATGAAGATTAATGACTAGTGTTCTTATGTTATTATTTTAGAATTATTTCATTTAAGTGTTGTATCAATGATGTTCTGGAAATAAATAAGGTTTGTACTGCAGTACTATTTCATTAAGGATATGAGATTTTATGGTATTAAGAAAAGTGACTTTACAATGAGTTAATTTTTTTGGAAATTACTTGGTTGAAGGAATGATAAACCTTAATATGGTCCTAATATTGAGGTAGTGGTTTTGGAATAAGAGATGGTTGAATTTGGTAATTCAGAATGTTGCGGTGTTATAAAAGAATATATGAGGAAGGCGTTCACATGTTATTACCTGGAAAAAAGGATCCTCATTATGTTTCACTTCGTTGTAAATTTTGGACTGTGAGTTTGGATAGTAGTATTTCGAATAAGTCTAAAGGTTGGAATGGATTATGTTTTAAAGGTTATTTTTGGATTTTTATAAAAGGACAACACGCAGACCATGTGACAACCCGTCGCGTCGGACAAAGCTGCGGGAATCGAACCCCCAACCATAGTGCGATTGGGATTTATCGCCTCCCACTGGATTACGTGAAGTCCCTGGATTGTATAATGTAGTTTCTATTTCTTAAAGGGTATGATATGTGAATTATAAATTCATTATATTTGGGACCCTATATGATTAGGATAAATAGAGTATTTTTGAGTTGTATTATGTTTTCGAGTGAAAGAAGAGTTTGTGGTAGAAATTTAGTAATGAATAAAACTCTAATTATAAAGTAAATATATCTTGTTATAATTTTATCCAATGTCATAAATAAATTCTTCATCATTAAGAAAAGAAACTTAGAACAAAAACGTTGTCCTAGATAGTACCTTATATCATCACAAATTTTTGGATTTATGATTGTTGGCCTTTTCATAGCCATGTCCTCTACCACTCTCCATCAGATATTGGTGGTTAGATTTCTCTTTCATATCCATGTTTTTTACATGAACCCAAGTATGTTTCATTTTCGGTAACCTTCATACTTACCACTCTTTATTTTAAATAGAGGCCTCATTAATCCATTTTTTGATGTGGGATTTCAACTAAGATATTTTGAAATGTCATCCCCAAGTTTCAAATACCGATCATAAATTGCGAGGATGAAATTTATTGAAGTAGGGGATAATGTAACACCCCAAGCTTCCACATTACGCTTCTCTTTGAATAATACTGTAGCATGTGTTGTACGCAACTTCAAGTTCTATCAAACACCACGATCAATCAAAGTAGCCGTTATGAATAGTAATACCCTATTTTTGAACTTTTATAAATTTTATCTCTCAAAATGGACTTCATTTTTGGATTCATAATATCGAAATTATCCTAGGGTAAAATTTTGGTAATTTTCGGATAACTTTCATATTTTGATGAGTAGTGAAAATTACAAAATTTTAATTAAAAACAACTTTTTTAATCGAAATAACTAATAGTGATAAATTATGAATTTGAGTGGTTTTAAATTATATTTATAATATATTTTTACCATTTAATCCAATGTTGTTCATTGGACATAATTTCACACTTAAACCGGATATAAACAAGTGTCAATCTTTTGATAGTTATTATTTCTTAAAAACACGCTTTTTGTTTTAACAACGGGAATTAATTTAAAATTAAAAAATGAAACTTCTATGTTTTGAATTGGTTAAAATAGACTTAATTATTGAATTTGGAATATCAAAATTATCTTAGGGTAATTTATTGGTATTTTTCAGAAAACATTCAATTTTTGATGAATAGTGAAAAAAACTAAGTTACTGGTTAAAACCGGCTTTTTATTTAAATAAATATTTATATTATTTAAATTTATTTTATGTAAAAATAGATACATAACGCCTATATAAATTCAATTTAATTCATTGGAAGAGGTTTATAATATTTTTATATATATAAAAATTTTATTGAACTTTTTCACCGTCTTTTACCCACCTCCTAGGAGAATTTGTAAATTCACATAAAAAATAATTTTATCACTTCTATGAGTGGAATTTAGAAAATCCGAGAGACACAGTTAATATCAACGAGTAAAATGTGGTTCAATAAGATAAAAAATAATTTTTGGTGAATAGTAACTTTTTACTTTTATTTACCCCGGTAAAAAGTAAATAGTGTAATTAAGGGTAAAAAAGATATTATTTTTAGCCTAACACATGTCCTAATTATATTGGATAAGTTTAATTCGACCAAAAACAACCTTAGTAATAAAATATGACCCTTTAGGTCCACTTGGATTAGATTAGGTCATTTATTATTATATAATTCAAAGAAGAGTTAAAAGAGTTAAAATCAAAGTTAAATAACTAAAACATTTTTAATATAGGGTTATACATAAGATAAATTTGATTATAAATATTCATTATAAATATAAAAAGATTTACTACATAATGGTATTTTAATTATAATTTTTATACATTAAATAATTAAATTCATATATGACACAATGATGATGCAGAAATTACCTTATTAATGAAAGAATTAAATAAATGGTAATATAAATATCAACATAAATATAATTTCAAAGTTTTTATGACATCCACGAATTTTATATGTGACTATGACATGTTAGGGATGATTCAATGTATCATGTTCTAAGTAATAAAGTTGTGATGACTTTCAAAAAAACAAAATACCAAATAGTGTCAAAATTGACATAAAAGAGTTTTTAAAACAAATATTATATTATTAATTGATATTAAATTCCTAAAAATATAAGGTTCAGACAAAGGACTTGTATCATGATAGGTTTATCATTAATGGACCACTTGGGGGTCTCTTGGATGTATATATTAAGTTTATTAACCATATAATATAAAAATACAAAGAGACATGGTAAAAGTGAAACTAATTAACTAATAGTTAATACTTAACGATATGGTTAATATAGTGACCCAAACCCATAGAAATTCTATTGGTTGAGTGGTTTTCGACCCATACCTAGCATAACCTTTAAATAATATACTTTTTGATCCATTATAAACAGAATATGAATTTATTATAAATTAATACTTTATGTTTTTCCTAAAGAGCCCCTCCTCCCTCTTATAAAAGGACCCAACTTCTAACCAATTTTTCACACCTTCAAAGACTTTTGGTTCGGCCAAACCCTGCCAAAGTACTCTCTGAAGTTTCCTCACTTCATCCTAGAGGCCTTTTTTTAGTCATAAAGTCATCCTATGGATCCCTTTTGATCAAATCAAAAGGAAGATCCTGAAGAAAAGGTAAAGTTTTCACCACCCTCTTTCAAGTTCCTTTCTTCTTCAACATCTTCTTTATTTGTTATTTATATTCTAAAATAATAACTCAAGTATCTACTATATACTTCTTTGTTATTATAAATATGTTACAACCATATTTATTATTCTATCCATCCTTTGAATGATATGTCACCATACGTGCGTACGTACGGCTTACCGTCTCCACGTGGTGGTGTAATTATTAGTCAATATATTATTATTTGGATGGGTATAATAATGATGTGTATTTGATGTAAATAATAAATATAACATTATAAGGATTCTGTATATATGATATACCATCCTATTATATATTATTTTAATATCAAAAGAATGATATTTTCGCTCGTGCGTACGTACGGATTACCGTCTCCACGATGCGATGAGATTCATTTCCAAGTTCACCATTAATCGACGATTATAAAAATATATATTACTAATAAGTATGTAATATATGACATAATAATGATACTATAGATATATATATTTATATATATAATGATTTATGTAGTTACATATACCTTATTCACTTACTTCCGTTCAATACTATATGAAAACAGAAACAACGTTTATGCGTATGTACGGACTACCGTCTCCATAAACGGTGTTTTCCTTTTCATATATATGTCAATTATACATATTTATATTTTAAATATATATGATATATTTATCATCTTTTATATTCTTGATATATTTAAATCATGATCTAAGTGATACAACCAAGAGTAAGAAGTTAAGACACATACGATAAAGAAGGCGATTATTACCAGAAATGTTAATTTCACATGGAAATTATTATTAAATGGGTAATATAAAGTCATAAATGAATCATGTATGATATCGTAAATATTAATATGGTTCTGGTATAATTTAATAACATACTACGATCTTCGTACAAGAGGTTAAATGTACCCTCGACTAAAGGAAAGTTCAAGGTAAGGGGTTTTCATCTCACTCCTTATTCCCATGAGATTCATGCCATATTTCCACTATTACATTTTATGTGGTGTATGTACTGACTATAATTTTATTATTTATGTATTACACTTTAATTTATGTGTATTTATGTATTCATTGTATGATACCTCTTTCACAGGGTGTATGTTTCGTAAGTTACCAAATTGGTAAGGGTTAATTTCAGAATCTCTTTATTATCCGAGGTTGTTGTTTTTACGTTAGTATCTACTGGGACATATTTATTATCCATGTACATGTTTTATGAAAGAGTTTTCAAAGGGTTTATTTTAAGGGAATTTTTACTAAAACATCATTTCAAATGTTTTAAATATTTATTCTTCTAAATCTTTCTCATTAATGTCTATGTCTTCAAAATGGTTTTTAAGGATTTATTTATATGGACATGAATGTTATTAAAATATTAATTCCTTTCAAAAGATTCAAAGTGGTATTGGAGACTTTGATTAAAAAATGTCTTTAAATAACATATTTTCTAAATTGTGTGACTTTTAAATGTTTTCATGAAAAGGTGTATTTCTCCCATAGAGTTTTACAAATCAATCTCATCTATGTCAAAATTCTTTAATGGATTTTAAACTTGTTTTGATGTTGATTTATCATGATACAAATCTTCCATATTGTGTTGAAGGTTTTGTGATATATTTGACGGTGGATGTGTTATTTTTATACCATTCATGGTTTATGGGTAAAGTATTGACATTTATCTTGCTAGTTTTAATACAAATTTTTATGTTATATTTCATCCACTTCTTAAGATGAATGTGTTGGACGAGTATGTTCTGGGTTATGGACTGATAAATGTAAGCCCTCCGGGTTGGTGTCCGGTTATTAGAGGCACTCTAGGTTGGTGTCCGGTTATTAGAGGCACTTCGGGTTGGTGTCCGGTTATTAGATGCACTCCGGGTTGGTGTCTGGTTATTAGAGGCACTCCGGGTTGGGTCCCGGTTATAGTTAGCCCATATGCCTTGGCACGAGTCCTTGATAAAGAAATTAAAGTTCAGCATTATTCATTCCATCATTATGAAAGTGGTTAGTGATATTTCATGTGATTATTTGATTAGTAGAATTTCCATGTGAATAAGTAAATGGAATTATTTAATTTTATTTCTACCATATTATGCTGATTTTCAAGTTTAAAAGGCATTTGTTTTAGTTTTATACATTGCCTTAAATGTTTATGCTTATTTTTGAAAGTTTCTACTGTATTTCTTACCCTTACTGAGCGTTTGAGCTTACCCCTTTTCTAGGTTTAATTTTTTCCAAGATTCCAGGAAGTGTGTTGTGATTGATATGTAGGGTTAATCCAAGGGAATAATGGTGTTCATAAAAGATTATTTATGCTGTTTTGTATGTTATAAAGTGTAATGTAACATTCATGTATGTAATCAATTTTCCAAGACTGCTAAACTGATCGGTCCTTCAGGACTTGTTTCCTTGTAATAATTCCAATGTATTAAAATAATGCACCAACTCTGGGTAACTGGGGTCGGGGCGTTACATTACACTCCTGATCAAAGAACATGTAATCTCATAGACAGATGTCTAGAGGCACAATGATGTCAATCCTCAAAATAATCCTAGGCCCATGGGCTCAATCACAACAAGCCTTAGTCCGCAACCTATATCCTCATCATTGTCAACTAATGTCTCCTAACCTTCCACGTGGATTTCTATTGAAAGAACCCCCAAATAATGTTATAATCCAAACTACTGGGGACCTTTACCCACTCTAGTGGTCAAAAAAACCTCATCAATGGAGTCATCTTGTGTGCACATGGGTCAATTTTGTGCTTTTCCCATTCATGGTGAGCAGAAATCACCAAAAATAAATCCCTAATCCACATCAACCAACACCTCTTTCCCTTGTGAGCATGTCATTGAAATCTGATGGTGTTTTCATACCAATATCATGGGCCATGCCCATAAATATGGCATATCCACCCTGAACTATGTCCTCAATGCTCAATACTATGGTCAAATAACTTGATCCATCTAGACTAAGCCCAACCAGGGATAAACAACACTCAATCCAGATGTACCATCCACCTCATCCTCATGCCAAGCCCGTCACGACCCCTTAGGTCTAAATAGATCCTTTCATAAGAAAATTATATATATGCTTATATAATTCATATTTAATAGGAAATTTAATTCAATAATATTGAATTGGATTGATAAAAAATCATAAAAATTTAATTTAGAGCACCTGAATGCATAAAATTTGTTTAACTAAAAAATTCAATTAAAAAAATAAAACTAAATGGTTTGGAAACCCCAGCCAAACCACCACAAGGAGTGAAAAACTCTAACTCAGCCTTGATCAAGAAAAAAAGGAATTATGAATTCTAAATGATATCCTTTGCGTCACACAATCATTTTAATAGGATAAAAAATATATAATTGGGGATTGATTAAAATTTCCAAAATCATGCTAAAAGATGCACCACCCAATCACTTGCAAAAACATTAATCAATATATGCACTATCTAACTTGGACCCATTGATATAAGCTCATCCAATATCGAGATCTAACTCAGAGAGAATTGGAGTAGATTTTTGTTTCCTTCTAATTCCCTGAAAATATGAAAAAATGTCTCAAATGGATTTATCACTCCATGATTTTACAAAAAAGGAGAAGATAATTCTAGGTGAGGTTAGCCTTAATGAGATGCATCTGACGCACTCAATGGATTTGAAATCGGACCAACAATAAATGAGAAGGATAAAATATATTATAGGAGAATAGAATGAGGGTTACTACTCCTATACACACAATAATGGAGAGAATGATGTGAAATAAAAGAAAAAAAATTAAAATAAAAACTAAAAAAAACCAGCACATGCCGTAAAGTTTTAAAAACAATGTGGTCATTGTGTGAGCAATAGTTTTGAGGTACTACCTATGTGGAAGTACCAATGTGGCCTTCAACCTAGTTTTCTCTCACTGTGAACAAACCTTTTGGAATCCTATATTATAACTAAAGACACCCATGTAATTCTGTGTGCATCCATCACAAGGTTTTCACAAACCACACGACATTTCAAAAATGTGTAGCACGGTTACTTGGAAGGGGACATACAATTTACTCAAAATTGTACACATTAACATGTAACCTCAAAACATTCCATTCTAAATCCAACACTCCTAAAACCTCTTCCAAACACCCAAGGATTTGAATAAATATTGAAACACATGTAATAACATGATATAAATCTAAAGAAACTCGTAGAATTGAGTTCTAAATAATGATAAAGAAATGAGTAGATCCACTCATTGAAAAGCACAAATCGGGAGTAGTTTCTGAAAAAACTAAAAAACCCAGGACATTACAATATCTCCACCATAATAAAGCAGATAACTAAGCTACCAAATAATACACAGAGATGGTACTAAATATACCCATCCCTTTAAAATAAACCTAAACTACCCTGATCTAAATGGTATAAGTCAACTTACCTCATGGTGGGATCCTTAAATTAGGAATTTTACTACCTGATCACATCCTGACCAAAATCACACAACAAAAAAAGGTCCCAAGACCTATTTCAATACATTTGGTCCTCCCATGATGCATCGCCACTCCCAAACCTCACCAGGTGATCCTGCGTTGCTCTCCGAACCCAATCACATCCTGCACTACCTCGATTCTCGCCTCGATCCCATGGAACCCATTGAAACGTAGATTCCCCAAATTTCCATAGATGTTTAAATCAATCCTAGTTCCTCCAACCATAGTCAAGTAAAAGACCATCATGGTTCCAAGATGCCTCTCACCTATGATAATTATCACATCTCTTCGATCCCCTTGTGCCTCACACCTTAGTTACCTGCATCAAATGATGATCAATACATAGAACCCAATGCCACTCACCTCATACATACAGACACACACACACACACACACACACACACACATATATATATATATCACACATACAATATGATCCCAACCTAGTGATAAACGTTTGGTCATCCCATTTTCATACCTAATGCACCTCATGCACCAAAATGGGCATGCCTTAATAGGAAATTCCAAACAAAAACCAAATAAAATCATGTCCACTCATATAGTGTACCTCTGACTATCATCGGCACACTAGCCCACTCATTGCTTGGAAGACCCACAATGCGAACATGGCATGAATCATGAATGACTGAAGGATGACCTTCCTATAATGATTTCCCAGTCAACAACCACTGACCCCTGTTCTACGAAACACTATCTCTAAAACGACCTCTATGCTCATCTAATATTCAAGTACCCTCACTTAGTATTGAACCAAAACTATCATCAAAGCCCTATGTCTTTCCTTGAATCTGATCACCAACTGAACACAAATTCCTCTTAAAAAACCTCTCAAGATGTCCAACCTACCCACATGCCCAACACTTTTTTGGAGGCCATTCACATTGAGTTAAGGCATTTCATGGATTCCCACACTAGAAAAAAACTATATAGGATCTAGCATGACATGGTCTCCTCAAGTACATGGCCTAACTACCCTACAAGAACTCATCCTGAACTCATTACCTATCATCAGAAGCATCAGTATTGAAATCAATTGAAGCCAATTCCTATCTTGAGTAAGTCATATCCACGAGTTTTACCAAATCTATGAGTGCCTACATCACTAACTCAAAGAATGAGTCCAATATAAAGACGTATACTTGTAGCCGAATGGCATGCCATAATCCATCCTTGAGGTGCATCACCATGTAGGTGCCGTCGCTCACCATACCAGGTGAAAAGTGAGACAATTACATGAATGATTCTACATAGGACATGATAGGAATGCCATCAGGATGAAGGATTTAGAACACCTGAGCCCTTTCAGCCCTCAAAATCTATAGGAAAAAGTGCTAGAAGAATCTGGCCTTGAAACCCTTCCAGGATAAACCCTCAAGTCAAGAAGCATGAACTTGTACATCCCACCAATGTTTGGATATCCCTATGATAATGTACATTACAAATTTTACCCTCCTCCCTAGAGTATTCTCCAACCACTCGAAGGTCACTTTCATTCTCTCGATGTAGTTCTCATCCTCCTGTTCACCAAACTCACACTGAAAAAGAGGAGGGTGTTATGACTGGAACATTGATATCATATAGGAAATCAATGGATCGTATCCCCAAGCACTCTTATTGGTACATTGGATAACCTGTACCAAGTTCGACTGAAGTTTCTCATCACTCCAGGGCTCCAAATCTGTGAAATCTGGTTGCTTCCCCACCTACACTGGAACTTACACCTAATCCTGAGCATGTCCCTAAGCCTCTACCATCTCTTCCAGACCCTCAGGGGTCAGAACCTACTCATGGTTATATGAATCTATTCCATTTCCCACATTATCCTCCATCTGATCTGTCTAGGAGAAATGCTCTAAATACCATCAAATGGTCATAAAACCTGTATATATGAATCACATATAGGGAAATAAGTAAAAATAATATCTTCTTCAATACCCTTACTATCTCCAACCACAACATTTCCCCACAATATCTGGACCTCATGTCCTCCTTACCCACCTTAAAAAAATACATGTATCATAATATCCCTAGGCGATTCCCATCCGGATGAACTATGTCACCTTAAATCGATGACTTCATCGCTCAACCTAGTGATAAAAAATCACCCCATGCCATGATATTTTCCTACACTTATAAGATCCATGCCAATTTTTTAGATCACATGCAATTTCATATATATATATATATACATATATATATATATATATTATACATGGCATAATAAATTTACAAGGCAGATCAAATTGACATAGCATTTTAAATTTATAACATAGTATAGTCATTTTATAAGAAATACAAGCATTTATAAATTTGAAATACCCTAAAATATTCCTATCAAAATCCAAACAAACATGTGATCACACCTTGCCTTATCGAGATAAGGTTACAAATATCCCTTAACTTACTAGGTTAAAGGTCACATATTACAATTCATAATAATTTAATAATAACATTCCAAATAAACCACTCAAGGTGGAAATCAAATAAACCATAAATTGGGGGAAAATATAATGGAAATTTCCACACCTAGAAACTTCGTTTATTCCTCATAAATGGGGCTACAGGAACCCAACAATGAGTTCTAATCCTTTTTTAGACATCACATATTTCAACCCTACCATTAACCAAATTATAATGCCAGAAAAATAAGTAAAATAAACAACTATAATACCACTTATAGCATCCCTGACATGATTATCCACCCAAAAATTACTATCAAGTCATGTTCCTCTAGACTTGGGTGCACCTACCTAAACGCTAAAGGATTCCAACTAGTAGTGAGGGTGTAAATAAGTATAGTGGGGAGGATATAAATTCTAGGAATGATCATATACTGGATCCAAGTAATATTGTACATAATATTCAATGGATTGAATGACTCAATAGACTTGAACCAGACCTGCCAAAGGTGGAAGAACATTTTATATAAAATAAATAGTTAAATAAATAAATAAATAGAAGCATATTAAAATAAATAAACAATCCAACATTATAAACACACAACTTATAGAAACTGTGTAGAAGAAGTATGTATATCAAAATAGATCATTCAAAAAATATTCAAAAAAAGTTTCAGCATTAGTTGACCAATACATGTCATACATATATAGAATGATGATACATAAAAGAGATAAACCAAAGATACACTCCAACTAGGCACAACCTCAATGTCCTGTGAGAAACTAAATGCAAAAAACTACAAGGATATGGCTCCTAAGGATGATCCTTAACCTTAATGTAATGACATAACGTCTACACGCACCCGAAGGGCTCATGTAAGGTGTGAAAATGAGTCTAAATAGGACACAAAAAAATAGTGAATACCCATCATATGAGTTTAAGAAGGAATGATATATTAAAAAAATTAATAAGAGTGATGAAATAATAAATAAGGTTTCTATAGTGCTCAAAATACAATAGTAAGTTGTCACCTGCCTCGGCCAATACCAGAATTTGAATTGAAGAGGATCCTTGACCATAGAGCATGGTATTCCTAAATTAGAATTGTCTAGGTGAACCCTCTAATCCACATCATGTTATATAACACAAACCATGTGCCTTCTGATACCACGGGTCTCATTAAGTACCAACACCCTAAAACACTCCCAAAACAATAGTATCTGGTCCCTTAGACCCCTAAAAAAACCACCTGTCAGCTCATACCTTGATGTATGGAGGAACAACAATGTTTGTCCTCAAAATACACCTATTCCCATAACATCAATCATGGTGACACTCATCCCTCTGTTGATTTTCAATTCTCTATAAACCCAAGGCTCCTCACCTTCCACATGCCTTTTTATGAAAAGAATATCTAAATCATTTCTTAATCTGCACTACTAAGTTCCTATACCCACTTGAGTGGTCAAAAACACCTTATGAACAGCTTCATCCATTAGGCACATGACTCAATTCATCCCTTTGTCCAACACAGGTGAGTGGAAATCACACAAAAAAATTCTCTAAACCAAATCAACCAACACCTCAAGCCCCAGTGACCATGTCACTCAGTATGTTGGAATTGCCATCCTAATTTCTTGGGTCATGCCCATAATAATCTCCCCACTACCTAAAACAACATCTTTTATGACCACTCCCATGGTCAAACCACTCACGAAATATGGGAAAATCCCAAGTAGTGATCAACATCACTCAATCCGGATGTCCTAACCACCTTAAACTCGGGCCACGACCATCACAAACCCTTTAGTACAGATATATCATTGTACAAGAAAATATTATATATAATTTACATTATACAGAAAATTCAATTAAATAATATTTAATTTCATATCTTAAAATCATAACAATTTAATCTAGAGTTCTTTAATTTGCCAAATTGATTTTACTAAACCAATTTAATTAAAAAATAAAATTTAAAGGGTTGGCACCCCATAACAAACCAACCTCAGGATAGATAAACTCTAACCTAACCATAATCAAGTGAAAAAGGAATTGGTCATTCCCAATGACATCCAATGGGTCTCATGATCACTTTAATATAAAGAAACAAATATAATTGGGTCCTACCCAAAATACACAAAAGCGTGCTAAAAGATTCACCACCAAATTATCAAAATAAACACCAATAATATATTCAACATTTATCTTGGACTCGTAAAAAAATATCATTCTATAAATATATTTATCTCGAAGTAGATTGGAATAGATTTGAGTTTCCATCCAATGCCCTAAAAATAGGGTGAAAAAAAATTAAACAGATTTAACACTCTATGTAGAGAAACAAAGAAGATGTGATGACTATGTGAGATTAGCCATACTGAAATGCATTTGATCCACCCCATGGATATGAAATCAGACCACTAATGGGAGAGAGGGATTAAATCCGGTATAGGAGATGAGGAAGAGGGTTCCACCTAATGTACACATGAAAACGGAGAAAAAAGAGGGAAAATAAGAGAAAAATATACAAAAAGAAATACTCAAAAACCCCTTGCATAGGCTGAACATTTTACCTAAATGGTTTCCAAACTATGTGGTAACCATGTGAGATAAAATGTTGAGGTAATCCTTATGTGGAAGCAGTCATGTGTCATTCCACACAATTTTCATTAACTGTGCACAAAACGTGTGGAAGCATTTGTAACAACTGTAGAAACCTAGGAATGACTGTGCGACTCCCTTGCATGGTTTACACAAACTATGTGGCTGTTCAAAGATGTGCACAAGACAACCTAGAAGAATCCACATGTTTTACCCTAATCCATGCACCCTGACCTACAACTCCAAAATTGGCCATTTGGCCTCTAATGCCCCCAAAAACTCTTTCGAACACCTAAGGATTTGGATATATATTTAAAATCATGTTAAAATATGACATAAGGCCTAATAAACTATCATAATTGGGTTCCAATCAGTGATAATGAAAAAATAATAGCCAATAATTGAAAATTTCAAATAAAGAGTGGTTTTTGACCTGACTGAAAAACTCGGGATGTAACAAAGAATGCTACACACCTCTGTCATCAACCTGTATTCTTGATACATATTTCATGGACTATCTAAAATAAAATCATTTTTACACCATACCCATTGAATTTAATGTGAATGTTTTATTTATATTAAAGGTTCAAGATATTAACTTATATAAATATAGAAGGTATGAAGCCTTCATTGGCTTATTCATTGATAATATATCAATCATGGTTCCCCCAAAATCCCCAACTTCACAGTGATCATATGTCATCATTGTTTGTGGTAATTCCTCAAAGTATGTTACTTATTACATATATCAATAATAATCATAAAGTAAAAGGATCATTAAACATGCTCATAGATAAGAATATCTAATGACAATTGAAGATGATGAATTTTTAATAGAGAGTCTATTCTCATAATTTATGACTGTAGATATTACTAAGTATATTTATCATGACATAACATCTCAAATTCTTATGAGTACTCTCACAAGAAAGTGAACATACTATGTGTCCCATAACAGTGTGTTATTTGACCATAGAACAATGTTTATGAATATCTTCATGGCATGTTAATGTTCTCAACATAACAGAGAAATACAATATCATTTTTAACACAATAGACAATCTAGGAAATTTTTACAATAAATTCATGAAAAATGTGAATGATATGTAATAATATATTTTAATTAATCTTATATTCATTTAATATTCATGAAATATAAAGTACAAATAGTTGGTTCTAGGACACTGCCTCTAACAGATTTCAATTTTCATAGTATAGAATATTCCTTGGTCATAGATTATTTCGATGTGGTTAGTGTGTTAGATTTATTCATTTGATTTAAAAAGACATGGATCATGTGAGAATCATCCATTATCACATTCTAGACCCTTTCATTTATCTAAATAAGAATATTTTATCTTTAAGAAGTTACTCAATGATTTTTGTTATAATGGAATACCTAGTAACTTGGTTATTTATCAATTTGAGTATCTAAGGGGAATAAAGAATTTTATTTTATGTTGATTATTTATTTATTATATTTAATTCTAATTTTATTCCCATTATATATCATAATTTTAATCTTAATTGGGCTTTAGTATTGATGAATGATTCATAGAGAATGAAAGGGCAAAACAATTACCTTTAGAGTTTATATTATATAACCTATGAAGCTCTAAATTTAACCTAAATTGATCCTCTTTATAAATATATATAGAAATTGAGGATTCAGTTTTATTATTAAATGGTTCTTTAAATCCCATGTTTATTAATACACATTTCTCAATCCATGTAGTTAATCTTATACGAGGAACTCCCCATTTATGTTAATTCACATGGACCTTTGAATGTGTTATTTAATCCCATACATCTCTATAAAATTTAGAATCAATCATATGTTGCTAATGATGCCACCCAAAAAAATTAAAATTCACTAGAATTAATATAAGATTATGTTAAAAATTTCCATAAACTTAATATATCTATCTAATATTCCAGAGTTAATCATTTTATAAAAATTCCAAAATAAATGAAAATATAATAATTATGTAATATATTATAATTAAAGAAAAATAAAGGTATAAATATTATAAAATTATAAACAAAATGAAAAAATATATCTTGATCACTTCCTTATACGTGAATAAAAACTTTTCCTCATGATAAAAATGGCCCCACATGTCCACAAGTATAAGCCTCACTCTAATGATTTGAAAAAGAATAGAAATTATGGGAATAAAAATATTAATAAGTGAAACATTAATTAATCGCTATCTCTTTGGTTCCATAGACTATTGATCCATTTACCACTTCCTTGATTCAACCTATAAAATAATTTCATAACTCATATGATAATTCTTTATTTGAGTTGAAAATTCCCCACACCATTCCAATCCCTTATCAACTAGAACTTACTAAATTTTTCCTATCCCTGATTTTTGTATAACACTTATTAAGTGTGTTAATACCACTTCAATCTAAACCATCCGAATACAGTAGGTATCCCATAGGAATAAGTTAACTAGTTATGTCGTGGATGAATGGATTTGGTTGTTGGATCTCTGGTTTGAATAAATCTTATTTAATGGCTTAATCATACACACTTATGATTTTTTATATTAGGAGAAATTTAATTTTAGATCCCATTAGCTCATTTTACTTGATTTTATGTGAATTATGAAATTCTTTATTAGGTTGTCATACTAAGGTAATATTTTTCATGGTGCATAAGTTACTGATGTTTAAGTTAATTTTTTCAATTTCTCCATATAAAAATTTTGATTCCACCAAATACATTTCCATTAACATCTATTTTACTTATCATTAAATAACTAATTCAATGGTTTTAAAGTGAAATTTATTTTTTAGTTAGGAGGGTGAACTACTAATTTAGTTTTTTTATTTCAAATCCAAAAACACAAAAAAAAGAAAAACATGTAAACAAAATGAATATTATTTGTTACTTACAACTAATAGGTCCCCTATGCCGAAAATTCCATGACACCATTCCATATTATTTCCTCAATTTATTAATCAGTGAAAAGAAGAAGAAAGATAATTGTGTAAAAAATAATTGAAACTAAAGGAGAAAACCTAAACTATTTGTAAAAGGAAATTCTCAAATTTATCTTCAATACAATCTAAATACAACTGTAAACATTGAAAATATACAATGAAAAAACAACCAAATGAGAATTTTATTAAAATATATAGAAAATAAAAAATAAAATAGAGTAAGGAAAAGAATATTTGGTAAGATCTCCAAAAAATGTATCTATATTTTTACTATACATAGCTTGTTAGTTTTGATATTATACCAAATATGTAGTGCATTTAAATTTCTTGATAGGAATCACCATATTCTGACGGATCCTTTTCTCTTAAACAATCTCTCCTTGTATTATATAGAGCCCCATTATAAAAGAATGACATGATTTCTACCCAATTAGCAGCAATCATGTAATGTAGTGGGGTTGTAATTATGAAAGTGAACTAATAATCCTTCATAAACCAAGGAGTTTCACCACCGATTTAGGTTTTCTTGTTAACCTTAGAATATGGGGTTTATATTTGGTTAGGGTTGAGCTAATTGTGAAACATTAAGTTCCTACTCTTTGACACCATTATAAACCATCACAATAGAAAAGAAAACTACTCCATTATCTCCTCATCTTTAGGAGCCTTTATTATGTTTTTCATACTAAAATCTTCCATGGTTTTTATCAAAGGAACTAATTCTGCAACAAAAGTGGAAGGTAGATAAAAATACAATGTAAAATGTATAAGATAAGAATAAAATGAATTTAAATTTTGACCAAATTCTTCATTAATTCTAGTGATAACCATATTTTACTCATTTAAAACCTTTGGAAACACATATGTAAGATCATCAAATGAAAATTATAGTTTCTCTATATATTCTAACACCTTTAGCGCAGTGTTTTAATAATATAGGGCTTGTAATGTTAGTGATACTTTTTTATTAAAAAAACAAAATAAATCATAATATAAATGATATTTAATGAAATAAAAATAAATTTAATTTAAACAATAATTATCCCCATCATCTTCATCAACATGTAATTAGTATACAATATGAAATAACTCTAGAAATCCATTTAGAGTGGGAAATGGCTAGTCCAATATTTAATTAAATATATACAACTATAGTTTAGAGTATCCTAATTTATTTATAACATGTAATATTTAAGTTGGTTATTCTATATTCATTATATGGGGTTCAATTTGAGTCTCTTCCTAGAAAAAATGGTCCCATAAGTAGTCAAATACACCTTCTCTTCTATCAAATACCTCAACTATAGGCAGATTAAGTGATAGAAACACATATATAAAATCACATGTAACGGGAAATAGAGGATTTTCAATTTTTCATTCCATTTATTAAGTATTCCTTATCAAAAAATGGAATTAAATTACGCACATTTCCATTTTCTCATCTACATTTTGTAGGGCTTTGTTATTCTGAGCATGCTTCTCTTTCATCACTTGTATCTCACTCATAGTGATTCTATGTTCTTATAGTATGGGAAATAAGATATTGAAATAATACTGTGGTAATATTTGATTAACCATACATTTAATACCAACTCATGAAATACTTTGTATCAGTGTCACATTTCCAAGATCCACATGCCATTTTTTATATTTTTATGAAAAACAAAGGGAACATTCCCCAAGTTAAAAACAAAACTAGTGATCAAATAGATTCTCTGAAAGGAGTACAATAAAATTAAATGGATGTCATGTTACCATCAATTTAATATTTAAAAACACTCAAAATGCAACATAGGGATGATTAGGGTAGTCTCACAAGGAACCTTCCAATCACACACTATCCTATTCATTAATTCATATTTTTTTTATAATTTTTTAAATTCAATGAAAATAAATGATGAGGGGTTGTGAATTATAAATAAAAAAATATAATAATAAAATAAAAATTTCAGAGAAATATAACTAGTGGTGATCATTTGGATGGATTAGTAGTTCATCCCATTGTTTCACACAATTGTGAAGACACTTTTTCCACTCTTTCTTAACAAGGAAATCCAAAACCTTGGATCCATAAACAATATATTGAGTTATATATTGAAGTAAAAAACACTATAAACATAGTAAAATTTCCCTTATTTTCTATTTGATAGAGGTAGATACTTAGAAATAACTAAAAAACTCACCTGTCCCTTAGGCTCACTATAAAGGCTACTACAAACAAGGTGATATTGAATCCAACTATATTAAAGTCCCTTGGTATTGTTTATCACTTACATTACTACTACCACATGAAAATTCACTACCCAACGTATATCATTCCACTATATATAGAATGAATTGGATAAAATGAATGAATATTTTAACAATATAAGAAGAAATATAGAGAAAATAATAAATAAATCACTATAATAACCCAAAATTCATTTATCCTAATATTAAAAATCTATAATAAAATAAAAATATAGAACTATTCTTTAAAATCTATGGCATAGAGAATATAGAAGATCCCCCTTTATATCAACCACAAAGGTGGTATTAGTTCTCGATGTATATGATATTATAGGGGATATAACTCAAAAATTAACTAAAATAGGAAGATAAATTTAATCCAAATCCAAGTTAATAATCCCCCTACATAATGGAATCCCCATTTCATTTATGAAAACTTCTCCTTTATTTCATTGCGAGGTCTTAACCAGCCTATATTTCAGTTCCCATGATCTAGAATTCTCTATTCTCTTAGATATTTTCTATGTGGTTAGTTTGTTAGAATTCTTTATTTAGTTTCAATAGACTCATACTATGCATACATATTCAATGATCTCCTTCCAGATCTATTGTTTACTAAATAAAAGATTCATATATCTTTTAAAAGTTCCTCACTACTTCACACTATAGTGGAAAGCTCCTTCAACTTGTTATTTCCTGATTTGGTAATCCAAGGGGAATGATGAATTTAATTTAAGGTCAAACCTTGATCTTTTCTATATAATTATGATTTTCAACCACCAAATATTGGAATTTGGAGATTAATCCGATGTGAGGGAAGGAATTTGGGTTTTGGGGGATGAATAAAATGAAAATTAACTTTTTAGTTATTTATATATACCCTATAAATCATGGAATTTCATTATACACCACCCAATTTATATTTTTACATAGTGACTAGGGATACGTAGTTATTATTACACAACTCTTGAAATATTGGGTTTAATTATACAAAGTTCTTAACCCATGTAGTTAATCATTGAAAATACATATTATAAGTAATAAAAAATATGAATATCATATTTTAAAATAATCCTTGATTCATAGCCTGTAATATTCATGTGATGCGGGTTTCAGATTATAATATATCAATATCATATAAGGCATGTGTTTCCATTATAATGACACATGAAAAGGTAACCATATTATGTTCAAGGATTCTTCCATGTCTCTCATACATTTTACCATTTATTATGCATCAAAAGGTTGATATAAAGGGATGTGATCCCTCTATTGGGTAAACATGACATTGTATATCCTATGTGAAAAATGTCTCTTCCTCCTCATTCCCTGCTCATCTTCACAAAGAAGGTGACAACGTACCTTTGGTGTTTTGTGGTCCACTCATTATAAATGAGGATCCTAGTAGATAAAATCATAGCTACGGTGTAAAGAGTATAAAAAATATTTCTTGATGATCCCCATCATGAAAACTACCTCATTCATAATAGATATGGAGCTTACTATGATAAAGGTACGAGATTCATAATCTATATTCTCAATTATGTATGTTATTTTTATTGATGATATACCGAGAACATTATTGGATTTATTCCAATTTTTTTTATCATAATATGATCCTCCAAAACCAATAAATGTTATCAAATCCACATTCATTAATGGATCTACATGTTATTTTAATTATTTTATGAATTATAATTTAACACAATCTACTTGAGCCATATCATAGAGTAAAATATGGAATATCAAAATGTTAACCATCATATCACTAGATCACCCTACCTAAAATTAAATTAAAGGATAACATAATGTGAATTTCTATACATAGGATAAAACTAGTGTGTATCATAGAGTATGATAAAAAACCCATAGTTATATTCATTGTTTTAAGATACAAGATTCCATATTTTAAGCTATGAATTAAATTTGGGTTTCACAAAAACAAAGAAATGAATTTTAGTTATGATATCGAGTATATGCTTAATTATAGAAAGTCTATATTTACGAGAGTTACCCATATGTATTTTTTATTCATTTTTATAAAAATTATATAATTTATTGGTCACCCCATACAAAATATTTTTATTTTACATGATTGATATTATTACATATGGGTTACTCTATACTTTATATTTTTCCTATGATGAATTAATTAAAGATAAGGGTTAGAGGTTATTAAAAAACATTAAATAAACTATATATAAATTATTATCATAAGTATGAGCCAAGTATCATATTATGATTGAAAATTACACCATCAATCGTAAAATATATCCCATGAAAAAAATGAAAATATATAATTTTTTTTATTAAAATTCCTATATTTTATATTTTCTTATAAAATAAAACTGTTTGGAAATTTAAATAGTATATTTTTTCCCTAAATAAATTATTAGATGTTAATTTTTATATCTCATGACTAGTAAATAAATAAAATATATATTTATATTTTTATCCCATTTTAATATTCATGTTTATAAATTTTTATGAAATGTAAAAATTATGTTTTGCTTTTATTATTATGATAAATTTATTCTTATAAATTTTCAGGCCATAAATTATATGCTAGGTAAGACAATATGATATCAAGATTTCATATACATTGATCTTGGTATGTAATTAATGTTATTAGATAAAATTAACTAATTGAATACAATTTATATATATCCGGTTTCAGAGTTAGGATGAATTAGAATCTCTCTTAAATAAAGTATCCCATGGTACAGAGACCATGGGTTAGACTTCCCACTAACCTGGATGCTTATGCATTGTTCTAGAAAGTATGTGATTGACTATTTATGCCTCATGGTTACTCTTGTGTTGATTATCAACATCATATAATTCTAAACCTTTACATTAATTGTTCATTTACCTTATTCATAAGATGGATTTTGAAATGTGAGAATATATTTGGATTCTATCTTTTAGTGAGTAATACAAACAAATGAAATGGAAAGCTTTACACATTATTATGGATTGAAAATATTCATTTAATGGAATTAATTGAGATTCCAAAACTAAATAATTAGATTCATGCATGAATAAAGCAATAGAACATGAGATACTAAATATTTCGTATGATTTTAATATGCATGTGATGTATATTAAGTTAATGATATTTTGAAAGAAAACCCCTAGAATACTAAGTGTGTGATTCCTTCCAAAGTGAAACTTTTTAATACCTCAATATGTCATCATGGTTGATCCTATCTGTTAGGCACCCATGTATTGTCTTGTGTTAAGAAAAAAGTAATAAGGTGACACTAAATATTATGTGCCATGTTTTTTTTTTCATTTTCATTAGGTTACAATTGATTTGGAAACCTTAACATTATGATACCAAAGGAACAGAGTTAAGTGAATCTAAATGACGTATTTTGATAAAAGTTTATCCGATCAGCTATCAAAGAGTTATATATGTTATTATTGATGGCCTTTTTCTACTAGATATAATCAAGGTTTATTTACATCCTTAATATGTGTAAGAAATAATGAAATATATGTCTTGCTAATTAAATAGATATTATGCAGGAGATCATCATTTTTAATTGGAGTAATTTTATTAAATTTTCTCGATAAAGAGTTATAAAACATGATAAACCATAAATATATTCATTTTTTGTAGATTATGAAATGCATCAGGCTTATCATTTTGAGATATCATAATGGTTGTATATATAAAGCTAATCCAGGTTAGTATCAAAGGATGAAAAGTGTTCTCAAAGATAATTATTATGAGAACATGAATCTGAATGTTATATTGATCAATTATTATAACATTGACTCTTGGGTATTGAATATTAATTGCGCATCACAAGTTTGTGATAATAAACCCAGACTCAGAGATATGAGAGAATTTAAGGAATGGTAATTCGATATATTTATTGGAAAAGGGGTAATAGTATATATATTGAAGTTTAACAGGGATGATCTATGTGCAGATAGTGTATTAGTTCTAAAAATAAAGAACTATTATTATATTACTTCCAAAAAATTAAATATTATTTATGTTTCATGTTCAAATAAGTTGAATTTTCATTAATTATTAAGAACAAGAGTTATTAAATATATATGAATGAAATGTTTAGGAAATTGGGAATATGGTCAATGGTTCATACATTTTAGATATAAATAATCTAGTCTAAAATGTTTCGAATAAGATGAACATGATAGATTCTAATTTCACCAACCCATAAAATTATCTCTATGGTAATATAAATTTAAAACATATTCAATTAACCCATAGAGACGTATTATTGGAATCGTTTGAGTATAATTCATTTTATAATTTTAGATATTGTTTATTAGGTAAAATGTCCAAAAAAAACCTTTTAGTGGTAAATGTGAGTGGGTTATTGGACTATTGGATATTATCCATAGATATGTTTTTGGAATAATTAGAAAACAATCTAGTGGTGGGTAAAAGTATTTTTCTACCTTTACTGTTTAATTTATGTAGTATGGTTTTGTGTTTATAATGAGAAAAAATTATAAATCTTTTGAAAAGTTCAATGAGTTTTAGAATAGTGTATAAAATCAATGTGAAAAAGTAATAATATATTTTGATTAGATTAGGGTGTAGAATAATTGTTCTAATAATTCAATGATCATTTGAGAGATTATCAAATCTTTCCATAACTCACTCCTTTAGGAAAAAAATAGTGTAATGGTGTGTTTGATTATAGTAATCACCCCTTATTGTATACGGTTGAAATGAATATGAGTTAGAGTGACATTAAAATTTAATTTTCTGGTTACAATTTGGAAACTACTACATTCATATTTATCCAAATTCCATTTTAATAGTTCAAAAATACACCATATAAGACATGACATGAGCGATATATGAATATTAACATTATGAAGATTTGGTTTTTTTGAGGCATATGTGTGATATTTTCATTATGATAAACTCATCCCTACATTAGAGAAATTATTATATGTTCACTATCCTAATGATACAATGGGATATTAATTTTATAATACTTCTAAACGGAAAATGTTTATAGCCTGATATAGTGTTTTACGTGATATATAGAACATAAGAGAAGTTGTTAACAAGAAAAATTTTGACCTTGTAAATGTTTAAGTATAATAAATAGTATGTGTTCCAAATATGGGAATTGAGTTGGTTCCAGAATGAGTTGTAGAAGACGAACTAAGTCATGTTGCACATGAACATCAAAGGTGTGGTATGATAATTTAGGATTTCAAGATATATGAATTAGTTGTGGAAAATGATGATGAAATATTATTCCTTTGTGATGATCCAATTACATATCTAGATGACATTGAGATTTTAGATTTTGAGATATTGTTTAAATCCATTGAATCCATAATGGACTCCATGTATACTAATAATGCATAAAAAACAGTGGATATGCCCGAAGGGGTGTAAACCATAATATGAAATTGGGTTTTATTCCAATTTTTTCTATATATAGTATATTACCTACCTATAAATAATTTATAGTGGCAAAGGGTTATATGAAAATTCATGGTATTTACTCTGAAGAGACCCTTTTACCTATTTTATTTATAAATTCCATTCAGATATTTCATTCCACAATAACTGATTGTGATTATCAGATATGTCAAATAGATTTCAAACACCACTTTCTTTAATGAAAACTTAGTCAAGGATGGGTATATGATACATCCCAGATGTTTTGAAGTTAAAAATGAGTCAAATAACTTTTAAAGTAACAATGATCTATTTATGGATTAAAGAATGCATCTTTAGGTGGGAATATCCAATTTGATTATGCAATCAAAGAGTTTGATTTAGTAAAAAAAGGTCAATTTTGTGTATACAGATAGATTAATGGGAGTTTGGTGGTTTTTATGATATTTTATGTGGATAATATAAACCATATTGAAAATTATTTCCCAAATTCACACTATATAAACATATGGTTGAGAAAATATTAATTTATGAGAGTCATGTGTAAAATAACCTACATAATACATATTATGGTCGATAAACATAGAAATAATATGCTTCTTAGACTGAGTTAGAACACATATGTCAGTAATGTACTAAAGTGGTTTTACATGGAGATCTTCAAGAAGGGGACTTTACTAGTGATTCATGACATGAATCTTAGGAATAATCAAGATTATTTTAAATATTTATAATGGATATATAATATTACTTATGTTTTGACCATATGATCTTTCATGTATTCTTTGATGTGTAATCAATACTATGACACTTTTTATTTGATCATTACAAGTAGATAACAATCCATTTTTAGTGATTCCCTAGATTTCTATCAAGAACACCCTTAAGTACTTAAGAAGAATTAATATTATATTATTAGTCTTTGGAGGATAGTTTGATGTCATTGTTAGGGATCACACTTATTCTAATTTCAAATCCAACAAATATGATATGATACTCAATCTGAATTCTTGTTTTTTTAAATTGTGAACTAATCTGTAAGAAGAGTTCCAAAAAAGAAACTATAGGGGTCCAAAAAATTGAGTAAATAACTATATCAGATGTTGTAAAGGAATTAGGTTGGATTAATAATTTCATCATTTAACATGTGGTGGTTCCTAGAATTATGGAATCAATCAATATTTACTAGTAAAATAGTTTATTTATTACTGAGGCCAAGGAACCATAATCTCACCAAAATACCAAATACATACATTTCAAGTAAAGACTAATTCAATAAATTGTTTATAGGCGAGATATGATTGTTTATTGGGTGGATATAGAAGAAAATATTGAATATCTATTAAAAAACCATTAAAACAATAAAATATCAAAGGTCATGTTGAATATCTTGGTATTTGATGCATGATAGATTGGATATAATGGTTATAAAATGTTTAATGATTTTATAATAAAGGTTTTTTTTCATTTATTCATTCACGATACAATTTATATTATATAAAAATGGAATTATAACATCTATTTATAGTATTAATTTTATTTTACCCTAATATGTGATCATTATTGAGTATTATAACCTCTAACAATAAGTTAAAATTTACATGAGTATAATCGTTTACTCGATAAAAAGACCTCAATAGAAGATACAATGAATAAAAACACGACGTAATAAGTTGAGACTTATTATCTGAATTGACCCTCTAAATTATAACACATGGAATATCCTAGATTCATTTATATACTTAGATTTGTATACTTATTCTGAATTCCCATTACCTAAGGTTGGTGAGACACCTAGCATGTGAATCTTTATACTTTGATACCTTTATTATGAAATCATTAAGGCTTATCCAATAATGGTTTTAATGGGTATATTTATATTTGTGTCATCAGTTGAAGATTAACCATGAATTTTTTTTGAATCATATAACATGAAAAATCATTTAGGCCGTTGGTATTATTAGAATGAGAAAATGCATGACCATGCTTAACTAAATGTTAATTGATGCGATCAACTACTTCATGAATGATGTGTGATGTATTAAAGGACTATATTGATATATTTTAGAGAATAATGAATGTATGAGAAAACCTATATTATATTGATATGCTCTATAACTATTTTCCAATAGCTATCATAAAAAATAGATTATATAGGTATACATATGATGTATATGATACATCTTTTAGTGGACATGTTCATATGGAGAAATGAGTATGTTTGATCAATATCACACCAAAATCATTTTTAACATGAGTAAATATGAAGTTTTTCTACATTTATATCTTTTTTATATCAATAAAATTAAGATTTCATGTTTTTTTTTCAATTCTATAAAGGCTCACAGGGTAAAAGAGTCTTTAATTGGTATATGTATTATGTTTTGGAAAAGTGTTTGTTACCAAATGAAAAAGTTTTAAAAATTGTATAAAAAAAATTTTAAATGGATTATTAATGATTTTTGAATTATATCATAAATTACTTATGGGTTTTTTAGTGAATGTGGGAGATTATTAGAAATTAATTAAATGGTTATATATTATCAAGTGATATACCCTGAGTCATAGCCTATGATATTCATGTGATGTACACAAAAAATTATTATATCTTAATATTGTATAAGGAATGTGATTTCTATATCATAGAATATGATATTATTATGATATAAAGTGAAAACATTATACCATGTCTCCCATATCATTTACCATTATTTATGTATTAATGACTTATTATATCTATGGATATAAATAACTATTTAAAACCTTCGAAAGATTATGAAATCCCAAAGGGGCATGCATTAGGAGTAACACATGATGGATATCGTATGATGAAAGATGATTCCTGAATCCATTACATAAATTAAGGGATCCTATGTAAATGGACGTGAACCCCCCTACTGGGTACACATGATACATTCTAGAATAATATGAAGCCCTCCATTCCTCATAATTTAACCTTCATCTTTGCGGAGATGGTGATAACATACCATTAGGATTTTGGGGTTTATCATTATGAACAAGAATCCAAGGATCCATAGTGTAACAAATATTTATTGATGATATCAATCAAGAAAAAAGTCATCATGTACAAAAGATATGGACCTAATTGTGATAAAGATACACCAATTTATATATGTTATTTATCATACATATTGGTTTGTTAATTATAGATCAGACATAATAATGGGTTTCTTCTACTTCCGTAGTCATTATATGATCCTCCAAAACCATTCAATGTACTGCCCAACTAAGTTAATCACACATGACTCTATTTTATGTGCGATTCAATAAAAAAACTTAAAAGGATTTTTAATTAAGGATACATGGATGATGATTTCAAATAGAAAAATTAAAATTCACTTAAATTAATATAGTATTATGTTTAAAATATCCTAAAAACATTTATCTATTTAAAAATCATTAGATAATCCTTTTTAAAATAAATTACAAAATTTATGAAAATCAAAGAATTATTTCATTTATTTAGAATTAATGTAAAATAAATGTAAAATTACTAAAAAAATACTAAATAAAATCTAGAAAATTGTTGTTTGATCACTATTTTTCTTTCAAAAAACGTTTCCCTATATGGTTTCCTTCTTATTTAAAATTTTAATATTTCACATCACTTTCACAAAATTACTATAAAAATTATTTTTTTTAACCATCACATAATTTTTTTTGTTAAAATTTATTGTTTTCTTATGAACATGTTAAATTTACATCTCTATGGAGATTATGATTCATCGTAATAATAGGCTGTTAAAATAATAGATAAAATAATACATTAAAATGAATTTATGATGAGCCTTTTTAATACATCTAATTGTCCTAGGAACTTAGGCTTTCTCTAATAAATATAGGGTTTGGATACATATCAATCCATGGCCTCTCGTGTGAGGATTTTAGTTTTATATGACAATAAGTCCTTAAATTAAAGTATTTTCAGGTACCAATGTATATGGACACATTATATATATATAACTGGATTTTATTATTGGGTAATTAACACAAATCATGAGTTTTATAAATTGTTATATATTAATATCTTTGGAATATATTAATTTTGTTGAAGGAACAAGATTGAAAAACCGAATCACTAGAATCATGAATACATATTTGTATTACCTGATATGCTAAGTTTTCATCAGATACAATCATTATAAATGATATAAATATTATATATATAGAAATGGTGAGAATAAGAATAACCTATATATATACTAAATATGGGATTCCTTATAAATAAAAATATATCAATACACCAGTAATCAAAATTGATAGGTTCAAGCTAAAGTAGGATTCCCATAGATAATCACATGTATGAAATAATGGATGTGGCTATCCCAATGAATTGGGTAACCATTTGACATTGTGATATTTGGATTACACATAGATAATAATTCGTAAGAGTTTTGTTACTTGAAGAATATAGGTGAGTTTAACCAAATGATAGATTTAGCAAAGGGAGTGTTCACTTAACTATCTAAGAGTCATATATGGTTTTATTAACATGATTTCCAACCTTAATATACAAATGTAGAGAGAAAAAATTATAACCACTAATCAGTGAAATATGGATATTGATTGCCTAAACAGATATTATGTATAAGGTTATTATTTTTTCCAAGAGCACATTTAATAAAATCCCTTATTTAAATAATATAACATTTGACACTCACCCTGAGATATTTCTTGTAGTAGATAATGGAGTTTATCAGGGATATAATTTCAACATTTCTTATAACTTAGACCTATAGTTTATTAAATTAACATATATTCTTGGGATGATTCGTCAAGGAGAGTAATCATAAGCATATAGATGTGAATTTTATAGAAATAACTTTCTATAATTCCTTCTCATCAGTACTCGAGACATTAGAGGAATGAAACACTGACTAAGTATATGATAAAACTATTGAAATGATAGGTATATCAATGTTTTGAAATTTGGGAAAGAATTTTAGTATTTAATTTCAACACTTATGATTTTAGTTTACCTAGTAGATTCGTTGTAGACTTAAAAATTTGTCAATAAATTTTATCTATAAAAATAAATTTGATTTATATATCTTATTTTGATAATATGGGATTTTAATTAATTATTAATAAGTTGAGTTTTTCTATATATATGAATGAAATTATTTATGTCATTGAGAATATGGTGAATGTTTTCTATATTTTAGGAATTGATAAACCATCATATAATTTTCATAATAATAGGGTTAAAGTTGATTCTAACACCTCCTATATTTAGAATTATTTCATTGGATATATAATTGAGAAATAGTTTTAAAGACTCTATATATATAAATTTTTGACATAAATTTATTATGAATTATTTGATAAATGAAAATATTTTTTATTACATAAAATGAAATAATAAAATTTTTGTAAATAATGTGAGAGGGATAGTGGACTATTGGATATTATACATATGGATTTATATGGACCAATGAGTACCCAATAATTTTTTGTGTATAAACACTTATAATCCTTTACCAATGATTTTTATCATTATGGTTTTGTGTTTTTATAAGACACATTTTTGAAATCTATAAAAATTTAAAAAAATTTGGATATGAATTACATAATCAATTAGGAAACATTATTAAGATTGTACACTTAGATAAGGGTGGTGAATAATTTATCATTGAATTTACTGAAAATTTATGATAATTTTTGAATATTTTTATATCTCACTCCTCCAGGAACTTTAGAGTTGAATTATGTTTTTACGAGGAAGAATCTTATATTGTTGTACATTATTCAATTGATGGCGAGTTAGTGTTACCTTCTTAAATCATTTCGAGGATATGATATGGAAACTATTTCATTCTTGCTATAATGTATTTCATCTAAAAGACTAATAAATATTTCATTTGAGATATGGGCAATAATGTATATGAATTAGTGTTTTATGAATATTTGGGGTTGTAAAACATATGTATGGTATTCATATTTTGATAAAAGTGTCCCTAAATTATAAAATTACATATTTAGGGGTCATACCAAGGAAAATAGGGGAAAATATTTTCATAATATTACTAAATAAAAAGTGTTTTTATCATGAACAAGTATTTTACTTGAGAAGGAATATATTAACCATCGACTCCAATACCCCTCTATCAACTCCCCTATCTCACCTCGAATTGACATCCATTTCAATATCTCGACATTTAATTAGTGGTTATGAATAGTAATAAATAAATTTTTAATACCATATGGTTTAAAATGTATAAATAGATTAATTTGGTACCAATTGATTAGAAATAAAAATAAAAAACAATTAAAAGTGACAGAAATGTTTTCCTGAATTTTTATATGTGCACAATGTGTTTCTATCTTAATAATTTAAATTAGTCACTATTATTTAATAATTTAAAGAAAATTTATATATTTTATATTCAATATTTTTTTATCATTCATATAATTTTTTTATTGGCATGGTATGAGAATAAATGTAGTTTTATTCCAAACAATTGTAAATTGGTTTCGTTGCATTTGGCACACATATTTTAAAGTTAATGATTTTAGATTTTATAAAATTTATTTTAAAAAATTAAATTCATTTTTTATATTATCATGTAAAAATTATATCAGAGTTAATTTTTGATAAATTTATGAAAAGAATATTTTTTCAATGAATTGTAGAAAAATACTTTTTTTAAACTATCTTTTTGATTGAAGAATTATCAAAGATGCATTTTTTTAAAAATTTGTTTAAATGTAAATTTATTTCAATTATATTATATTTTAACCTATGTTTTTAACTTTTATTCAATTTTATGATGAATTCGCATATGAAAATTCTTTATACATAAAGAGAAGTTTTCTTTTGAAAGACGCTTTTTCGACGTACTGAGGGGTTTAATTTTAAATTAAACTCCGCCACTTCTTTGATTTTTATTATTTAAAATGGATTTAATATTTAGAATCATAAAAATTAATATTATTATATAATTTAAAATTATTTTTTTCTTAATTAATAGTCAAAATAATAAAAATTATTTACCCCAGTTAAGGATAAAACATGTTTACAAGGAGTAAATCTAAAAAATAAGGGTTAAAATAACCTAAAAACTTGCCTAACATTTATTTTATGGTCATAGTATGATCTTATATTATATATTAGTTTTTAATATTCCATTTTTATCTATTTTTTGTGTGTAAAACGTGGGTATATTTTATTTTTAAAAAAAATTCCAATTGTTTCCTCTCCCCCACTTCTAAAGGGACCCCTCTCCTCCCATATCCACTTATGAGGAGACCATTGGTTCATCCAATAACTACCCATATCCTTTAATTAAATACCTAACTATAATATAGAAAAAATGTTTTGATTACAAAACCATTATAAGAAGGATTTAGGTATAAACCTCAAGCGGTTATCCGAAGAAGAGGTTTAGTTCTTAACCATGATTCTTCAATTTATTTAATCCTATACCCCCTTAAAAATTATAACACTATGATAAAAAATAAAACAAGTATATTTAATATAAGTATATGTTATTATGTTAATTTTATATCCTATATCTATCCCATATTCCATCAAATGGTACACAAAACTGTTGATCATGTGTACGATGGTCTATGACATAACGAACTGATGTAATTTTTTTTCCATCACCACCTCTCATGGATTGATATAATGATGGATGTAATGTAAATATAAGATATTTAGTAAAATATTATAATTCTTATATTAAAATATAATATCTAACTTATATGATTCCAATCATTTGAAAAATGATAACGTCGCTCTTACGTACGTTTGGGGGACTGCCTACACGAAGCGATGTGATACATTTTTCATTTTACATTAGAATGGATTATAATAAAGATATATTTAATTAATATATATTATATATATATATATGATATAATAATGCTTATATAATGTTTAAATAATATTTACCTATATTTTTCCATTTTTTTAAAAAATGAAAACATCGTTCATGTGTATGTACGACCTACCATCTCTATAAATGATGTAATTCATTTTTTATATCTAAATTTTATGGATTAATATAAATAAATATAAAAGAAATATATATGATAGTTATATAATTATTAAAATTATTTATACAATCAAACATGATCAAATTATAATGACCAAAACTACTGACCCAGAACATACATTAAAAATGAAATAGTTATCACATGAAATAGTGTTTTTATTAAATAATTATTAATAAACGAATAATAAAAAGTTATAATGAAATAATATATTGAATTATTTATATGATTATTGTTTTTTATATATTTATAATAAATCAATATTTATTATATAGAGTTTTTAATAAGTACGAAGGAAACCTCACCAAGGTAACGTTTTTTTCTTAATATTGTCATTATTTGGGACTATTTATGTTTATGTATCAGTTTGGGAAATTATTTTATATTTAAATATTAGAAAAAATATATTTTCAACCACTCAATTTATTTATATAAATTAAAATTTTTCCTTTCAATTTACTCTCTTTAAGTACACAAGATACCAAAAAATACTTTTTTTAAAGGAAACTGGCAATGTTTTTCTACTCAATTAGGAATCATTCCCTTCCATATATATATTTTTCATAAAATATATAATGAAATGTTTTTTTACAATAAAAAAATATATTAAATAAAATTTATCCATTTTTAAATTGTAGAAAATATTTTACAAAGATCCTTCTTATCGTTTTCTGAATGAGGTAATTTTTGTTTTTTACAAGAGTATAAAAGGAATGTTTTTTTAAAATATTGTACAAAATTAACTCCCATAATAAATAATAATTTATTTTAATATTTATTTATAATTTTATATGGTATAATTCAAATAATTTTTTTCTTAATATTCGGATAGTATTGTAGACCTAAAAAAGTGATTTAAAAGTGAAAATTTTATTTTACTCGATAACATTTCTAGTGATATTTTTAGATTATATTACTCAACGTTAATAGTATGTGGTAAATATTATGACTTATTGGAGATGAAGTATTTGATACCATTCACCATATTAATCTGGATGGTTTATTTTTATATTTATTTATTGGGGAAATTATTAATTTTTTATATTCTAGTTTTATTAATATGAATGATTATATTTATTAGCTCATTTTCCACTAGAAGAAAGTAAAAAAAATGTAGTTCACATTAAATGTTTATGTTTTTATATTTCAAACCATTAATATGGGGAATACATTGGACTTAGTAAGTGATGGGTGAGGTTCGTTATAACCCCTCAATGCATCATTAGGTAACATGAGACAAACTATCTTCTGTATTTGTATGATGACTTACCCATATATGTTAGATATCTTGGAATGAGGCCTTAATGGTATGTTTATGATGCCTTAAATTATGTGTTCCTTCATTATGATATTATTTATTAATATCCTTGTGATTATTCTATAATTTATGATATCCATAGATAAGTTTCAAGTGCATGTGATTATTTATATGACATTATATGATCATAATTTATTCCTTCCATAATATTATTTATGCTCATGTAATTTATTAAATGATTTTTTTCTAATATTTACCTTTCCATATTGGTTATGCCCTATTTATGCATAGTATATTCTACTGTATGCATACCTTTACTGAGCATATGATCCCACACTTTCTTATATCTAATTTCCAAAATATGTTATAAATTTTATTATGATTGATATTAAAGGACATGATAAAGGGAATAATGGTGTTATCAAAGAGAATAATATGTTGTATTTTATGTTTTCAATTGTAATTTGAGATTCAAGTATGAATCTAGTTTTCTAAGAATTATAAAATATTTGGTTCTTCTGGATATGGTTCCTTATATCTAGGAGAAATTTAATAATGTAATGACCGACTATTTGATACTAGGGTTAGTTTATTTATAGTTGGTATTAAAGGAATTTTAGTAAAAACCTTTAGAAATCTATTTAAAAAAACACAGATCAGAGAAAATAACCCTATTACCAACTTTGAGGATAAATATTAGTATTGGATAATGAAATAAAAGTTTGGTAATGATTATTTGGATTTACTAGAAATTCATCTCTGTCAAAATACTATAAGTGGATGTTATTTGAAAACATTATACTTTTGGGTAATAACTCTGAAAAGGGAAAATTGGTCCTTTACTCATTCATCATATAGTGTACGAAAAAAGCCCTTACTACTCACCTAGTTTGACAATACAGGTGGATATTCTTGGGATAAATCATTTTTTTAGAAAAAATAATATATATGATTCGAAAACATTCCTAAAGAAACCATGTTTATGATTATGCGATTAATTATTCATAGATTTTTCAATTTTTATTATGTGTTTCACTGTTGTTTGAATAATACATTATGTTTTAAAATGTTGTGATTTGATTTAGTTTCTAATGTAATTTATAAATTGAACATAGAATAAATAATGAGAACCATATCAATGCATGTAATCCATATATTGATTTCCCTTCTAAGGAAGATAATAAAGTTATAGATGGAGCTGTATCTAGAGTTGAACAAATTATAACTATTTTCGTGCTATTGAATTAGTTTGTGACCAATAACATGGCTCAATTGGATCATCTTAGAGATACATAATATGGTGTAATAACGATATACCACTTCATTTATCAACAACCTCCATCATTAATTTTATCTAAAAATCTATTTGCAGCAGAATAATGGATAAGTTCCATGGGGATGATATTTCTCACTTTGGGAAGTAATGCTAGGGAAAATATTTTTATGGAAGTTTGTGATCTCTCAAGGGATGAAGATCAATTTTTTTCATCAATTCAAAGAACTAAGTATGAGGAGGAAATAATGAGTATCTAATGGAAGGATTTTAATGAAATTATGTTGGAAAAATATTGTACTCATGAATAAGAAGAAGATATGGAGAGATAATTACTGAGTCTATAATAAAAATAATATGAACATGTTTCTAATTATAAAACCTACTTTACAAGGTTAATAAGGAATATTGAAAACTATTTATGTAATATAAAGGGTAACATTGACTATTTCATTGATGCTATTAATCCAATCCTTTAAAGGGAACTAGTGTCCTACTAATTCTAATCATAAAAGGACATAATATCATATATTACCAAGATAGAGAATGAATTCTACTAGTATTATGATTTTGAAGGAGAGTGAGATAAGAAAAGGGTGTTTGGTAAGTATAGAAAAGGAAATATGGAAAAATAGAAGAAGGGAAGGTTGGAATTTCAAGATTATAATAAATATGGATAGAAACACCATTTAACATGATTTATATGAATGAGAGTTTTCTACAATTATAGAGGGAAATGAAACCATGATCCTAATTTCAAGTGAAATAAATAAGATTCTAATGTGTAATTATTTTACTATAAGGAGATATACTACTATGAAAATGGGTTTCCCTAGAATCAAGGGAATTTTTCCCATAAAAGGACAAGCGAGAAAGTACATTTTTATGTGATCACAATAGATGAGCTTGAAGTTCCTAATGATGTGGTGGTAGTGTCTTTAATCACATCAACAAATATTTATAATAATTATTTGAGTCTAGATCTTCACACTCTTTTATATCATCCATGTTTTTAAGGAAAATCAGATATTTCCTTAGCACCTTAATAAGGGAGTTATCTGTCAAGATTCGTAGTGGAAGTCTAACTACAACACGGATGTATCCATCAGTTCCCATTATTACATATAAACATGCCCTATTTTTCAAAATTAGTTGTTATACCGATTGTTGATTTTTATATAATACTTGATATGGGATAGACATCAAAATCTGACACAAAATTTAAATTAAAAGAGAATTAAATTTCAATTCATGGGGAAGATGTGGAATTACTTATCTTTAGAGGAGAGACTTCATCAACTAAGCCATGTCTTGATCTACCATAGCAGCTCATCTATTTTTTCTTATTGAGGAAGAATAACATACCCAACCTATTCATGTAAAGGAAAATCATCAAATTGAAGATGTACCTATTATACTAGAAAAAAGTTATGTATTTTTAGACAAATTACTTATATATACACTAGAGAATGAGGTTGAGTTTTCCATTTATATAATTCCCAATGAAAGAACAATATCAAAGAATCCATAGAGAATGGACACATGGGAATTACTGGAGTTGAAGAAAAAACTGGAGGAGTTGTGTGATAATGGGTGTATACACCCATGTTTCACCACGGGTTTCCCATGTTCTTTTCATTAAGAAGAAACATCAATCAATTATGCTATGAATTGATTATAAATAAACCAATGCTATTATGACAAAGAAAAAGTATCTTCTACCTCTTAATGATGACTTATTCAATCGACTTCCTGGATGCCAATATTTTTCAAACACTTACACCTTCATTTCAGGTATCATAAATTGTGAGTAAAGAAGAACATTCTAAATGAGGTATGAACATTAAGAGTTCAACATAGTTCAATTTATATTTACTAATGTACACTCTATCATCATGGAACTAAGGAATAAAGTATTTAATAAACAGATTGGTAATTTTTTTCATCTTTATTGATGATATATTTGTGTACTCTAAGAGCTATTTAGATCATGATAATTACTTATAGATTATTCTTGATACACTTAAAAGAAAAGAGTTATATGGGATATTTATAAAATGTTAATTTTTACTTCATAATGTATTTTTCACGGTTATATTATCTATAAGTTGGAATCATAGTTGTTCCTATGGAGAGAAATATTTTACAAGAGTGGACTACAACAATGAGAACAATTGAGGTATGTTGTTTCATTTTTTGATAGGTTACTATGATCATTTCATTCAAATTTTTTCCTGATTGGATATCCCATTAAATAATATTTCTATTAAAGAGATTGATTTTACATAGAGCAAGGAATATAAATAATTTTTTAAATAATCGAAGAATATATTGGTGAATACTTTAATTTTGAATCAACCCTAGTAAAATGATAGATTTTTTTATATAGTGATGCATCATGGAAGGGACTTAGCTGTGTCCCTATAAAGAATATTATAGTTATTTCCTATAGATCAACATAGATAAATATTCAAGAAAAAAACTATCCCACCCGTAATCTTGATTTTGAATCTACAATATTTTCTTTTAAGATACAGAGTGATTATCAAAATGGTGAAAGATACAAGATAAAAAAAGTCATAAGAGTATGAAATATATATTTTCATAGAATGAGCTCAACCTGAGGCAAAGGTGATGTATTAATATCCTCATTGGGTATGATTTATCAATACAATACCACCTAGGGATGGAAAAATAAGGTATCATATTCATTGAGAATAAAATATCATGGTGTTATAGACAAAATAAGGATTTATATGTATCTTATAATCCTAGATATATTACAGATAGATATGGGAATTATTATGAAAGGGGAAAAACACTTATTTTTCTAATGACTTCTGATAAAACATTATTAGAATAAGCAAAAATTTCTCATTCTAACAATTTGATTTATCAAATGAAAATTAAGGTTATGAATGAGAGATAATCATAAGACCTAATTTTTGAAGATGCAATTCTAAAATTTGGAAAGATACTATGTGTTCCAAATATACCTGAGCTGGAGTGGGATTTTCTATATGATGTTCATAACTCAAATTTGTATATACAGCCTAATAGCACCAAGATGTATATATATATATATTTGATGGAAGATTTTTTATAGGATAATAAGAAGTAGGAAATTACTTATTATGTGTCAAGATGCTTGGTTTGTTAATAAGTTAGGGCCAAGAGTAATCATCATAGAGGAGTCATGAAATGTATACCTTTTACTAGGTAAAAATGGGATAAAATTACTATGGAATATATCATTTTATTACCAAAGACTCATAGAAAAATGATAAAATATGGTTTATTGTTAATATCCTCACCAAATCTACACATTTAATCACAATTAGAGAAGATTTTACTCTTGATATACTTTTACAACCCAAAATTAATTAAGTTATAAGACTTTATGGAAGACCTATTTAAACTGTGTTTGATCATGATCAAAGATTTACATTGAATTTATCAAAAATACTTTTGAAGGATATTGATATGTAGATTTATTTTATCACTTCTTATCACCCTCAAACCAAAGGAAAACAAAAAACAACTATTAAAAAAATTATCAGTCATGTTGAGGTCATTCTCTTTTGACATTCAAGGAATGTGAGATCGATATTTAACTTTGGAATAATTCACCAATGACCATATCTCCTATTCAAGTATTCAAATGGAAAAATATAAGCATTATATAGAAAGAGGTATCATACTACAATTTATTAGGTTGATATTGGTGAAAGGAATCATTTAGGCCCATAAATTGTGGAGGATAAAACAACAATGGTAAATACATTCCAAACCCATATCAAATCATATTAAAGATGAAAAAAGAGATATGATGATAACAAGAGGATATATTTGTAATTTCATGTGGGAGATCCTATTTTAGGGAATGTGTCTCTATAGAATAGTGTTATAAGTTTTGGTATGAAATGGAAATTGAGTCCTAGGTACAGTTAAACTTATGAAATCCTAAAAAAATTATAGATGTTGATTACTATTTTTAAATTCCACAATGTCTCTCTAAACTCGATGATGTGATCCATATATCATTATTATGGAAGTAAATGCCATACCAATTTCATGTATGGAACTTTTAAAAAATATAATTGGATATAGATCTATTTTACTGTGAAGTGTTTATCCATATTATGTACACTAGAGAGTAAGTGTTGAGGAATCAAACTACTTAGATGGAAAAGGAACTTCAAATAAATCACAAGATAGAAGAGGTTAAGTGGGAACCTAAATAAGTAATGATGAATAAATAATAAAATATTTTCATGAGGTGAAATTATAAATTTTTTTATAATAGAATTTTTTATATAGGGAAGAATTTAACACCTCAAGACTTTATAATATTTTTTTTAAATTTAATATCTTCAATAACTTGCGTTGCATGAAATCCTAAGTCTAAAAGCAACATAAAATAGTATAACCTTATAAACTATCCATTAAATAGAAAGGTATGAATATGGTTAATTAAATTAGTAAAAGTATATGTTTTAAAAATTTACAATTAAATTCATTAGTTATCAATTGATTATATATAAATATAAAAAACATTCCAAAGTAATAGAAATACTTTACCAAAAAACTATTTTTATGCATCAAATGTAATTTTATCTTAATAAATTAAATTAATAGCTATTGGGAAATGATTAAAATTATATATATATATATATATATATATATTAAATATAATGTTTTTTATTCATCTAATATTTTTTTATTAATGAGATTGTAACAAATCCAATTTCTTCTTAAAAAATGTAATGTGGTTTCACCTCATTTTGATAACTTTAAAATTAATTTTCCAATTTTTAAAAACATTATTTTGTAAAACGAACTTTATTTTGAAAATGATAAATTTAAAATTATCTTAGTTTGAATTTTTGATAATTTTAGGAAAAGATTAAATTTTTTATGAAAAGTTAAATAACTAATTTTTATTGAAATAAGTTCTTTCATTTAAAGAATTTAAAATTTTATTTTTTGTTTTAAATTGTTTTAAAAGTAAAATGAGTTTAAATATATTATTTTTAAACTAATATAGGTCATTTTTATCAATTTTTTGATGAATCTTGATATAATTCTTTTATACATTAGGAATATTTTCTTTGGAAAACCATTTTTTCATCGCGCTTGTGAGTTTAAATTTAAATTAAATTCTTCAACTCAAGTGAATTGAAATTTTAAAATGGATTAAATATTTAGAATCCTAATAATTAATATTTTTCAATAAGGGAAAACTAATTTTTTCATAATGAATAGTAAAAACAATAAAAATTAATTACCGCATTTAAAGGTAAAACAGGTTAACTGCGGGACAAACATAAACTACCGAAGTTAAAATAACATAAAAACATGTCTAATTTATTTTTTATAGACATATTTATACCTTATAAGATAAAAGATTCTGAAAACGATTCATTTTTATCCATTTTTTGTTTTTTAAATCATGGATATGTTGTATTATTTCCAAAAATTCCAACAATGCCCTCTCCCCCATTTATATAAGGACACACCATCTACTCTAATTTTGAAACTTCCAGAGACCTTAGGTTCAACCTTTACCTTCCCAAATAATTTCCTTACATCCCTCTCCATGACTATAAGTGACTTATTTAATCATAGAACAATCCTATGATGGGTTTATGTATAAACTAAAGAGGTTCTCTGAAGAATAGTTATACATCATAACCATGAATTTTCATTTCATTTTTTACTCTACCCCATTAAAACCTTTTCAAAATATGATAAAATAGTAAACAAAATATATTAAATATTGTTTTATGTTATTATATTTGTTGAATAACCTATACAAATCCCCTATTCCATCAAATGTGAAATGAAACTATAAATCATGTGTACGACAGAATACCACCTCACGAACCAAAAGTACTAAAATTTAAAACTTTACCAATAGTTCAAAACCATTGGTAAAGGCATGGAAACCATTGGTATATAGTATACCAATGGTTCCCTCAAATATGGCCAAGTAGGCTGTGAAAATAGGCCTATACCAACGGTTCTGTGAAAACCGTTGGTGTAGGTGTCAAAATAGTTGGTATACCAACGGTTTTCTACAAACCGTTGGAAGATGTGTGTTAAAGTATTACATATACCAACGGTTTGTGAAACCGTTGGTATTGAAAGGATATGGAAATCCATAAGGCTTTACCAACATTTTTTTTATTACCATTGGTATAATCCTATACCAATGGTTATAAAAAACCGTTGGTATAGTTATATTATAGAATCTATACCAAGGGTTTTGAAAACCATTGGTATAGATTTGATAAAATCCACAACAGCATGCCCCTCTCCCCTCTTCAGACCTGCAACAACACAGCTCCACAACAACATAGCAACACACCTCTCCCTCTCCAGACCCGCAACAACACCAATACAAAATCCCCATCCAAAGTATTCAAAATTTAGAATTCATTCCAAAATTTAGAAATTTAGAAATTGAAATGCAATAACACCCATAAGTGAAAAAACCTACATGTTATAAGAAATGAAAAAACACCCATAAGAGTATTCCAAATTTATAATTCATTCCTCAATCAAACCACAACACCAACACACATAAGAGTATTCAAAATTTAGAATTCATTCCTCACTCAAACCACAACACCAATACACACAAGAGAAAAAACCTACATGTAATAAGAAGCACATGGGATTTTTAGTCATTTTCTTGGGTTGAGTATCTTAAAACAAATAGAAGAAATTGGGTAGAGTGGACAAGGATCATGATACCCATATGATAGACAATGTTAGTGGACATGTTCTTAGGCCTAGAATGAGTTATAGAAAGCATATGGGATGTTTATATTCCACTATTGATTATGTTTCCATGTATAAATGGTTCCTGATGTGTTACTAGGAAACATTGGCCAATTTCTACATATGAGATGGGTTAACGGAAAAACATATATGTTTTTCATATACTTTTCGATTAGAATAAGGGGGTATGTGGCTAATTGTAATTTTCTCTCCTAGGTGTGATGTGAGGTGAATCACCATCTTTGGTAGTGGGTATGAATATTCAATTAAGTCATTTGTATTGGGTTCCCAAAGAGAATTTGGTTTGGTCCTAGAACTGACTATTTGAGGATGGGATTGAGGTGATCAATGGGGAAATTATGTCACCATATGTATTCCTCACCATTGGGGTATTTTTATAAGACTTTGAAACTAATTTTTCAAGAATCTATGTGTATCCTTGTTGACCAATTTTGTTATATGGTATGCTTGAGTGTTCATAAGTTTCATATGAACTCACTATATGATATTTATTTGTTGTATGTTATTGTATAGAATGAATGACCCGTGATTGAGAATTAGAACATGAGTGTTGGTGAATGTTCATGATGGGATGTCGAGACTCATTCCTAAAATAATTCAAGTTTTTCTATATATACTATGACCCATTGTGTTTCAATCTATTCCTTGTGAATATTTTCTTCTAATAACGTATGACTAATAGACCATATTTTATTTTTTATCCCTTAATTTAAAGAATCTATGTGTAGCCTTGTGAATATTTTCCATATTCCATTTGTTTTTTTTCACATAAAATGTTGTACATTTCAAAAAAAAAGTGAGACACTTTGAGTGATTCTAGTCACACCGTGCCTCAGATTGAGGTGGGGGTCTGTCTGGGTGGTGCATGGGGCTGTCTGGGGTGTGGGAGGGTTGTTCAGGTGGTATGGGGGGCTATCTGGGGAGTGGGGGCTGTCCGGGGTAAGGGGGATTGGGGGATATCAAGGGGGTGGGGGCCGTCTGAGGGGGGGGGATGTCCGGTGGGGGGGGGGGGGAGGGGGCTATCTAGAGTGTGTTTTAGGCCACCACGGTCACATGTCACCTCTGATTGATGTGTCGTCTGGCCGACCGTTTCAAAATTATCCCACTCTTTGTTGTCTTCTGATTTCATGGTATTCCGAGGTCATTCGTTCGATTTTGACCACCCCACGGACCCTTTTCAAGTGTACCGAACACCTAAAAACAGATATTATTTCATGCCGTGCAAACTGCGAATCCAAATGACATGTTGTCTTTTCGTACACCTCATGAATAAAAATTAGGGTGTTTTCCTATGATTTCAAGTCATTCCAATATCGTTCGATATGTATTTGAACGTAAAATGCATGTTGTGGTCATTTAAGACACACAATTTGTGTTTTTTGGCCACCACGGTCACGTTAAATTGATGTGATATTTTCCCGACCATTTCACAATTCAACCACCCTTTATTGTCGTCTGATTTCATTGCATTTTGAGGTCGTTCGTCCAGTTTTGACCACCCCACACAGGCTTTTCTGGCGCACCAAACACCTAAAAAACACATATTAAACTTTGTTGCGCAATCCACACATCTGAATGACGTGTTGTCTCCTCATACACCTCAAGAATAATAATTATGGTGTTTTTGAGTGATTTAAAGTAATTATGATGTCGTTCGGTGTGCGTTTTACCGTTAAACACATGTTTTGTCCATTTACGACAGGCGAAGTGCGTTTTCAGCCATCGCGGTCTCACGACACCTATGACTGACGTGTCGTATGGCCGACTATTTCACAACTAACCCACCCTTTATTGTTGTCTGATTTCATGGCAGTTTGAGGTCATTCGACTAGTTTTGACCACCCCACGCACACTTTTCAAACGCACCAAACACATAAAAAACACATATTCAGTCGTACCGTGAAGACCGCACATCCGAATGATGTTCAGTCTCCTCATACACCTCACAAATATGAATTAGGGTGTTTTGGGTGATTTAAAGTCATTTTGATATCGTTTGGTATGCATTTGACCATTAAACGCATGTTTTGGCCCTTTACAACACATGAAGTCCATTTTCGGCCATCATAGTCACAGAACACCTCAGATTGACGTGTCGTATGGACGACCATTTCACAGTTCACCCACCTTTTGTTTTCGTCTGATTTTATGGCATTCTGAGGTCGTTTGGCTGGTTTTGACCACCCCACACACGCTTTTCAAGCGCGCCGAACCCCTAAAAAACACATATTCAGTTGTTCCATGCAAACTGCACATCTGAATGACGTGTCGTCTTTTCGTACACCTCACGAATAATAATTAGGGGTTTTTGGGTGATTTCAAGTCATTCTGATGTCCTTGGGTATTTATTTGACCATAAAACACATGTTTTGGCCATTTACGACACGCATAGTGTGTTTTCAGCCACCACGGTTACACGACACCTCCGATTGATGTGCCCTCTAGCCGAACATTTCAAAATTCACCCACCCTTTGTTGTCATCTGATTTCATAGTATTCTGTGGTAGTTTGGCTGGTTTTGACGACCCCATGCACACTTTTCAAGCACGCCAAACACCTAAAAAACACATATTCAGTCGTGCCACATAAACCGCATGTTCGAATGACATGTAATATTCTCGTAAACCTCACAAATAATAATTAGGTTGTTTCGTGTGATTTAAAGTCATTCTAATGTCATTCGACATACATTTGACCGCAAAACACATGTTTTGGCCACTTACGACATGCATAGTGCGTTTTCGGCCACCGCAGTCACACGACACCTCTGATTAACATGCCGTCTGGACAACTATTTCAAAACTCACCCACCCTCTATTGTCATCCAATTTCATGTAATTCTGAGGTTGTTCGGTCGGTTTTGACCACCCCACGCATGCTTTTCAAGCACACCAAACACCTAAAAAGCACATATTCAGCCCTGTCGCATAAACCGCATGTCCAAATGACGTGTTGTCTCCTCATACACCTCATGAATAATAATTAGGGTGTTTTTGTGTGATTTCAAGTCATTTTGATGTCGTTCTGTATGCATTTGACCGTTTAATGCATGTTTTGGCCATTTAGGACACACAAAGTGTGTTTTCGGCCACCGCGGTCACACGAAACCTCTGATTCATTTGTCATATGACCAGCCATTTCACAATTCACAAACCCTTTATTGTCGTCTGATTACATGGTATTCTGCGGTCATTTGGATGGTTTTGACCACCCCATGCACGCTTTTCAAGCACACCAAACACCTAAAAAACACATATTCAGTCGTTCCACACAAACCGAACGTCCGAATGACTTGTCTTCTCCTCGTAAAACTCAAAAATAAAAATTAGGGTGTTTTTATGTGATTTAAAGTCATTTAGTTATCGTTCGATATGCAATTGATCGTTAAACACATGTTTTGGACAATTAAGACACGTGGAGTGCGTTTTCAGCCATGGCGGTCACACGACACCTCTAATTGACGTGTCGTCTGGCCAACCATTTCACAGTTCACCCATACTTTGTTTCTATCCAATTTAATGGAATTATGAGGTCATTCTGTTGGTTTTGACCACCCCACGCTTGCTTTTCAAGCGCGCCAAACACCTTAAAAAGATATATTCAGTCTTGCGTGAAAACCGCACATCTGAATGATGTGTTGTCTTTTCCTACACCTCTAGAATAATAATCATGGTGTTTTTGTGTGATTTCAAGTCATTCTGATGTCGTTGGGTATGTATTTGATAGTAAACCACATGTTTCATCCATTTACAACATGCAGAGTGTATTCTCGACCATCGCGGTCACACAACAGCTCCGATTGATGTGTCGTCTGGCCGAACATTTCAAAATTCGCCCACCCTTTTTTTCCTGTGATTTCATAGCATTCCATGGTCATTCATCCAGTTTTGACCACCCCATACAAGCTTTTCAAGCACGCCAAACACCTAAAAACACATATTCAGTCATGCCATGAAAACCACTCGTCTGAATGACGTGACGTCTCCTCATACCCATCACGAATAAAATTTAGGGTGTTTTTGTGTGATTTTAAGTCATTATGATGTCGTTCGGTATGCATTTGACCATTGAATGCATGTTTTGGCCACTTACGAAATGCGGAGTGCATTTTCAGCCATCGCAGTCACATGACACCTCCGATTGATGTGACGTCGAGATGAACATTTCGCAATTCACCCACCCTTTGTTGTTGTCAGATTTCATTGCATTCCAAGGTCATTCAGCTGGTTTTGACCACCCCGCGCATGCTTTTCAAGCGCGCCAAACACCTAAAAAACACATATTTAGTCATGCCACTCATACCGTGCATCTGAAAAATGTGTTGTTTTTTTAGACCTCACAAATAATAATTAGGGTGTGTTTGTGTAATTTCAAGTCCTTACGATGTCGTTGGGTATGTATTTGACCATAAAACACAAGTTTTGTCCATTTACTACACGATGAGTGCATTTTCGGGCACTGCGGTCACATGACAGCTCCGATTGACGTTTCATCTAGCCGACCATTTTAAAATTCACCCCCCTTTGTTGTCGTCTGATTTCATAGCATTCCGAGGTCATTCAGCCAGTTTTGACCACCCCACGCACGCTTTTCAAGCGCTCCAAACAACTAAAAAACACATATTTAGTTGTGCCGTGTGGAACAAGTGTCCAAACGATGTGTCATCTCATCTTACACATCAAAGATAATAAATAGGGTGTTTTCCAGTGATTTCAAGTCATTATGATGTCGTTCGACATGCATTTGACCGTTAAACACATGTTTTGGCCATTTACGTCACGCAAAGTGCATTTTCCACCACTTCGGTTACATGAAACCTCTGATTGACGTGAAATCTAGCCGACCATTTCACAATTCACCCAACCTTTGTTGTCGTCCTATTTCATGGCATTCCAAGGTCGTTCGACCAATTTTGATCAACCCACGCACGCTTTTCATTTGCGCCAAAAACCAAAAAACACATATTCAGATGTGTTGTGAAAACCAATCATATAAATGATGGGTCATCTTCTCGTACACCACAAAAATGACCCACAGATCATTGTGTTAAAGTTTCAAGACAATCCGAATATTTCAGGTCAGGTTTCCGTTTGTAAGTTGTTGTTTTCACTTAAAATGTTGTCCATTTCAAATTAAATTGGGACACTTTGAGTGGTACCGGCCATGTCATCCCTCATATTGAGTAGAGGATGAGTCGTACATGTCAAATATGACCCATGGATCATTTTCCTAAAGTATCAACACAATCGAAATATGTTTAGTCGGTTTTCCGTATGCCAGTTGTTTTTACTTAAAAGGGTGTTCATTTTAAACAAAAGATAGACACATTGAGTGATACCGGCCACACCGTGCCACGGATTGAGGCAGGGTTGACTCGTACACATTACATATGACTCATGTATAGTTTTCCTAAAGTATCAATACAATATGAATTCATTAGGTTGGTTTTTTGTAGGCTAGTTAGGAAAATCATGCAACAACAATGATAATATCTTATACTAAAACTATAGACATTGGGCATGATGTGCATCCTGGGGTGCATGGTTAGGGAAAATCATGCACATTGCTTCTAATATATATCCCTATATCTTTGGTATATACCTTCTGGGATGGACTTAAATTTTTTACCAATCGTGAGGAATAGTGTTTTTCTACGCCGACCAGCGTTCTGAGCTCCAAACAAGCCCCATAAGCCCCATAAAACATTATAACATCATTAGGAATCCATATTTGGTAAAAAATAAAGATTTATATTGAATTTAAAAATATCCATACAAGAGTGAAAAACCAGTTTAAAAAATAAAGAGTTGTACAGAATTCAAAAATGTAATGGATCAATCTGCCCCTGATCACCATCACAATCACCACTGTCATCGTCAGCCTCACCCTCGTTGCCATCTCTGTCCTCTTCATCATCCTCGTCATCATCCCCATGCTCATCCTTGGCCCCATACTCTCCCTCAGCTCCATTTTGTCCCTCGTCCTCATCCATATCCTTGCCCTCATCCTCTTCAGCATCCTCGTTATCACCAGGAACTTCATCATCTCGAACGCCACTAGAAATGCCTCCTGGAGCATTGGATAATGCACCCATCGACGACATATATGGCTGATAAGCCACGTTGGCCTCTGGTGGAAGTGATGAAGATAAATCTTTGATCAGTTTCGTAAATTCTTTCTCCCTCATTTGAACCTATTATTCCAACTCTATGACCCTTTTATCAGATTGTCTTGCATGCTCCTTGACTTGTTCCAACTCGGTGGTATTAGAATTGATACCTAGAGAGGACCAATACCTTATCGGGACTATATTCTTACCAGGTTGGCAGCGTACTCGACCAGGGTACTCATCTGCCAAAACCTAATATAAATGATCATGTGGCCCTAAATTTTCTGGATCCTGGGTATTAAGGGCCTCTAAAGCAACCTGTTAAAAATATTAATAGATTATTAAATTTTAAAATATATATAAAACTTTGAAATAAAAAAATTAAAACATACAATATTTTCTTGTGTCGGTTCATTAACCGCAGTTCCATATTTTTTCCTTCTACTCAAGTAAAAAAAAATCTCAAGTGGGACGTCCTTCAGTATTCAATTTGTTCTTCTGTAATGACATTGAAACAATAAAAAGTGCAAGTATAATCATATATTCAATATTCAATAAATCACATAATTTAAGTACGAAACAATAAAAAGGGAAAGTCTTAAATAAAAATTATAAACAACTATATCGTACTAGCTGCCTCTCATGATTTGACATAGTAGTGCACCCCAATGTGTGGAGGTATTTCTTTGAATCAATTTTTTTGTTTTTTTAGAAGATTCATAAATAAGGTTTAATAATAAATAAGTTAATATTAATGAAAAATATGAAAACTATCATTTAAATACCTCAAATGGGATTAATAATGTAAATTTAGAAGTCACCCAATGGGTAATAATTTGGAGATATTGCTCTATCGAGTAGTCATCCATGATAGGTAATGTCTCCAACTCCGTGCCCACTCTATCAGACTAGCCAACATATAGCTCATGCTTATAAGCTCCCGAAAGCTCTCCAAGATCCTTTAAACTTGTTAGTCGTGAACCTTCACTATCAATGATTTTAAACCGAAGCTGACACCCAATAGATTAATTCATATAAATACAAAAAAATAATACATTAATTTTAATATATTTTTTACCCATATTTTTCCCACGCATTATCACTGAATTTGTGTTGCAGATGTCTCCAAGAGAGAGGGCTGACCGGAATGATGTCGGAGTACTTGGCTAGAATCGCCAAAAAACCCAGACATTCCTTCCCAGATTTATCAATCATTTGTCCATCATCATTGTATTCAACCATCAACTGTGTATGGCGGTTCTATATTGCATCCCAGCGAGTATGCCCCCTCCCCACCTACATTTAGTATATGAATCTATTATTAAATAAAAAAATATCAGTACAAGTTATAATAAAAATAAATTTTGGTATAATTTTTTTAGAGTTATATAAATAAACATGGGGTAGTCGGATCAATGGGCGTCACTGGATCTGAAGAAGCTGAAGGAATATCCTATATAGGTGGAGTGTCTCTCAGTGTACACTCCTCAACCACATACTGTGTTGGAGCAGGAGTCGAAGAAGGTGGAATATAATATCTAAGAGATAATGAACTAGAAGTAAAGGATGATGGCACAGACATCTGGACAATTGTTAGTGTAAACATCAGAGGCCTAAATATCCCATGTGTCCCTAAAGGCACACCAAGATCAAAATGAGGCTTAGAAGATACATCTGTGGCAGGGGAGTAGTCCAATCGGGTACAACCAATGGATCATCTAACACTCCCACCACGAGCCCTCATACCACCGACCTCAGTACCGAGACCACCAGATGATCGTTTAACTCTTACACCACCCACCCTCCTACCACCAGCCTCTATACTGGGAGAAATATCAGGCTCCTCATCAAATTTCTCTAATCTAGGGGGTGGATCCTAAAAAAAAGGTTAACACAAAAGTAAACACATGATATTATAAGTTATTGAAATATATATATTTGAAATAAAATACTCACAATAGGGATGAGTGGAGGTACACCCATCTGTGTCATGCAATGATTATTTTCTGTCATCTCTTTCTACCAAATCTCTTTAATGGATGTCGTTTCCTGCAATGAATATAAATATGGAAGTAATTAGACACAAATAACTAATGTGTAACCCAAAAAACAGAATATAGAAAAACCATTCTGATTAAAAAAAACATAATGAAATATAAGATTTATGGTGGTTTTAAGGTAAGTACTATGATACACACTCTGAATGATGTAGGTGAAACATGTAGGTGAGAACACGACTAAATGATTCTATATATTTCCCACCACAAGTTCAGGGTCACAATAAAATCTAACAATTGAGCTATTGGTGTCATCATAAGTAATAAATGGATTGCTTCCAATTGCAGTAGGGATAGTGTCAACTTCATCATCACCATCATCAAAAATATGTCTGGGATTTACATCAATAATTAAAACGAATTTGGGATGACGATGATCATTGACATAAAAAACTTCTTTCCCCATTGATGCCAATACATATGGTTCATCGGTGGAAAGAGTGTGAGTCATGTCAATAACATGAAATCCACAATCATAAATAAAGGCGCCTTGCCTCGTCATTGAATCAAACCATTGAAATTTAATCATCGTGACTCGAACATGAGAGTAATAATCCAAAAATATTATTTTCACCATGAATCCATAATAAGATACATTTTCAGAACAAGGTCTATTATCAGAGGAACTAGCATATCATTCTGTTGTTGTAGTTATCATAACACCATCATGCTCTGTTCTCATGTTTTTTTCTCATTCAGTGATAATAAATTTGTATCCATTGATCACAAGTGATTTACAAGCATGAACCATAGTATTAGGACCAAACTACAAAGCTCTAATTTCATTAGAAACAGAGTCTTCAGGCACACTCGATACCTGAAATATAAACAAATAGTAAACATAATTAAATATTATTTTTATTTAGTTATTACAAAAAATATTTTTTCCTTCAATTTCAACCAAGCAGAAAACCTTTTTCTATGAAAAGTCTATTTCCTTCTCAAAGATAATGAACAATTATTTCTATATATTAATTCTTTATGTTTCCTGTAGATAAAAATAATAATTGGTTAACAAATATTTAAAATTACAAGTGATAATATAAGAGATACACGGAAAATTTACTTAATTGATATACTCATCGAAAAAATCACAATTGAACAACATTGTGCCATGTGCCATCTCTCGCTCTTCAAGGCTTATTGTCGTCAATGTATATGATCCTGGAATTCATCCAGTCTGAGAAATTGATGGAAAACTGGGTTCAATTTTCTCATACTGTTCTTCTTCATTTCTCATTGGTCTGTTTATTCTCATATTAAGATTAGACCAATACATTGAGCAGAAATCCATACATTATTGAGCCAAGTAACTGTTTACAATAGAACCTTGATGTTAATTTCTGTTCCTAACATATGATTTCAATGTGTACATGTTTAATTCAGTTGGATACATCCAACGGAAAGTAATGGGTTCTCCAAGAAGTATTTGAGTCGGAAGAAGGACAATCAGATTCAACATGCATGTAAAAAATGTTGGAGGGAATATTTTCTCTAACTCACACAAAATTTATGGTTTGTCTGCCAATAGTTTTTGCAAGAAGGATTTGGAAAACTTCTTAGCACAAAGATCTCTAAACAAATAGAACAACCGGATAACTGAGAATATAATATTATTGGACATGATATGATGGATTTCAATTGGAATCAACTCATGCCAAAGGACGTGATAATCATGAATCTTCAATGATTTCAACTTCAACTCTTTTCTGTTGACCAGTTTTGATATATTGCTTGAATATCACTCAAGAAATTTAATAGTGTCTAGCACTTCCAGAAATTTATTTTTTTCAGCATGTGTCATCACATAAGAAGCACATGGAACTTGCCATTTATTTTCACCGATACAGACAGGATACAATTCTGGTCTGATCCCCCAATCTACCAAGTCACTCCAAGATCATAAATTATCTTTTGTCTTCCCCTTGACATTTAGAAGAATCTAAAGCAACATTTCACATATATTATTTTCAATGTGCATTATGTCTAAGCAAAGACGTAACAAGTTGGTTGACCAATACGACCACTCAAAGAATATACTCTTCTTCTTCCAATTGTTACAGGTATCCTTGGAAAAATTTTCCTCTTTCTAGATTTCATGACACCCTTCCCAAATAAATAACTGAAATATTTCAATTCATTAAGAACATCAGTTCCAAATATATCCTAAGGTGCATCATCAGTCTCCATGGTATTGTCAAATCTTCGACGATTGTTTCTATGTGGATGGTTCATTGGCAAGAATCATCGATGTCCCATAAAACTAAAACTTCAAGGATATTTCAATCTTCTCGATCGATTATTCTTCATACAAAAAGGAGATGAAAATTTTCCTTTTGTGCTCCATCCAGACACCATTTCATAAGCAGGATAATCATTGATCGTCCACAGAAGCACACCACGAATCTGAAATATGTCATTAGAACATGTATCGTATGTGGGCACACCCACATCCCGAATAATATTCAACTATTTTATTAAAGGTTGCATGTATATATATATATATAATTTCTGGGATCAGAAGGGACAGATATCAGTATACTCAATAAAGTGTAATTCTTTTTCATATACAGCCATGAGTGAAGGTTATAAATGTGTATAAAAATCGTCCATGTGTTGTGTGAAGTAAGCATATGCCCAAATGGATTAAAACCATCACCGGAATGAACCAGTCTCACATTACGCATGTCAGATACCAATTCAGGATATCGAGTATCAAATATCTTCCATGAAAATCTAACTGTAGGGTGAACTAACTATTCATTATGCTTTTTTCTCTCGGTGTCATGCCATCACATTTTTACAGATATTTCATCAGACATGAAAAGGTTCTTTAATCTGGGGATCAATGGAAAGTGCCACATTACTTTTTGTGGCACACGATATGGTGTTCCATCATCTTTTGGATTCCATCGGAAATTTCCAAATTTGATATAATCATTTCTTTCAGTAGTTTCCTCCCAAAATAAGCTGTATCATTCGGGCAAGCATGAATTTTTTTTGAGAATCCAAGTTCATCAACTAACTTCTATGCCATATAGTGGTTTGAGAGAATATCTTCATCATCTAAAAGTAAGTCCTTCAAGAAGGTATGAATGTAATCAATTGTAGTATTTTAAATCTCATTCATAGTTTTCCCATGAAATAATCAGATTAAAAATTCAAACCTTTTCATTTTACCACATTGCCGATATACTGGATCTCTCGCAACATCATTCAATTTTTTCACCCTATCAACATTATCATTTTCATTGGACACATCATGTGTGCTTGTATCAAAATAATGTTGGCTGGATATCCTCTCATTCTCATGATGCTGAATAAATGGAAATCGATCATATATCAAACTCTCCAATTGAGTTCTATCATTTGGATCATCACCATTTTGAGATTCCATTTTCTCTCTATTGTGATACCACACATAATAGTTTGTTTGGAAACCACATTTGGTTATATGATAGCTAACTGCTTCATGACTCAACTAAGGTCTTCCAACACAATTAGAACATGGGCAGTGTATGCGACCGCTATATGAAACCTTATCAAATGAAAAATCTAAAAGGCTGTTCAAATTATTTTTAAAATCGGTTGCAATCTGACCAGTTTTGTACATCCATCTTCTATCCATTATATAAAAAAATTTTAATACGCCATTTCAATGCAATTAAATAATATTGAAGTTCAATCCAAAAAACATTTAGGTAAATGACAATTTTTTACATTATATAAAAGCATAAGTTACACATTACTCTACATGAGAATCATATTAAAAAACACAACAAAATACAGTGTATTTAAGAAAATAAGATACAAAATTTCAAATGCATATATGAAAGGATTTCCCAATAATATATTGGAAGTGGATCAAGGAATAAGTAATCCTTAAGGGTCTTATTGGGAGTATATGAGTTTTATACTTTAACTTATTCAGAGAGATCCGGATGAGGAGTATGATGAGGAACACATCAAAAGTAGTTATGGACTTATCATGTTTCACCTTAACCATGGATTAAACGATCCTAGGTTTGGGGACATAGATTATATATTGGTTGGGTGTATTCATTGAATCATGTCCCAATTGATTTTGGAGAGGGACCTTCAATAGTCATAGGTATCGATTTGATTAGAAACGCCTCTAAAAAGGTTATCCAGGAATTGTGACATCCCAAACCAGCATGCCACTCATTAGTTACCCGAACCCAGATGGACACATGGACTCAAACTCATATACAAAAATTCTAAATGTTATTGATTAATAGTGAGAGCCTTTACTGTGTCTGGGGGAGACTATTCCCTCACTACCTAAGTTGCAATTTTTTAATATTATCAGCTAAAAAGTGGAAGAAAGATAACAATGGGAAAATATTTGAAATGGATGAAAATAACCAAATCAGTAATACCATATAATAATAGAATCATAAACCAAATGATGGTAATGTATGTCACACATCAAGAAGAAAAACAGTTACAACTAATAGGAAGTAGTACTATAAAAGAGGCTTAATAAATTCTAAAATTCAACCTAGATTCTTGATCTACAACCCAATCATCTTCTACATTCTCTATCCTATGTCATGTGAGTATTAATGAATCTATAAAATGGTGTTTCCCCTTATCTAAACATATAATCATGTAGTTTATCTGGGTACCCAATGGCATCTTGAACAATGTGTGAGATACAATTCATGTAGGTGACCACCTAGAGGTCTATAACTATCTAGTATATTTATATAACATTTTAATATAATGATATGATAAATTAAAGTGAAAACTAAAAAATCTAAAAGGGTTTTCTATGGTTCTAGAGAAGAAATCTAGAAGGGTTTTCTAGGATAAATCAAAACAGAGAAAAAAATTGATACACATCAAAATAAAAATAGAAAACTGAAATATTAGATAGATAACAATAAAAAAAAGGTACCATGTAAGAGAATACCTAATTTTTGATGGTCCGGATAAAGATTCAGCATCTTGGATGGGGAAGCCGAGATTCCAATAGTTTGGATGGAGTAATTGAGATGAACCCGAGAGAGCTGATGTCTGAATGGGGGATAGGTGCTCTGATCACGGGGGAGAGGTACTATCTGAATGTGGGAGTGGTGCTCGATCACGGGGGAGAGGTGAATTAGGGTTCTAGCCGAATGGGGGAGAGGAGAAGGGCCTCACAAGGATATTGGGTCAAACCTTTACCAAAGGTTTTTAAAAACCATTGGTAAATATACCCTTTACCAACGGTTTTCAATAACCATTGGTAAATGGGGGGAATTTATACCCCTTTACAAATGGTTCACTAGAACTGTTGGTAACAGTTGTCTTGCAACCTGTTTTACCAACTATTTAAGCAAACCATTGGTAAAACTCTTATATACCAATGGTTTAAGCAAACCGTTGGTATATAAATGTTGAGAAAAACACTTATTCCAGTAGTGCGATGTAATTATTTTTCTATCATTGCCTCTTAAAGATGGTTATAATGATATATTTGATGTATATATATAATCTATTTATGAAAAAATTATTATTCGTAAATTTTTATATCACATATACTTTCTTACCAACAGATGCGTTGGAAAATGATAATGTTCTGTTGTGTACGTGTGGACAAACGCCTCCACCAAATGATGTGATACAATCATTATTTTATTTTGACATGGATAATAATGTGGATAAATTTAATGAATATATATTATATATATTATATATTTATTATTTATTATATGTTAAATATTTTTTACCTTTCTTTTATTCTATCCGTTAACAAAATGGAAACACTATTCATGCGTATATACGACGTACCATCTTAATTAATAAGGTAATTCAATTTTTCTATCAAATTTTTATGGGATAATATAAATACATATAAAATGAATATATATAATATTTTTATCATTATTAATATTTTGGAGATTATTTAACCATTATCAAAGTTCAGGGAACAAAACTACTGAACCAAAACAAACATGAGAAACAAAGTAGGAATCACCCATAATAGTGTTTTTAATAAAGAATTATATATAAACAGGTGATAAAAAGTTATAATTAAATAATATATTGTATGATAGATATAATTATAGTTTTTAATATATTTATTATAAATCTATATTTATTATAATTTATTTTTGAACACATACTAAGGAAATCAGACCTAAGGTAATAGTTTCTTTCACAATCTCATCATTATTTGGGATTTTCTATGCTTATGCATTAACTGGGGAAATTATTTTACCATTATATTTTGGAATAATATAAATTTTATTATACTCTAGTTATTTTTATAAATAAATATTTTTCCTATCATTTTAGTTTCTTTAAGTACTCAACATACCTGAATAACGTTTTTAAGGAAAACCAACATTGTTTTTCTACTTGTTTAGAAATATTTCTCTTCTATGACCATATATTCCTAAAAATATAAAAAATTATGTTTTTAAAATTCCTCAATTTTTTATTAAGAGATATTTAACCATGTTTTAATTCTTATAAAATGTTTTAAAATGGATCTTCATATCATTTTCTAAAGGAGGTGATTTTTTACCTTTTTACAATGGTGTGAAAACAGTGTTTTCAAAATCCATGTATATAATTACCTACCATTATGAAAACTCGTTGATTTTATTCTTAATTAAAATTTTATTATGTTATTTTTCCAAACAAATACCTTAGTGTTTGGTGAATTATTTTAGACATTAAATAAATTATTTCAAAGTGAAAAGTGAATTTTTATCAAGAAATTTTCCAGTTATATTTTTACTATATATTATTATATTTTAACATTATTTGAGGATTATTATTCTTTACTATAGATGTAATATTTGATACCATTATCCATATTAATCTGTTTAGTTTATGATTTTGTTTATTTATTGATAAATTATTACCATTTCATATGATAGTTTTTCATGATGAATGTTTTTGTTGATTATGATTCACCAAATTCATATTTGGAATGCACGAGGCTTAGTAAGTTATGGTCATGGGAATATATTGAACCTAAATACATTGGAAGGTCTCATGAGACAAGATACCTTAGGTATTTGGTTGTGTCATTACTCATTTATGTAATATTACTTGGAACAAGGCCTTGAGGTTATGTTATGATGTCTGAAATTATGCACTATCTAATTCTAAGATTAGTTATCGATGTCCATGTAATTATTTGAGTAGTCATAATATGTAAAAATATGTTTCGAGATTAGGTGATCATTTATAAGGAATTATTTTTTCGTCATTTATTCCTAACAAATTTTTATTTATATTGAATTTATTTATTAAAGGACATTTGTTTTCAGATATTTACCTGGCTATATTGGTTATGCCTTATTTATTCCTGATAGCTTCTGTTGTATGCACACATTTACATAGATTGTGAGCTAACCCATTTATTATGTTTTTTCCCTAGGATTTCATAGAGTATATTATGATTGATATGCATGGATATTCTAAATGGAATAATGGAATTCTCGAATAAAATATTATGTTGAATTTTAATCATTCAATTGTAATGTGAGATTCAAGTATGTATCTTGTTTTCCATGACTAAAAAACTAGTTGATCCTCTTAGATGATAATAATTATATCTAGTCCCAATGTAATAAAGTAATCATCTACTTTGGACTACTAGGTTTAGGGTATTTACAAACACCATAGTAAGCACGATTGAATGTCAGTGGTAGAATCTTCATCTTCTCACAAATGATATCTAAGAACCATCGATGGAGATGTTCAACATTTTAGGATATAATAAATACCATTGGAGGGATTTAATATGAATATAATATTGACCAAACAACAAATTACACCTAATGATGGTGTATTGTTTATCTATGGTGGGTAATCTTGTATAAGTAATGGTCTACTATAGGCTTCCACATTATCACCTTGAATGAGTGGCAGTCAAATTGTATTTCAACTAAATTGTTTTTTCCAATAAAGTTATTAAAAGAGAAATAATAATATGATACCATAATATTGTTACATATAAACCATATAAACCATATTATTTATTAAATATAAAAATACTTGAATGAAATATTAATTGAGGCTCAATAATACCACCATGATTGGTCATCACATCCTTCTTATATTCCTCTATAAGAATCACTTCATATCATATGTTCAAAACGAGGGTTTGAGAAGAGGATCCTCTTTTCAAAAAAAGGATTGACCTTGAAATAAGGAGTGATATAGAATTATAAAATTATTAAATAAACCCCTATATCATAACTAATATTATATTGATTTTTTTTCAATATATTCTATGATTTGAAATATATCAGTATTTTTTCCTAAAAATAAAAACTGATTCATGAGATGTTATCTAGTTAATTGGTTAAATATTCAAATTTTCATATTCCAAAACTCCTATGATTCATAAAAAACATCTGAACCATGAAAAAACAATGCATCATGATCAAGAGACCCATCCATTTTTTAAGGGCCGTGTACTATGGTAAAATTTCAATTTCCCCTTGTTTTTTTTAAATTATAGAAATTATATTTTCACTTAAAAATTTTCACAAAGATTAATAAAATCACACCAAAGTATAATTTAATCATGGAAGTAAAAAATTTAATAAAATAAAAATGAGTTCCAAATTTTGATTAAAAGATAAATCATTCTAATGTAAAAAACACATGTCCCAATAAAATTTTCACTTGAGAGTTGTAGACGTTGAAAAAGTCTATGACTCCCAAAGGAAGTTGCAAAATGACGAAGTGAAGTCATATTCGGACTCGGAGGCCCGGTCCGGTGGCCCAGGAAGTGGTGCTCCAAATAAAGGAGGACTTGCGCGAAATAATTATGTGCACACGAAGCATTCATGGGATTCGCGTAATCAAGCCGATGGCGTGCGCAATTTTGCGTGCCCCGGTTCTGCGCGGTGAAGCTTTACGCACCGACGGTTCCCGTCGTGGAAAATGTTGTGTGTCGCCTCGATTCTGCACCGGCCGATGCCTATAAATATAAGGCGACCCCAAATGGTTTGAGGTTGCGTAATTTAAACCGACTCCCATGCGCTCAATTGCGCGTGCAATATGGTCTTGAGTTATGGTTCTTTTCCGCGCCAAGTCACCCCAGGATCCGCCTTCGCGTGAGATCCCCATGGCATAGACTAAAATCCAACCCCTTCGGGGTCCCCCCCTCGCACACAATTCCTTATTTTGCGCACATGCCGTACAAGTTGCGTGCAATCCTTCCTTTGCGCGCACACCCCTTCCATTGCGCGCAATTCCTTCTTTTGTGCGCAATCCATAATTTTGCGCGCCGACCCGGACGTTTTCTTGCGCATCCCTAAATTGCGGGCTGACCAGGTGTTTTCCCCGAAGCAGCATGAATTGCGCGCATGACTTCCCTATTGCGTGCTGACCTTCCTTATTGCGTGCAACCTATCCTGTGTGTCGCTCCTATTATGCACAACAGTATACTGGCTCACACCCTCTGGTCCATACCGCGGGGGCTGCGCCTTCGCACCCCCACTCCGAGTCAGTGCCGGGCTGCGGTCTGGTCCCTCAGGGCCGGTCCCTTCGCTACCGTCACATAGCCCCCATGAAAAATGGAGAGTTACACCATGAACTTTTCGGGCCGGGACGTCGGTATTTTCCATTACACCCTTATGTGCACCCACCTTCCACCTAGGGAATACCATGATTTGAGATACTCCTCCACACACCATGGAACACCTTGAGTTCACATATTCATCTTGGTTCGTTTCCTATGTCGTGATTTGAGATTCTTATAATCAATTCCCCCTGAGTAGAATTCCCTATCATTCAGCAATAGGATGCCTCTTGTTCCAAATAAGAGATGCCTTGTACGCCAAGCATGAGATGCCAGTAGTCCTATCTATATGACTATAAACTGCAGTAAACCCTGTGTTCCAAACATATGATGCCTCTTGTTTCAAATAAGAGATGCCTTATGTGACAAGCATAATATGCCTAATTCCATGATTACTGTGGCATAGTTTCAAGAGCATTGTAATCCGTTAAAACATTCCATCACTCCACCCCACGCTTTGCGTGTCCTTTATTCGGATATGTATCCACTTCCAAGTCTGGAGGGACCCCCGAACCGTATGGATGATTAACCTATGGTCCGCCTTCTGTAAGTATAAGGATGATAGATCTTTGGTATGCCTGTTGTCATAGTATGGATGATTGACCTATGGTCCACCTGCTGTCCTGGGCCAACGCCCTGAAAGACTTTGGGTGACACTTTGAGTCAGGTCCTGTGTTTCGAACACGGTCAGCATTCAACCCCGCATTTGTTTGTCCCCATTCTAGGATAATGCGACAGGATGCTTTGTTGCGAACATGGTCAGCAGTTATCCTCTATCACCACACCACTCTCATTGCATTCCGAATTCTAGGCATGTGATTCACACTTTTCATATCCCTTTGTTCAGTCTGATTCCAACGCCCTTGTCATTATCCCTCTTGTGAACTTGCGCATAGGTGCATACCTCAACCCACCAATGAGTTGGGATGCCCTCATGGCTTGACATGAGGAAGATACTATGGGCAACTACCTTGCGTAAGCCCCATCCACCATAGACACACTAACATGGACCCCTCAATGGTTCACCCTGCGGTCCCCCTTCACTACAGCCTTGTCGATGCCTTCCCTTCCACAAGGGGTAGAGGGAATTGGGCATCTAATCCCTAGGGGTGTGGAGCCAACCCACCCCGTCCAAGCTAGAGGATGTTAAACTGTTAATCACCTCATCCTTAAAACATGACGTTAAACTTTGGTCCGACCCCGTGCTTCACACGTAGAGTCCCCCCAGCTCAGACATTTTTTATGCCTCTCGTCTCCACGGGAATGGAATATTCCTCACATGGAATGAGATCCTCCTTGTCGGAGTGGCGTTTTCCACAGGGAAGGGATGCCTTAGAGCCTAATCCCATAGCCTCTCTTACAGAATGTTTCATCCATGCACCTACAAACTCCTCCCTGCCAAGGATAGTGGAGTCCCTTTCCCACTGTGCTTTGTCGCACCACGGGCCTCAACCCTAGAGTAAGCCCTGGAACCTAGGGACACTAACCACGTGTAAGACCCTGTTCCTCTTTAGTCCGTACAACGCGTAATCCCCATTCCGCTTCCCATGGATGCGCCCTTTGCGACGTGATCGTCTAGTCCCTGATGCCTCTTGTTTCTCACACCGAGCATGACTCACATGGTCTTAGAGTGCGCATCAACCATGACATCCTTTTATGGGCTGCCCCATAGCGTAATCCCCATCCCAATGAACTACGTGGACTTTGATCTGTGCTAACGCATGGTACATAAGAAGCCTCTACGAGGTTCAATCCCACCACCCAGTCGTTCCGACCTCTCCACGTCGGTTCCCCGACCACCATGGGCTGCCTCAGAGTGTAATCCTCATATCCACTCTAGGCCGCCTCAGAGGGTAAGCCCCAGATTCCTCATCCCATATGACGTTAAACTGTATGCCCTTGTCCCGCATGACGTTAAACTGTATCTCGTCCCGCATGATGTTAAACTGTATACCCTCGTCCCGCATGATGTTAAACTATATATCGTCCCGCATGACGTTAAACCATATTCCTCCTCTTGGGCCATCTCAGAGAATAATCCCCATGCCTCAGACCCACGTCTCATCCTGACTTCCCCCCTCAAGCCCACATGCCATGGGAAGCTCATGCCCTAGCTCGGAGATCATACATTCTTCCGGCTCCAATCCATGCGTCCATTCTCACAGGTCGACTCTTCAGGTGTCCCACCGTATCACCGAACTACACGGACTTTGATTCCCTACCATGGGGATACGTAGGAAGACTCCACAAGGTTCAAGCCCGTCACTACATCATCCATTATGATACTATCCCGGACCGCCACATCCTGGTGAGATCATGCCACCCCATCCCACTCCATGGTATTCGGGTAGCCGCCCACGTTCTGGCCCCAACATCGGTGTTCCCCCTAGGGTGTCCTTCAATCTGGTCCACTCTCAGTGTTTTGATCAGTCCGATCCATCTCTTCAAGACTTGAAACTCGCGGCATACCCCGTGTTAAACATGGGAAGCTGAGGAAAACCTCAGATGGTACACATTCCCCGTGTTCGATGTGGGATACCTCGGGCTTCGGCACCCTCGAGAAGCCCTGTGAAAAGGGACTGAAGACAGACATGCCAATCCCCAGCATCAATACATGCCAACGACACCCCAACATGACCATTATTCTCACCGAAGGTCACTGCCCCGACAAGACCCCTTGGATCATCTCGACGGAAGTAGCGTAATTAACTGGCGTCCATACAGATACGGTGTCGGGAACGAGCTTCACGAACCCATCTTAAATCTATAAGGGTGACCCGGACTAGGTTACGAGCTCCGAGGAGGAATCAACGAAAGAAAGAACCGACATCCCATCATCCCGGTTTCGATCAAGGAGCAGATTTCCCTGAATAATGAACGAATGCCGCCCGCCTTTGGAAAGTGGGAATGCGGGGAAACAAGCCACGCGTCTTCCCATGCGTTAAGGACACACGCACGCGCCCTGGCATAAAAGCGTCAGAAAGAAGAGTGTTTAGGGGTAAATGATAGTGTCTATTGATTGTCAAGTGGACTTGTATAATATAAATAATATTTGTTTTCCATGAAAATAAAATTTTAAACAAACATAGATACTTGTAAGTAAATGATGAAATTTTTAAAACGAAAAGCAGTTGAGAAGTGGAGATGTCCACTAAGATAGACTATATATTAGATGAATTGACTTGACCCCATTAGAACTATGTCGGGGTAGTATGTGAGAAAGGGAGTGTTAACACATGTAATGAACACCACTTATTAGGTATAAATTAATTGATTGATCAAATTACTTATTTAAGTTATGTCATATTATTGGGTAATATAGGTTTGGAGGATAATTATTAGAGTAATTTAGAAAATATTATTTTCTAATCTCGGTGTATAGAAATAAGAATCATTGAATGATTGGTATGTTGATATGTGACATTTAACATCCTATTACCTTGAAACCTATAATGGTTATCCATTGGAGTTATTATTCCATACTAGAGTTTCTATATAAGACCATAAAAGGTTCTATGGTATTCCCCGTATAATATTTTAGAAGGGTTCATTTGGGTATTTTTTTCTAAAAAATATTAAAATCATTATTCCACCCCTCACTCAGTCACAAAGACTATCAAACTCAAATATCATTTTATCCATGTTTTCTCCCCTAAATATACAGTATATATTATTTTAATTCTATTAAACATTGGTATGTAAATTATTTTGTGGTTGGGTGAGATATTTGAGGTCAAGTGTAATGAATTCCAATTTTTGGGGTATGTTTTGACTTTATTTTACAGTTTTTAATATATTAAAATGATTTTTTATTGAATTTTTAATCAAGATAATAATTATAAGTTATATTTATTTTTTTTATAAAAACATAAAATAGGAGGGTGGAACCTATTTCCATTGGGAACTTATTAAGGCTTATCAAGAGACTATTGAGAAAATCTAGTAGAACTGTGTTCTTATGGATTCAACGAAAAGCCTCAAAGAAACACCACTCAAATTAAATGTGCTACCGAGATCTCAATGAGATTACTTAACCAATATTTTAAAGGGGGTATTTTAGAAATATATCCAATGTGTTTATTTGTTTAAATTTGGTATTTAACTATTCATGATGAACTACACTCATAAGAATTATATCCAATAGCCCTATTTCTAGATTTTCCTCTATAAATATAAAATATGAATGGATTTTTAATCATTACGTGAATTAAAATCTTGAGCTCTACAATAAAATAAACTCATTGGTTTTACACCTAATTAATTCAATTTTATACTTCTTGATCAAATTATCTCACTTTTTTTTTCTAGTTTTATGTTTTTTTATTTCAAATGTCAATTGGATTTATTTGGTTCATTTTTTTGAAAAAATCCATGATATAAATCTATATAGGAGACATTAAAACTTTTATTAGATTATGTTCAATTTCTATTTTGTTCTGTTATATTTTCATTTTTGAATTTAAAATGAGATAACAAAAAATGATAATTAACATATGAGTTTAAGAGGAATTAATGGTTATATTTTACATTGATGTGTGTGATGATTCCACACACAAAAAACGACTAGATCAATGTTCTCAACACTAATATTTTTTTTGATTTTTTTTAATGTGGAGATCAATGATTCTATATACAATTGCCCACATAACATACTTATAATAATACATAATTTAAAACATAAATATATATAAAATACTCTCTTAAATTAATAGGTTTATTGACTTTGGGAAAATTAGGAATATAATACAATATTTTGTAAATGAAATAAAGAATCATTTATTTAAATATTCAAAACATTCTCCCAATTATAAAAATAATTTTATAATTGAAAGGGATATCTTAGCGATATATATAAAGTAGTAGGTTATCGATAAATCTATTAATTGGGTAAAACATGATAAATATAGGGTGATATAGCATGAGTGAAATAATCACATAAAGAAATAGATAAAGATAAATATCATAAAACAGAATATAGAAACATAAAAAAATACCATAAAGAAGCATGGTAATAATAAAAAAAAATAATCAAGAATAAAAATAAGATATATTTTGATAAACATAAATTAAGTATCAGTTTCAATAAAACATAAAAACATTGAGCTAGGATCATTGCTCATCGATCATTCATAGTACCTCATGAAATATATGCATTACCAAATTTATTGAGAAAATACATATTATTAAAACCACCCATAATAATATAATATTTCAGGAATATGTATTATATATAGAAGAATCATTCATCAAGTATACACCTCAGATATTCCCATGAGAATGTCATTGTTTATATAATGATTTCAAAAGTCATAGTCAAATGGTTAATTATATAGATACCCAAAAAACAAGTGAATACATATTATTAGATTAAAAAATGCCATAATAAAAATATAGTAAAATATTTTAGTCCATCAATTAAAGAATAAATATTGAGGAACAATATTTAAAAAATTTATAAAAATGTGATATAAATAGAAAAGTTTGCATTGTATTTTTTCTAGGGTTTGACTTAAACAAACAGTAGATATTGAAAAATAAAGGCATGAATATCCCAATAAAATGGAATTTAAAGGAATAATTATGGAAATAAATTAATCATATGAGAAATATAAAAATATATAGGGATATAGATAGAGGTTATAGAGAGAATATCATTAAGAATTATAAAGTGTGTGAAAGACTCCTTACCTCAAGTCGTAGCTTACTTGAATAATACCATAAATCTCAATAGTAATCAAGTTACATTCATTAATTACATTATTAAGAAACTTTTTGTTTTTTATTTCATCTTTATAATTTATTTATTATCATGTATTATTCAATTATTAAATTTACATTGTTTTCTTTCAACCCTTTTAAGGTTGTTTGGTTCATAGTCATAAACACTCTTTAATGTAAGGGTAATGGTTGAATGATAATTTTTACTGATTTGATAAGATTTATTAATATAATGGAACATTTTTCATCTAATTATAGTTTTATGGTAGTTTAAAATTTCATTAAATATCAATAATTTAGATAATATTCCTCGGTAACATTATAGAAAATGGATGTTTTCCCAACGCTTTTATCCCAACAGTTTATAAATGTCGTTGGGAAAGGGAGGTTATACCAACAGTTTAACAAAACCGTTGGTATAGGTTTGTTTGTAGGAGCCTTTATGAACGGTTCTCTAGAACATTTGGGAAAAGCATGTTTATAGGAGGCTTTACCAAGGGTTCTACAGAACCATTGTGTAAAGCCAGTTTTTAGGGGATTTTACCAACGGTTCTATAAAAATTGTTGGGATAGGCACTCTTTCCCAACAGTTTTTAAAAAACGATGGGAAATTTTTTTTCTAACTAGCAGTCCCTCATCATTCGCAAATAAAACTGAATGTGCAACAGCTGCATGCCATCCTCGCTCAACTTCCCCCATCCTAACTGCTAAATATCTATCATATCCATCTCAAATCCGGTATTTTCTTCTTTTTACACTTAAAACATTTAGGTGTTACCTTATTATTATTGTTATTCATCTAATATTTCAGTTTTGTGTTTTGATTTTGATGTGTATATTTTTTTTCTATTTTGATTTAACCTAGACTGTCTCCATCCCATCAGATCCATTTAATTAAATAAATCTTTAACCCTCCATTGAAGTTGAAACATCTTAGATTCGTTGCGGTTGTATTCCATATTTTCTAAGTATGTGTTTCTATTCTTTTTCTTCATCTTGTAATTAATTGTTACTTGAGAATTCATTTATATGTGTTTATTAATTTATAACAATGTTTCTATTAATGTTTTCCTTCAAATTCCTTGTGAAATATTATATAATTCTATTCTCATTGAATTGAAACAGTCATGAATTTGATGACTATAATTTTGACATCATTCAACTGTTTATGAATTATTCAATTCCATGACTGTTTAGATTTATTTTGAAAGAATATTTAAAGAATGAATTGGTGAAATAGAGACTTTGTCGCAGTTTTTTATTCAAAGAATAAAATAAATTGATTTGAATGAAATGAGTTGAAATATTTAATGTTTTATATGTAGTTTCAAATTATTGAATTTGTGCAATGAAAATGAACCCTCTTGGAATGAGGGGGGGGGGGTGAGGGGGGCTATTTGGGGGGTGGGGAGGGGGGTGTTTGGGGTGTTGGGGGGGGGGGGAGAATGGGGGGGTGTATCCGGGTTGAGGAGGGGGGTGTTCCGGGAGTTGGGGGGCTGTCCGGGGTTGGGGGCTGTCCGGTTGGTGGGGGGGGGCTGTCCGGGTGGGGGTCTATCTGGGGGTTGGGGGGTATTCGGGGTGGGGGGGGGGGGGTTGGAGGGATGTACCGGGTGGGGGGGGGGGGCTGTCCGGGGGGTCGGGGGAGCTGTCTGACCGGGGGTGGGGGAGGGTTATCCGGGGTGTTGGGGGGCAGTCCGTGGTAGGGGCTGTCTGAGGCGTGGGGGGTGGGGGGGGGGGTTTCTGGGTTAAGGGGGGGGGGGGGCTTTATGGGTGGTGGTTGGGCTATCCGGGTGGTGTAGGGGGCTGTCCAGGTGGTGCAGGGGGCTGTATGGGTGGTACATGGGGCTGTCTGGGGGGTGGGAGGTATCCGAGGGTGGGTGATGTCCAGGGTGAGGGGGGGCTGTCCGGGGTGAGTGGGGTGGGGGTGTCCTGGGGGTGGTTGGGCTGTCGGGGTGGTGCGGGGGGCTGTCTGGGTGTTTTGGGGGGCTGTCCGGGTGTTGTGGGGGGCTGTCCGGCTATTGTGGGGGGCTGTCCGGGTGGTGCGGGGGGCTGTTTGGGTGGTGCGGGGGGGGGGGGGGGGGGGCTTCTGGGGGGGGGGGGCTTTCTTGGGGTGTGGGTTGTCTTGGGTGGGGGGGGGGGGTGGCAGGATGTCCATGGGTTGGGGGGGATTTCCACGGTGAGGGGGGCTATTTGGGGTTGGGGGCTGTCCGGGGTGAGGGGGGCTATCCAGGGGGTTGGGGGGTCTGGGGAGTGCAGGGGGCTGTCTGGGGGGTGGGGGGATTTCCCGGGGTGGGGGATGTCCGAGGTGGGGAGGGGGGGTGGCTGTCTGGGGTGGGGGGGGGTGTCCTGTGGGTGGAGGGCTGTCCGGGGTGAGGGGGGATGTCCGGGGGGAGGCGGCGCTACCTGAGCCATGATGTGGCCGGGTACCACTCAAAGTGTCTCACTTTTATTTGAAATGGACATGATTTTAAGTGAAAACAACAACTGACAAATGGAAAACTGATCAAACGCATTCGGATTGTGTTGATACTTTAGGAAAAAGATACATTGGTCATTTGTGACAGGTACGAGTCAACTCCACCTCAATCCGAGACATGGTCTGGCTGGTATCACTCAAAGTGTCTCACTTTGGTTTGAAATGGACAACATTTTAAGTGCAAACAACAACTGACATACAAAAAAACCAACCAAACGAATTTGGATTGTGTTGGTGCTTTAGGAAAACGATCCAATGGTCATTTGAGAAGTGTACAAGACAACCCCACCTAAATCCAAGGCACGATCTGGCCGGTATCACTCTAAATGTATCTCTTTTGTTTAAAATGGACACCCTTTTAAGTAAAAACAACAGGTATATGGAAAACCAACCAAACATATTTGGATTGTCTTGATACTTTATCACAACAATCCATGGGTCATTCGTGAGGTGTACGAGGAGACTACACATCATTTGGACACGTGGTTTGTGCGGCATAGCTGAATTTTTGTTTTTTAGGTTTTTGGCGCGCTGGAAAAGCATTTGTGGGGTGGTTAAAACCATCTGAACGACCTCTAAATGCCATGAAATCAGACGACAACAAAGGGTGGTTTAATTTTAAAACGTTTGGCTAGACGTCACGTCAATCGGAGGAGTCATGTGACTGCGGTGGCCTAAAATGCACTCCGTATGTTGTAAATGGAAAAAACATGGGCTCAATGGTCAAATGAATGACTAACGACATTAGAATGACTTTTAATCACACTAAAACACCCATATTATTAATTGAGAGGTGTATGAGAATATGACACATCATTTAGATGTGCAGTTTGCATGTCACAACTAAATATGTGTTTTTAGGTGTTTGGCATGCCTGAAAAGCAAGCGTGGGGTGGTGAAAACCGGCTGAACGACCTCAGAATTCCATGAAATCGGATGAAAACAAAGGGTGGGTGAATTGTGTAATGGTCGTCCAGACATGTCAATCGGAGGTGTTGTGTGACCGCAGTGGACAAAAATGCACTCCATGTGTCGTAAATGGCCAAAACATGTGTTTTACAGTCAAATACAAACACAACGACATCGGAATGAATTGAAATCACACAAAAAAATCATAATTATTATTCTTGAGGTGTACGAAAAAAAGACACATCATTCGGATGCGCGGTTTGTGCGGCACGACTGAATATGTGTTTTTAGGTGTTTGGCGTGCTTGAAAAGCATGCATGGGTTGGTCAAAACCGGTCGAATGACCTTAGAATGCCGTGAAATCCGATGAAAACAAAGGGTGGGTGAATTTTGAAATGTTCGGCCAGACGGAACATCAATCAAATTTGTCGTGTGACCTCGGTGGCCGAAAATGCACTCCGCATGTCGTAAATGGAAAAAACATGCGTTCAACGGTCAAATACATACCGAACGACATCATAATGACTTGGAATCACACAAAAACACCCTAATTTTTATTCGTGAGGTGTACGAGGAGACGACACGTCATTCGGATGCGCGGTTTGCGCGGCACGGTTGAATATGTGTTTTTAGGTATTTGGTACACTTGAAAAGCGTGCGTGCAGTGGTCAAGACTAGATGAACGACTTCAGAATGCCCAAAAATTAGATGAAAACAAAGGGATGGTGAATTTTAAAATAGTAGGCCAGACGACATGGCCATCAGAGGTGTCGTGTGACCGCGGTGGCCAAAAACACACTCTGCATGTCTTAAATGGCCAAAACATTCCTTTAACACTCAAATGCATTCCAAATGACTTCATAATGACTTGTAATTGCACAAAAAAACCATAATTATTATTCTTGAGGTGTAAGGGAAGAAGAAACCTCATTCGAACGCGTGTTTTGAGCGGAACGACTGAATATGTGTTTTTTTGGTGTTTAGCATGCTTAAAAAGCTTACGTGGGGTGGTCAAAACTAGCTGAATGACTTTAGAATACGATAAATGATGATGAAAAATGGGTGGGTGAATTATGAAATGGTCAGTCAGACGGCATGTCAATCAGAGGTGTCGTGTGACCACGGTGGCTGAAAACGCACTCGACGTGTCGTAAATGGCCAAAACATGCGTTTAACTGTCAAATTCATACCGAACGGTGTCTTAATGACTTGAAATTACCCAAAAACACCCTAATTTTTATTCCTGAGGTGTAAGAGGAGACGAAACATCATTCGGATGCACGGTTTGTGCGACATAGTTGAATATGTGTTTTTAGGTGTTTGACATGCTTGAAAAGCGTGCGTGGGGTGGTCAAAACCAGCCGAACGTCCTCATAATTCCATGAAATCAGATGACAACAAAGGGTGGGTTAATTTTGAGATGGTCATCCAGACAGAACGTCAATCAGAGGTTTCGTGTGACCGCGGTGGCCAAAAACGCACACCGCGTGTCGTAAATGGCCAAAACATGCATTTAACAGTCAAATGCATATCTAATGACATCGTAATGACTTGAAATAACACAAAAAACCATAATTATTTTTCTTGAGGTGTAAGAGGAGATGGGACATCATTCGGATGTGTGGTTTTCATGGCACAACTGAATATGTGTTTTTTAGGTGTTTGGCGCGCTTGAAATGCAAGCATGGGGTGGTCAAAACCGGCTGAACGACCTCAGAATTCCATGAAATCAGACAAAAACAAAGGCTGAGTGAATTGTAAAATGTTCAGTCAGGCGGCCCACCTATCAGAGGTGTCGTGTGACCGCGGTGGCTAAAACCACACCCCACTTGTCGTAAATGGACAAAACATGTGTTTAACGGTCAAATACATACCCAACGACAACAGAATGACTTGAAATCACACAAAAACATCCTAATTTTTATTCAGGTGGTGTACGATGAGACAAAACATCATTCATAAGTGCGTTTTGTGCAGCACGGTTGAATATGTGTTTTTTAGGTGTTTGGTGCGTTTGAAAAGCATGTGTGGGGTGGTCAAAATCGGCCGAATGACCTCAGAATGCCATGAAATCAGACAAAAACATAGGTTGGGTGAATTGTGAAATTTTTTTCTTGGTCACACATCAATCAGAGGTTTCTTGTTACCGCAGTGGTTGAAAACGCATTCCGCATGTCGTAAATGGCCAAAACATGCGTTTAATGCTCAAATGCATACTGAACAACATCAGAATGACTTGAAATCTCAAAAAACACCCTAATTTTTATTCTTGAGGTTTACAAGGAGATGAAACGTCATTTGGATGCACGGTTTGTGCGAAATGACTAAATACGTGTTTTTAGGTGTTTGGGGCCCTAGAAAAGCATGCGTGGGGCGGTCAAAACTGGCCGAACGACCTCGGAATGCAATGAAATCGGATGAAAACAAAGGGAGGGTGAATTGTGAAATGGTCGGCCAAACGACATGTCAATCAGAGGTTCAGTGTGACCACGGTGTTCAAAAATGGACTCCGCATGTTATAAATGGACAAAACATGCATTTAACGGTCAAATGCACATCGAACGACATTGGAATGACTTGAAATCACATGAAAACACCATAATTATTATTCGTGCGGTGTATGAGGAGATGGGCGGCAACAGCCCGTCCAGGTTTCAAAACTCTGAGATCTTTGAAAATTCCTTCATCCACTTCAACCAATCAATTATTTAGTTATAATCTGTAAGTCCTAATGTTATTCATATATTTTTTTATTTTCTACTTTGATTGGGTCTAAACTAGATCCCTCTCTCTTTACCTAGGCTATGAACTCCTTCATCCGTATAGATCCATTTGAAGTCAATCAATTTTTTAGTTCTACACTCCAAATCGGTAAGGATTAACGTAGTTTTAATATTTTGCATCTATTATTGTTTGTTTCTATTTTGATTTGACTTAAACCAGGTAGTGCCATTTGTGTCATGACATACCCAATAATTGCAGTTTGATTTGTTTTCTATTTTCATTATACAATTCAAGTGTCATGATTATATTAATCAACTTGATTTGAATTGTTCATATCCACTCCTTTTATGTAGTTGGTGAATCATATAGAGGCACGGTGTGGCCTGTACCACTCAAAATGTCTCACTTTTATTTGAAATGGACATGATTTTATGTGAAAACAATAACTTACATACAAAAAAAGACCAAAGACATTTAGATTGTATTAATACTTTAGGAAAATGATCCATGGATCATTTCTGATGTGTATGTGTCAACCCCAACTCAATTCGAGGCACGTTGTGGCCGACACCACTCAAAGTTTCTCACTTTTATTTGAAATGGACAACATTTTAAGTGAAAACAACAACTGGCATACTGAAAACGGACCAAACACATTTGGATTTTTTTGAATCTTTAGAACAATGATCCATGGATCATTTGTGATGGGTAAGTGTCAACCCCGCCTTAATCTGAGGCACGGTGTGACCTATATCACTCAAAGTCTCTCACTTTTGTTTGAAATGGAATACATTTTAATTGAAAACAACAACTGGCATACATAAAACCAACCAAACGCATTCGAATTGTGTTGATACTTTTGGAAAATGATCCATGGGTCATTTGTGACGTGTACGAGTCAACCAAACCTCAATCCGAGCCATGGTGCGGCCGGGACCACTCAAAATGTCTCACTTTTATTTGAAATAGATAGGATTTTATGTAGAACCAACAACATGCATACAGAAAACCAAAAAAATGCTTTCTGATTGTCTTGATACTTTAGTAAAATGATCTATTGGTCATTTTTTATGTTTTAGAGTCAACATCTCCTCAATCTGAGGCACGGTGTGGCCGATATCACTCTTAGTGTCTCTGTTTTGTGTAAAATGGGCAACATTTTATGTCAAAACAACTGACATTCGGAAAACTGACCATACGTATTTGAATTGTGTTTATACTTTAGAACAACTATACATGATTCATTTGTGACGTGTATTATTCAACCACACCTCAATACGAGGCACGGTGTGACCTGTATCACTCAAAGTGTCTCTCTTTTATTTGAAATGGACAACATTTTAAGTGAAATCAACAACTACCATATGAAAAAACTGATCAAACGCATTCGGATTGTGTTGATAAATTAGGAAAACAATACATGGGTCACTTTTGACGATTATGATTCAATCTTTCTTCAATCCGAGGCACAGTGTGGCCGGTACCACTCAATGTGTCTCACATTTATTTGAAATGGTTTAGATTTTAAGTGAAAACAAGAAATGGAATACGGAAAACTGACCAAATGCATTCGGATTGTGTTGATACTTTAGTACAAAAATCCATGGATCATTCTTAAAGGGAACGAGTTAACCCCGCCTCAATCTGAGGCATGGTGAGACCGGTATTACTCAAAGTGTCTCACTTTTGTTTTAAATGGACAACATTTTATGTGAAAACCACAAATAGCATATCGAAAACCAACAAAACACATTTGGATTATGTTGATACATTAGGAAAAATATTTATGGGTGTTTTTGATATGTACGAGTCAAATACGCCTCAATCCGCGGCATGGTGTGGCTGGTACGACTCAAAATGTCTCACTTTTGTTTAAAATGGACAACATTTTTATGTCAAAACAATAGACATACAAAAAACCAACCAAACATATTCAAATTGTGTTGATACTTTAGCACAATGATCCATGGGTCTTTTTTGATGTGTAAAAGTAAACCTCGCCTCAATCCAACTCATGGTGTGACTGGTACGAATCAAAGTGTCTCTTTTATTTGCAATGGGCAGCATTTTATGTTGAATCAACAACTGACATACAAAAAACTGATCAGACACATTCAGATTGTGTTAATAATTTAGGAAAACGATCCATGGTTCATTTGTGGCATGTATGAGTCAACGTTGCCTCAATCCAAGGCACAATATGATGGGAACCACTCAAAGATTCTCACTTTTGTTTGAAATGGACAAGATTTTATGTGAAAACAACAATTGGCATACGGAAAACCAACCAAACGCATTCGGATTGTGTTGATACTTTAGTAAAATGATACATGGATCTTTGTGACTGGTACGAGTCAGCCCCGCCTCAATCTGAGGCATGGTGTGACTAGTATCACTCAAATTGTCCCACTTTTGTTTGAAATGGACAACATTTTAAGTGAAAACAACAAATGGTATACAACAAATCTTCACAAGGCTACACATAGATTCTTGAAATTAAGGGATAAAAAATAAAATATGGTCTATTGGTCATATGTTTTTAAAAGAAAATATTCACAATGAATAGATTTAAACACAATGGGTCATAGTATATATAGAAAAACATTAATTATATTAGGAATGAGTCTCGACATCCCATCATTAACATGAACCAACACTCATGTTCTAATTCTAAATCATGGGTCATTCATTCTATATAATAACCTACCACAAAATAAATATTATATAGTGATTTCATATGAATCCTATGAACACTACAACATACCATATAACAAATTGGTAAATAAGGCTACAAATAGATTCTTGAAAAAGAAGTCTCAAAGTCTTATAAAAATAACCCAATGGCGAGGAATACATATGGTGACACCATAGCCACATGGATCACCTCAATACCATCCAAAAACTGTGGGTTCTAGGACCAAACCAAAGTCCCTTTGGGGACCCAATACCAAATACTTAATTGAATATTCATACCCACTACCCAAGATACATATTCATCTCATATCACATCCAGGAGAGCAAATTACAATTATCCACGTACCCCTTTATTCTAATTGAAAAGTATATGAAAAACACATAGGCTATTCTAGTAACCCATCTCATATGTCGATATTTTACATTGTTTCCCACGAACACATCAGGAACCATGTATACATGGATACATAATCATTAGATAAATATAAACATCCCATGTGTTTCATATAACTCATCCTAGGTATAAGCACATGACCACTACCATTGTCCATCATATGGGAATCACAATCCTTGTCCACTCTACCCAAGTTTTCTTTTGGTTTTGAGGTAATAATCCCAAGACCATGACTAAACATACCATGTGCTTCCTATAACATGTAGGTTTTTTTTCTCTTATGTGTATTAGTGTTGTGGTTTGAGTGAGGAATGAATTCTAAATTTTGAATACTCTTATGTGTGCTGGTGTTGTGGTTTGAGTGAGGAATGAATTATAAATTTGAAATACTCTTATGGGTGTTATTGCATTTGAATTTCTAAATTTCTAAATTTCTAAATTCTGGAATGAAATCTAAATTTTGAATACTTTGGATGGGGATTTTGTATTGGTGTTGTTGCAGGTCTGGAGAGGGGGAGGTGTGTCGCTGTGGAGCTGTGTTGTTGCAGGTCTGGAGAGGGGGGAGAGGGGCCTGCTACTTTGGAGTTGAGCCAATGTATACCAATGGTTTTTAAAACCTTTGGAATAGATTATATAATATAATTATACCAATGGTTTTGTTATAACTGTTGGTATAGATTTATAACAATCGTTATAACAGAACCGTTTGTATAGCCATATGGCATACCAAATCACCTCTATACCAATGGATGTAAACCGTTGGTATAAGTTTAACCCACATTACCAACGGTTTCATAAACCGTTGGTATATGTTATACTGTAACACACATCTGCCAACTATTTGTAGCAAACTATTGGTATACCTTCTATTTTGACACCTATACCAACGGTTTTCATAGAACCGCTGGTATAAGACTATTTTCATGACTTACATGGCCATGGTTGAGGGAACTGTTGGTATATATTATACCAACGGTTTTCAGGCCTTTACTGACGGTAGTGAACCATTGGTAAAGTGTAAAATTCTAGTAGTGTAAGCACATTTTTTATGGTTTAAAATGGATACTATAGTTTACTATTAATATCAATATTATAATGATTTTTTTGTCATTATGGAATCATATTACTAAAATTTTAAAATTATTAATTTTACATAGAATAATAAAATCTATTATTATGAATATACATGAAATAATTAGGTGAAAAATAGAACATAATTGTTTACATTGGTAGACTAAAACCACAATGGGTGACAAATGATTTTTGGGAGAGATTAAAAGAAAAATAAGACTGACAAATATTTGAGTTAAAAAAACAATATATTGTAATGAAAATTATTTTTAATGTTAATTTTAATGGGTTTTTACATTATATAAGTGGTTTGAGTGAAATTTAAATGAATAACATGGGCTATGAAACCATTACCTTTATCTTTGAGTCACCTCTTTAAGAATGAGTCTAAAGCTTCCAAAAGTGGCACTTTTGGATAGAGTTGGGAATCAGGAATGCTGATAAAGAAGTTTAGATATGTATTTGTATAGAAATATGTCAAATTAAATAGTATTTTAAGTGATAATGTTGTGAAGGAATGATATTTATATAGGAAATGGGAGGGGTATCTTTGAATAAAACATTGATTATTTTATTATTTGGAATCAATACATTGAATGGTAAAAAAGATTACATACATTATTAGTGCATGACTAAAAATATATATGTTATTATTATATTTCAACACATACAATACTAAATGGAACCATTAAAATATTTTAAACAATGTAAATAATCAGATATAGTTTTTTACTTGAATAAAATATAATATAGGTTATGAATATTGATTTCTATATTTTAAATTATCCTTTTTATTTATAAATGCATTATTTTACTCATTAAGTAAATTTTTATTCTGGAAATATGTTTTAAAATTTTTTGATTCATATTTATATCCTGAAGAATCCCTAAAAAGTAAAGTACATGTAAAAATTATACTTTTCATTATTCATCAAAAAAAGAATTTTTTTAGAAAAATACCAAAAATTTAACATAAGATATCATTTACATGGTGAACAAAAAACTAATACATATTTTATAAAACAAAAATTATAAATATTATAAACTAAAATCAAATCCATTTTTTAATTTTCCAAATATCTACTTTATGGGAAAGTGGGAACCTTACAAAATTCCATATTCAAAAAGAAAAACATCCCAAAAATCGACATTCAACCTTCAAAACAACCCACCCAGAATTCCACATTCAAATTTCAAAATTCGAAATCCCGAAGCAATCCTCCAGCCCTGAGCCTTACCTAAATCAATGCCACACGATTCCATATTCATCATCACCGCAACTCATCAACATTGAAAATATCAACGTCGGAACCGTCGTACCACACTAGTAACCCCCAATCATCACAGAAGTTCAAAACGTGAGCCAAAAATCGATTCAGCCCAAACCGTATTCATCCATAATCAAATAGGTAATTCACCAAAATCATATGTGTTGACAAGAGGGTGGTGACACTACCTTCTCCAAAGTATCACCACCGAATCGAAGCACACCAGAGCAAGCCACAGAACACCATCCCAAAATCCATCCAAAACAGAATAGTATATAAAAAAACACAGAATGAAAAAAAACTATCACCAGAACACCAGAAGAAAACCCAATCACAAAACAGATCAAAATTCCACCACCTCCATCCATAACACCCACAGAGGCCACACCCAACCACCAAACGCATGCATTCAAGGATGAATCGCCTCCCTCATAACACGGAAGTGGATCTCATCCTCTGGTCTGACACCGTGCCACCAAGGAACCTATCCGTTTAAAGAGGCATCAAGCAAGAATGACGACCAACAATGTGTGTCACCGAGAAGGCTGATCCAGAAACCACTACTGCAAGATAAGAGATGTCGCCACAAACAACAGAGCATGGGGAGTGAAGTTGAGCCGGTGTGGGAAGAAGGAAGGAGGGAGTGGCAGGAGGGAACCCTAGAATGCTTCTCCCCTTACAGGCTCATCCCCAAGCAATTTTCTAAATATTAGAAACTTAACTTTAAATGAAATAATACAATACATAGAAAACAATTTATCTTGAATAAATACCACTTCATTTTCTTTGAGTGATCATATTTCTATTTGTTAATAATTATAAACTATTAAATAATTTATAATTAATTCCAATATTTATTTAAACAAAATTATGTTTCAAAATATAAAATTATAATATTAAATTTTAACATAAAAATTATTATTTTTTGCTAAAAAAATTAAAACAAACCTTATTAAAATTTATATTTATTTATTATTTAAGTTATAAAATTTGTTAAATCATTTTATTGAATTATAATATTTATTTTTAATTATTTTAATAATTTAAAAAATAAATTTTTATGTATTTTACTCGTCAAATCTATTCAATTACCAATTTAACACCCAATTAATACTTCAATGGTTATATAAGGATCCCAATGGAAAAATAATTATTGTAATAATCTTAAATACCTTTTATTTACTTCGTTATTCATTCAATATATTTTATTTCAAATTTATTTAGATTTAATTCAAAAAATATCAGTTTTATTTCTAAATTTTTTTATTTACATATTTGTTCATGTTTTTTATAATTCTTGGAGGCCATAGAGCTCCATAATTTCAGAATATAATTATGTTACTTGTATTGGTTTATTTCCCCATTATATTATTATTAATTTTATTGATTATGTTTATATTTCACATGTAATGTTTTATTTTTATTTAATAAAATTATGTTTTTTTATTTTGTTGTGTATGTTTATTTTGATACAAATTATACTTAAATATGAATAATTTATATTGGGAGAATGTAAATTTTCATTTTTGAAAAGTCTAGGTTATTGCATTCTCACCTCTTTAGAAATTTCAACCTAAAATTTTTAACTCAAACACTAAGATGAATATAGATGAGGTTACTTTTATTTTAATGCATAATTGGGTTCCTATATTGGTTCCTCATACTTATGATTTCTCTATAGTACTTTTATTATATTTGATGTCTTATTTCATAGGATTTTATCTCTATCATCCAACATTTTCACTAACATCTCATCATAAGAGAGGTTATAATTCAGATGATCCACCATTGGATTTTGTAAATGTGTGGGATCTAGTAGATACATCATAAAGAAAGATACATGGAGAACATTATGTACTTATGACATGTGTTTTATATGGTAATATCATTAGGACATAAGTATAACATGATAAATAATCTTAATGGAACATATGAACATAGTAATTAAGTTTAACTTCTTCCCAAACTTCATAACAATCTTATATAGAGACATTAAAAGACATATGTTACCCCTGACCCCAAACACCAAGTCACACATAATATTATTAGAACAACCATTTGATTAAATTTGAGCTACTCTCATGTGTTGTTGAATGACTTAGACCTTCTCTGACATCACTTACACTATTTTTGGTCTCAAAAGATTCCTTTCTCCATATTTACACCAACATGTCAGAGTTCTATATTTATTCCCATAGAGGGATACATATGGATCCATCCAAATGATTGATTGTAATCTATTTATATATGAGAATTGTACTAAAGGAAGGTGTTGATACCACTCTTTTTTAATGTTAATAGTTAATGACATAAGAATGTCTTATAGTGTTTGAATGGTCCATTTAGATTTACCATTTCTATTTGGAACATGTGCTACATTGAAGTATATCTTGGTGGTAAATTATTTTTGAATACACCTCCACAACTATGATGTAAATCTCAAATATTGATTATATACAATTGATACTGATATTTTATGCAACCTCTACAAATTTCTTAATATATATCTTAATGAATGAGGATGAATGGGGAAGTATTTATATGACAATGCACTATAACCCATATGGAATTGTTTCCTTTGGATGTGTTTGGGAGACCCAAAAAATTTCCATGGTGATTTTTTTTTATTTCATGGGAAATAGATGCATCATCCCCTTGACCATCAGCCATTCTACATTAGCTTTTTTTGCTAAAACATTTTAATTTATATTAAAGAATCTATATCTTCATATTATCATATTAAAAATGTTTTATAATATCTCTATGAATATTTATACTTCCAGTGTTGATTGAGAATGTTTATTTATGAGGATAATCTAATAAATAGTTTTTTATGTCAATCTTTATTGGTACACATAATCATGTCAAAAAATTTACAAATCCATCTTTATTAATGTAGAATTATGAAATTTAACTTTTATATTTATTCAACCTTTTATATTTCAACACAATACATTTTCAATACCTTAATAATTTATAAAATAAATTTTTTAGAAATAGTTTTAGCAAGGTAGGATGTATTTCCTTCCATTGTGATTCCCATGTTCATCCTTTGTGTGTTTAAGTAGAATGGATTGTTTTTAATCCTCATTATGGACAGGGTTTTAGGATATTTTATACTTAAAGGATTTAAAATTTTATTTTATTTTTTATAATTGATATTGATTGAGTTTTAAGGACCTTGATGTTATCTAAACATCTTATTTTGAACATTTTGAGTTCCTTTTGTGTGTGAATATATGATTTAGACTTTTGTTATATGTTTATGATTCAATATTTTCTCTTAGAGATAATTAATTTAAATATTTAATTGAAATATTAATTGTTCTCACTCTAAATCACGATTTATGTATTTTTTTCATATAACATAAATTTTAATGAGTCATAGACTATGAATATTTCATTTTAAAAAATCCCAGAAACCAATAAATTCTTTAATTCATCAATTTGTGTCATAATATCATTACCACTTGACTATAGTGTGAGTATATGTATTTTGAATAGCCTTTTATTTGACTCCTTGAATCATTCTCCACATTTTATATTCTATAAAATTTTACTCATTTCTGAGTTTGCGTGGATAATGGGTTTGAAAATCATGATAAATTTCTTACAGTCAACCCTTGGATTAGTGCATTGATTTATATAGAATCTATATTCCTTATTGTTGATACCTTGGAACATGAGGTAAGGATTGAGAATGACCTTATTTTATTCTATCATATAAATTTTCTTCTCTATATCACTTCAATATTCATTATGTTTATTCCCTTATTTTTCACACTTGAACCATATAATTGCTCCTTTAGGGTAGTTTCTAGGATTCTTTTTCCCACACATTTATCATTTATTCGGTTGAGTATTTTTTCATCCATGAGGATTATCATTTGAACACCTTGAGTTAAGATTAATTATTCTTATATTATCTATAGTATTAATGGACCATTGATATTCAATTATCTCCATCTCCACTATAAGGTAATATTTGATTATTTCCTCAAAGAAATAAAAGACTTAAATTACTAAATCATTTAAAATACATGGTTTTAGGATAATAAAGAAGTATTAATCCTTAATTTTAGGGCCAATAAAAATTCCAAAGGAATAACTTGTAAGACTTTTTATGTTTTATTATTATAATCCAACTCATTTATTCATCTTATTCTTAAGCCCTTGTAATTCCCTTTTTGTTTTAATAGAGATATTTAAGGGAAAATATTTCTTGGAAAATATTTTATTAAATTCATCCCATTTCATCAAGTTAATGTCTTTATCAGGATTGATATTCTTAATGTATTTACACCACTAATCACCTTCTACCTCCATTTGATAAATGTAAATGATAAATTTCTCTTGTTAGATATTTTAGACCATAGAAAATATTTTTTTAATGGAATTTATCAATTTGTTCATGGTTAAGGGATTAGAGGATCCACCAAAAGAGGGTTGTCTTTGTCTTGTTAATGGATTTACTATAATATGATCTTTTATTATAGGAGTAAAACACTCCGCATATTTCATGTTATTATTCATAACTTGAGTCAATTGAGAAAGTTCCTCTATGAGATTTTTTACTCACATTCCCATCACAATGGTTGTTGACTTGGGAGAGAATTTGGATGGCCCTATCCATTTTGTTTACCCTTTGTATTTACACCATTACCCCTTGTATTTATGGTTGATATAGAGTTGTTTTGAAACTTATGTTCTAGGTAATCTATTATATCCTTCCCTTGTTTTCCATTTATCTAATTCTTGTTGATTTTGTTTAGGAATTTAATAATGATTACACTAGTTCATGGTGTTATTATATTTATATTTTGGGGATTCATGGTCTGGTGTATTGATAATGCCTAAATAGGGGAAGCAAGACCAATTTCTATCTATATTGATACAGGTATGGATCTCAATTTATTTTTTTAGGGATTACACTTAATGATCATAGATTTGGTGATTGATTGAATTTAATATGATGTGAATTTTTTTAGTAGTGTCGGTGCAAGCCAAAAGTTGTTATCATATTGTTGATTTAAGATTAATCTATGGGAGGAAGCCTGCTAATATTTCAGTGGTTAAAAAATCATTTAATTAGATTATTTAATTAAATATAAATTTTCATAATTAATTATTTAGACATTATTATATGAATCAGGGTCTTGCGAGTGTGGTGATTCACAACGAGATCTTTTTTACAGGCTGTGAATGAATGGATTTAGATGATATATCCATTTTTGGAGTTGGTATCCCTTTTAATAAAAACCATATGCATGTTTACAAGTGTATTTCATTTGCGTGTCTCATTTTTAGGTTAGATAATATCATTAAAGGGATTAGGTGTGTCTAGAATAGTGGGATAGGCTTAGGTTGAGGATATTAATAGTGACTAGAGAGTGCTACACATATATTGGGGTAATGAGAGGTGCTCAAAAGCTATGTGTCTATGGGTAATAATATCAATAATGGATTAAGGGTGAAGTAATATTGGCATGTTGTGTAAATTATGAATGGATAGGTTGATATTGAGGGAGTTGGTTTATATCTTCTTAGATAATAAGGATCTTTGGTAGAGGCCTTAGCTAGTGTTAGACTTTAAGAATTGTGAGGGAAATACTATGGGAATAAACGTGATGCCTGAAAACTCATTGAGTTGAATAAGTATGGAATAGTAATGGGTCAAATAGAATTGGTAAAATTTTGTGTATGGTTTAACCATGTTAGTTGATTATAAGAGACTGAGGAGTCTCACCTTGGGTATTCCTCAGGGAATGTGATGATTTAAAGAAAGAGAAATGGATATCTTTATCATGTGATTTACAAGGGAGCAGGAATAGAACAAGAGATGAGTATGGATAGCTTGTGGAAATATATCTGATATTTAGATATCATTTATTGAGGTATGCCTATTGGTTAACCATGTGGGTTTTGGTTAAGCTGTGTGTGGTCCTTTTGGATGGGAGATACCAGGAAGGGAGATGAATATCTAGTAAGACACAATTGGATATTCTAAATAACTAATAGAATTTCATAGTGGGAATAAAGATCTCTATAAATTTACATGAGACCATATAAGGATGTGTATAGTCTATATGAGTTTTAATGGGTTTTTGTAGCTAGGTATGATATAAGGGTTTGTTTTTTATAGTCATCATAGCCAAGGAAAGTGTTTCCAATCAATATGTGCTACTTTCTAGATAACATCTATTTGGGGATTGGTGTGTGGCCATATGGGGTCTAGACTATTAACCATTTTCTTCACATTTTTATTACCATTATGAATTTTCCATGTTTAAAAAATGTGATGGGACCTCACCCTAAGTGAGATGGTGGTGGAATGACTCATGGTATGTTATATTGTGTGATACTAGAAACCAAGTGAGCGGGTAATGGTATAATTCATGATATGTGATGTGGTTTGAGACCTTACTCTATGTGGGATGGTGGTGATAAGAGTTACAAAATGTTATGTAGTATAAGAGTTCACCTTGAGTGAGACGGTGGTCGTATGAGATGTGAAATGTGATGTAACATGCAACCTAACCATGAGTGAGAGGATGGTAATAAAATTTATGTTCTAAATAATGGTACTACATCTAATCTTGAGTGAGAGGGTGAAGATGTGAGACTTGAAATGACATCATAACTCAATAAAATACCTTAAACTAAGTGAGAGGGTAGTGATCAAAAATCATTTGAAGGGACCTTATGTGAGTGATATTATATTGGTGTAGATATTTTTTGTCGGATAACCTTTATACAACATTTTTTTTGCGGTAGGTGAGGTTAGGTTTTATGGTGGATTGGTTTTTATATGATGAATGATATATTTCCTTTCATATGGTATCTATTTATTGACTTATTTTCATCAACATTAATACATTACATATAATGGAATATATTATGGGAACTTTGACAATATTAATTTACATTATCACACCTTGAATGGGAACTGGAACGATGGTACAAACATGATAATTGTATTTTAGGTGATAGGTTGCAATGTGAATCTAAATGAATTAAATGGATAGATATTGAGAGACTTGTTTGATAAGGAAACTGGTTTTTATAGTTTAGTATCCACTACATTTTTTTAATTTATATATACTATTTGGACTTTTTTTAAATCTCTAGGTTATGAATGTTTTTTAAGAAAAATTATCATTATTGTAATATCATCCTACAATTTAATGATATTTTTGGTCAGCCTATAAACTTACTCAGAACCAATATTTTATTTTTTTCACATTCATGTTATTATTCATGATCATATCATTATTATATTCTAACCATTTTTTTTACAGACTCCCACCATTAGTCATTAGCTTTTGGGGTATAAGTAGATATTCCCAAGGTCATTTTAAACTCTTTCTAGGGTGTTGTTTGATTCATTTTATATAGAGTGTAATATGATATTATCAAAGAATTTATTTGGATTTTATGATTACTTGGTAGTAGTATTTGGAGGTAGGAAGTGTTTTTAGATCCTCGAATGATCCCTATGATTAGATATAAAAATCCCATGTAAATGGAAAATCTATGTTATTAGGGAAATGTTTTAATTCATTTCATTTCACTATTATTATTTGGATATTGATTCAACAATAATGTTTTAAAGTGATATCTTATTTCTTGTCTTTACTCTTGGTCAGATGTGATATAAGGGAATTAGTTTGATAAAAATACCTAGAACATAGCTATATTGGACATGCACATGATTTATTATGGTTGATAAATAGTTTTTAATAAGAGGAAAATAGATTTAGAAAACTGTTAAAAGGATATTTTTTTGATAATGATATGGAATATATCATGATTAATTAAATTTCTGATAATAATTTAATTCGTTTTCCCCAAATAACTCATTTATGGAAAATTAACTAATAGGGAATGCTATACTGACTTTAATGTATTTTTTAGTTGATTAATATTGTGATATTGGAAGATAAAAACCATATAGTGGATAAGGCTATGTATTAAATCCATAGTTTTGAGGAAATGATTTCATGTACCAGTATGAGACCCTAAAGTGGATCTAGATGGTTGTGGTTATGCGAGTGTGGGAAGATGGTGTGGCTCTCACTAGGGTGAGTAGATAGGGGAATTGGGGGTATGATTTATTGTTCTATATGATGGGGTGTTGGTTATAGGTTTTTCACTATGTGGGGAGTGATATTATTTTTTTATAATTTCTCTTAGAATGATTTTTTATAGGATCATGAGATTATGAATGATACTAAAAATGCATGTGTCTTGGACATGTGCATGCAAATTTTTTGTTGCAAAAGAGTTTTCAGAAAAATTAAAATGGTTTTATAATACTATTAAAAAGGAGTTTTTAAATAATTAAATGGAATTGGTCATGATTAATTGATGATCCAACAATAAAATCTTTTCTATTTCCCAAAATAACTTATTGGTGGCTCTGTAATTAATTTTTAATGTTATTGTTATTTTTTTATTTTTTTGATATGATTGTCATTTCTCGTATAGTAGATGAATACCCTAGAGTGGGTAGGTTTGGGTTTGAGATACCTTGTGTTGGGTAAAAAAGTTTATGTGATGGTGTGAGAGGTGTTATTAACTTGGAGACCCTCAATTAGATTGATATGGTTTGGGTGATTCTATTTTGGAATAACATTTTGATCTCTCTAGAGTAAGTAGAGAAGGGAATTTGGGGTAATATTTATTATTGTGTATGTTGAGATGATGCTTGTAGGTAGTTTGGTATATAGGTATAGGGTTATGTGTTAGGTGTATAGGTGGATATATCCTAAGATGAGACGATTGGGAGTCTTTGGATGATGGAAAAATTCATTATCAGTGAAGTATCAAGTGATCGATATATTATTTTTTCCTTGGTTGTGATAGGATTGGAATGAAAATGGTGCTTTATAAGATATCAACCGACCTTATAGAAATGGTTATATCATAGTTGGATGGTTGTTTCCATTGTGAAACTAGTTTTTAATTTTGTTTAATGTTGGATCCTAATATTATATCTTGTAAAATTTATCGCTATTAAAAGAAAGGTGGGTTGAAGTGTGAGAAGATGCAGTATGATTGGAAAATGATGTTTTCGAATTCCAATGGGTTTTGGATACAATGGTTTAAGGAACCTTAAATTTTTTGATTGATATGGGTTTAATGGGAATGGATGGTCATTCTTGGATAGAAACATAGTGAGTGGCATGGGGGCATTGGGAAGTTCCGAATAAGAATTTTCCCTTGAAACATAAAGCACAATTGGAAGAAGGCCAATAATGGGTAGTTCTAGTGAAACAAACATGAAAGTTAGAATGTGATGAATCTTAAAAAATTTGAGGTAATGTTTATGATGTGATAGTGGGAATCATATTTCATGGGTCTCTATAGAAAACTTTCCATGTTCTAGGATGATTTTTGGAAAATTGAGTTATGTTTATGTAAATACATTATAGGGAAGATGGTTTTGGAAGATATTCGGTGAAAAAAACTATGTAATTAAAAATATGAGTTAGAGGATGAGAGATTTTGTGATGAATTTTTAATAGTATTATTAATGTAATTTATGTTCCCTTATGGTTAGATGCATGTTACTGGTTGGTAAAATCAATTGGGTGTCAAAATATTAGGCATGAAGTATTTTGGGCTATGTGGAATCATAAGACCCGAAGGCTAAGATCATGGGTTATGTTATTTAGGTTTCAATGACTGGGGATTAGGTATCCTGGTTTTATGTAATGTTAGGTTATAGGTGAGGGTACATTCAAAGAAAAATGGAGTAAAGAATCAAAATTGTGGGCATCATCCTAATAGACATTTGGTGTGTGAACCACATTTCAGGTGGGAAGTGTTCGATGATAAAATTTATTGAAATTATTGGTGTGAATGGTTATTCAATAAATTTTACAATTAAGAGGATAAATTTATGATAAAATATATATGGTTTTAGGTTTATACCATATTTGGTGATTTTTATGTGGTTTTGGTTACCATTATAATGTTTAGTAATTAGTGGTGGATGTGTTTGAGTAAATGTTCAGAGTGGGTTTTGTTTGATTTCAAGATGTTTTCTGGGTTGAGGCATTGTATTTTGGATTTAAAGTTAGTATCAACTTATGAAAATTAATGTTTTGAAGATACTAATTTTTGGAGAATCTAGTAGGAGTATTTTTGTGTAATTTAGTATAGAAAATTTTTGAATTAGGTACACCACTCATATGATGATTGATGTGTGTGCAATTTTGGCATGGGTATTTTTAGAGGAAGGACCATAGGAATGGATAAAACATTAATATAGTGGATTCATAGCTGTTTATAATCAAAAATTAGTTGTGGAATCATATTATGATGGTTGGACCGGGTATTGAGGAGATCATCCTAGATGCTCCTTTATGATGTGTATCCATATGATAAATTGTTTTTTAATGACCTGTAAATTTATGGGTAGGTGAATTTCAAATTTAAAATGAATTTTGAGATTTAGGGAAGGGTAGTTTTGAGTAAATGTATTTAAACAAAAATTATGATAATTGGGACATCTCAAGGAGATGTTTTTACAAATATTAGAGTATTTTGGTGGTTTTTAGGGGTGTCATGTGGATGTTGGAGGAATTTATTTCAGAGATTAGAATAGATTCAACTATAGGTGGAATAACATATTACAAAAGGGGTGTTTTATTGCTGTGTGTATACTTATAGAGCCCATGCCATAGTCTAGGGTGTTGTGCCTTGATGGATGGTAGTTGGAGATGCATCTGGACCTAACCAAGTGGGGTTGCACTATGATGAGTGTTTTAGGGTGAAGTATTGAGATACCCTTAGGTGGTTGGTCATGTTTTGGAGTGTTAGAGCATACAATTGAGGGGTAGCTATAGGTGTGTAATTACACAGTGAACCTTCTAGACATTCCACAACCTAACCCAAGGCTGGAGAGTTGTGAAATGTTCGTAATAGTCATTCCACAACATCAAAATTTTCTAGTTATTTAAGAGGGAAAGACAAACCATTTTCAGGATAGCTCATACTCTCTTCAGTGAGGTGGGAGGGCATGAGAGAGGGAAGTTGGTAAGACCTATCCTCTTATCCCCCATTGTATTTTCCCCTTTCCTATATGTATTTTTGGTTGATCACGAGTTAATTTTCCACATTGGATCTAGGTAACATCTCCTCACCTTAACTTCTTACCCACTTTTTTGGATTTTTTGTGGGTTTTCTAGGGATATGATGAAGATTCCACCAGATCATGGTAGAATCATCCCAATATAGTGGGAATTAATGTTGTTATGGTTTAAATACCCCTAAATAGGTGTAAATGCACCTTTTTCTCACTATTTAGATAGTAGTATGTCACTTGATAGAATTTTCTAGGGATTTCACTGAATTATCATGGATTTTGAGATCAATTGAATGTGATATGATAGGGAATTTATTCCTATGAGTATATATGGAACACCATGATACATTTACATGTTGTTTTTCAATGATTATACCATGAGAGTTCACTCGGTGATATTTATGAAGGTATTCCACACAGAATTAAATTAGTTAATTAATTATAACGATTTATAATTATTTACTGTGGATTTTTTGTATGAGGATGGGGACCAAATGAATATAAATGCTCAGTTCTGGATTTTTTTGGGTTTTGAAAATCATGAATTTGAATGGTAAATTATTTTAGAGGTTAGAAGATCCTTTAATAAAAAACCGTATATTTTTATACATGTGAATTTCATGCATGTACCATAGGTTGGGGGATAAGAAATTTGTGAAAGGGTTTGGGCGACTATAGAATGGTGGGACAAGACTAGGTCAAGTATTTCAATAGTGACATGAGTGTCTTCTTCATTAATTGGTGTAATGACAGATGCCTATTGGATATTTTATTATGGGGACAATATCAAGAATATATTAAGGGAATTTAATGTGGTCTTGGTATGTTGTGTAAGTCAAAAATGGTTGGGTTAAGCCTAATTACATTAATCTATGAATTTTTTGACAATAAAAACCTTAATTTGGGGTATTAACTTGTGTTAAACTAAGGGAAATGTGAGGGAAAGGCCGTGGGAATATCCTTGAACCCGCATGGATCATTGAGAGGAAGGATTAGGGTATAATAATTGGCATAGTGTCCACAATATGTTAATATTATTTTTATACCCATGTTTTTAGATTTTTGAAGATAGGGAAAGCTCCCCTTAGGTGTTCTTAGTGGCACTTGATGTTTGTAAAGAGGGGGAAAGGGATCTCTTTGGAATGTGGTTCCTAATTTATCGAGATTAGAATGATTTCTGAGTTTTTATATCTATATAAAAGAGTTTTGAGACTTTTCTAGCATTGATTTTGGTATGCCTATGGGTAAACAAAGTGGGTTTTGATGAGGTCACTTATGGTATTAGTTCATATGAGATATCAGAATGCCTGACAAGCATTAATTGAGTGATGAATATTATATTTTCACATAATATGTTATGTATATCAATATTGAAATCCAATTTTTTTATTACATGTAATTTATAATATTTTAGGTTAATTAACATTTTGAACGCGATTATGAAAATAGATTAATTTTGTATTTTATGTACTTCTATATCGTCATTGTATTTCAACCACAACTTACTATACACTTAAAAAGAGAAAAATTTGTCATCATAGAAAAATACATTATTGAAGGCATTTAATTATATTGTACTTCTATATGAATCCAATCATTGATGAAAAAAAGAATCGTTTAATTTGGGCCATAGAAACTATCTCTAATTTTGTATAATTTTGATGATAAACCCATATATAACAAAATACTGGTCCAATAGATCTGAAATTTTAAATTTAGATCTATATTTTGTAGAGGAAAAATTGTTTGTATATTTTTTCATGTGATTAACCCCATTTCATTGTAAAAAATTCATTAGAAATCAGAGAAAATAAATTTGAGTAGTCAGTTAGAAAAACAATTCTTTAGTAATGATGTGTTAAATTAATCTAAATGTGTCCAAATTATCCTAAATGTTATTTGGTGGATAGATGATAAAATTCATAAAAACCTTAATGAATAAATATTTTACAAATTCATCAATTTAATGGAGAACCCGTGCACAAAAATTTAGAAGAGTGATTTAGATCCAAATTTTTTTCCCATTATGTCAATACAGAAATTTCTTCAACTACTTTCAAAATTATTGAAAATTTTTAATTGAAATTTTCTGTAAATAATATTCTGTTAATATGGTAATATTATTGTGATTTTATAATATATATTAGTTTATTTTTCTTTTCCTCATCAATATTTTCTTCTATTTTATTATCTCGTTCTGTGAATATCATCACTATAAAAATGAAGAACTAAGTTTTATTGTCATTCTAATGGAGGGATAAGTGTTTTTTTGAGTTTATTTCACATTAATCTCTTTTATTTATTTAATTATTAAAATATAAATAGTATTTAAACTGATTGTGATGTGTTGTCATCCCTCTTATTATACTATGTTGTTCTTCTTCATATTCATCTTTTTTCCACTCCTTCTTCATGTGGTGAAATATAAATTAAATGGGTTCATGTTTACTGATATGTTTGATATAAACATTTTATATGGTATTAGGAATTAATATTTTTAAGATCAATTATTTATTCATCATAAAATCCGTTTAAAAAACATTTCATCTCTAAAAAAATATTTTATCTTATATTATTATATGTGTTTTTCATTAATATATTTAAAACATTGTATCATATTAATTTTATATACAAGTAACCATATTAGTATATTTTATATCATAAATAGTGAAAATTGGATAATAGTGTGTGTGAGTGGCCACATTGATAGAATGACCCCAGGAGTGTACATTAATACATGTTTAGATAATTAATAATTTATTGATTAAGGATTTTCAAAAAACATCTTATTAATTTATAGCCCCTTTTCAGGGAGGCAATAATATGTCACACATTAATTATAAAAAAACAAACAAATATATAAATTTCTTAAAAAATTAAACTTTAATGAAAATGATTACTTTCTTCATTAAAGGAGAGAATTTCAAAGTTATTTTTCATATGAAATTCTTAATAAAATTTATGATGTTTATATCAAGTAATAATCATGTAGTATTAAACATTAAAAGAAAGAAAAAATAATTAAAGAGTTAGGGAATGGAATGGAAATTATTTCAACTTACTTAAAGAAATTATTATTCAAGAAAGACTCTCAAGAAAATGAGGAATAAAAGAATGTTTTAGATATTTTTAAAATGAAAAACATTATGGGGATGGAATTTTGAATGAAATAGTGTTAAAATTTTCAATTCCATTTTCAATGGAGTTTGAAGAAGAAGACAATCTAGATGATGCACATATGGGTGATCAAGATGGTTTTGAAGAATATTTGGATGATTTTGTAGAACATGGAATGGTATGTGATTATATAATATTTTTCAATGAAAATTTAATACCGTAATTACTCTATATGTATTTTTAATAATATACCATTTTGGTGGTGGAATTAAAATACAATACAGAGAATATTGGTTACCTAACTCTAACTCTGACAACTGAACTCCAAAAGGCATTGAGAAAAGAAGAATACATCGAATATAAGATTTCTTAGGTAAATAAAAATTGATTGAACTCATTTATTTCTAATTGTATTGAAATTAAATTATGAACTACCTCATATTACATTTAATATTTATATTTTTTAAACACATATATCCATTTAGGATTGTGATGAGGAAGATGATTCACCTACTATTACTGAGTTATCATCAACCTTTCCTGAAGGATCAATTTTTATGTTGACCAAATTTATGGGGAATATTTCTCTATCGATTCATCATGATTTAATAGTGTAAAATTTAATATTTTAACTTAATTTTAATTTACTTCAATTTATTACCCAACAAATCTTGTTAAGGCCTTGGATATTGAAGAGGCCACACAAGTAGAGGTATAACATGAAGATGACCCATTCATTCTCCTTTCCCAACATTTAATGTTGTACCAAATTTCTTTTTATATGGACCTGAATTACTATATACATGGATTAAATTATAATATATGTGATGGAGAGTAAATTTTAAAGAAAACAATATTGTGATTGAAGTCACATAAACCACACCCACCTTCAAATTAGGGATGACTGACAGGAAATTCCAACTGGATGTAGAAAAACTACTACCCACATGGGGGTTCAAACCATGAAAAATTTTCCATTTATATTTATATATATTTATTTTTATTTTTGTAAATTTATTATGTCATGTTCTTATTTTCTTGGTCTAAGTTTTTAAAACTAGTAGTTTAACTCATGGATGCCACTGGAATGTAATGTTTGGTTGCATCTCTCTTTATATTTATTTTCCCATCCTTATATTTATATAATTCATTTAAGATAAAATATGGGGTTGGAGTAATTTTAATATAATTTATGTAATGTATTGGGTTTCTTAATTTTTTCTTTTTAAAATTTTTATGTTTTTTCCATCTTTTGATTTTAGTTTTTTGTCTTTGTTATTCGCATGTTTTTAGGTCACATGTGAAAAAATAGTTAAAACTAAAACCTACTATTTTTTTTGTAAGATGTCGCAATTAAAAGATATTTTTATTACAATTATTGATTAATAAATATTATTTAATGATTTCAAATACATTCATTTAATAAAGTTTGATTGATTGTGAAACTCTTGTACACTAGTAGTATACAAAAAGAAAATATTACCCAAACCATGTGGTTTCATAAAATTTTTGATAACTCATTAAAATTTATTTTTCTATGATGTCCTAAGTCATGTTTTGTGATCCAAAAAATTACTTTTTTTCTCTTTTTCAAAGCTTCAAGAGTTCCTAGAATGTATCAAATTTGACTGAGTCCCAATTTTGAAAGCCCTGTTTTCTATTCAACTCTTAATTTGGATTATCATTACATATAATCTTTATTAATACCCTTGTATCCATGAAATACCCTTTTATACAACCATATTAAAATCCATATATCACTTTTGAAACCACTATATAAGTTTAATGCATGGTTATTTTTGAACTCATTAGAGGGGGGATTTTGGTTTTACTATATTGTTAGTAAGAATATTCTTATTCTATAATTGAATGTGATGAAATATTTATTTGTTATTTATTGGTAAAATTATTTATTTAATGATATTAATTTTCCTAAATATCATTATAAATATTATTTGGTAGTTTTCCACTATTTAAAGACCAAAATTACCCTTCCCCCCAAATTGATCCCAAATTCTTTATCTAAAATAAAAAATAAAAAGACACTTTAGTGAGAGAAGAGATAAGAAATGAAATTTTTTCTGAAGTGATCATGTTTTTACTTAAGAAGGACATTAATAGGTTCTTGGTGGTTAATTTTTCAAGTATATATATAGGATATCACCATTCTCCAATCAAACTATTTTCATCATTTTAAATAACATTAGGGACTAACCCTCCTCATTCTACCTCTAATATATTAAAATTTTAAACCAACAAAACATTAACATAAAAAAACTCAAGAAAAATCCCCTATTTTTAATAAATTTATGACTTTGTGAAGTGGAGATATTATAAGGATAGAAAACATATTTAAATCATATATATTCTTGAGAATGAAAAAAGATACAGATATAAAAATTATTAACAGGAAAAAAATTAAATTTATTATGAGAAAGATATGAAATGAACATGGGTATTTACATATATTTAATTTTATTTTATAAATGGAATATATTCAAAGAATTTATATCCTCATATGAGGCAAGATACATTCTATGCCTGTGAGAATTGGGTGAATTTTTCAATTATATAATGGTATGTTTTTTGACTTTAGTATAAATGATTTCACATGAATGAAATTTTAGCGATGTGGGGTTGATGAAGATTTTTATTTATCTTATTATATTTTTTAATTAAAATTTTTTATCCAAAAAATAGTTATTTAAGATTAATTCTCTGAATTTTATTTTTATTAGAATTTGGTTTGTAACTGTGAAATTGAATTAAAATTTAGTTTTATGTATTTTTATATTATCTTACTATTTTGAGGATTACATGTTCTAAAATTATAAAAAGAAATAAAATACATTTTTAGGGATTCAATATATAATTTAATAAATTAAAAACATCTAAAAATTGAGATGAATCTAATAGCAGATGGCCAAAAAGAATCATTCTATTTGGGCCTTAGAATATATGCTTAGTTTTGGTCATTTTTGAATATGGGATGATATCTCAAAAATTGGAATCCCAAATTAGCTAAAAATTTAAATGAATATCTAGAAAATTATAGATATTATTTTATTATAAATTTTATTACTTGTTATTTTTAAATATTCAATTCCACAAATACATGGGAATTTGGAACTTATGAAATCAAATAGCCTCCATTCGAGAAAATATTTATTGATTAATATTTTCATATCGTTGTTTAAACCTTTCCAATGAAGCTCAAATTTTGTGGTTTCATTTAAACAAAGATTATTATAAAAATTAGTTCAATAAATTTCTATATTATTTAATTTATTATATAGAACAAGTCGCAACATTTGAATAAAAAATTTTCTTCCAAAATCAACCCATCATGCTTATAAATTTGTACCTCCACTCCTTATTAATATATAGAAATTTTCATTATAGAATTCAGGTTTATGTTGTTTTAATATACTTTAAAACTTTCATTATAAATTATTTTTGTTTTCACTTCCCTATATTATCTCATTTTTTCCTATTTTAAACCATTTTTTATATCTCGATTCAAATAGTCAAATAACATCGGTGCTTGTTCGAAGGAATATAGTGGTATATAACTTGAATTATTATTTTCCCATGTTTCAATTTTATTTTTTCTAATTATTTTATGATGGATAATATGATTTGGGTGAGTGGTTTTCCAATTTTCCTTATAATCCATTTTATTCTTCTCATTCATCTATAATTCCTCTCATTTAGTCATAATGTTGTATACGAGGTGGTGTAGCATTGTGGTGATGATGTGAGAGAGTATTATCTCCCATGTGCTGGGTTGTCCTATGGTAATGAAACATAAAATGGTTTGGTGTTTAGGGATAGTTTTTATCTAAACATTGAGTAGAATATAGAGAGTTATTTTAAGAATAATGATAGCATCGTAGTGAACTCACTAGGATGAAAGATATTTCTCACTAACTTTTTGTGTGTTGTATTCTTCTCTTTTTTATTGAATTTATTTATATACATATTTTATTTCATAATCCCTCACTAACATAATATAATTTATAAGTATATATGGTACTTTATAAATGACGATAATAGTATATTGGGGAGTGTAAGTGGCTTTCTATAGAGATTGGCCATGTGCGTGAACTGTACTACATTCTTTGGTAAATAAGAATTTATTGGTAATGGATCCATAAAAAATCCATTTTATTATTATGACACATTTAGATTTTCTTTAATATTAATTGAATTTTATAATGAGAATAATATAGCGACCCAAGCTAAAAATAACTTTAATAATTCCATAGTTTCATTTTTTAGATTTTAGACCTAACAAATGGTCACAAACCCAAGGAATGAAAGGTTTATTGTCTTTGGGGACTGGATAAATATGAAACACATGTGGATATTTCTATATAATCAAACTCCACTACAATAAATTCATGAATTCAAACAATTAATACTTATCTTCACATCATAGGGAAATAAAAACATAATAAATGGGTGAAATCAAATGGATAGTAAGGAAAAAACTCATCAATACATCATCAAGAGTAAGATCACAATAATGGGAGAAAATGTGAACAATGATTAAATATCTTTTTAAAAAGGATATGGAACAATAATATTAGTTTATATGTCATTATGTAAAGGAATGAAATATAAAAATAACACTATATAATATGTAAAAAGTTTTTAGAAACATAATATAATAAAAAAATTCCATAGATCATGTCACAAGAAAATTACATATAATTATGGAATATGCATAAATATAGGTATTCATAACATTTAAAAAATAGTTAAACACATCTAGTTCACACTCATTCATGTGAATGTGACTAATCAAAATCATGTTCATACTTGATCTTGTGAATGTATCTAATCTGCATAATGTTTAGGCTCAATGTTATGAGTGTAGCTAATCCAAATCATGTTTATGCTCAAAATCATTACCTAATGAGGTGTAAAACCATAACCAATTCATTGAAGGGTGATATAGGATCCAATATCATCATCCATATATATATGTCTACCCTAAGACAAAAATCATTTAATATATAATAAATAACCATGGGAAATAATATGGGTTTCTTTTATCACATCATAAAAAACCCTAGTAAATGAAAAATGGGTTTCACAACACTTCATTATGATATCACCAAAATTGACCCCATGTATATAAATGTTTGACACCCAAAATTCAATCACCATAATATATTATTTTAGAAACATATTTAATAGGTAAATAATAAAGAATAATTTAAAAAAAATAAATCATTTAGATATAAAAAGGGAAATGATGGTGAAATCCTAAAATATTTTTTAGAAAGATCATTTATCATTTTCATAAAAGTAGAATATAATATCACTTTTAATATTAATTTTTAAAAGGTTAATCCAATAAATTTGAAATTATTTAAACTTTCAAAATTAACTTCCTATAGTGGTTCCCTGAAAAACAAATAAAGGATTCAAAAAGTGTAATTGAAAACCCATTGAAAATTCATACCTTTAAATAAATATTCTGTAATTGGTCTTCGAAATGACATAATGGTTATCGAAATTTAATGTGTAGTGGAAGATAAAAAAAATTATTTTGAAAGGATGGAAAAACTTTTGGACATTTTGAAATAACTGTGTTGAAAACCCACATTGGAAAAGAGTAACCAAAACCTATATTTAAGATGAGGATAATATCAATATTAAGGAAAAATTAGAAATAAATTATTTATATTTTGAAGTATAAATGAGAACATTTATGGAAAATAATATATGGACAGAGTAGGAAAACCACAACTAAGGAGGATACAAATAATTTTTAACATAGTTTAATTTTCAAAAAGGAATAGAACACATCAATAATGCCTATTTGAATCAAAATTTATATTCGAATATAAAAACATGGTATACCATAAGAAATAAGAGATTAATATCAATGGGAAAAATTATAATTCAAGAAGTAAATTGAGTTATAAAAATCCCATTATATTTTAGGGAAGATATCAATCGTAGCCCACAATAAGAAAAAAAAGTTAATTTTACATGATAAATTTTATTTTATTATATTCTATGTAAAGGGGGTATTATTTTCACCATAAAAATGTATATTGGTTTATAATATCAAATTATGCCTTAATGAAGAGTGATTAAGACAAAAATCCTCATCTTTATACCTGCATAGTGAAATGTGCTCCAACGTCCTGTAAAAAATTAATTATAATTTAATAATATATTTAATAAATATATTCATATACATTATCCAATTAAATAATTAATTTAATATAATTTAATATGAATATATTAGTTAGTTATCAATTATTTTTACCCTCATGGGTTAGTGAATTTAACTATTTCACACATTTTTAGGATGTTTATTATGATAAACATACTTTTATTCCATGTTTATCATTCACATGTAATATAAGATAATGAAATTGATGTTTTATAATGACCTATAAAGCTATAATTCAATTATATGATATTCTTTTCATGTTTTATGAAAATCGAAATTGGTGACTTGTTAGTTTCGAGTTATTTATTGATATTGCTGAATTACCCAATAAAGATCATTAAATTTTAAGTGTTCCATAAACAAACATTTAAATTATATTTATTATTCCTATATTTCCTATATACACATAAATTATAATTTATAAATATCTATGATAGTGGTAGTGAAAAACAGAATATGTCATTCCGTGGAGGTGCCAGTCCACACATACACAAGGATAATGATTTCTTTTTCATAGAATGAGAGAAATGAGTAATATGGTTATTATTTTAAGAAAATAAAACATGTTATAAATATAATTATTATATATTAAATTCATATTAGGATAGACCTTATACAATTGTGAAGGAAAATTACACACATTAAATATTAGGCAATAGTCCGCACAAATGCACGATTATCAATTTTTATTTACTTAAGTGGATGAGGAGATACAGTTAATGATTATTACCATATTATAAACAAATTAATTATAATATAAATAAAATTTTAATCATATAATATTTAGAAAAATAAATTTTAAAAGTAATGATAAAAATAATATATGTTAGCGTAAGGATTGAACTTACATTGAGAAAATTGGGTTTCTTATAGAGGATTAATTGTAAAGGAAGGGTTTAGGCTAGTACCATTTAAAATAATCTTATGATAGTGAAATAAGATGATATGGGAAGGTAATATGGTAGATTTTTTGTTATAAAAAATAATTTTATAGTGGAATTTATGGGGTGGTGATTGGCCCCATTTATAAGTGGTGGACATGAAAATTATAAATATTTAAACTTAAAATAGAGAAAGAACATGTTAACCATTATAAGTGGATCAAAAAATAGACAATAAATGATTAGAGGGTGGTATTAGATAAATAATTTCTCAAACACTCAATTATAATTATGTATAAACATGTTTCATTTGGAATCCAAACTTTTTAATACTTGATTATTAACATAATTCCTTAAAAAATATTTTAAAAATAAATTTGATGGATATTTTAAGGTCTGGTGTATTGGAAACAAATAATATAATACAATAATTTCATAATGAAGACATAAAAAATAAATATTAATTAATACTTTTTAATGAATCATTTGTTTTTCCATCCAAGGTCACCTCACTGTAAGTAATTTCCTAGGGACATACATCAATTGAAAATGGGTGATCATAAATCCCAATAAGGGATAAAAAATGAAACAAAACATGAATGATCATCATAGATAAAACATGAGGTGTAAAATGAGAGAATAATAATAAGTACTTGATACAAAAAATTTAAATGTGGATTAAAATAAAACCAATACATTCATATGAATATTAATATGTTTTATCACCACATTGTCATAAAACATAATTACCATGGTTATTGACCAAGGTATCATAAATCATTTCATCTCTATTGATTAATTCTTTAAAAAATACATTTTAGATCTATAAAAATAAACCATTAATATGTATAAATTCATGTGTTCCACATAAATCATAATAAAACTATCATTAATAACTAATTGGAAATAATGAATGTGTTTTATATAAAAGTAATTAAATTAATTAATTCTTATCATTACATCATTTATAACCCATAAGAATGGAATGAAGGTTTCAGATTTAGATGTACTAAATTAATGAATCATGGTTATGCCTAGATGAATAATAATGAATAGATAAAATGATTGAGTATTCACAAGCTAAGAATATTCTATGTAAAAGTGAAAATTCATGAAACAAATTTGGAAGCATGTCGAGAATATAATGTGGAATATGTAATGGGAATAATGATAGGGAATGAAGTTATCCTATTGAAAAAATATATTTTTGAAGTAATGTGATAATATAAAGTGCATGAAAATCATAAACTTCAACATTTAGTATACATACAAAAAAATAGGTAATTGAGTGGAAAAGAATAAGAGGAGAGTTCCCTCGCCATGGGAAGTAACTTCCTAAATCTTATAGTGGAAAAATTATTACCTTGGAGAAATAATAGAGGGAATGCAGTGAGGGTAAGTGGAATTTTTTTAATCAATGGATTTTTGGTGGATAATAATAGGAGGACGAGTGGGAATTTATAGTAAAATTTGGTTAATTTTTTAATAATTTATAAATATATGTCTTTGAATTCTAGGTTGTGGAAAATGAAAAACCATGGTTTTGACCATAGGGTTTTCACATGGTTTTATTCATTTAGGTCATGTTTTATAATATTTTTTTACATTAGAAATAAAATCCAAATTTTTATATTACTTTGGACATGGAAATGTAAATCTTCCACAAAATATAGTTTTAAAAATCATAATTTCCATTTTAGAATTCAGAAATAAATTTATAGGTTTGTAATTTTATTTAAATCAACTGAAATAAATAATATAAATAAAATAACATATTTTTTGGCTTTAATTTAGTTTAATTAAAATAAAATCATTATTAAATAAATATAATGTCAAAAAACATACCAAAAACACAAAATCCTCATTTATTGAAGCTCTTCCTTGGATTAGTCAAATGCGAACCCTAGTGACACTACCTCACTACCATGTTACGAAAAATAGGATTCAAAATCCATGGAAATATATTATGAAGCCATTTTTTCTCCCTTACATATCAATTATCATTTATCATTACCCTTTATAACACTAATTCTAATTGTAACACTATTACCAGCAGTAATATGGTTTGATGATCATATTGACTAATAGTCATATTGATAAATAGTCATATTAACAAATAGTCATATTAGATGATTAATAATATTGAACTACATAAATATTGACCAATGGCCATATTAATAAATCTTCAAGTTCTAATGATCACTTTTACCTTTATACCCTATATATACTATACCATTAAATGACATTTCCAACTTCGTTCCCAAAAGTTTTTACAATTTATTTTATAATTTAAGTTATTTTCCTAAAAATATTTTCTATTAAAATTTTTCATGGTAGGTTTAGTCTTCATATAATAATTCTTCCATACAAAGTATACCATTTTTGGTTTCTATTATTCAGTTTTTATCTTCACGTACTTGTATTATCAGTCATAATCGATATATTTACATGACATGTGATTAGTTTGTAATAATTGTTCTACTTAATTTCATTTTGAAATAAAATAAAATATTCACTAGGTAAAATAATCTTTTATTAATCATAAGAGTATTATTTGGGATGTTATATTCTCCTCCCTTAATAAATTTCACCTTTTAAAATTGAATTTTGCCTTGAAAAAACAAGGGTATTTCTCTTTTATCTTTCCCTCAGGTTCCTATGAAGTTTATTTAAATTTATGATTATTAAAAAAGACATTACGAAGTTATTTTTTCTATCCCTCAACACTTTTTCCCATTTATAATGTCTTTGGATCAATTCCACTTTATTAGAGAGGTCAGGTTACAATTCCACACAATTAATATCTAGTTTATGTGTTTGTACATGCATAAAATTTCCCAATAGAGTCACAAAGAAGAAATCATGAACTTAAATGGTCCAATGTACCTTGGAATCAGTTTATCCTTATTTATAGATTTTATAAATCCTTTCCATGGATATATATTATGAAATAAATGACCCCAAACATGAAATTATATGTCCTTACATTAGTTATTATATTTTGTTTTCTATTTTCTCTAAGTATCCTTGATTTTTTATGAATCAACTGTATCTTTTTTTAGTTTTCTTCCTAATGTATGGTCCCGATATTTTCCCTTATTCAACTTTATCCAACCATGTTAGAGTTATACACCTTTTTCTATAAATATATTTAAGTAGATTCATTTGAAAACTCTAATGAAAACTATTATTATAGGAGAATTCTAAGTGGAAGATGTTGGTCCCAAATATATTTAAAATTAAGGGAGTTACACCTTATCATATATTACAATGTTTTAATTTTACTCTCATCATTCCCATTAGTTTGAGGATGATTGACAGTTATTTGGTTTACTTCTATATCTATATCCTTTTGAGGGCTACTTTAGAACACATAATTAAATATTGGATATTGGTTAGAAATAATTGATTGTCATACTCCATAGATTCTTATTAATCAATTAATACTTTGGAAAAATAGGATCTCTAGGTAGAAGTGTTTTCTTATGGAAAATAAATGGGAATAATTTGTTAATCTATCAATTTTTACCCTTATAGAATTATTTCCCTTGGATGTCTTAAGAAGGCTAGTAATGCAGTCTATATTGATGTCATGTCACTTCCTTGCAGGTATGAGAAGTGGTTTCAATACCCCTATGGGAAGTTATCACTCTTCCTTAACTTGTTAACAGATCGAGAAACTTGTAGAGTAATTAATAATATCTCTTTTCATATTATCCTACCAAAATTGTTCATTACCGTCCCTATACGTTTTAGAAATTCCATGATGTATAGAGAATATAGATCTATGATATTCATTAATCAGATCCTTGTTTATCACTAGAATATATGAAATATATATACTTTTACCATGTTTTGATACATCTTCTTAAACAAAATTTATTATAGGAAACTACCCATTTATCATAGCCTCTATATTCCTTTGTGTCAAAGGATTATCTCATTTAAATTTCATGATCTTCAATAGTAATGACGATTAATAAATATTTTCACATAGGATTGATGTTTTTCCTTCCCACAAGATTCCCATGTACAACCTTACTAGGACATTTAAAAATGAATCTCATTCAATCCTTATCATTGAAAAAACTTCAAGATCTATCCCACATAATGTATCAGAACATTTCTTCTCTTTTGTTGTGATGATGAATTAAAAAACCATAGTCTTTATGAAGATGAAACTATCTCATTTTTATCATGTTCAATTATTTTTTTGTGAATATATACTTAAAACATTGGTGGTATGTTTATATATTAAATTTCCTCCCATAAAGATAATGTCTCCAAATATTTAGTAAAAAAATGACTATAGCTAACTCCATATCTTGAGCATGATGATTCTTCTCATGAGGATTTAATTTGTTAGATGCAAGGGTGATCACCATGTCCTTTTTCATTAGAAAACATCCAAGCCCATTCAGAGGTGCATAATTATAGATAAAAAATCTTTCTTTGACGTAGTTTAATATTAGCACGTGTGCACTAACCAACTACTTCTTCAATTCATGGAATCATGGTTTAAACTCCTTTGTCCATATAAACTTAACTACCTTTCATGTTAACTTTAATAGTAGATTATAAATCAAAGTAAAGTTTAAAAAAAACATACTATAGTATCCTAATAGAACAATCAAACTAAGAATCTCAGTTACTATTATAGGTTGAAACCATTCCCCTATGTCCTTTTCCTTTTCTAGATCTACTAAGATTCCTTCATGGGTTATGATGTTCTCCATGAATGAAATTTTTTATAATATAACTCACATTTCATAAATTTTAAAAACCACTTATCTTTTCTCAGATTTTGTAATATGACCCTTAGATGGTCCTTATATCCCTCATGAATTTTGGAATATATAATAATACCATAAAAACTATGAATTTTTTTTATCAATGTAGTCCTAAAAAAATCTATCCATAAAATCCATAAGTGTGGGAGGATGATTAGTCAATCCAAAAGGAATAACAAAAACATATTTATTATATATTATATGGAATTAATAATTTTGGATATCTTCTTTCCTCACCCTCAACTAATGATACACTAAATGAAGGTCAATCTGGGGAAAGAATTGAGCCATTCAAAGTCGGTCAAAAATCCATTAATCCTCCAGTGACAGTATTTTCTCATTACAATGATCCCAATAATATCTCTATAGTCAATGAATATCCGCATCAATAAATATTAATTTTTCATAAATATAATATGTAATCCTCATGGAGAAAAAAAAATTTAAAAAAAATCAATGAAGTATTGTAGTTTTTTATTTAATTCCTAAATCTTCACATTTTCTATTATATATGGGGTTTTTGACTATCAATGGATCTATGAATGTGTTAAATTGAAAACTATACCTCCATTTATAGGGTATGTAGAGGAAAATATTCTGTAAATACATCAATGTATTCTTGAACAATGAGAATATATCTAATTTGTATACATCTCTTTCTTTTCTGTCCTCACCAATCATTTTTGTAGATTGAGCTACAAGAGGTGGTTCATGGTAAGACATAGTCTAGAATGGATCTCCTTTGATGATAAATATGAGTTTCCTCTTTAAGATAAAAGAAATATCATTACTTATATAGTTGATCTTAGGGAAATACTTTGACAACAGATCCATTCATATTACTGTTTCAAATTCTACCAATAGGATGACCACTAGGTTTATGGAGAGATTACACCAACCATATTTAATAGGATAATCCCAATAAATATTTATTGATTTAATAGTTCTTATAAGAGTTTTAATCAATAGATCGACTACTAGAATTTCACAGTTTAACTTGATTCTCTTTGTATGCTTGAATGAAGTACAAAAAATGTGTTGAACTAGAATAAAAAAATATACTTTCTAGATTTGAGTGTACATTGAGTGTATATTCCAAACTATCATTTGGAATATCAACATTATTCTTTGTGATTATGGAGTCATGAACATGCTAATATGGATTCTACTAGGATGTATGGTAGTTTCCCTCCATTGTCTTCTAATTTTTGAAATTGTTTAGTGATATTTCCAGGCTCCCCAAAATTGTGTGTTACATATCATGTTATTATTATCCTATAATCCAATTGTCACTGGAATTCATATTATTAATATTTAAATATCCATAATAGTTTCAAACTATATGGAAATTTGTTTCACATTTTTTATACTTTCCAATTACTTAAAGAAAATTCCACGAATTCATCATTCCACATTTGTTGCAAAAGGGATGTTATACTTTATTACCATCCAAAATCCTTAAAAAAATTCTCTATCCTTCCCTTATTTCCATTTCATTCATGAGTCCAATAGGTATATATAGAATAAATTACACTTTTATTCCACATAATAATTTCTCTTTATAACTCATAAAGTCTTGGATTGATAATTATTTCTATTGATTGGGTCTTAGTACTCCAAACAATCAATATGTATTCTTATCATAATTAATGATAAATCATTATGTGTAATGCACAATACATGTAATGATCATCTCATAATTACCAACAAATTAATTTTATATTTTTTTCTTATTAAGGATGTCTGTATCTATCTTATTTTAGAGTGACTGAGGAAAATAGTTTTTGAAAAATAATTTTTAAAATTTTTCCCATTCCTTTGATTTAACCACTTCCCTGGGATTCATGTTTTTGATCAGGGTCCACCACTGATCAAATTCTAAAACTATGTGATTTACATCCAAAATAACATTATATTTGTTATAATAATCATGTATATAAAATATATTTTATATATTAATGATACATTTTCAACAATCAGTGGATTAGTGGTTCCACTAAGAATAGGAGGTTATTGAGGCATAGAGGATTCACCTGCTAGTTATTACTTCCTTGGTGAAGCTGAATACTCCACCTGTATTAGGTTTTTATTCGTCACATATTTTAATTTATCCATCATCATCATGGTGTTTTTAACTATAGTTCACCCTGTATTAAGAAGGCCTCCGTTGCAGTTTCCATTGCATCTATTTTTACAATATTACTTCTACATCCGGTGAATATTTTCTATAAAAAAGATATAATTGAGGAATTTTATTCTTTATGAAATATTTTAATAATTATAAATGATTAATTTATCCTTAATTTTTTAAATATAATGCTTCTAAGATGATTTACTTTAATTTTAATTTATTTACATCATCATATTTCCTTCATAATGCTTTGTAAAAAGCATGTGATTAGATAGAGAATATACCTCAAGATTCTAAAATGGGATTCCAATAATAAACACATTTCATTCAATATATGATGATAAATTTAATGCTCATTTTTCCCTTTTAGGGATATTATCCATATGTACAACTTTTCCAAAGCCACATCCAGTTGTAGTATCATAACTGAGATTTTATCGGGTGGAAACCACTTGCTTTTAATCATACAAAAATTTAAGTATGTTACTATATTTATACTTATCCCCAGGGTTCTTAACAATTAATTTAGGTCATAATTTTTATATATAACTCAACTTTTATTTTGATACCAACTATGATATCCCACCTTTTTAATACATGTTTTTTAACATAATTTCTTAACAAAATATTTCCTTAATAACTTTGAAGTATATTTTGAGGTTGAGTGACTTAGTAAATCAGGAAATAATATATTATTTACTTAATTAAAAGATAAAAATATAAATTATTTAATCATTTTGAATGACTCATTTGTTATTACACCCATGTTTATTTCATTGAAAGTAATTTCATGGGGACATACCTCTATTGAAAAGTGGAGAACATAAATCCTCACAAGGGATAAAAAAGAAATTAAACATAATTGATAATAATAGATAAAAAATTGGAAAGAAAATGAAATAATAATCAAAATTAGTTGATATATATGGCATTTCAATGTGTCTATAACATAAAAATGATACATTCGTAAGCATATCACTAAGGTTTCATAAAACAAAATTACCAAGGTTATTCACTAAGGTATCAAAAAACATATAATCTATAGAGATTAATTCCTCACCCAATGAATTAGAAAACTATATAGTAAAACCATTAATATGTATAAATTAATGTGTTATATATATATAATAATCAAATATTTCATTAATAACGTGTGGGAAACAATGAACGAGCTTTATGAAAAGGACATTAAATTCATAAATTCTTCAAGACATGATCATTACATTATTATAAACATTAATAATGGAATGTGGGTTTGAAATTTTAATGTCCCAAATAAATTAATAATGGTTATGTCTTTGAAAATAAAAATTAATAGAGGAATGGATTATGTATACATTGTATAAAAATATTTCTTGGGAAAGAAAAAATTCATGAAATGAATTCGGCAGCATGACGAGTATACAATGTGGATTAATTACAGGGAATAATGAGAGGTAACACAATTCTCTAATTTATAATACATTATTTTAATATTAAGAGGACAATAAAAAGTGAATGAACATAATATAATTCATCATTTATATGATATACCACAAAAGAGGTACTTGAATGGAAAAGAAGAAGAGGATAGTTCCCTTACCTTGGGAAGTAACTTCCTAAAGCTTAGTGAGGTACACCTTAAAACCTTGGAGACCCCTTGGGGGGGATTTAGAGAGAGGAAATTATTACATTTTAATTTATAAATGATATTTGTGGGGATATTAATGATAGTATGGGTGAGGATTTGTAATAAAATTAGATGAATAGTTTAATAATTCTTAAATATATGTATTGGAATTCTAGGTTGTGGAAAATTATAAACCATTGGATTTTACAAGGGTTTTTCTCATGGGTTTTGAAATTTAAATCATGATTTATAATATTTTAATCAATTAGAATTGAAATCCTTTTCCCAATATTACTTTGTAAATGGACAATGAAATTTCTCACAAAATATTGTCTCAAAAATTATAATTTCCATTTAGGCTTTAGCATATAATTTATCGGTTTGAATTTTATTTAAATACATTAAAATACCTAATATTAATAATATTATAAGGCCCCACCTTTAAACCTTACTTAATCTTGAGTTAATACAAGATTACACATTGAGGATCTTTTCAGGTTTAGAGTTTTAGAGAATTAGATCATAAAACTTGCATTACATTCCACATTTAAACAAAGTGGTTACATAAAAGACATGATTCATTCTTCCCATCAACAGAAACATATTTAAAACAAAACTTGGATTCTTTCTTGACACATCCTTGACACTATCATCACATCACGTACCTTTCCCTTGATCTGTGAAAAACATTTCAAAAACTTGGGATGAGCATAACATGCTCAGTAAGGGATATAAAAATATGGAAAGGAAACATGAGTTCATATATACATAAGAATGAAATCATACTTTACCCATAAAACATAGGCACTTTAAAATACCTCATCAAATCATGAATAAATCATAGAAATCATAAGACATAAAGGTAACTTGAGGCATTCATAACATTCTTACGTAGGGAGTAACCCTCTTGGTTACGTTTGGAATACCCATCACAGTATATTCCCTAAATCTCTTCTGAGAAACCTTAACGTTTCACTCCTTCGCGTTACCCAATGCATTGGAGAGCTATATCGGGCTCACCCGCCCTTAGTTTATCATGGAACCACCCGTCTTCATAATAATCCCCAAGAACCTCAACATAATCGTATCACATAAAACATACATAAAGGAAACATAACATTTCCACCTTTCAATCACAAGATATCAATACAACACATTGATATAAAAACATTATGAAAACCATTTTCAATACCAAAAAAAAAAGAAAATTAAAACATGGTATTTATTTTTCTTTTAAAAATATGGTATGGCTTGTAGAGGAAGCCAAAACTCAAATAATGGTCACGGCGGCGGAGAAGTCGTTGTCGCCGCATACGTACGACAAAAACATTCCCTTTTGTCGTTTAGTAAACACTTCGTATAAAAAATATTCCTTTTGAATAAACATAAAAGTCAAAGGGGTTTATACACCGTATAAAAGAAGGTTGTGTATAAAACAAAATATGCCTCAATGAAAGGAGATTGAGACGAAGTCCCATACAAAGACGGTATCCTTGGATTAAGGATAAATCAGTTACATAACTATGTGTGACAAACAAATACACAAAATATAAGTGGGTATTAAGTTTAAAACAATCAGAGGACATTCACAAATAATCATAGAATGACATATTCAAGGTGTACAAGTTTATCCCAAAGAATCAAAATTCCGTTAAGAAGTTCCCTCGCAATAATTAGACAGCCTAATGGCGTTACTTCAAAATTCAGAAAAAGCGTTGATGAGAGATAAAAAGGGTATCTCATCACCTAGACATAAAATTCACATCAATAAGGATATAGAAGAAAATATCCCAATATAATATTATGTGAATTAAAATACATAACAAAATATGTCTTTTAAAAAGAGGAGGGTGAAAGGTTCCCTTACCGACATGGGTATCTTTTGAAACATACACCTCGTGAAAGAAGGACAATAAAACATTGATGTAAATACTCATAAAAGAAAGTATATTACACAATGAGTAAAATAATGGGCAGTACGTACACCACTCAAAGGAAATTGTGGAAAATGTAGCATAAATCTCACGGGTATAAAAGTGAGATGAATAATCCCTTATGAAAACTCGGCATCCTAACGGCGCCACTTAAAACATCCAAAAATGGATTGATGAGATCAAATAGGGTATCCCATCACATTAAAATAAAATGTACAGAAAGAGGAATATAAAATAACATCCCCCATCATAACAAATAGGAGCTTAAAAGAAGTGACATAAGGAGAGTACTTAAAAAGAAAGAGAGAGGTTAGATCTCTTACGAAAATTCGGCAGCCTAACGGAGCCACTTAAAACATCCAAAATAGATTGATGAGAGAGAATAGGGTCTCTCATCACATGAACATAAAAATTACAGTAAGATTAATATAAAATAACATCCCAATAACAAGAAATATGAGCTTTAAATGTAATGACATAAAAGAGTGTACTTAAAAAGAAAGAGCGGAGTAGGATCCCTTACCTCGAGTCCGACTTGACTCGATCGTTCTTTAACATCCTGAATAATAAACTTGAGTTAATTTCCACTTTATTAAGAACCTTTTTATAGTTCATTATTCCTTTTAGATCACTTATTTCAATGTTATAAACATTATTTAATCATTTAAGTTAATAATGTTTGTTTTGTCGATATTTGGTTCTTAAGTCGAAAGTGGACTTCTTACAATTACATGTTGTTCGTGTGGTCAAATGTTCATTATATCCAGAATTATATTCATGATTTGGAAATCATATATATCCATAATATACATGTATTTATAATATTACATAATCATTTATAGGTAATAAATGAAATGCACCGTTCATGGAGACGGTAAGCCGTACGTACGCATGAACGCTACTTTCATTTCATTGTCATATTAATGGAATTAAAACTAAATGAGAGGTATGTATATTTTAATTCCAGAATTATATTCATCATTTATATGTATCATTCATCATATATATCCATTATATACATGTACTTATAATAGTACATTACATTTGGGGATAAGAAATGAAATGCACCGTTCATGGAGACGGTAAGCCGTACGTACGCATGAACACTACTTTCATTTCTATATCATACTTTAATGGAAAGAAATAATAATGATATATAGGTATATAATAATTCCAGTATAACATCATATATAATAACATTAAATCCATCCTTTATACGTCCCACGTATGGCATTAACGAATCACATCACTTTGAGGGGGCGGTAGTCCGCACTTCCTAAAATGAAGATATCGCGTATACCCATAATGGAAGCCATAAAGGTAAGCCACAAATGAAAAATACAGAAGCTTAAGTAAAACATAAACATATTATATATCATATATAAATATAGTTACATCTTAATGGACACCATTGAAGGTGTTAAAAGAATATTGAACAATCATCGTTTCGGGAGGCATAAATTCGCCATCCACGGAAACAGTATGTTCTTTAACCATTAGATGTAGGTGTGTGTAAGTGTAGCTCGAATACTTATTATAAAAACATACTAGTATATTGAGTATACTGGAGTTGTTACAAAAGAAAATAATAAAAATAGTTTAGGGGGTTGGAGAAGCAAAATAAAACAAAATGACTCAAAAGAAGACATTACCTTAAAATCGGGTAACTCCCTTTGGTTTGAGCTCAAAGGCTTCCTTGGGAAGCCTTCTACCTAAAGTGAGGCTTCAAGAAGTAATAGATGGAAGTGTAGAGACAAAATGGGAAGGGGTTGGCCGAGCCAAAGGCTTTGGGAGTGTGGGTAGGGAGGTAGAGGTGGGGGCCTTTTATAAGAGGAGAGGTGGGGCACTCTTGGAAAGTAAAGATAGGTTACTTTATTTTAAAATGAATTTCGGATTCAAAATGTCCCACATTGATATAATTCTAGGATAAGGTGATAAGGGTTATAAATCCAGTAATAAAATTGGTTTTTTCCTTGTGTAGGTCTTATATTTTACATTATCTTTCCATTTTATTTAAATCCTTTATTAATGAGGTAATCGCTGCATCAACATGATGTCATAAATAATTTAATATATTTAATGTCTAAAAATTATAAAAAAAATACTATGATGTAGGAAATCTTTTTATATTTCCAATTACTATTTATAATCAAAAATGTTACTTGTATAACCCCATATAAAAATTGTTTTAGTAAAACATCTCATGTGTGTGTCATTTTTACTTTAACATTAAATAAAAAGTTATATATGTCATTTCCCAACCAAAGTGGCTCCATGGGGTCCCCAAGTAGACCCATGGCTTGTCTTGGTCGGCCATGACATATCCAATGAGGTTAGGACATGTGTCAAGTTCATTTCATATTATTAAAACATTATTTTTACCATAAACTACACTAATTACCTCTAATCGCGATTAAAAACTTAATAAGTTACTATTCACCAAAAAATTATTTTAATCCCATTGAACCACATTTTACATCATAATGACAACCATTTATGTCGGATTTTTTAAATTCAAAACACAAAGGTGTCAAAATTTTATTTAAACGGAAAATCAGTTTTTATAAGTACCACTTAGTGGTTTCACTATTCATCAAAAATTGATGTTTTTCAGAAAATTACAAAAAATTCACCTTAAGCTATATTTGATATTCCGAATTCAAAAATGAAGTCTATTTTACAAATTTAAAAACATATAAGTCATATTAATTAATTTAATAATTAATTCCCGCTGTCATGACAAATAGCGTGTTTTTATGAAACAATAAGTATCAAAAGATTGACACTAGTTTAAGTCTGATTTCAAAGTAAAATTAAATCCAACGACCACTATAGGATTTAATGGTAAAAATATATTCTAATTTAACTTTAAAACCAATTAAAAAGATAATCTAATAATATAAATAAATGAGATTAAAAAGAGGTTTTGAATTAAAATACAACATTTTAAAGTGTTCATTAAAAAATGAACTTTATCGGAAAGATACCAAAAATTTACACAAAGTAAATTTTGATGTCCCGATTCTAAAGAAGAGTTTTATTTGGTCCAAAAGGATGTATAAGAGTGAACAAAACAATATTTAATGATGGTTCGCCATCAAAAGGCGATAAGTGAACCTTTAGTGAAAACTAGGGCATATACACCTAAAATTGAATTCTTTCCGTATTTTAAGCCTTTATCTTTTATTGGATAAAAGTAAAAACATTTAAAAACATATATAATAATATTTTAGTTATTTATATCCATTCCCACCAATACAACGGCTACATGTTAACTGCCATTTAAAATAATATTATTTTATTATTAGAGTGCAACGTAAGATTCCCAAAAAACTTGTTGTTGCGTGTTGGGTACGCCATCGAGCATAGCGTCCCCTTTAAAGTCATATTAATATTTTATTCACAATTATCGATAAATATGAAAATGTCATATTCTTTATTTACCTGGGGTGTTACATCCTTCCCCCTTTTGCGAATTGCGTCCTCGCAATTTTTAAAATTGAGCTTGGAAACATCCTTGAAAGTCCCACATCGGAACAAGAGTCGGTAAAACAATCACTTTAAAATAAAGAAAGATAAGTACAAAGGTCACCTGAGTTAACCCATACTAGGATTCCATGTAGAAAAATATGCACATGGAGGAGAAAACATAGGGTCATGTTCTGATGGAGAGTGATAGAAAACATGTTTAGGAGAAAGTTAACCACAAGAAAATCACAAACTTGTGATGGGTTAAACGGTATTCGATTCCCCAGTAGGAAAAGTTAATAGACAACATTTTTGTTTTAAGTTACATTTTATTGAGGAATTTATTCATAAGGAAACATAATCACTTATCATGTTGACTTTCAACTTTTACTAGATTCCTTAATCAAACTCATATTTTCTCCAAAAGACACATATTTAGGAAGACTTGTTCGCATTAAGAGTACTATAATCAATTTCTAGAGAATAACCTAATCCACAATAGAGAACTATATACTTACCAGGTCTTTAGACTCTAACCAAAACCAAAACCAAAAAGGTTAGTACATGATCAGATAATCCAGAAATGGATAACCCTTTATAAAAAGAAAATTTATTCTTAATCTCCAAAATTTGTCCAACAAAACCCAAAGTTCAACGAAGACCATTCGATAAACAATTTGTCCATAAAATTCTTCAAAGTAAACCAAACTAAGATTGAAACACAAATATTTGAAGGATTTAGTCACATAGTCTTCCAAGTTAAATCGTAACATTTATCTCCAAACAACATCAGTTGCTCCTAAAGTCTCGTATTGAAAAGTAATTAACCTAACCACATATCCTCCCTGATATGTTAATCATTTTCATAAATAACCCCAAATAAACTTACTCTTAATTCATAAAATCATATAACTAAAAGAATCAGTCAAACTAACCAGGGACTTCACGTAGTCCAGTGGTAGGCGATAAATACCAGTCACACTTTGGTTGTGGGTTCGATTCCCAAAGCTTTGTCCGACGCGATGGGTTGTCACATGGTCTGCGTGTTGTCCTTTTTCCAAAACTATATAATTCTCAAATCATTCCCCAAAAAGGGATAAAATCATCAAAAATAACCATAACATAATTTAACCTCAATTTTATCTCATGCCTTTCACTTCCATCATAACATATAGTAACCCATAATTACCTCAAAAGTAAGGATCATATAAACTCTAATGGTTACCTTTATAATTATAACATGAACTTCCACATCGATTGGTCATCTCGTACATGATGCACTAAAGATCATACCAAGGTTCAAGTGGTTGATCATGACTCCTTGATAGTTGTTTTAGAACAACCACGAGTTTCCTCATTGAATCCCCCATTTTATCTTGTATCTTAATCATAGAACCACCACAGTTTGCTTCAAACCTGTTGTCTCTTTGGTGCCTGCTAGATCCATCAATTCACTAAAAACAGAAATGTTAGTGTGAGTATATCAACAAAACTATCATGTACAAATTAGGAAGGTAAACACTAAGATATACTTACTCATTCACTTTATTTAAAACTAGGACTCTTTCTGAAATCCTAACCATTATGGTAATGTCACTTATGCTTAAAGAATACCCTAACCTCTAAAGTTATCTAAACTGACCTTTGGTACCAACTATAAGGCCCCAGCCTTAAATCTTACTTAATCTTGAGTTAATACAAGATTACACATTGAGGATCTTTTCAGGTTTAGAGTTTTAGAAAATTAGATCATAAAACTTACATTACATTCCACATTTAAACAAAGTGGTTACATAAAAGACAAGATTCATTCTTCCCATCAATGAAAACATATTTAAAATAAAACTTGGATTCTTTCTTGACACATCCTTGACACTATCATCACATCACGTACCTTTCCCTTGACATGTGAAAAACATTTCAAAAACATGGGATGATCATAACAAGCTTAGTAAGGGATAAAAAATATGGAAAGGAAACATGAGTTCATATATACATAAGAATGAAATCATACTTTACCCATAAAACATAGGCACTTTAACAAACCTCATAAAATCATGAATAAATCATAGAAATCATAATACATAAAGGTAACTTGAGGCATTCATAACATTCTTACGTAGGGAGTAACCCTCTTGGTTACGTTTGGAATACCCATCACAGTATATTCCCTTAATCTCTTCGGAGAAACCTTAATGTTTCACTCCTTCGCGTTACCCAATGCATTGGAGAGAAATATCGGGCTCACCTGCCCTTAGTTTATCACGAAACCACCCGTATTCATAATAATGCCCAAGAACCTCAACATAATCGTATCACATAAAACATATATAAAGGAAACATAACATTTCAACCTTTCAATCACAAGATATCAATACAACATATTGATATAAAAACATCATGAAAACCATTTTCAATACCAAAATAGATGAAAATTAAAACATGGTATTTACTATTCTTTTAAAAAGAAGGTATGGCTTGTAGAGGAAGCCGAAACTCAAATAATGGTCACGGCGGTGGAGAAGTCATTGTCGCCGCATACATACGACAAAAACATTCCCTTTTGTCGTTTAGTAAACGCTTTGTATAAAAAAGATTCCTTTTCAATAAACATAAAATTCAAAGGGGTTTATACACCGTATAAATGAAGGTTGTGTATAAAACAAAATATGCCTCATTGAAAGGAGATTGAGATGACGTCCCATACAAAGATGGTATCCTTGGATTAAGGATAAATCAGTTACATAACTATGTGTGACAAAAGAATACACAAAATATAAGTGGGTATTAAGTGTAAAAAAATCAGAAGACATTCACACATAATAATATAATGACATATTCAAGGTGTACAAGTTTATCCCAAAGAATCGAAATTGGGTTAAGAAGTTACCTTGCAATAATTAGACAGCCTAATGGCGTCACATCAAAATTCAGAAAAAGAGTTGATGAGAGATAAAAAAGGTATCTCATCACATGGACATAAAATTCACATCAATAAGGATATAGAAGAACATATCCCAAAATAATATTATGTGAATTAAAAGACATAACAAAATAAGTCTTTTAAAAAGTGGAGGGTGAAAGGTTCCCTTACCGACATGGGTATCTTTCGAAACATACACCACGTGAAAGAAGGACAATACAACATTGATGTAAATACTCATAAAAGAAAGTATATTACACAATGAGTAAAATAATGGGCAGTACATACACCACTCAAAAGAAATTGTGGAAAATGTAGCATAAATATCATGGGTATAAAAGTGAGATGAATAATCCCTTACGAAAATTCGGCAGCCTAACAACACCACTTAAAACATCCAAAAATGGATTGATGAGATCAAATAGGGTATCTCATCACATTACAATAAAATGTATAGAAAGATGAATATAAAAGAACATCCCACATCATAACAAAGAGGAGATTAAAAGAAGTGACATAAGGAGAGTACTAAAAAAGAAATAGAGAGGTTAGATCTCTTATGAAAATTCTGCAGCCTAACAGCGCCACTTAAAACTTCCAAAATGGATTGATGAGAGAGAATAGGGTCTCTCGTCACATGAAAATAAAAATTAAATTAAGATTAATATAAAATAACATCCCAATAAAAGAAATATGAGCTTTAAAAGGAATGACATAAAAGAGTGTACTTAAAAAGAATGAGTGGAGTAGGATCCCTTACCTCGGGTCCGACTTGACTCGGTCATTCTTTAACGTCCTGAATAATAAACTTGAGTTAATTTCAACTTTATTAAGAACATTTTTCTAGTTCATTATTCCTTTTAGATCACTTATTTCAATGTTATAAACATTATTTAATCATTTAAGTTAATAATGTTTGTTTTGTTGGTATTTGGTTCTTAAGTCGAAAGTGGACTTCTTACAATTACATGTTGTTTGTGTGGTCAAATGTTCATTATATCCATAATTATATTCATGATTTGGATATCATATATATCAAATATATCCAGAAGATAAATGTATTTATAATTTTACATAATCATTTAGAGGTAAGAAATGAAATGCACCGTTCATGGAGACGGTAAGCCGTACGTATGCATGAAAGCTACTTTCATTTCTTTGTCATATTTATGGAATTAAAACTAAATGAGAGGTATGTATATTTTAATTCCAGAATTATATTCATCATTTATATGTATCATTCATCATATATATCCATTATATACATGTACTTATAATAGTACATTACATTTGAGGATAAGAAATGAAATGCACCGTTCATGGAGACGGTAAGCCGTTCGTACGCATGAACGCTACTTTCATTTCTATGTAATACTTTAATGGAAAGAAATTATAATGATATATAGGTATATAATAATTCCAATATAACATCATATATAATAACATTAAATCCATCCTTTATACGTCCCACGTATGGCATTAACGAATCACATCACTTTGAGGGGGCGGTAGTCCGCACTTCCTAAAATGAAGATATCGCGTATACCCATAATGGAAGCCATAAAGGTAAGCCACAAATGAAAAATACAGAAGCTTAAGTAAAACATAAACATATTATATATCATATATAAATATAGTGACATCTTAATGTCCATCTTTTAAGGTGTTAAAAGAATGTTGAACAATCATCGTTTCGGGAGGCATAAATTCGCCATCCACGGAAACAGTATGTTCGTTAACCATTAGATGTAGGTGTGTGTAAGTGTTGCTCGAATCCATATTATTACAACATCCTAGTATATTTAGGATACTGGATTTGTTACAAATGAAAAGAATAAAAAGATTTTAGGGGGTTGGAGAATCAAAATAAAACAAAAGGACTCAAAAGAAGACATTACCTTAAAATCGGGTAACTCCCTTTGGTTTGAGCTCAAAGGCTTACATGGGAAGACTTCTGCCCAAAGTGAGGATTCAAGGAGTAATAGAGGGAAGTGGAGAGACAAAATGGGCAGCGGTTGGCCGAGCCAGAGGCTTTGGGAGTGTGGGTAAGGAGCTAGAGGTGGGGGCCTTTTATAAGAGGAGAGGAGGGTCACTCTTGGAAAGTAAAGATAGGTTACATTATTTTAAAATGAGTTTTGGATTCAAAAGGTCCCAAATTTATATAATTTGAGGATAAGGTGATAAGGGTTAGAAATCCACTCATCCAATTGGTTTTGTCCATGTGTAGGTCTTAGATTTTACATTATCTTTCCATTTTATTTAAATCCTTTATTAATGAGGTAATCGCTGCATCATCATGATGTCATAAATAATTTAAATAATTTAAAGTATGAAAATTATAAAAAAAATACTATGATGAATGAAATATTTTTATATTTCCAATTAATATTTATAATCAAAAATATGACTTGTATAACTCCAGGTAAAAATTGTTTTAGTAAAACATCTCATGTGTGTGTCAATTTTCTTTAACATTAAATAAATAGTTATTTATGTCATTTTCCAACCAAAGTGGATCCATGGGGTCTCCAAGTTGACCCATGTCTTGTCTTGGTCGGCCATGACACAACCAATGAGTTTAGGACATGTTTAATGTTCATTTCATATTATTAAAACATTATTTTTACCTTAAACTACACTAATTACCTCTAATCGCGATTAAAAACTTAATAAGATACTATTCACCAAAAAATTATTTTAATCCCATTGAACCACATTTTACTTCTTATTGACAACCATTTATGTCGGATTTTTGAAATTAAAAACACAAATGTGGAAAAATTTCATTTAAACGGAAAATCAGTTTTTATAAGTACCACTTAGTGGTTTCACTATTCATCAAAAATTGAAGTTTTTCAGAAAATTACCAAAAATTCACCCTAAGCTATATTTGATATTCTGAATTCAAAAATGAAGTCTATTTTAAAAAATTCAAAACATATAAGTCACATTAATTAATTTAATAATTAATTCCCACTGTCATGACAAATAGCGTGTTTTTATGAAACAATAAGTATCAAAAGATTGACACTAGTTTAAGTCCGATTTCAAAGTGAAATTAATTCCAAAAACCACTATTGGATTTAATGGAAAAAATATATTCTAATTTAACTTTAAAACCAATTCAAAAGATATTCTAATCATATAAATAAATTATATTAAAAAGAGGTTTGGAATTAAAATACAACATTTTACACTATTTATTAAAAAAATGAACTTTATCGGAAAGATACCAAAAATTTACACAAAGTAAAATTTGATGTCCCGATTCTAAAGAAGAGTTTTATTTGGTCCAAAAGGATGTATAAGAGTGAAAAAAACTATATTTAATGACGGTTCTCCATCAAAAGGCGATAAGTGAACCTTTAGTGAAAACTAGGGCATATACGCCTAAAATTGAATTCTTTCCGTATTTTAAGCCTTTATCTTTTATTGGATAAAATTAAAAACATTTTAAAACATATATAATCATATTTTAGTTATTTCTATCCATTACCGCCAATACAATGGCTACATGTTAACTTCCATTTAAAATAATATTATTTTATTATTAGAGTGCAACATAAGATTCCCAAGAAACTCGTTGTTGCGTGTTGGGTACGCCATCGAGCATAACATCACCTTTAAAGTCATATTAATATTTTATTCACAATTATGGATAAAAATGAAAATGTCATATTCTTTATTTACCTGCGGTGTTACAAATATATAATATTTTTTTCACAATTTATTCTTTATTTATTATTACATATTGATCACAGATATTTTATGTCATAAAACATATAGAAATAGAAATATAAATATTTTACAACTCACGGAAAAAAATATTTTATAAAATTATAAAAATTTCACCCCACTTAAATTTAAACCTGATAATTTTAAATATAGTGTTAATTTTATCAAAAATATTCTATAAATATTATATTTTTATATTTTGATAAAAATTTATTATATATTGAAAATAATTGTTTTTAAGACACAATCAATATTACATATAGAAATTTCCTAGGGTATTATAAAATATTATGATCATTTTTATATTAAAATAAATTGTGTGTAAGAGGGTATTTAATGAAAATAAAAATTATTTTGAATAACCTATTTTTTTGTAAAAGTTTTTATATTTTCTAATGATATAATTATTTCTATCCACATCTAAAAAACAATTTATCAAATTAATCTAATATTCATGTGTATTTTATTAAATAAAATAATAATATAGATGTGATTAATAGAATAATTATTTCAATTGTAAAAATCAAATTATAATAATTTCTGGATACATGGCCACATATTACACCAACATACGCTCTAATGTTAAGGTGAGTGATGGTGGTAGTTTAATGGGGTGGATTAGATGACCTAGTGGTCATATCTACAAACTTAAACTTCTATAATTGGTGAATTTGTCTAGAATCAGTTGTTGATTCATTGGTTGGGCTTTGTCAAGGGTGAACCACAATGATTCAAACTCCCTCTCATGTTTTAACAAAATGGATTCAAAAGGAATTACTCGACTAGTTTATGATAATGTTTCTCCTTTTTCCCTCAATTACCATTTTACATTATCCTCTATATACTCTTATTCTAATTTCAACACTATTAATATAATAATAGTTCACAATGGTTGTGAATGAGAAGTTCATATGGGTATTGGAGAAGGACTTAATATGGATACCCATGTAGGGCCAATGATTATCATGAGGTCTGGGTGAAGGTGTCAGGAAGGGTGCATCCAAAGAGTTCTTCACCACCAATTACCTTGTCCAACCACTTTCGATACTTGGAGGCTTCATGCCTGGCTATGGAACTTGATGAATGGGGCTTACAGACCCCATTACAAGAGTATGATGATGAGCTTTCCAATCAATTCTCTTTGGATGGTGTGGAGGGAACGCAAGTTAGAGGACTTCAAAGTCTTAGGAAGATGAAAGGACCAAAGGAGATCCATGACGCAGGGGGTTGCATTGTGATTAAAGGGAAGAAGGCGAAAGGTTGGAAAGACTATTCCCAGCTTCCTAAGACGATAGAAACAAGATCTTCAAAAAGGGACAAGGAGATGGAAAGTGTACCAACAGTTCAAGACAAGAAACAAAAGAAGATATCAGTCCTAACAAGTATCAAGGGTAAGGCATGTTTTGGACCCTCTGAGTAACATCGGATGGGTGATACGGCAGGAAAGGACGATGGGGTAAAAAGACATAGCTTGAACTTATTCTCCATTCTAAGATAGAGGTGCCGAAAGGGGTTTTCATATCAATGTTTTAGAAGAGGATTTGATCAGAATTTTAGAAAGAGAGGTTCAGAAAGATGTAAAAAAGGAACAAAAGTCTTAGGTTGACCAACAAGATAGAATTTTGGAACGAGGCTTCAAAGAAGGGAGGAGAGACGTAGAGGAGTACATCCAGACTTGGGACCAGCTGATTGACCATTATGAATATTTAATGATGAAAGATCTGCATATGAAGGTTAAGACACATCGGTGGGAGCTATACCAGGTAAGTGAATCCAATAATCTTAGCCTTTTTTTCAATGATTTTCTGATTTCTTACTGCGCTCATTGATTCTGGATGCTAAACATGTGCAGTTTCCCACTTTTCCTTAAAAGTGCTTTTGAAATAAAAAATTTAATTTTCAGGTCATTATTCACAATGGTCATATTGACAAATGGACATGTTTCTAAATGGCCATATTCAATAATGGTCATTATGACCAATAGTTATATTGACCAAAAGTCTAATAATGATCAGATTCTAATGATCAATTTTCCCTTCATATCCTATATATAATGCACTATTAAATAAAATTTATTACTTTATTTAAAACGGTTTTTACCAATAATTTAATAATTTCAATTATATTAATAAAATTTATTTTTTATTTTATTAGTTTTCATTTATGTTTTAATATTCTAGGCAGAGTTCGATCATATGGAGTATACCATTGTGTGGTCGCTATTATTTGGTATTTGCACCCATTTACTAGTCTTAGTTGTTGTAATCAGAATTATTACATGACAGGAAATATTTTTTTTGTATTATTATTTGTATTTATTTCCATTTCAAAATATATCAAAATAAGCCTTAGGGAAAAAGTTATTATATTAATCATATATGGAATTTTTATGCCGTTACATTTCATTCCATTTAGCCAATGATTTATTACATTTTCTATTTAAGCTTTCATAGTGGTAACTAGTTTTTACTAAAGTTAACTTAGTATTTATTCCTATAAAAATGTTTTATTTATTAGGTAATTTGGAAACAATGATTCTAAATATGAAATAATTTATCTGTAATTCATTTTCTAAAAGTGATAAAAATTAATATTTATATAAAAAATATATAATATATTAAAAACAACTTATTAGAAACATATTACCTGACTTCTACAATATCAAATATTATTTTGTAAAATATAATCGATTTTATAAATATATCATGTAAATTATAAAATAAATAGTTTTCCAATATAAATATTTAACAAATTTCTAAACCATAAATATATATTAATAAGGCAATAGAGGTTGGAGTATCAATATATTTCACTATTAAACTAAAAATTATAAATTTCAAACTAAGATAATTTTTTAAATTTAATAACAAAAAATGAATTCAGTTTTATATAATTATGATTATAAATTTGTAAATTTTGTTTTAAAATTAAAATAAAAAAAATAAAAAAGAAAGATTTGTTATTGAAAAAATGATGCTTTTAAACATTAAGTATTCTAAGTATTATTAAACATTTATTACAAAATAAATGAGTGTTAATTTAATTATATAAATTTTTAAACATTATATTATGGTATTTATTATAGAAATAGATGGATTTGATTTTCAAGAATAATATTTTGAAAAGAATAATTCCTTGAAAAATAAATGTTTTACCCTCATAACTAATATTTATCTCAATAACTTAGTTTTATATCTAAAAAATAAATTGGTTCCATTAATAAATTTTGAAATTAGGAAAAAAAATATTCAAATCATTTTATATGATTCAATTTCTAAAAATGATACAAATTAATTTTAATATAAGTACACATAATGCTTAAAATAATTTTATGAAACATGTATCTTCTAAACAAAAACTAACTTTATTACTTACATGGTAATAAAAATTTTATGGAAGTTAAATTATCTTATCATGTATATTATCAATAATTTTTAGTTAAACCATTATTTATCCTTAATATAATAAACATCAGAGCACTTAAAATGTTTTTTTGAAAATATATACTTTCACCTAAATTGATTTTATTTTGTATTTTTCTAAAAAAATAATCCATTATGAATGAATTAATATAAATAATGATATATATATATATATATTCTATTTTTATATTACCTATATAATTATATGAAAATTCAATGACTATATGTTAATGGTTCTATAGTGTTCTATGGTTCATTTTTGTATAATGTTTCATGTGAATCAATCTAGTGAATACATTAGGTTTCAAAAGAATATATATATATAGTAAATTCTTGGTGTTTTACATTTACCCCTTAATTAAATTGAATACATGTAATTTTTTATTATAATATACTAAATAAAATATATAATGGTGTCTAAAATGAATACGTGACCCAAGTGATAATTTCAAGAGAGATATCAACCTTGAAAATTTACGAAATATATATTTTTCCATGAAATATAATTATCCATAACATTGAGTTCAATTCCAGAACCATTAAATCCATGATATTATTATTAATTTTTATTAAGACCCCCATAATATAATTATATTATAAAGGGTTTTCATAATCCTTCCAACGGCCCTAAGGCCTTCCAATTTTTATTATTTTTGATAAAGCCCCCTTTTAAGGGAAGAAGGGGGGAAACCCAAATAGACTTCACAGACTTAAGACAAATCACACCCGAATGAAAAAAAGTGCAAAACCATACTAACAACAAGGAACACCCATCCCAAGAATTTGATCATGATAAAACTCTCCACCATTGCATGGCTATCTGGAAAGCAAGTGTCCTGGGTCAAAGCACAGGCCTGATCCGATGGCTGACGCCATACCCTCTCAACAACCAAATCCGTAAAGCACTCCAAAGATGAATTGTCAGCTCTGAATCCTCCTCGAAGGCTTGTTCCAAGTTTTCATACTTGGTTTCACAGACTTCTCATCTTCGGGATCAAACCTATAACAAGTGAAATCCTCAATCTATGAGCAACTCAAACCAAAATTCAACAGCATCACAATGCACTCCAGGAGTCAGCCCCCACCCCACCGCGCTCTTCTGAATCTCAACTACCATTGCAGTCAATGGGGAAACATGAATATGATCCATGTAATGTGATGTCAGGTCATCGACACCTAGGATTGAATGTTCCAACAACACACCAAGGGTACGTCACTGGTGAAGGGATCTAGGGCTGATTTTATTATTTTCAATATTTTACTCCCTCTAAATAAAGAGAACCAATCCTATAATAAATTAATCTAAATAGAAGATAATAATATTTTCACTAGGTACATTCCCATAATATTTAACATGGGATACAATATAGTGGTATTTTTTTCAAATATTTGGGGTGGTGATTTATTGATCTTAGAAAACATCCTAGATATACAAGGATAATTATAATAAAAAACTAAAAATACATCAACAATTCTATATTGGAAGATCATTGTAACTTAATTACCAAGATCCACTTCAGTGGAAATTATTACAAATGTTTTTCCATGTTCCTTTAGTTATAGAGGTATCTATTTTTCCGTTTTCATATTTGTCTTTGGAATACAAAATCAATTTTTATTTTGCCTTATATGCTTGTATTTTTAGAATTTGACATTATTTTTCCCCATTAATTAGTCTGGACTCTTTTCCACATATAAAAATAGAGTATAGTGCAAACCCTTTCCACACTTTAATCATTTTTTATTTCCTTTAAAGAAATTTCCTAGGAGATTCCTCCCATATTTTTAAAATGCCAGGAATTGTAATTTATTACCACAATGAAAATTTTCATTTTAGTTTTCTTTATTTTCTATCTTGATTTTATTATCTATAGAATAACGTGAGTCCCCAACATCTATTTCCATCCAAAGTGCACGTGAAACCACCATTTCATAGCTATTAAATTCTCTTATAGCTAATTATTTTCAAAGATGTGCTATTAAGAAACTAAATAATCAGTCAATACTACACTGACAGTTAGAAATAAAATTATAGGTATACCTTGAAGGTTTTATTATGTTTTCTATATTGGGACTCATTGATTCAACATTCTTTTTTTCAACTCCTAGAATTCTATCTACATTTTTGGGTGAACATTTTTTGGAAAATATTTTTAAAAAAAACATTACTGAACTATTACTATTATTTAGTGTAAAATTATTTCTTCTATATTGGATTCTTAATTAGGGTTCATCATTGGTTAACCACACCTTATATATGATAAAAATATAAAATAAATTTCTCATGGAGTGGGAATTAAAGGGTAAAAATATATTATCTATTTTATTGGTTTATTTTTTGGAAATTTGTTGTGAGGAAAATCTTTAAAAGAGTTTGGACATTGTTTCATGATAAACATGATAATTAATTGTTCCTTATTTTGTGTGTTTCAAATATCAACAAGGTTTTTTTTCTCACTAATAAATAATGATGAAATTATCATAATGGTTTTCACTATATTTTCCATCACATTAGGTTTCATGTTGGTTCAGTGATTTCATTGTCTATTAAATCCACTTTTAACTCTGTTTCTCCTTCCTCTGAACAATACAAAAATAAAAGAATGTTGACAGATGAGAAAATTAATAAATGAAAAATAAATAAATATGAACATAGAATAAGGGACTAATAAATAATGTACAATTACTAGCTTATGAATCTCTAAAATTTAATATAGGTTACCCGTGGTTAGTTTTCATACACAACTAGTCATATAGTCAAATATATCATCGTATTAAGAATAGATAATGTGAAGTGACTAAAGAATATCCCATAAGAGTATCTTGTCAGGTATGTAGTCTCAGACCCACTAATTATGCATTACAACGAATTTTGAGTTGATACTCAACCAAAATTTTTTCGAGGTGATTACCCCTAGGCGCATTTTTTCCACAATGAAATCCACTTTCAAGTATCCGTATAGGGATTTTATTTCGATGATAACTACATAATATAAACAAAAAAACATAAAAAAGTTTCCATATAATTAGACTTATTACTTATACTTATCCGAAGAGCTTTAACTAATGTTATATTATCTTATTTCTCAAAATAGCTACACTAATACTTAAGAAAAGAAAAACCTCCTATTATTCCAAAAAATATAGACCCAATAAAAAAATATCATAAATTATACATTAATTACCTTATTTAGATAATATATCTAAAAAATATTTTTACAACCCAAGGACTAAAAGGAGTAATTTATTTTTGGACTAGCTATATATATGAAACATATGTGAGCATTTTTTCATAAAATAACTCCACTAGAATCCGTTATATAATTCATACAAGTTATACTTATCATTATTACTCGACGAAGGTAAATAATAATAAAGGGGTAAGATCAATAACATATTAAGGGAAAAAATAAAAAAAATCATCATGTGTTTAATAATTACAATGAGATAAAACATGAGCATGGAAGAAATATCATGTTAACAAGAACAAGATACAATAAGAGTTATCCATAAGTCATGATAGAATAGAATGAAATATCAAAATAAAAACATATACCATGGAAATATAGTGTGGAAACATGATATAATAAACATTCTCCATGTATAATGACACAAAATTTTTAGATATAATTATGTCATAGGAATAAGCATAGGTATTAATAACATTATGAACATAGCGAACCACCTTGTCTTCAGGATCATTCTTTTGAAAGTAGATTATATGCATAATTTTCACACCAAATATTTTTAACATAATTAATAATCCAAATACTCATGCATAATCTTATGGATATAGATAATATTCATCGTGTTTACTCCCAATTTTTTTCATCATGACATATAAACCATAACAAATGCATTGTAAGGTGATATAGGACCCCAACCAGCATTATCCAATAATATGTATTTCATAAGATATCAATCATCAAACATATCATGGAAACCCATTGGAAAGAAAATTAGTTTCATTCATCACATTGTAATGAACCCATGAATGATAAAAATGGGTTTCCAACACTTCAAGATGGTATCACAGAAATTGTCTTCAAACTTGTACATAGTTGGTAAACAATATTATATCACCCAAAAATATTATTTCATAAGAACATTTAGAAGGTTACTAATAAAGAATAAATTATAAATAAATAAATCCTTTAGATATAGTGAGGTAAATAATTTTAAAATCATAAAATCATTTTTATGAAGTGATTTTATATTTTGCGTAAAAGAATAAGTTTTGGTAATTTAAAAATTATCCTTTTGAAAAGGCGATCTGAAAACTATTGAAAAATATTTACTCATTAAAATAAACATCTAGTAATAGAACATTTAAAAATACATACTGATTTCAAAAAAATTATGTGAAAAAACCTTTAAAAAACATACTATTAAAATTATTATTTAATAATAATTCTTTGAAAAGACATATGGTTATCAAAAAGGAATATGGAGTTGAAAAAAAATTATTTGATTTTATATGTATGAAAAAACCATTTAATAATTTAAAAATATTATTTTTAAACCTACAGGATAAAATATTAATAAAAAATCATTCATAATGAAGAGAATGGAAATATCATGGTCACATGAGAAAACACATTGTTTTATTTCCAAGTATAAAGGGGAACATTATCTGGAAAAGATAACATAAGGAATGAGTGGAAACCATCACTATGGAGGATGTGAATTATTCTTAACATAGTTGAATTCTGTAGAAGGAAGATAAATCCAAAATAAGAAATATTTGAACCAAAAATGAACTCCAAAGATAGAAATAAGGTATATGATATGGAATTAAAGATGAAGCTCAAGAAGAAACATTATAACATAAGAAGAATTTTGAGTGGTGAAAACCCCCTTATATTTTATGGAATAAATAAATAATTTCCCACATAAAGGAATATAATATATGGAAGTAAATTTTACATGATTAAATATAATGTATAAAATTATAAGTCAAGTCAATAGTAGTTAAAGAATACAAATTATGATTGGTGCATAATATAAAATCATTCTTTAATAAAGGGTGATTGTGACATAAACCCTTACCTTAATTCCCAATCTATAGAAATTGATATAATCTCCTATAAAAAACATAACTATATGAATATATTATTTCATAAATTTATTATTATATATTATTGTTTTAAATAATCCTATTCTGATCATTTATTATGAATATATTTGTTCATTATCTTTATTTTTACCATTGGGTGTTAGTAATGTTACTTTTTTTACACATGATTTATGATGTCAATTTCTGTATCCAATATTTAATATAAATTTTATCAATGATAATTGATATTATATTCTTTTATTCATGTTTTATAATGAACTATAATGTTCTAATCCCATATTATGTGAGACTTTAAATGTTTTGTGATGAGGAAAATCAGTGATGAATTAGTTTTAGGTTATTTATCAATGTTTATAGATTACCTAATAGTTATCATTATTTTTATATCAATAACAAAAATTATTAAGGTTGTTTATTACTACTATATAGTATATATACTCATTAATTTTAATTTATAACCTTCCCTGAATGTGGTAGTGAATAATAGAATAAACTATTCTATGACAGCGATCATTCGAAATTATACATGGATGCTGATTTAGTTTCCATATAATATGATAAATTAGTATTATGGTTTATTATTTCAATAACCTAAAACTTATTATAAATATAATATTTATTTAATAAATTTATCATTATGTAAGACCTTGTAAGGTTGTGAAAAATAAGGAAACAAACTATGTCATGGATGATTTTGTTCATACATAGGAAGAGTTGACATTTTATCTTTAAATAAGGGGAAGGGGGAGGTTGTTGATTTTTAGCCCCATAATATAAAAACAATATATACACTATATTTACGGAATTAATCATATAATATTGGGAACATAAATTTTAAAAGAAAGTATAAAAGGAAAATAAGTTGTTTGAAATATTGAACTTACATTGATAAATTTTGGTTTCTCTTAGTGGATTCCTTTGAAATCAAGGGATTAGTAAATCCAATTATGAAAAGAAGATTATGAGAGTGGAAGGGAATTATAGGGGATGAAAATTGAATATATTTTCATAAGGGAATTTAATTTTTAGAGAGGCATAAAATGGATGGTGAGAGACCATTTTATATGTTGTAATAATGACATTTTTACCTATATTTGAATGTAATATAAAGGGGAAACATGCCCAAAATAGACAAAAAATGAATTTAGCATGAGATAAAGTCAATAATATCTCAAATAATCATTCAGAAACATGTATTTTACATGTTTCAATCACTTTACCCCTTGAATTATTACTTTTCCATTTAAGATTTTATAGTGTTAAATAGTTTTTACCTAATTTAAATTAATCTTTATGAATAAAAATAAAGTGGTACTTATAAGGTAATTTGGACCCATTATTTCTAAATGTGAAAAAATTTATTACTATTAAATTATTGAAAGTGTTAACAATCAATTTTATTATAAGAAATGTATTTTGTATAATTAATTTTTTATAAAAATATTACTTGATTTCAAAAATATAAAATTTAGGATTGTAAAATATAAAAATTATTATAAAATTTATATTTATAATTATAAAATATTTTTTTAATAATTTTTTTTTCATATATTTATAATTTATAATTATATCCTAATAACGTCTTAAAGATTACAATATCAACATATTTCACTATACACCTAAAATAAAATTTTTTATAAAAATATAAGAAATTTATTGTATGAAAATTTTTAAATAAAAAAAATTAATTTGGTTCTATAAAATTATGATTCAAAAATTTACAAAATTAGTTATTAAATTAAAATACCAAAATAAAATGAAAAAAAAATATTTATTGAAAAATGATGTGTTAAATAATTAATCATTATTAATATTATTTAACAACAATTTAAAAATAAATGGGTGTTAATTAATATATTTAATTGTTTAAAAATAATATTAATTATTTATTTAAGAAACAAATTAATTAAATCTAAAAGCATAAAATTTATAAGAGTGCCATTCTGGGAAAATATCTATTTTACCATGGTAACCAATATTTTCCATAATTACGTAATTCTATGATTAAAAATTAAATTTAACCAATTACATTATTTTGAAATTAGTAATACAAATATTAATATAATTTTCTATGTCTCGATTTTTAAAATTTTTAAAATGGAATTTTAATATAATGAAGCATAACACTTAAAAATAATTTTAAGGAACATTTATCTTATTAGGATAAGATAAATTAATTACTTACCTAGTAATAACTATTGGATGGATGTTAACTTATTTTTTAGTATAAATTATCAACAATTACAATATATACCATTATTTAACATTAATATAATATAATTCATAGTGCATCAATTTTTTTAAGGAATGTTATTTTTTAACATAAAATGTTTTCAATTTTTAATTAGCAAGACTAATAAAATTTTATAAATTAATTATTATTAAAATCGACCTTTATTTTTAATTATATATATATATAAAATAATTTTGTTAAATATATATTTTCTATCAAATTCAATTACGAAATTTTAATAGTTATATAATGTTCTGTGGTTCATTTTGGGTTTGTGTTGCATATGATGAAAGACGTTGAACACATTAGATTTTAAAGGAATATTCATACACACTCTCACACACATATATATAGAGTAAAATATTAGGGATTTTCAAATTAATATTTCATTGTTTTTCATTGAGACCCTTTCGGGTGGTACATGTCCTATGAAAGGCTTAGTGAGTTTGTGTAGATAGGTATGAAATAAGGGACCAGATATGTTAGTTATAATTGCTAGGGAATATTATGTTAAGCTATATATGCTACCTTATTGCTAAGAACTATTTGGGGTCATGTGTGTGGCTATTTTGGGGCTAGGAGATGGGCTTTGTCTTCCAAGTTTTTCTTATTATTAATCATTGATAATTTTTTGCAGTGATGAGACCTCACCCTATGTGATACAGTGGTGGTATTATTTTTGGTATATGACATGATATGATATCTAACCATATGTAATATGGTGGTGTATGATTCATGGTATGTGACATGGTATGAGTCCTCACCCTGAGTGAGTGGGTGGTGGTAAGAGTTATGGTATATGATATGGTATGTTGAGTGAGAGGGTAGTGGTATATGATATGATATTTTTTTTAATAAGAGACCCTACCCTAAATGAGAGGGAGAAAGTACGATTTATGTTATGAGGCATGATATTAGACCTCACCATGAGTGAGAGCGTAGTAGTATGAGACTAAATATGATATTATGACTCAGTATAAGACCCAAACATAAGTGAGAGGGTAGTGGTTTAGACATTGTTGTTGGTCCTCACCATTTTTGATTTAGTATGGGTATGGTTTTGTGTTTTAATATTATTTATCTATCAGATTAGGCCAACTTGGGTGATGTTATTTGTTGTATACCCAAGTCCACAACAACTGGACATGTTGTGGGATACACGATGCATATAGTAGTAATAACATTTAGTACATTTAATGCACACCACATGTTGACAAGGCTTGCTTGTAAAATGTTCTATCAGACCACATGATGTGTATATGTTATACATGAAGTGTATTAAAAATGGTTTATTATTTAAGTTAATTTAATTCATGTGGTCAAATTAATGGAATATTCAATGTGATTATGGCATGATATAACATTAGTGAGATACATGATTAGTATCTTGTATAAAAACATTGCGAATCATTATTTATCAGGTATAAAGAACACATCATGTTAATCAATGGTTATTCAAATACAACATAAAAAGAACACATGATGTGTAGACCAGTAGTACAAACCATTTATCAAAGACAAGATACATGATAATTTATTATGAGTATTTCATAGATAAAATAAAAATAAAAATCTAGAGTATAGATCAATAATAAACACAATATAACACCCAGTAAATAATAGAATTAAACTATATAATTAATTATTAATTACAACATTAAAAATAGAATTACACAATTCTCCTCTAATGTGTGGACTATGTAACATGACTTTAAAGATTAATAATAACTCAACTAATTCCATGTAATTGTTTTTAAATTCATGTCATGCCATTTATTTTCCATTTTTCATTTATGGTGGTAATCTCCAAGAAATTTTTATGGTCATGAAGATTAATGGAATGAATGAATGAATGAATAAATTAATTAATCAATTAATGAATGAATAAAAGAATTAATGAATTAATAAATTAATAAAAAAAATGAATGAATGAGTAAATTAATTTATTGAATTAATTTAATCTAGTTTAATTTAATAATAAATAATTAATTGAAGTGAATTATTGCTAGTTTACATGTTCATATTTGTTACACATATGGGGATAACCATGAGCATATACCTTCCTGTGTATGTGATTGGTTTATTTAATTTGCTACTGCATGTTTTTTTATAATAATTCATTCAATTAAATAATCACCTATGAGTAATTTTTATCATCTCATTATGAAAGGGACTAATTTTCCTTAGTTTCTATTAATGAAAACCCCCTTTAATTAATCTTTTAGCTTCTCTCACCTACGTGTGAGAATAATTTTATATTTAATAGATCTCCTAAGTTAGTGGAGGTGGATCACATTCAAATCTATGGAAAAACAGTCCAAGAGGTATCCAGGAGCACATGTAAAATTTATCAACTCCAACCATATTTTGGTCAAATATTTTATTCCATAGGTTCTATGATTTGTTTATAATCCTCTAGATTAACCAACTATTATAGAATATAATGTTCATTACTCTTTATTTATTTTATTTCCTCCAGTCACTCAGTTTACTATTGATGAACGTTTTTATTATTAAATTTATTAATTAACAATATTAAACGATGGAATTAGATAATAAATTATAATATGTGTAATATTTATCCTTACATGGATTATCACTTAAATAAAATTCACATAATACTAAGAATCGTGTAATAAGATAGAATTTATAGGTAACTAATTATGATTAAAACTCTAAAAATAAAATATTAATTCGGTATAACCTTTAAATAAGTGGGTAGAGATTGAACCATTGTTTAAAATGATTGACTGAACTTCATTAGGGTGATTTCATCTATCAAGAAATCATTATATCACGTTTGAGGCCATCTTAACTGAAATTTCATTAAGGTTTAATCACCTATGTGAGACTTAGTGTAACTAGAACACAACGTACTGATGAAATACTAATCTATTATTTGAGGATTGGGGAGACCACTCAATTGATCAAGATGTATGAGTCAATGTAGTTGGAATGTAACTACTACCTAAATACCTTATATTATCTTGTTAGATCTCCATCTAGTTTATGAGAAGGGTAATTTTGATCCTTTACACAATTAGGGTTGAGTGTTTTGGTGTGTTGGGTTTATTGGTATTGTATTTCATTTGTTTTTTTATAAAATCTAAAACCTGTTCATTTAGAAATATTATTAAACATTAATTAGTTGTTAATGTTTAATTATAATTAATATTTTAATTTTCTTATTTGAATTTTTGTATGATGGGATGTTTCTTACTAATTTTAATAGTTATTAAAATTAAAATTTTATTATTTATTATTGTTGGTTTAATTTTTTTTTGGAATTTATAGATTATTCTAATTTTTATAATAATATATAAGAAATTATTTTGTTTAAAATATAAATATTAATTTTAGTGTTAATTTTTAAAATAATATATATATCTTGTTACATTAAAATATCAGGTTTAAAGGTTTAAATAGTATTTCTATTTAGAATTTTTATATTCTATTATTATTATTATATTTTTAATTAATTAATTAAATTAAATTTATTAATTATTTAAGTTTTCCACTTCCTCACATGGTTTATTTTTTTTATATGATAATAATTTTGTAGGATTTAATTTTTCTAGTACTTCATCAATTATTCGTATTATTTTTTATAATTAGTTTTGTTTAAATATTGTGAAAATTTAATGTTCTAATTATTTTATTTACCATTATGTAGCCAATGTTCCTTTTTCTTTACATTTAATAAATATTTTATGTATAATTACATGAGTTTTTTTTACCCTTACATAATACGTTTTAATTTTTATTTACCTTTAAACTTGGTTTTTTCTTAATGTAACATCCTGGCCCGGATTCCACTAAGGCAGTGCCCAGAGTTACTCTTCAAGATATCTATTGTGCCTACCCATATTCTAGAGGCTTCCAAAAATTAGGGAGGTCATAGGGTGTAACAGTGAAAAAACTATTCCCTTATATGAAAGTAATTAAAAAATGGAAATAACTAAACATCATCCATAATAGTAAATAAAAAATGTGTATAAGCATTATATATAAAAAAGGATGTAATAAATAAAACATGTAATAAAGGACCTAATGTCAATGTCATACATAAAACCCTAACCAATCACTAGGATAATCACATATACTAGAGTAAACAAAAGAAACCGAAATTAAAGTACACGGATCTAATGTATAGTCTAAGTGGAACCACATACTAAATCTCCACATATATATTCGAGCCATCCAACTCGATCAATCTTAGGACACATCCCATCATGTACCTACAACCAAGTGAACATATGCTTGAGTACCCTAGTGTAATGAAAGACCTAGTGGGATATGTTTAGAAAACATATTAGGACACTACTAATGTGGTCACATACATATCTAATAGAATGGAGTGAAAGTATATGTGATCTAATCATCAGGATAACAATAATAATAATCATAACTAATTGATTATGATAAACTAAAATGAATGGTCCATACTTTGGAATACATTCATGAGGTAATGCCAATGTAATGTGAGTATCCTAGTTGAGGAACAACTTGAAACATAATAATGGAATAATCCATTAGTTGATCTTTGGGTCCATGATCTCGATCAAATAAAAATACTATGAAAATGTAATTGATTTTTATGTTTTACCAGTCATGCTGCATAAAATTCAAGTTAATCCATAGGTTTGTAATCTCGATCAACAATACATGCTTTGGATGCCATAGATGCCTCTGAGAATGATATTTCGCAATAGAGGATACATGTATTAAAACTGGTATCACTCGTACTCACCACCAATCACTGTAATAAATTATTCCATATAATATATGGACATCCTTTGAATATGGATGTGATTTTGATATCATTCAACTCATTCCATGAAATATAATCTAATTTATGACCCCTAGGTACTAGTCCATTGGCACTCAAGACATTATGACATGGATAATCTCTATGGTAAATTAATCTTAGGTGATATATAGGAATTATCTATAAAACTAAGGTAATAGCATGTGATAGATTCAGTAACTAGATCAACGGCTTCATCCCTTGATATTTCTTTTCCACTTAGTAATGGTGCATACACCCAAACCTAGGAAAATCATAGGGGTCACTTAAATATAGAATAATTATATTTGAGGGTATATCATAAGAAAGAGATCGGGGTTAGTTCGCCCACCTGAAAATATAATCTATGAAATAAACCGTACAATAATCTAAAAAACTGACGAGGATCACAATTTTCAACATCTGATCTTGTAAGAATCATAAGACGGACTCTAGGAAGTATGTATGGGAATCTAAAAAATGTAATAGTCAATCAAGGTGACTCAAAATATAGATTTCATGAAGTACATCTGGGCATACCAAAATTAAATGATAATCAAATAAAATTAGTAGAAGCAAGATCCTAGGAATTATATCTATTGAACATAATAATATATCACAACATGTCCGGTTTATTTTCCAAATACGAGGAATAACATCTAGAAATCATAGGTTCATCAATAATATCAATGAAAAAGTATTAATAAAATAACAAGGGTAGTACAATCCTTAACCCCACAATAACTATAATATCACCTTTAATCGTACAAGTTTTGAGTGAGTTCTATGGATACATCCACTACCTTCTCTACCAAAACCCATAATGCAGTAGGTCGGGTCAGTCAACTATCGGGGAACCCACTTGGGTCCCATAGATCAAAACAATAGAGAGGTATGCCTTTAGGAATCCTCCATGTCAGAATATTTGTCTAAGGTATATACCCAACATACCACACATAGTATCACCTCTTGTTAGGTATGGAGGCCACTTTGGGTCTCAAGTATATGTCTCAAATATGAAGGGAAAAAGAATGTGTCTTGTGCCTAAGATTTTTTAGTGACCCTTGATATTTATCCATTTCAATTATTTGATATAATTTATTAAACAAAGATTTTCATAAATTAAACATGTGGTGTATCCCTCATTGGGAGATCCAAAGTATACACATACTACTGTAAACATGCATGGATACTATAGGCAAGGTATGTCAGAACAACTACCTCTAGTAAACATTCAATTTATTTTCTAAGGGCTGAAAGTAGTTATCAAGTCCCATCCAAGATGAACTGTGATATGCAATGTTTTTTTCCACATAATTCCATCAGAATTAATTAATTATAATATCATTATTATTATTTTTGAAAACCCAAAAACTCTAATAAACTTAAAAATCCATCTAGAAAGTCATAATTCTCAAAACCTCCCCCACTGATCTCATTAAACCATAACTATGACTTAATCTCACCAATAGTCCATGAAAAATTGATAATCATGAATATATCATAATACAGGAGAGACTTAAATAATAAAAACACCCAATAATTTAATTTATTATTTAAATCTTTGTAAAATAACCACGGTGACATCGGTTGACTAAATGAAAAATTATGAAGTGAAGAAGGCCTCACAGGTCACCCTCTACTAAGGAAGAGAAAATTCCCCATCATCGATATCCAATTCAACCATGAGTTTCTGGAACCATGAATTGAAATCAAAATAGGATGAAAAAAAATAATAATAATAAAGATATGAGGAAAGAATGAGTGTCTTATATAGGAGAAATCACAGCTAAAATCTCCATGGAAGGCCACTAAGAACACCCCCTTAATGGGGTTAAAATAGGGGAAAAAGATTAGAGGGGATTCATATCACATGAGGGAGGAAAGGGAAATAAAATAAGAGAATTATATCTTAAATATTGCAGCTAAATGGGAAATTTAAATGTATTTATTTGGCCTCATGGTTTAGTTGCATAGTTGGACAAATTGTGCACCAACCATATAACCCCATTGTCAAAACCATGTGCTAAACGTGTTCCATTTCTAAAATTTACTATTAACACCCACAAAACTTCCCATGGGATATTTCAAGGATTTACCAACCACATCTCTATACCAACTAGGATGAACAGTTTGGCCAAATGATATAAAAAAGAATGTGCCAATCGTGATTCCAATGTTGAATTTTTTTGAGACATCATATTTATGAACCAACCACTAGAACACTCAAAAATATTCTAAAAACAATATAAATCATATAAAATATTTGAAAACAATATTTAGAGGTATCCCAAGATTCATGTATCCATTTTGATCCTCTGATCAGTATTTTACTTGCCTAAAAATTGAAAATATGAATTCCTTCAAAAAATCTATAACACAGAAAAAACATGGGTTCATACGACCACCCCACCAAAATGTTTCTCATCCCCAAAAAGTCATTGTGGGTATCAAAAATAACAACCCAAACTACTTGGTCACGACTTCCATCCAAATGGTAGCATTCCATCTCTTAATTCCCAATGTGCTTCCAAGAATCATTTTGAACACATAATGCTTAACTCAGAAAAAATGGATCCAACACTAATTATCATAATTAAGACATTAGGAAAAAACTTACCTAGGAATGTCTATTCAAAATTACAATCCACTCATCATATGACTGGTTAAATAGTAGATGATAATACCCACCATAGGTTTCTTCTTTCCAACATCCAATTCAGATCCACAGTACTACCACTATCAAAATTTCTAAAAGTAACTCACTTGTTGATTCATAAAGATTTTTCAAATATTATTCTAAACTATATATACCCAATGTATCCTGAAGTTACTTACCAATATCCTTGATTTTACCTATGTATCCAAATTCAAATCAATCAAGATCAACCTTCTTATGCCAGAATTTTCTGGAAAAAACATAGCTGTCCTTCAGTTTTCATGAGTATCATCCAAATGGAATTCCCAATTCAATTCCTCACCAACAAAATTCAAGTATTTAAGATAAAACAATATAATATAACTATGGATGAATATTATCAAAATCACCCGACTTCAGTAGCTGAAGAATCACCAAAACCCTGATTTCATTTATCCATGGCATCTCAAAGCCAACGGGACATCTAAAGCCCAGTATCAACCTCACATAAAATCTAGCTCCCCACCTTAGAGGAATCCTTGTCACACCAAAAAAATAAATTCATGACCAACATAGATAAATTACTATCCCTTTCTATAAATAACCCATGTAGGGATATAATCTCATTCACTTTGAGTGCCAACTCCCAATATCATCCATTCACGATTCCTGAAAATGGTTTCCACAGGAAACACTGAATAAAAACTCATTAAAAGGGTCACAAAAATTAATGGCCAATGGTGAACTCCGACCATATAGATTACATTATACCCCTCATAGAGTGTAAATCTTGAGGAGTTCCTTTCCTCAAAACAAAAAATACATTTAAAAGAAAATAATCTTGGTGTAAAATGAACATTCTGTTAGTATAACAAGGAAGATGTTAGGATATTGGGAATGATAATATATTTTATAGGAGGACACTGATATCCCATCATTATGTGTGTAAATATTTCCATAATCCATTGTCACATCCAACAAGGTTATACTCTCCCTTAACTAAATCTATACGACACATATCGTGAAAATGCATGTCCATGTCCAACCACATGTCTACCACCTCACAAAACCCGATTTATTCTTGTTATCTACTCTACTATAGAGGGGCATTTATTTTATCACAAATCTTCAAAAAAAGTCAATATTATTAATTCGAAACCATCGGTCCTCGGCTCACACATGAACGTTTATAGATTTATGATTCAAATGATACCATGTAGAAAATATATTTTCCAAAACATCCTACCTAGTAGGTGTACAATCCCATACCACCTCTTCATCATCACTCAACTAATGATCCATTGATAAATTTATTAACATGTCCCAGCTGGTCATGATATACAACACGTTAGTTTCATTAATCCAGATGCTCCTTTGGAAATACTTATTAATACTGGGAACCTCTATTGTGCCATGATTTATTCCATAACCACTATTTACAAGAAATTATTCCAGTCATGAGAATTTACCCATGCTCTAAAAAGATGTTAAAAAAATTCTTCAAAACACAATATTGAAACAAAATTTCCATAATTATTTTCAAAGAAACCAAAAAATCAACCTACCTATATCACAAAACCCAAGAAAATACCTTGAATTAGTCTTAGAAATTGTGTACAACATATATCACTACCTAAAAAAAAGAATATTTAAGAACCGAGGCCACCCAAAAAAAGTTTATCTCAACCGATATTATCACAGACATACCATGGTATGATTCTAAATTAAGGGACAACATTTCACCCAAATATACCTTAATATCACATATCAATACAGGTTACTAGTTTAGACCATCTATCCCAAAAGGTCAATCCTCTCACATAAGTCACTTTTCATGGGGTGTTATCCACACACCCATCTTAATGTAAGGCATATAATGTACCTTTCAACCCTTTCTATAGAAGCTAAGGATAACATCAACCTACTAGGGTAAAAACCTATCAAATTGGGTACTATTATATTAGTTTTAAACTATCATGTTAAAGAAGAAAATACCCTCTATTTTGTAATTGTAAACCCATTCAATTATAACCCATTTATTAATATAAATTTGGAAATAATTTAACGACATAACCTATCAAGCACTGACCTAGTAGGGACTATCTCCTCTTTAAGAATCTTAATAATTAACTTATACCTGCTGGTTCATAATATCAAGTAAAAAATATAATAACTAACCCTCACTAGGAATGCATGTATGGAAATACAACCAAAGGATTCCGGTTTACTATTAACGTTTATGCACCTATCAACATCACATTAGAGGATATAACTAGATACCCATAAATAAATGTCAGTGGAGTAATATATCATAGCTAGATAGAAGGGAAATTCTATATAAGTTGTAACAAATATTTAGTTAAACACACATGAAAAGGATACACTAAAAAAGTGTCTATAATAATGACACCACCTACCAACACTGACCTACAAGGGTCAATAGTACTCACAATATTTAGTTAAGTGGAATCCTATTACAATATATATAGGAAAACATTGTATAGGTTGTTACTAACACTTTAAATAACCAAAAAAAGTAACCAATCGCTATAAGGGGTTTAACACTTAGGCACCATGTTCCATATCGACCCTATAAGGCCATTTCACCTCCCAATCATGAGGAACAAGTCATCATCACGAATGTTGAATGCATCACTATAGATCCACATGAACTTCCATGAGAATTGAATATGTGAATTACATTCTAACTAAGTAGAATGATGACATTAATATATGTGAAAACACCATTTTGGTTGTTGTTGAAACATTAAAATGTTATCCTCACTCGTCAGTAGTATAATCATACACTAGATTTCCTATAACATGTGGAACATACATGAAAAATATGATGCATGAATATCTATTTCCTCTTCCAGAAAAGAGTCAAATCAATAACTAGGGTCTCACCAATAGGCCAAGATCCATAAATATAAATAAATCAAAAACTCCACACAATATTTTCATTTCTCAATGTAAAAATTATTTACAAATGTAACATGATAGATTAGAACAACACCCCCATAAACCTGAAAACTATGAATTATGAATGGAACAAGTGTTCTCAATGAACCATTCTGAAAACCATTAGTAGTTCAAGAAAATTTCTAATACTCTTATCAAACACAACCAAATTAGAAATATAATAGTTAGAAAACATGAGATATCAATTACTAATAACCATTATTTGATTTTACTAAATTGGTTCCTTGAGATTGTTCACCATAAAACATAATTGGTGCATCCCTTTACGCCAGTGGATTCCAACTTTTAGTGAGGGCCTACGATGTAAAATTTCAGAGGCTATGACCTCATATCAATGTATGAAAATAAAGTAAATAACCAAACATCATCCATAGACATAAATAAACAGATCAAGAAAGAAGTAAATGTAGACAAGACTATAATGATGAATGAAATAAAATAAAGGAAAGAATAAACATGCCATACATACAACACATATCGACCAATCGGAAACTCAAATATATATGAGTAAATAAAATATACAAAAATAATATTATAAGGATATACTTATAACACTGAGACAAACCACATACTCGATCTCCACCTAGATTTCAAGACATCCTTTTTTATCAGTCTCCGACCTCAGACCGTCATAGACTTGCATCTTAGTGAACATAGGCTCAGGTACTCCAATTCAATGGTGACAGGAGTATGATGTGAGTAAAAATCATATTTGGGAACTATTAACTTGATCTCATACATATCCATAAGAATTCAGTGTATTTATATATTATCTACTCATAAGGATAATGATAATAATAATTACTAGCTTTTGATGATAAAAAATAAGACATGGGTTTTACATTGGCATGTTGTCATGAGGGAATTCCCTATCATTAAGATCAATTGAACTGAGGAACAACTAGAATTATTAGAATAAAATAATCTCATAGTCAATCCTTGGGTCTATTATCTCAATTAACTAGACAACCTGTGAAAAAGGAATTGAACTGGATGTTGTACCAATCAAGACGTGTAAAACTAAAATTGATCCTACAATTAATAATTAAAATTGGTCATAAATTCATTTACCATCACTCAAAATATATCCGAGCAATATGAATCACCATTTTTGGTACATTTCTTAACCCCGAGATCACTCGCACTCATCTCTGATTACAATAATGATGGATTTTAGGTAATATATAGACATCCTATGAATATGGAAATGGGTTGGATTTCATACCACCCATTCCATATAAATACATTCTAATTTTTGAGACTTAGGTCCTAGTTCATAAGTGGTTAATACATTACAACATGGATAATAACAATGGGGAATGAACCAAATGTGATATATATGGAATTCTCTCTAGAACTGAGGAAATATATTTTGATCCATTCAGTAATTATCTCTACAGCCTCATCCAAAGAAATTTTTTATCAATGTAGTAATTGTGCATCCACTCTATACATAGATACATCCTGAACATTACTCAAGGAGATATTTTTCATCCTCAAGAGTCTCTAATTATCTAGGGCTTATGTGAAGTTCCAGCACTAGAAAATGTCATTTGTGGAGAGGCATGTCCACTAATCTCAACATTTGATGAGGAGAATCATGTCCAACATCCAATCAATTAAGGATCATAAGACAGACCCCATGAAGTATTTTTGGGCATCCTGATAATGTAAAAACATTTCAAGAATTCTCAAAAATTGGATAACTTAAAGTATATCTAGGTACCGAAAATACAAAGATAATAAAATAAAATTTTCATAATGGAAATCCTAAAAAGTACAATTATGAATCCCAAAAATATATCAATGTATACACATCTCAAGATCCAAATACCATGTAGCACGTTGGGAAATCATAGCTGTATCAATAGTAACCATGTGAAAGAACAAAAAAGAGTTGTGGTAGCTGAACACCATAACCAACCACTACATTAATTGCCCCTTGGGATTACAAGTCCAGTGTGGGTTCTAAGGTGGAACCCACTACAATCTCTACCAAAACCCATAACACACTAGGTTAGGTTAGTCATCCACCTATGAACCCACTGGGTGGGTGGGTTCTAAGGTGACACCCACTAAAATCTCTACCAAAACCCATAACACACTAGGTTAGGTTAGTAAACCACCTAAGTTCAGTGTGGGTTCTAAAGTGACACCCACTACAATCTCTACCAAACCCCATTACACTAGGTTAGGTTAGTCAACCACCAAAGCACCCACTGGGGTACCATAGATAAAAACAATAAAGGGTCATCCCTCTTGGATTCACATAATTTAGAATAATAGTCTTGGTTCGACACCTGATGCATCATTATATCAAGTATTATGGTATTTTGAACTTTGAATCGTGGCCTTCTCAGTATCATTGGGTAATATTACTATGAAAACATTCAAGAAATGGGAAATCACCCAATCATGGATCCATGATCACTCTTAGATGGTATACACATCCATCCCAAATGTGATATACATAATGGTTGTCCACCTAGTCCTATAGAAAGGATTACATGCCTTACCTAGTTCAGTATCACCTCTCGATAGGTCTGGAGGCCACTTGGTGTCTCAAGGAGAAGTCTCAACCCTGAAGGGACAAAGCATGAGGCTAGCGCATTGGGGTTGTTAGTGACTGCTAAAATTCATCCATTTAAATTATACAATTAATTAATATAAAGAGTAATTTTTATAAACTAAATAGGTTGAGTTACCCCCTAGAGTGTGTCTAGGAATAAACAAGCTACGATAAACCTGAATAGATACATTAGGGTAGGTATGATAGAGCACCTACCTTTAAAAAGATTTCCATTTATTTTCTAAGTCTCGATTGTAGCTTCCAAGGCCCATCAAATCTCAACCAATATATGAAAGGTCCCATATCATAGAAAAAGATAAAAATAAAATAATGATAACAATATTGTAATTATTTTATAAAACCTACCAAATATAAAAAACATAAGAAAATCAATATTAAAAGGCATAAATCTCAAAACCTCACTAACGGATCTCATCATAGAAGAACTACAATGTAATTCTCACCAATAACCCATGAAACATTAATTAAGAACCATTAATATACCAAAATCCTTTAGAAACATACTTATGAAAAAATGAAAAAAATTTAATTTAAGATTTATAGATTTGAAAAAGCACCAAGATGACATACCTTGAAATAATGACATTTAATGAAGTGGGGACAAGCTAAAAGGTCACACACTTCCTAGGAAGTGAAAAATCTCCATCACATTGAAATTAATAAAGATGAGAGGAGGAGGGAAAGATATGATACCATAGGATAAATCATTCTATAAATATGCATGTATGTCAACCAAGAACACCCCCTAGATGGGGTTTGAAGAATAGAAGAAGGGAAAAGGAGGGTTTATTCATACTTTATCATAACTTAGGTATCCTTCCACATCCTATACTCTTATCATGAAATAGAGTATATTCATAAATTCATGTATCTTCATCCATATGTTCTTCTTAACTCTGCATAATTTCATCAGTATTTCGGTTCATCCTCTAGTATTAGATGGTTCACATCATGGCAATGTGCCCCCCTTCATAATATAATATAAACATAGTTCAAATCAACCATATAGGAATACTTGTTAATACAATATACAGTATAATGCATAGTCATTGATAGAATATACCCTTTTCTGATGATAACACCCTATTAGTGGGAGCACCTTATTAATAGTTGCACTCTCGTGCTTTTGGGAAATAATAGCAGTAACAAATTGCTTTATTTGTTGTAGCATATTATTCTTGTTGTAGTATCTTATTTTACTATTATCTATATGACAATAATAATATCAACATCACTGTACCATTTTTCAATGGTAAACAAAGAAAAAAATTGATGGAAGAGGTTGAAATCATATACTACAATCCATTTAAAAAATATATATTCTTTTATTAGTCATAAAAAGTGTGACCGTTCAACAACAACACCACATCAACAAATATTTATTTTTAATATCTGAAAATTATATAAATATTTTTAATTATTATTTTAATTTTTAAAATAATTATTAATGTCAAAAAATTTAAAATAGGATTGACTAACTATTTTTTATTTAAATCCATTACTAAAAAATACATATATATATATTTATCTATTTTAGTTTTTTATAAACTATAAAATTATTCATGTTATTTTAATTGATTTATTTCTCTAAAAAATTCATGTATAATATAAAAATTATACTGAATGTTGTTTGATCTAAAAATATAATAGAAAATATTATTGGAATTAATGATTTAATAGATATGTATTGTATGATATGTTTTTGTAATGATTGGATGATCAGATTACAACATGTTTTTAAAAGAGTTATTATTGGTTTAACTATTTTAAAATAAATCATATAATATTACAAGAACATTAAAAGTTGATATACTAAGATCAATGAAATAATTAGGGGGTGATAAACATATTGATTGATTATGCAAGATGTTAATATAGATAATTTTTTTTGATATTTGTTTAATTTATAAATGTTTAATGGTGTTGATGAGTTTACGAAACTCCCATGAAATGAGAATCGAAATAGATATATGACTATTGAATATTGATTATTCATTTTATATTGTAATTATTATAAAAAAATTTATGATTTTGAATGTTTTTTAATAATGAAATATTATAATACCATATTTTATTAAAGTATTGAAAACTAAAATTGAAGAAATAATATGAATTAAAAAAGAAGAAATATTTAAATTTGAGGTTTACCTTATTTTTGATATTTTATGAAATTTTTTATAAGTTTTTAAAATGTATTTATGTAAAAAACAGGCCAACACATGGGTAAACCTCAACCCATTGGTTGAAATCCATTAATCTAGAAAAAAAAGGACAATATGACTAAGAGATCCCATTAGGAAGGCCTACCAGTGTGGTAGGTGAGAGTCGGCCACGCATGGAGGAGGTCTAAGAGCACAGTGTGGGCTGAGGCCCATGTGAGCCCATTAGTGTTAGTATAATCCCATATATGTGTTTGAAATGTTTATGCGAGTGTCGTTCCCCTACCACCTTGATGTTATAAGCTGATAATCCTGTGGTGTGATATATATATATATATATGTTTTCTCAAAACAATTCTTATATCCATTTTGGGATGAAGTTTCATCATTTAATATTCATCACAACCAAAATGATGGCATCTAAACTTAGTCCCACTCCCCAGAACTCAGGTACTACATCTCCACCATCTGTTTCATTCATCTTCAATATCTATCATATTCTATCACTAAAGAATGTCATGGAAGTTACCAAGAGATCATGGGATTGAGTTTACTTCTGTTGCTAATGCTTGGGGATAACATGGATGAATTTTGGACCCTTAGGAAATACTACTAAATCCCATTATGATGAAAAAATACCATTTTTCAAGAGGATCTTCATTCATCCATTTTCAATTCCGGATGGTTTGATGAAAATCCCTACACAGTTTCTGAATACGTTGTGCCAGGGGATCACCATATAGATTCATCTTTTTTGTATTAAATGTCATTGCATTATATAGATCTTTAAAATGAAAATAGTTTTAATTTAAGAAATTTTGGGAGTTGTGTCATGGTATGAAACTCTATGATGTAACCTTAATGTGAATTTTTAGGGATACACCATAGTGTGTTCACAACATTATGGTGGTCGTCAGATTTGAAGAACCTTGTTTTTATTATGAAGTCATTTTTTTAGGATATACACTATAAATTTTTTCATGCACCATGGATGATTTTACTATGGAATTAGATAAATATTTGAAGAAATATATGTTGAAGAGGAAATGATCATAGAGGTTATTATTTCACCACAACTGTGCCTCAATCGTACAGTGAAAAAGTGACTATGAATCAAATTTTTTTTCAACGAAACAAAACTATTTAATGCTATGAAATAGAAACACCTAATTTTTTAGAATATTAAATAAAAAATATATACAATAAATATACATTCATAGATAAATGAAGATACATGATTTTTTAATGATGTTAGAATATTAGATTCATCTCTATATAAATAAGTGGGTACTGCTTCCAAGAAAATGATTAGAGGATAATCAGGAATGGACTATTACTGCTCTATTTTCTTCTATTTTATTTTATTTTACTAATGTTGTTTAGAATTATTTTATTTTGTGACTAATTATTTTTCATTCAAGTGTTTTACAGAATCTTAATCACTATACTCTCTTTCTTTATTTATCTCTCTTTTATTATTATTCACCTGTTCTTCTCACATTCTTCCATCGCAACCTTTTGATCATTCTAATGAGAAACTAACCCATGTATTGGCCTCGATAGAGGAAATGAATTTCTGGAACTCAATTATTATAATTATTTAATTTTTTGAATATGTTTTTCATGAATGAATGTGATATTTATGGGTGAGATGATTGTCCACCACAAAAAGGATCTCAAATCCATTGAATAAGAGGACTTCACATGATGGAGTTTAGCTATTCAATGGATGAAACAAAATATGATAGAGGTTATTATTAGAATATTTCACACAATAAATTGAGTTCTGTAATTGACCATGATTATAAGAAGAAGTAAAAATAAACTTTTATAGGAATTTAATATTTCAAAACCAACAAAATTATTAATAGTTTTTTAAGAATGAGATTTCATAATTAAATTATGAAACTAAAATTGAAAAAAAAGGATAACGAAGGAACCCAAAACCAAACCTAAATGGAATGTTGTTTATTTCCTACCCTAATTTTGTTACATTTTAGGTTAGGGTAACATTATATTTATTTTTCTAGTCACTAGACTTCTATTTTAATTAAATAATAAAAATAATGAAAATAAGTGGTTAGGGTGAATTAGAATAAGTATGTTAATAAACTATGATGCTCTTTAGTGATGTGACACCAGCAAACCATTATTATACACTAGGAACTTATAAATAGTATATTTTTCCACACCCCAAAATAGGTTTTCATTAGTGATTTATCTATAAATTAAGACTATAGTATAATTGGAGATAGAATAATTACTTAATACACAACATATATATTACATGAATACAGTTTCATTGGTAAAATCACAATGTAACATTAATTTTATACTCTTTATCTCTGAAGAGGTTAAAGATCATTAGGATACATCAACTTCCATATCTTATGTTATTTACTATTCTTCATTGTTTTCTGGTTTTCACTATGTTAATTTTTTACATCTATATGTAATTATAAGCATTGGTTTATAATTTTCTCAATCAAAAGAAAGTATGTTATTATTTATTCTACCAACCAAAAGGAAGGTATGTGGGTTGTGACTCCTAAAAAAGTGTGGAATGATTAGGTCATTAATGCTCTAAAAGGTTAGGTATTAGTTGTGTCTCTGATTATAATAAAATAAATGGTCCGTAAACAAGTGATCACTCCTTTACAAGTGATTTTTCATAGTGGTACTGATCTCCTCCCTCAGTAGAGAAGATTGGAGAGTTGATTATGAACTTAGTGATCCAAAATAAAATAAAAATAGTATATTAAATATTTTATTCCCACTACATTATATTCTAAAAAATAACTACACAGTTTATTCACACAAAAGTATACATTAATTGATTATTTGTTTTAAAATTTTAAAAGGAATATTTACCCCTACAGTCCATTGTTTTCTTTTATCTAAGAATAAAAATTTTAATTAGAGGAAAATAATTTTTGTATATAAGTTATGTTAATTATTTTTCTATTATAATAACTTAGATATCATATACCCAATAGTTTAAGGAATAATATCATTGAATATAGTAAGAATAAATGACACATATTAACTAACTCTCACAAAATTAAATAGTCAAAGGAAGAAAAAGAAAAAAAAGAAAAAAGATATAAAAACATTGTTTGTAGGATGAGATTTATTATTTAATTTTGATTCATGATGTGACTCCAGAATTGAATAGTAAATAGGTTACATTTATCTAATGGATTTATATTATGAGGCACCCAATTAATTGTTTATACAATTTGGAAAACATGCCAATTTTGTGGAATATAAATCACCTTTTACTATGAGAAATAAATATATTGATCATGATGATAATAATTTGTGAGGATAAATAAACTGAATCTTATTAATATTTTGATTTTGATTTTGATAATTATAATTTTAAAAAACATTATAAATTAAAATTAGTATCTATAAATTATAGTATAAAAAATATTGAAAAATATAAATAATATAAAGTTAAAAATAATAAATTTGTCAAAGAAAATGAGAAAATTAATGAGTAAAGTGAAAATATAAATTTTATTATTTACTAGAATGAGGAATATAATAATAATTGTGATTATGTAAAATTAAAACTAAAATATAAAAATGAAACGTTTAAAGATTCTATGGAACTAAATGATAATGATTAAAAAACAAGGTTTATGTCTCTTGTAGATTAGTTGACTAAAGTTAAGAGTGATTATATGAATCTTAATGAAGAATAAAATAAATTGATAAATATAGCATCTAATTATAATGATAATGTCTATGCTTATTTAAAAGATATTCAAAAGTAGAATGTGGATTTGAAAATAGACTACATCAATCGCAAAGAAAATTTACATAATTTTGGTCAATAAAAAAAGAAAACATGATAAAATCATGTCAATGATGAAACCAAACTATAAAAATAATGGTTCAAGTTAAAACAAATTTTCACCAAGGTTTAATAAGACTACGTTTATTTAATGTTTAAAAGGGATTATTTTTGCTGAATAAGATTTAAATGTTGAAAGAAAGGGAATTATGATGATGAAATCCCATTATAATTTACTCAATTATCTAGCCATAAAAAATATTTACCTCTAAGACTGTATTTTCTGAAATACCCAATAATATATGTATGACATTTTTTTGGGCGGCCAAATTTTCTACTTTCAATTTTATGGAATCTAAGATAGAATGAGTTCCTACTAGATCATAATCAAATTAAAGTATACATAAGATTGTCAACATTACCATGTAAGTATTTTTGATCAGCCATTATGTATATTATCTACTACTAAATATATTATTATACTAACATGCATAATATTTAATATCCTTTATCAAGTTATTTTAATTTATAGATTCGAGGCATGTACATTAAATTTTGTTCAATTTTTTTATTTTATAAATTAATCACATTGTTTCTTATTTTGTTTAAAATTTTAGTTTCATATATGATAACAATGTATTTATATTTCATATAATGAGAGTTTAAAAAAATTATATATCTTTATAAAATCATAAAATTAGGGGGAACAACCCTTTGTTTATTACATTTGATAAAATTGTTAAAATTGAGTTATAAATTTGTGTTTATATTGTTGGTATATGAAAATTTCTGTTTTAAATAATATGTTTAAAATAATATTTAGTAACTAATTTTAATTTTGGGAAATAAATCTTTTTTATTATCTTCTAAAAACTTGATTTTACACATTAGTTTTGTGATGTTTTTACTCTTAAATTAATTAACAATCCACTACTTTAAAAATTTATTTCTTATCATAGTTCAATTAAAATAAATTTCAAGCACCCATGAATTAGGGAAGTCTTCTATAACTTACTTATTTATTTAATTCACTATAATTCATTTTATTATATTTTTTAATATAGATCAATCTGTTAGATCTGTTTGAAATGTTTAACTAGTTCTAGCTATTAATTTATGCTAAAATTGATTTGATTATGTAAATGTTGAATATAATATTAACTCCACATAATTAAGATAAATTCCATTGATTGATTAATTTAATTTAATTTGATTTAACATTTTTATGTCTATTTTATACTATAATTTATTTTTGATTTAATATACCACAGAAATTTTAACTTCGATATTGTATTGTTTTATATAAGGTAAAAATGATTCAAATATATTGATAATATAATTTTTATTTAGTGTATACAACTCTTATTGAAATTTTTATACTTTGATAAGATTCATTACATGGTTAACTCGAGGGTGTTTTTAAACCCTTGATGTTAATTACTTCATAATTTTCTTGGAAATATTATGCAAGAAGAAAAATATTTTATTTTTTAACTGTTCAAGGAGTTTTGGTTTTTAATTCATATTATAAATCATATGAAATGTCTTTTTTGTTAAATTATGATAACAAATATATGCATTTTCATATTTAATTAACAATATTATGTAGTCTACTTGTGTTTGACAATATCTGTAGTAGATTGAATGATATTTAATATTTTTTTCTAATGAGTGTTATATTTTAAATTTCTTAATTTTATATGAATTTATGTAGGGATATTTTAATATATATAAATATATTTCTATTTATTCAAAAAAAGAAGATACTTTTTTTTGGAAATTTTATTTTTTATCGTGTCAATAAATTTTTAAAAGTTGGATAAAATTTGTAGTTTTTAAATCCAAATTTTGTTTTTTAATTTACAAAAATGTGGAGATAGTTAGTGTTGAGTATTATAGTGTATTGGGAGTTTTGGTATTCTATTTTTTTTCTTTTATTGTTTTGTTAAATATTATATATATTCATTTAAAAATATTTATTGAAAATATTATAATAATAAATGTAAATTTTTATTTACTCTTTTAATTGTTTTATTTGAATATATTTATGATGGAATTTTGATTAAATTTTTTTAATTTAAATGAAAATTTTAATTTTACTATTTAAATTTATCGGTTAATAAATTAATATTTTTGGAATTGAAAGGTTATTCTTATTATTAAAATTTTATTTTGGGAATAATTTTCTTTCAAATAATAATATTAATTTTATTATTAATTTTTAAAATTATATAAATATCTTGGTACATAAAAATGTCATGTTTATTTGTTTAACTAGTAGTAATTTTTTATATTAATATATGTTTTTGTTTTAATTACATTATTTTTAATTCCTTTTTGTTAATCGATTAATTATCAAAGTTGTTGAATTACCCATATGGTTTATTGTTTTTATAATTCTAAATTTGATGAATTTAATTTTTCATTCATTATTATTTATTTATTCAAATTATTTTTATTATTTATAAAATTATTTTTTTAAAATATCATGAGAAAATAATTTTTTAATTATTATATTTACACTAACATAACCATAGTATCTTGGTCTTTACCTTTACATAACATTTGAAGTACCCTTATGTGAGTCTATTGTTTCCCTTATGTAACTTGTGTTAGTTTTCTTTACCTTTATGTATGGCTACTTATTACCCATATATCACGTATTATGTACAATTATGAATTTTTTCAAATTATCTTTCAACCCTTATGATAAATCCATTATACCCTTACATAACTTATAAACATTATGAGTTTCCCTTATAAAACATATTTCATTTTAATTTTACCCTTATTTGAGCTATATAAGTTCATGGTTAGATTCAAAAAATATATATCGTACCCTTATATAATTTTATTTATTTATGCAGGGTTTAAAAAAACATGGGTTAACCTTACATGAACCTTAGGATCCATGAATAACCGTTATGAGAGCAGTGGAAAATTAACTATACCCGTACACATGTATCAATTTACCCTTAATTGGGTAATGGACGACCCATTCAACTCTTACACTAGATTTCATCAACAACTAAGAGAGCACTAAAACTCACAGGTTACAATTATGTGGGTATATCGTCGAGTTTATATTCTCCGCAACTTCAGAATATTCAATGGTTTCAGCTGCTTCACACTTCAACATATCTAGGGTAGTCATCAACTTCTACTCCTCTAACCATGAAACATTTTATATTAATCTATTTATGTATCTAAATCAAGATGTTATATTAAACAATGAACAATGATGAGATAATTTAGGTTCATCCTCCTGTTGTTTCTAGTTCACTCCAAAATATTACTGTCATCCTTTTCAATCAATTTTTCACCTAGTTTGACTCATCTAAGAAAGTATAATTATTCTTCCTCTCCACATTAGTATGTAAATTCTTCAGCAGCATCTGCCCTGTTTGGGTGGTAAAACCCTGTTAGCGATAACACCTTATTAGCAGTAACACCCTATTATCTATATCACTACCCTTCTTTTAGTGGACAATTGTGGTAACAAAATGAATCATTAACAATATCATCTTATTCTAGCGATGGTTCATTCTTCTTTACAGGTATTTATTCTATATTAATGGTATTAGATTCAGTGAAACTTCTACAAGTGGTATCATAGAAAAAATACAGGCTTTAATGGTTGAAATAATATATTACCATCAGTTAAAAAATATATTCACTTTCATTAGTTATAAAATGTACGACTATTGGATTGTAACATAACATCAACCGATATTTATTTTTACTTACATCAAATTATAAAAATATTTTTAATTATCATTTTAATTTATGAAATAATTATATATTTCAAAAAATATTAATAGATGATTGATTAATTATTTTCATCATAAATTCTATATTCAAAAATACATTCAGTATATATTTATCTAATTTTTTTATTTCTATAATATATTTTTTGAAATTTATTTGTAATTTTTTTTTCTTTGAAACATATATATGTAATCTAATAATATCATTGAAATTTGTTTCATAAAAAAATATCGTGGAAAATATTTTTGGAATTGATGATTTAAAAATTATTCATTAGATGATATATTTTGATAATATTTTGATTTTCGAATCAAGACATGTTTTTCAAAGTGTTTATTATTAGTTTACTTGTTTGAAAATATTTCATATATTTTAATGGGAACATTGGAAGTTGTTTTACTATGTTCAATATAAGAATTAGGGTATTCAAAAATTATTGGTAGTTTAAAATTTTTGTTTAAAAATGTAACGACATGTCTCCATATTTTCTTTCTATCCATGGAATAATAGTGATGAGTTTAGAAAACTACCATGAAATGAGAATAAAATGAGAATGATGACCCGTTATTATTATTATATAAATAATGTCTACAAAAGTTTTGAGATAAAACAATTAATTGATATAGGAGGGAGATCTTCTATGATCACTATTTTATTGGTATAATCACAAAATAAATTCAATGTTCGACTCTATGCATTTGAAGTGGTTGTATATGGTTAAGTTAAATCAAAATTCAATGATTCTATTATTTTATATCCTTTACAATTTTATCAGTTATCCCGATGTAATTTTATATTCTATATATTTTTAATTGTATGTATTGGTTTGTGATTTAGCCTATCAAAATCAACTTCGGTAATGATTGTTTTTTCAACCAAAATGAAGGTAATTTGGTTTCCACTCCCAAATAAATTTCAGGAATGATTTAGCTGTTACTCCGGTAAAAAAATAAGGTATTGTTCATGACTCTTATTATTGTAAAAATAATGGTTTTTAGTCATGTTATCACGCCATTAAAAGTGTGGATTCATAGTGGTATTGATCTTATATATGAGTATAGAATATTCATGAGTTGATTATAATCATAGTGATCTGAACTACTATAAAAATACTGCGATAAAAATATTTTTTATCATAGGCATTATATTCTGAAGACCAGACTAAACTATTGTTTCAGACAATAATATACTAGGATTTATTATTTTTTGAAATTAATAAATGAAAATTTACCCCCTCTAGTCTATTATTTCTATTTATCTAGGACCAAAAAACCACTATGATATCCATGAGATAAGGTATACTAAATGAAATTGTGGGGGATATAAGGTTTTCATAAAATAGTGGGAGACTAATAAATTAAATTAAATTAATTATATACTATTTTAATCTATATAACATACTAAAAGTTTTCACTTATTAGTTATAGAATTGGAAACCCACAAAAATTTGACTATATCACTATAATCCATATTTTAGAGTAACATCATTCCCCTCAGATTGAATTTCTAAGAATGTTATTAGTGCTTATGTATTATTCAATTCAATGAATAGAAATTATAGGTCCTTGTAAAGAATCTTCTGGGGGTACCTCACAATGATCACAGTGAGGAAGACATATTCCTTTATATGACACATTTGTGTAATTATATATATTTCAAATGTTTCATGATATGATCCATGTCTAGTGAACTATTAATGAAACACACAGACATGGATTTGTATTTCATCATGTCACACCTTTATGATCTATATCATGATAAGGTGAGACAAGAGAGATACGAGATATCCAATACACTATTCATGTGAATGTTTATAGATTCAGAGTCTTTTAGGCCTCACATTGTCAAGATAATTAGAATCATTGATCAATTATATTTTTATGGGTTTATCATAACTGATGAGATACACACATATATAATTTTATACTTATTACCTAAGAGTTTCTCAAGTTTTATTATTAATTGTAATATGTTAAATAGTTATAAAAATATTTTGAAATTCATTACTCATATTCTTCATGTTGATAAAGATATGGTCCATGAAAATCCAATAGTCTTTAACGATAATAAGAACTGAAATAATTAAATAAAGCGGCCCATGAATCATCTCATGACTAAGGCTTTAGAAAACCATCCTTCAATAAAAATGAATATCTAATGATTGAAAATGTAAAAGGATATAGTGTTTTTCTCATGTGGGATGATGGGACACTAAAAGAAAATATACCCCTATTTGAAGAATAAAGGAGAAGATTTAGGTGTGTTTATTATCATGTGAAATATATATATCTATACATTAGGTATTAGATATAACTTGTTGTTCACACATATATATATATTTAAATATCAGAACCAAGTATATTTCAAAATATTTCTAAAGGAGAGGTGGGTTTAGGGGCTACCAATGGTGTATGGATGGATTCTCTAGCTATTGAAGACTACCACCTTCCAGTTCTAACTGGTATGGTAAGGGTTTTAAAATATTTTGATTATGTACCAACCATTACCAAAAACATAATCTTTATATATTTCCTTGATACAGATGATTTTGCATTCAAATTCTAATATAAACTCTAATTATTTTATAATGATATTATATTTTATGGTATGCCACATTTAAATAATTTTCTTTATGTTTTAGATTACAAAAAATCATTGAAATTTGGCAACGGGACATGTTTTCATTACTCATTTAATACCCCCTATGGAATCAAAATCTTGGGAATATAAATGAGAAGCATTTGACAGAGCTCTATCAATATTGTTACTTCGAAACTTTTTAGATAAAACCACTTGACATATGACGCACATGTTTACAAAGTAATATTACCAAGTAAAAATTTTGCAGATAAGGTGAAAGGACTATAAAACTCCAAGAATTAGTGCACACTATTGTTTGTGGACCTTTTCCAGTATAATCTAGAGGTGGGTGTTTTTTACTTCATAAATTTTCCTAATGTGTTAAATAGATATGTATATGCCTACTTGATGAGGTATAAGTCTAAATATTTCATGAAATTTAATGTGTTCAAGAATGAAGTAAAAAAAACATGGTAAGAAGACAAATAATATTTGATTTTATTAATGTGTTGATTATATTAACGAAGATTTCACAAACAATCTTTGAGTGTTTTTTATTCTATTCTTTCTCACTCCACCTTATATATCAGAGTGTAATTTTGTTAGTGGAAGGAGGAACCATAACTTTATTGAAAGGGTATAGTCGATGGTGAGCCATGAAAGTCATCCATTATAATTTTGGGGATACGATAGAAACATTCTAGTAAATATTCTAAACTGAGTTCCAACTATGGTGATGAATGTGATACTGTATGTTTTAATATATGGAAATAAATTCGTTTTGATACATACTCATTCATTATGCCATGATTCTATTATTAAGGACAACTCTGAAATAAATATGAGCACCTTGATGCCTGAATTAGATCATTATAGACTATACCAAAGATACAATTGGATATTATACATAAAACACCATAGAAAAGAAGGTAGTTTTCATAAGACAAGTTATTTTTCTTCATAGGGATCACATCCCCAAGAAGGATAATGGGGAAAATATTGGCTTCGATGAAGTTGATGATCATGTTACATAAGATTTGGTACAAGAATAAAATCCATAAGTCCCCATAAAAGATTTTGTTCATAAAAAACAGCACAATTCATGAGTACTAGAGAGTATAGAGAACCAAAAATATATATTTTTTATTTATTAAATATTGTGACTCGTTATAGGTTGGAAATAATGATCCTCTTTCCTATAATGGGTATTTAGAGATTTGAAAAGACATAAGATAGAAATATTTAATGAATTCTGAGATGCATTCAATATATCAGAACCATGTTAGAGATTTGGTTGAACCACCAGTTGATGTAAATCACATTGGGTGAAAATGGATATTTAAGAGAAAAATGGAAAAGGAAGGTAATGTATGTACCTATAAATAATGTCTAGTAGGAAAAGGGTTTAAAAGTTTAAAGGATTTGACTATGGTAGAACGTTTTATCCATTTTTCATTTTTAAATCCATTATAATTTTAATTTATAGACCATTATTCCATGACTATTATATTTGATAGATGGATGTCAAAACAAACATTTACAATGGGAAACTTCAGAAAGATTTCTGTATTGCCCAACCAAATTGATTTACAAATCCAAGAAATACCAATAAGATATGAAAGCCATTGATAACCATTTATGGGTTAAAGAAAGTATTTACCTCATAGAATATTTGGTCTGATGAATCCATAATTGATTTTGGTTTCATAAATAACCAATGTGATCCCTTTTTAAATAAGAGGTTTAGTGTGAATTAGGTCGTATTCCTAGTAGTATATATTGATGAAATATTACTTATTGGAAATGGAATAACAGTATTATAGTCATCAATAGAATATTTACATAAGTGATTTTATAGGAAGGAATTAGGTAAAGTATCATATATCCTAGGAATATTGATTATTATTGATAGATTGAAAAATATTCTTGGACTATGTCAAATTATATAAATTTTCAAGACATTATATACAATTAGTATGTAAAAATACAAGAAGGTATTAGTCCTAGTGTCACTTGGTATAAATATATCAATGAAAATGTATCCTTAGACACCACATGATAGGGAGAGAGAGAGAGAGAGAGAGAAGAAACACACACTACAAAAAACTGAAATTCAGATACAATTTTTAAAAAACATTTCTAATTTTAATATTAGTTTGATTTTTAAGAAACATCACTAATTTAACAGCATTTCCTAAAAATGTCAATAATTTAGCGACATTTCCTATGAAAAACTTCTAAATTTTTTACTATTCTTTAAAAAGGTTGTTAAATTAGCGACATTTTTAGAAAATACCACTTAATTAGGGATGTTTTTTAGAGACATCACTATTTTAGCCACGTTTTTAATAAAACATTGTTACATTAGAAATTTTCTTCTAGAAACATTGAAAAAATATACATATTTATATATCCCATTTTCCCGCATCAATGTAAATACATATTTAGATATTTATATTAATATATATAAACACATACACATATAAGTAAATATAAATAAATAAATATAGATATACATATAAATATATAAACAGAAAAATATATATAAATATACATACTTATATTTATATATAAAAACTCTTTAATATTTTAAATTTTTCTCATTTCTAAGAAAATGTGGCTAATTTATTACAATTTTTACGAGTGTTTTAAAACATGGCTAATTATATATATATATATATACATATATAAATTTATATTTATAATTATATTATATGTATACATACATATATATATTTATACACACACACACACACATAAATACATACATATATACAAACACACAAATATATATATATATGTATATATTAATATAAACAAGTAATATATATGAAATATATATATATTCATATATATATAATCATAAAAATAAACACAACACACACACACACATATATATATATAATTTAAAACACACACACAGAGACACATATATATATATAATATTAACATATATACATAATAAAAAATATAAACATATATGTAAAGTATAAACACATATATATAATGTAATATAAACAGAAAATATAAAATATAAAAAATATATATATATACATATAAACATGTATATTAATATATATATATATATTCATATAATATTAAATTTTTATGTTTTGAAATCTATTTATATATATAAATATAACATAACACAATTAAATATTCAAAATTATAATATGTGAGTTGGTTGGGTATTTGGGTTTGACACTAAAGGTACATGGTTCATGTTCTTGTGGTGGCCCTTTTTATGGTGTGTGTGTGAGAGTAGTGGGAAGAGGTCGCGTGCAGGCGATCTGGGGGGGGAGAGGTCTCGTTGTGTGCTGGGTAGGGTGGTAGCATGCAGTGGAGTTGTTTGGAGAGGTCTTATTGTGCGTTGGCTGGGTTTGAGACATACAAGCGAGTGGTGGGGCATGAGGGGTGGATATGTATGTTTTAAAAAATATATTTTTATTAAAAAACCCAAGGGTAAAAAAATATTGAATTTCAAAAACAAAATGACTATATTTTTTAGAAACATCATAAAATGAGGTACGATTTACTACGTTTAAGAAAAATGTTGATAAATGAGGTGTCACTAATTAGTGACATTTATAAACGTCAATAATTTGGTGGCATTTACAAACATATTTAAATAAGAAACACCTCATTTATACATGTTTTTTAAAAACATTGGTAAATAAATTATTGAAATTTTAAAACATCTCTAGTGAAAAATTCACTAAATTATGTTTTTATGATATTTTTATAGGCATCACTGATAGGATTTATTATGTATGTCATGTTATATACTGGGCTTGATATTTCTTATGATTTATGAATGAATGTTAAATTTCAAGATGATATCGGAGAACAACATTGGTCAATTGTTAAGGATATCATTAAGTATATTACGTGTACTAAGGATATTATCCTTGTATATGGTTGAGATGAGTGATTCACACCTTCCATGGGGTGTGAAAAAATAAAATAATTTATTTATCTCAGTGCTGTTGTGTGGTTAACCAAGGTCGCCTCTTTTGAGAAGATTTCATGGTGAAAACAATCAGTACTTATAATACACATTTTATTTTAATTTTAATTTAATATTTGTGAATTAAAAGTAAACTAATTGGATATTGGAAGACCCTAATAAAATATAATAAAGTAAATATACAAAATTTATAAAAATAGAAAAAATAATGTTAGGAATAGTGGAAATGCTCATAGAATAATCACGCAGAATGCACATTCATTATCTTAAATATAGTTTAAAATTTAGCTAATGAACACAATCCATCATATGTGTGCACATACTCTTCTACCCAGGTTGTGAATATAATGTCCACTCAATCGATTTAACTGCACCTTCACCTCCTCAATCAAGGGAGAATATTATATAATGATGAAGGTAAACCTCATGTGGAAAATAGAGACACAAAGATGAAATTACCACAAAGTCTCCCCTTAGTATAACTCTAATTAAATAAGAAACATTAATAATGGATAAAAAGGATTATGTTTTTTAATAAATTTTACCCCAAAAAATTCCATAGGTTATTTACTCATGATCAGGATTAAAAGATATAACAGTGAAGAGTAATTGGGGAGGAAAATAAAAAGAGAAAAAAAATAGATAATGATAGGAAGAAATATACAACAATAGATATTTTAAATATTGTATAATATTACAATATAATACCACCCAACCAAGATTAAAAATGGAAAACTCTTAGAAAAGGAGAGAGGACAAATTTTTATAAACAATAATGGTAATTTTTTTGTCTCACAACGTTATAATTTAATATTTTAAGATAATTTGGGGTTTTAAATGGTTTAATTAGAAAATGTGTTATTCTTGAAAGTTGTGTTCCCATCTCTGGTATATTTCCCCATAACATATGAGCTTTATTTCAAGTTGTAGTTAATGTTATGAAAAATTTAATCCAGATTATTTTTGGAATGACTAACTATTCTAATTCAAATGAAATGAGTTCACATGCTATTATGTCCTTGATATTGAAAGAATCATGCCTTTTATGGTCATAAAAATTAATCCTTAACATTTTTTATATCTACTTTTGAATTTTATGTTCAATTGGAGTTTCCATTTGTGAGACATGGGCCAATCCTAAAATGTTTCCAATATTTTCACATATCACAAGGCATGAATTGTGATATATTTTAAGAACTATTATGATATGATACATATCATTGTCTAGTTGAGTTAAACATATCAAAAAAAACATATATGAAAAAAAATTCAATTCAATTAATTTTGGTTTGTGTAGAAATTCTATTCACAGAAATAAAAAACATATTTAAAAAATTTTAAAATAAAAAGTTTTTCCATTTTCATAAAAAATATCTGGTTTCTACAAAAACCAAAAAATATGATAATTATCCATAAAATATAAAATTAGTGGGATTAAAAAATATTAAATTTAAATTAAAAATGTTTAAAATATAGAATCTTTAAATTACCCCCCACTTAAACATTGGACTCCTAGGGTCTTCAATTAATTCAACCTAATGAAACATGTTTCATATCTATGTTCCCATATACATTCTTGAGAAAATTAAAGAAATAATAATTCATAATTGAGACTATCATGCATGCAATATAAGTCTATTCTACTACTGACTTCAATACTATAAAAATTTCACATTCCAAGATTGAAAAAAATATAATTTAGTGGGATTAACATTTTAACAAGGGAAACATATATAAATTCCTCTTTCCAAATTTTCATAAAACAAATATATGTTTTCCACTTTCATGATACATAAAATTAAATTATTATAAGTCAATTTACCCCTTCTTCATAGAGAGTTCAATATTACCCTTTATTAAATCTATTCATTTTTATAATACAAAATTGATTTTTTTGTTTTTATTTCTGGGCCTAATATCTAAAACTTCATATGGGATTCCAATTCAATATTATACTCTAGTTTAGAAGGAATTAAATGAGTAAAATAAATCATTTGAGACTTCTCCCTAAGGTGTTGATTTCTATAAGTAGACAAGTTACCTATGAAAGAGTTCAAAATTATAGATTCCCCATGTTATTATTCATAATTATTCTAAACTTTCTTCCATTCAAAATACTTATCCCAATTCTAAAATACAAATTTCCATGAAATCAGTAGAGAAAATCACTTTATAATTATATAATTTCCAAAACATTAAAATTAGAAAAATAATAAATACTTTTATAATTTTTTTAAATGTTAGGACAACTTTCTAAGCTCCAATATCTAACTAGAAAAACACACCAAAACCTAAAATCCAAAAAATTAAGAATTTGTAAAAAATGAAAAAAGGAAACACATAAAAAATTTATAAAAATTGGTTTGCATTCCACTATGCTTTGGTTCTAACTACCCATCCATTGCATCTCAAAAAATTAAAAGATAAGTGTTTAAAAACCAAAGACAAGGAAATATAAAACCTGAATTTATTTTCTATTGGTGACATTGAGTTAAGCTTCTAGATCCTACCACTGTAAGCCTAAGAACATAAGAATAAAATACAAAAAAAATAATTCAAATAAAAAATATAAAAAAATATAATCAGGAATTAACATGAATAAATCCTAGATTAAACCCCCTTGCAAGTGTTAGATTTTAACTTCCCCTAGAAATATAGTTCTAGTTGGTTATCCCCAATATGAAGGTTCATTTAGTTTCTCAATCATAAACCACTAAATATTATTATCTAAAATTCTATTATATTCACACCAGTTGTAATGGAAACCATGTATATAGTCTGACATATCAATACCCATTGAAATGTTGTAAAACTCACATTGAATTAAAAGGAAAATAATGGGTCCCATTCTATTTCTTTGACCATATCTACCTTAAATTCATTTAGGGCCTTCTAATTCTAAGCTGTTGTATCCATAATTTTATGAAGGTTAAATTTTGTGAGATTTTTTAAAGTTAAATATATGAGAAATAATCAGTATATAAATATTTCATTTTATGTAAATTATCTTGTGATTCTGTTTCTTCATGCAAAACCACTAAGAATTATTTATTTTCTCTCTCTAAAATTATTCAATAAAATCAGGTAGCTTTATGTGTTCTTAATAAGGTTAATATTTTAGATTTTATTCATTATACATGAAAAATAAATAATTGTAAAAAAATTAAAAATTAAAACAATTGGAGGTAATACTCAAATTATATTTAATAAAATATGATGAAAATGAATTCATATAAATTATATCTTCCTAATAAGATTAACATCAATTTTATATTCATTGATAAATGTTACATGGAGAAAGACTATTGTGGATGGAGGATGGTAGTAAATTTACTCTATATTATCCTAAAATTCAACCTATTTGGTGGTGTCATATTCCAAATAATGATATAGGTAGATAGGTTTTAATTTTTCATTTACGTAGATGATATAATCACTCACTATTTCTTATCCTCAAAATTATCCAATAATCATAAAAAAATATTGATCTCATACATGTATATCATATAATATATCTTATTAATAAGCCTCCTCAATAAATGTTTGATGGAGGTTTAATGGATCTTTGTGTAATTTATTTCCAGCCACTTTTGTTTTTTTCAAATTGAAATGTAAATGGGGGCACTTTCTAAACTTATTGTTTGGGTTCTTAATCTAGTTACTTCTAATTGGATGCATAGGAATATTTAACTATCCATTATATTTTCTCATGGTTTTTATTTTCCCACTAAATCCTTGCAACTGAGAATCTTCGTCATTTTTAACACCTTCTTCACATGGTTTCATTTTTGAGTAATTATTCGATGTATAATAATTTGAATTTGAATACATCATGGAAATATTTTTTCTTATAATTTTTAAAATAAATAAAATAAAATTATTTACATAAATTTGAACTAAAATATTGATATAAGAGAACCTAGATCCCTAGCAGTGATTCCAATTTTTGATGCACCCCCATCACATGGTGTGTTAAAAGATATTAATTTATTTTTCATTGTGCTACTCCGTAGATGACCCGAGTTATCTAAATTGAGGTGATTTCATGGGGAAACTCTCTATATTTATAATTATTTTTTTACATTTTCGAAATAGAGGTAAAATAATTTTATATTTGATAATTATAATGAAATATATGAAAACCAACATGCAATGTAATAAAAATATAGAATATTATCTTAGGAAGAAACAAGATACTCCTAGAAGCATCACCCAGAATGAAACATAATTTATATAAAATTATTTTCATATTAAATTAATTAATGGAACAGAATATATATTTTTGTAACCTCTTAACCTTGGTTATGGATGCATAGTCTACTCAATTGATATCACTGCACATCCACCACCTCGATCCAGGTACAATCTTCTTAAAATAAAAAGTTAAACCATAAGTTGAATGTGGATACATGAAGGCACATTTCCCATTAATATCCCACAAATCCTAATTATATGTGAATAATAAAAAATAATCAAGATTCAAAAAGACATGGGTGAAACAATATAAATCACCCTCATGAAATCCATCGGGTTAGTTACTCATGATCATGAGAAAAATAGATCAAGGCGTAAGGTAAATAGGGAGGAAAAATAAAAGAAAAATAGATATAGATAATGAGTTGAAGAAAAAAACCTAATTTATATTTAAAATATAGTGTACTATTACAATTTAATTCCACCCAACCCATATTCTAAAATCAAAAAATCTACTAAATAGAGAGGATAAACATTTTTATAGGTAAGAAAGTTAAAAAATTTTGGATCAAAAAATGGTACACCAAAAGTTGGACTTTTTGGGGGAAGTAAATAAAATAATTAAGGATCATGTTTTTCATAGAATTTGTAAACCTATCACTCTATAATACACCAATAAATATTTAGCTAAATTTTCCATGTTTACTGAATGTTATGATATATTTACTCCATAAAATAGTTATGGTAGAGATGATAATTCATATTCCATTGAACCATGATCCCATGAAATTATGGCATTGATATCAGTATTACTACACATATCGATAGTTATAAAATATATTTCCTATCCTGTTTCATATCTCCATGTGAATTTTGATCTCAATGGGACCATTAATTTTTTTGATGTGGGAACATATTTAATGTTTATCCAATATGTTTAGAGATTTCATGGCCTCAATTGTGAACTGTTTTTGGGATTCTTATGATTGTATTCAGATCACATCCTAGTTTAACAAAATGTACCCAAATAAAAATTATATCCTATAAAGATATAATAATCAATTTGGGTTATTGTCAAAATATTTCTAATTGAAATAAAAATATGACCTAAAATAAATTAAATTTTAAATTAAAAAAATTTCAATATAAATCTCAAATTATTCCAAAAACCTAGAAATATTACAATTACCCTTAAAATATAAAATTTTTGGGATACAAATACCTGATATAAAAATTAGTTTGTTAAAATATTATCTATTTTAATGAGGAACTTGTCATCATAGGATATACGGATTCTATTTTCTAAATAGAATTTCTCATTATAAATTGTAGTTAAGACATGTCTTCAGTCTCAACGATGGAGCTGTGTGTTGGAAGATTTCAATGTAGTCAGTTGTCAAAGATTATATAGTGGATTATATGTATATATAATCTTTTGGTGCATCAAAATAAGCAGTTTGGAATTAATTTTTTTTCTGAGAGAATGATGTGTTACTTACCTCTAAAGACCCTATCACATTGTATTGTGATAATGCTCCAGCGATGGATCTCTCAATGGTGAAAAGACCATATAAAAAAATAAACTATATCCTCAAAAATATCAAATATTGATGGATTTTTTCTGAAGGGGGTGGAATTTCTATGAGTATAGTTTCCATGGAGGAAAACATAGTGTACCCCTTGACTAAAAATTTATCTTATAAGAAAAATGAACATATTGTGAGAGATAGCAGACAGAAGTTTATCAGAAGTTATATTTAGTTAAAGTGGGGTTTTTTAGAGCTATTTCCCTAGAACCAAACTTTAATTACATTATGATTACTTATATTATTGTATTTTAACTTTAATATGAATCTCTCGTCACATTAGAATTTTTCTTCTGTGCAATATAATATGTGATAATGTTATAAGGGTACTTTTCACACTGAAAGGTCATAATAGTTTATAGCTATGACAAAAACCAATAATTTTGATCATACTATTCAAAAATATATGTTATTTTTATGGATAATATCATTTTATGTGACACAAATGATATATACTACTAGGGGTGGATATTTGTAGGACTTTGAGACACTTTCTCAGAAATTATTCCCTTAGTAATCTTTAGTGCATGAGATTATGAGAACATGACCCAACAATTAGTAATCTACATTTATATGTGTCATTGTATATTTTTATATACAGTTATGTGTAATGATTCATACACATTATTATTATTATAAATACATGACATGATTCTTTTAATATGATGTTTTTATGAAAACCATGACCATATATGCTCTCAGTGAGGTAGGAAACATTAGGTTTCATGAGTGATGTTATATTAATGATTAATAGAAAAATGATTTTTATATTATGTTCTTTAACATAATTTTATATATAAATAAATTTAATGAGAATTGAAATACCTGATTAAGTGCATGGATACGGTAGGGTTGTCAGAAAGATCATTTCAAGAAATCCAAAGAAAGGGGTATCAAGTATATAGATTAACGAAACTAACATTTCTACCTCTTGATTATAGATATCCAGATAAATGGATTATGTTACACAATGAATGTTCACTGGGGTTTTCATGTTGTCTCATCATTATGTTATTTTTCTATGGGATACTTAGTGTGTTTATAAACGATAACCATGGAATTTAGGTAGTGTAGATTAATTTCACTAAAAATGGTGCCTAGAGTGTAGCATCCCAAACGTTTATAAATGAAATTAAATTTATAAATGTGTAAATTAACTATTAAGAAATGAATTAATAAAAAAAATACAATCACAAATTTTGTTATTTGGAGTATTTTTTAGTCAATCAGATTTAAGAGGTTGTAAGGAATCATAACCATTGATAGTATAACCATTTCAAAGTGACCATGAAGATTATTATATTAATGGTCATGATAATGTCTAATTGACACATAGGAATGAAGTGATGACCTCAACTTCTAGTATTATTCCCTATGAATCCCATTTATTATAGCTTTTTTTGGAAGATAACGTCATTGGGATTTTACCTTGACCAAACCAAAGTTAGGATTCAAAAACTAAAGAATTAGAGAAACTAGTTATAAGATAATTTAAATCTTTTTGATATCATGTCCCAATCCATGTTTTGAAATCCACCACATGAAAAGATTGTCATCACACACCCTACCCTTAGGGAATTAACTGGTGTAATAAAGGGCATTGTATCTAGCCCCTAATTGAATGAATTTGAATGTTTTATTTCCTTAAAATAATTATTATGTTTACTCATTTTTATTACAAAATTTTCAATTATTAGATATTGAGTTTTATAAATGTTAGATTTTGACGTGATTAAAGAACAATTGTATTTCTGGAGAATATATATAGTATCTATAAAAACACTATTTTGATGAATTTAAATTTTTTTGAAATAAATTATGTTTTAATAATATTTCAAAATTTAAATTTTTTTATTAAATATAAATGATAGTATAACATTATAAAGTCAAATGTATATTTTTGGAGGGTCACAAAACTATTATTTTAAATAAATAGTACGTTTCAATAAATAAGAATTTTTTATTTAAAGTGTAAAATATAAAATATAGAGAATTATTTGGATAAAATAAATATTATTTTTTAAAATAAAAGTATTAGAATTATCTAATGGTAAATTCTTCATTATTTTCCAAAATCATCAATTTTTGGGACAAAATTAAATATTATTTAAATATACAGTATGCATTATGGACTCATGAATTTCCAAAAGTGATATAATAAATAATATAAAGAGTATAAAACAACAAAATTAGTTTTCCCACTAAAATAATTTAATTTTTATGTTATTTTATTAGTTTTATAATCCCTTAAAGAATCCTCTAAAACCAATATTATATTTTATGTTTTTAAAATCAATTCCATATATACATGAGCCATTTCAACAACACCTAGGGTATTATTTTAATGAGTTTGGTACTCATAAATATAAAATAATGAGTCTACTAACCTTTGGTAGAATCTAGGGGAAAACCCATGGGTTAGTTTAAAATTCATGTAAATTTATTATATAGATTCTAAAACCTATTTTTAGAAATTAATAAATAATTACCCTCACTTTTTTCAATATAAACCCACCCAGCCTACCATTTAGACTCCCTAAAAACCATTGGACCATGAATTTAATATTCTATTACCTCTCTAGTTACTTCAAAATTTTCTCGTAATATTCTAAGAATATCCTCTATTTCTTTTAGAAGGGCCCTCTCAAGGTAAGGGATCCTCTCATTCTTCAATTTATTTAGGTACCTTCTTTTTATTAAGCCTTTTGATTTCCAATTTTTCATATTGTAATATGTTCGTAGAAATCCCAAATACAATCTTTATGATTTATAAGTTACTATAAATCCCTTTAAATCACATTAATCCCTTATACAAAAATTTATGTACCCCTATTATGTTGCTGAAATGATCTTGTGATTTTCCAAGAAAAACATTTGTATAGTGAATAGACAGCCTCATTTACACTAATGGGTATTCACCTATATTTACATGTCCTTTATTTAATTGGAATTTCAATTTAAGAAACTAAAAATCCATAATCATGGGATTAAAAGTAAAAAAAATCCTTTTGTTTTATGTTTTATGTGGCACACCTATACATGTGCATGATATGAAAGAGATGGGTGGGATTGGAATTAGTTAGCCCCCCAATGCATTGGGTATTTTTTTCATCTCATGAGATTACATTTATGGTGAATGGGAGGTTATCTTAATCAGTCTATGATATAATTTATTATTTGTTATCATTGAATTATGTTTATGATGCCATGTTTTATCTTGTTTCTATGTTAATTTTTTGGATTTAAGTTATCATCAAATATGATGCTTCAATGTTCATTTTTATGATTCTCACCCATTTTACATCTTATTGATATTACTATTGACTAAAATGTATTACATTTAACATTTAACGCTTAAATTATTCTACTACTGAGATTTATATCTCACCCCTTCCTCATGCATGTCTGTAGGATACCTAGTGCAGTTTTAGAAGATCAAGGGTAATTAAGGGAATGTTATAGTATTTTAGTTTATGTCATTGTATTTATTTTTCGTGTTTTTAGGATATGTACTAGATTACCCTATAATATTAGATCTTATAATCTTATAGGGATATATTATGTTTATAATTATGTAATAAATCTTGAAATAATATTTATTAAAGATATGAGTGTTCATATAGAGGGTCACATATTAAGTGCATTTGGAACCACAATTAAAATGTTTTTGAATTTAAGATGTTGGATAAATATTAATCTTGTACACTATTTAAAAATTATTAATATTTTTTTCACCACTAATATTGAATCATTTTTTATTTGAGAGAATATATATGTTGGTTGTATAATCAATTAATATTTCATTCACCTTGTAATTATTTATCTGATTACATGAATATATACTATTTATTTATTATGGTTTATCCATATGGTAATAAAATATTAATTTAGTAACATTAATACTTATTCATTAATTTGGTGAATTAAATATTTAAATATTTATTAGGAAATAATATAGTGATATTTAATTAATTAAATAAATAACCATTATTCAAGGACCGATAAATATTAATAAGGATTAGTAGACTACAATTCATGGTAGAAAAAAAAATTTCATATTAAATATTATTTTAGTAAATATTAATTTAATTATTAAAGAAAAAAATTATGTATTTTATCCATGATGTTTATCATATATCAAGTAAACATAAACAATTCTACTATGATTTAGACATGGTGTTCACCTGGAATTAAGAAAACAATAATGGACATTACACAATTATTATTTTATAACCCTATAACTATTTAAACCAAATAATTAAATTTTATAATGAAAGAGAGAAATATTCTTTTTTTGGGCATGATGCATTTTAGAGGTCAACTCCTAAATAGATCCTTCCCCAAAAAAACTTTTAAGAACATAGAAAAATTCTGCACCTATAGGAGAGTGAATCTCTTCTCTCTTGAGGGATTTAGTTGAAACCTGCAATGATCATATCAAGCATTAGATTCATCCATTCCATCACCTAAATAATTATAAAATTATTATCAAAGGTTCTTAAAACATATTTGGATCACCAATTGATGGAATCTACCCTCAATTCATTTAACTCAATGATGGTACGACAATAAGTGGTCTACGCATTCGTCGATGATGAAATAATTACAAGATCAAGTTAATTATAAATCTCTCAATAAATTAATTGTCATTTACATGTTATGATACTTCCTATATATGTTGGAATTATTAATTCAAGTAATATTTGATTTATTTCATTCATTATTATGTTATTTTTCATTTAGATCACTAATTATTCATTGATTATGTCTAAAATACGACATGGTACCAGATCACCCAATGGTTCTACTATGCTCAGAACCTTTAGGTCAAAGATAATTGATCATTAGTTGAGGATTCTATTTTTGACAATATATTACACGAGGAATGAACCATTAGATGAGTCTTTGGACCATAAGAAGATATTATATTGGGTTTAATCATGAGTTTTTTTCATGTTTATAATGTGATGTGATGTTGGGTGTAACCTTTTGTTGAGAAATTAGTCATTTATATTTCTTATTATAGAGAAACTATAATTCACTAATATCGACCAAAGTAGGTAAAATGAATTTTTATATCTTGATAAGTACACAACTATATTGGCAACCTATTGTTTTTGAATAAATCAGTGAATTAAATTAATATAATTGAATTACATTATACAGATGTTAACATACTGAATATTACTAAACTTTTTTGGGACTTTAGTGCCATCTTGATGATTTTTTCTCACACCCGGTATGTACACATCTTGTATAAATAACAAATTTATTCATCATGATGAAAAAAAATTTATGAACCCTATATAAATGGGAAATGGTCAGTGGAGAATCGTAGGATGGTTTATGATATTTTGATGATATTATAGAGGTATATTATGATTTTTTTATTTAGGTTTTTTTAACTATAATGCATTTTACATTTCTATTCAATAAATGGATTATGTTATGTATAATATTATTTTATTTAGATACATTGTTGTTATATTTTGGGTTATTATATTATTATAACGGTTTTACTTCTCTTGTGTTTAGTTATTTAAATATTTTATTAAAAATTTCATTTTTAATGATCAACTAGAGGCTAAATTAATTTTTATATTGTTATATGAAATCCAAGTTTTTAGTTCCTTCCCTCCATTGATTAGAGGGTAAAATCATGTCCTTATGACATTTTAACTAAAAAATGGTCATGTCGGTGTGGGATATTACTAAATTATTTTTGATCAATTTTATTATTATTTGATTTCAATATTTGGGGGTAAATTTAGACGGTTGATATAGTGTTTTGAAATTGTAATTGAGGTTATGTGTAAATTCATGGACAACCCATTCATATTGGAAATCTATGTCTCTGAGGAAGTATGAGATTTTATTTTATTATTTTTTATAAATTTTAATTTAGGGATTTACAATACATAAATTTTAATGGGTTATTGATTTCTTTAAGGTTAATATGATAGGTTATCCTTGCATCATTTTCAACACATAGAGAATCAAATATGTGTTAGTGTATATAATCTTATTATTAATTTATATTGATAATAGAAATTTATTTTTTTTAAATTTTTTTTCATTAATAATTTAAGCTATGTTTTCATTAATATATTATTAATGATATATTTTATAAATAAAAAAAATTAAATGAGTACTATGATGTGATGTATTTATGTTGTTTATTTCCATATATATATATATACAAGGGATAATGATTTAAGATATTGTTTAGCATGGGATTTATCATTTTTGTTATAAATTGGTGTTTAATATTATATATATATATATGAAATATAAGATAAATATATAGAGAAATCAAGTAGAGAAGTTATATCAAAAGTGATGAGTGTAAGAGTTCAGCAAAGGTAAAGCGAAGCATTATTTTCATAGAGAATATCTTTTGAATATATGGATTTAAAAAATTATTTGAGTACTTCAGACCTTATATAAGATTGTTTATAGAGTAAAATAAGAGACAACATGGGATATTAATTGATATTTTTAGGCATCACATCCATATATTTTTAGAAGAGATATAAAACATCAAGGAGTTGTAGAGTAATAGGATAATATAATTTTTTAGACGATTAACACTCTTAAAAATAGAGAGGAAAAAATATTCATTTATATATTAGGATCTTCTATTGAAATTTCAGTAGGATTATTGATGTGATATTTCGTATCATGAATTAAATAAACGACACATGTAAAATTTAAAACTTATCTAACCCATGTTGTGTAAAATGGATGAGGTGTATTGTGATCCATATAGAATGAGTTTTTTATTTATTCAGATATAAGAATAATGAGTTATAGTTTATGGATCTCAAAACCATAAGTGTTAAAAGAAAATTTATTTGACCCATGATATTGAGTTGGAAATGGTTGTGCATGATCTCAAGTGTTGGTGGCATTTGGAGAGTGACTTATTATATAAATTTCACATGTTATATTAGAGTATATATTTTCTTAGTGATGATTAAAACTCGTAAGAAATATAATATTATAGTATCTATAATTTTTTTTTGAGATGGTATATTATATAGGAAAACTTAATGTTCTCACTCAGGAAATTAGTGGGAATTCTATGATAGATTTTTTTTACAAAAAGATGATGAATAGTGGAATCTTATGTGTTGCATTTAGGATTTCATTTAGGTGTGGATTATGAGTCCCAGTGGTTTTGATTTATTTTAGTATTTCTTAATATATTATGAAGTAGGTTAAAGAGGCTTTGAATAGAAATTTTTAGTACTGAGTGATTCATGAAAGACATTATGGAATGGAGTAGAAATATAAATAGAATATAAATGGTAAATATCTTCTGAATGTTCATAGAGAGGTGATGGTATTAATAAAAATGTTGGATGATGTGATGCATGATAATCAATGGGAACCAAGAAATATTATATGTAACGGTTATTTATTATGTTATTATCATTTTTTGGAAGAGAAAAAAAATGATATTTTAAAACACAAGTAAAGTTGATTATTTCATATCATTCACAAACTTAAGATAATTTTGAGTAAAAAATTAAGATTTAATAAGATGTGTTTTGTACATGTATTCTTAACACTAAAAATGTTTAGGAATATCATCTATTTTTTTAGCGATTTATTATAACAATATCCCCTATGCGTATATCAATAAAAATACTTTAAAAGAAATGTATGGTCGATTGTGAACATCACTAATATGGAGGATGAAGTTTAGAGAGACTTTTCAATTTCAGATTTTCATTATTTAGGAAACTATTGGTCATATTAATCTAACTAGAAAGTGTCTACATATAAATAAATGTAGTAATACATTCTATGTGGAAAGGGGAAAACAACATTTAAAATTTTTTGTTGTTGATCATGTGTTTTATTCACGTTTCACCATAATTATGATACTAAATTTTATAAAAGGAGGAAGATTTATCATCATATTTTATAAGTCTTTTTATGATCCTTGAAATGATCAAATATATTACCTATAATTTGGATTTGCCTCCAAAATTTAGTGCCATGAATTATTTATTTCATGACTCATAAATAAGGTTGTATAATCCAAAACCATTATATGTTGATGATTGTGATGATGGGAAGTTGGCTGATGATATATTTTTTTTGAATTAATGGTATGTGTTAATTAAAGGGATAATAATTTTTAAGAAAAGGGAATTTTTTTAGTTTGTGTATTAAGTAAACAAGGTTGAGTTCAAATAAGGACTTGGGAATGAAATGTAGAACTGAGTTCTTAGTAGATGGATTGGTTTATTTGAGTTTCCCAATGATGTATCTCAATGATGTGAATCTTTATAGTGGGATTCTATAATATCTCCAAGATTATCACTTCTTCTTATATTTTATTTTCTATGCGTTTGAAATTTTTATAATTTTTTGATTTATTATTTATGTTAGTGAAAATTTTTATGTGCTATTTATAGTTTTTTTTTATTTTCATATTGGTGTTTGGCCACTATGACTACTGAGAACCAATTAGATCTCATTTAGAGTCTGATGTAATGCTAATAGAAATCTAGTTTTTATCCCCATGATCTCAATAGGCTTATCAAAATTCCATTTTAATTTGGTTTTTTTAATTATACTAGAATGTTTTTTGTTTATTCACGACATTTCCTCATTATTGAAGAAATATACTCACTGAAATTCCCTTTAGTATATGTTTTCCTTGATTATATTAAAAAATTATCATTTACTGATGGGTTATTTATCCATCTTGTACATTTGAATCATGAGTTCGAGAATAATCTACACACTTTGGTTTTATATTTTATTGATTACATTTTTATACTTATTGATTTAATTCTCTCATTTTTCCAACAATTTTTCTAAATTCAGGATTTTTATAAATATCATAGATTTATATTGTTATTTATTGAATCAATATGGTATTAAATGTTATTTAGGTAATCTTTGTGATTTTCATAGGTTTAATTCATTACATATTTTTATTATGATAATAAGATTTCTAAATTTAGCTTAGTATTACTAAAGATTGCTAATTGGTGTCTATGGTTAAAAGGAATTGATGATCTTGATATAATTTTATGTAGATTATGATTTTTAACATGAATACATGTTATATTAAAGTCTTAAGATAATATTATTTTTTAAAATTTATTAAATGTAAAGGATAATGATATTGTGTGATTTAAATCAATAATATATTGATTTTAATAGTGAAAAATAATAAATTTTTAATATTTCTATTTAAAATGAGTGTTAGAGAATTTATATAATTAATGATTGAATTTATTTATGTGCTGTTCATTTAAGATATGTTGAAACTGATTCACTGATAATTTTGTAAAGATTTAGATTGTTATTGTGATATATTACTATAGATACATTGTGAATATAATGATTGTGACCCGAATCACCACAACTATAAAAAGATCAAGCTATCACATGACCCTAAGAGTTCTACTTGGTCTTCAAAGGCTAGATACTGGCACTGTAGTTATTAATGTGCTATTGGGGAGTGATTTAATCACGATGGGAAAATAAAAAATAAATAAAGTAAATTAAAATATAAGGATGAAAAAAATGTCCGAAAATAAAAATGATCCACCAAAAAATAATCCATAATACAAACATGTCACACAGGAATATCAAACACATATTAATAAGTGAAAAAATTACCCCAAACACTAATCCCATCTCTAAGTGGAAGCTGACTCTTACTGACATCTTCCATAAGAAGGAAAAAAATATTCTTGTCAATTACTCATGCCTATAAAAAATTTCATGAGATAAATTTCTACCAGAGTGAAAATGTAGGGTGTGAGAATATAATACTCATTAAGAAACTAACATGGATCTAGAACATATTAATTATGATTAAATACATGTATCAGGACAATCTACACATTTATATATGTATAAAAAACATTTTAATTTAAAAATTGGAATAAAATTTACCAAATGGAAATAATACGTAGTTTAATAATAATATTGAATTATAACGCCCTATACTAAGAGGATCCATACACTCATACCTATTTCATGTCTTAACAAAAAATCCACACTGGAAGGAGTCACCTATATTATCTTGTTTAATAGTAAGGTATTAATATAATAACATTATTTAGCAATCCAACTATGGAGGGTACCACTACCATCATAGTAAATTATCAACATGGAACAAAACTATAGGGATTTAAGGGTATCCTCTTACCAAACTATACAGTACATGTATACTTGTTAGCATATAAATATTCAGTACTAGTGGAAGGGATCATAATAAAAAATTCCAATGACATATAGGAAACTAGTCCCCATTTTCCTTAGTGAAATACATATATAGATTAGTAGAATCTATAAAGATAATAATAATAACCTAATAATACACTATACACTATATTAACATATAGGTACCCATGTATTTCCATTAATTACATATTATGAAATACCTGTTAGAAATGATAGAATCTACTCAAAATAAAAATAATAATCTAGTTAAAATTCAACATAGTAAACATTCTTTTTTAATTTCATATAAATATGCTAGAAACAGAATTAATAAACATGCTAGATGAAAAATTAATGACCATGATAGATACTATAAGATTATATGTGATAGATAGTAAGAAATGAACATACTAGATATCAGTAATAAATTACATGTTATAAAGATAAAATTATTATAACACAATATAATGTTAATAGTAAAACATCAATCATGTAATGTGTAGACATCTAATAGTGGAATATAAAAAGTAATAAAACTGAATGAAGAAAGGTTCACTACCCAATAACATTAATAGAAATATTTATTTATGATTTAGGAAGTTGGACATTAACAAAATCACTTAGGCTTTATTAGATCAAGTAATTTTAGTTTATTCCTTCCAATAATTGAAAATAAAAATATACATATGACAAAATGGGAACAAGAATACATTATACAATGTTATAAAAGAACTAATATTTGGAGTAAAACCTTTCAATCCACCATTTTATATCAAACCATTGCATCAAAACATAAGCACACTTTTTTCCATTGGTTATGTGTGGTTTGATGAATTATAATTTATTTAGGTAAGTATGTGGGAAAAAAGGTTGATGTGTTACACATTTCATTAAATACTTACTAGATTTTAAGGATGTTATGTAATTTAAGAATCTAATTATGTTTTAGGGAGAATAAAATTATTTAATATTTAAATTCACAAACATGAATATTGGTGATAAATGAAGTGGTGCCTCAAATATTTTTAATAAGTTTGAGTGTTTATTAATGTTTCAAAAATAACATTTTTAATCCAAATCCTCATTATATTTATATAATAAAAATTTATGTTTTTATATCTAAGAACAAAATATTGTATATTCATTATTTTCCATAACCCATTCTACCATGTTTTCCATTTTTTTAATGTATTATGTGACATTAATTTTTATTTTCTCATCCTAAATCACCAAACTATCCCTATTGTATAAATATAATTTCATAATCTCATTATATATTAAAACCACCCAAAACCACATTAAAAAAATGTTTTATGAAATACCATAATTACTTTAGTCTTTTTAGGGTACAAAATGGAAGTTTATGAGTTATGTAGAAATACTAAGTCCACTCAAAAATCTTATTACTATATATTTATGTCATTATATTTTTTAAATAATTGGATTGTATTTTAGTTTTATCTTCTTAAATTAATATTGGTAGTTGAGAACCATATATTCTCACTAGGGTACTAAAAAAACTGATATACAAGAAAGATTTTATGCCCCTTAACTAGATCAAAAGTTATCCAACTCTATAGACAAGAAATAATAATTTAACATTATATTTTTTTATAAATTGGTGAGTAATTGATATAAATCATGAATAACCAATCAATGAAAAACTTATGGTGTTTGTATTTCAAATGTTCTAGAAATACGCAGATTCATATAATTTAAAATTGGTTAATTATATTTATTACTTTTCAAAATAATGGTAAATAAATTAAAATACAATCTCAAACAGTCTATAAATAAAATAACAACCTACAAATGTAATATAATTTATCAATCCTCATACGTTATATTATGAAATCATAGAAACCCCAAAATATCACCAAAAATGAATCTGTATTCATTTATAATAAATTAACAATTAACCACAATATTACCTTATAATAACTCAAGGTAACCCGACTAAAACCTAAGAAGATAACTACCATTTTCATTCTAGAAAAAAATTACAATTAAACCCACAACTATATAAATTTTATAATCCCTAATTAGAGTCCCAAATAAATAAAACCCTAAGAAAATTGATTCATAATTAGAATATACTAAATTAATAAATAAGAGATTTGAAATCACATTTTTAATCCATTTATAACTCAAAAAAAAATGAAATATAGTGTTTTATAAGGATTTCACCTTGAATTTGGTGAAATATAAATTTTAGTAAATTCATTATAACCACATGAAAAGATGATTGACATTAAAAACTAATGGGTGTACATAACCTTATACCCAGGGGAAACCACCCAAATCCATGATCAATAACAAATAAGATTAAGTAACCATGAATAAAGGAGGAGGAGATCCTAAATATGGAATTAAAACAAGAAGAAATGATTGGATATGTAGGTTAAGTCTTGTGTTTAAAGGGATTGATGGAAAAAATTATAAAATTTTAATTAGTGGAAGTTTTTGAGAAAAAATTACCAAGTAGTCATTGGAGATTTGTTGGTACTATATTGGCTATATAAACAGTAGTTAGTCACCGGACTTATGCTGGACCTCCCCCAAAGTTCTAGTGGTGCATATACCACAAAATCCCCTTTTATTTACCTGTTAAATATTAATGGATATTGTTATAGACTTTTATTATATCTAATTAAATTCTAAAATACCCATTTAAACATCCTAAAACCACCAAACCCATCCTCATACTCAACATAACAAAAATAAAAATTCCCTAAAATATCATAACTATATTACATCAAGAATGTAATAACCATGGTTAGGGACATTAAAATTAATGATACTTGTATATGATACAATATGGGGATTGAACATGATATAAGTCATAATATTGATATGATTGACCATTAAATAAAGTATTTAATGTATTGGGATATTACATGGGGAATTGACCATTAGTCAAGGCTTTGATTCATCATGATTTATTATATAGTATTTGACTTAGAAATGAGTCCCTACTCCAATACATGGAATGATGTGGGGTTTGAACCATTTAATTGCATTTATCCACTATAGTTTTTAGTGTAGAAAAATTAGGATTCATTTACATTAAATAAATTAGGAAAAATAAAATGTTAAAAATCATGGAAAATAACACAATCATCTTAAATGCCTTTTATTATATCCCAACAAGGCCTAAAAAACCATGTTTCTAACCATGAATAGTCTCCAGAACCATGCATATAACCATGAATGGTATCCTAAATGATGCATCCAGCTATACAGTTACCACTATCCCAAAAATATTTAAATACATGATCAAAACACATAGTTTGTATGACCATGCATGATAATGATTATTCATTAAGGGCTCCCCAGTATAAAGAATACTCATTCACATACAAAGGATACCAATGAAAAACAACTATAATTTCTATCCATAAAAAACATATAAAATAGTTTTCATTTGATTTATATAATTTTATATTATTCAAAATTTTTTTACTTAAAGTCACATCTTCCTAAATTTGAAATAATTTATCCCTAAACGACAACACATTATCTTCACCAAAAGAGATATATAACCATTAGGTAAAAATTACCCTATAAAATATTTCTTGTATAACCCATTATAATCAATCTAGGTGAAATCAATAAACCATAGTATCCCTAATATAAATCCTTTAGAATTAATCCCATGGTTAATCTTGACATGGATTTCAAAAGGAAATCCTTTAAAAATACCAAAAATAAAACTCATGAAAAATGTTAATTCAATGGATTTTTTCCCAATTATCCATTATAATAAATAAAATTCATTCAAACATACACAGAAATCACCCTATATAATGTCCAAAATTTATTAATTATCCCCCAAACTCCCATAGGATGTCTCAAATACGTTAATATACATTAATAAGATATGTGTTGACCTTTAGATCAATCAATTTTCAACCATTATAATAATTCTAAAAAATTTCATCCAGAGATGGAAACTTGATGAAAGTGAAGACAGACTATAAAAAGTAACTAACTGATCATTTAAGAAACCCTAAATCATAAAATTTTATTATAATCTCCAAATGTAATCCAAATTTATACTCTAATAAAATACTAGGTACCCAAAACTCATAATTCACTCTACACTACCCGAGAATTTAAACACCAAACTTGAAATCAAGTGAAACTTAATTACATTAGAAACCACTAATTATAGATCATAAAATCCTTCAATTTTAAAAATGTGTAATAGAATATAATTCATAATCAAAAAGAGTTAATAAAATAATCAAACTACCATTTCATCACCATACCATCAAATAATTTTAAAAAAATCTATTACCACATTATCCAAACCAACTCTTCAAAAATCAATACCCATCCACTAAAAATGATATTTTTATTCCCAAACTATTTTTATGAGTGAAAAACTCATTCCTTGAACATAATATGTTATATAAACATATTTATAAAATAAATAAAATAAACTAGAATATCATAACTATACCAATATAGATTAAGAAAAAAGAAAACAAAAAAGACATGTTCGGTCCCTCTAATGGTCAATAAATCTATCCAAGACTTTCTTCTGAAAGACCATCCCTAATGGGTGTTGAAAATAGAAAACATATTTTAACAAATAATATGATAATATATTTTATTAGATAACCATGATCCAAGCCAGAGCAATTGTTTCCTATCATATAACAAATTACCTCTCTATCTCCCATGGAGTACCTATATCTAAGTAGTTTAGTTGTACATCATAGTGTGATAAATTTATCCCGTATATTCTCAAAAACAATACCATTATTAATGATTAAGATGATACAACAATGCTGAATCATGGAAACCATATAGGTAATGTTCTTTGATTTCTAATCATTTACCATTGATTTATCACTCAGGGAACATCTTTTTGGACTCCCCAATCTAACCATGTGGTTAAATCACCAAAAGGATAAATATAGGTACCCATATAATAAATTTATCTAAGGATAAATATACATGTTTTGATCATCTAGATATACTTTGAGTTGCATATAATGACATATAAATTTTCATTATTCATATACATGTCTAAAAATTCCCCCATTTCTATAGAAATTCAATCAAAAGACCGGCTCGACCATAGTCTATCTTCCCATATATGATAAATTATTTCTATTATAACGATTGATTTACGAGGAAATCCAAATTTATATCATTTCCTCAAGGGTTTATTAAATAATGTATATAAAATTTGTAAAACAGTTTTCACCAAGTCCATGTTTATCTAAAACCATTTTCACATCATTTTTAGTGTCCTTAACCATTTAAAAAATTCATAATATAAAGTTACACCACCCATTTGAACCTACTAAAAATATATTATTTCTCCAACTATTCCATTGTGAAAACATTTCACGTTTAATCTAACGCATCACAGTGTTTGAAAAAAACACAACCAAAATTAAAATCATAAAAAACAATCTAAATTACAACTATTAGCTTAATTGATTTTAAAAAAACAATTTTTTTAAAACAAATTCAAACAAAAATAATCACACTACATGGACAAAAAAATTTATATAAAATGAAATTAAAAAATTAAAATCTTACACACCTACTAAATTTACACTAAACTATACTAAAATACTTTTAAACTCTCAAAATTATATTTTTCACCCAAAATTTATTTATGTTAAACTTTTATTTTTCTAAATCAAACCATTTTTCCTTGATAATTTAAAAAATATTCTATAAAATACATATATAAAAACAAATTTCTCCTGATAAGGGATTAAAAAATTAAAAAATCTTGTAAATCAATATTTTGTTCCCAAAATTTCCATTATCATTAAAATCCATTAAATGAACTACGAAACAAAACAATATTTTTTAATGTAATCGTCTAATTTTTCATTTAAAACCCAAGATAAATGTCCCATAAATCCCCTTTTAATACCTAAATAGTGCAATAAAATTTTCAATTAAATTTAAAACGTCACTTAATTTTTCAAAGAATGTTCACCCAAAATCATTTCAATTCCAAATTCAATGTTTTACATCATAATAAAAACCCATCAAGGAAAATGTTATTTTTAAAAACCCATTTACCTAAAAAATTATATTTAACCACTTTAAAAGGATAAAATCCATTTTCAATGTTATAGGTTAACTTATCAAGTTATCATTATACAAATAAAAACATAAACGACATCCATTATATAATTTGGACTACTCACGTTAACCCAATTTAGTAACCATTAAACAAACTACGTAACGATAACTATATAGTCCTTTATAAAATTTTAAATTATTCAATTCAAATTCTATTTTATGAAATAACATTAAAATTAAAAAAGAATAAATACTAGTGAAAACTCAGTATATTATCAAATATACTAAATAATTAATTAAGTCAATGACTACATCAAATGTCAAAATATAAAGCATGATTTTATAGAAATTTACTTAAACTAAATTGGAACAAAAAAACAATTAATATTTCATATAAAATATTATTGTTTTGAAAATTAAACAAACATGAAGCATTTTATTTATAAAACTTGATTTCATTTATTAAAAATACACCAATAACAACAACAATTTAATGAAATGAAATTAATTTTTGTACCACCTGAGGTGTATAAATGACTTTTAATTTCCAGGGAAAATTTGAGATTTCATTTACCGGATGGGTTTTTTTTGAGAACCAGTGATTTTAAGTGTAAACCAAAGGGTTTTACCAATCAAAATAGAGTTTTTCGACTTGGTTTCTTTGTTTTTTGGTGTATAGGAGTAGTTGGAAGGAACTAGAGAGATGTTGGGTGGCCCAAGCAGGATCCTGCACCCACTAGCTAGTGGTGGCTAGCCTAAATGGCCTAGTGACTAGTTGGGGTCCACTAGAATGCTACTAGGCCATCACTAGGTAGTCAATGGAGGATTACAGTGGCATGATCTAATTCGTAAATTCATTAACTAGTCTGTGGCCTCTATATGAGCACTTATTTCCTCAACTGGCTCACCAGTATGGATTTTAAGGGATAGAATTATCACCCCCCCTCAGGTTTTTAGAGTCCTATCCCCTTTCTTCTTCTTCTTTTTCACACATGATCTAGGGAATCTCCAATATATTCAATTTGATAACTATTTATTTGATGTGGTCTTAGGTTCCATTTCTCAGAGATCCTTGGTAATTTTTCCTTCATGGAAATTTCCATTCCCTTCCTCTCCTCTCTCTAATTTTTGGATCTCCGAGTTAAGGGTTTGAATAATAATTCTATTATATATTAGTGTATTTTTCTTAAGATTATAGGGATTTGATGTAGCCCAATTGTAGGACATCTCGATACAATATATTAAAACTATTTCTAGTTGTTTGGATGGAGGGTTTTGGCTCGAGTGAGTGATTAGAACATGGTATAGAATTCTAGAGGAGGGTTGGTCCCAGTTTATGTGTGGTGGGAGTACCCAGATCGTGGATGGTTTGGATACTAGATGATCATCATAAATGATGTTTGGCAGTGCATTGTTGGGTTTGGATTCAAAAATAAAAGGCAGAAACTTCAAATAATGTACGTGGTCCCATAGAAAAAAATTTGCCACATTATTACCTACTTTATAGTAGTGTATTGTGTAATTATCCGGGATTGGCCGTGAATTGACATAATTTAATCAAAGTGTTTTACGAACACATTCTCTATAGTTAAATTCTACTATAGTATGAATTTTTTCCAAATAAAATTCAATCCCAAGAGGGGTTCATTGGTAGTAAATAGAATATGGATCTTGAAATTAGAAATTTTAAAATGTACATTAAATTGGTTTTTTTGTAAATAGATATTTTAATGGTATTTTTGAAATGGTATCTTAATGAAATAGAAATCATAAATGTAAATTTGAGATTATTTTTTTACATAGAAAATTTTAATGGGATTGATGATATATATATATATATATATATATTAAATTATTGATTTTCAAATTCCCTATCTATGTTTTTTCTTGGAAGTGGTATTTTAAATGGAGTTTAGAGATGAATTTGGAAGAAGGTTTTGAAATTTAATTGTAAAATGGGTGATTCCCACAGAACCAGTTTTGTAAAATAAAATGAGGAATATAGTTTTTAAGAAAAATTTTAATTTTAAAAATAAATACTATATGTGAAATGGTAAACATCCATTGGGAGGATTTCTATTAAAATAATGGAAATATATTTTGGTTGTTATTGTTTTTCCTATGGTGAATTCGGTCCCTGGGTGGAATTAGTTGTTCTTGAAAGTTAAGGTCGACGAGAACATGACCACCTAGTAGACATTTTTTTGATAGTTAAGACCATGGTAAACATGACCTTCAAGTGTATGTAGTTGTGATAGGTAATTTCAGCATGAACATGGTCACTAGGTGGATTCATTTTTAATGTATATTCCTAGGGTGAAAATGGTTCCCAGGTGGATGTAGATATGATGGTTAAAAATGGGGTAAACACAACCCCCCTGTGGATATTGGGGTTCAGGGGCTGAGTATACTACCTTCAGTTTCCGAGTGTTAGTTGAGAATGGGTATATTACAAACACAATGATTTGGGTTGGAATAATCATTGGAATGTTATCAAAGAAACCATAAAATTAGTCAAAGAAGGTATGTAGAGTTTATGTAGTGAATCTTCACTTGGGATGAACATATTTTTAGGAATATAGTTTTAAATGTTTAAATGATTTTATTTTTAATTTTTTTATTGAGACTTCTGCATGAAATAGTATTGAATATTTATTTTATAGATTCCATTGATGGTTCCCATTTATTTATACTAACAACCTACTATAGTTTCCATGGAAATTGGGTACCCAAGCATATGTTACTTGGATATAGGATTAGAGTATGGAGAATGGGAGATTAATCCAGGTGTAGATTAAGGGCCATTTCATATTTTTATTCTATTTTTTATTTCATTTTTATTAAAATTTTGATATACTTATAAACAATTTATTATGTATGAATTTTTTATGTATTGTATTCAGTTTTATTTTATCATAGAATGTTTGATTTTGGATTATTATCAACACATTATTTATTGTATATTTACAATGTTATCTAGTTTATGTTGATGATTTCTGTGATTTATGTTGTTTATATACTATGATATTTGTGTATAGGCACCCCACTATAACACCATAGACCCAAAAATATAGTTCTATTTCTTTGTTGTATGGGAAGGTGTGATTGAGGTATGGTAGTGTTCTGTTGATTTGGGAACCATTCTATGGTCCAAGGTGGTGGGTTGTTATAAAGTGGTATCAAAAATATTTTTCCTTTATCCTCTTATTTTGGAAAGGTTTTCATGAGAGTAGAAATATTTTGCGATATTTCATGGTCTTTTTTATGGGATTGGCCAACCCATATATTAAGGAAGTCAATGTTACCATGTATGAGATTTCTTTTCATACATTCATTTTTTACAATTGATCTAATTTCACCTCATGTGATTCACTTAATTTCTAGGGTTTTATTTATGTGATTTTATATATTGGATAGGTATGGAAATATAGGGTGTGTTCATGAATCATATTAGGTACATATGATTTAAAAGTAAATCCTATGATTTCCAATGATTGATTATGTGATTACTTTGACTATGACATGCATTAGCTTTTTATGTGTCCACTTCCATTTATAAAACATTTTAATATATAAGTGTATGGTATAATTGTACTTTAAATATCCCATAAATTGATATAATTGGGTTATATGATTATTTTCCTTGGTTATTATGAGGTCTTATCTAAATAAAACAGTAATTAAAGCATATAAATAATTTTCCTCTCTAACTTGTAATTGAAAGTTTATTTAACATTGAATCATCATTGGAAAATGATGGATAAAGTAAATATTTAATGGTAAATAATATTATTTCATTCCTTTATTATTGTGCAATTTTAGCTAATGAAATTTCCAAGTACAACTTATAATTAATTTTCTTCTATAACATTCAATAGAAATTTTATTTATCCAAGTCATATATTTTAGAAAAATATGATTAAGGAAAAAATAAAAATAGAAAATTTTAGACCCTATATATGTGCATGAGATGTAGACATAGTGGGTGGTTGGTGCTTGAACCATAGTATAGGTAGTTGGGGATGTTGATAGATTATGGGTTATGGGATGATCTAATGATCTTGAGGCCTTGGTGATGTGGGTGTATGGATTAGTTTAATCCTTATCTTTTTATGATTTTGGTTTGATCAATGAGATTGATTGATTTTTTATTATGACTTTAGTTGACCCTAGTGGTTTTTTATAATGTAGAAATGCATAGGATAGAATATATTCAAACTTGTTTGTGAGACCATATAGTTGGTGTATGGTAGATTCTATGTCATGTGACCTTGATATGGGGGTGTGTGACACCTTGAGTTGTGACATATGTGATACTCAGTTTTATGTGTGGGTGAGGTGGGATATTTGAGTGATCATCCCTAAGCATGAATCTATGTTTGGGAGTTAGTGACTTGTGATCTTTGAGGGTAACCTATGAAAGGGGTCAGTTGAGTCAGTGAGTGCCCCTTGGTACATAAGTTAGGATAATATGTTTTAGCTTATGATGTCTGCGCATAAAGGGTGATACCATGTATGTGTTTTAGGAATGTTAGATGCATTTAGAATTATATTGAAATCACTTGTTTGATAGAAATTTCGGTCATGATGTTAGGTTTAGAGTGGTAGAGTCCTTTGGATTTCTATCCCTTTTAACTCCTTAGTTTGGGTTTTGGTGAGATAATAGATATAGATAATTGATGAATGACTGTGAGAATGTAAGAAGAATATAAATTTACTATTAGAAACTAAAGCATGGGAGGTTCTCAGGGATGTTTTCTCATTTGAATATGAGGTTCCTTGAGAATATATGTATAGGTTGGTGTAGAACTGGTGAATATCAAGTGAATCTACTATGAAGTTACAGTGAATAAGAACACCCTCCAAAGGGTTTTCATGTGAGTAATGTGATAATAATTAGTAATTTTGAAATATAAATCACTCTAAGTGCTAGTGCTTTAATAGTGCTTACTATTTTTTAGTGAATGACTAGTCAGGTCACTGGCCCTATCGACTTATGATGTTCCTTCATGAACGCAATGGGAGTGTAAATGAACCGAAGTTTCAATTAGACAAAACTCATGGTTTATTAGTGGTCAAGTGAATAGTTCTTAATGGTGAGGTAACCTAGTTTTGGAAATAATTGAGGATTCTATTATCATAGTGATACTCCCATACAAGAGAGTCATGAATGGTGGATTAGATGTGTGAGCCATTTTTTTCAGATGTGTCCCACAGGTGTTGAGATTGGTCCTCATGAATGCATTTTAAGAGAGTAAGAATCTCTTTCATTTATGTGAAACCTAGGAGAAAATTGTGAGTTAAGGATGCATAATTATGTTGACCTTATAGATTGTGTATTATAGGATATTTATTTGAAAATAATTAACAATATAAGAGCCATTTGTATGGATTGAGGATCTACATGGGTTTTGTGAGGGATATGTGAGCATGGTGGCTCAAGGAACCCAAATAAGAAATTTAATGTTCTAGTATTGGGAATAGAAATGTTGATAGATTGGGTGTAATGAAATTGATGATCATGGGTTGAACTGTGATGGATGTGTTATAGGTTGAAAATATTGATGCAAGATCATGGATATGGTGGACCGATACACTTGTTGTTTCTATGAGACCCATTTGGGTTATTACTCTATGAATAATAAATAATGATCCAAATGGAGTATTTTATCCCATCATCCATTTGAGGTTCTGACCCTTTTTGTTAGTGGGGTTTTTATATAGGGACTTGGGGAATTATTATGTAATATGGGAATGTGTGATAAATTACCTCTCATAGAGATTCCCATGGATGATAAATCTTTACGTTTTTGTATATCATGTTCTATGATGGATGAAGTATAGGTTTTTTATATAAGAGAATGGTTTAGGTATGTGATGACCTATATGATTTTATGATGGGGATAGAGATACCATTCATGGGGTTAAAACTCCTATGAAAGTGTGTTCAGGGATGTGTGAGATCAATCATTTTATGATTTTTGTAGTGTTTTGAGGCCAATGGATAAATGAGTTTGAATGAAATGCATTCCTCAAAAAATTCCATGTGGATGTGGTATCATATGGGGTATGACCATCAATTACAGTCCCAAGATGAATTAAAGGGATCTAAACCAAATCAGGTCGGTGGTGTGTTAGTGATCATGGAATGAAATGGTGGTGGTTATGGATAGTTGATTGTTTGGCCATATAATGTTAATGAATGTAGGGTATGATATTCAAGGGGTTTGTTTAGATGATCATGGGATTGTTTTGGGATTTATAGAATCATGATAAGGTTGGTTAATAATTAATAAATAGATAGAGATGAGTGCTTTCAGAAAAATTTAATTAGGGATGGTTTGACCTATCTTCTTATGTGTAATTGTTTGTGTTGGGTAAAAAAATATAGAGGTTGAATAACTTTTGGTACGATGGGTATGTTTGGAGGGTGTTCTTGTAATTTTTAGGGAAATGTTTTTATCTTAGAATGATACATAGAGTTTAGAGGTTTATTATTTTGATTTGGAATTTTTAGAATGAAGTGGGGATCTAGCATTGAACAAGTTATTTTATTAATGTTTGACATAGTGTACTAGGAAAAAATCCATGGTAATAATTAGGACTCTAGGGTAATGTTTCGATAGGAAATTTTAATAGTGTAGGTGCCATGGTTTGGAATTATCCTCTTCTAGCTATGCCTTATAGTGAGGAGAACAATTGGTTGATTATTCGATTAGATGGAGACACCATTGGTCTATTAGGGTTGAATGGTATAGGAAAAAATTGTATCAATGTTATAGTAATGATTTCAAGTGATGGATTGTGTTTGGATGTTTAAGCACATTGAATTTTTGGGATTGAAACATTCTTGTTGAGAAGAAAATAATTACTGAATTAGATCAGAACACCCTTTTGATGACAACTAGGACATCTCAAGGTTGAAAAGTGTTATTGTTGGGATTTTTCAATATTTGGTTGTAAAAAACCATCATACTCCACCCACCAGATAGATGCCAAAGCCGACCCACCACATAATTGATGGTCATCCTCAATCCCCCTAGACAACAAAAAGCATAAAGTATTTCAGAAATTAACATTGGGGATGGTTTCAACCTCAATAAACAAAGTATAAACATCCAAACATGGGAAAAAATAAATTGAAAAATATTAATTCCAAAGTACATCTCAATAGAATAACCATTTAATACATGATTAAAAAAATAAGTCAAAACTGAAATAAAAAAATAAAGGTCTAAAGAGGCTGAAAGAAAACTTGATCCAACCGATTCCATGAATCTAAAGGACTGACCATCATATATATGTGACTCTCAAGTCAAAACTATGATCCAAATTAAACATATACTTCCTAGGTAATATTACAACATATCTAACCAAAAATACAAGACCTAATGAAAGATGTTTAATACCCATAAACTAAATATCGATCAACATGATTTTTTAGGGTGTGAGCCTAATAGATAAGGATACCATCATAAGTCCATTCCATTCCAATTTTAAAAGAACCCAAAATTTATAGTTTGAATAGAATGTATAAAAATAGGATTTTATTTTCCTTTATGAGATATAAGTGTAAATAAAACATATATCTTGCACCTTCTTAAGGCACATCATTTGTAAAACCATCCATAAGTGATCATTCCAAAACCATTTGAATTAAAAATCCAATGGGATCTCTTTAAAAAACCTCATGATTAAAACAAAACCCCACACAGTTTAAGACATTTCAAAATAACGATGATTATGAAAATAACATTGAATACCATTTTCCTATGTTTCCTTTAAAATATTATTAACACCCAACTCAATGGAAAGAAATCAAATAATGGAAAATCTATAACCAAACTCAACTATAAAAGGTAACCAACAATTCCAATGAATATATGGAACAAAAATAGTAAAAATAAATAAAAAATACCCAAAATATTAATACATCAAGAAATTATATTATCAAAATAATAAAATTATAAAAAAAATAATGTAAGGAAAAACATATCATATATACCATGAGGAAACACCACTGGCACTAACATGATAGCACAAGATGCACAAAGGTGGACATATTATTGGTAGGTTAATATTCACACATATATCTTCTTAATAAATATTACCTAGTCTCATCAATGAAACCCCACTATCGAGGAAAAACACACGACATGGGGAAACCAGACAATGTATAACTATTTTGTATCCTAGAAACCTCCAAGTACCTCTAACTTAGTAACCCTAGGTTCCTTATATAATAATTAATGGATGTAGTCTAAGAAAAAAATTATAATCACATGATAATAACGAATCCCTAATTATAGAACCATAACCACAACCTTCCCACCTCACACACATCCCCTAGAAGGATCCAAAAACCATAAACATATCACAAATTACATTATAAACATCCATCATAGGGATAACATAAAAAGGATCAACAAACAATGGGGCCCAACAAGGGCACAATCAAAATTACAATAAAATGTTCCAACCATTCCTTTCCTTATCACATATAGAACATATATTTGGAAATACAACTTTTAAACAATTTGGAATCTAAACCCAATTCCATTGAAAATCATAACAGAAAAAACCAACACAACCCAATTGGATATCCATATCATTTAATAAAATAAAAATTCCCTTTAAACATGTAAACCCTTTAAACCTGGAAGGGAAAACCATTTGGAAAATCAACATTAGATTAAAACACATTTAAAAAGTGATTTTATTATACAAAATCTTTTTTGGAATTTAACCAAACAAATAGAATTCTTAAAAATCCTAATTTCATCAATGAAATAATTAACCACAAAGTTATCATCATCATTCCAAATAAAAACCATGGTAACCTATTGAAAAACATTTATAAATCAATCCTAGATAACCTACGTCATAATTATGAAGTTTAAAAAAGATATTAGATAGCCAAGAATCTACAAAACTATTAAATAATTGGAAATAAAATAGAAACACCAACCTCATTTGGTGGAATCATGTCACTTTTGAAGAAACCCATTGGTTTTTGATCTCAAAGGAGGGATACGAAAACATAGAAAAATGTATATAATTTGAAAAAACCCTAGGTACGTAAATCAGATAAGCAAGGAATACAGGGTTGAATAGAATAGTTAAAAAGGAAGGAAACCCAAGAGGAAGGAGAAGGGAACCCTACCATTTCAATCATTGTATGACAATTACCAAGAAACCCCTTCAAAATAAACTTGTAGGATCATAGAACAGGGAGAGAACTCCATGGGAGGTACCTAGGTTAGGGAAAATGAATAAGGAATCCATGGGAGAAAACACAAATTAAAAAGGACCCAACAAGAAAAAACTACCACTCTTCGAGAGGGTGGCATGGTTTATCCACATGGTTAAACCAACATTGTAGTAACCATATAGATCACAGCTGTTAAGAGCTATACATTCTCCATACTTAGGTGGTATGATTTTAACCATGTTCCGTAACGGTATGATGTAGATGAATTTCATAAATTTGAACATTTTCTGCAAAAAAATCTCTCACTTTAGGGGAGAATCCATCCATTTAATACCCAGACATAAAATATATACAATGGTGTCCCAAAATCCCCACCATGGTACTTTATACACCCATATGTTTCATATAAACTTAGTAAAAGAGGAAATTCCAAGACTAAATTCCCCCTAAAAGGGACTCCATTATCGATAATATTCTCAAATCTACAAAATAAGGGCATGAGGAATGAACAACCCTTTCCTTGGAATAACCAATACTGAATGATTTAGGATTCACCCACCAATAATTAACTAATATTCCTAATAAGAATAATCCTCAAAAAATTAATGTAATGATGCAATAAAAATGATGTTGGGATACCCCCCATTATGATCTCCTTTGAAATTGGTATCATCAAGATATTCACCGTGGATCTTAAGAGCCTCTTGAACCCCAAACAATATCATAGGAAAAAAACATAAAAAATACTTTTGGAACATTCATGATTACTAGATCTAGACAACAACACAGATCAACCAAAGGGGTCCCAAAGGATCAGTCTAAGAGAATTAAAAACCAAGTGGAGATAAGGCATAAGTCCCCATACTGTTTAGAATATCTTTATAATAATAAAACATTAGATAGATGAAACAAAAGGGAGATCATTACCAAAGAGACATGATTCCACTTACCAAAAAAACATCTCAAAACACCATAACAGTTCACATCCTAATGAATGACCAATATGTAAAATTGAACTAACTACCGTGGAAAGGAACTACTTGAATCAAAAGGGGAACCCCATAATGCACATGACTCAACATGGAATGACATGGTTCTGTACTCAAATTATGAAACAATAGAAAGGGTAAATCTAGAGAAAAATAGGGTAACAACCACTCATATAGATATAGAAAAGAATTATTACACAATATCTCTCACAGTCTTATAAGAAACCAATTGCTTATCCCTCTTACCAAAGCCCACAACCAAGGCATCCTAATGTCATCCATCAGAAATATATCAACATAAGGTACACACTATTCATAAAAGATTTTAAGAATCAAGAATTAATGAGGCATGAATTTCGTAAAAGATACAAAAATTTGGTTGAAATCTATTTATATTTTACATATAAAAGGATTCGGGTATACAAAGAATGGTGTATATCTTGAGAAAAAAAGAAAAATTTAAAAATTGGACTCGTCCAGAAAAAATTCATCTTCCAACTCTCCTATGGAAGACTTAATGAAAAATACTCACCAAATTCAAGTTGGGACCTATTATTTTGATTCTTAACCATATCAAATAACCTTTGATGGTGACTAAGAAAACCAAAAAAATCACATCCTTTCAAATATGATATCCACGATCACCAAACATATGCTGAATTTCTTTACTAAAAACACACCAATGTCTCCAACTTTCTTGAAAAGGTAATGGTAGGTTGTGAAGATAATATCCCATCCTAATTAATTCCTTGTCTCCATTCTCCAGAATTAGATATTATTTACTATCTATAGATGGAATTAAAGAATCTCCCATCATAATATACCCTTCTAAAATTAGATCAATGAAAATATATTTATATAACCTGTCCATATAAGTAGTTATACTAGACTGAGTCACCAATGAATGATGATATGAATGGAGGTCCCTGTAAAAGAACCATACCTTCTTAAATTCATCAGTTTCCCACTCAAAAGATAAAGGTACAATTCCTGTGAAACATTAAGAATAGTATTTCATGGAATGATCACCCTAGGAGAACACCAAAAAACATTATCACCTTATCATATCCCAATTATTATTGATAATACAACTAAATGAATATTTATTTGAAATATCCCCAAGTCATATCATTGAACGTTTTTGGAATGAATAGTATTATTCCAGCTTTCCAAACCTAAACATTGGAATATGGGAATGGTGCACCTTACCCTAGAGGCTTCAAGAGTCCATAAAATGTTTAAAATCTCTTCAACCATTATTAGACACTCAATCACATCATGGGATTCTTGATTCGCATGTAATACTAGATGATATAAATTTAAAAACTATCATTCATGATCCATGATTTTGGGAAGAACATGGCTCTACCAATCCTTTATGAGTTTGGGTAGGGACAGTAAATCGATGGAAAACTCCTGGATCACTCTAACAACTACCCAAGGCACTCCATTATATTAATATGATTATTTTCAAAGGTATAATTTTAAATCATCAAAAAAGAGAAAATTAAAACAAATCACTTTAAATTTCAACCCAAGGTGAACATCAGAATCCCAATTCAATAAAAATTACAAACCATTTAAAAATTTGATATAAGGGAAACACAAAATGAAGAAAACAAATCAAGGTATCGAAAAAACCCTATATTTAAAATTTCTCCCAATGTATTTGGAATCATTTCATACCACCCACCCCAAGAATAATAAAACTAGAAAAACCCAAAAATCACTTTCTTGACTTAAATCACTTATAACAAGGTTCAAAAATTTTTATAGGAAAACCACAACTCAATCAAAACATTATTTTTCCATCAATCCCAACTACTAAATTAATAAAAATTTATTTAAAAATCGATTAAGAAAACCTCATAATCCATGATTCTATAATAAAACATGAATATAAAACACCCTAAAACAAATAAGATTCAAAAGGAATTAAACGAGTGAACACAACAAAATTTCCAAATTTTCTTCACTGCACATGGTTTGGCTACACAGTTTTTCAGAACATGTTCCAACCATGTGAGTTCCATAAGATGTTGTCTAGAAAAGTCTAAAAGACCTACACTGGGTTTGACAGAATGTTTGGCTTAATTATAATCCCTCTAAATTCTCTCTAATTTATCTTTCAATTAAGTATTTTATTAAAATGTCTCCCAAAATCTCCCAAAAACTCATAATAAGAATACTCTGCAAAAATAATATCTCAAAAAATTCCACCAAAACTAAAACAAAAAAAACAAAATAAGTATTCTAAACACCTTTTGAAGCTCGAGATATGACACATGGAATAGTGTACCAATAACTTCCCGAGACTTACCACCCATTCCCTGATTGTCCTTTATTCTTTATACCACTGAACACAAATAAAATAACCACCTATAATACCATTTAGTAATAAAAAACCTGATCAACCCACTAAATCAATGCCCAGTCCGACCCCCCTTCATACCTAAGGGCCATCCTCGATCCCCCCGGGTAGATGGCATGATTCAGGGGTATCAAACTTAACTGTTGGGGATGGTTTCACCCTCATGAAACCAAGTATATACATCTAAACATGGGTTAACAATAAAAAGGAAAATATGAATTTCAATGGAAATATCAATTCAATAAACATTTAATACATTATTACAAAACATAACATTGAAGTTGAATGAATAGTAATGGAGGGACAAAGAAGTTGAAATACAACTTGAGCCTATGGTTTCTATGAAACTAATTGATTGATAACCATATCCCTGTGTCTCTCAAGTAAATACCACAATCCCAAAAAAATTAATTCTTAAAGAAGATTAAACCATATCTTACATGAAATCCCCGTCTAGAAGAAAAATATATAAGATAGTAAGACTTCATATCCATGAATGTGAGTATATAGGGTGTGATCATAATCCAATAGTATACCACCATGAGACTTTTCCATTCCTCTTTTAAAATAAAATAATACTTCTATTTTGAATGTAATGTAGGAAAATAATTATTCTTTTTTTTACATGATATAAGTGTGAAAAAAATAAATCATTCACTAAATAAAATAACACCATTTTTAGGACATGTCATAAGTGATTTTACAAAAATTACACCAATTCAATTTATAATCTTTTCTCCTTAAAAAACCACACTTTTTGAAAATAAATCCACACTTTGATTAAAAAAATTTAAAATAATGCACATTATGAATGAAACTTTTTAAACCACTTCTCCCCTTTTTCATTTAAAATATTTTACACACCCAACTCAATGGTAAGAAAGGAAATAATGGGAAATCTAAAACAAAACATAACCATAGAATTCCATAAATAATGCGAAAAAATTTATGGAACCAAACTAGTAATAATAAATACAAAATCATAAAAGGATCAAAATTTCATTAAAGTGCATTAGATAAATAAGAAAATCACATTAAAATAATAAACGAAAAAATTAAATATTATACATAACATCAGGAAACACTAGATGGACTAATATGAGAGTACATGAAAAACAATGGTGGGCTTACTTAAGACATGTTAAAGGTCACATATCCATTATCTAAATCACTATAACCTAGTATCATCATTGGAAAACTACAAGCTTTGTATTATGTAACACTAGGTATGAATATCTAGTGCGTAAATATCAAATACCTTTAAAACATCCTCCCAGTTATTCTTGGATGACATAATGGTTTCATTGAATAACTAAAGGTAGTGGTCCATGAAAAAATAAATATAGTCACATGGAAATAACAAATTCAAGGTATAACTCCACAATCAAATACTTATTACCTCATAAAATTCATCTAAAAGGATACACAAACCATAATTACATCCTGAATTACATCACTAACATCCATCACATGGATATCATATGCATCATTAATAAATATTATGGCTCAAAAAGATCACAATAAATATCAATTTTGAATGTTCCAAATAGGCCTTCACTTATCACATATAGCACAAAAAAATTTAAATCCATTTTAATTGTTTTAATCCAAAAACAATCATAAATAAATTTTTATGAAACACCAAAACACAACAAATAAAATGAAAATGTATAACTATTTAATTTCAAAAAACAAAAACAACCTTTGAACATTAAAACCCTTTTAATCCATTAGTGAAACCCATAGAGAATATCACAATGGTATTAAAACCCAATAAACAATTTATTTTACATTAGAAAACAATATTTGGTATTTTACCAAACATGTAAAATTAATAAAACACCCATTTTCATCAAATAACCAATTAAGAAGAAAAATACCATCTTCATGCCAATTGAAAACCATGATAATATATGGAAACACATTTTCAAATAAATCCTAGATAAACCAATTTATAATTATCTATTTTTAAAAAGAATCTTGAAATCCAAGAATCCATAGAACACTTAAATAATAATGTGGTGGAATCATGTTTGATTTGAAGAAAACCACTAGTTTTTGTCTCAAATGAGTGATCACAACCCTTAATGTAATTCCTGACCTTAGTTAACCAGAGTCGGTGCATTATTACATAACATTGGAATGGTCAATAAAGATCATGTCTTGAATGACCGACCAGTGTAGTAGCCTTGGAATAACTAGATACATTCATAAGTCTTACATTACATTATAAAGTGAAAACTAAAAAAACATCTTGTCTCCACACTCATATACCCTTATACTATCCCTAAAAGAAATTCATAAAATACTTCTTCACATCCTGGGAAAAATAAAACATAGGAAGGGGTGAGATCAAATTCCCAGTAAAGATAACAATACAACGGAAATTTTCATAAATAAGCATAAACATTTAAGGCAATGAATAACTAAAATAAAAGCTTTTAAAACTTGAAAATAAACATAATAAGGAATAAATAAAATTAAATAATTCCATTTACTTAATCACATGAATATTCTACTAGTCGAATAATCACATTCAATATCAATAACCACTTTCATAATGATGGAATGAATAATGCCAGACTATTATAACCACATAGTCAAGTCCTTGTGCGAAGACTACAAATAATATTTCATCAAGGCCTTGTTCCAAGACACTAGTTTGTATCATGAGACCTACTGATGCATCGAGGAGCTATAGAAGGCTCTACCTGTCACTTATTAAGTCCAATTCATTCCTTTTATGAATAGGTTTAAACATAACATAAACATTTGTATTAAAACTAGCATACAAAATGTAAATACATTCTTCATAAACCATGAATGGTATAAAAATAACACATCCTCAGTCAAACATATCACAAAACCCTCAATACTATATGGAAGTTTTGTATCATAATAAATCAACTTCAAATTAGCTTAAAATCTATCAAAGGATATTGACATAGATGAAATCAAAACTACTTGAGATAAATATATCTTTTTTTTGAAATCATTTAAAAGTAAAATAATTATAAAATAAAACATTTAATTTCAAAATATTCTATGATATTTAATGGGAAGATTCGACAATTTTATAATGACGGAAAATAGCCGCACCGGCCGTATAAGTTAAAAAAATACATTCTTACCTTAATTGTGTCCAAAAGTTTGAAAAGGGCCTTGTTTGAAAAATGATGGAAAGATTCCTTTATAAACATCATATAAAAAGTCAAACAAGGGTATAAATTAATTTAACCCATATTCTGTAAAATAGTAATAATGTTTTGAAATACATTTTTAAGAAACGTGTATTTGGATGATAAAGACGTCCCAGTAGATAATTATGTATAAACAACCTCGGATAATAAAGAGATTGTGAAATAAACCCTTATATTGTACTTTTCCTTGGTTAAGGGTAGTTTAACCTCCTGTATAATAGTGAAATAGTTGTTATTAAATTATACAAGAATAATATACATTAATATGATATCATATATGATCTTTTAACATTGCTTTGTTATTAATATCTTAGTATTATCGTCATTTCAGGTGTTAACTTACTCATTTTCTTTTATATGTTTTGTTACATAAGCCATGTTTTTATGGGTAGGTTGTATCTTATTCATATCTAGAATGATATAAATTCCTTAAACATTATTTTTAATCATAAAATGAGAATTAGACTTGAATGGATACGATGGGGAATGAATCTCATCACGTTCATGGAGACGGTAGTACGTACATACGCACGAGCGACAATATCATTCTTTTGATATTAAAATAATATATAATTTTATGGTGTATCATATATACAGAATAATTATCATGTTATATTTATTATATACATGAATTATACATCATTCTTATACCCATCCAAATAATAATGTATTGAACAAAAATTACAATATGACGTGGAGACGGTAAGCCGTACGTACGCACGTATGGTGACATGTCAATCAAGGGATGGATAGATTACTGAATATGGTTGTACCATATTTATAATAAAATCACAGTATATAGAAGAAAAAGGAGATATTAGTTTATAATAGGAATAATAATGAACGAATAAGTGGAAGAAGAAAGGAACTTGAAAGATGGTGGTGAAATCATTACCTCTTCTTTGGGTTATTCCTTTTGATTTGATCAAAATGGCTCCTTAGGTTGGCTTTATGATCAAACTAAGGCCTCTAAGTTGAAGTGAGGGAATTTTTTAGAATATTTGGGTAGGGTTTTAAAGCTTTTAAGGTTTTAATTTGAGAGAAGGGGGAGTGCCCTTTTATAAGAGGAGTGAGGGGAACCTTTGGAAAAGCTAGAAATATTATTTTATAATAAATTCATATTCGGTTTCTAATGGCTAAAAACTGATTTATTTCGAGGATAAGGCGGGAATGGGACAAAAAAACTCATCAAAAAGGTTTTAGATATGTTTGTTTCACATTAGTAACCTTATCTTTTAGTTTTAACTCTTAGTTAATTACTTTGACATTACCATGTCTCTTTGTATTTTTATATTATACGGTTAATAAACATACCATATACATCCAAGAGAACCCAAAGTGGTTCATTAATGATAAAACTATCTTTATATAAGTCTATTGGCCTATCCTTATATTTTTAAGAATTTAATATCACTTTATAATATAATATTTGTTTTTAAAAACTCTTTTCTGTCAATTTTGACACTATTTGGTATTTTGTTTTTCCTAAATTCATAACAGCATTATTAATTCAAAAAAATTTAATCTAACCAACCCTAATATGTTATATTAACCTATAAAATTAGTTTAATTCATAAAAAGTCTCATATTACATTTATTTTTATATTTATATTATCAATTATTTTGATATTTATAATATCAAGTATTTTAATATTTCATTAATTAGGTAATTACTGTATCACCATTGTGTCATAAATAAATTAAATTATTTACATTCTAAAAATTATAAATAAAATACCATTATTTAATAAATCTTCTTAGATTTCTAATGAATATTTATAATCGAATTTATCTTATGTATAAACCTATAGTAAAAATAATTTAGTAATTAAACTTTTATTTTAACTCTTTTAACTCTTCTTTGAATTAAATAATTATAAATGTCATAATCTAATCCAAGTTGACCTAAATGATATTATGTTATTCCTGAGGTTTTTTTGGTCGAGATACACTTTTCCAATAGAATTAGGACATGTTTTATGGTAATAATAATATCATTTTTACCTTTAATTACCATATTTAAATTTAAACGTGGTAAATAAAAGTAAAAAGTTACTATTCACCAAATAATATTTTTATCTCATTCAACCGAATTTTACTCCTTGATATTAATTTTGTCTCTAGGATTTTTGAAATTTCACTCAAAGAAGCGGTAAAATTATGGTTTATGTGAATTTGCTAATTCTCCTAGGAAGTGGGTAAAAGATGGTGAAAAGTTTAATAAAATTTTAATATATCTAAAATTAATATAAATTGACTCCAGTGAATTACATTGAACTTATATAGGTATTATGTACCTATTTTGACCTAAAATAAATATAAATAAAATAAATAATTATTTAAATAAAAAGTCAATTTTAACTAATAACTCAGTGTTTTTCACTATTCATCAAAAATCGAATGTTTTCAGAAAAACAACCAAAATTCACACTAGGAAAATTTCGATATTCCGAATCCAAAAATGAAGTCCATTTTGAAAAATAATATTTATAATATTTCAAAAAGTGGGTATTACTATTCGTAATGGCTAGTGTGATTGGTTGTGGTGTTTGTTAGAACTTGAAGTTGTGTACAACACACGCTATAGTATTATTCAAAGAGAAGCGTATCGTGGAAGCTTGGGGTGTTACATTCTCCCATACTTCAAATAAATTAATCCTCAAAATATCTAGAATACTACCGCATGAAAATACTCGAGTGTTTCTTCATCATATGTTCCTTGGGTTCCCATGTTGCCTCTTCTACCTTATGGTTTTTCCATAGAACTTTTACCAGACAAGTCGTCCGGTTTCTCTACACTTGTTCTCTAGTATCAAGAATCCTGATGGGCTCTTTGCAATAAGATAGATCGGGTTCCAGTTCAACTTCCTCATAGATGAGTACATGTGTTGGGTCAGGCATGTATTTTCTCAACAGTGATACATGGAACACATGGTGAACTTCGGAGAGATTTGGAGGCATTGCCAAACGATAAGCTACAACCCCAATTTGATCTAGAATTTCAAAATGTCCGATGTACCTGGGACTCAATTTACCTTGCTTATCGAAATGTATAACTCCCTTCCATGGAGAAAACTTTAAGAAAACATGACCTCCAACATGAAATTCGAAATCCATCCTTCGGTTGTCAGCATATCTCCTCTGCCTACATTGAGCTGCTTTGATGTGGTTTTGGATTACCTTCACCTTTTCCATTGTTTCCTCCACAAGTTCTAGGCCAATGAGTTTTCTTTCACCAACATCATCCCAATAGGTTGGTGTGTGACATATCTTTCTGTATAATGCTTCTTATGGTGCCATCTGAATACTCGAATGGAAGCTATTGTTATAAGAAAATTCTACCAAAGGTAAATATTGATCCCACATACCCTGAAATTCAAGTGATCCGGATCTCAACATGTCTTCTAAGGTTTAAATAGTCCTTTCTGATTGTCCATCGGTTTGAGGGTGGTAAGCAGTGGTCAAACGAAGTTTAGTAACTAGGGATTTCGGAAGACTTTTCCAAAATCGTGAGGTAAAACGGGGATCACGATCAGAAACAATCGATAGAGGTACTCCATGAATTCTCACAAATTCAATAATATATAGTCTTTCTAGACGTTCAAGTGGTAGATCCTCTCTTATATCAAGAAAATGTGCTGACATGGTATGACGATCAACAATAACCCATATTGCATCACTCCTTATAAGAGTATTTGGTAGCCCCATGAAAAATTCCAACGTAATATTATCCCATTTCCACTCCGGTATGGGAAAAGGTGGCATGACTCCTCCAGGCTGTTGGCTTCCAGATTTCACTTGTTGACAAACCATACATCTTGACACAAAAGAAGAAATCTCCCTCTTCATGTTGTCCCACCAAAAATGTTCCTTCAAATCTCTATACATTTTAGTGCTCCCAGGGTGTATAGAGAAATTAGAGCTATGAGAATCATCGTACAATTACCATTTCAGATCAGGTATATCGAGAACACAATGTATCTTCCCAAATTTCAAAATTCCTTCTTCATACACAATGTCTCTCAATCTCCCATCATTCACTACTTTAATCTTCTTTTGAAATTCTTCATCGTCGGTCTGAGAACTCTTAATTGTTTCTTGTAAAGATGTTTTGGAAACCATTTGAAAAAGCATGGTTGTTTCAACTTCCATGGTTATTCCCATATCCATCTATACTAAATCCATGAAAATAGGATCCCTTTCAACTCACATTTTGATCAAAACTCCATGATCATTTCTACTCAAATCATCCGCTACCTAATTTTCCTTCCCTGAGTGGTAGTGTATTATGAAATCATAATGCTTGAGTAGTTCAAGCCATCACCTTTGCCCCATGTTGAGTTCTTTCTATGAGAAAATGTACTTAAAACTCTTGTGATCAGTATAAATCTCACATTTTTCACCATAGAGATAATGTCTCCATATCTTCAAAGAAAAAATTACAGCAGCTTACGCAAGATCATGAGTAGGATAGTTTTTCTCATTAATTTTCAGTTTTCATGATGAATAGGCAATAACCCTATCATTCTGCATAAGGACACAACCAAGTCCTTTCTTTGATGCATCACTATAAATAATAAACCCATCATTCCTTGATGGTAGAGTCAGTATAAGAGCATTGATTAATATTCTATTCAGTTCTTCAAAACAGTTTTCACACTCTTTTTTCCAAACAAATTTATCCCCTTTACATGTGATCTTTTTCAATGGGTTAGCCAACTGAGAAAAATTCTGGACGAAACATCGATAATAACCTACTAAACCAATAAAACTACATACCTTAGTTATACTCGTCGGTGCTGGCCATTCTTGGATTTCTCTTGTCTTAGAAGGATCAACAAAGATTCCATACTTAGAGACAATATGTCCAAGAAAATAAATCTCATGAAGCCGGAATTCACACTTGATAAACATCCTATATAATTTTGTCTTCTCAAAGTATTCAATATAATGCGCACTTGATTTTCATGATCTTCATAGATTTTGGAGTATACCTAGATATCATCAATAAATACCACTACAAAGTCATCAAGATATTCATTGAAAACTCTGTTCATTAAATCGATGAAAACATAGGGTGCATTAGTCATCCAAAAAGGCATTATTATAAACTCGTAATGCCCATACCTGGTTCGAAATGTAGTTTTTAGGATGTCTTCCATCTTCACACAAAACTGATGATATCCAGATCAAAGGTCAATCTTTGAAAAGTATTGAGCTCCATGAAGTTGGTCAAATAAATCATCAATGTGAGATAGGGGATACTTGTTCTTTATTGTTATAGCATTGATTTGCATGTAGTTGATACATAACCTCATAGATCCATATTTCTTCTTAACAAAAATGACAGGGGATCCCCATGGAGAAACACTAGGGAGAATAAATCCCTTATTACTCAATTCCTCTAGTTGTTTCTTTAGTTCAACTAATTACACAGTTGTCATTCTGTAAGGGGTCTTCGATATTGGCCTTGAACTAGGAATTAAATCAATGGAAAACTCAATTTCTCATTCTGGAGGATGTCCAGGTAAATATTCTGAAAACAGATCAACATATTCTCTCACAATAGGTACATCCTCTATTTGAACATTCTTTTCCTCACGAACAGTCATTTCATTCTCTTCCTCCACAATAATTGAATTCAGTTGAGCTACTGGGGGTGGATCTATGTAAGAATTAGGTGGTAATGATTCCGCTCTAAAGATAAGGTGTTCCTTATCGTCATCATCAAAAATAGTAACCTACTTCTTCTTACAATAAATGTTTTAATCATGGTACGAAAGACAATCCATACGGAGGATTATATCAAATTCAATCATCAGTATGTCGATGATATCCAAAGATAATGAACATTTATGTGCTCTAATGGATACCGATTCACAGAACTTTTTTGCAATGATACATCCCTTAAGAGTTTTGACTGACAACTCCCTTGTTTAATCCAATTGGAAATATATAATTTTCCTAGCAAACTGGGAAGATATGGAATAATTCGATGATCTAGAATCAAATAAAGCATTGGCTAAACTTGAGGAAACCATTAAATTACCTGCCACTGTGTCTTTCGGAGAATCATCCTCAGCAGTAGTGATAACATAAGCTTGGCCATGATCCCTTGGCCTTTTTTGAGGAAATTTCCCCTAACTCTTAGGACATTTATTTTCATAATGCCCCATTTCTATACAATTATAGAGTTCCACATTGACAACAACTTTAATTCCCTCACGATCATGAGCTTGGTGGCCTTTTTCACCACACTTGTAACATACTGTCATTCCCTTCATGAAAGTAATGGGGTTTTTCTTCCCAAATTTACTGCAGTATGGATAATAAACTTTTCTTTTCTTCCCTTTATTTCCATTTCCAGAGTGGTCAGCAGATCTCTTCTTCTCTTGCTTTGATTTAAATTCATAAGACGTAGAGAATTATTTTTCTGTCTTGATAGCACATGAGACAATATCATCGTACAATGAGAAGGATTGTGAGACTAATTATCGATGGAGAAATGTTTTTAAGCCATGAAAGGAACGATCAATCTTACTCCTTGGATTATGTATATAATCTGCTGCATGCCTCGATAACCTGGTAAAGTTAGCCTCATACTATGCGACATTCTCATCCTCCTTTTAGCTCAGACTCAGAAATTGTCTTTCCATATCCGCTCGATGGTCATGAGGAAAGAATTTTTATAAGAAAAGCTCTTTGAACTCCCTCCATTATTTATTTGATACTTTATCATCTTCCTTTGTATTTTAAATCAATTACCACCATTGATCAACATCTCCAGTGAGGCGGTAAACTTCCAAGATAACCTTTTCCCTTTCACTACTCCCCAAGGTGTGGAATATTTTCTCTAAGGAATTTATCTATTGATCAGCTACTAGTGGATTTTTACCCCCATTGAATGTTGGTGGTTTTTGCCTCATGAAGTGATCAAACATTGATCTTCCATGCTGCAGATCAGGGTGCTCCATATGAATAAGGTTATTATTCATAACCTGAGTGAGTTGTCCCAATATAGTGTTTAGTTGATCAGCACCAGTTTCATCACCAGATCCACTATAATTATCTTGAGAATGGGGTAAATCCCAACATGGAGTGTGTGAGTTGATATGGTTTCCATTTCTTCAACTAGATTCCATTTTTAAACAATGGCATATGCTAGATTAGTATATGAATCATAATACGTAAATCAAAACTTGTAAAAAACTTAACCTGAATTGAACAGTTTATGGAAATAATCCATAATTATAAAAAAAAATTCATTGAGTAATTATATAATCAAAAACCCTCCAGAATGTTTTGTAAATAAAATAAGAAATATCCTAATCATACCCCCCTGGAGTGCCGTAACCAAGAGTGCAACAATGCCTTTTGTCATGCACACATTCCCGTTCGAGTCTAGTTCAAAGAGGTGTTTTTGGGTTTTACCCCTAGGTACATTTGTGTCAAAGCCGCCTCTACCTACTTTTATCCAGAAAGGGATGTATTTCTCATAAAACTCACAAAATCTATACAATAACAAAATTCTAGGAAGTTCTTCTATACTAATCTTCAAATTCTAACTTAGGGATATGTGCTCTAATTAGAGTTTATCTAAATCTAGCTTCCATGGTTTGTACTAAACATCCTCTAATACCAATTGTACTTCCCTGAACCTAGTTACCCAGAGTCGGTGAATTATTTCATAACATTGGAATGATAACAAAAGATCATGTCTCGAAAGACCGATTGGTTTATTAGCCTTGGAATAACTAGATACATTCATAAGTCATACATTACATCATAAAGTGAAAACTACAACAAAATCTTATCTTCACACTCATATCCCCTTATACTATCCCTGCAATTCATTCATAAAAAACATCTTCACATCCTGGGAAAAATAAAACATAGAAAGGGGTGAGGTCAAATGCCCAGTAAGGATAATAATATAGCAAAAACATTCATAAATAAGAATAAAAATTTAAGGAAATGTATAACTAAAACAAAAGCATTTTGAACGTGATCTTCAGCATAATACGGCAGAAATAAAATAAAATAATTCCATTCACATAATCACATGGATATTCTACTAGTCGCATAATCACATGCAATATCAATAAACACTTTCATAATGATGGAATGAATAATGTCACACTATCATAACCACATATTCAAGGCCTTGTTCCAAGACTACAAATATGATTTTGTTAAGCCCTTGTTCCAAGACACTAGTTTGTCTCATGAGACCTACCGATGCATCGAGGAGCCATAGCGGGATCCACCCGTCACTTATTAAGTCCAATTCATTCCTCATTTGAACAAGTTTAAACATAACATAAACATTCGTATTAAAACTAGCATAATAAATGTCAATACTTTCTCCATAAACCATGAATGGTATAAAACTAACACATCCTCAGTAAAACATATCACAAAACCATAAATAATATATAGAATTTTTGTATCATAACAAATAAACTTAATATAAACTTAAAATCCATCAAAGGATGTTGACATAGATGAAATCAAAACTATTTGAGATAAATATCTCTTTTTTGAAATCATTTAAAAGTCACATAATTATAAAATAAAACATTTAATTTAAAAATATTCTTATAGGATTGTAAGGGAAGATTCTATGATTTTATAACGGTGGAAAATAGTTGCACCTGCCGTATAAGTTAAAAAAAGACATTCTTACCTTAATTTTGTCGAAAAGGTTAAAAATGGCCTTGTTTGGAAAATGACAGAAAGATTATTTTATAAAAATCTTATAAAAAGTCAAACATGGGTACAAATTACTTTAACCCATATTCTGTAAAATATTAATAATGTTTTGAATTACATTTTTAAGAAACATGGATGTGGATGAAAATGAGGTCTAGTATATAATTAGGTATAAACAACCTCAGATAATGAAGAGATTGTGAAATAAACCCTTAACTTATACTTTTTCATGGATGAGGGTAGTTTGACCTCCTATATAATGGTGAAATAGTTGTTATTAAATTATACAATAATCATATACATTAATATGTTATCATATATGGTCTTTTAACGTTGCTTTGTTAATAATATCTTAGTATTATTGTCATTTCAGGTGTTGACTTACTCGTTTTCTTTTATATGTTTTGTTACATAAACCATGTTTGTTATGGATAGGTTGTATATTATTCATATCCATAATGATATCAAGTCCTTAAAAATTATTTTTAATCATCAAATGAGAATTATACTTGAATGGATACGATGGAGAATGAATCTCATCACGTTCGTGGAGACGGTAATCCGTAAATACGCACGAGCGACAATATCCTTATTTTGATATTAAAATAACATATAATTGGATTATGTATCATATATACAGAATCATTATCATGTTATATGTATTATTTACAAGAATTATACATTATTATTATACCCATCCAAATAATAATGTATTTAATAACAATTACACCACGATGTCGAGACGGTAATCCATACGTACGCACGTATGGTGACATGTCATCCAAGGGACGGATAGAATACTGAATATGGTTGTACCATATTTTTAATAACATTAAATTATATATAAGAAACTGGATTTATTATTTTGGAATGGAAATAACAAAGAAAGAAGAAGTGGAAGAGGAAAGTAACTTGAAAGAGGGTGGTGAAATCATTACCACTTCTTCGGGTTCTTCATTTTGATTTGATGAAAAGAGATCTATAGGATGACTTTATGATCTAAATAAGGCCTCTAGGTTGAAGTGAGGGAAGTTGAGAGAATATTTGGTCAGGTTTTGGCTGATCCAAAAGGCTTCTATGTTATGAATTTTATATAAGAGAGAGAGCCCTTTTATTAGAGGGGTGATGGGCACCTTTGGAAAATCTAGAAATATTATTTTATAATAAATTCATATTTGGTTTCTAATGGACCCAAACTGATATATTTTGAGGATAAGGTGGGTATGGGTCTAAAACAACTCAACCAATAGGTGTTAGAAAGGTTTGGGTTACATTATTAACCTTATCTTTTAGTTTTAACTCTTAGTTAATTAGTCTGACATTCACTATGTCTCTTTGTATTTTTATATTATATGGTTAATAAACTTACCATATACATCCAAGAGAACACCAAGTGGTTCATTAATGATGCACCTATCATTATATAAGTCTCTTTGCCTATCCTTTGATTTTTAGGAATTGAATATCAATTAATAATATAATATTTATTTTAAAAAATCTTTTATGTCAATTTTGACAATATTTTGTATTTTGCTTTTTCTATATTCATAACAGCATTATTAATTCGACAAAATTCATCTAACCAACCCTAATACGGTATATGTACCTATAAATTTAGTGTAATTCATAAAAAGTCTCAAATTTCATTTATTTTGATATTTGTAATATCAATTATTTTAATATTTCATTAATTAGGTAATTACTGCATCACCATTGTGTCATAAATAAATTAAATTATTTAATGTGTAAAAATTATAAATAAAACACCATCATGTAGGAAATCGTTTTATCATTCTAATTAATATTTATACTCGAATTTATCTTATGCATAACCCTATATTAAATTTTTTTTATTAATTAAACTTTGAATATAACTCTTTTAACTCTTGTTTGAATTAAATAATAATAAATGTCCTAATCTAATCCAAGTAGTCCAAAATGACAATATTTTATTACTAAGGTTGTTTTTGGTCGATATACACTTGTCCAATAGAACGAGGACATGTTTTAGTGTAATAATAATATCATTGTTACCCTTAATTACACTATTTACATTTAACCGTGGTAAATAAATGTAAAAGTTACTATTCACAAAAAATTATTTTTATCTTATTGAACCACATTTTACTCCATGATATTAACCGTTTCTCTTATATTTTCGAAATTCCACTCATAGAAGCAGTAAAATTATGTTTTATGTGAATTTCCAAATTCTTCTAGGAGGTGGGTAAAAGATGGTGAAAAGTTCAATAAAATTTATATATATCTAAAATTAATATAAATTGAATACAATGAATTACATTGAACTTATATAGGTATTATATATCTATTTTGACCTAATATAAATTTAAATAAAATAAATAATCATTTAAACAAAAAGTTTGTTTTAACTAATAACTTAGTGTTTTTCACTATTCATAAAAAATTTAAAGTTTTCAGAAAAACACCAAAAATTCACCCAAGGCTAATTTTGATATTCCAAATCGAAAAATTAAGTCCATTTTGAAAAATAATATTTATAAAATTTAAAAAAGTGGGTATTACTATTCATAACAGCTATTTTGATTGGTTGTGGTGTGTGGTAGAACTCGAAGTTGCATACAACACACGCTACTATATTATTTAAAGAGAAGTGTACCATGGAAGCTTGGGGTGTTACAGTTAAAAAGAAACACATCAATTTTTGAAAGACAATTGATATGGAAATGATAAGAACATGGAAACTAGGGTTCAAGGTAGAGGGTAAAAAGGAATAAAACACAATAGGACAAAAAAAGGAACCTTGACAATTCAATCTGGGTGAATAATCTCTAAAAAAACACTACAAAATCCACTTAACAGAGCATGAAAGATGGAGATATCTCTCTATGAGGTACACATTTTTTGAAAAAATGAGTAGGGAATCCATAGGGGAAAACCCCAATTATAATGGATTCATATTTTTCCTACATGGATAAATCAACAATGTATAAATAGAGTAGATCATCACTATTATGAGTTGTACAAGCTGCACGCTTAGGCTATATTGTTGTTAACCATGTGACATAACCATGTAACATTGAAAATGTTATCATATTTGAAATTTTTTACCCCACGAAACCTCTATCTTGAGGGTCCAATACATAAATAAAATACTTACAAATAAAAGTGTCACTATGGTGTCACACGAGGTGTACCAAAAAGTTAGGAATTCCTAGGGATTTTTTTTCATTCATTGGATGAGTTATTTTGAGAACTGAGGCTAAAAATATTATTTTGAGGGGTTGGACATCTAAAAAGAGAATTTCATTTGAGGTTTCAACGTATGTTGGAATCCGGGAGTAATAGTAAGGCCATCGAGAAAGGTTGGGTGTCTAGGGATGTAGCTTGTAGTCACCGACCAACTGATGGCCTGGCGAGAGGGCTTGGTAGAAAGTAAGGGTCCACCAATTAGTTAGTGCACCCTCAATAGCAATCTGGTAGACACCAATAGTTTGATTTTATAGTCTCAAAATTAACCATCCAATTGGTGGCCTGCATTGGCTATCTGGTGGTGCTTATAATGATGAAAATAACAATTCTACCCTCTGTGTTTTAAAGGTCCAACCCCTCTAATCATTATATTAGTCACCTGGACTAGATATTCTCCCCATATTTTATTGGCTTCCCCTTAGTTTGGGAGGTCTTGGGAATCGTTTATTAGATATCTATGGTATTTTTTCATCACAAATATCTCCCTTCTCCCCTCCACACCTTTCTCAAACTTGTGATCTCTCTGTTACGGAAATGAGTGGAGATTTCACAAGATATTGGTGGAATCCTCCTAATATGATAATTTATCCGTGAATCATATATTATGTATTCCTTAAATAATTTCAACATACTTTCTATAGTCATTGTGAGGGTGGTATTTGGGTTGGGTTTGTGTCCAAACCATAACCGAAGCATCTTGAGGAGGGTTTGTCCCGGTTTTGGGGTGGTATGGGATTTTACACTAGGGATGCTTTATGATTTATCCATTGATCTTATATGATAATGGGTAGTGGATTTTTATTAAATTATTCAAAAATAAAAGTAATCTACCTCAAATTAGGTAAGTGATACCTTAATAAAATTAACCAATTTCTTTTCATTTTTATCTATTGTGGGGTGGTAGGTAGTGGTGATCGCTTGACCATGCATCATCCCCATTTAAATAATGTGTTTTAAGACTAAATTCACCATAGTTAAATAATAATATAATATTCCTTTCTTACATTATTATTGGTGATCTCAAGTGGGGTTACATTTTAGTAAATCGAATAAGTATTTTTAAATCAAAATTGTAAAATATTAATTTAAATTAGTATTATTTTAAATGGAAATATGAATGGTATTTTAGAAATAGAATGTTTAAGAAAAATAAATTAAAAATAGAAAATTGAGTGTGTTTTTTTAAAATTGAAATCTTTAATGGTATTGATTATATATTTATGCTGTTTTAAATATTTGTTTTTAAGATTGACTTTTTTAAATTTTTCTTGGATGTTGAATTTGAATAGGTGTTTAGATATAAAAATTGATAATGGTTCATAAATGTAATTCTGAAATGGGTGGAAGAAAAATAACTAGTTTTAGAAAATAAAATGAGGAATGTAGTTTTTAAGGAAATATATATTTTTTGTAAATGAAATACTCAATGTGAAATGGAAAACACAAGGGGTGGTTCTATATTAAACAATAATGAAATTGATTTTGGTTGTGCTTGTTATAATAGGCTGAAATCGGACCCCAGTTGGACTACAATATTCTTGATGGATAAAAATTTTGGGAACATATCACTTGGGTGGTATAAGTTATTATGGTAAAAGTTGTGGTTAATATATAACCCATGTGGAAATAGTTGTGATGGTTAATCCTAGGGTGAACATGATCCCTAGGTGGATAAAATTATGATGGTTATGCCCAGGGAGAACCTGAACCCAGATGTGGTTGTGATGGTTAGTCCAGTGTGAACATGAACCTCTTTTAGATGTAGTTTTTATGGTTAAGCCTAGGGTATTCATGGGCCGTAGGTGGGTATTGGGGATCTGAGGATTATTATAATACCCCCATATACCAAATATTGGCTGGAGATGGGTAGAACGATCATCGTGATATTTTCGAATATAATATGACATTAGGAAAAGAGTTAATCTATAATTATCGGGTATAATATAAACCATGGGTGCAATGTTTTTGATGAATTTATTTCTAAATGTTTAAAAGATTGTATTTATAAATTTTTTTCCAGAGCATATCCCCATGAACTATTCTAAACTGGTTATTTTATAGAGATTTTTTCTTCATGTACTACTGAGTTGTACACACACCCATCTCAGGACTCCATTGAACTTGGGTACATTAAAAGACACTACAAGGTTTCAGGATTAGTCTTTACCTGATAGGAGAAAGCATTGGAGGTGGTACTGGTCTAATAAATGAAGATATTTTTTGGTTTTATTCCACTTTTTATCTTTTGATTTTGTTGTGGGTTTGATGTACTTATAGATCATTAATTATTCATGAATTCCTAATGAATTATTTATTGTTTTATTTTCTCATAGCTTATTTAATTTTGGATTATTGTTGATACTTTCATTCCTATATATTTACCATTTTATCTAGTTTATATTTATAGATTATGTAACATCCACTATTGATTTAATTTGATATGTTGGTATAGTATCTCAACCATACCACCATATACTTGTTATACTAATCCGTAGTTTCTATAATATGGTGTTTGAGGTATTACTTGATTTTTATAGTCCAGGAACCATTCTATGGTTCGAGGTAGTGGGATGTTACAAATTACCAATAATGATACTACCAGATGCATGTGAGATGAAATCCATATTAGTCCACTATATCCATGACATCTCTAATGAGTGAAAAAATAGGTTTTATATTTCCAATTCAAATAACAATTCCCATTAATAATATTTTATATAATGTCTTGTTTCACTATAAATTTATTAATTAGAAATTTTTACTGTCTACCTCCCATGTCATAATAAATCTAATATCCATTACTAAAACAAACTAACCAAACAAAATAGATACCTTTTGTAACATCTTGACCCAACTTTAACACTTAAACCCTACCTCAAGTTGAAACATAATGTTACCCAAACCATGGTACCACCCCTACCTACCAACAGATGAATAATAAACATAAAAAAACCCATCACCAACCATGGAGATAATGCACTATCCGATCATATAATTCAACCATATAACTACACATTTAATTTATAGAAGAACCGTGAATGTAAATGAAAACAATGATACATCAAAAAATAACTAAAATATACCCAATAATGTAATTTGAACCTATAAAATAACCAAACCTTCATCAATGATTCATCAACCACTAGTATCTACTAATACACCTACAATACACTACAAATTCCATGAAATAAACATATCCAATAACATGTCACTAAAATCAAACCACAACTGCATTTGTAAAAAGGTTATACATGATAGCGGTGAGTATAAAAGCTCAATTATTTTTGTCGATGACATCACATGCTCCTCACCAATATGAATATCAAGTGGATTATATATGTTTTATGGAAAAATTATTTTTAAAGGAAATATGACCCTCAAATGAAAAATTATAAAATTAAATCCATATATATCAAACATATCCCACATAATAATAATTTCATAAAACATAACCCAAAAATGATTTAATAATATTAGTTCTATGTTAATCACATCACACAGACATTTCCTCCTTAATCTCAAGGTGACTCTGTGTCTATGACACAACCATTATGTAACTCCTACAAAATTCCATCCTTATCTAGTTGACATAATCCAATATAAATAGAATTTCAACCTAAGAAACAAAAAAATAAACATCATGAATCCATGAAATTTCAAAAATAATAGCTTTAGTAGTATTTCACACAATATTTTCCAAGAAATAAAAACACATTTAATTTAAATGATTTACCTTTTTTCCTAAATCTCTATAAAAATCAATTCACCTGAAAAATAATCCTTAGAGTGTCTTTGAAATTCACACACACAAAAAAACCTTGTAACAATACACAAATCCACATTTATAAATTATTTTAAATAAATGTTTTGATTTATTATGAAAAAACACAAGAAAATAAACCTATATTAACATATAATATTGATAATAAGAAAATATTTACCTTATATCACTTCTGTAATTTCATTTCCATGTATCCCAAGCATAAACAATCCCTCATGGTTCCTTCCTAGGAGAACCTTAATTTTTCTATGAAGAGTTTCATATAAAATAACCCAAAATTTTATAAAAATTCTTAATCCTTTCATGATGATATAGAAACATCAATAAGTGATGTAGTAGAATGAAATTGTCTTGTCTCATCGTCCCTTAACACCTAGAATAAGATCCACTATCATTTTTTATCCATTCACTATGTATTGGAGAAACTAAAGTTCCTAGGAAAAAGAAACTACCTAAGAGGGTGGGGCAGATGAATTATTAGTGGAGGTTTTTTAAAATTTATTTCTTCAATTTAATAAGCTTAAAATAAATTTTTAATATTGATTCTATAAAATATATTATTGAAATCACACTCATGTATGAGAAAATAAATAAACAATGAATAGTAATATTTTTACAAAGTCCAAACCCTTCATGGGAAACCAAATCCTTTCTATGATATGTTTCTATCCCCACCATTTTTATTCACTATATTAATTATAGATTACAAGATTATAGTAGTGGTATAGATTAACACCATGCTAGTAAATAGTGACACCAGTCTCTATAGTTTCACACTGCTTTAATTCATAATATTTTACTAAACTGAGAAAGATCATCATGGGAATTTAATTGATTCAAATAACATAAAAGTATGTCTACATCGACGATCCTTTAAAAATGTTAAATAATAGTATACCAGTTCATTAAAAGATAATGTGGAACTACTTCTAAATATTATACTCATATGACATTACATAATGTTCGAGCTCTATTACATATAGAAGATGACATCTGAACTTCATATTTATGATCTTTATCCACATCATTCTCAATTTTACTCATGTATTTTATATTTTGGAATTAAATTATTCTTTATATAAATACACCCAATATTAGTACAACATAGAGTAAAAAACATAATTTAATTCAATTAAATTATTTTATAGTTCATCATTATCAATTCTTCTCTCAATAAAATAATAAAAAATCATCCTCCTTTATTTACTCATTCATTTTGGCTAAAAAACATTCTCCAAAATCATAGAATCTCCATTAATTTTTATTAACGACCTATATCAATAAAAATTCATAAACTAACCTCATTTTCTTCCTTCAAAATTAACAGAAAATAAAGAATACAACATATGATAATATGCAATGACATCTTTTTAAAAATTACTTGTAGTAATGTAATTATGAATTTTCTAAAATACCTATCATCTCTATTTTACTAAATAAACTATGACACTTCTTATCCTACACATCTAAAAAACAAATAATTCTTCACCACATAACATAGTAACTCAATAACTCATGCATTTAAAACCCCACAATAATTACCGCGTATTTAGATTATAGTTATTATATGAACTTAATAGTAAAAAAGAATCAGGAAAAACATTCTACATTTAATATATGGAGATTATTCACAAATATATTTATCTTTAAGTCGCAAAACATTTTATAATATAGAAAATTTTAGAACATTAAATAGATTAATTATTAAATACAATCTCTAAAACATCACCTAAAATATATTTAATCACACTTCAGATGTGTTATTTTACTCGTTGAAGATAATATGAAGCATCACCTTTTTTATTTTTTAGAATATCAAAAATAATAAAACACAAATTTTCACCCATAATACTCAATTGAAAAGATATCTATGTATGGGAAGGATAATGACCCAATTTTTCATGTGAAGTAATTGAACTATCTAGATCTATTGTGGGCATCAACCACATAAACATTTCACTAACCATGTGGATAGATTGTAAAATGATGTATTGAACTTGAGGTAGATAACTAACTATGGATGGATTATCCACATGAAAAATTGATTGACCATATGAACAAATAGTTGATTTAATACGTCAACAAAAGATTAAATTCATGACCTTCCAATTGAACACATTAATAATTTATCGACCACAGAATCAAACTTAAGAATAATTATAAAATTATAAAATTAAGTATAAAATTGAGTTAAAATAATTACGATCCACCTAGAATAAACAAAAAAATATCTCATAAACCTTAAACACCTATTTTAATCATTGTAATATTTCTAACAAAAAATGAAAACCATTTAACCCTCTATCAATAACCACACAATGACATCAATATTTCTTTTGGGATTTGTTGGAAACAGCTCCCTAATATTAAATATAACCTCAAATATATTTCATAACTCATTAGTAATCCTAGGAATCATCAAATTGAAATGTTCTCAAACACTAACTATGACCCCCCAACCCCAGTAACTGAGAGTTAGTTCTTACATTATTAAATTGTTACAATATAGATGAGATATGAACACATTGATGGGGGATTCCTTTTTTATGCATGTTCAGTTGATGGTGATGTTGAGAGTTTGAATTGAACCTTTTCAAAATGGTGATTATGAATCATGAATACTTGAGATCAATAGTGAATCAATGGAGGTGTTATATCTTGTGTAAGAAAGATCCTTCATAGATGTTGTTCAAGAAGAACTAAAATATGAAGATCTATCCATGGATGATTTGAGTTAGAAATTGAAATAAACTGAGATAAAACCACTTATTTTAAAATGAAATCTAATTCATTTTTGTCAAACATCATCGAAATGGAATGCACTACAAAAATACTCTCACAAATATGATAATATCAAAAGAATAGAAGATAGAGGTTTTTTGGTGGAACCTGACCAATAATCTAAGAAATTTTGGTTTAATAATTACAAATTTTCTCTTCTAGACACATAGTTTACATAAATTTGGAAATAACTTGGCCTAATGTGATGACTAAAGATCGAATTTCAAACTGCTAGAATTATTTAAAAAAGTGATAAATTCCAATTTTAAATGGTTAATTTCATATAATTTTTGAGATAAAGGTATACTTGAATAGATATTTGGATCTTCAATAACTTCATCTTGAAATCAGGGATTTCACGACACTCTGACTATGATATGAACATAAATCCTTTCAATCAGAAGTGTTCTACTCCTAAAATATTGTTTTGATTACATGGATTTCCTTGGGTGTTATGTGATCAAATTATTTTATATAAATCACTTTAATGTATTTAACCCATTTAAGTGTTGATTACATAAATATTATGGGTTATATTTTCATGTATTTATGAGTTCTAGTTGAGGTAGATGAGAAAAAACAGTGAAATATTTTTTCTCTACTTGACATTGGCCATAAAATTAAGGTGTAGGTGTAATGTAAATTCATGCCTCTATATTTGGGGGTAAGCACAATGGTAGGGAATGCCATATCCAACTCTAGTGTGATCAAGGAAAAAAACGAAATATGGAAATGATTATAGAGAATGTACTGAAGTGAGCATAAATCGGAAGAAAATAGTTCATTCTTCATAGTATGGAGAAGTGATAATGAAAAATGATTCTAAAAAATGGGTTAAGGTGCATTCCAAACACACCACTGGTCATGGGATGTCCTTTCTGAAGAGAAATAAGACACATATATACTGCATAGAATCTCTATTGAGGTGGTTGATCTTGGAAGAATTAACAAAAATGGGTATATAAATATATCTCTCTTAGAACATGATGATTGCAACATGGATAATGATTTTTCCAAATATTTAATTGACAATGTTAGTTATTTATTCTCTATATAATTATAAAACTTTTCATTGTTCTTTGGGAAAAAGGATAGAATTTCCTATAAAAGATGATGAAACTAGTTTTTTTGATAGAAATCACCTTTGATATCACAAACATGATGGTCTGAATGAATTTAGAAGAAGTAAAGAAAACAACTTCTCTTGAATCTAATCAAAATATATCACAATAAGAATTGGTTGAGGGGATTAAAAGTGTTAATGATAAATATTTTGGTTAGATGAAGGATTCATCAATATGTACTAAGCAGTCGAACTCACAATACCTCATATTATCACCATAAAATTTGGCTAGAGATCCTACAACTGCTGACTATCTGGTGAAACCTCTGAAGACTAAAAATTATCATTGGGTTTTAGACGAACCAAATGAAGCTAATAGAGATGATATTACTGAAATTGATCCCAATGAGGATCTTATAATTTCAATAAGGATGAATAATCTAAGGGATAAAGGGTTATACCCCAAACTTTTATTTTAAAATAATGATTTTATTTTAGAATTGTAAGGGTCTATACAAACCTGAAAATTCTCCCCCTAAAAGTCTTATTATACAATATTATATGCCTTTTATAATTGGGCTAGATGAACCAAAATGTTCGATATCTAACAGATCTACCAATTTTAAAAAATCGGGCTATCATTTGGTGGGCATGAGTAATTTGAATTCAGATACTATGAGACTATGTGTTCTGGCTCACACTAAAACTGAAAACCTAGTTATAAATGGGTCAAGATTCGAAGTTGTTAATTGTTAAAACAACTGGAAAGGAAAGACAAACTTTTTTTCTTTTTTCTATTCATTGAATATATATCAATAAATAAGACCCTTGTGGAATAAAATAATTTCTCTCTTTAAAAATATTAATGATACGTGTCTAGTAATAGGTGCTTCAACCCCATTATGACTCTATATGAGAGTATGGGATCAATGAGAAATATGATAACTTCAAAGGATTTAAAGGCCTATATTGAGGGTATAAATCTCTTAGAAATTGAACTTCTCAGAGATGAATTCAGGTCATACAGAAAAGTAATTAACATAAGGTAATTTATAAATATTGATGGGGAATTTTCTAATGTTGTTTCTTTGAATGATTGGAACTCCATTTCTTATTCTTCCTTGGGAAGGATGAATTTCGATCATCACTATACCATTATTCATCTCTTTTGTAGTGAAGTAAGGCCACTGTTTCCTTTAAGATTCAATAATGAATGGGACCTTCATCCAGACTATATTAGGACTATGAGAGACACATATAGTTCAATTGATTATTGAGGAAGTGTAATGTAATGTATTTAAACGTTAAAAGTGATCAAAATAGGTATAATATAGTGGATACAGACATTATTTATAGAGATAGACATGAATATCAATGTCTTAGAATCTCATTTACAATTGTTACAGGAATAGAGAACCTATGGTTATTTCTTATAGAATTTGGGAATTGTGATAGAGATGAATAATAGACTGAATAGTCTCTTAAATTTGAAAAACCAAATTCTAAAATAAAACTTTTGAATCAAGTGGTTAAATGATACTAATATAAATATAATATTATCTACCTATATTCAATTTTTTTAGAAGGATATTTAACTTGTTTCTCTTAATAAATATAGTTATCATGTTATAGATGGAAGGAAGGTTATCTATGAGCATGCGATTTTCATTTATATAAACCTTTTCAAATCCGGCATACAATTATGATTCAAGGAAGAAATTATTCCTAAAATTTTGAATGTTTATGATAACTGAATATTGAGTTCTATTCATATTGTTTTTGAAATTAGAGAATCAACACTTGAATTAGACATTGTGATTTTTTCATTTCCATATGGATTTACTATTTTTTTCAAAGATTCTTGGATATCATTCAACGTGATATTTATAAGGCAATTAATCACATTTTTAGAGGCAGTGTTCTCATAGGTGGGGTAAATTACCAATTCCTAACCCTTATTATAAATATTGGAAATTAAGGTGACACTGCCGTTTTTTGGTGGCCATAATGAATACTCTTCTCCAATGGACTGGAAAATTCCTTAGTAATAGCCTATATTAAAACATTGATAAATTTATCACTTAGAATCAGTTTTTTTCATTAATGAAAGGGGAATTCAATATTCCCTTATCATAACTTTAGAATATGTAAATTTATAAAGAACATATGATAGGAGTAATGTTGTATTGATTCAAGATATTAAAAAATATTTTGACATGATGAATTGGGTTTTCATTTTTAATGTTCTTATATGTTTGGGATTTGAGAATAAATTTTTTCTTTGGATACAAACTATTTTCAAATCAGCACACTTCTCAATCCTAATCAATGGGTCCCTATAGTGTTATTTCAAGTACTCAAGAGGAGTAAGTCAAGATGTCTATCTTTTTGAAATTATTGTTTCAACAGTAGATTATTATCTTAGTATACTTATTCCTAATACAGAGTAAAATGTCATTTTGATGACTATAATGGCAGACATCAATTTCCTTCAACATCACATATTTTTTATGCTGATGATATCATATTGTTCTAGTAAGAAGCAAGAAAAACATTATTAACATAACAAATGTTATCATACACTATAAGATTATTTTGGGATAGGTTATAAACTAGAGTAAATCCATATCTTACTTAGGAAAAAATAACCCAACTTGAAAAAAAATCAAATGATTAAGTTATTTTCAATTAAAGTGGAGAATATCCTATTTAATTATATTGGTGTCTCAATTTTTTAGGGAAGACCAAAATCATCTTATTTTAATGACAGTATGGGTCAGGATAAAATGTATTTGACTTCATAAAAAGGTAAATATCTCTCAATAAAGGGAAGAGTATTCCATATAAAGCATAATATTGTTTCTATGTTTCTCTATTACTTCATGGTTTGTAAATGGTCTACTAGATTTAATAATATAATTAATACTACCATTATAAATATTGTTTTGGGTGGCCCAGTCCTTGAATGATCTTATCAGTCCCTATAAGCTCAATTTATATGGATATTTAAAAGTGAAAAAGATGAATTACTTGAATTTATAAGAGTTATATTAAAAATAACTGAAATTGAGAAGAATGAATAATTTTGAATCTTTTATCTAGTCATTTATTAAAATTATTTTTACATAATTTCACTTAATTCTCAATTTTTAGTGAATGAAAAATTGTGTCTAAATATTTGGATTGAGTACTGGATATGGACACTGTTTGGGGAATTTCTTAATTAGGTGTACCAAAATGTTGATATCAATATTTCAATCCATGACCAAATGTTCAATATGTAAAATCTACCAAATAATGTTAAGTAGGACGTGAATGACTATAAATTTATCAAACAATATGACATTATGATTTTGAAATTGGATACAAATGGTATTTTATCATCAAATATTTTCAATAACAACCTTATTAGTGGGTAGGTTTATATTGGGATTAGAAACACTAATAAAAAATGGGTGAGACCCTTCCGATTCACATTGGATTGGAGAATTGCCTATAGAAAGATGCCAATGGATTTTTGTCTTCAATAAGCTATAATTCTATTAATATATATATATATGTAGAATCTACCATCAACACAAATATTATGTAAACTATATCATATTATGCTATAACACTTTTGTGGAACTCTCAACATTCAGAGTGCCTGTGCACAAAGCATGGTGGTTTTCCAGGAGGAAAATATCATTTTAAATGGTTAGTGGAACAACTATATATCTATTTATTTGTTTTTAAACATTTAAATGTTTTAGGTAATTATTTTACCAAAAAGAAAAACTGCATTTTTATGGAACTCGACATTCATTATATGGAGTAAATTAATCAATTGTGGTTATTCAAGAGGGAATCAAGGCCCTAAAGGATTTAGTGTTGTATTTATGAACCAAAATGAGATGATCAAGGGATTTATATTTGGTTCATGAAGTTTGGTCTCATCAATTGAGGAGAAAATGTTTAGATTTATCGAAGATGTTGAGAAGGAAAGACAAAAAGGATGGAACAAAATATGGTTCAAATGTGATTCTACCAATTTTTTTCAAGCCATGAGAACCTTTAATCTTCATTTATCGTTGAAGTTGTTAGCCCAGTGGATCAATTTCATGATGGAACTCTCAAATATGACTTACATCATCACTCGTGTTTTTCAAGAGGCTAATTACCTTGAGGAATCACTAGAAAACAAAGGAGTAATATTTGAGAACCTCATTGCTTCTTTATCTCTTCATAATGAATTGATTCTTCATTTTAATAGATAGTTTTATAAAATAACATCTATTAGACAGTTGTAACTATCTTTATCTTCTAATAAATATAATTCATCAGTAAAAAAATGAGAATCATCAAATCATTTCACATTTCACATGAGAAGTTTCATTCAGCACATAAACATGTAAGGTTCTGTTTTTTGTAGGATTATATCACTCGGAGTAAAATTATTTTGGATAAGTGAAATATATAAACTCATCCCCATTTAATAAAAAAATCTATATGCCAATAAGCTCCCCATCTTGCAATATCTATTGATTTAGATAAAAAGGTTAGTGATCACTACTCCTATTATCGTGAATCATATTCTCCCTTTAAATAGAGTTTTGCCACTATTTATACCCACTATCCAACATAATCCAAATTAGTGGGGGATTGATTTTATATTTCTTCAATTTATAGTAGTGGGATGAACACATTTTTTCATCCATAACTCATATAACATGTCAATTTTTATGAATTTTGGAAATATATTTTTAATATGATTTGGATTAGAAAAATATTCAAGATTAATGTCTCGATTGATCACATTTACTTTAATAAAATGATACCTTATGTCTATATGTTTTGATTTAAAGTGTTGTGTAGGGTCCATAGATAAATTTTTTATACATTGATTATCACACACAACCCTCAATGGATTCATAGTTTCAACTCTAAAATATGCTAACTGCACAACCTTCCAAAAAACATGGGAACATACATGAGTAGTTGTCGCATGTTCTTTCTCGATAGATATAAGTTTCACTATGTTCTTCTTCATACTATCCCATCTCACATATCTATCAATAATGATAGAAGTTCCACCTGATATGGTTGTTTTTTTCAATAATATTCTCAATATTCATCTATATATCCAAGAAAAATCAAGACTATGATGAATTTGTATACTACAGTACAATTTACTATGCCCTTAAAATATCTCAGTATCCTCATTCCACAAGAATCTATGACTCCCTTGGGTAACTATGAAATTAAGAGTATATGTTAGTGTAAAGTATATTTTTAGTCTAAAATATTTTAGACACAACATACTACCAACTCGTCATCTAAGATCAATTTATTCAACCTTTCTATAATTATTATCTATAGAATGTTTGGTTCCAACTGAAATTAGTGTTAAAACCTCTCTTGATATTTAAATTCCAAACTTTTTGAACAACTCCCTGAAATGTATTAATTGTTATAGAAACATGAAATTTGGTTTCTAATCAATTATTAATTGCAGAAAATAATTCAATATTTTGAGTAAGAAAATTTCAAACAGTTATTTTATTTTCATATAAAATTACACACAAAGATACACTTTCATTCCAGAAATAATTATATCATAAATAACAAAAAGGAAAATTAATATAACAATGAAAAAAAATTATATAAAAACTATTTTGAAATTTTTCATTAGTGAAATCCATTTCCATCAAGAACCCATCATGTTTCGAGGAAAAATCTCTAGAAACCTATTTCAAGACACATAACATTCATCTTAGACTAAAAATCACGTTATCATCAATATTTATAACAACACCATTTTTTTCAATAAAAATTTATTCCTTATGATCAATATTAAAAAATAATGATTTGACATAAATTTTATATACTTTATAGTTCATGTGTGTAGAAAATGATAAAAAAACTAATTCTTTCATGTCTTTCGACTAGTGAAATGCCTTCTTCAATGCCAATGCCTTCAGATTGAGTATATCATATTCATACAATCATGGGATTATTTATTATCAAAATACATTAATCATTATTTTTTTTCTAAACACCCATCTGCTGCCAATGAAATTGTTATCTTTTATTATTGGGAAATCTCCTAAGTGTGATTTTTCAAAATTTGATCAAAATGATCCTGCATAGCTTATAATCATTCAATTTGATCGACACATTTACATACAATTATTAGTTTAAATTTTGATTAGAGTTATCTTTGAATTTCAACTCATATTATTATTCATATTTTAATAAGAGATCCTTATTGTCAAATAAGTATCTAATAATCATAATAAAATTTTTTCCTTTGAAACTACTTTCTATAAGTAATCATATCCAATTATTAATCATAAATATGTTCTAAATCAACACCACCACTATCTATTCTGATCTCAACATCTTTTTTAACATGCGGTTCTGAAATCTACAAGGTGTATTTATAAAAACCTTCAAAATATACTCGAATAGACTTGTTATAGTTTCATTGGATTTCTACAATCATGAAATCTAGATTGTCTTAATGATCTGAAAAATGTTTTTTCTAACACCTATAACCATTTTTCAAAGATATCTACCTCATTATTATCCCTTCATAACCTTTCTCTTAAAAATTTCTCTTATTTCTACCTTTGATCTTTATAAACCAGGGACATCCAAACCGTATGAAATAATTGATAGTTGGTTCTTATTTTCACCACATTTAAAATCAAGTGAAATGTTCCTCAAATATTAAAATATATTTTTCCTGAATGTTTATAATAGCACCTTCATCTTCAAACAAAACATATTTTAAAGATTTTATTTTTAGATAGCATTATCCTTCGCATTTTAATAACACTCATATTATTTCGTTCCATGAACCAATTCTATTAAGTAGTATACTGAGTATTGAATTGATATTTGATTCCATTTTTAACAAGATAACATTCAAATCCATCACGTATAAATTCATTCCCATTACTAGATCTCAATATTTTATTGTGAACCTACAATTCTATTTCAACTTATCTTTTGAATGATTTGATCAAACCAATTGCATCTGATTTTTTCTTGAAGAAAATTAAATTGATCATTCAAGTAAATCAGAAATGAATTTGATGAAATATAAATAAAATCTTGTTTAATTTTGTGTCACAGGACCACATAAATCATTGTGTATATGTTATAGTAACCTAGTATATAAGATGTCTACCCTCTTGTGATATTTCTGAGAAATTACTCCCCTTTAGCATATTGAACACATATCATATTGTTTTATTTTCATCCAAAAAATATCTCTCAAAACATCTTGCATAAAAATTCTACTTATAATTTTTTTCCCAGATGAAAAAGCCTTTCCTTACATAAAATTATTTCATCATTTTCACTCATTTTCAATATCTTTCAACCTAAATTTTATAATCTTATCAAAAAGGGATACTTTTTTAATTTCAAGATTATTATTCTGTTTCGTCAAATTATTATTTTCTTTTACCAACTTACTTACTTTCTTGATCCTGGTATTCTTATCAAGACAATATTCAAATCATATTTCAATAATTGTTCAATATCAGTTAGTTTTGAATCATCTTCATCACTACTGATGGTGTCAAATCCATTACCAACACAAGTCATATTGTAGGTAAATTTCTCACCATAATCACATTCAAATTAACTACATTATGAGTGATGAACTCTTTATTACATTCACATTAGGATTCCTCCATTAATTGTAGATAATCTATTATTTATTCTTATAACATAGGATTATTCTTTAGAAAATTTATTCCTCTTATTTTTTAAGGATTCATATCATTTTAAGCTATAGAATCATACACATTATTATTAAGATGGTTAATGAGAATGTGAATAATTACATTAAAATAATAACATGTTAGTGTAAAAATTCCCACAACCTTGTTCTTTACATTATTGAATCTTCTTGAAATAATATTAATGACTCATTTATATTCTTTATCATCCACATCATTTTTAGAGTCATATGAATATGTATTATCAACAGGTTATTTAACTTTCAACAATTTTATGGCCTAAAAAATAATTTCAACAATTATGTTTTTATTGAATGTTGTAATTTTCATCATTAAATAATCTTTGTGAATGTTATGAAATTCATTCAAGTACAGATACTCTCTATAGTTTAAATTCAAGGTCATAGGATCAAAACTATCAGAAAATTTTAATCATAAGCTTCATAAAAATTATATATTTTATACTTATTTCGTCAAACTATCTAATATTAATAATAATATAATTCACCCAATTAAAATAGTCATAAATATTGTATTCCCATTCCATCCTGATATATTCAATCTTTATTCTCCAGATATGTAATTTAGCCTCATTTCCTTTCACATTCCCTTGGTAGTTACTTTCCAACTTGTCCTAGGTTTCATTAGGTAATTTAATTCCAATCACTTTTGTGGTGACCATTTCTAACAAGGATATAGAAATATCATTTTTTGATTTACCATCATTCTATATATTTCATTTTTGAACCATGTTCATTAGATCATTGCATTAAACTTCTGTAAAAATAAAGAAATCAACATATCTAACATCTAATACAGGGGATAGAAGATGTGGAATCGTTTTTCTTCTTCCAACGGTGATGAATTTTTTCTATAAAAACAAGGAATAATTCTATTGTTATTAATATTTAAAGTATCTATTCTATGAACTCTATTTAATCTAATAAAGAGAACTTTCTCTTATACTAGTTAAAGTTCATAGTGGTGGATAACTGTACTGAGAATTTGGTGGAGGGATGAATCAATTCATATTAGTTATTATAATTTATTTTCTTAATTGAACAAACATAAACAAACCATTAATGATTGATATAATTTAATTTATAATATCAAACTCACTCATGTATTGATAAATAAATCGATAATAAATACAAGGATTTTTTAATGGTTCAACACCTTAAAAAGAAACCCACTAAATTCCAAGATTATTTACTCTCCCAAACAATATATTTTTCATTATAGTTACAATTTATTATAAGATTATATTGTTGGCATGGAGTCAAACCATTCTAGTATATTGTTACACCGGGCTATGATGTTTCACATTGACCTCATATTGAATGTTTAATTTTTTTCTGGTAACAATTTATCCTAATTATAGATAAATAGGATTAAATTCTCACTTGGGACATGCCTTTCTAGATGAGGGATTCTATGCCCATTATTTCATATATTTGTATCCCAAATAATTAGACGTTTTATACCCATAACAAAGAAAAAAGTATTTACATACAGGCTTCAATACCAACGTAAGAGACCAAAAAGTAATCAACAATAATTAAAATAAAAACAATAAAATTTTAGTCAATTTATAACAAAAAAAAATTAGTTTTGGAGTTTTAGGTAATTATAATGATCCATTTACACAACGAACCCCACATCTTTCTATCCAAAAGGGAATTTATCCACTATACAAAGAATTACATATAATATACTATGTTTTGTATATCTCCCACACAATTTTTCAATGATTACACCCTTATTATAATATCCCTTTTAATAACATTCTTCATAAACTAGAGAAATTGAAATATAATAATGGTGTGCTCATATGAATAGTAAGGGTAAATAGATGAATAAATAATAATTGTTCTTAAGTGAGGATAAGATGAGAATATTATCTTGGGAACATAATCAAAGTACTTGAGATTATCATAATAATTCATACATAATAATACATTAATACTAAATCATAAATCATGGAATAAGTCTTTCAAAATAAAACATTAGTCACAAGTCAACAATATTGATCCATGGAAGCATAACATAGACATTAAAATTAAATATAATAGTGTTGAATAAATATATTATTTTAAATAAAGAAATTGTGTACATAGTTACCCACAATCATGTACATGAATAATATTTCTTAACATTGTAATATCAACAATATCCATGCATTATCTTTTGATCATATCTAATCATAATCATGTATGCTCATGATCTAGTGAATGTAGATAACCTCATTCATCTACACACATCGTCTTAAGAGTTTCAATGATTTAGTTAATTATTTTTAAGGATATAATAAAAACACCCATCATATAATAATAAAAAATAAATATACATGACATAAGAATATATGATGATTTATGATTCCAAGCATAATTAAACCATTGGAACAAAATAGGATTCACGAAAATTTCATAAATACATCATCATAACCCATCTAGAGAAGTAAAGTGGATGGTATCATTAGAGATTATTCCAAGGGAGAAAATGAATCCTTAAAGAATGTATAACTAGATAAATAATAATTTTGCATGATCATTAAATATTTTCTAGGAAAAATAAAAAGAAATTTCATTTTCACTTTGTATCATTTAAAAACTAAAAATTAATAGCATAATTAAAGTTTTATTTTACTTGAAAAACCAAAAAACATCTAAAAAATATTAATAAATAAGAATGGAGATGATAGTTAGAAGAGGCTGTGAAGTGGTAAAGGTAAAAAATCATTTTCACACATTTATTATGAAGTCCAAAAGTAAAATTTATGGAAAATATAAAAATGATTCCTTATAAACTGTTTTTAAAGAAATTCAAAGATAGTTTAAAAGGAACACGAAGAACACTTTAAGTATACATATTAATATTCTCAGAAAAATATAAATAATATAGATATGGAAGAATAATATATGTGTCAAATACATAAAACCTTTTAAATAAGTGATTTAAAAAAAACAACTTATGACTTTTAAAATAAAAATCACCATGAATGAAGTATTTGAGAAGGAACTCACAATTCCACAAGTATAACGAGATTCATTATATAATATTTAAATGTGATATTATTTAACTACATAAATTAATATTTGTTCATAATTGGAAACATGTCACAATGTAGTAAATTTTTGATGAGAAATATTTCCCTCATTTTTTTACATAGTCTAGCACACTATAACTTCCATCTTCTTTGGGTTTCCTCCTTTGAATCTATTCTTAATCCATTTTAGGGTAGTATTTTGTTGATAAAAAAACACTATGTCATTGATGCAGGTGTTAAGAAGTTGTTTTTACATATATTGGTTGATCTATGGTGCTCAATGTGGGTGGAGAAGAGTGGTGGTGAAGGCATTCATTTATATTTTAGAGGAGTGAAACCCTTATAAACACTCTTGTTATTAAAATAATATAATTTTTTTTAACAAGTTAAAGTGTCAAAAAGGAAAAAAAAAATATAATAAATGATTATAACTGTAAAAATACACTCATCCAAAAAAATTATAGATTATATATTGAGATAGTTTTTACTGTATCACATAGTTTTATCCATTTTAAACACATTTAACCCTCTCTATGGTGACTAACTTTTAATTATGATAACATAATTTTATGAGTAAAAATGAAATGAAAATTTATAATTAATTTTATTGTGTTGTGTTAAAATAATAAAACAATTTCATAATATTAAATCTGAATATGTGGTGAAATTAATTTTATTATAAATATAAAAAATACTATGAAAATGTTTTTTTAGTAAAACCCCTATTAAATATGAAAATTTATTTACAACAAGGTCATGTATAGAATTCTTCCCCATGAAATGTTTTGGTTTATTATTAAAAATTTAAAGTTATTTTACTTTAATAATAATACATAATTTTATTACCCCAAGCTTCCATGGTACATTTTTTGAATAATATAATAGCGTGTGATATAGGCAACACCGAGTTCAAGCGCACAACGACCTATCAAACTAAACGTTTTAAAAGTAGTAATGAATAAAAATACTAACTTTTTGAAATTTTAAAAATTTTATTTTCAATTTAGACTTCATTTTTGGATTTTTGATATCAAAATTATCTTAGGGTGAATTTTTGGTACTTTTCTGATAACTTTCATATTTTAATGAATAGTGAAAAACACAAAATTTTAATTAAAAACAACTTCTTTAATAGAAATAATTTATAGTGTGAAATTATAAATTTTTGTGGTTTTAAAGTATCATTATATTATATTTTTATCATTTAATATATTTTAGGTCAGTGGATGTAACTTCACATTAAAATTTTACAAAAACACATGTCTATCTTTTGATAGATTTTACTTTTTAAAAACCCTCTTTTTGGTTTTAACAATGGTAAATAATTTAAAATTAATTTTTGAAAATTATGTGTTTTTCATTTGAAAAAAATGGATTTTATATTTGGAATATTGAGGTCCAGATTGTGTAAATAGTTTACTTTTTTTAACAAACATTATGAAAAGTTACTTCAATAAATATTTTATTTACGATGGTTAAAGGGTAAATCCGGTAATAAAAGGGTAAAAAATAATATTATAATAATATTATATTACCCCAACATGTGTCCTAACCCTATTTTCTGAAACATTCCCTTCCATGGGAATCCTTGGTTCTAAATAGGGTTTCCATGGAGACACTTGGGAGTAATAATGACATTTTATATTAATTAACGAAATGTAAAGACCAAAATAACATAAACTTGAATCTTTTAGTAAAAAGTTTTTATATGAAGTTATATAATTGATCTATAAAAATAAAAATATTAATTATAAATATAAAAATATTTCCTACATAGTGATATTTTATCTATAATTTTTATACATAATATTAATGTATTTATTTATGACATAATAATGATTCAATATTTTCCTGATTAATGAAAGAATCAAAATAAATTATACTATAAATATTAAAATAATTTTTTTTAACATTTTGATGCCATAAAAGAATTTTCTAGGTGATTATTACATGTTAATGTTTATTAATGAATTTTTTTAAAGGGATAAAGTTGTTATTACTTTCACAAAAAAAATACCAAATAGTTTCAAAATTGACATAAAAGAGTTTTTAAAACAAATACTATATTATTAAATGATATAGTATTCCTAAAAATATAAGGATTGGCCAAAGGACTTAGATAAGGTTATAAATGTCAATAATGAACCATTGGGTATTATTTTATCTTTTTATAGTAAGTTTATTAACAATTTATTATAATAATACAAGAAGACGCGGTAAAAGTTAAACTATTTAACTAATAGTTAAATATAAATGATATGATCAATATAGTGATATAAACTTCTCTAAATCCTATTAGATGAGAATATTTATACCCATACCCACCTTATACAGTAAATAAATTCTTTTATATCTATTATAAACCAAATATGTTTGTATAATAAATTATTATTTCCAGATCTTCCTAAAGTGACCCTCACCTCTCTTATTAAAGGTCACTTCCTCTTCTCTCAAAATAATACCTCCAAAAACATTTATCTCGGCCAAAACCTGATCAAATCCCCTCCCAAATCCCCTCCATTCTACCTAGAGTCCTTAATTTGAACAGAAATTCCACCTATGAATCACTTTTGATCAAATCAAAAGAAAAAACCCAAAGAAAAGGTAATTATTTCATCACCTCTTTAAAAGTTTTTTCTCCTTCCACTTCCTATATCTTTGTTTTATCCATACCAAAATAATTAATCAAGCAACTTATTTATAATGTGATGTTATTGTAAATATTTTACAACCATATTCATTATTTTATCTATACTATGATTGAAAAAGTCACCATATGTGCGTACATATGGCATACCATATCCAAGTCGGGTGTAGTTCGTTATTCAATGTTTTATTCTTTGGATGGGTATAATAATGTGTATAATTTATATAAATAATAAATATAAAATTATAATTATTCTATATATATAATATACCATCCAACTACATATAATTTAACCATCAATAGAATGATATTTTCACATATGTGTATATACATCTTATAGTCTCCACGACGCGATGAGATTTCATTCCCCATCGTAAACACTCAATAAACATTTTCATTGGATGATAAAAAATTATGATTGAGAACTTAATATAATTCTTGTTATGAATGAAATACATCATATCCATAACAATCATGAATTACGTAACAAAACATATAAAAGAAAATGAATAACTTAACACCTGAAACAATGATACTACTAAAATATTATTAACAAAGTAATAATAGAAGATCATATATGATATTGAGTTAATGTTTGCGGTAATTTTATAATTTAATAACAAACATTTCACCGTTATAATGGAGGATAATGTACCCTTGACCATGGTAATGTACAAGGTAAGTGTTAATTTTATAATCTCTTTATTATCTGAGGTTGTTAATACATAATTATATACTAGGACCTCTTTATCATCCACATCCATTTTTCATAAAACTATATTTAAAAAATTTTTACTATTTACTAGACTATGAGTCAATTTAATTTATGCCATTGTCTGACTATTTATAAATTCTTTTGAAATCAATCTTTCCATCATTTTTCAAACAAGGTATTTTATGACCTTTTTGAAAAATTAAGGTAATAATGTTTTCATAACTTGTACGGAGGGTGAAGCTATTTTCTTACATTATAACACCTTCAAAGCTTCCCTTACAAGCTTATAAGATTAATTTTCAAATAAATGTTTTCTTTTCTAATTATTTGACTTTTAAATGATTTTAGAATAGGAATATACATTTCAATCAAATAGTTTTGATTTTATATATTCCAACATCCATTGATGGATTTTACACTTGTTTGAAGTTGATTTATTATAATAAAAGCATCCATATTATATTAAGGGTTTTAAGATATGTTTGAATGTGGTTGTGTTATTTTTATACCATTCATGGTTTATAGTTAATGTTTTAACATTTCGTATTCTAGTTTTAATATAAATGTTTATATTATGTTTCCAAATTTTCATATGAGGAATGCAATAGACATATATTGTGATGGGTGGATCCCACTATAGCTCCTCATTGCATTTGTAGGAATAATGAGGCAAAATAGTGTCTTGAAACAAGGCCTTTACTATGTGGTTATGATGTCCGAAGTTAAACATTACATCATTTTGAAATTAGCTGTTGATATTACATGTGATTATTTAACCAGAAAAATATCCATGTGAATAAGTAAATAGAATTATTTGATTTATATTTTCCATATTTTGATGATGTTTATTTTAAAAAGGCTTATATTTTAGTCTTATAAATTTCCTTAAATGTTTATTCTTATTTATAAATGTTTCTTCAATATTTTTATCCTTACAGAGCATCTAAACTCATCCCCTTCTTATGTTTTATCTTTTCCAAGATGTGAAGAAGTATATTGTGGAAAACCTGGATAGATAGACCAAAGGATATGAGTGTGTTCAAGAATGGAGACACAATATTGTTTTCATTATTTCTTGATGTAATGTAATTCTTATCTATGTATCTAGTACATCCAAGTCTACTAAACCGATCGGTCATTCCGGACACGGTTTATTGTATCATGCAAATGTTAGGAAATAATGCATAGACTTTGGGTAACTAGGGTCAGGGAATTAATGTTGGTATCGAAGAAAGATTAGTAGAAACCATAGAATCTATATTTAGAAAAACATTGATTATATAACATTACAAAAATATAGTCTTTTAGGATTAATATAGAATAATTTCTTATATTTTTTGTAATTTATAGTTATTGTGTATTTTCAAAGAAATACATCCCTCTCTGGATAAGAGCAGTTAGATGTGGCTTCAGCATTGATGTACCTAGGATTGAAAAGTCTGACAAGGAGTTTCGGGCTTTACCCAGGGTATCCTAGTACACGACAACGGGTCTTGCTACACTCATGGTTATGGAACTCCCAAGGTATATGATTAGGATAATTAATTTTTTTTACAAACCATTATAAAGGAATTAAGAGTAAATAATTTCTCAAATAAAACATTTTTTTTAAATATGGATTATATCCATAAACTATTCAATTTATGTTAAGTGTTTTATATGTTTGGAATTATGTATTGTGATTCATAAAAACATATTGTGTATTCTATTATTTAGAAATGGTTCCTAATGAGAGTAATGAGAACCGTATTAATTCATGCAATCCATGTAGGTATTTCCCTCCTATTGAAGATAATTATAGTGGATTTGGTGATGCAATAGGTGTTGATCAACTTATCACCATACTGGGACAACTCACTCATGTTATGAATAATAACCATACTCGTATAGAGAACCCTAATCTACAATGTGGACGATCAATGTTTGAACACTTCATGAAGTAACAACCACCAACATAAAATGGGATTACAAATCCACTTGTAGCCGAACAATGGATAAGTTCCTTAGAGAAAATATTTCATGCTTTGGGGAGTAGCGAAATGGAAAAAGTTGTCATGACAGTTTTTCACCTCAAAGAAGAAGCAGATCAATGGTGGTCATTAATTAAAAACAAAAGGGAGGATGAAAAAGTATCAAATATATAATGGATGGTGTTTATAAAGATTTTTTTATAAAAATATGTTTCTCCTGACCATCGAGCAGATATTGAAAGGAAATTTATGAGTCTGAGGCAAAAGGAGGATGAGAATGTCACAAAGTATGAGGATAACTTTACATGGTTAACAAGGCATGTAGTAGATTATATATGAAAACAAAGGAATAATATTGACCAATTCTTTGATTGGTTAAACTCATTTATCCAACGAGCATTAGTCTCACAAGCTTTCTCGATGTACGATTATACTGTCTCGTGTGCTATCAAGACAAAAAATGGATTCTCTATGTATTATAACAATAAAGAAATGAAAGAGAATAAGAGAACTGTGTAGAAAGAGACTAATAAAAGTAAAAAGGGAAAGAAGAATTTTCCCTTATGTGATAATTGTGGTAATAAAAACCGCAGTACTTTTCTAAAAGGAAGGGGTGGTTGATACATGTGTGGGGGACAAGGCCACAAAGCTTGTGGTTGTATGTGAAAAAAGAGGCTGTCAATATTGAATGATACAATTGTAGATAAATGGGGAATTATGAAAATGAATGTCCTAATATATAAGGAAACTTATATCAGAAAAGTCCCAGTGAGTAAGGCCAAGCCTATGCTATTACTACAGTTGAAGTGGAATAATTAATGTATTTGTGTTTTTGGATTCATGAATTATATTATGGATATAAGAAAAATGTGATATATATATATAGATTTTACTAAATTATTTTTTGTTTTAATTAAGGTTTTAATACGATGAAGGTAATTATATTTCCAGTATGTGTCAATAGAAGAATCATAAAATTATTTGGGGAATCTGATGTTACTGTTTATTTTGGAATTTAGAGACCTTTTAGAGAGAGTTTCGACAAAAGTATTTTGGATAACTATAAAGGTTGGAATGGATTAAGATGAACTTTGTATAGTATTTTTTATGGTTAAAAAATTTCATAAGATTATATTTGGATTATTATAATAATATAGTTTTAGATAAAAGACAACATGGAGGTTGGGTGATAACCTGTCACGTTAGACAAAGATGTAGGAATTGAATCCACAACCAAAGTGAGAAAACACTTTATCGCATACTACAATCCTACAGGATGTACCTGGTTTTTAAAAAAAATAATTTTCTTCAGTTAAATTTTATATTTTAATATTTATAACCTTATACGATTAGGATAAATAGAATATTTTTTAGTTCTATTATGTTTTGGAGTGAAAGATGAGTTTGTGGTAGAAATTAGTTAATGGATGCAACTCTACTTATAAAGTATTATTTTTTTCTTATTCTATGAATAAATTAATTTGTAAAAATTATGAAAAGGATCTTAAAACCAAAAATGTGATATCCTAGTACCTTATGTTTTGTTGAACAAATGATATTTTAAATCATCAGTGATTTATGGCTTTGAGGCCGTCAATTTTCCATCCACTTGTTTATGATTGATGATTTCAATCACTCCTTATAAATATTTACTTTTTTACAGAAATTATAATTTCAAAAAATGTTCTCCTATTATATAACCTAATTTGGTGGTGAATTTTTCATTTCCCTATTCCCTTTATCGAGATTAAATTTTATTGAACCTATTTCTGATGTGGGTTTTCCACAAATGTATTATCTATTTTTACCCTTTTATTTTTGAAGAATTATTTATAATCATGAAGACAGAATTTATTAAAGGAGGGAAGAATGTAACACCATAGGCTTCCATGATATGTTTTTTGAATAATACAATAGTGTGTGATGTACGTAACACCGAGTTCAAGTGTACCATGACCTATAAAACTAGTTGTTTTAAAAGCAGTTATGAATAGTAATACCCACTTTTTAAAATTTCATAAAATTTATTTTTAATATTGGACATCATTTTTGGATTTGGAATATAAAAATTATCCTATGGTGATCTTTTGTAACTTTTTCGATAACTTTCATATTTTGATGAATAGTGAAAAACAATAAATTGTAATTAAAAACAACTTTTTTAATCAAAATAATTTATTGTGTTAAATGATAAATTTGAGTGTTTTTAATGTATAATTATATTATATTTTTATCATTTAATATAATATAGGTCATTTTATGTAATTTCATATTTAAATTTTATATAAACACATGTCAATCTTTTGATAGTTTTTACTTTTAAAAAATCAGCTTTTGGTTTTAACAATGGAAATTAATTCTAAATTAATTTCCCTAACTTCTGTGTTTTTAATGTAGAAAAATGGATTCCATATTTGGAATCTGGAGGTACAAATTGGGTAAATAGATAACTTTAATTTTTAGACATTATGAATATTACTTTAGTAAATATATTATTTTCCATAGTTAAAGGGTAAATACAACAAATAAGGGTAAAAATTAATATCATTATAATATTAAATTACCTTAACACATTTTATAACCATATTTTCTGATACATTTCCGACCATGGTCATCTTTGGGATGATTTTGGGACCCCATGGTGCAACTGGGGAGTAATAATGACATTTTATATTAATAAATGTAAAGTAAAGACAAAATTAACATAAACATGTATCTTTTAGTAAAACAATTTTCATAAATGGATATATAATTTATCTATTAGTCTATAAATAGTAATATGAAATATAAATATATTTCATAAATCATGATATTTTCTTTATAAATTTTAGACATAATATAAATATATTTATTTATGACCTAATAATGATGTAGTATTTTCTTTATTAATAAAATAATCAAATAAATGATATTATAATAATTAAAATAAATATAATTTAAATGTTTTGATTCCATTAAATAATTTTTATGGTGAATATTACTTTTTAGGGTTGATTAAATATTTTTTTTTCATAGTGATAAATTTTTTATGACTTTCAAATAAACAAAATACCAAATAGTTTCAAAATTGGCATAAATGAGTTTTTAAAATAGATACCATATTATTAAATAATATAATATTACAAAAAATATAATGTTCCAAAAAAATACATTCATAAGGATATATATTTCAATAATGAACAACTATGGGATATCTTATCTTTTTTTAGTATGTTTATTAACCATTTGTTATAATAATACAAGAAGAAATGGTAAAAGATAATCTATTTAACTAAGAGTTAAATCTCAAAGGAAATGTCAATATGGTAACTTAAACTTGTATAAAACATTTTGGTTGAGAATATTCCATCCCATCACCAACATATCTATGAAATAAATACTTTTTGATCCATTATAAACTGAATATGATTGTATAATAAATTATTATTTCATGATTTTTCAAAAGTGACCCTCACCTCTCTTATAAAAGGGTACTTCCCCTTCTCTGAAAATCACACCTCCAAATCCATTTAGCTTGGCCAACCTCTAAAAAAGTCTCCTACCAACTAAATTAAATTCTACCTAGAGGCCTCAAATTGATCATAAATCCATACTAATGAGTCCTTTTGATCAAACCAAATGGAAGCACCCGAAGAAGAGGTAATTATTTCGTCACCCCTTTCATAGTTCTTTTCTTCTTCCACTACCTATTTCTTTGTTGACTCCATACCAAAATAATAAATCCAGTAACTTCTACATACAGTGATGTTATTATAAATATTTTACATCCATATTCATTATTTGATCCATCTTATAAAATAAAAATTCACCATACATGCGTATGTACAGCTTACCTGCTCCACGTCGTGGTGTAGTTTGTTATTCCATGCTTCGTTATTTGGATGGGTATAATAAGGAGTATAATTATTTTAAATAATAAATATAACATTTTAATGATTCTGTATATATAATATACCATCCAACTACATATGATTTCAACATCAATAGGATGATATTGTGGCTCCCGTGTATGTATGGATTACCATCTCCACGACGCGATGATATTTCATTCCCCATCATAACCACTCAAGAATAATTTTAATTTGATGATTAAAAATAATTTTTAAGAACATAATATCATTTTTAATATGAATAAAATACATCATATCCACAAAAAATTTACTTATACAAAAAAACATTTAAAGGAAAATTAAACAGTTAACACCCGTAACAATGATACTATTGAAATATTATTAACAAAGTTGTTTTAGAAGATCATATATGATATCATATTTATGTATGTGGTTATTGTATACTTTAATAATAATGATTTCATTACTATACTACTGTTTAATGTACCATCAACCATGAAAAAGTACAAGGTAAGGGTTAAATTTACAATCTCTTTATTATTCGAGGTTGTTAATACATATGTATATATTGGGACCTCTTCTTATCCACATTCATGTTTCCTAAAAAAGTATCTCAAAAAAATTTTAAATTTACTAGACTATGGGTTAAATTCATTTATACCATTTTTTGGATTTTTATAAAATATTTTGAAAGGAATATTTCTGTCATTTTTCAAACAAGTTACATTATGACATTTTTGAAAAATTAAGGTAAGAATGTTTTTTAACTTATACAGCGGATGTGGCTATTTTCTATTATTATAACCCCTTCAAATCTTAACTTACATGCTTATAAAAATATTTCCAAAATATATGTTTTCTTTTATAATTATCTAACTTTTAAATGATTTCAAAATATAAAGAGATATTTCTTTCAAATAGTTTTGATTTCATCTAGGTTAGCATCCTTTGATAGATTTTACTCTTGTTTGATGTTGATTTTTTGTTGCAAACTTACATATTGTATTGAAGGTTTTGTGGTATGTTTGACTAAGGATGTTTTATTTTTACAGAATTCATGGTTTATTGTAAAAGTATTAACATTTCTTATGCAATTTTTAATAGAAATGTTTATGTTCTTTTTATTATTTTCATATGAGGAATGAATTAGACTTAGTAAGTGATGGGTGGAGCCCCCTATAACTCTTCAATACATCGATAGGTCTCATGATACAAACTAGTGCTTGGAATAAGGCCATGACAAAATCTTATTTTTAGTATGGGCATGAGGCCTTGACTATGTGGTTATGATGTCCGACATTATGCATTCTATCATTATGAAATTAGCTATTGATATTACATGTGATTATTCTTCTAGTTGAATATCCATGTGAATAATTAAATGGCCTTAATTGATTTATATTTTAATATATTATGATGATATTTAAGTTTAAAAGGCTCATGTTTTAGACTTATACATTTCCTTAAATGTTTATTCTCATTTATGAAAGTTTCTGCTATATTTTTATCTTTACTGAGCATCTGAGCTCACACCATTATTATATTTAATTGTTCCCAGGATGTGAAAAAGCATACTGTGAGTAACCTGCCGAGATAGGTCAATGGATATGAGTGTGTTCAAAATGTGGGGGGGGGGGGAATGTTTTTTTATTTCATGATGTAATATAAAACTTATGTATGTATCTATTATATACAAGTATACTAAACTGATTGGTATTTCGGGACATGATTCCTTGTATCATGCCAATGTTATGTAATAATGCACAGAATCTGGGTAACTGGGGTCATGGTGTTACAAAAATATAATTTAACCTCATAAATACTTAATTGATGAAATAAATAAAAATAGTTTGTTTATTAAAATAGAACATCACTTAGGTTTTAAAATGTGTGACCTAGGATTCCAAATTCAACATAATATTTTTAAATTATTCTTTTTTAATTCATAATTTGATAGTTGGTCTATATATTTTTTTGAAAACCATAAAGTCAATCTTATTTCATGAAATTCTCATAATAGTGTTAGTTTTTTAAAAAATAATAATCTCACTACTCACCTAAAAACTAACCATTTTGATAAAATCTAAAAATTTCAGCATAAGATAATTTTGACATGATGAATTAAAAAATAAAGATAATTTCATCAAATTAAAATTATTAAATTTATAATTTTATTTAAAAATTAAAATATAAAATTTAAATAAAATATTATTTCATAGAAAATAGTACTTTACAACGTTAAGTGTTCTTAATATTATTCCATTTATATTTTTAATTAAATAATTTTAATATATTATTACATATATATAAATATTAAATATTACTATAATCCAATTTTAATAGTGTCTATTAAATTTATTAGGATTAAATACATTATTACATTTAAAAAATATTATTGAAAAATAATTTATTTTAACATTTGATGATATTAATTATTTATCCACTAAATGAAAAAAAAAATTAATTGATTACTATATTTTAATTTAAAATTGGTTTTATTGGTATTATTAGTATTTTAATGATTTTCATCTAATATATCATGAATCATTTTAGTTTTGTGACGCATGAAGAACAAGCTACTCAATATTGTATTTATTTAAATAAAAATTACATATTTTAATTTCATGTGATATATTTTCACTATGAAAAAATTTCGTCGATGTAATTTCAATATTTTCTTACAAAAGTGAATCTATCTAGACTCAGATGTAGATTTTATCATGATATGAAATTTCTAATTTACCATGAGGAATCATAATATTTAATTTTTAATTATATATAAAACTATTTATAAACTATTAAAAGACTCATGATGAGTTTCCAAAAGCATCACTTGGTAGATGAGAGATAATATCCACTAAATATTCAGTATATTTATCTCAATGTTGCTTAAGGTCATCGAATTATTATACAATCAAGGTTAAAATATGAGAAAATACACACACGTGATTATTTTCCATTCTATAAGAAATATTTCAGTTTTTAGTCAGGTGTTCCAATTAGTTATCACCTCTCATTTATCTCATATTCTAAATAATGAATAGGAAATATGAATTCTTCATTCCCAAAGTATGTAACTCAACTTATAAAGGATCATGAAATCAGTAAAATGGAAAAAAGTTATTCTTTCCATAGTTATCCATTTATTAAAACCAAAACATTTAGTACTTGATAAAATAATCCCAAATATAAATAAACAATTATAAAAATAAGTTGGAAATAATCATAAAAATGTAAAAAATAACACCTAGAGTCCAGCTTAAATCATTCAACAAATACCTAACCTAAAAACTATTTCAAATATTCCTAAAAAAACTAAAAACCCAAAAAAGGAAAGATTTTATGGAATATTCCTAAAAAATAAACATAACATTTATCTATAAACAAAATTAATCACTCATGCAGTCACACACCGATGATTTTATATTACATAATAATATATACTCTATAATATGAAAATATTTTCCTAAAATACCCAAATTTCCACGACATAAAAACAAAAATTAATAATATAGGGATAAAAAAATTAACACAATATCTATTTCTAAAATAATATTATCCACTTATATACAATGTCAAATATTATATAATAAATTTTCATTCAAATAATTCCTATAATGTTCCCAAGAATATGAAAACCCTTTATCCCAATCAACCATAACGACTTCAAAATCAGTTATCTTATTAAAATTAAAGGTTATCTATACCTTTCAACTTATGTCCATATAAATATAATAAATTTTATCCCAAATACCCTTCATAAAAAATCATATGTTAAAAAAATGGTGTTATATACATCAATAATGTATTAAAATCAAATAAACATCTCCCAGAATATCATCAATATCCTTAAAATTCCCCCACATAAAACCTAAAAGGCTATCTATTCCTTTAAAAATATGATCAACCATAAACTTATTAAAACATAAATTAATCCAAAACTTTTATATATCCATAACCAATAAAACTATAACCTATAAATTTATCGAATCCATTCTTAGAATGTAATTGAGGCACCCCAAATACGTACCACATGATTTGATGCTAAAAAAATTCATTAAATACGATCATTGATACCAATTGATTTATAACAATTTTAAACATAAATAATTAAATTAAAAAAAATGTTGATTCACTTATAAAAAGAATAAATACTTTAGGTTATAGTTTTATGTAATTAGAGAAAACCCATTATTTAATAAAAAACATTAATTTCCATCAAAATGGTCATTTCCCCACTATACTAAGAGTTCCGTACAATATAGTAAGTAGTCAACATTTCCAAAAAAAATTATTCACACATGATACAGTTCTAGACATATCATTAACAAGATAATTCTTCATAATATGAGGAAATAGGAAAGACATAATGGTGAATTGAATTTATTAGTACATACAAGAAAAAAAATCAATGATCGAATATCATAAGTTAGAATGAGATGAGAATATGAGTATGAGATAATATTCAATTTAAATGAGAATATAATAATTACATCACACCCAAAAATACAAGAATCATAAATCATAAATAATCTCACAATGGTTTTTTATAGGACACGAGTCATAAGTAAATAATGTTGATCCATGAATTAATAACATTGGATTTTGGGTGTGATATAATAGTGTGGAATAGAAATAAACACATAAATCAATACATTTTGATAATAAATACATATAATTATGTTCATTAATTATCTTTTCACATATATAAAATCACAATAATGTCCATTTATTATCTTGTGAGCATAGAAAATTTAAATCATGTCCACACTTCATCTTGTGAACATGACCAATAATAATCATGTCCACACAAAATATCATGAGATTTTAAGCTTTACTGTATTCATTATAGGTATATAATTAACACACAAAAAACATATTAAAAACCATATATTTTTACCTCATACAAAAATAAGTCATTACCAATTCTTTCATAGCTTAATTAACTTGTAAGAAATATACAAGTTTCAAGAAAACGTCCTTAAAACATCATCATAATCCATATAGAGAAATAAGGTGGATGATATCATTATATATTACCTATAATTATGAATATAAAAAATTAAAGTGATTTTAAATAGATGAAATATAAATTTATAAATGAATTTAATAAATTCATTGAAAAATTAGAAGAAATATACTTTTCTTTTGGTAACATTTTTAAAAATATAAATTTACAAAAAAATGGGAAATGGATTTTCAATGAAAAATTATATAAATTTGTAAATAAATATTGATAATTAATAATTTTTAATATTACATTTTAAGATGATTAAGTGGTATAAATTAAAAATAAATTATTTTTACTATTTTATTTGTAAGTTAAAAAATTACCCACATGAAACAATTTTAGAAGATTCATTTTTAAACCATTCCAATGATAGTAAATGAAATTCAAAAATCACCAAGAAATTTTTAGAAGTGTATAAATCCATAATTATTAAAAAAACCAAAATAATATGGTCATTTTAAAAAATATTTGTGTAAAATCCTCCAAAAAATTATATTAGTAATTTTAAATAAAAAATTAAATAACTTTTAAAATAAAAATTACCATGAAATAAATAACTTGATAAGGGACTTAAAATTAAATGTATATAAATGGATTCATTATATAATATATCAAATATAAATTTGATATTATATATAAATCATTAAAGGTGATTAATTAGAAAAATATTGTAAAGAAGTAAATTTTTGTTGAGAAACATTTACCTTAGTTTTCCACATAGTTAGTCATGCTCTAAATTCCTCCTTCCTTGGGTATCCTCCTTTTGATATATACTAAATCCTCATTAGGTTAATTTTTTTGATAAAAAACCTATCAGTCATTCATATGGGTGTTGGGAAGAGATTTGGTTAGATCTTTGTTGATCCAAGGTGCTAAAAGTGGGCAGAGATGTGAGGGGGTGAGGGGATCCTTTTATAATTGAGAGGAGTATGACCTTTTTAATTAATTAAACATTAAAATAATATAAATATAATTCTCAAGGTCAATTGACACCAAGGAAACCAATATTTTATAAAATAATAAGATATTTTGTTTTACACTAATAAAATCTAATTAAAGAATAGATTTTGTCACATCTGTGACGTTATCACATCATTTTAACCCATTTGAAACCTTATAATATTGACTAACATTTATTGATGGTAAATAAATATTATGACAAAAATTGAAATGTAAATTAATAAATAATTTTAAGGTTTTCATTAAAAGTATTAAAATAATTTTACAAAATTAAATTTCATGAGGTTGTAAAAATTACTTTTAATATAAATGTACAAAATATGATGAAATACATGTTTTAGAAAAATTTGTTTTTAAAAATAATAATGCATTTACACCAATATATTGTATATAATCTATCACCATGACATTTATTGGTTGATTATTAAATAAATTAAATTTATGTGACATTAAAACATACCCAAAACTGAATTTATCATTGTAAAAAATTAATTAAATTAATAATAAAAAATAAATCTTTTATTAGACTAAAAATCTCTTTGGATTTAAAATATAATATATAGTATTATATATTCGACATTTATTATTTATAAAAAATTATATTTACTTCTAAATTTTATATTTGTGCAATAATTTTGTAAAAAAATTTAATGTCAATATTATATCATAATTAGGTCATAAAAGTAAATGTATTTCTAAAAATGTTATTTTTCACTATTCACCTAAAAACCAAATATTTTATAAAAATACTAAAAATTCACCCTAAGATAATTTTAACATGATTAATATAGAAATTGTGTTCATTTATTCAAATTAAAATTCTAAAATTTCTAAATTTCTCTTTTAAAAAATATATTTTTTGGTAAATATTCTCTACTAGAAAAAAGGGTCTTATAAATTTTATGTGTTATTAATATTATTTCATATAAATTAATAATTAAACAAATATTAATATATTATTTCATATATTGAAATATTAAATTGAAACAAAATTATCATTTAAAAGTGATCAATTAAATTAATTATGATTAAATACACAACACATAAAGAATAGTTCCATAGAAAAATATACTTTTGAACATGGAATGATTTTAATTATTTATCATATAAATGGAATTATTTTTAATTGATTACTGTATTTTTATTTACTAGAGGTTTTATTATTCTTATAATTTTCCCAATAATTTTTATATAATATTTCGCTTTTCATTTTAGTTTAGTTTTTCTTGTGAAACAAGCTATTTTGCATATTATTTATTTAATTGACAATTATATATTGAGATCATAAGGTGTGACCAAAAATATACCCATGGTAATGAGATGTTATGCCTATCTAATTTTGATTTCCCTCAGAAGTGGTATTTAATCCATATGATAAAATGCTTCTATGGAAGGAGACAAGATGACCATATGATAATTTTTACAATATGACTTTATTCCATTCCCTCATGTGATATTACTTTAGTCTAGGGATGCACATCCCCCTTGAGGTTATACCCATGACTATGAACATTATTACCTCTACCGATAATGTTATCAAGATGTGTTTACAAAATTTATATCTTAGCTTGGGGATGTTATACCCATGCAAAGGATTGTGTTATTGATATGTACTTCCAATGTATTGAAAACTATGGTATCACATGGATGATATAACCTCTACTATAGATATGTTTTTGGTGCGCATTTCACATATGTTTTTTATTATGCTAGGATGAAATTCTATACCTACTAAATATGGGTTGTGACACGATTACCAATCAATAATAATGTGATATATTAAGATAACAAATAGCATAAGAAAAATAAGGTATGTCTATAAGTAGGTGGATATAATATACATGTAGCTATAACATATTTGTTATAATTTCCATTCCTAATTTACCTTTATTTATTAGAATATCACTCTATATAAACACTTTCCCATACACGATGTGCATAGAGACACCATTGGTGGTTTCCTAATAAATTGTATATATATCCTGATTAGGTGAACTTGCAATCAAGAATACATGATGGCATGTGATCTAGTTATGGTATAGAGGCATGCTATTATCAGAATAACCATGTATCTTGGTTAGAGTTGGGATACAAGACTATGAATTGATATGGGAATAATTTTACAATCATATCTATGATTTCGCTTACTTTTTGATTGTGTAGTATATGATAATCCGAAAAAATATCATATTTATATGAATGAATGTATTTTATTACTATTACTCATTCTATTATTGAATTGGACTATTTATTTATTTTTTGATAGAATATATTTGTGATTTCTTGTTTTATTTGGTTATTTTGTGGTGATAATTGACTATATTAATTCCATTTCATTTTATGGATCTCTATATATAAATGTGTAGAGACTCCCGACTAATTAAATAGAACATCACTATTGTTTGGTATCCTTTACATTTCATGTAGCACCATGTTTGTTAGTAGTTGAGTGGAACTGGATTGGGGATCCCACAAAGTAGTATTAGAGACATATTTTTCTTTTTCCTTATTATTTGGGATACGGTATATTTGTGATAAAATGTGTCCCAAATCTGAGATAAATATTATATTTTGTTGTAGTAAACCGATATATTAGAAAATATCAGATTACCATTAAAATGATTAATTTTTTGTTTTCATTTTAATGGTTGGGTTGATTTACTAAATATAATGTATTGTGATATTGATTTATGATTTATTGTTTTTTTCTTGGTTCATAGTTTTAAGAGTGTATTTGTTTATGAATTATTATTATTATCACACAGGCTTCACATGAAAAACATATTCCTTCCTATGATTTAGCACAATAATTGGGACATAAGGTTTGGATATTTTAACTCTCCTAAAAAACATAAAAAAAATTATTTGAAAAAATTATTTTATATTTCTATTTAACCAAACAAGGATTATATTATCATATTTTTAAATTGATAATGTGAATACTATATGTATTTGATTCTATCCCTTTGACAGGGGTTGTCAGGTCTAGAGCGAGAACCTAAGATTTTGTGATACCCCTAGCATGTTAGGGGGTGTGTATAAAATAGTGAAATTAGCTACATGTTACTTGTTATACTTTATATTATATTTAGACCTATTAAATATGTGATTGAAATTCATGAATATGGAATTCCGATGAAATGTTTTATTGATGACATTCTATTTAGTTTCATGAGATAGATCATGATCTTGTTCAACTAGATATTGAGATAGATCCCACATTTGTTCTTATACCTCCTCTTGATTAGTAGATCCATGGGAGTCAACATGGCGTTATTCTGTCCATGGGATGTGGGGATCTGAGAGGGAATAATTCCCAGTCTATTTTAAAAAAGGTGTTTTAGTTGCACCATCCACATTTATTTTTCATAGAACGTGTACCTAATGATGATGATATGTGTGTTGAGTCTGTGATGACTATGTTACATCATATAGAGACACCCCTTGAGTAGTAGATAAATCTTGTAGTGTATATGATTTAAATCACAGAAAGGAAATGGTGGTATGTCCTTGTATAGGAAGAAAAATATGTGAGGACATCTTATAAATAATTTCACAACCCTTTTTGATGATTTTATTTCCTGAGATTCTGAGATTTTACATATATACGTTCTTTATGTATGTGGTACATGGTAGCATGTTAGTGATGAACTATATAACTTGATTTAATGAGTTAATTTGCCTTTATACTTTTATGGGTTATTATGATACGACTACGGTTCGATGTTTTTAGTATATACTATGAAACATGATTTATTTTCAGGTGAATATATTCTATGTTATGTTTTTTTTTCAAATGTTGTGAACTAGGATCTCCTTATATAGAAAAACGTGGGCTCAGATAGACCATCTAGTTAGTTGAGATCTTTTTCTCGGTTTGGGAGTGGATACTCAAGTAGATGAAAGTGGTTTTTTGGTTACTCTGATTAGATATGTGATGGGAAGGCTATTCATGGCCATGGGTCTTCTTTTTCTTTATGTGGGTGGTCTTCACTAGTATTTTATCCGTGTGGTGGGCTTGGGAATACTACACTATAGTTACACTGACCACCTATGTAGTGTCATTATTATGGGTATATGAGGTATCTATAATGATCATTCTATACTTATTATCATCTAGTTTGTGACTATGGTAATATGAATTTTCATGTATTAGTGACAAGATTAGGTGTGATGATGTAATGTAGTTGTTATATTTTTTTAAGTTAGACAAGGTGTGTATGTGATTAGGGATATTAGGGTCAATATAAGTAGTATATTAGTGGTCTGGAAGGTATCTGAGGACTAACAGGGTAAGGAATAGGCTTAGGGTCAATCCATATTTAATACATTGTGACAATACTTGTTGTCCATGATGATAGTCCATTGAATGTCTGAGGTACATTTTAGTATAATGTACCCCTATATCATATTTTTTTTATATGATTGAATCATGTTGATTTATCTTTGTTCTATATGTCAGTGATCTGTGTTGACCATTGATTAATTGTGTTGAGTGGTGTCTATTGATATGCCTTTAGGTGTGTTATATGATATTAATTTTCAATGTTTTGAGTGTTAAATTATGACATGTGGACATAAACATCTCCACGATTTCTTCATGTTAAATATTAATAAATTCAAGGAGATCCATGTTTGGTTTTGGTTGATGTGGTTTCCAGTGCACATAAAATGTTATCACCCAGGAGTATCATTCACGCAACACTAGGATTATAGTTTTACCATTGATTGTGAGTGTGATTTATTTTAAGGTCATTAGAGACATAACCCTCATCATGTTTTGTTGGTTTTATCCTAGTCTTCTAGTGTTTTTTTATGATGAGGGGATGAATTATACATAATTTCCTCCAATTGATGACAAGTATCAGGATTTTCCTTCAAGAATAAATCACATGTTTTCCACCTTACATAGGGTTGAGTATTATGATTGAGATAGAGATAATCATAAATATTATATCCATTTTTTCTTCTATGAAAACTATAAGATAATGAACATTTCTAAATGTGTATCTTGATTATTTTTATGTAATATTTTTAATTTTTTAGGGTACTTATTTTTTGGGTTTAATAATTGGTGAGTTTGGGTAAAAATTCAAGAAAAATGGACGAATGATGGGTAGTGCACGGTTCGATCATGGTATTCCCAAATCGTGCTCCCTGTAAAGAAACCACAAAACCCCCCACAGAGAGGGGTTTTATGGAAGGTTCATAGTTTGAAAAATCCTAAACCCTCTTATGAGAACCTTCATACCCCTAGTAGAGGTGCATGGTTTGGAAAACCATGTTTCTCTACCCATGAAACTATGTGTTGGATTTTAATTATGCTGAAAATTATTTTTAAATTTCACAAACCCCCGATTTTGAATCTTAATTATACCCAACATAGCCCTAATCAAATTATCACAATTATTATACTCCATGACAAATTAGTAAGGCTCCATATCTCCATTATTAATTATTCAAAGTCCAAATTGGAGATATTCACCCCTTATAATAAGAGGTTATAATCCCATGTGGATTCCTTCTCCTCTCCCATATCTCCCTCATCTTTTAGAGGGATGTTATCCTATGTTTAGTTGGATCTAGATATAGTTTTGTTGGATCTATATCTATACTTATGGGAACTATATCTTGGATTGTTGGATTTTGATTTATTTAATTTTGAATTTAGGTTCCCATTCTGGATTACATTATTCTCTATTTTTGTACTCAAATTGGGGATTTATACTGGAAGGAAATATCCATAAATTTTATGGTAGGTGGTATATTATTCAAATCAGAAATTCTTGTTTTCAATTACCTATATTTAATTTCAGAACTTCTATTGGATTATTAGTAATTGAGTTCCCTAAATTTGATTACATAATTTGGTAAATTATTTAATTAAGGTATTGTTAAATTGGATATATTGAATTTATTGAAAATAAATAACTAATTATTGAATTAATTTTGGAAATATAGATACTTTTGAATTGCAATAATTAATTCCTTTATTAAATTTGGTGATATTGATATTTTTAAATCGGAATATTTAATTATTGAATTAATTATTGGGATATTGTGATTGTTAAATTGGATTAATTAATTATTTAATTAATTAATGTAAATGATGTGATTAATAAATGGTTTATTTAATTAATGTAAATTACGTGATTATTTATTTTTTGAATTAATTTATGGGAAATATGTGATTATTTAATTGTTGAATCAATTAATAGAATGATGTTACCATGGAATTTTTATATTGGATTTATTGATTAGATAATTAATTAATGGGTTTTTGTGGTACATGAGATATTGTGATATTTTTGATATTATGATATTTTTGATATTGTGATAAATTAATATATGTGATATATGTGAAAATCATGTGTGGGATATTGTCTGCTGCATCAAAATCCTATAGTGATAATTGAGATGATGAATAGTAATAGTAACATTTAATATAAATTTATATGATGAATGGTAACAGTATAATTAATATATTAATTGAGATTCTAAATGGTAAAAATGGAATTAAAATTTGAATTGAGTCAATTAATGGTAATAATGGAATTTAGATATGAATTAAGATACTGAATGGTAATAGTAGAATTAAGATACGAATTGAGATGATGAATGGTAATGATGGAATTTATATACATGATATCCATTGAGGATAGGTCAGACATCTAAATGGTCCAAATCATGTTTTCAAAGATTGGGTGTCCTTTTGGACTTGATGGTTATGTGGTTAAATAATGAGTAATTAAATAAATGTAAACTGTTTACTTTATTGGCTTTATTTATTATTTATAGAATTGAATACATAGTTTTGACTGGATATTTTTTTAGACACCATTGGTGGTGACCTACTGAGTTATACTCCCATCATACTCGGGCTGCCTGACTGTTGCCCGAATAGATTTCACGGTTAGAGGATAGGTTTATGGAAAAGGACCTAAGTAATATTGTTGTGTCTGGATGGAGAATGTTTGAGGGAAGCCGACATGATTCAGGACCTACATCGGAGTTGTTGGTGTCTTTATTTAATTTTTGTTTTGTATATTGACACTTTTCATGTACTTGGAAATGCACATATACTATTTAGTTTTGATATTGTATACCTTATTTTGGTCATCTTGTGATACTAGTATTATTTCTGGATATTATTATATATTTTGGATTCTGTTTATTTATTTTTTCAAGTGTATTAATCATATAAAGAGGGTAAAGTCTCACCCTAATAGATGTTGAACCCTCACTGCTAGTCAATAGCCTCTATTATATGCAGTGGTGCACCTGAGGTCATGTGACCAACCTGTATGGGACACCAGTGTGAAGCACCCGTGTTGGGATTTTACAAAGTGGTATCAGAGCACATTTTTGTTTTCTAATCTATCGTATTACTATTTAGAAATGTAGAAATGAGACTAGGAAGAGATGGGCCCTAGTTTTGAGCTCATGCATTGGAGTAGCTAACCCATGTATAGGGGAGAACCAAAGTACCTAGGTTAAGATTATTATTATTGTTATTTTTTTTACAGTTTGATGATATTTATCCCTGGGTGACACACTTGTTTTGGGATGTGATTATTGTTTTAGAGATTTGGTGGTATTTGACTCATGGATTGATAAAGAATGAGAGATGAGTATGTAATCATCATTCAAGGAACTCATGTTAATTTTTAAATACATAATGTATTAGAACACATCAGAAAACAAGATATGAGTATGTATTTTAACTTGATTTATTCTTCATTGCTTATAAAATAGAAATGAAAAGGTGTCTAGTATGAAATTCAAAACATTAAATGATGAAAAATGTTGAAAACAGGTGTCTAATGAGAATCATGAATATGATAATAAGATTACCTTTTGATAACCAAGAACTAGATGTATAATTGTTAAGTGTAGTGATTGCGCCTCAATTTTGACAGTGTGGCGGGGTTTGTGGAAAAAACATGTTGTTCCTTATTATGGTTCCCTCAAAAAAAGGTTATAAAGTGGGGTTATGTGTGCTGATATATATGTTTGGAATTTTAGAGAAATTCATCCAGGATGAAACTTGTTGAGTTAAAAAGAGGGGGACGTGGAAACAAATTTTCCGCCTTTATTGGAACCTAAGGAATGATAGTGCTGGGTGAGGAAGTAGGAGAGAGGTTCCAAGAAAAATTTTCATGCTTCATGATATTTAAGGAAAGGAAAACATAGTGGGTAGTGAAGAATATTTATGACCAAACATTGGAGTTCAGTTAATGAACCCTCCAATGTTTAACAGGTAGGGTAGACCTATGGTAGTGGATTTTTGGATTTAATCCAACCATACTATTCTTGACCATTTGATGATTCATGTCAAGAAAAGAGTCATGTTGGCTACTTATATAATATTAAGATTAGTGAAGTGCTAGTGCGATGTTCAATATTGGATTGAACATGATGATGGTATATTATGGAAGTAATTCTTGGATAAGTTCATGGATAACTTCTATCCATTAATGCTGAGGTAGGAGAGAGAAATTGAGTTATTGAGTTTGACTCAAGGGATCATGTTCGTGATGCACTACACATGAATTTTTATAGATTTGAATTTCTTTTCTCTAGCATTGGAAAGTGATGAGACACCTATGATGTGGCATTTTTTGGATGGAATTAAATGTGAAATTTATTTCCATGTATTTTCTTTTAGTTAATGAAGTCTGTGTAGGTGGTGGATCATGCTATCATTGCTACGAAGAACCAAAACGAGGCTTCTGGTGTGTGATAGATGTCCCTTGTTGGATGATCAAGAGGTAGTACTTCTAAGATTACGAAGAACCTATATGATAATTTTAGCCATGGGATAAAAAGAAGAGGGGATATGGGGGAGCATTAGTTACTCAATACCTTACTCGAGTTCTTTTCCACCAGTGTGGTAGGACGGCCCACTATCATAGACATTGTCCCTTACAATTGATAGAGTGGCAGTTCTATGGTAGGATGGTTCATCTGAAGTGGTTTTGTAAGAACCAACAATTGACAGGTAATGACAGTGTATCTAGGAAGAATCAGAGTGTTAGAAAGGGATATTCTATACCATATTAGTCTGGTAGCTAGTGTTCTACTAGATATGGTTGTAGACGCAGTGGATGAGGTACATTTGGGAAAGTGTTCCAATATCTGTAGAGTGGGGAAACATAGGGGACTTATAAAACATATTAGGTAATTGAGGAAGGATAGTTACATTCAATTAATCCTACACATGGGGATAATGATTATAGACCATTTATTGTTAAAGGTATTATTATATTAAATTATATGAATTCTATTAATTTATTTGATACATGAGCCTCATATGTTTTAATATCTTTCTGAATTGTGAATAGTTTTACCCTAGCAGTGGAGTTCATGAGTAACGTTATGATGATTGATACACCTTTGGGAGTACGATTGAGAGAAATCTTCTTGTCCCTGAGGTGTTCTAGCGAGGTAGGGGAGTACTATTTTAGGGTGGATCATTACATTCATGACATGTTAGGATTCAAACTAATTATGGGTATGGACTGGTTTGTAGCATAATGAGACTACATTAATTGTTACCCTAGGAGAGTACATTTTACAACACATAAGGGTAAAAAAAACTTCATTTTGGAGAGTAGGATATCAAGGCCTACCGTGCATGGATTGTTCACCAACAACTAGGGGGTATACCGCTCATGTTTCTTATATGTTTCTATATGACATAAGTGAAAATAAGGATGTCTTTCCACTAGTATTGGAATGGTTTCTATATGTTTTATTAAATAATTTTCCTAGATTCCACCAAATAGATACCTGTAATTTACAATTGAGATCATTCCTAGATCATAGTGAGTTTTTCTTCCATTGTAGAGAATGGAACAAGCCGATATTTAAGAGCTTAACACTCATTTGGAGGATGTAACACTGCAAGCATCAACAATACGTTCCCCTTTGAATAATATAATAGCTTTCAATATACGCAACTTTGAGATTCTAACACACCATGACCAATCAAAATAGTTGTTATGAATAGTAATCCCCACTTTTTAAAATTTTATAAATTTTATCTTTCAAAATGGACTTCATTTTTGGATTTGGAATATCGAAATTATCTTAGGGTGAATTTTTGGTATTTTTCTAAAAACATACAATTTTTTATGAATACTGAAAACAATGAGTTATAGTTTAAAACCAAATTTTTATTTAAATAATAAATTTTTTTATTTAAATTTATTTTATGTAAAAATAGATACATAATACCTATATATGTTCAATGTAATTAATTGGAGTCATTTTGTAAAAATATTTGATATATAAAATTTTATTGATCTTTTCACCATCTTTTACCCATTTCCTAGGAGCATTTGCAAATTTACATAAAACATAATTTTACCACTTCTGTGAGTTGAATTTCAAAAATCTGAGAGATACGGTTAAAATCAAGGAGTAAAATTTGGTTCAATAAGATAAAAATAATTTTTGGCAATTAGTAACTTTTATCTTTTATTTACCACGGCTAAAAGTAAATAGGGTAATTAAAGCTAAAAATGATATTATTATTACCTAACACAAGTCCTAATTATATTGGATAATTACAATTCGACCAAAAAATCATTATGAATAAAATATGAACCACTTTGGTCCACTTGGATTAGATTATGACATTTATTATTATTTAATTCAAAGAAGAGTTAAATGAGTTAAAATAAATGATTAATAACTAAAAAATTTTTAATATAGGGTTACACAAAATTTAAATTCAACTATAAATATTCATTAGAAAGAAAAATAGATTTCCTATATAATTTTATTTTATTTATAATTTTTATACATTAAATAATTAAATTTTTTAATGACACGATGATGATGCATTAATTACATAATTAATGAAATATTAAAGTAATTGATATTATAAATATCCAAATAAATTTTATTTGAGACGTTTTTTGAATTTTAGTAATTTCATTGGTTAATATGACATATTAGGGTTGGTTAGATAAATTGTTTTCGAAGTAATAATGCTGTTATGAAATTATAAAAAACATAATACCAAATAGTTTCAAAATTGACATTAAAATGATTTTAAAAAAATATTATATTATTAATTGATATTCTATACTTAAAAATATATGGATCGGTAAAAATACTTATATAATGATAGTTTTATCATTAATGAACTACTTGGGGTTTTCTTGGAAGTTTATAGTAAGTTTATTAACCATATAATATAAAAATACAAAGAGACATGGTAAATGACAAACTATTTAACTAAGAGTTAAATCTAAAAGATAAGGTTAATATAGTGACCCAAACCTGTCTAAAACATATTGTTTGATTGTTTTATACACATCCATACCTTATCCATTAATTAATCTACGTTGTTTCCATTATAAAATGAAAAGTATTTTATTACAGAATAATATTTCTATATTTTCCTAAGGTGCCCATCACTCCTCTTATAAAAGGGAATTCACCCTTCTCTCAAGTTCACACCATCATTGACATTAGGATCGGACAAACCCTGCCTAAATACCCTCTAAACTATCCTCACTTCATCCTAGAGGCCTTATTATAGTTAGAAAAGCCAACCTAAGGTGTCATTTTGATCAAATCAAAAGGAAGGACCTGAAGAAGAGGTAAATATTCCATCACCTCTTTGAAGTTCATTTCTTCTTCCACTTTCTCTTTTATTGTTGTTTCCATTATAAAATAATAAATCTAGTAACTTCTATATACTATGATGTTATTATAAATATGGTACAACCATATTCATTATTATATCCATCATTTGAATGACATTTCACCATACGTGCGTACGTACGGCTTACCGTCTCCACATCGTGGTGCAATTGTTATTCAATACATTATTATTTGGATGGGTATATTAATGATTTGAAATTGATGTAAATAATAAATATAACATATTAGTGATTCTGTATATGTGATATAACATCCAATTATATATTATTTTCATAACAAAATAATGATATTGTCGCTCGTGCGTACCTACGGATTACCGTCTCCACGAACGCGATGAGATTCATTCCCCATCGTAATCCATTCCAGACTAATTTTCATTATATGATTAAAAATAATGTTTAATTACTTAATATCATTCTTAATGTGAATAAGATACATGCTATCCATAACAAAAATAACTTATGAAACAATGAATATAAAGGAAAACGAAACGGTTAACACCCGAATCGACAATAATACTAAAATATTATCAACAAAGAAATATTAAAATATTATATATGATATCATAATAATGTATATGATTATTTTATAATTTAATAACAATTAGTTCACCATTATATAGGCGTTTAACCTACCATCAACCAAGGAAATGTTTAAAGTAAGAGGTTTTTATCTCACTTGTAATTCCGTGAGATTTCCATTGTTCTCCACTTAATTATTGCATGTGGTGTATTGTGTACTTCCATTTGTTATATATTATCATGAATCTATTTATATTAATGGCATTCTGGGATTAATTTAGTGGTTTATATCTTTTTTTCATACTACGTGATTGATTACAATGATGTAAGGGATTTTCATCTCACTTTTTATTCCAGTGAGATTCATGCTATATTTGCCACTATTTCATTTTGTGAGGAGTATGTACTGTTCTTGACTGAATTTTTTGTGTAATATACTTTAATTTATGAGTATTTACATATTCATTGTATGGTACTTCTTTCATGGGTTTTATGTATCATAAGTTACCAAATCGGTAAGGGAATTCCAAATTTCAATTTCCACTTAGTGGGCTTTATTCATACATCCTTGATTATTTTACTCCATAATTATGTGTGGAATCACTATTTATTATTTGGGTAGTAATTTAAACTACCATTTCTGTGGATATACTTTTGATACACATAATCAACCCATTTATAAATTCTCAAGTCATCAATATGGACTTGATAAGAGTAATTTTAACTCAATCTCCATTTATTGAGTTAAACAACCAATTCATTGGTGTTGTTTTTAAAAGAATATTCGTGAATGTCCTATGATTGATTTATACTAAATATCCAATCATATTGAGTGTATTTATATTTGTCACACATAATTATGTCGCTGATTTATCCTTAACCTAAGGATGTGGCATCTAAAGGACATTTCATCTCAATTTACATTCCATTGAGACTTCTTTGTTGTTATATGCCAATTCACTTTTATATGGTGTATATAATGTAATTTTACATAGTATATCAGGAATACCTTTATTCACAAGATATTATAATGTTTTGATTACTTCAATTATTTGTAATCAATTGTCTCTCTTTTGGTTAGGAACTCTAACTAAAATATCAATTTAAATGTTTTGATGATTTATTATTCTAAATCATTATCATTAATGTCAATGTTTTAAAAATGGTTTTAAGTATTTATTTATCTGGGAAATAAAGTTTTAAAAATAAAATTCCTTTTAAAAGTTTCAAAGTGGTATGGGACACTTTGATTCAAAAATCTATTTTAAACAGCTTATTGACAAATAGTGTTACTTTTAAATGTTTTCAAGAAAAAGGGGGATATTTCTCTAAAATAGTTTTGATGATTATTTTCATCTATGTAAATATCCTTATTTATTATAGATTGAGGTTAATCTATTACAATAAAATCTTCCATATTGTATTGAATGAGTTAGTTTTGACTGTGGATGTGCTATTTATATAACATTCATAGTTTGTGTATAATGTATTGACATTTCGTACGCTAGTTTTAATACAAATGTTTATGTTATGTTTCAAACTTTTCATATAAGGAATGAATTGGAATTAGTAAGTGATGGGTGGGGATCTCTATACCTCCTCGATGCATCGGTAGGTCTCATGAGAAAACTAGTGTCTTGGAACAAGGCCTTGAAAAAATATCATTTGTAGTCTTGGCACGAGGCATTGACTATGAGGTTATGAAAGTCTTGCATTATGAATTCCATCATTATGAAAGTGGCTATTGATATTGCATGTGATTATTCAATTAGTATAACATCCATCCGAGTAAAAACTGTCTTTATTTTGATTTATATTTTCCATATTATGATGACGTTTATGTTGAAAAGGATTTTGTTTTAGTTCTATACATTTCCTTAAATGTTTATGCTTATTTATGAAAGTTTCTGCTATATTGTTATCCTTACTGAGCATCTGATCTCACCCCTTTCTATGTTTTATTTTTTCCAGTATGCGAAGAAGTATATTATGATTGACCTATAGGGATAGTCTATGGGATCTCAGTGCTGTATATGGAACCAATGTTTTTGTAGTTTTACATTTTATGATGTAATGTAAACCTTATGAATGTATCTATAAATGTATCCAAGGATACTAAACTAATCTGTCATTCAAGACTTTATCTTCTGTGATCATACCAATGACACATAAAAATACACCGACTCTGGGCTTCGTGGGGTTGAGGCGTTACAGAGGAGTTAGAGGATAAAGGATCTATCCATCCAAGTGCGTGACCATGGATTTCTTTAGTACTTTTTTATAAAAAGGATGACATGACTATATGCTTGTGTGTTAATTTCTATAAGATGAACCTGGTAACATTGAATAATATATATCATATTCTATGAATTGTCAATATTTTTGACGAATTGAGAGGATCTTGTTTCTTCTCCATGAATGAATTGAGATCATGGTATAATCGGTTTAGAGTTCGAACATCGGATATACCAATGATGTATTTCAGAAGTAGGTATGACCTATATGAGTTCCCCATGATTCCATTTTGGATGAATAATTTACCATTAATGTTAATGGATTCCATGGACATAATATTTCATCCATACCTAGATCAGTGTGTTTTAGTGTATGTCGATGACATCTTGGTGCACTCCAAGACTCATTACATTCATTCCCAATAGCCTTACAACATCTTTAGTACACTGAGAGAGAATCATCTATATGACAAGCTATCAAAGTGTCAATTTTGGATTGATGATGTGTGTTTCTTTGGTGACATAATCTCAGATTATGGTGTATCAGTGCACCCAGATAAAGTATAGGTAGTGGTTTCTTAGAAATATCACTAGAATTTTTTTGATATCTATAGCTTTCCGGGTTATGTAGGATATTACCAGAAGATCATACATGACATATCCTACTTGGGGAAATCACATCCAGCCTTGAAAATATGGAATACTGTTTGAATGGTCTATAAAATGTGATGATTATTTTTAGGAGATGAAGAAGTGATTTACTAAAACACCAATATTGATCATACCCAATCCAGGTGAAGAGTACATGATGTTCTGTGATTATTTTTGGATAGGATTTAGAGCTATGTTGATGTAGGTATATTGAGTTGTGGTTTATGGGTTTTGGTAGTTTAGTCCACATTAGAGGAACTAACCTATTACTGACCTAGAGTTACAAGAACTTCTTTATACATTGAAGTGATTGTTGAATTACCTATTGGGTGAACCTTTTATTTTGTATACTGATCACAAGAGGAAAAAGTATTTACTTTCACAGTGAGATTTGAATCTCCGATAGTGGAATTTGGTTGAGTATATGTATTCATTTATTTTTATCTAGAATATACAGCTTTAAAGGGAAACAATGTTGATGATTATTGAAGTAGGAAAACATAGACTCAGGATGTTTAAGAATCTAGTTTTGAGTGTAAGAAGATTAATTTACTAGCTGAGATGTATGTTGAGGTTCAGGAGAGTTAAGAGAAGATGAATCTCATATAAATAATATAAGATTATACTCTTTTTTGATGGATCATCGATAGGAAGTACGATGATATGGAGTGTTTGACCTTGAAGGAAATCCAAGAACATGGGGAGTAACATTTCCATTAGACCATAGTTGAGGATGATGTAATCTATTTCATAAATTAGGTATTTGTTCCTACGAGCATGTGGGAGGAGCTAATTACTATATTTCATGCCAAAAAGTGGGAAATGCATCTTGGTGTGTCCAAAATGTACCCAAAACAACGATGACAATTTTGGTGGATTGGTATGAAAAAGTATATCAAAGGGTTCATGAAACTATGCTACAAATTTCTATAGGTGATGACAGAGCATTAACAACCTGGGGGTTTACTGTTGTTCTTGTCCATTCTGGAATGGAAGTGGGATGACATTACCATTGAAATTGTGGTGTGTATCTTGAGAATTCCCAAGAATAACGAGTCTATTTGGGTTATTGATGACTGTTTGACAGAGGTATCATATTTCTTGCCAATATATGAGACTTTATCTATGGATCAGTTGAGAGACTTATACATTCATGAGATAGTTTATTTGAAAGGGGTGCAACGGAATATTGGTTCAAGACAAAACCCAATATTTAGTTCATGCTTCTGGTAGGGCTTATGGACGGTTCTTTGTATATTTGTTTTATTATGTACAACATTTCAACCATAAACAGATGTACTACCACAATGTATTATACGGGTTCTTGAGTATATTGTTCATGAATGTGTTCAAGACTTTGGTGGGTAATGGATGATAAACCTATAACATAAGGAGTTTTCTTATAAAAATAGTTATCAGGAAACTATTCATATGGAACCATACAAGTCTCGCTTTTGTAGTCCATGTAGATCACCTCTATGATGGATAGAGGTGGGTGAGTCATAGTGGTTGGGACTGAGTCTCATGCAGGAGGCTTCATATCAGGTTCATTTTTTTGAAGTGTATTGTTATGACTCAAAGTAAACATAATTCATATGTTGATAGACGTATATGACCCATAGAGATTAAAGATGGAGACCTTGTATTTCATAAGGTGTATCCTAGGTTGGGTCACCACCAGATATAGAGATCAGGAAAGCTGGAACACATATTTTTTGAACCGTTTGAGTTTTTGAAGTGAATTTGGATGACGACGTACTAATTTACTCTTACACAGAGATGCAGTGTCATGCCTGATGTGTCTCATGGGTCAAAAATTCATTGGTCTCACCCAAAATCTTCTCATTTGATCGATGTGGATGATGTTGAGATGAATATAGATTCATCCTTTGAGGAGAATATTATATGTGTATTGGATCACAACGAGAAAGGGTTGCATGGAAAGATCATGTTGATAGTTTATGTTTTGTGGAAACATAGACATGTGCAAGAGTAAACTTGGGAGAGACAAGTTGATATGCAGGTTAGTGTCCTGATCTATTTCCCTCAAGATCTTAGAGATACTTGAGAGTATAGCTCAAGGAAAAGCTGTTATATGGTGATGAGATTGTAAGATCCTGACCATTTTTTGGATATGTATGTGACTAGTTTTAGGTTCACTTTTCTTCCTTGTTTTGAGTAATTTTTTTGGGTTAAATCATGAATGAATTTGGGTGAAAATTAGAGAAAAATATATGAATTATGTGTAGTGAATGGTTGGTTCAATGACTTCCCAAAAATTTCACCGTAGACCATAAAACCATGAAGCACCTAAAAGAGAGGGATTTCATAGCTGGAATACAGTTTTCCAAATCATGTTCCCCTTCCCCGGAAACCCTGAATGAGTTTTTAATTACCCCGAAAAATAGATTTAATTTTCATAAACCCCCAATTTCCCCCCTAATCAGCCCAAACACGAATCTAATCAAATTCTATCATTATTGGAGGCACCATGAAATTTTTATACGGCACCCAACCTCTGTTATTGTTGATTTAAAGATCAGATTGAATATTTTCCCACCTCCCAGTAATAAGATCTTATCCCGGGTAGTTTCCATATTCAATATAGTCTCCCCCTCATATTTTTGAGGGAATTTATCCCATTTTTTAATATTTAGATCTAGTTTTGTAGAATCTAGATCAAGTTTTGTTGTATATTGATTCATTTTAGTTGGAATTTATGCTCCCTTTCTAGATCTCGTTCTTCATCATTGATCAACTCAAATTTGGGATTTATATTAGTGATCGTTCTTCGTAAATTTTTAGGTGGGTGGAATATTATTCGAATCCCATAGACATGATTTCAATTATGTGTAGGTAATTATATAATTATTATTGGATTATTATATATTGAGTTTCTTAAATTGAATTAATTAATTTGTAAAATTATTTAATTAAGTGACTGTGAGATCAGATATATTGAATTGATTGAATTGGAATAATTAATTATGGAATTAATTAGGGGATATTGGGTTTAATGAATTAGAATAATTAATTTTTGAATTAATTATGGAAATATTGATATTGTTTAATTTGAATAATCAATTGTTGAATTAATTTTGCGTAATCGAGATTATTGAATTGGATTAATTAATTTTTGAATTCATTAATGTAATTTTTGTGATTAATTAATGGTTGAATTAATCAATGGAAATGTTTTGATTAATTAATCATTTAATTAATTAATTGGGTAGATTTTATTAATTAATTATTGAATTTATTAATGGAATGACATGAATATTCAATTGTTACACTATATTAATTTACTGGTGAATTAATTAATGATTAGTTGTGGTACATGAAATATTTTAATATATGAGATATTGTGATAAATGTGATATATGTAATAATAATGTGTTATACATGGTGTGTTGCATCAAAATCCCATAGTGATAATTGATATGATGAATGGTGATAATGGAATTTAGATATGAATTATGATGATGATTGGTAATAATGGAATTCACATATGAATTGACATATTAAATGGTGACAATGACATTTAGATATGAATTGAGACTATGAATGGTAACAATGGAATTCGAATAAGAATGGAGATGATGAATGATAATAATGACATTTAAATATTAATTGATATGGTAAATGGTAAAAATGAAATTTATTTATGAATTGAGATGATGAATAGAAAAAATGACATTTAGAAATATGAAATCCATTTGGGATAGTTTATACATTTGAAATGGAAAATTTAGGGGTTTGGTTGTCCTTGGGAACCTAGCGGGTAATATTGTTATATAAAGTGTAATTGAATAAATGAAAATAGTTTTTTATTGATTTTATTTATTCATTTTTTCAATCACTTACATTATTTTGACTATATATTGATTTAAATTTCATTGGTGGTATCCTACTAGGTTTTACTCACCCCCTTCTTGGGATTCCAGATAGGTACCTAAATAGATGTCATGGTTGTAGAACTACTTATGGGAAAATTCCCTATAATAAATGGTTATTTCAGGATAAAGCATGGTTGAGGGAACAAGATGAGATTTGGGCCCCGCTTGATAGTTTTTTGTGCCTTTATGTATTTTGGGTTTTGTATATTGTCATTTGGCACGTAATTATAATGGAATATATACTTTTTAGTTTTGATATTGTATTCCCTATTATGTTCATACTATGATAATGATATAAATTCTAGTTACAGTTATATCATTCAGATTTTATTTATTTATTTATGTTAATGTATTTCCATAATAAAGAGGGTATAGTCTCTCCGTGATCGATATTAGACCCTCAATGGTAGTCGAATGCCTCTATCATATGAGTAGGCACACCTAAGATCATGTGACCGACTGAATTAGGGTATTAGTGTGTGGAATATGGTTCAATACATTAAAAAAACTACTATAAATCATAAAGAGATTATGTCTTAATTGGAAGATTTTTAGGTGAAGTTATTTATTCACTCAAGAATTCACCCATGGGATGATCCTATTTTTTCTAGAAGGAAGATAACTCATAATGCTTGTCTAGGATTTATTATAGGTTTAACTGGGTAATATTCAATAACTAATATCATCTGCCTCATATTTTTGACTTGTTTGAACAGATGTGGGAATCCAGGTGATTCTCCAAGATCATGTCGAGGCCTGGTTATCATTAGTTACAAGTGATGAATTATTATATTTCTTTCATATCTTTTTGGAGAAGGTACAAAATATATTAGTATTATGTGATACGATTCATATATATATATATCTGTGTGTGTGTGTGTGTGTGTGGTATAAGTGTTTATAAACGTGACGAATCACCTCTTATATCTATATCAGGAATAGTTATTGGTGGAATTTGTTAATAATATTTGGGTGTACATACAATCAAGGGAAGACCATTCATGAAAACTTGATATCATTATTATCACACTAAGAAAACATTAGTTATAAACTATGTTTTCAATGATTTAGATTTTGATCAATAGGTTTTTCTTTTTAGGTCACATTATATATGAGGTAGATATACTAATGGACACTATGAATGTAGATGCCGTTTTTATTGGGAGTGGGAAAATAATTATTTTGGGGTATATTGAAATCTCGAATTTACATGATATTACAAGAGATTAATTTAGGTCATCTACATTTTGGTTTCATCAATGATTTTCATGAAAAAGGAAGGGGTGAAGTTTGAGTGGTTTGATCCTTATGAGAGATCATTCTAAGAGATGAAAGGTAGATTCTCATCTATGTTGTTTCTGAACATACATATAATGGTTAATGAGTATACCCTATATTTTGATGTGTCGAGCATAGGCCATCAAGAGGTTCTAAAAGAGGGTTATAATGTTATTAGCTAATGATCTAAGAAGATGTTGTTGAATGAGTAGAACTATCTGATTCATGATATGTAGCTGGGGATGATAGTGAATTATTTTAGATATTAGTATCACTAAATTCTATGTGAGAAGTTTTTCACACATATAGACCATAATATACTTAGGTACATATTTTCCTTGAAATATTTGAACCTTCAGTAGAGAAGGTGGGTTGAGTATTTTCAAAATTTTACATTGAGATGGAATATACCCCAGAAAGATGAATTTTTAGAATAATTCATTGAGTAAAAATTCTTATCCATAGTTATTGTTAGAGGCTTGTAGTGAGTGAAATTTTATGAGATTTATTTCATAGATGTATCTAGTCCAAAAATATCTAGGTAAAGTGACATTTATGTCCATATATCTTAACTTACCTCTCCTCTAGAGGGTGAAAAATAGTTAGTAATCTATGTTGTACTTTTTGGTGATGAGGGAATCCATATACGATGATGTTCCACCCATAACTAGTCCCAAGATGTTGTTACAGAACTTTGTGTTTGTTGTTGTGTGTTAGTACATACCAGCATTGATAAGGAATTAATATGGGATTCACATGACTCAATATGGGCTGGTCACTCAAGGATGACTAGGATGTAACATGATATTCGTTATATTTACTTGTGGTTCAGGATGAATAAAGGAATAGTGAACATTATTTCACAAAATATTTGTTATCATTGGGTGATGTTCATGAACTAGTGACCCATCTATGAGTGGAAGTGGGATCATGACTGAATGCCTAATGGCCTTATTTTTTTTAATTTTTTTTGAAGTCCCCTTTTTTAATGGGGATGAGGGGTAACCATACATGGCCTAAAGGCCCATAGGTAATAGTCCCAATACATTTCCATGGTGTCTAAAAGACCAAACATTCAAAACATCCCCACCCAACCAATTATTAATTTTTTTATAAAGCATCTGACCAGAAAATGGTGATTAAAAAGAACCCCTTATAGGATTTAATGGGGCCTGATATCGATGTAAATACATACCATCTCATTATTCCAATATTATTTAATTTATTGGTGGTTTTTATATCATCCCAAACCTTTAATATATAACAGTACATGATTTTAAGCATAATTACACATCAGGGTAAAATCCATGGATCATAAAGTCTAGTGTCTTGGATGACTAGGTACCTAAAACATAAAACATGGGGCTAAAATAACCATTTATTTACTTAATCTATATAAATAGATCCTAACATCCTTTTATCCCTTACATCTACATAGGGTACCCTGGGGAACACATAAACAAGGGGATGAGCTAAAAATCCCAGTAAGGGAATGAACATAAGGATATATCCTAAGCGCATGAGTTAGGAGGCATTTCGTAATGATTACAAAGCATGGAACATATGATATCATTTAATATATGCATGGGATCATATAATCATGGAATGATATAAATGTGGTAGAATCATAAGACATTTTTTTAGTACTAGTCAAGGCTAACCCCCAATCTCATTTCCCATTTTAGTACGGGTCAAGGCTATCTACCAATCCCATTTCACATCGCATCTCATGATACTTAACTTTACCCATGGAATTGAAGAACTATCTGGGCACACCCATCTCAACATTTTCATGAATATTTTTGCTAAATATATAATCTGTCCACATCAATAATCATACATAATCAACCATACCTAAATATAAGGGTTCCCATGGAAAGAATTAGGTACCACAACCATGACATAAATCATAACCAATGGGCGTATCATGAAAGTGTCTATGAATTAAAATAAATAGACATGGAAATTAAATAAAAATATATCATGGTACGTGATGTCAAAAAGGAGTGACAACTTTAAGGAAATGTATTTGGGAAATATTAGCATTAAAACATTTTGTGCGGTTTTAAGAAAAATACTACAGAGATTTTAAAATAGAAAAGGGAAAAATATTTTATATAAAATTAGAAGTTAACCAAGAAGGTTCTTATAATAAAAATAATTATTTTATAAAGATAACTATGGCTTGAAAGAGATGATATAGTGCACTTGAAATCGGGTAAAAATTCAGGATGTTCCCTTAAAACATGATTTCTTATCGGGGCATATCGAGGTGAGAATCATTAAAAAAATGAATATCTCTAAAAGAGAATGAGGGATGGATATTGGAACATGGGTTTGGAGAATATAAACAGTATTTATAATTTGTACATAAAAATAAATGACAACTTCGTTTGGGTAAAAAGAAAGATAGAGAAACCCGAAAGAGTAAAGGAGGTTCGGGTAGAAGTCATTATGGACTATTTCCATGGTATCAGGTGTACCTAAAAGGGATTTTATGAGAAAGAATGGGGTTTCTAATAACATATAAATCATTAGGTTAGTATGGGTAAGTTGCTAAATAATATCCCATCATTATGGATCATGTATCAAATTGAATAACATAGAGGAAAATCTTGAAATAAAAGTGAAATGGGGAAGATCTCTTACCATAAATCCGTTGTTGCTATCCACATTTAATTAAAGACCTATATAAAAAAAATTAGGTTTATTAATTAATAATTTAATAACCCATTATATATTTGATTTTTTATTATATTAATTTTAAGTCCATACATAACCATTTTGATTGGTTATGAGGTTCAATTTCATTGTTCGGGCTCATTTGTTTACATGATTTTAATGACCAGTTGACTTATATTTATGTTTGGATAAACACATAAGATGAAAGTGGTTGTCCAGAATTAATTTTATATTAAATTATTAAAAAACTATGATATTTCATGGTATTAAATTTAATTTGGTTACTCAGAGTGAAGTCGAACTATTATATAAAACCAACGTGACAACTATTTTTGTTAATTGGTTGGTTTTATTACAAAGAACATGTTTTGATTTACAACTTAATAACATTTTATAAAAATATAACAGAATCAATATAGGATATATTACATATATATAATCTGATTCAGCAATAAAAAATGGTTTCATGACCATATTTAATGATAATAATAGAAAATGATAACTGATTATCATTGAATGTGCTAAATTAGCACATCTCAAATGGTGCTTTCATTACTTTTAAATAAAAGGAGGGGAAAGAAGAGAAGATAATGAAATATCACATTAGAATAAAAAAATTATAGTACTATTATGTTACTGGAGTTATCATACTATATGGGTGAATGGAGGTGAGGAAATAAATAAAAAGAATTGAACAGAAAAGAAAAGAAGGAATTAGAAAGAGGAATTTACCTCTTGAAACTTCCTCTTTTGAGAACCTCATAAGGGAAATGGTTTGGGTATATTGAAGAGGCTAAGAGATTTTAGAAATGATGGAGGAGTTTGGAGAGATATTTGGGAAGAATTTTGGCAAGGGACAAGGCTTGAGAGGTGTGAAGAGAAGTGGTAATAATGGGTGGTATTTATAGTGGAGGGGAGGAGGGTTTTCAAAATTCTTTTAATCATTAGATTATTATTTCTTCTAATGATAAGGAATAGTAAGTATTAAAAGACCAAGAAATGTAATAAATTCATGTTAATTCGAAACAATTGGTCTTTCATCTGTAGATCATCATCAATGACTCAATTAATCCATTATATAGCATATATTGTGAATTATCAGATTTTACTAATCATAAAAATTCCAGTATTTCAGAAAAATCCCAAAAATTAAACCAAACCATTTTCCAATGTGTAGAATCCAAAAATAAATCCATTTTTCCAATATAGTTGTCTTAATATGATTAATTTAATATTTAATTAAAATCATAATTTATTATTAAAACCTAGTTTTAAAACATTCATTTACTTATTCTAAAATATATGTACATCATTATTTCACTTGAATGTTATTTTAATAATATCATAAATAATTTTACTATTCAATAGGGTATATCATTATTCATAATGTTATGTTACTATTCATAAGGGTATGTTACTATTCACCAAAAATTAAGTTGTTCTTATCAGAATCCAAATAACTTGTTGGTTACAACCATGTATGTCAGATTTTAAAAATTCAAATCATAGAAGTGACAAACCTATGTTTATAGGTCACTTAACACTTAATAGTTCATTGTTTTGTGTTTTCATTGGATTTCATGACATTATTATGAGAAGGAAATTTCCATTGAAAAACATTGGGTCATTACATTCTTCCTTATAAAATTTTTCCATCAAAATGTTGTTCGATATTCTAAGCCGTAAACAAGTTAGGGTGCTTCCCCTTCATTTCCTCCTATAGTTCCCATGTAGCTTCGTCAAACATTTGTTTCTTCCACACAACTTTGACAAGATGGGTTGTCTTGTGGCATAAAACCTTATCTCTTCGGTCCAGAATCTTCAGTGGCTGCTCTTCAAAAGATAGATCATCTTCCAGCTGCACCACCTCTGAGTACATTATATATGAGGGATTAGGTATGTACTTCATCAAGAGTGATACATGAAACACATCATTAACTCAATCAATATTCGGTGGAAGTGAAATCCAATAGTCCACAACTCTTATACGGTCAAGGATCTCAAAGGGGCCAATGTACCTTAGGCTTAACTACCCTTTCATTCCAAACTACATGACTCTCTTCCATGCTGATATTCGAAGGAAGACATTATCTCCAAAATCAAACTCTATATCCCTTAGACAGTTGTCAGAATAGCTCTTTGGCTTACTCTAAGAAGTAATGATGTTTTTCTAGATGACTTGAACCTTCACTGACATCTCTTGCACTAGATCGGGTCCAAGTAACTTTGGTTCTCCAACATCATCCAAATAGGTTGGAGTTCTACATTAATTTCCATACAGAGCATTATATGGAGCCATCTGAATACTCGAGTGGAAGATATTGTTGTATGATAACTTAACCAATGGGAGATGATGATCCCATCAACATTTTAATTCAAGAGTGTAGGATCTTAGCATATCATCAAGCGTCAGATATGTCCTTTCAGATTGGCCATCAGTTTTGGTATAATTGGCCATGCTTAAATTTAAACCTGTAATCAAATCATGTTGAATACTGCACCAGAATTTAGATGTGATCCTTGGATCAAGATAAGATATAATTGAGAGTGGAAAACAACGCAGTCAACACATCATTCACATATACGTTTGAAATTTTTTCATGCAAGAGGTATTCCCGAATAGAGATAAAATTGGATGTCTTGCTGAGTCTGTCAACCACAAACCGTATCGCATTATTTCCCCTCAACGTCCTTGGGAGACCCATGACAAAGTCCGTAGTGACATTCTTTCCATTCCACATGGGTATAAAAAATGGTTGCATCACTCCTTCGGTCTTTTGTCACTCTGTATTAACATTCTGACATACCAAGAACCTTGATATATATTCTGCAATATCCTTCTTCATGTTATACCACCAGAAGTGTTCTCGGAGATCAAAGTACATCTTGGTACTCCCTGGATGGATAGAGAATGTTGATCCATGTGAATTGTCTAGTAGATTCTTCTTTATCCTGGGTGATGAAGGTACACAAATCCACGTTCCGAACCAAATCACACCATCATCATTGATATGGAACTCATTCATCTTCACTTATTTTTATTCATTCTCCATCTTTTATAACTCTACATCATCCTTTTGAGCTTCCTTAATATTCTCTTGAATGGATGGTTGCACAATAATTTGGGTAAGGTATCATGTATCCCCTTCAATTATGATTTCTAAATCCATCCCTGGAATATCCATTAAGATAGGTTCTTTCTCAATTTGTTACATGGATAGAGAATTAGGTTCTTTTCTAATTAGAGAATTGGCTACCTTGTTCACCTTTCAAGGATGATAGTTAATAGAGAAATCGTAATCCTTTATTAGCATTAACCATATCCTTTGATGAATGTTGAGCTCCTTTTGTGTGAATATATTCATTAGGCACTTTTGGTATGTGTATATGTCACACTTCTCACCATAAAGGTTGTGCTTCCAGGTCATCAAGGAAAAAATCATTGCTACCAGCTCTAGATCATGCGTCTAGTAGTTATGCTCAGGGATCATCAACTACTGTGAGGAATATTCTATCACATTATCATTTTTCATGAGTACACAACCCAAGAAATTTTTTGAAGAATCACTGTATATCACAAAATGTTCTCCACTTTTGGATAATGTGAGTACAAGTGTAGGGATCATCCATATATTTAGCTCCATGAAGCTTAACTCACATTATTCCATCTAGAAAAACATCACCCCCATCCGTTTCAGCTTGGTCATTGGGTTTGAAAATCATGAAAAGTTCTTCACAAATCGTCGATAATACCCAGATAGACCACAAATTATAAGGATCTCTGTTATGGAAGTTGTCATGGGTCACTCTTAAATTTCTTTCATCTTGTAAGGGTATAAAAATATCCATTTTCTTGTGATAACATGCCCCATGACTGATACTTCCCCCATCTAGAACTCACATTTACTATACTTTTCATACACCTTCTCCCTTTACAATGTATTTAACATAGTATTAAAATGATCTTCATGTTCCTCCTTTACCTTGGAGTATATTAAAATATCTTCAATAAAGAATACCAAAAAATTGTCAAGGTAATCTCTAAAGGAACTATTCATTAAATCCATGAAAATTGTTCGAGCATTAGTGAACCCGAAGGGAATCACTATAAACTCATAGTGTCCATACCACGTTCTAAAGAAAGTATTGGGATTATCTTTCTTCCACACATTTAATTGATGATATCTCGACCAAAGGTCAACCTTAGAGAAATAACTGGCCCCACGAAGCTAATCGAACAAATAATCTATCCATAGAAGGGGATACTTGTTCTTTATCGTGATTTTATTGAGATAATGATAATCAATGTAGAGGAGCATTGATCCATCCTTCTTCTTAAAGAAGAGGACTGGTGCACCCCATGGTGAGGCCCTTAGGCATATAAAACCATTTTCCATATTCACCTATAACTACTTTTTTATTACATTAAGCTCTACTGTGGCCATTCTATATGTTGTCTTTGATATTGGAAAAAATCCAAGAATAAGTTCAATTGATAACTCAACATCTTGTTCAAGAGGAAGACTAGAAAACACTTCAGGGAATACATATGTACAATCCTACGTGATGTGCATTTCTTCAAGCATGATTCTCTTTTTTTATCAATCATTTTAGCATGAAATGATTGTTCATAAGGCGACAATATCCACACTTGACACAAAGATTCTAAAAGAGACTCATTTTTCTACTTACACTTGTAATGAATAGGAGAATTCTTTGAGATGTGAAGAGTAATCTCCCTTTCTATATAGTTGATGTTGGACATGTACAAAGATAAATATTCATGCCCAAGATAGCATTAAACTCCACTAAAGGAAGTATGGTGGGATTTGATGGGAGGATAAATCCACAAATCTTAATTGGGGAGGAGTTATAAACCATGGATGCAAAAATTTCCCCATTCACTATTCTCGTAGATAACTTTTCCCCAAAATTTTGAGGTAGTGTTTGAATAGTTCTACTAAACTTGCAAGATATTAAAGAATACGTAGAACCAGAATCAAATAGTATGTTAGATGTTCTTGAAGGAATAACTAGCGTACCTGTCACCAAATCATTGTCTGGATCCAACATATCAATAGGTTTTTGTGGATACCTTGTGATAACCCTCGTCTTACAGAAAGTGTTCTCATAATGCCCATGATTCTTACAGTTGTAACACTACACTACTGGCTGAGTCTTAATCTGAACCTTCCTATCTTTTTCAACATTAGTGGGATATTTCATATCCATTAGGCAGTTCTTGGCCAAATGACAAAACATTCCCCATTTGAATCATTTCTTGGTTCCCTTCAGATAGTATCCAAGATGCTTCTGCCCACAATTTTTGCATGGGGAAAAGTCAGGCTTCCTTCTATCATGGGATTTGTTCAATGAACCACCCATGTTGTTCCCCATTTTCCTCTTCTTATCACTGGGCCCACGAGACCACTAAGAGTCTCTAATCACCATTTCATCCTTGAGGGAACAATGGACAATATTCTCATAACTTTCGAAGTATGAAATCTCTAAAAAATTTCATATACTTGGCATTAGTCTGCTAAAGAAGCGATCCACCTTGATTTCGGGGCTCCTGACAAAGGAGTAGGTGTACCTTTCAATCCTTGTAATTTTTTCTTTGTACGCCCCTATGGACTCATATTCCTTATGCTTGAGTCTAAGGAACTCTCTTTCTTTGTTGAGAAGAAGGGTTCAAGGAAAATATTAGTTGAAAAACATCTTCTGGAATTCCTCCCAATACAAGGAATTAATTTCCTCTTGAGACTATATATTATTGATTAGTGTCCACCACTGATCAGCTTCCTCACCAAAATGATAGAATGCCTTTATAACCATCTCTTATTCTAAGAAATGGAGGATAGAGAATATCTTTTCAGTGCAGTTAATCCATTATTCCAAGAAAAGGGGATCATAATATCCACTAAACATGGGAGCATTTTCCGCATGATGGATTCATGGGAAACATGCTCTTTCTGTGGAGGAGTAGGGTATTTTTCTCGATTCAAGTTATTATTCATAACTCATGCTAGATGAGAAAGTACTTTCATGATATTTTGAGAACCCACTCCTGTCATGTCGGGCATATCATTAATGAAAACATAACATTCCCTATAACATGGGTTGTTGGAGGATGTTCTTCTATTTCCCACCATTAAATAAGAAATATAATGTATAATTAGATGTCTTGAATACTTAGATATTGAGCAAAAAAAGGAAATAATGAACATAAAAAAGAAGAACTTATAAATAATAAGTACATCCTAACATGTGATTCCTGAGGTTTAAATCTAGGTTATCCTCAATCTATTTCCTGACATATATTCTTATGATATTTTTTGTACCATAATAATGGTTTATACTAAGATCATGAATATACTAAAGAATATCCCCCAAGAGTGTCATAAGAAATAGTGTAGTAAAGGCCCGTTTTCATGTAACAGGATACCCCGGGTCAAGCCCTAAATTCCTTGTCGGAGTTTTCACTCCTAGGTACATCTGTCCCAGAGCCACATCTACCAGCTTGTACGTAGACATGGATGTATTTTATTTTTAAACCACTTACTCTATACTTACAAAAATTTAGGGATGATTTATTATACTTCTTTTCATACTTAAGGTTATCACAATTGTTATCTATTCGTAATCCCAAAAAATAACTAGACCATCCTTTGATACCAACTATTGTGACCCAAGCCTTTTATATATAACATTACATGATTTTAAGAAAAATTATACATTAGAGTACAAGCCAAGGATTGTTAAGTTTAGTATCTTGAAAGACTAGGTACATAAAACATTAAACATGGGGCTAAAAAACATTTCATTATTTAATCTCCATAAAGTGCTCCTAACTTCTTCTGATCCCTTAAATATGCATAGGGTACCAAGGGGAACACATGAACAAAGGGATGAGCTAAAATTCCCAGTAAAGGAGTGAACATAAGTATGCATTTTAAGCACATGAGTTAGGAGGCCTAAAATAATGATATCGAATCCTGGACCATATGAAATCATATAATATAAGAATGGGATCATATAAACATGGAATCATTGAAATATGGCAGAATCATAAGACATTTCTTTAGTAAGGGTCAAGGCTAACCGCCAATCCCATTTCCCATTTTAGTACGAGTCAAGGCTAACCGCCAATCCCGTTTCACATCACATCTCATGATACTTAACATTACCCAATGCATTGGAGTGCTATCTAGGCGCACTCGTATCAACATTTTAATGAATATTTTTTCCACAAAAATAATCTTGCCACACCAATAATAAGTCATAATCAACCATACATAAACATAAGGGTACCCATGGAAAGAATTAGGTACCACAACCATGATATAAATCATACCCAGTGGCCATATCATGAAAGTGTCCATGAATTAAAGGGATTATATATAGACATTAATTTGGCATATATATCATGGTATGTGATGTCAAAAAATAGTGACAACCTATAAGAAATTTATTTGGGAAATTTTATCCTTAAAACATTTTTTTCCGGTTTTAAGGAAAATACTATAGATATTATAAAAAATAAAATGGATCAATATTTTATTTAAATTGAGAAGTTAACCAAGATGTTTTTATTTATGAAAATACTGATTTTATAAAGACTATTCTCTCTTAAAAAATACGATAGAGTACCCTTGAAATCGGGTAAGAATTTAGGATGTTCCCTTAAAACATTATTTCTTATCCGGGGTATCAAGGTGGGAATCACTAAGAAACATGTATATCCCCAAAAGATAATGAGGGATGGATATTGGAACATGAGTTTGGATTCTAAAAAAAGAATTTATAATTTTTACATAAAAATAAAAGACATCTTCATTTGTGTAAAAAAGATAGGAAAACCCGAAAGATTAATGGAGGTTCGGGTAGAATTCATTACAGATTATTGGAAGGGTATCAAGTGTAGCTAAAAGGGATTTTTTGAGTAAGTATGAGGTTTCTAATACCTTATATATCATGAGGTCAGTATGGGGAGGTCTTCAAATAATACTCCATCCTTAGGGATCACAAATAAAATGGAATAACATAGAGGACAATCTTGAAATAAAAATGAAATGGGGAGGATCCCTTACCTTAAATCATTTGGTGTTCTACACTTGTTATTAAAGACCTGAATAAACAAATTAGGTTTATTAAATAATAATTCAATAACCCCTGATATATTTAATTGGTTCAGTATAATCATTTTACGTACATTCATAACCATTTTGATTGGTTATGATGTTTAATTTCATTATTCGGGCTCGTTTGTTTACTTGATTTTAATAACCAGTTCACTTATATTTATGTTTGAATAAACACATTAGATGAAAGTGGTTGTCTTAAATTGATGTTATATTATATTAGTGAACATACAAGAGGTTACATGATTTTAAATTTAATTTTGTTACATAGAGTGAAGTCAAACTATTATATAAAACCAAAGTGACTACCGTTTTGGTTAATTGGTGGGTTGGATTACAAAGAACATTTTTTGATTAATAACTTAATACCATTTGTAAAAAAATATTACAGAATCAAAATAGAATATATTAAAAATATATATAATATTTTTGAAACATAACAAAAATGGTTTCATGAACATATTTTATGGTGATAAAAGTAATTTATAAACTGTTGTCCTTAAATGTGCTAAATTAGCACATCACAGACTGTGATATCATTCCTTTTAAATAAAAGGTGGGAAAAAAAGAGAAGATAATTAAATATATCATTAGCATAAAAAAATTCAAGTAAATTTATGTTAATGGAGTTATCATACTATTTTGTTGAAGGGTGGTTAGGAAATAACCAAAAAGAAAATAACATAATAGAAAATAAGGAATTGGAAAGAGGAATTTACATATTGAAACTTCCTCCTTTGAGAACCTCTTAAGGGGGGATGTTTTGGTATTTTAAAGATCCTAGAGGCTTTTTGATGTAGGGGAGGTTCTTGGGAAGATATTTGGAATATTGTAATGGCACAATGTTTGAGATGAGTGAAAAGAAGAGGTAAGAATGGGAGCTATTTACAGTGGAGTGGAGGAGGGTTTTCATAATTTTTTAATCATTTGTTTATTATTTCATAAAAAAAAAAGAAATATTAAGTATTACATTACCAAATATAGTATTAAATTCATTTTAATTCGATACAATTGGGCATACATCTTCATATCATCATCAATGACTCAATTAATCCATTATTTAGCATTTATTGTGAATTATCTGATTTTACTATTCATCCAAAAATTCCAATATTTCAGAAAAATCCCAAAAATTCACCTTAACCATTTATTGATGTTTATAATTCAAAAATGTAGTCAAATTTTCAAAAATAATTTTCAAAATATGATTAATTTAATATTTTATTAAAATCATGATTTATTATTAAAACCCACTTTTAAAACATTAATTTACTTACTTTAAAATAAAGGTACATCATTATTTTACATGAATATTATTTTAGGACTATCATAGATAAGGTTACTATTAAGTAGGGTATATCAATATTCATAAGGGTATGTTACTATTCATAAGGGTAGGTTATTATTCATCAAAATTTAGTTTTTCTTATCAGACATCAAATGACATACTGGTCACAGCGGTGTATGTCAGATTTTCATAATTCCTTACACAGAAGTGACAAACATATGTTTAAAGGTCACTTAGTACATAGTAGTTCATTATATAGTTTTTTCATTTCATTTTTTGACATACATATTAGAAGGGAATTTCCATTGAAACACATTGGGTTGTAAAAATTTCCCTTATTATCTAACCTCATTTGGATCTGAAACTGGGATCTAACATCATTTTTAAAAAAATTATATTTCTCTTCAGAACTACCTATGCTGAAGTTACCCCCACCCCCAAAGACCATTGGAACTACCTCTGACTCATGAGATAGTTTTTACCAATGATAGATACACCATGTTAGAGATCCCACTGCATCAATCAAGCCACAACTATATGTCACTCCACCATCATTCGTCCAAAAGTACACCGCTAAAGATTCCTTTCATCATTGAATTCCACACCCAATGTCATATAACCCACTTGTGAAGCTTTATTCTAGAATTTATATCAATTATAAGGACCCCTCTCTCGAGATTATGTGGCCCGACACTAGTCTCATCGGCCTCTATGGCATGCCAACCCCCGATAACCCCACCTCCCTTCTGCAATGTGGTGGGGCTGCATTACCTAGGTTAGACTACACTGGGTAAACCCACCCACACAATATGTTTTTTGTCAAGACTCATTACCTATATTTGACACAGGATTATAGGGTTTTTGAGTATATCCGGTTGTAAGAATATAGTATGGGTTATTATGGACTAATTGACCAAGGATGCACACTTTATACAAACATTTGAGACCCAATCAATTCATATATATGATGGGTTGTATATATATGATATTTTTAATCCCCACGGGATTATAGAACATATCATTTCAAACTATGATAACCATTTTAAATTTCATTAATGGAAGGTTCTACAAAAAATCATTGAATATGTGTGTTAATTTGAGCACAACCTACTTTCCTCACACTAATTTAATGTCTGAGCATACAATTTAGATTCTATAGGACTTTATATGGGAAATTCTCATTGATTATTGAGAATTGTGGGATATAAATCTAATTAGTTATGTTTTTTCCAATAACAATAGTTATTAAGATTTTATTTAGAAAGAAACTTTTAAGGATTAATATTTAAATCTGTACTAATTTTCTCTATATTGGTTAGAGGTATAGGATTTAGCTATTATCCAATTGAGTATTATTCAAGTGGAGGTAGGTAATATCTATTAAATCCAAAATAGGTTGGTGAAAACATATAGTATAAAAAATAATATTAAAATAAGATAAATTATCCCCTCAAATTCGAGGTATCCAATCATGTTTTCTTTTGAGTTTTTCCTCATTTGGGATAGAATATATTAATGTTAGGGGAAGTTGGTGCCTAGATATGTGGGGATATTTAAGGTTATTGAGGAAATTATTACCATGGTGTATTCTTATTATTATAGTGCTATGCACTATGTGTTATATGTATCCCATCTCTGATGATACCATCCTGACCAACCTCACACAATTAGTGTTGATGAGGTTGATCCAGATTCATACACATTATTTAGAGAGGTACCAATTTGGATAGAGTATCTAAGTGAAAATACTCTTAATGGGATGAATGTTTTCACTGATATGCATGTGGTGGTAGCATATTCATATCCAGGAGGAATCATGGGAGCGAGTGTTTGAAATGTGAGTGAAATGGATAAAGTTATTCACTAATGAGGATTAGTTATGATCAATGCCACATTTCAGGGATTATATACCGTATGGTTGGAGTTTGTAACACATCATATTTGTTTAAAGTATGAATTTTAATTACGTTTTTACCAAATTTAATTTTTTTTTGGGAATTTAATGTGTTAGTTTTGGATTGGGGTTCTATTTTGAGAAAATGATCCTCATATAGGGAAATGTTTATTTTTATAGAAGAAACTAGGTTACATATGTCTTAGTAAGGGGTACTTGGTGGCGAATATGGTGATATTATAGCTCAAGATAGGTCCCCAGCCACCTAGTGTTCTATGACTGGGTACCCGGTGAGGGGTGACCTAATATCGATTTGTTTTCAATTTTGTTTATTAAATTTTTAATTAAATTATTTTATGGTTAATAATTTTTACTCAAATGGTATCATGTTCTCATTTGAAAAAAAATAGTTTCCATCCTCCCCACTCCTCTTCATTTTCTTTCTTTACTTCTATATATTAGATATCCCTTGTTTTACTATGAATTTGAGTACCATCAGTCATAGAGTGTAACCCATTGTATGATTATTAATCTTTTTTGATCTATTATATATTTATTCTTTTTTTAGTGTGTTTCCTTATTTATTCCCAAATTTGGGTTTTTTTCAAAATTTTGTGATCTATACAAGTTGGAGTCAATTATTTTGGTGATATATGTAATGTGGGCATCAATTAGACCTTAGTAGGTGGCCTCTAACTATTTCGGATATTGTATTATTTTTCAATGTGACATGTGACATGTGGTATCATCGATCAGGTGTGATTGGCCTAGAATTAATTCTAAATAGTTTCAATTCACCTGTTTGATGTGGGTATAGACCTCTGGATCCATGATGACCCATGTGACTATCATTCTTTGATGGAACAACCACCGATTGAGATTTTCATAATATACAGTGAGTGAGATTTTTTACTCAAAACTCCCTTGGGTCTTCATTTAGATAAATTATGATGTAATGGACCTCAAATGGGGTCCTTTATCCACATATTATATATGTGTAGTGTGTCTTAGTACGATCAACATGAGGCTCGAACCATAGGATTATTTTCTAGTTTCTCTATATCCATTATATTGTTGAATTGGATGAAAATGAGTTTTCTTTCCCTCTTATCTTAGGGAACTGTGTTGTTTATGCCTTAATTAAGTTCATTATCTTATACAGAGTGTGCATGGAATGACCCAGATTTAATTTAAATCAGGTTTGATGATATTTAAACCTTAAAAATAATTATTTACATTATAATATTAATGTTTTTAATCAAGAATATGAAGATTTTTGTTATGTTTAGGAGAAATTATTCATTAAATTCAAAAAAACGGATAATTGGGTGGAAGTTACTAATTTTTTATTCCTTTTAGGATGAGGGATATTATTCACATTATTTTTTTTATTTCTAACCAGGATTATATTCACATAGAAATGGGATTATATAACCAAATACATGTTATTTCCCTTGGAAGTGGGGTATACTACGCATGTTGAGACACTTCTAAAGAATGATATGATATTCCCATATGAGAATAGTAATAGTGGGATGGGATTCAGTTATATACAGTGATGTGGTTAGGTCCATGGGAACACATCCCTATTTAGATTATGCATGTGGCTAGGGATGTTTTACCCACTTTCGATGTAGTTAATGGCGTATTTTTTCCATTTATATATGTTGGCTTGAGGATTCCATATAAATAGTGTAATGTTTTTTGTTATGATGTATTTCACATGTATCAATGATCATGTAATAACATGGATGATATTCCTTATACATTTGATATGTTTTTGGGATATATTACCCTTATAGTGGTTATTATGATATTTTGGTATTCTCTGACCTTTGAGCATAGCTTGTGACATGATGTCCATTCCATGGTTATGTGATATGATCAAAGACACCCTAAAACTAGCCAAAGGAGTTATGGTCACTCCTAATGAGTTCTTTAGTACTAATTATTGTGATATTATTATTATTATTTCCATTATCAAATTACTTTTATTTATGATCATAGCACATTGTACCTTTACTTTATTATACTAAATATATTTATGGACATTATTTCATTCATCCTAGTGAGTTGTACTCACACCCTAGTCAGGTATCCTAGTACCCAACAATACTTTATAGTCCATGATTTAGATAGGTTAATGGGTCCTTCTGTCAATGGATGAGTTGTGGAAGTTGTTTATAATTAAAAGATAGGACTAGGCATGGACTCAATAATAATTTTACTATTATATATTTTATTTTTAATACATTTTAGAGACATATTATATAATATTCCTGAGAAAAATATTGTTTATATGTATCACCATATTCCATAACAACAACTTATTTTGTTATTTGATGGGGATTTTTAATTATTTATTGATTTCATGTAACAATGATGTATAGTTTTAATTGGTTATTCGTTGATGGTAGATGAACGTATTTACTTCTTTAGGTTTTATATCCATTTATAACAAATAAGGAATATTATCCCAACTCAGTACATAGAACCTTAGCTATGGTTGGTTTCCTCTAGTATATATGGAGACACACATGAGGTATGTGGCTCCAGATTTGGTCAGTGTGGAGGTGAATTAGAGTAGGGACAATGTAATTTATAGGATTATTAAACTTTTTTAACTTTAAATTAATCATCAATCCATCATCACATAATGTACTATAATCATTAAAGAAGAAAATAAATTTAAAAACAAAGGATATAATAATTAAATAAGATATCATATATATGTTCTTAATGAAAACTAGTAAATGGAATAAAAAACCATAAAATAATAAAAACCATGACATAGTGAATTGCAGCATGTCTTAGTTTTATGATTTTAGTACATATATCTAATTGGTAAATAAATTCATTGGTTTTTTTGTGTACTTATTATGTGAATAATTATATTGTAATATTGGATCCATTTCTTTCAATGTGAGGATGTAATGTGTATTATAATTCTACATATAGAGGAATGACATTAGACCTATCTTCTTGAAGTGAGGATTTATTGGTAGTATATTTCCCTAAAATGAATGATGAAAGGATCATGATATTAAAATAAAAAAACAACAAACATGAATTATTTTCATCAACCTAGTTATAGAAAATAAGGATTTTTTTTATTTCTACTACTCTAGCTGGGTGATGCCAGACATGGCATATTTTCTGATTAAATGAGTATGTGGAATATAAATTCTTTCCATATATTCTCATTCAAATTATATTATGAAAAATATAATAACATTAAATAAGGATTTAATTATAAAGGGTTAATATTTTTTTGTATTTGTAATCACATGTGATCTTGATGGTTAAAATGATTTTAATATCATTTAATTTTTTCATTAATATAATATAACTATTTGTTACTCAGATATCAGGTTTAGGACCATTGTGTCTTGATTAAAAGTGTCACCCTGATATTAACAAATTAATTTATGATTTTATAATGGCGGGGGATTGAGTTTCCTATTGACTATTTGGCACTGACACCCAATATGTACACCATATGTGCGTATGTGTAGACTCTGTTTTATATAATTTAAAAAAGGGCAAGAGACATATGAATGATCAGTGAGGTTAATTACCACACTTCATGGTGAAAGTAAGTGGTTATTTGAGGTAATCCTAATTGTTTAGTTATTTTCTTCAGTCTCAATAGTTATATATTGGTAATTTTTAATTTGGGTATATAAATTGTATATTATTAACTTAATGATGTTATAATGGATTTGATTTTTTGTTTTTTTACAAATGAACTATATTTATATAGTATTTATTTTGTTTTACCATAATTTATTCTCTTCCTTAAACTATTTATGAGTATCATATTTAATTAAATATTTATTTTATATTATATTAATTTTCAACATTTTGTTTTATTTTGAGTGAAAATTTTTACCTTATAAATTGTTGGTAAATATCAAATATAATTTTCACCCTTTGACATCTAGGGAGAGAGCCTATGGTTTTATGGATACTTTTTTTCTAGAAATAGGGTATTTGAGAATAATTGTTTTATTTTGGAATATTTATTTTATATATATATTTATATATTATATCAAAAACATGAGGAGTAATGTATAAGAATGTATATATTAAATACTTATAGTGATGGTTAATGTTTTTTGGGTGGTTTGAGATGTTATTTATTCATTGTGTAATTTAAGGATTTATTATATTATATTTTTTATTTTATGACTCATGTGAGGTGAGAGTTCACTTAGTATCATTCCATATATAGTTAAACATAGGAATTAATTACATTTTTGTGTTTCTGTGTGAATTATTTTGGTGAGATAAAAAAATTATTTGGAGATATATTTATTTAAATTCTATGTAATAAATTAGGGTTTTATATTTTCATAACTTTTATTTATAAATTTATTTAATATAATATATAGTGAAATATTTGGGTTAAATAAAATTCACAAATATGTATGTATTTTTTACAGATAATTTATTGATGGTGAGTTAAATGACCAAAATATGTAGGAATATTTATTTTAAGAAACATTTTGATTTTTTAATGTAAAATATTATTAGATTTCATGATGTGTGTTTTTTTATGAATATTGACATCATTAATAAATTCATTACATTGATATATAATATTAAATGACATGTTTCTATTGAAATATAGTAAATGGTAATAGGTTAGAATGGGCATATCGTATTTACACTTTTGTGACGAGTATGATGATATAAATTATTTTATAAATATTCAATTTGAATTATTTAAATGAATTCATTATTTTTATTTCTTATGATGAATATTTTTCACCTATAAAATTGAAATAAATGTAAACTAAATCTCAAAACATTGTGTGGTGGGAAAAGCCAAATATTTTTTTATATTTGTGAAAATAATAAAATAGGAAAGGTAATTATGAAGTGGTTTATTTCATAATAGTGAAGGTTTTATATGAAAATATATAACAACCATTGTTTATTTTTTTTATTCTTTACTATAATAAATCATGATTAGTTTCACAACATATACTAAAAATTTAGGTATCATTAATGATAGAATATGAAATTTTTAAATATTAAATACTTTCATTGATATTTTTTTAATTATATAAATGTCTTGTAATAATATATAACATCTAAAAAATTATAAAAAAATAGGAATTGATTAAATAATGAATGTTTTTTAACTAGTTCGTTTATAAGGAATATCTGCGGAGCTTATATAAAGCATTCGAGACAATGATATGGAAACATTATTCTTTTTTATAGAATCTTTTAGGATAAACTATTTATATACCATCCCTCCCTCACTTTTGTAACGAATGTTTTAAAAAATTGCGAGGAATGAGAAAATCCTTCCTTAGTATTAGGCGATTCACACAGTCCTTGAATAACTTAGCAATAAGGTGTTTATTGGGTAGTTCTCAGTGATATATATAAATCTCATGTATATGAGATTTGATTGATAATATCATAAATAAGATATAAATTAATTATTTTTATTTAGTCTAATACAAAAGGGTGGATCTTGGATAAATTTTTTGGTCGATTGTTTTCACCATTTTTGGTAAATTATTTCCCCCTTTAAAATCTAGAAATGTTATTACATATCCTTTTATATCATTTGAAATTATTTTGGGGAAAGATAAATAAATTTTAATTTTTTTAATGAACTATGATGCATTTTATGAAAACAGATGTTGTTTTTGATGTTTTTCTTAACCATGATATATTTTAAGAGAAACATTAGCCAATTTTTATTAATGTTATAAAAAATTAAGGTTTATCTGAAATTTTAATGATATGTTTTTCCAAAAATAAATTATAATAAATGATATCACTACATCTTTTATTATTAATAGAATTATCATGGTTGGTATTATAATGATACATCTTTAAGAAGACCGTAACATAGTTTATTTAAATCGCATCATAGATTCATATGTTGGTCTTATAAATGATATTTATAAAAATACATGACTCAATGAAAATGGAATGTGATTTTCCACAAAATTATTTTTCATCTAGGATAAACCAAACAATGTTTAATAAAAAAATACCATGGTTTTGGGTTTTTAATGATTTGTTTCATAAAATTCTCAAATATCTTTTCAATGGATTTATGATTTATGTTTTTTTGTATAATTATTAAAAAAATATAATCTAATGGTGTATTTTAACCACAATGAAGATTTTTTTGGTGATTTTAATATGTTTTCAATGTATATTTACAAGTTAAATTAATTTATAGTTTTTATCAATTGAAAAATGATCAAAATATAAGGGATTTTGTATTAATTTATTAAATATCCATAAATAATAAGATAAAATGTTTATTTTAAAGGCTTATTCTATTAAAATTATTTAAACATTTCAAACAATAGTTTTGGTATATTTTATTTGGATTTAAATGAAAATTTATTATGTGGTATTTATTTTCTGTAAAAAATTTATATAAAATATGTATTGTGTATATTATTATAAATGTTTTCATAAAACCCATATGTTTTGAATATAAAAGAGTTTATATTAAAAATCTATGTAAAGGATTAATTATATAGAGTTATTATTGTTTATATAAATATTTAAATTTTATATTAATATGTCATTGAATATCTATAAATAGCATTTAATTATAAATAGTTTATAATTTTTTATTTATGAAATGTTCTAAAATTAATGCATCATGTAAAAATTTATGAATTGTTCTTTTATTTAGTTTATTACTTGTTTTATTATTCATGAATATAATATTTTGATATTATGAATATGTGAATAATTTTTCTTAATGTGAAAAAATATTACTTATGAATATAATACCATGTATATAAGGAGTTATAAGAAAGATGTGAAATTGTATTTCGTTACATTCAACCTTGAGTTTGATTTTTTTGTGGGTTATGAATAGGAATATGAATATTGGATATGATTCATACATACTAGGTGTTAGAAATGTATTATAATTGAGGCCTCATTCAAGTATTTATCCATGGATAGTGGCTATTTAGGTCTAACTTCTCACTTACCTAGGTTCTTAGGCCCTATTGAGAAAAGTGGGGGTTGACTACCTATCACACCGTGATTTCTCTTCTAAGGATTTTTGTTCTGTGTGATTATAATCCTTTATATTGGAGGGATTCATATTCCTTATTCATTGGATGTATTCAAGTATGAGTGAATGTAATTAGATTTTATTTTTTGGGTGGAAAGTAACAAAAATCATGATTTTTATAAATTATTAAACATCAATATATTTTGAAAATTATTATTTAATTGAAGTTAGTGGATACAAAAACTATATTGTTAGACTTATACATATAAAAAGTGAATACATGTAATAATATGTGGAGATTTTAAAAACCCACTGAAAATATTAACTATTATATTACACTAAAATTGGACACATGTAAAGGCCTCGATCATCCAAGCAAGTATGTTCATGCTCAAGGTATGTGGCCATGGATTATATTGTGTATGGTATAATAGAAATGGACAACCATAAGATTTTGGTAAAAAAATGTCTTTGTAACATTTAAGTTTCATTTAACTAGGAAACACTAGTTGTTAGAATTATATATGAATAAATATAGTTAGATATATAATAGATTTGGAAAATGGTTTGTTATTACCACATGCATTAATTTATATAATCTTATATGTGATGAAATCGTTCTTGAAAATTGTTTGTAGTCATTATTGTATACTATATAAATATTTAATTATTCATTGGTCAAATTTATGGGAAGTAATATCATCCCATAAGGGGTAATATGTCTTCTTCTGAGACTGTCTTAAAAATTTATGTTTTATTCATAAAATCCTTCACGGTAAAAATATTATTTACCTTGTTTTTTAGAGTGATCGATCATTACTATGAATTGATTTAAATATATTTATGTATCAGAGGTTCCCTATATTTACTGTATAGTTTGATTATACAATGATTTAAAAAACACAAACATAAATTTTAGAAATTATCATTATTAAGGGGGGTGGTATGTTTTGAGGAGTTGGGATAATACCAATGATATGGGATTTCTATATATCCCAATAAGGAGAAATATAGTACACATAGTTTGATTCTACATAATGGTATACACCATGACTGTCATTTTTATATTAAAAGGAGTATCATGGTTCCTTATATGATTATACAACCAAAAAATGATGTACACTTTATGTTCATGAGATTAGGACCAATGACGAACCTTCTATGGTTATGTGACAAGGACCAATGATGAACCTTTTAAGATCATGTAAACAGGACCATGGTGTCTTATAGTTTAATGTCATATAACTAAGACCTATTTTGTTTTGTTTAATGTCATGTAAAATACAATACGTGGTGAAAGGGTCCAAAAGATAATTTATATTGGACATAAAAGAACACCCAGTCTCTAGTAGAAAAGTGGTAGTGTTTAATATATTACATTGGTATAATATATAATGGATATCACAATATAGGAAAAGTTATTTTAGAAGTATTTGAAAACTAGATACATACATGTAACTCGTATTACAATGGAAATATAGTTAAAATAGTATAAGAAACATTCTTGAAACCATGATATCATTCATAATATCGTTCTTCATATTCATTAGAAAGGGAAAAAATTAAGGTTGAGGAAAAATGATCAATGAATATTATATATAGAGGAATATATCATAAGTAAATGAGGCATAATCAACATGGTAGAGTGAATAATCAAAACACATGGAATTAAATGAACACTTGCATTTAATGAAAATTATAGGCTAATATCAACATATAAAACACATGAATAATTGGAACTAAATTCATAATAAAGGAAATTAAAATCTTTATACATCCATGATCAAATCCTATCAACTAGTATATTAGGAATCTTACCATCATGACCTAAAAACCAAGAAGAAATTATAAATAATTGGATAGGCGTAAACCAAATAACAATATATATTGGAATTCCTTCTATTTATTCTCATCATACCTTCCAATACATCAAAGGGATATCTATAATCAAGACTCACTCATCACCTATATGTCCAATACATTCTTCAAATGTTTAATGACCAATAAAATCCATTCTCATAAATCATTAAAAGTCAGCAATTCCCCATATTTTGTTAAGAATAAATAAAATAAATATTTTATAATCATAAAAAATCAATAGAAATAATAAATATGGTAAAACTAGATTATATCCTCAATACCATCAATTGGTGTTTTTATATATGAAACTACCATTAAAGGTTATATCGAACATTTATTGTGGAAAATAATATTTTCATTTTAAAATAATTATTTAAAATATTAAAATTTTTAGAATATTGGGAATAATTTTTTTTGAGAAAAACCAAAGAAAAATATAATTTAATTTTTAAGTTAAATAATATCAATGGCAGTGGGATAAAAGTTTCATGCAGTGTATGATAACATAAAGATTATATTAAAACTTTTGGTGAAATAAACATCATTCTGAAAAGGACAAGAAGATTCAATTTAATCGTTTTTACCAAAATTAAAACATTGATAAAAATTAATTTAATAAATATTTTGAGATTAGTAAAAATATTCCTGGATTTTTTTAAAGAAAATATTTACATGTAAGAAAAATGGTTGGAAATAAATCATCAAACCAGATTTTTAAAAGAACGTCTATTACATATAACTAACTTATTAATTCTTGATCCAAAAAGAAAAGAAATGGAAAAGTAACGTGAAAAACAAAAACCTAACCTTATAATAATAAAATTAATTTGTTTTGAGATATAAGTATAAAATTATTTTCCACAAATAAATTTGAATATAAAAAATCTATAAATAAAATGCAACTAACAAAGAATTCTTTAACCTCAACATCAAATTCCCTTGTATGTGATTGTAGCCTGACGTATAATAAATTTAATTTTTTTATAATTCTATAATAAAATAATAAACGTAAAAAACAATATAATATACATTATCTATTTGAAACAATCCAAAACCGGTTCCTTGATAATTTTTTATTTAAATCACCATTTTTGAGTGTTAAGTATTTCAATTTTGATGCTGGTTTCATTTTGGATGTTTTAATAATTTCATATTTCACATGGTTAATTCATATCCATAATGTTTAACATGATATAAATATCATATATACTCAATATATAAATATTTATAATCATCCATGAAAGGATTACATGAAAAATAAATCATATCACTTTGTTGAGGTGGTAGTCCACACATACACACCACTGATGTTATCATTTTTATCAACTAGAAGTATAAAAATGTAAATGATATATTATATTGAAAGAATAATAATGTTTTATAATTATTATATACGTTAATTAGTTCCTTAATTATTAATATCCATTCAAGGATGTGATGGAAACCAAATGAGCATGGTTGTTGAGGTGGTAGTCCTCCCTATAAATGAGTGAGGATTTTGTTTTCTATTTAATGGAGAAGAAAGTGGGTAAATATTTTATAATAATAATATAAATAACATCATTTTATGAGGGAGATAATTTATTTATTATATATAACTTTCTAGTATATTATTTATTTTGGTAAAGTAATATGAAATAATATAGTGTTCAATTAAGGTTATTACATATTATTGGAAGATATCTATTAAATCTCCCCACAAATAGCCTAGGAATGAAAATTTAAGATGGAAATTATATATAATTAATATATAGGTATTTTTATTATATAAAAAGGTATGTTTTTTTCATGATATTTTTAATTAAGAAGGTGTAAAAAATATAATATAGGTCATGTCCTTTTATAGTGAAGGAAAGGGAACACATGGTATTAAAAAAATTAAATATATAAAATTCATTTTCATGTGGATGTGGAACCATGTGGCTGTAATTATGAATATAATATATTATATTTATGGAATAAATTCCACTAATAAAATTATGATAGGTTTATGTGGTATTTTAGACCTTATTATTTGGTTTATCCCCTTTGTTAACTAATATTAACATTAACAGGAGTAATGATTTTTTCAATCATAAATGGTTATAATTTTTCATATAAGCTTAAAATTTTATAATAAATAAATAATAGATGAAATTTTATAACAATTATAATACGAATTTTTCATGGTAAATATTTTAATGAACATTATAGAATTCAATAAAATAGCATTTAACATAAAGTAGAATTAAAGTCATTTTAAGAACTATTCACAGAATTTGAACTTAAAGACATAAAGATAAAAATGGAATTAAAATATAATATATTTAAACAATAATAATAAATTATTAAAAACTATAAAATTATTGTTGAAAAATAATCCATCTCGAATAAATTTAAAAAAATATTAAAATATTTACTTTGATTTGTCCACTAGTTGCACAAGAACTATTTAAATGTTGTACAAGTATTTGAAGTAAATATATAATCGCTAAAAATAATAAATAAATTCCCATCATGAAATTAATTTCATTATGATAAAAATAAAATTTAATATTAATCCACAATTTATTTTTATCTATATGTGATAATATAATTTATATTTTAAAGTAAGAGAGTGACATTTTGTATTTTTCATTAATTAACATATTATATAAGTCATTATAAAATAAAAAATTGATCCAAGTAGAAGTTAATTTGAAAAAATAGATGATTATTGAGGAAATAAATCATAAAATATGATTGATGTATGTTTTATGTAAATTTTAATAACTCTTCACATTTTTTTCGATAAATAACTGATTTATCCTTTCACCATGTTTAGTTTTTTTACTATTTTTACTTTTCATTATGAAAAAATCATGTTAAAATTATTAAATTATTATTATTATTATGATTAGACATATTAAATACATTTTATAAGATTCAATTTCTATAAGTGGAAAAATTTCATATTAAAATAATCTTGAAAAATGCCATGAAAATGGTTTTTGGAAAAATGCATTTTTAGTCAAAATGTATTTTTATACCAAAATCAATTAAAATATTTATGTAAAAGTTAAAAATTGATTTATTTTTAATAAAAATAAACTATTTTATGTTTGAAACTGATAAATTTTGAAATGGGGCTTTGAAAATAATACCAAATAAAAGACATTTTTCTTAAAAAATAGTATTTATGTAATTCACCCAGAAATCCATTTTTTAATAAATTCCCAAAATTTAATCATATAATAATTTTGGCATAATAATTTCAAAAATAATTTCATTTTATAAAATTTAATTTCTAAAATTGGAAGAAATTAATTATAATATCCATACATAAAATGCAATTAATACAATTTTAAAAGAAAAAACATTTTAAAGCCTAAAATGAGTTTATTGAAAATGGAGTACATATTTCATAAGAATTAATAAATATTTTTTTAAAAATAAATCATATAAGTATTTTTATAACATTTTTAATCCCATTTATACTCTCAAATCCAACAGTTAGGCGATAATTGTCCCATAATAATATTTTAATACTATATCACATTTTTTAAGATTGTTGTTGAATGTAAACAATGTTATAAATGAAATTAGATTTTTAAATATAAATATAACCTCAAATATTGGGGGTTAACACTTACACATGAGATTTTATTTCCTATTCTATCTAGTATAATAATTAAGAAAAGTAGTTAAAGGAACTATATCATGTTTGAGGCCCATTATATTTATGGTTCATTGATGGGTCATAAGTTTGACATCATAACTGAGAACATGGCCAAGGTTTAAAAATAGTTGAATTCAATAGGTTTTGGATATTAAATGATTTTAACAAGGTGACAATTTAACATTGTGGCCACATAAATTAATTCAACTAAGGAAGGTGATCTGAGATAAATATGGGATATAAATGAGACCTAGGTGTCAACAAAAGGGATAATAATTGAAGAAGCTAATCATAGGTAATATCCTTCATTGTGATGGACAATTGTAAAAAAAATAAATTAACATTAGAAAGGTTGTATTTTTTTATATTAATGGAGTAATATACATGTTGTTATGGTTTTTCAACTTTGTGGTTTTTAATGGTTGTTGATTGAAAATTACTTATTTGAGTGGCCCTTCATAGGTAAAACTATATGTAAATCCTTTTTAAAAGTATATAATTCAAAAAATACCATAACTTTTTTATGTGGGTATAGAAATTCCACAAATTTCCTACACAATTTCCACCTCTCAGGATGTCTCTAATAAGTAACTTGAGGGATTTATTTAATGGATTTGTATAATTGTGGTTTTTAAAAATGGTGAAAGTCATCACTAAAATTGCATGTTTTGGATGTTTTTTTCCATATACATGAAGTGTGTTCGGAAGGTATTTAGATGATATCTACATAACTTTTCCCCTAAAATTGGGGAAGCTATCATGGAAAACAATTAGTGTCTCCATAGAATCTTATTTCTTTTGAGAAATAAAAAAACACCATGCCTTGAACCATTTAATACAACATTGAGAATGATTGAATATGTCATAGTGATGGTTTTAGTTTGACATGGTGAATAATGAATCTTATGTAGTTGAGGATTTACTCTGACAGGTGGAAGAATAAATCTTACTCTATATTGATGACAACTACTTAATCTAATCTGACCATGAATAATTAGTTAGTTCATTCTTAAACACCCAAATTGATTTTATTCTTCCTCTTCTCAAGGAGACTCTTGGATCATAAAAATATTATTTGAAAACAATTCTTCATCCCAATGAAACAAATGATTATATCAACACCTAAAATGATATTATTCTCATGAAAAAATATTTTTTTACACTATGAAAATTTCCTTTTCAATTTATTTTATATTCTTCCTTATCTTTGAATATTGATCTTATCTGAAATCCTAATTTAATTTTAGATGTTCCAATAAATATGCCCCTTAAAATTAGATCTATATAGAATGAAAAGGATATAATTATCAGGAAAACTCGGAATCAAACCATATTCTTATCTGTGTTGAATATAATCCTTCTATATTTAGGAAATGGGGTTACTCAACACTTTCTTATTAATATGTGATTATTTTAAGTTTCTATTTCTTACAAATGATTCCCACTTTACACTTCGAATTCAAAACTCCTCACATATAGAATATATGGCTATTAAATAACAAAGATTACCACACAATATTTTTTTGAACTCATTTTTCAAAAATTACATAGTTGAATTTTATTAACCCATGTTGTTTTAATACGGTATTCACTTTTCTTAATTTGTATTTTTTTTTTCAATTTTATATATTTTAGTAATTTATTTCATCTTGTAACTTCTTCCTCTATGTTAAAACTACATTAATGTCTTATATTTTTATAATCTATAAAAATTAATCTGAAATAAACAATCTATGGTATGTGAGATGATATCGTAAAAAGTATCCAAGCTAGTCAATGTAAATATATCTTTCCAATGAATATACATTTTTCAGATTTCACAGGGTGGGTTTTGAAGGCTGTTATGAAATAAATATAACACCCATATATAGATTCAGGTTGTTACGTTATTTGCCCATTTTTTTACCCTTACTAGAGAACCAGCCAAGATAGTAGTTAAACTATTGCTCATAGTTGACTTGAGCCAACATTTCTGTGGTAGATTATTTATCAAGGTGGTTGAATTTCCATATGGTCTCATTCTTACGTATGATCCTCTATATATGGGAAACTTATTTCATTCTCTTAAACATGATTTCCATACCTACTCACCCATCATGTATAGTTCTACAACCAACTATAAACCCAGGTGTGCTTCAAGCTGTGTCTTTTTATTTAGAGGTATATTCGGTATGGATTTGGTTTGGAATTTTTGGGTTCACTAGATCTATCTAGAGTTTAAGGAATATCTTAGGGAAGTAAGGCAAGATGAATTATTCTAGGTCAGATATTAAGTACCTATTCATAATATTAATGTCATCCTAGACTTATTAACCACATGGATCCAAGATTCAAACATTTTCTAATTGATATATGAAGAGGTTCGGATACTCCTTTGGGATGTGTATATGATAAATAGAGCATAAATGTTAGGATATATATATATATGAAAATTTCATCCATATTACCTTTTTATGAGAAAATGAAGAATGAAATACTTTATATACAAGGGATGCATTTCAGCTAGTGAGGAATGACATAAACCATGATCTTCATCCATTGGTCAACATCCAATTTGAAACCTAGGTATAAATCAATATTATTACTAAAAATTTATTGTTGCGGGAAATAAGGACTTGATTTTTACCAAACCAAAACTCCCATGGGATTCTGGATGCCTATGGGACAACACTGGAGGTAGAACTATATATTTAATGTGGTTGGGAAGTCACCCCCATGATCAACTAGTTGGTGTTTATAGTGGATTTCCTATCCATGTTTATCAGTAGGTGTATCCTCCTAGTGCCTCAGTTGAACAATTGGGAAAGGATATTTACCTTTATTATATAAGATCAACTAGTGATAAATAGTTTAATCAACCAATAAGATTTTATTGTGGTAAAGATATACCAATATCTTAGGCCAATTTGTATGGGAAAGTCCAAATTTATTCTTATTAGTCATTTATTGGTGTTTTGGGGTTAGAAACTAGCTATATGGGAGTGTACGAGTTCATCAATGAATTAAAATTCTTGGGTGTTTTATTAAACAATTATATCTAGAACATTGTTGGAGTTATGCTGATCTCATATGGAAATAAATATATCCACAATGTGTTAAATTTATATAACTCATTCATCTTCCCATTGTAGTGGGCCCTTAAAACATAATCACAATTAGTGAGAATGTTACACATCTATAGTGTGTATTAGTGATGTTATTGAGAGATGATATAATTTTGGTTATGATTTTTTGGAAGAATTTAGTTGACTCATATTCACCTATGTATTTAGGTGGAAATTATGTTTCATGAAAAATAAGTGTCCCACCCTACCCTAAAGTGTCTAAGGTGAATAAAATCCAATAGGTGTACACAAGTGATAGTGAATGCTCATAAATGAATAGATAAGAATACAAGTCACCATTACATAGGTTAATGTCATCTACAAGATATCATTTGATTATATAGAAACCTTTATCCAGCCATACCTTGATAAAAAAATTATAGATTTGGTTCAACAATTCATGGTTACACTAACAATCGAAGGAGAAAAATAAAATTAGTGGCTCTTAGAAGAAAAAGGACCCCATTAGTAACCCATTATAACAAAACCACGGTAGGATTAGATGATTAGAAAATAGTTGAGTGACAAAATCATGCCCCCCTTAATGGATGGTGTAGATCTTCCAGCAACCATCCCTAATAATTCTAAATTCAAAGAAATATTGAGGGAGTTGGATTTAGGGTGCAGATATTGATCCATAAAGGGTATTTAGAATGGTCTATAGGAGGATAATGTTTTTTCTAATGGTGTTCAGGTAGGTCATTGCATCCATCAAAAAATCCAATGAGAATCATTTCGAAAATGTGGAATCTTATATCAGGGTACATGATGTTTTGATTCACTCACTCAAAGGAATGAAATTTTATTCAAACTAAGTCCTCAATATGAAGTAAATTGGGTTGAATAGAAAAAAGTATTAGGATTATGGAAATAAATCTGAGGATATTAGTGATGTCTAGGGTCCTCTAGAATATAAATACATGAATGATGTGGAATAGGATGGATAAAGATCATCCATGGAAGAATAAATGTTTCCTCATATACACATAACATATTATAATTGATGGAATCATACATATATTATATAACCTCTAAAAGAGTATATAGAGGCTCATTCACCTATTATATATTCAAATTAGTTTTTATAGAGGAACAATGATTGAATATATTAGTCAATAGGGTGGTTGGGTCATTGAAAATACATCCCTTACCCAGATGGATCAACATTGAGTATTGGCCTCTAACACTCTAGGGATGTTCACAGTGTCATAGCTAGTTGTTTTTCCCTTAATTTTTTTTATGTAGAATTCAATTTTTGATATAAGGAATGGATTTTTGGGATCCATCTCTCCCATAGGACAATAGATAAATTCTATTTCTATAAACTAACCCTCCCATTCATCATTGTAGGTTCATAGTAATGTGTCAACATGTTAAGATTTTGGTCCATTCTTCACATGTTATGTTTTTTTGTTTCCCATGAATTTTTTGTATCTGAATATCTTGAAGTAACTACTATAGAATAAGAAATTATAAAATACCAAGAGATAATATAATTGAATCTTTTCATGAATTTGTTGTACTTTGGTCTAGTTGATTTGAGTTCAATGGATGACCTCATGGATATTAAGAACCAGGTTGACTATACTAAATCAGAAGTAGATGTATTAAATTAATATTTATTGGATGGTTTTTGACAATTAAATATACAATTTATTTATCAGTCATGATAATCAAGGACAATTTTTATGTCTAGTAATTCATAGTTCCATTAAGGTTACATTTGGACACAAGATCCTTAGGTCCTATTGACACACCAAATGGTGTAGTGATATCAGAAGTATATTGGGGAATCCTAAAGTATTTTTCATGCACCACTATAAGAATGTTACTTTCTTCCACCTTACAATAATTTGGAAAGTGTTGGATATTATAATACATGTGTGAGTTAATGTGGGAAGAAACATGTCTTTCTATTCTTTCTCTTTCCATGTATACCTTCAAACACACTATAGATATCAATATCATTATCCCCACATATGACCATGGAACCTCATGGGGTCACTAAATTAGTATAATAGATTGTAGAATTCATGGGGGGTTATGATACAGTTAGTTGTCAACCCATAAATTGATTTTGAGATTGAAACTTCTCTAAGTGTCATGGTTTTAGAATATTTTCCAATTCCGTTGATGGACTCCAACTGAATCCTAATTACACATCACATAAATAAATAATATGATAGTGGGTATAGAGAAACATCTTAATCTTGGGTCATAATACCAACTTAATGAGGTAAATGGACAATTACAAAACCTTCAACAAATTTTAACCACTTTGGTATATGGTAGGTATGAATACCACATAATCCATACCAATGCGACAAAATGTTTCATCATCTATGAGTTAGTAGGTGAACTTTTATTGAAGATATTTACTGAATAATCTACAACCCATTCCACAAATAATAAGACTATGACACTGCATGAAGCATACATCATTTATAGATGGTAAAAAAACATCAAGTGATGGATGGAATATATTTAATGGGATGAATTTTTCCAATATTATCCATCATTGAGAAATCACTAAATGAGAAGTGAATATTTATTGATGAGGATAAAAAAGAAATAATGACTGTTATTGTGAGGGAATATGTTCCTTGAAATGATGAATTAGAAGAAGATGAAATGTTAACTGAACTATATTAGATATTCAATGTATCAATGTGATAAATTAAACAACATTGAGAGTCCATCAAGAACACCCTATAATAATATTTCAATTCATCTTTCCTCTTTTATGTGGATAGAGAGAGACTAAAACTTATAGATAAAACTCCACTTTTTTGAATGAATAAAATTATGTGTCAAACTGTTATAAATTATGTGATACTCTATCTTCCATTGACAAAAAAATAATGATAATCTATGAATTTAAAAAATAATAAAATCATAGTAATTGAAAACATTTAACCATTATATGGAAATATATTGGGTAAATCATAAATTTAGAGAACTAGACAGAACAATGGACTGCTTAAATCAATCATATATCTTTTAAAAAAATTCCATTAGATGAATATAGGTGAGATAGATATGAAGAAAATATATCATCACCATTAGTTATGGAAGGTATACTAGTTAGAAGAATGAAAACCTTTTTTATTAACTAATACTCATAGATGAATACAATCAAGTTAGATATGTGGCACATTTACCATCACCATAATCCATGTTTAGTGAATTTGGTTGAATTTTTCCTAAACGTGTATTCTTATGTGGATATATGAAGGCCATATATGTGGTACATTTACTATAATAATAATAAAAGGTTAGATTATTAACTTCACTTCCTTATGAAATTTTACTCTTAAAAGGATATAGGTAGGATAAATATGCAATAAATTTATCATCACTAGAAGATAAGTTTATCCCATTTAGTTTACTTCTCCCTAGAAGTTATACATATAGATAGATATAGATAATACATATATATTTCATTTTTACCATTATTGTAAGACAATGTTAGCCTTTTTTTAGAGAGAGTGAGTAACTCAGTATATTGAAAATCATAATGTGGGGGATGGGGTGCATAAGGATTTCAATTCTAAAAGGGATCAAGTACCATAAAATTAAATTTTAATTCCTTTAGTATAAATAAAATAAAATATTATATATAAGGAATCGAAAGTTACTTGGACCATTTACCTGGTTATTGGGAATAACGAATATATCATTACTTTTATAGGTCATAATGGAAGCCCCTAAAATTATTATAACTTTTTAATTCATTTTGACTTAATTTTGTCCATATCTTGTGAACGGGGAGATTCTTAGGGGGAAGGAACACTAATTTTTCTTAGGATCCCCTTTCTGGGATTTCAAAATGAAAATATATGTGGCTTTTACCCATTTAAATGATGAATATAATATCTAATCTATATGGGGTGCAGGCCTAGATATCAAAGACTATAATTTTTCTTAGGATTACCATTTTGAGTTTGAATCACGTTGAGTACCATGTATTTTTTCTTTTATAGTTATTGGCCTTGTAGGTAGGAAGACTAAAAATGATGTTTATGGTTGGAAAATATTTACCAACATATTGGAATATATTTTTTGTAATGTAAAGGTAAAACTGATCTAAATTGAGATCCCAATAAAAATATAAACACTCTCAAGTATGGGTGAATATAGTTTATTTTCATAGTGCTCGAACTAAATGTTAATGGACTTTATGTCCATATGAATTTGAGTTATAATGAGGATTCAAACTTAAAAGAAATTAAATATTAGATCTAATGTCAAAGATAAATATACCAAAATGAGAAAACTTCTATATAATATTATATACATAATTTATGGTCATAGTTCATAGAAAAAAATATGAGTCTATCTATCTCGTAAAAAGGGAAAGGTGAAAAACTGAAGTTAATACATAAGGGAGAATACTAGGGTAGAAAACCTATGAAAAAGGTTTACACTATCTAAATAAATAATTTATAGAAAAATATAAGGGGGTGTGATAATCCTAATGGGTACTAAGACAAGAGAGTACTTCAACACCTTCTAACCATGAATGATAATTATATAAATCATAATATCAGTGATTCATATTTGGAGGTTTTGAAATTAACTATGTATGTGAGGGATGAAAAATGAAATTATTCAAAAGATTGGTTCCATGAATGTATTGAAAAGGGTACATAGGGTTAGATTAAATAATATTTTAGATGAAAGCATGACTATAGATTGTAGAAAATATTTTTATTACAAACATTATTATCATGTTGAAGGGTCTATTTTTTAATTTGGTATACTCATTACCAATATCCATGAGAGTTTTATAGTGATTTAAATACATACAGTATAAGGTGTAGTATTTTAGAAGATGATATTTAAAAGGTGTTTAGAACTCTCTATCAAAAAATGACTATGGATGGGTTGCTATGTAATATTATGTGGGAGTGGAAGTGGATGGAAATTTTAGTTGAAAACTGATATATCTGTTTCATATTTCACTACATATCTTAAGAGTCCTTAAGCTAAACTTATTTCTCATGAGATATCTCGGAGAAATTATGGATAATGTGTAGAAGAGATAGAAATGACTTCATCTCAGTGTAGGTCCATTGAAGAACCTAATGCTGATGAGGGAGACCTCAACACTATGATGTATAGTGAAATTAAAGTAAGCTAATGTTTTTTATACTATGATAGGATTAACGATGAAAAAATCCTTAGAAATTAAGGGACCCAAGTGTTAGGGTGGTTGTTAAAATAGAAATGGAATTAAATTTTTGGTTTAATTTAAAATAGATACTTTATATATCACCTAGTATTGTGAAATAATATAAATCAAGCTAAACATGGTTTTGGAATTAGTTTTTATATATATTTAACTCATGTATAGGGGACATGGTAGAAAAATGGGTGATTATCCTTATGTGATAAGGTAAGAAACCCAGTGTAAATGAGGTCATGATATTGCAATAAAATGTAATGAATCCATCCTAATGCTTGGATTGTTGATTATTCATCAAGAATGATTCGGATACAAAAACATAGGGATAAAATGGGTTTTAGAGTGTAAATTTTTATCCAGGTATAGTATCATAACCAAGAGATGATTTCATGGATGTACCCAAGATAAGAAATATAGGTTTCTGTATATAGTATCCTAGTATATTTCCATTGTGGAAAACAAAACAGAAACTGATAAATTACTCATACATTAGGATAATGTGTGAATATGATGGGTATGAGATTTATGGCCAGGTGTGATATTAATGATCTCTATATAACTACATATCCATGTATACCAAGAATCAAGCCACATTTAGTTCTAGATGAATTTAAATCCTCGTAATCGATATTTTAATGTAGAATGTCCCATAATAGACTAAGAGATAGTATTTTGGGAGGTGGTTTTAATTTAATGAGATTAATATCTAGTTCTCCAATATAAAACGATGGCATTAGTTATTAATATTGGATGATTTTATCATAATGTAGGGTTCACTGAAGGAAATTCCATTTGAACGAGGATGACCCATATAGTTGGACAATGTAATGGATTTCAAGAGAATAAGATATTTTTATTGGATGTAAGATAATAGATCTGTGGGTCACTATATATATAATGATAATAGGAATCAAGACCTATGTAGTTCTATAAAAGGATCTCTACAGATATTCTGATAATGTATAGGAGGGGAATAGATAAATATAAGAGCTACTTGGGGAGTGGAAGAAGAATCAAATCCAAAATAAATTGTTAAAGTTATCATCTTTGAGGTAAAATTATGAATTTTAATTGAATCTATAGATGAACCTAGGATGATAAATCCAAGAACCACTAAACTTCCAATAGAAATGGGCATTTAGACATATATAGTTCACAATAAGGGTGTTTTTATTATGGTGTAATGTTAGGACCCAAAGTGAGTCCTGTGATAATACCCAATATAAAAGATAAAGTATTAATTATATTATATCTTAATGTATGGAAATATATATAACCCAATGAGAATTAGATAATTCCCATGTACTGAGGATTAAAATTGATTGCTTTTTGGGAAAGATCAAGAATAAGAAATCCCAGAGGGACTATGTTTCATTTGATAATAAGAACCAAGCCACAAATATTTCATAGAGGTAATACCTTAAAATATATGGATTGGTTTTAGGGGAAATATATAATTATATTATCCCAATGTCAGGTTGTGGAAGGAAAATACCATCATTGAATAAGAAGGATAAAACACTATGGAATGACTCTTAGTAATGGGTAATCATATCCTTTAGCTAATTTATAGATAATGGACCACCCCTAAAAATAATATATGGAATAGACACGTTTTAAGGTAATTAGGTCCCACTCAAATAAGTTTGAGGATAATGTGAGGTAGACCATAGGACAATTTGTTTAAATTTCTATGATAAGAACTTGGATTCCATATACATAATGTTATAAGATAATGATATATTTCAATAGATATTTTTCTATATCTTACTCATGTGAAATATTATGTGGTTTAATTATTGTAACAAATTAGTTGATAAAAAAATAATTGATCAAGTATTTTACAAAAATACTATGTTGAATTTTTATAGGGATAAAACCTATGACTGAGCTTAGGATAAGAAATCTATAAAGAACTATATAACCTGAGATGAAAAGAATGAAGTCATGCATATATCTAAAATTATATCTATTTGAAAATATAGCTCACACAATGGTTTAAATGTGGATACTTTGTTCTAGTGTTAGGAATTAGTAGTAAGACAAATATAAATAAGTAAGAGCTAAAGTAATTGTATTAAAGCTCTATAGGATCACATATAGACATGAAATATGATGTCTAAGTATCAATATGTGTCCAAAAATTATACAAATCAAAGAACACATAGTTCTTAGAGGTAATATATAAAGATATTTGGCTCATCAACAAAATGGAATGGTTTTATATTAGTGATGAGTCAGTGTAAACTAATAAATACTCAGTCACAATGTCAAAGGTAAATTTTGAAAGAGATAAAACATATGAATGATCCTCAAATAGAAAATCATAACTTTACTATTTATATTTGGATAATAGGAGTCAATACACACATATTTATTAAGTGGGACATTCTATGAATAATCTATTCTAATATGGATGATAAAAAAGTATTTAACATCATGCCTCTGAGAAAATTGTGTCTTGCAGTTTATGACGGTGTGATGTGGAAAATATCGATGTATTTTAAATAATGTATAATGGAATATAAGAACCTGTAATGGAGTTATGAAACATATTTATCCAGAAACCTTACATTATTATTTAGTGGTATATGTTATCTATCCATTGTAATCAAGGAATAACCTATATTAGAGTAACCTTATATATAGAATAAGGCCTTTCCTACTTTTTATAACGCTTTGTATGGTTCCTCCAAGGTATCATGGGATTTCTTAGAACAAAAATCAACTACCTTTTGATGTATGTGTAATAGTGATATTTCTTATCGAATTCAATTATGATCTAAGACTACTCATATCTGTATAGTTAATCATATATGAAGATTAGAATTGAAAGAATATAAACTTTAATGGGAAAAAAATTCATTTATTCCATACATGAGTAAGTATGGGGTCAGCTATATGGAAATCTGGGTTATGGTACGGTAAGAACTCATATAATATTTGAGATTATCTTGGAAATAATTTTTATATTTTTCCACTAAATTTGGAAGGATATTGGGTAAAGTTTAATTGAAGGACTTTGTCTATTTGTTTAAAAATATATGATATAAGGATGAATTGTTAGACTGGATATTTTTATTCTGATAAAACCTCTTAAATTCATAATAATATAAATTGGTGCTATTTCCCTTCAATATTTTATGAAGGAACCCTAATATAGTAATGATTTTAGAATACAATAAATAGATTGTAACATTTATTATAACTGAATTTATAGATAAATCATCAAAATAATTGTAGAAGAAATTGGTGTTGGTAATTATGAACTTTTATAGCTTGGATATGGTTGGATAGTACATACACATGTCATCTATCACCCATTTGAAAAATAGACAAGTGTCATTGGTGGTGTGAAAAAACTGTAGTTCAGATGAACGAAATTGGAATTTATCTAACATGAATAAAATTTATTAATGTATTCCATGTAGTTCTATATCATTGATGGAAGAAATTATCCATGTATCATGATTTGGGGGAAGATAACTAATATTGACTGGTGGTCACCGTAAGTGACAATATGAAATTTTTACATATTAATGGGGTTTTTTCCTCATTCAACTCACTCTAGGAAGAATAAATTAAATCCTCATATATAGATTTATTTGTGAATTTTTTTTGTAATAAATCAAAATTATTTTCTAATAGATATATTATTTTAATACAAGATATTATATGGGAATCTGTATTTAGATTTAGTTTATTATATGATACATCAAACAATTTTTTCACCAAAAATTAAGATTAGACACACCTAGGTTAATGGTCAAATTAATTTCATTGATTTATTGTATATCCTTAATATAAATTCAGTGAACACACTATGAGGTTCATTTTGATTGATCCTTTCATTATGGTCAAGATCTTCTAGTGTTGTATATTAATTTTCAAATTTATATTACCTGGAATACTAATACACCACCAATTCACTATGGTGTTTTTTATATAATTTTTTGATACATTAAAAAATAATAGTTTTTGTTTGGAATTTTCAAATTTTTTAAATTTAACCACATGTTGCATGGTTAGTATGAATTTTTAAGGGAATACATATTGGGAGTCTTAAATAGGAACATTTTGTGTTCCTTTTTTTAGTAAATTGTTTGTCTATATATGTGACATCTTATACCCAGATACCACTCAATGGGTGCCCCAAGCCCGGTGGGCCACATAACCTCAAGCGCATCTCCCTGAATGCTATAGGCAGACAGTGAGCAGTGGGGACCTAGGGTGTGTCAGTTGGGAGACTATTATCTATTTATGTAAGTGTAGCTCTATGGGTGAATGTAAAGATATGGTAAATAGAGGAAGCGATATAATTAAAAAGAAGGCACAACAACAAATAGAGACAATAATAACAATAACTGAAATATCAAGAATAACATTCGATAACTGATTATATGTAATGTCACTAGAAAACTAGAAAACATGGATACAAGATAGTAGGCATAACAAGTTCCACAATAGTATAATGGAAATAAAATACTATACCAAGAATATTATGCACTGGCCTAGTCATCAACTATCAAGATCAATCATAAATAGAATGAAATCAAGTGTTGGAAGTTGTATTCATCCCTTTTTCAACACATGCAACAATGTAATCATCCCCAAGTACCAAATGTCTCAAAAATAGGGGTTGAGGTAAATCTTAGTGGGACACCACCAACAATGTCTAATACATCTTGATTGTGTAATGGAAATGTAATAGTATACAATCATGTATATATAGTAAAACAATATAATGTAACTAAATATCCATGTACCTTCTTCAGCCCTCGACTAGTGTTTGAGAATTTCAACAATTAATTACTTCATTATTACTCGTTTATAAAGAAGTCACATGTCAATAATTGAAAAGGTTCCACGTTATAACCCGGAAACCTGTAATAATATTTCATATTAAATTCCAAAGGTAATAACCAAGGTGACATAAACCTAAAAGGTTTCCAACTGAGTAATAACTATACCCTCTTATGGGGAAGGACTGTAATTCAAGGAGCATAGTCCAAGTAATTCTACAATGAGGTGCCTACAGATTCCAAGGTGATTGTACAAGGTAAAATGATGGGAAGTGGAGACAGGGACCTATGTGATTTAACCATGGAACCAACATGTCAATGCTGGATCCAGAGAGTGTATCCATGGAATCATGAAATGATATTTAAGGGATCCTACAATGTAATTTTGGGTATCTAGGAATAGAAAAAAATCGTGATCTCAGTGGGTCTCAACCAAAGAAAGATGAATCCTTGAATCAAAATGGGGCTTCCCAGTGCTAATGGCATTCTCCGATTAGAATCAAAGGCGAGATCATCTCAGACCATTTCTATTTGATTATGAAGTCATTTAATATTTTTTTTGTTAATACTTCCCTATCATTATTGGGATAAGGACATGTTTCGTGCCACCGTTGTTTCAAGACATTCCATTCATTAGTGTGACAAGTTCAAGTATAATGTAACCCTTCAATCAAATCACAATTAGTCAATAAGACTGTTTTGTTCAAGCCTTTCCTTTCATTAGTGTGACGAGGCCATGTAGCATGAAACAAATCATTTAATAAACTTAAATAATATTAAATAATTAAATTTTATTCTGCTACCTGCAATTAATGTTGTAAAGATTGATACAGACACGAAACATATAATTCATTCACATTTAGTCTGGTCAAGTCCTAAACTCAATACACATGCCAATTTACAGTTCACATTTTATTATGAATTGAAGATCTTAAATTACACTAGTCAAGTTGTACCTAAACATGGTATTTTCCATTATTAAGTATACAATATAAATAGTCCATTTAATATAGAATATATTACCCTTAGAGTGGTCAAGCCATGCCACACTCGAACGGAGGCACAAAATGTGTCAAAACAAAAAATAACATTTATGGAATAATCTTCAACATGGATAGGATTGTGTTGTGGTTATAACCATGAAAAATTAATCACATATATGGAAATATCATATCCATATGGTTCTAATGATTACAATCATTTCATATAAATTCCATAAATTGATTCGGAAGAAATCAATGAGCTCGACATGACAAATCAAAAATCAACGAACTTGATGGATGAGTTGTTGACCACCCACCTTAGGTTGGTAAATATCTCCGCCTCTAGAATTGGAAATTGATCTATCCTGGATAAGATTATATTTATGATAAAAATAAAAATTATCATACCCTAATAACTCATTCGATAGCGTGAGTCAAGGAGAACCACTCAAGAGCACTCGAGTACTTATCGTTATCCATCCAACGTGATGAACATAAGCTCAATCATATACCAGAAGAAGGAGATCTCATGATTCCAACCTTAGATTTTCAATGCGCTCAAATATGAGAAAACATTAGGTTAATCCTACTAAAATACATATTTGGTAGGAAGATGGGATCTAATTAGATCATTTAGAGGAAATTGTCAAATTATCATGGAAAATGGCTTGTGTAGGGTTTTCCCACATAGTCTGAAAACCCATGTGAAAACTGTGCTCAGTTACCTGGGAAGAAGGGAAACTTGTACAGTTAGTCCACATGGTTGAGATCCAATTTTTTGATGTGGCTCTTTGGAAAAAACACCATCTGTTTGGTTAGGAAAATCAGGAGCCAACCATGCACCAACTGTGCGACTTGGCCATTTTTTCCAAGAAAATGGGTTCTGGGATTCAAACATACCCTAGAAATCCTTAAGATCTTTATATTACCATTAAGAATCCTTATTACATCCAAATTGAAAATTTATACTAAAATTTAAAGGATCCATACCTAAGTGAAAACTCATGTTATTAAAATAGTTCCCCATAAAGTAACTCATCCCTAAATTCACCTTCCAAAGGTGTAGAAACACTATCTGAGAAAGATTAGGCCATAGGGAATGTACATCGAATTCCCTCTACCAAGTCTCATCTTATACTCGTCCATGATTCCATAGAACCCATACTAGAGGGACATACCAACCTTAGAGATCGTTTGTTCTACGGTTAACTATGCATACTGAATACTCCTCAAAGTTATAATAAGCATCTAACTCAACTTCCTTGGGATCAAAGGTATGAGACGTATTATCATGACAATAGAGAAGCTGTGAAACCTGAAGATTTCATGAATGGAACAATACCTATATGGTAGTATCAACCGATAGGCTACCTACCAGACTCTCTTGATTCACAAACGACACTATATAAAGAGGTGATAACTTTCCCTACATCTGAAAAAATCTATGCCAAAGACTGTGTGACACATGAAAAAGAAAAACATACCCAACCTCAAACACTAGAGTTCATTGATAATGTTCATCATATGTTTTTGTTTTCATGACTGAGTTGTAGTGATAAGATTTAATATTAATTGAACATGCTCTGAAGTCTCCTCAATAGGGTGAGGACCTAGTAGGGCTACCTTAAATACCTATAGCCAGCACAGTGGTGAACGACATGGACTACCATATAAGGAATCAAAAAAACCATATGGATTGTCTCCTAAAATATATTATTATAAGAGAACATGAAGAGAGGCATATTGTTCTATTCAGAACTATCGGAATCAAGAACACATGCTCTAAGCATATTCTCTAGAACAATATTATCCGTTCAAATTGTCCATCGGTTTGAGGGTTGAAATATGTTCTTAGAGGCACTTGCATTTCCATAGTCATTAGAAAACCCTTCAAAAAATGTGATTTAAAACAATAATCCCAATCCAAAACAATTTTACAAGGGTCCTTATGGAGTTATTTAATATCTTTAACATACAGTTTTCCCAGCTCATCAACTAATAAAGTCTCCCAAATTGGAATGAAGTGGGATGATTTCATTAGGCAGTCAATTACTACACATATAACATCAAAACCCCTTAACAAACAAGGTATGCTGAATATTAAATCCATAGAAACATCAACCCATTTCCATTATGCTATTGGAAGTGTTTGTAACAGGTCGTCGGGACTTTGGGGATCTTATTTCAGCTACAGAAAGGTGGAACACTTTGTGACAATGCCTATTGTCTAGCATTTAATTCTAGGACACCATTACCAGCATCACATGTCTTGATACATCATTGAGATGCCTGGATTAATTACCCATTGAGAAGAACATGCCTCATTCATCTACTCCTCTCCCATATCTATAGGAACCAAGATACTTCCACATAGATTCAAGGTTCCATCTCTATCCGGAAACCAATCTAGAGGTGTTATCACAGGATATACACTCATGGAGAACTAGGAAATCAGGGTCTGAAAATTGTCCACTCTTCACCTCATCAAGGAGGGAAGAGGTAACTATAATGGATGAGAGATATGAATACTCGTTACTATAATGAAATTTATAGATGCATCTCAGAAAAATTACTATTAACTTCCACTCATCACTTGAATCCCATACAACATGTGGTTGAGTTTTCCAACATAGCGCATGAGTGGACACATTTCCATTTCTAGTTATATAGGCAAGCTGAAAAACAATGGAACGAATGTATTCAACCCATATTCGCTATCTGATGTTAATGTTGCATTGTGAAAATATATATTTGAGGATATTGTGGTCTATATACAAAAAATTACTCAGACAATAGATATTATCTCTAGAAAAATAGGTCATAGACAACTGCTGCTAGCTCAAGGTCGTGCATCAAGTAACTCCTCTCATAAGGCCTCAAGTACCAAGATCCATAAGTATCAAATATTTCTTCTAGTAGCAGCACTACTCCTAGGCCCATTCCTAATGCATCAATGAAGATAGTATAACATATACATGGCTCTATATGAATCACAAAAGTTGTCAATACAATCATCCCTTGAATCTCTTAGAAGTATTTCTCACATTCTTTTGACCACGTGAACTTGAAACCATTTTCTTAATACTAGTATGAAGTGAATTAAGTAATGAAAAGTTTTCTATGAAATTCTTATAATATCCATCCCACCATAAGAAACTCCATATATCAATTAAATTACAGGGGTTATCCTAGAAAACTACAACACTAACCTTTTCTAGGTCAATAGATTCACCTGATTCTGAGATAATATGACCGAATAAGTGGACCTTTTTATCCAAAGTTGGTAGTTATCAAGCTTGGTATACAGCTAATTCTTTCTTAATGTACTCATAATGATCTTAATATGTTCTATATGGTTTCTAGGAGTATGATAATATTCCAAGATGTTATCCATAATTAATATGATAAGAGAATCCAAATCTGGGTGGAATAACCTATTCATCAATTCCATGAAAATGGTGGGTGAATTCGTAGGACTGATCAACATTATATGGTACCTATATAGGCCATACTCTAATGTCCCAGTTCCGGAAGCCACCCAGAGGAACCCCATACCCGGTTGGTCACATGGCCTGAAGAGCATCTCCCCAAATGCCAGAGGTATCCGACTAGTAGTGAGGGCCTTGGGTGTGATAGTGTGGAAATTATTCCCTCATTGGCAGAGTAACATAGAGGAAGACCAACAGATATATAATAGCGGAAGCTGTAGTATCCAAAAATAGTAAACAAAAGAAGACTGAAATGATAAAAAACTGGAGAACATCTATAATAAGTGATGCATGGTACAAATATGTCTAGGAAAATAGCCAAACAAGTCACAATGCTAGAATACAACAGCACTAAACACAAGTGCAAAACAAAGCATATAAATTCATCAGCATCTAAAGCCATAGCTTGGTCCCATGCTCTCCAGCTCCAATGTAATCAAGTACTTGAAGTAGAGGGGCGCTTGACCTTATCTATACCTAAAACAACATAGTCTTTTTGGGCCCAAAATTATGGCTCAAATAGGGTGTGAGACGAATCCCAGTAGGAAACCACCACAAGATCTGCACCTAACAGTCAGTTAATATATATGGTAAGTAAAATTACAAAAAACTGCAAACATGAAGGTACTCAATAGTAAACAATCCACAGTAACAATTATCAAGCAATAGCTAATGAAATTAGGTAACACAAACAAGTATCCCTGTGGGAAGTACGCACAACCTATCCCATTTAGTCCTACCTATCAGGTACATGAAATCCTTTGGGAAACACACTCAGTCTAACCCCTTTGTTTCTGATTAAGAATTCATAAAGACTCTCTGATTAATCACTCTATGTATATCCCCACATAGTCTATAATGCTGAAAGACTCTCTGAGGAAGATGTCTCGGTCATTTCCCCATATATTCTAAGGAAGTCAAGGACTCTCTGAGGAAGAACACAAGGTCAATTCCCCTTATAGCCCCATTGTCAATAGACTCTCAGAGGAAGCTCACCCAATCAATTCCTCTCATAGCCCCTGGTCGTTCACAGACTCTCTTAGGAAGATCACACAGTCAATTCCCCTTATATCCTGGAATGGTTCAAGGTAATTTCAAAGTAATGAAATACTCTCCGAGGAAGCTCACTCAGTATATCCCCTTATAGTCTATAATGTTCAAAGACCCTCTGAGGAATCTCACTCAGTCTATCCCCTTATAGTGTATAATGTTCAAAAGACTCTCCGAGGAAGCTCACTCGGTCTATCCCGTTTTAGTCTCATACACCAGGTTCTCACGACCCCGTGTAATTAAACGCATAGTAATGAAAAAAGGCCAAAGTAAACCTACATAACTACTTGGATAATTAGTCTATAGCATATCAACATGTCATAAAACAACACTCCATCCAAAATTCACTTGGAATTGGAAAACAACCAATAATGGAACAAACAGTTGAACACATATCATGCATGGAAAAGAATCCAAAGCATGGAAATCAACTCTAATTACATCCAATTAACCTCTACATCTGCATAGAAGCATGGTAGAAAAAACACAGGGGTAAGACAGCAAACGCACAGTACCCCGTTCAAGGGTATTGTCAGAATTGGACATAATTTTAAAATTCCTTAATCCCAAAGGCACAAACCACTTACATTTAAGGTTTGGTGAGAACGACCCCTTCGCCCAAATGCGCTCCAAACCGGGTGAATTCCTCCTTGAAACCTCCTCGAAACCCCTTCCCTAACATCAAAAATGCCATCCTTTAACCCAAAAAGGCAACACAACATTGGATCTACATGTAACAGATGTAGATCAAGAAAACCTAGAGATAGGGAAGATAAGATCTAGAGAAAACCAAGGATAAACCAAGAGAATGGAACTATCGGAGAAGAATCTCCTTTGATCCACCAAGAAACCCCTTCGATTTGCCTCCAAAACGAGCCAAGGAGCTCCCCTAACCTCTGAAAATTACAACTCATGCATGAGCCACGAGTGTAATGAGAAATGGTGGAGGAATGGAAAATATCTAGTGGACCGAGGCTTAAAAACCCACAATTTAAGTGGTCGCATGGTTACCACACACGGTTTGGAAAACTGTGCGCCAACTGTACGGTTTCCACTATCTTATCCGGGGACTTCACACGGCTTGCCCGCACGATTTGACAAACCATGCATAGCCTGTGCGGAGCCCACTATCTCATCCAGGGGCTTCTCATGGTGTTCTTACAGGGTTTGAAAAACCGTGCACTGCCCGTGCGGAGCCCACTGTCAAGGGTGCATGGTTTCCTGGGCTGGTCACACGGTTTGTTTAAACCGTGCGCCAATCATGCGCCTCGTCACAACCTCCCGAAATTTCTTCTTTTTCTAAAAAATGACCCGAAAATGATAACATGCCTGGAAAGAAGGTCCGTGATCTTACAAACTACCCCCCCCTTAATAAAATTTGTGCCCGAATTTCCCTAGCGTGGCGCAGAAGAAGAAACCCTGAATAGCTCAGGCCACTATGCTCGTACATCAGCCTCCCTCTCCCATATCTCGTCCTATACTCACCCATGCTTCAATAGCACTCGTACCAGAGGAACAGACCGGACAAGAAGAACCATTGTACTACAATCAACAATCTAGATAGGATTCCCCTCAAATGATGCATCCTCTTCGAGCTCAACATCCTTATGTTGAAAAACATGAGACAGGTATGAAAGGTAATGTCGGAGTTGAGAAACGTGGAAGACGTCGTGCATAGCCTGGTACCTCTGAGGTAACTACAACCGATAGGCAACCAACCCAACTCTCTTCAACACCTCAAACGGCCCAACGTACCTCAGCGAAAGCTTACCCTATCTCATAATCCTTCTATTCCCTAACCTCAGTGCGACACGTAGGAAAACCTGATCTCCGACCTCGAACTCCAAAGGTCATCTCTGCTGATCAGCATAAGACTTCTGATGAGACTGCACAATAGCCATCCTCTTCTGAATCAACTCTATATGTTTTGTGGTCTCCTAAACAAGATGAGGTCCCAATATAGCTGCCTCTCCTTCCTCTATCCCACACAAGGGTGATCGGAATGGCCTACTATACAAAGCCTCACAAGGTGCCATCTGAATAGTTTCGTGAAAACTATTGTTGTACGAAAAATCCACTAGAGGTATATGCTTCTCCCAAGAACCTCTAAAATCTAGAATGCATGCTCGAATCATGTCCTCAGACACCTGAATCGTATGCTCAGACTGACCATCTTTCGGGGGGTGGTAAGCTGTACTCAAAAGTACTTCTATACCCAACGCTTTATGTAGCCCCTCCAAGACCTGAGATGTAAAAAGTGCATCCCTATCTGAAACAATGGAGTGTGGAACTCCATGTAGATGTACAATCTCTCGGATGTACAATTTCCCCAGCTCATCAACACTGATGGTCTCCTTGATAGACGAGAAGTGGGAAACCTTTGTAATCCTGTCGATGAGAACCCAAACAGCATCATTCCCTCAAGGTGTCCTCGGTAAACCAGTCACAAAGTCCATCGCGACATCATTCCACCTCCATTCCAAAATGGGTAACAGCTGCAAAAGACCTGCAGGTCACTGATGCCCCGCTTTCACCTGCTGAAAAGTGGAACACCTCATGAAAAAACCATAAACATCTCTCTTCATACCTGGACAACAATTCTCGAGATGCAGATAATGATACATCTTGGTGATGCCAGGATGAAATGCCCAAACCGAGGAATGAAAATCTTGCATCAGTTCCTCGAGTATGTCAGCTAGCATCCATACAAATCCCTGGAAACACAAGGTCTCATCCTTGCCTACTGTCCATCTAGGAAGAGGGTCCTCTCATGTCACCCTCTCCCGTAGGACTAGGCCTTCAGAGTCTGATAGCTTCCTCATCCGTACCCGATCGAGAAGAGTAGAGGTAACATCATCCGAAGATAGAAACGCCTGCCCTTTCTTGTCGTGCACCTCCAAATGTATCTTAGAGAACAAATACATAAGCTACCACTCACTGATGGCCTCCTGAACTGCCTGTATCTGTGTCCTCCTTCTCAGTGCATCAACCACCACAGTACCTATCCCAGGCATGTAGGAAAGATCAATGTCAAAGGACTGAAGGTACTCAACCCACCTTTTCTGCCTCAAATTGCCACGACCCACCCTCGGGGCCGTGCCGTGACTACCCCAAGCCCGCCTTCCATAGGCCAGGGGCTGGCGACTAGCACCAAGGCGTAAATCCCAACAAAAAAAGGGAAGGCATTGCCTTTGAAAAGTAAACAAGCACCACAGAGTAAGCATGTAAAGACCCGGAAATTTCAAGTAAATTTTTTTCTTAATTTTCTTTGGAATTTTACAAGAACGCAGTTTCTGACAGCACCTGATTCCGAGGCCCGGTGTGCCCGGAATTAATTTCCGAAGTTTGGCTCGGGTACGTTCAGTGAACAAGCGAGCGGGAATTTCTATCTTTTGAACCGCTGCCCGGAATCGAATTCCGAGGGCACCGATGGAACTGCAGCGCCGGTAATTACTTAGGAACTCCTGTTCCAGAGTTGCGTTTACACGAGTGTTGATAATAAAAATTGTGGAAGTTTATTTTATAACTACACTACAATTTTTATTAACTTACTCTAAGTGTTAGCTCATGGTGGACGTTGGGTAACCACCCAACCTCCCTTGGGAGGTTATGAGGGTGGTGGGGCCCACACGAACCCCACCTCTTCATATCCTCTAAAACCCCTCAACTCCCACTTAAATGATTTTAACTTAGTTATAACTTATGTCTTAAATGAGTTGATTTTAATGTGGTGAGTTGTTTGAGTATTTTGAGTTTCAAACACTTGAATTTCAAAAGCCATGTGAAGTTAATTAAATAAGTGGATAACTTATTTCATTTGGTTGGGTTCTGTTGTTTGAGAGCTTTTGGAAAGAAGGCTTAGAATTCTTGATGTTTCTTCATCCTCTTGACAAAGAACGCCAAGAACAATCGGACATCGACGAAGAACGCCACGTTCTCGGGAACCGTCTTCCGCGACGCCATACCCGCAATACCGACGACGTCTTCTTCCGCGACATCTGTTTTTGCGACGCCGAATCTCATCACCTCTTAAATCATGGTAGGGGTTTTAGCTTTTTAATGTTATGTGGATCTCTCCTTCGAACTTGAAGTTTATATTTTTCGGACCTTGCTTCCAAATCTTTTTATTTAATTTAAAAGATTGTGAAAGTTTATCATTCATTAAAGGCCGATTGTTAGCAAATAACGCGAGGGGGCCAGACCGCACGAACACGGCCGACCCTCCTCCTATTCATGTTGATTTTGTTGTGGATTGAAACGGGTGTGGCGCGGTGCCGTCGCACTGCGCAGGATCATGCGGCAAGAAACGCGCGGCGCCGTCGCGCCGCGTCGTTAAATAATCCAAGGACGCGACGCCGCCGCGCCGCGTCGAAGAAAGATGAAGGCTTCGCGGCCAGAGCGGGGTCGCGGTGGAGGGGCGCGGTGCCGTCGCACCACGCCGGACAACGAAGGTTGCGGCTGGTTCCGGGCCGCGGCGGAACGAGAAGACCGGCGGCCAGTCGGGCCGCCGGTGTCGGAAGCCGGAAGGGGGATCGGCCTTGCCGGTCCCGTTGAGGAAGAACCGGCCGGCCAGGTCGGGCCGGCCGGAAGGGAGAAAACCGGGGGAAATAATTTCCCCAGACCAGCCTTAATGCCCCCCCCCCATTATGAGGGGGTCCGGTTTCACAAAGGGGGGGGGGGGGGGCAGGCGGCCCCCCGTTTTCTCGAAGGCAGGCCCCCACGTGAGGGGGGCCGTTTTTCTTTAGGCGCGGAAGGTTGCCGCGCCGCCAGCTGAGGAAAGGCAGGGGCTTTGCCCCCCGCGCGCGGCACACGAACGGCGCCCAGGCCGCGCCGCCGTGCCGGCCCGCGCCGCCGCGCCGGACCGCGCCGCCGCACCGACCCGCGCCGCCGCGCCGGGCCGGGTTTTCCGAGCCAGGTTGGGTCGTCGGTCCGGGTCGCCGCCAGGGGCGGGTCGACCCGGTTCGGCCGACCCAGGGGGGGGGGGGGTCGGGCTGGGTCGGCCCTGGCCCAGACCCCCAGTTTCGGACCACTTTCGGTCAAATGCACGTATCTTGGGCTACGGGCCTCCAAACGACTAGCCGTCAGCGGCAACGTGATCCTTCGACCGAGACGGTCGTTTCGGTATACTATACTCAAGGTGCACCTTCCTTTTCGGGAGCCTACGTGGTTAAAACTCCATAGTTAAGCGTGCTTGACCTAGAGTAGTGATCAGGATGGGTGACCTCCTGGGAAGTTTCCCAGGGTGGGTGTTAGACGGAAAGGCCAATAACTAACAGACCGGGCGTCCAATTGACGCGCCGTCTGTTTCGTTGAATTCCTCTAAGTGAGACGGATCTTTTGGCTTACTCTGCTCGAGGTTTGGATGCCGACGGAGTGCGGTCGGGTTGGTTCGCTCACAAAATCAACTGGGCCCCTGGAACGAAAAAGCCAATAACTCTCAGACCGGGCGTCCGATTGACGCGTCGTCTGTTGCGTTGAGTTCCTGTTGATGATACGGAACTTTTGACATCCTCCGCCCGAGATTTGGATGCAGATGGAAAGTGGCCGGGTTGGATCGCACCGAAATCCAACCGGGCCCCTAGAACGGAAAAGCTGATACTTTTCTGACAGAACGTCCGTTTGACGAATCGTCAATGTCGTTGGTGATCTCGTTGAGAAACGGTCCCTATGAGTATACCCTACGAGAGTTCGGGGTACAGTTGAGATACGGCCGGGTTGGTTCGCTCACGAAACCAATCAGGCCCCTGGGACGAAAAGGCTAATAACTCCCAGACCGGGCGTCTGATTGACGCGCCGTCTGTTGCGTTGAGACTCCTATGACGAGGCGGTCCTTTGAGATACTTCTTCATGGGACTTTGATATACTTGTAGAATAGACATGTAGCTCATGGAGCGGACCCTCCCAGTGACGAGCATGCGGAGTACGGAGACCGTGTAACTGGCTGAGACCTGACGACTGCTTGACCGACTCGACTTGGAGTGAGTCGACTAGCCCAGTGGAAGGAGCACTACTTTTTGAGGTGCAAACCCATGGCGGACGGAGCACTACCTGTGTGACAGTGCAGACCGGCAGTACTCGTCCGGAGAGTACCTCAGCAGGCTACTAGGGGGTGTGCACTACTTTGTTTGGGTGACATACCTCGGCGGGAAGCACTACTGTGTCTGGGTGGCTGACTCGCGGTACTCGACAGAAGGAGTACATCAGCAGTCTTAGGTTAGTGAGCAGTACCTCGGAGTCGTGATAGGACCACTGTACACTCTAGAGTTGGAGCTCATCAGTAGTTACGGTTTCGATAATGAAAATCCTGGTTTGAGATGAAACTTTTGACCTTGTGTTTACCTCATGATTGAGATGGGTCACTTGCTAACTTAGGTATATGTATGGGAATATACCCGGGTAGTGGTTATCCATTGATTTCAAAATCCTTGTGTTTCCTCATGATTGATATGGGTTACTTGATAACTTAGGTATATGTATGGGCATATACCTAAGTAGAGGTTATCTGTTGAGATCTTTTTTGTGGTTATCCGTGTTGGTTTAGTGAGACCTTGAAGGTCTCGGGGTCCCTACTGAGTATCGTTATACTCACCCCTGCACGGGCTATGCCCGCACCTCGTTGTGTTGGTTGCAGACGACGGGTAGTGCTGACAGAGGCAGAGTGTTCGAGGACTGGACGATACATGGAGGTGGACTATACGACGAGATGGTACCCGGAGGAGGACCTCATGACGAGACGGTGCCCAGAGGTGGACGTGACGACGAGGCGGTACCCAGAGGTGGACCACTGGGCGGACATACTCGGAGCGGACGGTGGGACCCGAGGAGCAGAGGAGCTATCTGTACCCACCCTTCAGGTGGGTTTTCCAGTGGACATGTCGGCGTAACAGCTTTACTTTTTAGTTGCTGTTTTCCCATTCGAGTTGTACTTTACAGTTGGGCTTGTATTTCCAGCCCCCTTTTTACTTTCCGCACTTACTGTTGTACTCAGTTTTTACTTAGTGTTTACTTCTTCCGCTTGTACTCTGTGTGATTGTTTACTTTACAAAGGCAATTCCTTCCCTTTTTACCGGGATTTACGCCTTGGTGCTAGTCGCCAGCCCCTGGCCTATGGAAGGCGGGCTTGGGGTAGTCACGGCACGGGCCCCGAGGACGGGTCATGACAAATTGGTATCAAAGGAGTTCGGTTCTACTGTAGAACTTATAACTCTGATGTTTCTTTCTGTGAAGCAATAGTGTTGAGAGTACCGAGTGTGGTATTTAGTTCAGGGAGTCCAGTTTTTATGTGGGCGGCCAACGTATCCATACACCAGGACCCTGAAAACTGATTTCCGACATTGTGCATGAAAACACTAATTGTGTGTGTGTTTTCAAAGGTTTTCCCTTAAAACAGCTCAAACCAAGTCATCTCACCAGGTATAAACGTTTGACCGTGTCATGATGTTTCTTTCAGAATGCCTTTTCACGGACGACCAGCTAGAGCCCCGAGAGTGGTACGTACTGACCGCCTGCCGAGCGACGAGGCCTCAGTACAGGGCCCTATCCCAGTTGAGGCACCAGCGGAGGCACCAGCAGTACTGCTACCCGTTGGGACACCAATGTCACCAGCCCCAGCAGTAGGCGATGCACGACGCTTGAGCGCACTGCACGAGTTCCAGCGCCAGAGGCCACCCAGGTTCCAGGGAGAGACGGACCCGCAGCCGGCTGAGGTGTGGCTGGAGACTGTGGTGAGAGTCTTCAGGCTAGTGGGGATGCCGGCAGACTTCATGGTGATCTTTGCTACCAACCTCCTTCTGGCAGCAACAGGCAGGTGGTGGAGCCACTTGTTCCAGTTTTGCGATGAGATGAACTTCACATGGGAAGACTTTGAGACCTTCTTCAGGGTGGAGTTTGTACCAATATCTCTACACCCCGAGTGTGTACAGGAGCTTCTACCTTTGCCGCATGCTTTTCGATCAGTAGCCGAGTCATCTGTGGGCAGTATACAGATGATGAAGAGGTCCGGGAGGACCATACTAGCAGTTAGACGATCTCGGGTTTTAGGACCGGTGGTGTGGGGCACCCGAGGTGGGGTCAGAGCCAGGCGTTCCAGAAACGGACAATGTTACTCATACGGCGGAAAGGGTCACCTGGCATGTGACTGTCCGAATCCTCGTACAGTTGATCAGCGGGTGTTGGAGGAGCCACCGAGACAAAAGCATCGACTAGTGCTTGAGCAACAGCCGAGCAGTGGACAAGGCAGTAGAGCTCCTAGAGCAGGTGGGAAGGAGAGGAACTAGTGGATACGTCCTTTTTACTTCTAGTTCCATGTTGCTTTGTATTCGTGTCTTTGTACTATGAGCTGCAATAATAAAAAGACACTTATCTTTGTTTTCTTTCTTGTCCTTTTGTTTGGTTGATACTGAGTGGTCCCGGTTAAACTGTTGACTTGACCCTCACTTTCTAGATTTATACTGGAGGGGACCCAGTGACCACACATTGATGCCGATAGTGTGACTCGACCCTTGGAGGCGAGAGTGATAGTTGGATCTCTTAGTAGATACGTCGAGGCCTTACGACGTCATCTTTGGAATGAATGCATCATTCATGTCAGGATTGACTGTATTAGGCAACGAATGTGGTCCATCCAGGGGATGAGACCGGGTTTCTCTTATCGGCAAAGAAGAAATCCTAGCAGCTCTTGTGAGACTAATGGAGGTCCAGGACATCCAAGAGAGGATGAAGACTACACAGTGCAGTAAGAAACAGGAAATCAGTGCCAGTCTTAGAGACTCAGGCGTGTTAAGAAGAGGAAGCTTAAAGGAGAGATGAGTCTACGAAGCAGTAGATGTTGAGGCAGAGCTAGGAGAGTAGCATGAGGTGGTGTACATCCTAACATGGTACAACCACCCGCCTTAGTTATCCCCGCCAAGCTCAGGGAGCTGGAGGGAGGTGGAAGAATGCGGCTGCATGCGGTCAAAGAGTGTGACCCAATAGCTCTAAAAATGATTCAAGGGGCAGTCTATGCCCACTAATAGCTGCTGTAGTAACAGACGTCGATATGATTCATTCCTCACTTTCACAAATCTTGTTCCAGACCTAGAGTTTCTGGTAAGCCGTGGACTTGACCCTCACGTCTGGAGATACCTTGGGAGGAGACTCGATAATCACACTTATGCCGGTGGTGTGGTCAGACCCTCAACGCGAGATTTCCGGTTGGAATCTCTTGGTGACAGCGTCGATGCCTTACGACGTTAGTTTGAGTATGGAATGGGAAAAAACTGTTCATACTCAAATTGACGGTTTTAGGCAAACGTCGGGATGGGTTTCCCTTGGTCGGCGGAAAAGGAAACCCCAGGCAGCGCAGGGTAACTCTTGCACAAGAGGGTGCGACCGATCACTCTTGAGTCGGTCAACCTTACCCTCGTGGTAGCAGCCTTTCGAGTTCCAGTTCTAACAGAAAATGGAGACCTCTGGAGTTCGAGGTTGATGATCACGTCCTTATACGGGTCTCACCTCGACGAGGTTTACAGAGATGTGGCCAAGGCGGCAAGTTATCTCCGGGGTTCAGCGGACCTTCTTAGGTCCTTAGCTGGGAAGGCGGGGTGGTCTACCACTTGACCCATTCACCGCTGTTGCACGAGGTGCACGACGACTTCCACGTATCTCAACTGAGGAGATACGTGCTCGACCCTTCGCATACCATTGACCATGAGGAGCTGGACGATGGCGATGGGGTGTCTTTCACGGAGATTCCAGTGGGGATCAAGGATCGACAGGAGCAGATCCTACGAGGACGATCGATTCCTCGGGTGCACTTTCATTGGCAGTATGGAAACCTCCAGGTGATCACATAGGAGCGGAAGGCTCAGATGCGTGCTCTGTACCGCTTTTGTGACCCTAGTTTGTGTTGAAGCTTTACGGGGATGTAAATCCCTGAGGTGGGAGTAATGTAAAGACCCGGAAATTTGAAGGAAATTTTTTTCTTAATTTTCTTTGAATTTTACAAGAACGCAGTTTCTGACAGCGCCTGATTACGAGGCCCAGTGTGCCCGGAATTAATTTCCTAAGTTTGGCTCGGGTACGTTCAGTGAACGAGCGAGCGGGAATTTCTATATTTTGGACCGGTGCCCAGAATCGAATTCTGAGGGCACTGATGGAACCGCAGTGCCGGTAATTACTTAAGAACTCCTGTTCTGGAGTTGTGTTTACACGAGTGTTGATAATAAAAATTGTGGAAGATTATTTTATAACGACACTACAATTTTTATTAACTTACTCTAAGTGTTAGGTCATGGTGGAAGTTGGGTGACCACCGAACCTCCCTTGGGAGGTTATGAGGGTGGTGGGGCCCACATGAACCCCACCTCTTCATATCCTCTAAAACCCCTCAACTCCCACTTAAATGATTTTAACTTAGTTATAACTTATGTCTTAAATGAGTTGATTTTAATGTGGTGAGTTGTGTGAGTCTTTTGAGTTTCAAACACTTGAATTTCAAAAGCCATGTGAAGTTAATTAAATAAGTGGAGAACTTATTTCAATTGGTTGGGTTCTATTGTTTGAGAGCTTTTGGAAAGAAGGCTTAGAAGTCTTGAAGATTCTTCATCCACTTGACGAAGAACGCGAAGAACAATCGGACATCGACGAAGAACGCCACGTTCTCGGGAACCGTCTTCCGCGACGCCATACCCGCAATACCGACGACGTCTTCTTCCGCGACATCTGTTTTCGCGACACCGAATCTAATCACCTCTAAAATCAAGGTAGGGGTTTTAACTTTTTAAAGTTATGTGGATCTCTCCTTCGAACTTGAAGTTTATATTTTTCGAGCCTTGCTTCCAAATCATTTTATTTAATTTAAAAGATTGTGAAAGTTTATCATTCATTAAAGGCCGATTGTTAGCAAATAACACGAGGGGGCCGGACCTCACGAACACGGCCGACCCAACTCCTATTCATGTTGATTTTGTTGTGGATTGAAACGGGTGTGGCGCGGTGTCGTCGCAGTGCGCAGGATCATGCGGCAAGAAACGCGCGGCGCCGTCGCGCCGCGTCGTTAAATAATGCAAGGACGCGACGCCGTCGCGCCGCGTCGAAGAAAGTTGAAGGCGCCGCGGCCGGAGCGGGGCCGCGGTGGAGGGGTGCGGTGCTGTCGCACCGCGCCGGACAACGAAGGCTGCGGCCGGTTCTGGGCCGCGGCGGAACGAGAAGACCGACGGCCAGTCGGGCCGCCGGTGTCGGAAGCCGGAAGGGGGATCGGCCTTGCCGGTCCCGTTGAGGAAGAACCGGCTGGCCAGGTCGGGCCGGCCGGAAGGGAGAAAACCGGGGGAAATAATTTCCCCCGGCCAGCCTTAATGCCCCCCCCCCATTATGAGGGGGGCCGGTTTCACAAAGGGGGGGGGGGGGCAGGCGGCCCCCCGTTTTCTCGAAGGCAGGCCCCCATGTGAGGGGGGCCATTTTTCTTTAGGCGCGGAAGGTTGCCGCGCCGCCAGCTGAGGAAAGGTGGGGGATTTTCCCCCCGCGCGCGGCACACGAACGGTGCCCAGGCCGCGCAGGACCGCGCCGCCGCACTGGCCCGCGCCGCCGCGCTGGGCCGGGTTTTCCGAGCCGGGTTGGGTCGTCGGGCCGGGTCGCCGCCCGGGGCGGGTCGACCCGGTTCGGCCGACCCAGGGGGGGGGGGGTCGGGCCGGGTCGGCCCGGGCCCAGACCCCCAACTTCGGACCACTTTCGGTCAAATTCCCGTATCTTGGGCTACGAGCCTCAAAACGACTCGCCGTCAGCGACAACAAGATCCTTGGATCGAGACGGTCGTTTCAGTATACTATACTCAAGGTGCATCTTCCTTTTCGGGAGCCTACGTGGTTAAAACTCCATATTTAAGCATGCTTCGCCTAGAGTAGTGATCAGGATGGGTGACCTCCTGGGAAGTTTCTCAGGGTGAGTGTCAGACGGAAAGGCCAATAACTAACAGACCGTGCGTCCAATTGACGCGCCGTCTGTTTCGTTGAATTCCTCTAAGTGATACGGGTCTTTTAGCTTACTCCGCTCGAGGTTTGGATGCCGACGGAGTGCGGTCGGGTTGGTTCGCTCACAAAATCAACCGGGCCCCTGGAACGAAAAAGCCAATAACTCTCAGACCGGGTGTCCGATTGACACGCCATCTGTTGCGTTGAGTTCCTGTTGATGATACAGAACTTTTGACATCCTTCGCCCGAGATTTGGATGCAGATGGATAGTGGCCGGGTTGGATCGCACCGAAATCCAACCGGGCCCCTGGAACGGAAAAGCTGATACTTTTCTGACAGAACGTCAGTTTGACGAATCGTCAATGGCGTTGGTGATCTCGTTGAGAAACGTTCCCTATGAGTATACCCTACGAGAGTTCGGGGTACAGTTGAGATATGGCTGGGTTGGTTCGCTCACGAAACCAATCGGGCCCCTGGGACGAAAAGGCTAATGACTCTCAGACCAGGCGTCCGATTGACGCGCCGTCTGTTGCGTTGAGACTCCTATGACGAGGCGGTCCTTTGAGATACTTCTTCGTGGGACATTGAGATAATTGTAGAATCGAAATGTAGCTCATGGAGCGGACCCTCCCAGTGACGAGCGTGCGGAGTACGGAGACCGTGTAACTGGCTTAGACCTGACGACTGCTTGACCGACTCGACTTAGAGTGAGTCGACTAGCCCAGTGGACGGAGCCCTACTTTCTGAGGTGCAGACCCATGGCGGACGGAGCACTACCTGTGTGACAGTGCAGACCCACGGTACTCGTCCGGAGAGTACCTCAGTAGGCTACTAGGGGTGTGCACTACTGTGTTTGGGTGACATACCTCGGCGGGAAGCACTACTGTGTCTGGGTGGCTGACTCACGGTACTCGACAGGAGGAGTACTTCAGCAGTCTTAGGTTAGTGAGCAGTACCTCGGAGTCGTGACAGGACCACTGTACACTCTAGAGACGGAGCTCTTCAGCAGTTACGGTTTCGATAATGAAAATCCTGGTTTGAGCTGAGACTTTTGACCTTGTGTTTACCTCATGATTGAGATGGGTCACTTTCTAACTTAGGTATATGTATGGGCATATACCCGGGTAGTGGTTATCCATTGATTTCACAATCCTTGTGTTTCCTCATTATTGATATGGGTTACTTGATAACTTAGGTATATGTATGGGCATATACCTAAGTAGAGGTTATCTATTGAGATATTTTTTGTGGTTATCCTTGTTGGTTTAGTGAGACCTTGAAGGTCCCGGGGTCCCTACTGAGTATCGTTATACTCACCCCTGCACGGGCTATGCCCGCACCTCGTTGTGTTGGTTGCAGACGACAGGTAGTGCTGACAGAGGCAAAGTGTTCGAGGACTCGACGATACCTGGAGTTGGACTATACGACGAGATGGTACCCGGAGGAGGACCTCACGACGAGACGGTACCCAGAGGTGGACGTGACGACAAGGCGATACCCGGAGGTGGACCACTGGGCAGACATACTCGGTGCGGACGGCGGGACCCGAGGAGCAGAGGAGCTATCTGTACCCACCCTTCAGGTGGGATTTCCAGTGGACATCTCGGCATAGCAGCTTTACTTTTCAGTTGTTGTTTTCCCATTAGAGTTGTACTTTATAGTTGGTCTTGTATTTCCGGCCCCTTTTTTACTTTCCGCACTTACTGTTGTACTCAGTTTTTACTTAGTGTTTACTTATTCCGCTTGTACTCTGTGTGATTGTTTACTTTACAAAGGCAATGCCTTCCCTTTTTACCGGGATTTACGCCTTGGTGCTAGTCGCCAGCCCCTGGCCTATGGAAGGCGGGCTTGGGGTAGTCACGGCACGGGCCCCGAGGACGGGTCGTGACAAAGCAAGCGGAAAAGTAAACACTAAGTAAAAACTGTACAAGCTGTGCTGAAAGTAAAAGGGGCCAGAAATACAAGCCCAACTGTAAAGTACAACTAAAGGGAAAACAGAAAATGAAAGGAAAAACTGCAGCGTCGAGCCGTCCTCTGGAAGTCCCACCTGAAGGGTGGGTACAGATAGCCTCCACTGCTCCTCGGGTCCACCTGACCGCTCCGAGTACGTCCCGCCTAGTGGTCCACCTCCAGGTACCGTCCTACTCTGCACGCCTCCACCACGATCAGCGCTGTCCGTCGTCTGCAACCAACACAACGTATTGCGGGAAAAGCCCGTGCAGGGGTGAGTATAAGCTACTCAGTAGGGACCCCGAGACCCCCGAAGGTCTCCCGAAATCCACAAAGGATAATCCACAAAGGAAAGATACAATCACGAAGTAACATCTGACATGGCTTAGGTATATACCCATACATATATCTAAGTCATCAATTCCCGTTCGGCTCCAACGTCCGAGCCCAAGCACAACCCAGTCCACACAGGAAAGCAAAACTTATACCCACACAGGATAGCTCAACATAATTCACAAGGAGAGTAAATAGTAAATCCAGACAGGATAGCTCAACACAATCCACAAAGGAGAGTAACACAAGATTCAGCTCACACAGGTATACTTTTTCGGATGACGATAAAGATGATCACTGAACCATCTAAGTCGTCGGACCCACGAAGGATCGATAGGTACTAACCCCGCAATGACCCACACAGGATCAGACCCACACAGGATCGGGCCCACACAGGACCGGGCCCATGCAGGACCTGTAGGCGCTGGCTCACACAGAACCGCTGAGCGCTGACCCACACAAGATCGGTAGCACTGATCCACGTAGGATCGCTGAGTGCATTAGTCGTCGCAGTCTACTGAGGATCTCTGCACAGTCGTCGCCGCAGTCCACTGAGGATCTCTGCATGGTCGTCTTCGGAGTCCACGGAGGATCTCTGCACAGTAATCGTTGTCGAAGAAGCAGTCGCAGCCAGCACTAGGGTTCTCGCACACAGCAAGCTCGTTCGGGAGGGTCCGCTCCACGAGCCGAGAGGATGATACATCAACTGACACAGAGTCCGAAGTTGATGTATCCAAAAGTTACGTATCGTCAACAGGAACTCAACATCGCAGACGGCGCGTCAATCGGACGCCCGGTCTGAGAGTTATCGGTTTTTTCGTCCTAGGGGCCCAGTTGGGTTTTAAGGAAAAACCAACCCGACCGTACCCCACCTGCGTCCAAAACTTGGGCGGAGTATTCCAAAAGATTTGTATCACTTAGAGGGAATCAACAAAGCTGACGGTACATCAATCGGACGTCCGTAGCTCAAGATATGAGCGTTTCCGCTCCGAAGGCCCGGTTGGTTTCGTGTACGAACCAACCCAGCCGAACACAAAGTATTTCGAAACCTTGAGTGCGATATATCGAAACGACCGTCTCGATCCAAGGATCGCGTTGCCACTGACGGCGAGTCGTTTAGAGGCCCGTAGCTCAAGTTAAGGGCATTTGAACGAAGACCGTCCGAAGACGGGGGGTCCGGGCCCGGGCTGACCCGGCCCGAACCCCCCTGGGTCGGCCGAACCCGGTCGGACCCGGTCGGACCGGTCTGGCTCGGCCAGGGCCGGTCCAGCTCGGTTTGGCCGAGCGGCCGAGCGGCCCGACGCGGGGGGAGCCGCCACCCCGCGTGACACCCCCGCGGCACCCGCGGGGTGTCGGCCAGCCAACCAGACGCGGCTGAAGCCGCGTCCCGGGTAATGCGGGGGGGAGCCGCCGCCCCCCGCATGACACCCACGGGACACCCGCGGGGTGTCTCCTGGCGCCAGACGCGGCTTCAGCCGCTTCCCGCGAGCGCCGCCACCGCGACCGGTGCCGCGGCGGTCTCGTCCGGCGGCGCGCCGGGCGCCACCACCTCTTGGCCGCCGGAGTCGCTCCGGTGGCCCGTTTTCTTCCCGTCTGCGCCGTTTATCCTCCCGGGACTCGTTCTTCACTGCGGGATCATCAAACATTTGTTGCGGCACCTTCCGTCGTCGCCCATCAAATCTGCAGAAGAACGAAGAACGAAGGAGGGTTGTCTGGCCGTGTTCGTTTGGCCCGCACCCTCCGCGTTAGATATAAACAACGGGAGAAATTAAAGTTCAACACATGAATGCATATCCGAAACAATTTTTAATGAAATAAAATTGTTTCATAAAAACGGGTTCCGTATTTGAACGGAAACAAAAATTTTAATAATTTTAAAATTGTTCACAAAACCAGTTCTTTAACTCTTTAAAGAAACAATTACGGAATATAAAAAGAAAAGGGGGTAATTCCCAAAATAAATCCCTACCTCGTTGGTCGTCGCGCGTGAGCGTTCTTCGCGGAATTGCTCGTCGCGGAAGGTGGAGATCGTCGCGTCGTCGCAGAAGGGCGTCGCGTCATTGCCGAACACGACGTTGAGTCGGCGAACTCAACGCACCATGAAACATCAGATTTAATTTAATTTAATTAAATCCGTGTTTTGGTTAAGAACCACGAAGGAGATAAAAAGGAAGGTCTGAGACTGTTACCTCAAGCAGCCGATCGATGATCCGTCGCGGAGGAAGAGACGTTGCAGAATAACGTTGTCAGCGTCGTGGATCACAGCGTCGCGTCGTCGATTTCCGGGTTCGGTGTTCTTCGCGTTCTTGCATTCTTTGCGAAGGAGGAAGAAGATACAAGGATTCTGTCTCAACGAGTAATCCTCCAAAAGATTTTGGTTGGTCTCATTTTATTATTATGCCAACACACGAAAAGGGGTAAGTAACGACCCATCAATTCGTTGAATTAATTCAACGAAAGAAACATCTCATTTAATTTACGAAATAAACCGCCCAATTAAATGGTCTGTTAAGAATTAAGAAAATGCGTCAGTTGACTTTCAGAATGACGGGTTTTCGCGGGTGTGTTACTTAGCGGAAGGAAACGGCGGGGCTCGTGCGGGCCCCACCTCACAAATATCCTACCAAGAGGGTAGGATATTTCTGGATAGCATCCTATCCAGATCAACTCAGTTTAAGCCGTCTGTAACTGGCTTCATGTGGCTTCCAAGTGACTTAAGTGAAATAAAATAAAGTTGTCGTAAAATTATTTTATTTCTTAACCTTAATCCCAAAAAATTAAAAACCACACCCGAGAAAACGGAACTCCGGAAGAGGCGTTTCTAAGAGAATACCGGCACTGCGATTTAATCGGTGCCCTCAGAATTCGATTCCGGGCACCGGTTCAAATGTTAGAAAAACCCGCTCTTCCGTTCACTGAACGTACCCGAGCCAAACATCAGAAAATGATTCTGGGCACACTGGGCCTCGAAATCAGGTGCCGTAAGAAACTGTGCTCTTGTAAAATTCAATAGAAAAATAAGAAAAAAAATTTCCTTGAAATTTACTGGTCTTTACATTACTCCCACCTCAGGGCTTTACGTCCCCGTAAAGATACATCAAAACCTAGGGAAACAAATGTGGGTACTGAGCGCGCATCTGAGCCTCCCGCTCCCATGTGCTCTCCTGGAGGTTCCCGTGCTGCCATCTGATGCGCACAAGAGGAATCGATCACCCATGTAGGACCCGCTCCTGTCGATCCTCTATCTTCACTGGGACCTCCGCAAAAGTCGCCCCATCATCCACATCTAGCTCCCCATAGTCAATGATGTGCGTCGGGTCGTGCATGTATCTCCTCAGCTAAGATACGTGGAAGACGTCGTGCACCCGGTGCAACTGAGGTGGTAGAGCCAGGCGATAAGCCACCTCGCCAATCCTGCTGATGACCTGGAAAGGCCCGATGAAGCGTGGAGATAACTTGCCGCCTCGACCAAATCTCCAAAAACCACGTCGAGGTGAGACCCGCAAGAAGACGTGGTCACCATCCTCAAACTCTAGTGGCCTCCGCCTCCTGTCAGCATATGATTTCTGCCAGCTCTGAGCTGTCCTCATCCGCTCCTGGATGACCTGGACCTTCTCTGTCGTGGCCCGGACCATCTCTGGTCCCACAAGTGCTGACTCCCCAGGGTCTGTCCAGCACAAAAGAGATCTGCAAGGCCTGCTGTACAACACCACGTATGGTGCCATCCCGATGGTGGAGTGGTAGCTGTTGTTGTACGCGAACTCCACCAAGGGTAGGTGGTCCTCCCAGCTGCGAGAAAAGTCAAGGGCACATGCGCGGAGCATTTCCTCGAGAGTCTGAATGGTCCTCTCCGTCTGACCATCCGTCTGAGGGTGAAAGGCGGTGCTCAGACATAGCCGCGTCCCGAACGCCTCCTGCAACCCCTTCCAAAGCTGGGAAGTAAAGCGAGCATCCCGATCGGAGACGATAGTCGATGACACACCGTGAAGCCGTAAAATCTCCTGAACGTAGAGACTCCCCAAGCTCTCCACTGATCCCTGCTCTCGGATGGGTAAGAAGTGTGCCGACTTGGTGAGTCAGTCAACAATCACCCAAATGGAGTCGTGACCTCTGGAAGTGTGTGGAAGTCCAGTCACGAAGTCCATAGATATGCCGTCCCACTTCCACTCCGGGACCTCCAAGGGTTGTACCAAGCCTACTGGTACCTGATGCTCTGCCTTCACCTGCTGGCAGGTGAGGCACCGTGAAACGAACTCTGCCACAACCTTCTTCATGCCCGGCCACCAGTGCTGTCGTCTGAGATCTTGGTACATCTTCGCCACTCCAGGATGTACCTCCAAAGGAGAAGTGTGAAACTCTCTCAGCACCTCCTCTCTTAAAGCGACTGGTACCAAGGTACGTCCTCTGAAAAGGACGTCGTGCTCTGCTCCAAGGGAGAAACCATCAGGTGCCTGTCCCGAGGATATCTGTGCATGTCGCGTCTCACAGTCAGCATCCTCACGCTGTGCCTCTCTGACCCGCTGTAGTAGTGGAGGAGGGACTGTGAGAGACTGAAGGAAGGCTGCTCCATCTCTATCCATGAAGGATATCTGCAAGGCGGCTAGCTGCTCTGTCGCCTCCTCAAGTAGCTGGATGCCCATCCTCCTGATGAGGACATCGACTACCACGTTCCCCTTCCCAGGAGTATAGACTATCTCAATGTTAAATAACATCTTAGATAGTTTTGGGAAGTCAAAATAGATAAATTATTAATATATTAATACAATTCACATAATTTGAATCATTTTTATAATGAAACTAGATATAAAAACGTATTGATATTTTGAACGTTTCTACTTCGAAAACCTGATTTCTAGCCATGTGCGTGAGATTAACATTAATTTTAATTTTTTCACTTCTATGATTTGAATTTATAAAAATTTAAATACATGGTTATAATTAGTACAAAATTTTCTTCTAATAATATCAATATAATTTATGACCAAAATGAATAGTGGATGTGATTAAAATTAATTACGGTGATTAAGGTAAAATTATTCATAATTAGTGACTAAACCTTAATATTAAGACCTAGAATGACCTAGACCGTTGTCCAACATCCATTTTATTCAAAAAATTCCAACATAAATCTACTATTTTATAATTTAATAGGTTATTTGGATATTACTAAACTTATTTTCATTACATAGATGTTTAAGTATGGAAAAACACAAAAATGGAACTTTCCTTACCTTTAACATTTATATAACATTGAGATATGTAAAAAACAACATATTTTAATTTTTAAATATAATTTTTAAATATAAATGGGTTATTTTTATAAAAATATTTTATGAATAATTTTTAGATATGATTTAGCTTCTTAAAATGCTTAGGAAACACCAACATAGTGACTGTTGTGTTAAGAATGAAATAAAATATAAGATATTTTAAATATTAAAAGTGAAGTTAGTTTATTCAATTATTGCAGTTATGTATATTTTTTATTATAATATAATGTCACATATTTTTATTAATTATATATTCCCAAAAAATATTATATTTATATTTTAAAATATAAATTAAATAAATAAGGTCCCAATTGATATTGTTGTTATTTTACAAGAAATGATATTTTATAAAATGATTTAAAATTAATAAAAATCAAATATCTTAACAAGTAATTTTTAATTTCTAATAAATATTAAAAATTATCCATTAAATAACCAATTTATATTTTATAATTAACATATTAACCCCTTTATTGTAAAAATATTTTTAACATGGTCTGGGTTTAAGGAGTGTTTAATCTTGTCACATGTGCTTGTTTTAAAAATAATTGCTAAAATACATGTGATTTTGATTTTAAAAATTATATATCATATTAATAATTCATTATATATATATATATTTTAAGTAATACCCCTTTAATTTATTCTTAATGGTAAAATTACCTCAGTTATAAAACTAGATTCTTTAATAAAAACCCAAATTATCAAATTGGGGAGTCAACGAAGTTAAGAAACAAAATTCTTAAAATGCACATATTTCTAGATGTTGGAGATTTATATAAACCCTTTTTACAATTTAATACATTATTTAAGCATTTTTGAGTCACATTAGGTAAGTTATACAAATAATTAATGAATAGATTTTGGTGTTTACAATAGTGCCACTCTGCCTCTATAATAAAAAGAAGAACCCTATACCCCTCCTCACACCTATCAAACCACTTTGGATCGACCAAGATATTCCGAAATAAATCCTAAAAATACCTCCCTAAATATTATAAGCCTATACATTGGCATAAATCCACCTATGGAATCACTTTGGTGAAAACCAAATGGAGTTTCCTGGATAAGAGGTAATATAATTCCTTAAGCTACTTAGTTTCATATCCATTATTCACCCCCTCAACTTTTATAATTACATGATTATATAAAAACCAGTATTTTAAATATAATAGGATGTTTTTATTCTAAGGGTTCTACATAAACTTACACACACATCCATTTAATGTGTAAAATAACATATTATTTATGTGTACGGTGAACTATAACCTCACAAAATGACAATTGTTCGTTTTTCCTTTACCAAATATCACGGTAGACATTATTATAAGAAAACTATTTATATATGTTACATATGATATTTATTATGTAATTAGGCTTATGGAATTTTTTTATAACACATGCTTTTATACTTTCCATTTTTTGTAAATATGATTACATCGTTTGTGTAAGTGTGTACTATCGCCCCCCCAAAGCGATGTAACTCATTTAAACTATATATGGAACGTATTTAGGATTGTTTAAATATAACCGTGTAAAATATTTAAAATATATGTTAAACATGAATTATAATATAAATTTGTATCAATTATTTTTCATTTTTTAATATGAAAAACAAATGAAAGTACTATTAATGCATACATAAAACATACCATCTCCATGAATAGTGAGTTTCACCTCTTATCTCCATAATTTATAGATCATTCTATATATATATATGAAAATTAACTCATGTTTGGAATTTCGGAGATGATGAATTCATTTTCTAATTAATAGGATTGTTAAATAACATGTCAACACATACTATAGAAAATCAGGCAATTAACAAACAAATTTGTTAAATTAATGATTGGTTTTAAAAAAACCAGAAATAAGATATTATAAGAAGATGGTATATAATTTTATAAAAATGATTTTGGTTTTGGTAAAAGTTATTAATATATTTAAAACCAATATACATGAGGATAAATACAACACAATCAATGGAAGGTTAAGTTAAGGAATTTCATCACTATTGACATTCCATTGTGACTTATTTGTTATTATGAACCAACTCAAATTTATATAGTGTATACACTTCCCATTCACATATAATTTCATGAATATCCTTATTATTCAAATTTTCAATGTTTTATTTAATTCCATGTAATTATAGTGATTATTATATAAATGTTTGAAAGTGGTATGGGATACATTGGAATTTTAAATATTTTTATTCTCACGAATGTTATTAAATATTATCATTGAAATATCACATTATTTTGTGATTATTAACATTATCTTGAAACAATCACTTAATTTTTATAATTTTCCATTTTAAATTTACTTGAATATCTATATTCTCATAGAATACGTATTAGTATTTCTTAAACCATATATTATTTTACATATGATGTCTACATTGATAGTTATTTGATTATTTTGAGAAATATTGATAATTTGGTATTAGTTAATCAATATAGATATGATATGGATGGATATATATTTTTTCTATTTGATAAAAGGAATTATTTGGACAGAAAATGGCTGGAGGAGCCTGGAATTTATAGATATCTTTGATGCATCGACTGGTTCTGAAGAGACAAATAAGTTGGCCATATTAAATGGGTTTATATCTATAGTTTTGACCATATTATGAAAGGTAATGGTGTTATTGGTTTTTATGTTCCTCATACATAATGAAAAATAATTAATCATTTCATTAATATAGATTAAGTAATTATTTTTCCATTATATTTTTTATCAGAATTAGTATTGAAATAGTTCCATCTTAGTTTATTGACTATATGGACTGTGTTTCAGTTCCTCACATTGTCGTATTTATTTTTCCTTATCTAGTTATTTTAATGGATTATGTTTTTTGTTAATCAACTTCCCATGTTTATTTATTCCAACTGAGTCATTATTTCTTCCACTTTACATACCCTTATTGAGCATTTTAGATCTCCCTTATTATGTTTCTTTTACATTGTTTATGAAGAAGAAATATTTTAATAAGCGTTCAAGGATGCAGTTTCTTTTATTTTATTATGAATCATGTTTATATTCTCTATTTCAAAATGTATTATAGGTATTATGTATACAATCTATCTTTTCATGAATTCTAAACCTTTTGGTCCTTCAGGATTTGATTTATTTTAATCTATCCAATGTAAAAAAATAATACACCAGAACAGAATTTACACTATAATACCATCTAAGATATTAAGATGTTTGAATGATAGAGGTAATATTGTGTGTTGACTAAGAAATGTTTCTTGGTTAGGCTGAAGGAAAAAAAGGAATATGTGGCCAAAGGTAGCTTGATAAGTCCAAGGATTGAACAAGTATCTTAGACAAACAGATTGAACTAAAAATATTATAGAAGCGTTCTATTATATAAGCCTAGATTTCTAGTTTCTATCCCATGACTATGTTACTTGAGTTATAGGGAGCTTCCCATGATTTCTAGTTCTCGTTGTGAATTGTTTGGGGGATTCCATTATTCAACTTATTTTTTATCATTTTTTTATTATGCATCACCAATGCATGGATGTTTCACGTATTCTTATTTTTCCTTGATACATTGTTTCCATCTAAGCTTTTGTGATTTTTCAACCAAGGATTCAATTTTATTACTATCCCACTTATAAAATTGCTTTAAGGTGATATTTGAAAGGAAAAGAATGTTTTTTAACATATAAATTTTATGAAATGGTTTTAAAAGATAATTTTTAATAAAAAGTGGGGAATTTATTATAAAAATTCTACTTTAAAATTTTTATTGTGGAATATTGAATGGAAAAGTGTTTAGTCTTGTGTTTATAATTTTTATAGGTCCCATTTCCATGGTATAAAAATTGTTTATTCATAAATTTGGAATTACCATTATTTTATATTCAATGGGTGAATGTTTTTTTTGAAATTGATTTTGAAATGATACTTACATTACTTAGGGTTAATATTCAAATACTTTTTTTTATAAAATTGTATTCATATTATCATTTGTAAAAATTATTATGAAAGTATATTCATAGAATATTGGTTGGAATCCTATGGTGCATGATTAATTTAAACACTACATATACACATGTGTATGTGTGTATATGTTTATCTTATGATTTATCTCATGTTCCCAAAATTTGATACCATTAATTGGATTCTCATTGGGTTCATGGTTGGGCATGGTGGGATATGCTGAGTGATCATAAGTTATGTAAAGTTTTTTTGGTGCGGTTTGGATTTCATTTTATTTTTTAGATATTGTATCATCAAATTCCAACTAGTGTATATTTTCCATCAGACATTGTTACATTTTATTTTATTTTTTGATCCAACTGTATGTTCTGGGTGGATACTGATATGATTATCCATAGTTTGGTTATTTATTAATATTATACTATTTATTTGATATACATGGATATAACACACCTAGATGGGTCATGATAGATTATAAGTAGATTAAATTTCTAGTTGATATTTGTATATAGGGGAAAATAATTCCCATGTACGTGTAAATGATGACCATACACTAGTTTCCATCCCTTGGGGATTGGGAATACCCTTCTGGAAAAGTTATGAACCAAATAAAGGAATATAGTAAGAAAGCCAGGGATTGTTCATTATAAAATGTATGAGAGCCTATTTTTTTATAAGATTCTAGGTTTTTGAAATCACAATTTGTTTTTTAGGGTTTCTAATAATTTGGAGATTGGATTTTAAATAGGACTTTGTAGGTTGGTCATGAGTAGGATCCTGATCACCAAATTTCAGGATGAAACTTGAGTTATCATGGGTTTTTGGAAAATATATTCTATTTTTTTCTCTTAATGTGTTGTGGTCTTTAATGCTTTCATTTTATCCTCCCTATAATTTATGAGATTTGTGGACAGAACCCCCCATTTTGATATTATAGCGAAATAATAATCAGGGGTGTAAAGTTGGATTACATAACTTAAAAACAAAGTAGAGTATGGGTAGATTATTTTGGAAAAGATTTATTGGTTGTTTCTGGATTTTAAGGATGTTACATAATTACTTATCCATGTAATACATGGTTATACAAATATTTTGGATTATATTTACACTTCTCTTGAGTCATTACCAATAAAAAAGAATGGATCAATGGAGTTTTGTTGACGTGTAGATATTATGGATTTTATTTTTTGGGATTTTTGGTATATATAGTGGATTTGTTTTCTATAAATGATAATTTATCATTGAAAAATTATGTTTCAATGATAATAGTTTTTTATATGAAATTGATCAATTAGGATTTTTGGGGAATGAATTTGGATTTAATGTATTTTTTTGGAGAATGATTGATTTTATAATGGTGTATGGAAAGAGTTTTATTTTTAATATTGGATTTTCGGTTGATTTGGAAACGGTTTCCACTCTCTTGGAGTGTGTAGTAAAGACATGGTTTTCTAGAAATGGGGATTAAAGGGGGATGTGTTTGGAATGAAATTTTATTTTGTAATTTTTTGAATTACCATATAGGTAAAATGGAATTATGTTTTAATATAAATACAAATAGATCTACTTCTAACACTAAGACAAAGCACATACATGAAATATATGAAGCTTTAGTTTCACTGGGGTGATACAGAGACTCCAAATAGTTGACTCCACCTAATCAAGAAACACTGGTCTCAACAATATCTATCATGAAATATGTTCTGTAACTTGAATGTAGACATTAGTTGTGCACACCCACTATGGTTCACATATAGGCTGTGAGAAAAAAATATTAGTATGTCACCCCTAATGGTGGACCAGGAATCAACTATTATAACAAGTGAAAGTAACCATGATATTCCTAGACAAGACGAAACAAAAAATATCTGGCATAAAAGAAAATATTATAAAAGGGGTGAATAATCATAATAATAAGCGATGAATTGGGTAACTTCCTAAGAACGTGGTAAATCTACCAATGCTCTAGCCCCTACTAGAGGATTTATATCATGTGTATCACCCTGTCAGACAACCACTGGTGTACTCTCCATTTCTAAATAGAAGTATCAAGATGTCTACCTGAAGCATACCTGAATGTTAGATCTGAGGGAGTAACCATATAAAACCACCCAAACAAAACACCTTTATATGGCTCTAGGACTATAATGGAATGATCTAGACTACTAATGGGAACATCTAGGTCAACAAAACTATTGACCCCATTAGTCCTGAGAGTCCTATAAAAAAACCAGGCGTGATATCTGGACCCAAAAAAGTCCCATTAAAATCTATAAAAATATGGGATTATATTTCATCCATGGGCCATGGATTATAAAGGTATCCACATCACCTAAAACCCAGTATATGATTTCCCCAAAAAAAGTAATCCCAAATACACAATAGTTAGAGCTAAAACTAAACTATATTTAGAATTCACTCATCCATATTTTCTATTTGGTCCCTAATACATTGTAACCATAACTAGAAAATGGAGGTGACAACCATATCATAACTCGGGGAAAATTTCATATCCATGTTATCCTTAGGTTATCCTATAAAATCCTAAAAAAGTGAAAAAACTTCCTCAAACATCATGATAAATGGATAACCAAATGTAAGATGATATAACCTCAATCCCACAACCCATATAGCTAAACTAATATCCCTAAATAACTATCATACAAATTATTAAAGGATATCTCTCAACACCCTAGATCTCACATCCAACAAAAAACGACAAAAGTCTCTTAATGACCCACCTTTTGTCCAATCTGAAACTGAATGATACCATGGTCTCTAAGGTCACAACATAAAGAGAAATCCAACTATGAACTCCCATGATGAACCTAATCGCTTAGGCCATGCCCATTGAAATATCCATAACTTGGAAAATATCCTTTGGAAGAGTAGGACTCCCTAAGAGGGGATCCTCTAGATCATCCAAAATAATAGGATACAACTAGTGCTAAAACATATTAAATAGATATTTTTGTACTCCAAAAAATACTCTACCAATAACACACCCAATTATAATCCAAAAGTAGATGCATCGCAAGAGGTCCATTTAAAATTTCCCTCATGATGGCCTTAAAATAAAGAGACCCACTAGAAGGGTTCCTTAGAAAAAGATGAAACAAATAAGGCTATATGAAAATCCTCAATATCCAATTATAGTAACCAATGATCAGATTATCAGAAAATATCCCATAAGGGAATTATCAAGAGTACCTCAGAATCATCATATAATGTTAGTGACACCTATAAGTAACTTTTAACAAAAGGTGTCAGACAAGCCCAATGTCTCCAGCATCTCTGGTCTCTAAACACAGAAGCATGATCTTGAATACTCAATCCTTGAGAATAAAGTCCCGAGACATAGGTGGAAAACTCAAAAATCCTCAAAGATACTACTCATTCTCTCATATTAGGATCCATATGAAGGATCGTCAAGAAAAATGGTTGGCATCCACAAGCTGGTCCACTAACAAGTTAAATCCATCACCTTGGCCTTAAACCTCATAAAATTAACTCCCAAGAGGATTCTAGAACCATGTTTGAAAGAAATACTCATACTAAAATTTCATAGAAAAAAAATCTAAATATCCTCAGTTTGATCAAATGATACCTCCATCATGATCTATATTGAAAACTACTCAGAATTGATTACCCATAAGTATAATTATGAAAAAATTGTGAAAAAACTAGTCGATAGGACATTATAGGGAAAAATACATGGTGTACACTTCATGTGTATGGTGTGTACCAATATAAGTTATCCCTAGAGGAGTTCCATAGTTCACTCAGTACATACTCTCCAAAATTACTTGGCATTTGGACGCTATAAATAGTATATACCACAACACGGGTTACTTTCCATATACCTCATCCCCACTCAGCATGAAACATATCTGAGTACACATAGTATACCACATATACATGATTTTTAACCCCGCATGGGGTCCTCTACCATGTAATTACCAATTTACTCAACATGTTCAGGTAGGATTACACATCATACACCCCACATGGGGACTATCCATGTAGCATACATGGACAGGTACCACCCCAAGGGGTGTTTTTTTGAGTTCTCTTCAACACCCCAGAAGCAAAATAAACAGAGAGTAACCTATGTATATAGTGTGTAGTCCAACAAAAATAATCTTCCAAAAATAATAATAACACCTGGAATGTGTTCATTTAGAAACATGTTGTGTACATGGGTATCCCTAAATAGTAATCTCTTGAAATGGCCCAAATGGATGATTTCATTAAAGAAGCCACAGATGGACCCACCAGGGTTACTTAATAACCAATCACTGGGTTTGAAACATAAAACATATTCTATATATATTTATATAATAAAATTTCATACAAGCCAACATCTAGGTGGAAATTGCAGATGTATTGGTCTGATCTGTGATTTGTAGCTGTCACATGATGATTTCACGTGACCTGAGCTCTATGGAGGAACCTCCTCCTTTCCCTCTCCAGCTCTATCCCTTAGCCTAAATTCACCAATAAGAGAGGGATGGGGGATCCTCTCAATAATAGGTTGAAATAAAGGGGGAATGATAGAATAAATAAAACATAAAAGAACGAAAAAATTATGAATAAAAGAAAAGGAGTCCTGAGCCCAACCCCAATGGTCGATGTAAATTCTTAACAAACCTACAAAAAAATACCCATGTCAACGTCAACCATAGTGATGAAATCACAATATAACAGTTCATCTAAATGATACAAATGAAACAACACATGTGAGTAAACAACCTATCTTGGGATCAACTGAGCGGCCATAAAAATTATCTGAGATCACATTAAAGGGTAAATTACAATTTTTCACTGGAAAACACAAGTGAACTAAAATGAAAAAATCACTCTATTTTCACAAAGCATGATAATTAAGATATTTAGAATATCAAACTTAGTATTAAATATTTTATTGTTGCATGTTACATGAGAGGTAGACTTATTCAGGTGGTTACCCTGGGTTGTAGGTTCCTTACTGTTTGGAAGAACATGTTAAAACTTCTAGTTTTGAAATTGGAAAAAACTAAGAGATAATAAATAAGTGGTATACACATAGAGACACTTAAGATATGCGAGGTAGATAAATTTGATCATGGGATTTATGGTTTGGGGTTCATTTCAAAGGGTATCACAAGTCATGTACCAGACCATGTTCACATTATATTGAACTTTTGGATGTGGTGAGAGTACTAGTAGATGATCTTGACCATTGAAAGGAAATTTATTGGTGAGAGGTCATGTGATAAATCATGGAAAATTAATGTGACTAGTTTTGAAGATGAGTTTAAAGGGATATCAGGTAAGGTAAAAAAAATTAATGAGTAGCATAGTCAGTGAATTAGGTGTTTTTCTTAGTTTATTAATATGGGACTCATATATCTATGAGTAGGGATTCATGATCTATCACAGTAAAAGATTGAATCCTCTCTGTGAAGACCATATTTAATAAATACACACTGGTTTTATAAATTTCCTTATGGATTCCAAATCAATGAATACTATGTGTTGTACTATGATTGATTGAGTTTTGAGAGTGTCTTATAGAGCTAGGTGACAAATATTCTATTTTGTATTTCTTAGGAGGAGTGGAAAACATATGAATTAGGTTTAACATAATGAGTTTTGACACAATTAATGACATATTAAAATACATTTTATAGGTAGTTTACTACTAATTGGTTGTGGGTGGTGACCCTTGTTTTGATTTGAAATTTCGGAACACCGTGGATGATGTCTCTATGTGTTTGGAATGAGAGATAAATTATGTTTCATAATGAAACTCACGAATGAGTGAGTTTTCTCATTTGTAACAATTTCATTCATTGAAATATGAGATACATGCAGTAGATATTAGCGTATTGACATAATGGTGTGAGGATAAGGACACACTTATGATGTGGAGATTCCCATAGGACACTGGAGATACAACCCCAATACGGGTATGGAAAGGGCTTCATGATACTAGTCAACTGATAGTCCTGATAGAATTATTAATTCTTTTAACTAAATAAATCCAAATTCAATTACCTTTTTTACAAAAGGACAACCATGAGTTTGTATGTGATAGCGTCTAGATTCTATGAATGGAAGGTGTGTTAATAATTTTGTAAGATGATATGAGTGTGTTAAATCAGAATTGAATCATCGCTTGTGTGGGAGATTGCAATTATTTTTTCTAGTAGGTATCTTAGCATATGAATTTCATCAAGATCAAGGCTTGGTATCTGTGAGTATATTCAAATGACTATGGGATGTCTTTTAGATTTAAGTCATCATGGTATGGTGAATTGGTGATGTGTCAATGGGGTAGCTGATCTATTGGATGTATGTGACCTAGGAAAGGTCCGGAAATTGATTTATGTTTAATTTGATTTAGTGGCCTAAAACTACATTCGGTACATTAAGTTGGATAAGAAAGGTTTACTTTGAGGTTTGGACGAGGCTTTTCAAGGAGAATTTGACATGATTATATTATTCTCAGATGGCTAGAGTACAATGTTTCAGATTTTGAATTTTGAAATAGTGATTAGAACTAGAATTCAACTAGAGTTTCTAAGCATGGTTGGGTAAGATAGGTTGGTAACCACACTGATCATGTTAGTAGACTTCTGGAATGGTGTTTCAGTTAGGAAATTCCTATGGTGGGAAGCACCTTAGTAGGAAGCTGCCTACTATGAATAAAAATCTATAGTGTGGAGAACCACATGCTTGTTAAACAATATGATGAACAAACATAAAGTTTATCATGATATGTGGGTGATACGAAGAATATTATAAATGTTAGGTGATTGAATTTGAGTAATGGGTCATTTTTCTATGATTTTAGTACCAATTCCAAAATTTACGCTATAAGAGTAATTTGAGAATTCAATAATGGAACGTGGTCATTTGGATTGGAACTGTTGATGGTATCAAGTAAAATTGTATGAGTGAATGGAACATGAACCTTCTCAGAGAGGATAGCCTTTTGGGTGTGTATTTTTTAATTCCGATTATCCATACTACTATGAAAAATCCAGAACAAACATGAATTTTTATGTTGGTTGAGAGGTCAGTTTTGAAATAGTGATTTGAATGAGATGTATAAGGTTTAAAAAACCCTACATGATGTATTTTGGATGAGTATTGAGGCCAGAATGATTTTCTAATGGTTCATGATAATGAAAAAGTAGGGATAGGGTGTCTAGGCTATTGATTAGGAGTAACCCATAAACACCAACTAGTTGGTGGTAGGATAATAGGCCTACAAGATACTAGTGTGGACTAGTTGGATGATGATCCATTGACTAGATGCTGGGTCTTTTTGAGGGGGAAGTTATGTATTTTTCCAAGGGGTTTTGATATGGGGGATCACCTCCTTATACCCATGTTTTTATATGTGAATACCCAATATCCTCCCCCTTATTCCCCATATTTCCCCTTTAGTTTGGGGTTTTTTTGTCAGCATTACTCATTGATATAATTAATGTTTTTCTCTATATTTTAATCCCTTGATCTCCTAATTATCTCATTTTTAATTTTATTTTTCTCAGTGTTAGGGTTCTTAGATGATGCTGCTAGAGTATGGCGGTGTCATCCTATTATGATGGATCATAGACTCATCCTAGGTAGAGAACATCCCAAGACAATATAATTTCATTGTTGCACATGGTTTTTATAATGAATATTTTATATTGATGTTATCATGATTTTTTTAAATAAATGTAATTAGTTTGTCAAAGAAATTTTTGATACATATATGTTTTTTTCTAGAAATTAGATTGAGGGTGCACCAAAATCCCCTATTAGTGGTTAATTGAGGTTTTGGAAAGCGTGCATCTCCTAGTGAAAATATGATCATTATTCCTATTATGAATAAATTAATTGTATTAATTATAATTTTTTTAATTAATATAATTGGTATTTTTGTTATGTTATAGTGCCTCTGGTGGATGAATGACTGGTGGTTGAGCTATGATGAGGCTATTGTGGGATTATACCACAAATATCAGGAATTGCATTGAAATTGAATGCATAAAAATGTGGTAGGTGGTATCATATACATTCCATATGGTGTTTATGCATGTTTTGATTTAAATGTGTTTTATAGTATTTCTAATGAGGGAGATAAACTCTATTAAAATAAATGATTCATTTATAAATTTTATTTGTTAGAATACAAAAGGTCCAATTTTATGTGTTTCCTTCACTCTAGCTTGATTTTGTAAGTCACTAATGGTAGGATCCTTAACATGACATTTTATGAATTGTAAACTATGACACCATGAGAAATTTTTTTATGTTATGTAATAATTGATGGCCTTAAAATAGGGAGTGTTTTGACCTTTTAGTAAAGAGTTATGATATATTGGCAATGAGTGGAATTGGTCGGCCATAATGGACCCTTAAGAAGCCTTGAAACCAGTTTTTTCTAGTGATACAATGGTGGGGTGAGTGTTCCTTTCCCACATATAATAAATCACTTATGTGGGTATAACATGGATGGATTACCAATATGTAGGTATGTAGATCAACCTAGTATGTCATATGGTATTGAGGTGGTACATGATCTACATCTCTAGACCATTGTTGATGTAACATGGAATTGAGGCTTATGAGGCTATAACATTTATGATGTTTCATAAGGAAATGATCCCCTCCTTATAAAGGGTGTTACACTGTAATTAAAGAATGACATTGAGGACACTAATTGGTGTGAAATTATTTTTATAGGGACCTATTGGAACCTATTTGGTGCCCCAAAGATATGTTTACCTCTGTAAGATAGTGTTATTGGGTATGGGTAATGATGATCATGCTTGTCACCATTGAACATTGATCACTATTTTAGTCATGTTCATATTTGGTGTGTCAATTCATGCTTTTGGATGTTCAATTATAGTGTTGTGATGAGTTTGGTAGTTGGTATCCCATACATATGTTATGGTTCAATTAGAAAACACCCTTGGGTTGACCTTTAATACAAATAACGCATTTATAGTGGGGAGGTATGTGATAATAATGAAAAATACCTTAATAGCGAGGTCTCTGAAACTACTTGTTTGGATACCATAGGTTTGGATCCATGTTTATTTTTCTTATTGTTTTATGAGAGAGTTTATACAATATGCATTCTACTTGGTGTTGTCTGGTATTTAGTGGACTTGGTTGAGTCATCCACATTTTTGCGGATCTTGTACTAGGCTCTATTGTATACAGGGATTGAAAATTCCTTATTTGTAATATTGGGATGGTGTATTCCATTTTTTGTATCATTTTATATTAGTTTTATTTTATCCCCTCGGGTCATTATCACTATATATTGTGGGGAAAACCCATGAGTTGTTATTATAGTTGGAAAAGTCATCATGATATGGTCATAGACACTAAGACACTAGGAGAAGACGTTATGGTTGTGAACCTAAAGATTGATGATGGTTAATTAATTTATTTATCTTCTAGTAGTGTTTTTATTTATTTAGATCATGTTAGATGAATAGTACACTATATTTTTTAAGAAAACAAAATTTAAAGAACAAAAAGATATTTAAAAAAATTACTATTTACAAAACATTTGACAATATATTCAAGATGTATATATATATTTAATAATTTAGTTAATAATATTTGTATTTTATAATTTAATTGAATTGTTAAAATGATCGTATTAAAATAATCATTGTTTCTTAAGGTTCAGTGTTATGTATCACATATACTATCAAAAAACGTATAATATTTTGAAAACAAAGGGTGTTAAATGAATTATTTTCCATCTAGTGATTCATGGGTTAAAATAATTATGATGTGAAATATATGTCCTCAAAATTATTTTGACAATGTTCCATTGGGATCATTTATAAAAACTCGTTTAGTTTTTAGAAAAGTCATTCAAAGAAGAAACTGTACTTGTGAATTAAACTAATCATAATTCACATCAAAACATAAATATATGCTTGGAATATCATGCCTTTTTCCTAAAAAATACCCTATAATAATTTCAAGTTTTGTGGTACTTCAGTTGGAACGTTGGATGAAAATTATAGTAATTATCAACTCTAAAATCTATATATATAAATAAACAGAATGGGATAAAACATTTAAGAAGCATAATGATCTGACATAGAAGCCTTGAATTCACATTATTATAGTGCACTAAATGCAGCAATTTATTGGGTCATTACATTTGATTGTAAAATATTGTTTCATCATGATTGAAACATTCCTCCATAAATTTAAATTTCATCTCCTAATTTCATTTATGAGGTAATTTTTTTTCTAAAAAATTTCATAAATTTATATTTGTTTGATAACATTTCTTAATGGTATGTTTATATGAATAATCAAAAATGAATTTAACCCATTATAATCTAATATATTTTTAGCACTTGTATTCATTTTTATGTTACTTTAAGGATATGGTAATGGTTTTTTATGTGTCTAGATCAATTTGGGAACATTTTTCTAGGAAAAATAAAGTCATATCATCATTCTCTAATCTTCTACGGTCCTTTCATAAAAATATTCTTTTTCTGGAACTGATTTCTCTGTCAAAATATCATATAATTTTTCAATAGTTTTAATAGAAATTTATCCTTCCCTAAAAGGTTCTATAATAGAACAAAAAGTGTTTAACTATCTTTTATAGATATTGGTTAATTCATGGGTTTGAACTTTTCTATTTAGAGGTTTTTTATGTTAGTACTACTCTTATGTTACAAGGAAGTCATGTATTATTTTCAGTTATCCTTGGGATTCACTTAGTTATATTATGGAAAACCGCCATTGGTATTATTTATTATACTACTAGCATTAATACCTAATTTACCCATTTGTGACATGAAGATGTTTTTCATTATTTCTTATTGTCTCAATTTTTCATTTCCTTGAAATTTATTCGAGGTTATTTTCTAGATATGGAGGGGCTTTAAATGGAAAAAAATTCCATCATGTATAGAATTATATTTATCTTAGAGATTACTATGGGGATAATTGTTTTAATAGCTATTAAAAAAACCTATTTCGTTGTTTAGGATTTTGAAAATTTCAATTGGGTTGGTTATTCAAAAATTGTTTTTTTGTTTTGGTTATATTGAAAATGTATTTATTGAGTTGATTGAAAAAAATATTAATAGGAAATAGAAATTGATATTTATAGAAGGTCCATGAATTTTTTAGCTTTGTTCAATAAATTTTCATTATAAAATAAAAATACACAATAAAAACATTGTTGAGTAGTTTTTTCCTGGTATGGTTGAGTATGGGTAGTGTTTTAAAACATCATTGATCTAACCATTATGGTAAGATAACTATGTTAACTCACAATCATGTTAATTTAATTTCTAGAAGAAATTACTTCTTAAGAATGTTTTATAGGTAGTATAAATACTATTTTAAATTGTTAGAAATTTTAGGACATATTTATAATTAGTGTTCAAGAAGTAGCAACTGGTTTTATTAAATAAATCTCCTCTAAAAAAATCAGGATTTAAGCTCTTATCAGTAAGGAAAAATACCTCATTAAAAAAATTGAATCCTTAGTTGTTCACTAATTTATTGTATTGTTAGCTAGTTCAATGTCCCGTAAATATATTCTAATATTCCAAAGTATTTTATCATTGATTCGTCTTAATCCCATTAATATATTTTATAAGTGATTAAAATATAGAAGAAGGGAAACATATTCTAGAAAATATTTCTTCAAACTATTCCAATATCTTATCAAAGTAGAGTTTCAATAAAAAACCATTCTTCAGAGACTCATTCAAATAAGAAAATTAGACATCCCATTTTCATTTGAGATACATTTACGACTTCAATTTTCATATAAAAAACTAACCAATTGAAAGAGTTCATATAAATCCTCACAAAGAAGTCCATGAATTTTTGAAGATGATGAATGAAACTATATTTAATTTCGACATAATTAGGTTCATCCCAGAATTATATGGGATATTAATGATGGTCCTCATAAAATGAATCCAATTCATTTAAATTTCTCTAATCAACCATGGTTATTTCAGTACTAAAATTTTATTTTTCACATGTTTTTGGTGGATTTACAACTAGAGATAATGAAATTTCTAATATCTCTATCCCAAGAGTGAAACGTTTAGAAAATTTTAGTATTTATATGTAATAAATTGGGGATATAATTTTAAATTTAAAAAATGAATTTATATATATCATTTAGATTTACTTTTTTAATATTTCATCAATATTTATTTGATAATTTGCCTGGTTTGTGTTGATTTTTTCATAAAATATGTGTCCAAGAATCTAGAGGAAAATATTTCAATAATGGAGAAAATGGACTTTATACATGATGGAGTACATAAGGGATGTGTATGAATCATTAAGAACTTGTTTGTAAGATGATTTCATAGACCTTAATAATTTAAAAGTCGTGGAATTAGTACATGATGTGAATCTACAATACACATCATAGAAACAAAGAATAACATTTCACACTCAATGTTCTTTTTGTGAAATTTATCTTGTCTTTAAAAGACTACACATTTTTATGTAATAAATATCATCATATACCAAATATTTGGGCCATGAAATTGTCAAAATACATGATTTTTGGAGAAATATTTGGAATCACATTACACAACATGAGTAACATACATGTTGTATTATTAGTTTATGTATTTATATAGAGAACATAGAAAACAAAAGGAAAGATTGTCTGAAAGCAACTTATTAATTTTTTTCTCTCATTTAATTATCTATTCTCTTCTAACTCTACTATTGGAAAGTCCTTTTGTTTTTTTAATCATGTCTAAGTGTTTTTTACCATTAAACATATTTTCTTCATCCTTTTTATCTATGTTTTTTTATTTTGAAAACTATTTTCCATTTTTGTTGTCATTTGACCTGGAACATATGTGAAATTCTTTCTTGCTTTACTTTCACATAAGCATTTCATTTAATTTACATTTGATTTGATTTAAAATTGATTTAGTTTAAACATATCAATTGTGAACTATTGTATTTCATCTGATTTATAATTAATCCAAACATGTTTTCTATTCATTCCCCATATTCGATTAATACTACCATGAGTGGATAATCCAGATAGGATAATGGTCAAAAGTAAATGTTTTTTTACATAATGAATATATAAACTGAATCTTGGTAACATTAAGTCTAGTAATTTTTTTTAATATTAACTATTTATTCAATTATTTTATTCCACCATCACCATGAGATGTTTAAACGAGTGAACCTAAACTAATTGGAGTTGAGAATACTATGACCATTTTCATTTGATACCCTCTTGCATTGTATGTAACCATAATGCATGTAGGTTTTTATCCATAACTATACAAAGGAATATTTTCATCTTTTATAGATCTAAGGGATTTAACCATAATCAACTAGTGTTTTATATTCGTCTTCACAACCTATTCCTTAAGACTATCCCATGTTAAACTTATGATGATCTTTTTACATGAAACCCTGAAATTGACCCTAAGACCTATCTTATTACTAAATATAAAACCAATAAAATTATATTTATATAAACCCCTAACCAAAATAAATTTTTGAGGTATCATATAAAATGGTTTTGAAATCACTGGTTACTTGTCATCCAGTTCTCCCCATGGGTTTGACCACACAATAAAACAATACTAAATCTTTGTTACAAGTGTAGTTTTGGATAATAAAAATTTTAATTTTATTGATACCAACATGAAATCAATGAATTGTGTTTTTGAAACAAATTTTTTCTTCATTTCAACTGAGTTAAACTATTTCTTATGTATAGGAACATTCAACACGAACCATGAATTACATCACTTGTCCCCTTTTATCTTTTTATTTTTCCTTTTTTATTGTTTATGCCACTGCATCCTTATTTGTTGTAACGACCCAATATTTCTTCAATGGAAATTCCTTCTTTATAAATATTTCATAATCACATGAAATCACTATATAATAAACTACAAAATCCTATGTGACCCTTAAACATAATTGTGTCACTTCTGTGATGTGAATTTTAAAAATATGACATACCCAGTTGCGATCAGTATGTTATTTGGAGTCCAAAAAGATAGACTTGTTTTTTTAGTGAATAGTTATATATCCATATGAATAGTTACATACCCTTATGAATAGTGATATAACATAATGAATAGTAACCTTACCTATGATTTTATATATATAATATTCAAGTGGATGTATGATATTCCTATGCTTTTAGAATATGTAAATAAATGTTTAAAAACTGTTATTTTAAGAATAAATTATGATTTTAAATAAATATTAGATTAATAATATTTATAAAATCATTTTTGAAAAAAAATCTTCATTTTTGGATTCTATACGTTGAAAAAAGCTTAGGGTAAATTTTTGGTATTTTTCTAAAATACTCGAATTTTTTATGAATATTGAAATATGGTAAAATACCGTATATTAAATTATCTGTTAAATAAACTAATTATGACTTCATAAGTGATGTAATCCCACTTGTTTATAACTCACATGGATTTATTAATATTCATGGTAATGTACTTATCACTATTTCTTTTCTTGAGGTAAATTAATAAACTAATGATTCAAAAATTATGAAAACCCTCTTCTCCTCTACTATAAACCCCCCATCACTCCCACTTCTCGTAACTCCTCTAAGAATTGAATATCCTCAATTTTCTTCCCCAATACCCTTCCCAAGTCACTTCCCACATCCAAGAATCCCTTTTTCTTTCCCAAAGACCAAAATTCCTTCCCTTAAAGAGGTTATGAAGAAAGTTATTTCAAGAGGTTAGGCAACCTTCTTTTTTATATTTAGATTCATTTCAATGTATTTTTTTGTCATCCAATCCCCACATTCTCTCCTCAAATGACCATGATAAATCCGTTATCATATATTTACTAGAATTATATCATGTTAATGGAATAACCATCATCAATATCTATACTCTCTCTCTTTTATTTTATAAACTAAATCAATGTCCACGGGATTCCAATTTATAACCTTCTTTGATGACGAAGTTTTGTTCTTCAACTTCTCCTTCATTACTGGTCACGAAACCATTTTTATGGTTAAACCAGACTATAATATATTCTTATAACCTAATTAATATTCAATAACCAGTATAATTAAAAATTATTAAATCAAATGACCAAACTACTTCCAAATAATCAAAATACTGCTAAAACAATCTATGGGAATGTCATTCATAGTTCATCTAATGATTCATCTTAATTTCATGTATCCAAATGATTTAAATGACCATTAACAATTATTTATGTTCATAAATAATATTCAATTTCAATTATAGTGATTAACAACCATTCCACATGATCTCTATTACATAAAAACAAGTGAACTGATTATGAAAATAAAGAAAATGAACACTCTGGAACGACAGAAATCAATATAATAACTTATAAATAATGGAATAAATTAACTAAAAAGAATTATTATGAACTAAATAAATATCTAAATTTTTCTAAAATAAGTTATTAATATTTATAATTTCATATTCAAGGATATTTAGTTCATGAGCAGAACACGTTTGAATTTAAGGTTAGGGTTTTCCACCCGAAATATCATTTTCATTAATGTTACATTGATTGTCTAATTAAAACATTTAATTTCTTATGTGTTATTATATACTCATAATAATATCTGTGTGAGTATTCTATATATGTACACCAACCATAATTATTATTTATTTTATGGGTAGTTACACATTTTAAGAAAACATTAAAAATAGTTTCTAAAAGTTAAACCTAATTGAAGGGAATTTCTCAAATTCTTACCCATTTTCTACGGAACCCTATAATATATTTTTGGAAACCATTATATTTATAATATCACTCATTTTATTATAAAAAAAATACCCTACTTGACATTTGGTTTTATAAAAATATATTTTCAAAAGAACTCTTCTCTTTAAAGTAAAATGCTTTTTATCTCAAGAATTACTTGAAGATTTTATCAGAGTATCTTCATCTATTTCAATAGTCTGGTTGATTCTTATGTATTATTGGGATTCATATTTATGGTATCATATACCAAATTTAATTTAATTTCTTATGACTATTTTGGTTTTGGATGTACTATCTTAAAAACATTCACCAATTTACTCTGAATGGTTAGTGTTTATAATTATTGATTGGGGAAAGTTATTTAAATTTCATGATTAGTTTTAATAAAAATGTATATTTTGTTTATATTTATCCCTATTCATATGAATAATTAATTAGACAAACATAGTGTCATTTGGGGCCTTCTATATCCCCCGGGTGCATCGGATGGTCTCATGAGAAAATCTACGGTCTTGGAACAAGGCCGTGACAAAATGAATATTTATTTTCTTAGCATGAATCCCTGAATATATGGTTATGTTGTCCCACATTATGAATTACCTGATTTTTAATATAGTATTCATGGTTCATCTTGTTATTAATCTAGTATAATACATATTATTATGGTATATTATGACAATATTTACTCAGCTCAAATGTCCTCCTTATTATATTCATGTTTATTTTTAAAGGCATGTGTTTTCAATTTTTCACCATGTCTAATGTTTATGTTATATTATATTGTATTTCTAAATCTTAATGAGCATTTGATCTCACCCCATTGTTATGTTTCATTTTTTCAGGACATTAATAATTTCATTATGAATGACATGCAATAATAACTTAGGAGTTATGGATGTTTTTAAGGAGTTTCTATGTTCTTTTTCATTTCAAGATGTAATGTTGAACTTATGTGTGTATCTTGTTTCCAATAATACTAATGTACTCGGTCCTTCTGGATGTATATTCCTTGTTTATATGCCAATTTAATCAAATAAGGAACTGTCTTCGGGAAATTGTGGTTGGGTCCTTACGATTGGAATCAAAGGATGTTTTGTAGAAAAAATGGAAAGTATATTTAGAAAAAATAGATTAGGTAAAAAAAACCTAAGATAGTCATTGAAGATAAGTATACAATAGCATCCGGGTGTTTTGCTAAGTAATAGAATATGTAGATCATTTTATCAAATTCATCTCTATCTCGATTCAAACTAGTAGAGGTGGCTCTGGCACAAATGTACCTAGGATTGAAATCTCTGGCAAAGAGTTTTAGGCTTGGACCAAGATATCCCGGTACATGACAATGGGCCTTTCTTCACTTATGGTGTTGACACTCCTATTGTATATTCTTAGGATAAGTCAAATTTTATTTACATGTCATTAAGAAGGAATTAAATGTTAATTTTTCATCAAAGAATCCATTTTTTTGATTATAGTGTTAACCAAGCATAAGATTTCAATATATGATAATTATTTTCTATTTTAATATTATGATTCATAACCTAATATAGTGTATCCAATTATATAGATATAGACCCTAGTGTAAGGAATTTAATCCACTTGAATGCGTGTTTCCCCTGTAGGGAAATACCTCTGATGCAAGATAATGATGTTGGATCTGGTGTTGTGACTCGTGCTGAGAAAATCATAAATATACTTGAACAATTTACTCAGGTTATGAATAATAACCACAACCATATGAAGCTTCTAGATCCACCATTTGTAGGATATATGTTATATCTTTTTATGCAAGATAAACCTCCATCAGTTAATGGGACTACAAGCCCGTTTGTAGACAAGGAGTGGATATATTCCCTAAAAAAGACATTTATTTCATTTTGATGTAATGAAAGAGAGAAGGTTGTAAAGAAATTTTATCATCTATCGGGAGATGTGTATCAGTGGTGGTGGTTAATCTGAAACACAAAGTAAGAGGAAGAAATAGATGAAATGGAATGTAGGGGTTTTAAAGAAATCTTCCTATAAAAATACTTACCTCGTGAACATCAAGAAGATATGGAGAGAAATTTCTTGAATCTGAGGTAGAAAGAGGATGAAAATGTTTCCATGTATAAATATAACTTTATTGGGTTGGCAAGGAATTCTTGAGACTTCATATCTAATCCAAGAAGAAAAATTGATCGATTATTTTATGGTTTAAAGCCATTCCTCGAAATGGATCTAGTTTGCCAAAGTTTCTATTCATATGAAGATATAGTCTCAAGTGTTATCAAGATAGAAAATGAATTTTCTAAGGCTTATTACATTAAAGGAATTCTAGATAAAAAGAGGTATGCACAAAACTCTTGAAATGTAAATAATGAAAAATGGAAAAAGGGAAGAGTTGAATTTATATCCTACAGTAGTTGTGGGAAGAAACACCCTGGCACTTGACAGAAGGGAATATGAGTCTGTTACATGTGAGGAGAAAAAGGCAACCTATCTCAGGATTGTAAGGGGAAGAAATAAGCTACCAATGATCTGTGCTACAATTGTCGGGAGATTGGAAATTATGAACATGAATGTCCAAAGATTTAGGGAAGAAATCCCCAAAGAAGGCCAAGGGAGAAAGGCCAATCTTATACAGTCATAACCATGGAGGTTGAAGTTTTAAAATTAAGTAGTGGAAGGTACATTGATCGTTTCATAAAAAATCTCCAATGTTTAATTTGATTCTGGACTATCTCATTCATTTATAACTTCCCATTTTTCCTAGAAAATTATTCATGTCCAACTTGATTTAATAAAGTAGTTATTAGTCAAAACTCCCAAGGGATGTATCATTGCAACAAAAGAGTTACAATTAGTCCATAGCATGACACATAAATATTTTTAGTTTCTAACCTTGTCATCATACCAGTTATTGACTATGATATTATTATCACCATGAACTGGCTATCGAATTAATATGTTAAGATATAATGCAAGACGAAAGAAGTTACAATATTTTAGAATGGTATAAAATCCCTTATTTTTAGAGTGGCAACAACACCATTTGATTTTCATCTAGATCCACCCCCAGTAGATCTACTGAATTCAATTATTGGGGAAGAAGAGAATGAATTAAATTTGGGTGAGGAGAAGAATGTAAAAATAGAGGACGTATATATTTTGTGATAATATGTTGACAAATTTCTAAAGAATTTACCTAGACATCCTCTAGAGTTAGAAATTGAGTTTTCCATTGACCTAATTCCCGTTCCAAGGCCAATATCAAAGACCCATAATAGAATTTCCACTGTGGAGTTAGAGAGACTAAATAAAAAACTAGTGGAATTGAGCGAAAAATTATTTATTCGACCTAGTGTTTCTCTATGGGGAGCCCCTGTCCACTTTTTCAAGAAGAAAGATAGATCCATGAGGTTTTTCATTGATTATAGTGAAATCGATGCTATTACAATAAAGAATAAGTATCCTCTTCCACAAATTGATGATTTATTTGATCAACTTCATGGATCCCAATATTTTTTAAAGAGTTATCTTCGATCTGGATATCATCAATTGCTTTCAAAAAATGAAGACATTCAAAAAACAGAATTTCAAACCAGTTAAGGGCATTTCGAGTTTACAGTAATGCATTTTGGACTAACAAATGCACCATCTATTTTCATGGATATAATGAAAATAGTTTTCAAGGAATATATTAAAGACTTTGTAGTGGTGTTTATTGTTGATATCTTGGTATACTCTAAAATAAATGAAGAACTTGAAAATCACTTGAACACAATTTTGAAGACACATAGAAGAAATAAATTATATTGGAATTTTAACAAGTGTGATTTTTGGCTCCAATAATTTTCTATTCTAGGATAAATTGTCTCTATATATGGAATATATGTAGATCCTATGAATAAAAAGTATGTTCAAGAATTTCCTAATCCAACAAACATAATTGAGGTACACAGTTTAATTGTCTTAGCTTGTTATTATCGGAATTTCGTTCAGAACTTTCCCCATTTATCCAACCCAATTACCAAGCGTACATGAAGAGGGTTTATGTTTGATTGTAAAAAGGAACATGAAGAATGTTTTAATGAATTTAAGAGAAGATTAGTGAATGCTCTAATCTTGATTTTATCATCAGGTAATGATGGATATTTTATCATTAGTGATGAATCAAAAAAAGGAATTGGTTGTGAACTTATGTATAATGATTAAATGATTTCCTATGCATCTAGACAGCTAAAAATTCATGATCAAAACAATCCAAATCATGGTCTTGAGTTAGCTGCGGTAGTCCTTTCTCCAATGATTTTTAGACATTACCTCTATGGTAAAAAATGCGAGATATATATATCATAAGAGTTTTAAAAAATCTTCTCACTAAAATAACTCAACATGTGATTAAAGATATGGATTAAGCTACCCAATGATTTTTATTTCCCAATACACTACCACCAAGGGAAGGAAAATAGGGTGGCTGAGGCTTTTAGAAGAAAAGACCATGGAATTCTAAACAAGATGAGAGTTGAAAGTCATCCTATGTTCATGGATCCACTATAGATGGATATGAGAATTATCAAGAAAGGTTACACGTCACTAATTTTTATAATGGTTTCTAAACATTATTTAATAGAGATGATGAAAAGCTCTCAGCTTGATGATGAGAAGTTTCAAAAGAAAATTAAAGCTGTAAATGATGGGATGCTGAATGAATTCGTATATGAAGGTGGAATTTTGAAATTTGGAAAGAGGATTTATGTTCTCTCTATTCCTGAGCTAGAGAGGGAACTATTGGATTGTGGGCATAGATATTATTAATATATAAACATTGGTATATCAAATATGTATAGAGATCTAAAGGAACATTTTTGGTGGGAAAACATGAAGAGGGAGATTGTTGATTATGTGTCGAGATGATTGGTTTGTCAATAGGTGAAGGCTATAAGACAACATATTTGGGGAGTCATGCAACCACTTCTTATAATAATGTGGAAATTGGATGATATAATGATGGAATTTTTCATGTGGATTCTAAAGACTCCAAGAATGAAAGATGTGATATGAGAATTGTTGACTATCTTATAAAACAATCACATTTTCTTACTATAAGAGAAGATTTACCTCTAGAAAGTTTAGAAATACTATATATTAATGTAGTTTAATGACTTCATGTTGTACCCTTATCAATTTTTTATAATCGTCATCCCCATTTTACATCACAATTATGGATGAGTCTTTAGAAGGCCCTAGATACTGATCTTTGTTTGAGGACTACCTAACTCCCAAAAACTGATGGAAAATCAGAACGGATTATTCAAACATTGGAAGACATGTTGAGGTTTTGTTCACATGACTTTCAAGGCATGTGGGATCAGTATTTACATCTCGTAGTATTTTCCTATAAAAATAGATTCCATTCAAGTATAACAATGGCACCATATGAAGCTTTGTATGAAAACATATGTCATACACCAACTTTCTAGGATGATGTTTGTGAAATAATGCTTGTAGGCCAATAACATATTGAGGAAACATGGAAAAAGGTGAATATTATCCAAAATCATATCAAAACATGTCAAATTAGGCAAAAGAGATATACTGATATCCGAGGGAAGGATTTGAAATTTCAATAGAGAGATCATGTTTTCATAATGATATCTCCATGGAAGGATATTATATTATTCAGAAAGAATGAAAAATTATATCTTAGGTACATCGAAAATTTTGAAAATATCGATCGAATTGGATCTGTAGGTTTCCATTTTTCAAGGTTTCCATGTCTCTATTATGTTCACAATGTGTTCCATGTATCAATGTTGATGAAATACATTCTATACCCAAAACATGTACTCACACATGAAGAAATAGAACATGAGCCTTATCTGTCTTATTCTGAAGAGCCTATCAACATTCTTGATACCAGAAAAAAAGTATTGAGAAATCATAAAAATCATCTGCTAAAGGTTATTTGGAGGAACCATAATATGTAGGAAGCAACATGGGAGCCTGAGGATCTTTTGTTGAAGATATACCTGAATCTATTTAGGTAACAATTTTTCGAACATTGAAGATGAATCTTTTTTAAGGAGGGGAGAATGTAACAACCCAATATTTCTTCAATGGAAATTAATTTCTTATAAATATATCATAATCACATGAAATAACAATATAATGAACTATGTTGTGCTATGTGACCTGTAAACATATGCTTTTCACTTCTCTTATGTGAATATTGAAAATATGACATACACAGTTGCGATCAGTAAGTTATTTGGAGTCCGATAAGAAAAAAATAATTATTGGTGAATATAAACCTACCATTATGAATATTAAAATACCTTTATAAATAGTGATATAACATAATGAATAGTAACATTCCCTATGATAGTGTATAAATAATATTCAAGTGGACGTATGATATACCTATTCTTAGGAATATGTAATTAAATGTTCTAAAACTGCTGTTTTTAGAATAAATTATAATTTTATTTATTTATTAAATTAATCATATTTAAAAAATTATATTTGAAAAATGGACTTCTTTTTGAGATTCTACACATTGAAAAATGGGTAGGGTGAATTTTTTTTTATTTTTCTGAAATACTCAAATTTTGGATAAATAGTGAAATATGGTAAAATATCATATATACAAATTATCTAATAAATACACTATTTAGGACATCATAAGTGTTTTTAGCCCACTTGGTTTGACTTCACATTCATTTATTACTATTCTTGGTCATTTAATAATCACTATTTCTTCTCTTGAGGGAAATTAATAGACTAATGATTTTTTTTTTGAAAACCCTCCTCTCTTCCACTTTAAAAACCCTCCATCACTTCAGCTTCTCATCACTCTTCTAAGCCTTTATGCTCCTCAAAGATAAAAAAAACCTTTCCTTGTCACTTACCATGTCCTGGAAGCTCTTTATATTTCTAAAAGACAAAAATCCCTTCCCATAAAGAGGTTCTCAAGAAGGTTATTTCAAGAGGTAAAGCTCCCTTCTTTTTTATATTTAGTTTCATTTTAATGTATCTTATTTTTCAATACTATCCCACCTCCTCTTTATAAATGACCATTATAAATCAGGTATCATCTATATAATGGATTTATATTATGTGAATGGATGATTCATCATCAATATCCTTACTCTCTCTCTTTTATTTTATAAACAAAATCAATGTCCATGAGGTTCCACTTCATAGCCTTCATGGAAAATGATGTTTCGTTCTTCAATGTCTCTTTAATTACTTGTCATGAAACAATTTTGTTGTTTGAACTAGACTATAATATATGTATTAAAACCTAATTAATATTCATTAACTAGTATAAGTATATATTATTAAATCGTATGACCAAACGAGTTCCAAATAATCAAAATACGACTAGAATAATATATGTTGATGTCATTAATAGTTCATATACAGATTAATTTTTATTACATGTAAACAAATGATATAAATTACCATTAATAATTCAGCGTGTTCATAAAAAATGTTTAATTTCTATTCTGTAGATTTAAAACCATTCCACATGAACTCCATTACTAAAAAACAAGTGAACCGATTATGAAAATAAAGAAAACAAACACTTCAGAACGACAAATATCAATATATTAACATATCAATAAGGAAATAAATGAACAAAAAATAATTTTTATAAAAATAATACATGTATAAAAGGTTAGGAAATAATTTATAAATACATAAAATTTCATATTCCAGGAGAATTAGTTCAAGAGCGGAGCACATTCGGATTTAAGGTAAGGGTTTTCCACCCAAACTCACATTTTCATTCAGGTTACATTGATTGTTTAATTAACTCAATGAAATTAATATGTATTATTATATACCCCTCATAAATTCTTTGTGATTATTCAATATATGTTCAAAAATAATAATCTTTACTTATTTTATGGATAGTTTATCTTTTTAAGAGGAACATTCCAAATTGTATCTAAAAGGCCGGCCAGATTCAGGGGAATTTTAAAAATTCTTACCCATATTCAAGGGCACCCTATAATATCTTATTGTAAGAAATTATCTTTATAAAATCACTAATTTTATTATTAAAATACTACCTAACTTAACTTCAGGTTTTATACAAAAATTTTTCCAAAAGAAATCTTCTTTTCAAATTAAAATGGTATATATCTCATGAATTACCCGAAGAATTTATAAGAGTATCTTCATATATTTAAATAATCTTGTTGATTCTTATGTATTATTTGGATTAATATTTTATGGTATCATACACCCTATTTAATTTAATTGTTTATGATTATTTTTGACGTGGATGTACTATCTTAATACCATCCACCAATTTACTCTGAATGGTTAGTGTTTATTCTTAATGTTCGGGGAATGTTATTTACATTTATTATATTTGTTTCAATATGAATTAATATGTTGTTTATATTTTTCCCTTTTCATATGAGTAATTAATTTGACATAGAAAGTGTTGGGTGGGTCCTTCTATAGCTTCTTGGTCCATCCGTAGGTCTCTTGAGACAAACTACTGTCTTAGCACAAGGCCTTGACAAAATGATTAATTACGGTCTTGGAAGGAGGCCTTAATGGTATGGTCATGTTGTCCAGAATTATGAATTATATTATTATAAATATATTATTAATGGTTTATGTTTTTATTTGACTATTAGAATACCAATTCTTACAATATATTATATCAAGATTTACTCATCTCAAATTTTTCCCATATTATGATCATGTTTATTTTTAAAGACATGTGTTTTCAATTATTCATCATGTATAATGTTTATGTTATCTTCCAAGGTTCTGCTTACTCTTATTGAGAATTTGATCTCACCCATTTCTTGTGTATCTTTTTTTTTCTGGACATGAAGATATTTTTTATGAATGACATGCTGAAATAACCTATGAGTTATGTATGTTAACTAAGAAGTTTATATGTTGTTTTTCCAAGTCAACTTTTTATGATGAACTTATGTATGTATCTTGTTTCCAATAGAAATAAACTACTCATTCATTCATAATGATTATTCCTTGTTTATATTCCAATATAATAAAATATAGCAATGTATCTGGGAATCTGGGGTTGGGTCCTTAAAATAGTGTTCCACGGGTACATGCATTTGGGACTGTTGACTCATTTAAGGAGACTTAATGATCAAGAAATATTCAATTTCATTACTCAGATAGAAATATATATTTATTATCCATCTTCAGAGTATGGATGATTTTATCAGTCTTGTGGTATCCAACCATCTCAACACATAATATGGGCCAACTAAACAACTAGAAAAGAAGCTCTTGATGATGGAGCACACCATCATCGATTAAAATTTTCATCTATTGATGGAAATCTACCTAGTATTGTGTGAACTCAGGTCTAGGTGTATACATTCAAAATAAAATGTGGACTCATTAGTACGATATAGACTATAGTCCATTTTAGTCGACATAAGTAAAAATATCCTGATGATCATATATATTTAATTTACTAAAAGTTTGTAATAACATTTGTAATGACGAAATGTTATATAAGGAAATAATATTGCGAGTATTATCATTCTCTGGGTGAGACCAATCCACGTATTGGATACAAATACATGATCACGAATCAACCACAATGTGGGTTGACCTAGTCAAAAAGTTCCTAGCTATTATTCCGCAGCCATACAAACTTTGAAGATCTGGAAAGACATGCAAATCCTCACCTATTTATATGGTGAGTCTGCATAGGAGGACTAATGTCACTTCGTGGTTTTCACACATAATTTACCACATAATTAACATGATGTATGGCCTCAAATAAAAAATATTCTACCAAGCCCTCAAACTAGAAATTTACATACAGGTATATGATTCCACTGATAGTAAGATAATTATCAAAATTCCAAAACTTGTAAGATCACTTCTAGGTGAGGTCCCTCACCAGTTTTGACTGTGGAAGAGTGACCTAAGATAGAATTAGTAGGAAATCAACTAGGTATAAGAAAACACCCTACTAGTAGAAAAAGTAAAGGACCTTACTAAAAAACAATAATCATTTCATGTACCTACTACATCAACACCCATCCATCAATTTTGATGGTGATTCAATCCTGTGGTATTTATAGAGGCCCGCATCAATACCATGTCTTCAGGGAAGGAGTATATGAACCTCAATTCCATCATTCTAATTATGTTAATTACAATCAACCGGGAGATTAATTCTAGTAACCACTGTAGTACTGTCAATAGTGGTTAGATCAACCGTTTTATAAAAATAATAAAGAGTACTATCCAAACAGACGTGGCCAAGCCTGGACTTTGAACCATGGAAAAATCAAATACCTACCGGTGAATTAGGTTCCTCAATGAAGACACCAATTACCAAAACAAACTTTTCCTCCATGATCCCATAAAAATATTCAACTAGGTTAAAAAATAACACTAAAACCATACCCAAAAATTCAATCAAACGTAGAGAATTTTCTCAACTCCTTATTTAAAAAATAAAATAATAGGATTACCACCCAAGACATAGAAATTCAAAATGAAAGGGAATCCCTCCAGAAACTTGAGCACTAAATGGGTTAAATGTCAAAGTATATATTAGACTGATTATAAGAAATTTCATTTTTTAATACTAAGACATACAAGGGATAATCATTCATGGAGTATGTACTAATGATAGAAAAATTGATGTATTTTTAGAAACATTGTTGAGGTGAGGAAAATAAGTATAAGGAACCTGATAAACATGAATAAATCATTAGCAAGGATGAAATCAAGAAAATAATATATCATGAGAAAAATAGAGAATCTAAAACTCTCGAAAAAATCCAAAATAGGATAAAATAAAAGAAAACATCTACATAGTACCACCAACACACAAACCACCTCTCCCCTTCTCAAAAATAATGAGGCAATGTGAAATTGAAGATAAATATATGAAATTCTTGAAATGTTCAAAAAATTTCATATCAGCATTACATTTACTGAATCCATTTCCAAAATTACTACCTATATAAAATAACAAAAATAACTTCTCTCTAACATGAGTAATAGGGAGTACGTAAGAGTCATATCCCTAAATGAAAAAAGCTCTTATATTTTTCAGAAGATGCTTCCAATAAGGATGTGAAACTGTGGTAGTATTTCAATCCCTTGAACCATATGGGAATGAAACATCGGAAGAGCCATATGTGATTTAGGATCCTGAATTAACCTTATTCCAATCAGTATATTTTTCAAGCAAGGACTTATAGAACTGAATCCAACTAAAGTGGAATTACATTTGATGACACAACATTTATGTACCCTCAATGACTTCTTGAGTTTTTCCTATTTAAAGTCATAAAATTTATTTTTCTAGTAGATTACCACTAATTGGACATTGAAGAATAAGTATATGTTCCAGTTATATATGGTTGAAAATTCCTAGAAATTGGGAAGGAACTAAGTGATGTGAATTAGGGGAGACTTATATTTAAATTAGTTGATGAAGAAGTTGTTTTCTACCTAGTTAAATCTACTAAAGTAGCTTATGATTATTTCAACTATCAGGTTATATTTCTATTTGAAGAGAAGAATGAATAAATGACCATCGAAGACCAATGTGATAAACTATAACATATTGAAAATGAGGATAATTAAAATGGGTAAGTAGACAATATAAAACATATTAAAATGGAAATTTTCCTTCTATTAATACCCTTGGTCATTCAACCACAAATTATGGAGGTAAAATATCTCCCAAGAACACTAAGGTACTAATTCCATGAGACGACAACTAAAATTACAATCATCATTTGATGAGAAATAACATTTACACAAGTGGAAAATGTGATAGAATTTCAAAAAAAGAATAATAAATCAACCACTTGGGGAGTGGATTATATCAAAGGGATCAAACCCCCAATTTTCACACATAAGATTCAATTGAAATACAGTGAAAAACCCAAACAATAGCCCTAGAAGTGGATCACCCCATAGATGAATGATGTGATTAATAAATAAGTACATATAATTATTGATTTTGGAATAATATTTTCAAATTTGACATTGAGTGGTTGATTCTAATTTTGGGTTCTTCAAAAGAATGGAGACCTCAATGTTGTGTAAAATATAGTTAATAAATTGATCTCAACTCGAACCATCACTGGATGATTATTAAGATTGTATTATATAAATATAAATATAAGTTCATAAAAATATGGTTTCCCCTTGAATTTCATGTATCTTATTCTATAGTGACTTACATGTCATTAAATATACTTTTTTATTGATAGATACTTAGGATAAAATCAAATTACAGTTGTCCAATCTTATTACTCCCAAACAAAATTTACATGTCCATTTTTTACCCTAGCCTATAGATTCATGTAATTTGGTATGTTTAATGCACTAGAGACCATTAAAAGTTGCATGACACATATATACCATGATATAGTGTAGGAATTCTTACAAATCATTATGGATTATTTTTCAGTTTATGGATGATTTATTGAGTTATGCTTAAGAAATATAGAAATAATTTTGTAATGATGTGAATAAATGTTCCCAGTTCTAATCTAGCTGAGCTACCAATTTATGGTCTAATGAGGCATAGTCCATGGACACATAATCTCAATGAATGACATGGAAGTTGATAGAAAAAATTATTGTAATAAAAGATAGACATTCTCACATAAATGTAAAATTTATAAGGATATTTCTTAGCCATGTAGGATTCTACATCCACATTGAAAAATAATTTTCAAAAGAATCATACCATTGGAATCAAATATCTCAAAAGTATACTCCTTTTGAGTTCATTGATGTGTGTCGACATGCATTCATCATTTTAAATAAGTTTTTAGTGGTCATTTTTGTTTTCAATTTCTCATCATGGGATAATGACTTTGAGTTCCTGAGTTATTGAAGTGATTTCTCTATAGGCACTATCTTTGGATTGTGAGTGATAGAAAATTATTATAACCATTACTGTGATAGTAACACATTGAATAGTGATCTGGTAAACTACAAAACTACAGAGATAGAATACTTACCAATCATTCATGATTTTTAAAAGACTCATTCACACCGTTTTTGTATATGGTAATTGTTTACATTGATAATTTTCCCTTAAATATATATTATGAAAAAATAATTACAAATAACTACTGATATGATGGTTATTATTTATATTACTGCTTTAAATCATTATAATGGACACTAAGGTAAATGAGAATGTTATTGATGATAATCTATCTAGAACCCCACTACCAATCATTACGGATGATTAGAATATGGAAATAGAGGTTGAATTCCCCAATGAAAAACCTCTCTAGATAAATAAGAATGCATGAACCTGATTTTTCTACATTGAAAACTATATCACCGTGATAACATGATAGAAAAACCATTTCTACCAGAAATAGAAGATATTTTTAGTTGAATCCCCACACTGCTACTTGGATGATCTGAAAATTTTTAGTCACTATGATGATGGAATAATGTGCTGATGTATCTCAGAATTTGAAATTAAATGTATTCTCTACATCTGTCACACGTCACTAACTGGAGTGAACCCTGGAATTGAAATCATAATGGTCAAAATAATAAATGTGTATTTTTTTGGCCCACACTCCACAACGATTAAATATTTTTTTTTTAAATCTATGATCGATGATAAATAACATTAAAAATCATAAAAAGAAAATAAATTCCCCAAATACCTAGTTAAGGAATTCAGAATCATTTATGCATGGGGAATAGATTTTATAGATATATTCCATAATTTAATTTAATGTTATATATCCTGATTGTCATTGAATACATCTTGAAACGGGTAGAGGATGAACCCATGACCCCTGAAATGAAAAAACTATTCCTAATATTTTTAAAGAAAAACATCTTTTCATTATTCAAGTTCTCCTAATTATTCAACAGTAGTCTAGGAACTCACATTAAAAATAATTTCATCAAGATATTACATGATTAGTATGGAATTCAGTACAATATAAGAACTCCATACCACCCACAGGCAAGCAGGAAAATTTAATTATCAAATAGGGAGATAAAAAATCAAAGAGAACACTATGAACACAAGTCAAATGGATTATAGGTTCAAATTAGACAATTCACTATGGACATATTTCAAAACTCATAAAATTACACTAGGTATTACTCGATTCTATCAATTGTATAAAAATCCATCCCATTTACCAGTTGAACTATTGCTTGACATATATTGGGCTATTTAGAAATAAAGTATGGATTATAAATAGATGAGGATGTAAGGATTCAATAAATAGATGAATATTAATAAATTATAATATATTATTTTGAGAATACCAAAATTTATAAATAAAAGACCAAGAAGTTTCACAACTAGTGCATCTCATGATGAATTCTTACACTCCGAAATAAAGTCCTGTTATTCAATTCCTGATTGAAACACCTCCCTAGGAATCTTAAATATATATATTCATGACCCTTTGTGGTATAATGGTATTCCCTTATGATACTATCGATATTTTTAAAGTTAGATAACCACTCTTAAATGTTAATGGTCATTGATTGATAATATACCAAGAACCATTCCATGAGGGGTGTGTCATCACATTAAGACTCATCTATGCAAGACTGACTCTAGCTCCCAATGTTATATGAAGTGTTGACTGGGATGAAACCTTGAATAGGTCCAAATGGATATAATAAATAATATTATTTATTATTAAAGCCTAGGGAATATTGAATGTAAAGGAAACATGCCCTGGAACACAAAGGGGAAATTAGTCCAAATGGAATCCTTACAAGACGTGTAAGTATCCAGACCAAAAAATAAATAAATTTTATGAATTTCACATTGTGTAAGTTTAAATGATGTAATATTTTGGGGATCATTAAATATTTTTACTATATGGTTCACAACATATGATCCCCACCCCCATCTCAAGAGGTTCCTCCTTCTGTGTGAACATCCCACCTCCACATCTCTATCGACCTCAGTACACCTATACTCCACCTTCCCTAAGATCCTATCATCCTACTTTACCGAGATCCTCCAAACCACCTCTATAATCCTTTTCATTTTGTTGGCATCAAAATGTATCAAATGAATAAAACCCACACCCTCCGTCTGATCATGCACTCATGTGTGAGGATCCTCATTCTGTCAATTTCCAATGTGATACCCTACCTCCAACATCCTAAGTTTCACCTGTTTCCGACACCACTGCCACCTCTATGAACCCTTCCACGATGGAGAATTCACATTTGACCTGTAGTGGGTAACATTCCATTAACCATCCCTATATACACCCCAAACTTCAATTATCCTCCCCCAAGAAGTTTTTCACGATGGTCCGTTTAAATATGAAGCCTTTGTGGACCAACAAGACAATAAATATTACCATACTAATGTCTCTTCAGATCATATAGGTGGTACCCAAACTAATTATGAGACTAAAACCTTCCCCACATCAATGAATTTATTGAGAAGACCTTTAGTAATTTTTTCCTCAATTTCAAGGAAACCTTTAAGCTAACCATTGAATGTGTGTAATTCATACATGGAGGTTGCCCTCATGAGCTCACGATCACCGAGTTTAGTGTTGAAATCTTCCATTAAACAACTAAAATTATTACCATCCTATTCTTTTTTTACTATCAATATTGATCTATGAATGTCAGATGTAGCATTATTCTGGTGGTTGATCTACCTTGAACCTTAGAGCTCCCATGATCCTCATAATATAAAGGCCACCCCACTGCAAGGTGTTGCACTCCAAATCCATCATCTATCCTTCAACAATGTTTGGATCATGCACATGGAGGTTCATATGTGGGTGATCTATATGAACATACTAATTATCACATCATCCATGGTTGGACCTACTGTCAACATGGGTTCTCATTTTTCCTTATATTATATGGTGCATACTAGGAAAGATCGCATCTTGCTTATGGTTGGATCCTTCATCAACCATATACCAATACATCTTAGTGTTTTCAATATCCTCCTTCCCCACACTCTCATAGGACCAATAGATTCAATGGAATTTGTCCTTATCCACAAGATTGGTCTATTGGGGAAGGATGGAAACATCTATAAGTGAGAACTAGGATATGATGAGGGTTCAAACAAGACACCCAACCATCATGCAGATAACCCACTCTATTCTCTTCCACCACCATAGCCCCTTATCATTCTAACTCCATCTCAACCCATCCCTCCACCACCACCACCTACTCTTCTCCCATTACCGCACCATTACCTACCACCACCCGAACCCATAATCCTTCTATATCAACCACTCCTTTACCCACATTTTCACCCACCAAATCCCTACACTCTGACTTATGGACCACTATCCGGTGTTTATTGAAGAACCAACAATAGGTTTCTCACCACCTCACATTCCATTACTTAATATTTCCATTTCCACTAGCCCAAAGCCACCATCCACATTCCGACCACCACCAACTATAGAGCCTCTATATTCCTCCATCCCTCAAACATTCAAAACCCTATCTAACCTTCCCCAGATCTTACTGACCTAGAAGACCAACAAGATTTTCTAGTAAAGTAGGCCTGATTCCACAAAAGACCCAAATATCCCCCATCGACAAAGGTTATGTTAATCGACCCTACATCCAGACACATGAACACATTCAAGATATACACCTCACATCCTCCATCAATTGAGATCACTTCTTTTCCAACAGAACCATCAAAAGTCCATAATGATTATATGCCAATATAAATAGAGGACATCAATATTGAGGGACACATTAATAGTCCCACTATTTTTGAGGGTACTTCAGATGCAACGGCCAATAATATTTCCCCTAATTCTTAGTTTTCACATGTTCTTGTCCCCTACTGTACTCATTCTAGGTCTTTTTTATTTGTATTCCTGATTCTATGTTGTATCATTTCTTATATATATGTATTAAATATTTTTTTCCCTTATACCTTATTGGAATTTTTTTTATTCCAATGATGTATTACATTAGCCATCTCTAGCTCTTCTGTCTCCCATATGATTATTGAAACAACTATTTTTCCAATATCAACACTACTACTTTGGATGTCTTAGAATCTGGATGACATTGAGTGCCATCTTGAGGAGATCTAGTTAGTGATCCATACTCATAAGGGATCCTTACCATAATGAAAACATATTATATTCATTCATTTTTATATTTAGGATCAGTAAGCTCCTGAGGTGTCTAATTCCTTCCAAGAATCCCCACTATCATTATGACACAGCCAGTAGTTTTATTCAGAGTAATAAGGCCTTTGAGTTGATATGTAACATTGGATTTCCCATTTTTCCATCTATTTTCCATGAAAAATTGTTTTTAGGACATTATAGAAGTAAAACCATATATTTTTATTTTATTATTTTTATTCAAGTACATATGGTCATTTCTTTTTTTTTTCTAGTATTCTTGTTTAGGGGTTATCCTTGATATTCACATTAATAAAAGTTCTACATTTGTCTAAGTTGATTTATCTTTGTTTTGACTATGTGAACCTGTTAATTTTTTTATAAAATATTTTCTAACCCTAAGGATAAATGTTTTGTCTAGTGTAGGATTTGACTTTAAATCTAATTTTTTAGTTTGTTTAGAATGCCAAGAAAATATAAAAATTTCTCAATGGAATGTCATTAAATATATAGTTCTCTCAATTACCTAATTTTAAATATAATTTTACATTTTAAAATTTTTTATTCTTTCCTTCATTAATCACCCATAACACTTAACAAATTAATGGAAACACTGTTTCACATTAATTGTTAGGGGTCGAGGCTCTTTGAGATTTATTGCCACTATATATGATTTTATTTGTTTCTCATTAATCCATGAGACATTTTTAATTTAATAGAATTACATAAACACAAAAAATCATTATAGTATTTTAAATAATATAAAATATTTGTTGATCAATTTAAATATTTTTTATTCATTTTAGTAATTGGAATATTGATTGATGAGTTTATTAATTTAATAAAATTGAATACCTTTTTAATTTCTTTTGATGTAATTATTACATGATGTTTTTCCATGATTGAATGTTGGATTTATTTTATGAATCCATTATAGAGAGGATTTGTTATGTCAAATTTCATATTTATATCTATGAATATTTCCTGAGAGACGACATGACATGTAATCCAATGAGAATATTCATTGTGATCTTATGGAGGCTCTGAATGAACTAATACAATGGAAAAATAATTGAGTCAATATTTTTTGATCTATATTATCCAAATAACCAGTATTAATTTTATCCTTCTTTAGACCACTTTATCAATGAATGAACTATTTTGGATGTTTCAATTTCAATCTGATTATCCCTTCCTACCATGCTCTTGGTACGATGTATGATTATCCTTTGAACATGTGTGGGGTAATAATCATTGCTGCTGGAAATGATATGTAGTTATTGAGGAGATGTACTATGAATCTCTACACAATTTTCAATTATGTGGTATGTGATCAGCTTTGGAATATTCAACGCCATCCTTGTTCCTTCAAAAATAATTAAAATGAAAAATATATTAGGTTGTGTATTTGGAAGGTCAAGAATAAATATTACTAAAACAATGAATCCCATGAATGGTAATTTCTGGTTATATGATGGATGTGAGAACAAGCTTGAAAATGAATTTCAATAAATATAAATAAAGAAAAAGAAAAAGAAAAGAACACGACATATTCCAAACACATACTTGATATACTCTTTGACCAAATTGGTGTTATAGGGGCTTGGAATATTTTTTCTAGGAGGATACATTTCATTTCATTATTCATGATTATTTATGCCTTATAATTTGGAGGATTCACTCAATTTACATTTAATTTGTATCTATTTCCCACTTACCCTCAACCTCAAATCCATTTTAACATTTTTGTTAAAGCCCCAATGAATGATTTTGTATTTTTTTATAAAGTGGATGTGTTATAACTAATGAATGCTTATGGTTAAGAACTCATATTTATAGTATGAGCATAAATATAGCTTCATTTACACCTTTAGTGATGGGATTAAATTTATTTTGAGGTAATATTAAAAATTGGTATATTATTTAAGAAGCAATTATAAAATTGTGATTAAAATAATACAAATGTTGGATAATGAATTGAACTGTGATACATGATTGATTTTCTCCATAGAATTTATTCTTGAGGACTATATTTTCTTCTAAAACTATTGTTCTATTTTTTTGGTAATGAATGTTTCTTTTTTTTAAAAATTGTTTCTCTTTTAGGAATCATTATTGATATATTATCTCTTACGGTTATGTAATTTTTCATTACTAAGGTAATTTGGTAAAATTAATTTATATATATCATTTTTATTGTTTTTTAGAAGTTTTATCACTTTTTATTCAATAATTCACTATGTTTGTGATTATTATTTTTTATAAATTAGTATTCTAAGACTCAAAAGGAAATTATAATAAAAAATGGAAAATTGGGCTTTACACATCATGAAGCATGTAAATGACATGTATGCATCATTCAAAACATGTTTATAGGTGGATGGTAAAACCTATTATAATTTACCAGTAATGAAAATAATACACGATGTGAATCTCTAATGCACTTCATGTAAACATTGAATTCAATTTTGTGTTCAATGTTCATGTCCTGAGATTTATCATGTAATTAAAACACTCCATGTTGGGATCTAAGGAATATATCTGAATCCCATCAATTCATGATGTTAATGTCACTAGATAAAAGATTTATAAAGAATTATTTGGATCTAGAGTACATGACATGAGTAACTTACATGTAGTGGAATTATATTTTCAATTTATATATAGAACATGGACAACCATGGGATTGATGAATTGGTTATGGTTTATTTATTTCATTTTAGCTTGTTTATTTCTTTTTTTCACTTCCAAGGAAACTATAGACAATTCCTATTGTTGTATTAATAATATTTTAGTTTCATTTACCATTATTCATATGCTCTTCATCCTTTCCATTTTTTCCATTTTGATGATTTTTTCAATTACCATTGTCATTTGACATCAAAAACATTCCATGTTCTTTCTTGTTAACCTTTCAATTAAGAATTTGATTGAATTTTCTATTATTTGATTATAGAATACTTTATTATATACTCCTAAATTGTGTACTAATCCATTTTAAATGAATTATAATTATTCCAATAATTTTTTCTATTCATTCCAGTCTTTTTATTAATAACCCCATGTGATGTTAGTATTCTTAGGTTAAGGGTTAAAATTATGGGGAATTTTTCACTTAATGAATCTATAAAATGAATCTTGGTAACATAAAGATTTTAATTATGTTAAACATTAACTATTTATTCAATTATTTTCTAAAACCATGACCATGTGAAGATAAAATCTATAATCCTAACCTAATTGAAGTTGAGAAGTATATAGAATCTATAATGTGATGCTTTTTTCCATTGAGGCTAAGAATAATGCATCAATGTTGATAGATATATATAGATCAAGGAATAGACGAATTCAGAATAGATCTATTTTGTTTTATAATAATCAATTAGTGATGTATGCACCATTTTAAGGCCTAATCCCCAGGACTATCCCATGTTAGGTTTGACATTATCTTTTTACCTAAAACCGTAAAATTTACCATGATAACTATATCATTCCAGATTATAAATGCAATCTAAATATCATTAATTAAATTCCAATCTAAAATGAATTCATGATGAATTCATCAAAAATAGTTCAAAATATATATTTAATTGTCATCTAATTCTCCCTCTGGGTTCAACCCCACACTTCCACATTACAATTCCTTTGTATCAATTGTAGTTTGGGATAATAGAAATTTCTAATCTAATTAATTATCTTGGGAATTCAACATAATGTGTGGACGTATAAATGGACATACAAAAGAACAGTTACTATTCATAGGCATCATCCCTCAAAACAATTCCAATTGGTAATTATATTTTTGTGGAACCTTAATCCAATATTTATCTCCAAATGAATGCTACATAGTAGTTCCAAATTTTTCTCATTTGGTGTTTGCAACATAATTTTGAAAAACACCATTTTTTATTCTATTTTTTTATAGAAAATAAAAATTTTATATTTATATTTTTTAAGTGAATTTGAGCTTTCCCAGTAAAGAAAATCCCCCTTTATTGAAAAAAAAATGTTACAAAAAATAAAAGTATGTTATTTTTACTATAAACCCTTTGTAAAATGAAATAGATCTCATTAGACACATATTTGATGAATCCCAACTCAGTAGAAGTTATGCCTATTTTTTTTAATACCATCAGCTAAAAGGTTTGCTTCACAATACACAAGTGTGATGAAACAATTCATTGATGTTAGATAGTATGTGGAAGTTCTCCACCTGATGGTTAGCCTACAAGAGAGAGTAATGGTGACAGTTTTAATATCCTTCACAATAGTGGTGGAATCCCATTCATGATATAAGTTAATCCAACCACATTCATTTTCTATTTTGACAACATTAATTATTCAACAAATTTTAATTTCAATACAATTTTTCATTCTAAATAAACTATAGAGGCATAAAAATTCATCAATAAAATGTGTTCTCAGAATGGTACAACATCTAGAAGCACTATGATTTCAATTTTAAGATCCATCTATGTTACACTTGTTATATCCTAGATATAAGTGAATCCATATGACCCCAAAGGTAATATAGAGTGTATTATATTTATCTATGACTCAAAGATATTTATGAATTCTAAAATCATTAATAGAGTTTTCCTAAAAACCATTCTGAATTTTATTTTCACATTTCATAGAATGAATACCTCAAACAAACACCAACTGTAGAAATAACGGTATGTTCTCATTGAGCAGTTTGTTCCATATGGTCTATATTATATGAATGAATTACATGCTATAAACACTGAATTTGTTTTACATCTACTAGGAAAGTGGAAACCTAGAACATGTAATAATATTATTTGAGATGAATGTTGTACATAGAAGATCAACTTCAAAATATTCAACCACAACATTCTATAGTGAAGAACTAGTAAAAAATGTGAGGAAGAGGTGGTTTATTTCCTCCCAATAAAAATTAAAATGAACACATCTCAAGGAAAGTTTTATGCTAACAATATGAAGGAAATCATCTATAGGAATCTTGTAGTGCATGATTCACCATGAAAGGGTAAACCCAGATATAAGTAGCTAATATTTTCTCACAAAAATATACAGATATTAGCATAACCATGAACAACCAACTATTAAAAAATATTCATGGATAGATTCCCATTGGAAATATGTTTCAAGATAAGTGTTTTACCACCCCAGAAAAAATTTAAATTCATGAAAATATCTATTATTTTAGTAGGGATACTATCCAAAGAAGTCTCTACATTCTCCTTGATCAATCAAAATTGTTTCATGTGATAGATCAATAGATTTTTAAACATTTAAATGATGTGTACCATTATAGTTTTATAGCATGAAGTAGAGGTAATATTTTACGTTATCCATACAATGATAGTTCACTATAATAATGTAGAATGAATCCTTAAGAGAAGGAAAAATGGATGAATCCATGTAGTTTAAATTCTTGTTTTTTACTCGGAATTAAAAATATGAGTCTCAAAAAAGAATGAGCCACATATTTATCATTATAAAACCAACACATTATGTTTTTATATAAATATTGATAAAATTTTAATATATTTCTAATTTAAATCCATCCAAATTCAACCGCTTGATTACATTGTTTCCTTGAATCATTGAAATGTATTCTATACAGATTGATTGCTCTCAAGAAAAAGGTTATTAATGGAAGTGTTGATACTTTTGATGATGGAATCCAACCATTTATAAACAATAAATAAATCAGAGAATTTTAAAATAATAAAAAACTTCACAAGGTCAATCCTACATAGAATCGATAATGTCTTACCTTTACATAGTGACAACTTCATTTTAATATTAATGAAAGATGATATGAATGACCAATATGTACTTTTCTGAAAAACATGTGTATAATAATATAAGTGAGAGGAAAAAACCATCTCTGATTACTAGTGCATTAATGATGTTAAATTTTCTACCAAGAAGAACTCCCATTCCAAATTATAAGAAATAATTTTTCATCTGATCTATTAACATAAAAAAATTTATTTAGATTGTCTAAAAAAATTAAAATAAACCATAAATATACATAATGTAATTAAATAATAGGTTGAAAGTTTGGGAAGAAAATTTAATGAAATTTGAAAACAATATTTCATATTAAACAATATTAAACAATTTTTTAATGTTAATACACTCCATTGATCATTTTATAATTGGATTTTCTAATTGAATTTATCAAATATTACATTTTGAACTATATTTTAACACATATACCTAAATAAATACGAAACTAAGACCTCAATTTGGGTGTTTAGCCTCTTATTAAAGTGATTCACAATCTCTAAACCTCAATGTAATTTAATTTTATTATACTAAATATTATTGAAGAAAAAACCTTTCCAAATATGTTTAAACAAAATGAAATAAAATTATAATTTCTTGAAATGAAAAAAATATAGCATAAATTTGAAAAAAAATTATTTGACATTGAAAAAGTCATTATTCATTAAAAAATACATTTTATAGAGAAATACTAGAGGATACAGTGAAATAAAAAGAATCATATGCTATTGTTCACGGATCTCCACTATAATATCCAATTGGATTTCTTAAGAAGCAAGGGTAAATCAACTCTCATATCATTCATGTTACCTAGTCTATATTAGATCTATACAAATCTTGATGCATTACTTTAAACCTTATTCAATTATCATCAAATATTCTAGTTCAAATTAGATTTATATACTTCTAAAAAATGGAGGGAACATAATTGGAATTAATTTCCATCCTTACATGACTCCTCAAGAAATATTATTGACATGAAAAATCTCATTCAGGATCACATAATGGTGATTCTATTTATAAAAAATTACGCACGTGCATATGTTGTAATACTTTATTTATTTTCTATAAGGAATGTAATTTTTTCTCCTTTTAATTATTACTGAGCCTTTAAATCATGATTTTTTTAAATTGAATAACGTGACCTACATAAAATACTGTAAAATATCATTACATTAGACAATAATAGCTTTTCCTTGGGGTAATGAATTTTTTTAATATAGTTTAACAAACACCCAGTTATCGCGACCTTGACCACAGTACGGTATTCCCAATATGGTCATTTTTTACTAATACCTTGTACTCATGATCTTCTTTCCTCTTATACCTATATTGTCAAAATTATTCAATTTAGAAATTTTCATCTTTTATAGGGATAAATCATAATGAAATTACATTGAAACACCAATGTTGAGATGGTAAATTCATTTAAAAAGAACCATTTTTCACACGGGCATGCTCACCACTAAATTTCTTCATTCATGTGGAACAACTACCAAACACCACAGTTTACTATATTCTTGTTTTATGCTTTCCATGTTTTGAAGGTTGTATTCTAATTAAAAAATTAATTCATAATTTCTATCATGATTCCATGATGTCATTTTGATTGTGCCACACAATAATCATAACCACATCATTCCATGGATCATGCTAGTTTAAAAAATTTCAAAATGGCAGGAAAGACTCCACTTTGGTGTAGTGGTGATTATTTTCTTTTAGATTAACTACTCATTGAATACATGGTGCACTATGACATATGCCTTGCTGAATCCTTCCTTATTTTGGATTGTGATTTTAACTATGATCCACAACCAATATCATCGTAAATTTCTAAAAGTACTGAAATCAAAATAATTTAAGGATTTTAGTATTACTTTAAACATTTTTCATGCCTCTGGTGAAGAATGTTACTTTAGTGAATTTCATATAAATTTTTTGATTTTTGTACGAATTGAACAATTTGAAAAATGTAAAATTTTCAGACATCCTGGAAAATCATATGAATTTAAAATAGAAACATAAGATTTTTCTTTTTGAGAAAATTAAAACATAGAACTAAAAATTAAAAATAATTATAATTATATAAATTCAAAATAATAGCTTTTTCTATGTCTCTAAGAATACATAAAAACACTAAAAATCATGAATAATGATATTTTAAAAATATTTCCAAAATATCATTGAGAACATAAAATGTTCCAATTTTAATCAAAGATAAAAAATGGGGGGGGGGGTTATTATTTTAAATAAAATTAATATATAAGGAAAATTTAGGCTATATAAATTCCCCCACACAATGAACTTGGACCTCCATGAATGTAAGAAAAAATAATAATTACCACAGTAATTTTAAAATACACACCCATAAGATCAACTAATTTACGAAATAAGGAAATAAAAATTATCATAATCATTATTAAATATAATTTAGAATTCACTATTTTTTAATGAATCTATTTATACTTTATTTTTTCACCAATTCAAATATAACCCTCAACTCACAATAATTTCCACTAACCAGAAAAATATGGATTTTCATTTATGAATTTATCATAAAAATAAAATAAAGGGTATCCATTGTATTAATTTTTTTAAAATATACATCTATACGATTTGAGAAATTATTTTGGTAATGTGTTCCTTTCGGGATTCTATGTGGGTCAATATTGGTAGGTTTTAGATGTGAAAAAAATCCATTTAATAATAAGGATCATTACTTATCATTAGTTTTGAAAATTATAATTTTACTTAATTTTCAACTAAAATGTTTAAAAAATTGAAAGAGATAGTCTCATATTTGGAAAGAAAAAAAAATATTTTATTAATACAGAAAACATAAAATGAATAATATAATATACAAAATACTATTTTATAAAAGTTTATTCCTTCACCACACATTTTTTAATGGAATTTCTTCGTTGTGAAAAATATTTTTTGGGGATATAAGAATTAAAAAATTATGGAAAAAATAAAAAACAAATGAATGTTTTGTACACAAACTTGTGTTCAAATATACCCAGCTTCTGGATGGATAATCTTCTCCCCTAGAGGTTCAATAATTTTTTTAATAATTCTAATATATAAATAATTACTATAAACAGTGTTTCATTACCAGATTCTTTAATATTCACAACATGAAATATAAAAATATGAGTAAAAATGAGTGATCTAGACTAGATCGTATGAAATTTACCTATTAGAAACACTATTATTTAGTTAAATAGTATAACTTTCCCACAATCATTGAATTATTTAATTATTATCATTTCCCCTTGAAACGTTTTCAATTTTTGTTTATAATAATTAGAGTTTTAATATGTATTTTTTAATTTCATCCATGTCATTTAAGAAGAATATTATTTCTTTCAAACCAAATGATAAATTCATATTATATTTTTTAACAATCCAAAATGATTTGTGTTTTAACAAAGCATGTATTTGAAAATATTTTCAATACACATTTCTAAAAGTTAATAGTCCATTTTGTCTTTTAAAGACTCCCCTATAAGCTTAAATTGGACCATATAAGCTCAAATTCTAAAAATTTATAATTTGGTGCACTAAATTTTCTATTTTTTAGTTATCTATTTGATAATTCTCACATTCCATTTTTAATAGGGAGGTATGGTGTAGAAACCGTATGATATAGTCTATATTTCATAATATGTGTTTCCAAATTTTTTATGTAGAGGTGGGTAACTTGAGAATGGAATTAAAACATGAATATATATATATATATAATTTCATTTCAGAAATACATAAAAAAAATCTTCATCAAAAACTCTAGGGGGAATAACTTCGACCAACTTTGAAAAAATATCAATATCAAGAAAAATATAAAGATATCAAAAATAATTGAGAGAATAGCCCATGAAATCTATACCACATACACAAAACACATCAATAAAAAAGGGTTTGATTAGGGATCTCATTATCTATTATAAATAAAACCTTCAAATTTCCCTTTTTAAAAGTTTCAAAAAATTCAAAAGAATATCAAGAAATATTAGGCCAATATAAACTCTAATCAAGTTAATTCCCGGTTGTTATTTGAGACCCAATGTGACCAATGTAGTTCAAAGTGTGGATAAAAATTAGGATTGGTTGGAAATCACAATTTTAAATTAATATTTTAACCATTTGGTCACTACCAACATTGTGTAAGTAAGGATACTCACAAACATATTTCTTTGAATAAATCAAAATAGTTTCAATTTGTTTATTATAAAAATAATGAAAAATTTATTTATTGTATAGATGCTTTAAAATACTAGAAAATCATGGTCTCAAACCTCTTAAATTATTTATTTCTTTATCAAGAATGATATCATTATTGAGTGGATATATCTAATGTTTTTTTATACAAAACAATAAATAACTATCTTAGATGGTCCCCTATGAGGTATTTTTCATTTATTATGTTTTATCAAAATATTATTATAAAGTAACCATAATATAAATCTCAATAATATATGTTTTTTCATTATTTTTTTCATTTTAGATTTTATTTCACAATGGACAGTGAAGAAAATCCCTTTATATCCTAACATGAAATATCTAAGCATGTATAAAAAAAATAACAGTATCTCTTTATCAGTTATTGTGTAGTTCTGTTTGTGTTGATCTGTAGTTATATATTCATAAGAAATAACATAAGGCTTAATTTCTATTTTCTGGCATAAAACATCCCCATGAATAAAATGAGATGCAATAAAAATTAATTCAAATGGTAAAAATCCATTTTCGTGGTTGATTAATGGGTGAAGATATCTTATTTTTTTAACCCTCTAAAGACTTATTTCAAACTCACATAATATAAAAAATTAATATTTTTTAATATCATTGACAAGGTAAAACGTATTTTTATATAATATTTTATGAATTTCATTTAAAATATTGAATGTCCAGTGAATGATCTCACACCTATAAATATTTTTTTAGATGGTAAAAAAGAAAATGGACTCAAATTTAGATGTTTAATTTTTTTTATTTTTTGATAGAAAACCTGGTGAAGAATAAATTGTTAATCTACAATGTAATGGAAATTTTCATAATCGAGAATAAAATATTTATCAATGACTATTTGAAGGATATCAAATAAAATTTTCACAAAGCTCTCAAAATAAAATCCATAAATAGTAATGTCATCTATAAAAACGTCCATAAATTTTTCTATAAATTAATTTCTAATTCACACCATACATGTATGTAAGGTTTATAGTGAAAAATAAAAGCTAAATTCCATTATTCTTTAGGAAATTATTTAAAATGAAATATAAAATAGGGTTTTTATGATCATCTAGAGCAATATGAACATGGATGTTATCAAAAAGACCATATAGAGAATAATAACGAGTCTATACACCAAATATATCAATCAAACAATCAATAAATAGAAGGTGTAAATGTCCTTTCATTGACACAAAAATTAATCTTCCTATAATAATTGTAAATCCACTATTATTTTTCTTATTAATGGGAAAAATTAAACAAATTAATTATTTTTTATTTTAAAGAAACTCATCTCATGAATAATATAAATATAACTCGTCCATTATATTGAAAATAATCTTATAATAATACCAACATCCAAAAAATGGGGAAAAATTAATTTGTAATAACCTCTCAATTTATAGAGTTTAATCTTTTTTGAGACATTATTAGAGGTTTGGAATTTTCCTCCAACAAAATATTATACATGAACATAGATGGACTGATTCTAGTTAATTTAGAAAAGGACCTTCATAATTCTCTCTTTTATATTCTATGGATTCCTAATATTCATTTACCCTGGTGTTTTGATAGATCATTGTCAATTTTTAAATGAAAATTATCATTATCACCTAATAAGGAATATTTGATATTTTTAGGTAGTGTGTTTAAATCTATCTTAGTGGTAAAAGATTCATTTATAGGGGTCATATGTGACATAAAAAAAATTAGCAGCAAATTATTTCCTAAAATTATAATATTTCACGTTTATGTTGGAGAGAATATGGTCAATCGTTATATATTCACAAAGGTGTTTTTTCATAAAAATAAAATATTTAGAGGAATATGCCAAATCTAAATTTTCATAAATACTTTTATAAATATTGATTAATTTATCTCATGTATTACCTTAAAAATCATCATTTGTTTCAAATGAATAATCAGATGGATTAATAGAATAGAATTATTCTAAAAAACTCTAATATCTTTACATGAAATATTCTTGAAATTTTTAAAATACTAAGAATTATTGTACAATCCAATTTTACACCATCAACTAAGTAGAAAAAGTATTCTTGTTTTTAGGGGAGTCTAGAAATTTCATCACAATTGGTTATAATAGTTTAAAATTAGAGGGTTTATAAATAATAGTTTCATATTTTAAATTAATTTTTGATGATTATGTTTGTTTCTAATAATAATCACATTTATTATATTCCCGATATTAAATTTTAGACACATTTGTTGGAGATTCATTACAAAAGATATTTTGAGAAGTCTCTTTAGAAACCTAATTAATAATTTTTTACATTAAAGATTGAATGATAATACATTGTCGATTCCAAGGATTGAAGAATATTAGGTTGAACTATATCTCATCTAAATTCATGTTACAATGTTCCTTTGTTAACATTTATGATGACTTTATAATTTTTGTGAAAATGTTATCCCATGAATGAGAGGTTCATATGTAATAATCCTTTCATCATTCATATCAAAAACATATTTTTTGTTAAAATTATTTCTTTTACTTGGAGTGAAACATATTATATAACTCAGGTAGGTTTTTTAGAACATCAATTATAAGTTAGATGTCAACTTGAGTAATTTTCCACTCCCAATCCTGTAAATATAAATATAAAATAGGAGAAAACTTTTATGGAAGTTCATAGATATAACATTGTATCCTTGAATAAGAATTCCCATTTAGTTCATAAAATTGTATAATTTTCTATATATTTACATTTGAAATGAAAATAAATTTGGATCATGGAGGAAACATTCTTCCAAAAATAGTTTTTTTCTCATCTATTGATTTTTATTCTAAGAATACATTTCCACAAAAAAAATTATACTATAGAATTTTTTGCACAACATCAAGTAAATATGGGTTTAAATGAACATTAAAAAGTATTTAGAAGGTCTATTTATAATTAATTTTAATTATTTCACTTCACTAGTGGGTCACATCAAGGATCTGAACGTTATGTATTAGGTTTTGTTAGATCATTTTGAGAAAATTTTTGGGATACATAAGTACCTATAATCTTTCTCCAATCATCCATGGTTCGTTAAATAAAATATTCTTAATGTGTAACTAACTTATCATTCAAAATATATTATTAATTTTTATTAGGCATAAACTCAATTGATCAAAACATGACTGGTTTTAAAAAAGAAAAAAGTGTGTGACTATCCTATATATGTTTAGGTTCATAATTACATTAGATGTATTCTTTTTATGGGTTTTTTAGTCTTAGATTACTTCCAAAATTATATTCCACTAACATTTTCTTTTCTTTTTTCCATGATATTAACTTGGGGTTATGAAAAAAACACCATTTATATGATTTCATATGATTATTACATGATTACCCATTTGAGATAGTTGTTTCATCAAAGTGTTCATCATGATATATTGTATTTAATTTTCATTATGGGTTTCATAAATTTTATTATTTTTGTATCATTATTTATTCAATGTTTTTTCGAAGTTTTGAGTGGGTTTAGTAGGATATAAATTCCTTCCTATTCAAGTGTTTTATTACTCATAGTAAGAATTTGGTTCATAATAGCATGATTTACCATAAAAAAATATTTTTTATAGGTCACACTTTGGAAATCTGCCATTTGGTTTGTTATTCCATATTTGGTTGAAGTTTTAGTTAGATAGAAGAGGTTTTTTTGTTTCTAAAAACAATTCCCTAGGAAAATATCATCATAAAATTCAAAAGGTTGTTTAATTTGTTGAACTTGAACATTAAAATGTTCAATGGTAGATAAAATTAAATAGTTTACTTACAATGAGATAACTATTTCATCTTAGGGTTGAGTTTGAGAAGTGTTGTTCAATATCCATGATCTTACAATTGTGGTAATATCAACAAGTTGACAAAAATCAGGACATTTTTAAAAGTGGAGGTTTTAATTTCTTGGGTATATTTTACATTAATTTGGAATCTAATTCCAAATCATTTATCATTTTGAGTAGATTTGATATGGTTCAGTGAGAATAAAGCATAACAGAAACCCAAAACTGCTCAAATCCACCCATACAATCATAAAACACAAAAAGAAACCTCTATGAAAAACTAAATAATAAACACAAAAATTTATATCTATGGGAATATATACTTCTTATATTCATCCCCCATATTATAATTACCATAAAATATTGAGATATGGGAAAAACATCCATGATACAAACCCTACTAAGGAATCACGACTACCACCAAGAAACCAATGGATAAAATAATCCTCTATAAATCGTAATAACCATTCAATAATAGACATAATATTAACAAATGGAGAAGAACACACAGAAAATCAAATTATTAGAACATAGATTCACCAAATTCACTACATCCCATATCACCAAAATAATAAATGATACATTAACAGAATATATGTTTCTATAATAAATAACAAGGTCTCTAACCTTGTATTATATAATTGAGTTAATTGGGTGATACATGAAATCATATTTATGTCACCATATCTAAATGAATACAACAATATGAAAACCAACAACAATCAGTGCATAATCTTATATTCTGTCAGTTCCATTTTAGTCACTATATTCACACACTAAATTCATTCTCTTGTCCAAACCATTAAAATTACACCATAGTAATAATCCCACAAAATCCTCAAGATACAGGATCAAACTAAAGGAATATTAGAAATTCACCATAAATGAGGAACTATTAAATCATTAAAGAAAAAAGTCTAGAATAAATCATTTTATAACCACAACAAACTCTAAACTCAATGATCCCAACTCCGAAAATAAACAAACACAAGAAAAACACATGGTAATTAGACTCATGGTATATATGAAAATAATATAACAAATTCATATCATGAATGAACCATGAAAAATTTGTAAGGATGGTTTTTATAGAGTTCCTAAAATAAGGAAGGTGTTGAAGCCACCACTCTATTTAGTTTCTTGACAGAGTGATCAACCGGTAGAGATACCCTTTAATGATAAGAGGAATCAACATAGAATAATTCTTGAAAAAATAATTTCAATATTTTCTCAAGTACATTCTTGGATTCCCAATTAATAAACATGAAACATCAATAATACCCAATCATGTTTCATAGTACAAACCAAAATGTCCCAATACACCTGATGGATAAACCCAAATAGACAAAATCATCAAGCCTAAAAATACAAAAAAAAACACTTTATTTATCATGATACATTATATAAGGATTACAAAAATAATTTTCTTAATGAATCGGCGATTTTATACATTTTAATCCCCTGTAAAAACATCTCACTTCAATTAGAAAAATTCCGAGAAATTGATTATATTTAAAATCTCCATTATTTAATAGAGTTTGTATCTTTCTAAAAAGGAATCAAATTGTTTTTATCATTTATTATTAAAAAATAACTATAACTTCTCAAATATCCTTTTTTATTTTCCAATATTATTTAATGGTCCCACCATAAAACCATAAATCTTCATGATGTTCCAATTTTTTCAAAACATTTCTATTAAAATTCATTTCCTTTTTAAAATTATTTCCACTAAATCTTATTATGTTTCAAAATTATTTCCCTAATTTCATAATGAAATAAATAAATTTTGAATAATCAAAGGAAATTTGATAATTACATTTAGATTAACCATATAATATTTATTTAATATCTAAATATCATTATAAAATTCTGCATCGAATTTTAAAAAAACATCCTAATTCAAAGTAAAGTGGATGACTAACTAATTTTAAAATGTTTTTACAAGAAAAAAATTTAAAATTTTCACTCAAGAAATTGGTTTCATAAACAAACACCACCAAAATATCCATTTCCATCAAAAAATAGTTTTTAGAAAACTCATAACCAAATATATTGAAAACATGGGGACAATAAAAAGGAAATATTTATCAATCAATCATCAGCCACAAATTTTTTTTCACTATTTAAATTCTATCATTTAACCTTACACTGATGGTTTATATCTTTGAAGTAAAATATGAATCCATGGGAACAAAAAAAATAATGTGTCAAAAATTGAACAACAAAGATTTATTAAAATGGTTTGAAAAACTATGCATTGACCATAAAATATCTATTATAATGGGTTGTAGATACATTCTCAAAGACTCCAAATGAATTCAAATAATGTAATAACTCACCATGTGGCTCTATTTATTCTTTTATTTTCACCCAAAATTCTCAAGAACACCCGCAAAATTACTAGAATTCTCAATCAGGGTCAAAAGAAAATTAATCCAAAATAAAATATCAATAAAAATCAAAAATAAAATCTAGATCTAGAAAAAAATTGTGAAAATACTTAGAAAATAAATGATTAGGAGAAGACATAACTAGCTGGACTATCCCTCACACATACCACTTGAGTTCTGATCTTATTATATCCACACTACACAAATTAACAAATAATAATAGTTTTATTTAAGAATCTATGACCTATTAAGAACATAGGCTCTGGAACAATTTTTAATAAAATAGCCCGGGAATAAAAAACATGCCACATGAACTAACCCCCCACATGGAAAAATGCATGGTATCGATCCCTATGGGATGGGAAAGATTGTATGGGTATAAATAATTAACTACCAGGAATTGTTTCACCCTCATATGTAATACAACATCTGGAACATAAAATTCCCCAAAAATATGGACTACTCCATTTTTGGATTAGAGGCATGTTTGTAAAATAAACAAAATAGATAATATTAAAGAAACCAATAATAGTTATAAATACAAAAATTAATTAAATTTAATCATAACAGCATCAATACATAAAAATAACACAAGGAAGAATATCATATTTTTTATAGACCAAAATAAGGATCTAGTGAAATAAGTAAAATACATAATCATCCAAATGGAAAACCAAATCCAAATAAAACCCAACCATATTCTCATAACTCATGATAACTCTCTATATCCTAACCTTATCCGTCAATGGGAAACCTAAACAATAAACATAAAAGTGTTCATAGATTGGGAACCCGAAAGAAAACAAGAGAGTAGTTTAAAACCACTGGGGTATACATCGTTTGAGCTAAATGTGAACCCTATTATTTCACTAAAAAGTTATGTAATTTCATCTAAGAATATATTTCATCAATTATAGTTTAAAATATAAATAGAAAATTTGGTTTTATAATAATTTTATAATGAAACCAAAAAAAATTAATGGAAAATTTTATAGGTTATCTCGCTTTATAGAGCATCAAGTGGGAAAACAAAAACCATTTATCAAGACACATTCAAACCATGAAAAATAAAATATTTTATTATATTTATGATAAAAATAATTTTTTACGCTATCAAAATACCATTCTCAATCATCATTTTTTATTAAGAAATACATATCAAATTCCTTTTTAAATTTCACTTTCCAAACCATTTCAAAAATAAATTCAAAATGAAACAAAATATTTGGTGAAATAAATCACAAAAAAATGGAATTAGGATATAAATTTATAAAAAAAATTAAATACATAATTAATTTATTTTCATGTTACAATCCAATGATTAAGGATATAAATAATGCATAAAATAGGACCCCAAAAATAATCCTTATAACGACTAAATAATCAGGGAAAACTGATGGGAATAAAGTAAAACAAACCTAAAAAAGACACAAGAACCATAATATATATTTAAATTCCCTAAATGTATCTTTGTAGCCTTGTAGATATATATTTTTCATATAACCCCCCTCAGGGGAACTCAAGGTACCAAAACCACAAAATCAGTCTAATAATATCACATAGTCTAATTAGGTAAAATTCCATTAAGAGAACACAATATATATTATTTCGTTAACTTATAAAGTTCATTTAAAAACATTCTAGGAATCCCCTAAAAAACTCAAATTGGGATGATCAAACAATTAATCCAGGAATCCATCACAAGATCAAAAATAAAACACAAATAATTAATCTAATATCTCACCTCTAACACCCTCACATGAAATGAACTATTATTAAATTGAAAATAATCCAAAAATATTATAAATATATAAAACATACCAATTATGTTCCAAAATTTTTATAAAGTGTTATAAAAATAAGGGGATCAGTGTGAAGTCAGACATATGGCATTAAGAACTCATCATAATGTTCCAACCATATCATTCTTTCAAAATAGCCTCAGGATGCCAAGACATTTCCCATCATTTTAAAATCATTATTTTATAATATAACCTAGAATGAAATCATGGAATAAATATTATAACACCAATTAAAACCAACCCACATGAATCTAAATTTTAAATCAGTGGAGGAAATAATCCCCATTTCAAATAAATATTTTAAAAATTATACAACACCAGTTTCATTTTTAAATCATAATTGGAAAAAAACATATTAATAAATTTAAAGACCTATGTGGAGAAAAATTACCTTAATCAATAAAATATTCATTAACAAAACATATATAAAATTTCTAGAACACATGGAATCAAAAAGTTTTCTTTTGAAAAATAGATATAATAAATTACTTTTATTAAAAGCGATTAAAACCTTTAGAATCAATGTAAAATCCATTTTGTGTAACATATAAATACCCAAATATTATAAAATAAGACAATATAAATCATCATTAATGCAACGAAACTACAATTAAAGGATGTAATCAAAAACCACCTCCTTTTATCAATCAGAATAAATTAGAAAGAACTCATCTTTGATAGTGAAGCTCAGCTATGACAAGGGAATCCGTCAATAATCTGTAGAAACCCAAAAAAGATATTATAACCAATATAAAAACTAATATAATATATTAAAACATATATGTTTTGAAATATAAGTCCACCCAAAATGAAATTGGTCTATAAAGAATAAGGGAAGAAGAACCAAGGAAAATGGGGGTATAATATTGAGAAACCACATATAATTAAATGTATGAGTCCAGAAAATCATATAAGGAGGGAGGAAGATCTAACTAGTCATTAAAATGTGTTATTAAAATGGGAAATGGGATGAAATATTCCCCAACAACATAAAAAATAGATTGCAGTTTAAGTGTAAGATTATATTTAAATTAAAATTATGGAGATTACATAGTTAGGTCACATGGTTTTTGAAGATGTTCCCTAACCCCGCTGAATACCTTATGAGGAACCTATAAAACTATTAATGGTTTGAGTGTGGTATTTATCCTGACCATGTAAAATATGTTTTCTAATAATCTATTCCCAAATGGTCTCACATGATTAATGTTGGACTAATATAGTTTTTCCAACATATCTCATGTAATTTCTTTTTGGATGATCTAAAATATACATCATATCATATTAACATTTTTTTAATTATATTCATTAGGATTTATCATTATCTTAGTTCACTCTACAGAATTATATTTCTTTTATATGTTTTATATGTTTTTCCAAATTATATAAAATCCACCACATGGGGAATTGTATTATGTAGAGATATAACTACGTCCTAAAAATAGAAATGGGAAAAATATCTTATGTTAATGAATCATCTATTTGAGTAATATAATATGAGTTTGAATGGATATGTGAATCAAGTATATAGATTAACCAGCTACATGATTTGAAAATGTGTTGTAATTGGAAACATGGGTAAATAAGATAACCTAATTTATTCAGTCATATTATATTTAACCATGTGAGTAAGAACCCTCTGTGAAGAAATTTGTCTATGGGAATAATACATATGTAATTTAGACACATGGATAACGTGTAAATTTATAGAATGTATATGTGGATGAATTTTTCAATATAAAATAAAATCTATGGAATTTGGATATGTGATGATCTAAAATCAGTTACATCGATTTATAACATATTATTTATTACTATTGGTGTACTTTTAGTGGAAATTAATACTCTTATACATGAATTAAATGTTAGAATAATTTTTTATTGTATAACTAATAAAAATATGTTACAAATACAAATAATATAGGACACTATAAAGATAATTTATTGGGCAGTACTATTTCTATGGTATTTTAATGAAATAGATGTATGGAATTTAATTCCAATTTTGGATTTCTATGGATATGATGTCCTATGATAAAAAAAATACCTCCATGAATATTAAAGAATTTTGGGGAAGAAGAGAATATAGAAAACATATAATGACTTACACTAAAAATCTATCTACAAAATCTATCCATGTGAGGCTCTATTTTTACACCAAAGAAAGAAGAATATTTTACTCTATAGTTAAGCTATCAGGATCATCTTTTCCCTGTCTCATAAGACAATCCATGAGCTTCATATTTTTTATAATTAGTTCTCTTGGATATTTCTTCTCTTTTATTTGTTATATTTTATGACTCTGAGTGTCATCTGTAATCTTACAACATATTCTCCCTCTCACTATTAAGGTTCATCATAAAAGAACATTTGATAAATGTGTTTTTATAAACTTATGTGATCAAATATATAATTTTTTTCTATCGTACCAATTGTATAATACATTTATATATAAGTTTATTCCCTAACAAAATCCCCCAAAAAATGAAATAGTTTTGTGGATATAACATAGCTCTTGGATTTGATCATTGGTGGAGTTGTCTAATAAATTTATATTCCCCAAATCACTAAACATCACTTGTTTATAATCTATTTTACAGGTTATTTTATATAAACTATTATTATGTGTTAAGAAAATGTGATAAGTAATCATATCTCTAAGGAGGGTTTTCTTCTATGTCAATAAAATTTCAAAGTCCCATAACACCCACACTTTGTTCATAGTGCAATAAATCACTAAAAAAATTAGCATAAGTTGTCATCAACTTTTATTTATTTTATTTTAATGATTGAAATATTGAGATAATATTAATTATTGATTATATGAAATAATAAAAAATACGTTTGTCAACGTATAGGGATTCCTACTGTAATGTTGATAATTATGGTTTCTAGATGGGATAAATGATCATTTATCTCAAGAAAATTGGTCTAAAGTTATATTTATAATTTTTTTAGACATATGAAATTCCCAAGACATGACCTAAACCATTGGATATTGAAATTTAATTTAAATATTATCTGACATCCAAATATATGGATATTATCATCTATAGACTGGGTCCTATTGAGTTGAACAAAGATTCACAACGTGTAACTGCTCATGAAATGTGGAATAATATCTCTTTTTTTAAGAAATAAATAATTATATATATCCCTGATATAATAATTCGAATATTATGTTCAATACTTTCAGAATTATGGTTGGAAAAATTACCACCCAACTGAATGGAATACATACTAAGGTTGTAAATAATTTTTCTATTTTAGGAACACCCATTTCTAAACCCGATCAAGCATTAAAAACTCAATGAGTTCTACAACCATGATATAGTGTAATATTGTAATGTAATATAAAGAAGATTGAAATTATAAAATAAATTATTTTATTGGAACTATTATGATGTTAGAGACTAAAATGGAAGTCGAAGAAAGATATTAGATTGGTTTAGAAGGACAATGCAACTCTTAAATTATCAACATCAAAAAATTACAATAAAACTAGAGATATGAAAATTTCTATGACAATAGATGATGACTCCTCAAATATTTTTTCTTCAAATAATGAACGTTACAATTTTTCAATAATGTGAAAAAAGTTATATAATAAGATAAGTGGTTTATAAAAACATTAAATAAGTACATGAAGCATGAGAGAATTTTTATTGATGTTAGATGTTATGAGTCTGAGAAGATCATGCACATAATGAGAGATTACCATAAATTGGAAGAATACAAGAAATATGAGAAAATGCATTTCAATAAAGATAGATATAAGAAAAAATACAAAAAATCCATTAATGTAGCATAGCGTGATTCTAAAGATTCTAGTAACTATACATCTTTAGACTTGAAAATAACATTTCTAATAAAAAGGTTATTATGTTCTTTACACTACATTCATATGAGTTGCCTCATTTTTATTCTTCTATTCATGAGACTGAATTGGTGAATGAAATTGACTATAATAGAGAATTATATAAATATTGTATCATGATTGTAAAGAAATATGAATATTTGAAAAAGATAAATAATAATCCTAAAAAGGTCAATGATAATGTTTTTTAAAAAATGGAGTACTTAAATAAATATATTTTATATTCAAAAACCAAGTAGGAAAATTAAACAACATATTATATTGAACATGGAATCATGATTTAATGCACACAAAAAATAATTCCAAGACTTTAATCAAGATTCAAGTATTTTCACGAAAATTTGAAAATTAATGAAATTAAATACATGGAAATAATAAAGTCGAGAAAAATAAATTTAGAATATGAAGACAAGGTAGAAAAATAAAGTATTATGAAATATATTACCACCTAATTCTTAGAGTAAAAAATCTTCAACAGTTAATTGTTTTCACTTTGGGGAAATAGAGGAGTATGCCAATAATTTAATTTTCAGATTCCCTTTATTTTAGGGAAGTAATCACGATTTAATTTTAAAATGATTTTTAAAATTTAATAATATATTAGATGGATAGTAAAAATTAATTTTGGTTCCCAAATATTATGTTTCTAACATTGCTGGATCCTATATAATACATATTCCAAAATAATTTATTGTTTAATGTGTCTTTTTATGGAAACGTTAAAAGGGAATCAATGATAAAAGGTATATTTAATGTTGATTCTCAAGACATATGAGTGGAGAATTCCCTAATTTAAACACCTTATCAAAAATTTATAGAGGCAATGTCACATTTGGTGACAATGCGAAATGAAATGATATAGAACATGTATATGTTGTTAATCCAGGTTCATTCCCCAATAACATTGTTATATAAGGTAAATGATTAAAGAGTAATATGAAAATTATATATGAACATTGGGAAGATGGTTATTTTTTTGAATTTTATATCAAAGAAAGTTTACTTTAGAAGAAAATATTCTTCATTTAAAAGAACCCAGAAAGTGTTAGGTTTAACTTGATAAGGAATATTATCATATTTAGGTATATTATTTTGATGTCAATGTAATTTTTTAGAAGAAACAAAATCACCTCCCTTTTTCAAAAAAATGTTATTATACTAACCATAATATTCAGATAATCAAACTCACAATGCTTAAGAAATTTAATCAGTTTGGGAAGATTATTTCTCAAAGGAAAGGTCCATTAGCCTCACATTGGGATTAGAATATTTGAAATACCATAAATTGAAGTATAATCAGATTCTTGAATCCAATATAAATGTGATGATACTTTGTTATTTTATATTCAACATAAATATTATGTATGTTATAATAATTGTAGTGATATCTTGATAAATGAAAGGGGAGAAAAGGTACGTACAATCATATTCAGGATTGGTAAAAAATAAATATGTTGCTGGAAGATCGTTAAGTCCCAATACATTCCATTATAAGTAATATGATGCAAAAAATATGATCTTCAATGTAATCAAATTCATAAAGGAAACCATGGTTACAATTAATTGTTTGAGAAATAAGGATGTGGTTGAATTTCAATGATTTCCTATCATTGATCATCTAATTGATATTTTTTGAAATCTCAGACGGTTTTCTTGATCATAATACGTTAAGCCTATGGTGTTTGTTTTTAATATAGAAAAATCCAAATGATTTAAATCATCCTAGAAAGAATAAAATGATAATTTTAATTAGAAAAGTGAAAGAATATGAGTTCTAAAATATGATTGATATCATATTTAGAAAATAATGAAGTGGTTAAAGTATAAGTTTTAGATACCAGTCCATCTGATTCAGTATTCCATCATATTCATCTCAAGAAAAATTGATTTCATTAGGAATTTATAAGAGCAATGGAAAAATGAAAACATAGTAACATTGTTGGTGGAAAATAAAAAAATAAAGTTAAAGATCAATCAATAATGTATTCAAACAATTCCATCAAGATGAATTGTCGTTTGTCTTAATTATCAAGTGGACAACAGAAAAAATAACACTGACTTGATTAAATGTATTTTTATTTATAGGTGGTTAAAGAGCTATCTTATTAAAGAATATGATGTCTTCATCATAATTATGAAATTAAAATGAGAAAATTGGTTTTCTAATTTATACATAACAACATAATGGGATGTATTCACTTTTGATTTGTTTGTATGAGGGTCAATAAAATCAAAGTGGAAAATATAATCATCATAATCGAGAAATTTTAATGGGAAATTGGATTTGGACTAATCTTTTCTAAGAATATTGAAGATGTATATATCTTTATATATTAAGGTGGTATATAACATCATAATGAATAATTGGTTTTGAAAAACAAGACCAGATAATCAGAATTAGAATGGGGGGTTTAACAGAATTCAAAAGCGATTTAAAATTGTTTGAAAATTCAAGTGGTTCAAGAAGTGTTGATAAGTGTTTATGAAGTAAAAAATTCAAATGAAATTCTAAGAGAATTTATGTTCTTGGGTAATGTGGTTGATTAAGAATCATTATATGAATCCCACCCATATAACTTTTAGGGTGACTATAAAAGGAGAAGAATTTTTTAATTTTCTAACAAGGATACAATGTTTAAAAGAATAGATATAATCTTTGAATAAATAAGTATAAGATGTTATTGGATTGATTTTTTGTTGAAAAATATTTCTAGACAGAATAATAAAAGAGAAGATATGAGATTTTATTCAGGGATTTCAGAATCAGACTGAGCACTCGGATTGGGTTTTCTTGACACTTGTATAATTGGTTCAGAACTATCTCAACCATATTCTGATAGAGTTATACTTCCTTATTGAGTAATAAAACTTTAGAATCAGGATGGGAAATTATAATTAGTATAAAAAAACTCCTAAAGAGGGTCATATATATAGGTGTGTAAGAATGTGTTGAATTCTATTCTAGTAATATATTTTTTAAAGTTGATTATGGATTATCATAATTTTTTTTACATAAAAAATCATATATCATTTATGTTACATGAACCGAATGCATTTTTGTATTTATCGTAGTGGTAAACGAGTGTTAGGTAATATCCAACTCATTGTATTCTATAGAAAATAACTTTTTTCTAGTGTATTGTCTTGTATTGGATCATTTCCAAACCATACCAAGGACATAGATACTCTTGTTGAGTATTGAAACTTGTAAATACTTGTGTTCCTGTGGATGTGTGTTTGAATTTTTTGAGACTGGAATGAAATATTTAATTGGTTGATAAAATGATTTTATAATTAAGGAAACATAAATGAAAAATATATCACTAATTAACCCCTCCTCCTATTAGTGATAAAACTATCGTTACTTTGAAATAAAAATTGGGTTTAGATCCATGTTCCCTTAATATATTCTTTTCCAATATTTTGATTATTAGTTTATAGAGAAAATAAATTATGGCAATAGTAAAGGTATTTTAGTTTTTGATGGAAATAACTATCATATATAGAAATATATAATGTTGCCTTAGGTTATGTGTCTTGAATATAATGTTCTTAAAGCGGAAATAGATGGTTTTCTTCCAACTAATTATAATGGTTCTCTTATATGTGTTTACTAGAATAATATTAAGAATGATGAAAGATCTATGAATACTTTACTTTCCTAACTTTTTGAATGTGATTTCTATGGTTGAAGGTTGTTTCAACTTCAGGTGGGAAATGGGATAATTTTAATCACATATATTTATAAAATAAAAAAATAGAAGAAGGAAATGATACAAATTTGGAGACTGAAGTATGAAAATATCCAAATGGGTGAATACGAATCTGTCGGTGATATATTTTCCAGAGTGAATGCCATTTTTATATATATCATATTTCTTGGTGAAAAGTTAGATGATTCTGTAGTAGTATAAAATATCTTCAGAATCATTCATGAAAAGTTCGATTGTAATGTTTCTATATAAGAAGATAGAGATCCTGAAACATTTTGTCTAGAAGATTTAAATATCATTCTCATCACTTATGAAATGATAATTGAGAAATATAAGAAAACGAAAAAATAAATTTATAGTTAAATTTAGTTCAATTCCTTTAAGAAAGAGAACTCAAAAAAGATTCTTATTGATGAAGAAGCTGGTTATTTTGATTGAGGCATGTAAAAATATTGATAAATTTATATCCTACTTTTATAAGAATGCGAGAATAGGTATAAGAAAATATAAAAGGAAAATTCCCTTTAAATTCACTGAATATGGAGTTATTGGGAACTTTTTGGATAATTTTCCTCAAACAAATAATAATAGGATTATGAAGAATATGAAATAATGAAACAAGATCATAGAATAAATAGATTAATAACTCTATGTATTCTTCAAAAGAGAAACATAATTTTTCTTTTCAAATTTCAAATAATATGTATTAATATAATGATGATGACGAATAAGATAGTGAAGAGGAATCCAAAAATACGATTTAGAAGGTTGAGAATACTTTTATTGAAATAAGGAATAAATAAGTGTTTGGATGTAAAAGTTTTAATGGAGAATAAATTCAAATAGAATATAATTTTAAATAAGAATTGAAATAATTGAAGAAAAAAATTGGATGTCTAGAGAAAGAAACTAAGAAGTTGAAAAATAAATGTTTCCCAATTAAAAAACAATAATGTTTCTCTACTGAGAATGTTATATTTCTGAAATAATTTTTTCAATCAAATATATATTTTTAGGATTAAAATAATCATAATGAAAGTATTGAAGTAAAGGTAAATAAAAAAATATGGAGATCTAGAACATGTCAAACAAAAACATTCTAAATTTGAACAAAGAGAAACATGTTTTGAAAACATTATTTCAGATATTGGTGAATTTTCATGTAATTATGAACCTGAGAAGGAAAAAAAAAGTTACCTTAAAAGGTTCATATGAAAATGAAGAATGTTATATATTTTTGAAATACCCAAAATGTTGGGAAATCAGAAATTACTAAACATTGTAATTCTAAAACAATTTGGGTAACTTCGTTTTCCAATATAGCTGAAAACAAAACCACGATGAAAAAGAAGATTATTGTTGAAAACATATGGGATGGTGGTCAACAATGTTTTTTTACGAATATTGAGAAGGTTATAGATATATTCATTCATATCACCAGTCTATATGGATGTTTTAGAGGTAAATACATATTTCATGAGTACTAATGGTATGGTGGTTGATTCAAACACATAAAAAATAAGTATTGGTTCAAACAAAATCTTCACTAATATTCCAAAAAATATACAGAATGAAAATATTAAGTTGGAGTTAATCTCTTCAAATGAAGAATTATAAGAAGGGTTTTTGGATCAAACCGGAGAAGGATTGTGTAAAAATCAAAAATATTAAGGGTGAATTAATCTCGTCAAATGAAAAAAAATGTTGGATCCTTGATATATGGTGTTATTATAATATGATAAAATATATAACGATGCTGAATAATTGAAAAGTATTTAAAGAAGGAACATTGTCATTTGGAAATGATGAATTCTTGAGAATGAAATATTTTTATTATCTATGATTGGGAAAGAAAACATGAAATCCAAGAATGATTTATTTGTTTATGGTATGAAACACAACTTCCTATGTGGTTCACAATATCTAACTAAATGCAAAAAAGTTATTCACATAAAAGATCGGTTTGTTGTGATGAGTGATAAAGATGGAAATATTTTTACAGAAGGCCAATGTACAAAATGAAATTTTTTCCAAGTTGGAAAAATAAAAAATTATTGTTACATGGTTATGATAGAATAGAATCAGTTGTGGAATAAAAGGATAGAATACCTGTGTTAAGATAACAAGAGAATGTTATCAAAGTGATGCAGTGTTCGAGATATTACTTATATCTCAAGATGAAGATATTAGTGATGTACGATTTTTCAAAATAGAATAATTTCTAACTAAGTACATAAAAAGGTGACATTTATTCAGTAAAAACCCAGGAAGTTATTAATTCTGATAATTTTGGTCAAATAAGAACACAATCAAATTACATAGATAATTAAATCATCACCTTCATTGATTAATTTACTTACATTACTTGTGTCATGTATATGAAACCTATGTGAGTTAATCGTAAAATTTTTAAAAGTTTCTAAAGAAAAACTGTTGTGGATGTTAGTATTCTATGAAGATGTTAAGAACTGAAGGTTCTGATGAGTACAAGAATGAATTATTTGAAATTTATATTCAGATGTAAGTAACTCAGTGCGAGTTCAGTTCACCATATACTCATCGACAAAATGGGTTTTCTGAAAGAAAAAATTGTTGTTTGGAGGAAATGTTGTGAACTATGTCACTTGAAGATGTACTTTCTCATTAATATTGGAGGCAAGTCATCATTACTACCTTGTTTATTCAAAATCAATCTTTCTACTGGTCATCTTTAGATATGACTCTATATAGAATGTTTTATTGAAAACTATAATTCTAAAATACTTAAGTGTTTTCAGAAGTCTAAGCATTATAAACAAGAAAGGTGGAAACCGAGTTGAGATTTACTAAAGAGGTGAAGATGGAATTTTTATAGGTTCTTCTACGAAGGAAGAGGATATAAATGGATTGAAACAAAATGTGATTAATTTTTCATTCTATTGATGTGAAATTTATTGAAAAGGCTTTAGAAGATAAAAATTCTCAAGAAGATAAGGATGTTGAGCCATATAAAAAATGTTAAGAAATCTGATTAGGATATAGACAAAGGAGATATTACTCAAGAATAAGAATCAAACTCATCTATTTCAATTATTGTAGAATAAACTCAAATATCCAATCCCAGGATGAGGAATCTTATAACATTATTGTTGACCAGTATCAAAAGGATCAAAAAATATGAACAAAAAATTAAATTATACCTACCTCCTTGTATTAAAAATTTGAACTAAAAGATACGAAGGAATATTTTGAGCATCTAGAATGGGTTAATTCAATGAATTATTAGTTGAATCAGATATAAAATAATTATACATAGGAACTCACACCAAATTTAGATAACAAACATATTATTGGTACAAAGTGGGTTTTTTGGAACATGTTGAATGAATAAGGTTTAGTGATAAGGAACAAGGAAATATTGGTGCAAAATGTTACTCCCAAATTGAATTTGTTTATTTAGATGAGAATTTTCTCTAGTGGAATGGTAAGAAACAATAATATTTTCTTGATATTGTTGCACAGAAAAGGTACATGATTTTTCAAATAGATGTGATGTCTAAATTTCAGAATGGGAATCTTGATGGGGATGTATTAATTGAACAACCATGTGTCATTGTAATAGGAAAAAATAAATGTTATGTATACTGGTAAAAGAAAGGCTTTAATAGGATAAAACCACCTCTGGGGTCATGGTATTTTAAATTGAATAATTTCATAAGTATTATGAGTTTTTAGAAGGTAACATTTGATAAAAATATTTACACTAAGGAACATTATTAGTTTTCCCCTTCATAATTGTTTATGTTGATGAAATTATCTTTAACTGAAATGATGAATGATCTTTTGAAATATTTTCTGAAGAGATGAAAAAGTTATTTAATATGTCCTTGATGGGGGAAAGGAAATAAATTCTTATGTTACAAATCTTATAAATGTAGTAATACATTTTTCGTTCTTAGGAAAATTATACACAAGATTTTCTTATGATTTTCAATAGGGATAGTTTGAAACCAACTTTAACACCAATTTTAGTGGGAACCATGATTTCTAAAGATGGAGAAGGTAATGTAGTTGATCAGAAAGAGTTTTGGAAGTTGATTGGAAATTTTCTATATTAGACTGACTCAATATAATACATTGTTTATTTTTAACCTAATTTTAATGATTTCAGTGTGATCTTGTAGAATCACAGTTACTTGCTTGAAAAATAATTCGTAGATAAATCAACAACAAATTTTTTTTGGAATCAGGTATGACAGATCATAATGTATTGATTTGTTTGGGTATTTAGAAGCTGATTGGAAAAAAAATGTTAATGATAGATTCTCTATATCAAGGGAAAAGTTGTTTTAGTTGGCATAAGAAGTAATAGATTTAGTATATATTAGTATGGATGAAGTTGAGTATGTTACTACTACTCAATACATAACCCAACTTATGTAGATGATAACCCAGTTAGAATATTTACATATTGATGGGAAGTTACCATTAATTTTGGGATGTGATAATCAAAGTGAAATTAACCTCACCAAGATTTTGGTAAAACATTCTCATTCAAAATATATTTATATCATATATCATTACTTTATATAGAATGTCGATAATAATGAGTTGAAGATGAATTATGTTCCTATATCGGAACAAGTTGCTGACATTTTCAGAAAACATTTATCAAAGGAACCTTTTTTTAAATTGAGGTTAAACATGGGATTTCGATCCTTTTCTCATCAAGGATGAAGTATGTGTTGTTATCCTGCTCTATCATATAAAATTTGGATGGTGTTTGCAAGGTGGAAAATAAATTTTTCATAAATATATACTTATAGAGGCATGAATAAAGGGGTTTTGTGGGTATGTTGTGATTCCATCATAAATTTGTGTGAACTATTATTAATTTTTTTTGGAGTGGTTGTATGAAACAATTATTATGTAGGGACGTAGATTATGTGAAGAAAGATGTGTTCTGTGATGAAAAACTAAGGTGGTTTTCGTTTCTTGATGATCAAATTTTTTGAAAGAAGTGATTTAATAAAATTACTTTTTTTGTTTCATATTAAGAGTTCAATCTTGTAGACATTGAATTTTTGATAAGTAATCCATAGCTTTAGTTTATGAAGATCAGTGATTTATGATATTTGGTTGAAACAAATAAAAAAGGATATATTTTTTTGTCTAAGATGATAAAAAATTATCATATTAAGTTATTGTTTATTGATTTCAAGATAATTTTATTGATGTATAGAAATAACCTAACCTTTTTAAAAAGGGAAATCAAAATGAACATCAAATTTAGAGAATCAGAGTTGCAGTGCTTATGAAATTCCATCAGATTGAGAAGGTGTTTTTGAAAGTAATGTTCTATCAGATTAAAATTGGATTTAGAATGAATAGAAAACTATAAAAAGAAGGAGAATTAGATTTATGGATCTGATATAAATATTATAATGCATTTATTTTTTTATTTCTCACAAATCATAATTATGTTTTAAAACATGTGGTGATACATGGATAAAAGAATGGGGGAGATAAGGTGCTTATAATTGAATTCAGGCTTGGTAGAAAAGAAAAATGTTATTAAATGAATGGTAAGTTACAACATATTACATTATATGATAGATTGTGAAAAAATATGATCATCAATATAATAAATTTCATAAATGAAGTCATGGTTACAAATAGAATTTTGTGAATGAACGATGTTGCTGAATGGAGGCTTTTCTATCTCAGATCACTAGATTCATATTTTTTTGAAATCTAGGATGGTTTTCTTGATCATAATATAATAACCCTGAGGTTCATGTTTTTAGTCAGAACAAAGTCCAAAAGATTTAAATATTTGTATAAAGATGTTGATGAGCCAAAAAATTGGAAAAGATAAACAATTTGAGATCTAGATGATCCTTGGTATCATATTCAAAAAACAAAGAAGTTACTAAAGTAGAAGCTGCAAATACTAGTATATCAAATTCATTACTCAATTGTATTCATCTGAAGAAAATGTATTTCATTAGAAGTTGATGGGACCAATGAATAATAAAAATAAGTTATATATTTACATTCCAATACAAAAATAAATTTATAGATCCACAAAAAATGAAGTAAACCATTTCTAGCAAGTTGAATTTTTTGTTGACTTTGTTAAAAAGTGGTCAAGATAAAGAAGAACTATGATTTGATTTCAAGTATTTTTTTCACATGTGGGTCATGATCCATCATATTGTTGAATGTAATGTCTTTTTCATAATAAAGAAATCAAAATGGGAATATTTGTTCTCCAATTGATATAGAGAAACATAATGGGATATAATCAGTAATAATTTGTTTACTAGAGGGTCCTTAAAATGAAATTGACCAAATGACCTAATAATAATGTAGAAATCATAATGGAAAATTAAAATCAAACTATAGTTTTCTACCAATATTGATGCTGTCTATTTCTTTATATAATCGAGTTCTATGGTGGATTGTAATGAAGAAATTGTTTTGGGATGTCAGAATGGAGAATCAAAAAAAACTGAAGTTTGTTAAAGATGTTATAAGAAAAATAAAATTTATATAATATTCTATTATGTTCAGTAAGTGTTTATAGGAAACAAAGAATCCATAAGTTCCCTTGAAATTCAATGAGAATTAATGTCTTGTGAAAATTTAGTTGAGTGGGAATATTTTCAGGAATCCATCTCAAAACTCTTTTGAGATGACTATAAATGGAGAGGTAATTTTTACCTTCCTCCCAAATATTTACTACTAATAATAAGAGAGAGAATATTCAATTTTCTTTGGAAAATATGTTATCATATTGAATTATTATTGAAGAGTCTAGGTATAGAGAAATGTAATGGTGAAAAGGAGATATCTTATTCAAGGATTCCAGAATCAGACTGAGAAATTGGATTCAGTTTTCCAGACCCAGATTGGTGTGGATTATAATTGTCTCATTTGTATTTTGACAGAGATTTATTTCAGCAGTGATAAATCAGACTTGAGAATCAAATTAGGAAATATGACAAAGTATCATTACGATATATAAAATAAGTTCTTTCCTTCTTCTGGTTAAAAATGTTATGAATTGTTTTTAGAAACATATTTTTCAATTTTGATTAAGCATCACCATAATATGTTTATTTCAAATAATATCTTATATCATTTTTTCCCCTTGAATCACATGAACATGTGTGTTGATCATAGTGATAGACATCAGTATAAGAATATCCTACTCATTTTATTCCACACAAAAGGTTTGGTTTCTTATAAATTGTGGGGTATTAGATCATCTACAAACCATACCATGGAAGTAGATACTCTTTTCGAGTAGTGAGACTTTGAAATACTTGTGTTCCAATAGATGTGTGTATGATTTGTTTCTTGTTTTGATATAAAACATTATTATGAGAAAAAGGTTGTCACATAAGTAAATAAAAAATAAATAAGAAGATATCACTAATTCACCCCACCCCCTCTCATAAATACAACTATCCTGACATGGTAATTACATAAAGGTGAATTTTTATACCTTAGATCTCAATTCCATTAGTAAATAAGAAGTGAAATGTTATAATATTGAAAAAAATTAATATATAATTCTTAATTTAAGAATAATGGATTTTATTGTTTTTTATTATGAATATATTGTAACTGGAATTTAGTTTCATATTTACCTCAACTGAAATGGAATAATAATCAAACTTTTTTGCTTCTTGTCAATTGAAAAAACAACACATGTAATCTTTCAAACTAGTTAAAGAAGTTTCATGTTCTAGGCCCCTAAAAATTATTCACACATATATTTTCTCGGCTATATAAATCTACAATTCAAAGATAAAAATATTTTTTCTGTATGTTTTTTGAATATTTTTTATATATTTACTTGTGTTTTCTTTTTAGGTGTTAAGAGTGAAGTTTTTCCATTTTTATAATTTTTTTAAATTGGTTCAAAAAGAGATATATATAAAAATTATTACTTCAAGATGTGACCATTATGGATAATTTTAAAACCATGAGTTCAATTAATTTTTTTAAATGGAATCATAAATAATTTTTATTCCCCCAGGATATCTCTAAAGAATAGTGATATTAAAAGATTGAATTTTAATTTTTAAGAAATTTATAGGACAATGTTATGTGAATATAAATTTCCCACTCATTTTTGGATTGAAGCTAAAAATATAGAATATAATTTCATAAAAAATGTTATGATTAGGATTATTTTGTAGAAAACACATTATAATCTATGAATTAATTGAAATAAAAAATGTTGAAATATTAATGTGTTGAGATGAAAATATTTTATTCTAAAAAATAAGGATAATACTAGTAAATATAATCCAATGGATGAAGTAGTAATCTTTCTTTTTTATTTTTCTACTTCCAATGAAAATAGAGTTTTCAATAAAATGTAAAAAAATGTTGAGAAATAAAATAGTGTGACATTTGATGAAAGTGATCCTTTTGAGTGTAAAATTACTCAATATGAATATATAACAGATTATTTTGAAAATATGAGACCTAAACCACAATTTTAGAAAAATAATGATGATTTAAAACATGATTTTTGTGAAATAATTTCTAAGAAATGGATACCAGTGAACCAAAAGTGTGTTTAAAGACAACCTAATCCCCTTAAGAATGATTTGATATAATTATTTAATTGAATTTAAAATGAAGGTGTTTGGACCATAAGGAGTGTAGGAAACCTTGTATATTTTTATTCCTTTCTTTCTCAACTGAATCATAAAACAATATTGTAATACATATTATTTGACATATGGATTTTAGCAAGACAAGATGAGATAAAATAATTCAAGAGGAAAAATTTATTAGAATTAATTAATAAAAGCGCTGACTATCTTATTAAAGGAAATCTGGGGTTGTAGGAATATAAAGTATTATCATGGTGTGATTATTAGGAATAAGTATTGACTAGTAGCTAACGATTATATCCATGTGGAAGGTATTGATTATGATGAAAACTTTTAACATATAAAAAGATCATAACTCATTAAGAAACATTTATCCTATGAATCACATATGAATTGCATATTATATTATATGGATATAAAATATAAATTCTTAAATGGTTTTATTATAGATGAATTTGGTGTTGAACAACCTTCTGGTTTTGAAAATTATCATTTTTCAAAATCATATTTCCAACATCATTTTAAATGTTTTAAAAGATTTATTCTTCTAATCATTTTTCATTAATGTCCATATTTTCAAAATTGTTTTAAGGATTAATTTATATGGACATGAATGTTTTGAAATGATAATTCTTTTGAAAAGTATCAAAGTGGTATTGTAAACAGTGACTCCAAAATCCATTTTAAATTACTACTATTATAAATTGTGAGAATTTTAAACAATTTCATGAAAAATTGGTATTTCTCTTAAAGAATTTTACTGATCATTTTCATCTATGTCAATATCCTTTAATGGATTTTAAACTTGTTTGAAGTTGATTTATTATGATAAAAATATTTGATATTGTATTGAATGTTTTGTGATATGTTTGATTGTGTATGTGTTATTTTTATACCATCCATGGTTTAGGGATAATGTATTGACATTTAGTATGCTAGTTTTAATAAGAATTTTTATGTTATATTTCAACCTTTTCTTATGATGAATATATTGGACTAGTTTGTTCTGGGTTGGGGACCGGTAAAAGTAAGCCCTCTGGGTTGGTGTCCAATTACAGAAGACCCTCCGGGTTGGAGTCCAGTTATAGAGGCTCTCCGTTTTGGAGTCCGGTTACAGAGGCACTCTTAGTTGGAGTTCGGTTAAAGACACTCTCTGGGTTGGGGTCCAGTTACAGTTAGCCCCAATGTCCTGGCACGAGGCCTTGACACAGAAATTAATGTCCGATACTATACATTCATTCATTATGAAATTTGTTATTACATGTGATTATTCGACTAGTATAATATCAATGTGTGTGTTTATATGGCAGTGTTTGATTTATTTTTTCCATATTATGTTCATGTTTAGGTTTGAAAGGCTTTTGTTTTTATTACGCATCATTCCAAACAAGTTTATAGCTTTTTGATAAATTATTTACCCTTACTGAGCATCTGAGCTCACCCCATTTTTATGTTTAATTTTCCCAGGATATGAAGAAGTTAGCTATAAGTGACATGCAGACAAAATCTTGCAGGTTTGGAATTTATAATGGAATAAATTACTATTTTTTTTCTTTTCATGTTTTAATGTTGAACTTCATGTATGTAATTTATTTTCCAAGACTACTAAATTGATCAGTCCTTTAGGACTTGATTACTTGTAATCATGCTAATGTATTAAAATAATGCACCGACTCTAGGTAACTGCGGTCAGGGAATTATAGCTTGTATCAGATGATGTTTCGTATAAACCTTGGAATCTAGATTTAGATAAACTCTGATTAGAGAACATTATCCAAAGATATATTTTGAGGATAAGTATAGAATAAATTCCTTGAATATTGGTAATGTAGATATTTTGTGTATTTTCCAAACAATACAACACTGTCTGGATACGAACAGGTAGAGGCATCTCTGGCACAGATGTACCTAGGGGTAAAATACGAAAACACCACTTTGAGCTACTTTCGAATGAGAATTGGTTGACGACAATGGGCCTTGTTGCACTATTGGTTATGACACTCTCGGGGGATATGCTTAAGAAATTTCTCATTTTATTTAAAACCCATTAAGAAGTGTTTATGAGTATATAAATCCTCAAAGAAAACATTTTTATGATTATGGATTATGTCCATAACCTGTTCAATTTATGTTAATTTTTTTACATGTTTGGAATTATGAATTGTGATTCATAAACTGTCATACTATGTGCCATTGTTTAGAAATAGTGCCAAGTAGAAGGAATCCAAAACCCAAAAATACGTATGATCCAAACAGTAAGAGGGATCATATCATTCATAGTATTAATCAAATATTTAGAAGGAAAATTGTATCCCACATATTCTCAACATATGAATAAATATTATCATGTGTTAATAAGATAAGTAAATAATTCCCTGAGTCCTATATATTTGAAGGGAAACCAGAGAAGAAAATGATGGTAGAGATAAATTTTGATAAAGGTAAGATGGGAAAGAAGGATTTTCCCATACGTGATAATTGTAGAATTAATCACTTTGGTAAATTCATGAAGGTAATGAGAGTTTGTTATGAGTGTGGAGAAAAAGGACACCATGTATGTGATCGAAAGGATGATAAAAAAGTTTCTTTTGTACAATGCTTCATCTGCAAGGAGTTGGGTCACTACGCGAATCAATGTCCAAATCAGCCGAGTATACCAAAAATGATGATATTGGATAATAATCAAGTTATGATACTACCACATATGAAGAGTAATAACTTGTGTTCTTATGTTATGGTTAAATGATTATGTCATTTCAGGTTTGTATCGATGATATACTAGTTATATGAATTATTGAAATAAATAAGTATTTTACTACTATACTATTTAATGGAGGATTTGAGATTATATGGTTTTATGAAGAGTGACTCCACAAAAATTTAAAAATTTTGGAAAATACAAGGTTGGAGGAAAGATAAACCATAATATGGTCTTGATACTGAGGTAGTATTTTTCGAATAAGAGATGGATGATTTGGATAAATTATATTACATATTATTGACTATATTGCGACTGATTAATGAATTGTTTATTTTATCATTGTTGGAATACTCAAAAGTTTTGGATATAAGGAGTATATCTAGTATTATATAAAGGATAAGGGAGCATGAATGTAATAAATAAGGTTTTATGGTAATTAATGGTGTTACCATGTTTTAAAATAATACCTGATGAAGGTGTTAGCATGTTATTACATATGAAAAAGGATGTTCATTGTGTTTAACTTTCTTATAAATTTTGGACTGTGAGTTTTGATAGAATAATTTTTGATAAGTCTAAAGGCTGTAATGGATTATGTTTGAAATTGGATATTATTGTTAGGGTTATTTTTGGATTGTTATAAAAAGGCCAACATGCAGACTGTGTGACAATCTGTCATGTTAGATAAAGGTACAGGAATCGAACCAACAAACATAGTGCGATTGGGATTTATCACCTACCACTGGACTACATGATGTACCTGGATTGTATAATCTAGTTTTTTAAAGGGTATGATAGGTGAGTTATAAATTCATTATTTTTGGAACCCTATATGATTAGGATAAAAAGAATATCTTTTTCTCAAATCTATTGGAATGAAAGATGAGTTTGTTTTAAGAATTAGTTGAAGGATGGAACTCTACTTGTCAAGTATTTATATGTATATACTTTTTTCCCTCTTATTATATGGGTAAATTAATTATTAAACTTTAGGGAAGGGATCCTAAAACCAAAAATTTGTAATCTTAATACATTATGTTTTATTGAACCGATGGTATTTCAAATCATCATAGATTGATGGATTTGAGGCACTCAATTTTACACTTGTTTGTGATTCATGACCTCGATCACATACTATAAATATTTAAATTTTTCCTCCAATTATGTGTCTTTAATTTCCACCAATGTTCTCTTAATCGAGATCATAATTTGGTGGCGACCCTTCCAATTCCCTTTTCCTCTTATTAAGACCAAATTTTATTTACCCAATTTCCGATGTGGGTTTTCCCACAAAGTATTTTCTATTTTCAACATTTTATTTTTGAAAAAGTATTTCAAATTTCTTGGATGAAATTTATTTAAGTAGGGAATAATGTAACACCCCAATATTTCATAGTACGTTATTTCTTAAAAGTAATCCAATAACTTTCACTACACGCCACACTGAGTTCTAACACACCACGACTTACCAAAATTTCTGTTCAAAAGCGATTATGAATAATATTAACTTAATTTTGAACTTTATATAATAATTATAATTTTAGAATACATATTATGAGTTTCTTAAACATAATGTACGAACAAATTCATTATCTCATATAAAAATATGTTTTTTTCAAAAAATGAAATTTTACTGCCTTTTAATGGAAGACCCGTTTCAAATCCAATACTTGAAAAATTAATATATTCAATTTGGAATAATAAACTTCTTATTTATAATCTAGACATAAGAGTTTATTTTCAATAAATTTTCGATGTAATTATGATAACGTTCATATTTGGTTGAATAGTGAAAAATACTATATTTTAACATAAAACAACATTTTTAATCAAAATAATTTATAGTGTTAAATTTTAAATTTTATTGGTTTAGAAGTATAAGTGGATTATATTTTTAAAATTTTATCTAACTCTGGTCATTTTATGTAATTTCACATTAAAGTTGGACATAAACAAGTGTCAATATTTTGATAGTTATTATTTTTGTAAAATACGCATTTTGGTTTTAACATTGGGAATTAATATTAAATTAATAAAATCAATTTCTATGTTTCTAATCAGATTAAATAGAATTCATTTTTTAATTTGAAATATCAAAAATAACTTAGGGTGAATTTTTGGTATGTTTATGAAAACATTCAATATTTTATGAATAGTGAAAAACACTGCGTTATTGGTTAAAGACGACTTTTCATTTAAATAATTATTTATTTAATTTAAATTAAATTTAGGTAAAAATAGTTACTTAATATCCATATAAATTCAATTTAATTTATTGGATTCATTTTATAATAAGTTTAGTTATATTAAAATTTTATTGAAATTTTACCGTCTTTTACCCACCTCTTGGAAGCATTTGGAAATATGCATAAAACGTAATTTTACCAATTCTGTGAATAGAATTAAAAAACTCTGAGAGACTCTATTGATATCAGTAAGTAGAATTTGGTTTAATAAGATAAAAATGATATCTGGTGAATAGTAACATTTGACAATTATTTACCACTATTAAAAGAAAATAGGGTAATTAAAGGTAAAAATGATATTATTATTACCGTAACACATGTCCTAATTCGATTTGATAAGAGTAATTCAATGAAAAACAACTTTAGTAATAAAATATGTTCTTTGAGGTCCACTTGGATTATATTAGGACATTTATTATTATTTAATTCCAAGAATAGTTAAAAGTGATAAATTCAATGTTTAATAACTAAAACATTTTTAATATAGGGTTACGCAAAAGATAAATTCTACTGTAAATATACATTAGAAAGATAAAGAAATTTTATACATAATAGTATTTTATTTATAATTTTTAGACATTTAATAATTTAAATTATTTATGACACAATGATGATGAATTAATTATCATATTAATAAAATATTAAAATAATTGATATTTTAAATACCCAAATAAATGTAATATGAAACTTTTTATGAATTAAACTAATTTTATAGTTTAATATGACATATTATGGTTGATTAAATGAATTTTTTTAGAACTAATAATTCTGTTATAAATTTATAAAAAACAAAATACCAAATAGTGTCAACATTGACATAAAAGAGTTTTTAAAACAAATATTATATTATTAATTTGTATTGTATTTTAAAAAATTTAAGGTTCATCCAATGGGCTTGACTACTATTATATATGAAATTAAGTAACCACTTGGGTTTCTATTGGAAGTTTATATTAAGTTTATTAACCATATAATATAAAAATACAAAGAGACATGGTAAATGTCAAACTAGTTAACTATGAGTTAAATCTAAAAGATAATGTTAATATAGTGACCCAAACCTGTCTAAAACATATTTGTTGAGTTTTTTTCGACCCATCCCCACATTATAATTTAAAGGATTCATTTTTGAGCAATTATAATCCGAAAATGAAATTATTATAAAATAATATTTTAAGTTTTTTCTAACGTGCCCCTCACCCCTCTTATAAAATGGCACTTCCCATTCTCTCAAATTCACACCTCCAAATCCATTTGTATCATCCAAAACCTGTACAAATATCCTCCAAAATATCCTAAATTCATCCTATATTCCTTCCTTTGGTCCGAAATCCATCTTATGGAGTCCTTTTGTTCAAATCAAAAGGAAGAACCTGCTGATGAGGTAATGATTTCACCACCCACTTTCAAGTTCTTTTTTTCTTCAACTTACTCTTTCATTATTATTACCATTCCAAAATCTTCACTACAGTACCCTGTATATACTGTGATGTTATTATAAATATGGAACAACCATATTCATTACTATATCAATCCTATGATTGATAATGTCATCAAGTGTGCGTACGTACGACTTAATGTCTCCACCACGTGGTGTAATTTGTTTTTCAACACAATGTTAGTTGGATGGATATAATGATGAGTAATATGTATATAAATAATGAAAATAACATTATAATGTTTCTGAAAAAAATTAATATACCATCCAATTCCACACCTTTAAAAAAATTATATTGTCGCTCGTGCGTATGTACATATTACCGTCTCCACGACGGGATGACATTCACTTCCACGTTCACCATTCATCAATGATAATAAAAAGATATATTACTAATAAATATTTAATATATGAAATTAAAATTATACTAGATATATATATATTTATTTATGTAATTAAATATATATTATTCACTTACTTCCATTCAATACTATATGAAAACAGAAACAGTGTTTATGCGTAAGTTTGACCTACCTTCTCCATAAACGGTGTTTTCCATTTCATATATTTATTTGTTATAAATATTAATATTCTGAATATATATGACATATTAATCAATTTTTGTATTCTGTAAGTATTTAAATCATGACATAAATGATACGGTAATGAATAACAAGTTAAAATGCATACGATAAAGAAAGCGATTATTACAGGAAATGTTAATTTACCATGAAAATCATTATTAAATGGGTAGTATAAAGTAATAAATGAATAATGTATGATATAATAAATATGAATATGATTGTGGTATAATCTAATAACATAGAATGGTCATTATACGAGAGGTTAAACATACCCTTTACGAAAAGAATGTGTATGGTAAGGGGTTTTCATCTCACTCCTTATTCCTGTGAGATTCATGCTATATTGACACTATTTTCTTTTTTGTGGTGTATGTACTTACCATAAGTGTATTATTTCTGTAATAGACTTTAATTTATATTTATTTGCTTCTTTATTTTATAATACTTTATTCATGGGGTGTATGTTTCATATGTTACCAAATTGGTAAGGGTTAATTCTTCGGATCTCATTATTATTCGAGATTGTTTATGTGTAAGTTTTCACCAGGACATATTTATTATACATGTAATTGATTCATAAAAGAATTTTCAAAGTAATTTTTTTAAAGGTATTATTTTACTAAAACATCATTTTGAATGTTTTAAAAGATTTATTCTTCTAAACCATCCTCATTAAGGTCCATGTTTTTTAAATGGTTTTAAGGATTTATTTATATGGACATGAAAGAATTTAAATTATAATTATTTTAATAATATTCAATGTGGTATAGAAAAATTTGATTCAAAAATTATTTCTAAATGATTAACTTTATAAATTGTGAAAATTTTAAACGATTTCATGGAAAAGGGGCATTTATTTTATATGACTTTTATGATCATTTTCATCTATGTCAACATCCTTTAATGTATTTTAGACTTGTTTGAAGTTGTTTTGTTATGATACAAATATTCAAAATTGTATAGACTGTTTTTTGATATGTTTTACTGTGTAAGTGTTATTTTTAAACCATTCACAGTTTATGTATAAATTATTGAAATTCTTTATGCTAGTTTTAATACGAATGTTTATATTATATTTCAACCTTTTCTTATGATGAATTCATTGTACTAGTATGTTCCAGGTTGGGGACCGGTAAAAGTAAGACCTTTGGGATGGGGTCCATTTATAGCTGACCCTTCAGGTTGGAGTTTGGTTATAGAGGCTCTCTGGGTTGGTGTCTGAATACAGAAGATCTCTGGGTTGTAGTCTGGATACAGAGGCTCTCCAGATTGGGGTCTGGTTACAGTTAGCCCCTAAGTCCTGGCAGAGGGCCTTGACATGAAAATTAAAGTCTGGTACTATACATTCCCTCATTATGAAATTAGTTATTACATGTGATTATTCGATTAGTAGAATATCCATGTACATGATTATATAGTAATGCTTGATTTATTTTTTCTATATTATGTTCATGTTTATGTTTGAAAGGCTGTTGTTTTTATAAAACATGTTGCCTTAAACTTTTATAGCTTCCACAAAATTATATACCCTTAATTAGCATCTTGAGCTCACCCCTTTCTTATGATTTAATTTCCCAGGATTTGAAGAAGTTAGTTTTGAGTGACTTGTAGGCATAATCATGGGGGCTTGGATATTTATAATGGAATAAATCAATGTTGTATTTCTTTTCAAGTTGTACTTTTGAACATCATATATGTAATCTATTTTCCAAAACTACAAAACTGATCTGTCCTTCAAGACTTTATTCCTTGTAATCATGCTAATGTATTAAAATAATGCACCAACACTGGGTAACTGGGGTCGGGGTGTTACATATCATCAGTTATAATTTGTTTATAGGATGGTCCAGATAATCAAAGTGACCAAATGAATTCATCATCATAGAGAAATCCTAATGAAAAATCATAATCAAATTGAAGTTTTGTTATAATAATGAAGCTATCAATTTCCTTATACATGGATGTGGTATGGAGGATCATAATGAAGAAATTGTATTAGGAAGTCATAATGGAGAATCAAATTCTGACTGGTGTTTTCTAAAGAAGTTAAATGAAAAATAATGTTGATATAATATTCAATTAGGATCAATAATTGTTGATAAGAATTGATGAATCCATAAATTCCCTTGAAATTCGAAGAGAATTTTAGTTTTGGGAAAATTAATTTGAGTGGGAAACATTCCAAGAATCCATCTCAATACACTTTTAGGAAGACTATAAATGGAGAATTACTTTTTACCTTCCTGGTATAGATTTACTATTGATAATATGATAGAGAAGCTTTTAATTTCATGGGAGAATAAGTTTTCAAATTGAATTTTTGTTCACAATTATTCGTAGATAAAAGAATAATTATGTAATGGTTAGATCTTATTCAGGGAATCCAAAACCAGATAGAGCAATTGGATTGGGTTTTCTAGACCCAGATACACGTGGATCAGAATTTTCTCAATCATATTCTGACAGAGTAATATATCAGTATTGATAAATCAGTCTTCAGAATCAGACTGTGAAATTGGACTGAGTATCAATACGATATGTAAAATAAGTTCCTTCCTTCTTCTTGTTAAGAATGTAAATAATTTTTTTAGGAGCATATTTTTGAAATATTATTAAGCTAAATCATATCATGTTTTTTTCAAATAATATCTTATATCATTTTGTGCCACTTCAATCACATGAAATATTGTATTGATCAACATGATACACATGTGTATAATAATATCCTACACATTTATTCAAAACAAAATGATTGTTTTATAGTAGATTGTGGGGTTGTAGATAATCGACAAACCATTCCAAGGACGTAGCTACTCTAGTTGTGTACTTTACCTTTTAAATAATTGTGTTCCTATGGATGTGTGTTTTATTTTTTTCTAGTTTTGAAATAAATATTTTTAATGAAAGAAATACTGTTTCATAAGTAAAAAATCATGAATGAAAAAGATATCACTTATTCACCCCATCCCCCTCTCATATATTTAGCTATCTTGACTGGGTAACTACAGAAAGGTGAATTTGTATACCTTAGATCACAGTTCCTTGAGTAAATAAAAAGTAAACTGTTCTAATTTTGAAATAATTTAATATATTATTTGTAATTGAAGACTATGACATTTTAATGCTTGTTCATTGTGAAAATTTTGTAAACATAATTTACTTTCATATTCACCTCAATAGAAATGGAACAAAAAAACAAACATTGCTTCCTGTCAAATGGAATTACAACACAAGTAATCATTCAAACTAGTTAAATAAGTTTCTAGTTCTCGGCCCCTAGAAATTATTCACATATATATTTTTTGGGACATATAAAACTAAAAATCAAAGAGAAAAATAATTTATATAATTTTTTTTATTTTTTTTATATTTAATTTGGTTTTATTTTTAGGTGTTAAGAGTGACGTTTGTTCATATTTTATAATTTTATTAACATGGTTCAAAAATAGAAATATATTAAAATTATTACCTCAAGATGTGACCATGGTGGAGAATTTTAAAACAATGAGTTGAATTAATATTTATTAAAAAATGGAACCAAAAATACTTTTTATTCCCCCAGGACATCCTTAAAGATTAGTGATATTAAAAACTGGAATATCATTTTTCCTGAAATTTATAGAACAATGTTATATGAATATAAATTCCCCTCTCATTTTTTGACTAAAGCAATAAATATAAAATGTTATTTCATAAAAAAATTTATGATTATAACTATTTTTTTGAAAAACATCTATATGCTATTGAATAAAAGGATTCCGAAATATTTAAACATTAATGTGTTTGGATGAACGTTTTACAATCTAAAAAATAAGGATAATAATAGAAAATTTAATTCAATGGATGATTTTGTAATCTTTTTTACCTATTTTACTAATTCCAAATCATATATAGTTTTCATCAAAAAGTAAAAAAATTGAGAAAAAATAGTTTGGTATTTTATGAAAGTGAACCTTTTGAGTATAAAATTACTGAATTTGATATGTAACAGATTATTTTGAATATATGAGTCCTAAAACATTATTTTTAAAAAATTAACATGATTTGAATCATGATTTTTTGATATAATTCCTAAAAAATGGATACTAGGGAACCAAAAATGTACATAATGGCATCCTAAACCAATTAAGAATTATTTGTTAAAATTATTTACAGGAATTTAAATTAAAGGAATTTGGACAATAAGGAGTGTGGAAAACCATGTATAATTTTACTTCTTTCTATCTCAACTATAACCTAAAACAATATTGAAATTCATAATATTTGACATATGGATTTTATCAATACAGGAATATCTACAATAGTTCAAGAGGAACAATTTATTGGAATTAGTTAATAGAAGATCTGACTATCTTATTAGTGGAAAATATTTTTTAAGAATAAGAAACATTATCATGGTGTGGTAACTAGTAAAAAGTATAGACTAGTAGCTAGAGTTTATAACCATGAGGAAGGTATAAATTATGAAGAAATATTTTAACATATAAAAATATCATAACACAATAGTTATCGTCTAGACTATGAATCACATATGAATTTCATATTATATTAGACAGATATAAAATAGACATTAATAAATGGTTTTATTATGGATGAATTTAATATTGAACAACCTCCAACTATTAAAAATTATCACTTTCCAATCTAATTTTACTATCATACCAAATATTTATAAAGCCTTAATCAATAACCTAGAGCTCAGTATGATCATTTTATATTTTCATTTTTTTCAAATGTATTTTTAGTGGGAGTGTCTGATCTTACTATTTTTAAGAATAATTCATAATTAGATATTTTTTAGTTCATATATATGTTGATTATGATATTTTTGGTTCAAAAAATTAATAAATTGTGTAATTAATTTTCAAAACTCATTAAAAAGATATTTTCAATGACCATGATGGGTGAGTAATATATATATTTAGGTTTTTGGCTTTATCAAAAAGACTTCAGGAACTTGATTAATCAATGAAAATATATTCTAGTAGGACATAAAAGGATTGGTCTTGAATGTGTTAATGTATATACAACTTTTATTTGATCCAATGTAAATATTTTTTCATATAACGTTGTTAAACTTGTTGATACTAAGTTATAGAGAAGAAAAAATTGGATTCTACTATATATTACTTCTATTAGAATAGATATTATGTTTTAAATATGATTATATAAATTATTTCAAGCACATACCAAGGAATAATATTAATAATATACCAAAAAACATTTATGGTATCTAAATTGAAAATTTTCCCATTCCTTACCCTTTTTAGCTCCTTATAACTTTTATTTTATGTCTTATTTGGACACTGAATTTGGTGGTTGTAAAGAAGATAGGAAGGATAAATTAGTAAATAAGATTTTTCTATGAAAATCCATTATATCCTTAACTATTAAGAAACAAAAAATAATTGTATTTTCTAATACTAAAAGTATAATATATAGCTTTTGTAGTTATTGTGCACATGTGTGGTTGATAAAACAGACCATAATATATTATGGATGTAACAATAAACTAATAATAGTAAAATTTGATAAAAATAGTTTTATAATCATTTCAAAGAATTTCATAAATCATTCTATAATAAAAAAATTGAACAAAAGTGTCATTTCTTGATAGATAATTTAAAAAAGGATACATTACTCTCAAAGTTATCACTAATTAAAATAAATTAGTTCATATTTTTTCTAAGACAATTACATGTGAACATTTTTATTTTACCAAAATAGAATTGGGATTATTAAAATATAATCACGTTTAATTAATTTTTTTTAATTTCGTAGAAATTATTCCTATATTTTAATTATCAATTTCATAGTATTTTAGTTCATTATTAAAAATAATTAACATTATTGTGTTCTAATTTATTTTTAAATTTATTTTTATTTTATAATTACATTAAATATGACGTTATTTTAGAAAATAAATTATAGTCTTTTATTTTTTATTTAATTTTTTTAATTGACCTTAAAATCCGAAATCAGGCATGCACCATTTTCTCAAATCAAGTACATAACCAAAATTCCCAATTGACCGTTGACACTTATTTCATTCAGCTATTCTCTATCCTCCAAAATCTAAACTATCAGCCATTTATAATCCTCATCTTTCTCTGTTCCCTATCGACTTTTTACTAACCTTATTCCATGGAAAAGTCCCATGGTGTACATGATGAAGTTCTAGTTCTTCCACGAAACCTATGATGGGTGGTGCACCATGTACGATACTAGCTAGAAAATCCATTTAAATAGGTTGGTTAAAGAATCCTAAGGGGTTTCTAATGAATTTATTTTTGTTTCATGTTTTGGGAGTTCATTTTTAACGAGATGAATCCAGGTTTTTTATTTAAAGATAATGTAAATTAGTTCAAAAGGAAGGTAGTGTTCTAGTTCATTGAAGGATATGATGTGATGTCATCAATTGTAAATGGGATATTTATTCTTGTTTTATTAGTATAAATTTCAAAAATCATCCAGTATCTCTATGAGGGTTAGTTTAACATTTTGTAGACTCTAGTTGCTAAGTGTTTAGTGGGACCTACTGATGTTTTCATGTTATTTTTTGGAATATTTGAATATGAAAAGATTCATGTAAATGATGATGAAAACGAATAGAATGTTTTTTGAATGTTCGATAATATTTGGTTTTCCACGATAGTTAGTGACAGGGAAAATGTGTTATTTTTTTACATATACCTATCATATTTCCCAATAGAAATGTTAAGATGAATCATCCAAGGCATATGATATAGTTTGTGAAATGGTTCTATAGAGATAAAGGGAAGATAAAATATTACTATTATGAAAATCTCATATGCATTGTGCTAAAGATTAAAGAGGTTGATCAAATTGAGGTAGAGGTCATGAAGTTCCAAAGAAATAATACTATTTCATCCATTAGCTTGAAGACTATATGATACTTCTGGAATCCTACATCAATCTCATTGAGTCCTGTAGGATATAAAGGTATTTCTTAGGGCGATCCATCTAAAAACTCACCAAATATATATTTCAATACTATTGATACATGTCTACATTAAGTGTTTCATGTTTCAATAGTTTCCAAATCAGATCTTCAATTGCTTAGGATCAGTCCTGATATATATGATCTATTTCAGAGATGAGAAGAAGATGTATCTTGAGGTGGGGAGTTTTTCTATCATTGTTCATATAGAAGTTGAAAAAAATAATACATCTCATGAGGATGGTCCATCTGATATTGTTTATAATCATTATATCATGAACAATCCCAATTCAACCCTGAACCAATCACAAGAGTTATCCCTTAACATCCCCTTGGTGTGTTCTCGATCACCCATGGGTGGTTATGTAGAAAAGGGAATCATATAATAATGGGGAGAATGACTTAAACTAATATAAATAAATAAAAGAGGTAGAAAAATAAATGAAAAGTGTAATAAATAATAAAATAAATAGGAAAAACAACAAAACATAAACATAAAAAAAAAACAAAACTGAACCTGATGACCGAAAAGATCTCTGGGTGACATTTCTAGTCACTCAGTGAACCCAAAAAATAACATAACTCCTATATCATCCCTCCATGAACCATATGTTATGTTCATGAGTTCCACATGTCATCATGCATGTGTCGACATATTCATGAGGTTTCTGACTAACAATTAGATCCTCGAGTGGAATCATTGGGAGAAGAAACCCTTAGTATCATTTCATATGATCAATAATCAGTAACAAACTACATAATACAAAATAATATTAAACATGAGGAAACGTTAAGATGATATACATTTTATACAATAAAGCAGATCCCAATGTTCATAGAAAAACCAATGTAATATATAATAGATAATGAAAATATAAACTATGGTCCTCTAGATTCCATCATTGTCTGCCACTAGCTCGATGTTCAACTACTCAGCCATCCATTACAGGCCTCATGGACTTCGCTGGATCCCTCAAGAAATCCAAAAGAACATCGAAATTCCCATGTAATGTGTGTGAACATGACTTGACAGGACATCACTAATTCATCCTTAACCTTATGTGCTCATGAATACAAGTGTATTCTATAAAAAAGAGATGTGTAACAGAGTAATACACAGTCCAAAACAGAGTGGTTATGTTATAATCAAGCCACCAAAACCCCCCGACTATAAAAGCATAGACTCCATGAAAACAAAATTCAATATGTATTTAATTTTCTAAAAATGACACTAAGATTTCGATGACATACTTTGAATAAACAAGCTATCAAGTGAAAAAAAACACCCCAAAAACGACAAGGCATCAGGTAGTTCTCGGAATCCAAAAGTAATTGAGTATCCATATACTACCAGTAATCCAAAAGGCCTCAGGTAACACTCATAATCAACAATAAATAAAGTTTCAATAATCTACTCATAATCCACAAGGCATCAGGTACGTGCCACGTTGCAATGTTATCACATTGCGCAGATACCTTCATTACACATCATTTGTGCACCCCACAAGAAGTAATCATCCTACAATGACATCCTATCATGTATACACATACCAATCCAATATAGGAAAATAAGACTAGTCATATAATGTTAACAACCATTGCACACCTCATGAGAAATGTAGCATCATCATATACATCAACATATGAAGAAAACATCATCCTAGAATTAATCAATCACACTAGTCTCATTGAAACAAATATTACATACTATGAGCTACCCATACACTCACATGTGATCACATGTCAGGCACTATATTTATTAATTCATGACATATATCATGTATAGAAACATGTGAAAACAAGAACCCGAAAAATAAGTATCCTAATATCGAAAAAGTTATTGATCCTAAAAGAAACAGTAACAAACCACTTGAGATCCCTCTTCAAGATATTATTGTCAAAAAATTAACATGTCAAGGCATGAGGTTCTTTATGGATTCCTATAACCCAAAAAAGCTATTTTATTTCAAAAATAAGTAAAATACCACATAAAATGATTTTTCTATATGCAGGATTATTTTTGAATTAACATTATGGTCAATGAAAATTGTTGATAAATTATTCTTTGATATTTTTTTATTATCATTTGATAATTTTAAGTAAATTATCTCTCAATTATTCAGGTGATTAACTGTTGATAATTTTTCATCCAAAATTAGTATTTTGAAATTTTTTTAATTATTGTTTGATAATTTTGAATGAATTATTACTTTATTATCTTTGTTAGCAACCATTGATATTTTATACTCAATAAATCACCCTTTGATAAAACCATAAAATTATATTTTGGTAATCTCTAAAAAAATCCTATAAATTTTTATGTCAAAAATTATTTATAAAACCTTGAAATTTTATTTGATAATATCTCGTAATTACCTATTAATAAAAATTACTTTTTTCTTCTGATGGTTATACATTAGTAAGATAAAAAAAATCATCATTAATAATTGTTTACCCATCTCTTGATAATATTCATGATTATCATTTTATGATTTTTTTAGGAATTATAAAATAGTATGTTTCATTTATATATTTACTTAAAACCCAGATTTTTAAATAATTTAAGGAAATAAATTTTGAATGTGTAAGATAATTAAATAAATGAAAAAAATAAAGAAATTCCAACCAGGGTGTAGTGCCTATTTACAGAGAAAGAAAAGAGAATCACACCAAATAACCATGAATAGGGGAACACTGGAGACATGACTGGTGGCAAAAAATAGAGTCTTGAGTATTGTAATATTTTATGAGATCAACCCCAAAAAAGAAAATCATCTAATTATTTGAAGATGAAGAACATTCCTATCTTGTTCCATTATTTAAAAAAACACCAAAATGATTCACTATTTTTACATAGAGCATAAAATGAATAATTAATTTCATCCATTTAAGGTGTTGAAATTCTAATGGATCAAAATAGTTAATTTTACATGATTTTTGGATCATGGTGGTATGGGTGTGGTGATTTGAATGATTTGAGAAGATGTTGAATATGGACATATAATATTTTTGTCAAAATAATAATTAAATTAAAATGATAAAGTCAATAATTTTATATAATTATTAAAAAACATAAAATTTTGGAGCGAGTAGACCAAATGCTCATTGACTAGGAATGTTATTCCCCACATAGGGTAAAATCCTTATTCCAAACCTAATGCTTGTCTTAGATTTTTCATTCGATGCACCATTTAATATATATTAATTATTTACCAATTTAAAATTGAAAAAATAAATAATTAAATATTAAAAGTATCTTCTTCTCTAGAGTGGTGTCCAAAAGTATGATGCATACAAATGTTATACCATATTTGGGAAAAACACCACCTTCGGGACTTAACAGTGGTCTCAGATATGTCATACGATTCACTGTTTTGGATATATTAATTTTTTCAAATATAGTTTAATAAAAATCATTAAATAAATTATTTTCATAAGCATGGGATCGAAACATTCAACCGATAGAAATGTTATGCCCCGCATAAGGTTAATACCATGTCCCTGGCTTAATATATGTCTCATATTTCTCATACGATTCACATTTTTTAGGTTATATAATTATATTGAATAAATTTCCCAAGCATAACTAGTAATATTTAATTATTTTTTCTATCATCACAGATGATTTACGGGACTTAGAATCCTACATAAACATAACATCTGACTATAGAAATAATTTATTGAATATTAGAATGTATTATTTATGTTTTTGTCATTACAAAAGGACCATAACATATTTAATATGATATTTTCACATATAAATCATTTTTTCACATAAGGAACATATAATTTATCAACAAAGTGTTTTTATTATATTTGATAAAAAATGGGTAATACCATTCTACCCCTCAATCAACTTCTCATCTCCAATAAGTACCTCTAGAGGTACTTCTTGAACAATTCATTTCACTGAGATCAAACCTCATAATCAATCTCCCAAGACTCTTCCTAGATCCATCCATTCTGCCATTGAATTTGGACACGTGGAACCATCTTTCCACACAACATCTTCTTTCATTGATATATAATAATCAATGGATTATCCTCAAAATATGTGTCATTATTTTGCACAATGTCCTCAAAATAAATAAAATACAGAAGGTCAGGTATGTTCTACTAAACCCGTGACACATTAAACATGTTGTGAACACATCGATAGTGAGAAGGGAGTCCCAAGTGATATAATAATACTGTTTTCCACTTGTTGTTCTCAATGTTTCTATAAAACATGGTTCAAGATTTCCACACTTCACTATATGTCTCTGCCCCAATCAAGAATTCACGGTTAAGAAAATCCTATCTGCCATTGAAAAACCCAAGGGTCTCCTAATTTGGTTATAATATAGTCTCTATCAGCTATGAGAGGTGATCATTATATTCTGTGTTAGTTTCAATATCTCAAGTATTCATGAACCATTCTAGGGCCAACAAATAAAACCTCACTTACATCATTATAGCACAATCATGAATGAAATGGTCTCCCACTAAGAGCCTCATAAGGTTCTATATGAAAAAAATCTTGATAACTTTTATTGTACGTAAACTCAATAAAGTATAGGTGATCATTCCATGACCCACCAAGGTATATCATTCAATATAAAAACATGTCCTCCAATATGAGTATGGTTTCATCAGAATTTATTTTCTTCTGAGGATGGTACACCATGCTCAATCATAGCTGAGTCCTTATGAATTTTTTATGCCCTTCAAAATGCGCAATGTAAAATTTGAATCTATATCTAAAATAATTCTCAATGGGAAACCATGAGTTTACACATCTCTTAGACATATAACATTCCCATATCGTCCACATAGAGATTCTCTATCATCGGTAATATGTTAGCAGACATTGTTAACCGAAGAACTATCAACCAAATCGTATGATGACTCATCGGGGTCCTAGTAAACCCTAATACAATTCCCATAATGATTCCATCCTACTTCCATAATGTATTGTGGAGTGTTCTTAACAACCAACCAGAATGCCGATTAGTTGCATTCACCCTCATATAGGTGATTCATTGAGAGAAAAAAATGAACATTGTCTATTTTCATCTTTGGCCACCAGAACTATTGCATGAAGTCATGAAACATCTTAGACACTCTAGGATGTACGTACCATATAATGTTATTGTAATATATCATCATCTCCTATCTGATGGTATTAGTTACTAATACTCTCTTACGTACCAAGATAATGCCATCATTTTCCATCAATCATACAGTGATCGATTCTTCACTAGTTAGTTGTTCCCTCATTACAACACACATTATGTCCAACTACATTCGAGTTTTTACTTTATCCAAAAATATGGATGTGACTATAAAGTGAAAAAAATCATAAAAACATGGCCCCATATGGAATCCTTCATCCAATCATCCAATAGACTCATCCAATTCCACTTCTCCTTTGAAGGCCTCACGCCATGTTCCTTCTCAACATGAGTGTTATGCAGAAGAGTGACTACGACGAAATTTCCATTCAAAGGTGAATATTCCATATGAATGTAAAAAATCTATATATACTCAACCCAACAACTATAACATGGATTTGGTTTGGTCTATGTGAAGATATAATGAATGACCCTATGGTCTATGTAACAACAAATCTCCCACTGAAGATATATTACATCAAACACTTATAAACATGAAACATTGTTGTCGGCACAAAGCCTTGTGTAGGTTTGTTCTTCTCATGGGTTCATATATGAGAAGACCCATATGTAACAACCTACCCTCTTTAAATCATCACCACTCGCAGACTACCTATTGATGCGTCAAAGTACACTGGATAAATAATCCCTGACTCAGGGAGTGTTAGTACTGTAACTATTTTCAACATTTTATTTAGATTTATGATATCCTCTTCACACTGGTCCACCACTGCAACATTACTACCTTTTTCTCAGTGTTGTTAGGGGTTATGGTAGAAAAGAGATTTCATAGATAAACATTTGATAATATCCTCTAAAATCCAGGAATATCCTAATCTGAAAAACATTTCGAGGACATGTCCAAGAAATAACCAAATAAACCTTATATGTATTTACAAATATACTTTTCTGAGACACCACCTGTCCTCAGAAATTCATTTCTTTAATCTAGTAGTCACATTATGAAATCTTGTTGTAAATATTACATGGTAAAAGTGTACATAAGACAATATATAACTGACTATCATGTTGATATATTGTCTTCGAGTAGATAAGGAAATCATAAAATAAAACAATGAATAAAGAGTCCATGTATGGATGAATACAGTTGTTTATGAAAGAAATGAATAGCATTGGTGCGTTAGTCATCTCCAATGACATCACTATACACTCATATAGTCTAAATCTACTATGAAATGCCACCTATAAAATTTCGACCTCCCTGAATTGCAATTTTTGGTTGTCAGATCGATGATCAATCCTTGAGAAACTCCAGGCTCCCCATAGCTGATTGAAAAAATCATTGACCCCAGGGAATGCATATTAAATTTTTACCATCACCTGGTTCAAGTATTGGTAATCAAAACAATGGTAATGAACCAAATCTTCCATCTCCTCAAAAAAATATGTTCACACCTTGTTTAAGTACTAGGTTTGATAATTCCCTTCCACTTTAAGTCAATTAATTATAACTTGAGATCTTTCTGGTTCGTAGGATCCATACAATATGGGGGTATCCAAATGACTTGTGCACCCGGTAGGATCTCTAACTCAAATTATTCTCCCCTATTATTATGGATTCATGTGAAATCATCTTAAAAGTCATTCTAATAGAGGTCCGTGACTCACAGAAAAGACAAGGGGGATTCCAAAGATGGTGCTAAAATGGCCAATCCTTCCATCTATGATTAGATTGTTATGGCATGGCTTAGGTCCGATCCAAATATACGTACTCCCATATCCCACTCTCCAATCATCAAAAACGTCTCACCCATTGGAAAAGTAAAATACACCCATCTATGATAGAAATCAATTCAAGCAAAGAAGTTAGTCAACAAATCCACGGTGAAAAATTACCTCAAATTTCATCATCTCCAGAATCACAATATCCCATTGAGTTTAATATATAGATACTATGAGTGGAAACTCGGGAATTGAGGAAGATGGTCCACTATCATACCCAATGGTGTATCATGGGATGAAAAATTAGATTATAACATGACTGTTAATTTAATTCCAACAACAACTTTTGCATATATAAAATATGTTGAAGCAGAAATATTGAACAAGCCTATAGATAATGTATAAGGGATCATGATTGTACCTCAAATAGTGGATGGTGCCTCTCTACCATCATATAGAATATGTTTTACAATGTAAATGTGACCTACCACACCCCCTTTTCCCTGTCCATATGGTTCCCTGTTTGTCTGAGTCTACTAGTGATAACCCCAAATATATCCCCATGTCTGACTCATTCTTTTGTGAGATCCCAAATAAGAAATCCAAGAGAAAAACTGTTGAATATTCCCTTTCTTCCCTGCGTAATCGACACATTATATATGGTGAAGTTCAAAATCTAATAACATTTCTAGAATTTCCATACTAAAAAATTGTAAAACTTCTTCTAAATGGATTTATGAGGCTACACTATACTCCACCTTCAGATTGGTACTCTAATGCGCACACATAGTCTTCCACTTCTTATTGGTAGATATAACTCACATAATATTGAGAGGAAACTCGGTCACTAGATCTTCATGGGTGGGGAGTAAGACTGACACCCTTCCCTCTTCCAATACTTTTTAGATGAACAGGGCCATGGGAAATAATTTTATATATGTCATCTGGTCAATGTCCCTAACCTAAAAGCTGAGTGCCTGTAGAAGTCCTTTCATAATATTTCAAGCCTTTTGTTCCTAATTCCCAGCTTACAATGGAGAAAAACGATGGAACATTATAAATTGGGCAGAATATGCAAAGATATTTAGGGAACATTGTCATATTTAAATGAACTCATGGTCATGGTATAACTTTATCCTATCTGGAAGAAATTTATCGAAAAAAACATCCTTGAAGGTCACCCATGTAAGACCCCATCACCTCCTAGGTTGGTTCATAGAAGTCCACCATCTCCTTAAGGGTCCCTAAAAATGACGATTGATAGAACCGCGATCCCTTCTTTAGGATCATGGATATGTTCGATGATTCCTATTAAAAAGTCTAGCCATTCCTCTGTATCTTACTAGTCACTAGTGCCCTGAAACGTCGGAGGGCGCTGAAGAAGGAAATCATGAGCATGATACGTCGTGTTCCTCTATGTGGGTCCGCCATATAGAATTAATATTCAAAAATTTCTTTACTAAATAGGATTTATATATTGAATTTTTTTGCACGTACTTGATCATGTTAGGGTATATCGTCTGGAACCACTTGTGGTGGAATTGATGTATCATATTCCACCATAACTGGTTATCCCATCAAATGTATCTAAGTTGGAATCTTCTACAATAAAATGATCATTAGGAACATATGAACTATATCCTAGACCAAACTGTTTTCTCAGATTTGACATATAATTCACTATTTTGATGTTATTTAATTATTTTGAATAAACTTCATTCGCATAATTTTATATATTTAATTTTTTTAACCGAGGATTTATGGTCCTTGAAATCTCAAACCAACATAGAATTTGACACTAAAAATATTTGATTGAATATTCCAAATATTTTACTAGTCTTTTACACTTACACAAGGACTTTGACATATTTATCAAGTTATTTTCACTAATAAATAAATTTTTTCACATAAACCAGTGAAATATTTTTAGAAAGGGTTTTTTGTTATCATTGTCAAAATCAGGATATTACAACACCATGGCTATCCAAACCTTGTAGGACATTCACTTGAAGATAAAAAAGATAAATTATTGTATATGTATGAGTATTAAAACATAGTAGTCATTCTGAAGTAAAAATATTCCCTATAAGATTACTTCAAAGAAATGAATCATTTACTAAATTTTTAAAATAAAATCTTATATTCATAGGTTCTTTATATATTCAATTTTAAAAATAAATTACCATTAAACTATTTATTTTAAAAAAAAATTCTCAAAAAATGGGAGGCTAGTTCATTTTAGAGATAAATAAAGAGAAATATAAATATTAATTCACTATTTTGATGTTATTTAATTATTTTGAATAAACTTCATTCGCTTAATTTTATGTATTTAATAATTTATTTTTTTTGACCAAGGATTTATGGTCCTGGAAATCTCGCACCAACTTAACATTTGACACTTAAAATATTTGATTGAATATTCAAAATATTTTAGTAGGATTTTATAATTTCAGAAGGCCTTTGACATGTTTATCAAGATATTTTCAATAATAAATAAAAATTTTTCACATAAGGAAGTTAAATTTTTTTATAAAGGGTTTTTTTATCATTGTGAACATCGGGATGTTACAACACCATGGCTATCCAAACCTTGTAGGACATTCACTTGAAGATAAAAAAGATAAATTGTTATATATGTATGAGTATTAAAACATAGTAGGCATTCTGAAGTAAATATATTCCCTATGAAATTCCTTCAAAGAAATGATTAATTTACTAAATTTGTAAAATAAAATATTATATTCATAGGTTCTTTATTAATTCAATATAGAAAACAATTTACATGACACTATTTATTTAAAAATGTTTTTCTCAAAAAATTGGAGGCTTGGTCATTTTATAGATAAACAGAGAGAAATATAAATATGAATATGTGTTTATGAAAAGGGGTGACAGAGATGATGATGTTTTTTTAAATATCCTCCATTAAAACATTTAAAAACCAAAAAAATCACATAATACAAAGATACTAATCATTTTTAGGAAGCCAATGTAATGAAAAAATTCTGAGGTAAATGGGAATTCAATACTCATGTAACAATACAAAAAGAGGCACCTCGATTATCCACTATAGGTAAACAAGTTCTATAGAAGATTAAAATACCTAGGTGATCAGGGGAAAATATTGAACAGAATATATCTTGGTCTATATTATTAGTATCCCTGATGAAATCGTACATCCAAAATGCTCAGTCGTACCCTACATTAACTAAACAGTGTGAAAATTCCTAGATCATATAAATAACATAATAAAGGGATAAAAGATTGTGAATAATAGAAAAGTGCAATAAGTATTCCCGAATAATATTCTAGAAATGAAATGTTCCCATGTTATGTATAAAATTGGGCTGATCCAAAAGAGAATCAAATGATCAACATATAAAAATATATAGTACACACAAGCCACCACATGAATCACACATTCAATAATCACACCCAAATTACACCATGAAATAATCTGTTTCCATCCATCCATCAATTCACATGGTAAGTCCCATTCTATGTATATCCCATTTCCATTGAATATGAATATGAAATTAAAGAGATATCATAAGGAGCATTTTCAAAAGAAACCCATTTTTTAAATGTGCCAACTGGACCTAACATATTCTATAGATGCTAAATATTTTTAAAATAACCTAAAAACCCACATATAAAAACAAAAATTTATTCTTAAATCCATTTGAGAAACCTGAAACAATATTTATAATCCTAAACACATTTACAATATCAAACTAGGCATTTTGACAAACTCATGGTTTGTAAATCTTACTAAAACTATTTTAAACAAATAAATTCAAGATAAATTCACTTGATTTATTTTCAAATAATTATATTAAATAATAAATATCACTAATATGAATGAAAATAAGATATGATCATAAATAAATCAACATTTATTAAATTAAAATGTCCAAATTCAATGAAAACCAACATCAAACTCAAGTATATTTGACAATGGAAACTCAATGAAAATCTACAAGTTTCTAAGGAGAAAAGAAATCCAAAAAAAACCTTAACAAAAAAACCCTGAATTAAAACAAAATAAACATGAAACATATACAATAAAATCCAAGGGATAAGAGAAACTAATAATGAAATAGAAGATGACGGAAGATAAATAAAATAGATGTGATTAACTTGAGTAATCACCCCAAAATCAAGATGAAACAACTTGAAATCACCATGGAATGAGGAAGGGAGGTGTGGGGAATATGGTAGTATCCTAAATTGATCCAAAAGATCCAAATATAGAATAATGGCGTGTTTTTTGGTTTAAAAACAGAGGAAAATATGGTAAGAATCCATTTTTAATAAATAGGGGCACTATGCATGGTTAGACTGTCTGGTTTAAAAAATTGTTCCCCAAATGTACCTACCTTACTAAACTCATAATAAATATTAATGGTTTTGATTCATGGTTTAGGAAACCATTTTCTTTCCATATAGTTTAGTTATATCAAAAATTTAGGATCCTTTCTTACACATCTTGCATAGTTTTGAATGACCATTCTCATGTTGTGAACCCTTATCCAGGGAAACTGAAGACCTGTATGGGTATACCTTGGATAGGCACCATTTTAATCATACCAATTTCCTTCAATGAACCGTTAAATATGAAATAGAAAAATAATTGAAAATAGACATAACATCACTAGGCCTCATAGTTACACCATAACCATGCACACTGACTGTTAAAAAGTGAAAAAAAACCAAAATATAAAAATTTGACATGAAACACCCAAAAAACAACACCAAATCCTAAATCATTAACAAAAATCATAGATAAAAAATGGAAAACTAGGATGTGACAATTCCCTCCCCCCCACCATAACTATTTCTACCCCCAAAATACCTAAACATTTCATGTGGATCAGGTTGAAAGAATGTGGCTTATACACTCACATGGTTTAACTCCATTAATGAAGAATTCAATGAGAACAATTAAGAAATGATGTGAACCCTTAACCCCAAAAACCATGGGACTCATACTATTCCTCATATTATGATGAGAATACCATGTCACAAGAAAAACACCTTACCCGAAACACAACTATCTGACATTCTACAAGAGCAGAATGTCTTACCAAGGAGAAGGAAAACTCATGGTAAGAAAACACAATACGAAAATGTGGAGTTTAAAAACTTTTGTCCCTATCTAGGCCATACGGGAAGAAAGGGAGAGAAATAAAAAAGGGTTTGATGCAAAAACATCAGGATTGAATGTGTGACTCCACATCATATTATATTTTTGGATTGTTGTCTAACCAACCCCACCTAAAAAACAGCTATCCTACAAACTAGAAGTAAACCATAATATCACATAAAGAACAAAATTATAGAAATATACTCATAATGGAACACACTTCCCACTCCATGATGAAAAAACACAAAATTTCCATATTGGAATTCTATTAAAAAAATTCACCAGAGATACAAAAAATCCATCTTGAATCTAAAATACATATGACATAATGATATAGAACCACTACAAAGAAGATAGGATTTACCTAAATCCCACATATATAACTCCCATTGGCTCCAAATTCATTTAACTAAACTACACGCATCTTTGAAGGAGTTGATCAGACTCTACTCTTATTTTGATACACACTATTTCTAAACCATTGGAGATGTCCTAAATGACCACAGACATGATATTTATTTCATGTTCTTTTCCAAGAAGGCATTTTGCGACCCCCCCCCCCCACATTGATGATAGAATAGGGTATTTTTCCCACATAAAGGTGATGAAATGTAGAAATTCCTCTTAATTCCACCACCAACATAATCAAGTTTAGGAATATTTCACATCGCTTTACTATAATTACCTTCCATTCTTTTATAGACTAAGGAATGATTGGATTCCTCAAGAACCCCTGCTAAAACAACCTCAACAATAACATCTTTCCACACTACATCAGTAAATGAGGTTAAATTAATTTCTAATTACCTCGACTGAAGATAAGGATGATTCCCATACAAAAAAGTTAGGGTTTTTAAAGAATCATCATAGACCAACTAAAAAATATTGGAAACTAGATACAAAAAATTACTAACAAAATTGAACACCAATCCATCACCCTAGAAACTTTCATAGTCTCATAAAAGTACTGATAGATAAATGAGTCATTTAAGTATTCCAAGGAAATTTCTTCTCGAAGCATGGTTCTAATAACCATCTTTCACCACTTCCAACTCGGATGTTTGATCATAAAGGTAGTGAATGTAACCTTTAGAGGCTCATAAATCCTACAGAAACTGACAATCCTATCAATTTTTCACATTCATTATTCTACTATAAAATGATCTATCTGTATTTAAAATATATGTGGTTTCAACATATGAGACACATTGAGGAGTTCCTTAGATTATTCAATTTTATAGTTCATTAATGGTAAACCAAACACAGCTACACCCAGAATATCCATAATGTATTTAGTGGGGGTCTACATTATGTAACAATGGATTAAAAATCAATTAAAACCAACTCACTATCACATACCCATCATGTTTAAAAAATAAAAATATAAGTCAAATAACCCATATATTCAACAATGACAATTAAAAATATCACTAAAAACCATTTCAAAACCATTTTAAAACTTCACATTGAATGAACTTTTAGTCTACAAATAAATCCATTAAATTCATCAACAAATCCAATGATTTTTTTCTATTAAAATTACAAATTTAAAAAATTCTTCAAAAACACGTTCCAATATCTTACACAAGAATTTAAATTTTTGAAGGAATAATGAAACAATTTTTTTTAAAACCCATTCTATCATAATTAATTAAAATATGAAATCGATTTTTGAAGACTTGCCTTAAATAATGACGAAAAACCTATTTAGGATTTTTGAAAATAAAAACATCTCAATTTAAAACCAAGGTTTTTATAATTAAATATAATATTTTCATGAAAATTTAAAAAATTTAAAATACCTAAAATAAATTCCCATATGATACTAGTGATAATGGGTGACTTGGGTATATGGTTGGAGTCCATATACAAATCACACCCCTAAAAATAATAGTCATTTTGAAACACATCACCATGCTCCACATGTATTTCTAGGCCATGTTACCCCACCTGAAACCACTAGATCAACTCGTAAATCTTTCCCCAAGTAAAATAATCAATAAAAAATAAATAAAAATAAATAAAATATAAAATAATTATCCAAAACCAATATATAATGATAAAGTAATGGGTAAAATGAAAAAAAATCTCAAAACCCAACCTTCAATGGAAACCCATAGTATAGAACACAAATTATTTGACATAAACCACCACATACCTACACCCGAAGGTCGGACAATCCTAATCCTTCCATGACATAAAAAAATAAAAAAGGTTACTCTAAAAGCATGTTCATCTACGTAACATTTTCATTGATACCATTTTCTCATTAACATTACAGGGTTGACCCCAAATTGGTCACCCAGGCTGACCGTTGACATCCCTATGGTGGATTCCTGAATTACACATCATGAAAAAATGAACAAGGGAATCACAAAGTAATAGTGGGAATTATTTCTCCCTTGATTAAAAAACTTTAGAAGTATAAAGATAAATTACAATCCCAATATTATATATAATAAACATAAAAAAGAAATATAATATAAAGAAACTAAATCAAAACAAAAGACCAAACATATCTCAGTGTGACCCCATAGGTCGTCCACCAAACCCAAAACCCCATATCTCTCCAAAAAAATATAAATTATGTAGGACCTTGACCAAAACAATAACAAATAATAAAATTATAGGCATGAGTATTAAAAAATAGCAAGTGTTCCAAAGAAAAATTATTCCCTATGAAATTACATTATTGAAGGTATTTTTTTACTTCATGTTTTTATTTTAATAATATAAACACACATTTTAAATTAACACAATTTCATAACAAAATAATAACCATTACCCTCTTTATTAAATTTTTTTTCTTCGAAAAAGTTGTGGTTTAGTAAATTTTTAGTTAATGATAGGGAGAGAAAAAAATGAAAAAAGTTTTTCTGAATATGTGTGAAAGAGTGTATGAAATTTTTTCAAAATATTATCTACAAACACATTTTTAAAAAATAATTTTTACAAAGATCTAAATCAAATAAACGGTATAGTAGTGTTGAATACTTAATGAGGTAATTGGTAATGTAGTACACAAGTAACCTTAAATAAATCGGAACCAAAATTACCCATCACATGTAAATAAGTACCAAGAACATAGAAATATCAAGAATATTAGTGGAAAATATAAAACATACTACAACCTAATATATCCTTTTGGAATCCATAATGTAATATAATATCCCTAACTCTAGGTTTTTTATTATATGGCCTTAATAAGAGGAAACGTCCCTAGAGAAGAGTGTTTCCATACTAAGGGGGCACTAGACATTGTGTAACATGAAACTAGTGCAGCTAGTGTTCTTGGATAATCTGCTATCTATTCCAAATTCCCATGTTATTTTTAAAATGGGGGTGATCCGAAGGGAATAATACAATAAACAAATAAACATAGAGAGTACACACATGATTCCACATGAATCACATATCAAGCATCACCCCCAAGTCACCCCTTGGAATAACCCCCTTACCATACAACCATAAATTCATAAGGGAAGTACCATACCAAGGATCTCCCATTACTTAAATAATAAATAAGGAAGGAGATAGATATCTAAAGAATAATCATCTAGAGGAAACCATAATCAAAGCTTCCATGTAAAACTCACAAATATTTTTGGTGGAAACTGTTTTCAAAAGAACCAACTACACAACTTAATAAACCAAACATCCATTTAAAAACTCATATGAGAAACCTAAATCACCATTTATGAATAAAAACACATTTACAATTTCCAATCTATCATTCTGACATACACATGAAGTGGGAATATTATTAAAACCATTTATACAATTAAAATAAAATCATTTTACTTGATTTCATTTAGAATAATTATTTTAAATAATAAATATCACTAAATAGCATCAAAATAAGCAGAGAACATAAATAAACAATTTTTTCATAAATTTAAATGTCAAATGAAAAAGTAAAACTACCTCAATCTCAAGGCACTTTGACAACAGGAACAAGAAAACACTCCACAAGGGTCTAAAGAGGAAATAACACACACAAAAAACCTAAAATGAAAAAAGACACCAAATTAAATCAAAATAACCAGAAATCTAGACCAATGAACGAATGGTAGATGAGTAAATAATAATAGAATAGAATAAGAATGAATAAGATGAATAAATATGATATTACCTTGAGAAATCACCCAAAAAAATTGAACAAATCAATTGATTTTACAATATGATAATAGAAGGCATATGGAAGAGGGTAACATCCTTCATTGAGTCACATGTGATAAATGGGGGATAATGGGGTGTTATGATGTTAAAATCAACGAAAACAACATGGTAAAAATATATTTTTAATGAACAAGGGCACCACATGTGGTAGGTTTCACTGTTTTGGAACCATTTACCAACTATGAATCCCTTATTGAACTCAAAGGACTTATTCATGGTTTGGCCACATTATTTGAGGTACCATTCACCCACAATGTAGTTTTTGTTTTTCAAATATTATAGATCCATTTTCATGACTCTCATGCAATTCGAAATACTCGTGATCAAGCTGTGCACCATCATATAGTGACACCAAATCCCCACACTATTATAACCAGGAGCCATATGATTTGAATATTACCATGAGATACCCATAAAACCCCAACTATTTAAGAGATAAATGAACTAAAAATGGACCCATAATTATGATTCCACATGGTTTCCCTTTAAACCTGCACACAAAGCGCAAAATAGGGGAAAAAACCTAAAAAATAAAAATTTGATCCGAAACACTTAAATATAAAATCATAAAAAGAAAAAATATAGACCAAAATGAAAGGGTAAAAAGAAAAATTATGGCCTTGTAGTTCTAGTTTTAGTGGATAGAGTATATGCTACATTTCAGCATCCTGATGTTCATCCAATACATCATGGATCACCTGCAGGTGAAGATAGATTTGGGGATGTTCATAATGTGACTATTAATATATCTCACATTAAGCACCTATCAGATCCAATCATATTCTACATGAATATTGACCTTATATAAGTAAGATATATGAAATTTTTTATATGAAGATCTTTTAATAGAGTATCCTGATATTTGTTTTATAATGTTATAGGAAATTATATTGAACAAAAGAATGAACTTATATCCTCTAAGGATGAGATCATAAAAAAAAACTAATTCATAATTTTCCATAACTGACTATGAAAGTCTCTTTGGGATCATGGAATCGAAAACATACTTGATCAAAAATATAAATACTATAGAACTTATTTCAAATGGGATAAGTTCAAAAGAAGTAGATTAAAAGAGATATCATGTTTGGGAGAAAAAAAAATCCTACTAGATCTGCAATCCATGATCTACGATTGATAAATTCATCTCAATGAGACCTGATTCCAAATATTATGGCGGTCTAATATGATTTGTCTCATGATATCCATGATGATATTCTTGAATTCATGATTAACTAAAAGAGATCATACATGCTGCATGAAGTGTATTTTTAAGTCAATTTGATTTTATCAAGATGTTTCAAATATTATCTAAACTTATTCCATATTCTTTAATTTCTCCTTATTTTATGAACTGGATTGATTAGATATCATTTTAGCTGAATTCAATGTCCTCTCAGATTCAATATATATATTGTGACATTTTCACACATTTTATAATGAAATATTTACAAAGATATCATTTAGATAATTTTTAGGATGCAAAAGAATATATCATATTTCTTAGTGTTGTAAAAATTTTGAATTTTGATTAAATTTTGAGTTATATTAAATAATAAATTAAAATATATATTAAATAGATATTTTAAATCTATCATGATGATCAATTAATGGTATATAATTCAATAGGTCCTCTATCTCAGAATCAATAATGCTTTATATAATTGTTGGTCATGACTTATGAATAAGTTGTAGTTTTCACATTAACCCTTTAGAAGAGGAATCTAGATCCTCTATGTCTAATGAAAATCAAGAAGTTCTAACTACACCATTAGGGATAGATATTATTTTTTATAAACCTCCCAATAATAATCTTTTACAGAAACCATTTTCTCCTGCCCTTGTTGAACCAATACCAATCAAACTTGTGCCTCCTAATTCTACCGCTAGTACCTCAGTTCCCAGACCTTCATCTAGTATTGTTCAAAATATAGTAAATTTATTAGTAGTTATTTTGGTGAATGTGGAATGGAAGATCAATTATATGAATGAAATATTTATTATTGTGTGATTCATGCACAAATTTACCCATGAAAATAAGGTACAACGGTCCTTGTAGTCTAACTTGGGTTGTCGAATCCTCAAATACCTAAGAAGTAACCTATAGACATGTATATTATATGGACTATTTTTGGCTATGAAGTGTCCAACATAGATTGATTTCTGATGGGTATAAAGGATATCTAACAGATTTAAGTGATTTAAATTTAAAATAATGAGTTGATCCTTGGTTATCACTTGGGGTGGATTGAATGAAATTCTTTCTTCAACTATTTCAATTTCTTATATTTGAGATGAGTTAATTTAAAAAGATCAAACAACATCATAAATTACTAGTTTAATACCTAAAATCATTAATACTAATCACCTATACACTTGAAGGATCAATTTTTTTATCACTTCAAGGTAAAGGTTTGTATTATAACCTGAAGTGCGTGTCCTTAAATTCAACAAGGACTATGGAGTTTAAAAATCCTCAAATAAAAATATCAATTAAAAGATGTGATTAGAAATTAATAGATTGATAAATAAAATCCAATTCTTCCCATTTATACTCCCTTGGATCAACCCATAAGTTTATTATCACCCCATTTATGTTATGGTGACAATGGAAGTAAGAAGTAGACTCATGAGGGAGGAATTGAAGAAGTAAAGAAAACAATAAAAAGAAAATGATAACTCCACCGTTGTGTGAATAATTTCACAGGGCCAGGTGTGAATAAATTCACACCTTGAGGAAACGGTATCAAATTTAGATGTAGAACAATAGAATAAGAGGAGAAGAATAACATTCATTAAGAAACTAGGATGAATTAATATAACTTACATGTGAAGGAAGAACGTTACAAAGAAAAATTGGCAGCATAACATTAAGATGAAAACAAAGATCAAAGATCCTCAAATGCTCCACCAACACTGCCTTAAATAAGAATTTTTGAATCCTTGGTTCGATCCTTCAATAGTTCAAGTCTCTTCAATTAATTTTGGTATGCCATAAGTGGGTGTAATGTTGAGGGAGAGTTGATTTTTACACCCTTTACCTGAGGTGGCATCCAGTTTTCATCTACCGAACAAACATGTTAGTAAGTCCTTATATATGGACGAATTAGAGTGGGCCATAAAATTATAAAATGTAGCCCTGGATGTACGATAACATCATGTAAAATTTGGGACATTTTGGAGTTGTGGACTCGAATACATCATTATATTTGTAGGCTGTTTTTCTGATACGCAGAATCTGGCCCAGAATTTTATCTCTAATTTGGGATGCCTAAATAACCACAATGGAGGCCAAAATAGCACTAGATCATGAATAATTATTTGTTTATATATATTTATTCTAGCATCCCATGAAATTTGGGCTTCATTAGGTTTGTAATATGGGTTCCGCATTCTCATCAGTGGGCTGGTGTCCAATCTGCCTTCTCTACAATTCTTTCATTCATCTCAAAATATCTCCATCATCATTTATGAATCCTCCATTTATCCCTAAATGAATCATGTTAATATTGAAGTGTAGATCAATTTACCAAAATATCAAATTAAAATATGGATAATTACATTACTCAAAATCCGATGAATAATTCGGTACATTAAATGATGTTAATAAATGTACCACATAAAAGTGTATTTTAGGAAGGAATTACAATCATAATGTGAAATGATGTTCAAAGTGTAAAATGCACTAAAATGGTGCTTATGAATACTAAAGAACATTAATATAATATATATTAACATTGAATATTATCCTCATTTAGTGGATAATCACACCCCCCCCAACTTGAGTTTTTCTAGTCCCGAGAAAAATATATATCTCAACAATATGAAATTTGAATTCTCCTTTGCAAAACCATTTTCATACACAATGATCACCAAAAACCCTTATACCAAAAAAACCCATAAAAATAATTTAATACAAGATATTTTCATATGCAGATCCCAATCCCAATCTCATTCTTTTGTTCAAATTAATTTCCATATTTCATCTAATATCAATTAAGTATGAGGGTGTGTTGTGTATCACAATAGACATGGGGGTTCATCTTTATTTTAGGGGGAAATGAAGGAAGTGCTAGGTAGAATCACATTTCCATATTAAGATGATTATTAATTTTTTTTATTTTGTTTTTTTGTTTTTTTTTTCAATTTTTCCATTGTAAAAGATATTGCACTAAAAAAAGTCATCCCCTATAGCGAGACATTGCTGATGACTCCCAGGCTCAAAGACCTTTGGGCACCAAGTGAAGCCCACATAATCGGGAATCATCTCGAGTTAAATCAGTCAAAAACAAATTCAAATTACCAAAAATAGAGATAAAATTACGAACATTGGTCCAGACAACTATGGAGTCACGATCCCCAAGTGCCGAAAGCCACGCATTATTTCATTTCATTTCTCTACGCACAATTTTTTTTATTTTTCTTAATTTTTTTGAATACTCATATTAAAACTAAAATTATCAAAAAACATATGATATTTATTTGGGGGACCCCATGAACTAAAACTAATAAACCACTATCCAAAGGACGAGCATTGTGATTTTCTTTTATTTGGATGAAAATATAAACCATGAAATATCACATTAGATAGCCACACTTTCCAAAATCTATGGTCATGAAATTTTACATGGATTAAAATCAAAATCTGGGCATGCTAAATTATTTGATATTCATTTTAAAAGTCTGCAATGTGTATTACCATGTTCAACGTTAATGTAATTTTTCCTTCCATTTATACACATTTGTTTTTTTTTCAAATCATTCATTTTTTTGACCCAAAAGCATATTTAAATTTTATCTCCACCCCAACATAAAATTACACTATCCCCAGTGATTGATGAAATGAAAATTTAGAAGGATTATAGGCAGGTAAATGAATTTTAAAAAGGAAATTGAAATATGAGGATCATGGAATGAAGTCACTTGTTGGGTGAAGTTGAAGTTCTTGTTGCTCCAATTTAGTCCTTTGATATCCATGTCACTTACAGAGTTCCCTAGTAGGAAAATGAAAAAAGAAAGAGAAAAAAACAAAAAAAAAAACAAAATAATATATATACATATATTTATTTATATAATAAAGAAAGTAAAATATATGTATATATATTTATAAATTATAGAATAAGGAAGCACAAAAATCCGTAGATCAGTGGTAAGTGCACGCCCATGTGTCCCTTCGGTCCCGGGTTCGAATCCTCGTGGCGTCACCAGTTGTGACATGGTTTTCCCCACGACCTACGATGTGGCTTTTTATTATTATTATATAATTATTTTTAGTATTTTTTATTTTTATTTTAACCTACAAAGACATAAAAATAAAATAAAATAAACTGATAACATTGTCTTCTTTTGAAATTTTGGGCAAGGTATTACTCAAGGATCACACCACGTGACACATATGAATATGGCGCTCTCCATTAATACCCATCCATACTCATAATATTAGACTAGGTCAACAATAAAGTTTTTATTAAATATGAAAATGATTAATTAATCCTATTTAAAATATAAAGTTGATAAAAACCACAAAATGATAGAAAACATGAAAACCATGGGTTTCCTCCCATGTAGCGCTTTGTTTAATGTCATTAGCTCAACTTAGAACCCTAATTGATTAATTATTTTCGTCATATAAGGTCGGTTCACACAATTCTTCATCAAATTCATTTTTTTGAATGGTTCAATGAATGGTTTGACTCTATGACCATTAACTTTAAAGGTTTGACCACAGGTTGGATATTGAATTTCTACAGCCCCATGGGGGTACACCTTATGCACTTTGTATGGACCTGACCATCTAGACCTTAACTTTACTGGGTGTAAATGCAGTTTTGAACAATACAAGAGAACAGATTTTCCCTGTTTAAAATGTTTGACTTTCATATTCCTAGATTGGTAGGCTTGAAATCAAGCTTTATGGATCATTAAATTATCCTAAGCCTCCATCCTTAGTTCCTCCAGTTCATTGAGATCTAATTTCCTTTTTGTCCCGGCCAATGAGAGGTCATAATCCATTTTCTTAATTGCCCAAAAGGCCTTTGCTAAATTTCAATAGGTAAATGGAATGATTTTTCATAAACCAACCGATATGGTGACATTCATAGGATGGTTTTTTATATTGTACAATATGCCCAAAGGGCATCCCAGAGTTTATCGGACCAATCGTTCCTAGAAAGTTTGACATTTTTCTCAAGAATTTGTTTGTTTTCTCAATTGGCTAACTCAGCTTGACCATTGGTCTATGGGTGAATAGAAGTCGATACATTGTGATAAATACCATACTTTTCCATGAGTGATGAGAATGTACGATTGCAAAAATGAGTTCCACGACCAGTAATGATAGCTCTAGGAATTCCAAATCTAGAGTATATTTTTTCTCTTAAGAATATAATCGCAGTGTCATGACCAATGGATTTTATGGGAATGGGATCAACCAATTTTGAGATATAATCAGCAGTTAAGAGAATGTAGAGGTATCCCCTAGAGTTTGGGAAAGGACCCTTGAAATCAATTCCCCAGCAGTCAAAGATTTCAATCACTAAGATGCGAGTGAGTGGAATTTGATTTATTTTTGTGACGGACCCCACATGTTCACACCTTGGAAGACATTGACACAATGTGTAGGAGTCCCTTGAGCGAGTTGGACAAAAGAGACCACACTGAAAAATCTTAGCAGATATTTTCTTAGAGGAAAAGTGACCTCCACGTGCCTCATTATGACAAAATTTAAGAATAGACTCTTGTATAGATTCTGGGACACACCTCATAATGAATTGGTCATGGAAGAACTTATAGAGGTATGGAACATCAAAAACATAGTGCCTAACATTAGAAATAAATTCCCCTCGAGCTTGAGTCCCTATGAATTTTGGGACGAATCCTGTAACTAAGAAATTGGATAGTCGGCATACCAAGTGAAGTCACTCAAAGAGTATAGGTGTTCATCAGGTAATAAATCAGAAACAAAAGGGTTATTTGAGCTGTCTTTGAATTCTATCCTAAAGATGTGATCAGCTACAAAAATTTTCAACAGCCTTTTTATCCTTGACTGTGAGGTCAAATTCTTGTAAGAGAAGAACCCGCCTAATCATTCTAGCCTCAACATCTTGTTTTTGGAAGAGGTATTTTAGTGCAGATTGGTCAGTGAACACAGTGATGGGGGATCGTAAGAGGTAGGGCCAAAACTTCACTAAGGAAAAAACAATAGCAAGTAACTCCTTTTCAGTGGTGGTGTAGTTTATTTAGGCATCATTTAAGGATTTTCTTTCATAAGAAATGACATATGAGTTTTATCACAATGTTTTCCTAACACAGCTCCAATAGAAAAGTCGCGGGCATCACCCATAAGTTCAAAAGGTAGGTTCCAATTTAAAGATTTCATAATGGGAGGACATGTGAGAGAGTATTTGAGGGTTGATAATGAACCCTCACAGCTTTCTGTCCAAAAAAATAGAGCATCCTGTTCTAGTAGAGCACAAAGGGGACATGATATTGAACCAATGTCCTTGATGAATCTTATCTAGAAACCAGCATGTCCTAAGAAAGACCCCACTTCTTTGATTGTTTGGGGTGATGGAAGGTGACAAATGATGTCAACCTTGGCTTTATCAACTTCAATCCCCCTACCTGAGACTAGATAGCCTAGAAGTAGTCCCTCTTTGACCATGAAATGGAATTGTTCCCAGTTTAGGACTAGATTGTTTTCTTCACATCGTGACAAGACTCTGTCTACATTCCTCAGACATCCCTCAAATGTATCCCCAAACAAAGAGAAGTCATCCATGAATACATCTAGATAATCCCATACCATGTCTGATAATATTCCAATCATGCACTACTGGATGGTTCCATGGGTATTGCATAACTCGAAGGGCATGTGTTTGAAAGAAAAGGTGAAAATTGGACATGTGAATGTAGTCTTCCCTTGATGCTCTAGGGAGACCTCAATTTGATTATACCCTGAGTACCCATCTAAGAAAAGTAGAAGGCATGACCTGCCAATCTCTCAAGGACTTGGTCAATGGATGGTAAGGGGAAACGGTCCTTCATGGTGAATGAGTTTATCTTCCTAATGTCAATACAGACCCTCCATCCACTACTCATCATAGTTAGAAGAATCTCTTCATCCTTATTAGTTATCACTGTGATTCATGCCTTCTTGGGATCCCCTTGGATTGGGCTGACCCACCCACTCTCATATATGGGATTTATGATACCATCTTTTAACAATTTCAGATGTTCCTTCCTTACTACCTCAATGAGATTAGGATTGAGTCACCGTTGAGGTTGACGACATGGATTTGAATAAGATTCTAGAACAATCATATGTGTCCTGATAAGTGGGATATTTGTCATAACCCGTCCTCGGGGCTCATGCCGCGACTACCCCAAGCCTGCCTTCTATAGGCCAAGGGATGGAGTCTAGCATCAAAGGCATAAATACTGATAAAAGGGAAGGAATTTCCTTTATATAAATAAAGAAACACAACAGACTACACAAGCTGAAGTAACACTAAGTAAACTGAGTACAAAAGTAAGTGTCGAAAAGTAAGTGGGCCAGAATACAAACCCAACTGAAAGTATAGTACAACTGAAAAGAAAGTACAATAGATGAAAAGTAATGCAGCAACCACCAAGTCATCCTCTGGTATTCCCACCTGAAGGGTGGGTACAGATAGTCTTGGCTGCTCCTTGGGTCTGTCCGTCCGCTCCGTGTACGTCCTACCTGATAGACCACCTATGGGTACCGTCCCGCTCCACAAGCCTCAACCACGATCAGCGCTGTCTGTCATCTACAACCATCAAAATTAAGTGCGGGCATAGCCCGTGCAGGGGTGAGTATACGATACTCAGTAGGGACCCCAAAACCCTCGAAGGTATCCTATAATCCACAAAGGGTAAAACAAAAAGGAAAGATACAAACACGAACTATCAACCAACTCTACTTTGGTATATTACGATACATATACCTAAGACATCAATTCCAACTTGGCTCCAACACACGTGCCCAATTTCAACCCATTCCACACAGGAAAGATCAAACCAATCCACACAGGAAAGCACAATCTAATCCACACAGGATAGTAAGTCAATAATATCAAAGATAATGACTGAAATTTAAGACTCAGCTCACACAGGTATAAAACATTCGTAAAGCAAAAGAGAGGATCATATGTAGTTACTGATTCATCTAAGCTAGGGCCCACATAGAATACTAGTCCAACTAAGCTGTCGGACCCACGTAAGATACTAGTCCAGCTAATCTATCAGACCCACGTAGGATACTAAAATAGAGGTCAATACTATCGGACCCATGTAGGATTCAAGTACAATAGTCGTCACCACCGAACCCACGAAGGATTCTAGTACAGTTGTCGTCGTAGTCGAACCCATGGAGGATTCCAGTACATTAGTCTTCACCGTCGAACCAACGGAGGATTCCAGTACGATAGTCGTTGTAGTCGTAGCCAGCTATAGGGTTCTCGCACACAACATACTCGATTCCGGGAGGGTCCTCTCCTTGAGTCAAAGGGATGGATACATCAACTGTCATGAATAATAGGGATGATGTATCCCAACATTCCATCCCATGTCCTAGGGGAAAAAACAAGAAAAACGTGCCCAAGTCACAGAGAACAAGATGACCAAGCCATTTTCAAAATGTACAGGGCTTGTAGATAAGCGATACATTCCATTTCATCTGTGAACAAGTACTGCCCATGTGATACGGCCCGTGTTGTGGGGCTGGTCATGTAGATAAGAAAGTACATGATGTGTGGTATGGTTACACGTCGTGTCTTCAGTCCATGGGTACTGTCCATGTACCACATCCCGTTCTGATGGGCTTTTCATGTTAAAAAGTTAATACACAGCATGTGGTATAGTTACACACCGTGTCCAGACTTCTGGGGTCGGCTCTGTGTACACTGGCCATGCCTAGATGTGTGGTGGAGTATATGCTTGTGTACTCCACCGAGTGTCCATGTATTCCCAGATTACATGCCGAGTCATACCGAAGTCGCTTCTAGCACTGTAAAGGTAGTACACGACATGCCTCTTGGCCGTGTAGTTCTGCCCGTGCTCGTATATCTCCGGATTACATGCCATATCGTTGAAGTCTCCTCCGTCAAAATGTGTGGATAGTACACGCCGTGTGACCGGTGTCACACGCCGTGTGTCACTTATTCTTATTTATGTTACTTATGTCACTAACCGTTTGTACTAAACGACATGTGATTTTAAAGGAAACGTCGTGTGTTTTTTAATCTTCCATAAACAAGGCCTCTAGCCAGCACGCCTCCTGATGTGTCCGTCTTTTTTTACGATGATCTGTTTGCTACAAAATTACCATTCCTAGGTCGTCCCGATGTTCTGTGGCCGTTTCCGATGTTTTCGGGCCTCCGATCAGCTCCGAAAACATTCCTTGATTCATCGCTCAAGAACGGTTGGAGGACACCATACAACAAGAACGGCGGAGGAATCAGACTGTGTTAGTTTGGTCTGGTTCCCTCCGCAAATTTTTTTTCATAGAAAAAGGATTTAGAGAGAATCATCAAAATAGAAGTAAAACCAAAATCTCTCAATTCAAAACACACCCCTACCTCCAATAAGTTTGAAGAAGATAGCGTCACGGAATAAGACGTCGCGGGTGAGTCTCTTTATAAGTCGACAGAGAACATCCGTGGAAGGAGTGGTGTCTCCCTTTATTTGACACAGAGGGAAGATGGATGGCGTGAAAACGTTATTCGCATTCTTCAATGAGGAAGATGATGTTCTTCAAAGAAAATAATTCACAATCTCTCAATTCTCCACACAGCACATCAACAAAAAATAAAATAAGGCCTTACTTTATTTTATTTACACATGCCAACATTTCAAACATCAAAAGTTAAATTCACTTAATTAATTAATCTTGAATACAATAATTAATTGGATGACATGTTAAAAAATTTTATTGAGGCTTTGAGGAGTTAGAAGAATTTGAAGGGGTGGGGCTCGTGTGGGCCCCACATCACAAATATCCTAATCAAGAGGGGTTAGGATTTTAGTGGGTCCAACCCCAACTCTCAAACCATGGAATAAACTACCGAGAAAGGGGAAATAAAGTTTGTACCACAAATTTATTTCACTTACACTTAAACAACTTTTTATAACAACTCTTCCCGAACAAACGCAACTCCAGAAAAAGTCTTCTTAAGCATTTACCGAAGCCACGGTTTCATCGGTGCCCTCATATTTTGATTTCGAGCACCGGTTTAAAAGTTAGAAAATACCCGCTCGTTCATTCACTGAATGTACCTGAGCTAAAATTTGGAAAATGATTCAAGGAACATCAGGCCTCGGAATTAGGTGCCGTCAGAAACTGCGTACTCTTAAAATCCCAATGAATTTATGAAAAAAAACATTCCTTGAAATTTACGTATCTTTACACTAATCCTAGGAATATTAGACAGTGTCCAACCAATGGCATTCTTATGTTTCTTAAGGACATCTAGAAGAATCCTCTCATGATTGGATTCAAGAGAAGAACAAATGACAATATGATGTATTTGATTGTCCCCTAGGAAGGCATACATGAGTGCAGTGGGATATTTCTTCAATTCAAGATTAGGTTGGTTTGGAATTTCCGCAGAATATAGGGACATTAGTTCAATATCAATTTAGTTTCCGAGAGTTTTAGATAGGATTGATTCACCATATGTAGAAGTTTCAGCTATTAGATTATCTTGATCAGATTTATGGAAGGATGTTTGATTGTTCTCCATTAAATTGGTTTCTTTAATGTTTTTACTGATTTTTGGACCTAAGAAATCATCATAAGAGTAATTTGAAAATGATTCAATCCAAGGAGATAGACTTTCTTCATGTGAACAAAGGAAATAAATCTCATCCTAACTTAAAAAATCCATCAAATTTTCATTGATGTTCTATGGATTCGTTATAAATTCTTCCTATCATGTTTACTTCATGAATATCCTCGTTATCACCTATTTCTAAGATTGCATTATAGATGCCCAATTCCAGACTCATGTTCTCAAAAGTGATGGTCATGTTCCCATTTCGAACTCGGATAACAGATTTGATTGTTTCATGGAAGGGACGACCAAGGATAATTGGGGTTTGTTCCTTATTTCCTATGTTTGTATGGTTGTCAAGGAAAATGATGTCAGTAGGGTAGATGATGTTTTCAACCTTTACGAGAACGTCCTTTAAAATACCATATGGATCCCTAATTCTATGATCAGAAAGTTGAAGTGTGATAGATATGGGTTGGAGCTATTCTAGGACTAACTGGCGGTACACAGTATAAGGAATGAGATTGAAACTAGGACCTAGGTCACACAGGGCCTTGATAACATTGCTCTCTCCTCATTCAACATTTATGTAAGGGATAACCGGGTCTTTAAACATAGGAGGAATAGTCCCTTGAATGGTGGTACTCACATTAGAAGCCAAAAAGACTTGGTTTTTAGGTGAAAATTTTATTTTGAATGTTCACAAGTCCTTAAGGTAATTTGAGTAGGCATGTATGGTTTGGATTTCATGAAGAAGGGGAATGTTCAACATGACATGTGAGATGATTTCCCTCAATGATTCACTAAATTCAGGTTTGGTTTTCCCCCTCATGCATTGAAGAAATGGTGCATGTTGTGGGGTTGTTTTTTGAATAGTTGTTTTTTTGAAAATGTTATCTGGTTTTTCAGTTTGATCATTTGGTTCATTTTAATTTTCATCCAATTTTGAATCTTCAGGTGGGTTCTAAATTATATTTTCAGGTTTCTAAATTGAGTTTCCACTTCTAAAAATAGTCACAGCAATTAGTTGTTCACGAGTTGTTTGAGTGAAACATGACTCTCCCAATGAAGTTGAGGATGATACTGCCTAATTAGGCATGGGTTCCTTTCCAGTTTTGATGGTTTGAAGTTCTTGTTTTATGGAATAGACTTCCGATTTCATCCCCTCCTTTTGTTTTCAATGTTGTTCCAGTAAGATTTGTGGAACATTATGGGTAGGTTCTTGAGATGATTGGTTTATCCCAGCGGGATATTTTGGAGGTGGTATGTTTTGTTGAAAATGGACCGGTGGCTGTTGGTATTGGATAGGTTGGGTATGGAACTGGTTATGGGTTTGGTAGTTCTGTTGGGGGTAAGGATTTTGTCCGTGTGGTTGGCTAGGTTTCTGGTTATCTTTCCTGCGGAATCCTGGGTTGTCATTATACCTTGGGTTGAAGTTTTTTTGGTATTGATTCTATTGAAAGGTCATGGAATTTAATTCAGCTAGGGGGCCTCCTAATAGAACATACTTGATGGATGGAATGGTTAGGCAATTTTCTGTCTTATTGTCCTATTTGTCACAAATTGTGCAAATAGGGTCAACAATTTGGATTTCATGGACATTCCTATGGTCTATCTCTTCAACCTTCCAAGAGAGTATTGCGAGTTTAGCCCTAAGGATTTACTCTTCTCTAAGTGTATGAATTCTAGTAGTTCCTTGTGTGTTTTATAAATAAGTTGAAGTTCCCCATGTATTATTTTGTTCAGAAAGGCATTCTAGATACTCATAAGCATCATTTAGGGATTTGTTTTTAAAGGTTCTATTACACATCATGTCGATTAATTGTTTGTTCCCCAGACCCAACCCTTCATAAAAAATTCTCACTTGTTCAGGAATAGAAAAACCATAATGTGGAACCATGTTTAGAGTGTCCTTGAACCTCTCCCATGTTTCATAGAATTACTCTCACACTTTTTCAAAAAAAAAATTCTTTGGATACTCTTTTTAATTGCAATAGTTTTGTGGTGGGGAATGTATTTTTTGTAGAATTCTCTTTGTAGTTGGTCCCAAGAGTTGATGGATTATGGTCTCAAATTTTTTAGCCGATTTTTAGCTCGATCCTTTAAAGAAAATAAAAATATCCTCATCTTAGCTAATTTTATTTGATGTGGTGGACACATGGTTTCTACAATGTCATTGAACTCCTTAATGTGATGGTAGGGCATCTGGGACTCCATTCCATTGAATGTGGGAAGGTGGTTTATGACATGGGGTTTGAAGAAGTAGTTGGAATATCCTAAAGAATTGTGTCTAATGAATGTGGGGCATTGGTCGAGGAAGGTGTGAGGTAGTCATTAATGGTTTGATCAGTTTCATTCCCCAAGTTTGGGGCTTCCTCATTTGGGTTCCCATTTTGGTTCCCACCCGGGATTATGAGATGGTTTCATTGAAGAAATTCCATTTAAATAGGATCAATTTATGACTATGGAGTATTAGGAAGATTAGGATCTAATGGAAAGAGTTACCTTGGTCTACTTGACCCCCCAACCCTATGACTATCCACCCTAACTAGACGGTTTGATTGATCGCGGGTGTAGTCGGACATGTGCCAAAAGAAAAAAAACGAGAAAGGGCCAAGATAAGATAATTTGGATGAGAAAAGAAGAAATACGGGAGAATATAATGGGTGTTTAAATGACTTACTTGTGTCCCCAGCACCAGTGCCAAGATTTGATTCACGCTCAAATTTACCCAAGAGAAGAAGGTAGAACGGTCCTTGTAGTCTAGCTTGGGTTGTCGAATGCTCAGAGACCTAAGAAGTAACCTACAGGCACGTACATTCTGTGGACAGGTTTGGGCCATGAATTGGACAACATGGATTTATTTTAAATGGGATTAAACGATATATAACATATTTAAGTGAAATCAATTTAAAATAATGAGTTGATCTTAGGTTATAATCGGGGTGGATTGAATGAAATTCTTTCTTCAACTATTTCAATTTCATATATTTGAGATGTGTTAATTTTAGAAGATCAAACAACATCCTCACATACTAGTTTAATACCTAAACACTTTAATACTAATCACCTTTACACTTTAAGGATCACAGTTTTGATCACTTCAAGATAATGGTTCAAATTAGCACTTGAAGTGTGAGGCCTTAAATTCAACTAGGACGATGGAGTTAAAAAGTCATCAAATTAAAATCTCAATTAAAAAAAGTGATTAGAAATTAATAGATTGATAAATAAAATTCAATCCAGACCCTTTATAATCCTTTGGATCAACCCATAAGTGTATTATACCTCCATTGATGCTATGGTTTCAATGGAAGTGGGAAGTAGACTCATGAGAGAGTAATTGAAGAAGTAAAGAAAACAATAAAAATAAAATGATCACTCCACCGTTGTGTGAATAATTTCACAAGGTTTGTTATTAATAAATTCACAATTTGAGGCAATGGTAACAAAGTGAGATGTAGAAAATTAGAATAATTGGAGAATAAGAACTTTTATTAAGAAACTTGGATGAATTAAAACAACTTACATGTGAAGGAAGAACGTTACAAAGACAAATTGGAAGCATAACATTAACATGAAAACAAAGCTCAAATATCCTCAAATACTCCACCCCCACTGCCTTAAATAGAAATTTTTGAAGACTTGGGTTGAGCATTAAATATTCCAAGTCTTCTTAATTAATTATGGTAGGCCATAGGTGGGTGGAATGCTGAGGGAGAGTTGATTTTTTCACCCTTGACCCGAGGTGGCATCCAGCTTTCATCCACCTAACTGAAGTGCTTGGAAGAACTTCTAGATTGCCAAATTAGAGTAGTCCATAGAAGAAGAAAATTTATCCTCGAATGTTTGATAACCTCATGTAAATTTTGGTCCCTTTTGGAGTTGTGGATTCAGATATATGATTAGATTAGTTTGTAGTTTTTCTGGTCTGTAGAATCTGGCCTAGAAGTTTATCTCTAATTTGGTCCATCTAAATAACCACAATGGATGACGAATTAGTATTGGATACTGCATAATTATTTGTTACTATATATTTCTTCTAGCATCACATGAAATTTGGGCTTCATTGGGTTTGTAATGTGGGTCCCACATTCTCATCAGTGGGCTAGTTTCCAATCTGCCTTCTCTAGAATTGCTTCCAATCATCTCCAAATATCATTATCATACTTTATGAATCATCCATTGATCCCTGAATGAAACATGTTCATATTGAAGTGTATATAAATTTCACAAAATATCAAATTAAAATATGGATATTTACATTCTTTAAAATTAGATGAATCATTGGGTAAATTAAATGATGTTAAAAAATGTACCACATAGTAGTGCATTTTAAGAAGGAATTACAATCCAAATGTGAAATGATGTTAAAAGTGTAAAATGCACTAAAATGGTGTTTATGAATAATAAATCACATTAATATAATATATACTAACAATCAATACTAGCCTAATTTAGTGGATAATTAGGGTCAAATTCTTCTTGAACTGGACTCTACAGAAGTTCTTTTTAGTGATTCTTGTTTATTTACTAGTTTCACAAATGGATCCCTTGTTTAGAGATCCTCAATTTTTTCCTATGAGAAGCTTCATTAATTCCTAAAAATTATTAATAATGGTATAAAATTTTTTTCTAGATGCATAGACATCCATCAATGACTATTTTGAATTTCAAAAAACTATATATCATTATGAGAATTGATATATGTGCAGATGATTTGATTTACCACCAAGGAAGAATAAATCTCTATCCATTTACACAAAACACCTCTAGTGTTACCAAATGAATTGCAGATGTCATCTATGATCCAGCCATGATTTATAGGAAAGATCAATCTCAGGTGGATTTTTTTTACTTACTGAATGGTCTAGAGAAGAAACATCAAAATCACAAACCTACAAATAAAATAATTTTTTTCACAACCGGTGCTTATTATATTATTATAATTGAAGGAAATTTTAATTTATATCTCAGTAAGACTTCTCAAGATTAAATATATAAAACAGAAATTTATTTTATTGATTGTGATTCTATAGATAAATGGATGTCATTATTACTACCAATGATATACCCTCCATCTACATCTCAAACCACTCCAACTTTCATGAAACATCGACCCAAACCCCTTTATTAGTTTTACCTTATCTATTTGAACATTTCTTCTTACTAATATATTTTATAGCTAGTTTTCGGGGTTTTGTGTTGATTTAATTTTTTACCAATACTAAAAATTAATGAAATACTTCTTTATCCATATCTTATTTTTTTCTTTGTGATTATTTACATTTAATATATCTTTTCTCTTTTGTTCTTAGTTGTTGTTTTTATATAATTTTTTATTAATTAATTTATTTATTATTTGTTTTTTTTCTAAATTTCATGTCATTATATAATTCTCATTTAGTTTTATCACTCTAATAAATTAGTTCATAACTCTATGTTCTAAATATACATGTTTTTCTTTACGTTAACCTTTTATTTTGATGATTAAAATGGGGATAAGTTTAATAAAAGGTCTAGATGTTCAATAAGTGGAAGAAGATGTGTATAATTAATGAAAATAAGAAAGAGATAAATAAAACATTTTTAAACAAATATATAAACAAATTTTGTTTCTAAATAATCATGTAAACCATTTAAAAAACTTCTCATTTATTTTTTATGGTATTCTGATCATAAAAATGGGGATATTATTAGGGTATCAACATATTTCATATAGTTAAGGATTTTATGAAGTAAAATACATTTACTAGATTTCTAATTATCTTATATATGTCCTTTTGGTTTTATACTTATTTTTTTCATTATTTTGAAATATGGAAGTTTTATAATTTATATTAAAATGTTCCTAAGAATATAAAATCAGATTTGTGAGGAATTCAACTATGTACAGAAACATCTACATTAAAAAAACGGATACATGTAAACAACCTATAGTTATGAATCACCTACATGAGTAATCTACAATGTAGATTAACTGGGGACATGATTCTGTTATATGGAGTGATTGATTATGTTATTTAGATTGATGGGGAAATCAACTATCTGGCACTAAAAAACTACATAATTCATTTAGATTTTTCAAATACATTAGTGTGAGTAATAAGTCCATGATAAATAATTTGGACATGTTAATAATTCCACTGTTTTTTAGATATGTGGATAAATAATCTTTGTGAAGAATGAATATATGGTTCAATTAGACTATGTGAATTCAAATTTGAGGAATTCAGCTACGTGGTGATCAAGAATCTACTACATCACTCAACAAACAAATATTTATTACTATTGTTGTACATTTAATAGATTCTTTTTTACAATAAATAAATGTAATATTAAATATTAATGGTAAAAATAAGTATAAAAGGTTGAATTTACTAGTAATTAAATACAATACAATGATAATTTAATTGTAACTACTATTTATATGGTATTTCCAAGAAAAGGTCATGTAGATATTAATTTCAGGAATATATTTTAAGGATATTATGTTTTTCAATTAAAAGAGTGGTCTTGTATTCATATTCGAAATGTTTTATGAACAAAATAACATACAAAATAAAACAAGTACTTGAACTAGAACTATATCTGCAAAATATCTTCAAGTGACAATTTTTTTACACAAAAGAAGATGAAGAATATTTAAGTCTACAACTACACTATACCGAACATATTTTCTCTATTTTAGAAGACTATCTTTGAAATAAATGTTTTTACAATAATATTAAATAATTAATCATTATCTTCTATTATTTATTTTTTACATCTGTGACTATCATATGAAAAATATTTTATTATTCTCTCTCTCACTATGAAGGTCCCTAGTAAAGAACCTTGAAAGATCATGTCTATAAACACATTGGTGAGTCTGAAAAAAATATTCTAGTTTTGTAACAAAGGCTGAAATCTTGAACTATTTCATTTAGTCCACGGGAAAAGGACTAGAATTCTTCAATAAATGGATAATCCTAGTTAAAATCACTAAGCCCTTGGATTTGAAAACTTTTGTGGTGGAGTAGGACATTTTTGTTCCTTGAATCACTACAAATATCTACTATATAATATATTTTAATTTTTTTCTTTATATTTTGAGAATATTCTTTTAAATGTTCCACATTAATCTTATCCTTAATGAGTGCGGTTCTTGGAATGAATAAAATTTCAACTACTTAATTCACCCTCTTTGGAATTTTAGTGCATTAAGTCTTCGAGAAAAAGTTAACACTTTAAATTACATGTCTTGGACCAAACCATGTGCCAACCATGAAAATTGATCATTACCAAAACATATAAACTATAAAATACCTATTATATGTTATTATTCACTATTTCTCCTATAATGTGCACATTAACAATGAAATAGTGGTATATTTCAATAATTTCCAATTTATTAAGCATGAAACATGAAAAAAATTTAAATTTCCCTAGAATAATATAAAATAAAAAAAATTACATGATATTGTCATAGAACATGAATAATTCCAATCACATGGGATATTCATCCTGTATATATGATTTACAAACATACAGGAGAGGGCTAATAGGGGTATGTTTTTATATAAAAGAAAATGTGGAAATAAATGCCTGTTGTGACTCCCTGATGTTTTTATAAAATATTTTATTTAAATAATTTTTTATTCTTAATTAGCATGATTTTCAAGAAATATTGATTTTAAATGAACCACAAGACACCATTGTTATAATATTACCATTATATCATATTTTTTAGGTTAGCAGAAAAAATTATAACTAACATATGAAAATGCATTGTGAATTTATTGGCTATCAATTATTTATGAAAAATATTAATCAATTAGTTTTTTTTATTTTTGAGTGAATTAATTTTGGTAATGAAATTAATAAGGTAAATATGTTTTATATACAAAATAAAGTATTTTTTTAATGTATCCAATGTATATTTTATTTATAGGGTACAAATAAAACCCTATTAGTTGTATTAAAATCCAATTTTTTTTAAAAAGGTTAATTTTACACCTTGGAATGGAGAACCACTTTTAAATTAATATTTTTACACATTAATAAATTATATATGACAACATAAATATGATATTTTTAAGAGAGATATAATAGTTCTCTTCTGATAAATTTTCGATATTTTTTATGATAACTTAAATTTTTTGATAAATAGTAATATTATGTTAATTTTAATTGAAAGTAAATTTTTTAATTAAAAACATTTATACGTTTAAATTATACTATTTAATGGATTTAATGTTAAAATAGAATATATTTTTACAATTATATATAATTTAGGTTATTGGAATTTAATTGACATTAAATTCAATTGTAAAAACATTTCAATCATTCGCAATATTATAAATTTTAAAACATATTTTCTCATTTAATCAATGTGATTATTTTTAAACCAATTACTGAAACTTATGTATTTTTAATTCCTAAAAATTTATTCAATATTTGGAATGATTAGGTCCAAATTATTTAAATTTATTTATTTTATTTTTGGGCTTTGTGAATAGTAACTTTGGAAAATTTTAGTAACATAGTAAGTGTAAGCCAGGTAATTAAGGGTAACAATAATATTATAAAATTACCCTATAAACTGTCTTAATATAATTGGATTATTATAATTTTCCACCAGACATACATGGGTCCAAATGGTATCCATTCGAACCCACTTTAATGAGACTAAGACATTTAATTTATTTTACCTAATGAAAAGTGAAATGTGTATCACTCAAACATTGATAATTAAATTATTTTTAATATATGTTTCTACCGAAGATAAATTCAATTTTAAAGACTAATTTAATATCTAATTTTTTTTATTTATCATGACAATTTTTTTTGAAATTTTTAGTATATAAATAATTTCATTAAATACTTATACTTGGAGGATGATTAAATTATTTAATTAATGAAAAATCAATTAATAATTTTTTATTAGAATATTAATAAGCTTCAAAAGCCACAAACACTTGAACAGACCTTATTGGTCAAGTATATATTAAAAAATCAGTTACAACTGTGAAAGTGACACATGACGCAAGGAAGAAAATACAGATAAATAGCTGGCCCGAGGACATGACCCCACGACCCTGCGACCACGCCCCAAACCCCTCCCCACCCTTACCACCCCACCCGAGAATGGGGGGAAAGTATATATTGGACATAATCATTAGAGAGTCAACTTATTGATAATTATGGGGCTTATATAGGTAATTATGACATTTATATTATTTTATTTATGATGAAGAAATAATTTGTCACTTTCATGTTTTAAAACAGTATAGCATTTTTAATGTTGGGGTTTTCAGAATCTAAATTCGAATGAAAGTATTATTATGAATGATAATGGATTTATATTTATAATGTTTTTTTAGTTTGTTTTTTTATTCAACAAATATTTATATTAAATAATGACACAAAAATTGAGGTTGTAATTATTTTTTTAATTAAGAGATCAAACAAGTGTTACAAAACATATTTTAATAATTTAAATATTAGATAATTATTATGTAAAATTAATTTTATAGATTATATTTACCACTTAGTTATATAATAAAATATTTATATCTTGTTTTAGTTTTTATTTTTATATTTTTAAAAAATCAATGGAATAAATAGTGTCAATATTTAAACTATTGATATTTTGTTAAAATAATGTTTCCATAAATTATTTAATATTCATAAAGCTTTATAAAAAATATATAATGAAAATGATACGGTCAAAAATGATCTAAAGTATTTTTTTATGGTCTAACTAATATTAAATAATTAAATATATTTTTCATTTTAATTGATATATTTGTTAACCTAGTAAAAATTAAAAAGAATAAATAAGTGTTAATTAAAATGATAATGCTTAAATTGACATAAAAACTTCTATAATATGTATGTTTTTGTGATAATTAAAACCTATCTCATTTCAGCTTCAAAATTTGATATTTTGGCAGTTTTTATGGGGGTTTGAGTTTATTATAAATTAATATTTTTGAGGTTTCTAAAAGTGATCCTCACCTAAATTATAAAATTGAACATCCTCCCTCAACTATTCACTTTATTTTAAGCCATAATGATCGACCAAAAACTACCCATTTCCATTATCAATTTATCTAGAATCATTTATATGTCTTGTTATTCTTCTAAGACCAACCTATTGCTCTAAGAGAATATTTGTAGGAGGCACATCGAAGAAGAGGTAATATCATTTTCCGATTCTTTCAAACTTCTTTCTACTTATACTTTCAACTAATGGGTTGTTTCATTATAAAGTCATAATACTGGTAGTAATTATATACTGATAGGTTATTAGGATTATTAAAGAAACATATTCCACCTTCTACCCATCCTATGAAAAATTAAATCACCATGCGTGCATACATATGTCTTACTGTCTCCACACTATAGTGTAATCCATTTTTCACAACAACCCTTAATGGATGGGTATAATGATTGAATTAATAAATATATATATGATTAATATAATGCTATTTTATATTGAGATAATATACTCTATCCACGTCAATAGCATTCAACAATTATGGGAATGATATCATTTCCCATGCGAACGTACAACATACCATTTCCATAGTGTGATGTAAATCGTTCTACATAATCTTCTTTAAACAATGATTATATATATGAATTAAATAAATACATAATATATATATATAAATTATAATACCATTCAATAATATATATATATATATATATAAACTAAAAATTGGAATAATAACATATCCAACAAAACATAAATAAGAATATAAAGTAGTTAGTACCTGAATAACGAGTAAAAATGAAATGTTACTAACAAATTAAAGAAAATATGATCATAAATGTTTTCATAAAAATTACTATTATTATGTAATAAATAAATACAATTAATTTAATCATTATACATGAGTTCATATAAATATAACGCATATCAGACCTAAGGTAAGAGATAATTCCACAATCTCATTATGTTTTGAGATTCTTTATACGAAAGAATTTATTGGGGTATATATATCATCCATGTTCATACTTCATAAAAAATAATATTATTTATATTGTTATACTATTTTTTAAATTCATTTGTACCCATTGCTAAATTTTTACGAAATGGTATGAAAAGTTTTAATTTTTTATTATAAGAGGTACGTTTTGGGTTTTCTAGAAAAAGTAAGAGAAGAATATTTTTTAACATGTATGGTATGAAAATATTTTTAGTCTTTCACAATTCCTTATTTCCATGAAGAATTCCCTATAATATTACATGGTAATTTTTAAATAAAATTATTTCTTCTAAAATTTTGTGGCATTTGTTGGAAGGAATATTTTTTAAAGAAGGAATGATATTTTCCATAGGAATTAATTTCATGTGTTTTTTAAAAATTATTTTCCATCTAAGAAGAAATTATTTAAATAGGTCTATATTTTTAACCTAGTTTTTACTATGTTTTTATTGTGTTTATGATGGAATTTTTTTATTACATTTGTTTTATATCAATTAGGATGGAAATATTTTTAAAAAATCCATTTTATTTATTGGGATATGCTATGATTAATGTTTTTATGTTTTGTGGAAAACGTAATAATGGTTTCATTATGAGATGAGTGGGACCTATAACTCTATACAATTTATTGGGTAATGATTTATATATCATCAGAGAGACACAAATGAAAATAAAAGTAAATACAGTTCCGTAATACAGGGGCGGAAAGAAGAGTGAACTTAGTTTATTAATGGAATTAATCTACTATGACGGTCTTGGTAATAAGACTTGACTAATATGAAATTATTTTCTATGATTATGTTGGTATGCCAAAAAACTTCATGTCTTTTGTTATGACTATTGGTATTAAATTTCACTTTTATGATTTATCGCATCCCATGATATTATGATCTTTTATATAAAGAATAATATTTTCAAATGTCATGTTCTTATAATTATTATATGATTGATATTTACTTTGTTTTCCCCTAATAATAATTTAAGCTCACCCTTTCATATGATTCTTATCCCCATGTCATGAATAAGGGAATTAAGTAAGATATTTCAAAGAGGAATCAAGTTATGAACAAATTAAAAAGAGATAATGTGAATGTTTAATGAAAAAGTTTATGTTTATTAGTTTCTAAAGATACTAAACCAATATGGTACTTCCATGTTTTTTGTTATGTTATGTAATTAATATTCTTCAATTTTGAAGTAAAATCTATATATAATTTGTGTGTCGTTATAGTTGGTATCAGAGAGAAGTTATAGTCATTATTTGGAAATTAGGATGAGGGAACCTTAGTAACAAACCTAAGGATATGTATAAGTGTAGGATACAATACTATAGAAGTGTTTTAGAGATGTTCATGAATAACATAGGATAAAACATGAAGTGTTATAAATTTAAATTTTATTCTCGAATTATGTGGATTTCCCATTATGATTAGTTTTTCTCACAACATTCTTCTTGGTTGTAGTCAATGGATGGAACCAGAAAGAACTGCGTTAATAATAAATGTGACGAGCAAAGCAATGAATGTCCCCCCGAGAAACCAAATGTTATTGGAGATGGAATGAAAAATATTGTAGTTATGCTTAAACAACATTATCATGATATAAATTATGTTGGAATTACACATGAGCAAAGGAGGGAAAAAAATTCTGTTGAATCCTTCATGAGGCAGCGTCTACCTTCATTCAGTGGGTCTTCTGATCTATTAGGCTATAGACAATGGATCAGTACCACTAAAAATTTATTTTTAGTTCTAAAATATATTGAACATAATAGAGTCATCATAAAATTATATCATTTGGAAAGTTAAGCCAATCAATGGTGCAATATTATTAATAATACAAGGAAAATAGATAATATTGGGCCCATGAAATGGGAATAGTTCAATAACTTATTTTATAGAAAGTATATTCCACATATTCTTCGAAAAAAGATGGAGAAGGATCTCCTTGAACTCTAGAAAAAGGATAATGAATCTGTTGGTAACTATGATGAAAATTTTACAGGACATTCAAGGTATGCTTCTAAATTTTTTTATTCTAACTGAGAGTAAAATTGATTGATTCTTCAGTGGCTTAAAACCAAGTCCCTGAAGGGCATTAGAAATAAGGTACTTCAATAGCTAAAAATAATTTTTTCAATGTTTTCTAATGTTTTAAATGGATATTGGTGTCACCCATCTATCATATGGGTTTGTGAAGAAGAGAAAAATGGAATTCAGAAGAAAATACAAAGACTACTCTAAAATGAAGTTTATTTTTCCATTATTCTCAATGTGTAGAGAGAAACATGGAGGGAATTGTCTTAAAGGGACTAGTAAATGTTTTATGTATGGAAAAAATCTCATCGAGTAATTAAATTCTGAAGTGATGTAAAAAAGGTATATAATGATGCAAGAAAAGAAAATTCTACACCGAATGAACCTTCTACACGTCAATGCTACAAGTGTAAGGAAATAGGGAATTATACCAGTCAATGCTATAATCCTAGGGTTATTGATGATGATCGACGTCAACAAAATCATAATTCCAAATACAAAGGAATTTCACATGCAATCACTACGGGTAACCTAGAGTATGATAATTAGGTGCTGAAAGGTATACCAACCCTCCACTCTAAAATTGAAAATGTTTTATCTGATTATGGATACACCCAGAATTTTATTTCTGAACAATTTTCTAAGGGTATCATTACATTACCTCATTAATTAGATGTTAAGTTAGCTATGAAAACTTGTAATGGCATAAAGATCACATCAAAAGTTTATAATTATTATTTGGTTGATGTTTTTGGGAAATTAATTCCTAAAAATCTTGTGATCTTTCCTATTATAGAATTTGATGTGATTATTGGCATGGATTACCTTTCTCTATAATAATCTTATATCAATTTCCAAGGAATGGATGTCACTTCTTATATTCCAGATCAATATACGATCATTTATAGATTAAAGGATGAATATAACCTTTCGGTAGAAATTGCTTCTATATTATGGGTCTTGATTCCTATAAATGAGGGTTATTTATCTCAAATGGTTGGATAGACACTCACAATTTTGAATACACCCATTATACCAGAGTTTGATGGGGTCTTTCTAGAGTAATTTTTAGGCCTTCCACCAAATCATGAAGTTGTGTTTTTAATAGAACTCATACCGGTTTCTATTCTTATTTCAAAGACACCTAACAGAATTACCCTAATTGAGTTTCCGAAATTAAATAAGTAACTTCAAGATAATCGTGAGAATGGAAACATACGCACTACTGATTTACCTTAGGGAGAAGTTGTTCTTTTTGTTATAAATAAAGATGGATCAATGAGACTCTACATTGATTATATAGAACATAATAAGATCATTATCAGGAAACAATATCCCCTTCCTTCATTGATAACTTATTTGAACAACTGTACAGAGCTCGATACTTCCAAGATTGATCATCCTTCATGATATCGTCAATTAAAATTCAAAAAGGTTGATATGCAAAAGACATAATCATGTACATGGTATGGAAACTAGGAATTTATAGTGATACTATTTAGTCTTACTAATTCCCCCAATATCATCATGTAAATAGTGAATATAGTCTTTAGAGGCTACCTTGATAAATTAATGGAAATGTTTATAGATGATATTATTTTCTATTTGATTAGGAAGTAAAAACATAATGACTACATTCTAATTATACTGAATACCCTATGAAAGGAGAAGCTTTATGAGAAATTTACAAAGTGTGAATTTTGGGTTCAGAAGGATTCATTTTTGGGTCACATAATCTCATGGGAAGTGATATATGTAAACCCATCCAAAACATAAGTTGTTGAAATTTGGCCGAGAAAAAAAACAACAACTGAGATATAATGTTTTCTTGTTTTGGTAGAATTTTATAGAAATTTCTTGAAAGGATTTTCACAATTATCTAATCCACTCACTACATTGACTCATAAAAGAGTTATGTTCATTCGAATGGAGGAATGTGTATAGAATTTCAAAGAGATAAAATGAAGGTTACCAATGCACCAATGCTCACACTGCCTATAGTGGAAAATGGTTTTTGATTCATAGTAATGCATCCAATAAGGTTATGTGATGTGTTCTCACAAAAAATTTTATGGTGATAGCTTATGCCTCAGAAAATAAGAAAATCTATGAGAAAAATTACCCAACTCATGTTTATGAGTTAGCTGTGGTAATCATTGAACTAAATATATCGCGGAATTATTTTTATTGTTAAATGTGTGATATTTATACTAATCATAAACTTTTAAAGTATATTTTCCAAAAAACTGAGATGAATATGATCCAAGAAAAATGTTTGGAGTTGATTAACGATTAGGACTGCTTAATACATTACAATCCTAGGAAAGAGAACAAGATGGAATATTCGTTGATTTGAAAATAACATGTTGTCTTATACATGATGAGGATAACAATAGATCAAATATTTGTGGTTTTTCAAAGGATAGATCTTGAAATTTTAAAGGAAGGGAAGAAATATTATTTTTATCAAATGAATGTTCAACCATCCATACAAGCGAAGATAAAGGAGGAATATAAGGAGGGTGAAGAGCCTTAAAATAATGTGGGGAATTTACCTGAATTCAACCTTTATTGTGATGAAATAATATGGTTCATAAACAAGGATACTATTCCTCCCATAACAGAATTAAATAATAAGTTATTGAATGAGCCTTGTAGTTATTAATTATTTATTCACCATTGAAGCACAATGATGTATTGGGACCTAAATGGGTATCTCTAGTGGGATGGAATGAAAGGATATGATGTTGATTATGTCTCTCGATGCTTCATTTATCACCATGTTAAGGATGAGAGAAAGATGTCTAAGGGTATGTTACAACCATTACACAAACAAGAATGTAAATGGGAAAATGTCACTATAGATTTTTTGTTGGACATCCCATAACATCTAAAGGAAATAATGATATATGGGTTATAGTTGACCACTTAAATAAGTTGGAACACTTCCTCACTATTTGAGATGATTTATCACTAGGTCATCTTTCCAAGATAATTTTAATGGAAGTGGAAATATTTCATGGGGTACCACATTAAATTATATCTAATCAGGATTCGAGGATTACCTGGATGTTCTGGAGAATCCTTCATCATACTATGGATATAGAGTTATTTCTCAGAATTGATTATCATCCTCATACAGATGGTCAGTCTAAGAGGACAATTCAATCCCTAGAAATCATGTTGGGATCATGCTCTTTGGATTCCAAAGGTGGTTTGGATAAACACCTACCTTTGGTGGATTTTTCTTACATGAATAGTTATCACTCTTCTATTTAGATGGCTCTTTAGGAAGCCCTATATAGAATGATGTGTCAAAATCTAATTGATGAAATAGATTTAGGGAATAAAAGCTATTAGGACTTGAACTTGTTGATGAAAGGGAAGAAATGTTCAGATATATTCAACAATACAAATGAAAATCCCAGAGATGAAAAAAAAGTTCAGGTGACAATCGAAAAAAGACCATCAGTTTGAAGTGGGTGATATGGTGTTTCATTGAATATATCCTTGTAAGATAATAATGTTTTTTTGTAAATAAGGGGAAGTTGAGTCATAGGTATGTCAGTCATTTTGAAATTATGGATCGTGTTGGGAAGGTAGCTTACCAATTGGTGCTTCCATCGAATATCTCTCAAGTAATGATGTGTTCTATTTTTCTCTCATGGTAATGTATATACCTGATCATTCACATGCACTAACCTCATAAGTCATACCATTTAAGAGAGACCATTCTTTGAATAAGAATTGATAGATATTATGGATCATAGGAAAAAAGATATACGAAACAAGACAACTTAGTTAATGTTTTATAGAGGAACCACCAATTTTGAGGATGTAAGAATGGAAATTGAGGATATTAATAGGGAGAGGTATCCTCATCTTTTTGTTTAAAAGTGATGAATTTGGAAGTATAAATCCAGTTTAGGGTGGGTATAATGTAACACTTACATGTTTTTACAAAATATTGACCGCAGATATTTTTTTATTCTTCAATAGATGGATTTTCAAACAATCATGAGTTTAAATGAACCATAAGATTCTCTCATTGTAAAATAAATTTTATAGTTTATCCATTATATTAGCGAGAGTAATTTTATCTAACTTATGAAAATGAATTGTGAATTTATTGGCTATCAATTATTTATAAAAAATATAAATCAATTAGTTATTTGTATTTTTGAGTGTATTAATTTTGGTAATAAAATAAATTATACATATTAGTGTTCTATACTTAATATTTTTTACTAATATTCATCTAATGGATATTTTAATCATATTCTATGAATAAAACTCTATTTGTGTATAGAAAACTTTTTTAAAAAAAATATTAATTTTACACCATTGAATGGGGAACCCATTATAAATTAAGATTTTGACACATTAATAATTTATATATAAAATAATATTATTTTATTTTTAAATAAGATATAAAATTTTTCTTTGGATGAATTTATGATATTTTTTGATAGCAATCTTTTTTGAATGAATAGTATAAACATTCTAAATATTAATTGAATATAAATGAATTCATTGAAATTATTTATATGGTGAAATTATATTATTTAATGGTTTAAAAGAATAAATATAATATATTTTTACCATTAAATATAATTTAGGTCTTTGTAATTAATTTGACATTAAATTCAAATGTAAAATCATTTCCATATTTTGCAATATTTTTACTTTTAAAACAGGTTTTCTCATTTCAACAATGGGAGTAGTTATAAATTAATTTTTGAATCTTATATGTTTTAAATTTTGAAAAGTTGATTCCATATTTGGAATTATTAGATCAAAATTATTTAAATAGATTTATTTTATTTTAGGTATATATGAATAGTAACTTTGGAAAATTTTATTAACATAGTGAAAGGGTAAATCGTGTAATTAAGGTTAAAAATAATATTATTCAATTACCCTAACACAATTTTAAATATAATTGGATGATTATAAATTTACATAAAACAAACTTGGGTCAAAGTGGTATCCATTGGTACCCACTTGGATTAGATTAAAACATTTAATTTATTTTATTTAATGAAAACTGAAATATATCTTACAAAAAATTTAATAATTAAATTATATTTAATATAAGGACATACAAAATATAAATTTGATTATAAATACTATTCTAAAATATAATTTTTTTCATTATTATTGAAACTTATTTGTAAATTTTATGAATTAAATAAGTACCTTAATGACTTGTTCATGGATGATGAAATTTTATTATTAAATGATGAGAAATCTATAAAACGTTTTATATTAAAATATTAATAACCATAAAAGGCCCAAAAACTTGATCAAACCTTTTCTTTCTAGTATAAATCGACCATAATAATACATGGGTTGACTTATTGACCATTTGGAGGCTTATATAAGTGAGTAAGACACTTATATTATTTTACATAACTTGAAGATAAATTCGTCACTTTCATGTTTCAAAAGACTGGAACATTATTAATGTTGGTTTATTTAGAAAATAAATTAAATTAAAAGTATTTTTATGAAATATAATGGATTTATATTCATAATATTTTTTAATTTTTAATTTTTATTCATCATATATGTATATTAAATAATGACACAAAATTGATGTAGTAATTATTTTACTAATGATGAAGAAAAATAAATGTTATTGGATATATTTTAATAAATATAAATTGGAATAATTATTATGTAAAAAGATTTTTATAGATTACCAAGATCTATTAGGGATATAATAAAATATTTGAATCTTAGTTCACATCTTATTAATTTAATTTTTAAAAATCCATGAAATAAATAGGGTTTAAATTGACATTATTGATATTTTGTTAAAATAATGTTTTCTTCATTAATTTATAGTTCATAAAACATTTTAAAAAATATATAATAATTATTATATAGTAGAAAAAGTTTTAATATATTCATTTATGGTACTATATACTTCAAATATGTAAATATTTCACCATTTTATTTGAAATATATTTTACCCTAGAAAACAATTAAATAGAATAACTATTTGTTAATTAAAATGATTATGCTGATATTGACAAAAAAATTATCTGAAATTTTATTTTTTGATGCGATTACTAACGTATATAATCTCATATTTTCAATTTGTTCATTTTTTTGGTTTTTAAGTGAGATTTTTTTTATTATAAATTAATATTTTAGAGGTTTCCAAAAGTTCCCCTTACCTCAATTATAAAAGGAAACATCCTCCCTCAGCTCATCACCTCATTTTGATCATTCATGCTCGACCATAGCCGACCCATTTCACTAATCATTTTCCTTAGAAACAATTTAGAGGTAATTTTCTTCTTTAATGTCAGACTATAGTGCTCTATGAGAATATTTATAGGAGGCTCATCGAAGAAGAGAAATTACCATTTACCAATTCATTTAAACTGATTTCTTTTTCTACATCCACCTCTAGAGTTATTTCATTAAAAAGAAATAAATCCATTTGTAAATATATATTGAGATGTTATTAGGATTATGAAACAACCATATTTTACTGTCTACCCATCTTATGAAAAATGAAATCACCACATGTGTATACGTACATCATACCATCTACACAACGTGGTGTAATCTATTTTTCACCACCACCATACTTGGATGGGCATAATGATGGAATATATATATATATATATTATTAATATAAATTGATATTTATTCTGATATAAAATACACCATCCACTTCAATACCATTCAATAATCATGTGAACGATATAATCTCTCGTGAGTACGTACGGCTTACCGTCTCTACTGTGTGAGGTGATTCATTCTATATAATCATGATTAAAGCATGATAATATAAAGGAATTTAATGAGTAAATATGATATATATTATACTAATACCATTATATAATTTATATAACTATAACCCAAAAATATTAATTAGATCTTACTCGAAAAAACATGCATAAGAACATAAAGGGGTTAATACTCGAATAACAAGTAACAATGAAATGTTACAAAAAAACAGATATAAATATGATCATAAATATTTTAATAAAAATTATTATTATCATATAATTAATAATTAAAATTACATAAATCATTATATATTATATTTTAAATAAAATTAATATCAGACCTAAGGTAAGGGATAATGTGACAATCTCATTTTTTTTTCCGAGATTGTTTATATGTAAGCAATTATTTGGGTATATTTATCATCCAAATCCATTATTCCTCAATATAAAATATTATTTATATCCTTATTATATTTTTTAAATTCAAATATACCAACTATTTAATTTTTACTAAATGGTCTGAATGAAATGTTTTTTCATTTTCAGTACGAGTTACTTTTTGACATTTCCAGCAAAAGCACGAGAAAAATGTTTTTTATCTTGTATGGCATGAATGGATTTTTAAGAAATTCATAATTCCTAATTTACTTGAATCTTACACTAAAAAATGCAAGGTTATATTACATTAAATTTATTTCTTCTAAAATTGTGTAGAAATTTGAGGAAGGAAAAAAAAATTGAAGAAGGAATGATACATTCTTTAAGAATTAATTTCCAGTGTTTTCTAAAATTTATTTTCCATATAAGATGTAACTATTTAAATATGTTTATATTTATAATTTTGTTATTACTATGATTTCATTTTTATTATTATATAATTTTATTTATAAAATCCATAAATTTTATATCAGTTATTATGGAATAATTTTTAACACCCCCATTTTATTTCATGGGTTATGCTTTGGTGAATGTTTTTTTTATGTCTGTGGAAAACATAAGAATGGTTTAATTATGATATTGGTGGGACCTATATCTCACTCCAATTAATTGTGTAATGATTTATTTATCATTATATTGACATGACTAGAATGATATGTAAATCAGGTTTAGTAATATAGGGCTGGAACAAGGAGTGAACTTGGTTCAATAATGGACTTTGTTTGTAATGATGGTGTTGGAAATGAGCATTGACTAATATGAAATGATTTTATATGCTTATGTTTGTATGGAAAAATATTTCATGATTTATGTTATGAGTATTGGGATTACATTTCTCTTTTATGATTTATCCCATGAAATGATATTATGATCTTTTATATGAATGATATGATTTTCTAATGCTGTGTTATTATGATTATGATATGATTAATATTTCTCTTTTTCACCCTTATTGAGAATTTGAGCTCAACCATTAATATCTATCTTCTCCCCGGGCCATGAAGAAGGTTATTAAGAAAGATATTTCAAAAAGACGTATAGTTATGGAGAAATAAGTGGGAGATAATGTAGAAGTTTTATGAAGCTCTTGTATATTTTCCCTATTTTTAAAGACACAAAACCTATACAATCTAGCCATGGTTATTTATGTTTTGTAATAAATATTGTTCAATGTTGAAGTAAAATGTATATGTAATGTATAGGTTGTTATACTTCTAGATAATAAATAATTGGGGATGGTTTACTGTTCGTTATATTAATTTAATAATAATTCTCATAATACCAAGAAATATTAATTAAATTATAATAAATCCAGAATATAATCAGGTCAATAAAGCAAATGATCATGCTCACATTTAGAAATTATACATTTAATACTAGTTAGTATTAATTTCATTTCATTATTTCATAATATAAAATCAAAAAATTAATAAATTAAATACCTTTTTAAATAATTAATTTATTTACCTTTAATTTGGTTATAAATATTCCTAGAGATTACCATCATCTACGATTTTAAAATAATTAAATAAATAAAATAAATCATATATATTAATTTCTTTTAAAATTAATTATTTACATGATGTTTACTTTTAAGAAACACAATGTGTACCCATTTTGACTACATTAAATATTTTATGGACCCTTCTATGTATGTGTACACACATGGAATGTAACATAAATGATGTGTTGTATATTACAGGGAGTTTGGTTTTTTTTGTTAATCTATGTACTCAACTCATCATATATAAAAAAGTAAAAAAATTAATATACACAATGTGTACCACATTTAATGTTCATGTGGAGTACATGTTGTACATTATGAATATACATGTTGTTTAGTATGAAAATTCATATAGACCACAATTAGGAATTTAAATAATTTAAAACCATGTCATATGGCATGTACGCCAGCTACACACCATATATATTGGTTTAATGCATTAATTAGTTTCTATTTCTTGTAACTAATTTACACAGTGTATAATTAGGCTTGCTGTGTACTCTGTGTAAATTTTTATGAGTTACACATCATCTAAAACCTACTACACATCATATACACATGTTTTTCGCTATATTGGTTACACACTTAGGGACTCACTGTGTATTATATGTATAAATTTATGTGTTACTTCAAATGTACGTCAATTATATGCTATGTAATCAATTAAGGCATGTATTTTTTGACATTAAGTCATTTATCTATGTCTAATAAATACAAATAGTGTATTTTAATACATGAATTACACACATCTTTTGGGTACAAACCATTTTTGCTTCTATAGAATGTATGACAACTACAAACAATGTAACCAAAAAACCAGTGTGCCATCTGGTTGTTCATCTAATGACATTTAATAAATTTAAATAATCTTTTATACAATTTACCTTGAATTTAATGGCCCTTTTTTATGTAGCGAACCTGGATACACAATGTGTACTTCTTAGTTTCTCGTCATTAAATTCCATGTAACAAGCTAGAATTTCTACCACCTTCGAATGAGATCTTCACAATGTCACTCATCTATTCATGGCATGTTATTGATCATGTGATTGTGACTAAAAATAATATTTCATTTTTATTATTAAATAAATAATAAATTAAAAATTAAAAAAAGCAAAATAAATTCTTATTTTGATCATTGATTAATAAATAATTATTAATTAATATGTGATCGATGTAATAAAACTAGAATGATCCAAGGTGAAATAAAAGCAGGTCTGGACCAAGCCGAATGGTGGATTTTCATTACATTATTTTGAATTTTCATCTAAACATGAAAAATTAAATCCCTAAATTTTTTGAAATATGATCTTTCACATATAATTAATAATTAATAATTCATATATATATAATGGATATTTAACCCCTCTTATAATTCTATCTTTGTTGTAGAATAAGTTGGACTTTTCATAATGTATCATTTTTGATTAGAATGATACATTTATAGAATCTATCTATTAGTATCCACAAATTCTACAAGAAACACAAAATTTCACTTTAGAATCATCAGGTTCTTGAATTAATGGCTATCACCAATTTTTTCCCTCACCATTAATCGCAATTAGAATAAATTTTCAGTGATTTCCCGATACATTTTCCCTTAAATGAATAATAATTTAAATGGATTTATCCACATTAAACATCGAATGAAGAAAAAATTATTAGGATATATGTATATTTAGTATCTAAAATAGTGTTAAAAGAATTATGATATATATAGTAGAACAAAATAAAATAAATTTCATTTTAAATAATATACTCAATAAGTCAAACTAAAAAGGTAATTAAATATTTTTATAAAATTTAATTATTAACATGTATAGTATATTTTTATATGAATAAATAATTAGAACTAGATTTTTTTAGTAATTTGTAAGAGGATGAATTGTTAATATACCAAAAGTCATTTTATTGTAATAACTATTATCCCTATATTTTATGATTTTAAATAAAAATAAATTTGATAAAACTAATATTGTTAAATATATGAAATTAACCATATTTTTGGATTTATCATGACCATATTAGCTAAAGATTAATTTTTTAGGTTGTTTCTAAAAATATTAGATTCTATGTGAATATTTCCAAATAACATTTTTACAATTTAAAAGTAACTTATGAAATTATTAGTTTTATGATTTAATTTTAAATTCATGAAAACATTATATAATAGAATATATGTATTATTAATTCAATATATTATTTTGAAAATTATGAATTTAATTTATATAAAAAAATGTTTCATTTTTAATGTTATGTTATATATAAGAAAATTGTTTTTTATATATTTTTTATTTTTTATTTTAAAAATTATATTTATCACTATTATAAATTTTATAAATAAAAATGGATTTAGATTTTATAATAATTGGGTCCATATTATATAATATGTATTATTTTTTATGCTTGAAGGAAAAATTACCTTGATAAAAACTTTTTACTGTTGTGAAATAAAAAATGGTGAAAATTAGTATCATAAGTGGTAAAGGGCCAAACACGTTAAAAATATATTTTTAATTAAATTTTTTGAAATGTTTATTAACCTTATATATGCTACACTATATTATTTTCTTTTGAATTTCAATGATATTGAATTCTAATTATTGATTTTTTTTGGTATTTAATAAAAAAATATCCCAATATACATATAAAATGGGAACTTCTCTACTCACATACCCTCAAAAACGATCCCCAAAATTTTTGACAAAACCTTACCAAAATATTTTCAGAGCATATATACACATTAATTAGGTCATATGAATCTAAAAAATATCATGCTATAATTTTTATCCCCCTATGAAAAGGAGATTACCGAAGGACTAATGTATAGATCTCTAACCCCTTCTTCTGCATTTTTTTTCAATAATTTCATTGATTCATTCTCAAAAATTATTTTCACTATACCAAAATGATAACATATGTATATATATTATAGGTTAACATTTTTTTTATAATTATTTTATAATCATTAACTACCTTTCACATTTCCATTTTGAGAACTGAAATTTTGAATTGTGCTTCTGAGAAAACTACCACCTCCACAAATCATAATGTTTTCTTTCCACAAATACCACCATGGATGGTTTTTGTGTATATTATTTGATTATATATGATATATATAACTAAAATATACTATCAATATTTTATTTATGGTTAAAATTTAATGATCGTTAAAATTTAATCCTTCAATATCAGTAAATATCCCAAAACTATTTCATCCATGTTTTTATCATAATGAAACATGACTAAAAATACCATGTAATGTAATGATTACATTATTAGTATTTATAAAACATCAATTGTAGTACCTTTAATTATTTATTAATTTTTTTATCTTCGTGGAAAATTATTATCGACATCACTTTTACAAATCTAGTTCAAATAAATCACAATTATTAGCAATTGATGTTGAAAACAGAATACCAAAATGTAATAAATGAAGGGAATTATTATTAATGATGAAGTAAAAATATAAATGTATCTGAATATGGTTCTTAAATAGGTAAATAAAATGTCAATATTTATTGGAACGTTGGTTATATGATATTCATTGAAGTCAAGGGTAAATGTGACGGACTTGGTAACTCAAATATATTCCTTTGAGTTACACACAGTCTTCGTTATTTTCCCTTATATTAAATATATTTTACATTTAAAATGACTCACTATATTTAATTTTGGTGAAAATTTGTTTTTGATTCAAATATATCTTCATCAATGGTTTTCTTTTCAATTATATTAAATAAATTATAAGTTTTTATAGGAGACTTGTAATGATAATTTTTACAGTATGGAATAAATAATTTTTTCAAAAACCCATTTTCATGATATTTTCATTATAATAAAATATATATGTAAATATGGTTTTATTTCATAGATCATCCTATATTTTAATTTTTTGTTTATTTTGTATGATCTAGTTTTTGGTATCAAACACTTTAACTTATTATGTTATTTTATACCATTTAAATATTTTATGAAACCCATTTTTATATGGTCTATTTATAAAAATGGAATGATTTCCATTTTTATGTATAATAAATCCATTATTTTTTCCATGGAATCATTAAGATAGGTTTGTTATTTGTTTTAAGTGGCACAAATATGTATGGATTAGGATGGTTGAGAACCTATATATTCCTCCAATGTATTTTCTTAATCTTATACCACATGATATTTCTAGACATTGACATAATGAGTTTATTCACATTGGAATACCATGATAGGTTTTCCCACATTTTTAGGAATCACCATAATGAATTTTTTCAAATAATTATGTGAATAATATGTTCTCTCACAAAGGTTATCTTATTCATAGGGTTGTTCCACAATTCTATGTTGTTAATGAAGTTAGGGAAAATTTTCAAAATTCATTTCATATGCCTAAAATGCCCATTATCATTATTTTACCTTTTTTAAATAATTTTACAATGTTACATCATGATCACATGTTATATGATTATTTAGATGTGTTTTGATCCAATTCATATCATTTCATCTTAAAAATATTTTTATGATCGTATAATACTATGAAAGGTTTTTTTAATTATTATTTAAATTCCATTGATATTTTATTATTATATTTAAATCCTCATCTTGTTCTCTTTCATGTTATGATAAATTTTTTCTTTACTCATTAGTTGAGATAACCCAATTCTTATTTATCTATTCCTCTATTTTTTATGATTTTAATATCTTATAGGATCTATAGAAAATGAACTAAAGGAGAATTATTATCTGGAAATGTTTTCTAGTGTTGTCAAAAATATTTATTGTATAGATAATTATATAGAAACTATACCTTTAGGTCCATGGGTTATATGACTATTTTTTAGATATATTATTTAAATCGATATATTGTTGTACTATTTATCTTTTATTTTTCATGGTTGACTTTTATTTGTATCAAAGAATGGTTTGATAAAATTTTTAGATAAGTATATATAAATTTAGTTCAAACCCTATGGATTATTATAAAGAATCCACTGAAGTATAGGATATTATTTTATGTTTTGGTAAATTAAATATTGGTTGGTTATCCTAGAAAATATATCCCTTTATAGACACTATAAGTGGATGTAGGATATTTCACATATGTATGAAAGAATATTAACTCATCCTTAACATGGTTTATGACAACATGGTAAAAATGAACAAATAGTTTGACACTATCGTGGGATATACATTGGTTAAAAAAATTATCGTTATAAAAAATTAAGATGGATTGAAATATATATCAAGAGTTTAGCTTGATATCTAACCATGGATAACCAATATTTGAACATGAAGATTCATAGTCTAATATGTGAACATCAATTCTAAAATTATCCTTCTATTTTTATAGTTTCCTTTATGTAGATTCAGTAATTAAATTATAATCATTCCCAATTATAATTTAATCATGTTAATAAATGGAATTGAGTTTACAAGGGGTGCAATGTAAAATTTGGTGATTTTCATAATGGGTAACCTAATGAGATTGAGTATGGAATAAAAACCGTTATGGAAATTCTCACATAATAGTCTCAAGATGTGGGTAAAAATCTAAATAATTATAAGCTACATAATATTCCAATGTAGGAGAAACTCACTATCTTGAAATTCATATGGAAACATCCACCCTTTTTGTAGGTCTTATAATCCACAAAATTACGAGTAGTTTTTCAATTCAATGGAAAATATATTTTCTTTTATCTAGTGCATGGGACCAAAGAATGACATTTGGGTGTTATACCATCAATATGGTGTGGATGAGAAGTGTTGGAGTCTCATTAATAATAAAATAAAAATGAAGAAGTAAAATTTATTGAATGTGAAGAGATCAAGAATATATTTTCAAACAACATTCTACTTATACTCATAACAAAAAAATGGAGTGGGATATTTTTTAATTGAAGAAGAATTTTGATGAATTTATAGGATCAATGGAAGAATGTTTCACCGGACTTTGGAGGTATGACTATTGTCTCTTTATGATACTATAATCAAAATCAATCTTATGTTTAATTTTGTAAATCAATGTATTAAAATGGAATTATCCATAAGAGACTTCCAATAATATGATTATATTTTTAATGTTTTATTAAGGTATACATGGATATTGAAACCTCTAAATAATATTGGAAAAATAAGAGGAATGTGTATTATCATGGTTTAATGAATGATTTGAAACATGGTAGGAAGAAAGTACAACTTACAAAAAAAAATAAATGGGGGAGAATGAACTAGGGTAATTATCCCAAGGTAACAAGTAATTTTTTTTATTTTTACTAATGTAATATACTAATCCCCCAAATTTTTAAATAATACAAAGAGTCAAGTGAACATTACATTAGAGAAAAATGACCACTTAATGATCCACCCACACTAAAATTATTCATGTTTAAGGAGTTTAAACGTTATGAAAATAAATACCCCATCCCTTAGGACACTGATGAAAATAGTCCCTAGAAACCCCCCATATTTATGGAACATGGATAATAATTCACAATAATTACTACTGAGTGATCATGATAATTAAGTGAGCGAGGTACACTATATCTCTTTTCATGATGTACTAATTCATTTTTTTATTTAGTATTTTCAGATTATTATAAATTAAAAATGTTTTCTAAGAATTTGAAATAACCTCCCCATAAAATGGATGTTGAACTATCATTGAAAAAACCACAAAAAATAGTCATCATATATATGATTTATAAATATTCTCCAATTAATATTTTTGGAATAATACTTCTAACAGATATAATTCTTTTTCCCTTATTGAATTTGATATAATTTTGGGTATGAATTATATTTCTCAACAAAATAACATTTCAAATGTTACAATAGGAAAGTACCATTTAATATCCCAAATCACATTACAATCATGTATCAACAAAAGGATGAATATTAACTCCATGTGGACTAAAATTATATAATATGGGTAATAATACATAAAAATGATGGAAATTTAACTCAAAGGACAGGGGTGGAAGTAGAAAATTTAGGACATTCCTATTTAACGATAATACACTAATTTATTTCTAGATAAATTTCACGGTTTTCCCCAAGATAATGAGGTTGAGTATTAATTCCAACTCAAACCTGGATATATGCCTATTTCAAAGAGTACATATATGATAACAGTCATTTAATTAGTGGAGTTAATTAAGAAACTAAGATACAATTTATAAAAGGGTTTTATAGACCACGATTCCTTATTTTGGGGGGTATCAATCCTATTTTTCAAAATGAATGATAGATTGATGTTTCTTTTTATTGATTATCATGAAAAAATAAAATCATTATCTAGAAAAAGTATCTTATACTTCATATTCATGTTATTTTCAATCCACTAAATTGATCACGATACATTATAAATATTTTTGTTCAACCAAGATTTTGTCAATTACGTGTTAATAGGAATTATATTTAAAATAAAAAATTCTATATATTGAATTAATACTATAAATTTATATTTATTTTCTTTTTTTATGTATGAATTCTGACACTATCCTCAAGAATATAATTAATTAATTTTTTAGAGACTACACTAGTCAATGATTTGTTTTATTTATTATGGAAATTGATATATATTAAAAGATAATTGAATAAAATAAAGGATATTCAATGATCTTCTTAATACCCATGATAATGGAGAAATTGTACGACAAATTTAGAAAGTGTGAATTCTGATTTCCAGAAGTATCATTCTTGGGTAATGTAATCACAAGTAATAGAATATCAATAGGTTGATAAAAAATAACTGTTATTGAGAAATGTCCTAGACTATGCACCGCAATATAGAATAATAGTTCTCCATGGTTAGTAGGATATTAACAATACATTGTGAGAAATGTTTCATGGATATCAAATATAGTAACTGAGTTAACACGTATGGGTGTAATGTTAAGCACTAGAGAGGAATGTGAAAATGTTTCATTGTACCAAAGAAGGGGCTAATCACTAATCTTATACATACATAACACTCTCTGGGTAAGGTTTTTAAATATATTGTGATTCATTGAAAATTGATTTTCGTTGTATCCTCATACAGATTGGTAAGATAATCTCTTATACTTCATTCCCACTAAAAATCATCGGAAAATTTCCCAATGTATGATTTAGAGCCCGAATCAATGATATTGACATTAAATAAATAGAAACATTATATCTATTGAAGAAAGATTGATATATATACTAATCATAAGAGATTGAAATATATATATTCACATAGATTTAATTCAATATCTGAACAAGGATACTGTTGGAATTGATAAATGATTATTAATGTTCAATACATTACCACCCAAAGAAGTGAAATAAGGTTTCATATAATCTATGAAGGAAATAACATGCAATTTTATCCATGATAATTATGGAAAAATACCCAATATTATTTCATTTTTACAGGAAAATTCTTGAATTTTTAATGGGTGTAGATAAATTCTATGTATCACAACTAACTACTCAACCTTTGATTCTAACAATGATCAAATAAGCCCAGAAAGATACTCCAGAGCTACAGAGAATGGTAAATAATATTATGAAGTTCATATTTGATAAATATGAAGTTATTTATTTTGGAACACTATTATGTGACTCATCATAACTATAACTGATGAAGGAATTTTTTTATAATTCACATAGAACATCCTTTAATATCAATAATGGAATAAATAATATGTATAGAGATATGAAGTTGAACATTTGGTGAGATAACATGAAGAGGGTAGTTATGCAGTATATATCTAAGTACTCGGTATTCCAGAAAGTTAAGGATGAATTAATAAAGATATTTTTATGTTGTAATCATAAACCATACCCATATGTAAATGAAAAGGATTAGCCACATACCTAGTTGTAGGAATCTATACAACTTCTAAAGTCCATAATGCAATTTGGGTTATAGTCGATGACTTTATGAATTCATCTCATTTTAATTCCATCAAAAATTATTTATCCCTTGATTAAATCACTAAGATAAATTTAAATGATGTGGAAATAATGCATGAAGTACCATTATACAATTTATATAATTGGGATCTAATTATTACCTTGAGTTTGTGGAGAATTATTTAGAAATATTTTGAGATAATAATTAGTTTTTTACTACATATCTTACCCATATTGATGTTCATTCAGAGTGGACATTTCAAACACTAAAGGTTATATTGAGATCTGGTTCAATGGATTTCCAAGGATGCTCGGATGAAGAAATTACCTTGGTAGAGTTATTAAATTATAATATTTTCCCTTATAACGTTAATATGGAACCACATGAGCCTCTGTATGGGAAGATAATATTGGAATCCATATACTAGGATGAAGTTGGATAGAGAAATCCAATAGTTCCTTACATTTCTAATAAAATGAAATAGGAGGATAAAATATTTGATGGTCTATGAACATGGAACAATGTATTTAGAAGAATTATCCACATAATCATTAATGAGATATAGAGTTTAATGATGGTAAAAATTGGTTCCTTTGAATATCTCAATGGAAACATGATATGTGGTTTAGGAAGAAAGATATGATGATCCCTAGATACGTTGGTCCCATTAAGACCCTTTGTGTTGTTGGTTTCATATCATATCTCTTAGAATTAAGTTAAAACCTCTCTCAAGTGCATGATTGGTTCAATGTATAACATTTGAGGAGGTTCCTATAAGATCTATCACATGTACAATTCTCAGGAGCTATAAAAATGAAATATTAACGTTATATAAAGAATAAAATTTATAATTATTATATTTATGTGAATAAAATTATGATAAAAAGGACCTCCCATCTAGTAAAAGTTTTATGTAGAAATCATAATTTTTAGAAGGGTAAATGATAACATGAGGATGTGATGAAAGAAAATAAATGAATCTTGTTTTATCATATGAAATAAATTTTTAGGAAAAAATATTTTTATGGAGGGAATAATTTAATGACCCTTGTTTTTTATAACACCTCAATATTTTATAAAATATTTTCTTCAATTAAATTTAATTTCTTCAATAGCTATCATTATACCCAATAGAGAGTTTAGATGATCCTTGATATGCTATTAAAATATTATAATCACATTGCCATTGGATTTGTGGGTATGAATTAAAATTACATAAATATGAAGATTTATGGTATACAGATGTATAAAATGAATTAAAATGTCAATAATTAATTATAAATGAATATATAAAAACCATTTTAAAATAGATGATATGTTTTTATAAAAAATGGTTTTTTGAATAATTTATTTTTACCATAATAAATAAAATTTTTCATTATTACTAAATTATTTTAATGAATCTTTTATAAAATATAAACAAATTTTGAACATTAATGTATTAATTTTTTATCATTAACATATTCAATTATTCATTGTGTAACTACTTTGGGTTCTTGGAGTAACACTATCAATTGTATCTAATTGGGACATGAGATTTACCATGATTTATTGGAGAAGACATCAATAAGATCTGGGTACATAGTATTATTTATGAATTACTTATCATCCTAATATATAATGTTTGTCTGAGAGGTCTTTTAATACTCTAGAATATATGTTTAAAAAATTTCTTATTGATTTCAATGGTGGTTGGGATTAACACCTTATTTTGGTGGAAGTTTTACAAGAATAATAGCTTTCACTCAAACATTCTGATGGGTCCTTATGAATACATCTATAGTAGGAAGGGCATAACTCAAATGTTTTGGAATGAAGATGGAGAAATAAATATTTTGATACCTAATCATTTCGAGAAATAGTAGATAAGGTTAGATCCATTCAACAACACATAAGAGATGATTAGAGTTAACAAAAATGTTATGCTTATCATCATCATAATGATCTAGAGTTTTAGTTTAGTAAAAATTTATTCCCAATAAAATATCCCTAGAATTTAGTGATGAAATTTTTCTAGAAGGGAAATATAATACCTTTGTATATCAATCAATTTTAAAAACCGAATTTTTTTTGGATGGTTACATATCTATTGGCACTCCTATCAAATCTCTCTAACATTTAGGATGTGTTACATGTATCTCTCATGAGGATATACATACTGTATCCGTCATATATACTAAACATAGATGTAACACCACAAGATAAAGATATTTCAATTAAGGAATAACTAGTGCATATTTTACATCATAGAGAGAATGTGTTGTGAAATTAAACAACACACCCTGTAGAAGTTTGTTAGTGAATCCAAAAATTTGAGGAAGTAATATGAGAACCTGAGGATGTTGTGACCTACAAGTATCCTAAATTATTTCTATGTGGGTAACAAATTTTAAATGGATAAATTATTATAAGGAGGTTGAATGTAACAACATGAGATTTTAAGAAATATTTTCTTAAAATAAATATAATTTCATCGATAGCTTGCGTTACACAAAACATTATATTTAGAAGAACCATGCTATAATATTAAAATATCTATGCATATATTAAAGAAAGCATTTTTTTTCTGGACACGTGTCACTCCCATAACATTTCACTCCACCCACACACTCCAAACCTAATATAACCCTCTTAATTAGCCAACCTAAGTCGCGATTTTCCTCCCTCACGATTTACCTTTGCCGCTCAGCCTTCTGGAAATCCCTCGACATCCTCCTTCTTCATCAGAAAATTCCTCCATAACCTACATCTACACTGCAGAAAACATCTTCCAGATTGTGCAAATTAAAAAATTCTCTATTCCAAACACCTCATCGTGGCTCCTTCGAGTCGTCTTCATGGCTACATATATTACCACTGTCGTGCCTGAAATATTCCCATTCGTAGCATCAGATTTCTCCACTCTTACTGCTTCATCATCGACCGAAGTCAATGGAAACATAATTCTTGGAAATTGATGACCAACAGTTCATTGAAACACACCATCTGTATCTCTACGAAAATCTGCAAACTAGGGTTTCATAACCTACTACACTCGGATCTGAAACTCTTGGGTCTCCAATATTTTTTTCTCGGTGACCAAGTAGCAGATGTAAGCTTCTGAAACAGGTATGTTTCTATACTCTATTGTCTTACCTATAGCTTGAGTTCATGTTCACATTATTTTTAGATTCACATTGAGTAATACAATTTCATAACTCTTTATCCTAATTCAATAATGACGGTTTTATTTGTCTTCTCCATTTAACTGAACCTATATATAGACATGAGACTACACAACCAATCAAAGTAGTTTCTTCATGAATATTGTGATTATTATTTTTCATCAGCATTTATGTTCTCAATAATATGTTCATTAAAATTCTTAAAATTTGCAATGTAGTATTTGATCATCCTCTTATCAATGACTGAGGATAAATATCATGTTTTATATTTGAATTCATGTAGTATGTAACTGTCATATGTACCTTTTGGACACACAACCCTTATAATGTGACTACATCCACATTCTAAGGCATAATTTTCTTTAGAATATATGTTTTCTATCATATGATCACAATGATGCATTTCCTGTTTTTATGGTTCTGTTCTATTCCTTTACAATCAAATAAAAAGATACGTGATATAAACATGCACTCCCCATCGAGATAAAAAGATGCATGACTACAAAGAAGACTACTACGACAAAAATGACAATTAGGTTCTCTTCATTTTTCCAATCATTCCAGATACTATTACAATATTTATCAACCAACCACTTATAAGTTTTGGATAATTGCAATTCCACAGGCAGATTTTCTACTGAAAACATTAATGCAAGTGAACGTATAACACCAACAGTAAGCATGCAAAGAGGTGTCTGATTGCCTTTTTCACCAACAACCAGTAATGGTTAGTTCAATTTACAAAGTCCATTAATGTTTTTTAGTTAACATTTTTTAAATAAAATTATCAGAGTGCTTCACTATAATATCTTGCTTCCTGACAACATATATTTTAACATTACTATGAATATTACGATAAAACTAACTACGGGACAATGTTTTACAGCTAATGTTGTCACAATAGATAATAACAGAGTACTACGTTGACGCATTCCATTATCACCTATGTGCAGCAATGGTAATTTCAGTTTATTATCTATAGTTTAAATACATTGATTTCATATTGAAAAATACATAATCATAGGCTGCTAAAACATTTCATCTTCTTATTTCACAGTCCCTCAAAACTGTTTGGATCTGTCAAAAATATATTATGGATCAAAAAAAGCAACGACCAAATACCATGATACAACACGAGATTTCATTATTTAATAATGCTGTCAATGAACACTATTTTAATAAATGGACAATATGTTGCATTTCTATTAAGCATATTCATGTCAAAAAATTACTCTTACATGGTACGTATACAACTGGACATACTCTTACAGATCCATCTGATGCCTCTTCGTCACTGTAAGTATAAGTTAGTTTACTACATGATTTACTATGTGCCAGTGCAATATTAAATTACACACATGTGCCTTCAAAAATGAACATTACTACTTCTACTAATATCATATACTGCATTCCTTTATCATTCACAGGCATTTACTATAGTCCTACTACCATTAAAGTTTTCTCATTTATATCTATTAGTATTTTTAAAATTTATACTTTTTAGTAACAATGAAAAAAATAGTGGTGTTCTAACGACACAACCATGAAGGTACTACACATCATACCGATGAACAAAAAACGATGAATCAGATGATCAGAGAAACTACTACATCAACAATGTATGACATAGATCATGTTATAAACTATAGATGTTTGTCAAATTTGAAATAATATTTTCAACAGAATTCTGTTTCATTGAATGTTTTCTATTATTAATTACACAATAATAACGAATAACTACCAGGCATATGTTGCAAATAAGTCACTTCACCTACAAAGTCTGGAATAAACAGAATATTTACATTAATGTAATACTCAGTTTATAAAATTAAATAACATTTTATCCAATGGGTTTATTCTAATGATGGGGGCATGCAGGTACTGCACATCCGACTGAGGAACTAGAAGCAACGAATCATAGAACCAAAGAAACTACTCCTTAAACAAACACTAAAATAGGTTATATTATTAACTTCAGATGTCTGTCATACTTGACATTGTATTTTGAACAAAAACATATTTCATTTTATGTTTTCTATAATTATTTTGACATTAATAACGACTAACTTGAATTCAAATGTTGCAGATATATCACCACAACTTCATAGTATTGAACAAATAGTTTATTTACATTTATGAATTACTCAAATTACTACCATGTATTTGTATACGTTCTAATTAAAAAACTATTTCCATACCCATTAATTTCAACTACACTTAAATTTTACTCCTATAGAATATTCAGATTGTGGAGACCCTACTAACATTTTTGAGTACCGCGGTTCAACCTTCTAGTATGAAGAGAGGAGTAAAAAATATAGTCACAGAAAATCCCACGGTTTTATTTATGCTTCTCACTGGAAAATATTGCATTACAACAGTTGCATGACTATCCAGAATACCATAGAACATAATTTTTCAATTCAACCTCTACTCATTCGAAAAAATTCCAAGACCACATTCACATTTACAATTCACTGTTTTCATTCATGTCATTGAGCGGCAAAGTAGACAAATCTATGAAATGTGGAGGGTATCCAAATGTTTTTATATTAAATGGACATAAATACCATTGTATTGGATGTTTATATCCTTTTGATGGACAACCACCAATGTTTTCATAGATATAAGTATATGACACAGCAAATGAGGCTCACAACTGACTACGGGCCATCAGGTGACTACTATATTATGTGGTAATATTTTAATTTTTTATCTTCTGATTGTAAATACTTAACAATTTCATATGCAGCTTTGAGGACAGGACTGAAATCTCTGTTATACAATTATCTGTTGTTTAGAAACTACAATAAATGCTCTATGAAATAAATGCTTTATCAAAAAAATTCAGAACAGCTACGGATGTTATTAAGATTACTAGCACTACAAATTTAACATGACGACTACTTAGAAGATGAGGAAGTGATGCACAGACATACAAATTACCAACTACATCTGAGATCACAATGCTGATTGTTGGTGACATTGAAGATCTTAATCATGAGAGAGATATCATCATTCAAAGCAATAGTGGTGAATTTCAGTGCATAGATGAGATTCACCCACATTACCTCCATCTACAATATCCATTAGATTTCATAAGAGGAGAGGATGGATATGTTGATATCATATTCCATCGTGCGACTACTTTCAATCAAAGTGCAAAACTAATAAAAGTTACAATGAGAGAATATTTCTATTTTCACCTTCAATTCCGTTACAATGATTTATCTTGTCTACTTTATTCAAAGAGGCTTCTGAAATAGTTTATTGTGGACGCTTATACAATTATTGTGTCTCAAAGTCTCTTTTATCTGCTTCAATCAAAAGCGCTTGGGGGCAGAACTTTACAATGGTTTGTAGGATTCTTTCATTAGAGCTGATCGGGATGGGTCTTTATATGAGAAGCATATCATTTTACCATCCAAATTTACGGGAGGTCCGAGATATATGATTCAAAATTACCAAGATGAAATGTCAATCTATAATTGGGCAGGGTATCCTGATATTTTTTTAACATTTACATGTAATCCAATGTGTCCGGAAGTTTCGAGATTTGTTAAGGTACAAAATCTTCACCCATTAGACTGTCCTCATATACTTTCACAAATATTCAATTTTAAGGTGGGGAAACAAATGAATGATTTATGAGAAGGATATTTTTTTGGAAAGTCTCGAGTAGGTACAAAGCATCTTCACTAATAAAATCTACTATTTTAATGTTTTTTAGCAGCAAATCACATAATTATTCAACATGCTTTATCATATATCCTACATATTCAAATGTAGTTGTTCGTACTATAGAGTTTCAGTAAAGAGGACTACCTCATGTTTACATTCTATTATTTCGTAGCCATGAAGAAATATTTTTCACTCCAACAGACATTAACATTATTCTTATGGATGAATTTCCAAATAAAGGTACCTTTAGAAAACTTGATGATGTAGTTGAAAATTTTATGATCCATGGGCCTTGTGGTCATGTGAATCGTCGCTCACCATGTATACAAAATGGAAAATGATCAAAATATTATCCAAATAAATGTGTTGAGCATACATCATCAGATGAAGATGGTTATGTTGTATATCAGAGAAAGAATTCTGGATGTACAGTTGTCAAAAAATGGATTAGCATTAGACAATCAGTTTGTTGTTCCATACAATCCATTTCTACTTTTAAAATATAAAGCTCATCTAAATATTGAAATTTGAAATCAATCATGATTTTTCAAGTAACATTTTTAATATGTAAGTAATGGTCACCATCATGTCACCACAGAACTATATGACAACAAGATCCATCTGTCTAATAATAATCTCAAGGAGATTAAAATGTACTAAAACTACCGGTATATCTCACCCAATGAAGTTTCTTGGAGGATATTTTCTTACAATATCAATTTTAGATATCCTATAGTTGATAGACTGCAGTTTTATTTACCCAGACAAAATAGTGTCACGTATACAGACTGTGACAATATTTAAGACATCTTAAATAATAAAAAAATTCAAATACCATGTTCACATCTTGGTTTAAAGTAAATTTTTTGTACGCAGAGGGAATAATTCTAGCATATGTGGAATTCCCAACATGATTTGTCTACCTCTATTGTGAAAAAATGGTACCGGTGCAATCAAGGATTCAGTATTGGCAGACTGTACTATGTTTCCATGTCTTCTGGAGAACTATATTACTTGTGGATTCTACTTACAAAGGTCATAGGTGAGACTTCATATGATTCTATTAGAACGGTGAACAACATTACTCATAGTACATTCACACAAACTTGTTCATCAATGGGACTGTTAGCAGATGATAATTAGTTCATTAAAGCACTAAAAGATGTCTCCTAATGGTTAATGTGACACTCTTTGTGAATACTTTTCCTCATAATGCTATTCTCAAATATAATTTCCGGACCTGACGTTGTTTGGATTGAAACTTCAAAAATTCTAACTGAAGATATTATATATTCCTCCACAAAAACTCATGCAAATATGAGGTACAGACAAATTACCATATTTTTCAATACATATCTATGATTGTATATTGGACTCTAGTACTATTTTCCTATCATGTATACTAGAAAATGACGGATCATCAAAAACCGATGATAGGATTGATTGAAATAGACAAAAATCGGCGCAGCAATGGTAAATCTCTGCAATGTTTTCCTCCAATGCCCATTTCTGATTACTCATTAGCTGCTGAACCAAATCGATTGATTGCAGAAGAGATCAATTAAAATAGAGAAACACTTAGTACTGAGTACTCATCATTGCACAATATTTTTACCATTGAACAAAAACAAGTTACCAGAAGAATTATGTCAGAGTTATGTTTTGATGCAGGGGGATTTTTTTCTTGCATGGATTTGGAGGGACTGGAAATAATTTCATATGGAGAGTCCTAACATGCATACTAAGGTAAGAAGGTAAAATTTTTCTTGCAGTTTCTTTGAGTGGATTAACATCATTACTACTAACAGGTGGGAGGACATCCCATTCTAAATTTCTTATTCCCATATCTACAAACGATCACTCAGTCTACAATATTCAGAAAGGGAGTGATGTTTCAGAACTGCTACAGTGAAGAAAATTGATTATCTAGGATGAGGATCCAATGCTTCATAAAAACTATTCTGAAGCTCCTGATCGTACATTAAGAGATAAACTTTCAGTAAAGAATGAATATTCCTCTAATTTAATATTCGGTGGTCTAAAAGTTGTCCTAGGTGGATATTTCATACAAATACTTCTAGTTATCCCTGCCGGTGATAGAAATGACATTGTATTCGCAAGTATAAGTTCATCATGTCTATGGAAACACTGTCAGGTTTTAACATTGACAAAAAACATGAGGTTTCAATCTAGAGATTCAAATGATGGTTCTGATGAGGTGTAACAATTTTCTATGTGGATTTTGGATATTGGTTAGGGACACATTGCTGAGCTCAACGATGCAGATGGGTGTATTCAAATCCCATCAAAATACCTCCTGATAACAAATAAACAACCTTTGGAAGCAGTTGTTGAGTTTGCATCCCTAGATATCGACAATAACTATGGAGATGTTTCATATCTAAATGTATGTGCTATATTATCACAAACCTATGACATTTTTTTTGTATGTCAATGACTACATGTTAATTCTAAATACATCAGAAAGAAAAGATTACTTCAGTTCTGATTCAGTTTGCAATGTCAGTTTTGATACCGATCGGCCTGAGAACATTTATACAACAGATGTTTTAAATGGTATCAATGTCTCCGGACTTCCTGCACACAAAACTACATTGATGTTTTGTGTAACAATTATGTTGCATAGAAATGTAGATCAACCAGTGGGGTTATGCAATGGTACTCGTCTTATTATTACACACTTGTGTGACCATGTCATCAGAGATGAAATTTTAAATAGTAGTCATTCCAGACATTTGGAATTCATCCCAAGAATTAATATGACACACAATAACGATAGATGTCCTTTCAAACTATAATGAAGAATATATACTTTGACTATTTCTTATGCAACGACTATTAATAAGGGTTAAGGTCAATCTCTGTCTTGTGTTTGTTTATATCTATGCAAGACTGTGTTCTTTCATGGACATCATTATGTTGACGTATCTAGAGTGACATAACCAAGGGTTTTTGAAAATTGTCCTTGATGATAGAGATAATCCAACCTCTAACTGTACACAAAACATTGTCTATGACATTTTTTTGATATCCTTTCTTATGTATATTTTTATTTAATATATATATACATTTCAATTCTTTTATCAATTAAATTTACATATAATCTGATTACTTATATTTCTTCTTACTATGTTATATCTTTAGACTATTATATTTCATACAAAAACCAAAACATGTCACAAAGAACGTGACTTTTTTATGATATTACTATTGATGCTGATGAAACATTAAAGACATAATTCCATGTATTGAATCAGTGGTGTAATTTATCACCCAACTCTGAAGTTTCTTCTATCTATTTGATTCTCTGTGATGCTAAAGTGAGTTTATCCTCTCCATAAGATAGATTTTTTGTACTCTTTTCATACTGCTAATAATTTGTACTTATATTGCAGGACATTATTTCCTGTAACTGATATGTGTCATATGATTTTTAAGGTTTTTCTTGGTGAATAATTTATGCAGGAGTCCAAAATTTACTGTACAATTACTAACCGCCAGTTAATCAGCAAGTAAAAACCACTTCTATGTGAAGGCCTATGATACATCATACAAAAAATCCAAATTGCTCCTAATAAAGGGAACTACTTGGGGACAAGACATGCTTGCCGATTTTTTTACAACGAAAACATATGTTCAACCTAACGATGACCAACTGCCACTATTCAACTTTGAGTTCACTTATTTTGCTGACAATAATAACAAAGTCGTTCCCAAACAACAATTAACAGGTAAATTTCATTACAAATCTATTTCCTGTAAAAAATACAGATTTTAAATGCATATTTACAACATGCTTTTAATAAATATAGTGCCGAAATATAGATATGACACAGTATACTATTTAATATTCTCAATTAATGTGTTATTCACACACTGATAAGGGGGATACCCTTCTCATAATAAATATTAGTTTTACGTCAGTTTTACCTATTATATAAATTATTGTACATCTGTGAAAATCATATCCTATACAGGCTATTAGTACATCCAACCAAATGATTCAAATTTATTTAGAGGATCATAGGTATGCATCCTTGACTTCTCACAGTAATTACCACAGAATATTGCTATTACCAACACAACTATTATGATATCTTGCAGAGGCTTGCAACTAAATTCTAGCTTGTGGGGGATGTTTTCCAACATAATGGATGATTACATGGAAAACCCCAACTACTCTTCTAAAATACTAATCTTGCAAATGGTATGGGCATAGCGACAAAGCTGTAAGAAATATGGCTACGAGTTATTGAATATTCCATACTCCAAACTATAATTTTCAGTAGGTCAATTCAAAATATTCTTATGATGCTAAACATGATCTATCACATTGGAATAATAGTACTTTGATATTTAATATCTAATTTCAAACATAAAATTTATCAAACTACAGATATACAACAACTATTATCTTTGAACAATTGAAATTCGATAATGGAAAATGAAATGTTTAATGTTACACCAGTTTATTTGTTCCAATATTCTGTTGTGACTTACTATAAATTACAATTTTCAAACATCACTAATGTCGAACTGCAAATTTTAATGTTTATAAATTACAGTTCTTCTCTAAAAAATGTTCCACACATTGATTTTTTTTCTTAAAACAATACACTTCTATATGAGCTAATTCTCTTCAACATGTTCCAACATATGTTATTATAACCTCTTCAATAGATGCTTCAAAAATACAACTGAACATGGACATCCCAGTAGTCCAAAACATCATAAGTATGTAAAATTATAACTGATATTTTTTCCATTAATTGTATCTAAAAATAACAACAAAATGATTCACAACAGCTAAAAATGTTGTCTTTAATGCTGCAATTTACACATTTAATAGATCTGGGATCATCACTCATTTGAAATTTGTATGTCATCCATCATCAAATTCAAATAGTTTAGTTACAACATTTCCTTATTGGAATAACAAAAAAATTATTTCTGATGTAAAAAAACTTTTAGAGGTATGGTAAATATCTTGATTTATTTATTTCACAATGTTGTCTACGACACTATTTCATGTAAGTCATAATTTCAGGAATATATATTTATATTAACATTTGTCACGCAGCCGACAAGGTGTTTGATTTATACTACAATAGTTGAACATTAAAGCACTCATAACCGGTATTTTGAATCCTGAAAATATTGCATAGAAAAAGTTCAATCTGTGGATGGAAATATCTGGGGCCAGAATTTTAAAAAACAACCACGATGCAGTATTCCAAGGTATTCATTTAATGTGTTCCTTAATAGATAAATATTACTTGGGTATAGGATTACTATATGAATATAATTTTACTGATACAAACTCATGGATTCTAACAACTATAAATACCACAGGTTTAGTGTTCTACTACTGGTTAGAGATGAAATCGACTCGCTATCTGTCATTCTCTTCGACAATAACATCATGCAATTCATAAGAAAAACAGCTTCTCAGTTGAGAGATTCACTGATACAAGTATTCTTCTTGAACTATTGAATCTTTTTTATGTATTTGAGGTTTTTTTAACTCACATTTTTGTTTCATTACATAATAGAACCTGGATGAGTTTGGTTTTCCCCTAGAGCTAAAAATTTTCAAAACAAAAAAAATTCTTGCTGGCACTAGATGTCACAAATTACAACATTCAGAATAAAAAAACAATCTTCAGAACTGAACACTTACACATGTCTCTTCATCAGTGATAATAAAAATAATATCAGTATGTATCATCAAATTTTTGTGGACAGTTAGGTAAATAGAGTAATTACTCCCCAAATATTTAATTCCAAACCTTATGAATTCTTTATTACAACATTCACAGTAATTTTAATACGATGTATTATTTTATTCTTCCTTATTTATCATTCCTCTTACTTACAAACCAATCACCACATACCTAAAATATTCATTTCACCCTTCTAGTTTAGGAACATCATCATCCTGGATCTTCAGTAGTAAGTTGTGATTGTGGTATTGGATTCGATAAAACAAGTACAACTATATCTTAATGTTAGGTATAGTTTCTCTATATTTAATTATTGTTACTATCAGTGTGTACATTTTTTAAACAATAATGGATTTTTCTTCATGTTGTTTTGTTTCATTTTATTACAAATGCAGTACATATTTTCTTATGATATGCCAACTGTTAATTATTTTATTGTTGCTTCATTGGTGTGTCTTATAATTGCTGACTACTACTCATTTTTTACAATGAAATCTTCATGTAGAAAAAACTACTGACAGACTATGATGCTGAAGATGTAGTCGAATGCAATGAATCGTTGTCTATAGACTCCACGCCAACTGATTCCAATGAACTACATCCCCATATAATGGATAACAAAAAAAAAGAAGAAAAACTAAACTAACTGTATGCCATGCATTTCCCAGGTAATGGAGGCCTGATGGAAAACCATTCAATTTCAACTTTCCATTTTCATACTTGAAAATATAAACATACTGTGTGACGTCTCATCATTGTGAATCAGTTGCATCCTGGAAGGAGGTGTGAACTAAGGACCTTGTTATGATAGTTTATTTCTATTTGAAACAAATATTTGATGTTTAGTAAAGTATTTACTATTTATTTAATTTACTTACTTCCAAAATCCTATCTCTCTGATGTAGCAGATTGTTTATGATCCTGGTTTTCCTTTGTTTCTTAATTCAATAACATTATAAACTATGACATGCTTTTTTCCTGCTATAAAATAATAGTATAATGTGTATATAACATTCATGTTTGGGGCTGCAAATCAGCCTACTTTGACATTTATGCATGTCAGCTGTTCTTTATTCATTATAATATGTGTTATTTACTTACACTAAAGTAGAATTACCTATTTCAGGGATCAATATAACTGTCTACAAACTGGGTGAACTGCTACTGCTCTGCATCAACGGATCATGGCTATACTAGGAGGATATTTAATTTTTCTTATTCATATTACATAACTTTGACCTGAACTATAGTTTTACTAATATGTCACCTCTGATATATGTTTCTGAAAAATGGATCATGTACTCTTTTTTAGCAGTTGAAATAGTTTTTAATTTTACCAGTGGAATTTTTTACTATCATCAGTAAATTCTTTATATGAGGGAATTGGATATCTATGGCACACAATTCACTATATTCATATACAATTAGATTTCTCCACTTCCATTTCTTTCCAACTCAACAGAGTTGGATTTATGTTATTTCATTTGGTTGTACTTGCATTATAATCTCAGGTTTGGTTAACTAGATTATCCCTTATATGTTTTCAAACATATAACGAATTCAATCATCTCAAATATATCGCACCGGATGGACCATTTTATTCAAATGATATGAACTGAAACAAGGTAAATTATTCATCAAATACTGATGTATTCATGTTTATTCCATATGCTTGGTTTATTTATTATCATTTTTCTAAAATGGAAAATTTACCCAGCCCCATAACACTAGAAAGACCGAGTAATGTCAAGTACATAAGGCTTTAACCCTCAGCACTGGATGGGATTCATGTATTGACCTCCAAGAATCTATATCCAACGGTGTACTACTCAATCGTGGACTCTCTGAAGTTAGTATGGCTTCCAATTTTCATCCAGCTTTGAGCAGTGGTATGTTGTATTCCTTATGGTCAACAGACATTAATGCCATATTCACTTATTATTTATCTTCCTTACTTGGATATATTTCTCATGTATCTATCCACTACATTATTAAAACCATGGAAATTTTTCACATCCTGATCTATACGCTGTAACAGTTCTGGGATGATTATATATTTAGTAGGATTTATAAATATATGATGTTCAACATCATATAAAATTAACCAAACAGTAATAATGACATAAATAATATATCAGTGTTAACACCAAATGACAAGTTTGAATAGTAGTTATAGTATACCATTCTGATACATTTTCATGAAAAATGGATGATTTTCCAAATTTGAGCAATGAATACTGGATCGTTTGATTCTATTATAAGAAAAGGGGTGATGTTTACTATAGTCTGTAGTCGTTAATTGGTATATTTACTTTCAGTTGGTCTATTTTTTTAGCATCACTGTGTGATGTTGTTTCATGCTTACTATATTTCATTGACTTTCATTCTTCTTGAAGTAATTTTTGAATATGTTCCTCAATATATATTTTCATTTGGCCTTCTAGTTCTGTGTAATTATAATTGCAATGCCTGATGATTTATTCTATAACCTCATGGAGAGTTTACATTATACTATTTTTTTTTTGTTGGAACAGAAGTCTAGAGCAATGTCATCCCACGTCAGCAGCCTGCTGCATCGTAATTTCATTAAGGGTAGATCACAGTGGAAAAGCCTTAATAATACAGATAGTTCCAGACATGGATTCTAGTCCTATAAATTTTGGACCCTGAAAAAACAATGTGGAAGTAGAGATCTGCTTGGCTAATGGACATTGGAGGTTTTCATATAGTAGACCCATGGCAACAAGGGCACCCAATATTGGTACGTCAGGACACTTTAATTTTTTCTGTTTAATACAATAAATGATGTCATGTAACTTGCATCCCATCTTCTCTTAATATGGGAAAGAGAAGGATCCACTATTTCATCATCCCCAGCCTTTCCCGATTTTTGGTTTCTTGATATGGGAAGATGAAACACAGCTCACTTCAATTATTGGAGCCTTGCCCTTTTCCTTAAAACCCTTGAATGTTTGATGGAATTGGAAAATAAGTGAAGTCCTGCAACTCCCCCACACCATGTAATGGAACAGAATCAGACCATACTCGTGGTTTCCCTCCACCCTCTCATCCAATTACATCTATGGGATCGTGGCCAGATGGTATTCACGGTCCACTGCCTTTTTATCCAATCCATCACCAGAATTTAATCATAGTAAAACTGATAGTGTCCAAACGACCACTTATCGGCCATCAGAATAGATTTCTGGACTCATGTTGTGAGGTCCATGGGTTTATATAGATATATATGCTAGGACATACACATTGATTACCATCGACTCAAAAGGTAAATTTTGACTTCTTTTACTTTGGATTCTAATTAATAATTTTATTTTATCATTTTTTATATTCTAAAAATTCATATATTCTTATTGTAATCTCTTTTTTCTATGTAGAGATGTTTTTCAGGTATTTAATATAGGATATTTTTACAGAGTGACATAATTTCTCAGAGACATAAACACTTATGATGTATGTTTTGAAATTTAAATGTCCATTTGATTTTTTGTTTCATTCATGTTCATTGGAATATTATGTTGTTTATAATATTGTTGTATAATAATTCTTCCATGTACTTGTCATAATATCCCACTGAAATTAATACTTTTGTAATTTCATTCATCTTCATTTTTATGTACTTTTCTAATTACTGTCCATTTGTTATTTGTATTCATGTATTTGAAGTCGAATACAAATGTTTTTTTCTACAACGTGACATATTTAGTTTTCATTATTCTTTTATGTTTTCATACACGTTCATTTCATTTTTTTTCAAAAATGTTGTTTTTCTTTTCAATTGAATGTTATCCACTATATTCTCTTATATGTTTTATATGTTTTCAAATAATTTTATTTTATTTATATATTCTCTTATATGTTTTCATTATAATCTCCATCATGCATTTGTATAGTTTATTTTGTACAGTGATGGTATACCTATGTTTTCATTATATATTCTCATATATTCTCCAATATATCTTCAATATTATCCTACATATAATTCTATGTTATTTCCTTTTTCTTATTTTCTTATGTTTTCAATTCTATATATTTTATCCAATTATAGTTCAATATTAAGTATCACCATTTTTTTCAATATATACAATATTGATGTTCTTTATTAATATTGAAGTATAGTTTTGTCTTCTTGAAAGTAAGCATTGAATGTATTGTCATGCGAATGCATGGGTAAGTACAAGTTATTATAACATATAAATTGCTTTTGATGGTATAAATAGGAATAATTAAATTATGAGAATATATGGTTTAAATATATATATAATTAATTAATTAATTTCCAAAGATTTATTAATGAATTTAAATAAATCATTTGAAAATTAATGTTATGTTTTCACAAAGAACATTTTCTATATGCGCAATGTATTTCTATCCGAAAAAATTAAAATGAAAACTATTATTGAATGATTTTAATGACACATATATATTATATATTCAAAAATTTAATGAAACATTTCATATTTTTTTAATTGATATCATAAAAAGAAATATATTTTTTTCTTAATAATGTATTTTTATAAAAAAGAATTTTTTTCATATTTTTTTCTCTTAAATTAAATTGTTTTTGTTAAATATATAGTTATTGAACTAGATAAAATGAAATAGATATTTATACATATAAGGATTAATTATTTAAAATATGAATTTTTTATTTTTTGTCAATATGAATTGTAACTGTTGTAGAATTTATCACCTTGGTAAAGGGTAAATCCCATTAATCTAGGTTAAAAGTAAGTAGTAAGGAAGTAATTTTTCATCCTAAATCTTATTGTATGAATGTAATTACAACCATATAAATTTAGGATTTTAATTGACTATTTTATTTTTCACTTTTCAAAGGAAATAATCTATATAACCTATAAATCAAGAAAGTTACAAAAATATCACACTACTTTGAATATCTCTTATGTTTCCATAGTGGAAAAAAAGAATGTATTGAATGAATATCGGTGTTTATTTTGAGATGAAAATTTTTTTTTCGTAACACAAATTTATTTTTTTAGTAATTACATAATTAACTTAATTTTTCACGAGGCATCGATGTCGTGTTTCTCCATTTTATAATAAAATAGAATAAGTGATTTAAAAAATTCTGAAAGTGATATAATTTGATTAAGTTAATGTTTTCCTAAATTTTAGAAATCCATGTGAAATATTAATGAGGTTAAAAATCAATATATTATACTTCTTTATTTCACATGATGTCTTTAAATTTCAATTTAATGAATAGTGTTAAAAATGACATTAATGATATTGAATAATGAAAAATATTCTATAAAAGAATATAAATTATTAAAATTAAAGATTGATCCAAATAAATGGGACATAGTCTTAAATATTCAATGTGGTCCATTCATGGGTTTTTTCATTTTAAAATAACATTATTAACCCTTTAAGGTTAAAAAATGCAATATTAATGTAATTATGAAAAGGGATAACATGGGTTACAACTAAAGTAAAAAGTTAAAAATATGGTTAAAGTTTGACAACATTATATTAGATAAGAGAATTTCATCTCTAAAGATTATTATATTATAATATTATAAATTTAGAGATATTTAGAAAACAATATTAAATTAATATTTTATGAAATCCCATGAGGGCCCCACCCCTGGATTATAAAAGGGAACCCTGATGTCTCATCTACACACCACATTGATCCTTATATCTCAACCATACTCTAAAAATTTCTTATCTACTCTTCTGTAAACACATCATATCTTTTCATCCCAAAAGGCCAACCATATATCCATTTAAAATTTATCTATATAAGAGCCAGGGTACCCCAATATATAATGATTCGAAATAATTCAACAAAAATAAAAATAATAAATTTGGGATCCCCAATAGAGAAACTATCACTACATAGGTGCCTAGTCATCAGTATCTTCCTTATATCCCAATATCTCGACATAACAAACCCTGGTCCAGTATTACAGAAGATAATGAATCTATTCCTTCTATACAATGATTTCCACATTTATATTCTGTCGATAACTTAGTGGATAATATCATTACCTTGGAATATCTCAAGATATCAATGATTTTGTCTTTAGTTAATGACTGGTTTTGGAAGAGCAGTAGACAGAGTCTGATTTTTTGTTATATATCAGTGATATGGTTGTTTTCATACAAATGGAATTGGATTCCAATGATTTTAGTAATTTTTTAATCCCAACAGTTCACTCGAACTATAATAAAGGTCAGGATCTAGTGATTCCTACATGGAATGAAGCTACAATAAATGATTTGAATATTATGAATGTATTCATGTAAATTAATGATGTTTTTGATGGGAACTATATTCAAAAATAGTTGGATGATGGTGTAAAAGTCTTAAATGAGGACCCAAATATTGGGAGAGTTGATCCAATTACCAATTAAACAAATGATTCAATTATGTAAGATGTTTCCGTGGATTTATAGTAGAATAAAGGCTTGATAACCTCTCATCATGAGAGTGGTAATGAGTGAAATAATTTTTCTTACATAAGAAGTCTTCTCCAACCATTTTGGACCGCCCCAAAATAGGGAGGTAGAACTTTGAAGTTGAAGAAAAAGATTTTAGGAGATGATAGTAAGGTAGGCCTTCCCCCTAAACTAAGATGTAAATGAGGATGTTTTTTCAAAAATTTCCTCGAACATACAAACTAGAAACTACTATCTCTCTTTGAATCCACTTACAAAAACATAGACATGTTTATCTGTTATTATCTAATCCCAAAATGAACTTCACTTCTAGAGTTTCAAATCTGAATAATTTGGATTTTCACATGCTAGGTAAAAATTATAGTCTTTCTGATATTAATAATTTATGGTATTTGGATCACTCTTATTTAATGGATCCTCTTCTTGTTAGTTTTACTAATCAATAGGCTACTCATTCTTTTAATGGCATGGATACAATTCATTTTTGTTCCTATATTTACACTTCTAACAGTTATCAAGAATGCAGTACTCTTTGGGCAGAAATTGACTTTCATATGAGTATCATCAATGGTCATTGGACTATTATGGGTGATTTTAATTCTATTCTTCATCCAGATGAAATGTTTGATTCATATAATAATGATATTTCATCAAAATAATTTATAAGATATATGGAATATAATGATCTGGTTGGGCTAAATTTGATGGGATCCAAGTTTACTTGGTATAGGAGGCACCTCAGAAGTATAGTGGATTGTAAAATTGAAAAGAACATTATAAATGGGTCTTCTCTTGATTATTTGGAATCTATATCTTCGAAGAATCTATCTCAGATTAATTCTAATCACCATCCAATCATGGTTTAGTATTCTACAATGGGATCAAAACCCCGATTTTCTTTCTGATTCAATAATGCATGGGTCTCTCATTAAGATTGTCGGAATATTATTCAAGATTTTTGGAGATCAGGGAGAAAACAATATAATTATAATTAATACATTATTAGATTGAAATTACTCAAGGTTCATTTGAAGAAGTCAAGTAAGGAAAATTCATAAATTTATACCATGATATTTCAGTTCTTTGAGCCTTTTTACTTCCCATCTTGTAGAAGATTACTTGTAATGATGTTATTGGTGGTGTTTTAGAGGAAGAGAAATTTGTCTCTAAACATAATTCATTATTGAAGAGGAAGTATACTTTATAGATAGCTTCATTCAAGTCTAGATGGCTTATGTATAGAGATATAAATTTAATGTTTTTTAATGTCAGTCAATTATCAAGAAAGGATTCCATGCCTTTGTCATTTGTAAATAATGGGGTCAATTTTTGGAATAATAGGAATGATGTCAATTTGAATGTTATTTCATACTATGGGAATCTTGTCAACAGATAATCCGCTATTAATGACATTATGGAGGGTATCATTCCAAAGATGTTTTTTCAAGAGGAAATTTTGAGGCCAATCTATTCTCCTTTGGAACCACAGATTAAAGAGGCTACTTTTGGTCTCAATCCTGATTGATCTCCTAGTCCAGATGGGTTTAGAGTCATATTTGTCAGATTTATTGGGGTATTTATTAAGATGATATTTATTAGATGATCATTCATTTATTCAAAAATGTTCCCTTTTTAATAGCCTAAATGCTCATATTTTGGCATTTATTCAAAATTTAGAGGGTTCCAATGAGGTTTATCTATATAGAGATGTTGCTTTGGTTAATATAATCAATAAATCAACAACCAATATAATTTCCAATATATTAGATTACATTTATAGAATAAACTACCTCCTCTAAAAAATTTGGGTTAATTAAGGGGAGTCCAATTCATTATTTTCTTTTCACTACCCCTGAATGCATTAATATACTTAGAAAACCCGTTGATGGAGGGGGTTTTTTCTTAAAATGATATTTAGAAAGATTTTCATAAGATTTTCTGGAGATTTTTTTTAATATCCTTGTAAATTTTGTTCGTGATGATGTTTTTATTAATTTTATTTCAATCATTTGAATCTGGGATCACATTTATATTCTTATTAATGGATCTCCTATCGGATATTTTTTGTATTATAGCGGGGTTAGATAAAGTGATCATTTGACACCAATTTTATTTTCTATTCTGAAGATTACAATAGTAGACATTTTTTTGTTATGGCTGGTAATGTAATGTTGAGTTGTATCCATGTTGGTAATAGTATTCTGGATCCTAATAATCTTTTAAATGTGGATAATGTTGTCCTCTTCACTCAAGGAAATAAGAGAAATATCAAAATAATAAAGACCACTCTTTTAAATTATGAAGATGTTTTAGGGAAACATGTTATATGGAACAAGTATTTTGTGTATTTTTGTAGATTCATCTCACATAGATGGAATTTTGATGTTATTAATGCATTGGGTATCAGAGATGGAGTTCATCTTTACATATCCTCATGTCACTTTTTCCTAGGGTAAACTGAAAGAGTGTTTCTTTTCTAGTTTTGTTAGCTAGGTAAAAATGAAATTGTACTCTTGGGAAGTAAAATCTCATTATATGGCATGCACGTTATGCTTGGTTAAATCAATAGTCATATATATGTTTTTTATTCATTAACGGTGAATGAAGGGCATGATTCCATCAACAAAACATTTATGATGAAATTAAGAATATTATTTGAAGTGGTAATATTTTGGAGATAATATTAGCCATTGTTTCAAGGATTTTTTTGTAAACCTACTTAAATGGGGGGTATTGATATTAAAAATATCTTTATTTTCAACAAGTCACATAAAGCTGCATTTATTTCAAGACTTGTAAATTTTGATTATGATGTGTCTGGTTTTCTTCTAGCCAGATTTTAAAACAAACTCAAATATAGAAACTGAAATCACTATGAATATTTAGTTTTCCCTATATTGAAATCCATTTTCTCTATAGTGGATTCTGAATCTAGATATTATATTTATAAATAATATTTTCTCAATTTCTAGTAAAAAATAGAGAGGTGTTCCCCTAATTGAGTATCTTTCAATTGATGATGAAAAATAAAATCTGGATATCTTTATTATAGATCATTCTAATAAAATGGAATCCCATACTAGTCACATTTAATGTATGGTTCAAAGCTACTTCTTCTCCTTGGGTGATGATTTATGGACTTGGGAACTGGTTGAATTTGGGATACGCACTTTGAACCTATTTTATCAGCTTATTATTAACACTTCTTCTACTCTAAAATGGAATGGAAAGATACACATAAATATTATTTATACTTAAATATTTAATCTTGTTTTAAGGGTGCTTCATTACATTCTATGAAATGATGATTTTTTACAAAAAAAAAATTAGAATCTTTTTGGGCTCAATTTTCATGCTCTGTCATCCTCATAGGGAGGATTTGGATCACCTGTTCATGACTTATGTTACTAAATCTTCTATGTGGGGAGATATAGTATATATATTATGATGTTCTCATCCCCCTATTTCTATCCTTATCATGGCTTTAGAAAGTGATGGTTGGATATTACACTTTTTCTACATCTCTGGCTTTTAATTCGTGTTTCTATTATGAAATTGGGGTACATCCTATGATAGGTTCACAACTGATGGCTTCATGGTTTAGTTTCTTTTTATTCCCATGTTTCTTTCGATCAAATCTTATTTTCTATAAAATTTGTTAACATCCCTTAAAATGTACTTTTTATAGCCTTCTTAATGATCTTTCAGTTCATAGATGTATTGGAATCAGGATTAACTTTTTTTCGACTCCTAGAACTATAGATGTTCTTTGGTATCTTACTTCTATTGAATTTATTAAAATGAATATTTATGGGTCTTTGGGAGGCCATTAATATAAGGCCCCATCCTTAAACAATACTTAATCTTGAGATATTTCAGGAATACACATTGAGGATATTTTCAGGATTAGTGTTTTAGAGAATTAGATCCTAAATCATGCATTACTCTCCACATTTAAACAAAGTGGTTACCTAAAAGATAATACTCATTTTTCCCATCAATGGAAACATATTTAAAATAAAACATATATTCTTTCTTGAAACTTCCTTGACACTATCATCACATCATGTACCATTCCCTTGACCTGTGAAAAACATTTCAAAAACTTGGGATGAGCATAAAATGCTCAGTAAGGGATTTGAAAGTACGAAATGAAAACATTAGTCCATGTAAGAAATCATAATTTACTCATAAAACATAAGCACTTTAAAATACCTCATCAAATTATGAATAAATCATAGAAATAATATGACATAAAGGTAACTTGAGGAATTCATAACATTCTTACGTAGGGAGTAACCCTCATGGTTACGTTTGGAATACCCAGTACAGTATATTCCCTAAATCTCTTCGATGAAAATTAGATCATAAATCATGCATTACTCTCCACATTTAAACAAATTGGTTACATAAAAGATAGTAATCAGTTTTTCCATCAAAGGAAACATATCTAAAATAAAACATGGATTCTTTCTTGACACTTCCTTGACACTATCATCACATCATGTACCTTTCCCTTCACCTGTGAAAAACATTTCAAAAACATGGTATGAGCAAAAAAAGCACAATAAGGGATATAAATGTATGAAATGAAAACCTTAGTCCATGTATGAAATAATTCTTTACTCATAATACGTAAGCACTTTACCATACCTCATCAAATCATGAATAAATCCTAGAAATCATAAGACACAAAGGTAACTTGAGGAATTCATAACATTCTTACGTAGGGAGTAACCCCCATGGTTACGTTTGGAATACCCATAATAGTATATTCCCTAAATCTCTTCGGAGAAACCTTAACGTTTATGTCCTTCATGTTACCCAATGCATTTGAGATCTATATCGGGATCACCCTCCCTTAGTGTATCACAGAACCACCCGTCTTCATAATAATTCCCAAGAGCCATAACATAATCATATCACATAAAACATTCATAAAGGAAACAAAACATTTCCACTTTTCAATCACAAGATATCAATACAACACATTAATATAAAAACATTATGAAAACCATTTTAAATACCAAAATAAAATAAAAGTAAAACATGGTATTTATTTTTCATTTAAAAAATATATGGCTTGTAGAGGAAGCCGAATCTCAAATAATGGTCACGGCGGCAGAGAAGTCGTTGTCGCAACATACGTATGAAAAAAAAACATTCCCTTTTGTCGTTTAGTAAATTTATTTGTATAAAAATATTCATTTTGAGTAAATTTAAAAGTCAAATGGGTTTATACACTATATAAATGAAGGTTTTGTATAAAACAAAATATGCCTCAATGAAAGGAGATTGAGACGAAGTCCCTTACCTCGGGTCCGACTTGACTCGATCGTTATTTAACATCCTGAATAATAAACTTCATTTAATTTCTACTTGCATAAGAACATTTTTCAAGTTCATTATTCCTTTTATATCACTTATTACCATGTCATGAGCACTATGTAATTATTTAAGTTAATAATGGTCATTTTAATGATCATTAGTACTCGAGTCAAAAATAAACTCTTTATAATTACAAGTTGATCATGTAGTCAAATATACATTATCTCAAGAATGATATTAATGATGTAGATGTCATATATATCATATATATCCAGTATATACATGCGTTTATAATATTACATAATCATTTAGAGGTAAGAAATGATATGCACCGTTCATGGAGACGGTAAGCCGTACGTACGCATGAACGCTACTTTCATTTCTATTTCATATTATATGGAATGGAATCATAATGATATAAATGTATATTATAATTCCAGTATAATATCATATATAATATCATTAACTCCATCCTTTATATGTCCCACATATGGCATTAACGAATCAAATCACTTTGAGGGGGCGGTAGTCTGCACTTCCTAAAATGAAGATATCATATTTACCCATAATGGAAACCATAAATGTAACACCCTGATATTTTATTAGAAGTATTTTTTTTATAATATTTTTTATGGAAAGGAATCTTCCACTACACACAACACTATCTTGGCTTGCATTACACGCAATCACGACCTTCCCCGATAGCGTGTGTAGTAAGCAATACCGAGTTTCACTAAACAACGATATATTATAATATTATAAACTAGACATTATAAATATTATTAACTTAATTTTAAATTTTATAAAATTATAATTCATCTTATACATTTTCTAGAATGAGGTATGAAAACAAAATCAGTTTTTTTGATAAAAGAAGTATTTTTAAAAAAATGCAGTTTTACCGCCTTTTGATGGCGCACCCACATTAAATAAAGTTTTTGACAAGTTTATAAGTTCAATTTGAGAAAAATAAAATTCTTCCTTAGAATCAAGATACAAAAATTTACTTTGGATAAAATTTTCATATTATTCTGATAACTTTCATATTTTAATGAATAATAAAAACATGCTATATTCTAATTAAAAACAACTTTTTTCATCGTAATACATTATATGGTTAAATTATAATATTTAATGTTTTTAAAGAATAAATAGAATATATTTTTACCATTTAATATAATGTATATAATTATCATTAAATTTACATTGAATTCATAGGTAAAAACATTTCAATCTTTGGCAATGTTTTAACTTTTAAAACCCGTTTTCTTAACAATGAGATTAATTTTAAATTAATTACTGAAACTTCTGTGTTTTGAATTTTGAAAAATGGATTCCATATTTGGAATCCGTGGGTCCAAATTATGTTAATAGGTTACTTTTATTTTTTTGAAATTATGAATAGTAACTATGGTAATTTTTATTTACTACGGTTAAAGGTAAATAAGGTAATTCAATGTTAAAACAATATTATAATAATTCAAAATTACCTTGACACTTGTACTAACCTTATTGGATGAGTAGTGGACAACCATGGGCATCTTTGGGTCGATTTTGGGACCCCATTGAGCCACTTGGTAGTGAAAATGACAATTTGGATTAATTAATTTAATGCAATGAAAAAATTGACATTAACAACAAACATTTAGTGATTAATTCTTATAAGCTGTTATATAAAATATATTTTAGACTATTAATATTAATTAGAAAGCTAAAACGATTTCCTACATAATTGTATTTTATTTTTAGTTTTTAGTCAATAAATACTTTAATTTATTTATGACAAAATGATGATGGAGTAATTATCTTATTAATGAAATATTGACATAATTGATGTTATAAATACCCAAATAAATGTAATTTGAGAATTTTTATGAATTCCAATAATTTTATAGGTTAATATGACATGTCAGTATTGATTTAATTAACTTTTATCGAACTAATCATTCTGTTATGAGTTTCAAAAAAATCAATTACCAAATACTGTCAAAATTGACATAAAATAGTTTTTTAAACAAATATTATATTATTTATTGTTATTATATTCTTAAATATCTAAGGTTCGGCCAAGATACTTATATCATGATAGGTGTATCATTAATGGACCACTTGGGGGTTTCTTGTATAACACCCCAAACTTCTACGGTACGCTTCTCTTGGAATAATGTGATAGCGTGTGTTGTACGCAACATCGAGTTCTAACACACCACAACCAATCAAACTAGCCATTATGAATAGTAATACCTACTTTTTGAAATTATATATATTTTATATTTCAAAATGGACTTCATTTTTTGATTCAGAATATCAAAATTATCCTAAGATGAATTTTTGGTATTTTTCTGAGAACTCCCAATTTTTATGTATAGTGAAAATACTTAAAAACGAATTTTTTAATCAAAATAATTCATAGTGATATATTATATTATTTTATGTTTTTAAAGTATAATTAGAATATATTTTTACCATTCTATCCAATGGTGTTCATTAGAATGAATCTCACTTTGAAATTGGACTTAACAATTGTCAATCTTTTGATATATATTGTTTCTTAAAAACACGCTATTTGTTTCAACAGCGGAAACTAATTATAAAATTAATTAATGAAACTTATATGTTTTAATTTTTTAAAATGGAAATCATTTTTGGATTCTGAATATCAATTATAGCTTAGGCTGAAATTTTGGCATTGTTCTGAAAACATCAATTTTTGATGAATAGTGAAACTACTAAGTGGTAGTTAAAAAACTGAATTTTTCATAAAACATAATTTTACCATTTATGTGATTGGAATTTTGAAAATCCGAGAGACACGGTTAATATCAAGGAAAAATATGTGGTTCAATGAGATGAAAATAATTTTTGGTGAATTGTAACTTTTTACTTTTATTTACCACGGTTATAACTAAATAGGGTAATTAAGGGTAAAAATGACATTAATATTACCATAACACATGTCCTAATTCTATTGGACACGTGTATCTAGACAAAAAACAACCTTAGAAATAATGTATTATAGTTTAGGTCCACTTGGATTAGATTAGGGAATTTATTATTATTAAATTCAAAGAAGAGTTAAAAGAGTAAAAATCAAAGTTTATTTACTAAAACATTTTTAATATAGGGTGATACATAAGATAAATTCTATTGTAAATATTCCTTATAATTCTAAAACGATTTCCTACATAATTATATTTTATTTATAGTTTTTAGATATTAAATAATTTAATTTATTTATGACATAATGATGATGCAGTAATTACCATAATTGTGAACAATTAAAATAATTGAAATTATAAATACCCAAATAAAAATAAGTTGAGACTTTTAAGGAATTAAAATAATTTTCTAGAAGAATATGAAATATTAGGATTGATTTATTTGACTTTTTTTGAACAAATCATTCTTTTATTATTTTCCCAAAAATCAATTTTCCAATAGTTGCAAAATTGACATAAAAGAGTTTTTTAAACAAATAATATATTATTAATTGATATTAAATTCTTAAAAATCTAAGGTTCGGCCAAGAGACTTATATCATGATAGGTGTATCATTAATGGGCCACTTGGTGGTCGTTTGGTGGTATATAGTAATTTTATTAACTATATAATATAAAAATACAAAGTGACTTGGTTAGTGTCAAACTAATTAACTAAGAGTTAAACCTAAAAGATAAGGTTAATATAATGATGCAAACCTGTCTAAATACTATTGGTTGAGTGGTTTTCGACCCATCCCCACCTTAAACTTTAAATAATCCACTTTTGTGCCATTATAAGTCGAATATAAATTTGTTATAAAATAATATTTCTAACTTTTCCAAAGGTTCCCCTCAGCTCTCTTATAAAATGGAACTCTCCTTTCTCATTATCTCACACAATCAAAGACTTTTGGCTCGGCCAAACTCTGCCCAAATACTCTCCCAAATTCCCTAAATTCATCCTAGAGGCCTTACTTTAGTCAGAAAGCAAACTAAGATCCATTTTGATCAAATCAAAAGGAAGAACCCGAAGAAGAGGTAATGATTTACCACCCTTTTCCAAGTTCCTTTCTTCTTCCACTTATTCCTTCTTTGTTATTACCATTCTAAAATAATAACCCCAATATATTATATACACTGTGATGTTATTATAAATATGGTACAACCATATTCAGTATTCTATCCATCCTTTGAATAACACGTCACCATACGTGCGTACGTACGGCTTACCGTCTCCACGTCGTGGTGTAATTGTTATTCAATAAATTATTATTTGGATGGGTATAATAATGATGTGTAACTCATGTAAATAATAAATATAACATGATAATGATTTTGTATATATGTTATACCATCCAATTATATATTATTTTAATATGAAAAGAATGATATTGTCACTGGTGCGTACGTACGGACTACCGTCTCCACGAACGCGATGGAATTCATTCGCCATCGTATCAATTCAAGTCTAATTCTCATTTGATGATTAATAAAAGTATATAAAGACTTGATATCATTCTGGATAGGATTATGATACAACCTATCCATGACAAACATGGATTATGTAACAAAACATATAAAAGAAAATGAGTAAGTTAACACCCGAAACACGATAATACTAAGATATTATTAATAAATCAATGTTAAAAGATCATATATGATATCATATTAATGTATATGATTATTTTATAATTTAATAACAATTATTTCACCATTATACAGGAGTTTAATCTACCCTCAACCAATGAAAAGTACATGGTGAGGGTTTATTTCGCAATCTCTTCATTATCCGAGGTTGTTTATATGTAATAATATATTGGGATCTCTTTATCATTCACATCAATGTTTCTTAAAAATGTATTTCAAAACAATTTTTCTATTTAAAAAAATATGGGTTAAAGTCATTTATACCCTTTTTTTACTTTTTATAAGTGGTTTATAAAAGAATCATTCCATCGTTTTCCAAACAAGGTGCTTTTAACCTTTTCGGAAGAATTAAGGTAAGAATGTTTTTTTAACTTCTACGGTGGGTGCAGCTATTTTCCACCGTTATAAAATCTTTGAATCATCCTTTACATGATTATAAGAATATTTTCAATGAAAATGTTTTATTTTATAAATATATGAATCTTAAATGATTTCAAAATAGAAAGAGATATTTCTCTAAAAAGAGTTTTGATTTCATCTATGTCAACATCCTTTGATGGATTTTACACTTATTTGAATTTGATTTATTATGATACAAAACTTATATATTGTATTGAAGGTTTTGTGATTAATTTGACTATGGATGTGTTATTTTTATACAATTCATGGTTTATGGATGAAGTATTTACATTTTGTATGCTAGTTTTAATACGAATGTTTATGTTATGTTTAAACCTTTTCATATGGGAATGCATTGGACTTAATATGTGACGGGTGGAGCCCACTATAGCTCCTTAATGCATCGGTAGGTCTCCAGAGACAAACTAGTGTCTTGGCACAAGGCCTTGGAAAAATCTTATTTGTAATCTTGGCACGAGGCCTTGGCTATATGGTTATGATAGTCTGGCATTATGCATTCCATCATTATGAAAGTGGTTATTGATATTGCATGTGATTATTCGATTAGTAGAATATCTATGTGAATATGTAAATGGAATTATTTCATTTTATTTTTTCCATACTATGTTGAAGTTCGAGTTTAAAAGGAATTTGTTTTAGTTATACATTGACTTAAATGTTTATTCTTATTTATGAATGTTTCTGCTATATTGTTATCCTTACTGGGCATTTGAGCTCACGCCTTTTCTATGTTTTATTTTTTCCTGGATGTGAAGATGTAAATTATGAATGACTTGCAGGGAAATTATGAGGGGATAATAGTGTGGAATATGGAGACAATATGTTGTTGTATTAGTTTTTCACTTTATGATGTAATGTAAAACTTTATGAATATATCTAGTGTTTCCAAGGATACTAAACCAATCGGTATTTTGATATTTGATCTTTCTTGTGATCATGACAATGTTATGTAATAATGCAGCAACTCAGGGTAACTGGGTTCGAGGTGTTACAGCTGTTATCAGAGGAAGTTTAGTACAAACCTTGGAAGCTAGATTTAGATAAACTCTGATTAGAGAACATAGACCTAAGATGGAATTTGAGGATTAGTATAGATGAACTTCCTAGAATTTTGGTATTGTAGAGATTTTGTGAGTTTTCTGAGAAATACATCCCTGTCTGGATACGAGCAGGTAGAGCCTACTCTGGCATAGATGTACCTAGGGGAAAAACCCTAAAACACCGCTTTGAGCTAGACTCGAATGGGAACTGGTGCATGACAACGGGCCCTGCTGCACTCTTGGTTACGACACTCCCTGGGGATATGCTTAGGATAACTCTCATTTTAATTACAAATCATTATGAAAGGTTTATGAGTATATAATTCCTCAAGGAAAACATTTTTTTATTATGGATTATATCCATAAATATTTAAATTTATGTTAACTGTTTTATAGGTATAGAATTATGTATTTTGATTCATAAACTTATCTAGTTTATGCCATTTTTTAGAAATGGCGCCAAATGGGAGAAATGGAAACTGTATCAATGCACACACTCCATGTAGGGATTTCCGTCCAACTCAAGATAATTATAGGGGGACTGGTGATTAAACTGGTGCTGATCAACTAATTACCATACTAGTACAACTCACTCTGGTTATGAATAATAACCTTACCCGTATGGAGCACCCTGATCCACAACGTGGAGGACCAATGTAAGATCGCTTTATGAGGCAAAAACCACCAAATTTCAATGTTAGTACAAATCCCTTAGTAGCTAAGCAATGGATAAATTCCCTAGAGAAAATATTTCAGGCTTTGGGGAGTAGTGAAAGGGAAAAAGTTATCATAGCAGTTTACCACCTCACTGGAGATGCTGATCAATGGTGGTCGTTGATTCAAAACATGAAGGAAGATTATGAAGTATCAAATATGTAATGGAGAGAGTTCAAAGATCTATTTTTAGAAAAATACTTTCCTCGTGACCATCAAGCAGATATGGAAAGGCAATTTTTGAGTCTGAGACAAAAGCAGGATGAGAATGTCGCAAAGTATGTGGCTAATTTTACAAGGTTAGAAAGGTATGCTGGATATTATATACATAACCAAAGAAGTAAGATTGATCGTTTCTTTGATGGGTTAAAACCATTTCTCCGTCGACCATTAGTATCACAATCCATTTCATCGTACGAAGACATTGTCTCATGTGCTATCAAGACCGAAAATGAATTCTCTAAGTATTATGACATTAAAGCAAAGCAAGAGAAGAAGAGATGTACTGATCAGCCTGGGAATGGAAATAAGGGGAAGAAGGGAAAGGTTGAATATCCATCCTATGGTAAATGTTGGAAAAAACACCTCGGTACTTACTTAAAGGTAATGGATTCCTATTACAAGTGTGGTGAAAAAGGCCACCAAGCTCGTGAATGCAAAGGGAAGAATGAAGCTACCAATGTTCAATGCTACAATTGCAGGGATATGGGACATTATGCAAATGAATTTGCTAAGCGTTAGTGGAACATACCTCAGAAAAGGCCAAGGTATCATGGCCAAGCTTATGCTATCACTACTGTTGAGGTATAAGCTCCGAAAGACATGGTGGCAGGTAACATAATGGTTTCCTCAAGTTTAACAAATGCATTATTTGATTCTGGATCATCACATTGTTTCATATCTTCCCATTTTGCTAAGAAAATTAGATATTTACAATTTGATTTAACAAGGGAGTTGTCAGTTAAAACTCCTAAGGGATGTATCATTACAACAAAGTTTTGTGAATCGATCCCCATTAGAGCACATAAATGTTCTTTATCTGTTGATCTCATCATCATACCTATGATTGAGTTTGATATAATCCTCGATATAGATTAGATTTCGGATTATGATGCGAATATTTATTGTAAGAATAAGGAGGCTACGATTTTTGATGATGATGATAAGGAACACCTTATTTTTAGAGTAGAATCGTCACCACCTAATTCTTATCTAGATCCACCCCCAGTAGCTCAACTAAATTCAATTATTGGGGAGGAAGAGAATGAAATGACAGTGGGTGAGGAAAGGAATGTTCAAATAGAGGTTGTAACTATTGTGAAAGAATATGTAGATGTGTTTCCGGAAGATTTACCTGGACATCCTTCAGAATGTGAAGTTGAGTTTTCCATTGATTTAATTCCTGGATCAAGGCCTATGTCTAAGACCCCTTATATAATGGCCACTGTAGAATTAGTTGAACTAAAGAAACAACTAGATGAATTGAGTAATAATGGATTTATTCTCCATAGTGTTTCTCAATGGGGATCCCCTATTCTTTTTGATAAAAAGAAAGATAGATCCATGAGGTTATGTATCGAATACAGGGAGATCGATGCAATAACAATAAAGAACAAGTATCCCCTACCTTGCATTGATGATTTATTTGACCAACTGCATGGAGCTCAATACTTTTCAAATATTGACCTTCGATCAGGATACCATCAGTTGTGTGTGAATAAGGAAGACATTCCAAAGACAGCATTTCGAACAAGGTACAGGCATTACGAGTTTACAGTAATGCCTTTTGGATTGACTAATGCACCCTCTGTATTCATGGATCTGATGAATAGAGTTTTCAAGGAATATCTCGATGAAATTTTTGTGGTATTTATTGATGATATCTTGGTATACTCTAAATTCTATGAAGATCATGAAAGTCACTTCCGCATTATCCTAAAGACTCTGAGAAGACATGAATTATACGGGACGTTTAGCAAGTGTGAATTCTGGCTTAATGAGATTTCTTTTCTTGGCCATATTGTCTCTAATGATTGAATCTCTGTTGATCCTTATAACACCAAGGCAATCCATGAATGGCCAGCACCTACGAGTATAACTGAGGTATGCAGTTTTATTTGTTTGGCAGGTTATTATCGACTTTTCGTCCAGAATTTTTCCCGATTGGCAAACCCATTATCGAAGCTCACATGTAAAGGGGTTAAATTTGTTTGGAAAAAAGAGTGTGAAGAATGCTTCGAAGAACTGAAGAGAAGGTTAGTCAATGCTCCTATATTGACTCTACCATCCGAGAATGATGGGTTCATTATTTATATTGATGCATCGAAAAAGGACATGGTTGTGTCCTTATGCAGAATGATATGGTTATTGCCTATCCATCACGATAGTTGAAAATTCATGACAAAAACTATCCTACTCATGATCTCGAGTTAGCAGCTGTGGTCATTGCTTTGAAGATATAGAGGCACTATAGAGACCCGAAGCTTGACGTACATTGAAATTACATTAATTTATCAGAATACTTAATACATAACAAAAACAAACAGACAAGGACCGTAATAGTATAGTGTCTTTGGAAACTTGGAACGTAATCTTCTAATCGTGGTGAATGATCTTCAACATCTCCCAAAAAGATCTTCCCCTTTTTTTCTTACCTAAAACCTTTCTTTATATCCTAGGGAAAAGAATACATAAAAAGGGTGAGATCAAATGTGCAGTAAGGGTATGCATGGAGAAAATAAAACATTCCATATATATTTGAACTTAAAAAAACATGAACATTAAAAATCTTGAGCAACGACATAAAACATGGAAGTACAAAAGGAATAGATCATAATGTAACATAAATTATGATAAAATAGCATGGGAATAAAACATGTAATTGGGGCATCCATTAAGCACATGTAATGATTTTCATAGTAGCCAAGGCATTGCTGCCAAGACCATCTTTGTGGACAAAGTCTCTTTCTCAATCGAGTTCACTCCTCGTTCCAGTCCTGTATTACTGAACCTGTTTAACTTGTCGTTCCAGCCATGTCTATCTCATGAGATATAAATAATTACCCAATGCATTGGAGGGAGATATAGTTCCCACCCATCTCATAATTAAATCATTCTTACTTGTGCCACAACATAAACATAAATCATTCATCATAACCCAAAGAATAAAATGGGTTTCATAAATATCATTCCATCATCACATAATCCATATAAAAGAAATGGATATAATTTCATAATAAGAAAAGTGAAACCATGTAAATCATAGAGACATTATACATGAAACATACACATATGAAATAAAGCCATCTTAGATGGAAAAATGGTTTTTATAAAACACTTGAAAATAATTCATGAGGGAAATATCCTTTCTTCTTCAAAATTATTTTCTTTTCACAAAACATCATGAAATTTTAAAAGAAGGAGATTTTGTTGAAAATATTCACGAAATATTTTTGAGGAAGCTTCATGAAAATAAGTCTTTATAAAATCGTAAATATCAGTTCATGCCGTATAAGTCAAAAAAACATTCTTCTCGTACTTTTGTCGGAAAAGTCAAAAAGTACCTCGTAACGTAAACAAAAGAATTATTCCTCACATACCATGTATTAAAAGTAAAGAATGGTTAAAAAGGAATTTAAACATACATGAAAACACTTTTATAAAACATATACATGGATGATAGAAATATCCTCAGTAAATACTTACGAATAAGCAATCTCAGATAAAAATGAGATTTGCGGAATTATCCCTTACCTTAGGTCCGATATTCTTCGTACGTATCCGAACCTCCTATATAATGATTTAAATAATGTTATTTACTTATTAAATAATCATATTAATTGTTATGATATCATATATGGTTCACTTATGACTTTATATTACCCCTTCTTTTGTAAGTTCCATGTTAAAGAGCGTTTTGGGTAAAATCGTTTCATTTGTCGTCCATGTTTTGACTTGTAATTATTCATATGATTACCTAGATCATGATTACATACATCCAGAATGTAAAACATTATTTATATATAATATATATTCAGAATATACATATATGTAATCGATCGATAAATGGAAAGAAACACACCGTTCATGGAGACAGTAGGCTGTACGTACGCATGAACGTTGTTTTCTTTTCCTCATTTAATTGAATGGAATTAATTGGATGAAATACATATATATATACATAAATCCAGTATCATTATTATGTCATATATTTCATGATTACTTATTATATATACTTTATAATCATTTATGAATGGTTAATCATTGAGAATGAATCTCATCGCGTCGTGGAGACGGTATTCCGTACGTACGCACGAGTTATGATATCGTTCCCATGATCGTGGAATTTTATTGGAGTGTATGTATACTATTACAGAATCATTATCACATTAAAATAATCATATATAGTTATTATTTACACCATTATACCAATCCAAGTAAGGTGGTGGTGGAAAATAGATTACACCACGGCGTGGATACGGTATTCTGTACGTACGCACGCACGGTGATTTCGTTTTTCGTAGGATGGATAGATGGTGAAATAGGTTTGTTTCATACTTATAATAACATATAAGTATATGAGTGATACTGCTGTTATTACTTCATAATTAAACAACCTAAGAAAAATAAGTGGAATAAGAAATAGAGGTGAAATAATCAGTAACGGAAATTACCTCTTCTTTGAAGCGCCTTCTTGAGACCTCCTCTTAGGGCACTAAAATTTGTCTTTGAAGAAGACCAGGACCTCTAGGATGTTTCTAGGGAATGGGAGAAGAGAATTGGGCAGGGGTTGGCCGAGCTTGAAGGCTCAAAGTGGTGTGTGTAAGAGAGGGAGGAGGTGCCCTTTTATAAGGGAGGAGAGGGGTACCATTGGAATTCTTTAAAATATAAATTTATAATAAATCTAACCCCACTTAAAAACCTCTAAAAATGACACATATTCAAAGATTAGATTAGATAGGGTTGTAATCTTATCATCCAATCAAATTTAGACATTTTTGGATCTTATTTTAAACCTTATCATTTTGATTTATCCTTATTTAATATATTTAAGTTTATTTGTGGTAATAAAATTCATAATTTTAAATTATAAAAAATAATTACATATTTGTAGTGAATTTTCCATAATTGGTTACTTTATAAAATTATAGACCATATAAATTTAAATTTATAATTTTTTAAAATTTTTGTGATTTTTAATCAATTTTATAATATGTTATTTTTATAAAATAACAATAGTGTTAATTTTGACACTATTCATTTATTTGAATTTAAATAAAATATATACAGAAGATAAGTTAGAAATAAAAGCTTTAATAGATTCATAAATGGTCATATGTATCTATAAAAGTAGTTTATCACATTAAATAGTTCATATAATGTTATTTTTATTATTTTTAAAACCATTTATTTGGTTTATCTCTTAATAAAATAAATACTACAACATTTTTGTATAATTATTTAATATACTTATTTGTTGCATAAAAATAAAAAACAAAATCCTATGATGAATATAAATCAATTACCTTTCACAATAATACTTTTACTCGAATTTATCATCTTAAAATAAAAATATTAAAAAATTTATATTTATTAAATTATGAAGGTGACAACTTTGGAATCATTTAAAATAAAAAAATATAAGTGTCATAATCTCTTTTATAAGGATCCAAATGGTCCAATATTAGACCATTGGATTATTATGGTTTACATTTACATGAAAAATAAGTTTTGGTCAGGGTTTTGTCCATGTTATGGTCACTATTATTTTAATAAAAACTATATTCTTGATTTTTCACGAGATAAACAATTTATGCATCACTATTGTGTCATAATTAATGATAATTATTTAATCCCTAAAAATTATAAATAAATTCATATGATGTAGAAGATTTTATTAGATTTCTGGAAACTAATATTGTTCGATGTTTCATGAAGTTTATCACTAAATTAAAATTAATATACTTATAAGATTTAAGAGAGTGACATATTGTCACTTTTTTTGGGTTTTAATAATAATTAAGTTATTTTCATGGGAAAAAGTCCATTAAATGAATCTACTCCGACCCTTAGGTGATTTGGGTATACTTTTAGCCATCCAATATAATTTTGACAAGTGTTAGGGTAATTTTATACTATTATATTTACCCTTAATTACCCGATATACCTTTAACTATGGTAAATAAAATTTACTGTAGTTACTATGCATAATTTCCAAAAATAAAAAGTAGATTATTAACATAATTTGGACCCACTGATCCCAAATATGGAATCAATTTTTTCAAATTCAATTCACAAAAGCTGCAGAAATTAAATTAAAATTAATCTCGTTGTCGAAAGAAAACGGGTTTTTCTTTAAAACATTGCAAAAGATTGAATTGATTTAACCTACAAATTTAATGTAAAATAAATTCTAATGACATAAATTATATTAAATGGTAAAAATATATTCTATTTATACTTTAAAACAATTCAATATTATAATTTAACCATATAAATTATTGCGATGAAAAAAGTGGTTTTTAATTAAAATATAGCGTGTTTTTACTATTCATCAAAATATGAAAGTTACCAGAATAATATGAAAATTTTATCCAAAGTAAATTTTTTTTCTTGATTCCAAAGAAGAATTTTATTTTGTCAAATTTAACTTATAAACATGTCAAAAACTAGATTTAATGTGGGTGCGCCATCAAAAGGCGGCAAAACTACATTTTTTTAAAAATACTTATTTTACCCGAAAAATTTATTTTGTTCTTATACCATGTTCTAGAAAATGTGTAAGATAAATAATAATGTTATAAAATTCAAAATTTAGTTAATAAAATTAATAACAGCTAGTTCATAATAATATTATAAAAATATATCGTTGTTTAGTAAAACCCGGTATTGCGTACAACACACGCTATCGAGGAAGGTCGCGATTGCGTGTAATGCAAGCCAAGTCAGGGTTGCGTGTTGCACAAGAATCCTTCATTGTTTCATATAATAGAATCCAACCATTTTTCATTTATACATTGAATATATATATATATATACTCAATGTTGGGTAGAATAACTATTATCAAAATTGTGTGTAACACGATCCAAGAATAGTGTTGCGTATACTACAAGCTAATACGGTGTTGCGTATAGCGCAAGGTAATCTTGGTGTAGCATTAAACAGAAGACATTAATGAAATTAAAAGATATTTTCCATCAAATCTTGGGGTGTTACATTCTACCCCCCTTAAAATGAATTTCTCCCTCAAAATTCGTCGGGGTTATAAATGGTTTACTACTCAAAAGTTTGTTTAATAGAAACCCACATCATAAAAAGGAATACCAAAACATGGATTTAAAAACTAATGTATGAAATGTAATGGTTACACAAATTAACTCATCACTGGGTTTCCACGTAGGGGAACATAGGTGAAAATATGGATATGGAAGAAAAATTTAACCATCAAGTTCTGATGGAGAGTGGTAGAGAACATGGAAATGAAAAATCCAACAATCACAAAGCTATTGATTTGTGATGATCTAAGTTGCCATCTGATTCATCAGATATAAGGGAACTATGACAACATTTTTTATTTTCAAGATCATTTCCCTAAAGTTAATGAATTAAAATAAATACTTTCATGATTTTGGTACAATCTCACTGTTGTTCGTGAATTGAACAATTTCCACTTCATCCCTGAATGAAATGATGTTGAATTTGTCATCCGTGATGTGTTAGAAGATAATGTGATAGAATGATGGGTCATTCCATCTCATTCAAACAAAAGGTTATCAAATGTTATAAGTCCATCTTATGGTTAGATTAATCATATATGGTTCCAAAAATTAACTTATACTTCATATATCATACCGCATAATAAAATAAAACTAGTTTCTACTAACCAAGGACTTCCTATAGGCCAGTGGCAGGTGATAAAGGCCAGTCACACTTCGGTTGTGGGTTCGATTCCCACAGCCTTGTCCGATGCGATGGGCTGTCGCCCGTCCTGCAGGTTGTCCTTATTCTAAAACTATGTTACTATAACATCCCATAAATAATATCGAAAATAAACTTCTATCCTTAAACAATACTAACTTATGTCCAACATAATCTATTCCAATCTTTAGGCTTATCCATAATACTGTATTCCACTCTCATATTATAGTGAAAACGATTACCATAGATTTGATATAACAATCATGTTAATTCCATCGTTGATCCCCATATATCATAAGATATATCTTGTTGGTCACATTCCAAACATTCTAAGGCCTTAATCATGTATTCTCTTGAAAAATGAATACCCATTAAATCTTAGTGAAAACATGAATGTTGTCAAAAGTTAACTCTTTCCACATACCAAAATCCAAAAATTCTATATACTCAAACCATGATATAACCTTCTCCTTATATCGGTCATGAGCTCATTAATACTATCAAACATTTAATTTTCTTCTTACCCCTTCATTATGCGCATATCATCTAACTTCCAAAAATACTTGAATAACATTTCATGGATACTACTCCCATTAATCATACACTTTCAAAACATAGGAAAGACAATAGTGTAACAATCCTTAGATGTCTCTTTATTCCATAGTACCATGAGATTACTTATACAACATTACACTTGATAAACATGTAATCATTCCAATACCTTCTTAAACCATTGACCGAGCTTCAACAATTCATTCATCTCACATATCATTTGTAGTCTCTTCATCGTCATCAACATAAATACTTCCCATACGACCGTACTGGTTCTCTTCATGAGACTTTCCCTTAGGGAATTGGTTTTCCTAATGCCCGTACATTCCATATTTAAAACATTTAACCATTGTTGATGTCGTAGCAATACCATTATCCTCATCCATGGTGTTAACTGAACCTTTTCTTTTGCACTTACTGGATTTAGGTCCTTCTTTTCCACACCTAAAGCATCTTCCAGTTCCTTTCAAATATTCTCCTTCATGCCTCTTCCCACATGATTTATATAGGGTAAATTGATCTTTCTTTCCTCTATGATCATCATCAAACTCCATCTTTCTCTTATTATCTGAGTCGGGAAACTTACCAAAGATGAGATTATTGATCATATTATGAGATTTTTGATTAGTAATAATAATGATGTTTGGACTTACAGATCCCATTTCATTTGGTTTCTCATGAAGAAAATCATTCCATTGTCTATCATATCCTCCATTATCGTGAATCTTCTTGTTTCCAGCCATTTTCTAAAACCCAAAAAGAATAGTGTGAGAGGGAAAAATCATGCTAGGGAAAATAACATATTAAAGGGGAAGCACCCTGAATATATAACATCTTAGGATAAATTCTAATATCGTTACCGTAGTTCTAGGACTATATCCTATACGTATACTTATCCTTAGGGACATCCCTAGACATACCATAGAAATATCTCTAGGGATCTCACTAATGTTTTCACATCCTAGTTTCCAAAGGTTGACTAAACCTTTCCTCTGATACCAACTATAGAGACCTGAAGCTTGACATACTTGGACATTTCATTACTTTAGTAGAATACTTAATACATAACAAAAACAGACACACAAGGAATGTAATAGTTTAGTGTCTTCGGAAACTTGGAACGTAATCTTCTAATCGTGGTGAAAGATCTTCAACATATCCCAAAAAGATCTTCCCCTTTTTTTCTTACCTAAAACCTTTATTTATATCCTGGGGAAAAGAAAACATAAAAAGGTTGAGCTCAAATTCTCATTAAGGGTAAGCATGGATAAAATAAAACATACCATATACATTTGAACTTAAAAAAACATGAACATTAAAAATCTTGAGCAACGAAATAAAACATGGAAGTACATAAGGAATAGATATTAATGGAACATAAATCATGATAAAATAGCATGTGAATAAATCATGTAATTGTGGAATCCATTAAAAACATGTAATGATTTCCATAGTAGCCAAGGCATTGCTGCCAAGACCATCTTAGTGGACAATGTCCCTTTCTAAATCGAGTTCACTTCTCGTTCTAGTCCTGTATTACTGAACCGGTTTAACTTTCCATTCCAGCCATGTCTATCTAATGAGATATAAATCTTTACCCAATGCATTGGAGGAAGATATAGGTCCCACCCATCTCATAATGAAATCATTCATACTTGTGCCACAACATAAACATAAATCATCCATCCTAACCCAAAGAATAAAATGGGTTTCATAAATATCATTCCATCATCACATAATCCATTTAAAATAAATGGAAATAATTTCATAATAAGAAAATTGACACCATGTAAATCGTAGAGACATTATACATGAAACATACACATATGATATAAAGTCATCTTAGATGGGAAAATGGTTTTGATAAAACACTTGAAATGAATTCTTGAGGGAAATATTCTTTCTTCTTCAAAATTAATTTCTTTTGAAAAAACATAATTCAATTTTAAAGGGAGGATATTTTGTTGAAAATATTCATGAAATATTTTTGAGAAAGATTCATGAAAATAAGTCTTTATAAAACCGTAAAAATATGTTCGTGTCGTATAGGTTAAAAAACATTCTTCTCGTACTTTTGTCGGAAAAGTCAAAAAGTACCTCGTAACGTAAACAAAAGAAAGATTCCTTACATACCGTGTAGTAAAAGTAAAGAATGGTTAAAAAGGACTCTAAACATTCATGAAAACACTTTTATAAAACATATACATGGATGATAGAAATATCCCCAGTAAATACTTACGAATAAGCAATCTCGGATAAAAATGAGATTTGCAGAATTATCCCTTAACTTAGGTCCGATATGCTTTGTATGTATCCGAACCTATGTTATAATGATTTAAATAATGTTATTGACTTATTAAAGAATCATATTAATTGTTATGATATCATATATGGTTCACTTATGACTTTATATTACCCGTTCTTTTGTAAATTCCATGTTAAAGAGCGTTTTGTGTAAAATCGTTTCATTTGTCGTCCGTGTTTTGACTTGTAATTATTCATATCATTACTTAGATCATGATTATTTACATACATATTGTAAAACATGATTTATATATAATATATATTCATAATATACATATATGTAATAGATCGATTAATGGAAAGAAATACACCGTTCATGGAGACGGTAGGTCGTACGTACGCATGAACGCTGTTTTCGTTTCCTCATTGAATTCAATGGAATTAATTGGATGAAATACATATATATATATACATAAATCTAGTATCATTATTATGTCATATATTTCATTATTACTTATTATATATACTTTATAATCATTTATGAATTGTTAATCATTGAGAATGAATATCATCGCGTCGTGGAGACGGTATTCCGTACGTACGCACGAGAGATGATATCATTCCCATGATCGTGGAATTTTATTGGAGTGTATGTATACTATTAAAGAATAATTATTAATTTAAAATAATCATATATAGTTATTATTTACACCATTATACCCATCCAAGTAAGGTGGTGGTGGAAAATAGAATACACCACGGCGTGGAGACGGTATTCCGTACGTACGCACGCGTGATGATTTCGTTTTTCGTAGGATGGATAGATGGTGAAATAGGGTTGTTTCATACATATAATAACATATAATTATATGAGTGATACTGATGTTATTACTTTATAATGAAACAACCTAAGAAGAAGAAGTGGAAGAAGAAATAAAGGTGAAAGAATCGGTAACAGAAATTACCTCTTCTTTCAAGCCCCTCCTTGAGACCTCCTCTTAGGGCACTACAATTGGTCTTTGAAGAATACCAGTACCTATAGGATATTTCTAGAGAATTGTATAAGAGAATTGGGCAAGGGTTGGCCGAGCTTGATGGCTCAAAGTGGTGTGTGGAAGAGACGGAGGAGGTGCCCTTTTATAAGGGAGGAGAGGGGCACCTTTGGAATTCATAAAAATATTAATTTATAATAAATCTAAACCCACTTAAAAACTTAAAAAAATGACACATATTCAAATATTAGATGATATGGGGTTGTAAACTCATCAACCAATCAAATTTAGACATTTTTGGATCTTATTTTAAACCTTATCATTTTGATTTATCCATATTTAATCTATTTAAGTTTATTTGTGGTAAAAAAATTCTAAATTTTAAACTATAAAAAATAATTACTTATTTGTTGTGAATTTACCATAATTGGTTACTTTATAATATTATAGACCATATAAAGTTAAATTTATAATTTTTAAATATTTTTGTGATTTTCTATCAATTTTATAATATGTTATTTTTATAAAATAACAATAGTGTTAATTTTGACAATGTTCATTTATTTGAATTTAAATAAAAAATATACAGAATATATGATCGAAATAAAAGCTTTAATAGATTCATAAAAGGTCATATGTATCTATAAAATTAGTGTATCACATTAAATAGTTAATATAATATTTATTTTATTATTTTTAAAACCATTTATTTGGTTTATCTCTTAATAAAATAAATACTACAACATTTTTGTATAATTGTTTAGTATACTTATTTGTTGCATAAAAATTAAAAATAAAATCCAATAATGAATATAAATCTATTAAATTTCACAATAATACTTTTACTCGAATTTATCATCTTAAAATAAAAATATTAAAATTTTTATATTTATTAAATTATGAAGGTGACAACTTTGGCATCATTTAAAATAAAATGATATAAGTGTCATAATCGCTTTTATAAGGCTCCAAATGGTCCAATATTAGACAATTGGATTATTATGGTTTACATTGACATGAAAAATAAGTTTTTGTCAGGGTTTTGTGCATTTTATGGTCACTATTAGTTTAATAAAAACTATATTCTTGATTTTCCACTAGATAAACAATTTCTACATCACTATTGTGTCATAATTAATGATAATTATTTAATCCCTAAAAATTATAAATAAATTCATATGATGTAGATAATTTTATTATATTTCTGGAGACTACTCATGTTCGAGGTTTCATGAAGTTTATCACTAAATTAAAATTAATATACTTATAAGATTTAAGAGACTGGCATGTTGTTACTTTCTATGGTTTTAATAATAATTAAGTTATTTTCATGAGAAAAAGTCCATTAAATGAATCTAATCTGACCCTTAGGTGATATGGGTATAATTTTAGCCATCCAATATAATTTCAACAATTGTTAGGGTAATTTTATAATATTATATTTACCCTTAATTACCCGATTTACATTTAACTATGGTAAATAAAATTTACTGTTGTTACTATTCATCATTCCCAAAAATAAAAAGTATCTTATTAACATAATTTGGACCCACTGATTTCAAATATGGAATCCATTTTTCCAAATTCAATACACAAAAGTTGCAGAAATTAAATTAAAATTTATCCAGTTGTCGAAAGAAAATGGGTTTTTCATTAAAACATTGCAAAAGATTGAATTGATTTAACCTACAAATTTAATGTAAAATAAATGCTAATGACATACATTATATTAAATGGTAAAAATATATTCTATTTATACTTTAAAACCATTAAATATTATAATTTAACCATATAAATTATTGCAATGAAAAAAGTTGTTTTTAATTAAAATATAGCGTGTTTTTACTATTCATCAAAATATGAAAGTTACCAGAATAATATGGAAAATTTATCCAAAGTAAATTTTTATTTCTTGATTCCAAAGAAGAATTTTTTTTTGTCAAATTGAACTTATAAAAATGTCAAAAACTAGATTTAATGTGGGTGCGCCATCAAAAGACGGCAAAACTGCATTTTTTGAAAAATATTTATTTTACCCGATAAATTTATTTTGTTCTTATACCATGTTCTATAAAATGTGTAAGATGAATAATAATGTTATAAAATTCAAAATTTAGTTAAAACTATTCATAACAGCTAGTTCATAATAATATTATAATAATATATCGTTGTTTAGTAAAACCCGGTATTGCGTACAACACACGCTATCGAGGAAGGTCGCGATTGCGTGTATTTCAAGCCAAGTCAGGGTTGCGTGTTGTGCAAGAATCCTTTGTTGTTTCATATAATAGAATCCAACCATATTTCATTTATACATTGAATATATATATATATATATACTCAATGTTGCGTAGAATAACTATTATCAAAATTGTGTGTAACACGATCCAAGAATAGTGTTGCGTATACTGCAAGCTAATACGGTGTTGCATATAGCGCAAGGTAATCTTGGTGTAGCATACAACACAAGACATTAATGAAATTAAAAGAATAATTTTCATAAAATCTCGGGGTGTTACATGCACTACCTCTATGGTGAAAAATGTGAGATTTATACTGATCACAAGAGTTTGAAGTATATTTTCTCACAAAAAGAACTCAACATGAGGCAATGGAGATGGCCTGAATTACTCAAGGATTATGATTGCATAATACACTACCACCTGGGGAAGGAAAACAAGGTGGCAGATGCTTTGAGCAGAAAAGATCATGGAGTTTTGAACAATATGAGAATTGAAAGGGATCCAATTTTCATGGATCTAGTGATGATGGGCATGGGAATAACCAGGGAAGGTGAAACATAAATGCTTTTTCAAATGGTTTCCAAAACATCATTACTAGAAAGAATTACGAGTTCCCAGACCAATGATGAATAATTTCAAAAGATGATTAAAGCTGTGAATGATGGGAGATTGAGAGACATTGTGTATGAAGATGGAATTTTGAAATTTGGGAAGAGGCTTTTTGTTCCCGATATACCTGATCTAAAAAGGGAATTGTTGGATGTTGCTCATAGTTCCAATTTCTCAATACACCCATGGGAGCACCAAAATGTATATAGATTTGAAGAAAAAAAATTTGGTGGGACAACATGAAGAGGGAGATTGCTGATTTTGGGTCAAGATGTATGGTTTGTCAACAAGTGAAAGCTGGAAGGCAACAACCTGGTGGAGTATTGCAACCTCTTCCCATACTGGAGTGGAAATGGGACAATATTATGATGGACTTTGTCATGGGGCTACCAAAGACTCCTAGAAGGAATGATGCAATATGGATCATTATTGATCATCATACCAATTCAGCACATTTTCTTGCTATAAGAGAAGATGTACCACTGGAACGTCTAGCAAGACTATATATTAATGAAGTTGTGAGAATTCATGGATTACCCCTATCGATTGTTTCTGATTGTGATCCCCGTTTTACTTCAAGATTATAGAAAATTCTTCAGAAATCCTTGGATACTGAACATCATTTGAGCACTGCCTACCACCCTCAGACAGACAGACAATCAGAACGGACTATTAAAACCTTAGAAGACATGTTGAGATCTTGCTCACTTGACTTTCAGGGTATGTGGGATCAATATTTACCTTTGGTAGAATTTTCTTATAACAATAGCTTCCATTTGAGTATTCAGATGGCACCATATGAAGCGTTATATGGAAAGAGATGTCGCACACAAACCTGTTGGGATGAAGTTGGTGAAAAAAAACATGTAGGCCCAGAACTGGTGGAGGAAACGATGGAAAAGGTGAAGGTAACCCAAAATCACATCAAAGCAGCTCAAAGTAGGCAGAAGAGCTATGCTGATAATCGAAGGAAGGATTTGGAATTTGAAGTTGGTGATAATGTTTTCTTGAAGGTATCTCCATGGAAGGGATTCATACGTTTTGGTATGAATGGTTAATTGGGTCCTAGGTACATTGGACCTTTCAAAATTTTAGAACGAATTGGGGCTGTAGCTTACCGATTGGCAATGCCGCCAAGTCTCTCCAAAGTTCACGATGTGTTCCACATATATCTGTTGTGGAAATACATGCCTGACCCAATGCATGTACTCACCTATGAGGAATTTTCACTAGAACCTGATCTATCTTATTGCGAAGAGCACGTCAGGATTCTTGATACGAGAGCCATGTACTGAGAAACCGGACTACTCATCTGGTAAAAGTCTTGTGGAGAAACCATAAGATGGAAGAGGCAATGTGGGAACCTGAGGAACATATGATGAAGAACCACGTGATTATTTTCATGTGGTAGTATTCTAGAAATTTCGAGGACGAAATTATTTGAAGGAGGGGAGAATGTAACACCCCATGCTTCTACGGTACGGTTCTCTTGGAATAAGGTGATAGCGTGTCTTGTACGTAACATCGAGTTCTAACACACCACAACCAATAAAACTAGACGTTATGAATAGTAATACCTACTTTTTTAAATTATATATATTTTATATTTCAAAATGGACATCATTTTTGGATTCAGAATATTGAAATTATCCTATGTTGAATTTTTGGTATTTTTCTGAGAACATCTAATTTTAATGAATATTGAAAATACATAAAAACAACTTTTTTAATCAAAATAATTTATAGTGATAAATTTTATTATTTAGTGGTTTTAAAGTATAATTATAATATATTTTTACCATTTTATCCAATGGTGTTCATTAGAATTAATTTAAATTTGAAATTGGACATAAACAATTGTCAATATTTTAATATATATTGTTTCTTAAAAACACGCTATTTGTTGTAATCATGGGAATTAATTATAAAATTAATTAATTCAACTTATATGTTTGGAATTTTCTAAAATAGATATCATTTTTGAATTCGGAATATCAATTATAGCTTAGGGTGAAATTTTGGCGTTGTTCTGAAAAACGTCAATTTTTGATGAATAGTGAAACTACTAAGTGGTTGTTAAAAAACTGAATTTTTCATAAAACTTTATTTTACCTCTTCTGTGATTAGAATTTCGAAAATCCGAGAGACACGGTTAATATCAAGGAATAAAATGTGATTCAATAAGATGAAAATAATTTTTGGTGAATAGTAACTTTTTACTTTTATTTACCACGGTTAAAAGTAAATAGGGTAATTAAGGGTAAAAATCATATTAATATTACCCTAACGCATGTCCTAATTCTATTGGAAAAGTGTATCTCGACCAAAAACAACCTTAGGAATGAAATATTACCATTTAGGTCCACTTGGATTAGATTAGGACATTTATTATTATTAAATTCAAAGAAGAGTTAAAAGAGTTAAAATCAATGTTTATTTAATAAAACATTTTTAATATAGGTTTATACATAAGATAAATTCGATTGTAAATATTCATTAGAAAGATAAAACTATTTCCCAAATAATGATATTTTATTTATAATTTTTAGATATTATATAATTTAATTTATTTATGACACAATGATGATGTAGTAATTACCATAATAGTGAAAAATTAAAATAATTGATATTATAAATACCCAAATAAATATAATTTTAGACTTTTAAGGAATTAAACTAATTTTATAAGATAATATGACATATTTTTATTGATTTAATTGACTTTTTTTGAACTAATAATTCTGTTATAATTTTCACAAAAATCAATTTTCCAAATAGTTTCAAAATTGACATAAAAGAGTTTTTAAAACAAATATTATATTATTAATTAATATTAAATTTCTAAAAATATAAGGTTCGGCCAAGAGAATTATATAATAATATGTATATCATTAATGGACCACTTGGGGGTCTCTTGGAGGTATATAGTAAGCTTATTAACTATATAATATAAAAATACATAGTGACATGGTAAGTGTTAAACTAATTAACTAAGAGTTAAAACTAAAAGATAAGGTTAATATAATGACCCAAACCTGTCTAAATCTTACTGGTTGAGAGGTTTTCGTCCATACCCACCTTAAACGTTAAATAATACACTTTGGATCCATTAAAAACCGAATATGAATTTATTATAAAATAATATTTCTTGCTTTTCCAAAGGTGCCCCTCACCCCTCTTAAAAAAGGGCACTCTCCCTTCCCATTAACTCACACCTTCAAAACCTTTTGGATCGGCCAAACTCCACCCAAATACTCTCTCAACTTCCCTAAATTCATCGTAGAGGCCTTACTTTAGTCAGAAATCCAACCTAAGAGCCCTTTTGAACAAATCAAAAGGAAGAACCCGAAGAAGAGGTAATGATTTCACCACCCTTTTCCAATTTCCTTTCTTCTTCCACTTCTTCCATCATTGTTATTACCATTATAAAATAATAAATCCAGTATATTATATATATTGTGATGTTATTATAAATATGGTACAACCATATTCAGTATTCTATCCATCCTTTGAATAACATGTCACTATACGTGTGTACGTACGGCTTACTGTTTCCATGTCGTGGTGTAATTGTTATTCAATAAATTATTATTTGGATGGGTATAATAATGATGTTTAACTCATTTAAATAATAAATATAACATGATATTGACTCTGTATATATGTTATACCATCCAATTATATATTATTTTAATATCAAAATAATGATATTGTTGCTCGTGCGTACATACGGACTACCGTCTCCACGAACGTGATGAGATCCATTCTCCATCTTATCCATTCAAGTCTAATTCTCATTTGATGATTAATAATATTATCTAAGGACTTGATATCATTCTGGATATGATTAAGATACAACCTATCCATGAAAAACACAGCTTACGTAACAGAACATATAAAAGAAAACGAGTAAGTTAACACCCAAAACAACGATAATACTAACATATTATTAAAAAATCAATGTTAAAAGATCATATATGATATCATATTAAAGTATATGAATCTTGTATAATTCAATAACAATTATTTTACCATTATATAAGAGGTTAACCTACCCTCAACCAAGGAAAAGTACAAGGCAATGGTTTATTTCGCAATCTCTTCATTATCCGAGGATGTTTATACGTAATAATCTACTGGGATCTCTCTATCATCCACATCCATGATTTTTTAAAATGTATTTCAAAACATTTTTACTACTTACAAAAATATGAGTTAAAGTCATTTATACCCTTGTTTGACTTTTTGTAAGTGGTTTATAAAGGAATCTTTCCATCGATTTCCAAACAAGGTGCATTCAACCTTTTCGGCAGAATTAAGGTAAGAATGTTTTTTAACTTATACGGTGGGTACGGCTATTTTCTGCCATTATTAAATATTCGAAGCTTCCTTTACAATTTTATAAGAATATTTTCAAAGAAAATGTTTTATTTTCTAAATATATGACTCTTATATGATTTTAAAATAGAAAGGGATATTTCTCTAAAAAGAGTTTTGATTTCATCTATGTCAACATCCTTTGATGGATTTTACGCTTATTTGAAGACAATTTATTATGATACAAAAATTCTATATTGTATTGAAGGTTTTGTGATATGTTTGACTGTGTATGTGTTATTTTTATACCATTCATGTTTTATGGATGAAGTATTTACATTTCGTATTCTAGTTTTAATACGAATGTTTATGTTATGTTTAAACCTTTTCATATGGGAATGCATTTGACTTAATATTTGACGGGTGGAGCCCGCTATAGCTCCTCGATGCATCGGTAGGTCTCATGAGACAAACTACTGTCTTGGTACAAGGCTTTTGAAAAATATTATTTGTAGTCTTGGCACGAGGCCTTGGCTATGTGGTTATGATAGTCTGGCATTATGCATTCCATCATTATGAAAGTGGTTATTGATATTGCATGTGATTATTCGATTAGAAGAATATCCATGTGAATAAGTAAATGGCATTATTTCATTTTATTTTTTCCATACTATGTTGAATTTCAAGTTTAAAAAGATTTGGTTTTAGTTATACATTGTCTTAAATGTTTATTCTTATTTATGAAAGTTTCTGCTACATTGTTATCCTTACTGCGCATTTGAGCTCACCCCTTTTCTATGTTTTATTTTTCCTAGGATGTGAAGATGTAAATTATGAATGACCTACAGGGATATTATGAGGGGATAATAGTGTGGACTATGGAGAAAATATGTTGTTTTAGTAGTTTTTCACTTTATGATGTAATGTAAAACTTTATGAATATATCTAGTGTTTCCAAGGCTACTAAACCAATCAGTCATTCGAGATTTGATCTTTCTTGTGATCATGCCAATGTTATGTAATAATGCACTCACTCTGGGTAACTGGGGTCGGGGCATTATAGTTGGTATCAGAGAGAGTTTAGTACAAACCTTGGAAGCTAGATTTATATAAACTCTGATTAGAGCACGTAAACCTAAGATGGACTTTGAGGATTAGTATAGAAGAACATCCTAGAATTTTGGTATTCTAGAGATTTTTTGAGTTTTCCAAGAAATACATCCCTGTCTAGATACGATAAGGTAGAGGCAGCTCTAGCACAGATGTACCTAGAGGTAAAACCCGAAAACACCACTTTGATCTAGACTCGAACGGGAACTGGTGCACGACAACAGGCCTTTCTGCACTCTTGGTTACAACACTCTCGTGGGATATGCTTAGGATAACTCTCATTTTTTTAAAAAATAATTATGAAAGGTTTATGAGTATATACATCCTCAAAGAAAACATTTTTATGATTATGGATTATATCCATAAATATTTCAATTAATGTTAAGTGTTTTATAAGTATGGAATTATATATTTTTATTCATAAAATGATTTGGTTTATGACATTGTTTAGAAATGGCACCTAGTGGAAGAAATGGAAACTGTATCAATGCACGCACTCTATGTTGGGATTTCCCTCCTGCTCAAGATAATTATAGGGGAGCTGGTGATTCAACTGGTGTCGATCAACTAATCACCATACTAGGACAACTCACTCATGTTATGAATAATAACCTTACCCATATGGAGCACCCTGATCCGCAGTGTGGATGATCAAAGTTAGATCACATTATGAGGAAAAAACCACGAATGTTCAATGGGAGTACAAATCCTTTAGTAACTGATCAATGGATAAATTCCCTAGAGAAAATATTTCAGGCTTTGGGGAGTAGTGAAAGGGAAAAAGTTATCATGGAAGTTTACCACCTCACTGGAGATTTTGATCAATGGTGGCCATTGATTCAAAACACGAAGGAAGATGATGAAGTATCAAATATGGAATGGAGAGAGTTCAAAGATCTATTTTTAGAAAAATACATTCCTCGGGACCATCGAGCAGATATGAAAAATCAATTTCTGAGTCTGAGATAATAGGAGGATGAGAATGTCGCAAAGTAAGAGGATAACTTTACATGGTTAGCAAGGTATTCTGGAGATTATATACGTAACCCAAGAAGTTAGATTGATCGTTTATTTGATGGGTTAAAACCATTTCTCTGTCGAGCATTAGTCTCACAATCCTTTTCATCATACGAAGACATTGTCTCATGTTCTATCAAGACCGAAAAGGAATTCTCTAAGTCTTATTACTTTAAAGCAAAGCAAGAGAAGAAGAGATCTGCTGAACAATCTGGGAATGTAAATAAGGGGAAGAAGGGAAAGGTTGAATATCCATCCTATGGTAAATGTGGGAAGAAACACCCTGGTAATTGCTTGAAGGGAATGGGTGTCTGTTACAAGTGTGGTGAAAAAGGCCACCAAGCTCGTAAATGCAAATGGAAGAAGTAAGCTACCAATGTTCAATTCTACAATTGCAGGGAGATGGGACATTATGAAAATGAATGTCCTAAGCGTCAGGGGAACTTACCTCAGAAAAGTCTGAGAGATCAAGGCCAAGTTTATGCTATCACTATTGTTGAGGTAGAAGCTCCGAAAGACGTGGCGGTAGGTAATTTAATGGTTTCCTCAAGTTTATCAAATTAATTATTTGATTCTGGATCATCTCATTGTTTCATATATTCCCAGTTTTCTAAGAAAATTAGATATTTCCAATTTGATTTAACAAGGGAGTTGTCAGTTAAAACTCCTAATGGATGTATCATTGCAATAATGTTTTGTGAATTAGTCCCCATTAGAGCACATAAATTTTCTTTATATGATGATCTCATCATCATACCTCTGATTGAGTTTGGTATAATCCTCGGTATGGATTGGATTTTGGATTATGATGCGAATATTTATTGTAAGAAGAAGGAGGTTACGATTTTTGATGATGATGATAAGGAACACCTTATCTTTAGAGAAGAATCGTCACCACCTAATTCTTATCTAGATCAACCCCCAGTAGCTCAACTAAATTCAATTATTGGGGAGGAAGGGAATTAAATGACAATGGGTGAGGAAAGGAATGTTCAAATAGAGGATGTACCAGTTGTGAAAGAATATGTATATGTGTTTCCGAAAGATTTACCTGGACATCCTCTAGAACGAGAAGTTGAGTTTTCCATTGATTTAATTCATGGATCAAGGCCTATATCAAGGACCCCTTATAGAATTGCCACTGTAGAATTAGTTAAACTAAAGAAAAAACTAGAGTAATTGAGTAATAATGGATTTATTCTCCCTAGTGTTTCTCCATGGAGATCCCCTGTTCTTTTTGTTAAAAAGAAAGATAGATCTACAAGGTTATGTATCGACTACATGGAGATCAATGCTATAACAATAATGAACAAGTATCCCCTACCTCGCATTGAAGATTTATTTGACCAACTGCATGGAGCTCAATACTTTTCAAAGATTGACCTTTGATCTGGATACCATCAGTTGTGTGTGAAGAAGGAAGACATTCCAATGACAACATTTCGATCCAGGTACGAGCATTACGAGTTTACAGTAATGCCTTTTGGATTGACTAATGCACCCTCTGTATTCAAGGATCTGATGAATAGTGTTTTCAAGGAATATCTCGATGAATTTGTAGTGGTAATTATTGATGATATCTTGTTATAATCTAAAATCTATGAAGATCATGAAAGTCATTTGCGCATTATCCTGAAGACTCTGAGAAGACATGAATTATATGGGAAGTTTAGCCACTGTGAATTCTGGCTTCATGAGATTTCATTTCTTGGCCATATTGTCTCTAAAGATGGAATCTCTGTTGATCCTTCTAAGACCAAGGAAATCAATGAATGGCCAGAACCTACGAGTATAATTGAGGTATGTAGTTTTATTGGATTGGGTGGTTATTATCGACGTTTCGTCCGGAATTTTGCCCGATTGGCAAACCCATTAACGAAGCTCACACGTAAAGGGGTTAAATTTTTATGGAAAAAAGATTGTGAAGAATGTTTCGAAGAACTGAATAGAAGATTTGTCAATGCTCCTATGTTGACTCTACTATTGGGGAATGATGGGTTTATTATATATATTGATGCATTGAAGAATGGACATTGTTGTGTGCTTATGCAGAATGATCGGGTTATTGCCTATGCATCATGACAGTTGAAAATTCATGATAAAAATTATCCTACTCATGATCTCAAGTTATCAGCTATGATCTTTGCTTTGAATATATGGAGGCACTACCTCTGTGGTAAAAAATGGGAGATTTATACTGATCACAAGATTTTGAAGTATATTTTCTCATAAAAAGAACTCAACATGAGGAAAAGGAGATGGCTTGAATTACTCAAGGATTATGATTGCGCGATACACTACCACCCGGGGAAAGCAAACAAGGTGGAATATGCTTTGATAAGAAAAGATCATGGAGTTTTGAACAATATGAGAATTGAAAGGGATCCAATTTTCATGGATCTAGTGAAGATGGAAATGGGAATAACCAGGGAAGGCGAAACATAATTGATTTTTCAAATGGTTTCCAAACCATCGTTACTAGAAACAATTAAGAGTTCTCAGACCAATGATGAATAATTTCAAAAGAAGATTAAAGCTGTGAATGATGGGAGATTGAGAGAATTTGTGTATGAAGATGGAATTTTGAAATTTGGGAAGATACTTTGTGTTCCTGATATACCTGATCTAAAAAGGGAATTGTTGGATGATGCTCATAGTTCCAATTTCTCAATACACCCCGGGAGCACCAAAATGTATAGAGATTTGAAGGAACATTTTTGGTTGGACAACATGAAGAGGGAGATTGCTGATTTTGTGTCAAGATGTATAGTTTGTCAACAAGTTAAAGCTGGAAGGAAACAACCTGGTGGAGTATTCCAACCACTTCCTATATCGGAGTGGAAATGGGACAATATTACGATGGAATTTTTCATGGGGCTACCAATGACTCCTAGAAGGAACAATGCAATATGGGTCATTGTTGATCGTCTTACCAAGTTAGCACAGTTTCTTGCTATAAGAGAAGATCTACCACTGGAAAGTCTATCAAGAATATATATTAATTAAGTTGTGTGACTTCATGAAGTACCCATATCGATTGTTTCTGATCGTGATCCCCATTTTACTTCATGATTCTGGAGAAGTCTTCAGAAAGACTTGGATACTGAACTTCATTTGAGCACTGCCTACAACCCTCAGACAGAAGGACAATCAGAACAGACTATTCAAACTTTAGAAGACATTTTGAGATCTTTCTCACTTGACTTTCAGGGTATGTGGGATCAATATTTACCTTTGGTAGAATTTCCTTATAACAATAGCTTCCATTCGAGGATTCATATGGCACCATATGAAGCGTTATATGGAAAGAGATGTCACACACCAACCTGTTAGGATGACGTTGGTGAAAGAAAACTCGTAGGCCCAGAACTAGTGGAGGAAATGATGGAAGAGGTGAAGGTAATCCAAAATCACATCAATGCAGCTCAAATTAGACAGAAGAGCTATGCTGATAATCGAAGGAAGGATTTGGAATTTCAAGTCGGTGATCATGTTTTATTGAAGGTATCTCCATGGTAGGGAGTCATACGTTTTGGTATGAAAGGTAAATTGAGTCCCAGGAACATCAGACCTTTCGAAATTTTAGAACGAATTGGGGATGTAGCTTACCGATTGGCAATGTCGCCAAGTCTCTCCAAAGTTCACGAAGTGTTCCACATATCTCTGTTGAAGAAATACATTCCTGAACCAACGCATGTACTCACCTATGAGGAATTAGAACTGGAACATGACCTTTCTAATTGCGAAGAGCCCATCATAATTCTTGATACGAGAGAACAAGTACTGAGAAACTAGACGACTCGTCTGGTAAAAGTCTTGTGGAGAAATCATAAGATGGAAGAGGAAATGTGGGATCCCGAGGAACTTCTGATGAGGAACCACCCGAGTCTTTTTGTGCGGTAGTATTCTAGAAATTTTTAGGATGAAATTATTTGAAAGAGGGGAGAATGTAACACCCCAAACTTCTACGGTATGCTTCTCTTGGAATAATGCGATAGCGTGTGTTGTATGCAACATCGAGTTATAACACACCAAAACCAATCAAACTAGCTGTTATGAATAGTAATACCTACTTTTTGAAATTATATATATTTTATATTTCAAAACGGACTTCATTTTTGGATTCAGATTATTGAAATTATCCTAAGTGGAATTTTTTGTATTTTTCTTAGAACTTCCAATTTTTATGAATAGTGATAATACTTAAAAACAACATTTTTAATCAAAATAATTTATAGTGATAAATTATATTAGTTAGTGGTTTTAAAGTATAATTAGAATATATTTTTACCATTTTATCCAATGGTGTTCATTAGAATTAATTTCACTTTGAAATTGGACATAAACAATTGTCAATCTTTTGATATATATATGTTTCTTAAAAACATGCTATTTGTTGTAACAATGAGAATTTAATATAAAATTAATTAATGAAACTTATATGTTTCGAATTTTGTAAAATAGAAATCATTTTTGAATTCAGAATATCAATTATAGCTTAGGTTAAAATATTGGCATTGTTCTGAAAAATTTCAATTTTTGATGAAAAGTGAAACTACTAAGTGGTAGTTAAAAAAATGATTTTTTCATAAGACATAATTTTACCGCTTCTGTGATTGGAATTTCAAAAATATGAGAGACACGGTTAATATCATAGAGTAAAATGTGGTTCAATGAGATGAAAATATTTTTTTGTAAATAGTAACTTTTTACTTTTATTTACCACGGTTAAAAGTAAATAGGGTAATTAAGGGTAAAAATGATATTAATATTACCCTAACTCATATCCTAATTCTATTGTACAAGTGTATCTCGACCAAAAAAATCTTAGGAATAAAATATTATCATTTAGGTCCACTTGGATTAGATTAGGACATTTATTATTATTTAATTCAAAGAAGAGTTAAAAGAGTTAAAATCAATGTTTATTTACTAAAACATTTTTAATATAGGGTTATACATAAGATAAATTCGATTGTAAATATTAATTAGAAATATAAAAATATTTCCCAAATAATGATATTTTATTTATAATTCTTAGAAATTAAATAATTTAATTTATTTATGACACAATGATGATGCAGTAATTTCATAATAGTGGAAAATTAAAATAACTGATATTATAAATACCCAAATAAATACAATTTTAGAATTTTAATGAATTACACTAACTTTCTAGGATAATATGACATATTATGATTGATTTAATTGATTTTTTACAAACTAATCATTCTGTTATGATTTTAACAAAAATCAATTTTCCAAATAGTGTTAAAATTGACATAAAAGAGTTTTTAAAACAAATATTATATTATTAACTGATATTAAATTCCTAAAAATCTATGGTTCGGCCAAGAGACTTATATCATGATAGGTGTATCATTAATGGACCACTTGTGGGTCTCTTGGAGGTATATAGTAAGTTTATTAACTATATAATATTAAAATACAAAGTTACATGGTAAGTGTCAAACTAATTAACTAAGAGTTAAAACTAAAAGATAAGGTTAATATAATGAACCAAACCTGTCTAAATAATATTGGTTGATTTGTTTTCGACCCATCCTCATCTTAACCATTAAATAATCCACTTTTTAGCCAATACAAACCGAATATTAATTTATTATAAAATAACATTTCTAGCTTTTCCAAAGGTGCTCTTCACCCTCTTATAAAAGGGCACTCTCCCATCTCATTAACTTACACATTCAAAGCCTTTTGGCTCAGCAAAACTCTGCCAAAATACTCTCTCAACTTCCCTCACTTAATCCTAGAGGCCTTACTTTAGTCAGAAAGCCAACCTAATAGCCCTTTTAATCAAATCAAAAGGAAGAACCCGAAAAAGAGGTAATGATTTCACCACCCTTTTCCAAGTTCCTTTCTTCTTCCACTTCTTCCTTCTTTGTTATTACTATTCTAAAATAATAAATTCAGTATCATATATATACTATGTTGTTATTATAAATATGGTACAACCATATTCAGTATTCTATCCATCCTTTGAATAACATGTCACCATACGTGCATACGTACGGCTTACCGTCTCCACGTCGTGGTGTAATTGTTATTCAATAAATTATTATTTGGATAGGTATAATAATGATGTGTAACTCATGAAAATAATTAATATAACATGATAATTATTCTGTATATATTTTATACCATCCAATTATATATTATTTTAAAATCAAAAGAATGATATTGTCGCTCGTGCGTACGTATGGACTACCGTCTCCACGAACGCGATGCGATTCGTTCTCCATCATATCCCTTCAAGTCTAATTCTCATTTGATGATTAATAAAAGTATCTAAGGACTTGATATCAATATGGATATGATTAATATACAACCTATCCATGACAAACACGTCATACGTAACAAAACATATAAAATAAAATGAGTAAGATAACACCCGAAACAACGATAATACTAAGATATTATTAAAAAATCAATGTTAAAATATCTTATATGATATCATATTAATGTATATGATTCTTGTATAATTTAATAACAATTATTTCACCATTATAAAGGAGGTTAACCTACCCTCAACCAAGGAAAATTACAAGGTAAGGGTTTATTTCGCAATCTCTTCATTATCAGAGGTTTTTTTACGTAATAATCTACTGGGATCTCATTATCATCAACATCCATGTTTAATAAAAATGTATTTCGAATTTTTTTACTATTTAAAAAAATATGGATTAAAGTAATTTATACCCTTGTTTTACTTTTTATAAGTGGTTTATAAAGGAATCTTTCCGTCATTTTCCAAACAAGGTGCTTTTAACCTTTTCGGCAGAATTAAGGTAAGAATGTTTTTTGTAACTTATACGGTGGGTGCGGCTATTTTCCGCCATTATAAAATCTTTAAAGCATCCTTTACAAGCTTATAAGAATAGTTTCAGAGAAAATGTTTTATTTTATAAATATATTAATCTTAAATGATTTCAAAATAGAAAGATATATTTTTCTAAAAAGAGTTTTGATTTCATCTATGTCAACATCCTTTGATGGATTTTATGCTTATTTGAAGTTGATTTATTATGATACAAAACATCTATATTGTATTGAAGGTTTTTTGATATGTTTGACTATGGATGTGTTATTTTTATACCATTCATGGTTTATGGATGAATTATTTACATTTCGTATGCTAGTTTTAATAAGAATGTTTATGTAATGTTTAAACCTTTTCATATGGGAATGCATTGGACTTAACATGTGACGGGTGGAGGCTGCTATAGCTCCTCGATGCATCGGTAGGTCTCATGAGACAAACTAGTGTCTTGGAACAAGGATCTGGAAAAATCTTATTTGTAGTCATGGCATGAGGCCTTGGATATGTGGTTATGATAGTCTGGCATTATGCATTCCATCATTATGAAAGTGGTTATTGATATTTCATGTGATTATTAGATTAGTAGAATATCGATGTGAATAAGTAAATGGAATTATATCATTTTATTTTTTCCATACTATGATGAAGTTCAAGTTTAAAAGGCTTTTGTTTTAGTTATACATTGCCTTAAATGTTTATTCTTATTTATGAAAGTTTCTACTATATTATTATCCTTACTGTGCATTTGAGCTCACCCCTTTTCTATGTTTTATTTTTCCCAGGATGTGAAGATGTAGGTTATGAATGACCTGCATGGATATTATTAGGGGATAATTGTGTAGACTATGGAGACAATATGTTGTTGTAATAGTTTTTCACTTTATGATGTAATGTAAAACTTTTTGAATATATCTAGTGTTTCCAAGGCTACTAAACCAATCGGTCTTTCGAGATTTGTTCTTTCTTGTGATCATGCTAATGTTATGTAATAATTCACCGAATCTAGGTATCTAGGGTCGGGGCATTACATCTTGGATGTGTATGGTATGTTGATTAACTATATAATATAAAAATACAATGTGAAATGGTAAATGCCAATCTAATTAACTAAGAGTTAATTCTAAAATATAAGGTTAATATAATGACCTAAACTTTCCTAAATTATATTCGATGAGAGGATTTCGACCCATCCCCTCCTTAACTTCGAAATTAATCAATTTGGAGCTATTAAAAACCGAATATGACTTTAAAATAAAATAATATTTTTAGTTTTTCCAAAGGTGCCCCTCTCCTCCCTTATAAAAGGGCACCTCCTCCCTCTCTTCCTCACACCAATTTGAACCTTCAAGCTCAGCCAAACCCCACCCATTTCACTTATCCGCATCCTTATAAACCTACTAGAGGTACTGGTCTTCTCAAAAGACCAACTCCAGTGCCTTATGAGAATGTTTAAAGGAGGCACTTCGAGAAAGAGATACATTCTACCGTTTTCATCAAGTTCCATTCTTCTTCTACTCCCTCATATTTAGTTGTTTAATTATGAAGTAATAACATCAGTATCCCTCATATACTGATATGTTATTATAAATATGAAACAACCCTATTTCACCTCTTATCCATCCCACGGAAAACAAAATCACTACACGTGCGTACGTACGGAATACCGTCTCCACACTGTGGTGTAATCTATTTTCCACCACTACCTTACTTGGATGAGTATAATGGTGTAAAAAATAACTATATATAATTATTGTAAAGTGATATTTGTTCTGAAATAGTATACATACACTCCAATACAATTCCAAGATCATGGGAATGATATCATTGCTCGTGCGTACGTCCGGAATATCGTCTCCACGATGTGGTGCGACTCGTTCTACATTATCATCATTGCATAACGATTATATAAATGAATTCAATGAATTAATATGATATATATTACACCAATACAATTCTGGAAATGAGTTATCTATATCATAAAGGGAAGAATAAGAATTTATTCGACAAAATACGCATAAAAAACAAAACGTAATAAACACACGAATAACAAGTAGGAATGAAATATTACTAATAAAAAGCTAAGAATATGGCCATAAATGATATCATAACAACGAGTATGATTATGGAATAAGTCAATTACATTATTTAAATCATTATACAATAGTTTCAGACACTTATGAAGCAAATCAGACATAAGGTTATGGAAAATCTCGCAATCTAATTTTTATCGGAGATTGTTTATATTTCAGAATTTACTGCGGAATATTTATCATCCACATCGATTTTCCCTCAATATGTAATATTTATATCCTTCTACAATTTTTTATATCCAATTTTACCCTTCAGTGAGTTTTTAGTAAAAGATATGAAAGGAATCTTTTGTCGTTTTTCGTATGAGGTACTTTTTGACTTTTCCGGCCAAAGTACGAGAAAAATGTTTTTTAACTTATACGACATGAATGGATTTTTAAAAAATTATTTTCAAGAAGATTCCTATACATGTTTTCAAGTTTAATTTTTATCAACTTCTTTTAGTTTAAAATTGTATGACATGTTAAGAAAGGAGAAATGTTTTTGAAGTAGAAAGGATATTTTCCTCAAGAATGGAGTTCAACTGTTTTATCAAAATTATTTTCCATCTAAGATAATATAGGGTTCTGTTTCTATCCCTATTTTTACATTGGTTTTATTATGTTGTGATGGAATTATTTTTATGAATTCCTTTATCTTATATGAATTGTTTTATGATGTCATGATGTTTAATAATCCCATTTTTATTACATGGGTTATGCAATGATGTATGATTTATGATTATGTGGAACACATAATAATGGTATCATTATGAGATTTGTGGGACCTATATCTCCCTCCAATGCATTGGGTAAAGATTTATATCTTACGAGATAGACATGGCTGGAATGGCAGGTTAATCCGGTTTAGTGAAAAAGGACTGAAACAAGGAGTGAACTCGGTTCAGAAATGGAATTTGTCTGCTAAGATAGTCTTGGCTATGAGCCTTGACTACTAAGAAATTATTCTCTGTGATTATGTGTGTATGCCACAATTTTCATGTTTTATGTTATGATTATTGGGATTATGTTTCAATTCTATGATTTATCCCATGATATGAAATTATGATTTCTTTTACAGGTTAAGATTTCCAAAATGTTATGTTCTTTTCAATATGATGTGATTGATTTTTATTTTGTTTACCCTTAATGAGCATTTGAGATCACCCTTTTGTATGTTTTCTTTCCCCCAGGTCAGGAAGAAGGTTATTAAGTAGGATATGCCAAAAGGAACTCTAGATATGATGAAATAAATGGGAGACAACATAGATGCTTTATGAACCAGTTCTTTATGTTTCCCAGTTTCTAAAGACACTATACCTATACGGTCCTTTCATGGTTTTGTTATGTGTTGTAATAATTGTGCTTCAATTTTGAAGTATTAACAATGTATGTAAAGTATGGGTCATTATAGTTGAAATCAGAGGGAGGGTATAGTCAACCTTAGGAAAATAGGATGTGAAAGCCTTAGTAAGAACCCTAAGGACAAGTCTAAGCATAGAACACAATATTAGAGTTTTAGAAATTTCTATGAACAACCTATGATAAGACATTAAGTGTGAAATTTTATTCATGATTATGTGGTTTTCCTATTATAATTAGTGTTTCTCACAATATTCTTCTTGGTTTTAGTTAATGGCTAGAACCCGAAGGAACCGTGTTAATGCAGAATGCGATGGGAAATGCAATGATTGTCCCCCTGAGCAACCAAACATTATGGGAGCTGGAATGAAAAATCATGTAGCCATGCTCACACAACTTTATCAAGCTATGAATCATGCAAGACATCCAAACAAGAAAAGTAAGGAGAAACATTCTGTTGAATCCTTCATGAGGCAGCGTCCACCTTCATTCAGTGGTACTCCTGATCCATTAGTGGCTGAACAATGGATCAGTACCACTGAAAAGATATTTTCAATTCTTCAATGTTCTGAACCTGATAAGTTCATCTTAGCAGTTTATCATTTGGAAGGTGAAGCTGATCAATGGTGGAATATTATTAAGAATACGAGGCAAAGGGATGAAATTGAGTCCATAGAATGGGACGAGTTCATGAACTTATTTTTCAATAAGTACTTCCCTCATATTCTTCGAACAAAGATGGAGAAGGAGTTTCTTGAACTGAAGCAAAAGGATGATGAATCTGTTGGTACCTATGAAGAAAATTTTACTAGACTTGCAAGGTATGCTTCCGGTATTATTATCAAACACATGAATAAGATCGATCGATTCTTTAGTGGCATAAAACCAAGTCTTCTATGGGCGTTAGACATAAGGGACTTCAATAGCTATGGGGAAATCGTTCGATGTGCTCTCAAGGTTAAGATGGAGATTGGAGTAACCAATTAGTCATATGGGTTTGATAAAAAAGGAAAATGGAATTCAAAGGAAAATCTAAAGAGAACACTGAAAAGAAGATGAGTTTTCCCTTATGCTCAAAGTGTGGAAAGAAACATGGAGGAAATTGTATTAATGGGACAAGCAAATGTTATAAGTGTGGAAAAGAAGGTCATCAGGCAATTGAATGTCGAAATAATGGGAAGAAAATATCTAATGATGCAAACAATGGAAGGGATACATAGAATGAACCTACTACACTTCAATGTTTCATGTGCAAGGAAATGGGGCATTATTCTAATCAATACCCTAATCCATGGGTTGATGATGATGATTGACGTCAACAAACTCTTAAGGCTAAAGACAAAGGACAGTCACATGAAATTTCTATCAGCAATGTGGAGTACGATAATGAAGTGGTCAGAGGTACACATACCATCCACTCTAAAGTATCAAATGTTATATTGGATTCTGGATCCACCCACTCTTTTACTTCTGATGAATTTTCTAATGGTATCATCATATTACCTCAACAATTAGATGTTGAGTTAGCTATGACAACTTCTAATGGTACAACAGTCACATCAAAAGTTTATAATTCTTCTCTGATTAAAGTTTCTGGGAAAGTGCTTCCTGCAAATATTGTGATCCCTCCTATAGTGGAATTTGATGTGATTCTTGGCATGTATTGGATTTATTTATATGGATCACATATCAATTTCCAAATAAGGTAAGTCACATTTCATATTCCATATCAATCTATGATCGTCTATCGATGCAAGGATGAACATATCCTTCCAGTGGAAATTTCTTCAATCTTATGGGTCTTGATTCCACTAAATGAAGTTTATTTATCTCAAATGTTTGGTGAGAAACTCACAATTAAGAACATTCCCATTGTACGAGAGTTTGACGATGTTTTTCTATAGGAATTTTCTGGTCTTCCACCAAATCGTGAAGTAGATTTTTCAATAGAACTCGTACATGGTGCTTTGTCTATTTCAAAGACACCTTATAGAATGGCCCCAATTGAGTTGTAGGAATTGAAGAAGCAACTCCAAGAGAATCTTGATAAGGGATTCATACGCCCTAGTTCGTCACCTTGGGGAGCAACTGTTCTGTTTGTTAAGAAGAAATATGGATCAATGAGACTCTGCATTGATTATCAATAACTTTACAAGATCACTATCAAGAACAAATATCCTCTCCCATGCATTGATGACTTATTTGACCATCTACGTAGAGCTCAATACTTTTCCAAGATAGATCTTCGTTTAGGGTATCATCAATTAAGGGTTAAAAGGGAGGATATACCAAAGACGGCTTTCCATACAAGGTATGGACACTATGAATTTAGTGTGATGCCATTTGGTCTTAATAATGCCCCTTCTATTTTCATGGATCTGATGAATAGAGTCTTTATAGACTATCTTGATCAGTTTGTGGTAGTCTTTATAGACGATATTCTTTTCTATTTAAAGAGCATGGAAGAACATGAAGATCACTTGAGAATTATATTGAAGATCCTGAGAAAGGACAAGCTTTATGCCAAATTTACCAAGTGTGAATTTTGGCTTCAAGAAGTTGCATTTTTGGGTCACATAATCTCAAAAGAGGGGATATATGTGGATCCAGCAAAAACAGAGGTTATCAAAAGATGGTCAAGACCAACAATAGTAACTGAGATCCGAATTTTTCATGTTTTGGATGGATATTATCGACGTTTTGTGAAAGATTTTTCACGATTATCTAATCCACTCACCAAGTTGTCTCAGAAAGGAGTTATGTTTGTTTGGACGGAGGAATGTGAAGATAATTTCAAGGAGTTGAAAAGAAGTTTATCCAGTGCACCTGTGCTCACACTTCCTTGTAGTGGAGAATGGTTTGTGATCTACAGTGATGCATCCAAGAAGGGATTGGGGTGTGTTCTTTTGAAAAATGATATGGTAATATCTTATGCCTCACGACAGTTGAAAATGCATGAGCAAAATTAACCAACTCATGATTTGGAGTTAGCTGCGGTAATATTTGCATTAACGATTTGGAGGCATTATCTTTATGGAGAAAGGTGTGATATTTATACTGATCATAAAAGTTTAAAATATATTTTCACACAAAAGGAGCTGAATATGCGCCAAGAAGATGGTTGGAGCTGATTAAGGATTACGACTGCTCAATTCATTACCACCCTGGGAAAGCAAACAAGGTGGAAGAGAGATTAAGTCGACAAGAACATGCCAGTTTATCCATGATGAAGATCACAAAAGGTCCAATATTTATGGATTTACAAAGGATGGATATTGGAATTATAATGGAAGGGGTAAAATCGTATCTTTCTCAAATGAATGTTCAACCATCTATACAAGTGAAGATTAAAGAGGTGCAGAAAGAAGATTTCGAGTTACAAAAGAAAGTGAGAAATGTTCCTGAATTCAACCTTGATTGTGATGGGATAATAATGTTCAGGAATCGGGTGTGTGTTCCTCCCATCCCAGAATTAAATAAGGAGCTGTTGGAGGAGGCTCATAGTTATTCATTCTCTATTCATCCTAGAAGCACGAAGATGTATAGGGACCTAAAAGAGTACTTCTATTAGGATGGCATGAATAGAGTTGTTGTTGAATATGTCTCTCGATGCTTGGTTTTCCAGCAATTTAAAGCTGAGAGATAGAAGTCCATGGGGATGTTCCAACCATTACCCATACCAGAATGGAAATGGGAAAACATCACTATGGACTTTGTCAATGGACTTCCTAAAACATCCAAATGAAATAATACTATCTGGGTCATAGTTGATCGTCTTACAAAGTTGCCACACTTCATTGCTATTTGAGAGGATTTCTATCTAGATCAGCTTGCCATGATATATGTAAAGGAAGTGGTAAGATTGCATGGAGTACTACTTTCCAATATATCTGATCGGGATCCGTGGTTTACCTCAATGTTCTGGTGAAGATTTCAGCATACTCTGGATACAGAGTTGAGTATCAGCACTGCTTATCATCCTCAGACAGACAGTCAGTATGAGAGGACAATTAAAACACTAGAAGATATGTTGAGAGCTTGCTCTATGGATTTCAAAGGTGGTTCGGATCAACACCTAACATTGGTGGAATTTTCTTATAATAATAGCTTTCACTCGAGTATTCAGATGGCTCCTTATGAAGCTCTATATGGAAAGAAATGCAGGACTCTAACTTACTGGGATGATGTTGGGGAGAAAAGCTATTAGGACACGATCTTGTTGATGAGATGGTAGAAAATGTCAGATCTATTCAACAACACATAAGAGCATCTCAGAGTCGAAAAAAAAATTATGCCGACAACCGATGAAAAGACCTAGAGTTTTAAGTGGGTGATAATGTGTTCTTACGAATATCACATTGGAAGAGAGTAATGAGATTTGGAAAGAAGGGAAAGTTGAGCCCTAGATATATCGGTCCTTTTGAAATTCTGGATCATGTTGGGAAGGTAGCTTACCGATTGGCGCTTCCACTGAATCTCTCTCAAGATCACGATGTGTTCTATGTATCTCTCCTGATAAAGTACATACCTGATCCTTCACATGTACTAAACTCAGAAGTTATACCGCTGGAACAAGATATTTCTTATGAGGAATAGCCGATAGAAATTTTGGATCATAGTGAAAAAGTCATATGGAACCAGATCATTCGCTTGGTGAATGTTTTATGGAGGAACCACCAATTAGAAGAAGCTACATGGGAACTTAAGGATATGATGAGGGAGAGGTATCCTCATATGTTTATTAAGAAGTGACGAATTTCGAGGGCGAAATTAATTTTAAGGGGGGTAGAATGTATCACCCTGATATTTTATGAGAAGTATATTTTTTTGTAATATGTTATACAGAAAGAAATCTTCCACTACAGACAACACTAGCTTGGCTTGCGTTACAGGCAATCGCGACCTTCCTCGATAGCGTGTGTAGTAAGCAATACCGAGTTTCACTAATCAACGATTTATTATAATATTATAAACTAGCCGTTATAAATAGTATTAACTGAATTTTAAATTTTATAACATTTTAATTCAACTTATACATTTTATAGTATGAGGAATGAAAACAAAATCTGTTTTTTGGATTAAAGAAGTATTTTTTAAAAAATGCAGTTTTACCGCCTTTTGATGGCGCACCCACATTAAATCTAGTTTTGACAAGTTTATAAGTTCAATTTGAAAAAAATAAAATTCCTCCTTAGAATCAGGATACAAAAATTTACATTGGATAAAATTTTCCTGTTATTCTGATAACTTTCATATTTTAATGAATAGTAAAAACACGCTATATTTTAATTAAATACAAATTTTTCATCACAATACATTATATGGTTAAATTATAATACTTAATGTTTTTAAAGTATAAATTGAATATATTTTTACCATTTAATATAATTTATGTCATTAGTATTAATTTTACATTGACTTCATACGTAAAAACATTTCAATCTTTGGCAATGTTTTAACTTTTAAAACCCGTTTTCTTAACAACATGATTAATTTTAAATTAATTACTGCAACTTCTATGTTTTTTATTTTGAATAATATATTCCATATTTGGAATCAATGGGTCCAAATTATGTTAACAGGTTACTTTTATTATTTTGATATTATGAATATTAACTACTGTAATTTTTATTTACAATGGTTAAAGGTAAATAGGGTAATTCAATGTTAAAAGAATATTATAATAATTCAAAATTACATTGACACTTGTCCTAACCTCATTGTATGAGTAGTGGCCGACCCTGGGAATCCTTGGGTCGATGTAGGGACCCCATTGAGCCACTTGTTAGTGACAATGACAATTTGGATTAATTAATTTAATGTAAAGACAAAATTGACATTAATAAATACATTTTAGTAATTAATTATTATATAGGGTTATATAAATTATATTTTCGACTATAAATATTCATTAGAAAGATAAAATAATTTCCTACATAATGGGTTTTTTTTGTAATTTTTAGACAATAAATAATATAATTTATTTATGACACAATGATGATGTAGTAATTATATTATTAATGAATTATTGACATAATTGATGTTATAAATACCAAAATAAATGTAATTTCAGAATTTTTATGAATTAAAATAATTTTCTCTGTTAATATGACATGTTATTATTGATTTAATTAACTTTTTTAGAACTAATCATTCTGTTATGAGTTTCACAAAAATCAATCACCAAATACTGTCAAAATTGACATAAAATAGTTTTTAAAACAAATATTATATTATTAATTGTTATTATATTTCTAAAAATATAAGGTTCGGCCAAGATACTTATATCATGATAGGTGTATCATTAGTGGACCACTTGGGGTTCTTTTGGATGTATATGGTTAGTTTATTAACTATATAATATAAAAATACAAAGTGACATGGTAAATGTCAATCTAATTAACTAAGAGTTAAAACTAAAAGATAAGGCTAATATAATGACCTAAACTTGCCTAAATTATATTGTATGAGAGTATTTAGACCCATCCACACCTTATCTTCGAAATAAATCAATTTGGAGCTATTATAACCGAATATGACTTTATAATAAAATAATATTTTTAGTTTTTCCCTAGGTGCCCCTCTCCTCCCTTATAAAAGGGCACCTCCTCTCTCTCTTCATCACACCAATTTGAGCCTTCAAACTCAGCCAAACCTAGACAATTTCACTTCACCACTTCCTTATAAACCTACTAGAGGTACTGGTCTTCTCAAAATACCAACTCTAGTGCCTTAAGAGAAAGTTTAAAGGAGGCACTTCGAGAAAGAGGTAATACCTTCTACCGTTTTCTTCAAGTTCCATTCTTCTTCTACTCCCTCTTCATTAGTTGTTTCATTATGTGGTAATAACATCAGTATCCATCATATACTAATATGTTATTATAAATATTAAACAACCCTATTTCACCTCTTATCCATCCTACGGAAAACAAAATCAACGCACATGCGTACGTACGGAATACCGTCTCCACGCCGTGGTGTAATCTATTTTCCACCACCACCTTACATGGATGGGTATAATGGTGTAAATAATAACTATAAATTATTATTTTATAGTGATATTGATTCTTAAATAGTATACATACACTCCAATACAATTCCACGATCATGGGAACAATATCATCACTCTTGCGGACGTACGGAATACCGTCTCCACGATGTGATGCGACTTGTTCTACATGATCTTCATTGCATAATGATTATATAAATGAATTGAATTAATTTATAGGATATATATTACATTAATAACATTCTGGAAATGAGGTATCTATAACCTGAATAGAAGATAATAATTTATTCGACAAAACACGCATAAGAACAAAAAGTAATAAACACCCGAATAACAAGTAGCTATGAAATATTACTAATAAGAAGCTAAGAATATGGACATATATGATATCATAACAATGAGTATGATTCTGGAATAAGTCAACGACATTATTTAAATCATTATACAGGATGTTCGGACACTTACGAAGAAAATCGGACCTAAGGTAAGGGAAAATCTCGTAATCTCCTTTTTATATGAGATTGTTTATAATTCAGAATTTACTGGGGAATATTTATCATCCACATCCATGTTTCCTCAATATGTAATATTTATATCCTTCTAAAATTGTTTATATCCAATTTTACCCTTTGGTGAGTTTTTTTGTAAAATATATGAAAGGAATCATTTGTCTTTTTTCGTACGAGGTACTTTTTGACTTTTCCAGCCAAAGTACGAGAAGAATTTTTTTTAACTTATACGACATGAATAGATTTTTAAAACATTATATTCAAGAAGCTTCCTTTACCAGTTTTCATGTTTATTTGTAATCAACTTCTTTTAGTTTAAAATTGTATGACATGTTAATAAAGGAAAAAAAAATTGAAGTAGAAAGGATATTTTCCTCAAGAATGGAGTTCAAGTGTTTTATCAAAATTATTTTCCATATAAGATAATATAGGGTTATGTTTCTATCCCTATTATTACATTGATTTGATTATGTTGTGATGGGATTATTTTTATGAATTCCTATATCTTATATGAATTGTTTTATAATGTCATGATGTTTAAGAATCTCATTTTTTTTACATGGGTTATGCAATGATGTATGATGTATGATTTTGTGGAACACATAAGAATGGTATCATTATGATATGGGTGGGACCTATATCTCCCTCCAATTAATTGGGTGAAGATTTTTATCTCGTGAGATAGACATGGCTGGAACAGCTGGTTAATCCGGTTCAGTGAAACATGACTGAAATGGGGAGTGAACTTGGTTTAGAAATGGACTTTGTCCGCTAAGATAGTCTTGTAAATGAGTCTTGACTACTAGGAAATGATTCTCTATGATTATATGTGTATTCCACAAAGTTTCATGTTTTATGTTATGATTATTGGGATTAAATTTCACTTCTATGATTTATCCCATGATATGAAATTATGATTTCTTTTGCAGGATAATATTTCCAAAATGTTATGTTATCATGAATATGACGTGATTGATTTTTCTTTTTCTTACCCTTTCTGAGCATTTGAGCTCACCATTTTGTATGTTTTCTTTCCCCTAGGCCAGGAAGAAGGTTATTAAGTAGGATATACCAAAAGGGACTCTAGATATGATGAAATAAATGGGAGACAATGTAGATGCTTTATGAATCAGTTTTTTATGTTTCCCAGTTTCTAAAGACACTATACCTATACGGTCCTTTCATGGTTCTGTTATATGTTGTAATAAGTTTCCTTCTATTTTGAATTATTAACAATGTATGTAAAGTACGGGTCGTTATAATAAAGGTATGCCTAAAATGAAAAATACAGAAGCTTAAGGAAAACCTAAACATATTATATATCATATATAAATATAGTGACATCTTGATCACCACCTTTGAAGGTGTTATATGAGTGTTGAACAATCATCGATTTGTGAGGCAGAAATTCTCCTTCCACATAAACATTATGTTCTTTAACCATTAGATGTAGGTGTATGTAAGTGTAGCTCAAAAACTTCTTATAAAAACATCCTAGTATATTGAGGATACTAGTTTTGTTACAAAAGAACGAATAAAAATAGTTTAGGGGGCTGGAGAAGCAAAATAAATCATAAGAACACAAGAGAAAACACTACCATTAAAACGGGTAACTCTTTTTTATTTGAGTTGAAAGGCTTCTTTGGAAATACATCTGCCCAATGTTAGGCTTATAAAAGTAAGAGAGGGATGTGGGGAGACAAAATGGGCAGGGTTTGGCCGAGACAAAGGATTTAGAGGTGTGGGTATGGTGGTAGAGGTGGGGGCCTTTTATAAGAGGAGAGGAGGGGCACTCTTGGAAAGTTATAAAAGGTTACTTTATTATAAAATCCTTTTCGGATTTAAAAGCTCCAAAAATTATATATTTCAATGATATGGTGATTAGAGTTCGAAATTCACCAATCCAATAGGTTTTTGACTTGTGTAGGTCTTAGATTTTACATTATCATTTCATTTTATTTGAATTGTTAAATAATGGGTTAATTATTGCATCATCATGGTGTCATAAAAAATTTAATTTATTCAATGTCTAAAAATTATAAAAAAATTATCATGATGTAATAAATCTTTTTAGATTTTTAATGAATATTTATAGTCAAAACTATGACTTGTATAACCCGATTTAAAAATTGTTTTAGTAAAACAACTCATGTTTGTGACATTTTTATTTTAACATTAAATAAAAAGTTATTAATGACATTTTCCTACCAATGTGGCTCCATGGGATCCCCAAGTTGACCCATGGATTTTCATGGTCGGCCATGACACATCAAATATGGTTAGGACATGTGTCATGGTCATTCCATATTATTAAAACATTATTTTTACCTTATATTATACTAATTACCTCTAATCGCGATTAAAAACATAATAGTTACTATTCACCAAAAAATTATTCTAATCACATTGAACCAGATTTTACTTCTTAATGAAAACGATGTTTGTCGGAATTTTGAAATTCAAAACACAGAGGTGGTAAAATTCCATTTAAACGAAAAATCATTTTTTTATGTACCATTTAGTGGTTTCACTATTCATGAAAAATTGAAGTTTTTCATAAAAATACCAAAAATCCACCCTAATATATATTTGATATTCCGAATTAAAAAATGATGTATATTTCAAAAAATTCAAAAAATATATGTTACATTAATTAATTTAATAATTAATTCCCACTGTCAGAACAAATAGTGTGTTTTTATGAAACAATATATATCAAAAGATTGACACTAGTTTAAGTCCAAATTCAAAATGAAATTAATTCCAATGACCACTATCAGATTGAATGGTAAAAATATATTCTAATTTAACTTAAAAACCAATTCAAAATATAATCTAATCATTTAAATAAATTATATTAAAAAGTGGTTTTGAATTAAAATACAACATTTTTCACTATTCATTAAAAACTGAACTTTATCGGAAAAATACCAAAAATTTACACAAAGTAGATTTTGATTTCCCGATTCTAAAGAAGAATTATATTTGGCCCAATAGAATTTATAAGAGTGAGCATAACTATATTTAATGACGGTTCTCCATCAAAAGGTGATAAGTGGACCTTTAGTGAAAATTAGAGTATATATGCCTAAAATTGAATTATTATCGTATTTTAAGCCTTTAACCTTTATTGGATAAATGTAAAAACATTTAACAAACATATATAACCATATTTTAGTTATTTATATTCATTCCCACCAATACAACGACTACATGTTGACTACCATTTAAAATAATATTATTTTATTACTAGTGTTAAACGTAAGATTTCAAAGTAACTCTTTGTTGCGTATCGGGTACGCTATCGAACATAGAAACCCCTTTAAAGTAAAATTAATATTTAATTCGTAACTATTAAATAATATGAAGATTCTTTATTATTTATTTACTTGGGATGTTACATCCTTCCCCCCTTTTGGGAATCACGTCCTCCTAATTGTATTCACTTATCAAAATAAGTGGGGGTATTTATACCTCATAGCATTTTCAGATTCCCATGTTGCCTCTTCAACCATATGGTTTTTCCAGAAAACCTTTAGCTGGTGAATTAACTTATTCTGCATCACTTTCTCTCCATGGTCAAGAATCTGGACTGGTTGTTCTTCATAAGAGAGATTCTCTTCCAACTGAACTACCTCTGGGCTCAAAACACGAGATGGATCTGGAATGTACTTTCTCAACATCGAAACATGAAAAACATTTTGTACTTGAGATAAAATCGGAGGTAAAGCCACTCGGTATGCAACTGATCCAACTTTCTCCAAAATTTCATATGGTTTGATGAACCTTGGACTCAGCTTTCCTTTCTTACGAAATCGCGTCACACTTTTCCACGGTGATTCTTTGAGAAAAACATGATCACCTACCTCGAAATATAGATCCTTCCTTCAGTTATCCGCATAACTATTTTTCCTGTTGTGTGATGTTCTCATGTGTTTCTGAATCAACTGAACTTTTTCTGCCAACTCTTCTACCAATTCCGGTCCCATCAACTTTTTTCACCCACTTAATCCTAGAAAGCCGGGGTTCGATACTGCTTCCCATATAATGACTCAAACGGAGCCATCTGTATACTTGAATGAAAACTGTTATTATAAGAAAACTCAACCAAAGAAAGATGTTGGTCCCAACTTTCCTGATAATCCATCGAACTAGAACGTAGCATATCCTCCAAAGTCTGAATTGTTCATTCTGATTTCCCATCTAATTAAGGATGAAAAGCTTTACTAAAATTTAATTCAATACCCAACGACTGCTGAAGGCCCTTCCAAAAGTTAAAATTAAACCTGGGATCACGATCAGATACAATGGATAGAGGAACTCCATGTGACCTGAATATCTATTTAAGATACAAACGGGAATGTTGATCTAGGGAAAAATTATCTCGTATAGCAAGGAAATGAGCGCATTTATTCAAGCGATCAACAATAACCCACATTGCATTATTGCCTCAAGGTTTCTTCGGCAATCCCACAACAAAGTCTATGGATATATTATCTCATTTCCATTCTGGTATTGGTAAAGGCTGAAGCATCCTTTTCAGTAACTACCGCTCTACTTTAACCTGTTGACAAGTCAAACACTTCACAGTAAAATCAGCAATATCCCTTTTCGTTCCGTCCCACCATTAATACTCCCGAATATCTCTATACGTCTTAGTACTTCCTTGATGAACTGAAAACGAAGAACTATAAGCTTTACATAACAACTCTCTCTCTCTTCAACTGTGAATCACACGACACACACAATCTCTTCCCAAGTATCAAAACGCAATCATTATCAATGTTGAATTCATGAAACTTACCCTTGTGAACCAGCTCTACCTTTTTCTGCAACTCACTGTCTTGCTTATATGCTTGCTTAATTCTGTCTGATAGAGAAGATTTCACTGATACCTGAAAAAAATAAAAGGAAATCCTACACCAACAACTGCTATGCCAATGTTCATCAAATCCTTAACCAAAGGATCACGTTCCAAATGTAACATTGTTAATGAAGCATTACTTTTTTGACTCAAAGCATCAGCCACATTATTTTCTTTTCCCGGATGGTAATGAATTATACAATCATAATCCTTTATTAATTCTAGCCATGTCCGCTATCTCATGTTCAATTCTTTCTGAGTGAATATATACTTTAATCTTTTGTGATCAGTATATATTTCACACTTTACACCATAGAAATGATGCCTCCAACTTTTTAAAGCGAAAACAATAGTAGTTAATTCAAAATCATGTGTAGGGTAATTTGCCTCATGAGTTTTCAACTATCGTGAAGCATAAGAAATTACCAGATCATTATGCATAAGGACACAACCAAGTCCCTTCAACAAAGCATCACTGTATATAACAAACTCACCATTCCTAGAAGGAAGTTCCAAAACTGGAGTATTCACCAATCTTCTTTTTAGATTCTGAAAACTATCATCACATTATTTTTTCCAGATAAAATTAACATCCTTCCGAGTTATCTTAGTCATTGGACTAGATAACCGTGAAAATTTCTAACAAACCATCGTAAATAGCCTACAAAACCAAGGAAGCTACGAATCTCATTTACATTTGTGGGTCTTGGCCATTCTTCAACAACCTTTGTTTTTGCAGGATCAATTGTTATCCCATATTTAGAAACAATATGACCAAGGAATGAAATTTTTTGCAACCAAAACTCACACATGATGAATTTCCTATACAATTTCATTTATTTTAAGGTTTTCAAAATAACCCTTAAATGTATTTCATTCTCCTCTTTACTTTTAGAAAACACCAAAACATCATCAATGAAAACAACCACAAACTTATCCAATAACTCATGGAAAATTCTATTCATAAGGTCCATGAATATATCAGGTTCATTAGTTAGCCCAAAAGGTATTACTACAAATTCAGAATGGCCATATCTAGTACAGAACGCAGTCTTCGGTACGTCTACTTCTTTTAATTTCAACTAATGGTACCCCGACCTCAAGTCAATCTTCGAAAAATACTGAGCTCCCAGGAGCTGATCAAACAAATCATCGATATGAGGGAAAGGACACTTGTTCTTAACAGTGATATTATTCAAGGCACTATAATCAATGTAAAGTCTCATTGAACCATCTTTCTTTTTAACAAATAAAATAGGATCAACCCATGGTGATGTGCTAGGTTGAATGAAACCTTTCTCTAATAAATCTTGCAATTTCTCCTTCAACTCTAAAAGTTCAATTTGAGCCACTCAATAAGGGGGTTTTGAAATTGGCTTAGAATCGGGAACTAAGTCAACAGTAATCTCAACTTCTCGATCTGGTATTATTCCAGGAAACTCATCAGAAAAAACATCATGATACTCATTTACCACTGGCACATCATTAATATGAACAGTTCCTTTATTTCAACAATATGTGCAAGGTAACATTCATTTCCATCTTTTACAAGTTTCTTATCCTCTTGATATGTTATCAACATTAAGGGTTCATTCTTGTACACAAACTGAAAGTCTTAATGAGAAAAACTTCTTTAGCTCTAAAATTAATTTTAGCATGGTAAATAGAGCACCAATCCATACTCAGGATAACATCAAACTCTACTAGAGGTAAAACAATAAGGTTTGCAATTAGGTTCTTTCCACGTATAAGGATAATAATATTCATATAAATTCTTTTTGCCTCAACATTTCCCCCCGGTGTTTTTACCACAAGTTCAGGAGTCATTTCTTGAGATGGTATTCCCTTTTTATTAGAAATGTTTTCAGAGATGAAAGAATGTGTAGACCCCGAATCAAACAACACTCTGACATAATCTGAAAAAACAAACAAAGTACCTGATACCACTTCATTTGATGGCCCAACATCTACTGAAGTTGATGCAAAGGATTTGACCACCCCTTTTATCTTGTGGTATAACTAATTCCCATCACTCAATCTCTTTGTCAGACACTTGTTTTCATAGTGACCCTTCTCATTGCACATAAAACATTTCACTAACTGGAAATAAAATTTGGAATTACCATCACCTTGATCTTTTTCAGTGAAATCACGAGCCTTATGTCCCATCTTACCACATCGGTAGCACTTTCCAGAATTTAGAATACATTCCCTAGCATTCCTTTTACCAAATTTATCACAAACTCAAAACATAGTTTTCTTACCATCAGACCTTTTTGAAGAATTCTTTACTTTCTCCTGCCACCTCGGTCTCTTCTTCTACTGGTTGTTATAGAACACTTGATCATCAGAAAACTCCATTTCCACCTTCTCAGCACATCGAACAAGATTTTAATAACTTTTAAACTCATGAGATGCTAACGCCCATCGATATTTTGGCTTTAATCCTAAGTAAAAACGATTGATTATACTATCAAGGTCTCGGATAAAATTTGGAGCATACATTTCCAATCGAGTGAACCTTTCTTCATAGGCAGCCACTGAGAATTCCTCTTGCCTCAATTCCAGGAATTGTTTTTCCATCCTAAGTCGAACATCCTTAGGAGAATAATTCTCAAGAAACATACCTTTGAATTCATCCCTGTTGATAGAATCAATCTCATCAGTGTCCCTATTATTTTTAACCATTGACCACCACTGATCTGCTTCACCCTCTAAATGGTAAATAGAACGACTAACCTTTTGATTTTCTAAACACCCCATGACATCGAAAATCTTCTACAGTGCTTTAATCCATCCTTCAACTAGCACATGGTCATACGATCCTCTGAATGATGGGGGATGTTGCCTCATGAAATGTTACACCACTTACATGTTCCTCTGCAGTTGATCTGGCTGATCTCGTGCATGGATACCACCACCATTTATCGCTTGAGTCAACTGCACCATTAATGCAACAAACTATTGAGTTCCAATTCCGACCATCTCAGGATACTGATTCGAATGGTCATTTCCTTCTGTATGCATTCCTAGCACGGCTTCCCTGTTTCCTCTTTGGAAAACCATTCTGAACAAACTTGTCTTAAATGAAGCAACATGGTAATCTTCAAATGCTATACCATTTAAATTTGACCATAAAAAAAATATTTTTGGATAATCATTTAATAGAATTATAACTCCTAAATTTATCTAAATCGACCTCTGATACCAACTATAAGGCCCCAGCCTTAAATATTACTTAATATTGATATATTTCAAGAATACACATTGAGGATCTTTTCGGGTTTAGAGTTTTATATAATTATATCATAAATCATGCATTACACTCCACATTTAAACAAAGTTGTTACATAAAAGATAGTACTCATTTTTTCCATCAACGGAAACATATTTAAAATAAAACATGGATTCTTTCTTGACACTTCATTGACACTATAATCACATCATGTACCTTTCCCTTGACCTGTGAAAAAAATTTCAAAAACATGGGAAGATCATAAAAAGCTCAGTAAGGGATATAAAAGTATGAAATGAAAACATTAGTCCATGTTCGAAATCATAGTTTATTCATAAAACATAAGCACTTTAACATACCTCATCAAATCATGAATAAATCATAGAAATCATAAGAGATAAAGGTATCTTGAGGCATTCATAACATTTTTACGTAGGGAGTAACCCTCATGGTTACGTTCGGAATACCCATCACAGTATATTCCCTAAATCTCCTTTGAGAAAATTAGATCATAAATCATGCATTACTCTCCAAATTTAAACAAAGTGGTTACATAAAAGATTGTACTCATTTTCCCCATCAACGGACACATATTTAAAATAAAACATGGATTATTTCTTGACACTTCCTTCATAGTATCATCGCATCAGGTACCTTTCCCTTGACCTGTGATAAATATTTCAAAAACGTGGGATGAGCATAAAAAGCTCAGTAAAGGATGTAAAAGTACGAAATGAAAACATTATTCCATGTAAAAAATCATACTTTAATCATAAAACATGAGCACATTAACATACCTCATCAAATCATGAATAAATCATAGAAATCATAAGACCTAAAGGTAACTTGAGGCATTCATAACATTCTTACGTAGGGATTAACCCTCATGGTTACATTTGGAATACCCATCACAGTATATTCCCTAAATCTTTTCGGAGAAACCTTAACGTTTTACTCCTTCGTGTTACCCAATGCATTGGAGAGCTATATCGGGGTCACCCACCCTTAGTTTATCATGGAACCACCCATCTTTATAATAATGCCCAAGAACCATAACATGATCATATCACATAAAACATGCAGAAAGGAAACATAACATTTCCACTTTTCAATCACAAGATATCAATACAACACATTGATATAAAAAAATTATGAAAACCATTTCCAATACCAAAATAAAATAAAAGTAAAACATGGAAATTATTTTTCATTTAAAAAAAAGGTATGGCTTGTAAAGGAAGCCGAATCTCAAATAATGTTCACGGCGGCGGAGAAGTCGTTGTCGCCACATACGTACGACAAAAACATTCCCTTTTGTCATTTATTAAAATGATTCGTATAAAAATATTCCTTTTGAGTAAACATAAATGTCAACGGGGTTTATACACTGTATAAAAGAAGGTTGTGTATAAAACAAAATATGCCTCAATGAAAGGAGATTGAGATGAAGTCCATTACCTTGGGTCCGACATGACTTGATCGTTCTTTAACGTCCTGAATAATAAACATGAGTTAATTTATAATTGCATAAGAACCTTTTTCAAGTTCATTATTACTTTTATATCTCTTATTACCATGCCATGAACACTATGTAATTATTTAAGTTAATAACGGTCGTTTTAACGATCATTGGTACTTGAGTCCAAAATAATCTCTTTATAATTACAAGAAGTTCATGTAGTAAAATATCCATTATCTAAAGAATTATATTCATGATGTAGATGTCATATATATCAAATATATCTAGTATATACATGCATTTATAATATGAAATAATCATTTAGAGGTAATAAATGAAATGCACCATTCATGGAGACGGTACGTCGTACGTACGCATGATCGCTACTTTCATTTATATTTCATATTATATGGAATAGAATCATAATGATATAAAGGTATATTATAATTCTAGTATAATATCATATATAATATCATTATCTCTGTCCTTTATACATCCCAAATATGGCATTAACGAATCAAATCACTTTGAGGGGGTGGTAGTCCACATTTCCTTAAATGAACATATCACATTTACCCATAACGGAAACCATAAAGGTATGAAAAAAATTAAAAATACAGAAGCTTAAGGAAAACATAAAAATATTATATATCATATATAATTATATTGACATCTTGATGGCCACCATTGAAGGTGTTATATGAGTGTTGAACAATCATCGTTTCGTGAGATAGAAATTCGTCATCCACAGAAACAGTATGTTCTTTAACCATTAAATGTAGTTGTGTGTAAGTGTAACTCTAAAACATATTATAAAAGAATAATAGTATATTTAGGATACTTTTTTTTTTACAAATGAAATGAATAAAATGAGTTCAGGGGTTGGAGAAGAAAAATAAAACATAATAACACAAGAGAAAACACTACCTTTAAAACGGGTAACTCTTTTTGATTTGAGCTCAAAGGCTTCCTTGGAAAGACTTCTGCCCAAATTGATTCTTCTAAGAGTAATAGAGGGATGTGGGGAGACAAAATGGGCAGGTTTTGGCCGAGAAAAAGGTTTGAGAGGTGTGGGTAAGGTGGTAGAGGTGTGGGCCTTTTATAAGAGGAGAGGAGGGGCACTCTTGGAAAGTTATAAAAGATTACTTTATTATAAAATTATTTTAAAATTTAAATTCACCCAAAATTATATATTTCGAATTTAAGGTGATAAGAGTTCGAAATCCACCCATATAATAGGTTTTTGACATGTTTAGGTCTTATATTTTACATTATCTTTTCATTTTATTTAAATCGTTAAATAATGAGGTAATCGATGTATCATCATGGTGTCATAAATAATTTAATTTATTTAATGTCTAAAAATAATAAAATAAAACTATCATGAAGTAGGAAATCTGTTTATATTTCTAATGAATATTTATAGTCAAAAATATGACTTGTATAACCCCATTTAATAATTGTTTTAGTAAAACAACTCATGTTTGTGACATTTTTATTTTAACATTAAATAAAAAGTTATTAATGACATTTTCCTACCAATGTGGCTCCATGGGGTCCCCAAGTTGACCCATGGATTGTCTTGGTCTGCCATGACACATCCAATAAGGGTAGGACATGTTTCATGGTCATTCCATACTATTAAAACATTATTTTTACCTTAAATTATACTAATTATCTCTAAGCGCGATTAAAAACTTAAAAGTTACTATTCACCAAAAAATTATTTTAATCACATTGAACCACATTTTACTTCTTAATGAAAACCATCTCTATCGGATTTTTGAAATTCAAAACACAGAGGTGGTAAAATTACATTTAAACGAAAAATTAGTTTTTTTAAGTTCCACTTAGTGGTTTCACTATTCATTAAAAATTGACGTTTTTCAGAAAAATACCAAAAATTCACCCTATGCTATATTTGATATTATGAATTCAAAAATGATGTCTATTTCACAAAATTAAAAACATATAAGTTACAGTAATTAATTTAGTAATTAATTTCCACTCTCAGAACAAATAGTGTGTTTTTATGAAATAATATATATCAAAAGATTGACACTAGTTTAAGTCCAAATTCAAAATGAAATTAATTCCAACGACCACTATTTGATTGAATGGTAAAAATATATTCTAATTTCACTTAAAAACTAATTCCAAATATAATCTAATCATGTAAATAAATTATATTAAAAAGTGGTTTTGAATTAAAATACAACATTTTTCACTATTCATTAAAAAATGAACTTTATCAGAAAAATACCAAATATTTACACAAAGTTGATTTTGATGTCCCGATTCTAAAGAAGAATTTTATTTGGTCCAATAAAATGTATAAGAGTGACCAAAAATATACTTAATGACGGTTCTCCATCAAAAGGTGATAAGTGGACCTTTAGTGAAAATTAGAGTATGTATGCCTAAAATTGAATTCTTTGCGTATTTTAAGCCTTTATCATTTATTGGATAAATGTAAAAACATTTAAAAAACATATATAACCATATTTTAGTTATCTCTATTCATTCCCTCCAATACAACGGCTGTGTTTTAACTACCATTTAAAATAATATTATTTTATTACAAGTGTGCAATGTAAGATTTCAAAGAAACTCTTTGTTGCGTATCGGGTACGCTATCGAACATAGAAACCCCTTTAAAGTAAAATTAATATTTAATTTGTAAATATTCATAAATATGAAAATGATTTATTCTTTATTTACCTGGGATGTTACAATTAAGGTCCTTCAAAATTTGGATCAATATTTCAAGATTATTATGGTGACATATTAGGGTGATTTAATGGATCTTTTGGATTTTCTTATTCTTTTAAAGATAAGATGTTTTGAATCATTATATCAATTAATCATGCCAATCCGATGGGTTGGAACATGATTGGGATGGAATGTGACTATGTAGTTCAGGCCATAAGAACTATGTAAATTCACATTTTTTGGATGTAATCTAATCTATTGAGTTAATTTTTGAATTTACTTTTTTACTTTTATTATATTGTGACTCAAATCTACATTAAAGCTAATTAATTGTTTGGTGGTCATTCCAACAAGGGTGCAGACGAAAAGGATCCTACCTGGTCTATTCAAATCCCTTTGGATCATTATTATTTTTTAATGGGATAAGTGTTATCTTTCTATTTTTTTTTCTTCTATTTATATTAATGTACATTTGGTTTTTATAGATAATGGATTTCTGCTTTTCTGGGTAGGTTCTTGTCGTATGGTAAAAAAGGAGATGAGGTCATCACATTAACTGATCACTTTTTGAAAATTTAATATTTAACGCCTCTAAATATATTATACTTTTAATAAAAAAAATTATTTATGTATATTAAATATATTTAAATTTTATTATGATTATTGAAACTCCATTATATACCCTCTTTTTACTCAAATAGATAGTGAATGTATCGCTTGTGTGTACATACGACTTACCGTATCAACGTAGTAATACAATTCATTTTTCATTACAATATTTTATGTAATTTCATTATGATGGGATTAATATTTATATATTATATTTTTGAGAAAATTAGATTTTGAGGGTGTTATTATCATTTATACCTTTTTACCATCCAATCCTTTGGAGAAAAATTATATCGATCGTGAGTACAAGTGGACTACCACTATATTGAAGTGATGTGATTAATTATTCATTCATATTTAACATGTACGGTAATGAGGATTAAACACAGGAATATATATTATATATATTATTTAAAAATAATATTTTAAATTAGAATTAATATTTACCTTTATTTTTTTCAATTCATTGGAAAATGAAAACATTTTTCTCGCATATGTACGAATCACTATCTCCATGATTAGTGTAAGTCATTTTTCTCTCCCTAAATATAATGGACGATGATAAAGAAATAATATATATATATATATATATTATTTTTATACCATTATATAAACTCTAGAGATGATGAAAATATAGTCAATGTAAATTTACCAAAACATCCAAAACAAAAGATATAGGAAAAATGAAGTGGTGATCACTATGAATGTAGATATTAATAAATTACTATATATTAAAGGGTAAAAAAATATTAATATAAAATAATATATGGTTTCATATACATGATAATTTTTTTGAAATAAGTTGTATAATAATCTTATATTAATTATATTGGAGGTTCAAGAATGTATAATGGAATTCACACCCGAGGTACGTGGTGTTATGTTACAATATCAATCTTTATCTACATGGTTTATGAATAATTTCGTATCATAAAATGGTATAAAAAAACTCAATATAATGATTAATTTTATTATACTGTAGTTATATCGTGAAAATAAAATTTATAATTTCATTTTTCTAACCTTTTGTACTTAAAATATTGGAAATAAGTATTTAAGGAAAATCGACGCTATTACTCCCTTCAGTCGAAAAATATTTTTATTTAAAATAACTATTTTCCAAAAAACAATTATAGTGGGTCTTACTATTCTGTTAATATTTTTAAATTTTTTACCCGTGATTTAATATTTACAAAATTATTTTAAAAAAATTATTTTTTTCCAATAGAACCACTTTGAGACTTTTTGACAAAAGTGTCGAAGGAATTATTTTTTGTCATTTACTGAATGACCAAAATTTCATAATATCATGGAGGCTCAATATTTTTGATGATTAGTTTTCATGTTTACATTGGTTATTCACAATACAAATTCTTTTTATAGTATTTTTTTATCATTTTAGATTTTAAATAAATGATTTCAAATTTGAAATTTTATTTTCCTCAAGAATGATTTAATGGTATTTTGAATCAAATAAAATAAAATACTCAATTTTTGTTTGTGTATTACTAGGAATGTGATCAAAGGATTTCATCCTTATTGTTTATCAAGATTTTTTACATTTATTATGGAATGGTTTTTTTAACCATGTTCGTTTTCTATGGGTTATACTATAATGAAATGTTAATGAAACCATTTTTTTACGGGGATTTTGATATTATGAATTGTTTTGATATTATAGAATAAATATGTATGATTTTAATAATAAGAAAGGGGGACCCATAAATCCCTCAAATGAAATGGGTAAATATTTATATCTCAAAATATAAATAGGACTGGAATGGGGGGTGAGCCTAGTTTAGTAAATAACATTGTCTACTATGGATTTCCTGGTAGTGAACCTTGATTAAAATAATGGTCTGCGGAGTGAGAACATTAAACTATTATAGGATTTGAAATTATTCTTGAATAAAAATGAAAAGATTTTATATTATTATTTGTATACCAAGGATCCATGTCTTATCTTTATATTATGAAATTTTGGCTCATGTTGTTTCATTCCACTATGATTCATGTATTATAAACTACCAGGATTTGTTCCATGACTCATGATTAAAATCTATGAAATATAGGGTTTAATTTTCAAATGTTTATCTCATGTTTTCATACCCATTTTATCATTTTATAAATATGTGATCATTATTATGTCCATTTTTGACACATATAGAGCATCAGAGATCACCCTTTATTATGTTTCCTTTATTATGTTTTGAGTGGTTTTATGTAGGATTTTAATAAGAAATTTTTTAGTCATGAATATTTCAGTGGGTGATGATGTTAAACTATTATGTACTTGTGGATTAAGTTTCCATGTTTTCAAAGATACTATACGTATATGATTTTAGAATGGATCACTATGTTATGTAAAGAATAATAATATTTACATATATAATATAATTGTATGAAATGTTTTATCCACTATATTCATTACCAATAAATAATAACCATGTTTTATGGCATGACCTATATGTAACACTAGTACAAAAATATATAGGCTAATGTTAGACAACTTTAGAATTGGATTATATAAATAGTTGAAACATAATTATAAAATACATATATATATACACACACACCCATATATATATATATAATAACAATACAAAACAAAATTCTCATTAAATACTCACTCAATTAGTATAGTTATGAAACTAATAAAATATTCTTCTGAAATTTAATTCATTCGGTGTATGATATTTTTTAATAGAATAACAGATAACACCATATTAATTATTAATTTATAGAAAAAAAGAATATTTATGATTTGAAAAGTATTTTTCTAATAAAAACATTTTACTTATTTATTTCGTGTTTGTAAATAATTTTATTATATATATTTTAGTATATAAATTTGGAATAATTAACAAAGTTATTGGATTTATCATTTCCATATTATGCTAATATGAATTTTTTGATTTTTTCTCAAGGAATAATTTTCATGTGAATAGTGTAAATTTCCATTTTTACAAATAAAAATACTCATATGATATTACTAATTTATATGAATGAAATTTAAATTCATGGAAAAAAATTCTTAGATCAAATTTTTATTTTATAGGTTTATTTATAATTTTAAATTTTTAGTTTTAATAAATAAACACATATGTGATATTTTTGATATTAGTTTATATATATTTATTTTAAAAAATATTATTTATACATTATACATTTATAATTTTAAAACTAGTTTTTATCACTTTTAAAAGTTTATTCATGCAAAAACATGTTTTTAATTTTAAATCATTATGTCCATTTTATACACTTGCTACCATTTTAGTTTTGAGCATAAAGGAATAATTATCTAGGTAAAAGATAGTTATCGTGGTGAATACCGAAATTGTAAAAATGAGTAACCTAAATGGTAAAGGTCCAATCATATTTAAAAATAATTTTTCGTAGAGTTGTGGAGTGTTTTATTCATATCTCAACCCCTTTATATAATTTACCAATTTTGAATCCAGTTCCCTTAATATTGGATTTCCATTATTGAAATTGTATTGGTTTTAATAAAAACTACATCTTTTTCACATATAAAAGGGGCACTCCTCTCTTCACTCCTTGTAACACCCCGACCCCAGTTACCCAGACTCAGTGCATTATTTTAATACATTGGCATGATTACAAGGAATCAAGTTCCAGAAAACCGATCAGTTTAGAAGTCTTGAAAAATAGATTACATACCTGAACGTTACATGACATTATAAAATGACTAACAAGAACAACAATATTTTCCACTTTTTAATACACGTATATCCATAGCATATCCCTGAAGGTCAACCATAAAATAATTCTTCACATCATGGTAAAATGAAACATAAGAATGGGGTGAGCTCAAACGCTCAGTAAGGGTAAGCAATATAGTGGAAGATAACATAAATATTAAGCATGGTGATTAATTGAAAACAGATGCCTTTACAAATAATAAACATGAAAACTTTTATGGTAGGAATATGAGATTAGTAAATAATACCATAATAAATCATAATCATTGGTATTCTACTAGTCGAATGACCACATGAAACATCAATGTTATTTTCATAATGAGGTAATATATAATGCCGAACATTCTGAAATAGTTTTTCAAGGCCTCATCAAAAATCATATATCATATTGGAAAAGGCCATGGCCAATTCCACGTCTAGTTGTCTCATGAGACCTATCGATGCACCGAGGAGCTATATAAGGCTCCACCCGCCACTTACTAAGTCCAATACATTCCTCATATGAAAGGGATGAAATATAACATAAATAGTCATCTTAAAACAAGCATAAGAAATGTCAATACATTAACCATAAACCATTAATGGTATAAAAATAACACGTCCACAGTCAAACATATCAAAAAAACGTTAATACAATATGGATGATTTTTATCATAATAAATAAACTTCAAACAAGTTTAAAATCTATCAAGGGATGATGACATAGATTAAAATGTTTTGTAAAACTCTTTGATAGAAATATCCATTTTTCGTGAAAATAATTAAAAGTCGCACAATTTAGAAAGAAAGACATTTAAAGTCATTTTTGAATCAAAGTCTCCCATACCACTTTGAATTTTTTTTAAAGGAATTAACATTTAAAAAAAATTATGTCTATATAAATAAATCCTTAAAAGGCATTTTGTAAACATGGACATTAATGAGAATGATTTAGAAGAATAAATATTTAAAACATTTAAAATGATGTTTTATTAAAATTGTACCTTATAATAATACCTTAAAAAACACTTTTATGAAACTTGGACATGGATAATAAAAATTTCCCAGTAGATACTTAAGTAAAAACAACCTCAGATAATAATTTGATTGTGAAATTAACCCTTACCTTGCACTTTCCTTCGATCGAGGGTACGTTTCACCTCCTGTATAATGAACATAGTATATTATTAAATTATACCAGAACCATATTAATGTTTATGATATAACACATTATTAATTTATGACTTTATAGAACAAATTTAATAATAATTTCCATGTAAAATTAACATTTTGGGTAAAAATCACTTCCTTTATCGTACATGTTTTTACTTGTTATTCTTGATTATATCAATTAGATCATGATTTAAATAATTCCAGAATATAAATTATTATTTATATATATAATATATATTTAGAATATAAATATTTATTATAGACATATATATGAAATGGAAAACACCGTTTATGGTGACGGTAGGTCGTACGTACGCAAAAACGCATTTCAGATTTCATATCGTATTGAACGGAACTAAGTGAATAAGATATGTGTATGTACTTAAATAAATAAATAAATATATATATATCCAGTAGAATTGTTATGTCATATATTACATACTTATTAATGACATATATAATTTTATAATCATCGTTGAATGGTGAACGTGGAAATGAATCTCATCACGTCGTGGAGACGGTAATCCGTACGTACGTATAAGCAACAAAATCATTATATTGATAGTGAGATAGTATGTTATTTTATGGTATATAATATATTCCGAATAATTAAAATGTTATATTTATTATTTAATTAAGTTATACTCATTATTAAGCCCATCCAAATAATGAAATTTTTGATTCACAAACTACACAATGATATAGAGATGGTAATCCGTACGTACGCATGTATGATGACTTTGTACTTTATAGGATGGATAAAATAATTAATATGGTTTTACCATTTTTATAATAACATAAAATTATATATATAAGATACTGGAGTTATTATTTTAGAATGGAAACAAAAAATAAAGAAGATGTGGGAGAAGAAAAAACATGAAAGAGGTGAGGAAATATTTACCACTTCTTTGGGTTCTTCCTTTTGACATGATCAAAAGGGCTCAGTAGGTTAGTTTTATGAAACAATTAAGGCTTATAGGATGAATGGATTAATATTGGTAGAATATTTGGGAAGGTTTTGGCTGATCCAAATTGGTTTGGATGTGTGATTTTGAGAGAAGTGGAAGTGCCCTTTTATAAGAGGGGTGAGGGTCACTTTAGGAAAAGCTTAAATTATTAATTTATTTTACAATCATATTCGGAATATAATAGCTCCAAATTAATTTATTTTGATCCTTAGGTGGTTATGGGTCGATATCCCCTCAACCAATAGGTTTTAGACATGTTTAGGTTACCATTTTAACCTTATCTTTTTTATTTAACTCTTAGTTAAATAGTTTAACTTTTACCTTGTCTTCTTGTATTCTTACACTATATGGTTAATAAACATACTATAAACAACCAAGAGAACCTAAAGTGGTTCATTAATGACATATATAATACAATATAATCCCTTTTGCAGATCCTTTGATTTTTTGGAATATTTTATCAACCAATAATATAGTTTTTGTTTTAAAAACTATTTTATGTCAATTTTAACACTATTTGGTATTGGTTTTTTGTTAAAATCATAACAACATCATTACTTTAAAAAAAATTGATTTAATCATCCCTAACTTTTCATATTAACCTATAAAATCACTATAATTTATCAAAAGTTTCAAATTACATTTATTAGGGTATTTATAATATCAATTATTTTAATCTTTTATTAATAAGGTAATTACTGTATCATTATTGTGTCATCAATAAATTTAGTTTTTAAATTTCTAAAAATTATAAATAAAATAATAATATGTAGGAAATTTTTTATCTATATAATAAATATTTATAGTCAAATTTATCTTATGTTTAACCCTACATTAAAAATGTTTTAGTTATGAAACCTTGAATTTAACACTTTAAACACTTATTTATATTAAATAATAATAAATCAACTAATCTAATCCAAGTGGACCTAAAGGATCATATTTTATTTCAAAGGTTTTTTCAGGTTCAATTATACTTATACAATATAATTAGGACATGTGTTATTGTAATTTTAATATTATTTTTACCCTTAATTACTCTATTTACTTTTAACTATGGTAAATAAAATTTTAGAGTTTCTATTTACAAAGAATTATTTACATCTTATTGAACCACGTTTTACTTACTGAGTTTGACCATGTTTCTTGTATTTTTGAAATTCAACTCACAGAATGGTAAAAATTACGTTTTATACAAATTTTCAAATGCTTCTAAAAGGTGGGTAAAAGACGGTAAAATGATCAATATAATATTAGACATATAATTTTATTATAAAAAATATGAAAATTAATTAAATTGTACTAATATTTTTATTATGTTTTTATTTTGTGATAAATTGTTTAAAATAAAATAATTAATTATTTAAAAAAAGTGGGTTTTAAACAATAACGTAGTGTTTTTTACTATTCATCAAAAATTGAATATTTTCATAAAAATACCAAAATTTCACCCTAATCTATTTTTTATATTATGAATTCAAAAATAATTATATTTTACCAATATAAATACATAGAAGTTTCATTAATCAATTTAAAATTAATTACTATTTTCAAAACCAAAAAGCGTATTTTTAAGAAATAATAACTATCAAAATATTGACATTTGATTATGCCCAATTTTAAAATGAAATTACTTACAATGACAAGAATTGGATTAAATGGTTAAAATATAATATATTTATACTTCCAAAACATTAAAATTTATAATTTAACACTATAAATTATTTTAATTAAAAATGTTGTTTTCATTATTTTTCAATGTTCACCCAAATATGAATGTTATCAGAAAAACACCAAAAATTTATTGAAACTAAATTATTATTCCCTGATTCTAATGATGAAGTTTATTTTTTAAAATTGAATATATAAATGTTTCAAATATTGAATTTAAAAAATGGTTTTCCATTTAATGGTCATAAAATTGCCTTTTCTTAAACTTATGTTATCTGAAAAAATTGAATTTGTTCTTACGTTATTTATAAGAAACTCATAATATTTATTCTAAAATTATAAGGATTATATAAAGTTCAAAATTTATTTAATACTATTTATAACTACTTTTGAATGGCTAGTTTGGTATGTCTTTCTGCGCTTGAACTCAGTGTTGCATGTAGTGGAAGTTATTGAATTACTTTGAAGAAATAACGTACTATGTAATCCTAGGGTGTTACATTCTTCCCTACTTCAATAAATTTCATCCTCTCAATTTGAAATTGTTCATCAAAAATAAGAGGTTAAAAATAGAGAATACCATTATAGGAAAACACACATTTGAAATTGGGATAATAAAATTTAGTCTTAATAAGAAGAAAAGGGAAATGAAAGGGTCACCACTAAATTATGATCTCGATTAAAAGAACATGGTAGAAATTAAAGATGTATAATTGGAGGAAAACATAAATATTTGTTGGAAGTGATTGAGGTCATCAATCATAAACAAGTGTAAAATTGAGGGCCTCAAATCCATCAATCTATGATGATTTAAAATACCATCGGTTCAATAAAACATAAGGTATTAGGATAAAAAATATGTGGTATTAAGATCCCTTCCCTAATGTTTATGAATTAATTTACCTATAGATTATGTGGAAAAAATTATATATATATATATATATATATATATACGAGTAATGTTTCATCCTTCAACTAATTTGTACCACAAACTCATCTTTCACTCCAAAGGATTTCAAAAAAATATTCTATTTATCCTAATCATACAAGGTTCCAAGAATAATTAATTTATAATTCACCATTAAAACTCTAAAAAAAAAAGAAACTACACTATATAATCCAGGGAATTCATGTAGTCTAGTGGTATGTGATAAATCCCAATTGCACTATGGTTGTGGGTTTTATTCCCGTAGCTTTGTCTGATGCGATGGGTTGTCACATGGTCTGTGGGTTGTATTTTTTATAACAATCAAAATATAACTTTAACAATAGTATCCAATTTCAATATTAATAAATTCCAATCTTTATACATATCCATAATACTTCTATCCAAACTCACATTCAAAAATTTATAAGGAAGTTAAATACAATGAAGATCCTTTTTTTCCATGTAATAACTTGTGAACACCTTCATCGAGTATTATTTTAAAACATGGTAACACCATGAATTATCATAAAACCATATTGATTACATATACGCTGCCTTATCCTTTATATAATATAGTATATATTCCCTATATCCAAATTTTTTGAATATTACCACATTGATGTAATAAACAAAATATTAATCGGTTCCAAGGAAGTCAAGAATGTCCAATATAATTTATCCAAATCAACCATCAATTATTCCAAAATCACTACTGCATTATCAGGAACATATTAGGGATTACCTTTCCATCAACAATGTATTTTCCAAAAAGTGTATCTTTCTATTAAGTCATTTTTCTTGGTTCCACACAATCTCATATCCTTAAATAAATAGTACTTCAGTACAATCCTAATTTCTCTCCATAATTCATATAACCAAAATATTGTTGATACAATACTCAAATGTAATAATTCTATAAAAACAACAAAAGAACACTAGTCATTTGTATTCATCTGAGGTAGTATCATAACTTGATTATTATCCAATAGCATCATTTGTGGTATACTCTGATTACTTGGAAATTGATTCACGTATTGTCCCAACGCCTAGTAGAAGAAGCATTTTACATTTGAAACAATTCTCTTACCCTGGTAATCACATACTTGGGGACCTTTTTATCCACACTTATAACAAACTCCCATCCCCTTTAAGCATTTACCAAGGTGTTTCTTTCCACATTTATCAAATATGAGAAAATCTTTCTTTCCCCTCTTCTCATTATCAATCTTTCTCTCTACCATACTTTTCTTATCTTTATTCCCTTTAAATCCATAGGACTCAGAGAATTATTTACTTATCTTGTTAACACATGATATTATTTCATCATATGTATAGAATACATGGGATACTATTTCTCTTTTAAATGTTGGATTAATTCCATGAAAGATAATATCCTTCTTACTCTTTGAATCATATGTATTTCTGGAGTTCTCATTCCTTCCACTGGGTTCCATTTCTAAACAATGGAATACACTAGGTCAGTTTGTAAATCACAATGAATAATTCCATACTTGTAAAATACCTAATGTAAATTAAACAGTTTATGGATAAAATCCATAATAAAAAAAAATTTTCTTTTTTGAGAAAGTATTTACTCTTAAATCCTTCATAATGGCAAGTAATGAAAATGTGAATTATCGTATGAATATTCCTCAGGAGTATCGTAATAAAGAGTACAACAAGACCCGTTTTCGTGCACCCGTTCCCATTTGAGTCAAGATCAAAGAGGTGTTTTTGGATTTTACCCCTAGGTACAACTGTCCCAGAGCCGCCTCTACATGCTCATATCTAGACATGGATGTACTGCATGTAAAACTCACAAAATATCTACCTTACCAAAAGTCTATGAAGTTCTTCTATAATAATATTCAAAGGATATATTAGGGTAGTGTTATCTAATTAGAGGTTATATAAATCAATATCCAAGGTTGTTGCTAAAATTTCTCTAATACCAACTGTAACGCCCTGACCGCAGTTACCCAGAGTCATTGTATTATATTAATACATCGACATGATTACAAGGAATCATGTCCCAACAAACTGAGCATGTTAAATGCTATGGAAAATAGATTACATACATGAACGTTACATTACATTATAAAATGACTAATAACAAAAACAACATTCTCCCCTTTGGAACACACTTATATCCTTAGAATATCCCTACAGTTCAACAATAAAATACTTCTTCACATCCAGGGAAAATGAAACATCAGAAAGGGGTGATCCCAAATGCTCAGTAAGGGTAAGCAATACAGTGGATGATATCATAAATATTAAGCATGGTGAATAATTGAAAACACATGCTTTTACAAATAATAAACCTGAATACTTTTATTGCAGGAATATGGGTAGAGTAAATAATGCCATAATAAAAAATAATCATGGGTATTCTACTCGTCAAATGACCACATGAACAATCAATATTATTTTCATAATGAGGGAATGTATAATTCCGGATATTCTAAAACATTTTGTCAATGCCTTATCCAAGATTTCAAAACATGATTTAGGCCTTGACCAATAACATATATCAAATTGGGAAAGGCCTCAGACAATTCCCCATCATGTTGTCTCATGAGACCTACTGATGCACCGAGGAGCTATTGCAGGCTCCACCAGACACTTACTAAGTTTAATACATTCCTCATATGAAAGGGTTGAAATATAACATAAACATTCATATTAAAACTAGAATACTAAAGGTCAATACATTAACCATAAATCATTAATGGTATAAAAATAGCACATCCACAATCAATCATATCACAAGAAAATCAATACATAATAGATGATTTGTATCATAATAAATCAACTTCAAACAAGTTTAAAACCCATTAAAGGATATTGACATAGATTAAAATTATTTGTAAAACTCATGGAGAGAAATATCCCTTTTTCATGAAAACATTTAAACGTTACAAAATTTTTAATGGAATATATTTAAATATATTTTTGAATCAAAGTGTCCCATACCACTTTGAATCTTTTTAAAGGAATTAACATTTTAAAAACATTTATGTCCATATAAATAAATCCTTAAAACCCATTTTGAAAACATGGACATTAATGAGAATGATTTAGAAGAATAATTATTGAAAAATTTTAAAATGATGTTTTAGTAAAAATTTCCCTTAAAATAATTCCTTTTAAAACACTTTTATGAAACATGGACATGGATAATAAATATTTCCCAGTAGATACTTACGTAAAAAAACCTCGGATAAAAATTAGATTGTGAAATTAAATCTTACCCTACACATTCATTTGGTCGAGGGTACATTTAACCTCTTGTTTAATGACCACATAATTTTATAAAATTATACCAGAACCATATTAATATTTATGATATAATACATGATTCATTTATGACTTTATACTAACCATTTAATAATAATTTCCATGTTAAATTAACATTTTGCGTAATAATCACTTTCTTTATCGTATGTGTTTTAACTTTTTATACTTGATTGTATCACATAGATCATGAATTAAATAATTCTAGAATATAAAACATGATTTATATATGTAATATATATTTAGAATAAAAATATGTACAATAGACATATATATGAAATGTAAAACACCGTTTATGGAGATGGTAGGCGGTACGTATGCATAAACGATGTTTCCGTTTTCATATCGTATTGAACGTAACTATGTGAATAAGATATATGTAAGTACACAAACACACAGACACAAATATATATATATATATATATAATGTATCATTATTATGTCATATATTGCATAATTATTAATGATATATAGTTTTATAATCGTCGTAGAATGGTGAACGTGGAAATGATTCTCATCGCGTCGTGGAGACGGTAATCCGTACCTACGCATGAGCGAAAATATCATTTATTGATGGAGAAATCTTATGTAATTGGATGTTATATCATATATTTAGAATCATAAACATGTTATATTTTTTATTTAAATTAGTTATACTTATTATTTTACCCATACAAATTAAAAAAATTCTTGAATAACAAACTACACCACGACGTGGAGATGGTAATCCGTACGTGTGCACATATGATGACTTTGTCATTTATAAGATGGATAGAACAATGAATATGGTAGTACTATTTTTATATTTACATAAAAGTATATATAATATAATTGAGTTATTATTTTATAATGGAAACAACAAAGAAATAGGAAGTGGAAGAAGAAATTAACTTTTAAGAGGTGATGAAATATTTACCTCTTCTTTGGGTTCTTCATTTTGACTTGATCAAAAGGTCCCCATAGGTTGGTTTTCTGACCAATGTAAGGTCTCTAGGATGAAGGGAGTACTTTTGGGAGGATATTTTGGTATGGGTTGGCCGAACCAAATGGATTTTGAGGTGTGATTTTGAGAGAAGGGGAAGTGCCTTTTTATAAGAGGGGTGAGGGTCGCTTTAGGAAAAGATTTATGTATTAATTTGTTATAAGATCATAGTTGGTTTATAATGGCTCCAAATGAATTTATTTAGAGACTTAGGTGCTTATGGGTCGAAATAATTTCAACCAATAGGTTTTATACATGTTTATGTTATCATTTTAACCACATATTTATTATTTAACTATTAGTTAAATAGTTTAACTTTTACCGTGTCTTCTTGTATTCTTACACTGTATGGTTAATAAAAATACTCTAAACTTCTAAGAAAACCTCAATTGGTTCATTAATGACATATATAATATCATTTTATCACATTGGGAGAACCTTATTTTTTTGGAATATTGTATGAACCAATAATATTGTTTTTTTAATATTTTATGTCAATTTTAACACTATTTGTTATTTATTTTTGGTTAAAATCATTAAATCATGAATACATAGAAAAAAATTATTAAATAAACCCTAAAACGTCATATTAACCTATAAAATTAGAATAATTTATATAAAGTCTCAAATTACATTAATTTTGGTATTTATAATATCAATTATTTTAATGTTTTATTAATAAGGTAATTACTACATCATCATTGTGTCATAAATAAATTTAATTATTAAATTTCTAAAAATGATAAATAAACTTATATTATGTAGGAAATATTTTTATCTTTAAAATTAACATTTATAGTCAAATATATCTTATTTATAACCCTATATTAAAAAAAATTAGATATGAGAACGTGAATTTAACACTTTGAACTCTTCTTTAAATTAAATAGTAATAAATGTCCTAATCTAATCGAAGTGGACCTAATGGATCATATTGTATTTCTAATTTTGTTTTAGGGAGAATTATACGTATCCAATAGAATTAAGGAATTTTTTAAGGTAATTATAATATCATTTTTACCCTTAATTACCCTATTTACTTTTAAATGTGGTAAATAAAAGCCAATGTTACTATTCACAAATAATTATTTTCAACCAATTGAACAAAATTTCACATACTGAGGATAACCGTGTCTCTCATATTTTTGAAATTAAACTCACAAAAGTGGTAAAATTAAGTATCATATAAAATTTCAAATTCTCATAGAATGTGGGTAAAAGACTGTAAAAAGATCAATAAAATATTATACATCTAATTTTATTATAAAAATGATAACAATGAATTACATTGTTCTAATATTTTTATTGTGTGTCTATTGTGACTTAAAATAATTTTAAAATAAATAATTAATTATTTAATCAAAAATGGGTTTTAAAAAATAACATGTTGTTTTTCACTATTCGTCAAAAAATGAATGTTTTCAAAAAAATACAAAAAAATAACCCTAAAGTAATTATGATAGTATGAATTCAAAAATCAAATCTATTATACCAATTTGAAAATATATAAGTTTCATTAATTAATTTAAAATTAAATCCCGTTGTTAAAACCAAAAAGTGTATTTTTAAGAAATAATAACTATCAAAATAATGACACTTGTTCATGTCCAAATTCAATGTGAAATTACTTAAAATAACCTGAATTGTCTTAAATGGTAAAAATATAATCTAATTATACTTTAAAACCATTAAAATATATAAATTATTTTTATTTAAAAAGTTGTTTTAAGTATTTTTCACTATTCACCCAAATATGAATGTTATCAGAAACACACAAAAATTTATTGAAACTAAATTCATATGTACCGATAAAAAAAAAAGTTTATTTTGTCAAACTGAATATAAAAATGTTTTAAATATTGGATTTAAAAGGGTTCTCCATTAAAAGGAGGTAAAATTGAAGAATTTGAAAAATACTTCTTCTATATAAAAAATGAATTTGTTCTTACATTATGTATAATAAACTCTTAATATGGATTCTAAAATAATAAGAATTATATAATCTGCAGAATTCAGTTATTAATATTCATTACCACTTTTGAACAACTATACTGGTAAGTCGTGGTGCGCTTGAACTCTGTGTTACATGTAGTGCATGTTATTGAATAACTTTGAAAAATTAATGTACTATGAAATCTTGGGGTGTTACACTGCCCCTCAAAAAAAACCCCTATGTTACACCTGATATTCAACCAAAACCTCTCATAAACACTAAAATAAAAATCACTGAGGGGTTTTTCTTCTCAATAAGTTCTCACAAAAATGGTTTGACCCACTCCACAATGGATAAAAACAAAATATGGATATGTTGATTTATAACAGCTTCTTCCTATAATATTTGTTCCTTATGTGAATTTGTTTTTTCGAACGAAATTATTTCACTATATAAAAATGATAAAGTCACTATAGTTATTATAATTTTGTTACAATCATTAACCAAATTATCTTTTCAATTAATAAAAATTGAAACTTGAATTGTGTGTGTGTGTCTGTGGACTACCGCCTCAAAAAATATGTGTGTTTCATTTTCCACTACAACCATGATGATTATTTGGATATTTATTAGATGAGTATATATGAAATATACAATTAATATACATCATCCCTATAGTTCTTTATATAAAACAACAAAATTTAATGATTTTTATAATGTAATCTCTCAATATCAGCCAATAATCCAAAACTAGTTCATCTATTTCTTCATAATCATTGAAAGAGAATAATTATCCAATGTAATAAAATAATAAGAATATTATTGTATATAAAAACAATTAATTATAGTACTCATAAATTATTTATATTATGATTTTTTTAGTAAATGAATGATTGACACCACATTTAGGATTCTAGTTGAAAATAGTAAATATTATTAAGACCTGATGTTGAAAGGTGATTAAAAAAATATGACAAATGAATATAATTGTGATATATAAAAATTATAAATAAAACTTTTAAGGAATACAATTATATAATATATAACTAATATATTTATGTTTATGATACAGTAGTTTAAATATCTTCCATGTAAATCAAGGTTAATGGTATGGGTCTTGGAAATAATGATATATTCCTTTGAGTTGTGCACATTCTTCATGATTTTATTTCCATTATTTTCACTATATTTATAATTTTAAATGATATTATTTATTTTTTCATTGGGAAAAGACATTTTTATCCAAGTAAATTTACATTAAAGGTTTTATTTTAACATTTAACAAATCAAATGATAATTTTTAAAAAATCTAATAAAAACCATAAGTTTTACAAGATTATTACAAAATGTTATTAAAAACATATTTAATGATTTGGTTTTCATTATATTGAAATTATCTATATCCAATGATCTTATGTTTCATAATTCAATATATATTATATTATATTATTTGATTATTTTTGTCGATCTAGTTTTTGAAAACATAATATTTAATTCATGATATTTCTTTATAACATTTGGATTTTTTATTAATCCCATTTTATTTCCAAGGGTTGTTTATGAAAAGATAATTATTTAGAATTTTATGATTATGAAACTTGTTCTTTTTCCATGGGTTGAATAATATATGTTGATGATTGTTTTTTAGTGTCACAAATATTTATTTATTAAGATGGTTTCGGTTCTCTATCACCCTCAAATTCATTGGTTTAAGCTTATATCTCATGAGATAGATGGGCATAAACATAATGGTTTGTTTAATTTGGTGTTGGAATGATGGGTTTGTTCACCTGTTAGGGATGGGGAATAATGAGTTTTTTACATAGGTGTTTTATAATGGTTTTTGTCACACATTTTTTCCTATAATTATAGTGGTGCCACATATTCAATTTGATTATCAAACTATGCCAAAATTTTGGGATTCATTTCATTTCCATAATGTGCATTATTTTTTAAGATTATGGTATATTTTATAATTATTACATAATTTTGTGCCATAATCACATGTTATATGTTTATCAAGATGTGTTTTCAAACTAATAGTATATTTTATGATTTTTTAAATATTTTTTTACATTAACTTTCTTTAAGATTATCACATATTGTATTTTCAAATTTTATTATGATATTTATGTCATTATCATGTTCTCTTTCATGTTATGATATTTTTTCCTTACTTATCATATTATATAACCCCATTATTATGAGTCAATTCCATTGGTTATGAATGTGATAATATCATATGATATTTATAAAAAATGGTATAGAGGATCATGTTTATGAGGAAATGATTACCAGCGTTGTATAAAAATCTATTTATGTAGCTAATATTCAAAAAACTAATCCTATAGGTCCATGGTTTGTGAGAATATTTGTGATAAGTATAATTTACATCAATTGAAAAGTGTAATATTTATGGAAATTTATCTTCATTCTCTTTTGTTGTTATTAGTGTATATTTTATTTATTTTTTAGGATTTGTTGTTAGATATTTATAAAAAAACATCAAGAAAAGTCTAAAGGTTGAGTATATCTATAGGATAACACCATTGGGTTTTGGTAAAATAGATATAGTGTGGTTATTTGAGAAATTACATCCTTATTGAGATAATATAAGTTGATATAGGATCTGACATAGATGTACCTAGAAGTAAAAACACCAGATAGGGAATGTTGGGATTTAATTCGAAGGTGACCTAATGCATGACAAAAGGATCATAACTAAACACCTTGATTTACAATCACATGTTATATGATTTGGTTAAGGAACTTAACATCACAAATCATATAGAATGATTTGAATATATAAAAGTACATTTTATATCAATATAACCATGGATAACCTATATTTAATCTTATAGATATATAGGCTAACATATAGACATAATTTATAAAATCCACATTCTATGTTTATAATTTAAATTTATTCACATTAATTAATTAATGTATAATCATTCTAAATTTTTATTTTTTTAATGTGATGATGGGACCGTGAATGAACCAAGTTAACAATGGGTGAAATGTAAAATGTGGAGATTATCATAATGGAAGAAATGTCGAGATTATGTAAAGAATATTGAACCTCAAGAAATTATCACACAACTACGTAAAGTTGTGGGAAGAAATTTAAATTATATTTAGATCCTAAACCCACCAAGGGGGGATTAATATTATATCATGTTATTTATGAGACAATATCCACATTAATTTTTTTGGTTTTATCACACAATTTTTGGAGAAGTGGATGATTTTAATGGAAAATATATTTTAGATTCAACATTTTTATGTCCATGAGAATGTTATTTCAGGGATCTATCATCTATAACATGATACTAACCAATTATGGGGTGTAATTAATAATACCAAAAAAGGAATATGTAGACTCTATATAATAGGAAAGGTCGAAGATGATATTTTATAGTATTTATTTTAATTAGAATATAAAAAATGGAGTCTGAATTAGTAGAATTGTAGAAACAATTGAATGAATATACTCTTTAAAATAAAGAAACATTCATAGGGATCATGAGGTATGACTATGGTATCATCTATACTATTTAGAGATAAATGGACCATATATTTATGTTCTCAAAGACATGGATTTCATGTTAATTAGACATAAGATATTAAATAGTTACAAAGAGATTGTTAATTGTGATCTTAAGGTATAAATGGAAACCAGAACCTCTCAATATTTTGAGGAAAATAAAATGATATTATAGTATACATAAATGACCAAAGAAAAGACATATTTTGGGAATAAATTAGTATTTTTTATATTCAATTAATATTGAAGAAATCAACTTCGTGTTTGTATCAAGGGACCATGTAAATTTTTTAAGGGTGGTAAAGACGGAAACCATGCCCAAAATAGTCAAATTAAGGTTAAGAGTTTGATTAATGAAACAGAATAGAATAAGGACCCAACTAATGACATACCCATGTTATAATGATTCATGTAAAATGAATTCATATATTATGAAACTAATTTAGGAGATCCTTGGGCCAATAAATATAGTTGTCCCAAACAACCACCCAAATCTATGGAACAAGGAAGGGAGTTCACTATCACTACCACTGGGTAGATCTTCAATTCAAGGTACACCTGATCTATTTTATAGATTTTCAAATTCCTTATGTGATTATTTTTCATTATTAAATATAAAACAATTTTTCTAGGAATGAGGAATCATGAAAAAAATTAATGTATATTGAACTACTACTGAAAACCTTTAGTGGCATAATGATCATGTCTATGATTTAAAAATATTAACTAAAAGAGATTTATTGGAGGATACATCCTGTAATTATATTTTTTATTCTCATGGTCGAATTTGAGTTAATTTTTGGTAACATATATATAATTTCAGTGTATGGAATCCTCCATTTATTTCCCAATTTGTTTGATTATCATGTTCTGATATAATAATAATTTGAACTCCATCTGAATGAAAATGATATTTTTATGGTAAAACAATATTAAGGGATTTTTAATCAAATAATTAGACTGTAAGAAAAAAATTATGAAATGACTATTGTATGGGAATATAGTGATGTATTTGAAGATGATGTTAAATGTTTTCCCTAAGAGTGTGAGGCTTTTTCCAATAAAACTCATACATAAATCAGTACACAAATCAAATAGTCTAAATGGGATGGATCCCATTAAATTAATGTTGTTAGTGAGTTAACTAGAAGATAATTTAAAAAGAGTTTTTATATGAACTCATGCTTCATAGTTGGTTGAAGTAGTCCTCTTTATAAAATAGTAGGATGGAATGATGTATTTTGCATCAAAATTTTTGAGGATAATAAAATAATGGACAAGAATAAGTATCCTCTACCCTGTATTGATAATATATTAAATAAAATTATAGAATCTAGATAATTCATGAATATTAAACTTTATTCTATATATCATCACATAAGGGAGTAAATGGATTCATTTTACAAGACTAATTTTCATTCATGGCATGGAAACTTTGAAATTATAGTTATTGACTTTCAACATAAAAATGTTCTTCTATCTTAAATAATCATTGGTATAAAATATTTAGAGAAAATCTTACTAAATTTTTGGTTGACATTATATATGATATTCTTTTATATTCAAGGAGTAAGGAAGTTCCTAAAGAACATTTATAAATTATGTCCAACTACTTAAGAAATGTAAAAATAAATGACAAAATTGTAAAGTTTGGATCCTAGTTAAAAATTATTATTCTTGGATCATGTAATCACATGAAAAGGAATATTAGTATATTTATAAATTCTAGAAGATATAATGAATAACCATAGATGGACTTATTTAATAAAGGTCTTTAGTTTTATTGGAATAATAAGGCATTACTAATATTTTGTGAAAAATTTGTAATGTCTATAAAACCCATTAACTATGTTAACCTAGAATAGAGTAAAGTTCCATTAGATAGTTTTATGTGAAGAATGTGTCAAGGAACTGAAGAAGAGTCCCTTAACTTTTCTTACAAAATCATTATCTATAATGAAGAATTATTTTTAAATATATGGTGATTCTTTAAAAAGGATTTGGGTTGAGTCTTCATACATTATGGTAAAGTAACGAGTTATGCTTCATTATAATTATATACTCACATGTAAAATTACGCAAAAAATTGATTTGGAGCGAGCAGTAGTGATCATTGTGTTAAGTATTTGGTGACATTATATCTATAGAGACAAGTGAGATAAATATACTGATAAAAAGTTATTGAAATACATATATTAAGATAAAAAGAATTAAATTATTTATAATGACATGGTTGAAATTAATAAAATGTTACGACTGCTCAATACACTACCACTAAAGGAATGATATTAAGGTGGATATTTCACTAATACGGAAAGACCATGATATTATATCCATGATGAGAATTAAAAACACCCAATAATCATGTATTTGAATAGGATGGATCTTGAATTCATAATGGGAGGAGGAAAATATTATCCCTCTGCATTGATTACCCAAACATCCATTCATGTAAAGATTAAATAAGCCTATAATGTTACTGTAGGGCCATAAAAGGGTGAAAATATTCTTATGTTGAACTTTGAGAAAGATAGAGTTAAATGTATTAAAACATAGATATTTCTCCCATTCATACAATGATTAAATAAGAAACTTTTGGATTATCTTTCCTTATCCATCCTGGAAGCCCATATATATACACATATATAAAGAAAAACATATAGTGATATAATATGAAGAGTAAAATTGAGGTGTATATATAATTATAAATGGTATAATAATAAATTAATGATAAAGGAAAAATATATAAGGGTATACTATAACTGTAACCTATACCAGTAAATAAATTTGAAAACATTACCATAGAATTCATCATAAGACTCCCCAATACATCTAAAAACTATTATTCTATTTCGATTATAGTCAATCACAGGATAAAATAAACTCAATTTATTTCCATGAAAAAACATTTATACATTGACCAAAATCACTATATACATATTATGTAATGATATAAAATATATCTTATAAGGATATAAGGATTTACTTGAGTTTATGGATAATTATTTAAAAAATTTAGAGATAGAGTTGAATTTTAAGGAAGTATATCTTCCTAAAAATTATGGTTAGTTTGATAGGACAATTCACAATCTCGAGGATATGTAGAGGTATTTTTATATGGAATTAAAAGTGTGTTGGGATCAGAACCTCATCCTAGTACCATTCTAATATATCTAAATTTTCCATTCTAGCATTCATAAGGAACTATATGAGGTTCTATATGGGAAGAGTGGTAGGACTCCAAAATGCTGGGATAAAGTTGGAGAGAGGAATTTAATGGGCCATGACATAGTCTAGCAAGTGAAGGACATGTTTCAAACCATTAAAAATCATATGAAAGCGGTATAATGATGATTGATGAGTTATGAAAGGAATTATTGTTGAGAAATATAGTTTCAAGTTGGTGATATGGTGTTCCTATTAATATCTACATAGAAGTGGGTTATGAGCTTTTAGAAGAAAGGGATGCTCATACTTAAATACAATAACCCTTTTAAGATCCTTGATTGTGTCAAGATTATAACCTATCAATTATAACTCTCTAAAATAGTATCCATCAAATGTATTAAGATCATATGTTTTAATGTAGAACATGAACTTTCATATAAATAAAAACCTATGAAATATTAGATAAATGGGACAAAATGTTGGTAAACAAGACCACACATCTAGTCAATTTTCAATATATAAATTATAAGCTTGTAGAGGATACATGGGATACCGAGGATGTGATGAGAGAAAATTACCCTCACTATTGTTTCTTATATGTAATAAAACATTAAGGATGAATTTATTTTAAGAGAGTAGAATGTAATTACCTATGTTTTTTATCATTAAATAAATATATTGTTTGATGGTTTTCTCCACAAGAAACACGAAATCCAAAAATATACACCTTTGTATGTTAATTATATAATTTGAAGGTACACACTGTGGTGATAATATTATGATGTTTATATATATATAAGAACATAAAAAAATTCACATTAAATAACAACTTAATTAGTACAAGTGTGAAACTAATCAACTATTCTTATAGTATATAATTCTTTCCAATTATAATATTTATTTATATAAATATATAATGTATACTAGATTAGTTAGTGATTTAGTAGAAACATAATAGTTAATATATGAAAAGCAGTTTTCAAATAGAAACTACTTTTTTCCTATATTTTATATTATTAAATAAGGGAAAATATAAATTTCTATAAGTAATCTTGAAAAAGTAATAATTTTTTTATTTATAATTTCCATATTATCATAATATTAATTTTTAAAAAAAATTATCAATATTTTCATAGGTTAATAATAAAAATTACCATTTTTTACATATAACACGACTTTTAAATTATTATTAGTATATAAGTATTAAATTATAATTAATATATAATTATGGATTAATAATTCATGAATCAATTTTATAACACAAAATACATGTTTTAAAAGTGATTAAATAAATTAAAAAATGATTTTTTTAATTTATAATCTTTTATTTTCAATTTTAGAAATAGGATAGATTTTTACAAAAATACACATTTTAATACATTGTACATTTAGTATTTAAAAATTGATTTTTATTAGTTTAAAAATTTAATCAAACAATATTATATTCAGAATTATAATCATTATGGAAAAGTTTTATAATAGGTAAAATTTTATTTTTGGGCATAATGGATAATTTATCTTTGTAAAAACAAGTTATCCTGGTGAAAAAAATTGAAAAAAATGTAACCATAATATAAAAGCAAACAAAATGTTGAGAAAAATGTTATTAATTGAGTATTTATGGTATTTAACTAACTCACATCTTATTTTAATTTTTTTTTTATTTTTGGATCCAAATTCCCTGATATTGACTTCATTTTATTATAATTTTATTTGTATTTCTGAAAATTTCATCCCTTATTCAATTATAAAAGGGGCTCTCCACTCCTCAATTCCCCTCACACAAAAATCAAATATGTTAAAAAAAATTAAATCATCCAAAACATCTACTAAACACTCATAGACACATCAATTATGTTCTGTAATTCTCAAAAATACCATCCCTAAATTTTTTGACACCATACGTAAAAAAGATATCCTATATATTGAGGCATAGGTTCCAAACTAATTCATATAATTTTTTTCTATATCAACATGTATTATTTCTAAAAATTTATTTTACTCCTATAAAAATGAAAAAATTGTTATCCTTATTATAATTTTTTTTCAATATAATTACTGTAAGACAATCAACCACCATTACCTTTTCTATTAAGAGAAAAACATAAATTGTATGTGTGTGAAGTACCGCCTCCACAAATAAGTGTGCTTTCCTTCCCAATGAAAATATCATGGCTTGGTTCAGTATATATTTTATGAATAAATTGATATATATGTAGTTTATATCTTTAATATGGTCTATTAGGGATGAAAAAAATTAATGATCGTTATAATATATTATACCGATATCGATAAATAACCCAAAACTAGTAAATCATAGTTTTGATCCTCGTAAACCACGAATAAAAATATCACGTAATGGAATAATAACATTATAAGTCATTATATAAAAACTACTATAGCAACTTAAATGTTTCATAAATTTTTATATGTTTGAGGAAAAGTAATATCAACATCTCTTATATAAAACTATTTCAAAACATTCAATATTGAAATCATCCAACATTGAAAGGGGATTACAAAAATATAAAAAAATTATAGAATCTTCATTAATGAATAATTTTAATTGGAAATATATATGAATAATTTCATGAAATATTTAATTAAGATGTTTATAAATACTATATAAGAGGTTAATTGTTTTATAGTAATCAATTATCATCGTTAGGGACCTTGTAACTCCAATATCATCCTTCGAGTTATACACATTATTCTTTATTTTCCCCATATATCTAAAATACTTTATATTTTACGTGGTTCTATATATTCATATAAATGTAAAAGGGTTTTTGATTAAAATATATTTCAGTGTATGGTTTTATTTTTTAATAACTTATTACATATAAAATGAAACAATTCATTTTTAATGGTGAATTGTAACTACGACTTTGAAAATAATGATTTTTTTTTTCAAAAATATCATTTCAGGAATTGTTTTTAATTATCAAAATTATATATATATATATATATATATATAATGGATTATTTTACATTTTTAAGTGATATTATATTTTATTATGTGATTATATTTTGTTTTCTGGTTTTCTGAATCAAATGACATAATTTAGGCTCTTATTTTATAACTTTTGGATTTTTTATGAAACCCATTTTATTTCTTTGAGTTCTCTATGAAAAGTAAATGATTCCTATTTTTATTTTTAAGAAACCCATTTTTTGTTTTTGGGATTATTAATATATGATTATGAATGGTTTTAAGTAGAATTTATATGTTTGGATGTTTATGAGTGTGGTCTTATATGTCCCTCTAATTAATTGGTTCATGCTTATATCTCATGAGATAGTTATGTTTGTACATAATGAGATCATTCAACTTGAAAGGGAATGATTGGTTATCTCATGTTTTTAGGAGTTCACATAATGAGTTTCATTACATAGGGCTTGGAATAATGGGTTCGTTCATAATGGATTTCCCATGCTTATAGTTGTCCCAAATTTTCATGTTACTTTCCAACTTATGCACAATTTTCATGATTCATATCATTTCCATGAATTTCCATTTTTTTCCTTATTATGCCATTTTTAATGTATTCCTCAATTTTATGTCATTATAGATGATATTTTATTATTTAGAAGTGTTTTTTGAGGCCATTTATATCTTTTATGATTCCTTATGTCACGACCCGACCCTACCTGGGCTCAAGCCGCAACTAACCCAAGACCCCCTCCATATGCCAGGGGCTGTCGACAAGAGCCAAAGGCTAAACAACTCAGGGATTCCTTTTCCGGAGTACGAGTACAAGCATACACATCCTACTCGATGCAGAAGTGCAGAGTAAATGGAAAAGTAATGGACTAACTGCTATAAACAACCACAAAATTGCATTGACCTCTAAACAGTAAAAAGTAAATGCTGAAGGTAAACTCTAAAGAAAAAGTGAAAACATGCGCCCAACCAGAAAAGTGCCACAAACCGGAAACAGGAAAACAAAAGTACAACAGTTTGGATGGTCCCTCACCTGGAACCCTACTACGACCACCATACGCAATCCATGCTCCCTAACTCATAAAACCCTTTGACGCCACGATCGACATGTACACCGTCTGCAAGGGCACACCAAGTGCGGGAAAAGCCCAATAAGGGGTGAGTATAAAAATAATCACTAGGATATCCCAAATTCTCGAGGGAGCAACAAAGGAGATACTGAAGAGGTGAGCAGTAGATCGAACAGGGAATAGTAAAGGAGAATGATAGAGAGTGCAGTAAAGAGTATAGTAGAGTAACAGCTCAACCCAACAAGAGAAAGAAAGTAGACTCTCCCAATCACAAGGAGATAGAAATGGTGATCAGATGAAACTTCTCATCGAGTTTTCAATACCTATAGTAGGATAGTAGACTCATCCAACCACGAGAAGCTAGACATGGAAAGCATGTGGCATACCCCGCACGTCTTTGCCTCTCTTCGAAGCAGAGTAACCCAACCCAAGAAGTGGGTACTAGAAAAATTTATATACATATCCATATTCCCAATAAAAAAACCCGAACGAGATCATAAGGGGATCTCTATCCCGTAGCTCAGCCCAAAAAATTGTGTAGCCAACAGTCACAGAAGTAACCACCATCGATGCCCATCATCCTGCATGTCTACCCCGAACAGCAAGACAAGTGGCTCAAATCACCACACCCTGACACTAACCGCATTGGGTGGAACTATCTCACACACATGGTTTTAGTTCGCATCACATGGAAGTTTCTTGTTGGGTAAAGCGCCCCTCGTACTTGAGAGTTCTGTGGAAAGTCAAATCACACCTCTTCACTGTCACATAGTCGTGAGGTCTTCTCAATGTCAAAGCTATCACATCACTGACCCGTACAACCAACATTCTCACTCTGGTAGTCATGGAGAAAAGCCACAGACTAGCTTAGTAGAAAGGAATGAGTCTGAAATAAGATGTCGGGAATCCCACTACATAGCCTCGTTGGAGGGTAAACCCTAAGATGTCATTGGGAAACCAACTGCCCGGTCTCTACTGGAGGGTAATCCCTAAGAGGTCATCGACTATCCCACTTCCCAATCTCTTCTGGGGGTAAACCCAAAGAGGTCGTCAGCTAACCCCCTGCCCATTCTCTACTTGAGGGTAAACCCTAAGAGGTCATCGGGTAACCCACTGCCTAGTCTCTACTGGAGGGTAAACCCTAAGAGGTCGTCGGGTAACCCACTGCTTAGTCTCTGCTGGAGGGTAAACCCTAAGAGGTCATCGGGTAACCAACTTACCAGTCCTTGATGGAGGGTAAACCCAAAGAGGTCAATGAGAAACCCACTGCCCAGCCCCAAAGGAGGGTAAACCAGAAGAAGTCGATGAGCAACCCACTACCCAGCCCTGCTAGTGGGTAATCCCGGAACTGCTCTGGCCATCCCTACTGGATGGTACAAAACTGGCTAACAGAAAACAGAGTGGTTATTGTACGACCACCCAACTCCACAACAATTCACCTAGTAGGGTTTCAGCAACCGTGTATTGTGGTTCACGCCGATACCTGGAGCTCTGCCGAGAGAAACATGTCCCAGTATATCGTAGAAGGAGGATATGATCACGATACTCGGCTAGAGAATCTACTCTCAGGCTCAATGGTGATCCGTACCCTACTGGAAACAACCTCTTGGGTAGAGGATCGGTGCTCACGTAATGTATTGGTCACACTGATTCCTCATAAAATCTACCAGGGAACACGAAGGGACGTTATTATGAAATCCCACATGGCTAACGGAAAAAGGGGAACCCAAAAAACTCCACTGATCACACCATCGAGAAAAGAACCTACGGTAACCACTCAACCCTACAGGTCTAAACCATCATCAATAGAGGGATCCTCTACATCACGAGATATCAAATGTACGTAAATCCGAACACAACGCGCATATGGGGCCCTCACAACGTGTGGCCCCAAATCATCTCCAAACCAAGCACATTCTCATGTAAAAACTACAACATGTACTCTTGGAAAACTTGTATACTTCGAGAGTATACCACATTTCCCTCCCAAAGGCTATCATGCAGAAGATGTCCGATGTCAACGCAAAAGGTCGAAAACGTAAGTTCCCCAACATGATTCAACCACGACCGTAGCACGACCAACTACACCTCTTCAAACATTTACCTCACTCACAAAGGACTGTTCACAATCACATGCCAAGGGTTCTCTGCAAACTCCTTGGGAAGAACCTCTACCCATACACCTTTCATGCCTCCACATTTAATGAGATCTCAAATGAGACTCTCCACATCCAAAGGGATGATACCATTTTAATCCTCATGAAAAAAATGCGAGATATACTCTCTACTTTCCTTAAATGGATATCTGATGGAAAAGTTGTCCAATACCGCTTTACGCCCGAACGACGTCACATGGTCCCAAGCCTTGGTCTCGAAAAGAGTCGGGCGCATCTCACCACTGTGATCCCCTCAAAAAATCACGTCAAATTGACTGTTTACTTGAACAAAATGGATATCCGAAGAAAATGATGCATTTTAATGTATTGCACACTAGAGGTGCTTCTTGGGACCCGCATTACAGTCCCCAAGTGCAACAAATGGATCACACTGTTGCGATTATCTCGGAAAACTACAGAGGATTGACTATTCACTTGTCCAAATTGGACACCCGGTGAAGAAGATGGAAATCACCGTCAAATCCTAGAACGACCCTCGTGGGGCTTGCACCATCAAGCAGAATTAAAGTGGGTGGATTGCGCCATTGCGATGCCGTAGAAAAAACACCAAAAAATGACTGATCGCAAGCCCCAAACGGACGTCTGATGAAAAGGTTGTTAATCATTGCTCCCAGTTTAAAAGACGGGTCTTGGGGGCCACACCTCAACTATGGTTTCAACGCCCTAAAACCCCTTGGAAATCTTCGTCTCAACATCGGGGGTGCAACACCACTGGTGGCGCTCAAATCGGACATCAGATGTGTCCGAACCATCCAAATCAAGAACCCCTGAAAAAATTCCAATATGCTTAATGGGAATGTCCTGCCACCGATCCCCTTGTATCGGAAATTAAAAATCACTGAGACAAAATACAAAGCGTTGTCTAGAGCCGAGGACTTCACTACCGCAGACGACACGCAAAATGGACACCCCTAGTTAACGATACGGGTGTCCAGAGTTAGAGGGGATGAACCCCTTGGGATAGACCGTCCTGGTTCGACCGGTCTGCCTGGCCTAGGTTGGTTCGTGGTCTTTGGGTCCACGCGGTGCTGACCGGACCTAGTGGCCGGTCACGATCTTGCACGCAGACCTGCCGAATGTGGTTCTCTGTTCCCGCACGGGGTCGCACGCCGCGACCCCGCCCCATCGCACCCCAGTGAGCTCGCCCGCCGTCTGGTGCCCCTTCCGCGCCGTCGTACTGGATCTGCGCCACTGGCACCTGGATGCCTCGCCCTCACAAGGCCTGCTCACCCAGCTGACCACCGCTGCCGAGAAGCCCCACCGCCCTGGACTGCCGGAGACCCGCCAGACCGGCCAGATCCGCCAGAAAACACCAAAACAACCTCGAATCTTCGTCGGACAGCTTCGGACGCCTCGGAGTTCGGAATCCAAATGTGAAACATGTTTCCAAAATCTCATAAAATATACTACGCATTCATGGGAATTTATTAAAAATTAAACATCATTTTGATGATGTAAATAGAGTTGAAGGAGAGTTTCAAAGTTAAAATATGAAACGAAGATCTCATGCCTTATTGGGCGTAGCCCAGAGCTTCACAATCTATCCGCTAAAGCCGTGAACCACTGTGGGGAGGAGAGGATGGAGGAGGGTTGGTGAGGGCCTATCCTTGGTTTCTTGAGGTTCCTCTTCCATAGAGAAAGAATTGGAGAAGGTGGAGTGGTTTATGGCTTATGTAAGGAAATAAATTAGCTTTTTATTAATTTAATTACCCACTAGAATACTGGAATCTGAAACTCTTGACAGGGTCGAGGTTAAGCCCCCATAGGGTAAATACCACCTCCCGAGCAAAAAGGTGGTCTCAGAATTTTAATCGGAGGCCCCTTTCAAAAGTTATAATAGTTAACATTTGAGGGCGCTAAATTACGAAAATGACCATGGTGGAATTTTTCACAGGAGGCTAGAACCCGTGAAAATTACACTTCTCCTAGGGTAAACGGAATGCTCTGATCTCAACGGTGCCCTTGGTTTTCCTGCCCATTCTAACATTTAGGAGTTATTCTTCTTAATTGGCGTGCCCAGTGTGAACGCACTGAAAATTTAATTCTGGCCACACCGAGGCTCGGAATCGCACGCCGTTTGAAGGCGCTGCTCTGGAATAACATCAAGAATATTCCAAAGTCTATTATGGAAAAAACCATGTACTTATATCATTACCTCATTTATGGTTTTCATCCACTAAAAGCAAAACTAGGGAAATAAATCAGGGTACTAAGCCCAGACCTGGCTCTCCCGTACCCAGAAGAACTCTTGCATAGTTCTGCGTCACCGCGCATGGACTAAAGGATTTGGTCCATTCGGGTGGGGTCTTCCCTCACCGATGATGTGTATAGGTGCACACAAACTTTTTCTCAGGTGAGATACGTGGGAGAGGTTATGCACCCAAACCAGACTTTGTGTTTAGGGAAAGGCGGTGATGACCTCACCATCCCTTCATAAAGTTTCAAACGGACCGCAGGACCTCAGTGGTATCTCACCTCCACAGTCACACCACTATGTCTCACGCTACAAATGGAATCACCATTTAGACCTAGGACAAAGCCCGGTGATTCCCTACTTTAGAATATATATATGGTGAAACACCCAAGGATATATGGTCACACAATATTTCAAAATCAATTTTTCACAACCAAGACTCTCTTACATGCTCAGAAAGAGATGGATTCAACACCATCGACTAACGGAAAAGGTTCTATACCTCCTACCCTACCAACAAAGGGTTACACCTGATGCCCTACATCACCCTAGTAACATTTAAAGCATGGAGTAGGGAGAAAAATAATTTCACACATAGAGTCTAACAATTCTACTGAAAAAAGTTAATGAGTTGTAAAGCGTACCATTTATCACTTCGTGCTCTTCAGGATCTTAAAAATCCAAAGCTCGCAGCTATCTTCGGTCCCAACTATCAGATCCTGGGGCATGACGTGGACCGCTTGGTGGTGATGGGAAGACCACATAATGTAGTCCCTCACTTCCAGCTCCTCCTGCTCTGCTTCTAGCATCACCTCTCTGGGTACTAATCCGATCACAGTGCTGCCTCTGCATGGTGGTGCGCCTACTGCCAGCCCGAAGTTCTCAGCATAACTGTTCGGGCAGTCCCATGCCAAGTGACCTCTCCCATCACAAGAATAGAATCGGCACTCTCTGGGCTTCCCTGGTGCCCGCCGACTCCACTGTTGTGTATGACCACGTCTCCGAAACCTGTAGTGGAAAGCCACCTACGTCGAGGTTCTAACATTTGGCACCTGCTAGTTGCAATGCATGTCTCGGCTCTGTCGGGCCTACTGCTACCACCAAATGTAAAATGTGACAGGAATATCTCTGTCACCAGTTCCTGTTCTAGCACCTTGTCATAAGTGGGGATCCAAAAGGGTATGAGGATGGCATGCATATATCTGCAGAGACCCTGCTCGAACTTCCTCTCTCAGATGTTATTGTCATGGACCATGTCTAGGAAAAGTGTGAAGAGTCCGTGAACCTAGTCGCATACTCAGTCACCTTCATCCTTCCATGCTGAAACTACAGGACCTCCTGGATCTTAATGGAGCGTAAGCAGGAAGGGTAATACTCCTCATCAAACAACAACTGAAAGACAACCCATGAATGTGACGAATCATCAAGTAAATGAGTCACCAGACTCCACCAATGCACATATGCTCCATGGAAATAGATTGGCTACCAAATCCACCCTTTGATCTTCTAGTGTCTGCACTAGCCTAAAGAGGCAAAAAACTGTCTCGAGCCAAACCTCTGCTGCCTGAGGGTCTGTCTCTCAACTGAACCTCAGTGGTATCTGTCACTAGAACTCACTAAGCACGCTCGACCTGCACTGAAGCTATGTCTGCTCTGTTGGTCACGAGGTGGGGGTGCTACTACCGGCCCACCTGGAGAAAGGGACTCTCATGATGGGTCCTGGGCTGAGGCCTCATCGCTCACAGGGTTGTCGTTAGGAACAAAAGCTGGTATCCTAGTTGGCTGTCTTCACAGAGGCGTCCTGAATGTTATCAAGGATCACATCAATCATATGAGCATATATGTATATGAAAGTAACAACAATGGGGAGCTGAATCAAGAAGTATAATCAAAGACTCAATCCTATGTGATGCACCAACCAATTTTCCCTGCAACAGGTCTCTCTGCATGCCGAGTTGACAAGCGTGTTATCAGAGTCCTGGTGAATGGATACTTCAGCCGACGCACCGTCACTAGACACCCTGTCCTGAGAGCTTCTCTCGAGACACATTGACACTGTTTTCCTAGATCCCAACCAACTCATTTTTAGGGACATCCGAACCACATCCTAAGGAATGAACCACCTTTGATACCACTTTTTCATGACCTGACCCTTCCCAGGCATTAGCCGCAACTACCCCAAGCTGGCCTCCATAGGCCAGGGGCTGGCGACAAGCAATGAAGAATAAAAAACTTAGGGATGCCTTTGCCTGAGTACTTGTACCCTCATACGCAACCCACTCAATTCAGAAGTGTTGTGTAAAATAAAAAGTAAAGTACTAACTGCTATAAACAACCACAAATGTGCATCGACATCTAAACAATTAAAAGTAAATGATGAAGGTAAACTGTAAATAAAAAGGGAAAAACACATGCCCAACAAGAAAATTCCAACAACCCGGAAACAGGTAAACAAAAGTACAATAGATGGGAGGTTCCCTCACCTGGAACCCGACTATGACCATCGTACGCGGTCCAAGATCATGAACTCATTATCTCGTCTGACATTATGACAGACTTATCCTTCATCTGAAATGGCACACCAAGTATGGGAAAAGCCCTAGAAGGGGTGAGTATAGAAATACTCAGTAGGATACCCCAAAGGATCAAGGGAGAAACAATGGAGGTACTGAAGATGTGATCAGTATATCGAACATGTAATAGTAAAGGATAACGACAGAGAGTGTAGTAAAGAGTGAAGTAGGGTAACAGCTCAAACTAACAGGGGAAAAAGTAGACTCGCCCAAACACAAGGAGCTATAAATGGTGAGAAGATGAAACTTCTCATTGAGCCTTCACTACCTATAGTAGGAGAGTAGACTCATATAACTATGAGAAGCTAGACACCTAAAGAATGTGGCATACCCCGCGCGTCTTCGCCTCTCCTGGAAGCAGAGTAACAAAACCCAAGGAGCGGGTACTAGAATAAGGTATATACATATTCATATGCTCAATAAAGAAACCTGAACGAGACCGTAAGGGGATCTATGTCCTGTAGCTAATCCCAAGAAAGTGAGTATCCAATACTCCCAAAAGTCACCACCATTGATGCCCATCATCCTGCACGTTTGCCCCGAACTACAAGCCAAGGGGATAAAATCACTACACCCTGACACTATTCTCTTTCGGCGGCACTGAATCGCCCGCAAGGTTTTAGGTCGCATCACAAGGATTCATCTTGGTGGGGAAATCTCACCTCGTACTTGAGAGTTATGGGGAAAGTCAAACCAAACATCTTCACTATCACACAGTCGAGAGGTCTTTTCAAAGTCAAAGATGTCACAACACTGAACCGTATAACCAAGGGTCCCACATTAGTAGTTATGGAGAAAAGCCATGGAATATCCTAGTATAAAGGACCGAGTCTGAAAGAAGTCATCGGGAACCCACTTCCCAGCCCCGCTAGAGGGTAAACCCTAAGAGGTCATCGAGTAACCCACTACGCAGTCTCTACTGGATGGTAAACCCTAAGAGGTCGTTGGGTAATCCATTGCCTAGTCTTTGTTGGATGGTAAACCCTAAGAGGTCCTTAGGTAACCCATTTCCATGTCTCTACTAGAGGGTAAACCCTAAGAGGTTGTTGGGGAACCCACTACCCAGTCTCTGCTGGAGGGTAAACCCTATGAGGTCATCTGGTAACCCACTGCACAGTCTCTCCTAGAGGGTAAACCTTAAGTGGTCATCAAGTAACCGACTTCCCAATATCTGCTGGAGGGTATACCCTAATAGGTCAATGAGAAACCCACTACCCAGCCCTGCTGGAGGGTAAACCCAAAGAAGTCGATGAGCAACCCACTGCCCAGCCCCACTGAAGGGTAAACCAAAAACGGCTCTGGCCATCCCTACTGGATGGTACAACATTGGCCAATAGAACATGGTGTGGGTATCACGAGACCACCCAAATAAAGAACAATTCACCTAGTAGAGGTACATCGCCCGTGTAATGTGTGTCACACTGATACATGGATCTCTACCTAGGGAAACATGACATGGTAGATTATGGAAGGAGGATATGATCTCGATACTCGGCTAGGGAATCTGCACCCACGCTCACTGGGGCTCTGTACTGTACTGGAAACAACCTCTTTGGTAGAGGATCAGTGCTCACATAATGTATTGGTCACACTAAATCCTCAAAACCTCTACCAAGGAACATGAAGGGAAATGATACTAAAATACCACATGGATAAAGGAAAAAGGGGAACCAAAAAAACTGGACCGGTTACATCTTCAAGAACATAACCAGGGGAAACCCCTCAACCCTTCTGGTCTAAACCATCATGAACAGAGTGACCCTCTATGTCGTGAGAGATCAAAGGTACGTAAAGCAGATCCCAGCGTGCATATGGGGACCTCACGACGTGTGGCCCCAACTCATCTCCAAACCAATCAAAATCATTCTCAGGTACAAACTACAACATGAAACTCCAGGAAAACCTGTATTCTCCCAGAGTATACCACATTTCTAGCCCAAAGCCTATCGTGAACTCGATGTCTGACGTCAACGTAAAATGGAGAAAATGTAAGTTCTCCAACTTGATTCTACCATGGAACTATCCCGGCCAACCACACCTCTTAAAAGATTTACCTCACTCTCACTAGAGTGTTCACAATCACACACCAAGTGTTCTCTACAAACATTTTGGGAAGAACCTCTATTCGTACACCTTTCATGCCTCCAAATTTAATGAGATCTCAAATGAGACTCCGAACATCCAAACAGATCATACCATTGTAATCCTCGTGAAAAAAAACACGTGAGATAGAATATCTAATTTCCTCAAACGGATATCCAACGGAAATGTTTTCCAACAATGCTTTATGCCCGAACGACATCCTGTGGCCACAAGGCTCGGTCCCGATAACAGTCGTGCGCATTGCACCATTGCAATCCCCTTGAAAAAACACATCAAATTGACTATTTACTTGCACGGAACGGATATCCGAAGAAAAAGATGCATTTTGTCATACCACACATGATAGGTGCTTCATGGTCCCCACATCCAGGTCCCGAATCACAACGAACGGATCACACTATTGCAATTCTATTAGAAAACTACACAAGATTGACTATTCACATGTCTGAATCGGACACCTATTGAAGAAGATGGAAATCAACGCCAACTCCCAAAATGACCCTCATGGGGCCCCCACCACCGTGCATAATTAAAACGCGTGGATTGTTCCATTGTGATGCCCTTGGAGAAACACCCAAAAACGACTGCTCGCACGCCCCGAACGGACGTCCAATAAAAAATTTGCTAATCGCTGCCCACATCTTAAAAGATGGGTCATGGGGCCCAAGCCTCAACTCTTGTTTCCGAGCCCACGAACACCTTACAATTCTACATCTGGATGCCAGGGTCACAACCCCACTTACGGTGCTCAAATTGGACAATAGATGTGCCTGTGCCATCCAATACAAGAACCCCTGGAAAAATGCCAATCCGCTTAACGGGCGTGTCGCGCCACCGTTCCCCTCATCTAAGGAATTAAAAATAATTGATACAATTTCCAAAGCATCGTTTTGAGCCATGTATTGTACTTCCATAAACGGAATAGAAAATGGACACCCGTAGTAGATGTTATGGGTGTCCGGAGTCAGAGGGGACGAACACCTTGGGTTGGATCGGCTTGGTCTGGCTGGTCCGCCCTGCGTGGGCCAGCTCGGCCGTGGACCCTGGGTCCACACAGCGCAACCGGAACTTGTGGCCGGTCGCGGTCTTGCATGGAGACCCACTGAATGCGGGTCTCTGTTCCCGCACGGGGTCACGTGCCGCGACCCCGCCCCCGTCGCGCCCCGACGAGCTCTCCCGTTGCCTGGAGACCCTGTAGCGCTGCCGTCCTCGATCCATGCCGCCAGAACCTAGCTGCCTCGCCCTCACCGAGGCCCTATTTCCCAGCTGACCTCCCTTGTCGAGAATCCCCACCACTCTAGACCTCCGGAGACCTGCCAGACCTGCCAGATCTTCCGAAAAACACCAAAACAGCCTTGAATCTTTGTCGGACAGCTGGGGACACCTCAGAGATCAGAATTAAAATCCAAAAAGTGCATTGGAATGATTTTAAAATATAATACACATTCATGGGATTTTCTTAGAAGTAAAACAATAATTTTGATGCTGTAAACTGATTTCAAGAAGAGGTTCTAAGTTAAAATACAAAATGAAGATCTCCTACCTTGTTGGGCGTATCCCGAAGCATCACTGTCGATCCGCTGAAGTTGTGCACCACCTTGGGGAGGAGAAGATGGAGGAAGGTTGGTGAGGGTCTCTCCTTGGTTGCTTCAGGTTCCTCTACCAGAGAGAAAGAATTGGAAATGGTGGAGTAGTTTATGCCTTAAGTAATGAAATAAATTAACTTTTTATTAATTTTAATACCCACTACAAGACCCGCATCCGAAACTCTCGATGGGTTTGAGTTTAAACCTCCCCTAGGATAAACACCACCTCTTGAACACAATGGAGGTCTCATAAATTTAATCTGAGGCCTCCTTCAAATGTTATAAAACTTAACGTCTGGGGATGCTAAATTACGAAAACGCCCCTGGTGGTATTTTTCAGAGGAGGCCCACACCCGCGAAAATTACAACCCTCCTAGGGTAAAAAGCACGCTACAGACTCAACGGTGCCCTCTGTTTTCATGTCTGAGCTACCGTTTAGGAGTTATTTTCCTTAATTTGCATGCCCAGTGTGAACACACTGAAAGTTTAATTCTGGCCGCACCGGGGCTCAGAATTGATCTTCGTCTGAAGGCGCTTCTCTGGAATAACATCATGAATATTCCAAAGTATTTTATAGAAAAAAAACAATTTATTAGACATGAAAATATTTTTAGTGTCATGTGTTACTATTATATGTTTCATGATTATCATATAAGGTTTTGTGATCTCTTATTATGATATTTATGTGTTTCTGATGTTATCCTTTATAATTATTTGTCCCCAGAATCCTAGATTTGGTTCATTATTTTAATAAATTGGCATGATACAAGGAATCATTTCCCAAAGGACTGATCATTTTAACAGTATTCAATAATAGATTACATTCATCAACCTTATATTATAATTCAAAACATTAACAACAACATAGAGAATCCTTTCATAAATCCATTATTCATATATCTAAAACTATCATATAATTCATAATACCCCTATGGAATCTTTGTAATATTAAACCTATGAAAGGGGAGAGCTCAGATGCTCAGTAAGGATAAACAATATAGAGAAATCTATCATAAATAAGAATAAAATTTGAAGGAAAGGTACAAACCTAAAACACAAGAATTTTAATATGTTATCTTCAGCATAACAAAACAATAATAAGTCAAATAATTACATTTAAAAATTCACAAAGATATTCTACTAGTTGAATAATAAAATGTAAAATCAATAACTAATCACATTATGAGGAAATGCATAATTTCGGACATCCTAACAACTACATTAAGGCCCCGTGATAGGATCGTACAAAAATATCATGTCAAAGCCTTGTTCCTAGACACTAGTTTGTCTAATGATATCTATCAATGCATCGAGTGGTTGTAGCGGGCCCCACCCGTCAGTTACTAACTCCAATGCATTCCTCATATGAAAAGAGAAAACACAAAATAATCATTCATTTTAAAATAGGCATTCAAAAACTTAATACTTTTAAAAAACCCATGAATGGTTTCAAAATAAAACATCCATAATGAAACATATCATAAAATATTAATACAAAATGGAATATTGAATCATACTAAATCAAAGTCAATTAAGCGTAAAATACAATAAATAATATTGACATAGATGAAAATAATCATAAAAATAATTTGAGAGAAATATCCCTTTTTTACATTTAAATTATTTATGAAAAATCCAATAAATTATAAAATAAGAAATTTAAAAAATAAATTTTTGAATAAAAGTGTCCTATTCCACTTTTGAACATTTGAAATAAATTATTATTTTTAAACATTAGTATCTATATAAATAAATCATTAAAATAATTTTGAAAACAAGGACATTAATGAGAAAAATTTCGAAGAATAAATTTTTAAAACATTTAAAAATATGTTTTGGTTAATGTATAACATTAATAAAACCATAAAAATATTAATTTTGAAAATATTATTAAGAAACATTTTCATGGATGATAAATAACTCCATGTAAATGCTCACATACAAACAATGTTAGATAATAATGAGATTTCAAAATTAACCCTTTCCTTAGGTTTGATACTCTCTATATGTGTCTGAAACTACTATATAATTTTTTTACATGTTATTAAATAATTAAATAATAATAATAATAATTTTTATATCATATATTATGACATTATGACTTAATATTAACATTTTTTAACAATTCCTGGTCAATGCTACATTTCGGGTAATATTCGATTTGTTTATCGTACATGTTTTGACTTGTTATTTTGATCATATTACATAGATATTGATTTAAATACTTTAAAAATATATTATATTATTTATATATCATATATATATACTATAAATATATATTATAGATATATATATGAAATGGAATACATCATTCATGGAGACAGAAGGTTGTACTTATACAAGAATGTTATTTCTGTTTTCTTATATTATTGAATGAAAGTATGTGAATGGAATATATGTACATACATATATATATATATATATATATATTTCAAGTAGCCTTATTGTGTCTTATATTTTATAATTATTCATTATATATATTTTTTCATAATCAATCTTGGATGGTGAATGTGGAAGATGAGTCTCATCACGACGTGGAGAAGGTATGTCATACGTATGGATGAGTGATAACCTTTCCTTAATGGTTAAATGGTATAGAAATGGATGGTATATTAATTATACCTAATCATTATCATTATATTTTCATTAATTATTTATATTATAATCATCATTATATAGATCCAATTAAAGTAATGTTTCATAATAAAAAACACTACTACGTGGAGACGGTAATTCGTATGTACGCATGTATGGTGATATTATTATTCATAGGATGGATAAAATGATAATATGGTTGTTCTAGGATTATTATAAAATATAATTATATGGATTATATTGTATTTATTACTTTGGTATGGATTCAACAGAGAATGATGAAGTAGAAGAAGAACAGAAATTTGAATGATGGGATAAACCGATTACCTCTTCTTTGAGTGTCTCCTTTTCATTTTCACAAAAGGACCCCTTAAGTATCTTTTCAGCCCAAAATGTGGATTCTAGGATGGATTGAAGGAATTTTGGAAGATACTTGGTTAGGTTTTGGGTGATTCAAATGTATTTTTAGGTGTGAATAAAATAAAAGGATTTGTTCCATTTTATAGGAGAGGTGAGGGGAACATTAAGAGAGTCTTTAAATATTAATTAATTATAAGTATATTTTCATTTTATAATTTCCTAACATTGATTTATTTAGAGTATAATAAGATTATGGTTCTAAATAATCTCAACCCATAGGTTTATAACAAATTAGGACATGAATTTAACTCTATCTTTTTGTCTTTAACCCTTAGTTAAATAAGTTAACTCTTACCATGTCTTCTTGTATTTTTATAGTATATGGTTATTATAGTTACTATAAAATAAAAAATAGAACCTCAAGTGGGACTTAAATTACAATTTTAACACTATATATGTTATTTTTATGAATATTATAATTTTATAACTATTATATCATTTATTAAAATAGTGATTGTTTTAAATATTCATGTCATTCTATTTTGACACTATTTAGTAAATGATTTTTTTTTAATGTAATAAAAAATTGATTAATTTAAAAAAAAAATTAACTCATCCATAACATTTCAATGTTATCAAAAAAAATTCTGGATGGCATAAAAAGTCTTAAATTCAATTTATTTTAGTAATTATAATAACATTTTTAATTCATTCATTAATATGGTAATCACATCATCATCATTCTGTAATAGATTAATTTACTCATTTAATTTCAAAACATTATTAATAAAATTACATGATGTAGGAAATTTCGTTATATTTTTTATGAATATTTATAGTCAAATATATCAATTATATAATCCCACATTAATCTTTATTTAGTAAAAGATTCATGTCCGTGTTATATTTCTCATTACTTTAAATTAATTATTATAACATGTTATTATCACATCGAAGTGGCTCCATGGGGTCCTAAAATCGACCTGAGGATTCTCATTGTTAGAAATATCTCATAAAATAGGATTAGTACATGTTTTAGGGTAGCTTTATATTATTATAATATTATTTATTATCCATCTTTACCTCTTTCACCCTTTATCCAAGGTAAATATAAATAATCACTGAAGTTACTATTCATATTGTCCAACAATAAAAAGTGATTTTTTACAAAATTATAATATAATTAATCCACATATGGAATTAATTTTTTTTCAAATTTAAAATATAGAAGTTTTAGTAATTAAATTAAAATTAAACTCCATTGCCAAATTGAGAAAATAGGTTTTCAAAAAACCATCAAAATATTAATATGTGTTTATATCAAATTTCAATATAAAAGGACATACTATGAATTAAATTATATGAAATTAAAAACTTATAATATAATTATATTTTAAAACCAACTATAATATTAATATAAAAATATAAATAAATTAGATGAAATTTCATTTTTGAATTAAAATGTAGTATTTTTCATTATTCATGAAAATATTAATTTAAACATAAAAATAAAAAAAATATCATCCAAGGTAAATATTATTGTCCTAATTTTAATTAAGAGGTTTATTATGTTAAATAAATTTTATAAAAGGGTGAAAAATATATTTAAAAATGGTTCTCCATCTAATGGTAGTAAAACTATATATTGTTTTTGAAAAAATACTTCTTTTATCCAAAAAATTGGATATATTCTTATATAATATCTTGAAAACATATAAGATGAATTTAAAACATTATATTGAATATATGAAGTATATATTTCATTAATAAAATCCATAAAGATTAATTTTATTATTTTAGAAATTAACTTATTTTCATTTAAATAGTTTTTGGAAGGAAGTTGATACTATTGATGCCTACTATTATAATGACTAGGTTAAAATATTTTTTTATCACTTATAATAAGTCATAAAAAAAATTATTTATATCAAAATAATAGGAAATTGTGTGTAACAAAATCCATTAATAGTGTTTCATATACCAATATTTAATACGGTGTTTCATATAACACAAGCTGACATTGATGTTCCCTAAAACACAAGGCATCATTGAAATTAAATATAATATATCACATAAAATCTCAGTATGTTACATTATATCCCCCCTAAAATTAATTGCTACCAGAAAATGTTTTTAGGGTTATAAAAGGATTACTACATGGAATATTCTTTCATAGAAATCCACATCGTAAAATGGAATACTAAAACATCATTTTAAAAATGAATGTTTGAAACACAATTGTTAACAAAAGTAACTCATCACTATATTTCAACATAGGACAACATAGGTGGGAAGTGAAATCATATATATAAAAGAAAAATAGATCCATAATTTTTTTATGGATAGTGATAGAGAATAATATTTTGTAGATAATTAACAACTAGAAATCCATAAAACTACGATGATTTAGGGGACTATCTGATTCAATTGATAAGAATGTACTAATATAAAATTTTTTTATTTAAATATAATTACCATAATGTTTATGAATATTATAATAAACACCTACTTTATTTCATAACAATATCACTATTGGACATGCCTTAAATAATTTCCACTTTATCTCTTATTCAAAAAAATGTAGTTGAATTTGTGATTCCTGAAGTGTTGGAAGATCATACAATCCAAAAATAAAATTATAGGTCATTCCATCTATCTCAAAAAACTTTTATCACAAGTTATCACATATTCTTGAGTCTACCTATATCGAGATATTACGTTAATCTAACAAACATCAACCATATAATAACTTATATTATCCAAAAATGGAAAATCTTACAATCCTTGCAAAACTAAAAATGTACAACATTAGAAAGAGTTGAACCCAATTCTATTATAATTTATCACCCATATCTCATATGCTAGTTTTTGGTAGTCACATTCTAGACTTGTTAACACCTTAATCATGTATTATCTTGAGTCATGGTAACAACAATAATTATCAGATATCCTTATTGAAAATATGCATGTTTCCTAGTTTTAAAATATATTGAATAATTACTTATGTCCCAAAAGTGGTATAATTCATTCATAATTTCATAAACCTCATGTCAAAAAATCCATAATTAGTTCTCATGAAGCTAGAATCATCTAATTTACTTATTCCAATCAATCATTTGTTTATCCAAACATCATAATATTACCATAATTAATATATTAAGGGTTATATTTTCCTTAATAATATGTTATCCAAATATAATCTTACCCTTAAATCAGCTTTCTTGTAAATTATAACTAATCAAATTATTCATTACAATACATAGAGAAAAAAATAAACCTTATAGTCCTTATATAATTCATAATTAATAATAATTGGATCCAAAAATATAAATACTTCAATCCATCCAATTTAATGGTAGGTATGGAATAGGTCTATATTTGGATTAGAATAAGTTTATTATCCCTATCCATTGAGTTGGGTAATTAAAATTATTTTCATAGATAAGACATTGAACTCCATAACAATCAGTCACTCTATGAACCTTTTTCTGAATAAGATAACATCTTCCCTCTATTTGAGGTATTCCTCAAGATCATTCTTCCCTTCCTCTTGATATGTTGGAAGAAAAATATTCATTCATTTATGCTTCATAAAATTTTATCATTTATAAAATATCACACTTCACTTATTCAATGAGTTATTAAAGCCAAAAAAAATGAAATTGTTAATCATATACCGTGATAACTAATTTGGCATAACCAAAATATATTTCTCCCCACAAATTATTCAATTTTGTAGCTAAAAATCACCATATCATCTATCAAACTCAATGTTAATAGAATTGTGTCAGGATTACTCCATTAATTAGGACCACAAATTGAAGATTATGAAACACATCTCATTGAAGAAAAAACATAATAAAGGGAAGATACTTTCAATCTATATTGTCATAGGATTAATCCTAGGATATCCATGATCCTTACCAAAATTATAGGGGGTTCTTCTATCCATATCCTAAAATATCTCTTAGGGTTATGATCCATACTCAATGTTGTCTAAATATATTTACAAGGTTTTTACTAAACATCCTTTGTTACCATCTATAACATCCCGAGCATATAATCCTCGATCCAGTGAATTATTTAAATACAGTAGGGTTGATACAAGGGATCATGTCCCAAACGACTGATTTGTTTATAAGTAATTGAAAATATATTACATTAATCAACCTTACATAAAAAATAAAAATGATAACAATAACAAAGATAATCCTTTCAGATTTCCATTATTAACCTATCTTTACACTTCTTATCAATCATTAGACACGTCTTCACATCCTGGGAAAATAAATCATAGGAAATGGGTTATCTCAGATGCTCGGTAATAATAAATAATATAGCGAAATCTATCAAAAATAAGTAAAAAAATTTAAGGCATGGTACAAAACTAAAACACCATCTTTTTAAAACATTATCTTAAGCATACTTTGTAGAGTATAAATCTTATAATTAAATTTAAACATTCTCTTGGAAATTATACTAGACGAATAATCAAATTTCAAATCAATAACTAATATCATAACAATGAAATGAATAATGTCAAACATTCTAACCACTACGTCATTCCCTTTTCCTATAACCATACATAAATATTCAATCAAGGTCTTGTTCCAATACACTATTTTGTTTCATTAGACCTAAAGATGAATCGAGATCCTATTGCAGGCCCGAATAATCACATATTATGTCCAATGTATTTTTCATATGAAAATGGTAAACGCAACATAATCATTCTTATTAAAACTAAAATACGAAAAGATAATACGTTAACCATAACCCATGAATGGCATCAAAATAGCACATACACAACCAATAATTTAATAAAACATTCAATACAATATTTAATATTGTATAATACAGAATCATACCCAATTAAGAATAAAATATAATAAAGAATGTTGAAATAGATGAAAATAATCATTTAAACTATTTTATAGAAGTAACATTTTTTTACTTTGAAAATTTTTATGCAAAATCCATGAACTTTTAAATGAACACATTTAGAAATAGATTTTGGAATCAATCTGTACCATACCACTTTAAATATTTTTGAAGTAACTAACATTTTTAAACATTCTTATCTATAAAAATAAATTGTTAAAACCATTTGGAAAACATGGATATTAATGAGAAATATTTAGAAGAATAAATATTTAGAACATTTAAAATGAATATTTAGTATTTTGAACCTTACATAAAACCATAAAAATATTTGTTTTGAAATTATTTTCATGAATCATGGAGATAGATGACAAATAATTCTAGGTAAATGCTCTTGTATAATCAATATCAGATAATAATGAGATTGTGAAATTAACCCATACCATAGGTATGATGCTATCAGTACATCTACAAAACTCCTTTATAAAGATTTTAGAAAATTATTAACTTAAATAAAAAATATAATAACATTTATAATATCATATATGATTCTTTTATAACATTATATTACTCATTTATTAAGAATTCCCTCTTAATGCTACATTTCGGGTAATAATAGCTTTGTTTATCGTATGTGTTTTTACTTGTAATTCGTGATAATATTAGAGATATCATAATTTAATTAATTCTAGAGTTTATAATATAATAAATATATATCATATATATTCATAATATAAATATATATACTATATTTATATATGAAATGGAATACACCGTTCATGGAGACGGTAGGTCGTACGTATGCATGAATTTTGTTTCTATTTTCTTATCATTTTGAATGAAAGTAAGTGAATGAAATGTAAGTATGTTAATATATATATATATATATATATTATTCAAATATCATTATGATCTCAAATATTTCATATTTATTTATAATATATATTTTTTATAATAATTCATGGATGGTGAACGTGGAAGATGAGTCCCATCACATCCTAGAGATGGTAATCTGTACGTACAAACAAGTGATGATCTTAATTCTTTATTGGTTGAAATGGTATAGAACTTTATGGTATAATAATTATACATCATCATTATCAGGTTACATTCACTATTTATTTTTATTATAAATTTCATTATACCCATCCAAATAACGTAATTCTGAATAACAAATTACACCACGGCGCGGAGACAGTAAGAAGTACGTATGGACGTTTGGTGGGATTATTTTTAATAGGATGGGTAAAATTATGAATATGGTTGTAGAATGATTATAATAACATCACAATATGTGGATGATACTTTATTTATTACATTGGTATGGAAACAACATATAAAGATAATTCAAAGAAGAAAAGAACACTGAATGAAGGGAAAAACTATTACCACTTATTTGAGTGTCTTCTTTTCATTTTTACCAAAGGACAATTTATGTTGGTTTTCAGGCCAAAGAGTGTCCTATATAAAGAATTTTTGGAAATTGGGAGGATATTTAGTCAGGGTTTGGCCAAGACAAATGGATTTAGATGTGTTAATAAAAGAGAAGGATAAGGTCCACTTTATATGAGAGGTGAGGGGCACTTTAGGAATGCCATGAAATATTAATTTATTATAAATTTATTTTGGATTTTAAAAAATATAATGTGATTTATTTTGAGTATAAGATTATGATGGGTCAAAATACTGTCAACAAAAAGGTTTTAGGAAAGTGTAGGTCATGTATTAAACTTTATATTTTTCCTTTAACCTTTAGTCAAATAAGTTAACTCTTACAATGTCTTCTTATATTTTTATAATATATGGATAATATAGATACTACAAAATGAATATAGAATATAAAGTAAAAAATTAATGAAATTTTTAACACTATATAATTCATTTTACTAATATTATATTTTCATGACTATTATATCATTTAATAAAAAAGAGTTTGTTTTAAAAATCAATTTATGTAAAATTTGACACTATTTAGTAATAGATTTATGTTAAAGTCAAAAAAACTTGATTACATTAAAAAAGAATCAAATTATCCATAACATGTCAATTTTATCCATAAAATTCTTATATGGCATCAAAAATCTCAAATTAAATTTATTTTAATAATTAAAATATAATTTATTTAAATCATTTATTAATAAGGTAAACACTGAATCATCATTGTGTAATGAATACATTTATTTAAGTAATGTATAAAAATAATAAATAAAATTAAATAATGTAGGAAATATTTTTAAATATCTATAGATTGTTTATTTTTATATAGATCAATTACATAACCCCACATTAAAATTGTTTTAATCAAAGAAACAAGTTTCTGTTATGTTTTCTATTACATAAAATTAATTATTATAACATGTCATTATCACACCCAAGAGGATCGATGGGGTCCTACAATCAACCCAAGGTTTTTCATTTTCATCCATATATCATAAAATATGATTATGACACACGTTAGTATAGTTTTATAATATTATAATATTATTTTCACCTTTATTTACCTAATTCACCATTTAATAATGGTAAATAAAAATAATTACTAAAGTTACTATTCCTGATGTAAAAAAATAATAGGTAATTATTTAGAAATTCTGGAAATTATAATTCCAAATACAGAATCTAGTTTTCAAAATATAAATCACATAAGTTATAGTATTTAAATTAAAATTAATCATCATTGTCAAAAAGGGAAAATGGATTTATAAAAGTAAAAACCATCAAAAGACTGGTAAATGTTTATATTAAATTTCAATGTAAAATTACATAAAATGATATAAATTATATTAAATGATAAAAATATAATAAAATTATAATTTAAAATCAACTAAATGGATAATCTAAAAATATAAATAAATTAGATGAAACATTAGTTTTTAATTCAAATACAATATTTTTCATTATTCAATAAAATATGAATTTCATCATAAATATATAAAAAATTATACGAAGGTAAATTTTAAAATAAAAATTCCAAAGAAGAAGATTATTATTTCAAATAGAACATATAAAAGTTTAAAAAAACTATATTTAATAAGTTTTCTCCATCAAAAGGTGGTAAAACAGTAGTGTTTTAATTACTTATTCTATCCGAAAAAATGGATTTTTTCATTAATTATATTTTAAAAACATATAAGATTACTTTAAAATATTAAATTGAATATATTAAATATATATTTTAGTAATAAAATCCATAACTATTAATTTTATTATTTTATATACTCTGTTATTTTCCTTAAATTAGTTTTTTAGAAAGTTGTTAATACTATTCCTACCCACCATTATAACAATTATGTTATAATATTTAGCTATTACTTATAATAGGTATTTTTGGAAAATAGTTATATCAAATAAACATGAAATTATGTGAAACAAATCCAAGAATATTTTTGTGTGTACTGAAAGTTAATACGGTGTTGCATATAGTGCAAGCTAATCTTGGTGTATTGTAAAACACAAGATATCAAAGAAATTAAAAATAATCTACCTCATAAAATCTCTCGGTTTTACAAAAAATCATGTTATGATATGTTTTATCTTTATAAGAATTTCATATCACAATTTCTTATGTTTTAATTTCCCATGATAAGAAAATTTTAAAATCAAGTGAGATGTTTAGAAAATGGTACAGTGGGGCATTATTATGAGAAAATTTATTCATGTGTTGTAAAAAATCTATTTGTGTAACTAATATTAAATACACTAAACTTTTAGGTACTTTGGTTATGAAACGATTTTTAAATTTATGATTTAAATAATTAGATTAATGTATTATTTATGGAATGTTTAGCTGGGGTCACATTATTCTGAGCTTAATGGATTCTTACCGTTCTCTTAAGAACTAGATAGGGTAGTGGAGGATATGATATATTTATTTTGGAGAACAATATTGATGGTTTTCTCTAAAGGCATTGAGAGGATTATCCCTACAAATTATATAAGAAAATTTATATAGCTAGCTTATATAATAGAAAATTGTACATAAGCCTATAAATACTATCTTAATCATTAGTTAACCACAAATAAAATTATAAAATTATTTTATTACATTATTTATGTATGTTTCATGGATAATTTAAATATAATTTCATAAGTAAATAAATTAATATATATTTACAAGATATTAAATAAATAATTCCCACTAGACATATAACTCAGTCCATCAATACACGTTAATATTTATAAAATATTCAGTAATAACCCTTTATTTAAATAAATTAATATCATTTCATGATTAATTTAATATATAAATAATTACTACATTCACTAAACATCTGAATAAATATTTATTTAATGTTTGACTTAGATATTATTTCTTAAAATAACTTATGACAAAATCTTTTTAATCAATAAAATCTATTGAATTATTATTCCCTTGTACAGGATAATAATATTTATTTTATATTTAAATTCATATTGAACATAACTGATTTTTTTGATATACTTATTGTGTGTGCCAGTAGAAATATTTCTATCTATAATTAAGATAACTTATCAAAAGTACATGACAAACATCTTTGAAAACATTAGTGAACCAATAGAAGAATATATTAAGATCTTAATGATAATAAATTTCTATGAAATTTCACTCTATAATCCAATCCTTTTGAATTGATATCACATCAAGTATGTTACATCACATGTGTAATCAACATATATGATGTATATTTTTTTTACTTTCCGGAAATGAAATTTTCGATAAAACCATAATGGAAATGGCCATAATATGACAGTTCAATTTATATAAATGAATCTAATATTTATAGTTTATGTAAATAAAAAGTGATAAATCCTTTTTTTACTTATACATTAATTCTGTAAAACTAGTAAAACACCAAACGTATCATACCTCCCCATAAGAATATGACATCATGGTTTTCGTCAAAACATAAAAGTACATGACTCATGATATAAATTAATAATAATATCAATTATAAGTGACAATAGAAATATCTATATACTGAAATATCCAATGACACATAATCATATTAGATTCTTTTAGGAGGGTCTATTATCAAAATAATTTCTCTTGGATATTACAAAGGAAAACATCATGATTGAAAGTCTCAATGTATTATGAGTCTCAGACCCCTAATATTCTTAATTACCTATATGTAGTTAGACTATTTCATCTAACCATAAAACATGTATTTAATATATTATCATAGAAATTTATAGTTCTTGTTATGGAGGGGAACATATATGACCTTTCAATGTGAAAAATATTGTAAGGATACTATCACATTAATATTTAGGCTGAATAAAAATTCACATGATATAAGATATTTAATAATATTCAAGACCATTAATATAATGGTAATATAATGTAAAATTTAGTTTATTTCAATGTACAAACTCAAAAAATAATTTATTAATATTAAACAACCACCTTGTGGTGTAAACGGTGTCATGGTTTTTACTCATGTAAACTAGGACATAATAAATGGCACTACAACATCATTTTCAACATGATAGCACATGTGTTATATCATAAAACGTATAAACCATTGTTTCATTTTTTATTATTCATTATAAGATACCATGATCAATTTTTAATCATACGATGATGATTTAATGAGTTTAGTTGATGAAAATTGAAAATTTTTATTAGTTAAACATTTCATTAATATTGGATATTTTTTTTAAAAAAATTTATACTAGGTTTCACGAACCAATTGTTTGTGGGACTTTTAGAATGATAATATAACAAATGTTTCAAAAATATTTAGTTTTAAATGAGAAAAATTAATGTAGTTATTATGATTCCATGACCATTATAATGATATTTATTACAATTCCATAACCATGAGAATTGTATAGTAGTTTAGAAACAAGTAATCTACACAGAATGATATGATAATAATGAAAGCATCATAAAATAACCACTATTTTTCCTCAGGATCTATGGGGGAAATCGAGTTCAAATATACCAACATCAATTAGTGTCATATGTATCTAAAAATAATACCTTCTTATAGAACCCAGTTACAGACATGATCCTAAGATGTAAATATCTATCAGCTCCTCTACAACTCATGGTGAGAATGATCCCTAAAAGGAAATCAGTAACATGTTATCTAAACCCTATGGTAAGACTCTCAATACCGGGGAACAAATATCAAATCATGTATAACATATGGGATGATTCTACTTACTGTAAAACATAAATTAGATCATTAAAACCCTTGAGGAAGACTATTCCTTTCGAGAATAACTTCAATAAAACCCAAGGGTAATCAGATCTTTCTGTATGGAAACACATTATCAATAAATTATATGAACATACAGTCACTATTTAGAAACAATTAACTGGTTATCTTGAACTCAGGGGATGACTCTCCTTGATATGAAACACATACAAGACTATCTGTATTATGTTTTAATTCCCACTCTCTAATAGGAACGATACGTCACGTCACACATTGAGGGAATCCTCACTACCTAGATCTATGGGACAATACACATACACACCAGACATCACATCCAATAAATTTAATCTTATTTATACAATTTTATCCCCTTAAATTAACATGTCATAAATTTTTACTAGAGATCAATGATGTTGAATTCTTGAACTACCCCTCTGTAGGGCCTATAAAATATGTGGTTCCCTACAAGGTCTCCAAGGTCAAAAATCTATCTAGATACTCGAAATGGGATCCTCTATCTTATTCTCATCTCTAATTTCAATCCTAGTAATTTAATTGATCAATGTCCCTCTTGGCTACCATCATAATAATTCATGGTATCATCAGCCACATATATAATTTCATATGTACATCACACTTGAGGGACAACCTCAACCTCATCTCCAATAATAATTACCGAAATTCAATATTCCCTCACCTAAACTACTCATAATCCTACCAAGGGTTTACACACCTGAGTTATTACATACTAAAGTAGTATGAATAGTCACCTGACTCTCTAATCCACTTGCCTAATGGAGATAATTAATTCCAAGGTTCCATCATGGCCAAATTCGGTAAAAATCATCCCCCATTCCATCACTCACCTCTCTTTAAATGTAACTAATGGAAATTTTCTGTAGTCTAATTTTTTTATTCTCATCTCACTAGTACCCCTATTGTGTCCATATATTTCACCACAAAACTTTTTAATCAATTGTTCAACTATTAGTGGATAAGGTGAAATGGAAGTGCTTAATGGCCCATCATGCCCCTTGGTACTTCTGTTCTATCTAAAATATTTAAGATAAAACCTATTTAGTTAATCAAAAAAATTACTATACATGGAGATACATCATATCACATGCCACATTATCAAAAAAATAACTTTAGGGTGAGTTTTATGTTCCAGTTACCTCATACTAATTCATTCTATTTTTTTTTGAATCTTAAAAACTAATGACTATGTTTAAATATGATTCTTCTACAATCATATAATATCTTGAGCCCCTATAGAATGTGAAAATTACCAATTAATATACATGTATTGATTAATAAATTATTATACTATTTAATTAAATTTTGAAAAAATTCCTAAACCGGACTATTCGTGTAACAAGGCTGAAACCATGGGAATCAGGGTGCAATCCACTCCAAACACAAAACAAAACATATTAAAAAAAAATACACAATTAAAACAAACTATTAAATAGTAATTTTTCACGAGTTTAATTGAAATCCTAAAAAAAATTGGTTAATATACCTATAAAAAATGGGAAATAACCTCTATCTGTCCCAAAAAATCATCCTCATTCCAACCTATGTAAAACCTGCAATTATCATGAAATTTCACCGTGATCTAGTTCTATAAACATTGTAAATATAGATAAAATAACAATAGAAATAGTGTTGAAAGAGGGAAGAATAAAAATAGAGGAGTAATAGTAAATAATACCTAAAATGTCTATAAAAAATACCTCAAGGACCACCCCACACTTTATGTAATAGAAGAAGAAATGGGGATCTATAAATATGATCGATAATTTCCACTCACAAAACCAATAGTCCAAAAAAACCATAGGAGTCCAACTATAAAAATAATGTATTATGATTTATGAAAACATTCAAGGTGTTGGTCATAATTAATCCATGAAGGTTATGAAGATACATCTTCTCACCAAGCGCCATCCATGACATAAACCTCTACACTGAGGACATAATCTCCCATAGATATGTGACCCAAATTATGACCAAACTCCATCACAACATGGCCTCAAGTATTACTATGAAACCACCTCATGACCCCACTTAAATAATATGGTTCCCTTATTTAATACCATAGATCCTCATGCTATAAAAAAATTCCCCATTACACATCCCTCATGGTCCTTTACAACATGACTGACGAATCATGTAGTAACCAAGCCTTGATGCCGAAAAATATTCAAATGAAAATAAAATAAGAGTCTTTATCCACTTCATAGGAGTCACTTTCACTACACAACCCCACCCCCCCATTGTGTAACCACTTCAAAATATTCCTTTACTTTTCAAAATTATTCAAAATAAATTACACTATGAAATCCCCTTTTGTAAAGAATTATCTCTCATTGTAATAAAAAACATCATTCTTGTATAATGGCCTATCATGTTTCGACCTCTAGGTATCAATATTACATGATAAATATAGAAAAATATATAGAAAAGGGGATAAACGTAACACTACTCCATCATTCACCCATGAACCTGAAACACTTATCAAGTATTGTTCCATATCCAAAAAATCTCCAACAAATATCACAATATTCAAGATATGAATTTGAATCATTATTTTCAAAATGACACCATCTCTAGGATAAAAAGAATAAAAATCTCTATAATTTTTACATCTTATAGGGATACATATCACTGAAAACTCCACACCATAATGGTTATCATCATTGAAATGTATAAATATTGATGTATATAACAACCTCAACCTGCGCAGAGAATTAATTCATAATAAATTTAATGTGTTATATCATAGATTATTGAATGATATTATGATACAAAACTCCAAACACAAGGTTGACAGTACACTAAATGTTGAGTAATATTCATATCACCATCACTGATATGAAGACAATTCTCAACCACTCCCACCTATCTCAGGCGGGATATATATCATCAACCATTTCATTCCAAGGATTATGGCACAAACCTCAATAAAATATTGATAATAAAAGATGACTTCAACTATGATGCACCCCTACATAATAATTGACTATGAAAAACACATTCCTTATGGTCTAACTAAATTATTATTGTTGTTTCCACCTCACCAAACCCAATATAATCTAATAACATTAGTTAAACCTACTATAGATGATATTTCTGGAAAATTCATAGTATCAACCACCAATGTAATTTTACTTAATCTAAACATTGTTAATCAATTCCCTATATGAATCCTTAGGTCATCCAAATTCCCCCACAAAAGTCAACACACACTCAGTGTAATTTCAATGTTTGATAACCAAACATCCAAAACAATTGTCATGCTCTCTCCCCAACCACTGACAAACCTTTTATCTGAATCACATTAAATTGCATCAAATTCATCCCATGTCTAATTCCATTTAGTGAAATCGATCAAATATTTAAATTTAAATCAAAATCATAGTATCTATTGAGGAATGAGATCTAAATTTATTAATATTCTCATTTGAATCATAGTGTTATCTTAACCATCCATCGACTTATATCACCACATCCACAACCCATCTAGCAGAATGGTCACCCCATAATAACTAATAATATACTCTCTATCATATAATTATCCCCATAACCTCTAAACATAACCAAAAATTTCAATCCATGTAACTCATTCTTCATGTTTTACCATACTTTATTACTATATGTTGTCCTCCCACTAATAACCATGTTCTAAAAATCGAAATTCATCACAACCAACTCTCAAATCACCTCGAACACCACCCTTATCATCTGAGAAAATTACTTCAAAAGAGTTTCATACACATTGTAGAATAATAGTATTATATCAACCACATGTCATACCCTATACCAATCCATCATCATAACTTTAATAGGTCCATCATCTCATATGTGACACACCTTTCGATCTAAAATCACCCTTCCAATAATTTTTTGACACTATACATCCCCTATTCGACCAAATATTATAGGGGATAATCCTCCCATTCTCATTAAAACCATGGAATAAAATTACCAAAATAGACACTTGAAATCCATAAATACTCATACAATAAAAATAGAATCATTGATATAAAAACCAACTAATATTGAAAGTAACCCCCCACACACAACATCTATCTCATAAACCAGTAATGGGGGTATGATCCTATACCACTCGACCAGAAAACCCGACTCAGGATCTTATGATTCACATGTCATAAAACCCAGTCCGAAATTCATAACTTTTGATTTTCCACAGAAACATCTCAATCTCTTATAATCATAATCACATTGATGATTACTTCCCAATAAGACAAAAATATTACCCATGACAAGGATAATCACTTGATCACACCCACCCTTGTATCATCTAAAAACAAGATGTGTTTAATCCATCTCATTTCACTAACAAAAGAAATCCATGAATCAATAGGGTTAGAAATATTACCGATTCTTCCCTCTTAATAAAATCCACTTTATTTCTTTTGTATCACAAAATCCTATGGAATATCCAATTCAATTACATATATCAATTGAACTTCTCATGAATCAACTAAAACTATATGGTACATCACTTTTTCATTCTTTTATATTAACAATCAAAAATCAAAGCTAACCCCACACTTGAAATACCCTCATAGATCACATCCCACAATAAAGACACTTTTATCATACACCTAGCGCCCAAATTATGGCTCACATATGTTTCCCCCCATTGGTTAATTGTAGATTACTGATTTTTCCTTGAAATAATTTTAAATATTTCTATATATATATATATCACGATTGGGGATGAGACAACATGTTATTCTGAGGCCCAGTGTGCATTAAATTTATAAAAATATTAAATATATTTTATATTTCAGACACATAATTTCTTAAGTATAATGATATATATTTTAAATATAAGATAAAAAACAAAAATAAAACACTATAATTGAGTCTATAATGCATTTTTTACCCGTTGAATGACCTAAAATAGGTCATCATAGGGAATTCAGACATCTCACTCATTGGAAAGCATTTCAGTGCAATAATTATTTATTAAATTATGTAATTAATCAATTTTTAACTCAAGGTAATTCTATAAGAATACTTCCATGAATAATTATATATTTTTAGGAGAGTAAAACCTAGGAGAATTATCAAGATTCTTTTCCCCCTTCTGTTGGCAGATCAAATCAGACAATGATGAGACTCTAGATCAATGTAAACCGAAATATAGTAAACAAAACAAATTCCTTCGTTCATTAGTGGGTTCATTCTTTGATGAGGAATTATCCAATATCTTGGAAGATATCATCAATCTATGGTTTATGCACACTTTGATTAAATGGTTTGAGCAATTTAATCAATTATAGGGATCTCCTCTAGTTATATCCTTGGTATGCACATTTTTATTATAAAGATGTGATTATTTCAATTGTTTCTTATCCCTCTTACCCACCCTTGTTCAATTAGACAATAACAATAGGCATCGATCCTTAAAATATTGTTCGTGTGATTTTATTCTTCATTTGATTCAAGTAATTCATAGGTTGGATCTCATAGTCATGATTGGATGTTTCCGGGTGTTAGTGAGCCTGATCATACCCCCCAAATCATGATAAAACGGGGTATAAGGACATATAGATGAACCAAGAATGGATCTAGATAGGTTGCGTATTTTGTATGAACTTTTCAATGACTGAAGATTGGATATTCATTGGAAGAAGTATTGGAATATTATGGGTAGAAAGATAAAATACCCAACAAAAAATGAGATCTAATTTTTGGAGAACAGTAGCCAAAAATGATAGTTCTAATGTAGAACCATCAATTTCAAACAAAAAATTTGAATTCAATGTGTGGATCGTATGTTAGGATTTATATGAAATACCTGACTACACATCATTTATATGGATGCACAAATGAACTGTAGCCCCATGAGTGTGACAACTAGGGTTTTGGAAATCAATAAAAATGGGCCGACATGTATTCCTCCTACATATCATGTACATATTTACCAATTGGATGAGTCAAGTGAAAGATCACATGATAATGAAACCATGTGATAGTATACACCCATTCACATGGTCGTGTACTGAAGTACACACACAATGAGTCATGTAGATGGACATGGGGTCATGTACATGGACACAGCTTGAAGAACTCAACATGGTTCTAGTAATCATGGACATGTTGTGAAGTCCTATAGCAGGACATGTACTGCAACATAGATTTTGAGTCTTGTACTATAAAAGGAGAAAATAAGAAGGTGTAGTCAGACCATAGGTCATGTGGGTCCCCTTCTTCATCGTGTACTATGTTTCGTTTTTAGAAATATCAAGGTTCTAGATTTACGTTGTTTGAACATGGATTTTGGCATAATAGTAACAAATATTAATTGTTTTTCCACATAGAATACAATAGTTCCAATAGTTATTGATTTTGAGATATGAGGTTGAATGTCCCACGCACTAATATTATTGAGACAATTCCTGAAAATGATAGTGATCATGCTGGATTTTAGAGGCTTCTTCTGAGTGTAACCCCCTATTAGATAGAGAATGAGTCCAAGATGATCTACGTGGAACCCCTCATCACACAAGGTCACGTTTCCTTGACCACTAGAGTGGAACCCCCATCTTCATAGGCCTGTTGTTCTCTACAACTACCTATGAGTAAAACCCACATATCAAATAGGGCATAGGTCCTCGATAATTACCGTGGAACCCAATATCATAAAACGGTGTGGGTCATCAACCACTAGATTATAAAACACCATCAGCATAGACATAGGTCCGGTAATGATACTTTCATAGTGGAACCCCCATGATGCCCTAGGGAATGGGTCCTCGATGACTAGATTGGAACCCACTATGGTACCTAATTGTGAGTTATAGAATTCAGAGTGGAACCCCCTTGACTCACTAGGTCATGTGTCTTGGATGACTAGATTGGAAACTCCTATCTAACCAGGGGTGGTTCCTTGAACTATATATTGTAATTCCCCATCATCATGGGTGTAGGTCCGCTACCAACCATATGGAACCCAATATTAGCATATGGTGTTATTTTGTGTGACAGAAGAGTGGAATCCCCCATCAGCATGGGCATGGGTCCTTTATGGATACTTATAGGGTTGATCCTCCATGAGGTACTAGGGACTATTTCATATAACATTATTATGTCCCCACTTGACCGTGCGACATAGGGATGATGAATGGGTTGAATTGAATATATACTTCTAGGAAGAAGAGTGAGATGATGGGAATCATTTATGGAATATTTGAACTATTGGATACTATTTATTATTGGATTGATATGTGAGATAGATATCCCATTTATATCTCATTTTTTATTCTTTTGAATGATAATATATATATATATATATATATATTATTATATATCCATACATTTGTATTTGGTTACTCTCCTTCCATGAGATGTGAAGACATATGGGGTATGCCACGTTCTTTCTGTGTTCACACAAGTCAAAAAACGTTTAACACGTCAGCATTTTTCACCTCGGTTCTATAAAACCAACATGAAAAGACATAATAATCAATATATCACATCTTTTATAAAATAACCGATGTGATAAAAGAAAGATCAGTGCTTTATCCTGTCAGTTATGAAAAAACCAACGTGATAAAGCTAATCTCAGCTATTTATCATGTCGGATATCAAAAGATCTGACGTGATAAAGCGACATTTATCACATCAGTAATTTTATAAACGACGTGATTAATTGTTTTCTACATCGTTTATTAAATAACCGATGTCATAAACATTAAAAAAAATAGTTTACCACATTGGTTATTAAATAACCGACGTGGTAAATCTTTTAAATGATTTATTTCACCCCCTATTCAGTCATTCTGTTTTCTTTGATCGGGCGACCTACGACTCGTCTCTCTCACACAGAAAAACTAGAAATGATTCGTTAAAGTGGTTACCTCTAGCCTAGTTTTTTCAAAATCATTATTCATATTTATTATCGTCAGATCTATCCGGTCATCTCACAACACTCAAGTAAGCCTCACACCACTCGTTTTCAGTTTTTATTTTCCACGATGCCCTAAACTAATTTTTTGATATATTATTATTTTTGTTCTTTCAATCATGGTAAGTTTCATATTGTTCATTTATACCATGCAAAATTATTTTCTTGTAAAATAAACAGATAGATGTGGTATCAAGCATGTTTACGATTTTTTTGTGTTCTATCATGTGTGTGAGCGCGTAAATGGGTTTGTAAGGTGGTGGGGGGCTTTGCAAGTTAGTGGGAGTGTCTAGGGTAGTTGGTTGGGCTGTCCAGTGGGGTGAGGGTGTAAAAGGGGGTGGGGGTGGTGTCTAGGGGGTGCGGGGGATGTCCAAGGTGGTTGGGGTGTCCAAGGGGGTGGTGGTGTCTAGGCGGATGAGGGGGATGTCCAAGTGGATAGGGGTGTCCAGGGGGTGGGGGTGGGGTTCAGGGAGGTGATTGGGATGTCCAAGGGTGTATGGGGTGTCTAGGGGGTGGGGTTTGTCCAAAGGGGTGGGGGCTGTCTGGGGGGTGGGCTTTTCATAGGGGTGGGGGTTGTCCATACAGTTTGGGGGTTGTCTAGAGGGTTGGGGGGGATCCGAGGTGTCCATGCATGTGCGGGAGGGGGGGAGTGTAGGGGTGTTTGTGTGGAAGGGGGGGTCAAGGGTGTGGGGGTGTCGAAGGGGGTGGGGGGCTATCCAGGGGGTCTAGGGGGGGGGGTGTTCAGAGGGTTTTGGGGGTTGTCCGGGGGGGGGGGTGGCCAGAGGGTTGTAGAGTGTCCAGGGGTGTGTCCATGCAGATAGAGGGCGAGGCTGGGGTCCAGTAGGGGTGGGGGTGTCCAAGGGGGTTGGGGATGTTTAGAGGGGTGGGGGCTATCCATGGGGGGGGATGTCCAGAGGGGTGGGTAGGGGCTATCCAAAGGGGTGGGGAGGCTTTCCAAGGGGGTGGTGGTGTCTAGGGGGTGTCTTGGGGGTGGTGTTGTCCAGGGTGTGGGGCGGATGTCCAAGGGGGTGGTGGTGTCCATGGGGTGTCCAAGGGGGTGTGGGTGGTTTCCAAGGGGGTGGGGGTGTCCAGGGGGTGTGAATTGGGATATGGGCTGTGTACAGGGGGTGTGGGGGCTGTCCAAGGGGGTTGGTGGTGTATATGGGGGTGAGGGGGATGTCAAAGGGGGTGGGGGTGCTGTCCGATGGGGTGTGGGGGATCTCCAAGGGGTTTGGGGGTGTCCAAGGGGGTGGGGGTGTCCAGGGGGTGAGGGCGTTGTCCAAGGGGATATGTGTGTCCAGGGGGTGGGGTTGGTGTCCATGGGGGTAGGGGTGTCCATAGGGTGGGGGCTGTCTAGAGGGGTGGGGGCTGTCCAGGGGGTGGGGATGGTGTCCAGGTGGGGGGTGTCCAACGTGGTGGGGGTGGTGTCCAAGAGGGTGGGGGTGTTTTCTAAGGCGGTAGGTGTGTCCAGGTGGTTGGAGAAGTGTCTAAGGGGGTGGGGGTGGTGTCCGGGGGGTGGGGGGTTATCCTGAGGGGTGGGGGTGGGGGGATATCCAATGGTATCAAATCGTTGGGATCTTTGTAATTTTCAGTAGTGAATGTATACATATTTTAATATTTATACTTCATATTTCTTTTTTATGGAATGGTGAATTTTGTACTAAGTTGCACCAGGATGTATTCTTTGTGAACCATAAGAAGAAATGATCCAAGATGAATTTAAAACTGTTATATCTAACTATATTTTCTTTTTAAAATCATTTTCAAGCACATTTTTTTAAAATACGCATAGAATTTTTTTATATTTCAATTTTTTTATATTCAATGTATGATATTTTTCATATAAAAATATATTTCTCTTATCATAAAAAGATGTATATTATTGATATTTGTTATAGATAATAATGTGTCAAAGTTGGATTATGGCGCATTTAATGAGTAATGAATATGAAGAAGGCATTAATGGATTTTTTGAATTTTCTAAACGAAATGTTCCAAACAGTGAAATTTTTTTCTGTCCATGCCTGAAATGTTTGAATATGAAGAAGTTGAAAAGTAGAGAGATGAAAGATCATCTTATTTGTCATGGTTTTAATCTGAGTTATAGCCCTTCGATTTGGTGTGGTCAAACTGGACAGAATGTCAAATCTACTGATGATGATGATTCACAAGATGGTAACTCTGATGGAATTGATGAAATGTTTCGAAATATTGCCGGAGAAGAAATTGAGATAGAACCGACAGTTGTGCGTCTATATGGTGATGCTGAAAAACCATTGTATCCTAGTTATACAGATTTTATTGTTTTGTCGGTGGTGTTAAGATAGATTAACCAGATGGAGAAACATGGATGGAGTGACAAATGTTTTACAGAGCTGCTACAATTTATGAAAGACATTCTTCCAAAAGATAACGACTTTCCAGATTCGCATTATAATGCTATGAAAATACTATGATTGATGGGATTGGGATACAAGAAAATACATGCATGTCAGAATGACTATATGATATATAGTAAGGAATATGAATTTCTGTGAGAGTGTCCTAAATGTGGGACATCATGGTATAAGGTGAAAGATAAATCATAGGCTGATGTAGAGATTACAATGATTCCTTCCAAGTTATTTTGGTATCTTCCAATAATTCATGATTTAAAAAGATTATTTTCTAATTCACATGATGAAAAATGGTTACGATGGCATTATTATAAGAAGATATGTGATGGAGAAATACGTCATCCAACTGATTGTCCAGAATGGATGAAAATTGATGAGTAGTAATCTACATTTGGAAATGAAATTAGAAATCTCATTCCAGGTTTGTGCACATATGGAATGAATCCATTCTAAACCCTCAATAGCACACATAGTTCATAGCCTATTTTACTGTTAATTTACAACCTCTCTCCTTAATTTTATATGAAGTGCATATTTGTCATGTTGAGTATAATGATCTCTGGTCCGATGCAACCCGACAATGATATTGATCTTTTCTTGTCACCATTGATTGATGATATGAATATTTAATGGGAGGATGATATTAAGGTGTATGATTCTTATAAAATGGAATATTTTCAACTACATGCAGTTCTTATGTTCACTATTAGTGAATTCACGTCATATGAAAATTTTCCTAGATACAGTGTTAAAGGGAATAAAGCATGTCCAATTTGTGAACAACAGACTTCATATTGTCAACTGCATCATGGGATTAGAAAAGTGTACATGGGACATCGAGATTTTTTAAATAGGGATCACTCTTATAGAAGACTAGAAAAGGAATTTAATGGATCAAAAGATTTTGATATTGCTCCAAAACCTATATCCCATGATCTGTATTTTGCGAGGGTGGAAAACCTTGATGTGACATTGGGAAAGACACCGAAATTTTGTAATGGTAGATATATTAGGAAGAAAATTTCAATATTTTTTGAGCTACCATATTGAAGATAACATGATGTTAAAAAAAATATTGATTTCATGCATATGGAATGAATATATGTGATATTTTGATAGGAACATTGTTAGATATTAAAGGAAAGAAAAAATATGGATTGAATGCAAGATTAGAATTATTATCAATGGGAATACATTTGGAGTTAGCACCAACTCTTAATGGAAGACAACCATTTCTTCCCCCGTCTTGTCATACATTATCCTAAAGGGAGAAAATTTTCTTTTTTCAGTGTCTTCATGATATAAAAGAGCCTCAAGGTTATTCTTGAAATGTAAAAAATTTTGTCTCATTGAAGGACTTAAAGTTGATAGGTATGAAATCTCATCATTTTCTTGTCATGATGCAACAAATCTACCAGTTCCATTGCGTGGAATATTTCCCAACCATGTCAGAACGACTATAATAAAGTTGTATTATTTTTTCAATTCAATTTGTAATAAGGTGATTGATGTGAATGGATTGAATTTTTTTGTAAAAGGATGAAATTTTTATACTTTGTCAATTGGAAATGTATTTTCCTCCAACGTTTTTTGATATAATGGGGAATTTAATGATTCATTTGGTTCAAGAAATATATTTTTTTGGACCAATATATCTTTGTTGTATGTATCCTTCTGAAAGGTATATGAAAATATTTAAGGGGTATGTTAAGAATCCATATCGACCTAAAGAACCCATTACTGAAAAGTATATTTCTGAGGAAGTTGCAGAGTTTTGTACAAGCTACTTTGATGTAGTGAAGCAAATAGGTTTTCCTCTATCTCTCCATGAACGGGTAATAATGAGATTAAGTGGATTCATGTCTTGAATTTCAAATCGTTTTCAGATGAACAGATGACGAAGTTAGAATTATGCACCTTGAATAACATAGCTGATGCACAACCGTATATCACATTGCATATTAATGAGTTGAAATAATTCCATCCAAAGAAGAATGAAATGTGGATTTTGAATGAGCACAACAAGAAACTTTTTTCATGGCTTAAAACGAGATTTCATGGTAGTTCAGATGGATCAGAAAAATTAAAATGGGTAGTGGGTGGTCCATGTTAAAATGTGATAACATGGTTTGGTTATGACATTAATGGATATAAATTTCATATGAACTCTTAGGACAACAGAATTGCAGTTCAGAATAGTGGTGTATTTGTGTTTGCAGAAGTAATTCATTTTTCTAGTGTTAAGGAAAAACACCCAATTTCTACATCAAGTGCATTTTATGGAGTGATTGAAGAAATATGGGAGGTTGATTACTTTAAAATTAATATTCCTGTTTTTAACTATAAATGGTTTATCGGTAAAAACAGTGTCAGACATGATGAATTTGGAATAACTGTAGTTAATATGAATAGATTGGATAACACATCTAATTCTTTTATAATGGCAACTCATTCAAAAAAAATTCTTATGTAGTAGATCAATCAGATATGTTGTGGGCTGTTGTTTTACAAGGTAAAAAACAATATGATGGTGAGGATGATCTTGATGAAGATTCTGATTTATTTGAGATCCCTACTTCCATGGAAATATTAACATAACACAATGAGGAGCATGTTGAATACATGGTTTGTGCCATAAATAACGACCACGATGAAGGAATTTGGGAAAACAATCCATTTGTACATTCCTAAAATTATAGGTAACATTTGTTTATTTCTTGTTTACATTTATTATTTTCATAAAATGTTAGATATTGTATGTTTTTTCTTTATTAAAACATTTATTAAGACAAATAATTATAATTTTTTGTTTGATTTTATTTTGTTTTGTTTACTTTATTATGTTTACCATTACATAAATTATATATCAATTATTTTTGTTCAATAACAATTACATTACCATGCTTACCATGTTTACAATGTTTACCAAGTTTACCATGTTTACCATCTTTACAATCTTTACCATATTTCCCACTGTTTAACATGCTTACCATACTAACCATGTTTACTCGTACATAACTTAGTACAATTTTCTATTTTCTGTTTACATTATTATTATAATAATTGAATTTGTATATTTGTAAACTAAGGATTGTTTTTTTTATTTTAAGGATAATGACATATCAATTATTTAATCAACCAAATGTTCTTGGGGATGAGCATATTAGTCATACCTCTAGGGAGGATCCATCACATTATTTTCTTAATGATCCCTAATATTCCCTATGTTCTCCCATTACAACAAAGAGTTCAAGAGTTAGTAAACGTGGGTGCACACGTTTACCAAAATTATCACTTGCCCGTACGCAGGATCAGAGGATACTCATTGAGTTTGATGATGATGATATTCCTAGAGGTCCAAATGAAAAAAAATTTAAGAGTTTTTTATCAACATAGGGTAAGATAAATGTAATCATTTTACATGATGACTGTAGAAGTGTGGACAAATCGATAATCTCTCAGTTGTGGGAGACGATTTTGGTATTATTTTTTTCTGTTGTTTTCTTATTCTGTAAATGTTTCTTGTATATATAATATGTCTAACCTCTTCTTTATCAGATGAAATTTGATATTCCAGACACCAGAGGATTTAGGAAGAAATTCTTATCGACGACTACTAAGATATGGAGGGATTTCAAATCAATCCTCTCATTTGATTTCATTTTTGGTTATAGGAGTCATGACAATCCATTTCATATATATCCTTTCATAGATGAAGAAACATGGAGATAGTATATTGAATTTAGAAGAAAAGATTAATTTTTGGTAAGGGCAATGTAAAATTTAATAAGAATTCTTAGATACATGATCATATTAATGTTTTGTTAATGATTTCTTATTCTTAATTTACAGCAAACAAGGAAATCTCATCAGGATAACCAATCTAAAAATTTATACCCTCATAGTTTATCTCAGCGAGGGGATACATTATTAGAAGAACAAATGATGGAAGAAAAATTACAAAAAATAAGAGCAGAGTCTTCATGCTTGGGAGAGGTGGTCCCTCCATCCCCTCCATCTAGACAAGAAAAATGGTAGAGAGCTCGGATGGGAAAAAGGGCAATATCTTTTGGAAGATTAAAGAATCGTAGCTCAGATGATTATAAGATATCTATTTTATTTATTTATGATAACTATATTCTTAAAATAATTTCAATCATTATATAAATGTTTAATTAATTAATATATGATTCTCTTGAGTAGAAGAGCTCACATGGGGTATTTACAGCTACTGGGAGGCAAGATATTTTATCTCCAGCATTGGGAATGCCTGAAAATCCTAGTCTTGTAAAAGGATATCTGATATGTGTATCGGTAGGAAATGTGTTTCCATGTTCTAAAACATCTTATATTGAGGGTGTTTATAAAAAAATAGAATCCTTCGAGGACAAAGTTCATAATTTTAATTTGACGATGGAGGAAAAGATTAGAGCATCGGTATAGTCTATGCATGTAGACATGCAAAAGCATATTTCAGACTGTAGCTCCCACTCCTCCACCTCCCCATGTAGACTGTATTATTTATCCTCCACCTCTTCCAGTAGCTCCCACTCCCCCACCTCAGCATGCAGACCCCATTTTTTATCCTACTCCTCAGCCACAACTTCTTACTTATTTTGAGTTGTATGTTGATGAACCTCAAGATCATATAGTTTCATATGGGCTGGTATATTGGATAGAAGATACATTTCATCATCAACAATTAGAAGTAGAGAATCATAGGGTCACTGTATGGGATATTATAGATAGATCATCTCGAGTACCATTACCTACAGATGAGGTGATGATAGTTGAACATATTATCGACCATTTTATAATTTGTCCATCAAGATGTCTGTGACTCATTACCATAGAGTTATGTATGCTATATCTTCTATTTTTTATTAGAGTTGTTTTATCATTTGAAAACTAATATATTTTGTTATTTATTCTTATAGGAATACTTCAAAGGTAAATAATTATTGTATAGACAATAAAAAAGTCAAATGGATGTGACATAAGATACATATTCTTGTAGTGTTGATATATTTTCATGATATTCATATTTTTTGTAGAATATGATGAGTTTCCAATGGAAGCTCATTTTTGTGGATGTGGAATAACTATGGGGATTGTGAAAACTGATATCACGGAGCTTGTTACTGGAGATAAGTTGGGCATCAATGTGGTGAAAATATTATCCATATAAGTCTTAACACCTTTTACCTGCATTATATTTATTAAAAATGTATACTTATGTCCTTTTTGTATTATGATTATTTATAACATTTGTGAGAAGAATGAGAGGATAGATGTATATGGATTCATGGACCTGTATTTGATTTCCCCTAAGGCATGTGCATTGGATGAGAAACAAATAATGCATTATATTTTAGAAAGATTTGAACAAAATATAGCCACACAATGTTGGATGATGCCTTTTTGTGAGAGGTATGAAACACATCTCTCCCAAATAGTTCATTATATTTTAACATAAAAACCCACTAACCTTAAATTTTATTTTATCATTGATCATTGGGTGTTAGGTGTTTTTTTCCCAAGAGAGAAAATACTTTATTGGATATGCTCTGTCCAAGGTTATATGCGGGAATGTTTTAATAAAATGTTGGAAAATTATGTTTCAGTTTCTCAATAGTTTTATATATTATAATTAATTTTAAATTTATCCCATTCGTATTATTTTCTAACAGGGGATGGGTCTACTTTCGAAAAAACAAAAAGAAAAGGATTGAAAAGATCAAATATGTAAATGTAAAGGTAAATATGCATTTATAATTTGTACTTATTATATTATTACATAAAAATAATATGTTGAATTTAAACTCATTCAAACAGAATTTTCATGAACAACAAGGAATTGTCAAATGTGGATATTATATGTTAATATTTTTGTATGAAATAATAACAACTGGAATAGTTGTGAACTTTGACCTGGTATGATTTCCTTTTAAACCTTGCCATAATATTTCATTTGATTTATTCATTATACACATTAACTACTATCCTTTTAATTTTTATCTTTTTGATGACCCTCAACCCTATAGTGCTCAAGAGTTCAAACAATTACAAGTGGAATGGTCAAATTATTTTACAGGTTTGATTGAATTTTAGTTGTTTTTAGTGTAAAATGAAATTTTTAATATTGTAATTATAATTGTGTATTTGGTAGTTGTTTTGGTTGGATTTATTTTTTTTTTATGTTGAAATTGTATGTTTTGAATGTTATATATTTGAATGATTAATTTTTCTCTACTTCATGTTTTTGTCTACTTATGATAGTTTTTTCTGGTATGGCTTCTGGTCTGGGGGAGGGGTTCCAAGGGTGTTGGGGGTGTCCATTGGGGTGGGGGTATCCAGGGGTGTGCGAGTGCTATCCAGTGGGGTGGGGGTGTCATGGTTGTCCATGAGAGTGGGTGGGGGGCATTCTAGGGGTGGGAGCTTTACCAGGAGGGTGGGAGGGCTATCTAGTGTAGTGGGGGGATGTCTAGGGGGTGTTTAGTGGTGTGGGGGTGTCTTATGGGGTGAGGGGGGTTTCTAGGGGTGTGGGAGGGCTGTGCAGTGGGGTGTCCAGGGGTGTTGGGTGTGTCCAGTGGGGTGGGGGTATCTAGGGTTGTGGGAGGGCTATTTGGTGTGGTGGGGTGGTGTCCTGGGTGTCCATGACAGTGGGAGGAATTCCAAGGGGTGGAGTGTTTTCAAGAGGGTGGGAGGGATGTCCAGGGGAGTGGGGGGCTATCCGGGGGTTTCCAGGGGTGTGGGGGTGTCTTGTGGGGTAAGGGGGGTTTCTAGGGGAGTGGGAGGGATTTCTAGTGGGGTGGGCGTGTCTAGGGTGTCCAAGGGGATGGGGGGGGGGCAGTCCATAGAGGGTGGGATAGGAGGCACCGCCATCCCTCGGGGGGATGAACGCCGCTGGAAGGTACTCAACACTGTCACATGTGATGCTTGAGCACTCCAAATGATTCACCAATGCTTTCTTTCCTTGTAAAAATCATTCATTATATCACTTTGATGCCAGTATAACCAGGGGAAACACTTTCATGCGTGACTAAAATACCTGGATCTTGGCAGTGGAAGTCTCCTAGTTTTTTGGGGATAGGGAAGGATTCTCCCAAGACTGCCCATGAGACACTTGAAATGACGTTAACAAAAATCCCGGAGGTTGGAAGAGGGAACCGGTTTAGTTGGTGGAGAGGGACACAGAGAAGACGACTATGATGATTCGAAATATACCCAACATGTACATGTATGTGACTATTTATTTTCCCAAAATAGATGATTGAACAAAAAAACACACAAAAACACTATATTTTTTCAATATTGTAATTTGTGAAACTATAAAGTCACTTACATGTACTTGTTGGGTATATTTCAGATCATCGTAGTCGTTTACTCCGCATACCTCTCCACCAACTGAACTGACGCCATCTTCCCACCATCAGGATTTTTTTTAACGTCATTTTAGGCATCACATGGGATGACATGGGAGCATCATTTCTAGTCCTGCAGGATCTGGGAGATTTCCACCGCAAAGATCCAGGTATTTTAGTCACACATGACGGCGTTTCCCCCATGGTTATACTGCCATCAAAGTGATGGAATGAATGATGTATATAGGGGAATAAATCATTGGTGAAACATTTTTAGAACTGAATCTTCACATGTGAGAGCGATGAGTACCTTGCAACAACATTCAGGCCCCCGAGGGATGGCATCACCTCCTCTCCCAACACTAGATGTCCAGGGGATGTCTAGGGGGTGGGGGCAGTCCATTGGTGTGGGGGTGTCCAAGGGTGTGGTGGGGGCTGTCCAGTGGGGTGGGGGGTTCTGGTCTGGTTTTGGTCGGTTATTGGTCTGTTTTTGGTCTGGGGGTGTCTAGTGAGGTGGGGGTGTCTAGGGGTGTACTGGGGTTGTGCGGTAGGGTGGGAGAATGGAAGGGTGTCCAAGAGGGTGGGAGGGATGTCCATGTGAGTGGGGGGATGTCCAGTGGGTTTTCAGGTGTTTGGGGGGGGGAGTCCTATTGGGTGGGGCGTGGTTTCTTGGGGGGTGTGGGAGGGTTGTCAAGGGTAGTTTTTTCCAATGGGGTGGTGTTGTCTAGGAGGGTTTCAGGGTTTTTAGGGGTGTGGGAGGGCTGTCTAGGGGTGTTGGAGTGCTCTCCAGGGGGTGGGGGTGTCCAGGGGTGCGGTGGGGGCTGTCCAGTGGGGTGGGAGGGTGGAAGGGTGTTCAGGAGGGTGGGAGGGATGTCCAGATGAGTGGCGGGATGTCTAGGGGTGTCTAAGAGTGGGGGGGTAGTCCGTTGGGAGGGGGGGTTATATGGGTGTGGGAGGGATGTCTAGGGGAGTGTTGTCTAGTGGGGTGTGGGGTGGGGCGGGGGGTGGGGGAGGGGGGTTGTCCAGGGGTGTGGGTGGCTGTCCAGGGGGTGGGGGTAGTCCCAGGGTGGGGGGGGGGTATCCAGGGGTGTCGTGGGGGATCCCCAATGGGTGGAGGGTTTTTAGGGGTGTGGGAGGGTTTTCCAGGGGTGTGGGATGTTGTCTAGGGGATGGGGCATGTCCTGAATGGTGGGGGAGTTGACTAGGGGTGTGGGGGTTGTCTCAGAGGTGGGGGAGTAGTCCGGGGTTGTGGGGAGTGTCCAGTGGTGTCCTGGGGTTTGTCCAGTTGGGTGGGTGGGGGTTGTCTAGGGTTGTGGGGGTTGTCCAGGGGGTGGGGGGAAGTCCAGGGGTGTGTGGGGGGTGTCCAGCAGTTTGGTGGGGCATGTCTAATGGGATGGGGGGGGGGGTCTGGTCTGGTTTTGGTCTTGGGGTGACCATTGGGGTGGGGTGTCCAGGGGTGTGGTGGGGGGTTTACAGTGGGGTGGGGGGGTTCTTATCTATTTTTGGTATTTTTATTATCTGTTTTTGGTATGTTTCTGGACTTTTGGTAGGGCACAATAGTGGTTTATCGGTGGGGGGGGGGCTCTACAGTGGGGTGGGGGGGAGTTATTGTGTATTTTTGATACATTTTTTGTCGTTTTTAGGTCTTTTGGCGGGGTGTGTTGCAGTGGTTGATCGGTTTTATTTAAGAAAATTTCTTTTTTATGTCAGTTGTTTTATAACAGATGTAAAAAATTCATTTGGATTAGTTTTAACGTTAGTTATTTGGACACCAACGTAATAAATGCATGGGAACTGGTTTTTACGTCGGTTATTCCATAACTGACGTAATAAATGGAAATGAATAGTTTTTACTTCAGTTATAAAATAACCAACATAGTAGTTATTTTTTCACATCGGTTATTATTTAACAAATGTTGGAAACCGCTTGGCAGACAGTTTAATCACATCAGTTATGGAAATAACCGTCATGATAAATGCTTCGGAGGAGTGATATTGGATTTTAGTATATAATAACTGACGTGAAAACGTATATACCTGCTGGTTATTAAATAACTGACATAATAAACCATGACTCCTAAATATTTTCCACATCGGGTTTCTATCAACCGATGTGAAAAATGCTTCGGATTTTGGTTTTTTCGTCGATTTTAAAATAACCGACGTAAAAAACAATTTTTATAACGTCTCCTATAATAACGTCGGCCAAAAGTCAACATAAAAAATAAAAAGTAACCCCCGTAAAAAACATTTTCTGCATTAGTGTCAGATACTCATGGTTTGATGATTTTTCTAAACTACTATAGGTGGCAATGACTCGACGTGTTATTCATATACTAACTGTGTTGGGACCCTTTGTGTTTGGATGAGGTCACTCTCCCTTAGTATGGGTTGAGCTATTCTCTTCGACTTTGCCTTGCATCTACTATCATTATAATCCTGTTGTATCCCTTATGCTCACCCTTAATCTATTATGGTATTCTAATGGGTATGTATATACCCAACCCTACATGGGATTTTCCCACACGGGTCATGTCTTATTCTGAATATGGAATGGTAGGTGGTGACTTTGAAAAATCTTAGAGATTCTAGGTGTTGTAAACTATGTATAGTGGTTTTAGGTTGGGTTTTTTGAGATATGATCCTTGAGTAGTTTAATTTTTCATGTTTTTTAGGTTGGGACATATTTCTGGCTGGACTTGTATTTTTTCCCTCTACATTTTATTTTTTGTAATCTTAATCTTATACCCCCCATAGGTTTTTCATTCTTGGGATACTCTCAAATTGGGTATCAACATTTACTCTTTATATATGAACTTTATTATTATGATGGATGTGCGTGCATGTACATGTAATTAGGAAAATTAATCCCCATGTTAGATATGCCTTTGGAACATGTATTTAAATCTTACCCTATGGATATGGACTTGGGGTTGTTGCGGCTCGAGCCCCATCTTTGGTTGGGTAATGACATGTTATTATTACGGATATTCATTCCTTGGAATGTTGTTCAGACTGGGCCCCTTATAAGGATTCTGTAGGGATTAGGATGATTGTTTCATGTTATTCCGAGTCTGACTCTAAATACATGGAATCCAGTGATGGTGTGGGTAGCCAATGAATCCATTCACCAGTACCTTGACTACTCGATTTTCGACTCCAAATACATTTGCCTTGATGTAGGTATCAATGGTACATGAATCATGTAAGATTGATACTTTAACTATCCTTCTTGTGTTATATCCCCATTGTTGTTATATATATATATATATATATATATATATATATTCTCATTTAACCATGGTACATTTTGAAAATATCATGATTCCTTTATGATGAAAACTATTGAGGATACCCGTCCCATATCGTCTTGTTGATCCAAGGAGTGATGGGGCCTCTGTTCAGCGTCCATCCTGTGACACCCTTCTTCTAGGTGGGAAGGTAGAAACACCTACACCTATTGAGTAGTCGATAATTCCAACAGACTAGGATGAGGAATCAACCATGATATGTATTGTCTATGAGTTTAAGTACCAGATTGTACTGATGTTACATGGAATGTCAAATACTTATATAGAATGTTATTGGCTAGATTAAGTGGTCCATATCTCCTGGCTTATTCAGACCCTAACTGTCTAAGTGTTTTCACTGGAAGCTTGTATTTTCTATAGAGGAGTTGTCCATTGGTGAATCATTGTTATAAAGATGCATGAAGAGTCTAAAATCACATATACCAACATCCATTAGATTTTTTGTGATGTGTGTTACCCCTCCTGCTTGAATTCATTTTGGATTTAAGAGATTCTAGATCTATAGGATGGAGGGATGATGGTGATTGGGTACGCAATGAAGTTCAAAATCCTTAAGTAGTACTCCCATGACATGATACATGATGGATACATTCAATAAAATAATTTTGAGTAGTGTATTTTTTGAGGGATCTGAGGTAGTTTTGTGCCCTTTTATGTCCCCACCTATGCTGAGGTGATAGAGATAGAACTGTCAATAGAGAGATTTTTGTCAGGGGGATCCTATACAGCTAGAGGTGGATGCGTGTTTCATTGGGATGATCCATTTATATCATCTAGAATATATATGGATGCCAAATATTGATATAGGAGACCACCACCCCCGGGCGGTGGTCCATGTTAGGCTCATAGACCTTGAATCCCAATCCGAAAACATCTACAAGATCAAGAGTCTCCTGACCCAGAAGGGTATAATATGATAAGAGTTACAATCTATGTGTTTTTTACACTTTCCTCAGTATTAGTAAGAAAACTCCAATCTTTCCTCCATCTCTACACACCTAGTTTGATATATTGATCTCCCTTTTGAAGCACGATCCCAACAGCATTGTCTGGATATTACTATAGGGAAAACCACTTCTGTATCATTTTTTTCCGATAGTGAGATCTATCACTTGGTAGAGAGAGGTTCACATGGGAAATTTTGGTCATCCCACTAGACCCAGTGAAATGATGTTGGGTGTGTAGAGGCAATCCATGGTCCTATCCCATACTGATTGTCACCACAGATGAACTAATTTCTTATACCATTATGGGACGAGTTTCTCTTTTTCCTGTAAGTGAGATATCATGGAAGGGAATGTGGGTTTTGAAAGCATGAGGCTATAACCCATACCCACCAGTTAGAAATAATATCCCTTAGTGCAGTAGGATCTTCTGGTATCTGGAATCAATCAATCATGGATGATTATTTGTACTACTTTCCCGAGGGAATCTCAAAACTACCTCCGAGGAGGGATATAGAGTTTTGTATTAACATGCATCCTGGGACCGTTCTAATGTATTATAGGGAATATTTGATGTCCCCTATAGAGTTCTTGGATCTATGTTTGTAGTTGGAGGACCTTCAAGATAAGGTTTTTATCAGAAAAATTGTGCCCCTCTAGACTGCTCTTGCATTGTTCTTGAAATTGGTGGAAAAAGGATTGTGGAATTTCATGGATTGTAGTCACCTACACCAGTACCTAATAAAGAAAAATTACCAATTTTTATGAATTGATGAACATTTTGACCACATTAAATGAATTGAATGGTTATCTATGATTTATCTATGGTCCCACTACCACAAGTTGAGAGTTCATTATGTTGACATTTCAATGATGAAATTATTATGTCACTACAGACACTTTGAGTTCCAAGTGAATCCCTTTCATGTGTAGAATTTCCATTCCATGTTTATGGATTTTATGAACCATGTATTTTAGACATTCATTGACTACTGTGTGCATGTATTAATTGATGAAATACTCATATAATCTATATTATAGGAGAAACATTCAGAGAACATAAGTATGGTTCTAGTTTTTCTTCAAGAGAACTAGCATTATTCGATGCTGTAAATGTGAATGTTCTGGATTCATGAGGTTCAATTTCAGGGGCATGTCATTTCTGAGATAATATTATCTATGGAATTTTGAATGATCAATGTATTTATAGCTTTGGATCCACCCATGATCTTGTTAGAGGTGTAAGTATTTCATAAAATGGTTGGGTACTAAAGGCGGGTTGTGGTAGAGATATCCATAATTGCATCTGCTTAACCCACAAAAATACAGAAAGGGAAGTTTATTTTAACTAAAATAATTAGTTTCAGAAGGCCTTCAAGGTGTTTAGGCTGAGTCTGATGAGTGCTTCTATTTTGAGACAGGAGATGAGGGAGTACGGTGCATAGTGCATTGTGATTCATCATGATATAGGCCTGAATTTATGTTGATGTAGAGATATAAATTTATATGGTTTGAAGTTATAGAGAAATAATGAGTAAAACTATGAGACTCATGACTGAGACATAGAGGAATTAGTGTTATCCTAGAGAATGTGGAGTCACTTCCATCGGTTGGATCATATTATTGTCTACTCCGACCATCAGAGTCTCTAGTATGTCTTCACACAAAGGGACTTGAACCTGAGACAGTGGTGTTGGTTAGAGTTAATATAGGACTACAACATTGATATTGTATGTACTTTTTTGAATGGAAACATAGTAACTTATCCCTATAGTATTAATTCATAGGATTTCCAGGTTTATTAGGATTTAGAGTAGTTGGTTTCCTTGAAGAATTACTTTGTGGATTAGGATGGTACACCGTTTTTGTTGTCAAAGGTGTTAACTCATCTCATTCTCGAGAGTGCGAAAGAGTCCCAACTGAGATAAATTTACTATGATCTCATGAAGGACTAGATATTCATGGGGGACACACCAAATTGTTATTCTTAAGGAGAGAATCTTGTCATCCTTTTCAAGAGACATATGATGTTCCTAGTCTAGATACACGAGGATTTCTGCCATAATTACACACTTCTCCCATAATTGTAAATCATGGGGTGGGGAATATGTACATAAACCTTAATTAGTGGTTTTTTTGGTTCGATGTGAGATACAAAATAGTTGAGTTCTTCTCTCAGTTTCCCACTTGTCAGTAGATGGCAATTGAGTACCATGGTGCAGAAATTTTGTTGTATCCCCTTGAGATCCTAGTATGTGAATGGGATGACATATCCATGGAATTTGTGATAGGGCTTCTATGAATAGAAAAAGTCCAATGATTTCATATAGGTGATAGTTGACTAACTCATGAAGTATGTACACTTAAATTATATCAGATAGAAGAGTTCAATGGAGAGATTGGGATAGTTGTATGTATGGGAGATTGTCCGCTATCATGGGATTACCTCAATGATTGTCTTAGATCATGACACATAGTTTGTGATATTATTGTGAAGAGTCCTACAAAAGGAATTGGATACCCAAATGAGGATGAGCAGAACCATTCACCCAATTAATGATGGGAATACCGAGCACACTATCCAGGTATTCTAGGATATGTAGAGTGTTTTCTTGTTATTATTTGGCCAGAACTGGGAGGATCACTTTCCCTTTATAGAAATTTTATAAAAAAAAACAACCACTACTATACAATTAGTATTAATCCTTTTAAATTGCAGTATGGGAGACATTGTATGTAACTTTTTTTGTGGACAGAGTTTAGAGAGGCATCTCTTGTGGGCCCATTGATGTTGTTGGTGGTGACAGAGAACATCTAGGTCATTAGTGAACTAATCATAATGGCCTAGACAACAAAAAAATATTATGCAGATTATCATCATAGGACCTTGATGTTTGAGCAGGGAGACCATGATTTCCTGAGAGTCTCCTCACGATGAAGACTACAGAGGTTCCACTAGGATGGTATGATATACCTGAGGTTCATCCGGTCATTTTACATCATTCATAGGTTTGGTGAGGTTTCATACCACCTTTCCCTACCCATATAGTAGAAGTGGGTGCCTGATGTCTTCCATGTTTCACAATTGAGGTGATATAAACATGACCCCACACACATCATCAAATAGGAAGAGATGGACATTGAGGATTGTTCCACTATTGTAGATAACCCGGTGGTCATCGAGGATTTATAGGTGATAACCAAGCATGGATGGATCATCCCCTTGGTCTGTGTGTTATGTAAGCATTGTAACATGAATTAGAGTTACTAACAATGGAAGATCCCTATGAAGGCATAGTATCCCAATTTATTTGGGTACATTTTCATATTTGGGAATAAAATATTGAATGATGTAGAAACCTGTTTTTTTCCTTATAATATTTGATATATATATATATATATATATATATATCTAGAGATGGGACTAAGACAACATAAAATTCATAAAACACGAGATACAAGGAGCGGGTTAGGTGGTCATGGGGGAACTATTACAAGGCCATACATGGGTATCCCTACACAACAAGTTGAGACAGCTTAAATAGAGGCTTCATTGGGGGGCTAGGAGTTTTACTCTAACTGACCTATTCTTGGAGGACATGAATTAGGTAGTTGAGTAGCTAGATACAAGTTAGAATGAGACATGGGATGAGACTATTCTTCCTAATCTCCTAGATAAGAATATTGAAATGGGTAATCTTCTCTTTTCCCAAGAGATAAAGGCTAGAGAGAGCATTTAGATGAAGTGGTTAAAAGAGGAAGACAAAGCAACACCTATTTTAATGCATTCATAAGAGAGAATCAGTGGACCATTAAACCAAATTTTGAGTTGGAGGATGGGTCCTATACCGGGGAAAAGGATATGATTGGAGGTACAATGTATTTTTTTTAAAGACTTTTTGGCTGGGCCTAACACTTCAATTCTTGAAGGCTACCTTGAAGGGGGAGAATATTTTTTGGGGGAGAAAACAAATATTGTAATTTAATAGATCAATGAAAACAAGGAACATATACTAGGGGAGGAAGAAATTTATAAAGCTATTATGAACCTAAATCTCAATAGTGCTCCAGATCCAAATAAATTCTTGGGATGAGGTGTTCCTTAGGTGGAATGTTCTATATCCATCGTACTCCTTCTGAATATTAATCATCCCCCACCTATATGTCATTACTAAACCATAATCCTATGTAACTCTCCATACAAGATCATGGATTGCATCATCAACAAGACGTTGTCTGATTTTTCCCACAGTTCATTTCCCTCGAGCATCATGGTTTTGTTAAAGGACAATCAATCCAAGGTGTGATAGTTATAATTCATTATATGATCTAGGATGTCTCCACAAGGTCTTATAGGCCACATATTATAATCAATATGGACATTAGTAAGGAGTATGACAAGGTGGAATGGGGTTTCATAAAAAAAAGTGTTGATTCACATGTGGTTATCTTCTTGGGCATGTGATATTATCTTTTTATGATTTAATTCTCTCTGGCATTCAGTCTCTTTCAAGGGTAGATCATATAGGTTTTTCACGGCTACAAGGGGACTACGCCAAGAAGTTACAATTTTCCCATGTTTATTTGTCTTTGTGAAGGATATTCTATGTCGAATTATTAACAGAGGAATATTGAATGGAGACATTCTCCCCTATCAACGAAATAAAATCCTCTTGATGGTTTCACAATTTTTTTACTTATTATTACATCATATTAATGAATTAATTTAGGAGATCGATCCAGGGAATCACTGTAATTCATGAAAGATATGGCTACTAGAGTGTCAAAGCCATTAATAAGGACTAATGGAAGTCTTAAATCTCAAACAAATGTGAGGCCATGAGACTTATGTATTGAAGTAACAGTCTAGGCATGAAACTAGGCCAGTTACCTCTGGAATACATGGTCACTCCCATCTCACTAGGAAGAATGGGTATTAGGGTCTTTGATCATGTAGTGAGTAAGATCATGAAGCATTTCTTAAATAGGAAGAATTTCCTTCTATCTATTGGGGGCCACATCACTTTAGTCAATAGCGTACGGTCAGCAATTCCAGTGCATGCAGTGGTGTCCACCAATGTGCACACATGGGTTACCATAACAATTGATAGAATAATGGTTGGTTTCATTTGGGAAGACGCTTTATAATTTTAAATACAATGCGTCTCGTGGGGAAGAATTGCCAATCCCATCCACGCGATAGGTATCAACGTTAAGAGATTAGAATCCACTATACAATGTATGCATCCAAAATTATCATGGGAAACTATTGAAGGATGCAAATTGTGGGGAAATACCATGTCATGTAAACTGGGAGGTACTGTGGGAACTAGTTTATGAATGGAGCTCTTCTATGGTCGTCGGTCAGCTCTATCATCTGTACCCTTCAATAGAATTCTCAAAGGATCATAGGTGAGGGTAATATCTCGTTTCGGTTCCCTAACTAGGCTGGTGAAGTGATAGGGTATCCGAGTTTCCCTGTCCCTACCATATCCTTCAAGGAAGATAGCCATTACCCTAACATAATTTCAATGACCTTGGATGAGAAGAAGAAAGATTATTTGAATCTTACTATGCTTTACTCAGATATTGTTAAATGTGTACTTTCTTTTTCCTTTATGGGGAATTTTAATGCCATGGAAAATTGAAGGATCTATACTCCTCAGAATCAAAGTGATATATGGAGAATAGTGGTATGGTGCAACACGACCCATTCCAAATTCTTCTTCCTTATATAGAGGATCAGAAACCATTCCATCCATACTGACGACAACATAAAAAATATGGGTATCAGGATCGTTTTCTCTTTCTACCATTGTAGAAATAAAAGCGAGGAGGACATTTATCACATCAAATTTGAAGGGGAATAGGCCCAATTAGTATAGAGTTTCATAGAGTTTAAATCATACTCTTCCCAGGATCATTGATATTTTTCGTTATAGCAAATATGGATTCAGGGGACGACAACGAGATTACATAATGAATGGTTGATTCCATTATTCTCGATGCAGGGTGCTCATGCTTATGCGAAGCTAAGAATCGGGAGAGATATAAGGGGCCTTCCACTTGATGGAATTCCATCATTGCAAGGACTCGAATCATGCTAGCGAATATAGTGCCCTTCTTAAAAAGTTGGAAAGAAAAACCCTCTCTAAGGTCCCTCAGTGTCTCATCCACTGGGTCAAATTCCCCTTGCACCATGATAAAGGGTTAGGGATTGCGGTGGTTACCCCTGCCAATGGATTCATGCTCAATGTAGATGGCTAATGCAAAGAAGGTATTTCCCAAGGAGCGGGGGTCATTCGGGATTATTGGGGGACTATTGTTATGGCCACAAAGGACCACTATGGAAATGGAACTGGCATCCATGTGGAGGACAATTAATTTTTTAGTGGGATTAACATGAGAATTCATAAGAATATTATTTTATACCATGTGGAGATAGACTGAATTATCATCCCCAGCTCCTTATAAGGTAAAATCCATACCCCATGGTCGATCTTTTATATTATCAAAAAATGACGAGAACTAATCAACAATGGAATTATGTTCACTCACACCTGGTGAGAAGAAAATAATGTAGCAGATCATCTTTCCTCCCATGCTAATCATGTTCTTGAAGTCATCAGTTCTTATTATAGTTATTTTTTTAAACCTTAGTGTGTTTCTTTAATCCAAGTGTATTCTATTAGCCTACACTATTTCAGGCCTACATAGGCCTTGGTTTGTATTTTTGTTAGTTTCCTTAATCCTTCAATAAAAATAGATCGGATGATGATGACATACAATTCGGAGGCCCGGTGTGACCAAAATTAATTTTATAAAAATATTGAATATATTTGGTATTTCAAATTAAAAAACTATTAATGAAAATGTGATAGGTCTTAAAAGTATGCTTAGTTATTAAATCTGAGACCATGATTGATTCTGGAAAACATTTTTTACCATAGGAGAGACCTAAAATAGGTCAGTATGGTGTGCTCATACATGTATCCCTTTGGTGGTATGTTTAGTGGATAATTAATTAATTAATTAATATAACTTAAATGGATTTATATAAGAATAATTCCATGTATAATTCTACATGGTTAGATGCATAATCCCTTGGAGAATTACATAGCTTCTCTATCCCTTTTCGTCTGTGGATAAAATAGGACAATGAAAACACTTTGGATAGATCATGAATCAATGAATGCTTTGAATTCCATTGATTGATGGAGGGAATGTTCTTTGATGATGAAAGATATAAGCTCTATGTCAAACTCATTAATTTTTGTTTATTCCTTCTATGGTTAAAATTTTTAATCAGATCCATCCCTTCTACTAATCTACACCAATGGAATCCTTGGAATGATCATAACTTTCAGATAAATTCAATTATTTCAATTGTATCCTAGCTCCAGTTTCCCCAATCTTGATTGATTATCCATGAATGTGTGGAATCAATACATAAATCTTTGTTCTGGGGGTTTTATCCCCTTTTTCCCAATTTTCTTCATTGGATAGACCCTATGATCTCGATTTGATGTTTTCAGGGGGAACTGATCCAGATCGGACCCCCATAATCACTACGTATATAAAAAATGATGCATGGATCATTGAATCAGTAATTTATATGGATTGTTTGTTGTGTTTGGATGACCATTTAAACAATTGGATGCTGGATAATCAACAGAATAAGTATTAGTTGTGTATGGGTTGAATGAAGAAACCCCCGAAGAACAACAAGATCCCATTCTCAGCAAATGAAAACAAAAAATGTTTGATCTGACAGAGATATGATAATTTTGGGTTGAATTAAGGTGTGATATATGGTGAAATAGATTTATTAAAATAAATGAATGTGTATTTAGAATTCAGTAAAAGTCCATACTACACAATGTGTAAATGGATTAACACATGGTGTGTAGTCCCTTGAGTGTAATAGATAGGTTTATATATATATATAAGTATTGAAAGATGTGTATCTCTCTGACACACCATGTACCTCATCCTTAGTGGGAAATGTATTTTGATGGATCAAATGGGAGGGAATTAAGTGAGAGTACATGGCTATGAACATAGCCTTGTACTGAAGTACACACACATGAGGTTATATACATGGACACATGGTCATGTACCCAGACACATAGTCATGAAAACAGACACCACTAGAAAGAACACAACATAGTCTTGGTCAGCTTTTTCATACAATTTAGTCCACCAATGAGGCATATACCACAACATAGCTTTTGGGCCTTGTACTGGTTAGAGACCATACCAGTTGATGGAGAAAGACCACACGACATGTGGGTCCCATCACGTGTCATATAACCCTTCGTTAATTTTAAGAGAACATCAACATTCCATATCTCCTTAATGTGAAAATGAATTCTAGACTGTGAGTAACATTTTATCATTGTTTTTCCATGAGAAATGAGATGGTTCTCCCAGTTGTGCCTCTAAAGATATGATCTAGAATGTCCTGGGAATAGTGGTTATTGATGAGATTCCTACCAACATCTATGAATAGGATGGATAACCAGAAGATTATTTTGAGTGGTAACCCCTATTGAATAGGATGAAGGACCTCAATGATAAGAGTGGAACCCCTATCACACAAGGGAACATGTCCTCAACCACTAGAGTGGAACCCCACAATCATTATAGTAGTGGGTCCTATACCACTACCTACTGAGTGAAACCCCTATCAGATATGGTGTGGGTTATTTTAGAGCATATTTGAACCCCTATCATGCAATGGTGTGTTTCATCAACCACTATAGTGGAAACCCCAATCAACATTGTCATGGGTGCTCTACAACTACCTTTATGTTAGAACCCCCTAACGTACTAGGTCACAGTTCCATGGTGACTAGATTGGAACTCCCTATTACACCATGTAATGGGTCCTTGACATCCATGTGGTGACCCCCAGATGCACTAGGATTCATGTCCTTGATGACTACAGTGGATCCCCCTATCTCACCAGGGCATGGTTCCTCGAACATTACAATGGAACCCCCACTAGTATGTGTTTGCTAATTCTACCAACCGAGTAGAATACCATATCTGCATAGGGCATAAGTCATCATGATGCTAGATTAGAACCTCTAATCATCATGTGTGTGGGTACACTATGCATACATATAGAGTGTACTGCACACCCACCCACGGAACTTGGGTGTGAGTCCTCTACCTCGAGTTTGTGCCCACTCGACTGTGCGGTAGAGTGATTTTTTGTGGTTTGACAATAATAGTTACTTTTTTGGTAGAAACATGAGTTTTTAGGAATTACAAATGTTCTTTTGGACGTTTTAAAGGCTCATTATTCATGGGTTGAGTTGTGATAATGAGATCCCCTTTCTCTCTCATTTGAATTTATTTTGAAAAAGTATACATAAAATTTCTTAGGTATCCATACCATGTATTTTTATTAATCTCCTTACATGATGTGTAAGGACATGTGGGGCATGCAAACTACTTTAAATGTTTAGATTCTCAGGGTTTTATGAGCCTACTATTCTAATATAGGTTGTGGGGACTCGATGTGTAATTTTTCTATTCATTGTGTTTATCCAGTTGGGTTTTAAATAGTTTACTCTATATTTGATTGGACTGATTTTTCATGTTAACAACACCTTACATCTAATTCATTTATATTCCTTTAGTATCTCTTACAAACCCACCTTCATATTTCACAGTGTTCTACTAGGTATGTATATACTAACCATGGCATGGGATTTGTTTGTACATGTCATGTATTAAGAAAACGACTGAAAGTTCGACAACATCACGAGAAGCGCATACTGATATTGGGTGGTGTGGACCATGTACGGTGTTCATAGTTTAGAGTTCATGTTCTGGGATCTCTCAGAAGTATAATTTTCTATTTTTTCAGTTTGGGACATATTTTGGTTTGGGTGTTTACTTTTCTCTTATACTTTTCAGTTTTTAATATCATACTTCTTGTACACCCTATATGTTATGCATGATTGGTTTACTTTCAAGATGTGTTGCATATTTTACACTTTATCTATGATCTTCTTCAACGAGATGTCTATGTGTGCACATAAAATTACATAAGCAATGATTTACCTATGTTAGGTAAGCCTTTATAACTGGCCGATAACCCCATGCTCATGGATTCAGACATGGGGTAGTTTTGAATCGAGCCCTAGCTTGGGTCGGGAAAGGAAAAAAACATCATTGACCACCCATCGAAATCACAAGGAAACTAACATGACAATCTAAAAATACATTTTTATCATATAAAAATTTTCAAAATCACTTGCTATGTGACCATACCAGGCATATGAATTCATCCTCATTAAGAATCCACATACAAGATCACCCGCTCGAGGATCATGAACTCATCCAAATATATATAATAGAATACCCCACGAACAATGCATGTCATTTAAATCAAATTTATATGGTTTTTATGAAGAATAATGCTGAGAATATATGTAGGAAAATACAATATAGGGGTATCCCCCATTTTATGTAATCAAAGGCACATCGAAATCAACCACAATGGGTGCATTATCAAGGTATCCAATGACTCTACACACACACTATGATCACTCTACATCCCTTACTCGTAAGGATTGTATCTCCATAATCAAAGATCATTCCTCCATAATCTACCCATAAGCCTTCATCAAAAGGAAACATTATGGTTCAACTATATATGTTGTATCCAAAAAAATATAGGAAGACACTATATATGTTTTTTTACACATGAAAAAACCGAACCCTCATCATCAGTAACATCAATCACATAAAAGATGAAAAATTTCATTTGAGTCCAACATACTAATAATCATATGTATACTCAGGTCTCTTTCAAATGGTAGAAGACACAAAATCATAAATATCAATTTCAAATGCACACATTATATTTGAATAAAAAACTCAACTATATGATTTTAAACAAAGAACATCAATCCCATATCTCATGTATCATGGAACTACCATATATGAGTTTTACATAAGGAACCAATATGACTTATAGTGTATTATTTGACATGTCCCAGATCCTTATATACAATACCACAAATATTATGAAATAGAATAGGATGAAATAATACAACTTTGTAACACCCATCACCCCAAACTACTCACAAGTGTTTGGACTAGTGGTGGCACATGACCATATCTACCCCTCCCATTATATGAACTATTACTGACTAGTTTTAGGGTTATAGAGTGTTACAATGGAGAGAATATACTACATAAAAAATTAAATAAAAATCATGGTAATATAACCAAAAAATATAAAAAAAATTATCAATATACAAAAAATTAATAAAATATATCCATCAATAATAAATAAATGAAGGATTATTAATGAAGAATTCTTAATTGATTACCCACTAGGTGATCATGTATACAATGTATACAAATGAAATAAAATTTTAGGGGGGTTTACTTCCAGAGATGATCCTTAACTCATCCTGTTCTATGATCCCTATCTAGTTTCCCTACCTCGATCATCCAATACATGGAATCGTCCCTCCCAGAACATATGAACAATGAAGTTTTCTTGAGTAGGGTGTGACATCAACTCTATAGGAATACATTAATAGTTGACCTAACATTACAAGTGATATTTTTTATTTACAAGAGATATTATCTGAATAATAAAATAAACAAGAAAATGTTATAAAATAACCACATTTGATAATTAGGATATATAGTGACACTTGAGATTGACTATACATACTTTAGATAGTTATATATATAACTAGGAATAACACCATCATTTGAATCCCAAAGGCATACACACTACAAACTATAAAACATCCATTAACTAATATATATCCCAGGGACTTACTAACTCCAACTATGAAACAAGTAACAAATCAATTGAAACTCAGTTTCAAAATCTACTAAACAAGAAACATGTTATCCTGATACTATTAGATCATCTGATCCCTACCATAAAATAAGTCCTTAATAACCCATGATAATGTCCTCTATTATTATAGAAACAAGTAAAATGTCATCTACAATGTAGAGACCCGAAGCTTGACGTACATTGACATCACATTACATTTGCGGAATACTTATTACATAACAAAAACACACTCACAAGGATCGTAATAGTTTAGTGTCTTTGGAAACTCGGAATATAATCTTCTAATCCTGGTGAAAGCCCTACAACATCTCCCATAACGATCTTACTTTTTTTATACCTAAAACCTTTCTTTATATCCTGGGGATATGTAAACATAAAAGGGTGAGCTCAAATGCTCAGTAAGGGTAAATAAAAGAAATATCAATCACATCATATTCATAAGAACATAACATTTTGGAAATCTTAACCTTCAAAAGAGAGAATAATTTCATAACATGGGATAAATCATAGTAGTGAAATGAAATCCCAATAATCATAACATAAAACATGAATCATTGTGGCATACACACATAATCATAGAGAATCATTTCTTGGTAGTCAAGACTCATTGCCAAGACTATCTTAGTGGACAAAGTCCCTTTCTGAACCGAGTCACCCTCGTTTCAGTCCTGTTTCACTGAACTGGTATAACCTACCATTCCACCCATGTATATCTCATGAGATATAAAATCTTTACCCAATGCATTGGAGGGAGATATAGGTCCCACCCATTTCATTATGATACCATTCTTATGTGTTCCACAAAATCATAAACCATACATCATTTCATAACCCATGTAATAAAAATGGGAATCTTAAACATTCATGACATCATAAAAAAATTCATATATGATAAAGGAATTCATAAATAATTCCATCACAACACAGTCAAATCAATTTAATTTTAGGGATAAAAACAGAACCCTTTATTATCTTATATGTAAAATAATTTGATAAAACACTTGAACTCCATTCTTGAGGAAAATATCCTTTCTTCTTCAAAAACATTTTTTCCTTTCATAACATGTCACACAACTTTAAACTATAATAAGTTTGATTAAAAATAAACATGAAAACCTGTAAAAGATGCTTCTTGGATATAATTTTTTTAAAATCCATTCATGTCGTATAAGTTAAAAAAAACCATTCTTCGTACTTTTGTCGGAAAACTCAAAAAGTACCTTGTACGAAAAACGACAAAAGATTCCTTTCATATCTTTTACTAAAAACTCAACAAAGGGTAAAATTGGATATAAACTATTGTAGAAGGATATAAAATTACATGTTGAAGAAACATGTATGTGGATGATAAAATACACCCCAGTAAATACCAAAGTATAAACAATCTCAGATAAAAATGAGATTGTGATATTTCCCTTACCTTAGGTCCGACTTGATTTGTAAGTGTCTGAACCTCCTGTATAATGATTTAAATAATGTTAATGACTTATTAAAGAATCTTATTCATTGTTATTATATCATATATGGTTCACTTATGACTTTATATTACCCGTTCTTTTTTAAATTCCATGTTAAAGAGCGTTTTGGGTAAAATTGTTTCATTTGTCGTCCGTGTTTTGACTTGTAATTGTTCATATGATTACTTAGATCATGATTACTTAATTCCAGAATATATAACATGATTTATATATATATATTCAGAATATACATATATATAATAAATCAGTAAATGGAAAGAAATACACCGTTCATGGAGACAGTAGACCGTTCGTACGCATGAACGCTGTTTTGGTTTCCTTATTGAGTTGAATGGAATTAAGTAGATGACATACATATATATACACATAAATCCAGTAGCTTTATAATTTCATATATTTCATTATTATTTCTTATATATACTTTATAATCATTCTTAAATGGTTAACATGGAGAATGTATCTCATCGCGTCGTGGAGACGGTAGTCCGTACGTACGCACGAGCGATGATATCATTTCCATAATTATTGAATTGAATTGGAGTGGATGATACAATATATCAGAATCATTATTATGTTATAATAACTATGTATAGTTATTTTTTACACCATAATACCCATCCATGTAAGGTGTTGGTGGAAACGCAGATTACACCACAGCGTGGAGACGGTATTCCGTACGTACGCATGCGCGGTGATTTCCTTTTTCCGTAGGATGGATAGACGGTTAATTAGAGTTGTTTCATATTTATAATAACATATCAGTATATGAGTGATACTGAAGTCATTACTTAATAATTAAACAACCTTATAAGAAGAAGTGGAAGATGAAATAAAGGTGAAAGAACTGGTAACGGAAATTACCTCTTCTTTGAAGCGTCTCTTTGAGACCTCCTCTTAGGGTACCAAAATTGGTCTTTGAGGAAGACCAGAACCTCTAGGATGTTTCTAGGGAACTGGAGAGGAGAATTTGATAGGGGATGGCCGAGGTTGAAGGCTCAATGTTGTGTGAGGAAGAGAGGGAGGAGGTGCCCTTTTATAAGGGAGGAGAGGGGCACCTTTGGAATAAATAAAAATATTATTTTATTATAAAGTCAAGTTCGGTTTTAAATAGCTCCAAATTGATTTATTTTGAGGCTAAGGTGGGGATGGGTCGGAATCCTCTCTTCCAGTAGAATTTAGACAAATTTAAGTTCCTATTTTAACATTATAATTTAGATTTAACATTAAGTTAAATAATTTTACTTTTACCGCGTCTTCTTGTGTTCTTACACTATAAGGTTAATAAACTTACTATAAGAAGCCAAACGAACCCCAAGTTGTTTATTATTAATATATATAACCTTATCTAAGTCATTTGGAAGAACCTTAGATTTTTAGGAATAAAATAACAATTAATAATATAATATTTGTTTTAAAAACTATTTTATGTCAATTTTGACACTATTTAGTAATTGATTTTTGTGAAAATCATAACAGAATGATAAGTTAGAAAAAAGATAATTAAATCAATAATAACATGTCATATTAACCTAGAAAATTAGTTAAATTCATAAAAAGTCTCAAATTATATTTATTTGGGTATTTATAAAATCAATTATGTCAATATTTCATTAATAAGATAATTACTGCATCATCTTTGTGTCATAAATAAATTAAATTATTTGATGTATAAAAATTACAAATAAAATACCATTATGTAGTAAATCCTATTAGATTTCTAATTAATATTTACAATCAAATTTATCTTATGTATAACCGTATATTAAAAATGTTTTAGTAAATAAACATTGATTTTAACTCTTTTAACCCTTCTTTAAATAAATTAATAATAAATGTCCTAATCTAATCCAAGTGGGCCTAAATGGTCATATTTTATTCCTAAGTTTGATTTTGGTCGAATTAAACTTTTCCAATAGAATTGGGACATGTGTTAGGGTAATAATAATATCATTTATGCCCTTAATTACCCTATTTACTTTTAACCGTGGTAAATAAAAGTAAAAAGTTACTATTCACCAAAAATTATTTTCATCTCATTGAACCACATTTTACTTACTGACATCAACCGTGTCTCTCGGATTTTTAAAATTCCACTCACAGAAGCGGTAAAATTAAGTTTTATGAAAAATTTAGTTTTTTTTTAACAACCACTTAGTGGTTTCACTATTCATCAAAAATTGAAAGTTTTCAGAAAAATACCAAAAATTAGGCCTAAGATATATTTGATATTATTAACTCAAAAATGATTTCTATTTTACCAAATTCAGAACATATCAGTTGCATTAATTAATTTAAAAATTAATTCCAGTCGTCAAAACAAAAGGCGTGTTTTTAAGAGATAATAACTATCAAACGATTGACACTTGTTTATAACTGGTTTAAATGTGAAATTACATCCAATGACTAACATTGTATTAAATTGTAAAAATATATTCTAAATGTACTTTAAAACCACTAAAATTAATAATTTATCACTATTAATTATTTCGATTGAAAAAGTTGTTTTTAATTAAAATTTAGTAATTTCCACTATTCATCAAAATATGAAATTTATCCGAAAATTACCAAAATTTCACCCTAAGCTAATTTCGATATTCTGAATCCAAAAATGAAGTCCATTTTGAAAAATAAAATTTAAAAAATTTCAAAAAGTGGTTATTACTATTCATAACGGCTAGTTTTAATAATATTTTAATAGCATATCGTTGTTTAGTGAAACTCGGTATTGCGTACTACACACACTCTCAAGGAAGGTCACGATTACGTGTAATGAAAGGCAAGTCAAGGATGCGTGTTGTGCAAGCTCCTTTTGGTGTAGCGTACAACACAAGCCATTTAATGAAATTAAAAAGAATATTTTTCATAAAATCTCGGGGTGTTACATTCTACCCCCCTTAAAATGAATTTCGTCCTCGAAATTCGTCGGGGTTATAAATTGTTTACTATTCGAAAGTTTCTTTAATCGAAACCCACATCGTAAAAAGGAATACCAAAACCAATCTTTAAAAACAAATGTATGAAACGTAACGGTTACCCAAATAAACTAATCACTGGGTTTCCACATAGGTGAAAATATGGATGTGGAAGAAAAATCTAACCATCAAGTTCTGATGGAGAGTGGTAGGGAACATGGCTATGGAAAAGCCAACAATCACAAAGCTATTGATTTGTGATGATCTAAGGTACCATCTGACAAATCGGATATAAGGGAACCAGGACCAAATTTTTGGTTTTCAAGATCATTTCCCTAAAGTTGATGAATTAAAAGAAATACTTGCACGATTTTGGTACAATCTCACTGTTGTTTGTGAATTGAACAATTTACACTTCATCCCTTAAGGAAATGAAGTTTAATTTGTTATTCATGATGTGTTATCAGATCATGTGATAGAATGATGGGTCATTCCATCTCTTTCAAACAAAAGGTTAGCAAAAGTTATAAGTCCATCTTATGGTTAATCGTATATGGTTCAAAAAATGAACTTATACTTCATATATCATAACGCTTAATAAAATAAAACTAGTTTCTACTAACCAGGGACTTCCTTTAGGCCAGTGGTAGGCGATAAAGGCCAGTCGCACTTCGGTTGTGGGTTCGATTCCCACAGCCTTGTCCGAAGCGATGGGCTATCGCCCGTCCTGCAGGTTGTCCTTTTTCTAAAACTATACTACTATAATATCCCATCAATAATATCAAAAAAAAAATTCTATCCTTAAAAAATACTAACTTATGTCCAACATAATCCATTCCAATCTTTTTGCTTATCTAAAATACTTCGGTCCAAGCTCATAGTATAAAGAAAATGATTACTTGAAATGTCACAGAACAATCACGTGAATGCCATCATTTATCCCCCATATATCATAAGATATATCCTGTTGGTCAAATTAAAAACATGTGAATACCTTAATCATGTATTCTCTTGAAGAATGAATACCCATTAAACCTTAGTGAAAACATGGATGCAGTTAAAAGTTAACACCTTCCACAAACCAAAATCCTCAAAATTCTATATACTCAAACCATGATATCACCTAGTCCTTATATCAATCATGAGCTCATGAATACTATCAAACATTTAATTTTCTCCTTATCCATTCATTATGCGCATATCATCTACATTCCAAAAATATCTGAATAACCTTTCATGGATACTGGTACCATTAATCATACACTTTCAAAACTCAAGGAAAGACAACAGTGTAACAATCCTTAGATGTCTCTTTATTCCATAGTACCATGAGATTACTTATACAACATTACACATGATAAACATGTAATCATTCCACTACATTATTAAACCATTTACCGAGCTTCAACAATTCTTTCATCTCACATATCATTTGTAGTCTCTTCATCATCATCAACATAAATACTACCCATACGACCATACTGATTCTCTTCATGAGACTTTCCCTTAGGGAATTGGTTTGCATAATGCCCGTACATTCCACATTTAAAACATTTAACCATTGTTGATGTCGTATCAATACCGTTATCCGCATTCCTGGTGTTAACTGAACCTTTTCCTTTGCACTTACTGGCTTTGTGTCCTTATTTTACACACCCAAAGAATCTTCTAGTTCCTTTGAAACATTATCCTTGATGCCTCTTCCCACATGATTTACATAGGGGAAATTGAACTTTCTTTCCTCTATGATCATCATGAAACTCCATCTTTCTCTTATTAGCTGAGTCAGGAAACTTACCAAATTTTACTTTATTGATCATATTATGAGATTGCTGATTCAGCATAATAATGATGTTTGGACTTCCAAATCCCATTTCATTGGTTGCTCATGAATAATATCATTCCATTGTCCATCATATCCTCCATTATCGTGAATCATCTTGTTTCCAGCCATTTTCTAAAACCCAAAAAGAATAGTGTGAGAGGCAAAAATCATAATAAAGGGGGAGTAACTTCAATATCTAACATCTTTGGTTTAATCTAATATGGTTACCATAGTTCTAGGACTATATCCTATACGTATACATATCCTTAGGGACATCCCTAGACATACCTTAGAAATATCTCTAGGGATCTCACTAACGTTCTCACATCCTAGTTTTCAAAGGTTGACTAAACCTTTCCTCTGATACCAACTGTAGAGACCCGAAGCTTGACGTACATTGAAATTACATTAAATTTGCGGAATACTTAGTACATAACAAAAACACACACACAAGTATCGTAATAGTTTAGTGTCTTTGGAAACTCGGAATATAATCTTCTAATCCTGGTGAATGATCTTCAACATCTCCCATAAAGATCATACTTTTTTTATGCCTAAAACCTTTCTTTATATCGTGGGGAAAAGTAAACATAAAAGGGTGAGCTCAAATTCTCAGTAAGGGTAAACAAAAGAAATATCAATCACATCATATTCATAAGAACATAACATTTTGGAAATCTTAACCTGCAAAAGAGAGCATAATTTCATAACATGGGATAAATCATAGTAGTGAAATGAAATCCCAATAATCATAACATAAAACATGAAACATTGTGGAATACACACATAATCAAAGATAATCATTTCTTGTTAGTCAAGACTCATTGCCAAGACTATCTTAGTGGACAAAGTCCCTTTATGAACCGAGTCACCCTCGTTTCAGTCCTGTTTCACTGAACCGGTATAACCTACCATTCCAGCCATTTCTATCTCATGAGATATAAAATAATTACCCAATTCATTGGAGGGAGATATAGGTCCCATCCATCTCATTAAGATACCATTCTTATGTGTGCCACAAAATCATAAACCATACATCATTGCATAACCCATGTAATAAAAATGGGAATCTTAAACATTCATGACATCATAAAACAATTCATATACAATAAAGGAATTTATAAATAATTCCATCACAACATAATAAAATCAATGTAATAATAGGGATAAAAACAGAACCCTTCATTATCTTAGATGTAAAATAATTTGATAAAACACTTGAACTCCATTCTTGAGGAAAATATCCTTTCTTCTTCAAAAACATTTTTTCCTTTCTTAACATGTCACACAACATTAAACTAAAAGAAGTTTGATTAAAAATAAACATGAAAACTTGTAAAGGATTCTTCTTGGAAATAATTTTTTAAAAATCCATTCATGTCGTATAAGTTAAAAAAATCATTCTTCATACTTTTGTCGGAAAAGTCAAAAAGTACCTCGTACGAAAAACAACAAAAGATTCCTTTCATATCTTTTACTAAAAACTCACCAAAGGGTAAAATTGGATATAAAATATTTTATAAGGATATAAATATTACATATTGAAGAAACATGGATGTGGATGATAAAATACATCCCAGTAAATACCAAAGTATAAACAATCTCGGATAAAAATGAGATTGTGATATTTCCCTTACCTTAGGTCCGAATTGCTTTGTAAGTGTCCGAACCTCCTGTATAATGATTTAAATAATGTTATTGACTTATTCCAGAATCATATTCATTGTTATTATATCATATATGGTTCACTTGTGACTTTATATTACCCGTTCTTTTGTAAATTCCATGTTAAAGGGCGTATTGGGTAAAATTGTTTCATTTGTCGTCCGTGTTTTGAATTGTAATTATTCATATGATTACTTAGATCATGATTACTTAATTATAGAATATAAAACATGATTTATATATATATATATTCATAATATACATATATATAATAAATCAGTAAATGGAAAGAAATACACCGTTCATGGAGACGGTAGACCGTTCGTACGCATGAACGTTGTTTTCGTTTCCTTATTGAGTTGAATGGAATTAATTAGATGACATACATATATATACACATAAATCCAGTAGCTTTATAATGTCATATATTTAATTATTATTGCTTATATATACTTTATAATCATTCTTAAGTGGTTAAAATGGAGAATGAATCTCATCGCGTCGTGGAGACGGTAGTCCGTACGTACGCACGAGCGATGATATCATTTCCATAATTATTGAATTGAATTGGAGTGGATGATACAATATATCAGAATCATTATTATGTTATAATAACTATTTATAGTTATTTTTTACACCATAATACCCATCCATGTAAGGTTTTGGTGGAAAAGCAGATTACATCACGGCGTGGAGACGATATTCTGTACGTACGCACGCGCGGTGATTTCCTTTTTCCGTATGATGGATAGAAGGTTAATTAGAGTTGTTTAATATTTATAATAACATATCAGTATATTAGTGATACTTATGTTATTATTTCATAATGAAACAACCTTAGAAGAAGAAGTGGAAGAAGAAATAAAGGTGAAAGAATTGGTAACGGAAATTACCTCTTCATTGAAGCGTCTCTTTGAGGCCTCCTCTTAGGGGACCAAAATTGGTCTTTGATGAAGACCAGAACCTCTAGGATGTTGCTAGGGAAGTTTAGAGGATAATTTTACAGGGTTTGGCCGAGCTTGAAGGCTCAAAGTTGTGTGAGGAAGAGAGGGAGGAGGTGCCATTTTATAAGGGGGGAGAGGGGCACCTTTGGAATAACTAAATATATTATTTTATTATAAAGTCACGTTCGGTTTTAAGTAGATCCAAATTGATATATTTAGAGGCTATGATGGGGATGGGTCTAAATCCTCTCATCCAATAGAATTTAGACAAGTTTAAGTTCCTATTTTAACCTTATCATTTAGATTTAACATTAAGTTAAATAATTTTACTTTTACCGTGTCTTCTTGTGTTCTTACACTATAAGGTTAATAAACTTACTATAAGAATCCAAACGAACCCCAAGATGTTTATTAGTAATATATATAACCTTATCTAAGTCATTTGGACGAACCTTATATTTTTAGGAATAAAATAACAATTAATAATATAATATTTGTTTTAAAAACTATTTTATGTCAATTTTGACACTATTTAGTAATTGATTTTTGTGAAAATCATAACAGAATGATAAGTTAGAAAAAAGTTAATTAAATCAATAATAACATGTCATATTAACCTATAAAATTAGTGTAATTCATAAAAAGTCTCAAATTATATTTATTTGGGTATTTATAATATCAATTATGTCAATATTTTATTAATAAGATAATTACTGCATCATCTTTGTGTCATAAATAAATTAAATTATTTGATGTCTAAAAATTAAAAAGAAAATACCATTATGTAGGAAATCCTTTTATCTTTCTAATGAATATTTACAATTCAATTTATCTTATGTATAACCCTATATTAAAAATGTTTTAGTAAATAAACATTGATTTTAACTCTTTTAACCCTTCTTTAAATAAATTAATAATAAATGTCCTAATCTAATCCAAGTGGGCCTAAATGGTCATATTTTATTCCTAAGTTTGTTTTTGGTCGAATTACACTTTTGCAATAGAATTAGGACATGTGTTAGGGTAATAATAATATCATTTCTACCATTAATTACCCTATTTACTTTTAACCGTGGTAAATAAAAGTAAAAAGTTACTATTCACCAAAAATTATTTTCATCTCATTGAACCAAATTTTACATACTGAAATCATCCGTGTCTCTCAGATTTTTTAAATTCCACCCACAGAAGCGGTAAAATTATGTTTTATGAAAAATTCAGTTTTTTTTAACTACCACTTAGTGGTTTCACTATTCATCAAAAATTGAAAGTTTTCAGAAAAATACAAAAAATTAGGCCTAAGATATATTTGATATTATGAACTCAAAAATTATTTCTATTTTACCAAATTCAAAACATATCAGTTGCATTAATTAATTTAAAAAGTAATTCCCGTCGTCAAAACAAAAGGCGTGTTTTTAAGAGATAATAACTATCAAAAGATTGACACTTGTTTATAACTGGTTTAAATGTGAAATTACATCCAATAACCAACATTGTATTAAATTGTAAAAATATATTCTAAATATTCTTTAAAACCACTAAAATTAATAATTTATCACTATTAATTATTTCGATTGAAAAAGTTGTTTTTAATTAAAATTTAGTAATTTCCACTATTCATCAAAATATGAAAGTTATCCGAAAATTACCAAAATTTCACCCTAAGCTAATTTCAATATTCTGAATCCAAAAATGAAGTCCATTTTGAAAAATAAAATTTACAAAATTTCAAAAAGTGGTTATTACTATTCATAACGGCTAGTTTTAATAATATTTTAATAGCATATCGTTGTTTAGTGAAACTCGGTATTGCGTACTACACACGCTATCAAGGAAGGTCGTGATTGCGTGTAATGAAAGGCAAGTCAAGGATGCGTGTTGTGCAAGCTCCTTTTGGTGTAGCGTACAACACAAGACATTTAATGAAATTAAAGAGAATATTTTTCCTAAAATCTCGCGGTGTTACATTCTACCCCCCTTAAAATGAATTTCGCCCTTGAAATTCGTCGGGGTTATAAATGGTTTACTATTCGAAAGTTTCTTTAATCGAAACCCACATCGTAAAAAGGAATACCAAAACCAATCTTTAAAAACAAAAGTATGAAACGTAACGGTTACCCAAATAAACTAATCACTGGGTTTCCACATAGGTGAAAATATGGATATGGAAGAAAAATCTAACCATCATGTTCTGATGGAGAGTGGTAGGGAACATGGCTATGGAAAAGAGAAAAATCAAAAAGCTATTGATTTGTGATGATCTAAGGTACCATCTGACTAATCGGATATAAGGGAACGAGGACAAATTTTTTGGTTTTCAAGATCATTTCCCTAAAGTTGATGAATTAAAAGAAATACTTGCATGATTTTGGTACAATCTCACTGTTGTTTGTGAATTGAACAATTTCCACTTCATCCCTTAAAGAAATGAAGTTGAATTTGTTATTCATGATGTGTTATCAGTTCATGTTATTGAATGATGGGTCATTCCAACTCTTTCAAACAAAAGGTTAGCAAAAGTTATAAGTCTATCTTATGGTTAATCGTATATGGTTCCAAAAATGAACTTATACTTCATATATCATAACGCTTAATAAAATAAAACTAGTTTCTACTAACCAGGGACTTCCTGTAGGCCAGTGGTAGGCGATAATGGCTAGTCACACTTCGATTGTGGGTTCGATTCCCACAGCCTTGTCCGAAGCGATGGGTTGTCGCCCGTCCTGTAGGTTGTCCTTTTTCTAAAACTATACTACTATAATACCCCATCAATAATATCAAAAAAAAAAATCTATCCTTAAACAATACTATATGATGTCCAACATAATCCATTCCAATCTTTAGGCTTATCTAAAATACTTCAGTCCAAGCTCATAGTATAAAGAAAGTGATTACTTGAAATGTCACAGAACAATCACGTGAATGCCATCATTTATCCCCCATATATCATAAGATATATCTTGTTTGTCAAATTACAAACATGTGAATACCTTAATCATGTATTCTCATGAAGAATGAATACCCATTGAACCTTAGTGAAAACATGAATGCTGTTAAAATTTAACACCATCCACATACCAAAATTCTCAAAATTCTATATACTCAAACCATGATATCACTTAGTCCTTATATCAATCATGAGCTCATGAATACTATCAAACATTTAATTTTCTCCTTATCCATTCATTATGCGCAAATCATCTGCATTCCAAAAATATCTGAAGAACCTTTCATGGATACTGGTACCATTAATCATACACTTTCAAAACTCAAGGAAAGACAACAGTGTAACAATCCTTAGATGTCTCTTTATTCCATAGTACCATGAGATTAATTATACAACATTACACATGATAAACATGTAATCATTCCACTACATTATTAAACCATTTACCGAGCTTCAACAATTCTTTAATCTCACATATCATTTGTAGTCTCTTCATCATCATCAACATAAATACTACCCATATGACCATACTGATTCTCTTCATGAGACTTTCCCTTAGGTCATTGGTTTGAATAATGCCCGTACATTCCACATTTAAAACATTTAACCATTGTTGATGTCGTAGCAATACCGTTATCCGCATTCCTGGTGCTAACTGAACCTTTTCCTTTGCACTTACTGGCTTTGTGTCCTTATTTTCCACACCCAAAGCATCTTCCAGTTCCTTTGAAACATTCTCCTTGATGCCTCTTCCCGCATGATTTACATAGGGGAAATTGAACTTTCTTTCCTCTATGACCATCGTGAAACTCCATCTTTCTCTTATTAGCTGAGTTAGGAAACATACCAAATTTTACTTTATTGATCATATTATGATATTGCCGATTCAGCATAATAATGATGTTTGGACTTCCAAATCCCATTTCATTTGGTTTCTCATGAAAAATATCATTCCATTGTCCATCATATCCTCCATTATCGTGAATCATCTTGTTTCCAGCCATTTTCTAAAACCCAAAAAGAATAGTGTGAGAGGAAAAAATCATAATAAAGGGGGAGTAACTTCAATATCTAACATCTTTGGTTTAATCTAATATGGTTACCATAGTTCTAGGACTATATCCTATACGTATACTTATCCTTAGGGAAATCCCTAGACATACCTTAGAAATATCTCTAGGGATCTCACTAACGTTCTCACATCCTAGTTTCCAAAGGTTGACTAAACCTTTCCTCTGATACCAACTGTAGAGACCCGAAGCGTGACGTACATTGAAATTACATTACATTTGCGGAATACTTAGTACATAACAAAAACACACACACAAGGATCGTAATAGTTTAGTGTCTTTGGAAACTCGGAATATAATCTTCTAATCCTGGTGAAAGATCTTCAACATCTCCCATAAAGATCTTCCTTTTTTTATACATAAAACATTTCTTTATATCCTGGGGAAATGTAAACATAAAAGGGTGAGCTCAAATGCTCAGTAAGGGTAAACAAAAGAAATATCAATCACATCATATTCATAAGAACATAACATTTTGGAAATCTTAACCTGTAAAAGAGAGCATAATTTCATAACATGGGATAAATCAGAGTAGTGAAATGAAATCCCAATAATCATAAAATAAAACATGAAACATTGTGGCATACACACATAATCATAGAGAATCATTTCGTGTTAGTCAAGACTCATTTCCAAGACTATCTAAGTGGACAAAGTCCCTTTCTGAACCGAGTCACCCTCGTTTCAGTCCTATTTCACTGAACCGGTATAATCTACCATTCCAGCCATGTCTATATCATGAGATATAAAATCTTTACCCAATGAATTGGAGGGAGATATAGGTCCCACCCATCTCATTATGATACCATTCTTATGTGTGCCACAAAATCATAAACCATACATCATTGCATAACCCATGTAATAAAAATGGGAATCTTAAACATTCATGACATCATAAAACAATTCATATACGATAAAGGAATTCATAAATAATTCCATCACAACATAATCAAATCAATGTAATTATAGGGACAAAAACAGAACCCTTTATTATCTTATATGTAAAATAATTTGATAAAACACTTGAACTCCATTCTTGAGGAAAATATCCTTTCTTCTTCAAATTTTATTTTTCCTTTCTTAACATATCACACAACTTTAAACTAAAAGAAGTTTGATTAAAATTAAACATGAAAACTTGTAAAGGATTCTTCTTGGAAATAATGTTTTAAAAATATATTCATGTCGTATAAGTTAAAAAAAATCATTCTTCGCACTTTTGTCGGAAAAGTCAAAAAGTACCTCGTACGAAAAATGACAAAAGATTCGTTTCATATCTTTTACTAAAAACTCACCAAAGGGTAAAATTGGATATAAACTATTGTAGAATGATATAAATATTACATGTTGAAGAAACATGGATGTGGATGATAAAATACACCCCAGTAAATACCAAAGTATAAACAATCTCGGATAAAAATGAGATTGTGATATTTCCCTTACCTTAGGTCCGAATTTCTTTGTAAGTGTCTGAACCTCCTGTATAATGATTTAAATAATGTTATTGACTTATTCCAGAATCATATTCATTGTTATTATATCATATATGGTTCACTTATGACTTTATATTACCCGTTCTTTTGTAAATTCCATGTTAAAGAGCGTTTTGGGTAAAATTGTTTCATTTGTCGTCCGTGTTTTGACTTGTAATTGTTCATATGATTACTTAGATCATGATTACTTAATTACAGAATATATAACATGATTTATATATATATATTCAGAATATACATATATATAATAAATCAGTAAATGGAAATAAATACACCGTTCATGGAGACGGTAGACCGTTCGTACGCATGAACGCTGTTTTCGTTTCCTTATTGAGTTGAATGGAATTAAGTAGATGACATACATATATATACACATAAATCCAGTAGCTTTATAATGTCATATATTTCATTATTATTTCTTATATATACTTTATAATCATTCTTAAATGGTTAACATGGAGAATGAATCTCATCGCGTCGTGGAGACGGTAGTCCGTACGTACGCACGAGCGATGATATCATTTCCATAATTATTGAATTGAATTGGAGTGGATGATACAATATATCAGAATCATTATTATGTTATAATAACTATGTATAGTTTTTTTTACACCATAATACCCATCCATGTAAGGTGTTGGTGGAAAGGCAGATTACACCACGGCGTGGAGACGATATTCCGTACATACGCACGCGCGATGATTTCCTTTTTCCGTAGGATGGATAAAAGGTTAATTAGAGTTGTTTCATATTTATAATAACATATCAGTATATGAGTGATACTGATGTCATTACTTCATAATGAAACAACCTTAGAAGAAGAAGTGGATGAAGAAATAAATGTGAAAGAATTGGTAACGGAAATTACCTCTTCTTTGAAGCGTCTCTTTGAGACCTCCTCTTAGGGTACCAAAATTGGTCTTTGAGGAAGACCAGAACCTTTAGGATGTTTCTAGGGAAGTGGAGAGGAGAATTTTACAGGGTTTGGCCGAGCTTTAATGCTCAATGTTGTGTGAGGAAGAGAGGGAGGAGGTGCCCTTTTATAAGGGAGGAGAGGGGCACCTTTGGAATAACTAAAAATATTATTTTATTATAAAGTCAAGTTCGGTTTTAAATAGCTCTAAATTGATTTATTTCGAGGATAAGGTGGGGATGGTTCGAACGCCTCTCATCCAATAGAATTTAGACAAGTTTAAGTTCCTATTTTAACCTTATCATTTAGATTTAACATTAAGTTAAATAATTTTACTTTTACCGTGTCTTCTTTTGTTCTTACACTATAAGGTTAATAAACTTACTATAAGAATCCAAACGAACCCCAAGTTGTTTATTATTAATATATATAACCTTATATATGTAATTTGGCCAAACCATTGATTTTTAGGAATAAAATAACAATTAATAATATAATATTTGTTTTAAAAACTATTTTATGTCAATTTTGACACTATTTAGTTATTGATTTTTGTGAAAATCATAACAGAATGATAAGTTAGAAAAAATTTAATTAAATCAATAATAACATGTCATATTAACCTATAAAATTATTGGAATTCATAAAAATTCTCATATTATATTTATTTGGGTATTTATAAAATCAATTATGTCAATATTTCATTAATAAGATAATTACTGCATCATCTTTGTGTCATAAATAAATAAAATTATTTGATGTCTAAAAATTATAAATAAAATAACATTATGTAGGAAATCATTTTAGATTTCTAATGAATATTTACAATCGAATTTATCTTATGTATAACCCTATATTAAAAATGTTTTAGTAAATAAACTTTGATTTTAACTCTTTTAACCCTTCATTAAATAAATTAATAATAAATGTCATAATCTAATCCAAGTGGGCCTAAATGGTCATATTTTATTCCTAAGTTTGTTTTTGGTCGAATTAAACTTGTCCAATAGAATTAGGACATGTGTTAAGGTAATAATAATATCATTTCTACCCTTAATTATCCTATTTACTTTTAACCGTGGTAAATAAAAGTAAAAAGTTACTATTCACCAAAAATTAATTTCATCTCATTGAACCACATTTTACATACTGACATCAACCGTGTCTCTCGGATTTTTGAAATTCCACTCACAGAAGCGGTAAAATTAAGTTTTATGAAAAATTCATTTTCTTTAACTACCACTTAGTGGTTTCACTATTCATCAAAAATTGAAAGCTTTCAGAAAAATACAAAAAATTAGGCCTAAGATATATTTGATATTATGAACTCAAAAATGATTTCTATTTTACCAAATTCAAAACATATTAGTTGAATTAATTAATTTAAAAATTAATTCCCGTCGTCAAAACAAAAGGCGTGTTTTTAAGAGATAATAACTATCAAAAGATTGACACTTGTTTATAACTAGTTTAAATGTGAAATTACATCCAATGACCAAAATTGTATTAAATTGTAAAAATATATTCTAAATATACTTTAAAACCACTAAAATTAATAATTTATCACTATTAATTATTTCGATTGAAAAAGTTGTTTTTAATTAAAATTTAGTAATTTCCACTATTCATCAAAATATGAAAGTTATCCGAAAATTACCAAAATTTCACCCTAAGCTAATTTCGATATTCCAAATCCAAAAATGAAGTCCATTTTGAAAAATAAAATTTACAAAATTTCAAAAAGTGGTTATTACTATTCATAACAGCTAGTTTTAATAATATTTTAATAGCATATCGTTGTTTAGTGAAACTCGGTATTGCGTACTACACACGCTATCAAGGAAGGTCGTGATTGCGTGTAATGAAAGGAAAGTCAAGGATGTGTGTTGTGCAAGCTCCTTTTGGTGTAGCGTACAACACAAGACATTTAATGAAATTAAAGAGAATATTTTTCCTAAAATCTCGTGGTGTTACATTCTACCCCCCTTAAAATGAATTTCGCCCTCGAAATTTGTCGGGGTTATAAATGGTTTACTATTCGAAAGTTTTTTTAATCGAAACCCACATTGTAAAAAGTAATACCAAAACCAATATTTAAAAACAAAAGTATGAAACGTAACGGTTACCCAAATAAACTAATCACTGGGTTTCCACATAGGTGAAAATATGGATATGGAAGAAAAATCTAACCATCAAGTTCTGATGGAGAGTGGCAGGGAACATGGCTATGGAAAAGCGAACAATCACAAAGCTATTGATTTGTAATGATCTAAGGTAACATCTGACTAATCGGATATAAGGGAACGAGGAAAATATTTTGGTTTTCAAGATCATTTCCCTAAAGTTGATGAATTAAAAGAAATACTTTCATGATTTTGGTACAGTCTCACTGTTGTTTGTGAATTGAACAATTTCCACTTCATCCCTTAAAGAAATGAAGTTGAATTTGTTATTCATGATGTGTTATCAGATCATGTGATAGAATGATGGGTCATTCCATCTCTTTCAAACAAAAGGTTAGCAAAAGTTATAAGTCCATCTTATGGTTAATCGTATATGGTTCCAAACATGAACTTATACTTCATATATCATAACGCTTAATAAAATAAAACTAGTATCTACTAACTAGGGACTTCTTGTAGGCCAGTGGTAGGTGATAAAGGCCAGTCACACTTCGGTTGTGGGTTCGATTCCCACAGCCTTGTCTGAAGCGATGGGCTCTCGCCCGTCCTGCAGGTTGTCCTTTTTCTAAAACTATACTACTATAATATCCCATCAGTAATATCAAAAAAAAATTCCATCCTTAAACAATAATAACCTATGTCCAACATAATCCATTCCAATCTTTAGGCTTATTTAAAATACTTCGGTCCAAGCTCATAGTATAAAGAAAGTGATTACTTGAAATGTCACAGAACAATCACGTGAATGCCATCATTTATCCCCCATATATCATAAGATATATCATGTTTGTAAAATTACAAACATGTGAATACCTTAATCATGTATTCTCTTGAAGAATGAATACCCATTGAACCTTAGTGAAAACATGAATGCAGTTAAAATTTTACACCTTCCACATACCAAAACCCTCAAAATTCTATATACTCAAACCATGATATCACTTAGTCCTTATATCAATCATGAGCTCATGAATAATATCAAACATTTAATTTTCTCCTTATCCATTCATTATGCGCATTTCATCTACATTCCAAAAATATCTGAATAACCTTTCATGGATACTGGTACCATTAATCATACACTTTCAAAACTCAAGGAAAGACAACAGTGTAACAATCCTTAGATGCCTCTTTATTCCATAGTACCATGAGATTACTTATACAACATTACACATGATAAACATGTAATCATTCCACTACATTATTAAACCATTTACCAAGCTTCAACTATTCTTTCATCTCACATATCATTTGTAGTCTCTTCATCATCATCAACATAAATACTACCCATATGACCATACTGATTCTCTTCATTAGACATTCCCTTAGGGCATTGGTTTGCATAATGCCCGTACATTCCACATTTAAAACATTTAACCATTGTTGATGTCGTAGCAATACCGTTATCCGCATTCCTGGTGTTAACTGAACCTTTTCCTTTGCACTTACTGGCTTTGTGTCCTTATTTTCCCCACCCAAAGCATCTTCCAGTTCCTTTGAAACATTCTCCTTGATGCCTCTTCCCACATGATTTACGTAGGGGAAATTGAACTTTCTTTCCTCTATGATCATCATGAAACTCCATATTTCTCTTATTAGCCGAGTCAGGAAACTTACCAAATTTTACTTTATTGATCATATTATGATATTTCTGATCCAGCATAATAAAGATGTTTGGACTTCCAAATCCCATTTCATTTGGTTTCTCATGAATAATATCATTCCATTGTCCATCATATCCTCCATTATCGTGAATCATCTTGTTTCCAGCAATTTTCTAAAACCCAAAAAGTATAGTGTGAGAGGAAAAAATCATAATAAAGGGGGAGTAACTTCAATATCTAACATCTTTGGTTTAATCTAATATGGTTACCATAGTTCTAGGACTATATCCTATACGTATACTTATCCTTAGGGACATCCCTAGACATACCTTAGAAATATCTCTAGGGATCTCACTAACGTTCTCACATCCTAGTTTCCAAAGGTTGACTAAACCTTTCATCTGATACCACCTGTAGAGACCCGAAGCGTGGCGTACATTCACATTACATTACATTTACGGAATACTTAGTACATAACAAAAACACACACACAAGGATCGTAATAGTTTAGTGTCTTTGGAAACTCGGAATATAATCTTCTAATCCTGGTGAAATATCTTCAACATCTCCCATAAAGATCTTACTTTTTTATACCTAAAACCTTTCTTTATATCCTGGGGAAATTTAAACATAAAAGGGTGAGCTCAAATGCTCAGTAAGGGTAAACAAAATAAATATCAATCACATCATATTCATAAGAACATAACATTTTGGAAATCTTAACCTGTAAAAGAGAGCATAATTTCATAACATGGGATAAATCATAGTAGTGAAATGAAATCCCAATAATCATAACTTAAAACATGAAACATTGTGGCATACACACATAATCATAGAGAATCATTTCTTGTTAGTCAATACTCATTTCCAAGACTATCTTAGTGGACAAAGTCCCTTTCTGAACCGAGTCACCCTCGTTTCAGTCCTGTTTCACTAAACCGGTATAACCTACCATTCCAGCCATGTCTATCTCATGAGATATAAAATCTTTACCCAATGCATTGGAGGGAGATATAGGTCCCACCCATCTCATTATGATACCATTCTTATGTGTGCCACAAAATCATAAACCATACATCATTGCATAACCCATGTAATAAAAATGGGAATCTTAAACATTCATGACATCATAAAACAATTCATATACGATAAAGGAATTCATAAATAATTCCATCACAACATAATCAAATCAATGTAATTATAGGGATAAAAACATAACCCTTTATTATCTTATATGTAAATTAATTTGATAAAACACTTGAACTCCATTCTTGAGGAAAATATCCTTTCTTCTTCAAAAACATTTTTCCATTTCTTAACATGTCACACAACTTTAAACTAAAATAAGTTTGATTAAAAATAAACATGAAAACTTGTAAAGGATTCTTCTTGGAAATAATGTTTTAAACATCCATTCATGTCGTATAAGTTAAAAAAAATCATTCTTCGTACTTTTTTCGGAAAAGTCAAAAAGTACCTCGTACGAAAAACGACAAAAGATTCCTTTCATATCTTTTACTAAAAACTAACCAAAGGGTAAAATTAGATATAAACTATTGTAGAAGGATATAAATATTACATGTTGAAGATATATGGATGTGGATGATAAAATACACCCCAGTAAATACCAAAGTATAAACAATCTCGGATAAAAATGAGATTGTGATATTTCCCTTACCTTAGGTCCGACTTGCTTTGTAAGTGTCCGAAACTCCTGTATAATGATTTAAATAATGTTATTGACTTATTCCAGAATCATATTCATTGTTATTATATCATATATGGTTCACTTATGACTTTATATTACCCGTTCTTTTGTAAATTCCATGTTAAAGAGCGTTTTGGGTAAAATTGTTTCATTTGTCGTCCGTGTTTTGACTAGTAATTGTTCATATGATTACTTAGATCATGATTACTTAATTCCAGAATATATAACATGATTTATATATATATATTCAGAATATAAATATATATAATAAATCAGTAAATGGAATGAAATACACCGTTCATGGAGACGGTAGACCGTTCGTACGCATGAACGCTGTTTTCGTTTCCTTATTGAGTTGAATGGAATTAAGTAGATGACATACATATATATACACATAAATCCAGTAGCTTTATAATGTCATATATTTTATTATTATTGCTTATATATACTTTATAATCATTCTTAAATGGTTAACATGGAGAATGAATCTCATCGTGTCGTGGAGACGGTAGTCCGTACGTACGCACGAGCAATGATATCATTTCCATAATTATTGAATTGAATTGTAGTGGATGATAAAATATATCAGAATCATTATTATGTTATAATAACTATGTATAGTTATTTTTTACACCATAATACCCATCCATGTAAGGTGTTGGTGGAAAGGCAGATTACACCACGGCGTGGAGACGGTATTCCGTACGTACGCACACGCGATGATTTCCTTTTTCCGTAGGATGGATAGAAGGTAAATCAGAGTTGTTTCATATTTATAATAACATATCAGTATATGAGTGATACGGATGTCATTACTTCATAATGAAACAACCTTAGAAGATGAAGTGGAAGAAGAAATAAAGGTGAAAGAATTGGTAACAGAAATTACCTCTTCTTTGAAGCGTCTCTTTGAGACCTCCTCTTAGGGTACCAAAATTGGTCTTTGAGGAAGAACAAAACCTCTAGGATGTTTCTAGGGAAGTGGAGAGGAGAATTGTACAGGGGTTGGCCGAGATTGAAGGCTCAAAGTTGTGTGAGGAAGAGAGGGAGGGGGTTCCCTTTTATAAGGGAGGAGAGGGGCACCTTTGGAATAACAAAAAATATTATTTTATTATAAAGTCAAGTTCGGTTTTAAATAGCTCCAAATTGATTTATTTAGAGGATAAGGTGGGGATGGGTAGAACTCCTCTCATCAAATAGAATTTAGACAAGTTTAAGTTCCTATTTTAACCTTATCATTTAGATTTATCATTAAGTTAAATAATTTTACTTTTCTGTGTCTTCTTTTGTTCTTACACTATAAGGTTAATAAACTTACTATAAGAAGCCAAAAGAACCCCAAGTTGTTTATTATTAATATATATAACTTTATCTAAGTCATTTGGCGGAACCTTAAATTTTTAGGAATAAAATAACAATTAATAATATAATATTTGTTTTAAAAACTATTTTATGTCAATTTTGACACTATTTAGTAATTGATTTTTGTGAAATTCATAATAGAATGATAAGATAGAATAAAGTTAATTAAATCAATAATAACATGTCATATTAACCTAGAAAATTAGTGGAATTCATAAAAAGTCTCATATTATATTTATTTGGGTATTTATAAAATCAATTATGTCAATATTTCATTAACAAGATAATTACTGCATCATCTTTATGTCATAAATAAATTAAATTATCTGATGTCTAAAAATTACAAATAAAATACCATTATGTAGGATATCATTTTCTATTTCTAATTAATATTTACAATCGAATTTATCTTATGTATAACCCTATATTAAAAATGTTTTAGTAAATAAACTTTGATTTTAACTCTTTTAACCCTTCTTTAAATAAATTAATAATAAATGTCCTAATCTAATCCAAGTGGGCCTAAATGGTCATATTTTATTCCTAGGTTTGTATTTGGTCGAATTAAACTTGTCCAATAGAATTAGGACATGTGTTAGGGTAATAATAATATCATTTCTACCCTTAATTACCCTATTTACTTTTAACCGTGGTAAATAAAAGTAAAAAGTTACTATTCACCGAAAATTATTTTCATCTCATTGAACCACATTTTACTTACTTACATCAACTGTGTCTCTCGGATTTTTGAAATTCCACTCAAAAAAGCGGTAAAATTACATTTTATGAAAAATTCATTTTTTTAACTACCACTTAGTGGTTTCACTATTCTTCAAAAATTGAAAGTTTTCAGAAAAATACCAAAAATTAGGCCTAAGATATATTTGATATTATGAAATCAAAAATGATTTCTATTTTACCAAATTCAAAACATATCAGTTGCATTAATTAATTTAAAAATTAATTCCCGTCGTCAAAACAAAAGGCGTGTTTTTAAGAGATACTAACTATCAAAAGATTGACACTTGTTTACAACTGGTTTAAATGTGAAATTACATCCAATGAACAACATTGTATTAGATTGTAAAAATATATTATAAATATAATTTAAAACCACTAAAATTAATAATTTATCACTATTAATTATTTCGATTGAAAAATTTGTTTTTAATTAAAATTTAGTAATTTCCACTATTCATCAAAATATGAAAGTTATCCGAAAATTACCAAAATTTCACCCTAAGCTAATTTCGATATTCAGAATCCAAAAATGAAGTCCATTTTGAAAAATAAAATTTATAAAATTTCAAAAAGTGGTTATTAGTATTCATAACGGATAGTTTTAATAATATTTTAATAGCATATCGTTGTTTAGTGAAACTCAGTATTGCGTACTACAAATGCTATCAAAGAAGGTCGCGATTGCGTGTAATGAAAGGCAAGTAAAGGATGCGTGTTGTGCAAGCTCCTTTTGGTGTAGCGTACAACACAAGACATTTAATGAAATTAAAAATAATATTTTTCATAAAATCTTGGGGTGTTACATACATCCCTAGGGAATAATCTCCATACAAAGAAAAACATGAAAGACAATTTGAAACCTAGTAGAATTCCTGACCATATCAAAAAACATCACAAACATAACACACTGAGGTAATAATCTCTCTCTAGGACTATAAATCATCATACAAATATCATTTTTAATATAGTTTACCTATCACAATAACCATGATAGGATATCCCCATAGATACTTATGTTCTAATTGACACCTTGTGCATTCAATGACTTCTCCCTGCACAACCCCAATATAAGGTGAATATAATATGTGGCACCGACCAAGGTCCCCTAAGCCACAGATCAATATAGATTTACTTCATGAGTTTCACCATCTCATTATCATATCTTGTGTCAAACACATCTATTATAGGGAACACAAATCCTCATCCCAAACATCATATTCATATCATGTCTTCTTCAACCTTATTGGAAATGTCATACATATGAAATACTAAAGTGATTGTATAAATATTATTTCCAATATAAATTACCCAAGGTATTTAATCTCATAATGAACTTAATCATAAAACAGTTTAGGGTATACCCACCTAGGATCTCAAAAACTATTATGGCTGGAAAACATGCCCCAACCTCTAGACAACTATATTGAAGGCTATAGAGCATCCCATAGTTTTATCTGGGCCTAAATCGGGGTAGTCATTACACCATACATCACTCACCCATCCCAAAAGGGAAATAAAGAACCTATATAAGGCCAACTATGTTTATTATCATTGTTATAGTATCCCTTTAGGGTTGACATTTCTCATTTCACAAATTTTCAATCATATACTCATCCATCATTAATTGGTGAATTAATACAGTTGTCAAGGGTCAACTCTTACCCTTTTCAATTTTTTTATATCAAAAATTTTTTACAAAAAAAAATTTATTTATATTTAAATAAAATATATGTGATGGGACTACATATCACTAGCCACATGTCAAAAAAATAACTTTAGGAATATGTTTAGAGACTATCTACCTCATTAGAATCATTACATTTTTATTAAAACAAATCCACAACATCCTAAGTGTGTTCAACCCATGTCCAAGATCTTATCAACTCTAAATATTCCATATCAGGCCATAATTTCCAATATATATAATTATTAAACATAATAAATATTTTTAGATATTAATTAATTTATTTAAAATTTTGGAAAAACTTACTAACATTTCAAGGATGCTTAAACCATTATTCAGATGAAAAAATCCAGTACAAGAATGTACCAAAACCTAGGACTCATAAAATACCCAATTTACCCACCTAAATCATTGACCATTTTCAAATAATTTCACTGAAAAAATTAAAATAATACTTAGGGTATTATACCCCAATAAAAACAATGACAATTAGAATACGTTCATCCTCACAACATTTATTCTAGCCAAGACATTCAAAAGCCCAATCACCCTCTCTTGATCCCCCATTCCCTGCAAGAGTATGAACCAAAACCCTAGCTAAAACCACAACAGATAAATATGTCGAGAATATAAACATAAAAATAGATAAAGAAATGAAAATAAGATATTGGTAAATTATAATAAATTTATCAAGGACCACCCCACACGTTGGGTGTTTGAAGGAAAATGGGGTAGGGAAGATATGATCGATAATAGCCTTGGTCAACACCCTATGTTACTTAAAACACTAAGTATGCGGACTATAAAAAGGATGGTCTTACACATTGAATAAAAAAGGCCAAGAGTTATTCTTAGTAAAACTATTAGGGTTGAAACATGATAATTTCTCACCACAGTTTCGTTATGGTGTTGACCTCCCGGATGACTACATGAAAACCCATTGTAAATTGACCTCAAACCCTTACCAACATCTATCTTGGCATGGCCTCCCAACTCGTTGTGTGGCCACCTCATGAACCATCCTTTTTTTTATCATGGGTCACATTTTTCACATTCCAACCCATTGTGCTTTGTATCGTGATTACACCCTGACACATCCCTCACATAATTCATAGCATAAATTTAGTGTCATGATGTGATGAGGCATGAACGACTAATTGTTTTTTAAATTCAAACATTGTATAAGGTTTTAGGCCTTTTATAAGAGTCACCATCATTACACGACACCCCATTCATGTTGTGACCAATATGTATTTTTTATTTCCTATTATAAATTCATTAAAAACTACTATTATTTGAATATCTTAAACAATATGAATATATATATATATTGATAATATCTATGAAATTTTAGAGGCCCTATATGGTGAAACGTATATGACATAGAATGTCATACTGACTATTGTTAAAATAATACCATATGGGAGAACCCTGGATCAACTTCTTTATTCAATTGAGCATCTAATATTCATGTTTACTGTCATTACCTATAGAGAAACTTCTTATCAAGATGTTATTAACATCACAATTCCTATCAAAATCTAGATGTTCAAAAAAACTATACTCAAGGACAAAAATTCAAATATAATCTAAAAGTTACAACCCAAAATATTGTGGTTCATTATAATGACTATCATAAAACCATGTCTACTGATATATGCATATCAGTCTTTGAGGACGAGATTGATATATAAAAATAAGATGTTTGGGTATCATAATCATGGAGACTACTTCTCAGAACGTTTTCTCTTGATGGTCATTTAGATGATTGATTATAATGTTGACCCTCAAATAAGAACACCACATAATCGAATTTTCATTGGATATTATTGTTTTTGAGTATGTTTATTTTATCTTAATTTTGAGAAAATTATCAATGTGCTTACTAATTTTCATAATTAAATGTTTTATGAATCCCATGATGTATTTAAGCATTGATAAATAGATTTTTTTAGGTGAATCATGACTATTATTACATTGATTGATTGTTGAAGATAGAATTTATATCTTTTTAGCTAAAGAATAATGAATCTCTGGAAAATTGATTAATAAGTATGTGTATTTCCTAAATCAATAGATATAGTTGATTATTGACATTTTCTTCTTGAATAGTCAAAGAATTTTAAATAAAGTAGAAAAGATCCTAACACAAGCATGCATCTTACTTGATGAGATATTAGTTGAAAAAGGGATAATATTAACAATGAAATTCATAGAAAGGATTTAGTTTTTCTTAAAATTTATCATTTTTCCATAGGGTTCATAATTTGTTTTTTGATACAGATCTTAGTTTGGGGTTTATACTAACTACTATTATGAAATATTTCTAGAAGTTTATGCACTATGTGTACCTCATAACACATTATATTCAATAGAATATATGTTTAATAATAAATCTATTCCCAATTTATGTAATGTTATTTATTCAATTTATATTGAACTTAAATTCAATAATGTTATTTGAGAAAAGAATAAGTGCTAAAGATTATCAATTATTTATTTACAAGATAAATCAAGGTAATATTTATTTATTCATTATGTGAGGGAATAAGACTACATTTAATTATTTATTTATAATGTAATTTAATATAATAAATATTAATTCATATGTTTTTGGAATATATTAATAATTTCATCAAATAAATATAATATTATTTTTCAATTTTGGAAAATAATTAATAGATGATTTAGATTGAGTTAGTGATATAACAAATATTTATTATTATTATTCCAAATTATGAATATATTTTTATTTATTTAATAAATTATAGTAATATAATGAATTTTAACTAAAATAGTAATACTTTTATTATTATTTAAGGAAGGTGGAATAGTGTTTTTATTATGTATAAATTAAATGAACAAGTAATTAAGTGAAATTCTATTAATATAATCATAATTATAAATAGACAAGATTCTCATTTCTTAGGCATGGAATTTTCATTCCATTGTATTCTACACTAAATACTTAGAGAGAAATGTATAATGAATTATCTAAATTTTATAATAATTAAAGAGAGGGAACATAAGTGGTTTCTCTGTATGGTCAAAAATTAATTATGCAGAACATTATTCCCTCTCTCTATCCGGTGAGATATTAAAAATAATTTTCATATATCATAGAACACATATTTATTTTTCTAGAATAATTATCATTTTAATTCTAGTTGTTATGAAAATATTAACATGATCGACAATAAGGTTGTACATTCCAATGTTAACCAGAAATCAAATAAAAAATAATCCATACATTTATTATGTTTATATAATTAAGTATAAACTATATACGATGTTAATAATAAATTATTTTTCAAAATTTGAACGATTTTAGATGGAAACCATATAATTGGACACTATGTCTTGATGCTCCTTACATTCATGGATCATTCACATTGTATCCAAGAGATCACAATGATTTATAATAACAATAGTAATTTTAGATTTTAAAATTCAAATCTGGGGACTGCTTTTGATTATGATGTTCAACACCACATGTGAATTTGAGTATTTATAGATAATAATGATCCAAATATGAAAAAATTCATTTTGTGATAAAGTGTTTATTAATTAGTTTTTTTAGTAAATATTAAATAAATTAAAAAAAATAAAATAACGCGGTGTTTGACCTAATGAATGTAATGTTTTATTATTTTCCTAAATATAAATACAGTTATTATTTTTTATGAAGAAATAAATATTAAATATTTTTAAATGTATATTTTATTTCTATTAATATAATAATAGTGATAATAATTATATTAACAACAACAATAACATGGTAGTCAATAAGAAAACTCCCATTCAAAATAAAATAAAATAAAATAATTATAATGACAAGATTATTAATTTTGTCTCTTCTCACCTACCGTCAATATTTCATGGAACATTATTAGACTAGAAATTTATTAAAACACTCAACCTTATTTAAAAGATAATTAGATATATAACTAATCAACCCACCTTTGGTGGATATAAAAATTTAAGGTAATACATATCACCCATATATTTTTTTCAATTGTGGAAGTAATTCCCATGAATAAAATATCTACTTTTACTTGATCACTTGAAAAAAACAATGGGAATCACATTCCAACCGCAAACACCTCCAATATCATTGCTTCAAAATTAAAATAGCCCTGATACCACTATGAATATATAATATAGGTGCATGTGTTTTTTCACAATAATCATAGAAACATCGAATCATATTACCATGATGATCCCTAAATATAAATCCACATCCAACCTCATATGGTTTCACTTTAGAATCTTCAAAATTTTTATTGAATATCCCTCCTATTATTTTTTATGAAATGATAAGAGTTATGTTTTCTTTCAGATATTTGTGGTTTTTTTCCAATTATAAATTGAAGTACTATTATTTGATGGAAATTTTCAGACATCCATTCATCATTAGTACTTTACCAAGATGTTTCAAGTAAGGTTCAATGGTGCGTCTCCAGATGATGTGGGTTTTCAATCATTCATTATGAAATTCCAATAGTTATATATATACAAGTGATTTAACAATTGTATCATGTACTAAATTCATAACCCATTAAAAAATTTCATAAAATCTTGGTGACTTAATATGCTCCTCCAAGAATCCAAGCATGAAATGTTTCACATCATATAGGTATGACATAATTCTTCAGAAAGAAATTTTAATTTGGTAGTTTATCTAAATACTTCCCTATTTTTATAAACATGACCAATATAAAACACCATTAGAATAGGTTTATAAGACATAAATTTTTAGTATTTCATTAGTTGAAATTCATCTATGAAAAGGCATCCACATGAGACATTAATAAGAAGGACAGATTCATAGTTTTTATAATTATTGAACCCATATCAAACAATATTATCTATTTCAGTAGTATAGTGATAGTGAAACATTCTATTTAGTAATCATTGATTAATTGGTTCTTAGGTGATAGTTTCCATAGATTCCCTAAAATAATATATGTTAATAAACTATTTAAAAATAGAATGTAAAATAACTATTTGATTAACCATGGAATCCCTTATAGAAATATCAAGATCATAAATATAATAGATACTATCAACTAAATTTATTATGTAGATGATAGTCTAGTTGTGATACCATAATTCAAGAGCTGATTACTTCAAAACACACAAACTGGTGTTTTGTATTATGATTGAATAAGCTTTCATTTTTGGTGACTATATTGATGAGTAAAAATAGTTTATATTCCCATCATTATGGATTTAAAGAAATCTAGTTATTAAAAATTATATATTACAATAGTTTCTATTCACAATATTCCACATTAGGTTACCCTAAAGTTCTATATTAAACGGTTCAAAATTCTGAATTCCCATAATCCATTATCAAAAGAGTTTACACAAATCCTTAAATGAAATAAAAAAATATTCTATTAAAAAATTTAGAAAAATTTTTTTTATATATTTTCTCAATCTTTTGAGAAAACTATTGACCTCGTTTTGACCGATGAAAGTGTTAAAAAATTTATAGAAAATCATAGTCTTAACTAAATTAAATCATATATTAATTTAAAAATATTTTTTTTTCAATTTTAAAAAGATGAGTTTTTTAATAATAAATAATTTCAGAAAAATATATCACCATAGGCCTCCCCCCAAAATAATGTAATAGCCATATAAATTACATGAAATGAAAACACCCCAATACAAAGATAATTTAGAGTTTATTATATCATAGAACTAGGAAACGTTACACAAAAGTAAATAAATGAATTCACTTAATCGATAGATTTACTTATGACCTCATCATAATGATTGAAAATTATCTTGATCATTTTGAAATTTCATTTATCTCATTGAGTGAATAGAGTATTATCAAAACCATAGATTAAGTGATATGGAGTTTATAGAACCTATACTTCTTAGATCACCTAATGATTCCCTTTATTGACTGTTTTTGTTATGTATCTACTATGAAAATCTTCTAAAATACTGATGATTATCGACAAAAGAGGACCTCTTATCCTAAAATACCACTTTACTAAAAATATTCCCAATAGGTATCCATTTTAATGTACAAAAAGACTATGTAAACAAATAATCCTTAATTGACTAATGAAGTCATCATATATAAAAACATCAATAACGGAAAAAATAAAAATCCCAATTCATAATATGAAAAGCCTTCATAACATTCAGATTTAGGGAAATGTTTCTATATATATATTTAGGTTTAGAAGAATTTAAACACATCCTAGGATAGTAATGATAAAATATTGAATTCTATTACCCTTGATGTAACTAATTAGATTTGATGAAACTATCTTGTGAGTCTGAAAATGAATTTTATTAACAATAAATTTACAAATAATCTGGTAATATGTGTGTGATATATCCAAAAATGTAATCTAATTAACATTGTTTTCATTATCCAATTTATAAATTTGTTAAATAATATAAATAAATATAATAACAACAATAATAATATCCCACCCAAGAGAGAAAAACTAGGGCCTGAAATTTTTTAAAAATATCAAAATTATGGTGCATTATATATTTTTAGTACCAAGTATCCCAAATCAACTATGACATGTGTAAATTCTAGATACATCCACTTGACCTAATTATAAAATTGAATAGTCTTTAATTTACTAATTTATAATCTGTATAAAAATGTGATACAAGAAGTAAATTTTACTAAAATGATATAGGTAATCCTCTGAAGAAAAATCAAACCTTCAATAGTGGGGTAGATATCTCTAACCCGATGTCTTGAACAATTATGTAGTAGTCCAACACATGGAAAAGTTTACTCTAGTTTTTAATCATTCAATTTTTATTCAAGGATTACTTATTTTATTGAAACATCATAACTGATATCCATTCCCTTGTATTTAGAGAAACATGAGTCCACCCCTATTTTGGAATCCCTAATGATTCCAATATTTCCCAAATTCCTTGGAAATTAATTTATGACCACTCCAAGTTGATCCTGATCTAAATTTTAATGGGAGGTATCTTAGTTGTTGGAATATATTCATTATAAGTTTTTTTTTATATCCCTCTAACTACAAACCAATTAAATAAAAATAAGTCACATACTCTGTTCTCATCCAAGACTGCATTAATTTTGGATACCACTATGATAGACTATAAAAATATTTCATATGAATATAAAGTGAAATATAATTATTTTCATATCTGTTGACATTCATATCACACTATATGAGATGTAAAATTTCAACCACCAAAGTCTAGAGAAAACTATTCATCTGTGTAGATCCATTATATGGGATGTAGCTCACATAGAGAGATCTAATGTCTGGTTAATTGAAAAACACAACCACAAAGTGGGATGCAAAAATAACACATATATATCATTATCTAAATGAATAAAATAATTATCAATGGTATCGTATCTAGATCAACATGCACTACACATAGTAAAGGGTTTTAGTCAACAGTTCATGCGATATTCATCCATGAGGATTCTATTGTATGCTAGTCTCTAGAATAGTCTATATCAATAGGGTTCATTGAATTGATGAAATTTTTTATTAAACATGATTCCTTGTTTTTTGTACTTTCCATGTGGAAATTATAATATTGCTTGTAGGTGACATTCCCCAGCCACTTCATATCTCGGATCAGTGTATCAATGGTTTTTTTAAAAGGATACAATTAAATAGTGACCTTTAGTGGTTCTAGTAATTTATCTATTGAGAATAAACTTTTATTCATAATAATCATATTATAAACTATCTACCCATTAAACCAATTAATCAAGGGGATCCCAACAATATATCATTATAGATTTTCAAGTTTGAATTGAGGGATAAAGACAATATGCTATGTTTACTAAAATCCAAGTAATATTTCTATATATAGGTATAAATAGTTGAGAGAAGATAGTTAATCTTTAGAAAAATAAATCTCTATATAAATAGTCTTTCAAATAATTATTACTATTTTGATTGTTAAAGTGGATCCACTATAACAGTTGAGCTTGAGGACAATCATTAAAAAAAGATAGGATCTCAATTCACATACCTCAATCCTAAAAATATTATCAATAAGTATTCATTTTTACCCCCACTAATTTCATTTATTAAATACTTATACTCTATATGATGTTCTCATGGAATTGGTTAAGAATTTTAATTGAGGAACTGGGCCATTTGTAATATAGTAAGGAGTGAAAATGATTGGGAATATCAATGCCTTTAACGAGAGAAATCCATCTATCATTGGATATATATTTTAAATTCCATGATATTAACTATTATTTAATTCTATTAAAAATTTCCCTAATGTAAGAATCATTAGGCCTTTTACAAAATAAGGGTATTCCTAGATAGATTAAAGGGATTGTTACCTATTTAATAATAATACTTTGGATTTTAGTTTGGTAAAGAAAATTAAATTAATTAATGAAGAAAATATGTGACATGTTTTAGAATATTTATTGATAAAATATGGACATATAATGATTAAGGACCACCTCTATATCCTTACTACTCCACAAAACTCCTTAAATAATAAAAATTTGATCTTCAATTTATAAAAATAAATTGGGCCATCAAACCTATACCAACTAAGATGGGAATGATATTTCCATAATAATGATAATAATTTAAATGGGGGATCCATTACCCATACCAATAAATTTTGTTAATTCAATTAGTGTACATTAATAGAGTTTTATTAAAAAATAAAAAATAATTCAACAAAGGCTCCTTGGGGGGGAATATCAATGGGAGGGACGACCCCCAAAATTTTCACAAATAATTATTTTTATATATATGAAATATATAATATATAATATATAATATATAATCTATGAATTTGTTAATATATATTTATATATATATGTGCATCCATGTGTGTAATCATGTATGCATGGAATCAGGTATATATATATATATATCAATATTTTTAAAATGAAAAATAAAATCTCCAAAAATTATAAAATAAAATATATTTTTTACAGGATACTCAAATAATATAATTGGGAAAATGTTTTATTAACTGTTGTAGTGACCATGGATAATCTTCAGGTTCTTTAAGAAATGCTTGATTCATAAAATTAAGAAATTATAGGAGATAACTAATTGAATGTGATTGAAGTTATTTTTATTGTATTTTGTTGTCAACACATGAATTACATTTAGAATCAAATGAACTCAAATACTTATGATGTGGTGAAAGTCATTTTTAAGGGTTTGATTGAAGATTGGAGTTAATGTATTGTGTTTTAGGAGTTTTAGAGAATGGAAGAAAAAACATATTCCGGTTAAAAATACACATTTTAATAATATACATCATTAAATGTTGTCATTGAATACCTTAGGATAGTGTTATTTTCTAATTTATTACATTAAATAATTCTACGTTATCGGAGAAATTAAAATTGCACTATGGGTTTTAGAGACTAGTCTAGATTCTAGAAAGATGGAGAAAACATATATACTCATTAAATAAATTTTTATTCCTTTTCATGGTATGAAGATTGAAATAATATCATATATTGGTCCTAGGATGACTAAAAATGGGGACATGGTGTTGATTTTGGCTTGAGATAAAAACAAGAAAGGTGTTACGTTATGGTTCAATAATCATTGTTGTGGTTGGATAATAAGGTGGTTTTTCTTCATTAAACAATGTGGAAGTGGAAATAATGGTTTAATTTTTATTCTCCAAAATAACTTTACATACATTTATATTTTGTGTGGTCGTGGGACAATGTAGTTACAAAATATTCTATATTGGTTGAGAAAAAATTACATCAGGTTTTTACCTAACCATGTTATGGTTTGTGATAATCCGGATATTCGAGATGTTTAGATGATGTGGCTTTGTGGTTGACTCATGGGATACTACATCATAAACTAGTGTTCCCATAATGAATATAAATAGGGATTTATGAACTCAGTTGATCCAATGGATTAATTTAAATCGAATTATTTAAAATGTTAATTAAATTTAATATATTTCGAATTTAATATTTTGTATGCGTTATCGCAATGAAAAAAATAACAAAATACTTTTATCATATAACTTATAAAGAAGTGGTAGTGTGGTTGATCCCATAGGGGGAATATGTGTAAAAATAATTAATATCTTCTTGGACATGAGGATGAATTTATAATGTGGTTGAAACTAAAAATTATAGAAACAAAATGATCTAAATAAAATAACTAAAACTATATATTTTAGGAATAATAAATATTAATTCTTTTTATATAACTCATATTCAATTTCATAAAATGTCTTTTATTTTGTTACCACATATGATTGTTTTTCTAATTTAATTACCATTGATTCCAAATTTAAAATAAATACTAACATGTCTCTTTATCTGATTTTAAATGATGTATAATTTTTTCACACAAGTTATCTTACCTCCCATTCTAGAAAATTAGTAATAATATGTGTGGAATTTTATAATTCAAACAAGTGGTGAAATATAAAGGACCATTTCTATAAAAGTTACCATATCTATCTATTTAAGGGTCCCTCATATTGGATTACATTTTACAGGAAATCCATGTAAGGGTATAGAGAATATAGCACCCCAATATTTTAATGAAATATATATTTAAATATTCTGATTTCATTAGTAGATTTCATTGGACACTACACTAGGTTAAGCTTTCACTACACACAACACCAGCATAGCTCGTGTTACACACAACACTGTATTACTAGGAAATATCTTCTTATTGTTATTATTATTTGAACAAGAATATAATAACCTATTCATTAAAATTGTGAGTATGAACAAGATTAAATAAATTAAAAAAATGGTTTTCACATTTGTATGAAACTCATTAAAAAATTAATTATAATTTAATGTGAACCCCTTTTAATATAAAAGGAAATGTTTTTTCTAAAAAACTATTTTAATGTGTACAAGGTTTTTTACAAATAAACACTGAAATAAATGTTATAGGAATATATTAATTAAATATATTTATAATATATTCAATTAAATTTTTAAAATTTCAATTTTTTATTTTAAAGACATAATATAAAGAAAATTTAGTATTTCGAATAAAAGATGTATTTTTCTAAGAAGATAGGTTTTCCACCTTTTTATGGAACAATTGTTTTAAATAAGTCTTTTCAATGATTTACAAATAATAATTTACAAAATAATCTTTTTTAATGAAATTGGGAAATCAAAATTTACATTGGGTAATCTTTTGTAACTTCTCTGAGAAGTTTCACGTTCGGATGAATGGTGAATATGTATATATTTTTGAAATATATATTTTCATTTGAAGTTATTAAAAGATAAAATTATGTTTTAGATAAATTTAAAATTTAATTTATTTATTTTTAATTTATGACATTCCAAATATTGTTTTTAAAATGGATTTTAAATTGGAAATTATTATTAAAAAATATTGTTTTAAAAGGTAATTTTTTTGAAAAATGATTTTTTCATATTTTTTTATCGATTATATTTTAAATTTAATTTTGGAGTTAAAATATTTTTAAATATGAAAAATTGATTCAATATTTTTATCCAAAAGTACAAATTGTGTCAATATATCCCCTTTTTCAAATATTAATTATAACCATGATATAGTTTTTACCATGGTGAAGAGTTAATAGTGTAATTTAGGGTAAAAATAATTTTATAAAGAATATAAAATGACACTAACAAGTGAAAATATTTGATTTCATTAGGGTAATTTGACCCTTAACACCTAAGGATCTAATTTTATTTTTTAATGGACACTTTCCTAAGAAAATGACTTATATAATATTTAAATCATAGAAAGTCAGAAAATGACATTTTGTTTTTCTAAAATATCTCATATGTTTCACACATTAGGAATAAACCATGTTATCATGGAATATAAAGAATTGTATTGTATTTAATTTTCTTATTATTATATCATTAATTTATTTTTAATTTTTTTTGTGAAATAATTACCTTTCATTCTTATGAATCATCAGTGGAGTGCTTGCACAAGAAATTGAAAAATCAATAAAATTATTTTAATTAAAATTGTAAGAACCCTTAAATGATGAAAACCATTTAAAAAATAATTTTTTATCATATCTAAACCCTTATCTATTAATTTCATACATAATGACCATTTGGAGCCACATTTACATTATTATGATTTTTGTAATATTTTATTTATCATAAAGTCAAAGTCGTCACATTCATGATTTTAAAAAGAATAATATTTTTAATATAGTTTTTTTATTGAAGATAAATATGAATTTAAATATCCCATTTAAATTTAAATAATTTATCTCCATAATAGAAATGTATTTAAAATTTTTTGTGAATAAATTATTATCTATAAGAGATACAAATTTATAATGAAATAATCATTCAACCAATGGAAAAATCAGACAAAGGATATTTAAAATATTAAAAATAAATATAATTTCAATTAATTAACCTTATCCATTACTTTTTTAGATTATATAACCCTCTTAGTGATAAAAAACATTATTTTATTCCAAGTTAACATTTTTATGTTGATTTTTTAAAAAGATTAAGTATTGAATGGTTTAGAAATTTATACTAATGATATCATATAAAAATAATATTTCCTTCAATTATTTAAAAATATGAAAATATATTTAAAAATACCAAATATATGGTAAAAAATGTTTTAAATAGTTTATATATAGTTTAATTAAAATAACATTAGTGTAAAATACAACATTATAATATTGAGAAATTTCTTTCCCTTGATCAAATTAAAATAGGTTATCAATGGGTTATAAAAAAATATAAGACTTAAAATAATGATAAAACATGTAATAAAATTATTTGTTGAAGATATTAAATCCTTCAATAATCTTATATTTGAAGTCATTTAATTTTTTAATTATTTTAATTGAGATTGAATTTATTATAAATCAATATTATTTAAAATTTACAAAAGTTTCCTCATCTCAATTAGAAAAGGGAACCACCTACCTTCTTATTCACATCTCATTTCATGTAACACCTAAACAAAACTATATATAATTATCTTCTCCATGTCCCTAGACACATTCTATTCTCTCTCTTATTTGTAAAAGACCAACTCCAGATTCATTTATATGATAATTAATGCAGCTATTTTGAAGAATACGTCCTTGCTCAAACCGAACAGTCTCTATTTTTACTCATATATACCTCCAATAAAATTATGATATATATATAAATAATATAATAATAAATTCATAATACTAAATAAAATTTAATTTTATTATAATTTATTACACAAAATTATACATCCCCTTTCCTATCGAATAAGAAATTATTGTATCGTTCGTGCGTATGTAAGACTTATCATCTCCACATTGATATACAATTCAATTACAAAAAATATATTTTATGAGTGATAATTTTGATGATTTTAATGTATATTTATTATTTTAATTACATAGTTATAGGTATTTAATGATAATAACATATCAACCATTTTACCATGTAATATTTTTGGAAATTATAACGTCGCTCATGCTTATATATGGTTTACCATCTCCACGATGCGATCTGATTCTTTTTTCATATATATTTTCCATGGATGGTAGTAAAGATTAATTTTATCAATATAAATGATTTATATGATATAAAAAATATATATTGATAATATATAATGTACTTTTCATTACTTTAATAAAATATTAAATTGAATACCTCGTTCATGCATATAGATGACTTATCATCACCTTGAATGTTGTATTTTATAATATCTTTCTAAATTTTATGAATCAACCTGAATAAATAGTTACATAATATAAATGATATTTATATTTTGGTTATAGTTTTAGAGATTATGAAATCATACTTTATGTAAGAGGACCAAGGATAAAAAGTCAAAACATTAACAAAAAACAATGAAGTCATTTCCCAAAACATATATTTAACATATAATTTTTTATAAGAGAGTAATATAAACTCATAAGTAAATAATATGTTTTATTATATATAATAATATGGTTCTATGGTATATGTATGATAAAAATATATTTAGTATACATGATTTTTTATGTAGAAAAAGGTTGTTAGGACTTAAAGTAAGCAGAATTGTAGTCTCACTATTTTTTAACAAGACATACACTATATTTACCACTAGTATCTTTTTTGTGGTGTATATAATGACCATGAATATACTCTATGATTATTATCCTTAAATTTTTTGTTATTTACATATCCACATTATGATATCTCTTTCATGGGGCTTACGGTTAAAATAAAACCAGATAGGTAATGGAATTCTATATTTATTTACTTTCATTGAGAGACATATTATACTATAAACCTATAATATTATAATAGGTGTTTACACTACCATTTGGAATTTTGTATCATGAATAATATTTTTTTCAGGATATTATATGTTTCATCTATTTTTATTCCCTCTTTGATTAGAAATCTATATTCCTTCAAAAATATGTTCTCTAGTGATTTTGTACTTGTTTTTAAGATGATATTATATAAATTTTCAAGAAAATAGGATTGATATTATTTTTAACATGGGATTTAAAGATTCCTTTATATTTATTAATGGTTATTTTTAAATATTAAGTTTTTATAAATATGTTACTATTTAAAAAAATAAATTTTAAAAACGGATATCATATTTTCCTATATAATTATTTTCATGTGATCTCTAAAAAATTATTTTCTTTTTATGATATGATTATTTGATGTTATATATGATTTATTTGGCTTATTTTTCAAGGATACTATCATTTTTCATTCAATGGTTGTTTTATGATTATTATGCAATGAGATTTATCAAACCCATTTCATTTACATGCGCCATTTTATGATGGAATGATGTTAATGAAACAAACTTATTTTTATGGGATTTGATTTAATGAATGGATTATGGTCTTGTGGGACACATATGTATATATTTAATTTTGTGATTGGTAAGACCTATATTTCCCTCCAATTAATTTTTTAAAGACTTCTATGTCATGAGATAGGCAAGACTGAAAAGGGATGAAATCTCTGTTAAGTAATACCTGAATCGAATAATATTAATCTTTATTCAGTAATAAAGTACTAGAATGAGTGTAACCATGGATTACTAATACAAAGATGGAACAAAGAGTGAACATGGTTTAATAAGTGACATTTTCTACTATGATGGTCTTGAAAATGATCATTTACTAATATAAAAATATTTTTATTTACTTATGTGTTTTCCACAATTTCATGTCTTTTGTATGCTCTTATGGAATATATTTTTTTCACTCTTTATGAAATTTTATGACGTATTCAGTGATATAATATCATGATTATTTGATATGCAATATATAATTTTCAAATTTTTTATTTCTATTACTATATATTATTATTATGATATGATTTCATATCTTTTATATTTACCCTTAATGAGAATCTCAGATCACATTTTTCTTATGTTTCATTTTACCAGGCTATGAGGAAGTATGTTAGTTATATTTTTTCTAGAAGGAAATAAAATGGATCATTTTTATAAATTATTTTAAAATAATAAAATCAAGGTATAGTGGGATATTGTGTCAATTATTATGAACCCATTTTTTATGAATCTAAGTTGATTAGTGTTTTATTTAATTATTTTAAAAAAATAATCATAAAAATTATGTGGGAATAAAGGTGATCTAGTGTTTCCTTTTAATGTTGAATGTTTTTCTAGAAGAAACTGGTTAAATTTTTTAAATTTTATTTATTTTTAATAGGATCCAGAAGAAATGATTCTTGTATATTAAATATGGTATCAGAGCATTATTTAGATAACTTGGATTTGTTTGTTTTCAAGAGATTAAATCTAATTAGTTATTGATGCCATAATAGGTATGTATAACATAATCTCAAAGTCGTTGAAGCTGTTTTTTAGGGCTTTATATATGAAATATTATGGATACAAATAATTTTTTAATAGAAATTTTTTAAGGAAATATAGGTTATTGATTTTTGGGATTCAAAATAAAAGGTTTGAGATAACCTTTGATGATAAAATATATCTTTAATGTATAATATGTTATGGTAATATTTTAGGCATTTTATACATTATCTATAATTTTAGAAGGAGTATATTAATATAGTTATATACAAATGGACAATCTACATGATGGGAATTAATCGATAATGTTGGGAAAGGCTATTGAGATTCAAGCCACAACCGAAGGGAGACAAGGGTGTAACACCTAAAATTGGAATATGTGTGTTGAGATGAATTAATGTGGAAGAGGAGAAGTAACTTTATTAAAGAAGGAGAGAGGAGAGTTACTTAAATAAAGGGAGAGTTAGGGAATGTAAAGAGATGGGGTTCGTGTGGGCCCCACATAACCTTTATCCTCTCAAAGGTAGTTAGTGACTAGTGGGTTTCACCCCAACTCCCATAATTTGGATATTACCACTTAGAATAGGAATAAAATTTGAACCACAAATTTTATTCAATTCATTATTAATCCCCAAAATTAAACTCCTTCTCCCGTAAAAATGAATATACGGTAAAAGTACTCATAAGAAATTATTGGCGCCGCGGTTCCACCATTGCCCTTATATTTCAATTCAGATCAATGGTTCAAAAGATAAAAAAACCCGCTCGTTCGTTCACTTGACGTACCCGAGCTAATCTTCAGAAAATGATTCCGAGCACACTGGGCCTCGGAATTAGGTTCCGTCAAAAAATTCATACTCATAAAATCCCAAAGAAATTATGAAAAACATTTCCTTGAAATTTATGGGTCTTTACATTTATCCCAGCTCAGGGCTTTACATCCCCATAAATATACATCACAAAATAGGTAAACAAATGAGGGTACTGAGCATGAATCTAAGCCTCCCGCTCCCATGTGCTCTCCTGGAGGTTCCCGTGTTGCCACCTGATGCGCACTAGAAGAATAGACCATCCACATAGGACTCGCTCATATCGATCCTAGATCTCCATCGGGACCTCTGCAATAGTCTCCCCGTCATCGATCTCCAGCTCCTCATGGTTGATGATATGTGTCGGGTCGTGCACGTATCTCCTGATCTAAGATACATGAAAGACATCATGCACCTGGTGCAACTGAGGTGGAAGAGCCAGGTGATAAGACAACTCACATATCCTACTGGGAACCTGGAATGGTCTGATTAAACATAGAGATAAATTGTCACACTAGCCAAATCTCTGTAATCCACGCCGAGGTGAGACCCGTAAGAAAACGTGGTTTCCATCCTTGAACTCTAGTGTTCTCCGCCTCCTATCAGCATTGGACATCTATCAGCTCTGGGCAGTCCTCATCTGCTCCTGGATGATCTATACCTTCTCTGTTGTGTCCTGGACCATCTCTAGTCCTACAATTGTTGACTCCCCCAGGTCTGTCTAGCATAGAGGTGATCTGCATGGTAAGTCATAAAATTCCTCATATGGTGCCATCTCGATGGTGGAGTGGTAGTTGTTATTGTACACAAACTCCATGAAACGTAGATCATCCTCCCAGATGTGACCAAAGTCGAGGACACTTTCACGGAGCATGTCCTCGACAGTCTGAATGGTCCTCTCTGTCTGACCATCCGTCTGTGGGTGAAATGCGGTGATCAGGCATAGCTGCGTCCCAAATTCCTCCTACAAACCCTTCCAAAGCCTTTAAGTAAAGAGAGTATCTCTATAGGAGACGATACCCGATGTCACAACATAAATCCGCATGATCTCCTAAACATAGAGGCATCCCAAGCTCTCCACTAAGCCCTGCTCTCTAATATGTAAGAAGTGGCCCGACTTGGTGAGTCAGTCGACAATCACCCAGATGGAGTCGTGACATCTAGAAATAAGTGGAATTCCTATCATGAAATCCATAGATATTCCATCCCACTTCCACTTTGAGACCACTAAGGTATATACCAGGCCTACTGGTACCTGGTACCCCACCGCCACCTACTGGCAGGTTAGGCATCGTGAAACGAACTCTGCCCCAACCTTCTTCATTCCCAGCCACCAGTACAGTCGGATGAGGTCCTGGTACATCTTTGCTAATCCAGGATATACCTCTAGAGGAGAATTGTAAAACTCTCTCATCACATCCTCTCGTAATGGAACTGGTACCATGGTACGTCCCCTAAAGAGGTTGACGTGCTCTCTGCCTTCAGAAAATCCCATGGGTGCCAGCCCGGAGGATATCTGAGCACGTCGCGCCTCTTAGTCAATGTCCTCAGGCAGGGCCTCTCTGAACCAATGATGTAGTGGAGGAGTGACTGTGAGCGACTATAGAGAGGCAGCTCCATCTCTATCCATGAAGGATATCTGCAACGTGGCTAGCTGCTCCGTTGCCTCTCCATGTAGCTGAATGCCCGACCTACTATTGAGAGCATCATATACTAAGTTCCCCTTCCCATTAGTATAGACTATCTCCATGTCATAGTCCTGGAGGAACTCGAGCCATCACCACTATCTCAGCTTCAGTTCCTTCTGCGAGAAGATGTACCTGAGACTTTGGTGGCTAGAGTAGACTGTAAAGCGATCGCCCATCAGATTGTGTCGCCACGTCTTCAAGGTGAATACCACTGCTGCTAACTCCGGGTCATGGGTAGCATAGTTCTGTTCATGCTACCTCAACTTTCATGAATCGTAGGTGATCACTGCCCACTCCTGCATCAAGACACACTCAAGTCCTATCCCTGATGCATCACAGTAAACTATGTACCCTACGCCCTCCTCCGGTAGCCTCAATATGGGTGCACTGGTCAATCTCTGTTTCAGCTCCTTGAAGCTCTACTGACATCTATCTGACCACATGAAGGGTTTCCCCTTATTCGTCAAAGCTAAAAGTGGTGCAGAAACTCTGGATAAGTATGGCACAAACCTCCGGTAGTACCCAGCCAGACCTAGGACACTGCACCTCTATCACACACCTAGGTGGCTCCTATGCTAGTACTACCTCAATCTTCACAGGATCCACTGCAACTCCCGCCTCAGAGATAACGTGTCCCAAGAAGTGGGATTGTCAAATCCATAACTGACACTTTTAGAGCTTACCATAAAGCTGGTGCTCTCGATGTGGGTCCAGTACAACCCGCATGTGGTTGGCGTGCTCATCCTCGGTAGCCGAGTAAATAAATATATCGTCGATGAAGACTATGAAAAATCGATCGAGGTAATTCTGGAAGATCCTGTTCATGAGACATAGGAAGACTTCTGGAGTGTTGGTTATGCTGAAAGGAATAACCAAGAACTCATAGTGGCCATACCGAGACCTGAAGGCCATCTTCTTGCACATCCTCATCTCAAACTCAGAGCTGGTCATAACCTGACCTGAGGTCTATCTTCGAGAACCATCGTGCTCCCTTGAGCTGATCGAAGAGGTCTCCAATCCTCAGAAGTGGATACTTGTTCTTCATAGTCACCTGGTTCAGGGAACGGTAATCGACACATAGTCGCAAGCTCCCATCCACCTTCTTAGCTTACAAAATCGGGGAAGCCCAAGGTGAAACACTAGGTCGAATGAATCACTTTCACTACAAGTCTTCCAGTTTTACCCATAGTTCTCGAAGATCAGAGGGAGCCATCCGATATGATGGAGTATATATCAGGGCTGTCTTGGGGAATAAGTCAATATAGAAGTCTACCTATCTACGAAGAGGTAGTCCTGGAACGTCGTCAAGAAAAATGTCCGCATACTGATCCACCACAATAGGGAAACTCGGACTCCACATGTCAACTGCTTCTAGGATGAGGCTAGCCAACTGATGAGCGATCAGCTGTCCTCTTCTCTGTGTGAGTCCATCCTGCACTGCAAAGGCTCCCTTCTTACTGATGAAGGTGAACCTACTCCCATCTGTGCGGACACACCGCACTTTGCGCCTAACACAGTCGATATGGGCATGGACCGTAGATAATCAATCCATGCCCAATATGACGTCATAAGGCCTCAACGCCACTATAAGAAGATCCCAGCTGAAACTCTCCCCTCATAGAGTAAGCTCACACTGCTGACACCAGTGTGTAATTGTCGAGTCTGCTCCCGTAAGAGTCTCTAGCCGTAAGGATCGATCCAACGACTCCGTCAGAATCTACAATCTCCAAACAAGGGAAGCGACAATAAAAGAATGACTCAATCCTGTGTCTATAAGAATTGCAACAAAGGTGGAGTAGACACAGATAGTACGTCTAATCAACTCAGGTGTGCCGTGGTCGTTGGCCTCCACTGCCTGAAGTTGAGCCTGCCTCTGTCTGCCAGCTCCCTGCGGTTGGGGTGGGCCTCCTGGTGGTGGTGCTAGTAGGGTCTCAAAGCTTTTCCCACCACCTTCTGCCCAGTCAGCTCCCCTTCCTCGTCCACCTGATCCCTGAGGACCACCATGGTTGAACCTATACCTCTTCCTGGGTGGTCCCTCAACCGTCTGTTGCTCCTCTGCATGGCGGGTTGGGCCGTCACGAGCCATGTGGCCCTGCCCGCCGCATGCCTAGCACTGCATGCTCCTCGTATACTGGCTCTATTCCTAGTGCCTCACAAAATAGAACATGTATCCTACGGTCATCCACTTGATGGTCCAGTCTGCTTGGACCCCTTTGACATCCTTCGACTGCCAGCTGTAGAGGACTCTACTACGTGTTTCCCTACGGTAGGTCTCGCTGTCGGTGTAGGCTCAGCAAGAAAACTCTCTACAAGAAGGGCTTGCTCTAGTAATCTTGCTTGTGTTGGAATACTGAGGGAGACCATCGATTCCATGATCTCATACCTCAGTCCTTACTCGAAGGTCTGGGCCCAGAAGAATGGGTCCAGTACCATGTCCGTGTAGTAGCGTGAGAGATCAATAAATCTCACCGAGTACTGGGCTACTGTCATGCTGCGCTGCCGCAGCTGTAGTAACTCCTAAACTTGCACTGCACAGAGGGTGCCTGTAATGACCTCTGAATGTAAAAGGCTCTCGAATTCTAACCAAATAAGTGATTCCTCATCGTGAACCTGAAGCATCAGGCTCCACCATCTACCTGCTTCCGCGTGTAGAAGACTCGCCGCAAGGATCACCATGAGATTCGATGGTGTCCCTACCAATATAGAGACTTGGACAATAGCCTCTAGCCAATCCTCGACTGCCTGATGGTCTGTCTCCCTATGGAACCTGGGTTTTCTCTGACACTGAAACTCGTGCAGTGCACTCTGGCGATGTGCACTCTCAACTGCTGGGGCTGGTGGAATTGGTGGATCGGCTGGTAGAGGTACATCATGTGCCTCCGCTGTAATGGTGCCCTGCACCAAGGCCTCATCACTCGGTGGGATGCCGTCTCGCACAAAACATGTAACCCTAACTGGATGCCTTCGTGGGGTCATCCTCAATTAAACATGTGCACCACGGTTAATACAGTATACCTGGTGAGATGACACAAAGAAATCACAAATAAAACCTTTGAAACACACATGCAATCAATGATTTCGTTCATTGAGTCGGAAATCAGAAGGCAAGGTCCTCGTGTATGGATACGTCGGCCGCCACACCAACACTGGACTCCCTGGACTGATAAACACACTCAATACCCTTAACACTATTTTTCACATAGTAAAAATTATCAGAGTCCTGAGTTCTGCGATAAAACCGACTCCTCTGATACCAATTTGTCATGACCCGTCCTCGGGGCCCGTGCTGTGACTACCCCATGCCCACCTTTCATAGGCCAGGGGTTGGCGACTAGCCCAAAGGCGTAAATCTATATAAAAGGGAAGGAATTTCATTTATATAAGTAAAGAAAGACAACAGAGTATGCAAGATGAAGTAAACACTAAGTAAACTGAGTACAAAATAAGTGCTGAAAAGTAAGTGGGAAAGTATACAAACCCAACCGAAAGTACAATAAAACTGAAAAGAATGTATAACAGCTGAAAAGTAAAGTAGCAACCACCAAGTCGTCCTCCGGAATTCTCACCTGAAGGGTGGGTACAGATAGTCTCATTGGCTCCTTGTCTCCTTCCGTCTGCTTCGTGTACGTCCCTCCTGATAGACCACCTCCAGGTACTGTCCCGCTCCACAAGCCTCAACCACGATCAGTGATGTCCATCGTCTGCAACCAACACAACGTAGTGCGGGCATTTCCCATGCAGGGGTGAGTATACGATACTCAGTAGGGACCCCGAGACCCCCGATGGTCTCCCAGAATCCACAATGGAAAACCCAGAAAGGAAAGATAGAAACACAAAGTATCAACCAACACTAATTAGGTATATGCCCACACATATACCTAAGTCATCAATTCCAGTTCGGCTCCAACACACGAGCCCAAGATCAACCCAATCCACACAGAAAAGAACAACCCAATCCACAAAGTATAGTAAGTCAATCATATCAAAGATAATTATTGAAATTCAAGTATCATCTCTCACATGTATACATCATTCGTAAAGAAAAAGAGATGATCCGATGTAGTTACTGATTCATCTAAGCTAGGACCCACGTAGGATACTAGACCAGATAAGCTGTCAGACTCATATAGGATACTAGTATAGCTACACCGTCGGACCCATGTAGGATACTACATAGAGGTCAATACTGTTGGACCCACGTAGGATTCAATTACAGTAGTCGTCACCACCGAACCCATAGAGGATTCTTGTACGGTTGTCGTCTTCGTCGAACCCACGGAGGATTCCAATACATTAGTCTTCACCGTCAAACCCATGGAGGATTCCAGTACAATAGTTCTTGCGGTCGCAGCTAGCTCTAGGGTTTCCGCCCAAAGCATGCTCGATTCTGGGAGGGTCTGCTTCTCGAGTCAAAGGGATGGATACATCAATTGTCATGAAGACCAGGGATGATGTATCCCAAAGTTCCGTCCCACTTCATAGGGGAAAAACCATGTATAATGTTCCAATGTCATAGTGAACAAGATGACCAAGCCATTTTCCAAAAGTACATGACATTTAGATAAGAGATACATGCTGTGTCATCAGACACCGGGTACTGCCCGTGTGATACGGTCTGTGTCGCAGGGCTGGTCGTGTAAAATGTAAGTACACGACATGTGGTATGGTTATACGTCGGGTCTTTAGTCCACAAGTACTGTCTATATACCACATCCTATGTCCAAGGGCTGTTTGTGTAAAAAAAGTAAAATACAAGGCGTGTCGTATAGTTACACACCATGTTCAAACATCTGGGGTCGGCTCCGTGTACACTGGCCATGGTGAAGGAAGTACACACCATGCCTCTTGGCCGTGTAGTTTTTCCATTGTCTGTGTATCCCCCAGATTACACGATGAGCCTCGTAAAGCCGTTTCTGCCTTTCTATGAAGAGAATACACGTCGTGCCTTGTGGCGGTGTATTTCTGTCTCTGTCCGTGTATTTTCCTCATATACACACTATGTCCATGAAAGTCTCTTCTGTCAAACTGTGTGGACAATACATGCCATGTGACCGGTGTCACGCACCTTGTGTCACTTCTTCTGATGTCCGTTACTTCGGCCACTGAACATTTGGACTACACGGCGTGTGCTTTGGATGTACACGCCGTTTATTCTTGTATTTTCCAAAAACGACGCCTCTGGCCAGCACGCTTCCTGATGCGTCCATATTTTGTTCGGATGATTCATTTCCTACAAAACTCCCATTCCTAGGTCTTCCAGATGTTTCGAGGCAGTTTCTGATGTTTTTGGGCCTCTGATTGGCTCCAAAAACTTGCCTTGATTCGCTGCTCAAGAACGGTTGGAGGACACCATACAACAAGAACGACAGAGGAATTATACCATGTTAGTTTGGTCTGGTTCCTTCCGCATTAGTTTGATAGAAAAAGGTTTTAGAGAGAAACATCAACATGGAAGGAAAACCAATATTTCTCAATTCAAAACATAACTCCGCCTCAATTCTAGATGGTCAGTCGCTTGAAGAAGGATGGAGATTATTTCATTGATGTTGCCACGGAAAGATGGTGTCGCTTCGTCAACATCGAGTAGAAATAATCCGAGGATGGATCTGGTGTTCCTCGCGTTCTCCAACGAAGAAGATGATGTTCCTCAATGTTTAGATCTCTCTCCCCCAATCCTTAACACAACGAGCCAATCCCCAAATAAAAAAAGGCTCCTCCTTATTTTATTAATTCATACCATGTATTTAAATTTTAAAAATCAAACACATCACCCTCTTAATTGAATATGTGTGTTGGCATGAATTAATTTGGAAGTGGAGAAGTCACTTAATTAAAGAAGGAGAGAGGAGAGTTACTCAATTAAAGGGGGAGTTAGGGAATGTGAAGAGATGGGGCTCGTGTTGGCCCCACCTCACCTTTATCCTCTCAAAGGTAGTTAGTGACTAGTGGGTCTCACCCCAACTCCCATACATAGGATATAACCACTTAGAATAGGAATAAAATTTGTACATCAAATTTTATTCAATTCTTTATTAATCCCCAAAATTAAACTTCTTCTCCCGTACAAACGAATCTATAGTAAAAGTCCTCTAAAGCCATTACCAGCACTGCGGTTCCATCGATGCCCTCATATTTCAATTCTGAGAAACGCTTCAAATGATAGAAAAACCCGGTCGTTCGTTAACTGAACGTACTAATGCTAAACATTGGAAAATTATTCCGGGCAGACCAGGCCTCGGAATCCGGTTCCGTCAGAAACTGCATACTCGTAAAATCCCAAAGAAATTTAGAAAAAAACTTCCTTGAAATTTACAGGTCTTTATAGGTTCCTTCTTATATCTAGCACTTGTAGAAGAAAATATAAAAATTCTCAAAGGAAACAGTTGGGTGTGATCTAAAAATTAATGTAGGGTCTCAGCAAGTGTTCCATAATAAATTCTATATTGATAAACCAAACTGTGACTTCAGTTTTAAATAAAACAAGAATGGTATTTAATTTTAATATTTAAATAAAACCTTCATTCATTTAAAGAGATATAAAACATTTCAAAAATGACATAAATAAAAAAATTAAACAAAAAAGTATTTATAAATCACTAGGCATTAGTAAAGCAGTTTCACAGTCAATGGCATTTGTATTTCAAACATTCATAATAATAACCATTGTAAAATCCCTAAGGTATGATAACTAAATGATATAGGATCATCACACTATCATAATTTTATCATGACATGTATGTGTAAAATATCCATTTGGCTTAGCCCAAATAGAAGGCTTCAACATCCCATCAAGGTAATGGTCTACTTGTATAGATTTTTGTTAGAGCTATCATCACCAAGCTATTTATGAAGAATTTCTATCATTGATTTCATATACAAAATGAGAAACTAACTACCAAGGATCTCATGTTGTCAATAAATATATGAATATAAAAATGGAAAATCATTTCATCTCAAATAAATCATCAATCATAGTTCAATTTACCACATTTCCTTTACAAATACTTGTCACTTTTAGAATAAAAACATGTTTATTCATCAATTCAGGCCATTGTTTAAAAAAAACCAATCATATGGTTTTTATAAATTAAATTTAATCCAATTTAAAAAATATATCCTCAAATCATTTCACAATTTTCATAACTTTCAAAACACACTACAAATTTCAATTATAATGTAAGTGTGGGATTTTACCAAAGCCCATAACATATCAATTTCAATCCCAATTCTCATCAAATTGGTTTATGAAAAATCAATTGAAATAAATTTAAATTAAATATTGAAATTCATAAATATAAATATTTGGAAATCTCAAATGAAACCACCTAGCTTTTTCATGGAATCACAAGGCCTCCAACAAGAAATTCCTAAGAAGAATGAAGGCAGAAAAGATATAGGAACTCAAACTAGAATAAAGATACAACAACAAATATATTATATAAATAAATTTAAATAATATCTATCAATGTACAAGGATATAAAATTGAGATATGTAAGAGACAAGAAGACGACTTACCCAGAGGGATGAACCATAATAAAAAAATGATCTACAAATGAATATATGATCCAAAGGGATTGGAGATCTATGAAATAAATCTAAAAGTATCTATAGTTGAGGGAAATGGTGTCTTTATAAGTTAAATAATAATTTCAACCTAACAAATAGCATTAAACTTACACTTGGGATGATACACGGCGTGAAACCTATTTACTTGTGGTGTAATTTTTGTATACAACAAACAATAAAAATCCTAACACCATTTAGTAAAAATATTTGATTTTTAATATTTACACTATGTTTAAGTTTAATATGACATGTTAACATGAATGAAATGTTATCATATAATTTTATATTCCATGATATTATTATAAGTCATGTAAACCCACTGCATGATGAATAAATATCATTTTCACTACAAAAAATGCAGGTTTTATACTTAAAATCCCAAAATAACCATTACTTCATAATAACAGGTATCATACTAATCTATTATTGGAATTAATCAAACAATAAATAATCAAAAATAACAATGCTTAAAACATACATAAGATAAAGGGTACAGGGAGTTAGAACCTCCCCACCATACAAACGTTTTTTCCCAAGAAAGACTATCAAAAAATAGCTATATCAAATAGATTATGTCACTAATCTCTCATATGTGGGTCACAATCCCACATATCATGTGAAAAAGAACCCTAAATTCATTCCATAAGGGCCAAAGATATCATCCTCTCATGAAGTTCCTTGGTCTCAGAATCAACTATCCTAATGATTTAATCAGTCACAAATAAATCAAGTTTAACATCAATATCAATCAAGATCAAAACATGAGAATGATTGGAAACATACATATGAAGATGAGATACCTGAAACACATTATGTATTGACAAAAAGTTTTGAGGAAGTTCCAAATGTATATTAACAATACATATTTTCTCAAAAACCCCAAAAGATCCCACAAAATGTGAAGAAATCTTCTATTTTCCCCCAATCCAACGATAAACTAAGTAAGGTGAAACTTTCCAGAACATTAAGACCCCAACTGAAAACTCCATTGGTCTACTATATTGGACAGAATATGATATATAACAGCTCTATCCTATCCACATATTCTGAAAAAAGTAGTTGAGTCATTTTTTTACCATTATGTTAAACCATGTTCGGTCTATCAATTGAACTATTTATGATCTACCAACAACACAAATTATATTTACATGGGATTCTATAAAATTACTCAAAAAGATCCATTCTTATCATATACTGGTAAATAATTATATAAGAAAACTATACTAGACCCAAATTTCCATCCCATAGTCAATCAAAATAGAGGACGCATGCATGAATCATATCATTAGGAATCTGTATAGTCCATTATGTTTGTTCATTAGTCTTCAGTTGATTTTTTGTACTCAGATAAACCTAAGATCTGTATCCCTATGGAAGTCTTATAGAAAAGGGATATATATAACGAGGATACCTATTATATTCTATAGTGTTTGGCATGTGCATCCCAACGCATGCAAATTTGAAATATTTATTTACCTACTAACTACTGTAGAAGTGGTGAGCAGGGTCAAACCACATAGAGATTGTCATTAGAGACTAGAAATGTCCTTTTGGAGGAATGTTCTGGAATATTGGCTTCAATTTTATGATTAACAACTATGTTCTAAAAATTAAATGACTATTTTAAAAATAACTATTTAAATTAACTAAAACTGTCTACATGAACTAAGCTATGAAAGAAACTGGCGGAGATTGAAGTGTCAGAGTCATGACGTCCGTTCAAGTGCATGAAATGTCAATTATTTAATTCCCAAATTTGAATATTTATTTATTCAATTATCATTGATTCCAAATTTAATCAAAATAATATCTGGTCCCATTCTCAGATGTTAGACAGTATTCTAATGTTTACAGAAATTATCCGTCATTTTGTTCTCTGTCCTGACGAATAATATGTGTGTCATTATAGCATTGAATCACTTGGTGAAATATGACGACTCATTTCTCACAATTTCGAAGTATCCACCTATGTCGGTTTTTCTTACATGAGATCACATATTCAGTATCACTCACACATGTTTGATGAAGCTAACACACAAAATATTTATTTTTCAATTAATATATTTATTTATTCAGAATTCGCTTGCGCGCTTGAAAGAATTCTGGAAAAATACATTCTTTGATGAACACCCGTTCGTGATTACATATTATGTATCACACGAACGGGTACCAAACCAAGTGTGTAGATCCCAAATGACAATTAATTTCAACGCATATATAATTAATTAAATAAACATTCAATTAAAATTAATTTAAAAGTCAATCAATCATATGAATAAATTAAATACATTCATTCACCATCACATTTATCACAACTCCGACACCGATGAATTACCCTATCATCAAGACGACACGACACATAAAATAATAAATAAAATATATCACAGTGCTTGTGCCATTGTTGTGGTCACCGCGAGACACCGTCAACAATCGCAATATAATAACCATTGCACCACTCCATGCGTTCGCTGACGCCACACCCGAAATAAACCACTGTGTCGCTGAAATTATAATCTGATCTGTGCTTGATCTTGCTGTGCGACATGAATCTCCAGATGCCATACGAACATCAATTTTGTGTCTGAACCCCCACTGCGTCGATGATGTTTTATATTGAATTCAATGGTGGATTTATGACGCATCAGATCGAGGAGAGACCACAGTTTTTTATGGTGTACCTGTTGTACCCTGATGTGGCTGAGAAGAGGTGTTGGGGATGAGCGGGTAAGGGTGTCGCTGGTTATGGAGGATGGGGTAGGGAGGATAGGGAGGAGAGGGGATATGGGAGAGGGTGGGTAACGGGGAGAGGCGAGGGTTGGAGATGGAGGGTCCGTGGGGAGGTGAGGGGATAGATGAGTGAGTGGAGGAAAGAAGGCGCGGGATAGGCAGGGGTTGAGAGATGGGGCGGTGGGACTGGGTTCCGATGTTGGGAGGGGAGGCGGCAGGGTAAGGGAGAGTGGGGCGGCAGGTTTTGTGGGGAGCAGATTGGGAGATAGCAGGTGGGGTTTCAGGGGAATAGGAGGAGAGACCGAGGGGTGAGAAGAGGGCAGGGGTAGCGGGTAGGCATGATTGGGAGGGGAGGCGGCTGGTGGAGAGGGGAGAGGAGTAGGGAGCGAGTAAAGGGGAGGTGGGTAGGGGAAAATATGGGGATCTTTTTAGGCACGAGTGGAGAGAGTTAGGGGGATAAGGGATGTGGCATCAGTGATTGGGAAGAGGGAGATGAATGGGTCAAAAGGATGGTGATTGGTGAGAGAAAACGGAAAATGGGGAGGGGATTGGTGCGTGGAAAAAGGGGGAGTTGGTGTGCATAGTTAGGGGGGATAAAAAAGATAAATAAAATAAAATAAATAAAATGTTAAATTCATTTAAAAAAAATAATTATCTAGTTAAGTTAAAAATAGTGATAAATAATTATATATTAATGTACATGTAATTAAATATAATATTACTATTAAATATAAAAAATAAACTAATAACAAATACCATTTTATTAATGCAACAAAAATGAAATAAAATACAAATTATAAAAATATATACTAATAAAAATTAATAAAATAATGTAAAATAAAATTATGGAAACTAATAATAATAATATAGTGTTAAATATAAAATATAAAATTAATATAACTTATAGAAATACTAAATTACTGATATAAGTATATAAATAAACTAAAAATTATCAAAATATCTAAATTACAACAAAAATACAAAAATAAACTCAAAATATAAAAATTGGTTAAATTACACAATAAAAACTAAGTTTGAAAATTATAAAAAATACATGTAAAATCCATGTACATCAAATACCCCACACTTGAGGTTTTTCACTCCTGGGTAAAACAATTCGAAATAAAACACAAGTGGTCCCATAGACAAATCCAAACATCAAAATTACATGTTCAAAATTTTTCATTCTCTTACCACATAAAATATCATGCTTCATTTAAAACATCATTTTTCAAGAAAAAATTTTCTTTCACATTAATTCTTTTCAAATCAAGTATGTGCAATCATGTATCATGTGACCTACCTCACTATCACTCTCATCTCTTAGAAAAAAATTGATCAACATAATGCTAACTTCTCGTACACAAGCATGATTTCCATAGTATTGCCATGAATTTCACACATCCACTAGTAGAAATCAAAATAATGCACCAATCTCAAAGACTTTACATGAAGTTCAAATGTTTCTGAAGCTATGGGATGGTGGGCTAAAATAAATTGACATATTTTTGGTAAAAAGGAGGGTTGAATCTTGAAATAAATGCATGATATATCTCAATACAAATGTCTCTCACATATGTATCCCTCAAACTCTCACTCTGCCACACTTAAAACATTGCTTGTCCCCAAGCAATTGATAATACACTGTTTTTCCCTCTTTTTATCTCTCTTTTTTTAAGACACAACTCACTCAAATAATATGGTCAAGAATAATTGGTGAGTATCAATTCCAAAACCCCATGAAATAAATGTCAGATAATAATCCCAAAGAATGGTATAAAAGTAGAGTATATGTTGTAACATCTCGGTGAAAGTAGGTCATATTGAAAACTCTCTAGTTCCTAGAGTAATGGATCATCACTATTATAGGTATCCCTAAACAGGAGGGTTACCGTGTATTGATCACCAATGTACTCATTTTTGGAACTCAAAAGGATTATATATCCCTATATCGAAATATATGTAATGAATGTGTCTACTGTTAAAAATAACTCATATGATAAGGATGATGTATTGTCAATCCATGTACATTAAATGACTCACTTCTCCTTAAAGATCCCTCTCCAAGAGTACATCTCTCCCCCACACTTAGATTGAAAATTATCACGCAAAAAATAATGAAATTGGTAGGGAAGGGTATCAGTTATGGGATTATCCTTAAAGGCTTCTTCATGGATTCTAAGGGCTACAGGATGGAGAAAATATTTGGGTGGCTCAGTGGGTCAACAGGGAAAAAATATCAAACATATTCCTTGATCATTTTAGTGAATCTTTCAAAAATTCATATCGCTTTGATGGAAACACATGGAAAGTTCTAGAAGAAAAAACATGGTTGAGATTCCCACATGAAAAAGAGAAATAAGAGATGATTGTAAAATGGCTCAGATTCGTCACGTGTATATAAATATAATGTTGGACAATACAGGTGAGCATGAGTGCAAACAACTATCTCAAAAAAAATACATGTTTTTGAAAAACATGTTTGAAGGATGAAATAATATCACGAATCTACTAAGTCATGAGATCAAGGATCAATGATTTATTAATAAGAATCAGGTTTTCAAACTGCCTTGAGACACAAGTGGTACGTTTCCAACAGTGTTGCGACAAAAATACAACAGCTTTTATGTGGGTTCATCAATGACAAGAATGTTAGTTTTTTTCATTTTTCAAAATTTTCTTGTTTTTTTTGTTAATTGTCATGGTGTTTTTGGAAGAATAAAATATGGAAAAATAAATAAAATACTTCCATGTGTAAGTAACGATAGACACGAAGAGTCTATTTGTATCTGATGAAGCTCCAAACATCGTATACCTATAAAACCTACACAATGACAGCACATACTCGCATCATATCAAAGAAGTCACACCATAATCAAAATAATGTGGATGATAAAAATATTTATGTGGAATTTAAATCCAATACAGTTCCAGGAGAAAACATATTGCGGTAAATGCATGCATTTTTATTTAAAATAAAACTTAATGAAATGAAATTAAATGAAGTGAAATGAAAACAAACAAATGATGGGTTTCATCCCATTGAGCACTATGTTTACATCATCTTTAGCCAGACATTGTTGAAACCCACCAGGGTCAAATGGAAATTTAAACCATGCATCTTTTTTCTCAGTAGGAGTGTGGAATCAGTTTGTTGAAGATGAGTTTATCCTGGAAGCTTTACAAAATCTCAGTAAAATCTTGTTAGAATAATGAATGTTTGGAATGAAATGAAAATATGAAAAATCACAAGGGAATAAATATACCTTTCCTGAAGAAAGACTCATCGAATAATTGAATATCGGGAAAAGTCGGTCAATGGAAAGATCAAGAAGATCACTTCCTTGAACATACAAAGGTGAAAAAGTGTCACTACCAAACTCCTTCAGTGGTTCTCTAATATCCATCACATCTTTGAATGCAGTATCTGGGTTGATGATGTATCCAAATTCATTTTCACAGCCAACTACTAGCACACATAAATCTGATGGTTTAAAACTCAATTCATGCTTGATGGTTTCATTGATTGTGCCAAGGTCAACAATATTGTTCACATATGTGGGTATATCATGTGATGTGTTTCTAGCCTCGATTCATGGAGCAAGTGGCGCAAGATCAATTGGAGCAGATGACTCCATTTTGTCAAGAATGGCATCTTTTTTAAAATTTCATTCTATACCGCCCTCATCATAATTCTCTGTAGGTATATGTTTCATCGCAAAATAAGTACCCTACAAGCAATCCCATTCTTCCGTTGTTTCTATAAAATTATGAGTGTTCTCTACCTGCAATGATGATTGATTCTTCGACTCCAAAAAATCTTCAGATGTCTCTATTAGAGAAAAAGTATCAGACTCACAAAGATTTTCAGAAACAGGTGATTCGATATGATATGAAGTGATTTCCTCTTGTGTGTGGCAATCTATTATTTCTTGGTTCAATTATGAATCTATCATGGTACATAATGGTCTTAGTTCAATATACTCTTCATCCACAAAATTTGTGATTTTATAGACATTGATCATGTCCTTTTTACATTGGGATGGCTGTGTTGTGAATTCATAGAAGAAGGACATGAAATCACATTTTCTGAGGGACCATTATGTTAAATAGGGTGGAAGAACAAGATCTCATATTCTCCAAATGGGATTATATTAGAAGAATTATATTGGGGCGGATATGAGTCATCACTTGGATGAAATAAAGGCGGATCGATCTCATTTTTAGAATCGGGACATGAATGTTGTTCAAATGGAACCTCCATTTCACTCTCCTCAAAATAATTGTTTTGAATTAGATTATCATGTAGTAATGAATCAGTTAGTTTCGAAATATGATTCATTAGACCATCAAGTGGTAATGAAGCTGTTAGTTATGAAATATTATTCATTTGATTTACTAAATTCATCAATTTTTTTTTCTAGATCTTTTGTTGAGGAGAGAAACTTTTAATTGAATTCATCTTGAAGCTCAAACCTCCTATTGGTCTCAGTGATAGCATATTGTGACATGTTCTCAATTATTGAATCATTTGTTTGACATGAATTATCATGTTCCAAATTTTTAAGAAAGAATTGCCTTTGAAAATGATCAACAGATGTATAAGGACTGGTTTTATAGCATTGAGAAATATTCTCATATGGATCATACCATGGACTTTAATAAAAATCATTGAAATAAATGGGATTAACTTGATAGCTCATGTGTGGTGAATAATTATTTGTCATACCTTGAGTTGGGGCTGCGTAGGGCGGGTACTGGTTGTAATTATGTGGTGCGGCCCATGTCATTATGAGCTTATGGGTGTCTTGAAAATTCTTGCAATGAAAAATTCCAAGAGTAGTAAACTGTTTTTTTGTTGGTTTGGTTTTTGGTTTTTTACCTAAATCACTCTTTTAAAGGAACTACTAATGCTACTATTCTCCCAGGAAACAATGCCCGAAATTTGGCATGCGTGTCGCAATGCGTGAAAATTTGCAATATGTATTTACCTACTTACTACTGTACAAGTGGCGAGTAGGGTCAACCACAAAGAGAATTTGAGTAGACACTAGAAATTTTTTTTTGGAGGAATGTTTAGGCAGATGGGATTTAATTGCGTGATTAACAACTAAGTTTTAAAATCTAAATGACTATTTTATAAATAGCTATTTAAATTTAATAAAACTATATAAGTGAACTAAGCTATGAATGAAACTGGCAGATATGGAAGTGTCAAAGTCATGACGTCCGTTCATGTGCATGAAATGTCAATTATTTAATTCCCACATTTGAAAATTTATTTATTCAATTATCATCGATTCAAAATATAATCAAAATACTATCTGGTCTCGTTCTCTGATGTTAGACAGTATTGTAATGTTTACACAAATTATCCACCATTTTGTTCTCTGTCCTGACGAATAATTTGCGTGTCATTATAGCACTGAATCACTTGGCGAAATACGACGACCTGTTTCTCACAATGTCTATGTATCTACCAATGTCACATTCGCTTACATGAGATCAATTATTCAGTATCACTCACACATGTTTGAAGATTTGCACACAAAAAATATTAATATTTCATTTAATATATTTATTTATTCAGAATTCGCTCGTGCGCTTGATCGAATTCAGGACTAATAAATTCTTTAACGAACACCCGTTCATGATTACTTATTAGGTATCACATGAACGGGTACCAAATCATGTGTGCAGAGCCCAAATTAAAATTAATTTCAACGCAAATATAATTAATTAAATAAACATCCAATTAAAATTAATTTAAAATGCAATCAAATATAGGAATAAATTAAATACATGCATTCACATTCACTTTTATCATAACTCTGACACTGATGAATTAACCAACCATTGCGATGACACGACACATAAAATAATAATTAAAATATATCACTGTGCTCATGTCATTGTTGTGGTCACCGCGGGATGCCATCAACTATCGCAAAATAATAACCATCACTCCACTCCATGCAGTTGCTGACGCCAATCCCGAATTAAACCACCGCGACGCTGAAAATACAATCTGATCTGTGCTAGCTCTCTCCGTGCGACGTGAATCTCCGGAAACCCCACGAACTTCGATGATGTGTATGAACCCCGCTGCGTCGATGATGCTATATGTTGAATTCGAGGGTGGATTTCCGCTACTTCGGATCGATGAGAGTCCACTGTAACATCCTAAGTAAGTAATTAATGATATATATTTTTATCTAATTCTATTAATGAATTAGATATTGTTTTATAGTCTTAAAATGAGAATAAATCCAATCCTAAGCATGGAATACACTAATATTTGTAAAAGATTGTTTTACTGCCTTTTGACGGAAAACCATTTTTAAATCTATCTTTTGAAAATTTTATAAGCTATATTTTCCAAAATAAACTTATTCTCTATGATTGGGACATTTAAATATACTTTGGATAAATTTATGGTATTTTTCGAATAATGTTCGTTTTTTAATGAATAGTGAAAACTGTTGTATTTTAATTCAAAACCTTTTTTAATCTAATTTGTTTATATGATTTTATTATCATTTTAATTGGGTTTAAAGTTAAATTAGAATATATTTTTACCATTTAATCCAATAGTGGTAGTTGGAATTAATTTCACTTTGAAATTGGACTTAAACTAGTGTCAATCTTTTGATACTTATTGTTTCATAAAAACACGCTATTTGCTCTGACAGCGGAAATTAATTATTAAATTAATTAATGTAACTTATATGTTTTGAATTTTTTAAAATATAAATCATTTTTTAATTAGGAATATCAAATATAGCTTAGGGTGATGTTTTGGTATTTTTCTAAAATTTCAGTTTTTGATGAATAGTGAAACCACTAAGTGGAACTTAAAAAACTGATTTTTTGTTTAAATGAAATTTTACCACCTCTCTGTTTTGAATTTCAAAAATACGACATATATTATTGTCATTAATAAGTAAAATTTGGTTCAATGGGATTAAAATAATTTTTTGGTGAATAGTATCTTTTAAGTTTATTAATCACGATTAGAGGTAATTAGTGTAGTTTAAGGTAAAAATAATGTTTTAATAATATGAAATGACCTAGACAAATGTCCTACCTTTATTGGATGTGTCATGGACGACCCAGACAACCCATGAGTCTATTTTTGGGACCCCATGGAGCCACTTGGGTAAGATAAAGACATTAATGCCTTTTTTTAAAGTAAAAGTAAAAATGACACAAACATGAGTTGGTTTACTAAAACAATTTTTACATGGGGTTATACAAGTCATATTTTTGCCTATAAATTTTAATTGGAAATATAAAATATTTTCTACATCATGATAGTTTTTTTATAATTTTGAAACATTAAATAAATTCAATTATTTATGACATCATAATGATGCAGCGATTACCTCATTAATAACGGATTTAAATAAAATGAAAAGATAATGTTAAAACAATAACCTACACTTGTTAAAAACCTATTGTATGGGTCGATTTCGAACCCATATCACCGAATCCTAGAAATTTATAATTTCGGGACCGTTTTTTTCCAAAAATCGTTTTATAGAAAAGTATCTTTTCTTAACTTTCCAAAAGTGCCTCTCCTCTCCTCTTATAAAAGGCCCCCACCTCTACCACCTTACCCACACTTCAAAAGCCTTTGTCTCGGCCAAACCCTTACCATTTTGTCTCTCCACATTCCTCTATTACTCTAAGAAGCCTCACTTTGGGAAGAAGTCTTCCCAAGGAAGCTTTTCAGCTCAGATCAAAAAGAGTTACCCGATTTAAAGGTAGTGTCATCTCTTTTGTTCTTATGTATTATTTTTCTTCTCAAACCACTTAAACTCTTTTTATTCATTTATTTTGTAACAAAACCAGTATCTTAAATATACTAGGATGTTTTTATAATAAGGATTATAGCTACACTTACACACACCTATATATAATGTTTAAAGAACATACTGTTTCTGTGGATGGAGAATTTTTGCCTCACGAAACGATGATTGTTCAACACTCATATAACAACTTCAAAGGTGGACATTAAGATATCAATATATTTATATATGATATATAATATGTTTATCTTTTACTTAAGCTTCTGTATTTTTCATTTATGGAATACCTTTATGGTTTCCATTATGGGTAAACGTGATATCTTTATTTTAGGAAGTGCGGACTACCACCCCCTCAAAGTGATTTGATTCGTTAATGCCATATGTGGGACATATAAAGGATGTAATTAGTGATATTATATATGATATTATAATGGAATTATAATATAGCTTTATATCATTATTATTCAATTCCATAAAATAGGAAATATAAATGAAAGTAGTGTTCATGCGTACGTACATCTTATCATCTCCATGAACGGTGCATTTCATTTCTTACCTCTAAACGTTATGTACTATTATAAATGCATGTATATACTGGATATATATGATATATATGATATCTACATCATGAGTATAACTCTTGATATGATGTATACATGAACAACTTGTAATTATAAAGTGTTTATTTTTGACTCAAGTACCAATGATCATTAAAATGACCGTTATTAACTTAAAAAATTACATAGTGTTCATGACATGGTAATAAGTGATATAAAAGGAATAATGAACTTGAAAAAGGTTCTTATGCAAGTTTAAATTAACTCAAGTTTATTATTCAGGTGGTTAAAGAAAGTTCGAGTCATGTCGGACCCGAGGTATGGGATTTCATCTCAATCTCCTTTCATTAAGGCATATTTTGTTTTATACACAACCTTCTTTTATACGGTGTATAAAACCCTTTGAATTATACGTTTATCCAAAAGGAATATGTTTTTTATACAAAGCATTTTACCAAACAACAAAAGGGTATGTTTTTGTCGTATGTATGCGTCGACAAAGACTTCTCCACTACCGTGACCATTATTTGAGTTTCGGTTTCCTCTACAAGCCATGCCTTTTTTTAAAATGAAAAATAAATACCATGTTTTACTTTCCTTTTATTTTGGTATTGAAAATGGTATTCATAATGTTTCTATTATATCAATGTGTTATATTGATATCTTGTGATTGAAATGTGGAAATGTTATGTTACCTTTATTCATGTTTTATGTGATACGATTATCTTATGGTTCTTGGGAATTGTTATGAAGACAGGTGGTTCCGTGATAAACTAAGGGAAGTTGAGCCTGATATAGCTCTCCAATGCATTGAGTAACACAAAGGGTATAAACATTGAGGTTTCTCCAAAGAGATTTAGGGAATATACTATGATGGGTATTCCAAACATAACCAAGAGGGTTACTCCCTACGTAAGAATGTTATGAATGCCTCAAGTTGCCTTTATGTCTTATGATTTCTATGATTTATTCATGATTTTATGAGGTATGTTATAGTGCTTATGTTTTATGGGAAAAGTATGATTTCATTATTATGTATATATGTACTCATGTTTCCTTTCCATATTTTTCTATCCCTTACTGAGCTTTTTATGCTCATCCCAAGTTTTTTTGAAATGTTCTTCACAGATCATGGGAAAGGTACATGATATGATGATAGTGTCCAGGAAGTGTCAAGATAGAATCCATGGTTTTTTAAATTTGTTTCCGTTTATGGAAAAAATGAATACTATATTTTATGTAACCACTTTGTTTAAATATGGAATTTTATGCATGTTTTATGATCTAATTCTCTAAAACTCTAAACCTGAAAAGATCCTCAACGTGTATTCTTGAATTAACTCAAGATTAAGTGATGTTTAAGGCTAGGGCCTTATACCCGCATTTGTTGCTGGTGTACCTGCTGCACCCTGAAGTGGCTGAGAAGGAGAGTGGGGGATGAGCGGGTTAGGGTGTCGCTGGTTAAGGAGGCCGGGGTAGGGAGGATAGGTAGGCGAGGGGATAGGGGAGTAATGGGTAATGGGGAGAGGCGAGGGTCAGAGATGGAGGGTCCGTGGGGAGATGAGGGGCCTAGTGAGTGAGTAGGGGAAAGGGGGTGCGGGTTAGGCATGGGTTGAGAGATGGTACGGTGGGGCTGGGTTCCGAAGTGGGGAGGGGAGGCAGAAAGGGAAGGTAGAGTGGGGCAGTGGGTGTAGTGCGGAGCGCATCGGGAGATAACAGCTGGAGGTGCAGTGGAATAGGAGGAGCGAACGTGGGGTGAGAAGGGGGGAGGGTGTAGTGGGTAGGCAAGATGGGGAGGGGAGGCGGCTGGTGGAGTGGGGAGAAGAGCAGGTAGCGGGAAAAGGGGATGTGGGTAGGGGAAAATAGGGGGGTCTTTTTGGGTGTGAGTGGAGAGAGTTAGGGGGAATAAGGGACGTGGCGTGGGTGATTGGGAAGAGGGAGATGAATGGGTCAAAGAGGATGGTGATTGGTTAGAGAAATGGGGGAATGGGGAGGGGATTGGTGGGTGGAAAACTGGGGAGTTGGCATGTGTAGTTTGGGGGGATAAAAAAATATAAATAAAAAAAATGTTAAATTCAATTTTTTTTAAAAAAAATTATCTAGTTATGTTAAAAAAAGTGATAAATAATAATATATTAATCTATATGTAATTAAATATAATATTACTATTAAATATAATAATAAAATAATAACAAATACTATTTTATTAATGGAACAAAAATGAAATAAAATGCAAATTAAAGTAAATATATACTAATAAAAATTAATAAACTAAACTAAACTAATATTAGGGAAACTAATAATTAAAATATAGTGTTAAATATAATATAAAAAATTTATATAACTTATAGAAATACTAAATTACTAATATAAGTATATAAATTAACTAAATATTATCAAAATATCTAAATTACTACAAAACTTCAAAAATAAACTAAAAATATAAAAATTGGTTTAACTACTGAATTAAAACTATGTTAGAAAATTATAAAAAATACATGTAAAATCCATGTACATCAGTGTTCGAAACTCAATTCAAAGAAATCTCTCTCATATATTGATTTTCTAGATCATCAACTATTTTCGTGTCACGAATGGGTATAATGTGCATCAATTTGGTCAAAAAATCTATAAAAACACATATCACATATTTTTTCATCTTCCAAAATGGATGCCCAACAACTAAATCTATAAAAATATCATACCACTTCCAAGTATACACAATAAGTAGATAAAAAACCCGAAGGCTTTTGATATTCATCCTTGACCTGTTGTCATGTATAAAAGAATAATCCAATGTCATTAATGTTCCATATCATAACTAGTAACCAATATCACTGCCTCATTTCATAGAATAATTTTTTGGGTCCTGAGTGCACGGAGCATGGAAAATTTTGAAATCCCCCATCACAAATATTCTCATAAGTAACTACACAACAATATATAATATAAAACATAGAATACCCTACACGGGTAATGGAGACCAAAAAAATCATGTTTTCACCAAAAAGAGAGTCTCTAATTCCATAGATATGATCATCAATCTATTTTTTCTGAAGAACCATCTTGAGAAGAGTGGAGGTAAAATATATATAGGCTAAGACAACCTTGATTACTATTTCTCAAACTCCAATTTGAAATTTTGAAAAATGATCCATCATTTTCCAATCTTAAGTTGATTATTTCATGGCCTCGGTTGGATTTTCCTGCTAAATAGATCTGCAATAAAATTTGTCCTCCACATAGTATATCTGATGTAGAAATGAAAATACCTTATGTACTCCACCCAACACCTCTGGTAGAGAATGAATTATATTTTATATCAGAAGTAACCCTAGATGTTTTGGTAATAATAGATGGTAGACCTCTCTACAAAAAGATAATTCACCAACACATAAGTGTACACATCGTTACATCAATTCCAATGTCATGGGTCAGATAATTCTTCACATGTGGCCTATGATATTGAGATCCATAGGCAATGACGTGATCACGACACATAATAACACATCCCAAACATGAACCTAATGCATCACTGTTAGAAAAATAGATTTTTTCCGAGGCATAAAAGATTCTACAGTAGTGAATAAGACAATAGAAGTTTGAACTGAAAAAAATAATTATGATATTTCTCATCCAAAACAAACAATACCACATTTAGAGTTATTGAAGTCATTAGAGAATCCATATTTGATAATTCCTTTATAAACACAGTATAATATCCATATAAACCCATGAGTCTTTGAATCTATAAAACATTACATAGATTCTCACATTTCGTAAAATATTCTAATATCTCATGATCAACTAAAATAACATGTTTTGGGACAACATGTCACATGAACATCACATTCTTAATCCATAAATCACATTTCTATAGCGTGAAATAATATAAATTATTTATCATTATATCAACAACTTCACTGAGATAATGCATATGATCCTCTTTGAACCTAGAATAAAACAGGATTTCATCCACAAAGTCTACCTTACAAATGTCAATATACTCATTGAAAATCATTTTTGCAAAATCTATAAATATGGAATGAGAATTTTTTTTAAAAAAATTGAATGAAATTGTACACATAATGGTCATACCTACTCTGAAAGGATGTTTTATGAATTTAAAATTCTATTATTCTCAATTGGTGGTAACTAGATCGAAGATGAATATTTGAGAGCCACTCAACCTTTCAACTGGTAAAATAGATCTGAAATCCATGCCAATGAATACTTTTTTTCATTATAAATCGGAGGAGTTTACAGTGGCAACACATAGGGGAAGTGTTTCATAAAATTTATTAGAAAAGATAATAGGTGATGCCCATGTTAACCAACATGGGAATATAAATCCATTCTCTAATAGATTATCCAAAAGTGTCTTTAACTCTTTCATTTCAGTTGGTTCCATCTGGTATGAAAAAAATAGATACTAGATGATTGTGAGTAACTAAATCAATATAAAACTATACCTCCATTACCAGTGAGAAACTAGAGAGTTCAGAAAGAAAAACATCTTGAATCATGATGACAAATTGAGGGATATAATCACTCAAAGAATATAATTATAGATCAAAATATAAAACTAATATTACTTTCCCCAAATCATGATATGATGGCCCATCTTTACCCAGCCTCAGGTCAAAATCACCGTAAAGTACACATCTTACCCCATCGGGAATAATAAATTAGACCCATATAATTTAAAAATAAATTTTTCGTTTATTAAAAATCATTCAATCCATCTCAAAAATATCATCAATGTGTTTCATGTACGTTACTAGAAAATCCCAGGAAAGATTAATTTATGATAGAGAGAAATCAAACACAACAAAATGAAGACCCTACACTCTCTTCATTCTGAGGGTTATAGTAATATTCACCAGATAATATAAAATATATGTTAGAATATTTAGAATATTTATAATAAAAGTTTATATAAATTAATATTATTCACTAATATCAAATAAACATGTCACTAAATTTGAAGCTATATGGATAGTACCTCTCATAGTCATTCGAACCATATCTACTTCCTATGAAAACTCTTCCACTATAAAAAGAATAGTTGTTCTAGAAGCCTATGGCTAGAACCCCTTAGATCATGAAGCCTCTGATTAAACCATAGTACTTTTTTTTGATGATGATCCCATGAAACTACATGGGAAATTAAATATATACAAAATTAGGATAGTGTCTTAAATGATCATAGGAACCACATATCTTGGGTGCCTCAATACACACCCACTTCAAATTTCCAAACATTCCAAACAAGAAGCAAGCCAAATGCCCCTATGAAGAACCATAGGAGGTCTAGAAGAACCCTACTTTTATAAACCACTATGAGACTCATTAGACATTCTCTTACCCATATGGGATCTCATATAACTACCACTAGGAGAAAAAGGACCTCCCATCAACCCTTATGTACCATAAATGTCATGTTTTACCATAAACCCCATATCAAATATTTCAATATAATAAATGATATTTTGAAAGAAAAAAAATCTAAAAATAGCAGATAAATGTCTGACCACGAGCCTTCATGTTTTTATCGTCACATTAGGTGAAATCTTAGGTGAAAACTTAACATTATAAAAAATTTTTAACATATTTTATCAGGTTCCAATCATCCAACATGAAAATAAAAATATCCATATCCTTAGCCAAAACCATAGAATTCGGATAGAACTGGTTAGTGAAATGAACGTTAACTTCCGTCCACTCCGAACCCTCATGCTTATTCTTAATCACCATTAAATTCCACCATCACTTGTTTTTTCATTCTTACATAATGTTCTATCTTTTCACCATTATTTACTTATGTGTTTCTATGAAATCAAAATGAAGCCCTATCATGCTCAACCAATACTCAACCTATTTAGGATTGTCAGAAAATTAGATGTATGGTGAATTCTGGTGATGTAACTCATGGGTAGGACTTTATAATTATCCCTGTAAGGATCTATAATTGGATATTTTATGGAAAATGGTGTCAGTTCCAGTCCTAGATCCTAGAAATCACATAGAACAACCTAAAAAAAATAGTATTTGGTATGATTCACTCATCATGGTTCATTGGCAACATCATCTATGACCATATTCACATGTCTTATCAAATTTATGATTCAACAAAACATCAAAAAACAACATTGAAGACATTATAAGAGGTCTCATGTCATTACTCAAACAAGAGAATCAGTGATATTAATAAAATCATATAAGAAATAATGATATTTATTTATACCTATACAAAATAAAATAGGAAAACACCAGATCTATTCCCCATGTTGCCTTTCCCAACCACCCATGGTCACCTAAGGAGCAATATGATGAGATCTGTATATCCAGTCACTCGAAACTACCACCTATGTATTGATATGTTATTCCAAAATAGATTCTGACATCTAGGAAATATGCTCAACTAGAACCTTTTATAACACTTTTTCAAGTACTATCCAAGATACACTAGTGACATGATAACCAAGATGATCCTGACATAGACCAAAAGGAATTCCCAATTGCAATATAATTGTGACTAGATTCTTTCGTAATAAAATATAAAAGATAGAATGATTTTTCAAAAAAACAATGGAAGATAAAGGTACATATCTATAAGCTTAAATAACCTGAATGAGATAGTACAAAAAAACCTCAAAATCAAAAACCCAAAAAATGCCTCCTAAATTCACTCCAAATTTGAAAAATAAAATCCAGAAACCTCGAAGATATCAACACTCCATGCCCAATGGGTCAAGAACATCCACCTCCTCTAAGAGATAATTCCCCATTTCTTGTTCATGGTATAAAAAAATCCAAAAATTCCCAAAGGAATAGGTATGGTGTGAGATAAAAATCACAGTAGGGTCTCTCTAAGTGTTTGATAATAATTTCCAATTATAATTAACAAATAAAATTTAAATTAATCAGGTGTGGAAATATATTTTCATATTAAAAAGTTCATTCATTTCATTTAAGGTAAATCATTTCAAACAAATATTAAAATACAATTTATATGAAAAAATTATATAAATAAATATGCATAAGTAATGTAGATTCAAATTCAATTGAATTTATAATAAAATAATTCATAATTAACACCATGATAATCTTCCTTTTAGTGTTATAATTTCTATTTATATGATACTCACACTATGATAATAGTGATAATAGAATATATGTGTACACACATCACTTAGGATTATGATGAACATGACTCATCCACATCCAATTAGTGATAATATCTTCATAATTATATTCTTGTAAGAGTTATAATTTTCAACTAATTTCTACGGAATTACCATCCTATTATGTTTTCCAAAATAATCCACTAACATCCCAAGATCACATAATTTTGAAAAATCATTCAATTGAAAATGAAAAATCAGTTAATTTCAAATCGATCATCAATTGCAGTTTAATTTACAACTTTTCATTTTGAATTCTAATTCACTATCAAAACTAAATCATGGGTTGTGGATTTATTCAATATTTTTTAAATAAAACTAATCATAGTTTATAATCAATTATATTTAAGGAATTTTCTAAAACAAATAGTCAAATAATTTCCAAATTTCTATTAATTTTTACAGATTCCCAAAATTATAATCCCAATAGTAATGGAGTGGGGTTAATAAATTCCAAACCCTATTAATTTTAATACCAATTCACAAAAAATAGGGTTTTTTAAAAATTGATTAAAATAAATTGACATCAAATCATGAAAATAATGATTTAATTATTTAGAAAATATCAAACAAAACCACATACGTTTTTCACAAAATCAAAAATCCTTCAACATGACTTGCCAATGAAAGGCACAAGCATTAAATATCAAGGAAATCAACCATGAATATAGATTCAACAACATGGTGTTTATATTGATCAATAGAAATATAATCTATAAATTACATTGATGAAAATGAGAGAGATGGAAGATAAAAGAATGATGCTTACCTAGAGAGATTCGAGATAATTAATATGATGATCAATCACCGAACAGATTCTCTTGAGGTATCTCTGATATCAAATATCACATAAGAAGATCCTATTGGTTATGAAAAAGGAATAACGTAGAATTGAAATGAAAATATATACCGAATACCTAGCTTAAAACTATAAATCCTTCTTTTACACACAATGTAACCTAATAACATGTCTTTTAATTTTCAAGTCCCACATACAATGAAAAACCCATTGACATTTATTAGAAAAACTATTTTATAATATTTACGTGGAATGTGATATATACCAAAATTATAACTTTAAATGTTGTATAACCATTCCATAGAATCTTATATGCGATGATTATAAGTTGTGTAACCTCATTACGTAGTTGTTAAATTCCTAAATGATAGAAATCAACTGTGGGTTTTATGATGAATATTAGGAAAAAATCATTAGATTCCACTACATGTATCCTACCAATCAATTCATTGCATTAATCAACAAATGATAAAATTAATCTAGAACAAATGTCAAAAAAATACCTGGCAGAAAGTTGGTAATGTGGTACCGAGTAAGAGTTATGCAAAGAGGATGTTATCATGAGTAAATAATGAATAATCAATAAGTCATAATGAATATATAATAGTAAATATCTGAAAACACATTTCATTTAATCAATAACATGACTATATTGATATGATAAGGAATAATATAAACGGAAAGGTATATAAATGAACACACAGACCACATAAATGACTTAAATAACAGAAATACATAAGAAATAATCAAAATATTATGGGAAATAATTGAACACACATTACATTTGAATAAAATGACTATCATAAATTGATAAGGAATAAGAAATATTTCATTGAAAATAAATGATCATGCATTCCATTTAAATAACATGAATAACATGAATATATAATGAACAATCATTAATGGAATGTAAATATCTGAACACACATGCGATATAGATAATATTAATATCATGAATAGATATGTAATAATCAACATTGAAAGGTAAATAATTGATCACACGTTCCATTTAAACAACATGACTTTCATTATTAGATACGGAATAATCAAGATTGAAAGTTAAATAACTAAACAAACACCACATTGAAATAAGAATTCCATCATGAATAGATAAGTAATAATAAAAAATAATGTTAAATAAATGAACACACATGGTATTTAAATAAAATTAATATAATGAATTTATCAGGCATAAAATGTATGGAATATTAAATAATAGAAAACACATTCCATTTAGTCAATAAACTAAGAATGAAATGTATCCAAATATAATATCAATGTGAAAATCTCTAGGATAATAATTATTGAATTCTTAAATAATGAAATAGATAATTATTAGTCATCATGATCTCAAGAATTAAGATACATATACTATCAAGACCATTCACAAGATAGATTTAATCTAATGGGTAATTATGCACCCGAAATCCTTTTTAACAAAGGCTATCAAACTTATTAATCTCATGAGACAAACTATGCATTAAGGGGAAATCTATATTTAGGACCACTAGTACCTGCAGGTCCATGGAATTTCTCATATATCAAATGGTTGATTTAATTCAAAAACAATATTCCTAGTCCGATATTTTTTATTGAGTTGGGAATATATATTAATAATAATTTCCCTAATCAATCATATAACTTTTAAAAGTAAAATAAAATATTTCCAAAAAATATATACATAATGTAGTAAGTATATCCATGATAAATAGAAATAATATTTATGGAAAATGTATATCCAATGAAAACAATAATGTGAATACTTAAATAGAATGTTACTGATTGTTGAAATTAATCTAAAATGAGAATGTCAATACATTCAATGATCAAAATAAAAAATAAAATCCAATGAAATAATTATGATATTATCAATAAAACATATCTCTAGTGTATAATATGTATAATAACAGGGTGATGTTGTTGAGGAAAAAAAATTCCACAAAAACTTTCATTAATAAATTCTAGAAGAAAATATCATTTTCAATTAGAAAATATTTTTTAAAATAAAATATCACAATGTATATAGAAAATTCAAAATTTTTAATAGAATATTAGAAACTTATAAAAAAATCTTTAAAACATTAATGATGAAGTAAAATTCCAAACATGCTAGTATATGTTTAAAAAAATAGTCATTTCCCACTATTGTAAAATGGTTATGAAGTTAATAATTTATAAATGAAAAAATATTCATTTAAAAATTGTTTTTTAATTCAAAACCTTGTATAAGTTGTATTTTACACATAATTTCAATGGTGTAAATTTTATTGAAAACATTTTTAGAAAACATGGATTTTGATGAAAAATGATTTTGGATCGAAGTGAGGAATAAAATTATATTTTAAAAAAATTCTCAACTTTTTTAAGTAACAATGAGAGTAAAAATTTAATTTTTATCAATATTTTAATAAATAAAAAATATATCTGAAAAAATGGGTTTATTAGACAACATTTAAATGATTTTCATTAATGTGAATTTACACATAATAAAATCTTGATTAAAACGAGATAATGAAATAAAACTATACAATGATCATATCATTAAAGTGAGAATAAGTAAATTAATTGATTATTCATATCAAATGTAGATCAAAATAATCAAATTTGAAATAAAACATAATATATTAAAAATTATTCACACATATAATCATATAATGTCAATGACAATGAAGAAGTAATGTGACCACATGAAAATAAATTGAGTTATTAAATTCATCAGCAATTGGAATCTTTTATGCCAAAAACCATTGGATGGAATAATTAAAATTGAAATTTAAAACACCACGAGTTCATAAGTAATAATGAAATTATAATTCAAAGTGGTTTTATATATATCATATAAAATAAATTAGGTGAATAACATTATAATATGTCTCAATAAATAGGAATTGAAACAAAGTACCTTACCTTACACATCCTTCCAGTTGATCACACATTAAAAACTGATATAGTGGTTTTAAATATGTGTTTAACATATACCAAAATCATGTTAATAATTAAAATAACTTGTAACTTGTTACTTATTAATTTTTAATTAATTCTATTATATGGAGTGTTAAATTCTATGTTTTATCATGCATGTTTTAACATAAAAGGTCTGGTTCTTGAGAATATTATATAGTCCCACTATACCAAAAATTATATTAAGGTTATAAATATAATTTTCATTCATTATATACTATTTTATAACCATTTTTGGAATTTAAACATGCATAAATGATTATATCGCTTTGTGGAGAGGGTGGGTCGTATGTATGCACAATGAACATTATCATTTACATAACGGGTGAGAGGGTAATAAAGTTGGAAATATATTATTTTTTCCAATATCAATATAATGTCATATATATCACATATATTCCTTAAATTAATCCTTATTAAATTCCTTGAAATGTGTAATTGAAAATGAATCGTATAGCTTTGTATGGCGATAATACTCTGTACACACGAGCAACATTATAACAATTTAAATAGATTAAAAAGTAATTAGTTAAAGATTATTTTTTATTTAATAATGTATTATAATATCATAATTATTTTATATACATGTTAAAGCCATAATTATATAAAGTCATGAATTGTGTTGATGGTAAACAAGTTACATCGGTTTGCGAGGTGGTAGACCGCCACACACACAACCAATGATGTGATTCCCCATTTGATGTAGGAGGAGATGGATAATGTTTATTAAATTAAAATAATAAAAACTATGTATATGGGAGAACATGGTATTATTATACTGTCATTATTTGATAATATTTTATAGATGCATCATAATAAATAAAATAAAAACGATCACATAAGAAACTTACATCTTCTTCAGAAAACCACTTTAGGTTGGTATCAAAAGGCATCCTATGATGTATTTATGAAACAAATGTCTACTAGGATGTTGGGAGGGGATTAAGTATTTTATTTTGGTAGGTATTGGCCAACCAAATGGAGTTTTAACAGTAAATATGAGAAGATTAGGGGTATCCTTTTATAAGTTTGGGAGTGGAAAAAATTGGTTTTTTGAAATAAATCAATCCCACCAACTGTTTTTCATTAAAAAGGACTCAAAATGGATAATTATTGTTCATATGAGATTATTTGTTCATAATATGACTAGATAATGGGTGTTTTAAATATTCTTATGTTATTTAAACCATTCCCTAATAATTTTCAGCCCCAATAAATAAATTTTTTACTTTGAGCATTGCGATTAATTATTAATGCTTGTACTATTTAGAATAGCCAGAAATTAAGTAAAACTTATTATATAATATAATATATTCTAATTAAAAATATTGAGTCAATTTATCCAAATTAATTTCATATAAGTTGTATAATAAAATTTTAAATTTTACTATAAGATGTGATGAAACAACAGATTTTCCAAATAAAACATTTAAAATACTATAAAGATATTATTTAATAAATCCAAATGTATTTTAAGAAAACTAACATAATTAGTTATATATTAATATAATATAAATAATTTTACTATAATAACTACATGAAATATAATTTAACACTGTCAATTGTTTACGCTAAAAGGTAGTTTCAATAAAAATACATAATTTTTACTATTCATTAAAATGTTAATTTTTTCACAAAAATAAAAAAACTTCACCAATAAATAGTTTTTAGTATTAAATTTACAAAAATAAATATTATCATTTCATTTAAATTTTACAAAATTTTTTGAATTTAAATTTAATTTTTTTGGAAATCATGATGAAGAAAAAGTTTATAAAAAATCATTTTTATATTTTTTTTTCCTTTAAGATGATTCTAATTATATTTATTGTCAATAAGGAAAAATTAAATTTTTAATACATGTTTAAACAGTAAAACATTAATAATATCAGTAGTGATATTGATACCAACCTATTTAACAACTAATTTTTAACAGTATACTATATTACGATGCATTGTGAAATGGTTTTTCATGTCCCACAATCTATCAAAAATTAGATTTTTTTTAAATTGTCATTAAGTATATGATAGTTACATTATCATCTAGAATTGTTTATTCGTTTTCTTTTATATATCCAATCCAAATTTATTCTTAAAAAATCTCATTGTGTAGCATTTTTATTTTTTATGAAGGTGATTTTGATATGATATTGGGAATTTATTGTCTCTCTTAATATAAATCCCATAACAATTTCTATGGAAGAGAACATATTTTTTTTTTTCTGAATCAACCTATTCCCATTTATAGGTGAAAGTATGTACATGAAATTCTTATGGAAATTACCTCCATTATGTGAGTCATACTACAAATTCAAGAGGGTACTTATCTCAAATTGTTGGGGAGAAACTAAACATTGAAGATATTTCTATTGTTCATGAAAATGTTGATATATTTCCTATTAAATTTTATTGGCTTACCCTAAATCATTATTTCATGTTTTCAATAGAACACAGGCATGGTTCTATACAAATTTAAAATAGTCATCATATTATGGCTGTAATTGAGTCCCTAGAATTGAATAAGTAACCACAAGAGAACATAGAAAGGTGATTAATATCCCTGAGTGCACCACCATGAAGTGAACCTATTATTTTTGTAAATAATAAATATTAATCAATAAATATTTGATTTTATTAGTGGAAACATAAAAATATCACTATCTTGAACAATTATCCTTTACCCCGTATTGGTGAATTTTTTGATCAACAACATAGAGCTTAGTACTTTTCAATTATAAAACTTCAATCTAGGTATCAAGAATTTAAATATGGAATGAAGAAATACCCAAGAAAATATATCATATGACGAATTTAATTTATACTTTATCGTGATTCCATTTAATCATAATAATTACTATTCTATCTTTATGTATATAATGAATAATGAGTTCATAGATTACCCTGATCAGTTTTTGGTAGTCTTTATAGATGATATTATTATAAATTAAATAACATGATAATCATTTTATTATTTTATATGTGTACTTGGATAATGATTAACTATATTCTAAATTTAGAAATATTGAAATTTTTCTATAGAAATTATCATTCATGGGTAATGTGACCATAATGGATGGTGTATATATGATCCAACTATGATGAAATCTATTAAACAATGTCCCAAACCAATAATTTTTATTTAAATAATATTTTTTGTAGTTTAGATGGATACTACTAATGATTTATAGTAACCTTATCATTTTTATGAAACCAATAATCAAAGAGATGCATTAGGTTTCCATGTTCCATTAGACCGAAAAAATGTGAATAAAATCACAAAGAGCTAAAGAGATGTTTGTTCAGTGCAACAATTCTTGCACTACCCTATAGTGGAGATGGTTTTTCGATGTATACTGTTGTATTAAAGTGGTTAATATAATTTTTTATCATGTATATGGTAACGATGATAGTATATACCTCAATAAAATTAAAGGTACATGAGGAAAATTTCCCCACTAATGATCTATAGATCAAAAGAGTAATTTATTACATTGAAAATATTGATGAATTATCTATATATTGAAAGCAGGAAAATATATAATAATCATACAATATTTAATTATATATTCACCTAAATGTAGTTTAATATACTCCAAAAGAGATTGATGGATTTGATTAATGATTATAAATTCTTAATACAGAACCACTATGGAATGATGAACATAGTGGTTGTTTCTATGATTCATAAATTCCATGCTAGTTTTTCTATAATGATGATTTAATGAGATGAAATATTTTTTTATTTTTATAGGATGGTACTTGAAATTATAATGAATTTGGAAAGTTCTTATAATTCTCTGATGAATCTTTAACCATCAATCCATGTGAAGATTAAAGAGTCACTAGGGGAAGATTGTGAGATGAAAAATAAAATGATTATAATAGGTTTTAACCATGACCATGATGAAATTATATGATTTAGGTACTACGAATGATTCTCTATAATTCCATAATTAATGTATATTTTTGTTGATGAATTTATCTCATCATTATGTATTCATCCAAGATGAACAAAGATATAAAAAAATAAGCAAATACATTTCAGGTAGGAAAATATGAAAATGTGTATTTTAGAGTAAGTATCAAGATTTATTATACGTCAGTAAGTTATTTCATAATAACATAAATATACGGGTATTTTACAACCATTATCTATTCATGAATGGAAATGGGAAAATATCACCATGGGTTTCGTCGTAGGACTCCCCATGAAACCAAAGGGATTAAACAGAATTTGGGATATGGTTGATTGAATTATGAATGAAATACTAATATTTTATATTAAATAATATTCCTCTCTTAATTTTAATTATAGGACATAAATTAAGTAAGTGCTAATTTTTTATGGTGTACCATATTCTATATTTTTTAATCAATATCTGAGGTTTTCATTAATGTTATAAGGATGTAATCAATATGAATTGAATATAGAGTTGAACAATAACACTCTCTATCATCCATAGATATATTTATAGTCACAGAGGAACATTTAAACCCTAAAATATACATGTATATATTTAAATATGTAATTTACAGTTAGTTTGGATCAACACCTTCCTGTAGCCTAATTTTATTACAAAAATATCTTTCTATCAACTATTCTGATGGCTCCAAATAAAGCCCTCTATAGAAAGATATGGAGGGATATAACATGAGTGAATGAATATGTGGAAAAATATATTAAGATAAGAGATAGCAGATAAAATGGATTGGAAGGTTAGTTCTTTTCAAAAGGTCATATGGGAAACATAGAGGTCACATGAAAGTTATACTAACTATAATCGGTGACATATTGAGTTCAAAGTTTGGGATAAGGTAACCTTTAAAATATCTCATTGTAATAATGCGTTGAAATTAATAAATATGATAAAGATAATTCCAATATATATCAATCTCATTGATATTATTGACAATGATAAGATGGTATCTTATCTTTTATTTCTTACATTGAACATGTTAAGTGTTTATGATGTGTTCCATATATCAATTTTAGGGAAGTACATAAATGATCAATCATATTTTTTGAACTCAAGGGTTATAATACTATGGAATGGTAGATCTATTGAGGAGAAACTAGTGGAGACTCTTGATTTAAGTGATAAATTTATATAAAACAATACCACTGATCTGCTAACAGTTTTATGGAGAAATGAAATGTTTGATGAAGCTACATGGAAACTCACGGCTGTAATGAGGTAGATGTATCCTCATTTATTACTATCAATGTCAAAAAAAATCAAGGTATTCATTTTTATTTGTTGGGTAAAATGTAACACACCAAAAATTTATTATACTTTATTTCTAGTTAATTTTAACAATTCAATATCATTTTATACAAAAAACTAATAACTCATATGTAACAAGATAATCTCTTGAAATATTATAATAAAATGTGATAATAATCACATAGTCATTATATTGGACATTATAAATATGTCTCCCTATATTATTGAAAATACAAATAAAATGTTTCATTAGTGAAAATTATTTTATTATTTCATAGGATGTACGTCCTCAAATTTTAATAATAAGAATAAAATTATAAATTTTTTTTAAGAATTGTATTTTTGGAATAATTTGTATTTTATATAAATAAAATATTCTAATGAATAATAATCATTGATGAACTATATTTATAATTTATATATCTATAGGGAAAATCATGTCTACATTGATTAATATTTTTTAGAAATAATGATAAAAGTGTTTCAAGGTAAAATTGATTTTTTTTTTCAAAAAAATTGTGTTTATTTTGAATACTGTATTTTATCTTAAAAATTTTAATTCATAACTATTTATGAATGATTTAAATGAATTTATATAAAATATATTAAATAAAATATAATAATATTCATATACTAGTTGTTACGCATCATGTAGTTAGAATAAAATCATTTTTATGATTTATAATATATATTACTGAAAAATATTATTTATGCATTTTGTTTGTAGATATATTAATTAATTTCTACAATTTATTAGAATTGAATCCTGTAAAAGTAGTTACATAATTTTTTTTATAATAATTAATTTTAAAAAATATTTTCAACTTAGGTTTTCTATTTAAGAAATAATTGTAATTAATATTTATGTTTACCATGGTAAGGAGTAAAAGTGTTAAAGGATGAGTTAACATAAGAGATAATTATTAAAATAATAGATTATTTTATTTAATCACTTGGTTGATGGAAAAATATTTTTTATTTCCCCATTATTATCAAGAATCATTTTCATCAATAACCGTGTTCTTAGAAATACTTTGTTTAATGTTTTCCAATAATTAAATTGTATTGATAAGTATATATTTTATCATGGAAATTATATAACTTTTTTAAAATTGGATACATTGAAATGTTTTTCATATTAATTGTTTTAACATTTTATGAAATTGAGAAAATCATGTTCTCTTCTCACTTTTATGACGTGAACATATTTTTAAACCACCATGCCTTTCCTTAATCAAGAGGATTCATTTACATGTTTTACTATCTTTGAAAAGAAATAATAATCTCATTTTTTATGATTTTTTGAAATGTTCTAAATTAAATGAATTTTATCTATTCATTTTTATGTGTATTTTTATTGACTTTATATAAAATAATTTTCATCAATTTCTATATTATTTAATGATTTTTATGATTTACTATAGATTTTCCTTTATGTTACTATATACATTATTTTCCAATATGTCTTATGACCAAGATATTTTATGGATGTTTTCATGTTACCTGTTTATTTCCCATTGGTTACTTACATAATGATGAAATGATGAATATTTTTATGGTATTTTCGAACACTTATTTACTATTTTAATTATTTAATAGGTTGAATCATAATAATATAGCACCAAAATTTGTTATATAAATATTAATGTCTAATGAGATAACTAGAATAGGAAATGAATTTGGTATATTAAGATAATATTTCTTCTATGATTTTCTTGGTGGGAACTCTTGAATTAGGAAATTATGAGAGTAAAGAGTGAACCAAATTCTCCATAAAAATATATCCACTATGGTATTTCTGGTTGTGATATGAAACTAATGAAATTATATTATAGGGTTATGTTTATTCCAAAAATTAATGTATTATGATTTAAATTATACTTTCATTAATGAATATTGGTTATTGATGACTCTAAATTCTTATGAATCATGTATTTTGGTATAAAAAATATGTAAAACATGAATCATGATTTATTATATATAACATGGTGAGTATGATTTCACATTACATGATCATTTTATCATACATGAATTATTATTTTATTATGACATTTTCTTAACTATTGATATCTCCCATGTTTACACTTACTTAACATATAATCCCACCCATTCTTTAGATTACTTATCCATAAGTTATAAATAAGGTAATTATGTTTGATATGTATAATAATGGTATTATTTGAGAAATAATATTTGGGATATGTTCAATGTTATACAAAAAAATTTGTTGACTAGGTGTCGAGTCTTCAAAGACACTAAAGCATTAATATTTCAGGGAATGAATTATAATGATATTTTTAAAAAATCAGCTAAAATGATTTAATATTTCTTTATTCATTTATTTTTACACCTTACATGTTGGCATCAAAATATATTGTAAAAACTCCGGTTGGTAGTATAATGAAATTATGGGATTCAAAAATAGTACAAGATGCACCAAACACTCTCAAGAGACTAAAATTCCACATGAGTTCAAGGACAAAACATTCTTGTTTCACTCACTACTAATTCTAATAGGCCTTTTGATATTGGTGAATCTTGGATCACACTATGGAATGAAATTATCTTATAGAGATATGAACGATGTAAATCATTATTCTCATCATGTGTGTGTGTTTGGATGTGTTTCAAATAATAGATAAGGTAATAAGATATAACAAAATAACTATTTCAGTTTAACCAGTTAAAGAGGTAAAAATAAAGGAGATTAATATTATATAATCGATTAAAAATCACAAACATTGATTAACCACCCACTCTGTGTTAATTTCATTCCTAACTAGACCCCTCACTCTTATCACATTTTCGACATGGGTGAAAAAATGCCGAAAAAAATATGACACAGAACACTACAAAAATATTTCCAACACTCATCGCACTCCATTAAGATCTATAGTGCACACCATTACCCAAAAATACCTGCATAATGAGGGGTATTCAAATGACATGGTGTGTATTATTTTTCACACATAAAGAAAAGAAGTGGGGAAGTATGTGGTTTTAGGTAGAGGATTATCATGTTATTTTCTTATTTTATGCTCATATATAGTGGAAATTTAATTGTTACATTGTATATCCCTTATATGTGTGCTTTCCTCTTTTATTCGCGTTGTCTTACCACATTACATGTTCATTGAATGGATTTAAATTATTTTTTACATAAGTGTTATGTTGATTTTATTTATTAATAAAATTATTTTAGTATTTTGTTATATTGGATTCCTTAAAAATATGTTCTTCTAGATTTATTTCATCAATAAATCTTGATGAAATATATCATTATGGCATATTGTGTTTTTCAATGTGGGGAAACACTACCTCATATATATAAATAGATGCACATCCTTTCTCTTTGGCATATCCAAATTATCCACATAACCCAGTGAGTTACTCCCTATTTTTTTCAATTACCTCGGTTGATCGTAGTTATTCACCCAGATTACATTTTGATCGGCTATACAAATATCATACCACTTCATTTATCCTTTATCATTACCACCAAAATATTGGTTTTTATATTTGATGATTTATTCATTCATCATGATATTTTTAGTCAATAGAGAGTGAAATAGATGGATTCTATTTTAGAGATTCAATAGGTTAGAGATTTTTCTTTAATACCAGACCACTTACTAGTCCCTTTGAATTCATCATTCAATTACCCTAAAACTATAGATATTATTGGAAAAAGATCACATGAAACAATTTGTTTGGTGGATATGGATGACCACCCTGATGAATCATTATCAAAATATGAAAAATTTATTATTTTTATAAGTCATAATCAATATTTTATTCGGAATCTAAACACTATAAGACATTATAATATATTTATATATACATTATTTTTTCTTCTTTTTGATGCATGGGTTTTCATCCAATAATGGATGATAATTACTCTAAATGTTGAGGTTGATCACCCCCACATATTTTAGAAAGAACAACTTCCCTATATGGTTAATATGGTTCATTTTTCTACTTCTGAGTCTTGTTTCAAAATTTAGTATTTAGTTTATAAATATTTATTGTAGGGTTTTATTTGTATTAATGTATGTTAAATGGTAATTGAAGAACGATATACTTTCTATACATTCATTTTTTCATTTAAGTAATGCAAGCATGATCATCTGGTTTTGTTAAATGTGATTATAATGTAGTTTTCACAAAAAAAATAAAATGTATTTTCTACCCAATCCATAAGACATTGTATTAAAAATTAGTTTATATTTGTATTCATTTTTTAAAACAAAAAAAACTCTACCCAAATCCATTGGTATCAGATCCTCTAATTCATAAACGAATTGTTCAATGAATTTTTTGATTGAAAAATTAAATGGGGAAGTGATTTTAATGTCTTGAGAAATAATATAGGGGCAGTTCTTGGTCACAGTATGTTTTTTGATGCTCTGGGTGGTCTATAAAATAATTTCACTACTGTCCTGTCTAATAATAAATTCTACAATTACCTATGTTTATGTCTCTGATAATGTAGTTCAAAAAGTCTTTATCCTTTTTTCCATAGAATATATTTTTCTTCAAGTGGTTGTGTATGAGTATAATTCTACTAAACTATATTGGAAAATGAAATCATTGTATTTGAATAAATATTTAAAAAGAATAATTTATATTAAAATGATAATATACATCATTAAAAATACCCTGTAACTATAGTCAGTGGATATTTATTGAATTTTAATAGAATCCAGTTGAAAATTTAATATTAATATCATGATATCTGATAAGTATTAGGATATAAATCATTTAATATTTCTATATGATTCGTTTAGTACTGTTTGGGACTCTATCATGTATTTCAGATGTGAAAATAGTCTTTAAGAGCTTAAATATTCTTATATTAAAAAGTAATTTAGAAAAGATGGATTATAGAAGATGAGGGTGGGAGATTAAATACATTATGTAGGAATGAATATAGGGTTAGGCAGAGAGAAAAAATTTAATCTTTGAATATCCTGTGTTAGTCTAAAAATATGGTCATAAAGTGTTTGGAATTTAAAAGTCTATGACATATAATGTGGAATTGTCATAATAAGAGGAATGGTTATAATGAAAATAATGATCATTCATTTATAGTAGAGAATGATTTGGTACATATAATGTAATTAATATGTGTGACCATGATATTTATGAATGCTAGATTTTGGTTCTGTAATGATCATTCCCTATGTTTTCAATGTGAGAGTACTTCACTATGTTGAGATAGATTGTGTTAAGTGATGTATCATTTGGGTATAATAAGAGTTTTATCATCCTTCGTATAGGTGTTATTTTTATGAATCTTCATGATTGTTTATTTATGACTCCATAAGATGATACAATGAACAAAAACATAAAATTAATCATCATTTCCCATTTAATTTTGAATAATAATGTTTATACCTTCCATTCATGATCCAATAGTATGAAAATTTTTCATGGATTATCCTATGTGATGAAGGTGACCCTTCTGAATGGACAATATGTGTTATATTGAATAACTGAATTAAATTAATTAAATTCATCCCATGTCCAAGTGTGTGTTAAAAAAATTATTTGGAATAAAAGTAATCATTGTGGAAGTTCCAAGGGCCTTGATGAACTTAGTAAAATGATTAAATTGACTAAAATTACCCTCAATAACCTTCCATTTTTTTAATGATTTTGTGTATGGTGATAAAAACATTATGAGTTTAAATAGGTGCACTAGAAATTATAGAAATATTTGGAGGTCCAAGAGTGGTTTATTCTACTATAAGAGTAAAAGGGATAAGGAAAGTCACGAACCAGAAGAATACAATAAGGCCCTATGATTTACATGGATTTGGAATAATCCCTACATCTATATAGAGGTAGAGAAATATCATTATTTTTTGGCAGAATAATTAAAAGGTACATTTTATAGTATTAATCCATATATTCAAATAGAGATGATAATGAAACACAATTCTATAGTAACCCACGTTAAAGAAGTTATAAACCATGATGTTGGCATACTATGCTATAGTAATGGTGGAATATATGTTAATAAAGTTGTTTCACCCAATCTATGTTGCTATTTATATATTCTACAATTCCATATTAAATTCCACACTATAACAATATCACATTTAGTTTCACTGGTCAACTATTTTATAGTTTCATAGTATTACTGCAATTCCTACAAAATATTTTCTAATAACACTTGTCCAGAACTCATCCAAAGGGAGTAGACTGTACTAATATAACAATATCCCACTTATAACCACATATAAAAACCTTAGTTTCTTATAGGGTTCAAACTATAGACAACATATATAACATGAGCTCCTCCTCTACTTCACTCACCAATGGGTGCTTTCCCATAAAATAATTAATTTCAAGATACTTCTTCAATAAATACCAATGTTTTTATCATTTATATACCTCCATTGTTTTGTTTCATACATCATATCTCATCCTCTATTCATTAATGAAGACCAGTAGAGTAAAGATAATTCCTCAAAATCTCAATCACCACCACTTTATTAACATACCTCCCATATTATTAATACCTCTTATCCATTTCAATAGAAACAAACCATCCTATATATAACCTATGATAAAATATTTCTCAACTAAATATCTTTTACCTATTAATGAAACACTGGGTTCTTTTTTATATTTATAAAAAATTGACTATCTCAGTGTAATACATTTTCTTCTTAATTCATATCCTTATCATCTATGAATTTCTTCAGAAAAAACCAACACCTTCCCATCTTTTCCAATGATAATTATTCCTTTCTACATGGTAGATAATACCACTACCTTATTTAAAAGAGATTTCAAAATTAATGCATTTAATCCATAATTAATTCATAAACAATGGTGATCCTGTGTATTTTGATATAATATCTACGTTAATATCCACATATGCTTGTAATTAATTTTCTATCCCAAATCACAATGATACCTTTTTACTTCCATTGATGTACCTAAATATCCACTTCATATCATCCCAAAGTTCCATTCCATGGTTATCCATGTACCGTACAACAACTCCGAATACATGTAAAATATTATGTCAGTTATGTATCATAGAATACATTAAGATTCAATTATTTGATGAAAAAAAAGAATTTTCTTTGTATTTAACGTATTCTTCTATCATTAGTTCATCCTAATTTGAAAATTTAAAACTTATTTCACTAGGAATAATATTTATATTTTTTTATAGCATATTAAATCATCCAAAAACTAATTAAATATAGCAAGATCATGATACCATAATTTTTTAGCCACATGGTCTCTATTGGAAATTATCTAAAAAATCATACATACTTTTCCAAGATCTTTCATCTTGAATCATCAGTCCAATTCCTTTTAAGCTCATAAATCATTTGCATAAATTATCCTGAAATGAGTATCACATCCCTATAAAGATAAAATATAATACATGAATCCAAAAATGTCTTAAACTATAAGAATTCATCCATTACACAATAGTTGTTAAAATTTTCTCTTATAGTTTTATCAAATAACTTATTACACTACATTGGTTGACTTTTTAATCTATATAAATGTTTTTACAGTTTTCACAAAAGGACATCCTTTCTTGAATCAACCTATACCTTTGAATAATATATATAAATATAATATTATGAATATCTATGAATTAATTTATTATTTACATCAATATACTCTGAATGTAAATACTCTAATGAATAGGTAATAAGGAACACTAAGAAGATGGAAAACTTCACTAGGGATGAGAAAATGTCAGTTGCATCTATAACTACATTCAGTTGAAATATATTCACAACTAGATTTTTTATCTACATTCTGTTAACATCATTTTATTCGTTGATACAGTATAACCATTTTACCACCATTCATTCTTTGCGTGATGAAATGGTGTTTTCTCTTATGATTTTTATCATTATATGATGAAATATCCCCCTTCATAGCCATATCAATCTTTCTTGGCCCCTTTAACAACACTACCTCTTCAAATGATTGTAGATATAAATTTCAATTTTTTAAAATGTAGATCAATGATGAGGAATAACTCAACATAGTTCTTATAACCCTTTTTGATCTCCTAAAATCCACTTGAGTATTGGGATTCATTGGTTTTGGGGGTCACATGATCATGAATACCTTAATGATCATCTTTATCCCAGTTCTCTTATAAAATTTTCATACCATGAGTTTAGACTTCATGATCATTCCTACACATGACACCAGGATTAAATATTGTGTTTTGGATTTTGATGCTCATATTTTTTTTATCATCATATAGGTGATAACCAAATTCTTCAGTACCCCAGTAAATAAAGAAACATGATTTGGACTTATCATCAAGATTCTTCCACACACAAAAATTAATATATACATATTCTAAACAACCATAACATTTTAAATGACATAGTCATACCTCTTATCCCAACCACATCTCATTGTGTAGACATTATACCATTGGTATCGATAAACATATATTAATAAAATATACTACTATATTCAATACCTCTCCTCAAATGGTCTGGGGTTACCCCAAATGTATCCATATACATCTATCGCATTTTTTTCATTTCATATTTATCCATTTAGACACACTTCAATATTGTTGTGTTTAAGATAAGTCTTTATCCAATCGAATTCCTCTATTAGAAAATAAATCATTGAACTCTTCATTAGCATACACACCACAATTTTCATACCATAATAATTTCAGCCTTTATCCTTACCCATTCTCCACAAATGTATTTTAATTTAGAAACATTATAAATATATCATTGTTTCTTTTTAAAAAGTAAACATATTTTGTCCTTGATGATTCATCGATAATTTCAAATAATATAGTGACCCTCCAAGGGAATGTTAATTACCCTTTTAAATTCGTGATTCTAATGTTATAGATGATATCAATATTTGTTGGAGGTTTTTAAAAACACGAATAATATTGGTGATGGATTGAGGTATCCACCAAATGCATGAAGAAGGTTCTACCTGTGAAAAATGACCAATGAATATTTATGTAGCTACCATTAGAGTTGAAAAGTAATATTTATATATTAAATATTCAGATGTTGTAAATAGAGTATAGAATGTGGTGATAAAACCTATGAATATTTATCATGTAAACATGTAGGTTATAGTTTTTATATATAACAATTTCTAAATTGGTCTCCAATGAAAAAAGAGTCAGGTACCATTTGGGAAAGTATCACTATCAACTATATGTCATATAGAATGAGATACTACCGTTATAGATGATGTAAAATGATTAATTTTACTTATTTTATGATATTATCTATATTAGAGAAAATCAAAATTGGTGATATAGATATTACATTACTATGTACAATAGTTTGGAAATATTTAAATGTTTTAGTGAGTGTGTACAGCATGGGAGGTATCATTACCAAGGGATACAACTAGTTTTAATGGGTTAATCCCTGAATGGTTTGAAGGCCTTCTTTTTTAATTGATTGATGATAACACCTTTTTCAATGGATGAGGGGTAACCCTTATAAGGCCCATAATCTTAGATATTACATGAACTATTGGATTTAATGGAAATATCATGACTATAACTTCCTAGAACTGCTCCTCCGCAACACCTGCATCATGATATCACCTATTCACATTCGCATGGTTATTTGGCTAGGCTTCCGATGCATGATAATTTTGGTCCCAAAGGAAACTCCATATCATATTTTTATTCCACATATATTAGCTTCTAATATATTGAATATGACTGCTCTAAAACCTCATTTATAGTCTGATCCATTTAGATACTTCCTTGACCATTAAGCACGATTCATGTTTCCCGAAAGCCTTGAGGTGTCTTGAAGACCTTATGGTGACTCTATGGCCTTGAGGTGGCCCAAAATACTTAATGTACCAAACACCATGTGTGGAAAGAAGGCCTTGAAATACTCGAGGACAAAACCTACAGCAGGAAATCCCAAACATAGGAATAGATATAGCTTCTACAGTATCGAATAGTACATGCTATTGTGTTTGCGATAGTACCTTCTATAGTGTCTCCTACAACAATTTCTATAGTATTTATATATTACCCTCAAAAATATGTCTCCACCTGGATTTGAACTCAGGTCTGTTGGATGATCTTGTTGAGTCCTCACCAACTAGGATGAGGCTCTTCTGTCAATGGGTTATTGATTCCTCACGAAGTCGGGGGAATCATCCTTGGATTTCATAGAATATAGGTTGCTGAAATTTGTGTAAATATTTCATTGGATGATGTTTCGAGATATTTAAACAGTCCCTAAAGATATTTTATGTCATTCCATATTTATTTGATATTATTTGGAATTTTGGAGTACACTAAAATTATGAAAATTCCATGAATGTTTGAATTTTACAAGGGATCATATATCATAAATTCCATCAAATGACTCTGTCAAGACATGACTTGATAATAAGAAGTTAGAGGTAGGTCATATAACTTCTATACATGATGTATGACCCCATGTTACCTAACTTAAAAAATGGATAATCTATGACCTAAGACTTCATCATAAGAACAGACTATAAATATGTGTACTTTTCTTATGATTCTAAGATAATGTTGGAATATGGTATAATATAGAGTATATAACGTCATCATATGTATTACATGCCATCATATGACCTCAGGTAGAGTTTAACTATTCAAAAATGGAGTGTATGACATCAGAAGCTTCCATAATAGGAAATGGTTATTTTATATGACTTCAAAGTCCTATGAATCAAGAATCAAACAAGGAATATTGTATAATGTCTAGTGATATAGGAGATTTTTGAATAATTTTTTCAATATTGGATATATTTTTAAGGGAGACCTATAACAACCCTGTTAATCATTTCAAATTAATAAATAATTTATTACATAAGGTTACATATAATAAAACCATGAAGACATAGAACTCTACTTTATTTATGAATTAGGTGCATTACATAACTATTTAATATAGGAAAAAACAACGTTATTGAAAAGTTACTTAACATGTTCTAAAATAAATCTACATGTGACGAACTAGGGACATGTTGAAGAAAGAGGTTAGCTATAAATCCAAGTATATGTAATGAAAGGAATAAAATTAATATAACAATAATTTTTTGGACAATAGTAATTTCTATGGGTTATAAAAGTAGTAGGAATCATAAACACGAAAAATGAGGCATGATTTGATATGATAATCATAAAAGGCATCATGATAATTATGGAAACAAGTTAAAATAGTACATCATAAACACAAGTCAAGTCTAATTAAAAACACATCATGATAGACACTGTACCATAAAGGAATAAGGCTTACTATCTATCCCAACATAACGGTTCCTAAGGATAAACATTACAAATGAATTAGAGTGCTATTTAAATCTCGGTGCACCCGTCATTTAAATTTTATTCTCAAGATTAAGTGTGTCACAGAGATCATACCACACAGATTCATTCATCATATTATGTTATTCCACGATTAAGTAGTGTGTAATATATTTTTGTATGTTATAATTCAAATAATCTTATGTGTAGAAAAGTTGAACACCCTTGATTTGGAATGGGTTTGGTATTCACAACAAAATTGTTTTAGCAAGGTTAAATCACGGTTAAATTTTGGTTGTATAAAAATGTCACATAAAAATTAATAAATTGGGATGATAAAAGAGAAAGGGGTCTCCAATAAATTTTATAGGAAAAATAATGTAAAAGGGACACGTAAATTCAGATCCTAGTATTACGAATTTGAAAACTAAGGAATAATATAATAAATAAACTTGAATAAATTAGTGAAGGTGAGGATTTATTACTTGAGTGTGTGACTCCAAATTCTTGGTAGGGGATTATTGAGACATTGGGGGAACCTTAGGAGGACTATAGAGATGGGATGGTAGAGTAAAGAAATGATATAAATAGTTTTAGTGAAGATAAATTGGAGTCTAGGTTGGTTTATATAGGGAATGAGTGGGGATTTCATTATTATTTTCTAAACATGGGTTTTTATATTATATAATAAAATAACCAAAAACTAAAATCTCCCCATGGATTATTCCAATCATTTTTGTAAAATCAAATTTGTTTTAATTATTTTATATGGTAATGGGACGAACATAACATAATAATACTCATGATTAGGTGGATGTGAGTCATACTCTAAAAAATGATTATAATACATTAAAATATAATAATAATTTCCTATAATTCGTAAAGGCTTTATAAAATTAACATAATAAAAATAAAATAAAATTATTTTAAAGTGAAATCCTATATTTGGTCATAGATCCTATTTATTGTATTAATTAAATCACATTTAGTTCATTATTATGTCATATTAAAAAACATATATTAATGTGGTATTTATCTATTACATGAAAATTAAATATTTCATAATGTTATGAAAAATAAACCAATTTATAAAATAAAGGATCTATTACAACAAATAATATTCATTTTATTTAATTTTTTCCTAAATATTTTAATTTTTAGTTTAATAATAATAACTGAAATTTATTGCAAATGTTGGGTTCTTTGACAATAATAGTTTTCGAACCCATATAAAAATAATATTTTATATCATAAATAATATATAACCAATTTTATTTAATAAAAATTATTTAATAACAATATTTTATTGAAATATAATTTATTTCAAACGTCCATTAATTCATCAAAATAAATTTTTAATAGAATATGAATATTATTCAAAAATAATAACTATTTTTATTGTATAAAAAAATCAATTATAATGTTACAAAAATAGAATAAAAAAATATTCATTATTCTAAAAAAACTAAATCACATACTCATGTATCTATGTTCTTGATACATATACCTTTAATACAATAAACAATTACCAATTATTAAGGTGTGCGATGGTCAATGTTCCATGTTGTGGTTTGACGTGCTTGGTTTGGGTTGTGATCTCGATGATCCTAAACTTATCCCATTAATGGATTCAATCATGCATAATTTATTGGATCTATGTTTTGTCTCGGTCATGGAAAAATCACAGATATGATATCTCCATTATATGTTCTGATAAATGGGATTCATTGTGTATGATCCAATGAGTTGAGTCCATCACTTCAATTTTCTATCTGAACTGGATTTGTCAAAAACCTATATTTATACCAACCATTTTATAAATGTTCATCAACTATATAATAAATGGTAAAGATGATTAACAGTCATTCTAATACAGTAGAATATTATAAACATAATAATTTCATGTGTTTTCCATAACCAAATTAGATTATAATAAAGTTAATAAAAACCTAAGGTAAAATTTTATTTATAACACCTTGTGTCATTACAATCTTCCCCCTTAACAAATTTCAACATTGAAATTTTTTCCCACACTAAAATGGATGGTAATCACTCTATATCATCACATCCTATCTTTCCAAAAATGTTTTATCAATCTTGTGGTTTCTCCACAACACATTGACTAGGTAAAATGACTTATTCTATAGAACATTGTCTCTATTATTTAAAATCATCACAGGATGCCCCTCATAGGAAAGATCATACACCAACAGTACCACATCTAGATTGGGCACATGTGAGGGGTTTGGTATATACTTCATCAAGAAGGATTAATGGAATACATAATGTTGTTGAGATAATATATGTGGGAGTGGTAGTCAATAGCCTACCACTTTAATTGGATCGAGGATCTCAAAGGGGAAGATGTATCATATATTATGATTTCCCTTCGGTCCAAATGTCATGAATTTATTCTATGGAGATATATAGAGGAAAAACATGTCTCTAAAATCAAAATATAGTTCTTTTAGATTATTATCTGTGTATCACTTATGTCGAATATGAGAAACCATGATGTGTTGCTAATTGATTTTAACCTTTCCCACCATTCCCCTGACAATTTTAGAACCTAGTTTTTTGTTTTCACCAACTCCATCCCTACATGTAGTATATCTTCACCACTTATCAAATTGTCATTATTTGGGAGTAATCTTGATTCTATAGTGAAAACTAGTATTTTATGTGAACTCATCCGAAGGAAGATGTTGATCTTATCCTCTTATGATGTCAATTGAGAATGATCTCAATAAGTCCTCAAGTATCTGGATAGTCCTCCTAGATTGGAAATTGAGGTGAGAGTGATAAAAAGGGATGATGATCAACTAAATTTTTTGAACATGATGGTGACTTTTCCATAACATGGAGGTGAATGTTAGTTCATAGTCATGTATAATCTAAAGTGGTACTCTGTGCAGCCTCACCACATCTCAGATTTATATTCATGCAAGTTAATTCAGTGAGAATTACTCTCAAATCTAAATTAAGTGTCCCGACTTTGTATGATGGTCCACCAAAACCTAGATAGCTTTATTTTATCTTAATGTATTCACAATTTTGGTGAAAATGTCCCTGGGGATTTTTTCCAATTTCCTTGTAGGTACGGGTAATGGTGTTATAATCCCTTTGTATTTTTTCTTTTTCAGACGACACTTGTTGACATGGAAGATATATTAATGTACACTCTATGGTATTCTTCAACAAATTGTCACACCAATAATGCTATTAGATATATTGATACATATTTTTGTTATGTAGTGGATTGATAAGGTTGAACTATGTGAATCATCAAACAAATCCTTCTTTAACTCAAGATTTATTCTACACATAGTTGTGACCCAAATCATACAAATCCATCCTCAATAAAATTGAACTCCAAGGGTTTCCCATTCTTAATAGCATCCAATTTTTTCTGAATTCCCACATCATCTCTTTATTCACTCTTTATATTCTCCATAAGGGATTATTGAGAAATCATTTTTGAAAGGACTAATGATGTTCCTTCCTTTATGATTCCCATTTCCTTCATTTCCTAACGTAATAAGATCAGATCCCTCTCAAATATAATCAATGATAGAATTTCTTGATCATATTTACTTATATCATCCTTCACATTATTAATATCCCTTGGATGGTATTCTATTGAGTAGTCAAATTCATTGATTATATCTCTCCATCTTCATTGATGGATATTTTCATCTTTCTATGTCATTATATACATGAGGATTTTGGGATATGTTTATTTATCACACTTATTTCCAAAGTGATAATGTCTCTATATTTTAAAATATAAGATCACTACTTCCAATGCTAGATCACATGTTTGTTACTCCTATTCATGATAATTTTTGTACTTTGAATCACAGGCTATGACTTTTTTAATTAACATTAACAGAAAACCCAATCACTTCTTCAAAGCATCCCTAAATAGTATAAAAATTTATCCACTTGGTGTTAGAGTAATCACTTGTGCAATGATGACCCATATTTACAGCTTATTTAATCTCCCTTTATATTCATAATTATTAGAAATCCTCACTCCCTTCCGAGTTATCTTGTTAGGGGTTTTGAAAATCATGAGAAATTTCATAGAAATCGATGATAGTATCAAGATAATTAAAGTAAAATATGGATGAATGTCATATATATTGGCCTAACACGTCTTTGAATGGATTATATTTTTGAAGTGTCCATTTATATACCATTTATTTTAATATTATTCCCTATGAATGAAAATTCCTTCTACCAGAACTCACAATTTTTGTACATGGCATCAAGATTCCACTTTTGTAGGGAATTTGCCATAGTTATTAATGGACTGTCATGCTCATCCTTGGTTTTTTGAAAATATTAAAATATAATCTATAAATACAACCACTAATTTGTCATTGTAGTCTTTAGATACTCTATTAATCATGTACATGGGACTTCTAGAGCATTGGTGAGTCTCAAAGGCATCACTGTGAACTCATAGTTCCTATACCTTTTATGAAAAGTAGTCTTGGGTATATCATCCTTTTTAATGATAACTTGTTAATATTTAAACTCTAGATCCACCATAGATAATTTTTGTACGACACATAGCTATTCCACCAATTCATCAATTTGAATCAGTGGATACTTATTCATTATCGTGATGTTTTTAAAATCATGATAATTAATACAATGGTGCATTAACCCCCCTTCTTCATGATGAGGATGACTAGTTCTCCCCATGGTGAAGAACATGGTAATATGACCCATTTACCTAGATTATCATATAGTTTTATCCTCCGCATCAGAAGTTCCACAAAATCTATTATATATAGAGACTAGTATAATGGTAACACCTTGGTTAGAACCTCAATCCAAAATTAATCCTCTCATCAAGGAGGATGGCTGAATAATTACTTGAGGAACACATAATTATATTCCTCACAATAACAATGTCTTTGAGGAAAATCCATTCATTATAATCAATCATTTTATATATATATTATTTCTCATAGGGAAATAATAGCCACTTTTTTTATGTTGGTGTTAAATATTAATCACCGTCCTCGTTGCACATGTATGGAATCTGGGGTTGATTCGAGATACGAGGAGTAATTTCATTCTCCTAATTTTTTTTTGTTTTCTCTATATAGGGAAATAAAATCAATGACAATAATTGAATTAAATTTAATAAAAGTGAATTCATAAAGGTTTGATAGATGTTTTAGATGATAAATAGTGATAGGGGAGGAGTTATATGCAAGGGATGAAAAAAATTACCAATTTCATGTTTCCATTGATAACTCTACTTCCATGTTTTATAGTGGCGTTTGAATACATATAATAAACTTTTATGATATGAAGGAATGCATAGAATAATAATAAAAAAGTATTATATCTATTATTGAATGAATTACAAGATTACATATTACCACATAATTTTTGGGATCCTCCTCATTGGTTGTGAAGACAAAATCTCACCCTTCCTTCCATGGAGGCTATTTTTTGTCTCTGAAAAACGTTGGCTTAGGTAATTGATTTGAAAAGTGAATTGGTTTATTACAGATGTAGAAATGTACATTACACTAAGGGTTTATTAATACATTCTTCTCTTTCAACACATTAGTGGGGTTCTCTTATTGTCAATATCTAGATAGGTGACCTTCATTCCCACACTGAATGCATTTTCCCATCCATCTTAGTAAATTTAGAGTGTTATTTGTTCTACAACATTGATAAGTAGGAAATTCAAATTTATATGATCCATTATATTTATCCATTATACAACTATTATTTAACATTATATTCTTGTTCTAATCCCCATGATATCCTTGAATTTTTTTATCTCCATTTCAAATTTTGGGGCACATTAGAAAATTTTCTCATAGCCATCAAATTCATGGATCACCAAGGCTTTTTTGTAGACTTGGTTTTATCCCACCAAAGGTGTGACCATCCTTAAATTAGAAGGTAACGAGAAATACACATGTTTATAATGAATGTATTGTGTTGTTTCCTTGTATTCCTTGATGTATTCAACATAATTTTTGTTGAAGGAAAGAAATTCACTGTCCATTTTATGTTGGTGAGTTCAAGGAAATATTTTATCGAAACAAATACTAAATTCCTTCCACCCCATAAAATTGATATCTTACACAGGTTTATATTCCTGATCACTGAACACCACTGACCAATATCTCCATCTATATGATAAAATTACAGTAGGAAAATATATGTTTTTATAACATTTAAGGATGGAGATGATCATCATAATGGAGTCAATCTATTTTGTTGGAATTAAGGGGCTAGATGATTTATTTATGGGTAGAGGCCTTGGTCACATAAAGTACTAAATTTAAGAATGTTTTTTATTGGGGGGTGGGGACATGAGTGGTCCTCTTGATCCACATTTATATACCTAACTTTGAACAATTGAGATAATATTTTCCCAATGATTTCTATCTATTCTTTTTCCAGGTTGGGCATTTCATCGGAGAAGTCATGAAATTTCTTGACACATTGATTTTTTACCTGATTCCTCTTATTTTTGGCGTTTTGAAATATTAATGGTAAAATTATGGATGAATGTTTTAAACTATTAAGAACATTATTATAAATTAAATTACATTTGGGTGATAATTTTTAACATAAATTATTTTCTTTATCTTTTGAATTTTTAGGACACAATCTATGTTATTAATGATATATATATTAACATAAATTATTATGGTAATTTATTAGTTCCCATAAAAATGGTTCATAATGGGCATTTGAATTTACCAAAGCAGATCTTCCAGTAGTTTCAAAACTATGTGGATAATAATGTTTGTTGTCATGTACCAGGTTATGCCTAGTTAGGTCTGACACACCATGTCAGAGTTGTTACCCCTATGTACATCTATTCCAGAACAACTTCAACATATTGTATCCAAAAGAGATTTATTTTATTCAAAATCAATTTTTCCATAATTACCAAAATGTAGGGATGTTTTATAATACATATCCTTTATAAGATTTATTGTAATCTTATTATCACAACCCTTCCAATAAATAAACTTTTCCTTTGATACCATATATAACAACACTTTTTTTTATTTCACATTAGTACATGATTTCTTACATAATGTTACACTTAATAGAACCCATATTATCGTGAAGCCTAGTGTATTTGGGAATAAGGTACATTAAATAAAAATTATAAATAGGAAAACATAATCCTTATTGAAAACATCCTTGACATGGTTTCACGTAAAACTGAATGGGATAACCAACAGACATACATAAGAATGGGATCACCTATAAAGCCCGACAAGGGAATAAAAATGGAATAACTTGAAGATAATAATATCGGTCTAGAAAATAGGCATATGAATAAGGAAGAAAAATAATATGAATCATAAACATGAAAACGGAGACATGATATATCATGATAATCATAAATAAATCATGGTATATGTGGAAACAACTTAAAACACTACATCATAAACATAGTTTAAGGAAAACTGTCAAGAAATAATGATTGAAAATGTTCCATAATGTGATTAGGTTTACTCCCAATCTCAATATCATGACTCAGAAGACTAAGTGTTACCCAATTTATTGGAGTTCTATATAATAATGAGTACACAAATATTTTTCATTTCATTCTCATGGTTAAGTGTTCGACATAGATAATGCAACATAGATTCATTTATGATCCAATATTTTTCCAAGATGGATGAGTGTGGAATAAATAAATCTAATTCTCATGTCAAACAATAATATTTTTACACAGGTGAACACCCATGATAGGAAATGGTTATGTAATTTACTACAAAATGTTTTTTCAAGGAAGATTCACTATGGAATTTTGGAATCATAACAACATCACATAAAAATATTATAAAATGGGTTGACGAGAGTGAAAGGGGTCTATCATCATTTTTGAATGAAATCATAATTAACGGATAAATTTTAAGACATATCTCTAAATTAGTAATTTTAAATATAAGGCATAAGATTATAAAAGAAACTAGAATAAAGAAAAGGTGGTGAGGAAACCATATGTGATTGTGTGAATCCAAATACATGGGAGGAACATCTTAAGATCTTGGGGAAACGTGGGAGGAATATAGAGAGGGGAGGCAAGAGTATTGATGTTATATATGGAGTTTTAGGGATGATAAGTTGGATATTGGGTGGGTTTATATTATAAATGACTGTGGATTTCATTATTATTTCTCAAACATAAGTTTAAGAATATATATAATAAATAACCAAAACCACAAACCTTACCATTGTATGTGCCCATGGTTTCTTCAAAATGGGAGCAATTTTTCTTATTTTATAATTCCAAAGGAATATATTAATAACACAATTCCATTTATTTAGTGGAAGTTGGTCATTCTCTTAAATAAATGATTTTAAAATAATAAAATATAATAATGGTTTTGGATGATTCAAAATGGATTAATAAAATTATCCAAATAAACATAAAATCAAATTATTTTAAAGTGAAAACATATATATGGTCTTAGAACCTATTTATATTATTTATTACATTTTTTTGGTTATCTATGATTTCATAATACATAGTATATTTATATGGAATTTTATTTTTACCAAAAAATTCAATTATCTTAAAAAATAATGAATAATACGTTAATTGATAATTTCAATGTTCTGATTCCAAAAAAATTATTCATTTTATATAAATAGTTTTCTTAATATTCTAATTTTAACTTTTTAAATAATAGATGAAATTAATTGAAAATTATTGTTTTTTTAGAAAAACAGCTTTCGAAATGTTATAGAAACTACATACAGAATCATAAAACATATAAGAACATTCATATTTAATAAATATTATTTAATAATAATACTTTATTATAATAATATTTGTTTTAAAACTCCTTTAAATGTCCAATATAAATTTCTTAATTTAATTTCAATATTACTCAAATATTCTATTTTTGTATTATTGTATCGGAATAAAAATTAGTTAAAATGTAACAACGATTATATGTAAACATATTCATTATTCTATAAAAAATATTGTACATAACAGTATATCTAGTTCGTTGATACACATCCATTTAATAAATTATAAAATTATATAAGAGTAAGGTGCACGATTGTGATACATTCATGGGGTGGTTCGATGTACATGGTTGGGGACATGATCTCAATGGGCTTCAACATCTCACCTAAATGGTTTCTCTCATGCATAAGTGGCTGGATCTCATTTTGGGATAAGTCAAGGGAAAATCAGAGAGATTATATCTCCATTGTATACACTGATAAATGGGCTTCATGGTGTACAATCCTTTTACTTGGGGACATCACATACTTTTTCTATGTTAATAGGATTTTTTAGAACCATATATTTATATTAACAAGTTATCGATTTTCAAAAACTATATTATCAATGATAAGGTTGATTAATAGTCATTTAAATCGAATATGTTATAATAATCCATTGAAGTGCATGTTTTCTATATTACCATATTACAAAATAATACTTTTTATTAAAAAATAAGGGAATATTTTTTAACATCTCGGGTCATTACAAGACCCATAAATTATAAAAGATATTTAAAGGACATATAGACATAAATAAAGGTAACAAATATCAATGAATATTACATCTTGACTTATATAATGTAACTAACATATCTGTAAGTGTCATTTTAAAATATATTAATTCAACACGCGGTTTTTACTAACTATGTAGAAGTCATCTAGACCTATGTATGGGTAATGGTAAAACCCATATGTTGTATACATGTAGTTTGAGTTTCTAGAATTCATTTATGATGATGTATATAAAAAATGAAATGGCGATGATGTTTTTATGATGTATCCTGAATATAATTATTTTATTATTAACCACAATCCAACCTTGTGTTTCTTATTTTCATGAAAAGGGATAAAAAGATGAAATCCTAAATATTTGTCTAAAATAAAAACAATTCTAAATTGAAATTATTATTTTTATGAATAATGGAGTAGAATATACATTGAATCATTTTATAATCATTAGATAAATTATAATTAATGAAGTGAGATATATGATAAGAATAATTAAATAAGGTTTTGAGTTACTCTTATTTCATATGAATTGAAATTAATATATTAATAGGTTTTCATGTGAATAAATATATGTTAAAAAGGAGGAATTCAACGTCGTAGAATAAATGGCGTGTTATATATTTATTGTAAATATTATAAGATTAAATTGTGATATTTTATGAGATATTTTAAGAATATGAACCCCAAAATTTTTATATTAAAAGATATAATATAGTTTACAAAGATTTGTACATTTATTGATGGTATTTTGATAATATCCATTTAGTTGAAATTGAAATTCATGAAGTAACATGGAACAAAAAATCTATGTATTCTATGATAGTCACTTTTGGTCAAAAGTGATAGGGTCCTCTTGTGATTCTTTTTGAAGAAATATAATATGATAAGAGTAATTTAATGTTTCTAAATAAAGCCACATGCACATGATAATTTCAACTAGAGGACAATGATAAGGTACATAAAGGTGATATCATAGATGTGGTCAACTATTATGAGAAACAAAATGTTATACTATTCAAAATATTTAGATGAAAATTATATGAACTCTAATAAGGATGATTTTATACAGATCATAAGTGAAGATATATTTGATATCAAATTTTTTGTAGAAGAAGATTCATATTTTCATTCTAATATAAAATGAGTGAGGCGATTCAATGTGAATAATAATGAATATTCACTGAAATACTGACTAATAATGCATTTTCATGTTGGTTTGAGTTTATCCTTTCAATAATTGGCTGAGACAACCATATGAATAGATTCTATTGAATCATTTAGTGCTAAGATGTGAGGAGTGTCCAAGTTGATGGGTATTATTAGATATCTTATGACATTCTAAGATGATAATTTTGAGGGGAATGATATCTTATATACTATATACAAAGACATATTTTCATAAATTGGTGATAAAATTCATATAAGGGGATGTATAGAAATACTTACATATACATGGTAATATTCCATATAGAATTTGGGGGTTATGATATATATTTAGACAACATTGTGACTTTATGAATATAGTGAGAAGTAGTTTATGAAAGTCATATAAGAAACAAGAAAGTGTATGCATGGTAGGATGTTGTTCTTGTGTATATTCACCATTCCTCATATTCAATGATTCCTTATTATGTAGAAACTTTTATTTAGGTGAAAATCCAATCATGAAAATGAGTATCTCTTCGATGAAAACATTATAAAAATAACAGTTTTAATTTTATCATCAATAATTTATTGTATTTGATTTATGATTTCTTGGTTAAAATAAATGGAAACTGCATAAACTAATAGGAAATAAATTCTAAATTATGAATGAGAAGAAATATTTCAAGTGATTTTAGAATTGTGGAAAAAATAATTCACACCTGATTCACCACCCCCATCATATGTCACAAACCAAACATGAAGGGAAATTAAATTGGTATCTTATCTAGGATCTCTCTAGTTATATCTATATTTACATTCACATGGTTTTCTTATATGATTTGAAGAGGTTCATATTTTTTTTCTTTAATGTTATTCAGTTGAAAATATCCGAATCTATTTCGATTTTTACTCATGTGTAACACTATACTAGGACAAACAAATAGTAAAAAAGAGGATAAAAACCTAAAAAAAGTTTTTATTAAGTGACTAACAACAAATAGATAATGAAAGATAGGGTGTTTCTAGTAGTTGTAGTTGGGATAATATTGATGATATTTAATCATCCAATAACATCAATTTTTATGTCTAATTATATTTTAAAGAATTTGTTTCTAAAATATGACTTATATATTTGGGTTTACTTCGGAGATAGATGGTGGACAATCATAGATGATAGATGATGATAAAAAAATAAAAAAATAAAAAAATGGCATAGGCGGAAATTTTTACAAATATAACTCTATAATAAATGATATGATATCCACATAAATGTCCTGAAATTTTTTAGAGGTAAAATTCTAATGGATAATGAAATAATTGAATTTTATATTTATGAGAAAGATATATTCTGTAATATCTAATTGAATATGTTTTATCAATTATAAGAATCACAAAAAAATAATCTGGATTTTATGTAATAAAAATGAGATTTAAAATAAAACTTAATTGAGGAACATGAGAAATCTATAATATAAAGAAAAAAATTTCATAAAGAACAAGTTTATATGTTTAAGAGATAATAAAAAGAGAGATCGAATCGTAATTAAATTGTGAAATATTCCCTCGAAATGAGATGTCTTAAGATGGAAGTCAAGTTGAAATATTTAAAATCAACTCAAGTTGGAGCTTCTTAATGAACTGTGAATATGTTTGCTTCCACTATGGATTTATATATGATTTCCCCCAAAATTGTTCCATGTCGATTGTATAGGGACACTAACATCATTGGTAGTTGCCTCCAACTCTTCCTCATGAATGACGGTATCCCATTTCAATGATAAATCTAGATGTACTAAATCTATTTTATCATCAAATATGTAATGAAGTCTAATTCTCAGAAAATGAGGAAGAAAAAAAGTCAGATAATCCCATAAAATTATAAATGGTGGATGTGAGTGAGTAAAATAGAATCATTTTAGAACCCATCCTAGTGGGGCCCATGACATGAATCCCTAAGACTATCTCCAACAGGTCAGGGGCTAGTGACTTGAACTAAATAGGCATATCACTACATCAAATGCATTGCCTATGTACATGTATGAATTCACACATCTCCAATCCCACAAATGATAAAATAAAAAACCCACTAAGAAACAAATTCATGCATACAATTTTCCCAACCATTAGAGTATGACATTAAGTAAAGTGTAGTAACTTAAATTGGGTGAAAATACATGCCCACCAAATGAAATAATTTGTAAACAAAAAAGTCAAACCTCTAAACGAAATAGGTACTGGGACTACTGCTCAACGTCGTAGGAACACCTCGACATGCGTAAAGTCAAAATGTATTGTCTAATCTAAGAACACCGTAGACTCAATCAAATAGTCATTCTTTTGTATAAGAAATGACATGTGTGGGAAAAGACTGTATAGGGGTGAGTGTAACAATACTCAGTTAGTGAACCCCGATATAAAAAAGCGATACTATGAGGAAATATATTGCTTCATCTACATAGAATATGTATAAAACACATTTAACATGAATATCATGATATAATCAAACCATAAAACCTTTCCTAGAGGTATGTCATAACAATTTAATACCATCATTAGGGATTTTTTCTGAAGATTCCAGGAAGCACTCATATGGGAGGATATACTCATGTGCCAGATAGCATTGATGGCATATACTCGAGAATTACTCTTCATTTGGGATCCAATATGAAAGACATACACAAAAATATCTAATGGGAGATACAGTACAATAGATGAGGATCACAACTTGGCCCATGGGGAGATACAAACAACTAGATCTTGATTAACCTATTATGTAAAGGATTAATTCCTGGTGATGTTTTTCACGTCAATATCACGGACTCTATCTACGTTATGAATAATGAAGAAAGGATCTTTCTCCAGGCCTTATGGAGGGGATTCCAAAAACTATATCATGAAATTCATGTTGAAGGGATCACAATCATATGAGTAGGAAATGATATGCATCAACCTTTAGAGAAATGATAAAGGGTAGAAACCCTAATGAATCATGTCCCAGATATGGTGGACAAGAGATTCAATACATGTAGAATGTGGTACATAGTGTGTAGTGGGGTCACACACTGTGTCCCTTGACCCCATGTACTTAAAATGCACCATAAACTATCTCATTTAGAATATGACTTGTAGAATTTGGGTATACAATATGTAGAAGGGTCATAGGTCATGTCCTTCTATCTAGGGTCTTGCTATCTACTATGGCCATGTGCTAATACATGGTCTCAACCCATGTCCACCTACCTAGGTTTCAGTACATAGGATAACCTATGTAACCAGTCTAGGTAAAGATGTCTGGTTGGTTACACATCATGAATATAACTCGTGTACTCCAACCCATGCCTATGTATCTCTTGAGATACACATTAATTCTCAAATAAGGGCCTATATGTTGTTTGATATGGTTCACACTCCATCTGATACTTACTACCTATTGAAATCCTAAACACCACTCAGTGAGGGCCACACACCATGTAGCATAGACTACACATAGTGTTCATTAGAAATTTCCATAACTTATGTAATTACTGTACTATTCTCCTTGAGATCTCTAGTGTTTTATATAATGCATTTTTCACCTCAAAACTGGAGATCCAAGGTCTTTTCACTATATCAACATCGAATCGGTGGATTTCAGGCTTCCAATCGGCTCTAAAATCTTATTATGATCACCCACATAGAAATTAGTTTAATATTGATATATCATAAATTTATTTGTCCCTCCATTACCATCATCTTAAAACATCTTCTTCTTTTTATGAGGTTGTATTTCCAATTTCAGATCATATAACCAAGAGCCTATGTTGCAATGATAGTTTGTATATAAACCAGGAAGAATGGGAAGAACATCAGTGAAGAAAAAAAATGAAAAAACCAAGGAACAATCCTTGACCATTTTTTCTAGTATCAATCCATTATATAAGAATATAAGATAAAAATGAATTCTAAAAAATTAATTCCCCAACAAAAACCTACTATCATATCCCATATTGTAAGAACGATTGAACCATAGATCAACCTGTATGTTGGTTGGTTTTTGTTCATCATTGAGTATAAGAACGAGAAAAGAGAAATAAAAATAAGAACATTCTATATGGGGATTGGATTAATAACTAAAGAATATGAGTTCCTACATTGTCATCATTGGAAATATTTGTTCGGAACAACATCCATTAATCTCAAATCAATTTTTTTTCATCATTGCTGCGGAAGGAATTCTCCAGCTTCCTCTCCAGAGCCTTTAGTGAATTCTAGGATTATTAGTCTAGTAATGGACCCATTTTTATTGGTTTAATTTAATGTAAAACAATGTTGTGTTACTGTGAAATGTTAAAATAAAAATCATTCCTATTTTTTTTATTTATTAAAATGATAAAAAAATAATTTTCACATTTGACTTTCACTGACTGATGTTTGGTGGTGCCTATGGAAGACTCGTAGAACTGAACGTAAGAGTGCCCATTGATTTCTAGTCATGGAACCTGTTTTGAAGTTATTCCACTTTTTTAGGGGATAAAATTTGAACATGCTATTTAATATTTAAATATTATTCAAACATTTATTATGGGTACATTGGGCCTTGGAATAAAAATACGTGTTAGATCCTAGCCTTGATAATTTTTCAAATAATATTTAAAAATAATACATAGAAAAAATAAGGACAATAAATTATGTCCTCATTGATGAATTATATCCTAAAAAATCAAAAAACAAATTCTATACAAAAAGATATGGGTATTATGTTCAAATACGAGCCTCCCACTCCCATGTGCTCTCATGTATATTCATGTGATGGAAACAAAAATTGAATGAAGGAATATCTCACTCAAAAAGGATACTCTCATGATGATCCTTGATCTCTAGTAGGTAATCAATAAAACAATCTCCATCCCCAATATCCTACTCATACTAGTCGATGAAATGAAATTTTTTATTGACATACCTTCTCAGCTATGACATGTGGAGTACATCATGGACCAATTCCAAATGCAGGGGTAGAGACAACCAGTATGACACACCTCAAACTCTATGCATTATCTGAAAAAGGCTAATAATCCTCGGAGATAAATTGTAGCTCCTGCCAAATCAATGAAATCCTCATTGATTTAAATCCTAAAGGAACTCATGGTCGCCTTCCTAGAAAAATAAAGGCCTCCTCTACCTGTCAACATAAGATTTCTAATGGCTTTGTGAAATCATCATTCACTACTAGATGATCTATATCTTCTCTATAGTAGCTCATACAAATTCTATGACTGTGAGTGACTACTCGCTTAGGTGTGTCCAGAAAAGTGGTGACTTGTTGTGTCACCTGTAAAAAGCCTCAAATGGTGCCATTATAATGGTGGAATGGTAGCTACTGTTTTATGTGAACTCCACCATTATAAGTTGATCATCCAACCTCCAAACAAAGACTAAAATGTAAGCTATAAGACTATCATCATGAACCTGAATTGTTCTCTCTATTTAGCTATTAGTCTGTGGGTGAAATATTGTTCTCAAACATATTTAGGTCTCAAACACCTGGTGTAGTCCATTCAACAATAGATACATAAACAAATCATCACGATCTGAATATATCATTGATGGAACCCCATATATTAAAACTATCTTCTAAAGATAATTTATTATCAATATCTATATCAAACCATTCTCCCATATAGAAAATAATTGTTCCGACATTGTGAGTAGGTGAATGATCACTTAGAAGGTACCATGTACACTATATGTATGTGGTCAAACAATCATGAAGTCCATCAATATATCATCCCACATCCATTCTGTCACCCCAAGTGGTTGAGGTAAACCTGCTAGAACCTATTGCTCAGCCATCACCTGCTGGCATGTATGACATTGGGAAATGAACTCTTCCACTACATTCTTCTTCCTGGACTACAAGAACTGATGTTAGGTATCTTGGAATATTTTTTTCACCCATGGGTTTCCCTCCAAAGAGGATATATGAAACTCATGCAGAACCTCATACCATAAGGCCACTAGTATAACTCTATATCATTGGTAAAGGAATACATTCTCCCCACCTTATGAATACCCATCAGGAACATGTCTAATGGTCATCTGATCATGCAATGTCTCATATTCATTATCACTATGTTGTGCCTCCCTAACTCACAGTAAGAGTGGTGTGGTGACCACCATCAACTGGTGGTATGATTCTACATCATCATCCATGAAGGATAAATATAATGATTCCAACACCTCTGATGACTCATTCAACAATTAAATATTAGATATCCTTCTGAGAGAATCGTCTACCATGTTCCCCTTCCAATGATCATTGATAATTGCAAAGTCATAGTCTTGGAGTAACTCTATCCATCAACCCTATCTCATGTTCAGATATTTATGAGAGATGATATACATGAGACTCTTATGATCAGAGTAGAAAATAAACCACTCCCCCATCAGGAAGTGTTTCCATATCTTTAATGTGAAGACTATTGATACCAACTCAAGATCAGGGGATGTACAATTTTATATCTTGTAGTTTGAACTAGAATAAACCACTTGCAATTACCACATGATTCTTCATCAGTACACAACCATGTCCGGTACGTAATTCATCATTAAACACTACATACTCGACACCCTACTTCATAAATCTCAAGATCTGATATCTCATCAAACTCTACCCCAACTGATAGAAATCATACTAGAACTTCTCTTTCCATATTAATGGATTCCTCCTTTGAGAAAAATCTTTCGTATGTGCTTATATACTTGATAAATCATGTATAAATCTTCTGTAATAGCATCAGAGACCATAGAATCCTTTCACCATCATCATGATCTAAGGTGGATTCCATACTAATAGTTCCTCTACATTGGCTCGGTCCAATTCCACTCCATCCTCTAAAAAATCATTTCCAAGAAGGTGTACCACCAGAATCTAAAACTGTAACTTTGGGAGTTTCCCATAAAGCTGGTTCTCTCAAAGTATGTCAAAAATCATCCTAATGTTTATGGCACTCTCCTCGTCATTTATCGAGTACAAAAGGATATCATTGATGAAGAATACCATGAACTGATCCAAATAAGTCTAGAAGATCCAGTTCAGGAGTCCCGTGAAAACTACTGTGGTGTTCGTTGTGCCAAGGGGAATCTCCATGTACACATAGTAACTATAGCAGCATCTAAATTCCATCTTTGGTATACCCTGATCCTTTACTCACAATTGGTGATATCCCGATCAAGAGTCAACAATTGAGAACTATCATTACCCTCTCAAATGATAGATGTCTTTATTGATCCTTGATAGAGGATTCTTATTATTCATGGTCACTCGGTTCAAGAACATTTATTCCACACAAAACCTCATGCTTCCATCATCCCGTTGGAAAACAAAACTGGGGCCTCATAGAGTGAATCATGAGGCCTCACAAAGCTCTTACTCTATAATTCCTACAACATTACCCTCAGCTCAAAAATCATTGTCAGAAATCATGGAGCCATATGATATGACGGTGATGATATTTGGGACTTCCAAAGTGTAATTCGACGAATAAGTCTATCTCACGATGGGGAGGTATTCTTGGAAAATATTTGGGGATGAAATATAAATACTGCACCACTAATATAAGAAAATGGAAGCTCATAACATCTATGGCATTGAGGGTTAGTATATCCAACAAATAATTAATCTCTTTCACCCTCCTATGCCTGAGTATGTCTTACACTACCTGGTTTTTCTTTTCACCAACAAAGGAAAACCTTGTTCAGTAACTGCCGACACATAGTACCATTATCCTAAAACAATCTATCTAGGATTGGATTATGGATTACCAATCCCTACCATGAATTACATCATAATGCCTCAACATAGACATCATGGGGATCCAACTGAAACAATCAATTCCAAGGGTCATTTCACACTATCGGCCATGATGTGTGATCAATGAGTCTTCTACAGTGGATTTCTCCTAGTATAAGGGTCATGTAAATGATTCAATCAGAACATCTTGGTGTTGAAAAAGAAATGTGGTGAGAAAGGAATAATTAGAACATGTGTCTATCAATAGTAAAGATAATGTATAAAATACAAAAATCGCACCTCAAATAATTTCCATAAACCCTGAGTCATATTCGTTAACCGCATAGAGAAATACATGTCCATTTCCTCCATCTCCCTAATCCCGTCATGGAACTCTTGGGGGTGGTGGTAGTAACAAGTCCAAATGTCAAACACCTCCTACAACTCTCCTAGATCCTCTTCCATGATCACCGCCTTGCAGATCATCAAACAGTTGTCATTTTATCTTCCTCGATGGTCCATCAACTTTTCCCTATTAGTAGTATTGCGGGTCATAAAAACTTGAGAAATATTCCCCATATTTTCACAAAAATAGAACATCCTCTCCCTAGGATGACTGTACCCACCATGTGAGCCTCGAACTGCTTATCCTCTGTCTTAGGATATCCTCATGAAATTTATCCCATGTCAGAATCCCTGAGACTGACATTGGCTCATTACTGTTGAGTTCTCATCACCTTATCATCCATTACTAACTACTACTTGTTGTACCTACTCATCCATGAAGCTTCGATCACCAATTCTCTCTCATGAACCAAAAAAACGTCAGTATGCATAGATGGATAATGTTTTCTCAGATTTCTCTATGTAGGTTTCACTAAAAGTCCTAAGCCATGTAGTACATAACTCTATCCATATCCATCGAGTATGTGGAAATGTAAGTGATCCTCAATGAATAGTCATCCCTGATCATGCTACCCTAATAGAGCTGAAAAAGATCTTGTTTACCCACATCTCTTAGTGTAAATAGTGATAAAACATCTCTTAAGAGATGATTGTCATTTGTCCATGAAAGAGTTACCTTTTTATGAGTCTAGATAGCCATACTATTCTATCACCTTGTTGAAAAGTGTAAAAGGTTCTCTTCTATGATCACTATCTGGTCCGCTAGTGTCTTGACTAGATGAAAAAATATGTTTATTGCCACAATCCAGTTCTCAACCACTTATGGGATGGGCTAGCCAAGAAACCTTTGGGGGTATCTCTCTCTGAATCATGTGGAGTGAACTCTACCTGTAATCTTCAACATCGTGTACATCAGGAACCATGTGTGTCTCCATAGGTGGCGGAACGACTAGTGTACCACCTAGAAGAAAAAGCTGGGTAACTAGTCCCTAAATTAAAGCCTCATCATTGATGGGGTCACCCTCATGATGAATATACTAAATCCTAGAAGGCATTCCCATTAGGGGAATCTTGTAAGAAAACAAGATGTATCATTATCAATGAGTATATTTGTAGAGTATACTCAATAAGGAAATGTAAATAACAACTCATTCCTATATGATGGATATACCATTCTTTCTAATGAATCCATTTTTTTTGGTACCAAGACGAAAAGACGTTTATCAGAGTCCTAATGTATAGATAGGTCAGTTACCTGCACCAGCACTAGATTACCGATCTTGCATGATGAGCTCAAAAAACATAATATTTTTTCCCATCCCAATCACATAGAACCTCAATCCAAATCATTAATCGATCACCCCTGACACCAAAAATTCATGAAACTTCTTAGTGGGATCCATGCTGCGACTCCCCAATATCACTTATTATTGGCCTAGGGATGGTGAATAAAACGGAGTAGGCATATCCATAACGTGTGAGGCATTGCCTATGTACTTTTCCGCACACAAACATCTCAATGAGAATAAATGGTTATATTTTAAAAATACAAATAAACGTATTCTTGCATAAAACTATGAAAAATAATAGATTATGTAAGGAAGTAAAATTCAATAAAGTAAACTAGAACATAATGTCATCCCACCAAAAGGAAGAGTCTGTAAACTAAAAATTCCATCCTATAAATAAAATAGGAACTAAGATTGCTTCTCAAAGTTGTAGGAACACCTTGTCCTACCTTAAATCACAATGCGTTGTCACGTCCTAGTCCACCATGGACAACATCAAACGGTCAATCTTCAGTAGAATACATGACACTTTCAATAAATTTCTATATAGGGGTGAGTGTAACAATACTTATTATAGCACCTTCAAATCACCTAGTGATACACAAAGGAACAATATAGTTACCTCTGCCAAATATATGTCTACAACACATATAACAAGAATATCTAGACATACTAAAACCACGTCACTCTGTCTAATGGTAAGTCACAAATACCACATACCCTTGCTAGCGATTCAATCCCACGATTCCATAAAAATATTCTTCCAGGAGAACAGACTTCTGAGTACGATATTAATACATTTTTGTAATAGAACTAATGACATCCAACTAAGAAGTATATTTCACCAGAAACCATCGTGAGAGAGATATGTTGATAGATCGGAAGGGAGATACCATACAATATATGAGGATCACAGCCACATCCATGGGGTGATACCAAAAACTCAATCGGGAATAAACTTCTATGTAGAATATTATCGACTGATGATGTTGTTCACATCAATATCAAGGGATCTCTGAGGGAATGATTAATTAATAAAGGATCCTCCTCCAGGCCTCTCAGAGGAGATTCCAACAACTATGTCTAGAAATTATAGCTAAGGAGATCGTATTCTTATGAGTAAGAAACAATACACATCAAACTTCAAGGAAAGGATCATGGGAATAGACCCTATGAAAACTTATATAGGGTACAGTGGAATTGAGATTCAATACATGTATATTTGGTTACATAGTTTGTAGTAGGGTAACACACCATGTCCCTTGACATTGGGTACTACCCGTATACAGTGACCCATGTCCTTTAGAACATGTCTAGTATAATATGAGTACATTACACGTTTATGGATCACACATCTTGTCCTTCCAACTAATATCCACCTATGGACTCTAGTTATGTGTGAGTATAAGGTTTCAACTCGGGTGCCCTACTTAATTACTAGTACATGGGATAACCCCATGTAACCGGTCTATCCCAAGCCATGTGCTAGGTAATTTAAGTGAGGAAAACCCATGTACTCCACCCCATGTCCATGTATCTCCCTAGAAACATGGTGTTTTTGTGGAAGTTCCCACACACCGGGTGATAGGGGTCAAATGTTCTGTGACACATTCCATCATCACAAATACCTAACCACCACTCAGTGGGGGCCACACACTTTGTAACTCAGATTACACATTTTTTTCATTGGAAATTTATAGAACCATCATTCTTCAACTATGCACCTCGGTCGATCCTTCAGAGTTCAACCCAATTCTCCATTCTCCTCAAAATAGGAGATCTATGTTTGTCTCTCAATTGAAACATTGAATCACTGGGTTTCAGGATTTCAATAAGCTCCGAAACCCGATACTGGTCACCCATAGACAAATCAATTTAAGAAATATATCTCTCAAATCACTTCAATCAATTATTCACCATCATAGTCCCACCTTTTCTAGGTCACCATGAGGCTGGATCATCAATTTCGAATTGTTTGTCCAAGAGTCGACACCACAATGATTTTTTAAACATAAAAGATGACGAACAAGAAGAATATATGGGGAGAAAATCCCAATAAAAAACCCAAGGAATGATCCTCAGACATTTTTCATTCCATCGAACATCCATTTCTTATGTATGATCAAGAAAACGAAAACAATTACCAATAATCAAATCCCCTACAAAAACCTGCAACTATATCTCATCCCACAAGAACTAGTGATCTGCATTTCAATATATTTGTTGGTTGGTCCGCATTCATCATTGAATCTATGAATGTGAAATGTGAAATAAAAAAATACTACATGTGGATTGGATAACTCACTAAGGAAGATCAGTCATCAGTTCTTTGTTGTTTGAAAGGTGTTTCAAGAAATACATCTTTCGGTATTCTTTCAATGTTCCATCGTCATTGCCAATGATAGAATTATCCAATTTCCTCTCTAAAGGCACCCAAGAATTAAAATATTATGATTATAAACCTATATCATTATACAATTTTATTTTAAAATAATCCATTGTCACATCCCTGTCAAATGTATAAATAAAATAATAATTATTTTATTTTAGTTATTAAAACACAAAAAAAAATACTTTTCACAAGTCACCCACACTGGCCATTGTTAGGACATGCATAGGGTAAACACAATGGTTTAAATACAATAGTTCCATAATATTTATTATCTTAGAACCCGTTTAGATGTTATTCTATGTTTTCGAGAAAACATCGCATGTGTACTATATAATATTTTAATATTATTAAATGATTTCTTCCTAGCACATAGGGTCTTAGAATTGAAAACTGTTTAATTTCATGGACAAGAATTAAGTCCATATAACATTTAAAAATAATACATCAAAAATAAGGGGACATTACAAATCATCCCACAAATTAGAACCAACAAATATCCAGTTCCAACAATAAATGATGTGTTTTTGAAGTATAAAATACTTGGTAGATTTCATTAATAATAAAAATGAAGAGGTTTGTGTGAAATTTTGGAGTTTTATTTTGAGTATTTGGCATCTGATTATTGATTATTTGAATGATAAAATATTTTTTCTAAGTGGAAAAAGTCTATATTGTTGAAGGAGAAAATCGTGGGTCGACGAGAAACCAGTTAGATAAAATTCACACAATGGAAATAATATGTCTATGAGAAATAGATTTCTAGTCCATGGAAATATCAATGGGGTTTTCAATATTGGTTGTATCTAATATGATGAATGTTTCTACACCACTTAAAATAAATCTTCCATACACAAAACATAAGAAATTACTACTATAAATAGAGAATTATGATATGGATGAAACCTAGTCTTTCTCAGGAGAGAAATCTTTGAAGGGGTTAATTGAACAACTACTCACAACCTTCCAATAATAAAATTTAAGTGTCAAACCTAAATGGAGGAGACACATCTATTTAAATAAGATAGTCTATATCATGAACCATTTACAAAATTTTCATCAAATATAATGAAGTAATGGATCAATAAAAAAATAACAATGAAACCATCAATATATGAGAATGAAATCTGATTAGTAATTTATAATTCATGCAAAGAAGTTGAAAGGATGCCCAAAAAGGGTATCATAAATGTCATTAGAAATGGTTTTGGTAGGTGAATCATGTAATGACACTAGGCTATCAAATTTATGAATATTTTTCCTTATTAAAAGAATCCAAAAATTGATATAAGGTAATAAAAATTACATTCATGATATCAAACTAATTCCAAAAATATGAATACCTTATATAATAGAAAGTATGATAATGTCCCTAGAGAATGTAACCTATATTTCTATGTTAAAATAATGATTCTAGGAAGTTGGATAAAACAATAACGATTGTAATTATAATTCATACTCAAGAAAATATTTTAATTCAACTAATTACTGATATGATAATGAATATAAATCCATGTCTCCCATTGAAGAAAAAATATATGAACATAAAAATTGATACTAAAATGTGTATGGAAAAAATTAGAACTGGAATGAAAAGTTCTTATAGGTTGATAATGAAGTATTAGTCTCAATTCTATAAATAAAGAATAGTAGAAGACCATCATATTCCCATTATTATTTGTTAGTAATTATTATTTTAATATAGAACTAATGTTATGGATATATAAAATCCAAACCACCATAAAAAATTCCAATTGGTTTTTTATTTGAATTTCTATCATGTTTTTAACTTGTATCATAACAGTTTTGAGTAAATTATTAAATAAAACATCCATGATTCTAAAGAATGGTGTGCATCCCTTGAGGGAGATATAATGAATAAGTAGAGGCTTCCAAATATTATTTTCCACATAATCATGGAATTTACATATCTCCAACATATTCTTATGTATGTGGTGTGATACTTAGTCTCCAAAATCTACAATTATCTTTTCATATACTAATCATTAAGGGGGGGGGGTGACAGAAATGAATAGTGAACAAACAACATTCAATTGAGTAATTTTATTTGTTTTTGTAAATTTGATTATACTTTTTATAATATCATGAAAAATATAATTATTCAAAACTAATTTAAAGAAACATTAACTGAGAACGATGTAATATCATGTCCAATATTGGATTTATGTACTTTTTTATTTTTTAGTCAATCAGCGTTGGTTATTGTAATTGAATTGTTTTTTGGGTTTATCATAGGAATTGGGAGTTTCCCAAGGCTCATCACATAAAAATGTGATGTAAGGAGGCCAAATGGTGTTGAAAACATAGTTGGATCTTGGTTAGTACTGACGATACTCTCGAAAAAGGGAATCCATGTGGCCAAGCCACCTCTTGAATAGAGGTTGGCATAGAATCTCCACACAATTTTACAAACCATGGGGAGTGCTTCTAAGAGACCATACTACTTGGAACCCCCTGGTAAGTGGGATTTGCACAGTTTGGGCATGGTTTGGGACACTATGTTACCCTTCTAGTGTGTGAAATTCCAATTTTATTCCCAATTCTGTTTCTTACTCACATGAATTTTACCCCCATTTAAAACCAATATCTAGGGTGATGAACTAGTATCCACCATCTCCCATCTAGGTCATTCCCATTAAATTATTAGTAATTCATAGTTTCAGGGGGTGCGAATCGATTATTCAGGTGAATCTTTAATATAGTTTTCTTCCATTTCTTGGAAGAGGATTGGTGTATAGTTTTCACACCTACTGAATCACTAAAACCCACTTTTTCAAGAATATTATTTGATGAGGCATTAATGATTTTTGATTTTAAATAAAGGTATATGATTAAGTTAGAAGTTTTATATGAGAAAGAGGTAGGTATACTTCATGTTATTTAACATATTTTTGATGTATTATAATTGTATATGGCTATTCCAATGTAAAATCTTGTTGAGTTCTAATGTATTTGAATATAAAAAGTGATTTGGGCCTTATATTGAGGTGTGAGACCATTCATGGGCCCCATTGGGTTCATTGATGATGTGATACAAAACCTTGATATTCCATTGGGATATTACAAACCCATGAAAATAGATAAATGAGTGAAAAATATTTGATATAGGGTGATTATGGAAATTAATGGGCTGTGATTTATATTTGGTAACAAAGGCTGGTTTAATAGGTTATGTGGGATTCCTTCATGTTAGATTTTTTAGCATGCAAGGGGTTTTTGGAATGGTTTAAATTGAGTTTTTTAGGTCGTAGCCCGAACATTGTTTTCAATGAAGTAATAGTTGTTTTTAAACTGATTAATGTTGTGAAAAGATGTTATGACCTCACAATTATTTTGAAATGGCTTCTTCATAATAGACTTCAAATTATTATTCGAAATGTTGGGTGTGGTCTATTTTTTGTGAGGTGGTTTGATAACAGAAACAAATATGTTATGGAATGTTTTATTTTTTTTATAAAAATGGAAGAGCTATATTGTTAAGGGTGTAGTAAAGATGATTTATAAAAGAGTAATTTCATTTGTGATATAAAATTTAATTGAAATCATAACACGATGTTAATTATTTTCTAGTGATAATATAGTTTAATGGGGTGTTTGGCATAAGGGTATATGTGTTAATGGTTTAGGCATTGTATGTGGGTTATGTAAATTGTGTTATGATTGTAAATTATAAATGAGTTTAATGGTTATTTATTGTGTTTGGTTAATGTGTCATGGTTAAAGAAGAATGTGCACACAGATTGGTGTTATGTGTGGTATTCACTTGAGGTTCTACACGGCTTGGGTTAGGATGGGCTGAGGCTCTAAACCCCACCACTATAATGCATGGGTTATAGAGTCAGACTGGGGATCTATGCCCCTAACAGTTGCATTTGTTGAGACTACCAAGACTGAGGCATGTAGGTATGTGTTATGTAATGTTTTTCTAGATGTCATATTGAGGCACTATACTTCCCAACATATGAACATGGTGTTGTTCGAGATGTCAAACTAGGGTCTATTCTTCCCTAACACATGTAAAAAGTGTTATTATCAGGTTGAGGTTCCACGGTATGTTAATATGCTGTATTTAGTGAATTCCATTTTCATTTAATGTATAAGATCCCATCAGTTTAGGTATTAGTCCCTTGGTATGACTGGGGTCATGATTTTTATTGGTTTCCACTTTGGAACATAAAGGATAAATTGCATATTAATAATTATTTAGATGAAATACATATTTACATTATACATTATTACATATTAAATTTTATTATAATTTATACACTAATATATAGATTGGATATTACATTAGACGCCATTTGTGTTTGCCTACTGAGTTGTAATCACACCCTTCTCAGGGTGCCATCACACTTGGGTACCTGAGGAGAAGCTACTTGTCTATATTATGGGATCAAGATAGGGACATGGTATTTGGGTTATACGTGGGTTTATGGGTTGAATAATATGATTTCCAGATTAGGTTAGGACAAGGGACTATGTTTAGAATTTTTATGGTTTTGGTACAAAACAATTTTATATCTTTGACTTCCGGACATGTAGTTTACTCATCATATTGTGATTGCATGATCTACCTAGTTTCATGTTGGCATTTTTTGTATGTTGTCCATTTATTTTTTCCTATATTTTACTACATCTATTGATATTTTTTATGCTATTTAATTACTTTAAAAAGTGTTAATTTTCTCCCTAAAGATTCTCTGTTGACCAATGATGCTATTCGATAGCCTCTGGAATATAGGGAGGCATGACTCAGGTCATGTGACAACCCATTTCAGGGAACTAGACATACTGACCACCATGTTGGGTACTTTACAAAGTGATATCATAGTATTGTCTTTTATCTCAATATTCTAGGAATGGGAGACATGAGAGGATGATCGTGTGAAGACATTGTAATGAGCACGATCATGGGTACCTATAGCCCCATGTATGACGGAAAACCCATGTTTCTAGAGGTGGTAATTGATTTTTTGTACATTTATGAGTTTTGATACTTACACCTCGAGTGCTTCACGTGTATGCGTTGTAATTGATTATTAATGTTTTATCTCTTTGACCTGTATAGAAAGAGAGGGTAGGTTGGTTCATTAATTATGCTTAGAACACATGAGTGATAAGTTATCCATATGTTGTCTATTATTGATAATTCATTAGGACATATAGATTAGTAGTGTGATTTATTCCAGTGGTTTAATCTTGATAATATTTCCTTAAAAAATTTTGTAATGAAAGTTGTCTAGAAAATAATTTTGAATAAAACATGGATTTTTGAAATGATGGATTAATAAAATGGGTTTTGATACTGTAAATGTATGGGTTTTGAGATGGATGTTTTGATATGTGAAACCTTGGGTATTAAAGGGTTATGTTTAATTAAAAATGGAAATGAGAAAATGATGGAATATTTGAGATAACTAGTTGTGGGTATCATTTGTTTTGGTTTTTGAAAATATATATTGGTGGTTTTGGTAGAGAGTGTGCTTCTTTTGAGACCCTGTGTTATGATATGTAAGATAATGATGGGTTGGGAGGTTCGAGTGAAAGGAATGTTTCTTGTTGTGTATTTAGATAGGCTATGGTATTGATGTTGTGAAGTTATTTTTATTATTTTTAATGTTGCAACTCATGTGGGTTGAGACCTTGAGAGTTGTGTTTTTGGACCATATTTTTGGTTTCTGGATCTTTCTGTTGATTTTTTTGTGTGGGTATATTTTCTGTGAACCCTAGACTAAATGGTTTATTATTTCATTAGATGCAGTCTGTTTGAAACAAGGGTATGATTTCTGCACGTGAGTGGTGAGTTGTTTGAGGTCTGACATGTGTGTCCTAGATAGAGAGAGAGGGCTAATGGACATTTCCTAACATGAAACTCATTTAGGAATTTTTTACCATTTTATATATGATGGTGACCAATAAGAGAGGATGAATGGGGTTTCAAGTGCTTTTGGGTGTGTATGATATAAGTAGACATTATAGATTTTGGTAGGGGAATGAGCAGAGTTTTTTATAGTTCAGGTGATCATAGAAGGATATTTAGGAAGGATTTATGGTTTTGTAAATGTAAATCGAGTGGTGTTTATGTGTATAATGTATTGGGAAATCACTGATAGCCTCATGGGATATTATCCCAATGTCGTAGGTGCCTCGAAATTTGAAGCAGTACTGGTTTCCTCTAAGGTGGAATTGATGCACTAATGGTTTTAAAAAATTATGTAAAAGTTAATAGTTATACATTGGAATCACCACGGGGAAGCACTTGATTTTTTAGGTTTAATTGTAATCGTATATTTAAGTGAAGAATCATTCTGAGACATGACCCTATGTTTTTAAGGTTGTTTGGTGCAAAAACTGATGTTGATTAAGGAAGAAAAGGAATGGGTAACCAAGGAGGAGATGGATTATTTTTTTATATAGGATAACGTATGACGTGTTTGGTTATGTGTTTGAGGTTTTTAATAAAAACATTTGTTATTGTTGGGAGATAAATCTGGAAATACCTGACCCTGATAATAATGAAAATCCAGTGCCATTGTTAGTTGTGTGAGTTGGAATTTAGGGCAGCATTAGTAATGTACAACATCTGTGACCTAGAGATGGGTTCAGTGTGTATTCAAATGAATGGTTGAGGCCTCAATGGATCTGATGAGGTCCATATGAGGGCACACACTATAAACGAATGATGTCGTTTGGTATAGATGAACATGCAACTGAGGATAATTTCCTACCGTAATTATTTGTGATCACAATGAGAAGTACATGTTATGAATATAACAATTGGGATGTGGTTTGGTGTGGTGGTAATTGTGTTGTCATGTATGTCATTAAAGTCATTTTGTAAGAACTCAAGGATGGTAATATATTTTCTTCCAATGGAAATGTTGGGTCATGACAACATGACAATGTGTCAGGAAGTGGTGGTGTGTTTTGGTTGAAATCCAATTCATGTTGTGGTGACTAGTTTTTTATAAGATATTTTTTTGTTTGGTGGGAGGTTACATATGTGATGTATAGTTCATGGTGGAATTCATTGATATTTTATTAGCATAAATTTACATAGTAATAATCATGTCCAATATATTGACATCATCTGAAGAATGTTAAGAGATCTATATATTTTCTCCTACTTACCAAAATGTGTTTTATTTTGAAATATATCTACTTGGAGAACACACCCAATGAGTGGTATTTTTAGATCCTTATGGTGGGGAGAACACCATCAACCAGATACAAGAGAATCCCTCAGGATGTGATGGATGTCAACAAATTCCATGGGTTCAATTATCGAAAGCGTACAATCGGTAGCAGTTGATTTTGGTTTTGTTGTTCAGAAAAAACTATAGATCCACATCCAATTATTGATGTTCATCTTTTGATTGAAGCATTGTTTGTGATGGTGAAAATTTCTTGAGGAAATCGGATGGAATGAAAATCATATAGTGGGGAGTGTTATGTCAGTCATGGATGTATGGAGAAGGCTACAGAGTGGGTGTGGAGAAATTATGATTCCAATGATAAGCCTATAAAGAACTTGTTTGGGTTCCTTGAGGAAGTCCAGATGGGCCTTGGATATGGTGTTACATCAATATGATCAATGTGTTTAGTCTTGAGATGACTTTTGATGTTATCTGAGTGATTTCATTGAATAAGTGTTTGTGGGTGTAGTTGATCACATCAATGGTTTGAAGAGAAGCATAGGCTATGATTGTCACGAAAGAGATCTGGTCGCCACCATTAATGGCACCAAACCCGGCTCGTGGCAAGGCCCAAAGGGCCTTCCCTATCCCCACGGGCTGGCACAAGTGCCCGGGTATCAAACAAATCTGGTTTCGGAATGATTTACTCGAGTATGAAAGCATAAATCATTAAAAAACAATGAATTACTAGAATATGAAATTTTCATGCTAAACAATTCTTAACAAAACCAAATCTGAATAAATATGTTTAAAGACACTAAAAGTGGTCTAAAAACAAATAATGGCAACATAAAGACATCCCCATGGACTCCACACGACAAGGGGATCATCACCCGCAAGCCGTCCCCGCAACTCCGCCCCAACGATGGGGACTAACATCTCGAACCGCCATCAACCTTAGCCTTTCCTTTACCTGAGTCAAGGATAATCAGGTCTACTTACACCCAAGGGATGTAAGTAGGGTGTGATCCTAAGACCAAAAGGATACCCCCAGATGATTCCAAAGAGCATGCAATACAATGTCAACAAAACAAGCAATTTTAATAAACAAGGTGAAATAGTGTTAAAATTCAAAGAAATACAACTTTCAAATGAAAATAGTTTTCAATAAAATAATTTCATAATGTTAGAAAATTAAATAGACATGTGATCTACTGTAAAGTACTTCCAAAAATACCCCACAACAAGGGTAAATACCACAAATCCAATGAGCATCAAAATCGGGAACACCCCTAAGCACTAGGTCGTCTCGGGCCCCATGTACCTCGTACCTCGGTGTAGAGTAACCATAGAAAAATACATTCTCATGCACGAGCCACTAGTAGGGAACATACCCATAACCTAGTGGTTCCCAATCACCATCCAAATATTTTAGTTAGATTTGTCGTTATCCAGATGCTAAGTGGAACCGGGACAAAACCCATCTGATCCACTAGTCGTACTAGTACAAATCTGCCCCACCTAGGTACCCGGGCTTCCCCTATTTGTGCTCAAACAATTTCAGAAAACAACACACATAATGTTTCATATAAAATATCACTACTGGTCACAAAATTTTGTACAGTAGCTACACACATTTTATACCATTTAAAACACACAGTAGCATAATTTTATTTTCAATAAAACAACCTCTCAAAACATCACATTGTTTTGCACCCAAAGCTCTTTAAGATATCCACTTTTCACACTATGTTAACACTTTTAAATAATTAAAACAAAATTTTAGTTCAATACCCTTTAATGGAACTAAAAATTCAGTTATGGGGCAGGCCAAAATGAACCAATAGAAGATTTGAATGAAAAACCCCCAATTTCACCAAAAATTGGAACATAAAATTCATTTTCATTATAAATGAAACAAAAACAAATTATTACAGAAAAATTCAAGTGAAATAAAAATTACGTTACCATGAAAACAACAAGCTAATTCACAAAAATTTCACACACAATGGAATCACCTACCAATGTAACAAAACCCCTTGAATCTCCGTGGGAAAATCAAATCGCACCCCCGCCGCACCATGAGAGAACTATATCAAACCTAAAACCACATAAATTGGCCAATAAATCCCAAAGTTAAACCCTAGGTTAGAAATACTAGTTTATGGACATTAGTAATCTCAATTATAACCGAAGAAACCCTAATAACAATGAGTTAAAGAAAATAAAATTTGAAAGAGGAAAGAAAAGGGCTCATTTACATGAAGTACTTTGAAGTAATCACTCCAAAACACCAGTATCTAAAATTTAAAAGAGCCAAAATTTAGGGTACGTTCGAAAAAGATGTATTAACTCATTAAGGCACTAGAATGGAGAAAAAATATTGATAATTGAGAGTGTTATGAAAGAAATACATTACCTCTTCAAATATGGGCGATTTGAGGAACCCTGTGACTTTCGACACCAAATCGTGATTAACCAGAGCTCCAAATAGGTGGGAGAGAGTTCAGACTCGTGTCTGGGTTAATTTTACTTGTATGAGACTTGGATTCACCGAAAAATCCCAAATATTGAAAATGTTATAACAAAATGAAATTTTATTTTTAAAACCGGAATTTGGCTTTCGGGCAGGCCCAACCCCTTAGATAAAACCCAAATAAACCATGGTTATGGATTTTTAAAGGCTCATAATTACCTTGGTTGTGTTAAAAGGTTAGGAGAGGTAAAGTAAGAATTTTAATGGACAAAAAATGTTGAAAAATTAAAAAGTTATAAAAGATACAAAATTTATTTTTTAATCTGGAATTGGGCTCACAGTTTGGCCCAATTCATGAATACTCTTCTATTCCTCCCTAAAACCTAGGGAAACCCCCAATACAAATCAAGGATGTAAATTAAATGAAAAAATACCTTTAAAATATTTCTTGTATGTGAAAATTCTCCCACCATGAAGGAATTTCTGCCCCGGAATGTCAACATGAATCTCGGTTGGAAAACAAGAATGGGTACTCTTCCTCGACCCATGACTTCCGCTCCCATGTCTCATGTGTATCATTCCCATGCTGCCATAAAACCCGGACTAAAGGAATAGAATTTCCTCAAATTATCTTCTCTTTGAAGTCCACTATTTTCACCGGCCTCTCAACAATATACAAGTCAGGCTCTATCCCCAGTTCTTCCCAACTCAACACATGGGATGGATCCGGATTGTATTTCTTCAACTGAGAGATGTGGAAGACATCATGGATAGACGTCAACTTAGAAGGTAAGGCCAACCTGTATGCCACCTTTCCAATACACTCGGTGATCTCAAAGGGTTCGACATACCATTGCATTAACTTACCTTGCTTCCCCAATCGACGATGGCCCAGACGAGGGGCCACTTTTAAGAATACCCTATCACCCACAGAAAACTCTAGGTCTCGATGCCTCTGGTCAGCATAAGATTTATGATGACTCTAACCTGTCAATAAGCACTGCCTAATCAACTTGACCTTCTCAAAAGTATCCTACACAAGGCTCGACCCCAATTGTGAAGTCTCTCATACCTCAGCCCAACATAGGTGGGACCAAAAAGGCCGACCATAGAGCACCAGAAAAGGGGCCATTCGAATCGTGGATTGGTAACTATTATTATAAGAAAACTCTACCAATCCCAAATGGCTATCCTCAGAACCTCCAAATTCTAAGACACTTGCACGAAGCATGTTATCCAATATTTGATTCGCCCGCTCTGTCTGACCATCCGTCTGTGGGTGGTATGCCTTGCTCATCTTAATCTAAGACCCCAAGGCCTTCTGAAGGCCTTCCCAAAATCGAGAAGTGAAGCAAGGGACTCTATCTGAGACAACAGCTGATGGTACACCATGGAGTCTCACCACTTCCTGAAGATACAAATGGCCCAACTCATCTACTTTAGTTGTATCTTTTATCGGAATGAAGTGGGCTGATTTGGTCAGACGATCAATCACCACCCAAATAGCATTCTTACCCCGAGGTGTACGAGGTAATCCAACAATGATGTCCATGGAGACCTCTTCCCACTTCCAGGTAGGAATGGGAATGGAACCTTGTAAGGGACACAGATGATGGACATGTTCATTATATTGGATGGAGTTTTTTCCAGGCAGTGGGGTGGAATTCCAATAGTTTTAGTTGGGTGCCAATGGAGCGTGTCAGTAGGTATTTTACAATTTAGATGGAAAAATTGAACAAATGTGGTGGGCTATAAGACACAAATGGTTAATGATGGAGGAATGTGCAATCCATGAATGGGAATGAGTTTTTATGAAAAACAATTTACACTTTTGTTGATATATGGAGCATGGAAGTGTGAAAAATATGACCAGTTTCATTGGAAATGATAAATGTATGAGTTGGGTGGAGTTCTCGTGGATGTTGGGCGTGGTTAGTTGCTAAATGCATATGTTATGTTTTTAAAGTTGAGTTGAGTTTTATTGGGCTCTTATTCAATTATTCAGGTTTCAAACACTGGGTGATATTGGTGGAGAAATAAATTTTATAGAGGGAAGTGCCATTAAGGGAATATAGTCAGTTGTTGATGTGAGTGGTTATATGGGTTGTATTTAATTTTTTAGCATCATATTGGTGTTTCTATTTAGGTAATATTCATCATATCATGCTTAAACCATTTGAGGATCTTGAGATGAAGTTTATTTATGAGTTGTGTAATGACTGTTTTGATCTGGGTGAGGTCGTTGGGACTCATGTTTCAGATCAGTGTTGGTCAAAAAATGTGACTTGAATATTGATTTTATTTTTATTGATGTAATGATTAGGTCACCATTATAATCTCAGAAACTATGTGAAATGGTGCCAAGTGATTTAGGCCATGAATTTTGTAGGGTATTAGAACGAAGTTGTTCTAGTTGGGTTTCCATAGGTAATATGGGGCCTATTTATTCATTTTCTATAGTTGATCAGTGTTATTACCTGGAATGTTCTCATGTGTTTGATATTTTTGAGGATTATTTTTAGGATGAGGTTTCTTTGATGAGCAACATGATTGTGGTTATAAATTTTAGTGGGAGATTTTTCTTCAGGTTTGGAGTGTTACTTTTTTCCAATTGTTGTGATTCCATGGTCGTGTATAGAAGGAATCTTTCAAAATGAAATTTTATAGGAGGGCCCCATGGACGGACCTTTTTTTCTGGTTGATTTGGAAATTCACGGGAAGTGTATCTTGAGGAAAATCCATTATAAGTTGTGGATTTTGTAAGATTCCACCATTTCATAAAGATACCTTCATGTCCAAATGTTGGTTAAACATCATTTTTCTTGTTATTGAGGTGGTTCTTCGGGGTATGAGATGTTTTTGAGGTGTCCTGAGGGCTTGAGACCCAAAAAAGATAGCAAAGGAGGCCAAACATTGTTCATCACATGGTTGGTTCATTTTTAGTACGAGTCGTGTGCCTAGACAGGTGAATCCATGTGGCCAAGACTCATCATGGACAGAGACTATCGCATAGGCCCAAAACAGTTTTCTAAACACGGATGGTTTTTATAGGAGACCATGTAGCTTAAACATTATTGGGCATAGGGAGACAAAAGACTAGTACATGGTTTTGGAAACCATGTTTCGAAATCCTATGGCCATTAAAATGCTGGAAATTACTATTTTCCCAACCAATCTCAAATAATTATCCCTAGAATTTATCCCCCATTCATCCCCCTACATCTTGGTTGACGAATCAGTAACTTTTCATCATCTATGGTTGATTCTAATTCTATTTATAGGAGTTTATAGTGACATGGGGATGAATTGAATCTCAAGGTAATCATTCAATTACATTACCATATACTTTCTTAAATATGCATGGTTTATGTTTTCCACTCATTTTTATTCCTCAAAACCCTCTTTTTTAATAGATTATTGGATGGGGACATTATGGTTGTTCTATTTTTAATCAGGTGCTAGGTTTAGAAGAGATTTTTTCTATGAGCATAATGTAAGTGGTCGTTAATCATTTTTTACATATAATTTATGTCTTATATGTAAATGTGGTTGTGAAAATGTACCACCTTGTTATGTTTTAATTTTGATGTGTATCGAAAGGAATTGGGGCGATTGATTGATATGTGAGACCCTTCATGGACCTTATTAAGATCGTTGATTATGTGGCACAAAACCTAGGCCAACCCATGGGGTATTCCATACCCATGGAAAAGGTGATATGATTTTTGAAATTTGATATAGGGTAACTATGGAAATGAATGGGTAGTGAATTGTATTTTGTTATGTTGGCGTGGATAATTGTATAACTTGGATGATTTCGTGTTATTTTTTCTTGTCCCCATGGTTTTTTTTGGAATTGATTAAATGATCTGTATTAGGTATTAACTTGACCATGGTTTTCAGTGATGGAATTGATGTTTTTAATGTGATTAATTTTTCTAAATGACTGGTTGACATTAAAATTATATGAAAAGTGTATATTCATTATTACTTTTAATTGATGATTTTAAATGGGGGTGTGGTTTCTTTCTTGTAAAAAACTATTAATGATTTTTGGATAATGGGAATGAAATCCTTGGGGTATATTTCAGTTTTTATTGAAAAATGAAGACATATAAATTAAATGGGGGATTCAATATGAATTTAAATGAGTAATATTTTTGGGATGATATAATTGAATTGTGAAATTATATTGATGATAATTATTGTATAGTGGATAATATATCCTAATGGGTTTTTAGAATAATGATATATGTTTACATGGGAAATGTGTAATCATTTGGGGCGGTTTAATGAGTTATGATTGAAAATAATAAATACTTTTAATTGTTATTGGTATTTTTGGAAATTTTGTTATGGTTAATGAATCATGTTCACATTGATTAGTGGTATATGTGGTATTGGATTGAGGTTATACACCCACATGTTAGGTTGGAATGAGGGTATAAACCCCAATGTTATAATGCATGTGTTAGTGATTCAGAATGATAATATATTAACATAATGGTTTCACTTGATGAGACTAATGAGATGGAGGATCAAATGTAAATGTTATGTAATGTATGGTTGGGATTTCATACTAGGGGTCTACACATCCCAATGTATGGACATGGTGATGTTTGGGATGTCAGACTAAGGATCTATGCTCCCCAAAGAAATGGACAATACTTGATAACTAGGTTGATGTTATGAGGTATGTTAATATATTTTGTTTAGTGAATGTCACTGTAATAATTTTTTATGTGATTTCTTCATGTTATGGATTAGGCACCCGATATGACTACAATATTTTTCTGGTTTATAGGATGGTGTTATTAAACTGAAAGGATAAATTGTTTATTAATGATTGTTTAAATGTGAAACATATTTCCTTACAGAATTGTTTATTTATTTCATTTGGTTATATTTTAAATACCATTGTATAGATTGGAAATTTTTTAATATGTCATTGGTGCATGCCTACTGAGTTATACACACTCCCTGCTAATTTTTCCATGGCACATGGTTACCTGAGCAGAAGGAACTTATTTCTATTATCGGATTAGGATAGGGGCATAGTCCTTGGTTTAAAAATGGGTTTTGAGGTTGGATAATAATATTTCTGGATCGGCTTTATATACGGGGCTATGCTTATTATCTATTATGTTTTTGGTACAATATTTTTTATTTTTATGAATCCCTAACATTTTGTATATTCATCATATTTTTATATCTTGAGCTACCTGGTCACATGTTAGAATTTTTTATTCTTTCCATTTATCTTTTATTAATTGTTATTATATCTATTTATATTATTCCTACAGTGAAAATTCTCTTAAAAGTGTCTATAGTTTCCCCAAAGAATATCTGTAGACATGTGCTGCTAATCAGTAGCCTCTAAAATATAGGGATGTTTGTATGTGGTCATGTGATAACCCCTCTTAGGCACTAGATATAGTGTCCACAAGGTTGGGCAGTTTAGAAAATTATATCATAGTAGTTTCATTTGTATTATTATTTTGGGAATGAGATACATGAGACTAAAATCTTGTTTGGAATTTGTATTGAGATCATTCCTAGGTTCCTATCGCCCCACATACAAGGGAAAACCCATGTGTCCATGTGTCGGAATTGATGTATAGTTTTTTATTTCATGTTTGGTTGACACTTACACCACGAGTGGTGCACCTGGATATTTTGTTATTTATTTACTAAGTTTTACCTCATAAATCGATATTTAATGATAGGGTGTGTGATTTCTTTTATAATGCTTGGTGCATAGGAGTGACAAGATTTTTATATTAAGTCTATGATTTAAAATTCATTGGGACTCACATGTTAGTAGTGTGATTTATTATAGTTGTTTAATCTTGATGATAATTCCATGAATTTTTTTTAATGAAATATTTTTTTTAAATTAAATAAATCATGATTATTTTATATATTTTGTTAAGAAAAATGTTTTTGAAGGTGTTAAATCTTGGGTTTGGAGATGGAATGTTTTGATATGTGAGGCAATGGATATTATATGGTAAAGATTATTTAATTATTGAAATGAGAAAATGATATATATTCTATGGAAAAAAAGGTCTCTATCCCTTGTCCACGTTTCATGCCCAGTGTATGGGTGGTTTTGGTATTGAGAGTTCTATAGTTTTGAGTCCTTGGGTCCTGGGATGCAAGACCTTTATGGGATTGGAGGTGTTGGTTAATGGAATATTTCTTTTTGTGACTTTAGTTAGATTATTAACTTTATGTTTTGAACTTATATCTGTTAATGTGGATGTGGTTACACTTGTGGGTTGAGACCTTTAAAGATATGTTTTGGGCCTCAGAGTGGGTGTCTGGATTGTGTTTCTGATGCATGTGTGTCAGTATCATTGGTTTGAATCCAAGAGAAAATTGTTCATGGGAAATTTGATAATTTGTGTTTGAATGGGGGTATGATTTCTACCCATGAGTAATGAGTTGTTTTAGTTCTAGTTTGTGTGTCTTAGAGGGAGAGGTAATGGCCTTTTCATAATGTTACACTAGTTTAGGGTGTTGGTATTAATTGATCTTTGATGATGATCTGTAAGAGAGGTCGACCAGGGTTGCTATGTGCTTTGGGTGCATATGACATATGCAGATGTGGGGAACATTGGTAGTGGCTTAGAGAGAGTGTTTCCTCATGTTTAGTATACAATAATGCTATGTAGGAAGGTTAATAGTTTTTTGATTGAGACTGAGGGGTTTGTTATGAGTTTAAAGTCATGGGAAAATAGGGGTAGCCATATTAGAGGTGGGCCAACTATTTCGGGTTCCTTGGAATGTGAGGCATTTATGGTTGCTTCATAGGTAGAATAAATTCATGGTTGGTGTCATATAATTATGTAAAAGTGAATTTTTATTCCCTAGTATCACCTCAAAGATGTAGGTGAGGGAATACATTTGTTTGTGAAGGTGGTTGTGAAGTGAGGGATTATTTGGAGACATGACCATATGGTTTTGATGGTGGTTGGTGTGAAAAGTATTGTTGATTTTGTAAATAAAATGCATAGGGTGACCAAAGCATTCATGGATGTTTTTTCATAGAAGTAAACTAGGGGTGAGAGTGGTAATTTCTTTATGTATGGTCATAAGAATGGTTTTTTTGTTGGGAGAGATGGTGAGAAAGGCTTGAGTCTGATGAGGTTGATAGATCGTGTGGTATGGTCAGTTGTGTGAGCCAACATGTAGGGATTGGTCTGGTATTGTATGACATGTGTGACCAAGATTCTGGTTTACAATGTGGTTGAAGGATTGTGTGAATCCCCAAGGTATCTGATGAGTTTTATATGTGGGAACATGTGGCGAATGAATGATTCCATTTGGTTTGGGTGAACATGCAGCTTTGGATAAGTGCCTATCATAATCATTTTTGATTATAATGGGAGGAATGTGTTATATGCTAGATTTATGGGTAGTGTATTGGTTTGGTGGTCATTTTGTTCCCTTTTAATTCCCCAGTTTGACGTAGGAAGAACTTGTGTAGGGTATTGGTAGGGGTTTCAAATTGGATTTTGGGTAAAAAAAACATAACAACGGTTCATGAAGTGGTAGGGAGTTTTGGTTGGAAGTCCCTTTTGAGTTGTGATGCCTGATTGTTGATGAGGTTTTTATAGGAATGGAATCATGATACAATGGAAATCTATGATGCCCCTCTCATGGTAGGTTGCATCGGCGATGGATTGATCATAGTGTCACTCGTGGACAACATCTTAGCTTAATTTTAGCTAGTGACGATCATTTCTAGGATATTGATATCATCATGGGTATACAAAGAGAGCTCTGGATCTATGATTAGGTACTAAAATGTGATATAGTTGTAAACGTATCATCTTAGAGACACACCCATTGAAAAATATATGTGGAGCCATATAGAGGGTACTACAACATGGAATTATTATAAGATAAGTCCTCATGATGCTATGGATGTCGATAAATTCCATGGGTTCTACTCTTGGAAGCCGATGATGGAAAGCAAGTGATGATGGTTTTTTTATTATAGGAAAAAATTAGAATACCGTGTACATGTTTTGAGGATCAACTACTGATAAATGCATGATCTGTGGTGGTTAAAATTTCATGAGGAATGTAGTGAGAATTACATTCCAAATGTGGGTAGTTCTATGTCAGTCATGGATGTATGGAGAAGACCATAGAGTGGGTGTGGTGGTATGGGGATTCAAAAGAGAAGCTCGTAAGGTACATGTTTGTTTTTTGTTGAGATGGTTAGCTATGAAATGGATGTGGTGGTAGATCAATCTATGAAATGGATTCAAGATCCGTCCTGGTTTAGAGATAATATGATTTATTTCCTTAAATATGTGTTGGTGGGTGTTCTACAACCCATAAATAGTTTGCAGTGTACCAAATTATATAATGGTAATGTTTCATTGGGGATGGGAATGAACTCTAGTAGTTTCATGTAGATGATTTATGTATTCCTTAAGTGAGATGTCATCTATTCTAGGTAGAGAGGTGTCATGCCAATAGTGGAGGTTGGGCTCCAATGGAGTGAGTCGGCCAAGATGGCCCATCTCAGATGGAAAAAGGGAATGGATATTGGGGTATGTAACCAACCTATGTTTAATTTTTGGATGATAAGTGTGCTCAGGTAATAGGAATGAATTTTTTGGAAGAAACAAGTTGTAGCTAACTGAGACATTGATTATAGATGTGTGACCAATATGGGTAGTTTTGATGCAATGTTTAAATACCAGATTTGGGTAGAGTTCACATGGATGTTGGGAGTAGTGAGTTGGAATTTGAATTTGGTATGTTGTAAAAAATGAGCTGAGGTTCTATTGGATTATTTTTTATTGATGGAGGTGGAAATCACAAGGTGATGGTGGTAAAGAGATAGAGAGTATGATTGGGAGGAAAATAGTAGGCATGTGGTTAGTTATTGACGAGATTGTTAGTAAGGGTATTGTGGGAATAGTTTCGAATAATCATGGTGTTTTAATCTTTGTAACAATCACCAGCTCTACCTTTGACTTATTGAGTACATTATGTTCATGGTTCTTCTTGAGTTGTGTTATGAGTGTATTGATATGGGTTAGGCCATTAAAACTCATGTTGTGGATTGATATAGGTTGAGAAATGTTGTTGGAATCTGGATGTTCCTTGGAATTATTTCGGGCATGGTTCCCCATTAAAATTTCACAAACTAAGTGAGAAATAGAAAAATGATTCAAGGCATGAATTCTTGAGGGGATCAGAGCAAGGTTTTTCTGGATAGAACTCCTATGGTAATGTAGTTCCTTTTTTGTATCATTTTTTGTGGTGGTTAAGTGGTGCTACCATAACCTAATTCATGTGTATTATATTGGTGATTATGAGTTTTTGAAATATGTGTCCTAGAGGAGAATCATGTTCATGGTTGTAGATTTTGGAGGGGGAATTTTATTCAATGTATGAGTATTAAATTGGTTAAATTGTGGTAATGGGATGTCCATGTCTAGGAAAAAATATAGTAAATTAATTTCTATAGGTGGGACCCATAGGCTGACATTTTATCTTTAAGGTTTGGTGATGCATGGGGTGTATGGAAAAAGGCTGATTTGTTATAAGCTTGGGAGGTTGTAAGATACTGAACATTCTTAGAGGAACATTATTGTTTAAATTTTGGTGAAACGTTATTTTTTTATGGTTATTTAAGTGGTTCTTGGTTGTATGATAATATTATGGGATGTATCGATGTCTCAGGACTTGAAAAATAAAATAAAGGAGGCCAATCAGTATTCATCATATAGTTGGCGCATAGTTAATAATAAGCATGTTCTCAGCAAAGGGAATATGTGCATCCAAGACACCTCTCATATAGAGGCTAGTGCATGGTATCTACATGGTTTTCTAAAACACATGGGTTTTTATAAGAAACCATGTGTATTGGCCTCTCTTAGTTAGAGGGAGACTCACAGTTGGTGTATGGTTTGGGAAACTGTGCTACCAATCCAAATGACCCTTAAAAAGTAGGAAATTACAATTTTACCACTAGATATTATTTCCTTCTCCCAATAACATTTCCCACATTGGCCCATCTATATATAATGTAATTAAATTGTAGCCCCCTCTTTTCCTATGGTGATTATCCTTTGATTCATTGGATTTTGGAGTACCCTAGTGTGTGAATCGATGCTCTGGGTATGTATTCGACTCTATTTCCTTATAATTTTTAGAATAGTTGTAGTGTATATATTACTCTCCTTTTGAATCCATAAAACCCAATCTTCTATTACATTCATGTATGGTATTTATAGGTTTTTTGAGTTCAAATCAAGGGATATTATTATGTGGGTGGTTGTCTACGAGCATGGGGTAGGTGGTCTTTATGCTTTTCCCCATAGTGTTATTGTATTATAAGAATATGTTGTTGAACCAATGTACCATCTTTTGTGAATTATTTTTTATGACTACAGAATGTTATTTGGGCATTAGATTGATCTACATAACCCTTCACAATCCTTTTTGGGTTTGCTGATGATGTGAGACCGATCCTATGGCTACCCATGGAGTATGCCAAACCCCTAGAAATATTGAAAACAATGGGGAATATTGGAGATAGGATTATTATGGAAATTATTGTGATACAAATTCAAATTGCAATGTTGGACTACATAATAAGATAACACAAAATATTTCATGTTAGTTCTGTATGCACGTAATGGGTTTTTTGGAATGGATTAAATGATGTGTTTTAGGTCTTTACATGACCATGGTCTAAAATTAAGGAAATGATGTATTGAAAGTGAGTAATGTTTGGAAATGAGGCGTTGACCCCAAAATGAATTGAAAGGGGGTACATCATAATTGATTTCAAATGAAAATTTGAAATGGGGGATGTGGTAGCTTTTTTGTGATAAATCCAGACCAATTTTTTTATAATTGTAATGAAATCCCTAGGTCATGTTTGTATTTTTATTCAAATATGAACACCTATATTATAATTTGTGGCTTCAGGAGAGTTTTTTAAATTATTAATTTTATTCATAGTATATCATTTAATTATGAAATGAAAATTATTTTAACTTTTTTCTAGTTTATAATATAACATAAGGGTGTGTTTTCAATAATGGTATTTGTGTTATTGGATTATGACTTGTATGTGGGTATTGTATAATAAATTATGACTGTAAATGATAAATCTATTTAATGGTTATTTCTTATGTTTAGTAAATGTGTTATGGTTAAAGAATAATGTTAACATGGGTTGGTGGTTTGTGGGGTAATGATATGAGGTTCTATGACCATGGGTTGGGTTAGACTGAGGCTCTAAACCACACGTGTATAATTTATTTGTTAGGGAGACAGATTGATTATTTGGGCCCCTAATGATATCATTTTATGAGACTATCGGGACTACGTCTTCAATGTATGTTTTATGTAATGTATGGTTGGGATGTCATCATGAGGTTCTATGATACAAAATGAAGCAAAATGGGGTGGTTTAGGTTATCTAACTGGGTTTCTAGTCTTCTCAAACACATTTACATAGCCTGATTGTCTGATGGAGGCTCTGTGGTAAGTTAATAAGTTGTTTTTAGATAACTATTTTATGATTAAAATTATGTGACCCATTAATGATATGGTTTAGTCCCCTAGTGTGACTAGATATAATTTTTTGTTGATTGATTGGCATTATGAAACTTATAGTATTTTTTTATTTATGATTGTTTAAATGTGAAACGTATTTACATAATTTATTTATTATTTATTTAATTTTATTATCCTTCATACACTACTCTTTATACTATATATTGCTTTATAAAACATTCGTGGTATCCTAAAAAGTTGCATTCACACCCTTTTCAGGCATCCATGGAAATTGGTTTTCGTTGAAGAAGATAATTGTTTCTATTACAAGTTGAGGATATGGGCCTTGTGTTAGGTTGATGAAGTGGATATGGGGTTGGAGAAAAGGATGTCATAAATAAGTCATTAAATGAGACTATGTTGGGTATATTTTATGGGTTTGGTACTAGAAATTTTCTTTATATAACTACCTAACATGTAATGTATTCATCATATTGTTATAGGATGTTCTACTTGGATACATTTTTAAAATTTCCATATATTGTCTATTTATTTTTTCTTGTTAGTTATCTTAACAATTGATATTATTTCTATTGTTTAATTACTCTGATAAGTAGGTATAGTCTCCCCAACATTTATTTAAAGACATGTGCTACTATTTAGCATCCTATGTCATATGAGGTGGCGTACCTGAGGTCATGTGATGATCTGGCTCAGGGTACTAGGTATAGTGGCCATTTCGTCAGGGTCGTTACACAATACATTGAAAAATATGTTCAGACAACAATGATAATTCAATAAAATCCGCATTTTTTACACTAGATTAGCCTAAGAATAAATAGATATGACTCACTTAAGGTTCATATCTATGAAATATATTATTTCCAACATCTATAATGGTTTTATATGATCATAGATGATCTGAGTTAAAATTTAGACAAGGTAAAGATACATGTGTTCCCTCATAGATGCCCTTACATTATGGGGGTAAATTTTTTTTCCTCGCATTGAATTAATTATCCATTATGGGGGTATAATAAATTATCTATGTATTGAAATGGATATTAAAAAAATATCTAAATTGGGATATTGAAATACCTATGTCAATTTATATTACTTTTATTTTAATTTATTTCAAGATATTCTCTATAGGGAAGTCAATACTTAGAGAATATGGGTGATTTATTAATGTTTCCACCAAATCCTTGAAGAAGGTACTACCCGTGGAAGTTGTGAATATGATATTGATATAACTTCTATTCGAATTGCAAAAAAAGAAAATATTGTTAATGTTGTTTGGAAATAGGTGAGACTACCTATGATGATATAGAGAGAAAACATACAAATTGTATTTATCACATTGGATTATTTCTGAATTGATCATCAATGAAACATGATTCATATACTATTGGATAATTTTAATTGTTTCCTAAATATCACATTGAATAATATACTATAATTCTAGATACATTTAAATGAATACTTTTGACAATTTTATGAGATAATATTTGTGAAATAACATGCAATGTGATGGTTTATATGTTCCGATACAATCTATATACGTATGGAATTATTTTAGAGTTTTTTCAATTGAGTACAACTTATTGTTATTTTTAATGGATAAATCTAATTTCAATGTGTATATATAGGTTGAAATAAATTAGAGGAACCATATATGAATTTCCTAGATTCTATGTTTTTAAAATAGGTGTTAATAATTCATTAGATAATGTTTTGAGATGTTCCATGAATCCCTAATGCGATTAAATAACATTTCAAATTCATTTGATTTCATCTACGATTTTGGATTTCAAAAAAATATAGAAAAGTAACTACACCAATGACACTTATAATTGATGGTCTAACATCTAGTACAACATATTTATCTAGAAATCATTATAAATGATCATATAGATTCCTATATAGATCATATGAACTCTGTTCTAAACATATAAATTTGAGTATTCCAAAGTGAAAAAATGGAAAAGTCACAATGTATGTATTCATTATATGACATCAAATAAATACAAGTGTTCATCATAAGAAATCTACATAAGGCTGAAAAGGAGAAGAGTTTAGAGTTTATGGATTCATCATATGATTTTGGATCCATTTTATGTCTTTAGAAAGAGTGTAATTGTTCAGAAATTAAGTTTAATACTTTAGAATCTACCATATAATGACATTATAGTTACATATGAGTTTAATGTATAATTAATCAAGTATCTAAATAGAAGTTCATATGAATTAAATAGTGAAATTTTATATTATTTCTATTATAAAGGGGAGATATTTAAGGGTGACTATGAAATTATGAAATCTACTTAATGGTTATATGGACCTTTGTCAAGGTAACTAAAATCTATGTTAATTCATCTAGAATTATGAAAAAGTAACTAACATCTTAGTAAAGGCCATCTTGACATGTACAAATGTAACAAATGATATATATTAACTTCATAAAATTCATCTAAATGTATATAATGGTGATTATAAAAACCATATACTATGGAAAGATATTTTTTAGTTATTATAATTAATTTCTAATAAATAATAGAATAAAATGCAATTATAATAAGGTTATTCTCAAGTTTCCAAAACATTATGAATCTATGATTAACCATGATATATGATTGAGTTATTGATCATAAATCTAGGGGAGAATAAGATCAAATAATTATAAAATTTATGAGAATTCCACTGTGCTGTATTGATATTCCTGGATTTTCAATAATAATTCATATAATGATTCATCGATACACAAATTATTCTTCAAAGACCTTATCATCTTGGTCGACTTCAATTTGATAAAAATATGAAGCTGTTTTTCTGTTACCGTTGTCTATATACTAAAGCTGAGATCTTTATAGGTTCTCTAGTGAATAATATCTCACTAAAAATTGGAGTTAAGTACTACATAATAAATGATGTTCAATATAATTATTTTATAGAATATGATATAGAAATATTATATTTTATAAAGATATTTTTTGGAAGAACAAATTGATACTTCTAATAAAAAAATAAAAAAAATATTCTTTCCTTGTACATGTATTTAGTAATGAAATTCCTATAATATATATTTAGTTAATAAATAATCACTTGAAAAAAAATGGAACCCAAAAATATGTTATCTATGATAGTTTGTTATTACTTGAAATGAAAATATACTCTTAGTATTTTATTTAAGAATACTGATTATAATGGGAATAATTTATTGATTTTATTTGAAGACACACGCACATGCGATTACTAAGGGGCTCAAAATAAAATGTAAATATAGGAGATTCTAAAGATGTGTTTTTATATATAGTCAAAAATGGATTTATGTTGTGTAAAATATCTAAAATAACTCTTGAAGAAGAAGTAGTAGGAGGAACTGATATATGTAATAATTGAAGATAACATGGATATAAAAGATTATAAAGAAGAAGATAATGACTATCATATTGATATCTGATGAGTGATCTACATATGTGAGAAGAGTAGGAATGATTTGATAGGAGAAGGACCTGAAAGGAATGTTCCTATCATTTTGAGTCTATAATTTTAGAAATAAAGTGATACATCGAGATGAATAAATTCAATCTAATCTTATAAAGAAATATTCTAATATAACCAATGAGTTGAAGAGTATTCATAGAGATCTTATATATTTCTAAGAAGCTGTTATTGAGTTTATGATAATCAGATATTATAAATTTTTATATATTTTCTATTCAGCTTTTGATCGAAGTAAAATTTGGAGCTTTAAGGAAACACATTCATAGACAAGGTGAAAATCCATATAACCTACGAGATATAGGGTATAAAATTATATAAAATTGTGAATATATAATAATAATGGGATGATGTTTTCAGATGTACAATGAGAAATAAGAAATAATGTTTATGGAGAGATTATATTTAGGTGTTATAATAACCATCCATTTTATGTAGTTATTGTTTATATTTTAGAAACCATGATTTTGAGGAACGAACATTAATGAAAATGAGCAGGCCTTTGTTCCAAACCTTGTTAAAATAACACATGAACATTTATCTACATTACATGTATACATGTGGTGGATGACAACTTAATTAAACTAAAAAATTTTAATTTTTATTGAAAAAACTAAGGTTTAATTCTTAGGGTATTAAAGGATTAGAGGGGAATTTAGAATTCGTGAAAATAGGGAAAACATGATTCCACCCTTCAGGTGTCTACTCTAATATTAATGGAAATATTTTAATATACTAGTTATTTATTTTAAACATCAATTTTCGTTGATTCTATCTTCTCAAGCTTTATTTTTCTATATCATTTTACAAAAGATGTATTCTTATTCTGTCCAAATACTCTTCCCATAATCTATATTCAATTGAATTTATCTTTTATAGAATTTTATTCTTCCAATACCTTCATCTTATTCTCACTCATGTTCTCTATCATTTAATATCATAGTTGTGAATCCCTAACATTTTTTTGTTGAAAAAATATCCACAAAATTTTGTATAATATTGTATATGGTTGAATTCTTTACTCTATAATCCGTGATCATATATTAGTTTGAAATTTTCCATCCACCATGAGTGAATGCAGTTCTAAATTATTCATCAAATATTTTCATGAATAAAGTAATATTCCTTCTTATCCATGGAATATATATCAAATTCTACAAAATTATAAAACTCTCAATTTTGTTCTTGTTATGTGAATCACCCTTACCATTAATTTCCATTGGTTTGTCATCGGTATTATGTACAAATAAAATTCCCTCAAAAATATATATATTTGTAACAAATTATTTGATGTGGAGTGGAAGGATTCAACTGAGGCTAAAATACAAGACTCCATAGTTCTATCTACACTTCATAACCACACATCATTATTTCAATCATCTATTGTGTTTCATTCATTAGTTTTAGCTGGCTTTTGTTCTTCTCTACACTCCCTATTGATCTATTGTTTATTGATATCTCTTCAATAACAAGTCCTAATATTTTTTTTCCTCATCTTAACTATTTTTTCTTGAAATTCATAATCCTATGTTATTACATTTATATATGTATATGATTTTTATTCCCATGTGAAATGGTGAATTAGAGAATCCACCTGATTAACTTATCTGTATATCCTCATTAATGATCATATATCAAACATTGTTTAGAAAAAAATCTTAATACCTTGATGAAATATTAAATACTTTTATTGTATCTATAAAATTATCAAGGAATGACGATAGTAAAACAATTTCACATACCTCATCATTTAGAATTATTTATGCTACTAAAAATTTACTTGTTATGGGGTTGAATTCATAAGCATGACCAACAAAAATCTAACCACAGATCATCTTTTTTATGAATAATCATCACATCAGGTATAATTTTTTTTATTCTTATGTTTATCATGTAACACCCCGAGATTTTATGAAAAATATTCTTTTAATTTCATTAATGTCTTGTGTTGTATGCTACACCAATATTACCTTGTGCTATACGCAACACTGTATTAGCTTGCAGTATACGCAACACTATTCTTGGATCGTGTTACACACAATTTTGATAATAGTTCTTCTACAAAACATTGAGTATATATATATATTCAATGTATAAATGAAATATGGTTGGATTCGGTTATATGAAAAAATGAAGGATTCTTGCACAACACGCAACCCTGACTTGGCTTGCATTACACGTAATCGCGACCTTCCTGGATAGCGTGTGTTGTACGCAACACCGGGTGTTACTAAACAACGATATATTATTATAATATTATTATGAACTAGCCGTTATGAATATTATTAACTAAAATTTTGAATTTTATAACATTATTATTCATCTTACACATTTTCTAGAACATGTTATAAGAACAAAATAAATTTTTCGGGTAAAATAAGTATTTTTCAAAAAATACAGTTTTGCCGCCTTTTGATGGCGCACCCACTTTAAATATAGTTTTTGACATGTTAATAAGTTTAATTTTACAAAATAAAATTCTTCTTTTTAATCAGGATATAAAAATTTACATTAGATAATGTTTTGATATTATTCCGATAACTTTCATATTTTAATGAATAGTAAAACCACGCTATATTTTAATTAAAAACAACTTTTTTTCATCGTAATATCTTATGTGGTTAAATTATAATATTGAATTGTTTTGAAGTATAAATAGAATATATTTTTACCATTTGATCCAATGGTGGCCAATTTAATTAATATCACTTTGATATTGGACATAAAAGAGTGTCAATCTTTTGATAGATATTATTTCTTAAAAACACGCTATTTGTTTTGACGACGAGAATTAATTTTTAAATTAATTAATGCAACTAATATTTTTTTAATTTGGTAAAATAGACATCATTTTTGAGTTCATAATATCAAATATAACTTAGGCCTAATTTTTGGTATTTTTCTGAAAACTTTCAATTTTTGATGAATAGTGAAACCACTAAGTGGTAGTTAAAAAAACTGAATTTTTCATAAAACATAATTTTACAGCTTCTGTGAGTGGAATTTCAAAAATCCGAGAGACACGGTTGATTTCAGTAAGTAAAATGTGGTTCAATGAGATGAAAATAAATTTTTGGTGAATAATTACTTTTTACTTTTTTTTACCACGGTTAAAAGTAAATATGGTAATTAAGGGTAAAAATGATATTTTTATTATCCTAACACATTTCCTAATTCTATTGGACAAGTTTAATTCGACCAAAAACAACCTTAGGAATAAAATATGATCATTTAGGCCCACTTGGATTAGATTAAAAAATTTATTATTAATTTATTTAAAGAAGGGTTAAAATAGTTAAAATCAAAATTTAATAAGTAAGTCATTTTTAATATGGGGTTATACATAAGATAAATTAGATTATAAATATTAATTAGATCTCTAAAAAGATTTACTACATAATGGTATTTTATTTTTAATTTTTAGACATTAAATAATTTAATTTATTTATGACACAATGATGATGCAGTAATTATCATATTAATGAAATATTTACATAATTGATGTTATAAATACCCAAATAAATGTAATTTGATACTTTTTATGACTTTCACTAATTTTCAAGGTCAATATGACATGTTATTGTGGATTTATGTAACTTGGTTCGAACTTATCATTCTGTTATGAATTTCATAAAAATCATGTACCAAATAGTGTCAAAATTGACATAAAATAGTTTTTAAAACAAATATTATATTATTAATTGTTTTTTTATTCCTAAAAATATAAGTTTATGCTAAATAACTCAGTTAAGGTTATAAATATTAATAATAAGAAACGTGGGGTTCTTTTGGCTGCTTATAGTAAGTTTATTAACCTTACAGTATAAGAACACAAGAAGACACGGTAAAAGTAAAATTATTTAACTTAATGTTAAATCTAAATGATAAGGTTAAAATAGGAACCAAAATTTGTCTAAATTCTATTGGATGAGAGGATTTAGACCCATACCCACCTTATCCTTGAAATAAATCAATTTGGAGCTATTTAAAACCGAATTTGACTTTATAATAAAATAATAGTTTTAGTTATTCCAAAGGTGCCCCTCTCCTCCCTTATAAAAGGGAACCTCCTCCCTCTCCTCCTCACACCAATTTGAGCATTCAAGCTCGGACAAACTCTGACAAAATCTCTTCTCCACTTCCCTAGTATCATCCTAGAGGTCCTGGTATTCTTAAAATACCATCCTTAGTTCTTTAAGTGGAGGTTAAGAAAAGGCGCGCCAAAAAGAAGGTAATATCCATTACCGATCTTTTTCAATTTCTTTCTTCTTCAACTTCTTCTTCATTATTTGTGTCATGATAAAGTATTAACATCAGTATTTCTTATATACTGATATGTTATTATAAATATGAAACAACTCTAATTAACCTTCTATCCATCCTACGGAAAAAGGAAATCACCGTGCGTGCGTACATACGGAATACCGTCTCCACGCCGTGGTGTAATCTATTTTCCGCTACCACCTTAATTGGATGGGTATAATGTTGTAATTAGTAACTATATATGATTATTATAATGTTATATTGATACTGAAATAGTATACATACACTTAAACACAAGTTCACGATCATGAGAATGATATCATCGCTCGTGCGTACGTACGGACTACCGTCTCCACGACGCGATGAGATTCATTCTCCACTTTAACCATTCAGGAATGATAATAAAGTATATATATAATGAATAATAATGAAATATATGAAATTTAAATCTACTGGATTTATGTATATATATATTTATGTCATCTACTTACTTCCAATCAATACAATAAGGAAAGGAAAACAGCGTTCATGCGTACGTACGGACTACCGTCTCCATGAACGGTGTGTTTCATTTCATTTATCTATCTATTATATATATATATACTGAATATATATGATATATAAATCATGTTTTATATTCTGAATGTAATTAAATCATGATATAAGTAATAATAATGTCAAGAACAACAAGTACAAACACCTACGATAAATGAAACGATTTTACCCAAAACGCTTCTTTAACATGGAATTTACAAAAGAACAGGTAATATAAAGTAATAAGTGAACCATATATGATATAATAATAATTAATATGATTCTGTAATAAGTTAATGACATTATTTAAATCATTATATAGGAGGTTCGGATACGTACAAAGCATATCGGACATAAGGTAAGGGAAAATATCACAATCTCATTTTATCCGAGATTGTTTATACTTTGGTATTTACTGGGGTGTATTTTATCATCCACATCCATGTTTTCTCAATATGTAATATTGATTCCATCCACCTACTATTGTTTAAATCCAACTTTACCCTTCGGTGAGTTTTTAGTAAAATATATGAAAGGAATCTTTTGTCGTTTTTCATACGAGGTACTTTTTGACTTTTCCGACAAAAGTACGAGAAGAATGTTTTTTTAACTTATACGGAATGAATGGATTTTTAAAACATTATTTCCAAGAAGCTTCCTTTACAAGTTTTCAAGTTTATTTGTAATCAAGTTCTTTTAGTTTAAAATTTTATGACATGTTAAGAAAGGAAAATGTTTTTGAAGTAGAAAGGATATTTTTTCTTAAGAATAGAGTTCAAGTGTTTTATCAAAAAAAAATTTCCATCTAAGATATTATAGGGTTATGTTTATATCCCTATTATTACATTGATTTGATTATGTTGTTATGGAATTATTTTATAAGAATTCCTTTATCTTATATGAATTGTTTTATGATGTCATGTTGTTTAAGAATCCTATTTTTATTACATGGTTTATGCTATGATGTATGGTTTATGGTTTTTTGGCACACATAAGAATGGTATCATTATGAGATGGGTGAGACCTATATCTCCCTCCAATGAATTGGGTAAATATTTTATATCTCATGAGATAGACATGGCTAGAACAGTAGGTTATACCGGTTCAGTGAAACAGGACTAAAACGAGGAGTGAACTTGGTTCAGAAAGGGACTTTGTCCACTAAGATAGTCTTGGCAATGAGTCTTGACTAATAAGAAATGATTATCTATGATTATGTGTGTATGCCACAATGTTTAATGATTTAATTTATGATTATTGGGATTTCATTTCACTACTATGATTTATCCCATGTTATGAAATTGTGCTCTCTTTTGCAGGTTTAGATTTTCAAAATGTTATGTTCTTATGGTGTGATTGATATTTCTTTTGTTTACAATTACTGAGCATTTGAGCTCACCCTTTTATGTTTTCTTTTCCCCAGGATATAAAGAAAGGTTTTAGGTAAAAAAAAGAAGATATTTATAGGAGATGTCGAAGATCTTTCACCACGATTAGAAGATTATATTCCGAGTTTCCAAAGACACTAAACTATTATGATCCTTGTGTGTGTTTATTTGTTATTTACTAAGTATTCCGCAAAAGTAATGTAATTTCCATGTACGTCAGGCTTCGGGTCTCTATAGTTGGTATCAGAGGAAAAGTTTAGTCAACCTTTGGAAACTGGGATGCGAAAATGTTAGTGAGATCCCTAGAGATATTTCTAAGGTATGTCTAGGGATGTCCCTAAGGATAAGTATACGTATAGGATATAGTACTAGAACTATGGTAACGATATTAGATTAAAAAAAATATGTCAGATATTGAAGTTACTCCCCCTTTATTATGATTTTTTCCTCTCACACTATTCTTTTTGGGTTTTAGAAAATTGCTGGAAACAAGATGATTCACGATAATGGAGGATATGATGGACAATGGAATGATATTCTTCATGAGCAACCAAATGAAATGGGATTTGGAAGTCCAAACATCATTATTATTCTGAATCAGCAATCTCATAATATGATCAATAAAGTAAAATTTGGTATGTTTCCTAACTCGGCTAGTAAGAGAAAGATGGAGTTTCATGATAACCATAGAGGAAAGAAAGTTTAGTTTCCCCTATGTAAATCATGTGGGAAGAGGCATGAAGGAGAATTTTTCAAAGGAACTGGAAGATGCTTTGGGTGTGGAAAAGAAGGACATAAAGCCAGTAAGTGCAAAGGAAAAGGTTCAGTTAACACCAAGGATGAGGATAATGGTATTGCTACGACATCAACAATGGTTAAATGTTTTAAATGTGGAATGTACGGGCATTATGAAAACCAATGCCCTAAGGGAATGTCTCATGAAGAGAATCAGTACGGCCGTATGGGTAGTATTTATGTTGATGATAATGAAGAGACTACAAATGATATGTGAGATGAAAGAATTGTTGAAGCACGGTCAATGGTTTAAGAAGGTAGTGGAATGATTACATGTTTATCAAGTGTAATGTTGTATAAAGAATCTCATGGTACTATGGAATAAAGAGACATCTAAGTATTGTTACACTGTTGTCTTTCCTTGAGTTTTGAAAGTGTATGATTAATGTTACTAGTATCCATGAAAGGTTATTCAGATATTTTTGGAATGTAAATGATATGCACATAATGTAGGGATAAGGAGAAAATTAAATGTTTGATAGTATTCATGAGCTCATGACTGAAATAAGGAGAAAGTTATATCATGGATTGAGTATATAGAATTTTTGGATTTTGGTATGTGGTAAGAGTTAACTTTTGATAGCATTCATGTTTTCACTAAGGTTTCATAGGTATTCATTTTTCAAGATAATACATGATTAAGGTATTCACATGATTGGAATGTGTCCAACAAGATATATGGGGGATAAATTATGTTATTCACATGCTTGGTTGATGACATTTCATGTAATCATTTTCTTTATACTATGAGCATGGACTGAAGTATTTTAGATAAGCCTAATGATTGGAAGGGATTATGTTGGACGTAAGTTAGTATTGTTTAAGGATAGAACCTTTTTTATTGATGGGATGTTATAGTAATATAGCTTTAGAAAAAGGAAAAACTGTAGGACGGGCGACAACCCATCGCGTCGGACAAGGCTGTGGGAATTGAACCCACAACTGAAGTGCAACTGGCCTTTATCGCCTACCACTGGCCTACAGGAAGTCCATGTTTAGTAGAAACTAGTTTTATTTTATTAAGCAGTATGATATATGATGTATAAGTTCATTTTTGGAATCATATATGATTAACCTCACCAAAGATGGACTTATGTATATTTGATATCTATTGATAAACATTTGTTTGAAACTGATGAAATGACCCATCATTCTATCACATGATCTGTTAACACTTCACGAATAAAAAATTCAACTTCTTTTCTTTAAGAGATGAAGTGGAAATTGTTCAAAGCATGAACAACAGTGAGATTGTACCAAAATCAAGTAAGTATTTCTTCTAATTCAAAATTTTCAACTTTAGGGAAATGATCTTGAAAACCAAAAATGTTGTCCTAGTGGTCTTATTTCTGATAAATCAGATGGTACCCTAGATCATCACAAATGTATGGCTTTGTGATTGTTGGCTTTTTCATAGCCATGTTCTCTACCACTCTCCATCAGAACCTGATGGTTAGATTTTTCTTCCATATACATATTTTCACCTATGTTCTCCTACGTGGAAACCCAATGACGAGTTAATTTGGGTAACCGTTACACTTCATACTTTAGTTTTTAAAGCCATGTTTTGGTATTCCTTTTTATGATGTGGGTTTCTATTAAACAAACTTTCTAGTAGTAACCCATTTATAACCCCGACGAATTTCGAGGGTGAAATTAATTTTAAGGGGGGTAGAATGTAACACCCCGAGATTTTATGAAAAATATTCTTCTAATTTCAGTAATGTCTTGTGTTGTATGATACACCAAGATTACCTTGCGCTATACGCAACACCATATTAGCTTGCAGTATACGCAACACTATTCTTGGATCGTGTTACACACAATTTTGATAATAGTTATTCTACACAACATTGAGTTTATATATATATATATATTCAATGTATAAATGAAATATGGTTGGATTCGGTTATACGAAACAATGAAGAATTCTTGCACAACATGGAACCCTGACTTGGCTTGCATTACACGCAATCACGACCTTCCTCGATAGCGTGTGGTGTACGCAACACCAGGTGTTACTAAACAACAATATATTATTATAATATTATTATGAACTAGCCGTTATGAATATTATTAACTAAATTTTTAATTTTATAACATTATTATTCATCTTACACATTTTCTAGAACATGTTATAAGAACAAAATAATTTTTTCGGGTAAAATAAGTATTTTTCAAAAAATACAGTTTTGCCGCCTTTTGATGGCACACCCACATTAAATCAAGTTTTTGACATGTTTATAAGTTCAATTTGACAAAATAAAATACTTCTATTGATTCAGGATATAAAAATTTACATTAGATAAAGTTTTGATAATTTTCCGATAACTTTTATATTCTAATGAATAGTAAAAACACGCTATATTTTAATTTAAAAAAACTTTTTTTTCATCGTAATATCTTATGTGGCTAAATTATAATATTGAATTGTTTTAAAGTATAAATAGAATATATTTTTACCATTTGATCCAATGGTGGTCAATGTAATTAATATCACTTTGATATTGGACATAAACGAGTGTCAATCTTTTGATAGATATTATTTCTTAAAAACACGCTATTTGTTTTGACGACGGGAATTAATTTTTAAATTAATTAATGAAACTAATATGTTTTGAATTTGGTAAAATAGACATCATTTTTGAGTTCATAATATCAAATATAGCTTCAGCCTAATTTTTGGTATTTTTCTGAAAACTTTCAATTTTTGATGAATAGTGAAACCACTAAGTGGTAGTTAAGAAAACTGATTTTTTCATAAAACAAAATTTTACCGCTTCTTGTGAGTGGAATTTCAAAAATCCGAGAGACACGGTTGAAGTCAGTAAGTAAAATGTGGTTCAATGAGATGAAAATAAATTTTTGGTGAATAGTAACTTTTTACTTTTTTTACCACGGTTAAAAGTAAATAGGGTAATTAAGGGTAAAAATGATATTATTATTACCCTAAAACATGTCCTAATTATACTGGACAAGTGTAATTCGACCAAAAACTACCTTAGGAATAAAATATGATCATTTAGTCTCACTTGGATTAGATTAGGACATTTATTATTAATTTATTTAAAGAGGGGTTAAAATAGTTAAAATCAAAGTTTAATAAGTAAATAATTTTTAATATGGGGTTATACATAAGATAAATTAGATTATAAATATTCATTAGAAATATAAAAAGATTTCCTGCATAATGGTATTTTATTTTTAATTTTTAGACATTAAATAATTTAATTTATTTATGACACAACGATGATGCAGTAATTATCATATTAATGAAATATTGACATAATTGATGTTATAAATACCCAAATAAATGTAATTTGATACCTTTTATGACTTAAAATAATTTTCTAGGTTAATATTACATGTTATTGTTGATTTATGTAACTTGGTTTTAACTTATCATTCTGTTATAAATTTCATAAAAATCATATACCAAATAGTGTCAAAATTGACATAAAATAGTTTTTAAAACAAATATTATATTATCAATTGTTATTTTATTCCTAAAAATATAATGTTCGGCCAAATGACTTATATAAGGTTATAAATATTAATAATAAACAACTTGGGGTTCGTGTGGCTGCTTATAGTAAGTTTATTAACCTTATAGTATAAGAACACAAGAAGACACGGTAAAATTAAAATTATTTAACTTAATGTTAAATCTAAATGATAAGGTTAAAATAGGAACCTAAACTTGTCTAAATTCTATTGGATTAGAGGATTTCGACCCATCCCCACCTTATCCTCTAATGAAATCAATTTGGAGCTATTTAAAACCGAATTTGACTTTATAATAAAATAATTGTTTTAGTTATTCCAAAGGTGCCCCTCTCCTCCCTTATAAAAGGGCACCTCCTCCCTCTCCTCCTCACACCAATTTCAGCATTCAATCTCGGAAAAACTCTACCAAAATCTCTTCTACACTTCACTAGTATCATCCTATAGGTCCTGGTATTCTTCAAAGACCATCCATAGTTCTTTAAGTGGAGGTTAAGAAAAGGCGCGTCAAAAAGGAGGTAATATCCATTACTGATCTTTTTCAATTTTTTTCTTCTTCAACTTCTTCTTCTTTATTTGTTTCATGATAAAGTAATAACATAATCATTTCTTATATACTGATATGTTATTATAAATATGAAACAACTCTAATTAACATTCTATCCATCCTACGGAATAAGGAAATCACCGCGCGTGCGTACGTACGGAATACCGTCTCCAAGCCGTGGTGTAATCTATTTTCCGCTACCACCTTAATTGGATGGGTATAATGTTGTAATGAGTAACTATATATGATTATTATAAATTGATATTGATACTGAAATAGTATACATACACTTAAACAAAAGTTCACGATCATTAGAATGATATCATCGCTCGTGCGTACGTACGGACTACCGTCTCTACGACGCGATGAGATTCATTCTCCACATTAACCATTCAAGAATGATTATAAAGTATATATATAATGAATAATAATGAATTATATGACATTTTAAATCTACTGGATTTATGTATATATATATTTATGTCATCTAGTTACTTCCATTCAAGACAATAAGGAAAGGAAAACAGCGTTCATGCGTACGTACGGACTACCGTCTCCATGAATGGTGTGTTTCATTTCATTTATCTATCTATTATATATATATATATATATACTGAATATATATGATATATAAATCATGTTTTATATTCTGGAAGTAATTAAACCATGATATAAGTAATAATAATGTCAAGAACAACAAGATCAAACACCTACGATAAATGAAACGATTTTACCCAAAATGCTTCTTTAACATGGAATTTACAAAAGAACGGGTAATAAAAAGTCATTAGTGAACCATATATGATATCATAATAATGAATATTATTCTGTAATAAGTTAATTACATTATTTAAATCATTATACAGGAGGTTCGGATACATACAAAGCATATCAGACATAAGGTAAGGGAAAATATCACAATCTCATTTTATCCGAGATTGTTTATACTTTGGTATCTACTGGGGTGTATTTTATCATCCACATCCATGTTTTCTCAATATGTAATATTGTTTCCATCCACCTACTATTTTTTAAATCCAATTTTTCCATTCAGTGAGTTTTTAGTAAAATATATGAAAGGAATCTTTTGTCGTTTTTCATACGAGGTACTTTTTGACTTTTTCGACAAAAGTACGAGAAGAATGTTTTTTTAAATTATACGACATGAATGGATTTTTAAAAAATTATTTCCAAGAAGATTCCTTTACAAGTTTTCATGTTTATTTTTAATCAACTTCTTTTAGTTTAAAATTGTATGACATGTTAAGAAAGGAAAATGTTTTTGAAGTAGAAAGGATATTTTTTCTCAAGAATAGAGTTCAAGTGTTTTATCAAAATTATTTTTCCATATAAGATAGTATAGGGTTCTTGTTTATATCCCTATTATTACATTGATTGGATTATGTTGTGATGGAATTATTTTTATGAATTCCTTTATCTTATATGAATTGTTTTATGATGTCATGTTGTTTAAGAATCCCATTTTTATTACATGGGTTATGCTACGATGTATGGTTTATGATTTTGTGGCACACATAAGAATGGTATCATTATGAGATGGGTGGGACCTATATCTCCCTCCAATGAATTTGGTAAATATTTTATATCTCATGAGATAGACATGGCTGGAACGGTAGGTTATACAGGTTCAGTGAAACAGGACTGAAACGTGGAGTGAACTCGGTTCAGAAAGGGACTTTGTCCACTAAGATAGTCTTGGCAATGAGTCTTGACTAATAAGAAATGATTCTCTATTATTATGTGTTTATTCCACAAAGTTTCATGATTTATGTTATGATTATTGGGATTTCATTTCACTACTATGATTTATCCCATGTTATGAAATTATGCTCTCTTTTGCAGGTTTAGATTTTCAAAATGTTATGTTCTTATGTTGTGATTGATATTTCTTTTGTTTACCCTTACTGAGCATTTGATCTCACCCTTTTATGTTTTCTTTTCCCCGGGATATAAAGAAAGGTTTTAGGTAATAAAAAAGAAGATCTTTATGGGAGATGTTGATGATCTTTCACAACGATTAGAAGATTATCTTCGAGCGTTTCCAAAGACACTAAACTATTACGATACTTGTGTGTGTGTATTTTTTATGTACTAAGTATTCCGCAAATGTAATGTAATTTCCATGTACGTCAGGCTTCGGGTCTCTATATATCATACCTATTTTTATTATATTTCCTTAACAAATCTTGATTATTGTATTCATCGGTGTAGAATTTCATATTTCATTCTAACATAAGGAGAGTAACTCATTGTACATGCCAATATAGTAACTCTTGATCATTCTTATCCATATAATTTTGTTTAAAATCCAATCATGTAATGTGAAACATTCTGTAATAAATTTAATCCTTGATTTTGATCATATAGTAACTAAAGAACTATCCTACAAAATTTCTAATCTTCATATTTCCTTCATTCTTATCTGTCATTCAATTTGAGAAATATGACCTTAATATTCCTAACTCAATAATGGATACCAATTATTAGGAAAATAATGGGATCAACAATGATATTTTACTACCAAATAAGTGTAAATTGAAAAGAACAATATAACAAGAATATGACCACAAGACAACATGATTTACATGGTTTTGGAATAATCCAAATGTGTATGGAGTGAAAGAATAATTTCATAATGTGTAGGAATATAATTATTATAAAGATATCTGATTATTAACCCATAGCACAAAATAGATCTAATAAAGAATCATGGTTATACAGTAACAAAATTAAATAGTTACAATCTAAAAGGTAACTCAATTATGTTATTGTTATAGAAGAAAGTAATCCTATAAAGCAATAGTATCTTGTCAAAATCACTTGTAACCTATATCACAATACCGTGAAAAAATATCCACAATGATACAATACCATTGTTGTTGTTTTAGCTAGCTTTGGTATAGATATTGATTGGTGTATATTATGAGTTTCTTGATATTTTCCCAACATCATGAAAAATAATTGGTCTCTTGTAATCAAACAATTATAATCCTAGAAACCCTCTAGAGTAAGTTCACTCTATTCTTTGGTGTATATCTATGATTCCCTCCCACGGTGGATATTATTACATTGTTAACATTATTGGTGATTACTCATGTAATGTGTGGATTTATACACTGAATACCAGGTTTGATACTTACATTTTTTAATAACTAGATAACTATTGGTGAGAATTAGTGAGGTAGGATGTTGATGTCTCTCAGAACTACAAATGGGGTAGAGTATCTATCCATGTATTTTTATAATTCTATAAATCTGATGGTGTCCTTGAAAAAATGAATATTGTGGAAATCCCCCAATAGAATGTGTTTGTTTAGTGTAAAAATATAACCATCATGGCTTGAGTGAGATGAATTCTCTTACACTTAGGTTTACCTTGATCCTTTCAAAATGAAGCTTCTATTATGACAGTATAAATCATTAATCAATTCCATTCTATATTTTTTTTAAACATTGGAATAAGCATATAGATAAAATCTACTAGTATTTTACACCATTGAGTATTTCAATCCACAACTTATGGACACACAAAGAATGTTTATCTATATTATAGAGCTTAAAAGGGTATATTTATCATTTATTGAAAGTGTTTCAATGGTTATTGATTATTGGGATATAAAACTAGTTACCTGGAATTATTCCTTAGTCGTAATAATATTTTCATGATTTTTTATTGCCTATGAATAAGTTATATGCACATAAGAGTTCCTAAGAAACAAAATATTTTGGTGTTGAGGTTATGGCGGATCCTAATGAATACCCTAATTTATTCATATCCCAACTAATACCCACAGTCATACTCAGTGTGATTATGATTATGATTATGAGTCATATCCAATGGTATCTCATAGTCTAAAATATTATGAGATTTCATGTGATAACGTTTGGAGGATTATTTGACCCCCTTTATAATTAATTAATATAGATGTGTCTTCCTATGTTTATAATATATCATAAGATATAATTAATGATAGATTTGAAAAATTTGAGCCCATTATAAAATCCAAAGAGTCCGATTAGTGGTTTTAATCAATGAAAGATGAAATGAATTACCTTCATAAAAATCTTACCTAGAAAAAATTCACAAACCAAAAAATAATAACATAATTGGTTATAATTGTATTTTTCAAAATATAACCATAATAGTGGAAAAAATAAATATAATTATTGGTTAGTAGCCTATAGATTAATTTAATGTGAAGTAATTTTTTATTGTTATATATTTCTCCATTATTAAGAAATTATCTATTTGGATTTTAATTGTATTTTCTACATGATTTGATATCCCTATTGAGCAGTTGGACGTAAAAACAAAAACATTCCTCGGTTAATTTGATAAATTGATTTATATGAATCTTATAAAAGGATATTAAAAACATTTCAATCCTAATCATATCATTCATTTACAAAAAATAATAATTTTAGACATAAACAATCATCTTGGAAATAGTATACATGATTGGATTATGTTATGTCAAAATATGGTTTTAATAGTAAAAACAATTCTTGTGTTTAGTTCAAGAATCATATTAAATAAATGATTTAATAAATTTAATATGTTGAGAACATGATAATTATTTGTAAAAACATTTGGTTGATTAATCTCATTAAAATCCTGTTCAATATTATTTTTTAAATGATAGACACGTGTAATTAAAATTTGATTTTATGTGTGGAAATTTTTATGGATAACGATAGTATGTTATTTATGTATAAAAATATTCTTATATTTAAAAGGGTTTTAAACATTTTTCGTTTTGATAAAATTGAGAATGATTAAATTTCAGATGATCTACACATAACAATTTCCCATACTCAATCCATTAACTATGAAATAGTGGTTTCATTTATGAATAAGATTCTATATTAAAATAAAAATTGTAGTTTATGTATGTTATGGTATGTTTGGGACCAGACATAATTTTTAGTGTGTACTCTGATAATGTTTATTGGGAAAAATTTGAAACTAGATGGTCATGCATTGAAATGGATCCAAATGTACGTGTGTATGTCAGCCGATTAGTGCATCTGATATAAAATTAACCATATTTATAAAGACGGTATTGTTGGGTAGGTTGATTTGGACTATGCTACTAATGTTTATGTTCATAAATATATTACTGGATATTTATTTCAAACATATGGATGTTTTTTTACTAGAAAAGTAACATTAAAGGTATATATTCTTTATCGACCACTGAGGTGGGATATATGACATTAACTAAATATAAAAAATGATTATATTTGGCTAAAGTGATTGAAAAATTAATTATATTTATCTACTGCTCATATATATGTACAATTTCGTATTAATTAAAACCTTAATTTTTATAACAATCATGTCTTCCATTGTGGTTGAAGCATATAGTCATAATACATAACTTTTTTTTGGATATTATTGAATCCTATATTGTGTGTTTCACTAATATACACACACCCAATAACCCAAATAATAGTTGGACTAAATTCATTCCTATATTAAATATTAATCATTGTTTATGTTGAAGGACTATTGGTTCATTTTAATTGTTTAGGTTGCATGAGCTCTGTTGATAATAAACAATTGATTTTTTATATATTCTTATTTCATAAAAATATATGGTTGAAATTAAATTTTAATGTTCCATTTCCATTATATAATTTATTCCTTGATTCATGTGGCAATTATTATTTTTTGGTGTATTTAATGCAGTGTTTAAGTTGCTATGCAATTTCTTTACTTTCAATATTCTGAGATTATTTCTGCGTGAAATTATTTCATTATTGTGGTATAGTTGTTTTCATAATTCTTTTTTGTTTCTAGATTTTACAAGAATAATTATACTTAATCTAATGACTCTTAGTCAATTTTTGTATTTTTTTCTTAGGATGCATCTATTTTATCACAAATGTATATCGATCCATGTGATTCATCTGTTTCTTACCTCTTGTGCCATGTTCCCCCATGAGTTTTCTCCATTCAATTATTTCAATGTATGAGGTTGATCATATCAATCCACATGGATTATAATGTTAATTTTATCTTGACTAGATAGTTTCTTTATATTCACATCATCATCGCCCTTTGATTCAGGGTTTTCGTATTCAAATTATGATACAATATTATGTCTAGTTTTTGGTGAGTGAGAGTGAAACATTTTTTTCAGTTTGAGATATCAAAAGTGTTTTGAGGAAGATCATAAACATGAACACTACTACTACATCCTTGGAATTTAATTTTTTGTACACCTACAATTATATATCTTCTTGGGAGGACATAGTATGAGACAACTAGTTTGGTGAAACTAAAGGACAACCAATGTGATTATGGCGAGGCATCATGGATTTTTCCATGGGAAACCCATGTTTCAAAACTTTTAAAGATCTAAAAAACAGTTATAATCATAATAATAATTACTAATATTAAAATAAATTCATTTATATACTAATAAATGTAATATTAATTATTATATATTAATAGAAAAAAATAATAAGTAAAATAATTAATGTTCTAATTATATATACATATACATATATATAAAATAAGATATACTATGGAAAATAATTAAGTCAAGTACACTAATTTATAACTATAAAAACTATAAATAATTTAATAATAGAAAATTTTAAAAGGAATTATAATTTTTAATAATTGAAATTATTATTATTATAGTTGTAATAAAAAACAACATTAAAATTAATTATCTATGACGTTAAACATTTATTATAAAAATATATAATATTAATATATACCCCCACCACTACTAAAAATTAATATTAATTTATAATTGAATAAAACATAACTTACTAAAATACTGAGAAAATAAAAAAAATCAAAACACGCAATATAATAAATATAATTAAATAAAATGAGTTACAAATTTATAAAAAAAAATAAAACATTCTATGTGCATCAAAAGTCATAATTTATAGGTATAAAGGATGTGTTACCATTTTTTAATAGATAAGTGTGATAAAATAATTAAAAATTAAAGTGAATATGAAGATGCTGTAACACCCCATGCATCCACGGTACGCTTCTCGTTGAATAATACAGTAGTGTGTGTTGTACGCAACATCGAGTTCTAACACACACCACAACCAAACTATCCATTATGAATAGTAATACCAACTTTTTGAAATTTAATAAATATTATTTTTTTAAAATGGAAATCATTTTTTGATATGGAATATCGAAATTATCCTATGGTGAATTTTTCGTGTTTTTCTGAAAACATTCAATTTTTGATGAATAGTGAAAAACACTGAGTTATTAGTTAAAACAGACTTTTTATATATATAAGTATTTATTTTATTTAAACTTATTTTAGGTCAAAATAGATACATAATATCTATATAAGTTCAATGTAATTCATTTGAGTCAGTTTATATTAATTTTAGATATATAAAATTTTTATTGAACTTTTCACCGTTTTTTACCCACCTCCTAGGAGAATTTGCAAATTCATATAAAACTTAATTTTACCACTTCTGTGAGTGGAATTTTGAAAATCTGAGATACATGGTAACTATCGATGAATAAATGTGGTTCAATAAGATAAAACAAATTTTGTTTGAATAGTTACTTTTTACTATTATTTACCACGGTTAAATGTAAATAGGGCAATTAAAGGTAAAAATTATATTATTATTACCCTAACAGATGTCCTAATTCTATTGGACAAGTGTATCTCGACCAAAAACAACCTTAGGAATAAAATATTAACATTTAGGTACACTTGTATTAGATTAGGACATTTATTATTATTTAATTCAAAGAAGAGTTAAATTAGTTAAAATCAATGTTTAATTACTAAAATATTTTTAATATAAGGTTATACAACAAATAAATTCAATTATAAATATTAATTATAATGTAAAAAATATTTCCTACAAAATTGTATTTTATTTATAATTTGAGACATTAAATAATTTAATTTATTTATGAGAAAATGGTGATACAGTAATTACAGAGTTAATGGAAAATTAAAATAATTGATATTATAATATCAAAATAAATGTAATTTGAGACTTTTTATGAATTCCAAAAATTTAATAGGTTAATATAACGTATTAGGGTAAGTTAGATTCATTTTTTTAGAAGTAATAATGTAATAATAAATTTATCAAAAACAAAATACCAAGTAGTGTGAAAATTGACATAAAAGGGTTTTTAAAAAAAATATTATATTATTAATTGATATTCAATTCCTAAAAATCGAAGGTTCGGCCAAGAGACTTATATAATTACTGTTGTATAAATAATTATCCACATGGGGTTCTCTTGAATGTATATGGTATGTTTATTAACTATATATTATAAAAATACAAAGAGACATGATAAATGTCAGACTAATAAACTAAGAATAAAAATTAAAATATAAGGTTAATAAAGTGACCCAAACCTGTCTAAAACCTATTAGTTGAGTTGTTTCCGACCAATCACCCCCTTATCCTCTAAATAAATCAGTTTTAACCATTATAAACCGAATTTGAGTTTATTATAAAATAATATTTCTAGCTTTTCCAAAGGTTCCCCTCACCCCTCTTATAAAATGGAACCCCCCTTCTCTCAAATTTATACCTTCAAAGCCTTTTTTCTCAGCCAACCCCTAACCAAATACTATCTCAAATTCTCTCACTGCAACTTAGAGGCCTTAGTTTGATCATAAATCTAACCTATGGAGGACTTTTGATCAAATAAAAATAAAGAACCCGAAGACGAGGTAAGATTTCACCACCTTCTTTCAAGTTCCTTTCTTATTCCACTTCATCTTTATTTTTTATTTCCATTAAAAAATAATAAATCCAGTTTCTTCTATATACTGTGATGTTATTAAAAATATGGTACAACCATATTAAGTATTCTATCCATCCCTTGGATGACATGTCACCATATGTGCATACATACAGCTTACCGTCTCCACGTCATGGTGTAATTGTTATTCAATACATTATTATTTGGATGGATATAATAATGATGTATCATTCATGTAAATAATAAATATAACATGAAAATAATTCTTTATATATTATATAACATCCAATTATATAACATTTTAATATAAAAAAAATGACATTGTCACTCGTGTGTACGTACGGACTACCGTCTCCACGAACGCGATGAGAATCATTCCCCATCGTATACATTCAAGTCTAATTCTCATTTGATGATTAAAAAAAATTTAAGGACTCGATATCATTTTGGATATGAATAAGACACATCCTATCCATAACAATCATTACATATGTTACAATACATATAAAATAAAACGAGTAAGTTAACACCTGAAACGACGATAATACTAAGATATTATTTACAATGCAATGTTAAAAGATCTTATATGATATCATATTAATGTATATGATTCATGTATAATTTAATAACAACTATTTCATCGTTATACAGGAGTTTAAACTTACCTCAACCAAGGAAATGTACAAGGTAAGTTTTTATTTCACAATCTCTTCATTATCAAAGGTTGTGTATACATAATTATCTACTAGGACCTCTTTATCATTCACATCCATGTTTCTTAAAAATGTATTTCAAAAAATTCTTACTATTTTACAGAATATGTCTTAATTTCATTTATACATTTGTTTGAATTTTTATAAGATGTTTATGAATGAATATTTCCATCATTTTCAAAACAAGACCCTTTTTAACCTTTTCGACACAATTAAGGTAAGAATGTCTTTTTTGAACTTATACGGAGAGTGTGGATATTTTCTGCCATTATAAAATTGTCGAAGCTTCCCATACATTATTATAAGAATATTTTGAAATTATATATTTTATTTTATAATTATTAGACTTTTAAATTATTTCAAAAAAAGAGACATTTATCTCAATTAGTTTTGATTTCATTTATGTCAACATCATTTGATGAATTTTAAGCTTACTTGAAATTCATTTATTATGATAAAAAAATTCCATATAGTATTGAAGGTTTTGTGATATGGTTGACTGAGGATGTGTTATTTTTATACCATTCATGGTTTATGGAGAAATTATTGACATTTTGTCTGCTAGTTTTAATATGAATGTTTATATTATGTTAAAACATGTTCATATGAGGAATGCATTGGACTTAATAAGTGACGGGTGGAGCCCATTGTAGCTCATCAATGCATCAGTAGGTATCATAAGTCAAACTAGTGTCTTGGAACAAGTCCTTGACAAAATCTTATTTGTAGCCTTGGAAAAAGGCCTTGACTATGTGGTTATGATTGTCTGGAATTATGCATTCCGTAATTATGAAAGTGGTTATTGATATTTCATGTGATTATTCGACTAGTAGAATATCCATGTGATTATGTAAATGGAATTACATAATTTTATTTCTTCCATATTATGTTGAAGTTCATGTTTTAAAGGCTTTTGTTTTAGTTATACATTGCCTTAAATGTTTGTGCTTATTTATGAAACTTTCTGTTATATTGTTATCCTTATTGGGAATTTGAGCTCACCCATTTCTATGTTTTATTTTTCCCAGGATGTGAAGAATAATTTTATGAATGACTTGCGAGGATAGTATAAGGGGATATGAGTGTGGAGAGAAGATGTTGTTTTTATTTTCACTTTATGAAGTAATGTAATACTAATGAATGTATCTAGTTATTCCAAGGCTACTAAAGATGTAGGTATTTCGAGACATTATCTTTTGTGATCATGAAAATTTTATGTAATAATGCACCGACTCTAGGTAACTGGGGTTGGGGCGTTACAGTTGATATCTAAAGAAGTTTAGTAAAAACCTTGGAAACTAGATTTAGATAAACTAATATTAGAGAACATAAACATAAGATAGAATTTGAGGATTAGTATACCAGAGCTTCCTTGAATTTTGGTATTGTAGATATTTTGTGAGTTTTCCGAGAAATACATCCCTTTCTAGATATGAGCAGGTAGAGGCTGCTCTAGCACAGATGTACCTATGGGTAAAACCCAAAAACAGTGCTTTAAGCTAGACTTGATCATGAACTGGGGCACGACAACGTGCCTTGCTGCACTCTTGGTTACGACACTCCCAGGAGATATGACTGGGATAATTTTCATTTTCTCTACAAAAAAGTATGAAGGTTTTATGAGTCTGTACATCCTAAATGAAAACATTTTTATTATTAAGGATTATATCCATAAACATTTCAATTCATGTTAAGTGTTTTACAAGTTTGGATTTACGTATTGTGATTCATAAACTAATCTAGTGTATGCCATTGTTTAGAAATGGCTCCCAGTGGAATAAATGGATACAATATCAATGAGTGCACTCGATGTTGGGATTTCCCTCCTGTTCAAGATAATTATAGTGGTGCTGGTGATGCAACTGGTGCTGATCAACTAATCACCATACTATGACAACTCACTCAGGTTATGAATACTAACTGTACCCGTATGGAGCACCCTGATACACAGCGTGGAGGATCAATGTTGGATTGCTTAATGAGGAAACAACCACCAACATTCAATGGGGGTAAAAATCCACTAGTAGTTGAGCAATGGATAAATTCTATAGATAAAATATTCCTCTCCTTGGGGAGTAGTGAAAGGAAAAAGGTTATCATGGAAATTTACGGCCTCACTGGAGATATTGATCAATGGTGGTCATTGATTCAAAATACAAAGGAAGATGATGAAGTATCAAATATAGAATAGAGGGAGTTCAAAGATATTTTCTTAGAAAAAAACTTTCCTCATGACCATCGGGCGGATATGGAAATACAATTTTTGATTCTGAGTCAAAATGTGGATGATAATGTCGCAACGTATGTGGCTAACTTTACAAGGTTAGAAAGGCGTGAAACAGATTATATATGTAATCCAAGGAGTAATATTGATCGTTTCTTTGATGGGTTAAAACCATTTCTCTGTTGAGAAATAGCCTCACAATCATTCTCATCATACGAATATATTTCCTAATGTACTATCAAGACATAAAAATAATTCTCTAAGTCTTATGACTTTAAAGAAAAGAAAGAGAAGAAGAGATCTACTGAACACTTTGGAAATGGAAATAAATTGAAGAAGGGAAAAGTTGATTATCCATCCTGTAGTATGTGTGGGTACAAACACCATGGTACTTTCTTGAAGGGAATGGGAGTCTGTTACAAGTGTGGTGAAAAAGGCCACCAATCTCATGATTGCAATGGAAAGAAAGTTGATGTCAACGTGGAATCCTATAATTGTAGAGAAATGGGCCATTATGAAAATTAATGTATTAAGCATCAGGGAACATACCTAAAAAAGACCATGGGATCAAGGCCAAGCTTATGTTATCACTACTGCTGTGGTTGAAGCTCCAAAAGACGTGGTGGCAGGTAATTTAATGGTTTACTCAAGTTTAGCCAATGATTTATTTGATTCTGGATCATCTTATTGTTTCATATCTTCCCAGTTTTCTTGGAAAATTAGATATTTCCAATTTGATTTAACAGGGGTGTTTTCAATCAAAACTCCTAAGGGAAGTATCATTGCTTCAAAGTTTTGTGAATCAGTCCCCATTAGAGCATATAAATTTTTTTTATCTGCGTATCTCATCGTTATACCTATGATTGAATTTGATATAATCTTAGGTATGGATTGGATTTTAGACCATGATAAAAAAAATTATTGTATGAATAAGGAGGATACTATTTTTGATGATGATGATAAGGAACACCTTATCTTTAGAGCAGAATCGATACCACCTAATTCTTACCCAGATCTACCCACAGTAGCTCAACTAAATACAATTTTTGGGTAGGAAGATAATGAAATGACTTTGGGTGAGGAAATGAATGTTCAAATAGAGGATGTACCTATTGGGATAGAATATGTTTATGTGTTTCCTGAAGACTTACCTCGACATCCTCCAGAACGAGAAATTGAGTTTCCATTGATTTATTTCCTGGTTCAAGGCCTATATCAAAGACCCCTTATAGAATGGACACTATGGAATTAGTTTAACTAAAGAAAAAACCAGAGTAATTGAGTAATAAGGTATTTATTCTCCCTAGTGTTTCTCCATGGGGATCCCCTGTCCTTTTTGTTAAGAATAAAGATGGATCTATGAGGTTATGTATTGACTATAGGGAAATCAATGGTATAACAATAAAGAAAAAGTATCCCCTAACTCGCATTTATGATTTATTTGACCAACTGCATGGATCTAAATACTTTTCAAAGATTGACCTTTGATCTGTATATCATCATTTGTGTGTGAAGAAGGAAGACATCCCAAAGACAACATTTCGAAGAAGGTACGGACATTACGAGTTTACAGTAATGCCTTTTGGGATGACTAATGCACCCTATGTTTTCAGGGATCTAATGGACATAGTTTTCAAGGAATATCATGATTAATTTTTAGTGGTATTTATTTATGATATCTTGGTATACTCCAGAAGCTATGAATATCATGAAAATTACTTGCACATTATATTGAAGTCTCTGAGAAGACATGAATTATATGGGATGTTTAGAAAGTGTCAATTCTGGCTTCATGAGATTTCTTTTCTTGTCCATATTGTTTCTAGGGATGGAATCTCTGTTGATCCTTATAAGACAAGAGCAATCCAAGAATGTCCAGCACCGTCGAGTATAACTAAGGTACAAATTTTTATTGTTTTAGAATGTTATTATCAAAGTTTCGTCCAGAATTTTTCTCGGTTTCATAACCCATTAACAAAGCTCACACGTAAAGGGGTTAAATTTGTTCAGACAAAATAGTGTGAAGAATTTTTTGTAGAACTGAAGAGAAGATTAGTCAATGCTCCTATATTGACTATACCATCGGGGAATGACTAGTATGTTATTTATAGTGATGCATCGAAGAAAGGACGTGGTTGTGTCCTTATTCATAATGATAGGGTTATTGCCTATTCATCACAACAACTGAAAATTCATGATACAAACAATCCTACTCATGATCTTGAGTTAGCTGCTGTAATTTTTGGTTTGAAGATATTGAGGCATTATCTCTATGGTGAAAAATGTGATATTTATACTGATCACAAGAGTTTGAAGTACATTTTCTCACAAAAAGAACTCAACAAGAAGAAAAGGTGATGGCTTGAACTACTCAAGGATTACGATTGCACGATAAACTACAACCCGAGGATGCCAAATACGGTAGCAGATGCTTTGACTAGAAAGGATCAATGAGTTTTAAAAAAAATGAGAGTTGAAAGGGATCCTATTTTCATGGATTTTGTAAATATGGATATGGGAATAACCATGGAAGGTGAAACATAAATGATTTTTCAAATGGTTTCCAAACCATCTTTACTAGAAAGGATTAAGAGTTCTCAGACTGATGATGATGAATTAAAAAAGAAGATTAATACTGTGAATGATGGGATATTGAGAGACTTTGTGTATGAAGAAGGAATTTTGTAATTTGGGAAGAGACTTTGTGTTCTCGATATACCTGATCTGAAAAGGGAGTTGTTAGATGATTCTTATATCTCCAATTTCTCTATACACCCTAAGTGCACCAAAATGTATATATATTCGAAGGATCATTTTTGGTGGGACAACATGAAGAGGGATATTTCTGATTTTGTGTCATGATGTATGTTTTTTCAACAAGTGAAAGCTGGAAGGCAACAGCCTGGAGGAGTCATTAAACCTCTTCCCATACCGGAGTGGAAATGGGATAATATTACGATGGACATTGTCATGGGGCTACCAAAGACTCCTAGAAGGAAAGATGCAATATCGGTTATTGATGATCGTCTTACCAAGTCACCAAATATTCTTGCTCTAATAGAGGATCTACCACTTGAATGTCTAGCAAGACTATATATTAATGATGTTGTGAGACTTCATGGAGTACCCCTATTGATCGTTTCTGATCGTGATCCCAGTTTAACTTCATGATTTTTGAAAAGACTTCATAAATCCCTGGATACTGAACTTCATTTGAGCATTGCGTACCACCCTAAAATAGATGGAAAATCAAAATGGACAATTCAATCATTAGAAGACATGTTTAGATCATGCTCACTTGACATTCAGGGTATGTGGGATCAATATTTACCTATGGTAGAATTTTATTATAAAAATAGCTTCCATTCGAGTATTCAGATGGAACCATATGAAGAGTTATACGGAAACAGATGTCGCACACCAACCTGTAAGGATGATGTTGGTGAACGAAAACTCATATGCCCAGAACTGGTTGATGAAACGATGGAAAATGTGAAGGTAATCCAAAACCACATCAAAGTAGCTCAAAGTAGGAAGAAGATCTATGCTGACAACCGAAGAACGGATTTGTAATTTCATGTCGGAGATCATGTTTTCTTGAAGGTATATCCATGGAAGGGAGTTATACGTTTCGGTACGAAAGGTAAATTGAGTCTGAGGTACATCAGACCTTTCGAAATTCTAGAATGAATTGGGGCTATAGGTTATCATTTGGAAATGCCTCCAAATCTCTCCAAAGTACACGATGTGTTCCATGTATCATTGTTGAGAAAATATATGCCTGACCAAACGCAGGTACTCACCTTTGAGGAAGTAGAACTAGAACCGGATCTATCTTATTGAGAAGAGCCCGTCCGGATTATTGATACCAGAGAACAAGTGTTGAGAAACTAGAAGACTCGTCTGGTAAAAGTTCTATGAAAAAACCATATGATTTAAGCGGAAAATTGGGAACCTGAGGAACTTATGATGAATAACCACCCAAGTCCTTTCATGCGATAGTATTCTAGAAATTTTTATGATGAAATGATTTGAAGGAGGGTAGAATGTAACAAACCATGCTTCCATAGTACACTTCTCACTGAATAATACAGTAGCGTGTGTTGTACGCAACATCGAGTTATAACACACAACACAACCAATCAAACTAGACGTTATTAATATTAATACCCTCTTTTTGAAATTTTATAAATATTATTTTTCAAAATGGACTTCTTTTCTGGATTCAGAATATCGAATTAAGTGTAGGCGATTTTGTTGGTGTTTTTCTGAAAACATTCAATTTTTTATTAAGAGTGAAAAAACTATAATTTATTTGTCATCAACGAATTTTTATTTAAATAATTATTTATTTTATTTAAATTTATTATAGGTAAAAATAGAGACATAATACCTATATAAGTTTAATGTAATTCATTAGAGTTAATTTATATTAATTTTAGATATATAAAAAAATTATTGAACTTTTTACCGTATTTTACCCACCTCCTAGGAGAATTTAAAAATTCACATAAAACATAATTTTACCACTTCTGTGAGAAGAATTTAGAAAATCCCGAGAGACACAGTAAATATCAAGGATTAAAATTTTGTTCAATAAGATAAAAATAATTTTTGGCAAATAGTTACTTTTTTACTTTTTTTACCACAGTTAAATGTAAAAAGGGTAATTAAGGGTAAAAATGATATTATTATTAACCTAACACATGTCCTAATAGTATTGGAAAAGTGTATCGCGACCAAAAGAAATCTTAGGAATAAAATATTATCAGTTATGTCCACATGGATTTGATTAAGACATTTATTATTATTTAACTCAAAGAAGAGTTAAAAGAGTTAAAATCAAAGTTTATTTACTGAAACATTTTTATTATAGGATTATACATTAGATAAATACGATTATAAATATTCATTATAAATCTAAAAATATTTCCTACATAATCAAATTTTATTAATAATTTTTAGACATTAAATAATTTAGTTTTTTTATTACACCATGGTGATGCAGTAATTACATAATTAATGAAATATTAAAATAATTGATATTATAAATATCAAAATAAATGTAATTTGAGAATTTTTATGAATCAAACTAATTTTCTATGTAAATATAACATATTATGGTTGGTTAGAATAATTTTTTCTAGGTTATAATGCTGTTATGAATTTATCAAAACAAAATACCAAATAGTGTCAAAATTGACATAAAAGAGTTTTTAAAACACATATTATATTGTCAATTGATATTCAGTTCCTAAAAATACTTTTTTCTGACAAAAGACTTATATAATTATAGTTTTATCATTATTGAACCACTTGGGGTTCTCTTGGATGTATATTGTATTTTTAATAACCATATAATATAAAAATACAAAGAGACATGGTAAATGTCAAACTAATTAACTAAGAGTTAAAGCTAAAAGATAAGGTCAATAAAGTGTCCCAAAACTATCTAAAACCAATTGGTTGAGTTGTCTTCAACCAATACCCACCTTATAATAGAAATGAATTATTTTGGATCCATTAAAAACCGAATATGAATTTATTATAAAAAAATATTTCTAGATTTTCCAAAGGTGCCCCTCACCCCTCTAATAAAAGGGAACTCCCCCTTATCTCAAATTCATACTTTCAAAGCCTTTTTTCTCGGACATCCTCAGCCCAAATATTCTATTAAAATCCTTCAATTCATCCTAGAGGCCTTAGTTTGATCAGAAAGCCAACCTAAGGATCCCTTTTTATCAAATCAAAAGGAAGAACCCGAAGAAGAGGTAATGATTTCACCACCCTCTTTCAAGTTCCTTTCTTCTTCCACTTCTTCTATATTTGTTATTTCCATTATAAAATAATAACTCCAGTAACTTTGATATACAATAATGTTATTATAAATATTTTACAACCAAATTCAGTATTCTATCCATGCCTTGGATTACATGTCACCATACGTGCGTACGTACGGCTTACCGTATCCACGTCATGGTGTAATTGTTATTCAATACATTATTATTTGGATGGGTATAATAATGATATATAATTCATGTAAATAATAAATAAAACATCATAATGACAATTTTTATTGGATAAACCATCCAATTATATATTTTTTTAATATCAAAAGAATGATATTGTCGCTCGTGCGTACGTACGGACTACCGTCTCCACGAACCCGATGAGATTCATTCACCATCGTATCCATTCAAGTCTAATTCTCATTTGATGATTATAAATAATGTTTCAGGACTTGATATTATTCTGGATATGAATAAGATACAACCTATCCATAACAAACATGGATTATGTAACAGAACACATAAAATAAAATGATTAAGTTTACATCTGAAATGACGATAATACTACGATATTATTATCAAAGAAATTTTAAAAGATCATATATGATATCATATTAATTTATATGATTCTTTTATAATTTAATGACAACTATTTCATAATTATACAAGAGGTTAAACTACCCTCAACCAAGGAAATGTACAAAGTAAGGGTTTATCTCACAATCTCTTAATTATCCGAGGTTGTTTTTATGTAATTATCTATTGGGATCTCTTTATCATCCACATCCATTTTTCATAAAAATGGATTTCAAAACATTCTTACTATTTTATGTAATATTTTTTAAATTAATTTATACCCTTGTATGAATTTTTATTAGAATTTTATAAAGGAATCTTTCCGTCATTTTCCAAATAGGGCCCTTTTTATCCTTTTCGACAGAATTTAGGTAAGAATGTATTTTTTTAACTTATACAGCAGGTGAAGCTATTTTATGCCATTATAAAATCGACGAAGCTTCCCATACAAGGTTTAAAGAATATTTTAAATGTAATTTTTTTTAATTATGTGACTTTTAAATGATTTAAAAAAAGAGATATTTATCTCCAATAGTTTTGATTTCATCTATGTCAACATCCTTTAATGGATTTTAAGCCTATTTGAAGTTTATTTATTATGATACAAAACTTTTATATAGTATTGAAGGTTTTGTGATATGTTTGATTGAGGATGTGTTTTTTATGCCATTCATGGTTTATAGAGAAAGTATTGACATTTCGTATGCTAGTTTTAATAAGAATGTTTATGTTATGTTTAAACCTGTTCATATGAGAAATGCATTGGACTTAATTAGTGACGGGTGAAGCCCACTATAGCTCCTTGATACATCGGTAGGTCTCATGATACAATCTAGTGTCTTGTCACAAGGCCTTGAAAAAATATAATTTGTAGTCTTGGCGCAAGGCCTTGACTATGTGGTTATGATAGTTTGGCATTATGAATTCATTCATTATGAATGTGGTTATTGATATTTCATGTGATTATTCGTCTAGTAGAATATCTATGTAATTAAGTAAATGTAATTATTTAATTTAATTTCTTCCATATTATGATGAAGTTCATGTTTAAAAGGATTTTTTTAGTTATACATTGCTTTAAATGTTTATTCTTATTTATTAATGTTTCCGCTATATTGTTATCCTTTCTGGGCATTTGAGATCAGCCCTTTCTATGTTTTATTTTTCGCAGGATGTGAAGAAGTATTTTATGAATGACTTGCGTGGATAGTATAAGGATATATGAGTGTGGAGATAAGATGTTATTGTGGTTTTCACATTATGATGTAATTTATGACTTATGAATGTATCTAGTTATCCCAAGGCTACTAAACCAATCGTTCATTCGAGACCTGATCATTTGTGATCATGACAATGTTATGTAATAATGTACCAAATCTGGGTAACTGGGATCGGGGTGTTGCAGATACACCCATAAAAGTAAAATAATATGTCTAACTATTTATTTCCATAGTTTCCTCAAGGATGAATCATTGTATAGTTTAAATCAAAGGATTTAATTGAAGTAGTTGAACTTGAGTTTTTTTGCAGTTATTTTCCATGTTTGTTATTGTTAAATGAATGTTAGCACCACTAAATGTGTGTCATGCACTTTTCATGGATGCACACATGTGATTAGGGGTTAAATTGTCATAATTATTGTACATTTAATAATGATACTTGAGGTGTTTCCATTTTATACCAAATTGAAGTAGTTTTATTGTTTTTGTTCTTATTATTGTGTGTTACAAGTAATATTAAAAATAACCAATTAAATGAATTAAATAAAATGGAAATAATTATTTCATTCAAAATGGGCATATCACGTGAGGGATAAAACAATGCGATGAAAGGGATTTCTTCTACCTCAGAGGTGATAGGGTTCTGGCCTTCCTACTCGGAATGGGATGAATATCATGAATCGCCGCATGATAAAGAGCTCACCTGTTCTACAACCTATAGTTCTTGTGCCGCTATATGAAGCACCACCATGATGAGATCATGCCACGCACTAAACCATGTGTTCTGGTATAATCTATCTGGATGGAGCACATGGTTTAGTGTGTACATGGTTGTTCTATAGTGAATACAAGAACTAAATCTATTATGCAAGAAGAAATTTTGCAGTGCATACATAGAATTCCCTATAACAGGTTACATGACCACATGAAACCTATATAAGGATGCACAATCACATGTAATGAATGATAAGACTTATATAGTTTTGAAAATATAACTTAATGATGCACTCTTTTTATATTTTATATAGAGTACATCAGTGAAGACAATGGTTGAACATTTTTTTAGGATAGTTTTTTAAATAGGTTTTATGAAAAATTAAATTTTTTAAAAATGTAGGTTATTTTTTAAAAACAAATTCCTTAATGGTATCATCAGTGATGCAACCTTCTATCCACTGTGCCTCCATTGGCCTGGATTGATAACATAACAATGTTAGCGGGGGGGGGGGATTGGACTTTTCCCTCAACTCCATATAAAAGGGAAGACAACCCACTCTCCTCACATAAATTTCCCACATCTATCTTAAATCCAATGCTTCTCTCTATAAAAAAAATCATCTTCCGTGCGGTGGAGTCAGTGGTCCAAAAGAAAGTAGTTTTTTTCGGAAGCATCATTTAGAGGTATTTACTAATTTAATTTAAATTAATGTTTTTTATTTATTTATATAAATTATTTTTAGTTCTCATTATTTTATTTTTAAGTATTTTAGTTAGTTTTAAATATTTTATTTATAACATTGTTTAATTAGTTATATATAGTTTCGAATAATAATTATATTAGTAATGAATAAGTATATATTAAATATAGATTAAGTAAAGAATAATTTATGATTAATCGTTGAGAAATTTTGGAAGTATAAAGATAACGTGGTTATCTTAGAAATTAAATCCCCATCTAGATAAAAATATTATATGTTTCTCTAGATCATATGTACCTAGAGATAAAACCAAAAAACCCACCTTGGAGCTAGAATAAAATGGGATCTGGTGGATGACAACGGGCCATGTTGTACTCCTTGTTTGACAGTCCCAAGGGATATGCTTCAGATGATTCAAATTTTCTTTATAATCTATTAAAATACATAAGAAAATAAAATTACAATTAATATATATATCAATGATAAAATTATAATTATGATGTTATAAAATAAAATTGACAAGGACAAAGGCATTAAAGAATGAAATATGTTATTAGTAATTGAATTATTTTTTTTAAAGATGTTATTTATAATGTAGTTTAACTAGTTATATATAGATTAGAAATAACACTTATTAATAATAATGATTAATAATTGATTAATTATTTATATAATATGATTAAAAATGAATACATATGATATGTTAATTATAAATAACTAATAAATTTAATATGATTAATGATTAATCATTCAATAAATAATTAAAAAATAAATTAATAATTATTTACTTGTAATTTAAGAAAAATTTATTAATTAAAAATTATATTGGAATCATTAGTATCATTGTTTCAGATATAACATGATGTTAAAAAAATTTAATATCATATAGATTATATAGTAGATAAATTATAGGTATTATTAGTAATGATTAATTAAAGAACAATAACTCCATAACTTGGGATTAAAATATGAATACATGTTATGATTAGCTAATAATACTTATCATTGATAAATTGATAATTATGATTATATACAATTAAATTGAGAAGAACAAACACATTAAATTAAACATGAATGTTTTACAACATACAAGAAATATATTGAAATTGTTTAATTAAACATAGTTTGCATGAAAAGAGCGTGGCTTCAGAAGTGATGTAAAATCTTGTTTATTTTTAATTGGTAGCATAATGAAATAATCTATATGAATTTACTTAATATGTTATGTACATACTTTTAGACGATGGTATTATGCTATAAAATAAAAATCATTTGGATTTTACCTCATTTTCAAAGTTAGGATCTTATCATCCAAGCCATGTTTTTTTGAAAAATAATGTTATTTATTGTATATTGTAAAACATTCATGTGTTATTTTATGTGTTTGTTCATCTCTATTATAGAGTTATTGAATAATTATTAACTAATGATAAACTACTGATTAACTAATGATTGAAAATGTAATTATTAACTTGTGATTAAAGAGTGATTAACTTGGTAAAAACATTACTAAAAAACATTAGTATCATATTTTAGGATATTAGAATTTTTTTACAATTTTAGAATCATAATTTTAATATAGTTTATAAATAATAGATATTTTTAGAAATGATTATTTATGTATTAATTAATAAATAACATAGGATTTAAAAATGAATCCATATAATGTTTTTCTAATGATACTTATGATCAGACAATGTGAAATGAAGATGAACAAACATATTAAACAAAAAATGAATTCTTTATGAAATTCAGTAAAATTGATGAAATTTTTCAATAGTATGTGGTTTAGATGAGATGAGTCTCACTTCGTACATGATTTAAAATTCAGATTATTTTTAATTAGAATATGAATAACATATCCAAAGGATATTTACTTTACTTTTTAGCTTTAAAATGTTTTTTCCTTTTAATGACATCTAAGATGTCATATAAGATATTTAGTTATATGTTCCAAAGCATCCGAAACATAAAAAGTTTAGTACATATCATTAAATTTTTTTATTAAGATTTCAATAAAAAATAGTTGGTCTTTACATCATCTGATGTGAGACTCATCTCATCAAAACCATGTTCTATTTAAAATTTTCAATGAATTTTTTATCTGTTATAAATCATTCATGTGTTATTTAATGTATTTTTATTCGTCATTTCACATTATATGATCAAAACTGTCATTTTATCAACGATAAATAATCTAATTTTATGTTTCCTCTTCTTTTTACCTTGGTTTCCAAAATATTATGTGACATATATGCTAATAAAATTTGATATAATGAAAAATTACTAGCTTATTTCAGGGTATAAAATGGTGTCCTAAAATTAAATTTTAATAAATATTATATGGCCAACCGTCATTGTTAATTTTTGTTACACTATCATAATTTTAATCAATGAAACATTTTTTATGTAGAGTGTAATGTTTTCTGTTGTGTACTATTATGGGGAGGTTACTCAAACTATGAAAAGATATTTTTACAGTACAAAACCAATTACAGTTGTCAGTATAGAAGATTGTGTAACCATATACGACCACCAAGATAGAATTCGTCATTCATTCAATATAGGACCCGATCAAGAGATCATGTCTATGAGCTATAGACATTTTCAATTTTTGAAAACACTGTGTCATCTAGCTTGTCCTTTAATTACTGATGCACAGTGGGTCCAAGTAATTAATTTATTTTTTGAACAGTCAGATGGTACCATGATGGAGTTATATATTGATGATTCTACGGTACAAAAACCTCATCTAGTGGTTTGAAGATGTAGTCTTAGAAGAGAGGTTCGAGATAGTCTACCCCATGAAATTGAGTCTATTCCAAATTTCATAGAAGTGGAAAACCTAGATGATCTCTTAGATATAAATGTATACCTAACACCCGATGAAGAGTTTCATAATGATAGAACAAATGATGAAAATAGTGTTGATGAGGATGGATTGGTGAATGTTAGAATGGAGGTTTCATGAAATGAATTAGTTGTACAACAACTTCGACCTATAATAAATTAACCACCCATATTTTCATCCTGGTCATAGTGAATGAAACTTGTGCCTGAATTTGACAATAATTTTCTCACACCAGTAAATGTGTTTCTTGAAGTTGTAATAGATAGGTTTAGTGAGATGGAGAAAACCATAAATGTTTGATGGAATTTTCTAAGTAATGATGCATTAAACAGCATGATAAAGTGATTTTACATTGAGAGGCACTGCAACTATATAGTTCATGAATTGGGCTATAATAAATAACCCATATGGTATGAGAAGTATGAAGATGATTGTATATTCCTTTGACGGTGATTCTGGACATTGCATTTGGAGTCTATAGAATCTTTAGGATTGATGAAGATCATTATTTCTGTCATCCATTCTTGACACAAGATCATAACTTATTAGATGTAGAAGTTGTGTCATCCATCGACATTCAGATGATTAGGACATTCCATGATGTTTTTATAACCCTTGTGAAAGGGAGGATAAAATAGACATTCTATAATAATATTTCCTATAATAAGGCATGGATGGTGAAATAGAAGGCAATTGAGAAGGTGTATAGTGATTGGGATGAACTGTATTGGGCGTCTCCTCATTTTCAATCCATACTAAGACAATATAACCTTTTTGTCTTTTGACTTGATTTAAAAAAATATGTTTCTCACTATAACTAACTTGCTCTATCTTGTATTCAATTTCGTCAGTTGTTCTGGGTATTTCTCTCCTATATCTTTGCATTTTTTTCAGCAATTAGTTCATTAATACCGAGGAAATATCTCTATACATAAAATACAATTGAGTATTGTTGATTTTGGAATCCCAATATGAAATCATTTCACCTCTTCCTCTTTCCTTTTCCATTGTATAAATAGAAAACTATGAATCATGGAGTTCGTTTTTGGCTTGTATCTAGAACCATTTTACCAAAATTCAGGGTTTTTGTTTGACATTTAATCACCATCAAAAAATTAATGGGGAAACCAATGTATATCTTGATACATGGAGATACCTAAATTCACATCCTCAGTTATGCATTAGACACATTTTTAGAATCATACATAAAAAACTACAAAATAAACCGATGAATAAGGAATTCCCAAGGCTTGGTACGCATTGTATTTATTATTTTTTACTATTTTAACATAATGATAAAATCAAATTATGTGAAATATCATCTATTATGTGTATCATATTAGTCAGTTCTGTAGTGTTTTAATGAACTCTGCAAACAAATACATTATGGTAATCAAAAATATTATTATTATATGATGTGGATTCCAAAATAAAAATAAACATTTTCATATGACAGGGGGATGAGCTACAGACATATTAAGACAAACATTGCGAAGAGAATCTATGGTGTCTTCAAATGGAATCTCAAGAAACCTATAATTTCCCATGTTTAGGAGAAATTATATCATTTCATGAAGTATGTTGTTGAAATACAAAAACTAGTATTAGACAGAATACAACATGGGTTATGGTATATAAGACACAATCAATGAGATATTGAAAAATAATACTAAAGAATCTTTTGGTTATCATGTCCACCTTTTTCCGTCATAATACTCTCGATTTGATGTTCAAGAGAGTTAAAGACGCATCCCAAATCATATATGTAATGAAATGGTTATATTACTAGAAAATCATCAATGTTATGGTGGAAATATTTAGGCATTATGGTTTTTATACACACACACCATCATAGCATGTCCCTCTGTGAAAGTTTCTTGGGAAGCATATGTTTATCCAATGTACTAGATTTGCACCATTTCTAACTATTATGTTGCACCATGGATGCCTTTGAGGGTGTTTTTTATTTCCCACTTCCCGAAGGACAACAGATAGTGATACATAACATCAATTTGTTGCATCTACGTGAGAGACCGAAGGCCAGCATGATGCACAATGAGATGGAGTAGCCTCAAGAGTAAGGGAAGAGTTTTAGATGCATGAAATTTTCTCATGAATGTTATAGCTGAAAATGATTCCCTAAAATTGTTGGGTCGAGTTCAAACTCTCAACCACAATTCTATTTTCTCTTCATTGTGATATTTTCTCATTTTAAATTATTTGTTGTTATATATTCTTTTTTCCTTGGATTTATGAACCCCAAAACCCAAAAGAAAACACTAAACCCATAAACTTCTTCCCTATGATGTAATCTAAACATTATAAACCCTAAACGTTAAAACAAAACCCTAACACATAATAGATAAACCTGAACCATAAAACCATAATAAAAAACCAAAAATCAAGACCCAAAACTCAATATCTGAAAAGAAAATATCAAATTACTAAAACCTAATAGATGAGCTATAAACCTAAAAAAATCTCCACTTTAACTCAATTTTCAAGCCCTCATGTGACTAAAATTTTAATAAACATTTATATTACGAAATAAAATTATCATATATTACTATAAATGAAGATTTATTAAAATTTCAGTATAATAATGATTATAAGATCAACCAACTTTTTCAATATTAGTAACACTATTAGAATAATGATGCAAAAACAATTTCGCCACATAGAGTCAGGATTTACTGGGTTTTACATCTACATGGAGGTTATAAAAACTGATAATGGAGGTTGTTATAGTACACAACCAACAATAGAGGTTAGTACAACATATTATGTATCTCTAACTAATCATAAATAATGAATCTGTGGGAAATGAATCACAATTCAAGAGGAATAGTGACAAAAAATGCACTGATGGAATGAGATTGCATCATCGCTGTCATCTTTTTCACCATTCCTCCTATGTTATGGTTTATTTCCCAAAAATTCAATCTTGAATATCAGAAAGTGTTACATGATCTCCTTTACATGTGACAAAATAATCATGAAACATATCATCTTGTGGAAAGTCATTCATAAATGAAAAAGCACACCACTTTCTAATAATGACCTACAAAAAAATTGTATAAATATATAAAAATATAAAACCATATCCTACAAAACAACCTTTTCTAGGTACAAGAATATACTAACAATACTTTCATAATATGATTTAAAAAACATAAATATATTCACCTTTCATTTGGTAAAAATAACATTACAAAACAATGTGAATAAACATGGAATGTATTGCTTTCTACAAGTCATAATATTACACTATCCATAATATTATATTTATATTTTACACTTATGAATCATTTCATTTTTTTTATATGCAGATTAATGATATGTTACTACTCACTCAGCAGCATACCCATATTTCTTAGTTTGTGCTAGAGGGTGGTGAGGATTGATTGATCAGGGTGCGCCGAGCTCACCGTTTTCATAATAGGGAGCCTCAACATTCTATTAGAACATATTTGTGATGTGATGACATCAATGGAATTACTATATCATATTTAAGAGGTTTAAACCATCACCTTCTTTATTCCCTCATGGATAGGTGGAGACTAGAGACACACACATTCCACCAGCCTATGGAATAGATGACCATCACCCTATATGATGTGGCAGGGCTTCTCTGCCTTCTGATCTAGTGGAGATCTGTAATTAGACCCACTGATGCATTTTGGCCTGACCTTGATCAGTTCTGGTTAGGCGTCAACATTTTTTCTGACTGTAAGAAAATAGTTGGAACGTAAATATCTATGGCTTGTTTGGAGGTGCAGATTCTGCATTTACCAGATGATGTTTTCAAGCAGACTAGCATGCATTATGTGCATGCATATATATTACGGCTCATTGGAGGGACCATGTGTACTGATCACTTAGTGATTAACATGCATATGTTGTATATACCCCTACTATAGGTCATCGATTAGGTCGAGACATACAACTGGAGATCATCCTTTTTGGAATACATGTATAGAGTATTATGAAGGCTATCCCATAGGTATTGTACAGGTCATGGGGGATGTGTCATCCTTATTATGATGTTGGCTTGTAAGCACATCCCCATATTCCTCTCTAAGGTTTCTGTTCTGTTGATTGAGATGGATGTACTACATGATGCTCTGTGTGGATGCTAGTATGATACACTCATTTCTATTGGTTTCTGATGATACTTGGAGTTATTGAATTTAATTTATAATTATTTTTCATTATCGATGAATTATTTTACAGGTGTTTCCAGTGACACAATTTCGATGTACTTCCGAGACACCATTTGGGCATATATCAGCTCAAGTTAGACTACCTCTTACCTGAACCGGTATGTATATACAATCTATCACTATCTAACAAAATTAATAATAGCTTCCATTTTGGTTTTTATATTAGAACCTTTTTAACAATGGTCACCTATAATTTCCAAATTCATGGCTTCCATTCTAGACTATTATGGACCATTTTCAACCATAATGAACTGTTGGGATTGGGGATGATATTTCTATAGTGCCCCTCATTCACTTCCATATTATTGAGTGGGAGCAGCCTGATAGAGTAATCTGCCGATTTTATTATACAGATTCATTTCCATTCCCGCCAATACTAACATAACAGCTTCAATGGATGAAGTTGATTGAGAGACAAGATGGTGATTGGGGATGAGTACATTTCTTATTTCTTGAATACTGGTGTATAAATGGAGAGAGTCATAATTAGGGTGTACCTACGAATCAATTTTGTCTTCCAGAGCAGGTTGAGTATGATCCATGGTGCTCACTAAAGTATATATTGTTTCTTACCCGACACATGAAATACATTCATAGGATGGATGTCAATAATTTTCCATTATTTTTTTATGAGATTATTTTCAAATTAATTTTGAATCTATTTGAAGGGATGTTACTCAGAGTATCTTGTTCGCATGAGTGATGAAGAGGAGGGGATCTTTAGCCGGGCAGTTTTCCATGCTGAAGCGCTGGAGCTGAGGGAATCTTATCCCATGCTTTTTGAGCATATCTAGAGCATCCAGCATAGAAAAGGGAGGTTCCTACCCCATATGAACATCCTATAGTATCTTCTGGTGTATAGTATCAACGACCATGGATAAATAAAAAACCTCGTGATACACGTGAGGTCTCACCCCTTCCACAGGTAGTGGTTAGCCCTCTAGTAGTCCATCCTCTTCCAATTCAATATAAGCCTCAGGTGGCATGGGATTCATCTTTCTTGACATGATATCCATAGTTATCTCCATCTTGAGGTGTAGATCAATCACTTCATTGGGGTCTAGATCCAACACAGGCATTGGGTCTAGATCAATTGCAGCCTTGGGGTCCAAATACATCACATCCTTGGGGTATAGCTCCATCTCAATCTTGGTTCTCCATAGCAATTATGGAAGGTCCTTTTACCACCCTTGTGGGTGAAGGATCATGCAGGAAGAGTGAGATGTAGTTGATAGATCTTCCCACTGACACATAGGTGTGGGATAAAATAGTTGATGTTCCAGTGCCTGAGGATCAACCCTCTCATAGTAATCAGACTCCATAGTGAATTGGACACGGACGTGATACTCGAAGACAACCACATGGGGTATAATCTGCTCACTCGAGACGTAGAAATTTATTATAAATGTTTATTTCTATATATAATGTCTGTTGAAATTAATATTCTATTATTAATTTTATCCACTCTCATATGTTTTTCTAGGATTTTATTTTTCATTTATATTTTAGGCACATTTTATATTTGACTGATTTCCATGTCCATTACTTGAAACATATGAATAATTATTAAATTACAAGTAGATACCATTGAAATAATATAAAATATATAGTATAAAAAAATGTAAATAAAATTGAAAAGATATACTAAAAATAAATACAAAATTTAAAATAAAAAGTTTCATTAATAAAATAAATAAAGAAAATTAAATGAATGTATGAAATGTTACTCACAAGTTAGACTAAAAAGAAGGAATGTCGAGAAGGATCCAAGGTCACCTACTTGACTTTAATAGCCAATAAAATATAAATTATAAGACCCATATAAATAAAAATTCAATCTTAGACAACTTATTATATGTTTAATCAATGTTAAATTTTTATTTATATTGGCTTTATATATTATATTTTATAGGCTAGAAAATAACATACTTGAAGCATTTTTAGGTTTCAAGTAGGTGGATTAGAAGGATTATATATAATTTTTCCTCGGAATTTATTAAGAAATTATTTTTCATTTGTCAATAATTATATGATTAATCAATGTTTTAATTTTAATTCATATTGGTCTTATAGTTTATATTTTTAGGCTAGTAATGTCACGAAACTGAAACATTTTTAATTTTCATGTAGGTGGATTAGAAATCATATAAATTACATTCCATTAATTTTTTTTTAAAATTTTCATTATTTCAGATTAATTATTATATGGTTAATAAATATTTATGTTTTCATTGAAGTTTGTATTATAGTTTATATTTTATAGCTTATCAATGTCACGTACTTGAATCATTTTTAATTTTCAAGTAGGAGAATTAAAAATCTTATAAATTATTTTTCATCAACAATTTTTTTAAAAATATTATTATTTTCATCCAGTTCTTATATTTTTAATCGTTTTTTATAATTTCATTTATATTGGTCGTATAGTTTATATTTTACTGGATAGAAATGTCACATACTTGAAACATTTTTATGTATCAAGTAAGTGGATTTGAAAGACTATAAATTATTTTTTGTCAACATTTTTTAAGAAATTATTTTTATTTTCGGCTAATTAGTATATATTTAATCAATTTTTAAATTTTCATTTTTATTGGTCATAAAGATTATTATTTTATGCTAGCAGTGTCACGTAAATGAAACATTTTTTTGTTTCAAAAAGGTGGATTAAAATTCTTATAAATTATTTCTCATTAAATTTTTTAATAAGTTCGTTTTTATTTTCAACTAATTCTTATAAGTTTAGTTGATCTTTAAATTTTCCTTCATATTGGTCATATAGTTTATATTATATATTCTAGCAATGTCACATATCTGAATCATTTTTACGTTTCAAGATGGTTTATTAAAAATATTATAAATTTTTTTTCACAATTTTTTTTAAGAAATAATTCATTATTTTGATTACTATTTATATGTTTAAGCCATGTTTAGAATTTCATTTAAATTTGTATTATAGTTTATATTTTATAGGCTATAAAATTCGCATACTTGGAATATTTTTATGTTTCAAGTAGGTGGATTAGAAATATTATAAATTATTTTTCATCAACATTTTAAAGATTTTTTTATTTTTTAATACTTCTATTTTTTAATCAATTTTAAAACTTCTATTTATATTGGTCGTATATTTTATATTTTATATGATATGAATGCCACATACTTTAAATTTATTGATGTTTTAAATAGCTGGATTAGAATGTTTATAAATTATTTTTCATGAACATTTTTAAAGAAAATAATTTTATTTTTGAATACTTATTATATGTTTAATATATGATTAAATTTTATTTTATAGTGGACTTATAGTTTATATCTTACAGTCTATCAATTTCACATAATTGAAACATTTTTATGTTTCAAGTAGGTGGATTAAAATGATTATAAATTATTTTCATATACATTTTATAATAAATTATTTGTATTTTCAACTAGTTCTTATTTGTTTAATCTATGTTTAAAATTTCATTAATATTATTCTTAAAAATTATATTTTATAGGCTAGAAATGTCATATAATTGAATCCTATTTATGTTTCATGTTGGTGGAATAGAAAATAGAAAATTATTTTGCATCAACATTTATTATTAAAATCTTTTTATCAACTACTTATTATATATTTAATCCATATTTTAATTTTTATTTATATTGGTCTTCCACTTTATATTTTATAGGCTAGGAATGTGATGTACTTGAATAAGATATAAATTACGATGATACATTTATATATATATATATATTTATTTATTTATTTATAAACACCAAAAAATATTAATAAAACATTAAAATTTTAAATATATAAAAACGAATAATTAAAATAGAAAAAAATTATAGTTTTATGGAAAAGGAGGCATCACCGATGTAGCCTGAAAGGCCTACTTTTTAACAAAAAATTTACATATGGTTTTTTATAATTTTTTTTAGGAATCATATTAATAAAACTCTTCATAGGGAACACAATCTTTCTCGGCTGTGCAAAGTTAGCTAAAGAATCCCTCTATAAATATTCGATAGAGATAATGCGTTTAAGGTGGCCGCTTCCACTCCTAATAGAGAAATATGTTTTTCCTTTTAAAATAGATACTTCTAAACCCAAAAATTGTTATACAAAGCTGGTCTCTTCAGGCTCATTATTTTATTCATGCGAAGCATTGAGGCACCGCGTAACCCATGAAGTGAAAAACAATAGCACTCCATATCTATCATATAGAAGGTGGAGACACATCTTGATCTCAACCATTGAAATGAAGACATCCAATTTAAAATATTTAATAATGTAAATGAGATATATTTGAACATTATTATAAAAAAATAATATATGTGTGGATGGGAACTAGGGAAATAAACTTGGTGGGAAACACCAAAACAGATTGTGTCGATATGTGATCGTGTAATCAAAATAGTGTCATGAAAAGATATCAAATCAAGTTGTAGATCATAAAAACATATAGTGGTTGGGATAATTTGATATCTTATGGGACATGTGATCACAAAATAACCATTGTATCAAGCAATGGGCTTTGGAAAATCCTCCCCTGGTGAGAAGAATTATGTTATGTGTTATTCATGAGACACCTACATGAAAACTATCAACTACGTGACAACTTCCGGAAAAATGGATTGTGTGAAATACTCATTATATGAATTAAAACATGAATCCATGAACCATTTGACATGATCCAGAGATCATGTGACTCCTCTCCAGTTACGAGGGATGTCGACCTTGACATGAAAACCCATTATCTTGACGCCTTGACATGAAAACATACGTTGTCATATTATGGCATCATTCAACCACAGACATGAGACATATAAAAGGAAATTAAAATCAATGTTCCTTGATTGTATACATATGTATTCATGAGGTCTATCAATAAACATGGGGTGCATCAATGTGATGAAGAGAAACTATCCCTGAAAAATTCTGAATGTCATCCTGAAATCAAGCACTGATCATGTGATGCACCATAAGAAAACAAGAATACTAACCATGAGAAGTCACGTATGCCATCTCAATATCTCATAATGATCATGCATCACACTAACAGATAATTTAATGAGCTCCCCTTGCCATATGGTTTTTCATTGGCCAGTCCCTGGAAAACTATCCAATGTCCTTTGAAAATAACGACAATGTTATCTATAGGGAGAGCCCACAAGTGGTCATGAAGCTCTCACACCATAACATAATTGGGTAGAATAAATTCCCTTGGTATCATATAGGAAGACTCGCTATACCTTTGATCCATTGAATGATTAAACGAAAGAGATAATGTAGAGGAGGCGAGAGGTGTTTGCAGTAACTAATGGATTTGTGACACGCTACCTGGGCAATCCGGGAGATACCATAAGGCCTTAGCATTATATTCTCCTCATCTAGAAAAACCTCTTTTTCTTGTCATCCTAACCACATATAAGTACTTAGATATGTTCATAAATACCCTTTATCTCTCTAAGGGCAGGTGAATATATCAGTCCACTACATTTTGCATACACTTCATATGACTCATATTGGTGAGCCGAGATATCACTGAAAAATTGGGAAATATCCCAGAAATTATTCATAAAAACTCCTATAATACCTAAAAATTTCAAAATAAATCGACAGAGATAAAATGAAGGAGTTTAAAGGGGTTTGCAGTCACTGATGAACATGCGACACACTCCCCAGGACACTCGCAGTTGGTCGTGAGTTCACAGCGATGCATCCTCCTCGCCTCGTGAGTGCCCTTGGGATTTTCAGCCTCACCATGCAAAGCACCCAAGGCAGAGCTATAGTTCTATAAGGTCAATTGAATATAATTTTCCCGATATGGGGCATGAATAATACTCTAAACATGTCAAAGAAAGTCATACAACTCCCCCCATGGACATGACATTGATATCATGAAACCCTCTAGGTCTATCACCCAGAACATGAAACATCCTTTCGAAATATATCCTGAATCATGTAATGGTGTTTGATCATATATGTTGAGTCTCATGAAAGAATCTACACATGATTAACAAGCTCATGTGACACCCTCTAGGCATGTCAAGTAGGAATTTCGATGCCATCTAGACAAGTCATCCATGTCTTGTGATGTCTCCTAGAAGTGTATTCCAAGATACATGACACACATTAGACTCTGAAACCATGAATATCTCAAAAACATCCATATGTGTCATTTAATGTCATTTTATATATCTTAGGACATGGAAACTAGGTCATAAACACACTGCAGAAAAGGACATATCAATAAGGTGTCCCAGTACATGATACCATTTTATGTCCTTAGTGTGTAATATCCATATATTGGGAAATATTAGTGTGAATGAACTGGTATAAAGAGAACTATAATGACTCTGATTCCATCTATATCTAGAATACACAGGCTACCAGTCCCAGAGTTTTGATCCCAATATTGATCATCCTGGAAAATATTACATTTTAAGTCTCTTTTTCGAAGAAATGAAATTGTTTACTTTCCATCCCATATTTTCCACAATAAGTGTGGATCACCTGGGCATATGGAATTACAACTATAATAAAATATGAAAAATAAACCCCCACAATGGTAGAGGGAAACCTCAGTGCATAAGATCCAACATAAACCGAACAATGTTAAATTTGATTCCTCCAATAACCAAGATACATAGGATGCCTTCCAAAGGCCCGAGATCAAATAGAACACCCATTTCTATATAAGTCATTTCCTGACACTAATGTCTCGACCATAGAGACTCAACTAATCCCAGAGAATGATAATCCAATCTCATCTATATGTGTAGTGATAAAACCAACAAGCTACGATGACTCTAATTCCTACCATAACAAGGACATAGAAGAGAGCTCCCCAACACTCGAGTCCCATAATAATTCATCTCGTATAAGGCCCAACTCCTAAGCACTGCATCAACAGAAATGAAATGATCAATCTAGTGACTTGTCACAAGGCCTTGACAAAATCTATTTTGTAGTCTTGGCGCAAGGCCTTGGCTATGTGGTTATGATAGTTTGGAATTATGAATTCCTTCATTATGAATGTGGTTATTGATATTTCATGTGATTATTCATCTAGTAGAATATCTATGTCATTAAGTAAATGTAATTATTTAATTTAATTTCTGCCATATTATGATGAATTTCATGTTTAAAAGGCTTTTTTTTAGTTATACATTGCTTTAAATGTTTATTCTTATTAATGAATGTTTCCACTATATTGTTATCCTTTCTGGGAATTTGAGATCACCCCTTTCTATGTTTTATTTTTCCCAGGATGTGAAGAAGTATTTTATGAATGATTTGCGTGGATAGTATAAGGAGATATGAGTGTGGAGATAAGATGTTATTGTGGATTTCACATTATGATGTAATGTAAGACTTATGAATGTATCTAGTTATCCCAAGGCTACTAAACCAATAGTTTATTCGAGACCTGATCATTTGTGATCATGACAATGTTATGTAATAATGTACCAAATCTGGGTAACTGGGATCGGGGCGTTGCAGATACACCCATAAGAGTAAAATAAGAGGTCTAACTATTTATTTCCATAGTTTCATCAAGGATGAATCATTGTATAGTTTAAATCAAAGGATTTAATTGAAGTAGTTGAACTTGAGTTTTTTTGCAGTGATTTTCCATGTTTGTTATTGTTAAATGAATGTTAACACCACTAAATGTGTGTCATGCACTTTTCATGGATGCACACATGTGATTAGGGGTTAAATTGTCATAATTATTGTACATTTAATCATGATGCTTGAGGTGTTTCCATTTTATACCAAATTGAAGTAGTTTTATTGTTTTTGTTCTTATTATTGTGTGTTACAAGTAATATTAAAAATAATCAATTAAATGAATTAAATAAAATGGAAATAATTATTTCCTTCAAAATGGGCATATCACGTGAGGGATAAAACAATGCGATGAAAGGGATTTATTCTACCTCAGAGGTGATAGGGTTCTGGCCTTCCTACTCGGAATGGGATGAATATCATGAATCGCCTCATGATAAAGAGCTCACCTGTTCTACAACCTATAGTTCTTGTGCCGCTATATGAAGCACCACCATGATGAGATCATGCCACGCACTAAACCATGTGTCCTGGTATAATCTATCTGGATGGAGCACATGGTTCAATGTGTACATGGTTGTTCTATAGTGAATACAAGAAATAAATCTATTATGCAAGAAGAAATTTTGCAGTGCATACATAGAATTCCCTATAACAGGTTACATGACCACATGAAACCTATATAAGGATGCACAATCACATGTAATGAATGATAAGACTTATATAGTTTTGAAAATATAACTTAATGATGCACTCTTTTTATATTTCATATAGAGTACATCAGTGAAGACAATGGTTGAACATTTTTATAGGATAGTTTTTTAAATAGGTTTTATGAAAAAATAAATTTTTAAAAAATGTAGGTTATTTTTTAAAAACAAATTCCTTAATGGTATCATCAGTGATGCAACCTTCTATCCACTGTGCCGCCATTGGCATGGATTGATGACATAACAATGTTAGCGGGGGGGTATTGGACTTTTCCCTCAACTCCATATAAAGGGGAAGACAACCCACTATCATCACATAAATTTCCCACATCTATCTTAAATCCAATTCTTCTCTCTATAAAAAAAATCATCTTCCGTGCGGTGGAGTCATTGGTCCAAAAGAAAGTTGTTTTTTTCGGAAGCATCATTTAGAGGTATTTATTAATTTAATTTAATTTAATGTTTTTTATTTATTTATTTAAATTATTTTTAGTTCTCATTATTTTATTTTTAAGTATTTTAGTTAGTTTTAAATATTTTTTTATTACGTTGTTTAATTAGTTATATATAGTTTCGAATAATAATTATATTAGTAATGAATAAGTATATATTAAATATAGATTATGTAAAGATTTATTTATGATTAATCGTTGAGAAATTTTGGAAGTATAAAGATAACGTGGTTATCTTAGAAATTAAATCCCCATCTGGATAAAAATATTATATGTTTCTCTAGATCATATGTACCTAGAGATAAAACCAAAAAACCCACCTTTGAGCTAGAATAAAATGGTATCTGGTGGATGACAACGGGCCATGTTGTACTCCTTGTTTGACAGTCCCAAGGGATATGCTTCAGATGATTCAAATTTTATTTATAAACTATTAAAATACATAAGAAAATAAAATTACAATTAATATATATATATCAATGATAAAATTATAATTATGATGTTATAAAATAAAATTGACAAGGACAAAGGCATTAAAGAATGAAATCTGTTATTAGTAATTGAATTATTTTTTTTAAAGATGTTATTTATAATGTAGTTTAACTAGTTATATATAGATTAGAAATAACACTTATTAATAATAATGATTAATAATTGATTAATTAATTATATAATATGATTAAAAATGAATACATATGATATGTTAATTATAAATAACTAATAAATTTAATATGATTAATGATTAATCATTCAATAAATAATTAAAAAATAAATTAATAATTATTTACTTGTAATTTAAGAAAAATTTATTAATTAAAAACTATATTGGAATAATTAGTATCATTGTTTCAGATATAACATGATGTTAAAAATTTTTAATATCATATATATTATATAGTAGAGAAATTATAGGTATTATTAGTAATGATTAATTAAAGAATAATAACTCCATAACTTGGGATTAAAATATGAATACATGTTATGATTAGCTAATAATACTTATCATTGATAAATTGATAATTATGATTATATACAATTAAATTGAGAAGAACAAACACATTAAATTAAACATGAATGTTTTACAACATACAAGAAATATATTGAAATTGTTTAATTAAACATAGTTTGCAAGAAAAACAGCGTGGCTTCAGAAGTGATGTAAAATCTTGTTTATTTTTAATTGGTCGCATAATGAAATAATCTATATGAATTTACTTAATATGTGATGTACATACTTTTAGACGATGGTATTATTCTAAAAAATAAAAATCATTTGGATTTTACCTCATTTTCAAAGTTAGGATCTTATAATCCAAGCCATGTTTTTTTGAAAAATAATGTTATTTATTGTATATTGTAAAACATTCATGTGTTATTTTATGTGTTTGTTCATCTCTATTATAGAGTGATTGAATAATTATTAACTAATGATAAACTACTGATTAACTAATGATTGAAAATGTAATTATTAACTTGTGATTAAAGAGTGATTAACTTGGTCAAAACATTACTAAAAAACATTAGTATCATATTTTAGGATATTTGAATTTTTTTACAATTTTAGAATCATAATTTTAATATAGTCTATAAATAATAGATATTTTTAGAACTGATTATTTATGTATTAATAAATAAATAACATAGGATTTAAAAATGAATCCATATAATGTTTTTCTAATGATACTTATGATCAGACAATGTCAAATGAAGAAGAACAAACATATTAAACAAAAAATGAATTCTTTAAGAAATTCAGTAAAATTGATGAAATTTTTCAATAGTATGTGGTTCAGATGAGATGAGTCTCACTTCGTACATGATTTAAAATTCAGATTATTTTTAATTAGAATATGAATAACATATCAAAAGGATATGTACTTTACTTTTTAGCATTAAAATGTTTTTTTCCTTTTAATGACATCTAAGATGTCATATAAGATATTTAATTATATTTTCCAAATCATCCGAAACATAAAATGTTTAGTACATATCATTAAATTTTTTTATTAAGATTTCAATAAAAAATAGTTGGTCTTTACATCATCTGATGTGAGACTCATCTCATCAAAACCATGTTCTATTTAAAATTTTCAATGAATTTTTTATCTGTTATAAATAATTCATGTGTTATTTAATGTATTTTAATTCGTCATTTCACATTATATGATCAAAACTGTCATTTTATCAACGATAAATAATCTAATTTTATGTTTCCTCTTCTTTTTACCTCGGTTTCCAAAATATTATGTGACATATATGCTAATAAAATTTGATATAATGAAACATTACTAGCTTATTTCAGGGTATAAAATGGAGTCCTAAAATTAAATTTTAATAAATATTATATGGTCAACCGTCATTGTTAATTTTTGTTACACTATCATAATTTTAATCAATGAAACATTTTTTATGTAGAGTGTAATGTTTTCTGTTGTATACTATTATGGGGAGGTTACTCAAACTATGAAAATATATTTTTACAGTACAAAACCAATAACAGTTGTCTGTATAGAAGATTGTGTAACCTTATATGACCACCAAGATAGAATTCATCATTCATTCAATATGGGACCCGATCAAGAGATCATGTCTATGAGCTATAGACATTTTCAATTTTTGAAAACACTGTGTCATCTAGCTTGTCCTTTAATTACTGATGCACATTGGGTCTAAGTAATTAATTTATTTTTTGAACAGTCAGATGGTACCATGATGGAGTTATATATTGATGATTCTACGGTACAAAAACCACATCTAGTGGTTTGAAGATGTAGTCTTAGAAGATAAGTTCGAGATAGTATACCCCATGAAATTGAGTCTATTCCAAATTTCATAGAAGTGGAAAACCTAGATGATCTCTTAGATATAAATGTATACCTAACACCCGATGAAGAGTTTCATAATGATGGAACAAATGATGAAAATAGTGTTGATGAGGATGGATTGGTGAATGTTAGAATGGAGGTTTCATGAAATGCATTAGTTGTACAACAACTTCGACCTATAATAAATTAACCACCCATATTTTCATCCTGGTCATAGTGAATGAAACTTGTTCCTGAATTTGACAATAATTTTCTCACACCAGTAAATGTGTTTCTTGAAGTTGTAATAGATAGGTTTAGTGAGTTGGAGAAAACCATAAATGTTTGATGGAATTTTCTAAGTAATGATTCATTAAACAGCATGATAAAGTGATTTTACATTGAGAGGCACTGCAACTATATAGTTCATGAATTGGGCTATAATAAATAACCCATATGGTATGAGAAGAATGAAGATGATTGTATATTCCTTTGACGGTGATTCTGGACATTGCATTTGGAGTCTATAGAATCTTTAGGATTGATGAAGATCATTATTTCTGTCATCCATTCTTGACACAAGATCATACCTTATTAGATGTAGAAGTTGTGTCATCCATCGATATTCAGATGATTAGGACATTCCATGATGTTTTTATAACCCTTGTGAAAGGGAGGATAAAATAGACATTCTATAATAATATTTCCTATAATAAGGCATGGATGGTGAAATAGAAGTCAATTGCGAAGGTGTATAGTGATTGGGATGAATTGTATTGGGCGTCTCCTCATTTTCAATCCATACTAAGACAATATAACATTGTTGTATTTTGAATTGATGTAAAAAAATATGTTTCTCACTATAACTAACTTGCTCTATCTTGTCTTCAATTTCGTCAGTTGTTCTGGGTATTTCTCTCCTATATCTTTGCATTTTTTTCAGCAATTAGTTCATTAAGACTGAGGAAATATCTCTATACATAAAATACAATTGAGTATTGTTGATTTTGGAATCCCAATAAGAAATCATTTCACCTCTTCCTCTTTCCTTTTCCATTGTATAAATAGAAAACTATGAATCATGGAGTTGGTTTTTGGCTTGTATCTAGAACCATTTTAATAAAATTCAGGGTTTTTGTTTGACATTTGATCACCATCAAAAAATTAATGGGGAAATCAATGTAGATCTTGAGACATGGAGATACCTAAATTCACATCCTCAGTTATGCATTAGACACATTTTTAGAATCATACATAAAAAACTACAAAATGAACCGATGAATAAGTAATTCCCAAGGCTTGGTAGGCATTGTATTTATTATTTTTTACAATTTTAACATAATGATAAAATCAAATTATGTGAAATATCATCTATTATGTGTATCATATTAGTCAGTTCTGTAGTGTTTTAATGAACGCTTCAAAAAAATCCATTATGGTAATAAAAAATATTATTATTATATGATGTGGATTCCAAAATAAAAATAAACATGTTCATATGACAGGGGGATGAGCTACAGACATATTAAGACAAACATTGCGAAGAGTATCTATGGTGTCTTCAAATGGAATCTCAAGAAACCTATAATTTCCCATGTTTAGGAGAAATTATATCATTTCATGAAGTACGTTGTTTAAATACAAAAACTTGTATTAGAAAGAATACAACATGGGTTATGGTATATAAGACACAATCAATGAGATATTGAAAAATAATACTAAATAATCTTTTGGTTATCATGTCCACCTTTTTCCGTCATAATACTCTCGATTTGATGTTCAAGAGAGTTAAAGACGCATCCCAAATTGTATATGTAAAGAAATGGTTATATTACTAGAAAAGCATCAATGTCATGGTGGAAATATTTAGGCATTATGGTTTTTATAAACACACACCATCAAAGCATGTCCCTCTGTGAAATTTTCTTGGGAAGCATATGTTTATCCAATGTACTAGATTTGCACCATTTCTAACTATTATATTGCACCATGGATGCCTTTGAGGGTGTTTTTTATTTCCCAATTCCCGAAGGACAACGGATAGTGATACCTAACATCAATTTGTTGCATCTACGTGAGAGACCGAAGGCCAGCATGATGCACAATGAGATGGAGTAGCCTCAAGAGTAAGGGAAGAGTTTTAGATGCATGAAATTTTCTCATGAATGTTATAGATGAAAATGATTCCCTAAAATTGTTGGGTCGAGTTCAAACTCTCAACCACAATTCTATTTTCTCCTCATTGAGATATTTTCTCATTTTAAATTATTTGTTGTTATATATTCTTTTTTCCTTGGATTTATGAACCCCAAAACCCAAAAGAAAACACTTAACCCAAAAACATCTTCCCTATGATGTAATCTAAACATTGTAAACCCTAAACCTTAAAACAAAAACCCTAACACATAATAGATAAACCTAAACCATAAAACCAAAATAAAAATCCAAAAAGAAAGACCCAAAACTCAATATCTGAAAAGAAAATATCAAATTACTAAAACCTAATAGATGAGCTATAAACCTAAAAAAATATCCACTTTAACTCAATTTTCAAGCCCTTATGTGACTAAAATTTTAATAAACATTTATATATCGAAATAAAATTATCATATATTACTATAAATGAATATTTATTAAAATTTCAGTATAATAATGATTATAAGATCAACCAACTTTTTCAATATTAGTAACACTATTAGAATAATGATGCAAAAACAATTTCGCCATATAGAGTCAGGATTTACTGGGTTTTACATCTACATGGAGGTTATAAAAACTGATAATGGAGGTTGTTATAGTACACAACCAACAATAGAGGTTAGTACAACATATTATGTATCTCTAACTAATCATCAATAATGAATCTGTGGGAAATGAATCACAATGCAAGAGGAATAGTGACAAAAAATGCACTGATGGAATGAGTTTGCATCATCACCGTCATCTTTTTCACCATTCCTCCTATGTTATGGTTTATTTCCCAAAAATTCAATCTTGAATATCAGAAAGTGTTACAAGATCACCTTTACATGTGACAAAATAATCATGAAACATATCATCTTGTGGAAAGTCATTCATAAATGAAAAAGCACACCACTTTCTAATAATGATCTACAAAAAAATTGTATAAATATATAAAAATATAAAACCATATCCTACAAAACAACCTATTCTAGGAACAAGAATATACTAACAATACTTTCATAATATGATTTAAAAAACATAAAGATATTCACCTTTCATTTGGTAAAAATAACATTACAAAACAATGTGAATAAACATGGAATGTATTGCTTTCTACAAGTCATAATATTACACTATCCATAATATTATATTTATATTTTACACTTATGAATCATTTCATTTTTTTTATATGCAGATTAATGATATGTTACTACTCACTCAGCAGCATACCCATATTTCCTAGTTCGTGATAGAGGGTGGCGAGAATCGATTGATCAGGGTGCGTCGAGCTCACCGTTTTCATAATAGGGAGCCTCAACATTCTATTAGACCATATTTGTGATGTGATGACATCAATTGAATTACAATATCATATTTAAGAGGTTTTAACCATCACCTTCTTTATTCCCTCATGGATAGGTGGAGACTAGAGACACACACATTCCACCAGCCTATGGAATAGATGACCATCACCCTCTATGATGTGGCATGGCTTCTCTATCTTCTGATCTAGTGGAGATCTGTAATTAGACCCACTGATGCATTTTGGCCTGACCTTGATCAGTTCTTGTTAGGCGTCAACATTTTTTCTGACCGTAGGAAAATAGTTGGAACGTAAATATCTATGGCTTGTTTGGAGGTGCAGATTCTGCATTTACCATATTATGTTTTCAAGCAGACTAGCATGTATTATGTGCATGCATATATATTACGGCTCATTGGAGGGACCATGTGTACTGATCACTTAGTGATTAACATGCATATGTTGTATATACCCCTTCTAGAGGTCATCGATTAGGTCGAGACATACAACTGGAGATCATCCTTTTTGGAATACATGTACAGAGTATTATGAAGGCTATCCCATAGGTACTGTACAGGTCATGGGGGATGTGTCATCCTTATTATGATGTTGGCATGTAAGCACATCCCCATATTCTTCTCTAAGGTTTCTGTTCTGCTGATTGAGATGGATGTACTACATGATGCTCTGTGTGGATGCTAGTATGATACAATCATTTCTGTTTGTTTCTGAAGATACTAGGAGTTATTGAATTTAATTTATAATTATTTTTCATTATCGATGAATTATTTTACAGGTGTTTCCAGTGACACAATTTCGATGTAGTTCCGAGACACCATTTGGGCATATATCAGCTCAAGTTAGACTACCTCTTACCTGAACAGGTATGTATATACAATCTATCACTATCTAACAAAATTAATAATAGCTTCCATTTTGGTTTTTATATTGGAACCTTTTTAACAATGGTCACCTATAATTTCCAAATTCATGGCTTCCATTCTAGACTATTATGGACCATTTTCAACCATAATGAACTGTTGGGATTGGGGATGATATTTCTATAGTGCCCCTCATTCACTTCCATATTATTGAGTGGGAGCAGCCTGATAGAGTAATGTGCCGATTTTATTATACAGATTCATTTCCATTCCCGCCAATACTGACATAACAGCTTCAATGGATGAAGTTGACTGAGAGACAAGATGGTGATTGGGGATGATTACATTCCTTATTTCTTGAATACTGGTGTATACATGGAGAGTTTCATAATTAGGGTGTACCTACGAATCAATTTTGTCTTCCAGAGCAGGTTGAGTATGATCCATGGTGCTGACTAAAGTATATATTGTTTCTTACCCGACACAGGAGATACATTCATAGGATGGATGTCAATAATTTTCCATTAGTTTTTTATGAGATTATTTTCAAATTAATTTTGAATCTATTTGAAGGGATGTTACTCAGAGTATCTTGTTCGCATGAGTGATGAAGAGGAGGGGATCTTTAGCCGGGCAGTTTTCCATGCTGAAGCGCTAGAGCTGAGGGAATCTTATCCCATGCTTTTTGAGCATATCTACGAGCATCCAACATAGATAAGGGAGGTTCCTACCCCATATGAACATCCTATAGTATCTTCTGGTGTATAGGATCAACGACCATGGATAAATAAAAAACGTCGTGATACACGTGAGGTCTCACCTCTTCCACAGGTAGTGGTTAGCCCTCTAGTAGTCCATCCTCTTCCAATTCAATATAAGCCTCAGGTGGAATGGGATTCATCTTTCTTGACATGATATCCATAGTTATCTCCATCTTGAGGTGTAGATCAATCACTTCATTGGGGTCTAGATCCAACACAGGCATAGGGTCTAGATCCATTGCAGCCTTGGGGTCCAGATACATCACATCCTTGGGGTATAGCTCCATCTCAATCTTGGTTCTCCATAGCAATGATGTAAGGTCCTTTTACCACCCTTGTGGGTGAAGGATCATGCGGGAAGAGTGAGATGTAGTTGATAGATCTTCCCACTGACACATAGGTGTGGGATAAAATAGTTGATGTTCCAGTGCCTGAGGATTCACCCTCTCATAGTAATCAGACTCCACAGTGAATTGGACACGGACGTGATACTCGAAGACAACCACATGGGGTATAATCTGCTTACCCGAGACGTCGAAATTTATTATAAATGTTTATTTCTATATATTATGTCTGTTGAAATTAATATTCTATTATTAATTTTATCCACTCTCATATGTTTATCTAGGATTTTCTTTTTCATTTATATTTTAGGCACATTTTATATTTGACTACTTTCCATGTCCATTACTTGAAACATATGAATAATTATTAAATTACAAGTAGATACCATTGAAATAATATAAAATATATAGTATAAAAAAATGTAAATAAAATTGAAAAGATGTACTAAAAATAAATACAAAATTTAAAATAAAAAGTTTCATAAATAAAATAAATAAAGAAAATTAAATGAATGTATGAAATGTTACTCACAAGTTAGACTAAAAAGAAGGAATGTCGAGAAGGATCCAAGGTCACCTACTTGACTTTAATAGCCAACGAAATATAAATTATAAGACCCATATAAATAAAAATTCAATCTTAGACAACTTATTATATGTTTAATCAATGTTAAATTTTTATTTATATTGGCTTTATATATTATATTTTATAGGCTAGAAAATAACATACTTGAAGCATTTTTTGGTTTCAAGTAGGTGGATTAGAAGGATTATATATAAGTTTTCCTCAGCATTTATTAAGAAATTATTTTTTATTTTTCAATAATTATATGATTAATCAATGTTTTAATTTTAATTCATATTGGTCTTATAGTTTATATTTTTAGGCTAGTAATTTCACGAAACTGAAACATTTTTAATTTTCATGTAGGTGGATTAGAAATCATATAAATTACATTCCATTAAATTTTTTTTAAAATTTTCGTTATTTCAGATTAATTATTATATGGTTAATAAATATTTATGTTTTCATTGAAGTTTGTATTATAGTTTATATTTTATAGCTTATCAATGTCACGTACTTGAATCATTTTTAATTTTCAAGTAGGAGAATTAAAAATCATATAAATTATTTTTCATCAACAATTTTTTTAAAAATATTATTATTTTCATCCACATCTTATATTTTTAATCGTTTTTTATAATTTCATTTATATTGGTCCTATAGTTTATATTTTACTGGCTAGAAATGTCACATACTTGAAACATTTTTATGTATCAAGTAAGTGGATTTGAAAGACTATAAATTATTTTTCGTCAACATTTTTTAAGAAAATATTTTTATTTTCGGCTAATTAGTATATATTTAATCAATTTTTAAATTTTCATTTTTATTGGTCATAAAGTTTATTATTTTATGCTAGCAGTGTCACGTACATGAAACATTTTTTTGTTTCAAAAAGGTGGATTAAAATTCTTATAAATTATTTCTCATTAAATTTTTTAATAAGTTCCTTTTTATTTTCAACTAATTCTTATATGTTTAATTGATCTTTAAATTTTCCTTCATATTGGTCATATAGTTTATATTTTATATGCTAGAAATGTCACATATCTGAATCATTTTTACGTTTCAAGATGGTTTATTAAAAATATTATAAATTTTTTTTCACAAATTTTTTTAAGAAATTATTCATTATTTTGATTACTATTTTTATGTTTAAGCCATGTTTAGAATTTCATTTATATTTGTATTATAGTTTATATTTTATAGGCTATAAAATTCGCATACTTGGAATATTTTTATGTTTCAAGTAGGTGGATTAGAAATATTATAAATTATTTTTCATCAACATTTTTAAGATTTTTTTATTTTTTAATACTTCTATTTTTTAATAAATTTTAAAAAATTTATTTATATTGGTCGTATATTTTATATTTTATATGATATGAATGCCACATACTTTAAATTTATTGATGTTTTAAATAGGTGGATTAGAATGTTTATAAATTATTTTTCATGAACATTTTTTAAGAAAATAATTTTATTTTTGAATACTTATTATATGTTTAATATATGTTTAAATTTTATTTTATAGTGGACTTATAGTTTATATCTTACAGTCTATCAATTTCACATACTTGAAACATTTTTATGTTTCAAGTAGGTGGATTAAAATGATTATAAATTATTTTCATATACATTTTATAATAAATTATTTGTATTTTCAACTAGTTCTTATATGTTTAATCTATGTTTAGAATTTCATTAATATTATTCTTAAAAATTATATTTTATAGGCTAGAAAAGTCATATAATTGAATCATATTTATGTTTCATGTTGGTGGAATAGAAAATAGAAAATTATTTTGCATCAACATTTATTATTAAAATCTTTTTATCAACTACTTATTATATATTTAATCCATATTTTAATTTTTATTTATATTGGTCTTCCACTTTATATTTTATAGGCTAAGAATGTGATGTACTTGAATAAGATTTAAATTACGATGATACATTTATATATATATATATATATATTTATTTATTTATAAACACCAAAAAATATTAATAAAACATTAAAATTTTAAATATATAAAAACGAATAATTAAAATAGAAAAAAATTATAGTTTTAGGGAAAAGGGGGCATCATCGATGTAGCCTGAAAGGCCTACTTTTTAACAAAAAATTTACATATGGTTTTTTATAAATTTTTTTAGGAATCATATTAAGAAAACTCTTCATAGGGAACACAATCTTTCTCGGCTGTGCAAAGTTAGCTAAAGAATCCCTCTATAAATATTTGACAGAGATAATGCGTTTAAGGTGGCCGCTTCCACTCCTAATGGAGAAATATTTTTTCCCTTTTAAAATAGATACTTATAAACCCAAAAATTGTTATACAAAGCTGGTCTCTTCAGGCTCATTATTTTATTCATGCGAAGCATTGAGGCACCGCGTAACCCATGAAGTGAAAAACAATAGCACTCCATATCTATCATATAGAAGGTGGAGACACATCTTGATCTCAACCATTGAAATGAAGACATCCAATTTAAAATATTTAATAATGTAAATGAGATATATTTGAACATTATTATAAAAAAATAATATATGTGTGGATGGGAACTAGGGAAATAAACTTGGTGGGAAACACCAAAACAGATTGTGTCGATATGTGATCGTGTAATCAACATAGTGTCATGAAAAGATCTCAAATAAAGTTGTAGACCATAAAAACATATAGTGGTTGGGATAATTTGATATCTTGTGGGACATGTGATAACAAGATAACCATTGGATCAAGCAATGGGCTTTGGAAAATCCTCCCATGGTGAGAAGAATTATGTTCTGTGTTATTCATGAGACACCTACATGAAAACTATCAACTACGTGACAACTTCCGGAAAAATGGATTGTGTGAAATACTCATTATATGAATTAAAACATGAATCCATGCACCATTTGACATGATCCAAAGATCATGTGACTCCTCTCCAGTTACGAGGGATGTCGACCTTGACATGAAAACCCATTATCTTGACGCCTTGACATGAAAACATACGTTGTCATATTATGGAATCATACAACCACAGACATGAGACATATCAAAGGAAAATAAAATCAATGTTCCTTGATTGTATTCATATGTATTCGTGAGGTCTATCAATAAACATGGGGTGCATCAATGTGATGAAGAGAACTATCCCTGAAAAATACTAAATGTCGTCCTGAAATCAAGCACTGATCATGTGATGCACCATAAGAAAACAAGAATACTAACCATGAGAAGTCACGTATGCCATCTCAATATCTCATAATGATCATGCATTACACTAACAGATAATTTAACGAGCTCCTCATGCCATATGGTTTTTCATTGGCCAGTCCCTGGAAAACTATCAAAAGTCCTTTGAAAATAACGACAATGTTATCTATAGGGAGAGCCCACCAGTGGTCATGAAGCTCTCACACCATAACATAATTGGGTAGAATAAATTCCCTTGGTAAAATATAGGAAGACTCGCTATACCTTTGATCCATTGAATGATTAAACGAAAGAGATAATGTAGAGGAGGCGAGAGGTGTTTGCAGTAACTAATGGATTTGTGACACGCTACCTGGGCAATCCGGGAGATACCATAAGGCCTTAGCATTATATTCTCCTCATCAAGAAAAACCTCTTTTTCTTGTCATCCTAACCACATATAAGTACTTTGATATGTTCATAAATACCCTTTATCTCTCTAAGGGCAGGTGAATATATCAGTCCACTACATTTTGCATACACTTCATATGACTCATATTGGTGAGCCGAGATATCACTGAAAAATTGGGAAATATCCCAGAAATTATTCATAAAAACTCCTATAATACCTAAACATTTCAAAATAAATCGACAGAGATAAAATGGAGGAGTTTAAAGGGGTTTGCAGTCACTAATGAACATGCGACACACTCCCCAGGACACTCGCAGTTGGTCGTGAGTTCACAGCGATGCATCCTCCTCGCCTCGTGAGTGCCCTTGGGATTTTCAGCCTCACCATGCAAAGCACCCAAGGTAGAGCTATAGTTCTATAAGGTCAATTGAATATAAGTTTCCCGATATGGGGCATGAATAATACTCTAAACATGTCAAAGAAAGTCACACAACTTCCCCAATGGACATGACATTGATATCATGAAACCCTCTAGGTCTATCACCCAGGACATGAAACATCCTTTCGAAATATATCCTGAATCATGTAATGGTGTTTGATCATATATGTTGAGTCTCATGAAAGAATCTACACATGATTAACAAGCTCATGTGACACCCTCTAGGCATGTCAAGTAGGAATTTCGATGCCATCTAGACAAGTCATCCATGTCTCGTGATGTCTCCTAGAAGTGTATTCCAAGATACATGACACCCATTAGACTCTGAAACCATGAATATCTCAAAATCATCCATATGTGTCATTTAATGTCATTTTATATATCTTAGGACATGGAAACTAGGTCATAAACACACTGCAGAAAAGGACATATCAATAAGGTGTCCCAGTACATGATACCATTTTATGTCCTTAGTGTGTAATATCCATATATTGGGAAATATTAGTGTGAATGAACTGGTATAAAGAGAACTATAATGACTCTGATTCCATCTATATCTAGAATGCACAGTCTACCAGTCCCTGAGTTTTGATCCCAATATTGATCATCCTGGAAAATATTACATTTTAAGTCTCTTTTTCGAAGAAATAAAATTGTTTACTTTCCATCCCATATTTTCCACAATAAGTGTAGATCACCTGGGCATATGGAATTACAACTATAATAAAATATGAAAAATAAACCCCCACAATGGTAGAGGGAATCCTCAGTGCATAAGATCCAACATAAACCGAACAATGTTAACTTTGATTCCTCCAATAACCAAGATACATAGGATGCCTTCCAAAGGCCCGAGATCAAATAGAACACCCATTTCTATATAAGTCATTTCCTGACACTAATGTCTCGACCGTAGAGACTCAACTAAACCCAGAGAATGATAATCCAATCTCATCTATATGTGTAGTGATAAAACCAAGAAGCTACGATGACTCTAATTCCTACCATAACCAGGACATAGAAGAGAGCTCCCCAAGACCCGAGTCCCATAATAATTCATCTCGTATAAGGCCCAACTCCTAAGCACTGCATCAACAGAAATAAAATGATCAATCTATATCACTATTTTCTCACACTGAGTATGGGACAACTAATCTTAGGGATTCTTGATAATCATATCACCATCACTATGAGCCTCTATAATTACAAGAGAAACCCCAGTACATGAGAACCATGAGGAATATGATTCTATATATACTCATGATACATAGGACACTCCATTGGGTTTTTATTACAAATATTTGGTGTCTCAATACCCAAAACTATTTTCTCAAAACATGTAATTAATCTACATTAGATGAATGAACTTTGTGGGTGTTTATTCATGCAATAATAATGATACATAGGAGGCCTCATATGGGCTTAGTCCCCCGCTAAAAATATTAACTGCCTCCAAATAAGGAACAATTCTCCAAATCACCTAGTTATACATCATCAGTATATAAGAAACTTACCATTACTAGAAAAAGATAAAAAAACATTGATACATATAGATGGATTCACTAAAGGGATGCCGATCCTTTTTCATTTGATATAGAATTAACCTACTGTCGTTTTTCTAGACTAACTAAGCATGTATTGGGATTTGGAAGAGATTGAAGAACATATCATAAATCTATAAGAGAGTCCCAGAGTAGGAAATAACTCCCTCAAAGAGGGTGTGATGATCCCAACCACCCATACTCTTGACCAATGCGAGTCCCTAAGTTACTATGGGCTTGAAAACCCCAATGACTTCCGACATTAGAAAGCAGTTCTATACCAAAATATAGATGAGGGAAACATTAATAGATTTTAGATAAGATGAAATAGATGGTAAAATTAATGCGTGAAATTGATTGAGGCCTAAAAATATCCCCCAATAAAACCTTTAAAGGGAGAACCCATCCCATGTCCATATCAAAACCCAATTAAAAAAATAGTGAACCTGAAATGAATATATCCAATAACAAATGATTAGTTTATAATCCATGAAGCCATGTTTCATGATCATAATATGAATAAAACCTTCATAGGCTTGACATGGATCACATTGGACTCTTTTTTTTCAAACCATTGATAAAAACAATTCAATAAGACTAGTAAAAACCGTGATTCTTATAAGTCCATTCTCACATTGACAAGTCCAGGCGAGCAGAATCGATGGAAAGGGAATACAAGAAAATTGTGTTAACATTGCATATCTTATTGATTATTTTCATGTCAAAAAAACTGAAATTTTTATTACCATGTTTCCTTGTTGTATGTCTTATTTCATAAATTGCTTTCATTTGACAGACTCCCAAATGGATAAAATGAATTCAACATCTATAATTCTCTATAGTAACTCATCTTTTGGTGTATCGCCTATAGATCGCAATGCAGTATCACCTTCCTGACAACACCATTAGAAGGTATTGAATACGATTGTTCAAGAGTACCAATACTATGGTACAATCGCAACCATGGAATCTTCCCATGACATTTTCCAAGAACTGCATCTAGTAAATCTTTATCACCTACCAAAGGCTATTGTTGTGCTAGTATTTGTCGTCTCTACAACCAACCGCTTTATGAGATTATCTGTGATGCCCAACTACTACCACCTTTGATATCTAATAATGGCTGAGAAGGAGGATTAATATGGATTCATTTTGGATTAGGTTCCCTCATGGGGAAATCATGTCAACACCTGTCACAAACACTACCCTGCCGGTACCCATCAATCACCTTCTGATGGTACCATACAACTCACAACAACCTCTGATACCCATGAACATTCTATAAGGAAGTAACATTGGGGGAGTAGGGAATTTGATATCAAATATTGGGATCATATACTATCTTATACTTACAATGCATACCGACATTCTCTAGTTGAATCCTAAAAGTAGGATCATATCCCTATTAGCTTAGAACAAGTCTGCGGGTATATTCCCATAGAAAATATGTGGGAAGCTCATACTCCCACCCCTATTCGTGAAGCCCGTCGACATAATCCGGTTGAAAAAAGATGATATAAGTGGTCCCATATCCCCACATAATTCTAAGATATCATTCTAAAAATAATAGAGACAAAGAATGTAGAGTCTCATATCGCTGCAAACTCAAAAGATCCAATAAATTTTAGTAACACATGAAGAGCTCCACCAACATATTCTGGGACAATTATAGATAAAGGGACGTGCTCATAATCCTATCCCTACAGGTAGTGAAACTCAACACTTTAATAATTATGAAAAAATGGTTATACTAGAGAATGTTAACATTAATATCCCATCCATGAGGATTATTGAAATATTTCAATAAAGGGTGAGGCATTAGACCTATCTTATATTTCAGTTCCAACAAGGGCTCACCAAGTGGGAGCGGCACACACATAGGTGTAAGGGAACATGCATACCGAAAATTTCTAGAGGCATATTCCAATGACATAGGATAAAGCTTATATTCTTGATATAGTGGAGGATCTCCACATGAATAGGTCACAAGACTTGGAACAAGGTCATAGCCCTATCAAAGTAGTCCAGTGGCACACTAAAATGGCCCATGATCGACCAAATATCCCCGTTCTGGGCAAGGATAACCAATTGAGAATGGAAGAATCTTTCGGGTAGGATCATATTCATATCAGTGAATATACCTTTCATACTATAGAATATCATGGTAGGTAGGTGTATATTCTTAATTTAACAGACAAATGAATGCACAAACATCATTCCAAGGAAATATAGGGGTAGGATCATAATTCCTATCCATTTTCAGAGTTCCATTGACATATTCAAGTGGGGGGGGGGTCCATATTCAAGACATGCACATATTCTTGTTGCATCTGGGGATCACCAGGTAAGAGAAAAAAATGAATTGGGGCAAGCCCAATCACCTTCAAAGAGTAACCTACGACATATCTTGAAGGCTCATGATCAGAATCAAACTCATATTTTAATTGAGGCACACCAAGTGATAATAGAACATACCTTAACATAGGCTCATATACATGTCAATAATGAGATATATTATTGGTGTGTTGTAATTTCTTTTCAAAAACAAGATCATATTCCTAAGGAATGCCATAGTTAAATATGTGTTCTGGAAACCATCACATAGCAGGCCCATATCCTTGCACAATCACAAACAAAAATACATCATATCCTAACTACAACATAGAACATGGCCCATAAACATAATCTTGTGAATTCCAGTTTTCTTGGGCTTGTTCAATATATAATCTCAACACCAAAAGGGATTGTATAATTTTATATCGAAGCTGAAGAATAAGATAATCATTACCACAGTAGTCTTGCTCGTGTTAGTGTGGAGACGGATCACATGGACTCTACTCCTAACATCCAATGTGGTCAACCTCCCCACAATAATACCTCCCATGGGTTATGAAATCTTCTATTTTGCTTGTATCTTATATATAGTGAGCTAAAAAATTATCCAAAATCATCATATAGAGAGGTTCTTGAAACACCGGCATCAAACTTATACTGTTCCCCATTAGCTTTCAACAATAATTACTCCCATCAACAAATGACCATCAGATCCAACTTCTATGTTCTGATTGAATGGAGGTATGTATGTCTAAGGAGGAGGATGATAACATAGAGATAAGGAAATATTTGGCTAGAAAAAACCTTTGCATCTTGTTTTGGATAATCGATACATCTAGTTATGAGATCCCGTATGAGTTAGAAAATGATTGAATTAATTATTTATGCCAAAATATGTGGACTACTCATTAGTAGCTAAACGATTGATATCTCCCTTTTCTAGGATATGAGAATCACCATCATAAAATCAAGATAAACGATTTTTAGCTCAAACTAGTTACCATTTCAAGGGATGGAGATCCAAAACATTAAATGAAAGGTGAAAATTTGCAACATGCTTACTACCATTTCATCATGATGTTTTGGTAGTTGATATCTGAATTCATGTCATCCATATGTATTTGGGAATGGGTATAGAATGGAGTGTTAAAAATTGTATCTCAACTATAATAGTTTATCACTTAAATATGGAATCATTAACAGATATTGCCTCTTGAGAAATCAGGGGACTATGTAATGATCCGGCCAGTTTCTTACTGCAACAAAATGCACCAACTTCATCGGTGCCAAGACACCATGGATGGGAAGAGAGGAAATCCGAGAAAAACTTCAAACTTGTCTGCTCAATATAATTATAGGAAATTCCAAAAATGGAAATCATAGTTGTGATCACCAGAACAACTTCCTATAAGGAATAATTATCACCATGGGCTACCATCACCCTGATCTCCCACGTGAGCACATCTATGAAACATTACCCCAACCACAATAGAATCTATATAGTATCCATCAAAGAGTGGACTCGGCCCCCTATGCTAAGATAATATCTACCACAATGTTCATTCCTTGGGTTGTCAATCCTATAAAGGATCTAGGACATACCCTTAGCAACCTTAGGTGAACCCCAACCTACTAGTCTGGGGGAATTTAAATCTCTTTTATCACCAATAGTTTCATTATCCCCCTAGAGGAACCTAGAGACATTAACCATGATTCCATGTCACCCCACCCCACTGGGTAGGGGGAATTTATAACATCACATCCATCATAGGAATCGTCAATTCCCTAACCAGAGCAATTGGATCCTCAACAACAAGACCATTTAGTTACAATGACGGCCCAATATGACCCCCACCCCAAAGGGGTGGTGAAATTTTCATCATCATCATCACCATAGAGTGAATTAGTCTTCTATATGCTTGGAGGAAGAAATCAATGGTCTGTATCCGACATATTCCTTCCACTGCAAGAGAAAAATATGTTCGTTTGGGATCACATGACAATCAAGAATGAAAACTCCCTCAAAGGAACTATTCATAGGTTGCAATGGGAGGAGCATATGAAAAAAAAATTAGACCCCATCATGTTCAGATACAAAAATTTTCCAACAAGTCCAATGAATCGATTAACAACCCAGATGGAAGTTGTGCATAATAATCTTACTGCATAGAAAGAAGTTGTACAACCACAATTTCCTGATATGTCTCTATAAATACCTTCACTCTCAACATGATAGATATTGATCAAGATGAATATATATAGACTTGCAACATGTAATATTAACTGTAGGAGGGGTATGATTTAGATGCACCAATGGTGGCCACATGCACCCAGAACCATGGAAGGATTCAATATTTGGCACCACCGAACAATGAGTTTCCACCTACTCAGTGAAATACTACAAAATAAAATGAAAAATACATGACTATATATTAGTTTCCATAAACATAGGGACAATTATCATAATATGAGAGTGAAATACGACCTATCTGGAAACTCAATGAGGAGTTAATCATGGGAAATATTCCATCTAAATATCATATCCATTTAGAGATGAATATTTACCCTCTCATAGATGATCCTCCTGTAAGAATGGTATTTGAGCATTAATTTGGATGCAAATATAGAAAACCTATTCACATAAATGATTAATCCAAAAACGATTGGAACTTACCTCTATTGTAGGGACATCATATCTCATCCTAGGGAAATCATTTAGTAATATCACTAATCGAGGATCGGTGGGAGATGAATGAAAGACCACATTGTTAGCCTTAACCACTCTGGGTGGCTCACCCAACAGTTATCCCGGAGTTACATACCACCATTGAATACATAGAAACTCAAATACAATCCATGGAATTGTGAAATAAACCTATACAATCTGATGTAATCCATACCAACAATGGGTGGATGATACTCCACCTCCACCCAAATTCGTTATCCCTAAAATTTTTACCCTCGATGGTGCATGAGACAAGGAACAATACCTCTCACAATTTATAGGTCAGTGAGGGATGATGACGGGACCTCAAGATCAATAAGAGGTAACCGAGATGAGGTATTTCATAAATACTCTGATAGGGCCATCCTTTGTTTAGTATATAAGTCTAATAGCAAGATATATCACATGATATAAAGTCCTTCATCATCAGTTCCTTTTTCAGTTTATTTCAACACTATGGAATAAAATGACAACCATCCAAGAAAAATACATGAAGAACAAGAAAAAGTGGATTTCTGATTTCTTAAAAAGGTGTAAAGGTTTATCCGAATTAATTATCATCCCCCTCTCATAAGAGAAATAGTTGTAACTATATTATGAAAATATCATGGATAAGTTTTAGAAACAATTAATACCAATGAAATATATAGTGGGTTCTGAGGGTTCACTAAAATGGGGCATCATCATGAAGAGGAAAATTGGAGAACAAAATCTAAGCATTGAATCATTCCACCAACACAAGGGAAGAAACTAGGCAGATCATAAGGTACTATAATAGCTCTCAAACCCAAAACCATGCTCAACCAAGAACCCATGCATGCTCCAATGCACCTATCACCTCATTTCAAGTGGAGGACACTAAGAATTATCCCTCAGATGCATGCACAATGAAATTAGGGTTTCATGTGATTTAAGGAATGAATGAACTAATAATACTCCTTCTATAATGAACATGTCCTGAGTTATTTCTTGGTAGCCATGGATAATAACCTAATCACAGTCCCATAACCTATGAATCCTGATGAAGTCAACCTCAACGACAATCCTAATTAAATCCTTTTCAATAGAACGATGGGTCAAAATAACCATAATTTCTTCATCATTGAAAACATCGACAATGGAATGGTTCAATTTAGACAGGTGAAGCTAGAAAATTCCCCAGAGTAAGAAAATTTCATAACCATCACCCGATTTGAATAAGAGAGTGGTTAGAAGAATGTTTTGACTAGGAAATATCAAAAGATTAAAAATGGGATGATTAGAAAAAGAGTAGATCAAGGTCCCAATGTTATTAAATAACAATTTCTAAAACACATGAAAGCTAAACCACATAAAAAGGAGTCATCCGATGTGATTCCAATGGGTGGACATCCCCACCAGAAGCAGGATGAGTCAGAGGAGGAGGAAACATATTATACTCTAAATAAAGACCGAACTATATAATATTTCACCCCTACAACATCTACAACATGAAGATCGCCCCACCAAATGAAATCATCATTGGATGAGGAGCTCATATTTGACACTGTAAACACAATAAACTTCATAAACCACTTATCTGATATTGATTATGCCCTTGAATATGGTTTTACTTAATTTAATCGGGGAATGGGAGGCCACATGCACTAGTTTTGAGGTTATAGGTAATATCGTGTACATTGTTAGGCTCAATATTCTGGTCATATACCCATTTAAGACATATTTGTAGCCAAGAACCATGGGAATGAACTCTAGTAAATTCAAACGTAGCAAGGAGGTTCCTCAGAGCCCTCCAAGAGACGCCTGCACTAGGTTATCTTGCTTGAATGCTTTACGGGGAATCAATACGATCATCCCATGAAATGAGGAAGGAAGTTGAAACCTACATCACTGTATTCAGATACTCCTTCAATCTACCTTAATATCCAACTACATCTACCTCAGATGTTCTAGCCCGTGAGTCGTATACCTAGCAGAAGCATCGCATTAGGATGCGCCGACCTCTAGCGTAAAAATACGAATTTTTGAAAAATCTAGTTGTAGTCCCAACCATGTTGTCAATCCTCAGCGTTTTTTATCATTAAAAAGAAATCTGGGAGTCGATTTTCTAATCCATTCAGTGCCTATAGTAATTCAATATAAAATTCATAGACACCGAGGTCAATCATTTAGAGACCATGTCCTCCGGATGTCATGTTTCTATTTCATTCACTAATAATGTTTAGGATGTGGCCATCCAGGGGCATATCAAGGCCTTTTACATTTTGGGAAGACTCAATAATGCCAATATCCAAAGGGAGTTGATTGATAATGGATATAAGATCAATCTCATCCTTTTTTAGACTCTTCTACATTTTGGGTATGGCGATGGGGAATCATCCCCTAAAAATATGACCATTTAGGTATTTGATATGTTTGAGAAAAGGACCATTCGGAAGATCAATATTAGGGCCCAATTTTGGGAAGTCACATTTGAGGCCGAGATCATGGTTATTGAGCAAGACACTGCATATAATGACCTACTGGGAAGGACCTATCTTTTTACCCACTTGGAGGCACCATCGAAATTCTATCATTGTATGAAGTACACCATCAATGGAAAGGTCGGAATACTACAAGGTGAGAATTTCAACTTCGAGACATGAAAATCCACATATTCCAAAACAAATTTCTACAATATGGAAGGTAATAATACAATGTTAGATGATGATATATAGGTTATGACTACAAATTTTTTAGGGAATTCTCCTTTGAATCCAAGGATTATGCTCGATGGTGATTATATTCTCCATGTAAAAACATTCAAATTATTAAATCCAATCCTAGAGGTATAAGCCTCTGACATCCTTAGAATAAAGCAGACTCAAGAATATATCTATAATGACATAGACAACATGGGATGATGATGTATCTTTTAATAGCCTCCCTCCCTTTGATTCTTATGAAGAGGCTCTTAGACTGCCATCTTCACATAAATATTTCTCCAAAGACTAAAAAATGGAAGGTGATGATCTCAGTAACACCTATCCAACAATCAAGGAATTTGTTTCCACCACCATAGTTATGCTCAGGAAGATAAATTTGGGGAACAATGATCCATGACATACTCATATTAGTCTCACATTTCACCTTGAATAGAAATATATGTACATTTAATTTCTAATGTCGAACGGATATGTGTTCAGCTAGAATTATAAAAAATTCTATGAATCCATCTAGATGTGGCTACCCACCATATTTGACCACCCGACAAGAATTTAGGCTTCAAGAATGAATCCAGAAGAATGCACCCTTCTCAGGCCACCAATGTTGAGGAGGAAGTTGAAAAGTTGTTCTAATCCATCTTTTATAGAGAATTTCAATACCAATGGTGTCTTGAAAACATCATCCTCATATAAAAGAATGGGTAGATTAGGGTATGAATTGACATTAGACACCTCATCTGATATTTCCAAAAAGTAGGATTCCCATTTTAGATTATAAAAATTTTGATTGAGGTAAATGTTGGCTTCCAAACCCTTTTCTTTATGGATGGGTACATGGGGTACAATCAGATCGATATGGTCTTCGGGGAGGAAGAAGCCACTGCCTTTAGAGATCATCATGGGATCTTATTCTATCAGGTCATTCCCTTTGGTTTAATTAATGTAGTTCCACATATCAATGCACCATTCATCGCAAATTTAATACATTCTTGGGAAAGAAAGCCTAGTGTTATGTCGATGGCCTAGTTGAAAATCTCGACAGAAATGTTATCACTTCACATATATGAACACAATATTTGAAATTTTGTGAACACATAGTCTAAATTTGAATCTATTAAAGTGTGCATTTGGAGTAACATCAGGAAAACCCCTTGGAATTGTGGTATCCCACAACAACATTTATGTGGATCCATATAATACCAATATTATTTTAACAATATCACCCCTTATAAATTTCAAATAACTGAAGTAACTCCATGGGAACTTCACCCACATTCGATGATTCATTTACAACTAATTCGGAAAAGTTCTCCCCTTAAATAGGTTAATGAATATGGGATTCACCTAAAAATAGAATATTGATTTCGGGAAATCCTTCAAAAGTATCAAGAAATAAATACTGCACCCACCAGTTATGATACCTTTGGTGGATAGAAGGACACTCATATTATATGTGGCCACCATGGAGTGCTAATTTGGCACCATCCTCACAGGAAAAATTATTTATGAAGAAATAATATTCTCTAATACCTTATCTAGACCATTCTAGAAACCAGGACACAATGTTATTATTTTTGGAAGAACTACTTTGCACTGATCATTGTAGTAAAAAATATGTGCACTTCATGAAGAACCAAAAAGTCTATTTTGTCACTCATAATTACCCACTCATATATATCTTGGGCACCACATTTTGACCATGAAGTTGTCCTGAGGGGTGGTTATTCTGAATAATTATGAATTTATGTTCCAATATTAGTTGTTGGTGAAAGGACAATCCATGGTTGATTTCCTCACAGATCATCCTGCTTCAAAAAATACACAAAAGACAACATGATCCCAGATGAAGTGGTATTCTATGTCCATGACACTCCCCAGACGTGGGATTTGTACAATGGAGGAACCTCATCCCTGGATTGGAACTAGATTTATAGAAGCACATAGAATATCTCAATATAAAAGGGGATGTGGAAGCAGTGAAAAATCAAATCAATAGTGAATATTCCATAAAAAAAGAAGAGATGGACCACCCATATAAGATACATTAGGGGAATGATGGATGAATTCCCCATTGATCAACGTTAAATTATATTAATAGATCACAAAATGCTCTCACAAACACAGTAGCTAATATATCCACTATACTCATCGACCCAGATCCAGAGGAACCAACCATCTGAATCACACATCAAGGAATGCTCTCATCGATTGTTGTATGTGATATAGAAGAGATAAATCAGGTCAACACTGACCTAGAGAGCGATGTACCAATGACTACTAGTGGAAGTATGAAGCCTATAATAGGTGATCATCAAGGCGAGACTCTCCCAACAAATCATGCAGGAAGGGATCCGATTTTGCACCATGCAACAAATATCACATTCTAAATGGTATTAATTGGAAAATTTACTCTACAAATGTTGATTCGATTGAATTCTCATGAGATGCATAATATAATGAAAGGCAGTCACTGTCATGGATGATGTACATAAAGGATCTTGAGGTTACCTTCAATTTGGAACATGATTACCCCCACCAAATTGGAAGGATGGGATACTATTGAAAAACCACGATACATGACAGTGTGGAATTAATTACGAAATTTCCCGGGTTCTGAATTCATAAAAATGACAACCATTTTCTATTGGAATAGCTACATATGACTAAATTTTCCTTGATATTTTTCATTTAAGGGATTGATGTTTTGGGTCCATATCCACCAACAATAGCTAAGTAGTTCATGTACATCCTTAAATCTACTGACTTCTATTCTAAGTGGATAGAGGAAATACCCCTCAAGGAATTTGGGATGAAGAATATCATCAAATTCATGGAATCTAATATCATCATTAGGTTTGGAGTCCATAACACAATATTGACGATCAATGAAACCAAATTATGTTCCATGGACTCCAATAAGCATTAGTTTGAGTAAAACATAGTGTCCAATCACACATCCTACTATTATACAACGGCCCATGGATGGATATAATCCTTCAATAAGACATTGTTGAATATACTCTAGATGATGGTGAACAAGGATGAGAATTACTATCTACATTAAATCCACCATGATTTATGGTCATACCATACCACCAAGTGTACTGATAGACAAACGTCGTACTCATTAGTTTACGGGATAGAGGAAGTGATACCCATAGAGGTTCAGCTTCCCTCACTCAAAATATCCATTTTCAAAAAACATTCAAATGATGAATTATCTCAGAATTAGTGGGATGATATTGAAGGCCTAGATGATAAGAGGATGCACACACTACACAACTTTGATGTTAATTGAAATCAAATTGTATGACACTTAAATAAAAAGGTTCACCTCTTTTTATTCCTATAAAGAGAACTTGTTTTGTCTCTAAGAACCTCAATAATTCATTAATAGAAGCATTAAAAATAAGATCCCAAATTATAAATACCTTAAATTATACATAATTTCTGTCATAATGGATCCTAATAATTGGAAACCATAGGTGGTGAACATGTCACACCACCCACCAATGAAATATTTTTCATGAAATGCATTGCATATATTTCAACATGAGGGTGCCCACATTGGTTTAAGGCCCATCATTCCTCTTAAGTACACGAAATTATACTGTAAATGATTTCCCTGAAGAAAGACATTAAACTGTACGATATTCATTGTCCTAGACACATGATGTTAAACTCAATGGATTCTATCCTTATCACATGATGTTAAACTGAAAAGTTTATTAAGTACAATGCATGGATTCATTGAATTCATCATATGATACATAGTGGTGCCTAAACATCTATTTTTGGGTCTAGCCGCATGTTTTTTTTTCTTTCACAATAGGTGATTCAGTTCCCTTATCGCATGACATTAAAAGACAAGGACCCATAACATCCCCTTCATGATGGGTGACCCAATGTCTACAATGAACATCAAGGGTATATTGCATAGTGAAGTGTCCCGCCAAAGTATGAACTGCTTCAACTATCTTTCAATAAAACCTCGAATTCAAATATCAGACTTCATTTCTCGTGCATCTCAGGACACCATAATATTCCATGGAATTTGGAGAGGATATATGGATTTATGGAACATGTTATTGAGTATGAATACATTCCCATGGCTCCTGCATATGCGCCTATGGATGTCAACCAAATGTGTAAATTTGGAAAAGGACATTCTAATTCTAGTGAGCCCTAGCATCTTCGCGACAACACTCAAAACTGAAGCATGTCTGAACCACTCCCTATATGATTGTCCCATATCATTACTCATGACATGATAAACATGGGTCATGGTTTAAAATATTTTCATCCCATGATTAGGAAGATGTTGCAGTACTCTTGACCTTAGATATCTGGATAATGATCTTATGTATAATCCTCTATATTATGTCTATGTTAGTCATGACATTAAATTTCCTTTTTTTGGTCAACGTTGTATGACCATAAACTAAAACACATAATGGTCCAAATCAGAAGACATTAAATAGATAATTAATGAGACACAAAACTAGTCTGGTTGAAAACCCATAACGTGAAACATGAGAAAAAGTGAACTCTTGGGACGCTAACCACTTCATCCTCAGTGTTTAGGGAAAAATACAGTGTAAACATAAAATCGATAAATGTCATGTGATAATAATTATAGCCTTATTAATATTTATTGTATTCTCACTAGACCCACATGTCTAATAAAAAGTTAGATAAATTTTTGTCACATATCCTCACCATGAGAACGTGTTCCTTGAACGGTGACATAACTTTCAGAGTACTTGAACCATCCATAGATTTTACACATTCAACAAATGAAACTTCATGATTTGGGGTTTATTGAGTCACCATAACCTTCCATGGACCATTGAAAGGATATTCATATTCAAAGGACCTTTTGTTGAATTTGCATACATGCCCATGGATCATGCATATGCGCCGAAAGTTGTGAACCAAATGCGTCACTCTGAAAAATGAAATTCCAATTCTGGTGAGCCCTAACATCATCGTGGAAGAACTAAACCCACCAGTTTCTCTAATCCAAACACTGTATGAAATGACATATATTTCTACTAACTTGATCACTCTATATTGTGATTTAAAATCCCCACACGAAACAATTCAAAGGGATTCGATATCCTCGTTGTTAGGTCATCATGTTTTATAACCTTTCTCATGGATGGACTGTAAGACTTCATTTCCAAAATTTTGATGGCCCACAATTTGTGATTCGAAACCATAGGTCATAGGGATAATGAATCTCATTAAAAGCTAAAATGTCCTAGGATACCACAACCTTTCTTGTATAGCTTTCTTCCCATACCCAACATCATATTATATACATTTGAGTCTTCACAAATCATTGATATCTCTATGAAAGAAGTTGATATTGTATTTCGCTTGGAATTACACCAATGCATAAGGGCCCTTAACCAACAACTAAAGGCATATTATTCTTTTTAGAATGGATCTTCAATCCATGTGATCCTTAAACATCGTAGTAGAACCTGAAATTCCAGAATGTCATGGTACATTCGTGGTATTTCTGAAACATCTCATATTTATCGACATAAAATTCTAGGTTTGGATTTACATGATCCATACTTTGACTATCTAGGAAGTCCTAGTATCCCTAGTATTCCTTACCTAGGTATATTAATTCCACAAATATTATATAGCCCATGGGAAAGATACCTAGCATCAAGGACCCTTTGGAGGACTATGCATACATTTATAGGGCTTAATCATATGGACATATGGCCATCAACCAAATACGTGGCTCTACAAAAAGGGAATTCCAATCCTCAAAATCCGTTGCAACACCACAACATAACCTAGAACCTCGTAGTAGTTAAGGTCATTCCTTGAATTTTTGCACCATATCTCATGATCATATATTTGGTTTGAGTTAAATGACATAAAACTAAAGCAATATTAGGTTCGTGCTGCAAGACCATTAATATAATAAATATTTAATCTAAGCTAAAAGATCCAACTAATGAAATATATGCCCGAACTAAAATACCCTATACTAATGAAATATTAGGCATAATCTAAAAGACACTAAAATGAGGCAATATTAAGTTCGAGTTAAATGACCGTAAACTAAAGAAATATTAGGTCTGAGCTAAATGAAAATAATGTAAACCAATATTAGTTCTGATCTAAAAGTGACCAAACTAAATCAATAGTACGTATGATCTAAAAATCCATTAATGAAATAAATAGTTGGACCGAGCTAAAATACCTTATACTATATCAACATAAGGTCTGAGATAAATGACCCTAAGCTAATGTAATGGATGATCTATTCTAAAAAACACGAAACGAAACTGATTGATAGTCTCAACTAAAAGTCCCTAATCTAATGTGATAGAAGGTCCATGCTAAAAGACCATACCCTAATGTGATATAAGTTACTATCTAGATGATACTAAAAAAATATCAATAGAATGTCTGAGCTATAAGACAGTAATGTAATGTGATATTAGGTCTGAGCTAAAAGACAATAAACTAATGTGATATGTGTTCTGAGGTAAAAGATTAAACTAAAGAGATAGAAGGTCCTAGCTAAAAGAACCTAAACTAAATCGATAGAATGTCTGAGATAATGGAAGATAATGTTAATCATGAGAGCAATTTAGTTAGCATGAGCATGTATGGCTAACCATATGGCCATTAAAGCATCATGATTTTCTCACGAATCCTATCGAATTTGAGAAAAATGGATCACACTCACTTCAAGACATATCTCTTATCTAGATGATTCTTCTAAAAATCATGTGATCTCTAGATAACTAGAACAAATAATTAGTAAAGAATCTCTTGTTTGTGGGAATTCATGATAACTTCTCAAAATGAACATTTTGTGATCTAAATCTTCATATCCAAACATTCTGGTTTGCCTGATTTTATGAAATGGATGGGTATCATTGTCTATGTACACTATATCAGAGCAATGCTATTATGTGCACATAATAGATGAAAATATAGCTAGAAATTGCATATAAAGATCAGGAGATCCATTCACTAAGATCATACTAAAGGAGGAATCCATCATCATTCAGATATATAGAAATGTGTGACATGTTTATCTTAGAACAATATACACTTTGTTCCAAATGAATCTAATTCTACAATAATTGTTTACACCACAAAACCCATTTCATGTACTTTGTTGACGGACACATGCGATGATGGATTAACTGATCATAATACATGCACATTTGATCACGATTATTAGGGTGTTCATATTGTTTAACCAATTGATGGATATTTATTATTATTATTATTATTATTTTTATGTTTTAAAAATAATAATTATGATACTGAATAAAATAAAATAAAATAAATAAAATGAAAATATTTATTTTTTTCAAAATGGGTATATCACAAGAGATAGAAAACAATGCCACTAATGAGATTTCATTAACCTCGTAGGTGGTAGGGTTCTGGTCTGAATATTGTTCATCGGATGAATATCATGCATTACCTAGAGAAAAAAAGATATCTTTTATTAAAACATATTGTAATGGGACTGCTATATTAAGAACCACTAATAGGATATTAATTGATGCACTAAATAATGTTTTTCAACCTGATTGATCTGAATGGGATCACATATTTTTGTTGCACTATTTAAATATAAAATATATGTGTGAATAATAGTTATCTCTCTATGGAGAAAAATTCTTGGGTTTTTTTCACTAACATTAGTTATCAGAATAACCAATGAATCGAATAGCCTTTGGTAAACATTTCATGCTGCAAATTCTTCCAGCAGGTTGGATTAGAGCATCACACATGCAACTGAGAACTATTAGCTTGGGAAGAATGCACATATATGATTTCACTACTTGTGAAGTAGGTAAATCCATTCCTTTCTAGCTTGGTGTGCATCTGGGTACCTTGGTAAATTTACATGAAAATAATTACCAACAGTTGGTAAAGAAAATAGAGCAGGTGTTGATGAAATTACCTGAAGTTTCCATCATTCCCAAATACATCACAAGAATGAATTAAATTATGCCTGATGAAAATAAGTAGAAAATACATATAATCCCAAGTAATAGGTTACATTACCACCAGATGCCTCTATGAAGATACATGATCACACATTATGAATATTTATATTTTTAGAGTTTTTAAAATATCCCAGGATTAGATAAATCCTATTCAATAATATTTACATGATAATTTCATGAAAAAAATCACTTATACGACACCTTCATGAAATATTGATTGTGTGACACACTAATTAAATGACTTGTGACATGATGCCTTGCACCATTGGACATGCACCCATGATCAGGTGACTTATCTCCAGTTATGTGGGACATCAACCTTGACACGCGAACCCTTTGGCATGCCACCATGACATGAAAACCCCCTTGGTCATGAAATAGAATCATAAAAATATAGACATGTGACAAATAAATGAAAATGAAAATATTATTTCATTAACTATGTCTTCTCTCCATCATGTGGTCCATCAATGAACATGTAGTGCATCAAATATCAACAAAGGAACTATCACTAATATTTTCTACATGTCACCATGAGATACATCCACAATAATGAGAAATGCTTTCTGAAAGCATGGTGACTATCCAATACAGGGCTTTCACACCATCTCAAAATCCAATATTGATATTCTAGTGAACTCATGGACAGAAAAGGAGCTCCCAAGGCCATATGGTTCATCATTGGGATGTTCCTAAAACCCACATGAAATACTTTGAAAATAAGAATGAATTATATACATAGGTAGAGAACCCTATTGTTAATGAAGATCATGTGCCATATAATCATTTGGATGAATAAAATACCTTTCTTACATCCAGTAAAGATCAGAATACCTCTAAAGCATTTTAGGATAAAACGAACGAGATAATGGCGGGGAGGTGAGAGGTGTTTTTTCCACAGAAGGAAATGTATCACGCTCCCTGAGCAATCCTCGAGAGGCTGAAAAACCTCGATGTCATATCTCCATCATCTCATGAATTCCATTTGGATTGTATTCCCTACTACATATATGTCTTCAGATATGTCTAGTCAACACGTTTTGCCACTCGAACGGCATGCTGATAGACATGTCCACTACATGTTTTTGCACACTCCATATGACCCATATTGTCCGTGTGAGATATCAATAAAAAATCAAGAAAAAATCCCATACATTTCTCATGAAAACCTGAATAATACCTAAATTTTAAAAAATAATACAATAAATAATAAAAGTATGTAGTCTAGAGGTGTTCACGATCACTGACGGAATCATGAAACACTCCCCATGTGACCGTTATGAAGCTACAAGTCCTCAGCGACACGTCTACCTCACAATGCAAGAGACCTTTGGCTTTTCTGCCACACCATGAAATGTTCCCAAGGTAACACTATGGAACTCAAAAGAAAAATTAATTGATTTTTCCATGGGGTTCTCATGCACCATTATATGACCCATATCGATCATGCAATGCATGAAAACGAAATAGAAGAAATTCCCTCGACAACATGCTTGCAATATCAGATGACTCACAAAGTTAAAAAAAAATAAAGGGGATAAAATAGAAGATGTAAAGGGGGGATCAAAGTCATTTATTGGAATGTGATGCACCTATTGAACACATAAAAAGGTCATAGGATACCCCCAAACAAACCATCTCGGTCCTGTGAGACTCTGAGACAAGTCACCAATGGCCTTGAGAATGCCTTTCAATAGACACTTGGATATTGTACAGTCTCTTCACCATGTTAATGTGACATCATTGAAGTACTTCAAAACATCTTCAAGATCAAAAATTTTAACATAATTGTTTTGTATTCCAATAAATTGAGTGATGATGGAAGAGACTCACGATCGATGAAAATCATGTGACACCGTCATAGTGGTCTATGAAAGAGACTCATGAAGATGTATAGTGCTCGTCCTCTTTGCTGAATCCAACCTAAATACATGATTGATATGCCACACAATGAACTAGAAAATGTGGGATTCAAGGCCTATAAATTCCCCACTCCAACATGACGAAAGGGTTGAACTCATGTTGGATACTATGCAAAGGAAATTCTTGAAGTGGATTTCTTGGAGCTACCACTCATGCGACTGACCATCTTTTTGTCAGGTAATATACATGTGGACAGCCAGAGTAGTCATGCACTAGGAATAATTTACTTTTTTTATCAATCATAGATCACATAAAGGTTATCTGGTAGGTTTTCTAAGGAACATCCTACAAGCCCACTAGATCACACGAGACTCCAATGAAATTGATACTGAATTAGTCTATGGTCTCTGCAATGCAAGGATTAGAATCAAGATTTATGGTAGATGAGAAAAGTGAAATATATGATCTATGGCCCTTATTCACATCACTACCGTCATCCGAATACACATGAAATCACCATGGAATGTCACATATATCTCTTGACACTACTCCAGTATGACATCCAGGCCATGACGAATACTCCAAACATGTGAAAAAATGTCACAAGGTTCCCCTCATGGACACAACTATGATATTTAGAAACCCACTCGGTTGGTCACTTAGGACATGTGTTGTCCTTCAGGTATATATCTGAACCCATATAACTACATTTTTTCATATCATCCAAGTCTCAAGAAAGCATCCGAACATCATAACCAAGATCTTGTAACACCCTTTGAGCATGTCAATAGGGACTCGCGATTCCCTCCAGACATGTTGTACATGTATCGTTATGTCTCTCGTAGGTGTCATAAAAGATACATCACACCCCTTAGATTATGGCATAATGACTATCACGACAACCTTTATATGTGTCAATCTAATACTTACAATGTCTCTCGGGACATGCCAACTATGATATACGACACCCTCTAGATGAGAAGGATTTGTCAATAGGGATTCCCAGGACTTGTTGTCAATGTTTTTACTTGGTGTATTAGACCAATGTATATGGAAACTGCAGTGTTTAAGCCCCTAAATAAATGGAACTAGGAAAAATATAAGTCCTATAATATATAGGATACGTAGGCTACCTCTCCGCATGGTTCAATCCCTATATTGATCATCTATGAAAATCCTAGAATAGAAATACATTATTCAAATAAATTTCATGATTATATTCGATCACTTATTCCCATAATGAGTGTGGAGAACAAGAGATTAACGAATTGCAACAATGATTACAGCTTCACTCTAAAATTCCAAAATGGTTCAAGGAATCCCCAGTGTGTAAGACTTGACATAAACCAAACTATGATGAATCTTAATCAGTCCATAACTAGGATTTATAGGACGCCTTCCAAAGGCTTGTGATATAATAAAATAACCCTTTTGGTATAAATTTTTCTATGTATCTATCCTCTCAACCAGTGGGACTAAACTTATCCACGAGATAATAACCTTATCTCATACATTAGCGGAGAGGGAAACTCACCAAGATATGATGAATTTGTCTCCTGACATATCCAAGATATGTAAAACAACTCCAAACACATGAATCACATAGTAAATCTTCCCATGGAAGTCCCAACACAAATTCCCTGCATTATGAGTGATGAAATGATCATTTTCCATACATTTCGTCTCCAACCGAGAATGACTCGTGTGACCAAAGGGTTTTGGGATAATCATATCATCCGCACCTTGAGTCTCTATAATGCCATGGGAATCCCCAATACTTGAGAACAATTATGACTATGATTTTTTTCATTAATAAGTATACATAAGAAACTACCTTATGTTTCAAGATAAAAAATTTTGTGTCTTAGTACCTTAACAAATTTCCTCACCGCAGGACATTAAACTTCATGGTATGAACGAACTATGTGGATTTCGATTTCTACATAATAATGATACGTAGGATTCCTCATAATGGATCAGTACCCTCCTCTGAATATTAAATATATAATTATATGGAAGAATTCTCTCAAGAAACTAGTTATATGGATTATATATATAAGAAACATCCCATTAATAGAAAATGACTAATAACCTTAGATACATATTGATGGACTCACTAATGAGATCCCATTATTTTTCATATGAAATAAAACAAACCAATGATCATTTATTTATGGTAACCAGACCCGTATAAGTATTATAAAGAGATTTATGAACATATATTATGTCTATAATAGATTCCTAGAGCAAGAAATAAGTCCCCCTAAAAGGGTGAGATGAGCCCAACCTCCTATCATGTTGATCAATGCAAATCCCCAAGATTCTATCAGCCTAAAAACCCAGATGATTTCTGACCATTGGAAAGTAAGTCCATACCATGATATGGTTGAGGGAACCATTAGGAGTATCATGGTTTTCTAAAAACAATGGTTAATTTGATGGATGTGATTGAGATGGGCCTTAAAATATCCCCCAATCAAACCATAAAATGTGGAACTCATCACATGTCTTTATGGGAAAGTTACAAAATAGTGTCGATTATTAATTCTTGTATAAATTTGGATATATTATTATAGAAACAATAAATATTTTGATGGATATAGAATAAGTTATTGGTTGAATAATTTTAGATTTTCAATAATCAATGTGAAGAAGAAAAGGTGACCTTTTATTAATAGTGGATTTAGAATTTTTCATCATCAATAAAATACACTTGTTATTTTTTAATCAATGAGGTATCTTGATTGTGCATGGGTTCATATTATATTTAATTGGAAATTTTTTTACTCACATTATTTTCAAGGATAAGTCCTTCTCATTTTAATCTATTTAATTACTCAATTAAATCATGTGGTAATGGATAATGCCATGGAATTCCTCAGATATGGCCATTAATTTTTCAAAATGAACTTTATAGAACTTCATATTTTATTTTATATTGTATGGATATGGAAAATAAAAATATTAATTAATTTTAAAAAAATGGTTAAGTGTTGTAGTGACTATCATATGGTGATGGTAATGTATCAAAAAAATTTAAACAAGTTGTTAAAAAAATTAAATGTTTTTAGGTTGTGTAGAGGAATGACATACATTTTTTTTAATGACCCAACCCAACACTTTAATGGCCCAGACCTCTCCGGTCCATTACATTGTTAAAATGTGGTGTTGGAAGTTATCGGGAAGGTCAAGGTGGCTTGGGGTGCGTTTGGGTGGACTTTTAAGGAAATATGAAGGTTATGGTCTTCACATGGGAGGCGCACGATTTTCCTAAACCATGCGGCAAGACCATGCAAGGCTGGTCTTGGAGGTAGTGGCTAACGCACAGTTAGCACACTGTTTTTATAACCATGCGGACTAACCGTGTGAGGAGGGGTTGTCGAGGCATAAGCTAACGACCGGTTAGCACATGGTTTGTTAAACCGTGCAGACTAACTGTGCGGGCACATAAAGTTAGATCCTAAAATTGTGGATCTAACTCGTTTTTCCTTTAATCACCTCGTTTAAGCCCCTAATCGACCACAAATTTGTATTACCTTTCCTTAGAGGTGTAAGAACCTCTCCAAAGCATTTTGGAGGCAATCCGGAGGATTCACTTCACGAATCGAAGCCGGTTTCTTGAGGTAAGTGATCATTGTTTTTGGTTTCGTATATCTACGTAGATATACTCCTCCTCTTCTCTCGGGATCCTAGATATATGCCCATTATGGGTAGATCTACGTGTGTGGATGTTGTTTATGTTGATCTTTGGTCTTGGTTATGTTAGGAGAGGAGATATAAAGAGGATTTGTGGAGAATCGACCCGGTTTCTTGGGCGTTCTCTGACCATTTTGTTTTTCCTCGAAAACCCTTGAGGTAGGGGATTCGTGCTTCTCTCTCTTTTACATGAAGTTGTATTGTTCGCATGTGTAATCCCGCTGGATGACTTTGGAATTGATCTAATTAAATACTTGAACCAGATTAAAAGAATTAGGTTGGTCGCATGTTGTTGCTTTGTACCGTGATAACAGTTTGCCTCTTGATTTGATAGATAGTGTGATATCTATGCCTTGCTTGTTAGCATGTTATTCTTGATGAAATTGGTGAAGACCGTAAAGATGGAATTAATTGATAATTAACTGGATAAAGATAATGAGGCATGTAAATGAATATGGTTTTTGCTGTTGTTGTAGTTGTTCTAATTTAATGTTGATGAAATTTGTTATAGTAAGCATGTTTAATCTTTGGTGATAGTTTACTGAATTTGTTCATGATGTTGGACCCAACGAATTGAAATTATTAATTCAACATGGATTAAATAACATTATTGAGTTCCGTGAAGGGTTTGGAGTTACCCTCTTGTATTGAATTAGGGATAAAATCCCATTTGATGTGAATGTTGGTGTTTGTTGTTTGAAGGCCGGATGCCTTGTTAAAGGGACAAGAGCCCATTTGTTGTAATGATTGTTTTCCTGCTGCTTGTGCTATGTTGTGACCCTGGAAGGGGTGCTGTGATATCTTGTGTTGTGATGTGACCCTGTAGGGGTCCTGTGATAAGTGGAGGCAGGGAGGCCTTGTGGTTGTGGTAGCAGATGATTCCTAGAGTGGCGAGATGTATTGGTTTTTGCATGTGGGTGTCAGGGAGGACACTAAGGATGATGGAATGGGATGGATGTGGTTGTTGGAAGCTTGGTGGTTTCATTGGTCCTTTATCTTCTTTACTTTTCCCCACATCTCAAGGCATATGGACTTGATTACCCTTCTTCCGAAGGAGGCGAAGACACATGGGGTATGCCACGTGCTTTCTGTGTTTAGCCTCTCATGGGAGAATGGGTCTACACAATTGCTATAGGCGGCAAAGACTCGACGGGTAGTACGTATAATGACCCATACTTTACATACATTGTTATAACTTCAAAATTTAAGCATACTTATTACAACATATAACAAAACCATGAAAGGACTATATATGTATAGTGTCTTTAGAAACTGGGAAACATAAACAACTAGTTCATAAAGCGTCTATACTGTCTCCCATTTATTTCATCATATCTACAGTCCCTTGTGGCATATCTTACTTAATAACCTTCTTCCTGACATGGGGAAAGAAAACATACAAAAGGGAGAGCTCAAATGCTCAGTAATGGTAAACAAAAGAAATATCAATCACATCATATTCATAAGAACATAACATTTTGGAAATCTTAAATTACAAAAGAGGGCATAATTTCATAACTTGGGATAAATCATAGTAGTGAAATGAAATCCCAATAATCATAACATAAAACATGAAACATTGTGGCATACACACATAATCATAGAGGATCATTTTTTATTAGTCAAGACTCATTTTCAAGACTATCTTAGTGGATAATGTCCATTTTTGAACCGAGTTCACTCCTCGTTTCAGTCATGTTTCACTGAACCGGTTTGACCTGCCGTTCCAGCCATGTCTATCTCATGAGATATAAAATCTTTACTCAATTAATTTGAGGGAGATATAGGTCCCAGCCATATCATAATGATACCATTCATATTTGTGCCACAAAATCATAAATCATGCATCATTGCATAACCCATGTAATAAAAATGAGATTCTTAAACAACATGACATCATAAAACAATTCATATAAGATAAAGGAATTCATAAAAATAATCCCATCACAACATAATCAAATCATTGTAATAATAGGGATAGAAACATAACCCTATATTATCTTACATGGAAAATAATTTTGATAAAACACGTGAACTCCATTATTGAGGAAAATATACTTTCTACTTCAAAAACATTTTCCTTTCTTAACATGTCATACAATTTTAAACTAAAAGAAGTTGAATAAAAATAAACATGGAAAATTTTATAGTAATATTCTGTGAAATAATGTTTTAAAAATCCATTCATGCCATATAAGTTAAAAAAAACATTCTTCATGTACTTTTGACGGAAAAGTCAAAAAGTACATCGTATGAAAAACGACAAAAGATTCCTTTCATATATTTTACTAAAAACTCATCGAAGGGTAAAATTGGATTTAAAAAATTCTAGGTGGTTGGAAACAATATTACTTATTGAGGAATCATGGATGTCGATGATAAAATACACCCCAGTAAATTCTAAAGTATAAATAATCTCGGATAAAAATTGAGATTGCGAGATTTTCCCTTACCTTAGGTCTGATTTGCTTCGTAAGTGTCCGAACCTCCTGTATAATGATTTAAATAATTTTATTGACTTATTACAGAATCATACTTATTTTTATGATATCATATATGTTCATATTCTTATCTTCGTATTTGTAATATTTCGTTACTACTTGTTATTCGGGTGTTTATTACTTTTTGTTCTTATGCGTGTTTTGTCGAATAAATTCTTATTTTTCTTTTTAGGTTATAGATACCTCATTTCCAGAATGGTATTAGTGTTATTTATATCATATTTATTCATGAAATTCCTTTATATAATCATTTTTAAATTAAGATCATGTAGAACGAGTCGCATCACATCGTGGAGACGGTATTCCGTACATACGCACGAGCGATGATATCGTTCCCATGATTGTGGAATTGTATTGGAGTGTATATATACTATTTTAGAATCAATATCAATTTAATATAATCATATATAGTCATTATTTAAACCATTATAACCATCCAAGTAAGGTGGTGGTGGAAAATAGATTACACCACGACGTGGAGATGGTATTCCGTACGTACACATGCATGGTGATTTCATTTTCCGTAGGATGGATATATGGTGAAATAGGGTTGTTTCATACTTATAATAACAAATCAGTATATGAGTGATACTTATGTTATCAATTCATAATTAAACAACTAAGGAAGAAGAAGTGGAAGAAGAAATAAAGGTGAAAGAATCGGTAACGGACATTACCTCTTCTTTGAAGCGCCTCTTTAAGATATCCTCTTAGGGCACTAAAATTGGTGTTTGAAGAAGACCAGGACATCTAGGATGTTTCTAGGGAAGCGGAGACGATATATTGTTAGGGTTTGGCTGAGCATGAAGGCTCAATGTGGTGTGAGGAAGAGAGGGAGGAGGTGCCCTTTTATAAGGGAGGAGAGGGGCACCTTTGGAATAACTAAAAATATTGTTTTATTATAAAGTCAAATTCGGTATTTAATAGCTCCAAATTGATATATTTCGAAGCTAGGGTGGGGATGGGTTGGAATACTCTCATCCAATATATTTTAGACATGTTTAGGTATCAATATTTACCTTATCATTTAGATTTAACTTTAAGTTAGATAATTTAACTTTTACCGTGTCTTCTTTTTTTCTTACACTATAAGGTTAATAAACATACAATATGAAGCCAAACGAACCCCAAGTTGTTTATTATTATCATATATAACCGTATCTAAGTCATTTGGCCGAACCATATATTTTTATGAATAAAATAACAATAAATAATATAGTATTTGTCTTAAAAACAATTTTTTATCAATTTTGACACTATTTGGTAATTGATTTTTTTGTGTGAAAATCATAAAAGAATGATTAGTTCAAAAAAATGTAATTAAATCAATACTAACATGTCATTTTAACATATAAAATTATTCTAATTCATAAAAACTCTCAAATTTAATTTATTTGGGTATTTATAACATCAATTATGTCAATATTTCATTAATAAGATAATTAATGCATAATTATTGTATCATAAATAAATTATATTATATAATGTCTAAAAATTAAAAATAAAATACCATTATGTTGGAAATCGTTTTATCTTTCTAATGAATATTTATAGTCGAATTTATCTTATGTATAACCCTATATTGAAAATTATTTAGTTATTAAACATTGATTTTAACTATTTTAACCCTTCTTTAAATAAATTGATAATAAATGTCCTAATCTAATAAAAGTGGGCCTAAATTGTCATATTTTATTCCTAAGGTTTTTTTTGTCTAATTAAACTTATCCAATAGAATTAGGACATGTGTTAGGGTAATAATAATAACACTTTTACCCTTAATTACCCTATTTACTTTTAACCGTGGTAAAAAAAGTAAAATGTTACTATTCATCAAAAATTACTTTCATATCATTGAACCACATTTTAGCCCTTGATATTAACCGTGTGTCTCGTATTTTTGAAATTTTACTCACAGAAGCAGTAAAATTAAGTTTTATGAAAAATTTAGTTTTTTTAACTACCACTTAGTGGTTTCACTATTCATCAAAAAGTGAAAGTTTCCAGAAAAATAAAAAAAATTAGGCCTAATCTATATTTGATATTATGAATTAAAAAAAGATGTTTATTTTACCAAATTAAAAACATATAAGTTACATTAGCTAATTTAAAAATTAATTCCCGTCATCAAAATAAATAGCGTGTTTTTAAAATATAATAACTATTAAAAGATTGACACTTGTTTATGTCTGGTTTAAATGTGAAATTATATCCAATGAACAACATTGTATTAAATTGTAAAAATATATTCTAAATATACTTTAAAACCACTCAAATTAATAATTTATCACTATTAATTATTTTGATTAAAAAAGATGTTTTTAATTAAAATTTAGTAATTTTCAGTATTCATCAGAATATGAAAGTTATCCGAAAAGTACCAAAATTTCACCATAAGCTAATTTGGATATTCCGAATCGAAAAATGAATTCCAATATTTCAAGAAGTGGTCATTACTATTCATAATGTCTAGTTTTAATAATATTTTAATAGCATATCATTGTTTAGTGAAACTCGGTATTGCGTACGGCACAAGCTATTGAGGAAGGCCGTAGTTGCGTGTAAAGAAATCCAAGCTAGTGTTGTGTGTAGGGAAATATTCCTTTGATGATTTATATAAAATAAAAACAAAATATTTCTCATAAAAGTCTCGGGCATTACATTCTACCCCCCTTAAAATGAATTTCTCCCTTGAAATTCGTCACATTGTAACAAACAGAGGATGATACCTTTCCATCATCTTATTGTCAAGCTCCCATGTAGCTTCTTCTAATTGGTGGTTCCTCTATAAAACATTCACCAATCGAGTGGTCTTGTTTCGTAGGACTTTTTCGCTATGATCCGGAATCTCTATCAGCTGTTCTTCATACGAAAGATCTTGCTCCGGCGGTACAAGATCTGTGCGAGTACATGTGAAGGAACATGTGTGTACTTTCTCAGGAGAGATACATGGAACACATCTTGAACTTGAGTGAGATTCGGTGGAAGCGCCAATCGGTAAGCTACCTTTCCAACACGATCCAGTATTTCGAAAGTACCGATATATCTGGGGCTCAACTTCCCCTTCTTTCCAAATCTCATGACCCTCTTCCAGGGAGATATTCGTATGAACACTTTATCACCCACTTCAAACTCTAGGTCTTTTCTTCGGTTGTCGGCATAACTGTTCTGTTGACTATGAGATGCTCTTATGTGTTTTTGAATAGATCGGACCTTTTCTGCCATCTCATCAACAAGATCAGGTCCTAATAGCTTTCTTTCCCCAACATCATCCCGGCAAGTTGGAGTTCTGCATTTCTTTCCATAGAGAGCTTCATAAGGATCCTTCTAAATACTGGAGTGAAAGCTATTATTATAAGAAAATTCCACTAAAGGTAGGTGTTGATCCCAACCACCTTTGAAATCCATAGAGCAAGATCTCAACTTATATTATAGAGTTTGAATTGTTCTCTCAGACTAACCGTCTGTCTGAGGATGATAAGCAGTGCTGAAACTCAACTTTGTATCCAGAGTATGCTGAAGACTTCACCAGAACATCGAGGTAAATCTCGGATCCCGATCAGATATAATAGAAAGTGGTACTCCATGCAATCATACCAATTCCTTTACATATATCCTGGAAAGCTGATCCAGAGAGAAATTATCTCTAATAGCAATGATGTGTATAGACTTTGTAAGACGATCAACTATGACCCAGATAGCATTATTGCCTTTGGATGTTTTAGGAAGTACTGTGAAAAATTCCATAGTGATGTTTTCCCATTTCCATTCGGGTATGGGTAATGGTTGTAACATCCCCTTAGACTTCAGTCTATCAGCTTTAACTTTCTTACAAACCATGCATCGAGAGACATATTCAGCAACATCTCTTTTCATTCCATCCCACCAGAAGTTCACTTTCAGGTCCCTATACATCTTGGTGCTTCCAGGATGAATAGAGAATGAATAACTATGAGCCTCATCTAGCAACTCCTTCTTTAATTCGGGGATGGGAGGAACACAAACCCGATTCCTGAACTTTATTATCCCATCACAATAAAGGTTGAATTCAAGAATATTTCTCACCTTCTTTTGTAACTCTACATCTTCTTTCTACGCCTCTTTAATCATCACATGTATTGATGGTTGAACATTCATTTGAGGAAAATACAATTTTCCCCCTTCCATTATAATTCCAAGATCCATCCTTTGTAAATCCATAAATATTGGATCTTTTCAGATCCTCATCATGGATAAACTGGCATTGTCTTGTCGACTTAATGCATCTTCCACCTTGTTTGCATTCCCAGGGTGGTAATGAATTGAGTAGTCGTAATCCTTAATCAGCTCTAACCATCTTCTTTGGCGCATATTCAGCTCCTTTTGTGTGAAAATATACCTTAATCTTTTATGATCCGTATAAATGTCACACCTTTCTCCATAAAGATAATGCCTCCAAATATTTATTGCAAAGATTACCGCAGCTAACTCCAAATCATGTGTTAGGTAATTTTTCTAATTAATTTTCAACTATTGTGAGGCATAAGCTATCACCATATCATTTTTCATAAGAACACACCCCATCCCCTTCTTGGATGCATCACTATAGATCACAAACCTTTCTCCACTACAAGGCAGTGCGAGCCCAGGTGCACTGGATAACCTTCTTTCCAACTCCTTGAAATTATATTCACATTCCTTCGTCCAAACAAACTTAACTCCTCTCTGAGTCAACCTAGTGAGTGGATTAGATAATCGTGAAAAAGCTTTCACAAAACGTCGATAATATCCAACCAAAATAAGAAAACTTCGGTTCCCGGTTACTTTTTTTGGTCTCGAACATCTTTCGATAACCTCTATTTTTGCTGGATCCATAGATATCCCCTCTTTTGAGATTATGTGACCCAAAAATGAAACTTTTTGAAGCCAAAATTCACACTTGGTAAATTTTGAATAATGCTTCTCCTTTCTCAGGGTCTTCAATATAATTCTAAAGTGATCTTTTGTTCTTCCCTGCTCTTTGAATAAAAAAGAATTTCATCTATAAAGACTACCAGAAACTGATCAAGATAGTCTCTAAAGACTCTATTCATTAGATCCATGAAGATAGCAGGGGCATTAGTAAGACCAAATGGAATCACTACAAAGTCATAGTGTCCATACCTTGTACGGAAAGTCATATTTGGTATATCCTCCCTTTTGACCCTTAATTGATGATACCCTGAATGGAGATCAATCTTGGAAAATTATTGAGCTCCGTGTAGTTGGTCAAATAAGTCATCAATGCAAGAGAGAGGATATTTGTTCTTGATAGTGATCTTGTTAAGTTATCGACAATCAATGCAGAGTCTCATTGATCCATCATTCTTCTTAACAAACAGAACAGGTTCTCCCCAAGGTGACACACTAGGGCGTATGAATCCCTTATCAAGATTCTCTTGGAGTTTCTTCTTCAATTCCTGCAACTCAATTGGGGCCATTCTATAAGGTGTCTTTGAAATAGGCAAAGCACCCGATATGAGTTCTATTGAAAACTCAACTTCACGATTTGGTGGAAGACCCAGCAATTCCTCCGAAAAGTCATCATCAAACTCCCATACAATGGGAATATTATTAATCTTTATTTTCTCACCAACCATTTGAGATAAATAACCCTCATTTAGTGGAATCAAGACCCATAAGATGGAAGAAATTTCCTCTGGAAGGTTATGTTCAACCTTGCATCGATAGATGATCATAGATTATTCTTGAATATGAAATGTGACTTCCCTTCTCTGGAAATTGATATGAGCTCCATATAATGAAAGCCAATCAATTCCAAGAATCACATCAAATTCCACTATAGGAAGGATCACAAGATTTGTAGGAAGCACTTTCCCACAAACTTCAATCGGGGAGGAATTATAAACTTTTGATGCGACTGTTGTGCCATTAGGGGTTGTCACAGCATACTCAACATCTAATTACGGAGGTAATATAGTGATACTCTTAGAAAATTCTTCAGAAATAAAAGATTGGGTGGATCCAGAATCAAATAAAACATTTTCTACTTTATAGTGGATGGTAAGTTTACCTTTCACCACAACGTTCTCGTACTCCACATCGCTGAAATAAATTTCATGTGACGTTCCTTTGTCTTTATCCTTAAGATTTTGTTGATGTAGATCATCATCAACAACCCTTGGATTAGGGAATTTATTGGCATAATTCCCCATCTCCTTGAACTTGAAGCAGTGAAGTATAGTAGGTTCATTCTGTGTGTCCCTTCCTTTGTTTGCATCATTAGACATATTCTTCCCATCATTACGGAATTAAAAAGCCTGATTACCATCCTTTATACATTTGAAACATTTACTTGTCCATTTAAGACAACTCCCTCCATGTTTCTTTCCACACATTGAGCATAAGGGAAAGCTCATCTTCTTTTCAGTGTGCTCTTTAGATTTTCCTTTGAATTCCATTTTCCTCTTCTTATCAAACCCATATGACTGAGGGGTTACTCCAATATCCATCTCAACTTTGAGAGCACATCGAACTATTTCCTCATAGATATTGAATTCCCATATGGCTAAGGCCCTTAGAAGACTTGGTTTCAAGCCACTAAAGAATCGATCGATCTTACTATCAGGTAGGATAATAATACCAGAAGCGTACCTTGCACGTCTTGTAAAATATGCTTCATAGTTACAAACAGATTCATCATCCTTTTGCTTCAGTTCAGGAAACTCTTTCTCCATCTTTGTTCAGAGAAATCCAGGGAAGTACTTATTGAAATATAAGTTCTTGAACTCGTCCCATTATAAGGACTCAATTTCATCCCTTTGCCTCGTATTCTTAATAAGATTACACCATTGATCAGCATCTCATTCCAAACGATACACTGATAGGATGAATTTATCATGTATAGAACATTGAAGAACAGAAAATATCTTTTCAGTAGTACTAATCCATTGTTCAGCTACTAATGGATCAGTAGACCCGCTGGAAGAAGGTGGATGCTGCCTCATGAAGGATTCAACAGAATTTTGCTCCATCCTTTGCTCTTTTGGAAGTCCTGCATGATTTATATCTTGAGAAAGTTGTGTGAGCATGGCTACAAGATTTTCCATTCTAGCTCCCATAATGCTTGGTTGCTCAGGGGGACAATCATTGCATTGCCTGTCACATTCCGCATTAACACAGTTTTTTCGGGTTCCATCCATTGACTAAAAACAAGAAGAATAGTTTGAGCAACACTAATTATAATAGGAAAACCACATAATCAAGAAAGAAATTTCACACATAAGGTCTTATCCTAGGTTATTCATGCTAATTTCGAAAACACTAATATTGTGTTCAATGCTTAGACTTTTCCTTAGGGTTCTTACTAAGACTTTCACATCCTAGTTTCCAAAGGATGACTATAACTTTCCTCTAATACAAACTATAATGACCCATACTTTACATACACTATTATTACGTCAAAATTGAAGCATTATTATTACAACATATAACAAAACCATGAAAGGACCATATAGGTATAGTGTCTTTTGAAACTTGTAAACATAAAAAACTGGTTCATAAAGCGTCTACACTGTCTCCCATTTATTTCATCATATCTATTGTCCCTTTTGGGATATCTTACTTAATAAACTTCTTCCTAACCTGGGGAATGAAAACATACAAAAGGGTGATCTCAAATGCTCAGTATGGGTAAAAAAAAGAAATATCAATCACATCATATTCATAAGAACATAACATTTTGGAAATCTTAAACTGCAAAAGAGAGCATAATTTCATAACTTGGGATAAATCATAGTAGTGAAATGAAATCCTAGTAATCATAAAATAAGACATGAAACATTGTGGAATACACACATAATCATAGAGAATCATTTCTTATTAGTCAAGACTCATTTCCAAGACTATCTTAGTGGACAATGTCCATTTCCTAACCGTGTTCACTCCTCGTTTCAGTCCTGTTTCACTGAACCAGTTTAACCTATTGTTCCAGCCAAGTCTATCTCATGAGATATAAAATCTTTACCCAATTAATTGGAGGGAGATATAGGTCCCACCCATCTCATAATGATATCATTCATATGTGTGCCACAAAATCATAAATCATACATCATTGCAAAACCCATGTAATAAAAATGGGATTCTTAAACAACATGGCATCATAAAACAATTCATATAAGATAACATAATTCATAAAAATAAATCCATCACAACAAAATCAAATAAATTTAATTATAGGGATAGAAACAGAACCCTATATTATCTTAGATGGAAAATAATTTCGATAAAACACTTGAACTCCATTCTTGAGGAAAATATCCTTTCTACTTCAAAAACATTTTCCTTTCTTAACATGTCATACAATATTAAACTAAAAGAAGTTGATTAAAAATAAACATGAAAACTTGTAAAGTACTCTTCTTGGAAATAATGTTTTAAAAATTCATTCATGTAGTATATGTTAAAAAACATTCTTCTCGTACTTTTGTCGGAAAAGTCAAAAAGTACCTCGTACGAAAAACGACAAAAGATTCTTTTCATATCTTTTACTAATAACTCACCGAAGGGTAAAATTAGATTTAAACAACTGTATGTGGATGGAAAAAATATTACTTATTGAGTAATCATGTATGTGGATGATAAAATACACCCTAGTAAATTTTGATGTATAAACAATCTCGGATAAAATTGAGATTGCAAGATTTTCCCTTACCTTAGGTCCGATTTGCTTCGTATGTGTCCGAAAATCCTGTATACTGATTTAAATAATGTTATTGACTTATTACATAATCATAATTATTTTTATGATATCATATATGTTCATATTCTTAGCTTTGTATTAGTAATATTTCATTACTACTTATTATTCGGGTGTTTATTACTTTTTGTTCTTATGCGTGTTTTGTCAAATAAATTCTTATTTTTCTTTTTAGGATATAGATGCCTCATTTCCAGAATGGTATTAGTGTTATATATATCATATTAATTCATTCAATTCATTTATATAATCATTATTCAATGAAGATCATGTAGAACGAGTCGTATCACATCGTAGAGACATTATTCCGTACGTACGTACGAGCGATGATATCGTTCCCATGATCGTGGAATTGTATTGGAGTGTATATATACTATTTCATAATTAATATAACTTTAAAATAATCATATATAGTCATTATTTACACCATTATACCCATCATAGTATGGTGGTGGTGGAAAATAAATTACACCACGGCGTGGAGACGGTATTCCGTACGTACACACGCGCTGTGATTTCGTTTTCCGTAGGATGGATAGATGGTGAAATAGGGTTTTTTAATATTTATAATAACATATTAGTATATTAGTGATACTGATGTTATTATTTTATAATGAAACAACAAAAGAAGAAGAAGTGGAAGAAGAAATAAAGTAGAAAAATCGGTAACGGACATTACCTCTTCTTTGAAGCGCCTCTTTGAGATCTCCTCTTAGGGAACTAAAATTGGTCTTTGAAGAAGACCAGGACCTCTAGTATGTTTCTAGGGAAGTGTAGAGGAGATATTGGCAGGGGTTGTCCGAGCTTGAAGGCTCAAACTGGTGTGAGGAAGAGAGGGAGGAGGTGCCCTTTTATAAGGGAGGAGAGGGGAACCTTTAGAATAACTAAATATATTATTTTATTATAAAGTCAAATTGGGTTTTTAATATATAAAAATTGATATATTTAGAATCTAAGGTGAGGATGGGTCGAAATCCCCCCATCCAATAGAATTTAGAAAAGTTTACGTATCAATTTTAACCTTATCATTTAGATTTTACTTTAAGTTTGATAATTTAACTTTTACCGTGTCTTCTTTTTTTCTTACACTATAAGGTTAATAAACATACTATATGAAGCCAAACGAACCCCAAGTTGTTTATTATTAAAATATATAACCTTATCTATGTCCTTTGGCCGAAACATAGATTTTTAGGAATAAAATAACAATTAATAATATAGTATTTGTTTTGAAAATAATTTTATGTCAATTTTGACACTATTTGGTAATTGATTTTTTTGAAAATCATTACAGCATTATTAGTTCGAGAAAATTTAATTAAATAAATACTAACATGTCATATTAACAGATAGAATTATTAGAATTTATAAAAAGTCTAAAATTACATTTATTTGGGTATTTATAACATCAATTATGTCAATATTTCATTAATAAGATAATTACTGCATCATCCTTGTTTTATTAATAAATTAAATTGTTTAATGTCTAAATATTATAAATAAAATACCATTATTTTGGAAATCTTTTTATATTTCTAATGAATATTTTTAGTCGAATTTATCTTATTTATAACCCTATATTAAAAATGATTTAGTTATTAAACATTGATTTTATCTATTTTAACCCTTCTTTAAATAAATTGATAATAAATGTCCTAATCTAATCCAAGTGGGCCTTAATGGTCATATTTTATTCCTAATGTAGTTTTTGGTTGAATTAAACTTATCCCATAGAATTAGGACATGTGTTAGGGTAATAATAATAACACTTTTACCGTTAATTACCCTATTTACTTTTAACCGTGGTAAAAAAAGTAAAAAGTTACTATTCACCAAAAATTATTTTCATCTCATTGAAACAAATTTTAGTCCTTGATATTAACCGTGTCTCTCGGATTTTCAAAATTCTACTCACAAAAGCGGTAAAATTAAGTTTTATGAAAAATTCAGTTTTTTTAACTACCACTTAGTGGTTTCACTATTCATCAAAAAATGAAAGTTTCCAGAAAAATACAAAAATTTAGGCCTAAGATATATTTGATATTATGAATTCAAAAATGATGTTTATTTTACCAAATTCAAAACATATCAGTTACATTAACTAATTTAAAAAGTAATTCCTGTCATCAAAACAAATAGCGTGTTTTTAAAAGATAATAACTATCAAAAGATTGACACTTGTTTATGTCTGGTTTAAATGTGAAATTACATCCAATGAACAAAATTTTATTAAATTGTAAAAATATATTCTAAATATAATTTAAAACCACTCAAATTAATAATTTATCACTATTAATTCTTTCGATTAAAAAAGTTGTTTTTAATTAAAATTTAGTAATTTCACTATTCAACAGAATATGAAAGTTATCCGAAAAGTACCAAAATTTCACCCTAAAATAATTTCGATATTCCGAATCCAAAAAAAAAGTCCAAAATTTCAAAAAGTGGTTATTATTATTCATAACAGCTAGTTTTAATAATATTTTAATAGCATATCGTTGTTTAGTGAAACTCGATATTGCGTACGACACAAGCTATTGAGGAAAGCCACAGTTGCGTGTAAATAATGCCAAGCTAGAGTTTTGTGTAGGGAAAGATTACTTTGTTGATTTATATTACATAAAAAAATATTTCTCATAAAAGTCTCGGGCGTTACAGAACGTGTACTCACCATGATGAGCCCCCCTTGTGTTTAGTAGCATAGGATGCTTTTCTAGAATGCCTGTGAATATGGGAAAGTAATTCTGTAATGAATGTTTGAATAAATGATTTTAACCCATGGGGTTGGAGTTTGATGAAACTTAATGATGAGGTTGTGTACTTTCTAAGGGACAATTGATTTTGAATGTGGTGCCACGAAAGTTCAAATGTGGTTTCTGTTCATGGTTAATTAACGTGCAAAGAATTTATTAATGTAAAGTGATTTTTATGAAAAAAAGGGAATGAGGTAACCTAATGAAGTTATTTAACTAGTTGTGTGCTTATAGTATGCCTTGTCTTTGAAATAGTAGCCCGGAGTCCGAGATACATTAGCAGCAGTTGAGTTTAAGACTAGGTTATTCCCATAGTGTGGTTGTGAGTTATATATATTCTATACCTTTTGTGTTTATATATGCTACTACACCCTGTCGGTAAGGGAAACTGACACCCCAGGGATTCTAATCCCTGGGGCGTGTTTTCCCCAACATTCCGGAGGGAGGATGAATGGCTGACTACCCCCTTTGACCCCACTCTCTTCTCTTGGTATATACTAGTGCTGTTGGCACAATGATTAGTTTTCCCCATATATTTGTGTAGAGGGTTGTAATGGCTTGTGGTTATATCCACACATAAATTCTGGATGTAGTATCCTATGGACTACTATGGATGTAACGTGTATATGCTATGATGACTTGAGGATCCTTATGCGGTGTATGGGACGTAATGGCTTGAGGTACAATACCCGACGTATGATACACGTTATGTGGGTTGTGGTGGCTCCCGGAACCTACCTGGTTACCTTTGGTTATGAGGATGGTGTGGAGCATAGCCCAGGTGTCTGCGGGAAAGACATTGTGGTGCACGTGGTGCATATTGTGGAGCTTAGCGCAAGTTTATACGGGTAAGCCATTGGAGAGATATGAACAGGACGTATGTTGTTGGGGAAAAGTGGCAAAACAGTGGGGAAGTAGTAGCGGGGTACCCTTGATATTATTTACTACATACTATATTCTTGTATGTGTTACTTGGTGAGAGTAGCCATGGTGAGATTATGAACTTAGTATACCTGTTTAGGTGATGTGTTGGTTTCACTTGTTGTTCACTGGGCTTTAGCATGCTTTCGTTACTTTTTCACGAGAGGTTTCAGGGAGGATCCTACTAAGTATACTGTTATACTCACCCTACGTATATATAAACTAATTTTCAGGTCACTAGGAGCAGGTTGGAGATCAGGCTGGTTACTACTAGCTTGTGGTTGCAGGAGCTGTTCGGGCATGTGATCGCCGCTGTTTTACTTTATTTTGGGTTCTTGTAGTTTTCCTTTTTTGGTTCTAGTACCTTTTCATGGAATTTCAAATATGAAAATGGGTTTATTTTATATTTTAGTTCTGAGTTGGAGTTGGTTGGTTTCAATCTTATCTCTCTCTTCCGCACGTGTTCTCTTAGAGGGTAATGCCTCCCATTTTGTGTGTTTACTATAACCTCGATGCTAGTCGCCTACCTAGGGACTACTGGAGGCGGGACTCGGGGGTCATTATCTCCCTTCTCACATTGTCGACCCGGGAGGGGTACACTTCGTGGGGAGGGGGTTGTGACCAAGTGGTATCAGAGCTCTAGTTGAGGGATAGAATGGGGTTTGGAGTTAGGAACATGTGACGTTTCATGGGTTGTTAGGGAAACAGTGTCATTCATGTTTAGAAAGTGCGATAAAAACAGGAAACTGGCTGAGACATATACGTTTAGGTCCCCCTATGATACGATGCATGGACCTTTATGTTTACAATGTCTACTAAACAAGGTGATACTGGTTGCTGGGTAGAGGCCTAGGAAAGGATCATGCAACATTCATCTTTATGACTGTGTTTGAATGGTTAGACCCTGGGATATGTTACCCAAAGATGAACAAAGGAAAAAAATTAATTAATTAATGTTTATTCTTCCATATTTCTAGATTAGGAGATCTAATTGTTTGTTATTTTGCAGGTATGGCTCCAGGTCGATGTCCTTGTCAGTTTTGCACATAAGACGTTCAACTGACTATTCCAGCAGGTCGCCGCAGGGTAGAGGTTGACGATGACGACTTGTGGAGGAAGACACTCCGAGAGTTTCAATGCTAGTGTCTGTAGAAGTATGAGGGCTCCGTTTCAGATTCATTCACGGAATACTAGTTGGAGGAGGTCGAGATCAGCTTTAGTTCGATTCGTTCTCGGAAGGAGCACTGGGTGTCCATGGTTGTGATGATGCTGCGTGGAGCAGTAAGGCAGTGGTGGCTCTTGTTACTCGAGTATCGTGGGGAGTCAGCGATCCCATGGGAGGTGTTCCGAGACAAGTTTAGAGTTGAGTTACTTTCTTCGACTGTGAAGGCATCTAGTTTCCAGGAGATTATTACCCTTCGACAGGGGAGCTACAGTGTTCGGGTATTTGGGATCTGTTTCAGGAACCTTCTACGATATTTTTCGAACCAATTGCTGGATGAGGAGGCCAGGGCAAGGCATTTCGAGGAGGCTTTGCGTCCACAGATCCACCACCATGTCACCCCATTTATGCTGAAGACATATCTTGAGGTGCTGGTGAGAGCGAAGGTTGCTGAGAGGACTTTGGTCGGGACCGAATCATTACGATAGGGGAATCGTCATGGTTCTTCATGAAGTAGAGCTGTGGTCAGGGGTTCCCGATTTTCAGGGTAGAAGAGTTTCCGTTCACCTGGGGGTAGGTCCCAGCACTTTCCATCTCGTTTCTACAGAGGCAGAAACTCTCAAACCTATACCAAGGTATCAAGCGCTTGTTTTTCTTGTGGTGGTTGTGGTCATCAGCAGTGGGAGTGCCCGACCTTTTAGGGCGGTCATCGTGCACAGGGCGCTTCACTCCAGGTTCCTCCGTTGAGGCAGTTCCAGCCGAGGCAGCAACAGCTAGTTGCACCAGCTTTCGATTAGCAAAGGGTAGTTGGGGAAAGCAGAGATCAACCCCATGACACTCCTTTTCATCAGATATTAGAGCGCGGCCATGGGGGTGGTCGTCATCAGGGTCATAGAGGCCGTGGAGGAGGCCGTGGTCAGCTTCATGCTCTAGCGTTTCCAGCACCAGACGAGATAGATGTTGTTCAAGGTGCCCTTTGCTTGTTTTCTACCTTGGTTTATGCCTTTTTTTATTCAGGAGTGACACACTCCTTCATATCACCTACCCTTGACCATGCTTTGGGACATGAGGTAGAGAGGCTTCCAGTGCCCTTGTCATTGACTACGCCAGTTGGAGGTTGAGCTTGTTTGTTTGAAGTATGTAGAGATTGTGAGCTAGTGTTGGGGGAACACCACTCTTGGGGATATTTCCTATGTTTGCGTATATAACCATATTATGTCATCCTCGACATGGATTGGTTGTATTCGGTTCATGATATCGTGGATTGATTTAGGAAGAAGGTCATCTTCATTCGTGCGGATGAAGAGCAGGTGGTGTTTGTTGATGAGAGAGATCGTCGAATGGGTCACAGGCGCGTTCCATCCATATCTTCCATGATGGCTGAGTTGATGCAGAGTTCTTTAGAGGTTCAACAGTTGACATTTCCTAGGGTCATAGAGGAGTACCCTGATGTTTTTCTAGAAGAGGTTGTAGCCTTACCCCGTCGACGAGAGATCGAGTTTGGGATTGAGCTACAGCTAGGAGCGTCTCCTTTATCTATGTATCCATATAGGATGGATCCTTATGAGTTTCAAGATTTACTTTTGCAGCATGATGGTCTGTTGCGGTGTGATTTTGTTCGGCCAAGTGTGTCACTATGGGGTTCTCCCGTTCTATTCGCGAAGAAGGCTGATGACAGTTTGTGGTTGTGTGTCGATAATAATCGCTTAAACAAAGTGACAATAAATAATCGTTATCCTCTTCTCCATATTGACGACTTATTCGATCAACTGAAGGGTGCATGTTGGTTCTCAAAGATGGACTTTCGTTCATGATATCATCAAATGCGTTTGAAGGATGAGGATATCTCGAAGACTGCATTCCATTATCTTCATGGAAATTATGAGTTCGTTGTAATGCCGTTTGGTGTAACGAATGGTCTAGCTATGTTCATGGGCTTGATGAATGTTGTGTTCTTCAAGTTCCAAGAATAGTTCATGGTAGTTTTCATCAACGAAATCCTTGTATACTCCACATCTAAGGAGGTGCATACAGATCATCTACGAGCGGTTTTGGGAGTTCTTCGTCGACATCAACTATTTGAGAAGTTGTCGAATTGTGTGTTTTGGGCTCGAGAAGTCTGTCTCTTGGGGCATGTTGTGTCCCAATTGGGATTAGCTATGTATTCTTCAAAGATAGAAGCAGTGGTGTCTTCGGCAGTCCCCAAGACAGTTTCAGATGTGCGAAGTTTCCTTGGGCTCACGGGATACTACAAGAGGTTCGTAGCCAATTTCTCTCGGTGTGCGACTCCTCTGATAACTTTGACTAGGCAAGAGCAAGCTTTCATATGGACTTATCAGTGTCAGATAGATTTCAAGTATCCAAAGGAGAAGTTAGTAAGTTCTCCAGTCCTTTGTCTTCCTAGTGTGGGAGTCCAATTTGATGACTTCTACGATGCTTCACATTTGGGGCTGGGCTACGTTCTCATGCAACAGAGGTAGTTTTTTCTTATGGGTCTCAGAATTGGAGCCCCCATGAACGCGACTATTCCACCCATGATCTTGATTTCACAGCCATGGTGTTCGATCTGAAATTGTGGAGACATTACCTCATTGGTGAGCACTTTGTGGTTTTCATTGATAATAAGAGTTTGAGGCATGTTTTCTCCCAGTGTGATGTGAACTTGAGACAACGTCGTTGAATGGAGTTATTGCTTGAATACGACTTCGAGATATTGTATACACTTGTAAAGGGGAATGTTGTAGCTGATGCACTGAGCTGAAAGTCACGTAGTGATGTTGTGCATGAATCCGGTGATCCTTGGAGAGTGACGGAGGAACTATCATCTTTTCATCTTGATATGGGTGAATTTGGGGGAAGAGGTTGCATTTTCTAGATGATGGTGCAATAATCCTTGGTGGAGAATGTGGAAGAGTCCATGTTGGGGGATCTTGAGGTGGAGGTCTGGAGAGACAGAGTTGTTTGTGGTGAGGCCCCTGATGGTTGGTCGAAGGATGAGAAACACTGAGTATTCTATCATGGAAATCATTTTGGTCCCTTGAAAATGTGCAAGACGGTTCTATGAGGGTTACATAGTTCACCCTTAGCAGTACATCCTGGTGTGACAAAGATGTACCGATCCTTGAGGAGTCAGTTTTGGTGTCCTAGGTTGAAGCACGCGGTTTCAGAGTTTGTGTCTCATTGTTTGGTCTTCCAGAAGGTGATGGCTGAACACCGTGTTCCTGGTGTCCTTCTCCATCCATTAGAGATTCCTCAATGGAAGGAGTAGGACATCTCAATGGACTTTGTTACAAATTTACCTCGAGATCAGGGAGGCCATGATGCTATTTGGGAGGTAGTGGATCATTTAACAAAATCGGCCCACTTCATAGCGATCAAGGAGTCGAGTTCAGTGGAAGTTTTGTCGAGGCAGTGTCTAGAGGAGGTGGTGAGACTTCATGGAGTCCCTAAGAAGATCATTTCTGATCATGATCCTCGTTTTACCTCCAGGGATTGGAGAGGTCTCCAACATGCTTTTAGTTCTCAGCTATGCCTTAGCACTACTTTTCATCCTCAAACGGATGTTCAGACAGAGCGAACCATCCAGAATCTTGGAGACATGTTACGCTCTTGGGTCCTGGATTTTGGAGGTTCATGTATGAGGCACATAACCTTGGTGGAATTATCGTACAATAATATTTTTCACTCTACCATCGGTATGGCTCCGTTTGAAGACTTGTATGGCCGAACTTGTTGTTCTCTGTTGTGTAGAACTGGGGTTGGAGAGTCAGCAATTCTCGGACAGGAACTAGTTTAGAATACAAAAAGGATGGTTTAAGTGATTCATGAGTAGATGAAGAGAACACAATATCGTTAGAAGTTATATTATGAACAGAGAAGGAGACCCCTAGAGTTTGATGTTGTGGATCATTTGTTTTTGAAGGTGACTCCCCTTCGTGGGCAGTGAAGGATTGGTCATGGGAGTAAGTTTTCTCCCTATTTTGTTGGTCCTTTCGAGGTGTTAGCTCATGTTGGAGATGTGGCATACCGAGTGGAACTTCCCCCTTAGATGATTCAGATACATGATGTTTTCCATGTATCACAGCTACGTCATTATCTTCATGATGACTCCCAAATCATCGATCGGGGGGAGATCGATGTTGATGATGCTGCCACCTTTGAGGAGCATCCTGTGGAGATCCAAGACCGCAAGGATAATGTGTTGTGTGGATGTTCTATCCCCTTAGTTCGTGTCTTGTGGCAACACAGTGGCATGAAGGAGAGTACTTGGGAACGTGAGTCACAAATACATGCTCAGTACCCAGAGTTGATTGATTTTTAACTCTTTTCATGTATTGTTATAACTTTTGTGGTTATGAAACATTCTTGATTTTGAGATAGATCCCATTGTTGCATTGGTGGATTGCTCTATTTTGAAAGATATCTCAAGGGGTGTTTGGTCAGACCCTGTTTCGTTTTCTTTTTAGGTTGGTTTAGGATTCTCGAGGATAAGAATTTTTTGACAGGTTTCTGATGTAATGACCTGGACCTCTCTAGTCCATTCCATTGGGAAAATGTGGTGTTGGAAGTTCACTAGAAGGTCAAGGTGGAATGGTGTGCCTTTGGGTGGACATTAAATGAAATATAAATGGTTATGGTCTTTGTATGGGAGGCGCACGGTTTGCCTAAACCATGTGGCCAAACAGTGCAAGGCTGGTCTTGGAGGCAGTGGCTAACGAATGGTTAGTGCACGGTTTGTCTAACCGTGCAGACTAACTGTGCGAGGAGGGGTTGTTGAGGCAAAAGCTAACACACGGTTAGCACACGGTTTGTGAAACCGTGCAGACTAACCGTGCTTCCACTAATAGTTAGATCCTAAAATTGTGGATCTAACTCATTTTCCCTTTAATAACCTCTTTAAAGCCCCTAATCGGCCATAACTCTGGATTACCTTTCCTTGGAGGTGGAAGAACCTCTCCCAAGTGTTTTGGAGGCGATCCAGAGGCTTCTCTTCAAGAATCGATGATGGTTTCTAAAGGTAAGTGATCCATTTGTTTGGTTTCGTAGATCTACGTAGATATACTCCTCCTCTTCTCTCAGAAACATAGATCTACGCCCGTTATGGGTAGATGTAAGTGTTTGGATGTTGTTTATGTTGTTCTTTGGTCTTGGATGTGTTATGAAAGCAGATCCAAGGAGGATTCGTGGAGAATCGACCCGGTTTCTTAGCCGTTCATCGACTGTTGTGGGTTTCCTCGAAACCCTTGAGCTAGGGGATTCATGCTTCTATCTATTTTACATGAAATCATATTGTTCTCATGTGTATTCCTGTTGGATGACTTGGGAATTTACCTAATTAAATACATGAACAAGATTAAAATAATCGGGTTGATTGCATGTTGTTGCTTGGTACCGTGATAACAGTTTGCCTCTTGATTTGCTAGATAGTGTGATATCTATGCCTTACTTGATAGCATGTTATTCTTGATGAAATTGGTAAAGAATGTAAAGATGAAATTAATTGATAATTAATTGGCTAATGATAAAAGGCATGTAAATGAATCTGGTTGTTGCCGCTGTTGTAGTTATTCTAATTTGATGTTGATCAAATTTGGAATAGTAAGAAAGTTTAATCTTCAGTGATAGCTTACTGAATTGGTTCATGATGTTGCAACCAACGAATTGAAATTGTTAAATCAAGATGGATTAAATAAATTAATTGATTTCCATGAAGGGTTAGGAGTTACCCTCTTGTTGTGAATTAGGGCTAAAAGCTCATTGGATGTGATTGTTGGTGTTTGTTGTTTGAAGGCCGAATGCCTTGTTAAAGGGCTAGGAGCCCATTTGTTGTAATGATCCTTTTCCTGTTGCTTGTGCTATGCTGTGACCCTAGAAGGTGTACTATGATATCTTGTGTTGTGATGTGACCCTGGAGGGGTCTTGTGATATGTGGAGGTATTGAGGCCAAGTGGTTGTGGCAGCATATGATTCCTAGAGTGGCGAGATGCATCGGTTTATTCATGTGGGTGTCAGGGTATGCCACGTTCTTTTCCATGTTTAGTCACTCAAGGGAGAATGGGTCTATGCTCTGGCTATAGGCGGAAAAGACTCGACGGTTAGTACGTCTACTCACAGTGTGGAGCCTCCTTGTGTTTAGTAGCATAGGTTGCTTTTCTAGAATTCCTGGGAATATGGGAAAGTAATTCTGTAATGAATGTTTGAATAAATTATGTTAACCCATGGAGTTGGAGTTTGATGAAACTTAATGATGAGGTTGAGAAATTTTGAAGGGATAGTTGATTTTGAATGTGATTCCAAGAATGTTCAAATGTGGTATTTGGTCATGGTTAATTAATGTGAAATAATTAATTAACGTAAAGTTGAATTGATGAAAAAAAGGGAATGAGGTAACCTAATGATGTTCTTTAACTGGTTATGGATTATAAGATGCCAAGTCCAAGAAATAGCAGCACAGTGTCTGAGAGACGTTAGCTGCAGTTGAGGCTAAGACTAGGTTATGCCCATAGTGTGGTTGTGAGTTATACATATTCTGTACTTTTTGTGTTTATATATGCTACTCCACCCTGTCGGTAAGGTCCACTGACACCCTAGTGATTCTGAGCCCTGGGGGGTGTTTTCCCCAACATTTCGGTGGGAGGAGGAATGGCTGACTACCCCCTTTGACCCTGCTCTCTTTTCTTGGTAGATACTATTTTCATTGTCACAACGGTTTTTTTTCTACATATATGTTTGTAGATGGTTATAATTGCTTGTGGTTACTTCCACACATATATTATGGAGGTAATATTCTATGGACTAGTCTGGGTGTAACATGTATAGGCTGTGATGGCTTGAGGATCCTTACGCGGTGTATGGGTTGTAATGGCTTGAGGTACAATACCTGATGTATGATACACGTTATCAGGTTGTGGTGGCTCCCAGAACCTACTTGGATACTTTTGGTTGTGAGGATGGTGTGGAGCTTTTCCTAGGTTTCTGTGGGCAATCCTTTGTGGTGCACGTGGTGTAGATTGTAGAGCTTAGCCCATGTTTATATGGTTAAGCCTTTAGAGAGAGATACACAAGACGTATGTTGTTGTGGAAAAGCAGCAAACTAGTGGGGAGTAGTAACGGGGTACCCTTTATTTTATTTACAATATACTATATACTTATATGCGTTACTTGGTAAGTGTATCCATGGAGAGATTTGGGTCATAGTATACCTGTTTAGGTGATGTGTTGGTTTCACTTGTTGGTCACTGGGATTTAGCATGTTTTCATTACTTTTGCACGAGAGGTTTCATGGAGGATCCTGCTGAGTATACTGTTATACTCACCCTATGAATATATAAACTATTTTTTAGGTCACTTGGAGCAGGTTGGAGATCAGGCTGGTTACTACTAACTTATGGTTGTAGGAGCTGTTCGGGCTTTTGATCGATGTTGTTTTACTTTCTTTTGGGTACTTGCAGTTTTCCCTTTTTGGTTGTTGTACTTTTTCATGGTATTTCACATATGTACATGGGATTCATTTATACTTTAGTTCTGAGTTGGATTTGGATGGTGTCTATATTATCTCTCTCTTCCGCATGTGTTCTCTTAGCATGTAATGCCTCCCATTTTGTGTGTTTACTATACCCTCGATGCTAGTTGCCAACCCGGGGACTACTAGAGGTGGTACTCGGGGTTCATTATCTCCCGTCTCACATTTCCAGCACAGGAGGGGTACACATTGTGGGGAGGGGTTCATGACAAACATAACTTGAGGAGGTTAGGGTTTTGTTGCATTAGGTATATTATCCCATGTAAAGAACCATTAAAGGGATGAAAAAATAAATCTATTGATTATATTAAAACTAAACAAAATAAAAACATTTAAATTCATCCAAATACAAATAGGCTAATAATAAAAATGAAATTCAAATCAATATTAATAAATTTATTTATAAAAAATACATGAAATATATTAGCACATGGAGAAACCAATCCATTTCAACTAGATAATAAATATATTATTATTAATATAAATATAAATTATACTAGGACAATAGAATGACTATGAGCTATATTAACTAATAAAATGCATAAATTTAAAAAAACATGAATCCAAACATATTCAATAAAAATTTAACTTATAGAAAAATCAATTAAATATATTTAATAATAATATATTTGACGTATTTGAAAATATTAAGTATATTATTTTGACATTTTATTGGTCAAAAAAAACATAACAGTTAAATATAAAATTTAATAATAATTAACAGTAATGTTTAAAATAGTTATAACATTTTTCTAAGCATTACTTTAAGAAATTACCAATAAAATTTACAAATATTGTTATTATAAAATTTAATAATCATTACAATGACAAAACATATCCCATAAAATAATGTATATGTTCTATTAAACATATTCATATTCAAAACAATACTAAAATTAATCTACAGAAAAATAATAAAAGAAATACTAATAGTATTACTGGCATGTAGAAAATATGATTTTACAAATAAAATTCAGAATGTACAAGTAATTATTCTATAATATACAACCCATAAAAAAAATAAACAAATATTATAGTATAAAATAATTGATATATTTATTTCAACAAGTAGACTCCAATACAAGACAACAAGAGATTAATTTCTCAATATTAGTTACTAAATAGTCTAGAGAAAAATTGAAATGGAAAAAAGTACCATTGATCAATTAGGTAAAAAACCAAAAACCAAACAACATTTTTTGATAAAATAAAATACGTAAAATCCTTTATGAGTTCCACATTTCTCAATCCGGGTTTTATAAGTTATTAAAAAAAGTCAAAAATTCCATCATATCGATAAATTAAATTCCATTATGAGGCCCTTACATTATTGGGATTAAATAAAAATTCCAACAAAAATAGATTTATTCCCCAACATAATACTAATCCAATAATCATGAATACATAGTGTCTAAAATGAATAATAACCTTGAAACAAAAATAAATCCTAATTTGTGGGTAAAATAATGAATTTCAATAATATATAGAGTGAGTATCATGTATGTATTACATGTTAAATGGATGGATGCAGCTAAATGGGAAAATAGATTATGTTGGATTAATCAGAGGTATAAGAAGAGTGGATGAGAGGATAATCCATAGATTAGGGATTAGAAAACATTATAGAATATAATATCGGAGTGATGATGGGTGAGCATGTCTGACACTATGATATGGAAGGAATAACTAATTTAGTCTTATAATTGATGTTGATTGAGGGAGAGAGAATAATCAATGGAATGTCCAGGGAGAGTGATAGGTCTTGACTGAGTGCATGAAACAACAATAATTATAGGGAGTTAATAATTATCTATGAATATTGGGAGATTTGAATATGAAATGAATAGAGTAAACATGAATGTATTGATTATTTTATGTGATAATAAATGATGGAAAGTGACAACTTATCCCATAGTGGAAATAAATAAAGGATTAATTGGATTGGTTGGGTCTATTTGGATCATTATTTTATCATCCTATTATCTAATACAACATAATACTTAGTAGACCCAAATTAACATGACCCAATCATATATTATGTGTAACCTAACCCAAACCGGTCACATAAATTTAATTGGTTTGTGTGGGGGTCTGTAAACCTATATAAATTGGCGAAGGGTACCATCTATGTTGAATAAATGTAAACACAATGGGATTCAATTCCATATAAGTTTATCTATGGATGGAAAAAAGGTTATCATAAAATAGAACATAAAAATATTTCAACTATAGAAGACTAGATATTCAGTATAGTTGATATGTATGATTTACTCCCTAATATTAATAAATAACAGTATAGTAAATACAACTAATGAATGGATGATTCATTCATGGATATTATTCTATATTGAACCAACCAATATATCTGATGATTTTTAGTGTGGAATTTCGATATATTCATGATATGTTGGATGGATTAAAAGGAATTTTAAAATATATATTGAATTATAATGTAGTAATTTTCTTAGATGTGGAAATACAGTAGATATAATACTTCAAAATATTTTTAAACTATTATTCATGTCAAAGAAAATGTTATGATGGTTGATGGAGAAATATCTACAGGTACATATATAAGATGATAAAATTGGATATCAAATAGTTTATCTTGGCTAGTGAAGTCATAAATGTAATGATTAAATACATTAATAGGGAGATTGAAGATATGAGTCAAATATAGTTAAAAAATATTCTGACCAGAACACACATAATTTAATATTAGGGAATTATGATTTTCAGGGATGTTTTAAATTTGAAATATGGAAACATGAGAAGAATAAATTCACTATAAAAATAAATATGATTCTAGAATATTTAGATGAATGTAACATAATGAATAAATGATAAATTACATGAGATTTATCTTCGTAAAAATTTAGGTGGACACAACCTTATGAAGAGAGACACATCAATGAAATTTGTAAAAGGAATGAAGTAAAATGTAGTTCAAGAGACACCAACATAACAAAAATCACTAGAAGATATTTTTTAGGATAATAAATGGAAATACCTCTCTAACTAAAATATTCTAATATGGTTGGGATATAAACATTGAATTAAAATAACAATGATACTTTTTTACGCATGAAATTGTTTTTAAATAGAAATAACATCACTTTGGTGGAATACAAACAATGATCCAGGATGAGTTGATTGAAGTTTACGTCGAGTAAAAAAATAAATTACATGACTTTTTATATATAGAAAACAAGTGAACAAATAATAATAAAACTATAATAACACCAGATATCAATTATATGGGAAAATAATATGAAACCAGAGCATCATAAGATGAGATTGTTCTTTAGAATAATTATATAGAGGTTTATCAAGAGTTATATGCTTATCCATTAGATAAATAAATAGATGATATGAGTTTCAAACATGCTTATTCCTATGAGTGTTGATAATATTAAGATTTAATGGGATGGAAGAATATATGACTTATTTTATAATGTAATATGTGTACTCCAAGATAAATAGATTAAGAAATCCATTGGATGATAAAGGATGACTCGATATAAAGTTGTGATGATTAGAAGTTGAGATGATAAGTCAACAAATTTGAAACCTAATTGTTATTTAACACGTACAATTAATACATGATGACCACTGGAATATCATAAGTAATGTGAAAATTTTAAGATTAAGTATGTCATAGGTTTATAGGTGAAGTGAAGAAAATCATTTTCAAAAGTTGTTGAATTAAACCAATGGATGTAAGTTCACCAGATGATGCCAAGGGACGTCACATTAATGTGATATAAATTTCTTAGATATGATACTGTGATTTTTGATCAATGTGTGAAATTAATTGAGGAAACATTTTGGTTAAATAAAATAATTTTGGACGAGTTGAAGATCGGTTACACCATGGGTTGTGAAAGGTTTGACATAGTGAAACCCAATATCTTCGTAAGATATTAGAGGTGATATCAAAATAATGTGATGGTGGGAGTTTTTAATTTAGGAATATGTATTTTCTAGATTTATAGGAGGAATTATATCTATATAAAGGGGAATATCATTTATATATTTATTGGTGAGTTCTTGTGTGGAGAAACTAAGATGGTGAGAAAAGTTAAAGTGAAATGTTTTTAGAAAAACATTTATTAGTGGTTCATATGGTTTAGTGTATGTAGAAAACTGAAACATTAATTTCTATGGAATAATTGACATGAATGGAACCTTAGGTTCGTAAGAAGTTGTGTAAGGTCACTAGATTCATATTAATGAAAATTGAGATCGCAAAAAATGTCAGAAAAATATTTATAAAACATTTGGATGTAAAAGTTATATGAACTATGTGATTTTTATTTAGAATAAATGACGTAGAGGACACATTGACATTCAAGTGGTTCTTGTGAAGTTTTATAAGGTTTTCAAAGTTCAATCAATATGAAATTTATTAAATAACAATTTAAGAATGATGCTTCTAGTATAAAAAACATTACCATTCCTACGGAATGATAGAAGATGCTTCTTAAGAGATAGTATATCCATATGTGAAATATAGTAGAATTGGTATTTAAGAAGATACCTTATATTGTATAAAGTATAAAAAACTCCATTTTATTATGGTGATAAGAATAGTAAAATTCTATTAATTATGATAACAAACTGATTTATCAAGGATTTGGTTTTAGAAATTGATATCAAATATTGAAAAAATACCTATGTGATGATTCATTTATTTTATCTAAATTGTACGATGGGATAGGTGTTGATGGAACACATAAAATATCCAAATTTGTTAACTAATGAATAATTTTTCTTTTACATAAAGGAATCCAATGTCCAGTTTCAACGTTGTCCGAATAAAAAATTTATCCTTGATTCCCCACCTTATGGTGACTACATGGTCCAGTAATACTAACCAAAGTAATTAAAGAGAACAAGGTTCCTTCTATTGGGATATAATATTTTTGACTCATTTATTTTCAATTATTCATATGATATGAACCTTTATAGAACATATAGATATTCCACTTTAAACATTTCAAGAATTTTTTCCCGTTATATAGAAATTAAATGTAATTTTTGGTACTCTACACATTAAGGTTGCATCCAAAACATTGTAGATCCATAGGATGAAAAAATCAAAATAGAAATAGTAGTCATCCTCCCATATTGAGTATAAAGAGGATACAATAATAATGTAATGCTCAAATTGTGAATTTTGTAGTTAAAAAAAATCATAATTTATTCTATTAATATTTGAGAACGAATTGTGATGAGTTGTATCTAGTTAATTATATTGATGAAATATACATGGAGATAAAGAATTAAATGAAGAAATATACACATTGATTTTTCACTTACATTTTTTCTTTCATCAGGGAGATATAAAAAAAGAACAAATAGAGTTGGAAGATAATGAAAAATAAAAGTAAATGGATTTAAGGTACATATGCATGACACCTTCCCAAAATTCATTATGTAAAAATAATAATATTTAATTCATTGAAATGATAATATTCTCTTAGTTAATTGATAACTATGTTTAAAAAAAACTATATTTAAAATGTTCTTTGAATATTTTGATACATTAAATTAATGTTACTTTCAATGTCAAGGTGTCTCGGTAAGATATTAATTATAATCAGAAAAAATATATTTATAAATATATTTCTAAATAATGAAATAATAATGATGAAAAGATAAGAAATAAAATTAAAATGTGTTGAGAAATTTAAATTAATTAAATAAAGGGAAAAACACATTAAGTATAAAGTGTTTTGAGATGGAGATTAAACATTAAGAAAATGATATTACTCAAGATGAATCTTCTCATGAATCTATAAGAAATTAGATTTTATAAATTCTTAAAGAATTTTATAATTCATATATAAATAAATAATGTGGTATCAATAATTTGATTTAGTCAGAAGTTATATCATAAATTGGTTCTAGTTGAATGATACCCCCATGTTCTGAAATTTTTTATTACAAAGATAAAAAATGTTTTAAGTGTAAGGGTAAGAAATTTAATACTAAGTATATTTCGATAAATATAGAACCATAGAAAACATACAATTTTTAATAGGTGAATGAAAAAAAGTAGTGAATGGTCATTTGATAGTAATTGAATTAATGAAATAAAAATCTAGATAGTCGAAGAACCACACACCAGCTAGAGGTGCACACAATATAAAAAGAGAAGATTTGTTGACTAGAACCTATGATAAAGAAAATTTAGATACATGGATATAGATAGTTGAAACAACATATCAACTAAAGAAAAAAATTAAGCACAAACAAGGGGGAATGAAGTTAATGTTGGGAAAAAATAATTTAAGAATTAACTACACTAAATGAATACAGAATATTTGGTAATATTCAATAGATATTAAAGGAATGAAAAGTTATAAAGGTGGTGTCAAGGATGTTTTCATGGAGATTATGATTAATTATTTATTTCTACAATTAATAATTCAGTTATATATAATTTATGGAGTCTTGTTGATGCTCTTTTTCGTCAGAGTGTCCAGTGAATGGTAAAGGGGAATACCTTAAGCACAAAAAGGTTTACCCTTTGAAAAAAATCAACAAAATTGACAAAGTCATGAACTAGAAACCCTTTTAGAGTAAGTCGCGCAAGTCACTTGCATGCCACTTATGGGTCGCACAACTCACATGCACACCACAACCAATTTGAAATTTCGCCCAAGTTGAAAGGTGGGCAATAAATAGACCCTATGGGCCCCCCATTTAAAGGAAACTTTTTTCCATAAGTCATATTCAAGCTCTGGTCGCCCTAGTCTTCAAATCAACTCTTCGTAAATCTTCTAAGGTAAATTTTTACCTAGAATTAAAGAATCGAAGGGGTAGAATAAGGCCTAACTGTTTAGAATTCATCAACAGTTGCATGACTAATTGTTCATACCTCATTAAAAATGGAAACACTTTCCCGCTGCCTTAAAATTTTGATGAAACTTACATGCCTCCATTTTGGAAACATCTTAGGATAATACTAACGGTTTGAGTTATGTCTCGCCCATGTATTACCCTACAGATACTTCGTCACCCAGGTGAACCCATGCCATACATGTATACTTGAGGGACCAAGACTTGCATGCCAAATGACTTATGTGACATACACTTGCGTATCAACATTATTTGTGTTCTTTTCTCCCATTCACATCTCCACTTCAAGATATTATCCCTCAAACCCTTTTCCAAGACATTTATGGCATGGTTCATTTGTTTGCTTCCTTATATTAATGGAATTCAGTGATAACCTCTCCCAAAACCGCGTGACTTACAAGAATTATGCCATTACGGTTAGAGGTTTCCTCCATATAACCTCATCCTTTAAGATGATAAGATCTTTTAATTAGGGTTTCCCCCTCCGGAGTAACTCCCATGTCCCCTTAAACTGGTCATCCTTCTCCGGAGTAATCCCCTGTCATAAGTTCCTTTAACCTGGGCCTCCTTCTCAAGAGTAAGTCCTAATCATAAATTTCTTTTGATTTGGGACTCCTTTTCAAGAATAAGCCCCAATCACAAGTCCCTTTTAATTTGGGCCTCCTTCTCAAAAGTAAGCCCCATTTTTTAAGTCCCCTTAAATTTGGAAATACTCTTTAGGAGTAAGCCACAGGTGAAAACTCCAAATCTCTATAAAATAAAAATACCATTAGGGTCCCTTATCCTGGGATTCTTTCCTGAAGTAAGTCCTTGTCTTCATTTACGTGGGCAGTCATACATACATAAGCCCCACATCATTTCTTGTGATTGCCTCTTTCGTGGAATAATCGGCAGGTTTACTGATACCTCTTCTTTCTCACACCGAGCATGACTCATGTGAGATTAGAGTGTAAACATAATCATGACATCTCTTTTTGGGCCAGTAACAATGCATAAGCCCCATATTTCTTCACCCGAACTACGTGGAATTTGATCTCTACCTTAAAAGTATAGTATATAGGAAGCCTTTATATGGTTCAATACCATACTAAATTTTTTATTTTCCATCCAATATGATGTTAAAACTATATAATTTTTGTCGAAATATGTGGGTTCGGATTCCTTTTAAACAAGGATATATAGGTAGACCATCTACGGGTACGATCCCAACTCTGAAATAATCCCTGTATTTCTGAAGGACAATAAAATTTCAAGTTCCCCACTTAGTGTCTTTAAAACTAGTATGGTCATCATAATGACCAAGCGATTTCTATATAATCTATTGAAGGATACCATTAACTAAGAATCTAAAATACACATGGATGATTCTCCATCGATGAGGACCCTCAAATACATATAAATTATTCTCTAAATCCCATACATCAATTTCCAAATCTATAGGAAAACTCATTTTCATTCTTGGTGAATTAATAAGGATTCGTGAAAATAACTTATATCTATATGAGAGTACTGGAGTAGGCAATAATTCCCCCCCAAAAAAGGTGTGATGAGCCTAACCTCCCATCCTCTCGACTAATGCCAATTCTTAAGCCACATCGGTCCACAACTAATGAGAACCTACCTTTGGAAAGTTTGTAGAAATGGATATAGAATCATTGGGTGTTTTCGTTTCTACAAATAATCTTATTAGAAACCGATTGGAATGTTTGAACCATAAACAAGCAAGGTAATCCCCATGTCTAGAAGAAACAAAAAATGGTGAACCTGACTTTAATACTTAACGAAGTTAAATAATGTTTTAATTATTTGTTAGGCACTTATTAAACTCAATATGAGGGCCAACAAAGAAATTAATAACATATGTGCTCATCCAAAAGATGTAGTCTGGTCAGACTTGTCTTGATTATGTCTGCTATATCAAATAAGCACTCTTTTCCAAGATCTCTCTACAACACAAAATGGATTCCTTAAGGTTCACACTAGTGTGTGCCTCAGATGATACTCATAATAGATCCTCGTCCGCTCTGAGGATGACATCACTTACTCAGTGTCTTCAACGCTGGGTCTCAAATACATTAGTAAGGGAATACCTTCAACATAGTACAATCCCATCTCTGGAGGCCGCTCGACAATCCCTACAAGTTATCAACTCACCCTGGTAGTCTGGACAGCGATTACCAGTGTTCAAGAAGCAAGTTGTTCCAACCACCATCTCCAATTGTTTCAGGTCTTTATCCCCAGAACACAACAACTATTACCTCCCATATTACAGGGAGGAGAATAAAGAGGCCACTAAATGCCTCAGTTCAAAAAGACAGGAGTACTTCCTAAGGACTCCCACTGATAATCACCGCTAGACTTCTGCAGTAGTGCACCCTCAACATGATGAGGGTATCACCTCTAGGAATTCGGCTAAGGTTCCTCAGACTCGATAACAAAAGATGAACCATCAAAGGAGAAATTCGGACAATCGAGAGCTGGTTCTTACCTCTGCCCTATCCGAAAAAGTCCATCAACCTAACTTGATGGAAAACAATGAACGGGCATATACACCCATCCGTACTAATTTCACTGCCCATCAGACTTGTTTAGTAGTAACAATCCAATATCACTAGGAAATTTCGGTAGAGTACTATAGGTAGACACATACACCTATTTATAAATCATCAGCCAGTCAGTAGGCTCGTCTGACTGCAACCAAAAATACCCACCAACCAAATGTGGTGCCACCTATGAACATGCACATACACTTGCTTACACTCATAAATTCTGTCAGCAGTCTCCTATGCTATTATTGAAGGATTTTCATCAGTCATATTCGGTGGAGAACAATAAGTAGAACATACACATGAAATTCATCAAGCTAACCAACAATATCATTTGGTAGCACCCAGAGATGCCAATTGGAAACCTCCAATGAAAAACAGGAAGTAAACAAACTCTCTGCCCCCACACATGAGTACTGTCAGAATTCACTGAAAAGAAAATGAGGACAAGAGCAGAAACACACACCTACTCCAAACACAGAATGAACGTATACTCCCGTTTCGTAAGCTGAAGTCACAAAGAACATTTTTGACAATGGTGAAAGAGAAGAAACAAATCACTGTCCATATTCTGGATACCTGTCATAATATTATAACAAATTCAGTGACATCATAGGGAATGAAACATAAATCTATCATTATCAGTGCAGTGAATCATCAAAATGTCACCTTGGAAAAAATACACACCTTTGTTCCAGTCTAGGAGGGTCATGGGGCATACTCCACCATGTCATACGAACAATCAAGTCAGGAAAATACACTCAATTTAAATGGAGATAGTCATCCAAACCGAACCATTTCTCCTGAGCAGGAACGTACAACTACCCATGATAACCACTTTAGTCAACATTTGGTGTACAAAGTAAGTAGGAAGGCATCCATGAAAAAGCCCATCCAGTGCAGTTAATAAATCAAGAGCCAATATGCAATAAGGCCTTCCTCAATGCTGGAGTTCCTGAAGCCCTCAGAAAATTATCTGTTTTAGCTCGAGATGCGACTCTCTCCTTTTACAAATATTGGAAATCACAACAATAATTCTGATGGACTTCATCAGACACATCCTCATTAAGGCTTGCTTCATTATAATTCGGTCAATCTCGAAGCATCATATTCAGATGAGATCTATGATAACCCTCTGTGTGGCCAGGAGTCCAAAGAAAAAAAGGTTTCACTTTTTCTGTAACCCACCATGGTGGTCCTCCTGATGATGAGAAATTTGTCTTCGAAAGACCTCTCTGCAGTAGAAATTCGCATTGTCTGAAAAATTCTTCAATGGACAATGCAGTAATGAGAAAGCCCTCTTATCTTGAGTCACTTCCAAATGAAAACCCAGTCATGTCTGATGCCTTTCCTCTAGCAGGTGAAATACTTTCTCAATTAGAAGATAGCTAAGAATGTAGGTTATTCTCCAAACCAACCCTGGGTCATTAATCTTCAAATTTGACAAAATAATTCTCTACCAATCTTGTTTAATCTGATGAAGAAACAATGAAGCACCATCTTTAGTTCAATCAGGTAGAGGAATCTTCATCAAATGACAAAGAGGAAGTGCTGAATATGAGAAAAAAAATTGGTGAAAGGTGAAATACTGGTCATATTTTGGCTTTTGGCTGACTCTCAGTATGATATTCTAGAGACATTGACAAAATATTTTATTCATGATATTCGTCTCAACATGTGGAAAACTCTTTTTCACTTAAAGGAAAAAATATTACCTTATAATGAATATAAAAATCATGTTAAGGTAATAGAAGTGATGCAATGACAAACTGACTTGGAATCTCTCTCAGTTTCATGATATCCATTTGTTGAAAAGCAGTAGAGAACCCTTCAGTGTGCATGCCTTGGCGCATTAAAAAATTTGTGCCAGTTAATTACAATGCCCCATCTGGTATTCATATCAGGGGGTTGGATGTTCATCGAGCATTGCATTTCACAGTTCTCTATTATAAAAAAATCCCACCAAAAGTGGTCTAATGCAATGTTATAGCCCATGGATGGCCACATATAACTGATATTGTGTGTAATCAATAGATTTTTCAAGAACATGCATCAAGTAGTTCTTCCCAAATTCAGGCACATAAAGAACAAGTTGTCAAATTAATCGTGCATCAAGAAAATGAGAATATCAAATAGGCTTCTCGTTTAGAGCATGCACATCCTTAGGTGATAGAAGTGTCAGAAATAATCCAACAGTCATCTGAGGCAGTTTATTTGAGTGGATGTCGAATGATGCATCCATCCAATTTCCAGACTAAAATCTGCAAAATCAGGAGAGCTTTTAATAAATATTCAGATGTATCAGCTCAAGAACCACCTCATATTTCCATGATGGGGATTCTTTCAATCCAACCCTCAAGAACAATAGACATGATTCAAGGAGTTGAGCAGGATAAACAGGAACAACCCCAGTCTACCGAACTGGGGAATTTTTCGATTTCTCAATATCTTCCTCAGAAAAAGTTTGTCATATATAGATTATGGAAAAAGCCACAAGAGGAAAACAAAGCCTAATTATCATGAAATTCCCTAAATTTATGGTTCATCATGAAATTCTTGTGGGATCAAACAAACAAAAGGAAATGTCTCATAAAGGACATTGAAGAAGACAATATCGAAGAAACACTGACATAAAGGATGTAATGCATTATACATCGATAAATTTCATCAATGCCATTGTCACTGATCCCTTAGAATGTGAGGATCACTCAAAGGAATCAGATGAAGATGTTCTGGTTCAAGAGGCTACATACAGAGAAACAAATGAAGAAGGTGCGCGTACCTGAAAACAATGGTTTAACCAGAATTAAGGTATGCCTTCAAATAGAAAACTTTCCCTCTCTGAATGGTGTCCAACAAGGGGAAAGGAAAAAAATTCAGGTTAAATTCTACCCAAAATCTTGGAAATTCCAATCACTCTCATTAGAGGATAGGGTCACACATAAAGAATGAGAAATGAAGGATTTAATTTGATTAAATATAGAACTACTTCAAGGCAGTCATCCTCATAAGCATGCTGAAGTTAATCAATCCATGGAATTTTTTGCAGCTATTGGGATGGATCGAGAATATCCCACTATAAATGTACACCCTCACAGGTCCAATCCTATGGTTTATATGTGACTGAAACTAGAAAATACTACCATCAGTGATAGTACCAGTCACCACACCTATCCAAAGTCCAGTTATTGCACCTACACAGAATCCAGCTCAACCAGATGTTTCTCAAACATTAATGATTACCATTGCGTCACTAAAATCTTGTTTGGAAGATATGGAGGAATGTCGTGCACTAGTTCAACTAGAGAAGAGAGCATACCCTGAATAGGTGGATTCAATTCCTCCGACACCAAATTTTGCGAGTACCATATTCCCAATTTGTAATGGTTCGGGTGATCCGGAACAACATTGAACATATTTTGTTTCTCGTTGTGATCCAATTATGGGAACACCTCAACAACAAGAAGCAGTTAAGAATATGTGTTTTATGAAGTCATTACAAGGACCTACTTCTGTCTGGTATACTAGTTTGCAATCTCGGTCAATTACTGGGTGGGAAGATCTCTGTCAGAAATTCATTCTTCAATTTATCTCAACTTTACCAAAGATGATTGTTTTTTATCTTACCAATTGTATGAAAAAGGAAAATGAAAGTGTTTCAGATTTAATTGCTCTCTGGAATGGATTAACATAGTATTTATGTTTAGCACTCCCTCATGAAGAGTTTATTCCATTATTTGTGGAAAATCTGCATGATGAATTATGAATACCATTGATCCCTGTGAAATACACAGGAGGGTTTTGGGACCTTACTTCAATCGCTCAATAGATTTAAGACTCTATTATACAGAATAAGGATAAAACCCATGTAATTATATCAGTTCTAAAAAAGAAAATAGGAATGGCACAAAATGTTACTGTTACACTTAAACAAGCACATGTACCTGCTTCAAATTTGAAACCTTCATCATATTGAAGTTATCCACCTCCTGAGTGTCAAAAACCATGACCATCTCATCAAGATGATCGAAGAGATTAACGGAGGAAACAATATGAGGATTTAAAGAACAAATTTTATTCTTTCTGGAAGGAGCTTGTTCCTGGTTACTTCATCTCGACTCTGCAAAACAATTTGTATCAGTTTCCAAGGCCCAAAGGGCCAAAAAATAAAAGAGATGAAGACCTCCCCACCTATTACATGTTCCATCAGATGTTAGGGCATCCCATTTAGGAGTGTTTTGTCTTCAAATAACTCCTGTAAAAGATGGTGGACATTGGAAAAGTAAAAATGGAAGGTTCATCAGCATAGGTAGCACATGTTACTGCTACTGATCTAGAGAAAGAAGGCCGGTGGGACAAAGTCAAAATGAAAAATGTGAAAAAATATGATGATTTAATGGTCAAGAAAATGATCAACCGAACTCATGCCATTTTATGAATGGAACTGAATCTACAAATTTTGTCTTCTACTGTTTATACCACAACAAAACCCCCTTCATCAGAATAAAAATCGTCAATGAAGTGTCATAATTCAAAGAAAAAAGTGTAGTCAGAAGAAAATGAGCTTGTGTCAATGCCTAAGTTGTCTTTGACTCTGGCAGATTTGATGCCATCTGCTTCAAAAGCACGAGCACCACCCCACCAAATAGCACAACCTGAACTGGTTTGTCAGGAAGAATCTTCATAAAATGAAGATTTTATTTTTGGTTCTGTTTAAATGTTTCATTTCATGGATCCAGATTCCAATGACAGTTTCAATTATTATGAGCCTATGTTACTTATATCTAACAGAGGAATTAGAGGAAGAGATAGAGTTCTATGATACAGAGGAAGACATGGATTATCCAGTAGCCACTATTTCAATCCTACCCCCAGATTTAACTGTATATGTGTTATAAACTTGTGGAAAATACCATCACCAGGATCAACAAGAATAATAATGTTCTTCTACTCATGGCAGATTCGGTCTTGACACAGTTATTTTGGAGGACCGGTAAGAGGTTACACCTTCTTCCTATTAGAAATTAGATAGGCATAGTCGGTCAAATCTACTAAAGCTAGGAGTGTTTCTAATTCCGGCCCCAATATGGGATACATCTTCTGCTAAAGCATCAACTTCCAAGGCACCTGCAAAACCACATTTTCATGCTATGAAACATAGACCTTTGGAAAAAAGTATGATGTCTTGATACATTTGTCCCATGTACATGCGAATTTATCAATTCTAGATAACTTGAATCTATCAAAATATCTTTGGGAGGAACTTATTAAAGCTTTTTCAAGTCCTCAAGAATTCAAAACTGAAATTGATGCGGATGGGGTCTTCTGTAGAGAGAATGATCATATAGAATTTCATGCAGTGATATATTTTATATATGAAGATGAAGATTATTTTGTACATGGAGATATCAGACCTTTATATCTATCTAGAAAAGTCAATGACATAGGAATCCAACGAGCATTCATTGACGATGGATCAGAAGTCAACCTAATTCATATTCGTACACTTCGTCGATTGGGTCTCACTGAATCTGTTTTATATCTTTCTACATTGATGTTGCAAGGATATGATAAGAATGAACAAGAACCTCTGGGCGAGATTACAATCAAAATTAAATTTGGAGACCTTGTGACTGATTCAGATTTCATGGTTGTTCACTAGGACACTGCCTTCAACATTTTTAATGGATGACCATGGTTAGATAAACATGTGGGCGTACCTTCGTCATACCATCAATGTCTCAAATATTGTTTCAATGGTCAAATTGTGACATTGTATTGTGAAAAATCCCCATTCAAAACGTGTGAATATCAATACATTGAGGAAGAATTTTATCACATTGAAGGTAAGGAAAAATCCTAGGAAAATAAGGTCACCATGATTAATGCTCCAAATGGTTTGGGAAATATTTCAGTAAACCCATTCATACATGTGAGTACATATTATGTGGTTCCTATCAGTCAAATTGACAAGATATAACTAAATCCAGACACTCCTATGTAAACTTCCATAATGTCAATTATGGTTACCAAGCCAGACATCATGAGAAAATAGATGATTCGATGAGAAGTGATGATAATTTAAATGGAAATGTCTTCATTTCATCCACTAAAATCAAACAATCCTATACGTCATCAACCATGCCAGAAGAGGGTATCACAATACCAGAAGAAAAAAAGATGTCAATTTTTAATCCATAATCTATTCTCTATCACCCCAGGAAGGCCCTTCATCATCAACAGTGGCCTAAATGGCAGTATATTCTTCAAGATGTTCAAATTTTAACTTCTCCCCTGATGATGTAAATTCTTTATCGCCATCTAGTATGTAAGTAGAATCAAAATAAGTAAAACATATTGAAGAAAAAGAGGAATATCTCAGTGATGCTCCTCAAGCATTTGAGGAGGGTATCTCTACCATTGTGTATGAACTCAGAGATGTAATTCATGGTACAGAAGAAGATCCACGCCCCACATTAATTAGTGGATCCATTAATCATGTAGAGAAAGAAATGTATATTTCATTTCTAATGCAATATCGAGATGTATTTGCTTGGAATTATACAGAAATTCCAGGTCGTGATCCCTATATTTCAACTCATCATTTGGGTTTTCCAGGAGAACATCGAGGATTCAACAAAGCAGAAAGAAGAACACACCCAACTAATTTATCCAAAATTTAAGATGAAGTTGATAATTTTATCAAGGCTAATTTCATCAGAGGAGTTCAATATCCCAAATGGCTGGCTAATATTGACCCTATGAAAAAGAATAATGAAAAAATTAGAGTTTTAATTGACTTTAGAGATCCTAATCAGAATTGTCCCAAAGATTATTTTCCAGTTCCGATCACAGAAACCTTAATTGACACAACTGCTATCTAAGAAGCTCTTTACTTAAGGGATGGTGACTCTGGGTATAATCAAATACGAATGTCCCCAGTAGATGAGGATTCAACAATGTTCAGAGCTCCTCAGGGTGTGTTTTTCTATCAGGTAAGGCCCTGTGTCCTGAATAATGAAGGTGCAACGTATCAACGTGCCATGAACCATATCATCAGACCCTTTTTAGGGAAATTTGTTGAATGTTTTGTGGATTATTTAGTGGTTCAATCCAGAAAATGTTCTGACTACTTGTCCAATCTGGTTATCATATTCAACAAACATCTACAACACAATTTGATGATGAACCCCTTGAAATATTTTTTCGGGGTAACCTCAAAAAAATTTCTCAGCTTTGTCGTATGCCATCGTGGAATCAATGTTGTTCCTGAGAAGAAAAAATCAATACTTAACATGTCACCGACTAAAAATTTGATGGAATTAAGAAGACATCAAGGGCAATTGACCTATATTCGGTGTTTCATTTCCAATTTAGAAGACGCGTGTTTACCCTTCACCAGATTAATGAAGAGGGGAGTCACTTACCAGTGTACTGAAGAATGTCAAGAATCATTCGATACCGTCATGAAATATCTCTAGAGTCCACCTGTATTAATTCCACCTATTGAAGAAAGACCACTTATTGGCTTATGTGAAATCATTAAAGCGATCAATGATTTCCTTCCTTTCCCAAAAGAAAGATTTTGGGAATTAAAACAACCTTTACTATCTCAATCGGACTATGCTTGAGGCAGAAACTCGATATTCAAGTATTTAAAAGTGATTCTTAGCATTAATATTTGCAGTTAAAAAATTGAGACACTACCTACAACATCCTGAGGTCCAATTGGTATCTCATAATAACCCTCTCAAATTTATCCTTAGTCATCCAATGATTATAGGATGTATGGAATGGTGGGCAGTTATTTTGCACCAGTTTGATATCCAGTATGTGTCTCAAAAGGCAATAAAGTGGAAAGCTCTATCCAATTTCATTGTTGACCATCCATATATAGAAAATAAATCTTTAAATATTTAAATTCCTGATGAGGAAATATTCTCTAGTCATGATAATCCTGAAACATGGGAAATATACTTAGATGGTGCCCTTAGAAGTCCAATAGGGAAGAAAATAGAAGATCCTAAATTCAATAAATTTAATGTGATGAATCATTCTTATTTCCCTAGAAAATGCAGTGCTACCCAATTCCTTCTTGTTGTTTGAAGGTGGTACAAACAATGAAGCAGAATATCAAGCTCTAAACGCAGGCTTGTAATTAGCACTTTAGGCACAGGTAAATCACATGAAGGTAAAAGGTGATTCATATTTGGTAATCAAAGAAATCAATGGAGATTATTCCATCAGAAAGGAATTGTTAATGTTATTGTGTAATTACGTTAAACATTTAATGGCAGAATTTCCCTCGGAACAAACAATTTCTTATGCCCCGCGATCACAAAATGCCCAAGCTGATGCACTAGCTAATGTAGCCACAGCCCTGGAAGATCCAAATCAGGATGAAAAAACCATTAGTATTTCTCACCATTGTATAGTTTCACCTTATGTTCAAATCAGAACAGAAAAAATCAATGAAATCAGTCCCATTTCTGAACCATAGGATCATACTACAAGATAGATGACACCTATCAGGGAATACCATCAAAATGGAACACTCCCACCTTATAGAGCCGAGAAAGAACAAGTCTGGTGACACGTGGTCAATTTTACTCATTATGATAGCCCATATCACCAAAAAATCTACAAGTGAGGTTTTGATGGAATTCTATTCAGATGCATTGATGGTGAAGATACAATGGTTTTCATGAATGAAGTACATGCAAGAGTTTGTGGTGCCCCCAGTCTGGACATATAATTTCTGGTCAAATTCGATGGCTTGGATACTTCTGGACATGAATGATGCATGATTATGTAGATTTCACTAAGGAGTGTCATTCATGCCATGTATGTGCCAAATTCATTCATCAACCCCCAGAGTTTCATCATATGGATAAATACACCAGACCGTTTACTACATGGGGAATGGATGGGGTAGGACCTTATCCTCTAGCTACAGCTAACCAGTTTAAGTATATTTTTTACTGCTACTAACTTACTTTCCAAATGGGCAGATGCAATACCTCTCAATGAAGTCGGTTCTAAAAGTATTGTTTGCATTGTCAAGTCCAACATAATTATCAGATTTGGTGGTCCTCATACCATATTGACAGATAATGGCTCCAACTTTTGTTTATCCCAGGTAAGAAAATTATATCAAGGAAAAAAATATCAGAACCAACCATTCATCTTGGTATCATTCAACTACCAATGGTCATGTAGATGCTTTAAATAAGACTCTTTCAAACATACTTCAAAATTTGGAGGATAAAGATAAGAATTCATGTCCTGATAAACATTTTCATGCTCTATGGGATTATCGGACTACCACCCACACTGATACATGATCACCTCCATATTCATTGGTATATGGAACCGAATCAGTATTTCCTATTGAACTCCAATTACTTTCTCTTAGAGTCATCGTCTATGATCAGTTATCTACATATGAACAATATCAAAAGAGATTGGATGAATTGGAACTACTAGATTAAAAAGATTGTGCACACTACCCCAATTAGATGTCTATCAGAATCGAATAGCACGAGATTTCAATAAAAAAGATCATCTTAATTCATTCATTAAAGGAGAATTGTTATTGGTCCTCATAACCCCAATGATACAGTGAAATAATCCTCCAAAGCTTGAGCCAATGTTGGAAGGACCTTACTCAATACATAAGATCTATTCCATTGGAGCTTATTCTTTAATCTCAATGGATGTAGAACTCATTACAACTCCATCCAACACATGATTATTGAAGAAGTATTTTGTGTAACACAAATACATCTTTTTCCATGCTGTAAGACATTAAACTGCATAGCACCTTCTATCGTCTGAGCTGTAGGACATTAAACTGCCAAGCACCCCATGTCTATGACACATGACATTAAACTGTGATCGCTGCCTGCACATTTGTCTTTTAAACTCTGTTTCCATGCGTTCCCTGAGTAGCTAACAATACATAATCCCCACACCATCTTTCATGGTCACATCTGTCACAACACGATCATCAGGTCTATTGTTGCATCCTGTTTCTCACACCAAGCATGCCTCATGTGAGCATAGTGTAAGCTTCGACCATGATAATTTTTTTTCCGAACCTCTAAGCATGATTATGTCCCAACATCATCTTTGGGTCATTGTCCTCAAGTACACCCCTATCGCTGAATCTCTCTCAATTTAACTACTCAGACTTTGATCCTTGCCTCCTAGGCCGGGTACGTAGGCATCCTCCTGACATTGAAGCCTGAAACCACTTTCTTCACATCGATTCATCTCCGTCCCATAAGTTGTTGACCCGTAAATACCCCATCAACCATCTTATTCATATGGGTTCACCTTTGTCCTACATGACGTTACCCGACATACGTCCCACTGTCCCTGCTTCAAGACACTAAACTGCATAGCACTAGTCCACACATATGACCTTAAACTACATGCACTTTTTTCCTGTATGACAAATAAATAGCAACAATCCCTGATACCCTCACTCTAGAGGAATCATCACTGACACGGTCTCCAACCATGTCATGTTTCAAGAACTACACATGGCATCATTTTCATCATTATGAGATATGTATTGACACCAATGTATTTAATCTTGGATCCATCCGTAATTTAAATAAAGACATATTTACCCCTAATATGTACAAACCAAATCTGTACAAAGTGAATTTCAAGCACAACGTATGGATTGACTCTCATCCTTATGAGATATGTAGGAAGGCTCGAGCATTCCTCGGGTCCAGCCCTGAGCCTTTGGGCCTAACCCTAACCACCACACTCAGTCCCGTGGCTGAAAAGTCCCCCTGGGAGCACATGGTGTGTTGTGGAACACCTTGGTTTTTATTCACATCAGGTTTATAACAAATTCATGATGTGTCTCTGTCACTATGGTCCGAGCTCTAGGACCCTAAACTAAGTTCTTCTATGCTCTCATCCTATATGACGTTAAACTATATTTCAAGAAATATATGTTGATTGATTCTCATCCTAATGAGATGCATAGTGAAATCTAGAATCTCAATTGATGACCCAACCACAACATTATACAAATAATACTCATGGTCTCCATAAGCCTTTTCATGACTCTTGGTTACAAAATGTATGATACCTGAGTGTTCATTTTCCTCACTATGCACTATGTGCCCTTATGTGCCCTTGTATAAGTTTTCTACATAATAGACCCTTCATCCAAAAGAAGATACTATTTGACTATGTAGTTTATGCCCAAGTTGGCCCTATATAATTCAACCCCCATATTGGGTTTGTCATGTAATGGTAACTTCATTCTTAGGACAATCCTCTTTTTTCTTTATTTGTCTTAACAGTGATATGTAGGGATCTGCAAAAGAAAAAATTGCTATCCTTAACATATTTTTTTCATACTCTTTTTCATGATCTAAAAGTATTATTTTGTATAATGTTTCTATCTCTAGTTTTAGTCATATGATTTGAAACCACATATACCTTTTTCCTACATTTGGGTCAGACCTTCGTAGAAGTGACATTCTTCCAATTCATTGACAAGTCTGATTGGAAATATCCTCTCTATATTCAAGTACCTTTTTCCAAAAAGCAGACTCTATGCTTTGGAAAATTTGAATCCATGTAAAATATTCATCGGCTTTTAGCAATATAAAGTAAAATTTCTAAGAGTTCTTTTTCCCGACTATGCAACACATGCCCTTAGGTTTCCTTACATAAATTGTCTACATAATAGACCTATCAGCCAAAAGATACTATTATTTGTCTATGCAGCTTATGCCCTAGTTGGCCCTGCATAATTCAGCCCCCATAATAGTTTTGACAAGTAGTGGTAAATTAATTCTTAGAAAACACTTCCTCTAATGCCTTTTAGCACTTTTCCCATGTCATTCCTCAAATACAAAATTTCTCAAGTCATGGTTTACAATTTTTCCCCTCTAAACATGAATATGGTAATATGATTCTAAAAAAATTATTAATAATTGAGTCAATATCATCCATTCAGTCAAATCTATTCAACATTAAATATTATCATTTTTTTAGTCCAACATTCATGACTTTAAACTTCCAATAATAACAAAAACACGGTAGTCATTAAATTGGAAACCCGTAAGAGGTACTCTGAACAAAAGTCGAGTCCTAGCTCACTAAATGTACATTTTGTATGATTTAGAAAATATTTGGAAATTAAAAGATGCAAATTTTGTGGGGTTATTTATATAAGCCTAGTAAAAATAAAACTATGTCTACTAGGGCCATTGTGTTAGGTAAAAATAAAAGATATTAGCAAGAAAATGAAGGTATAAATGATTGAATATGAACTGTTTTTCATTGATGAACAAGATTAAAAGAACATCCACATACTAGGGTCTCTAATTTTTTTTTCAAAAATTACATAAGACATATAAAATGAGTTATCTTCTATTTTACAACATCTTGAGCATCATCAATATCCACTTGAAGTTCATTTACATGACCAGATTCACTCTCTTCTTCTTGAAGAAGTGATTCTTTAGCATATTTGATGGATTTTACACCATCTGCTTCATCTTCTTCGAACAAAGTATGAAGCTGGTCAAGCTCCCCTATAATAGAATCTAGCTCTTGTTGATGGCGCAACTGCTGGACAATCTGCTCCATGATCTTTTTCTTTATCTCCTTTAGGTTTGTAGCATGATTATCCTCATCTTAGGACACTGTATCCTGAAATTCCCTGATATTGGTCAGCAATCTAGCTTTGATCAGGTCTTGATGACAACGTTTCTCTTACTCCCTCCTTCGAATGACTTGTTTCACTGTGACATTGATTTCTTGATATCCAAACCCGCCAAGTCCCAACATGATGAACATGGATAAAAGACTTGGAATTTTAGAAGGTAGCTCTTAAAGAGGCACCTCAAATATTATCTACCATATATTTTCCCATGCCTTGCGATGTCAGAACTGGAGCGCCTTTTTCACCTCTAGGTCTGATTCAACATCACTATCACAAAGAGGAACATAGTCTAGGATAAATTAACTGAAGAATGTGTCATGTTCTACTCATTCCCTAACCCTAGTTGCTTCACCTTCTGCTTCTATTTGGGCTGAGGCTGAGGGTTCACCTCCAGATCTAGCCATTGAAGTTGATAACCATTTTTGGTCAATTGAAAGTATGGTTAGTTTAAAAGGACAGTAAATGTTAATTGATTGTCTTTCTGGTTATGTAAACCACAAATATCAACATATTTTACCTAACATTAGTTCAACAAATTGTTAAGACTCCTCTCCATATTTCCTAGCTTCAATAGGATTTTCATGATGGGTTTTAGGAGGGTCTGTCGTGCAAAGCTCTACTTGAGCTAGTGTTTCTGCAATAATAGTGTTGATATCAATGTTTACACCTCATTAAAGGATTATTGGTTCAGAAGATTCATTATATGGAACTTTACATTTTTTAACCAAACATGGTTAGAAGTGTAATCATGAGATTATTAATAGGAAAAATGAAGAAACTCACATCCAGTTTATTCTATAACTAGATCTCCAATATAATCTAAATCAGGTGGAAAATTAACATGTTCTAAAATTTCTTCAAAGGACATGCCAAGTTTCATCATTTTATCTAATGGTGTCTCAGATCCCAAGTTTTTCTCTCCAATGGGAGCACACAACAATTCTTCTTCAGGACTTTCATCTAGAAATCTCTGACCCGAGATAGATTCTTCAAAAACAGTTGTGTGGTTAGCTTCGGTGGTTTCCAAATGTTATGGTGCATTTGTTGAACCTAAAACTTCACAGAATGGAAGTCAGTTGTTATCTCATTTGAGGTTCTATGATGTATTATTAATTTACCAGAAGTATCTTTTCTCCTAGAATTAGAAAAAGGAGCAGTTCTAGGAACAAACCCCGACTCATCTGCTCTCAGTATTTCTTCAGGAACAACAATTTCATTAGGAACTTGTGAACGTTCTAAAACACCCTCCGTTGTACTCTGAGGATGGATAGTCCTTTCCCTTAAAGGGGACACTGATAAATCCCATGCCATCCTGAGATGTTTGATCACTTTTTCATAAGAGAATATTCATAACTACGAGAAAGACATTCCACTACTGATAAAGCATTTGATTGTTGTCTTCTTTCTTTGATGCCTTTTATTCATGACATTTATGGGTGGAACAATGTCATCATCTTTGAAAATAGGTATTGAATACAATAACGACCTTTCTAACTCCTCATCCATGGCTTGTTGGCCTAGAAATATTTCACCTGGCTCATGAGATGATTCAGTGGCTCCAAGAGCAGTGCCACAAGGGCTATACCGCAGTGAAGGGATATTAGTGGTTCTTTCCTTTACAAGCTGCATGATAAAGATGATTATTTCCTTGAATAACAAAGATTTGACTAAAATAAAATTTCAAAGCAAATAGAAATATGAGAAAAAGGAATCATACATCTTCAAGAGACATGTAATAACTCCACTTGTCATTTAATGATGGACCAATCCCTTCAGTGGTACCACAGTAATCATTTCATTCACCTTCTTGGTGACAGGAACTGACTTATCAGTGGCATATATGCGCATTTCCATCTCTTTGATGTAAGCCCTCACTTCATTGGGAATGTCCTTATTGTAGTTGTCAGAGGAATCCTGGAGATTCTCTACACCAGATATATGCATATTTTCGCATAAGTCCATCTAGGTGGTTTCAGCATCACAATATAAACTCCCCCATGTCCGGACAACCTCTGGTCATAAATATTCAAAATGTGCACCAGAAGACTACAAGGAGGGTCCAAAAATATTGGACATCATCTTCTTACATACTCCTGCAATCATAGATAAAGGATAAGAAAGTAAAACATTTTTATTTTTAAAATAATGGTGACTAAATTGCCTCAATGTTGTAACTCATCAGGAGTCGATGGAGTAGGTCTCTTGACTTTGGCAGGTGGATTATATTTGGCTCGAGGCTGATTTGATGCATTTTGAGCCTCATCATCCCCATCCTGGGAATCCGGTGAATCAGCTCCGGGTGAGGAATCTATTGAATTACCTATGGGTGAGGAAGAGTCACCATCCAAATGAAAAGCTTATTTACTGGTGGTTCTCTTCTTTATCCCCACCTTAGGGACAAGCTGATTTAGTACCCCTTCAGGGTATGATGCTACCCAGCTTTCTGTATACCATGTAGTCAATCCACTTGCCGCTCCAATAGCTGGTAGATCAAAAACATCCCCAGTCTTCACCATAGATGTCAGCAACCATAGTTGACGAGAAAACATCAGATGCTGCTCAAACCAGACATGCACCGGAGGGGATACAGTAATTTTCTGCAGACATTTGAATTGATCTGCGAATCTGTATGGAGCATAGGCCTCGCATATAATTTCTTCATCAATCCTCATGGCTAGTGTACCATCTCTACAAGCCAGCATATATTCCCTTAACTCAAGGCTGGTTGTTCCATCTTCAACAAATCGCCCTGTTGGTGGATTTTTATAAGGAAAGAAGTGAAACTCTTTTAACATTATCAGCCTTATTTTGATACCATAAGAGTTGAGGGATATGGGAGAAATTATAGAAATGGCCTGAATAGATGGATGAAAAGAACTTCCAAGAACCTGTACCCCACATTGTACAACATATGTCATGAAGTGGGTGGCGATCCATCCCCATAAAACTTGTAATGGTCCCAATATTCTTAAAGGAGACTTACCGATATAAACTTGAAGTAAGAACCTATGAATATTTGCCAAAACCGGGGTGGATAACCCAACCATCTTCCTTTCAACTAGCTTGGCTGAAACCATAAAGTTCCACATCCTCACACCATCTTTTGAATACGGAACTGGTAAAAGGTATTCACTGAGTCACAAGGCCAAAAAGCCTGCCACACGGGTCTTCACTGGAATTTTCTGGTTAACTTCATACCCCCACTTATCAAACTCTCTTACTTCTAGAGTTGGCCAAAATGTGCCTGGGGAACCCTTCTTTTATGATCTTGGGAAACTAGTAGGATGAGTGTATGAAGGTCCCTTATCTCTCTTCATAATCAAAAACATGTCCATACACTCTTCTAGATGAATATCTTTTATAAAGGGGGTTTTCGTGGTGGTGGTATTCTTAAGCATGTATAAAATTTTCATTAACTATCAAGCTAAAGTCAGAGTCTTCTCTGAATCATTCTAGGTCACCTTGGGGCGGGGGGTGAATTCATCATTCATATATCCCAAAATTGGATCCCCTGAAATCATGTTGACATCCCATAAACTGATTCCTACATCTCCATGAGTCAGATGGAAAGAATTGGTTTCCGGGCTCCAACGACTGATTATCTCCGGCAAAAAATTGTCATTCCTGTACACATATGTCTTCCCAGCCCATATAACATCGTATATTGTAGATCCCTTCAGATCATCGACAAACTCTACACAGGTTTTTCGCACCCAATATGCCCATATCCAAGTCGGACTCACCCCTCCTCCAGGAAGGAAATCCCAACTCTTCTTCCATCCCTTAAATTGGTCCATCTATAAATTTTGGAAAATAATGGGATAGTAATGCGGCTGCATCTCAAACGTTTGAGGATTCAAATATGGAGAACATGGGCTATGATTCGTTATGTATTCCTTCTCCACTTTCCCAGAATTGTAAAATGAACATACAACTGAGACATTTTTTGAAGTGACTTCGGTGTAGGATTGAAACCAGGAATGAGGGATATAATTATCTTCCACTGGAATTTGGACTCCTTGCAGATGACCATGGCCATAAAAAGTCATGTAGATGCTCTTTGGGAAATTGGCATGTTATTTCATCAAGTATATAGCCAAATATCGGAAAGTGCTATCGAAAATAACATAATAGTCCTGGATGACGATGTTCATCATGTCATCAATTCTCATGTTGGCCAACTCGTCAGCTGATCCAATTCTTCAGGGTTCCATTTAATCTACACAATGATCAAACAATAAACTTTTATATAAGTTTTTTTTGTGAAATTTTGATGACGAAAATCATAAAAAAGAAAAGTTAGTAAGGTGCGCAAGTTAGAAATTGGCACGCAAGTGAAACCAGCCGCACATGTTTTTCCACCCTAGTAATGAAGCTCAAGTCAATTAACTTCCGCAGAAGTGAATGACAATTCAGAAGGGAAATTTGCTAAAGGCCGAATCCCCTTGCGTGACGAGAGATCATGTTGCTAGAAGGCGAATGAGTTTGTGTGAATGTGAGCCTGTATATATAGGAAATCTAGACCACCTACGTGCCATACCTGCATGCCCTAGAATTTGCGCGCCGAACTTGCACGCCACAATCACTTGATTTCTTTGGATTTACCTTAGATCAAAATAATCTTTCCTTTTTGGATACTACTATGTGGGGGAAATTTTTTTTGAAACTCATTTTCTTCATAGAGTCCAATGAATTGTAAAGGGGAATACCTTAAACACAATGACTGTCACCCTTTGAAGAACATAAAAAAAATGGCAAAGGCATGATCTAGGAACCCTTTTGGAGTATGTCGTGCAAGTTACTTGGGTGCCGCGCAAGTACCTTGCGCACCATATATGGGTCGTGTAGCTCAAAAGCACTCCATATTTGAAAATTCACCCAAGGTGCAATGTGGCCTATAAATAGACCATGTGGGCCCCTCATTTGAAGGACAAATTTTTCCCGAAGTCAAATTCAAGCTCTGGTCGCCCTAGTCTTCAACTCAACTCTTCTTAAAGATTCTAAGTTAACTTTTTTACCTTTAATGGAAGAATTGAAGGGGTAGAATAATGCCTAACTATTTATAATTCATCAACACATACGTGCCTAAGTGTCCAGACCTCATTAAAAATTGAAACACTTGTGCCCTGCCTTACCCATTCGATGAAACTAGTGCGCCGTCCTTTTGGAAACTTCTTAGGATAATACTAAAGGGTTGAGTTATGTCTCACCCAAGTTTTACCCTATAGTTACTTTGTTTCCCATGTGAACCCATGTCACGCAAGTATACTTGTGCAGCCATGATTTGCACGCCAAATGACTTACGCGAGCTAAACTTGCGCGTAAAAATAATTTGTGTGCTTTTCAACCATTAAACTCTACACTTAAATATACTAGCCCTCAAACCCTTTTCAATTCCATTTATGGCATGGTTCCTTTGTTGGATTCCTTATCTGAAAGTAATTCAGTGAGAAACTCTCCCAAAACCTCGTGACATACATGCTTTATGTCACTACTGTTAGAGGTTTCCTCCATATAACCTCATCCTTTAAGATGATAAGATCTTTTAATTAGAGAATCCTCCTCAGATGTAGGTCCCTTATCCCCTTAACCTGGGCCTCTTTATTAGGAGTAAGACCACGTCATAAGTTCCTTTATCCTGGGCCTCCTTCTTAGGAGTAATCCCCATTCATAAGTTTCTTTAACTTGGCCTCCTTCTCAAGTATAAGCCCTAGTGATAATTTTTTTTAACATTGGGCCTCCTTCACAAGATTAATTCACAATATTAAATTTATTTTTATTTGGGCCTCGTTCTGAGGAATAATACCCAATCATACGTCCCTTTAAATTTGGGCCTCCTTCTCAAGATTAATCCCCATGTTATAAGTCCTCTTTAATTTGGGAATCCTCCTTAGGAGTAAGCCCTGGGATAAAACTCCAAATCTCTATAAAATACAAATAACTTTATGGACCCTGCTCTTGGGATTCTTTCCTGAAGTTAGTCTTAGTATTCATTTACTTGGGAAGTCATACATACGTAATCCCCACATCATTTCTTGTCACTTCCTCTTTCGTGGAATAATAGTCAGGTTTAATGATACCTCTTGTTTCACACACCATGTAGGACTCACGTGAGCATAGAGTGTAAACGTAATCACGAAATCTCTTTTTGGGCCGCTAGCCATGCATAAGCCCCATATATCATCACCCGAACTACATGGAATTTGATCTCTTCCTTCAAAGTAGTTTAGGTAGGAAGCCTTTCTATATTTAAATCCCATCATACATTTATTCTTTTCTGTCTCATATGACGTTAAAAATATATACTTCTTGTCAAAATACAAGGGTTTTGATTCCCTTTTAACAACGATACAAAAATTGCCCATCTGTGGGTATGATCCCAACTCTAACATAATCCATGTCATTCTAAAGGAAAATAAAACATCTAGTGCTCCACTAATTGTCTTTAAAACTAGTATGGTCATCATAATGACCAATATATTTCTATATAATGTATTGAAGTATAACATTGACTAAGAATCTCTAATACACATGGATAATTCTCCATAGATGAAGAACCTCTTATACATATAAAAGCTTCTCTAAATCCCATAAATCAATTTCAAAATATACAGGAAAAATCATTTTCATTCTTGGTGAATTAATAAGGATTTGTGAACATAATTTAAATCAATAAGAGAGTCCCTGAGTAAGAAACAATTCCCAACAAAAATATATGATGAGCCTGACCACCCATACTCTCGACCAATTCCAATTCTTAAGCCTCATCGGTCCACAACTAATCAGTACCTACAATTGGAAATTAGGTCCAAATTGATATAGAATCATTGGGTTTTTTCCGGTTTTATGAATAAACCTGTTAGAAACCAATTGGAATGTTTGAACCTTAAACAAACAAGGTCATCACTATTTTTAGAAGAAACAAGTCTCCAACTACAAAATAAGAAAATTCATAGAATATAACTAGTAAGTCAACCATTGGATATAAATAAATGGATCAAATAAAGAAGGTTATTCCCAAGAAGAAATTATTTGAATATTTCACGACTAAGATATTATTATTATACAGTGGATAAAAATTTTAATTTATTGAAAATTTCTAGTAATTCATTAATTTTAAATATAATGTAACAAACCTCAATAGACATTTTAATAAATCTGAGAAATTTATAAGAAAAATGGAAAAATGGAAAAAAGAATTAATAAATATGATGAGATTCAATAGAAGTTAAAACTGAAGAGTAGATTTCAAAACGATATGAATATGTGTGAGAGATATAAGGAATTTGGACACAGTCTTGTGAAATGAATAGAAATACTGATTTGATAGGAGAAAATTTTAACTCATATAAGTATGAGTTGGAAGATATTTTTGATGTTGAATATATTGTAATAAATTATTCCAATTATAAAGATAAATGTAACTGTAATCTATAGGATTAAGAATCTATTTATAATGAACAATTAAATATAGAAAGGGAGTTATAAGACGTGGAAAATTTTAGTTCATGTTCCATGAAATATAAATAAATGTAGAAACCCCCCAAAAAGTAAAATGTAAAAGTGAAAGGAAGATGTATATGCTTCCCAAAAAAAGTTATTTAATAAACATGGATGATGGAATGATGAAAAGTGATATTAATGGCAAGAGTTTTTTTAGGTTGAGAAATATTCTATCAACTTACTTGTATATTTTAACCGAACATTTTAACCATCATATTCTCTTGATATAAATGTTTTTATTAAAATGGGAATTATAGGTGATGAAATATAGAGGGAGACTTCAAAAGAGGGAATATAATTTTGAACCATATAGGGGGATGAAGATGAAACTGGTTATTCCAATAACATTATAAACGGAATATGAAAAATGAAAATTCTAGAAAAACAAGGATTAGAGATACCAAATTCTAAAAAACCAGTTGATTGAATTATCATGTACCAAAAGAATGATTCTCACTATAATAATAATGATCCTTATACTAAAGATATAGATAATAGAAACTATTAACATGTATGAGTTATGTTTCCTATTCAATCCCACTATCATTATATAAACAATGTTTGAATTCCAATAAGAAAAATTTATCTTTTTTGAAAAAGAAAGATGTATTTTGAATGGGGGAATAACCTACTTTTTGGATTTAATGTTTTTGATATGTTTATTATGATGGTTTATGAAACAAGTTGAATGAAAATCCATTAGATTTACACCCAATATAATTTATTTGATTTGGTATCACTCGTTATGTTTTTATAGTCACCTATGAGGTCAATGATATTTACAAACATTTTTAAAACCAATCATAGACCACATAGACATATATTTGATTAATGTTGAGCCACTACTTATGAATAGTGATTTTATCCATTAATCAATGAATTAAATGATTACATTGTGTTTTATGGAGGATAAGGGGAGAAGTTTAGAAATTATTTCGGTTACTCAATCAACATTTTTGAAATAAAATTGTATAAAGGAATTTGTATTTATTTTTAATAAATGTGATAAAAAATTCATTTACTATAATTTGGAATGTAATTTAAAATTTCATCAAATTGGGGATTTTAAAAATTCCATAATATGGTGATGGGGAATTATTATATTTATTAAAAATAATGGGTCTAAAAATTTTTCACTGATATTTTGATTTAATGAAATTTATTTAAAATGTTAAGAGAACTACTTAGGTTTAATTTATGTAAAAACTCTAACAAAATGTTCTTCAAAAGATCATCATTTGATAAATTTCATTTAATCCCTAGTTCTACCACCAAAAGATAGCCATTAAAAAATTGTATGTTCCATCTAGATTATAATAAAAATAATGTAACTATTACTAATGAATTGGGTCAAAGTGAAAATGCGGATGGGTGAAGGATTCATTCATGTAGATAATTTTATCTGTAAGTATCCCATATATAATATGACTATGTTTAACTAACTCCACTACATTCATAATAAGCGCAAAAGGATGAAGAATCATTCCCAATTACATATTGAAGTATATAATTAAGTACGCTTCCCATATTTATAGATCTAGAATATAGTAGACATCTAACATTTGAAACATTATTCTACATGTGAAATAAAAAGTGTTTAAGGATGAAGAATTTCTGTATTCAACATGTACATTTAGTTGATGATGAAATGGTAGATGATAGAGAGCATACTAATGAATGAAGATAGATGGTGGGGATATTGAAAGCAAAAATTGAGTGATTATAGATTTTAGTTTATACTATATAAATTATGATATCCCAGAGATACATAATAAAATTTTAGAGAATTTAGAGTTTCCCGTATATTATAAATAAGAAAGATAGAGATTTGAGATGATAGGAAATCACTCAGTTAAGATAGAAAAATCAAGAATGATCATAATGAAAAAACATAAAAATAAATTAATTTTTTTTTATGATAAAACCCTACAAAATTTATGGTGAAAATAATCTTACGAACATAGTAACATCCAAGGAATTTAGAAAAGGAATAATGTGAAGTGTATTCTAGGATAATTTTATTTATACAATATCACTATAAGAAACACTAAAAGATAATTAAATTTAAGATATCTATAATATAAATCATTTAAGAGATTTGAGATTTTTGATATGAATTAAGTTAATAATGATAAATAATTCAATTCATTATGTTCTAATTTAACAGATTAAGAATAACATTGGTGGAATTCCAACATTTATTTAGGATTAGCGAACCAAATTATAACAAGATCAAATGAAGAAAGAATTGATTCTTTACCCTGTTTAAGTAGGTGAAAAATAACAAGAAGAATATTTTGATTAATATAAATGTTTGAACAATGGATTATGTTGATATGTTTATATTACCAGAAGATGAGAGTGGTTTAGATGACTTATTTATAGGTTTAAAAGAAGTTATAAGATTTATCATGGGATGGATTATTGAAAATTTATATATTCAGACATATTTATGAACATGAGTAATGATATGCTTATGTGTTAATGGGGTTTAAGTATTACTGACACAATAGTAATATAAAATGAGATGATTTAGATTCAAATAATCCAGAAATTGTAGTGTTATAATGGTAGAGTTGATAATAATAAAAGATGATCAATCGATGAGCTGATTGGAAGAGAGATTTTCAAGATGAAGTCCTCGCAACATATTCCAAATTTCTTTTACCACTATAATATTATATGTAAATTCATAGTTTAATAAAGACTTTTATAATAAGTTTAGTGTGGGAGTAAACAAAAGAATGATTCCATGATAAGAAAAATTACTTTTTTGGATGTGAGTTCACTATATCATGACATGAGAAATTTCATTCATGAAAATTTTTGTGCATTACGTTGAGGATTATATAGAAATAAAAAGGGAAAAAGGAATAAATGGAATTTATTAATTCATGATTATATTTATTATTGTGTTGAATATAATTAATTAAATTATTTATGAGAGTTTTGACCATGTAAAACTTTATAACATTAGATGATATTACATACAATCATGTGAAGAATTTTATAGAAGAAGAATTAAATTTAACACTACATGTTCACCGCATTCATCCGATAAATTCAAAATATTTTTAATTAGATAATCAATATTGTAGTAAACATTTATTAAATTAGTGGAGAATATGATTAAATGATAAGAGTAATATAGTTGATCAATCCAACATATATTTATCTAATGTTTATTGGGGTAAATGGTTTATAACATCCATAACTCACAGTTTTATGGAAGAAGATAGAAGGCTGGAACATTAGGTTCTGATGATTCTGAATATCATGATCTAATATAGGTTTCCATATGTTGATATCTAGATTGGAATTAAGGGAAAATATATAGTACATCCATATATAAATATTAATTAACGTTAGTGATCTAGTTGAAAATTACCAAATGTAGAGGACTGACTAACTTGAATGTTAATATGAATGAAAGTTATAAGACCATTGAAGTTCCATAAAATATTATGTTCATGAAAAAACCTTAGAGACTAATTTTTATAGTATAAAAAATGCCATTATTTTTTCTAAATGGTAGGTAAGGCTTTTTGGAAGATAACCTATCAGCTTATGTAAGATAGTGTAATTTGAGTTCAACATGATACATACTCTTGGGTTAAGAAAAATGAAACTCATAATTTCTAACCTCAAAAAATTATGACTACCCACTAACTGAAACCTTGTTGTCATTTACACCCCCTTAGAACCTTCCCCTTATAAGGGAGAGTTTCACTCCCTTGTCATACCTATTCTAACATTATTTTGTACAATCCAACCACTATTTCAGAATTAGTTCCAAAATTCCCTCCCGTAACATTGATCACTAATATTCCATCATTTCAAAATCGAACCCAAAATATTTCTCAATCCATCATAGATTTTACTTAAACATATACGCTTTATCAATTACCTTGAGTAGCTCACATAAACCAAGGAAAACCCATGCTTGATCACATTGATAGGTTCATCAATTCTTCATGGAAATGAAGGATCATGCTATTGTCGGTTTAATATTATTTTTACATTCATTAATTTGTTTTTCTAGGGAAGAAGATATCTCTTCATCCTAGTGTAGTTACCAATTTTTTTGAAAATGACTCTCACATTTTATAAGGATATACAAATACATAAGAATCATAAAATCCAATCCATGAAAAATTATGTTATTTTCCCTAGTCACCCTCCCCATTATAAAACCAAAAGATACTAAAAATAAATATTTTTTTAATATATTTATAGTTCATTAAAGGATAGTCTCCATATTTATGCCACCATATCACTCGCATTTATTTATGTTGGAATCTCAATAATACAGGTGGAAACTATTCATATCTCGGATCAAAAATGTATTTAGTTCCACCTAATTTTCTCATTTTGTGTCGTAGTATGATTTCTAATCATCGTGACTTCATTTTTCTTACATATTCTAGAGGTTTAATTGTGGTACTAGAATGTGGATGATATCAACTACGAATGATTAAATAAATATTGTTGTATATGATGGAGATGTGATATGTATTCTTATAATTCCAAATTTTCAGCCTTTGAATACCTTGAAAAAGTCCTTCCCCTTAGTAGAGGAGATAATATCTCCTTCATGTGTAAGGGTTCCAATGTGTAGGTGGTGTCTGGTATCTTATATGGAATACATTTATCTAGGCTGGGACATCTTTATACCGAACATTTTATATTCTATAAACAATTTTAAAACATTCCCTATTATCATTTATCATTATATAGAGAAACTAATGTAATCCATGACTTATATGGGATTGAAATCCTCAATATTTTATGTTTAGGATCCATATTAATCCCTTTAGTCAAAAACTATACCAATATATTAAATGAAAATGTTAGGGGTAATACTAAATTTGATGTCTGAGGGGCTTGTATAAAAATGTAAAAATGAATGAATGTATATGTAATGAAATTAATTGATCTACACTTGATTCATGTAGGTTTGGAATATCATAAAATAGTTAATATGGAATCTATTTTCTATAATTCATTATAAAATTTCCAGTAACTATAGTTTGAGGTTCTCATTATATGTTTTATTATTTTAAAAAGAGATGTAAATGTTGGAAAAATATCACTTTCAATGAAATGAATAATGTGATGGCTTATATGGAAGTCAAAGATTAATGTAGATATTCAAATTCCAATGGAGTTCTTGATGTAAATTTTGATAATATCTTCTCACATATCTTAGGATGTGTTTCAAAATTAAAATGCTGATATCATGATAAAACATATATTTTTTTAGTTTTGGAGTTATTGGATAATTTTATTTATCTTTTCTAATGTTTAATGAAGAGGAAAGTGAAGGAGAAAATGTTACATCAAATAATTTTTCATTATTGGATAATTCTTAATTTAGTATGAGGAAGAATCCTTCAAAAATGTTAAATAACATTTCTAAATTCTAAAACTTCTTTCTTTAATTATACGATGAATAATGTGATTATTATGAATGTGAAGAATGTTCATCATATATTGATCATTTTGAAAATTTTTTATCTCTAAAGTGAATGAATAAGTATTATCTTATGAATGAAATGAAGAATAAATGGACATGAATTTTATAAGAAATCCTGAATTAAAATATTTTATCATTACCATTTTTCAACTCTAGAAGGATAAAAAATGTCCTCTATGGTATTTTAAGCATAAAATTAAGTTGATCATCCAAAATCGAAATAGAGTGTCAATTTTTAAAATAAAAACTATATATATATATCACATACAGAAGAGATGATGTTGAATGATATATTGAAGAACAATATTATATAATATATAAAATTAAATTTTTGATTCTTAGAAAAAGTGTTTATTTTAGAATGAAAAATTGAAGGAGATCATGTCCAATATTGATAAATGTTCTCTTGATGTTTGAGAAATATTAAAGAGTTTATAGAAAAATAATGAAACATCCAATAATGTCATTGATGAATCATATCACAATAAATGTCATTATTTTAATTATATATTTGTTGTATTTAATGGGAAGTGGGATTCAGGTAACAAAAAGTGATTTTATAAAAAAGATGTTGTCTTAAAAGGCTAAATCTAAATTAATATATTTTTTGGAAATTTTATCAGGATTATTATATCTTTTATAAATTTAATAAAAAATTAATGAGATATTTTAAGAATAAAGGGAATTATTTCATGAATACCATTATTGTTTTCATAAAAATGTCTAATAATTATAGTTATAATGGGGAAATAAAGGATGTTTCCTTGACTATACAACAAGAGGTTTTTATAGAAGATTACCATTTTTAGATAATAATTGTGTTATAGATGATAAAAGAATAGATATATGAATTATTAGTTCAAAAATATATATTAAAAATTATTTTTGTGTTTTAAGGAACAAATAAAGAGCGATGTGACCTAGTGGAAGAAGAATTTTTTTGTAATGATATGAAATTCAGTAGTTCAAGGGATGAATTTATTTTATGTTCTGAATATATTTTTATAATATTTGATTCTCCATTTCACTTGGATATGGATGTACATATTATATTTATTTTTTAAATTTAGTATTAATAAATATTAACTATTTTATAAGAATAAATATATAAGAATGGATGAATCTCACATGATTGAAAACTATTTAATGTCTTATTAAAATAATCTTACTTTGATACTCGATAAAGAAAATTCCTTAAATATTATGGGTGATATATAGTTAATTAATATATTTTATAAATGTAAATAATTATTAGTTACATTTTTTAATGATAGAGAACAAAAAATATAATTTATTAAATAAATAGAAATTATTGATAATAAGATGATTCAGAGAGTAATCTCTCTGTTGGGTGTTTAAAACAAAACATTATAACCATTTCAGAACTACCTAATGAGGTAAATTAAGTGATCATTACCAAATAAGAATATATGGTGAAAATAATAGACTTTGGATTTTTTTACATGATGAATATATAAAAAGGAAAAAATTATTAAGTAGGAGATGCTGACAATTCCTTTCACATGGGAATGAAAGATTTAGAAGATTTATAAAATAGATGACTTGTTCACATTAGTTAAGAGAGAAAGAAATATATGACTTTATGAGAAATTTTTTACATATTTATTATTATTTATGTTGTGAAATTAAATGCTAATTTAGCACCTTTAAGAAGGAAAAATAATAATTTTTTTACATACATGGGTGGAAATTCAAACAACTCATCGCTAAAAACATATCTATTCATATATTTGTTGATTGAAAAAGAATAAATTAATATTTTGTGATAAATATTTTAATTAATTTATTTATTAATTTTGTTAAATACCATGAATTATTTTTTTGATGTATAGATATAATTATTTAAAGGGGATCATGTTTTTTAGGTGATGTTTAAAAAAAGAATATGGTAATTCATTGACAAAGTTCTATTTGAATTATGGAGATGAATATATAATAGAAACGAATAAAGAGAATTTTAATAATATTGATATTATTCAGAAGTATAATGAGCTATATATCCTATAAAAAAATTGTCTTTCTGAGATGAATAATAAAAAATTTATTGAGATGTCTTAATCTATGTTAACGGAATATCGTACTAATCATTTATTTTTGAAAAAAGAAATTGAGAATGTGGTATGAATTAAAAATATATGTAAATATAATTTTAATATAATATATCTCTATATGATATTTATTATAAGAATATCCAATTATTGAGGTTTATTTGGATATTTTTAATCCCTTGTTATAATAAATTCTAATGGAATGTTTTTGAGAATGATTTATAAAATATGATTTTATAGGCATATTGCATAGTTATATTCCATATAAGAAAGGATATCACTATTACATTAAGGAATTTGAAAATTTGATTAATATTATTGATGTAAATGTGTTTAAAAAATCATTTCATAGGTATAAATTGTAAAAAAATCATTGAAAATTCAATTTACAAAGTGATTATGTTATAAGATAGAAAATAGAAATTTATAGAGGCATGGAAGCTATAAATGGTAATTATGAAAAATGTGATGATTCTATTATATACAAAAATTGATAAAAATTAAAATTAGTTCATAAAAATTTTAGGGATAAAGTTTAAATCCATTACATAGTTGGAAATCATGGATAATCACGACAAATGAAGACGTCTTTGTGCAATACACCACACAACATATTGAGTTCTAAATTTTAACCATGAAGCATGGATAATGAATTTAATAATCCAAAGTGGATACATAACATGACTAATGAATTGAATCGAGATGTCTAGAATAGAAATTAACAGTTGGAAACAGTGATGAAAAACCTAAATATTATAAGAATAAAGTATATATTCTTTAACATATTGAATTATAATTGTATAGTGATGAGGAAAAATTATACAATTCTATTCCAATAATTTTCTATGAATATGTTTATTGAAATCAATCAGAAATTTTATATCTTTTATATACATTAGTTTATAAGGATTTTTATTTCTATTTCTAATCAAGGGAGTTTCAACATTTTTCAAATGGATATCTGGTCAAATTTTATTAATGGTTAAATTTAATGGAAGTTTTTTGTTGAGAAGTTTGAATTTCTAATTCTTGGAGATGAAGAAATATTTTTTCTCAAGGAATAGAAATAATTATAAAGAGTTAAAATAATATTTGATATCATGATATTCAAATACTAAATCATACCTGAATTAAGTATAATTTATAAAAGGAAGATTAAAAAAATTCCATCTAAAATACTATAAAGAGTTATCTCACATAGTTATCATCTATTGTTATTATATTATAATTTATAAAAATGAAAAATATTTTTCGGAAGGATTTACCCCTCAAACGAAGGATATTATTGAATATTGGATTTTTGTTAGATAATATACATAATTGAATATTAAATTTCATTAGGTAAGGATTAAAATTTTTAATCCCATAATATATTTCGAGAGAATTATTGAATTAGATTATATTAGAGGATTATAGGTAATTTTATACCATAATTTTATCAGTCACCAAGTTTTCGAAATAAGAATATGGAAAATAGAATGAAAATTGGACTTTCAAAAGCTTATTTTGAGTTTTATTTGATATATTTAAGACTTGATGATTATAGGGTATTACATTGTATATATGTTATCGATGTGTAACTATGGAATATCATTTTATACTAATTAAAATAATTAAAAGTTATATAAAAGGCATTGAAGATATTGTTTTAATATATAACAACAATCGAATTATTAATATGATATGTTGATGTTGATATTTTTGGAAGTAGTAATTATAAAAAGATAATGTTAAATTGTGTGTTTTTATTATAAGAAATTCATGATAAATGGATTAAATACATGTATAATTTTTTAACATTGAGAATCAGGTAAGTGGAATGTTTTTCTACCACCTAAGAAATGAGATAATTAATTTGGATTAAGACACAATTAGAATATTTTAGAGTTAATGTGAAGTAACACTGATGTTAGGAAGTGATTATCAAATTTCCATTAAACTCTTGAGAAAATGTCTTTAAATTATTGATTGTAACACATTGATATAAAGTATAATATTATTAATGTGACTGTGGGAGATTTTTTGTATAAATGGAGAATATGTGTACAACTAAATAAGTGGTTATTTGTTTTCCAAAACACTTCGTAAGGATCCATTTTAGATATTACGGTTGACAATAGGAGATTTACAACAACATTATCATAAATTAGTAATGAATTATATACCCTCTATCACTTGTTCTTTGAATATCATAATCAATAAAAAAGATATATATATATATATTTATATAGTCTTTATAAGAGATAAATATCTTATTATAGGAGGAATATATTTAGCATAAATTTTCAAAAAGGATAAATATGTGAGTTTTTTATACACATGTAGTGTGTGGGTATGAATCTATGATATCAAAAACTATGGTTGTGAATTGGTTGGTGTGAAAAATATTCTAATATTTTTTTTATTATGTGTTCAGGAGGTTGTTTAGACCATAAAAGAGAATATATTGTTATAAGATGAGATATGATTGGAAGTTAATGTCTCTATTTTGGAATGAATGTGAATTAATCCTATAGAAAATATTGACATTATATTTCATTATTCTTGATTCTTATACAGTGTTGAATCATGTTGTAATATAATTATTGAATAATTATTAATGAATATTTTTTAGAGTGATTTTATTTTATATTAATTAAAATCAAATACATATGGGGATATTTTGTGTCGAGTAAGATGTCTGAGGTGACATGAGAGATGTTTGATTCATAAATTCAAGAGATTGTTTGAGATAAAAAAAATATGTGACTAAATCCATTTCATATATTATTTGTAATACAATAAATGAATGAAATATATATTTTTTCTAATATTTCATATCAGAGGATATTTAATTATAAATTTATAATTTTTAGAATAATTTTTCAGTTGATGTGTGGAGTTAAAGCTGTTTGATCTTTTATGAGGTAATTATCAACCAATTTAATTACACATGACCATTAAAATATATGGATTAATCATTCACAATTAAAAAAGTTCTTTAATTAACCATATTTGGATATTATTATCACCTAAAAAATTAGAAAATCACAAAAAATAATTTAAAATAACGATAAAAGAGTACAAAAAATGAAATATATTTTTATAAAATCAATTTTAGAATTTTATACAATAAATACCCAAATTAATTAAAATACATGAATTATTCCATTTTATAATCGATGGAAAATAAAGGTAAATATTTAACAAAATAAAAAAAATAATCCTAAAATCATATGGCTTCATCACATCCTTTTAATTGGTCAAAGTCCTTTTTTAATGTTCATAATATTCCCACTCCTCAGCAAGAATAATCGCCATTTCAATGACAGCTGAAATAAGTAAAAATAGTGGGACAAAAAAACATATGAAAATTAAATTAATAAAAAACTCTTAGGTTCCCTATATCACATATCCATTTCCCACTACCATGTTTCAACCAATAAATCTATATAACAACTCATATACCCATACTTCATTTGAGTTCCTAATTCACCCAACCATTCTCTTCCCATTGAAAACTATTGATAATTGAATATTTCCTATCAATTTTTATTTCTTAATAATTATTAAGTGGTGTTTCTCACTTTGAAATATATCATACCAAGACTGTGGGTATCTATCATGAAGATTTTATTAGTAATGTAAATGATCATATTCTTGGATAGTCAACTATATGGTATGATTAACTCCTATTTTATGACCTAATCACACATACATGTGTTTTTTATGCTTTGTGAATTTAAAAATCGAATACCCACTTAAAATTATAAGACAATTCATATGAATTATCAAAAAAAAATTTACGATACCTCCATAAGGTGTTAAATTATCACGGAGGACAACACGGTCGAGTTTAAGATTATAATCCAAATATCCTCATGTCACCGTTTTGATTCAACTAATGATTATCCCATTAACCTCCATTATCTAAATTTAGAAATAATATGTTTCACGGTTTCTAATTGACTTTTATTTTGTATTTGGGAGGGTGGATTATTGAATTATTTTTTAATTTTTGATAAATGATGGAAACAAAAATACAAGAAAAAATATTGTTAATTATTTATAACCTATAACTAATAGGTCCCCTGCCCCAATAATATTGATTAAACTACTCCACAAGACTTACATTATCAGTATGATGAAAATACGCAATCGATGTTTTTTTAAAAAAGAAGCAGTTTTTTAACCATTTCCAATTATCTAAGTATAGTTTCATAATATTATTCATTTTCTAATTCATTTATCAAATAATGTTGGTCTTATAAATTAATAATTGATCTACAATTTTAGTGCTTCTGAAACCACTGCTAAAATTAATTATTTGGTTTTAAAATGGTTATATTTATTATAATATAATTATATTTACAACCATCGCTAATTTATTTTTGGTGGTTTATTTTAATTTTTATTTAAATTATAAACAAGGGATTTTTATGAAAACAACATATAAATTAGTGGTTGTTTAGAAACATATAACATCGATATGTCAATATGTGAGGATGGATAAAACAATATCTTATTATATAATGATGATTTTTTAAAATTAGCATTGGTTTCATCTTCCTTTTATTGAAAAAATTCGAAGAAATAATAAGCTTATAAATATTCTATTACATGCAATATAAAATAAAAATATATACACAGGACTCAGAAATTGATATTTTCTTTACACAGAAAACAAACTATAAAAAATTAAATGAATTATATCACAATAAGTTTTAAACATAAAAAATATTTTATTATGTTCCATTATGAAAAATAAAAATATTTATGATTTAAATATAAAAACACTTTAAATATGGGATGCAACATCTTAAAAACACTTATAAGATAGGTTGGCTACCCAAAAAGACTTATTCTCTAGATTTTTATATCAAATACCATCCTTTGGTACCTTTTTTCCCTAAATTAAAACGGATTTTTAATATAAATTTTTTTCGTATATTTTCCATACAAAATATATCTAAAAAAATCATAAAAATAATATAAATATATTAATATAAATGTTATAAATACCGTAAATTTATTGTTTATAATATCAATGATGTATCATATATAGGAATTATCTCAATCACATCCTCAAATTGTGTATCTGATACACACCCCATCACTACAAACTTCTCATTTTTAGTTATCTATGATGTCTCATGATCTTGTGTTCTGTTCATGAGGGTTATATTTATTATTTTTTATTCTAGGTGGAATTGAACAATAACATTACTCATCCTTCTGTAGGGGGCCTCATTATCAATGAAGATAAGATCCTATAAAATATTTGTGACGTGGATGGTCTAGAACAAATGCTTCAAACATGATGAAAAATATCCTTACCCAAAAAATGGGGAAATAACATCATTGTGGGATTCTAATGGTAATTTGAGGGATTTCATTCCATTGATTGTTAATTTTTTCCAAAAAAACAAAACAAAATAAAAAAATATATTTCTTCAAAAAATGTGAATGATAATTAATATTTTTAACCATATTCTTGAAGAAGGTTCATTTAGGTGATTTATATAATGTTTCTTGTGAACATAGAAGTAAAAATCCAATCGACTAACCTCATGATCTACTTATTTTACCTATATAGTGAACGAGTAAAATTAAAATTGGAATATTTTATGTAATTATAGTGAATTAAATGTATATATAAATAATTTATAATTTGGTTTCTCCCATGTACACATGTCATCAACTGTATACTTTTTCCCCTAAGCATTTTTAGCTTCCCAATTTCCTCCACATGAGACCAAACACTCATGGGAGTTCACCCCATCCAACCTAGGGTTCCCACATTTTCTATAATTCAAACCTCTCATCCGTCCTTTTTGTTCTACTCCCATGTCTACTTCTAATCCTTTCTAGGGAAAATTCCACCCTCGCAACACTCCTCATTCTCAATTCCCCTCTAGACCACTCACAACTGACCACTCATGTCTTTCCGTTATCTCTAGATCTATCGTTTTACTATACCTTTCTCATTCATATATAATTATCCTCTCGTCATTTAGTGATGTCCCACTCCCGACCTACCCTACATTATACTCCCCCATGTCCCTTTATTATATCTTTTTATCCAATGCTCAAGTGTTTCTATACACTATTTATTGAATGTACAAATTCAATCACCTCCAATAAAAGTGTACATTCTTCTTGTATCAGTTACTTAAAATGGTAAATATATCACTTCATTCCTTCACTGATGTCCCCAACACCAAAAATAATAATATTATAGATCATTAGTTGAATAAAATTATTCATCTAAGAAAATATTAAGAGAGATATTCTTTCCTCTATTGATGCATTATGCTGTAATGTTCCTTCAATTTCCCTCTAGATAGAAATGATTGACCAGAATAGTTTTTTCCTTTGTGTTACTTCCACATCTGTTAATATTAAGACATTATCTATACATATCTAAGAGGAATCCATCAGTATTAATACCCTCAAATTTTAATGATACATTTTATACCTATTTTATCTCACTTTTTATATTTGTATATTTTTTCATTTCTTAGAATAATTTCAGATGATATTACCATATTTCTATATTTTCTATTCAATAATTACCACAATTTCTTCATTCAGTCTGTCAACATTTATTTACATATTTTTTCGAGGGCCGATAATTTGTTGTTTTATCATAGAAAAACCTATTACAGTTTAGGGAATCCTAACTGAACATATTCACAACATATATATATATATATATAACTATTATCATACTTCTGTTTATCTATATACCCTTAAATTGGTTCAACACAAAATTTTCATTTGGTTGAGGAATTGTTTTTTTTAATTTTAGTACTATAACTTTATCTTTTGAAAATTATTTCTACTAATGGTTAATGATTTGTATAAAGGTGTCTTAGTACAAGTGTAATATTTTATCTATTTTCCTTTACAAATTATATTATATATTTATATTTATTTATTTATTAGTTTTTCTAAAAATTCTTTACCACATTGTAATTTTCTATATTGTTGATTAATGATTTTTAATGGTGCTGTAGTAAAAGAATTATTTTATATATATTTTTTGTTAAAAATTATATCATATGATTTATACAGATAAATATTAATAAAATTATTTTTTTGAACTGCTTGAAAATACATTTCAATGATACATGATATAAATATGAAATCTACTTCGTGTTCTAGAGAACAAAGTATCTTTAAAAGATTAGCAAACAAACAATCAGAATTAGGTTTTCAGATTGGTATTTTATCATTACATTAAACTATTTCATAAATTATGATTTCATTACTCTATGTATTTATATTATATACAAAAATATAGGTTTAACTTTTCTTTTATATTATATTATTACATATATTAAAATCTCACCTACTCATATATCTAAAATAATGTAACAAAATGATAACACATTGATAAACAAACACACTCTGTTATAAACTATATCTTTTAGTTCTTTTCTCAATATAAAGTTACCATTAATATGTTTTTATTTTATCAATCAATTCAAATTATCCTAGATTGTTGAATTATAATATATAATTATATATATTTAATGATTTTTTGTAATCATTTATTTTTTATTTCTTAATCGGTGTATATTTGAGGAATATTATTGATATTATTACTAATTATACACATCCATCATCACAATAATATGTAAAAGTTATTCTAGTACAGAATTATTTCTCTATCAATTCAATATTGTTTCTTATACATTACAATTTTAACAAAATTCATTTCACTACAAATGGTAGATGAAATATCACTTAATTTTCATGGCTAGTTCTAATAAAAATTATAATTAAAATAGAATACATTAATTATTAATATATTTATTTTATTGTTTAATTTTTATAGAATAATTAATTCAATACTCAGGGGGAAATTCAACTATGCATGTGTGTTATTCTAATTGTCACATGTTTGATCATAAATGAATCATCTAACATTAGTAATACATGTCACAAGAAATGGTACGATAGAGGCTTTTTCACATTGTACAAATATGTCAAAATGGTAGTTTTATTTTTAAAAATTTAAATTTTACCATCATCATGAATATTACCCAGTGGAAAATATTTAAAATTTTTACAACATTGGTTTATTACAAAATTTCAATACTGCTATAATGAATAGAGAACACATACTAATTTAATAACTCAAAATGTATATGTAATTAAATCAAATAATAAAACTATTTATGATTTTATTATTACTTTTTAACTAATGTGTTATAACAAATTTTGTTATAAAATCGATATATTTAGATACTAGAAATAATTTTAATGACAAAAAATATTAGATTTCAAAATTTTTAATTGACATGTGAAATAAAAAATTGGGAAAATTTTCAAACCCATCTCTTTAAACTACTAATTGGGAAAGATAATGTTGTAAATAATTCTGACATGTAAATAATACCTTAAAATTATTTCTTTCAATAATACATGTACCTAATAAAAGACATTACAAGAACAAATCCACATTTACAATGCTATATTTTATTCAAATCAAATTGTGGGAATGATTACTAATCAATCAAAAAATGGAGGGTGTCTAAAAATATTTAGATTAAATGGAAAATATTACCGTTTTGGTAGATTATGTTGTCCTGATGTAAAACCACTAATATTTTTAAACATTATGGATAGAAAATAGAAAATGAGGCTCATCATAGAAATTTTTTTCTTGAAAATATATATTTTATTGTCTAATTTATTAATAAAAGGATTTTTAGTATAAAATATATACTTTTGTGAACGTACATTTTATATGAAAAAATTAACTCAGTTATTAAGTATAACATTTTTGAGAATATAAATAAATGTTCCATGAGTAAAATTCGTTAACTCATCATTTTAGTAAAATATGTTAATTTCAGAAGTCACTTGAAATGTAATTTTAAAGCTACACCTTCTGGAATTGAATATGTTAATAAAAAAATGGATATAATCCTAAAAAGATAAAGAGGGGTCTGTAACAGATATATGAGAGTCAACCATTGTACCATCCATTGTAATATTCATTAACTTTCATAGGTATCCAGGATGGATATGTTAACAATATATATCATCATTATCAATCCTTAAATGAATGTGACTAAATAAATAAAGGTACTATAATAGATAATTTTTCCTATAAATTTAGTATTCCTTTCAATTCGGAATATTCGTTTCTCAATTCATGATATATATTGCAACAATTTATTGTAGATTCATATATTATGAGTGTTTCTCAAATACTATCATTTATTCTCTTTTATAAATTTCTGTTGGAGTTGAACAAAAAAATATATTTCAATGATACATAACTTAGAGGTGACCATGATGGGTCTTTATTTATAAATTGTATCACTTAACATTCAATAATATTTTGTGGTACTTGACATATGAATCAAAATTTCGATGATGCGATGTCGATTTTTAATTGGGTAAGATATCATGATTTGTTATTTTCATTTTCATTTAATCCAATGTGGCCAACAAATTCTATATTTATTTAAAATAAAAATTTCAATGTAACACCCTAAAATTTTATTGTATTTGTCTTTTAAATTTAAAATTTTGGATCGATTTCATTGCATGCGACACCTTGTTCAAAAAACCACTATATATTATTTAAAATGTGACCATTATAAACTAGCCCTTAAATTAGAAAGAATGAATAGTATTTAATAAATTATTAAATTTATATACAATATATTCAATCAAATATTTTTACATTAATCCAAATGAATATGACTGAAATAAGATAAAAATTAACCAATGTTAGACGTTAAAAAGGTATACTTTTTGTGATGGTAGTTTTCCCACCATTCAATGTCGCACTTGTTTTAAAAACACATTTTTAAACTTTTGTAAATTATTTTTATCAAAATAAAAATCATTTATAAAATTGTAATTTCAAAATTATATTGGTGTGAGATGTTAGTATTTTTCTGAAAATACATAATTTCTAGTAAATAATGAAATATATATATTTCTGTTAAACAATTAATTAATTTATTTGATAATACTACTTATGATTTGAATTATATTTCACCAATAAATGTAAAAAAAATTATTTGTCTCACAAATTAAAATATAATATAACTATATCATGGAAAAATTAAATAAAATATAAAAAATGATAAATTAAGTGTTCATATTATTTTACTATTAAAATGTTTATTTACAATATTATAATTAACATAATGAATTAAGAGAAAATTTATTTTCCCAAAATAGATTCATAAATTCATATTGTTTAGTATTATTATTATATGATAATTTTATGAGACCATAAATGTTTTTTCAATTTGTCATAAAACAAGTTATAATTTAAAAATCTATATTTTTAGAGTAAATGATGATTTTTTTTAAAAATTAAAAATCTCATATTTTAAAAATTATTTCAAAAAAATGGATTGAAATTTTGAATTAAACTCATTGAAAAATTATTAGGTTTAATTTTATGGGTTTTTATAAAATAGTTGAATATTTGGTGAATTGTAAAATACAATAATTTACAGTATTAAACATTATAAGTAAATAAATGAATTATTTTTTAATAGATGAGTATAGATGAGGTAAGAAACAATTGGTTTGAACCCAATTTTAATATTTAATAAATTTATTCCCAATAACCCACACTATTCATAGTATTAGTAAAATTATTAAATAAATGTATTAAATAATAGAAAACACCCCTCTCCTCCACTGTAAATACGACCACTAACAACTCCATCTCATCAATGATACAAAGCCACTATGCATTATTATATTATTCAAATTTATTCTAAAAAACCTATACCTCATTTTTTAGTCCTTCTATCGTCCCTAAATGATAATTTCCTTGTCCCTTATGGAGGTTCTCATGGACGGAATACTCATATGCTAAAACACACACACTCTCTCTCTCTATGTTAATTTCAATTATATTATTATCATCATCTAACATCCCCATTCTAATGTGACATGATAAATATATTATATAATATATAATATAATTTTATTATGTTAATTGTATATCAACCTTTAATTATCTTCTCTTTTAAATTCTTTTCTAAAAATGAAAACATCATCAGTGAGGTGCCGATTTACCGCCTTCCATGATAATGAGTTTTATTTTTTAGTTAGGCCTTTGATACTGGTTATAAAAATGTTTTAATTGTTAAAAATATCATTAATATATTTTATAAATCTCATTATAAGTTTTGGAACTAGTATATATACATAAAATTAATTCATGAGACAAAACTAATTCATTATGAGAAAACAATTCCATAATAATTTAAATGGTTATCATTAATGCTTTGTCAAATGAATCTTCCTAAAATATAGAATAAAAATGATATATAATACCATTAAATATCATGAATTTGAAATAATAACATATTATTTAAATTCATTAATACATTTTCAATTTTACATTATCCTTCGTACATGTATACAAGTGAACTAATCAAAAAAACCAAAGAAATCGTCATTCACAAATGATGAAATTGAATCATATAACTCAAAACAATTCAATAAATGAACATAATAAAATTATAATAAATAATATTAAAATATAATATATTTTGAATTAATTTATAAATTATTCTTTCTTTATTATCCATGACAGTAAGTGGAAGTGAAGAAGTCGTTAGACATAAGGTAATGGTTTATTCACGAATCTCCATTTTCCTTCAAAATATGCCCTCTCTCTCTTTAACCAAGTACAATTATTAATTATTCATATCTACTCATCCAAAATTTTGTTATAATATTCCAAATATTTTTATTTATCTCATTCTTTCATTCTTTTATCAGCAGTTACCTATCTTATATGGTTTTTTTGAATTCCTATCGATAAGCAAACCCTATTAATGTGATGTTCCAAATTTTGTAACCATTTTTAAATACCATCCATAATCTATTTTAATACACCATTATTTTTATAAATTCTATTCTTTTTATGAAAAAACTATCTTTTTCTAGTTCTAGTTTTATGAAAACAATTTTGTTTTTTACTATTTTAAAGACTCTTTTATATTTTATCTTAAACCTCACTAAAGTGGATGATTTTTAATGTTTCTTAAAAACTGTTTTTATATGTTTTAAATTCAGTTGGAAATAATTTATTCCTAAAATAAGTCATTTTACTTAAATTTTATTTTCTATGATATGCATATTTATAATATAATTTTATGGAAAATATAAATGATTACTAAAATAACTCTTCATTTCAAAGTAAAAAAGGGCAATTCTTTCAAGAATTCCTAGATGTTTTTATTAGAGTTTTTTCCTCTATCTCAAATCCCAATATTGAATCATATTATTAATTTAAATTTATATTTTATTATATTTTCTATTATATTTTTTAAATGGTTTTCAATTAGTTTTATTTAATATGTTCTATCTTGATACCATTTATAATATTACTCCGATTGGATAGTGATTATGCTCACATATTGAGGACTATTATTTACATTTTTAATGTTTCTATTTTTTACATTTCAATACATTCAAATGAGTAACTAATTGGACATATTGTGTTACTTGAGTTTATTTCTATATCCCCTCGATGCATCAGTAGTTCTAATGAGACAAACCCGATTTTAATTTGGTTGAGGAATTTCCCATTTATTTTCAGATGTTTTGGATAAGGTCTTGACAATTTTTTTCAGATGTCTAAAACTTTTCATTCCATCACTCCAATATTTTAAAATCATAATCCATGGTATTATTAAAATTTTATAATATCCATGGTTATGTTTCATTCTAATAAGATTATTTACACGACTTTATTCAATCATCTTTTATTATTTCGATATTAAGGTCAAAATTATTTTTAATGGTTTGTGATTTTTTTCATCCACCATTTATTATAGATAATTATTATTTGTGATATATTGTTATTTATTTTGTACCCTTAATGATAATAAATGATCTCCCATTGTTATGTTTTATTTTTCCACATAATGTAAAGATGTAAATTATTAATTACTTTCATGGATAATATAGGTTTTTATTAGTGTTTCCAATGTACTAGGTAGCTTTTTTTCATTTCAATGTTGTAATATAAATATCATGTATGTATATGGTTTTACCAATATACTAAACTATTCAGTCCTTTGGGATGTGATCTCTTGTTCAATATACCAAAGATTTTTTGTAAAGAACAAGCTCTGAGATAATAGCGATTGAGTCTTTAATATTTCTATCAAATATTGATTGGTATAAACCATTAAAAATATATATAGAAAACATAGATTTTGGAAAATATACCTAAGATAATTTATGAGGATAAGCATATAAGAACAAATTCGAATTTTTGTATGATAGAAATTATGTGGGTCTGCGTAAAAATTTATCTCTTCTTGGATACTACAAGTGGATGAAGTTCTAGAAAGAAATGTACCTAGAGGTAACAACTCTGACAAGGTGCATTAGACCTAATATGGAATTACATGGTACATGACTACGATACCAGTTGCGCACCTTATATGAAACTCCTAGGTATATATGAATAGGATAATTAAAATTTAATTTACAAATGGTTATTAATGATTTAAAAGTAATGTTGTCCACAAAGAACCCATGTTTATGATTATGAGACTACCTATGCATATATTTCCAATTTATGTTTGGTGTATTTCTAGTTCAAAATTATGTATTATTAGTATAACATTATTCACTGTATTTCATTGTCTAGAAATGGTTTATATTAGAAGTAATTAAAACCATATCAAGACATATATTCCATGAATGGATTTCCCTCCGATGAAAGATAATGATGTTGGAGCGGGAGGTGCAACTAGAGTTGAGTAGGTTATATATATACTAAGACAACTGACTCTGATGATGAATAAAAACCATTATTGCATGGAGAAGTCTAATCCACAATATGTTGTAACAATGTTATAAAAAATCATGCAATAATAAATTCTAATATCCTATTGGACTAAAAACCAATTAGTAGCGAAGGAATGGATAATTTCCATATGTATTACATTTATCACTTTGGGAAGTAACGAAAGCAAGAATGATATCATGACATGATATAATCTCTTAGTAGATGATTATAAATGGTTGTCACTGATTCAAAATACAAAGGAGAAGGAAGAAATTGAGAAAATATAATTGAAGTAATTTAATAAATTTTTTTGGAAAATATTTTCCTAAAGAACAATGAGAAGATATGATGAGAAAAATCTTGTATCTCAGACCAAAATTTGATGATAAAATTTTATATCGAGTTTTACAAGGTTAGTAGTGAATGTCGTTAACTACATATGTAATCCAAGGAGAATGATTGGATATTTATTTTATCGAATTAATCCAATTTGATAAAGTAAAATTCTTTCCAAACATTCTCATCATATGAGTATATAGTCTCATATTCTTTCAAGAAAAATAATGAATACACTAAGTATTATGACATTAAGGGAATGGAAAATATGAATAGAATGGTAGAGAATGAGATAGATAATGGAAAAAATGGAAAGAATCATTTCCCAACATGTGATAATTATATACAGGAACAACTTGATACATTTGTGAAAGGGAATGGAAGTTTGTTATATGATTATAGAGGATGGACACCAGGCACATGAAATTTAAGGGATAGAATGAAGATATAAATGTGAAATGTTTCAACTGTAAGGAGATAGGGAACTTCAAAAATTAATTTCCATGAATCAAGGATTTTTATATCAGAATGAGTAGATCTAATGAGGTCAATATTATGATTTTACTGCAGTATGAGTGAAATAATTAATGTATTTCTATTTTTGGATTCAAAAATAATGTTATGATATTATGGTTATGAGAATCATGGGAAATATAAGGATTGGACAGTAGTATATTTTCATTATTAATTTAAAATAATTAATATTTTATTTATGGTGATAAAGGTATTAAAATATTTGGTATGGGGGATTGTGATATTAATTATGTATGGATAATCTAATTTTAATATGATTTTGAAAAATTAAGGACCTTCCAACAAATTATTTTTCCATTGAATGTGTTCAGATATGTTTTAAAAATGTCTTAGGATTAACTACTTATAGAATGGATAATGTTAAACATTGGAAATTATTTATCATTGATATCAAGTGACAACCTTTTTGGTTTTATATAATATATTAATGGAAAAAAAGAATGACTTATGGATCATTGAATAAAATTTATTGAGACATAAATATGTTTCTTGAATATCCAATTCATAATTTAAGAAAATAAGTGGAGATAAATCTAAGAACAATAAAATAATGATATTATGAAAAGTAATGGAATAATGTATGTTTTCTTAAAATATAATATATGGATATCTAATGAAATACTCAACTATAGGAAAATGTAATTGGAAACAACAATTATCATTTTAATTTTGTATCCATGAAAACGATGGCATTTAAACTGATCACAGATCTATTGTCTTGTGACAGCTAACTTTATGTTTACCATGTTCTATATCACTATCCATCCGAACATGATGGCTGTATTTATTTTCTACTCCCACATTTTCAATTACATATAATTTTATCTTATTGGGAAACCTAGTTTTGTGGTGAACATCAACTTTTCCTTTCCCTCTTTTTATGAGGATATTTTATTAAGCCTTTTTACAATGTGAGATTTTCATAAGGGCATTACTAAAGGGAAACTCCATGATGACCAATAAAAAATTTAAATTTGAATAATTACATTTGTTAAATGTGAGGACAATGTAACACCGCATGATTTTTATAGCATGTCTCTTTTAAATTTAACATCTTTTTTAACTTATGTTGCACGAAACACCATGTTTTAAAAATCCGCGATATACTGTTTAAACTCTGACCACTATAACATTGCCATTAAATTTTTTATAATAAATAGTAATAAAAGAATTATAATGTTTATATATAATATATTGAATAAAATATTTTTTACATTCATAAAAATGACTTTATAGACAGAAGATATGAATGAATCTAATTTCATGCTTTAAAAGGATATATTTTTCTAAAGGCTGTTTTAATGCCTTTTTATGGTACGCTTGTTTTAAAGTAAATTTTGGAACTTTTATATATTCTATTAAAAATAATAAACTTCATTTAAAAAAATATGATGTTTAAAATATCATAGCATTATTTTCTTTAATTTTTTTTAAAATATTTATTTTTTAGTCAATAGTGAAAAATACCAATTTTTATTAAATTGTCAATTTAGGTATATAAAAATTATATTAATGATTTTAATTAGATATATCATAAGTAATTATAAATAATATTTATGTATTTGATAAATAAAAATATAATATAACTATTTTACGGAATTTGTAAATATTTGTTTTAAAAATGATAAAATTAGTGTTGTTGTTTTGTAAAAATGAAAACGTTTATTTACAATTTTATAAACTAAATAATAATTTGAAAGGAAAACTTTTTTTTTCACAAAATATATTCAATTAATAATATTTTTTGGTATTATTTTTGTAATTTTATTTTATGAGACCTTAACTAAATTTTCAATGCATTATAAAATCAATAATATATTAAAATCTGCAATTTTATTAAATGATGATTTTAATTAAAATTTTAAATGATCAGATTTAGGAAATAATTTTCATTGAATGAATTATATTTTTTAATTATACTTTTTAGGAAATGTTTAGGGTGGTTTTCTGTTATTTTTCCAATATAGGTGAAACTTTTGTGAATAGTGAAATACTATAATTTACTTTGTATATCATTATAACTAAATAAATGAATTATTGATTCATGGTTTATGAATGTTGGAGTTAAGAAATAATTTTATTGATCAAAAAATCTCTAGATATTATATTTAATCATAATAACCAATAATATTAATAGTCTAAAGCCAAACAATTATTAAATGAATTAAATAATCGAAAAACACCCCTCTCCTATTATACAAATACAACCCTCACCAACCCTTCTCATAATACCTAAAATTCCTTGAATATTTCTTATAATCTACCAATATTATCACCTAACCCCCCCACACACAAGTTAAGGACTTTCTGGTCTAATGAAAGACCATTTTAAAGTCCCTTAAGGTTGTTCTCAATGAAGCGACACTGAAGAGGTAAACCTTCTCTCTATCTCTCTATCTCTTTCAATTTATTTTATATTCTTATTCTTCACTAAACATAATAATACAAAGTTTCATGATAAATAATTTATAATTTATATAAAATAATTTTATTATGTTAATGGTATATCAACCTTCAATCCTCTTCTCTTCCCATCTTTATTCTATAAATGAAAACATCATCCTCGAGGTGCCGATTTACCGCCTTTTTGGATGATGATTACTTTTCTTAATATTATACCTTCAAGGAAACTAATAAAACCATTATTGATAATTAGATAAATTAATTTATGTGATACAATATATTTAACATTATAGGACTAGTATATTTAAAATATATTAATTCATCAGACAAAATTAGTTTGTGATGAATAAAGAAACACCAAAATAATCAAAATGGATAACATAAATGTTGTATCTTGTGAATCCTCATGAAATACGGAATATAAATTATACATAAGTCCATTAAATATTCTTAAATTTAATTAATTAAATATCTTTTCAATTTTGGATAACTATTCTCATTTTACATGATCTTTCGGGCATGTATACAACTGTACCAGTCACAAAATTCAAGGAAATAAACACACCTGAAAGATAAAATCGAATCTTATTACAAAAACAAATGATATAAATGAACATAATTAAAATATAATAATTCAATTAATTGTTTAATAATTATAGAATTAAATTTTTATTGAAATTAATTTCATTATCCAAGACATTAAGTGTATGTGCAGAACACGTTCAGACCTAAGGTAAAGGTTTCTTCAAGAACATTAATTTTTCATCGATATATGCGCTCTATCTCTCTTTATCCAAATTTAGTAATAATTTTTTATTATTTACTAGATATATTTCTTATGTGTATATTATTAATAAATTTACATTGGTCTATTCATCTTACTTTTATGTGGAATTACATGTTTTATGTGGTTCTTTTTTCAAATTTTTCTCTATAAGCAATCCAATTTAATGGACATTTTCTAATTTAATTACAATTTTCATGTACCATTAATATTATATTTTATGAAATATTTATTTTTATCAGAACAATAATTTTCCATTAATTTGTTTTTCATTTTTGGTTTTATACAAACACATGAAATTTATTTACTACACCTTTATATTTTCTATTAAACATCCCTAAAGTGACCCATTACTATAGTTTAATAAAAAATATTGTTACATGTTTTCACCTGACATGGGAATAATTTATGCAAAAAATAATAATATTATTTTCCCTTCTTTTTATTTTCTTGGATATACATATTTACAATATTATTTTAGGAAAAATAAAAATTATTTTTCCAAAACAACTCTTCTTTGCAACGAAAAAAGGGTATTTCTCTAAAGAACTACATGAAGAATTTATCGAATTATTTTCAACTACTTAAAAAAATAAGTTGATGCATACACATAATTTTGATTTACCGTTTATTATATCATAAACCATATTTTATTAAATGGGTTATGATTAGTATGATCGTGGATGTTCCATCCTAACAAAATTTACCATATTAATAAAAATTGTTAGTGATTAGGTTTAGATGTTTGGTAATGATATTTAAATTTCATATCTATTTGTTTTTTATGTTTAAAATCATTCATCAAAGTAATTTATTTGAAATAGTAGGTGTTTGGTGGGGCCTTATATAGCTCCTATATGCAGCAATAGGTCTCAAGAGACAAACCAGATTGAGAGTTAGTCCGGACCTTAACCATTTTTTCAGATGTCTTAGTTGAGGCCTCAAAATTATATCTCATATGTCTATAATTATGAATTCAATCTATATGATATTATTAATTGACAATCCAATTTATTATTTGAGTAGTATAATATACATTCTTATGTTTAATTCATATATGTTTATTTATATGGCATTATTTAATATGATTTTATTCATGCTATATAATGCTAATGATTTTTGTTTTAATGTAATTTATTTATAGTTACTCACCATGACTTATTGAATATGTTTATTTATAATGGATTACACTATACTTCATAACCATAATGAGAATATGAGATCATCCCTTTCTTATGTATTAATTTTTCCCAGGATGAAAAAATACATATTTTGAATGGCTTGTACAAATAATCTATGAGTTTATGGGTTCATCTAATGTAGTTTATATTTTTTACTTTTAATGTTATAACATAAAAATTATTTTGTTTTGTTTTTTCCAAAATCTAGTAAACTATTTATACATTTGGGATGCAATCCCTTATTCATTAAACCAAAGTAATTATGTAAGTCACTGTCTTTGGGAAATAAGAGTTAATATATTTAGACCTAAACATCCTGAATATCTTAAAATGTTATCAAGATTATTAAATATGATGTTTTAATATCAAACTAATTAATTATAAGAAGGATTTTTCTATGTAAATTCTCAAGAAAGTAGTCAAATTCAATGCTACAATTCTAAAAATATCGAATATCCATTATTATTATATAATTTTCATTTCTATTTTATGTATCCTACTATATTACATATAATTGTTCAAATAGTGGAATTATAAAAAAAATTCTAGGCTACAGTGCACATTATACTATTTATTTTTCAAAAAATAATCATTATATATAAAAATTAAATAGATTTAATTATGTTGAAATTTTGAAAACATTTACCTTTCAAAGGCTTCATGACCATGTCAAATTATTTTTTTATCTAAGTATTTTGTGGTGATTATAATCAAGAATCTCCTTCTATGAAAAATGGAAATTGTTCAATGTGATCTCACAAAAAAACATTTTGGGCATAAAATAGTTTTTGATGATGGTTTTTTTGTTTATCAACAAATGGATTGTGGAAGTATAGTCCTCAAGAACAATGTTTATTTGATAATTTATTTCTTATCCCTTTATAAAGAGAATAACCCTTATTTCCAATTAATACATGATTTATTAAATAAGGACACACTTAATACAACCTAGAATATTGATATTTATAGTGTCATTGGAAATTAGGTATATTAAATAGCAATTTAAAATAGGGAAAACATCTTCTTTATTGAAAACATTTTAAACATAGCCACACATAAAACTATATGGGAAAACGTAAGGATAGACCTAAGAATGGGGTGAGATATAAATCAAATTTATAGAATCAAAATTTCTAAAAAAATAGAATAATACATGTTAAAAAAATTTGGATTTTTAATGAATCATTAAATGAGTTGGATTAAAAAACATGAACAAAGAGACTTGATATTTCTTGATAATCGTAAAGAAAACATGGAAAATGAGGAAAGAACATAAAAAAATGCATAATAAACATAGCTCAAGGGTTAATTACAAATTCATCATAATGGAGAAATCCACATAAATTAATCAAATTTACTTCCTGCAAAAACATGAAATCTAATGTCACTAAACATTACTCACTACGTTGGAGCACTATATAATTCACCTCCCACTCATTACATTAATTTCAGTCTCATGTTCTGCCACATAGACCATAAAACATTAAATCATTCAGCATCATATATTATTCTATAATCAAGGATTTCGGAAAATGTATAGGATTCCCCCACATTGATGAATTATTTGTGTACAATGTTGTACACCCTTCATAGGAAATGTGTATGATATTTACCTCACTGTTGTTTTGGCATGGAAAAATTGCGGTGAAATTTCAGTAGCATAACGACGTCACATAAAAATTCTTTAAATTGGTTTATTGTTGAGAAATGAGTCTATCATTATTTTTTTAGGAAATGGTAATTAATAGAGACATGTAAATACACAGCCAAATATTTTTAGAAGTAAATAGAAGCCATAACATAGTAATGAAACTTGAATAAAAAAAGATAAGGTTAGGATCCCTTACATGAGTGTGTGACTCCAAATTATTAGGAAGAACTTCATGAGATAATGGGGAACCTTGAGAGGACTCCATAGAGGGTAGGGAAGAGTAAGGTCATGATCCAATAATTTTTAGTGAATAAAAACTGTAGCATGGGTTGGTTTATTTATGAAATGAGTTGGGAATTCTTTTTTATTTCTCAAACATTGGTTTCAGACTCTATATAATAAAAAAACCAAAACCATACCATGAGGTTTCCCCTGGGTTCTACATAATATGAGATTATTTAATTATTTTAGAAGGGAAAGGTCTGAATATGATAACATAATATCCTTTCTTATGTTTAAGTGATTCATATTCATAATGAAATAATTCTAAAACATTAAAACATATTAACAGTATTTTAGGATTCATAAAGGCTTTATAAAATTAACTGAATAATCATAAAATTATCTTAATATAATGTGAAAACATATATTTGGTTTTGGATCATATTTAGTTTATTTATTAAATCATTTTTGGACATTATTATGTCATAATACACAAAGTATAATTTTATGGAATTTGATTTTTACTCGGAAATTCTACCATCTCAAAAAATTAAGAAAAAATAAGCATTGGATAATTTGAAAATTAAAATTAAAAAAATGATTTTCATATCATCAAAATTATTATTAAAATATTTGATTATTCATGTTTAAAATATAAACCGACTTTTATTGAAAATAATGGGTTTTCTGACAATAACTATTTTCTAACCCTTATAAAAATTACATTTGACATAAAAAAATAATACAATGATAAATATTTAATACATATAATTTAATAATATTATTTTATTAAAATTTTAATTATTACAAAAAACCATTAATTCATCAAAAAAATCCTTATTTAATTTTGAATATTACTTAAGAATATTTCTTGTGTTTTATTATATGGGAATAAAAAAGTTTATAAAGTAAAATCAGTGGGATGAATATATATTTACCATTCAACAAAAAATAATGTAAATAATCATATCTCTAGGGTCGGGATGCATATTTATCTAATACACTAGCAAATTCCCTAATAGTATTGTGTGTGGAAATAATACATTCATGGGGTGGTTCAATGTATATGGTTTGGGACAGTATCTCAATGACATTTAACATCTCTAGTAAATCATTTCATTCATGATTATGTTATTGGATCATAGCATTGGCTTGGTTAAGGGAAAAGAATAGAGATATTATCTCCCTTGGAAGCTTTAATAATAGGAATTTATAGGATGTCATCACAATTACTGATGCCATCACTTCCTTTATCTGTGTCAATTGGATTTGTTAAAACCTTATATTTATACTAACCTTGTGGTCAATGTTCAATGAATATATTATCAATGGTAAATATTATTAATTGGAATTTACATACAATATAATATACTAAACATAAAAAATTATATGTCTTCTATAACCAGATTAAATAAAATAAATTTAATTAAAACATAAGGGAAAATTATATTTATGACAACTCGGGTTGTTACAATCTTCCCCCCTTAAGAAATTCCCCCCATGAAATATTAATTTCTAACAGTAAAATAGGTAATGGTATCTCTATTTCATAACATCCACTAGATCCCACATTTCTTCTCTATACTTGTAGATTCTCCACAAAAAATTGATCATGTTTATATTCTTATCCTTTAAAACATTGTCAATACGATCTATGATCATCAAAAAATTATTATCAAATGAAATATTTTTAACCAACAGTTCGCCCTCTGTATTAAGTACATGTTAGGGGATTATAATTTACTTCTACAAGAAGGATACAAGGAATAAATTATGTAAACGAGAGAGGATAGGTGGGAGTGATAGTAGATGTGAAACCACTCTGATAAGATCAAGGATCTTAGAGGGGTCGATGTATCTATAACTAACCTTTCACTTATTTATAAATATAATCACTTTATTCAATGTATATATGTAGCGAAAACCCAAGTCTTCAACATTAAAGTCTATTCATTGTCAATGTTTGTCAGTATAGCTCTTATGTCAACTCTGAGTAGTACTATTTACTACTAAGTAGTCTTAATCATTTCCATATTTTCCTAATCCATTTTAGGATCTTGTAGTTTGTTTTCTTTTACATCATTTTAACTTTCAGGTGTTCTAAATATATTTTCCTAAAGTGCTTCATAGGGTTCCATTTTGATGCTATAATGGATGATATTAATATAGGACAACTCGATGAGAGAAAGGTGTTGATTCCTTCATCCATCGAAGTAAATTGATCATGCTCTAAAAAAGTACTCAACTTTCTTAATAGTTTTCCTCGATTAGAAATTAGTTTGAGGGTGATAAGATGTGATGAAGTAAAAATTTTAGTTTAGATAATGTCAATGACTTTTTCAAAACATGGAGGTGAATCTCAGATATTGAGAAGATATAATCAAAAGGTGTACTCCATGCAGTATCACCACATCCCTGATGTATATTAGTGAAAATTGATCTCATGAGAAGTCCTCTTGAATTGAAATGAAGTGTGTGGTATTTTTTTAGAATATCCATTACAACCTAAATATAATTATTACCATTGGATGTCTTAAAAATTCAATTAACAAGGTCCATGGGGATATTTTCCCATTTACATATAGGTATGGGTAATGGTTCCACCACCCCTATATATTTTTTCCTTTCCAACTGTACTTGCTAACATACAAAATATATTTATGTATACTCCCTGATCTCTATCATCATATTTTGTGACCAATAGTGTTATTAGAGATCTCAATATTTTTTTGTTCTTCCAATACGAATAGAGATGGATGAATTGTGTGAATAATACAAAAAACCCTTTAACATAGGATTTGATGGAACACATATTCATTAAAAAATATTACATCTCCATTGTCATTAAAATTGAACTTTTAGGATTTATCATTTTTTATATTTTCCACTTTCATTGGAATTTAAACATCATATCTTTGATCACTGATTATATTCACTAGAACGTATCCCTGGGAAATCATTTTGGAAATTACTGATGATATCACTTCTATATGATTTACATGTCCATCATTTATAAATCATCAATGATCTAATCCCTCTCAATTGTAAAATATTATAGAATATGTGGATCCTTTGTTATTAGATATTCTACCACATTATTTTATTTTCCAATATTGTAGTGAATTGATAATTCATAGTCCTTGATTGGATAAAACCTTATTCATTAGTGTATATTTAAATCTTTCTGTTTGAAAATATAATAGAGTCTTTTTTGATCTATATATATATCACAATTCTCAATAATGAGATAATGATACCACATGGTTAAAGTGAATATCACCATAGAAATCATTGGATTATATGTTGGGTAGTTTCATTCATGAAATATCAACTTTATCGAAGCATAGGATATGGATTTCTCATTTGTTATTGAAACAAACCCAATCCATTCTATAATAAATCCCTGAATATAATGAAATTTTTTCTACTAATTTGTAGTGTAAGAACATGTGAAATGATGAGCCTCCTTTTTAGATCCATGAATCTATGATCACATTTATCATTCTAATGAAACTAGAATCCATTTACAGTTTTCTTGCTTAGTGGGTTAGAAAATTGAATGAAATTTCTAAAAGCCCTGTTGATTATACCTAGCTAATTCAAAGAATATGTCGATATATATCACAGATATTGTCCTCAAACATCCTTGAATTACTTATATTTTTGAAGGGTCTAATTCTATACCTTTTTTTATCATGATATATCCTGATAATGAGACATACTTCAACTATAACTCCAATTTTCTATCCATGGAATAAGGATTATCATTTCTAAGGTATTTAACACGGGTCTTAAATTATTTTCAATCCCCTCCTTGGATTTGGATAATATTAGAATATTATCTATAAGGACTACCACAAATTTATCGAGGTGATATCTATATTCTATATTCATCTAGTCCATGAATATTACTGGAATGTTAGTGAATCTGAAAGGAATCACTATGAACTCATAGTGCCCACACCTTATATGAATAATAGTCTTGGGATATACTCTTTATTCACCATATGATGATAATATCCTGAGTGCAGATCCACCTTTCAGAAGTATTATGCTACAAATAGATGATAAATGATTCATCAATATGAGTTAGAGGATACATTTTATTTATCATGATCTTTTTGATCTCATGATAATTAAGGAAATGTTGCATTTACCAATCCTTCTTCAAGATTAATATGACTTGTGTACCGCATGATGAAGCACTTGGGGGTTTGAACACTTTATTCAGATTCTCCTATAGTTATTTCTTTATCTCCTCATGTTCCACAATATAGATCCTATATATATTATTGGATATTGGTATACCCCAGGTGTATGTTTAGTTAAATTTTTAACCTCTCAACTCGGAGTAAGGCTAGAGAATTCATTGGGAAACACATTAATGTATATCCTCACAATATGCATGTATTCGAGGATGATTATTTCTGTAGACTCAATAATTTGAGAAAGATATAATTAGTCATATAGTAAATAATATCCATTCTTATGATATTGGTGTTAATTAATATTCATACTCCTTTCACTTGTATAGAATCAAGGGTGGATTATCAATACAAATACATATTTTCTTCTCATGGAAATTTTTGTTATCTCTATATAGGGAAAGACATTACAAGACAATAATTATGTCAAATTATAGAAAAAAGTGTATGATGATGTTAGATAGAATGTTCATACCAAAAAAATTTATTGGGGATGAGTTATATACAAGGAATGATATAATTTCCAAATTTTCTATTTTAAATGATAACCCTACTTTAATGATTTGTGGTGATTTCTACATTGTTCTACTAACCATTTATAATATGATGGAATGCATAGAAAAAAATTGAATTTTTTATTCTATATTTCAGAATAAATAAATTGTATAATTTTCACCACATTATTTTTAGGATACATCTTAGTGGTTTTTATGAATAAATCTCTCCTTTTTGGATATGGAGGTTGTTGATAGTCTTTAAAAACCCTTTGCTAGAGAATTCAATTTCAATGTTCACAGGTTCATTAAATGTGTAGAAATGATCAATAAAATTAGGGTTTAATGGAGAATTATTAATTTTTAATTCATTAATGGGTTTCTCCTGTCAAGAATCACTATCTTGGATCCCTTTTTTCTCACACATTAATCATTTCCGCATCTACATTAGGCATTTTCTAGGGTGCTTCATTCCAATTCTTTGAAAAGTGGGATGTTCAAATTTAATGAAATCATTAGATTTCCCAATCGATACAATATAATTAAAATCATGTTTACTATTCATATCCCCTTGATACCCTTGATATTCACTGATCTCTATTTCGACTTTGATGGAATATCAAACAATTTCTACATAGATATCAAAGTCGTGGATTTATAAGAATTTTTTCAGACTACGTTTTGGCCCACTAAATAAGTTGTTAACCTTAAATTTGAGGGTAAAAAAGATAGGGGAGTATATTGAAATTCATTTGATGTTTTCCTTAAATTTATTGATAGATTTATTTTCTTTTTTTCTTGAGGGAAATGAAATCCCTTTCCATTTTAATTCAGATAGTGTGATTAAAATGTTTATTGAATAATATTTTCCAGAATTCCTTCCATCGCATTGAATCAATCTATTCCTTAGGAAACATAAAAATGATTAATGACCACCACTTATCAAATTCACCCTCCATATGAAAAAAATCTAGTAAAGCCTACACTTTTTAATAAATATTATGGTTGGAGAGTTTCATCTCAATGGAGTTGATCCATTGTTCCACGATTGAGGGATCAAATGATCCTTTAAATGTTAAATACCATTGTCATATAAATTACCCAACTTTAGATTTTTAATTATAATGGGAATTTGGGAGCTCCTCCTAATCCATTTTTTATTCATAACCCAAGTCATCTCAGAGAGTATTGTTAAAAAGTTTGTGATTTCTTCGCCTACCGAGTTAGGAATATCGTTGGGGTAGTTATAACATTGCACATCTTGTTAATTGTATAACTAATTCTTCTTATTTACATCCATTGAATATAATAAAGGTAAAATTAGGGATTACTCTTATTAAACTATTAAACATATAAATGGGATTTCAATGACATTACATGGATAAATTAAAACGTTCATTTATTTCCTTAACCTATGAATTTCTAGGATTTAATCTATGTTATCCATGATTTATTTAATAACATATATTCTTATGTTAACTTTTTTGTTCCCTTAATAATGGTTCATAATAACCCTATGAATTTATGATATAATATAACCCAAGTGTGTTAAAATAGGTGTGCAATAAGGCATATTTTCATGTACCCCGTTACATCGATTCATGCCCGACACACCTTGTCAGAGTCGGTACACCTATGTACATATGTGCCAGAACCACATGTACTTTTAGTGTCCAAATATGTATGTATATTCATGATAAACCAATTAGTATATAATAAAAAAACATTGTATGTTTTATTACACTTACTCTTATCCTTTATCCATCCTATTGAGTAATCTAATCCTAATACCCAAAAAACAATACTTTTTCATTGATACACACTATATCATATATTCTCTGTACTTATCATTAATAAATGATTTATTACACAAGTTCAAACACAATAGAACCTAGAATGTTGATATTTATAGTATTTTGGTAAATTAGGTACATTACATAACAATTAAAAATAGGGAAACATCATCATTATTGAAAAAATATTTAAAATGATAGTTACTATAAATGCAAAGGACAACCTAGGGACATAAAATTGTAAAGGGTGAGATACAAAGCCCAGTAAAGGAATAAAAGTGGATTAACATGAATGGAATAATGAATTTTAATAAAATAGGCTTATAAATGGGGAATAAATGGAGTAAGAATCATAATCCTGAACAATAAGACATTATAAAACATGATAATCAAAAAAAAATATGGGAAATGTGGAAACAAGTTAAAACACTAAAACATAATCACAAGTCATGGATGAATAAAAATAATTAATGACTGAAAAAGTCCCATAGTGGAATAAATTATAAACAAGGTCCAATATGACATATAAAGAGACTAAACATTACTCAATTATTTGGGACTCAATATAATTTTGGGCGCACCTGTCTTTTTAATTTCATTCTCAGGATTACGTATACCACATATATCACATAACATAGAATCATTGATCATCAAATTTTATTCCAAGACTAGGGAGATTATAATACATACATGAATTTAACAAGACTAATTTTTATATATTTATGTTGGTGAATACCCTCGATAAGAAATGGGTTTGATATTCACAACAGAATGTGTTTGGAATTGAGAAATCACGTTGAATTTTCAGCAGCATAACAACATCACATAAAAATTAATAAAATGGGTTGATGAGGGAGAGATCGGTCTCCAATCATTTTAAAATTAAATGGTAAGTAATAAAGATATTGAAACACATATCCCAACATTATTAAATTGAAATATAACTCATAAGATAATAATGAAACTTGAATAATGGAGATAATGTGAGGATCCATTACATGATTGTGTGACTCAAAATGCTTGGGATGACATTCATCAGAAGTTAATAAAACATTTTTAGGACTCTATAGAGTTTATGGAAGAGAAAATACATGATCCAAAGAGTCTTATAGAAGATAAATGGAACAATTTTTTGGGTTTTATAGGAAATGAGTTTAGATTTCTTTATTATTTATCAAAAATAGGTTTTGATCACTATATAATAAAACAACCAAAACTACAATCCATCCAACATTTTTTACTAGAATTTCTGTTAAATGGGATTGGTTTTGATTATTTTTAAGGCCTATGGATGAATTTATTAAAATAATACCCCTTATATTTGTGGATGTGAATCATACTCTTAATGAAATAATTTTAAAACCATTAAAACATATAAAACGTATTGGTGGATTGATAAAGGATTTATATAATTAATAAAATTAACATAAAATAAAATTATTTCAAATTTAAATCATATATTTTGTTGTGGATCATATTTTTATTTTTTATTACATCACACTTTGGCCATTATTGTGTCGTACAACAAAAAGTATATTTATACAGTATTTATTTTTTACCCAAAAATTAGTTTGTCTCAAAATGAAAATAAAAATTCACTATTGGATAATTTTTTCATTCTAGATCCAAAAAAATATTAATTGTATTTAAATAATTTTTTAATTATTTCAATTTTAAAATTTAAAATAATAACCAATATTTATGGAAAATGCTGGGCTTTTTGACAATAGCAGTTTTCAAACCCTTCTAATAATTACATTTTACATCATCAAAATTAAATGATCACTTAAATTTAATAAATATTTTTTAATAATAAAATTTTATTAAAATATAATATTTCTTAAAAATACATTAATTCATCCAAAAAAATTCTTTATTTTATTTTGAACATTATGCAAAAAAACTATTTTTGTTTTATTGTATTGAAATAAAAATAATTTATAAAGGGAGAAGAATATGATTAAAATATATTCATTAATCTCTAAAAAATAATTTAAATACTCATATCATAAGTGTCTTGACAGATATCCCATTTATACACTAGATTAATCTTTATTAGTAAGTTGCATGACAGTGAGTCTTTCATTAGGTGGTTTGACGTATAAGTTTTGTGTCATGATCTCAATGAGCTTGATATTCTCTTGAAAATGATTTTTATAATGATTAATTTGTTGGATCTGATATTGGTATTGGACAAGGGAAATGATTGGATATTTTATCTCCCTCAGAAGCACAAATAAATGGTTGTTATGTGGTATAATCTGACATATTGAGTGCATTATTTCTTCGTTTTTTATCCTTTGATTTTTTAAACCCTATATTTATAAAAAATTTGTGATAAAGTTCAATGGATAAAATATCAACGGTAAGGATTCTAAATGGTCATTTAAATTCAATAGTACATAATGAACAAAATAAGTGCATATGTTTTATATAACTGTATTACATAATAACAAATTTAATAAAAAAATAATTGAAAATTTTATTTATTATAGATCAAGTCCGTACACATACTATCCTATTTTTCTATCAAAGTATGATTTTTATCTTAATATTTGGATTTTTAACCAATCAAAATCTATAAAATACCTTTATAAATATATAATATAGTCTTGTGATCATGTTATAACACAACATTGTTTGCTTAATGAGAGTCACTTTTCTATTAAAATTGTAGATGAGATTAAAATTTATTATTATTAATAATTAAATTGTCTTGTTTAGATTTATAGAGGATATTTTGAGGTCATATCCATTATATATATCATCAATTATTTGGATTTAATTTACATTTATTTTTAGAAAACAACATGACCTATATTCTGGAAAAAATATTGAAGATATCTCAAGTACAATAAACATTTCAAAAATATTCTTTACCTTATGGTTTGAATAAAATTCAATATATTGAGAAGGAATAAATGTACAATTTTATGAATAATAAATACTATTTCTTATTAACTCTTATGAATAAAATTGTTTTACCAGATATAGGGATTCATTATGGGTAGAATATATGATGTGTCTCCCAAAAATAGAGATCAATATTACTTGAGAATATTGCTTAAAAAATAAAAAGTGAAATATCATATCAAAATATTAGAACATTGAAGAATATTATTCATCATATATTCTTGGATTCCTATTATAGTTTTCGATTAATAACCAATGATAAAGATATTATTGAATCTATTAAATAAGTGTCACTTTGGGGGACTAAACACTCCTTTTGTAGTATCATCACAATCATTTTATTCTCAAATAATATATCTCATGTTGATATTGTTTGGCATGAAACCTATAATATACAAAGTAAATATATTCTCATTTCCCAATGTTAGTTTTTTTAAATACATGGTATTAAATTTTACTTTATTTTGAATTTTATATATAATTATATTTTATTGATATAAATTTGTTAATAAAATATATTTCTTTAATTTTTTCATTATATGTTAGAAAAAGACAGATAATGATTAAACTTTCTATAATTAAGGTTATATAAATCCACATAACAAAAACATAGAATTTTTTTTATTTTCATTATTGGTTTGAAATTTTTTTTATATAATAATATTTTTAAAAATCATTACCGTCATTTAAATTATTTATTCAAAAAAAAATTATAACATGCCCCTGTCAAATAGAGAACATGATAAATATATGTTAAGATCCATTGAAAAATATTATCTAATAAATTTAAAAATAAATTTTTTGTTCCCTACACAAATCACTCATTTAATATCATTGGAAACTGTATATGTTTTTTCAAAAAGATGTGATTGGGTTCTTTTGGGGTAAAAGATACATGAAAAAACATGGAGCTCATCTTTACTAGATCTATATTATCATTTAGTTTAATAAACAAATCATACTTTAATGTATTCATAAGTCTTATGTGAATATTTCATTCCATAATTTATTGTCATGATTTGACCTATACTAATATTTAATGATCATAAATTTCTAAATGGTTTAGTTAATTTATTACTTAATCCATATCATATGATCAAAATTGACTACCATGATGATTATCAAATTATATAATCCTAATATTTTCTAATAAAAATTATTTTATTAATTATATAAAACACTCAATTATTATCAAATGAAAAATATATGCTTTTCATGAAATAGACAATACATTGTGTGTAATGGTAGATCTTTAAATCCTAATCTACCTATGAAAGTTGCAGATTCATTAATTGATGATCAAATAAATCTATTACTGATAAATGGACTTAATTATAACATATAAATTATTCATAATTCTTATAAAATGATACAGTGTAGGCTAATCATTGATCCCAATAAGTTGATTGGGGTTATTATGTCTTCATTATCTTTTACATACATGGTGTTTTGTCATGATTGGATATGGAGATGTAGGTATGGATTTTATTAATTTAGTGTTAACTTGTATACTATGGTCAAAAGGTAATATTGTTAGTATAGTTAAATGTAATGGAATAAATACATTACTCATTCCATGTGGAAGAATGGCTTACTCTAAATTTTGTATGCTAGTATATGTTAATGATCACTCACTTCATTTCCAATAGGAATATAATTAGTGTATAATGAACTATTTTATGTGTTTTTATTTTCATTGGTCTTCATTTTCTGATTATCATATCATTTAAAGAATATGAATATTCTTTCTTTCATGTATGTCATTTAATCTTTCGTCTCTAGGTTTTTTAACTTTTTTCAACTTGATAATCAGATTAAATTTTGTTTAATGAATGATTTAATTGATTTAGATAGTATATTAATTTAAATATTCACATAAAAATAGATTCTATAATGAGGCATTTGTCTACTATCCTGATTTCATAAAATCAATCATGAAAACCCATTTCCATTAATTCATGAAGATTATTCAAATTTCTTCCAACAGAAGACATTATAAAGAGTACAATTGTTTTTACCATAACTTGGAATACAGTCTCGTTAATAGATTTTTTCATTATATAATTTTTTATAGACTCTGTTTATGTTGTCATTAGTAGTATATTTCATGTATTTTTTTCAGTTCTTCTGTAATTTTTTTACTACTAATTTATAAAAAATTGATATTTATTATATTCTATTATGTATAGGTTACATAACATAATTATACAGTTTCAATTTTTATGATTTGTTAATGTATGAAATTAATAACTTTTGTAATGTATCATTTAAATATATGTACATATATCAAAAAATATTAACCATGTAGTTATACATGCTTTCCCATTTGTAACATAACATTATTTAAAGAATTTTATTACAATTTATTCTTTTGTATATATGTACAAATCTTAGAACTATTTCAAAATTGGAATAATAGTTTTTAATTAAAATTATATAAAAATTTGATGTTCTATTGTAGAATCTTTATATATAATTCTTATAGTTAGCATGATTTGGGGTAAAATAATCTCATAAATAATTTTATTATAAATTTATCCATCAATGAATTAAAGGGAAATAATTTATTCTATTTTCATATAATAAAACATGAAATATCAAAAAAAATCATGATCTATCTTCTGATGAATTATTTATTTTTTGTAACTGGTAAATATGCTCTATCACTTTCCTGATAATGATTCCAATCAATGATTTTTTTTGGATTCATCTAATTCAACAAGTGATGTTTAAAGATAATTTATTAATGACTTTATATATATATTTTAGTTTCCTAAAAACACAATTTAAAAAATAAGTGGTTTTTATTTGTGTTGTATAAATCAATTTTCAATTGTATTATCAATGTGTAAGTTCCATTTTCTAAAATATCTTAAGGTTTCATTACATTAAGTGTTATAATTTATAATTTATGTGGAAACTAATTTCGTATATATATTATAATGATCCAAACTAAGATGATAGTCACATGGTTAGGTGAAGCCACAAAACGGATAAATTATTTTATATAACAACATAAGGAAAAAAATAGTACTAAATGAAAGGAAAATAGAAAAACAGATCAATAAAATATATTCTATAAAATCTATAGAAAAAAATATGTATAAATAATGACAAAAAAGTCTATATGTGACCAATAGTCACCTCTAAACCAGCCAATCTGACGGGAAATACCAAAGGAGATGAAAAATTACTACAAGATCACATTCCATATACCATTATATTGAAATAATAAATATAAAACAACCTAAATAAAAAATTAGGGTGTGTAAAAAAATCACAGTTGGATACCAATAGAGATTATATATAAGGACCAATATCAAGATTTCAATAGTTCAAGAATTTAAAAATAGAAATTATTTTAGAAATTATTTTCATAAATTCAATTTATTTTAAAATCATATTCTATATTGGTTCACATTGAAAACATTCAAATTTCCCAAATATTAATTGTAAAATTAAATATGATGAAACCTAAATAAATATACATTCATTAAGCGGTAATAATGTAAACACATATCCATTAAATAACCTGTCATGTTAATAAATGTGACACAACTGCTTATAAAAACCTATCATAAGTTTTAAATGATAAAAAAACCATGCGATCAATATGAATAATTGAAAAATGAAATTTTATTACTCACTAGTTTATAGAAGGATGTGTACTAGGCCCTCAAAATCCTAATCAAATATAACATTTGTTTTAACAAATATCTATTGCTGTCATAGTTCATCAGTATCCAAAAAGGATACCTCATAGTGGTAAGACACACATGAAAGATACCTATGTATCATTATGGATTCACCTAAGGGTCCAATTGTTCTTATTATGAAATAAATTTAAAAATAATTATTAAAAATTTATATATTATTTTCAAATCAAATCAAATCTACTTTAATGAATGAAAATCCATTTCTAAATAATGATTTTTTTTTTCAACGCAAAAAAAATCAATCAATAAATATTCATTCTGATAAATCCTATTAAAAACACTCATCAATTAAATAAATTGAAAAACCAAAAATATTTTATGAATATTAGTATTAAATTAATGACATTAACTAATTTTATAGAAACACCAGCCCCAAAATGTTACATACAAATCTACGTTCGTCAATGATGAATAGAAACCATGATATCATACTTCAATAGACAAGGCACTATAACAGACATAAAAGGATTAATAGATTACACTCTCATATCATGAATATGAATCCTAATCATAGAAAATAGAATATCCAAGACAAATTTAATGATGAACTATAATGATTACATAACAGGAAAGTCACACCATTACAACCCTGATGATCGATCATTGAATGAATTATCCGAAAGGAGTTGAGATCTCCAAAATAACCTAGGGTAAGATCTATGTTTAGAGGGGGGTGTATAAATGAATAATGAAATTAAAATAATATATAAATCCACATAAAACCATTAATATTAAATGTTACTTGGTATGTAATCGTAATAAGTTTTATGTAATCCATGGTAGCTAAATGTGATGGAAAACACATTGCCTTTTTTAATAAAATCATAATTTTAGAATTACATAATCTAAAATATTTACAAGAAATGTAATCCTCTAACTACATGAACCAAATTTAAGGTATCTAGTAGGTGATTGATACATTTATTGTAACCTCCTTACCTGGTGTGTAAACCCTTATCAAACAGAAGAAACTGTATGGTTAAAGAGAAAGATGGAAACCCCAATTTTGGGATTTTCCAAACCTGGGAAGAACCCATAAAATCCATTTACACATTTATAAATGGAATCCATTAATTAAAATAAATATACATCCATTTATATTAGATTATTCATCCCATAAAAGGCTGTGTATCCCCCAAAATCCCAAAAATGATCCAAAATAGTAAAATCCCAATGGAATTCTATTGATGTATGTTCTTTTTTATGTTTTCATAACTCCATAAAAATGGTTAATGATATTTTCCCATGATTATAGAAGGACTGGAGGGTACATAATGTTTTTGGTATGAAAAAGTGGGGGAAACATGGCCATCTTTTATTGGCTACATGGTTCGCGCATGGTTTCTACTAACAGTGCACTAGAACTGTGTACCCTGGATAAGGGTAGGTCACAATTGATCAAACCATGATATTTTTGGGGGACCAAACACTGTGGGATGGGAACGATCAATCCTTCATGGACACCACACAGTTTTTCAAAATATGTGGGCTTACTAGGAGACTTTGAAACCTATCCCCATATTTGATTGAGGGTAGTATAGGATTTGGCCAATCGTGCAGCCAAACCCTGAAACCCCTTAAATTTTTGGGGTTTTTAACATCTCCCCTCCACTAAAAATTTAAGAATACATACACTATATTATCCCCTATTATTCTTATATAATCCAATGGTTACCAACACTTCCAAACATCCCAATGACTGATCTCCCTCATTTATATGCTATTTAGAGTTCCATTGTGTGCGGATTGAAGCTATGTGTGTGTCTAACACTCATATTTTCATTTTTTTCTAGAATAGGGTGTATGCAATTAGTTTTTTTCTTCTAAATGCCTAAAACCCAATTTTTTTGATCCTTTATTCAGCCTTAAATGGGGATTACTCTCAAATCAAAATCCATGGTTTTGATACTGTTAATAAAAAATTTAGGTATGTGGTATAGAAGTTATATCGCTTTGTATTGATATTTGTTTTATATTGCATTTGGTTTATATATGGTACCTTTTGGTTATGAATTTCATGCCATTAGTAATAATTAAAAACTGGGGTAGATAAATGACTGATTGAACTCCTCATGATCCCATCATATGGTTTTAGGTTTATTTGATCAAAATATGGATCATGGTGATGTAGTTTATGTTCATGGTTGTGTGGTTGTGACTACTTGTATGTGGGACGAGTTGATGCATAAATTTTACACCTCAACATGGATAGTTTATCATAGTTAAACCAAGTTTTATTGTGACCTATGTTGATATTATTGGTGTTTTGGGATAACTAAAGAGGTTATATGTTTTTGAGCATGATATTACACCTATATTTAAGTGATGGTAGAGCATCAACATCCAGGTTGTTTATTACAGCCATTCCAATTTCTGGAGTGGGAGTGGGATGACACTAAAATGTATTTTGTGGATGGTCTCCCAAGGACTCACCATATAAATGTAGTGATATGGGTATTTTTGAATCATTTGACCGTGGTATAACATTTATTACCAATTCGAGAGACCTTTGCTATTGAACAGTTTGGTGATTTATATGTTTGAGAGAGTATGTGGTTTTGTGGGTTTTCATGGACTACAGTTTCAGATCATTAATAATGTTTCATATAATTCTTCTATTTGTGGTTATATAAAGTTCTTGTTACCCTTTTATTTTTGATTAAAACCTTCTGATCATATATAGATGGTAGTGAGAGATCAAAATTCATGTGTTGTAGCACATTTTTAGGGAATGTGTACAAAAATATGTCAGATATTGGGAGAATAACTTTGATATTATTGTATTCACATGTAAAAATTTACTTGGATATTATTCAGATGTAACCATTTGATTTTCATAGTGGTAGGCTATTTTGATCTCTACTATGATGGATGAAGGCTAGGAAATCAGAGTTGTTGGGATCAATTTGCATGTAAGGGATGTCAGAATAGGTTTAGATGATGTTGAAATACATGGACATGGACTATAGTCGGAAGAATTATTATTTTGTTTGATTCCACTAACCTCTTGAGTTTATGATAATTTATCATATGTTCATTCATGTGTATCAAAGGTTGGGTAACTATCAGATTTAGAAATAGGGTATGTTGGCGCACATGCATGCGAGTCCATCTGAAATTTTAGATTGGATAATTCATGTTACATAACAATTGGATATTAAGTGATATTTTAGAGGAATGTATGATGTTTTTTAGGTGTCACACATTATTTAGTATCACCCCGGCCCTTCCCATTCGACTGATGTTAATGATGTCGATTATTATGATGATATGTACTTTGAGGAAAACCCAGTTCTATTTGTGGATTTTAGTGAGATTGCCTTTTTTGGGAAATAAAAGCCCATTATTTAGTGTGTTATGTAATAATGAAAATGTTTTGGAAGAAAAATGGGAGATTATGGAAGATATATGGGATGAGTGTCCTAATATTTTTAACTTGTAAACATTGTAATGAATGTGAATTCATCTCGAGGAAAATTTGTAATAAGGTGGGTGGGTTGTAAGATCTAGATATTCTAATACGGTGCTTTTTTTAGGTTTTGGTTTAATGTCATTAAAATTATTAATTAATTTTTTTCTAGGAGTATAGAGGGCCTCAGGTGTGTCCCACAGGTTCAGAATGAAAAATAGGTGGAAAAGAGGCCATCCATTATAGGTTTCATATTGGGATCACTATTAGTGTTAACTATATATCTCAGAGTGGGGTGGTGTATGGTTTATCATATGTTTCATTGTGTGAGACCAAATCATGATGTATTGGATAAAGCTACCCCATAAGGCCACAACATGGTTTGAAAAAAATGTGGGCTTCATAGGAGACTGTGCGGCTTGTTCTTCTCTTGGACAGAGGGTTGTATATGTTTTCTGAAAATTTTCATGAACCATGTTTCCAAACAATGTCCCCTATAATAAATGGGGGGTTTTTACATCCCCCCTCAGTATATATGAATACATACATGATTTCATCCTCTACTATTCTGTCATTATCCAAGTGTGATGATCCCTTCCTCTTAGACATCCCAGGGGTCGATCTCCCTAATTTGTATGCTATTTTTAGGATAGTTGTGTGCATATAAAATCTCTAGGAGAGTGTAAAAATAATAATCATTTATTTTCCTTGAATTGGGTTTTTTGAATTAGTATTCATTTTATAAATACCAAAAACCGTATTTTTTCAACAGATCATATGTTGGGGATTCAAAGAATGATTTTTTTGAATCAATTGACAAGGTTGGGTGAGGATTCATAAAAAGAATTTATGCAGGATGTCTAAATTTATTGTTACATTGTCTTGACATTTTTAATGTTTACCTAGTTCTGATATGGTACATTCTTGCTGTGAATAAAATGTCATTAGTAAAAATTGAGAAATTGTGTAGCTAAATTATTTATTGAACCCCTCATAATCCTCATGGGATGCATTGAGGTTGATTAGGTAATAAAGAAGACACCCACGGTTGTTCCACATTAATGAACGTGAGATTCGGTTATTAAATTTGAAATTGAATGGTTAATGAGATAGAACTGATGATAGTTATGTTTATCATGTGAAAATGCCTTTATGAAATGAAACTAGTGATATTATTTTTAGTTTGATAATAAGGAAATTAAAATGTAATTGATGTGTATTGGGTTTATTTATAAAATAAAATAAAAGAGAATTTGGATAATTATAAGGCCCCAGCCTTAAACCTTACTTAATATTGAGTTATTACAAGATTACATATTGAAGATCTTTTCAGGTTTAGAGTTTTAGAGAATTAGATCATGAAACTTGCATTACATTCCACATTTAAGAAAAGTGGTTACATAAAAGACAGTATTCATACTTCCCATCAACGGAAACATATTGAAAATAAAACATGGATTCTTTCTTGACACATACTTGACACTATCATCACATCATGTACCTTTCCATTGACCTGTGAAAAACATTTCAAAAAATTGGGATGAGCACAAATAGCTCAGTAAGGGTTATAAAAAATATGGAAAGTAAACATGAGTTCAGATACACATAATAATGAAATCATACTTTACCCATAAAACTTAGGCACATTAACATACCTCATAAAATCATGAATAAATCATAGAAATCATAAGACATAAAAGGTAACTTGAGGCATTAATAACATTCTTACGAAGGGAGTAACCCTCTTGGTTACGTTTGGAATACCCATCATAGTATATTCCCTAAATCTCTTCGGAGAAACCTTAACGTTTCACTCCTTCGCGTTACCCAATGCATTGGAGAGCTATATCGGGCTCACCCGCCCTTAGTTTATCACGGAACCCCCCGTTTTCATAACAATGCCGAAGAACCATAACATAAATGTATCACATAAAACATGAATAAAGGAAATATAATGTTTCCACATTTCAATCACAATATAACATTTTAGGATATTGAAATAATGAATCCATAAAAAACCATTTTCAATACCATTTAAAACATTTAATAAAGAGATTTTTGAATCAAATTATCCCATACCACCTTGTAGATTTTTACATTTCAAACCATTAATATCCATATAAATAAATCCATAAAACAATTTTGAAAACATGGATATTAATAAGAACAAATCTTTAAAACATTTAATGTGATATTTTGGTTAAAGGGTTTTTACCAAAATTAGAGACACTTGAAAACAATAATTGAGGAATAACATTTAATAAGAACTTTATAATATCATGAGAATAAATGGATTCATGATATAATAATCCAAAGGATAGTATATACACCATATAAGAGTTAATTGGTGCATAACAACAATGATGTCTCAATATAGATGTAAAATGTGATGAAATCCCTTATAAAGAACGTATCCTTAAATTAAAGATAAATCAATATCAAAATTATGTGTGACAAATATAAATACATCCAATATAATTGGATATTAAGTGTAAAACAATAAATGCTCATTCACAAATATTCAAAGGATGACATATTCAATAACATCATGTTGAACCCAAAGAAATCGAAATTGGGTTAAAAAGTTCCCTTGGTAAAATTCGACAGCCTAACGGCGTCACTTAAAAAATTCAGAAAATGAGTTGATGAGAGATAAAAAGGGAATCTCATCACTTGTACATAAAATTTACATCAATCAGGATATATAAGAACATATCCCAACATAATAGTATGTGAATTAAAAGACATAACAAACGAAGTCTTTTAAAAAGAGGAGGGTGAAAGGTTCCCTTACCGACATGTGTAACTTTCAAAAAGTACACCCCATTGAAGAAGTGTCATACAATGAATATTTAAATACCCATAAATGGAATTATATTACAAAAGGAGTGTAATAATGGGCATTACATAAACCACTCAAAGGAAATTGTGGAGAATGCAGCATAAATCTCACGAGAATAAAAGTGAGATGAAAAATCTCTTACGAAAACTCGGCAGCCTAACGACGCCACTTAAAACATCCAAAATGGATTGATGAGAAGAAATAGGGTCTCTCATAATATCAACATAATGTTTATAGAATTATTAATATAAAATAACATCCCCCAACATTACAAAGAGGAGCTTAAAATAAGTGACATAAAGGAGAGTACTTAAAAAAAAGAGAGAGGTTAAATCTCTTACGAAAATTCGGCAGCCTAACGGCGCCACTCAAAACTTCCAAAATGGATTGATGAGAGAGAAAAGGGTCTCTAATAATATAAAAATTATAGTATGAGTAATATAAAAGAACATCCCAATAACAAGAAAGTTGAGCTTTAAAAGGAATGACATAAAAGAGCGTACTTAAAAAGAAAGAGAGGAGTAGGATCCCTTACCTCAAGTCCAACTTGTCTTGTTCGTTTCTTTATATTCCTGAATAATAAACTTTGGTCCATTAATAATTTCCTAAGTAACTCATTTAGAGATTATTATTCATTTCATATCACATATTATAATGTTATAATAATTGTTTAATAATGTTAGTTCATATCAGACATTTTTGCCGATGTTTGTTACATGAGTCAAAAATGAACTTGTTTGAAAAAAGATTGCCCCTGTAGTTATAAGTAAAAAATTTCCAGAATATTATTAATGATTAAAATATCATATATATCCAGTAAATATTAATTTCATACTATTCCATATCATTTGGAGATAAAAAAACGAAAAGCACCGTTCATGGAGATGGTAGGCCGTACGTACTCATGAACGCTACTTTCATTTTTTTTCATATTAATGGAATTAAAACCAAATGAGAGATATATATATATATATATATATGTTATAACTACAGAATGATATCCATAATTTCGATGTAATATATTTCATATATATCCATTATATATATGTACTTATAAAATTACATAACATTTTGAGATAAGAAATGAAATGTGTCGTTCATGGAGACGGTAAGTCGTACGTACGCATGAACGCTACTTCCATTTCTATTTCCTATTTAATGGAATTAAAACATAATGATACATAATATTATTTTAATTCCAGTATGGTGTCATATATAATATTATTAAATAGATCCTTTATACGTACCACGTATGGTATTAACGAATCAAATCACTTTGAGGGGGCGGTAGTCCGCACTTCCTTAAAGGAAGATATCGCGTTTACCCATAATGGAAACCATAAAGGTATGGCCAAAATGAAAAATACAGAAGATTAAAGAAAACATAAACATATTATATATCATATATAAATATAGTGTCATCATAATTTCCACCTTTGAAGGTGTTAAAAGAATGTTGAACGTTCATCGTTTCGGGAGGCTGAAATTCGCCATCCACGGAAACAGTATGTTCTTTAACCATTAGATTTGGTGTGTGAAAGTGTAGCTCTAATACTTCTAATAAAAACATCCTAGTATATTTATGATACTGGATTTGTTATAAAATAAACGAATAAAAAGAGTTTAGGGGGTTGGAGAAGAAAAATAAAACAAAAGGACTCAAGTGAAGACATTGCCTTAAAATCGGGTAACTCCCTTTGGTTTGAGCTCAAAGGCTTCCTTTGAAAGACTTATGCCCAATGTGAGGCTTCAATGAGTATGAGAGGGAAGTGGAGAGACAAAATGGGCAGAGGTTGGCCGAGCCAAAGGCTTTGGGAGTGTGGGTAAGGAGGTAGGGGTGGGGGCCTTTTATAAGAGGAGAGGTGGGGCACTATTGTAAAGTTACAAAATGTTAATTTATTTTCAAAAGAGTTTCGGATTTTAAAGGTCCCACATTTATGTATTTCTAGGATAAGGTGATAAGGGTTCTAAATAAACTCATCCAATAGGTTTTGGACATGTTTATGTCTTAGATATTACATTATCTTTCCATTTTATTTAAATCGTTAAATAATGAGGTCATCGCTGCATCATCATGATGTCATATATAATTTAATTTATTTAATGTCTAAAAATTATAAAAAAAATAATATGATGTAGGAAATATTTTTATCTTTCCAATTAATATTTATAGTCAAAAATATTATTTTTATAACCCCATGTAAAAATTGTTTTAGAAAAACATTTCATGTTTGTCTCATTTTTTACTTTAACTTTAAATAAAAAGATATTAATGACATTTTCCAACCAAAGTGGCTTCATGGGGTCCCCAATTTGACCCATGGGTTGTCTTGGTCGGCCCTGAATCATCCAATGAGGTTAGGACATGTGTCATGTTCATTTTATATTATTAAAATATTATTTTTACCTTAAACTACACTAATTACCTCTAATCGCGATTAAAAACTTAATAAGTTACTATTCACCAAAAATTATTGTTATCCCATTGAACAACATTTTACTTCTTAATGAAAACCATGTATGTCGGAATTTCGAAATTCAAAACACAAAGATGGAAAAATTTCCATTAAACAGAAAAATCAGTTTTTATAAGTACCACTTAGTGGTTTCACTATTCATCAAAAATTGATGTTTTTCAGAAAAATCCCAAAAATTCACCGTAAGCTATATTTGATATTCCGAATTAAAAAATGAAGTCTATTTTAAAAAATTCAAAACATATAAGTCACATTAATTAATTTAATAATTAATTTCCGCTGTCAGAGAAAATAGTGTGTTTTTATGAAATAATAAGTATCAAAAGATTGACACTAGTTTAAGTCTGATTTCAAAGTGAAATTAATTCTAATGACCACTATTGGATTTAATGGTATCAATATATTCTAATTTCAATTTAAAACCAATTCAAAAGATAACTTAATAATATAAATAAATTATATTAAAAAGAGGGTTTGAATTAAAATACAACAGTTTACACTATTCACTTAAAAAATGAACTTTATCAGAAAGATACCAAAAATTTACACAAAGTAAATTTAGATGTCCCAATTCATAAGAAGAGTTTTATTTGGTCCAAAAGGATGTATACAAGTGAAAAAAACTATATTTAATGTTGGTTCTCCATCAAAAGGCGATTAGTGAACCATTAGTGAAAACTAGGGCATATACGCCCAAAATTGAATTCTTTCCGTATTTTAACCCTTTATCTTTTATTGGATAAATGTAAAAACATTTAAAAACATATATAATCATATTTTAGTAATTTCTATCCATTCCCACCAATACAATGGCTACATGTTAACTACCATTTAAAATAATGTTATTTTATTATTAGAGTGCAACGTAAAATTCCCAAGAAACTCGTTGTTGCGTGTTGGGTACGCCATCGAGCATAGAGTCCCCTTTAAAGTCATATTAATATTTTATTCAAAATTGTGGATAAATATGAAACTGCCATATTCTTTATTTTCCTGGGGTGTTACATCCTTCCCCCCTTTTGGGAATTGCGTCCTCGCAATTTTTAAAATTGAGCTTGGAAACATCCTTAAAAATCCCACATCGGAACAAGAGTCGGTAAAACAATCACTTTAAAACAAAGAAATATAAGTACAGAGGTCACCCGAGTTAACCCATACTAGGACTCCATGTAGGAAAATAGGGACATGGAGGAGAAACTATAGGGTCATGTTCTGATGGAGAGTGATAGAAAACATGTTTAGGAGAAAGTTAACAATAAGAAAATCACAAACATGTGATGGGATAAACAGTGTTGGGTTCCCCAGTAGGAAAAGTTAATAGACAACATTTTTGTTTTAAGTTACTTTTTATTTAGGAATTTATTCATAAGGAAACATAATCACTTATCATGTTGACTTTCAACTTTTACTAGACCCCTTAATCAAACTCATCTATTTTCCAAAAGTCAAGTATTTAGGGAGACTTGTTCGCATTAAGAGTACTATAATCAACTTCTAGAGAATCACCTAATCCAAAAAAGAGAACTATATACCTCCCATTATTTTAGGCTTTAACCAAAACCAAATCCAAAAGGTTAGTACAAGGTCAGATAATCCAGAAAAGGATAACCCTTAAAAAAGAAAATCTATGCTTAATCTCCAAAATTTGTCAAACAAAACCCATAGTTCAACGAGGACCATCCGATAAACAATTTTTCCATAAAATTCTTCAAAGTAAACCAATCGAAGATTGAAATCCAAATATTTGAAGGATTTAGTCACATTGTCTTCCAAGATAAATTGTAACATTTATCTCCAAACAACATCAGTTTCTCCTAAAGTCTCATATTGAAAAGTAATTAACCTAATCACATATTATCCATGATAGGTTAATCATTTTCATAAATAACCCCATATCAACTTTCTCTTAATTCATAAAATCATATAACTAAAAAGAATCAGTCAAACCAACCGGGGACTTCATGTAGTCCAGTGGTAGGCGACAAATACCAATCGCACTTTGGTTGTGGGTTCGATTCCCACATCTTTGTCCAACACGACGGGTTGTCACATGGTCTGTGAGTTTTCCATTTTCCAGAACTATATAATTCTAAAATCATTCCCCAAAAAGAGATAAAATCATCACAAATGATCATAACATATTTTAACCTCATGTTTATCTCATGCCTTTCATTTTCTAGCATATCATATAATAACCCATAATTACCTCAAAAGTAAGGATCATATAAACTCTAGTGGTTACCATTATAATTATTACCTGAAATTCCACATGGATTGGTCATCTCGTACATGATGCAATAAAGAACATACCGAGGTTAAAGTGGTTGATCATTACTCCTTGATATTTGGTTTAGAACAACCACGAGTTTCCTCATTGAATAGTCTCTTAATCAAAGAACCACCACAGTTTCCTTCAAACCTGTTGTCTCTTTGGTGCCTGCTAGATCCATACATTCACTAAAAACAGAAATGTCAGTGTGAGTATATCAACAAAACCATCATGTACTAATGAGGAAGGCACACACTAAGATATACTTACTCATTCATTTTATCTAAAACTAGGACTCTTTCTGAAATCCTATCCATTATGGTACTGTCACTTATGCTTAGAGAATACCCTAACCTCTAAAGTTATCTAAACCGACCTTTGATACCAACTATAAGGCCCCAGCATTAAACCTTACTTAATCTTGAGTTATTACAAGATTACACATTGAGGATCTTTTATGGTTTAGAGTTTTAGAGAATTAGATCATGAAACTTGCATTACATTCCACATTTAAGAAAAGTGGTTACATAAAAGACAGTATTCATTATTCCCATCAATGGAAACATATTGAAAATAAAACATGGATTCTTTCTTGACACATCCTTGACACTATCATCACATCATGTACCTTTCCCTTGACCTGTGAAAAACATTTCAAAAACTTGGGATGAGCATAAAAATCTCAGTAAGGGTTATAAAAAATATGGAATGGAAACATGAGTTCACATACACATAAGAATGAAATCATACTCTTCCCATAAAACATTGGCACTTTAACATTCCTCATCAAATCATGAATAAATCAAAGAAATCATAAGACATAAAAGGTAACTTGAGGAATTCATAACATTCTTACGTAGTGAGTAACCCTCTTGGTTACGTTTGGAATACCCATCATAATATATTCCCTAAATCTCTTCGGAGAAACCTTAACGTTTCACTCCTTCGCGTTACCCAATGCATTGGAGAGCTATATCGGGCTCACCCGCCCTTGGTTTATCATGGAACCACCCATTTTCATAACAATTCCCAAGAACCATAACATAAATGTATCACATAAAACATACATAAAGGAAATATAACATTTCCACATTTCAATCACAATATAACATTTTAGGATATTGAAATAATGAATCCATTAAAAAAACCATTTTCAAAACCATTTAAAAAATTTAATAAAGAGATTTTTGAAACAAAGTTTCCCATACCAACTTTAAGATTTTAACATTTTAAACCATTAATATCCATATAAATAAATCCTTAAAACCATTTTGAAAACATGGATATTAATAAGAACAAATCATTAAAACATTTAAAGCGATATTTTGGTTAAAGGGTTTTTACCAAAATTAGAGACACTTGAATACAATAATTGAGGAATAACAATTAATCAGAACTTTATAATATCATGAGAATAAATGGATTCATGATATAATATTCCAAAGGACAGTATATACACCATATAAGAGTGAATTGGTGCATAACAACAATGAAGTCTCAATAGAGATGTAAAATGTGATGAAATCCCTTATAAAGAAGGTATCCTTAAATTAAGGATAAATCAATCTCAAAATTATGTGTGACAAATATAAATACACCCAATATAATTGGATATTAAGTGTAAAAAAATAAAAGTTCATTCACACATATTCAAAGGATGACATATTCAATAACAACATGTTGAACCCAAAGAAATCGAAATTGGTTTAAAAAGTTCCCTTGGTAAAATTCGACAGCCTAACGACGTCACTTCAAAAATTCAGAAAATGAGTTGATGAGAGATAAAAAGGGAATCTCATCACTTGGACCTAAAATTTAAATCAATCAGGATATAGAAGAACATATCCCAGCATAATATTATGTGAATTAAAAGACATAACAAATGAAGCCTTTTAAAAAGAGGAGGGTGAAAGGTTCCCTTACCGACTTCGGTAACTTCCGAAAAGTACACCCCATTGAAGAAGTGTCATACAATGAATATTTAAATACCCATAAATGGAATTATATTAAAAAAGGAGTGTAATGATGGGCAGTACATAAACCACTCAAGGGAAAATGTGGCAAATGTAGCATAAATCTCACGGGAATAAAAGTGAGATAAAAAATCTCTTACGAAAACTCGGCAGCGTAACGGCACCACTTAAAACGTCCAAAATGGATTGATGAGAGGAAATAGGTTCTCTCATCACATCAACATAAATATTACAGAAAGAGGAATATAAAATAACATCCCCCAACATTAAAAAGAGGAGCTTAAAAGAAGTGACATAAAGGAGACTACTTAAAAAGAAAGAGAGAGGTTAGATCTTTTACGAAAATTCGGTAGCCTAACGGCGCCACTAAAAACTTCCAAAATGGATTGATGAGAGAGAAAAGGGCATCTCATAATATAAAAATTTCAGTAAGAGTAATATAAAAGAACATCCCAATAACAAGAAAGTTGAGCTTTAAAAGGAATGACATAAAAGAGAATACTTAAAAAGAAATAGAGGAGTATGATCCCTTACCTCAAGTCCAACTTGTCTTGTTCGTTTCTTTATATTCCTTAATAATAAACTTTGGTCAATTAATAATTGCCTAAGTAACTCCTTTAGAGATTATTATTCAGTTCATATCACATATTATAATGTTATAATAATTGTTTAATAATGTCAGTTCATATCAGACATTTTTGCTGATGTTTGGTACATGAGTCAAAAATGAACTTGTTTGAAAAAAGATTGCCCATGTACTTATAAGTAAATAATTTACAGGATATTATTAATGATTAAAATATCATATATATCCAGTAAATATTAATTTCATACTATTCCATATCATTTGGAGATAAAAAAAGGAAAAGCACCGTTCATGGAGACGGTAGGCCGTATGTACGCATGAACGCTACTTTCATTTTTTGTCATATTAATGGAATTAAAACCAAATGAGAGAGATATATATATATGTTATAATTCCAGAATGAAATCAATAATTTTGATATAATATATTAAATATATATACATTATATATATGTACTTATAATATTACATAACATTTTGAGATAAGAAATGAAATGTACCGTTCATGGAGACGGTAAGCCGTACGTACGCATGAACGCTACTTCCATTTCTATTTCATATTTAATGGAATTAAAACATAGTGATACATAATAGTATTTTAATTACAGTATGGTATCATATATAATATTATTAAATATATCCTTTATACGTACCACATATGGTATTAACGATTTAAATCACATTGAGGGGGCGGTAGTCCGCACTTCCTTAAATGAAGATATCGTGTTTACCCATAATGGAAACCATAATGGTATGCCCAAAATGAAAAATACAGAAGCTTAAGGAAAACATAAAAATATTATATATCATATATAAATATAGTTTCATCTTAATGGCCACCTTTGAAGGTGTTAAAAAAATGTTGAACAATCATCGTTTCGGGAGGCCGAAATTCGCCATCCACGGAAACAGTATGTTCTTTAACCATTAGATGTAGGTGTGTGAAAGTGTAGCTCGAATCCTTATTATAAAAACATCCTAGTATATTTATATTACTGGATTTGTTATAAAAGAAATGAATAAAAAGAGTTTAGGGGGTTGGAGAAGAAAAATAAAACAAAAGGACTCAAGTGAAGACATTACCTTAAAATCGGGTAACTCCCTTTGGTTTGAGCTCAAAGGCTTCCTTGGGAAGACTTATGCCCAAAGTGAGGCTTCAAGGAGTAATAGAGGGAAGTGGAGAGATAAAATGGTCAGAGGTTGTCCGAGCCAAAGGCTTTGGGAGTGTGGGTAAGGAGGTAGGGGTGGGGGCCTTTTATAAGAGGAGAGGAGGGGAACTCTTGTAAAGTTACAAAATGTTACTCTATTTTCAAAAGCGTTTCGGATTTTAAAGGTCCCAAATTTATGTATTTAAAGGTTAAGGTGATAAGGGTTCGAAATAAACTCATACAATAGGTTTTGGACATGTGTAGGTCCTAGATATTACATTATCGTTCCATTTTATTTAAATCGTTAAATAATGAGGTCATCGTTGCATCATCATGATTTCATAAATAATTTAATTTATTTAATGTCCAAAAATTATAAAAAAATACAATGATGTAGGAAATATTTTTAGCTTTCCAATTAATATTTATAGTCAAAAATATTATTTGTATAACCCCATGTAAAAATTGTTTTAGTAAAACATTTCATGTTTGTCTCATTTTTACTTTAACTTTAAATAAAAAGATATTACTGTCATTTTCCAACCAAAGTGGCTTCATGGGGTCCCCAAGTTGACCAATGGGTTGTCTTGGTCGGCCATGACTCATCCAATGAGGTTAGGACATGTTTAAAGTTCATTTCATATTATTAAAGCATTATTTTTACCTTAAACTACACTAATTACATTTAATCGCGATTAAAAACTTAATAAGTTACTATTCACCAAAAAATTATTTTTTTCCCATTGAACCAAATTTTACTTCTTAATGAAAACCATGTATTTCATATTTTTGAAATTTAAAACACAAATATGGAAAAATTTCATTTAAACGGAAAAATCAGTTTTTATAAGTACCACTTAGTGGTTTCACTATTCATCAAAAATTGAAGTTTTCAGAAAAATCCCAAAAACTCACCCTAAGATATATTTGATATTCCGAATTCAAAAATGAAGTCTATTTTAAATAATTCAAAACATATAAGTCACATTAATTAATTTAATAATTAATTCCCGCTGTCAGAGAAAATAGCGTGTTTTTATGAAACAATAAGTATCAAAAGATTGACACTAGTTTAAGTCTGATTTCAAAGTGAAATTAATTCCAACAACCACTATCGGATTTAATGGTAAAAATATATTATAATTCCACTTTAAAACCAATTCAAAATTTAACATAATCATATAAATAAATTAGATTAAAAAGAGGTTTTGAATTAAAAGACAACATTTTACACTTTTCATTTAAAAAATGAACTTTATCAGAAAGATACCAAAAATTTACACAAAGTAAATTTTGATGTCCCAATTCTTAAGAAGAGTTTTATTTGGCCCTAAAGGATGTATAAGAGTTAACAATACTATATTTAATGTTGGTTCTCCATCAAAAGGCGATTAGTGAACCTTTAGTGAAAACTAGGGCATATACGCCTAAAATTGAATTCTTTCCGTATTTTAAGCCTTTATCTTTTATTGGATAAATGTAAAAAACAATTATAACATATATAATAATATTTTAGTTATTTTTATCCATTTCCGCCAATACAATGGCTATATGTTAACTACCATTTTAAATAATATTATTTTATTATTAGAGTGCAACGTAAGATTCCCAAGAAACTCGTTGTTGCGTGTTGGGTACGCCATCAAGCATAGCGTCCCATTTAAATTCATATTAATATTTCATTCACAAATATGGATAAATATGAAAATGTCATATTCTTTATTTACCTGGGGTGTTACAATAATGGTGTATATTTTAATGAGTTTTGAATTTTAAAATTTTCAATTATTAAATTGGATAATTCATGTAACTGGTAAATAATATAATGGGTTAATGAATTATGATGGTATATGGCTGAATGAGCTAAGGTTTGTAAATGGTTGATTTGTTCAATTAGTTTTGTTTTGAAAATGATATATGTTATAAATGGGTAAATAAACATGAAAACATGGATTAGTTGTATGAGTGGGGGTATGGACATGATATTCTATGACCATGATTCAAGTTATACTGATTCTCTAAGCCCCACTATTATAATTAAGGGTTAGTGATTCATATTGAGGATTTATGACTGTAACATATTCATGTTAAGTTAGTGTATAGACTTATGCCCTGAGGTATGTTTTATTTATTATTTTATGTAATTAATTTTCCTTGAGAAGTAGGGATCTTGACTCCACCCCCATATTCATATATTAGATTACTATAATTGGATGAAGTGTATTTCATGATAATGGATAACCCAGGGATCAAATAATAAAAGTGGCTAATGTGAAATCTTGTTAACTATGGGATATTGGTATGTATTCTATTTATATTGTTTTTCATTATCTACATGCATAATATAATTATTATTCTAGGTGTTTTTTATTCACCATTGGTGGTGGGACCATGATTTGTACTTGCACCATGCTCATGTCAGCAATGGGTACCCAAACAGAATTCATGGTTGTAGGGAAAGACAAAGGAAGAGGAACTTTTATAGATGGAATATTTGGGCACAAGATATACATGTATGATGGATCTAAACATGTAGTTAGTACCCATTTTTTGGATTCTTCATCTTGTGTTTATTTTGGGTCTATATACACATAGCTCTATATGAAATTACATAGAAAATTTAATATTAGGTTGTGGGCTTGTACCCAATTTTTAAAAATGTAATCATGATACATGTTTAATTTTTATTTGATTCATTTATCGCATATTTTTTCAGTCATAGAACACTATTATGTATATTTTATATTCTCCCCACATGTACTATTAACCCTCACTACTAGTCGACATCATTTTTGGTATGATGTGGAATGCTTAAAGTCATGTGGAAAATTGGGTCAGGCCATATGATTAGTTGAATGAGGGGTGGGATGTTACGAATTGGTATCACATTGGAATAATAGTTTCATGAAAACATCACCAATTATATGGATATGATATATTTGTACCTATAGGCATTTTATTGATTAATTTTGGCATGACTATATATTTTCAATTATAGCACCCTTGGAAATTTATAATAGAGGGTGGACACGAGGTAGTCAAGTTCTAGATAGAGTCCATCAAGAGGATTCCAAATTACAAAGAGTTTCTTCGAGAGAATAGATTCTTGTTGGTGACCTATATTCTGTAGGGACCGAAAATATGATGGTGGGATACTTTGGCTCATATGGAGTAGAGAAAAGGAATGTTTCTTAAATAGTTGTAGGAAATGATTCTGGAATATTTCTATATAGAGATTTTGAGGTAGGATAAGGCTATATAGTTATTGTGTTTGACCCATGGGACTATTATAGTGATGTATTATTCCACCCGCTTCACCAAATTTAATTTATTTTTTCCAATGTTGGTAGGGGGTGATGCATCACAATGAGATATTTTCAAGATGGAATTATAAATAAGATCTTGTCATAGGTTAATATCTTCCATTTAAAGGGGTTTGATGATATGGAAGATATGGTCCTTATTCTAAAAGCGAACCACAAGGTGGCATTTTCTGGTGGACATGTAGTTCTAGTGTCATGATCTAGGTGTGTGACTTTGATGGTTGTAAGCATCATTTTGAGTGTTTTCACTTGGATGGTGGTAGACAGATTACCCAATAAAGAGGATTGACATCTTAGCGTGGTGACTAGGTGTTTTTTTATCAGTGTAGTTGGAAGAGTCAAATATGTGATTTGTGCCTCCAACCATAGGTTGTGTTCTAAGCATGTGGTTTTATAGGGAATTTGTAGATGTATTGTAGGTATGATAGACTAATGGGAAATCATGGGGGAGAAAGTCCAATGTAGAGTCCGACTAGGGGGGTTTTTACCCCAAAATAGGAATGTAGTGGGAGCTCTACCCACAGCATTGGGTCTGGTTGTGATCATCATACTCCGTGATAAGGGAATCCACATCAGTAGGGTAGTGTATCACTAATAAATCTAATTGGATCATATGGTAGTGGTATATTTCATATCCCGATAGATTATTGTACACTTTGAGTTAGTGAGGATGGACCATGAATAGTTTGAGGTATGATTCTTGTAGCTTCCTCACTTTCTATTTATTTATTTTATTTAGTTATCTAAAATTATTTTATATATGGTATTTATTTTAATTTTTTGGTTCAAGAAATAGAAAAAAAATTGAGATTATATCGATTAATAAACTTTAATGAGAATGAGGTAAAAATATCAAGTAATTTAATCAGTGTATATTTGAGTTTGGTAGGTACCATTTCCTATGGGAATTCATTAAACTCATGATGTTTGGTTTTTATATGATATTAGGGATCTATTGGATGGTATTATATCCAGAATATATTGACTTTTACCACCATATTGTAATGATCACATCCCTAGAGGAGGGTACATATGTTCACTGTGGGGAATGGTATATCCCGGAAGGTTATTCAGGGCCTATTTATCATCGTTTGGGTGATATCACTACCCAAGATTAATTTCATGAATGTGATGATGAGAGATTAGGGAAGGTTTTTATTCCTCCCATGGAGGATAAATTCCATGAGGTGTTTCTTGAGGGATTCTCCGCAATTCCACCTTAGAGATATTTTGATTTTATGATTAAGATGCTTTTTAGAGTAAAATATATTATTTTCCTATATATATAATTAATCTATAATAACATCAAGAACATAAAACATATTTGGATGAATTAGAGAATAAAAGGATTATTCATACAAATGTGTCACCATGGGGTTCTCTAGTTTAATTTTATCTTTATGAGAACATGATGTTGTGGTTATATGTCGATTATTTGGGATTGGACTATACGATAGTTAAGAACTGATATCATATTCCTGATATCAATGATATTTTAGATCATATGAAATTTTATTCAATTTTTTAGTAAATTGGATTAGGTTTTGGGTATCATAATACAATGGTGATACCTTCTGATATACCATGTAATGCTTTCAGGAGATGCATTGGTTTATATGAGTTTGTTGTGAGGTTTTTACGGTTGCCAATTGTGCCAAAAGTTTATATGGACCTAATAAAAAGATTCTTTAACCTATAACTAGATTAGTTTGTAGATGTCATTGTGGGTGATATCTTGGAGTACCCCATGACTCATGATGATCATGCCAAACATCTCGACATCATACCGATACACTATGAGATAATATGATATACACCATGGTCTATTATTTTCATTTCTAGTTTGGTAGGGTACATTTCATGGCTCGCATCACCTATAAGGAAGGAATATCAGTTGCATTTAAGAATGTGAAATCAATTATTTTTTTGGACCAGTCCAATAATGTATTTGATGATGTCATCTTTTGGATTTGGTAAGCTATTATCGATGGTTCATGAAATATTTTTCCCAATTCATATCACAAAATTTGGTCTTGACCAAGAATGTAATAATATTTTAATTTTATATAGAATTTAAAATTATTTTTAGAAGTTAAATTAGTGGTTTAATACTGCTCTAATTTTCATCATACCCAATCTAAAAAAAGTGTTTATAATGTTTTGTGATGTTTTTGGTGTTGGTCCTGGGGTAGTGTCAATGAAAGATGACCAGGTTGTGGCATATAGGTTATCACTATTAAGGAATAATGAATTAAATTACCCTATTTATGATCTTGAGTTTTATAGGGAGTTTTATGATTTAATGTGTCGGTAGTACTACTTGATTGGAAAATGTTTTATCGTGTATAATGATCATAAAATACTTATGTACAAATTCTCCCAGCATGATTTGAATCTTCTATAATGAATATATTTTTAGTACATGAAGTACATTAATTATGAGATGGTCTACATTCTGAGAAGTGACAACAATGTTATAGATGCATTGAGATATAATTCTCAAACTTAGGGAGTTTAGGAATCCAATTTCAAGTTGAGGATGATGGTGTTGTATTATGATATGTATCTAGAGGTTCTAAATGTACAAGGGATGATGACCCCTGAATCCTTAGTACATTATTAAAGGAATGTAATCTATATTAAGGAATGTTATTTTGTGGACGTAGAGTTTTTGGACTTGAGGTAATGTCTTGAAGGTGGTGAGTCACCTTTGGGTTGGACTGTTGATGACAATTAAATCATTTTTGTTTTTGGACATGTTTTCATACCTACTTATACACAAGAAAAGTTGATGGGTCATTTTAGTTCATTAATGTGAGAGGTTTAAATTGGTTTCAACAATATTTATTGAAACCTAACGAGACTACATTTTTTCTAGTGATGAATAAATTAGTTGTAGGTTTTGGGACGCAACACAAAACATGTCTATAAGTGATGGCTAATATTCACAATCTTGGTGGTATATTATAGTCATTTCCAATTCTAGAATGAATGTGGGTTGAAATTACGTTTGTTTTTATGCTAGGTCACCAAGGTATCCTCAAAATAATGATTTCATATGGGTAACTATGGATTGGTTGACCACGGTGCCACATTTGTTTTGATTTGAGAATCCTTCACTGTTGGCCAGTTATGTGATTTATATGTCTGGGATATAGTGTGGTTTTCACTAGGTTCCATGAACTATAGTTTTTTATCATGACTCTCATTTTTTATCGTACATATGGTTGTGGTTAGAAAAGATACTTGGTACCCATGTGTTTTTGAGTATGGCCTTCCACTTGTAGACTAATGGGAAGCCATAACATACTATTTTGGTTCTAGAATGTATGTTCCCAAAACTTTTGGGGATCATAAGAGAAAAACTTGGTGCTTTTTTAGTTTATTATAACCAACATATTTAGGATACTATTAAATTGAAAAAATATTAGGGGCCCTATGGTAGGAAATGTAGATCACCATTATGTTGGATGGAGGTTGGGGTATCATAGTAGTTGGGAGAGGGTCTCATATAAGATAGTCAGAACATGTTTAGTTGATTTGGAAATATCTTTCTATGGGTTAGAGTGAGAAGAAGTCATATTATTGTTGAAATAATGAACCTCGTGAGTTTATAATGTGTGATTATGTGTTCCTTTAAGTGATTCGGGGTTTGAGTCATCATCATAACAAAAAAAATGTAAGTTAGTTCCCAGTTATGTGTGGAAATTTGAGATTCTAGAGAGGATTAGTCCAGTATATTTCATATTATCACTTCCGAAATGGTATAGTGGAATGAATGATGTTTCTCATGTGTCATGTCTTTGATAGTATCACCCTGACCCTTATCATTTTATATATGTTATTTATTTTGAGATTTAGGATGATATGTCCATTGGGAAGCATCATGTTTGTATTGTGGATCACAGTGAGAACATCATGATGGGAAATACTATGTTGTTTGATTGAGTGTTATGGTAATGTGGAAACATTCAGCAGGATGTTTAGGAGATGGAAGAAGACTCGTAGGCCTACTTTCGTAGTATTTTTAGACCAGAACCATAGTAATTCATGGGAGTGAGACTCGAGGATGATCCATTATATAGTCGTGATTTTCGTAATATCTCATACATAAAATGATTTACATAATTATTTATGTTGTGGTTTATCTCCCATGGAATTGTTAATGAAATTTTGTTCTATAGTAGGGGAATCGTGGTGTCATTGGGATTCACGATGTGAAAGGGGCAGAAAAGGGGCCATATAATTCATATTTAATGGTTAGAATAGAGTTAGTACTAACCATGATCTAGAACTAAGTTCCTTGGGTAGGGGTGGTGCAAGGTTTATAAAATTGTGAATGGTGGGGGATCTAACCATGATGCCTTGAACCAAGAAATCCTACATGGGCAATGCACCATATTTTAAACCATTCTGGTTTCCCATGAGACCATGTGACCTATCCAACTCTTGGAATGTGGGGGAACATTATTGGCGACCAGTTTAGCCAACTGTTCACGAAACCCTATTCCCATTAAAATGTGGATTTCAACAATTTCCTCCCTTGATAATTGTGATGACTTACCAAATTTTATCTACCATACATCCTTTAAAATCCATGTTAGAGCAATAATTCCTCCATAACATCCGACGAAACAATACCCCTCATTTCTAATCCATTTAGAGTGGCCTTCGTTGTAGATCAATGCCCTATGTGATTATAACAATTTTATTTCCATCATTTTTGAGAACATAGTTTTTTAGAATAGTGTTACTTCTTCTGAATCCATAAATACTATTTCTCAAGTGGATCATAGGTTGTGTCATGCAAGTGTGTCTATGTTTATATCAGTGTCCATAGATGAGTGAGAGTATATCAATAAAATTTATATAGGTGGTCTATAAGTTACATCCAATTGGATTGATGTTTTATTTATGTGTACGTGGTTGTAAAATGATACCTCCTTGTTGTAAATTTTATATCCTTAGTAGTATTTTATATACTGGGTGGCTCAGTTATGGATTAAACCCACCCCCATGTTCACCATGGTAAGAATTCATATTGATTAGACTAGAAAGTTTCTACCCATGTGGTCTTCCAAATTCCTGAACACTATATTGGTTTCTGAAATAAAAAAAATTGAATGATTTATGAGATAAATATAATGGAAGTTATTTTTAGCTTGTTAATATAGTTTTATTAAATATAACCAATTCGAAAATGATTTAACATTGGTATCATGGTTTTTGAAATGAAATTGTTTTTAATTGTTATTAGATGCTAACAAACAATTTGGTGGAATTTTCAAAACAATGTATGTGTTAAAGAGATATAATTTGTAAATTATATAAGTGTTAAATGGTTTATGGTATGTAAATGGTAAATGAGTTAATAGTATAAGGTAGGAAGATGGTATATGGTTGAAATAATATTGGTTTGAAAATGATAATTTAGTTAAATTATATATAGTTTAAAATTATATTTGTGTTAAAAGGTTAAAGATGTATGATCAAAAGTCATAGTGGTATTAGGGGGAATTTCATTAAGGATATATTCCCATGGATTGGGTTTAAATGAGGTTATTTTTCCCACGCCTATAACACAGTGTTTAGGAAGTCAGACCGAGGACCTATTCCCCCCAATGAAGGTATGTGATCTGAATTCATAGAATGAAGACCCATGATAAGGGTTATTTATTATTTTATGAAATTATCTACCTTGTGATATAGGAAATTTGATTCACCCCCATTATGTATATTCTATATTACCCATATTGGTCAGAATATATTTGATGAAAATGGATAACCCACAAAAAAATATTAAAAGTTGTTAATGGAAAATTATGTTTATTATTGGAACCTAATTTATCATTTTTTTAATCTTGTAATTATTTAGGTATCTGTATAAAATATCTAAATAGAATGGAAATTTTGTAGAAAACATTTGTATTGGACAACTGGGTTGTACTCACTCCCTATATGAACCTCCATTGGGTACCATTTCAAATTCCATGGTTGTAGGTCAGGACATCGGAAATTCCCATATGCAAGATGGTTTATTTGGGCATGGGATGTGCATGGACGAGGGACCAATATTTGGATTTGAGACCGTTTTTTGGGTTTCTTTATCTTGTAATTATTTTGGGTTTCATTTCACTTCTCAATGTATGACATGGAATAAGAAATTTAATATTGAATTATGGGCTAGTACCCAAATTTTTGAATTGGATTCATGAAGTTGTTGATTTTTTTATTATTTCTATTATTTATTATATTAAGAATTTTTTCTTTTTATTTTAAATTGATATTGTCTCCCCATTATTACTGTTATAACTCCACTACTATTTGGAGACCTCTTACATATGGGGATACATGCCTAAGTTCATTTGGTGAACTGGATTCGAGAAATAGAATAGTGGCCCCTAGATTTTGTTGTTGCACAAATATGGAAAACAAAACAAGAAAAAATCATGGAGTAGCAGAAAAGAATAGTGGGTGTCACAATCTCCCCACCATGAATTATTTCTTCCCCTAGAAAGCCCTCAAATTATTAGACTCACCAAAAGGGAGTGACACTGATGACCCATCATCAACTCCCTCTTCCATGTCATGTGGATGTTATGTCTGCACTGCCATAATAGCTAGACTACATGAATTGTTTTACTATGTTGTATCTTCTCCTGATGATCTATAGTCTGAACTATATTCTCAACCAAATTGGTCATAGTATTAATATTTACATACTCACATTAAATCACATGTGAATTATATAGTATATACCTAATCCACTTGTAAACATAAAAAATATCATGGATAGATTTTAAACCTGATGAAATAACAAACCATTTGGCCTCCTATCATAGTCATCCAATGATGTTAATGGGGCCTAAAAATCCCAATGAAAACATACCTTAATTATCCAAATGATGATGTACCATGTATGGAGAAACTATTATAATGTACTTATCAACAAACTCAAAATATAGGGGCTAATGACAATGGTCTTTTTAATTTTATTTATGACTATACCATAATCAATTAATTTTATATCATCTGCACCATCTTCATTTTCTCTTGAACTAGTCAAGACCCAACCATGTACCGATCTCATAGAATGTTCCCAATATTGTTGAGATCTATATGTCAACATGTACAAAGCCTCAAATGGAACCATCTTAATCAAGGAATTCTAAATAATTTTTTTTGGAAAAATCAACTGGAGGAAAATTAGTTTCCTAAGATCCTCTAAAATAAAAAACACAAGCTTGAGGAATATCCTCAAGAGCCTGGATAATTCTCTGTATCGGTTCATCCATATGCAGATGATAAGTCAAGATCAATTTAATCTGAGAACCCATCCCCACATGAAAAAACATCTAGAACATAGATGTGAACCTTTGGTCCGTATTAGAATCAACCATAGAGGGAACCCCATGAAGTCTCATAATGTCATGAAAATACAATTCCACCAGTTTTTTCACCTTTATCATCTCTTTGATATGGTGGAAGTAAACAAGTTTCCTTAATTGATCATTAACCATGAAATCACATCATACCCACTGGCAGTCTATAGAAAAAAAGTATAAAATCCAGTGAAATATCATCACATTGATAGACCAGAATGGGTATGGGATATATTGAACCAACAGATCAATGGTATTCCTCTTTAGCACTGTAATACTTAAGACACCAGAAAAAAATTCCACAATCAACCACATCGTCCCTTTCCACCAATACCAACATCTCATGTCAAGATTCATCTTGGTATCCCCAATGTTCATGGACCAAAAAAATATGTCTCCACTACTATAAACTCCTTGTATAGGTAAAAATAAACAACCAGCCTACCACAAGATCATAGAGATCCAATGGGATACCGAGACCACTCACTCGAGGTCTCCAACCACAAATGATTTTAGTAAAGTTTTATGACTATGTTTTGATCACATTCTTTAGCCAAAATCTCTTATCCAAATAGGATTCATATTTTATCATATCAATGAACACTGATCCAGTACCTACATCCAGTACCATGTTCATCTTAGTAAACTGACTCATTATAAGTCACTACTCAACCAACTCCTTCACAGATTGTGACAGTTTTTTTCTTCTCATTGCATCAACAATCTCATTTTCTTTCAGAAGAGAGTACATAACATCAATGTAAAATGTATAATGATATGTTACCCAAATTCAATTTAAAACATTTATATCCCTCAATGTTAAAATATATTTTAGGATCTTATGATCAGAATACATTGTAAATCTCTCCCCTAGAAGGTAGTGTCTCCAAATTTTGATAGAATGCATAATTTCTAAAAACTCAACATCATGGTTAGGGTAGTTCTTATTTTAGTGGAATAACTAGATTTAACCATTTGACATGACTTGTTTCTCGTTACTCATGACACATCCAAATTTTCATTAGAAGCATCATAGAAAACCACATATCCTATACATAGTTCATAATGAATCAAAAATAGTGATAAATTCAACCACAAATTTAGATCCTCAAAATATAACTTCTAATTTCATTCCAATCAATATTTATTCCCACATAGGTGAAAGAAATTATAGAATAGGTAAAACTAGAGGAAACATATAAATATCATTTATAGTAACAATACAACCTTAAGAATCATCATATATAGAACTATTTATGGGATAATTTTAATCATCAATGCTGGTATATTTTATAGATCTTTTGAGATGCCACTATCAGATATTTAATGGGCTCTAAATTTCAGTTATCAAATATAAAACTCATATTTTTGATCTTACCCTAATGATTATGTTCCTTCATGGATTGATGAATGATATCTAAATGGTCTTTATACTCATCCTAAGACATAGAGTGAGATAAAATATTTTCAACTATCAAAAAAAATAATAGAGTCTATGAGATGAGGAAATATCTTTTTCATGAAATCCATATACACTACAGGAGCATTAGTCAGACTAAATGGAATATCAAGAAACTCAAAATTCTCATACTGGCTCTTGATCACTGTCTTATATATATATATATATATATATATATATCCTCTTTTAGAAAACTAAATTAATGGTAGATTTATCATAGTAAAATATTTTAAAATCAACATGTCCCACTATTCTTCTCAAAAAGATCACTGATCTTATGTAATTGATATTTTTTCTTAATGGTCACCTCATTTCAGTTCTGATAGTTAATGCAATGTACAAGGCTCCAATCAGTCTTTTTATAAAATATGATAGTTAAATGCCATTTTACCATAATATGATAGATAAATTTAGTAGCACAACGGTCTTCAAGGGAGTCCATAAGATCTACTAACTCTTGAGGTTTCATTTGATAGTATGGGACAGAAATTTTAATCATACCAGGGAGCATCTGATTAGTAATCTTAACCACTCACTGGGGAGGTAAACTAAAAAATTAAGCTAGAAATACCTAGGGGTACAAACTCACCATGATAGGAATTCTACCACCTATACAAAGGTCAACTGTATCAAGAATCATATCTAATAATTGACCCTATATTTCACTTGTATAAGGATCATCAAGCCCATCCCCTCCCAGTTTAGAGTTTCACACTCCATTAAACACATAAAAGACCCCATCGATAGATGAAGACTATAACAAATAATGATATTAGAAAATATTTAAAATAAAATTTACCATCCAATTCATGATGATAATCAATTATATGATTTCATGATCACATACTAGGAAGTCTAATTCTACATAAAAGTTAGTTATCATCACCTGAAACACTTGAAACATGAAACCATGATCAGACTCATTTCTCAAAGGCATGGAATGATCGAAAAAGTATAAAATTAGTTCCAAATATAATTCAAATATAAAATCTAACATTCATGATTTTAATGAATTAATATTATAGATATCAAACAAATATAGCACAATTGATGATGAAATAAACAACATACCTATAATTTTAATTAGACATGCTTCATATTCCTCTTGTATATACTCAGTCACATAAAGATGTTTTGTCATAGACAAATGAACATACCCCTTGGCAGGAGGTTTCGACCCACCACCATTGGAAGCAGCAGTATGAACATGATAACACATGGTGAGAGTGGACCCTACCAAACATCTATGGGAAATCTGTTCACTACCACACTTCAATTGGAATGGTATTAAGAAACAATGACATGTCTGAGTAATATCAATTCAATTTTTTCTGATAAGTCTATAACACCCACACTGATAGAAAAAATATTTTAATACCCTGATGATTTCTAAAAAAGGTTTATAAAGATAATAGACCACTCATACTATTAATTTTTAGGATAAAGGTTAAAACCTGGATAATAATTGCACCAAATAAAGCTCTACCCAAACATGTCATCACAGTTATGTCAATCTCGGCCAATAATAACATGTCAACTACTGCCAAAAAGGTTGGAAGGAACATGAGAATCAACATTGAAATGCTATAATACACCAATACTAACTCAGACATATGAGTCATTAGGTACAAATTATTTACAATATTTGAGAAAAAACCACAATCATAGCTGAATGGGAAGAATACTCATGAACAATACAATCCCCTAACTCTAAAGTTAGAAACTTCCAAGTATTTTCCAAATGTAACTTCATAGAAAAAATAATAATAAATAAATATTTTCTTAAAATTATTCCATTTATGGTCTAGGTGAATATTGCTTTCAAAATAGAGAACAACCATTACCTTCCCAACCCCTCAATCATGTACACGGAAAAAACCCTCTATTGAGATTGTAGGAGTCCTAAATAAATTGAAAATCATATCAATCTGCTCAATGCATTCCATAGATTCATGAGTTCCATTTTCGCCCTGGAAGATGGGTTGATGGATCTTAGTAAACTGGAGACCATGATCCACACATGTCCAAGGTTCCCCACACACACATGTCCTATAGTCTAAATGGTGAAAATCACTAATTCTTCCATGGAATAGTACAATAGTTAATTATCCTATGGAACCTATCTTGACGCTTCCTCTATTGGATTTGGTAGATATTTTCAAAATGTTATTGTCTACTAATCACATTAAAATGGAAATTAGTTTATGAGGAAACAACAAAAATCATTAGAACACTTTCAAAATTCATTTCAGTTATTTAAAAAGAAAAAATTAAATGAAATTGTTAACTATTATTAGTGGAAGACTTATACAAATGGAACCTGTAAATTTTAATAATCTTCACATATAATACATTAAAATGTCCCCAAACCCAATGTATTAAACCTATTAGATGTCCATGATGACCCATAGTAACATGGTTTTAGTCAAAAGAGTTTGATGACATGATCCATTTTTGAAAAAAACTATATTAATTACAATGCTCGAAATATATGTATACCAAATACACTAAAACAAACTAAAGCATTGTTACCACACTTCAGGTTGAACCATCACTCTAATACAAATTTGTAACAAACCATAATGGGTAACAAAAATGGCATTCATATAGTGATATGAATCCAGAAAAGAGAACCATCCACATATATAATAAAATAATACAACAAAATAGAGTATTGAGAAGAATAAAAATATACAATCAGATCAACAGAATTCACAAAAAACTGGAAAAAACCTAAAGTTTGAATAATGCAAGAATATTAAGTTTCCATTGAACAATAGTCACCTCCAAACCAATATGAATAGAAGGAAAATACCTAATTTAAAGACAATATACTATAAGTTACCCTAAAAATTACCTATATCCTAAAATTCTAAATCAATAACCACCCAAGGTAATAACTATAGTGTGAGAAAAAAAATCCCAGAAGGATACCACCGCGTAGTCTATAGAAGGTCCAATATTAATAACTCAACAGTTCTTGATTAACAATTTTTTTTATGAATCATTTTGAAAAATACAATTTATTATTTATTCATTTTCCCATTGGTTTTCTATAAAATCCATTCACATTCGTGAGAAATATATATGGAAATTTGAATTGAAAAAGAGGGAATGTATATCTCTATATCAAAAGGTATGTATGTAAAAACATATTATAGAAGTAATCTATTACGTGATGCTACATGATAGAACCTCATTAAATAACATTTTAGAAAAACTCCATTATAAAAAATCATGTTTTCAATAATGATTAATGACAAAACAACTTTTATTAAGCTTCAACCTATGAGAAAATTCATACTAGACACTCAAAATACAATATACATGTAATGTTGGATCTAATAAATATTGACTCATTCCACAATTCATTGATATCCAAAATTTATACATCCTACTAGTTCCACCCACACTAAGGCTACATGTGTCTTTTTCTGGAAGAATCAATGGTTACCAATATACCAAATCCCTTGTACATTTCAAAAATATGCAAAAAAAATAGTAAAAATATTTAATAATATGATAATCTACTTTTTTGTTTGAAAATAAATTTCCAAATCAAGAAAATTGATTTTCCATGAAAACCCTTAAAAATCATTTCCTATCAACCCTTTTAGAAAAAAACATCAATCGAAAATAATTATCAATGCAATTGAATTTACCAATAATGATAAAAAATTAATTTTATTAACCCATTATATAGAAACACCTACATCAAAATGATATAAACCTAGAACCTTTCAAAAAACAGTGATCTCAAACCATATGATCTTCCTTTTAAATAAAAAGTGCAATATGAAGATAAAAAGTATCAATAGAAAATTGTATATGATCATGAGTCAGAATCCTAATTTCAACCAATGTAATATTCGTGACCAATATAAAGAAGAACCATCAGTATTGCATGCCTGGAGAGGTGAATTCAATAACTCTGTTGACTGATTGTCGAATGAATGATCCAAAAGGATCAATGATCTAAAAAATATTTTAGGGTAAGATCTTGGTATATAGAGGGAAATATGTATGAATAATTTAATTAAAATAATATGTACACCACCCTATAAACATAAATAATTACTTTTACAGGGCCTATAATTATTAGGACCTAAACATTTATCAATAGAATTTATCTCCTCAAAATTATGATATATAGTATAAAATAGTTACATAACGTATAAATCCTAATAATAATATTTTTATCCTAAATCAAGAATGAAATAAGATACATTTAATGAAATTTAGGAACCTTCCTAATGGAATTAGAATTTGACCCATAGAATAGTAACATGACCATTAAAAATAGTAATTCAGATAATTGAATATTAAATTCACCTAATAATGTATAAATACAATTTAGGCATCATATTAATTAAAATACGATATAATTATATCATAATATATGTAAATAAATTGTTAATAAATGATAATCTTAGTGTTGGTATTTTTCTTAAACATAAATGTTTATTTATAATTTTATATGTAATAAAATAATTTTAATTAAAATATAATTTCATTAAATATATTCATAAATTAATATTTTTTTCAAATGATTATAAGATAATTTAATGGGACCTAAATTAAATTTTCCAAATTTTATAAAATCAGTTATAATTTCAAAATTGGTATTTTTATAAGAAATTATTATTTTATATTCATATTAAACTTCATTATTTATAAAACAATTTTCATAAAATGGATTTTATTTTTCAATTCTATAAATAAAATAATGGTTCATGTAAATTTTTGAGAGTTTTATAAAATATTTTAAATTTTAGTCAATATTAAAATAAGGTAATTAAAGATAGACATGCATTATAAGTCAAATTAAATATTATTTTACTCATTTATGATGTAAATAGAATAATATTAAGATCCAATTTATTATTTAATATATTTCTGGATAATGTTCAATCTATTTATTTGTTGAGAATAATTTTTAAAATAATAAATTAAATTATAAAAAAGACCCATCTCCTCTATTATAAATACCGCCCCACACCATATATTCTTCTCAAAAATAAAAATACATCACGATTATCCAAATTATTCCAAAACAACTTCCCAAGATCATCTACCATGTTTAGTAGCCTTTGGTCTCAATATATGGACATATCCAATTTTCCTATGGAATTTCCCCTGGAGAAGGTTTGAAAAGGTAAAATACCCTTTCATTTTCTTTTAATTTAAAATCATTTTCTTTTCTTTTATTACCTACACTTATCTAAGTGTAATGATAATTATATTATATAATATATAATGGAATGCAAATATGTTAATTGAATAATCCATGATTAAACCTCTTCCTCTCTTCCCATTATCCTAAAAATGAAAAAAATAATCTCTGAGGTGTTAATTTACTACGTTTAGGGATTTCATGTTTTAATTATATTTTACCACTTTCAGTTCTGGTTATAAAACTATTATAATGGTTGAAAAATGTTTTCAAATTAATTCAATCACCTTTCTTATGTCCTGGATCTAACATATAAATGTAATATTAAATAATAAAATAAAACCTATTTGTGATGATCAAAAAACAGCCTCATTAATCTAAACGATTTTCACTAACACTATATATAATGAATCATTATCATATCTAGAAAAAAATTAATATTTAAGACTGATTAAAATTATTTACGTTTGTTAATAACATATAGGTTCAATTTTGTATTATTATTCTCATTTTACATAATCTTCCATACATGTATACAAGTAAACTAATCATGAAAACCAAAATAAAGAACACTCCTAATAAATAAATTTGAAATATATAACACATCATAATAGAGATAGAGAAGTTTAATAAAATTGTAATAAATGAAATACATGCATAAGTGGTTATGGATATAGTAATTAATGGATCTAATATTAAAATATAGTATATTAATGTGATGAAATAATTCAGACACATGGTAAGGGTATTCTCAAACCCAAATCCCTTTCATTGTGTTATCACTCTTTATTATAAACTATTGTGTGGATATTTCCTTTAAAATTCATTAAATTTAATTTCATTATACATTCCATTTCTATTTTCAGATATACATGCCTCAAATCTGATTTATGATAAATAAAAATTTTCCCAAAATCACTCCTCTATCTAAAAACACAACTTTTACTTATCTTGATATTTTTTCTTCATCAATCTAGATTTATGATTATTATACCGAGTATGTGATTTCAATTTTTTGGGATCCCCATGTTTAATCATGAATTTATTTTCATGAAACCCATACCATTCCATTGGTTATATCAGGTCTAATATTGATATACATTCTATATTTCATGCATGCTAATGAAAATGCTATGATGTGATGGGTGAAACCAAAATTATATAGGGATCCAATGCATTGGTAAATGTGATGTTTCTCATAAGATAATGTGAAATATGTGTGAACATGATTCAATATTTTTTCATAATGGTAATGATAAATTATTATAAATATATGTTGTGTGGGAACATGATGGTAGCTTTGTGCACAATTATGTGTTGTATTTGACCACAAAGACATGATGTTTATGCATTACTATATTCCAAGCCTTTTTATAATTATAACTCTCATGATTATTACGATGATCCCATTATTATTTTATGATGATGATGATTGTGCTCACCCATGTTATATTCACTCATTTTCTTTTCTATCGACTTACTGAGATTTTGGATCATCTGTTTCATTAATTTATATCATCCGTTGATTGAGTATACTAATGAAAAATCGAGGCCCAGTAGTAATATATAGAATAATGATTTAAATATTTTATATATTTTATAATGTAAATGTTATGTATATTTGTAATTACCCCAATACACTAAACCTTTGGATTCTGGTGGTGTGAATCTTTATGTTGTTTATCTTTAAAATTGTGTAATTAAAATTTATGAGAAGATGGTTTGATGTAGTTAGTATTAGAAAATGTGTTTGTTAATTTTTCAATTAGTATTCGATAAAATTAGTAAAAAACATAGTTTTATATTAATCATATGTTGGCACCCAATAATATTTTGCAAACATTGGGATCCAAAAAAGATATTTATTTTAGAGAAAATATAAAAAAGGAATAAATTCCTAATTCACGAGTTGTGGACTTATGATTTGGTCAAGATGTTTTTTAGAAAATATTTTGAAGTAGGAGAAAGCAATCCAATAACATGTGTGAGGGACATTGCGTTGATTTTACAGATGAAATCCTCAATTTCTTCATAGTTGAAAGAAAATAATTTATTGTGATTCTTAGACAACATCCTCAATCTATGAACAATAGCATGAATAATGTGGAACACCCTCCTTCCCCTAAGAGGGAGTAATGAAATATCAAGTATTTTATAAGGAAATGACCACTAGATTTTATTGGATATCTTGATATAGTAGTAACATTATAGTGGGAAAAATCAATGAGGATTATATTTTATATTATTCATTGTTCTATGATGGAGAGGGTAACTCTGGACATTTATTGTTTAGATAGATAGGTTTAACAATGGTGGAAATTAATTAATAATACCATGTCAATGGTTCAAATAGAGGATATTGGGATGGAAGTATTTAATAAAATATTTTATACCATGTATTTCCCTCAAAATAATCATCAAAATATGGAGAGCGTATAAACATATCTAATGGGAAATTAAAATTAACATGTCACAACTAATAAAGAAAAAATTTCTAGGATTTCATGGTATTCCACATGTTTTTTAATAGAAATGATAGAAAATTATATATATTATATAGTGGTTTGAAACCACATCATTGAAAGTATCAATAAATTCAATACATGGGGAGATATTAAGAAGAATATTAATGTTCTATCAATGTGGTGATAGAATTTAGATAATGGTCTCTATTTTATTGAAAAAAGAAACAAAATGTAGACTTTCATGATTGTGGATCAAATGAAAAAGCTGGAATGATATATAAACCCCTCACACATCCAAATGTGGTAACAAGTATCATAGTAATTTCCTTAGAGGGAGGGGTAAATTCTTCAAATGTGGGAGACAATTCCATGATGGACATGAATGACAGAGAGGTATAAAAAATCTATGCCAATATGATGGAGGAAAGAAAAACACCAACCATGGTCCTATGATTCAATTGTATAGATAATGTTAACTATGAATGTTTATGCATTAAACGTAGAGTCCTCATTGGTAATTAGTTTTGTCATTCCCTAAATACAGAAGAGAAAGGGAAGGATTATTTCATCACTACAACTGATGCATAGTAATAAAATGAAGTCATACAAGGTACATCTCCAATTTACTCAATAATGGAAAAATTCTAAATTGATTATAGTTCTACACCTGTTGTTATATAGTAGAAGTTTTATAGATCTATCAAATTGATACCCCAATACCTTGAAGTAGATATATCAATAAAAACACATAGTGGGGAAATAATTGAAAATAAATTGCAATAATATTATCTTATTGAGGCATGTGAGAATATTAATCTATAAAATATTATTAAAAATAACTTTGTAGATTATGAACAAATAATATGTATAAATATCCCCTCCTATTATAGATCACATATCAACAATTAAGAGAAATAAATATATTTTAAAATTTAATCTATCCTATGCACCTCTAAAAATTATAGGATGATCTTGAATATGTTTTTGAAAATCATTAAACAGTGTCTGTGTCGATGATCTATAAAGAATCATACCTCCCTCAAATGGTTATGTGAAAGGAATGTATTAACCTAGAAAAATTTGCCATTGTGAGGGAAAACATTGATGTATTTCAAAGTAGTTATATGAAATTCCCCAAGATCATGGGGTAGAGTTATTAATATAAATCATACATGGAGTTACTCTAATCTCAGAATTTCCCAATAGGATGGCCCCTATCGAATTAGAGGTGTTAAAAAAGAAGCTGAATGATCACTTGGACACATGTTTCATACATCCTAGTGCATCACCTTAGTGTTCTCTAGTGATATTCTCAGGAATAAGGATGGACCAATGTGGCTATGTATCGATTATCAGGAACATAATAAGATTACCAATAATAAAAGGTATCATATTTTATGGATTTATGACTAGTTAAATCAACATCAAGGTCATCAATGCTTAAAAATGGCAGATCATAATTCTGGATATCACTAACTATAAGAAAAAAGAAAATATTTAGAAGACTACTTTACTTACCTGGTATGGTTAATATGAATTTATATTTATTCCCTTAGATGTTACTAATTTCCCCACAATTTTCCTTTATTTGATGAATATAGTCTTTAGAAATAACATTGAAATACTTATGGTATTATATAATGATGATTTTCTTATATACTCCAAGATAAAAAAGGAAATTAAATAACACCTAATGATTGTGAGAGAGACATTAAAGGGAGATAGATTTTATTCCATGTTTAGAAACAATGTCTTTTGTATGTTTCAAGTAACCTTAATGTGAAACATCATCAAATGTGAGTTAATTTTTGTACAACCCTTAAAAAGAATGGAAATTGTAGAATAAAGTATACCCACCAGTGGAAAATAAATCCATTGTTTTCATGGATTTATAAGGTACTACCAAATTTGTGTGAGAAAATTATCACGTTTTTCTAGCCTAGTAATTATGTTAACGATGAATGGGTGGTGTGTATATAGATGGAAAATTTGGAGGAATGATTCAAAGAGATAATGAAGTGGCTGATCAGTACACCTGAACTCACTTTATAAACAAGTGTAGAATGACTTTTGATTTAAAATAATGATCCAATGAAATTCGTTGTCTTTGTACTCTTTTAAATAGATAATTTGATATCATACACCTCAAAAAAGATGAATATCCATGAGTAGAAAAACTAGACACATGATTTGGGGCAAGAATCCATGTTTTTTTTCATTGAAAATTTGGTGGCACTACCTCTATGGATATGTATAATAAAATATTATTATTTCACTATTCACTATTGTCACAGAATGAAAAAAAGTTATCTGAGTCTCTTAACAGAAAATAAACATCTACCTTCTCTATTATGTGGATTGAGAAAGACCATGTCATCGTGGATATGCAGATGATGGATTTTGAAATCACAAAATTAGGGAATACATCCTACCTCACCCAAATTATTTACCTAGAAATAATCTAAAAGAAAAATAAAGAGGCATAAAGAGATGGTCTTGAGCTTCAATATAAGGTGATAACATTAAAAGAAATAAAGATAAAAGGTTTCCATATTTATGATGATGGCGTGATTCAGATTTGAAAAAGGATTTTTTTCCCTTCACAACATTATATAAATAAGGATAAATAGAATATTTCACATAGAAAATCATTTTCTATCTCTCCTGGATGTACCAAGATGTACCATGATTGTCGTGAAAAATTCTGGTGGTATAACATGAAGAATGAGATTTCAATGTATGTGTCGTGATATTTGGTATATTAGCAATTTGAAATAGAGAAAAAAATTCAAATGTGTTAATACAACCATTTCCTATACCTACATGGAAATTATAGAATGTATCCATGGACTTTTTCACTAGTATAATGAAAAAACCCAAAGGAAACAATTCCACATGGGTTATGGTGGATCGACTCAAAAAGGCATCCCACTTTATTACTATTAGAGAAGATATATCTCTTGAGAAACCACTAATATATATATGAATGAAGTGGTGAGGATGCATGGGGTTCCAATTTTGATAATATCAGATCATGATCCAAGGATTAAGTCTTAATTATAATGAATTATCAAACGTGTTTTGATTACTGAATTGAATTTCATCACATCCTATTAACCCCAAACTAATGGACAAAATGAAAATACCATTCAGGTGAATAATGTTATTCTACGAGAATTCTCAATGGAATTAAATTTTGGTTGCAATCATCAACTACCACTGGATGAGTTGTATACAATAAGTGATTCCACTCATGTTTCAGATGACTTCAGACAAAGCTCTACATGGAATGTGATGTAGAACTCAAACTAGTTGGGATGATGTTGATGAATGATAGAAACTTAGACCTGATCATGTGAAGGAGATGAAATTATATATTCATGACATGAAAAAATGCATAGAATCATGTTAGAGTCATAAAAAGATATATTATTATAACCATCAAAGGGACATGGAGTTCATTGTCGGAGATAAATATTTCATTCGAATATCTCCATGGATGAGAGTCATGTGGTTTTGAATGAAAGGGAAGTTATGCCCAAGGTTATTTATACCCTTTGAGATCCCTAATTGAATAAGAGAAATGTCCTATCAGATTCCACTTCTAACATGCATGGATAAAATTTATAATGTGATACATGTTATTATCCTAAGAAATTACATAACAGATCTATTATATGAAATTATCATAGATGTGGTAAATTTTGAATATGGTTTCTATTACAAGGAGTCATTGGTAAATATTATGTACTAACGATATAAAGTCCCACAAAATAAGCCAACTCACCCTTTTAGTGTGTTTTGTATGTATCACATGTATGAAGATGTGACATGGCAACTGATTGAAACGATGAAGTTGAAATACCCTCAACTCATTATTTAAAAAAATTGAGGGAGAAATATCAAAAGGGTGGAACAATGAAACAAATAAAACATTTATCAAAAGATTTTCCATTTTTTTAATTATGTTACATAGTACAAAACACAAACAGATCATATAAAATAGAAGGAAATTTTTATTCCTGTATATATAGAATGAAATATGTGATATTTAAGGAAATTAAGGTACATATACTGATGGAATAATATATTGTTCCCTAGAATAGTAACATGACCATTAAGAGTAGTAATCTGATAATTGAATAGCACCATAACTTATGAATGTATAAAATAATTTTTTCCTCTTATTAATGAAATTATGATATAATTATATCACAAAATATGTAAATAAATGTTTTAAGAAAGATAAATTAAGTGTTGCATCTTTTGTGAAGCATTAATGTTTATTTAAAATTTTATAATTAATATTTTATTTTAAAAAATAAATTTTCATAAAAAATATAAATATTTATATATTTTGTCTCTCTTATGATTATAATATAATTTTATGAGACAATAATTAATTTCTCATAATGTGATAAAATCAATTATAATATTAAAATTAGTATTTTCCTGATACATTATTTTTTAAATAAAAATTTAATTTCCCATATTTGAGAAATTATTTTCATAAAAGTGAGTTCATTTCATCATTCTACACAGAAAGAAATGTTTAGGGTGAATATTTAGTATTTTGTTAAATTATTTTTTTATGAATAGTAAAATAAGGTATTTTATATTATATATACATCAAATGTTAAAGGCACTATTAGTATAGTAATTTATGATGTAATCCCTATTATATCAATCTTCCCATAATAATTTAATATATTTATCTATAAGGGTCAATCTATTGATTTTCCTGATCTAATAGAATAAAATAATGAACATAATTATCACAAACACCCTCTCCTCCACTATAAATACCACACCTCCCCACCACTTTTCCTCGCATAACCAAAGCATAGAATATTGTCCAAATTCTTTCTAATAATCTTCACAGTCCCCTCCATCCACATCATGGATCCATTTGTCTCAACAAAATCGAAAACACAATATTCCTAAGGAGGTTGTCAAAGAAAATACTTCAACAATTAAAATCCTCTTTTATTTTATTTTAATTTATTTTCAAATTCATTTCTTTTAATAACTCGAATAATCCAATTGGAATGAAAGCTATAGTATATTAAATATACATGAATTTTATTATGTTAATGGATAATCAATCATAATATCTATTTTCTTCTTACATTTATTATAAAAATTTAGACATCATCTGTGAATTGTTAATTTATCACATTCTAGGATGACATGTTTTCATTTTGATTTACCAAATGAATAGATACTAATAAATAAATAATAAGGGTTTAAAATGATTTTGAAATTAGTGTTATAAACATTTTTATTTTTTGGAACTAACATATACACATAATATGAAATAATGATACAAAACTTGTTCCAAATAATAAAACCCACCAAATTAATCTAAATGATTATCACAAACACTTTATGTAATGAATCATTCTCATATATGGAAACAAAACAACATATATTACCACAAAAACATATATATGTTCATTAAAAAATATTATTCTTAATCTATTAAATTATTATCATTTTACATAATCATCCTTGTATTTATAGATGTAAACTCATCACGAAAACTATGAAAATGAGCACTGCTGAACCATAAAATTAAAATCTATAACTCATAATAATGGTCATAAAATGAACATAATAAAATTATGAATAATAAAATAATAGTATAAGTGGTTATTTATTAAATAATTAATTAATATAATTTTATTATACAACATATTAATGTGAAGAAATATTTCACAAATAAAGTAATGGGATTGTCAACCACAACTTCTTTTCTTAGGGTAATCACTCATTCATTCCAAATTTAAATGATGATATTTCCATAAATAATCCTTAAATAGAATATCATTTTACATATATTTTCTATTATCTGATAGACATGCATTTAATAGGATTATATTATAAATACAAGGATTTTCTAAAATGAACTCATCAATATAAAGTCAAATATTTTACTTCTATTGAAATTAATTCATCATCACTCAAGAATGATGATTCTAATACCAAGTATTTTGTTAATTTTTTATTATGGGAAACCAAATTTTTACTAATGTATTTATGCACATGAATCCCATTCCATACCATGGTTTATTTATTATCTAATGTTGATATACATTTTATATGTATTGTATGATTATGATAATGTTATGATATGATGGGTTCACCTGAAATTATATAGTGCACTAATGCATTGGGAAATTTAAATTATCTCATAACATAATGTGAAATATGTGTGAAATTAATATATATATTTTCACTATGGTGATGATGTTATGATTACTCACATATGTTATGCCAAAACATGATGTCAGCTTTTTTTCACACCTATGTATGGTATTGGACCACTATGACATGATGTTTTGTTTTTATGAATTTTCATATTCCATGCCATTGTATAATTATTGTAATCATGATTATGATTATGATAAGAATATTATAATATTATGATGAGTGTTCTTTTATATCTTGTTATATTGATTCATGTTCTTATATATCCTCTTTGTGGAATTTTTCTCACCCATTTAATTGATGTATATCATCTAGTCATTATATATACGAAAGTGCACTTGAGGGTCACATATAAGATAATGACGAAGGAATAAAATAAGGCCGATGATTTATTATTTAAAAGTTATGTACGGTCTTAATTTTCTGAAGAAACTAAACCTCCATATCCTTGTGATGTAATTATTTATGTTGTTTATATTCAAAATTATCTAATTATCCGGTAAAAATGTTTGTTCACTTTAGTATTACCATTACACATCATACAATTCAAGAAGTCTAGAATCACTGGAAAATGAATATCTATTTAATTAAATTATTTTTTTTAATTAAAAATTATGAAATATTTACACTACATGTTATTATCTCATTCCATGAACTAGATTCAAAACCTATGATAGTATATGAATTAAAATCATATTACCCCCATAAATGGTTTGTAAACAATAAAAAAGTATATAAATTAAAGGTTAAAGTATAAAAATTCAAAAGCCATTATCATGGAATTATGAATCCCTGGGATTAAAAATGGAAATCCATTGACACAATTATCACAAGACTTCTAGAATTAAAATAAACATACACCTATAAACATTTGTTCATTTTTCCCAACAATGGATCTCTATCCCTATGAAGCTGAAAAATGCACTAAAACAAGATTATAAACAATATAAAAAATGGGAGTACCTAAAAAGTGTTATAAGGTGTTACATATATATTTTGAAGCAAAAAATGTTTTAGAAATAATTTTCAGATATCGAATCCAATTTATATATTATTTTTCATTGGTTTTTCATAAAATCTTATCATAACCAAAAATCAATGAATATTAAAATTATATTTCAAAAAACAGAAATTAATTTCAAAAATCCATATTGTAATAATTTAAATTTATATCCATGGAATAATCTATTTTTTTGAAACCATATGATACACCCATATGTGAAAACATGTGAGAAACAATCTAGGATAAAACATATATGTTTAAAAAAAATTAGTCAATTATAAAAAATTGTATTGGGTTATATCCTATGAGAATATGTTTTGGTTAAAAAGGCTATTAAACCAGGAATATTTTCATATCATCAAATATTAATTTCTATCATTTTCCATGAATTTTAAAAAACCATTAGTGTAATTATGGAAACTATGAGTGACATGTTTGTTCTCAAATTATCAAATTTTATCAATCTATGAAGTCTGTAAAAAAAATTAAAACCATTATAACAATTTATAAAACATTTTCATAGTTATAAAAATGGAATTTGGTGTTTGAGAACCCATTTTGAATCAAATTATCCAATCAAGCATTTAAACAAATAGATATTGTGTGGAAACCTATTTTAAATGAAAAACCCCATTAAAAACATGAATCATTCCATGAAGTAACAAGAAACCAGAATGCAGTAAAAATAAAACAATAACAAAAAACAAATTTTAAAAGAATTATATAAAATTCTTAAAACTAACCCATTTATCTAAAACATTTTCTTTAATATATAGCTACAAAAAAATTGCATCAAAAAAGGGAGACTGATGAATAGTAGATCAAGTCCTCACGCTACTAGAACCACAAAAGTCACATAAAAATCTAGAAAAATAATATGATATGAAATCCACCGACCATATCATTCTCATCAAGGACAGAGGATGATAGATCTAGGAGTTATTTAAATGAAGTGGGTAATCAAGATAAAAAATGAAACATTCCTCATGTTGACCCGTCACAAACTCTGGATTTCAACTAAGAATCTGAAGATAAAATCTTCTAGTTTTGTGGGTATGGATTATGAAGAGATAAAATGATATTAGGGTTTATTATAATTAAATATGACCATGGTAAAAAGGGAAAAATCACACATTTTATTAGTTCATAGATGGAGTTGTATTGTTTCCTAGAGGAGCCCACACGGTATAACTAATTATGTTACTCAAATCTATTTCTCAATATATTTCCCATTCATTTCATTCTGACATTGGGGCATGATTTTTACTAGAGAACTCCATAGTTTGGGAAAACATTTCTAAACTTATATGACACCCCTTAACAACCAATAGACACCCACACAGTTCACTTTGAATGTCATGTGGTTTGAATAACCATTATCATACCATGAGAATCACTAGTAGAACCCCATAGAGGAATTACACATGATTATCATGCAGATAAACTAACCATGTGAATTAAAAATTTCCCTTTTGAGTTTCAGTAAAATTATATAGTTTTTATCCTCTGATCCCAAGAATATTTCTTGTCCCAAAAAATGAAAATCCAAGACTCTAGTAAGTTTCACCTATGACACGGATAGAGTGAAAATTTTCCCCACCATAAATGATACTTTTCCCCAAAAAGATCTCAAGATTATGTACTCACAAAAATATAAGGCCATTTCTACCTCCTTAATTACTCTCACTATCATGTCTCTTAGAAATCCTATCTTCACTTACATTGTACTCAGACCAAGGGAATCATTTTACCATGTTAAAACATATCCCAATGATAAATAATCTAGAATGGTTGTTGAATAATATGGTATCAAGATCAAAACCAATTTAATAACATTAGATAGCATGGGAAGGATCTGGGTAATACCTATTTCTCTAGGAAATAAGAAACAAATAATATTTAAAATTCAAACATGATGGAAATTTCAACTGATATTCCACCCTTCCGAGATGATATTTGATATCAAAGGGGCCATCAAAACATGGTGTTAGTTTACCCTACCAACCTGAACAATGATGTCCCATGAAAGGTAAAATGTTGTGAAAAAACTGATCTTCGACCTCAAAATCCATTAGATGAGGATGATTATCCTAATAATATTTCTGAGGATATTATGTTGTAACCAACCTATACATGGTCACTTCACATTTTCTAGCATCTACTTAAAAAGTGTTGGCTCAAATAAGGATTCTGTCCCAACTCTTCTGTAAAAAGGGGATATACGTGAATTCCCATAAAATGGTTTAATAGGATATATATTTATCAAATCCTACACACTATTTCGATAGAATAATTAAACCTAAGGAAAATTAGTATACCAATATCCACTAAAATCAAGAGGGAAAGCTTGAATACTATCATCATAAACCTAGGTAACTTTTTTATTATATAAATCCACCATTGAAGGACAAGAAGTTCTTATATTAAAATGTTATCACATCATTTCATAAAAAACCATACCAATAAATATATGTGAACCCCAGGTCACTATTAGAAACAATCATAGATTTAAGCCCATAAAGTCTCAGAATCTGTCAGACATAAAGTTATCCAAGTTTTTTCACATTCATCTTCACTATAATTGGTATGAAATATCGAAATTTCATAATTCTATTATTTATTATCAAAATAAAAACTATACTACTAAGAGTCAATGGAAAACTAATAATGAAGTCCCCATAAGTCTCATACCACATATATATAAGAGTGAGAAATGGTTGTGACAAACTAGAAGATATTTGGTGTTCTGCCTTAATTTTCTGACAAGTGACACACCATGAAACAAAATATACAACTAAAAATCTCATCCATGGACACAAATTCCAATGTATCATGTCATTATATATTAAGGTATCCCTAGTGTTTGTAGACAAACATGACTCTTGTCCACTATCAATCAAATCTTGCATCAGAGGAATTAGAACATATAACCTATTATAGAAGTATAAATCCACCCTAGGAGATCATGAACAGTCAACAAATGATTCCCCACTATAGTGGAATTTAGATATTCATTAGTACTCTATGTATATAAAATAATAAAGACAAACATTATCCAAAAGAGATGATCCAGATTTCATTGAATCTATGAATAAACAACCACTAACCATTATCGCACTGATGATCATCTTAGTAAAAACCCTATTGAAGACCACTCCTCGTTGGATTACTTCACGAATCATGTCAAAAATTTTCTAATCAATGCATCGATAACTAGAATTTTAGTCCATGCAGTGAGGAAAATTTCAAAATAAAACATCTTATTATACTCCACCTATCTACTCTATGATAATTTTATATCCCTCTGAGTGAAAAATACTTTTAGGACCTAATAATCAGAATACACTATAAAATGATCCCCAAAAAGATAGTGATGCCAAATTTTGAGTGTAATAAAAAAATTTCTGAACTCATGGTCATGGGTCAGTAAATTAATAGAATTATGGAATAAGTAGTGTGTTCTATAGGCCATAACATGTTTCACACTCATCATGAAACATCCCAATACTATACCATTTGCTTCATAGAAAACATCATAATCCAAACCTAGTAATGGAGGAATCGATACTGGTGTGGAAGACATCCTTAAATTGAACTCCTTAAAAGATAAGTAAAATTTTTCATTTGATTCAATATTTACATCCTTATAGTATAAATCTACCTTTAAATATGTATGATTAGATAAATCATCAACAAATCATCAATATTAACCAAACAAACCAAAGAATCTCTTTATCTCGAACACATATCTAATAAATTACCTATACATGGCCACCTACATTTTTTTAGGATCCACTAAGACACCCCTTGAAATATCAAATTCCCGAGAAATGTCACTTCCCAAATCCAAAACTCACATTTGGAAATCTTACCAAACATGTGAGGTTACTTACAGCATCGAATAGTGATATCCAAATGGTCTATAAGAACCTACAATGTGTTGGAGGGCCCCAAAATATTAGTCATGGACTCATTTATAAAATAGACGATGAATTGATGGATGCTTTGGCTCATCAAGTCCAAAAATACTACAATAGAATTAATAATATTTACTGGTATAACTAGAAACTCAAAAATTTCATACTGGATTCTAAACACGATATTACATATATATTCTTTTCGATCATACTAATAGTTGTACCCTAGACAAAGGGAAATCATTGAAAACCAACATACCACCATTATGCTAGCCAATGAGATCATCAATATTAGGAGAAAAATATTTGTTTCTAAAAGTAACATAGTTAAACATTTGATCATCCAAAAAATGTCTGAGACACCAATATGTTGTCTTAAAAAATTTGACAACCAAAGACCATAGTGACATATGAGGATGAATAAATACCTTATCCAAAATAATCTATAGATGGAAATTTTTTGAACCAAAACAGTGACTGTTATTCGATAAGATATAATAGAAATGGTAATGATACAAGGAGTAGAGAAATATATGATTGACCTCTCCATGTGGTGGTAACCAAAAAATATCACCCTAAAAGACCTTTTTTATGAATAAATCAATTTCAGAATAGAACTACCCAAAAAAGAGTAAATATAATCAAGAAACTCTATTACAAACTCACACAACATTACCAAAGAATAAAGAACAACATGCCCTTCCCTTCTTAACATATAGTTCCAATAAAATTGAAAAGCACAAGTGGCCCCATAGGGGTAAAAAAATTAAACCTGATTATGATAACATTCGATCAGGGCCATAAAATTAATCTTCCAAACCCTTCAAAGTATGAATTATAAGAGGTCAATATCCTTAACAAAAAAATCCCAAACCACCTCAATGTTAGTAACCACCACCCAACACGTGGGACACATGATACATTGTTTGAACCTCTTTCCAAAGTGTTTGGAAAGAACCAACAAGAATGGCATATGTTCTAAACGTAATCCAAACACATCAACAATCATTGATGATATAAATGAGTGAATGACAGCGGTATAAAAAAACTAGAACCATAGAAGATGAAGTAACAATTGTATTTCTAAATGTATATGTATCTACTTTAGATTAGTATAGAGGATACTATTATTGATAAATTATTACCATCGTATCCACATGAAAATCCCCATGGTTTGAAGATTATACCCACCACCATGGACGAATTAGTGAAAACACTGAAGACCATGGTAAGTGTGGATCCATCCTTACGACACTAGTATATCAACTCACAGAAACACCATAGATGGATGAATAATCCATATAGATGACAATTCATAGGATCCACATTATAGGAAGGAATTGTATGACCAATCCTAACACACCGATAGTATAAATATACTTCTATTTGATGGATCCACTAAAACTTGTCTAGAGTAAATATAATCATACTTTTGCTTCTTTTTCTGGAAAAAACACACACCTTGGTAAATAGTTGCTTAAACCAAAGCTCTACTAAAACTAGTCTTTCGTAATATCTCTACCTAATCCAAAGCTTCTTTGTTGACTACCTCCATGAATGTTGGATGAAACATGAGAATCGACATAAAAATAATATTAGGCATCAATCCCAACTCAAATCATTGAGAATTTATGTACATATTAGATACATTCTTCGGGTCCAAATGCACCATCTAAGAAAAATTGGTAGAGTGGTCAAATAAAATACACTACACTTTATCCATGGATAATGAATCATGAGTTATTAGTATGCATAACTTTTAAGGTTAAATAACTGAATAAATATTATCATGAAATATGTATATGTGAGATCCGTGGGCAATATACCTTGAACAATATATCCCCACCATCATATTCATGTTCCATCAATCATGATCTTTGATAAATCCTCCTAAGAGTCCTATACAGTCCTCTTGAAGCTGAAGATCCTATAAATCTTCTAATGGTGGTCTTTATAATATTGGGTTCATTTATCAACAAGAAATACATGTGAATGGTTTTTAGTGAATTTAGAGCAATGATCCACCTCACTTCACAGGTTCCCAACACCAACATGACCTAGTGTCTAAATTTTATACATTATAGATTCAACCAAAGAGGGGACAACTGAATGAATCACCTACAAGAGTCTAATTTCATTATTTCCTTCTCAATCCCAATAAATTTTACTATTTTTAGAAGTCTAAAACTTTTTATTTCTATACCTAAAATGTTTATTTATATCTCCTCCATTGAGTTATTTATTCATAGTAGCATGCAGTCCATTCCAAATATAATTATTATAATTATCAAAATTTGTAATATCCATTTGAATCATGATATCATTCATGTAATTGAATTATCCATCATCAATTCCCAATATTAAATTTTATTACATAACAATTATACATTATACTTTCTACTAATATGTTTATGATGTCCCAAAAATTTATCAACATATATTCAATTAGAATGTACAAATTTTTTGTGAGAAAAATATGTTCAATATTAATATAGATTATGATGTTGGATAATTCAATACATTTATGGAAAACTATAATTGATTTATTGAGACATGAAATCACACGAGTGTAATACTTGTTTAATATATATATATATATTCTTCATTTGATCTTATCATTAGTTTTTCTAAAACTATTTATGTCTGGGATGACTTGTTTCACTTTATTTGATGTAATTTTAGATGATTAATAACAAAAATTTATTAATAGTAATAAAATTGGATTTATTCTTAATAAAATAATATTAATGAGATAAATCATTATAAAACACATTATATGAATTTGAATGATTTATATCCATATAAAACCAAATTTGATCTAAAAATATTTTATTATATACCTTTTCATACATACGATGATGACTCAAGGAGGCTTCATTAAAATCTCACCATAACCTATACTTAAATGCCTTCAAATTTTCCAATAAATATTTAAATTTATATTGTCACACAACCATGGAATACACATGAAAATGGAAAAACATATACATATTAAATATGGGAAAAAAATTAGACAAACAATTTATTGGAATTTGAAGCAAAAAACTATAAATATTTTTTCAATATACATTTAGTTTGGTATAAAACATTATGTTTTTCTAAGTGATGTTAATATTAATCAATCATGAAAATTGATGCAATGTGAAATCATATCACCTAGAAACTAGCCCATGATCTACCCAAATAATACTCTAACATAAAATATAGGAACCCCAAAGTTGTTAAATAGTACAACTACATTTCCTATAAATATTTGATGTATTTATGTATATTCTTCCTTTTTTTACTGAATCTATTAAATAAATAAATCTATCAATTAGTATGTAGAAGTAATAAATTAATTTTATCATATTAAAAATTATAAAAAAAATAATAATCACCCTCATGTACCATAATGATGGTAACTAGGGAATCATATTATGAACTGACAAATATTCCTCAACTATTCCATCTGATCCCACAGATAGCATTGGACCAAAAGGTGATGAATTAGATGTATGGAGAATTTGTGATAAATATTGTAGAATATCATATGGAATTGTATGTTGTAAATGGGAGGCTTCCGATTGTAGGGTGTGTACCTAATAAATCCGGGAACATATTAGATGGGACATACGATAGTGTAGATGGTGTAGAAGATTAAATCAAATATTTAAATAATTATTGTGCTCAACATTAGTATATCAAATAATAATATACAATTATATAGAATATAATATATAATATTGAAGAATTATGTTATTTGAAAATTTAATGTTATATATTGATTAATTGAATTATTTTATTATAAATAAAAACTCAATGACAATTTAATAGTGTAATGAAAAAACAATCAATTAATTCATAATTGGCCATATTATTGTCAACTTCCACCATTAACATGACATTATCATATTCGTATTCCCTTATAAGACCATTTTTTTCAATATCAATACAAATATATAGATTAATATATTATTTTTTATGTGGATAAATTTCTAAAAAAATGATCAACATCATCACTCATATCATAAAATCCTCTAATCAAGACTTGGATAATAATTATCCACCATTTATTGGAATAATAATACATATAATATACCATTTTATCTTTTGAAGAAAAATTATATGGATTAATTTCGTTATGTTTACCAGTATCAACACACTTGGATATGTTAGTAGAATTAAATTATTATGAATAATTCCCAATAAACATGAAAATATAAACTCACTAGTATTTGAATAAAACAACCAAAAAATTTCCAAGATAATTAAATTTTATTATATTAATAAATATTCCATAGTATCCCAGGTATAAATATTTTTTGAAGATGTCACTAATTTATGATTCCATAACTTCATCCTAAAAAACTATATGAATCTTATATCCAATAAAATTATACGAATTAAATAGGATAGACTAACTAAAATTACATAGATCCAAATCCTTTATATCATCTAAAACACTACATCAATTATCATGATTCTTGATTGACATGTATAAATATACAATATAATAGGATTATTAATATAATTACATGAATATATTATGAAAATGAAATTCATAATGAAATTATATGATATGAAACACAAATAATATTATATTTGTTAATGGATAATGTTATCTATATATCATTTCGTGTTTGACTCTAAAGTCATCTCATGGCTTTCTTCGTTATTTCATAAATGAAGTATATGTAATATAACTATTGAGTCAAACATATATATGTTTTTTATTATATATATAATAGCATTAGTGAAATTGAAGGTATTTTTCAAACATGATGTCCTATCATTTGATTTATTTTTTAATTATTATAAGACTAAAAGTCAATTGTTTTATCATCAAAATATCCAACTAAATTGAGTCATGTATAAATAATATCTAAACACATTAAAAAAAATGTTAGACACTCTTACTCCATTTTGCATTTAGAAGCTGTGTCTTTTAGTTATGATTTGTTTTATATAAAATACATAAAATGAAATATATTCTTAATGAAAACACTGACATAGTATAATTAAAAACATATATAAGGATTAATAATTATTCATGTAATATTCATAAAAAATTAGGTCAAAATACCTCAATATGAGATACACCCATAAATATTCTATGAAACCCTCAAACATTTACATGGTCAAATGAAAATTGAGATGAATCGTAATATTAAATATAGCTGAGGAAAATTTCATCTCTAAATGACAACTTTTCATTAAATTTCTTTCCTGATGTTCTTCAATCTCAGTGTGGTGTAATTATTTCTCCTAGATATGAATAAATAATCTGAAAAACTCAATTAAAACTAACATTATATTATTATGAAACAATTTAAAAAAAATCCATAGTAGAATTTTTTCCATCATAATATATGATTCTTAAATTTTATGTATTTGAAACACATGAAGTTTCAAGTCAAAACTTATTTAGATGATACATTAATATATTTCACATGCTTTCACATTATTAAATATTTGAAGGAAAACAAGTCATTCATGATTGATAATAGAAAAAATATGATAGGATACATTCCATTATCACATGGAAATACATTGGGATTTATATTCAATTATTATAAATCATTACAATCATTAATATACTCTTCTAATATCCCATACTTATGAAATATCTTGAAAACAAAATTCTCACATATATTATTTTAAATGACCACAACTTCATGATTCTGACCTAAAATTTTATTATTTAAAAATATGTAGTTAGAAAAAATGGATTTTTTTTCATCCATTATTGTATAATAACTATATCTAATGGGTTTTCAACTATTTTTTTTAAAAATCTTCAATTTATAATCATTCCAAACATGCACATCAAAATTGAATAGTGTTACATGATTTATGAATCTAATAACATTTTTATGGTGGTCAAAAATTATTTTTTATAACGAGTTATATAATTATAAAAATTTACAGTTGATGCATCCAATAATCTAGGATCACACATGAAATGACTCATTTTTAAATATTATAGTCTTCTCTTCTTAAATTCAATATTATAAACTAGAAATACATTTGAAACCCAATAATTTTAAAAAAGGAACATCAGGTTCAATAGTGCATATGAAAAAAAACCCCCAATATTAAAACATAATTTAATACCTCAGGACATTATGATATATATTGTTTTAAATAAATTTTATATATTTGATAGATGGTGGAATACATGACCATGAATCCAATGGAACCATAATATAGAAGTCATTAAATTGGTCAGTATGAAAATAACTAAACAAATTAATAAAATTATATGGTTTAAACATGTATAAAATAAAATCAATGATTATATACTAATTTAAAATAAAATAAAGAAAAATTTAATAAAAAAGAAATGGTTGATAAGAAACTATCTTTTTCTAAAATGTAGCTTAGTCGCGATTTTCACACAAAATTTAATTTTTTTTGTACTTTTGCAAAATTTTATTTTAAAAATTTAATTCTATTATGAAAACATAATATGAAATTTATCTTTAATGGTTTTTTCTATAATTGTATGATAAGTTTTATTTTTCAATTTATAGTTCAAATTAATAATTTCATATTAAAAATTTCATTTTCATATACAAAATTTACAAACCAAGTTTTATTTTTAATGTAATTTTGAATATAAAATATGTAAAATTATATATTAATTATTCTAATTTAGGTTATTTTTATTAATTTCCTATTGTATTTTTATATAATAAAGTTTTACATTTTTTGATTTTCTTCTTTTTGAAAACCATTTTTTTAACAGAACAAGATGTTTTATTTTAAATTATATTCTACCACTTATTAAAGAATAATTTTTTGAAAAAAATAGTCCATACATAAAATACATATATATTATATTATCTAATAATTTCAAATTAATTATTCACCATAATATCTAGTTGAAAAAATTGAAAATTACTAGATATAAGATGAAAAATATTCCAAGATGCTAAACTTAAAAGATAAGGGATAAAAATGATACAAAACACTTATAGTTCATATTTAATAGTATTAATTAAAATTTATATCATCAATGTTTCTATAATATTACATTTTGGGTCTTGTTTAAAAATAAAATAATGGTTTTAATTATTTCATTATAAAACTACTTGGTGTGTCCCTTTCCCCACATATAATTGGTCACCCCTCACCTCTATATTCCCTACATAATATATTTTTTGTATTGTCCCATAAATTACCAAATCAAATCCATAATTCTATTAAATCATACAATAATAATTTTTTGTCATAAATCCATCCCAAAATGAATTTTGGTTGATACTAAATGTAGCGAGTTGAAGAAGAGGTAATGTCCTTAAATGAATGTGTTATTAATTCATCATTCACATACTCAAAATTATATTAAAATAGGTTGACTTAATAACCATGGTATCATTCATAAATAGTGATATTTTTTATTATTCTCATGACCTATTACAATATTCTTCCCTCTCAAATGGGAAATGAAAACATTGATCCTGTATATTGAAAACTACAGCCTCGTGAACCGGAAAAATTCTTTTTCCGTAGCTGTTTCGCATGGATAAATATAATAACATATATAATATTAAAATATTATATATATTGATATTGTTATTGATTTGGAATATTAATATCCTATATACAGTCTTACATTCCATTCTGTAGAGAATATTGTAACATTAGTCAGGTGTTTGGTGGAGTGTCGTGCGATGTGATTTGATAGATTTTTCACTAATGATTTACAATGAATTTAATAAATAATAATTTTAATGAATATATTTGATCAATATAAACGATATTAATTATTAAAAAGTAATATATAATCCACTTCCTTACACTTTCACCTATTTCTGAAATGATAATGCCACTCATGCATACATAATTTCAACTGTCTACTAAAGTTAGGTATTTCATTATCCATGTCCAAAATTCAAAAATAACTCAAAAGATGTATCTAATTATAAGAAATGATATTTATTAAATTAATATACTTTTTAATATGATGTGAATTTTCCATATGTTTGGGATCAAGAACCATCATGAAAAAACATGCACGATAACACAAAGAAATTAACATAAAAATAGGGATAATTAAAGATTATTAAAGAATGATAGTTAAGATGTTATAAAAGAGTCAGATATTATATTAAAAATAAGATTACAGTTCTTTAATATGTTAATAAAGTCATTAATACAACAATAAATGAGTTTATTAAGAACTAAACTAATGGTAAGCGTGAGGTAAGGTGTTTCTTAACTAAATTTCCATTATTATGTTATACAACAACTTTGTTGAATATTTTATGCCAAATTATTTCTAAAATGAATATTGAATGATTAATTTTTTATTGGAACATTAATTTGTGTGGATTTCCATTTGATTAACATTTTCATTAAATTGATTACCTATCTCCTCAATTATATAAAATTTTTATGGGGTTCTTCTATGACATCCTTCTTTGAGACTCATGTTCTTTTATGCACAGAATTACATTTTAATAGTGTATATACAACCCATTTATATACTATATCGTTAATACTTCCTACAAAAATGATATTTTATGACACAATTCATCCACTTAATTTATTTCCTGTTATGACTTAATAGTTATCAAAGAGGTAAGTGAAATGTCCTGGACCAAGATACCACTGAGAGGTAACCCGATCTCGGCTGACTTGATGACTTCATGTTCATCTCCGCACTAGCCAGAGTATTCCTACATGCACTGAGGTATTGGTTGAGATTACGGGGAGACTAGGCCATCAATAATAGAGTTTTACACAACAAATATATTATAAAAGATTCAAAAATTGTAATACAATCAGATAATAATCTAAACAATGGATGAGTAATATAAGTAAAAACAAGCGATGATGTATAATATACAAAATGACATTAAATGTGATATGTTACTAAATAATATGATAAAATTAGAATACATGGAATATTAACAACATAGACAATAAATATAAAAAAGAAGCCAAAATTATCACAGTTGAATTATAATCAGGGGATTTATAGTCACAGAGGATTAACATACGTGGATATTACACCATTTTAGAATAATATTCTGTACATTACAACAATACATTCCCAAGGACCGTAATATTTTATTTTCTTCGGAAACATGGAAACAAATTCTTAAGTACTGGTGAAATATCTTCAACATCTCCCATAAATATATGCACCATTAGTAAATCTACCAAAATCCTTTCATCATAACATGTGGATTGGTAAAATCAGAAAGAGTGAGATCAGATTAATAGTAAGGGTAAATAAAATAATTGTGTAAAAATATAATGAAAAATGGTATGATTTTTTAGTGTAACATTGGATGATCATACCCTATATATTCGATATTGTAATAAAGATCATAAATTAATAACACATGGATAATAATAGAATTAATAGATTAATTCATATAGTCACAACATAGGAATAAAACATAGAATTGTGGTAGACACATAACGATATAATATGAATTTCCCAATAGACATGGAATCACTTACATGACCATATTGGTATTATTGGTTCACTCCCCATACTATCTTGGTAGTAATGGTTCAATCCCATGGATATGTTTGTAGAATGAGTTCACTCTTCACAACATCTTGGTCTATTTGGTTCACTCCCATGGAAAAATTACTATTCAAGGTTTAGTCCTAGGACCTTCTTAGTCTATCTCATTATATATAAATATTTATCCACATCAGTGGAGGGAGATATAGGTCCCACCCATCTCATAATGAAATCTTATATACATGTCCTAGAAGATCAAAAATAATAATTTCAAAACACATGAAATGAAATTAATATTATAAATATATTATTTTATCATAAACTGTGACACATGATCCTCAACCAAGTTGCTGAGGACACAAAAAGTGCATCCAAGAGACCCAAGATTATATCCAGGTGGAGACATAATTCTGGGTTACTAGAGTAGAACTGTAGTAGGAACTATAGTAGTAATGTATCAGGCACCATAGCAGGTATTGTAGTAGGTACTTTTCGGTACTGTAGCAGAAGGACCTATTCATCTATCTGGGCCTCTGGTCCACCAATTTGGTCCTTGGGTTATGCCATGCTTTCAGGCCTCCCAAGTCCTTTAGGCCAGTTGATTATCAAAGCCTTCAAGCCACCTTAAGGATATAGGTCCACCCAAAGGCATTCAGGCCACTTGATGCAGATGTACTAGTCCGAATTCAAGGTAAAATGATTTAGATGAGGGTTTAGGGCAGACACGTTCACAAGAGAAGTGTTAACTGGAATTGGAAAAATTAGAGTGTGTTACATTACCATCGGTATTTAGCCTATCTAGCTTTACATAGGTTAGCTATCCAACCTTCCATGAAAAGGTGGAGTGCTGATATCATTACATATGCTAGGGAGGAGTAGTTTCATGTTTTCTTGATTGGGTGATTCCCTCTAAGAACTACATGTCATGTGATTTTCTCTAAGCCATCAGCGATTGTAAGTGTTCCACCTCACCCCTCGAATGGTGGATTATCAAAAGTAATAAAAAATTACTTTCTTTGTTCCATTAAGATTACATCCTAACTTGTGGAAATATACAGTTTTCTTAATCATTTCATCAAAATCCTAACCCCTAAATGTGAAAAAACATTCATAAACATATAACACATTAAATAGAAATGAGTTTTATAAAAACCATTAAAAAATAGCAACCCATTCATTGAATAAATATTAATGAAACCATTAGATCATATCCAAATACGGCATGAGTAAAATCATTATATGACATCTTAGATTGAAAATAATTATGAAATATCATTCACAATTGTTTCTAGAGGAAATTATACTTTCTTCCTTGAAAAAGGATGTTTAATATATAAAACCATTTAATTTAATTTTCTTAGAAAATATCTTTAAAACATATAATAAAGAATTGAAATAAATTTTTAAAACTTATTCATTGAAAACACTTTGAAAACATATATTTAAAGCGTTAAAATGATTTGATAACATTTTAACTCAAAATAAAATTTCTGGAAGCTGATCATGTTTTGAAAACCATTTATTTAAGAAAAATTAATACATATAAATAAGGATTGAAAACATATTCGAAAACAATTTTCCATGAAAACATATAAAATAAGGTTGAAAATTTTTTGAAAAAAAAATTCCATTAAGATATCTTTTGAAAATATTTTCATTAAAAACAACCTTTTAAAAATTTGACGTATAGTTTAATGTAATGATGGATGGTAAATACATACATTTTTTATGAAGTAAAAGAACATTCATTTTTAAAGTAAAAGGGAGAGAAAAATGTCTTGTTCGGAAATAGATATTAATATTAATTTAAATAGATTGGTAAAATACAAAAAGTTTAAATATGTATTTAATAAAGTATAGGTGACTTGTAAAATATTCTTTGAATCCATTTTCAAAAAACATGGTTTGAAATATCATATATTTCTTAATGAATAGAGGGTAATGTCTGGATCTCATAAATGTCCTTTCTTCACTATATTATGTGTCAAAGAGTATAAAAATTTTACCAATACATTAATATTTCATGAATAAATAGAGGATAAAAAAATTCAAGAATTATCTTCATATATGGATCATTATATTTCATCAAATAAAGTATAAACATAAACCATCTTGAAAAGTGATTTGATTGTTTCAATAATCCCTTATCACTTGGTAATATCGGATCATATTATCCATGTAAGAAAGAGAAATTACAGGATGATTAAAATATCTTGAAAATAATTATATTCATGACATATCATATATTAAGGATGTATATTGACCTAAAAAAAATTTAGGTGCATAATAAAACATGAGTCTCGGAGAATGAATATTTATACAAAAATACTTTACTGATTTGGTAACATTTGAAATGTAAAACCCACAAAATAATGACTATAAAATGGATATTAAAATACCCCAAAAATTAATTATACTATTCATTTAATACATCTAATGGATGTATACACACCGCACAAAAAGAATTGATAGTGAATAAAGCATGTATCTAAAAAAATAAAAAATGAGATAAAATCCTCGTACCCTGTGTCTTGAATCTCATTGTAATCATTGAAAAATATGATATAATAAATATAAGTTTATTATAAATATATTAAAAACCATATTTCTACCTATAATACCCTATAAAATTTAGTTACATCTTTATATTACCTTTTTTTTAACTTCTATATCTTATGTTTTCTCTTAGGGTGATATCCCCATTGTTTTTTGTGTATGAATTAATTTTATATATCGTTGAAATATAATATTTATATCATGATTTATAGAATATAAAACATGATTAAAATATAATTTATATTTAGTATATGTGTGTTATAAAAATCCATATGATATAGAAGTATGAAACCGAATACACTATTCATGGAGTTGGTAAGCCATACATAAGCATGAACGCTATTTCTGTTTAATTGTCGTGTTGAAAGAATGAAATTAAATGAAGTATAGGTATATATAGAATTATTAAATAAGTTTTATATTATGATATATATAATATTTATTCACTACAATCATGTTTAATACATTCTATTTAGTGTATTACTGAATCACATCACTTTGAGCGGGCAGTATTCCACACATCATGAAACTAAATTATAATATTGAAAAAATTGGAATGTATAATGATATCTTTTGTCAAATAATTAAATAATATTAATGATATAATAAATTTAAAATAAAAAATATATAAACAGTATGTCTATAATAATTTTCACTATGAGAGGTGGTAATGGAAAAAATGAACAATCACTATTTCCTGAGGCGGTAGTTCACCATACATATAAACATTATGTTCGTTACACATTATATGGATATGTGTGTAATAATAGGTTTAAACATTATCATAAAATATCCTATACTATTGAGGTTACTATTTTTGTTACACCTGAATGGAATATAGAGATTATAGGGGGTGGAGAAATAAATTAATGATAGGAGCTTGGGAGAAAATTGTACATCTTAATCGAGTAACTCCTTTTGCTTTGTGATGAAATACTTCCTTGAATACCTTTCTTCCCATTGGGGTTTATAGAAAAAATTTACGGATTTTGGGTAGTGATTTATAAATATATTTCCCCAATTTATTTTGTTTTATAGGCATGAATAATAGAGATACATGATGGCAATTATAGGGATATAAAAGGACACACCTGAGATTTTTGGAAACAAGTTAGGTCTACCCATTTTTTTACCCAAAAAGCTAAAAAACCCAAAAAATCAAAATAATTAACTTTTATTTTATGATTAATTTCCTAAAAAATTTTGTTGGAGTAATTTTGAGGCCTTTTGGCCCTTAAATATATGGTTTAGTCCTTTGTTATTCTTATTTTTTATTTAACTGATGTAATTAATTTCAATTACATTCAAAAATAATTTTGGAAAAAAACTATGTTGAACATATTAAACATTAAAAAATTTTATTATTCAAAATATTGAATCCATTTTTCCATTTTCAAATTACAAGAGTGATATAAATTAATTTAAATTTAATCCCACTGATGGGATGACCCTATGAGTTATTGAAGTAAAAAATGATCAAAAACATTCTAGGTTTTTATATTCAATATAAATTTGAAATTGATTACAATGAAATAAATTGGATTATTTTATAAAAACATAATCTAATTAAACATATAATATAATTTAAAATATAAATTCACCTAATGGTAAATTATATGAAAAATCAATTTAAAATTAAAATCTAGTATTTTTAACTATTCATTAAAAAAATAAAATCTTACAAAAAAGTAAAAAAATCATCATATAATTTTGTTAGGTTTTTCATCAAAATAAAATAATTATTTTTACATATAGAATATATAAAATTTTCAAAAATTGGATTTTAAAGGGTTCTCCAATAAAAGGTGTAAAAACTATGTTCACAATAAATATATGTTTTTATACATAAACATTGATTTTTTCAAATCTTATTTATATAAAATATATTTGACAAATTTCAGAAAAATTTGACTGAATATATAACATATATATTATATTAATATAACTCGTTAATTTTAATTAATTTAATTTTTTGGTAAAAACAGTTTTGTGAAAAAATAATTATTAATATATTTTTATATTTAACAATATATTGAATCCGTTTTCATAATCATTTATATATAATTGACAACCTATTAATTAATATTATATTTATTTTAATCATATATTTTCATAAATTAGTTAATACTATTCATAACTACAAATTTAGCTACTAGGTTATGAATTATTAAGTTAAATAATAATATTTTAAAAATATATTATTATTATGTAAAACTTAGTCATACGTGTGACATAAGACATCAAGAAATTTTATGTTTGACTCTAAAACATGCTAACCACGATTTTCAATGTAGAGAAAGATGAAATACATGTTCTGTGTAGTGACTGATTAACTTAGCATTGTTTATAACGCAATTAATACATGGTTATTTAAAATAGAACAAACAATTTGTGGAGCTATGTGAAATGAAAAATTAAAGAAAAGATAAATTAATTAGAAATCAATTCCCCAAGTCTCAGGTGTTACAGGAATGACCACATTCTCCCATAATTTTAAGCATCAAGTGAAGGACATATGTGAGGGAACTTTTCCAAATCATTACTTGACACATATATTCTATTTGGGTTCAAAATTATGACCCCAATAGGGTGTGAAAACCAATCCCAGAATGAACACACACATGGTTAGGTTCCAATACATGACTAATAATAAATACATGGAGCATTTATTAGTAAAGGTGGATGAAAAAAATATGACAAATTAAACATCCATTATCTGAAAGTAATCCTTCAATATCCATTACAATTAATATTATTTATTTAACAATTCAATCTCATGGAATTTATATGTCTGAAGATCATGGTTATTTTCGGCATACCACGTATAGTATTTAGCATAACTAGTGCCTTAGTAGGCAACATAAAAAGGTATAATCGAGAATAAATCCAAGCTTGTTCTTTATCTTGGTAGTCACATTAGAATATTCATATAATTTATAATAAAATTTATAAACCAAGCCTATAATTAACTTCTAACTATTGGAATTCAAGTATCATTTCATGTTTAATTAAACCAACACCCTAAAAGCCCTTCCTCGATGAACATCTGTGGAACCTGGTACCTCTATAGGTGAAGTATAACATCACATAAAATCAATTATGTCCTTGACAGTCCACTGGGTGAAGCATATTATCTAGCATGGAAAAAATATTCAATTCCCATTGAGTTTTTACATGGAATTCTTATATGAATCTAGGTATCACTCGTCACATAAGTCATGCCTCAAGTGTTCTTTGATGGAATACTTCATCTAAATCCATGTATCACCCTTTTCAGAATAATTTTTTAATGAAATTGAGGCTATCCATGGAAATATTATATGAATCTACATATCACCCACATATTATAACCATTTAGTCAATTCAATTACACTTATTCAATTTCATTTAACATGACAAGGTCCAAACCAATGACATCTATGTGTATCTCAACTCAAAAAGGGAATAAAGCATAGGCCAACCTCATATGTCTTAGACTTTATATATTAATAAAATGGAAATTTCTAATATAACAATCATCACATGCATTAAAAGACATTTCATGTCATAGATATAATTTAAATCAAGTGGGAAATACATAAAAACATTCTTCTAAAGCATAATAAAACCATTACATAAAATGGTCTCCATATAAATGACATGGGAAAATAATTTATGAAAACTCATGAATAAAATTCTAAATAAATATATGTGACAAGGTACATGATCACTCATCCCTTCATATCCAATCCATATAATTCACAATTCAATATACAATTCATTAATTGATAATTTAATCCCCATTATCAGTTCAACTTAAACATCCGATGTCATGTGGAAAATGCACAGAAAGGGTGTCCAAGGATAAAATATATCAATGGTTTATTAAATAAACAATAACACATGGTTTCTTCGCATTCAAGGTATTCCATCATTTCCAAACTTCAACAAGCTTCTTAATTACCCTAAAAATTTCTTGAAATACTTGTGGTTTATTTTGAATTTTCATGACACCCAAAACATGGGCATGTAACATGACAACATATATAAACAACTAGACATTAAGTGAATGTAATGAGTCCACCTACCATTGGTCTATGGTAAATTGGTTATCCAGTCATGTCGCTTAATTCAACATAGATAAAAATAAAAATAAATAATGTATGTAGAATGTGGAAAAATATAACATGATCTTAAATACAAATAGTTAATCTAATATCTAGAAAGATGGAGAATGACAAAAAATGAATTTAGATATTACCAATACATATCTTATGAGACCATTGGACTTTGAATCAATGATATGACAATATATTTATCTCAAATACTAGAATAGAGAATCATGGGAGCTCTAAAAGGAAGGGTGGTTTGTTGTGAATTCAGTGAAATTGATGAATTATGTTATTAAAATATTTTTAATTTAATTTAATTTATTAAATATTCCTTAAATATAAATATTTATTGGTTTAGGAAACAGTTTGGTAATCTTTCCTCTGACCATGAACAATATCATATAGCATTGGGGCTAGAGCACAATTTACCCATATAGATAAATAACCATCTAAAAACCATGAAAACAACCACTATCATGTTTTGAAAAAAAAATTAGACATAGTCACACAATCATGAAACTCCTCTTACATGGTATTCTCAAACCGTGTGGCAAATAGATCACCACCGTACATCCTCACACAATTAATAATACCATTCATCCTTCCCTGATTGTTTATTACAATCCATTCCTCGGGCTATTTTTAAACCAAAAATAGGAACGAGGATTTGAACGAGCCTCTAACACCCCAAACACTTCCATAGCCTCAATAATCTTTCATAAAAGGTCAAATATAATCATTTAAACAATGAATTGCTAGAAAATGCAATATTTGTACATCCAGGAAGAATAGGGAACATAAAGACAACCCTTTAAAAGAATTCATTATAAACTATACATTACAAGGGGGTGAATCATGTTCTATGAATAAATCTAGCCTCCAAAATCATACATCAGACTCCATATCCATGGCCTCATCCTATACTCTCTTATGTAGCCATATCACCTATATTAATGGAATAGAAAATACTTTGGAGGACCTTCATTATATTATTAAAAGTACATATAAGATGCTTCTATAAGAAAACATCTACCTATAAATTAACCTCATATGGCTGAAAGGTATGGGACAGTTCTGAATAGTATGGTCAATGATGATAAACATGGATGACATCATACATTGCCCGATACCTCTGAGGTATCTACAACTGATAGGATATAGATGTAATGTCACAGACCCTCATGATCCACCCCTTTTCAAAATCCTAGGATCCTAAGGGGTCGCACCTGAGTCGGCGCGACTGATATGCGCCACTCGGTCGGTGCGACTGATCGGTGCTGCTGATCCCCGCGACCTATCAGTGCAACTGATCAGCACGACTGATCAGGGAAATTGATCAGCATGACCAATCGGTGTGACCGATCGGCACGACCGACTAATCGGTGCGACCGATCGGTGTTATCTTGCCTTTTCCTTCTACAGTTTTTCCCGAAACGCCTCCTTTTAGACCTTTTTTACCTTTTAAGGCATTTCAAGGCCGTTTTTAACCCATATATAAAATCTAAAAATCCCGAGAGACCTCCCTATTAAATAACTTTTAAACCAGTCGTGCGTATCCACCCAACCACGTGGAATAACCACAATCAGACTTCCAAGGCATTTAAAGTTCTTATCCCATAGCATTGGGATCTCATTTATTTATCATGATGGATTTTCATCTCCTTCCTCTTAGCTAGTCTCCTCTTCCTTGTGCATTTGAAGTCCTTAGTTCCTGAGGCATGTGGTGCACCTGTTCCGGAGCCCTACAAGTCTTGCATCCCTTGTTCCTAGCACATGGAGAAAAACATCGATCGTTGATCCATCAAGTAGGGATTTTATCATTTGCCTCTCCTTTCTGTGTATCATGCGGGGTGGGAATGCTTTTGCCTCTATGGGAATTGATGAAACCGAACATAATGAAGATAATGAAAGAACAATTTATGAATGAAAGGGGGGTCTCATTTATGTCATGTTGTGCTCTTTTATTGTTGATATGTGTTTTGAATTATACAGACCTATGCTCACTGATAATCATGGCCATTGGTAGTCTTTCTCTATGCACTAATGAACCTCAGTGGTCTAGGATGCTTAAATAACTGTAACATCGGGTTGGATAATTACGTATACTCGGTTAAATAAACTGAATGCACCAGGATCAACCCTTTTCTGAGATAAACCCAGTTAAGTACAGTTGAATTGAAACCATGGAGTGTGTTAAATCCTTCCAATTAGAAAACACCATCATGGGCCTGCCTTGTGTTGGTGGTAGAGGTTTGGCAGTTTCTTTCACGGGCCGATTTCTGGGGCGATGTGGGTGGGGATGGGATCCCTTGTAGTTATACTTTCACTAGATTTGAATTTGAGTCTGTGTGGTTACTCTGATTCTATCATGAATTGGGGTGGAATTCTCTGTTGTTGAGAGACCATTGGCTCCTGGATTTTGGGGGCATGGGGCTATGTCTCGGGTTTTTCTTTGGTTCTAGTACTTCAAGGAAACTCACTTAACCCTTTTTACTTGTGACTTTTCAAGAGAACTGGGTGTGAATGCTTAAATTTATGCTTCATGTAACATTTTCTTTGGTTTGTGCTTATGTTGTTAGTTTCCCAGTAGTGAAGAACTTTATTTAAATGAGATTACTTGAACATGGAAGCAATAATAGATTAAATGGGAATTGGTTCTGGGGATGAGTTGTGACTTGGCCACGACTGCCGTGACATCTTTTATGAATGAGTAGTGACCAAGCTGTTCGTTCTTGGGTTATGTGTGGAACCCTAGGTTTGGTTGAGTGCTTGTTACCTATATATATATATATATAATTGTAGTTCTTGTTTTTTTATTCACGCCCCACCCATGTTGAGAACTTAGTGTCGAACACCCCATTATATGGGGAGGGTGTTTTTTCCACCACTCCTCTGAGTGGCCTGTTATTTGCTCCTTTATAATCCCTTTCCCGGATAGCCCAGGTATCTTCAGGCAGTATGTGATGGCCTGAAGTCCATTATTATCCCAAGAATGTTTGGAAAGGGTAGTTGTGGTTGTTGTCCTAGGTATTTACGGGCATGATGTTTCACAAGTATCTTCGGGACGAGGCCCATGTGTTTTCAGGCATGGTAGTGGTTGTTCTGACCCAAGTGTTTGTGAGTGTGGTTATGCATGGTAGTTGTGGCCCAGGTGTCTGCGGGCAGGGTAGTAGTTGTGGCCCAGGTGTGTGCAGGTGGGGTTTGGTAGTGGGACTGCGGTGAGGTTTTGGCCTAGGTGTCTGCGGGCGGGTGTGGCAGTGGAACTATAGTGAAAAAATGGCAGGATTGGTTCGATGCGTATGATGTCTTTAGTAACCAATGAAAAGTAGAGTGGGGTACCCAAATATCGATGTTCTATTACTATATGTTAAATGACTTGCATTATTTGGGGAGCGTGCCTTGGTGATGTTTGGGTGGATAGCTTTTTCTTGTTTTGTGTTTGGTTATCTCTTTTTCCACAGGGCATTAGAATGTCTCCTCACTTTTTCACGAGAGTCTTTGGTTTTCCCTACTGAGTGTACTTGCATGCTCATCCTACGTATATAAAACTGTTTTCTGGTTTCCAAGAGGACATCAGGGATCGTGCGGGACCGTACTAGCTCGGTCCTTGGGGCAGTTGCTGTTGTTATTTTCCTATTCTTGGTACTTTTCAATTGGAGTTTTTGAGGATGGTATTATTAATTGTTGAACATGCATATGGGAATGGTTTACTTTCAGCCGTAATTTCACATTTAGGTTAGGTGTTGTGGGATTTACTATCTTATCTACTGATCCTATTAAAAGAAAAAGGGTATTACCTTCCATTTAATGTGTGATTTTATACCCTTGGTACTGGTCGCCACTCCAGGACCTATTGAAGGCGGGTTTTGGGGGTCATTATCTCTCCTTCAACTTAAAGAAGGAATGGCTTGACAATCTGCCGCCCCTTCTCTCCTTTTGGTGAAGGCAGGACGTGAAAAAATGGTATCATAGGAAAGTTGAGAGATAGGATTGAGTCTTGAGTTAGGCACAGTGAGGATTGCATGGGATGGTAGGGAAACAGTGTTGGGTGACCTTGGGGAGTGAATTAGGCTAGGTAATAATGGCTAGCACTTGAGATTTTAGGGCCCCCATGATCCGATGCAAGGACTCTGGACCTACTGAACGACCATGTGAGGCCATGCTGATTGAAGGGTAGAGACCCTAGGAAAGGTACATGCATACTAATGACTTGTGTTCTAATGTTTCTGGGGTGTTTTGGGAAATTGAAATTAATAATAAGTTTAGGAAATTTTAAGAACAATATTCTGCACTACTTTGGCTTAGGCATTCATTGTTTACCTTGCAGCAATGGCACCCAGGAGACGACCACGAGTTGTAAGGGCGATTGAGGCCCAGGAGGTTGAATTGGAAAATCAACAGAGGGATGATCGAGAGGAGGAGGATGAACAGTGGTAGAAGACTTTTTTTGAGCCTTACGGCGATAGACCCTCGAGAAGTATGAGGGAAGAACCTCTGACATGAAGACGAAGGGATGGCTAGAGGAGCTAGTGATAGCCTTCGGCTTGATCCGGGCTCTGAACGAGTACTGGGTTCCTCTGGCCGTTATCCAGATACAAGGAGTAGCACGTCAGTGGTGGATGCTCTTCCTAGGGGATAGGGGAGAGGCTGAGGTGGTATGGGATGATTTTGAGAAGGAGTTCTGGGCAGAATTCCTCTCTTTTACGATGAAGGCAGAGAAGAGGCAAGAAATACTCTCCCTCTAGCAGGGTAGTTTGTCAGTAAAGGAGGTAGGGATCAAGTTCAAGGACCTCCTCTTCTTTGCTCTGGACCTCTTTCCAGATGAGGAGTCTCGGTCGAGATGTTTAGAGGAGGCACTCCAACCCTCCCTTCAGTACGTTGTTACCCCCTTCACCTTGATGACATACTTGGAGGTCCAAAAGAAGGCCGAAGTGGTGGAGAGGATGTACGCTCTAGGAGGTGTGTCACAAGAGGGGATTCATCTAGGGCCGTCAAGGGGAAAGGTCTTCATCACCTGACCTCTAGCATCAGGACCCTCTAGGTTATTCCCAGTAGGGAGCAGGTCGCAGTAGTTCCAGTTCCGGTCCCCCAGTCCTCGCTCTTTCCCTTCAGGCCCAGGACCGAGGTGCTTGGTTTGTGGGAGCCATGGACATCTCCGAAATCAATTCCCGGACCGAGTACAATATAGTGGTTGTGGAAAAACCCAGCACCCACCTCAGCAGTAGATTCTATATAGGCCCTTTCAGCAGCATGAGCAGGGGCAGCGAGTTCTCGCACCCCCGAGGGCAGATATTGCTTAACGAGACCAACCTCAGGGTGATCCTCAGGGACCCTGAACCGGGCGTGGTCGAAGAGGTTGATGACAGCCGAGGGGAAGAGGAACTGGGTGTGGACAGTCGCACACCACAAAGGCAGTAGTTCCAGCAGGACCGGAGGTTGTTTGAGGTACGATCAGTTTGTTCAGTACCCTTGCTTACACCGTGTTCGATACCAGAGATTTGCACTCCTTTGTTGTACCCAGTCTGGAACGTGCTATGGGTCTAGATGCCAAGAGACATCCAGTGACCCTGGTGCTGAGCACACCGGTTGGAGGGAAGACCGACTTGTTATATGTTTGTAGAGGGTGCAATCTAATAATAGGGCCACATCAGTCGGTTAGGGACCTACTACTGCTATAGATACAACCATACGATGTCAACCTAGGCATCGAATTTCTGTTCTATGTGTGTGCCATCATCGACTGCTTCCGAAGAATGGTTGTGTTCTCAGAATTGGGCGGCCAACATGTTACTTTCACCGGTGAGTGGAGTGGCCTGAAGGGCAGCAGGTGAGAGGGACCCCTCCCCTCCTTGTTAGCTGAGCTATAAGTAGAGTCAGTGGATGCAGATATGGTGGAGGTACCAGGGATCATCAGCAAGTTTATGGACGTCTTCCCTGAGGAGGTGACGACTCTACCCCCTCGACGTGATATCGAGTTTGGGATATACTTGCAACCTGGTGCTCTTCCGATTTCAATGGCTCCCTACTAGATGGAACTTTCAGAGCTACGGGAGTTTGATATTCAGATTGACGATCTGATGAAGAGGGGTTATGTTCGACCAAGAGCTTCATCGTGGGGTGCTCCACTCTTGTTCACAAAGAAGACAGATGGTGGTCTCAGGTTTTGAATAGACTACATGAGGCTGAATCAGGTGACGATCAAGAATCCCTACCCTCTTCCAAGGATAGACGATATTTTCAACTAGCTGAAAGGGGCAGGATGGTTCTCAATGATCGAGATGCGGTCCAGGTATTACTAGTTGAGGGTAAAGGAGGGAGACATCTTGAATATGGACTTCAGGTGTGGATATGGGAATTTCATGTTTGAAGTCATGCCTTTCGGCGTTACGAACTCTCCGGCCGTGTTCATGGGGATTATGAACATCGTCTCCCAGGAATATCTGGATCAGTTCGTAGTCGTGTTCATTGAAGACATACTGATCTCCTCAAGATCAGAGGAGGACCAAGCTGAGCACATATGGATGGATTTTGAGGTCCTCCGACAACACCAACTCTATGGGATGTTGTCAAAGTGAAAGTTCTTGAAGCGAGAAGTGCACTTCCTTGGGCACGTAGTGTCCAAGCAAGGGATAGCGGTGGACCCCTCAAAGGTTGAGGCAGATGTTTCTTGGGAAACACCCAAGAACGTGGCAGAGGATCGCAGTTTCCTCGGGCTGGTAGGCTACTATCAGAGGTTCGTACACAACTTCTCCCGATTTGCATCCCCTTTGACAGCCTTGACCAAGAAGGACCAAGTTTTTGTGTGGGGTGAGTAGTGTGAGGAAGCCTTCAACTATCTGAATGAGAATTTTTTTAGTGCCCATGTACTGAGACTACCAGAAGAAGGGGCGACATATGAGGTATTTTGTGATACTTCAGAGTAGGGCCTCAGATGCATGTTGATGCTGCAACAAGGGGTGATCTCTTATGGTTTTAGGAATCTACTCCCTCAATAGTGTAATTATGCCACCCACGATTAGGAGATTGCAACGATCATTTTTTTCACTAATGTTGTGGTGGAATTATCTCATCGGAGAGCGCTTTGTGGTATTCACGGATCATAAAATCTTGAGGTATACCTTCTCCTAGTGGAAACTAAACATACGGAAATGAAGGTGGATGAAGTTCCTCTAGGATTACAATTTCTATATTTCCTACATCTCAGGGAAAGAAAACATGGTGGATGATGCCTTTATCAGGAAGTCACAAAGGGATGCAGTCTGAGAGTCGGTGGATGCGTGGAGGGCGATGGAGGAGTTTCCCACCCTACACCTAGATGCGAGGATGGATAGTGATAGGGGTTTCTTGTATCAAATGATAGTACAGTCTTCTCTGTTACATCAGGTGGAGGAGTCTCAGTGGGGAGACCCAGAGAGTGAAGGGATGCATGACTGAGTTAGCCAAGGAGATACTCCGGATGGGTGGACAGAAGATGGTCAGAACCAGATTCTTTTTCAGGGGAGGGTATTTTTTCTGTAGGTGATGTGTGAGAGGGTCCTTGGAGAGTTCCACATCTCACCCTTGGCGGTGCATACAAGAGTTTCCAAGATGTACCAGGGTCTAAGGGTACAGTTTTGGTGGCCCGGGGTAAAGGGGGTAGTGGCAGAGTTTGTGTCCAAGTGCCTAGTGTGTCAGCAGGCAATGACTGAACACTGTGTTCCAGGAGGGTTGTTGCAACCTTTATATTTCCCCGAGTGAAAGTGGGACGACATCTTGATGGCTTTCATCACGGGACTACCCATGGTGCAAGGAGGATGCGATGCATTTTAGTGGACCACTTGGCGATGTCGGCTCACCTTCTGGTGATTAAGGAGTCGTGTGCGGTGGAAGCTCTAGCACGGTGGTATGTAGATGAGGTAGTGCGGATGCATGAAGTTCTGAGGTCTGTAGTCTCGAATAGGGACGCACGATTTACCTCACGAGTCTGGAGGGGTTTGTAGAATGCTTTTGGCACCCAGCTGCACCTTATCACTACTTTCCACGCCCAGATAGATGGGCAGACATAGCACAGCATCAAGACCTTGGAGGATATATTGTGAGCATGCGTCCTGGACTTCAGAGGATCATGGGTGCTACAATTACCTTTGGTAGAGTTCTCCTACAACATTAGCTAACACTCTACCATTGGAATGGATTCATTTGAATCCCTATATGGGAGGTTGTGTATCTCACCCATGTGTTGGACTGAGGTTGGGGAAGCAGGTGTTCTTGGCCCGGAGGTGGTGCAGAGCATGACAGAGAAGGTTAAGCTTATACGAGAAGGGATGAAGGCGGCTCAGGACCGGAAGAAGTCATATCCCGATGATAGGATGAGACCCTTGGAATTCGATGTCGGGGACAACATTTTCATAATGGTCTCCCCTCGGCGTGGACAATGGATGTTCGGAAGATGAAGTAAGCTTTCTCCCAGGATCAATAGACCCTTGGAAGTGTTGCGGTGGGTCGGTAATGTGGCTTATCAGCTAGCGCTCCCACCGCCGCTACTGAAGATACACGATGTATTCCATGTGTCCTAGCTCCGAAGATATCTAAACGATGATTCACACCTAATCAACTGGGGAGATTTAGATATCGAAGATAATGCAACCTTCATAGAGCAACCAGTGATGATCGAGGGTCGTGAGGAGAATGTGCTTCATGGCCAATCCATTCCCTTGGTTCGTGTGCTTTGGGGACACGGTGGGCATGAGGAGATTACCTGGGAGAGGTAAGCACAGATGCGTGCCCAGTATGCAGAGTTGTTTTGAGTTTTATCCTATTTGGTCAGTACTTATTTTCTATGTAATGCTTTACCTTGTTGACTATGGCTATGCAATTCCTTTTCTATGGGTGTGTGTGTGATGTTTCCTAAAGAATGGGGATGGGGTGACTTGATCCCTAGTTATGACACATTAAAGTGGATGCACCTAAACCTGTGTGGGCGAGTCAGTGCCGCCAAATGTGGATAGTATCCTAACATGGATGAAGGGATATCCCTCTCCCACTGGACCGAACGGTTTGGCCCTTCATTTTCGTGGTTACATGGGAAATGAGTGGTAGGGAATTTGTATTTGTTCAGGGGATATGGTGTTCCTGTTTCAGAGAGGTTCACTCTTGATAGGTATCTTCCAGGGTGGTTATTTGGACCCCCTCTTTCCTTCGGGTTTGGTTCTCAATTGTAAAGGGTGATAATATTTTGAGAGGTATCTGATGTAATGGACTAGACCGTCATGATCCATCCCTTTTCCAAATTATAGGATCCAAAGGGGTCGAACCCCGTTTGGCGCGACCGATCGGTGCCCCACGTTCAGTGAGACTGATCGGCGTGACCGATCGGTGCGAGCGATTGGCGCGACCGATCAGTGTGACCTATCGGTGAGACCGATCAGCACGACCTATCGGAGCGACCGATCAGCGCGACCAACTACTCGGTGCGACAGATCGGTGTTATCTTACCTTTTCCTTCTATAGTTTTTCCAATAACACCTCCTTTTAGTCCTTTTGAACATTTAAGGCATTTCAAGGCCATTTTTAACCCATAATTAATATCTAAAAATCCCATGAGACCTCCCTATTAAATAACATTTAAATAGGTCATGTGTAACCACCCAACCGCGTGGAAGAACCACGATCCAACATCCAAGGAGTTCAAATTTCTTATCCCATAGCATTGGGATCTCATATATTTATCACGCTAGATTTTCTTCTCCTTCCTCTTGGCTAGTATCCTCTTCCTTGTGCATTTGAAGTCCTTAGTTCCCAAGGAAAGTGGTGCACATATGCCGGAGCCCTGCAAGTCCCGCATCCCCTTTTCCTAGCACATGGAGAAAAACATTGATAGTTGATCAATCAACTAGAGATTTTCTCCTTCGTCTCTTCTTTCGGTGTATCATGCGGGATGGGAATGACTTTGCCTCTTTGGAAATTGATGAAACCGAACATAACGAAGGTAATGAACAAACCTTTAAAGAATGAAAAGGGGGTGTGATCGATGTCTTTCTGTGCTCTTTTATTGTTGATATGTGTTGTGAATTATACGGGCCTATGATCACTGAAAATAATGATTGTTGGTGGTCTTTCTCTGTGCACTAATGAACCTCGATGTTTTTGGATGTTTGAATAACCATAAAACGGGGTTGGATAATTACGTATACGTGGTTAAATAAATTGAAAGCAATAGGATCAACCCTTTTCTGTGATATCCCCAGTTAAGTAAAGTGGAATTGAATCCATGGAGTGTGTGAAATCATTTAAATCTAAAAATACATGCATGGGGCTGCCTTGTGTTGGAGGTAGCGGTTTGGTTGTTTTTTTCACGGGCCGATTGCTGGGGCGATGCAGGTAGGGATGGGATCCCTTGTTGTTATACTTTGACTGGTTTTGAATTTGAGGCTGTGTGGTTACTCTAATTATAACACGAATTTGGGTGTAATCCTCTGTTGTTGAGAGACCGTTGGCTCCTGGATTTTGGGGGTATGGGGATGTGTCTTGGGTTTTTCATTGGTTCCAGTACTTCGAGGGATCTCACATATCCCTTTGTTGTTGTGACTTTGCAAGAGAATCATGTGTGAATGCTTAAATTTCTATTGGTTGTAACTTTTTCCATGGTTTTTGCTTATGCTCTTAGTTTCCCAGTAGTGAAGAACTTTATTTAAATGAGATTACTTGAACATGGAAGAAATAATAGCTTAAATGGGAATTGGTTTTGGGGATGAGTTGTGACTTGGCCGCGACTGCCATGACTTCTTTTATGAATGAGTAGTGACCAGGTTGTTCGTGCTTGGGTTATGTGTGAAACCCTAGGTTGGGTTGAGTGCTTGTTACTTACATATATATATATATATATATATATATATAATTTTAGTTCTTGTGTATTTATTCGCGCCCCACCCAAGTTCATTACTTAGTACCGAACACCCCATTATATGGTGAGGGTGTTTATTTCCAACACTCCTATGAGTGGCAAGTTATTAGATACTTTCTTCTCCCTTTCCTGGATATCCCAGGTATCTTCGGGCATACTGTGATGGCCTGAAGTCCATTATTAGCCCATGAATCTTCAGGCAGGGTAGTTGTGGTGGTTTGTCCTGGTGTTTACGGGCAGGTTGTTTCCCAAGTTTCTTATGGATGAGGCCAAGGTGTCTTTGGATGTGGTAGTGGTTGTTCTAGACCAGGTGTTTGCGGGTGTGGTTACACATGGTAGTTGTGGCCCAGGTGTCTCCGGGCGGGATAGTAGTTGTGGCCCAGGTGTGTGCGGGAAAGTTTGGCAGTGGGACTGTGGTGAGGTTATGGCCCAGGTGTGTGAGGGCGGGTGTGGCAGTGGGAATAAAGTGACAGAATGATGTTATTGGTTCGATGCACAAGATTCCTTCAATAACCAGTGGGTAAGTGGCGCGGGGTACCCAAATATCGATGTGATATTACTAAATGTTACTTGTCTTTCATTATTTGGGGAGCGGGCCATGGTGAGGTTGGGGTGGATAAGTTTTTCTTGTTTGGTGTTTGGTTATCTCTTTTTCCACAGGGCATTATAATGTCTCATCACTTTTGCACAATAATCATTGCTTTTCCCTTCTGAGTGTATTCGCATTCTCAAACCCTATGTATATAAAACTATTTTCAGGTTTCTAAGAGTACATCAGGGATCGTGCGAGACCATAATAGCTCGGACCTTGGGGCAGTTATTGTCGTCGTTTTCCTTTTCTTGGTACTTTACCTTTGGAGTTTTTCAGTCTTGTATTATTTACTGTTGAACATGCATATGGAAATGGTTTACTTTCAGCCATACTTGCACTTTCAGTTTCGGTGTTGTAGGATTTAATATCCTATCTCCCGATCCTATTAAAATAAAAAGGGTAATTCCTTCCATTTAATGTGTGATTTTATACCCATGGTGCTGGTAACCACTTCGGGACCTATTGAAGGAAGGTTTCAAGGGTCATTATCAATCCTTCAATATAAAGAAGGAAGGGCCGGGAAATCTGCTGACCCTTCCCACCTTTTGGTGAAGGCGGGTCGTGACAACAGACCCGACTCTTTCCAGAATCTCAAATATCCTGACATATCTTTTTTATATCTTACCCAATCTCTTAACCATCTTGTGTCCCAAACTCATTGAAACACATAGTAAATCCCAATCATTAACCTTGAACTATAGAGGTCATTTTTTGTGAACGAAAAAATATTTTTGATGGGACTTCATAGTATCCATCCACTTTTGAAAAAAATTCACATTCACTATGCTTTATAAGAAATATAAAGTCCCTCCACAACCACCTCTCCATCATCTAACTAACATGGAGTGTATTAACATGGCCTGCCATACAAATCCACTTATAGAGCAATCTAACTAGTATCCTAAAATCTATTATTGTGGGTGAATTCAGCTAGGGGTATATTCCTCTCCTTAAAATACTCTGCAATCCAAGACACATGCCTGTATCATTCCCTATAGGACCTACATCAAGAACTCTGACAGGTCTTCTTTATAGGGGTTGTATGCCATGCTCACAATCCTCTATGTACCCAATTAACTCTGTATCCCTATCTTGAATCAAGAATTAAACTGGGTGTCCCTATCTATAATGATACTATAACTGACCCAGTGAAGTATTAGTATCTCATGAATGTAAATCCTCCTAAGATCATCAACACTTATTGTTTCCTTGATGGGTAAGAAATGAAAAAAATTCATGATACAATCAAAGAAATCCATATGATGTTTTTACCTTGTGGAAACATTGGTAAACCCATTACAAAATCTATCACGAAATCAGTCCACTTCCACTCAAGAAAAGGATGTTAATTAAAAAGTACGCTTGGTCGTGGATGGTCCACCTTCACCAATAGACAGGTGAAAAACCACATGACCTAATCAGCTACATATCCTTTCATAGCCATTCACCGGTACGGATGATGTAAATATTCATACATCTTATTGACATCCATGTGGACAACCCAATATGAAGAATGAAAATCCCTCTCCATCTCCTCGTGTATGTTTACTGATACCCATACATGACTATGTAATCATGGGATCTCATTATGCCGAACTATCAACCCTAAAGGTGGGTCCTCACATAACACACACTCCTATAGAAATAGTTATGTAGAGTTAGATAGATTTCTTATCCTCACTCTATCCTGTAGGGTACATATAAAATCAATAGAAGAAAGGTACTTCTTCTCGTGACTATCATGCAACCCCTTGAGCATCTTAGATAACAATTCCATATAATTCCACATGCTACTATCCTACTACACATCCTATATTGTATTCCTCTTTCTCAGTGCATCAGCCATAATATTTATTTTAATAAGCATGTAAGAATGCTCGAAGTCAAAATACTGAAGGTATTTCACTAACGTCTAATGCCTCAGATTTATAACATACAATGTAAAAATAAAAATCGGTCATTTTGTATATGTGTACAATAAAAAATGACCTCCCAATAAATAATGCCTCTAACAGTTCAATGTGTGATCAACTGATGGTATCTTGATATTGTGCATTGGGCAATTCTTATCATGTAGCCTAAACTATCTATCCCTGTACGCTATGAATATATCATACCTCATAAGAACATCTCCTTTCTTGATACCAAATGCATCACGGTACACAAATTAACCACTATATAGATATGTGAATATTAGTATCTATGCATAAGTAAATCTCTATACCATCTCCCAAGAGGTTGTCCCACATGAATCTTTCAATAGATACGTCACGCCATTAGTAGTTAAGCATGTCAATGGAACTACTAATACAAAGAAGTCTTATATGAAATATAGGTTGTAACCATACATCCTTTTTAAAATAAACACCTCAACTGTGTTCTTAGGATTCTCTCCGGAAACTATATCTCTCACCTTCTCTAGGTTATCTAATACTCATGTCTCTGAGATGACATATCCCTATAAGTGAATATGATCGATCCAAAAGTGGCACTTTATGGGCATAAAATATAATAGCTTCTCTCTCTGTGTATTCAACATGATATCAAGTTTTTTGGAATGGTCATGGTGATTATAATAATACATCAATATATCATCCATGAATCAAATAACAAAAAAATCGTGATAATGGTTGAACAGATAGGTCATTTGTGTCATGAAAACCACTAGAGCATTCACGAGACCGAACAGAATAAACAAACACTCATATGGAATAAACCATCTCCAAAAAATTGTGATCAGTATGCCTAATGTTATAATACCCACCTAATTAAAATAAGATCTGAAATCAATATTCAAGAATATATGAGCTCCTTGAAGGTGACCGAAGAGATCATTCATTTGTGGTAGAGGATAATAGTTTATATCTATAATTTGGTTCAAACTCTGATAATCCTCATATAGTTGAAGGGTTTCATCAACTTTTTTCTGAACAAGGAATGGAAAACGACACGGATATATACTGGGTCAGATAAAAACCTTTTCTCTTAAACCCTCTACTTACCTATTAATCTCTTACATCCATGTCATAACCATCCTATGAGGAGGAATAGATTTCAATGCATCACATGGAACATTATTGATAGATGAATCCACCCCTATATTCATAGGTAATCATAAAAATTCATCAAGTAATACTTATCTAAAACAATCAACCACTGCAATGGATATATTTTTACCAGTTCCCTGATCATCCTGATATAAACTCACAATTTGGGATACCATGCTGCCTAGCCCATGATTATTTGACACTTATCGACTCACCTAGGCATACCAGTACCCATTTTCAATAAACTCTACCCCCTATGATGTTTTTAACCTCATCCTTATGTGATAGATTTAAATTAAATTCAAAAAAATAACCATATATTCCACGATATGAATAATATCAAATAATGTTAACTCAAGGATGTAGAGGTCCCATGCGAAGTGACACCTATTGATATGAAGGGGTGACTCCCTATAGTGTCTGACATCTTTCATTCTTATTTCCAACAATGTTTTCATATTCCAAACACCATTTTAATTATAAAAACAAATCACAAGGATTTTCACAGGGGAAAAAGTTATAATACCATGTGATGCCCATTTATCAAAAAGTGAAAATGAAAAAAATATAATCTACTAGAATAATACCTATGACCGTTGAATCTCTAGAATCAATATCCTGATTGGTTTTTTCATATTCCTAATATGTATTCAACCGAAACCCTATGATACTACCTATATAACCTGAGAAGATCCACCTTTTATTCTCTATAAATCTATTTTCTGACAAACACATGCACAACCACTTCCTCGGCCTAATCAACATATTTTTTTCTAAATCCGTACATGGTGAGATACTAATGATGATAATCTCGAACATGGTGTCAGTTATTCCCCTCTCTAACTGGTTGTTGTTGGAAACATTATACAAAATTACTATAGATGGCCAATCGTGACAAAAGTTCAGAACATGACTCCAACCCTTGTATATTCATTCACCGTATTCCCCATCCTGCCGCACTGGTAGAACCTCACATAGCTAATTGGAGATATGTTATGATTACAAATATCACTGAGAATAATCTCTAGATTATGCTACCTATTACTGTTCTATGTAGTACCAAACCTATTGGTCGAACCATCATGGATCACACCTCCAAATTCACTCAGTATATGATCTGTGATCAGCATATGGTTCACTATCCCAAAAACAATAGTTAGTAGTAAGACATTAAGATGAGATTAAATTTCATACCGTAGATTATCCTTGAATCTTATAGCTTTTTATATCCGTTGAAACATCAGAATAGGTGTGTAGAGCTGAATCACAGTAAAAAGGGCTGATTAATCAATCACTGATAACATGACCAACTCCAGATGTAATAAATGACAATATCTATCCTCCCTTAATGTATCCGGATATATAAGATCATATAATATCTTTGTAAAATCCCTCCAATACATCTCCCGATGACGATCCATCTGTGGGATAACATCACATCATCTATTATAAGAATATTTAATCATATAAGTTATGAGCATTACCCTCCTATCAAAAGGAACGTAAAACTACTCTAGGATAGATTGCATGGCCTCTAGCCATGAGTTCACAAAATCTTGTCTACCATCCCCCAAAAATGTGGGTGGATGCTTCTACTGAAACTCCCATGTAAAATATTCCATTGTTGGGGATGGTTACTATGCTTCGTGAATGAGCATCGTGAACCATAAGAACCGATAACAGAAGTGATCTTAAACATATATTTTAAGTACATATACCCATGATACAACTGCCAATAATGGAGGATCCATTAATCTCCCATATTTTACCCCCTTCTATATATGATCATCACCACCCCCAGGTGTACAATTACAAGTTTTCATGGGGGAATAAGTCTTCAATGCCAAACACGTGCCTATGTTCATGATCATTATCGAATTTCACTGCTCAAATGAAAATATTATTTAAGAAGGGCACTTAAAATACTTCATTTATAAGAACCCCACCCCTCTATCAGTTCCATGATTTAGGACAAGGTAATGTGTAGATCAATTATAAGTAAGAGGCACTACCAAAATCCGAAAATTATTTTCAGGTCTAGTCAAGTTTTCTAAAATAACCAATTCATGATTCCACATAATTTTACAAGAATTCACACATTAATCTAATTTTTTCATTACAATTGAAGTCATTATCGTTCAAAATTTAAATTCAATCACATTCCATATTTATATCATTATCTAAATTGAAGGTTAAACTATGGTTCACCAAAATCCATTCTCTGAGGGACCATACTCTATGAGTACCAAATCTTGGGGCCCATACTGTCTATATCATAAAAATACCCCAATATACCTATCAAAATAGTTGGTATATGGCATAATGCATGGAATGTTTTTTTGTAACAAGTGCCTAATATGAAGCATGAGATATAACCACATCTTCTCATCAGTTTGAAACATAATAAAACACAAAATCATATTATTAATAGCATCATATATCCAATGTAGCTCCAAACTGTGGAATCAAATAAACTTTTATAGTAAAAATTCAGAATATACAATTCAATTTCAGGAATTATGGATTTTCCTTGTACTTAATAAGCATGTAAGAATGCTTGAAGTCAAAATACTGAAGGTATTCCACTAACCTCGGATGCCTTATATTTATAGCATACAATGTAAAAATATAAATGGGTCCTTTTTTATATGTGTACAAAAAAAATGATCTCCCAATAAATAATTCCTATGATAGTTCAATGTGTGAGTAACTGATGGTTTCGTGATATTGTGCATTGGGTAATTTTTATCATGTAGCCTAAACTATCTATCCTTGTTCGCCATGAATATATTATCCCACATAAGAACTTCTCCATTGTTGATACCAAATGCCTCATGGTACACAATTTAACTACCATATATATTTGAGAATATTAGTTGCTATGCATAATTAAATCTCCATTTCGTCTCCCAAGAGGCTGTCTCACATGAATCTTTCAATAGACACTTCATGCCATTAGTAGTTAGGCCTATCAATGGCACTACTAAGCCTAAGAAGTCTTATATAAAATATATGTAGTAACCAGGAATCCTTATTAAAATAAATACCTCAAAGGTGTTCATAGGATGCTTCCAGGAAACTATATCTCTCACTTTCTCAAGGTTATCTAAAACTCATGTCTCTGAGATGATATATCCCAAGAAGTTAATATGATCGATCCAAAACTGGATCTTTGTGGGGATAAAATATAATATCGTCTCTCTGTGTGTATTGAACATGATCTCATGTTGTTTGGAATGGTCATGGTGATTATGATAATACATCAAGATAACATCCATGAATCAAACAAAAATCAAATCATGATAAGGGTGGAACACTTAGACCATTAGTGTCATGAAAACCTCTAGATAATTCACGAGACCGAATAGAATAAACAAACTCTCATAAGGAATACCAGCTCTAAATATATATGAGAGGTAAGTCTAATGTTATAACACCCACCTAATGATAACAAGATCTGAAAACAATATTCACGAAAATATGAGCTCCGTGAAGCTGATTGAAGAGATCAATCATTTTTGGAAGAGGATAATAGTTTATAACTATCAGTTGGTTCAACCTCTGATAATACACATATAGATGAAGGTTTTCATACACTTTTTTCTAAAAAAGGAATGGAAAACCACACAGAGATATACTAGGTCTGATAAAAACCTTTTCTCATAAATCCTCTAGTTACCTATTGATCTCCTGAAACCATGTCATTGCCATCATATAAGGAGGAATAGATATCAGTGCATCACATAAAACGTTATTTATAGATAAGTCCACATCTATATACATAGGTAATCCTAAAAAATCATTTAGTAAAACTTCCCTAAAAAATAAACCACTGCAAAGAAAATATCTTGACTAGTTCCCTGATCATCTAGATATAAACTCACAATTTGGGCTACCATGCTGCCCAACCCATGATTATTTGTCCCTTCTCGACTCACCTAGACATCCCAGTACCCATTGCGACTAAACACTACCCCTTATGATGTTGTTAACATAAACCTTATGTGATATATTTAAATGAAATTATAAAAAAGAACCAATTAGTACATCCTATGATTAATATCAAATAATGTTAACTCAAGGATGTAGAGGTCCCATGTTAAGTGACACCTATTAATATAAATGGGCAAATCTATATAGTGACTCACATCTTTCATTCTCATTACCAAGAATGTTTTCATTTTCAAAACAACATTATAATTATATAAACAAATCACAAGGATTTTCATAGGGGAAAAAGTTATAATACCATGTGATTCCCATTTATCAAAAAGTGAAAATGAAAAAATAGACTCTTCTAGAATAGTACCAATGTCTGTTGAAGGTCTAGGATCCATATGGTGATTGATTTTTACATAGGCTTAATCTGTCTTGAACTAAAACCCTATGATAATACCTAGATAACCTGAGAAGATCCACATTTCTTTCTCTCTAAATCTATTGTCTGACTAACACACCCACAACCACTACCTCATCCTCATTAACCTATTTTCTTAACTTCATACATGGTGAGATACTGATGACGCTAATCCTAAACATGGTGTTAGTGTCTACCCTCTCTAAATGGTTGTTAGTTGAAACATTCTAAAAAATTTCTATATATGGCCCATCATGACAAAATTTCAGAACTTGACTACAACCCTTGTATATTCATTCCTCTTATTTCACAGCCTGCCTCACTAGTAGAACCTCACCTTGGTAATTGGAGATATGTTCTCACTACAAATATTACTGAGTATAATCTCTAGATTATGCTACCTATTATTGTTAGATGTAATACCAAACCTATTTGATGAACCTTCATGGATCAAACCTCCAAATTCACTCAGGATATGATCTGTGATCAACATGTGGTTCACTATCCAAAAATCAGTAGTCAGTAGGAAGACATTTAGCTCAGATTAAATTTCATACCTTATACTATCCTCAGATCTTATATCATTATATATCTGTTAAAACATCAGAATAGGTGTGTAGAGATGAATCATAGTAAAAAGGGCTTCTTAATTCATCACAGATAACATGACCTACTCAAGATGTAATAAATCATAGTCTCTATCCTCCCTCAATGTATCGGGATATATAAGATCATATAAATACCTTTGTAAAATCCCTCCAATCCATCTCTCGATGATGATCCATCTTAGTGATAATATCACATCATCTATTAGTGGAATCTTGAAGCATATAAGTCATTATAATTACCCTCCTATCATAATAAACCTTAAAGTACTCTATGATATATTGCATGGCCTCTAGCCATGAGTTCACAACATGTTTTCTACCATCCCCCAAAAATGTGGGTGGATACTTCTGCTGAAACTCACATGTAAAATATTCCATAGATGGGTAAGGTTACTATGCTTCATGAATGAGAATAATGAACCACAAGATCCCATCACAGAAGTGTTATTAAACATATATTCCAAGTACATATACTAGGGCTACAACTGCCACACACGGAGGATCAATTCCTATCCCATATTCTACCCCCTTCTATATATGATCATCACCACCCTCCAGGTGTACAATTACGTGTTTTCATGGTGGAATAACTCTAAAATGACAAAAATGTTCATGTGTTCATGATCGTTATCTAAGATCACTGCTCAAGTCAAAAAATTATTTAACAAGGGAATGTAAAATACTTCCTTTATATGAACCCCAACCCTCTGTCAGTTCCATGATTTAGGACAATGCGATGTGTAGATCAAGTATAAGCAAGGGGAAATACCAAAATCTAAAAATTATGTTCAGGTCTAGTCATGTTTAGTAATATAACCCATTCATGATTCCATATCATTTTACAAGAATCCACACATTCATCTCATTTTTTCATTTTAATTGAATTCATTACCATTATAATTTTAAATTCAATCACATTTCATTTTTATATCATTTTTTAAATTTAAGGTTGAACTATAGTCCACCAAAATCCATTCTCTGGGGGACCATACTCCCCAAGGACCAAATCATGAAGCCCATACTATACATATCATAAAAATAAACAAATATACCTATCAAAATAGTTGGAATATGGCATAATGCATGGCATGTTTTTTGTAACAAGTTCCTAATATGAAGCATGAGATATAACCTTATCTTCTCATTAGTTTGAAACATTATAAAACACAAAATCATATTATTAATAGAATCATATATCCAATGCAGCACCAAATGGTAGAATCAAATACACTTTTATAGTCAAAATTCAAAATATACAATTCAATTTCAGGATGTTTGGATTTCCATGTACTTGGTGTAGCTACCCCTGGTTACAACATATTAATATACTCAATTTCTTTTGTATCACTATATATTATCTATAAATAGTAAATAAATTATAAAATATGGAACTGATACAACATTTTAATGTAACAGACCTAAATGCCACTAAATGGTTCCCCGAGACTGGTTTTCCACATGGCCCCATTTGCATCTCACCATATTCTATAGGTTGTTGACTTGTAACGAGAGCCATGGTGATTTTGTGGTGATACTATACATTCAATATCATATTTCAACACAAAGTAAATATCATATAATTAGTGTATGTAGTAATACATTCAGATAAAAATTTAAACAATGGAAGAATGATATAAGTAACCAATAACAGATGATGTCTCACAGACAAAATGATGATACATTTCATATATTTATAAATAAGCATTCAAAACTAGAATACACAACAGATGTAAATTATAGATAAAAAAAGTAAAAAACTAATCTAAATGTATCCCATTAGTATCATTGGCCTCTGTTTGGTCCAATGCTCCCCTGCTCCTAAGAAACAAGTCAAGTACCTATAGGTGGGTTCATTCCATGATCAATACCTAGAATCATTCAAACTGTATGGGTTGAATAATGTTTCCGAAAAAGGGTGTGAGAGTAACCCATGTAGGAAACCACTGGTGGTTATGTTCTCATTATGTAGTGTTTATATAATACAAGTAGTGTACAATGATTAAATGTGTATGAATGGTAATAATAAACAGTAAATATACTTTATGTAAAGGTAATCAGTCCATCAAAGCTTGTTCATTGGATCAGAAACTATGTCATATTATTCATTTCTTTTATAGTTCAATTTATAACCATATCTCACCCATGACATTACTCTATTAGAATTCAAATATCTCTATATAACTAATTCCATCAAAAACCTACACGATCATCCCTAGAGAACCGCTAAGGAATCAGATACTGCTCTTGGTGAGGTATAATGTCACAGCCGATTGATTCTATTATTAGTGGTCCAGTACGGGAGCATAGGTTTCACCCATGGATACGTATTAAATTACAATTCATTATGTCCATATAATTCTAATATTATTCTACTTATCACTCAAAACACAATTAAAGCGTCAAGAGAACATCCATGGAATCCTTAATCTAGATCCAAGTATCACCCTTATCCAAATAATGATTCATTGAAATTTAGCTTGTCTATGGCATTCTAATATGAATGCACATATTACCCAATCATCATAATCATTTAATGAATTAAATTACATTTATTCAATTTCATTTTACATAAAAATTCCAAAACCAATGACATCCAAGTGTGTCTCACATCATAAAGTGAATCAAGCATAGGCTAACCTCATATGTCCTGGCCCTTTCATTAATCACATAATCATTTTCAATATAGAAATCATCACATGAATAATAATCTATTACAAGGATTTGATTTCATTTAACTAACAAGGTAAAAATAGTAAAACAATATTCTCATTCGTAACAAATTCATTGCATAACATGGTCTATGTATATCTCACATGGGTAATACATATATAGAACCTCATGTATAATATACTAAATAAGGATATTGTCTAACATTCATTCTCACACATCCCCTCCTAGTAAATCTATTTAATTCACAATTCTTTACATAATTCATAAATAGAAAAATTTAACCCCATAATCAATTCAATTTAAACATCCCATTCCAAGTAGAAAAGGTACACCAAGGGTGTCTATGGGAAAAATCCACAAATACCTATTTTATAAAAAACACCATAGGGTTTCTTCACATTCAAGGTACTCATGCTATTTCTATCATCAACAAGGATCTTAAATAACCTAAAACATGGCTATCAATTCTAGGGATTTAATTTCAATTTATGTGAAACATGGATATTGGGAGTACAACACAATAAGATTTATAAATAGCCCTACCTTAAGTGAAAGGCATGATACAACCTATCATTGGTCTGTTTTTGATAACTCATCCAATCCTAGCCCCTATTTCAGATTAGATAAAAATAAATATAATGAATAGATGTAGAATATGGAAATATTGATTATGATCCTAAATCCAAACAATGCAGCTGATAGCGATAACAATTTTGAATGAAAAATAAATTTTTTAGATGTTACCATTATAGATCTGACGAGATAGAAGACCTTCAAGTCTGAGAATGGGTGGAATATTTATCTCATGATCTAGAATAGAGAAAGAAAGGATCTATCTAAGAGCGTTCGGATACTATGCTTATGGTTAGAGGGGTAAATTAAATTATTCATAGATTTTTAATTTAATTAAAATTGTTAATTTTTTTTGAAAAAAGTTCATTTCCATAGTTTAGGTGAAAGACTTGAAAAATAATCTACTAACCATGGATGACATCATATAGAATTTGTCCATAGAGCATGGTTTATTCGCACGAAATACTAACCGAGTTCAGCCTGTTCGAAAAGACACTATCATGTTCTACCAAATCTGCATAACTAGCTGCACAACTATTTGGCTCCACCCATCTGGTTTCATCAAACCTTGTTTCCTTTAGACCCCCACTTTCTTGCCTTGCCTAGTTTTTACAAACCATGTGACCTACCCCACGCTGTTTATGCTAACCATGTGCTATGCCATTTTCACCCCAAAAACTGGTTTTTGGATTGGTTCAATCCCCAATCCCCCACCAAAACATCGATTACCTCAATGGACATTCATAAAAGAACACATTTAAGCATTTCAAATAAGAATTGGTTGAAAACAAAAGATATGTAACTCGATGAGGAGCCAGGTTTTTATAGTAAGGGTTTAGGTATCAATCTCATTGTAATTGTGATTTTATATGTTTGAATTTCCATTGGAGGAAATTATTTGACAATTATGTAATAAATCACTTTAATTTTTTTATAACCATTTTACTAGTTATGATTTCAATTAATTATACCAATTTCTCCTTTATAGTAGTTAAAATTCATTAGAAATTGTTTTAAATAAAATCTTTCTTTATTTCACTATTTGTTTGATGATTATGTTTATTCAAAATCAATGTTATGAATGGTATTTATAGCAAGATATCTAAAGAATTAGGTAAATATTTCATCCCATGGGGATTTATGTATTTGATTAGAGTGTATTATAAATGAATTCTGGGAATTTTTCTACAATGTGATTTGTTATAGTTGGTTATCCTAAAAAAAGTTTAAGCCATATTTTCGTTGATATCTCATTTCCTATAATTCCAAGATCATATAATGCCTTGTAATTTATGTTATTATTCCATGCGATTACTCAAGAGACTTCTCTTTATGAGGTTATAGTTATTATTTTTTATTAGATCTTATGTTTTGTTGTCATGTTTATTCAATTATTATCTTTTTTAGATGAACCATTTTTCGTATGACTTCTATATGAAATACAATACAGTTTAGTAGAATTAAATTATTTAGGATCTCATTATGCAGAATGAAATAAATATTTTTACATTTCAAATCACATTGATTTGTTATGAAACTAGGCTTCCAAATAAATTAGGACTTAATGATCCTTCTATTTTATTAATGGATATTTATGTTTACAAATCAACTAATAATATGTTTAAATGAAATGGGTCCTCATTGTTGGAATCCAAAAATATAATTAGTTAAACTTTGTAATGTAGGATGATAAAACATTAGTTATAACCGTAAGGATATTTATTAGGATATTTATAATGATTATTATAAGGATAAGTGTATGTATTGGAAAATATTATTTAATTTTTGTGATGTTTAGAGAGATGTGTTTCAATTAAATGAAATCCATATTTAGATTTTAGAAGTTGATATAGATCGGGAACAACTATTACTAAGGGTTATAAATTTTAAAAGGGTTTTCAAACCATGAATCAAACATATCTCCTTTCATGATAACACGCTATACTACACACCTCATTCAAAATTACTAGGGGATATGCTTTGGATATTTAAAAAATATTTATAAACCATTATGAATGATTTGAAAAGATGATAACAATTAATGAACTAGGATAAACCTAATGAGTCATAAATTGTAAAGAATCTATCAAAACATAGATATCCAATACATTATTTTTCCTGTATATATTGTTTCCATGTATGATTATTATTGATAATAAATTTGTTTATAGTTTTAGTGACTGAAAGGAACAATAATAAACGAGGATGACATATATATTCATACACAATGATTTGGTGAGAAACCAAATGGGATAATGAATCAAGAACAATAAATACTAACCATGCCTAATCTATTTTCATAAAATATGATTAACAACATAAACCTAAAAAAACTCTTGGAATCAGTAAAGAATATTTGGATAGTGGTCATCAATAGATTAGGTGTTGGAGACCATAATGAAAGGAAGATTATTTTACAATATACTAGTAATGTTTGAGAAGCGCTGAAGTGACTGGCTTGATGGAATGAAAATTTGTTTTACATGTGGAGAATAATGGAATAGTGTAATTAATTTCCAAGTAATAATGAAATGTATAGTTGATAAAATGCTCCAAATAATTTTTTACCGAAGGGAAGATTAATGGATGAATGTTTTAAATGCTGAATTAATGGGAATTATAAAAATCAGTGTTCAATAGAAAATGTTCAATAATATGATCAAAAAGTTTGTATAAGTAATGGTTTTATAGATGATGATAATTATACTACAAATATTAAATTAATGTTAGAATATATCAATGAATTAGAAGATTAATACATGTTAATGGTTTAAGAATGATGTTGAGTGATTGAAATGTTAATGAATAGAAATTTAATAATTCATTGAATTGTGAAATTTATATTTGAGGATTGTTCTTTTGAGGGTTTTCATTGATGATTTGAAATAATAGATTTAATGGTATTAATAAACTAGTATGTTGATTTATTTCTAAAGTTGTACTCTATGGAAAAATAAAAAAATTAAGGAATGGATAATAATTGAGATATTTTGGAACATGTGGTTATTAGTATATTTATTTTATTAAAAAATTGAGTTATATAGATATTATTCATGGATTTAAATAATTGATTTGATGACTAATGATATTTTTGAAGATGATAATAATATTCTTGATAATGATATTGGACCATGAATAATTATTGATATGATTATAACATAATGTTTTCAATTGTTATCAAAGAATGAATGCATGCAACCTGAGTGAAAAGACATTGTTCTAGAATTTTTGTGGGATATAATCCCACAACCAAATGGTGATAAGGGTAGAGTGCCTAAAACTAGAATAGGTGACATAATGGTTGTTATATCATTGTTGTTAAATAGTTTCTAGGTTAAATATTATGTTTATTTTGGGAATCATAATATGGGATGATATTAATTTGATTTTGGGTGACTAATTTTATTTAGATATTAGTTTTTTTGGGTTAGATTATATATAATCACTTAGATTAACGTAAATGATAATGTGGGAATAATAATATTATGTTTTTGAGATGTATGTTGAAGTGAAAAATATAACCTTTGAGGTATAAAAAATATTTCATATCAGGGATATTTAGCTAATCTGGAATATAGGGCCTTTTATGTAATGAATGATCTATGATAAAAAATTCATTTAATTATTCATTTTTGGATATTAATGGAGTCATGTACATTTTTAATATTATCATACTTTGTTCTAAAAATTAATTTGTTTAATAATGATAAGAGGAATATATTTTTACACTTTCACAGATTTTGTGGTCTGTTAAAAGTCAATTTTAGTGATTCGTGTATAAGATATTCCTTTTTTATATTCATTAAAAGAGTAAGAGATTGTGTGGAAATTAATATAAACAGAACCAAATGGTGAAATTTTTCAAACGACATTTGATGATATTGGGTATGTATATTTCCATATATTATTAGACAACAAAATCACTCATAAAATTTTGGAAAAGTATCATAAAACAATATTTTAATCACATTACCTTCATATCATATTAATCAAACTATATTTTAAACCACAACAAATTTGTGATTTTTATGCCCATAATGATAAAATTGAGAGAAAAAAATTTATTTAAGTGGTGTAGAATATAACAATTCAAAATTTGATATGTGGAACATCATGTTGAAGATAATATGTGACATTAAAATAAAAGGATTATAAGATAATGTAACTCCCAAATACTTTATAATATATATACATATTTATATAAATTAAATCTCATCAATGGCTTGTGGAACATTAAACCCCAATTCTTAATGAACTCCAATAACATAGCCATTAAATTTTTTGGTGTTAACATTACAAAATTAATTATAAATATTATATATTTTACTCATGTATAAAATAAATTCCATGATTATCTATTTATTTTGAATAAAATAGTAATCATTTAAATGAAAATGAAATGATTTCTTAATAATTGTATTTTTAATTTTTTTCATTAGGTGTTCTTTTTAGAAATAATTTAAAAATATTTTTTACCACTTTTATATAATTTATTTGAAAAATAATTATTATTTTTGAAATTTTTATGTGAAAATAATCATAGGGTAATTTTTTATATTTAATCTAAAAAGCATCAATTTTCAATGAGAAGGAAAAAACCCATTTTATTAAAAACTTATCTTCTTTTTATAGCATTTACATGAACCCTTTTTACATTCTTGTGGTTTTAAAATTATAATTATTTCAATAATATATTTATTAATCCAAAATATTTTATCTTAAAAATTATCATGTTTAATAATGATGAAATAATAATTTAAATTTTTTAATTTTTTTCTTTTGGAAACATTTTTGTCAAGATAATTACGTTTTTATTATTAAATTAAATTATACCAATTTTTTTAGTTTAATTATTAAAATTGTATTACAGTTTTTTAATATTAATAATTTTTTATTTTATAATTTTGGTTTATTTTGGAATTATAAAAAATTTAGAATACATAAAAAATAATTTACTGTGGTTAAGGTAAAAATGGGTTTATTGGGGAGTCAAACATAAATTTAACGGTTAAAAATTACCCAAAATTGAATAATTCATATTTTATAGTCATATGTAAATATAATAACTTTTTTAGGTTCTATAATGCAGAATTTGGGATCATATTGACATTATAAAAACATGTGTATAATTATTTAGTCACAAAAATACATAGCGTATGCTCTACCATGCTAATAAAAGGATACCCCATATCCTATCCTCTGTACACTTCAAAACCAATTTTATAGGAAACTGTAATGAAAAACCAGTTCCATACTTCTTTTTACACATTTGGATTTTGTAAAATGAAATTATAATTCCTATAACATCTCAAATCATATCAGTATTGTGTATTCATTTACTATTTTAAAACTACATTATATATTTAATTAATTAAATTTTGGTTAGATATAATTCGATCATGAAGCTATATTTGGAGACACTCTTTGTGTTGATGGAGATACATTTTTTAACCCACCATAAGTCACAACTATAATATGGAAATAAATCAGATAATAAATGAAAAAAAGAAAACAAATCTAAAAAGAGAACGGAATTGGAATCCTATATGTCTGAATGATTCATGAACACACACCCTTAATCCATACAAGAACATGATTAGATATACCGTAAATCTCTAACTAGAAGAATAAAAATAAATCCATCATGGTGAAATAATAACCAACTATAATAAAAAAAAATAACACAAAATAGCCCCTTACATGGAAACATGGACTTTTCACAATAAGTGGGTTCAACAATATGAATAATGAGATATTTATGATGTCCAGAAACATTATTAGTCTCCTATATAAATAACTAATATATAGAGGCACAGGAAAAATGAATATCTGATACCTATGTGACATCGCTGTCATAGTTCACACACAAAAAACTAAACTAGGGTACCACATGGACTCATAAACTTCTCCCCATATGGTAAAAGAAGATAACTATAAAAGGGCATAAAATGGATGTATATTTGGGGGACTATATCCTCTAGATTTGTACTACATATAGGTGAAAATAAATGAAATGAAAATTTTTATGAAAAGAGTATACGGACTACCAATGATGTTTCAATAGAAACTAACTATGACTTAGCTAATGATGAAATAAAAAAATGGTAGACAATTCAAAGTGTAGTTTATAAACATACAATATGACTAGGGGAAAATAATTAAATAAATAAGACATCCCTACTATTATAGGATGTCTGAGTACATGCTTATTTCATAGCACACATCCCAGATCCTATCTCATGAAATGTAACTAAAAACTGGTACCTGCTAATTCTTATCCTACATCCAAGAGATGTACTCGTGTACTAATTAGTGACCGGAAATGGATGTTAGTAAAATCCAAAATTCCACCACCAGTGGTCTCTAGTTTATTTCAGGTATTTGAGTATAGAACATATTGGTCTCCAAAATATAAATTATAATGTAGTGAAGTGGATATGGATCAGGAAAGACCACCTTCTTTGTCATTATCTATCTTTCATTGATCTTGTGACCCAATAAGGGGGCCATATATCCCACAGAATATAGCCTAGGAATATAAGAGAATGAAATATTGGTGAATACAAGGTGTAGACTCTGAAATTCCTACACAACCAAAACATAAGAATCCATTGAAAACTCTATGTCATTATATGCGTAGAATTTGTGATCTAATCCATTATGATAAAACCATGAAATATATCTCTTTAAAAGAATATGAGGTATTAAACCTTAGAATTACACTACCTATAGAGTTTTCTAGATTAACACAAGGCACAATTATTTGTAAATTTCATGAAGGGTCATGATTATCATCTAATGTTATAATCCAAGACACTTCAAGTCTTAGGAAATTAAGTTGAATAGAAGAGTGAATCCATTTAATTATATTTATTTCAATATTTATATGTGAATACATTAATCCATGATTATGTATTCATGAATATTAGTTGTTGACATCATCAGATGTATGAATTCCACTAGTATTTGAATAAATGAATCATGTTGCATCTATTGGGATCATGCTCAACTTTTAAATCTAAAATCCATGGATTACCCATGATTTGAATCTCTTTTGATTATATTTCAATATATTATGTAACAATTTATTAAGGCTTTAAATAATGTGATAAAATAAATGAAGAATGTTTTTCAGAAAGGATCAATTCAGGTCATTTAGAATACAACCCAATAATTCTGTTAGTTATTAACCTGTTAGTTTCAATATCCACAATTAAAAAATTACCTTATTTATATACGGGTTTATTAACTCAATAATACAAATACCATTATTTATTAACTTTTTGGAATATCAAAAAATAAATCCATATGTTAATTTCTACTCTTGAATGGTGAAATTTTGATTTTATTAATCAATAACTTGTCACACCCTAGGCCGTAGGTACATAAGGTTGTTAGGTTAATGTTCTAGTTTATGGATATTCAATTCAATATAGAATTATTATAATATATAAAATTAATCTATATCATCTAAATAAATTCATATTTATCATTCACACTAGTTTTGAATAATTTTATAAGGGATCCTCATGGGTGTCCTATTTATTATGTCATGAATCTTCCATAACCATTGTTGATCAAGATAACTAGTTTAACTAACGACCTATCCACACGTAGAGAGATAATTAAGTGAAGGTCATAAATAAGGATAAATATCTCTCGTGTCATGTTTATTACATTTCATCCATTGACCATGCCCATTTATTGATAAAAAATGGTAATATATAAACAATAACAAGGAGGTATGAATTCAGTTGACGGATCCAAATTAATATATAAAAATTTTAAAATAAAAAATTGGTCTATATCTGGGATTTTACAAGACAAACAACAAATACTCGTTATAAAATAATGTGTCTTTAATATAATGGTATCTAGACCACAATCATCATGTTTATGAAGCACCAATCATCATATAACAACCCTCTTTTTGAGTAATAACTGAAGATAGTGGAAGTGTAGACAGAAGTTATGAAAATAGAGAATATTAGATAAAACCAGAATAATAAAACACCATAAAAAATGTAATAAATAAATGTTTTAAGAGAAGTTATAGAATCACCAGGGGATCATTATCACATTAGAAAAAATTTATTCAACTATGAAATAGATAATATTTACCTTGGAAGATGAGTAAAAGGGGAGGGAGCATACATGAGATGATACTAGAAAAATAAGGGTAGAAAATGTGTAGGGTAGAATCATATAAGGAATGATGGGAAATTATTATTTTAATACTTTTAATGATGTTATTGGTTTAGCTGCATGGATTGTCAAACTGTGCATCAATCCTGTCGACTCATTATTCTTAATACACTACACTTATAATGGTTATGGTGCACAGTTCAGAAACCATGAATTAACCATTCTGACCAATAATCAATTAAATAGAATGATATAGAGTTTTATTTCCCCATTCATTGTATAAAAACCCATTATCCTTTAAAAAACGGTTACATAGTTAGCCTTAGACATCCACAAACATTGTAACCTTGGATGAAACTCCAAGAATACCGTAAACTATGTGCCTAAAGCGCATGAGGATTATCTGATAACCATAGCCACCTATGAAGCCTTAAATAAAAACCATAATAATACCCTCAGGAATAAAAAAATATCATAGTTTCATTTTGATTATTGGTTCAAAAAATAAACCCCGCACTGGATGAAAAAATTCATTTAAAAGCACAATCTATATAGATACAAAATTTTACATCACCTTAGAGATGAAATTCATTTCCTTTATTCATAAACATGTACATTCTAAGTCTAATAATCATGAATATATAAGGTATAATATAAAATATATACACTTTTATTATCTACTAGAAACATAATGTCATGAAGAATGTATTATATTTGTTTATATATTATTTATATGATACATCATATGTTGGAAATGTTCATTGGGTAGTATAATAATGTTTGACCAATATAAGACTAAACCACTTAATATCTTGAGTATCATTGATTTTTAAGAGGCTTACCCTTTTTTAAATCATTGAAATTGGAAATTCAGATTTTTTTGTTAATGCTATAAAGTCCAGTAGGGTCTTATTGTTAGGCCTTAGGATAAGGATTTCATTTAAAACATTTTTTTTAAAAAAAAATATGCATTTGAAAATACATATCCAAAAGAGTTTGTATAAATACATAATAGTTTTTGATGTGTTTACATGATTTACAAATAGAATTTTAGTGAAAGTAGGGATTATTGGAATTACACCAAAATGGGAATATTGTATTATATCATATATCATTAGTGATAGCCTATGATATGCATGTGATGTATATTGTATATATTGATATCCTATAGTCGTATAAGGCATGTTATGTCTCAATTATAGAATATGACAACACTGTGGTATCAACTGAATAAAATCATATATATTTCTTGTTGACATAACAATTAGTTATGTATAATATAATTGATACAATTATGGCTACACATAAACATTTTTAACCTTCAAATTATTATGAGATCACATTGGGAACACATTATGGGTGACACATGATGTATTCCATATTATAGAAGCCAATGTGGAAATACATTGAATAAAAATTTTCTTATACTAAGAGATATGATCCCCATTTTGGGTGCACATGATACTATCTACCCAATTCCAAATCCCTTATTCCTCAATATTTACAAGTAATTTTTATAGAGAATGTTCTAGAAAACCATTATTTTGGGGATTCACATATTATGAATGTGGATAGCCATGAAAAATGCCATCACTAAAGAGGAAATTTACCAATGATTATTTCTTGAAGATCTCTATAAGTCAAACATCATCATGTTTGACAGATTTGTATCTCACTATAAAAATAGTCCACCTATTTATTTATTCCATTCAAAATCCATATTAGTATGATGATTATTTATTTTTAACATCAATGTGTTTTCTTAACTTCATTATTTATGAGACGATCCTCTAAAACCCATCATGACACTCTCTGAGTATGTTAACAAAACTAGATATTTGAAATATTCTATTGAATCATATATAACTGAAGAAAATTTAAAATTTAATATACTATATTAATTTTTTCACCTAGAGAAAAAAATCCACGTTAATTAATATTGGGTTATGATAGACATTGGTTAAAAAAATTATCTATTAAAAAGTAAATAAATAGTTCTTTTATTCATTAGATTAAAAAATTAATGAAAATATAATTATAATGTGTTTTATTTAGAATTATATAGGGAAAATTCAAAATATTATAAAATCATAAAACAAAAAAATACATGGTTGGATCTATTCCTTTTTACAACTATCATATTTCTATGACATTTTTAATTCACCTTTAACGTTGTCAACACATTACTTCATCTCCATATAATTATTTGTAAAATTCTTGTTTTCATCAACACATATCAATGTATCAACATAGAATTTACTATTTTGTTTTGAAAATAATATTTTGACTTCACTATATAGATAATCCTTAATATTTACACTTGGTAGTACAATAAGTTTTTAAATTAATATTTTTTTAGGAATTGTTAGAAATGAATTTTCAGACGTGTCAATATCCTATTAATTTAGGCTTTATTTATGAAATGTTGTGTTTGGGTACATATTTCACTCTGATCTATCTTATGAAGATTTCAATTTGATATGAAATTAGTATATTACAGTAAAATGTTTATTGTACCTTGAAAATTTTATACATTTGGATATATATATATAATTATATTTTATAGTTGGGTATGTAAAAATACATTGTTTATATAGTGTTATTTATTAATATGTTTATAATATATTAATTTTGACTGTGGAATAAAAATAATAAAATAAATCACTAAAATTTTGTAATCATATAGTTATGAATATGTATTTAAATATTCAATATTATTTAATAATTATGAATTATATGAATAAGATGAATATTAAAATAGTAAAAAATAAGAATACCTTAAAAACACTAACTGCTTGGTTTTTTCAATAGAATGATACATCAATTCCTCGATCAACAAAATGGGTTAGGTCATGTTAAATTAGGGTTCCCATGGCTAATAATGTGTAAGTTATTTTATGTGTGGCTAACCCAATGATTTAGGTTATTATGTCTCACTATGTGATTTGGGTTATACTTATCATTGACAACATAAGAGTAAAGATACCTCAGCTGTAGTGTTGAGTTTAACTATATAATATATCAAAAAATATGGGTGTTTTATTAACTATAAAAAGGCATAAATGATATGGGTATCATGATATCCTACCTAAATATATATATAATTAGAGAAACAAAAATTTAGACACAGTATTAGTGAAATATGGATCTTGGATCACTGAATTCAAATGATGTATGTGGTTATAATTGTTTTTGTTAGAATATTAATTCAAATTATTTATTGAAATGAAATAAAAATTAATAACAACACATATATTTTTCTTATTTTAGATAATGGAATTCATCATTGATATCATATTTAAATCTTATGTATCTTAAAACTATAGTTTAATATATTTAAATTATTGTTTTTGAAGCGTTTTGAAGTTAACTAATTCTTATAATGTGATTTCTAATGTTATTCAAATCAATTTAAATACTTTTTTATAATGTGTAATTGATACCAAATGTCGAGATAATATTTTTTTCCAATAATAGTTGAATAAAATAGACAGAATTAACTAAAAGATATGTAGGTGCTTCTTTTTTCAATGGGGAAGGGTTTTTGTATAGAAAGTCAACACATATAACCCCACTCTATTATGTTGTTTGGTTTTGGATTTGAATTTTTTTTAAATTATTTAATCCTTAATAATAAATTTAATTTTTATTTATTATTCGTATATGATTTGATTTGATTTTATTCGTAGGAAAACTATTTTTTGATATGTATGAATGAAAGTATTCATGGAATTCATAATATGATGAATAGTTTATACATTATCAAAATGAATAATTCAACCAGTAATATTCAAGAAAAAATGGTATTGGTTTATTCTAAAACCACATATTATTGGAGTAGTTACAATGTGAAAGTAATTTAAAAACCTTTTCAATACTATATATACATATATATAGTTTTGAGAATTTAATGAATTACTTAATAAATTTTAATATTTCTTATTTGGTAAAATATCCAAAAATGATTTCAGTTGAAAATTTGACTGGCACAATGGTGTACCATATCATATACATAGTGATTTATATTAACTGGTAGGTACTCACGAATGTGTTCAATATTAACACATCACAATCATAAATAAATATTTTAATTTTTATGGTTTTTTGTTTCTATAAGACATTTGTTTTAATCCAATAATATTTTAATTTATTTTAGAAATTATGTACAAAATCTATAGGGAATAATTTTTATGAAACTCTAATAAAAGTGATTAGTGAATAATTTCTCCAAATATTTACTAATTATCTAAGATAAGTTGTATTGTTTCATATCGTCAACCTTTTATAAAATTATAGTAGGATTTTGTGTCTAGGGGTGTGGATCATACCAGGATTATCATAGTTTGATCAATGATATGTCAATATAACATTGTTATATTATTATGAAGATATTCTCTAGAAACCATTGCATTAATACATAAAAATATTCCATCAAACAAAAGTCATAATGAAACTATTTTAGATGTATATTATATTGAATAATACATTATTTTTATGAGGTTTTGGTTTTCTGAAACAAAATTATGGAATTATTCATTCGAAAAAATAACCTTAAATAACAATAATGTTATTTATTGGTCATATCAATGAAAAAATATGATATCATTTCTATAATGCTACTGAAAATGGATTTAATTTAATTAACTAATGTTTTACGTGAGAATTAATATATTAATCATTGAGTGTATAATCCATTAATCAATTCCTACATCACCACTCAAAACTTGGTTCTTTCATAATATTGATAACGGTATTCCATACATTTTGTTCATAAAATCCAAACCTCTATATGGTTATCATCTAATAATAAAAAACTAAAAACATTATCTATAACCCCCAACATCAACCATCAATATATATGGTTATTCGATTATCATGATTGAAATTGAGTTTAACACACTATCTCAGATTACTCATATCACCTTTAAAAATCTTATCCTCCCACCACTACCACCAACCGTTACCAATGGTGACCACACTAATGGATTTCCTCAGAATAATTATCATTACTTGAACAACATATGAGAAACATATGGGTATAAAACATCAATTTCAATAGAAAATACAACCAATGGGGGAATAGGATATGATTTATAAATCAGCTAAATATATACCAAAATGTAATGGTGGTAAAAATTTACCCTATTATAGGCTAACACGTATTGGTAATAGTGTTATGGAGGAAACACTGACACTATATTGAATGAGATATGTTTATATTTATGTTTGAACACATGATATATTTTCAAATAATACATTTAAAATAGAAATAGTCATATTTTACCCTAATATTATTACTTATAAATCATGTAAGATGACATATATATTAAACATAAAAATAAATAAATTAGAAATATAGAAATGGTCAAAAATACTTCCTAAAGTGATCAAAAAACGTTACTTTAATCATTTATAATACCTCATCTTGTTATTTATATGTAAAAAAATGAAATTTTAAAAAGTAAAACTACCTATGGTTCTTCCCATATTTATACTGGTACTTCTATCTTGGAGGTGTGGTTCATACTTAGATGATGTTTTTCCTGGTGATGTTTTGGATTGTATTACTTTGGTTCCTTCGAAGGTTTTATTTTTTCATCATTTTTTCATGATAATCTAGTTCAATTTTCATCCTCATGATACATCAGCATGGGTAAATGATTTTTATGTTTATCATTGATGTTGGTTTGGGGTTTTTTGCTTTGATTTATCTAGTCTGTCACCCTCTAGTGTGACAACTTGAAGTAGTGTTAGGTCATTTTGGTTCCCTAGTGATGTTTTTACAGGCATGATTTTTTTTCTGGTGACAAGGATAGTCAGTTCGGTGGAGGGAGGATCTTGATGGTGCTATGAATGATGATGAGATATTGGAAAATTATGGTCTCTAGCTCAAGGGAAATCATTCCACCATTAAGGGAATGAGGTCGTGGCATGGAATATTTCATTTCAATTTTTAAAGTGGTCAGTAATTTATAGTTTGAAATTGAATTTTTCTTTTTTTAGAAGTTGTTTTGGGGGACCATGATGGTGTAGTTTAACATTTTGTTTTTGAGTTTTTAATTTACGGATTAATAGAGAGTTGTAATATTAAATTTAAGGATTTTTTTTGGGTTGTGGTTCTTAACACTTTTTTATAAATTTTATGGTTCCCACTCAACCATAATGTGGTTTTATGGAAAATACATTAAAATGGTTATTTGATTATAGTGTCATGTGAAACCTCTTATAGAAAAATAATCTCAAACTCAACCTAATAAATGACATTATATTATACATGTTTTAAAAAACGTACTACCTCATTATAAAAACAATGTTTAAATTTTATCAATATGATAAATTTATTACAATATATCATTATTTTTTATATGTAGTTAAAATATGGAACATTTAATTGTAGTTATTTAATATAAAAATTGGATACAATAAAGAATATTTAAAACTATCATAATTCATTCCTAGAATCTTTCACATGGGAAATCCATGGATTAACAACAATATATCCCTTATATATACTTTTATGGTCACTCAGTAGAAAAAATTTACTATTTAACCTTATATTTGTAAAATTATAAAATTTTATATTAACGATCAAAACATCCCTGAAATTTTTATTAAATCATAGGAAATTAAAATTAAATACATGTAGGAACTAAAATATTTTATGGAATAAAATTTTGAGACAAATTATTATCAAAATATAGTTTATTCTAATGCACAAATCCATTTCTAGATGAATTTTTCACTCAAGAGTGTTCACGGATAAATGATAGTGTCAATAGATATTTCAAATGGGCTGGAATAAGATAAATAATATAGAATTATCTTATTTTTATGTAATGGGATATTTAAATGACTAATATTTCTTATAAGTTCAAGATGAAATTAAAAAAGGGAAAGGGATCCTAGAAGAGGCATTATTCACTAGGAAATAATATATATTAGATGAATTTACTATATCATAACCTAACCCTTCCCAGGTAGTTTTTTAGATATGTATTGTAAATTCATGAATTTAAAATAACTTATTAGCTATATTTTTATATATTATATAAAATTTTATTTCTAATTATTTTGTATATTAAAGTAATTTTCTAGATAAATTTTGATTATGATTTCAGTGAAAAGAATGAAATTGTGAATGTAATGTGAGGAAAATGCATCATAGAGGTTATTTGGATAGGAATATACTTTTCAACAACCTATTATATAAAGTTTTCTATTAGTACTCCCATATATGTACTCTATTACACAGAAGTTATATTGAATGAAAAAAAAATTATGGGACCGCACATATAATATATTAAATATAATTATTTTTGTATTTTTTCTAAAAAGAATTAAATTTTTCATTCCTACTCCCCTATCCAATAATCATATAATATCCCTAAGAAATCCCTTTTTTGAAAGATTTATTTCCTAAATATAATCTAAATTTTGTTATTTTTTATTAATCATTAATATGCTTCTTATTTTTTGATAGAGAGAGAATATTTAAGTAATGTTTATAATATTTAGGTTTGTTATGTGTTATTTTATTTTATGTTATTGTTTATAATATATTTAAATTTAGTTTTGATAGATTTTTTATTTTGGAGAAAAAATTAATGTGGTATTTTTCTTTTAAAGACTTATTAAAAAAAGTCAACGCTAACATTATCAATTAGGACCCAATGAGGTGCATCCTGAGTCCATCAGTCCAATCCTATGACACTATAATCCTTTAGATAGTTCATAAATTCAAATACCTAGGTATTTAGAATTCAATGTCCCTCCATTATGTTTATGGTATTTCTTAACTCATTATTTTAATTGGTAATTAAAGTAAATATGATATAAATTTCCCTCTAGTACTTCATTATTCATAATAAATAATCCTAGATAATATCGTTCATTTTATCTATTAGATTATTTTATTGTAATATTCTCATTTACTGATGGATTGAAATCCATTTTGTGAATTTAAATCATGTCATTGATGTTAAAATAAACCCAATGCATCTATATCTAATTGATTTATTTTTATATACCATTACCTAGATAAATTAATTTTTTTCTACTTTAGTGTTTTTTATTTAATATTAATCTTTTCGATTTAACTGGTCAATTCATAAAACAATCTATGGTATAAATAAATATATGAGGTTGTGTAAATTTAAAATTATTTAGTTAATTGTTCATTTTATATTGTGATAATTAAATTTATGAATTTATTATAATAATAAATAAAACACTACATATGGTTGTTTAAATGGAATTGATAATCATGATTTTCATCGATGTAGATATTGATTCCATATGTAAAACAAATATTGGATAAATGTGAGAAAAGATCATAATTTTTTTGTGGTTTTGATAATAGACGATATTTATGTTATTTTGTATAATGACCAAAATTTCATATATAAAATGTTTCATTATTTTAAAAACAACTACCTTTAATACACTCCCATAAATCTAGAGGTTGAGTTTTATGTGTAATTTGGAATATAATAAAATAAATTTTAAATGAAATACGTACTATTTTATTTCCATGTTTATATGTTTCTCCTATATTTCACCATACCTCAATCATAGTATGGAATATCCTGGGGAATATATTAATGAATGATTTATCCAAAAAGAAATCAAGGGTTTAAAATTGGATCAATATGTGTTGTGATATCATGAGGTTCTATAATCATAAAATGAAATTAAATAAGAATGGTTCATAATCCAAAACATAGAATAATGAAATTAGTTAAAATATTTCATAGAACCGTGGTAACCGTGAATAACAAAATAATATAGTATAAACATATGAAATTCCATCAAAAACATAATTTCATGCTCTCTTCCAAGACAACATAACATAGTTCTCTAGGAACATTACCTATGCCCAATTCATTGTATCTGATGAGATGTGAGCATTATATAATTAATTAGGGTTATATATAACTTTTTACCCACCCGCATAACATTATATGTATGTAATATGTGTTCCACATATAAAAACATTATGCAAAAATAATAAATATGAAATATACGCATTACAATGAAATGGTGACATGATTATTTCTTATGGCTTAGTCAAATGGCTGATCACTTATATAAAAAGTAATGGATTATGTTATATTGAATAATAAAAGGTCATAAAAACTATATAACAATAAATATTTTTCCATAAATGATTAATTGAAGCTATAGGAACAGTATAAGAATAATTTATGAAAATTTTAATGAAATGGGAAAATGACTCCTTATAAACTATGATGGGTTTCAATAAATATATAAATATAAAGAGATAAATATAATAATTCATATCCCTAGTAAATAGAATTAAAACTAAGAAAAATTCACATTATTTAATTACATATTATATATATAATAATAAAGTTAAATATAGAGAGAGGGATAGAGAACACATTATTAATAACAAGAAAGAGTAAGAAAATTTTTTAACCTCGAGTCCCAACATACTTTAAACAATCCACTAACCTATTAAATAGTAAAGTGAAATAAATTAATTAAATTATTCATTACTATTTTATTGTTATTATAAATTTCATCTCAATAATTTATTTTACATTATGTGTTTCCATTTATTAAATTATTAATTTTTTGTCAACCGTATTAAGGTTTTGAGGTTCATATTTCCAAAAATAACTTGATGTAATTATGTCAGTCTATGGATAATGTTAAATGGTTCCATACTATTAATGTTACAAGTTATAGGATTCAATTTTTTAAATAATTAATGGAGTTAAATGGTTTTCTAAAAATAAAAAATTCATAGAATCTTTTCTGGTAAACATGTTTTTGATGGTAAAAAATGAAAAAGAAAAAATTTATATAAATATTATGTATCATATTTTATCATTATAAAATAATAATCATGAAATTATTTTATCATCAATGTTATAATAATTCATGAAAAATATTATTTAGAATATCCATGGAATTCATAAGTGAAGAGTAAAATATCATCTTTCACATAGGTAGCATAAATATTCTATGGGAGAAAAATGTATTTTAAACGAATTTAAAAGGATAGAATTACTATTAGTTATTTTCATTCTATATGAAAAATTAGGTAAAATTGAATATTAATCCATAAGGATCTGTTTAATGAGTATTAACATTTTATAAGGTGTTATAGGAGAATTAAATTTATGAACATGGGTTTTGAAACCCAAACCTCTCCCTATGAGTTTTTCTTTTTTGATTGAGTCTACAAACATTGAAGGAAGTTATTTTGTCTAAAATGGGCCAATCTGAATGTTGATAGGGAATATTGATATTGATTTTGGAATATATTTTTTCAATGTAATGAGTTTTTTAGAAATATGAAAGGTGCATATAAATGGTTTTTATTTAGGAAAAGTAATTGGTTAACATTGAATATATCATTTATTATTTTATGAGATAGATGCACGACTATGAATAGTTGTAACTATTTAAAATTTAATTATTAAATGATTTAAAAAATAAATTCAATTAAAATATATGATTTCAAAAACAAAATGACACCTTTTAAAATTATTATATATAAATTAAATAATGAAATATATATTTTATTTGAAAACAAAACAACATTGACATGGAAAATTGATTTATTGGTTTTCAAATTTTTTTTTATAATTTAAATGATTTATTTTTCAGAATGTATACATTATAATTTATGAATAATTATTTATAATTATTTTTCATATTTGTTTCATTATTATTCACTAAAGCATGTTATATATGTAAATTTGTTTCACCATTTACTGGAAGATAATTGTTTTAATAATAATAGGAAAATTCACTCTATGATAAATTAAACGTGATGATTAAAATAATAAAGTTATTAATATTAAATTAAATGTATAAATATATGAAATTTATCTTTTAAATGAAACCATATATTAGATTGGAATATGATTTTATTTCTAATAAATACTACTTATTATTATATGAGTGATCACATTACTATATTTTTATTATTTATCAATTATCATATGATTTATAATTAATTTAAATATATCTTTTAACCAAAATTTGATTCTAATTTTTTAAATTATAATATTTAATAATAACAAAATAAATTAAAATTTACTAAATATGTAAAAACAAAACTTATTAATATTTATTTTAATTTACACTTTATGTTATATAAATTTTGAAATAATTTCACATGATTATGATAATTTTTAAATTAGTTTAATCTTTTAAATTAATAATTATTATTCATTTTACTATGTAAATTTCTGTATTTAATTTTCTCCAAAGTCTGTTAATATTCTAATGGTCACATAATTATCCTAATAGTCAAATAATTAGTATACACCCTAAAAAAATGTTTTATTTACATCATTACTCATTCACTCAATTTTATATCAAAACTTTTTAAATTTCATATATATAATTTAAATATTGTTTCTAGTTGTTTGATTTATATTTATGGTCTTGTTTACATCTGTGATAAATCTAGGAGATTGCAGAGTACTATAATTTCAAATTATTGTTATGTTATTTTTATGTGGTTATTACCCAATTATAATTTTTTTTATTTTTATGGAATACTTATATACATGATATGTTTTTTTCTATGTTGATATAATAAACTAATTTTTTTTACTATGGTATATATATGCGGATTTAATATATATTCCTCTCTGATAATATACACATATATTTAAACATGAAAATTTATCAGATTTGAAAAATGCTGGTCATTACTTAATTTATCCTTCTAAAATTACAAACAAACAATTTCAACTAAAACCCTCTAATGAAAAAATATTAGGATAAAATTATTCTATAACATCTTGAGGCTGTAATAATTCCCCTTCATAACTATGATTTTCCCATAGTACATTGACTAGATGTGTTGTCATGTGTCGTAGAAATATATATCTGTGATATAAGATTCTGCAAGATGCTCCTCGTAAGAGAGAGATTACACAATGTGGAACACCTTCAGATTTAGTAAAGTTGAGAGATATAGTATATAACACCTAAAGAAATATACATGTAGTCCATTATTAATTTTAGTTCTATTTGGTGGAAGGGACTGTTTATAAAGAAATACTCATCTATGATCATGAATCTAAAATTGACATATTTACTGGAAAAAAATTTTTCATTATTCTCACGATTTGTAACAACAATTAACTCCATGTCACATTGGTGATTTTTATTAAAACTTGTTTTTTGGATATAATATACACTAATATATTGTTCAATGACATAGAAATTTTTTGTTATCTCAAAAATTATTTTTTGTCCAAATATATTTCATTCTCTATTATCACCCATTTTTTTGGATATATAAATTTCTTCCAAAAAGGGATCTTATATAGATAAATGAAAATAAATTGTTGTAATATATTTGATCATGAGAAATAAAATATAGAAGGTCTTGACCACCATCACCATTAAATTATATAAAGTTACCTTCATATATGTCTTCTAGATATTGAATTGTCCTTTAAGGTTGATAATATAAAGATAAAATGTTGTTTCGAAAATGAAATAAGTGTTTAATTAATTTTAAAGACTCCACCACAACATTGATGTAAATATTTGATCTATATAATATATAATCTATAGTGGGATTTTATAAAGCCTCACCAATTATTTTATGTATATATATATATATATATATTTATAACTACTGTTGATGTGGGAAGTCTTAATGTTATGGACCACTATAATATAAATGGTATTGTTTAATTTTAATGTGGTTGGAACCCTCATGACACAGCCCATGGTGATGTTCTAGTATAAATATAAATATGGGTTTGGGAAATTGTTTCATCATACACATGACATTTTAAAATTATGATGTGACATTTTATATACCAATAAAATTATTGAATATTTATAAATTTACTTCGTCAAATTTTTTGACCCAAATTTATCTTCAAGATATTTTTACATCATTGTTATCTTAGGGTGGAGATAGAATGTTGAGCTATAGGAATAATATTATAACACCTACATTATATCGGGATGGGATGGTATGCATAATCTTATCCCAAATAATACAACTCATTCTTTATCAATATTGAACCATGAATCTTATCACTTCATAATTACTACCGTATTATTTTTTTATATTCATATAATTCCATTATGTTACCTTAATCAAACACCATATATATTGATGATAAATCATATGTGCCAATTATGATATCTTGTCATCCTTCATGATTCATGTGTCTATCATTTGTGTGTTTAGAATTATTATAACCCTTCTAATCCTCATCATGTATTTATTGTATATTTTTTTCTTATATAATCTTTCATATCTTTCAATTTTCTAATATGGTAATTTATTGATGAATCATGGTCCTTAATCATCTTTAACCATCATTATTAGAGGATATTTAGAAACTTTTGTGTGTATGTACTATAGAATTTTGTATTAAGTTTATATTTCAAATTTCACTATACATATATAATGTATCAAAATCATTAAATAATGTATTACCATTACCATATTTGGATCATGAGTAAAGTAATTATTTATGCACCTTCAGTTTACTTATTTTAGAAGTTAACACATTGTCATTTTTTCAGGAGCACCTAACTCAGTCTGTTATTATAATCATTGACATATTTCAAATATCATTCCCCAATAAAGGTTGTATTTATTTTACTGACAATTTCAATCATTTTATTTGGACAATTATATCTCTCTTCACATTTTATATTTTAGATAAAATTTAATCCTCATCAATTTTTCTTTTACAGGGAGTTTTAAAATCATGATAAATTTATAAAAAAAACATTATCCTAGTGAAAAACCCCATGATTATACATAGAATTTATATAGAAAATAAATTATATATTTAATATATTATCTCACATTATGTAAAATCTAAAATGATACAAGATAAATTTTATATAAAACAATTATTTAAAATCAAAATAAAATTAATGAATTCTGAGAATGAAATATGGAATATCATTAAGAAACATCCAAGAGGAATAAAACCCCATGTTAATAAAAACAGCATGAGAATAAAATCATTTTCCTAGTGGTTTTACCTGACAATAATCAAAAGGCTTAAAAATATATAAATTATGTTGATAATTAGAAATGTAATATACATGTTGGGAGAGATATAAATTGGACGAATTATTCTTATAATGTATGTAATAATATACATTGGAATGAAATTAGGCTGTTATATATGTGGTCACTATAAATATGGTAATTGAATATATGGAAATTTTAAATATTTTCATTTTATATATTATCAATGGATATATCCAATGGGTAATGGACGTAACTACATATATTTTAATGAAAAAAATTAATGACATAAAAAATATAAGATATAATTATAATATCTTAATATATATATATATATATTATAATATGTTTTTATTACAATTAATGAATTATTTCATATATATATAACCCAAAAAATTTTATTTATGAAAATTTTCTGATGAAATTTAATGGTTAAAAAGGAATAAATAAATTTAATAATATGTGGTAATCAAATTCATCGTTAAAAATGATTTAAAATAACTGTTTTGGTTAATTTCCTAATATTTTTAAAATAATTAAAAAAAATTAATGACTTCAAATATTATAATAAATAAAAAACACATAATGAAGAACATAATTATTACTTTTATAAAATTAAAATATAGAAACACGAATTGTAAAAACTATTTTTTCATACATAAATGGTTTTTTCGAAATAAAATTTTTCATTAAAATGTTAAGTTTCACATATTTAGAAAATTAATATTATTAAATATATTATATGTTTTTAATGTTAATTTAAACTATTTAATGGTTATTAATTTCATTTTTAATAAGATAAGTATATTTCTAAGGTTAAAATTCAGTTACCATGCTAAAGATAAAATGAGTACAAAAGGTTGTTAAAATAAGTGGCAATGACCTAAAAAATATAAAAAAACCTATATATAATTAAGTATGTTAGGTATTTTTAAACCAATCATTATCCAATATCTATTATGGTTATCTTTTAATACACTTTCCTCTTAAAATGACAACTATCCAACACAAGAAATGAATACTATTGAAAATACCACACAAAAATCACCTATAAAAGCATCCGTAATCTTCTCATTATAAATTAATAAATCTGTTTATTTATATATTTAATTCCTACCCATTTTCCTCTCATAAAATAATCTATTATGTTGGGTTGTTTTTTTCATCCTTGAATGAATTTGAAATCCTTTATTCTAGAAGAACGTGTGTCATGGAGTGGGATCATCATGTGTCTTTTTTCTTCTATAAAATATTTAATTATCTTATCATACCCAATAATGATAAATTTTTTAATCCACTATAATTATTTAGTATTTAAATAATTATTCTTATGATAAAATTACACAACATTTTTCTATATTCTCTTGTTCATTTATAAGTATAAAATGTCCTTATTATGATCAGTTCAACCAATGATATGAATGGTGTTATTCCATAAGTAACATTTCAACATTATTAATTACTAATTCATTAAAATTTAAAATGTTTGGTATTATAGATGAATATATTTCATTAAAATGTCTATATAATGATGGAATAAAAGTGAAAAATCATTATCGATTATCTTGTGGTAAGGGTAAATTTCCCGAAAAAATGTTTGTCATATATTACATTCACACAAACTATAAACATATATTCAATAAATGAATATAGGAATACCTAAATAATATTAAAAAATTATTCAACTTCATAGAATAATCATTAAATTGATAAATTGATATAAAAGATCTGGGATCAACATTGATATTTTGAAATTCATAAAAAAATCATAAAAAATACTAACATCTGATGACGAAAATAAATAATAACTAACTAATATAAGAGTAATGAAAGGTTACAATTGAATAGTATTAATGAACATTAATTTGATTATTGTTCATAAATATTTTACACAAATAGTTTTTTTTGTTATACTGAAGGTCAAATAACCACTATAGTTATCAGGATTAAAGGTAAGGGATTTATTTCAAATATTACATTGAAATATATATTTCTATGACTAAATATCTATATAGGGAAATTTATAATTTACCAATATAAAAAAACTATTTTTATATTCAGCTCTAATTTTTCCTTAATTTCAAATTTATTCTTATGATTTAACCTCCCCTATGGTTCATAATTATTCCAATGTAATTCATGGAATAGAAAATGACTGTAAAAATACCTTTTCGTCCAGAAAAATTATCCACCATATCAATATTCATTGTTTTAATTTAATGATTTCACTATATCTACGTATATAATTTACTAAATAATTTCTAAATTTTATTGAACTTTTTAATAGTGGAAACCTGTTATATAATATAAGACATGTTTTTTCCCACTATCTCTAAATAAATTAATATTTGTAATAATAATAATTTTTAACACATTTTTATATAAATTTATTTCCAATTATATAACAGTAATTCATAATAAAGATGACTCTCAATTATTATTTTTTCCTATAAAATTTATTTTCCAATTTTTTAAAAAATATTTTCACAAATATTATTTAATGTTTATATGAAATTTACTATCCTTTCACTATCGAAATTATAATTTTATTAAATATTTTTTCATTACTGTAAATATAATTTTATGTTATTATGATTAAATGGGAATTTAAATTAATGGAATCATAACAATTCATTATTTGGATATATTATTATAATTATTTATTTATATTTTAATGAAACCTATTTCCTTTTAGGTGTTAATTATGTTATTATGGAGTTATACCCTTCTCATATTATTGTCAAACACACATGTAAGGTTTATCAGTATGTTATGGGTGGGACAATTTTATCCCTAAAATACATTGGTTAATGTTTTGTATCTATTTAAATATGGGTGGGATAAGAGTGGTTATCCCAATACCACTATGTTATGGGATGTAGGTCGATATTCCATGTCCTATATATTATAGGCATATTTCCAGCTAGTTCCATTATGATAGGAATTAATAGTGGTTATCCTTCACATATGTTATAATTTATATCCTAATGTTAATTCCGAATTATTATGTTATGATATATACCAATTTATATATTATAATGGCTCATGTTTATTGTCTCATGTATCCCTACTCATATTACTCATGTTATACAAAATGATATGTTCCAAAAATAATGTTTTATAATATATGGTATGATTTTATATTGTTTTGACAATACACCATGATTATGTTTTCATAAACATTTGTTCACTAAAGATATTCTATTGATGTCTCTAATGTTTACACTTACATATCATCTTTGTTTCCCTTATGTTTTAATTATTCCTGTTATGACCAAAATACTCTGTACTATATGTCTAATGAATATTATGTGAGATGTATAGTTTTTTGAGAAATATATAATATTTTGTAAAATTAGTTATTTATATATATAATATACATTGACAATAATACATTAGGTTCATGGATGTTATTTTTTGTGATATGTAATGAATATTCTTGTAAAAAATGATATCATATTATTATATGATTTTATTAAGTTACGTCGGTTGGTATTTAAGAGGGGATTAGATTTTGTGGATTATAATATTAATAATAAGATGACAAAACCAATATTAACCAATTTTTATTTGAATTTCATTTAAGAATAACCTGAAATTTCGTTGATTGAAATTAATGTGTCAATATTTAGTACATCTTTTGGGAAAGAATCGATATTTGTGTGGTATCAAGGTTTTTTGATTGATTGCATTTTTTTGAAAAGTATAACTTCCAATGTACCAGGTGGTTTATTGTTGAAAATTATTCCATGTAGGTTTCAACATTTACCAATGTTTTTTGATAACTTTTTTTATGAATATCATGACTTGATTTTATGTAAAATATTGGATTTTTTCATAGAACATACAAAAACAAGTAAATACCAATGATCCTGTAATGGAATTACATGATGTTTTTTGAAAAATAACTGATTTTATGTAATAGGAGATATAAGAATAATGTATATAAAGTACAAAAATAAAAAAAAGAATAATAAAAAAGGATTTCTATCCAAATAGATGCCGAAAAATGAAAAAATAGTGGTTTTTTCATTTATGATCATTACGTTTTAATTTAGGGGAATTCGAAAAATAAATTTTCAAATTTTACTAATTGTTTTTTAAAGATGGTGATTTATGGGTCTGCACAAATGTAGTTTGTGCTATGATAACTTCAGAATAGGGGATTTATGTGATGGAGAATATTCATGAAGATATTAAATTTAATTCATTATTAGTTGGGACATCGGTCTATTTTCCAATATTAAGACCCCTAATATCATCATTTGATTTATTGAAAAATGACATATAATAGATCATCACTGGATAAATTTTGAAAAGAATGATTGTGGTTCATTAAATAGTGTATTTTGAAAATGAAGTTGTTTATTTGATAAGTAGAGTTCACAAAGTAGGAATCCTTATCGTACCATATTTTGTTTGTGAAGGATGATATTTAAGAATAAATCATCCATAAATAATGAAATGTTATTTTCATATGAAATCAGGGTACATGGTAAAAAAAGTTTTTTTATTGGGATTAAAGTAGTTATCAAAAGTAGAAGTTGTTTTTACTTAATGAATCACAATGAATATAAGTGTATTTGATATATAAGGCTAAAAATATATTAATAGAACACTAAAATTTATGTGAACTACTATTGTGCTGATTTTGTTCAATTGATAAACCATTTAGAGGATTAGTTCATTTAATTTCGTTAATAATTAAGTTATTTCTCAATGTAAATATATTTATATGTGAGGAGGGAATGTGTGTCTATATTGAAAACATTAATATTATCATTCATAGTAAATTTGGGTAATTGGATCATTACTTTTTTGGAACCCTTAGACTATACCAGTTTTGGTGTTCTCTATAAATTTTGTTTTGATACATATTTTTATTTATGTATGTACACATTATTTTCAGAATAATAGATAATAGGGGTTTTTTTAATAATGAATGATTTTGAACAAAGGTGTTTTTTTAAATATATTTATCATGATTCTCCATCCCTCTCAGTATAGTTATCATATGGGCTCTAATAATTAGAATCAAAAAAATAGTTAGGGACAATGTTTTCTCAATCAGTTGTATCATGGAAATTAGATAATCCTAAAGGGATTATGATCTTTGAAGGAACTAGTTTTAAACAATCGATGGTTCAGATATAAAACTAGTTCATAAATTCAGGTGAAGATGTTCACAAATCATCTATGCATGTGATTTCCCATTTTAATGAAAATATATCATCATCAAAAGCATAGAAAATAGAATTGAAATCTACAACCTAAGGAACTAATTCATTTGGGGGGATGAATCAAAATAAATCTATTTTAAATTGATTTCATGTAAGTTCTCACAGTCTATATTGGAAGATATGATCAACATTTACAAAGGCCATTCAAAAGTAAAATAATATAAATATTATGTTTTGTGAAATATGTAAAAGGACTTAGTGATATACATAAAAGGATTTGTCGATAAAATCATTAACTGAGAAAATTTTATGTTGGAGGAAATGAATTTTCATGGGGAAACATATAATGAGGTCATGATTGTCAACTGCATACTAGTAATATTTCAACAACAGTTTAATCACAATAATTCTATGTGTAATTTAAAAAGTATCAAAAGATCTAAAATTTGATAGTTTTCATAGTGCTATTGTCTTATATATGATGAAAAATGAGAATAATGAGGTTGTAGAAAAGGGGAAATCTATGTAGGAGATAGTTAATTCCATTGAGAAGATTATAACATAGGAAGGAAACAATGATGAATTAGTAGAAGAATCCATGTTATTACATCCATCAATTCTAGATTATGGTGATGAAATGATCAGAGGTGCACTTCACTCATGTTATTAAAATATAAAAATGTCTAGAACTGTGTAGAAAAGACTCCAATGAACTCTCCAATCATTGATAAAGATGATGATCTTCTTATAAATAAGTCGTTTCCCATAATAAATATAAAAATAACAACTATGTATAATTTATTTAAGAATAATAACCTATTGTCTACATAACTATTTGAAGACACTTCTAGGATACAGAAACCACATTGTCATGGTTTTATCCAACGTGATGAGCATGGCATTCATTATAGAGAAATGACATGCCACTAAGAAGTGTTGATTTATGAAAAAGTATGAAACTATATTCAAATGAATGACTTCGAAAAATCGTGGTTTTTATATTTTGAAAATGGATTTATTTTCAAAAAAATGAATAAGTTTTTTAAAAAATAGAGAAAATGGAAAAACGTTTTTTTATGGAAAACAATGTTGTGATATTTGATAGGATAGAATATGAGATGATAAGACATCAGTTTCTAGAGAGTGATGTTGATGGATTTTTTTGTTGGTTTAGAAAAATGAATCGGATAGGAATCATCAAAAATAACATGAAGAAGCTTTATAGAATATGGTTTCACTAGAAATAGAGGTGATCCAAGAGCTGGTTCATAGTCTTTTCTAGGTTTTCAGGCTATCGATACAGGGAACCGATGGAATGGGACAAGACATGTGGATCATACCATCCAGTTCATGAAAAAAATCTACCCATCATCTGAGGAGATGTAGAACCCGAGAAATTGTTGGTGTGGATGAGTAGGAAGAATGGTGTCTTCAATTTCATTGGCACCTCATCGGAGCACAATGTCAAGATGATGAAACATATTCTCAAGGATCTCTCACACTACTAGTGGGATTTAGTGTTGCATGATTAACTATATGAAGGCTTTACATGGGAGGATTTTGAGGAATTGTTCATCAAATAATTATATCCTTATATGTTCAAAATATAGAAAACAATTGAAATCTTTATCCTGGAGAAGTATAATATCATGGTCACAAAATATGGATCTAAATTCATGAATTTAGTGTGATATTCACCAGAAGTTTCCTAAAGTGCGTCCTTGAAGGCATGCATTTTGAAATTGGTGATTTGGAAGGTAACTCGATCGAAGATTTTGGTGCTCTGTATTTCAGATTATACATAGATGTTGAACAATGGATCTATGGATGAATTTGATATATCAAGATCTATAGGAGGATGTATAATGATAACTATAGGGAATAGTGAGAACTGAAATACTGGGAGCAAGAAGAAAAGGGGAAACTATTTCTAAGCTAGATGTGGAAATCAGAATTAGATGAATGGGTTAGTGAAACATCCTCCCTGACCCAAAAGTAAAGAAGGTTGTTTTCAATGTGGTTCATTTGACCACATAAAGAGAGAGTGTACAAAACAACCTAGTGTATGCCATAACTGCATGAAGATAGGGAATCATCAGATCTACCGTCGTAGTAATCTATGGTCATGTGCTCAATACACTTCTTTGGAATCGTAAGCATCATATGATTATACATGGTGAGGAAAACAAAATCAGTCTTGTTATAAGAGGATATAATAATGGTGATTCTATAAATACCATGAATCCTCACCTAGGGAAATCTCAATAATATAATAAAGAGAATAATTCAGTGATGAATCAATATTATGGAGCTTAATAGATGATTTTAGATGAATTGTTTGGACCATCTATAGTGGGAGTTAAGATTATTTTTAATTCTACCCTTGTGAACGTGTTATTCTATAATAGTGCATCTCATTTTTAAATTTCCTGTCATGCAGATGATTTTCTATGATTATGATTGGAAATGATTCATTCTCTTTTATATCATGAAACTCCTCTCAGAGAATGATAATGTCAAGAATATGTGTGTAGATAATGTGATATAACTATTGAAGGAGTTGTGCAGAAATGGGACTTCTCAGTGTTGGGAATGGATGACTATGATGCAATCCTAATTATGTATTGGTTGATAGAATTTAAGGCTCAAATTAACTACTATGGATGCACTATTAGTTTCTTCACTGATGATGATAGTTGGAATCACATTAAAGGGGAACGACTTATAAAGAAAGGTCAAAAGAGCATGTTATCACCAATAGTGGGAACACTCTCTTATCAGTTGGTAGCATTGAATTTGTAATAAATAAAAGAGATCACAAAATAAATTAGAGCCGCCATAGATCAATTTCTAGACGTCTTTCCCAAGAAATTTGATGTGTTACCACCTCCAAGGGATGTTGATATTATGACTGATCTATTTCCAGTGAGTAGTACAATTTCCCATCCATTTTGTAGAATTTAACTAGTAGAGTTAAGGTAATTGAAAGTGCAGTTAGAAGAGCTATAAATAAAGGGTTTCATTTGACCAAGTACATTTTTGGGGAAGTGGTGGTATTTTTCATTATGAATGAAGTTGTAACTCTTAAGCGGTGTGTTGATTGTCGTAATAATAACCAAATTATGCTAAAGAATAGGTACCAACATCCAAAAATTGTTGACCTGTTAGATAAATTTAGGGGAGAGATGTGGTTCTCCGATATTGATTGGGATCATGATATCACTGATTTTGAGTTTGGAAGGAATATATTCAAAAGATAGCTATTAGAAGAAGATATGGGCACTATGAATATGTAGTCTTGCATTTTGGTCTAACGAACGACCCACAACTCTTCATGGCATTGATTATTTGATTTTTCAGTGATATCTAGACACATTTGTAGTGGTGTTTGTGGAATACATATTGGTGTATTGATATATAATGTATGGCAATGAGGAACAACTAGAAACAACATTACAATACTTGAGAGATCACTGTTTGTATGAAAAATTTTCAATGTGTCGTTTTTGGATACATGATGTTTGTTTTCAATGGCTATGTCATTTTGGAGAACGTTGTTTCTATTGATCATACAAATAAAGAAGCTATTATATCTTGGCAACCACTGAATAATTTCTTCAAGATATGATGTTTTCTTAGTCTAGTGAGTTACTACCAATTCTTTGTGCGTGATTTCTCATAACATGATTTGCCATCGAAATATCTGAAAAATAAAACTACTCCATTCCAATGGAAAAAAGGAATGCCAAAAGTCATTACATGATCTAAATTTATGACTCACATCGGTAACAATCTTGAGTTTTCTAAAATCCGGAAAGGGGTATGTGGTGTACTGTGATGCTTCAGGATCAGGGTTGGGATGGGTTCTCTGGAAAGGATTTCATAATGGGGCTTATGGTGCAAAGCAGTCAAGGGTTCCTGAGAAGAAATAACCCGCACACAATATCGAGTTAGTTCTAGTAATCCATCCTTTTAAAACATGGAGAGATTATATGTTTAGTGAGAAATTCAATGTATTTATAGATTATAAAATCTGGAATAATATTTTTTCACAGCGAGATTTGAATTTGAGGCGATGGAGTTGGATGGAATATCTCCAAAAAATTGACTTCAACATGATGTATTCATCACAAAAAAGGAATTCTATGGTTGATGCATTGAGTATAATGTCCTGTGCTTAGTTGGAAAAAGACGATTCAGAAGAAAGATAGATGATGTAAAGCATAGCTGACATGCATGTGGAATGTGAGAATCGAGGTGCTATTGTGATTTTCATTTAAACTATTCTTGTTCATGATTTTATAAAAATGGACAATGTGGAACAAAAACTAATGAAGAATGTCTATTTATGAGTTCAAAACTCAAATGTGGGTAGACTATTGAGGTATGGTAACTTTATGGGAGTTTAGTTTTCTATTTTGGGGATCAGATGGTTGTACCAATGGATTTTCAATAACAACTCCATCATGCATAACAATATTTGAGATGGGAAAAATCTATGTACATAGAAGATGTATAAGGAATTGAAGGAACAGTTTTGGTAGTGAGGCAATAAAAGGAAGGTATCTGAGTTCACTTCTATGTCCTGAACTAGTCATCATGTTAAGGTAGATCATCAGAGACCAATGGGTATGTTGCAGTATCAACAAGTCCTAGTGTGGAAATGGGAGCAGATAGTGATGGATTTTGTTATAGGTCTTCCAGGAATGGTTGAGAAGAAGGATTCCATATAGGTCATAGTGGATTATCATCCCAAGTCAGCCCATTTCATTCAAATTCATGAAACTGATAATTAGAAAAATCTGTCCAAAATATATATCCATGATGTTGTAATGTGACATGGAATACCGGTGTAAATTGACTCATACAAAGATCAGAGGTTCAAATCTCATTTATCTAAATCCTATCAAAAATCCCTTTGGACTCAGTTTACTGTGAGCACAAATTATCATTCTCATATAGATGGCCAGTCTGAGAAGATGATAAAGCCTTTGGAAGACATGTTTCAGGATTCTGTAATGGATTTTGGTGGCTCATGGGATGATCATATAACCTTAGTGGAGATCTCATATAATAATAACTATCAGTCCTATATACATATGGATCTGTTTGAAACATTTTTTGGGAATCGTTTATATTCTATAATATGTTTAGATAAATAGATAAAACATCTCTAGTTCAGTCGATCCTTACCTAGGAAAAAATAGATAATAATTTGTTAATCATAAATGGATGGAGGTGGATCAATGTTTTCAGAAATATTATGTAGATCATCGTCAAATGTCATTATAGTTTTTCATGGGTGACCATGTGTTCTTGATGATCTCTCCAAGACACGGACATAATCATTTCTGGATGCAGGGAATGTTATCTCCTTTATTTTTTGTCCCTTTCATGATATTGGAACATGTCGGAGAGCTGGCATATTGGTCGACATTACAGGCATGGTTTAGATTAGTGTATATTGTGTTCTATGTATCTTAGTAAAAAATGGATTCTCTTAATCCCGAAGATGTGGTCATATGGGATCATATTGACCTAGATCTGGTTGCTTCATTCATAAATGTATTAGTACAAATTTCAGATAGGAAAAAGAAATTCTTGCATGAAAAAAGCATCAGTCTTACACATGTTTTTATAGAAGCATTTTCATATTCATAAAGTGACTCAGGAACACTAGAATGAAATTAATTACAAATAGTTGGAACTCTTTTAGGGTAGAGAATGATTACTACTTTTAGAGGATGGAAATACCAAGGGTGGGGAGAATATAGCCAACCATATTTAAAGTATGTAACCTTTTATTTTTTTTAGGAATTTATAGTGTAAGGATGGATGTGGGGATAATTAGGAGAACATTCAAGGAGTTTTGGGGCTAATGATGATTCCCACAGGCTGGACACAATTTATCTAAACCGTGAGGAAATACTATGATAAACTATGTGAAATAAAAGAGGTGAGGTAGAGAGATTCAGAACAATATGTTTACAGTTAAAGAGATAATACGAGGAGGCAACATGAGGGTCTCTCTAGGTAGTAGGTAATTCACTGTTAGAGTATGATTTTTCGAACAGTGAGAACTAATCGTTTTGACTGATTAAGTGAGATTCTAAAAAAGAGGATCTCAATACTTTTTTCCAATAAGTGGAACTTTTTCTTCTTCTATAGGGCCATAACTATATATTTCTCTTCCTTAAAGGTAGAATAACCTATCCCAAGAATTTTGGAGTAAATCTAATGGATTTCCTTTTCCTTTCGAACCCAGATTAATGTGTTATGTGATCATTCTCCATAGTTCTTTATCAGTTTCATGGATATACATTGATCTATATATCCTCTATACATGGTTTCTCATATATACACCCTTTATGAGTGTATCTAGGTGTGTGGATTCCAAATAAGTTGATATTTGGTATTGATATTCATAGGATATGATATTTATAGATGTTACATGAATAATCGACCAATTGTTCTTATGCGTTCTTTGTCCGTGTCATGTTTTGTCAAAACCTTTTAGGTAGGTATATTTATTCGTGACACCGCATTATATAAATAATTATAATGCTTTAAAATTGGTTTATTTGTGTGAAATTGATTATTATTGTTATGTTGAACAAATATTGGAAAGCTTATTTAGCGACGGTTTGTTAAATGTGTAAAATTTTGGAAAAATTGGGGTTTTGATTAAATTGATTTTATTCTTGGTATGAAATGGTGAATTAAAATGGTGATATTATGGAATAATGGAATATGTACTGATTATGATGTTTTCATTAAATGAATAGCTTTATTTAAATGGATGACCTGTATGTTATGGATTTGGTGTAATTGTATGTTAACAGTGTGTGTTCATATGGAATTTAGGACGGATCTTGGTCAAGAGTGTCCCCCATAATTTTAGGGATGGATAAGGGTTATGGATCTCCCCAATTAAACATTAATATTAAATTAGGGACAGATATGGGAGAAGAGTTTCCTGCATCAATATTTTCGATGGATAAGGGTTAAGGATATCCCCCATCAAACATTCATGTTTATTTGTGTCGGATATGTGTAAAAAGTTTTATCTATCATTATTGGGATGGACAAATGATATTGGTTTTCCCATATTCTTGGGTTCATGAATGGTCAAATGCATTGATATGAATAATTGTAAAACAATATATAAAGTTAAATTACATAAATGATTGTTTTTGTGATTTCCATGGAAAATAGTTTTCTATGGAATTTGATTACATATCGATATAAAATATTTTTCGAAATATTTTTACATACACTTTTTTTATTAATATGGATAACATTTAAATCTATGTGGCATGAGTGTGGAATTAATTAGAAAAACCTACTGAGCTTTATACTCACCCCTTCTTTGGAACATTGGTGCTTTTGCATATGCTACCTTTCATGACTTGGGAAAAGCTAATATATCACACTTATTTAGCCTAATTTCATAGTACATTGTACAACTTGGTGATGTTGGAGGATGAATATTGTGAATCATGGATTCTTGTGGTTATCTTGGAGTTTATTCGTTGTCCATCCTCTATTTACATTGTTCTTAGTTTCTTCAATTGTAGCATACCTTGGTTAGTTGTTCTAAAGAGAATGATTTGGAAATTCTTCGTTTATTTCATGCATAATATAGTGATTTTTTTGAAGGTATGTTTGGTTGGTGTTTTTAGACATTAATGGTTAAATTTTCCGCCACATACTTTGAAGCCCTTTAGAATTTATTTACCGCAATTGGGTCCTAGGTGACATCACTTAAGGACTAGTAATGACTCATTGTTCTATGAAGACAATGACAATTAACGGGTCATTACAGTTCAACCAAGTGTATTTTACAACCAAATTACTCATTTAACTAAATCATTAAGCACCATATTTAAATAATAACCATTAGTAAAAGTATTTAATTCTTCATTATAGTAACATAAATTTTCTAATTTTACACTTTTTATATTATTTAAATATATATAATTATATATATATAGGTGTGCATGTGTTCATACTTTATAAAAGTATTCAATGACGATATCCCTTTTTTATCATTACAGACATTTCAACCTAACCAGTTATAAATCAATTGTTCAAATTAGATGGCCTATAAATATATAGCATAGATGTTATTTTACAAAACTAGTTGTACTTTGATGATTTTTCAATGTGGAGATGGTTATATTAATTCCTCATATTCTTTTTTTCATTTTCATCTCCATGGACCTAGTAGTTCTACTCATGGGTGATCATAGCATTTTAGGTTATGATATTACACTTTTTATGATCTTGTAAATACGTTCACATGTGTTATTATCACTTGTAATGAGTTTTAAAATATATTTTGAGATTTTTTTGAATTATGGTGTCATTGTAATATTCATTGCTGTTTTTGTTCTACTTTAAATAAAAGTATCTTGGTCTACTCTCATATATGTTTTCGATACTTGTTTTATTTATATTAATATTTAATATATAAATGAAAATAAAAAAACATTCATGGGTGTTACATTCTTCCCTACTTTTATTGAATTGTTCCCTCACAATTCATTGACACTAGATTTTCATCTCCCAACATGGAAGTTACTCAAATCTTCATCATGGTGTTTAACGTTGGCATAATTCATGAAGATAAAGGGCCTTGTAATTGTAGTTAAACATTAGGTAATTATCAAAATAATCTAGTTCATCTCTCTAGATACAACATGAGCATCATGTCTTAAAATGATTAGGACATTAATAAATATGTAGAAAGGTTTTCTTTTCAGTATAATGTTTTTTACCATCATTGTGAACCTGGATTTTAAAGAATACTCTCATCGTGTCATATTAAAAGGTCTCAAAATTGTGATTCATATTTCCAATGAACAAGAAATATAAAAATCATTAAATGTAATTTACTCATAGATCACCATCTTTAGAAGATACTACATGTTTGGGGACAGATTCGTATCGGTTTACTGGGGTGAAATGTTCAGAAATACCTTGGTAATACCTTCCATGTATAGAATGGTAGGAATTATGAGAATATAGTATTTGTGGGAATAAAAGCATGATTATTGATATAGAAGTGTAATAGAAGAGATGTGGGATGACTCATAAAATTGTATGCAAGTATCATGAATTTTGATAAACATCTATATATCATCTAAACATCATTCCGGGATTATCAATAAAATAAACTCTATGGAAGAGATGGAATAGTTTTTTCTAATCATTATCCTTAAATTTAGAGTTTGTTTCTAAACTAAGAACAAAAATTTAACGAATTAAGGTTTTACGTAGATTACATATTTATAAATGAAACATTTTATAACTAAATATGATAGTCTCAAAATGAAAAAAATCATTCTTCTGATACCAGCTGTAGAGTTCAAGACCTGCACTTTCTGATCTGTTAGAAAAAAATGATGAAGATTATTTTAATTTCAAAAAAATTGAAAAATATAAAGGAATTTACCATTAGGAATATTTTCCGATATAGGTTATGTAGAAAAATGACATCTTTAATATATTATAAAAGTTAAAATTGTAAATAAATGGAAACAACAAAACATTGTTAGTGGTACCTCCTTATCGAGTAAAATCCATGAATTCTATATATTAACCTAAAAATATTTTGTAAAAACATAGGGTGTGAAATGTTTCACAATAAGTGGTTTTTTAAAATCTAGTGAAAAACCATTTCAAAAATACAAATACCTTTTTCAAAAGTTATTTTGGAAAAACTTTTGAAAATACTTTTCAAAAAACATTTGAAAATATATTTTAGAATACAATTGATAAATGTTTTTATAAAAAACATAGTTTTGGAAAAATAAATTAGAAATCATTTTAAAACACTTATAATTTTGAAAAACTAATTTCGAAAAAACATTTCATTATAATATATATATTTTTAAACTCTTTTGAAAATCTATAGAAAACAAGAATTTGAAAATGCATTTGAAATTTCTAGCTCTTTTGAAAACATATTAATATACTCTTTTGAGAAATTCTTATGAATTTGAAACTTCTTTTAAAGCATGTGGAAACAGATATTCTGTTGGAAACATTATAAACCATTTTTATGACAATTACATGTGAAAAAACTTTAAAATAAATGAGTTTTTTTAGATAATACAAAGCGTGATTTTGAAAACAGATCATTTGGTGTTACTTAATCATTGAAGGAAGTTTTGTTTCTAACCTCTTTTGATATGAATTGATTCCCCAATTACCATTATTATTTAAAATGTTCAAGTTCCATTTTTTATAAAAAACCTTTTTTAGTGTAAATTACATATATAAATTTTCCCCTGTTATTTTTTATTTAAAAGCATTATTTGGATACACATGCACATTTAAAAAAATTTCCATATTTATTTTATTGGAAGAATAACTTCTCTGATTTCGAGCTACCAAATTGAAAGTCATTTTTCTTATACAGGGTCTGGAAATAATTAAAATCCATGCAATTTAAATTACTTTTCCTTGAAACACTGAACATTATATTTTAATAATTATCCCTAAAAAATGTATTAAATACTAATTTTCATAAAGTAGAATTTGGTACTTTGAAACAATATATAATCCTTAAACATAAAGTGTTTCGTATTTTATATTAAAATTCAAATGTAATAATATACATTTTACTTCACTTTCTTAGAATTATTATGATCACATAAAATATATAAATTTAAATTAATGGTGTGCATAATTGTAACTATAAAATTTTTATTTAAATTCAATAATTCCATTAAAAATATATGAATAAATTTAAAATTTCTCTCATCAAAAATTATATTAAAAAATACAATTTATCTTATAAGTTTAAAATAAAAATTATATAACACATATTAGAAAGGTCAATGTAATATTTTTAAAATAAAAAAAGAATCATTGATTAACATAAAATTTCTAGGTAGGATGAATTCATGAATTTAAATTAAATATATATTCATTTTGACACATACAATGATGGAAAGGAATATATATATATATATATTATGAAAGAAACCCTTTAAAATAATTTAAATATTCTTTATTTATAATATGATTATTTAATGGAGATGTAATAATTATAAAAACATTTATATTAGAATTTGGAAAAAATGAAATGAAATGGATGTATATATATACAGACAATAAATTTAAATTCTATAAAATGAACATTAAGAACTTTAAAATCATATGTTCTTATATATTTACATGTTTATGAAAGCCTTAAATTATAAAAAATACACACATATATATATATATATGTATATATATACTTATATACGTAAAAATTGCAAGATAGGAATGATAGTATACACTTACATGAATTCCTTGAATAACCTAAAATTATCACATAAATATGTATATAAATGATATCTGAAAATATAATATATATCGATATACAAAAAATAAATTTATTCCTCTTATATGCTAATAAAAAAACACACACTTTAATAATTTAAGTAAATACATTGTAACTATATTTTAAAACTTGTATAATCTCACATAAACACATGAAATATTAGAAAAAATAAAAATTATAATTTTTATAAAATAAATGGATGCTTTTACATAATTGTGAACCGAATAAAGAATAAAAGCGTATTTGTGGGTACTTATTCTCAGAATGTGATGTTGTGGACTTCTAAATACTTGTGTTGGAACTAGTGGATAAACAAAAAGGATTACTTCTCATGGATTTGGCTTTATAGGGTTATATTTTTCATTACATGGGGAAGTAAGAGTATACGAAGACAAGTGTGGGGTTTCCAAATTCACATTAGCTTGTAGATGATGGAAATGTATAGTTTATGAATTTGGTTATTGTGAGGGGAAAAGGATGATGATGATACCTCTTCAAAGGGACAGCTATGGCGGATCATCATTGCTTTTGATAGAAGAATCAAAGTGTCATCGGAAAGCTATGGTGAGATCCGGGGTCGATGGTAGTGAAGTGAAAGGTGGTGAGGTTTATCGATGGTTTTGGTAGTGATAAAGAGGTGATATGGTGATGCTGGTATGATTTTGTGATGGTCAACATGGATCATAGTGAGGAAGATGCATGGGAGGTGGAGCCGCACCTTGGGAAGAATACGACTTGAGTCTCCCTTTTTATTTATTTTTTAAACATTATTTCTGGATTTTATCTATCATCATCCTTTTTTCATTGTTTATTATATATATATAATCTATCTCATATACAAATAACATTTATTATAATCAATAAATTGAAATTTATTTAATTAAGAATATATATATATTTGTAAATATTATATATAAAATTTAATTTATAAATTAAAATTTGAAAAATAATTTTATCATTTTTTATACAAATTATGAATTTACATACTTTGTGGATGAAAATGTTTTAGCAATAAATATATTTTATCTTTGACTTAAAATATCGTCATTCGACAGAATCCCTTATTACTATTAATGTTTTTGATGAAAATTTTAAAACTGAATTTCTCATTTGACTAAATAATTAAGCACTGTATTTTGTGAATGATCATACCATTAATGTTAAAATACATTCTTATAGTAACATAACTTTTTTAATTTGAAACTTTTTATATTATTTATATATCATAGAATTATATACATATTTATATTTGTGCATACTTTATAAAATACTTCAACAACTATATCCTCTTTTTATTATTACATATATTATAACCTCAATGGTTATTAACCATCGTTTCTAATTAGATGGACTATGAATATATAGTATATAAATTATTTTAATAAAATATATTTTATTTGATGTTTTTTCTATTACTTATATGCTTCTAATAATTCCCATTATTCTTGGTGTCATCATTATCTCCTTGGCCTTAAAAGATCTAATTATGGAAAATCCCAGCGTGCCGAGTTATAATATTTCACTTCATATGTTCTTGGGAGCATGTCCACATGTGTTATTAGAACATGTAATGAATTTTAACATCGATTATCACATGTAAAGTAATTATGGTTTCCTTGAATTAATTATTGGGGTTTGTGTTCTACTTTAAATAAATTTATTATTTTATACTCCCATATGTTTTTTTCGATACTTGTTTAATTCATATAAATAGGGAATACATAAATGAAAATGAAGAAAGAAACATACTGGGGTGTTACAATAATATTCCTAAAATACATATTAGCAATCACAAATAATATGTGTATCTTTTACCGTCCTTATCACACATACATTGTATATTTTGAATCTACAAAGGGAGTAATCTCTAAGGTTACATTTTGAATACACATCATAGTATATTCCCTAAATCTCTTAGAAGAAACCCTATCATTTAACATGGTTTCATTGCCCAATTTATTTGAGAGGTATAATGTGACCACAATCCCTTCGTTTATCAGGAATCCACCATTATAAAAATTCAATACCCAAGAACCATATCATAATCATAACACCAAAGACAAAAAAATTACATTTCCACTTGACAACCACAATATATAATTTCAAGATATTATTATAATAAAACCATTATTAAAATTATTTTACAATCCAAAAGACTATAAAATGGAATATGGTTTTTATTTTTACGTTAAAAACATTACATCTTGTTGAAAAATAAACGTACCAAATAATTGTCATGACAGTAGAAAAGACATTATCATTGTATATGTTAGAAAACATTCCTTCTGTTGTTTATTAAAAGTATTAGTAAAAAACTCTTCCTTTTGAATGACATTAAATGAAATTAAATCTCAAATAGTTTGATTATAAAACATAAAAAATATAGTTGTGTATGACATCAAAATATGCCTCAATGATAGGAGATTGCGACGAAGTCCCTTAACACGAGTCTGACTCGTCAAGTAAAATATTTATATTTTGGAATTATAATATTAGTTTAATTTATAAATTCTTAAGAAACAATTTAATTTTTATTATTCTTTTTGAATCACTTATTTCTAGGTAATAATAATTACATAATTAATTATGTTCATCTTAGATTTTTTGTAGATATTCGGTCCTTGAGTAGAATATTTACTTGGTATGATGTCAACAGTCTATGTGGTCATAAGAAAATCATATCCATAATAATCATGATGAATTAATAATCGATTTTATACATAAATTATACTTTTAAATAAAACCATTTATTTATGATATAAAAAATGAACAAAAATTTATAATCATATAAATGGTAGGTTGTACGTACAGAATAGTAACGTTTCCATTTTCATTGGTCATTATGAAAATAAGGTAATTTTTTCTTTACCTTTCAATAATGATCATAATATTATTAAAATCATTAAAATCATTTAAATTATATTATATTAATATATATATCATCAAAGTGATGTGGTGAATAAAAATGATTCATATCGCATTGTGGAGATGATAGTTCACATGAGCGCACGAATGAAATTATCATTTTTATGTGCCTGGAAATTTTGAAAATAATTGATATATTATTATTTTATAATGATAAATATGTCATTATAATTATATATAAACATTAAAAACATCATTATGATCAGATTTTTGAGACGAAAATGAAAAAAAATCTATATTGGGTCATGTGGCGGTAGTCCAACATATCAAGGATTGAAAAGTTAAATTACCATAAGATTAAATTGGATAAGAATTGAAATGATAATTTTAACATAACAAAATCTCAGTATATTGAGTATACTATATTTATTATTTCATCGTGATTGAATAATAATTGATGGAAGTGGAAAAATAAATAAAATAGAAATACTTAATTAAAAAATTACCTTTCCTTCAGATGATCACCATTATCTACAACCAATGACATCTATGTTGGATGTTTGATATAAAATAAGGATTCAATAATATGGGGAGTTATTCGAGGAATTGTTTTGGGTAGATCTTGACTGAACCAAATGGATTTTGATATATGATTAATGGAGAGGAATTAGTTCCCTTTTATAGTATAGGGGAGGGCAGACGTGGATTTATACAATGTATTAAATTAATATAAACTCACATTAGATTCCAAATTGATAAACACATATTTATACCAAATATAGTATTAGTATGGGACTAAATATAATTACCCAATGAAAATTACTTAGGTTTTGAATAATTTGTAATCCATATCTTTTATGTTTTAGGCTTATTATATTTTATCATTTTATCAAGAAATTTACACTTTGAGAGTTAAAATAATAACCATAACAAGAAAAAATAAAAAATAACGAGTCAATAATGATATTTTTAGAAAAATTATTTCTATTTTTCAAAATATTTTTTATTTGAATTTTATAAAATTAAATACTGTATTTTATATTTTAGAATACCAATAGTGTTGATTTTGACAATATGCATTAGTAGTCTTTTTAAAATATTGTAACAACATGATAAGTTATATCCAACTAACTTAAATTATAAAACACATGTCAAATAAAGCCATATAATTTGTGAATGGAATGAATCTTCTCAATAAAAATTTATGTTTTATCGAATATAATTTATTTGATTCATTCAGTAATAATGAAATTAATACATCATCATTGGGTAACCATTTAATTTAATTATTTATTTTTAAAAAATTTATAATAAATTATCTTGATTTAGGTAAAAAAAATTATATTTATAAATATAGTTTATATTATATTATGTCATATATATAACAACATATAAAAAAATTAGTTATTAGAGACATGATTATTACTTCTTGGTCTTTACATAAAACAAAATGGTTATAAATTCCATAATTACAACCATGTCGTTTAAAAAAACAAAACATTCCTCCCAAGAATATTATTACTCTAAAATAAATAATCAAATAAGATAAAGACATGTGTTAGGTTTTTTTCATAATATTTATAATACTATGTAAACATTCAATTACCTAATTTAACTTTAATTATGGTAACTAAAATAATTACCAATGTTACTATTCATTGAAAATTAATATTATCCAATTAGATAAATTTTCTCATACCAATTCAAATCATGTATGAAAATTTTTTAAAATTAAAAATGAAATAGTGGGTAAATTTAATTTAATATTAATTCCATTTACAAAATGATGAAGTGGATTTTAAAAGTAAAACTATTCAAAAGTTCACAAGGTTATTATATAAATTTTATTATGAAATTGATTCCAATGATATAATGGATTAAATGATATAAAAATAATCTAAATATACATTAAAACAAATAAAACTGATAATATTTCTATTAAAATAAATTGGACAAAAAAAGTTTTGATTTAAAATGTCATATATTTAATTATTGATTAAAATATGATTTTTAACCAAAAAAGACCAAAAATTTAAGCAATGTAAATTTTTACATCCCACTTTCAAAGAAAAAGTTTATTTTGTCAAATATAACTTATTAAAGTGTCCAATTTTTTTTTGAAAATGTGTTCACCCTTAAAAGTTTATAAAAATACCCTTTAAAATATTAGAGTATTATATGGTTAAAATTGTATTCACTCTCTTGTTAAGAATATAATATTTATTAGATTAAAATAAAAATATTTCAAAAACTTGTCTAAACATACTATAGTTAGTTTTATTCATTTTTGTTGATATAATGGCTAAAAGATAACAACCACTTGAAATAATAATATTAATAATATATTATTATTTGGTATACACAGTCTTATGTGTAGTATAAGATATAAGAGAAACCGATTGTTGTGTTTGAGGTACGCTATCCGACATGGAGTCCACTTTAGGATAGTATTACTATTTAAATCATGTATATTAATAGATATTAAGATTTATTTTTCAATATATACCTAGGTTGTTATAGAAAACATCTATTATTGATAAAAAGTACTATGAAACCAGTGAACACATCTAGGTAAGTATATTTAATAAAATAATATGTTTGGGGAAGAAAAATTATAATTTGATGATATAATTTTGTTAAATTATCCTAAATTTATTATATTAGTGTAATATAAAATCATTGAAGACATTATTTAAAAGGATTAAAAAGTGAAACTGAAGGATTTTAATATATTTTGTTCGTTTAAATAAACACGATATAGATTAATCCACATTCAACACCAAAATAAAATAATCCAATGATAATTGTATTGATAGAAAATTTAAAAATGAATGATATACATTAATAAATTATAATAATTTCATATAAAAATTGTTATGAATTTTTTTTAAAAAGGATACTGTAAAAATATATAACCAACTACAAACCTAAAATTTTTATCCCCATTGTTTTCCCTAAATACCAACACATTTATAGTAACTATAAAAAATTGGTAGAGAGTTATAAATATAATAGAATAATTAAGAGAGAATAAAAAAGTTTAAATGATTCAAAGAATGCATATATGACTATTTATAAGAAAGAAATATAACTAATATATATATTCTTTTGAAATATTGATTTTTCATCTATTTAATCTAAAAATATATTTCTGGTATACATGGCCATTGGGTATATCAAATTGGGATATAGTGCAATTAAATATAATATTATTCATAAATATTAATTAATGTAAAATGAATTGTGTAAATAAAATTTTTTCTCATAAATTTTTTTATAATTTGTAACATATTAATATATTTATAGAATTATTTTAGGTATTTATGAAATCTAATGAATAATATTCATAATATTTTTTAAATGAAATTATTTATCTATGAGATGAATACTGAAGCATTAGAATATATGGGTAATATTATATGATGTTATTTTTTTCAAATAAATGTTTTTCTTATGTTATATTTAATTTTAAAACAATATATTAAATTGATAACATTTTGTAATTAAATGAAAAAAAGAAATATATTTAATATAACTTAAAAATTAATTAACATGAAATCATATTAAGAACACTTAATATTGAATAACATAGATTTCATCAAAAGTCATTTTTTCAATATTATGTTTTCATTTAAATTTTAAATATCATATATTTAGATAATTAATTATTGTAAATGTATGAAAAAATGTATTTATTATGACATTTCTCTGGATTTAATATTTATTTTTAATTAAAAAATATGTTATGGAGGCTGAAATTGATTTACCAGATTAAATTTCATTTAGTTAAAGGGTGTAATAATAAGTGGTAAAGTAATATAATAACTTAAACCAAAATTTATAAATGTGAGGAAGATGGGTTTTTCAACCAAAAAATATTTCAAATCTATTGTTTTTCACTTTCCATCCATATTCCTTTTAAAGAGACAATGTTAATTCTTAAAAAATTAATATTTGATGACATTTCGCTTAAACTCACTTTTAAAAGGACCCCTAATATTCCCCATAAAAACCACATAGAATATTTTTTAATATTCCCTATATTAGTTTAAATATTCCCTAATAAATCTTTCTTACATGATGGGTATCTTATAAATTGTATAAGGTACCATAAATTCGTCATTATGAAGGAAACTATGTCAAGAATGAATGATTTTAGGATTTTTTATTATAAGTTGTTATAAAATATATATAACTACATTATCCAATAAAATATTTATAAATATCTTTATAAAATATAATTATTGTTTTTTATAATTTTGATGTCCATGTTTTGGTCAGTTCAATGACCTACATGAACAATGAAACACCAACATAACCATTTTATACATGAATAACTATCATATGGGTAAAATATAAAAAATTAATATTAAGAGGAAATATATTATATTATTTTTATCTATTAAAGGATGAAATGAAAATTAATTATTATTATAAATCAACTCATGGTTTTCGATAAATTATTTGAATAATGTTGGTCATAGATTCCATTTTTGCAAACAGTAGACATGATTTAAATAAAATCTCTATCAAACTACATAAAAAATTGTAATATAATTATTCCAAAAACGTATTGAATCTATTAATTATGAATATGGGATGGAAGAATGGGGACCAACATCACCATTCTGAGACAATATTCAACAATTCAAATTTCTAATAGATGGTAATGGAAAAATAGTAAATATATAATATATGTGAAATTAATGATTATAATTAAAGAGTATAATAAATAAATAAATATAAATATGGTTATTAAACTTGTTAATAATAAGGTAAATTATATTATACATGAGGATAAATAAATTCTACGGAAGTCAATAATTATTGAAATGATTTTCATCACAATATAACATTGAAATTGAGATTGATATAAATAAATTACAATATGGGAAAATTTCATGATATTTTTTTGTAAAAACTTATCATATATTCTTATTTTATTTTTATGAAATTTATTGCTCATAAAACCAGTTAACCTTCCCTCTAGTTCATAATGTACACAAATAAATTCTTATAAGATAAAATGACATCGCCTCTTATTTTTGATTGGGAATCAATCTACTCAATGTCTATATTATTTATTTTCTATAGATTATTCTAAATGTAATTATGTTATCTAGAAATATAAATTTAAATGTTCTTGATTTTACATAAAAATTATATATCTTTTAACATCGCTGTTATGAATTTTCGTCCAGAATTGTCTTTCAATACGAAAATGTGGAATAAACATTCCTTTTTAAACATTCCCTCTGAATACATGTTATGAATTTTATACCCATTTTTTACAATGTATTTTAATCTCTATGTTTCATGGATATATATTTGAATTAAAATTCATTTTGTTTTATCAAATATTTTCATAAATTATTTAAACGATACAAAGGGTATTGATTATTCTTTCTCTATATAAAATTTTAATTCTTTTATAAAACTATTTTTATCTATGTAAAAATATTTTAATATTTCTTATTATGAAATAAAAATATGTGCTAATTATACTATCTACATTCTTCCACAATATGAATTATGGTAATGTAATAATGATTTTCTTAATAAAACATGTTTCTTTCAAGGGAAAATTATTTTATTATTGAGTTATAGAAGCTTTGATATTATTGGCAGTTAGATATGTATGGATTATAATTATATTATAGGTGGCTCTATTATATTATTATAAATAATTATTTAATGTTTTATAAATAATGAGATTAGTATGTGATAAGGGTAGTAAAAACAATTACAAAATGTTAAGGAATTCAAGTTGTTATCCCAATTCTATTATGTTTTCAATAGGTGGTTAACCAAGTGAATTATTTTATAAATATTTTGATGTTTAGGTGTAAAATATGTTATGATTTATATTATTATTATTTAACCCTTTTCTTATGTTATAACTATACCAATGTAATTTTTCTCTTGATTAGGAATAATGACACATGTTTTTACACTTCTGTGACTCGTGTATTTTGTTATACTCAATGCCTTATTCAATTACTCATTTTTATGACATATTCTATGATTATATTGTGTTATTTAAATCTACCATTATTATCTTCACATACCCATATAATAATATATTTTTTACTTAAAAAAAGTAGGTGATTTCTCTGATGTTTACTCTTACTGATCATCTGAACTGAGACATTTTTATGATTCCATTATATAGGTAATAAAAAAGAATATAATTTATGATACATAATAAGGGTATCATGGGATAAGTCTATTTGAAGATATGTTGATGATGTTTTTAAATTTGTTTTCTATGTATCTTATCCCTATAGACACTAAATAATTATGTTCTAGTTTTTAATTTTTTTTGATATATAATGTATATTCATTTTCAATGGTGTGTAATGTATATATGGTGTGATCAAGTTGCCTCACATATTGAACTATGTTTTATAGAATCTATGTCCCCAATATTTGATATATTAGACGACGAGGGAATGATTGAGTAGAACTATATTGTATTCCATTATATATATTGGATTCATTATATCACATCAACATTCATTATCCCCATTCAGTTACATTCTACACATGAAAAATTAGCTTATTACTTTTGGGGAGTTTATTGGATGATAAATCATAAAACTTTTACCAATTCTCAATTGAATAATCTTTCCTTCAAGATTTTTTATTAACTAACACTCATAGATAAACTCCATTATTTTTTGTCATCATTACCATCAAACTAGTATGATTTACCAATATACAAATCGACCTTAATGAAACATTTGTGAATTTATTCATAGCTATTAATTACATGATTTACTAAATAATTTTTAGGTTATGTATTTATGATGATAAATAAGGGGAAAACCATGGTTTCTAGTTCCGTGAAATATCAAAATTTACACCTTGTAATACTGGTTAATTTTTCAACATATGTTCTAATTAACTTATACACGTTTTTATTGATCCCATAAAATTTCCCCTCTATTTTGATAGGTTGAGATCATGGAAAATGGTTATTAGAAAAAAAATGTATTGAATCCATTCCATTAAATCATCTTTATGAATTTATTGTTATTGGAATTATTTATCAATGTCCACCACTAATCTCATTGACCATCCCATTTAAAAATATATAATACAACTTTCTCTTAATTGGAGCATTATAGGATGGTATTTATGTTTCTTTATGGGAGTTAGGAACTCCACATAAATAATTTCATTATTTTTATATCGAGTTAATTGTGATATTTCATCATTATGGTTTTCAAATCCCATGATCATCATATTAGTTATCTCATTTTGAAAATTATTAAAATACCCATCATAATGGTTATTTATGTGATTACTACTAATTACTTCCTTTTAAAAATGAATTATAATATTTGAATTGGCAATTATATATGAGAAAAAATATGTAAATTGAATGAATAAATCATAAATAACATAGAAACTCACACTTATTGATTCCTAATCCATAATTTGGGCTATTTATGGTGTATTTTTAATAATTACTACTAAACAAATCTCTAAATGATTATTAAATTTTGTAGATAGCATATATAATATAACCCGTCATGTTAATAAAATATTTTATCATTTTAAACGTAAACATCGAAAAAATAATTCAAATAAATCTAGAAGGATTTTTCCATTATGAAATTTGTAAGATTATATAATAATTATAAAATGAAACATATAATGTTTTATTTACGTGTTCAAATATTTATACAAGAATCACTATCATCATATCAGTGCATTAGATATCATGGATAATTTTTTAAAATAATGGATAAAGCATAAATCCAAATAATGGTTTAATTAAAATTAAACATAGGGCGATGCATCACAAGAGTCAACAATCATACCATGAAATTAATAAATGTAAGGATCATAATGGATTACAATGAAACATTGAATAAGAGATAGGATTTCATAGGGACATGTTAGTTAAGATAATAACAGAAAATTGGCACATACCTAAGATGTGTTATAAAAAACATAACATAGGATCATTGTATGGAAAATATAACAAAGTGTTCTTTGATATCTATCCATTCTCCAGTAATATTTATACATGTTATTTATGAAAGAAATTATAATTGAGGTGAATATATAATAATTTTCTAAACCTACGTGTCATATTATTTCATTCATATATGTACCACATTGGAAATACACATACATGAATTATAAATAAGAAGCAAACCCAGTGAAAATAAATGGGTTACATAATATTGTCAAAGGTCAAATACAAGTGGTGAATTAGGTAGATAAAAAAACAAGAAGGGAATATGACATATTATATTATCAGAATACATAAGTAGTTTATAATAATATAATTTATTCCATGAAGGAACAAAAAATTTTCGGGGAGGAACATAAGATAGATTAGGGAAAAACCAAATAAAACAGGAAATGAATCTCATAGAAGGAATGAAATGAATATTTATATTATAAATATTTTAAGGGAAGAATAATCTAAAAAAATTAGACATATGATAATGATAAAAATTAGAGTAGAGATATTGTTATACAATGATAGATTATATTTAATTAATAACAAGAAATAGATGGAATGAACTATTAACATGAGTACTCGTTCGTTTCAGATTCTCTATTAGTCTCTTTAATAGTCAATATATATTTAATAATTATATTCTTCAAAATAATTTCAATCTTTATTTTTAATTTTTAATTTATTAAATAAACTATTTATTTCTTCAATGAACATTTTGAGGTATTTATAACAATAGTGAAATAATAATTGATGCAATGAAAAATATTGGAAGAAAAAATTCAAAGGCCACATAAGATTCATAATTTCAGCTCTATAGAAATTTTAGACCCATTAAATTTTCATTTAATGAAATTGGTGGATTTGGGGAGGTGTGAGGAGAGAGTATTGGATTTGAGTTTTTTTTCAACAAGGAGATTATTTTTTTGTGGTCCTAGGGTTTCATTATATATCCCAAAGGGTTTGTGTTTTGGTTTTGATGTCTTTTAAAAATTCATTGTGGCATGGTTTCATGGTTTCACTGTTATACTTCCTATGATTTATGACCTACCAATTATGTGATTTCTATAAGTAGTTTGTCCTAGGAAGGGTGTAGTGTAATGAAGTGGGTTGCATTATGGTTTTGACGGAATCCCAATATTTTATCGAATGAACGTGAACCATTAATTAGGAAAACCTATGTACATTCTTGGTTATAAAATCAAGGTCACCCAGCAAAATAATTCATTCATCACCCTTTATTTTCAACAATTCCTAGGATACATGTGTGATATTATTAGAGATATTATTTACACCATAAATTTTATTTGAACCATTACTTTAGGCGATTGAGTATTGATAATTAGAGGTGAGTTTATCCACTTTAATTATTTATATTCTCTTCGATCAAAATTTATGGATTTATGTGGATTTGTGATGTGGATGGATTATGGGTGGAAGAAGATAGATGTCAATAATGAAAATTTTGATTTATGGTTTTTAAGGAATCATTATTCTTATATTGATATTTCAATCTTCTATTCGTTTATTTGTATTTTCATAATGGCATATGAATCTATAATTGATATTAGATATTTGAGAACTCACCATTTTCTATGATAAATTTGTGACAAAATTTATCATTTTATAATTTTGATAATAATATATATTTTTATATGGATTATTATAAAAATTACTAAAGATATTGATTGGGAAAGAGGTATTTCTCATGTTTTTTCATCTTCCATGATATTACATTTGAACGTGGTACTTTTTTATAATACTACTAGATATGCTTATAATTATAGTTTCAATTTTGTTTCTAATTTGGTTATGTTAAGGGTAATAATTTCAAAAATTTAAAATCAATCAAATATGTAATTGAAATAATTTTGCAAATAAGGGTTGATATGGATGTGTTTTAATTTATTGGAGAATAATATTCTACTTAGTATTGAATTAAATTATTTTATTGCGATAAATTTTATTATTGTGTGATTTTTGTGGTGCTTACTATAAGGAAGGTAAAGATGTTCTATGGATGAATCTATGGGTGGAATATAGGTTATGAGATTATGTTATTGGTTTTATCAACATGTGCTTTGTAAAATTCCATGTGTGGTATATTAGGATATGATTGATGTTATTCATTGTGTAGTTGAACTATTTCAACCAATCATAGTAATAATGTGGAATGAGTGGGTTGATTTTGGTGATGTTCTATACGTTTTGAGTGGGATTGTTTCATAGTGGCCAAAGGCTTGAAATATATCTTAAAGAGATGAACCTAAAATGTGGTTTGAAACAATTTAATTATTTGAAATATTGCATGGATGACTACTGGTTGGGGTTAATGTGGGAGATGGGTTTAGTGTTTTTTAATTAATTATTTAATATCATGGATTAATTAAAATAAGGGAATTCTAAAATATAAGATCTAGAAATAGAATTCCTGCATGATTCATCATCAGTGACATATATTTATGTGGACGTTAAATGAGGTGTTGGCCTGGTTGCAATGTAATAAATATTAGTAACAGTATAGAGAGGATGTCTTAATTTGGATATTTTTATAATATGTGGTAGTGATATTTTTTGTTTAATTTTTATTATAGGGTTGGTTTTGGTACAAATATATATTTTTTATTTTTTACATGTTATTTCTTTACTCTCCCCACTTGATTCAGATCCCTTTACTGAAACACAATTTATTTTCTATAGTGGTTTTCCCCAATCATCATGGATGTTAATGGAATGGATGGATGACTTCTCCCACTTATATACTCTCCATTTATGTTTTCTGTAAGCTATGGTGGATCAAGGTATTTATGTTCCTTATACCTTAGTGTGTCATTCAATAGTAGACCATACGTGGTAATGGGGAAATGAGAGGATAAATAATGTATTTTAATAACCAATAGGGTGTTAGTATGATTATTTGAGTTGCATTGGCAGACACTTCCATGTATTGAGATAAGGACATAGGATAAGTTCTATAGTAGACCATGTGTGTCATTGGACGAGATAACACTATATAGTGGGGGTCGTTCATGGTAGGAGGTTGATATGTTGTTTATGTTATTTAGATTTATTCCATACTTCTTTATTGGATTTAGAATTTATGAATGGGATATAATGTATTTTGAAATATTTTTTAATGTGATTGGGTGCATAATATATGTGACATTGGAGAATGAGAGAAACATAAAAGCATGTAATTTATTGTCGGGTACCCAATAATTATAATATTTGATATTATATTATTATTATCAGAAGTATTATTTATGATTATTCCCCGGTTAGTATAGGTTGAAGATTTCCATGTAGGTGATTGTTGTTTCAACTTCTGACTCACTAATATATTAATATTACATTTACACATTATAATAGGAGGTTTTGAGTATTCTCTTAATAAGTCTTCTAGTTATTATCAAACATATATATATAAATAGAAATATCATTTATAGGGAGAGATTGTGGACTAATTTGGACAACAGTAGACGAAACTTGGGTTCTATTTTTGAATCATTCCTTAAGATTTTATTTGATATCTTGTCTATTGTTTTAATTAGTCAAACATTAGACATGATTTGAGGGATTATTTCAAGATATAGATATTTATATAATGGTGCATAATAACTCACTACTTAAATCATTATAGGTTTTTAAGGGAAATGGCACCAATTTTTAGGTTTTATTCTCTTAGACCTTATTACTAAGTAGTGGATTATTATAGGTGGGACTTAGTGGTAAAAATTATCCTCACTATAAGTTTAATATTTTTTCTTAGTGGGTTTATCAAACAAAATAGTGGTATCCATGATTTTCATTAAGAACTAGGATTGATATTGGAGTAAGGAGATCATAAGGGTGGGATTGGTTAGTACTGAAATAACACAACATGATATTGAATTAGGACATAAATGAGGTAAATAATCATGGAAACATGATTTTATGTTCCTTTGTGGTATGATTCCATGTCCATGGGTTTGTTCGATGATAAGATGGAAGAGGATGACTGATATTATAGATATCTATGGGAAGGATAAGCATCATTATTATATACAATTATATTTGAATCAGGGTGCTTTTTTAGAATTAAATGGATTTATAATATGAAAATGATAAGATGAAATTAATGAATCATGTATTAGGGGTTTAGTTTGTTGTTTCTGAATATGTCTTCTATTCATCATCCAAATGTGGTTAATGTTTCTAAGGTTTAGCATGATGACATGAAAAACAGTAGGACTGTTAACCTGGCTAATGAGGATGAGGAGTGTAAGAAGACATTGGTTGAGTTATAAAACTTATTTATGACTTAGTATTAGGGGAGAGTCTCTAATTAGATCATATTGTGCAATATGGATGCTTTCATGTCACTTTTAGGTTGATCCAGCAATGGATGAGTACAATTATTAAGTGGTAGTCATTTAAATGTGGGGATAAACATAGTCATATAAGTGGTGCTTTGTATCAAGGAAGATGAATATAAAATAGAATTCATTGTCCTATAGGTTCCGTAGTGTTATGGGGATAGAAAGCCATTTGAGATGTAGTTTTTCTTATTTTACCTTGTTCAATGCATTTATTGATTCCAAAATGTCACTACTTTGTTAGAAAAACATTTTCTATTCCACGGTAGTCAGGGAGGGTAGTATTCAACTGAACGTAATTCTAAAAATATCTCTTAAAGACCATATGAGAATGCTTGATGTGTTTTAGAGTTTTATGACGATGATGGTGTAGCATTATTAAATTTTGGATTTCATTATTCATTATATGAAGATATAAAATATCAATCTCAACATCAATGTTTTGCATTATGTGAGTGTGGTTATGAATTTCTTCTATATGGGAATCATTTTCTGTGAAGAGGAGAGAAAAAATAGGGTTTTCATTTGTGAGAAGAGAATCAAATAGTCTGTGGATATTTGGATCCATTTTTACCTTAGTTATAATCCTTCTCATTTGTTTCATTTGATATAATGGTGGTAGGGTCTCATAAGTTAAAGGGGAGTTTTTTTATGTCATTACCGATGAGGTTGAATATTTACCACCTCCGCATGATATTGATTTCCGGTTCGAATTATATTATTGCAATCTAATTTTAATCAATTATGATTTATTAGAATCATATATGATTCTGGATTTGTGTGTTAATATTGATAATTTGATGGTTTTTGGAATTATTTGGCATGGTATGTCATCATGACGTGTGTCAGTGTTGTTCGCCAAAAATATTGGATGGTATTTTATGGTTGTCTGTATTATAATGAAGGATGAATCAATTGAATTTAATCAATATTTAAATTTTTCTGAGTATTGATGTTCTATTCAACTAGTTGACAGGACCTTGATGGGTGTCATTGTTTGATCTATAGTTAAGATATTACAATAGAGTTTAGAAGAGGATGATATCCAAAAGAAAATTTTCCACTATCAATATGGTCACTTTGACCTGATATACATTCCAAGAACTGTCATAAACACCCAGTACATATTACTTGGACAGATTAACTCTGTGTTACATGGTGACCTGGATCGATTCATGATATTATTCGTCAAATATTTCCTCATAAACATGAAGTCAAAGGTGTTGAATATTTGAGCACCTTATATCCATTATATATGTTTTTAATCACCATTAACATTATAGTAATTTGTCTAAGTATATTTTTTTTGTTTCAAGAGGTTCATTTCCTAGAGCATGCAGTGTATTAATAGGGTGTTACAATGGACCGTTTAAATATTGATGTGGTTATTTCATAGTTGGAAACCAAGAATGATTTATAGGTTCATAGTTTCCTTGATGTATTTGGTTATTATATATTGTTTCTGTCAAACTACTCTCTTGTTTTGGACTCACTGATATTATTGAATGAAAAAGATGTGGTTTTAACTTGAACAGGTCAATTCAGGGAATATTATTAATACATTAATATGATTTTGATCAGTAACCTGATGCCTTTGTCTTATGGGTAGGTGGTTATGTTTGAGGTTTTAACAGATGTATATTTTTTCATTTTGGGGTCAGATATGTTGAATCATTGAGTAGTGATATCCAATGGGTTCAGGAAGATATGTCCCCATAAGAATAGACATTCCAACTATGATCCCAAGTTTGTAGTAGTGTTTTTTCTAGTATGAGTTCATGAAACCACATCATCGATATGTTATTTTTAGACATTACATATTAGAGGAGTCCGAGTGAAATTTTTTAACACTAGGTTTAGAGTCTTTGAAAATAATGGTTTATGATGATTCTCAAAGATTAACATTTTTATATCTGATATCTTTCAATTATGGGAGATTTTTTTATTGATTCCATGATATGGATGTTATAGGGATATAATATTTGTTAATATAGATATTCCTAGAGAGTGATGATCAAAGATGAAAACTAGGTTTGTAGTATAGTTTGAATCTTTTAGATGATAGTAAAATATTCCATTAAGTTGTGTATGGAGGTTTCTCAGTGGGGAGAATCCAAGGTATAGGTAATACGAGATTTTTAAATTAGGATGATGATCTAGACAATTGGTCAGAGGATAATTAAGATTAGATAATGTTTCAAGGGATATTATTTATTATATTGGTTATGTGTGATGTGATTATTCACGATTACCATGAAGAAATAGTAGTAGTGTATCCTTGTATGAACAATATATATCATTCCATAATATAATATATATTGTGGAAAAGTATAAAGAAGTTATTGGAAATTATTTTATCATGGTTCATGGTCTATCAATTAATAAAAGTAGGATCATTTTATTCTAAGGGGTTTATTATGCCCATCAGATTTCCTCTAGATGAAATGAGAGGATATATTGATGTATTTTTTTAATGGACTATAAAGATCCTATGGATGAAATATTGTGATCTTTGTGATTATGAATTGGTTGATAAAGTCGATCCACTTCTTGAATACAACGTAGTTGGGTGTTATAGAGACATTGTAGGGGGTTTATGTGGATGGGGTTATCTAACATTATGTGGTACGAAGAGATGGTTTGGTCTGATTAGAATATTTATTTCAACTACATAGTCTTTAGAGGATTATTTTGTTGATTTCGGATACAAGCGGTGACTTTTTTCATTTTTTCCATCTGTGGATGTTTGATCAAATGTAGTGAACATTCTATTCACTGGATTATATGATGAAATATTGTTTCTTGTACTTAGGTGGATCATTGATGAAAATATTACACTTTTTTTAGTTGTCCTAAAACTATATAATCCACCCATTATTTATAATGGATCCATTAAATGAATATTATGGGTGGCCATTTTATTATCCATTGTGCTAGAACATATTTGGGGATTCAGTGGTCCTTGGATTGTATATAGTGTCCAGCATAATATATAACATTTAGTTGGTTTTTTTAAAGATAAAGGTGGAGAAGGATCCTTAGAAATACAATACATTTCAGAGGAGGATGTTGTAGGAGTTAGTTTCTTGGTATCATGTGTTCTTGAGGGTTCCCACTTGTTTTGGGTAAGAGATGTATTGTTGGGTGAGTAAGATATCATTTTAGTTTATTAGTCCTTTCATTGTGTTTTATCATATTGGAATGGTGTCATATCAGTTGGTTCATCCTCAACCTATGGATTTGATCTAGGAAATTTTCATCGTGTCAAAACATTAGTTATATCTTTACAAAGAATCTCATGTTATCAATTAGTGAGAGCTGGATATAGAGGAGTGGTGGCATCTGTAGAAAATAATGTTGGGATTTTTGGTAAGTGAAAGAAAGTGATATGTGGTCAAAAAAATCTATTTTTTTATTTTATATAGATTAATGGTCATTTTTAGGAGTGTATGTGGTAACGTGAGTCCCATATGTGCTCTTAAAATGCCATGATTTTTTATTCTCTTTTTTCCTTATGTATGAAATGATTCGTTTTTATTTAGATTCAATGATTTATTTCCATTGGATTTTATCATAATATATTTTACATGGACATATATCTAATTTAGTTGGTGGAATTTATTGTTTGAAAATTAAATCATGTGGAGGGCATGGTAGGTGTTTTTTTAAATTTCATTATGGGGATGGTTTCAATTTTCATTGAAAAGAATCATTTGATAGGTATCTAATGCAATGGTCTGTACCATCCAAAAATGTTACATAGTGTGTTTTATGGGATGGAGGTATTAGGAAGAGGTTTGAGGATTGTTTATAGAATTACAATAATATATTCACCCGGTGGATATATATTTTCATATTCATTGAGATTGTACCGTAGAGATATTGTGATCTATTTTTGGTGTCTCTACCCAGAGAGGGGTTACTACAATGCAGAGTATTGGATATTTTGTTGTGAGAAATTTGATGTATAGAATATATGGAAGAACTATTGTGCTATTTCTTGGTGAATTTGTTTTAATATCCTTTGGGGCACAATGATGTTGGTTTCACTAGGGTTTATAGAAAAAAAACCTATATGTTTATGCGTGAATATTAACCCCATGCCATGAGCTCCCTTTTTTCTTGCCAGATTATAATGTTGTGTCCTCCCCTAGAATACATTTATTACATTTTATTTTACATGATATTTGGGTAAATTGGTTATTATTTTGGTATATATTATATAATCTCTCTCATGGATTTCATCCTATAATTCATGGGAATGAGTATTGGTGATCAGATATCAGTTTCTCCCTAATTATATTTCATTTTATAATAAATCAATATCTAGATAAGGTTATGAGTATGGTATACGGTTATATTGTGTGAGGATGAATCTTATGAATGAAAATGGATATTGTATTTATGTTTCTTAGGATTTTCTTATCGTGATCTCAATATTCGGATTATCTCTCCCTTAAATCACATTTATGATGATGCTTGTGAATATTCAATTAAGGATATGGATTTCGGAACACTTCATTATCTATGTAAATGGTGGGATAAGCATGATTTTGTTTTACATGGTCATATTTTTCATGATAACCTAATAATGATAAAGAACTGGACTGTGTAATTGATGGAAAATGGGTGTTTCACAGGTTTTCACCCATATCCTTGATATTAATTTTTCACCTAGTTCTTATTTTATTCTATTAATAAAAATAATTATTGGGTTTTTATCCATGGGTGTTACTATAATTATTGAATCATAGATTCAAATGTAATAAAATATAAATAACATAAATATGTTAACAAGATAATTTAATTAAAATGGAGTTGATATAGGATTATTTTTGTTTATGGGATAATGTAATAGTGATTGATGCTAAATTGTTATTTTTTATTGCGATAATATTTATTTTTATAGCTAGTATTATTTTATGGATCTGGTAATGATGATGTGGGATGGTATTGAGTGATGTTGATGATTCCATGGGTGGAATCATGTAGATGGGATTAAGGTATTGATTTGTGTAGTAGAGGTATTTGATGATTCCTAGGTCATAATTGTAGGATGTGATTGAGGTTGTCATTATATGGTGGAGTTGTCACTGACTATTCATGTTTCAAAGTGGAATGATTACGAATTTATGGTATATTTTAGGTATTATTGGGGTCGTATTGCTTGTTAGTGGCTCATTGGCATGAAATATAACATGAATTAATGCAATAGAAATTTGAATAGTTATAATTAAATAACTTGATGTTTGGAATGGATGAAGAATGGGTGAGATTAATGTTTGTGATGGTTTGATTGAGGCATAATTCAAGATGGGATAAATGGATAAATGATTGTAAATTATTTGGAAAATTAAAAATATAGAAAAGAAAATATGGTACGATTAACTAGTTATTAAACATGTTTTATGTGCCTATTGTAAGAGATGTGAGGTTGGGTTTGATGTTATTGTATGATCAAATAGTAGGAAAAAGAGATGGTAGTGATGTTTAAGCGGGGTGTTAGTTATGGTTATGCTGAATTGTTTTAGGTTTGTAATTTTTTTTGTTTATATCTATTTTTATTATGTATTTCACTTTGATTTCTATACACACCTCACTCGAGTTGGATACCCTTATCAACACCCAACCTCCAAAGGGAACTGAGTATTTTCCCTTAACATCTAGTTTGGTGAGGGAACATATGGATGACTTCTTCTTATTTCCTAATTTCCCTTCGAGCTGAGTGACATGATATTATTGACCGAGGATTGTGTGATCATTCTATAGAAATATGTGATGTACTAGTAAAACCTATGGGGTAGTTGTGTGATATGTTGGGAGATGATGTGATGGAAAATACCATAAGGTGTTTATATGATTCTATAAAGATCCTTATAATACCATATAGGGAATTCAGATGTGGAAAGGGGGTATGTGCATTTGAAAAACATATAATGTATTTGATGAGTTAGTGTTATATAGTTGTGTGGTGAATTATAGGAGTAGAGAATAATTTTGATGACCACCGTTTCCATGATAAAATAATATATTCAATATGTGATAAAAAGATGATAAAATGTGTGTTGAAAGGTTAATAAAGAAGGTATTATGATTATATAACATTTAATGTTTTCGTGTTAGAGAAATAGACCATTATATATGTTTTTAATGGGAATCCTATTTCTATATTCTTTGATTTTATTTTGTTATGCATTATTTGATGAGTGATCCTATGGTGAGGCTGGGTTGCAGGTGACCTGATTCGTGATTTTTGGTTATATTGTCTTCTTAAAAATGAAATAGTATTCTCTTTACACATTTTTTAGAGGTATTTTTTATGACCCAACTGAGTTTAACATTTATGTTCACACACATAGACACAGACACAAAGACAATACATATATATATATTGTTTTTTCATGGTTATATGGAAATAGATGGGATAAGGACAAAGAATTTTTTATTGGCGCTTGGGTTTTATAATAGAGACACTACCAATTAGTATTATTAGTATTTTTTGGTTACTTATCTATAATAAATTATTCATGCAATGTGGTATTATTATATGACTGGATTATTTAAATTATACTTTTAATAATAGGATTACTTATGTCTACCTGAGTGTTATGAGGGTAATTCCTCCCATATGAATAGTGTATACCCTCAATGGTTGTCACCAACCTAGGGCATATTGGTGGAATCCCTACGAGGTCACTGTCGTCATCACAGTGGGCCCACTAAGAACCCATGTTGTTGTTTTTTTAATGGTATTATGGTGTAGGTAGTTTGTTATATGGGTTATATGTTTTGTGCTAGGTGAATATGAGGATATATAATAAGATAATATGAGTTTGTATCATTGGATGATGGATAACTGATCAATTGGTGAGGGATTAGGTGTTTGTTTAAGTTTTTCGACCATTGTGATAGGATTGGAAATACCATTGTGCTTCTTCAGAGATGTGTGGGGTATATCGGAATTGGTATATTATAGTTAGATCATGATTTTTTTTGGAAAATCATAGATATTTTATAGATATAGATGGATCTTAATTTTACATCCTAGATAACTAAACCCCATGAATGATATTTTTAGTTTTTGTGCAATATGTTTTACTATGGCTGGAAAATTATATTTTTTAATGATAAATTCTTTTAGATGAAAGTTCATAGTTACTATTGTTATTTAGATAGTTTTGGATATAATGGAAATTGATGGGTCACACAGGGTTCACCACAAGATGAGTTGAGTTGAATCAATTAGAAATTCTGGTTAGGATGTTTATCATGAAATGACATGAAGGGTTAGATGAAAATCTCTATTTGATAGTACATAATTAAACTATATTGGAATCCAACATGAGGGTAATCATCTAAATTATAGATTATGAGTTTTAAATGTGATATAGGAAATCATGTAGTTCAAGAATCCATGGAAATAAATCCACATTCCTTTAGGATTCTAGGATTCTCATTGTTGATGACCATAAATCCATGTTGGGGATTACTATTTTGGGAAGTATGTGGTATGACAATAGGAATTATTTAGAAATTTGAAATTTTAGTTTAGGGATACTAAGATGAATTTTGATTAGTCGTGTGAGTGAAGCTGATGTTCCCTTTAAGATAATGCATATCATATGATAGTGGCATCAACTGAGGGTTGTCCATAGTAGTGAATGGTAATATGTGGACTTTTGGAATCATATGACATGGAAGCTAAGATATGGGTCAATATATTATGTTTAAATCAGTTGGTATATTTGTCATGGTTTTATGTAATTCCATTTTTGGTGTGAGATTAAATTAATAGAATGATTGCATAAAAAATTCATATAGTGGGGAGATAATTACTATCCTTCGGCATGTGGCACAAATTTTTTACTGGTATTAGTAAATGTTGTGATTTGGGAATACATGGTTGGGATGATAGGATGATGAGTTCAATTATTCATTATATGGAGATATGTTTCATCATATCTGTTATTGAGGTCACACATGATTTAGCATTTTTCATTTGTGGTGGTTAGTCTACACACCTTGAGTGGATAATACTGAACATTCTAGAGTTAATATGTTATGTTACATTTGTGTGCTATAAAAATATCATATATTTTGAAGCATCACATTATGTATCCAGAGTTATTTTCATAGAGGTTAGATGCCTGTATTGAGGAAATAAATGTGTGGAGAAGAAAATTAGATTTTCCTTGTTTAATTGAGTTTGGTAATGTGATATTAGAATAAAATATATAGTATTAATGAAGATTAACAAATGTGTGATGTGGATTCATGTGTCTTTACATGAAATCACAATGAGATAAATCAGATATAAATTTGGTGGAGCTGAAACTTTTTAAAATTGAGAATGGGTGTAATCATCATATTTTAATGATTAGATGAGATGGTTTTAGGAAAATACTAAATACTTCATGGGAATGAAAATCCCTTTGTGGGGGAGTTTTTAATGAACCATGATTTTTTGTGTTGGTATGATTTATTTGAAAGTTTAATTATTAAATAATGATCTGAGGAATCATGATAAAAGATATTTGGAATGGAATTATATGTGTTGGGAAATATCTAGGAAAATATTATACACATGTTCATGTTTTTTATATTTTTTTCGGTTCTATGATGAAATCAGAGGAGTATGTTTTTGTGGTAGGATAAAATTTTGTTTTAGGAGTTAGATGATGTAACAACATGGTAAAATAAAATTTGAAGTGTATGTTCCGGGAGTCCATGTTATAGATTATAATGTTTTTCCATGATGGCTACTTGCGGGGGATTCATCACACCGAATCCCTGAGGGGTTGTGTGAGATGTTGGATTCATGGTGGAGTATAAGGATAACCCCCAGTGGTTGGTCTGGATGTGGAGTGTTGGTTCTTGTCTTATAAGTGTGGATATAGGTGTAGAACTACACTATGAACCATTGTATAATTCTGTAACTAGACCACATGATGGGGCATTACACCATGAATCCAAAAAAAACACTCTATAAAATACCTATTTAAATTTTCTTTAACAATGTAAAACCTATAATTTATATATAGTACCCTTCAAAATTTATCCACGAAGGAGAGGTTATGATAGTTAATTTCTCTAGCCATATTCTATTATTTTCCACTTTCCCCTATTGGATTTGTAGTTGATCTGGATCCATTTTTTCACATCAAATCTTGGTATTATATTTTCAATTTCTATTATTGGTAAAATATATGATTCGGTGTGTTTTATTTTAGGGTTATTAATATTTTTCCGTCAAATTATGGTGGATTCATCTAAATATGTAGTTCATATATAGTTTGGTATCATGACGACCCATAACAAGGAGGAATTCCATATGATTCTTTCAATTTTGATTGAGGTATGTCACCTGATTGATTTTTCATGGGATTTCCCTAAATTAACATGTACTTATAGATTAATTTAATATCAAATGATGGGGATTTTGATCATGTGAGTTTTTATTGCATTTTATCAGTTGTTGGCATCCCATTTCCCATGTATTAGACTTTTAGATGTACTCATGCATATCTATTTTGATATGAATTATAGAATAAATTTTGTTACATAAATATAAATGCTAATATTTATTTTCTGAAGATTTTTTATTATTAAGGGCCTTGAGAGTTATAGTATTCTCAATGAAAGCCTTGTTTTTGGTTGGAAAAGCATTGAAAAATATGTTAAATATATTTTGGAAGGTTTGGTTCAATTCATACTAAATTATATTCATGTATTTAATGACCTATGATTTTTTCCATGTAAAATAAATCTTTTTATATGAATTTTTATTATATTTCACAAATACACACCAAAGGACAATGAAGGTTCAGTGTCTTTATAGAATTGACACAAAATCTTTTGATTTTGTGAATGATTGTAAACATACCCAATTAAAAAATTTCCACCTGTCAAACTACATAGACAAACCATACATAAACGATTATTCATATCCAAGAGAAAATAAACATTTGAAAAATTGAGATCAAATCCTCTATATGGGTAACCCTAGGAGATATCAAACTGAAATAAGAATAAGTGTATTAGAAAATGAGAGTAAAATTTGAAAATCATATCCTTTATAAAAAAGATCAAAACATTAGTCATGAAACAAATCTTAAAAGTTTATTAATACATGAATCCCAATGAAATAAAAAAACATAATCTATTAGATAATATAGTTGGAATATATTTTTAGAATTCCCTCAATAATAGAAAATATTTTCTTTATTAGTGAAGGGTCATTTATAAAACAATTATAGAGTTATGAATTCACTCTCTAAACCATAATAAAATTCAAGATTCACAAACAATACTATCATTGAAAAAAATTCCCTTATTAAAATAGGTTCACTCCTCATTAAATTAATGTTTACCTCATAAGGTATTAATCATTACAGAATTCATTTGACAGAGATATGGTTTTTACCAATCCTAAGTTATAACATTCACACCATCCATGGTTATAATGTATCCACCATCTTTGGTTATAATATTATCACTATCATTGGTTATAACATAACTATTTTAATTTTTATAAGATAACCACCGTAAAAGATTGAAATCCATACATTGGTGTTCTAAAAGATCATGAAACTTTTGTCTTCTAAAAACCCTTGAAAAGAAATGGTCTTCAATGAAAATTTCCTCCTACCATAACCCATGGAAAATAAATGGTTTTTATAGAAATTTATTCATTTCACCAATGAATAGCCCATTGAATAATGAATTGTTTTGCTAATAATATTTTCATTATAAATATACAAATCATTTGGATAAATATTAATGATATCACTGAATCATAACCTCAATAAATCTTATGTATCATAAGAGGTTGTCATCTTATATGTAAATTATCTTTAAAGATCACTTGGAACATATCTTGAAGAATATATCATTTATAATTTAAAAAAATCATTAAAATCTAATTATTTACAAAATATTAAATAAAAAGTTTCATTTTTAGAAAACATGTAAAAAAATAAAAATATAAATTAATTCATTGGGTGGTCATGATGATGAGAAATATCATTCATTCCATATATGTTAAAAAAATTCCTTTCACATATTTGGTAAAATCTAATATCAAATTTTTTCGAATTTGACAGGAATATTACTTTTAAAATAATTTTTTATAAAGTCAAATATCAATAAAGAATAACTTTAAAATACTATCACAAAATAACAAAAAAATTCTTAAAATCATGTTTTTTATACATGGTAATGGTTGAAAAAATTGCTATAGGGGGATACATCAAACTATGGTGGTCCATTTATTTTTTTAAAAATATCACTAGGTCAAAGAATCATTACATATCCAAGCCTAGGTAAATTCCGAGGATCTCAAATGATTATTATTGAGAAAAAAAATGAAATTGGATGCATACCTTGTTTGAAATGAAGTGTTCTCGACTATAGCTAGTCATTCTTATCGTTCCATGATGGATCCAATGTTAAACCCATCTAGATTATCCAAAAATTCTCTAAGATTCCACGTTATCACCATTCATCAAAATCTATGTGCACGTACAGACATCTGTTGAATCCTTTTCCATCATGATGATCTCCTTGATCTTGTTCCTTCTATCAATCAAAGGCATTATTGGATCAGTTATTGCAGAGAGAATTTATCTCTCTAGAATGTAGGAGGATGAAAAATAGATCGCTCCATTTGAATGCATAGTGAACCCTGAAATGATCTCCCTCTATGCTTATATAGAGGATTTCTCAATTTCCTATATAGGGTTTCTCATATGCATGAAATAAATCTTCCATTGAATAATCCATACAAATTAATTATGATGAAGTCAGGTGAATCATAATGTTAATTTATATTTTATCACCTACATGTAATATATATTAAATTTTTTACTTATTAAATATTGATCCATTCAACTCGACTAACAATTCATGCTAATCTTAATTAGACATGTGAATTTAAAATAATATCCATTTGTGTAATATTATTCAACATAATTAGTTAAACACTTTTAAATAAATTTATTAAATAAATTCATCCCATTAATATTTACATTATTAATATTTCTTTTATTTATTGATTGGTGAACAATGACATAGAAAAAACTAGGACCTCATAGTTGGTTTACCTGGTCTAATATTTTAATACACCAGAATTTGGCATATTCATGAAATCACTATTTCATGTGACCCTTTAGGACCATATCACTAATGTATTGAATAGTATTCATAACCAATATTGGAGTTTATCAACCAATGAAGAACCCTAAAATGATAATGAGCAGTCATTTCTATGAAAAAAACTACAAACTCATAGTGTGTAATATAATATTATTTTTCTTTAGATATCCTAAAAAGAAGGATGAACACATGTTCCATTGTCCTTTTATTATTTATATTTTTTTGATAAAATTTGATGGAATTACACTTTGATTACAATTTCCATTGATTTATTAAGGTATTACCATCCTGATCAACCCGATCTGAGATATATTACCTCCTTAAATGGGTAGTGATATATTCTATATTGAGTGTTCATCCAACATCATACAAAAAATGACTCACCAAACATAATTTACTTCACTATGATTTAATTATCATGAATATTTACTTTTATCAATGCAAAAAAATCCAATAGAAGACATTGATAGTGATATCAATTCAAGAGACTAATACACACGACTTTAGATCAGAACATCGAATGGAACTCAAAACAAGTGGTGATCCTTTTGGTGGTTATGTCATCATGATCTCACATACCATATATCACCATGTTAGAACATGATGAGAAAAAGTTTCAAATAATGTGATCCCCCAACACCTAATAGTAATAAATCAATTATTTATAGTCAGTATTATGTATTTATAATATATGACATATGTTTAAGAATTTCTCCATTTTATCTCGATGCTCTCATTATAGCCTTGGGTTTTCTATAAAAATTGTATTTGTTAATTAATCTATAGAAATTACCATTTAATAGTATACATAGATGTGAGTAAAAATTATTGATAAGTAAATATCATGTGTAGCTCACTATGTCCATGATATTGTAAACAAAAGTACTAATAATATCAAGTGTAGGGAACCCACCATTACACAAATCTTACTTGAACTACATACAACATACTAAATATCCTTGTTAGAAATCAAATGATCATTATAATCTTTCAACTGGGTCATGTATTTAGTTTCTAGGTCCTCCAAATATCCACTCCAACAAAATTATGCTAAGTGTGACCTCACCACCGTGATTGGAAAAGATATCAGAAGATGCAATCCCTCAATTTATTCCTTCCTTCCTTATAGAAAACATGATTCCATGGATAATACATGTAATAAATTATCATAATGAAAAAAATACATACTTGGTGTGATTCCAAGAACTGTAAAAAATCATTGCATTTAGTACAATACATCATATCTTCCTTGAATACTGCAATATACTTGGTATTTGTATATATGGCTACAACTCAATTGTATGGGATCTTCATGGTATTTACTTTATCCTAAGTATGATAATAGATCACATTGATCCATGAATGTAAAATTTATTTCCTCTCAATAATTGTAGCCCATCCACTCCATATACCAGGTAAATATCTTTTATACATTATCTAGTACTATTTCATTGTTTTGATAGCTCCCCATGGAGTTATCCTAAATACAATTGATATTTTCCTATCATAATATATATATTAAAAATAACAAAACATGTACTTATCATGGGATATATGATTGATTAGTCAATAAATCATATGGTATTTAACTATACACATTAATCTCCTCCAATTTCCATTCATATCTTTTTGTAGAGATTTATGCAATGTGACATTAGTAATAAATCACTCTCAAATTGTTCCAACAATTATTTTTCAATACCATGTTTGTATATGTATGATTTACTATGTCTATACAGTTGTTATATCAACATCATTTTATATTTTTCTCTTGAACATTGGTTCATACATTAAATCAATCTATAGAGAGTGAACTTCTTCCTTATCTAAACTAACTGTAAGAAAAATAGTTGTTTATTATATGATACAGAACATATTTCACATGTAAAACCATATTTCTCCCACTAACATGTTGTAGACACATGGAATCAATTCAATCCAAATGAGCATTCTATGATCATGTTGTTTTTTCAATCATAAATCAGATTTCAGAATCATTCTCCCTTTATTACATTATATGATGTGTCCAACCCTTTTTTCTTGTGACATCTATAAACCTTCAATGATTTGTTCCCATGATATTTAATTCTCAATAAAATGGTCAAATAAATTAGCTATGATAATAAAACTTCTATTGGATTTACGTATAAAGACTTGGAGTTACCCAATGCACCTTATTGTTACCACACATGTACCATCCTTGGATCAACTTACTTAAATACCCACCACATTATTCAAAAATAATATTCCCCGTGAACATTGATTCATGGAATCCATTATTGATTTATAGTTGATGTTTTCAATCATAGACAATTATCATATACTACATTCATATAAGAATAATTATTCTCAATGAATAATGTGTTTCCACCCATGTTGAATATAAAATCATCACCATGGTTTTAACCATCTTACATTGTATATTTATCCTGAACATTACTCTTCCACGCCTCTTGGGGAACTAGTTCCTCTGAAAACTATTTATGTGACTTTTTTATTGACTAAACACAAATCTTTCTGGCTATCACTATATCAAGTACAGATGTGAAGCCTTTCACAAAAATGTATCCTATCACCTGACTACCACTTTTATAGCATAAAGATTTCTACATTACCCTATGAACCACTATGATAATTGCTTTTGATGAATTTTTTGTTTTACATTGTGAATATTTGATTATATCCTTAATAAACAATTTTCCTCAAAACAAATGTTCTTGCGACATAATGGATTTCCATTATACAATAACTCAAATAAAATACAATTTTCTTGCTATTTTGACAATGGTTATTGGATAACAATGATATTTCCATAACATCTCTAGAAACATAATGGATTCATCAATAATGATTATTAGTCAATACAATGATGATCCTTTTACTATAATCGTGATATGATGTGTATATGTAAATTAATATTTTCAGAATTACTCAATGAAACTTTTGTTGATCAACGTTAATTTGTAAGAATAATCATCCAACCTTACAATTTTATTCACAGCCCTTATGGGGATATTGGTAATGAGCATTTAAGAACTACTCCACACAATAATATATTGATTGATTAATGATTTCTTGAGATATTCGTCCCCAGACCAACATGTAGAATCATATATCTTCTTAACATGCATATTACATCCTTAAATTTCACATCACTAAAGAACATAGATGAATGTTACTATGTTTAGTAATAAACATATAGCTTACTCTTATTGTAGCTTACATTCTCTTGCTAAACTAATTTCAAAATATTCATGGAGAAATTCTATTAGTAAAACAAATTCAAAAACTAAATAAGTATATACATTGATAATAGATATGGTGTTTTGATCATCTGAGAGTAAATACCATACTATGTATATCCAGTACATCGAATTGACGTTTTACTGGATTAATAATTATCTTTCAACAACTTTGAATAAATTTTGATCCTATTATATTCATTATGTGTTGCCTATGATTCAATCATTAATCATTTATTGGTTTAGTTTTGAACACCAAAAACAACATTCATTCCTGAACTGGAATAAAGTCTCATATTATTCATTGGACATGTGATATTATTGTTTTGTTGATACTCCAAATGTTCAATTAGAATTAATAATCTTGGAAATGATAGTGTCATGTGTTTCTCTCAACTAAATTCCTAACCAGCCTTGATCGTCCTCTTAAACAATTCACCTTTCTACTTGTAATGTTTCAATAATTAAATGATTATTGTATTTAGATAGACATTTGTGATAAGGATATTTTATTTAATACATAAGAAATATAGTAGAAACATTACTTACAACTGATGAATAAAATTTATGAAGAAGAGACTACTTTGTTGATTCGATTTATTGTATTAAAAAATCCATAAAATTATTTTTTGACACTCGAATAAAATAACATCATATTTAATACCTATTTATTTAATGGAAATTGATAAGGTTTATTTTTAAGTCGCAGTCATCATCGCAAGTCTTTTATTTAAACATGATTTCCTTAAGTAATGTAGAATTACATATCTTTAATGTTATTATTTCTTGGAGAACATTTCAAAAAAATTAATGAATAATTATTGATGAATTTTACTATTTATTATTTTTTGTGTTCCCCTCTACCATGAAGATTCATAAAATAATAAAAAAATGAATGTTGGAAAAAAATACCTAGCTGGTTTGGAGAATATAATATTGGCTTATCCATTTAAACATAATGGATCTAAAAAGACCCAGGGAAATATTACCTATGTTATAGTTTGACTCATCAATCAAATCGAACCTTACTAGTGTGTTCATTTCTCATATGTATTAGACCATGACATGGTGGGGTCTGTGACATACATCAACCAGTCATTGTCTAAAAAATACTCGAACATAGGTGAGAGTGCCTTAGTAATACAAAATATAGATAACATGCAATTATCATGGATCACAGACCCTCATAAATATTAAAAATGAAAAAATGATGATGTGATGACTGCCTTTTATAAATAAATCATTATAAATAATTATATATTAAATAAATAAAATAGGCATAGACACGGTTATTCAATATGTCAAGACTAGTCACTAGGTAATATAAAACCGTTATAAGAATTAAAATCCTATAAATTAAAGTCTTATGGAATTAAATTTAATTAAATGAATTACATATATTCATAAAATTTAATTCGGTCTAGTTCATTAATTAATTTAATTTTAATTAAAAAATTTTAATTACGTAATTAATTTAATCTATTTTCAAAATAAATTTATTTCCTCGGAATTAATAATTATATTTAAACCAATTATTAAGTAAATTTAATTTAATAATACTACTAAATTAATTTAGATAATTTATTATAATTAAATAATTAAATCATATGGTCCAAAAAAAACACTGTGTAGGGCATGTACGGGTGGCGGAGGCCCTGTTTAGGCCTATATAAGGACATGAAGACCACGTGTAAGGGTGTTCCGGGCCGGGAAGACCCACACTGATGCAACATGAATCAGGAAGCCCCACAAAGATAATATGCAGTCCCAAACTGAATCATGGTTGGGGTAGATTCGGCTTCATAGACAATGTTTTCACTCAAGGTAACTTCATGGATGTTGGTGGGGAAACTAGAATTTGGGGCTCAATATTGGATATGGCCTGGAATGAGTTGGAAAAGGTTCCATGGCAGCAAATAGGGGTTGTATTTTGTACATAGATAGGTTGTGGATGAATAACTTGTAGATGGCAGTTTTTCACTTGTGAACCAAGAGGCGGCACCACATATTGGTCATGATAGAGGGTGGTTTCCTTCGTTTTCTTTCATCTTTAGTTGGTGTTAGATTATAGATTGAGTGAGGGGATGGGTGGTTCAGAATTTTTTGCTTGGAGGATGGAAGGGAGACATGTTTTGGGGTCCCCAGAGGAGGTCGGGCTACACAATAGGTGGTGGCCTATGAAAACTGGTTCCACATAGGCCAGATCACAAGATTAGGGATGGAGGGATTCTGAGTAGGATAAACATCATTAGCTGGGTTGTTCCTCTATGGTGACGCGGTAGGATGTCAGGATAGTAGGGATGGAATCTCGATGGGGCAGACGATAGTGTTGGTGACATGTTTTCCCGGTGGCTTTCTTATAATGATGGGGTTGCAATAGCATTTCAATGGGATGGAGGTGTGTGACTACCAGAGGGTTGAGGAGGAGTAGCTGGGTGCTTTGGCGGTGTTGGAAATTCCAGCTAGGGCACATGAGGTTGGAGACAAAAGGGACCCACCAGTGAATACTTTTGTTGGAAATAATCATCTGTTAATATTTTTTAATTTCTACTAGTGAACCCTTTTTTTTATATGTCAAAACAATTCTCCATACCCATTTTTTTATTCATCCTCTGACCCAAGATATGTTGTTAACTCTCCACACTAACTCATCCCATTCCAAATTATTAAATAAAACATAAATACATTTTTTTGGAAACTTAACGAGGGATAAAAAATTTATTGTATAATTTCATCATCCGTGGAAAAAGACTTCAATATCTGGAAAGCCCATCTTATTTTAAAATTAAAAATAAATTTATTTATTTTTAAAATTTACATAATAATAATATTATAATATTTGGTAGAAAAATCCTTTTTTAGGCCATAGATTCTAGAAGAAATAGATTTGATTAAACAGAATTAATCTATGACATCAATCGAGGGTATTACTAACATATGTATATATATATGTGTTCTTTGATATTATTACCTTACAACCACATAAGATAAATATTAAATTTTTCAGATTGACATAAACTTTACTTCTCAATGTAGTTAGACATGCTATTAGTTCCTTTGAAACTTTATTAAAATCTTACACTTATTTTTATGTAAATTAATTTTTTCAAGTGATGAAAAATTCACAACATATATATGATTCGAATTATTGGTATTGCAATGCACAATGGAATTCATAGGGATGAGGATTTATAAATCCATAATCACTAGAATGGTAGAACTTTTTAAATCCGGTGATCCAATCCATGTTACAATATAAGGATATTGCGGGAATATAATTATGAAACAAACTAAATCTAAACAAATAATTTTTTTTGAAATGAATAGTGCTCGAATGGTGCGAGTTACTAATCATAATTTCTCAAGGGATCCAAATCCAAACCACACTAACTCATGAAAAAATTCCCGTAGAATCCACACACTCACTATTTGTCAAAATCTGGGAGCCTACACAGACCTTCATCGAATCCTTTGGCATCACAACGATCACTTCGAACACATGACTTCGATATTTCAAAGGAAATCGTGGATCAATGCATATATTGAGAGATTATTTCTCACTCTATAGGGTGTGAGGAAAGAAAATATCTCATTATGATGGAATGAATTGTATAATAGAAATGAGCTATCTCTGTTCTTATATAGTGGATTTCACAATTACCTAGATAGGGTTCACAACCCTTATAAAAGTATCATCCACCAAAGAATCAAAAAAAATATTATTTTGTACTAATCAACATCATAAATTTTATTTATATTTTATCACATACATATAATATTTATTAAATATATTACAAGATAAGAACGATTCAGTTAACTATAATCAACATTTACTCAATTATTAAATGAAAAAAATATTATAAAAATATTCATTTGAATAATATTTGTCATCATATATAATTAAACACATGTGAATAGTTTTAAAAATAAATTCTTCACAATTATTCATTATAGGAATAATGGTAAATTTATTTATTAATCGATGGGTGATTATTTTCAAAACTCATAAACCCCATGGTGGGGTGCCTTATGGCTAATATAACTATTCACTAGATTTGGGAAGCTTATTGAACATACTATTTTGTGAGACCCTCTAGGCCCATATATCAAAAGTATTGAAGTTTATTCATAGACCAAGAGAGGATTCATTAAACCCATCGAGGAACCTAAAATGGAAAGGAATAATCATAGAAATGACAACCAACCTCTGAACATGTATTGTGAAATATAATATCTTTTCATATCGATATCTCATAAAGAAGGACACACACATATGTCATCGCCCATTATTATTTTTTGTTCTTGATCTAATTGGACGGACATAACTTCAAACTACCATTTCTATGGATTTATGATGGTACTGAAATCTTGATCAAGCTGGACTAATATGCATTACTTCCTTAACTCAAAATAAAAAACATATATCGTGATCACTTAACCGATTTCATACCCAAAATGGCTCCCCCAACACAAGTTACCTCACCAAAGTTTCATAGTCATGATTTTATCATTTTATTAGTTTATTCAATCAAATGGTACACATTGATAATTATTTCATGTAAGGAAACTAATACATGAAGGACCCTGGGACACCCAGAGAGGGGAGGGGTGAATCAGGGTGACAACTTTTTCTTTTAATGTGGTGGATCTTTTTCCCATGTTGGTAAGAACTTGTTGAACTTGTATGATGAATATGATCAGAAAGAAAACATTCACACGCACAGAGAAGACACAACACTTTTTACTTGGTTCACCACTAAGGGCTACGTCCAAGGAGCATACGCCGACAAGTTTCCGGTCGTACCAAATTACACTAATCATCACTAGTTGTGGATTACAAAGGTTTGGGAACAATCACTCTTTACCAGGCTCACTGCCTTTACAATGGTTCAGGGATAGCTCATTGATTCCCTTGGGTCACTCCCATTGACTCCCCCTGGCTCACTGCCGTTGGTGAAGTCCCACTCAGTTTATAGACGTGAAGATCTCGTCATCATTGCATAAGAATGCAGCCTCGGTCGTATGTAGATGCTCTTTTGAAGTCCAACTCTCACCAGAAGATGGATCCCACTTTGTGCTGAGGGTACCAGGCGATCTTCCAGCTTTCGTGCAGCTTAAAAAGGAAAGATGAACTTTAACAACCCTGGAGCGCTTATCCAAGCCCGGCGTGCAAGTCACAATCCCGGCGCGCAAGTCACTTGCGCGATAAAAAATTAGTGAGTAGGTGAAACCAAATAACATGCACGACACTTTATCATTCAACACAAAACATGCGCGATGTTGAGCCTTTAACTCCCCAACTGCCTTGGTCGCACAACCAACAATTGGCGCGCAGCCTCTACTTGCGCGACCCAACAACCACTTGCGTGACTCAACCACTTGCGTGATGAGAGCTCGAAAAATCTATAAGTCTTGAACTTCATTACAAATGAGGAGGGGGTCCTCTATTTATTGGAAAACTGGATCCCCTGCACGGTGGCATGCAAGTCACTCCTTGGCGCGCAAGTCTTTGCGCGCAACACATCTCCCTAGCCTCTGTCACGCTACTCACTTCTGCGACATACACAAATACTTGTGCGAACTTCTTTCCTTTACCATATTTTGAAGTTATGATATTGAAAAACAATAGGCTCACAAGTTTCTAGTCTTCCTAGGAATTGGGGCCCTAGAATCTTCACGACGCGCAAGTCACTTGCGCGACCAGCCCAAAACTTGCGCGACTCTTATTCCTTTGTCATTTTTCCCATTTTCTGATCTTGAAAAAAATATGGCGTGCAAGTTTCTTTTTCATACAGTACACGGCACGCAAGTCTCTTTTCCAAAAACACTTTTCTCCATTTGTCGATTTTCTGGCCCAAAAATTCGGCAAACACTGCGAAACGGCGCCACCTTCAATAGTGTTTTCTACATGAACTGTATGATCACTTTGTCGGTACACATTCTGAACTTCCACTGCTGATTGAAAAAAAACACAAACCATACTCCAAATCATGCATAGAAGACCATGGTTCTTACAATATCCCCCTTTGGGTTGGTTGGCAATCAGAAAATAAATTCAATAGAGCTCCATCCATGTGAAAACCAAAAACGAAGGAATCAACTCAGCCAACACTCTAAGCCTACGTGAGCAATGCTCAATGTAGAAAACAAGAGAGGAAGCTTGAATTGGATTCCAATGTTTTCCTTCTCATTATTCTCACCATTGACGCATTACTTTCCTGAATTTATGATTTCCTTCTCATTCTTCTCACCCCAGAAGCATTACATGCCTGAATTTATGTTTTCCTTCTCATTATTCTCATCACAGACTCATTACTTGCCTGAATTTATTCCTTTCCCCCACTTGAAAATAAACCCAAAGGCCAGTAATTTGTTCTACGTTTATCTCAAATAATACTCCCCCTAGATAGTATCTCCCCCATAAACCTGCCTCATAGCCATAAACAGATAAAACGGTTATCACAAACGGGGAGAGGGGTAATGCGTAACCTCCTTATGCACTGGGAGGTGGCTGAACACCGAGGTTCAACTGATTCTTCTCATACACAGCCGCAAATAGTGGTTTGGTCAGGATATCAGCCACTTTCTCATCAGTTCCCACATGATCCATTCTAATAACCCCTTGTTACACTTTTTCTTTGATAAAGTGATAACTAATTTCAATATTTTTCGTATGGGAATACTGAACATGATTCTACGTAAGATCAATTGCTCTCTTGTTAACGTAGTAAATCACCATAGGTTGTTATACCTCATCACCAATATATATTAATTGTTGCTTCATCCATATCAGTTGAGTGAATTCCTTTTTGGCAGAGATATACTCAGCTTCAGTAGTACTAAGAGAAGTACTTTCTTGTTTCTTGCTCAACCAGCCAACACATTTCTGCCCAATATACAATGTTCCACCACTAGTAGACTTTCTGTCTACTACATCACCAGCCCAGTCAGCATCAGAAAATGCTGATAATTCATTGTCCCTACCTGCAGCAAAAAATAACCCGATGTTATGTGTACCTTGAATGTACCTCATGATTCTTTTTACTGCCGCCATATGTTACTCATTTGTATTACTCTGAAAGCGGCCACAAGGAATATGGAAAAGACAATATCTAGTCGTGTCGTTGTCAGGTACAGTAGGCTTCCAATGATCATCTTGTACATGGTGGGATCAACAGAGTCCCCATCCTCATGCTTTCTATGTTTAGTTCCAACGGCAATCAGAGTTGACATTGTTTTGGAGTCTTGCATATTAAACTACTTCAACAGCTCTCTTTCATATTTTACCTGAGAAATGAAAGTGTATTCCTTATTTTGAATCACCTGCAGCCCCATGAAATATGTGACCTCCCCAATCATAGACATTTCAAATTTTGATTTCATGTGGTTGGAAAATTCATCCACTCATTTCTGCCCGCTTCCACCAAATATGATATCATCAACGTATACTAGAACCATGAATTAATCTTTTGGATAATTATTCACGTAGAGATTGTGATCAACTCCTCCTCTTTTGAATTCCAAATTCTTGAGATATGAATCCATCCTTGAGTACCACGCCTGTGGTGCCTGCTTCAAACCATAAAGAGCTTTCATTAGTTTCCAGACCTTTGATTCATCAGCACCCAAAACAAAGCCCACTGGTTGTTCAATGTAGACTTCTTCTTCGAGTACACCATTCAAGAATTCTGTCTTGACATCCATTTGATATACTTTATATCTTATTTGGAGTTCCATGGCAAGGAAAATCCTGATTGACTCCAGTCTAGCCACTGGATCAAAGGTTTCTTCAACGTCAATACCTTCAATCTGGGAGAATCCTTTACATACCAGTCGTGCCTTGTTTCTGATGACACTTCCATGCTCATCAAACTTATTTTTGATGATCCATTTGGTACCAATCACATAGTGACCTTCGGGTCTCTAGACAAGATCCCATGTCTGATTCTTGTCAATCTGATCTAATTTATCATTCATGGATTTCACCTAAGATTCATCATTTGTAGCTTCTTAAAATGAGGATGGCTCTATAACTGATAGAAATGAATATTGGGTGTTATTCTTCATCCTTCTTGTTTGAGTGTGTGCACTCCTGTCCCCAACTATGTTGGATGGATCAATCTCAGCTCTTCGATTTCTCCTGTGAGGTTTAGTAGAATTCTCTTCAGCCATAGTTTCTTCTTCAAATTTTTCTTTTGAGTCAACATCATGATGTTACTACAGAGTGTTTTGAACAACTTCCTCTATTTTTGCATTTGTATTTTCTTCACGTTCACTTTCTTCCTGACTTTCTATCACATCATCATATAACGTCCTTGAAGCATTTATGGTTTTCTCTTCAATTATCTTAACATCACTGCTTTCCACAATACTTCCTAAATGCTTGTTGAAACATTTTTAGGCTTTGATATTCATTGTGTAACCGAGGAAAATTCTTTTATCTGCATTGTCGCCATATTTCCCTTGATTTCTTTCTTTTTTCCTGATGAAGCATTTAATTCCAAAGACACAAAAGTATTTTAAAGAAGGATTTCGTCCATGAAACAATTCATATGGTGTCTTCATCTCACCCATATAAAGTCGTGTTCGATTCTGAATGTACACTGCAGCTTGAACAGCCTTTTTCCAGTAATGTCGTGGAATACGACTCTCAATCAGCATAGTTCGTGCCATGTTGTTCACCTGTCGATTCCTACGTTCAAAAACTCCATTTTGTTGTGGAGTTCTCACAACAGCTACCTCATGTTGTATCCCATGCTTCTCCAGAAAATTTTCAAATTCAAGGGACGTGTATTCTCCTCCATTTTCAGATCACAACACTTTGATTGTTCGTCCAATATCATTCTCGTCGATTCACCAATATGTTTTCATGCAGTCAAGGACTTGTCGTTTCCTGTGAATGAACATCACACATTCCATTATACTGTAATCATCTATGAATAGGACAAAGTACCCTTCTCTATGAGTTCCGGCAACATTTATCGGCCCACATACATCTGTATGAATCGGATCAAGAAGGTGAGATTCCCTTTTCTTCTTTAGCCGATATGAACTGCAGACCAGCTTCCCACGAATGCAAGCATCACAAGATTTTTCACGCTCACGCATCAGGTTGGGAATGTCCATGAAAATTCTCAATTTTGATATTTTCTCCATGTCTTTTTGATTGATGTGTCCTAGTCCCTGATGCCACAAATAGTTTTCTTCTTCAATAGTCATGTAACATACATTTTCTTCACTATCAACCTGATACAAGTTGCCTTCTGTTCTGAATCCCTTCATAAGTGAATTGCCTGTCTTTCCCTTGATAGTGCATCCATTCTGATTAAAAGTAACTATAAGTCCGGAGTCACAAATTTGACTCACACTGAGGAGATTATGACGCAGGCCATCTATGTAAAGGACTTCAGTCTTCTTTAGTTCTCTATTTACGAATTCGGTACTTCCACTCCCTTTGATTTTCAATGCTCCATCATTACCAAATCGTACTGTACCATCAACCTTTCTTTTGATATCTATTAACAGGCCGACATTACCTATCATATGATATGAACAACCACTATCCAGAATCTAAATACTGTTGTTCTTCGTAACTTTGAGGGCCACCTCTGCAAGATTGGATTTCTCGGTCTTCTTCCTTTCCATCCAAGATACGTTGGATTGTGTATATAGTACCGATGGCCTTTCAATTATATCTTCCGCATACCTAGGTTCTTTATAGTCGAAATATTCTTTGAGAGGGTAAATCCTGTTTGAAAGAGAAACACTGTCTTGCTGACAAGACATGACTTGTCTTGAACTCTGGTATGAGGTGTCCATGTCCCTTCTATGCCTGCAATTAGCAGCCTTATGACCAATGTTAGAACAAAAAAAAACAATATCCATAGAAATTGTTTCTTCTATAAGAATTAGGATATTAATTTTTTCTCATTTGTTGAACTTCTATATCTTCTCTGTTCAGATAGCTTCTTTCCTCTTCGCAATAAGACATGGTATCTCCCAAATAGCCACATAACTGACTCTTCATGAGAGGAAATGTATTCTCCCTTGAATTTCTCCTCATTCCTTCTTCTTTAGGAGGAATGTTAGACTATCTTTCATTTATAAATGTTCGATGATAATTTTCAGTTCTCCTTCTAGATTGGATTGAGGGTTCCTTTTTTCAGAACTTTAGGCAATGTTTCAACATGTTCAACTTTCATCTTGTATTTCTTTTAGATCATTTCACTTCTAGCAGTTGATGTACAGCTTCACAACCAATTCCACTCTTTCCCATGTATGTGGGTCTTTGATCACTCAAGATTTTTTCATCCCCATCTGAACCACATTTGGATCTTTCTAGTAATTCTGCATCTGAGAATCTTCCAAACTGTATTTTCATGCTCGATTCTTTTCGAATTGATTCAGTCTCTAGTTTACTCCTTAGAGTAACAACTTCCTCTTCAAGTCCCTTGGCAGTCTTGGATTTTTCATCAAGTCCGGAGGTGAGGTCATTGATGACCTTTTCCTGCTCTTCAATTCTCAGCTTCAGATATAATACATCATCATTGCTTTCAATTATTTTAGACTGTACCTTAACAAATTCTTCCAGTCATTCAATTTCAGCTTCATGTTTATCAACGTATTCAGTTGATTCTTCTACAATTGATTTCCACTTATTGAGACTCTTACATTTAATCTTAAGAATACTAACCTCATCCTTATGTTGCATCTCATGATCTACACAACATCTCAATTGTTTTTCTCCACCAGTATCTTCTAACTTTTCTACAGTGGCCATCATAGAAGCATGGTTCCCAGTTTTGAATTCTGGTTCTTCTTCATCATAGAATACATTATCATCTTCTTCCTCTTCACAGACAAAACTCTTCTTTTGCATTTTATTTCCAGATTTGTAGTCTCCCTTTTTGAAGAACCCTCTCCGAGGCTTATCGATGCTTTCATCTTCACTATCTTTATAATTGGTCTTTTTTAATAACTGAGAGGCAATGTGCCCATCATTTCCACAACGGAAACATGTGAGAGGTAACTTCCCTTTGAATTTCCCTTTTCCCCTTCTGGAACTTCTTTGCAATGAGAGAAATAATTTTTTTTCTTCGTCATCTTCACCGCTACTACCTTTTGAGATTTTTAGTTTATCCATGGCATTGAATGCCATTTCCTTGCTCACACGAGTCATAGAATCTTCTGGTTTGAATCTCATTTCATATCCTACCAAGCTGCTCAATAAATCATCTAGGGAAAGTTTGGGAAGATCTCTTTCCTCAAGAGATGACACCATTGCATTGTACAAGGGTGGAAGTCATCTTAATATTTTCTTTACAATATAAATGTATTTGATATCTTCTCATAGACCCGTAATTGCTCCAACCACTTCATTAAGTCGATTGAAGAAAGAGTCTGCATTCTTGTCTGGATGCATCTTCAGATCATCAAACCGATTGTGCAGCACTTGCAGTTTCACCTCCTGCACATTTCTATCTCCTTCATAAATATTCTTGAGTTTATCCCACATGGATTTTTCTGAGGTGAAATTCATCACCTTTAGGAAGATCTGATTAGAAATGGCTGTAGTGAGTGCAGTTTGTGCTTTAGCATCTGTATCGAGAATTTTCCTGTCTATTTCAGTCATAGTCTGGATGGTTGGATTAGTGACGTGTATTCCTTGGACAGTAGAAAAAAGAACTTTCATTCCAAGATATATTAGATGAGATCTCATTCTGTTCTTCCAGATCTGGAAATTACTTCCATCGAAGTGAGGGACTCCCGTGACATTGACTGCATTCTCCATGATGATAAAGGACAGATTCAACACCAGCAACCTTTACCCTCTGATACCACTTGACGGACCCTGGGACACCTTGAGAGGGGAGGGGTGAATTAGGGTGAAAACTTTTTCTTTTAATGTTATGGATCTTGTTCCCACGTTGGTAGGAACTTGTTGAACCTGTATGATAAATATGATCAGAAAGAAAAAATTCACACGCACAGAGAATAGACATCACTTTTTACCTGGTTCACCACTAAGGGCTACGTCCAAGGAGCATACAACGAAAAGTTGTCGATTGTACCAAATTACAGTAATCTTCACTAGATTTTGATTAAAATGGTTTGGGAACAATCACTCTGTCCCAGGATCACTGCCTTTAGAATGGTTCGGGAATAGCTCACTGGTTCCCTAAGGTCACTCCCATTGACTCCCCCTAGCTCACTAACGTTTTTGAAGTCCCACTCAGTTTATAGACGTTAAGATTTCATCATCATTGCATAAGAATGCATCCTCTGTCGTATATAGATGCTCTGTTGATGTTCAACTCTCACCAGAAGATGGATCCCACTTTGCGCTGAGGGTACCGGGCGATCTTCCAGCTTTCGTGCAGCTTAAAAAGGACAGATGAACTTTAACAACCCCGGTGCGCTTATCCAAGCCCGGTGCGCAAGTCACAATCCCGGCACCCAAGTCACTTGAGCGGTACAAAATCGGCACGCATGTTACACCAAAAAACTTGCGTGGCACTGCCTCCTTCAACACCAAACTTGCGCAACATTGCGCCTTTAACTCCCCAACTGCCTTGGTCGCACAACCAACAATTGGCGCGCAACCTCTACTTGTGCGACCCAACAACCACTTGCGCAACTCAACCACTTACGCGACGAGAGATCGAAAAATCTATAAGTCTTGAACATAGTTTCAAATGAGGAGGGGGTCCTCTATTTATAGGAAAACTAGATCCACTGCGCAGTGACGCGCAAGTCCCTCGTTGGAGCGCAAGTCTTGGCGCACAACATATCTCCCTAGCCTCTGTCGCGCTACTCACTTGCGCGACCTACACAAATACTTGCACGACCTTCTTTTCTTTAACATATTTTGAAGTTATGATATTGAAAAACAATAGGCGCGCAAGTTTTTTGTCTTCCTAGGAATTAGTGCCCAAGACTCTTCATGGCGTGAAGGTCACTTGCACGACCAGCACAAAACTTGCACGACTCTTATCCCTTTTTCATTTTCCCATTTTCTGATCTTGAAATACATATGGCGCACATGTTTCCTCTTCATCCAGTACACGGCGCGCAAGTCTGTTTACGGGAACACATTCTGAACATCCACTACTGATTGACAAAAAACACAAACCATACTCCAAATCATGCATAGAAGACCATGGTTCTTACAATACACATATTTATAAATAGGAATATGCACTCAATCACAAAACATGTGGTGATCCTATTGGTTCTTCCATCCTAATGATCCCATCTACCAAAGATCCCCATGTGTGTAGATTATAATAAGAATTATCATTTATTATGATACCCCAACACCTGATAGTTATATATAAATTCATTATAGTAATTATAATTAATCTATACCATATGAAATATGTTTAAGAATATTTCCTAGTATATCTAGGTCCTCATTATATCCTAGGATCTACTACAACATATTGATATGATTATTAATATATGTAAATTACCATTTTGTAGTGGATTTTTAAATTTATACACATAAATGATATGTTATAATCATGAATTCCTCTTAATATTCATGATATGGTAATTGAAATTGTTGATAAAGTTTGTTCTAGAGATGACTAATTCATAATTGAGAAATTCTGTTCGACTGAAGAGAGATGCAAAATTGGGTTTATATAAAATACTATTTTATAATAATAAGTACATAAAGGGAAAATGTAATGAAATAAAATATTTTAAAAAAATTAATGGGGAATAATTGTATTGAGTTTCTTGATAGGTGTATTATAATATTTCATCATTTGAAGCATAACCATAAAAAATATAAACAAATAATCAGATTGTAATAGAAAAAACACACAAAATTGAAACATTTTAAATGAAAATCCCCTTGAATAAAATTTAATTATATTGGTATATATATCCCATAGTTTTCATGAAATGCATCATAACAAACATTCTTTGGTATCATATATTTTACACAAAATAAATAAGAGTTGTAAAGGGCTTGTGCCCAAATAAATAGAAATGAGATGAAAATACCGTAGATAATTTATAGTATTTTTAAACTTATTACACAATAAATAATAACCCATAATGAGACAACAATTTTAATGTAAATAATTATTTTCATGATATAACATATCAATGGTGTAGTATATAGAGAAAAAAAAGAAACGAGTGGTAAATTTGACATCTTTCTTCCAGAAATAAAAGAAAGACTATAAGTCACATAACTAAAACCTTGAATTACATGGTACACATTCAATACACATATATAATTAATGTATGATTATTATAAATATATTAAAGTATCATAATCATGTTTATCATAATAAAATAATATTTATATAATTTATTTTTTATCAATTTTATTAGAAAATCATTATTGAAACCATGTTTTGGGAAATAACTATATCATATTTCATGTGTGTTTTTGTTCAGTGTTTTCAATCCTTTTATAATGGAATTTTATCAACTAATGTAAGAGTGTGAAACTAAATTATACCATTTATGGAAATGGTAGCACGCGTGTACTCATGAACAATGTTTCATTTTCTCAACGAATGAAATATACGAAATGTAAATAATATATTACCATTATAGAATAATTATTATTTCATATATATAATATATGTTAATTAATCATGGCATTTTTCCTTCCATGTAATTTGTATATGATGAACTACTCACATCTCTTCATGAGGTGATAGGTTTCCACCCACACAAGTGATGATATAATTTTCCAATAGAATGGAAGGTAAGAAGGTAAATGATATCTTATAATTACAAAAGTAAAAGTATATATTAAATATCATATACATTAGTTATGGTTTTATATCCAATCATGTTAGATGGTGATAGAAAAAAAAATTAAATCTGTTTCTAAGGATATAATCCTCCAAACACTTGATCGATAATTTCATTTACCACTTTGTAAAAGAGGATAAATATGATCGTAATTTTATTAATATAATAATATATCATTATATAGGAGATAGTGATGTCATTATACAGTCATGGATGAATAATATTTGTAGGAATTGGAAGAAAAAATAAATTAAAAATTCTTGATTAAGAACCTTAACTCTTCATTAGACATACTCAATAGGTTAGTAGAAAAAGAATTATTATGAGATTTTTCAAATAAGAAAAGTCTTATAGGATGTTTGCAGATCATTAAAAAAGATATATGGGTACGTATTAGATTAAATAAATGGTTCTGGATGTCCTAAGTCAGATGAAAGGGGGTGGCCTTTTATAATTGGGGGATGGTTAACTATTGTAATTTCTGAAAATAAATAGTCTTACCCACGTTTTAAACATAATATTTACTTAAAATGTATAATATCAAATCCATATATGGGATAAAGTCGAAATAAGTTCATAAAATGGGAGATGGGAAAGATTATAATTCATTTTCCCTATATAATGGTTCATTAAAAATGGTGATTTCTAGATTGCATGCTATCGATGAAATTAAATTTATTTGAAAAACTATATTTTATATATTATGAGTATAATAAATTTTAAACTAATAAAATGGAATTTCAAACTCATAATTACATTACAAGGGTTTAAAAAACTAATGATACTTAGGCCTTATTACAACCCCAGGTTCCAAAATAGCATCCTCAAAATGGTTGTGTGACATCCATGAAATTAATATTAGTTATTACATTTTTTTTATATACTGTTATATTTCTCCCATGGTATTTCATTGTTTTCTGTATGGTGAAAATTGATTTATTGGACAGGAGAACATGTGGATCACGATTTGTGCTTGGTTTGGGAAAATCATGCTCTATCCTAGGAGATATTGTGTTCCCCATATATTGTCAATGTCCATGTGGCATATGTGGGTACCCTCCCACGGAAACCCTTGAATCTAGTTACATATTGGATATTAGAGACCCCATGGTTTTCGTATGGTTTATAAATCCACGTGAGCTAACCAGCAGTCATTATAAGTCATTAAAAAAGATGAATTTAATTTTTTTGTATCAATTTTAACAAATAAAATACCATTTATCACTATATTATAGAATTTAAGCCGTAGGAACTCCTCCCTCTACCTCTTGGCTCTATAGGAACTCCTTATTTTGGAATATTTGGTGTGGTTTACTTAAAAAATGATCAATTAAAACAATTTTCTATTGGTTTAACTTTTCATATTGGTTCTTCCATCCTTCCTATTTTAGTTCTGCATTCTACAGAGCAGTGGTTTCTATATGATGTATTGAACCATGGTTCCTTGGGTTTAATCTTGATGATTATGGTTTCATCTTGCATTTATAGGGTTCTCTTGTTGTAAAATAGTGTATTCAACCATATTCATGATGTTTCCATGATTTTGAATGGTGAATCCATGCTTTTAAGCTAAAATATTAATTTTTTATGCATTCCATGATTCTTAAATGTATTTTATAGGCAGTGAGAGTGATGTGAAATGTGTTTCTAAATGGTTTTGAGGTGAATATGGGTTGAAAAATGAATTTTCAGAGGGAATTGGTTGGATTTCATGTTTTCCTTATTTGGAATACCTTTTGTGCTGTTTCATTAAATATTTATGTGGTGTGGCGCATGTTATAAAATGAATTTGGTGTATATATGGATTTGAAAGAGGGATTTACAATGAAAAATAATTGTTTTACATGTGTATTCATATATATAAGTGTGTGTTTGGGAACGTGGTAATTTATGTGACATGTGAAATAGAAATTGAGAACAAAGGGAATCCTAGGTATCTATGTGGGTAGACTAGAACTAGTACAATATTTTTATCAATAGGACTGATGCCTTATTTTATTTAGTGGGATTCATTGTAAAATATTATCTAATCTATTATATTTCTTATAGAACAATAAAACATTGTATTGATTCTTTTCTAGTAAATCAACCATGGGGATGATATTGGTTATGGTTTTTATACCACTTTTCACTATGATAGGTGGTTCCTAGAGTCCCACTATTTCTAGTGACATTAGGGTATAACTATGGAGATATTTTGATGTTGTTATTACCATCAACGGAAGATAGACCATTATTTCATATTAGTTTTCAATCTATATATTATTTTAAAATAATTCAATAAATATTTTTAATTTAAAAAGTTTCCAATTTATTTATTATATACATTCATGTTAATTGGTCATATAATGTTATGTAATGGAATATCATTTGGATGGAATCATATAATCTAGTAGATCACACCCTACAAAAACCCTTGTTTTTTGGGTAGAACATGTTATGATAAACCTAGGTAGTAAAAATATGTTCTATAGTGGTGATGGTGGAACCAGATGTTAGGTTTTCTCCTTTTGAAGTTGTTGTTGGAGGGTTATTCAGGGGTTTTCACTCTTCATGAATGGAGGATGATTTATTCATTTGGTACTCCCCACCCCATTTTGGATATTGGGATTTTAGTTTATATTATACAATGTATTTATTGAAATTGATGTATCATTTTTTTGGTAATTAATTTTAGTCTGTTGTTTAATTCCACTAAATGGTTTAGGGAAATTTATTATGGGAGAAATAATTTCCAAAAAAGAAACGTTGATATCTAGAAACTAGTTCCTAGACCATGTGGATCAGAAATGCACTTCAGGCCATGCCTCACTCAAGGTTAGATGTTGGTTTTGATGGAACCCCAGATGGGTTAATTAAAGAAATTGTATCAGAGTAGGATTTATTTTTTTCTATAAGTAATAATATTTGGATTAGTCTTGATAGATCTGAGCTAGTATTTTTGGGTCATGATGTTTTGGTTGGGAGTGGATGTCGGATCAGATAACATTTTAATAGGGCATTATTCTCCATGGGATTTTGGGATTTTTTTGACATTCCCTAGAAATGAGACATATAGTCTACATAAAATACATGGATGTTAGGTGGGGGTGAAGTGTTTTGATCATGACCTTCATTTAACTATGGAATTTTCTATAATCTATGGAATTTTTTTCAATTTTTTATTATTTTTGAAAATTTTTAGAGTGTTGTACTAATTATGGTTTTGATAGTTTCAATGTTTTTAGTGATTTTTGATTAAATATTACTCTCTAGGGACTTATTATAAATATGATGGAATATGATAGAGATATTTCTCCCTCACATGTTGATCAGTGTCCAGTGAAAGTCATGGTCCAAGCTCTCCAAGATTAGGGATAGGGAGTAGTCTAAGGTCCAACTCATGTTGGAGAAGTCGAACCAGGTCTTAGAAAGGAAGAAGTTCAAGAGTTTCTCAAGAACAAGCCTCATACCTTTCAAGTAATCATAGATCCCCATGAAAAAGAGAGGATTAGATTAAAAGGATTAAGAGGTTGTTTAGGTTCCTCGCTAATTTTGAGGTAGTTAAAGTGAAATGTTCTCCATTCATGTTGGATGGACTCAATTAGATGTAGTGTGAATCAGTGGTTCAAGATTTATAGCATGAGATTATGGGTTGGTTGTATTTTTTAACCATCTATAATGATTTATATTGCTAAGATTCCATGGCCATAACCAAGACTTGAGTGTTTCTAGATCTAAAAATGAGTTATTAGACCATAATGGAGTATTCCAACCATTTTTCTGAGATTTTCTAACTAATACCAAAAGTGGTTTCTAATAAAGAGAAAATGGATCAACAATTTGACTTGGGGTTGAGGCCAGATATTTTTTCTGAGGTCTTTTAGTTTATTTTAAATAAATATAAAGACATTCTTGATCATTATTTAATGGTGGATTATAATGATACTGGAATTATGGTTTCTCTACCTTAGTTTTAGTAGTGTTACAAGGAATTGTCAATTCATATGATAATAAGGGGAAGTGGAACATGTAGGAGATAAATTTATGTTGTAGTTTAGGCAATCATTCCCATATATCATCATCTGTGGATTCAATAATTGTATTATTCGTATTCCTTTAGTGTAGAAAAATATGGAACCTATGTTTTATTATCTCTAATCCACCATTTCCATTCAATATATGTGGACATATGGTGAACTTGAAATGTTATTGATTATTTATGAGTCAATATCTGGGTGGAGTGGCTTCTATGGCCTGCAGAGTGATGTCAACCAAGTCAGGCCACCCAGGAAGTGGGTTCGTATAGTAGTGGTCATGATGGTAGGGAAAGATATTTTTTATCGTTATAGTGAGATAATGGAAGAGTCATGGGATAGTATCTATTCTCATGCTTAGGAAGAGATGATGCATCTTTATATTGTGGATCAATCACTATTGGAATCAGATAATGTTCCTAACATAGTTTGTTTTATAATTTTAATTTCATCTATAATAGTTGACGATTTGTTTGATATAGGTGAATCTTTTTCATTTATTTATCCTACTCTTGTGGAAGTTATGAAATTTTCAACTAATATCATGTCTTTTGAGATGCATTTAGTGATGTTTCTATGTATGAAGAATGATATGGTTTTTAATTGTATGTATTGTGAAGTCATGACCTTATGGGTTAATAATGAATGTGATTTTATTGTTTTTGATATGGATCCTTTCTAAATGAAAAATAATAAGGATTGGATGGTGTGTTTTTATGAAAAAAATTATTTGTATTTGTATTTATTGAGTTATTTAGCACCGCATTGAAAATATAAGGGTTTTAAGGGTTAATTGGATCATCAGTTTGGATGTTCTAGACCACCACTTAAGGAGTTGAGTAGTATTTTCTTTCAGATATACCCACTTTTGTAAAATGATGATGAAGGATATTTTTACAATTGATTTCCTCTTATGGGGGATGAGTTCCCATTGATGTTTTTAGATGACTTCTCTTGGTTGCCTCTGGATCAAGATATTATCTTCACCAATTATTTGGTAACTAGAATCGAATTGATATATCATCTATCATATCATATAGTCAATAACTATTTGAGGTAGTTAAAGATACATTTGGATGATTTTGAATTCAATGGATTCATTCGCCTAAGCTTCTCACCTTGGTCCACCTAGACCTCGATTTCAAATAATGAAAAATAAATTTTTTGGTTTGGTATTCATTACTGAAAGATGAATAAGGCGATGATCAATAATTAACACCCTTTTCCCTATAAAAAGTCCTTTTTGATCAGATCAATGGGGGAGGTGGTTCTTCAATACTAACATAAAATCTTGGTATCACAAGAGAAAGGCCAGAGAGGATGATGTTCTAAAAATATCATTCCAAAGATTGTATGACCATATTTAGTATCTAGACAATACTTTCTGGTTAAAAATAGTTGAACAATATTTATGATGATTATGAACTATGTGTTAAAAAAGTTTCTTGATTCATTCATCATGGTATTTATGTAAAAGCATCCATGATTACTCTTGATCCTAGGATGAGAATAAATAAAATTTGACAATTCTATAGAGAACTATTTTAGATCATCAAGGTATTCTATGGTTTCTATGTCCACCTTATCGACAAAAGATGTGGAGATTCAAGGGAATGTGATCTATGATCCTTTGGTTTTGGTTGACCTTGATAAGATAAATATTGTGCCTTCATGGGAGATATCGAATAATGCATTTTAGATCGTGAGACTTTTCATCCTGGTAAGGTATTAGAGGCAGTTTGTTTGGGAATTTTCCTTGTTTAGTTCATCTATAAAAACTGCTACCCTAAAATGTTTAATGTTTGAATGGATCCTACAATTCTAGGAGTTATTTTAGGAGTGTAAGAGAAGTTTTACCAAATCCCATATACTGATCTTAACAGAGTATGGAAATGGTTTTGTGGTTTATTTTTATACCCCACATAGGGTAATTGGGTGCATGGTGATGGAATATGATAATATAGTGGAGTATGGTTCTATCTATATTTTTCCGTAGGAAAATAATTTCCAAACACATGAATTAGAATTAGAAGTTGTTATTCATTCCTTAACAATGTGGTGTAACTTTCTTTTTCGAAAGAATCTTGTGATATATTCTGATCATAGGATCTTAGCCTATATATTCTCAAGAAGTATCTAAATTATAGACATCATCATTGGCCAGAGTAACATTAGGGGATCAAATTTTATATTATGTGAACCCCATGAAAAGTTAACTTGGTATCAGATTCCTTGATAAGGAAGCTCCCAATACATGCTACGAACATTTAAAATGATGAGTGTAATTTAATGGATATTTTTTCCAATCACATTTATATTCCAAGTAGCATAGTGGAGGTGGCTTCCTAACCAGTGTTGAGCTGATATTACATCTTTCAAAGATGATTTTCCATGTGCGACAGAGTGATGAGCTATGATATCAATCTATGTAGATTCTAAAGGGTAGGGAGGTGCATAGTTAATGGTTATTGTACACCAAGGGGGGTTTTCAATTATGCGATTCATGATGATTTTATTATCATTGTGGAAGGTGGTGACGTTGTATTTCCACTGATCATAGTAGGTCGTCTTTTTAGGGACCACCAAAATTTTCTATAGTGTAAATTTTCTATTCTCATAGCCATGTATGAGATGCCACATAGCTGAATTTGTATTGTTTTTTATACTTTTTAGTAGGTTAAATAATAGAACTAGATTCCCTTTGGATTACATCAACCTTTACATATTCCTATATGGATGTGGGATATGTATTCCATGGATTTCATCATTGGCTTACCATGTATACATCAATAAAGAAACATGATATGGGTGATGATTGACCATATTTATAAATATACCCATTTCATTTTGATCATTTATTCAATGAATGAAGAGTAACTAGGACAGTTGTATGTTTAGGAGATATTGAGAATTCATTGTTTAACATTGGATATCATCTCAGACATGGATCCATATTTTACACGTCATTTTGGTGAACGAATTCATAGTGTGATGGGGTCAAATTTTTTGTTGAGTATGGAATACCATCCTCAAAATGATGTTCAAATGGAGAAGGTGAATCAAATTTTTGAAGACATGCTTCGAGCCTATGTGTTGGATTTCAGAAGCTCGGGAGATATCCATTTGGTGTTGGTTGAATTTCTCTATAATAATATTTAGAAATCCTAGATAAGAATTGATCTGTTTGGGGAATATTATGGTTAGTCGTGTCATTCCCCTTTGTTTTAGGAATAGGTAGGAGCTACCTCATTCTTGCAACTGAATCTTGTATAGGATACATCTAAGAAATATCATGTGACCAGGAGGTGTTTTTTTATTGTGTAGTGTCCCCCTAAGCCCAACTCTGATAAAATGTGTCATTATTTGGAAATTTATTGTAGTTGATCAGGGTTATTTGAAGGTGGAATATTATTTTTTTATAGTTATTTGGGTATGTAAAGAAAGCTAACACTTAGGTATGTTATACATTTTAAAATTACATAGAGAGTTGGTAAGGTAGAATAATTGTTCAATTTTTCATCCAAATTGATGCCAATTCAATACATGATCCATTTTTCATAGATGAAAAAAGTATAATTTGGATCTTTCTCATGTGTTGAATAGGGAAGAATTGGATTTGGAACAGTTTTTTTATATTTTTGAGCCGCCGGAAAAATTTTTGGATTCCCATGGGAGTGTAAATTGGAGAATTTCATACCATTGGATCATGTTCTTCGATTACATGGTAATGATGAACATGATAAATGGAGTGGAATTAATTGGTTGACATGAAATACCATTTTTTATCTAGTAAATCTATGGGATGATCTTTCGAGGGTGTTATATTTTAATGGTGTGGAGAATTATCCCATAAATGATTTTATTCAGCAGTAATACGTTCTTTATTTTTGGTCTTTTATTAATCACTTGTTCATTACGGGCATTTATTTTTGAAAAAACTGGATTATTTGGACCCAATAGTAGTTAGCTCTTAGTTAGGGGAAACCATGTCCATACTATTAGAGACCATGTACCCGAGGTAGTGGAACTATCCAATCCATACGAATGGCTATAAGAGAATAGACCCTCCATCAGAAAACCATTGGTCGGGTTTCCTCTGGGACAGAGTTGACTTCTTGTATTTTACATGGTTCAGAAAACCATGCAATTTATCCCTATGTCCATTCCATGTCTTTAAAAATAATGAATTCACCCTTTTCTTCTTCAAAATTAAACCCAAATCTACACTTTCCCACGCCATTCATGATTTGAAACCCTGGATGCCTCTCTCCCCTCTCTTGGCTCTGTTAGACCTCTTTTTATTGGTGGAGTTTTGTGGATTCTTCAATTAATCATCATGTAATCCCATAATATTTTGTTTTTTCTATTCTTATTGGTTATTCCTTCCTTCCCATTTGGGTACTTAATTATCTAATAGGTTATTCTCCATTGAATTTGTTGGACAATGGTTCATTGGGATTAATAAGAGTGTTTATGGTTAGATCATTCTTTTATTGGATATTCTTGTTGTGTAGTTGTGTTTTCCAAATGAATTCATTATGATTCCAAGCATGAGTTATGTGATTCCATGATTTTGGATTTTAATATGATTTTGGTATACACTCTGTGCAACTTTAATGTGTACTATAAACTATGTGAGTTGTACGAAATAATTTTCCAAAAGGTTTTGAGGTGCACATTGGATGAAAAATGATTTTTAAATGGAAATTTGTTGGATTTTTTGTGTTCATTTTTTAATAACTTTTATTCTATTCTGTGAAATATGTTAGTGGTCTATGTAATGTTTTCATATGGATTTTGTGTGTGTATAGATTTGAAAGTGGGTTTTTATATGAAAACTAATAGTTTTTTCATGTATATATATATATATTTATTGGGTTTTCTATGTGAATGTGGGGTATTTGTGACATGGGAAATAGAACATTAACATAAAGGGAATACTACATATCTTGGTGGGAATACTAGGACTAGTATTCTAGATTTATCAGTGAGTCCACAAAAAAATTTCTTCTAGTTGTATTGAAACTATAACACTAAATAAATTATGATGACGATTGGAGACCACTAGAACATTGTATAGATTCTTCTCTAGTGGAACATACATGAGGATGCTGTGGGTTATGGTTTTTATACCATGTTTCAATGAGATATGAGGTTTCATATATCCCTCTAACTCTACTTACATTTTGGATTACCTGCACTTCTCTTATGGTGTGCTATATACAGTAGAAATATTGCGGACCTTCTTTTTATTTTACTTACAAATCATTAATTTCTTCAATAAATTTCCTTAAAAATTTATTCGTTAAATTTCATCCATTGTATAACACAAATACATTATTGTAATTTTTTATTTTAATGTTATGGGATGGAATATATTCTGGTTGGAATCCAAATGGGAATTATCTCACACAATACATACACCATTGGGTTTATGTAGACCTTGTTATTTTTTCCCATTGAAGATAAAGTTGATTCGTGATGGAAATGGTGTACCCAGTTTTTAGTGTTCCTATTCTTGTATGTTTTTATTGAGGTGGATTAAGGGGTTGTCCCTATTGTTTTATTGGGGTTGAATTTTTTGGTCCCCCCTAATCCATATTTTTTTCATTTTGTTTTTTGATTAACGTTTTAATATTATTAACCTGAAATTGATGTAACCCTATTGTTATGGTTATTTATCATGCTCTAATGTATTAATTTTTTAACGGTTAATGGGAATTTATTATTGGTGAAATCATTCTAGAAAAAGTCATTTTTATAGCTTGTAACTAGTTTCCAATTTGTGGTGATCGGGAACACCCTTCGGTCCATACCATCGAATGGTCGGATCCCAGATTGGATGGAACTCGGGAATGGTTTGTGATAGATCATTTAACCAAAAAAATATAACCCAATGAGTGGTATTAAGTCATTAAAAACTAATCATATGATATTGAAACAAAACTAGAATATCCTTTTAATAAATATTATTTTACATAGATATGACCTCTTAGTTTTGTACATGTGAAGGATCTAGTATGTACTTACTAAAGAGTGATACATGTAACACTTCATGGACATATGATTTGTTTTGCGGATACGATAATCTATAATCTAATATACTAGTTTTCTATTAAATTTGAAAGGGATAAATATAACTGTGGATTTTTCCCTTATTTATAGATATCATTAACTTATTCCAAGGAGAAATTTATAAAAACACATTCTCACTGACTTTAATTTCTAGATCACCCTACTGATAGTCATCTAATCTATTTTCCCAACCTTGTTCCACCCTTATGTGTTTCTTAAGGTTTCTAACATTGTCATCCATTTCTTCAACTATTTTTAGTCCCAAAATATTTCTTCTAAATAATTCATCCTAGAATCTTGTAGTTCTATAATTCATTTCAAATAGCGATCAATAAGGATCAATCAAAATGATTCAGTAAAAGTTATTTTTGTTAGAATACAAAATTTAAGGATTGTTTTCATCTCAATGATCATTTAAATCCCTAGAAAAATATTTTTTTCCTATCTTATAGGGATTTAATTGTTTTACCAGAATGACCGTATATTTGAGAATGATAAGTTGTGTTTAATTACAACTCTGTATACAAATCTTGCCGGAGAATTAACTTGAAATTTGTGGTAAATATAAGTTCTTGATCAAATATATAATAATTTTGTAGTCAATAAAATATTATAATGTTTATTATGTATACCTTATAAATGATATCAGTAGATAAATATATTATGATATAATGTAATTGTAATTAATTCATAAGGATAATGACTATTTTCTATATAGAATTATTCAATTTAGATGTTTTTCGGAGTCTGATGATAAAGTCAATAGTTATTTTTTCACATTTCCTTTTTAGTATGGGAAATTTTTGAAACATCACATTAGAATTTTTTCTCCCAACCTTAACACACTGACATACCAAGAACCATGATACATACTCAACAATATATCACATCATGATGTTCCAAAAGAATTAATCTATCACAAATACCTATGGTTGATATTATATTATTATCACGCTTTGAATTTTGGTTCAAGCACCAAAAACTTATTATATGAGAAAATTATTCTCCCAACATGTGAGTTATCATTATTTTCCAAATCTATATTAACATAATTTATATGATTATCTAAAACTTACGGAACCCATAATTACATCAACATTAATGAAAAGATAAACCATAAAGAATACCAAAACCATTAATATTATTAATGGAAATTTATTGGAAATAATAATTCATATTAAACCAAAGAGTTACATATATCATATTCCAAATAATCCTAACAAACTATTATTAATCACATTAAACATAGATCACCTAGAAATTAAATTGGGGTATTTTAAAAATTGAAATTATTATTAACCTATAATTAATAATCCCATGATGGTATACATAATTAATAAGTTAAAAATGATGGAAAATAATATGTTTCCCAAATATAAGTCACCCATTATTTTGAAAATAAATTATCATCGTAGACAAAATCATATTTGTTAGAAGCTACAGACCAAGCTTTAATCGATAGAATATCAATTGTGATTTAATTATAATAGAATACATATATAGAGAGAGGAAATCAATATTCAGGATAAAATATAATTTAACTATGTGACAATCTGTAATATTTTAAAAGTGATCATTCATACAAATTCCAACATGAATTTTTCATCTCTAAAGTAAGGGAAAAGTGCTCTCTATTTAACATGATTCATATTAGAAATTTTTATTAAATAATTTTTTGATTATTACATTATATTCATATGATTCTGTGAGTTATTATCCTTAGTACCCTTTGGTTGTGGAAATTTATTCTAATAATTCATAAACTATTTGGACCTATGGCAATAAAATATTTGATGCACATTATATATAGCTATCTATTTATTTTAAATATATGAAAACTTAATCCTATAACATTAGAATTATATCTACTAATAATATTCCTTTCCCCACAGAAAACATATTACATTCCCATAAAAATATTATATTCAATTATTCATTCTACAGTTTACAATGAAATGAAATACCATAATCTTATCTCTATAAGTTTTAGAGTTTCCATTTAATTGTATATTTATTCTCTCACTAAAAACATTAGATTGATGGGAAAATAAAATCATTATTTCCACATTGATAGCACATTCAATGATTTAATATTATTTAGGAAAATCATGTATAGATTACTCCTTTATGAGACTTTCATTTCTTCCATTAAAGAATCAATAGAAAATACATTCTGGCAGAATGATAATACAAAAAATATATTTTACAAGTCAAGTAAAATTAACCTTAAACACAAAAAAATAATCCCTATTCCTATATAATAACTAATATAATCACTTCTCCATTTTATATTATGAATATGAGTAATGTATTTATTTAAAAATAAATTAATAAACTCATCGCATTCCATTGAGACAATTTGATCTTATTAAAAATAATTCTTGATAAGAGTCCAACATTGATTTGCTTCAAATTCGAAATGGTAAACATGTAAAATTACTTTTCTAGGATTAAAACACTAGATATTTAAAAATATTGTTCCATTGGAAGTAATAAATTTCTTTGAAAAAGTGGATCTATATTACCACTAAAATTAGGCTACAATTGCCTCATAAAGTACTCAACAAAACTTTTTTCCCTCCTTTTCTTGAAACAATCAGATTTTTTGAATATTATTTTGTTGTCTAAAACTATATGTCATACTATGACATAATAAATAAAAATTATATAAATATAAATGAAATGTGACAATTAGGATTTAACTGTTCTATGACCAGTGGTCAAAATGTCAATTTGAAATAATAATAATTATTAATGTTAATATTTTTGTTAAAAATATAAATATTAATGGATAATTAATGTTTAATGAATAGTAAATGGCATCATCTAGTAGACTCGACACATTTGAATCCCATTTGTCAAATATTGGGAAGGAGTTAGCATCACTTTGATTTACTCTGGACTAAGCCCATGCGAAGACTGGTCATGTTACATTTGAATGTAATTGCCTTCAAATGAAGTTCAAGATGATAGAAATCACCACTCGGGAAATGTTTTCCAAGCCGCCTCATGATTGTATCATCACTAAACATATTACTCTTAGGTCCTATTTTGGTTTTATAAGTGTCTATTTAATGATGCCTCATTTTCTTTTTATAATCCTTTTGTATCAATAAAATTGTCATTTTTATTACAGTAAAATTTTTCAATTTCAAATGTAAAAATAAATATAGGATGAAATTTTAGAAGTTTTATATTTTAGATTAATATATAAAAATAGGATATTATTTTAAAATAATCATTTAATATTAAATAATTAATAATGTGAAAAAAATTTCAAATAATGGACATATACAGTTGTGATTAGAATGATATTTGGGTCTGATATGATCAACATGATATTTTGGTGAATACTAAATTATTAATAGTTATATTAACCTTATAAATAGTATTGTGAATAATGTAATGGTATATTCACATAATGTTTATGAATATAATTTAGACATCTTGAATTGAAATGTTATTTAATAGCATAAGTAATTATATGTTTTAGACATCATTAGTTGAGTGTTAGTAATATTTTAGGTAAATAGTCATTTTATATAAGATTCTATATCTCATATATAGATAATAATTTTATTAAAATGGATTTTATTTTTGAATCCAGAACATTTATATTAGCATAGGGAGAATTTGTCATATTTTTATTAAATGATTTTTGTTTTCGATGAATAGTAAATACACAGTTTTTGAGATTTCTATGTTTTTATGACATCATAATGATGTAATATTTAATTTAAAATTAGTGTTGACCTATTTGGATTAATATATTATAGGAGGTGTCCCATTTTTCCAAAACCATTGAAAAATACCATGCGCGAGGCCATGGTTTTTCAAATACAACTAATGAGTTGTCTATTGGAAATTAATAAAATACTCCCTCACGTTTGCTATAAATACCAACCCATTCATTCAATAAATTCATTTTAAATTTATATTTCAGAATGATCTGGAATTTTTACCTCACAAGTTGTCCAAAAAATTTGGACTCAAAACCCCCAAAGTCCCAACCTTTGAGTTTTTTAAGTTACTCATCAGGGTAAGGGAAACTTTCACCCTCCTCTTTTAATCACAAATTCATTTCTTTTATGTCTTTTAGATTAAATATATTTATGTTGATATCGTTTATTATGAAAACATGTTTCTTTAAATATTATTTCAAAAATATGAGAAATAGTTTTATCTCTCAATAAATAATTTTCTAAATTTTTAAGCAACCCAGTCAGGTTGGTGAATTTTCAAAAGAGATATTACAACATCATTTTTTCATACATGTTCTCTTTTATATGATATCTCATGCATTTTTTTGTAACTTGTTTTTATATCCATTTTATTATATCATTATGATTTATTATTAATCTCTTATGAATGGGTGACCTTTGACACCTCTCTTTTTAATGTTTTCTAAAACCATGTTTCATAAGTGTTATGCAGTACAAATCTGGTATCAAAATCTCAATGTATTTATCAAGAAACTTTTTAATTATAGTTATAAGAATACCCAAAACAATTTAGTTACTAGGGGTATTTATAATTACATAAATATTGTATATATTATTCAGTAATTTTATTTCATTAATCCCTCAATCCCTTTCTATTAATTATAAATTGCATAATGGTCACGTTTTTATGAACTTTTTAAAAACTCCATGATTTTGATATAAAACCTATTTATTTTATTATATATGGGTTTTTTAAGAAATGTTTGATTATTTTCTCTATGGTTATCCTTAATATAATAAAATATTATTGGTGATACATGATATCGCTTAACTGTATTCGGTTATGAAATCACTCTCTAGATATGACATGTTTCATGATACCTTGGTGACTGACTTTTGTAATTTTTATAAAACCATGGAGATGGAACTTGGTGATATTATTATAAATGTAAAAAGAACATTTTTAGGAAAATATTAAACTTATTATTCATGTTATTTTTATTATCATATATATCTCTTTCCATTTCCCATGAATTTATTTATTTCATCAAGTTCTTATTGATTTCAATGTAAACGGATTCCAATGTTTACCCTTACTGGGAATTACACTCACCCTTTCCTTTGATGTATGTCCTCATGATAAGATATGTAGTAAATGTAATTTGGATGAATATATTATTAATCCTTTAAATATGATTTAAATAATGTTTTATTTTTTCATGTATTACATAACTATTTTCTAAGACAGTAGTTTTTAATGATTTTTTGTTTGTAAAATGTAAAGAATAGTTATGCAATAAGAAGTTGGGATTCCAAATAGATAATTTGGATGTTCATCATGATTCATAGCTTTAGAATGTTGTTTTAGAATATAAAAAACATTCCAGATCCCATAACGTTTGGTTTATAAGGAAGAAAATCATTGCATTTTAAATTACAATTTCAATTAACAAATACCTTTATGTTCCATCCAATAACTAAAAAACTATTAATCATAGTGGGGAAAATATACTCAAGAAAATTCACTTATAGTATGCTTAAATAATGACGCCATATTTTTAATCTATGAAACTATATGAATAACCTTGGTCATTCATAGTCATTATTCAACTCCTACATGACTGTTCATAAAGACTTTATGAATTTTCAAGACACATCCCATGGGAGTATCAAAATAGATGTATAGTAAGGCAATTTTTTATTCACCCATTAATGATCATTTCTAGCTCAATAAACCTTTTTTAGGGTTATTACCCATATATACAATTTTTATTGATCCACATACACTTATATTATATTGAAATGGATGTAATTTCATAGAATCCTATATCTCTATCCTTTATTAAAAATCATTTATATTTTCATAAAAATTAACATATCCTTAGTATTAAACTTATAAATATCCTTAGATAATACATAGGAATCTCACTTCAGTTTTTTAATCCCTTTTCCAAATGTTAAGTAAACCATGCCTTTGATAATAACTATAACAAAATTTTTAATTTATACATTGATATAACAACTTCTTTGTTGAATATATATTTCATTTTATAAATAAACTCTTAAGGAGTGTAAAACATTAGTGTATTTGAATAATATATGAACAATATTATTTTTTCATGAAATATCTTAAATATATACCACAAATATGTTCCCACCTATTACTCTTCTTAGAAATACTACACATTAAACTCTTCTCATAACCTTGACAAAGGAAACGAGGGAAATAGAGAGCTCAGATGCTTATTAAGGGGTATCAAGTGAGATATCATCATTAGATGAGAAAAAAGGTATGAAAACATTATAGTGACCCTTTAAAACCATAACCAACATTTCATATATCATATTATGGAATCAGGTAATAATTCTTGGCAATTAATAAGAGATGAAACACAAATGAATCAATGAACATATGGAATGAGAGCATAACATTAAAATTGTTTTGTGTCATTTACACAAGCCTAAAAGTAATTTTCTTAGTAGTAAATTCTAATTTCTAAAAGTATCATAGTGAAATTTGTTACCTCTTCAAAACATTTTAGTAGTAAATGTTCACTTTAATGATTATCATAGTGGAAAATGTCTCATAATTAACTAGGTTTGTTACCCATACGAGTTTTATTTATCACAAGAGATACCATTATTTACACAATTAATTTTATTTATATATACGCCCCACCAATCTATATATATCACATAACCATCATCCTTGTTTATAAAGTAACCATCATCCAATAATATATTGTGTCAACCATCCTTGATTATAATATAACCAGAATATATCGTTATAATTTGACCATAATAAAAAAAAGTGAACCATAATTAGTTGTGACAAAATATCAAAAAATATTATTCATGTTATCACCAATTAAAAGAAATAGTTTTCATAAATATTTCATCATATAATTTTTGGATGAAAGAAATGGGTGTCAAGAACATTTAATCATCTCTTCAAAGAATAACTTGTTTAAAATTAATGGGTTTCATAAAAATCTTCTAATTATAAACATAAAAATACATAGAAAGAATAAGGATGATAAAATTGGACTATATCATTAGTAAAATATAAGTTACATTAAATAATTTACTCTTAAATGGAAAAATAATTTCAAAGTTTATTTCAAAAAAAATAGGAATCCTTATTTCTTATTTGAAAGCACATATTTAAAATATACATATTTAAAAAATATTAAATAAAATTATTTATTTGAAATTTAAATTGAAATAAATGATACTGAATTGGTAAATAATTAATATTTCATGATAATAAGAAACCTCATTCACGTTGTACATTTAAAAACAAATATTAATTTCAGTATTTCATTAAAAGACAATATGAACTTGTTTGAAAAACTACAATAATATTCATTTCAATCTATTTTTTAAAATAATAATATGTATAAAAATTAATTTAAACCGTAATAGTGGTAAAAATAAAACATTATTGAAATATTTTTTTTGAAAACATTGATATATAAGAAATGTTTTATCGATAGAGAAGAGAGAAAAAGTTGTGTTTCAATTTTATTAAATATAAAGTACATAAAGAGTGGAAAATGAAATGAAAAATAAAATTAATTTAAAAAAAACGAATGATAATAAAATTCATGATTTTATTGAGGGGTGAATCATAATATATCATCATTGTAATCATAATCATAAACAATATTGATAAAAAAATATATTTGAAAATAATAATTTTATCTATTTGGTATCATTTTAATTATAATACCCATGAAATAAACAACATTATATAAATATATGTATATCCCAAAATTAGTATGATAAGGATCATGAAATAAAACCATGGGTAGTATATACACCATATAAACGAAACCATAGTTGTGTGATGCATGTGTCTCATAGAATTAAAATAGGGTCAAAAAAACAATAATTCTTTTGTTTTATTGTCAATCATAATCATCATTACATATTACTAATAAATGAAAAATTAAATTTTTTATAAATAATGATATTATATATATAAAATTTCAAAGCTTTGGTATAATAAAAAAAATTGAATGAGTATTGAATATGGAATCTGTTTCATATAAATTAATGGGACCCAAGAAATCTATTACCTTAAGTATTATCATCCAACATACACATTTGAAGATCCTATTTAATAAATATAGGTCCAATATAAATATATTAACAAACCAAAAAATAGTGTACCAAAAAATATATTATTATTTAGGACATTTTAGAAACCATTTATTAATAAATCATTGTTAAAATCTTGATTAGGTAATTACTTCGTCCTTTAGGTTGTACATTTTGGATTAGTAATTTAGGTCCCTATAATTTGATCATGATTAATATATCATGAATCTTAACTATGATATAGATATTATATACGTTAATTTTAAATTTTTTAATATTTATCCATTAATGTTATAGATATCAAATGAAGCACATCGATCATGAATACAGTAGGCCGTTTGTTTCCGTGAACACAATTTACATTTTCAAAAAGATGAAATGAAAAAATGTTAAATAATATATTGAATTTATGGAATAATTTTTATTTCATATATAAAACATATTTTAATAATAAAAATATGTACTACCATAAATATTAATCGTATGTTATGAGTGAGTCACATTGCATTACAGGGAAGATGTCATCCATACGGAAGAGTGATGTTATCGTATTTCCACAGAATTGAATGTAATATGATATATGAGATATAATAAATATATATATATTATTATATCTTAAATATTCTAAAAATATTTTAGATCCATTATTATATCTATATGTGATATGTGGATATTGAAAGCAAATTATATCGGTTCGCATGGTGGGAGTCATCATTACACAAGATTGAAGGTTTATTTTCCCACATGATGCAATAAGAAATTAATTACTGTATTTAAATTATAATAATAAATATCAGTATATGTGATATGATGATATTATTATATCATCATGGTTGAGTAATATTTTAGGGAGACATATGAAGAAATAATGTAAAAAAGAATTATTAATAACATTACAACTTCTCCAGACAATCTCTATAGGTTTTCCCCAAAATCATTCATCAGAGGGTTTCATAATTAAAATAATTCCTATAGGATTTGGTTAGGGAAATAATGAATATTTTTTTTAGAAATGGATGAAACTAAGGGTTTAAGAATTGTCATGGTAGGAGGAGAGTTGGTGTCTTTTTATTAGTGGGGAAGAGGATATACATGGAAGTTTGGAAGAGAAAATTTCATGCCCTTATTTTAAACCTAATCAATGGTTAGAAAATAGATATATAGAAAATCTTATAAATGATAACATCTAAATAATGTAATTAAATTGAATTCATAAAATTTTAGGGTTCATTTTTCCCTTATATTTTTAGTTTAACCTCTGTAAACATATTTTAACCATAACCACAGTTAATAATTGTTACTATTTTAATATCAATTTTTACCAATATTATGATTTTATTATTATATATAATTAATTAATATGATTGAAAATATGGAATACATTTTTTTTAAATTTAATTCATATAAGTTAAAAAAATTAATTGTAAATTAAACTAATGGATGAGACAAAAAAATTGTTTTTCTAAAGAGAAACTTTTCCTAATATAGATAGTTTTAAAAACCAAATTCAAAAATATATTTATTAAAATTAAATAAATTTTATTAATAAATATAAAATTGAATAATTTTAATTCTATAAACCAACATAATATTAAATAAATATCATAACATCTTTAAACAAAAAATGTTATTTTCAATAAAAATTAATATTTTTTAATATTCACAAAAAACATAATATTTTCTAAAAATTATAAAATATTAACTTAATGATAATATATATATGTATATTTACAAAAATTACCTTTATTTTTTTATTAAATTTTCTGAAATTATAATATATTTTTTTATTATTAGTTCACATAAATAAAAACCATTTAAATAAAAAAGAACTTTTGAAGCCTATAATGACCTTACAAATAGTAACATAATTTTTATAATTTTATTATATATATAAATATATTATACTTAATATTTAATATGTGTTATTTTCAACCCATAAATCAATGTTTAGTGGCTGGGATATAATAATATCAATAGTTTTTCATGGTTTTTTAATCTGAGTGTTTCAGATAACATAATTTATCCAATCAATTAAATTTATTAAAAAAATATATTTCAAAAAATCACAGGCTGTTAAAATTTATTAAATTTAATTTCAAGTTTTTTCCATTTTTTGGGATCAATAAATATAAAAATATGGATAATAGATTCTATATTGTATGTATAGGCTTTGGTTAATCCATTGAGTGATGAATGTAGTTTGTTCTAGATGGATAAAGGTAACGAGATATGCATGATGTATTTTTTAATGGATAAAATATATACAAGTACATAATGGTATTAAACATTCGATTGGCATGTTTCATTGATATGATATTATACATTTGAGCCCAAGTGAGGTTTTTATAAATATATTGATAATGTGGACCTTGGATTGTGATTTGAACTGTTGTGAAACCTGATGAATTATAATGTAATGGTTATGATAATAGAATTAAAACCATGATACTCTTTTAATTATTGAGTATGTTTTATGAATGGAATATGTTTCGATGATAATATACTGATCTTGGTCTATAAAAGATGATAGATTTTAGGAGATAAGGGAACTACAATCATGCATTCTTAGTGGAACATTATGAAGGTAAATAGTTGGAAAGGGATATATTTATAATCTGGTTACCATGGGGGATAAATTAAAATCATAGATAAGTATTTATAACTAGTTTAAATACATGTGATACTTGGATATCATTGGAAACGATATGCATATAGGTAAAATAATTTGGTTTTAGTTAGGTCACTTGTGGTCTTAGTGTGTGAGAGATATTAAAAAAGGGATCACATATCCATTAAGAACCCATTGTGTGTTAGTATGTACTAATGATAGGGTATGGTGGGAATATTGTTTATTTCAAAATTCCATTTGAGGTCATCCTTGGATTTTTAAAGATTTATTGAGTTAGTATAGCCTATAATGATATATGGATTATGATGTCATAGTGAGTTTTGGTGGATAAAGCAATGTTGAGATGTATGTACTACACTATAGCACATAAATTTTTTGGAATGGATTTGTGGATGGATAGGAGAAAGTATATGAGCTATGATTTATATGTTTTTTTCCATTATTAGGCTCTCCCAAAATTCTAAATAAGTGGTGATGCCTCACCAAGTGTGAGAGGGTGATATTATCATTTTACATATGCAATGTGGTTTGGGACATCACATAGAGTGAGAGGGTTGTATATGATATATGGAATATAAAGTGGTATGACACCTCACCCTAAGTGAGAGGGTGGTGGAAATATTTTTGGTATGTGACGTGAAATGATACCTCACCTTATATGAGAGTGATGTGGTAGGAGAAATGGGGTATAAAAAAATAGATGACTCAGTCTATTTGAGAGGGTGTATGTATCAGTTATATTTTGTGGTATGGTATTAGACTCCACCATGAGTGATATGGTGACTTGTAAAACATGAAATGTTGTAAGGATTGAATATAATAATCTTTCTTAAATTTGAGTGTTTGGTTAAGACACAGTTTTTGGTCACATAGAATAGAGATATGTTATGTGTTAGGATTTCTGTTGCGAGATGACTCCTCTACTGGCATTGGGTGACCTAGATGAGGGCACATATAATGGTGGAATAGTTAAAAAAATGTTGTAGTAATATAGTTTCATTAATGTTATATATGTTTCATGATTTATTTTTCTTCAAAAGTATACACTATATATGATGGAATATATGAGGGGCTCCTAGAAAAAATATACTATGTTAAAGGATCACACCCTATATAAGCACCCATTTACACGTGAATAACATATGCATATAATTTAAGTAGAATTCTGAATATGAAATCTTACATGATTATATAGTTGGATGTTTGGATACTGGTATAATGAGAGAAAAAATTTTTATAGTTATATATACCCACCATTTTATTTCAGTTTAATTATACTCTTTGGTCTGATGGGAATTCTTGAGGGTATGTACGTGTACTGTGAAAGATTAATAATATTATTATTACTATAAAATTCCATTATTAATAAATATTTAGAATTATAATTTATCTATAATTTATTTTTCTTCAATTTATGTTATATTTGATATGTATTATTTATCTACATTGTTTGTGATGGTACTGAGAATATAGTGTGCACATGTCGGTTCAGACTCTCATTAATAATCATCATCCTTAGGCATACGATGAGTAGTGATAATGGTCTTGTTGTTATAATATTAGGGACCATTTGGATGATTTCATTTGGTATATTAAACTATAATTATAAAATTAATGTAGTTTAATAGTTTTGTAAATAGATTCCATTCAATGAATATTCTTTCATCATATTTTTTAGATAGTAAAAAATAACAACACTTGTTTATTTTTATTATCAAAATAACCATATATATATTATCATTATATAATTATATTCATGATTAAATATTTTTATTATTATATTATATCCTGAAATATATTTTTTGTAATGGATATGAAAGGAATATTTTAAAAAACTATTCACTTCGGTAGTGTAAAACCACCATGAGTGAAAAATATTTTTCAGAGGAGTTTAAAAGAATATAAAAACTAATAAATATTTTAGTTTTATATAAAAATCATAGAATATTGAAACCACTATTTTGGGGCTTACTTTTAATCATCACATACATTACATAAGGGGAAAATGGATAATTGAAATGAAGAACATTTCTTTTAAAAAATATAACATGATCTTTAACATTCCCCCATTAAATTATGTAGATGTACTTTGAATGAGAGATTTTTTGATAGTATATGGCCCTATTAATATATATAGGGATGTATACATATGGGTTTGGTAGATAATATAAAAAAATCAATAGTTTTTATGTGACTACAAAATTATGGATGTATGGTGTTTTTATGCACAAGGGGGAGCTGTAACATAGAATAATATATTTATTTTATTAATATTTTCCATTAAGGATATGGGTATAATTAATAATATTTAATTTTAATAGTCTATTATTAATCAGTATTGGTATCATCAATAGTTTAATAGATCTAATGATGAATTACACCATGGAAATTTTTTTCACATTGTAATGAAGTTAATATTTTTTTCTTGAATAAATTATTACCTAGGTTTGGAAAATTGAATTATAATCCGGAAAATTGATTTGAATTTTTTTTAAATAATATTTTTTAACCATTAATTAAATTTAATTTAAATAATATTTTTTAATCAATACTTGAATTATATATATATAATGATGAAATCATAAAACATAAAGTATAAGTAAGTACTTTTTTTTAATACTCACAAAAAAATAAATGTTTTTAAATTTTTTTAAAAATTTCACCCAGGATAATATTGAAGTGAGAATTGAAAAAATGAAATTTTTTCAAATTATATTCATATATATTATAAATCATCTATTTAAATAAAATCACATTAAATATGGAAAATAGATTTGTCAAAAAATCTATTTTTTTTACTTTGAAAGATCTCATTTCAGTTTTTTATTAATTAATATTTATTATATGATTAAGAATTAAATATAATAATTGTTTTGACATATTATTTTTACAAATTATGGAAATTATTATATTTAAATTTCTCTAAAAATGAGTTTTTCTTCAAAATTAATTTAAAACAATATTCATCGAGGTGGTATAATGGTTTGTTTATCACCCGACTTCTTTGGGTTAGGGGATTGATTCTAACTAATGTGTTATGATGGTAATATCATGATCGATGGTAAGACCCCAACATTCCAATAGGTGAGTTTGTAATATACTCTCTTCAAGGTAAATTGAATGTGTGATGATGAGACAAGTGATTTTCCTTATGGGGTCCTAATGAAATTAGATGTAAATGACAATTAATAGGGGTACTAAAGTTTTAGTGAAGAAAATTAAAATAAGAATTTAAAAATCTTGTTTTTAGGGAAAAATATTTTCCTGAATATTATATGGTGATCATTATTATTCATCTTTTTATTTTCAATGAAATTAATTAAAATTTAGTCGAAAATAATTCAAACATGATACAAATCAATCTGTCAACAACATATGCATTTGTACTAGTACAATAAATCCAAAATACATGAAATGTTAATTAAATACCAAGGATTACTAAATTAAATTTACTATTATAAACATTAAAAGATATTATATTAAAATTTTAAGATAATTTTTTTAAAAAAAATAATATTTTCACAATGAGGAAGTCCCCATGAACAATTTCACACTTGAGAATCGTGGAAATTAGAACTAAACCATTGATAAAGAAAAATCATGAGAGGATAAATAATGTTGTAAAATTAAATATTAAATCTATTTGGTTTGGAAGTTTTATTTTTGATTTTATATTGTGACGAATTTATTGGACATAATGGGGGAAATATATTCATTGTAATTTTGTGCATAACAATTATATATAACACCTAAAAATATCATCACACAATTAGAATTATCTATATATAATTGATATAAATAATATTTGATTATATGTAATATATATATATTAATAATAGATAATTTATTTGAAATGAAATAAATGGGTTCTTAATATAAATAATTTATATTAATTCAGCTTTGAAAATATATTTTATTTTAATGAAATTGTATTCTAATTAAATATACAATTTGACAAGTTGTTTACTTTTTATAAATGATATAAATAAAAATTATTGATTAATTTAATCTAATGATTATTAAAATGGAAAATAATATCATTGAAATATATATGTAACTATATGGAAAACCAATCTAACTATTCATGTCTATAAAATAGTCTCTATTTTAAAATATTAATTTTATTTTATATAGATAAAATATAAATTTATCACATTCATATTATTATAACTAATTAAATATAATGGTTTAATAAAAAAAATGAATAATAATTCATTTATTGATTATTAATAAGTCACAAATTATGAATTAATATTTTTATGGTAAAAAGTTATAGTTATATTTTGTAATTTATTTTGTTTTAAAAATGTTTTATAAAAATTTAATTGTTCACACATAAATATTTTTTATAATTTCTATTTAAATATATAAATTAACTTGTTGACAGTCATTCATATTTGAATTGATATGAATCTGGATTAATAAAATATGTTCTTTGAAATTTATTGTTCCATAAAATATATATTTATTTTTATATTTCTTTATTCATTTAAATGATATGAATTTGCTATTTAGATATAAATCGGATTGAATAATGTCAAAATTTTTAATTAGAATTTTCAAATGGTTTAAATAGATGATTTTAATTTTTTTTAAAGAAAAATAAGATACTAATGTAAAAATTGAGTTGTCACAATGATGGTAAAATGAGATAAAAATAGGTTAAAGTAAGAGGAAATGAATTAAAATACAATGAAATACTCTCTCAAACTGTATCAATGAGAGTTTATAAGAGAAATCTATTTTCCATGTACATTATTATCATATTTTTATCTTCATTTAGTTCTCAATTAACATCCCATACATTAATCAATGTAGGTTTTATAAAACTACACTCAAAACTATCCTCTAGAAGGACCCTTTAACTATACCTTCCAATCCTATGAAACCATATAGATATCTCTTGATTACCTATGATATTTCTATATATAAATACCATCAAATATTTTTTTATCTTATAGTTACAATAATTAATAATATATCCATCATTTCAAAGAAAAAAATGTTTGAGAAAGAGATAATTTAATGATGTGAATAATGAATCTTCATGGAAGTCTTGAGTAAAAGTAAGATTTTATCATCTTATATTTATTTCATTGATAAATAATAAATATTAAAAACCTATATTTTTAGGGGTATATACAACCTTTGAATATAAAAAATCGTACTTTTATAAAAAATAAAGAATTTCTATGTCTCTCTTAGGTTTTATTTATAATGGAATTATGATTCACAAGTTACAATAGCAGTTAGTGTTTCATCCCATTCCCATTTTTCTAAACTATTATTTAAAGAAAAATATATTATTTTTATCTAAAATAGTTTATATTTCCATCCTTCTTCTTTATCTATGGTTTTTGGGTCTTATTACAATTTTAAATATCCTTGGTTGATGATTTGACTGAAAGGATGTTTTTTTGTAAAACTAACATTATGTCTTCTTTTTAGTTAGGAATATTTATCCTCCATGAGAATATAATATTAATTTTTTATATATAAACATTTATATACACCAATGAAATATTATTTTCATTATATTATAACATCGAATTTATGAAACAGTGACTATAATCTTCTCAATTTTCCATCATGGGTCTTTTTTTACATTATTTACAACAGTGTGTGGAAGGACCAAAAATGTTTTAAATAAAAGGCTTCTTATTATTTAATCAAATTTAATATTAAGTAATATGGTAATAGAAAAATATACACTTATTTGTTTTTATAAAATCCTTTCATATGTAATAGATCATTAATCACCATTACCGTTGATAATAAAGATGTTGAACTATGATTATATGATTAGTACAACCAAAGGGTTTTAATAAATCCAATTTATACAAGCAAGGTATATGATAAACTAAAATTGTACATTCATACCCTATTAATCCCATTTATCATAAATTAAAAGGCATACAGAATCTATAGTATCTTCCACTAACCAATCTAAATCTACAGTTCGACAACTTAAGTATATGCTATAACATTTACAGTAGAAGTTCATGATCAATCAGATCTTAACCCAAACCATAGATGTTGAACAACCCCTATAAAAGCCTAACCATCAAGGACCTTACTTTTAGAGTATTTTATAGTGTATTAAAGATATAGTCATCAACAAAATAAAAATATTATTATTTATATTTTATTGAAAAATTAATATATTTTAATTTTGTTACTTCTACAGTATAAATGATTAGAATTTGGATAAAATGATTCTAAATTTATTATTTTGTGTAATATTAAAATCAATAAAAGAATTAATTTTGATAAATTAATATATTTTTTAAATAAATAATATTTTATTTAAATATTTTTATTAACTCATATTTATTAAAAATTAATGATCGTATAATCTTTATGATGTGAAATGTAATCTGTATCGGGGTTCAAAAACTGTTATTTTGAAAAAACCCAATATTTATCAGTAACTTCGAAATCCATTTTAATAGAAAAGATTCATATATTTATAATATTATTTAGTTAAAATTAATAATATTTTTATAATAATAACATTATGATTATAAATTGGATAATTATTCAATTTTTTTTAAAATAGTGGAATCTTCATGTAAAATGTTAATACCGTATAAATATATATTTTTAATAATGACATCATAATGACCCAATATTTTTTTGAAAAATAATTTAAATTGTATCCAAGAAAAAAATTATGTTTTCAACTTAAAATAATTTCATTTTATGTATATTTTTTTATTTTTCTAAATACATTACAAAATCTTTAAAACCATTAATATAGTTAATGGTTTTAAAATAATTTCTTTATGAGTATTACTACTTTCCACATTAGTGGGGTTATATTTTAACAATTTACACCCATTATGATTATAAAAAAAATAAAAAAACTCCCTCTATTTGGTATAGGAAATAGGAAAATACCATTGAATGTTGGTGGTTTTAGATATTTCAGTATATTGAGTCCAAAAACTATTATTAATAAACAATAAGTAATTCCCCACTTATTTCCTATATAAACTCACTCCATAACCCAATAATCATTACTCAAAATCCATTAATCACTTAATTACTATTATCTCCCCTCTCTATATTCCTCCCAAGGTTCTTTAATTTCTCAATAAGCCCCGCCCTAAGAATTTGGAATCACACTCTCAAGGTAAGGGATACATTCTTAACCCTCATTATTCAAGTTTCTTTAACATATTTTGCATTGTATGCCCAATTACTATTATTGGGATATGTTTTTTCAAGAAAATATTACCTTCCATATGATTTTAAAATGATTATATGGCCATTTAAATCTCGCCAACAATTTTTATGAATCCTTAAGGGACGTCATTATGTTGTAGAAATATTACCGTGATTTTCCATGTCAAAACAATTGTGTAGCGAATAAAAATAACATTGTCAATCAAGGGTGTTCAACATTATACAATTGTACTTTTTTTATTGTGTAACTACATGTATGTTTTCCACACACCATGATCATTTAATTAAACATGACGATGATTGGATCTATTATCATTGTGAAACACTTAATCATGAGAATGAAATGAATGTGACATGTACAACTATTATTATATTATTCTCTAATGCATTGAGAATTATTTTGTCTCATGTGACATTACGAAAGGGAATTGGGAGTGAACCTAATCCACTAAAATACTCTTTCTATCATGATTTATTGATAGTTATACTTGACCTATGTTTATGTTGTAGTGTTATATTTTATTTTATCATTTCCCATGATTCCATTATGATTATCGTGCTATATCATTGCATATTTTTCACATTTATGGTTCTAAACAATTTTATTCCCCATTTATATTACTATTGTCTAAAATTTATGTCCTTTATTATGTTGTTCCATTTTTATCCCCATTCTGGGCTATATATATCAGCATTTCATTTGTATGTTTTATGGTTATCCCATATAGTTTGAAGTATTAGCATGTTAAACAAATTTTACATAATAAGAATGTATTTCTTATTTTAATTTGTTGTGTAATGTACTAAATTAAAAAAGAAAATATAATTATCAAAATTCAAGGTTTTATTATGTGTAATCTACTATAATACATCATGAATTAATTTGTAATAAGATTAAGTTATTTAACAGTTAGTTTCAATGGATTGGTTTTTGTATTTTTATGATTACGATTATAAATCTATAGGGAAAGACATGGGGAAACAATTATGTATAATAAAACATCGTGAAATTTTGGTAATGCATATAATAAGTTGTTTATCAATAAAATACATCCCAATATAGAAACCACATGTGGATGTGGCTCTGGAACAGATGTACATAGGGATAAAACTCGAAAACACTATGTTGAGCTAGACTCGACTGATAATTGGGGTAGGACAACAAGACTTGATACACAACTAGTTTGACACTCCGGATAGATATGATTTGGTAAATTCATAAGCTAGTTATGAAATTTTTATGAGAAAAAAATCTACATTGGAATATATATTAGGAAATTTATCAAAGACTACCTATATTGAATCATATAAACTCATAAAATAAATAAATAAATTCAATTTTTAAACTAACAATTTAATTCATTTGATTCCCATTTATTAACATAAATGACTAAAAATACTCATCCCCAATTTTCACTTTATTATAGTCAATGGATAAAATTTGAAGAAATTGGGTAAATAACCAATGTGATGGGTAATGTGATTACTTCCCAAAAGAAATTCCCTACCAAATTAGAGTGAGAATCATGATCATTATAGTGATACACTATTAGATAAATTAGGTTACAAGTAGATAGATGGTTCAAGAGGAGGACCAAAATCCACATAGGAAAAAATAATCTGATATTGAGTGCATAATTTGACAATATCCTCCATCATTCAATGGATCATCTGATGCTTTAATTGTGGAACAATAGATATAATCAATTGAAATGATTATCTCTATTCATAAATGATTCATACAATAGAAGGATCTACTTGTTGTTTATCATATGGATGGAGAATATGGTCATCGTTAGACATTGATCAAGTATTCAATCCTAGAGAGAGTGAACAAATATATAGGGTGGAATAGATTTTTAAAAATGGTTTTTGATAAAAAAAATTCCTCCCACTCTCCGTATTAAAATGGGATTGTATTTACAATACCTTACAAAAAGATGACGAAACTATCTAGGAATATGAGGAAAACATTACAAGACATGCATGATACCCATATAACTATATTATTACCCTTGAATGAATGGTTTATCACTTATTTGGTGGGATAAAATGTAGACTATGGAAATCCAGGATGATCCAAAACATTTATTAATATTTAGAAATTTCCATATGTTCCACCAATGTTAAACTGGAGATAAAATAATATTAATTTTATCATGGGTATACGAATATGAAGGTGTAATTTAATTATAAAGGTATGATGATGAAATATAACGATGAAAGGAAATTACAACTTCCATCTTTTCTATAGTGTGTAACAAAGCACCCCCAAAATTGCCAATGGGGAATGATGAAATGATTTAGGTGTGAGATTGAAGGACATGAATCCAAGGATTACTGATGGGAGAAGCCTAATATTGTGATATAGGTATGTAATGCTCTAATACACCATAAACTCATTGTTCATTAAGTCATATAAAAAGAACTAAGACCCCTTTAAACCAATTCACTATGACTAGTGTTTTCAGAGACATCCAAAACATACAAAGAAATAAAGGAGATATTTCTCCATCATAACCACTAAAGTAGATCCCAACAATGGTGTTGTGATTATTACCCAAGTTATTCATTATATAATAATGACTTTAATTATTAATTTTTTTTCTATGCATTCCTTCATTACAAGAATGTTTAGTATAACTATTTAAATACCAACACAAATCCATTAATTATAGTCTTCAAAAAAAATATAAAATGGTTAAATTATTACATCACAAGTATATAACTCCCCCTATTAGATTTTATGGACTTAACATATCAAAAAGAACATTTCCATACTCTATTTGGTGTAATTTCATGAAATTATGGTTATCCATTTCCTTTCCCTTATATAGATCCAAAATAATTTCCCAAGAGAAGAAAATCAATCTTTGTTTCAAGAAACATCCCCCGACGCTGTAAAAACATAAGGCTATTGATGAATATTATTTAGAACCAACATCTCAAGAGTGGATGTTATTTCCAAATGAGAAATAATAAAAACCTCAAATTACTATGTACAATGAAAGGATTATCATTGAATAAATTCCTATTACGAGGGAATAATCTAATGGTTTTCCAAAATAATTTTTTAGTCTTCCTCATAGCTGAGAGGATGAATTTTCAATCGATCTTATACATAAGGATTTAATATTATATAAAACTTTATATAAAATGGATTTTCTAGAACATGAATATTTGATGAAATAGAAATAAGAGAATCTAGATAAAGGATTCATACACCCAACTACTTCACCGTGATGTACACCAATCCACTTCATCAAAAAGAAGGATTGGTGAATGCACCTTTACATTGATTATTGTGAACATAACAAGATCACAATAAAGAAAAAATATCCAATGTCATGCATTAATTACTTTATCGATCAGTTAGGTCGGGCATAATATTTCTCCATGGTGGATCTATGGTCGGGATGTTAGAATTTCAGGGTAATGAAAGTGGATATACCTTAAACTAATCTTCGAACAGTGTATAAGAACAATCTATTCGAAATAATATTGGTCAGACTCACTAATTCTCTAATATTATTCATGCGCATTATGAATATATTATTTATATATTACCTAATAAAATGTCTAGTCTTTATAGTTGATATTATAATATTTTTTAAAATAAAGGAAGACCATGAGGAGAATATGAGAACTATGCCAATGACCATAAATAATGATAAAGGTAATGAAAGCTAAAAAAATTGAGTTCTGGTTTAAATAAGTCTAATTCATGGGGAATATTATCACAAGTAATGGGATTTCTATGGACCCATAATGGAAATAAGAAATTGAAGGATTGTCTATGAAAACTTTTGTGATAAAAATCTATTGTTTCCTTAGATTTTATGGTTACTATTATGAATTTGTGAGATATTTATCACAATTCTAAATACACTATATTCTAAATACATTGAAAATGAGTCATGTTTTATTAAAATGATGAATTTAAAGAGAGGATAAATTAGTTGAAAAGGATCATTATCATTCCACTTGTACTTAAACTACCCATATGTGGAGATATTTTAATGGTATTTAGTGAGACATCAAAGAAGGGATTGGGATGTATTTTAATCTAGAATGAAAAATTGATGGATTATTCATAAAGGGAATTGAAATTTTACAAACAAACCCACTAAATTAATGATATAGTGATGGATGTAATTATATTCTATTTGAAAATATAGCTTTATTATCTCTTGGGTGAGAAGTGTGAAATATATACAGATCACAAGATCATCAAGTATATATTCAAATAGAAATAATTGAATATGATCCAATAATTGTGGTTAGATATGATAAAGGACTATGATTTATCATAACACAACAATCTTGGAAATGAAAATAATGTGGGAGATGATTTAATTATAAAGGATCTTGAAATTTTATCATTTATGAGAATTGAGAATGATTTGATTTCATAGACCTGAATATGATAGACACATGAATCATAAACAAAGGTATATCATCAATAATTTCACAAATAATTTCTCAAATATATCTTTTGTGAAAGATATAGGATTGTTAAATAAATTATTTGGGAATTAATAATAATTTTGAAACTATGAAAACTGAGAGATCCATGGAGTTCAATGTTAATGAATATGGGGTTTTGAGAGTATTTTGTGGATAGGTATACTGTAAAATCCCGAGATAAAAAAAATAGACATTAGATGATTCACATATCCTAACCTATTTCATTCATCCAGGAAGAACATAGATGTATAGATATATCAGAGGGTATTATTTTTGGGACAATATGAAGAAGGATATCATGAAATATAAATCAAGATGTCTTGTATATTCACAAGTGAATGGGGAAATAAAAAAATACCTGGGTATGATGGATCCATTTATCATACCTACTTGGAAACGGGAAAACATCACTGTATACTTCTTTACTGGTACACTAAATAAATTAAGTTGAAATAATTCTCTCTGGGTTGTGTTGAATAACCCAAAAAATAACACACACATAATTTCAACTCAAGATGACTTCTCACATGATGAACATGGAAGGATGCACCTTAATTAAGTGATGAGGCTTCAGGGAACACCACATTTGATTTAATCTGATTATGAGACAATATTTACCTCTAAATTTTTGAATCCACTCCAACACACTCTAAATATATATTTTAATAAAATCACATCATATCTCCCTCAAACATACGGAAAATATGATGGAACTATCCATACAGTCAATGACATTTTGAAATACACTCAATTTACATCAAAGGAAGATGAGATGAACATATTCTTCAAGTTGAGTGATCATTAAATAATAATATCCACCACATCATCCAAATAGATCCCTATGAATCCTTTTATTGAACGATTCATAGAATTCTTGCATGCAGGGATGGTTTTGGAGATCAAAAATATTATTTCTTAAAATGGTTGGGGAAATGATGGAAAAGGTTATGACCATTCAGTAGAACATCAAGACTGATCAGAGTTGATAGAAGATAGATGATAACAATAATCTACAAGACCTAAATATTAATGTGGGATACATGGCATTACTTTTTATATCATCATTAAATAACGTGATGACATTTTTAATGAAGGGAAATCTTAGTACAAGATACATCTGTCCCATTGAGATCCTTAATCGTATCATAGGTGGCATATTCACTAGAATTCTAACCTATTCTCTATCATGTAAATGTTTATTCCAAATATCCCTATCTAGGAATAAAATTCCATGCTCATCATTTGGACTCACTCCACTGGTGGTAAAATTGGAGATTTAACTATCCTATGAAGAGAAATAGATTAAAATCTAAGATCAAAGAAGAAAAGCTCAATGAAATAAGACAATGAAACATTTAAAAGTTATTTAGATAATCTAAAATATGGAAAAAGTGAATTGCGAATTAGTGGATTCGATAAAAAAAATTACCCACATATTTGTTTGTGTGGGAAAACAAAATTTCAATGGTAATATTTTTGAAGGGGGAAGATTGTAACATCCAAATTTGTTATAATGAAATTACCCATTTCATTCAAAGAAATTTATTATAAAATAAATTGATCACTGAAAACATATATACTAATTTAGTATTATTATATCTTGTTGTATTGAATATAACATTGAGCATTATTACTATTGGTAATATAGCCATTGAAAAGTGATCATATATTAAGACAAATATAAGGATTTGATAAATCCAATTGACATTGACAAAGGAACTGATGGCATAAACTACAAGGATAATAGAAAATAAACCCAATATATTAGAGATTGAAAATGAGAATAAATATAGTGAAATTTCCATTGACCAAGACGTACATGAGATCCAATGACTTAATCATGAGAAAAACCATTTTCCAGAGATGTACTTGAACATAGAAAATCACATCCAAAACAATGTATATCGAACCACCTCTGAATGTCTCACTATTTGTAACATCCCAAGTAAGTAATGAATAATAGATATTTTTATCTATGTCTATTAATGATTAATATAGTGTTATAGAGCCTTAAAATGAAAATAAATACATTCTTATGCATGGAATACACTAATATTCTTAAAAGATTGTTTTACTGCCTTTTGATGGAAAACCATTTTTGAATATATATTTTGAAAATTTTATAAACTATGTTTGTCAAAATAAACATATTCTTTATTATTGGGACATCAAAATTTACCTTGTGTGAAATTTTGGTATTTTTCTGACAATGTTCTTTTTTTTAATGAATAGTGAAAAATTCTGCATTTTACATCAAAACTGCTTTTTAATCTAATTTATTTATATGATTAGATTATGTTTTGAATTGGTTTTTAAGTGAAATTAGAATATATTTTTACCATTTAATCCAATGGTGGTCATTGGAATCAATTTCACTTTAAAATTAGACTTAAACTAATGTCAATCTTTTGATACTTATTGTTTTGTAAAAACACGCTATCTGCTCTGGGAGCGGGAATTAATTATTAAATTAATTAATGTGACTTATATGATTTGAATTTTGTAAAATAGACTTTATTTTTGAATTCTGAATATCAAATATAGCTTAGGGTGAATTTTTGGTAATTTTCTGAAAAACTTCAATTTTTGATGAAAAGTGAAACCACTAAGTGGTAATCAAGAAAACTGATTTTTCAGTTAAATGAAAGTTTACCACTAATGTGTAGTGAATTTTGAAAATCCGACATACATGGTTTTCATTAAGAAGTAAAATGTGGTTCAATGGGATTAAAATATTTTTTTGGTGAATAGTAACTTATTAAGTTTTTAATCGCGATTAGTGGTAATTATGGTAGTTTAAGGTATAAATAATGCTTTAATAATATGAAATGACCTAGAAACATGTCCCAACCTTATTTTTTGTGTCATGGGCGACCAAGAAAAGCCATGGGTCAACTTGGGGACCCCATGGAGACATTTTGGTTGGGAAATGACATAAATAACTTTTTATTTAATGTAAAAGTAAAAATGACACAAACATAATATGTTTTACGAAAACAATTTTTACATGAGGTTATATAGCTCAGATATTTGATTATAAATAGTCATTGGAAAGATACAAAGATTTCATACATCATAGTATTTTTTTATGATTTTTAGACATTAAATAAATTAAATTATTTATGACATAATAATGATGCAGCGATGACATCATTATTTGACGATTTAAATAAAATGGAAAGACAATGTAAAATCTATGAACTAAACATGTCCAAAACTTATTGGATGGGTGGATTTCGAACCCTTATCACCTTATCCACGAATTATATCAATTTGGGACCTTTTAAAACCGAAATTTTTTTTCAAATAAAGTAATATTTCTTTACTTTCCAAAAGTGCCCCTCCTCTCCTCTTATAAAAGACCCCCACCTCTACCTCATTTCACACACTCCTCAAGCCTTTGGCTCGGCCAAACCCTGCCCATTTACTCTCTCCACATCCCTCTCCTCATCCTAGAGGATTCCCTTTGGGCATAATCCTTTCAAAGGAAGCCTTTAGGCTCAAATCAAAAGGAGTTACACTTTTAAAGGTAATTCATTCTCTCATGATCATTTGTTTTATTTTGCTTCTCCAACCCCCTAAACACTTTTTATTTACTTATTTTGTAACGAAACCAATATCTAAAATATACTAGGATGTTGTTATAATATTTATTTGAGCTACACTCTCACACAACTACATAAAATGGTTAAAGAACATACGGTTTCCGTGGATGGCGAAATTCTGCCTCTCGAAACGATGATTGTTCAATACTCATTTAACACCTTAAAAGGTGGCCATTATGATGTCACTATTTTTATATATGATATATAATATGTTTATGTTTTCCTTAAGCTTCTGTTTTTTTCATTTTGGGAATACCTTTATGGTTTCCATTATGGGTAAACACGATATCTTCATTTTAGGAAGTGCGGACTACCGCCCCCTGAATGTGATTTGATTCGTTAATACCATATGTGGGATGTGTAAAGGATAAAGTTAATGATATTATATATATTATTATACTGGAAATATAATATAATCTTATATCATTATGATTCCATTCCAGAAAATATGAAATAGAAATGGAAGTAGCGTTCATGCGTACGTACGGCTTACCGTCTCCATGAACGGTGCATTTCATTTCTTACCTCTAAATGTGATGTAATATTACAAATACATGTATATGATGAATATATATGATATATATGTCATCCAAATCATTAATATCATTATGGATATATTATGACCAAATTAACAACATGTAAGTGTAAGAAGTGTATTTTGACTTAAGAACCAAATACCGACAAAATGTACATTATTAACATAAATGATTACATGATGTTCATAACATGGTATAAAAGGAATAATGAACTTGAAAAGGATTCGTAAGCAAGTGGAGATTGACTCAAGTTTATTATTCAGGAGATTAAAGAACGGTCGGGTCAAGTCAGATACGAGGTATGGGACTTCGTCTCAATCTCCTTTCATTGAGGAATATTTTATTTTATACACAACTTTCTTTTATACGGTGTATAAACCACTTTTACTTTTATGTTTATTCAAAAGGAATCTTTTTTATACGAAGCGTTTACTAAACGACAAAAGGGAATGTTTTTGTCGTATGTATGCGGCGACAACGACTTCTCCGCCTTCGTGACCATTATTTGAGTTCTGGCTTCCTCTACAATCCATACCTTCTTTTTAAAAGAAAAATAAATACCATGTTTTACTTTTCTTTTATTTTGGTATTGAAAATGGTTTTCACAATGTTTTTGTGTTGTATTGATATCTTGTGATTGAAATGTGGAAATGTTATGTTTCCTTTATTCATGTTTTATGTGATACGATTATGTTATGGTTCTTGGGCATTATGATGAAGACAGGTGGTTCTGTGATAAACTAGGGGCGGGTGAGCCCGATATAGCTCTCTAATGCATTGGGTAACGCAAAGGAGTGAAACGTTAAGGTTTATCCGAAGAGATTTAGGGAATATACTGTGATGGGTATTCCAAACGTAACCAAGAGGGTTACTCCCTACGTAAGAATGTTATGAATGCCTCAAGTTACCTTTATGTCTTATGATTTCTATGATTTATTCATGATTTTATGAGGTATGTTAAAGTGTCTATGTTTTATGGGTAAAGTATGATTTCATTCTTATGTATATATGAACTCATGTTTTCTTTCCAGGTTTTTTTTATAACCCATACTGAGTTTTTATGCTCATCCCAAGTTTTTGAAATGTTTTTCACAGGTCAAGGGAAAGGTACATGATAAGATGATAGAGTCAAGGATGTGTCAAGAAATAATCCATGTTTTATTTTAAATGTGTTTCCATTGATGGGAATGAAGAATACTATCTTTATGTAACCACTTTGTTTATATGTGGAATGTAATGCAAGTTTTATGATCTAATTCTCTAAAACTCTAAACCCGAAAAGATCCTCAATGTGTAATCTTGTAATAACTCAAGATTAAGTAAGGTTTAAGGCTAGGGCCTTATAGTTGGTATCAAAGGTCGGTTTAGATAACTTTAGGAGTTAGAATTCTATTAAATGATTATCCAAAAATATTTTTTTTCGAAATGATATAGCATTTAAAGATTACCATGTTGCTTCATCTAAGACATGTTTGTTCAGAATGGTTTTCCGCAGAGGAAACAGGGAAGCAGTGCTAGGAAGGAATACAGAAGGAAATAACCTTCCGAATCAGCATCCTGAGATGGTCGGAATTGGAACTGAACAGTTTGATGCAGTAATGGCGCAGTTGACTCAAGCGATAAATGGCGGTGGTATCCATGCACGAGATCAGCCAGATCAACCGCAGAGGAACATGTCAGTGGTGGAACATTTCATGAGGCAACATCCACCATCATTCAGAGGATCATCTGACCCTGTGCTAGTTGAAGGGTGGATTAAAGCACTGGAGAAGATTTTTGATGTCATGGGGTGTTCAGACAATCAAAAGGTTAGTCTTGCTATTTACCGTTTGGAGGGTGAAGCAGATCAGTGGTGGTCTATGGTTAAAAATATCAGGGACGCCGATGAGATTGATGCTCTTGACTGGGATGAATTCAAAGGTATGTTTCTTGAGAAGTATTTTCATAAGGCTGTTCGACTTAGGATGGAAAAGCAATTCTTGGAATTGAGGCAAGAGGAAGACTCAGTGGCTGCCTATGAAGAAAGGTTCACTCGATTGGTAAGGTATGCTCCAAATTTTATTCGGGACCATGATAGTAAAATCAATCGTTTTTACTCAGGATTAAAGCCAAAATATCGAAGGGCATTAGCTTCTCGTGAGTTTAAAAGTTATGAAAAGCTTGTTCGATGTGCTGAGAAGGTGGAAATGGAGTTTTCCGATGACCAAGTTTTCTATAACAACAAGCAGAAGAAGAGACCGAGGTGGCAGGAGAAAGGTAAGAATTCTTCAAAAAAGTCTGATGGTAAGAGAACTAAGTTTCCAGTTTGTGATAAATGTGACAAAAGGAATGTTGGGGAATGTCTTCTGAATTCTGGGAAGTGCTACCGATGTGGTAAGATGGGACATAAGGCTCGTGATTTCACTGAAAAGGATCAAGGTGAAGGTAAGAACAAATTTGATTTATAGTTAGTGAAATGTTATAAGTGCAATGAGATGGGTCACTATGCAAATGAGTGTCCGACAAGGAGCTTGAGTGATGGGAAGCAGTTAGACTACAAGCAGAAAGGGGTGGTGAAATCCTTTGCAACTACTTCAGTAGATGTCGGGCCATCAAATGAAGTTGTATCAGGTACTTTGTTTGTTTTTTCAGATTATGCTAGTGTGTTGTTTGATTCGGGGTCTACACATTCTTTCATCTCTGAAACCTTTTCTAGTAAAATGGGAATACCATCTCAAGAAATGACTCCTAAACTTTTGGTAAAAACACCTGGGGGGAATGTTGAGGCAAAAAGAATTTATAAGAATCTTCCTATCCTTATCTGTGGAAAGAACCTACTTGCAAACATTATTGTTCTACCTCTAGTAGAGTTTGATGTTATAGTGGGTATGAATTGGCTCTCTATTTACCATGCTAATATTGACTGTAGAGCTAAAGAAGTTTCTTTTCAGAAAGACTTTCAGTTTGTTTACAAGAATGAACCCTTACTTTTGATAACATATCAAGAGGCCGAGAAACTTGTAAAAGATGGAAATGAATGTTACCTTGCACACGTCGTTGAAAATAAAGGAACTGTTCAGATTAATGATGTGCCAGTGGTAAATGAATATCCTTATGTTTTTCCTGATGAGTTGCCTGGAATAATACCAGATCGGGAAGTTGAGTTTACTGTTGACTTAGTTCATGATGCTAAGCCAATTTCAAAACCCCCTTATCGAATGGCCCAAATTGAACTTTTAGAGTTGAAGGAGCAATTGCAAGATTTATTAGAGAAAGGTTTCATTAGACCTAGCACATCACCATGGGGTGCTCCTATTTTATTTGTTAAAATGAAAGATGGTTCTATGAGACTTTGCATTGATTATAGAGCCTTGAATAATATCACTTTTAAGAACAAATATCCTTTTCCTCATATCGATGCTTTGTTTGATCAGCTCCAGGGAGCTCAGTTTTTTTTCAAAGATTGACTTGAGATCGGGGTACCATCAGCTGAAGGTAAAGGAGGCAGATATTCCGAAGACCGTGTTCCGTACGAGATATGGCCATTATGAATTTGTAGTAATGCCTTTTGGGCTAACCAATGCACCTGCTGTATTCATGGACTTAATGAATAGAATTTTCCATGAGTTCTTGGATAAGTTTGTGGTGGTTTTCATTGATGATATTTTGGTGTTTTCTAAAAGTAATGAGGAGCATGAAAAACATTTAAGGGTTATCTTTCAAACCTTAAAAGAAAAGAAACTATATGGGAAATTCAGCAAGTGTGAGTTTTGGTTGCAACAAATTTCTTTCCTTGGTCACATTGTTTCTAAAGATGGAATAACTGTTGATCCTGCAAAAACAAATGTTGTGGAACAATGGCCAAGACCCACTAATGTAACTGATATTCGTAGCTTCCTTGGTTTGGTGGGCTATTACCGAAGGTTTGTTAGAAATTTTTCACGGTTATCTAGTCCAATGACTAAGCTAACTCGGAAGGGTGTTAAGTTTATCTGGACAAAAGAATGTGATGATTGTTTTCAGGAATTGAAAAGAAGATTGGTGAATGCTCCAGTTTTGGCACTACCTTCCAGGAATGGTGAGTTTGTTATATACAGTGATGCTTCATTGAAAGGACTTGGTTGCGTCCTAATGCAAAATGATCAGGTAATTGCTTATGCTTCACGACAGTTGAAAACTCATGAGGTAAATTACCCTACACATGATTTGGAATTAACTACTGTTGTTTTTGCTTTAAAAATTTGGAGGCATCATTTGTATGGAGTAAAGTGTGAAATATATACCGATAACAAAAGTTTAAAGTATATATTCACTCAGAATGAGTTAAACATGCGACAAAGGAGATGGATGGAATTAATCAAGGATTATGATTGTACAATTCATTACCATCCGGGAAAAGCAAATAAAGTGGATGATGCTTTGAGTCGAAAAAGTAATACTTCATTAACAATGTTGCGTTTGGAACGTGATCCTTTGGTTAAGGATTTGATGAACTTTGCCATAGAAGTTGTTGGTGCAGGAAGTCCTTCTGTTTTGTTTCAGGTATCAGTGAGATCATCTCTATCAGATAGAATCAAGCAAGCACAGAAGCAAGATAGTGAGTTGCAGAAAAAGGTAGAGCTGGTTCAGAAAGGTAAGTAGCCTGAATTCAAAATTGATAATGATTGTGTTTTGAGATTTGGGAAGAGATTGTGTGTGCCTTGTGATTCACAGTTGAAAAGAGAGTTGTTATGTGAAGCTCATAGTTCTCCGTTTTCAGTTCATCTGGGCAGTACTAAGATGTATAGAGTTCTGCGGGAGTATTACTGGTGGGATGGAATGAAAAGAGATATTGCTGATTTTACTGTGAAGTGTTTGACTTGTCAGCAGGTTAAAGCAGAGCGGCAGTTACCGAAAGGGATGGTTCAGCCTTTACCAGTGCCAGAGTGGAAATGGGAGAATATATCCATGGACTTTGTTGTTGGATTACCGAAGACATCTCGAGGTAATAATGCAATCTGGGTTATTGTTGATCGCTTGACCAAATCTTCTCATTTCCTTGCTATACGAGATACTTTCTCTATTGATCAACTTTCCCGTTTGTATCTTAAAGAGATAGTCAGGTTACATGGAGTTCCTCTCTCCATTGTATCGGATCGTGATCCCAGGTTTACTTCTAACTTTTGGAAAGGCCTTCAGAAGTCGTTGGGTACTGAATGAAATTTTAGTACAGCTTTTCATCCTCAATCAGATGGGCAGTCAGAACGAACAATTCAGACATTCGAGGATATGCTACGAGCTTGTTCTATGGATTATCAGGGAATTTGGGACCAAAATATTTCTTTGGTTGAGTTTTCATATAATAATAGTTTTCATTCCGGTATACAGATGGCACCACTTCGGGCATTATATGGGAAGCGGTGTCGAACTCCATCTTTCTTGGACGAAGTGGGTGAAAGGAAGTTGATGGGACCAGAATTGGTAAAAGAGATGGCAGAAAAAGTTCTGCTGATTCAGAAACACATGAGAACAGCTCAGAGCTGGCAGAAGAGTTATGCGGATAACCAGAGGAAGGATCTATCTTTCGAGGTAGGTGATCATGTTTTTCTCAAGGTTTCTCCTTGGAAAAGGGTGATGAGATTTGGTAAGAAAGGAAATTTGAGTCCATGGTTTGTTGGACCATACGAAATTCTGGAGAGAGTTGGATCAGTTGCATGCCGAGTGGATTTACCTCCGAGTTTATCTCAAGTACACAATGTTTTTCACGTTTCGATGTTGAGAATGTATATGCCAGATCCATCTCATGTTTTGAGTCCAGAGGTAGTTCAGCTGGAAGAGAACCTATCTTATGAGGAACAACCGGTCCAGATTCTTGACCACAGGGAGCAAGTGTTACGGAATAAGGTGATTAAGCAGGTAAAGGTTTTGTGGAAAAACCACATGATTGAAGAGGCAACATGGGAATCTGAAAATGCAATGAGGGATAAGTACCCCCATTTATTCGATAAGTAAATAAATTGCGGGGACGCAATTTTCTAAAGGGGGAAGGATGTAACATCCCATGTATGTAATGAATAATATATATTTTTATCTATGTCTATTAATGAATAAGATAGTGTTATAGAGCCTTAAAATGAAAATAAATACAATCTTATGCATGGAATACACTAATATTCTTAAAAGATTGTTTTACTGCCTTTTGATGGCAAACCATGTTTGAATCTATATTTTGAAAATTTTATAAACTATGTTTGTCAAAATAAACTTATTCTTTATGATTGGGAAATCAAAATTTACCTTGTGTGAATTTTTGGTATTTTTCTGACAATGTTCATTTTTTTAATGAATAGTGAAAAATACTGCATTTTACATCAAAACTACTTTTTAATCTAATTTATTTATATGATTATATTATGTTTTGAATAGGTTTTGAAGTGAAATTAGAATATATTTTTACCATTTTATCCAATGGTGGTCATTGGAATCAATTTCACTTTGAAATTAGACTTAAACTGATGTCAATCTTTTGATACTTATTGTTTTGTAAAAACACGCTATTTGCTCTGGCAGCGGGAATTGATTATTAAATTAATTAATGTGACTTATATGATTTGAATTTTGTAAAATAGACTTAATTTTTGAATTCGGAATATCAAATATAGCTTAGGGTGAATTTTTGGTAATTTTCTGAAAAACTTCAATTTTGATGAATAGTGAAACCACTAAGTGGTAATCAAGCAAACTGATTTTTCAGTTAAATGAAAGTTTACCACAAATGTGTAGTGAATTTTGAAAATCCTACATAAATGGTTGTCATTAAGAAGTAAAATGTGGTTCAATGAGATTAAAATATTTTTTTGGTGAATAGTAACTTATTAAGTTTTTAATCGCGATTAGTGGTAATTAGGGTAGTTTAAGGTATAAATAATGCTTTAATAATATGAAATGACCTAGACACATGTCCCAACCTTATTTTTTGTGTCATGGCCGACCAAGACAAGCCATGGGTCAACTTGGGGACCCCATGGAGACATTTTGGTTGGGAAATGACATAAATAACTTTTTATTTAATGTAAAAGTAAAAAACGACACAAACATAATATGTTTTACAAAAACAATTTTTACATGGGGTTATAAAGCTCAGATATTTGATTATAAATAGTCATTGGAAATCTAAATAGATTCCCTACAACATAGTATTTTTTTATGATTTTTAGACATTAAATAAATTAAATTATTTATGACATAATAATGATGCAGTGATGACATCATTATTTGACGATTTAAATAAAATGGAAAGACAATGTAAAATATATGAACTGAACATGTACAAAAATTATTGGATGGGTGGATTTAGAACCCTTATCACCTTATCCACGAATTATATCAATTTGGGACTTTTTAAAACCGAAACACATTTTCAAATAAAGTAATATTTCTTTACTTTCCAAAAGTGCCCCTCCTCTCCTCTTATAAAAGGCCCCCACCTCTACCTCATTTCACACACTCCTCAAGCCTTTGGCTCGGCCAAACCCTGCCCATTTACTCTATCAACATCCCTCTCCTCATCCTAGAGGATTCCCTTTGGGAATAATCCTTTCAAAGGAATCCTTTAAGCTCAAATCAAAAGGAGTTACACTTTTAAAGGTAATTCATTCTCTCGTGTTCATTTGTCTTATTTTGCTTCTCCAACCCCCTAGACTCTTTTTATTTACTTATTTTGTAACAAAACCAGTATATTAAATATACTAGGATGTTGTTATAATATTTATTTGAGCTACACTCTCACACAACTACATCAAATGGTTAATGAATATACGGTTTCCGTGGATGGCGATATTCTGCCTCCCGAAACGATGATTGTTCAATACTCATTTAACACCTTCAAAGGTGGCCATTATGATGTCACTATTTTTATATATGATATATTATATGTTTATTCTTTCCTTAAGCTTCTGTTTTTTTCATTTTGGGCATAACTTTATGGTTTCCATTATGGGTAAACACAATATCTTCATTTTAGGAAGTGCAGACTACCGCCCCCTGAAAGTGATTTGATTCGTTAATACCATATGTGGGATGTGTAAAGGATAAAGTTCATGATATTATATATTTTATTATACTGGAATTATAATATACTCTTATATCATTATGATTCCATTCCAGAAAATATGAAATAAAAATGGAAGTAGCGTTCATGCGTACGTACGGCTTACCGTCTCCATGAACGGTGCATTTCATTTCTTACCTCTAAATGTCATGTAATATTATAAATACATGTATATGATGAATATATATGATATATATGTTATCCAAATCATTAATATCATTCTGGATATAACGAACCTATGACCAAATTAACAACATGTAAGTGTAAGATGACCATTTTGACTGAAGAACCAAATACCGACAAAATGAACTTTATTAACTTAAATGATTACATGATGTTCATAACATGGTATAAAAGGAATAATGAACTTGAAAAAGATTCTTAAGAAAGTGTGGATTGACTCAAGTTTATTATTCAGGAGATTAAAGAACGGTCGGGTCATGTCGGATACGAGGTATGGGACTTGGTCTCAATCGCCTTTCATTGAGGCATATTTTATTTTATACACAACTTTCTTTTATATGGTGTATAAACCCCTTTGACTTTTACGTTTATTCAAAATGAATTTTTTTTATACGAAGCGTTAACTAAACGACAAAAGGGAATGTTTTTGTCGTACGTATGCGGCGACAACGACTTCTCCACCGTCGTGACCATTATTTCAGTTTCGGCTTCCTCTACAAGCCATACCTTCTTTTAAAAAGAAAATTAAATACCATGTTTTACTTTTCTTTTATATTGGTATTGAAAATGTTTTCCACATTGTTTTTCTGTTGTATTTATATCTTGTGATTGAAATGTGGAAATGTTATCTTTCCTTTATGCATGTTTTATGTGATACGATTATGTTATGGTTCTTGGGCATTATTATGAAGACGGGTGGTTCCGTGATAAACTAAGGGCGGGTGAGCCCGATATAGCTCTCCAATGCATTGGGTAACGCGAAGGAGTGAAACGTTAAGGTTTCTCCGAAGAGATTTAGGGAATATACTGTGATGGGTATTCCAAACATAACCAAGAGGGTTACTCCCTACGTAAGAATGTTATGAATGCCTCAAGTTACCTTTATGTCTTATGATTTCTATGATTTATTAATGATTTTATGAGGTATGTTAAAGTGCCTATGTTTTATGGGTAAAGTATGATTTCATTCTTATGTATATATGAACTCATGTTTCCTTTCCATGTTTTTTTTATAACCCATACTGAGTTTTTATGCTCATCCCAAGTTTTTGAAATGTTTTTCACAGGTCAAGGGAAAGGTACATGATAAGATGATAGAGTCAAGGATGTGTTAAGAAATAATCCATGTTTTTTTAAATGTGTTTCAATTGATGGGAATGAAGAATACTATCTTTATGTAACCACTTTGTTTATATGTGGAATGTAATGCAAGTTTTATGATCTAATTCTCTAAAACTCTAAACCTGAAAAGATCCTCAATGTGTAATCTTGTAATAACTCATGATTAAGTAAGGTTTAAGGCTGGGGCCTTATACTACTGTTCACCTCACTGTTATGGAATTTTCTTATATGATAAATTTATATCTAGCAAGACCCTAATATTATAATTTTTTATACTTTTATAAAAAATGAATATATTTTTATCTTTTTACTTCAACATTATCAATGATATCTATTATCATACAATAAAAAAATTATAATTTTGGGTAATATTAAAATTCAATTAAGGAATTTTTTTTGATGAATAATAGATTATTTAAATTAATAAAATTTTATTTAAATGTAATTATTAAATAATATCAATTAAATTTAAACTATCATATAATTTTTATGAATTCAAATGTAATTTTTATAATGGTTCAAAAAATATTATTGTAAGAATTTTTATTTCTGAATAAATATCGAATCAATATTAAAAGTGATAATTAGAAAAATTAAATAATTATTTATATAGTATTAAAATTATTTTTGGAATCTAAACATTGAAATTATCTAATGGTCAATATTTCATAATTTTCTATGATAGATGTATTTTCGGTTAAAATTTTAATACATTATAAATACACATTGTGTATTGTAAAATCCTAATAAACTAAAATATATATAAAAAATACTATAGTGTTATAGACAACAAAATATATTTTTCCCATAAATATAATTTTATTTTATTTTTATTTGTTTAATTCTATATACACTTTATTAATCCTCCAAATCCTTTAATATATTTGATGGCTTTGAAATATTTTCCTCAAGAGTATGACTCATTTTCAAATCACCAAGGTTAATATATTATTAATTAATTTATATGGATTTATAAAATACTGAAATAATATTCCTCTTCAGAAAAAAAATATCTATAAATCATGGTATGAATTGTGTTTTTTTATTTTATAGAGTCTAAAACCTATGTTGGAGAAATAATAATTAATTATCAACTCTATTCCTACATAAACCCACCCTAGATTAAATTTATCATCACTCAAATTTATTGGAGAACATAAATACTATTTTATCATATATATGGATTCATCTCAAGGTGACCAAAGATCCCATTATGCCCCTCCCATTAAATTGGAAATACACTCTCAAGGAAATATTATTTTATTTCTCATATATATTCAATTTTTTTCATTATTATATTCCATATATTTTCATTTCATAAAGTTAGGACATTTTTTTTAACTTCCCAATTACATTTATTTTTATTTCCAATTGATTATATTCTTTATTATCTCTCATTAAACCATTTTTTGAATTTTATTTAAAACAGTTATCCCGTCAAAGTTTCTCTATGATTTTCTTGGAAAAACAATTTATGTAGTGAATACCATACCCATTTCCTATTAATGGGTTTTAGCATTATAAAATTATACTTCATTCATTGGGTATATAAATTTAATTTTTCCAGACTCCATGATAATTTAATAAAATATGGCGTTTTATTAAACCATGGTGTATGAGCTTTTTGGAACACTTAAGCATGAGAATGAAATGAATATGATGGGTGCACCCAAAATCACAAAGTGCTCTGATGAATTGTGTAATGTCTTAGTCTAATGATATGTCATGCAAGGGATTAGGAAGTGAACCTAATTCCTCAAGGTACATCTTCCATCATGATTTATTGGATCATATTATTCACAAATGTCTTTGATTTGTGTTTTATGTTATTTCCACATTTCCCAAGATTCTTTTATAATTATCATTCTATATCATGACATTTTATTTATGTTCTTGATCCTCACCACATTTATTCCCCATTTATATGCCTATATTATAAAATGGATTATCTAATTTAGGTAATTCCATGTTTATTCCCTTATGAGAATTTATATCTTACCCATTTCTTATGTATGTTCCTAGGATATCCCAAAGTAGTTTTATATACATGAATATTGAGGATGCTTTGAATAAGTATGGTATATTTCCAATTTTATATAATGTAATTTACATAATTTGATGACACACTATACTTATCAATCATCTAGGTTGTATTATGTGGAATATTATATAATAAATCATGAATTAAGGTGTAATAAAAAGATGGGTTATCAGAGCGTGAAATTGTTATTTTGAATTATTTTCATGTTAATAAATTTTTTCATTATTATAATGGTTCTTCATTATGATGATCCATTTATCATGTATTCATGTTTTTTCAATGTAATTTATATTCAAATTCATGTGGAATTTTTTACTATTATCAAAAAAAGGATGTTTTATCTAGTTTGTCAAATAAATAGTCAAATGTTTTTTAATGATTTTTTCATCTATATATATATACTTAACCATTTATTATTCTTCAATGAATATATTCTATAATGAAACCATAATACTATTATCTTTATATGTATTTTGATAACATATTATTTATGTTTCTATAAATAATTTTATTTACAATGGGTTAATTATATGATGATGGGATTATAAATATCTTACAGTTTTTATAGAGAAATTATGTTTGGTTTATCTTGTATTAGTATTGGTCCTTTATATATATTTATTCAATTGGTAAAAAAATTTATATCTCATGATTAAAATTTGTTTACTGTGGAACATAATTATATGTACACAATGTTATGTGATGACCTTGTGGATATTTTCACAATGTTAATCATGAAAATTATTGATATGTTCAAAATCATATGAATGGACATTACTGATATGTCCACAGTTTTAGTAGTGTACCTTATTGATAATTTCACAATGTTATACATAGAAATTGTGGATATTTTAATATATCATAATCATTACAAATATTTATGGTTGTACCACATTCCTATTTCATGAACACTACTCATAGTCATTTCCCTATATTACAACATCTTTATTCCATGATATGTGTGTAATCAATCAATGATGACCCTTTTACACCCTATGTGTTTGAAGTAGACATAAAATCCCATGAAAATAATGCATTGTGATTAACTTCCCGTGACATATTCATCTTCCTCCTCCATGCATGAATAGTTTTAAATCATTTATGACCCCTAAGATGGGTTCTAGTGGTGGTAAGAAACAAAAAAATACACAATTTAAAGGAATTAACATCAACAAGATGTCACTCTCAGACACCATATGATTGAACCAGAGCCTTTACAATGTTGTTTAGGCTTAGAATTTTCTAATGATATTTATGTATGGATATATAAGATGATGGAATCCTATCTAATATTTATTGTGAGACTTGTGAACCACTGTCAATCCTATCTTCTTCCCAAAAGGCTATTCATTATTCAAAATGATTGTTCTAACACACCGTTCATCATTTATGTTTCATCCTGATATGATAATGGTTCTGAGTGTCTAGTATACTTCCTTAGAGGAATATTTTTTATTACATCAGTGCTATTTTACAAAACATGAAGTTTATAAAATATAAAATGAAAGCTACTATAAATACCAAATACCGGGTACTCAATTTTTTGGGTTACCAATACATTGAATTAGGAAAGATAGTTCTAGATTTGTATTTTTTTGTTTTGCACATCGAATTATTAATATATGTCATTAATAAACCCATTAGTGGTATAAAGGAATGATTCTTTGGATTAAAATATGCTTGAATCGATGGTTTTATAAAGAAATCATAAATATAAATAAATAATAATAATATCATCAAACATATGTAAGTTTCTCACCATTACATGGGAAGTGAAATGGTTAAAATGATATTCCATGAAGTGATGTCGTGTCATAAAATATATACTATTAATTGAAAGGCCTATATAAGAGTAACCTATTTATTTTCATTATATAAATTGATTCCTTAAATTTATTACCATTATGAATGGGTATAACATATTGCTCACTAGTTCATTATCATTATCGGTATGTTTACCCAACACACCATGTAATAGTCCTTGTTGTATAACTTTATACAGTATAAGAATGATATTGGTTACCTTCCAGAAAGAAGAACTAGACATTTTATATCATAGTAATTTTTTGGTACCCTTATGTAACATGTTATACGTGATCTATTTAATGGTATGTAGTTATATTCCATTATTAAAGAGAATCTAAAAGGCATGTATATGCTTAAAATGATTTACACATATATAGGATTCACTAATTATTAAGAGTAGAAAGAAAATTGTTTAATATTTTTTTCATATTTATTTTATTTAATGTTTAATATTTTTTTGTAAAAACTAATATTAATAGTAAAATCAGGAATATATTAATTTATAGAGATTTATTAAATAAATAAATAAATAATCATTTGTTTAATATTAATTTAAAATGTCTTTGTTAAATAGTTTTCCCATATATTTAAGATTAATTTTTTAAAACACCATTTTAAATGTTAAATATAATGAATAAATATCTACAAATAAATTTTGAATTTAAAAATAAAAAGATGTCATTTATAATGTACAAAATATATAGTATTTATATCATATAAATTATTTATATCATGTAAATTGAGTTATTAAATTTTTATACTTCCAGAGAATTTTTATAAATTCTATATATAATAAAATATAATGGAGTTGATGTTAAAATTAATATACAATTGTTTCATTCTAAATTATTTAATTTTTATATTTAATTGTTATAAATAAGTTGTTCTTTATTTAATCATGTTTTTAAAAAATAATTAAATGTGTATTTATTTGTTTGGTTTTTATATATTAATTTTTAATATATTGTTTTGTTATATTTGAATATTCTGTATTCTTATTTATGCTAAAAATGATTTTAGAATGCAAACTCCCTAATCATGATAGGTTTATTATAATAAAATCTCATTTTCGTCTACCTTGACATTGAATTGACAATGACGTTATGAAATTGAGAATAGTTTTTTGAAAAATTTATTGCATGTTATGTATTTATATATCTATCACTTCAGGATAACTAATATGGCGATTTTCAATATAATATAATCTTGTTCATTTACATGAATTATTCCAATGCTATATATATATATATATGTTTTATTTTTTTATGTATGAATATACATGGGTTCCTTTTTGGGTGATAGACATATTATTTTGGGTTAGGTAGAGAGGCCCAAATTTATATCATGTGAAGAAATTTATTTTGTGGTGTGGATATGGAGTTCCAAAATTAAATTGTCAGATGCATGCATATAGAAACAATAACACATGAAATGATAACAGTTAATGATTATTCCATAGTTTTGAAGTTAATATTCGTATGATCTATATTAAATTGGACAGACTAAAAACCCATATATATAATGTCTTAGATTCATTCCAAAGATGAAATATTCAATAACTAGATCATTCAAACAGATATTATTGATCTCAATATCATTACGTATAAATTATATTATTCATGAATAAAAGATATATGTGACTATATTATTTTTGTGTTGTCTATTATTGAGTTGAGAATTATTTTTCCTTGATTGTTCCTACTTATCTTATTCTTGGTGTTTTTGTCATTAGACAATTTGGGAGGACTTAAATTTTATAATACCACATGAATTAGTTTAGTTAATCTAGGATGTACATAGATAGGTTGTTATTCTCTAAACTATGAAAGAATCATTACTGTTATTATTGAGATTATTACCTACCTAAATAATTATTTATTGATTACATGATAACTAGTGTACGTCTTCATAAATATTGATCATGGATTATTAATGGATTTAATATCGTGGGTCATCATTTTTAGTGGGATAACTTTCATTGAAATACATCAATGAAAAGATAATATACAACATTCTCACCTTCTAATATTTTATTTTTATAGAGTATATAATATTCACAGTATTCATATTGAGATCATTAATATCCATGACCTATAAAATACATAATTATTGGTATCTAGTAATGAGAAGCATTCTCAAGATAAAATATTTTAAGTACCAAAATTTTAATGTTATATATGTCAGCTTCCCATACTACGAATCATGTGTATTGTATACAAGTCATGCATTAAAAATTTATGTTGACAAACATTAACACTATAATATAATTTAATTGAGGTAGGGTGATGTATATAATGGTGTATATAATAGATAAATAGTTTCTTCATTAGAGTTTGTCACTAGAGATATAATTTGACAAAGTGATTTAATAATAGTATTTAAAAACATTTTATATTCCTTACATAAACATGAATTTTTTCTATGTTCCTTCATTGGACAATATTATATTTTCATTCATTATTTAGAATAACAATTGTTATATAAATAATAATGAACTATTTTACAAAATTCGGAATATAATGAACATTATATATATTACTTATTAGATAATCATTTTTATAGAATATATAATAATATGGTTAGAGTTGATTATAACCCCACCTAATATGGTCATTGTCACCATGGAAATGAAAATTAGAGACACATTCAATGAATCCATTAAGATGAATTATTAGACTAATTCAATTATGAAAATATTGGAAGAAGTGAAATTTTTTTATTGGGAATAAATATAGAGTCACCATCTTTATTAAATGGTATAATGGATTTTGGAATGTCATATCTCCTTAAAATTGATTTATGTATGACAATTGGTATATATAAAAATATACATTTTAGTTACATCGCTAAATTTACCAAATACTTTAGAGGATAATGGTATATGTTAATGATGATACAAACTAATATTTTTGGATTTCTCAGGGAATGTTAGAATTATGCACAATATTAACTATAAAAAATTATTAAACTATTCTGATCGGATTGTGGCATCGAATGATTTTGCAACAAATTCATTGCTCATATTTGAGATTATGGAATCTTTTCAGAACAAATCAATCCTATACCAACAAAAAACATGGTGTTTTTTAAAGGTGGAATAACAAATTATTTTACATCGTTCAATCAATGTTGTGTCTATATAACATTCCTATTTATTTTCTTTTTAACTATATAAAGATTATAGAATTATTCATAAATCATGTATATCTAATGAAATCAATTACTAAAATTAAGAGATATGGTATTAGAAATATCCAAATTTTTCTTATTTAAATATTTGAGGATGTGCAGAATTCATATGAGGAAGTGATTTTCATGGGATTGACAATATATATGATAAATTTGTAATAATTTTTTATCCTATTGAAAAAATATGATATTATTTTAATAATCCTATTATAAAAAAAGTGTTTCTGGTCTAGTGAAGTTTTTAATGAAGAATGAAAACACGAGATGATGTGTCTGGGGAAGAAAACATGATCATAGATATGTTAAACCCCCCAAAAAATAATTATTATAGAGATGGTTGATAATCCAGTTCTGTAAAGAGTTATAAAAGAAGAACTGACCCAAGATACACAAGTTCCAAAAATGTATTGTATGATTCACCAAGATCCTAGGAGATGTGTATTACTCAATTATAATGATTAGTATGTAAAATGTTTGTTTGGATATAGACATGTATCCTAGTGACAATTCAATATGATTTATAATTATTACAGATGATTAAAAGCCATTAAATCTAGATGGACTACATGTATACTAACCATGACTTGAACATAGTGAATGAACTAGAAGGTGTGAGACCCATATGTTGAAAGATGATTTTCAGTAAGAAAACAAACATCGATAGTATATCATTCACTGATAATGTAATAATTGGTGAAAACAGTTACATAAATGTTAAAGGTAATGACTATGAAGTGAAATTTTCCACTATTGTCATGAAAACATTATTCAATACTTTCTTTCCTTAACATGTAATTATGATTATGAGATATATTAGATAGGCGGTTAGATCAATATACATAAATGGTAATTTTGATTATTCTATTTATATATAAAAACAGATGAATTTAATGATTCATGTGACTCTGCAAAGGTTTATAAATTTTTAATGGTATATTTATGAACTAAATTAATCTACACGATGTTGGAATATCTAGGTTGATGATGAAATAAAATAGTTTTGTTTGATTAGGATGGTATATGATTCTTATCTATAAATGAATAATTGTGGATTTGTTTTAATTTTTTTTAATATACATAAATAAAATTCATATTTTTGGAAAATAAATACAGACACTACACTATATAAATATGTGGTTGGGTTAAAGTATCCTATTAAAAGACAAATGCAAAATATCTTACATACCCAGTATAAGGATCTATATATATGTATCAAAGATGTTTTTTGGACTTTGTTTTATCATGTATATTGGTGAAGGGGGAATGTGTTTTGTCATGTGTAACAAAATTAAGATGTCATTACCAGTGTTTCATGGAAGTAATCTTCAGAAGAATTGATATCATTATACAGAGTAATAAATGATCATTGTGATTAATTATGAATATTTTATATTGTCTATCCATTATTACATATCATGTACTAAACAATATGTATCATATTTATTGATAATAATAGGTTGATACAAATTGAATCCCTAGGAGAATCACTAGACAACAATGAAGAGCATCAGTATGTACATATGAATGTCAAAGTACATGTCTTGTTCTATAGAGTAGTAGATGATAACTATGTACAATGTTACAAAAAATCTAGATTCCAAACCGAAACAATTGATATGAAATGTCAATAAGTATTTTTTCCCCAAAAATAGGATAAATTATTGGAATAGTTTCAAACTTTCCGGTATATGTGACTCGATAATAGAGGGAGAATACATAGCTACATCAGATGCAAGATAGAATGATGATTAGTTAATTATGTCCATTTCTAAAAATGGAATTTCCCTTAAAATGTTGCGAGAAATTGAGATATATTGTGAAAACAATTAGGATAATTCTCAATAAATGTAACCAAAATCTCAAAAAAGGTCCAAACACATTCTTCTATAATACCATATTATATGAGAGATCATTTAGTAGATGGATTTTAAGATTTTTAGGGTGGATACATTTGAGAATATATTATATCCATTGATAAAACCATTATCACATCAACTACATGAGGGTTATGTATATAGTATAGGTGAACGACTTTGGAGAGATTATTTTTCGAGATTTAAATGTATCGTGTTTTGATAATAAATAAAATCTTCAATAATCATTAATCCATGTGTGGTGTAATTAATTTTACATGAATGGTCAAATGAAACAATCCCATATATGTATGAATTTGAGTTATTCCTAATCAATGGTCGTTATAAATTATTATGGGAGGTTATGATATGATAAGTTTTCATTGAATAGATTCATATTCTTATTATAAAATTTGTATTTGATTTATGAAAAAGAATTCATGTGGAAATATGTATATACTTGTTACGTGGATTGATCCACTAATGTATATCTCATTAAATTTCATACATCCATTTATATAAATTATGGTGTATAAGTTCTATAAACCCTTATCAACCGAGTATTACATTTTAACTATAATGATAACATAAATACATTGGTACATTACTTACCCATTTCTACATGTTGACTTAGATAATAAAGTTGTGGATTGGTATGGTCCTAATCATGTCACTCGTAGGAGCACCACAAAGTGGTATTTTTCAACTTATATAAAATTTAATGGAATCTGGATCGTGATTGAATTTAATTTAGTAAATTCATTTCAATTATTAGTTATATCACATATGATTAATTCAGATACATGAATAAGTGGATGGAAATTCACATATCGAATAAATGAATGACATTTACTGTATTCACTAAATTAGTTTTCCATTTATAAAGAATCAATAATTGATCAATGTTTAAAAGTATATTCGTTTGTTCCATATACAGTGGTTTCCTGATGACATGACGAAAAATTATATAGGAATAAATATGATTCATACAAATCATATTCTAGGGTAAATGTTTGTATATATATTTATGAATGTATATATATATGAGTTTGTTTAATGGATATCACACCATATCCCTTTGTATCATGAGTAACACTAAAGGTTTTCTAGAGAAAACACATTGTTTACATATATGATATAGTAATTTAATAGTTATTGGAAACACTGTTAAGGTCTAAAGGATCACACAGTTATTCACATGGATGGTGATAAAATTATGGACAAAGTGTTTTCTCAAAATGGACTATTATTTTCTAATATCTTTATCCCAAATATTTTGGATTAATAAACAATAAGTATTGATGATTTTTATGATGTACATATATTTTTTTAGTGTATGTTCATTATTTTTTGAAGTTATCATGACATCCTAAGCGTGTGAGGTACAAATAATACATGAATGTGATATATGTGGCTCCCCTTGAACTTTTGAATGGTTACAAATTATTTCTGATATGTAATATTAATCATTCTAGTTAGTATATTCACATTCATATAATTTCACAAGTTAATGATTATATTTAGGTTAAAATGTTTGGGTTCCATATGATGACACTGAAGACATTCTAATATAGTCATTTGTCATCATTTTATGAAGGGATTAATGGAATGTTATATAAGATAATTATATCCTCTCTTATTGTGTGTGTGATAAGTGTGAGACATTTCAATCCTCTATTATTATTAATATTTTGTCCATCATTCTCAATTAAGTTTCATTAATCTTTTATATCATTTAGGTATTCTATTGATATGATCACTTATCAGAGTTTCAAGTGTAATTCCTTGGAAGCAAGATGCATTTTTTTCGCCATCATAGATTTTTTAAATCATTATGTCTTTGAAAAGAAAATGGAATCTACTTCAATGGTCAAATACCACGATAATTATTTTATATAATCTACACATTTATTTTAGGAACATATATTTTCTTGTGTTTTATTTTGTTTTCCACACCTAATTAACATTATATGATCATAATAAAACAATCACTATGATATTATTCCATTATATTTTAATAATATTTTTATTCAATTTCGTTTTTTTTCCATGATCATGGTCTCCTATATCACACAAATATGGATCATGTATAATGTTATGCTGAAAGGCTTATATCATTATTCCTAAATTAGTTTATATGATTTATTGGATATGACTTCATTAGATTTTGTTCATGAACCAAGATTATGATCACAAACACATATTCATTACTTAATCTCACATATTATATATGTTTTATTGGGAATAATTGACATATGTTATGTTCATATACTTGGAATATATTCTAAAAAACATATTCTCATCTTATGCCCACTTTTAATTTTCAATTGATATCACTTATGTTTACCAATGATAAGAATCAGATTTCATCATTTCTTATGATTCCATTATTTTGGTTAGGGAGATGAGTATTGCGTATTAATTTAATTTAAGGATGTCATGTGATCATGTCACTTATCTGAGATTTCTATGAAAAAATGTCAAATAAGATAGTTACATTTATAATCTCTAAATAGAAAAACTTTTGGGATCTTATATTTTCTAAATTCATGAGATGTAATGTTTAAATTATGTACATGGAATAAAATATAAATGTATTATTATTTGGATTTCTAAGTTTTTAATAAAGATAGTGTATAATTAATAGGTTGTTTACCACCAGATCCATGAGTGTGTGTCTCTGACACTTCCATGGCTTCTTAATTTTTATAATTATTAATGGATTATGTTATAAAATTTTGAAAATAAATTTATAAAATAATAATATATATTTTTTATGATTCTAATTCTTTTATATATTAATTTTTACGCATTTTACCACACTCATCCATTGGATTATTATTTCATTGAGTTGTTCTATTATAATGGTAAAATAATTATTCCAATAGTTAAATATTTCATATAATCACAAAAAATAAATCTTATTTAATTCAAAATTAATTCATTATATTTTATCTTGATGTTATTAACATTAAATTTACATAACATAAATATTATTTTAAATATTTTGTCTTCATTTGTTCATATGTTCACAGATGCAATAAATCTAGAAGACCATGTAATACTATCAATTAAAATTTTAATTCATCCCAATTATACTATTTTTTATTTTAAGTTGTATTTTTATACTTCCCATGTAATTTTTTATGTGGATGTAATAAAGTGTTTTTTAAATCTACAATGCTGTGTATATGACTTTTACAATATATTATACTTTTAGTTGTGATCTAACCCAACTAAAATCTCTCTTACAGTAGTAGAAAAGGAGAGAGTGACCCAAAAATCCTACTTTAAATAGGCATCGAGTTAGATAGTAAAACTCCGAGTATAAGAAAAACATATGAGAGTAATTAAATTCATGAAATACCATGATAAAAAAATGAAATAGTAATGAGACCCAAATAAATTTCTATAAAAATATAAATTTCCACATCTCAATGTTAACTAGGTTTAAAATAGAAAACATTAAGAAAATACATGTACGACGATCTTAAAAAATTCATCATAGATAAAAAAAGAATAACCCATTCTATTTAGTATATATATGAAATTTATAGTAAACTATGTTGGGGTGAGGACCTGGAAGTAGTTAGTAGGATCACAAATTCTAAAATATAATGAAATTTGTGTGTAATAAATATTCAAGACTAATCAAGAGTGAAATAAACCAATTAAAGCATAATAATAAAAACTATAATTATAATATTCACATCATAAATAATCATCTAACTCAACATCCAATAATTTATAACAAAATTTCCTTAATCCATCCATCATATTCACTTACATTTACACAACTAAAAAACCAAACTGATTCTATAACCCAAACAAAGAAATATCATCATCTCCACATCTATCCTCGAAATAAACAAATAAAGAGGGCCAAATTATTTCTGTCATTGTTACCATTCGGTTTAGGGTTCACTCTAACTCAAAATTCTAGAGGTATGGTAGGATTAACCCTCTCTAGATATCTAAGGACAAGATAATTCTACAATATCAACAACATATCCTCAGCCATCACCCAATCCTATGTTATCCACTACAATATTTTTCCATCATTCACAACAACCCCGTCATAGAAATAATTAGACAACCTTGTATTCCATCACAAAATATTTATAAACAAAATTCCACAGATCATCAACCACACAACCAAATATAAAACCCCACATCACTACACCTCCACCACCACATCACCACATATCTTCCATCCAAAAAGCATATCAGAAGAGTAACATAAACATGAAGGGAATCAACATCATACCCTCACCCATTTAAGTATAACTCCCACTCATAACTTTATATCCACATTCTCCTCATCACAATGAAAATATAATCATAACCATGATATTAGATAGACATTAACTTATAGGGATTAAATCACATTCCTTCGCTTAAAAATGCACGACCATAACTACGCATAATCATACCACCCAGAAGTAACTTTAAACATATAAATAATATATCTATAAGATCATACATATTATCCCTTTAATAATCCATAGTGTCATCCAATACACCCCATAAAATTCTAGTACGATTGATGCTTCCTCATGCATTCACAACCTAAAAATGTAACCAACCAAGATACATTACATCCCATAGAGTTACAAAAACTCATTCCACTATTTACATCATTTTCTGACAAACACTTCCACAATACTATTAAGACAGCATAACAACCACACAACAATGAAATAATTCCACTAATAATTTATCATCATCAATATCAAAACAAAACCTCAAAAATAGAAACAATATAGTATTCTTATTTTTATATCAACACTATTCCCATTCCAACAATTTACTATTTACAAAACTCATTTGATTTATTATTCCATTCTTTCACCACTGATTAATCATTTATTAATATAGATCTCATTAAAATTTGTTCATTAATCTATTTAGGAATTTATTCCATCGTTGTTTGTATATATAGATCATTAAAATCTATATGAATCCCTGGTAAATCACCACAAATCACAAAAATCAAACACAGTTCTCCTTTATAATTTCATTATTGATGCATTCATCATATCATATTTTTTAAATTTAATACATATTTCCACTTACATCATCAAATATCATTACTAGTAGTATTTCATAAAATAGATATTTGTATTTATTTAAAATATATAAAACAATTATAATAAATTTCCTTATATGACAATGACCATTTGTAGCAATTACAACATCAATCATCAACAATTAAAAACTATAAAACTCTCATATATTAGTATCCAAAAATTATATTTTAGTTAATGTTTTCGAATGGCCAACCAATTATAACATTAAAAAGGTTCTATGAAAATTTAAATATCAAGAAATGTACATCAAAAGGAATAAATATATAATAATCCATATATATTAAATAAAATGGAATTAAAATAGAACACATAAGTCCGTTTCCCTCACTATTTCCTATTATCTTGTTTATCATAATCATTTAGTTTAATTTTCATTAATGTTTCATTCCTATATATTATTCCCTTTTCCCATAAACCATGACACCCCATAATCTATATCGAACAATATAGAATTGGAAAAAACAATGTTATATTTTTAATAGATAAAAAAATATAAAAACCCAAATATTCATGAGGATAGAAGTTATGTTTAGGAATACCCTACATCAACTAATGCTTGATAAACAAAGTGTTTTTAAAAAGATCATGTTGATGGAAAATATTTCCAAACATGTGAGAGGAAGCCTGAATAATCATAAACCATAGTGACCCCCAATTAAAACTAAATCCATTCCAATAAAAAATCTATATATTGAAATAATACTGTAAATAAGAAAAATAATGATATAGAAACTCACATTAGATCCCCAGAAATCATTATCTCAATTATGAGGGCTTCGTCAATCAAATATGTTCACAAAGGCCTGTAAATTCACACATAATATAGACTATGGATAATTAAAAACAATATAATATAATTGAGGATAGAGATAATTCAAAATTTATACCCATATTTATAAAAACACACATTTCTAGTATAACATTGGGTGGCCATGCTGTAACACATTAATATTGAGATAATATTTTAAAATCACACCATAGATCTCCTATCTTAAACGTGATTAACTAGTAAAATATAATAAAAATAGTTAATTCCCTCAATAAAAGTTCCCTTTTGATGTTGTATCATACAAATCCTCTAATAGACACATGAATCAAAAATATAACCACAACAAAACTACACCTTAAATTGTATAATTATAGAATCAACAACTCTAAGATCCAATTTTTTGCATTGAAAAACACACTATAATCATTAAACTTCAGTTAAACAGGATTTATAATGACTAATAATACTATGAAACCAAATGTACAAGGATAACTACAGTGTTAGAACCACAAACACCATAAATACAGTGTGTTTCATTAAAACCCCAAGACCACACTAAAAACAACGCATAAAAATGAGCCTCCAATGATACATTACATTGACCATTTTTGAAAAAGTAATCCAAAACAATAATATCTTCTTAAATCTATATTCTCATACCCAAACCACATCTTGGGAATTCTGACAACCAATACAAGAACAATAATATGTTATAAATGTCTGAGTCATTATAGAAGATACCTTTAAAATCATTATTTTCCCCATTAATCAATGACAGTCATAGATTATTAGAAACTAAATACTATCAACTAAGGGGTTATAAATCTAAAATAAAAAAACACACCTCTAAAACCCTTATGAATGGTTGAGAAATACATCGTAAGATAATAAAACTAGTGTGGAAACATCAACAACATGGGAGATACCTCTCATGAAATAACACTATAGCTGATAAAACATATCACCAGCCACCCCTACCAACAAAATACTTCTCCTGAAATAATCATTTCAACTCAAATACAATTTGAAATAGTTGTATATTTTTTTCAAAAGAAATTATTTTCATTGTTATGTAAGAAAAAAAAGTATGTCATCTATTATGTTATAATAAAAACACAATTCAGAATATGTTTAAATGTCATCATAAAGATTCAATGAATGTAGTAGATTCACCCAAAACCATCCCACAACAAAAATTTCTAAGAGGTCTGGGAAAAATGATTTGTCTTGGGTTTGTAATAAAATCAGTCCCCCGTTGAAATAATTTAGAAATGTCTTTTCATTATTGATACTAGACATGTTGAGATACACATCATTAAGTTGTAAAATAACACTATTGTTATAGAAGATCTCCTCAATATCTAATTCTAAAAACACCATATAGTAAAACATAAAATAGAAACCTAAATAATATATATTATTCACATAATAATGATTTCATGTAAATTAGGTCAATGAAAAAACTATAGAGGTTTAGTGACTTTGGATTCATGGGGACAAAAAAAACTAGTATACAAAAGTTCTATAACATTTCCCTTTATGTTCATCATAGCTAATACCAATCTTACAAATATCATTATTAAAAAAAATTGTATCATTGGGAAGGGTAATATAATAAAGGGTTAGCTAAATTGATTATTTAGGATAAACATAATAAATATCAATCATTTATCACAACTGAGTATATGATAAGAATAATGGTGTGGGTACATTATAACGACCATCATTAATCTTACGCAATTAATCAACATTCCTTAATCATAAAAATTGGTGTAATGTTTTTCCAAAAAAATTTATAATATATAAGTGGGTGGAATCTCAAAATTTGAGATATAATAATGAAAAATAAAAATAATACATGAATTTTTGGCCTATACATAATAATATAAATTAATTTCCATTTTCATGTCTCACTTACAAGACTATGATACTGGATTGGGATTACTCTCTATTCCATCTTTTCTATGGTCATAGTTCACTTGCATATCTACCTTTTTTGAATGTATATCTTACAGATCCACTTCACATCCGATTATTGTCCTTATTATCAAATGTGATATACATTTCTACCCAAGCAATTGGAGAGCTTCATAATTCCAAGCCAGCCCATCATATATTTATCATTATGAAATTTTTTCCAATAGATTATAAATTACTAATCATTTAATTATTTCATATTTAATAATAATAACATGGGTTTCATAAAAATTAATTCATTAGAATCATAATGAATATTTAGAAATTATAAATATGGTAATGTTATATAATATCCATAGTAAATCATATAAGACAATAAAAATTGTTTCTATAGATTAATAAAAATTAAACATATCAAAAAAAACATTTCATTAGGAAAGAACTATTTTCATTATGAAATCAATTCTTAATAATTAGAGAATATTTAATATATAAAAGAACATTTTCTTATTGAAAAAAAATGAAAATTATAAATTAATATTCAATAAAATATTATTCTACATTTCAGGTATAATAATCCATGTAATATATGTTAACAAAGAAATTCATTTCACATTTTTGGTAAACATAAAAAATCATTTTTTTGGAAAATGATAAAAAGATTCAATTTACATGAATTATAATAATTTTAAAAAATAGGTAGAAATTAATTTTATAAATTCATTTGGGAATGGTAGAAATATATTTGAAAAAATTTTATATTCAATATGGAAATTTGAGGAAAATATTATCAACCAAAGATTAAAATATAGTTAGTTTTCCTTAAAAACATTTCATTAGTATGTTGAGTACTTCAACAGATGAAAATGAATTGATAAAATGTCATATAAAGATATAAATTGATTAGAATAAAATAAATAATATTTTGTAGAGATATATAATATATTTTAATTATCATATTATTCAGTCCAAAAAAATCTTAATAAAATGAGATTATAAATTAAAACCCATACCATATTTCTATCTTTATTTTTATGTAATATAAAACCATTTATATTAAAAAAATATATTATAATTTTATAAAATACTTTATCATACTTATAATAACATTAATATTTTATTTATAACATTTTATAACCTCTTAATTAAAAATATTATAGTATTATCCTCATTTTTTATCTACTTTTTTCTCATGTATATTTTGGTTTAATGGTTAGGGTCCATACTAAATTCTCAAGGTTCCTCTATATGTTTAAAGTTAAAAATTATATAAATGTAATTTATACTAAATATATAAATATATAACTATTCATATAAAATGGAGATAAAAAATGAATAACATCATTATGTGGTGATCGTACTCAGTACATACACCTGAGTTATGTTTCCATTTTTAATGGAAAACTGAAATAAGGGTAAATATTAATTCATATTCTTAGAAAAATTATTATATAATAAAAAAATTATATATATATATATATCAACTAAATATATAATAAAAACTGACCATGAATTAAGTGGATAAAAATTGAATCACAACGCTCTATAGAGGAGGAAGTCCAAATGTACGCACGAGTGATACTTTTATCTCCCATTTGCTATATAATATGTGGTAGATGGTTGTTTCATAACCACAAAAAAATATAATTATATTTTTTAGACTATATTCATATTTTTATTAATTATAAAACATGTTTTTTATATGTATAAGATGAAATAAGACTGAAAGAGCAGTGATAGGATTTATACATCATTATTGAGAGACCACCTTTGGAATACACCTTAAACCTTGATGGTTTGGTTTTAAGGGAACAAACGAATATATAAAATGAGGGAAAAAATCAAGTATGCTTCTTATTATGGATAGTATGAAAATAAGGATCAAATGGTGTGATTAATGGTTGATAATAGGTGTCCATTAATAAGAGATGGGATGGACATTCCTGGGATTTCATTAAATATATCAATGATAAAAAATTAATTTCATGAAATATCTTCTCAGAATCATTTTGTATTAATATTTTTTATTATATAAGGAATATATATTTTAAAATAATAATAATTTTACAAATTAGAGTGGCAATCCTATAATTATCTGTTGGTTTAGACCCAGGTATACTCGTTTTAATATTTATTGTGGTAATAAAAATTTATTTTTTCTTATTCACATTTACCATAGATTTATTTTACCACATTAAATCCTATAAAATTTAGGGATTAAAAATATTTAACTATTTTAGTATAATAAATTTCTATTAGTTATATAATTTAATTGTATATAAGTGTGAAAACATTAATGAAATCATTTTTTAATAAAATAAATTTTAAGCATAAAACACAATTTTATTTAATTATTTTCCATGTAAAAACAATATAATCCATGATAAAATATATTATTGAAAATATAAAAAACAAATTTCATTCCAAAAATTAATATCATGGGATCAATTTCAGTTATTACTATAAAAAGAAATTTCTTACATAAAAATAATTTTTAGATTATTTATGTTTTTAATCCCGAAATAAAACTTATTCTAAAATAAAGTATAGAGATTATTTCTATGCAATTAAAAATATTATTTATAGATAATGGTTAATTATTATAACTTCTGGTCAAATTAAATACAGAATGTTCCTTTTACATGAAATTAAACAATTTTTTTAAATAAAACTATATTTATTACTATTCGCTGAAAAAGTAATATTTTTAAAAGGTATCTAAAAATTAAACCTATGATAATATTTAAAAGATAATTCCAAAAATTATAATAAAAAATTATAATAAAATTTCAAAATATTAATCATATTTTCGGTGCATAAAACAAAATAAAAACAAATTCTTTTCAAAAATATTTTTAAATCATAATATAACGTTATTATAAATTATGTTCTTATTTTTAATGAACTAATCAATATATTCACATTATTAAAAAAATATTTATATATAATTCAGAAGTTAATTATTTTTATTCATACAATTTAATTTAACTTATATGTAATAAAGGATTACTATATCAATGTTCATTCAATGTTGAGGCTACATGTGAGGAGATATATTCAATACTTATGGTTTATTTAATAGGATATACATATTAAATCACAATTTGTAATATTTTATGCCACTTACAAATAATATTCCATTAAATATTTCTTAAATTTAATAATGAAATTAGGATATATACAATATATAAAATCCTTGGGATCCCATTTTGAATCCAAAAATATCAGATTCCCCTAAATAACAATACCAATATGAGTAGTCTTGTTCCAGATAACTTTTAATCATGGATCCATGATTTATAGTAGTTGTTATTCATATGGATGGACATGATCTATAAGTATATAGTCTGAGTATAGTACATTCTATGGATCAGTTATATAGTTCCATAGGATAGATACATCAAAAAATTCATGAATTGAGAGAGGATTGATGGAAATTCTCATACATAAGCAATTATCCCAATTCGATCAAAAATTTCAAAGTGAAAAATATATATAGGGCTTATATTTCCATTATTTTTTATCACATAAATTAAAATATGAATAAATTCTTATTAAAACCAAATAAATAATTTCAAATTAAATGTCTCACCAATGATTTTGATCATAAATCTTTTCTCAAATCTGAGCTACATTAATTTTTTGTTGAATGGATCTAACCATCTCAAAAATTTCAATACCTATATTAGGGCCCAATAGATTTCTTTCTAGAATCATCCTAGTATTTCATACACATTCACATATTTCAATATGAGGTTTTATAACAATCCATCTGAATGAGTATGTTAAAATATTTTTTTTAAATGATTTGATAAGAGGAAGATGTTGATCCAAAATACCTTAAAAATATAGAAAATGATATTAATGTATCTTTTAGGGATTCAATTTTCTTCTCAGAATGGCCATCTATTTGGGGATGACAAGTAGTAACAAAACAAAACATTGTATCAATATATTTATGTAAACCTCCCTATAAATTTAAGGCTATCCTAGAATCTTGAATTGGTATAATAAAATGTGGTAATCCATGAAATCTTACGACATACTTAACATATATCCCATAAATCTGATTCATATAGAAATATTCCTTGACAATTGTTAATTGTGATTAATTTAAAAGGTGATATATTAAAAAACAAATATAAATATGTCATTTAGATATTATTTTGTATTCTAATGATTCAAAGCATGGCGATGTCTTCAAGAATCATTTTTATTATGGATAATGGTTATAAGAAGTCCTTTGAAATTATTTATTACCAAAACGTGATGACATACCAAGTAGAATGATAAATAATATATAATATATCCCCGCATGATTTCATAATAGAAATAATATTTTTTAAATCTCTTAGTCATCATACTTATATAATTTAAAAAGAATGATGATATATTAGCTTCTTTCTCATATAACAGTCTTCATCTCTTGTATTGATGTGACATATACTCAGTTCCTAAACATTATCATTCCATAAAATTCATGAATGATCTTAGAAACATTTTTCAACTTCGTTTTTGGCATCACAACCCTCGTTTATTCCCGATTAATGCTAAAATTTATAGATGTTTGACCATCCATTTCATAAAGATAAGAATTTCACAATTATTTTGAAAATTAAATTTCTATTCTATGAAATCCCATTAATATTGTACACATTTTTATAGTAATCATAGATAATATGTATTGATCATTTTGAATAAAAAAATTATCCCCCCTGATCACTTCACCATTGTGGTAATTCATTGAACATTCATAATATTTAAGCAATAATAACCATCTTCTTTGGATTGTATTCACTCATTCTTGGTTAATATATTCTTTAATCATTATTAATAATTTATTATGTCCCACATTTATTTTTAAACATGATTAATGTATATGTTTAGTAAAATTATTACAAATTCAAAATCCAAACAATGAGTTAAGTTACTTTTCTCTTGAACAATAAACTTTCTTGAGGCATATCCAATCACTATATCATTTTGTATAAGAACACATCCCAATACCTTTTTTGATGAATAAATATAAATCACAAACTCATATTTATTGAATTTTATTGTGAGAATATGTTCACTAACTAATATTCCCTTTGGTTTCAAAATATTTTATTAACATTCATTATTCCAATTGAATTAAACTCCCTTTATAGTTAAATTAGTTAGTGTATTAGATATATCTATTAAATACATAAAATTTCTCTAATAATATCCATCCAATCCCCGAAAACTAATGATATTGATCACAAGGTTTTTGTTTCAGGCACTTTTGAATAACATATTGCATTTATGGGTCCACTAATATACCCTCAAATGAGATTATATAACCCAAAATGGAATATTGTAATAGCTAACATCCACACATGGTAAATGTTTCATATATTTTCTCCTTCCATATTATCTTTTGTAAAATACATAAGTGGTCTTGATTCTATTCCTTTAACTTGTAATATATAATAATATCTTCTATAAATGATTTCACAAACTGATAAATGTAATATCAATTTACTATATACACTATATCTAGGATGATAATGGGAGAATTAATAAGACATAATGTAAAAAATTATAATTTCACAATTTATATATCTCCAATAGATGGTTGTATTGGGATAGTATTAACTTTTGACCCTAAATTGATAATATCATGACTATAAATAAATCATAGAAAAATAATAATCTCCATACAATTGATAAAATAAATAAATAATTTAGGTTATAGGATACTTAGGATTGACTGTAATCATGTTATGTTTCTGATAATCAACGTAGATTCTCATTGATCCATCATGTTTTGTTATTAAACGAAAAATTGTACCCTAATGATATGGACATGGACCAATGAATATCTTTTCATGATTCTCCGGAACACTCTTCATAATTTTCTACAACTCAATTATGGCTATCTACATGGGGTATTTGAGATGTTTTTAGAACCATATATGTGTTCAATTGAAAAATCAACTTTATAATTTAAATAAATACCAGATAAATGTTTTAAAAATTATTCAAAATATATGTAGTGAAGTAGGAATATATTTGATTTTGATCTTCTCCCAAAACAGTTTTTATAAATACCCCTTTGTAATATATATCATATCCCATTTAATTAATGTAATATATATTTGATGTTGATTTGTATCCTTGCAATTATAGATATCATGGTTTGGTTCATAATATGTAATTTAGATTCCCTTCCAAAAAAATTTATATGATATTTATATAATGAAATCCAACCCATGCCCAAAACAACATCATATTGAACCAGAGGAATAATAAAAAAAATTTGGGAGCACATTCCCATAAAATACAATCTAACATGAATTATAGAATTATGATTTGATCACCGTACCATGAAGTGTTTTAACTAATAATTAATTATATAATAATTGAGGATATGAATTGACATTATTTTAGAAATTTCATGAGATACATGAATTCATATAACAAGAAAAAAATATGATAATTTAATAGTTTATCTAAATTATATTCTTCTCAAATTCATTTTCCTAACTACAATTTCTTTTTTAAACCAAAATGAATTTCATGATAATAATACATCTTTAAACATAGTGATCATTCATATAATCAGAAAACTATTTCTCAGGATTTTTAAATCAAGACACATTCATTTTAGTTTATGATATATAAAATTTAACCAACATCATATTTATTCAATATATAATAATTTTCTTTTGAATTTTTTATAAATAAAATCTTAATTAACCAATAAATATCGCATAAGATATTCTAGATCGGCGTACCATCTTAGTCCCACTAATAATTCACTAGTGTCAATCAATTTAAGAACCAATCCATCAAATACATAGTTTTTAACACTAGTTCAACCTATTTCACTGCTACACCCATATGGTATTATCCAGGTAAATGATTATTTTCAATAAAACTACAGTAATTTCATTACCATAACATATAAATTTTTCCTAAACCTAGATTTTTTCAAATGGTTCATAACATGTTTTTCTCATCTAATATTCTAAAGGTAGCTAAAACTTTATCTAATACTTACTGTAGTGTCTTGATCTTTACATAAATAAAAATATCCTATTTTTTAATATTCAATACATATCTATATGATCCCTGAGAGAACTGTAATGGCTTATTTTCATTAAAAAATAGAAACAAAAAATAACTTGTACATTTCCTATCTAAAAAATTTAGAATGAAGTTCATGAAGATTTTCACCCTTTTTTCATATCATATTAAATACCGTTATTTATAACCTAAGGAAGGGAAATATATGGAATATTGTTATTATTTGATACGTTTGGTTTAAAAAGTGATATAAATCTTTTATCATATGTGAGAATAAGGTAATATTGTGGGTGTGAAAATGTATTTACAACATATAATAATAAAACCCAATCAATCAATGATCTATCATTAGGAATTATGGTATACAGATTATTCAAAAATCATTGGACCTAATAGTGTAGTGTTATCAATCACAAGATATGAGATAATATCCTAAAAATACGGAATAATATTTTCTGAATACACCTAAAAATATAAAATCATTTCCATAGACATGGATCACTGATAAGACTATCAGAGTGGATTTGGTTCACTCCCCATTATATCATTTAAATAATCATTGGTCACCGCCAAGACTATCATGTTAGGAAATGCTTTTTACTAATCTGGGTTCACTACATAATCCAATTTTTATTATGTTATTATATGTCTTAATTTAATAATGAATTAAAGAGGTATAATATTTATTTCTCACTCCTCAAATAAGTAAAATAAAAAAACAATGTTCTACAACATTAAAAAAAATCATTATATCAACATTTCATAACTCATAGAAAGGATTTTAGTTTCATAAAAAATTCATCATCACAGTCATTAACAATTTAGAGGAATACATATATAAGGTTTCACTAAATCATATCCATAATCATTAATAAGAAACAATAAATGATGTTTTATTACTGAAAACAACTTTAAAGGATGAAATAATCATTTCTTGAGGAATATTACCTTTTTCATTTGGAAATTAATATTTTAAAATATAAAAAGTGCTAAATTAATATTTTAAAAAATTATTTTAAAATATAAAATTTATCTTATAAATTAAAAATTACGTGAAATAATATTCATGATGATGTTGAAATAAATTAATGGGATATACGTTTAAACCAAAAATCCATTCATATTTATGATAAAAATCCAAAATTACAACATTTCTATGGTGAATAAAACATTCCTTTTAAAAATTTACATAAAAATCAAATAATGGGAATAATGACTGTTATAAAATCATTCGGTAATGATAAAAACATTATTGAAATAATTTTTAATAATATATGGACATGGAAGGAAATTATTAACAATTAGAGAGATAAATATTGTCGGGTTTCCATAAATAATATATCTTGTATTTTTAAAATTTGGAAAAAGAAGTAGAATAATATAATATATATAAATAAATTTATTATAATATAATATAAATTATCTATGGGAGATATCATATATTTATATCATGGTAAAATGTAATTATAAAAAGTCTTATTGAAAATGAGATTGTAACATTAAACCCTTACCTCAAGTATATATTTCATTGTACGATATTTGAAATCATATATAACAAGATGAATATTATCAAAAATATATAAGAGAAAAATTATAAACCCCATAATACCATAAATATATTACATTAACATATTATCCATTGTTTATAAATAATCATTCCTTATCATCATCATCATTTGAGGCGTTAACTACGACCTCTTTAATGTATGTTTTGGGTTGGATGTTATTGTACATGCACGTTGATCAAGGTGCATCCATTTAAAAAATATTAATAGATATCTCAATATCCTATATATTCACTATATATATTTATATACCAAAAAATCAATGATGAATATTGAATAACATCACTACGTAGAGGAAATAATCAGTATGAATAACTGACTGATGTTTCCATTTTTTGGTGAATGAAATGAATGAATGGAAAATAATAATCCAGTAACATAGATGAATTATTATATAAAAATTTTAACAAAAACTAATTATTTATTATATAACAACCAACCATTAAATATGGGGATGGAAAATAAATCATATCGCAGTGGAGGCAATAGTTCACACGTAAGCACAAGATATACATTCATATCCCATTTAATTAAATTCATATGGTAAAGTATTCTTTTATCATTTTAAAAACATATATGTATATTTATGATACTATATTGAGAATTTTTTGATTCAAAAAATCTGAGTATGTAGAAGATGAAAAAAAACAAAATGTTTTTTCATAATATTTATACATATTTTTTGAGAGACCTCATTATTATATACCTTACTCTTGAAAGGACTAGCTACAGGTAATGAAAATGAGGTTTGGGATTATTGGAATTAGTATAGTATATATTTAAATATTATGTTGGAAAATATATAATTATAGAGATGTTTGAATATGGGAGTAGAAAGGATCCCTTTTATAAGGTGGCGGAGAGAAACACTTGGATTTATTTATTGATTTCTATGATATATTGTCATTTTCATGGGAATCAATTTCTAAATGGACACATATTATAGGGTAAGACATTATAAGGATTAAATATAATTATTAAATAATAATTGGATTGGTATGGGTGTAAATAATACACTGATATCATTAACCCCCCGCCCCCACAGACATAAATTTGTAATCTGGTTTTAATACTAACCATGATTATAATTTTTTTTGAGTTTTCATTTATATATGAAACAAAATTTAGGCGATGTCATTGAATTATAGTAATTAGGATGATTAGAATTATAAAATATTTTTTTATTTATATTCAATTTTTATATGTGGTATAATTTAATTTTAATTAATCACAAAAACCGTAAACAAAACTCATATTAGGGAAATTTATTTTTATGCACCATATATAATATACATCAATTATGTTATTTTATAAATTGTAAAATGGGTTTTAATTTACATTATTTAATATAAAATACATATATATTACTAAAAATGTCATCAATATAGATAATTTTAATTTCTTAAGATGAAAATAAATTACTCATGTAAATTCTTTTAGAAACAAGGTGATTTTAAGGAAAAAATAATCTAATTCCAAAATCCAAATAAACATGTTATCTATATAATAAATGTGATTTTTTATAATATTATATGAATTATGTCATATTTATGTGATATTAAAAACATTAGTTATCTTTTACATGAAAATACGTAACACTTTTTATTGAAATCATTAGTTTTCTCCATTAACTAAAAGATATATTTTTAAGAAATTGTATCAAGATTTCCCTAAAAATAATATTTATATATTTATTTGAATAATAATGTTACATTAATTAAATAAAATATCAGTTTATTGTATTAATTATTAATATTTCATTTCTATAAAATGAAATAAAAACATATTTGTTAGAAAAAAAAATTCAACACATAAAATGACATTAATGAAAATTCAGTACTTATTTATCATGAATTAATAAATACATTTACATTATTTAAAAAACATTATAAATATTTCTCAAAATTTCATTATTAGTATGAAAAAAATCCAATTCAATAACAATGCCATAAACGATTATTATATCTCTGTTTATTTAGAATGATTTTTCACATACGATAAGCTATTGATTACTTCATGTTTATATCAAAGTAAATACATTTAAAATATTGATGTATTACAATATGAGTTCCAAAACATATATAATTCATATAGAAAATTCCAACCACTCTTGAGGGTCCTTTATTGGAACCCTCTATCTTATGTAATCCACTCTCCACAATATCAACTTGATCTCTCACTACTAAAAAAGAATAATTCTGATGATGTGACAATGTTTGATGGTACATTAGGAGAATGAAAGAAATCTAAATATTTGCGTATTATCTCTCACTAGGTAGAAAATATTGTATCTAAGTAATTAGACACATAAAAAAGCTTCTAAAGGTATAGATGCTCTCATCCACCTCTAAAATCAATTGAATATCCTTTATACAATCACAAATCAACACATTTGAAAGTAAATCATTCTTGAAGAATTCATGAAACCCTCCCCCCATGGAATTAATTCTAGGTCACCAAAAAATATCTCCTACTAACATTAATCTCGCATTAAAAAAACACAACCACCAATAAAACTCAAATTTTATTTAAAGTCATTACCATCCCTAAGGAAATTTCAATTGCTTCTAACTAATCCTTAGCATCAAGGAAAGAGGATCTTTTAATGATATTTGGGTCTTCATGTTGATGAGATTTTATAATGGATCTATCATAATAATAGATTTTTCTTCTCACAATTACCATGTAATAAATAGGTTTTTATTGAAATACCTTTATATAAAGTAATGAAAACGTTGCTATAAACACGAAAAAAACACACCAATATCATATAGAACAAAAAAAGGTATATAGAAAATAGAAATACCCAAATACTAATATATTCTACCAATACATCAACATGACATTTAAAAAATCTACTTCATGAACCCCACAAGTTACAACACCACCCTACATCAATCACATATTTAACATAATCTCATGATGACTATGTAAACATAATATAAGAACTAATGTGAATTACAACTCAAATAACCCCACAATATCCACCTTATCATCTACCAACCACATAACGAACCATAAAACCATTTATAATCCAAATAATATCTTCTCCACTTCCACCACACTAACCACCATTACTACCACACATCAATTCCTCTTCCTAAAATATGGGTATCGTATCATCTCAAATTTTTTACCAAAAAGTATCATAACAATCAGGGAATGTAGCCACAACATCACATCTCAACATATCCCCACACCTAAAACTACCACTAAAATAATAAATACTTCCACATAGTTCAAATAAAAGTCAATAAAACCTATCAAAAAATATATTATAACAGAACAAAATAATCAACCACTTTTTCATCATTCCATCTATAAAATTTTGTGTTGGGAAATATTACATCATTAATAAATTTAAAATATCCAAAAGACAATTTAATTAACAATATTAAATGATTATATTTTTTTAGAAGGTAATTCCATCAATACAAAAATTATAACAACACACAATTACAATAAGAAGAATATCATCAAAAATAATCACTTCACAATGTTTTTGAAAAAATAAAATATAACTTCCAAGCATAAACATCATTATAATAAAAAACACATTAGTTGGACATTAAAATATAATATTTATGGTTATTTTTCCTCTTTAAATCATATAAAAGCCTTATGGAAATCAATCATTTACTAAGGAATCAAGGCCATCTATATATTTCCTTAAATCCATTTCACACAAAGCATCACATATTTCCCTTCTACAATATTACATAAATATAATTTCAAATTAAATTGAAAAATAAAAAATCCCTTCTATGATAAATCTTTTTTTATTTCATTTAAAAAAATATAAAATAAAAATTATTTCATATTAAAAAAATATTAACATAAATTTACACTAATATTTAGGAAAATTATTCTCTTCAAAAAACATACTTGGATGAAACCAAATATATATTACAACAACTACTATTGGAATGGAAATCATGTTTTATGTGTAAGACATAATATTTCATAATTAAAATTCAATGATGACTAAAAAATAAGAGATGTGTTTATACATTAGAATGTTTTCATTTTTCAATAGGATACTTAAAATTTTTCATTAAATCCTTCAATAATGTTGAAAATAAATATTCAAATAGTATTTTTGAGATAAATCTAAAATATATACAGAAAATATATCATATCTTCATGTTAACAAGTTGAAACAAAACTAGAATGTATATTAAAATAAAATTCAACAAGGCTTTAAAAAATTCATTTCATCATATCTACATCAAAATTTATTACGGGGAAAATTATTCATAAGTGGTCAAAATAAATTACACACAAAAGGAATAATTTAAGAACGATTTCCTAAAAATTAAAAACATCATAGTATCAGATTAATATACCACATCCTTTAACTATGAAAATGATAATCCATTTTATAAAAATCATGTTTTACAAAAAATAGTAACAAAATACTTGAGTTTCAATAAGGTTTTAATTAAATAGTATAATCGAGTTAGTCATTATTTTACTCATTCATTTAATTTTATGTGATAATTATTTTATTAAAATTGATATACATCAATAACCATATAATAATATAATAATAAAATAAACGCATTTAATACCATGAATCTAAATATGAATGAAAATAAGTAAAATAATTTCTATACCTACATATTATTTCAACACTCAAATAGATAAACATTCATGTTAACATTTCAATAAGTTGTTAAAATAATTTAATTAGTTAATTTGAACACACAAAATATCAATCTCCTTGATAATATATTTTTTCTAAATCATATTCTAGTAATGAGATTCATTTCTACCCTATGAATCCCATGAAATATTTATATATACATAAATTCAATATCCACCCCAAATCCTAGAAAAAACTTATGATTCTTAATATTAATAAACTTCCTCTTATAAAGTCCCTATTGGATCAATGGAAAAGTTATAATAACCCATAAATACCACATTAAACAAGCCTCATGTTGGAAATATCATTAATCTCATATAACATGCATTAGTGAGGCCTTACCCTAATTAAATCAGAGGAACAATTAAATGAAAAAAAATTAAAAAAATTATAATATATCCCATGAAAAAATATAAATAAGATATATAATTGTTATTTGTAAATTAGAAAACCAATAAAATTACATCAAGGGATCATAAATTGTTTGTAAATACCTGACCCCAGTTTCCCGGAGTCGGTGCCTTATTTGATTACATTGGCATACATACATGGAATAGGAATCCCAAAGGACCATATAAGATCAGTGGTGGACCAACCGTCAGTGGGGCCGGACGTCCGTTTGACAAACCGTCAGCAGCGCCGGTATTCGTGGAGCATAGTAGTCCCTTTGAGTATACCCCAATGGTGTTTGGGTATTGTTGAGTCACGGTAAGGTTGGTTCAAACACGAACCCAACCGGGCCCCCGAGACTAAAATGCGAATAACTCACAGACCGGGTGTCCGATTGATGTGTAGTCTGTTGCGTAGAGACCCCTTTTGACGTGGCGGTCATTTGAGATACTTCCACCTGCGATTCCGTGACACATAAAGTATTGAAAATTAGCTCATGGATCAAATCCTCCTGGAGATGAGCAGACAGAGTGTGAAGACCAAGAAGCTGTAGAAATGACGACTGCTTGACCGATTTGACTCAGAGTGATTCGACTACCCCAATGGACGGAGTGCCCAGTTTGGTGGCAGACCCATGGAGGATGGTGCGCCTGGTTAGGAAGCATTCTCGAAGTACTCAACAAGAGGAGTAACTCTGATGGCTATTAGGGGGAGCGCCTAGTTTGGCGGCAGACCCACGGCAGACGGAGCGCCCGGTTTGTTAGCAGACCAGCAGTACTCGATAGGAGGAGTACCTCAGCAGTCTAAGGCTAGTGAGTAGCGCCTAGGAGTCGCGACAGGGCCACTATACTCGAAAGAGGATGAGTTCTCCAAAAGCCGTGATTTTGTTAATGAAAAATAATGGTTTGAGCTAAGTCAATGACCTTTGTGTTTTTCCTCATGATTGAGATGGGTTAGTTGATAACATTGGTATATGTATGGGAATATAACTATGTAATGGTTATCTGTTGAAATCATACATTGTGGTGGATACATGTTGGATTTTGTGAGACCTATAGGGTCTCAGGGTCCCTACTTAGTATCATTATACTCACCCCTACACGGGTTATGCCTGCACCTCATTGTGTTGGATGCAGACTATGGACAACACTGACGGAGGCCGAGAGCGCCAGGACTGGACGGTACCAAGAGGTGGACCTCACGACGAGTCGGTACTAGGAGGAGACATATGGACATGGAGCTCTGAGAAGGTTATATGTACCTACCATTCAGGTAGGATCCATGGTGGACGATCCTGGAGCTGCTAGAGACCTTCCATCGGGTTGTCTTTTAGATGTACCCGTTTGTCCTTTCCTTGTACTTTACTGTTGGGATTGTATTTCCGACCCCTTTCCATTCAGCATTCTTGTTACATAGTTTTTACTTAGTTTTTTCTTCCTCTTGTACTCTGGTTGTGTGTGTTTACGATTTATAAAGGAAACGCCTTCCCTGTTGTAGGGAATTGGGCCTTTGGTGCTATTCACCAGCCCTGGCCTATGGAAGGCGGGTTTGGGGTAGTCACAATGTGGGCCCTAGGGGATGGGTCATGACAAATTTTTGGAGATACGCTCAACAGGAGGACTAGTATTCAGCTGTTAGGAGAGGCGATAGAGGAGTTGGATGCCTTACATATATTATTTATGGATAGAGATGGTGAATCCTATCTACATTCTCTTATAGTCACACCTCCACTTCTTCAGCAGAGTAGCCGAGGTGGCTTACATCCTAGCCCTTCCCCCTCATTTCATTGGGTGCCCGACATCTTCCACATATCTCAGCTGAGTAGATAAGTGCATGACCCATCTCACATCATCGACCATGGGGAGTGGGACATCGATTATGGGGTAACTTTCACGGAGGTTCCAGTAGAGATTGAGGATTGACAAGAGCGGGTCATGCATGGATGGTCGATTCCTCTGGTGTGCATTCGATGGCAGCAAAGGAACACTAAGAAGAGCACAAGGGAGCGGGAGGCTGAGATCCGTGCTCAGTACCCCCTTTTGTTTCCCTAGTGTGTGGTGTGGCTTTGCGGGGATGTAAATCCCTGAGGTGGGGGTAATTTAATGACCCGAAAATTTTAAGGAAAATGTTTTCATAATTTTTTTGGAAATTTATGAATCCGTAGTTTCTAACGGCGCCTGATTTAGAGGCCTAAAGTGACCGGAATGATCCTTAAAAGTTTTGTTCTGCTTAAATTAACACGTGTAAGCTGTTTACTAGAAAAGTGGAATAACTCATTAACGTTTACTCGGATCATAAATCTAAGGTCACCTTTGCTCTCATGATAGCGGGTTTACCCTAGGCGTGACTTATGTTTAGTCGGCGCGGGCCTCCTGTGAGATTTCCCAAAATTGGCTTAACCGTAAATAAAATAATTAAATAAATTATTTTATTTTTCAAATGATTATATCTCAAAAATGGTATCTCAGATTAATAATCAAAGAACACCACTGAACTATTGAGGGCATGCTTTATTTAACGATATATTAACTTTGGCCGGTGCGGCTAGAAGAAAAATTTAGTTTTTGGCTGCAAATAAAAGAATTAGGTGAAAATTATTTTACTGTAAATTTCATAACTTTTAAACGATGAGTCGGATTGAAAATCCTAGAGTACCATTGGGTTCGTTGGGGTGTGTTTCACCTAGGTGGAGCCTAACCTCCACCGGCATGAGTCAAGGGTGACTGATAATAATTTTGCAATCTTTTTTTCGGGTACGTTCAGTAAATTTACATTTGAGATTTTATAACATTTGAACCGATGCTCAGAATTTAAATCTTAGGGCACCGTTGAACTCGCAGCGTCGGTGATTTCATAGTGAGACCTTCACCGTAGTTTCATTTTTATCAAGAGTGGAAGATTGTTTTTGGGGATCTTCAATAATGTTAAATAAAAATAATTTTTTGGATTATTTTTATTTGAGGTGGTTAAAATCTCCAAGGGTAGGTTGGAGGTGTGGACCACCACACCACAACCTCCCATGAGAGGTTATGGTGGTGGGGAACAACCATACATAACCTCCCTTCAGAGGATTTTATTTAAGTGGGGACCACCCTAGCTAGTTAACTTCTTTAAACCCCTTCAACCCCATGGAACTCCAAATTAATTTGGGAGCCTCCTCACCTTTCATCTCTACTTTTGTTTTTCCAACTCTCCACCCTTAATTCTGTGAATTAATTCTTTTAATTAAAATTCTATTGAATACATGTCAATCCACTATAATAATAGTTAGTTTATTATTTTATTTTGGGATGGCACCTTCTTCTAGGTGAGTTTTGGAAGAAGTTGGTGAAATAACACTCCAATGAATAAATCTTATTCCTCCCAAAGAATAACATGAAAAACGCTCCGACGCTTCTTCCTCGATCTTCTACCCCGGACGTTTTACGATGCACAAGCTTATGTTGGGAGGATTTGAAGAACGTGGCATACGAAGAATCGACGCCTGCCTTTTCCCCGTGACATCATCTACGAACTCCAAAAGAGGTAGGGTTGTTACATGATGATGCTTCTCTTTTCTTCTTCTCAGCATCGAATGAAGATTGATACAAAGTGATGTATTTTAATTGCTGAGATTCATTCATGTGAACAGAATGCTACAACTTTAAACGTGGAGGGTGCAGGCCAAACGAACATGGCCGGACCCCTCTGTTATTCTTTTTGTGATGGTTCTGTGATGGCATGGCCCAGGGGTGATGGCAACGAAGACGACTAATGAAGACCGCACTACCCATAGCCCCCATGCACCGCCGCCCCTCGCCTGCCTGCAAGCCGCCGCGCCCCGCGCCGCTGCTCGACGCCCTTACGCGCTGCCTTGCGCCCCCTTGCATGCCACCCTATGCCCCGAGCCCTGCTAGCGCGCTGCCCAACACCCCGTGAACCTGCCGGTGCGCTCCCGGCCTCCCGTTCCCCTGCCCGCGCCGCTTCCTGGCGCCCCCGCACTACTACCCGACACCCGTGCGTGCTGCCCGGCATCCCGTGCCACTGCTCGGCTCCCCCATGCTCTGCCTGGTGCCCTTTTTGAGGAATTCCGGGTGCCCCAGCACCCTTCTCGGCATCTTGGAACCTGGCCCGACACTCGTGTGCTCTGCCCGGTGCACCAACGCCCTGCCCGGTGCACCTAAGGCATGTCGGTGCCCAGCCGGTCCAACCGGTGGGCCCTACCCGGTGCACCTGTGGCCTAGCCTCCCAGCCACTGGCCTACTGAGCCAACCCTCCGAAAACCCGCAGTGTCGCTGGCCGACCCAGACCGGTCTTCTGAGCTATGTTACTGAGCCACCTGCGTGGCAACAATTGGGCCGAACCGCCCTTACGGTCTGCTAGGCTGGGCCTAGCGAACGGGTTCAAAACATAGTAGCATGACTGACCTAATGGGAGGGGTCAGACCCATTGAGTCTGACCGGGGAGAACCAGACCAGGTTGGCCCAATCTAGGTTGGGCTGAGTCGGTCCGACTAGGTTGGACCGGGCCCGAGCCCATTACTGACCCTTTTCCTTCCTAGGCCATATCTTTGGCACAAGACGCCCGTTTGATGAACCGTCAGTGGCACCAGTATTCATGGAGCATATCCTTCCCTTTTAGTATACCCCACTAGATTTCAGGTATAGTTTATTCATGGTCATGTTAGTTCATTCACGAATCCAATCGGGCCCCCGAGACTAACATGCTAATAACTCACAGACAGGGCGTCTGATTGACGCACCATCTCTTGCGTTGAGACCCCTTTGATGTGGCAGTCCTTTGAGATACTTCCACATGTAATTTCATGACACATGGAGTATCGACTAGTAGCTTGTGGAGTAAATACTCCAAGAGACGTGCATACAGAGTGCTGAGACCTAGTAGATGTAGACATGAGGACTGCTTCACTGATTCGACTCAGAGTGATTCAACTAGCCTAGTGGACGGAGTGCCTAGATTGGCGGCAGACCCACGATAGACAGAGCACTGGTTTGGCAGCAGACCCATGGTACTTGAGGGGAGGAGTACCTATAACGACTATTAGGGGGAGTTCCCGGTTTGGTGGCAGACCCACAGTGGACAGAGCGCCCGGTTTGGCAGCAGTCCCGCAGAACTCGACAGGAGGAGTACCTCAGTAGTATAAGGTTAGTGTGTATTGCCTCTGTGTCACAACAGGTCCACTGTACTCAAAAGTGGAGGATTTTTATAGTAGTTGTGGTTTCTTTAATGAAAAATCCTAATTTGATCTAAGTCAATGATCTTTATGTTTCCTCATGATTGAGATGGGTTACTTGATAACATAGGTATATGTTTGGGAATATACCTATCTAATGGTTGTCCGCTGAAAGCATACTTAGTGGTTGATCGTTGATGGATTTTGTGAGACCTTGAGGGTATCAGGGTCCCTACTACGTATCGTTATACCCACCCATGCACCGGCTATGCCCGCACCTCATTGTGTTGGTTGTAGACGACGGACATCACTGACGGAGGCCGAGTGTGGCAGGACTAGACAGTACCTGGAGGTTGACCTCATGACGAGTCGGTACCTAGGGGAGACAGACAGACATGGATCACTGAGGAGGCTATCCATACCTATCCTTCAGGTAGGATCCATGGTGGACGATCTTGGAGCTTCTAGACACCATCCAGCTATTCTTCTATTAATTGTACCTGTTTTTCATTTCCTTATACTTTACTTTTGGGCTTGTATTTCCAGCCCCTTTACTTTCAACATGCTTGTTACATAGTTTTTACTTACTTTTTGCTTCCGTTTTTACTATGGTTGTGTGTATTTATGATTTATAAGGGCAAATACTTCCCAGTTTTAGGGAATTATGCCTTTGGTGCTAGTCGCCATCCCCTGGCCTATGGAAGGCAGGTTTGGGGTAGTCACGATGTGGTCCCTAGGGGACGGGTCGTGAAAAAATTATTCCACTAGAAACATCATGTCTCTTAGATTATTATTGAAAGTCATTGATAATTTAATTCTTCATGTACTGAGAAAAATAACACATAAAATGGGTGATCTCAAATGCTCAGTAAGAGTAATCAATACAACAGAAGATAACATAAACATAAGACATGGGGAATAATTGAAAACACATATGGAAAAAATATGAGCTGGGTAAGTAATGCCATAATAAAACATAATAATGGGTATTCTACTAGTCAAATAACTGCCTGATCATCAAATACAATAATCAAAATTAGGGAAGTTCATATGCCGTACATCATAACCATACATTCTAGGCCTCGTTCTAGGACCACAAATAATCATTTTTCAAGGCCTTGTTCCAACACCATTGTTTGTTTCATGAGACCTACCGATGCATCAAGGGTCTATAGCTAACCCCACCCATCACATAAAAAGTCCAATGTATACCTCATATGAGTGGTGATAAACAAAAACATCATTTAAAATTATATTGAATATATCATATGAAATGTAACTAACTTACCCCAATCATTAAACATAAAACACTAACCATTCCAAGTAATATAGAGAATGGTTTTAAGATAGTTCATCCACAATAGTGTTAGTCATAAACCATTTAATAAAATATGGTATATGGCTTCAATTTTTTTAACCCAATAATACATAGGAGACAACAAGAGCGTTGAATCAAACAAAAATAATCTTATAAAATCATTTAGAAATCTTGAGATAAATACTCTTTTATTTTAAAAGAAGTGTTCTTTTCGAAAAATAATTTTATAAAACTAGAAGTAAAGTGAGATATTATTTTCATAATAAAAATAGTGAATTTATAAATATAATGGTTTCCAAAAACAGATAAGATATTACCCTTAAAAATATGTAAGAAGTTGAGATATTCTCTCGAACCGGGTTTGTATTTTGATATCAATTTTAAAATTTCCTTTTCAAATGTGTAACTATCCATAAAATAAGGAAGGGTTATGGTTAGTGTTCATATATATAATACAAAAACACAATTTATTGGAAGTAAATAAGAATAAAAAAGAATTTCATTGAGGTAATTAGACAATGAATGTAACCCGAATGAAAATGGATGTTCGGGTTGAAAAACCCTTACTTTTACTCTGAACGTGTTCCTCTCTCAAACGTAACCACCTAGAATATTAAATTATACTTATTAATATATTATTTAAGAACCAATTAGACACTAATTTAGTTTATTATAATCCTAGTTACTTCATTTATGTTCTTATAGATATGTTGTTGTATTGAATTTCGTCGCATCAGAGTGTTCATTTTCATTATTTTCATCTTTGGTTCACTAATTTTTAAGTATGGGAAATGGATGTAAATCTCAAGAATTGAAATTTTATATGATTTATGAACATAAAAAGGTGTTATTGGTCATTTATATAACTTGGTTACATGTAAAGAAGATAAATTATTATATAGAACATTAAAGACAATCATTACTGTTAATTTGTGGGTTTTGATTACAATGAACACAATTTTCATTATAAATTAATACCATTTGTACAAAGGGATTAAAAAATCATAAATAGGTTATATTTTATATAATAATATTTTTCATCCATTAAAATAATGGTTTCATGACCAGAATTGATAATGATAATAGAAATTGAAAGTCCAACGTCCTTGAATATGGAAAATTGACACATCTCAGATGGTGTTCTTGCTACTATTCTAAAAAAAGGTAGAGAAGGGGAGATGATGATAAATTATTACACTATCAAGAAAACATTATAGTAAATATGTTTCTTTTTTTGATTCATCACAAAATTTAGTTAATTAGAGGTAATAGAAAAAGAAAACCAATTAACTCGAAAGGAAAACAATGAATTGAAAAGAGAAATTTACCTCTTGAACCAAACTTCCTTGAGAACTACCTAAAAGAGTGGTTTTGGTATTTTTATGATACCAAGGCTTTCTATACTTGTGGGAGGAGTTTGGGAAGGTATTTTGACTGAATTTGGAGAAGGTTCCAGGCATTAGAAGAGTGAATGGAAGGGGGAGTGAGAGGGGGTTTTATAGGGGAGGAGAGAGGGGATTTCTTAATATAAAATTCATTAATATATTATATCTCATCAAGACAAGGAATGTTGAGTATTCTATGACCAAGAATAGTAATTTTATCATGTGTGTTTAAACCAAGTGGTCTTACATCAATTGTGATGTCATGAACAGTGTATTTAAATGATAAGTTTCTTATACGGTATTTAATTGTATTTCACTATTCCTCAAAAATTCAATTATTTCAGAAAAATACCAAAAAATTTACCCCAACCATTTATCGATGTGTAGAATCCAAAAATTAGTCCCATTTTTCAAAAAAAACTTGTAAATATTATTAATTTAATATTTAATTAATATCATAATTTATTCTAAAAACATGAGTTTTAAAACATTTGTTTACTTATTTTAAAGCATAGATGTATCATAGTTACACTTGTATATTATTTATATACTATCATAAGTAAGGTTACTATTGATTAGGTTATATCATTATTCATAAGGGTATGTTACTATTCATATGGGTAGGTTACAATTTACCAAAAATAATGCTTTTCTTATTAGACTGTAAATAACTTACTGGTCAAAACTGTGTATGTCATATTTTTGAAATTCACATCACAGAAGTGGAAACTTATGCTTTAAGGTTCACATAGCACATAGTAGTCAATTATTTTGTGATTTCATGTTATTATAACATTTTTATATGAAAGGAATTTCCAAAAAATTATCGGGTCGTTACATTCTCCCTTCATTACTAAAATTTTACCATCAAAATTTTTTTTTACTCTACGCCAAGAACAGGTGGGGGTAATTTTCGTTCATTGATTCCTTCAATTCCCAATTTTCCTTTTCGTACTTATGGTTTCACCATAGTACATTGACCAGATGAGTAGTAATGTTGCATAGAACCTTTTCTCTATGATCCAAAATTTTCACTATATGCTCCTCATAAGAATGATCATAAACTAACATTACCACTTCTAAAGAGAGTACATGTGAAGGGTCTGGTATGTACTTTCTTAAGAGGGATACATGAATGACATCATGTACTTTCGACAATGTAGGTGGATGTTCTAGGTGAAAGGCCATAGTTATGACTTGATAAAGGATCTCAAAGGGGTTGATATACCTGGGACATAGCATTCCTTTCTTCCCAAAGTGCATGACATTCTTCCCTGGAAATATGCATAGAAACACCAAGTCTCCAACTATGAAATGAAGGTCTCGTTGATAGTTATCGGTATAATTCTTCTATCGACTCTGGCTGCCTTGATATGATGCTGAATGGTTTTCACCTTCTCTTCCATTTCATCAACCAATTCATGTCCTAACATCTTTTTCTCACCGACTTCATCCCAACATGTCGGTGTTCTACACCGATTCCCATAAATGGATTCATATGGTTCCATTTGGATGCTCGAGTGGAAACTTTTTTTATAAGTGAATTTAACTAGTGGAAGATGTTGGTCCAATTCCCCTTTCAATTCCATAGAACATGCTCTCAACATTACTTCGAGTTTCTGAATAGTCCACTCAGATTGGCCATCAGTTTGAGGATGATAGGCCATAATGGAGTTCAGTTCAGTGCTTAAATCATGCGAGAGACATTTCAAAAACAATTATGTGAATCTAGGATAACGGTCGAATACAATAATGAGTGATACTCCATGAAAACTTACCACTTATTTGATGTAAATCCATGCAAGTTGGTCCAATGAGAAGTCATCTCGAATTGCGATAAAGTGAGTTGTCTTTGTATGGCGATCTACAATGACCCAATAGAGCATTGTTTCCTCTAGATGTCCTTGGATGTCCAGTGAAGAAGTCCATGCTAATGTTTTCCCACTTCCAAAAATTGTATGGGTAGTGGTTGCATCATCTCCTTTGATTTTTGCCTCTCATCTTTCACTATTTGACATACCAGGCACTTTGAGGTATATTCATCAATCTCCCTTTTCATATTGTCCTACCAAAAGTTTTCTCAGAGATCTCGATACATCTTTTTGCTACCAGGATGTATATGAAAATTAGAGCTATGAGCATCTTCCAACAGCTCTATATTTATCATAAGAATATAGGAAACACAAATCCTCTTCCCAAATTTACAAATACCACCTTAATATGTGATTTTAGTCAACTTTCCATCATTTATAGCTTTAATTTTCTTTTGAAACTTCTCATCAACACCGTGAGAAATTTTTATCTTGTCCAATAAAGAAGGTTGTCCAACCATTTGAAAAATCATTTATGTGCTAACTTCCTTGATAATTTCCATATACAAATTTACAAGTTCCATGAATAAAGGATCCCTTTCAAATATCATCTTTTTCAGAATTACACGGTCCTTTCTACTCAAATCATTTAATACCTTATATGCTTTCCCCTGGTGGTATTGTATTGTGAAATCATAATCATTGAGTAGCTCAATCCACCTCCTTTGTCTCATGTATATTTCTTTTTGTGAAAATATATACTTTAAACTCAATTTGATCTATATATATCTCACGAATTCTTCCACAGAGGTAATGTATCCAAATATTCAGAGTAAATATTGCCACTTCTAACTCAGGACAATGAGTTGGATGGTTTTTTTTCATGAATTTTTAGCTTCCTAGATTCATAATAAATCATTTAATCATTCTACATAAGGAAACAACCAAGTATTTTCATTTATGCGTCACTGTAGATAACAAAACCATCATTCACTTATTGTAGGGCTAGGAACTAAGCAATCACTATCCTCCCTTTTAATTCTTCAAAACATTCCTCATATTCCTTTTTCCATATGAACTTAACTCCTTTTCATGTGAGCTTTGTAATGACCCAAATATCATTAATGTAAATCCATATTAATCAAATTAAATTCCTCTTTATGTTTATATAATTCGGCAACTTCCTTGGTTTTATGTCATGAATTTTGACCGTTGCTAATATAGTCATTGAATAGTGATCAAATGATTAGTATAAATATAGGGCTTTAATAAATCCAAATTTACACTGACAAAGGTAATGATGGCCTCATCCAGTAGAATTGCCCCATACAAAGCCCATTTGTCAGAGCTCGGAAAAGAGCTGGTATTCTTGGGCATCGCTTTTGACCAAGCCCAAGCTGAGCTTCATCATGTCATTCTCGAACGGGACCGTCTACGGGAGAAGTGGAAGTTGATAGAAATTACCACTCGAGCGATGTTATTCGAGCCACCCCAAGAGTCTGTCACCATCACACACCTTACCCTTAGGTCATATGTGACTATTTTAAGGGGTTATGTAACAAATCGATAGTATTATGTTCATGTATATTATTTTTTTTATATAATAATGAATATATGTTCTTGTTTTTTTGATACTTTGTATATAGTTTTTAAAGTACAAATAGTGTTTGTAGTTATTATTTAATTAAGAATTATATTTTATAAAATTAAGGGATATTTGAATTAAATATTATTTTACTAAAATATTATTATTATTATTATTAAATTAATTTTTATTAAATATAAATGATCTTATAATTTTATGAATGCAATTATAATTTTTATTATGGTTTGAAAACCATTTCTGTCAAAACCTGTGAATTTTTGATAAATGTCGGTTTTTATTTTAAAAGTGACAATTAACATATATAGAAAATTATTTAGATAAAATAAAGGTTATTTCCGGAATCAGGACTTCTAAAATATCCAACGGTGAATTTTTCATAATTTTCTGAGACAGTCAAATTTTTGGGTAAAAATTAAATACCTTTTAAATATATAATGTTTTTTATGACATCATAATGACCCAATAGTGACGTAATAAAATACAATAATCATTATTTTCGGCCAATATATGTTTTACCATTAAAATAATGTTATTTTAGGTTTTTTTGACTTACTTTTCAATGCATTAATGGACCCCTCAAGACTTATTAAACACCTTGTCTTTTTAAATTAATTTCCATGGGAGTGTGACTCACCTCCACATAAGAAACCTTATTATTTTAAGAAGTTTGGACCTTTTCCTTATAAAATATTTTTTTCCTCTTCCATTTTCCAAAAAGAATGGGCAATAAACATGGGCAAAAACCATAGGATGGATTGTGGTTTGGATCAATTTAATATAAGGGGTCCCAATCCAAAATAATAAAGAATTCCCTTACCTTTCTTATATAAACCCACCCAAGATCCCACTTCCTCCTCACTCAAAAACTTTGGAGTTCGTCCAACCTCTGAACTACTCTCTCTATAATCCTCTCAAGGTTCCCCAAGCTCCCATGAAGCCTCTCTCAAGCCTCTCTCAAGCCTTTGGAAGCACACTTCCAAGTATGGGTTTTTTCTTCTTTTCTCATTTTTGTCACTTTTTTTAAGTTGTATTGCACTTTAAATTTAAATTATGAATGTTGGGGTATGATTTCTAACCTCCCTCATACTTCCCTCCTATTGTTTGAATTAAGGGAGACGCCTTTCTCTCTCATTAAATGCCTCCCATGTACACCCGTTACTATGCCGAAATTCCGAAAGGAACTTCTCTCTCTTCTTTTACATTCAAGAAAAAATTTTGTATCATGAATCTAAATTCCATTACAATTGTTGGGACACGTATCTATATGACCTCATTACTTTCCATTACATTTAAATATGATGAGGAACCCCTTTCTCTCTCATCAACCATTTTTATGAATTCTTATGTCATGCTGTTACGCTGCCGAAATCGCACCGATTTTATAAGCCAATGCCATTGTGTAGTGGATACCATGCCCATTCCTCCATCAAGGGTATACACCTTTATGCACATTTAATTATTGATTACAATGTTTCATGTATGAATTCCACATTACATTATCATGGAATAAATCATTATGTTTTATGAATGCATGTTTTTTGATCCATGTGGCACAGATATGCATGAAATGAAATGTTTAAGAAGGGTGCGCCCTTATTTACCTCTAATGCATTGGATAAAGTATAATATCATGATACGTCATGTGCAATGAGTGTTGACTCATGCTAATTCTAGTGAAATGAGGGTTTACTCGTGCTTTATGTTCAATGAAGATTTACTCAATCTCCATGTGCAATGAGCCTTGGCTCATGCTAATTCCATGTTAAGTGTTGTTTCCACATTCACATGTTATGACTATAATGCTTTATCATGCCTTTATGTTCATGATTCTCTTGTGCTCTATTGATATGCCTATTTTCTAACATGTATTTTACTCCTCATGTTATTCCATGTGTATTCCCTAATTGGGATTTATAGCTCACCCTTTTCTTATGCATGTCCTCAGGTTATCCCATACAATGAAAAGTAAGAAAGAATATAGTGGGCATGTAAAGGAAGTTTTCAATAAAGATGTTGTATTTCATGTTTTATGTTTTTTATGTAATGATACTATGCCCCAAAGACACTAAAACTCTCGATCTTTATTGATGTAACAAGTGAAATTTTATGTAATAAATCATGTTTATGTTTATTATAAAAGCAGGGTTGTCATAGTTGGTATCAGAATGTAGTTTTTGTTATTTTTGGGAATAGGATTAGAAAACCCTAGTAAAGCCTTAGAGACAAGACAATATATAATAAAAACATCCCTATGTTTTGGTGAGTATTGAGTAAATTGGTTATCAAGAAAATATATCCCTGTCTGGATATGAGCAGGTAGGGGCGGCTCTGGCACAGATGTATCCTTGGGGTAAACCCCAAAAACACCGCTTTGAGCTAGACTCGAACGGGAACTGGTGCACGAAAATGGGGCTTGTTGTACTCTTGGTTATGACAGTCCCGGGGGAAATGTTTTGATAAATTCAAAAGCGTAGTATGGACCCTTATTAATGGAATTAAAAAAATGTCCCTAAGAATATATGTTAGAATTTAGATCATGAAAATCCTAGATTGAAGCCTATAGACTCCTGAGTTAAGGAAATAAAAGTTTATTTATAAGTCATCAACATTTGTATTTGGATTAACCTTTATTTTTTACCCCTAAATTTCCATTTATTCTAGCCAATGGATGGTAATAGGAGGACTCGAGCTAACAACCATTGTGAAGATCAGTGTGATGACTGTACTAATGAGATGCCAAATCCAATGGGAGCAGGAATCGCGAACTTTGTCATGCTTCTCTCTCAGCTAACTCATGTTTTTAATAGAAACACAGTTCAAGAGGAATGTTCAACCCCCCTAAGAAAAAACAATTCACTATCAAGAGCTTCATGCGACAAAGGCCTCCTACTTTTAGTGGATCATCCGATCACATGATTGCTGAATAATGGATCAACTCCATTGAAAAGATCTTCTCCATCCTTCAATGTTCAGAAAAAGAGAAATTTCTCCTGGCAGCATATCGTATGGAGGGTGAAGCTGATCAATGGTGGGCGTTGATCAAAAATACGAATCCTGAGGATGAGATCGAGGTGTTGGAATGAAAGGATTTGCGTAATATGTTCTTCGATAAATATTTTCTGTGCACCCTCCGGCTTAATATGGAAAGGGACTTCCTTTCCCTCAATAAAAAAGATGAAGAATATGTTGGAGCATACAAGGAAAAATTCAAAAGGCTTGCACGATATGCTTCCGTCTTTTCCGTTACCCCCGAAAGAAAAGTTGACCGCTTCTTTGGTGGGATGAAGCCTAGCTTGACGAAAGCATTAGTGATCCGTGACTTCGAGAGCTTTGAGGAAATTGTCCGATGTTCCCTCAAGGTTGAAATGTAGATCAGGGAATCACATGGGTATCATGGTGACAAGAAGCATAAGGTGGACTTCAATGCTGGAAGTCCGATGGATAAATCCATCGGTACTAAGAAGATCCAACACCCCACTCCCGAAAAGTGCGGGAAGAAGAACCCTGGAAATTGCCTTAAGGGGATGAGGAAATGCTTCAGGTTTGGAAGGGAAGGGCACCTAGCTGTTAATTGTCGGCATGAAAGACCCGCAGCTTCGAAAGAGGAGAGGAATGCTCCATTCGAACCTCAACACGTTGTTTAATTCTACAAATGCAAATAACTGGGTCATTTTGCAAATCAGTGCCCTAATCCAAGGGTTTTCGGAGGCAACCAACAACCTCAAAGACAGCAAGGAAGAGCTTCTTCCATCACTTCTACTGAAGTGAACCCGAAAAAGAAGTGGTGATATGTACACTAGTAATTCATTCATGAATAACGAACGTACTTTTTCATTCTTGTTCTACACATTCTTTTATATCTCGAATGTTTAGTAGAACAATGCCAGTACCACCACAAATCATGGAACTGAAGATGTCGGTGAGTACGTAAAATGGGGAAATCATTGCATCTCATAAATATAAGTCCTCCCCTATTATAATATATGGATTGAATATCCCTGAGAACCTCGTCATACTCCCTCTAGTGGAATTTGATGCAATTCTTGGCATGGATTGGATTTCCTTATATAGAGCCAACACAAATTGTCGGGAGAGGAAAATCACACTCCATATGGAGAATCAACCCCCAATTCAATAAAAGTGTAAGGAGGAAGATGAATATCCTTTTTCTCAATCATCTCAATCATGGATATTACTTCCATATGATCACGCGGATCTAGATCAGATGATTGAGTCCATGAAAGAAACCATCCTTGAAGAAATTACTATTATGAGGGAATTCATTGAAGTGTTTCCCAAGGAACTGCCTGGTCTTCCTCCTAGAAGAGATGTTGAGTTCTCAATTGAACTTATACCCGGGGTAATACCAATATCCAAGACTCTATATAGAATGGCTATTTTTGAGCTTCAAGAGCTGAAGAAACAACTATAGGAGAATCTGGATAAAGGGTTTATACGCACAAGTGCTTCACCATGGGGTGCACTAGTCCTCTTCGTCAAGAAGAAGGATGGGTCAATGCGGCTTTGCATTGATTATCGTGAACTTAACAAAATCGTGATAATGAATCGTTATCCTCACCCACGAATTGATGACTTGTTCGATCAGCTGTGTGGAGAAAAATACTTCTCCAAGGTGGACTTTCGGTCGGGATATTATCAAGTAATGGTGTAGAAGGAAGATATCCCCAAGACTACTTTTCGCACAAGATACGGGCACTATGAATTCATTGTAATGCCTTTCGGACTCACTAATGCTCTAGAAATCATGATGGACTTGATTTATAGAGTCTTTAGAGATTACCTTGACAAATATTTGGTAGTCTTTATAGATGACATTCTAATATACTCCAAAACCAAGAAGGATCACGAGGAGCATTTAAGAACTGTACTAGATACTTTGCGCAAAGAGAAGCTCTATGCAATGTACAGAAAGTGTGAGTTCTCGTTAAAGGAGGTCTCATTTGTAGGCCATATAATCACAAGAAATGGGATATCTGTGGACCCCTCTAAAACATATGCAATTGAGGGATGGACGAGGACAACATCGGTAACCGATATTCATAGCTTCTTGGGGTTATCTGGATATTATCGACGATTTTTGAGGAATTTCACACCATTGTCCCACCCTCTTACCAAGCTAACTCGGAAGGGAGTAAAGTTTTCTTGGAGTGATAAATGCGAATAATGCATCAAGGAGTTGAAAAGGAGGCTTATCACTGCGTCCATGCACACTTTACCCACAAGTGGGGAACTTTTGTGGTATTCAGTGATGCTTCGAAGAAGGTATTAGGTTACGTGCTGATGCAGAATGATAAAGTGATATCCTCTTCCTCAAGGCAGTTGAAAATCAATGAGAGAAACTATCCAACACATTATCTGGAGTTGGCGGTTGTGATCTTTGCCTTGAAAATATTGCGGCATTATCTCTATGGAATGAAATGTGAGATATATACTGACCACAAGAGTCTTAAATATATATTCACATAGAAAGAGGTTAATATACGCCAGAGAATATGGATAAATCTCATCAAAGATTATTACTGTTCAATACATTACCACCCTGGGAAAGAAAACAAGGTGGCAGATGCCCTAAGTAGAATGGATCCAACGATTCTATCAATGATGAGAATTGTGAAGGATCCAATCTTCTTATACTTGATGAAGATGGACATGGGAATCATAGAGAACAGAACATCATCAATCCTTTCACAAATGATTGCTCAACCGTCTCTGTTTGAAAGGTTAAAGGATGATCAAAAGGATGATGTGGGAATTCAAGAAAAAGTGGAAGTTATCAAAAGGGGAAATCCTCGATGTTTAATGTTAATGAAGAAGGAATTGTGTGGTTTGGGAAAAGATTATGTGTTCCATAATGTCTGGAGCTGAAGAAGGATCTTTTGGATGACACACGTAGTTAGAATTTCTCTATTCACCCAGGGAGCACAATGATGTATTGAGATCTCCGAGAAAACTTTTGGTGGGATAATATGAAGATGGATATCGCTGAATATACATCAATGTTCCTAGTGGGTTAGTATGTGAATGCAGAGAGGCATATGTCTAAGGGGATGATGCAACCATTGCCCATACCAGAATGGAAATGGGAAAACATCACCATGGACTTTGTCACCGGACTTCCGAGGACATCCAAAGGCAAAAATGCAATCTGGGTTGTTGTGGATCCTCTTACAAAGACTGCACACTTCATTGTTATTCGGGAGGATTTCCCTTTGGATCAACTGGCATGGCTATATATCAGGGAAGTGGTGAGGCAGCATGGAGTACCACTATCTATTGTGTCTGACCAAGATCCAAGATTCAGCTCTATGTTTTGGAAGAGTCTTCAACATGTTCTGAATACTGAACTGAACATCAGTACGGCCTATCATCCTCAAACTGATATCCAATCCAAGCGAACTATCCAAACACATGACAACATGTCGAGAGAATGCTCAATAGACTTTAAAGGAGGATGGGATCAACATCTTCCTCAGGTTGAGTTCTCTTATAACAATAGTTTCCACTCAAACATCCAAATGGGACCATATGAAGCCATATATGGGAAAAGGTGCATAACACCAGCATGTTGGGATGAGGTTGGTGAACGCAGGATGCTCGAACAAGAAATGGTCTAGGAAATGGTTGAGAAGGTGAAAACCATTCAGTAGCATATCAAGGCAGCCCAGAGTCGACAGAAGAGTTATGAAGATAATCATCGATGATACATTGAGTTTAAAGTTGGAGACATGGTTTTTCTATGCTTATCTCCATGGAAGAAGGTCATGAGGTTTGGAAAGAAAGGGAATTTAAGTCCAAGTAACATCGTCCCCTTAGAGATTCATTATCATGTCGGGGCGGTGGCCTATCGACTAGAACTTCCACCTACCATGGCCAAAGTACAAGATGTCTTTCATGTATCCCTCTTAAGGAAGTATATATCGGACCCTTCAGATGTACTCTCTTCTGAGGTGATACAATTGGAAGATGATCTCTCTTATGAGGAGCAACCAGTGATGATCTTAGATCGTAGATAAAATGTTCTAAAAAATTAGACAATGCCCCTCGTCAAGGTGTTGTGGAGAAACCACAAGTTTGAAGAAGTGACTTTGTAATTGGAAGAAGTGATAAAGCTGAGTTACCCACATCTATTTTAGTGTGGGAAAAGGAAAATTTCGAGGGAGAAATTTCTTAAGTGGGGAATATTGTAACGACCCAAATTTTCATTAATGGAAATCCCTCTTGATCAAATTAAATATCTCTTTTTCTTTATATAAAATGTCAACTTCTTTGGTTTTATGTTAAGAATTTTGATCGTTGCTAATATAGTCGTTGAAAAGTGATCACATGATTCGTATAAATATAGGGCTTTAATAAATCCAAATTTACTCAGACAAAGGTAGCAATGGGCTCATCCTGTAGAATTTCCCCATACGAAGCCCATTTGTCGGGGCATAGAAAAGATGTGGAGTCATTGGGCTTCACTCTTGACCAAGCCCAAGCTGAGCTTCATCATGTCAACCTCGAACGGGACCATCTACGGGAGAAGTGGAAATTGATAGAATTTACCACTCGAGCGATGTTATCCAAGCCACCCCAAGAGTTTGTCACCATCACACACCTTACCCTTAGGACTTATGCAACCGTTTTAAGGGTTTATGTAACAAATCGCTAGTATTATGTTCATGTATATTTTTTTTGTGTATAATAATGAATATAACTGCTTGTTTTTTTGATACTTTGTAAATAGTTTTTAAAGTACAAATAGTGTTTTTATTTATTATTTAATTAATAATTTTATTTTATAAAATTAAGGGATATTTGAATTAAATAATATTTTAATAAAATATTATTATTATTATTATTAAATTATTTTTTATTAAATATAAATGATCTTATAATTTTATGAATGCAATTATAATTTTTATTAAGGTTTGAAATCCATTTATGTCAAAACCTTTGAATTTTCGATAAATGTCGGTTTGTATTTTAAAAGTTAAAATTAGCATATTTAGAAAGTTATTTAGATAAAATAAATGTTATTTATGGAATCAGGACGTCGAAATTATCCAACGGTGAATTTTTCATAATTTTCTGAGACAGTAAAAGTTTTTGGTAAAAATTAAATACCATTTAAATATATAATGTCTTTTATGACATCATAATGACCGAATAGTGATGTAATAAAATACTGTAATCTTTATGTTCATCCAATATATGTTTTACCATTATAATAATGTGATTTTAGGTTTTTTTGACTTACTTTTCAATGAATTAATGGACTCCTCAAGACTTATTAAACACCTTGTCTTTTTAAATTAATTTCCATGGGAGTGTGACTCACCTCCACATAATAAACCCTATTATTTGTAGAAGTTAGGACCGTGGCCTTATTAAATATTGTTTTCCTCTTCCCATTGCCAAAAATCATTGGAAAAACATGGGATGGATTTTTGTTTGGATTAATTTAATATAAGGGGTCCCAAACCTAAATAATAAATAATTCCCTTAACTTTCCTATATAAACCCACCCAAGATCCCACTTACTCCCCACTCAAAACCTTTGGAGTTCGTCCAACCACTGCCCTACTCTCTCTATAATCCTCCCAAGGTGCCCTAAGCTCCCAAGAAGCCTCTCTCAAGCGTCTCTCTAGCCTTTGGAAGCACACTTCCAGGTAAGGGTTTTTTCTTCCTTTCTCATTTTTGTCGATTTTCATTAAGTTGTATTGCCCTTTTAATTTAAATTATGAATGTTGGGGTATGGTTTCACACCTCCACCAATACTTCCCTCATATTGTTTGAATGATTTGAGACCCCTTTCTCTCTCATTAAATTCCTCCCATATACACCCATTACTATGCCGAAATTCCGAAAGGAACTTCTCTCTCTTCTTTTACATTCAAGCAATAATTTTGTATCATGAATCTAAATTCCATTAAAATTGTTGGTATATGTATCTATATAACCTACATACTTTCCATTACATGTAAATATGATTAGGAACCCCTTTCTCTCTCATCATCCATTTTTATAAATTCTTATGTCACGCCGTTACGCTGCCGAAATCACACCGATTTTCCAAGTCAATGCCATTGTGTAGTGGTTACCATGCCCATTTCTCCATCAAGGGTATCCACCTTTATGCACATTTACATATTGATTACAATGTTTCATGTATGAATTCCACATTCATTTAACGTTGAATAAGTGATTATGTTTTATGAATCCATGTTTTATGGTTCATGTGGCACACTTATGCATGAAATGAAATGTTTAAGAAGGGTGCGCCCTTATAGCGCTCCAATGCATTGGGTAAAGCATAATATCTTGATACGTCATGTGAAATGAGTGTTGAATCATGGTAATTCAAGTGCAACGAGGGTTTACTCGTGCTTTATGTGCAATGAGGATTTACTCATGCTTTATGTGCAATGAGGCTTGGCTCATGCTAATTCCATGTTAAGTGTCATTGCCACATTCCCATGTTATGATTATCATGCTTTATCATGACTCTATGTTCATATTTCTCCTGTTCTCTATTGATATGCCCATTTTCTTGCATGTATTGTACTCCTCATGTTATTACATGTGTATTCCCTTATTGGTCTTTATAGCTCACCCTTTTCTTATCCATGTCCTCAGGTTATCCCATACAATGCTAAGTACGAAGGAATGTAGTGGTTATGTAAAGGAAGATTTCAATAAAGATGTTGTATTTCATGTTTTATTTTTTTATGTAATGATCATAATCCCCAAAGACACTAAAACTCTCTATTTTCTTTGTTGTATCAAGTGAAAATTTATGTAATAAATCATGTTTACGTATTTAATAAAAGCATGGTTGTCATAAGCTTGGTCATTGGGTTGGCTAAACGCGTGAAGTTCTGAATAAAATGATGATAATAACCTGGTAGACTAATAAAACTACTTACCTCAGTTATGATCATGGGGGTAGGCCATTATTGAACAACCTTTTTCTTCATTGTATATAGATATATTCAATGTTTAGAGAAAATGTTTCATAGAAAGAAAACTTATTGGAGCCAGGAATCACACTTTCAAAACGTCCCATATAATTTATTTCTTTTTAGGGTCTTTAGAATAGTGCGCTATTGATTTTCATGATTTCATTTCTTCTAGAGTATTCCAAGATATCGTCAATAAACACCACTACAAAGTCATTATAATATTAATGAAAGACTCTGTTAATTATATACATGAAAATAGATGGTGCATTAGTTGGTCCAAAATCCATTACGGTAAACTAATAATTCCCATACCTGATTCGAAATACTATTTTTGGAATTTTTTCTTTCTTCACAAGCAACTGATGATATCCATATCGTAGATCAATCTACGAATAATATTGGGATCCATGAATATTGTCATATAATTCATCAATTAGTGGAATAGGAAACTTATTCATTATAGTTATATAATTTATTTCTCTTTAATCAATTCAAAACCTCATGGATCCATCTTTCATCTTGACAAAGAGGATATGGGCTCCCCATGGAGAAATACTAGGTCAAATAAATCCTTTATCACTCAATTCCTCTAGTTGCTTATTTAATTACACTAACTCCACAGTGGCCATATATAAGGGGACTTTGGAATGGGCCTTGAACCATGAATTAAGTTAATAGAAAACTCAATTTCCCGCTCTAGAGGATGTCAAGGTAAATCTTCAAGAAAGACATCAATATATTCTTGCACAACATGTACATATTCTATTTGAACATTTTTTTCGTCACCTATAGATATTTTATTCACTTCCCCTCAATAATTGAATTTAGTTGAGCTACTGGGGGTGGATCTACATGAGAATTAAATAGAGGTGTTTTAGCTATAAAGATAAGGTATTCTACACCATTCTCAAAGATTGTTACTTACTTCCTCTTGTAATAGATCATAACATCATAAATTGATAGCTCGTTCATACCAAGAATTATATCATAGTCAACCACTGGTATGATGATTAGGTTATCTACTAAATCACATGTATGTGTCACGAGGGAACTAATCGACATGCCTTTGTTGCAATGATACATCGACTAGGAGTTTTGACTGATAACATCTTTATTAAATTAAATTGGAAAAATCTAAATTTCTTAGCAAACTCTGAAGATAAAAATTAATGTGACAATCTAGAATCAAATATTGTTTTGGATAAATTTGAGGAAACAATTAATGTACCTTCAACCACATCATTAGGAAATTCAATATTAGCTCCTGTGTTCGCATAAGCTTGTATCTTCTCCCTTGGCCTTTTCTGTGGCATGTTTACATGATTCTTTGGGAAATCATTAACATATTGTCCCATATCACGACAGTTATAGCACTAAACATCATTATCCTCCATCTATCATTTAAAATAACCAGCAAGATGACCTTTGTGTCCACATTTGAAGCATATTCCATTTCCCTTTAAGCATGCATGATGGTGTTTTTTTCCACAATTATCACTGGGTTGAAATTTAACTCTTCCCTTATCCGCGATCTCCTTGGTTCCATTCCCTGGTTTTTCATTAGCCCACTTCTTCTCTTTCTTCCCCTTATATTCATAACACATAGATAATTATTTTTCTGTCTTGATAGCACATGAAACAATATCCTCATATGATGACAAACATTGGGATACCATTTCTCACTAGAGGAATGGATTTAGGCCATCAAATAATCGATAACATGTCCTCCATGTATTTAATATATTTTCCACAACATGTATTGATAACCTTGTGATGTTGGATTCATACTTGGAATCATTTCTATCCTCCTTCTACCTCAGATTCATGAATTGTCTCTCCATATCTTCTCACTGCTCAAAAGGGAAATATTTTTCTAATATGATTTCCTTAAAATCCCTTTCATTTCATATCTTCTATCTCTTCCTCTTCTTTTGTGTTTTGTATTAATGACCCCACTAATCTACATCTCCCAATAATCAATTTATTGCCATGAAAAACTTCTCTCTTTCATTACATCCCAATGTATGAAATGTTTTCTCAAGGGAAGATATCCATTAATATGCTACAAATGGGATTATAGTACCGTTTAATGATGGAGGCTATTGTCGCATAATGTGATCTAGCATATCTCCTCCACATGGTGGATCCATATGATCTATATGTGTAAGGTTATTATTCATAACCTGGGTAAGTTTTCCCAGTATAGTTATGAGTTTCACAGCACCAGTCGATGTGCCCAAGCCAACATCACTAACTTGTGTCAGAGGAAAATCACTACAGGGGACACATGCATTCGGGTGGTTTCCATTACATCCACTAGGCACCATTTCTAAATAATGGCATAAATTATATTAGGGTATGAATCATAATTTATAATCTCAATGTAGAAAAATAGTAAGAATAAATTGATATTATACACATAGCTAACCTATTAATCATAAACAAGGTATATTTGAGAAAAAAATTACATTTAAATCCTTTATAATGTCTTGTAAAGAAAACATGAATTATCCTAAGAATATCCCCTAGGTGTGTCCTCAACCAAGAGTACAACAAGGCACGTTGTTATATATCAGGATACCCCGGTTCATGCTCGAAACACATTTTCAATGCTATCACTCCTAGGGATATATGTGCTAGAGCCACCACTACCTACTTGTATCCAGACACGGATGTATTGCTTGAATGGTCCACATAATGTATTATTTACCAAAATAATAGGACATTCTTTTATTTTTTATCCTCAATGACTATCTTAGGGAATCTTCCATAATCTACATTTTCTAAATCTAGTTTCCATGTTTTTTACAAAACTTCCTCTGATACCAACTGTAATGACCCGCCCAGTTGCCCAGAGTCTATGCCTTACTTGATTACGTTGGAATACATACAATAAATATGAATCCCGATAGACCAAGTAGTTTAGTATTATTGGAAACAAGATACATACATAATTTCAACTTTACACATGGAAAGGAAAAAACGACACTAAATTATTCCACTACCAACATCAAGTATCCTAGATTATGATTTCATGTCATTCATAATGTACTTTTTAATGTACTGAGAAAAATGAAACAAATGAAATGGGTGAGCTCAAATGCTGGGTAAGAGTAATAAATATGGTGGAAGATAGCATAAACATACGATATGGTGAATAATTGAAATCACATGCCTTTATTAATGAACTCGAACACATTATGAAAAAAATGAGCTGAGTAAATAATGACATAATAAAACATAATAATGTGTATTATACTAGTTGAATAATTGCATGAACTTCAAATACTATCATAAAAATGGGAGAAAGTTCATATGGAAGACATTATAACATTACCATCCAGGCCTCGTCCAAGGACCACAAATAATAATTTTCTCAATGCCTCGTGCCAAGACTATAGTTTGTCTCATGAGACCTACGGATGCATCTATGGGCTATAGCGGGCCCCACCAATCATATAATAAGTCCAATTCATTACTCATATGATTGGGGATAAACATAACCAAAAAATACATTCATATAGAATGAATCATATGAAATGTAAATAATTTACCCCAATCATTAAACATAAAACACTAACCATTCCACGTAATATGGAGAATGGTTTTAGGATAGTTCATTGAAAATAGAGTTAGTCATAAACCATTAAATAAAATATGGTACATGACATCATAAATGATTGAACCGAATAATACATAGGAAACAACAAGAGTGTGGAATCAAATGAAAATACTCTTATAAAATCATTTAGTTATCTTGAGATAAATACTCTATTATTTGAAAAGAGGAGTTCTTTTGGAAAAATATTTTTATAAAACCAGAAGTGAATTAAGATACTATTTTCAAAATAAAATAAGTTATTTTATAAATATAATGGTTTCCAAAAATAGATTATATATTAACATTGAAAATATGTAAGAATTTGAGATATTCCCTTGAATCGGGTTTGTAATTTGAAATCAATTTTGAAAGATCCCTTTAAAATGTGTAAATATCTATAATATAAGGAAGTATTATAGTTGGTTTACATATATATAATACCCAAAAAATAATTTATTGGCACTAAAAAATAATATATAAGAATTTTATTTAGGTAACTATACAATGATAGTAACCCGAATGAAAATTGAATTTTAGGTGGAAAACCCCTTATCTTAAATCTGAATGTGTTCTTATCTCGAAAATAAGATCTTGGAATATGAAATCATATTTTTTAATAAATTATTTAGGAAAATATTATACATTTATTAAATTTATCATAATTTTGGTTTTTTCATTTATGTTCTTATTGTTAGGTTGTTGTATTTAATTCTGTCGCTTCGGAGTGTTCATTATCTTTATTTCCATCTTCGTTTTACTTGTTTTAATGTATGTGGAATAGATGTAAATATCCAGAATTTAAATTAAATATTATTTATGAAAATAAATAGGTATTATTGGTATTTTATATAACATGGTTACATTGAAAAATGATGAATTATTATATATAACTTTAGTGATAATTGTTGCGCTTAATTTGTTGGTTTTGATTACAAAGAACTCATTTTCTTTTATATATAATATCATTTTTACAAAGGGAAAAAAATCAAAAATAGGTTATTTTATATATAATAATCTGTTTCAACCATAATAGGAATGGTTTCATGACCAAAATTGGGAATGATAACAGAAATCGAAAGTCCATCATCCCTGAATGTGGAAAATTGGCACATCTCAGATGGTGTTCTTGCAACTATTACAATAGAAGGTAACAAAGTGAATATGATGATAAATTATTCCATTATCAAGATAAAATTCCAGTACATATATGGTATTTAAGTCATCACAAAATTTGGATAAGGAGAGGTAATTGAAAAAGAAAAAAATGAACTTGCAAGGAAAAACAATGAATTTAAAAGAGGAATTTACCTCTTGAAACAAACTTACTTTAGAACCTATGTATGTAGAGGTTTTGGACTTTTTATGAGAGCAAAGCTTTGTAGACGTGGGGTAGGAGTATGGTAAAGTATTTGGACAGAATTTTGGGAATGAAAAAGGGTTAAGAGAAGTGAATGGAAGGGGGGGTGATAGGTGGTTTTTATAGTGGGGGAGAGAGGGGATTTCTTAATATAAAATTCATTAATTCATTATATCTCTTCAAGAAATGAAATAGTGATTATTCCCCGACCAATAATAGTAATTGTATAATGTGAGTTCGATCCAAGTGTTCTTACATCACTTGTGATTTCATGAATAGTGTATTTAACTGATAAGATGGTTATAGGGTATTTTACCTTATTTCAATATTCATAAAAAATTCAAGTATTTCAGAAAAATACCATAAATTTACCCCAACCATTTATCAATATATATACTCCAAAAATGATGTACATTTTTCAAAAATATATTTTTAAATATTATTAATTTAATATTTAAATAAAATCATATTTTATTCTAAAAACAAGAGTTTTAAAACATTTGTTTACTTATTTTAAACCATTGATATATTGTATTTTAACATGAATATTATTTATATAATATCATAAGTAATTTTACTATTCATTGGGGTATATAACTATTTACAAATGTATGTTGCTATTCCTAAGGGTAGGTTAGAATTCACCAAAAAAAATTTATTGGACTATAAATAACTTACTGATCACAACTCTGTTTGATAGAAATGTGAAATTAACATCACAGAAGTGGAAACATAAGTTTTAAGGGTCACATAGCACTTAGTAATTAATTATGTTGTGATTTCATGTGACTATGAAATATTTATAAGAATGGAATTTCCAAAAAAATTATCAGGTCGTTACACTGTATCTATGCTACCCAAATTTCAACCAATTTCCAATAGTAATAAGACTGAAATAAATTGAAAATTTTGTTGGGTGGAGTACTTGGGAGTACTTATAAAGAGAATATTCCTTAAAAATTAAACATTTTTAATTTATAAATAATTATGTTTAATTATGTGTGCTAACAATAAGAAAAATATTTATCACAAATATCAGATGAATAGGAACATGATGAATAATAAATGAACTCCATATCCCACATCAATTAACATTATATCCCTAACATCCAAAGACACACTAATTCATTAAAAAACAATAACTCCAAAAATTAGATTAAATTATGAAATGTAATCAATTTCACAAATTTTATTAAAATCAATATATTAAAAGGGACATGAAATTTCTCACATCTCTTACCACTCACTTCATGAGTTAATCTTACTCATACTAGTAGTGAGTCAGTTTGACAACCCAACACTAATTGATTTGGTATGGGAGATGGAGAAATCTTCAAAACATATCATTAATCATTACCCAATCAACAACAAACCAATAAATCACTTTTCCACATACAAAACATTCCTAAATATAGACAATATTTCACATCTATATATCATATCAACACAAACTATTAATGAAATTACCCCATATTTAGAAATACCTCACCAAAAATCCACCACCACATTACCATACATAGACTACCACATCAATATATTTATATTCCTTTCATTAATTTTTTTTTATTGGACTCTTAAACAAAAAGGGAATCAAACCCCTTCTATTCCCATCCATGTATACCCCCACTCATAGCTACATATCCATGTTGTCATCATCAAAAAAATAATCACATCATTTCTATCATTGTTTGGTATCATAAAAATATTCTGATTCAATCTTATGCCATACCCTATCTATATAGGGACCCATTATTATTTTACATATATATTACACCAATTTTTATGAATATTCATTAAATTACACAATTATATTCTTATGGTAAGTAATAGTTTAGCGTCATTGGAAATATGGAAACATTATAATCTGGAACATAGGTAAACATCACCACCTCCCACTATGACCTTCATAACTATAACCCTTATTATAAATATCACACATTATACATTTTATCACTTCACGGGGAAAGGAAACAAAATAATGTGTGATATTTGATGCTCAATAAGGATAATCAAGGGAGATAAACAAGCATAACATAAACATATGGATTTTCAAACATGATAATAACATATTATAACCATACCCAACAAGTTAAAGATCTTAATCCTGAGTGTGGTAAAAATTATGGGAAGTTCATACGACATGAATCATAAAGAAAAAAACATGTTCAATGAGATCATTACATTAGGCATAGAAATTGAATTGTGTCATAGACATAATAATTAAAAAATCCTTTCCATTTAACTTAGGTATCACTTCTAAAGATATCATGATGGTATGGATTCACTCCCCATACCATTATAACAGTCATCGTTCACTTTCAAACATCATAATTATAGAAAAAAGAACTTACAAATCATGGTTCACTCCCCATTCCAATATTTTATTTCTTATGATATATAAATCATTTCCTAATGAATTTGAAGGAGACAACGGTCTAAACCATCTCATATTAAAAACCATAATTATTTGATCTAAAATAAAATAAATCATTCACCATATCATAAGCCATTATACAAAAATGGGTTTTATTAAAAAAAATTCATATCATTTCTAATATATTATGGATATGTATTCTAATCCTTTAATCATTTCACCATAACATATCTAACGGGAAAAAGAAGTGGGATTAATAATAATTTTTATCATTATATAACCTATGTAATGGAAACATGTTTTATAAATAGAATTCCATCAAAATGACAATCCATTACAAAAAATAATAGTAATAGTATCATAGCATCATATTCTCAGTAAAGAACAGGTAACATCAAAATATGTAATTTTAGATGGAATGATATTTTAAACGATAAGTTAAAACATTTATTGTCGAGAATATCCTTATCTCATTAGAGAAAACTGTTTAAAATATAAAATACGTTGAAAATCATTTCCAATTAAAATAACCATGATAACATATAATGTAATAATTAATTAATATAATGGTAATTATTATGGTAAGATTCATTGAGGAATTACATGTTGAAATGTTGATTTGGTTCACAATTATAGAAAAGGGAAAATGGGAATTATTTTTTAAATGAGGTAATGATTCATTTAAAAAAAATCAAAAATTAAAATTAAAAAATAGGTAAAAATTTAATTTTAATATTTATTTAAAGAATAATTTATTTTAAAAAAATATTATTATAAAACATGGGCTTCAATATAGAAGATTTCAAACTGGAGAGAAAAATAGTGTAGTTTTTTTAAAAAAAAACTCACCAATTTTTATATGTAAAAAATATTGTAAGCTGATAATATTACCTGAAAATATCATGAATAACCACATTAAAGTAAAATTAACAATTTCATGATAAATAGATCATAAAATTTTATCGTAGGAAACATAATCATAAAGGATCTCAATAAATGATGAGACTATAAAATAAAATCATTGCCAATTTAGTAAATATGAGTAATAAAAATCATGAAGAAATAAAATTAAATAGAAAAAATAAATATCATTTTAATAAATAAATTGAGGTTATTTTATGTCCATGGTGCTTTATATATCCCTCATAAAATAAAATAGGTGAATAACATAACATGTGTATCAAGGAACTAAAATTGAGAGAATATCTCATACAGTTTTGGTAACATTTGAAATATAAAACACATCAATGGGAGATGATAAATTGAATATATAAATATCCATAAATTTAGGGAAACAAATCCACATGTAAATTAAATTACACTATATACACCATATATAATAAACACATGGAGAATATGGAATGTGTCTCATAGAAAATAAATGTGAGACTAACATGCCATACATTAAGTCTTCAGATCCTTCATAAGCATTAAAAACTCATGTATAACAAATAGAAGTTTATTATAAATATATTATAGTGTTATATTTATATTTATCTTACAATATATTACTTTTTTATGTTTTCTACATTTTTATTAATAATTACTTGTTAAAGTTACATTTCATGTAATAATTAAATTGTTTTTTTTAATAATCTATAACCTATAACTTTGTGGAACCCAACCCTAGGATTCCCTCCTTCATCCGGTGATGACAGCAGTCCCGGTGTAGGCTCCTCCTCCCTTGGTGGGGGAGCGAGGTTCGTTTCCCTTTGGGAGAGAATGGAAACCATTTCGTCAATTTTCCAACCCTGATTTTCTTCCCCCATTTCTGAAAGATTCTTTAAGCACTAATGTTCTGGATCTCCTTGATGGAATCCCTAATCTTCAATTTTACCTCTGAATTCTCTAAAACCTCTTCCCTCTTAAACCCCACTTTGGTTGCTTGGTTCATGTTTAGAAGACCTTCAGTTTATGTGTTCAATAAGTTTATCTTCATCGCATGGGATCTCCAGGAAATGGCGATTGTCGGCTTTCTTGACAGCCACCACATCGTGATTCAAATATGAATAGGAAGCAGACCTCATCAAGGCATGGTCAAGCACTCTGCATAACATCAATGGGTCCCGGTTCTTCCTAATCGGATGGTCTTTTGAATTCCATATGAATTGAGATTCCCCATATACTACAGTTTGGGTTAGTTTTCCCAATCTCCCGTTACTGTTTCAGAATCCTTATGTTATTTTCAAGATATGAAATCTCATAGGTAGATTTTTGTGATCAGATAGCCGCACTGAAGATGTTTGTTAACTGGTCATTCCAAGGGTGTGCGTGGAATTAGATTCATCTCGCAAGACATTTTATTATGTCTATATTACTATTGGCGAGGATTATAGGTGCAAACAACGGGTCATATACGAGAGTTGGACAAACTTTTGCTTCCCATGCTTTCGTTTGGGTCATGATTTGGAGGTCTATCATAAAGGTCTTCCACTGTTGGAAATCCATCGCCAAGGAATCCAGTCTACAGCTAAGAAAGAGGCCGGTGTGAAAGGTAAGGCTCATGTAGATACTGTTGAAACCATCCCCTCACAATTGAAAATCTGTGGAGGCAGTGGTAGGGAATTCCACTCTCAGCAGCTGATAGAGATGGGACAACTAAAAAAATATTGCAACAGGTCAGTCGATGTTATGCTTGGGTTGGAATTGAGGAGGAATTCCAGGGAGATCCCAGTTGAATTGGGAGAACCATATGAACATGTGGGAGGATCACTACAGCAGACTGAGGTGCGAGTGTTGACCCATGTGGTAGGGAAAAAGGACACAGCAGAGCATGAGGTAGGCGGTGTAGTGGACTGTCATGATGATTCTTCTAGAGTAGATAGTGGTGGCTCTCAGATGGGGTTTGGAGGTAAAATATATGTCATGAAGACAAGTGATGGGGAATTTTCCCAGTATAAGTCTTCTTGGAGTGGTTGTCAGCAATCCAAGGGTGAGACTCAAGTGGAAGATGCCGATGACAACACGGGCAGAGCATTTTGTGGGGAGATGGTCAGAGGTAGTGAGGACCTACACAAGGAGAATCATGGACCTTCACTTGATGGGGAGGTCCATATTCCATCTAGTAATGAATGGGAGTTGTTTATTTGGGATCCAATATGCTATTCTGGTGAATAATAGCTTTGATGTCCTTGGTACTTTTGGGGAGTGTATGCAGAGGACCATTGAAGGCAGTAGGAGTAAAATGGAAGAGAAGGTGGAAAGTGAGGCCTTGTTCCATGACTCACCTGGATAACCTAAACATTCATTGATTTTGCTTCTGTGTTTAGAGGATGCGGTGACGGATCAGGTGTTGTTTCTAAATGCCTTAGATGAGGAAGCGGACAAGATAATGGGTTGTGAAATTGGAATGAATCTAAGTGAGGATCAATATTCCTGGATTGAAAAACAGGACACGATACTGGTTGGGTGTTTCAATAAGTTGTTGATCGGTCTTGAAGAGTATATAATGGTTTGGAATAAATTGACATCTACATTGGATGTTATTTTAAGTGATGAGCCACACTATTAGGTAACACCTATTTCCAAGAAGTTGTTCAGGGATATGGATACTGGAAGAATTATACTTTTCTTCAATGATGCTGCATTAACTTTATCAATTTAATACATGGTTTTTCACTCTCATCTTCCGTGTTCTTGTGACGAGTCTTACTCTCAGATTGTGCTACTATAGATGTTTCGGTGTTTTCTTGCTGCTTGTTACATGGATCTGCTTCAGATGATGTTTAGAGCATAAGGCCACTACTTCTGCGTGACACATGGAGTGGAAGACAGAGAGGGTATGGCATGGCCATCGGTTCTGTGCCCGCGCATCCTTGCACGAGACTAGTTTCCGAGTAATCATGCTTAGTGGGGGCCTTATCTCGAGGTAGATTTTTGGGTGAGGTAGGACAGGAGTTGTTTGGGTACTTTTATGTTTCTCTTTTGGTTGTTTTATTGGACATGGTGGTTCTCACTCTTCCGTTAAAAGTGTTTCAATAATAAAAATAAAGAATAATTTTCAGTCAGTCAGTTTTTTGTATATGTTTTTTGATTTTTTATTTTTCTAATCGAAAAATTATCATGATTTAACCATCTACATAATGTTAAAAAATTTAATATAATATATATTGAGTATATTTGTATTTAGTGTAATTCAAAAAAATTAGTGGTAAAGAACTATATTCTCAATTCAAGGAGATGATATGACCTATGTACACCTAATCATTATTTCCATTTTTTACAGAACAAAATAAAGAAATTTAAATGATTTATTATAACACTAAAATTAATTTTATGTCATATATATCACATATAAATCTTATACCCATACATAATACATCATATGTAAAGCGTTAATGAATCAGATTAATTCTGGTGGTAGTAATCCGTTGTACACATGAGCGATGTTATCTTATTCCCAAAAATGGATACTATGAATGTATTTGTATTATAATAATCCCATTAGTTTAATAATATCATATTTATCATATTTAAATAATAAATACAACATTTTAATATATTTTTAGAAGTAGTAATGGGAAAAACGGTATTAGTTTGCAGGGTGGCAGTCCATCGTATACACAAACGATGATTTTGTAATCCGTTTGATTGAAGTGGAGATAGTTATAGATCATCACATTAAAATTAAAAAATATATTTATATGTAAAATAATTATATTATTATATCATAATATTATAATAATATTTTAAGTAGTTTTCAGATTAAATAAAAAAAATCGTCAATGAACGTTACCTCTTCTTCTGGTATAATTCTTAGGTTTTCACCAAAAGGCTTCATTAATTGGATTTATGTAATGAATAACGTTTCTTTAATATTAGGAGGGACTTTCGGAAGTTATTTAAAAAATAATTTTCATATAGAAAATAGTTTTAATGCGTGAGGAAGAGAAGCAACTTGTTGGCCTCTTATGCGTGAGTTGAGTGGAAAACTTGTATTTTTTAAATGAATGAATTCCACAACTATATTTCAACCAATATAAATGCTCATATAATAAACCATTTTCAATTATATAATATAAAATTTCTAAATATTTACATCTGAGGGGTTTCATATATGTTTTGGATTATTTTTACCCAAATCATTTTAGTTTAACGATTGCTAATCACATTTTTTCCTTAAATGTGGGAAATAAATTTTTACTATTTTTACTATTATTTCTTTAAACTATAATATCACCTTATTAGATAATTTAAATTATTCTTATTACAAAAATTGGAATTAGTTTTATAAAATTACATTGAATTAATTGGTAAATTTTATTTTAAAATTAATCTCCCAAAAATAATGAAAATAAAGGTTCTAAAGGTAAAATGTTCCCATGTATATATATTTTTTATATTAAAATTTAATAATTTGTTGATTAAAATAACCTAAATATTGTTAATATATTTATAATTAATCTAATTATATATAAAAAATTAAAATATAATTTATAATTATATTTGGATATAATGAATATGTATTGTTCAAGTGAAACTCTCTCATTTTTAGTATTCCCCCAAAATTGAAACTCTTCAGAAAATATTCCAAAAATTAAACCTATTCTAATTTAAAATTTATTATTTAGGAAATTAAATTAAATTTTATGATACTTATTACTAAATGTGCTAAAAAAAATTATTAATTTTTTTTAAAAAAATTGTTTTTATGAGAAATAAATATTTTGGAAACATATAATGACTTTATCGATGGGTAAATACATTTTATAAATATATTTTACTTATATAAAAATAATATATTTAAAATTATTATGTTATTAGTTATTAATCATATGACTATGATTTATGTATAGGTAATAATGATATCAATTATATAACTATATAAATAATTTTTCATTTTATTTAGAACTCAAGGATCCATGTAACACATGATATCAAATAAATTTAATTAATTTGAAAAATTAAATTCACAAACATAAGGGGTGTGACATTATACCTATAATAAAATGAGTTTATCCCAATAAATACATCTCTTTGATATAAAAAATTATGATTATTCTGGCCCATCACATCCTCATGTTCCTAAGTGGCTTCTTCAAACTTGTGGGTTTTCCACTAAACATTTATAATTTGAGTGGTATTGTTTTATAAAATTTTATCATTGTAATCTAGAATCTACACTGGTTCTTCAACATATGTTATATATTTCTCCTGAGGTAAAGCATATGAGATATGTACATATTAAGGATTAGGCACATAAATTCTCATAAAAGATACATAGAACACATCATGAACAAGAGGGAGGTTTGTTGGAACCACCAATAGATAATTTATGGTATTAATACAATAATGAATTTCAATCTGGTTGATATATCTATTTCTTACTTTCCCATTATTCTCAAATCTAAAAATGTTCTTACTTAGAGAATATCGTCGACATACCTTAGAAACTACATAAATTTTGTACACAATTTTAGTGACTTTCACCCTAAGTTTATACAAATGCTAAGCTACCCTAACGCATTACTGAATGGCTCTTACATTCTTTGAAATTTCATTTGGTATCTTCAACCCCAATATAATTATTTCTCTAATATAATTCAAATAAGTTATAAATATACATTTCTTTTCATAAATTGTTTCATAATTAGCCGTCAGAATTTGAGGGTGAAAAATATTGCGGGCATAAAACTCTTCTAGAAGAATGTGTTGATGGAAAATACCTTATAAATACAAATTAAAAAATAAACAAATCATATAGGGTTTTATTTTTTATTTTTATTTAACAATCTCCCTATGGATGATATGAAATGGTGAAACTCAACTTTAAATGAAGAACATGATTATAACATTAACATAACTTTAAGGTAAACCTCAAATCCCAACAATAAATAAAGGAATGTAATATTATATAAATCCTCATCATATTATTTATTTATTTATTAGAAAGATAACCAAGATACAATTATTCTATGTTAGTGATGTGGTGTTCTATCTTTGTAAGGAGATCGGCTAGAACCCATACAACATATTTAGATTTTGAAATTTTGTGGAGTCAAACAAAAAATCCATGGTGACATTTTCTCATTTCCATTCTAGTATGTGTAATGGATATGACATCCACTTATAAATATTTCTCCAAAAATTAAATTAATTACATAAAAAGTTATAAGATAAATACTCTGTGATATCTCTATTTATGTCATGCCACCATATACAGTCTTTCAAATTCATATACATCTTCATAATTTATAGATTAATAATAAATTAATAACTATCATATTACTCTATCAAAATCTTTTTTAAATAAAGTATAGTAAAAAAACAAGGTTCTAAAACATTGTCATTATTTTATGATAATATTTAATATCTAAAACATCTTTATCCTTCCGCTACCACTCTACTTCTTCCATCTACTCTTCTGCAATTTCTACATATATAGATGAGATTACCATTAATTTATAAAAATTTTATTTTCCCATTCCATTAGAATATATATATATATATATAATCTTCAAATTTATAAACAATTAATCTTTTGTAATCTTTATAATGGGTACGCTATGTTTATCTTTTCAAATCAAAGCATCATCCACCTTGTACTCTTTCCCTGGGTGGTAATGTATACATAATTGTTAAACCATAATAATATCTAAAAATATTATTTGCCTCTTATTTAAATCCTTATGTGTAAATATATACTTTAAAATTTCATGATTGGGACATATAAGACTCTTTAATCCATAGTGATAACTCCTAAATATGAGTAATGTAAAAACATTCCTATGTTAACATCAATTCCGGAGCTGGGTAATTTTTTTCATGAATCTTCAATTTTCATGTTGTATAATTTATAACCATTTAATTATACAAAAGTACACATAACATAACCATCTCAAATATGTCACTATATATAAAAAACCTTTATCTTCTATATGTTAATGTATAAACATTTTGATTGACTAATATTCAATTTTATTCCTTGGAGTTTTCCTAATATTCATTTATCCAATGGAACATAGATCCCTTCCATGTTTTAATTGTTATAGGATTACATAGTTATGGTAAATTATACATAAACCATTTATAATATCCATATAAACTAAGACAACTACAGATCTCATTCACCATGGTTGGGTTGGGTCAATATTTAATAGCCTCTATATTTGATAGATCAACCGATATACACTCTCTGGAGATTATATGGACCAAAAATGAATTGTTTTTGAAGAAAATTTCAAACTTTATAATTTTCTCATATTTTTTATCCTTAAATTTTTATCTTAATTCAATTATCATGTGGCCTTATTTCACTTAATTTCATTGTTAGTTGATTAAAATTACTTATATAATGACTACCACAAACTAATAATGTCAATCCCTTATGTCTATATTAATTAAATCCGGGATTACTACAATGGAATTAGTATGACCTAATGGAATCACTCTATTTTCATAGTATCCATTACCTTCACATAATTTTGTATATTGTATATCATTCATTATATAATCAAATGATGATATCAAGAATAAAGGATAGTCATGGAAATGTATTGATGTCTACATAGTTGACCCAAAATGACATAAGTATGGAGAAGAAGATAATATTTCGTGATCATGATCTTGTATAGCTACCAACAATAAAAATATAGTCACATGGATTCATCTTTATTTTTAATAAAATGACCACGTGCTCCCCAAGGATACAAAAAAACGCAGATTGAATTGATTTATATGGTTATCCTAGAGTCAATACTTTAATTCCTCCAACTCAATTAGGGCCATTTAATGAGATATATTAAAACTTTTTGTGGCATAAGTTATGAGTTATATTGATTACTCATCATCAAATTTGGGTTGGTGGATAAGAAACTATTACATAAAGACCTCAATAAATTCCTACCCAATCTGTTTATCATCCATGATAAAATTATCCCATATATTTTTAGTTAAATTTCACTTTAGAGTTTTAATTAAGTTGCATACAATTCATGTGATCACCACCAACTGTTTATAATAATATTGACATTAATATACAACCATTGGATTGTTTTAGAATAACAAATGTGACTTCCCTTCCTCTATAAATGATGTCTTCATTATGTAGTGAAATCTAATACATGACCAACATCTGATCATATTCAACGAGAGAAAGAATGAAATAATCTGAAAGAATAAAATTCCTTCCTACATAAATTGGAGAGGAATAACATACATGATATTAATTAATTATACCATTAGGGTTTTTAATTGATAATTATATACATAATCATTTTTGTGGTATATTGAAACCCATTAAAATTAATTACATATGAACGATGGGGTAGATCTAGAGACAGATAATAATTTATCAGTTCTAGAGTAGATGGTATACGAACCATTCACCACATCGTTATCACACCCCTCAATAGAAATAGTGATCATAACACATTCAACATTTTCAATTCGAGGAATAGGTTATTGAAGTTAATCATCATCATTAACCTTTAGATTTGGGAATTGGTTTTCATAATTCCCATTATCCTTGAATTTGAATCACTGATGTTTGGGGTGCAATATTTTGAACTTTCATTCAATTTGTATCAATATCTAAATTCATCCAATCAATTTGGAAATCAATTTCATTATGGCCATCCCTCAAAATGGAAACAAATTTACTAGTCTCTTGAAAAATATTTCCCTAATTCATATTCACACAAATTCAGCATAATTTATGTATCATATTCTCCTCACCATAGTTTATATATTTTACATTTAATCGAATTTTTCTTTTTTAATCAAAATAATGAAAATTATATATAATACCATCCGTTGCTTCCTACTTGTTAGAACATTAACAAAATATCTCCGTAGCTAATTAAGAATATTATGAATAAAAATCTTTAGATTCCTAGTTTAAAGACACTAAAGAATCAATAAACATTAATTTTAGTTTGTTTGATAATACCCAAATCATTTTATTCATGACTTGTATGATTATCTTCAAAGGTACCAACAAATTAATTGTACATTTCATCATTATTGTGTAACAAATTTATTATCCTTATATGATGAATTTAATGAAATTACGTATTGTAAAATATTTTCTTGAATTCATTATATTCCATGGAGTAAATTTCATATAATTCCCAAAACTTCATGATAAGATTCCACCATTGATCCACTTCACCATCCAAAAGTTTGACATCTAGAATGGGGTTTTAATTTTCTCATAACTATAGAATAAAAAATTTATATTTTTATGGGGCTAATCCATTTTTAGAAACAATTTGATTGGAATTCCCACTAATAAATGGTAAAAATGACCTCATTAGGGACATATATATTTTTAACATCATTTTCTCATTTTAAAGTCCATTAAGATTTAAATCATTGGAAATTTGTGCGAGATTAGCAGTGAGATTTTTCATTCCATCTATCATAAAATTTGGATGATAAGGATGAAAAAATTCATTTTTCATTACACTCATCATTTACATTGTTCCTTTGAGTTCTAATAATTGACTAAAATCAATATTCATAATGTATGAAACAATAATCATGATTGTTAACTACATGATGAGGAAAAATCACATATATGATATAAAAGTCATGACTAATTCATTAATATATGAAACTATAAGTTCATATTAATAAAATAATACTCATATTCTATTTAAATAACTTATAATAATTCATTTATTTGAATTTTTAAAATCATATCCCCCACGAGTGTTAAACTATGTGTGTTCAGCAATGCCCATTTTAATGAACTAGGTGGTGACCGAGTCTCTCTAAAATTTTCTTTTTTGGACTTATTATCCCTAAAAACATTTTTACTAGATCCACATTACCATTTAGTATCATGAGAGAGATTAATTTCTTTGAAACCACTCTATCTATCCTTTTCCAATATTCTAGGACATATTTCTATACATATACACGTCCTTATACTTTTCATTAGACGAGTTTGATAGCATCTCCCTATTATTTTCTCATCCTTGTTTAAATATGTTATCTAAATCTATCATCTGATACAAACTATATAGACCCATGTGTAACACCCCAAGCTTCCACGGTACGCTTCTCTTTGAATAATATAGTAGTGTGTGTTGTACGCAACTTCGAGTTCTAACACACACCACAACCAATAATTCTAGACGTTATGAATAGTAATAATAATTTTTTTAAAATTTTATAAATTTTATCATTCAAAATGGACTTAATTGTATGATTTGGAATATCGAAATTAGCCTAGGGTGACTTTATTGTATTTTTCTGAAAATATTTAATTTTTGAAAAATAGTGAAAAACAATGGGTTATTGGTTAAAATCGACAATTTATTTAAAAAATTATTTATTTTATTTAAATTTATTTTAGGTGAAAATAGATACGTAATACATATATAAGTTCAATGTATGTCATTGGAGTCAGTTTATAATAATTTTAGACATATAAAAATTTTATTGAATTTTTCACCGTCTTTTACCCATCTCCTAGGAGAATTTTCAAATTCACATAAAACAAAATTTTACCGCTTCTGTGAGTGGAATTTATAAAATATGAGAGATACGGTTAATATCAAGGAGTAAAATTTGGTCCAATAAGAAAAAAATAATTTTTGGTGAATAGTAACTTTTTACTTTTATTTACCCCGATTACAAGTATATAAGGTAATTAAGGGTAAATATTATATTAATATTACCTTAACACATGTCCTAATTCTACTGGAAAAGTTTATCTCGACCAAAAACAACCTTAGGAATAAAATATTATCATTTAGGTCCACTTGGATTAGATTAGGACATTTATTATTATTTAATTCAAAGAAGAGTTCACAGAGATAAAATCAATGTTTAATAAATAATAACTTTTTAATATAGGGTCATACATAAGATAAATTAGATTATAATTATTTATTATAAATCTAAAAAGATTTTATATATATTGGTATTTTATTTATAATTTTTAGACACTATATAATTTAATTTATTACTGACCAAATGGTGATGCAGTAATTACCTAATTAGTGAAATATTAAAATAATTGATATTATAAATATCCATATAAATGAAATTTGAAATTTTTATGAATTAAACTATTTTTATAGGATAATATTACATGTTAGTATTGATTTAATTATGTTTGTTCGAAGTAATCATGCTGTTATAATTTTCACAAAAATCAAATACCAAATAGTGTAAAAATGACCTAAAGGTGTTTTTAAAACATATATTATATTTTTAATTGATATTAAATTCCTAAAATTATAAGGATCGGCTATGAGACTTATATAATGATAGGTGTATCATTAATTGACCACTTGGGGGTCTCTATGATTTATATAGTAATTTTATTAACTATATAATAGAAAAATACAAAGTGACATGGTAAGTGTCAAACTAATTAACTAAGAGTTAAAACCAAACTTTAATGTTACTATAATGAACCAAACCTGTCCAAAGCCTATTGGTTGAGTGGTTTCCGAACTATCCCCACCTTAACCATTAAATAATACACTTTGGAGCCAATAGAAACCGAATATGAATTTATTATAAAATAATATTTATAGCATTTCCAAAGGTGCCCCTCACCCCTCTTATAAAATGGCACTCCCCCTTCTCTCTAATTTACACCTTCAATGCTTTTTGGATTGGCCAAAAACTGCCCAAATAACCTATAAAATATCATCCCTTCATCCTAGAGGCCTTACTTTAGTCAAAAAGCCAACCTATGGATCCCTTTGGATCAAATCAAAAGGAAGAACCCGAAAAAGAGGTAATGTTTTCACCACCCTCTTTCAAGTTCCTTTATTCTTCAAATTCTTATATCTTTATTATTTAAATTCTAAAATAATAACTCCAACATCTCCTATATACTGTGATGTTATTATAAATATGTTACAACCATATTCAGTATTCTATCCATCCTTTGAATGACATTTCACCATACATGTGTACGTATGGTTTACCGTCTCCATGTTGTGGTGTAATTGTGATTCAAAACATTATTAGTAGGATGGGTATAATAATGATGTCTAATTCATGTAAATAATAAATATAACATGACAATGATTCTGTATATATTATATTCTATTCAATTATATATTATTTTAATATCAAAAGAGTGATATTGTCGCTCATGCGTACGTACGGACTACCGTCTACACGAACGCAATGAGATTCATTCCCCGTCGTATCCATTCAAGTATAATTCTCATATTATGATTAAAAATAATGTTTAAGGACTTGATATAATTCAGGATATGAATAATATACAACCTATCCATAACAAACACAACTTATGTAACAAAACATTTAAAAGAAAACGAGTAAGTTAACACCCGAAATGAGGATAATACTAAAATATTATAAAAAAAGATTTATTAGAAGATCATATAATGATATCATAATTATGTATATGGTCCTTGAATAATTTAACAAAAATTATTTAACCATTATTCAGGAGGTTAACCTACCATCAACCAAGGAAGATTACAAGGTAAGGTTTTATTTAACAATCTCTTCAGTATCCAAGGTTGTTTATACATAATTATCTAGTGGGACCTCTTTATCATCCACATCCATGATTCTTAAAAATGTATTTCAAATCATTCTTACTATTTTACAAACTATGGGTTAATGTCATTTATAACCTTTTTGACTTTTTATAATATGTTTATAAATGAATCATTTTGTCTTTTTCCAAACAAGGTCCTTTTTTACCTTTTTGACAGAATTAAGCTACGAATGTTTTTTTAACTTATATAGGTGGTGCGGCTACTTTCCACCATTGTAAAATCTTTGAAGCTACCCTTACAAGATTATAATAATATTTTCAATGTAAATGTTTTATTTTATAATTATGTGACTTTAATATGATTTCAAAAAAAGTTATATTTCTCTCAAATAGTCTTGATTTCATCTATGTCAACATCCTTTGATGGATTTTAAGATTATTTGGAATTGATTTATTATGATACAAAACATCTATATTGTAGTTATGGTTTTGTGATATGTTTGACTATGGAGGTTCTATTTTTATACCATTCCTGGTTTATGGAGAAAGTATTGACATTTCGTATGTTATTTTTCATATGAATGTTTATGTTATGTATAAACCTATTCATATGAGGAATGCATTGGACTTAATAAGTGATGGGTGGAGCCCGCTATAGCTCCGCGATGCATTGATAGGTATCATGAGACAAACTAGTGTCTTGGCACAAGGCCTTGACAAATTCTTATTTGTTTTCTTAGCACGAGGCCTTGGCTATGTTGTTATGATAGTCTGCCATTATGCATTCCATCATTATGAAAGTGGTTATTGATATTGCATGTGATTATTCAACAAGTAGAACATCCATGTGAATATGTAAATAGAATTATTTCATTTTATCTTTTCCATATTATGTTGATGTTCATGTTTGAAAGGATTTTGTTTTACTTATACATTGCCTTAGATTATTATTCTTATTTATGAAAGTTTCTGCTATATTTTTATCTTTACTGAGCATCTGAGCTCACCCCTTTAATGTTTTACTTTTCCCATGATGTGAAGAAATAATTTATGAATGACCTGTGTGGATAGTATAAGGGGATAAGAATACATGATGTTGTTGTAGTAGTTTTCACTTTATGATGTGATGTAAAATTCATAGATGTATCTTTTTATTCCAAGGCTACTAAACTAATCGATCATTCGAGACTTGATATTTTGTGATCATGCCAATATTATGTAATAATGCACTGACTCTGGGTAACTGTGGTTGGGGCGTTACAGTTGGTATCAGAGGAAGTTTAGTACAAACCATGGAAGCTAGATTTAGATAAACTCTGATTAGAGCACAAAGACCTAAGATGGACATTGAGGATTAGTATATAAGAACATCCTAGATTTTTGGTATTGTAGATATTTTGTGAGTTTTCCGAGAAATAAATCAATGTCTGGATACGATCATGTAGAGGCGGCTCTGGAACAAATGTACCTTGGGGTAAAACCTGAAAACACCACATTGAGCTAGACTCGAATGGGAACTAGTGCACGACAACGGGCCTTACCACACACTTGGTTACAACATTCCCGGGGAATATGCTTAGGATAATTCTCAATTTTTTAAAAACCATTATAAAGGGTTTATGAGTATATAATTTCTCAAAGAAAACATTTTTATGATTATGGATTATATCCATAAATAGTTCAATTTATGTTAAGTGTTTTACAAGTATGGAATTATGTATTTTGATTCATAAACTGATCTAGTTTATTCCATTGTTTAGAAATGGAACCAAGTGGAATGAATAGAAATTTTATCAATGCACCCACTCGATGTGGGGATTTCCCTCCTGCTCATGATAATTATAGTGGAGCTGGTGATGCAACTAGTGCTGGTCAACTAATCACCATACTGGGACAACTCACTCAGTTTATGAATAATAACCTTACTCTTATGGAGCACCCTGATCCACTGAGTGGAGGATCAATGTTAGATCTCTTAATTAGGCAACAACCACCAACATTCAATGGGAGTACAAATACATTTGTAGCTGAGGAATGGATATGTTTTCTAGAGAAAAGTTTTTAGGCTTTGGGGAGTAGTGAAAGGGAAAAAGTTATCATGGCATTTTACCGCCTCACTGGAGATGCTGATCAATGGTGGAAATTGATTCAAAACATGAAGGAAGATGATTAAGTATCAAATATGTAATGGAGGGAGTTCAGAGATCTGTTTCTAGAAAAATGCATTCCTCGTGACCATCAAGCATATATGGAAAGGAAATTTCTAAATTTGAGACAAAAAGAGGATGAGAATGTCACAAAGTATGAGGCTAACATTACAAGGTAAGAAAGGTGTGATTTCGATTATATACGTACCCATGAAGTAAGATTGACTGTTTCATTGATGGGTTAAAACCATTTTTCTTTCGAGCATTAGTCTAACAATCCTTCTCATCGTAAGAAGACATTTTCTCATGTGCTGTTAAAACGGAAAATGGATTCTCTAAGTATTATGACTTTAAAGTAAAGCAAGAGAAGAGATATGCTGATCAATCTGAGAATGGAAATAATTGGTAGAAGGGAAAAGTTGAATATCCATCCTTTAGTAAATGTGCGAAGAAGCACTCTGGTACTTGCTTGAATGGAATGGGAGTCTGTTACATGTGTGGTGATAAAGGCCACCAAGCTCGTGATTGCAAGGGGAAGAAGGAAGCTATCGATGTCCAATGCTAAAATTGCAGGGAGATGGAACATTATGCAAATGAATGTCTTCAGCGTCCGGGGAACTTATCTTAGAAAAGGCCAAGGGATCGATGGCAAGATTATGTTATCACTACTGCTGAAGTAGAAGCTCCGAAACACATGGTGGTAGGTAATTTAATGGTTTCCTCCAGTATAGAAAATGAATTATTTGATTCTGGAACATCGCATTATTTCATATATTCCCAGTTTACTAAGAAATTTAGATATTTCCAATTTGATTTAACAAGGGACTTTTTAGTTAAAACTATTAAGCAAAGTATCATTGCTACAATGTTATGTGGATATGTTCCAATTAGCGTATATAAATGTTCTTTATCTGCTGATCACATCTTCATACCTATTATTGAGTTTGATATAATCCTCGGTATGGATTATCTTTCAATCCATGTTGTGAAGATTTATTTTAAGAAAGAGGTTACAATTTTTGATGATGATGATAAAGAACACCTTATCATTGGAGTAGAATCTTCACCACCTAATTATTACCCATATCCACCCAGAGTAGCTCAAATAAATTCAATTATTGTGGAGGAAGAGAATGAAATGAATGTGGGTGAGGAAAGGGATGTTCAAATAGAGGATGTACCTATTGTAATAGAATATGTAGATGTGTTTTTGGAAGATTTACGTGGACATCCTCGAGAATGAGAAGTTAAGATTTCCATTGATTTAATTCCCGGATCAAGGCCTATATCGAAGTCCCCTTATAGAATGGCCAATATAGAATTAGTGGAACTAAAGAAACAACTAGAGGAATTATGTAATAGAGGATTTATTTGCACTAGTATCTCTCCATGGGGAGCCCCTATTCTTTTTTTTATGAAGAATGATGGATCGATGAGGTTATGGATTCACTATAGGGAAATCAATGCTATACCAATAATGAACAAGTATCCCCTTCCTCGGATTGATGATTTATTTGAACAAATTCTTGGAGCTCAAGACTTTTCAAAGATTGACCTTCGATCGGGATATCAAAAGTTGTTTTTGAAGAAGGAAGAAAATCCGAAGACAACATTTCAAACAAGGAATGGGAATTACGAGTTTACAGTAATGCATTTTGGGCGGCTTAATGCACCCTCTATATTAATGGATCTAATGAATAGTGTTTTCAATTAATATCTTTATGATTTTGTGGTTGTATTTATTGATGATATTTTGGTATACTCTAAAATCTATGGAGATCATGAAAATCACTTGCGCATTATCCTGAAGACTTTTAGAATACATGAATTATATGGGACGTTTAGAAAATGTGAATTCTGGTTTCAGGATATTTCATTTCTTGGATATATTGTCTCTAAATATGGAATATCTGTTAGTCCTTCTAAGACCAATGCAATCCACAAATGGTATGAACCAACGAGTATAACTGAGGTATGCAGTTTTATTGGATTAGCAGGTTATTATCGACGTTTCGTCCAGAATTTTTCCCAGTTGGCTAACCCATTACAAAAACTCACACGTAAAGGGGTTTAATTTGTTTGGAAAAGATTGTGTGAAGAATGTTTTGATGAACTAAAGAGAAGATTAGTCAATGCTCCAATATTGACTCTACCATCAGGGAATGATGTGTTCGTTATTTATAGTGGTTCATTGAAGAATGTACTTGGTTGTGTCCTTATAAAAATGATAGGGTTATTGCCTATGCATCACGATAGTTGAAAATTAATCAGCAAAAATATCCTGCTCATGATCTTGAGATAACATCTATGATCTTTTCTTTGAAGATATGGAGACACTACCTGTATGTTAAAAAATGTGAGATTTATACTGATCACAAGAGTTTGAAGTATATTTTCTCACAAAAAGAACTCAACACGAGGAAAATTATATGGCATTAATTACTCAAGGATTATGATTGCATGATACACTACCAGCCAGGGAAGGTAAATAAGGTGGAAGATGCTTTGATCAGAAAATATCTTGGAGTTTTGAAAAATATGGAAATTGATAGGGATCAAAATTTCATGGATCTAGTGAAGATAGACATGGGAATAACCATGGAAGGTGAAACAGCAATGCTTTTTCAACTGTTTTCCAAACCATCGTTACTAGAAAGGATTAAGAGTTCTTAGACCTATGATGAATCATTTCAAAAGATGATTAAAGATGTGAATTATGGGAGATTGAGAGACATTGTGTATGAAGAAGGAATTTTGAATCATGGGAAGATACTATGTGTTCCCGATATACCTTCTCTGAAAAGGGAATTGTTAGATGATGCTCATAGCTCCAATTTCTCTATACACCCTAGGAAAACCAATATATATATAGAGATTTAAAGGAACATTTTTGGTGGGACAACATGAAGAGGGAAATTGATGATTTTGTGTCAAGATGTATGGTTTGTCAACATGTGAAATCTTGAAGGAAATAGCTTGGAGGAGTCATGCAACTTCTTCCCAAACCAGAGTGGAAATGGGACAATATTACGATGGAATTTTTCATGGGGCTACCAAAGACTCTTAGAAGTAACAATGCAATATGGTTTATTGTTGATCGTCTTACAAAGTCAACACATTTTCTTTCTATAAGAGAAGATCTACCACTGGAACGTCTAGCAAGACTATATATTAATGATGTTGTGAGACTTCATGGAGTACCACTATCGATTGTTTCTGATCGTGATCCTCGTTTTACATCAATATTCTGGATGAGTCTTCTGAAGGCCTTGGATACTGAACCTATTTGTGCACTACCTACCACCCTAAAATAGATCGATAATCAGAATGGACTATTAAAATCTTATAAAACATGTTGAGATCATGCTCACTTGACTTCAAGGGTATGTGGGATCAATATTTTACCTCTGGTAGAATTTCCGTATAACAATATATTCCAATCAAGTATTCAGATGGCACCATATAAAGCGTTATATGGAAAGAGATGTTGCACACCAACCTGTTGGGATGATGTTGGTGAAAGAAAACATGTATGCCCAGAACTGGTGGAAGAAATGAAGGAAAAGGTAAAGGTAATCCAAAACCACATCAAAGAAGCTCAAAGTAGGCAGAAGATATATGCCGATAATAGAAGTAAGGATTTGAAATTTCTGGTTGGAGATTATGTTTTCTTGAAGGTATCTCTATGTAAGGGAGTTATACGTTTCGGTAAGAAGGGGAAATTGAGTCCCAGGTACACCAAACCTTTCGAAATTCTAGAATGAATTGGGGATCTATCTTACCATTTGGCAATGTAGCCATATCTCTCCTAAGTTTGCAATGTGTTCCACATATCACTGTTGATTAAATACATACCAGACCCAATGAAGGTACTCACCTATGAGGAATTAGAACTAGAACCCGATATATCTTATTGCGAAGAGCCCGTCAGGATTCTTGATACGAGAGAAGAAGTGCTGAGAAACCGGGTGACTCGTCTAGTAATAGTTCTATGGAGAAACCATAAGATCGAAGCGGCAACGTGGGAACCGGAGGAACTCATGATGAAGAACCACCCAAGTCTATTCAAGTGGTATTATTCTATAAATTTCGAGGACGAAATTATTTGAAGGAGGGGAGAATGTAACATCCCAAGCTTCCACGTTACGCTTCTCTTTGAATAATATAGCAGTGTGTGTTGTACGCAACTTTGAGTTCTAACACATACCACATCCAATCAAACTAGCCATTATGAAGAGTAATACCAAATTTTTAAAATTTTATAAATTTTATCTTTCAAAATGGACTTCATTTTTTGATTTGTAATATCGGAATTATCCTAGGGTGAATTTTTGGCATTTTTCTGAAAACTTTCAATTTTTGATGAATAGTTAAAAAAATTGAGTTATTGGATAAAACCAACATTTTATTTAAATATTTATTTATTTTATTTAAATATATTTTAGGTCAAAATAGATACGTAATACCTATATAAGTTCAGTGTAATTCATTGGAGTCGGTTTATAATAATTTTAGACATATAAAAATTTTATTGAACATTTCACTGGCTTTTACCCATCTCCTAGGAGAATTTGAAAATTCACAAAAAACATAATTTTACCTCTTCTGTGAGTGGAATTTCGAAAATCAAAGAGACACAGTTAATATCATGGATTAAAATGTGGTTCAATAAGATAAAAATAATTTTTGTTGAATAGTAACTTTTTACTTTTATTTACCACGGTTAAAAGTAAATAAGGTAATTATGGGTAAACATTATATTAAGATTACATTAACACATGTATTAATTCTATTGGAAAAGTGTATATCAACCAAAAACAACCTTAGGAATAAAATATTATCATTTAGGTCCACATGGATGAGATTTGGACATTTATTATTATTTAATTCAAAGAAGAGTTAAAAGAGTTAAAATCAATGTTTAATAACTAAAACATTTTTAATATAGGGTTATACATAAGATAAATTCTATTATAAAAATTTATTAGAAATCTATAAAGAATTTGTACCTAATGATATTTTATTTATAATTTTTAGACACAAATAAATTAATTTATTTAGGATTCAATGGCGATGCAGTAATTACCTAATTAATGAAATATTAAAATAAATGATATTATAAATATCCAAATAAATGTAATTTGAGACTTTTTATGAATTAAAATAATTATATAGGTTATTATGACATGTTATTATTTATTTAAATATGTTCTTTTGAAGTAATCATGCAGTTATAATTTTCACAAAAATCAAATACCAAATAGTGTCAAAATTGACATAAAAGAGTTTTTAAAACAAATATTATATTATTAATTGATAGTAAATTTATAAAAATATAAGGATCGGCCAAGAGACTTATATAATGATATTTGTATGATTAATGGACCACTTGGGGGTATCTTGGATGTATATAGTATATTTATTAACTATATAATATAAAAATAAAAAGTGACATGTTAATTGTCAAACTAATTAACTAAGAGTTAAAACTAAATGATTAGGTTAATATATTGACCCAAACCAGTCTAAAACCTATTGGTTGAGTGGTTTTAGAACTATCCCCACCTTAAACTTTAAATAATCCACTTTTGACCTATTATAATCCGAATATAAATTTATTATAAAATAATATTTCTAGCTTTTCCAAAGGTTCCCCTCACCCCTCTTATAAAAGGGAACTCCCCTTCTCTATAATTTACACCAAAAATGCCTTTTGGCTCGGCCAAAATCTGCCAAAATACCCTCTCAAATACCCTCCCTTTATCTTATAATCCTTCCTTTAGTCATAAATCAAACCTAAGGAGCCCGTTTGATCAAATCAAAAGGAATAACCCGAAGAAGAGGTAATGTTTTCACCACACTCTTCCAAGTTCCATTCTTCTTCAACTTCTTCTTTCATTATTATTTCAATTATAAAATAATAAATCCAGTATCTCATATATACTGTGATTTTATTATAAATTTTTTACAACCATATTCAGTATTCTATCCATCCGTTGAATGACATTTCCCCATACTGGCATACGTACGGCTTACCGTCTCCACGTCGTGGTGTAATGGTTATTCAAAACATTATTCTTTGGATGGTTATAATAATTATGTTTAATTCATTTAAATAATAAATATAACATTATAATGATTCATTATATATGATATACTATCCAATTATATATTATTTTAATATCAAAATAGTGATATGGTCGCTCGTGTGTACATACGGACTACCGTCTCCATGAACTCGATGAGAATCATTCCCCATCATATCCATTCAAGTATAATTATCATTTGATGATTAAAAATAATGATTGAGGACTTGTTATAATTCTGGATATGAATAAGATACATCCTATCCATAACAAAAATGGCTTATGTAACAAAACATATAAACAAAAACGAGTAAGTTAACACCCGAAACGACGATAATACTAAAATATTATTAACAAAGCATTATTAGAAGATCATATATGATATCATAATTATATATATGGTTCTTTTATAATTTAATAACAATTATTTAACCATTATACAGGAGGTTAACCAACCATAAACCAAGGAAAAGTACAAGGTAAGGGTTTATTTCACAATTTCTTCAGTATCCGATGTTGTTTATACGTAATTATCTACCGAGACCTCTTTATCATCCACATCCATGATTCTTAAAAATGTATTTCAAATCATTCATACTATTTTACAGACTATGGGTTAAAGTAATTTATAACCATGTTGACTTTTTATAAAATGTTTATAAAGGAATCTTTCTATCGTTTTCCAAATAAGGTCCTTTTTAACCTTTTCGACAGAATTAAGGTAAGAATGTTTTTTTTAACTTATACGGTGTATGTGGCTATTTTCTACCATTATAAAATATTCAAAGCTTCAATTACAAGATTATAAAAATATTTTCAAATAAATTTTTTTATTTTATAATAATGTGAATTTCAAATGATTTCAAAAAAAGATATATTTATCTCAAATAGTTTTGATTTCATCATTCTCTACATCCTTTGATGGATTTTAAGATTATTTGAAGTTGATTTATTATGATAAAAAACTTCCATATTTTATTTATGGTTTTGTGATATGTTTGACTATGGATGAGTTATTTTAATACCATTCATGTTTTGTAGAGAAAGTATTGACATTTCGTATGTTAGCTTTAATACGAATGTTTATGTTATGTTTAAACCTGTTCATATGAGGAATGCATTGGACTTAATAGGTGATGGGTGGAGCCCGCTATACCTCCTCGATGCATTGGTAAGTCTCATGAGACAAACTAGTGTCTTGGCACAAGGCATTGACAAGATCATTTTTGTAGTCTTGGCATGAGGCCTTGGCTATGTGGTTATGATAGTCTAGCATTATGCATTCCATCATTATGAAAGTGGTTATTTATATTTCATGTGATTATTCTACTAGTAGAATATCCATGTCAATAAGTAAATTGAATTATTTCTTTAACCTTTTCCATATAATCTTTAAGATCAAGTTTAAAAGGATTTTTTTAGTTATACAATGCCTTAAATGTTTATGCTTATTTATGAAAGTTTCTGCTATATTTTTATCCTTACTGAGCATTTGAGCTCACCCCTTTCAATGTTTTATTATTTCCATGATGTGAAGAAGTAATTTATGAATGACCTGCAGGGATAGTATGAGGGAATATGAAGACAAGATGTTGTTATAGCAGTTTTCACTTTGTGATGTAATGTGAACTTTATAAATGTATCTAGTTATTCCAGGGATACTAAACTAATCGGTCTTTCGAGACATGATTTTTTTTATCATTCCAATTTTATGTAATAATAAACCAACTCTGGCTAACTGGGGTCAGGGAGATACACCAAGAATATCATATATATATATATTAAATTAGTTTTATGACTATTCAATAAATTATAGAAGCACAATACCAAGGGTTGTAAATGATTAGTGTTTTTGGAAACTAGGAAACACAAACAAATGGTCCATAGGTAAAAAAACACCATCTCTATAATGATCTTAATAACATCAAACATTATAACTCATATAAAAAATCATACATTTCATTATAACCTAATAGAAAATAAAAATAAGAAAGGGTATTCTTAGATGCTTTGTAATGGTAATAAAGGGAGATATGTAAGCCTAACATGAACATAATAGTATGGGGACAAGAGCATAAAATATTTAACTCCTACCCTATATATCAATGATCAAAATCCTGAGTCATGGAATAATTAATGGAATTTCAAAATTCATGAACCATGTGAATATCATAAGAACATGTTCTATGAGAGTACAACATTGGAATAAGATATGGAATTGTGGAATACACATAATAATACAAAATAATGTCAACAATAATCATGTCTAATTTATAAATCTATCATTGTTGTATGGGTTCAACCCCCAAAACATCATAGTAGTAAAGGTTCACTCCCAAGTCCATCATAGTAGGAATGTACCATTCTAAATGAGGTTCATTCACAAAACTATTCATATTTAGTTGACGATATATAAATTATTTCCAAATGCATTTGAGTGAGATATAGGTCCCACCAATATCATAATGACACCCCAATTTATGTATGGAACAATATCATAAAACATTAATCATATCATAAAACAAGAAAAGAAATGGGTTTCATAAAAATTTAATCATAGCATAACCTCATGAAAAGAAACATATTTTATAATCATTTCAACATCTCCTCATTTCATAACATGTAGAGAAAAAGTTTTTTCATAAGAAAATTATCATTGTATATCCCGTGGAAGATAAATGGGTTTCTCGTATATCATTAAATAAAAAAATTTCATTAATGTAATGAGAATGGTATTCTAAGATCATATCCAGAATAAATTATATGTAACATCAAGAGATATAATAATAGATGGAAAATTGTTATAAAATATCATTGAAAACAATTATTGGGGTAAATAAACTTTTTAACTTGAAAAAAATTATAACAAAAACCATTTCAAAAATATTATACATTTTAAATAACTTTGAAAAAATATAATAAAATATTCAAATCAAAACATAGACTTGACTATGAGAAGTTTTTTCAGGTCTTACATCTTAAAATAAATATTTCTTTCACAATTTTGGTAAAATACAAACGTGAATTGTTTGGGAAATGAAATAAAGATTACATTACAAATAAAATTTCAAAAAAGTTACAATAATGGAAAAAAATTTATTTCAAATAAATATTAGGATAGCAATGAAAAAAAAAATTTAGATAACATGAAATTGGAATAAAACATATTTTCTACCGAATTGGGAAAGAATGTCATATTTTCATAAAAACATTTTCTAAATTATTTTTAGTACCAATGTGTGGAAAAATGTTTCCATTAATAAAAATATCATAAATAACTAAAAGGATATGAATATTTATGAGTTCTTTATGATATGGAACATAATATTTTATCAGTATAAATAGAATAATTAAAAATCCCAAATAATGATTGGCTGATAACATAAAATCAGTACCACTTATGTAACATTCATTCGTTAGACCCATTAACTAATAACCTAAAATGAAACTCAAAATATAATTATTTTAAATAAAATCAGGATATTACATTTCAATTTTCTTTATTATACATCATGAAATAATATAGGGTCATAATATAACATATAGATCAAAGAAGGAAAATTAGGACAAACATCCCTTACTGATTTAGTAACGTCTGAAATGTAAACCACAAAAAAAATAAAATCATCAAATGGATATGTAAATAAAACTAATATTAAGGTAAAAAATCATAAAATTAATTAGTAGTTAGCATATAATACAAATAAAAATATATATGTGGTGAATATGGAATGTCTCTCATTGAAGTTACAATTGAGATGGAAATCCTATATTTTTTGTTTTTGGAAACCATCGTACATGTTCAAAGACCCTATATAGTAAATATTATTTTATTAGAAATATATAAAACAAATATTTTTATATATTTTTTGTTATATGTTATTTTCATTAGGAACTTTAAATAACTATACATTAATAATTCCATTTTAATGTTACATTTTGGGTAATAACCGCTTTGTTTTTTTGTATATATTTTTTATTTATTTTTGGTACTAATAATTTTATATTTATTTAGAAATATAAAAAATGGCATCCAATATATAAATATTATATATACTTAGTATATGTTTATATAAATCTATAAAATATATCAATCAAAAAATAAATACCCCGTTCATGGAGGTATTAGGCTGTATTTAGAGAGGATCATCGTTTCCATTTTCGTGACATATTGAAAGAAAAAAAATTAAATGATACATTATAACAAAATTATAAATATAATTTCATATATATAAGATATGTTTATAAAATAATGCCTTTGTACCTACCATTTAAATCATGATGGAATCACATCACTTCGTGAGGCGGTAGTTCACCGTAAACAAGAGCAATTTTACCATATTCCCAGAAAATAAAGAATATAATGGTATGTGTAATGTTATAATTTAATAATTATAATAGTATAATAAATTTTAATTAGAAACAAAAAATCTATCATTATTAATATCTTTGAGAGGAGGTAATGGAAAAACGAATGACATTGATTCTTAAAGCGGTTGTCCGCCTTACATTTGAATGATGATTTTGTAACCCATTTGTTAGAAGTGGGGATGGTTGAAGGTCATTGAGATAAAAAAATCTTATTACATTGTATTTAATTAGGCTTTAATATCATAATTTTATAGTAATAATGGAAGTTTTTGGAGTAAATAATAAAACAAAAACACTTGTTGATCAATGTTACCTCTTCTTACATTATCCTCTTTGGGTGTTCACCAGAAGACCTACCGAGTTGGATTTTTGTCATAAATAATAATTATAATATGATGGGATGGATTTTATAAATTCAGTTGTGTAGTTAGTTTAATAACAAAATAGTTTTATGTTTTGAATGAGAGAGTATAAACAGTGTCCTTTTATAAGTGAGGTGAGTGATACACATGTAATGTTTTGAATAAAAAAAGTACACCCACACTATTGAAATGTCACAAAAATCTAATAGATGACCATTATATATAATATAAGTTATATGAAGGATATATGTTAATAAAATGGGGTTTTTATAAGTTTTTTATATTTCTATCCAATATAATTTTATTTTAACCACCCGGGGTATACACATTTTTTCATTAGACTTGGTGAAATTTTTTTAATAATTTTAATATAAATATTGGATAAAAAATACTTAGATATTATTAGATAATATAAATTTTTTTAATAAAAATGTGGAATCTAGTTTTGTAATTCCATTTTAATAAGTGGGAAATTTTTTAAAAAAAATTAATCGTGAACATGTGACGATAAAGTGGGGTTTTGAAGGGAAAATATTCAAAATAATACAGATTTTTTATATAAAAATTCATTGTCAAATTGATTAAAATAAACTAATTTGATTTAAATGATGTCAAATTGAACTAATTTAATGTTAAAATAAATTTAAAATATTATTTCTCTTTATTTATAATTTTAAAAACTCAGTTTCTAATTAAAAATCATTATTTTACTATATGAATAGAAAATTTCAATTTTTAAGAAAAATACCAATAATTCATCCAAAGAATATTTTTACAACACGATTTAAAATTTGAATTTTTTTTTCATAAAATTTTGAATTTTGAATTAATTATTTTCAAAAAAATAAATAATTTTTTTTTGGAAAAAAAATCATTTTTGAAACGTAGAAAGACGTCACAAAAAAATTGGTGCTTTTTTATCAATATGATTCCTTTATATAAAAATAATGTATATAATATTTAAAATTTATTTATTACTATTCATATCATACTTTTTAACATTTTGGTTACAACATTCCAATTTAGATATATATATTAACATTCTTTCACTGTTTTTTAAAACAATATATTGCATGTAAGAGAATCTATCAATGAAATTAAATTTATTTGGAAATATTAAATTCATAAAAACATGGGGTGTTACCTTTTTTGAAACCCCACCATGTATTTTCACACAACAATTCCACTTTCTCTTCCAGTGCATCACATACTCTGTCTATGGGCTCAAACCTATCATCCTACCAATACCTTGTGTGGTCTTCCATTACACATTGTACTATGATAATTTGATAGTACCAACCTCAATAAATGAAAATTTATAAGTTTAAAATATTGGGATCCATTACCACTCATAATGTTCCACCACCTCTACCCCCATTTTCATATAATTTTATCCCATCTGATTATATTATTCCATCATGAACATATTTAAACTACACACCAAAGAAAAACATAAATAAACTCCTTAAAAATTTAAAATCTAAACCCTATGAAAAAAACAAAATGGGAAATAACTTCTTGTTTATACACCATTCACATTCATGTAATTTAATGCATTATTGGTATCATTATATATATTATAATATTAATTCACCAATTAATGGTGGTTTCACAATGCAAACCCTACTTCAATCCATTCATTAATCTTTCATCATATTCATTTTATAATTGTGTATACATTTCTATCATATGAATTATTAAAAACCAATAAAAAATCAACATCCACTTTCCCTTCATCATTTACCTAATTTTGTATTTAACATATAATGATGTCATTATAATATCACAGTTTTCAAATCCCACATCAAGGCCCCTTAACAATACTATTTCATAGTATATTTATACATATTAAATGAAACAATATCCCAAAACTCCAAAAAAATTATTTATATGACATGGAAAACCCAAAGTAATTATAACACTGAGCATTAATAATTTATACAAATAGATCACCAAAATTCTAGTTTTTGGGAATTCGAAATTTTTACCATATTTATTTGATTTTAACATTATAATTAAAAAAAGATTCTATGATGATTTCAATAACATGAAGGTCACATAAATTATTATGAGTAATTAATAATCAATACATATAATATATCAGGGAAATAATAAAACACACACAACCCAATTTCATTTCAAATTTACTCTAATATTATATGTCATATTTATTTATTATCATTATCATTATTTATTTTTTACTACATATTTATCCCTTACCCAATAATACAAGATCACTCATAATACATATAAAAGATGAAATTAGATAAAAATTATGTATTTTTTGTAATGGATCAAAAAATCCAATTCCATCACATATATTCTTGAAGATAAATGATTTATTTTCAAATCCACTTCTATGATCAATTCTTCTAAACCACTGAATAATCAAACATGAAAACAAAAATAAAAAATTTCCTAGGCCATAAGAGAGAAAACTAAAATAAACCTATAATATAATGATCCACCATCAATTCCATATTTACCCACTTAATATCCATTACCATATGAAAAATGGTTGTATAAGAAAGAATAATAAAGAAGAAAAAAACCTTCCTAAAAAGGGTTAAATATTGTGAAGGTGAATGATAAGTATATCCAAATTGTACTCAATGGGTGTGAATAAAAAAACTAATTTTAGGTAAGGTATGGGGAAAAATATAGTAGATGTTGAAGGGACCATATAATTTACAAATAGTGTAGAAAATAACGCAATCATGGTATAATGGGTGAGGACCATTCCATAATGGGTTTAAGTAAGAAGAATCATGAAAGTCACGGTTCATGTGTCCCCCAAAAACTCATACAACCCTTCAAATATGATAAGAAGAGTGAATGCACATGAAATAGTGTCACTTTCCATGCATTAGTGTCAAAATCCTCAAACCAATCCCTGATGAAACTCAGGAACCCCTACTTAACAGGACCCAAAATGACAAAACAACAAAATCAACAACTTAATTTATACTCCACAACATTGAGAACCACCCCAAAAATCATAACCATCATTTTTATCTGATTATCCCTCGACTAAGACAACAATGAAATACAAATACGAAGGATAAATTTCCATTAGTCTAGAAAAAATAATAAAATTAGTCCCTTTGGAAATGCACCACATCGTCAAACACCATGATATATCTAGGACTTCAAGCCTACCACTTATGGGGCAGTTCATTCCTCAATTTCATAAAACTAAACTGTCATAGGAAGTTGATATTTCATCCACACCTCCTCCATTAATCAAAATTATACGACTCCCATTATAGAAAAAATAGAATGTTACATTACAAAAATATATTCTCTACAATATAAATATGGTATATATATATATATATATATTTAGGGAAATAAATATATCATATTTCATTTATATGGTTTATTACACAATGAGATATTAATAAATCAGTTTTGGGATTAAAAAATAAATTAATATATGTAATTATAATAATTAATGTTGAAGATAGATTTCTGTGAATTGTTATTATAATTTTAACAATTGATTGATGCATTTATCTATTGAGATGTGTTTATATGGATTTATTGATAATGAATTCCGGAGTGGGATTATTTATTGTGATTTAATAACTATTGTGGAATTACCAATGGTAATAATATGTTTCATTATGTATGGATTTACATTTCCACGGGCTCTTGGTCACATATCATTGTTCATTAGATAAGGATTTTGTTTATGACGAGATTTTTCAAGGTGAATTAACCATTTTGTGATTTTTTGGGCCCCAATAAGATATTATATGATGTTTTACATTAACTAATTACAAGATATTTTAAACATTAGGGATACAATAAATGATTGGTTAAAAATTATTATAATTAAAACTATAATTATAAAAAATTAAAAACATGTAGTGTATATGTTATAAGGGCCTAAGGAAATCTCAGATGGATGATCTATGTGAGGATACTTTTTCCCTAATTTAAAAATAAAATCATGTGAGATTTGATTCTTATCATACAAATGTTTGGAAAGAAGAATGATATTTATTTTGATACCTCTTAGAAGAGATTGTGATTTGATTTTATGAAATAATAATTAGTTATAGATTAGGACTCTTCAAACCATAGATATTAATAGAAAAATAATTAGAGCTTTGATTTTGAGTTACCATGTATTCTAGAAGTTTTATAGTGATAGTGATATTTGGTGAGTATATTACTATCTAAATTGGCCATAAGTTTTCCAATTACACATTTTTTAGTGATATTTAATCATTATGAAGAGTTTATGTGTAAATAATCAGTAAAAATTATGTTTTGAAATGGTATATGTAATTTGAAAAGGTAATGTTTTCATTTAATTTGTTTTGAAAATTCATAGATTGAGGTTGTAAAAAAATGAATTAAAACATAAATTATACTTTTATAATTGTATATAGATGTATATTAGGATTAATTTTGGTTTGTATGAATTTTGATATTAATTAATATTATATGAAGTTGGTGAAAGAGTGTTGTAATGATGATTTTGAGATCTAGATGATTCAAGAGATACGTTAAAGTGGGCAGAACAAATCTTATAATAATTTTAATACTAAATATATTTTGTGTGTGTGGATAACTAATAGGTTTAATACATATATATAATAATGAGATGAATGATTATCATAGGGTTTATAGAAATATTATATATTAATGTAATATAATATTTAATTGTCATTTCAGGAATAGAAAATAATGTTATGTTGGTACACAAGTGATGTTGATTATAACATATAATCTATAAAACTATGTAAAGTTGGAGTACACCAATTAAAATTAAGAAGATGTGTTATGATATTTTCTTCCTAATTTTTATAGTTTTTAGGATAATTATTTGGTTTTTGTGGAGTTTTATTATAATAATATCAACAATTTGTGTGTCATGATGTCATCAATTAAAGTATTGTATTTCATGTCATGAAAGTCACTAATATAAAAATAGTGTTTCATGATAAATTTATTATCAGGATTTATAATACAAGATATAATAATAATTACATTAATATAACCATTATGTTATTAGTTAGAAACATATGTTTTAAAAAATTATATGGACATGGGATGACCACCAATGAAATCCAAATTCAATGATCATGGGTAATTATAGTATTCATCTCATTTGGGTGATTAATAATTAGAAAAATAGAAAATTTCCGCATATCATTGTTTGTTCCTTTTGTGGACATTCCAAGGGTAAAATAGATTTCTTATCATTTGGATATACATCCAAAATTCATTGGAATGTATGATTTGTTTAATGTATTATAAATAAGGAAGTATAAACCATAACTGTCACATGTGGTTGACTGCGATGATGAGGATTTAATGGTTATTATATGTTCCCTTGAATTATTAGTGTGTTTTTATGGTGTGATAACTATTATTAAGTAACAATCATTATGTTAGTTTTGGTAATATGGAATCATGGTTGGGATTAAATATATACTTGTGAATAAAACTCATAAAGGAGGTGTTAGTGGCTGGATACAGTTACATGATGGTTTCAATAATGATTCCCAAGAATGTCAATACTTATAGGTAAAATTTAAAATAACTAAAACCTAGTGAATTATTTTCTTATTTTATTTTAGGTGTTGTTATTTTATTAGTGGTTTTTATTTATTTGTATCTCGGTGAAAATGGATAAGTTATTTTTATGGGGATTTTAGTATTTTGATATTAGTGGCTAGTTTTGGTCACACAAAGAACCTATTGGAGCACAATATGAGTCTATATTAGAAAATCATAGAATATAGTTGATTCCTCAATGATCATTGTGGGATTATGAAGCTCCAATTTGAATACAAATTTTTTTGTAATTATGCCAAAAAAAATTAATCATGGAATTTCCTCATACATGATAACCAATACTTTTCATAATTCACTTTATATTTGGTTAATATTAATTATATTTTAAAATTATCATTAATTTAATTATTTCTTATTTATTAAATTTGTTTTATTCATGTTTTTTGGGAATATGTATGAACTTTGGATTTATATTTTATTGATTATGAATTTTTTTATATTGATAAAAAATCATCATTTCATTTTTAATTTAGGGATTTTATTGAATTTTTATAAATATCATGGGTTTATATATTTATTTATTAACTAAATATTTAAATAAATTTTAGGTATGAAACCTTCATCCTTTTCAGAGATATAATTACTTTTTGATTATGTATTATAAAATTTTGATTTTAAAATTTAGATCATTTCATAGAAAGAGTGAAAATGGGTCCCTATGATAAAAATGAATTGAAGTTCATGGACCACATTAATTTGGACTGTAATTTTATACTCAAAAAATTTATTATATTAAATATTTATATATATATATATGTATAATAATTTTTATATTAATTATTTAGTTAGAAATGAATAATAATACCTTATTTTTAATGGGGAATGAAATGAGTTATTTTTTACATTTTATGTATAACATGATTACTATGGTGTTGTTATTATTAATAAGGTAATTTATTTATGTGATTTTAAATTGGGATATGTTTAAATAAATTAAATTAGAATGTGAATAATATTTATATTTTTATTGTTATTTGTTACTATTTATTCATTACCAATGTAATAACAATGTCATGTAATCCATTAACTGTACAGAGATGTAATCTGACCCCAGGTGTGATCTCTGATCCGAAGTGGAAGGGGACTAGCTTTATGGGACTTGTTGTGTAGTTGGGGAGTGATTTGCATACTATGGAATACCTAATTATATATAATGTTAGATAAAATTCAGTGAAAAAAATTAATTTCACACAATGAAAAAATGAATTTAATACAATAAAAATGCACCACCTAGAGATAATCCATATGGAAAAAATGTCACAATAGGTATAAGACACATTTGGTTATGTTCCAACACAATAAAAAATCTCTTGTACCATCTATAGGTGAATACGTAATCTTACCGGTATCTACCTGAAAAAGAAAAAATCATCTGAGTATATATTCATTGGGTTCCATTTCTGCCAGAGTGAACATGAAGAGTGTGAGCATATAATAATATATATATATATATATATATATATATATATATCAATGAGGGATTTATAAAGTAGTGAACATACACATGTTCATCCGTTAAATCTATCCACTATTTGAAGTATTAGAAAATATTTTTATAAATGAGTATATATAATATTCAAAAAAATTAAATGTAATATATTATATAAAAAATCATGAATTCTGATTTCCCAAAGCAAAAGTATCCATACATATCATACCTGATTCTATTATTATCCTAGATTCTACGTATAAATTATTTTCCTATATTATCACACATAATAGTATGGTTTAAATATTATTTCAATCCTATTTAATCCTATAACAGAAAATACCACCATTTTCTTTTTAAATAATCTTTATGGGGAACCACTGTAAATATCAATTATAATGATTTAGGATCCCTTTAAAAAACATATTCTATATGTTGATAACTATATGGAGTGTAATCCTATAATAGTGAATGGAACCATAACGGAACTCACCTTACTAGAATACTAAACAAGTCCACACAATCTAGAGTGGAATACCTTATCGGTTGGGTGAATCTAGTTAGAGTGGAATTATTAACTAGTAATGTATATGAAACTATATTTAAATATATATACTTTTGGATTCCTAGGACTTTTTAATTATTCAGTAAAAATAAAAAAACTGGACTCTAATCAATGTAATAGTAATAATCAATTTTAAAAGTCAATGATCTAAACATGATAAATAATTAAGAAATATACATGCTTGAAAACCATGAAATGATCATTCTAGATGAAAAATAAATGAACATGGTAGAATCCATTTCTAAATATGTTCGTAAAAGTATGAAATGAAGATGATAGATATCATTATTACAGAACATGATAACTACAACAAATCATGGTAACAAAAAATCACATTAATAATTATACATCGACCATGTAATGCATAAACATGAAAAAAATATCAAGTATAATAAAACATAAAAATAAATAGTTCCACACCCATAACATTAATTGAATATTTCATTTAATACTATTGAAACTACTATTTAACACAATCATTTATGAGTTATTTTTTTAGAAAATTATAATTTTTTATTTCTTATTAATGAAAATAGATAACAACTTAGGAAAATATGGGTATAAAAATACAAGATCAATGGTTATCATTTAAATTATTTTTATATTATAACACTCCCCTCCACCATATAAGATCCATCCATTTCATCGCTGCCAATGTACTGTCTTAATGCATTGTTAAGTGGTGTTTTTGACTTTTAATTTATTCAGGGAGTTAGAAAAACGTTTATGTGTTATGATATATATTAAATAGTTTCCATAGGTTAGTTATGTTAAGTAATTTAAATTATTAGTTATGTTAGAGGGAGAATAAAATGCGTGATATTTTCAATTATTACATAAGAAAAGTGTAGATAATTTGAGTGTTGTTTATGATATTTATACTTAAGAAGTGTTACATATTAATTCTTCAACAATAGATTTATTAATTGAAAACATCCCTAATGTTGTATTATCGAATTATTAGTTTCTTCTATATTTTAGAACATAATCCACTATATAAATTTTTTTTTCACATCTTATTCAATCTTGTATCATCGTGTTACTATTTTCAGGTATTCTTAAATCCCATCTTTCCACCATGAATTGGTGGGGATTCATTTGGGGTTATTTTATCATTAATTTATTAAATGATTTAGAATATTGATGAATGTTTATAGTTGGAAAATAATTTTGCGAAACTGTTCACCCTCTCAGTACAAACCATGATACCGAGGGTAGTGGGATTTTTTATGGTAGGTGCGCAATTATTCAAGCCATACCCCCTATTATGAGAAACCATTTTACCCAGTGAAAATTTGGTTCATGGTTAGTCCGCACGGTTTTTGAAACCATATGGGTATTCCAAACTCAAAGAACATAAACTGAAAGGTTAACATAAAAAATATTTATTCTCCCAATTTAGCAACCGATCAGTCCTAGAACGACCACATGATATTTTTTAATCAATTAGATCTTCCAAGAGAAGTTTTTCCCCCCTTGGATCACTCCCGAAAGTTCATTGATGGTTGATGAGTAATCTTAGATCATATCCCAATTAGTTTTATCAAACCAATATCTGTCTCCTAGGATATTTCATCTCATACTAAGGGTTCTATAGATCCCTATGTGTCATTTTGGATATAATATCCTCAATATCAGTGTCTTAAATCTAGGTTTGATACGTGTTTTACATGATCATTGTTCTTCATTGAAATATCCATATTAGCGTTTAGCAGTAAGATATCCATTTATTTCAAGAAAGGTGGTTCAGTCCGCATTCCTAGTTTATGTTAACCATAAATTTCATTATTTGATTTTAATATTTTGAATTAAATGAAATTTCATGATTTTTATTAAATGGATTTAAATTAGTTTGTTAAAAACACTAATTCCATTGAATAGGGGTTTTAAAAATGAGGTTTTGGCATGAAATTAAAAAAACACCAATAACATTGAATGGGGATGTTATTATGGGAATTGGGGAAATTTAAATTTTTTAATTTAAACTATGAAATGGATTTGATGGAAATGTTATGAAAAATACAATCCCATTGAATTGTGGGTTTTTTGTGGAATTAAAGGAAATTGTTGAATTTAAATTGTTTAATTTATTTGTGGATGTAGATTGTGAAATTAAATTTTGAATTGATTTCAAATATCTATTTGTGAATATTTTATTAAAATGGATTGGATGAAAACCTTATAGTTTATCATGGAAAATAATTTTTTTTACAAACAATACATTTTTTTATTTTTAATGTAAATAATCTATTTTAAAATAGTGGAATGAGACATAATTGTATTTTATTGTTACTAAAACTAAAATGGCCATCAATAAATTATTCTATATCAAATGAATGCCTTGGTTCTTATAGAGATATTGTGAAAAACATGTTGGGTTGTAATTTCCTATGAAATGGATTGATTCTATATGAAATTAAGAAAACATTGTTTTCCACATCTTTATTATCAATTAAGATTTGATGAGTCCCCTTATTCTAATATTGGGGATGCGTGTGCACATTATTCTTTATCAGATGGGTGTGTGAGGATATTAAAACCTATAATCATCATACCTTATTGATGATGACCACATTTCTCGATTGTTTACATATGATATATAAATAAATTCAATTATTGTAAACTATTTTACATGCCTTTGAAATTTATTTAAACTACTGTATATAAAAGTTCTGATAATCCATTTCATTAAAATTATTTTCAATATCTTGAAAGAATAATATTTAGTTTCTATTATTTTCTATCATTTGAAATGTTAAGCATGATCTTTTTAAAATATGATTTAAAAATGCCAAACCAATTTACTTGTAAATTGAAACAACATTAATTGGTAATTTTGATACTGGAATAATTTTATTTAATCTTTGTTGACACCCTTATAATATTTTTTCTCACACCCAACCTATTACAATTGGGGATTAGAAGTTATATCAGTTTAGGTTCGACCAAGTGTAAAATACCAGTTTGGTGGGATTCTAGCTATTTATTCATGAACACGGAGAGTGGCATCTATTGGTACTAACGATATTAATCATTTATTTTTTCTTGTATATTGTCATAGTTATTTCAGTTTTCATAGAATTTTTACTTCTAATATAGTTCCCCCATTGGATTTTCATTAATATGAATACATATTTGATATATTTCATCCACATTATTAATGGAAATTCATTATTGCATTCATTTTTTATTATTTCAGGTACTAGTTACCAACCTGTCGGGATCAAGGAAACACTTCGGGCCATGTCACGATCAGCCCAGTAATCAGGATACCAGGGTACCAGGGATGGTTCATGAAAACGTTGTATGAGGGCAATAATTTTAGCTTCTTTACTTGAAGTTAGTATGCATTGTGAAATGTTGATGGGACTTAGGAGGTAGTAATGATTGAGTCCATTACCAGATATCATCATAGTGATCCTTATGTAACAAACTGTGGTTAGGAAAATATTTCTTGGGGACAAATTGTAGTATTTTTAATACTTTAGATTTTCATAGATTAGAATAGAAATTTGTTTCTTCTATCTATTGGGATTGATCTTCATTATTCCTCTATTTTAGTGTTTTTATGATGACTTCTTTGTTGTCTCCTAGTGTTTTGTTGTATCATTCCACTAAGAAGATGTGATAATAGGATCCATAAAGATGATAATACAGACCATTAGTTAGTGAATCCTTATATAGACCCAAATCATGATCAGGTTATCATCCATACATTCCATGTTCTAGGATGGTCATTACAAAAAATTCCCATTTAGGATTGAGTTATGCAACATCATAGAGATGTTTTTTGGTTACATTCTCTGAAATTCATTCTCTAAATGAAAACAATATTCAAATAATAAAATGATCCTATTATGATGAGGAATGGTTTATCATGATGGATCATTTGTTTCAATTTTTATAGTCACTTGATAAAATAAATGTGAAGTTTTCCAACATTGTGCTGGAATGACAGGGTAGGAGGTGGTGGGACACTTTGGTGACTACAATGATCTTTTAGGGCACATAGTAAGAAGACATCAATGTTGTATTCATCGAATATTTTTATCGATATCTGACACTACTGGACAAAGATTCCATGTTTTTCAAAGTTGAGTAGTCAGATAGGACCATGGCAGAGTATGATAAACGTTTTTCATGGTTGTACACATTGAAACTATATATTTTTTGATTGATTAGATGAAGGATTTATAATTTTAGTTAGGAATTCTTACGGATATTCATTCCTAGTAAATATTTCATATGATTCCCTCTTCTACTAATATGATGGATAAATCACTAATGGATCAGATGTACCTAGATATAATGTTAGGGTTATAGATATATTATTTTTCTCCTAGTGGATGTGTGAGTTCCATCATTGTATAGTGAAATATTGATGATTATTTTGGTGGTCCTCAATAGTAGATTCATTTTAGACCAGCTGTATTTAAATGTTGAGGCCCTTTGATTTGATAGAAGTGTTCAATCTAGGGATTGTACAGAGGATGTTCCCAGAGGCGCCAATGGTGTGTGGCTCATATGGATTCTTATGAAATGTACATAAAGTATTCACATTTTATTATACTCCACGTAGTGGTTCATGATAATCATATCCTCCTAAAGCATTTACGAAAAAAATTTCTTTATGTATAAATGGGGTCCAGCCACAATCATTCAGAATAATTTTTCTTCACACAATAGAATTTTTTCAAGAGGATGTAGATATGGGTTCTGCAACTGTAAGAGGTACCACCACTATAGAATCATCATTAGATACATCATTAATTGATAATAGTTAATCTATTTCATTTATTTCATCACTTATAATATATATGATAAATATTCCTATAGACATTTTATCTTCTATCATGGATATTACTACAATCAATTATATATAGAGAGTGCATGGGTTTTCGTAGTCCTTCTTGTGTTTTCTCCCTATCAGATATTGAGCTCTCTTGTAATTTTCTAGTTCTCGATATGAAACCTCTAGATTTCATATTTGGTCTTGATTGTATCATTTTGAAAATGTCCAGATTGATTGTTATCTTTGATGGGTCCTCATAAATAAAACCAATGGTGAGTGTCGTATCATTCAAGGGGAATGATAATCAATTAGATTGGATCCAAACCATCTTATATGGAGTTGGGTAATGTAATATCATGTTTTTCTATTGATACGGACTAAGAAATATGGAGTAGTTCTCTCCCTCTAGTTGTCGTTGAGTTTTCAGTCAGGTTCCCTTATGACTTTTATAGTATACCATCGGTAAGAGAGGTTGTGTTTTCTATTAGACTAATTTTTTACACTCATCCATTTTCTATTCATTATTACATCACAGTACCATATGAACTAAACAAGTTGTAGAATCAGTTGGTCAATATTCTAGAGAAAGGATTGATTTTCCCGAGTATGTCACCATGTGTGACATAGATTTACATTTCTAATAAGTTTGATGGTTCAATATGAATATTTGTTGATTATCAAAAAAATAGAGTGAAATTAAATAAGAAGTATTTATTTCAACATATTAAATATCTCATTAATCAATTCCATGGGGAAAATATTTTCCCAAAGATCTATATTTGATCATGTTACCATCAATTGAGGATAAAAGAATCTAAAATTTAGTAAACCTCCATTCTGAGTAGGAATAACCATTATGAGTAACTAGTTATTCCATTTGGATTAACCAATGATCCGGTAGTCATTATCGTTTTAATGAAAATGATTTTCCATGAGTATCTAAAAACTATTGTCGTGGTATTAGTGGATGAAAATTTTGTTTAAACTATGTTAGAGGAGGATCAGGTCCATCATCTGAGAACAACTATGATTCCATTGTGAAATCATTGACTCTATTCCATGCTTTAAAACCATGACTTCGTTCATTAATAGATCTAATTTCATGGGACATATGATGTAGGATCATGGGATATCATTTGACCATTAGAAAGTGAATGTTGTTATGATATAAGGAACAACAAAATAATGTTTTCTAGATTTATGGCTTTTTGGGTATTGATGGTTAATATGACTATTTCGTAAAATACAATTCAATGTTGGCTTCTAAAATGGTTTCTCTAACTTATATGGGAAAAATTAGTTCTTAGAATGAGAAATGTTATGTTTTTTGAGCAGAAATGCATTTTGACAAGTACACATGTGTTGACTCTTCCAGTGGATGGGCAAGGCTACGTGGTATTTTGTGATGCAATGGGTTTAGTTTTTTGATGCATTGTTATAAAAGGGGAAAATGTTTTCTAACATATATCTCATCATATTAGGCCAGATGGTAATAATTATATGACTTTTGATCTAAAACATACAATTATGATGAACACGTTGAAGAATTCGAGGAATTACCTTTATGGGGAAACTGTAACTATGTTTTCATATCACAAGATAATGAGTGTTCACTTCTATAAAAAAAATATTTGAAACTATTATGGGGGAATTGTGTGGAATAAAATCAATCTTTAAACATTTATATCACCTATACCATTGGAAAATGGAATGAAATTACAAATGTATTGCGAATTATAATTCTGACCTTGTCAGTGAATGAATTGTTAGAAGAGTGTATCTTGATGGATCACATTTCATAGTTACATGTTAAAGAATAGGAATAATTGGAAAAGGATTATTTGGAGAGTTTTCTATTGGAATATGAACTCATCATGATGATTATTCAAGAAAAACAACTTCATTAAGAGTTTTATAGAATTAGAAACACTTTTTATGGTGTACAGATCTGGGCTAACAATTTTTACTCCAATTATGGAATTATGTTGTATCAAAATAATTTTTTATCGAATTAGAGGCAAGAAAATATTAGTTGTGGGATTTTGATTAATCTTAGTGGCTTTTACAGTTTGTAACTATCAAGATGTTCTATGAAATGAGAAGTTAGTCATGGTGTCTAGGTATGAGATGTGGAATTTCATATTTGTTCTCTTATTGTTTCATGTTCCGACAGGTCAAGGTCATGCACTAGAAACCTTCATCTTTGATTAATGCACTTCCAGTGCCATCTTGGAAGTGGGATAAGATCAATATAGACTTTGTGGTTGGGATTCATTATTCCTTGAGAAATGAGAATGAAATTAACGTTCTTATCAATAGCTTTACCATGTTTTCTCAATGTATACCTATTAATGATACAACCACTTTTGTGGATTTTGAAATATTTATGTGAATGATATTGTTCGTTTTAATTATCTTCCATCTTTTATAGTCATTGATAGGGATCCATGGTACACTTATTGTTTTATTTTGAGAGGCTTTTAGGGGGAACTAGGCTATCATATCGATTTGATTATGACATTTCATCCCTATTCAGATGGAAAGATAGAAAGATATATATATATTCTCAAGGATGTGGTTTGTTCTTATGTTCTAAACTTTGGTGCATCTTAGAATGATCATTTGAGGAATGTAGAATATTAATATAATTTTTTTTACAAGTTTGAAATTATAATGGATCCCTTTAAGGAATTATTTGGACAGCCTTGCAGATCTTCATTGTGATGGATGAAGAGTAGTGTAATTTGGTTGATTGGAACAAGATTCGTTCAGGAGATGAAAAAAGATTCGTTTTATTCTTAAGATATTTTTTATTTAATAAATCCAATATATGGCTTATGTTGATTGTCTTTGAAGGCCATTTGATATTTATGTTAGTGAGATGGAGTTCATTGATATTTCACCCTAGTTGGGTCATACACAACATGAGAGGAAAGAATATAATTATCATCATTTTTTGAACCTATTGGGGTAGTTGAGAAGGTGGGAAAAATCCTATTACCATTTATCCCTTCCACCACATGTTACATCGATACATAACATGTTACTTATATCTCAACTATGAAAATATCTACCTGATCATTCTCATCTTCTAAGATATCCTGACCATTATGTTGAAACTACTATATCCATCACTAAATATCCAGCTAGGATAGTTGATTCTGAAAAAAGGCACTTCTTGAAAAAAAGATACCTATTTTACATGTGCTATGGAATCATGGATCTGACAATCATGTGATGTGGGAGAGGGGGGCATCAGTGAGAGAGTAGTAGCCTCAACTTTTTTGGCATTGGTTCTTCTGAGTCAGTTTTATGGTGATATATTGATTCAATGGTGGGGGGGGGGGGAATTGATTAACAGTATTAATAATTTCATGTATTCATAAACTCTCCACATTTATCAAGAATTGGTTTTGATTCATTTGAGGTTGTTTCGGGATTAATGTTTTCAATTTTTTTTTTGAAAATTATGGGCTAGTGCATGGTGGCACATGATTTACCATAACCATGTTACCTCTTACAAAAAAAAAGTGATACCTATGGGAGTAATATTTGTCATGGATGAGTTGTGGTTAGTCAAGTTGGATTCCCTCTTAAGAGAAACTATGTGACTTATTTAAAATTGGTGCACAGTTAGTCCACAAAAGTTGTCAAATGATGAAGAACATCCAAGATAACTGTGAACAATAATTAATTAATCAAAAAAATACAACATAATTTTTTATGAACCCACCATTTTAGGTTTTAGATAGACCAAGAATGACCCCATGTGATTTATTCTTCCTCAGGATACCCCTAGTGTTGGTCTTGGAACCTTGGATCCCTCCCCATAGTGATTTGATGCTTAATGAATGACCTTTGATATTCTCTTAGTATGTCTCATCTTCCAAATCCCTATCTCATATGATCTATATTCTTTTACCAAGGTTTTTATGGATCCCCATGTAACAATGTTGTTTTAATACCCTATTTTTGGCATCATACACCTATGATGGAATCTTGTTCCCATGATCATCAATATTCATTGATAAAATCCAATTAGGGATTGGCATTATTAGATTAAATAGTTTCGAGGTAGGTGGTGACATTAGGATTCCAAATTTCTGTTAAACCTATGTTACTTTATTTAATTTTAATTGATTTATTCAAATTTTTTTTTTTTGATTAAATGGATTTCAATTTGTTTTTTAGAAAAAAAATCTATTTAATTGGGGTTTTAAATATTGGTTTTTAGCATGTAATTAGAAAACCTCCAATTCCATTGAATTGTGGTGTGCTTATGGTTATTAATTATATTTGGGTTTTATGATTTATTTTGATAAATGGATTTTATAGTAATTTTGAATGTAAAACCAATCCCATTTAATTGGTGTTTTTTTGTAGAAATGATGGAAAAGATTATTTTATATTGTTGAATTAAAATTTTAAAATATAATGTGAAATAAAATTATGAATTGATCTCAAATATCTATTAGTGAAAATGGATTAAAATTAATTTGATAGAAACCTTATGGTTTTATATTGGAAACATGGACTTTTTTGATTAAAAACACGATTTCATTTTTAATTGGAAATTGTCATTTTGAAATTAGGAAAATGGGGTTTAATTGCATTTTATAGTTTCTTAAAATAAATTTACAATATATGAATTTTACCATAGCACATGAAATTATAGGTTTTTTTGTGGGGTATTGGGAATAAAAGGCTATGTTTGAATTTCCTTGGCAATGTATTGATGCTATAAAACATTAACAACACATTGGTCAGCATAAATTTCATACCCATTTGAACAAAAAAGAGTCTCTTATTGGTAGTGACAGGGTGATGTTTATACACATTGTGGTTTATCACATGATTATGTGAGGATACCATAACATAAAACAATAGTACCTCTTAGAATATGACCATATTGCTTTATTTTTAATTTATGAGATATATATGTATTCCATAATTGTAAACTATTTTATGTTCCATCAGAATTTATATAAATTTTTTTTACATAAAAAAATTATAAGAAACATGTATTATAGTATTTCTATTATCATGACATCATATGAATGATTTTATAATACATTTCCATCATTTTAGATGTAATGCATGATTTTTTTAAATACAATTTTAAAATTTCGAACCTATTTAAATGAAATTTGACTGCACATTATTTGGTTGAACTGATATTTGAATATTCTTATGGAATAATTTTTGATACGCTACGAGGATTTTAGCTGAAAATATACATATTCTTTTCAGTGACAATAGATTATCTATTTCTAGGTTTGAGGAGTGATAAAGAACCACCTCAAGATGGTTTTACATATTGATCTGTGAACATCGAAAATAGCATCAATTGGGACATGAGTTGTTTATATTCATATTTTTATGGTACATTTTTTTTCATACATGTTTGACTTCTGGAAAATTTGTCGTGGTTTATATTACTTGTACTCATACAGATTTTATATCATGCTTCTTGATTTTTAGTTTAGAATGCATTACCACAATGATTTTGTATGATTTATTGTTGTAGTTTACATCCTATGGGGACCAGGAACACCCTTTGGGAAATGTTAGGACCGTCTCAGTTATTGGGTTACCATGGTACCTAGGATGGTTCATGAAATATCATGATATCAAATTTGTTTCTTATATTATGTATCCTTAATAGTTTTTACTAAATAAATCTCCAAACATTCCATTTTATAGAAACACAATTTCACAATCTTTCTAAATAGTCCAATATCCCCAAAATCTTATTCTACAACATTTGGAGACATATTATAATTACACTTCTGTTTTAGGATTGAAAAGTTCATATTAAGAGTTATATTGAAAGTGTAATTTCACATTCTAATATTATATAACAATACACATAAAAAAAATAATTTTAAAAATCCCATACATAATTTATTTTAATCCACTAGTATTAGGGGACATATTAGGTTGAGAAACACTCTAATATCATTATATAAACATGGATATAATTAAATCAACTCTTGATTCACATAAATATAATGATACTATAGTTATTCCATTAAATTTTCTTAAAACATGAGATGTAAGTTTATTTTTATTAAAATAAATTTAATTTGATAATTAAGAACAACATGCTCTGCAATGGGTATCTGATAAATTGTTATACATGATAGAAGTTACCCCCAACGAGTTCCAACATAACAAAAAATCAATAAAAAGTGAACAATTTTTTTTAATGTGTAGAAGTGAGTAATTAAATTTATTTAAAAATGTAACATATTGTGTTTTTAAAATGATATAAAATGATCGACATTATACATGATACACTAGAATAATCATAAACGAACTTTTGATTATTATTATTTAAATGTTTTAGTTTTGGCCTATATGTTTGAATAGAGGGAATGAACATGATTAACATAATTATGGTAATATTATTTACATATTTAAATATCAATATTTATTTTCTGAACAATTATTTATAAATAAATATGAAACCCTTTTTAAAAATAAGGAAATCTATTTCGAAAATATTTTTTAAATGAAAAAGTGTGTGTTTTATAAAAAAATAAAATAAAAAATCCAACATTTTGGATTATATTAATGAAATAAATATAAAATCATTAATATAATGATTTTAATTAATTGCATCTGTAATCTATAACATATATAAAAATAATTCCAATTTTACGTATAAAAGAAATATTTTTATAAAGAGGTAGTTTTAGCACCCTTTGATGGATAAATTGTTTTATATCTAGTTCATGATACATTTGTAAATTATATGTTAATAAAACATCTTATTCAATATAGTAATATGGAAATTTAAATTGGTTGCATTTTTAGTATTTTTTGGATAAATTTCATGTTTTGATGAATAATTTAAAAAATACTGCATTTTAATTTGAAAAACTGTTTATTTTAAATCATTTATAGTCTTAACATATATTTTGGATTTGTTTAAAACTATAATAAGATATTTTTTATAACATTTAATCCAATATTTTTCTTTGAAATCAATTTCACATTGAATTTGGATTTAAAAACATCTTAATATTTTTGACATTTTCAGTTCAAAAACCCACCTTCTCATTCTTTCAATATGATTAATTTTAAAATTATTTTTTAATATTTTTTGTTTTGAATATTAAAAAGTAAAAATAACTGGAATTATATGTTCCAAATTTAATTAATAGGTCCCTTTTATGATTTTCCCATATAAATGGTAACTTTAGTAATTTTAGTTTCTATGGTTAAGGGTAAATCATGTAATTTAGGGTAAAAATTATACAAAAAATATTAGTCAATTTACCTAAAATAAATCCAAATTTTATTGGATGAGCTATTTTTGAATAAAACAATTTGTCAGACTAATTTATGGCCTCTTGGAGCCACATGTATGACTTTATGTCTTTTAAAAAACCTTATTTTAAAAAAGTAACATATGTCATACTCGGGTTTTTAATAAATTTCTTTAATATACTATCGTTTAGAAATTATCATTGACTTAAAATTTTAATTTTAAATAAATAAATAATCATCTTGGTGGTTTTTTTTAATTTTTAGTAATGAAATAATAATCCTAAGGGCCTACACATTGATCATGATGTAATTGTTTAATTAACGAAAATATCAAATAAATGTTTTTACAAATATCCAAATAAATATAATTTTAGATAATTAATGACACCCTTGATTTGTACATTTAACTATTACATGATAGTGATGTGTTAAATGATTTCTTTTATGAAAATTATTTTTATTTCTTCTTATAAAATTCAATGTAAGGAGTAGTTTTAAAATTGAAAATAATGATATACTATAATAAAAAATATTTTATTAAATGATAAAAATTCAAAAAATATATAAAATTAATCCAAATTATTTAAATGATTTTTATGGATTTATCCATGAATCCATTATTATTATTATTTATTTTAATAATATCAATATTGACCCAGAATGAGTAATACTATATGTTGTCAGGGTTAAAGTAGATTGGATTAAATAATGATTAAAACCAAAAGATAAGGGTTATAATGTGTCCTAAAAATGTCTAGAAATAATTATATTCGAGGATATATAACCATTATAATATATAATTTTTAAATAAATAACTATTTTTACATTTATAATTGAATACTAATTTACAATAAATAAATATTTTGAGAGTTTTCAAAAGGGCCCATAAACTAGATTTTAAAAGGGATCCTCCTACCTCACATCATTACACCATTGTGTGACAAATAGATCTACCAAACCCTTACCTTTTTTCTTCCATTCACCCATATTTAATTTTTAGAGATACTGGTCATCGAAATAGGCCAACCCTAGATCCTCGATGAAGATATCTAAAGGATGTTCGTTCAAGAAAAAGTAATCATTTTTTTCCAACTAATCCTTATTCTTTTATTCATTTACTTAATATTCATGTGTTCTTTCATCAATTATATAATTAACTCAATATAATATATATTATTATATGTTATTTTTAATATTATAGAACCATATTTTACCTTTACCTAACCTTCAAAAAATTACGGCACTACGCTTGCATACGTGAGGCCTACCGTCTCCACTTAATTGTGTAATATATTTTTCATCACCACTGATGATGGAAATAATATACACACATATATATATATATATGTGAATTATGGAATGATATGGATTCTATAAAAACTAATATTTTATTTACTTATATATCATTTCACAAATATTGGAATGATATTGTCACTCGTTTATACGTAAACCCACCACCTCCACAACTCGATGCAATTCATTTTCCAGGATCACCATTCATGAATGATTATGAAATTGATTATAATTAATAAATATGATATCTATACCCTTAATAAAATTATAAACATGAAATATCTATATCTTATGAACATGAATCATGACATAATGAAGAAACATGCATAAGAAAATAATGTAGTGAACACATGAAACAAGGGTAATAAAAAATATTAATAAGAAATGGGTGATAAGATGATATAATAGAATAAAATATGAAATACTGAATATTAATATGGTTATATTATAAATCAATAACAATATTTAAACAATTATACTGTATTTTTAGATACATAGAATTGAAATCGGACCTAAGGTATTGGATTTTAATTCATATTTTATTGCTAAGTGATACATGACTTATTCACCATGTCTTTATTTTATATGGTTTATATAATTCCAAATTATTATAATATCATTAATCATAACATATCAATGCTATTTATTTTTTATTTAATGTTAGGGGGTCATAAAATATAATTTATTACAAATTAGTGGGGTTTTAAATCATAATGACATCCTTAATCAAGACTGTTTCTATTTGAGTCACTATTGGGAAATTATTCCCTTCCATATATTTGTTTTTTTAAAAGAAAAAAATTATTTTTAATAATTTAATTTGATTTATTAAATTCTATTCGTACACATTTAAAATATTTTATAAAATGGTTTGAAAGAATTATTTTTTTTGTTTTCAAAATGAGGTTCCTTATGACTTTTCTAACCAAAATATAGAAGAATCGTTTTTTAACTAATGTGGAATGAGTGGTTTTTTCTATCATCAAAAAACCTTAATTTTTTAAATCTTACATCATAAGTTGACTTGGTTATTTTAAAATATAATTTTCTATTTTATATTTTCATGAATTTTTAAATAACTTATTTAAATTTTAAAATTTTTATATATGTTAATATATTTAAATTGTTTATATAGAGTATTTTTATCTAATTCAACATCCAAAATTGGTTCTTATTCTTAGATGAATTTTTATTTTAAGATATATTATACTATTATTTATTGAATGGTTTGTGATCACATTGAACTATGGATGTTCTATTCTGATATAATTCATCATTTATGGTAAAAAAATTCACATTTTGTATTCTGGTTTTTAATTATAATGATATTTTTGTTTATGATTAACTTCATTCATAGGAGGAATGAATTGGACATAGTAATTGATGTGCGTGGCCCAATATACCCTACAAATTCATCATTATTTATCATTAAAAAATATAGTTTTAGTATCAGCCAAGGCCTTACAAATTTACATATGGTGTCCTAGATGAAGCCATGTTGGTATGTTTATGTTGTCCTGTATTACGCATTCCCTCATTATCAGATTATCTATTTACATTACATTTGACTAATAGACATGTGTAATGTATATACTTAAGTTAAATTCTGACATGTTTTTTTATATGGAATCATTTGATCATCTTTCATTCCTTCATTATTTTATTTAGGATATAGAGTAAATGGAATGTGTTTTAGTTAATCACCTTTCTGTAATCTTTTATACTTTTTTTATGATCGATTCTAATGTATGTATACTATTTTTGATCATATAAGCTCACCCATTTGTTATGATTTATTTTTTCCCAGTATTTTAATAAGTATATCAAAAATGATATAATAGGTTACACTAAAGAATATAATGGTGTCGTAAAAAAAATATTTTTTATATTTCATGTTTAAAATGAAATTTGAATTTAAAATATATATCTAGTTTTCCAAGACTACTAATCTATTTGGTCCTTTGGTAATTGATTTCTTGTATCATATCCCAATGTAATAAAGTTAATCCCTGACTATGGGGTACTATGCATTGGGTCTTTATTGATGGTATCATATAATTATTATTAGAAACATTAGGAAATAGATTTAAAAAAAATAAATTAGGGAATACAACCCAATGGGTATGTATGTGAAAAAGCATTATTCAAGGAATAATTTCTTTTCATTTTATGGACAATGATGAATGGTAAGGTAACCCATTTAGGTTCATATGATCATTGAACTTACGGTAATTATGGGTATTTATATTTTTTGGAGTACAAAATGAAACATATGAGATGAAATTTTTGGATAAAACAATTATTTTTGAGAAATATTTTAAGGTAATATTCTAGGATTATTTTCACAAATTCATATAATAGTAATATTGTTTTAGAAAATAATCTACCCATAGGATGGGTGACACCCCATCACTTTTATAATGTTTGTGGGTTTTGAACTAAATATTGAAGGGAGACAATGGTAGATTACCTACAACTTGCCAATGTGAGGTCCTGGTTAGCAAGAATATTTTTTAGTTAAAACATACAATTTACAACTTTTATGTTTATTTTAGGGATGTTATTTATCAAATAGATAACCTTAGGATTGGAAAATGGTTTTGTGATTAATTTATTATTTCTATATCCGAAGACATTTTCTACTTTGTAAATACAGTAATATTAAGGGAAATATAATGTTATGGGTAATAAAGTACAAATTGTCTTTTGGAATCAAATAAAATATTATTATGGACATATTGTAACATCCCAAAGTTTTCTAAAAATAAATTTAAAATGATTGAAATTATGTTTAAGGTATATATTTATATGTATCCTTTAAACATAATTTTATTTCTTCTATGTTTTGAATTTCAAGAAAAAACAGTCATCTACAATTGTGTTCAGTATGTTATTTAGAGTCTGATGAAACAAACTTGTTTTTTTGGTGAATAGTAACATGCCCTTATGAATAGTAATATGAATTCTAATATTACCTCAGGAATAGTAAATAATAATATTATTTTATTTTCCCAAGGAAATAGGATAATGGGATCTTAATTAATTTTCTAATGTCACATAAAACTAATTGCACTTCAATATTGTTATTTTTAGAATTAACTCTGACCTTATTTAAAAATTAAATTAATAATATTTAGGAAATTATTTTTGAAAAATGGAGTTCATTTTTGAATTCTACACATCGAAAAATGGTTGGGGTAAATTTTTGTTATTTTTCTGAAACTCATGAATTTTCGGTGAATAGTGAAATTCGATAAAATATCGTATAATAAATTTATCAGTAAAAATGCAGTATTTATGACATCATAAATGATGCAAAGACGCTTTCCTCGAACTCACGTGATATTTTCACTATTTAGGGCCACTTTATTTTAGATTATTCACAGTCTTGATAAAAATATTATAATAATAATTAAAATAATCTAAAATACATCCCCTCCTCCACTATATATATCACCCTCACTCCCCTCTTCCTCCCACACCTCTCAAGCCATTAGCATTGTCTAATTTCTGCCAAATTCCCTCCCCAATCTTCTTCCCCACGTCCTAGAGCTGCTGGTGTCACCAAAAGACCAAAATCAAAGCCCTCAAGAAGGATCTCAAGGAGAAGAGATCAAGAGGTAAACAACCTCTTTTATTTTCATTCATTTCATTCATTTTTTTGTTATTCTCTTCCATTCCCATTGTCTTGTGTTTGGAAATTTCATTAAATATTCCCCCCTTAATTTCCATATCTTTTATGAGTGATGAGATATTCCATTCCTCTCATGAATCTTCTTTTTATGAAATTTTAAGAGACGCCGTTAGGCTGCCAAATTTTCGTAAGAAATTTCTCATGTTTTATTTATTTCATGATTCCTTTCTCTTATTTCTTCACCCCCTCTTATCCAAGAGGCATGAAATATCCAGAATCATGTATATTATAGATTTTTTCATGTTTATGGAAAATTACAAATCATTATTCTTCTCCTCTCTCACTTATTTAAGGAATAAAAACATTGCCCGTGATGCGTCGAATTACCGACATCGTGGACGATGTAATTTCACTTTCCATTAATTCGTTCATGTCTGGTCTTGAAACCATTTATATGGTTGAACCAGGTTATAATATATGTTTTATGACTCATATAAGGTTGTGTAAGTATTTTTACTCATGATTCACATTTATAATACTAAATGAGGTTGTAATTATCAATGAACCACTTAAATGATCTTAACGAACATAATTATTGTTTTAACTTATGAATCATCATCATATAAAGCATCAAAGTGATAAATGGAATAACTTATGGTACTGGAAATATTTAAATACTAATCCATTCCAATTCTGGAGTTTCACTTCCAATCAACATGAACGATTCATCATGAACCGATTGTGAAAATCACAAAAGAACTCACCCAAAATAATGCAAGGAACAAAATACTAACAATTAAGGGGTGAAATGAGGTTATGAAATGACCGTATAAGATTTTATAAATATGAAAATGTTTCTGTAAAATTATAATGACACTCTTTTAACCATTATACAGGAGGTTTAAACAATTTTTAAGTAAGGAAAACCTAAGGTAAAGGAATTCTTAACCCGATTTCCATTCTTTGGGTTAACCATCTACTTTATTATTTATGTGCTATTTAAATTGTTTGTGTGGTGGGTTATTTTTATATTATGTTTCATTATGTCTATTTACAGAGTATATACATATTCCATCCACTCTATTATGTCTCACATCATGTATATGATGTTTATAAGGGACTTTTCTTCTAAAATTCTTTTTTTTTAAATTCTGTTTTGCAATATTCAAAAGAAATGTTTTTATGCTATTATTTATGTTGTATGATTATGTTTTGGTTATTGTGCATTGTTTATAATGAAGTCTGGGACCTATATTTCCCCCCAATGCATTGGGTATGAGTAAGTTGGAGGTCAGCCGTATGGTTACTCCAAGTGTAACTGCGATGGTTACACAAAGTAAGGTATCCATGAGGGTTACAAATTTTAAGGTAGCCAAGATGGTTACAAGATTATGTATGTAATGCCCCAAGATACCTCTATGATTTTATTTATGCTTGTTTGGATCTTGTGTAAATCTCATGTTACACAAAGTATGTTTTTTATGGGTGGAAAACATGTCTTTTGAAAATGTTTTCATACGTCATGCGTATTCATGGACTAAGGTGATTTTTCCTTCTTTTTCATACCTGACTGAGCTTTTGTGCTCATCCCAAGTTTTTAAACGACTTTTCACAGGTTAATGGATGAGTAATACAAGGAAGGATGACATGTTAAATGTTGAAGAATTGTCAAGGAGTCTTGTTTTATGTTTTAATGTTTTATATTCTGAGGAAAATGGAAACTGATTTTATGGTATCCACTATGTAACGATGTTTAATGTTATGAATGTTTTGTCTTAATTATCTAAAACTCTAAACATTAAAATATCCTCAATGTAAAAGGAAGTTTTTTCTTGAATAAATTCAAGATTATGTATGAAACAAGTGCGGGTCATTATAGTTGGTATCAGAGGATGGTTTAGATAACTTTAGGGGTTACGGTGATGCTAATAGAATACCATAAAAAATTTTCACTCTATGTTTAATTTGTTATAGAATTTAAAGATTACCATGTTGCTTCATCTAAGAAATGATTGTTCAAAATGGTTGTCCGCAGAAGGAACATGGATGCTAAATAGGAGAGGAACCGACATAATGACATCCTTCTTGATCTACAGCCCGGAATGGCAGTGATTGGAACCGAGCAGTTTGTGACAGTAATGGCTCAACTAACGCAGGCTATAAATGGTGGTAGAATCCATGCAAGAGAACCAATAGAGGTACCCCAACAGAACCTGACAGTGGTGGAACATTTTATCAGACAATATCCTCTTGCATTCAATGGATCTTCTGACCCAGTGGCAGTAGAAGGATGGATTAAAGCCCCTGAAAAGATATTTTATGTTATGGGATCTTCAGAAAATCAAATGGTAAGTCTTGAAATATATCGTTTTGAAGGGGAAGATGATAAGTGGTGGTCAATGGTAAGGAATATCAGGGGTAGAGAGGATTTTGATGCCTTAGTGTGGGATGAATTTAAAAGTATTTTTCTTGAAAAATATTTTCCAAAGGTGGTGCGACTTAGAATGGAGAAGCAATTCCTTGAATTGAAACAAAAGAAGGACGATTCAGTGGTTGTGTATGAAGCGAACTTCACCCGACTGGCGAGGTATGCTCCAAATCTTATTCTGGATCTTGATAGAAAAATCAACCAATTTTACTCAGGATTGAAGCCAAGGTATCGAAGGTCATTGGCCTCCCATGAATTCAAAAGTTATGAGAAACTTGTACGATGTGCTGAGAGGATAGAGATGGAATTTGCTGAAGATCTCATGCATTTTGGAAACAAAGAGAAGAAGAGGTCTCGTTTGCATGAAATGGGTAATAATCAACCAAAGAAATCTGATGGTAAGAAAATCCAGTTTCCAGTTTGTGAAATGTGTGGCAAGAATCACCCTGGGGAATGTCTTATCAAAACTGGGAAGTGTTTTAAATGTGGTATGTTTGGACATATGGCCCGAGATTGAAATGAAAATGATCTAAAGACTAATCCTGATATGCAAACTGTAAAGTGTTTTAAATGTGGTGAGATGGGTCACTTTGCAAATGCATGTCCAAAGAGGGATCCAAATGATGCAAAGAATCCAGACTACAAGAAGAAAGGTGTAGTGAGATCCTTTGCGACTACGTCAGCAGGTGTTGGTCCATCCAATGATGTCTTATCATGTACACTGTTTATTCAATCGGATTTTGCTAACGTTTTGATTGATACGGGGTCTACACATTCCTTCATCTCTGAGAAATTTTATGGTAGATTGGAAATATCACCTCAACAAATGAGACCGGAACTTTTTGTTAAATCACTCGGGGGAAATTTTATAGCAAAGAGGAATTATAAGAATATTTCTATTGTGGTATGTGGAAAGACTTTACCTGAAAACCATGTTGTTTTACCCTTAGTCAAGTTTTATTTTATTCTCGGGATGGACTGGCTTTCTGATTATCATGCTAAGATTGACTGTAGATCTAAAGAAGTTGTTTTTCAGAAATAGATTCAGTGTGTATACAATAATGAACCCATAAAATTGATAACATATCAGGAAAAAGATAATCTACTAAAAGATGTAAGTGAAAGTTATCTTCCTCTTATTGTTGAAAACAAGGGAACTATTCAAATTAATGATGTGCCAGTGGTAAATGAATACCTTGACGTTTTTCTTGCGGAGTTACCTAGTGTCATACCTGAACGAGAAGTCGAATTCACAATTGATTTAGTTCCTGATGCTAAGCCAATTTCAAAAACCCCCATATCGTATGGCTCCAATTGAACTTCATGAATTGAAAAATTAGTTGTAGGATTTGCTTGTCAAAGGCTTCATTCATCCCAGTACTTCACCATGGGTAGCCCCTGTTTTGTTTGTCAAAAATAAAGATGGTTCAATGAGACTTTGTATTGATTATAGATCTTTGAATAACATCACTGTTAAAAAAAAGTATCATTTTCCTCATATTGATGACTTGTTTGATCAGCTCCAGGGAGCTCGGTACTTTTCCAAGATTGACTTGAGATCCGGATACCATCAGCTGAAGGTGAAGGAGGATGACAACCTGAAAACAGCCTTTCGTACTAGATATGTGCATTATGAATTTGTTGATATGCCATTTGGGTTAACTAATGCACCAGTTGTATTCATGATTCTTATGAATAGAGTATTTCATGAGTTCTTGGATAAATTTGTGGTTGTATTTATTGATGGCATTCTAGTTTTTTCTAAAAATAATGAGGAGCATGAAAAACATCTAAGGGTTGTTTTACAAAATATAAAAGAAAAGAAACAATATGGAAAATTCAGCAAGTGTGATTTTTGGTTGCAACAGATTTTTTTTCATGGGAACATTGTAAATAAGTATGGAATAACAGTTGATCCTTCCAAAACAAAAGTAGTTGATGAATGGCCAAGACCCACAACTATTACTGAGATTCACAGTTTTCTAGGCTTATCATGTTATTACTGACAGTTTGTTAAGAACATTGCACGGTTATCTAGCCCAACAACTAAGTTAACACAGAAGGGGGTTAAATTTGTTTAGAGAGAAGAATGTTATGTTTGTTTTCAGGAACTAAAGAAGAGATTGGTGAATTCTCCATTTTTGGACTTACCTTCCCGGAATGGTGAGTTTGTCATCTATAGTGATGCATCTTTGAAGGGACTTGGTTGTGTTTTGATGCATAATAATCAGGTAATTTCCTATGCTTCAAGACAACATAAACCTCATGAGCTGAATTATCCCACACATGATTTGGAATTAGAAGCTATGGTTTTTGCTTTGAAAATATGGAGGCATCATCTATACGGAACCAAATGCCAAATATATACTGACCATAAAAGTCTTAAGTATATATTCACTCAGAAGGAATTGAACATGTGGAAGAGAAGATGGCTATAACTGATATAGGATTATGACTGCACGATCAATTACCATCCTGGAAAAGCAAACAAAGTAGTGGATGGCTTAAGTCGGAAAAATCATGCATCATTAACCATGCCACGTTTGGAACATGATCCCTTTATTAATGATTTGATGAATTTTGGCTTAGAAGTTGTTCGTGCAGGGAATATATCTGTTTTGATTTAGGTTTCAGTGCAGTCTTCGTTGTCAGACATAATTATGAAAGCGGAGAGGGAAGACCGTGAGCTACAGAAAAAGGTAGAATTGGTTAAAATGGGTATGTTTCCAGAATTTAATCTTGATAAAATTGTGTTTTAAGATTTGGAAAAAGGTTTTGTGTGCCTTGTGATTCCCAACTGAAGAACGAATTGTTGTGTGAGGCTCATAGTTCTCCATTTTTTGTTCATCCTGGAAGTACTAAGATGTATAGAGACCATCGAGAGTTTACTGGTGGAATGGGATGAAAAGTGATATTTCTGATTTTACAATGAAATGTTTGACATGTCAGCAGGTGAAAGCATAGCGGCAGTTACCGAAGGGGATGCTTCAGCCTTTGCCAGTGCCAAAATGGAAATGGGAGAATATATCCATTGATTATGTGGTGGGACTACCAAAGACTTCTCGAGGTAAAAATGCGATATGGGTTATTGTTGATCGGCTAACAAAGTCTGCTCATTTTCTTTCTGTTCGAGATACAATGACATTAGCTTTCTTGATTTTACCTCAAGTAGATTGTCAGGTTATATGGAGTTCGTCTTTCCATTGTGTCTGACCGAGATCCCAGGTTCACTTCTAAATTTTGTAAGGGACTTTAGAAGTCTTTTGGCACAGAGTTGAATTTCAGTACAGCTTTTCATCCTCAATCAGATGGGCAGTCAGAATGAACGATTAAAACTTTGGAGGATGTGCTTCGAGCTTGTTCAATGAACAATCAGGGAAGTTGGAATCAACATAATTAATTAGTTGAGTTTTCTTATAATAACAGTTTCCATTCCAGTATTCAGATGGTACCTTTTGAGGCCTTGTACGGAAAGCGGTGTCGGACTCCTGCGTTTTGGGATGAAATCGGTGAAAGAATGTTGATGGGGCCAGAATTAGAAGAAGAAGTTTCTGAGAATGTGAGGATGATCCAGCAACACATGAGGACAGCTCAGAGCAGGCAAAAAAGTTATGCAGATAACAGAAGAAAGACTTCTCTTTCGAGGTAGGTGAACATGTTTTCCTTAAAATATATTCTTTGAAAAGTGTGATGAGTTTTGGTAAGAAAGGGAAACTATGTACACGGTTCATCGGTCCTTTGGAATCTTGGATAAAGTTGGAATAGTTTCATACCACATAGCTTTTCCTCCGAGCTTATTTCAGGTACACAAAGTTTTTCATGTTTCGAATTTGAGAATATATGTTCCAGATTCATCACATGTCTTGAGGCCAGAAGCAGTTCAGCTGACAGAGAACCTTTCTTATGAAGAAAAACCGGTTCAGATTCTTGATCGAAGAGAACAGGTATTAAAGAATAAGGTAATCCACTAGGTAAATGTTTTTTGGAGAAATCACATGGTTAAAGAAGCAACCTGGGAGTCTGAAAATGATATGAGGGAAAAATACTCTCAGTTGTTTAATATGTAAATAAAATTGCGAGGACTCAATTTCAAGAAGGTTGGGATAATGTAACAAACCAAGGTTTTCTAAAAATAAATTGAAAATGCTTGAAATTTTGTTTAAGGTATATATTTATAAGTATCCTTTAAACATAATTTTATTTCTTCTACGTTTTGAATTTCAAGAAACTGTCATCTACAATTGTGTTCAGTATGTTATTTAGAGTCTGATGAAACAAAATTGTTTTTTGGTGAATAGTAACATGACCTTATGAATAGTAATATTAACTCATGAATAGTAAATAATATTATTATATTATTTACCCAAGGCAATAGGATAATGGGATCTTAATTAATTTTCCAATGTCACATAAAACTAATTACACTTCAATATTGTTATTTTTCGAATTAACTGTGACCTTATTTAAAAATTAAATTAATAATATTTAGAAAATTGTTTTTAAAAAATTTAGTTCATTTTTGAATTCTACACGTCGAAAAATGGTTGGGGTAAGGTTTTGGTATTTTTCTGAAACTCTTGAATTTTCGGTGAATTGTGAAATGCGATAAAATACCGTATAATCAATTTATCAGTAAAAATTCACTATTTATGACATCATAAGTGATGCAAGGCCACTTTCTTCGAACCCACATGATATTTTCACTATTTAGGGACACATGATTTGAGATTATTCATAGTCTTCATAAAAATATTATAGTAATAATTAAAATAATCTAAAATACCTCCCCTCCTCCACTATAAATGTCACCCTCACTCCCCTCTTCCTCCCACACCTCTCAAGCATTGAGCATTGTCTAATTTCTGCCAAATTCCCTCCCCAATCTTCTTCCCCACGTCCTAGAGATTCTGGTCTCACCAAAAGACCAAAATCAAAGCCTTTAAGAAGGATCTCAAGGAGAAGAGATCAAGAGGTAAACAACCTCTTTTATTTTCTTTCATTTCTTTCATTTTTTTTGTTATTCTCTTCCATTCCCTTTGTCTTGTGTTGGGATATTTCATTAAATATTCCCCCCTTACTGTCCATATCTTGTATGAATGATTAGATATTCCATTCCTCTCATCAATCTTGTTTTTATGAAATTTTAAGAGACGCCGTTCGGCTGCCGAATTTTCGTAAGAAATTTCTCATGTTTTCTTTATTTCATGATTCCTTTCTCTTCTTTCTTAACCCCCTCTTATCCAAGAGGCATGAAATCTCCATAATCATGTATATTCTGTATTTTTTCATGTTTATGGATTATTAAAAATCATTATTCCTCTCCTCTATCACTTATTTAAGGAATAAAAACATCGTCTGTGATGTGTCGAATTACCGACATCGTGGACGATGTAATTTCACTTTCCCTTAATTCTTTCATGTCTGGTATTGAAACCATTAATATGGATGAACCAGGTTAAAATATATGTTTTATGTCTCATATAAGAATCTGGAATTCCTTTCACTCATGATTCAAATTTATAAGACAAAATGAGGTTGTAATTATCAAAGAACCACTGAAAATATCTAAACGAACATAATTAAAGTTTTAACTTATGAATCATCATCATATAAAGCATAAAAGTGATAAATGGTATAATTTATGGTACTGGAAATATTTAAATACTAATCCATTCCAATTCTGGAGTTTCACTTCCAATCAACCAGAACGATTCATCATGAACCGATCGTGGAAATCACAAAAGAACTCACCCAAAATAATGCAAGGAACAAAATACTAACAATTAAGGGGTGAAATGAGGTTATGAAATGACCATATACGATGTTATAAACATGAAAATGTTTCTGTAAAATTCTAATAACACTCTTTTAACCATTATACAGGAGGTTTAAAGAATTTTGAAGTAAGACAAGCCTAAGGTAAGGGAATTCATAACCCGATTTCCATTCTTTGGGTTAACCATCTACTTTATTATTTATGTGCTATTTAAATTGTTTGTGTTATGGGTTTTGTTTATATTATGTTTCATTATGTGTATTTACAGAGTATATACACATTCCATCCACTCTATTAAGTCTAAATTCATGTATATGATGTTTATAAGGGACTTTTCTTCTAAAATTATTTTTTTTAAATTCTGTTTTTCAATATTCAAAAGAAATGTTTTTATGCTATTATTTATGTTGTATGATTATGTTTTGGTTATTGGGAATTGTTTATAATGAAGGGAGGGACCTATATTTCCCCCCAATTCATTGGGTATGAGTAAGTTGGAGGTCAGCCATATGGTTACTCCAAGTGAAACTGCGATGGTTACACAAAGTAAGGTAGTCGTGATGGTTACAAATTTTAAGGTAGCCAAGATGGTTACACGATTATGTAAGTAATGCCCCAAGATACCTCTATGATTATATTTATGCTTGTGTGGATCTTTTTTTAATCTCATGTTACACAATGTAAGTATTTATGGGTGGAAATCATGTCATTTTAAAATGTTTTCATACGTCATGTGTATTCATGGACTAATGTGATTTTCCTTTTTTTCATACCTGACTGAGCTTTTGTGCCCATCCCAAGTTTTTAAATGACTTTTCAGAGGTTAGTGGATGAGTAATACAGGGAAGGAAGACATTGTAACAACCCAAAATTTTGAATAAATATTGCTTCCTAATTTTGTGTGTTATTTTATTTTATTATTATACTCAACAAAAATGTTTAATTTGATAACATGAGTATAATTAAAATGAGACCGTTGGGCTTTGACTGTTATATGACCATTGGTCAATATGACCACTGGAAACTAAATGTTTTGATTATTTCCTCTAAATACAAGTAATCTTGGTTAATTATTATAGAAGGAAGATTCGATGGCCTGACCCAGTAGTCTTGGACCGATCGAAGCCCATCTAACAGAACTTGGGAAGGAGGTAGCATCACTGGGCTTTTCTCTAGACCAAACCCAAGCCGAACATCATCGTGTTAAGCTAGAACGGAATCTCCTTTGCGAGAAGTTCAAACTAATAGAAATTACTACTCGTGCGATGTTAGCTGAGCCTCCCTTAGATTCTCTCACCTTAGCACACCTTACACTTTGGTCCTATGCTGGTGTGATAAGGGGCTATGTTAGGAGACTGTAACTGCCTTGTGTAATTCTTTGTTTTAAATAAAAATTGGGATTTCTTCTTATGATGATGTTTATGAATTATCAAATGATCGGATAAATATAGTATGCATATTTTTGATGAATTTTAGAAAAAGGATATTTTAAAAATGGTTATGTAAACCTTAAATAATTAAAAATGTGTAATGATTTTCGAAAAATGGTCTTCTACAATTATGTTCAGTACGAAATTTAGAGTCTAATAAGATCAAAATAATTTTTGATGAATAGTAAATTATGAATAGTGATTTTATGATTAGGATTAGTAATGTGTCCAAATGGATTAGTAATATCACTTAAAAAAAGTATTAATATAATCTAGGCACCTTGATTAATTAATGTGATTCAATAAAATTGTTAAATAATGTTTTCATAAATTATTATTCAAGTATTAGTTTTTCTAATGAATAGTGTTTTTTAATTAAAAATTTAATTAAAAATATTTAGAAATTTTTTTTTATAAAACAGATTTCATTTTTGAACTTAGAGCACCGATATTATGCTATGTTAATTTTTGGGGTTTTTTCTGAAAAAGGAATTTTCGGTGAATAGTTTTTTTATTTAAAATTTAAATTAAAAATATATAGAAATTTTTTTTATAAAATGGAGTTCATATTTGTAATCAGAGTGTTGATATTTGGTTAAGGTGAAATTTTGGGATTATTCTGAGAAAATTGAATTTTCGATGAATAGCGAAAATACAGTTTTTAAGTTACGGGTGTCAAATGACAACATTAAATGATGTATTAAGTATGTAATCAATATGGTCGACTTATGAATAGTAAGATAAGGTATGAGGTGTACCAAGTGGCCAATACCATGGGCAAGCCCATGGTTTTGCCAAAACCACCAATGAGGTGTCCCATGGCCATTAATGCCTTGTCCCCTCACTTTCCCTATAAATACCAAGCCATCCTCTCATCCATTCGACTCCCCACTCTCCCCCAACGACGTTATGGCCTCATTACCTACCAAATATTCCTCCCATGGTGCCCACAAGCCCTCAAGGTCCCAACCTTTGAGTTTTAAGAGTTATGTTTTAAGGTAAGGGATCTGATCTTTCTCTTTCTTTTCAAGAAATCTCTTTTATGTAATTTCTTTTATGCTCCATGTTATTATGTTAAAGGGTGTTCTTTTATACTACTATTACTGCCCTTTTCATGTTCACATAATGAGAGATCCCCTCTTACTCTCATTATTTCGTTTTATGAAATTTTAAGTGGCGCCGTTAGGCTGCCGAAATTTTTGTAACAGATTCTTTCTCCCTTCTCATTTTTCAAGATCTATTTTCATGTAAAGTATTTCAAGTTCCTTTTTATTATGTTGGGGAAAGATCTCTAAATTTATCATACTGATCTTTTATGACTATATGATAAGATACCCCATTTGATCTCTTCAATTCAGTATTTTGAAGTTTTAAGTGGCTCCGTTAGGCTGCCGAAATTTTATGTGGTTCTTCACCCTTCTCATTTTGAAGTTCTACTTTCATGTTAATTTTTTCAAGTTCCTTTTTATTATGTTGGGGTATTATTTCTAAATTTATCATACTGATCTTTTATTACCATATGATGAGAGACCCCATTTGATCTCTTCAATTCAGTATTTTGACGTTTTAAGTGGCGCCGTTAGGCTGCCGAATTTTTAAGTGGTTCTTCACCCTTCTCATTTTGAAGTTCTACTTTCATGTCAATTCATTCAAGTTCCTTTTTTTATGTTTGGGTATGATCTCTATATCTATCATACTGATATTTTATGACCATATGATGAGAGACCCCATTTGACCTCATCAATTCAGTATTTTGATGTTTAAGTGGCGTCGTTAGCCTGCTGAATTTTTAAGTGGTCCTTGCACCTTTCTCCCTTTTCAATGATCTAATTCCATGTCATGTATTGAAAGTTACTTTTTATTATGTTGGGGTTTGATCTCTATATATATCATACTGGTATTTTATGTTCATATGATGAGAGACCCTATTTGATCTCATCAATTCATTTTTGGTTGAAGTTTATGTAACGCTGTTAGGCAGCCGAATTTCCATAAGAGAAATCATATTTTTGTCTTCCTTTCATGTTCTTCATTCCTTATGGTATATTTTCAAATTTCATTACCATGTTCTTAAATATCTTATATTCTGTCCCTCTACTATTTTATGGGTCATTTATGAATGTTTGACCCATGTCCCCTCTCTTTTAAATGTTTTCTAAAACCCTGTAACATAGCCATTATGCTGCAGAATTTTCATCTCAAAATGTCTCTATCTTTCTTTGATTTTATTAAGTGAATACTCAATGCTACCTCTTCTATATGGGTATTAACATATATACCAAAATTTTCTATTTTAAATTCTGGGATTTACATACATGAAACCCGCTCTCCCCTTCCGTGGGTTTAAAGTGACGTAAAGATCATGTCTTTAAAGTAGTTTTTAAAACGTTATGATTATAAAATGAAACCCATTTAATTTATGATATATGGGTTGTTTATAAAATTATTGATGATGATATATGTGGCTCACATGATAATAAAGGCAAATTAAGTGTGTACCCTGATAGCGCTCCAATGCATTGGGTAATGATGTAACCACTAGAGATTACAATTTTCACGATACCTTGGTGAATAACCTTGGTAATTTTCAAACGACGCCTTGGGGATGGACCATGGTGATATGTTCATGATTGTCTATGTTAAATGATGCAGCAACATCTTCAAGTTATGAAAAATGTTATTTTTATTATGATATGGCTCCTGATTTATTTCTCATGCCTTAATGTTCTTTTCATGACCTTATTGAAGTATCTCAAGTTCACATGTAAAATGTTTCTATTGTTTCCCTTACTGGGCCTTCTGCTCACCATTTCTTTTGATGTATGTCCCCGGGTTATGAGATGCAGTAATGAACCTTGGATGAACATGAGGATAAGCCTTTCAAGTGTTTAAAAAGAATCTTTTATGTTTTCATGTTTAAAGTTCCTGGTTTCCAAGACACTAATCCTTAAAGATCCTCGGTTTTGTAAAATGTAATGAAAGATTATGTGATAAAAAGGTGGGATGCAATAGTTGGTATCAAAGGATGGTTTAGTTATTTGTGGAAATTAGGATATGAAGACTCTAGGAAGAAACCTATAGAAAAGTTCAAATATAGGAAATCTTCCTGGTATTTTGGTGAGTATTGAGTAAGGGGTTGCCAAGAAAATACATCCCTGTCTGGATAGGAGCAGGTAGAGGTGGCTCTGGCACAGATATACATAGGGGTAAAACCCGAAAACACCGCTATGAGCTAGTCTCCAACAGGAACTGGTACACGACAACGGGCCTTGCTACACTCTTGGTTACGACACTCCTGGGGGATATGCTTTGGTAAATTCATAAGCTTAGTATGAACCATTGTTAAAGGAACAAAGATAAAATAAAATAAAGATTCATATAAGAATATATGATCATGGATAACCAATATGGGAACCTAGGGGATCACAAGTTAGGGTATACTTTTCTTCTACAAGTTATCCCTATATTCTTTCAGTTCCTTTTCATGATTATTGGCTAAGTAATTAAGCCCCTAATTATGCTTTCTCTTCTTATTTAATGGTGGGAAATGGAAGAACATGTCCCAACAACCAATGTGATATGAAATGCGATGATTGTCGTATTAATATTACAAGGATGATTAGGGGATTAAAATATGATTATTATTTTGGAAGACGTTCACTATTTTAGGGACCCTATATGATCGAGGTAAATAGATTACTACGGTATTTTCATTGAGGAGTAAGGTTGACTTATATTTTGAAGAATCGATGAATTTACGGTGGACTTATAGTAATTTAGGTTACTTAGGGAAATGATTAAACTATCATTGGTAAAATATGATTAGGTTAGATACTTTTGTTATAAGATGTTAGGAGTGGTTGATATTGTTTGGAGATGAACAATGAAGTTTATTTTGGAAGACTATGTTATCAAATCCTTCTTGTATTTGGGTTTCAATCTTAGTTTGGTTAATTTTGAGGAATTTTAAGGACTGTTATTTATGGAATGGACTATGATGAACATTGGGTAGTACCATGGAACATTGAAGATTTAAAAGTAGTTTCCATTCCTATAGGATTATTTCTTTTTGAAGAGTTGTTTTACCTTACCCTTTCATTTTTTGGGATAATGTTTAAAGATAGAATAAATAGATAGTTAATATTTTGTGGATTATGTGATTCTCTAGAAGAAGATTCTTGTGTTTTGATGAGACCAAGTAATTTTGAATGCTCATCGTTTGGAGAAAAGATTAGTTTTGGTAGAATATTATTAAAGGATGAAACTCTACATGAAGGTAGGTATATTTTATTATGGTTTTGTTCTATTTAGTAAATGAATTCCTCAAAATTATTAAAAGGAACGTGAAACAAAAATGTTGTTTTTTTACGTTTCGTACTAGGTAATCAAAGACCGTTTACACACATCGTAAGTTTGGGATTTTCTTATGGTTAACTTTCTCCTAATCATGTTTTCTAGCACTCACCCCCAGAACATGACACTTTATTTTTTTCTTCCATATCCATGTTTTCCTCCATGGAATCCTAGTATGGGTTAACTCGGGTGACCTTTGTACTTCCCTTTCTTTCTTTTAAAGTAATAGTTTTTCTGACTCATTTTTCGATGTGGGACTTTCAATGAAATTTCAAAACCCAATTTAAATAAAAAATTGCGAGGATTCAATTTCTTAAGGGGGGAAGATTGTAATGACCCGAAATTTTGAATAAATATTGTTTCCTAATTTTGTGTGTTATTTCATTTTATTTTTATACTCAACAAAAATGTTTCATTTGATAAGATGAGTATAACTAAAATGAGACCGTTGGGCTTTGACTATTATATGACCATTGGTCAATGTGACCACAGGAAACTAAACGTTTTGATTATTGCCTCTAAATACAAGTAATCTTGGTTAATTATTATAGAAAGAAGATTTGATGGCCTCACCCAGTAGTCTTGGACCGATCGAAGCCATCTAACAGAACTTGGGAAGGAGGTAGCACCACTGGGCTTTGCTCTGGACCAAACCCAAGCCGAACTTCATCGTGTGAAGCTAGAACGGAATCACCTTTGCGAGAAGTTCAAACTAATAGAAATTACTACTCGTGTGATGTTAGCCAAGCCTCCCTCAGATTCTCTCACCTTAGAACACCTTACACTTAGGTCCTATGCTGTTGTGATAAGGGACTATGTATGGAGACCATAACTGCCTTGTGTAATCCTTTATTTTAAATAAAAATGGGGATTTCTTATTATGATGAAGTTTATGAATTTTCAAATGACCGGATAAATATAGTATGCATATTTTTGATTAATTTTAGAAAAAGGTTATTTTAAAAATGGTTATGTAAACCTTAAATAATTAAAAATGTGTAATGATTTTTGAAAAATGTTCTTCTACAATTATGTTCAGTATCAAATTTAGAGTCTAATAAGATCAACTTAATTTTTGATGAATAGTAAATTATGAATAGTGATTTTATGATTAGGATTAGTAATGTGTCCAAATGGATTAGTAATCTCACTTAAAGAATGTATTAATATAATCTAGGTACCTTGATTAAGTAATGTGAATCAATAAAATGGTTAAGTAACAGTTTCATAAATTATTATTAAAGTATTAGTTTTTTCAGGTGAATAGTGTTTTTTAATTAAAAATTTATTTAAAAATATTTAGAAAATTATTTTTTTAAAACGGATTTCATTTTTGAACTCAGAGCACCGATATTATGCTTTGGTAATTTTTGGGTTTTTTTCTGAAAAATTGAAATTTCGGTGAATAGTGTTTTTATTTAAAAATTATATTAAAAATATTTAGAAAATTATTATTATAAAATGGAGTTCATATTTTTAATCAGAGCGTTGATATTTGGTTAAGGTTAAATTTTGGGATTATTCTGAGAAAGTTAAATTTTTGATGAATAGTGAAAATATAATTTTTAAGCTACGGGTGTCTAATGACATCATTAAATGATGTATTAAGTATGTAATCAATATTATCGACTTATGAATAGAAAGATAAGGTATGAGGTGTCCCAAGTGGCCAATACCATGGGCAAATACCATGGGAAAGCCCATGGTTTTACCAAAACCACTAATAAGGTGTCCCTTGGCCCCTAATGCCTTGACCCCTCACTTTCCCTATAAATACCAAGCCATACTCTCATCCATTCGACTCCCCACTCTCCCCCAACGATGTTCTGGTCTCATTACCTCTCAAGGAGTCCTCCCAAGGTGCCCACAAGCCCTCAAGGTCCCAACCATTGAGTTTTAAGAGTTATGTTTTAAGGTAAGGGATCTGATCTTTCTCTTTCTTTTCAAGAAATCTCTTTTATGTAATTTCTTTTTTGCTCCATGTTATTATGTTAAAGGGTGTTCTTTTATACTAATCTTACTTCTCTTATCATTTTCACATAATTAGGGATCTCCTCTTATGCTCATTATTTCGTTTTATGAAGTTTTAAGTGGCGCCGACAGGCTGCCGAAATTTTTGTAACAGATTCTTTCTCCTTTCTCATTTTTCAAGATCTATTTTCATGTAAAGTATTTCAAGTTCCTTTTTATTATGTTGGGGAATGATATAGAAATTTATCATACTGATATTTTATGACCATATGATGAGAGACCCCATTTGACCTCTTCAATTCAGTATTTTGATGTTTTATGTGGCGCCGTTAGGCAGCCGAAATTTTAAGTGGTTCTTCACCCTTCTCGTTTTGAAGTTCTACTTTCATGTCAATTCTTTCAAGTTCCTTTTTATTATTTTGGGGTATGATATATAAATTTATCATACTGATATTTTATTACCATATGATTAGAAACCCCATTTGATCTCTTCAATTCAGTATTTTGAAGTTTTAAGTGGCGCAGTTAGGCTGGCAAATTTTTAAATGGTTCTTCACCCATCTCATTTTGAAGTTCTACTTTCATGTCAATTCTTTCAAGTTCCTTTTTATTATGTTGGGGTATGATTTCAATATCTATCATACGGATCTTTTATGACCATATTATGAGAAACCCCATTTGATCTCTTCAATTCAGTATCTTGATGTTTAAGTGGCGTCGTTAGACTGCTGAATTTTTAAGTGGTCCTTGCACCTTTTTCCCTTTTCAAAGTTCTAATTCCATGTCAAGTCTTTCAAGTTACATTTTATTATATTGGGGTATGATCTATATATATATCATACTGGTCTTTTATATTAATAATATTAGAGACCCTATTTGATATCATCAATTCATTTTTGGTTGAAGTTTATGTAACACTGTTAAGCTGCCGAATTTTCATAAGAGAAATCTTATTTTTGTCTTCCTTTCATGTTATTCATTTCATATGGTATATTTTCAAATTTCAATAACATGTTCTTAAAACGCTTATATTCCGTCCCTCTACTGTTTTATGGGTCATTTATGAATGTTTGACCCATGTCCCCTCTCTTTTAAATGTTTTCTAAAACCCTGTAACATAGTCGTTATGCTACAGAATTTTTGTCTCAAAATGTCTCTCTCTTTCTTCGAATTTTTTAAGTGAATACACAAAGCTATCTCTTCTATATGGGTATTCACATATATACCAAAATGTTCTATTTTAAATTCTGGGATTTACATACATGAAACCCACTCTCCCCATCCGTGGTTTTAAAGTGACGTAAAGATTATGTCTTTAAAGTAGTTTTTAAAACGTTATGATTATAAAATGAAACCCATTTCTTTTATGCTATATGGGTTGTTTATAAAATAATTGATGATGATATATGTGGATCACCTGATTATAAATGAAAATTTAAGGGTGCGCCCTGATAGCGCTCCAATGCATTGGGTAATGATGTAACCACTAGAGATTACAATTTTCACGATACCTTGATGAATAACCTTGGTAATTTTCAAATGACACCTTGGGAATGGACCTTGGTGATATGTTAATGAATGTCTATGTTAAATGATGCAGCCACAACCTCAAGTTATGAAAATTGTTATTTTTATTATGATATGCCTCATGATTTATTTCTCATGCCTTAATGTTCTTTTCATGACCTTATTGAAGTATCTCAAGTTCACATGTAAAATGTTTCTCTTATTTCCCTTACTGGGCCTTCTGCTCACCCTTTCTTTTGATGTATGTCCCCAGGTTATGAGATGCAGTAATGAACCTAGGATGAACATGAGGAGAAGCCTTTCATGTGTTTAAGAAGAATCTTTTATGTTTTCATGTTTAATGTTCCTGGTTTCCAAGACAATAAACCTTAAAGATCCTCGGTTTTGTAAAATGTAATGAAAGATTATGTGATAAAAATGCGGATTGCAATAGACATGTTAAATGTTGAAGAATTTTCAAGGAGTCTTGTTTTAAGTTTTAATGTTTTATATTCTGAGGAAAATGGAAACTGATTTTATGGTATCCACTATGTAACGATGTGTAATGTTATGAATGTTTTGTCTTAATTCTATTAAACTCTAAACTTGAAAAGATCCTCAATGTAAAAGGAAGTGTTTTCTTGAATAAATTCAAGATTATGTATGAAACAAGTTCGGTTATTTATACTTATAATGATTCAGATTATTTATGAAGATTTATATAATATCTTAGAGATTATATGATTTAGGAAGTTAATTTTTTATGGTTTGAGACATTATTATTGATTTATGATTTTTTGAAGACTATGTGGTCAAATCCTTATAATATCTGAGTTTAAAAATATGTATTAAATATTTTGGAGGATCTACTGTAATTTTTTGAATGATCTATTTTTAAATTTGGGTATTAGAGATGAGTTTTTTAAGAATAAAGTAGTTTTCATCATATAATTATTTATTCTTTTTTTGGAGTTACATTATCTTATCCTATCCATTTTTTTGTTAATGTTGAAAGACAAGAGTAAAACATAATTATAGCTGTGGGTATATCATTTTGATTCATAAATTTTGATTAAAATTGTTTAGGTATGAATAATTCATCATAATTACTCATCTTTTGGAGGAAAATATCAGTTTATGGAGTAAATTGATTAATGGATTAAACTATACTAGTAAAGTAATTATTTTCTCTTATGTTATTTGTTTACGACGTAAATAAATTCCTTATCATTAAGATATAATTTTTCTATAAAATGTTAACAATTTTATTTTCTTTGTAACAAATAAATGGCCTTTTAACCGATTACTAATTTCTAGTTTTGTGATTCTTACCATTATTATGAAAATGTGTAATTCCTCGACCCGAGCTACCCAAAGATGGTGAATTATTTAAATACATTGACATGATAACAAGGAATCACATCCCTAAGGACCAATATGTTTATTATACATGGAATATAGATTAAATACAAGAACTCTAAATTAAACATTCAATCATAAAACAAAAGATAAATAATCCATTGAGAATGCCGTTATTCCTCTATCTGAACCCTTTATATCAATCATAATACACTTCTTCGAATCTTGGGAAAAACAAACTTAAGAAAGGGGTGAGTGCATATGCTCACTACTTGTAAATATTTTAGCAGAAGATATAAACATTTTAAGGTAAGATATGTAATAAAAACAAAATATTTTTTAACATAAAATTTAACATAAAATGGAGAAAATAAATCAATCCTTACCAAATAAACATGAACATATATATTCTACTAGTCAAATAATTACATGTAATAATTAAATTCATAATAAGGTAGTGTCTAACATCGTACATCTTTACCAGATAATCAAGGCACCGTGCCAAAACTATTAATAATTTTTTTCATAGCCTTATGCCAAGACACTAGTTTTTTTCCTGAGACATACTGATGCATCAAGGTGCTATAACGGGCTCCACCTGCCACATACTATGTCAATTACATTCCTCATATGAAAATGAGGGAACATAACATAATCGTTAGTATTAATTTTTTTATAAAATGTCAATACTTAAAATATAGTCCATGAAGGGTATAAAAATAGCACATTTATAGTCAAACATATCATTTATCATTCAATAATATTTGGAAGATTTTGTAATAATAAATCATCCTTAATAAAAAATAATATACAGTACTAGATATTGCCATATTTTAAACTCATCAATAAATACTTAATAGGGAAATATCCATTTTTTAAATCATTTAAAAGTCACACATTTATAAAGGAATTGATTTAAAAGATATTTTTGAATAAAAGTGTCCTATATCACTTTGAAACATTTTAAAATAATTAACATTTTAAAACAATAATTTCAATATAAATAATTCCCTAAAACTATTTTGAAAACATATACCTTAATGAAAGAGAATTAAAAGAATAAATATTTAAAACATTTGAAATAATGTTTTAGTTAAAATGAAACATAAAATAATCATTTTTTAATTTTATTTTATGAATCATGGATATGGATAATAAATATTTCACATAAAATACTTACACATAATAAATCTCTTATAATAATGAGATTGAGGAATTAACCCTTACCTTTTATATTCCTATGGTCGACGGTACATTTAACCACTTTTATAATTTCCATAGTTTGTTTTTAAATTATACCCTAACCATATTCATATTTGATATATCATATATGATACATTTATGAATTTTTTCTACCCATTTAATAACGATTTTTAAAATAAACTATCATTTGGAAAGTAATACCTTTCTTTATCATACCTGTTTTAACATTTTATACTTGGTAGTAGCATTTAGATCATGATCTAATTAAATATAGAAAACAAAACATGATTTTTATATCATTATATTTTGAATAAAAATATGTATTATTGATATATATATGAAATAGAAAACTTCTTTTATGGAGACAGTAGGTTGTACGTACGCATAAACGTTGTTTCTATTTTCTTATCATATTAAACAAAATTAAGTGAATAAGATATGTGTTAGTAAATATATATATATATATATATATATATATATATATCTAGAAGCATTATTATTTCATATATTACAACTTATTAATAATATATTTTTTATAATCAGTGTTGAATGGTGAACATGGAAATGAATCTCATCGCGTCATGGAGACAGTAAGTCGTACGTATAAATGAGAGACGATATCATTTCCTTAATGATTAAAAGACATTGAATTAGATGGTATAATTATTTTACAGATTCATTATTTTTTTATTTTCATTATTTTTATGCATATTCATCATCATTATATGCATCCAAATAACACAGTGTTGAATATCAAAGTACACCACGTCATGGAGATGATAAGTCATACGTACGCACACATGGTGAAATTATCATTCATAGGATACATCAAAAAATAAATATGTTTTAATACAGTTTATAATAACATAACAGTATTTAGAAGTTACTTGATTTATTTTTTTGGTATGGAAATAACAAAGAAAGTGAAAGTGGATGAAAAAGATAACATTAAAAGTGGTGACGAAATGATTTCTAATTCTTCGGGTACTTCTTTTTGATTTGAACAAAAGGGCTCCATAGGATGGCTTTATACTCAAGGGGAGGCCTCTAGGATGATGTTAGGATAGTTGGGATGAAATTTGGGTAGGGGTTGGTGGAGCCAAATGGCTTTGGATGTGTTAATAGGATAGAAGGGGCAGTACCCTTTTTAAAAGAGGGGTGAGGGGGAAATTTTGAAAAAACATAAAATATTATTATTTATACAATCATATTCGTTTTATAATGGCTTAAAATTTATTTAATTATATCCTTTGGTTGTAATGTTTGGTAATACTCTCATCCAATAGGTTTTAATCAAGTTTTAAAATTTACCATGTCTTCTTGTATTTTTATATTATATGGTTAATAAATTTAATTTAAAATGAAAAGAGAACCCCATGTAGTTCCTTAATGACACATATATTATTAGATAAGTATTCTGGCCTAAAAAAATATTTTTAGGACTATTTTATAAATAAATAATATATTATTTGTTTTAAAACACAATTATGTCAATTTTGACAGTATTTAATATATGATATTTTCTTAAGTCATAAAAACCTTATCACTTAAAAAATTATTTAATCAACCCTTACATGTCATTTTTACCTATAAAATTAGTGTAATGTATGAAAAAATTCAAATTATATTTATTTTAATATTCATAATATCATTAATTTGATTCATTTCTTAATAAGATAATTACTGCATCATCAATGTGTCATAGATAAATTTATATATATAATGTATAATAATTATAAATAAAAAACAATGATTTATGAAATATTTTTATCTTTATAAGGATTATTTATAATTTAATTTATCTTATGTATTAGCCTATATTAAAAATATATTATTTATTAAACATTGAATTTTAACTGTTTAACTCTTCTTTAAATAAAATAATAATAAATTTCCCAATCTTGTCCAAGTTGATCAAAGGGATAATATTTTATTCCCAAGGTTGTTTTGGGGGGATATACACTTATCCAATTGAATTATAACTTGTTTAATTGTAATTATAGTATTTTCTTACCTTTAATTAGCAAATTTACTTTTAACCGTGGTAAATAAAAGTCAATAGTTACTATTCATCAAAAAATACATTTAACTTATTAATACACATTTTACATATTGATGTCAAAATTGTCTCTCGGATTTTTGAAATTCAATTAATAGAATAGGTAATATTACATTTTATGAAAATTTTCAAATGTGCCTATATGGTGGGTAAAGGATATTAAAAAGTTCAATTAAATTTTATACATGTAATTTTTTTATAGAATGACCCCAATTAATTAAATTGAACTAATATAGGTTATATATATACTTTTTCACTTAAAATAAATTTAAATAATATGATTAGTTATATTAATAAAAAGTATGTTTTAAAGAATAACAATGTTTTTCACTATTCATAAAAAATTCAATGTTTATAGAAAAATACAAAAAATTCAACATAAGATAATTTTGATATTCAGAATTAAAAAAGTAATTTTATTTTACAATATAAAAAACATATATGATTCATTAATAAATTTAAATTTAATTTCAATTGTGAAAATATAAAATAGGGTTTATAAAAAGTAAAAACTATCAAAAGATTAACTTGTGTTTATGTCAAATTTTAATGTAAAATTACTAATAATTACATACATTGTATTAAATGATAAAAATATAATATAATTATACTTCCAGACTATTAAAATGTATAATTTAACAGTATAAATTTTTTCAATTAAAAATTTAGTTTTCAATTAAAATTTAGTATTTCTCAATATTCACTAAAATATGAAAGTGATTATAAAAACACCAAAAAACTATCAAAAATAAATTTTAATGTCTCGATTCAAAAGAAGAAGTTTATACAGTCAAATAAAATATATAAAAATTCAATTATTGTATTTAAAAATGGTTCTCCATTAAAAGGTGGTAAAATTCAATTTTTTTAAAAATATTTCATTTATATTAACAATTGAATATGTTCATATATTATTTCTAAGAAACACATAATATGGATATTAAAATTAGATGGAGTATATAAAATTAAAAATCATGTTAACAATATTCATAACCATTTTATGGAACAACTAGTTTGGTAAGTCATGGTGCATCGAATTCAATGTTGTGTGTAGGAGAAGTTATTGAATTATGTTGAAGAGATAATGTACTATTAAATCATGGTCTGATAAATTCTACTCTCACTCAATAAATTGAATTCTTTCAATTTGAAACTATTATTAAAAAATTACTGGTTAAAAATAGAATAATTACTCTTTTGAAACCCCAAATTGGAAATTGGGATAATAAAATATTGTTTTAATAAAAGAGAAAGTGAAATGAAAAAGTCACAACAAGATTATGATACCGATTAGTAGAATTTTCATAGAAATTCATGAACCATAATTATAAAAAAATTAAATATTCAAAGGGAGAGATTGAGGTCATCAATCACAAAAAAAATTTAAAATCAAGGGCCTTAAAGCCATCAATCTATAATGATTTAGAATACCATCAGTTCAAAAAACATAAGGAATTAGGATTACAAATTTTTGTTTTATGATCCCTTCCCAAGTGATTTAGAATTACTTTTATCGTAGAATAAGTGGGAAAAAAATAACTAAAATTTAGGGTTTCATCTTTCAACTAATTCATACCACAAAATCACATTTCAATTTCAAAGATAATAGAATTTGAAAATAATCTGTTTATACTAATCAAATTGTGTATCAAAAATAAGGAATTTATAATTAATTTGAACGACTATTTAAAAAAATAAATTATACAAACTAGTAAATCACATATTCCAGAGGTATGAGATAAACCCTTATAACCATTTAGTTGTGGGTTCAAGTCTCGCAACCATGCCAGGCGCAACGGGTGGTCACCCGAGCTCTGGGATTTCCTTTTTATAAAAATTTAAAACAATCTTAAGAAATTATTTAACCATAACAACAATATCCAATGTAAATATTATTTCATTATAACCATTACACATAACAAAAATATTTTGTTCTAAACACAATGTATAACACTCATGAAGAAGGTAAACCTAATAAAGACCATTTTTCCACATAATAAGATGTTAATACCATGATCATGTATTCTTTTAAAACACAGTAACACCAGAAATTATTATAAATCCTTATGGATTACATTCATTCTCACCTATTCCTTATAGAATACTAGTTATATTTATTATATCAAAAATTTTAGTAAACTCAATCAACAATTGAATAAATGAAAAATTAATTAGTTTCAAAGTAGTCAAGAATATTGAATATAATTTATCCAAATCAATCACATCTAATTCCAAAATAGAAACCTCAGTATCAGAACCAAATTAAAGATTATCTTTACACAATTAATGTATTTTATATAAATTTTAACTTTTACATAGTCACTTTTCTTAGAACAATATAGTCTCAAATCCTTCATGAAATTGTACTGTAGTACAACCATTATTTATTTCCATAATTCTTAAAACGAATACATCATTGATTCAACACTCAAATGAAATAATTTTTCAATAAGAACATAAGAACTCTAGTCATTCCTCTTCATCTATGGTAGTATAATAACTTGATTATTATCCAATATAATCAATTGGTGAATACTCTGAGGATTTGGGCATTGAATCGTATAGTTTCCCAACTCTTTGCAGATGAAGCATTGAACATTTGAAATATTTCTCTTACCCTTACAATAACGTACTTGGTGTCCTTTTTATAAAATCTTATAACAAACTCCCAATCCATTAAATGATTTACCATGGTAATTATTTCTATAGTTATCACATATGGGAAAATAATTTTTCCCCTCTTCCCTTTATCAATATTTAACTCTAACATCGTTTTCTTCTCTTTCTCCCCTTCAAAGCTGTATGACTCAAGCAACTATTTACTTATCTTATTAACACATTATATTATTTCATTTTATGATAAGAATACATGGGAAAATATTTCCCTTCTAATTATTGACTTAATTCCATGAAATATATTATCCTTCTGACTCTTTGGATCATGAGTATTACTAGCGTTCTCATTCTTTCTACTGGAACTATTTCTAAACAATGGCATACACTAGGTTAGTTTATGAATCGAAATTCATAATTCCATACATATAAAATTACAACCATAAATGGATATGTTTGTGCATATGATCCATAATAATAAAAATGTTTCATTTGAGGATTTATTTATTATAAAATCCTTCAAATAGTTTTTAATGAAAATGTATATTTATCCTAAGCATATCCCCTGAATGTATTGTATCACAGATTGCAGTATGGACCATTGTCATGTACTAGGATACCCTTGGTCAAGCCCAAAACTCATTGTTAGTGTTTTCACACCTAGTTGCATCTGTTCTAGAGCCGCCTATACCTACTCATATCCATACAGGAATTTATTTCTTGTAAAATTCACAAAGTCTAAACATTACCAAAATACTAGGATGTTCTTCTATACTAATCCTCAATGTCAATCATAGTGTAATGTTCTCTAATAAATTTTTATCTAAATCTTGTTTCCATGGTTTGTACATAACTTCCTCTGATAATAACTATAATTCATCAACCCCAGTAACCCAAAGCTGGTGCATTATTTTAATACATTGGCATGATTAGAGGGAATCGAGTCCAGAAGGACCGATCAGTTTAGTAGTCTTGCAAAATAGATCACATACATGAACATTACATTACACATTAAAACATATAAAACATAAACAATCAATTGATAATTCCATTATTCCCCTAGCTTAACACTACATATAAAACATAATAAATTTCTTGGAATCATGGGAAAAAAAATATAAGAAATGGGTGATCTCAGATGCTCAATAAGGGTAAATAATTTAGCCAACGATAAAAATTTTAATGCGTGTTATTTAATAAAAACAACATCCATTTTAACATAAATTTGAACAAAATATAAGTAAAATAAATCAAAAATTACCATATAATCATGCACATGGTCATTCTACCTATAAAATTATCACATTTAATAATTAATTTCATAATGAGGGAATGTCTAACACCAAAATAATTACTACATATTCAAGGCCTCGTTCTAATACCACAGAAAATTTATTTGTCAAGAACTTGTGGCAATACACCAGTTTTTCTCAATAGACCTACCGATGCATAGAGGAGCTATAACGGTATCCACTCGTCACTTTCTTAGTCCACTACATTCCTCATATGAAAATGTTATAACATAACATAATCCTTCATATTAAAACATTCATAAAAAGTGTAAACACTTCAACTATAAACCAAGAAGGGTATAAAAATAGCACATACACTATTGAAAATATCACAATGAATTCAATAAAATATGGAATATTTTATTATAATAAATCAACATTAATCATATATAACATCTAGTGATGGATATTGACATAGTTGAAAATGATCAGTAAATCTTTTTGATGGAAATATCCTTTTTGTGAAATAATTTAAAAGTCACACGTTTATAAATGAAGATATTTAAATGATATTTTTTGATAAATGCGTCTCATAACAATTTGAAACATTTTAAAATAATTATCATTCTAAAATAATAATTTACATATTTATTAATCTGTAAAACCATTTTGATAACATGTACATTAATGAAAATAATTTAGAGGAATAAATACTTCAAACATTTAAAATGAAGATTTGGGTAATGATATCATTAAAAGAATCATTTTGAAATAAATTATATGAAACATGGAAATGGAAAATAAATATTTCCTTGAATATAGTTACACATAAACAATCATTGATAATAATGAGATTGAGAAATTAACTGTTACTTGTACTTTCTTTTGGTTGAGGTTACTTTTAACCTCATATATAATGACCATAGTATGTTAATAAATTATACCAGAACCATATTCATATTTGATATATCATCCATGATTAATTTATTACTTTATAATGCCAATTTAATAATGATTTTAATGTTAAATAAACATTTTGGGTAACAGTCACTTTCTTTATCATACATGTTTTAACTTGTTATTAGTCATCTTATAATTTAGATCATCATTTAAATACTACAAAAATATAAAAAGTCGATTTATATGTCACTATTATTTAGAATATCAATTTGTATAATAGATATATATATGAAATGGAAAACACCGTTTATGGAGACGGTAGGATGTACGTACAGATGAACTCTATTTTCGTTTTCATATCGTATTGAACGGAAGAAAGTGAATAAGATATATATAAGTATATATATATATATATGTGTGTGTGTGTATATATATCTCCAGTATCATTATTATTTAAGATATTAAAATCATATTAATAATATATATTTTTATAATAATTGTTGATTGGTGAACATGGAAATTAATCTAATCGCGTCATGGAGACGATCAGCCGTACATACAAACAAGGGATGATATCATTTCCTTAAAGATTAAAAGGTGAGAAATTGGATGGTATAGTAATTTTAAAGAGAAATTATCTTGTTATTTTCATTATTTATATACATATTACTCATCATTATGTCCATCCAGAAAACATAGTGTTGAATAACAAATTACACCTCGACATGAAAACGATAAGTTGTACGTACGAATGCATTGTTACATTGTCATTTATAGGATGGATAAAATAATGAATTTTTATGTATAATATTTATAATAACATTAAATATTATAGAATGAATTGGAGTTATTATCTTTGTATGTAAATACTAAATAAATAAAATGTTTATGGAGAAGATAACATTGAAAGAGGTGATAAAATGATTACCTCTTCTTCTGGTGATTCCTTTTGACATGGAAAAAGTGATCTTTATGATGGATTTATTCTGGAGGTAAGGCCTATAGGTTTAAGTGAGGATAGTTTAGAGGATATTTTTGCAGGGTATGGAAGAGCCAAATGGATTTGGATATGTGAATATGTGAGAAGGGTAAGTTCTCTATTATATGAGGGGTGAGGTGCACTATAGTAAATACATGAAATATTAATTTTTTATACAATTATATTTGGTTTCTAATGGCTTCAAATGAATTTATTTAGAGACTTAGGTGGTTATGGGTCTAAATAATATCCTCCAATAGGTTTTACGCATGTTTAGTTTACCAATTAACCTTATCTTTTAGATTTAACTCTTAGTTATATAGTTTAACATTTACCATGTCTCCTTGTATTTTTATATTATATTGTTATTAAAGTTACTATAAATTGATAATAAAACCCCATGTGGTTAATTAATGACATATATATTATTATATAAGTATTTCAGATGAACCATAGTGTTTTATGACAATTTTATAACGTAATAATATAGTAATTTTTTTAAAAACTCATTTATGTCAATTTTGAGACTATTTAGTATTTGATTTTATTAATGTCATAACAACATTATCACATCAAAAAAATTAGTTAAACAATCCAAAAAATTCATTATATCCTATAAAACTAGTGGAATTCATCATAAAATTCAAATTATATTTATTTAAAAATTTATAATATTATTTATTTGATTCTTTTATTAATAAGATAATTATTTCATCATCATTGTGTCATAAATAAATTTAAATATATAATGTATAAAAATTATATATAAAATACCATGATGTAGGAAATATATTTATATTTTTCTAATATTTATTGTTGAATTCATTTTATGTATACCCCAATATTAAAAAGTGTTTAGTTATTGAACTTTTTATTTTACGTATTTAACTATTCATTAAAAAAAATAATGAATATCATAATCTAGTCCATGTGGATCAAACAAATCATATTTTATTCCAATGGTTGTTTTTTGTTGAGATACACACATTGAATAGAATTAAGAAGTCTGTTAGGGTAATTATAAAAAAAATTCCATTAATTATCAAATTTACTTTTAGTCGTGGTGAATAAAAGTTAAAAGGTACTTTTCACCAAAAATTAGTTTCATATTATTGAACAAAATTTTATTTACTGATTTATACTGTGTCTACCAAATTTTTTAATTTCAATTCACAGAAGCTATAAAATTATATTTTTTGCAAATATGAAAATGTTCCAAGATGGTGGGCATAAGACATTAAAATGTTCAATAAAATATTATATATCTAGTTTTATCATAAAATGACACCAATGAATTACATTGAACTTATATAGGTATTATATATCAATTTTTACATAAAATAATTTTAAATAAAAGAAATAAACATTTTAATACAAAAGCCAGTTTTAAACAATAATAGAGTGGTTTTCACTATTCATAAAAAATTGAATGTTTTCATAAAAAATACAATAAAAATGATAATATAATTTTGAAATTACATATTCAAAAAAAATTATTTTAACAAATAAAAAACATACATTTTTCATTTATTAATTTAAATTTGATTTGATTTGTAAAAACCAAAAAGAGGGTTTTTAAGAAGTTAGAACATTCAAAACATTAACATGTGTTTATGTCAAATTTAAATTTGAAATTACTTATAATGGCCTGAATTATATTAAATGATAAAAATATAATCTAATTACACTTCCAAACCATTAAAATGTATAATTTAACCCTATAATTTTTTTTTTGTTAAAAAAATTGTTTTTAATTAAAATTTAGTATTTTTAACTATTCACCAAAATATGAAAGATATCAGAAAAAACAAAAAAAATATGTATCAAAACTGAATTTTAATGTCCCAATTATAAATATGAAGTTTATTTTGTCAAATATAATATAAAAATAATCAAATATTGGATTTAAAAATGGTTACCCATAAAATGGTGGTAAAATTGCATGTTTTGTAAAATACATCCTTTATCTAAAAAATTGAATTTTTATTACATTATGTCAATGAATCACATAGTATAGATGTTAAAATTATATTGAGTATATAAAATTCAAAATGCAGTTCTTACTATTCATTATCATTTTTTTGAATGGCTAGTTTGGTTTGTTTTGGTGCGCTCGAACTCGGTGTTGCGTGTAACATAACTTGTTGAATTATTTTGAAGTGATAACACACTATGAAATAATGGGGTGTTACACCCTGTTATCTATCAATATTCATCAAAACATGATATTTATTTTTCTGTTCAATTTACTTTTTCTATTACATGTAAAACTAGTCTATGTTATCATAGGTTACTACCATATTTCATTTTATTTATTTTAATATGGAACTTTAGTTAATTCTTTTTCTGAGGTGGGATTTAACCAATCTCATTTTGAAAATTAAAACCCACATTTTTTTATATCATGTTCAATTGAAGATGACAAAATTTATTTTAAGGGAGTGTAATTTAACATCCAATTTTATAAAAGGATAAAATACGATCGATAACATCCATGATTTGACACATCAAGCTTAAATGAACAACTGAATATTATTATTTAAAGGATACCATTGTAACCTATCTGTTTGAATGGATGGAGTGAACAAGATTAACTAAAATATCAAAATGTTATAAATAAGATAAAATATAATTAATTGTTTTTCTACTAATTATTTATATTTGAAAAATTTAAAATAAAATGAAATTTCATTCAAAAAGACTATTTAAATGCACACAACTACATTTAATATGAATAAAATAAACATATCTCACTTATTGGTCATTATTAATTTATTATAAATATATAATATTCAATATAATTTACAACATTCTACCTAATTTTTATAGAAATGATATAAGAACTAATAAAATGTTAAACATAAAAATGTATTTTTTATAAAAATACTAGAATAGCACCATTTTATGGATGACTTATTTTAAATACACTTTTTTGAAACTTATATAACATTTTTTTAAAATATATACATATTGTTCAAAATTGAAATATAAAAAAATTATTTTGGTTTACCTTTTTGGTTTTTTTCTAAAAAGATAAGGGAAACAATGTGACCTAAAAATATATAAAAACAATTTTATAATGTCAATTTCACCCATTAAAATGTAAATTTTAAATTACTCACAATGTTACCATTTGTATTTGAAAATTAGATAAAATTAATTTAATATATTGAGAGTTCCCAAAAGTTCCCTCAACATAATTATAATAGGGTTCCCCCTCTCTCACTTCATCACACCACATTGAGCCTTCTATATCGACCAAAACCTACATTTTTATCTTATCACCTTCCTTGTAAATGTTTTTTGATACATGTATTCATAAAATACCAACCCTATATCCATGAAGATGATATCTAATGGATGTCCATAAAATTATAGGCAATCATTTTTACCAACATATCAATGTTGATTTTTTATTCTACTTCTTATTCACATGTGGTTAAATAATAAAATAATTAATAAAATATCATATATATATATATATATTAGATGTTTTTTTAATATTGATAAACCATATTACACCATAAATCCACTCTACAAAAATTGAAAGTATTATGTGTGTGTTTTCATATGGCTTACCATCTCCACACAGTGGGGTAGTCTATTTTTCATCACCAAATTACATGGATTGGTATAAAGATAGATAATATATATATATATATATATTACAAAAATAAAATTATATTTATTCTATAAAAATAAATATTTCATCTTCTTATTTACTCTTTCATTAATAAGGGAATGATATTGTCACTCTTGCGTACGAATGACCCACTGTCTCCACAATGTGACGCTATTCATTTTACATGATCGCCATTTAATAATTGTTAAAAAATTATATAATAATAAATATAATATCTAATAATTTATTATCATATTGGATATTATGTGACCAAATCATATTCAAAATAATGGGTACTTAAATAAGGAAACATGCCTGTGAAAATGATGTAGTTAAAACTCGAATCAGGGGTAATAAAAATATATTATTAACCTAAAGGTGATAAATTGATATAAAAGGATCATATATGATATAATAAATATGAATAATGTTATTTTATTGATTAATAACAATAATTAAATTACTATAAAATAGGATTATATTGGTATAAATGAAATCCAACCTATGGAATGATATTTTCAGGTCACTTTTATTTTAATGGGATTCATGCCTTATTTACCACTTATATGTTTTTTTTATGTATATACTGAACCATTAATATAATATCATTAATGTATCTATATTAATGTAAATTTAATTTTCTTTTTAATTTATGTGACATACGATTCAACTGATTTTTTTTGATGGTTTAATTCATAATGTCTTCATTATTCCGTATTGATTATTTTTAAGCCATTACTAGGGAGTACTTCTTGTTCAAATCAAAGATTTATAGAAAAGTAAAAATGTTGTTTACTAATACCATATGATTTTTTATTTAGTTTCTTAACCATGATTTAGTATTTTTGAAATTTTTTGAAATCAATAGTTATTTCATTTCTCAAATGAGGTGCCTTATGACTTTTTCTAAAGAAAAATATTGAATAAATGTTTTTTTAATTATGTTGAATGATAGGCTTTTAAGAAATTAATGATTTATTAATATTTTCAATAATAATTCAAATGTTTACAGAATTACTTTCAATGATATTTTTATCATTCATTATTTTTTTAAAAAATAAATTTTATTAATGTAGAAAAATTGTATTTCTCTAAAGAAATCAAATTATTATATAGACTATTTTCATCTATATCAATATCCTCTGTTGATTCATGTATATAATTGATTGGATCTATTATAATATTTTATACTATATTTTTATTGAATGTGTTGTGGTCAATTTGACTATAAAATGTTATTTTGATAAAATTCCGTGTTTATTGTTAATGAATTCGCATTCCATAAGATTGTTTTTAGTATGGTTGTTTTTTTATGTTTATGACTCACCCATTTATTATGATAAATGAATTGGAATTAGTATATAAAGATTAGGGCTGCTAAAACCTCTTATGAATCAATAGGTTTCATTAGAAAAATAATTTTTTGTATTTTAGAATTCCTTAACCATTTATGTATGGGGTCATGCCCGAACAATTGAAGGTATATTTATGATGTCCAAAATTATACATTCCCTAATTATGAGATTTTTTATTGATATAATATTTGATTATTAGACTCATATAATATACATGGTTATGTTTAATCTTTATTTTATTATTGATGTGAAATTGGTGTATTATCTTTTATCACTACAAGATTATACTCAGGTAATTGATTTACTGTTACATGTTTCATTTAATCTTATTTCCATAATTTTTTTCTTTTTTTCCTTAGTTATCCTTGTATATATAATCATAATGAGGAAATAACCTTACCCAATCATTATGATTCAATTTCTCTAGATATTTACTGAATTATATTATTAATTATATGAATGTTTACACTAAGGGGAATAATATTATATAAAAAATTACCTATTTTATTCATAATATATAATATATAATTTAAAATATGTATATATTTTACCATGTCTACTAAAAAATATGGTACTTTGAGATTTCATTTCTTCTATATTATTCCATTGTAATAATGTAAGGCACTGACTCTGGAAAAATGAATTTTGGGTTTTATTAAAAAATATAATAATAAATAAATACCTTATAGTTAATATATATAAGATTTTATATAAATACCTTGATTAAAAATTTTAAAAACCATTAAGATTATATATATATATGATTGATGTTTTTTATTAGATAAATAATAATAAAATATTAATAAATTCAATATTGGTATGATAATGATACTAATAAAATTTACATAATAAATACCCACTTGTACTATAGTTATATGATAACATCCTCTCAAAATAACAAAAATAGAATCAATAACAACTTTTTATAAATTAACCAAAAAAACAAAATGACCTTATAATAACACAATATAATCCTTGATAGAACATAAGAACACAACAACCATTGTAATTAAATTTAGTATATAGACAAAATAACTATATTATAAAGTTATAAATATTCCTAAATAAAATCCCAAAATCTAGAAAAATCCCAATGAAATCATATCAAAAATCACTCATGTTTGTTACTGAATAAGTGATAAAATTTACCCTTATAAGATATTATATAACCTGAAATATAATAATTATTAACTTTTTTATGATTACATAATGTATTTGGTCTAATTAATTATTATGATTAACTATTATTTTTAATACAATTATATGAAATACAAGATAAAGTTAGAAGATAATGGATGGATGGTCTTACAAATCCATAGAATTGGTGGAGGTTACCCAAATCCATTCTCAATATTGAAGAGCAATAAGAAACATTTATGTTGGGAGGAGGGGATATAAAAAACATTCAAGCAACAAAAATTGAGGTTATAGTGAGGTTAGATTAAATTTTTTTAGGGGTTAATTTTAAAATTACAAAATTTCCAAAAGTGATAGATTAGAAAAAATATACTTTGGGAGAACCATCCTTATAGAAAAACTCTTGTTGTTATATAACCACTATCTTACCATTATATTTTTCATAGACTAACACTCATGTTCATATGGTGACTAGACCATCAAATTCTCATTTACTTCCCACTTTTTACTTAATGGATCTTTCTTTGGCCTCCATCCCAATCCATTAAATTTTAGAACACAATGTTAATAATCCTAAAACAAAAAAAACATAGCCTCGTAAAAAACTTAAAAAATTAAATTTCCCATTATTTCATATTAATGTTCCAAAATTTTTATAATATCCAAGGTGAGGGTAATTATAATTAATGAAAACTATATTTTTTTTAATTTTTCATTCACCACAGGTTTCAACCTAAATGAATTGTGGTTAACCATTCACAAAATATTTTTTCCATATTTAAATTTTACATGGGGAATTAACCATTAATTGAGTCTTTGATTCATGATGATTTATTATATAGTGTTTTACCAATATCACATGATTCTTTCAATGAAATAAAATGATGTTGGAGTAAACCTGTTTCCAATGACATTATCGATGATATTTTTTATTATAGATAAGTTAAAATTTATTATAATTGGAAAATATCGCTAAAATAAATTGTTATAGTTCATTGTTAATTAAAAATTCATTTCACCTATCTTGTTTGACATATTAACATGATACCATGTTTGACACCTGAGATATGTCACAATGTTTTCATTTACCTACTATGTTATTACACAAGCTAGACATTCCGCATTGGGGTTCTCTAGTTTATCAATCTATATTACAAGAGAAACATTCCATACAAATTTTTAAATTTTGTTTTATTTAATTGAGCTATGTTATTATCTTTTTTTGATTGTTGATACATAATTAGTTGTCTCTCTAATGACGATATTTATACTATCTCAATTAGTTGAAAAAAAATTTGGGTATGCTTGATTGATGATTTTTCATAATCCAAAATAATTTCATTATTTCATGTTGTTTAATTACATAATATATATATGGAATTTATGTGATCTCTCTTCAATCAATGGATACAAATATATATTTTTCATAGAAAAAATCCATTGGATAAAAAATTATACCTATAATAGATGAAGAATTTGGAATGAAAAAGGAAGTGATTGATTTCCTGGACTTTAATCTCCTAAAATAAAATATTATAAGAGGATTTCAAAGAAATCCTTATCAAATATATACCCCACAATAGAATTAATGTTATAAATATGAATAATATCACAATGAAGAAGGATTGATATGAAAACTCTGTTTTGTTAATTTTAACATAATAATAAAAAAACATGAGAGGGATACAAAGAAATTAAAATAATATGTAATGAATTATATTGATTATTAATGAATATTATCACGTAGTGAATACACAATAACTATGAAATGATGTTTCATAACATCAAACAGGTCCCCATGATTTGAATATTAGATAAAGAAACCCTTACGACTTGTGTATCATATAAATCATATCCCTCAAAGTAGATAAATCTTGAAACTAAAGAATAAATACCATTAATAATAAATCAGGATAAGATATATAAAATAAAAAATATAGTTTCCATATAAAGTGGAATTTTTTTTTAATAAGAATCATGTCCCAGAAATAAGGATAAGAGACAAAAAACCCCCATTAATATAAAAAATCATTGTGGTCAGAATCATTTGATAATGGGGATATAATGATGAATTGTAGAGAAGTATCAATTTTTTAGTAAATTGAATAAAATTAAAACATTAGTTAAAATAAATTATATTTGGAGCCATAATGTTCTATAATCATGTTTGTACTCAATGGATGAAAATATATATAGATGAAACCCTTACAAACATAGAAACATTAAATTCAAATCCCCTAGAGGTATATGATTTAAAATGAAACATTAAATTGAATGAATAATTTTTAGTTGTTTATTATATATATTAATGGTAATTTATATACAATATTATAATGAAATCAAGTGGTATTATATGAAATATACCTAATGGGGTATATTTTTGGATAATAAAGCATAACATTAATTCTTGAAATCAACTAACAAAATTGAATCACCCATATTAATAATAATTATATTAATCATCTATTATTGAACACTATTAATATCAATAAACCTTTATATATTCCATTTTTTATTATTATCTACCATAATATTGGAATTTTATAATGTATTTTCAATATATGGTGTGGGTTGTCTTGAAATTTTTGAACATGTTTTCAAATACCAGGTTTTGTTCGTCACACGTATCCCAAATAATATCATTAATTGAATATATTGGGAACTATAATTTCTTTTATATAATTAATTATAATATTAAAGCATCATTATTTGGGTGTTTGGGTTATGTTTATTAATGTTTAATCAACGATGAGAATATTTTAGTGATTTTTCATGAACAAACATTAGTATCATAATTAATGATTACAAAATTAATGATAATACTATAGAGAAAAATTAAATATATTTTCTTATTTATAACACATATTATATGTGTTTAAGTTCACATATTTTCCCATTATATTTTTTTTAGTTTTGATCAATTAGATTTTCAAAGTGACCCAAAAATGAACATAACATAAATAATGGATAATTATAATTATGAAATTGGTTTATTTTTGAATAATATCATTAATAAATTATAATAATTATATAATTTAGTCAATATTAAGTTGTTTTAACATATTTTAAGATACAATAATAAATAATATTGAATCTAGATGAAAATTTATATACATTAATTTATGGTTGTGATATTTTTGAAAATATATGATTAACATTTTTAGTTCCCAATAAATGGGAAAAAATAATTTGGATTATAATCTATCTCAGAAAAATCATATGCATATTAAATATTTATAATTTATAATTAATTTTTACAATTATAATCAACTATAAGAATCGACGGTGAAAAAAGAATATTTTGCTTCATAGAGGTGACATCCGCAACAATGAACCATCAATATTTTTTTATTCTAGGTGGATATGAATGAATAAATAAGATTTCATAGTAATATAATAAAAATTTAGTATACTAAAGAGGAAGATGAAATTATTTAATAAATTTTAGGTTTGTCTTGCAAAGGATTATATAAGTAGAATTAGTTATGGGTTATGTAAAACATTCATAGAGACACATACCTTATTCTTAAGGAATTTTTTATAATTGAATGAAATAGGTGAACATGAAGTGAATATAGAATTTAGTAAATATTATGGAATTCAAGGAGTGGATATTAAGGTATATTTTTAGGGATATTTAATAGATAATATGTTGCATAGAAAGTGTGTTAGTGATTCCATTATACAACTGAAGAGAAGGGTACATTGTTGTACACCAATTATTTATCAATAATTTCATGACACAATAAAGTGTAAATGGTTATAAAAGATAAAAATTAGTGTTTTTTAGGTAATATTTGGTTGAAAAAGTCTCAACCATTCATTTTGAAATATTTTTAAATAAATTTCCAAATCATTCACTTTTATATTTTCACATTAACTATTTGGATTATAATAGGTAACTAGATTTTTCAAAAGTATGATATGATTCATTAAACATGTAAAATTATCCCTATTAAAAATTCATATTGTTCTTAACCTATATATAATTACCATATAATCAAATTCCATTTCTAATTAATATAATATTTTATATTTAATTAAAAAATTTAATACGTTAAAAATTGTTTTCTAGAAAAAAAAATTTCACTACTAACTACTATCAATAATATTTTCTATTTATTGCCAATTAAATGTGTGTAAAGATATTTATAAAAATATAAATGTATATAAATAAATATTTTGAAAATATCTTAATTTATTTCATTAGATGGAAGAGGCATTGTATTAATAAACCAATTCACTTAGTGTAATAGTAATACCATTTTCATGGCCATCAACAATTGTATTATTTATCAAATGTTTATACAAAAAATAAAATTTAACACGTTAAATAATCATGTCATGTTAATATAATATATGATGTCCATATTTTTCGAATTCATATACAAATATGATGAAATATTTTTTTAAATGAACTGATGAAATAATTTCATAGCCTAAAATATTTTTTCATTTTCAAAATTAATAAGTGTGATATAAAAATTTTATAATTTTAATATTAAAATATTCATTTAACTAATATTGATATATAAATTCTATAATGTTGATTAAATAATATTTATGTCATTATAAAAATATAATAGTTTCAAAATAAATGTGGTTTTTACAGTATTGGTATTTATCATTATTACCATCAATCAAAACTATATTTGGGAAATAAGAATAATCATGATTAAGATGAGATTATGATTCTATTTTCATAAATTAATTACTTTTATTATTTCTAATTCAAATTATTTATAATTTTAAATTTCTATAATAATATAATGAAAATTGGTTTCATAATAATTTTAATACAATTTAAACTATTCTTATTCCTATCTACGATTAATTAACAATTTGAATAGTGTTAATATCGTATTAATGTAAAATATATATTTTATCTAATATATATTTATTTTTTAAAAAATCACATATAAAATAAATTTTATAAAAATATATTTTTATAAAAAATCGATGTTTTAGTTATTTATCTATATTTCTTGAATTTTATAAATTCTATAATATTAAAAAAGGACAATTTTTTTCATACATATGCTACTATTATTATTACCAACCAAGTATATGGCTGTATTTTGATAGTTAGAATATATTCCCAATTTCAAATTCATTCCATTATTCATTCACTGAAATCTATGAAATACATAGTGTTCTTAGTTAATATATAGTTTAATATATTTGGAGTGTTTCTTCACCATGATGAAATATTTTTTTCTTCGAAATGTAATTATTACTTACTAATGATGTATTTTAGGGCATCTATAATATTTAAATGATTCCATATTTCACTTAAAATGACGAATCATCTTTATAATTAGTATTATGATGAGTGAGCTCATATTTTCCAACATTATGGAATTATAACTAATGTTGTGATAAATACACCAATATAAATTGTGTAAATTTTTCAAATTTAGTTTATATGAAGACTAATATTAATCATAGATTATGTGTTAATTTTTATATCATATTTTCCTATTATTGAAATTATTTATCCTCTTTATCATATGATAAAATACATTACAAATTAACAAATTAAATTTTCATAATCAAGGGATTGTCATATTTTATTGAAAAAACAATCAAATAATAATTTAGTAGATATGAGATATATATATTGAGTATAAGAATAATATAATTAAAATACCTTATCAATAGTCATAAATATATTCATCAGGTATTTGATTTAATGTTTTATGAAATAATAATTGGTTTAGAGAAGTAGATTTAACAATATATCCAAAATATACCAATAATTAATTACTCTATGGTCCATTGTTTTTCAACGTAAGTCTATCTATGAGATTTTAATTAACTTTTTTTCTTTTTTCATCATGGATCTTTATGATTTGTATAAATTTAGTCATGGGTTGTGAGGAAATTTGATAAAAAATGGAAAAGATCCACATGGAGAGCCATTGATTGGAAACGACCCAATGTTTAAGTATGTATGCATGATTCAATTAATCATGTGTCACTATAAATAGGATAAATGTTTCATGAGTCATTGGTATGTTGAGATTCATTATAGGGGGTTCGGGGTTTTAAAATGTAAAATGGAATTAAAAATTATCTTTAAAAAATTAATCCAATGTAAATTAATTACACATCCTATAATTATTTAGTATTTTAATAAAATAATATTAGGCAGTTAGTTTTTAGGGGTATGTCATTAAAATTTTTACATGATGTGTAACTGCATTTCATAGCATGTATTTCTCCTACTTTATATTTTAAAATATTCAATGCAGTTCATTTTCTATTTCACCTCCCTACAATCTACAACTATAAACCCTAGAGAACCTTTTAAGAAATTTTTGATTGCTGGACATCCTTATTAACATCCCTATAATGACTTTTATGCGGAAAAATTTCTTTTCATTTAGTTTCTCCCCTCTATATCATAGTTCATTGACTGGTGTGGTGAAACCCTTTTATGATATTGGTTAACATTTTCATCATGATTAGTTTTGATCTAGGTACCTGTAAAGACCCGTAAAATTCAAGGAATTTTTTTTTAATTTTCTTGGGAATTTTACAAGAACGCAGTTTCTGATGGAACCTTATTCCAAGGCCCGGTGTGCCTGGAATCATTTTCTGAATTTTAGCTCGGGTACGTTCAGTGAACGAACAAGCGGGTTTTTCTATCTATTGAACTGGTTCTCGGAATCGAATTTCGAGGGCACCGATGGAATCGCAATGCCGATATTTTCTTAGAAACGCCTTTTCCAGAGTTGCGTTTGCTCGGGTGTGGTTTTTAATTTTTGGGGTTAAGTTATGATATAAAATAAAGTGGTGCGACAACTTTATTTTATTTCACTTAAAAGACACTTAATTCCACTTAAGCAAGGTTAAGAGGAAAAGGTGGGACCCACAATATCCTACCCACTTGGTATGATATTTGTGAGGTGGGGCCTGCATGAGCCCCACCGTTTCTTTCCCACTATGTAACGCACCCGTGAAAAACTCTTTTAAATGAAATTCAACCAATGCGTTTTCTTAAATTCTAAACGCCCCTTTTAATTGGGTAGTTAAGTCGTTACTATTAATTCATCAAAATAATGGTTCGTTTCTTAACATTGAATTTCTAATCATTGGCATGAGAATAAAATATGACCAACACATGTTTACTTGAGGGATCCTTGTTGAGAGGAATTGGAGGAAGCTCTAAGTATTGGATATCTTCATCCTTCTTCATGAAGAACGTGAAGAATGCCAACCTCTGATGAAGGGCGACGAAGAACACCGAACCCTTGGAGATCGATGACACGACGCCGTGTTCCACGACGCAGACGATCCTTCTTCCGCGACGTTCCTTCCCTGTGACAATCTTCGATCAACAACCGATTGAGGTAGGGTATTACGGTTCTTTTAACTCTTTGTGAATTATATCCTCGACATGGCTCCTTTTCGTGCAACTTAAATCTGTGGGATTTTAATCCTTGGAGTTTCTCTACGCAACGCCGTGTACCGCGACGACATCGACACTCTTTCCGCGACGTGACGATCCTCTTCTTCCGCGATGGTCAATTCCATGACGAACTCACGTTCAACAACAATGTTGAGGTAGGGGTTTGATTCATTTAAATCTTTGTGATTTATACCGCAGCGTATGATTAAATGTTTGTTGTGTGACTTTTTAAGCCGCTAACGCGGTGGGTGCGGAACAGTGACCAAGTCCGAACCCACCGCCCTTTTCGTTCTTGGTGTGCGGAACGGTGGACAATGACAAAATAAGCCGCACGGGCGATGTGAGATCCTAGCAGTGAAAGACGGACCCCGAGAGGGATTTTGGTAAAGACGGTGTGCAATTCCGACCACCGGAACTCATCCGGTGGTCGGCGGAGCAGCCCGCCGGCGCGCCTCGCCGGCATGGCGGCGCCGACGACAGGTGGCAGCGGCGCCCAACACACTGCCGGGAGGAGCCGCCGCAGCGGCATGGCGCGGTCCCACGACCGCACGGGACAGGAGGGGCACGAGATGCGGCCGGCTGCCGCGTCTGCTGGCAGGGGCAGCCCCACGCAGGGCCGCGGCTCATTCAGGGGGGCGGCGCCCCCCTTGCGCACCACTCGGCCATTACGGTCGAGCCGCCTGGTAGCCGGGCCGTGCCGGTGGAGTCGGACCCGGACCCGGGTCGGGTCCGCCCGGTTCGGGCCGACACAGGGGGGTTGGGCCGGGTCGGTCTGGGCCCAGACCCCCCCTTTTCGGACCCTTTTCGGTCTTTTTCTCATAACTTGAGCTACGGGCCTCTGATCGACACACCGTCAGTTGAGATGCAATCTTTGTATCGAGATGGTCGTTTCAGAATATTAAACCCAAGGTTTCAGAATACTTTTTGTTCGGCCGGGTTGGTTCGTACATGAAACCAACCGGGCCCTCGGAGCAGAAATGCTTATAACTTGAGCTCCGGTTGTCCGATTGACATGCCCTTGACATAGATTGATTCCTCTTAGTGAGATGGATCTTTTGGCTTACTTCGCCCGAGGTTTGGATGCAGGTGGAGTACAGTCGGGTTGGTTTTGACTTAAAACCCAACCTGGCCCAGGAACGAAAAAGCCAATAACTCTCAGATCGGGCGTCCGATTGACGCGTTGTCTGCGATGTTGAGTTCCTTTTGACGATAAGGAACTTTTGGATACATCAACTCAGGATTATGTGTCAGTTGATTTATCAGCCCCTCAGCTCGTGGAGCGGACCCTCCCGAACGAGCTTACTGTGTGTAGGCACCCATGAGTTGGCTGCGTCTGCGACGACAATGAAGACCGTACGAGAATCCTCCGTGGGTTCGGTAGTGACCACTACTGTACTTTTTGGGATACATCAACTCTGGACTTCATGTCAGTTGATGCATCGACCTCTTGGCTCGTGGAGTGGACCCTCCCGGAATGATAATGTTGTGTGCGGAAACCCTAGAGCCGGTAGATACTTGACGACTGCTAATCGAATGACTCAGTGTGTTATGGATAGCCCAGTGGGAAGCGCTTGGTTGTAGCAGCAGACCCACGGTGGAGGAGCGCTTGGTTGTAGAAGCAGACCCACAGTACTCAATAGTAGGAGTACCTCTGGAGGCTATGAGGGGGTGTGCTTGGTTGTGGCGGCAAACCCACGATGGAGGAGCGCTTGGTTGTAGCAGCACGGGGGAGCGCTTGGTTATAGAAGCAGACCCACGGCAGAGGAGCGCTTGGTTGTAGCGGCAGACCTGTGGTACTCAACAGAAGGAGTACCTCTAGAGGCTATGAGGGGAAGCGCTTGGTTGTAGCGGAAGACCCATGGTGGGAAGTGCATGGTTATAGCAGCAGGCCCACAGTACTCGATAGGTAGAGTATTACAGAAGTCCAATGTTAGAGGGAAGTGCTTGGTTGTAGCGGCATACCCACTGTACTTGATGGAGAAAGAGTTTCCCAATAGCTATGGTTTCAACTTCATGATCGATCCTGTGTGGGTCATTGCGGGGGTTAGTACCTATCGATCCTTTGTGGGTCCGACGGATTAGATGAATCAGTGGCTTTATCTGATCATCTCTATCGTCATACGAGAAGTATATCTATGTGAGCTGAATCATGTTTTTCTTTCCTTTGTGGATTGTGTTGTGCTAACCTGTGTGGATTTACATTTTTCTTTCCTGTGTGGACTGGGTTTTACATGGGCTCGGATGTTGGAGCCGAACAAGAATTGATGACTTAGGTATATGTATGGGCATATACCTAAGCAGTGTCGAATGTTACTTCGTGATTGTATCCTTCTTTTGTGGATTATCCTTTTGTGGATTATGGGAGACCTTCGAGGGTCTCAGGATCCCTACTGAGTAGCTTATACTCACCCCTGCATGGGCTATGCCCGCACTACGTTGTGTTGGTTGCAGACGACGGACAACGCTGATAGTGGTGGAGGCTTGCAAAGTAGGACGGTACCTTTAGGTGGACCACTGGGTGAGACGTGCTCGGGGCGGACGGCTGGACCCGAGGAGCTATAGAGGCTATCTGTACTCACCCTTCATGTGGGACATCCAGTGGGCGGCTCGACGTTACGACTTTAATTTCAGTTGTTGTTTGGCCTTTTTGAGTTGTACTTTACCTTCAGTTTGGGTTTGTATTCTGGCCCACTTACTTCCGCACTTACTGCTGTACTTAGTTTTTACTTAGTGTTTACTTCTTCTTCTTGCTTTATCTGTGGTGTTTGTTTACTTTACAAAGGCAATGCCTTCCCTTTTTACCGGGTTTTACGCCTGGGTGCTAGTCGCCATCCCCTGGCCTATGGAAGGCGGGCTTGGGGTAGTCACGGCACGGGCCCCGAGGACGGGTCGTGACAAATTGCTATCAAATGGAGGTTCGGTTCTACAACAGAACTTGGGACTCTTATATCTTTCTATGTGAAGCAATAGTGTTAAGAGTATTGGGTGTGGTTATCAGTCCAAGGATTCCAGTGTTGGTGCGGTGGCCGACGTATCCGTAGACCAGGACCCTGACTTCGGATTTCCGACTTAATGCGTGAAAACATTGATTACATGTGTGTTTCAAGGTTTCTTTGTGAATACAATATGTCAGCTCACCTGGTATACTGTTTGACCATGGTGCACCTATTTCCTTTCAGGATGGCCCCACGATGGTAGCCAGCTTGGGTTCCGAGAGTTGTGCGTGACGACATCCCACCGAGCGACGAGGCCTCGGTACAGGGCCCTTTGACAGCTGAGGCACCGGCGGTACCTCTACCCACTGAGCCACCAATGCTTCCATCCCCAGCCGCTAACGATGCTCGTCGCCTTAGTGCACTTCACGAGTTCCAGCACTAGAGACCGCCCAGGTTCCATGGGGAGACGAATCCCCAGGCAGCCGAGGACTGGCTAGAGGCAGTTGTTCGAGTTTTCAGGTTAGTGAGGACACCAGCAGACATAATGGTGATCCACGCAGTGAGCCTACTGCACGCGACAACATGCAGATCATGGAGCGTGATGCTCCAGGTGCACGATGGGGCATCTCTTCTCTAGATGGACTTTGAGATCCTCTTTTGCTCAGAGTTCGTCCCAGCCACCCTCCATGCGGTGCGCATCCAGTAGCTTCTATAGTTATGGCAGGGCAGCATGATAGTATCCCAGCATGCGACGAGGTTTACCGATCTCTCGCGCTACTCGACAGACATGGTAAGAGACCCATTCTTCAGGGCCCGAACCTTCGGGAAGGTGCTCAGGAGAGAGATTAGAGCTTCAGTTGTTTCTCACAGCATTCCGATACAAACAGGGGTGTTGGAGTGAGCCCTCTTAGTGGAGAGTTTTTTTTGCTGAGCAGTCTCCAGCAGAAGGACCCACCACTAGCCGGCATGCAGCAGAGTCTTCTGCAATGGGCAGTATATAGATGACATAGGGGTCCAAGAAGACTATACCTATAGGTGGTCGACCGTGTGACACAAGATCGTGTGTCTGAGGCACCCGGGGTGCACAACGACTTACCATTAGCGGACAGTGTTACTCATGTGGCGGGGTTGGTCACATGGCTCGTGACTGTCCGACCCTCCATACGGATGACCAGCAGATGAAAGAAGGACCTCCCAGGCAGAGGTAGAGGTTTGATCTAGGCAGACCGCATGGAGCAGGAGACTGTGGCAGGAGAGATGGACATGTAGCTGGAGGTGGACGATGCTTCGAGGTGTTGCCACCACCACCACCAGTTGGTCCACCCCGACCGCAGGGAGCTTGTGTACATGGGAGAGATCAGCTTCAGGCAGTAGAGGCTTACGATAATGGATCATCGGGAGCAGATGGACAGGAGCGGGCCTAGCTCCATACCAGGAGACTTTTTTATGCTTCTTCTAGTGTTATTGATGTTTGTTTGTAGATGTTTTGTGACTTTGTACATTGAGTAGCTGTAATAAAAGACACCTTTCTTTTGGAATTTACCTTCCCGCCCTCTCTTTGTGTTGTTACTAAGAGGTTCTGGTTTAAAACCCTTTGACTTGACCATCACTTTGAGATACCTACTGGAGGAGACCAAGTGACCACACACTGATGCCGACAGTGTGACACAACCCTTGGAGGCGAGAGTAATGGTTGGATCTCTTAGTAGTAGTGTCGAGGCCTTACGACATCATCCTTATTATGGGTTAGTATCATCCATAATATTATTGAATGTATTAGGTGAAGAACGTGGTTCATGTAGGGGATGAGACCATATTTAAATTCTCAGGAAAGAAGAAATCTCAGCAGCTCTTGTAGGACCATGAAGGTCCAAGTCATCCAAGAGTGGATGAGGACAGATCAGAGCCGGAAAAAGTCTTGTGCTAACAGGAGGTGGAGACCACTAGAGTTCGAGGATGGCAACCACGTTTCCTTACGAGTCACACCTCGACGTGAGTTACGGGGATGTGGCTGAGGCGACAATTTATCACCGAGGTTCATCGGACCTTTCTAGGTCCTCGGTAGGGTAGGCAAAGTGGTTTACTGCTTGACCCACCCACCTCAGTTTCACCAGGTGCACGACGACTTCCACGTATCTCAACTCGGGATATACGAGCTCGACCTGACGCATACCATTGACCATAGGCTAACTTGTGCGGAGGTCCCGGTAGAGATTGAGGATCAACAGGAGAGGGTCCTACATGGACGGTCAATTCCTCTAGTGTGCATCATATGGAAGCACGGGAACCTCCAGGAGAGCACTTGGGAGCGGGAGGCTCAGATGTGTGCTCAGTACCCACATTTGTTTCCCTAGTTTTTATGTATCTTTACGGGGATGTATATCCCTGAGGTGGGAGTGATCTAAAGTCCCATAAAATTCTAGGAATTTTTTTTTCTTAATTTTCTTGGGAAGTTTACAAGAACACAGTTTCTGACAGCACCTGATTCCGAGGCCTGGTGTGCCCGAAATCATTTTTCCAAAGATTAGCTTGGGTACATTCAGTGAACGAACAGGAGGGTTTTTGTAACTTGTGAACCGGTGCTCGGAATCAAATTCTGAGGGCACCGATGGAATAGCAGTGCCGGTATTTGCTTATAAATGCCTTTTCCGGAGTTGCGTTTTCTCGGGTGTGGTTTTTAATTTTTGGGGTTATGTTAAGAAATAAAATAAAGTGGTGTGACAACTTTATTTTATTTCACTTAAAAGCCACTTAAAGCCACTTAAGCAAGGTTAAAAGGATAAGGTGGGACCCAAGATATCCTACCCACTTTTTACGATATTTGTGAGGTGGGGACCACACGAGCCCCACCGTTTTGTTCCCTCTAAGTAATTCACTGGAGAAAACTTCTTTTAAATGAAAGTCAATCGATGCGTTTTCATAAATTCTAAACGCCCCTTTTAATTGGGCAGTTAAGTCATTACCATTAATTCATCAAATTAATGGTTTGTTTCTTAACATTGAATTTCTAATCATTGGCATGAGAATAAAATAAGACCAAAACATGTTTACTTGAGGGTTTCTTGTTGAGAGGAATTGGAGGAAGCTCTATGTCTTGGAGATCATCATCCTTCTTCGCGAAGAACGCGAAGAATGCGAAGAACGCCGGCCTCTGACAAAGGGTGAAGAAGAAGGCCGAACCCTCGGAGATCACCGACGCGACGCCGTGTTCCGCAACGCCAGCAATCCTTCTTCCATGACGTTCCTTCCCCGCGACAATCTTCGATCAACAACCGATTGAGGTAGGGGATTACGGTACTTTTAATTATTTGTGAATTATATCCTCGACATGGCTCCATTTCGTGCAACTTAAATCTGTGTGGTTTTAATCCTTGGAGTTTCTCTACGCAATGTCGTGTACCGCGACAACAGTGACGCTCCTTCCACGACGCGATGATCCTCTTCTTCCGTGATAGCTAGTTCCATGACGAACTCACATTCAATGAAAATGTTGAGGTAGGGGTTTGATTCATTTAAATCTTTGTGATTTATACCACGGATTTTGATTAAATGTTTGTTGTGAGACTTTTTAAGCCGCTAATGCGGTGGGTGCGGACCAACGAACAAGTCCGAACCCACCGCCCTTTTCGTTCTTGGTGTGCGGAACGGAGGATGATGACAAAGTAATCCGCACGGGTGATTTGAGATCCTCATAGTGAAGGACGGACCCCGGGAGGGCTTTTGGAGAAGACGACGTGCCATTCCGACCACCAGAACTCGTCTGGTGGTCCGTAGAGCTGTCGGCCGGCGCGCCCCACCGACACTGCGGTGCCGGCGGCAGGGGGTGGTGGCGCCCAGCGCGCTGCCGGGAGGAGCCGCCGCGGCGGCATGGCGCGGTCCCATGACCACGTGGGATCGGAGGGGCACATGACGTGGCCGGCTGCCGCGTCCGCTGGCAAGGGCGGCCCCACGCGGGGCCGCAGCTCATTCAAGGGGGCGGTGCCCCCCTTGCGCATCGCTCGGCCGTTACGGCCGAGCCGCCTGGCGGCCGGGCCGGGGCATGCCCGGGCCGGGCCCAGCCGCGCCGGCTGGGTTGGACCTGGAACCGTGTCTGGTCGGCCCGGTTCCGGCCGACCCAAGGGGGGTTGGACCGGGTCGGCCGGGCCCAGAACCCCCGTTTTCAAAACCTTTTCGGTCTTTTGCCCATAAGATGAGCTACGGGCCTCCGATTGACGCACCGTTAGTTGCGATGCGATCCTTGGATCGAGGCGGTCGTTTCGGTATATTACACTCCAGGATTCTGAATACTTTGTGTTCGGCCAGGTTGGTTCGTACACGAAACCAACCGGGCCCTCGGAGCGGAAACGCTTATAACTTGAGCTTCGGACGTCCGATTGACGTGCCTTCGACTTTGATGGATTCATCTTAGTGAGACGGATCTTTTGGCTTACTCCGCCCGAGGTTTGGACGCAGGTGGAGAATGGTCAGTTTGGTTTTGACATAAAAATCAACCGGGCCCCTGGGACGAAAAAACCAATAACTCTCAGACCGGGCGTCTGATTGACGCGCCGTCTGTAAAGTGGAGTTCCTGTTGACGATACAGAACTTTTGGATACATCAACTCTGGATTATGTGTCAGTTGATGTATCAGCCCCTCATCTCGTGGAGCGGACCCTGCCGAACGAGCTTACTGTGTGCGGGAATCCTAGAGCTGGCTGCGTCTGCGACGACAATGAAGACAGTACGGGAATCCTCTGTGGGTTCGGTAGTGACCACTACGGTACTTTTTTGGATACATCAACTCCGGACTTCATGTCAGTTGATGCATCGACTTCTTGGCTCGTGGAGTGGACCCTTCCAGAACGAGCATGTTATGTGCGGAAACCCTAGAGCCGGTTGATACTTGACGACTGCTAATAGAATGACTCGGTGTGTTACGGATAGCCCAGTGGGAAGCACTTGGTTATAGCAGCAGACCAACGGCAGAGGAGAGCTTGGTTATAGCAGCAGACCCGCGGTACTCAACAGAAGGAGTACCTCTGGAGGCTATGAGGGGGAGCGCTTGGTTGTAGCGGCATACCCACGACGGAGGAGCGCTTATTTGTAGCGACAGACCTACGACGGAGGAGCTCTTGGTTGTAGCATCACGTGGGAGCGCTTGTTTGTAGCAGGAGACCCACGACATAGGAGCTCTTAGTTGTAGTGGCAGACCTGTGGTACTCAACATAATGAGTACCTCTAGAGGCTATGAGCGGGAGCGCTTGGTTGTAGTGGTAGACCCATGGTGGGAAGCGCTTGGTTGTAGCAGCAGGCCCACAGTACTCGATAGGTGGAGTACTACTATAAGGCCCCAGCCTTAAACCTTACTTAATCTTGAGTTATTACAAGATTACACATTGAGGATCTTTTCGGGTTTAGAGTTTTAGGGAATTGGATCATAAAACTTGAAGTACATTCCACATATAAACAAAGTGGTTGAATAAAGATAGAATTATTCTTTCCCATCAATGGAAACATATTTAAAATAAAACATGGATTCTTTCTTGACACTTCCTTGACACTATCATCATATCATGTACCTTTTCCTTGACCTATGAAAAACATTTCAAAAAAACTTGGGATGAGCATAAAAACCTCAGTAAGGGATATAAAAATATGGAAAGAAAACATGGGTACATATATACATAATAATGAAATCATACATTACCCACAAAATATAAGCACTTTAACATACCTCATCAAATCATGAATAAATCATAGAAATCATAAGACGTAAAGGTAACTTGAGGCATTCATAACATTCTTACGTAGGGAGTAACCCTCTTGGTTACGTTTGGAATACCCATCACCGTATATTCCCTAAATCTCTTCGGATAAACCTTAACGTTTCACTCCTTCGCGTTACCCAATGCATTGGAGAGCTATATCGGGCTCACCCGCCCTTAGTCTATCACGGAACCACCCGTCTTCCTAATAATTCCCAAGAACCTCAACATAATCGTATCACATAAAACATGCATAAAGGAAACATAACATTTCCACCTTTCAATCAAAAGATATCAATACAACACATTGATATAAAAACATTATGAAAACAATTTTCAATACCAAAATAAAAGAAGAGTAAAACATGGTATTTATTTTTCTTTTTAAAAAAAGAATGGCTTGTAGAGGAAGCCGAAACACAAATAATGGTCACGGCGGCGGAGAAGTCGTTGTCTCCGCATACGTATGACAAAAACATTCCCTTTTGTCGTTTAGTAAATGCTTCGTATAAAAAATATTCCTTTTGAATAAACGTAAATGTAAAAGGGTTTTATACACCGTATAAAAGAAGGTTGTGTATAAAACAAAATACGCCTCAAGGAAAGGAGATTGAGACGATGTCCCATACCTCGGGTCCGAATTGACTCAGTCATTCTTTAATCTCCTGAATAATAAACTTGAGTTAATTTATACTTTCTTAAGAACCTTTTTCAAGTTCATTATTTCTTTTATATCACTTATTTCCATGTCATGAGCAATATGTAATTATTTAAGTTAAAAACGGTCGTTTTAACGATCATTGGTACTTGAGTCAAAAATAATCCCTTTATAATTAGAAGTTGTTCATGTATCCATTATATCCAGAATTGTATTCATGATGTAGATATCATATATGTCATATATATCCAGTACATTCATGCATTTATAATATTACATAACCATATAGAGGTAAGAAATGAAATGCACCGTTCATGGAGACGGTAAGCCGTACGTACGCATGAACGCTACTTTCATTTATTTTTCATATTTTATAGAATGGAATCATAATGATATAAAGGTATATTATAAATTCAGTATAATATCATATATAATATCATAGTTCCATCCTTTATACGTCCCAGATATGGTATTTAACGAATCAAATCACTTTGAAGGGGCGGTAGTCCACACTTCCTTAAATGAAGATATCGCGTTTACCCATAATTGAAACCATAAATGTATGCCCAAAATGAAAAATACAGAAGCTTAAAGAAGACATAAACATATTATATATCATATATAAATATAGTGACATCTTAATGGCCACCTTTGAAGGTGTTAAAAGAATTTTGAACAATCATCGTTTCGGGAGGCATAAATTCACCATCCACGGAAACAATATATCCTTTAACCATTAGATGTAGGTGTGTGTAAGTGTAGCTCGAATACTTCTTATAAAAACATCCTAGTATATTTAAGATACTGTATTTGTTACAAAATAAATTAATAAAAAGAGTTTTGGGGGTTGTAGAAGCAAAATAAAACAAAAGGACTCAAGTGAAGACATTACCTTAAAATCGGGTAACATCCTTTGGTTTGAGCTCAAAGGCTTCCGTGGGAAGACTTCTGCCCAAAGTGAGGCTTCAAGGAGTAAGAGAGGGATGTGGAGAGACAAAATGGGAAGAGTTTGGCCGAGCCAAAGGCTTTGGGAGTGTGGGTAAGGTGGTAGAGGTGGGGGCCTTTTATAAGAGGAGAGGAGGGGCACTCTTGGAATGTAAAGAAATGTTACTTTATTTTAAAATGAGTTTCGGATTCAAAAGGTTCCACATTGATATAATTAGAGGGTAAGGTGATAAGGGTTCCAAATCCACTTATCAGATATGTTTTGGACATGTGTAGTTCATATATTTTACATTATCATTTCATTTTATTTTAATCCTTTATTAATGAGGTAATCTCTGCATCATCATGATGTCATAAATAATTTAACTTATTTAAAGACTAAAAATTATAAACAAAATACTATGATGTAGGAATTATTTTTAGCTTACCAATGACTATTTATAATCGAAAATCTGACTTGTATAACCCCATGTAAAAATTGTTTTAGTAAAACATCTCATGTTTGTGTCATTTTTACTTTAACATTAAATAAAAATTTATTAATGTCATTTCCCAACCAAAGTGGCTCCATGGGGTCCCCAAGATGACTCATGGATTATCTTGGTCGGCCATGACACATCCAATGATGGTAGTACATGTTTCAAGCTCATCTCATATTATTAAAACATTATTTTTACCTTAAACTACACTAATTACCACTAATCACGATTAAGAACTTAAAAGTTACTATTCACCAAAAAAATATTTTAATCTCATTAAACCACATTTTACTTATTAATTAAAACCATGCATGTAGGATTTTTGAAAATCAAATCACAGAAGTGGCAATGTTTCATTTAAACGAAAAATCAGTTTCTTTAACTACCACTTAGTGGTTTGACTATTCATCAAAAATTGATGTTTTTCAGAAAGATACCATAACTTCTCCCTAAGATATATCTGATATTCCGAATTAAAAAATGATATCAATTTCACAAAATTCAAAACATGTATGTTTCATTAATTCATTTAATAACTAATTCTCGATGTCATGACAAATAGCTTGTTTTTATGAAACAATACGTATCATAAGATTGACACTAGTTTAAGTCCAATATCAATGTGAAATTGATTCCAATGACCACCATTGGATAAAATGGTAAAAATATATTCTAATTTCACTTCAAAAACAATTCAAAAGATAATGTAATCATATAAATAAAAAATATTAAAAATAGTTTTTGAATTAAAATACAACATTTTTCACTATTCATTAAAAAATGAACTTTATCAGAAAAATACAAAAAATTCACACAAAGTAAATTTTGATGTCCAAATTATAAATAATAAGTTTATTTTAACAAAAATAGCTTATAAAATTGTCAAAAAATAGATTTAAAAAGGGTTTTCCATCAAAAGACAGCAAAACAATCTTTTAAGAATATTAGTGTATTCCATGCATAAGATTGTATTTATTTTCATTTTAAGCCTCTAAAACACTATCTTAATCAATAATAGACATAGATAAAAATATCTATTATTCATTACATGGGATGTTACATCCTTCCCCCTTTAGAAAATTGCATCCCCATAATTTATTTACTTATCGAATAAATGGGGGTACTTATCCCTCATTACATTTTCAGATTCCCATGTTGCCTCATCCATCATGTGGTTTTTCCACAAAACTTTTACCTGATTAATCACCATATTTCTTAACACTTGCTCCCTTTGGTGAAAATTCTGGACCGGTTGTTCCTCATAAGATAGGTTCTCTTCCAGCCGAACTACCTATGGACTCAAAACATGAGATGGATCTGGCATATACTTTCTCAACATCGAAAAGTGAAAAACATTGTGTACCTGAGATAAACTCGGAGGTAAATCCACTCGGTAAGCAACTGATCCAACTCTCTCCAGAATTTCATATGGTCCAATGAACCTTGGACTCAACTTTCCTTTCTTACAAAATTGCATCACCCTTTTCCATGGTGATACTTTGAGAAAAACATGATCACCTACCTCAAAAGAGAGATCCTTCCTGCTGTAGTCCGCATAACTCTTCTGCCTACTCTGAGCTGTTGTCATGTGTTTCTGTATCAGCTGAACTTTTTCTGCCAAATATTCTACCAATTCTGGTCCCATAAACTTCCTTTCACCCACTTCATCCCAGAAAGCTAGAGTTTGACACCGCTTCCCATATAACGCCTCAAATGGTTCCATCTGTATACTGGAATGAAAACTGTTATTATATGAAAATTCAACCAAAGAAAGATGTTGGTCCCAACATCCCTGATAATCCATCGAACAAGCTCGAAGCATATCCTCCAAGGTCTGAATTGTTCATTCTGACTGCCCATCTGATTGAGGATGAAATGTTGTACTAAAATTTAATTCAGTACCCAACGACTTCTGAAGGCCTTTCCAAAAGTTAGAAGTGATCCTGGGATCACGATCAGATACAATGGAGATAGTAACTCCATGTAACCTGACTATCTCTTTAAGATACATATGGGAAAGTTGATCTAGTTAAAAAGTATCTCGTATAGCAAGGAAATGAGCAGATTTAGTCAAGTGATCAACAATAACCCAGATTGAATTATTACCTCGAGATGTCTTCGGTAATCCCACAACAAATTCCATGGATATATTCTCCCATTTCCACTCTGGCACTGGTAAAGGCTAAAGCACCCCTTTCGGTAACTGCCGCTCTGCTTTAACTTGTTGACATGTTAAACACTTCACAGTAAAATCAGCAATATATCTTTTCATTCCATCCCACCAGTAATACTCCCGCAAATCTCTGTACATCATAGTATTGCTAGGATGAACTGAAAACAGAGAACATTGAGCTTCACATAACAACTCTCTCTTCAACTGTGAAACATAAGGCACACACAATCTCTTCCCAAATATCAAAACAAAATCATTATCAATGTTGAATTCAGGCAACTTACCTTTCTGAACCAGCTCTACCTTTTTCTGCGACTCACTGTCTTGCTTCTGTCCTGGCATGATTCTATCTGATAGAGATGATCTCACTGATACCTGAAACAAAATAGAATAAAATCCTCCCCCAACAACATCTATGCCAATGTTCATCAAATCCTTAACCAAAGGATCACGTTCCAAACGCAACATTGTTAATGATGCATTACTTTTTTGACTCAAAGCATCAGCCACTTTATTTGCTATTCCCAGATGGTAATGAATTGTACAATCATAATCCTTGATTAATTCCATCCATCTCCTCTGTCTCATGTTTAACTCTTTCTGAGAGAATATATACTTTAAAATTTTGTGATCAGTATATATTTCACACTTTACTCCATACAAATGATGTCTGCAAATTTTTAAAGTGAAAACAACAGCAGCTAATTCCAAATCATGTGTAGGGTGATTTACCTCATGATTTTTCAACTGTCGTGAAGCATATGCAATTACCTGATCATTCTGTATTAGGACACAACCAAGTCCTTTCAATGAAGCATCACTGTATATAACAAACTCACCATTCATGGAAGGTAGTTCCAAAACTGTAGCATTCACCAATCTTCTTCTCAATTCCTAAAAACAATCATCACATTCTTTTGTCCCGATAAACTTAACACCCTTCCGAGTTAGCTTAGTCATTGTACTAGATAACCGTGAAAAATTTCTAACAAACCTTCGGTAATATCCTGCCAAACCATGGAAGCTACGAATCTCAGTAACATTTGTGGTTCTTGGCCAGTCCTCCACAACTTTTGTTTTTGCAGGATCAACAGTTATACCATCTTTAGAAACAATGTGACCAAGGAAAGAAATTTGTTGCAACCAAAACTCACACTTGCTGAATTTTCCATACAGTTTCTTTTCTTTGAAGGTTTTCAAAATAACCTTTAAATGTCTTTCATGCTCCTCTTTACTTTTTGAAAACACCAAAATATCATCAATGAAAATCACCACACACATATCCATGAAATCATGGAAAATTCTATTCATTAAGTCCATGAATACAGCAGGTGCATTGGTTAGCCCAAAAGTCATTACTCCAAATTCATAATGGCCATATCTTGTACGAAACGCAGTCTTCGGAACGTTTGCTTCCTTTACCTTCAGCTGCTGGTACCCAGATCTTACGTCAATCATTGAAAAATACTGAGCTCCCTGGAGCTGATCAAACAAATCATCGATATGAGGCAAGTGATATTTGTTCTTAACAGTGATGTTATTCAAGGCTCTATAATCAATGCAAAGTCTCATTGAACCATCTTTCTTTTTAAAAAATAAAACAGGAGCACCCCATGGTGAAGTGCTAGGTCGAATTAAACCTTTCTCTAATAAATCCAGCAATTACTCCTTCAACTCTAAAAGTTCAATTTGAGACATTCGATAAGGGGGTTTTGAAATTGGATTAGCATCAGGAACTAAGTCAATAGTAAATTCAACTTCCTGATCTAGTATTATTTCAGGAAACTCATCAGGAAAAACATCAAGATACTCATTTACCACTGGCACATCATTAATCTGAACAGTTCCTTTATTTTCAATGATGTGTGCAAGGTAACATTCATTTCTACATTATACAAGTTTCTTGGCCTCTTGATAAGTTATCAACAGTAAGGGTTCATTCTTGTACACAAATTGAAAGTATTTCTGAAAAGAAACTTCTTTAGCTCTACAGTGAATCTTAGCATGGTAAATAGAGATCCAATCCATACCCAGGATAACATAAAACTCTACTAGAGGTAGAACAATAAGGTTTGCATGTAGGTTCTTTCCACATATAAGGATAGGAAGATTCTTATAAATTCTTTTTGCCTCAACATTTTCCCCAGGTGTTTTAACCAAAAGGTCAGGAGTCATTTCTTGAGATGGTATTCCCATTTTACTTGAAAAGTTTTCAGAGATGAAAGAATGTGTAGACCCCGAATCAAACAACACGCTGGAATAATCTGAAAAAACAAACAAAGTACCTGATAGAACTTCATTTGATGGCCCGACATCTGCTGAAGTAGTTGCAAAGGATTTCACCACCACTTTCTGCTTGTAGTATAACTACTTCCCATCACTCAAGCTCTTTTTCGGACTCTCATTTGCATAGTGACCCATCTCATTGCACTTATAACATTTCACTAAATATAAATCAAATTTGGTCTTACCTTCACGTTGATCCTTTTTAGTGCAATCACGAGCCAAATGTCCCATCTTACCACATCGGTAGCACTTTCCAGAATTCAGAAGACATTCCCTAGAATGCCTATTGCCACATTTATCACAAACTGGAAACTAAGTTTTCTTACCATCAGACTTTTTTGAAGAATTATTACCTTTCTCCTTCGACCTATGTCTTTTCTTCGGTTGGTTGTTATAGAACACTTGATCATCAAAAAACTCCATTTCCACCTTCTCAGCACATCGAACAATCTTTTCATAACTTTTAAACTCACGAGAAGCTAATGCCCTTCGATATTTTGGCTTTAATCTTGAGTAAAAACGATTGATTTTACTATCAAGGTCTCGGATAAAATTTGGAGCATACCTTGACAATCGAGTGAACCTTTCTTCATAGGTAGCCACTGAGTCTTCCTCTTGCCTCAATTCTAAGAATTGTTCTTCCAACCTAAGTCGAACAGCCTTAGGAAAATACTTTTCAAGAAACATACCTTTGAATTCATCCCAGTCAAGAGCATCAATCTCATCAACGTCCCTGATATTTTTAACCATCGACCACCACTGATCTGTTTCACCCTCCAAACGGTAAATAGCAAGACTAACCTTTTGATTGTCTGAACAACCCATGACATAGAAAATCTATTCCAGTGATTTAATCCACCCTTTAGTTAGCACAGGGTCAGATGATCCTCTGAATGATGGGGGATGTTGCCTCATGAAATGTTCCACCACTGACATGTTCCTCTGCGGTTGATCTGGCTGGTCTCGTGCATGGATTCCACCACCATTTATCGCTTGAGTCAACTGCGCCATTACTGCAACAAAGTGTTCAGTTCCAAATCTGACCATCTCAGGATACTGATTCGGAAGGTTATTTCCTTCTGTATGCCTTCCTAGCACTACTTCCCTATTTCCTCTGTGGAAAAACATTCTGAACAAACATGTCTTAGATGAAGCAACATGGTAATCCTAAAATACTATATCACTTCAATTTGAACATAAATTTTTTTTGGATAATCATTTAATAGAATTATAACTCATAAAGTTATCTAAACTGAACTCTGATACCAACTAGAAGGCCCCAGCATTAAACCTTACTTATTCTTGAGTTATTACAAGATTACACAGTGAGGATCTTTTTGGGTTTAGAGTTTTAGAGAATTAGATCATAAAACATGAATTACATTCCACATATAAACAAAGTGGTTGCATAAACATATTATTCTTCTTTCTAATCAATGGAAACATATTTAAAATAAAACATGGAGTCATTCTTGACACTTCCTTGACACTATCATCATATCATGTACCTTTCCCTTGACCTGTGAAAAAAATTTCAAAAAAACATGGGATGATCATAAAAATCTCAGTAAGGGATTTAAAAATATGGAAAGGAAACATGGGTACATATATACATAATAATGAAATCATACTTTACCCATAAAACATAAGCACTTTAACATACCTCGTCAAATCATGAATAAATCATAGAAATCATAAGACGTAAAGGTAACTTGAGGCATTCATAACATTCTTACGTAGGGAGTAACCCTCTTTATTACGTTTGGAATACCCATCACAGTATATTCCTGAAATCTCTTCGGAGAAACCTTAACATTTCACTCATTCATGTTACCCAATGCACTGGAGAGCTATATCGGGCTCACCCACCCTTAGTCTATCACGGAACCAACCGTCTTCATAATAATTCCCAAGAACCTCAACATATTCGTATCACATAAAACATGCATAAAGAAAACATAACATTTCTACCTTTGAATCACAAGATATCAATACAACACATTGATATAAAAACATTATGGAAACAATTTTCAATACCAAAATAAAAGAAAAGTAAAAAATGATATTTATTTTTCTTTTGTTAAAAAAGTATGGCTTGTAGAGGAAGCCGAAACTCAAATAATGGTCACGGCGGCGGAGAAGTTGTTGTCGCCACATATATACGACAAAAACATTCCCTTTTGTCGTTTAGTAAACGCTTCGTATAAAAAAGATTACTTTTGAATAAATGTAAAATTCAAAGGGGTTTATACACCATATAAAAGAAGGTTGTGTATAAAACAAAATATGCCTCAATGAAAGGAGATTGAGACGATGTCCCATACCTCAGGTCCGTCTTGACTCGGTCGTCTTTTAATCTCCTAAATAATAAACTTGAGTTAATTTCTACTTTATTAAGAACCTATTTTAAGTTCATTATTCCTTTTATATCACTTATTTCCATGTCATGAACACTATGTAATTATTTAAGTTAATAACGGTCGTTTTAACGATCATTGGTACTTGAGTCAAAAATAAGCCCTTTATAATTACAAGTTGTTCATGTATCCATTATATCCAGAATGGTATTCATGATGTAGATATCATATATATCATATATATCCAGTACATTCATGCATTTATAATATTACATAATCATTTAGTGGTATGAAATGAAATGCACCGTTCATGGAGATGGTAAGCCATACGTACGCATGAACGCTACTTTCATTTCTATTTCGTATTTTATAGAATGGAATAATAATGATATAAAGGTAAATTATAATTCCAGTATAATATCATATATAATATCATAGCCGCATACTTTATACGTCCCACATATGGTATTTAACAAATCAAATCACTTTGAGGGGGCGGTAGTCCGCACTTCCTTAAATGGAGATATCGCGTTTACCCATAATGGAAACCATAAAGGAATGCCCAAAATTAAAAATACAGAAGCTTAAGGAAAACATAAACATATTATATATCATATATAAATATAGTGACATCTTAATGGCCAACTTTGAAGGTGTTAAAATAATGTTGAACAATCATCGTTTCGGGAGGCTTAAATTCACCATCCACGGAAACAGTATGTCCTTTAACCATTAGATGTAGGTTTGTGTAATTGTAGCTCGATTTAATCTTATAAAAACATCTTAATATATTGACGATACTGGAGTTGTTACAAAATAAATGAATAAAAAGAGTTTAGGGGGTTGGAGAAGCAAAATAAAACAAAAGGACTCAAGTGAAGACATTACCTTAAAATCGGGTAACTCCCTTTGGTTTGAGCTCAAAGGCTTCCATGGGAAGACCTCTGCCCTAAGAGAGGATTCAAGGAGTAAGAGAGGGAAGTGTAGAGATAGAATTCGCATAGGTTGGCCGAGCCAAAGGCTTTGGGAGTGTGGGTAAGGTGGTAGAGGTGGGGGCCTTTTATAAGAGGAGAGGAGGGGCACTCTTGGAATGTAAAGAAATGTTACTTTATTATAAAATGAGCTTCGTATTCAAAAGGTCCCACATTGATATAATTCAAGGGTAAGGTGATACGGGTTTGAAATATACCCATCAAATAGGTTTTGGACATTTGTAGTTTATAGATTTTACATTATCATTTCATTTTATTTAAATCCTTTATTAATGAGGTAATCGCTGCATCATCATGATGTCATAAATAATTTAATTTATTTAAAGTATAAAATATATAAAAAAATAATATGATGTATTAAATCTTTTTATCTTTCCAATTAATATTCATAATAAAAAATATGATATGTATAACCCCATGTAAAAATTGTTTTAGTAAAACATCTCGTGTTTTTGTCATTTTTACTTTAACATTAAATAAAAAATTATTTATGTCATTTCCCAACCAAAGTGGCTCCATGGGGTCCCCAAGTTGACCCATGGATTTTCTTGGTCGTCCATGACACATAAAACGAGGGTAGGACATGTTTCAAGCTCATCTAATATTATTAAAACATTATTTTTACCTTAAACTACACTAATTACCACTAATCGCGATTAAGAACTTAAAGTTACTATTCACCAAAAAAATATTTTAATCTCATTGAACCAAATTTTTATCCTTAATGACAACCATGTATGTAGGATTTTTGAAAATCAAATCACAGAAGTGGCAATGTTTCATTTAAACGAAAAATCAGTTACTTTAACTGCCACTTAGTGGTTTCACTATTCATCAAAAATTGAAGTTTTTCAGAAAGATACCAAAACTTCACCCAAAGCTATATTTGATATTCCAAATTCAAAAATTCTGTCTATTTTACAATATTAAAAACATGTATGTTGCATTAATTAATTTAATAACTATTTCCCGTTGTCATGAAAAATAGCGTGTTTTTATGAAACAATACGTATCAAAAGATTGACACTAGTTTAAGTCCAATTTCAAAGTGAAATTGATTTCAATGACCACCATTGGATAAAATGGTAAAAATATATTCTAATTTCACTTCAAAACCATTTCAAAAGATAATCTAATCATATAAATAAATTAGATTAAAAGGAGGTTTTGAATTAAAATACAACATTTTTCACTATTCATTAAAAAATGAACATTATCGGAAAAATACCAAAAATTCACACAAAGTAAATTTGGATGTCCCAATCATAAATAATAAGTTTATTTTGACATACTTAGCTTATAAAATTGTCAAATGATAGATTTAAAAAGGGTTTTCCATCAAAAGGCAGTAAAACAATCTTTTAAGAATATCAGTGTATTCCATGCATACGATTGTATTTATTTTCATTTTAAGCCTCTAAAACACTATATTAATCATTAATAGACATAGATAAAAATTTCTATTATTCATTACTTACTTGGGATGTTACAACTACAGCAGTCCAAGGTTAGAGGAAAGCACATGGTTGTAGCGGCATACCCACTATACTTGATGGAGAAGGAGTTTCCCAATAGCTATGGTTTCAACTTCATGATCGATACTATGTGGGTCATTGCGGGGGTTAGTAACTATCGATACTTTGTGAGTCCGACGGCTTAGATGAATCTGTGGCTATATCTGATCATCTCTAGCATCATACGAGAAGTATACCTATGTGAGCTGAATCCTGTTTTTCTTTCCTTTGTAGATTGTGTTGTGCTATCCTGTGTGGATTTACGTTTTGATTTCCTGTGTGGAACAAGTTGTACTTGGGCTCGGATGTTGGAGCCGAACGAGAATCGATGACATAGGTATATGTATGGGCATATACCTAAGCAGTGTCGAATGTTACTTCATGATTGTATCTTTCTTTTGTGGATTATCCTTTGTGGATTCTGGGAGACCTTCGGGGGTCTCGGGGTCCCTACTGAGTAGCTTATACTCATCCCTGCATGGGATATTCCAGCACTACGTTGTGTTGGTTGCAGACGACGGACAGCGCTGATCGTGGTGGAGGCTTGCAGAGCAGGACAGTACCTGGAGGTGGACCACTGTGCGAGACGTGCTCGAGGTGGATGGCTGGACCTGAGGAGTTGTAGAGGCAATCTGTACTCACCCTTCAGGTGGGACTTCCAGTGGGCGGCTCGACGTTACGACTTTAATTTCAGTTGTTGTTTTCCCTTTTTGAGTTGTACTTTACCTTTAGTTTGGGTTTGTATTCTGGCCCACTTACTTCCGCACTTACTGTTGTACTCAGTTTTTACTTAGTGTTTACTTCTACTACTTTCTTGCTCTGTGGTGTTTGTTTACATTACAAAGGCAATGCCTTCCCTTTTTACCAGGATTTATGCCTTGGTGCTAGTCGCGAGACTCTGGCCTATTGAAGGCGGGCTTGGGGTAGTCACGGCACGGGCCCCGAGGACGGGTTGTGACAGGACCACTTTGTAGTCATATACACCTACTTCCTCTTGGGTGTTTTAAATTGGAATCATTTTGTTCTATATCATTTATGTTAGGGGTATAAATCATAACCCTATGGTTTTATAATTTCCATGATTATAGAATATTATGATTGCACTGGCATAATGTGCACCCAAACGAATAAAAAAATAACTGGTATTATTCTATGGAGTCTTTTTTCAGTTTGATATTGACCTGGCTATTGCATACCCATGTGGTTATCCAACCATGAATATAATTGAATTTGATAATGGTTTAAGGTGTTTTTAATCATGAAATGAGTCCTTAGATGATTTTATGTTATAGAATCCCTAGTTTTTGGCTAATTACTTTTACTTATAAATTTAAATAAATAATGGTTTTATTGAAAGTTGTTTATGCATGATAAATTGTAATTCACAAAAAAAATCAATTGATATTTATGATGTGTTATTTTGATATCTTGGTTATATTATTGGAAATTTTTTCCAAACAGTTATGTTTATATACCGATATTGTCCTTGGAGAATCCAATGTTTTATGGTATAATCCTAATATTGAACAGTATTAGCCCAGTATCATGTTTTAAATATTATTTATAGTGAAATCTTCTCAGTACAAATCATTAATGCATATACTGATTTGATCGATAATTTTTAATACTTTTAGGGATTTGTCCTATAATGTTGTGATTAAACCATTAATATATATTGGTGGATGTCCGGGTCATAATACTGAATTTCATATATTCTTAGCTGGAACTGAAGAAGAATATTTTACCATGGTTATATTTTATTGGTTGTTTTGGTTATAGGGAATGGTCGGATATATTAATGCACAAAGATAAAAGGGTTTGTATTTTTATATTATTAAATGTTCAATTCATTAATAAACATTTGGATCAATTCATTTTGTAAATTTTTTACCATATTGGATAGTTTAGGCATGGTGGTTTCTACCTACTGAGTTATATTAAATACCTAGTAGGGCCTCTGTTTGGTTTCTGAACAGTTTACAAGGATGTGGGTTTTGATAATGGAAAAGGACCTTGCAGTTTTTTTCTTAAGTTTATGATGGGATGGAATTTAGATGTGTGATTGATATGGGTTTCGGGGAAATGAAATTTTTCTTTTATATAGTATACTTTTATTTTACTTTTACTTTTTCTAGCTTGACTAATAGTTACATTTTTCCACATCATTAAAATATTCCTTTATTATTTATTGAATTATTTAGTTAATTTTTTATTGTTAGTTTATGATATGATTATAGTTTGATTTTATTAATTTATAATTTTTTATTTTATACATCTATGACACTTCATACCCAAGGGTATTGTCTCCCCATTGTACATTTCACACCCTTATTACTAGTCAACATTATCTGGCATATAGGTTGGTATGGATGAGGTCTGGAAACTAAACCTTTTTTAAATATGATAGTGTTATAGATTTGGGTATTTCAGAAAATATGTATCATCCGTGAACATTTGTTTCTACTATTTTAATATTTATAAATGGTATAAAGGGGGCTATGATGTGTTAGGCATTGTTATTGAGCTTGCGAATGGGAGTTGCTAACCCATGTAAAAGGGAAATCTATCTTCCCCATGATTGAATTTTTATTTTATTTTATTTTCTTGTTAGAGTGAAAATTATTTCACACTCGGTTATTCTCATATTATATGTTGTTATTGTTTTAAAATGTTACAGTTTATTAATATTTTTACTCATGATCTAGTATGAAGGAATATGAAAAAAGGAATCATAACAAGAACAGATGGATATATAAACAATCGTTTTTCATGATAAGAGAATATATACATGTCATGTGATATATAGTTTCATATTTAACTACTATATAAGGTATTTGTTCTCTAGATAATGGAAATCAGTTGACATGTCATTATATAATTATTATATGAAATGTTTAGAGAGTACATAAGTTATGGGTCCCTATCGTGGTCACCAGTTGAGGTTTTCCTTTTTGAACGTATGTTCTATATGGAATGTATTTTTCTTATCGAGAATATTCATCCTGATCATCTACAACATGTAATTCAAGAGAGTTGAAATCATAACACCCCAAACATAGCTGAACTAGAGATTCCTATACTTATTTTGAATTATATGGAGGTTAAGCTTCACGACAGCTTCAATAGGGTAATGTGATCCATGAAAATGGGGAATGTTTGTATCATTCCTTCAATGTATGAGATAAAAATAGAGTTTTAACTATTGTACATACAAATTTTTACTTTTTAATTATGAACTTAGGTATAAATTTTTCGATTCATATCATTTTTGATAATCATCAATCATCTTGAGACACAAATGTATATGAGTTTGAATCTTGTTTCTTATATGCCTATTTTGGCCTTTTAAGAATTTTTTGGCTATTATGAAGGAATCTAGGAAGCATGATGGGAAATCAGGTAAGGACATGAAGATAATGTACATAATCAATTTCTATCCCATCATATTCATGGTTGAATGATCTCAATTATTTGTTAAACTGAAATATCATGAAATGTTTCTGTTAGACTATACTGGACATTTCACTGACCTACAATTCTTTGTGCAATATTTGGATGCTGGTTTTATCTCAAAGGAGAGATATTTTCATAATGGTAGTCAATATATGATCTGGTTGTAGGAAAAAAAATTCAATCATATTTTAGGATTTGATGATCTATTAAATAATCATATAAAATAATAGGTGGGACACCCCAACAATTGGTTAGGATGTTTCAATAAGGCGATATGGGAAATATTCTTCAACTGAAAATAATTGCCACTATGGCATATTATGCTATGGTAGTAGTGGGATGAGTATTCAATGAAGTTGAATACAATCTTACGATAGTGTTCCATTCTAGTATTATTGGTGTTGAATGATTAGATATATGCTCCCATGGTTTCCTTACCCCAATGTCGGTTGTCATATCTATGGTAAACCAGGTCATCTTCATAGGTTCTTTTAAAATTTCCCACCATAGGTCAATGGAAAAGGGTATGGTCCCTCATGCATAACCATCAGTACCAGGAAAGGGAAACAACTCAGGATAGTCAAATAAGATATTACGGTAGAGGAAAAAAGTATCCTTCACAACATGAAGACTAATCAAGCTATCCTAGATGCCTGACTATCTACCATCATAGATACGATTCGTGTATCGTCAACCCTATCTCATGTTTATTTTGATATATGAGCATCAATTTTTTTAAAAAAATTAATTGGTATTGGATATCGGAATCTTGGATTGTTTATTAACCATTGACAGACCATTGGGATTATAGTTAGAGAATATCAAATGTTGTATGGTGTGTTCTCTGGATATTGGTGGTTACCATTTCTTTTGGGAACCGTTCATCTTGGAAAAAACATTATTCAAATTGTTTATTAGTATTTTTATTTTTATATATACTAGGCTCATATCAACTATCCCATGGTGGGAGTTCTTTTCTATCTCCAAAAAGAGTTAGTTAATTTTAATATGGTGATTGTGATATTTAGTGTAGATCTTCGGGACCAATTCAAGGATGATTGGTTTGTCACAAGGCATTGGTAGACAACATTTCTCTAGATGACGATGGAATTCATCATGAATATATTATTATATTGGGAGACAGATTTCATGATATTTTATATAATGAGTTATATAGAATATATCAGGAGAACAATATCTAGTTAATGATTGAGACTGTGTCAAGAGCATATCCAGTTTTAATATATCCTTATAGAATGTAAGTTGTAGTGAATTTAATTACAATTTTTAGTTAAATGATCTATAACAGAAGGTACAATACAACATATTATATCTCCATGGTGTCCTCCAGTTTTCATCGTCATGAAGGAAGATGGGTATTAACACTAATGTATGGATTATTGGAGGTTGAACCAATAGGCGATCAAGATAGGTATCCAATTCCCTTTATTGATGATATTTTTGATCACTTCAATGGTGATAAGATCATGTCCAAGATTGATTTGTGATTAGGTTACCACCAGTTAATAGTGATGACATATAAAATATTTTAGGCTACTTTTAAGAGTAGATATTGTAAGAATGAGTTTGTAGTGATGTTGATTGGGTTAACTAGAACAGAAGTGTTATTCATGGACTAAAATAATATGATCATTCCACATTTTCTAGATCTTATTGTGGTGTTTTTAAAAATCATAACTTAGTGTACTCTTTGTCATCATACAATCATTCAAAATATCTTGATATCGTCATGAGTATATTTAGTGTCTATCGGTATTCTATCAATTTAAAAAAATGTAGTTTCCAGCTTAATAATGTTCATTTCATGTTCTCTGTCATCATAGAGGTATGATTGTCAGTGGAACTAGGGAATTTTTTTATCATTTGTATATTGAGAAAAAAATGAAGAATGTCTTCGATATTTAGGGATTTGTGGGATAACATATTATTATTGGACCTTTATATTGTATTTCCTCAGATTGGAAGCATCAATTTATTGGCTGACCATGAAAGGGGTGATGTTTTTCTATTTTTAGGCTTGTAAGAGATACATTCATGATTTTAAAGTCATAGTTTCCTCGACACCTATCCTCATATTAACAATGTTGGGTAAGTCACATAATGCGTTTTGTGTCACATCTAGAGATGGAAATGAAGAAGTTATAATCATGGATGATTGAATGTATTGTTATAGATCCAGGTAAATGAAACATTACGAGAGGAATAATAGTAATCAAGATATGGGGTCAGAATTAGTGGTATATTCCATGATATTATGGATAAAATATCTCATGTGTGAAAGGTTTTTAATATAAATGGAAAATTTAGCCTTATATATATCATTTCTGAGCAAGACTAGAACCTTCTACAGAGGAGGTGGGTCATGTATATACTAATTTTCATCATTGAATTAGCTTATACACTATGATATGTAACACTAATTGTAGACACGTTAATATGAGGAAAACATTATGAGGATGTACTTGAGTCTGTTACAAGTTCAGGCTAATGATACTATTTTACTGACATGAATTTATAAGTTCAAGAGACATGGGGATGGGTAGCTCTGACATTTACATCTGTTATACCTATTCTTTTGGATTGGATCTAGACCAATCATTTTTCTTGAACCTGAGTGTTATGTTTTAATAGAAACATTATATGGTGGGGAGGCACAATTAGTATAGTCTCCTAGCAGTGAACATTTGAATTTTTTGTGGTATAGAATGGGTTTCAAAATTCTTATGTGAGGAGATTATGAAGGTGTTTCATACATATGGATGGGAGGTGCACTCAGATTTAACGAAGATATATCATGATCTATATAGTCATTACTGGTGGTTTGGAATAATGAAGGATGTGGTATGAATTGTGGGTAGATTTTTTTTATGGTGACGAAGAGTTAGTTGAGGCCAGATGGGATATTGCATCCTCTTTGAATTCCTATGTTTATATTTGATGATTTCATAATAGATTTTTGGATATCATTACCCATGAAAACACATAAGTATGAAACTGTATGGCTTATTTTTGATAGACTGACTAATGTATCCACTTAATTTTTAATAGGGAAACCATTAAAATTAATAAGGTATAAATTTTTTACATTGACAAGGTGGCATGGTTCCACGATTTCCTAACGAGTTTCATATCAAAAAATATCTTTGTATCAGAAAGAATTTCCAGTAGGGTCTTCATAAGGCTCTGGGATCAAGGGTTATTTTGAGAATATCCAATCACCAACAGACTGATGGTCAATATGAGTCGACTATTTAGGTTCTAGAGGATATGTTAAGAAACTATTTTTTGGATTTTTTTGGTTCAATTGAAAATTTTATTGAAAATAAGGATTTTTTAAATAATAACATCATTAATGTATCGATCCAGGTTAAAAAAAGTATTAACTATATAAATGGTCATGCCAATATCATATTTTTTGGTAAGATTAATGTAATTTAGAACTTATAAGTTCTAGTCTTATGCATTATACAACTAAGTAGTTTTAGTTGATCAGCCAGTGGATGTTGGCCACACAGAGTAGGCCAAAATTGCATGTTGACCATCAGAGAATACCTCTATAAGTTGAGATTGGTTATCATGTTTTCCATTATGTTTTCTTTAGATCGTTGATATATCATGTTATTAAATAATTAAATCTGACACCCATGATTACCAAGCCTTTTGAGATAGTGGAAAGGGTCCATCTAGTGGCATGCCATATAGCCATTCCACATGCTACAATTCTAGGAACTATGTGTTACAAGTGTCTCAACTATAGAGATTTATTTTAGATATTTCCAATGTGGTAGACATATAATGAATTAATCATTGTATTGGAGTTTCCATTAGGGATAATCCAATACACGTTATTATTCATAGTGATAAATATAATTAGGGTTGGACTATAATAGTAGTTCAAGTGAGGTATCAGCGTGGATGAGTTTGGGGGGAGTTCATGGAGATAGATATTGATATTTTCATACAGTGTCAATATATGTTCACTAAAACATCATAGTGAATCTTATAGCATATTTGGTATGAGTTATTATATGGTGTAGAGGTTGTAAGATTCCCACTTTATTCAAGGAACGTCTCTTTCATATTTTCCATAAATATTGTCTGAGTTTTGTTTTAATCATTGAATTTTTTGTATGTTTAATTGTATTCTTGGGTGGTAGGGAAACATTAGAAAATATTGAAAGGATTTTCATGGAGATATTTTCTTGGGTTAATGAATTAATAATATAGAATGTATTCTTGTTTAAATTAATGGAGTCATGATATAACTAGGCTAAGTGTTTCTTGGGTTCATGGGAATTTGTAAATATTTAATGGTGGTTCGAACTTTTTAAAGGGAAAATGTGCAAAAACCCATCTTTATAAAATTTACACATAATATAAATGGATTATAAATCGCGTAACATTCAGGTGTTTTAATAAAATAATCCATGGTGACATGTTTTTAGTGTAAATTATTAAGAGTATTTAAACAATATGTAACTACTATATACATAGTTTAATTCCCAAACCAAATATTTTAAAATATTTGGTATAGTTTATTTTTCATTTAATATTATATAAACACAATCCCCTTGATCCTAGGGAAACTTTTTGGTGATTTTGGAGTGAAATATTTCATTCCAAACATCATAATAACTCCATATATCCCTAGTAAGTGGTATTGGGCTTTTTTATCGATCCTTCATTACACATGGATATCCGAATGTTGTGGTGAAATTATTTGACCATGTGAATTGTTGGTATTTATCATGATTATTTTCTATCCGGGACCCTTATTACAATCATACTATCCTTCTTCCTCATGGAAAATTTTCTATTGGAATTGTTTCTTTTTTTCTAGTTATGGTAGAGGTCTAAATCATAACCATATGTATTAAAAATTTCCAATTTAATAAAAAAATGTGATTTCACTATCATAACTTGTGACTAATCCAATTATATAATAAATGGTATTATTCCTTAGCTTCCTTTGTTTTTAATTTCCTTAAATCCTTGAATATGGTTACCCATGGGGGGACATGACCATGTATATTATTTAATTAGGTAATGGTTTATATTGATTTTAAAATGAAGTCATAGCATATGTTATTTCTTGATATAGAATCCATATGATGTGGATTATTTTTTATTGATATGAATATTAATCAATTGTTATTTAATTGAAAGTGATATACAAAAGATAAGTTGTAATTTACATATATAACCATTTAGATTTATGATGTGATGTTGGGCTATCATAATTTGATGATGGGGATTGTGTTCCATGACAAAATTATTATATATCTATGTTTAACATGAAACATGCACGCTTATATGTGTTAATGATGATTTGTACATGGATCTCTCATTCGCCATGATATATTTCTTATAGAGATTGGGATATACATAGTCCCATGTTGTAATTATTATTAGGATTTGACCCAGATGTTGTACTGGTTATATAGATATGACCCAGATTATTAGGACTATACAATGTCTATAGGGTGGTGGTTATAGTGGTGGTAAGTTATTCTTCATGATATTTCACCATGGTGATGAAGAAGGTTATTCTAATATGGTTATATGGTTGTGGTTGGCGTGGTTGTAATACATGCTCAGAGACATTCCATCACAGAGCCAAATAACGTTGTTGTTGATTTATTTTATTAATTCCATAATTAATTACTACAATTTATGATCTATTTATTGCTTAAAATTATTATCAGACCAGTTATATTATACATGAAAAAGATTCAACATACTGATATATACTCACACCCTATTTGGGCAACCCTTTTTGTACTCATGTTGTCTATATAGATTCAGGAATGGACAATGACAAGGGACATTGTATTTTATTTCCTTATTATAGGATGTGATGGAGTTTGTCGGTGTGACATATATGAGATTTTAGACTGTGGTGTTATATGTTTTTTATGAAATCTTAACCATTACTTATATTATTTCTAGCTTGAAATTTAAATACATTTTAGCATATCATTACATTATCCCTTAATTATTTATTGTATTATTAGGTTAGTTTAAACTATATCTATATTTTTATTTCATTCAATAAATGGATTTATTTTCTAATTCTATGATAGTAAATACTATGTGGTATAGTCTACCCACTATACATTTCATAACCCACATAAATTTAGTATCCTCTGGTGTTTGGGGAGGCACGCTTCAGGTCTCATAACCAACACTTTTTGGCTACAGGAGAGAGTCCCTGATTGGGGGACATTACAATAAATGATTGACAAGTGTTCCCCATTAAACATTGTCTTAAAGACACACGTTAAAAGTTATTGCATCATAAGAATTTATATATCGTGGATGTTTTAAGTTCCCATCGTCCTCTTTATCCTTTAAATTAGGATGTGTCCCTTGATAATTTTGTGATCGCATTATTTAGTACTGGCAATTATAAAAATTAAATTTTATAGTACCCTTTTCCCTTTAATAATTTACGATGAGATATTCAATTATATATATAAATTTTATTCTATGTTGCCTCTTTTATAGTAGAAAAATAATTTAATATTTTTTGAGAAATATTTCTAGGTGGTTCTTCTAATAACTTTTAAAAGAAGTAAATTAAAAATTATTTCATTAACTATCAATATCAGTTTGATATTCATCAAAAACCATCATGAAAATATATTCCATGTTTGAAAAATATACTAGGACAAAATTTAAAATCATTATTTATAAAATCTATCTTAACATTATAAAAATATTTCCTAGTTTTATTCTATTCCAATTTGTTTTATTATTAGTAAACTACTAAAATTTTCAAATTAATCAATTATTAACATGATATATTTTTTCTTCATCTATTAAAATATAAATATTAATTTAATGTAACAAAAAAAATCCATAATATAATAATGGTATAATTATTAAATTTAATCACAAATATCATAATCTGTGAAATTTTAAAATTAAGATTTAATTGCAACAATAATCACTCTCGGTTCAATATATATTTCTTAAGGTTGTGATCTCTTATAATTTTTATCCAAAATCACTAAAATATATATAATTCAGAATGGATTGAAAAAAAATCTTATTAACTAATATATACACAATATGAATTTAAATTCAATTTTTTATTCAAACCTATTTTCAATCATTGGGTGAAAACTGAGTAAAATCTCAAAAAAATAATCAAGGTTATTACCCATATTTGAATGATTTCATGATCCGAAATCTACTTGTATTACCCATTCATGGATTTTATTTAATGGAAATCCTCACATTCCAAACATTACTAAAATTTTAAGATGTAAACTATAAATTAATTTATACATTTGATTTATCAATATAATTTTAATTATTGTTTTATTATAATAATAAATAAAATATTCAATATTAAAAAAAATAAACTAGAGGTTTATCTAAACCATTAAAAATATAGGAAAGCATTATATAAATAAAATGAAATAAAAATCCACTAGATTCCTATATCTGATTCTTTCTCAACAGATCCTTAATTACAACTATAGTGAAATAGATACACAATCATACATCCTATGTGAATGACACATACATAATATAGTGTATTAGAATCCATTAATAGATTATGATACATAATTATCATAAAATTACAAAAAATAAAAAAAAATCAATATAATAATTCTCAAGAACATTTATGTTTATAAATTTAAATAACTAATAAAAATAATATAATAATGAAGATCAAGAATAAAAAATTTATTGATGATTCGATTTAAAAATATAAGAATCTTCATAATAAATAATATTTATTCAACATCTCCAAGAAAATCTCTATACTTGATATTATATCAGACATATCATGGTCAAAAATTGATTCACTGTGTATAGAAATGGATACATAAGTATTTTTGTGATCAAACACTGAGTAAGGGTAAAAAATATTGATTAAAATAAAAGTCCATAAGTGAGAATAATATGATCATAAATTACAAGTAAGAGAATTATAATAAAAAAATCCAAATTATAAAAATAGTGACAATAACATATCCATATATCATAAATAAATTAATAAATGCATATATTATAACTAAAATTTATTCAGTGGTGAGATTATTAATTATATATATATAATTCCAAAACCTATTCCATGAAATCATGATCTTTTTATCAAAACTATGTGTTTAATACATATTTTTTCTGGGTATATTTTACCCAAAATATTAAGGATTGTTTCTCTCATGATACCTATCGATACAGTGAGGTGGGATTAAAAGTATGACCTATCCAAATTTATGTATAAGGAATTAACCATATGTATAAATGATCAAACTACGTGATATATAACAATCATTATTAGGTAATAAATAAACATATATATTGAAATAATAGGTTTATGATTTTTCATTATTTCCACAATGAATAAATGAAATAAAATTATATGTATGAATCCATAAAATTAACACCATATAGAGAATGTTGTATACCATTATGTAAATAAATTTTACAATAAATCAATATATGAAATCTAGGTTACCAAACATTAAATAAATGAAAGAAATATAAAGTATCTCAATATGAATGTAAATAAAATAAATATTTTACCTATTATAGAAGATGATTCGGGAAAAATAATTTAATTTATGAATTTAAAGTAGTTTAATCCTCCATAATAAAATTTTATGAATTTATTTATAATTTAAACGAATACCAATATATATTACATAAAAATAATCATATTTTGAATACAAATCCTGTCTCAATGAAGTAAAATTGAGATGCAAATACCCTTTGTGCAGTGGTATCAGAATAATAAAAAAAACATTATAGGGATGACATGGTGTTAAAATACTAGGAAATGAATATTATTTATTATATATTAATGAATAATTCTATTTACTACACCATATAATATAAATTGTGGTCTCTGATATTAAATATGTCATAAATATTTTCAAATGAGGAAAATAAATCCATTTAGCCCGGGAACCATCTAAAAAGGTAAAAGACATTGAAATTGATCATTAAATACAATGAATTAAATTAAATGAGATAATAAAATAAATAATCAATATATCAACTATATAAATGAATACTATTTTATAACAAGACATATTGTTGATGAAATACTAATCTAATCCATGATATCCGTTTTAAATAAATATTTCACTAAGGAAATAGTAATTGGATAATGAATTAATAATGATGAATTTTTAAAAAATAGAAATAAATATGAAATACATTTCAATATATTAATTAATAATAATTAATTATGGAAGGAACAATAAAGTTAAATAAAAATTGTTGAAATTAATAATTGAGAATGAATTCACCACAAAACATTAAACTAATAAAAACATAATATAAAACAACATGGAAGATATTATTTGTAAAGAAACATTATATTTTATGAATAATTTGATTAAAATGATAAAAAAATTAATTTTATACCACTTTCCATACAAATTTTTTTATAATAATAAATATCTCTGAATGGAAAAATTTTGCGAAAAGTTTTTGTTTCCATAATTCCCAACCTCCATTAATGCACTAGAATATACATTACAAAGAAAATTATATTCTTAAAATATACATTAAAAAATTGATATAAATACAAAATTTTAAAAATAATTTATGATTATTCTCTACATTTATATAACTAAGTCATTATCTATTTTCAATATTAGGTTATAGTAGTTTTGATCATTTTGAAATAGTTTCATAATATCAGTATTATTATTAATTTATCACATAATTTTTACCATTATTATGTTACAAATTTATATGGAATTTAATAATTTCATTATATGGGAGTTCTAGTGAATATTAATAAATATGAAATTAGTGAAGAGTATTTTTTTGGTTTAGCATGAAAAAACGTTATTATCATAGCTTGTGACTTTAATATTAATGTTTTTATTATAGAAGAGAAACAATTGTTTAATTTTTTTAATTTTTAATATATTATCATTAATTATGTAATTATAAACATCTATGATATTATTTTAAGAATATTTTTTATTAAATGGTTAGAGAAATCCAAACATGAACTTTCCATAATTCAATTATGATTATTAGTACCAAATTTTTTTCACATGGAATAAATAATTATTATAGTATCATAATGATATTTTAATAAAAAAATTTAATGAGTTTAACTACATTTTATGAAATATTTATAAATAATAATATACTCGATGAAGAAAAATAAATGTTACTCTATAGAGGTGGTAGTCGACATAATATAGAGTTAGCAATTTCATGTCTCAACGAATGAGATAGAAAAATGAATAATATTATTCTTTTAATAATTATAATTACATTATACATTTCACATATATCCATTAATTTCATAATTAAAAAAAAAATAGGGGATGTTGTAAAAAAAATTTGTCACTTACGGAGTTTGTAAACCATATGCCACAAGATATGTATATTTTTTTATCTAAGTGGATGGGAACTTATAAATATGGGTTGATACATTAATAAAAGAGCACATAAATATACATTTTATTCTAATTTTAATATATAACTATCGTTAGTATATGTTACAGAGGGATATATCAGGAATATATATATATAAGGATTCAGTTACAGTTATGCTGAGACCCTGAAGATTCTCTTACAAATAAAAGTAGAAATGAAGTAATTTTTTTATATTGTTGTGATCAATAATTTTATGATATTTAACTATAAAAACCAATAATATTTTAAAATGACAATATGTTTGATTGAATATTCAATATGTAACAATGAGTCCAAAGGAATCGGGATATAATATTTAAATACTATAATATAAACGTTACTAATTTTTCATAGGTTTAAATTGATGGGTATAAATAGTGTATACTAGTTTATGAAATTTTTTAAGATTCTTAATCAATATAAAATTATTGATAAAATTATAAAAAATAATCACTCAACTACAGTTATGATATTTTATTTTATTAAAAATTATTTTCCTTCAAAAAGATTTTTAATATAATTTTGAAACAAAAATTATATATAAGCTTTTGAAAATTCAGAAATTTTATTTAATAAAATTAACATAATTTTTGAATATTAATATATATATATATATTAAATTAATGTGAAATTTTGTTATATTATGGAAAATATTAATTTTTCAATTAATATTGAAAAATGCAAATATTTTTGTAAAATTGTCATTTATTTTCAATAAATTAAAAAAATTTACAGAACTTTTTAATTTTATATAATTATAAAAATTATTAATTATTATTTATATATATTTCATTCAGTTAATTAAATTTTAACCATTTATATATATAAATTTATTAGATGTTTAATTTTATACTTTGAAACATGTTTATAAAAAAATGATTTTAATGTGTGTCATGTTTTTCCATTTTAACTAATTATCATAACCCTAGATGAAAATTAATTTACATTAAAATTTTAAATAATATATATATTTTTTAATTTAAATTTAATTATAGATTATTGATTTTTATATAATTATTAAAATATCATCACATGCATGAAAAAATGATTTTATTGAAAAAAGTAGTTTTTTTCGACAAATCTATGAGTTTAATTTGAAATAAAATTATCCAACTTCTGTGAATTGAATTTAAATAAAATTATTCCATATAATTAGTAAAAATAATTTATACATATATGGAGGTCATCATAATTTTTTATCAAAATTAATTGTAATAATAATAATAAAATAAAATACATGGTAAAATATTAAAAGTGTAAAAGTGAGTAACCGTAGTTTTACAGAAGATAAAATGTTTATATTGAAGATTATATGTTATTATAAATATTATCTCACATACACTCATTTATTTTTTATAATTTATAAGATAATTTCATGAGAGTGAGTTCCTATTATTGATTAGTTTTAGGTATTCACAAGATTTCAACTCCATCTCTCGTATAAATAGTCACTCCCTCTCTTCACATTTCCACACATCCAAAATCCATTAGATAAGAAAATACCAATAAAAATAACTCCTTTATATCCCAAATACCAATGTAGAAGCCATTGTTTGATTATATATCCAATCTAGCAATTTTTTTTGTATAATCCTAAAGTGGAGATATGAAGAATATTTAATGTTCTAAACCAATAAATTATATATTATTACTTCTCCCACATCACTTAAACAATACTCAAACATTATTATATAATAAAATAATCATATCAAATATACTAAGTTATTATTATATTTATGAAATTATATAATCTTAAATCAACATCGATCAAATTGGAAATAAAATCATCATTGGTGTATACGGTGGACTACCACCTCATGAAACAATTTAATAAATTTCAATCATAAAATATGATGAAAATTAATAATTATGGATTTAATGATTTTATATTATATTCATACATATTAAAAATTCTTTAAATTTAATATATCATACAATATTTTATCTTAAAATCTATTTAAAAATTATAACATCATTCGTGTGTACGATGAAGTACCACCATGTGAAGTGATATGAACCATTTTTTTTACCATGTCACATGGATAGTTTAAATAAATATATTTAATTAAATAATAGTATATTTATGATATAATTATTATTTTTTAATTATATATTTATTGTTACCTTCGTCACATCAAGATCTTTGAAAATTAAAAATGTTTCAAATGAATACGTATGGCCTACTGTCTCTGTAAGTGTAATGTACATCATTTTTCATAAATATATTTCATGGATGGTATTTAAATATTAAATTATTTTTAAATATAATAATTATATTATGAATATTATTTTTTAAATGAGGGAACAATGACCAATTTTACCATGATTATCACACAATGGCAGTTTTTAAATTATGAATTGAGTGTCCTCAATACATCCAATATAGATATAAGTGAATATGTAATTGAATATTTAATTAAATTAAGCTATGTATTTGGTTTATATAAAATTTTCCTATATTTAGAATTTTTCCTATGGAAAAAATAATTGATATAAATGTATTATGCAATAAAGTAAAAAATTTGAAACGTATGGATTCAAGGTAAGAGTTTTCATCTAATAAATCATTCATTGAGACAAATTTTATTTTATAATCCTAATTTATTTAATATGGTGTACGGAATACCCATTTAAATACTATCTCATGAATTATTCATACATTTAATGTTTTTTCATTATTCATTTACATCATTTGTTGGGGTTACAAATCAAATGTAACTAAAGAGGTATGGTTTTATGCATCAATATCATTTTAATCAGAATTATTTAATATTGAATTTTCAATGTAGAAAATTATTTTATATTTGTCTAATAAGAAAATTTAATTGTGTCATCATATTATTATTCATGAACTTTTCATTAAATATTAGATTTTCCCATTCATTATGTCAGACACAGTTTTTTGTGTCTTTGTATTGCTCCAGTCCATTGGAAATCCAGATCCTTTTCATGGGTATTTGGTGAGATTAATCATGAGTTTTGAAGTTTCATATATATCTAACCACCCTAACTTGGGATCCCCATTTCATTTTTAGTAGTTTTTGAAGAAAGGGTGGTTACTTTATGATTTGGGCCAACCGTGAGCCCATTCCCATTTTTAAAAACCGAATTTGTTTCTTTTATAACACATTTGTTTTTCATCTTTTTTCACCCATTAAACTTCCCACTTTTCCTATTCTGATATATTAAAACTTATTTATCCTTTCTTTCCCATTAGAAATTCATAAGCAGGGTGAATTTGGGTTACTTATTTAAGTATTGGGCCAGCCCATGGGCCAATATCATGTTTAAAAAAAATAATTCGTTTCTTTTATATATGTTTCATTTTTGAATAATTTTCGGTGATTACACCTCCCTCTCGATTCAAACAACCCTATCCTAACACTAATAATAGATTTTACTTCTTTGGAGCTCATATAGGTTGCGTATTAGGGCGATAATTCTCAGAATACCTCAAATCGTCCAGAATTGATAAGGTAAATTGTATCGTTCATAAATCAATCAATTCGTTCTCTTTTGGACACTGATCATCATTCCATGGTTCGTCCATAACATAGTAGACTCTCAAAGATGTTTCAATCCATTCCGTTCCCTATAGGGTTATAGATCTAATGGAAGACGATGAGTTTTCTAGGGTAGGTCTGGTATTTATTGTTTTAGGGATTATAAACCCGCGGCGGGTGATTTCGGGTGTGCGTTTCAATTAGGCCAAGGATTTGGGGTAGGATATCCCTTGAACATGCCATTATCATTCACGTTTCATCATTTTAATATTCTCCTAAACTGATATAAATTTTTATTATTGTTTTTAATTTTGTGGCTAATTTTCGTTGTGTGCAAAGTGGTTGTTTAATCATTGTATTGTGAAAGGTAGTGTTGTTTTGTCATTAAAGTGCTCAACAAGTGTTGGTTTAAATGTTCTGTTATCTTTTGAAAATATTTTGTGAGGTTTATAATCTGGATTATGGTATTTTTAACATGTTACAGTATCTTGAATGAAAATATTACATTCAATTGGTGTTTTAATCCTTTTCACGTACTTAAATTAAATTGTTTTGTTTAAAAATGGCATGACATGTGTTCGGTAAATTCCCCAGTTGGATTTTATTTGTGATGTATGATTTAAAAGTTATTTTTTTGGATTGATAAAGGAATTGGAATAATTATAAATTGTATTTTTGGGTCCTTATATGGATTTCCAATTTGTATTTGTTTTTACAAACAAGTTGGTTTTTGGTTTACAACATATTTTGGCCTGAGTATCCCAAAAATGGACCGTTTCACATCTTTATGAAAATGGTTGTGTTTTGAATATGTAAAATTTGTATTATAAGAGATTTGTGAATGTTTTTTTCTGCTATAAATGGTGTTTATACACATACTTAATAAAAATATAATTCATACCTTCGTCAAACGTTAGTTTTGAGAATATGATTAAAGGCTCGTTTGGCATTTCCTAGACATGAAGGAGTGTTTTACTAGTGTATACCATGTTGTGCAATTTGGATTGTTTTATGGTCCATTAAATGATTTTATTAAATGTTTCTAGGGCTTAAAAATATTATTTTTTTTGGTTTTGATGTGTTTTTATAATTGAAAAAGTGTTCTAGAATTAGTTTTATGTGCAAAGCCTCAATACACTTCATGAAATTGTTTTACCAAAATATTTAGCTGTTTTTTGATTCATGTAAGAAATGTGAAGAAAGATTATCGGATGTTTGTGTTTTTATGGTTTGGGAATGGAATTTGGATGTGACATGTGTGTTTTATAATATCTGTAACTTGATTTAGCACTAATGGGAATCCCGGTTATCCAGGTGGGCGAACGTGTACTATTATGCTAGTGATTCTGTGGGGGTTGGCCTCTATTTCACGTAGCAAGTTTGACGATGACAACACTAACTAAACTATGATGATGATGATTATTGGGGACCACTAGGTTATGGTTATGCTCCCTACTAGTGGCTCGTGCATGAGAACATATATTTATTATACTTACTTTCACCGAGATATGAGGTACCTGGGGCTCATAACTAACTAGTGTCGAGAGGTGTTCACGTGACTAGTGCTTATTGGATATTTTGTACTCACCGTCAGAATACGATGTTTTTGGTTGGTAAATTTAGTAGCATGTTTTATTTATTTAAAAGTTAAAATTCTTTAAAGAAGCCCTCTTGAAAACTATTTTCATTTTGAAGTTGCACCTCTTCGAAAAAAATTATTACTTGCATTTTTGTTTATTAAAAATGCTTGTTTTTGTCTGATAATTATTATATCTTGGAACCTCATTTGAAAACCATAATTTCATATCTTCAATTTAAAAATTTAAATTAATGTTTATTTTATTTTAATGGAATGTTCATTGGGAATAGAATATCGAGCTAACCTACTGAGTTTTAAAACTCACGCCTATAGTCTTCTTCCCTTTTTAGCCCCTGGGAAGGTTTCATATTTAGTTTGATCACCTTGGGAGACATTTGATCATTGTCTTGGAGAGTGACCAGAAGTTTCACATGGACTTAGTTGGTCATCAGGATTGTTCAGTTGAGTTGTTGGTTTTGTTATACTTTTATTTTCTTGTACAAATACTATTTAGTTCAATTTTTATATAAATTCATTTTGGGCTGTCCGTTTATTTCCGCTGTTTGTTTGATTATTTATATATGGAAGAAATCATTCCCTTGTGTACTCTATTAATGACCTTGGTGATTTTCACCATCCCGGGAGGATCGGGAACTCATCTCGGGACTTATCATGGGTTGGACTGCGTGACCGGTTCAGGGTCGACTCAGGATGGTTCCTAACAAAATGGTATCAAAGGAGGTCAGCTCTTAGCAGACCTTTCTTTTTTAGAGCACCCTTGTTATTTTAGGGATTTCATGGTAGATGTAGTATGATTGTTGGGACGTGAGTTGTAAGTGAATGAAGAGCATCACAAACTCTTTCTTTTTCTAATCCTCGGGTTTCCATGGGATTCCGGTTTTATTAGTGTCCTTTGCTCTGGTTGATTTTTTGGTGTTGGGATATGACAAGGGGATTCTGACTAATGGCCTCTGTGAGCTCGTAGGGCCTGGAAAGACATGTGGAGCTGGGGAATTGTCCTAATAAGTCACTCTGTGTTTCTGTTGTGTTTGGCATATGGATTTCAACCATATGGTCAAGTCACCCACCGACACTAGTTCCCTTTTTTTGGGTCTCTTGAACCTTTCTTGAATTTTGAATTTTTGTTTTTAAAATCCTTGTGTGAGAATTGTGGAAATGAGTTTTAAAGGAAGGATTATATTTTGAAAAATGAAAAAGGGGGTTTTCAAAAATTAAATATAATAATGGTTTTGGAAGGTTGTGTTTTTGTAAAAAAATGTATGGAAGTGGAAATGATTTAAAGGGATTGGATTATCCATAATCTAAACTTGTGGTTTGTTGAAATGAAATGTTTTGAAATTGTGAATCATTTTAAGGTGATTTTGGATCATTTTTTCAAATGGTGTATTTTGGGATGTTAAATATTTTTTGAATCGGATATATTAGTTTTGGAATTGGTTTTGATCAGTTGGTGTTTTACTAGAAACAGTATTGATCTCAATATACCTCGGATTATGAAAATATACCTTGCTGATTTTTTTTTTAAAAAAATGGGAAGGGGTTATTTGGAGTGTCTTGGTTATTTAAAAAGTTTTTAAAAATGAAAAGGGGTAGGTTTTTAAGAAAATATTTCTTAATTAATTGTGTTTTTTTTGTGAAATATGAAATGGTTTTTTTGACTTGGTGGCTGGTGTTCCCTATGAAGGTAATTTTTTTTTGGAATGATGTTGTTTTGTTTTAGCCTTTGGGGTTTTCATGCATGCTCACATGCATGGTTTTATTTATATCTAGAAGGATGGCCTATATTGTATGGTGGTTGGGTGCCTGGGGTGGCATGAAAATGTTCATGTGGGTGAGATGTGATGAAACACCATTGGTGAATATGGAATCCCACCAAGTTAGTTTTTTTTTTCAAAATTGTTTTGAGCTGAAAATTGTGGCCTTTTTTAAAACCAATGGGTATGTGGCTTGATTTTTCTATGTCTTAGAAGATTTTTTTATTTGGTTAGATTCCATGTGATCTAGAATTCATAATTTTTTTTTATCTAGAGATGAGATCTTGTTGGTGGCTCGGTTTCGGAGTAAATTTCATTAGGTTTCTAAAGATGTGTTTGATGTTGTGATGTGGCCATGTATAGTTCTCCATTTGAAATATTTCTTGTTGATCAACCTAATTATTCCTTTTAAATTTTAAATCCACCTATTTTTATGATTCCTCAACCTGTTTGTTGGAATAGAGCATTGTTTGGGATCTATTAAAAGTGCTTCTAGGTCGTGATAATTATTCTGGACAGAGCAGTTGTGGTCGGTGATGTTGTTGTGTTTCATCGTATTCCTTGTCCATTTTTTCCATCGTTTGGAGTGATATAGAATTTTGATATGTATCTATGAGTTCCTATTTATCTGAATTTTTTTGTTTGGTGATCATGTGAGGTTTTTTTGAGTGGTGTGATCCTTATCACCTGACTGCGGTGCAGCAAATGCTTCAAGAATAAGGGCGCCATCCATAGGCCTCGGAGAAAAGCTTTTCACGCAGTTAGGAAATCGATAGAGGTTTGGAGTGCTCAATTAGGACCCTTAATCCTCTTTTTGGTATGTTAGTTTCTATGTCAATGTTTTGGAACCTCATTTCTTTGAATTTCCCTTTGTCGCAACAAGGGTGGTTGAGTTATCCCCTCAAAAAGTGTCTATGGTTATTCATTCATAGATGTGGGTTTTCAATCAATGTCCCTATGTGGACCGCCTGTAAAAATAAGGCGTAGTCTTGGTGTTACCTATTAATAGGTGGAGATTTTTGGGTAGTTTCTTTGTTTCTTTTGTGGTTTCAGTGGACAAATTATTGGGTCCCCTTCCCTCCCATCCCAAAGTGACAGGGGTCCAGAACTGTGCTGAATGTGTTAGCCAAGTTCTGGTCCCCTCTGTTCAGGAGTGGGTGGTTTATATGTTCATGTTGTAACCCTATTAACATGTTATATTAGGTTTTTTTCAGAGGGTTTTTTTTGTGCATGTGTGAGTGAGGCCCAATTCTAGCTCATGTTGAATTCTTGTCTGTCTGTTTCTAGTTGGTTTCTAATGGTGGGGAGACCAACCATGGGTCTACTGTATTTTCATCCTAGGAACATTTATACTTCTAGTTGATTCTTAATGGTAGGGATTCTATTCTGGACTCCCCTGGAATATTTGGTTTTTGTGAGTTCTCTTTGGTTTGGTTTATGGTTTGGATAATTGAGAGAAGGCACAATAATCGGGTTCTTGGTTTTGTTGTGGAGGTGGTGGCTTCATCTTTCCGTTGATTCTCCGGACGTGGTTGTGAGTGGTGTTTTGTGTGGGAAAGAGTATTAAGTTTCAATTTTGGTTATTGATATTTAATTATCATTATAGGCGGGATTATATTGTTATGGAATCTTTAGGTGTTGTTTTTTTTCAACCGTAAGTGTGTTATGGCTTTCCAGGGGTGGAAAGCATTAGTGGTGGGGAGAATTGTCACACAAATCTTTTTTTTTGTCTTTGTATTGATCCAGTCCTTTGGAAATACCAATCCTTTTCATGGGTATTTGGTGAGATTAATCCCGAGTTTTGAAGTTTCATATATGTCTAACCACTATAATTTGGGATCCCCATTGTTTGTTTAGTTGTTTTTCAAGAAAGGGTGGTACCTTCATGATTTGGGCCAACCGTGAGCCCATTCCCAGATTTAAAACCCGAATTTGTTTCTTTTATAACTCTTTTATTTCTCATCCATTTTCACCCATTAAACATTACAATTGTCCTATAATGATATATTAAAACTTATTTATCCTTTTTGACCCATTATAAATTCATATGTAGGGTGAAGTTGGGTTACTAATTTAGGTATTGGGGTAGCCCATTTTCCCATTTCACGTTTTAAATAAAATAATTCATTTCTTTTATATATATATATTTTTTAATATTTTTCGGTGATTCCACCTCCCCCTCTAACCCGATAACCCTATACTAACCCTAATAATCGATTTTACCTCTTTTGAGCTAATATTGGTCTCGGAGTAGGGCGAAACTTATCAGGATACATCAAATCTTCTAGAAATGACAATGTAAATTGTATCCTTCATAAATCAATCAATCCTTACTCATTTGGACACCAATTTTCATTCCATAGTTATTCCATATATTAGTAGTGTCTACAAGAAGTTTCAAGACATTCCCTTCCCTATAGGGTTAATGATCTAATGGAAGACGAAGAGTTTTCTAGGGTGAAAGGTGATATTCCTTCTTCTTTCTCCTTCCTCTTCCCCCTCCATTAATTATTTCATGGATTTATATTATCCCCTAGTATTGATCAACCTATGGTTTTGTTATAAAATGTTTTTTTGATGGGTTATCTATTTTTTTATGTCTTGTATTTATAGTTTTATGGTTTATAAACCCGCGGTGGGTCATTTCGGGTGTGTGTTTCAATTACGCCAAGGATTTGAGGTAGGATATCCCTTGAACATGCCTTTATCATTCAAGTTTAATCATTTTAATATTCTAATAAACTAATATAAATGTTTATTTTTTTTTGTAAGCCTTTGGATAATTTTCATGGTGTGAAAAGTGGTTGTTTAATAATTGTTTTGTGAAAGGTAGTGTTGTTTTCTCTTGAAAGTGCCCAACAAGTGTTTGTTTAAATGCTCTGTTATCTTTTGAAAATATTTTGTGAGGTTTATAATCTAGTTTATGGTATTTTTAACATCATACAGTATCTTTAATGAAAATATGACATTCAATTGGTTATTTAATCCTTTTCACGTACTTAAAATAAATTGTTTTGTTTAAAAAGGGCATGACATGTGTTCGGTAAATTGCCCGGTTGGCTTTTATGTGTGATGTGTGATTTAAAACATATTTGTTTGCATTGATAAAGGAATTTGAAGAATTATAAATGGTATTTTTGGGTCCTTATATGGATTTCCAATTTGGATTTTTTATTACAGACAATTGGGTTTTTGGTTTAGAACATATTTTGGCCCGAGTTTTCCAAAAATGGACTGTTTCACATCTTTATGAAAATGGGTGTGTTTTGAATATGTAACCTGAGTATTATAAGAGATTTATGAATGTGGTTTGATGATGTAAATGGTTTTTATACACATCCTTAATAAAATTAAAATTCATTCCTTCTTCAAACATTAGTTTTGAGAAAATTTTAAAAGTCTGTTTGGCATCTCCTAGAAATGAAGGAGTGTTTTACTTGTGTATACAAAGTTGTGCAATTGGGATTGTTTTATGGTCCCTTAAAGGATTTTATAAAATGTTTCTAGGGATTCCAAATATTATTTGGTTTGGTTTTTATGTGTGTTTATAATTGAAAAAGTGTTTTTGAATGAGTTTTATGTGAAAACCCTCAATGCACTTCATGAAGTTGGTTTACCAAAATATTTAGCAGTTTGTTGATTCGTGTAAGAAATGTGAAGAAAGATTATGTGCTATTTTTGTTTCTATGGTTTGGGAATGGAATGTGGATGTGAAATGCGTATTTTATAATATCTGTAACTTGATTGAGCACTAAATGTAGTCCCGGGTATCTAGGTGGGCGGACGTGTACTAGTATGCTAGTGATTCTGTAGGGGTTGGCCTCTGTTTCATGTAGCATGTTTGATGATGCCAACACTAACTAAACTATGATGATTATGATGATTGGGGACCCCTAGGTTATGGGTATTCTCCCTACTAGTGGCTCGTAGACGAGAACGAATATTTATTATGGCTACTTTCACCGAAATACGAGGTACCTGGGGCTCAGAACTAACTAGTTCCTAGGGGTGTTTCCGTGACTAGTGCTCATTGGCTATTTTGTACTCACCGTCGGCATACAGTGTGTTTGGTTTGTAAATTCAGTAGCATGTGTCATTTATTTAAAAGTTATAATTCTTTAAAGCAACCCTCTTGAAAACTATTTTCATTTTGAAGTTGCACCTCTTTGAAAAAAATTGTTACTTGCATTTTTGTTTATTAAACATGCATGTTTTTGTCTGATAATTATTATCGCATGGAACCTCATTTGAAAACCATAATTTCATAACTTTAATTTAAAACTATAAATTGATGTTTCTTTTATTTCAATGGAATGTGCATTGGGAATATAATATCGGGCTAACCTACTGAGTTTTAATACTCACGCCTATAGTCTTATTCCTTTTTTAGACCTTGTGTAGGTTGCATATTTAGTTTGATCACCTTGGGAGACATTTGATCATTGTGTTGGAGAGTGACCAGAAGTGTCACATGGAGTTAGTTGGTGATCAGGATTGTTCATTTGACTTGTTTGTCTTGTTATACTTTTAGTTTATTTTACAAATAATATATAGTTCAATTTTTATATATATTAATTTTGGGCTGTCCTTTTATTTCAGTAGTTTGTTTGAGTGTTTATATATGGGAGAAATAATTCCCTTGTGTACTCTATTGATGCCCTTGGTGCTTGTCACCATACCGGGAGGATCAGGAACGCCTCTCGGGACTTGTCGTGGGCTGGCTTGGGTGACCGGTTTAGGGTCGACTCGGGCTTGTTCGTGACATATTATTACGAAAAAGGGGTACAAAAATACTTCTTAAAAAAGCCATCATTATTTCTATCTTGTGTCGAAAATACTTCTTATTCCCAATAATTTTTTTAAAAAAATGTATTAAATAATTATTTTATTATTATAAATTTATTCAATAATTTTATTGAAACAAATGAAATAAATTTATAAATTAATTTAGAATTAATATTCTCTCCTTTTTATGAAATAGGAGATTTTAAACAATTTTAATATATTATGAATGGATTCTATTTTAAATGAACGTGGAATGAATGAAATTTTTACAACATCATGATCACTCCAAAAATTTATCATTAAATTATCTGTATATGTGATGCATATTAAATAATATTTTTACAATATTATGATGTTATGTATTATAGATAAATTATTCATAAATATATCCAATGAATATTGTTATCTTATTCTACCTTTCTCATACTAGGTGATATATGGCTTATGTATATGTCTCAAATGATTTCATTATGATGTTAGTTTTGATTATGAAATGGTTCAAGTTTATGCAACTCTTTTTAATTACATAGTTATTTATTATATTAACAGTTATTATTTATTTCTATTTTGTGGAACACATAAATCATCAACATGTTATGTTTTATACACCTAGAGCGCATGACTAATCCTGATATAACATATACGATTGGTGCACCAATATAGTGCTCCAATGAATTGGGTATTATTATTGTCTCTTGAGATATTATGAATTGAATTTGGGAGTAACCCTAGTCTATATTGGGTTATTTTCTAGCATGTGATATTGACTGTTTGGTTATCCTTGATTCATGTTGATGTCATTTCATATTTCAGTTATTATTTTATTATGATTCCATTTTATTATAAAAACATCATATTTATTTTATTCTCCCATGTTAATTATAATTTATATTATGTTTTATGATATCATGATATACTTTTAACTCATATGATATATTATATTATCATGTCTATTAGATATATAAGATTATTAGATCATCGAATTATTTTATTTTTTCCAAAGGTTATCATATATATTTCCATGTTAAAAAAAGTGATTTTCATATCTCATTATGTTGAATGATAGAAGGATTCCATGATTTAATATTCTATTGATGTATTATAAACCAAATCATCAATAGACAATATGAATTATTTTATAATTTTTATTTATTAATGGATATTTATATTATAAATCATGTTATTATATGTGTAAATGTCTTAGGTCACCAGGTTTGGCGATGGTTTAGTTATAGTTTGGTAACTATGATGATAAATATTTCGTGATAATCCAAGGGAAAACATTGTTGATCATTCTTAGTATTGGAAAACATATTATAATTTTGGTGAATGATATTTCGAGTTTTCCCCATGAAAATGCATCTGTTAAAAGATAGTAAAAGTGGATGTGGATCATGGTTAGTTTTAAAAAGTGGTAACAACCCCCAAAGGACATATTCAGCTGGACTTGTTCACCACCATGTAATTAAAAGTACGCCTTTCTTCAAATCAGGTTTGACACTCCTAGGGTTTTTTTGAAATTAAATTACTCTTTATGAAAAATCAAGAAGGAATTTAATTTCATATTACCCTAGATGAGCTTGGTTATTTATAAATATTCAGGGTTTGATAATTCTATATTTGATTATATGATAAAAGTAATAACCACTAATTATAAGGCTACATGTTAGTTATATCCTAGATGAATAAGATTACATTAGGATTTATATATTTGTAAATATATCGCATCTGTTTATTATGGGTTTTTATAAATAAAAATATGGATATTTTGGGAATAATGAATATATATTTTGTAAAAATATGATGAATGGTATCATAAACCATTAGGGTTTATCCTGTCATCGATGTATTGTTAATGAAGTTAAATTTATTTTATCTAAAATTATTGGAAAATAAGTTATATAGAAATAATTAGTGTTTGTAAAGTGATTTATTGATAATTTAATTTTGAGAATGCCTTTTATATTTATGGGAAACATATTATTTGGATAATATATATATATATATATATAACTAGTAGGTTTAAAATAAATGAATACTTTGGAAAAATTCATGAACATTTTTGGAGAAGTATGATGATGTGTTTAAGATTACCATTATGGGTGGAAATCATTCATTTATATGTTCATGAGGTTATATGGGATATGAGGTTATTTATTTAAGGATTGTTATATGACAAATTTTTAGTTTTTTGATAAAATTTAATTATTAATATATTTATAATTAATTTTATAATCATCATACCTTATCCAAACTATTTATAATTTTGGTTAATGTTTAAAGACATTTGGAATATATTTATTTCATATTAATGAGTAATGTGATCCATTTATTGATATTTTTAGTGGTTAATGCATGAAAAATTATTTTTAGTTTTTCATTCCATATTATATGAGGTTATCTAGAAACTGATAGAATCATAAATAAAGGATAACATTCTTGTTTTAAAGAAAAAAGAAATCATGTTAGTATATTTTCTAGTAATATCATTATTTATAGAAAATAAATACCACAACCTAAGGTAAATGATATATCTAAAAAAAAGGTCCATGTTACAATTATATCCATTGACTCAATGATCTTTTAAATCATCATAGATTTATGGTCCTTTGGGTGTTATTGTTCTCTTGATCATTCTCTTTCATCTAACCAGTGATTTCTATCACTTTACATAGTTATATTAAATTGTATTTCATGTCCACATTTTCATGTCCCAACATTTTTCTATTAGTTGGACACATTTTCATGTGTTATGACAAATCAACTTTATATTTCCACATTCCCCGTTTAAAGTTATATTTTATTAAGCCATTTTACAATGTGGGTTTTCTATAAATTAATTTTCAAATTCCAAACCCATGATTGTGGAGCATAGGATTAAATTGAATGTTTAACAATATTTATATAGGGTAGAATTTAACAAACCAATATTTTAATGGTATTTTATATTTGATAGTGTATTGAATGAGCAACACTATTTTTAAACAAAAAAATTATAATATTGAACTATTATTATATAATTTTGATTGACTTAACATTTCCATTAAATTAAAAAGTATGAATTTTAATTACTAATTTATGAAATATATATAATGGTCTAAATAAATATGAATTTTATTATAAAATCATTATAAATTAGAACTCATCATCAATTATGATTTTCTATTCTACAACTAATTTTTATCTATTGATATGATATTTACTACATTCATTGGAAAATATTATAATTAATTGTTGGATATTTTAGAAAAACATTTTTTAAAGAAATAAAAAAATTCATGAAACCTAATCATTTATGTTAACATAGGGTATGCTTTTTTGACTTTTTGGAAAATATTGATATTTTAGGGTACAGTTAAAAATACAAGTTTTTTTTGAAAAACTGTCATATCTTTTTAATAAATAATATAAAATAATATTGAAATTGTTAAATTTATATGGTTAAAATGTTTTATAAATGTTATTATTGTATTTAATAAAATTTAAAATATTTAAATAAACTTTTTACATGTTAATTATATTTTTATTTTTATTCTTCTAATCACATTTTTCTAAATACTATTATAAATTGACTAATGATTTTGATTTTTAACAAATTAATATAACCCCTAATAGTGAATAATTTAATATAAATTTATTGATTATTTTTATATAAATATATATATAAATACCTTAAATTGTGAATAAGTTTCATAAAATTATGAGAATGGCATGTTATTATTGAAAACTGCATTTTCTGAAATTATATTTTTTCATCATGCCCATGGAATTTATTATAAAATAAATTATAACACTTATATAAATTGAATTTTATAAAATTAATAACATATCTAGTATCAATAATATTTTTATATTATATGGTTGACTTATTTTTGTCAGTCATAATAAAATTAATAATATAAAAAATATTTACCTTGAAAAAAAATTAAGACAATAAAATTGAGTAACATTAGAGGTAAGGAGGATAATTTTTTTATTATTTATTATTTTGAAAGGTAATATATTTTATATAAATTATTGATTTTCAATAATGTATCATAAAATTATGCTGGATATTGTCTTGAGAGTGGCTTCCCATTGATGAATAGATTTGAGTATTTTTAAGATTGCCTCTCATACTTCCTTATAAAATAGAACCCCTTATTCTCTCTTGTCTACAGTTTAAAAATCGCATTTCTTCATCCACTAGTCTCCCTTATAACATAAATAATTAAATTCTCTCATATTATAAACCATTCTCTTATAAATTTAATCTAATAACTCTAAATTTATAATCTTAAAGTGGTGGTCTAAAGATTAGGTATGTTTCTTAACCAAGAATGTTTGTTTTATTTGTTCTTATATCTGTTAAAAAAATACTAAATAATGATTATATAATATCATTAGTATATCCCATATAAAAATATGTTATTATTTGAATTACAATACTTAATTACATCTCCATTTCCATCAAATGGGAAATGAAACCACCATTCATGTTTAGGACACACTACCACTTCTTAATGTTCTGTAATTAATATTCCATCATCTCCTTACAAGTAAGTTTATAAGGATGGTTTGAATTTATATATATTACAAAAATTTAACATTATTAATTATTGAAAATTAATATAAAATAAAATAGCATTCCATAAAATTAGTTGGACAACGATAATATCATGTTTTTGTAAGCTTGACAACCACCTCAATAAGCGATGAGAATCATTTTTATTATTACAACATCACATTAAATGTAAATTTTATTTTATTTAATGAAATAATATTATATTTTTTGTATTATTATGATTCAATTAATACTATATAATAATAAACATATTTACATCATTTTCATTAAAAAATAGACACATTACACATGCGTATGAACAACCCACCATATCCATGATATTAACATATATCATTTTTTATAGTGATGAATAATAGTTGGATTTTAATTTTTAATTTGATAAAATTTATTATAATTATGTGATTATTAATATAGTTTATATTATGTAAAAATGAATCATTTTATGATTATCAACACATGGATTCCAATTTTTAAATTTTGTAATGGGATTCCTCAACACAAAATATGGAGATATAACGAAGTGAATAAACATGTAATTAAAATAATTGAAGTAAAGGGACTGTATATAACGTATTAAACTACTAAAATATTATTATAGAATCAAATAGTTATTATAATTTTATTATAATGATGATATAATACAAACACCAATAATTTTGGACTCAAGGGAAAAGGGTTTTCATCTCAAAACATCATTCTTCGAGAAAAATGTAATTTTTTGAACCTCGGTTATTTTATTTGGGGTATAAATTGAAAATTTTCATATTATAAAATGAATAATTTATAAATCAAGGTATTTAATGTGTCTAATTCGTTTACATCGTTCATGGGGGGATGTGAATTAAATGATACCATGGCGGAAGGGGTTTTTGTTTCAATTGAATTATAATCGGGATTTTTTATGCATGAATTCCCATTGAATGAAATTATTTCATAAATATATGATAAACCAATTTTGTATTCTTATACTCTAGTAATCAATGGATGTTTCATGTAAAATTACCATTTTACTAGTTTTGGTACTTAAAATGTTTATAAAAATATTTTGACAGAAATAAGATTTTATTTCTCTATTAGACTAAATTTATTGTTTCCCAATCCTTGTATTATTAATAAAATTATTTTATTTTTATCGTATGTAATTATTTTTTAATGAAATATTAATCGATATATTACATTAAAAATTTATTTAACATTAATATTCCTTTAATTTTCTGGAGGAGGGATATTTTTTCCTTTTACAATTGTGTGAAAGGAATATTTTTTATGTACTCAACATGTTCAAAATTTTCCCATTATCATGAACTATAAATTAAATATAAATTCCATTATATTTTTCTAGGGTTATTTTTTAGGAATTTATTTTATAATATTTTTTAAATCCATATATTGAATTAAATTATTTAAATATGAAAAATATCGCTTCTTTAAGAAAATTTTCATATAATATTTCAAAGAAATTTTCGTTAATGATGAAATGTTATGATGTTATATATTTATTATAAATTATATTTATAAGCCTCTTAGATATTTACCTACGTTGTTCTCTATTAATTTTATGGTTATATACATGTCTTATGTTCATCTGTCATGATCTTTCATTGTAAATTTCTTTAATATGATAAAAGATTAATTAAACTATTTATCTTCTATGAATAATCCTTATGTTATAAAATATGATTGATTCCATTTTTGTGTAACACATAAATCATTAATATGTTATGATGGGCATGCCCATATAGACCCTAGTGAGAATTATATAAATTATATAATGGGTGTGCCCATATGATTATCTAATGCAATGTGTAATGTTATAATCTCCTTAGACATTATTTGTTGTATTAGGGAGTAGTCGTAATTAATTATATAATATTTTAAACCATGTGATATTTTCATGGATTTTAACCCTGACTCATTTTTATTACAAGTGTTATATTGTTTCCATAGTTTCTTATAATTCCATGACCTTATGATACATTGATCATTACGTTGTTCTACATTGTGTTTTGTAATGTTCCTTCTATTTTATAAAATTATGATATACCATTGACACAAATGATATATTTTTTTATCAATTTGTTTCCATTAAATTATTTTTTATCTCACCCGATTAACTCAGATATTTCTCTGGTTATACCATTTTGTTTTATGTGGGAAAAAATATTTTAAGAGATCAATATAGACAATAAAATGTTAATTCCGTGATTTATGTAATTTTTGAAGTGTAATGATAATAGTTTTTAATATTCAATTGGACTGGTAAGCCTTATTATTTATTATGAAAAGATTCCAAAGTACACATAAGGAGAAAAAAACCATACCAATAGACTCTAAAAAAACATGATAAAAAAAAGGAAAACGTGAAGCATCTTGAGAATGAGTGTGAATGCTATGACAAAAGGAGGGTTCACCCCAACCACATGGACAACAATCCACCTCCCATTTTTGACTTACATTCATGGACCACCACCATAATCTGGAATACCAGTGCTAATCTCTTCATGCATGTCAATATATTTAAACATGAAAAAACTACTATGTCTCTCATCATCAATACTTTTATAAGAAAGCAGTGAAGATGATGCACATGTACTTACCTTTAGTTCATCCCTCTCCTTTATAGGTTGGTAAGGAACACAAACCATGCTGCATGACTTTTCACAATGTCATCCCCTTTCCCAATAAGAGATAGGGTATGAATTGGATTATGTTCCCCTGGGCTAGAATAATTATTCCCTTTACCAGGGGACTGAGAATTGAGATCACCCGAATTCCATGTCAGAGAGGCCCATATAAAACACGCCATAGAAGCATTAACCATTATTCCATTGGAATCCTCATTAGAGGAGGGAAATTTAAGATAGAATTTTCCCGCACATGAAGATTGGGTCCATCATAATTTTGAGATTTATCACCTTTTCCCCATATTTTGAAATAAAATTTTACGGATGTTGAGGTGCATTGGTGTTTAGCCCACTTGAAACCAGCTGCGTTTTAGATGTAGGTAGAATGTTCTTGAGAAATTTCACAGGAAATAAGGGATTATTACAATAGAAGAGATAGGAACAACCTTTATAGTGGTCAGAGTTCTTGATGACATTCCTTGTTGTCACTGTAAATCACAACTTGACTAACATGAACATTTATTTGTATAGTGCAGCAAATCCAAAGAGTAGTCATTTTTTATCTTCTCTATAGAGGGACAACAAACATCATCACTAGGTTCATTGGTCTTAGTAGGGAATGAAAATAACATATCAATTACATTAGTATACAATTTAAATTTTCGCATTACCTAAGTGAAATGTTTTCCCGTTTTCTTCCCTAGGATCATTGCTTCTAATGAAATCTTCTTTTTTTTTTAAATTTTGATGCATGATGTTTATTTATAACTCAATCATTATCCTCTTATTGAGAAATGTATTCTTTCTCTATGTGGTTATAATCTGAATCTATCTCATTGGGATGTCTACCCATGTGCTTCATTAGATCATCCATGAATGAATGGTGTACTTCAGTTTTATACTCCTCATCTACTAAATCATCTCAAATATAAATTTATTTGTAATTCTATAGTATGAAATTCTGGAAGTCCTATCCCTTTAATAAAACATTAGTAGAATCATTCTGAGGGATTTTACTACCTTCCATAGTTTTTTCCTCATTTGTAACATACATATAGGAATAAACAACAGACCCTTGAGAGGGGTTATATCTTTCCTTCTTCCAATAATATGTTTCATCATGACCATTAAACTTTCATCTAGCACAGAGGGTATTTGAACGATAGTTAGACTTGCAGTGTCCAATAATACAACACACGTTACAATACAAGATTGGGTTTCTATATTAATTAACTTATAATAGAAGAAAATATGGATCATGTTAAAAGATATTTGTGAATGAATTTTCAGAATTGAATATATGGTTGTGATCCCCATTTATAAGTGTAAAAAAAGAATATTTTGTGAATACCCATTATTTTTCATTAATAGAATGCAACTATTTAGGTCCAATGTGTCTAAAAATTTTAATAAAATTAATGGGGTGAGCATGGTCTCAGTGACTCTAAACCAACTATTTGTGCTCATGTTTTAGACATATGAATGTTAATTTGTTCTTATATTATTAATTTCACATTTTTATAAGTTTAACTAACTTTTCCATTGAAAAAAAATATTCTAAAAAATCTAAAATAAACTCTATAATTTAAAAATATTTTAAAAGAATGACATGGTTTTAATAGAATATATGCCAAAAAACACCAAGAATTGAAGATAATGTGACACTAAATGAACTTATGTTATACTTATTTTGTAAAATAAATACAATCTCATTAAATGAATTTGAATCCCGAAAAACCAGTTTAAATAAAACATTACACCCTATTTAAATATTATCACTTAAAAAATGAAATTTATAACCAATAAATTAAGTTGGAAGGTACAGATAAGTCTAAAAAAATTAAGAAATTTATATTGTTTATACTTGTATAAAATATTTTATAAATATATCTATTAATCATAAAGAAAATAAGAATCATTATAAAAAAAGAATTGATTTCTAAAAAACACTATTTTTCTAAAAAATTTCATAGGTGCACATTTCACATATATTTTAAAATTATTATTTTTACCACATCTAGAAATTTTGTTTTAAAAAATTATCAAATTTTTTTATATCGTCATCTAGAAATTTACTTATGATGTTATTTTGGGTCTTTTAAAAATTATTATTTTTAAATAGATAGTGAAAATTTTATATTTTTATAAAACTTCCATATCATTATAATAAATTTATTAAATAATTGGACCATTATGTTTATTATTTTATTTCATATAAAATGAGGAATATATAGTTATTTCAAACACTATTAATTACATTTTTAATCAATGTTTCTGTTTATTTTGTTATAAGTAATTTTTTTTCATTAACAGATCAATTTTCAAAAATAGTTTTAATGTGAATAATGATTCGCCATTTTAATTAAAAAATAACCCTCAATGATGAATGATTTTAATAATATATATATATTATAAATATGTTTTTTCTAATTAATATATCCTTTATTTATATTTTGTATAATTAATATAAGATCATGTGTTCCATGAACAATACATATCCTGAAAAAAAATATTCACGGATCATTCAGTTTACTGATAAATTTTTTTTCTTTCACTTATCTAAATTGAATTTCAAAAATTAGATTCCATAAATAGAATCAGAATAAATTATATTATCTAATAAGTTAATGTACATAGTTGACCATAATAAATTTTAAAAACAATACAAATTAATTAGTATGGTCAAGGTGAAAATCGGTTAATTGGGGCATAAACTAAGATGACAAGGGTCAAAAATGACACAAATTTTACTCAATACTAATCTTATAGAAATATTTAGTCATTATCACCTACAATTTAAATCAATTTACCATTTATATAGGATTTTGTAATTATAAAATCAATGAAATTTGTAACCCTCGAAGCATACACATTATGTTTTTTATATAATATAATAGTGTGCGATATACGCAACATATAGTTCAAAAGCATGAAGACCTGTCAAAATAGCTGTTTTAAAAGTACTTATTAATAGTAATAAAAACATTCTAAAATTTTATAAATTTTATTTTTAAATTTTGAATTTATTTTTGGATTTAAAATATCTAAATTATCCTAGGTAAATTTTTGGTACTTTTCTAATAAAATTCAGTTTTTATTTAAGAGTGAAAACGCTAAATTTTAATTAAAAACTACATTATAATCGAAATAATTTATACTATTATATTATAAATATTAGTGGTTATACAGATTCATTAGATTTTATTTTTATAATTTAATATTATTTAGTTCATTGAATATAATTTAATATTTAAATTGTACATAAACACATGTCAATCTTTTGATTGTTTTTTCTTCTTAAAAAACTCGTTTTTTTGGTTTTAACAACAGAAATAAATTTTAATTTATTTCTAAAAATTATATTATTCGAATTTTGAAAAATGTATTCGATATTTGGAATCAAGAGATCTATATTGTGTAAAAAAAGAAATTTTTTTCTTTAGAAATTATGAATAGTTATTTTAGTAAATATTTTATTTACCTTGCTAAAATGGTATATCCAGTGTATAAGGGTATAAAATAATATTATAATAATATTAAATTACCCTAAAACAAGTCCTAAACAAAATTTCGGATACATTTCCGTTCATGGAAATCCTTGGGTCGATTTTGGGACCACATGAATCCCCTTGGAGTAATAATGTCCTTTTAAATTAATTAATGTAATGTAAAGTAAAAAATAACATTAACATGTATCTTTTAGAAAAATAAAGTTTATATGAGGTTATATATTTAATAACAACGACTATAAATAGCCATTAGAAATATAAAAATATTTACTACATCATGATATTTTATTTATAATTTTTATACATAATATAAATATATTTATTTATGACATAATAATGACACAATATTTTCCTTAATAGTGAAAGAATCAAATAAATGATATTATAAATATAAGAATAAATTTTTTTGAATGTTTTGTTTCCAAAAAATATTTACATTGGTGAATATGAAATTTAATGGTTGATTAAATATGTTTTTTTATAAGTGATAATGTTGTTATGACTTACACAAAAAAAATATACCAAATAGTGTCAACATTGAAAAAAATGTGTTTTTAAAATAAATATTATATTATTAAATGATATAATATTCCTAAAAACATAGGATCAACTAAAAATAATATATAAGGTTTGATAAGTAAAAAATTAACCACTATGAGTTCTCTTGTCTATTTATAGTAAGTTTATTAACAATTTATTATGATAATACCCGAAGACACGGTAAGAGTTAATCTATTTCACTAAGTGTTAAGTCATAAAGATAAGGTCAATATGGTGACCAAAATATTCTAAAATCAATTTTTAAAAAATATTTAGATCCATTCTCACCTTATCCACGAAATAAATTCTTTTGGATCCATTTTAAACCAAATATGATTGTATAATATATTAATATTTCATGCTTTTTCTAAACTGACCATCACCTCTATTACAAAACGGTACTTCCCCTTCCATCAAAATCGCATCTCTAAAGACATTTGTCTCATCCAAACCGTACTCAAATATTCTATCAACATCCCTCACTTCTTCTTAAAGGCCTTAAATTTATCATAATTCTAACCTAGGTATCCCTTTTGACCAAACCATAAGGAATCACCTAAAGAAGAGGTAATTATTTCATAAAATCATTCAAATTTATTTTCATCTTCCACATCCTCTTTCATTGTTTTCTCCTTAGAAACATAATAACCCCAGAACCTTTTACATATTTTGATATTATTATAAATATTTTACTACCATATTATTTATTCTATCCATCCTATGAATGACAATGTCACCATACATGTGTACGTACATATTACAGGATCCACCACATGGTGTAGTTTGTTATTCAATGGTTCATTATTTTGATGGGTATAATAATGAGTATATTGATTTAAATAATAAATATAACATTTTATTTATTATTTAGGTATAATATATCATCCAAATACATATGATTTCACCATCAATAGAATGATATTGTCGCTCGTAAGTACGTACGGCTTACCGTCTCCACGACACGATGAGATTTTGTTCCCCATCATAAGAACACAATAATAATATTCTTTTAATTATTAAATATAATTTTTATGAACATAAAATCATTATTGATATGAATAAAATAAATCATATCCATAAAAATCATGACATTCACAACAAAACATATAATGGGAAATGAATCAGTTAACACGTGAAATAATGATAATACTGAAATATTATTAACAAAGTAATATTGGAAGATTACATATGATATCATATGCCTGTATGTGGTTCTATTATAATTTAATATTGATGATTTCACTATTATACATTAGGTTAACACATCCTTGATGAAGGAAAAGTAAAATATAAAGGTTAATTTTACAATCTCTTTATTATCTGAGGATATTAATACGTAAGTATCATGTGGGACCTCTTTATCATTGACAACTATGTTTCTTTAAAATGTATCTAAGAAATAATTTACTATTTACTAGAATTGGGATTAATTCCATTTATACCTTTTATTGAATTATTATAAAATATTTTTAAGAAATCTTTCCGTCGTTTTCCAAACAAGGTACATTATGACCTTTTCGACAAATTAACTAAGAATGTTTTTTACTTATACAGCTGGTGAGGCTATTTTTCACTGTTATAAAACCTTAAAAGCTATCCCATATAAGATTATAAGAATAACTTTAAAATAATTTTTTTCATTTTATAATTATATCGCTGTAAAATAATTTCAAAATAGAAATAATTATTTCTATAAAATAGTTTTATATACATGTTTTAATATGAATTTTAATGTTATGTTTCAAAATTTTCATATGAGGAATGCATTGGACTTAGTAAATGATTGGTGGAGTCCTCCATAGCTACTCGATGAATCGGTAGGTCAAATTAAAAAAAACTAGTGTATTGGAATAAGTCCTTGACAAAATCTTATTTGTAGTATTACCACGATGCATTGACTATGGGGTTATGATGTTTTTAATTATATATTCCATCATTTGAAATTGAATATTGATATTACATGTGATTATTTGACTTCTATAATATCCATGTGAATATGTAAATGGCCTTATTTGATTTTTTTCCATATTACTATCAATTTTATGTTTAAATGTATTGTGTTTTAGTCTTATACATTGAATTAAATGTTTATGATTATTTATGATAGTTTATACTATATTTTTATGCTTACTGAGCATCTGATCTCACCACTTTATTATGATTTATTTTTACTAGGATTTGAAAATGTATGTTATGAATATCCTCTAGGAATTGGAAAAAGGATATGAATGTGTTAAAAAAGGGGACACATTTTTTTCTTTATTACACTATGTGTTGTAAACCTTGTGAATGTATCAAGTACATTCAAGGATACTAAATTGATCGGTATTTCAGGAAAAGATTTCTTTTTATCGGGAAAATGTTATGTAATATGGCATCGACTCTGGGTAACTAGGTTCGAGGCGTTATAGTTGGTATCAGAGAATGTTTAGTACAAACATGAGAAACAATATTTAGAAAAACTCATATTATATAACATTACCCTAAAATAGACTTTGACGATTAGTTTAGAAGAACGTCCATGAATTTGGGTAATGTATAGATTTTTTGAATTTTCCATGTAATATATCTCTTTCTGGATATGAGTAGGTAGAGGTAGGTCAGGAATAGATGTATCTAGGAGTGAAAACCCTGAGATGGAGTTTGGGGCTTGACATAGGGTATCCTGGTACACGACAACATGCCTTTCTGCACTCTTGGTTACGACACTCGCAGGGGTATGATTAGGATAATTCAAATTTTATTTACAAATAATTATGAAAAATATATGAGTAAAAAAAATTTAAGAGAACACATTTTTAGGATTACGTATTATATCCATAAACTATTTAATTTATGTTATGTATTTTATAAGTATGGAATTATGTATTGTGAAACATGAACTAATCTAGTGTATGCCATTGTTTAGATATGGATCCTAGTGGATGGAATGGAAATCATATCAACCCACATAATCTATGTAGGTATTTACATCCATCTCAAGATAATTATTACGGTGTTAATGTTGCAACTTGTGTTGATCAGCTTATCACCAGAATGGGACATCTCACTCTGGTTATAAGTAATATCCTTACCCATATGAATCACCCTGATCCACAACGTAGAGGATCAATGTAAGATCTCTTAAAGAGGGATCAGCTACCAAAATTCAATGGGACTATAAATCCACTTGCATTTGAGCAATGGATAATTTCCTTAGAGAAAATATTGCATGCTTTGTGGATTAGAGAAAGAGAAAAAGTGGTCATCGTATTTTATCGCCTCATGAGATATGCGGATCAATCGGGGATATTATTTCAGAAAAAAAGGAGGAATATGTATCAAATATGAAATGGAAGGAGTATAAGTACTTTTCATTGTAAAATATTTTATTGGCGACCATCTAGTGGATATGGAATGAAAATTTCTGCATCTAAGGAAAAAAGAGGATGAGAATGTCACTAATTATGAGGATAACTTTACACGATTATCAAGGAATTATACATATTATATATGTAACCCAAGATGTAATATTTATTGATTCTTTTATGGGTTTGAACAATTTCTATATTGAGAATTAGTATCACAATTATTCTCATCATACGAAGATATAGTTTCGTGTTCTATTAAGATGGATAATGAATTCTCTATGTCATGTGACTCTAATGTAAATCAAGATAAGAATAGAACGGTGGATCAAGAGACACATAAATGGAAAAAATAGGATAATGATTTTTCCTTTTGTGATAATTGCAGGAAGAATCAACCCGATACTATCCTAAAAGTAATGGGCGTTTGTTAAAAGATTGGAGAAAATGGCCACCATGATATTGATTGCAAGGGAAATAAAGATTTTTTCAATGTTTAATGCTACAATTATAGAGAAATTGGGAAATATGAAAATGAATTTCCCAATGGTCGAGGAATCATACCTTAGAAAAGGCTAAGGGGGGAATTCCAAGCTTATGTTATTACTAGAGTTGAAGTTGAATAATAAATATTTTTTTTTGGATTCAAAAGTTATATTCTGGTTTTAAGAAGAATGTGATATATATAAGGATTGTACTTCATTAATTTTTTTTAATTAAATATTTAATATGATGAAGGTAATCATGTTTTTTTGTATGTGATAATAAGAGCAACATTACGTTGCTTGGGGAATCTGATTTTACAATTTATTTTGGAATTTATAGTCCTTTTAGAGAGTGTTTGGACAGAAGTAATTTAGATAGATATAAATGTTGGAATGGATTAAGATGGAATTTGGATAATATTTTTTATGGTTAATCTTTTTCTTAAGATTAATTGTGGATTGTAATAACAAAGATATCATGTAGGTTACACAAAAACCTTTCGCGTCCGGCAAGTCTGTGAGACGCAAAACTGCAACCGAAGGGTGACAATGGTGCATCACCTACCACAAGACTACGTGATGCCCTAGTTGTTATAATTTAGTTTTTCTAAATGGTCTTATATATTATTTATAAACTCTTTATTTGTAGCCTTGTATGATTATTATAAATTGAATTTTTTGAGTTCTATAATCTTTTGGAATGAAAGATGTGTTTGTGGTAGATATTAGTTAAAGGATGGAACATTACTTATCAAGTATTCTATTGTCTTATTATATAAATTTATTAATTCATAAACATTAGAGAAAGGATTTTAAGACAATAAATTGGGTATCCTAGTACCTTATTTTTTTAAACTGATAATATTTTAATTCATCATAGATTTATGGCTATAAGGCCCTCAATTTTCCATTCACTTTTTTGTGATTGATAACCTCGATCACTCCCTATAAATATTTAAGTTTTCTTCAAAAATCAATTTCCACCAATGTTCTCCTTTTCAAAATCCTTATTTTGTGTTGAATTTTTCATTTCCCTTTTCCACTTATTAAGACTACATTTTATTAATCTAATTTTTGATATAGGTTTTCCACAATACTAGTTTTTATTTTTTTCACCTTCTATTATTGAAGAAAAATTTCAAATTGTGAGGATTCAATTTATTGAATTAGTGATGAATGTAACACCCCAAGATTCAGTGGTAAATTTTTTGAATAATACAATAGTGTGTGATGTACGCAACACCGAGTTTAAGCACATGACGAACAGTCAAACTAGACATTATAAAAGCAATTATAAATAGTAATACCAACTTTTTGAGATTTTAAAAATATTACTTCTCAATTTCGACATAATTTTTGGATTCAGAATATTAAAATTAGCTTAGGGTAAATTTTTCGTACATTTTTGATAAATTTCGTATAATAATGAATAGGAAAAAAACATAAAATTTTAATTAAAAACAACTTTTTTATTTGAATAAGTTCGAAGTGTTAAATTATACAATTGAGTGGTTATAATGTATCATTAGATTATATTGTTATCATTTAATATAATTGAGATCATAGGATGTAATTTCACATATAAATTGTACATAAACTCATGTTAATATTTTGATAGTTTTTACTTCTTAAAAACCTGTTTTTTGGTTTTACCAACAGGAATTAATTTAAAAAACATTCTGCAAATTTTTGATTTGAATTTGGAAAACGGATTCCATATTTGGAATTAGGAGCTCCATATTATGTTAATAGGTAACATTTATTTTCAATCATTTTTTATATTTACTTCAGAAAATATTTTATTTATCATGGTTAAAGGTTAAATCCTGTAAATAAAGGTAAAAATTAATATTAAAATAATATTAAATAATCATAACATATGTCCTTACCCTATTGTCGGATAAAAGTCTGACCAGGGGCCTCCATGCAACAAATTTGGGACCTCATGGATCCACATGAGAGTAATAATGAAATTTTATATCAATTAATATATAGTAAAGACAAAAATATCATAAAAATGCATCTCTTTGTAAATGTATTTTTATATGAGGTTATATAATTGATGTTGTTATCTATAAATAGTAATTAAATATCTAATTATATTTCATACATTATTAGAGTTTACTCATAATTTTTAGACCTAATATAAATAAATTTATTTATGTCATAATAATGATGTAGTATTTTTCTTATTAATTAAATAATCAAAAAAATGATATTATAAATATTAAAATAAATATAATTTGAATGTTTTGAAAAAACAAATGAATTTTTAGGTCAATATGAAATTTTAGGTTCGATTAAATAATTTGTTTTGAAGAGATAATGTTTTTATGACATAAAAAAAATAAAACACCAAATAGGGTCAAAATTCCCATAAATGAGTTTTAAATTAAATACCATTTTATTAAATTATATAATATTCCCAAAAAGATAAGGATCAGTAAAGGTTCTTATATATGGTTATAATTTTCAATAATAAACCACAATGGGTTCTCATGGATCTTAATAGTATGTTTATTAACCATTTATTATAATAATAAAAAAGACATAGTAAAAGTTAAATCATTTACCTAAGAGTCAAATCTAAAAGATAAGGTCAATATAGTGACCTAATATTGTCTAAAACCTATTGTTTGAGTAAATTTCAACCAATTCCGACCTTATCCTTGAAATTAATCCTCTTTTAGACATTATAAATTGAATATTATTGTATTATAAATTAATATATCAAGTTTTTTCAAAAGTGACCTTCACCTCTCTTATAAAATGGCACTTTCCCTTCTCTCAAAATCACTCATCCAAAGATATTTGTCCCAGCACACACTTACTAAAATATCCTCCAAAATTCCATTACATTTACCTAGAGGCTATAATTTTATCATGAAGCCATCCTAAGGAGACCTTTTTATCAAATCAAAAGGAAGCACCCGAAGAAAATTTAATTGTTTTATCATGTCTTTCAAAGTTCTCTTCTTCTTCCACTAACTATTTCATTGTTGTATCCATATCAAAATTATAACTCAAGTACCTTATACATACTTTCATGTTATTATAAAAAATTTACAAACATATTGATTATTCTATCCATCATATGAATGATAATGTCACCATACGTGTGTACATGCGGCTTACCATCTCAACTTCATGTTTTAGTTTTTTATTCAACACATCATTATTTGGATGGTATAATAACGAGTATAATTGATGTAAATAATAAATATTAGAGTTAATTATTCTGTATATATAATATACCATCTAATTGCATATGATTTCACCACCAATATGCGTATGTACGACTTACCGTCTCCACGACACAATGAGATTTTATTCCCCATCGTAACCTAGGAAGAATAATTTTTATTTTGGTATTAAAAATAATTTCTATGGACTTATTATAATTATGGATATGAATAAAATACATCATATCCATAACAAACGTGACTTACACAACAAAACATATAAATAAAAATGAATCATTTAACAACTAAAACAATGGTACTACTGGAATATTATTAACAAAGCAATATTAGAAGATCATATATTATATCATATATATGTATGTGGTTATTTTATAATTCAATAACCAAAATTTCACTATTTTACAAGTGGTGAACGTACCCTAGACCATGTAAAAGTAAAAGTTAAGGGTTACTTTTATAATCTCTTTATTATCTGAGGATTTTAATATGTAATTATCTACTAGTTACTCTTTATCATCAATGTACATGTTTCTTATAAATGTATTTCAAAACATTTTATCTATTCACTAGACTATGGGTTAAAGTCATTTATAACCTTGTTTTACATTTTATAAACTGTTTTGAATGGAATCTTTCGGTCGTTTTCCAAACAAGGTACTTTTTGACTTTTTTGAATAATTTAGGTAAGAATGTATTTATTACATATACAGTAGGTGTGACTATTTTATTATATTATAACACCTTAGAAGATTCCCTTACAAGATTATAAAAATATTTTCATAATATATGATTTCTTTTATAATTATTTCACATTTAAATGATTTAAAATAGAAAGAGATATTTTTTAAAAATTATTTTTATTTCATTAATGTCAACATACATTGATGGATTTTACACATGTTTAAAGTTGATTTATTTTGATAAAATATATCTTGTTTTATTCAGGTATTTGTGATATGTTTGACTGTGGATGTGTTATTTTTATTTCATTCATGGTTTAAGAATAAATTACTAACATTTTGCATGCTAGTTTTAATACGAATGATTTTGTTATGTTTCAACATTTTCATATGGGGAATGCATTGGAATTAGTAAGTGACGGGTAGAGACCGTTATAGCTCTTTAATGCATCAATATGTCTCCTGAGGAAAACTACTGTCTTGGAAGAAGTCCTTGAAAAAATATTATTTTTAGACTAGGTATGATGCCTTGACTGTGTTGTTATGATGTCCGACATTATGCATTCCACCATTACAAAATTATATATTAACATTACATTTTCGTACTAGTTGAGTAGAATATCCAAGTGAATAAGTAAATGGAATTATTTGTTTTATCTTTACCATATTACCCTGATGTTTATCTTTAAAAGGCTTATGTTTTAGTCTTATACATTGCCTTACATGTTTATATTTATTTATTACATTTTAAACTATATTTTTATCTTTAATGAGCCTCTGAGCTGACCCCTTTCTTATATTTTATTTTCCTATGATGTGAAGAATTATATTATGAATAACCTGCTGGGTTAGGCCAAAGGATATGATTTTGTTCAAAAAGGGGAACTATGTTGGTTACTTTATTTCATGATTTAATGTAAAACTTATATATGTAACTAGAACATCCAAGTCTACTAAACTGATAGGTATTAGGGACATGATTCCTTGTATCATTCCAATGTTATTTAATAATGCATCGAATCTAGGTAAAAAAGGTATGGGTGTTATAAATATCCTTATATTTTCAAAATTTCCATGTGTATCCTCTCGCCCGCTTACAAATGACCGCAAATCTAATCCCCTCATCACATTTCCGAAAACCGTCAGTCCATTTAATAAATAAAATAATATATTACATAACTACCCACATATTAGATGGATTGTTTTTATTAGTAATATTTGTTATAAAGGCTTTAGGTATAATCCTAAAGAGGATATCTGAAGAAGACGTAAAATTCTTAAATGGTTATATTTTTTCATCATCCAAATATATTAAATAATATGCAACTATATTAATATAATAAAAAAATTATTCCATTAGTGATTTTTTTTGTTAATTAAATGAAATAATTGTTATCTACATGTACTTAATTCAAATTGGAAATGAAACCCTTGATCAGGTGTAAAACAGACTACTACCTCACAAACCATAGTAATTCATTTCGGATTACCACCTTTCATCTATAGATATAATGATCGATTTGAAACACACATGGAAACATATATGATATTTGTGAAAAAAAAAATCTTTTGTAATTAGTATATAACATATTAATTTTTATCCTTTTCTTCGATGGTTTATCTGTAACATCTCTCATGTGTACAGTGGATAAATACCTCACGGTGTGATGTGATTCATTTTTTCTCTCAGGCCTTACATTGAAGGTATTAATGAAATATGTAATTATTATATGTTATATTTATTTTTTAGAAAACTCTTTTTTTAAATAATATACCATCTAAATTATTACCTTCTCAATCAATGGATATAAATTACGTCGCTCCTTAATACATATGGACAACTGCATACACAAAGCGAGGTGAAATGTTTTCTGATTTTATTTTTACACGGATTGTAATATGAATGAACACAATTAATGTAAAATAAATATATTAGATAATAATTATTCTATAATTTATATTTAATATTTATATTCCATTCATTCCATACATAAAAAAATAGAAACAATGTACAATGTATAGAGATCATTCCATCTCCGTAAAAGGTGTAATCCATTCGGTATCCTTACATTTTATAGATTAAAAAATATATATAAATAATTAATATATATTATATTTATATAAATTTAATTATTCTATATATTTAGTAAAATTGATATATATAAATGGATTGAAATTTATAAATAAAAATATACTAGGTAAACAATGAAATTATCACACTAAATAGTTATTTTAACAAATAAGTTTTAGTATATGGGATGAAAAATTAATTAAATAAATCACATCTGTTATGAAATATATTATTACTCCTATATAATAGAATTATTATAATCCTACAATTATTATACATGAGGTTCTGACACATATTAATTACATTGAACAAGATGTTATAATTTATCATTTGACTAGTACATTTTGATACATATGTCATATTTACCAATTATTTATTTGGTGTGTTGTATATATAGTCTATTTTGATTGGTTATATGATAAATATATTTATCTTCATGTAACTAAAATTTTCATTCAAATTTTTTCCATCTTGGGGCTTGAAATTCTAAAGTTACAAAAAATGGTATTATTTTATTTTAAAATCTCCCCATTTCTCAGGATTGATTATGATTATATTTATGATGAGGGAATATTATATTCTATCCCTAAAAAAATTATGAATATTTTTATCATATTTTTATTCAATAAAATTTCTTATAATGTTACTATTTTACTATCTTCGATACATAAGATGATTGTGAAAATGTTAATAATTAAATCCAACATTATTTATCTTTTGAGTCAAAATAATATTTCTTCTAAAAAAATATTTTATGATAATTATTTCAAAAATAGTTTTCAATTTCGAAAAATTTATTATTAAAAACATTTTTACATGTTTTTTAGTTTTTATAAAATATTAGGTTAATAATATTCATCTCGAAATTTAAAAAAAAAGACACTTTTATTTTACTGAAAATGATAATTGAATCTTTGTTTTAATGTGTATGTAGTGTTAATGATTTATTACTAGAATTACCACTCTATTTCATAAATATTATTTATATTTTTCAATGTTTATTTTGAATGATATTAATTTACAAATTTTATTTACTAAGTTTCATCCTAAAATTATTTTCACATCCAAAATGATATTTTCACTAATAAATTTTAAATGGATATTTAATGGAGTCTCAATTCATCAATGACATTGACCCATTATTTTAATTATGTTCCATTGGAGATATGTTTTATTGATATAATGCTTATTATTTCCTAGGAGGGTTCACAATTAATGTGGATAGGGATATGAAATTTTATTTCTATTCTCCATATTATTTTGGATAGTTCATGACTAATTTTATTGACTAGTTTTAGTAATAATATATTAGATTCTAGTTTTTCATTATAATTATATATATATATATATTATCCTCTATTAACATGCGTATTTCATTAGACATAATTTGTTTTGTAAATGCCTGGTATAGACACTCAATTCACTGTTAGGACTCATTTGGCAAATAATCTTCGGTATTTGGCTTAGTTAGGAATAATTTATATATGATATCTTTTAATATGGACTCAAGAATACGATTACAAATTATTTATTTTTATTCTATCTTTTTGTTAACTTTTATTGATGTTTCATGTGATTTTTTTATTAGTTATAATATATATGGTTATGTTTCATGCTCATGTGATAATTTATATTGAATTATTTGGATCATCATTTCTTATTTATATATTGTTTTTCATATTAATGTACATTATTAAATAGAATGTGCTTCTTTTATTTACCCTGAAAAATAATTATGACTTATAAACTCAGAATATTTTCTACTATATGCATACCCTTACCGATAATTTGAGCTAACACCTTTTATATGTTTACTTTTCCTAGGATTATATAAAATGATTTATGATTGATATTTTTAAAATAGTTGGAGATGAATTCTAATTTTATTATTAAAAAAGGACCAATATTGACTCGGTAGAGGGAGACCACCATATAACTCAAAGGACCAAGGCCAAGTGGCCTGAATACAAGGCTTGAAATCCCATTTTTTGCCCCAAAGGACCCCTTAGTTAACATTACTGCAACAATACCCTGACTGCTACAAAGCCTTATATAGTACCTATGCCACTATAGTTCCTTTGGAAGTACCTCTTCCGCTATAATGTCACTGATTATAAAGTACCACCACTTCTACAATACTACTATAGTGCTATGCTACAGTGCTTCTACAACACCCCCCAGATTTTTTCCTAGGATTGAATTTGATCCTGGCCCTTTTGGTTGCCAAGTAGGAGCGTGTACCACATTGGTACAAGATCATTGTAAATTATTTAGGGTTTATATGAGTATAAATGTAAGTGAGAATAATTACGAACAAAATGAAAATAAATTTTTTATTTTATGTCTCTAAATATAGAATAAATTCACGTATGTATCTTGTTTAGCAAGACAACTAATATATCTAGTTCATTATGATGTGATTTCTTGTGACCTGTAGAAGTGTAATAATGTCATGACCCCCTCCCCACAAGTTGTACCCCTCCTGAGCCAACAAATATGAGAAAAGATAGAATGACTCCTATGTCCTGCCTTCAGTAGGCCCTAGGATGGCGACTAGCACCAAGGGTATAGTAAACACACTGATCGGAGGAATTACCCTCTAAGAGAACACATGCGAATGAGAAAGATAATATAGAAACAAACCAACTCAAAATAATACAGAAATATAAATGAAAACCCAAGTGAACATATGTAATGCCATAGAAAACTACTAAAATTGGAAGGGGAAAACTGTATGTACCTAAAAAAAAGTAAAAACAGTAGCAACCATAACCCTAAAAGCTCCTGCAACCCCAATCTAGTAGAAACCGGCCTGATATCTATCCTTCTACAGATGACCTAAAAAATAGTTTATATATAGTATACTCAGTATGATCCTCCCTGGATCCTCTCATGAAAATGTAAAATAAGCTTGTTAATGCATAGTGGACGACAAGAGAAACTAACTCGTCACCTAAACATGTACACTATGTTCCTAGGCCCACCATGGATACTCTACCGTGTAATGCATAACCATGTATATAATATAATAATGATTATCAAGGGTACCCTGATACTACGTCCCTACTGGTTTGCAGCTTTTCCACAACGTCGCACACCCAAAGCATCTCTCTCCAAAATGGTTTTCCACATACAGCTGGGTGATGCACCACAACATGAACCACATTCAACCACACCACCACGTCTACACAAGACTGATACCAGTTAGTTTCTGGGAGCCACCACAACTCGCATATCATGTCTCATACACCAAGTATTAAACCTCAGGACATTATAGCCCATACACCGAGTGAGGATCCTCAAGCCACCACAACCAATACACGTTACACCTATAGTAGTCCATAGGTAACAGTATCCCGAATATATGTGTGTGAATAACCACATTCCATTACATCCCTCTACAAACATATATGGTGAAAACTAGACATTCTACCTCCCAGCACATCTAACTACCTTCAGAAGTGACCAGGGTCAAAGGGGGTAGTCATCCATCCATCCCGCAATATGAATGTTAGGGAAAACACCACCCCCCCCGTTTATCAGAACACTCGGGGTGTCAATTTCCCAAACTGATGTGGGGGAGTAGCATTTAGAAAAAAAGTACAAAATATACTATATCTCACAACCTCACTATGGGAATAACCTAGTCTTAGACACAACTGCTGCTAACATCTATCAAACTCCCAAATCCCACTTCTAAGACTAGTTATCCTATAAGAACACTAACATTTAAAGAGATTAATTAAATAACTTAATTAACTTTTTATCAGTTTTACATTACATTAATTAAATATTTAAACATAAATTAACCATCAATAATTCTACATTAAATTTCATTAGCATCACAACGAAAGTCCAATGTCCCTTCAAATTGTAACCTCAGCATTGTGTCCCAGCAAGCTCCAACAACATGGGTTATCATCATTTATTAAATAATTTATTAGAGAATTATTACATTACCTTATTCTCAGGCATTCTAGAACAACATTATATGCTACTAAACACAAGGGGGATCAACGCGGCGAGTAGATGAGCTACCCGTCGAGTCTTTTCCACCTATAGCAAGAGCATAGAACCATCCTCCATTGAGAATCTAGACACAAAAAGCACATGACATACCCCGTGTGTATTCTCCCCATTTGGATGAAGGTTAAGAAAGACTAGTTACATTGAGAAGAGGGGAATGTAAAGATGATAAATATCTAATAAGCATGATCTAGCATCTAAATATTCACATCCAACCCGTTCCATCATACACAGTGTCCCCTCTGACACCCAAATGCATAAACTGATGTATCTATCTGCTCTAGGTGTCAACTGATGTCACAACCAATAGGCCTCCCTACTCCCACATATCACAATATTCATACAGGCTCACATCACAACACAAGTAGCAGGAAAAGAAAACATCTTATCAATTGGGCTCTTGAACCTCAAACAAGAATGACGGTAACTACAAACCCTACAAGTATTATCTTTTATCAAATAACCAGTTCATTAATCCATCATAGATTAACCAATTTATTACTTGTAGGTTCCATTATTGGGAAACCTAAATAGTAAGATATCACAAATAATTAAACATTCTTAATTCACAATTTTGATTAACATCAAATTACATCATAATGAACTAGATACATTTACATGATTATTTTTCATTTTCAAAAAAATTATCAATTCCTTCAAACTTTATGTTCATTACCTATCTCAATCATGAACGAAAAGATAATCAAGAAACCATAGATGTCACACTATATTGCAAAACAAGAGGCATGAACATACGATCATTAACAATTTATTTATCTGGTTCAAATATTTATTATGCCAATTCAACTGTGATCGAATGGGATAAAACATGCTAACTCTAATGTTTCATATAAAAATAAATAGTATCAACTGATACCCTACCGAAAATAGTTTTTTATGGACTTTATATGATAACGAGTGACACAATAGGTTACAATCTCCTTCACTATGACAATCGTATCCACCCGAGGACGCAGAGACACCACCACATCGGCCAACACCAATGAAAATACCATTAAGAACATGGGGTTAAATTCAATTAAAAGACAAAGGATACATAATGATATGAACACAAAACAGTTAAAATAGATCGTACATTATATCAAATACTGATCGATATTGCTTGGTTGCATTAAAACAGAATAATAAATACTAGGAGGAATGTTTGATTGCATAACTCTTACGTGAAGGAATTGGATGTTCAAGCATCTCAAACCCTAGAATAATGAGGATGATCTAGGGAGGAAGATATCTTGTCCCATTAGAATGTTGAACAGAGTAGTGGTTTAAGATACAATGGGTTTTCCATTAAAAGACGATCTCATTAAACCACATGGTTTGACTAAGTATAAACATGTCGAGCCTTAGGAGAAATTAATATAGGAGTTACGGCCTTTTAATCAGCCTTACATTCCTTAAAACAATGCATTAAAATAATTTTAAATCGAAGAAAACATTAAAGGGGAGAAGTGTAGAAAGCGGGAATCACTGTTCACGAACTTGAATTTTAGCAATTGAACAACATTGTTCAGGAAACTCACCGTTGGACCCTAACTACTAGAACCTCACACTTCAAGAAAAAACTATTCATGAATAACACCGTTCTAGAAACACTATTCCCGAACTTAGTATCTGGAAAAGGAAAAAAAGGTCACTGTTGGAACCTCACCAATCGGGAAACACTATTCATGAACATCACCGTTGGAATCTCACTATTCTAGAAACACTGTTCATGAACCTCACCGTTGGATCCTCACTGTTCTGGAAACACATTTTTGAACACTAAATTTGGAAAAGAAAAAGGGTCACTGTTGGAACCTCACCATTCGTGAAACACTTTTCACATACGGTTACCAATGACAGGGTTCACATGAGGTCGCCGATGACACTCTTGACAAAAGGTTAATGATGCAATGATCACAACGGTCTACTGTTGGAATTGTTTGCCGATGGAACTATTAACATGAATTGAAATTTGGAAATGTGTTTGGGGATAAGTCACCTTGACCTCCTAAAAGACCTCATATGCCTGATTTTTGCAAAGGAATGGACCAGAGAGGACCAAACCATTACATAAAATACATCTCAAAAAAATTCTCATCCTCAGGAATTCAAAAATCACCTAATGGAAAAACAAAATGGGGCCCAAACAACCACCCATCAAGATACCTATAAAAAGGAATAAAGCCACAATAAGCAAGAAATAAACCCACATTATAATTATGAAATATCTATAACTACAATGGCTACATCTATTCATGAAAAAAGATAAACATCAAAAAAACTTGGTACTAAGCACATATCTTTGACTCAAATTTGCAGGAACTCTCCTTCGTGACACAGTGTCACCACAAGACATGATCCAAGGGGATAGAATACCCACGCAACACCTTCTATTTTCGGTCTTTGATATCCACATGTCACTCCTAAAATACACATCATCAACAACATCAATCTTCCCCCAATCGATGGCATGAGAGACATCATGAAGATAATGACAGAGTTATGATACCAAGAAAACATCAGGTATCAAACTCATCTATGGAGAATGTGTTACTCGATACGCCAAAAATCCAACACGAGATAACACCACGAAAGTCCCATCATATTGGGGAGAAAGCATACTCCCAAGACCAAACATTCACTGCCCATGATGGGGTGTCACCTTCATAAACACGTGATCCCCAAAATCAAACTCTTAGGGTCTCCTCCATTCATTCGCATATTATTTTTGATGATCTTGTGTTGCCTTCATCATCTCAGGAATCACGTGAACCAAATGTGTTGTATTCTTCAGTAGTTCTTGTCCAAGAATTTCTAACACTATGAACCTAGTCAAGCACAATGAAGAACAAAAATGAAGGCCATACAAGGTTTTAAATGGTGCAATTCCGATGGTGGAGTGAAAAATATTATTTTAAGAAAACTCCACAAGGGTAAGTGCCTAATACATGATCCTCCAAAATCCAGGACACAAGACAGTAACATGTCTTCAAGAGTCAAGATGGTTCACTCTGTCTGACTACCCATTTTGGGATGAAAAGAAGTGTTATGGAATAGTTGGGAACCAAAAGCATGTGAGATATATATCCACACCTTTGAATTAAAATGAGGATCTCGCTATGAAATGATCAACCTTGGGACTCTATAAAGTCTCAAAACCTCCCCCGTATATTTCCTCGACAAAACTATCACTGACCAGGACTCCTTGATTACTATTAAGTGGGCTGATTTTGATAAAGGATCCACTATCATGCAAATTGTTACTTGTCTTCCCGAAGCCCGAGGTAAACTAGTATCAAAGTCAATTGATATGTCCCCCCCACTTACACTAAGGAAAATCTCATGGCTTGTGCAGACCAACAGGAACACAGTCAAAGCCTTCTCATTTTTTCCGACCAAAAATCGAGACACAAACTCTGCAACTACATGCTTCAGCCCAGGACACCAAAACTCTCTTCTCAAGGCTCAATACATATTTTTTCATTCCAGGATGCACCACTAATGATGAAATATGGAACACTCTTAGAACGGTCTCACGCATATTCAATGGAACAAAAGGCCTTCAATGATACAACACCCAGTGTTGTTCATCCTCAGACCAACCATCAAGGGTCTCACCACAAACAACTTAGTCTCTCCATGCCACCTCTAGATCCACCAACTGGGACTCTTGCACCTTCTGCACCAGATATGAGTGCATCATCATCTGAAAAGGCACCATCTCCCCCCAACATCTCCTATATCAAGATGTAATGATTACCGTTCTTTTATTACTCTCTAGATGTACCCAGATTCATGCAATGCATCACTACATGACATCCTAATTAGTGCATCAAATATATCATTCCCATTACCTGGTGTATACAATATTTCGAAGTCATATTCTAGTAATAATTATAGCCACCGATACTATCATATGTTCAAGTCATGTTGGGAGAATACATAACTCAGACCCTTATGACCTGTGACAACAAAAAAGAGATCTCCAATGAGGTATTGTCACCACAATATCAAAGCAATCACCAAAGCTACCAACTAAAGATCATGGGTGGAATAGTTATGTTCATGAGGACACAACTAATGAGACCCATAAAGAAACAATTGATCTCTACTGCATCATGACACAACCTAACACCAGATGCGAAGCATCGAGAACACAAAAAACCGAACTCCCTCTGTAGGAAGACAATGAACTGGAGAACTTACTATCTTCTCTTTTAGATACTAGAATGCTTCTTGACACCGATCAATCCATATGAAAACCCGACCCTACCTTGTCCATGTTGTTAGAGGAGTCACAAATTGAGAGAAATTGGCTACGAACATCCTATAGTAGCCTATATGTCCAAGGAAAATTTACACCTCTGACACAGTCATAGGGGCTACCCAAGACACAACCTCATGTATCTACGATGGATCCACAACTACTCCCTGTTGGGATACCACATTCACCAGGAAACAGACTTCTCAAGCCCAAAAATCACACTTTGACATCTTCCCAAAAAATTAATGTTAACGAAGGACTCCCAAAACAGCATGTAGTTTATCAACAATCTCTTCTTCAGATGTGGATTACACAAGGATGTCATCGGTGAAAACTACAACGAACAAGTCCAAGAACTCACGGAACACAGCGTTCATAATTCCCATGATCACAGATGAATAATTTGTCATGCCGGACGTCATTACAATGAACTCATAATTCCCATGATGACAATGAAAAGTAGTCATCAGGATATTGTCATCCTTCACATGCATCTAATGATATCCAGACCTCCAGATGATCATTGAGAACCATATTTCACCATTTAGTTGAATGGATAAACCATCAATCTGTGGAAGAGGATAGTGATCCATTATTGTATCTTTCTTCTAGTGAAGATAATTGACACAAAAACACAAACTATCTTCAGACTTAAAAAGAAATAAACTGGTGGACCCCACCGTGACACACTTGTCCACAAAAAACCACACAGTAACAGACCGTAAAGCTGTATACATAACTCTCTTATCACATAAGGGGTCATCCTTAATGGATATATGGTTATAGGAGATGCTATGGTTGTAGCTCGATCCCAATCTCAATCTGTTGTTAAGGGGGTAATGCTACAACCACTTCTGGAAAGACATGAGGGTGCACTTCTATGAACCTAGAAAGTGACATATACTGAACCTTTGAAGAAATCAAAATTATCTCAGCCATTATGGATGACAAGGACGACACACACCTATGACCCATATGAGGGTCTCTCTAGCCAACAAACACCACTAGCTCTACATCTGCATCAAAAAACCCAACCTGCCTCCAGATGAAATTCATGATAGCCTACACCGAATACAACCAATCGATGCCAAGGATGAAATTATATGGTTGTATTCATAGACATATGAAATCTTCCCTAGAGGATTATTGCCCCAACTCCAGCTGAGTGTCTCTACATACTTCAAACAAGTAAGCTCAGCCTCCAACTGGCATAGTCAATACCAAGGGCACTGGAAGACTCTCTACCTCGTGTCCCAAAGAATAGACAGGGGTAGGTGAAATGAAAGAGTGTTTTATTCTGGAATCATACAAAGAATACCCTACGGTATAAAACCATAAAACGATACCTCGAACATCGTATGGATCATCTGGAGCTAGCAATGCTAATGCTTGAAGATGTACACAACCTCCTTCGTGACCTCTCAAACCCTGATGACGACCACCACAATTGTCATGATATACTATCAGAGGATGGGGGCCATAATGGGGACATCCCCTGCCTGCCCTATATACCCTCTACTATTCTAATGTTGGTGAAACTTATTATTGTTTCTTCTGCTATAACCGCCTCAACAGAGGAACCTGGAGTATAACACCCTATGCACGGTGACTGAACTAAATGTTCGGGAACTCTTGCTACTGATGAACCTGAACCCCACAAGAAAAAACATATGCATGATCCCTCGTATAGGCATGAGAACAGTTGCCTCTAGAGAAACGAGATGTGGAGGGCTGTGATGTATCCCGGGTGAAAGAAAACTCTTCTTCCCTAAAAACCAGGAACCCCGGATCATAGCTCTCCTTCATGAGGAATAATGAAGACTCCCCTATCATAATTATACGGTTCTGTAAATGGTTCTTTCGATGACCTCATCCCTAACTAGTTCCTTAATGTATGTCATTGCATAAATTGGGTGACCTGGCACTGGATCTCTAGATGTAATGACTCATTTAAATGCTTCGTCCTGGCGTCCTCATCCTGCAACAGGTCCAAATAATATCGTAAATGGTCCTAAAATATATTCCAAAATGTCACACACTGGATCTCCTGAGTCGAAGGGTAAGAAGATCTTGGAGATTTGAACCCTTTTTAGTAAAAAAGAAACTCGACACTAAACATGTCTTGGAACTCCTCCCATGAGATTGATGACTCCTCGAGATCCCCGAGGAACAAGAACCACCACTGATTTGTTGATCCACACAACATCGTCACAAACAAGGACAACCAGTGCTCCTTCCGAGCAAGGATTGAACTACAGCGTATCACGACCTCCTCCAACAAGTTTTTTTGACTACATATGAAACAGAGCCCTCATATTTCTGATGAATGTGTCACTGAAAATCTAAGAGTTCCCTCCTCCATGTGTCATCATTGTCAACCTCTACCCTATGGTGATCTACTGGAACAACCGACTGGATATATTCAATTCAATACTGATGAGGATGTCGTCCTCGAGCCATACCTATAAAATAACAAACATTTATAGCTGATAAACTTGTAATATGGAAGACTCATCATTAATTAATAATTTTTTTTCTTTTATTCCTTTTAGGATAACCTATCCCAAGTTCTACCCATTCAAACACAGGAACAAAGAACAATGATGCAAGATCTTTTCCTAGGTCTCCACCCTACAAATAGTATCACCCCAATTAATAGACATTGTAAACATAAAGGTCCATAAATCAGATCATAGAAGGACCTAAAAGTCTACGCCTCAACCGGTATCTTGTCTTTACATCATTTTCTAAACATGAATTAAATTGTTACCCTGCCAACCCATGCATCCTCACCAATGCCTAACTCCAAACTCCATCCAATTTCCCAAACTCCCTATAATACCACTCTATTCTTACCTCCTCTACACATGGTGTACCCCTCAAGGGCCCAAAATGTGTAAAGGGAGACAATGGCCCCTGATTCCCCCCTCTTGTAGGCCCCAGGTTGTCCACTTGCACCGAGCGTATAATAATCACACAAATGAGAGGCATTACCCTCTAAAAGAACACATGTAAAAGAGAGAGATGAGATAGACAACAAAAAACTCCAACTCAGATTGAAATATAAATGAAAAACCAAGTTCACATAAGTAATGGCATGATAAACTACTAAAACTTGATGGGGAAAACCACAAGTACCCAAAAAAGTAAACACATTAGCAATTACAAGACCGATCTGCAACCCCAAGCTAGTAGAAACCATTTTGGTATGAAACCTACTCCATGTGACCTGAAAAATAGTTTATATATACATTCGGTGAGAATAATAGTATACTCCATAGGATCCTCCCTGGAGCCTCTCATACAAATGTAGTGAAATCATGATAAAGCAGAGTGAACAACAAGTGAAACTAACTCTCCACCTAAACATGTATACTATGTTCCCAACCTCAACATGGGTACTCTCACCAAGTCATGAATACAAGACTATATAATATAAAAATGATTATCTAAGTTACCCCACTATTACTTCCCAATTGGTTTTTCGCTTTTCCACAACATCACATATCCTAAGCATCTCTCTCCAAAAATGCATTCCCACAGACACCTGGGAGAATAATCACAACATTCACCTCATGAAACCACACCACCATATCCCCACAAGAATGTAACTGGGTAGTTTCTGGGAGACACCACAACTTGCATAACATTTATCATACGTCTGGTATTAAACCACTATCCATTATAGCCCATACTCCGAGTAAGGATCCTCAAGCCATCATAGACTATACACGAAACTCCGATATTAGTCCCTAGGAAAATATACACAGAATATATGTGTCTGAATAACCACGAGAAATTACATCCCACTACACACATATATGGGGAAAACTAATAGTTGTGCCTACCGGAAAAAATAACTACCAGGAGAAGAAAGTAGGGCCAAAGGGGTATTCAGTCATCCATCCTACCTTAGGAATGCTGGGTAAAACACCCTCGAGGGCTCAGAATCCTCGGTGTGTCAGTTTCCCTAACTTATGGGGGGGATTAGCGTATAGAAACACAAAAATTATAGAGTATACTATTTCTCACAATGACACTATAGTCATAAACTAGTCTTAGAATCAACTATAGCTAATGTATCATGGACTCCTTGCTGCAACTTCTCTTACTAGGTATCCTATAAGAAAAAAACCATATAAAGAGAGTAATTACATCAATTCATTCACTCTTAATCAGTTTAACTTTACAATAATTAATTATTTAAACATAAATTAACCGTCAATAATTCCACATTAAATTTATTTGCATCACACCCAAAGACTACTGTCCCATTAAATTGTAACCTCACCATCGTGTCCCAACAAGATCTAAACCCTTGAGTTGACATCATTTATTAAATCATTTATTAAATCATTTATTAACAACAAATATGGGGAAAACTAACTATTTTTCTAACAGCAAAAGTAACTACAACAATATGAGAGTGGGGCCAAAGGGGGTAGTCAGCCATCAAACCTCCCACAAGAATGTTGTGGAAAACACCACCAGGGATTTGAATCTTAGGGGTGTCATTATCCTTAACTGATAGGGTAGAGTAGAGTATAGAAGCACAAAATGTACATAATATACTATATCTAAAAACCAGACTATGGGAATAACCTAGTCTTAGACACAATTACAGCTAACATCTCTCGGACTCCTGAAGACAAATTCTAAGACTATGTATCATATAAAAACACCAACATTTAATGAGCTTAATTACATTATTTCATTCCCATTTTAAGAGTTCAATTTATGTTAATTAATTATTTTAACAAAAATTAACCATTTAGAATTCCACATTAAACTTCATCAGCCTCAAAAACAAAGTCCAATGTCCCTTAATATTTTAACTTTAGTATTGCATCCCTTGAAGATCCAACCCCTTTGGTTTACATCATTTATTAAATCATTTATTAACAAAATGATTACTTTCCCATATTCATAGCAATTCTAGAAAAACATTCTATGCTAATAAACACACGGGGGATCAACACAACTAGTAGATGAACTGCCCGTCGAGTCTTTTCTTCTTATAAAAAGAGCGTAGACCCATCCTACATTGAGAAACTACACATAGAAACCAAGAGGCATGCCACGTTCATCATCTCCCCTTTCAGGAGAAGGGTAAGAAATACAGGCCTCTTTGTGAAGTGGGGAATGTAATGTATATAAACAAATAATAAGAATCATCCCACATCCAAATATTTACATCCAAACTATTCAATCATCCAATGTGTCCTCCCCGACACCGACATGCAAAAACCAATGCATCGCATCACTCTAGGAATCAACTGCTACCACAAAAAATAAGCCTTCTTTCCCCCACATATCACAACAACCATCTAGGCTCACATCACAACACAAGCTTCACAAAATAAAAACAACTTTTCAATTGGTCTTTAGACCCTCAAAAAAGAAATTAGGTTACTCGAAACCCTAAAATTATTATGTATTATCAAACAACTAGTTCTTTAATTCATCTTGTATTAACCAATTTATTATTCATAGGTTTCAACATTGGTAAACCTAAATAGTACGCTATCACAAATAATTAAACATGTTTACTAAACCAATTTGATTAACATCAAATTACAACAAGAGGAACCAGATTCATGTACATGCATCTTTATCTTTAGACAAATAATTATCATTTAATTCTTCCTTTTCTTTCTTTAGAAATATCACATGAGAACAAAAAACCTAAAAAAGAAAGCATAGATATCACACTATCTAGTAAAACAAGAGGAAATAAAATATGATTAATATTATTTTATTGTTCAAGTTCCAATATTTATTATTCCAATTCTATTGTAATCCACTACGATAAATCATGAAAACTCTATAGTTGCACATAAAAGAAATGAGAAGCAATAAATCTCCTACCTCAAATAGTTCTTGTTGTTCTTTATAGAAGAAAGATCCATAGAATTGTTTATGATCTCCTCCCATGTGACAATTGTATCCACCCGAGGATAAAGACACACCACCTCATCGGCCAACACAAAAGAAAATCCCATTATGGACATGGGGGTAAAATTCAATAAAATGGTTAAGGAGAAAGAAGGAGATGAACACGAAATAATGAAGATAGATCATACCTTGTATCAAACTGATCGATATTTATTGGTTACATCAAAACAATGCATAATAAATACTATGAGGAAAGTTTTATTGCACATATCTTATGGGAAGGAATGGGATGTTCATGTGTCTCACAGCTAAGAACAAGGAGGAAGAACTTGGGGGGATTCTATCTCATCCCTTTAGATGATTTAACAAAGTAGTTATTTAAGATACGTTTGGTATTACATTAAAAGAGGATCACATTAAAAGACACATTTTTACCAAGTGAAAATATATCAAGGCTTAGGAGAAATTAATATAGGAGTTACATCCTTTGAAACATCCTTATATTCCATTAAACATGGATTTAAATTCATTTTACATCAATGGAAATGATAATGTGGTGAACCTGTATGAATCTAGAAACACTGTTTACAAACATAAGATTTGGAAATGGAAAAACATGGTTTATGAACCTCACCGTTTAAACCTCACCATTAGAACCTCACAATTGGAACGTCACCGTTCTAGAATCAATATTCATGAACTCAAAATTTGGCAAAGGAAAAAGGTTACTATTAGAACCTCACCGTTCTGGAAACACTGTTCATGAACTCAAAATTTGTCAATTGAAAAAATGTCATCATTAGAAGCTCCACATTCTGGAAACATTGTTCACATAAGGATACCGATGACACTATTCACATAAGGTCACCGATGAAAATATTTACAGAAGGTTACAGATTCACTATTCACAATGGTCTACCGTTGGAACTATTCATTGGTGGAAAATTTCACAGGAATGGATATTTGGAAAAGTGTTGGGGATAATTCACCTTAACCTCCTGAAACACCTCATTCACTTGATTTTCACAAAGGAATTGACCAGAGATGTCTGATCCATTGAAAATAATATAACCACTAACTATGAGTTACTAGTGTTGGGGTTATTGTATTTGGTACTAGATGATGTTTAGTAGAATACAAGGGAGCTATAATTAAGAAAAATTGAGTAGATAACATAACCATATGATATACATTGAGAATAAGTATTGAAGAACGTTTAAATGTTTTGGAGATGAATAGATTATGTGATTTTTCATAGAAATATTTTATTGTTTGGATACTACATGAAGATGTTGTTTTTTATTTGATATACCGAGGGTAAATAAATTTTAAAAATTCATATAATGCATGACCCAAGTGTTACCCAGTACAGGAAAATAATACATACTATTCACTTATTTTGAAACTCCCATGGGATATTATTTTTCACTTGTTCATTTTATTTACAAAAAAATTATAATGGATTTGAATAGATAATGAATATGAATGAGATATGATTAAAATTAAATATATATATATATATATAATGTGTCATTATTTTTGAAAAACTATAAATAATATTTTATTATTATGTTTCTTTCCATTATGGTTATTGTTACTTATACTATGTTTTTTTTGTTTTAGACAATGTAAGGAACATGAAAGATCATTATTATAGATGAAGGTTATAGAATTTTTTTTGATGAGGAACCAAATTATATTTTGACTCGAGTTTTGGATATTGTGTTTTCTTAATAATTATCATGACACATGATAGAAAATTTAAACCCTAACCATATATCAGACTCTCCAATGAAGAGAATGACATATTTCACTAAGATATCAAGTGTTATAGGCTATATAATAAATATGATTAATTTCCATATAATTCAAGAATATGGGAATTAAGAAACATGTGGATGTCTTATAGGAAGATTAAAATGTTTTTGGTATTCAAATGAAAGACACAATGCCAGTATTTAATGTCAAATAATGAATATTAAAACAATGAAAATAATGAGAATAATGTTATTAATATGTATATGATATTGTCTTATTTATTAATGGAAGGATAATATCTATTGAGGGTTTAAAAATAATGGTGGAGACATAATGCTACAGGAGTGGCTAACAAATCAACTATGGGAAGAGAAATGTCTACATTATGAAGGCGTGTTCATGCAGAAGAGGATGATATATTTAGGTAAAGATAGTAATTCAATGAATAAACCACAAAATAGAGTACATATGAGAACAAATATTATATGATAAGATAAAAAATCTCTTTTTGATAACATGTTCACCCAATTGATCACTAATATTTTTATCTAGAAAATAAAACTTCTCACATTTGGTGAAAATAATTACACCTTATAATATCATTTTATCCTACATTCCCTTTAATGTATTCTCCATTATCAAGATGATTAAGGGAACCATTAGCATAATTGTGAAAATAATCAATGAATTAATCTATCAATTTAACCATGGGTGAAGTACCAAATGGAATTGAGGAATCTATTTGAAAAACTAATGTAAAAGGTAGGATTAACCTAATGAATGATTCAGAATCCATGATGTTTTTGAAATAAAATATGGAATTGATTATTTTGGGAGTTAAATCCCATTGAGAAAACATCATAAAGAAAAAAACAAGTCCTGGACTAGAGTCTCTGGGATGAGAGAACCAAAACACACTAGCCTTTAAAGAAACAAAAAAACCCCACCTCGTATTTTTGAAAGAAAATGTTCAATGCGATCTGAAATGGGATACATTGGGTATTGGAAATAAAAATTGCCTAAAAAACTTTATTATTCATATGTTTTCTAACCTAATAGATCATGTTCTAATATGTTAATGTGCACCGAGGATAATTTTGACCATGCTCAATAATGAATTGAAATCCCTGTATGAAATTATACTTCTCATTAAAGAACCATAAAAATGTATCTTAAAGTATAACATATTTAGTGCATTCAGATCAAATGATATCCATTGATCCATAATACATAACTAGCATATATACCCATGGTTGACAAATCAATGTTGAATATATATTCTACTAAAATAATATTTCTCATATAGAGACTTTGAAAAAAATGATATCCCAATAAATGATAATGTTCAACGTAAAGGGATTAACATGGCCTCAAGGAGAATATGTTCTCTGAATCATTAGATTTAATCCATCTGGAACATATTTCTTGAATGTGAGTGGGAATACATCACTCAGTATATGGTCAGACAATGACTCAACCCTTTTTTTCATGTTGGGGATATTCTCTATTTCCATCATAGGGGTCAGAAGGCCATGTTCTTGACATAAAGATTCTTTGTAAGGATTTTGATTCATTTTTTTTGTTTATTATGTGATTGGAGAATAAATTTCCTTTAATGGACACATAATTCCCACCATCTATAGATGATTTATCTTCATTATTGAGTGGAGGAGATTTGGTTCATTATTCAATGTGAAGAGATGTGTGTATCTGATAAAGGCTTCCAATCCTATGGTCCAAACTCAGGTGTCTCAACATCTATTTGTATGTGGATCAAGTGGAATCCTCTTAAGGATGGTAACAACCTCAGTATTGGTGGGTCTTATATGAATGGAATAATTATAGGATGATGCATTGTTCGGGATTCCAGATGAATAGTGATCATCAGGTTCAACACGTATTATAGAATATGTAACTCAATAAAGGCCGAAACCAGAGTTCTCTTTAGTGGAATATATTTTTTAAGATGTATAATATAAAGACATTGGTTATATTATTCAACTCAATGATACTTTTTGGGTTCATTTTGGAAAACACAATATATCGTTGGGGTCTCATTTATAACATCATGAAATTGATGTCTCTCATTTGTAATGGAATATTTGTGATAGATACACCATGGTAGGGGAATTTTACGTCATAAAACCATGATAAAAAGTATGGCCATGGGGATATTCATGTAATTTACTATTAAATTTGATCCATCCCTAGTGATTTTAATCTTAATTTTATAGGTGATGCTTCTATTCTGGATCACTAAAAACCCCCTTGCATTCTCAAGACACTAGTCTAATGTTCTTTGAATAAATATATATGTTTTTGAGTCATTTATGTCTTAGGGGAAAATATTGTAATGGTAATTTTCATGGTCGTAATATTAATAATTATATTTCTGATGAATAAGAGACTATAAATAACAAATTAAATGAAAAATGTATAATGGAATAAGATGATGAAGCATTGTAAATGGTTTATGAATGAAGTGGAATAATTATATTAATTGTGTATTTGGATTCAATAATTTTATTTTAGATGTAATTTATCATTATATTATAATTATAATAATCATAAAACATATAAGGAATGTAGTATAATGGGTTTTTGTATGAATTTTATGACATATGTTGAATGGTACAAAGAAAATTGATTCAGTGACATGTTGATCTATTTAAAAAACTCATGATTGAGGGATTAAAACCCATTATATGTTCTATATATTGGATAAATAATTATATATTTATATATATGTTTATATGGTATTATTGGTGATATTTAAATTATTTATCAAATTAAGGATTTATATTATCTTTTCAATAGTTTACTACATTATTTGAATTAATGCATAAATTCGATAATATTTTATTTTATTTTTGGAATACTGAGATAAATAATTTTTTGAAAACTATTTGTTTACATTAATTATTTATGGTGATCAATGTTTTTAAATATTTGAAATATGACATAAAGATCCTCATTGTATTATCTGGGAAGTAGTATGTTGATTTAGTGATGATACTTCTAAATGGTTTGACAGTAAATTTGGTCAAACATAGTTTGGATGAGACATATGGTAAGTAGTTATTGATAATTTTTTTTTGAATATTTGGTGTTAATTTTTATGTTTAAATATTTCAATATTATATTGGAAAAATTATGCAATCCATTTTTGTTTTAGAGAATAGAGGAGGAATGAATTTTCATTGTCTTATGGATCTTAAGTTTTATTAAAATTGTATTTTCATTCTTATGGAATATAATAATAAATTTTTGAAAATAATTTCAATGATTATTATATTCTGTGGAAATTGATCAAAAAATAAATAGTGGATTAAATGATTCTGATTAAATAGATATATATCATGTAAGTATGTTTATTAATAATCATACAAAATAAAATAAATCATCAACTCACAAAAAATGATCTTGACAAAACCATATCATACTACCTTAATATCCAATGAATAAAATATTATTCTAAATAATTTCTGATTTATGGTGGTGAGGTACATTACATTCAATTTATCATTCACTACATTGTGATCGATGATTTCCTTAACTATGTATAATTGTTTATTCTTTTCTTACATGTCTATATCGTCACATACCACCAATATTCTTTTACATAATAACTTAAATTATCTATGTACATACCTATCTATCTTATTAAAGATAATGTTTTATACACCATTTTTTTATGCAATTTTTCAACAATGTTATATTCAATTTTCAATCCCTTAATTTTCGATGTCAATATTAAATTGAGAGGACACAAATTTTTGGAAGGGTATATAATATTATACAATGATATTTTTAAAAATGATATTTGTTTTTTAGTGTGTGTATAACACAAGAAATCATTCTTATAATATAATGAAACAACCCATGATTTTTTGATGTATTCATTTTTAAATTAATACAATCTCTTCGATAGCTTCTGAATCACCAAAAACTAAGTTGAAATGAATAGTGTTAATCAATTAAAATATCATACCTTAAACATGAAATTTAAAACCAATATATTATGTTTAGATATAAAAATAGGTCAAACTAAATTATTTAAATTTTATGTTTTACACATCAAAAAATTATATTCAATTTTTATGTATTTATTGGAAAAAAATAAAATATTGGTAATTTGAAATAGAATGAATTGTTTTTAAAAAACAAATATTTTCCCAAAAGGATATTTAGTCTTTCTTTTTCCAAATAATTCCAAAATTAATATTAATCACTATTATGAAATTTATTTTACAAAATTAAAAAAATTAAATCATTATATAAATATTAATGTAGGGTTAACTTTGGAGTTTTTTTTAAATGTTGAATTTTTAGTGGAATTGAAAATAATGATTTTTGCAAAACTATCATTTCATTTCCATAAATTAAGTAACATTAAATTAAAATTATGATTCTAATGACATGTAAATTAATATGATAATCATTTAGTTATATTTAGTACAATTAATTATTTTTAATCACAACTATACTATGTTTTATAAAAATTTAATTTTTTGATGTATTATAAAATTACATGAAAACTATTTTAAATTACATATAGTTTCCTCATTATTATCATTAAAAATAAAACAAAATAATTATTTTAATATATTTAATATATTGATAATGAATTTGAAATTTAATTTTGAATTTTATATTAAGGATAATTTATATTGATACAATTATTATATGTTCATATTTTCCATGGAAAATACATTTCATGAAATCCATTATTTTGATGCATCTACAAGTTTAATTTTCAATAGAATTAAACCAATTTCAGGAATTGAATTTTAATAAATTGATTAAAATTTTAAATCATTGATTTATATTATATGATAAGGAAAAAATCATTTTTAATTACAATGAATAGTGAAAACAATACAAATTTATTAATGTGGTTAAGATGAAAATATTTATTCAGGGAGGTTAAATTAAAGAGATAAATATAAAAAATGAATTAAAATTTTACAAAAACTAGTTCAATGAAATTGTTTCAACCTTATAACATATGATGTATGATAATTACACATTTTCTAGTATTTTTTCATGATAAAATCGTCAGTATAATTTTATCATTACTAAAATTCCATTTGTATCCTCCACCAACATAAAAAATACCACCAACTCTCGTCACCACTAAAAACATCCATAACCCTTTGTTTCAACCAATACATTCCCAAATATATTCATTAATTTCCTTCACATATTCCATATAACATATTTTCACTAGGAACCCCTTCTATTATTAAAATATATAGAGACCTAATGAGGCTCTGTTAAAAAGAAGTGAAATTATTAAACATTCGTATTTGTGTTATTTATTTATCCTTCAACTTAAAAAAATAAATATGCTAAAATAATAAAAAAATTATCACTAATATACTGAGATTTTATTATTTTAATAATATAAAAAATATCCATCTCGGATTCCATCAAATGGGAGACGAAATTTTCAATTGTGGGTATAGTGGACTACCTCCCAGCATACTAAAAAATTAATTTTCCAAAACAAAAATTAAATGAATTATATAATGATGGATTTGAAATTATTATATGAAATTTGTTAAATTATTATAATATCACATATACCTTTTAAATTTTATTCTATGGATGATATGAAAATATCACATGTGTATACAACGATATTCCACCTTAGGAGGTGATTTGATTAGTTTTTATATTTTTAAATGGATGGTATAATGGGTAAATATAATTAATATTTGTGATATATATTACCATACCATAATTTTTAAAATATAATATCACAATAATCTTCCAAAATTCCAATCTTTTGGTAAAAAGTATCATCGATGTAGCGTACATGCGGACTACCTCTTATACACTTCGATGGGAATGTTTTTAATTTTTTTACATAGATTGTAATAATAAATTATTTGATTAATATAAATTCAATATATGATGTAATTATGATTCAGTAATTTTAGTGAATATTTATTTTCCTTCTATACCATCCATCGGCCAAAATGGAATCATCATTCATGCTAATGTAGGTCTTAATATCTTTATGAATCGTGTAATCCATTTCCAATCTATAAATTTAAATTATTATATTTTATAAATATATAATTAATATAGATTATATTTATATCTTCATTAAAATTATTGATATGATTTAACAATGATCAATATATAATTATCAAAATGACATATCCAAATCATAAATGAAAAATGATTAAATTATCACCATTAATAGTGATTTTTAAAAGGGAATTAAAAATAATTGGAACCTGAATAACAATAAGTAACTAATATATTGTATTAAAAATATTATCTATATATTTATTAATGTAGGATTTTTCCCACCACATGTCACCTTCTCAGCATCTGCTACTATGTCTCTCCTCCATTTAGTCTATTTTCCCACCACTCAATTGGTCTCCCCCTTGTTATTTTTATCTCCCCACTCTCCATTTTCTGCTACTCCTCCATTATTTATTCCACACAGTCAACCACCTTCAGGTTCGTTAATTTTCCCAATATAGGGTTTCCACAGCTTCTCCATTTTTTACTTCCTTTCTATTGGTCCCTATGAATTCATCCTGGACCATTTCCCATATCACCCACCCCTCCATCCTATGATTATCCCCCCTCGACCCAAGGGTTTTTGCTGACATGCCATCCGACTTCCTCCATTCCATCGGTGCAATCCACACCTCCCTTTTCCCTTCTATAATAAATGGTTTCATCCTACCTTAATTCTCTTACCTCTCCTTCCTGTAAGAATATCGTCACTGGTGAATAGATATTCTCCTACATTTGTGACATCGAACTACCACACCTCCTCTAATTATTTCTTCAACACAAAAAGAATGGGAACACGCTTCTTCCAAATAACACCTATGTTACCCTACTCCATGATTTACTCCTCTTCTACTTCAGTTAGTCCTTGAAAAAATCCACCACTTATCCTATGGTTCCCTAATAACAACATTGGAATTATGAAACCCTTACCTTATCCATGCTCTACCACCAGAAATATTGAGATAGTTTCATAACTGTCGACTACGATGTATTTCACCCTTCCAAAAACCTCTTTGTGAAGATCTTATCTATTTTTTTTATTTCTATCCTAATGTTTTTAGTATTAATATTTTCTTACGAATTTCTCAAACATTCTAAAAATAAATTAATTTAAAAGAGTCCTCAATTGTGTCATATCATTCATTCGGACGAGCAGTATGTATTTCCTCTATAATATTCTAAATAACCTTGAAACAATTTAGTACATATCATAACTGATACATGTATTTAGATGTATTTTGTATGTCCATCCAAAGCCATACTAATTTGTAATAATTTGGTCCTAATGGGAAACTATTGTTAATAATTTAAAATTTTTATTGTTGTGATTATTTAAATACACCAGGAGATGAATGGGATTATTTACTAATTGTGTTATGTGTAAATAAATACTATATTTTTATTCATTTATTGTTTTATTTTGTCTTTCTAGAGGTTTTTATATTCTATGGAATTTGATGTGTGAACTCTATTGATTTTGGGATATGATTTTACATTTAAGAACATGTTTTCGCATGGATAAAGTGATGGTTCAGTTGACGATGTAACTAGGAAATAAGATTAGTGTAAATATTATTTGTCAAATGTTGTGAGACATATAATTTTATTACTGTTATTATATTAAATTTTCTTAAAAAATTTTCATCAAACACAAAAAATCCTCAAATATTGATTAAATTTTATGTTTATGGTGGATACTTTGTATAGATAAAAAATTATGTATAAAATTACATTATATGTTTTTGTATTTTATTTCATGTTTTTTTATACAATATGGTCTCTAAATATTCACATCTACTGGAATCATCTCTTTATGGTTGATACTTTTTATAGATATCAAATTTGTTCTCTTTTAGTTTGTTTTGATGATATGAAAAATATGCATTCGGTTTAGATTTTATTGTGTCATATTGAAATTTTTGTTAAATTTTTGATAAGTTAATTCTTTTAATGAAGTTGTTTTCATCTATGTTTCCTTATTTTCAATTAAAGATTTTATATTAATTATTTATTAATAGTCAAATTGTTATGTTTTTTTGTTAATGAAGTAGTTTAATTTTCGATTACTTTGATTTTTTATTTTCAATAATATATTTATAGGTTTGTCTATGAGAAAATATATTCTTTTGTTTCAGGTTTCTAAACAATTAATATTTTTTTGTCATTATTAAATCAAGATAGTGTTTCATTTACTTTCCTCTTGAGATATTTCATCTCATTCAGGTTTTCTACAATTAACCAAACTCCATAATTTATAATATTAGTATAAAATATTATTTAATCAAATTATGTGAGATTTCTAATTTACCTATTGTTATTATATTATATTTTCATTCTTTTTTTAACTTCAAACACAATAAATCCATGAATATTGATAAATTTTTTGTTTATGGTGTAAAATTTGTATAGATATCAAATGATGTATAAAATTTCATTATATGTTTCAGTATTTTATTTATGTGTTTTTATACAATATGATCTCTAAATATTCACTTCTAATTGAATATTGTTATTATGGTTGATAAATTGTTTAGATATCAAATTTGTTTTGTTTCATTTAATTTAGTTGACATACCAAACATTAATTCTGTTTTTATTTTGTTGTTTCAAATTAAAAATTCATTTACATTTTTTGATTAGTTATTTTTTAACAATGTGGTGTGCATCATTTTTTCTTGATCATCTACTAAAGATTTCATTTTAATTTTTCAGTAATAGTTAAATTGTTAGGTTTTTTTGTTAATTAATTTTATTAATTTTCTATCACATTGATTTTTTATTTCTTATAATAGATTTATAGGTTTATCTACAATAAAATATGTTTTTTGTTTCAGGTCTCTAAATAATGAATATTCGGTTTTTCATTATTAAATAAAGATAGTTTTGAATATATTTTCTTTATGTGATCTTTATTCCCATTCATGTTTTCTACAATGAAACAAACTCCAAAAATGGATCTCTAAATGGGGCGCCTCATTAATTTTGACGAGCAGTATGTATTCCCCTTGATTTTTTTAGGATTCAGACATATTTTATTACCAAAAATGGAGCACTAATTTCAGAAATGATACTTGGACTACCAGATGTTATATAAGGAAATTATTCATCCCAGAACATCGGCTCTTCGTCACCCTAGAAGGTCTTTCTTCTATGTTTTCCTTCTTTAGGTCGACATTTTGAAAATGTCATATTCATGGTTTTAACTATTCTATAACCAAAATGTTCTGAATAATCACGAAAACATGTAGTACTTATCATAAATGATATATGTTTTCAGAGGTTTTTGTTTTGGCCATTCAAATCAATTTTGATTGGTAAGAATTGGGGACCATTGGGATACTATATTGACTGATTTAGAATATTTTTAGGGCTGTGATTTTTGAAATATACCATGTGATTCATGGGATTCATTACTACAGCTTTTCTATGTAAATGAATACTATATATTTTTAATCATTTATTGTATGATGGTGACTTTGTAGTGTTTTTTTCATTCTATGGTAATTGAAGTGTGAATTATATTAATTTAAGAATATGTGTTCACATTAAAGAACAGGTTTTTTCATGAAAAAAGTGATGGTTTAGTAGATGTTGGAGCTATGATATAAGATGAGTATAAAATATTTTTATCTAAAAAATGAATATTCTGTTTTTTATTATTAAATGAAGATAACATTTTCATTTTTCAAATATTTATATTGTTCTTATTTTTTATGGCGTTAATTAATTTATTATTAACAATAACTCTGTTATGTATGTTATTTTTTTGGAAGGGATATATGTTATTGTAATAAAAAAGCATGAATTTGAGTAATTGAAACAAAGTAATTTATCTTTTTTTGTTGAAGAAAAAAGTATTCATAATGGTATATTGGGACCAATCAGTTTTTAATATGATAGGAATTGATTTTAGAAGCTTTAGATATGAAGAATTTCATGGGTGCATATGAATCCATGTCACAGCACAAATGTTATCCATATTCATCCCTTTGAATTCATAATTTTCATAATTTTAATTATCAATTTCAATATTTTTTTGTGATTTTTTCCACAATGGGTTTTAGGAATACAATCAAGAACATATGGGATTTCTCATTTTACCATTGGGTTTGATGTCTTGATTACAAGTATTTTATGACTAAATAAGCAACATGTGAGTCGTAAACCAATTTTTGGAGACACAATTTGATAAATAGTAGCATAAATATCTAAGTTCCCATTATCATACATAGGTTATATGTAAAGTTATAATAAAATATTTCAGCCTATCCGTTATTTTCTGGTTTCACTAATTTTATTACATTTTATGTAAAGGCATAAATTTTTCTATTTCCAAGAGATAGTTGTAAAGAATTATTAGTGTGAATGAGGTATACCTTTCATAATGATTTCAATATACTTTGTCTAATTGTATTCCAATATTTAGTATCACTATAGTGTGATTTTAAAATATTGAATAATCATGTTCATTAACTCTACGTCATACTTTAATATATGTTATGTGAAAATTTATCTATAATAATCCTCTCTATTAACAATTATCAACATTTACATGTAAAATTCATGACCAATATTAACTATCACTACTTTTTGATTTTAATATATATTTTGTCTCTATTTACCTATAATAATTATACTATAATAAAGAACATCATTAGCTTTTCATCATACTCTAATATATTTTTCCCAAAAATCATATTTCAATATTGACTACTATTCATTCTGAATGATGGATATTATTGTAAAAATATTATTGACTATCCAGAAACTATACATAACATCTGAATAAGTCTTAAATGTGTTACATAAATTATTGTTGTAATATTTTATTACTAAATATATTAATTTTTATACTTTATATTTCTAATTTTTTTAATTATTTTTGTACTGAAATTCATCACTATGTTATGGAACTTGTGGTGGGACAGTCTGTGTTAAGGATATGGTTGGCGAGGAAGCGTTGTTGTACACACCAGGATGCCACTGCATACAAGCCCGTGGTTGGTACTATTCTGAAACAATATCTCTAGCCCCTATAGAACGAATCATGTAATGGACTGGGTTTTTGGGGTCCATTACTTTGTGAAAATCTCAAGTTGGGTTTTCAGGTCTGGGAATATCGGTGAATTTTGGCCAACGGTGGGCCTATCGGTAGCCTTAGCCAACTGGTGGAAGGCCTATGGGTAGCTCGGTTTACCGGTAGCCACAGCCTACCAGTAGCTCTGTCTACCGGTAGCTCGGTCTATCGGTAGCTGCAGCTATCAGTATCTCTGTCTACTGGTAGCTTGGTATACCGGTAGCTACCTCTTACCGGTAGCTTGGTCTATCGGGGGCTGCAGCGTATCGGTAGCTCGGTCTACCGGTGGTTGCAGCCTATCGGTAGCTTGGCTACATGTGGCTCTCGCCTACCCTCCTGGGGTCTTTCTAGTTGCACTCCTTTTTTCATGAATTGGGTTTTAAACCCTATTTTGACCCCTTCAAGATTGTTATAAATCCCGGTAATTCCCATCAATGTTCTAATTAAATATTTAATGAATTAACCTGGTGTGTGCATCTGTTTAAAACCCATTAATAACGTGTGGGGCCACGTAGTCAACCCATGACCGCCGCTCCTTATGTGGTTCCACATTCTCATCTCATACGTCCCTCTCCTTTATAAACTAAGGGTTAGACATGGTTTCTTCTTTTCTCGATCACCCTCTACTAGTAGTACCCTTCGTCCAGATGAACATATTTTCGTTCAGGGAAACCACATCGCTATCTGTGAAGTTCCATGCCCAGGCTCAGCATCGATCATTGATCGACAAGTAGGGAATTTTTCCATCATCTCTCCCTTTTGTGTATCACGCGGGGTGGGAATGCTGTTGTTTCTGTGGAATTGGATTAACCAAACCTTAATGAAGATAATGAACGGGCTCTATGAACATGGGGGGGGGGCTGTGATCAATGATGCTGATTGTTTTCTGATCCTCTTTTCGGAATTATGAGGGATTACGACTAATGAAAATCATAGCAGTTGGTGGTATTCCTCTACTCACTAAGGAACCCTTACCTCTGGTAATGTTTAAATGGATTGTATTGTGGTTGTGAACCCTTTCTGTGTAAAGGAAATTGGTTAATTACGTATATTCGGAAAAATAAATTGAAAGCACCAGGATCAACCCATTTTTCTGTGGTAACCCTGGTTAAAGTACAGCGGAATTGAAATCATGGAGTGTGTAAAATCATTTAAATCTGAAAATACCCAAATGGGCCTGCTTTTCTTGGTGGTATTGGTTTGATTGTTCTTCTTCCACGGGTCGGTTTTTGGGTGATGTCGGAGGGGAGGGGATCCCCTATTATTATACTCTTGGTGGTTATGAAATTGGGGATGGGATCCCCTATGTTATGCTTCCAGTGGTTGTGACTTTAAGACCAGGTGGTTACATTGTTTATATCACGAATTGGGGTGGGATCCTATGTTGTTGAGAAACCCTTTTTGGCTCCTGGATGTTAGACATGGGGCTGTATCTTGGGGTTTTCTTTGGTTGTTGCGGATTTATGAGAGAACCGGGTGTGGATATTATAGTCAATGCTTGACTGCTTTCTTTCCGGGACTTGTGATTATGCTTACTAGTTGCCCATGTAGGTGCTAGGCTTAATTAAACATCACTACTGAACATGAAAACAAGGATGTGACAAATGGGTTTTGTTTGGTTTGAGTTGTGACGTGGATGGGGGTACTGTTTTTATTCTTTAAGCTGGCTGAAGAAAAACCTATACTTTGGTGAGTTCTCATTACGTATACATATACTTGTAGTTTTGTGTTTCTTATTCGCGCCCCACCCAAGTTGAGCACTTAGTGCCGAACACCCCCATTTCATGGGGGAGTGTGTTTTTCCCAACACTATTATTAGTGGCTGGTTATTATCTCCATTTCTACTCCCTTTCCAGGATAGCGCAAGTATCTTCAGGAAGGATGTGATGGCCTGAGGTCCATTATTAGCACAAGAACCTTCGGGCGGGGTATTGTGGTGGTTATGGTCGAGGTGTGTGTGGGCAGGTAGTTTCCCATATATCTTCGGGATGAGGCCCTAGTGTCTTCAGGCATGGCAGTGGTTGTTCTTGCCTATGTGTTTGCATGTGTGGTTACGTGTGACAGTTGTGGCCCAGGTGTGTGCCGGAGGGGTTTTCCAGTGGGACAACGTGAGGTTGTGGCCCATGTGTGTGTGGGCGGGGTGTGGCAGTGAGACTGTGGTGAGAATGGTGGGATTGGTTCGACGCCTAGGATGTCATTAAAAACCAGTGGGAAAGTGGCGTGGGGTACCCAAACATCGATGTTCTCCTTTTATATATATTACTTCCTTGCGTTATTTGGTGAGGGTGTCCAGTGAGTGGGATGGATGAACTCCATGATAGTGTTGGTTGTCTGCTTCTCATGGAACGTTTGTATGTTCACCCACTTGTGCGCGAGAGTCTTTCGTTTTTCCCTATTGAGTATACTTGTATGCTCACCCTACGTATATAAATCTATTTTGAGGTTTCCAGGAGGACTTCGGGGATCACACGGGACCATAATAGCTCGGACCTTTCGGGAAGTTATAGTTGATGTTTTCTTTCTTTGGTACTTTACCCATGTAGTCACTTTGTACCATGTGGTTTTTACTTTTGTAACATGCATTGGGAATGGTTTACTTTTGGTTTTACATTACTTTCTGTTTTTGGTGTTGTTGGGATTTACCATCTTATCTCCTGGTCCTATAAAATAAAAATGGTAATGCCTTCCGTTTAGTGTGTGTTTCTATACCCTTGGTGCTATTCGCCACTCCAAGACCTATTGAGGGCGGGTTCGGGGGTCATTATCTCTCTTTCAACCTAAATAAGGAAGGTCCGGGCAATCTGCTAACCCTTCCCTCCTTTTGGTGAAGGCGGGTTGTGACAGAATGGTATCAGAGGAAATGGTTGAGAGATAGGATGGAGTCTAGAGTTAGGCACAGGGAAGATTGCATGGGGTGGTAGGGAAACATTGTTGGGTGACATTAGTGCAAGAATTAGGCCAGGGAAGACCAGCTAGGCCACAGGATTTTAGGGCCCCCCGTGATCCGATGCAAGGACTCTGGACCTACAAAACAACCAAGTGAGGCCACGATGATTGGTGGGTAGAGACCCTAGGAAGGGTACATGCATCATAATGACTTGTGTTCTCGTGTTTCTGGGGTGTCTTGGGAAGTAAGAATAAATAAAATGTTTAAGAAGTTTTAAGAACAATATTATGCACTAAATGGGATTTGGCATTCCTTATTTACCTTGTAGCTATGGCACATAGAAGACGACCACATTTGGTGCGGGCGATAGAGGCACCAAAGACATCCTTGGCCGATCGGGAGAGAGATTATTGGGAGGTGGAGGATGACCAGTGTCAGAAGACACTTTAGGCCTTCCATCGACAGACCCTCGAGAAGTATGAGGGAATCACCTCTGATATGAAGATAGAGGGCTGGATAGTGGAGCTGGTGATAGCCTTCGGCTTGATCCGGGCTCCGACCGAGTACTGGGCTCCTCTGGCCATCAGCCAGATGCGGGGAATGGCGTATCAGTGGTGGACGCTATTCCTGGGGGAGAGGAGAGAGTCTAAGGTGGCATGGGCTGATTTCGAGAGGGAGTTCTGGGCGGAATTCCTCTATTCGACGATGAAGGAGGAAAAGAGACAAGAGATACTCTCCCTCCAGTAGGGGAGTATGTCAGTGAGGGATCTGGGAATCATGTTCAAGGATCTCCTACATTTTTCTCCGAACCACTTTCTCGATGAGGAGTCTCATGCATGACGTTCGGAGGAGGCGCTCCGACCCTCCCACCAGTATGTTGTTACCCCCTTTACCCTGCCGACGTACATGGAGCTCTAGAAGAAGGCCGAAGTGGTGGAGAGGATGCACACAATAGGAGGTGTGTCATGAGAGGGGATCCATCTGGGACCATCGAAGGGGAAGGCCGTCAGTACCAGGCCTCCAGTGTCAGGACCCTCCAGGTTCTGACCAACAGGGAGCAGGCCACAACAGTTTCAGTTTCGATCCCCTAGTCCTCTCCCTTTTCTTTTGGTCCTGGGACCATGTTGCTTCATCTTTGGGAGCCATGGACATATCTGAAGTCAGTGCCCGGACTGGGTATAGTACGGTGGTGGTGGACAGCCCCAACACCCACCCCAGCAGCAGCTTCCATCCAGGCCTTTCCAGCTGCATCAATAGGGATTGTGATCTCCCGCTCCTCTAAGGGAAGACATAGGAGCATGAGGCCGACCTCAGGGTGCTCCTCAGGGACCTCGACCGGGGAATGTTTGGGGAGGTGGCCGACAACCGAGGGGCCGAGGAGCTGGGTGTGGATAGCTACACGTCACGGAGGCGGCAGTTGTAGCAGTGCCAGAGGTTGTTCGAGGTATTATTAGTTTGTTCAGTACCATTGCTTTTGCATTGTTCGATACCGGAGCTTCTAAATCCTTTGTTGCACCCAGTCTAGCCTGTGCTTTGGGTCTAGATTCAGAGAGACTTCTAGTGCCCCTGGTGCTGAGTACACCCGTCGGAGGTCAGACTGACTTGTTATTTTTTTGTCGAGGATGCAGACTGCTGATAGGGCCACACCATCTAGTTTGGGATCTTCTTCTGCTACAGATACAGCCATACGATGTCATCCTAGGCATCGACTGGCTATTCTCTGTGTTTGCAGTCATCGACTGCTTCCGAGGAAGGGTTGTGTTCTCAGACGTGGGAGGCCGGCGTTTTACCTTCACCAGTGAGCGGAACAGTCATAAGGGAAGTATGCAAGAGGAACCCCTCCTCTCCTTGTTAGCCGAGATGTTAGTGGAGTCAGTAGGTGCTGAGATGGTGGAGGTTCCAATGATCATCTGTGAGTTTATGGACGTCTTCCCTAAGGAGGTGACGACTCTATGCCCTCGATGTGAAATCGAGTTTGGGATAGACTTCTAGCCCGACACTCGTCTGATTTCGATGGCTCCTTACCGGATGGTACCATCAGAGCTATGGGAGTTGCAGATTCAGATTGACGATCTGATGAAGAGTGGTTATGTTCGGCTGAGGGCGTCATCGTGGGGTGCCCTAGTCTTGTTCTCAAAGAAGGCAGATGGTGGTATCAGTTTGTGCATAGACTACAGGAGGCTGAATTAGGTGACGATCATGAATCGCTATCCTCTTCCGAGGATAGATGATCTTTTCGACCAGCTAAAAGGGGCAGGGTTGTTCTCAAAGATTGACCTGTGGTCTGGGTACCACCAGCTGAGAGTAAAGGAGAGTTACATCTTGAAGACGATAGTCTAGTCAGATATGGACACATAGAGTTCATAGTCATGCCCTTCGGTGTTATGAATTCCCCGACTGTGTTCATCAGGCTTATGAACTCCATCTTTCGGGAATACCTGGATCAGTTCGTAGTTGTGTTCATCGATGACATCCTGGTCTATTCGAGATCAGAGGAGGTCCATGCAGAGCACATGATGACGGTTTTGGAGGTCATCTGACAACACCAGATCTATGGGAATTTGTCAAAATGAAAATTTTGGACATGAGAAGTGCACTTCCTCGGGCACGTGGTGTCTGGGCAAGGGGTAGCGGTGGACCCATCAAAGGTATAGGCTGTTGTTTCTTGGTTAGCACCCAAGAATGTGGCAGAGGTCTGTAGTTTCCTTGGGTTCGCTGGTATCTAATGGAGGTTCGTACTCAACTTCTCTCATGTTTCAGCCCCTTTGACGGCCTTGAAAAAGAAGGATCACGTTTTCGTGTGGAGTGAACAGTGTGATGCAGCATTCAACTATCTGAAGGAGAAGCTGGTTAGTAGGCCAGTTCTGAGGCTACCAGAAGAATGGGTGGCGTAGGAAGTGTTCTGTGATTCTTCAGGGAAAGGCCTGAGATGTGTGTTGATGCAGCGACCAGGGGTGATCTCTTATGGGTCTAGCCATCTATGCCCTAATGAGAGTAATTATGCCACCCACAATGTGGAGCTTGCGGCGTTCATTTTTTCCCTGAAGTTATGGCGGCATTACCTCATCGGAGATTTCTTCGTGGTGTTCACATATCACAAAATTTTGAGGTATATCTTCTCCCAGCGGGACCTAAACTTGTGGCAGCAGAGATGGGTTGAGTTCCTCCAGGACACGACTCTGAGATCTATTATACTGAGGGAAATGGAAATGTAGTGGCCGATGCCTTGAGCAGGAGGATGCAGAAGGATGCGGTCCGAGAGTCGACAGACTCCTAGAAGGCGATGGAGGAGTTGGCTTCCTTACACCTGGATGCGAGGATGGATGGTGGTCGAGGTTTTTTGTATCATATGGCAATATAATCATCTTTGTTGCATCAAGTGGTGGAGTCTCAGTGGGGAGACCCAGGGTGAGAAGTGATGCGTGACCAAGTTGACCAGGCCAATGCTCTGGAAGGATGGATGGAGGATGGTCAGAATCAGATGTTTTTCCAGGGAAGGTTGTTTGTTCCAGAAGTGATGAGCAGCAAGGTTCTCATTGAGTTCTACAACTCACCCCTGGCGGTACACCCAGGAGATTCCAGGATGTACCAGGGACTGATGAAACAGTTTTGGGGGGCCAAAGTTAAGCGAGCAGTGCCAGAGTGTGTGGCCAACTGCTTATTGTGTCAGTAAGTGAAGGCTGAACACCGAGTTCCAGGATTCCTACTGTAGTCTCTAGATGTACTAGAGTGTAAGTGGGATGACATATCGACGGATTTCGTCACAGGACTACCCATGTTCCAAGGGGGATATGACGTCATCTGGGTGGTAGTGGACAGGTTGATGAAATTAGATCACTTTCTGGCGATCAAGGAGTCGAGTGCAGTGGACGCTTTGGCACGAAGGTACATGGAAGAGGTGGTGGATTTTCATGGAGTTTTGAGGTCTATAATCTCAGATAGGGATGCACGTTTTACCTCGCAAGTTTGGAGAGGATTGCACCATGCTTTTGGCACCCAGCTGCGTCTTAGCACTGCTTTCCAACCCCAGACAGATGGACAAGAAGAGCGCACCATCCAGACCTTGAAGGATATGCTTCGGGCATGTGTTCTAGACTCAAGAGGGTCATGGGTGTGATACCGGCCTCTAGTAGAGTCTTTCTACAATAATAGCTATCAATATACCATTGGTATGGCCCCTTTTGAAGCCATGTACAAGAGGCCATGCCGCTCACCTATGTGTTGGACCGCAGTCGGAGAGGCGCTCATCCTTGGACCGGAGGTGGTGCAGGGCATGATAGAGAAGGTTCATCTCATACGGGAAATGATGAAAGCGACCCAGGACCGACAAAAGTCGTTTGATGATACCAGGGGTAGACCCTTGGAGTTTGAGGTTGGAGACCACATGTTCTTGAAGGTCTTCCCTCAGCGTCGACAATGGAGGTTCAGCAAGGGGATTAAGCTTTCTCCCAGGTTCATCGTACCATTCGAAGTGTTGTGGCGGGTTGACGAAGTGGCTTATCAGCTAGCATTACCACCGACGCTACTGAGGATACATGATGTCTTCCATGTGTCCCAGCTCTGTCGGTATGTGCATGAATATTCACACGTCCTCGGCTGGGGAGAGCTGAACATTGAGGACGACGTGACTTTTGTGGAGAGACCAGTGATGATCCAGGATCGCAAGGAGAAGGTTCTTCGTGGGTGATCCATTTCCTTATTTCATGTGTTATGGAGACATGGTGGGATTGAGTAGAGTACATGGGAGAGGGAATCATATATGCATGGTTAGTACCCAGAGTTGTTTTGAGTTTTGTTTTTTTGTTATACTCGTTGTAGTAGAATGTTTTGCCTTTTTGGCTATGAAATATATAGGTTTTCCTTCCTCTGAATGTGTGTGAAAAGTCCTGCCTATGGGGAGGGGAGGACCCGACCCCTAATCAAGATGCATTAAGGTCGATGTGATTAAACCTGTGTGGGCGAGTCAGTGCCGCCCAAATCGGATACTATCTTTACATGGGGAAGGAGATTCCCCAACCCACATGGCTGGGCAGTCTGGCATGTTATGTCACATGGTTCTGAATAGGAATGTATTTTTAATTAACAATGAGGTTCACTCCTAAGAGTTATCCTTCTAGGTGGTTGTTCAGTCCCTATCTTTCCTTTTGGGCTGTTTTTATTGTCAAAGAAGACAATCATTTAACATGTATTTGATGTAATGGCCCATGTTTTTGGGGTCCATTACTTTGTGAAAATATCATGTTGGGATTTCAGGTGTGGGAATCTCGGTGAAGTTTGGCCAACGGTAGGCCTACTGGTCGCCTTAGCCTACCGGTAGCAAGAATACCAGTAGCTTGTTCTCCTGGTAGCCATAGACTACCTATAGCTCTGTCTACTAGTAGCTCACTCCACCGGTAGCTCTCTGCTACCGGTGGCTCTCGCCTACCCCTGCGAGGTATTTCCAGTAGCGCTCCTTTTTGCGCGAATTGGGTTTTAAACCTTATTTTTGCCCCTTATAGCTTATGTTAAATCCTGGAAACGCCCATAAATGTTCTAATTAAATAATTAATGAATTAACCTGGTGTGTACGTCAGTTTAGAACCCTTTAATAAGTTTTGGGGATGCATAGTCAACCCACAACCCCCGCTCCTTATGCAGTTTCACGTTCCTATCTCAACCGTCCCCCGCCCTTATAAACTAAGGGTTAGCCGTGGGTTCTTCTTTCTTCAGTCACCCTCTTCTAGTAGTACCATTCTTCTAGAAGAATAGATTTTCATTCAGGCTAGCCACATCGCTATCCGTGAAGTTTTGCGCCCAGGCTCAGTGGCGATCGTTGATCAACAAGTAGGGAATTTATCCTTCGTCTCTCTCTTTTGTGTATCATGCAGGGTGGGAATGCTGTTGTTTCTTTATAATTGGATTAACCAAACCTTAATGTATATAATGAACGGACTCTAAGAACATTGGGGGGGGTTGTGATCGATGAAGTTGATTGTTTTCTGACCATCTTTTCTGAATTGTGCGGTCTTACGCCTACTGAAAATCATGGAAATTGGTGGTATTTCTCTTTACACTAATGAACCCTTACCTCTGGTAATGTTTAAATAGATTGTATTGTGGTTGTGAACCCTTGTTGTGTAAAGGAAACTGGTTAATTACGTATATTTGGCTAAATAAATTGAAAGCACCTGGATCAACCCTTTTTCACTGGTAACCCCAGATAAAGTACAGTGGAATTGAAATCATAGAGTGTGTAAAATCTTTTGAATCTAAAAATACACGCATGGGCCTGCTTTGCTTGGTGGTAGTGGTTTGATTGTTCTTCTTCCATGGGCCGATTGCAGGGTGATGTGGGAGGGGATAGGATCCCCTGTTATTATACTCTTAGTGGTTATAAAATTGGGGATGATATCCCCTGTGTTATGCTTCCACTGGTTGTGACTTAAAGACCCGGTGGTTACATTGTTTATATCACGAATTGGGGTGGGTTCCACTGTTGTTGAGAAACCCCTTTTGGCTCCTGGATGTTGGACATGGGGCTGTATCGTGGGGTTTTGTTTGGTTTTTGTGGATTTACGAGAGAATCGGGTGTGGATGTTATAGTTAATGCTTGATTGTTTTCTTTCTTGGACATGTTCTTATGCTTACTAGTTTCCCAAGTGGGTGCAGGGATTAATTAAACATCACTACTGAACATGAAAACAATGATGGGACAAATGGATTCTGTTTGGTGTGAGTTGTGACATGGACGGGGGTACTGTTTGTGCTCTTTATGTTGGATGGAGAAAAACCAAAACTTGGGTGAGTGCTCGTTACCTATACATATACTTGTAGTTTTGTGTTTCTTATTCGCGCCCCACCCATGTTGAGCACTTAGTGTCGAACACCCCCATTTCATGGGGGAGGGTGTTTTTTCCAACACTATTATTAGTGGCTGGTTATTAGCTCCTTTTCTGCTCCCTTTCCCAGATAGCCCAAGTATCTTCGGGCAGGCTGTGATGGCCTGAGGTCCATTATAAGCCAATGAACCATCGGGCGGGGTAGTGTGTTTGTGCGGGCAGGTAGTTTCCCATGTATCTTCGGGATGAGGCCCAGGTGTCTTCGGGCGTGGTAATGGTTGTTTTGGCCTAGGTGTATGCAGGCATGGTTACATGTGACAGTTGTGGCCCAGTTGTGTGCGGACAAGGTTTGGCAGTGGGACTGCGAGAGGTTGTGGCCCAGGTGTGTGCGGGCGGGGTGTGGCAGTGAGACTACAGTGAGAATTCCGGTATTGGTTTGACATGTATGATGTCTTTAATAACCAGTGGGAAAGTGGTGTGGGGTACCCAAACATTGATGTTCTCTTATTATATATATTACTTGCTTGCGTTATTTGGTGAGTGTGGCTGGTGAGTGGGATGGATGAACTCCTTGATAGTGTTGATTGTCTGCTTCTCACGGAACTTTAGTATGTTCCCCCACTTGTGCACGAGAGTCTTTGGGTTTTCCTTACTCAGTATACTTGTATGATGACCCTACGTATATAAAACTATTTTCAGGTTTCCAGGTGGACTTCGGGGATCATGCGTGATGATACTAGCTTGGACCTTTGGGGCAGTTGCAGTTGTTGTTTTATTTTTTGGTACTTTACCCTTGTATTCACTTTGATCCTTGTGGTTTTAACTTTTGTATCATGCATTGGGAATTGTTTACTTTTGGTTTTACTTTACTTTCCGTTTTTGGTTTTTATGGTATTTACCGTCTTATCTCCTACTCCTATAAAATAAAAAGTGTAATTCCTTCCATTTAGTGTGTGTTTCTATACCATTGGTTCTAGTCACCTCTCTGGGACCTATTGAGGGTGGGTTTTAGGGGTCATTATCTCTCCTTCAACTTAAATAAGGAAGGGACTGGAAATCTGCTGACCCTCCCCTCCTTTTGGTGAAGGCGGGTCTTGACAATTCATTTGATGGTTTTGAATAAAATAGTCATCAATGGGGCCCCTTTATTTTTGATGTCGAATAGTTTTTCAAACTAAAAGAAAGAAGACCCCCTTTCAACTATCGTGGTGCAACAATTATGTTCTCACATTTTCCCTATATGCAATGCTACTTTCCTTCACATCTTTGAAACTCACCAACCATAGGCCAACACAGTTGAATCATTTTTCCTTGCTTTTCTGAATATTCCATTATCCAAACAAACAAGAAAACTAATTAATGATTCATGTGCGGATCTACATTGTGTCATATGGAGTGGTTGAAACAAGGTCATCCATGAGAAGACTCATTTCCCATGCCAGTCTACTTTTCCTAATATTATTGTCGTTGTCCCAAATGAAAATTAGCTGCTTGGTAATTGCTTCTGTATCTCATTTAATTTGGATAATGACACAATAATGGAGGTAATTTTCTATTATATTTTCATATATAATTTATTTCACAATATTTTTTATCACATATACTTTCTACTAGAAGGTTATATAACACAGTGAACCCAACATCTTGGATAGGGGCTCCAATACAACAACTACTAAGACCACTACTAGGGGATTTACTATGAGGGTTGTATGTTGATAGTATCTCTACCAAGAACTCCAGTGACATTTTGAAAACCAATAAGCTACTCTCACAACAATCAACTTATTTTTTCAGAATGAAATATTTCATTGTAAACATATTATTATGTTATCTCGGTTTGAATCATTTACTTTTACATTGACATTCACTGTTTGAATTTTCATATTTCTATATTCATTATTACTTTTTCGTACTTAAAATGTAATATAATTCATGGTTTATTTCCCAAATACAATGTTTTATGGTTTACAATAACATCATTTTGGATAAAAACAATGGATCATTTTCTATTGTTTCAGTTATTACTTTATTGTATGTGTACTATATATATATTATGAATTATATCATGTGATTCATGTTTTAGACAAATGGATCATGTACTCTATTTGAGTAGTGAATGGGGTTTTTAATTTGATTGCTGGATGTTTTTTATATCATTGAAACAAGTACTTTATATGAGTAGTAGATCATATTCTTATCAATTATTTATCCTTAAAATGGGTTTCATTTGAATTTATGGATTTTCTTAGTGATTTTCTTTCACACAAATTTTCATCATGGGGTATCTCATAGTTTCATATCAAATATAAATAATTTGTTTTAAAAAATATGGTCTTTCATATTTATTTCTCAAATGCTTATAAAGGATCCAATGGATGATGTTTTAGTACATCTTATGTAGCAAGATAATATTTATTCTACAGTACCGTAGCCAAATGAAGAAACACAAAACAATGGATGAAAGTCTTTAGGTGAGTTTCTCATTTATTTTACAGAAATCAAGAAATATTGTGTCTGTTAAAATCCTTTTATATTCTATATTACATCGAGCTCAGTATTTTTTCAACTCTTACTATTGTTTCAACACCTACCACACACTCATTTTATTTGACTTTATTATTAGTTCAACTCCTTCTATATATTATCAACAAACTCTTAATATATATATAGTTTACCACAAAAATTCATTTTTTAGAAATATTTGATGCTCTTTAGATAGTTGGAAATGTTGTCCATGATGGCATGTTATATTATTGAACGCAATCCACATCGAAGAGATTTTTACTTTAGTGTTGATTTAAATGAATTATAATAATATGAGGTTATTTTCTATGTGTCAATCAAAAGTTAAACATGACATGATATTTATCTTTGTAGGTTACCAAACCACACGTTTCACACATTCAATATGCTCTGCACATTGAAATTAATGAGGGAGTTTCTCTTCATTCAGATTATTGGTTCATGTACTCTATTTTAACAGTTTATCATGTATTTAATTTAAGCATTGGATTTTTTTAAGATCACTGAATAATTTATTTAATTTTAGAAGTGGATCATGAATTTTTTTGAGCAGTGGGTCATTTTATTATTATTGGAATCATATCACCATTCGAATGCACATACGAGTACTTGTTATTATTATTTATAATATAATTAATATACATTTATTTATTTTACAAGTGTTTTGGTTACAAATTAATGAAGTCAAACCTGAGGTAAGGGATGGTCATACCACTTTTTCTTCCATGTGACATATGCCATAATCCTGATTTATTCCATTAATGTTGCGTACATACAACTAAATTTTGTATGTTATATCTTAAATATATACATAGTCATTTTAAATAATTTTTAATTACTCATTATTTATTTCATGTGAATTACAATTCAAAATTTATACAAGAATTAATTTATTATTTTACATTTTCATCATTTATTTGGAATATATATGATTATATTGATGATGATAAAATATAATGATCTATCCATCATTAAAATATTGAATTATATTATGCATTACTCATTTATGATCTTTTAATTTCTTATTATCATTTTAATAGCATTGGTAAATAAATTTTAAAGGGCCCAGATATATCTAGTTCGACCCATTGCATGTTTCCAAAGCCTAGGGTTCTTAGAGGATTCATAGATAATTTCGGTTGCTGTTCAGTTTATAAAATATAGAATTAGGGAACATTCATGGTGTGTAAGAGTTTTACATCATGAATTTTTGATTCATAGATTATGTTAGTTTGGATCATAAGGTTCCCTATAATGTTAATTATTTTAGGGTCAAATGGTTAGTGGAGACACATTTTCAGGAGAAACAAAATTTATGACATTTACACAATTTTAAAGGGATTCCCAGCCTAAAAATTCATTATACAACATGCCTCTATAAATTTTAGTGCATGATTTTGTTAAAACCATGTTATATTTTCTCACACCCTAGTAAGCCAAGGATTCTCCCTCCAAAAATCTTGGAATACCTTCAGCGGTTATCTATTCATGGCCTTCAGGATTCATTTTGATGGGATTATAGGCATTTTAAATGAATTCTCTCATTGTTATTCAATCGGGATCCTATATTTTTTTATTAAAAAGTGATTTTTTTTCCTTCCATCAATCTAAAAGAGTTTTATTGGTTGTATAATGTTTTTTTTATGGAGATGCAACCTTGGAGGGATGAATATTCTTGTGGGACTGGTGGTCAAGATCCAGGATAATATTCTATTATCATGTGATTAATGGTGAATCTTTTATGATATATTATTTGATGATAATAATATTTATTTATGTGCAACCATAGAGTCATCACAGTTTATCCATTTTGATGGAAATTTAACTAACCTAAAAATTATTGAACTATATTAAAAAGAACTCTTTAAAGACCATATATTGTTGTTCTGTATACCACGATAGTAGTTTTCCTCTTCATTTTCTAGATAGTTTGTTGTTTACAGTATGCTTGTTAGTATGTCTTAATATTTTATGAATAATTATTTTGAAGATAATGGAAATTGTTAATGAACATAAATCCAATAATTATTTTATTAATTGGATTAAGAATAAAAAACGAGACTTATTGTGATAAATTCAGTTTTTTATAATTGGACGATAAAAAAATTGATGAAATGATAATAATTTATTATATATTTTCTCAAATGATATTTTAATTTAGAAATAATATGAAGCATGATAATACACCTTGAGATATTTATTTATAAAAAATGAATATTAAATAAGGATTTTAGTTCTCATAGTTTGATGAAATTTGTTTTAATGTGAATAGAAGATTTTGATTTTGATAGATTGTTATAACATGGCCCCTTAAGTTTCAAATAGTCAGAAAATGTGAATAATGATTGATAAATATAATATCTAGTTCCTATGTCTCCCATCTTAATGAGATGGATTAGTTATTTGTGTTTAGAGATGTGAGACTCATTTATGTGTGAAGGATGTATGCCTCAGTTGATGATATATATTTACCTTTTGGGAATTCTTGTTAGTTTCCTTACACGTTTGAAATGATCATCAAATTTGATCTATAAAATGGAATGAGACAAGGTGTAGGGAGGTGTTGTTGTGATATGAGACAAGGATGACTAATGTGATGTTTTTTTGGAGGCCCAGATTATATGGCAGTTGTTGAGGACTGTGATAGAAAGATGCATCACGATTAACATGTGGGATTCAGGTATGTTATGATAGATTATGCAATGTTTTGAATATGATATTACACATTTATATTATTTTTGTTTCTTGGATGCTCACATATGAATATGTTTAATAGATAATGTATTAGTTATTTGTTTATCTACTTCACATTCTCAATTTCTTAAGGAAGCTTCTTGTGTTTGGATGCATTTTGTCCCTTAGTGGTATTATAGACTTTTCTTACTATAGTGATTGGATATGGAATGACTATTATAATTAATATACAATTTTTAACACATGCAGTTTTTTTTTTTGGAATAAAAATAAAAAATTACATTAATCATGATTAACTGTTGACCTAGTTCTGATTTCTCTTAGAGGGTATAGGATTTAATTTGATGATTAATGTTGTATGATGTGAAATAATTATAATGTTTAATTTTATGAATAATAAATTAATTAAAATATTAAATTCATAACAATAAAATAGTCTATTAATGTACCTCTTTAAAGGATTGTGTATTTATATGATATATGTTCACTAGAAGTGGCATCCAGGTGTCCAAAATACGATATGTGAATCTGATCTTAGGACTAGTATATTCACATAGTGGGGTCTTAATATATATTATATCATGTGTATTATTTGATTACATATGATGCACTACCAATGAAGGATAGGGTTATTGAAACCTATTGGACTCTTGGAGGGAGTTCTCTACACATCTCTGTAAGAGGATGGATAGTTGACTACCACTAGGTACCCACTCTATTATTTTTATTGTTAATTATGATGGTATGAATAATGTTTATTTTCCACTGTATCTATGTATAATGATGACATATATTGTGGCTGTTCAAAAAAATGTATTCTCAGATGTAGTAACCAATGAATCTTTATAGGTATTATATGTATTGGTTGTGATGGCTTAATGTACTTACATTGTGTAACACCCCAGGTAAATAATGAGTATGACATTTTCATATTTATCCATATTTGTGAATAAAATATTAATATTACTTTAAAGGGGACGCTATGCACGATGTCGTACCCAATACGCAACAATGAGTTTCTTGGGAATCTTGCATTGCACTCTAATAATAAAATAATATTATTTTAAATGGTAGTTAACGCCAAGAAGTTGTAATGGCGGGAATGAACAGAACTAACTAAAAAATGATTATATATGTTTGTCAAATATTTTTACTCTTTACATTAAATGGTATAGGAATAAAAATGCGAATGAATCCAATTTTAAGCGTAAACATTCCAATATTTTTTTAAAGGTCGATTAACTGCCTTTTAATTTCGAACCTCTTTTAAATCCACTTTTTGAAAATTTTATAAGATCTTTTTTTCAAAATAAACATATTATTTATGATTGGGAAATTGAAATTTACCTTGGGTTAATTTTTGGTATTTTTCTGACAATGTTCCCTTTTTAATGAATAGTGAAAAATACTGCATTTTATATCAAAACTGCATTTTCATATAATTTAATTATATGGTTATATTATCTTTTTAATTTGTTTTAAAGTGTAATTAGAATATATTTTAACCATGTAATTCAATGATGGTCATTGCGATTAATTTCACTTTGGAATTAGGCATAAAGAAGTGTCAAACTTTTCATAAATATTGTTTCTAAAAAACCCGCTATTTGTTTTGACAACGGGAAGTTTTTTTTAAATTAATTATTGAAATTTATGTGTTTGGAATTTGGTAAAATGGATTACATATTTGGAATCAGAAGGTCCAAATTATGTAATTAATACTCTTTTGTTTTTTAACATTATGAATAGTAACTACGGTAATTATCTTTAATTATCTTGATTAATGAGTAATCAGGTAGTTAAAGATAATAAGATAATATCATAATAATAAAAAATGACCACAAAATGTTTCATAAGACTACTGGTTGTCTCATGGCCGACCATGGGATGCCTTGTTCCAAACTTGGGGGCCCCACGGAATAACTTTTGTGAGAAAGTGACTTTTTATCTTTTTATTTTTAAAGAATGTTAAATGTAACAAAGAATGTATCACCTAAGTAAAATATTTTTAATATTGTATAAATAAATCATCTTTTGGAATAATAATATTAATTAGTAATATAAAAAGGTTTCCTACATCATAGTATTTGTTTTATAATTTTTAGACATTAAATAAATTAAATTATTTATGACATCATGATGATGCAGCGATTACCTCATTATTTAATGATTTAAATAAAATGGAAAGATAATGTAAACTAAAAGACCTAAACATGTGCAAAACCTATTGTATGGGTGGATTTCGATCCCTTATCACCTTATCCTCGAAACAAATAATTGTGGGACCATTAAAATCCGAAACGCATTTGAAAATAAAGTTACATTTTATACCTTTCCAAGAGTGCCCCTCCTCTTCTCTTATAAAAGGCCCCCACCCCGACCTCCATACCCACATTTCCAAAGCCTTTGGCTCAGCCAAACCATTCCCATTTGGTCTCTCAACATCCCTATCTAACTCTTTGAAGCCTCACATTGGCCAGAAGTCTTCCCAAGGAAGCCTTTGAGCTCAAACCAAAGGGAGTTACCCGATTTTAAGGTAATGACTTCACTTGAGTCCTTTTGTTTTATTTTTTCTTCTCCAACCCCCTAAACTCTTTTTATTAATTTCATTTGTAAAAACACCAGTATCTTCAATATAATACAATGTTTTTATAAGAATAATTCCAAATACACTTACACACACCTTCGTCTAATGGTTAAAGAACATACAGTTTATGTGGTTGGCGATTTTCGGCCTCACGAAACGATGATTGTTCAATATTTTTTTTACACCTTTAAAGGTGTCCATTATGATGTAACTGTATTTTATATATGATATATATGGTATTTATGTTTTCTATATGATTCTTTATTTTATATTTAAACCATACCTTTATTCTTTTCATGTTGTGTAAATGCCATAATTTCATATGAGGAAGTGCGGACTACCGCCCCCTCAAGTGATGGGACTCATACATGCAATACATGGAATGTATAAAGAATTAAATTGATGAACATATGTGAAATATATAACATATATATTATACTGGAATTATAATATATATATATATTATTTTATTTTTAATTCCATTAATATGAAAAAATAAAAAAATGAAAGTAGCGTTCATGCGTACGTACGGCATACCGTCTCCATGAACGTTGCATTTTGATTTTTATTTCCAAATGATATGGAATAGTATAAAATGAATATTTAATAGATATATATGATATATATGATATATACATCATGATTATAACTCTGGATATAATGGATACATGAACAACTTGTAATTATAAAGAGCATATTTTGACTCAGGTACCAATGATCGTTTAAACGACCTTTATTAACTAAAATAATTACATAGTGTTCATGACATGGTAATAAGTGATATAAAAGGAATAATGAACTTGAAAAAGGTTCTTAAAGAAGTATAAATTAACTCAAGTTTATTATTCAGGAGATTAAAGAACGATCGAGTCAAGTCGGACCCGAGGTAAGGGATCCTACTCCTCTCTTTCTTTTTAAGTACACCCTTTTATATCATTCCTTTTAAGCTCATATTTATTGTGATTGGTATGTTATTTTATATTTCTCTAATTTTAATTTTTATGTTCATATGATGAGAGACCCTATTTCCTTTCATCAATCCATTTTTGAAGTTTTAATTGGCGCTGTTAGGCTGCCGAGTTTTTGTAAGGGATTTTTCATCTCACTTTTATTCTCGTGAGATTTATGCTACATTTGCCACAATTTCCTTTGAGTGGTGTATGTACTGCCCATTATTATAAACTTTTTTTAGTATAGTATCATTTATGGGTATTCAAATCATCATTGTATGAACCTTCTATCATGGGGTGTATGTTTTGAAAGGTTCCCAAATCGGTAAGGGAACCTTTCACCCTCCTCTTTTTAAAAGACATCTCTTGTTATGTCTTTTAATTTAAATATTTTTATGTTGGGATATGTTATTTTATATCCTTATTGATGTAAATTTTATGTCCATGTGATGAGATTCCCTTTTTATCTCTCATCAACTCATTTTCTGAATTTTGAAGTGATGCCGTTAGGCTGTCGAATATTACCAAGGGAACTTTTTAACCCAATTTCGATTTCTTTGGGTTCAACATGTAGTTATTGAATATGTCATTCTTTGAATATGTGTGAATGAAATTTTATTGTTTTACCTGAAATATCCACTTATATTGGGTGTATTTATATTTGTCACACATAATTTTGAGATTGATTTATCCTTAATTTAAGGATACCTTCTTTATAAGGGATTTCATCACATTTGACATTTATATTGAGACTTCATTGTTGTTTTGCACCAATTAACTCTTATATACTGTCCTTTGGAATATTATATCATGAATCCATTTATTCTCATGATATTATAATGTTTTGACTAAATGTTATTCCTCAATTATTGTATTCAAGTGTCTCTAATTTTGGTAAAACCCCTTTAACCAAAATATCGCTTTAAATGTTTTAAATATTTGTTCTTATTAATATCCATGATTTCAAAATGGTTTTAAGGATTTATTTATAAAGATATTAATGGTTTAAATTTTTAAAATATTCAAGGTGGTATGGGACACTTTGATTCAAAAATATCTTTATTGTATTTTTTAAATGATTTTGGAAATGGTTTCTTTTTGATTGGATTCATTATTTCAATATACTAAAATGTTATATTGTGATTGAAATGTGGAAATGTTATGTTTCCTTTAATCATGTTTTATGTGATACGTTTATGTTATGGTTCTTGTTAATTGTTATGAAAACATGTGGTTCCACGATAAACTAAGGGCGGGTGAGCCTGATATATCTCTCCAATGCATTGGGTAACGCAAATGAGTGAAACATTCGGGTTTATTTGAAGAGATTTAGGGAATATACTATAGTGGGTATTCCAAACGTAACCAAGAGGGTTACTACCTACGTAAGAATGTTACGATTGCCTCAAGTTTCCTTTTATGTCTTATGATTTCTATGATTAATTCATGATTTGGTGAGGTATGTTAAAGTGCCTATGTTTTATGGGTGAAGTATGATTTCATTCTTATGTATATATGAACTCATGTTTCCGTTCCATATTTTCTTTATAACCCTTACTAAGCTTTTTATGCTCATCCGAAGTTTTTTTGAAATGTTTTTCACAGTTCAAGGGAAAGGTACATGAAATGATGATAATGTTAAGGAAGTGTCAAGAAAGAATCCATGTTTTATTTTAAATATGTTTCCATTCAGGGGAAAAATGAATACTATCTTTTATGTAACCACTTTGATTAAATGTGGAATGTAATGCAAGTTTTGTGATCTAATTCTCTAAAACACTAAACCTGAACAGATCCTCAATGTGTAATCTTGTTATAACTCAAGATTGAGTAAGGTTTAAGGCTAGGGCATTATAGTTGGTATCAAAGGTTAGTTTAGATAACTTTAGAGTTTAGGGTATTCTTTAAGAATAAGTGACATTACCATAGTGGTTAGGATTTCACAAAGAGTCCTAGTTTTAGATAAAGTGAATGAGTAAGTATATCTTAGTGTTTATCTTCCTCATTAGTACATGATGGTTTTGTTGATATACTCACACTGACCTTTTTGGTTTTAGTAAATGGCCAGATCTAGAAGGCACCAAAGTAACAGTGGATAAGAAGGAAATTGTGACAGTCTTTTGAGCAAGCAACTGAATGATATGGGAGCTGCAATGAGAACTCTTGTGATTATCCTCAACCAACTATCTGGAGTCATGATTGACCACCTAAACCTTGGTGATTTCTCTAAGGCATCATATATGTGAGAAACAAATCCCTACGGAACTACAGGTAATGACCATAAAGGTAAGTGTGTTAAAAAACTTATGTGTCAAAAATTTGGAAAGAAATATCTAGGAAAATGTTTCAAAGGGACAGAAATATGCTATAGATGTGAAAATGAATGTCATAAAGCAAGAACCTTCCATGGATAAAGGAAGCATCCAGTTGACTAGAGGAAAGGGAAAGAAGTTCTTTCTGAGGGATCAATTGAATGTTTTAAATGTGGTGTGCATGGTCATTATGAAAACACATGTCCTATGAAGAAGATTCGTGAATGGGATCACCAAGATTTTACAAATGTTCGTTTACCAATACCTAATGCCATTCCGATTGAGGGTGAAGAAACTGAAAATGACCAATCAAAGGTATGAATTATTTCATGACAATTGTTTTCCTATTTTGGAATCTTAGGATATGATTCATGATTTTGGTTGTAGGAAAGAAGTATTTCAGAATAAGTTGGAAAGGAATTGTTAATGGATCATGAAGAATATTGAATGAGTAAGATGTCAACATATAAGGGCTTCAAGAGTTATGGTGAAATTCTGAAGAGTATTAAGTCTCTTTTGATGATGGGGTTACATTAGAAGACTTTTTATATTATGTGTAACCCTTATGTTTAATATATGAAAATTTTATTCACGGAATAGTAATATGTTCTTTTGATGACATAGTTATAAAGAACCATTATGGTTTATATGATCCTTACTTTTGAGGTAATGATGGGTTACTATATGTTATGATGGAAGTGAAAGGCATGAGATAAAATTGAGGTTAAATTATGTTATGGTTATTTTTGATGATTTTATCTCTTTTTGGGGAATTATTTGAGAATTATATAGTTTTGGAAAAAGGACAACACGCAGACCATGTGACAACCCGTCGCGTCGGACAAAGCTGCGGGAATCGAACCCACAACCAAAGTGCAACTGGTACTTATATCCTACCACTGGACTACATGAAGTTCCTGGTTAGTTTGACTGATTCATTTTAGTTAGATGATTTTATGAATTAAGAGTAAGTTGATTTCGGGTTATCTATGGAAATTTATTAACCTAGCATGGATGATATGTTATTAGGTTAATTACTTTTCAATATGAGACATTAAGAGCAACTGATGTTGTTTGGAGATAAATGTTACGTTTTAACATGGAAGACTATGTGACTAAATCCTTCAAATATTTGGGTTTCAATTTTAGTTTGGTTTACATTGAAAAATTTTATAGACAAATTGTTTATCGAATGGTCCTTGTCGAACTTTGGGGTTTTGTTGGACAAATTTTGGAGATTAAGAATAGATTTTCTTTTTATAAAGGGTTATCCTTTTCTGGATTATCTGATCTTGTACTAATCTTTTTGGTTTTGGTTTTGGTTAAAGTCTAAAGACATGGGATGTATATAGTTCTCTTTTGTAGATTAGGTGATTCTTTAGAAGTTGATTACAGTGAACAAGTCTTCCCAAATACTCGTCTTTAGGAGAAAATATGAGTTTGTGTAAGAAATATAATAAAAGTTGAAAGTCAACATGATAAGTAATTATGTTTCCTTATGAAAAAATTCCTCAATAAAAAGTAACTTAAAACAAAAATGTTTTCTATTAACTTTTACTACAGAGGAATCAAATACCGTTTAACCCATCACACGTTTGTGATTTTCTTATGGTTAACTTTCTCCTAGACATGTTTACAATCACTCTCCATCAGAACATGACCCTTTGTTTTTTCCTCCATGTCCATATTTTCATACTTGGATTCCTAGTATGGGTTAACTCGGGTGACCTTTGTACTTATCTTTCTTTATTTTAAAGTGATTTTTTTACCGACTCTTGTTCCGATGTGGGACGTTCAAGGATGTTTCCAAGCTCAATTTTTAAAATTGAGAGGACGCAATTCCCAAATGGGGGGAAGGATGTAACAACCCAGGTAAATAAAGATTATGACATTTTCATATTTATCCATATTTGTGAATAAAATATTAATATTACTTTAAAGGGGAAGCTATGCACGATGGCGTACCTGATACGCAACAATGGGTTTCTTGGGAATCTTACATTGCACTCTAATAATAAAATAATATTATTTTAAATGGTAGTTAACACCTAGCCGTTATAATGGCGGGAATGAACAGAACTAACTAAAAATGATTATACATGTTTTTCAAATATTTTTACTCTTTACAATAAATGTTATAGGAATAAAAATGAGAATGAATCCAATTTTAAGCGTAAACATTCCAATATTCTTTAAAAGGTCGATTAACCACCTTTTAATGGAGAACCTCTTCTAAATCCACTTTTTGACAATTTTATAAGCTATATTTTTCAAAATAAACATATTATTTATGATTGGGACATTGAAATTTACCTTGGGTTAATTTTTGGTATTTTTCTGACAATGTTCCTTTTTCAATGAATAGTTAAAAATACTGCATTGTACATCAAAACGGCTTTTTCATATAATTTAATTATATGGTTATATTATCTTTTTAATTTGTTTTAAAGTTTAATTAGTGTATATTTTTATCATTTAATTCAATGATGGTACTTGGGATTAATTTCACTTTGGAATTAGGGATAAACAAGTGCCAAACATTTCATAAATATTGTTTCTAAAAAACCCGCTATTTGTTTTGACAACGGGTTGTTTTTTTTTAAATTAATTATTGAAATTTATGTGATTGGAATTTGGTAAAATGGATTACATATTTGGAACCAGAAGGTCCAAATTATTTAATTAAAAATTTTTGGGTTTTGGGCATTATGAATAGTAACGACGGTAATTATCTTTAATTATCTTGATTAATGAGTAATCAGGTAGTTAAAGATAATAAGATAATATCATAATAATAAAAAATGACCACAAAATGTGTCCTAATTCTACTGGTTGTCTCATGGCCAACCATGGGATACCATGTGTTAAACTTGGGGGCCCCCCGGAATCACTTTTGTGAGAAACTGACTTTTTATCTTTTTATTATTAAAGAATGTTAAATGTAACAAAGAATGTATCACCTAAGTAAAATATTTTTAATTTTGCCTACATAAATGATCTTTTGGACTATAAATATTCATTAGAATGCTAACAATATTTCCTACATCGTAGTTGTTTTTTTATAATTTTTAGACATTATATAAATTAAATTATTTATGACATCATGATGATGCAGCGATGACCTCATTATTTAACGATTTAAATAAAATGGAAAGATAATGTAAAATATAAGACCTACACATGTAAAAATGCTATTGGATGGGTGGATTTCGAACCCTTATCAACTTATCCTCGAAAAAATCAATGTGGTACCGTTAAAATCTGAAACTCATTTGAAAATAAAGTTACATTTTATACGTTTCCAAGAGTGCCTCTCCTCTCCTGTTATAAAAGGACCCCACCCCTACCTCCTTACCAACACATCCAAAGCCTTTAGCTCGGCCAAACCCTGACCATTTGGTCTCTCCACATCCCTATCTAACTCCTTGAAGTATCACATTGGGCAGAAGTCTTTCCAAGGAAGCCTTTGAGCTCAAACCAAAGGGAGTTACCCGATTTTAAGGTAATGTCTTCACTTGAGTCCTTTTGTTTTATTTTTCTTCTCCAACCCCTTTACTCTTTTTATTCATTTATTTTGTAAAAACTCCAGTATCTTTAATATACTAGTATGTTGTTATATTACGTATTCGAAATACACTTTCACACACCTTCGTCTAATGGTTAAAGAACATACTGTTTCTGTGGTTGGCGATTTTCTGCCTCCTGAAACGATGATTGTTCAATATTCTTTTAACACCTTTAAAGGTGGCCATAATGATGTAACTGTATTTTATATATGATATATATGGTATTTATGTTTACTATATTCTTATGTATTTTATATTTAAACCATACCTTTATTCTTTTCATGTTGTGTAAATGCGATAATTTCATATGAGGAAGTGCGGACGACCGCCACCTCAAGTGATGTGACTCGTACATGCAATACATGGAATGTATAAAGAATGAAATTAATGAAAATATGTGACCTATATAACATATATATTATACTATAATTATAATATATATATATATATATATCATTTCTGTTTAATTCAATGAATATGAAAAAAGAAAAAAATGAAAGTAGCGTTCATGCGTACGTACGGCCTACCGTCTCCATGAACGGTGCTTTTCATTTTTTATCTCCAAATGATATGGAATAGTATAAAATGAATATTTACTGGATATATATTATATATATGATATATACAGAATTATTATAACTCTGGATATAATGGATCCATGAACAACTTGTAATTATAAAGAGCATATTTTGACTCACGTACCAATGATCGTTTAAACGACCGTGATTAACTAAAATAATTACATAGTGTTCATGACATGGTAATAAGTGATATAAAAATAATAATGAACATGAAAAAGGTTCTTAATGAAGTAGAAATTAACTCAAATTTATTATTCAGTAGATTAATGAACAATCGAGTCAAGTCGGACCCGAGGTAAGGGATCCTACTCCTCTCTTTCTCTTTAAGTACACTGTTTTATGTCATTCCTTTTAAACTCATATTTCTTGTGATTGGGATGTTATTTTATATTACTGTAACTGTAATTTTTATGTTCATATGATTATAGACCATATTTCCTCTCGTCAATCCATTTTAGATGTTTTATGTGGCGCTGTTAGGCTGCCGAGTTTTTGTAAGGGCTTTTTCATCTCACTTTTATTCACGTGAGATTTATGCTAAATTTGCCACAATTTCCTTTGAGTGGTGAATGTACTTCCCATAATTATTAAAAAAATAGTATAATTTCATTTATGGGTATTTACATCTTCATTGTATGACCCCTCTTTCAGGTGGTGTACGTTTTGAAAGTTGCCCAAATTGGTAAGGGAACCTTTCACCCTCCTCTTTTTAAAAGACATATCTTGTTATTTCTTTTAATTTACAACTTTTAATTTTGGTATATGTTCTTTTATATCCTTATTGATGTAATTTTTATGTCCAAGTGATGAGATTCTCTTTTTATTTCTCATCAACTCATTTCTTAAATTTTGAAGTGATTCCCTTAGGCTGTCAAATTTTACCAAGGGAACTTTTTAACCCAATTTTGATTTCTTTGGGTTCAACATGTAGTTATTGAATATGTCATCCTTTGAATATGTGTGAATGACATTTTATTTTTTTACACTTAATATCCACTTATATTGGGTGTATTTATATTTTTCACACATAATTTTGAGATTGATTTATCCTTAATTTAAGGATACCTTCTTTATAAGGGATTTCATCACATTTGACATTTCTATTGAGAATTCTATGTTGTTATGCACTAATTCACTCTAATATGGTGTATATACTGTGCATTGGAATACTATATCATGAATCCATTTATTACCATGATATTATAATGTTTTGAATAAATGTTATACCTCAATTATTGTATTCAAGTGTCTCTAATTTTGGTAAAACCCCTTTATCCAAAATATCGATTTAAATGTTTCAAATATTTGTTCTTATTAATATCCATGTTTTCAAAATGGTTTTAAGGATTTATCTATAAGGATATTAATGGTTTAAAATTTTAAAATCTTCAAGGTGTTATGAGACACTTTGATTCAAAAATATCTTTATTAAATGTTTTAAATGGTTTTAGAAATGGTTTCTTTTTGAATGGATTCATTATTTCAATATACTAAAATGTTATGTTTCCTTTATGCATGTTCTATGTGATACGTTTATGTTGTGGTTCTTGGGTATTGTTATGAAAACGGGTGGTTCCGTGATAAACTAAGGGTGGGTGAACCCGATATATCTCTCCAATGCATTGGGTAACGCGAAGGAGTGAAACATTAAGGTTTCTCTGAAGAGATTTAGGGAATATACTGTGGTGGGTATTCCAAACGTAACCAAGAGGGTTACTCCCTACGTAAGAATGTTAAGAATGCCTCAATTTACCTTTTATGTCTTATGATTTCTATGATTTATTCATGATTTGGTGAGGTATGTTGAAGTGCCTATGTTTTATGGGTGAAGTATGATTTCATTATTATGTATATATGAACTCCTGTTTCCGTTCCATATCATTTTATAACCCTTAGTGAGCTTTTTATGCTCATCCCAAGTTTTTTTGAAATTTTTTTCACAGGTCAAGGGAAAGGTACATGAAATGATGACAGTTTCAAGGAAGTGTCAAGAAAAAATCCATGTTTTATTTTAAATATGTTTCCGTTGAGGGGAAAAATGAATACTATAATTTATGTAACCACTTTGTTTAAATGTGTAATGTAATTCAAGTTTTATGATCTAATTATCTAAAACTCTAAACCTGAAAAGATCCTCAATGTGTAATCTTGTAATATCTCAAGATTGAGTAAGGTTTGAGGCTGGGGCCTTATACTTTGTGTATGGGTTCTAATGCGTTGATGTATAAGACCCGTTTATTAAAACATTTCATATATATTTTTGTGGATTCTAGAAAAAAATATGTTGTTATCAAACGATATATGGATGGGATGTTTTGATTATGTTACACACGAGGTTGATGTTTTGATTCAATGTGCAGATGTCTTTATGATAGATTATTTTAGAGAGGGATGGATTTGGACATATGATGTTGGGGATTACAGAAAAATTAGAGGTATGTAGGAGCTATATAAATTTTATGTTTAATTAATATATTATATTCTCTCATATATGTAATACATGGTTTGAGTCGCCCTGGTGATTCTAGGAATGTAGTATACTAGTTAGGTGATGATTTAATTTAACTGTTGTTCACTATTATTTACTGTTCTTTCTTTAACATTTTCATGAAAGGATATGGGTATGATCCTATTGATTATAATATTACAATAAACCTATCTATATATGTGTGTTTCTATATTTCAACTAAAGTCATTTGGAAATTGGTCAATATGTTGTTTTCTCATGGTTTTGTAGAAGTTTTTTTTGATTCGTGGTCTCTTCTATGTTTACCTTTTAGTACTTGTAGTTTTCCTTCTAGTTTTTATAGAACAGTAATGAATTGAATGTTATCACATAAGATTATAAATAAATGTATTATAAGGTTTTTATTTGTGTATGTTTCTTATTTCTATATTATTTATGTTCTATTAGAGGGTATTATCTCCCATATTCATGTTTCATATACACATGGTGATAGTCACCGACCTATAGCATATTCCAGGAAAGACTCACACAGTAAACATATCCATTCATCCATTATTAGTCTTGAAGGGGAACTTTTTTAGGGGGTGAAATTGGGAGGTTTAAAATGTTTGGGTTGAGGAATATGAAGGAGTTTTGAGTTATAACACATTATATATAATGGGTTGTTAGAAATAAGCATGGATAGATAAACAAGAACGAATTATGAAACGGGGCATCAACCAGAGAAAAGTCAACTCAATTGATTTTATCTTGAAAATGTAATGGATGATCACTCACCTTGAATATCTTATCATAAAGGATCGAGATATGGAGTCTATTACACTGTAATGGGAACTATATAGAGTAGCTGATTAATGTAATCAGAGTCTTGTATTTAATCATTTTGTGATCTCTTTTAGTATAAATTTGTTTCTTTTCTATGAACTATGTTTTCCATTTTTCATTAAAATGGAATAATAAAAATTTAAATATGGATTGATGGAAAATGAGTTGGTAGGGAAATAGTGTCATCAATGTTTATTAAGATATGTAAAAATGGGTGACTGGCTGATACACAAGTATTTTAATACCCCTGCGATCTAATTCATGGATCATTATATTAACTAAGCCTACTAAATTAAGTGATACTTGTTTATGGGTAGATGCCTATGATAATATCATGCATCATTATCATTTGTTCATTTTTTAGAAATAGTTGGCCCTCATGATTTGTTAAATTCACAATGACATCATTAATTAATTAATTCATTAATATTTTTCATTCTATATTGAAGGTCTAATATCTCTAACAACATTTTCATTTTTCAATAATGGCACTAGGCCGATGTCATAACCAACTTCACACTATTGATATTCTACAGGATGTGTTCGATGATCTCTTTAGAGTCAAGGTCAAAAATGATGTCTCATGGAGGATGACACACCATGAGTTTCATTTAGAGATTCTATAGAATTGTAACATCTCCATTTTAAATTCATTTCTATAATTAAGGTTTTTGTTGGTTGAGATATATTTCAGTTTTATCCCTAATTAAAATGATTATCGAATTCCATTAGTTGTGATGATGCTGCATGGAGCAGTGAGGTAGTTGTGGTTCTTGTTATAAGGAACCGGCCTTAAAACATTACATAATCATGAATTAAATGATCAATTCACATAGATTATCTTTTCAGGTTTAGAGTTTTAGAGAATTAGGACATAACTATTACATCTCAAAAGATTACAAAGTAGCCACTTCTACTATGTTTCCATAAAATAAAAACTCTAAAAAAGAAACATGTCTATTTTCTTGTTTTAGATAGCATGTCCTTCCCTGATCCCATACTTTACCCTATTCATCTTTAAGTTCTGTGGTAAAAATTTCAAAAACTTCGGATGAGCAAAAAAATCCCATTAAAGAATACACAAAGAAACAAAAATGGTAGTTTTTTCGAAACAATAAGGAAGTCATGAATACTTTATCATAAGTAATACCTTTAACCTTTATGAAGTAGTAAATACTCTTCACTGAATAAAAGATCAGTACATACCCATTTTGTAAACAAAAGATTACCATAAAACCGATATAAAGAACACATAACATATAAAGGTAACTTGGGACATAAACATAATTAAATGGAATAACCATACGGTCAAATTCCACACATATCACTAAATGGAATAGACATTCAGCCAACTTCCATACCCAATGAATTGGAGGTTATAACATAACCCCCCATCCTGGTATTCATTGAACCACCCATCATATGGTTTCTCACGTCACCACCCATCAAATGTCCAAGTACCATTAAAAATCATAAGACATAAAAAAATATAATGGAGAGAAAACATTTCCACATTTAAATCATAATATATCACTTAAATATATTGACATAACAAATCCATTATAAAAACCATTTTCAGTACCAAAATACATAAAAGAGTATATGGTATTTATTTTATTTTAAAAACATTATGGCTTGTTATGGAATCTAAAAGTCAAATAGTACTCATGGTGGCGGAAAAGGTTGTTGTCACCGTGTACGTTAAAAGAAACATTCCTTTTTGTGGTTTAGTAACTCACTTTGTAGAAAAAGATTCCCTTTGAATGAAATGAAATGTCAAAATAGTTTATACAACATATAAAATTAGGTCTTTTATTATAACAAAAAGATGCCTCAATGAAAGGAGATTGAGACGAAGTCCCTTACAAAGTCTGTATCCTTAGATTAAGGATAAATCAATTACATAATTATGTGTGACAAATATAAATACACCCAATATAAGAAAATATTAAGTGTAAAACAATCATAGGTCATCAACCCATATTCATTTTATGAAATTATCAAGAAGTAGAGGTTTAACCCCCATGATTTGAAATTGGGTTAATAAGTTTCCTTACAGAAATTCGACAGCCTAAAGACGTCATTTTAAAATTTAGAAAATGAGACGATGAGCGATAAAAAGTGTATCTCATCACTTGGACATATCATTTACAAAAATAAGGATATATAATAACAAATACCAACATAAGAAGATGTAAATTTAAAGACCTAACAAAAAGAATTCTTTTGAAAGAGAGGAGGGTGAAAGGTTCACTTACCAATTTGGGTAACTTTCAAATCATACACCCCATGAAAGAAGGGTCATACAATGAAGATGTAAATACCCATAAATTAGATTATATTAAACAAATAGTAGAATAATGGGAATTAAATACACCACGTAAAAGGAAATAATGGAAAATGTAGCATGAATCTCATGAGAATATAAAGTGAGATAAAAACCCCTTACCTCATTGTAATCAATCGAGCTGTATGACCAAAAGATAATAACCACCAAATAAAATTCAGAAAAATATGAATATGAATATAATCATGATAATATATATATCAATTGGAAGTACACAATACACCACATTCCATAAATAAGTGGTGACCAATGGAAATCTCACATATTTAAAAGTGAGATAAGAAATCCCTTACGAAAATTCGGCAGCCTAACAGTGCCACATGAATATTCTTAAAATGAATTGATGAGAGTAATAGGGGTTATATCATCATATAAAATTAAAAATTACAGTTTTTTTAATATAAAATAACATCCTCCAACCTAAGAACATGGAGCATAAATGAAATTACATAAAAGAGAGTACTTGAAAAAAAGGATATAGGTTGGATCCCTTACCTCAAGTCCGACTTGCCTTGTTCGTTTCTTTATATTCCTGAATAATAAACTTTGGCCAATTTATAAATTCTTAAGTAGATCCTTTAATTTTTATTATTAAATTCATATCACATATTATAATGTTATAATAATTAGTTAATTATGAGAGTTCATATCAGACGTTTTTGTCGACGTTCGGTACATGAGTCAAAAATGCACTTGTATGAAAAGAATTGTACATGTAGTTATAAGTAAATAACCTCCAAAATAGTATTAATGATTTAAATATCCTATATATACAGTATAAATTCATTTTATACTAGTCCATAACATTTGGAGATAGAAAATGAAATGCACCGTTCATTGAGACGGTAGACCGTACGTACGCATGAACGCTACTTTCATTTCTTTGTTATATTAATGGTATTAAAAATAAATAAGATATATATATATATTATAATTATATTTTAATATATATATTATATAGGTCACACAAGTTCATTAATTTCATTTTTTATACATTCCATATATTGCATGAATGAGTCACATCACTTGAGGGGGCGGTAGTCCACCCTTCCTTGTATGAAATTATCGCATTTGCACAACATGAAAAGCATATAGGTGTGTTTTAAATATAAAATACAGAAGAATATAGAAAACATAAATACCATATATATTGTATATAAAATATAGTGACATCATAATGGCCACCATTAGAGGTGGTAGGAGATAATTGAACAATCATCGTTTTGTGAGGTAGAAATTTTCCATCCACGGAAACAGTATGTTCTTTCACCATAAGATGGAGGTGTGTGTAAGTGTATCTCGAATACATCACATATCAAAATCATTATATATTGAAGATAAGTTTTTTTACAAAATAAAGTATTAAAAAGAGTTTAGGGGGTTCGAGAAGCAAAATCAAATAAAATAACATAAGAGAAGGAATTACCTGTAAATTGGGTAACTCCCGTTGGTTTGAACCAAAGGGCTTTCTTGAAGAGCTTTATGCCTAAGGTAAGGCTTATAGGATCAATAGAGGGATGCGTAGAGAAAATAGGATCAGGGGTTGGACAATCCAAGGGCTTGAGAGTTGGGGGTCTTTTATAAGAGGGAGGAGGGGCACTCTTGGAAGGTCATGAAATGATACTTTATTATGTAATGATTTTCGGATTTTAAAGGTCCCGCAATGACATATTTATAGGATAAGAAGATAAGGGTTCTAAATCCTCCTATACAATAGGTTTTGGACAAGTGTATGTCTTAGATTTAACCTTATCATTTCATTTTATTTAAATCGTTCATTAATGAGGTAATCGCTGCATCATCATGGTGTCATAAATAAATTTATTTATTTAATGTCTAAAAATTATAAAAAATTACCATTATGTAGTAAATATATTTATATTTATAGTGAATATTTATAGTAAAAATGACAATTATATAACCCCAAGTAAACATTGTTTTAGTAAAACAATGCATGTTTGTGACATTTTTATTTTAACGTTAAGTAAAAAGATATTAATGTCATTTTCTTACCCAAGTGGCACCATGGGGTCCCCAAGATGACCCATGGATTGTCTTGGTCGGCCATGAATCACCCAATAAGGGTAGGACATGTGTTAAGGTAATTTTATAATACTAAAATATTATTTTTACCTTAAATTACACTAATTACCACTAATCGTGATTAATAATACTCAAAATTTACTATTCACCAAAAATTATTTTCATCCCATTGAACTACATTTTACATAATAATGACAACCATGTATGTCGGATTTTTAAAATGAAATTCACATATGTGGTAAAATTTCATTTAAATGAAAAATCAGGTTATTAACTTCCACTTAGTGGTTTCACTATTCATCAAAAATTGATGTTTTTCAGAAAAATACAAAAAATTCACCGTAAGCTATATTTAATATTCAGAATTAAAAAATGATGTATATTTTACAAAATTCAAAACATATAATTTTAATTTATTAATTTATTTATTAATTCCCACTGTCAAAACAAATAGTGTGATTTTATGAAACAATATATATCAAAATATTGACCCTTGTTTATGTCCAGTTTCACAGTGAAATTAATTCAAATGACCTCCATTGGATTAAATTTTATAAATATATTATATTTTAACATTAAAACCAATAAAAAATATAATCTAAACATAAAAGTAAATTAGATTAAAAGGAGGTTTTGAATTAAAATACAACAGCATTCACTATTCATTAAAAATGAACTATATCAGAAAAATACCAAAAACATACAGAAAGTAAATTTTGATGCCCTCATTATAAATAAGGATTTTATTTTTTAAAATATAATATATAAAATTGTCAAAAAGTAGATTTAAAAAGGGATCACCATCAAAAGGCGGTTAATCGACCATTTAATGAATATTAGAATATTTACGCTTAAAATTGGATTCATTCACGTTTTAAACCTCTACCATTTATTAGATAAAAGTAAAAATATTTAACAAACTAATATAATCATTTTTTAGTTATATTTTTTCATTCCCTCCATTACAACAGCTAGGGGTTAACTACCATTTAAAATAATATTATTTTGTTATTAGTGTGCAACGTAAGATTTCAAAGAAAATCATTGTTGCGTATTGGGAATGTCATCGAGCATAGCGTTCCCTTTAAAGTAATATTAAGTTTTTATTCTCAAATATTGATAAATTTGAGAATGTAATATTCTTTATTTACCCGTTATGTTACATCCTTCCCCCCTTATTGGAATTTTTTCCTCGAAATTTTAAAATTGGGCTTGAAAACTTCATTGAAAGCCCCACATCAAAAGGGAGTAAATTAAACTGTCTCATTAAAAGAAATACAGAAAAGTCAAAAGGTCAATTGAGACAACATATACTAGGATTCTATAAAAACATGGATATGGAGGACAAAACAATATTTCACGTTCTAATGGAGAGTGATGGGAAAATATATCTAGGAGAATGTTAACCACCATAAAATCACAAACTTGTGATGGGTTAAACAATATTTGATTCCACAGAAAGAAAAGTTAACAGAATTTTTTTTTATTTTAAGTTACTTTTCATTGAGGAATTTATTTCTGAACTTAACTAAAACATAAGGATACAAACTTATTTGTCGTGTAGACTTTCATCTCTTACTATATTTCTTATACAAACCCATATTTTCTCCTAAAGGTGGGTATTTAGGATTACATGTTCACATTAAGAGCGCTATAATCAACTTCAAGATAATCACCTAATCCAAAGAAGGGAACTATATATTTCCCATGCCTTTATACCTTTACCAGAACCAAAATTGTTAGTATATGATCAAATAATCCCCCAAAAAATATTATCTTTTATAAAAATCAAAACTAGTCTTAATCGTCAAATTTTTTGAAATAACCCAAAGTTCAACAAAAACCATTAAATAAATAAATTCCCTTAAAATTATTTAGAAATAAACCATACTATGATTGAGACCCAAATATCTGATGGATTTAATCGCATAGTCTTCCAAGGTAAATCATAACATTTATCTCCAAATAACATCAGATACTCTTTAAGTCTCATACTGAAAAGTAATTAACCTAATCACATAACGTCTATGATAGGTTATTAATTTCTATAGAAAACCCAAAAGAAACTTATTCCCGATTAATAATATCATCTAACTAAAAATAATTAGTCATACTAACCAGGGACTTCACGTAGTCTAGCAGTGGTAGGCAATAAAACCCAGTCGCACTTTGGTTGTGGGTTTGATTTCCGCAGCTTAGTTCGACGCAACGGGTTGTCACACGGTCTGTGTGTTATCCTTTTTCCAAAACTATATAATTCATAAAACATTCCCCAACAAGAGATAAAATCTTCAAAAATAACCATAACATAATAACTCAAAAAGTAAGGACCGTATAAACATAATGGTTACCTTTATTATTATTACCCGAACTTCCACATCGAGTTGGTTCTCTCATACATGATGCATTAGAGAACTCACGAATGTTCAAGTGGATAATCATGACAACTGATAGTTAGTTGAGAATAACCACAAGATTCCTCATTGATGGTCCCATATCATTCAGTTTTTCATTCAGAAAACTGTCACAGTTTTCTTCACATCCACTATGTCAATGGTGCCTGCTTGATCTAGCCATTTACTAAAACCAAATAGGTCATTGTGAGTATATCTATAAAATCATCATATAATTTCTAATTAGGATGGTAAATACTAATATATAATTATTAATGTTTTCTTAAACTCATTCACTTTTTCTAAAACTATGAATCTTTCTGAAATCCTAACCATGATTATAATGTGACTTGTTCTTAAAGAAGAACATATCCTTTAAAGCGATCTAAACCAACATTTTATATCAACTATAAGGGCCCGACCATAAAACATTACATAATCATGAATTAAATGAATAATTCACATAGAGGATCTTTTCAGGTTTAGAGTTTTAGAGAATTAAGACATAACTATTACATCTCAAAAGATTACAAAGTAGAAACTTCTACTAAGTTTCCATAAAATAAAAACTCTTAAAAAAACATGTCTAGTTCCATGTTTTAGATAGCATGTCTTTCCTTGATCCCATCCATGACCCTATTCATCTTTATGTCATGTGTAAAAATTTTCAAAAAACTTCGGATGAGCATAAATATCCATGTAAAGGATACAAAAAGAATAAAAACTGTTAGTTTTTTCAAAACAATAAGTAAATCATGAATACTTTTTCGTAAGTAACACCCTTCACCTTTATGAAGTATTAAATACTCTTAACTGAATAAAATATCATTAATTTCCCATTTTTTAACAAAAATATTACCATAAAACCCATATAAATAACACATAACATATAAAGGTAACATGGGACATAAACATACATAAATGGAATAACCATATGGTCAACTTCACCACATATCACTAAATGTAATAGCCATACAACCAACTTCCATACCAAATGCATTGGTGGTTATAACGTAACTACCCGTCCTAGTATTCACGACACCACCCGTCATATGGTTTATCATGTAACCACCTTTTAAATGTCCAAGTACCACTACAAAATCATAAGACATAAAAAAAATATACTGGGAAAAAAATATTTCCACATTTCAATCACAATATATCACTTAAATATATAGGCATAACAAATCCATTATCAAACCCATTTTCAATTCCATAATACAGAAAACGATTATATGGTTTTTACTTTATTTTAAAATCATTACGTCTTGTTAAGGATTCCAAAGGTCAAATAGTACTCGTGGCGGCAGAAAAGGTCGTTGTCACCGCGTACGTTAAAAGAAACATTCCTTTTTTGTCGTTTAGTAAACACTTCATAGAAAAATATTCCCTTTGAGTGAAATAATAATTGAAAGGTTTTTATAAAGAGTATAAAATAAAGTCTTGTATTATAACAAAAATATGCCTCATTGAAAGGAGATTGAGACGAAGTCTTTTACAAAGTCTGTATCCTTAGATTAAGGATAAATTAATTACATAATTATGTGTGAAAAATAAAAATACACCCAATATAAGAGGATATTAATTGTAAAACAATAATATTTAATCCAAACATATTCATAGTATTACATAATCATTAAATATAGGTTTAACCCAACGAATTGAAATTGGGTTAAGAAGTTCCCTTATAGAAATTCGACAGCCTAACGACATCATTTTAGAATTCAGAAAATGAGACGATGAGAGATAAAAAGGGTATATCATCACTAGGACATATCATTTACAGCAATATGAATATATAAGAACATATCCCCATATAATTATATGTAAATTAAAAGACCTAACAAAAAGAAGTATTTTTAATGAGAGGATGGTGAATGATTCCCTTACCGATTTGGGTAACTTTCGAATCGTACACCCCATGAAAGAAGGGTCATACAATGAAGATGTAAATAACAATAAAAAAATAGTACATTAAATAAATATTATAATAATGGGATATACATACACTACACAAAATTAAATAGTGTAAAATGTAAGATGAATCTCACGGGAATAAAAAGTGAGATAAAAACCATTTACCTAGTTGTAATTAATCGAGTCATGTGACCAAAAGATAATAACCAGCAAATGAATTTCAGAACAGAATGAATATAAATAGAATCGAGATAATATATATCAATTTTATTTACACAATACACCACATTCAATAAATAAGTGGTGACTAATGGAAATCTCACGGAATTAAAACTGAGATAAGAAATCCCTTACGAATATTTGGCAGCCTAACGGCTCCACATAAAAATTATTAAAATGAATTGATGAGAGTAAGAGGGGGTCTATAATCATATTAAAATAAAAATTACAGTATGTTGAATGTAAAATAACATCATCCAATATAATAACATGGAGCATAAAAGAATTGACATAAAAGAGAGTACTTGAAAAGAAAGATAGAGGTCATATCCCTTACATCAAGTCCGACTTGTCTTGTTCGTTTCATTATATTCCTGAATAATAAACTTTTTCCAATTTATAAATTCTTAAGGACCTCCTTTAATGTTTATTATTCAATTCATATCACAAATTATAATGTTATAATAATTTGTTAATTATGAGGGTTCATATCATACGTTTTTGTCGATGTTCAGTACATGAGTCAGAAATGAACTTGTTTGAAAGGAATTGTCCGTGTAGTTATAAGTAGATTATCCCCAAAATAGTATTAATGATTTAAATATCCTATATATCCAGTATAAATTCAATTTATACTATTCCAGAATATTTTGAGATAAAAAATTGAATGCACCGTTCATGGAGACGATAGGTCGTACGTACGCATGAACGCTACTTCCATTTCTTTTTCTTATTAATGGAATTAAAAATAAATGACATATATATATATATATATTATAATTCTAGTTTAATATATATATTATATAGGTCACATAAGTTTATTAATTTCATTCTTCATACATTCCATGTATTTCCTGAATGAGTCATATCATTTGAGGGGGCGGTAGTCCAGACTTTCTCGTATAAAATTATCGCATTTGCACAACATGAAAAGAATAAAGGTATGCGTTAAATGTAAAATACAGAAGAATATAGAAAACAAAAATACCATATATATCATATATAAAATACAGTGACATCATAATGTCCACCATGAGAGGAGGTAGGAGATAACTGAACAATCATCGTTTTGTGAGGCAATAATTCACCATCCACGGAAACAATACGTTCTTTAACCATTAGATGGATATGTGAGTAAGTGTAGCTCTAATAATTTTCAAAACAAATCCTAGTATATTAATGATACTATTTTTTCACAAGATAATGGAATAAAAAGAGTTTAGGGGGTTGGGGAAGCAAAATAAAACAAAAGAACATAAGAGAAGACATTACCATTAATCGGGTAAATCCCATTTTCTTGAACCAAAAAGGTTCCTTGAAGAGCTTTCTACCTATGGTAAGGATTCTAAGATGAATAGAGGGATGTGGAGAGACAATAATATCAGGGGTTGGACGAACCAAGGGCTTGAGAGGTGTGGGTAAGGGAGTAGTAGTGGGGTCCTTTTATAAGAGGGAGGTGGGGCACTCTTGGAAGGTCATGAAATGTAACTTTATTATGAAATGATTTTCAAATATTAAAGGTTCCATGATGATATATTTCGATGATAATGTGATAAGGGTTCTAAATACACCCATACAATAGATTTTATACAAGTTTATGTCTTATATTTTACCATATCTTTTCATTTTATTTAAATCGTTTATTAATGAGGTAATCGTTTCATCATCATGGTGTCATAAATAAATCTATTTATTTAATGTCTAAAAATTATAAAAAAATTACCATGATATAGGAAATATTTTTATATTTATAATGAATAATTATATTCAAAAAAATAACTTATATAAAACCATGTAAAATTTGTTTTAGTAAAACAATACATGTTTGTGACATTTTTATTTTAACTTTAAATAAAAAGTTATTAATGTCATTTTCGTACCCATGTGGCTCCATGGGGTACCAAAGTTGACCCATGGATTTTATTGGTCTTCCATGACTCATTCAACAAGTGTAGGATATGTTTCAAGGTAACTTAATATTATTAATACATTATTTTTACCTTAAATTCCAATAATAACTTCTAATGGCGATTAATAAAACTCAAAAGTTACTATTCACCAAAAAATTATTTTCATCCTATTGAACCAAATTTTACTTAATAATGACAACCATGTATGTAAGATATTTAAAATACAATTCATAGATGCGGTAAAATTTCATTTAAAAGAAAAATCGGTTTTTAAATACAACTTAGTGGTTCACTATTCATAAAAAATTGAAGTTTTTCAGAAAATTACCAAATATTCACCGCATGATATAATTGATATTTAGAATTAAAAAATGATATCTATTTTACAATATTCAAAACAAATAATTTTCATTAATTAATTTAGTAATTAATTTCCATTGTCAGACAAATAGTGTGTTTTTAAGAAACAATATATATCAAAAGATTGACATTTGATTATGTACAATTTCAAAGTGAAATTAATTCCAATGTCCACCATTGGATTAAATGGTAAATGTATATTATAATTGAACTTTTAAACCAATTAAAAATATAATATATCCTTATAAATAACTTAAATTAAAAGGAGGATTTGAATTAAAATACAACATCATTCACTATTCATTAAAAAATGAACTTTATCGGAAAAATAAAAAAACATACAGAAAGTAAATTTTTATGTCCCAATTATAAGGAAGGATTTTATTTTGTCAAATATAACATATAAAATTGTCAAAATTGTATTTAATAAGGGTTCTCCATCAAAAGGCGGTTAATCGACCTTTTAAATAATATTAGAATATTTACGTTTAAAATTTGATTCATTCACATTTTAAGCCTCAAACATTTATTGGCTAAAATTAAAAATATATATCAAACATATATAATCATTTTTTAGATAGTTATGTTCATTCCCTCCATTAAAATGGCTAGGCGTTAACTACCATTTAAACTAATATTATTTTATTACTAGTGTGCAACGTATGATATTAAAGAAACTCATTGTTGTGTATTGGGTACGCCATCGAGCTTAGTGTTCCATTTAAAGTATTATTAACATTTTATTCACAAATATTGATAAATATGAGAATTTCATATTCTTTTTTTACCCGGGATGTTACACTTTTCATTACCAATCGTGAGGACTGAATTTTCACATGAGATAATTTCCAAGTCCAGTTATGAGAATTTTCCCTTTCCTTGAATACCAAGGTGAATATTCTCTAGAGGATACATACCATTTAATACGGGTGTTCCAATATGTGTGATTTTGGAATCCATTTTAGAAAACTTATGAAATATAATTCAGACCTAATTCCTCATGGGGAGGTCAGAGTGAGGCATTTCGATGTGGACGTTTTTTCAAAAGATCGATCACCATGTCACCCTGTTTATATTTAATAAGAATATTAGGGGGTTTGTGGGAGAATAATTTGTTTAAAGCCATTTTCTAAAACTATATCATAACAATATGTGAGTATTCATGATTCATAATGATGTACAGACAAGGTTTTCGGTTCCCATTTATCTTGATAGAAGAGATTTTTATCAATCGGGGAAATATCACAAGACCTCATCGTCCCATTTATCCAAGGGTGGAGGCTCTAAATAATAATAAAAAGTGTTAAAAGGAATTTTTTCTCTCCTGAATACGGATGTCATCAGTGGTGATATTTCATAACATTTTGTTGTAGTCAGTGATCATCTACTATTCCACTTAATCTTCTACCTTTGAGGTAGTTTTAGTTGAGGTAAAAACAAATGGTATATATAGTATCAGATGAGTAGATAGGACATGTGTTAGAAAAAGAACATTCCATATATTCAAATCATCGATAGGGAGTATATTACAAGAACAAAGGTTACTATTAGTAGTGTTATAGATTCCATGGATAATTTCATCATCAACTTCTTTCTTTAGAGTTTCCTTTTCGAAGTAACATAGACATCATTCTAGGTTTATTTTTCTAATATTATAATGAGGATACTGCTTTTTTTTATTCATGAGTGACACAATCATTTATATCACTTACCCTATTACATTCTTTTGGGATAAAGGTAGTGGAGATTCAAGTTTTCTAAGTTTTAACTATTCCCGATGAAGGTTGAACTGACTTGTATTAAATATATACATATTATTAGCTAGTGATGGGATAAAAACAAACATGGTAATACATACAATGATAATAGATATAGTAATATGATATCATCTTCATCATGTATTGTATATATTTGATGTAGGATATCTTGTATTTCGTGATGAGGTATGTTGTGTTATAGGATGGTCACAGAGAGCCATCAATTTTCGTTAGTATGCAATACCCTTAGATGGGTTGGAGTGGTGTTACATCATTGTCACCATTTATGAAAATTTTTATTTGGAGTTCCTAAAAAAGACCAACAATTATGGTTTCCTAGTGTTGTATAAATGTACCCTAATGTATTTCTATTGTAGGTCGTTGCACTATCCCCTTGGTGAGGGATCATGTTTGGGGTCCTGCTACAGCTATGTTTGTATCTTATCTCGATGTATCCATATAGGATAATTGTTTATGAGTAATGGGATATGTAAGGATAACTCAAGGATATTATTATGTGAGGAATTTTTCGATAAAGTGATCAAATCATGGTGAAATCGTTCTTTAGGGAAGGATTGTAGAAATTTGTAACTTTGTATTGATTATCACCAATTAACTTTGGTGATATCGATGACCATACCATTCTATATAGATCATTGATTTATTTGATCAACTAAATTGAGAACGTTGATTCTCAAATATTGATCTCCATTTAGGATATCAAATGATGTGGTTTATGGTTAATAATTTTCATAAGAATGATTTCCATTTTTTTCATAGGAATTATGAATATTTTGTGATGGTGTTTGGTGTAAAAAATTATACATCCTTGTTCATGGGATAGATGAATGCACGGTACAATGAGTTTTTAAACATGTTCATGGTCAGTTTGATTAGTGAAATTCGTCTTTATTGTATGTTTTGGGAGTATCACATAAAGAACATGTGTTCTATTTTTGGATTTCATCATTAGGATAATATATTTGGGATGTTTTAAATGTTCTAGTTATGGGATCTTACATTCATTTTCATGGGGCATGTTTTATCATAGTAGGCAGTACATGTGGGTCCTTAAAAGATAGAGTATGTTTTCTCTTGGTTATCCCTCAAGGAAGTTCCCGATGTGTAGTGTTTCTTTATACATACTGCATATTATAGGATGTTATTATCTTATTTATCTAGGGTTGTGAATAATTATATATCTATGATCATAATTGATCAGAAATTATTTTGGATTAACTATGTCATGAATCACCTGAGTAATTGTAGGGGATGTTGTTCACTGCTCTAACCCTTTGTTTCCCAGATGATGGATTTTGGTAAGTTTTTTTTTGACAATGGCTCATGTAATTGATTGGGATGTGTATTCAATTAGCAGAGATAAATTTTCTTATATGTCTCTATAATGATAATTTTTATGAGAATAATTATTCCACCCTTGATTTTGAGTTGTTGTTTGTGGAGTTTTCATTACTGATATGGAGAAATTATTTAACTAGTAAGTTTCTTTGTCTTATACTAACCATAAGAGTTTGAGGTATGTCTTCTCTTAGCATGGCCTTTTCATTCGTCTGTATATATTGATGGAATTGTTGACGGATTACATCTTCTCATTTTAGTATACTCCAGGAAAGTGAAATTTTCTAGCTATTGTGCTGAAAAAGAATTACCATTTTGATTTCATGTATGAATATAGAGATTACAAGAGGGAAATAGAATAACTATCAATTAAGCATTCATATATGGGGCGGGATGAAGGCATAAGATTTTTTATAGTTCCATTGAATTCATAATTGGTGCAGTAGGTGGAGGAGTCCCCGCTTGTGGATTCTGAAGGTGATATCTAGAAGGACTGAGTTTTTCTGTGATGCCCATAATAGTTGTTCTTAGGATGGTAATCCCTGGGTATTTTTGTTGTCAATTTTTTCTACCCCTTCAGTGATTATTAAATTTTTTTCAATGAGATCCATAGACATAAATGTTTACTTCATCCTTGATTTGAAAATAAGTATTAGGAGTTGAGAGGTCAATTTTGGTGTCTTGGTTTAAAGCATGTAGTTTTAGAGTTTATTTTACACTTGTTTATTTACCATAAGGTGAAGAATGAGAATGTGTCCCAAATGGTTTGATCCTTCAATTATATGTTCCATAGTCGAAGTGGGATGAAGTATCGATGGTATTTTTTACTTTATTACCACATGATAAGGGAGTTTATAACTCTATATAAATGATAGTGTATCATTTGATTAATTCATCACATTTGTAGTGATTAGTGATTCAATATTAGTAGAGGTTTCATTAATTAAGTTTATGAAGGAGGTTGTGTGACTCCATATATATCAGAGGATGATCATATCATATTATGAGAATCATTTTATTTCTTGGGTGTGTAGAGTTATCCAGCATGCAATTGGCTCTAAATTAGTTGTTAATAGTACCTTCCATCAGAAGGTTGATGGTCTATCCTAGAAGACCATCTAGAATATTGAAGACACGTTTTTCTCTTTTTTCATGTATTTTAGATGTTCTTGGATAATAAATCTACCCATTGATTAGTATTATTAATGTAATGATTCCACTCCACCACTGCTATTGTGTTTTTTGACTTGTGGAATGTCTAAACATTCCATTTTCTAATGTACTGGGTTGAAAATGGAGAGGTGGAAAATCTAAAGAAAGAACTAGTATACAATACAATATAGATTCTATAAGTAATTCATGAGAGGTGAAAAGTAATACAAGGTCATTATAAACATATATCGATCATTGGGGGAGAACAATAGAGATTTAAATTGAAGATCATGTGTTCTTGAACGTGATTCCACATCATTGGTCATAAATGTCTAGTTTTGGGACTAATCTTTCTCCCCAATTTGTTAGATCTTTTGAGGTGTTGCCTCATATAAGAGTCATGGGGTATCACATTGTACATCCCCCTATGACCAATTAGATACATTATTTTTTTCACATTACATAGACCCATCCTTATATTCCTGATGACTCTTATATCATCTTTTAGGGTGTGATTAATGAATATGTTGATCCAGCCTTCAAGGGGAAGCCTTTATAGGTATAGAATCACCAGGAGAAGGTGTTGCATGGTTTTTATATTCTATTGGTTCATGTATTATGGTGGTATACCAGCATAGTGATGAGTACAATGGTTCTTGAGTTGTAAATAAGAAATAAGTACCCATAGAAATTTTATATTTAAATATTATATTAGAATATTTTTTTCTATAGTGGATGTTGAGTTTTTTTGAGTTGTTATATTTTTTAAATATGGTTTTTTTGGAATAAATTTCATTTGGCAGGTATCTCCCCAGATATAGTGTTTATGAGGATTTTCTTCTTTTTCATAATTCTGTGATGTTACTCTGATGAGGTGGTTGAGCACTTTTTATGGAAATATAATTGATAAGTATCTATCGAGGTGGCTGTTCAAAAGAACCCTTTCCATTTTATCCATGTGTTTGGTTTAGGATTCTCAATGATGACAATGTTTTGAGATTCATGTAATGTCCAACCCCAAATTCATCAATTATGATCATTTACATGATTCTGATGTCTATTGTTCTTAGAGGAGTACCAGATCAGAACTAGAAGTGTTCATCACTTAATAGAATGAAGAAAAAATAATTCACAATGTTTAATGGTTTTATGTCATGAATGTGTGATTCACTAACAGTGTGAGGATGTTTTATAAGTTACCTCATTATGATAATTATTTCTATGTTATGTGGGCTAAGGTGACTCATTTTTTAGAAGTACATAAATATTAACATTTACACAATGTTTAAGGGTTTCATGCCAAATTTTTTTCATAATGCGTTTATAAATTATTGCACCTTATGTATTTTTTTCAATATATAAAATTTTCTCCTAAAAACTTGCATTCATCAGTTCTACTTACATGTATCATGGAATAACATTGCTGGGGATCAGTACATGGCCTTTTGTCTTCAATTCATGGTGATCCGTGGTATGTTCTACCTCTTCTCTCATTGTAATTCTATATAGATCATCTGGTTGTCTTTGAAAGAAATGGTGGTTTCTCACATTTTTTATAATGGATTTTTCTTTGTTATTTGATAGTTTCCTTGTGAAATTATATCTTTGGAGGGGTATTATGTTGTTCGGTATTGGTAATCAGGATAAATGATGTTGGTCCTATATTGTGTGAAAAAATAGACTCCTTTGAGGTTGGGGATTCAATGATTCCCCTATTTATTTATGTGAAGTTAAATATTCATCATGGATTATCCCTTCATATGGAATTGGAATTCACCAAATCAATATTGAACTAGATTAATATAGAATCGGTTAGATGTTGAATGTTGATTATATTTATAGTATTATATTTGTTCGCCATATTATTTCCTACATAATGTGTTATCTACACTATGATTGTTGACATGTATTTTTATGAAATGGATTATGATGTTATTATTTATGGAAAATTTCCATGAATTTAATGATGAAATTAATTGATTATTTGGATTAATAATTAAATATGTGGCATATTGTAATAAACATGGTGTTTCTTATAATTTGATGATAATCAAATTGAGACAATGAACATTCTAAATTACATAAATTATTCCATGATATTGGAAGTGAAACGAATGCGAATCAAGACAATGCTTTTTTATAATAATAATAATAAATAAAAATAATGTTAAATAATAATGGTACATATCATAGTTTCATGAAACTAGTCCTATGGCTAAGGGAATGTTTATCTTTAAATAGATTTTATGGATTGATGTCTTTGGATTAAAATATTTATAACTAATAAATAATGAATTGACAAATTCAATATTTAATAATAACAATATGTTTGATATAGATAATTTCTACTATATTATTTTCACATAAACTAGATAAGTAAATGATTCATGAGTTTTGATTGCAGAGATCTTTTTCATTGTGATGGAAATATCTCTTGTTTGAGGGGCTATATGTACAACTTTTGATATGATATTTTATTATTGATACATTCATGAAGTTATTCATATGTTATCTTCACTATGTGATGTTATATGGCTCATAGAGGCCTTTATTTGATGTGGGCCTATAATGGATGAACACCGCATGACTAATGTGATTTTTCCAGGGAGGCCTAGATGATGTTGCAAAATTTTATGCCTCTGATGGAGAGATGAATCAAAATATTCATGTTGGTGTTGGGGATGAAACCAATGATTATGTATGTATTTGATGTTGGGACTACCCACTTATATGATGTTAAGTAGTGTGATGCTCACTTGTGAATTAGTTTAATGGATGATATCCATGATTCATTTTTATATATATTCCATTGCCCACGATATGATGCAGATTATTGTTCTTGGTTGATTTTTTTTAGGGTGGTAATTTAGTATTTTTTCATAAATTACCTAGTTTATGGAATTAAATAATAATGGATAAATAATTATTTACAAAAAGGGTTTGAGTTTTTTGAATGAAAAATCATAAAAGTTATTAATCATCATAAATTGTGGACTCATTTGGGACTATACCAAGAGGGATTGGAGATGATACTGATGATCAAAATAATGTAATATAGATTAATATTAATTATTTATAAAATGGATAATAAATTAATTAAAAAGTAGAACTGATAAAAGAAAAATATGTAGCAAATGTACCTCTTTAAATTCATTTTCACTTATTGGATATATAGTATATAGTAGTGGTATCTTGGTGTCAATGAGATGATAGCTGAATTTTGGCTTAAAATTTCTCTTTTCCATAGTGTGGTTGTGATCTATATTATACCATGTATATTATGTGATTTTATACACTACCCACAAACATCAGTAAGGAAAACTAACACACAGTGGACTTTGGGAAAGTGAATTCCCCAATATCCCAGTGTGAGGATGGATGGATGACTACCATATCCTCCACTCTATCATCTCTTCATAGTTACTTGTGATTGTATTCGTGGAAGTTAGTTTCCCATTCTTTGTGTGTAGAGGGTTATAAAGTATTTTGGTAGTTAAAACACAATTATTCCTAGAAATAGTGTCCAAATTATTATTATGGGTATGAAATTTATAGTCTATGATTGATTAAGGTACTAACATTTTGTATGAGATGCAATGGCAGGAGGTATAATTCCTAATGTATTCAAAATGAAATAATGGATATAGTGGATTTTTAATCTAATAATTTATTAGTTTCAAATATTTTGATGGAATGATGTGATTATGTGATACATGAGGTTCATGTTGTGATTCCTTTCCCAGGTGTCTTTCGGCTGGAATAATTTGGAGGGAAATGGATCAGGATATGTGAGGATGAGGTAGGCTATAAAACTAATTGGGAAAAGGGAGAAGGGTACCCTTAATGTTGCATTATTATTTTACATGCCCTCTTTTATGTGATACATGTTGAGATTTTTTAAAGGTGAGGCTGGGAAAAAATAATAATAATTTGGTGAAGAGTTATTTATAATATTTTTCATTGTTCTTTAGCATGTATTTTTTATCATTTCATGAGAGGCTTTGGGTATTATCACACATTTTATAATACTATTATAATCATATATATATAAGCAATATTTTAAGTCATTTCAAGTTGGTTAGAGATAATGATGGATATTACTAGCTTGTGGTTTTGTGGGAGGTATGTGAGCTTCATGGATTGTACCATAATTACCTTTTGGAACATGTAGTCTTCTATATAGTTTTTATAGAAATTCTATGAATTTCATAGTTCACATGGGATTCTTTATATATATATCTTAACATGTGTTTATTATTGTATCTATCATATATTTCACTTCTGAATGATATCCTAGGGGAAATTCCTTCCACATGTAGGATTATTATCCCCTCTAAGCTTGTCACCACCCCAAGGAAAACATGAGCTGGGAATCAGGTAGTAGAAATCTATCTTCCATCATTACTGTCAATGGAGGGGGTACTATTTCCATGGATGATTAGGAAAAATGACTTTTTAAGTTTATTTAAAAAAATATGAATTTATTTCTGTCATAGATAGATAATACTTTTATTCCAAAATTATGTATTCTATAAATATTTTCAAAAATTAATTAAAAATTATCAAAATGATTTATTAAATACATTTCTACCCTTGTTTTACATTTGAATTTGTTTGAAAGGAATATTCATGTAATTTTACAAACACATTTTATATTTAGGTTATCAAAAATGTGAAAGGGATCACTGTTTTCACATGTAACACATTTATAGAATTTTTAGCCACTAGGAAAAATATGGTTTCTATTGATTTCATTTTATTTTCCAAATTTTTATTTCAATGAAAATTATTTTCAAATTATTTATTATCATTTATTTGTAAAAATATTTTTAAAGGGATAATTATATATTCATTAAGATAGTATTTTATAGAAATTTTATTCTATTTATATTCATCAACAAAATCAACAATTTATTTTAAATATGATCCATTAGAGATATATTATATCTATACATTCAGTATTATTTCTCAATGATTATTTGGACTAGTTTGATAAGGGATGTACAATCATATTTCCATTAACATATTACACTTAATTTTTTATAATAATGTTTTTTATTAGGTTAATTATTATAATGATATATTTTATTCAGTAAGAATATTTATTTTGACTATATTTCACCGCATTTATAGGAACCATTAAATGGGATTAATATGTTATAGACATAATATGTAATGGACAGGGCCCGCTAGAGGCCTTCAATACACTGGTAGGTCTCATTAGACAACCTAGATTGGGAATATGGATTATTCCTTACATAGTTATGTAAGATGAAAACCCAGAGAACCATGTTGATATGTATATGATGTCTAGAATTATAAATTTTATTTGTAATCACTCAGTTTTTTTTCAGTAATTACATTAAATATTATATGGATTATTTTCTGATATAGTCACAGAGAATGTGCTAGATCTATTGCTCGATGATGCGAGAATTAAATTTTTAAATATATTAAAAATATTAAATATAAATACTATTTCTAGAAAAAGTGAAATAAAAATTTAAAAAGCTATATTATTATAAATATGATGCATCCATTGCGTTTAATCGGTGGTTTTTACACTAGGCGGAACATAATATATATTTGATTTGGGTGAAGTTCATGAGAACCTTCATGGAAGAATAATTAAATGAATATAAATTTAAATATTTAAATATTATAATGAGAATCATATTGAAAATATATATTGTGAATACACTTATTTGGATAATTTATAGGTTTAGCTACGAAACCATGAAAATTGATAGAGATTTTTGTCGGGGAACTTGACAGGATACCCTAGAATAGATCATAGATTGTCGATCCATGTGAAATGGGAGTCAAGGATATCTCTGATGATAAAGATATAAAGTATTTACTAATTATAAATCAAACCATGTTAAGAAAATTTATTTTTTATGTTTATTTTCCCCCATATATTTTCCCTTTGATCATTGTGAATCGGTTAACTAAAAAATTGATTTTCAAATTTAGCATATTTATGAATAAGATAGATTTATCTTGGAATGGGGAATTATATTTGCAATTAGGACATATATCTTTAATTTTAATTATAATGAAAAATATTGTAGTTCATCATGAACATTGGGTTAGGTTTGTTCCTCACATTTCTGTTTGGTAAATTTTTGTCCCTAATATTCATTCATCACAGATAATACCATTGGCCCATAGTTTGATGAATACATGGTGATAAATCATTGAATACCCATTTTTTCACACAATATATTGATATTGAAGATACATATTCAAATTTATGATGTTATTTATCTATAATGATGGTCCTGGAGTCTAAGACCGTAGTTTGGGCATGTGGCACTGAGCAGGCGTTACAGAAGTGTTTCCCAAGGATCAAATACAACCAGAATTCCGCCAATGATAGAAAAATAGGATCATTTAAAGTTAGATCAGGGAGGAATGAATCAATACCTTCAGATATTAATTTGATTATAGGTGCGATGTAAAACAAGTGATGGATATCACATGTTCTGTGAAAAACAAATCTACATGACACATAGTCCTTTGAATACATGTAGTGTATTGAGTTTTTTATATAGAGATATTGTTTTTTAGGGTGATAAGTATCACATTCCCAATGACCTATGTGAAATTACATGTTACAATTTCCATCTAGCTCGGCATATACATGGTATAAACACCGAACATGTTAGGTGGAATTCCATTACATGAAGGACATGCCACATGTTGTGTACACCTTGGAATGTGAATTAGTGTGTACTAGTGGTACATGATCAAGAGATCGTGTGCCTCTAGATTTCTTTTATTGTAGGATACATACCATTAACTCAAACCCTAACACTAGAAAATGTTTTTATATACTTGTAGAACATGGTGTTGATGGGGAACACGATGTACTTCAAGTAAATATAACTTACAACTTCCAAGAAGGTTTAGAGAGATTTTACATTTCATCATGGAAAAATTTAATGTTGAGTATTCCCATGTTCAATTCCCTGAGATATTAGTATAGATTCAAATATTATGGCTAGGTTGTTGATCCTCTCAGTGGAATATCATTATCGAATAGAGTTGTTTGAATCCTTCCATGAATCCTTGAGTGACATCCTCTATCATCATCATTTCCATGTGTGGGGTACATGGTATCTTCTAGAAACACACTGAATGAGTGTCAAGCCCATACATAAAAATTTATTCTAGAATTGGTTCTTGGTACACCCCATGGCCTTGGGTATGATCACTATATGTGTATCAATCACTTCAGAGATGTAACATATACTTAATTTTTCATGACATGATGAACATTACATCATAGATGTACACCGTCACTTTTTTACAACTCATGGAGTTTTTTTCATGGATATATATTATTTAGATCATTACAACATGAATCACAACATTGAATTATGATTGGGATCATATGTTAGACAATATTCCTACTATGAAAAAATTGGGTATTCTTCTTTTATATATTCTATTGACATGCCCCTGTAATGAGCTGAGTAATATTATTGATTCTATATGAATATTTATTTTTGGTTGTCATTGTGGGTATTTTTATAATAACACTTGGATAGGATTTTACCACCCATGTCATGTCTTACACTGATGAATAACCATTTGAAGGAGTCCTAGAGATATCATGTCCGAGTGGAGAATAGTGATCCATATAGAGTGGGGTGTTTTCCAGTGGACTAATTTATAGAATTCCTCCCAAATATACACATGTAGGATATGTTTTCAATGTATTTTTAAGGGTTTTAATTTGGAGTTTACATTCTTGTACATTGTTTTCATTCTCTGATGGTTGTATTTTATAATTATGTATTCATGGTAATTGATTGTTTTATATTACAATACTCTATTCTCTTGGAGATGTGTACATGGGAATATATACATTATGATAATAACTCCCATGTGTGTGATATTATTGATCTATTCTATTTCCAAACCATAAAAAATTGGATTTGGCCATGTTACAATCTTTGTTCTAGTCCATTTGTTTCAGTTTGTGATACAGGGCATCAGGGGAATTAGTTATACCTTGGGATCAGAGTCTGAGATTAATTCTAGGAAACAATGTTATAGGTTCTGAGTTTGATTCTCAAGGTAGGGACTCTAGTGTTGGATCTACGGTCGACATATCAACTAACTAGGAATCTATGAACATTCTTGTTGAATTATTATATGTTGATACTAGTTGTAGGTAACACATTGATATATGTGTCATGTAGGTACAGTTTGGGGTTTTGATATCCATCATCAATCATCTTTGTAGATATACTCCCTGACCATTGTTCATATTATCTATGATAGGATAATTCATGGATGTTTTAAATCTATGATTATGTAGTTAGATCAGAAGGATGATCCCTTCAATGTTGAGGCTTCTATTGATTGCCCTATAAAGAGGTGTTACCTTTAGGAGGTTCATTGGACATGCCACCACTTTTCAAGTAGAACAAGGTAAGTAAAATACCAGAAGATGAGGTTCACATGATGAGAATTATCCATCAGTTTCCAATATAGTGACCCCTATGGTTCTGATGGGATTTTGATACATAGTCTGGAGAAGACATTCTTTAGGTACAGAAATGATTCATTATCTTTTCTGAAAACCTGCACACTAGATTTGGGTCATGGAAGGGATACATATCCATGGATCTATATAGTGATATAGGGGTATCATGGATTTTTAATATGATGAGGTGACACTTTTATTGTTGTAGTTTGATATCATTTTCGTATTAGAGTTATTTCCATCTACATTGTGGGTTATAATCATCTATTTGATCTATATATTTACTAGGGTTCTATGAGTATGATAAATAATTATTCAAGGTTCACCAACCTATCATCGTAAACGATCAATATAATGAATGATCAAGAAGTTTAGGAGATGATATTTGAGAAAGGAATATGTAGATAAATTCAATCCAGAGTGATACATCAATTATTTTTTATATATAATGGGGTTCTAGAGCATACTTTGGGTGGATGAGACATTATTGGGTTAGAAGATGCAGATAGTTGATACCGCTAGTAGACTCCTAGGGGCTAGGACATCAGTGATAACGAGCTGATGATAGAAATTGGTACTATGATATGTGATACCTTTTATGAGTCCATATTAGGATAGTGGTTCTATAGTCTAGTGATCACATGATGTATCTAGTCAATTTAGAGATAGGTGGTTCTACTATTGTTATGGATGGGGATAACTTTCATGAGATTTCCTTACTTGATGTTATGTAAATAAAGAGATTGTGGATGGGATACCTATGAAGAGGCATCTAAAGGAGGAGGTATGTCAGAAGGGGTCAGTCATAGTAGAGGGGTTGGGAGAGCAATGTGATGTGGAATACATTATGATTGGTCACCAAAACCACCCCCAGGTGGTCCGCACCATGCTGATGTAGTTTAGGGACTGGGGAAAGGGAATCTTTAGGTTTTAAAGGCATATATCCCAGAGGCTCCTAGAATGATACCAGGTACAATATATGTATTCTCTACTATATATATAATAATTATTTATGCAGGTGTGATTCATTCCATTCATTACACTTATCATGCTCAAGAAAAAATTATTTTTGTTTAGCCTTTGTCATGACCTCTGAACCTGGAGACTCATACTTGAGGTGACTCTTATGCCACATACCTCTATCGATGGAGTGAATTAACTCAGGGAGGTGAGTATTTTTTTGGGATCTACTTCGACCAGAAATGAGGCCTTTTGATGTAATCTTAGTTTTGATCTATTTAACTACAATTTATGACTATATATAAAACTTCAATTTAAGTATGTAGTGTGTTTTCAATGATGGTATGACTATTTACTTTGTGGGTGAAAACAATACTGATATAGAGAATTATTGACTCATGCATATTGGGTTGTATATAATTACACACCATTTTCCTAGAAAGACTGTTGTTTCACTAGATTTTATGAGATTTAAAATTCATGCAGTGGTGGAAGTGTATGAGAATGAATTTTATAAAAAAATTCTATGTTTAACTTCCCATTGAGAGATATAAATTTACCATGATATACCATCCAATGAAAACCTGATATCTTCTCTAGCACATCAAATGGATCCAGCCGAGCTTTGATAGCTGATGGTGTAGTTTGAAGACTTATAGGGAAGGGATTTGTAAGATCAAGTGTTCCACCCTAGAAAATGACAGTGTCATTCTCATGTATGTACAATAGAGGATTGAGGTTTTGTGTAGATTAAAATCAACTAAAATGGGTAACCATGATGAATAATTATCCTCATCCAATGATTGATGAACTCTTTGTTCACTTCGGATGTGAATAATGGTTCTCAATGATTGACCATAGATCATTCAATCTACAGCTATGTGTATGAGATGATGATATAAAAAATAAAAATTTCTAATGTTGTTACAATCACTATGAGTACAAAGTGATTCAAAATGTCCTGCAAAATTCCCACATAGTGTTCATGGGATTCATGGATTGTACCTTCCATCATTTATTATACTATTTTGTCACAGTCTTCAGAGATGATATCCTAGTGTACTAAGTGTCTATGGATTAGAATGAGATATACATTAGGATAATCGGAGATGTACTTCATGAGTAATGTATTTGTTATATGTTCTCAATTTTCCTGTTCTAGAATCATGAGGTCCACATAATAGGAAATTGTTTCTCACCAAATAGTGTAGTAATGGAATTGATGAAGGTCTAGAGAGTGTTATGTTGGGATCCAACCAAAAAAATGATGGAGGTGCAGATATTCATTGGTGATTAAGGATACTATCAGATATTGGTAACCTATTTCTCTAGGATAAAATCTACCCTAACACATTTGAACAGAAAATGATAGACTTTCGTATAGATGAATATATGTTGAAAGTCTATTCATGAGTTGGGGAAAACATTAACTAGTTCATCAATATTAATTTTTGAGGTGGAAGGTGTCATGTACATAATGTTCTATAATAAGTCATGGACTAATGAGGATTGGGTTTTTATGGGAAGGTATATGGTCATTGCATATGGTTCATTCCCATTGAGGAAACCTAAGTTGAACTATATGACCTAAGACCTTGATATAGTAGAAGTAGGATTCATAATGAAGGTATTGATACAAAACCTTATGAATCAATGGTTTATAATATATTTTGGCCAAAATACTCGCTATTATATCTTATATTAGAAGGATCAAAATTTAAGAAATCAAATATGGACAGAGTTATACCAGGAACATCCTTATGAGATTGTATATAATCTTCGGGGAGGGAATGCTGTCATAGATTCTCTTAGTATGAGATCTTTTTCACTATTTCTAGATAAGGAGTTAGAGTAGTTGGACTCATCACCATTATCATTTGAGGATGTGGATGAAGAATCCTACATTCAGTTTATGGTTGTTATGGATCTTATTTTATAGAGTGTCAGGGAGGCATAACTTGGATATGCAGACTATGATTCCTAATCTACCCATATATTCACAAGATTAGTTCATAATGAATTTCATGAAGTTGTGGATAATGTTTTTCATTTCAAAGGATTCATGACGCTGTCAATGACTCAATGGGAGGAGGTTATGAGTGGGGGTTTTTTCAACACCCTTAGTAGTACATCCATGTGTGGTGATGATGTAACAATACCTACGATGAAATTTTTGGTGGCCAGAGAGAAAAAAAGGGGTGGTATATTTAATCTATCATTCTCTAAATTTACATTAGGTAAAAGATGAGCACCATGTTCTAGCCTATTTAAATCAACCCCAAATGGTGTCAGAGTGGACGTAGGATACGATATAAAAGGACTTCGTGATTACATTAACACAGACACCTAGGTAACATGATTCCATCTTGTAGATCATATACATACTCACCATGTTGCCCAAATTCCATGCTATCCAGTAGCTATTTTTAGTATAGTACATGGGATGAATCTACATGTGGGTGATAGTATAGCACAACGAAGCTCCTTGTATGATCATTTTAGACCATTATTATCACTTTAATTCACAATTATAGAGGTTATTACATGAGGACATTGGTACTCCGTTGCATTTGAGAATGTTGTTTAACCCCAAGACTGATGGTCAAACGGAGCAGACCATTCAGGCATGGGAGTACATAAAAAAGTATTTCAGGTTATACTTTTTCCATATTTGGGAGGACCACCTATCCATTTCAGAGTTTTAATTCTACAACATATTCTCTTCTACTATCAATATTTCACCATTGGATGCCCTGTATTGGTGGCCCTATAGTTCATCCCTATAATGGACCATCCTAGGACAATCATGTTCTTGCAGGCCTAGAGTTAGACTGAGCCATGAAATTGGAGGTGAAAATTATCCAAGAGATTATGAGGACTACATATAGTAATCATAAGACAAATTCACAAAGACAATGGAGGAATTTAGAGTAAAATGGGGTTTACCATGTGTTCTAATGGGTCTCAACTCGTCATGGGTTTCATTTATTTGGATAGGGTGGAAAAATATCAACAAGATTCATTTTATCTTTATGTATGTAGCTTACATTTTGATGTTTCCCAACCTCTTAGATCTACAATCATAGTTATATTGATTAAAAAATGTCTTTAATATGTTATAGTTGTAAAAGTATTTGTACAACCAATAAAAATTTTAAAACTAGTTTATGATGGAAATTTAGGATGGGGATACTTTTTCAGAGTAGCGGGAAGAGATATTTTATTAATATGATATAGTTAATTTTGACTGATGGTTTATATTAGCGTGTTTCAAGTGGTAGAACAAGAATCTTAAGGAGAGTACATTGGTGCACGAGAAAAGGATGCATGCTCAGTACCAATGTATCATTGTGTAGACTTTTGATTGAATTTCTGATATATAAATCACTACGTTGGATAGAATTTATTGCCTTTGAATTTTTTGTATTGCTATATAATATTATGTGGATCATTTTCAGTGCATGGAACTGAAACAATGTGGGACTCTAAGCCATAGTTAACCAAAAATTAATTCCTAAAATTTAATAAATAAATTAAATATCACGTGTGTTATGTTTTCCTGATGAATTGAAGTAACTCTTGAATGGTGGAAGAAATTTGAAATTTGAGGCCACCGTTGAGTTTAGAGTGTTGTAATTGACCTAGATTCAACATAACTTGTTATGGAGTCATGTGTTGGGAAAGAGTTCCATCACGGGGGAATAAATAAATAAATTCAATTATACTAATTTAATTATTAATATTAGAATCCTAACAAAAGACACTAAATTATATATATATATATATAAATATATATAATTCCATGTAAAAATGTTAGGGATAGTTGAATAAACATGAAAACTGATAAAGGGAATTAGATAAGATCTTGATTGAAGATGCTAGAACATATTGTTGATCATTTATTACTATGCAATAAGAATTTATATTCTCATGGAAGACAACGACGTATATCAGTTCTTCATCATAGAACCATATTTATCCATGTATGTCATTTTTTATTTGAATTTTCCATATTTTTTATTCATATGATGAACATGAATCAATAAAATAAAAAATTATTTTTAGATAATTCATATTACAGAAACATGTCAAATTTATATACGGATAGGGGTATATATTTTTAATTATGTTACATCTACTTGTTCATTGTTGCAATGAAAAAAATTAAAGTAAACTGGGATCGTTTTATGGGGATCGTTTTTCAATTTTTATGCTTTTCCTTCCATTTTATTTGTTCATCATTGAAAATTATTTTGGCCAATGGTTCGATGAATATCAAAATTCAATTGTTGTGTAACCATTTCTTGTTGAAAAAATATTGATATCGAGTACATGGGTTAATATTGATGATGGGATTAATATATGATAATGGATCATGAGACTATGACAATAGTTTGGGCATGTAACAACGATGAGTTACAACAGGGGGTGAATGAGTATCAGATATAGAAGGAATATATCCAATGACTAAAACAAGGATTAATCAACCTCAAATTTTTCGGGAATGATGCATTACATAGTTAATTTGTGGGGAATAGAGTCATATAGTAATATGAAATAAAATTTTCATGGGTTTAATGAAAATAAAACATAATATTTTTTAGTCGTATAAAAACACGTTGTGTATTCCCCTATTATACAGGGATATGGTTTTGTGAGGAGATAAATATCATTCATTGTGTGACTTGAGTAAGATGTCATGAAACTATTTCTGACCATATCTACATGTACGAGTTGTATGGGCCTAGGAAGATGAGTGGAATTACATTCTTCATGGGATATTCCACATTCCGTGTATAACTTTGAAAGAGTATTTTAGTGTACATCCATTACAAGGCCAAGAGATAGAGATGTCCCACACATTGTTTGTGGTGTTACATGGTCCTTTCACACAAAATGGACATGAAAACGTGGTGTGATAAATTATTTTAACCAATCAACAAATGGAGACAGCGTATTCTTCAAGTACACACCTTGTATATATTCAATGATGTTTTGGTGCCATTTTATATTTATATTGGACATATTTCATTAGGTTATGTTACCTGACTCTATTACATGAGGGTTTATTATAGATATTTCTAGTATTCGTAGGATGGTGATCACCTCTAGGGAACTATAGTCTCAAATAGAGTTGTTGAAATCCTTATTTTATGTTAGATGTTGGATTCTCTATCAACATCATTACCCAAGTTTGGGTTCTTCTTATTTTTTTGGAAAATGCTATAAAAACACTAATCCCCTAGTTAATAGGATAATCTAGTTTGGGTAGTTGGTATACCACTTGAATTTGGGTGTAATACCCATATGTGTTATGATATCTTCATTCATATACTAACGAATTTTTATAGTAAGACATGAAGAGACTGAAATCTCAGGTGGAAACAATCAGTGTTATCTAACTCATGGAGTGTGTTCTCCTAGATGACTGTTATATGGAACCCTAAAGTAGAACCCTAGTCTACATTTAATTATATAATATTAAATTTTGTCATTATTATATATGTGGTTGATGTATCACTATGATGAGATGACTATTATTCATGATAAAACATTCTATGTGATTTTAGGGTGTCCTGCTGGGTATTGGTTTACTCACCAATTCACAGCCATTTCCCACACATGTTTTGTCTTATGAAGAAAATTAAAATTTTTATAGAATCCATGTTGGATCAAAACCAGGAAGTGCATAGTGACCTTGACATTCTGAGTTGTGTTCTAATGGTTTCATTTATATCATCCCCCATAGAGATAGAGTTTAGAATTGTTTTCATTTTTTATAGTGGGATATTATTTAGACAATAATTTCCATTACATTGTGGTTGTACTCTAATTGTTGGATTTCTCATGAATCCTGGCATGGTTATCATTTTTTTACATTTCAAAATTTCATCGTCTTGTACATGCATGACTTTTTTGTACATGAATATTAGGCTAAGGCCTCCCATGTTCGTGATAATCCTACACATTGTTGGTAGGAATCCCCTAGCCTATTGGACGTGGGCTTCGCATAGTAGTAGTTTTATATCCATTGGTCTAGTTTGTGAAACCCACATTATGATATTTTTTATTGATGTTCATTGATAGTATTTTATTAATATAAATTTACATGGTTATTTATTGATATCATTTTATTATTTACAAGGAATTATTTTGTCATCATTTATTTCATTCATATTTTTATTCATGTTCTTATTATTGATAAAATGTCTTGGTTTTAGTCATTTACTATTCCTTATTGAATATTTTTCTTTATTCATGATTTCTTTTTCATATGAATGTCCTTACTGAGCATCATAACTCACCTATTTTGTTTTCTTTCCCTTCAGTATGATACTAGGAAATGTTTTGCGATTGATATATATGGACATTCTAGAGAGATAAATAAGGATCACAAATAAAATACATTGTTGTATTATATATTTTCAAAATTACGATACATTATATATTTATATTAATTAATATAAATACTAAATTATTTTGTTATTCAAGATGAAATTGATCATATCTAGAATCAATGTAACTATAGAACAACTGAATCTATACAACTGGTGATTGAGACTTTATAAAGCCATTTACTATATGTTAGAGTCATGAATGTGAAATTATTCAAAAATTCTCTTAAATCAATTTCAAAAATATGAAAATTATCTTATAATTTAAAACATTTTTATATTAATTTCTGTAGAAACAAATTCACCATTAATTATTATCAATCATATTAACATATATTTAAAATTTTATGATTAAAAACTTGTTTAAGTATAGTCATGAAAAAATGATAATTATTACTTTTAGAGGGAATTAATATTTTTCATTAGACAAAATTTAAATAGAATAATATAACTCATTTAAAATAATAATTTTACCATTAACATGGCTTTATCATTAATATGAATAATAATAAATTAATGTAAAAAAATTATATATAGTTTATTAGAAAATATAATCATTTTGATCCAAAATATTATATCAATATTTTATTTAATTTTTTCATGGGATGAAAATATATTTATTAATACAAGTGTATAAATATGTTTTTATATAAAAATATATCATATATTTCAAAATTTATAAAAATAAGTTTAAAAATATTAGAAACTAATTTTAATTAAATAAATTCAAATATAAAAATAATTATTTTATATAATAATGATTCAATAACATTTAATAAATTTTTTTATTATTCCACTCTCATGTTAGTGTTTGTTTTAAAAATATCAGTAATTTTTCACTAGTAACCAAAATATAATCTAATTAGAAAAATAGAAAGAATTAATATTTAGAAAATATATTTATTCAAAAGAAAAAATATATTTTATTCTTGTCATAGTAAAATTATTATGTTTACCAATTTATTGTAAAAAATAAATATTGATATTGTTTTAAAGTAGTGTAAATGTGAAATTTTAAAATTTTCTTTTTCTTATATAGAATAAATAAAAAACATGATGATGATTTATAATATATTTATAGATAAGACATATTTTTTCCATAATATATATTTTATTATCCTAAATAAAAAATGATGCTAGTTTTCATAAAAATAAATTTTTATCATAAATTTCCTAATTTCGTAGTTAAATATATTAATTATTTTTTATAAATTCAGTACATTTAATAATCATATTTATTTTTATTTCTATATATAATTAATAATTTATTTATCCCAATTTGTGACAAGAAAATATATAACAATATTTTAATTTTATTTTAATTTTTATCATTTCATATTAGTTCAGTGTTGCATTCATTACAATCTATCAGACATGTTAGGTTTCAATGAAAAATAATAATTTTAAATATTAGGGTGTTAAAACAACCAATCATTAAGGATAAATTCATAAACAATATGGTGTGAGTACTCACATTATACCAAACATCTCACGATGGTGTTCCAAGATGAGTTAGTTGTGGAATAATTTCTCCGACACTTTTATCTTCTATGAACTCCATTCTTATGTGTTCTACACCCAAATATTATAAGATAATTATAATACATCATTTCTTGTATTTTGTTCAAAACACACTAATCATTTAATTATAATATTCAAATATCATTGATTATTTCAAAATGTTCAAAAAAAATTATCATCAAAAAATTATAACCATATATAATAAATTCAACAATAATGTTTATGTAGGGATTTCTCCATCAGTATATTTTTTACTCATTGGTATACTAGCATCAATATGAATTTGATCCAAATATACAATACCCTTTTCTAAATTTCCACTAATTGGTGTTTAATTCATTTTTAGTTAACATGATTTGAAATTATCTACGTAATCACGATAAAATAATTCATATAGTTCAATAATATCGAGTCCTAGAATATATTTATCATTCATATATCAATTTTGATAATGCAATGGTATGTGATATTATAATCAAACTTGATATTATTATTATTATTATTATTGGGAATTATATTATACAATTATAAAATATATAAACTATTTACCATGTTCCAGATAAAATGAAATTTTTTATATTTATATATAATTTCTCATTTTTAACAATGAATGATAATATAATCTTTAAAAGAATTAAAAATAAAATTTATATTTATTATAAGAACATAACCCCAGTTTTCTATTTTCATAACGAACCCATTTAGTATTCATAGATCATATGTGTCATCATCAAATAAAGTAACTCCTTCCACATTACTTACAACTAGATCAAGACACCATTTCCCAAAATCTATAATATCTATGTGTATTTTCATCAACATAAATGTTGTATTCAAAAAAAATATTTATTCCTCGTGATTTATAGTAAGCTATTTTTTTCATATAATATTGACAATAAAAATCACAAAAAAATCCTTTGTAGAATGTTTCTAAATTTATATAATATTATATAATTGATATATTATTCATAAATATATGAAATAAAAAATATTGACATTATTCATTCTATAATATATAAATAAGTCATATATATGGGATAATGTGTTGTTTTAAGGATTATCATTATGTATATTTATTGAATGTACTTTCTCTAAAATGATGACCCCATTAATTATTATTTTCAGACATTCAGGAAACATATCTAACTTGGTAAATATGTTTCTTTTGAATTTATCTCAAATGTGTTATTATTTAGGATATAAAACATTCATATAATAACATATGTAAATATTGTTTTGTTTTTTGAAAAAAATCCCCAATATATATATGAATATAAACTGAACTATATTTCTATGGTTTAATGAAAACCTTTATTTAAATATTAGCTTCACACAATTACCAAAAATATATTTGGTTATAGAATACTTAGCTTTATTAATTTACACAATTTCATACACTTAATAAAAAATTTCTATACTACTAAAGTAGAATGGGAATACATCAACATGTTTGGTCAAACAAAACTCAACATTGTTTGAGATAGGGTTACATGTGACATGTAGCAATTAATCCTCATATACAAAGGGATTATGAACACCAATGAGGGTATATAGTGATTTATTGGGAAGTATATAGAATTCTATAAGAATACAAAACATAAAAAACATAAAAACCAACCAACCTCCAACAAAAGAAATCTTATCGTATAGAATAAATAAATATTATCAATGTTTTATCCAATTTGAGAAACAATCATATTGATTTACTTCATATCTTTTTAACCATAAGGATGTTCAGAAATTAAAATTAGTAAATTGGAAAAACATAGAATAATCTCTACTACCGTCCTTTGGACCAATACCTTAACCCTGGTTTAAGATCCCATCATTTTCTAGATACTTCAGACATTGTGTTTTTTATTTGAACTTTGGTGGAAATATCATGTTTAGATATAGAATGTAATTGATGATAAAATGACTTGATATTCAGGTTTATTTTTTTATTTTACTCATTTGAATCCATTTATTTTTTTAGTTTTGAATAATTGGGGATTTGATGATTTTGGAAGGATTTGGAGGTGGTTGAAATCCTTTTCGAGAAATTTGGATGAAATATTTTCACATGAAAATTCCACACCATGTACATGTTACACAACCTAGAACTACAAGAAGATATAGGATATGAACAGGTTTATGATGTGAAGCAGTTACACTTCATAAAATTTATTCATACAGTGTATATATCGATAGGTATAAATATTAACCTAATATGATAGTTTTTTCATATATTTAAGGCAATGAAATGAATGATGTGAAGTGGTTACATTTGATGTAGTCAACATAACTAGTGGTTTTAAGGGTTCCATGATTTTGAATATCCTGACTATTTTTGTTAATCCATTAATCCTATCACGACCTATGTTGCTCTAATAAATTTCATGTATATTCCCTATAGGGTAGATTCATCATTTCTACATTTTATCCCTTTTGTGTTTATTTGCATTCGTTTCACGCCCATTTCCCATGTTTTATTATAATTGGATTGGGAATATTTTTACTATATTATTTATTTGGTGTTTTGATCTTTAGATGGTTTGATGTAGGTTTTTATTTCAATCTTCTATGTTATCATCCATATTGGAATTATCCATTTTTTGAACTTTGTTAATCAATGATTAATGGTATGGGGTTATAACCAAACCCTATGGTCTGTTTAATTGTGGTGTATGTTAAATATTGTGATTTTACTAATGTAACATGCTCCATAATTAGTCAGTTTTTTCATATTAAATCATAGATTTGGAATATTTATTATATCCCTTTGGATAAATTGTTTATTCGACTCCACATATGGATACTGATTGGGTGAGAAAAAATTTGAGTAATAAGAACATAGCCAATAGATTAAAGTGTGTTAAGAATGACATGATACCATAGTTTATTGGTTGATATAGAATCCATTAATTATGGATTACACCTTATTGATATGATTTTTTGATTTTTTGAGATTTAAATGATTTTTTAATTTAACGAAAAATAGTAATTTGAATAATTTTCAATGAAGTTTAAGATATGATATTATGATATCTATATTATTATTACATGTTAATTTATGATGATTTAATTATTATTTTGATTTTTCACTACCTCATCCCATGCATTAATGATTATGTTGAGTGGGTGCTACCTATATCCCTGTACTAATGCTTATATTGTGTGGGTCATACCTAGTATCGTGCTGATATACATATATTGAGGAGTTTCTACCTATTCCAATGCAATAATTTTCATATTTAGAGGAATCTTCCTATAATCGTGATTTAATCCTTATAGTGAGTTGGCTCTTCCCAGTCTCGTAATGTAACAATTATATTTAGCGTGTTCTTCCCCATCCCATGATGAAATACTCAAACTGAGCGACATGTGATGATTAATTTTTTCATGGTATATATATAGTTATAATGGACATTTTACATGCTCAGTTATATATGGAATTGTGTTAATGTAGGTTGAATGATGGAACATATTAATTAGTTAATCAATTAAATTTTATATCATGTTATTACAAGAACTTATTATTAATATGGTTTTGTATGGACACAGTGGTTTCGAACTACTGTGTTTTACCCACACCATATTTAGGATTCCATATAGTACGCATGAAGATATTTGGACGTTGGTTTGGAAAATTTCGAGGGACCTTATTGGGGATTATTTCATTGATAACTATATGGGATTAAGAATGGGGTTGGGTCCTATATGGGGTTCAGGACAAGGGTATTTTGGGATCATTTTCCATAAAAATTTCATTTTCCTTGTATTTTAATTCTATTTTAAATATAGATACATCTCATCATTTAATTACATAGTTATTCATTATTAAATTATAGTGTACCCATTTAATTTTGTGATTAATTATGATAAAAAATATTCCTCCCTGAAGTATTTCATTATTTTTAGGATGATTGTGATTATTGAAAAAATATGTTTTATAAGGTATGTTCTGGAGTTCCAAATATATTATTGACTAATAATGTTAATAAATATTCAAAAATAATAATTACTTCCCTATAAGCTTATATAAATTTCCATACCCTTGGTGACATCATTTCCTAGTGTTTTTTAAATGTTTGTGGTCCAAAATTTGGAGGTAGGATCAAGCATTATGAAAGATGGATTTCTATTATGGCCTTCTAAAAAAATGGGAAATGAATTAGTTTTTACATGATTTGGTTTAATGAATGGATTTTTAGGATGGAGTGGAGGATCATGAATGGGAATCACAAATGTGTGGATGATTGACTTTAATCTCTATTACTACGAGAAGATTCACGAGTGGGGAATCTCTATGGAGCTTCCTAAATATAAGAAGCATCATGAAAAAAAATGGGAAATCATTGGAAAATTGTGATGAAGTGGATGGAAAAATATTTAATTGGTGTAAATGCATATAAATACACCTATACACCATTTATAAAATTGATGGATAATTATTGAAATTTATACTTCTTTGGATTCAATAAGTTATTTTTCAAAGGGAGTTCTTGAAAAAGGGATAACAAATAAAAGGAGTTCATGAAATCTATGAAATCCCAGAAAAAATTTTATCCATTGATATTGTTATGTGATTCATAAATTATAAGAGATATTTTTTAAATGTTTTTTCTTCATGAAGTCTAAATGGCCATTAAAAATGATATGAGATTTGTTATGGTAGATATAATTTTGAAAGTATTGAAAATGGGTTTCCTATTAAAACTTTTCGTAAATTTCTATTAATAAATTGGATAAATTTGGAACCTAAATAAATTTTCTATCTACAAAATATGATATATTAATTATTGTTAATTATGGGACATACAATTCCATAAACCATGTGTGGATCCGTTCCAGAGCAGTTAGTAAAGGAAGATAAATATGGTTATTATTTCCACTGGAAATGAGTCAAATAATGTGACCCAAGGAGTGGACATTGGGAAAATTTTGAGCTGACCCTAAACCATGTAAATTATGATACAATGGTCCTAGAAGTTATCTAGCACAAACCATAAAATTTAGAAGTGATTAATAGTGGTATCAGTACATTAACACATTATCATTGTAAACATCTTAGATGTAGTCTAGTGAGGGTGAACCAATTAAAATTACCATCTCATGCACTATTTCATTTCCCTTCATATATTTTTGTAAGAGACAGAGAGAAGTGGGTTTATTTAAATATGATAAAGTATTTTAATAGGATGTTGTTTGAATCTATCATACCCAGATTCACCCCAACTCATGGTATTTTTCCTAGTTTGACCAATAACTGATATTAGATAAAAATGCTAAAAGTCATTGGTTTGCTTTCAGTTGAAGAAATGGAGGTTTTTAATCACAAAGACATTTTTATCATCAATGGAAACTATTTTAAATTATGGAAGATTTAGAAGCAGGAAAACTTCTAATCATTAGGAATGGATGTATTTACACCAGATATGCTAGAAATATGATTCAATATTAATAGTGATGTTTTATCAAAATCTTTCCGAAGGGAATAGCATGTTGACTCTAAATGATTAATTGATATAGGTGGATCTCTATCTAATGAAATATATATAATTGAAATGTAGTTTATGTCATACCATGATTTCTGGGAAAAGTAATTTAGCATTTATGAAGGTGAATCAAAAGTCATAGAAGAATAGATGAATGTATCATGTAACAAGTATAAAGATCTCATAATACTCCTAAATGAGGACATTAATAAATTCATTAACAAGGTGGATAGGTTTTTGGAACATTTATGTGTTATTATAGAAATTATTGAAGATATAAATATTATTAAGTGCATCCTGAGCAAACTACCACACCACATTGATTATAATTCTTTTTTATTGGAAGATAAATATCTAAATGATAAGACATTGGATAGTTTTAATTATAGTCAGGTTTCATATGAGATGATAAATAATGATAAAAAGTACTGAGAAAAATATATGTCTGTATAAGTGTAATTCAAGGCCATTATAAAGCTCACCATTGAATATGGTTAGGAAGAATAATATAATGATTAGATGATTTCATTTTTCCCCTCAAATATTCTCTGAGGAAAATGAATATTCCAATGGAAACTAACTCTTACTTGGGTTCCATTAAGAATGGTTGGACATATTGAATCATGGTTCCCTATTATGTTTCAATAATATGAATATAATGATGATTAAACTCCCATGAATAATTATTCAACCGCTGATAATGTCAATAATAATTTTAAGAAACAATTCTTCTATATGATGAGTCATCTTTCAAAAGAAGATGGCAGTTCAAAAGAATATGAGGATGAAGAGTTGTTGGACAATAATCATAATGAAGGTTATTAAATGGTGGAAATTATTTGAAATTCCCAAATAAGGGAAGAATGTGACAATTATGAAGGACACGTTGAAGTAAGATTAGACCCTGAGGTCGAATTAGAATCCTCTTTTACGGAAATTTATGTTTGGAAATCCAATACAAACAAATACACTAATGTTATTGGTGAAAGAAACCATCATATGTAGTAGAAGATAGAATTTAAGTCTTAGATAAATAAATATATTTAAAAAATTATTTCATCAATACTAGAGAGCTCATGAAATGATGTTCATTACATACTAAAATTCAATGAACAAAAAATAGAATTTTATATTATGAAAAACATTGGAAAACATCAGATAAAGCATATTAATTTCATTGAAGAGGAATTCCTTCACCTATGATGATGTGTTAAGGATCAAGAAAAACTCATGACCATATACCAAATATACAAATCATTTCATTTAGTAATTATAAAAGATACAAGTGGAGCATAGAGTTCCAATTGGACAAATACAATTGTCAAATCCCATTGTTAAGGATGGTATACAGATTGATAGAAAAAAGAAAGGAGTAATTTATCATGGAATAAATTAAGCGTCAAATCCAATATTGAAAATTAATTTTGATATGAATTAGAACTAAAAGATTTATAGAATTTTAGGGAGAACCAATACCAGAATATTCCCACATAGTAATGCACCCTCCATGGGATGCAATTATTGTGGAATGATGGGACACTCAGAAAATGTATGTTTCATCACTCAGAGGTACTGAAGGGAATAAGGCCAATATATGAAGCCATGTAGAAATCAATATTACCAAACATCATTTTATGGTTACTATTTATTGGTTTTATGATTTTATTACATGGAATGATACTACTCAACATCAATAAAATAAATGTTCCAATGCATAATGAATGTGTTCATAACCTGAAATTAAATGTCTCATCAAATGAGATGAAAATGAAAAATAATTTTTCATTATATTATGATAAATATAGTCTATCATACTTTTATAAAGATCAATATATTATTAAATACTAGTTATTATGTAAAAGATTATATCAAAAAAATAAATATGAAAATAAAATGGTTGAAAATATTTATTTTAATTCATTTGATGACACATGATTAGGGAACATTGACATTTGGTACACCTCCAATATAATAAGAAATAATGAACATATATATGGAATTAGATAGGAAAAAAGAAATTATTTTATGATTTGGTAATTATGATGTCCGGAAAATATATGGTTTAGGAAAATTCATGTTTTTGGGAAAAGACATGAGGCATGCATATGTACTGATTTTTGAAGATCTCAACCTCACCATTCTATGTGTATGTCATCATTATGGATCTGGACATACAAAAAACATTGTGATGAAATTCTATCTCATAATTGAATATGATTCGGGGGTTGTTTTTTATGGATATAGTATAAAGGAAAATATATACCAAGTAAGTGGGTAATAATATAAGTGGTTTGTGACCATGGAAGAAGTGGAAATATTTTAGAATAAACCTATATTTCATATCAGGTAATCATTATGGGAAGATATGGTGAAATTATACGTTGTTGGAGAACTCCCTAGGTTACCAAATGATCATACTCATACATGTGATGCTTGTAAATAGGGGAGGAACGTTCAAAATAATTTTAAGGCAATAGAGGAAAAGTCAAAAAAATATGATTTTTTGGTGAAAAATGATTTGTGTGGACCTATCTCGCAAATTTATATTATTGACATGAGATATTGTTTTTTATTCAATTATTATTTTAGTAGAATTTATTGGGCCTCAATCATCTCCCATACATTTGAGGTGTTTAGTTTCCAAAATACATATTGAAGTTATTTTGAAAAGGTGTTGGGTCAAAGAATCTGGAGGATCTGAACAGAGAGTAAAACAATGTTCACAAATATCCAAGTGGATGATTACATTCAGAAACATGGGATCGTGCACCATCATTTAGATATACGAACTCCATTGAAAAATAAAGTAGCTGGGTGAATAAATTTAATTATAGACAATAAAGCTAGAACAATTCTCAATATAAAATACCTTCTTGAGATGTTTTGTAAATAATTAGTGACATCCTTAATATACAAGTCAAATAGACTATTATAATTTGTGAAAGAATAGAATTCTTCATATGATCTATTGTATGAAATGAATCCATAATTTAAGTAATCTCGAATCATTGGATGTTTGTGTTTCATTATCAATAAAGAGAAAGACATGAAGTATAAATCTCATGGAGATGAATTAATATTTCAGGGACAATCAAAAAAAATCATATAAATGATTCAATAATAATCTGTGAAATGTTGTTGAAATTAATAATTTAACAACAGTAGTGATAGAGAATAATATTCAATAAATACATGATCAGTATTAGAATGATAGTGATAAAGAGATTAGAAGATCATGGGATATTCTAGTTCTATAAGATAACTAAGAATAAGTTCCAGATAAAAAGAAAGAAGAGGATAAAATATTAAATGAAAAATGAATGAAGATATGTTCTAGAATTTAAATTAGAAACATAATTGGTGATTAGATAACATCAGTACTAACAAGGAGAATTAAGACTCTACAAAAAGCATCATTAATATCATAGGTTTAATTATATGTTTTGATGAGTCATATAGAGAGGATAATTGGATTCATGGTATGAATTGAGATCTTGTAAAAATAAAAAAATCATTCATGAGAGATTTTTTTGAGATGAAGAGATAAAAACATCACTGAGACAAAATGGCTCTTTCGTAATAAGACAAATGAAGATGGTGTACTGCTTCAAAACAAAGATCAACTATTATGAAATGGGTAGTGCCAGATAAAGTGTATCAATGTTGATGGAACATTTTCTCATGCTCCATGTCTGAAGAAAATCATATTATTATTCTCCATAGTAGTGAAAAAAAGGTTCAATTATTTTTATATAGAGGTAATGTCAACATTTCACAATAGAGTTATCAAAGATGATGTTTATATGGAGAAAAATCGCTTTTCCATTTATGAAGATGATCATTTTGTTTTTTATTTGAAAAATACATTATATAGGTTGAAGCATGAACCAAGGGAATGGTATTGAAAACATGACATGTTATTTGAAAAATCATGGTTTTCAATGTGGATGAGTGGATTAAAATAAAAATTTCAATAATTATAGTAATAAATAGATTATTGTTCTAGATTATGTTGAAGAAATTATATTTGGTGGATCAGATGATTAATATATTTATCCATTGAAAAAATTAATGACAAGTAAATTTGAATTGTTAATGATTGGTGAAATGATTTTTTTTACATGGTATACATCTAACACAAGGAAATAATAACACATTAGTTTATCAATATAATAATTCCATCGATGTATTGATAATATTTTTAGTGGATAATTATGTGTATATGATGACTCTAGTTGATATATGGAAGTAAATATCATGAAACGATGATGGAAAAGTGGTTAATGTCACTGAATACAAGCATTTTATAAGAAGCTTGTTTTAAAGAGTAGACACAAGACCAGCTATTTTTTTCCACATATCATGAATCACAATATCAATTTAACCCCTATAAAACCCACATTTTATCAGTGAAATTAATACATTGGTATATCAATGGAATGGGGGAATTTAGTTTTCTGTACAATGACAAATCTCAGCAAGTTTTATTTGGAAATAGATATGATGATTGGGCCAGATTAGTATATGATAGGAAACCGATGTCATTGGGTTCATTATATCTTGGTGTATATTTTATTTCAAGGATAAAAATTAAACATGATTTCATTTTGTTAAAATCCTTATAATTTGAATATAGTGAGGAAACACTAGTGTTCAAGAAGTCATTTTGATAAAACATCAACATGATGATTTCGGAGTTGATGTGAAGTCTTCGATCAAAATCCACTATCGTGATTGGAGTTATATATATCATAGAAAAAATATATATCATCACATGAAGAAATAGATCATTGAAATGAAAGTCTAATTTATCAATGATTATGAGGAACAAGAGCTTTTGAAGCTTGAGTATGTTCCTACCTGACTACAAGTAGATGATATTATGATTAATGTTATATCCAAAGAAGCATTTGAAAGATAGTTACAAGCATTGGGAGCATATATTACTACCCACACCTAAAAAACGTGGATGTGGGTGCCCCTCTCCCAATGTTATGCTATTTTTTTCTATAATGTGTAGATCTGTTTTGTTTACCCAGTGGTAGAATCATCTTGGTGACCATCATGTTTATTGTCATTGGGAGTGAATTTGTAGATATTTAAGTGGAGAAAATAATTTAATTATTTTTAATCAGCATAGAGGTAGAGGATAATAAGGGGATCATGGATGTAGGTGGACATTCAATGTTTTAAAGGTAGTAGGAATATGAAAAAGTAGAAAATTATTCTGGGACATGATGAGTATTATGGTTTATGAGGGAAAAATCCTGATTATTAGAGATTATCATGGATAACATTAAGCATTCCAAAAAATGAGATCATAATTAATGAATTTTGGGGAGTTTTAAATATGATGATGATAAATATTGTTGATAAATTTTTATATATCTCAATATATGAGTCTCTTGAAGAAAGTATTTGAGTGGTTTTTGAATGAGGGATTTCGTTGATTAACATTTCATTATACTCTTACCTCTCTCACCAAGCATTGTTCATGTCAGAATAGATAGTATGTTTACTAAATCCTATATTTTTATCACAATCATAGGAGTTCTTTTTAATTATATGGACGAATATTTAATTATTTATCAAAATATGATGACTTTTCAACAAAATTATAGTGGTATATTATTGGTAAACATTTATTCAAATATAGTTGTAGTGATTTTAGAAATACTGTGTTTCTTGAAAAAGGGGGATTTTTAAGGAATATTGTGGGGGTCCATAGATATTTTTGTCTAATAATGTTGAAAAATATTCATGAAATTTTATGTATTCCTGTGAAGTGGTATATAATATTACATACACAAGGTGACACAGTTTTCTATTGTTTTCAAAAAATTTGGGGTCTAAAATTTGGATATTGGATCAAGCATCACGACAGATAGACAAACATTAAGGCCTTATAATAATATTGAAAAAGCATGACTTTCACAAATATAATGTTTCATGAAGGGTGTTTTGAGAAAGTGTGGATCATTTCATATTCATTGAGGATTGATGATAATTTATTCTACTATGAGATGATTAATGAGAAAGAAATTTCCATGTTACTTATTAAAGATATGTAAAATTCTGAACGAAATGGGAGAGCATAGTAAATAAGGGATGACTTCAACGAATGCTTCTGGAATTAGTGAAAATGTATATAAATAGGTCTATAGATCTTTTTGAAAAGGTAGTGAGACTTAACAAAAATTCTAAGGCTCTGGATTTGTAGAGGTGGTTCAAGAAGTGTGTCCTTGTGAAATGGTTTGTGAATAATGGGAGTTTATGAAGACTATACAACCCACAAGTAAATTATAATAATAAAAAATTATGTGTGCATAATGGTGGCTGTGTGAGAATCAAAATTAGAGGATGATTTATTATGTTTATTTGAGCTCTGTGAAAGAGGATTACTCTATGAAGGATATGAGCATCACAAAAGTATTGAAATGACATTTCCATGTAAAATATATGGTAAATTAGTATTCATCAATTAGATGAAAGTAGAACATCAACATAAAATATATCTATAATGGATGATATACTCATTATTGATAATAACGGGACATGCATGTCTGTAAACTCAGAGTGGATCCTTTCCAGAGCATTACGAAAAGGAAGAGTAAGTAGGTGATCTTTTCTATAGGTAGTTATCTAGAGAAATACACTTAGGGAGTGTCCCTTGGGAAAATAGTAAGATACCTATTCCTTGTAAAGGTTGTGATCTTGTTCATAGAAGTTATCTAGCCTAAAACCTATAATTAGGCAGTGAGACATTTTGGATTTAGAACATCGACACATCACTTTTGTATAATCCTTAGATGTACCATATTTAGGGAATACCATATAAAATCATTGTGTACATTCATGATTTCAATTATGTTCATACATTTCTATGAAATAAGGATACATGTGTGATTTTTTTAATGAAGAAACAACATCTGAAGAGGTATTTCATTTAATCTATCATACCATGATTCACCCCCATCATTGTGTACTTATCCTATTTAGGGTAAAAAATAATATTCTATATATATGTCTTTCTTTTGTTATAATAATATAAATTATATTTTTATGTATGCTTTTTATTTACACTATTCTATGAGTTATAGTATTCCCACTATACATACTAGTACTTTATTACTAGTGGGAAGCCTCTGGTGTGTTGGGAGGATTACTGAGGTCCCAAAACCATACTGTTTTGGCCATGTGACAGAGTACCAGAACATGGGATTTTATAAAAATTTATAATTTTAGTATTATTATTTTTTCTATAATATCTAATAAATATAGAATGTATACTAGGATGAGTCGGAAAATGATAACAAAATTGAATATTGGAGTTTCAAACCCATGTATTTATAAATGGCGAGTACACAAGGATGTGATTGTGTTTTATGTTTTTAACTTGTTACAATTGATAGTATTTATCCTAGGGTGAATCAATTTTTTTGATATATTTTTCTTTTATGATTATATTATTTTTTTATATTTTTACTTATGACCCATTATAGAGTCATATTGGTATGCTTGCATTATTATTGGCACATAGGGATACATATTGACATGCATTGTTCATGATTGTGACATATTTATTGAATATTTTTTAGAAATTTCTATTTGAATGGTTATAGGTTTTATGAATTCAAAATAATAAATGAATGAAACTAAAATTGATGACCCTATATAACACTTTTAAACTATTTTTAGATAGAACATGAGAAGTGGTTCCCTTTTGTATTCACTTGTTGAGGTTGAACTTGTTATTATAACAAGTGTTCTAAGGAGTGTGTTGTACTTTTCTAGAAAAATCCACCTCATCATCATGATGATGAGCATCTTTTGGTGAAAATATGTGCAACATAATATAAATGAGCTAAATATTAATGTAGATCTCGAGGATCAGATATATCATTTTCTTTATGATAGCTTCTTGAGCGCTAGACGTACCACAGAATTGGAGATTGTGTGCATCATTCCATCAATGTTTTAGAGGAGGAGAGATTTCTGTCCATTGTATTAACATTTGATTACTAGGGATTCGGTCTCCAAGGTATCCATGATTTAAAATAAGTCATGATAGATGATATTTAATAATAATGAGACACATATGGAGAGGAGGCTGAATTTTTATGCGTATATGCATCGTGGACCTACCCATCATTTGTGGGATATTAAAGAAAATGATAGAAAACAATATGACTTCTCTCATAGTACATCAATGAGATGTTATTGATGAATTTCTATCTGTATCCATTGAGGGTTGATATGTCTTTTGAGTTCAAGAATATGACACAGTAGAGCATGTTAATGAGGGAATACGATGAACATCTCACTAACATACAACACTTTTATCACATTTTTAGCTAATGATGATACCACTAGGGTGATTCATTTTTAGGAAGGGAATTATTATGATCATTTCATTGGTGTAATTTTTTTATGAGAACCTTTTCATTTGTGATGGATTAGACACTCATCACAGAGGGAAATCTATGAGAGTCCCCTATGAAGACACCATCCAATTTCACTAGGGTGAACATGGAGATCGTGTTTTATGGAATGAAGCACCAATAATTCATTTTATTTTAAGTTAATAGAAGACAAATAATTCAGCGTAGTGGGAATCCATCTCAAGAAAATGCCCTATTGTACTGATTTCAATGTGATAATTTGGGAAAAACGTGTACTTACCTTCCATACCCCACTTTGGAGTATCATTATTTTCTTATGATGAGATATCAATAGAGGTTTTATAGGGGAATGTAGTAATATAGATGTAGAAGGCAACCAAGAGATGTACTCGAGTTTGGGAAGGACTCATCTACTCCTTAGTAGATATGTAGTTGGAGTTCCATAGGATGTTCCGGTTGATACATGAGGAGTGGTATCCTAGTACATGAATGGTAGTGTCAGGTAGAAGGAGTATCATAGTGGAATCGGGTCATAGATAAGGGGAGAGGGGCTAGTCAGTTGCACGTCATGCAGACCACTATAGATATTATAAAAGTAAGTCCTACTAATGGAATACGAATGATTCTTTATTTTATACCCTCTCTGCTATTATTTTAATATTGAAGAGTCACATTATTTTATTGTATAATAACTTTTAAAATTCATTTAGATTGGTTTTGGAATTGTTGGATGTGAGTTTGTCACTCGATTCACCATTGGGAGTTCAGTCATATAATACTAAATATTTACAACTAAATTCTATAGAGATTTTCTATTAACATTTATTGTGGGAATCATTTTATTTTTTAATGATATTTTCAATTAGACTCTCATCATGGATTGGTTATTCCTATACCAAACACATATTTTAATTTACTTGAGGTATATTGCCTTTTTATCATTACAAATATGCATCTATACTCACCATGATGATAAGGATCATGAGGATGGTCATGAAAGACTAATTCTATACAGATTTGATTTCCACATGTATCAAATAGTAAGTATTATTAAATATAATTGTGGAATGTATTAGAAATGGTTTCCACCAATGATTGACAATTTCCACAATATATTTCTTGATGATTAATATACTTTACTACCGATGTGGGCGATCTAGTTCACAATTAATTCAATGTATGGAAAAGTGAAATTATCTATCCTACCATGTATAATGGAACCATTAATTCTTCCAGATTTGAATTTTTATTTGGAATATCTAGAATCTAAGGGTTTTATATGGCTATGTTAATCTCCATTTGGTTCCCTACTTACTTCCCCTGGAATGATGATGGAACTATGGGATTATCTATGGATTATCAGAGATTAATGAAAATAACATTCAATAAGTGATAAAATCATCAATCAATCAATGATATATTCATTTAGTTGACATTTACTATGATCTTATCCAAGATTGATCCGATATAATGATACAACTAGTTAATGGTGATACCTTTAGACATACCTTATTCTTCTTTTAAGATAAGGTAATGATTTTATGAATTTTTTGATGTTGTTTTGTATTAGAATTTCACAGGTAGTATTCATTGATTTTTTTAAATAGATGTTTCATAAATTTATGGATTGGTTTTTGCTAAATTTTTTTGATTAAATAATACAATACACTCAGTCACTAGACAATGATTCAAAACATATTTCTATTCATAGAGTATGTTGAGTGAGATTCATTTTTACAAAAAGATAATAAAATGATTTTTCTGTATTGAAAAAGTTAATTTTATGGGATATATCATCTCATAGGTATGAGTCTCAAAAGACTTATATTAGGTTCTGATAATGGTATATTTGAGTGACGTAAATAAATTTCATGATACAAACTTTACTGAGTTTGGATGGTTTTTATTGGTAATTTATCTTAGAAATATTGCATCTGGAAGCACTAATTTATTTACCAATAAGGGGGAGGTGTTTTATTATAGTATGAATTTAAGGGATCTATTCCATAAATGAAAGGGTGTATTCCCTAATCACATATCATTACATAACCTATTCTATGTACACCTTATATTGTGCACTTTTATTCATCCAGATTTTTACTAAGAGAAATTCTCATATTGGAGGATTGAGTGTTTTTTCATGGATCCAGACATTTGTCAATAGAAGAGAGGAATTATCATAATCATGATTTGGTGTATGAAGTGGTGTCACTTTCCCTAAGATGTTGTATAAACTATCATGTGAGTGAGAGTTTTTTGGTATAAATGAATATTAATAGTCTCAAGTATATATTTTACCAATTGGACACGATCCTTCAATAAATGAAGTGGATCGAGTTTCAAATATCTTTTGAATTTGAGTTGGTTTATAAAACAAGAAAGTTTGTTTCCAAATTTTTTAGCTATAATATACAAAAACTGGAAGTATGGTAGTCTTGAAATAAGTGACAGGTGATGTCATTATTTGAAATCATGAATTTATATGTTTAGGATTATATGGGATCATTATCTCTTAAATAAAAACCAACTATAACACTACATATTGACCTATTTGGGATAGATATATTATCTAATTTTGTGTTCTTTGTTCTGAGAGACTGATTATATGGTGGGAGACCTAGTAAGGAATGTCACCTAGAAGCAAAAATTCTATTCTTTTACAAGGATGAGTATGGGTTCCTATATGATTTTATGAAGAGTTGATATTATAATATAACGCTTCTCTATGTGTGGAACATCATTATAGGAAAGATATGTATCATAATATCACTAGAAATTACTAGTTGTTAGGAATAAAGAAATATTTAACATGTTTTTTAGTGAGATGTTTCATTTGTCAGTAGGTGAAAGATGAGTATCATAGGCTAGCTAGGTTGTTGGAGCCACATTCAATTACTAAGTGAAAATTAGATGATTTCACTATGTATTATTTGATATTATTTCCTAGGATAACCCATATGATGTTAATATTATGAGAGATCGTGGATCAAATATTAATGGTCCCCCACTTCATTCTTAATAGAATGAACATCACCATTAATCATCTAGGTATTTTTATGTGTGTGATATAGTTTGTTTCATGGTTTTCCAAGGTGTGTTTTTTATAGAGATTATCATATCAATAATTGGATTAAGAAGGGACTTATGAACTCTCTAGGATCACAAATTTTTTGAGATCGACCTATCATCCTGAAACTGATTTAAAATTAGAGAAGAAAATTTCAGTATCAGTGGATATGTTACAATATAGTGTATTGGGTTTCAGTGGTTCATGGTAGTGTCTTATAAAGCTCACCGACATTACATACAATAATAATTGTTTTGATAATCCATCTACATTGAACATTTTAAGGTACTGTATGAAAGGATATGATGGTCGACTCATTTCTCTTTAGAGGGAGGTGAGTTAGTGAATTTTGGGAAATTCCTATTCTAGGATACATTTGATTAGGTTCTTGATGATTAAGAGGTAGTTGATGTCCACATACAGTAGGAAGAAATTGAATTCCCACCATCACAGAGAACCTCGAGAGTTTTAGTTTTCTTATTAGGTTTTCCTTCTTATATTACCTAGGTTAATGAATTGTCATATTTGGAAATAAGAAAAGGTAGTGCACAGGTGAATCAGGCTATTTTAGAGCACAGATAGGGTTGATTAAGTTCCTTATTTATCAGACCTCCTACAATACTACAATTTCATGCATGATGTGTTTCTTGGGACAATTTTTTTTAAATTATCGGGAACCTTTCCTTGTGGTCGACATCAAGGATACCAACCATTGTGATGCTACATCCTTTGAGGATCATCCAACTAGAATATAATCCTTAATAAGAATTATATCTACGGTTTAAATATACCTCTCGATTGAGTGGACTGGAACAATGGCGTGTTCATGATGAGACCATGGAGAGAAGATATGATGTACAAGGATAATGCCCATACTTGTTCTCAATGACCACACATTGAAACATGGAGAAGATTAATCACAATATAATATATGATGGTGAGGTTGTAACATCTCATATTTTTATGGGTATATCCCCATATGAGTTTTCCCTTAGTCCCTTGATTGATATGTCTTATTTCGAGACAGAGATCCTTTTTTGGTAAAATGAAATAATGTTTATGGATTAATGTTTATATTAATTAATAATGAAAGAGTGTATATGTGTTATATAAGAATACAATATCTTTATTTGAGTTTAAAGTCTCTGGATATGGTTAATATCATTATGATGAAACTGGGATGAAATCTATTTGGTGGGAAATCACACACCATATGAATGTTACATGATGTGTAACTGTCCCCAGCCAAAGGTTGTTAATTAGTTCATGATAAAAATTGGTTACATGTTGTTACTCCAATTCATAAAATGTATATGGAATTATGAAAAATATTAAAGTGAGGAAACATGATTCTCAATGTTATTTAATGTAATTAAATACACACTATAATGAAGTTATACACTATTTAATCCTCACTCCCATAGGATTTAAGTTTTTCATTTGTCCAACACTCCTTATACATTCCATGAAAATATTCCTCTTCTCAAGACCTAAGGTTCTCCATGAAATTTTGGGTCCCCTACCATTGACTCAAAATTTCTATTTCTAAATCAGATAAATGGTGAGATTATTATTTTTAGTTTCCCTCATCTCCCCCATCATTCTATTTTATTACGATGTGAATCTATTGAAAAAATATTTTATATGGTTTATTATCTTAACTCTGGTTGATATTGGTTCTTCTTGTAGGCATCTATTCCATTCCCCTAATTGACATTTTTGATGGAAGTGCTCTATTAATACCTGGTTAAAGTTGTGATGTCAAAATCTAACCATATAGTCTGTTTAATTATCATGTATATGAAATATTATAATTACTACAATGTAAAATTAACTATAATTAATAGGTTTTTATGGTAAATCATGTATCTTAAATATTTATTACATCCATTTGTATTCAATGGTTTGTGTGACCTAGATTTTTGGAATCCCAGTGGGTGAGAGAACATTTGAGTAATAAGAAAATTGTTAATGGTTTAATGTGTTTTTATCATGACATGATACCTTAGGGGATTTCTTGATATAGAATTCATAGGGAATGGAATACACTTATTGATATGATTGTTGATCATTTGGGATATAAATGACAGTGTAATTTAAAAACAAATGATAATTTTTATAATTATTCATTGATGATTTTTATGTGATATTTTCATATCCTTAGTTTATTGAATGATTTTTTTATTAACCTAGAATTCCTATATTGAGCGGGATCAACCCATCCCCACATTGCATTTCTTATTTTGAGTTAGACCTACTCAGTGCCAATTATAAATGCTTATATTCAATGTGCTTTGTACAGTATTAGGATAAAAGGCCAACAATGAGCAGGATCTTCCTAGCCCCATAATGTAATGATTATATCAAGTGGTATGTTCCCAATACCTTTATGTAATTATAATACTAAGTGTGATCTTCCTAGTTTGAGAATATAATTCTTATATTGAGTAGGTTTTCCCTGGTCCCAAACTAAAATTTATATATTAAGGGCTCTGCCTAGATATTTGATTTTTCTATTGTATATGGATATAGTTGGAATAGTCATGTTACATGATCAGATATATTACAGAATGGTGTTGACGTAGTTTGATTTCTGTGTTAAAATAATTGATTAATTAATACACCAGTGTATCACTTTATTTGATAAACATATTCTTAAAATAGATTTTTGACATGGTAGCGTCAACCTACTGAGTTTTACTCACACAAAAGTCATCAAACTATTTGTACTCGAATATTTTAAATGGTATTTAGTTTGTATAAGTGAAAATGAATTCTTTATGATTATTTTCATACTATATAGATGGAATGGTGTATAGAGATCAATAATATGTGGGGTCTGAGATTGGTGATTTTTGGGATTATTTTGAGTAATATGTATATATTTTTTATTCTTTACATGTTGAAATTTAGATACATATCACCTTGTAATTACATTACTATTCATTATGGATTTATTGGTTTCTTATTGACTTTCGAGTTTTATGAGATTATGTTTCTGCTATTCTTCTATTTCTATTATATTTATTATTACCTATTTATATATATTATTTTGTACCTTATACATGAGGGTAGAGACTTCCCACAATACATATCAGACAACCTCGACTAGTTAGAATCCTCTGTAATATGTGTTTGTGTTCTTTAGATCTAATAAACAACCCTTTTGTCCAAGTGAGAAAGTGCTAGATCAGGGGATATAATAACCAGTCTTGAATTTACAATTGAAAGTCCCCTTCCCAATTTAATAAAATTATTGTGCTGATCCTAAAAGAACAAATAATGTATTCATCTCTTCGTGGATTATTCAGATTTTGATAAATAAATCACATTAGGGAACCCACATACAAGTGTCCAACATACACATCATATATAGTGTATCCAAATGTGATATTTGATAAATAATAAATATCACTACAAATAGAATAAATTAATTAGCATTATCCCTTGGGTTCGATGGTGACACTTAATGTTGAAAATGACAACTTTGGATAGTAAATTATTTCATTAAACATGTGATAGAATCATGTAAGGTGTTGGATAAACTCACATGTTGGAATAATCCAAAAAAAAAACTCAGGCATGAAAATGAACACTGAATTGTCATATCACATATGAATGAAATTGACCCCACTAATCCCTCAAATCATATATAAGGAAAACATTCCCCACCCTGAATATCATATCGTATTCATGAAAAATATCCACATTCGATATTCACATTGTAAATTTGGGTGAAATGTGTTTCCAAATAGAATATCTCAATTAAACTATTATGGGAATAAAAAGTCATAATAGATTGTATATATAATATAGGTGAATGGTTCAAACCTAATATATCATATATTTAATAAGGGGAAATATAGATCCTCCTTCGACTCGTATTTCATGACATTAAGATACATATATAATGTTTTCTCTCCACTTGGAATCTCGTATCATATACAAATGGGGGCACAATTCATTTTGTAACTATGTATATAAATGTTAATATATATATATATAAACTATACCACTGGTTTTAAAATCTCATGAGATCATTATATTATTCCACATGGTTAGCCACTCAACATCACCCACTACAGATACAATTGTCTTGATATCTATGAATTTACCAATACTTAATAAACGAAACAAAGATCATACAAAAAATCATTACTCATATTCAAATAAAAAATCTGTATTGATCACAACTAGAACATCTTGGTTGCATATTGTCATCATTAGGAGATTATACATATTATAATCTTATTAAAATGGGAATCACCTTATGTATCTTAAACCCATTCCAATTCCTTTTTACTATAACATAGACATATGACACGCATCTTGGTGTTCCCTCATCCCATAATCCCATTAAGAATGCTATCATGAATGATCAATGTATATCCACAACAAGTAATAATACATAACACTACGCCCCTAAAAAAGTTTCCATCTCATGACAACTCAAATTATTGTCCATTGAAATCACATTCCTAGTCACCAAATCAATCTCTTGTCCTTCAATCGGGTCTTGATGAACATATCCTATATGAGATATATTCGCGTCATTACTGTCACATACATGACTTACTTTGAAGTTAAATTTCATTTATTTTCCTTTCATTCTTTGTTTTGGATGGTTTCCAAAGGTTTTATGGAGAAATAGATGAGTTTTCATAAATTGGGCCAAACCGTGAGCCCAATTCCAGATTTAAAAAATAAAATTTGTTTTCTTTATAAATTTTTCATTTTTTAATATTTTTCCTTCATTCCAATTTCTAAATGGTCTCCTCTGACCTATTAACACCAAAATATAAATTTGGAACATTTATAAATCCATAATCATGGTGGATATGGGTTTTTATTTAAGATATTGAGCCTGCCCGATGGCCCATTTCCTACATTAAAAATAATATTTAAATTTTTTATATCTCCTTCACTATTTGCGTTGTTTCGGTGATTCCACCTCCCACTCGACACTATGAAACCCAGGCGCACTCCCATTTCCCTCCCCCCTCCTTGGAGATCTTTGATATCATGAATTAGGGATGATCTTCATAGGGGGTCTCAAATCTGCCAGAATTGAAGAGGTAACTTCATCCCTTCTTAACTCTCTCAATTCTAACTCTTTTCCCACCATTACAGTTCCCAAATTACCTACTATATCTTGTTCGAAGAAGCCCTGAATTTTGGCTTTTTTCAATTTTAGCAACGATTGTTTTTGGAGTGATTAATTTAGGATACTTCAAGTAGGTGGGTATATTTTTTTCCTCTTTCAAATTGCTTAGGGTTTCTTCCCTAATTCATGAATTATAAAAAATTCTAGAAGTTAGGGTTCGTGCATAGGTTCTAAATTACTGTATTTTGGGTGAAATATTGAGGTTTTAGGTTTATTTTAACTTCCTTGAGGTGCGGCGGTCATGCGGTTGATGTTTCACCCCAATATTTGAGGGTTTCGACACATTCGGTAGGTGATTCCATGGATAACCATTTAACAATGAGTAAGTTTGCTTGATTAAATAATTTCACATGTTCCTTATGTGCTGTGAATTATGAGAAAACCATTTTTTGGTAGCAATAGTAAAGCATTTGTTTTTAAAGTTACATTTTGCTTGAAGTGTGTATTTTTCAAATGTATTTCATGTGTTATTTTTTGTGGTAGTTTTGTAAAATGTAGAAGTGGTTTATTAGTTGTTGAAAAGGGCTGCAAAATATGGTTGGGAAATGATATAGTTCCATGTGGGCCTAAAAAGGGGGTGTATTTGAATGGTTTTATTTGTATAACCTTGTTATAATCCTTGAAAGTGTTTTATGGATTTGTGTGTTCTCATGGGTATCTTTTGTGATTTTATTCTATGTGATTATTTAACATTTGAAAGTGGATTATTACATGTTGATTGGGCTGCCAATTCTGTTTTGGTAGGGTCTTGGTGTGCTTTTGGCTTAAAATGAGGTTTTTGAAATGGATTTTATGTGCAAAGTTTGGGTATACTCTTTATAATTGTTTTGTGAATGTTTTGAATGGTTTATTGGGTTGTGTAATAGGTGAAACTATATCAGCATACTGTTTTGGTAAGAGTATATTTTTAAAAGGTCCATTTCATTTGTGAAAATTTTGTTATGTGATATTTATCATCCTGGAAATATTTTATTAAATTTTTTGAAGGAGATATTGAGGAGTGAAAGTGATGTGAAAGTGATGTGGACTGTTTTGTTTGAGTGTGATGTGAAAAAATGAATTTTTGATTATGAAAGAAGTGTTATATTCCATGTGTTTGGGATGTTATATGAGTCTAAATATCTTATAATTGTTTTATAAAATTTTTTAATGGTTTTTTGGAAGTGTTGAAGAAATGTGAAACGTGTTGTGGGCTATTTTGGTGTGATTCGGATTTCAAAATAATTTTGAATGAAAAATGGATTTTTGTGACTTCTGTGGTATAAATATGGGACGTTTGGTGAATTTGTGATGTGGAAATGATATTTTAATGTTCAATGTATATTTCTTGACTTGTTGAACTTGTTTGAGCACAAGGGGAAAACCTGGGTATCTAGGTGGGTGGACGTGTACTAGTATGCTAGTGAATCCGTGGGGTTTGGCCTCAGTTTCACATAGAAAGATTGAGGCTTACAAATCTAACTAAACTATGATGATGGTGATTGGGGACCACTAGGTTATGGGTATGTTACCTACTAGTTGATCCTGCACGAGAATGGATATTTTTGATGGTTACTCTCACCGAGATACGAGGTACCTCGGACCCACAGCTAGCTAGTGCCTAGGGGTTACTTCCTATTTCTTGTGCTCATTATTTACTTTATACTTACCGTCGGCATACGGTATAGTTGGCTGGAAAATTCAGTAGTGTTGACATTATTTTTAAAAGTGTTGATTCTTAATGATATCCCACTTGAAAACTGTTTTTATTCAAAGTTGCATCTTTTAGATATTGTAACTAGCTTTTCATGTTTTTAAAAACATACATGCTTTTCGTCTTTAAATGTTTATCACATGGAATCTCTTAGTGGTGGTATCCTACTGGGAATTGTCTCACACCCTACTTACACCCTTGGGTGTAATTAGACATGGTTGTTTCTGTTGTCGCAGGTTGGTTATAGTTTTTTTGTTCCAGTGGTTCGGGTTTTTAGCAGGTCCTTGGTGGTGAAGTCTTGTAGAGGTGGCTTGAGGGCGGTGCCCCTTTCCATGATGGTTCTTGGGCTGTCCTTATTTGGATTTTTACATTTGGTATAGAACTTTTGAGTTGTTTTAATCCATGTAATTCAGTTCTGAATTTTTTTAAAAGATTGTTTGGTTTGAAAAATCCAGATTTGTTTCATTGGATTCTTTTGTTTTTTTTTGTTTATAAACTCGGGTAAATCGTTCCCAATTTTCATTTTATGATACCCGGGAGCTTGTTCCAGCCCGTGGAGATCGGGAACGCCCTTCGGGCCTTGTCAAGGGCTGGGATTGGTGCCATTTTTGGTGGCGATCTATTCGGTTCGTGACAAAATGGTATCCGAGGCAGGTTCAGGTTAACTCTTTGGGTCATGTTATTTGGGGAAGAGTCAGGATAGTATGGAGTTAGGATTGTTGGGACATGGAATTCTAGTTATGGGTAGTGTGCCTGATCACCACACCACATAATGCGATTCATGTTTCCAAGAGAAATCGGGATTTATCTAAGTCCTTCAGTTTTCTTGGTTCGATGATGATTAAGGTAAATGAAAATAGAGTTGGGTTAATGGTCCTAGTGAGATCGCAAGGCCTGGAAAGCCATGTGGAGCCAAGGATATTACCTAGAACACTCTATGTGATAGTGATGTGATTGGAATATGGCTACCAAACATATTTCCAAGTCACCCACTGAAACTAGTTTCCTCTTGCACTGTTTTGTGCTTAGGTTTTGAAACCTTAGCACTTTGGTTTTAAGAAGTGTAATGTTTTTGTGAAATGATTTTCAAATAAAGAGGGAATGGATTTGTTTATGAAATGGCAGAACTTAATTTTCAGAATTGTTTTGAAATATAAAATGGTGTGCTTACACCTCTTTGAAAGTAGGAACTATATTGAAGTTGGTTTTGAAAAGTGTTTCCAATAGAGTTTTCTAAACAATCAGAGTGTGTTTTAATGGGATGAGATGTTTTGAAATTGATGTGAATATCTTGAATGTGAGTTATTTTCTAAATGTTTGTGACTTTCTGAAATTTTTTGTATGATGTGAGTTGGGATTTTGATCTCATTGTTAGGAGTTATGAGAAAAAAAAGGATGTGTTGGTTGACTGTTTTGGTTTTGAAAAGTGGGAAGAATTTTTGTTTTAACCTTTGGTATTTCCATTAGCGACCACATGCATGGGTTTATATGGGTTGACGGATGGTTGATGGCATGACTGGATGAGTTTCGGGATGTATATGAGGAGGGTGTCTGGTGTGGTACAAAAACATGCATGTGTGAGGCCCATGGGGTACCATTGGTGGATATGCTTACTGCAAAACTGTTTGTTCTCAAAGAATTACATTTAATGAAAAACACGATGTCTTGATGATTATTTTTGTATGGTTTGTATTATGGGTTTTTGAAAATGTTTATGTTGTGGGATGTTTTGATTACAAGAACCCCTTCTGTTTGAACTGTGTTTTGGGTTTGTGTTTGGTAGGTAAGCTGTGTTGTAGGGACGGTTAGTGGTCTCTTTTGAAAAATGTTTTTGGATGCCTTTACAATAGTTCCCTTCATGTGTTTGGAGCTATTTTATGGCTTGTTTTGACCAATGGACCAGATTGGTTGGGTCCTTGGGTTCTCTCATTGGATAAGGTATGCCCCCATTAAAGGTTAATGCATAACTGAAGCGAAACCCAGATTGTTTCTCCATTAGAAAATCCTCCAGTTGATCAATATAAGGAATCTATTTCTTGAGCTTTTTAAATTGAGTATACACCCTTTCCTTTATTGGTTTTGTGTATCCTCTTGTAGTGGGAGATTGATTATGGATGGTTGAAAGTGACCTTAGCCTCTTAAGTTTCCTAATTTTTCGAAGGTGGAAGTGTTCTGGGGTTGTTAGCATGGATGAGTATTTGGATAGTGTCTAAGAGGAACTCTCGGTCCTTCATAGTCTCTTCGAAGAAGGAGTTCATGTTAAACTTCTAGTGTGGTAAATCTGCTCATGAGAGGATATTATGGCCACTTTCTAGAATTGTGTGTTGTTTTGGGATGTTGTACAAGTTCCCTCTCTATTCATTGTTTATATCAGTCGCAATGGTCATGTTCGGTGATTCCTCGTGATGTCATGTGCTCGATTGACTGTAAAGGTGAAAGTTGGGAAATCATATGAGAGTCTCTATTACGTTGGGAGAATGTCTCGCATGAAAAAAACATAAAAAAAATTACATTTTAGAGGAATTTGAGTATAAGTGTTATTTACTTCTATTGTTTCTCACCCGAACAAGAAAGGTGTGATGTGTGTACATCTTCTAATCCCTTGTTTCAGTGAAATATAGATTTAGGGTAAAGTGAGTTTGGATTGTGTTATGTCATGGAAAAACACTTATCGAGGGGGGGATTGTGGTGTAGTTTTTGTTTACAACGAATGAAGAATTCTCATTCAGGTGGTTTCCAAATCCTAACTGCGAGGCCGAATATGCTTCAATATTTTGAGCTCCAGCCATAGGTCCCGGAGAGAATCTGGTGCGTAGTCAGGGGAAACCCCAGTGTCATTTAAACCCTTGTGTATAGTCCTATCCTCAATATGAAAGATAAGAAGAGTTTAATTCTATGGTGTCATCATATTTCTTCTATTGTTCCCGTTTGGTGGAAATAGGTGGAGGGCCTTGTACCCATGTCATCACACAATGGTATTCCCTCCCTCTTTGGTTTCCATTGAGTCTATAGAGAAAGGTATGAAGTTTGTCTAGACAGGTTGACCACACGGTTTACACTTGGTTAGTAGTGACCATGCCCCCCAAAAAAAAACCATTTGGATAGAAGAATATCCACTGATAGTTCATGGTTTCCCAAACCATGCAGACTAACCATGTGGTCGTCCCAACACTTTATATTTTGGGGTCTTTCTGTACCGGCCCATGCTGGTCGATTAATATTGTTGGTTCTTATGGTGGGGAGCCTATGTTTTTCCCCGTACCAATAACTTAGATTTATCCATGGTCAAGGATTGATGGTAGGTAGTCTCATTCGGATCTATCAATCTACCTAAATATTCCTTGAGTAACCATTGATATTGGAGAGTGCCCAATCGTTTAGTTATATCAAGGTATGTGTAACCTTGTTCGATGTTGTTGTTCATTTGAGTGAATTGCTTGAGTCTTGTTCTGATAGTGTTTGAGGTATTTTCCTTTGGGATAAAGCCTGAATGTGATTGATTGTTTCAGGAAAGTGGTGTATGATTTGGTTGTGAAATATTCCTTCCTTAATTGATCAATGGAGGTGTTTTGGCCTTTAGGGGCGAAACCTGGAAAGAGAGTACCTCTTGGTTTATCAGTTCGGTTTGGCTTTCGTATCTGGCCTTTCTGTAGCTTTCCGGGGACGGAAAGTTTTCATGGTGGGTATAATTGTCACATACATGACTTATTTTGAAGTTAAATTTCATTTATTTTCCATTCATTCTTTGTTTTGGATGGTTTCCAAAGGTTTTATGGAGAAATAGTTGGGTTTTCATTAATTGGGCCAAACCGTGAGCCCAATTCTAGATTTAAAAAATAAAATTTGTTTCCTTTATAACTTTTTCATTTTTTAATATTTGTCCTTCATTCCAATTCCTAAATGGTCTCCTATGACCTATTAAGACAAAAATATAAATTTGGAGCATTTATAAATCCATAATCATGGTTTATATGGGTTTTTATTTAAGATATTGGGCCTGCCCGAAGGCCCATTTCCTGCGTTAAAAATAATATTTAAATTTTTTATATCTCCCTCACTATTTGCGTTTTTTCGGTGATTCCACCTTCCACCCGACCCTAAGAAACCCAAGCACGCTCCCATTGCCTTCCACTCCTCCTTGTAGCTCTTGGATATCTCGAATTAGGGCTGATCTTCATAGGGTGTCTCAGATCGTCCAGAATTGAAGAGGTAACTTCATCCCTTCTTAACTCTCTCAATTCTAACTCTTTTCCCTCCATTCCAGTTCCCAAATTACCTCCTATATCTTGTTCGAAGAAGCCATGAATTTTGGCTGTTTTAAATTTCAGAAACAATTGTTTTTGGAGTGATTAATTCACGATACTTCAAGTAGGTGAGTCTATTTCTTTCCTCTTTCAAATTGCTTAGGGTTTCTTCCCTGATTCTTGAATTATAAAAAATTCCAGAAGTTAGGGTTCGTGAATAGGTTATAAATTACTTTATTTTGGGTGAAATATTGAGGTTTTAGGTTTCTTTTAACTTTCTTGAGGTGTGGTGGTCATGCGGTTGATGTTTCGCCCCAATATTTGAGGGGTTCGACACATTCGGTAGGTGATTCCGTGGATAACCATTTAATGATGAGTTAGTTTGCTTGATTAAATAATTTTACATGTTACTTATGTTCTGTACATTATGAGAAAACCATATTTGGGTAGCAATAGTAATGAATTTGTTTTTAAAGTTACATTTTTCTTGAAGTGTGTATTTTTCAAATGTATTTCATGTGTTATCTTTTGTGGTAGTTTTGTAAAATGTAAAAGTGGTTTATTAGTTGTTGAAAGGGGCTGACAATTATGGTTGGGCAATGATATAGTTCCATGTGGGCCTAAAAAGGTTGTTTATTTGAATGGTTTTATTTTTATAACCTTGTTATACTCCTTGAACGTGTTTTATGGATTTGTGTGTTCTCATGGGTATCTTTTGTGATTTTATTCAAAGTGATTATATAACATCTTAAAGTGGATTATTACATGTTTATTGGGATGCAAATTCTGTTTTTGTAGGATCTTGGTGTGCTTTTGGCTTAAAAAGAGGTTTTTGAAATGGATTTTATGTGCAAAGTTTGGGTATACTCTTTATAATTGTTTTATGAATGTTTTGAATGGTTTATTGGGTTGTGTAATAGGTGAAACTATATCAGCAAACTTTTTTGGTAAGATTATATTTTTAAAAGGTCCATTTCATTTGTGAAAATGTTGTTATGTGATATTTATCATACTGGATATATTTTATTAAAGTTTTTGAAGGAGATATTGAGGAGTGAAAGTGATGTGAAAGTGATGTGGAGTGTTTTGTGTGAGTGTGATGTGAAAAATTGATTTTTTGATTATGAAAGAAGTGTTATATTCCATGTGTTTGGTCTTTTATATGAGTTTAAATATCTTATAATTGTTTTATAAAATTCTTTAATGGTTTTTTGGAAGTTTTGAAGAAATGTGAAACGTGTTGTGGGCTATTTTGGTGTGATTCGGATTTCAAAATCATTTTGAATGAAAAATGGATTTTTGTGACTTGTGTGGTATACATATGGGCTGTTTGGTGAATTGGTGATGTGGAAATGATATTTTAATGTTCAATGTATATTTCTTGACTTGTTGAACTTGTTTGAGCACAAGGGGAAAACCTGGGTATCTAGGTGGGTGGACGTGTACTAGTATGCTAGTGAATCTGTGGGGTTTGGCCTCAGTTTCACTTAGCAAGATTGACGCTTACAACTCTAACTAAACTATGATGATGATGATTGAGGACCACTAGGTTATGGGTATGTTACCTACTAGTGGATCGTGCACGAGAATGGATATTTGTGATGGTTACTCTCACCGAGATACGAGGTACCTGGGACCCACAGCTAGCTAGTGCCTAGGGGTTACTTCCTATTTCTTATGCTCATTATTTACTTTGTACTTACCGTCGGCATATGGTATAGTTGGATGGAAAATTCAGTAGTGTTGAAATTATTTTTAAAAGTGTTGATTCTCATTGATAGCCCATTTGAAAACTGTTTTTATTCAAAGTTGCATCTTTTAGAAATTGTAACTAGCTTTTAATGTTTTTGAAAACTTGCATTCTTTTCGTCTTTAAATGTTTATCACATGGAATCTATTAGTGGTGGTATCCTACTGGGCATTGGCTCAAACCCTACTTACACCCTTGGGTGTAATTAGACATGGTTTTTTCTATTGTCGCAGGTTGGGTACAGTTTTTTTATTCCAGTGGTTCGGGTTTCTAGCAGGTCCTTGGTGGTGAAGTCTTGTAGAGGTGGCTTGAGGGCGGTGCCCCTTGACATGAGGGTTCTTGGGATGTCCTTATTTGGATTTGTACATTTGGTATAGACCATTTGAGTTTTTTTAATCCATGTAATTCAGGTCTGAATTTTTGTAAAAGATTGTTTGGTTTGAAAAATACAGATTTGTTTCATTGGATTCTTTTGTTGTTTTATGTTTATAAACTCGGGTAAGTCGTTCCCAATTTTCATTTTATGATACCCAGGCACTTGTGCCAGCCCGTGGGGATCAAGAACGCCCTTTGGGCCTTGTCACGGGATGGGTTTGGTGCCATTTTTGGCGGCGATCGATTCGGTTCGTGACAATTACAAAGATGAAACCCTCACATTATATCACATCCAGAATTGATTCGTCTCACCGAGGAATTTAATAGCTAATAAGGGCCCACAAATGTGTTCAACTTCTAACCGAAGAATTTAATGGAATAATCACATATCTAATTGTATCTCCAGGGAAAGGAAAAATTCAATTTCCATATGAGCAGAATTTACCCTGAGGGTTCAATGGTGTGTGAGGTGTGAACACCCATTGCTACAATCTTGGTTTTCACATCAACCCATCTTGTTGTGTATTTATAATATAACATGTATTTCCCAATGAAAACATTTCTATAAAATCCCCAAGGTAATAATACATATTCCACATCTCCAATAATGTAGTGAAAATAATAATATTTCATACAATTATACACAATGTTCTTCACATTGGGTGTATAACCGTGAACATGGAAACACAACTTGCTCCATAGAGATAGTCCAACAAGACAACCCCATATCAAAAACCCATCTGGTAGACATAGATATCCACCTTTATTTCTCTAATAGAATTGACATTATTATTTTCATAATTTATATAATTTTAATTGGGTTTCCATGTAATATAATTAGAGGGAAAAACTAATACCCATAGTTAACATAAATTCACCTTCATACTGGTCTTATTATATCACATTCAATTCAAATTTCATTATATAAATTCAAAATTAATGTTAAATATTAAAATAAATAAAGAACTAAAAATAATATCCTTAATAATAAATTCATAACTAAATCATAAAATCCATACATCATCATTATGCTCCTTAGGAATGAAACATAATGATCTTGTATAAATAACACAATTGGTTGTATCGTGGTTTTCATGCCTTTCTCATTTGGTCTCTTATAATATACCATAGTGTTATTATAACCTAAGATTTTGTTTTATGTATTGAATATATAATCATGATGAAAATAAATATACAATTAAAATAAATACCATTTAATGGACTGATCAAACACATAAAATCATAAAAGTTTTTATACATTTACATGGTAATCTAGAAATATACAGACTAAAAAAAATGTTGTAATTTAAACCAATAGCTCCGTCTTGAAGAAGTACTGAATAAAAAATATAGAAAAACTAATATTGTTTAAAAAATATTATCCTAAAAATAATATATGCCCATAAATTCATCAAATATCATCCTAATATTAATAATATAATTCTATGATCAGTGATAGCCTTATAAATATTTATAAGGACATTTTGTAGAAAAAATTAAAATTTTATACACCACTATGACCATGGGATCCCACATCAACTTGATCACTCAAAAAACCTCCAATTATTTGATCTATAACCCAAAAACATCTTCCAAAAATGTATCATCTTGACAAAATGGGCCCCACATAGCCTACATAATGTTCAGTGTGGAATCCCAATCCCACCTCCAATAGGAAAGAGGATAATGACTACTGAAAAGATGGAATATAAGACACATGTGAATCCTCTTTCTTATATATCTTCTCACATGAATACACCTCTATACACAGGCAAAATGAAAAAATGTAAAATAATAGATATCAAATTTTCATGAATATAAATAATCCCACATTAGAGTAAGAAAAAGTGAGTTTAAATGATACGGTCTGAATAAAATCCCTCCACAACCATAAAAATATACTAAAATACTAACACAAGGGGGTTTTCTATCATGATGATTCTCTTGGAACCAACAACAGTCCATATATTTCAGCAATGATCCACCTAGTCTTACACCACATAGGGTTGTATAAACAGGTTTTTTAAACATAATACATGACACATTCATGATGACCCTATATAGTGGTGGGTATAATATACCTAGTAAGACACCATAAACAATAAAAAAATAGTCATCGAATAGATTCATTTTGAAATTGAAGGATGATAACAACCCAAATATGCTAAAAGATATAAAAATTGTCTAATTTTATGGTCACATAATTTCATTCATCGTATAATTATATTGGAGAATCCTTGGCCATGTGTGTTTGAAGGAACAATACTGAAGTCTTAATGAAATTAATGGAACACATATTATATTCCACACACCTAAGTAAAACATATTATCAATAGTTTCTAGAATAAAAATTATATTTATACACTAGTAGGTGATCAAACATAGGGACTGTGATGGATTCTGAACCTATCTAGGAGAAAGCATAATGAATTTGATTAGAAAATCAGGTTGATGGATATCTGATACCTGACCGAACCTGGGAAATAATCTTAACACCCAAATATTTCAAAGTAAGTTATCTCTTTTAAGATAATTCAATATCATGCGCTACACACAACACCGAGTTTAAGAGCACCCTGACTTACCAAACTAGCCATTCAAATTTTTGTAAGAATATTTTTAACTAAAATTTAAAATTTACATACTAAATATAATTTTATAATCTATATTATTTGTTTTTTAGACATAATATAAGAACAAATTCAAATTTTCATATAAAAGAAGTCTTTTTAAAAAAATGAAATTTTACGTTCTTTTAATGATGATTCCTTTTTAAATACAATATTTGATACTGTTATATACTCAATTTGACAAAATAAACTTATTATTTATAATCTATACATAAAAATTTAGTTTCGATAATTTTTCGGTGTTTTCTGATAACTTTCATATTTTTGTGAATACCAAAAATATTAAATTTTTATTGAAAAAACATTTCTTAATGAAAATAATTTATAGTGTTTAATTATACAGTTAAATGGTTTATAAGTATAATTAAATTATATTTTTACCATTTAATCCACTTTTTGTTATTTTAATTAATTTCACTTTGAAAATATACATAAACATGTGTCAATCTTTTCATATTTACTGTTTCTAAAAAACATGCTATTTAGTTTGACAATGAGAATTAATTTTTAATTAATAATGCTTCTCTTGGGTTTGGAATTTGGTAATATAGACATTATTTTTGAATTTGTAATATCAAATATAGATTAGGATGAATTTTTCTATTTTTCTAAAAAAACTTCGATTATTGATGAATAGTAAAACCTCTTAGTAGTGGTTAAAAAACTGACTTTTTCATTTAATTGAAAACATACTGCTTATGTAAATTGAATTTCAAAAATCAGACATACATGGTTGTTGTTAGTAAGTAAAATTTTGTTTAATAAAATTAAAATAATTTCGGGTGAATAGTTACTTTTGACATTTATTTTCCGTGGTTAAAGTTAAATTGTGTAATTCAAGTTAAAGAAAATATTATAATAAAAAAAATATCCTTAACATTTGTCCAAAAATTATTTTATGAGTCATGGCCGACCATGGAAATCCTTGAGTCTATTTTGGGACCCCATGGAGCCACTTATGAATGATAATGATACTTTATTTTAATTAACATAAAGTAAAGGCAAAAATGACATTTACACATATCTTTTAGTATATAAATTTTTACATGAGGATAGATAAGTCATATTTTCGACTATAAATATTAATTATAAATATAAAAGGATTTCCCAAATTATGTTAATTTTATTATAATTTTTAGACACCAAATTAATTAAATTATTTATGATAAAATAATGATGCAGTGTTTACCTTATTAATAAATTATTTAAATAAACTTGATTATTAATATAAAAAAATATCCAAAACATGTCCAATTATTATTGGATGATTTTATTTAGAACACGAGTCTTCATATCTTTGACTTTAATGAGTTTTGTTCCTTTTGAGACCAAAGATATTTTTATAATAAAATAACATTTTCAAACATTCCTAAAGAGCCCCTCATCTCCCTAATAAATGGACACCATTTCAATCCCATTCCTCACATCTCTCAAAGACCATGTCTCTTAAAACCCATGGCCAAATAATCTCTCAAGATACCTATCTTCCACCTAGAAGCATTACCTTAGGCAGAAGTCACTTCAAGAAGACTGTTTGGTTCAAACCAAAGAGAGTTACCCAAATTAAAGGTAATGGTTTCTCAAAACATCTTTTATTTTATATTACTTATACAACCCCTAAACTATTTTTATTACTTTATGTTATAACTACACCAGTATCCTAAATATCGTAGGATTTTGTTATGAGAATTACTTAAACTACACTTACACACATCTCAATCTAATGGGTATATAACATATTGTTTCTGTGGATGGAAAACTAACCCCTCACGAAACAATTATTGTTAAATAATATCATATCACCTATCATAATGGCCATTAAGATGAAAATTTATTTATATATGATATATATTATGTTTATTTTTTCATTATTCTTTTATATTTTTCATTTATATCATTCCATTATGGTTTCCATTGTGGCTAAAACACGATAATATCATTTGGGGATGTAATGACTACGCCCCGTCAAAATGATATGACTCATTAATGCCTTATGTGGGACATATAAAGGATAAAGTTAATGATATAGTATATGATATTATATTTAAGTATAATATACCAATGTATTATTGTGTTTTAATTCTATTAAAATACAAAATATAAATGAAAGTAGCGTTCAAGCATACGTACGACTCACCGTCTCCATGAACTATGAATTTCATTTCATATTTACAAATGTTATGTACTATCATAAATACATATATATTATGGATATATAATATATATATGATATCTAAATAATTTATACCATTTTTAGACAATATAATTTTTACCACATCGAAGAATTGTAATTATAACAAGTTCATTATTGACTCAAGTTCGGAACATCGATAAAATATCCAATATGAACTCAAATAATTTACTAATTGTTATAGAAAGGTAACAACTGATATAAAATGGATAATAAACATGAAAAATGTTCATATTCAAGTATAAATTTACTTAAGTTTATTATTTAGGAAGAATAAGGAACATACATGACATGTATGACTTGAGCTAAGGGGTTTCTTATATCACTTTTATTTTCGTGATATTTCCATTGTCCGCCACTTATTTATTACATGTGGTGTATTTTATACTGACATTTGATATATATTACCATGATTTTCTTCATATTCATGGTATTTAATGAATTATTTGGTTCTTATTAACTTTTGGTCATACGACTTGATTGATTACAATGTGGTAAGGGTCATTCATCTCACATCTTATTCCTATGAGATTCACACTGTATTGCCACTATTTCCATTTGTGTGGTGTATGTAATGGCCATGATTGAATTCTTTTAATAATATAATTTATATATGGGTATTTAAAACATCATTTAATAATCCTTATTTCATGGGGTGTGTGTTTCATGAGTTACCAAATCAGTAAGGGTTAATTTTTACAATCACTTCATAATCCGAGGTTGTTTATACGTAATTATATACTAGGACCTCTTTATTACCCACATCAGTGTTTTCCTAAAAAATATATTTCAATACATTTTTACTATTTTACAAAAAATGGGTTAAAGTAATTTATACCCTTATTTGATCTTATATGTTTTTGAATGAAATCTTTTTGACCTTTTCCAAATAAGGTACTTTACGACTTTTTCGACAAAATTATGGTAAGATTTTTTTTTAACTTATACGGCGGGTGCGGCTATTTTTTCCATTATAAAATAGTCGAAACTTCCCTTAGAAGAATATAATAATATTTTCAAAATAAATTTTTTCTTTATAATTTTGTTACTCTTAAATGATTTCGAAATATATAGAGATATTTCTCTCAAATAGTTTAGCTTTTATCTATGTCATAATCCTTGATAAATTTTACACATGGTTAAAGTTGATTTATTATGACACAAATCATCCATATTTTATTTAAGGTTTTGTGATATGGTCGAATCTAGGAGAGTTACTTCTATGCATTAATTTTTTATGGTTAATATATTGACATATCGTCAGCTAGTTTTAATATGAATGTTTTTGTTATATTTCAACCTCTTTTTGAGACGAATGTGTTGGACTAGTATGTTTCGAGTTGGGGACTGGTAAAATTAAATTCTATGGGTTGGGTTCTGGTTATAGAAGACCCTCCAGGTTGGATTATGGTTACAGAGGCTCTCCGAGTTGGTATCCGGTTAAAGAGGCTCTCCGGGTTGGTGTCCTGTTACAGTGGCTCTCCGGGTTGGGGTCCGGTTATAGTTATCATGTAGGTCCTGCAACAAGGCCTTGACATAGAAATTAAATTCTAGAATTATGTATTAAATCATTATGAGATTAGATATTGATATTGAATGTGGTTATTCTACTAGTAGAATACCCATGACTATGTTTTATTATGACATTATTTACTCAGCTAATATTCCTAAAATAAATTGTTCATGTTTACTATTTCTAAAGGCATGTACTTTTAATTATTTATCATTCCTAATGTTTATGTTATATTAAATTATATTGATTACTCTTACTGAGAATTTGATCTCCCTTATTTCTTATGTTTTATTTTCCCTAAAATTGAAGATGTTAGTTATGAGTGACTTGTAGGAATAATATTGGAAACTTGGATGTTTCCAATGGAATAAATTAGTGTCGTTTTTCTTTTCAAGAGGTGATGTTGAACTTATGTATGTATATTGTTTCCATGTCTAGTAAATTGATCGGTCATTCAGGAATTTATTCCTTATAATTATTCCAATGTATTAAAGTAATTCACCATATCCAAGATTCTGGGGTAGAGTCATTACAGTTGGTATTATAGGATGTTTAGTACAAACCTTGGAAACTAGATTTAGATAATCTTTAATAAGAGCACATTACCCTAAAATAAACATTTAGGATTAGTATAGATGAGCTTCCATGAATTTTTGTAATATAGAGATTTTGTGTAATTCCAAGAAATACATCCATGTCTATATATGAGAAGGTACATGAGGCACTAGCACATATGTACCTAGGAGTGAAAACTCCTAAAAGGAGTTTCAGCAATGACCTGAGGTATCATGGTATATGAAAACGAACCTTGCTTCACTTCGGGTAAAAAAAAATATGAGAGATACACTTAGTATAGTTTACACTTTATTTACAAACAGATTTGGAATATTTATTATAAGATGAGAATAAATGACCGTGGTTAATCCTATGGTGTTTCAAATTGAAAATAATTTGTCATGATATTTTTTAAATGATTTTATGACTATTGGTACTTGCAAAATGCTTTCTTGTTTTAGTCAATGGTTAGATTCTAAGGAAGTCATCATGACATTGAGCATGATATACAAGGTGGGAACATTGGTGTTAATGAGAAAAAATGGAATATTGATACGCATAAAATATATCGCGTTCATGCCATATTATTTTTCCAAAAATATGATCAACAACAAATATATTAACCAACTCTCAGACTCGATAAAGAAGATAAAGGTGATGAATGAAAGATCTCCATAGTGGGGACCATGGAGAAAAGAAATTGTAAATTCCATCATGCAGGAAATGTGGAAGGAGACACCCATGAATGTGTCTCAATTGAAGAAAGAAATTATTTATTTGTGGGAAAGAAGGACATAAAGCAAAGAATTGTCGAGAAGAAATGAAGAGTACTATGGAAGAAAATAAAATTGATTCCAAGAACCCATTTATAGTCATTTTCCATAAATGTATGTGACCGTGAAATTACCTGAGTCAATTCCCAATTCTATAAGATAACATCTAGGTCAAGGAAGAACCTATGTGGAAATAAATGAATGGAAAAAAGTATTAGTGCTCTTTTTTTGGGTTATTACATTTGAAGACATTTCTCTTGTATGTGTATCCCTGTAGTTTGTTAGATGAAAATACCATTCAAGGAAGACTTATCTTTTATTTTGTAGATATAGTTATAAATAACCATTTGTGTTTGTGTGATCCTTGAATTTGAGGCAATTACAGGTTATTAATTTTTTGGTTGAACATGTGAGGTATGAGATAAAATTTGTGGTTAAATTATCTTATGGTTATTTTTGAGGAATTTATCTCATTTTATGATTGTTATAAAATATAGTTTTTAAAAAATGACAACATGAAGACCATGTGACAACCCATCATGTTAGACAGTGGTGTGGGAATTAAACCCATAACCAAAGTGTGATTGGGAATTATCACCTACCACTCGACTACGTGAAGTCCCTTGTAAGTGTGACTAATTCTTTTTACGTAAATGATTTTATTGATCAATAATAAGTTGATTTTGGATCTTATGTCTTATCAAATGGATACCCTTAGTATAGGATAATGATTTTGTGATCAAGTTATAAATGTTATTTTGGAAGACATTCGCTCTGTTGGGAACACTATATGCCTAATGAAAATATAATACTATGGGATTTCATTTGAGGAGTTATAGTGGATTTTTATCTATGTTATTATTGTATATTTATAGTGATTTGGATTATTTCTGGAAATGATTAACCTATCATAGATAATATGTGATTATGTTAATTACTTTTATGTATGTGACTTTAAGTGTAGTTGATTTCATTTAGAGATACAATTTATAGTAGAAGAATACATAACAATATTCTTCTATGTATTGGGTTTTAATATTATTTTGAATTATATTGGAGTATTTTAAGGGAAATTGTTTACTGAATCGTATTTATTTAACTTTGGGGTATTGTTGGTTTAATTTTAAAAATTAAGATTAGCATTTATTTCCCTAAAGTATTATCCTTTTGGGGATCATCTAGTATTGTACAAACCATTTTTTTTAATCCTTAATGACTAGGTAAATATATAATTTATCATTTTTGGATCTTGTGACTCTCTAGAAATTGCTTTCAGCTCTTCTGATGTCACCAAGTCATCTTGTATACTCATCATTTGAGAAAAAGATGAGTTAGTGGTAGAAATTTATTAATTAATGATAGTCTACTTAAAAATTATGTATATATCTTTATGTTCATAGTTAATCTCATAAAAAATTCCACAACTTTATTAAAAAGAACTTGAAACAAAAAAACATTGTCTATTTAATTTTCCTACTAGGAAACTAATGACTATTTATCCCTTCACATGTTTGTGGTTTTCTTGTTGTTAACATTGTCCTGATCATGTTTTCAATCCCCCACCATCGTAACATGACACTTGGTTTATCTTCCATATCCTTGTTTTCATACATGAAATCCTAGTATGGGTTTTCTTGGATGACCTTTGGACTTCTCTTTTTTTCTTTTAATTTGATAGTTGTATTCAATCATTTTCTGATGTGGGGATTTCAATAAAGTACCCAAGCCTAGTTTTTAAAATTTTGAGGACGAAATATCCCAAATGGTGGAATATTGAAACACCCCATGGTTTCATGGTATTTTATATCCTTTAAAGTAATTCAATATATTGTGTTGTACACAACACCGAGTTTGAGCGCACCCCGACTTACCACACTATCTGTTCAAAAGGTGGTTATGAATTGTAATATATGAATTTTAAATTTATATAATACAACTAATTTTATAATCAATGTTATGTGTTTTTTAGATATAATATAATAACAAATTCAATTTTTAGATAAAATAAATATTTTTCAAAAAATCCACTTTTACTACCTTTTAATGGTGAACCATTTTTGAATCCAATATTTGAAACTTTTATATATTAAATTTTTTAAAATGAAATTATTATTTAGAATTCGTACATGAAAATTTAGCTTTGATAAATTTTTGGTGTTTTTCTGATAAATTTAATTTCTTGGTGAATAGGGAAAAATACTAAATTTAAATTGAAAATAACTTTTTAATCATAAAAATAATTAGGGTACAATTATACATTTAATTGTTTTATAAGTAGAATAATTTTTTTTTACCATTTAATCCATTTTATGTCATTGGAATTAATTTCACTTTGAAATTATACATAATCAAGTGTCAATCTTTTGATAGTTATTTTTTTTGAAAAACAGACTATTGGTTTTGACAATGGAAATTATTTTTAAACCAATTAATGAAACTTATATTTTCTTAATTTTGTAAAATAGACCTCATTTTTTAATTTGGAATATCAAATATATTTTAGGCTGAATTTTTGGTATTTTTCTGAATAACTTCAATTTTTGATGAATAGTAAAACCAATTAGTAGTAGTTAAAAAAAAGACTTTTTCATTTAAATGAAAATTTACCATTTCTGTGAATTGAATTTAGAAAATATGACATCCATGGTTGTTATTAGTAAGTAAAACGTGGTTCAATAAGATTAAAATAATTTTGGGTTAATTGTAACTTTTGACATTTATTTACCACTATTAAAGGAAAATAGGGTAATTCAAGGTAAAAATAATATTATAATAATTAAAAATTACATTAACACATGTCCAAACCATATTAGATGAGTCCTGACCAACCAATGGTAATCCTTGGGTCTATTTTGGGACCCAATGTGGAAACATATGAATGATGACCACACTTTATTTTAATTAAATTAAAGTAATGAAAAAAATGTCATTAACAAATATCTTTTAGTATATCAATTTTTACATGGGGTTATATAAGTCATATTTTCAAATATATATATTCATTGTAAATATAAAAATATCTCCTACATTAATGTAGTTTTTTTAATAATTTTTAGACATCAAATAAAGTATATTATATATGACACAATAATGATGTAGTATTTACTTCATTAATAAGTTATTTAAATAAATAAGATAGATTATATTAAAAAAATATCCAAAACCGGTATAATTATTATTGGATGATTTTATTTAGAACATTATTCATGTTATATTATACTCTAATGAGTTTTTCACCTTTTTAAACTGAAGATAATTTTATAATAAAATTACATTTTCAAACATTCTTAAAGATCCCCTCCTCTCCCTTATAACAGGACACCGCATCTAATTCATTACTCGCACCTCTCAAGCACCATGGATCGTCCAAACCATACCAAAATAATCTCTCAATATCCCTCTATTATACCTAGAAGCCTTAACTTAGGCAGAAGTCTGTTTGTTTTAAAACAAAAGAAGTTACCCAAATTAAAGGTAATGGTTTCTCTTAACATATTTTCATTTATTTCACATATCCATCCCTTAAACTCTTTTTATTTCTTTATTTTATAACTAAAACATAATCCAAAATATACTAGGATTTTTTTATTATAAGGATTTGAGCTACACTTTCACACACCTCCATCTAATGTGTTAAGAACATATTGTTTTTCTAGATGGAAAACTAACACCTCACGAAATGATTGTTGTTCAATTATATCATACCACCTATCATGGTGGCCATTAAGATGGAACTATATTTATATATGATATATATTATGTTTATTTTATCTTTATGCTTCTTTATTTTGCATTTATATCATTCTTTTCTGTTATTCATCATGTGTAAAACACGATAATTTCATTTGAGGAAGTGCGGACTACCGCCCCCTCAAAGTGATATGGATCGTTAATGCCTTATGTGGGACATATAAAGGATATATTTAAAGATATTATATATTATATTATTCTATAATTATAATATTCCTGTGTATCATTATGTTTTTAATCCATTAAAATTCAAAATAGAAATGAATGCAGCGTTCATTTGAACGTACGACTTACTGTCTCCATGAATGGTGCATTTCATTTTATATCTCCAAATGTTATATACTTTCATAGATACAAATACATACAGGATATATAATATATATATATATATGATATCTAAATCATGTATATCATATGAGATATAATGGAATTTTGACCACATGGAAAAATTGTAATTATAAAAAGTTCATTTTTTACTCAAGTTCCAAACATCGATAAAATATCCAATATGAACTCAAATAATAATCTAATTTTTATAGAAAGATAATAAGTGTTATAAAAGGGATAATAAGATTGAAAAATTTTCATAATTAGTTAGAAATTAACTTATGTTTATTATTCAGGAAGATCAAGGAACATACAAGACAAGTCGGTCTTGAGGTTATGGGTTTTTTATCTCACTTTTAATTCAATGATATTTCCATTATTCGACACTTATTTATTGCATGTGGTGTATTTTGTACTTCAATTTGATATATATTATAAAGATCCTATTTATATTCATCGTGATATATGAATTCTTTGTGGTTATTTACTTTTTTTCATATTAATGGAATGATTACAACATGGTAAGGGGATTTCATCTCACTTCTTATTCCCATGAGATTGACATTTTATTGACAATATTTCCTTCTGTGTGTTCTATGTATCAGAAATGATTGTATTCCTTGCATAATATAATTTTTCCTGTGGAAATTTACAACTTCATTTAATAATCCTTCTTTCTTGGTGTGTATGTTTCATGAGTTACCAAATCGGTAAGGTTTAATTCTACAATCTTTTCATTATCCGAGGATGTTTATACATAATTATCTACTGGGAAATTTTTATCATCCACATTCATGTTTTCTTTAAAATGTATTTAGAAATTTTTTTAATATTTGACAGAAAATGTGTAAACCTCATTTATACCCTTATTTTACCTTATATGTTTTTGAAAGGAATCATTCTCTTGTTTTCCAAATAAGGTAATTTAAGAATTTGTCGACAAAATTAAGGGATGATTGTTTTTTTAATTTATACAATGGGTGCGCCTATTTTCTGCCGTTATAACATCATCGAAGCTTCCCGTAAAATATTATAAATATATTTTCAAAATAAGTTTTTTATTTATATTTATGTTAATTTTTAATGATTTCAAAATAGAATGAGATATTTCTCTCAAATAGTTTTGATTTCATCAATGTCAACATCCTTTGATAAATTTTACACTTGTTTGAAGTTGATTTATTATGATAATAATCTTCCATATTTTATTTAAGGTTTTGTGATATGTTTTACTATGGATGAGTAATTTTTATTCCATTCATGGTTTATGGTTAAATTATTGACATTTCGTATTCTAGTTTCAATTTGAAAGTTAATGCTTTATTTCAACCTCTTCTTAAGATGAATGTGTTGGACTAGAATGTTCCGGGTTTGGTACCTATAAAAGTATGCCCTCTAGGTTGGGGTCCGGTTATAGCAAACCCTCTTGGTTGGAGTCTAGTTACAGAGGCTCTCTAGGTTGGATTCTAGTTACCGAGGCTCTTAGGGTTTGAGTCCGGTTACAAAGGATCTCTGGGTTGGGGTCAAGTTATAGTTATCCCATAGGTCCTGACATGAGGCCTTCACATAGAAATTAATGTCTAGCATTATGTATTCCATCATTATGAGATTAGATGTTGATATTTCATGTGGTTATTCGACTAGTAGAATACCAATGACTATGTTTTATTATGGAATTATTCACTCCGCCCATATTCCATCCAAAAAGTGTTCATGTTTACTATTTGTAAAGGAATGTGTTTTTAATTATTCACAATGCCTAATGTTTATGTTATATTATGCTGTATTTATTAATCTTAAATAGCATTTGATCTCACTCCTTTCTTATATTTTTTTCCCAGGATAAGACAAAGTTAGTTATAAGTGACATGCAGGAATAGTCTTGGAAGCATGGATGTTTCTATTGGAATAAATTAGTGTTGTATTTCATTTCAAGTTATAATGTTGAACATATGTATATATCTTATCACCAAATCTAATAAACTAATAAGTCCTTTGGGACTTGATTCCTTGTATCCATGCCCATGTATTAAAATAATTCACCGGCTCATGGATTCTGTGGTCGGGGCTTTACAATAAGGATTGGTGATCACACCTAGGGACCAAGTGTAAGACACCAAACTCTATCTAGATGTAATATATAGTCTATTTTTCTTATCTAATACTTATGAATAAATCCCACAATATTCTCACTAATGGATATATTAGGGAACACTAATGTATAGATATTGAAAATATAATTTGGAAATTGAGGATTATATCCATCAATTACAAGGGTACACACCATGAATAAGGGATGATGAGAGTGTCCCTCAATGTTATTCTTGTTGTTTCAATGATTGTGCACTCCATATGATGCTAATAAAATCTAGTTTTACCATTGTGCACAAGTAGTGTCTATAAATTTTTACTAAGGAATACACACTAGGATACTAGATAAAAGATAAATTATTGTGTGATTAAAGTGACATGGTAGTTATAAACCCTATACTATATAGAATGGGGCTACTAATTGTGTGTTATTATGAAATACATGTTGTGTATATAGGTATTTTGTAATGTCCCATGATAATATCTTATATCAACCCACACCACCACATTCTCCACTAGATATAAATCACAACTAATATAGATATATCAATGAATCACTGTATCAAATTCCACATTAGAGGCTGGATTGCCTTTATCTATCCACTCGATGAAATAACCCTCTCAAAATAAATTCAAAAAATAATAAAACCCACCAATTAGACTCCATGGATCATTCACCATTCTTCTTATATCAACATCATTCTTCTATTGTTGCATTAATCCAGAATCTGAATTCGGGTTAGTAATTCATTATGCCAAATATCAGTTTCAGAATGTCTAGCTACATGATATAGTAAAACCATTGGTCAAGTAGAATAGTATCATTGAAAATATAATGGAAAATGATATAAACCCTTGAAACTGAAGGGTATGAAATAAATATTGGCTATTTTTTGGCATGGCCTTCATTTATTTTTTGTGTAATCAATGAATGGGATAAATAAAAGGTTAAAAAATATGTTAAATCATTCATAAATATATACTGATACATGAACTAATTGTATAAAAGAATAAATAAATTATCACTATATAGAATTAAATAATTAGTATTAATTATAGGAAATGAATTCCTACCATGATAAAAGATATTTCATAGAAAAAGAATAATTTTTCATTTCTATCATCAAAGAGATCCAAGAAATATGTTTTTGTAGATACTCTCACTAGAGAGACCATTATTGATTTTTTAGATTATCATCAACTCCGCCAATATGTTAAAGTATAAGCCCTATTGTAGTCTTCCCCTTATTTATTAACGATATCTGGCTTCTTCAGTTATTTATATAGGGGAGATATATAATATGTCATTTTTATTTGTTAAACAATTATGAGACAAAAAGAAATAAGTGAGTTTCATTTATTTTTTTGAATCCCAATAGAAACTGATCTCTTGTAAAAGTAAAAAACATATAAATTTTATTTTATACACTTGGTAAAAAACATTAATTATTTAGTGAAGGTATTTTTCCCATCTGGTGCAAAATTTTTGTGGTAGAAATTTTATTTAGAATGTTATGTGCATCTGATACAATAAATATTATATTTTATATATATCAACACTAATTATCCATAGGCACCAGAATCCTATGTCGACTCCATGCATATCATCCGAAATATTACATAATATATTCTAATTTATTACATAGAGAATATAAAATAGTAACATTACCCCCCCCCCCTCATTGATATTTTTTCTATAAAAAAAGGCCAGTGTAATGAGATCAGATATGATTAAACCACTCAATGGTTTACTCTTAATAATTCTTGTCATACAACAGAACATTCACCAGTCGATTTTTTTTTTCAAAATGGATATTCTCTTGTTGATCCATAATGGTCCCTAGTACACTAAGAAGGTGGATAAATCCTTATTTTCCACCCCAACCTATTTAATAATGCGTGACAGTTCATTCTCATATCTCATCACATGTAAAATATTTAATTCAATGTGAACCCATTATAATTTAATTATTATAGATAACCATTAATAATCCTCTCCAAGCATTCATAATATGATAAATTTTCTAATGAATCCCATAGATATCTTAAAACCTCATCCAAATCTTCATAATCCACATTGAGGTTAATCCTTCATGAACTCTTTTTCTCTATCATCAGACTCCAATGACATCCATTACATGCTTTTGTAGGACTTATGGTTGATCTATGTAGTCCTTATCCACTCTTTGGATATTTACACCTTATCTATTTTTGCTGACACCAAATCTAGGCCAATGATTTTTATCTCACTATGCTTAGCCCAATGCAACATTGACCTTCAGGGTACCCTATAAAAGGCCTCAAATGGTACCATATAGATGGTGGAAAGGTCAATTTTATTGTTTGTAAACAACTATAATTGAAGAAAATTCTCCAAAAAATTTCCAAAATCCATCACATAAGATCATTGTATGTCAAAAAAAATAAACGTTCTGATGTATATAGTAGCCATTAATGAGGTGGAATGCCACAATAGACATAATCATATTTCCAAATGCCTATTTAACAGATATGTATAATCAAAACATGAATTGAGATTCATTTTTTGATATTTCCATCAAGGGTTCTCAGTGAAGGCATAAAATCAACTCCACATAATGGAAACCCAATATAACAATTCAAGTCTACTATTAGATATCTAGATTGTGAGCTGTCTTAGTGAATATATATATGTTCACCCAGGTATTGTTGTGACCTCATGATAATCTCAGGATTCCTATAATGAAATATATCTATATATAATCCTACATCCACTCTCAATTTACAATGTGTTAGGGAAAACATGCTCGAACATTGTTCTCACCATTCACCTCCATGAATGTGAAACATCTAGTTATAAATTGCACATCAATCCACTATAAACATGGAAACCATTAATGAAATTGAATTTTTTATTCCATATTTGCCACTCTTCCGTGTATTTTTCTAGGTTTTTGTATACAACTCCATCAACAAAACCTCTTATGATGTAAATAGAACTATCATCAGCCTTTAGAAAAAAATGACATTAACCCAGCCATCATAAAATTCATCATGGTAATTTATATTTGATATCTTCTCATGTGGGACAAAGAAATTAATATCCCTAAGAGTATACTACCTAACATGATTTATATGTTTAGGGGTAATAATATTCAACTAGAGGTACATTTCAAAATGATTATCCTATAGGTAAAACCAAAATGTGGCCAACTACTCTTACTCTTCAGTCAACATCTTCTACAGATATTTTATATTGAATGACTTTCTCACAACGTGAACCCTTTGTGTGTATATACTATCTTAAAGCCATAGAAAAATTATAACTTCATCCATAAACTCTTCCAAATGTTATGATCATTATTCGATAATGTATATCTAATATACTTTTGGTCAAAATAGATTATAAATCTCTCACCCTGATGGTAATGTTTCCACATATTCTTGGAGAAGGCCACTGTTTCAATCTCCAAATGATTTTTATACTCTTCCACTAATATGGTATAAACTATTGGGGTTCTTAATCTATACCTATATTTTTTAGAATTAGAATGTCTCCAAAAATCATTAGAGGAATTATAGAACACGAGGTATATAACACCATCCCACCGTAATATCAAGACGTGGGTTCCTACCATCCTCTTCAAAAACCCCCCAAAATCCTATCGAAACTTATATATATCAACATGAATATTTTTCATTTTTTGTTTAATATAGTGAATGGACAAAAGTATTAGAGATATAGGTCGTGGATATATGATAATATCCAACCAAATCATGTATTCTTTAGGCCACAGACATGGTCTTCTGTGGCTTTCAAGCAACCACATAATCAAACATGGTAGGGACCATAATTACCCCTCCTATAAGATGCAATTTCCAAGGATGATATCCTACCAAATTGAGAAATCATACATATAGTGATTACCATAACTAAGGAGATCTTGGATTATACCAGGAACCATCCTCAATTATCTCACATGCTATAGATCTAACACCCTAAACATGAGGACTTCATCCATAAAGGTTGCGAGTAGCTATTACCTATAGCTGTAAAAGACTATGTTAGTAACATGAACAATGATGGGGTTTTCATCATAACCAAGAGGATCACCAAATAATCATAGTGACTATAATGAATTTAAAATTCATTATTTAGTAAATCCTATACCCATACATGATGATAATGATAACCTAACCTAAGGTAAATATTCATTAACAAACTAACCTCCTTACATTGATCATATAGGTCATCAATTTTCAGATGACAAATTGTATACATTATATTTAGCATATTTGGGGGATGTCAAACCACACATAACCTCATACTCACTTATAGATTTTATGGGAATGACCCATGGTATTTATACATAAAAAAACTATGTCTTACAAATACATTAATATTTAAATCCCATAACTACACCCGTAAATATTGAACACAGATCATTGGTATCTAATATACTAGATTAGAATTCAAGGAAGAGCCTATGATTATGTCTATGTATTAGTAGAAACTTTTGATGAGTGGGAATTCCATCACATCCTTAGGAATGAAATATTCATAAATCTCCTCCATTGAATGAAAATATAATCACATAGTATTTACTAATGAGTAGAGAATATAGTCTAACTGATAAGAAGTAAGTTGAATCCTCATGTATAACAGCTCATCCTACTCTGCCTCAATTCCCACCTCACAACAAAAATAAAATAACAACACATCAATATGGTGACATCACATCCGCCACCAGAAATGGTAAATATATTCGTAACTATGCAGAGTCTATCAATTAAAATAATGAAATCATATATCTTGCATGTTTCTCTGAAGATATACAATATATCTCTCACCAGGAAGGGTCTGTCATATAGTCTTCTGATGTGTGGGAACACTAAATCAACCCCAGTGAGTGCCTCTGAGTAAAATGTTGAATCCAAAGGAACTAATATAATCTGAAAATCAAGAAAAAATTAATGTGTTAAGGAAATATTGGATTTCTCATATGATTGTACAAATAGTAACTATTGTATATAAGATATAAATCATACCTCAGATTTTACTCAAATATTCTATAATATAATCCTCCACTACATGAAGATTTTCGTGATCCAAAATATAAATTCCTTATGCCAAGAGGTGTCTAATTAGATGTGGTAGAGTTTTTAAAATTCCATATAATTAGATAAAATTAGTTTCCATCCATTATACTCTACCACATCCTCTACCTATAGACCTCCCATATCGTTCTACAACCTCTACTTCCTTGGTCCATTGACTGTCTGAATATTTGATGCATGAAAATATTGGGAAATACCAAACAATATGACCCCACACCACCACAAGAGAAATAAAGTATTTCCATATACCTAATGTAGCCTCCCTTAAATACCGGAGTTGTTAAAATTCTATTCTGGGACTGATTATAAACCCACTTCACATTTTTAGACACCTAAGTCTATCATCAGCAAATAGATATTGATGAATCAGCTCCATTGTTCCCACTACCATAACCAACTATCGATAACTACTCATATTGAAATATCCCAATAACCTTGGAATGCTCCATCCCACTAGCATATAAAGGGATACAAAGATATAACACTCCATCCATGTCTTTTTTGAGGCCACACTCAATGTTCCATGATTGATAGTATCATCCATGATGTACATCTATAGAGTACAAGAGTGTTTATTGATCCGCATCACATACACTATGATTAAAATGGTTACTTATAGGAAGAACATATTCTCATAGATACATACAACTTGATATATAACTAGATAAAACAAATTTCTAAAGAGGATAAAAAACTATGTATTTTTTCGAGTCTCTATTGAGTTTGTATAGATGAATAAGAACCACCACCATTAGTATACTCTATAGAGAAGGATTTCCACTCAGAACACCATCTAATTTGGAGGGGTTCAATAATATAGTAAAACTCAAACATGGACTCTAGAAATTCCTCTACTACTTCGGGCTCTATATAGCCCCAAATCATTAGAATAATTTATAATTGGATCTTAGGAGTTACACATAGCTTATGAGGGTTATCTACTAGTAAATCTTGTGTAATTAGAAAACTACATGAAATAATTCACTCCTATAAAAATCTATGGAACTAAGAGTTATTTATAAAGATATAATCATCACAATAATGATACTGAATTGACAAAGGATATCATCATGGATCCATATAGAAATAGAAAAGATGCACCATAGTCGATGATCATATCAAGGGAGTTAACATTTCAAGATTATTGAATAGACAACTGATTCATCAACAACCACACCATCACAGTGTTCCTTGGGCTAATGAACGAACATGAGACACTTTGATACTATAAAACTTTTTATATACATTTCCCAATATATAGTATATCTCCAAAATATTGTCCTGGTATAATATTTAATTTTTTTGTAAATAATTACAGAGGATCATCTAGATAGATGGTTGCTGAGATTGAAAGTCTTTTCCCATATCCCATAGGACTGGGGCTAGAGACTATAACTAAGTAAGAATATAACACATATGGGATGCGTTATCATATGTTAATTGAATATAAGAAAACATAAACATGCACCTATATAATATGGATGGAATAATCAAATGATATAAAATATTCAATTATAAAACTATTCTCACATAATATTATAATAATGTGTATGGAAATGAAAATGTCAATATATATGCACAGTATAACAGTAAAATGACACTACCCGACTATCATAGTAGTGTTGTTTTTTATGATGGTACTCCTAGAATTGATAATGATTCTTCATTCAAACTAATATCAACATCTTATAGGCCATCTAATGGTGAAATTAAAAGGTATTTTATCTATAAAAGGCATGATACATGATGGAATATCCTATACATGTGTGAGTATAATACCCATTGTTTGATACAAAAAAAATCAACAAGAAATATTCATAAAATAAACAAACATAAAAAATCAATAATGATAACATCGAAGATATTTTCAAATAAAAAATAACAATCTCAATATAGGGTCACATTTTCACTGGTAGTCTACAATTTTTTGAGAGGATCATTTGTCACAATCATCCTTGGGAATATATATAATGTAACATTGATAGTTATGGTACTCCTATAGATGAAACACAAAATGGGAAAAATCCATTTTTAGTAGGAAATACAACTCTCATGATATAGATACACAAGAAGGGTATTATTTACATTTCCTATGGAGGGCACATAACCAATATATGATATTCCATGATGAATGAGATAACATGACCTGGATTTTGGAAATGGAATTACTAACCTAGTAAACCGATGATTGATAGAGGCTCACACCTCAATACACAGTGTGGAATACTCGGATCTATCTTGAACTAACCCATTTTGGTAACCTCTCATCATATTCTTAGGATTGGCATAGACACTATTCACTATAAGGGATAGCCCTTGGTAACAAAGTTGTACTGATTCTAACACAATAACGAGGGGATTGATGGATCCTAATATCCTCAACAGGGTACATGATATATATATATATATATATGTATATATATATAATGGATTAATGGTTCCCCCCTCTAGGTTCGTTGTTTCTGTGTATATAATTGTTAAATTCATCCCATGATCATATACTCTAGTCATGCACATATAATGTTTTCATGCATGTGACTCTGTACTAAGGAGTAAAATCGTGCTCACCGATTGTTGGGTCACATTATACGTGACCAATTTACATGACCATATTAATTACATTCACATGTAATTCATACTTACAAAGAAGGGATCTACATGATGTGTTTCATACAATGTACATTTCCACACATATAGTGATTTTACAAATATCGCCTATGCTTAATAAATATTATTCTACATGACCATATATTTATATCTATCATGAATAACTCCTTCTATATCTGGATTTTAGGTTTATAAAATCAAATCCATCACTATTGGCTAGATTCTTCCAACCCATATTTGCATAAAACCCCTCCAATCACACAAACTCAGAAGAACACAAAAAGTAACAAATAAATTTCCTTGTAACTATCACCATTTGTTATCTGTAAAAATTATACATTATTTATTCCATCAATCATAATTACAGACCCCTAAACTCCCTCAATTATGAAATTTATCGATTAAAAAAATATTTTCCATCATAAAGTCGATCTATCATTAAAATGAAATAAAAATGATGAACGTTTGATGAAAAATGGGAGAAAAAATAACACAGGGGTTAAAAATGAATATCATCCATAGATCAAGTTTTCATTCATTCTTTTTCAAAGTAATCTATTAATGGGAAGAAAAATTCTGTTACAAACTTATGAATATTCCATCACAAATCAATAATGGACAAGAATTTAATATTTTAAATGAATTAATTCAAAATAACCATAATGAAATCATGAACATGGTGTAATCCAAAAAACAATAACTTATTATCTAATTGATCCAAAATAAATATTGATTTGGTGTTTTTATCATGGTGAGATCTATGAACAATATTGGTGGAGAAATTCTCACATATCATATAATTGATTTTTTTGTCAGTGTCTCCAAAAATATCCACAAAGATTCTCCCTTTGGTATTCATCCTAAAATATATTATGATCATGAAGCTAACCCTTGATATTTACATAATGGGGATATTAATATTTTTTAGTTTCTATCATAATAATTTATTAAACCATAAAGATATAAAATAAGTAAATTCTATTTTAGTGTGTCGTTCCTACTAGGAACTACACTATATTGAATCATTGAATACACACAATAGTTATCTCCCAACATGGGTAAATATGACTTTCATGATTTAATTATATTCTTGGTTTTACCATTAGATGAATCCTTTATGAGACATTCCATTATAACTAAAATAAAATCTATGTGTGGTATAAAAAACATAACACATTATATATGTCATCATTGAGGATATATGGATCTATAAGTTCTATGTTGACATCATTTGTAACTCTAAAATTATTATTTAAAATATATTTATGTGCCACATGGAAAAAATTGATCAATACGTGTGATTATAAAACTATCAGTTTCTAGGTGAAAATAAAATTTATAAAAACACCACATAATAAATCCCTAAAAATTACAATTCCTAATATATTTGAAAACCCTTGAAAATTATGATTTTTACATTACAAAAATATATTATAATCATTTACATGTATACTAAACATGATTTAATCAAAGGGTAACTATTTTAGGGGGTCAATATCATTCTCATTCTAATTTAATATATGGCACTAGCATAAAAAATTCAAAACAATAACATGCTATTAAATATTTATTAACATGTTTTTTATTAATTTATGAAATCACGATTCTATCATTATATTTTTTGAACCCATGTTCCATCATCCAAATTCATATATTCAAATAATGTTTGTGTGGAATGAATTAAACAAACCCTGGTTTGTGTTACTCACCCCAAACTAGATGATATACATTGTTAAAAAAATATATTATATATAATGTGCACGAACATTTATTAATTTTTAATTATATTATATTAGTAATCCCTATATGAGTATGTGTAGAGACATAAATAGCCATCCACAAATAATCTAGATAAATGAATATCCATCCTATAGAATAGAGATTACACCCCAATTTCCATCTTCAAATGGATATATTAATATTGAGTGATTAAAATTTATAATTAATATAATATTAATTATTTACCTTATATATTCAATAAATAAATTGAAGTTGATAATTGTAATTAAAAATTGTTCTCATGGTAGAAAAAACTAATTTTTTTTCTAATGCCTATATTTTAATGCATGTTATAAAATTTTATAAGATGGAAATTGACATATAAAATAAATTATAAAAAACATTCACACATCATAAATAATATCTCAATATTAAAATTTAAATATAATTAATGAATAAATTAACATTATATTTACTTTCTATGTCTATGATGTAAATATATACATTTCACTTTTTAATTTAGTTGATGATTCCATATTTTAAATTCCTAACACATACATTTTAGAATTAATTTTAAATTATAATAATATTATATATGATATTAATTTTCATCCATGATTTTCATATATATTTTATTTTATCATTGATAAGAGGTAATATCTATTTTAATTCATGTCATTGTTGGATATTATGAAAGGATATGCTTTGTAAATTAAAAAACCTAACATATCGTGTAACCTATATAATATAATATTGGTCATATAATGGAATAAACCATATGTTTTAATAAATATCTGAGTATAACTACATATATAATATCTATGAAAATTGCAATTAATTTATATATTATAATTTCAACCCATACATATTACTTCATATTTACATCCATGTAAAATTAAAAAATATCATATATGAAAACCTTAATATGTATTTTCTTATCATTACAATCAATATACATTAAATTCAAATTGATATACAATTATGTATTTTCATTGATCTCATGTTTTAGTTGTAGCTAAAAGTATGACATATAATATTCTAAAACATAATACAAAACAATAATATTTTATTTATGACAACATATGATATAGACATACCATAACCAATAAGTACTAAATATATAAATATGATATATAAAATTGTAAATACAATAGATACCATGGATGAAATTTAGACATGATATATCATACAAAAATATGTGAAAAAATGATATGATACAAAATTTATTTACAAAATTAGTAAGCTAACATGTTGACTTATTTATGGTCAGAGTTATAATACAAGTTATCATTCTTTGAGTATAATCTTATGATCATGGAAATATAGGAAAACACTATATATATAATTTAATATAGACCCACCAATATCCATTTTAGAAGACATAATGTATGAACTTTCATAGTAGTTATAATGAAAGATCCATATTTTTAAAAGTTATTAGGGTTTCATTATTAAGATTATTAAGAAACATCCATTATTCTATTTTATAAAACGTATTAAATAGTGGACATGGATGTTCATTATTAATGATAGGATCAAAAAACCCAATTTAACGATATCTTACACATGAAAAAATAAATGGTGAACATGGATGATGAAAAATCTTCAGATGTGGATTGCCATTATTATACATCCTTCATCAATGGAATTAAATTATATTATACAGGTCCCTCAACTAAACAATGGGTGATAAATTTTTTAATCCATTTCAAGGAATAAATTATGTGATTCCATTAGAATAAACATAATGACATTACTATCATATAAAAAAATTTAATTTGTTTATCATTATTTAAAAAAATCATCCCATTTATTTATTTCTGAAGGGTTACTTTTTTGAATATTTGGACGTATCCATGAACCAATATCATAAAAATATTATATTCTTATATTCTTTCATTACATTCTTTTTATGATATCATTTAATCATTTTCTTTGATATGAATCTCTTGCATATCATAGTCTATGAAATAAGTGATTTCATATTCTATGATATCTATGTAACAGTTAATACATGTTTAGATTGTAATATCATGTCACGAACACTACAAATATTCATAATTTATAGTTAATTCTCTAACTTATCCACATTTACAATGTTTCTACATCTACCTTGTATTATAATGTATGGTTCTAATGTCCCATCTTGGGCCAACACACTCTTATTGAGGTTGATCTATTCCATTACCATATTACATAGGTTGAGTAAAATATAATTTCCATTTATGGATTAAATATACTACTCCATAATCATTCATATTGGGTATCATAATCTCATAACAGGATAATCACTCTATATATCATAATTCCTCACACTATGTATTAATATTAATCAGTTGATCATATTTTTACATTAAAAAAATTGAAATATTTTCTAAAAATCCCATCTTATATAACCACAAAAGGATCACATGGTAAATCCAATAACATAGAAAAAAAATACCATAAACTACATACATTATATGTCTATAAAATAACCAATAATGATTGACTCATGCCCAATACCTATAACTCAATGTATATCTCTTCAAATCCTTAACATCACATGTGAAATTATCATACAAATGATTAAATTTAATTTTCTAAATGTTTATCTCATAATCATTCATGCCTCTTAATTATAATTACCCATTATGTTCCAAATTCCATAACATATCCTTACTCATCAATAAAATCTTTCACTCATCGCCCCACTCTAACCTCAATGTTATAAGATAATATCAAACACTAGCTAAAATTAGTTGGATTGATTGGTCTTCCAATACCTGAATCACAAAATCTGTAACTCACCATGTACTACCTTAATATAACATACATTGATATTTACGAAAAACAATTTCTATAGAATTAATAAAATCCAAAAAATAAAAATTGATCACATATCACATCTCCATTTTGAGTGATTTATTTCATGAGCTACGAAAACAATTCCCTCAAAAAACATGATATATACATGGAGGTATTTTCCCACTTATAGATAATAAAAAGAATTAAATTTTCTCAAATGAGTGTATGAAAAACCTATTGTGAGATTTATGAACATCTGATCCACCATTCTTGGGCCCTAGGCCATTATTTCTTACACACTACCCACAAAGAATCCAACGTAGTCAAATCCCAAAAATTCTTCTGGAAATTAATTATATCAAGACTCTCCAAAAAGTATTCATTATCCACACAACCTTAGTAGTAAACCATCATGTCCTTCTATTTCCTCCAAAATCATTGGTTTACTCATTTGAAACCTATAAGCCTCAATGTCGCACAATTCATTCTAATTGGGTTCTCTATCCCCGTGATCATTGATACAAAAAATAAAACCTCAATTAATAAATGATATATTTTACGTTAAAATTCAAATCAATAAGTTTTATGGGTACCACATATGAAATTCACATAGTGACCTCTATATTTTTTATTGTATAATCCTCTTCCCAGAATACTCTAAATCATATCCATTCCTCAAGACCCTATTTAATCCCAAACAACCATGAATTAATTTTAACTACTACATGACTAATAAAAAACAATCATTTATAATTATTACATAAATGGTTATGAAGAAATTTATCATAACTAAAACAATAAACAACCACACCTATAAGTCCCACCATACACTTATAAATACACTATGATAACAATCTCCAATATTCATTACAAAGTATCAAAATAATTAAACTATATTAAAAATATTATAATATATATTCACTTGATGTTATTTATATTTTTATTATAATGATTCATAAATTAAATTATTAGTATTTTAATATATTTAAAATTGTGGGATTTATTGATCCTTATTAGAGAGGAGTCAATAGAACTCAGTAAGATCATAGTGATTTCATCTAAAGATAAAATGTGTACACGGATTGAACTTCATGGACATTAATGGGAAATTTTAGATATTTTTTTGAAAAATAAATTGCTCAAGTTTCTCTATTTAAGTCATTTACAATCGTATTTATAGATATGGTGTGAGTAATTATAATAACTATTTACTTATAGGGGATTTGTGGTCAGGGATAGGAAATAAATATGTTATTAATTCTTCTACTATCTAATATATTTCCAGGAATGATTGGAAGAGGATGGTGAATAAATATTACTATGTGGGGTTAAGTAGATCATAATAAATCATAAAATAACTTAACATTATATTATAGAAAAACATAATATATTACAAAATAATGCATACCCCCAAACAATAGTGGTTTAGTGAAATTTGTGACTAGATACATAGTAACCATCTTTCATGAATTATCATCAGCATAATGTAAATGGATCATCACTACTTTTATACTTCATATATATATATATATATATATATATATATATTATTCTCCAAAACATGGTTAAAATTAAAACCAGAGAAAGGGTGGGCTCTGATTCAAAATATTGGTAATCATGAAATATGTCATTTGAAAATAATTTGTAGAAAAAAGATATTTATATGAGATTGATAAAATAATAATAACAATAAATATTTATAAAAAATTATTCAATTATCATAAATCATTAGTTATGGAATACTTATTCACCAGCTACATGGTGGATTGCATCTCCCCAATACCTCAGAGTTCACTACCTCTCAAACTCGTGCAACACATTCAGAATGCATGGATCATCATCCTAGGCTACCAATAAATCTATATACTAATTGGGTGGTGGGTCACCTCATGGAAATTCTATTGGTACTTTTTAAACACCAGTGACATGATGTATATCGTCATCATGGTGTGGATCATCATCACTATCATAACATTGAAACCAATTTGGTTTTCATCATATTATAATCCTGAAAACCAATACAAATGACCTGTGGTCCAAGATTATATCAGAGGAGTTGAATGTAAAATGGAATGGAACCCAAAAACAAGTCATATATGATGCAAGAAACATTATTTACCTATTATCAATGTCCTAATATACTAAGATAAAAATAATGTTAACAGATTCCTAGTGAAAGGATACATCATTAGTTGGACCAACACAGGACCACTAGCCTAAGATCCTAACACGAAATAGCATAACACATTATCTATGAAACCCAAAACAAGATCAAAACACTTCAATCCCAAATTAGAACCCAATCTGATGCCACAGATTCATGACCAGACCCATTGGGGCACAATCTATGACTTCCCAAGACCTCCAAAAGGACAGGGGATGGAGACTAGAACCGAGTAAGAAGGTCACATTATAGGAGGCATTTTCTTAATGTACAAAAATTCTCCCACTCACATACACCTGCATTATCTAGTGAAAAGATATAAAAAGATTTAAAAAAAATTCATTCATATATCTATCAAAAACCAAAGTACAATAGATTTTCTGAATGATTAATAGGGAAGAACACATGCCCACAAAAAATGTAAATGAATCCAACCAACATAATTGGGATCGCAATCAAATAAAACTACTATAAATGTCATAGAACCAGATCAAATAAACTCATTGCTTCTTCAAGAAGACTATTCTCTTCCTTACATGATTCCTTTGGGGACTCTATTGAAATTAATGTGATCTTAAAAAGGTAGAAGAAATGTTAGAAAAGGTTTTGCATTGGTGAGAATAAAAATACATAGTAGGCATCCCAAAAACCAAAAATAAGATGGAAAAACCAAATTTCTATATTCCAATCCACCATGCCAATGGAATACTATTTGATATAGAAACTCCATCTCATACCATTCTCAATAATACATGAATAAGACATTTATTCCACAAGTTTTTCAAACCCATACATCTAACAACACTACAATGAATTCTATGATCAAACACATATATATTCATCTCAAACTCCATGTATCATAAGGTCCCATCCTCTTATCCTGCTACATGAATATACTCGAGGCTCTAATGGTATCACACAACCATGAAAAAACACTATATGAGCTCTGAAAACCCAAATTACAATTGTCTGAAAGATACACTCAATCATGAATGACTCTATCATTCCTGATCGTACATCCAAGAGATCATGCTCCATCAGAAACAAAAATTTATATAATACTATAGAACCCATCAACATAGATATTTTCATTGATAACCAATGGAATGAAAGAGGTTTTATATACCCAAGTGGAGAGGAATTACCCTCAATACTCTAAATATTTGAGGGAGCACTTCTCTATACTATGAATTGTGTGCACCCCTCCCTAACGTGATAGAATGTGGGGACTCACACCTCAACACATCCTTATAGTTGAGGGAGTATTATATTTTAACCATTTGTTGAATCCTCTATCACATCTCTAGGGATTGTTTCACATCCCAATCAATTAGGGGATTACTAACCACTAACCATGTATCACACGTAAATATTAAAGCGTCGAACTCCTCATAATAATGCTCAATCGTCCATAGAGATTCAACACAAATGGGGATCCCTATCCCTTATTCTTCTTGATGAATATGGAGTACTAATCTATATATGAGTACCTACACCCCGATATGACATGAGTGTACCAATCAATAGATATGAAACATGCACCTTAATACTGCATGGGAGTACCAATCTACCGGTATGATCACTATGGGGGACCCTCCCCCTGAAACAATAAGGAAGTACTAACATTAGGTAAGACTACATGATCCCTTATATGATAGGGGAGTACCAAATATGATGGAATAACACATATTAAGGACCCTCGCCCTGGTATAATAGGGGATTTCGTAATATAGGGATAGAATACCCACATCCTGATATTAAATGTGAGTACCCACTCTACCAATATATTGATATGGATGACCAGATTCCTGAAAAGGAAGGGGTGTAGAAACTCTATGGATAGAGGACCCACAACCAAGTAAAATAGGGTATTACCTACACAATATGTAAAATCTGTTTGAGTATTCATCACCCTATCATGATAAGGGAAAAATTTCTTCGTTAACATGAACAATACGGGGAACCCATGGCTTAGTTTGATTGGGGAGTACCATAAACATGAGAACCACCAAATTGGTAGAGATTACACACCCACAATGTTGGGATTCCAATATCTACTAATGAAGAGTGGATATGGTATATCATGCCCTGATTCCATAGGGGATTACCCATCTCAATGTCTCTCTATAAAAACCATAGAGATTTGCAATATCATTAATGAACCATTTAATGTGGGGACACACTTATCATAACTCACATAGAACCACAACCACATGTAAGGTACCCAAAACCGGATACACTAGGGTATTACCGCACAATAGGACTAAAGACTCCAGTGGACCCAAATTCTATGGTGATGGGGAAGACTACTGACCCTGGTTTCAACCTAATTATCCACCTTTATCACCAACTGTGGCTAAGCACTCGTAGTACAATAGCTTTATCGAAAACACCACATCACATATTAAGGGCCAAATAGATACCACACAATTTTATACATAGAAAAAATACAAATAATTGGTAATCGCAAGCATGCATCAATGTTATATATAAAGACATACTCAAGGTAGATCATAGTATCCAAAAAAAGTACACAATGTGCACTAGGGCCTACAAAATGTGTGGAACCGCCCAAGAACCTAGTTGTGTCCCCCATTTTTTGGGAATGGTTGTCCATGTATGCACACATCGTATGAATAAACCATAAAAAAATTGTAATACCTCACCCATCACATGAACATGTTCATTCATTACACCGATTGGCCATATGTGCCACACACATGGCATGTACCACCAAGTACACAATGTTTCCATGATAAATTACCATATGTTAAGGTCATTTTCCTTCCCCACGAATGGTAAACCATGCATGTATACCCTAAAATATACTATAACATGTCCGTTTATTGTCACACGAATACCCTGGTCATGTCTTTTGGCCACATAAAATGGGGTCACTACACAGTCTATAACAATTGTACACAATGTGTAGTCCCCAAAAAAATCATCTCAGAATAGAAAGAACACACTACTTGTATCTCTAGTTTCAAATCCATGTAAATGGAAAATTTGTTGAGAATTTCCATACATGATTCATGAAACACCCTAATTTCCTGGGAAACTTGAATATAGACCTATAAGGGATATCTATAAATCACAAAAAGGTGAAATAACCATAAAAAACAAATAAAAAAGGGGATATAGAATAAAATTCAAATCCACCTACCATAATGGAGAATCCAAAAATATTTTGGAGTTCAAGGACAATTGAATCATGTTCCTCATTGCACTGATGACGATCAGTTCTTGGAAAGGAAATCAACAACACCTCATTAATTTGAATTGTCCATGGATAAAGCATCGGTCAAGTGGGGGGGGGGGGGTCACCTCTCAATTGTCATGTGAAAAAAATTTGTGGTAGAGACCCTGTGATAAATATATTAAATAATTATAATTTAGTTAATAATCACACTAATCAACACCCTGTCAAGTAGCCTTCAGTCGAAAACCATGTGGTCACACATTTTATGACACATCGAGGGTAATCAAGATATTCCAAAATCAGTCGTTGTCTCAAAAAACATATCTATGGAAACACTAAGGAGTTATTCGATATTTAAATAGGAACTATACATGTGTGAATAAATATATATAATATTTTTAATATCACTACATGGAGGCTCTTCCATCCATGGAATCTCATGTTGACATAGGTGATGGATTCAAAAATATTTTTAAAAATATCCGACTATCATTTTGGTCAAAACCAGAGTTAATACAGTTCACCAAAAAATTTGAAATAATGGAAGAATTTTTTAATCTATATTATAAATTGTGCTAACTAACACATTAAAAATAATAAATGGAAATCGTGAAAACCTAGATTTAGCTAGAGGAAAAGAAAATAGATGATGTTTTAGTGTATATGTTAATATAAATCATTTAATGGTTATTCAATAATAAAAATTCCTTATTAAAAACGAGATTTCAATATAAACCCTCATCTTAGGGCCTAATTTTTTATGTTTCTTCTCTTATATTCCTAATATTTCAGAAATGAAAATTGGATATCTTCTTAAGAACTCTTGTATTTTCCATATATGAACACCATCACTCATAGAACATGTCAAGGTATGATTAGAATTGACCTATGTATATTTTTGTTGAGATATGTTACTCACGAAGGAGTGATGAAGAGAGGATAATTGCTATATTATTATAAGTGTGGTGGGTAGAAATATTTTATTTAGTAAGAATATTATAATATAATAAATTCATATTCAAGTGAATGTTGAAACATGTCTGTAATTCTTAAAATCTAATATATTTTGTCATAAAAATCTCGTATGAAATTGAAATTTAAACAATTTTCTGTGATATTTAATTCATTATTTTTCATTTTATCCACATCATAAGACCTATTAAAAAAATAAGTAATATAACAATTATTAATAAAAATCACTAATAATTATGTTAAAATATAATAGTTATCTCATTTCATAATTTGGACATGATGATAAAATAATTTAATGGATTTTTAATCAAATTTATTCTCAATTAGTGGTAAAAAGTAAATTTTATATAGTAATGAGAAACCCATTGATTTATTAAAAATTCATTTTATTGCATGAAACTGATTTCATTATCCTTATAATCCATTTCAATCCAAATAATTGAATGCTAATTTTATTATTTAATATATTAATTACATATTCCATTAAATTATTCATCAATATGTCATTTTCTAGTATATGAACATTAAAAAAAATTCACACATAGAGGGTGTTTTAAGAAACACCACTTTCTACTCACAAAAATAACAATTTTTCATCATTTCGAACCAATTGATGACCAATGAATAAATTTTCATGATTTTTAAACAATTATATTAAATAATATTATTAATATTAATTATTTTAAAAAATATTTATATAATCGATTAAAATGTTCGTAAGGATAAATATGTAAAACAAATTCTTTAGGATCAATAGTATATCACATATGAATTTTAAATTATTATAAATAATTATATTTATTTTTATTACAATATGTCATCAATAAATTTATATTATATAATAATCAATTACATAAAACCATGATAGAATTATTCTAAATCAATTAAAAACATTTATTTTTTAAAAATAAATATATTCATAAATCTCATTGTGTTATATTCTACCCATATTGTTTGAATTTTCCCTCTAATATTTTTTCTCTAAAAAATAGGCGACCTCTACCATATCATATCCTACAGTTCCCAAAATAATTCCTAATATTTATAATTCCTAAAAAATTATTAACTATGTCAATAATATGTTTTCTAGAGAGATTTATCTATATGATCCCACGTTTCTAATGGGTTATCCTCATAGTAATGATCAACATCAAAAGGCATAACCCATATGTTCATTACATGTGAATAATTAAGTATTAAATTCCTTAAATAGGATATATAGTAAATTATGTAAACATTGGTGAGTATCAGGGGAATATCCCTATTATATGGTACCATCCTGATAGGTTCAAGAATCTAATAGAGATTTAAGTATATGGGGATTAACATTCACATATTTTTTAATTGTCATAAAATTATTTAATTGATATATTTGAAGGAAAAAATTATTAACATTGATAAACCCTATATCATAATAATTATTTCTAGTCTTAATTTTCCCAAAACAATATGTTATTGGATTTTTTCTTAATAGCTACATCCCACAATTCCATTAATTCACCATGAATAGTTCCAAAAAGTTTTTATTCCCAAATATTATCATGACATGTGGTAGTTTCAATCTCTATTCCATAGAGGGTCACATAAGGATTCATTAGAATTCTCAAGTGAAATCTATTATTATTTAAATAATCATACTCATTAAGGGTTTGATCCAAAAATATAGTAAAATACACTGGTAAAGTCATCAAAAAATGTTTCAAAATAAATATGGACCTAAAAATGATATTATATCTAAGGATAATATATTGTGATAAAATTCAACACAACATTCAGATCCAACGACAAATATCTCATAAACATAGAGCTTATAATTAGATCTCAATCATATATTACTAATAATGCAACTTGGGACACCATACATCTTCAATATAATATAACAATGAGTTATTATCATAAGATAAATAATCTTTTATAATGAATAAATTTACAGATTTTATAAGTATATTTAATGTAAAAAATAACAATTTAACCCATTAATGTCATGTGGAGTTCAATGAAAAAATCTATGGTTATATTTTATTTATTGCATATAGGTATAGTTAATGTTTATAACATATCTATAGACATTTTTCTCTAATAATTACATTTATGATATACTAAACATTTATATACACACATTATGATTTATATTTCCATGTTATCCTAAAATAAATAATCATTATTATCAATTTTCAATGTTATACATCTTGGATATATAGGGAGTGTAAAACTATGATCATAATAAATAATCTCAGTATTAAATTATATTACTGATATGGAAAATACATTATCCCTAAATAGGCACATCAATTGTTATCATATATGAACTCTGGAAGATTCCATACTAACATTTAATAATACATATCATTTTTTGGAACCTCTATAGTCTTTATAAGAATATATTGTTTAACATTCAATTGGTAAAGATAGTACAATACTTATTTTTTTAATAAGTGTAGGTTAATACAATGTAAATATATTATTATTAGATATCATCAAATCATTAACATAGAAATTATAGAATAATACTTCTAAAAAATATAATCAACCTCATCCTTCCCTTTCTTGGGGTTGTAATATGTTGTTGAGTTATAATATTTAATCAGTTTAATTAATAACTTGTGAAAAATATTCCACTATTTCTTCATGAATAAATAAATAATTCATTAATGATATTTTTTTATAACAACAATGAACAAACAAATAATTCATACAAATCCTCACAAAAAACTATTACATATCTGAGTTCCAAATCATGAGGCGTGTAATATTTCTCAGGGATCATCAATTGTTAAAGAAGTATAGGATACTACAATATCATTATACATGAGAACACATTAATTTTATTTTATTGATGAACAATTATAGATCACAAAACCATCTCTTTGTAGTATAGAATGGGTATAGATTCATCGATCAATATTCACTTTAGTTCCTTGAAATTTTCATGACATTCATATATGCATGGGAACGTGGCTCTACATCGGTATTGTTAGAAGGATTTTTTATTCATGATAATTTTCATAAAAAATATTTTGTAGTAGCCATAAAATTAAATATAATAGGTATTTCAATAACCATGTTTACCCATTTACAATGATCAATAACTTCTATCACTGAGGAGTTGACACTTATCTCATCCATTTTTTGCAGGACCCATGAGTGATGTTATTTTTATCTAGGAGTCAAATTTTATTAATATAGAAAATAGAATCTCATTTATCATGTTCATCAAATGAAAACTAAATTTGCCTCTGTTAAATTCATATAAATAGGAATATATAAGAATATCATCTATAAATACTAACACAAAATGTAATGGAATAAAGTAAACACTCTGTTCATTATATCACCAAAGACTGCTTGTGTGTTTGTAATTATAAATGAGATATCTAAAAATTCATATTATTGTCACATTTTAAGAATTAATATAATGGATATATAATATTTTTGGACTCTTTTATGATGATATGTAAAACATAAATATATTTTTAATACTATTGATATCCTCATAGATGACTAAAGAAACCATCAATTCTGGGTAGTGGACACTTTTTCTTGGCATAGGTCTTGTTAAGTTATTGATAATGAATTCAATGATGAATTGAAATATTTTCATATTAAGAAAAAAATTTGGATCAGACAATGGTTATTTAGTTTTCAAAATTAATCGCTTATTAGTATTCTCTTAGAGTTTCTTTTTCAATTCTTTAATTCCTATCAAGATATTCAATAAGTTGTATTTTAAATAGTTGTGTCACCAATTATGAGATCAATTGAAAATTGAAAAAAAAATTGTAATTACTAGAATCTAATATATTAATAATTCAACACATTCAATCATATTAGTTATATATTCAGGTTTTACTTTCCCCCACACCATTATATATTATAACCCACCATGAATAGATATTATGCCCCATATATTTCATGTTGTTTCTATTAGAGGTTTTTATACATTCTAACATACATATACAATCATTGATAAAATCATTATATGAAATATTAATTAGCATCATCAATAATAATTTTTTTCAATATTTAACAAATTTTATAAAATAAAAATAATAACATCAAATTAAACAATAGAGAAAATAAAAACATTTTTTTGATTATCATTCATATAATCTTTGATCAGAGTAATGTTATATACTTGTGATGAAATAATTTCACTATTATATGTTTTCAATAATAATTAATCATCTAATAAATTTGTTGGTGACTTTATACTACTATAAAATTCATCATTTTTTAAATGAGTTGGTAAAAAAAGAGTCAAAAAGATATGTTTAGGTATTTAGTTTACAATAAGTGTATATTTAATCACTTTATTCCCATGACACACTTCATGAGTTGTGATCATATGATCCATTAGTTTATTTTTTTTCTAATTTAGATTTTGATGTATGTTTTGGTAATTGAAAATTGGATTTATGTTGATGATAAAATTATTCTCATTGATGATTATTTGTGTACCATCATAGTATGGGTGGTGAAATTGGATAAGCTACCTATACATTAATTTAAATGAATTTTCTATTTAAATTTAATCAACATTGACATTCACATTGGAAATCCATTATTATCATGAAATATTTAATATTATCATTAATAATTTTTTTTAACTGAATCCTTCCACAATTCTAGAGAAAAATATGATTTATTTCCATTCATATATGGGTAATATTATTAGAATTGTGTTAAAACATTATCATTATCTTATTATCAAAATAATATGAAATTGAAAAATGTATTATATCCATTTTAATTTCTACAGAACATCAAATAGTTTCATTATCTATACCAAATTCTCCTATGGATAACACTATTTGTACAATTTCATTGTACCACTACTGAACTGATCAGTTATTCTTTTAGGGTCGACAAAAACTAAAATTTGTTCCTTAAAAGACATATAAAATACTCTTAATGGGTACAAATTGAATCAAGATCCATATTGATGATCTCAATGAATTTTTATTTAATTTTAATGTAAACAATTTAGTGAATGTACTTATAAAAACACTTAGTTAACATCAACACATTAAATTTTGTTTATTCCATTATTTTTACTCATATTAATAATAATATTAAACCATTTTTCTTATTCACTATTTTAATGACACACTTCCTAAAAAAATTATCAATCACTAAAGAATACAAAATTAAAAATATTTTTTAATTGGTAAGAACGCATTACTCAAAATAATTGTAGAGTAGAGGATCCACTAATAGAAGGTATATATTCCTTCATAAAATAATAAATTATTATTTTTTTCCTCAATTTTTTATTTTTAATCCCAACATGATTCATGGAATGATAATGTTTTATGAAACTAGTTAAAAAAATTTAATTTATGATCATATGCTATTTAGTTTCTAGATAGGTAAATCATTAAATTTTCCACCACATTTTTTTTCATCCCAATTACTCATAGTTACATCCACTGACTAAATAAATAATTCATAGTACATGAATCATGAGATGATAATGACTATGATAAAATTTATTATTAATGTAGTTATTCTTAATATGTCATAAATGATGACACCGTATTATCAACTTATGAATCTTCGAGATTCATCATATATTATTTCTAATTGAACATTGTTTTTGTTATGTTATTTCATTATATTTTTCAAAACCTCATTTCCAAAAATAACTAATACCAACATTAATAAAAAATGGGGTGACACAAGAAAAAGAGACAATAATTATTAAATTATTTGTATTAAAATATCATGTATTATAAAATAATTCGATTACTTGAATTGTAAATAAATGTTATTTATATAGTCTATATAGATGAATAACATATTCTTGTTGAACATATATTCATATATCTCACAATATTCTTCTATCATTATTCCCTTATAAGGAAAATCTTAAATAAAACCTCTCCATAAAACATATGGAAAATGGATATCTAGGAAAGGGTGATTTTAGATACACAGTAAGGGTTGACATGGAAGATAACAACATATGATAAAAAATAATAATTACATAATAATAATTTTATAATAGAATTATAATAACTTATGATGTTCACACTTAAAAAAATCATAGATAATTAACCATGAGTTCTAGTATAGTGGTTTAGCATTTCAGAAGACATGATTCATAAAAGTGAGGAATTATAATTAACTAATACTAGTCCATTAGTGAATTTTATAACAATAAAAATATTCCCAAGGAATTTATAAATAAGTATACACATATAAAAACATTCCATTATTAAAATCACTCCAATGAAAATATAAATAAATTGTTCAAAAAGTCCAATAACTGATTTGGTCAATTCAAAAACTATTTTCGTGGAATGGGTTTTATCTCTATATTATTCTATATGATATCATGAGATATATATATTATTCATCAATTAATTTTAGGGAAATATAATTATGTTTCAAACAATCTCTTATGTAAATCCATTCATATATATTTCATAAGATCACAGAAACATTCATCATTCCATCATAACATATTCTTTGAAAAATAAAATGGTTTCCAAAAGATTTTCACATCACATAATCATATAAGATCAAGATAAAGAAAATTTATGGTATAAATATATAATATACCAATATAATTTTAATAAAAATTAAAGTATTTAGATATATATGAAATATACCATTTAAATTATGATCAAAACATTGTCGAGAAACAAGAGAAAAATCAAATTTTCATGTCAAACATAACAAATTAATATTAATAGAATATTAAGTAAATTATTTTCAAGTAAATAATATTGGATAGTTTGAAGAAATTGAATGAATAAAATAGACCTGACTGTGGGAAAATATATACATGTATTAAATATTAAAACAAGGATTCATTCCATAAATTGTGATGAAAATCATAAATTACAAGTTTAAAAAACATTGTAAAAAATCATTTGTAAATATTTGTAAGGAAAAATATTATTTAATATTAATGTATATATATACGTCCTTATAAAATAAATATATGGAAATTATTTAAATAATATTTAAATGGATAGAAAATTTGTCAGAAGGAATAATTAATATGGTTTACATTTTTCAAAAACATTTTCCTGATTTTTTTAAATACTACCAAGAAGAAAATGGAATTAAAATAAGTAATACGTAGAAATAAAAAGCGTATAAGAATATAGCTTATATTTAATAGATAAATATTATATAATTCTAAAAAACTATATCCATGGATAAATCATACTGATTAAAAACAAGATTGTAACAAACGCCATTACCATATGTATTGACATTCTTTATATGTTCTATTAATAGACTCTTTGTTTATAAATAAAATTAGTATATCTTCATAATTTCCATTTGGTTTCAATTTTAGGACGAAAAATGCATCCATAGTAGTTATGGAAATTTTTGTAAGGTATTTTGGGTTATATTGATCAACAAATGTGTCTTAGGTTAGTAATACCATGGACTTTTCTAGAGTCATATCGGGAAATTTTTCTAGTACTTCATTATGTTTTAAGTAGTTTTTGTTTGGAGTAGTGTACTGGTGTGAATTTGGGTGAATTTATTAAGGAAAACTAATGGATAGTTGGCTGTGCACAATTTGCGCATGGTTTGACAAACCGTGCAACCAAACTCTTCGAAGCGTGAAAAACTAAAAATACGGGTCTACACAGATTGAAAATGGTTTGAAAAAATGTGCATTCAAACTCTTAAAACAATGAAAACATGGACAAAAAGCTCCACACGGTTGGTGCATGGTCTTCTTAACTGTGCACCTCTACCCAGAAAATTGTGTGGACTATGTTTATTATCCAAAAATACATTTTAAAATGACTGAAACTTTTTGGGATTCCCATATTTTGACCTTTGATCATCCTTGACAAATTATAGGTGTCCCAAAACCTTTTGGAGAGATTCCAAGGTTATCCGAACACTGTTATTTGACATTAAAAGACTTAATTGAAGATCTTATCTCCTCCCGGTAAGTGGATTCCATCACATTGATTTTCCCATTATTTCATATATCCCTCCATTATATTTTTATAAAGGATATCCACTATTTCCATGCATGTAAATATATTCGATGAGATCTAGATCTAGGATTATGGATCTACATCTAATTTTTCAATAACATTATGCATTTGATCTACATTTTGTTTTAAGGATTTAGATCTGGAGCTTGATCGACGATGTTCTGCCGCTAAAATTCTAGAGATCTCTATTAGGATAAAGACATTCAATAAACTAAGGTAGGTGGTCTAATTAAAACACCTATAGTCATGTTACATGATCTGTGAATGGGATTTTGTGATTTCTATATTCACTTGATGAATGTTTTCCAAAATTAGTGTAATTAAGAATATGGAATTGAATTATGTTTCCTCAGAGATTTAATTGATAATTGAATAACAGAAAAAATAATGGGGGTGTCCCCAACAGATCTTTTTGAGATTTGTCTTTGTAATTGAAATATTTAATTGAATGTAAAAAGTTAATAAATTGGGGGTGTTAATTATGAAATGATGTTTGGATATGATGGATAGTTTATTCTAGTAATTAATTATATGCTCTGATGTTCACTAAAGTTAATTATTTTGGAGAATTAATTTTATGTCATGATGTTGATCAAGGATAATTCATTGTTATAATTAATTATGGAATGTTGATATTTTAAATGGATAATTAATTGTGAGGAATTAAATGTGGAATGATAATGGTATTGATTGATTGATTAATTGATTGATTAATTAATGGGTGATGTTCTTAGTTAATTGTTGTATTAAATAATGACCTTTGAAATGTTTAACTCATAAATGGATTAGTAAAAGAATAATGTTGAAAATTCGTGAGAGTTAAATAATGATTAAGTGTATTAGATTTTAGTGGTGCAAGACACGAGATTCTAGAACATTTATATATTGGGACTTGGACATAGCATTCCTCTCCAAATGTTATCCATGCTTGAGATAATGAGGTACTAGGCATGAATACCTACACTGAATAAGAATCAGATAGATAAGAATGACAACCAACACTTAACGAGATTTGTGGTTCTAGGCATGACGACCTACCCCAAATGATTAGTGATAATAATGAATGATGTTTCAACTGAGAATTTGGGTTCTATGCATGATGACCTACACAAAATTATTAATGATAATGAATGATGATTAAAATGGGAAACATGATTCAAACTTTTCCTAATTTCTTGATTATAGAAAATATGAAAATGTGATAACTATTTAAATTATTCATTGTATCTAATAATTCATAACACTACATGCACTATATTTTCATAGGAATCATTTTAGACACCATCGGTGGTGGCCTACTGAGTTGTACTCGCACCCTATCTAGGCCACCTGATCGGCACCCGAGTGGACCTTGTTATTGAAATAAATGATAAGAGAAAGCCTATATGATATTTTGCAGTTTGTTATTAGAGCATGGGAGAGAGAACAAGATGTATTTTGGGATTCTCATGGGAGTCATTGTTTCTTTACCATTATTTTCATTGTATACACATGTCATTTCTATTATCATAGCATGATTTACCATTTAGTTGAGTATTGTATTTTCTATTTTGGTTTTCATATGATATAGATTTTTTTCAATTTATTTATATACACTTTTTCACATGGTTATTTTTATTTTCTTCCAGTAGTGTTTTATTCTCAAAAAACAGGGTATATTCTCCCCACCACTAACTTACCAACTGGCTTGGGGCATGGTTTAGTTGATTCATATTTGGGATGTCACAAAGAGTTGTCAAAGTTGTTCTATTTTCATAATTCATTTTTTGTCATATTATTTTTTGAAAAAGGTCGTCATGGTTATAGGAAGAGTCAAGGGTTGGTAATGAGCATGTTCATGGGAGTTCCAAACCCATCTACGAGGGAATATCCATGTACTCGGTGCGTGATGGTTTTGATAGATTTTTGTTGTTGTAGTTTTATATTATAATACCTTGGGTGATGCAGTTGTGGTGAGATGTGATTTCATTTGGAAAATTTTTTAATTTTTATTTGTAGGCTAAAGAGGCACGATAGACTAGTCTGCATGCATCATTCTAGGCACATAGGGTTTCTCTAACATGCATCATTCAAGGAAATCACTAAAAAATGGCATATGGGTATGTTGTAGAGCATGAAAATTATGTAATTGATGTGACATTGAAACGATGATGAAAATTTAGATTAATTAGTTGTGTAAATAGAATTTTTTTGATGAAATTAGAATGAGAAATTAATTAGTTTGGAATTTATTAATTTAAAATAATGGTATTAAATAATGTTGTATTAATTAATGAGAATGAATATACCCTTTTTAACTAAATACTAGGAGTTGGACAATCAAGGCTAGTGATAAGGCCTCAGTGTTGTCTCTGTTGTGAGAAAAACAGGAAAAGAATCTATTGAATTTTGTTGTTTGAGTTCCTCCTCTTACATAAATGTAATAAAGTTTCATTATGATACCTAAGACATATGTTTGGATTTTTAGAGATATTCTTGTACGACGCTTGTTGGGGGAGAGACCGAGGGTTATGGACCAGAATAAACATCAAAACTTGGAGATTGACACACTATGGGTGAATGATGAGAATAAAGGGGAATATTTCTAAGAGAAGTTTGATCGTTTCATGCAGTTTATGGACAGAATCTCAGGGTGGGTTCAGAAAAGCATGTTCGAGTTGACATGGGTGTTTCAGCTACAACACCCTTATACTTTTACAAAAGTGGGTAGACATGAGCGAGCTGAATTATGGACTACATTCATAGAGATTATTCTTGGCTATTTGGATTATTCAGATGAGAGGAGGGTCATGTTGGATACATATATGAAATGGGGATCGGTGAAAAATAGTTTGGACATTTAGGTATGACCTTGTTAGACTGGTGATATGTAATGGTGGGATATTTTGGAGATGTTATTCGAACACTTTTATCTAGATATGTTATGGCAAGAGAAGGATTCAGAGTTTATGAATATGAAATAGGGGATCATTTCTATAATGTAGTACATTGAACATTTGATAGATTTACATGTTTTTCCCCAGAAATGGAGGTAGATTAGTCATATTCCAGAAAATGAGTACTTGGTGGACTTTAGTGTTAAATTATGTCCCAGGTGAATGTCTTTAAGCTGGAGAAATTTTCAGAAGTTATTATTCACGATCTCATTTCATAGTGGATCCTAATGGAGGATTCTAGTACTGGACATATAGCTGGGCGATGAGGGAGTGGGACTTCCAATATTAGAAAGCATCGTCCCGAGAACCGTAGTTAAGATAATGGAAATCAAGGTGGAAATCGTGAGGTACTGTTTCTCCAGATCTTTCTCATGTACTTATCCACCACTATGGTAGGCAGGAATACTATCATTCACATTGTTCTTGATCACCAATGGAGTGATAGTTTTCTGGAAGGATGGGACAACTATATATGTTTTATAGAAGTTGCAATAGGCCGGTGGTGAGGGATAAGCTTCACATAGTCAGAGTGCGGACAAAGGATCTTCTACACCATACAGGTCTGGCCGTTGGAGTTCTGCTAGAAGTGGTGTTAGTGGATGGGGGTGTGGTTCTACAAGGAATGAGCCCTCATATGAGGAGAGTGGTGCTACACAAGAGAGTCATAAGACACAACATAGAAGAGGGTAAGGACTGAAACAAGCAGTGCATCTTACACTTATGGAGAGCGATGCAACTCCATTGTTAGAGAGAGGTACAATTCTTATTGCTTCTACATTAGCTACAATCATGTTTGATACTAGTTCCTCTTATTCCTTTATTCCTAAAAACAATGTCAATGAAAATATCCTAGAGGTGTATTCCATATGTGGGAAGATGAATATTGATACACTATTTGGAACACAGTCATGGGATATCTATTGATGCAAGGGATGTTCTCTAGTGATTGGAGAGTATCATTTAAATTAAGGATATCTATTTCCTTGATATAATGGGATTTGATCTTATTATGGCTATGAACTGGATAGTTTCATACCGAGACCACAAAGATTGTTACCACATGAAAGTGACCTTTCTATCTCCTCTGGGTGACTGGTTTCTTCACTGTGGAGAATGGGATATCCATTCAAGCATAGCAAGGCCAATTACTCAGCAAGTGAGAGTGATCAAAACCCACCTTTCTTGTCTTTTCCTGGATTATGGGAGTTTTAGGCAAGAATTCCTTCCATCAGTAGTTGAACTATATCAGAATGTCTTTCTTGAATACTTCTCTAGGTTTTTATATGAGAAAGATGTGAAATTTACTATTGATATCATAGCGGGGGCTAATCGGGTATCGATTACCCTTATAGGAAGGTACTGACTGGTATATAAGAGCTCAAAATGTAGTTTTAGGAGTTGGAGGATAAATGGTTTATCCATCCAATTACGCCACCTTGGGAATCACCTATTTTTTTTGTAAATAAGGCCTACAGGTGTTTATGCATGTGTGTCAACTACTAGAAGATGAGTAAAGTGACTTTAAAGAACTGACATCATATTCTACAGATCGATGAAGATTTTGACCATCTAAAGATGGATTGTGTATTCTCAAAGATTTATTTGAGATCAGGGTATCATCAGGTGGGATTTTGGTCTTCTGATATACCAAGAAATGCCTTCAAGAGTAGGTATGTCCTTTATGAGTGTGTTGTAATTCCGTTTGGGTTGACCAATGCTCTAGTAGTGTTTATTTTCTTGTTGAAAAACAAATTTCATATATAGATAGATCTGTTTATGGTGGTGTTTTTTGGAAGACACCTTAGTGTACTCTAAGTCTCATGAAGACCATTCTAAAAACCTTGACAACATTCTAGGTTCACTGAGAGAGCATTAGCTATACACTAAGCCATCTAAATGTCAATTTTGGATTAATGGAGTATACATTTTGGGGAACACCATCTCGGATGAAGGTGGGGTAGTAGAACCCAAAATATTTTAGGCAATGATTTCTTGGAATTATCCGAATAATGTTTTTCATATTCAACTGTTTTTTGGATTAGCTGGTTATTACAAGAGGTTCATCCAAGACTTTTCACGTTTGGTAGCACTTCATACTGGTTTAAAAAATAAAGGGTAATGTTTTTTTTGGAAATAAGAATGTGAGAATTCATTCAAAGAGTTGAATAAGAACTTGACATCGACACCAATTATGATCTTACCTGAGTCGGGTGGGGAGTACATGGTGCATTGTGATGATTCTAGGTTAAGACTTGAAGCAGTGTTGATGTAAAGGGATAGATTCGTTTCTTATGGGTCATGACAGTTGAGGCCACATTAATGGAATTACACTATGCATGACCCTGAGTTAGTAAAAGCTATTTTTAATCTTAATTGTTGGAGACACTATATTTTGGGAGAAAATTGTATAGTTATTATTATTCATGAAATCTTGAAGTATATCTTTTCACAGCACGACATGAATATTTGGAAGTGATTATTATTATATTTTATGTTGTCCGTTTATTTTGAACTAGAATATACACTCAAGAAATGGAATATTTTAGCTCATTCCTTGACCAGAAATACTCATAATCAGTTTGTACATGAATCATGTGCTTTGTGGAAGATGATTATTTGCTCGAGGAAATGAATGTGGTACATTAAGAGAGTTAGGAGAGGATGACTCTGGTTTCTATTACAGAGGAGTATAAACTCTAGGGATGGATCATGGAAATTCATTACAAGGATCCAGAGAGTTTATCCCAGAGGTAATTCTATGATGTTGGGGAGAAACCATCTGACTAGAAAATATATGTGGATGAGATCATCTATGTGAAAATTGGGTTGTTGGGCCTAGTTGTATACCAGAGGAACTCATGCAATAATTACATGCTTCATGGTGGTTGGTACATCCTGCGGTGACAAAAATGTATCAGGACCATCGACAATAGATTTGGTGGATAGGACGGAAAAGGTAGATAGCATGGTTTGTAATAAGATGTTTCACCAATCAATAGGTGAATGTATAGCATCAAAAACATAGAGGGCTACTGTAGTTGTTACCTATTCTAGAATGGAAGTTGGATGACGTGACAATGGATTTAATTGTAGGACTTTCAAATACTCTTAGGAAGAATGAAGCTATTATGGTCATTGTGGGAAGACTAATGAAGGTATCACACTTCATTCCTATTAAGGAATCCTTTATAATAGAGCAGTTTGGAGAACTATATGTGAATGTTATTATTCTTTTACATTGAGTTCCACAGACTATAGTTTCAGATCTCGATTCACTCTTTACATTATTGTTTGGAAAGGTCATAAAAAATAATCTTGGTACACTTGTTTTGTTTAGTATAGTCTTCCACCCACAAATAGATGGGGTTTCATTGGGTAACATACATGTGTTAGATGATATACTACAAGCATGTGTCCTTGACATTGGTGGTTATTTGGAGAAGCACTTTGATTTAGTGGAGTTGTCTTATAACATCAGTTATATGGAAACTATAAAAATGGAAATATATGAGACACATTATTGTATAACTTTTAGATCCCCACTATGTTGGTTAGAGGTGGACGATTTGGAACAATATGGAATGAGTCTAGTTCTTGACACATCCATGTAGGTGCAATTGATTTGGAAATGTATTGGAACAATATATAGTAGAAATATTTTTGTTGATTATATATAGAGATGATCCCTATAGTTTACAAAGTCTGATCGTGTATTCCTTAGGGTGTCACCAAGATTGGGTCACCATAGGATATAGAGACAGGGCATGTTGGTTCATAGGTTAGTAGGACTATTCAAGGTGCATGAGAGAATCATGATGGTTGCATAACGATTATCACATCCGCGTAAATTTAGTGCGATGAATGATACATTACATGTGACAAAACTATGGTGTTATCACTCCAAACCATCTCATGTGATTGATTTTGAAGTGGATGACCTCGAGATAGATGTGTCCATTGAGGAGCATCCAATACATGTGCTGGGTCACTGTGAGAAAGTGTAATGGGGAAATGTAGTGTCAATAGTTCGTTTGTTATGGAAACATGGAGGTGTTCAAGAGGAAACATGGTAATGTGAAGAAGAAATGAGGTTCCGATGGCCTAATCATTTTGGCTCATAATCTTATAGAAGTTCTAGAGTGCAACTCAAGGATGAGTAGTTATAAGGTATAGATATTTTAATATCTCAGCCTTTTTTGGAGTCATCTCGGGCATGTTATCAGGTACTTTTTAATGTTTTTATGTACCAATTATTTAGAGTAGTGGAATAGGGTGTGATTGGAGGAATTATTTAAGAAAAATCAATGGATAGTGGGATGTGCATTGTTTGTTCATGGTATGACAAACGATGTGACTAAAAAGTTCCAAGAGTGAGAAAATCGACATAGAGGTCTACATAGTTTCTGAAGAATTTAAAAAATCATGCGGCCGAAGCATGAAAATAGTGAAATACTAGAAAGGGAGGTACACACAGTTGGAAAACGATTTTCCTAACCATGCACCACTTCCCATAAAATCATGAACACATATTTTAATATCATAAAAACATTTTTAAAACCAGTCGAACCCCCCATGACACTCATATTACAACATTGGCTCGGGATTCACATATTCTATGTGTTCTCAAAAACAGTTGGAAGAATTATAAGGCAATAGGAACACTGTTCTTCATGATCGAAAGCCCATATTAAATATATTCTCTCCCCCCCACGGTATGTGGAATTCTTCTTATTGCATCTTCCATCTGTTCCTCTATATTTCCTTGATCTTTTAATGGATGATAATCACCATTTCCATGGATCTAAACCTATGATTTGAGATATAGATCTAGGATGGTGGATTTAAATCTTTTTTTTAATGATCTTGATGCCTTTCAAAACAATTTTTATTTAAGGATTTATATCGGGAGCTTGATCAAAGATGTTGTGCCACTAGGATTTTGGGGATTTCAGTGAGATAATTTCATTCAATTAACAGAGTTTGGTGGTATAAATTGAACTCTGATAGTGATTTTTTATGATATGTGAATGTGATTTGATGATTCAAAGATTCACTTGATGATTGTTTTCCTAAATCAGAGTAATAAAGAATTTGTAATTCAGTTGAGTTTCCTTGGTAATTTAATTGATAATTTAATCATAGAAAATTGATGGGGGTTTTCCCAAATAGATGTTTTAGAGATTTGATATTTCAATTGAGATATTTAATTGAATGTGAAATGTTAATTAATTTAGGGGGAATTAATTATGAAATGATTTTTGTATATCAAAGATAATTTATTGTGATAATTAATTATTTTCCATGATGTTGACTAAAGATAATTTATTGAGAAAATTAACTATATGTAATTATTTTTATCAAAGATAATTAATTGTTTGAATTATTTATGGAAATTTGAGATTTGATGTGGACAATTAATTGTGGAGAATTAATTAGGAATTATAATGGTGTTGATTGATTGGTTAGTTGATGATGTATTTAATGTGTTATTCCTTTAGTTAAATGTTGAATTAACTAATGTCCTTCTGAAATGTTTATCTAATTATTGGATTACTAAATGAATAATGCATAAAATTATATAGAATTAACACATTTGTAAATTTCTGAGATTTTTATGGTTCTAGAAATGGAATTCTAGACCGTTTAGAAGTTTGGACTTGGACCTAGTGTTCCTCCCCAATAGTTTTCCAAGTTTGAGATTATGGGGTTCTCAGAATGGCGACCTAAATAAAATGATATTTGAAGTTCTAGGCATGACAACATACACTCAAAAAGATTTTTGGTGCTAAGCCTATAATCTAACACCAGCTAATTAATGTTTATAATGAATGATGTTTCAACAGAAAATTGAGGTTCTAGGAATGAAAAACTACACAAAATGATTAATGATAATGAATTATTATTCAAATGAGAAAAGTTATTTTATCTTGGCCTAATGTGTTGATTAATGATTAATGACAATGTGATATCTATTTAAAATATGCGTTTTATTTATTGCTTCATAAACATATATGAACTATATTTTGAGTGTCCTTGTTTTAGAAATAGTTTGTTCTGACCTATTGAGTTATACTCACACCGTATTCAGGCCTCCTAATCGGCACCCGGTCATACTTTCTTATTGCAGGATATGATAAGGGAAATTCCCTAGGATGAGATGCAGTTTTTGATTGGGTCATGGTAGAGGGAAACTATTGTCGTTCGGGACACACTATTGAGTCGTTGTGTCATTACATTTAGTTTCATAGTAGACACTTGGCATTTTCATTATCATATAATGATTTACCGTTCAGTTTACTATTGTATTTTATATTTTTGTTATCATATGGCATGGATTTTTTTGGTTTATTATATACGCTTCTTCACATGGGTATTTTTATTTTCATTCACTGGTGTTTTATTATTACAAAAGAGGTACAGGCTCAGAAAAGCATACGTACCAAAACCACACTACTAGACGGAACCCTCTAGCAAATAGGGAGGAGTGCATGATGGCATGTGTGCAATAGGATTGGGGTACAGTTCAATTTCTCCTGGGTCGGGATGTCACCAAATGATATCAAAGGTTTTTTCATTTCATTCTTCTTATTTTTTCTTATTATTTTGGGAAAAAGGTAGAAATGATACTTGGAAGAGTCAAGTCTTGGTAAAGAGCTCGTGTATGGGAGTTTCATACACATGTATATGGGAATATCCGAGTACTCCAGATGGGGTTTTTGTGATTTATGTTTTTTGTTACAATTATATATTATTTCACTTTAGGGGTTCCACTTGTGGTGTGATGTAATTTTATTTTGATAATTGTTGACATTTGATTCGTGGAATAAAGTGGAATGATAGTTGTGTCTGCAAGAATCATTATAGGAACTCAATGATTTTCTTACGTGCATCATTCTAGGAACTCATGGGAAAATGAGTTATGGGTAAGATGTTGAACATGAACTATTTTTCCCGGATGTGAGATTGAAACAATCTTGAAAAGTTAGAATAAATGGGTGTCTATTGAGAACCTTAATTAATGAAATGAGTATAATAAATTAATTATTTTTTAATTAATTAATATTAAATAATGTTTTTAATTAATGGTTGGATTAATTAATGAGATTTAATATACCCTTGTTAACAAAGACATAAGAGTAGTATGGTTAAGGGTAGTGATAATGCCTCAGTCCTGACCATGTAGTGAGAGAAATGGGGAAAAAGACTTTTTTGAACTTATTGTGTTAGTTTTTCCACTTATGTAAATTTTGTATAGATGAATTATGAGACCTAAGACATGTGTTTGTTTTTATAATGATATTCCACCATGACAAATTATAAGGGAGACACGAATTGGTATTACCCAGAATAAACTTCTAGATAGGGAGCTCGCCGCAGCATTGGTGCAAGGTGAGAAGAAAGTGGTACAGTTCTGAGAGGTCATTTCTCATTTCATGAAGTTTATGGAGAGAGGCCCAATGAGGGTTCAAGAAAATCATGTCTAAGTTGACAATGGAGTTTTAGTTACAGCACCCTATTACTTTTACAAGTGAGGGTTGACCTGAGGGAGATGAATTCTGGATTAAATCCACAGAGATGATACATGACCATTTGGAGACTCAGACTGGGAGGAGGGTGAAGTTAGCTGCTTATAATCTATGGGGTTTTCAAAATTGATGGGGGGGACAATGAGTTATGATCTAGATAGGATGATGATATGTTATGGAATGAAGTTTTGGAGACTTTCGTGGAAAAAATATATCTAGACACACATAGGAAAGAGAAGGCTTCAAAGTCTATTCATCTAACACAAGGGATCATGTACATAATGTAGTACGCTGAATGTTTCAATGATTTACATCGTTATTCTCTATCATTGAAGGTAGATGATGCATCTTCATCAAACATTTTCAGGATGAACATAAGTTTGAAATTAATTCCCAGGTGAATATTTTTAGGTTGATGATATTTTTAAAAGTGGTTAACCCGGCTCTCATTTCAGAGGGGATCCTAAAAGAGGTTTTTAGTACTAGACATCTAGATGGAAGATTAGGGAGTGGGCCTTTTTAGAGAAGGAAGATCCATCACAAGAACATTAGTTAGGATAGTGGAATTCTAGGTGGATAGTTGGGAGAAATAGTTGCACAAGATCTTTCTCATGTTCTTTTCCACCAGTACGGTATGTCGGGCCTCTATTGTAGACATTTTCCTCGAAAACCAATGGAGTGCCATTTTTTGAATGATGATTCACCTATAAATGTTTTTTAGGAAGAAACAGTTGGCTAGTGTGGTGGGAGTAGCTTCACAAAGTCAATGTGTGGGAAGAGGATCTTCTACACCATACAAGTATGGTAGCTAGAGTTCTACCGGAAGAGGCGACAGAGAAATTGGGTGAGGTGCTTCAGGGAATGTGTGTCTACACCAGTTGAGTGGTGCTACATAGGGGAGTGAGACAAAGACACTTGAAAGAGGGGTAGTAATGATATATGTAGTGATTCCTACACATGTGGAGAGGGAGGCTGGTCCATATTCAGTGAGAGGTACAATTCTTGTTGGTTTAAATATAGCTACAACATTTGTATGATATTGAGGCCGCTCATTCCATTATATCTAAAAACATTGTTAATGGATTGTTCTTGGAGGAGGATTCCATATGTGGGATGATGAATATTGATACACTATTGGAAACACAGACTTGGGATATTAGTTTTTGCAAGGGATGTTCTCTAGATATTTTAGAGTATCGTTTCCTTTAGGATATATATGTCCTTGATATAATAGTCTTTGACCTAATTATTGGTATGGACATTCTAATTGCATACCGATCCCACATAGATTGTTACCACAATAGAGTGACCTTTATATCTCATGAGGGTGACTATTATGTTCAATGTGGAGAATTAGATATCCCTGCAGACAGAGCTAATTAAATTACTCAAAAACTGAGAGTGCTCACAACCCAATTTTTTAGACTTCTTCTAGTTGATGGGAGTGGTGGACATGACGTCCTTCCCCTAGAAGTAGAAAATTTTCAAGATTCCTTTCCAAATGACTTTTTATGGATTCCACTTGACAGAGATGTGGAATTCACTATTATGCTCATAATGGGGGAAAACCTGATATCTATTCCCCCTTATAAATTGGAATTGACATTTTTTTGAGAGCTCAAAATGTTTTTAACGTAGTTAGAGAACAAAGGGTTTATTCATCCATGAAGGTCACCTTGGAGATCACCCGTTTTGTTTCAAACGAATGTCGATGTGAGTTTACGCTTGTGTGTCGAATACCAAAACATGAATAAAATTATTTTGAAGAACCGATTTTTTCATTTTTGTATCAATGATATTTTTGACCAACTGAAGCGGGATAGTGTATTCTCAAAGATCAATATGATAATAAGGTATCATTATGTGAGAGTTTGGACTTCTATTGTATCTAGAACTTCTTTCAGGAGCATGTATGGCCTTATGTGTTTTTTTAATGTCATTTGGGTTGACTAATTCTCCGTTAGTTTTTATGGCCTTGATGAACATGATAATACATCCATTCTTAGATCATTTTTGGTGGGGTTTTGGGATGAAATCATAGTGTACTCTATGACTCACGATGACCATTCTCAACAAATTGATGTCATCCTTGATACAATAAGATAACATCAGCTATAATTAATGATATCAAAATGTTAGTTTACGATTGACATGATACACTTTTTTTGGGACATCATCTCGGTAGAAGGTATGGCAGTGGACCCAAAACATGTGAAAACAATGATTTCGTGATATCATCCCAAGAATATTTTTTATATTTGATGATTTTTGGGATTAGATGGTTATTATAGGAGGTTCGTCTAGGGATTTTTCAGTTTTGAAGCACTAGTTACTAGTTTGAAAATGTAATGTATAATATTTGTTTGGATAGAATCATGTCATAATTCTTTCGAGTAGTTGATGAAGCACTTGACATTGACACCAATTTTGATCTTACATGAGTCACGTGAGGTGTAAATGGTGTATAATGATGCATTGGGGGATGAACTAGGTGTTTTGTTGATATAAGGAGATAGATTCATTACCTATGGGTCACAACAGTTCATAGGACACATGAATGGAATTACCCTATGCATGACCATGAGTTGGCAGCAGTGTATTATTCTCTTTATTATTAGCAACAAACTATTTTGGGTGATGAGTTTATTATTTTTACAGATAAAAAATTAATAAATTAAATATTTTCCTAGTGCAACTTGAATCATCGACAACAAATGTAACACCCCGGGATTTTATGAAAAATTATTCTTTTAATTTCATTAATGTCTTCTGTTGTATGCTACACCAAGATTACCTTGCGCTATATGCAACACCGTATTAGCTTGCAGTATACACAACACTATTCTTGGATCGTGTTACACACAATTTTGATAATAGTAATTCTACGCAACATTGAGTATATATATATATATAAATTCAATGTATAAATGAAATATGGTTGGATTCTGTTATACGAAACAACGAAGGATTATTGCACAACACGCAACCCTGACTTGGCTTGCATTACACGCAATCACGATCTTCCTCGATAGCGTGTGTTGTATGCAATACAGGGTTTTACTAAACAACGATATATTATAATAATATTATTATAAACTAGCCGTTATGAATATTAATAACTAAATTTTTAATTTTATAACATTATTATTCATCTTACACATTTTCTAGAACATGGTATAAGAACAAAATAAATTTTTCGGGTAAAATATGTATTTTTCAAAAAATGCAGTTTTGTCGCCTTTTGATGGCGCACCCACATTAAATCTAGTTTTCGACATGTTTATAAGTTCAATTTGACATAATAAAATACTTCTTTAGAATCATGATACAAAAATTTACTTTGGATAAATTTTTCATATTGTTCTGATAACTTTCATATTTTAATGAATAGTAAAAACACGCTATATTTTAATTAAAAATAATTGTTTTCATCGTAATAAATTATGTGGATAAATAATAATATTGAATGGTTTCAAAGTATAAATAGAATATATTTTTACCATTTAATATAATTTATGTCATTAGCCTTTATTTTACATTGAATTCGTAGTTTAAATAAATTCAATTTTTAGAAATGTTTTAACTTTTAAAACCTGTTTGCTTAACAATGGGATTAAATTTAAATTAATTACTGAAACTTCTGTGTTTTGAATTTTAAAAAAATGATTCCATATTTGGAATCAGTGGGTTCAAATTATGTTAATAGGTTACTTTTATTTTTATTGATATTCTGAATAGTAACTATGGTAATTTTTTATTCACTACGGTTAAAGGTAAATAGGGTAATTCAAGGTTAAAAGAATATTATAATAATAAAAATTTACCTTGACACTTGTCTTAACCTTATTTGATGAGTATTGGAAGACCATGGGAATCCTTGGGTCAATTTGGGGACCCCATGGAGCCACTTATGAAAGACAATGACACATTAGATTAATTAATTTAATATAAAGACAAAATTGGAATTAACAAATATCGTTTAGTAATTAATTTTTATAAGAGGCTATATAAATTATATTTTAGAATATAAATATTAATTGGAAATCTAAAAATATTTCCTACATCTTGGTATTTGTTTATAATTTTTATACATCATATAAATTAAATTATTTATGACACAATAATGATGCAATATTTACCTCATTAATAAATGATTAAAATAAAGAAGATTAAAATGATTAAAATATCATCCAAAACCTGTCCAATTCCTATTGGATGATTTTATTTCGAATATGAGTCATATTATCTTAGACATTAATGTGTTTTGGACCTCTTGAAACAGAAGATAAGTTTATAATAAAATAATGTTTTCACACTTTTCTAAAGATCCCCTCCACTCTCTTATAAAAGGAGACCACTTCTATGCAATTCCTCACACCTATCAAGCCTTTTGACTCGTCCAAACTCTGCCCAACTAAGCTCCCTATATAACTCTACTTCCCCTTCAAGCCTTACATTAGGTAGAAGACTCTCCATGATGTTCTTTTGGTTCAAACCAAATAAAGTTACCAAAATGAAAGGTAACAGTTTCTCTTAAGTTGTTTTCTTTTATTCTACTTCTCCAACACCTAAAATCTTTTTAATCCTTTATTTTGTGAAAACACCAGTATCTTTAAAATACTAGGATGTTTTTATGAGATGTATTAGAACTAAACTTACACACACCTCCATCTAATGGATTAAGAACATAATGTTTCTGTGATGGAAAACTAACGCCTCATGAAACGATGATTGTTCGATTTTACCCTACCACCTCTCATGGTGGAAATTATGATGGAACTCTATTTATATATCATATATATTATGTTTATTATTTCTTTATTCTTCTTTAATTCCCAATTATATCAATCCTTTATGTTTTCCAAAGTCGGTAAATACGATAATCTCATTTGAGGAAGTGCGGACTACCGCCCCCTCAAAGTGATGTGATTCGTTAATACATTATGTGGGATGTATAAAGGATGTGGTTAATGATATTATATATGATATTATACTGGAATTATAACATAACTATGTATAATTATGTTTTAATTCCATTAAAATAAGAAATATAAATGAAAGTAGCGTTCATGCGTGCGTACGACTTACCGTCTCCATTAACGGTGTGTTTCATTTATTACCTCCATATGTTATGTACTATTATAAATGATTGTATATTCTGGATATATAATGAATGTGTATGATATATAAATCATGATTTAAATTTTTTAGGTATGTAAATCATGATATAAGTAATAATAAAATCAACAACAACAAGTCCAAACACGTACGATAAATAAGATGATTTTACCCAAAACAGTACTTTAACATTAATTTACATAAGAATGGGTAATATAAAGTCATAAGTGAACCATATATGATATCATAACAGTGAATATGATTCTGTAATAAGTCAATGAAATTATTTAAATCATTATACAGGAGGTTTGGACTCTTACGAAGCAAATCGGACATAAGGTAAGGGAAATATCACAATCACATTTTTATCCGATATTGTTTATACTTTAGTAATTACTAGGGTGTATTTTATCATCCACATCCATGTTTCCTAAATATGTAATATTATTTCCATCCACCTACAGTTTTTTAAATCCAATTTTACCCTTCGGTGAGTTTTTAGTAAATGATATGAAAGGAATCTTTTGTCGTTTTTCGTACGAGGTACTTTTTGACTTTTTCGACAAAAGTACGAGAAGAATGTATTTTTTAACTTATACGGCATGAATGGATTTTTAAAACATTATTTCCAAGAAGATTAATTTACAAATTTTCAAGTTTATTTTAAATAAAATTCTTTTAGTTTAAAATTGTATGACATATTAAGAAAGGGAAAATGTTTTTGAAGTAGAAAGGATAATTTCCTCAAGAATAGAGTTCAAGAGTTTTATCAAAATTATTTTCCATATAAGATAATATAGGGTTCTGTTTCTATCCCTATTATTACATGGATTTGATTATGTTGTGATGGAAATATTTTTATAAATTCCTTTATCTTGTATGAATTTTTTTATGATGTCACGATTTTTAAGAATCCCATTTTTATTACATGGGTTATGCTATGATGTATGGTTTATGATTTTTGTGGAACACATAAGAATGGTATAATTATGAGATGGGTGGGACCTATATCTCCATCCAATGCATTGGGTAAAGATTTATATCTCAGGAGATAGACATGGCCGGAACGGCATGTTATACTGGTTCAGTAAAACAGGACTGAAACGAGAAGTGAACTCGGTTCAGAAATGGACTTTGTCCACTAAGATAGTCTTCGAAATGAGTCTTGACTAATAAGAAATGATTCACTATGATTATGTGTGTATGCCACAAAGTTTCATGTTATACGTTATGATTATTGGGATTTCATTTCACTACTATGATTTATCCCATGTTATGAAATTATGCTCTCTTTTGTAGGCTGCGATTTCCAAAATGTTATGTTCTTATGAATATGATGTGATTGATAGTTCTTTTGTTTACCCTTACTGAGCATTTCAGCTCAACCATTTATGTTTTCTTTTCCCCAGGATATAATGAATGTTTTTAGGTAAAAAAATATCTTTATGGGAGATGTTTAAGATCTTTCACCACGATTAGAAGATTATATTCCGAGTTTCCAAAGACACTAAACTATTACGATCCTTGTGTGTGTGTTTTTGTTATGTACTAAGTATTCCTAAAAAGTAATGTAATGTCCATCTACGTCATGCTTAGGGTCTCTACAGTTGGTATCATAGGAAAGGTTTAGTCAACCTTTGGGAACTAGGATGCGAGAACTTTAGTGAGATCCCTATAGATATTTCTAAGGTATGTATAGGGATGTCCCTAAGGTTAAGTATAAGTATAGGTTATAGTACTAGAATTACGGTAATCTAAGATGTTAGATATTGAAGGTACTCCACCATTATTATATTGTTTTCCCTACCTTAATTTTTTCCTCTCACACTATTCTTTTTGGGTTTTAGACGATGGCTGGAACCCGAAGGAACCGTGTTGATCAAGGTAATGGACAATGCAATGATTGTCCTCAAGAAAAAACAAATGTTATGGGAGATGGAGTGAAAAATCTTATTGCTATACTTACAGAAGCTATTAATCATTTTGGACTTCCAAATGAGCAGAGAAGGAAACAACATTCTACTGAGTCCTTTATGAGGCAACGTCCACCTTCATTCAGTGGGTCATCTTATTCACTTGTTGCTGAACAATGGATCATTACCACTGATAATATATTTTCAGTTCTTCAATGTTATAATCATGATAAAGTCATCTTAGCAGTATATCGTTTGGAAGGTGAAGCTGATCAATAGTGGAATCTTATCTAGAATACGAGGCAAAGAGATGAAATTGAGTCCATGGAATGAGATGAGTTCAAGAACTTATTTTTCAATAAGTAATTCCCTCGTATTCTTCGAACAAAGATGGATAAGGAGTTTCTTGTACTAAAGCAAAAGGATAAGGAATCTGTTGGTATATACGAAGCGAATTTTACAAGGCTTGCAAGGTATGCATCTGAATTTATCATCCAACCTGAAAGTAAAGTTGATCGATTCTTCAGTGGCTTAAAACCAAATCTTCGAAGGGCATTAGCTATAAGTGACTTCAGTAGAAATGAAGAAATTTTACGTTGTTCTATCAAGGTAGAAATGGAATTTGGTGTTACATATCCATCTCATTGTTTTGACAAGAAACGAAAGATGGAGTTCAAGGAGAAATCTCAGAATAATGGTGAAAAGAAGATGAATGTTTCCTTATGCTCAAAGTGTGGAAAGAAGCATGGTAAAGATTGTCTTAATGGGACAAGTAAATGTTTCAAATGTGTAAAGGATGGTCATCGGGAATTTGAATGCCACAATGATGGGAAGAAGATGTCTAATGATGCAAACAAAGGAAGGGATACATAGAATGAACCTTCTACACTTCAATGATTCAAGTGCAAGGAGATGGGGAATTATGCCAATAAATGCCCTAATCCAAGGGTTGTTGATAATGATCGACATCAACAAAATCTTAAGGAAAAAGAAAAAGGGAAGTCACATGCGATCACTATTGGCGATGTTGAATATGACAACGATGTGATGGAATGATTAAGTGTTTATGTAATGAGTTTCCAAAATAATGTTGTATATAGTATCGTGGAATACTTGAATATTTATGTATTGGTCTATTGTGGTTTTCAATAATTTTATGGTACCGATAACCTTGGAATGTGATTGAGATATATTTGGAAAAAAAAGATCATATGCGCATAATGAAAGGAAAATGAGAAAATGAAATATTTGACAGTATTCATGAACTCATGATTGATATAAGGACTAAGTGATATCATGGATTGTGTATATAGAATTTTGAGGAATTTGGTATGTGGAAAGAGTTAACTTTTAACAGCATTCATGTTTTCAATAAGGTTTAATGGGTATTCATTATTCAAGAGAATAAATTATTAAGGTATTAACATGTTTTTAATTTGACCAACAAGATATATTTATGATATATGGGGGTTAAATGATGGCATTCACATGATAATTTTCTTTATACTATGAGATTGGACAGAAGTATTTTAGATAAGCCTAAAGATTGGAATGGATTATGTTGGACATAAGATAGTATTGTTTTAGGATAAAACTTTTTTTGATATTGTTGATGGATGTTATAGTAATATAGCTTTAGAAAAATGACAACCTACAGGATGGGCGACAGCCCATCGCGTCGGACAAGGCTGTGGGAATCGAACCCACAACCGAAGTGCGACTGGCCTTTATCGCCTACCACTAGCCTACAGGATGACCTTGTTTAGTAGAAACTAGTTTTATTATATTAAGTAGTATAATATAAGAAGTATAAGTCCATTTTAGGAACCATATATGATTAATCTCACAATAGATGGACTTACGTATTTTTTTTATACCTTTTCTAACCTTTTGTTTGAGACATATGGAATGACCCCTCATTCTATCACATGATCTGCTAACACATCACGAATGACAAATTCAACTTCATTTCTTTAAGAGATGATGTGGAAATTGTCCAAAGAATGACTAACGGTGAGTCTATTCCAAAATCATTAAAGATTTATTCTAATTCCAAATTCATCAACATTAGGGAAATGATCTTGAAAACCAAAAATGTTGTCCTAGTGCTCTTATATCTAATGAATCAGATAGTACATTAGATCGTCACAAATTTATGGATTTGTGATTGCTGGCTTTTCCATAGCCATGTTCTCTACCACTCTCCATCAGAACTTGATGGTTAGGTTTTTCTTCCATATCCACATTGGTAACTATGTTCTTCTACGTGGAAACCCAGTGATGAGTTAATTTGGGTAACCGTTACATTTCATAATTCATTTTTTAAAGCCATGTTTTGGTATTCCTTTTTACAATGTGGGTTTCTATTAAACAAAATTTCGAGTAGTAAACCATTTTTAACCCCGACAAATTTCGAGGGAGAAATTCATTTTAAGGGGGGAAGAATGTAACACCCCTAGATTTTATGAAAAATATTCTTTTAATTTCATTAATGTCTTGTGTTGTATGCTACACTAATATTACCTTGCGTTATACGCAACACTGTATTAGTTTGCAATATACGCAACACTATTCTTGGATCGTGTTACACACAATTTTGATAATAGTTATTCTACCCAACATTGAGTATATATATATATATATATTAAATGTATAAATGAAATATGGTTGGATTCTGTTATATGAAACAACGAAGGATTCTTTCACAACACGCAACCCTGACTTGTCTTGCATTATACGCAATCACAACCTTCCTCGGTAGCGTGTGTTGTACGCAATACAGGGTTTTACTAAACAACGATATATTATTATAATATTATTATGAACTAGCCGTTATGAATAGTATTAACTAAATTTTTAATTTTATAACATTATTATTCATCTTACACACTTTCTAGAACATGGTATAAGAACAAAATAAATTTTTTGGGTATAATAAGTATTTTTAAAAAAATACAGTTCTGCCGCCTTTTGATGGCGCACCCACATTAAATCTAGTTTTTGACATGTTTATAAGTTCAATTTGAAAAAATAAAATTCCTCTTTAGAATCAAGATATAAAAATTTACTTTGGATAAAATTTTCATATTATTCTGATAACTTTCATATTTTATAGAATAGTAAAAACATGATATATTTTAATTAAAAAAAACTTTTTCATCATAATAAATTACGTGGTTAAATAATAATATTTAATGGTTTCAAAGTATAAATAGAATATATTTTTACCATTTAATATAATTTATTTCATTAGCCTTGATTTTACATTGAATTCGTAGGATAAATAAATTCAATCTTTGGCAATGTTTTAACTCTTAAAACCTGTTTTCTTAACAACGGGATTAATTTTAAATTAATTACTGCAACTTCTGTGTTTTGAATTTTGAAAAATGGATTCCATATTTGGAATCAGTGGGTCCAAATTATTTTAATAGGTTACTTTTTTTTGATATTATCAATAGTAACTACGGTAATTTTTTATTCACTATGGTTAAAGGTAAATTGTATAATTCAAGGTTAAAAGAATATTATAATAATTTAAAATTACCTTGACACTTGTATTTACATTATTGGACGTGTATTGGCCGACCATGGGCATCCTTGGGTCGATTTTGGGACCCCATGGAGCCACTTATGAAATAAAATGACACATTAGATTAATTAATTTAATGTAATGACAAAATTGGAATTAAAAAATATCGTTTAGTAATTAATTTTTATAAGGGGATATATAAATTATATGTTGGAAAATAAATATTAATTGGAAAGCTAAAAAGATTACCTACATGTTGGTATTTTTTTATAATTATTATATATCATATATATTAAATTATTTATGACACAATAATGATGCAGTATTTACCTCATTAATAAATGATTTAAATAAATTAGATTAAAATGATTAAAATATCATCCAAAACCTGTCCAATTTCTATTGGATGATTTTATTTCAAATATGAGTCATCTTATCTTCTACATTAATGTGTTTTGGACCTCTTGAAACCGTATATAAGTTTATAATAAAATAATGTTTTCACACTTTCCTAAAGAGCCCCTCCACTCCCTTATAAAATGAGACCACTTCAATGCAATTCCTCACACCTCTAAAGCCTTTTGGATCGTCCAAACTCTGCCCAAATAATCTCCCTACATCCCTATACTTCCCCTTGAAGCCTTACATTAGGTAGAAGACTCTCCTAGATGTCCTTTTGGTTCAAACCAAAGAAAGTTACCAAAATTAAAGGTAATAGTTTCTCTTAAGTTGTTTTCTTTTATTCTACTTCTCCAACCCCTAAAATCTTTTTAATATTTTATTTTGTGACAAAACCAGCATCCTGAAAATACTAGGAGTTTGTTATGAGAAGTATTAGAACGAAACATACACACACCACCATCTAATGGATGAAGAACATAATGTTTCTGTGATGGAAAACTAACGCCTCACGAAACGATGATTGTTCGATTTTACCCTACCACCTCCAATGGGGGGAATTATGATGGAAATGTATTTATATATAATATATATTATGTTTATTATTTCTTTATTCTTCTTTAATTCCCAATTATATCAATCATTTATGGTTTCCATAGTTGTTAAATACGATAATCTCATTTGAGGAAGTGCAGACTACCGCCCCCTCAAAGTGATGTGATTCGTTAATACCTTATGTGGGATGTATAAAGGATGTGGTTAATGATATTATATATGATATTATACTGGAATTATAATATACCTATGTATCATTATGTTTTAGTTCCATTAAAATAAGAAATAGAAATGAAAGTAGCGTTCATGCGTACGTACGACTTAACATCTCCATTAACGGTGCGTTTCATTTCTTACCTCCATATGTTATGTACTATTATAAATGATTGTATATGATGGAAATATAATGAATGTATATGATATATAAATCATGATTTACATTTTTTAGGTAATTAAATCATGATATAAGTAATAATAACATCAAGAACAACAAGTCCAAACACTTACGATAAATAAGATGATTTTACCCAAAACACTACTTTAACATTAATTTACAAAAGAATGGGTAATATAAAGTCATAAGTGAACCATATATGATATAATAACAATGAATATGATTCTTTAGTAAGTCAATGACCTTATTTGAATCATTATACAGGAGGTTCTGACTCTTACGAAGCAAATCGGACCTAAGGTAAGGGAAATATCACAATCTAACTTTTATTCGAGATTGATTATACTTTAGTATTTACTGGGGTGTATTTTATCATCCACATACATGTTTCATCAATATGTAATATTATTTCCATCCACCTACAATTTTTTAAATCCAATTTTACCCTTCGTTGAGTTTTTAGTAAATGATATGAAAGGAATCTTTTGTCATTTTTCGTACGAGGTACTTTTTGACTTTTAAGACAAAAGTACGAGAAGAATGTTTTTTTAACTTATACGGAATGAATGGATTTTTAAAACATTATTTCCAAGAAGAATCCTTTATAATTTTTCATGTTTATTTTTAATCAACTTCGTTTAGTTTAAAATTTTATGACATGTTAAGAATGGAAAAAAAATTTTGAAGTAGAAAGGATATTTTCCTCAAGAATGGAGTTCAAGAGTTTTATCAAAATTATTTTCCATCTAAGATAATATAGGGTTCTGTTTCTATCCCCATTATTACATGGATTTTATTATGTTGTGAAGGAAATATTTTTATGAATTTATTTATCTTATATGAATTGTTTTATGATGTCACGATGTTTAAGAATCCCATTTCTATTACATGGGTTATGCTATGATGTATGGTTTATGATTTTTGTGGCACACATAATAATTGTATAATTATGAGATGGGTGGGACCTATATCTCCCTCCAATTCATTGGGTAATTATTTTATATGTCATGCGATAAACATGGCTGGAATGGCAATTTATACCGGTTCAGTAAAACAGGACTGAAACGAGAAGTGAACTCGGTTCAGAAATGGACTTTGTCCACTAAGATAGTCTTGAAAATTAGTCTTGACTAATAATAAATGATTCTCTATGATTATGTGTGTATTCCACAAAGATTCATGTTATAATTTATGATTATTTGGATTTCATTTCACTACTATGATTTATCCCATGTTATGAAATTATGCTCTCTTTTGCAGGTTAAGATTTCCAAAATGTTATGTTCTTATGAATATGATGTGATTGATATTTCTTTTGTTTACCCTTACAGATCATTTGAGCTCACCCTTTTATTTTTTATTTTCCCTAGGATATAAATAAAGGTTTTAGTTTAAAAAATAATTCTTTATGGGAGATGTTGAAGATCTTTCACCGCGATTAGAAGATTATATTCCGAGTTTCCAAAGACACTAAACTATTACGATCCTTCTGTGTGTGTTTTTGTTATGTACTAAGTATTCCGCAAAAGTAATGTAATGTCCATGTACGTCATGATTAGGGTCTCTACAACTAATATGGGTAGACCCTATGTAGACCTTGGATTTTGAACTAGCATATACACGTGGGAATATGAATAATGTGATTGATACCTTGAGTATAAAAAATCATACTCATTTTGTAAATGAGTCAATTGCATAGTGAAATATGTTGACATTGCTGGCGGAAATGCTTGTGGTAGTTCTAGATAGTAAGGATAGGATGACTTGGGATTTCGTAGTAGTGGAGTCTACACTCTTGAGATAGATCAGGGATAAGTAGTAAAAGGATCCAGAGTGTTTATAATTGAGAGAAATCCTTGACGGTGTAGATAAACCTTCAGATTGGAAAATAGACTAGGATGATACCATCTATGTGAAAAATCATGTTGTTGTGCATATGAGTATGCGATAGGTACTCATGCGAGAATTTCAGAATTCTAGGTGGGTATTACATCCTAGGGTGTGAAAAATGTACCATGACATTCGACAATAGTTTTGGGGTCTAGAAATGAAAAATGAGATAGGAGGGTTTCTAACAAGATGTTTCATCTATCAATAGGTGAAAGAATATCATCAATGACCATGAGGCATTCTATAGCCATTACCTATCCCGGAATGGAACATGGATGATGTGACCCTGGACTTCATGGTAGGACATCCAAATATTCTTATGAATAATGATGCCATTTGGGTCATTGTGGATCGACGAATGAAGGTAGACCATTTCATTCATATTAATTAAACCTTTAAAAAAGATTTGTTGGGAGAACTATACGTATAGTGATAATTCATTTGCATGGGGTATTGTGGAATATAGTTTCAGATTGTGATTCTCACTTCAATTCATGCTTCATAATGTGATTTCCAAATGCACATGGTACACATGTTCTATTATGTACGGCCTTCCAACCACTTACAAATGCGTTGACCGAGCATACCATATAGATGTTATAGGATATGCTTCGATCATGTGTGCTTGAATTTTAATGTTCTTAATTGATGAAATTGGCATTAGTGGATTTTTCCGATAAAAAATATTTTCAGGATACTATACAGATATAACCATATGATGAAATTTATGGTAGAAATTGTAGATGACATCTATGTTGGTTAGAGGTGGGTGAGTCATAGTTCTTGGGATCTACTGTCATTCAGGATACAACAGAGCGGGTGTAGCTGATTTGGAAAAGTAGGGCTACAACTTAGAGTAGAAATATTCATATTTTGATAGAAAAAGATTACCCCTAGAGTTTAATGAGGGTGATAATTTATTTCTTGAAGTTTCTCCAAGATTGGATCAACATAGGATACAGTGACATGGCAAGTTGGTGCCTAGGTTTGTTGGACCGTTCATGGTGCCGGAGAGAATCGGGCCTGTGGCATACCGATTAGCTCTTCTGCTGAATCATAGCACAAAAAATTATTTTTTTCGTGTGTCTCTACTACAAAGGTATCACCCTTACCCTTCACATGTGATTTATGAGGAATAGGTTGATCTAGAGAGATATGTTCCCTTTGAGTATCATATGATAAATGTGATGTGTCGTAAACATAAAGTGTTATGGGGAACGATTGTGTCATTAATTCATGTATTATGGAAACATAGAGGTGTTCAAGAGGAAACATGGGAGTGGGAAGAAAACATGAGGTCCCAATGGACCAATTTTTCTGTCTTGGAACCATATAACCAATCGAGAGTGCAACTTGAGGACATCCTGTTATAATGTTTGGCAATTTTAAGATCCAGCCCAGTATTGGTGTAATTTCAGGCATTTGTTCAGGTACTTTTTGATATTTCAAGTACAATTTATTTAGAGTATTGTATTGGTATGTGTTTTGGTAAAATATTTATGGAAAAACAATGGAATGTGGGTTGTGAACAATTTTTGCATGTATTGACAAATTGTGCGACCAAAATGTTCCATGCATGAAAAACTGGACCGAGTGGTCCGCACCATTTGTGGATGGTTTTACATATTGTGCATCCAAGCTGTGACAATAATTAAAAACAAGATATATTTGTATTCATGGTTGGTTCACAGTTTACCTAACCATGCACCTCAATCAAAGAAACCATGCACATGGATTTTAATATCCGAATATTATTTTTAAATCCACTCTAACCTCCTAGGACTCCCATATTTCAACATTGTATTGGGATTAAAAAATTCAAGGTGTTCCTAAAACCTTCCAAAGGGGTTATAAAGTTATCTAATCACTGTTCTTCGAGACCAAAATATCAGATTGAATATCCACTCTCCTCAGGGTATGTGTATTTCATCCTGTTGCTTCTTATGTTCTTTCCTCTATTATTCCATGATCTTTTCATGGAGTATCCTCACTATTTCCATACATCTAAACATATGAGTTGAGATCTAGATCAAATATTTTGGATCTTGATATATTTTATTAAGATCTTTATTCCTTTAATCTATAATTGGTTTTAGGGATTTATATCAAGAGCATGATCGACGATGTTTTGCCACTCAGTTTTTGGGGATTTCTGTTGGGAAAACATCCATGGATAATGCAAGGTATGTGGTCTAAATCCACCTCCCATATTCATGTTTTTTGATATGTGAATTTTATTTTATAATTTCAAGAATCACATGATGTTTTTTTTCTGAATGGGTATAATTATGAATGTGGAATTAAAATTATTTTCAATGGGGATTTAATTGAAAATAGAATCATGAAAAAAATGATGAGTCATTTCCTAAATAGATCTTTTGGAGATTTGATTTTGTGATTGAGGTATTTAAATGAATATTAAAAGATAAATAATTGGGGTTATTGAATTATGAAATGATGTTTGGATATGTAAGACAATTGACTATGAGAATTGTTTATGTTCTATAATGTTTAATAAAGTTAATTAATTGGAAGAATTAATTATTTGTCTTGATGTTTATCAATGACAAATATTTTTGTGAATTATTTATGGAATGTTGAAAATTGTGGATAAATAATTGTGAAGAATAAATTATGGAATGAGAATTGTATTTATTGAATAAGTAATTGATGAATTAATAAATGGATGATGTGTGTTGGTAATTGTTGAATTAACTAATGACATTTGAAATTTTTAAATAATAATTGGATTTGTAAATGAATAATGTTTAAAATTATTGAGAATAAAAGATTGATTAAATAGATGAGATTTTATTGGTGCTAAACATGGAGTTCTAGAATATTTAAAAATTTGGGAATTGGACATTTCGTTCTTCCCCAATTGTTATCGAAGCTTGAGACTTTGGGGTTCTAGGCATGAAGACCGACACAAAATGAGAATAGGTGTTCTAGGCATGAAAACCTACACTCAACAAGGTTTGTGGTGCAAGGCACAATGAAATACAACTAATGATTAATGATAAAAATGAATGATGTTTAAACTAAGAATGTGGGTGTCCGGCATGACGACCTACACCAAATGATAAATGATAATGAATTATTATTCACATGGGAACCATGATATTAACATGGCATAATGAGTTAATTAAAAAATAAATGAAAATGTGATAACTAGTTAAATTATGCATTTTATTTATTAGTTCATAAAACTACATGTACTATCTTTTGACTAACTTGTTTTAGACATCGTTGGTGGTGTTCTATTGAGTTTTAATCTCACCCTCTTTGGACTACCTGATCGACACCCAATTAGTCTTTGTTATTGCAGGAAAGGATATGGGAAGTTACCTAAGATAGGTTGTAGTTTAAGATTAGAGCTTGGGAGAGGGAACCAATTGGGGTTTTGGACCCACATGGGAGTCATTGTGTCTTTAAATTATGTTTCTTTGTAGAAACTTGACATTTTCATTTTCATAGAACGATTTACCATTCAGTTGAGTATATCCTATTTTGTTTTTGTTATCATATGACATTGATTTCTTTTGGTTATTTATATATGCGTATGCACATGGTAATTGTTAAATGTTTCCTCTTATGTATTATTCTGTCAAAAGAGGTTACCGTCTACCCATGATTGACTTACCAAACCCTTGCTATTAGTTGATACCCTCTGGCATAAGGAGAGGTGTGCTTGAAGGCATGTGGCCAACTGGCTCAAGGCACCATTTAGTGGAACCTATGTTAGTACATCAAAATGATGGTCAGATGATTCTATAAGAGGATTTTACCTTTTATACGGAATGGGTCATAAAATTGTAATATTGAAAATGTTAGAATATAATATAATCATTATGTCATCTCGTTAAACGGTTTTATTTATTTCTCCACTGAAATTTCATTTCCCTTATTTTTTTGGTGTGTGTTGGAACTCGCTATTATAGATATTATTTTATAATTAATATTAAAAAATGTTTGGGGATGTATGTATGTTTGAATTAAATTAGTATACGTATGCATGTTTGGATTCCAATGATTTTGTGAATTTCGAATGTAAAATGACCTATTGTTCATAGATGTTTAATTTTCTTAATTAATTGAGTGAGGGAATAAATGTGTAATGGATTTTTTATGTTCCTCATATGTTCAATGAATGCATGAGTAGTTTCTAGCCTTTTATCTGAAATATAAATAAACAACATTTATTGGGTTTATAGAACATGTATTTTTATCTAAGAATATTTAATAAACCTATACATGGTGTGAGAATTTTACATTTCATGAATGTAAATTACACACAGTGTAATAGAAAAATTTGGTATTTAATAAACGACAATGAGTTTTTCTACTTAAATGGGTATTTTGGATTAGAATATGTGATATGAGGTTTGAATCCAGGTAGTTATCACGATTTATGATTTTCAGTTTATTGATGAAAAATAATTCCTTCATTAATTTTTAATCCATCTTCCCTATCAACATATAGGCTTTCAACAGTGATTTTGGAGATCTCATCTCGTCTGGAATCATTTTATTCAGTTATTGATTATAATTGAAATTTTGATTCATTTTTATAGGTGATTAACATTTTTTGATTCTTCATTTATTTTCATCATGGTAGTGTTGTTACATTTCATTTATTTATTCATTGATTTGGAAGATAACATCATGATATATTCTAGATTTGTCATATGATCATATTCCAGAGGCTAACCCATGTGTTGTTTGTGGTGTAGTTTGAATGGGTCTTGACGTATGTGTTGTTTCTTCCAACTCCATGGAAAATTTTATATATCGAATTGATTTTGAGATTTGAGGGATGATTCTAGGGACTCTTTTTATATTTTTGTATAATTACTTTTGGGTGGATCCCATTACATGATTGAATGACCCACAATTGAGGTAGGTTGTTCAGTTTATAGATTTTGTTATATGTTCTATATTCATTTAGTTTTGATAAATATATTTATATGTTAAATTGAATGAGTGTCTGATTTATTGGGGTTCATTGAAAATTTTATCAAACATAATATGGTTTTCTATTTTTTGGACAATGAAATGTGGGATTTCAAAGTATTATGAAATTAATTTTTAAAAGTATTTCTAAAATGGATTTAAAATAATAGTTTTGAAGATTTTTTTTGGAAAACAAAGAACATGGTAATCCTTGGGTACTATGGTGGAAGGTGTATTAATAGTCTATTTTCCTTCATTGGATGATACACACGTGGGGGATCCTCTTTTCCCTATGCATGATGATCTAGGGACTTAGTAGAATTGTTTTGAAGATTTAATTCATGGGTGTTCATAATTTTCTTTATTCAATGAATATATCTATAACAATGTTGATCTTTATTTTCTACAACTACATCTGAGTTCCCAAGTCAGCCTCACCTACAATGATTGTTGAGGTGATATTACATATGATATTTTCTAGTTCTATTTTTTTGTAAAAATATTGATATGATATGATATGTGATACATGATTTATATTTATTTTATATGTCATCTTTGATATATATATAAAATTCCTGTAATATATTTTACCATGATTTATTTTGAAATCTGTAAAAAGGGGAGATTAATATTTTTTCCATGATTATGATATAATGAAAATAATAAATTGTTTGTAATGAGTTTTTTTAAAGTTTATCATGATAAAATTATTGTATCAATGATTATTAATGAACATCAAGAAAGGATCCTATATACCCTATTTTTCGCACCTTACTCACCCCATTAGTGGTGCATATATCATTTATTTTCTTAAAACGCATTTAAATGATTGTTTCCATAAAGAGGATATTGGGTTTTAGTCAGATTTCTCATTCATATAGTGGTAAAATGGAGGGAGTTTTCATAGAATGTCGTATGGAGTAGTTGGTTTCCTATTTTAGTTTTCCTTTAATGACTGGATTTTTTACATTGGGATGTTTTAACATCATCAGTTTTATCTTTTAAACTAACTTCCTTTATATATAGAATATATTTATTTCATCTCCTATTTCACCCTATAATATATTAATTCCATGTTATTGATTTATGTTGTCAAAAAACATCCCCTCAATTTTTTTGATGATCAGGTTATAATCTCCATCCTATGGGGATCGAGAATTATCTTTAGGTAAATATCATTTCTAGTCAGGTACAAGCTTGAGATGGTATTTGGGTTAGTTCTTCCCCATTTTGTTATCAGAGGTGGTATGTCCTTGAGAGTCCATTTCATTTGACCCTAGGTAGAATGGATGCATGATTTTTAGGAATTTAGAGGTATGTTCTAGTGAGTTCATGTCCATATCATTCCATGATGAGACTCAAGTTATCATGGGATATTGGGATTTGTGCCTCATGTATTCAATTATTGACCATAATATAAATTTTTTCTTATGGTTATAATGATTGAAATAATATTTTTTATATATTAATTTCATCATTTTCAATTTTATTTATTATTCTATGAAGTCGGGTATACTAGTTCTTCATGTGGGCATAGTGGATTCTCCTCCACGGAATCCTCTTATATATAAAAATATCATTGAGAATATCATGTGAGTAGGTCACAATATCAACCAAACTATAAAAAAAGTCTAAAATGAGGTAGTTTTTATATCTCCATGTTTTGGAGGAGATATGGACAGATCCTTGGAGTTCATACGTGAGAATCCATTTTCTTTTAATGGTACATTGAACCTCAAAAGGAAGAGGTATGACAACATAAGTTCAATCATCTCTTCGAATCCATTGATGTACAGATGAGTTTAAATGTGACATGTACATTTTTTAATCTATAGGGTCCTAGTATGCAACAATGGGATTCTTTGGTACCCAATCCTATGATTGTGGGTTTTAATTTATAAGTTTTTAAGATACGAGTCCTTTCAAATTTTTAGTTTAATTTATGATAGTGATATTTATTCAGTTCCTCTCTTTTTAGTAGGGATAGAATTCAGGGTCAGCATACACTTATCAGTTTACTGGGATATTTGTTTTCTCTTGTGGAAATAATGAATGACTATATGAAATATCACATATACCTATATTTTTCAATTATATATAATATTTGAGTTATTTATGAAAAATTATTCAACCAATACAGAGACAATAGATTGATAGATGATGTATGAGATAAATATTTCATGAAAAGTTATTCATTATGCTCCATATCTTCTACCTTGTGGTAGTTCACTAGTGCACAATTGAAAAAGATGAACTGGAACTGACATTTAAGTAGTTGTATAGGTGGTTCTCAACATTATGAAACCTTTAAATACGAATCACTCATTGTTTTAAGAGGGTTATTATGGGATATATGATAAACTATCACTAAAATATTTTTGAGAATTTATTGGAATATTTTTAGAAAACACAACAAAATATCGTCAATTTGTTAAAAAATAAACATTATCATCATCCCCCATTATCCGGAGCTTCCATTCATCCTTTAGAACCAACCCCATTCTCTATGCATCTAGAACCCATCTACAATGATTTCTTACCCTCACAACATCTCAGCCCCCTCATAGTTGAATTGATCATATCCCCCCCTCGACAAGGATCTTGTTTCCCTTGACCCCCCCCCCATCGATCCATCATTGGTGATCTTGTTTTCTTCAAGACCCACTTTCATGAGCCATCGTCTGCAATGCAGTTTCCCCAGAGTCACTCAAACCCTCATTATGTTCATAGACAATGTTCTGGTTTGTCATGATCTCTCCACTCCCTTTCCCTCACTGGATTTATGGTTTCCCCTTATCCACTTGATCCCTTACCCTCACCCTCACCTCCACTAAGGTCTTCTCCCAGAAGCCATTTTTTCCAGGAGGTCATCAGGTAACTCATGGACTAGGATTCCATATAATTTATATGGCATGGGATTTTAGTATTCACGTCATAAGATCCGTTAATTATTCTATGTAAGGGATAATATTATGATAACTTGGATTACAATTAAGATAGAAACTATTGTGGCTTTACTTAGGTGAATCCAAGGGATGAACATGGTTTATCTACCTAGATTTTTTCACTTCAAGTGTCAATAATGATGACCTAATTATAATTACTTGAATTACCTTGTAAATCATGTTATAAATTGATAATATTTTATTACATTAATTTTTATGAATTTAAACGATTATTGATTCCCATTGTAGGCTCTAAGATGTTTGTATATGGTTATTTCACATGTCATGGGTGTCTCACATGATAACTGTTTGTGAAAATTCATATGCTGATCTTTCATGTTGCCTCATGTATTTTGAAATGTTTTATTATAGAATTATTTGTTTATGGATCACTGTTTTCATTTTTTGAATGGATTTGATGTGGATTCAAGAAATTTAATTGACCTTTTTCAAATATCTAGTGGTTGTTAAACTGTCTATATGATGTTTATAAAGGTTCATAAATAGCGTTCTATCACATATGATTCCAAATTATATTCACATGTGTTATTTGATCTTTTTAGTACATGTTTTTATGAAACAAATGGTCTGACATAATTTTAAATGATTAATATCATTGGGTCTTTGGGATTCCATGAATGTTTTTGAATCAAAAGTTTTATATTTTATGAATGGGTGTGTGATACATATTACCATCTAAAAGAAAAGGGTTTATAATTTTAAAAATATATTTTAATAAATGGTACTGATTCTAAAGGATATTTTCTGTGTCATTTGAATTTTTCTAAAAGGTCATTTGAAATGTGGTTTTCAAATAGTGCAAAAATCATTTATCCTCATAAAAACATTTGTGAAAGAACTAATAGAAATTAAGTTATTTTCTTCTATAAATGGATGTGACCATTAATTTTTCCACATGTGTTCATTATTTTTTTCTTGTTACCCCTTGAAGGATATATGGAAATTATTATTAATATTTCCATGTTTTTTAAGGATGTGAAATATAATTTTTATTGTAAGTATGAAAGAAATGTAGTGCGGGATTTTATAACTGCTTTATAATTTCCTATTGAATTCATATTTATTTCCTAGTAAATTGACATGTAATGGATGTCCTAGTGTAATAATGTATCCTAGGTTTCATACATCAGTACCCCTACCTGGTCATTCACTAGACCTCATGTGAACCTCCCTGTATGCGGGAGGCTAATAACTAGTAGAATTAGTCTGAGAAGTCATTCATGTGGAGACTATACCTACTTTTATTGGAGAAATAATTTTTTTTTAAATAATCCAAAATTAGTGGATGAAAATATAACCACAAAAAATTCCAATATGTCATGATAAATCAACAAGGAAATAACTTATCCAACTAAATAATAAATCATACCATTCTAAAGTAAGTTTCAGTAATCTAAAATAAAAACTAAATAAAGACACATCCAAATACAAAGAGGTTCTAAAACCACATCTGGTTTCTCATCCAAATCCATATGAAAAATATCTATCAAACCTATAGGATTTTCTCTTAACCAATCTTGCAACAATATGGTCTACTCAGGTACCTATCAGAGAGACTGAGTAGGATGTGAGTGTAAATCAGTATTCCACCAACAATAGTGTCTAAAATAATATATAATTATATAATAGTGTATGCAGTTGTATATGAAAATAAATACAATTAATAACTAATATATTTATCAGATTTCAATTATTTTTACATACCCACATTAACTCTTGGGATCCCAAGGACACCCGTACCTCAATGCTAGCTTCAACTCAAGACGAAGTGTGAAGTGTTTTAATGAAATATCATATCTTAAAGCTTTTATGGATCATTATGGATCTCACAATACTCGAAGGTGATATCATATTCCAATACCTTTTTGGCACATGTTTGTGCCCAAATTATTCCCATGTGAGTTCATATATCTAAGTACCACTGGTATAATTTTTTAATTCATACATGAATGCCTATGTAACCATCTATAAATTAAATATTAAAATGACCATGTTCGTATTATATAATTCATACATTAATGACCATGATCTAAATGATAACCAAACATTAAATTTATGATGTTCCCAATATTTACATATTTCATTATTGACCATGATCTCATTGATAAACAAACACTAGAATTCTCATGTCTCTATTATTTAAATCATTCTTGAATGTCCATTTTCTGATTCACAGTAACATAGTAGAAGGGCCATGTTCTCATTCTTTACATAATAATTGAATAACCATGTTCACATTAAAAAAACATAATTATTTTATCAAATAATTATTCAAAATAATTATATTACTTATTCATAAATTATCTTATCACAAAATTAACCTTAATTAATTCACTAATTAATTATGACATCAAACTAATTTATTTATTTAATAACTCAATAATGACGATTCACAAACTCAATTATCATAATGAATACAAAAATTATACTACTAATTAAAAATCCAAATTCTGTATAATTAATTATAAAATTAATTATACCAATTATTAATATCAATATCAAATAATTTTTCGAGTGAATAATTCTCTCAATTCAACCATTTCAATATCTCAAAATTAATTCCCCAATTAATTATCTAAATAATGATCTATAAATATCATAATTAATAAAAAATTAATTACCTAATTTTATTACCCTTATATATAATAATTATTTCCCCAATTATGTATCTAATAGGATATCCACTTAATAAAATAATTCACTCTCCAATTAATTGTCAATTTCAACAATAATCAAATTATTCAATTGGACACATTAATTAACCCAATATTGTAATTCAAATTTCTAAATAATTGTATAAATTATAATATTTTCATACACTTATAAAAATCATGAATATTGAAATTATATATTTGATGACCTTCCTTAATTCCCCGACAGATAATCTTCTAATGGAAATACAAAAAAAAATTGGCACAAGAACGTATATCTAGATCCAAATCTTGAAACCCAAAATCAATATTAGTAAAATCAATATATACTAAATGTAGATCTATATCAAGACATATATCTATATATCACAAAATAGATATATATTTTTCAAAAATATATGATTACATTTTTAAAAGTACGTTGAAAGAACAGGGAAAATACGAGGGATGAACCGAGAATGATTTCACTAACTATTAGAGATGAATACCTGTGATCCAGGAATCAAATGGCAATGAACAGAGTCCAAGAGGGATTATAATTTGGCCGTGGAGCTAAGAATTCATGAAATACCGCCTATGGTTGAATTGGGGTTGTTTTGGGGTTAATTAGGGGGTTTCATAAATTTTGGAATTATTTATTGGTCTTAATTAATTCTCATTGTTAACAGAGATGTGGCAAAAGATTTTCCATAACATTGTGCCTCCATTATTATGGTGAATTATTACCCCTCTTAGGGTGAACAAATTTCTAAATCGTGCACTTGAAATGAAAATCCCCTCTTCAAAGTTTTGCAATGTTAGGTGGGTTGGGTTGCAAGATTTCTGTAAAAATGTTACAAGTGTAGAAAACCCTTTTTTCATTGACTTTTCTCAAAATTATAAACCAACACAACCCATTTTTTATCCCAAAAAACACATAAATATGAATAATATATTACGTGAAAATGAGTGGAAGAATTCCTTTGAAAAGGCCCAGATCTTAAAATCCCCCCCCTTAAAACCACTCGTTCTCGATATGCACTCCAAAACATCTCCAAGATTATGATTATGAAAGTTTAAGCCATTTTTCCTATATATGTAAATATATTTCCGATTTATCCTCTTACACATTCCCTTTGATGGAACAACACGTATTCTATCAACACACTCATTCCCAACAACACATTCTAACAGAGATCCTACAGATATACCAAATTCTCCACAAAGACATATATATCTCAACATCAAAATCATCCCCATAGATCACATGATAAGGTTTTGGGTAAAACCTATGTAGTTGTGACACATGGAGAATGTAATGAATGGAAATGTATTTCTATGGAAGAGCCAATCAGTATTCCAGAAGCCTGATTTTCTCCACTACGTCAAACAACCCAATGAAGCTGGGAACCAAATTTCCATACTACCATGTCATGCAGTCAACCAACCTTTTTGAAACCAAAATGAATACATGATTACCCTTTGTAATATCTAGAGGTCATATATGCCTATTAGAATTAAACTTTTTAATTATCTGAGTCATAGAAATAAATTTCTGAATTAGCTAAACCTACTCTAGCAACTCTTGAATGTGACTTGGCCCTAACAAGTCTAGCTCACCTACCACCATCTTACAAAGCTATGATATACATGGCTGGCCATTAAGAGCCTTATATGGTTCCATCTATATTTTTTCGGATTACTTTTGTTATAGGATAAATCTTCTAAAGACAAGTGCTTTTCCAAAGACCCATTGATGCCTAGGACACACACCCACAATATATCCTCAAGAATATGATTAATATTGGATGAATGTATATATGTCTATCGGTAGAAGTCCATATATAATAATATCGATGTATTATAAACCTTATACAAAACATTCCCGAACCATGAAGTAAAACGTGAGTCGTGATCTTCAACTATAAACTGTTGTACCCTGTGTAGATTGAAATTCTTAGGAACATAAAAATACCCCATCTTCCCCTCATAGAAAGACTATTGTATAGGCAATAAATTCACTAATTTATTCAATTTTTCAATAATAAACCTGATAGTTTCATTATTCTATAGCATCTTCGGGTGAACGTAAAAAATTCTATTGTCACCTCATACATTATCTACTATATAATGGGTAATGATTGTAGAAAATCATCAGGTTGTTGAAGCTCTGTGTTAACCTACAAATATGTGTATCATCATGTGACAACCATGATATATAATTTTTTTTTCTTTCCATTAAACTATCATTATAGGCCCTTGAACATTTTTTCACACCTTGATTACCAACTACATTTCCCCATGAAGTTCTCACATAAATTCTTATTGCATACACATCATAATACCAACCAAATTTCTAACATGGATAATATCATACTCATCTTTTCTCAAAACTGAAGGTGAATCCCCGCTATCAAGTATTTATATTAAGGTAAAACACTCTGTATACTCATATTTCTTATCATCATTCTATCTCAAAAGAATATAGTCCAGTGAAACTAATTTGAAACTCATTTATTCATGACTCTCCTGAACCACCACATGCTTCTGAGATAGAATTTTTTTCATCGTCCACTCCGCGCTAGGATTATGAAATATATGAGAATGAATTATTCAACACTATGCATCAGAAAAACTATTTCATTTACTAGTATTATATGCTATATCAATATATAATTATTGCTTCTTCTCGACACATCTCCACTATCTGAGACTTAAATAACACTATGAATATACATACCAAATGATTTTATGTTCTATATACACAGTGAACTTTTCATCTACAAGATAATTCCACTAATTTTTAAAATCATAAACCACTGATTCTATATCTAGGTCTTGTTTAGGGTAGTTTGGTTCATGTGGACTCAGCTATCAATATCCATACACCACAATTCAATCCCCATGATTTAACACACTTGCAAATACTATTCCAAAAGCATCACGATACATCTTTTACTTATCATATGGATCAAGTACGATTATGGCTGGTGTTGATTTAAAACAATATTCAACTCTTTGATGAACTTATCACAAGATTTTTATAAAGCAAAATTTATCACCACTTGGTCATGCTCGAGTGTGGTACTAGAAAATGGTAATGTATTGAAGGGATATATGATAATATCCAGCTGACCCAATAATGGTATTTATAACTAATAATTTCTTAATATTATCCAAATAAACACTGGTTGATCCTTCATGTGATCTATTGAAACACATTCCCCCAAGATGATCATTCCCAAGCAGTGTACCTAGTCTATCCAAAAATGATACTTAGATAGCATGATGTATAGTTTATTCTCTCTCAGTGTACTTAGAATGATGTCAAGGCGTTGGGATTGATCATCACGTGTTTTTGAGTATAAGATGATGTTATCAAAAAGTCATACACAAATTGATCTTGGTACGTGTGGGTGATCTTAATCATCATGGAGATAAACACTATTTATGTGTTTGTTAACCTAAAAATATTTACGATGAACTCATTAGGGTGATACCATCATAAAATGAATATATTGGTATATCATAAGTATGAAATACCGGATTATGTAACCCTAATGTGATGTTGGTCATCAAGAACACACAATCTCCCTTCAAAATTTCAATAATACAATCGATGTGATGAAGAGGATAATAGATCCTTATAATCATATTGTTCATCTTTTGATAATTCACATAGAAGATCAAACTCCACAAATAAACCATTTCGAACAACATAGGTGATCCCCCTTAAGTCATACTTTGAGGAAAAAATCTCTTATTATCAAACTGCAATTGATGAGTCTTGAGTTATTGAATCTTTTTCAGTTTCATTTTATATGTTGGAATAGATACTAATTCATCCCCAAATATGTGATCAATAGTTAATTTCATATACCCCTCACTTGGTCTCCCCAAGAAGTATTAAGGCAAAACATACTAAAATCATTGCACCACTAGTGGAAAGATATCAATCTTTACACCTCCATCATCCATTAAAAAACCATAATCCTAGGCTATGAGTACTCCCATTTGTTGAGTAATTGGACCTGCTCATCCTACATGGATATCCCACACCCCATGGTTATAATAATGTTTTTCCATTAGTGACATAAAATTCACCCTCTACTATAAATAATCTATGTTGGATCGATATGTGACTAGCTAGTCAAACCCCATAATTATGTCCAATTATGACATGTCAAGGATATATAGTTCCTGTTGAAAATAATAATCCCCAACATCACAAGAACATCCCATTCACATAAATATGTCTCTTGACCATGCCCAAATAGTATATCAGCATTCATAAAACCTATCAAATATTATATCTCCAGGATCAAACCATTTAAATGTTTAAAAAATATAAATAAATGAGATGTACTTATATTATATAACAAACTAGATAATGTAGACGAAAGTAGAGTATTATATACCATTGATGACTATATTCCCTCTCTATCAACAACTATAGGCTGCAATACATGTAGTTGTACCTCTCATATTCCATGTGATGTGGTCTGACTCCACTGAGTAGCAGCTCTCTGCTAATATTGGCACACATTCCAGAAACCACAATGTCCACCACCTCTACTGCCATGGCCATTAGGACTCCAGCAGCCTGGACGATATGGATAATAAGATCCGCCTACCACAGTTTTAATTTTTCTTTCTACACCGTAATTTACTGCCTATCACAGGATCCTATAGAACATTTATATATTCTTCATCGTCTCCAATGATTGATAGCCAAAAATTCGTCAAGGTAAGTGTCTAATATAATGGCCCAACCAACAACATTGATGAACAATAAATCCAGTATGGTCATGTGAAATCGACCCGTATGTTTAACCATTTTTCATTCCACTTCCTTTGCTAAAGCTATTAGAATGTTTCTTTCTAATCGTATAATATCCCCCCTAGATAATCTAGTAAAAATTATCTTCCCATTGTTGGAGGCCTCCTTCATGTTCACCTCAACTATGAGATCTCAATCCACTACCTCATGAAACATCTTTAACCCAAATATGTTATCTTGAGACTTAATCTGTCATTGAAGTTCATCCTGAAAGCATATCATTATTGCTTTTTCATACCCTACAAAATCAAGAGAAAGACACTGTGGATATTTAAAGTATCCATCTTAATCCATCACACTAAGTCTCCCTTATGTTGGACACATGAACTTCACTCCTTTTTCCTACATCAACATCTCTAGGTAAAAGTATTCAACGAAACCCTCTACAAAGGACATCAATAACATACAATCTTTCTATCGAGTAGATGCCTGAAAGTACAACCAGTGACTCTCTAATCATCATATCATATAAGTAGCCAACTTGGACCTCCTCATATATGGTTTCTATAAATGATCATGTATCATATTGATGGAATCAAGAAAGAACTCCTCTTCTTCGGGACCACCCACTCTAGTAAAATTCGAAGTGTTCTTCAAATAAAACTCCCTCATTAGTTTAGACATGGTCTTACCAGCCCTCCTTGGGACTCTTATCATTACTTTCATAAAAAGTGCTGTGATTTATTAGAACTTCTCCCCATCTTCCTCACCCAACTCTATCATTGCCTTTGGTTCCACTGCTGGAAGGGCATTACCAACCATAACCTCTTGTATTCTTATCAATAAGCATCATCATAGAGTCATATCTCTATAAATTCAAATAATTTTTTTGGAGTAATAAAAAACATTATCAAATATATGCATGAGGAATAAACACGAAATGTTTTTCCACCAAACCACAATAAGATATAAACAAAGCGTTATCACTACCTTTAACTATCCTTCACCAAGGTCATGGTCAAAAAAGGTAAAAAACAATTTTCATATGCTTGTTTCTCATTTATAAACCTATTTATTCACATTATTGAATCAATTAAACACTTCCAATTTAATATTAGGTTCCAATTTCATTTCAATTTCAAATCATTGGAAAAATAGTTTATGTTAAACAACATTGCAAAAACATGTTTTACCATGCGTTCCTACAACGATGCAAGTCAAAAAACAATAATAGGTTCTTAGAATAATTCATATAGACTCGACTCTCATTCCAATTTAGGCCAATAGTAAATTTTTAGAATGTATAAAAAACAATTTACACTTTCTAAAACGTGTTCATCACTAATGGTCAAATAATATTCACCTGTAATAGAATATAATAATACCAACAATCCCCCCCGGGGTACTTGGGTTTTCCTTCATACATGGGTATACAAATCTTTTTCATGATATCATTACAATATCCAATAGCTTTCAAGGATCATGTATAACAATCCAAAATAGTAATATAATATAAAAATAAAGGAAAACTGGGATTTGATAAAACATTGTAATATCACAACAGCAACACCACAAAATAATTCCCCAATACAGTCAGTCACATAACCTCAAAGGTGCCTCCCTATATTCCAGAGGCTCCTGAATAATAACAAGGGTCAGGTAAGTCATTAATTTGTAACCTATACACTCATTTTTCATAGTAATACACTAGTATAAATTAACAATCAATAGAAAGAAGAATATATAACCATAAAAAATTCGAATATCTCACGAAAAATCAAGAATGAAATACAATAGAAAACAGAAATAGAAAGAATTACATGCTAACGTATGTGTCAATTGTCAAAAATGAACACTAAAAAAAGACCCCAAAATCACCAGGGCATCCCAAACCACATCTAGTTCCTTCATCCAAAATCTATCTCTAAATTGGTCATCCAACTGAGGGACTTTACCTTAACCTGTCCAACATCAATAATGTCTAATCGGGTACTGAACATGAATTTTGAGTAGGGTGTGAGTACAACTCAGTAGAACAGTACCAAAAGAGTCTTCAACAGCATACCATATAATAATAGTGTATGTAGTTATATATGGAAATAAGTATAATTCATAAGTAAAGAGTTATCACATTACCATTTATTCTTTACATAACCACTTTAGCATGAGGGTTCCCGAGGACACCCATAAATCAATGCCAGCATCAGATCATACCTGATCTTAATGTTTTCTTATGTAGTATCATATCATAATACATGCTTTAGATTACACCAAAGCTCAAAGTATTCAAAAGTGATATCATGTCTCAATATCTACGTCAACTCATGCCATATCCCGAAGTGTTCCTTTGTGAGGTCATATCATGGAGTCCCTTTTTACTATTATCCAATTCATTATTGAATGCCTATGTTACCATAAATATATCACACCTTAAAATAAACATCTTACAATCCTCCACTTCATACATGAAAGGGAAAGTTCCCATTTATTAATGACATTAGAATTCTCACCTCCCCATTCATTACTTAATACTTGAATGACTATGTTATGAGGGCCCTAACTATTATCGTGTTTTACCAGACTCATTTCTCATAAATCATCTTCCTTATGTTGAGTGCTTTTAATTTGGTTTTTTATTTGCGATCTCTTCAATTTTAATTTTGAAAAATGGTAGGCTAAGGGGTTGTGCAAAGTTGGTACAATGTTTTCCCAAACCAATTAGCCTCTTAAGAGTAATTGTTCTCCCCCTTTTTAATTGGCACACTGTTAGGGTGCAATGCTAGGGAAAACCATGCACCCCTTCCCAGAAAACCACGTACAGGTTTTCAATGCAACCATATTTTAATTTTTAAAATATCTTACGCCCATGTAACTCACCTATATGAATTAAAAATCCAAACTAGGAGGTTGTTCATGAAATTGATGATATCCAGATGAATTAAATTCCCCCAAATTCAAATTATTATTATTCGTATCCAAGATTGAAGAGTCACTCCTCTCTTGGTAGGTGAATTCTTGACCTTTTCTTTTGGATTTGTTTCAAAGAATTATCACACTATTTTGTAAAAACCTTATTCAATATAGGGATATCTGGTTCATTGATTCTAGATCTAGATCATGATTTACATGAACATGATTTCTTTATTCTTGATTTACTTTTTTGAGATTGGGATGTCATTCTATGTCATTATTACATTCAATTTTTAGGGAATTTTAATTAGCGATTCTTCATCATTGAATTGAGGTAGGTAGTCTAACATTTACTTCTCAGAGTCGTGATTTTAATATGAGTATGAGAATTATAGAATTTATGGAATTAATTTTCAATTAATATTTGAAAATTTGGTTAATTAATGTGGCCAATGGATTAAATGGATTATTGTAGACAAAGAAGATTAATTAGGGAATTAATTGTGAGATTAATGGGATATCCAATTATATAATTTATTGGGAGATAAATTAATTTATTTAGATATTTTTTGTTTAGATAATTGATTGGGGGATTAATTAAAATATTTAATGTTTTTGATTTTGATAAGTAATTGGTGTATTATTTTTGGGATATTTTTATTATTAGTTGATATAATTAATTTTATTTATAATTATGTGATATTGATAATATTAATTGAGAAAAATACTGGAGGAATTATTTACGTGATATAAATATCATGAATAAAGATAAATAATAATGGAATTAATAACATGATAATGATATATTGAATTGATAATAATAATGAAGGTAAAATTTTTGTGATATATATATCAGGATTTGAGATAATGAATTGTGGAATTAATTATGTGATATAGATATCATAAATGGAGATAATTAATGGTGGAATTCATTATAGGGTAATGATAATTGGAATTGAGATAATTAATGATTGGAATAATTATGTGAGATAGATATATTGAATTGAGATTACTAATGATGGAATGAACTATTCCATGTCGATATATTGAATAGAGATAATTAATATTGGAATTAATTATGTGATATAAATATATTTAATTTATATACTTAATGGTGGTATTAAATAAGTGATATATATTTTTTGAATTGATATAATTAATGGTTGAAATAATTATTTTATATTTATATCATTAATTGAGATATTTAATTTTGTAATTAATTTTGTAATATATATATATATATATATATCATGAATAGAGATAATTAATTGAGTAATTAATTATGTGATAATAATTTCTTAAATTGAGATAATTAATGGTGGAATTATTTATGGGATATTATTATTATTATTTTAGATTATTAATTTTGAAATAATTATGAGACATGGAAATGTTTGGTATGATTATTTAATTGTTAAATTAAATAATTGTAATAATTTATTGAAGAACTAATTAATGTGAGTAATATTTTTTATCAATTGTGGAATTAAACAATTTAATTTAAGGGATTAATTAATGGATGAATTATTTAAAATGTGTAATATGACTATTTAATTTCTTAAATAATTAATGGGATTGATGGGATTAATTAAATGATGAATTAATTAATACTATTATTATGATTCATTAATTGTGAATTAATTAATTATTTTAACATGAACAATTAAATGGTAAATTAATTGAATGGATTGAATGTGTTAAATTAATTGTGGAAATATTAATTTATTTTATAATTAATTAATGGGAATATTTGTGTTAATACAATTGAATGATTTAGATTAAAAAAATAAAGGATTAATTAATTTTGATTTTTTTTGTTAATACAATTGAATGAGATAGATTAATTAATTGATGAATTAATTAATGGGGGTTTTTGGTTAATTCAATCGAATGAGTTTGATTAATTAATTGGTTATTTAATTAATGGTATTGGTGTACTTATTTAATTGGGACATTAATTAATGGGATTTGTGTGAAATCCCACATGTTAAATTTGTAAATTAATCAGTGTGATTAGATTATTATTTATTTGACTAATTTAATAAGAGAGATTAACTAGTTTTTGAATTAATGAATGTATTATATTTTTTTAATTAATTATGAAATTAATTTATATTGTTGATGTGATTAGTTAAATATTGAATTAAATATATAAATTGATGTGATTAGTTACATTTTGAATCAATTGATATCATTGATGTGACATGTTAATTGATAAAATAAATAGAGTAATTAATTCGATTAAACAATTTTTGAATGAATTAATATTATTGATATGAATAGTGAATTTTTTAATTAACTATATTAAATAATGTGATTATTTATTTGTTTAATTAATTAATATTATTGATTTTATTAGTTAATTGTTGAATTGACAAGAGGATTTGATGTTATTAAATAATTGTTGACTTAATTAATGTTGTTGACGTGATTATATAATTGATTAATTAAATGTAGGAATTTTTCTGATTAATATTTTTTATTTTATTAATGTGATTAATTAATTATTGAGTTAGTTAATTTTATTTATTAGATTAATTATTTTTCAAATTAATTAATGTTATTGATTTGATTAAATAATTTTAGAGTTAATTAATTTTATTGACCAGATTATATAATTGTGGAATTATCTAGATATATTGATGTTATTAATTAATTTTATATTTAATTAATTTTATTGATGTGATAATTTAATTGTTGGGTTAACTAATATACTTGTTTTAACTAATTATATAATTATTATTGATATTTATGTAGAAAATTATAATTTTTATATAATATTGGCCGATAAATGGTCACACAGTCGTTAAAATGTCAATTAAATAATTTGAAAATGGCCATACTAATGTCTGATGTGTATATGTGAACATTTTAATTTAATAATGAATTAAAAAATTGTAACATGGTAATTCTAATGTGTGATGTGGGAATGAGAACATGTTTATTAATGTATTAATTAAATAATGGTATAATGGTCATTCTAATGTTTGATGTATGAATTTTAACATGGTTATTCATGTATGAATTTAAAGAAAGGCACATGGACATTCTACTATTTATAGTATGAATTGTATCATGGGAAATCCAGTATGAATTTAAGAATGGTAAAAAGGATTTTGAGATATGATCTCACATTGGAATTCTTTGGTATACGACATGAACCAAATAATGTATTGAGATATGACATCACCTTTGAATAAATTACGCTCTGTCATGAGCTGGTGCATGAATTAAAATATGATATATCCCAGTAACACTTTGTGATATGGAATGAGCTAAATATGGATCTAAGGTACATGTTTCATCGTAAACATTGGAGTCAATGTGGATAAGTTAAGAATAAATGATAATGAAAAAACTATTTACTTATGCACTATACATATTTATTTATAAAACTGTTTAAACATTATATTGCATGGATTATGTTTTAGATTCCATTGGTGGTGGTCTCCTAAGTCGTACTCACACCCAAATTAAGAAGACAGATATGTTATGAAATTTATTTCAATATTTTAATAAAGGATAATGAAAAATATATTTTATTATATGGTTGAGTTGTGGTAGATCATGGATGAGAGAACAAAACAAACTTCATGAACAACATTGGTGTCATTTTTTTATTTACTTTTGAGTTTCCATACAGAAACATGGATCATAAATTAATATGTCTTATTTATTTCTCAGTTTTCACATTGTATCTCCAGCATTTTTCATCTTTTTATATTATTAAAAATATGGTTATATTATAATAATTTTTCATTTTATTGATTATTAATATTTATTTCCACCTATGTATTATTGTAATTAAAAAAAGATGATATAGTCTTCCCATTATCGATAATAGATTTTCACTACTAGTCATCATCATATCGAATATATGGAGGCATGCTTCTGTTCATGTGAACTACTGGTTCGGGGCAACAGTGTGTGTCACCTGGGCTTTGATATTACAATATGGTATCCGAGGCTTGTTTTATTTTTCCATTTTATCTTATATTTTGTAGAAATTTATACAATATACTAGAATGATTCAGGCCATGGTTAAGAGCTCATGCACCGAAGTTGCTCCCCAATGTATGGGGGAGGACCGATGTGCTCATGGTTAGATTGTCTTTAGTTTCTCCTATGTTACGATTGAATATTATTTAACCTTAGGTGAGACACTTGTTTTGTATTGTGTTTATTGATTTTGTAATTTTCCATGAATAAACATGTGTCCAAATATGGAAAGATAGTTGGGTATTCATTCACCTTTCAGGGAACTCGATATTATTTTGTGACATTGATAATTTTAACCAGTCATGGGAAATTGGATTTTGGGTATGTTGTTGAACGTGAACTATTTCAATTTATTGTAAAATTGAAATTAATTTTTACTAAATGATAATTTAGAATGATTGAGAAATTGTATTTGATGAGAATAAATAGATGTCTAAATGAGAAAAATTAATAATGTGAATTTGTTTACCTATTTAACCATGACCTAGGTGTAATAAGGTTAGGGGTAGATATATAGCCTCAGTTTACACTGTGTGGAAGGGAAATGGTGGGAATGACATGATATGGTTTTTTGTAAATCCTTCTGGTTAACTATTTTAATGCTTTTTATTTTGAATTATTTGTATAGTTTACTTTTTCATTATATGCGAGGATTTTGGGTAGTGATAATTATCTACTTTGATGTATCATTGTAGGCTATGTGATGGAATAGATGGGTTTTGATCATAATAGTGGGATGCTGACATGTAGGAAAGCCTGAGACATCTGCTAGGTTATGGTGTTTCCGTAGAGGGAGTTGATTGTTGTAATGGATTTTGGTGGAGTTCCTTAATGAATTTACTGTGTAATTTTAATTTGTGATGAGCTTTTCCTTGACCCTGATATTGTCATGAATAAGCTGATAAAATATTTTATTTATTCCTATAAAACATAATATTTTTGGGGTAGATATGGGGCCCATAGAGGGTGTCATTATAAAGTGTTATATGTTTAGCTATATGGTGGGAGGTATGCCATAGTATGATTATTAATAAAGAACCTAAAAGGATCACATTTATATTCCTTTTAGTAATGTCCATCTTGTCCATTGAGGAGGTGGATGTACATCCATTCTAGAAGGTTTTTATGGGATGGTTATGTTCCAATGTTGGATGGTTTCTTATTGTTTTAGGAAATTTTGAGGTATGAAATTCATCAGGTATATAGTGGAATTTGATGGTGATACTGATGAGTCCTTTTTGGATCATATGATACGTGTGATGCATCCTATTTAGATTATGTTGTAGGGAAATATTGTGTTTTTAGTTCATGAATTGTGGCAACATGGTAGTGAGTATAAAGAATCATCTATGTGAGAAGCTGCTAATAGGGGAAAGTGGCTAAACCTTTCGGCATAAAATCATTGAGATACATAGGAGTGAAGCTCATAGATGAGTTATTATAATTCTGGGAGATTTTATGATCTAAACTTTTTCGGTTGTTGTCTTAGACTTATTTATAGGTACTCTTTTTTTATTTATGTTGATTAAATTTTGTTTGGGATTTTCATAAGCGTTTGTTTCTAAAAAATATAAAATAAATTGGTGGAGAAGGGGATGTCCATGGTTTACCCAAAATGTGTTTCCTCTTAAGAGTGACCATGCACCCCCATTATAAATGACACAAGGTTTGAGTGCATGGTTAGGGAAAAATGTGCACCCCGACTAGAAACCTGTGTGTGGGTTTTAAAAGTCACCAGATTTTAATTTTTATAATCTCCATATCCCCATAACATAGCTCTTTTAATCCCAATTCAACCATACGAGGACTATCAGGAATTTCTATCTTTTTGGATGAATTTCAAGCCCTCCCGACCTCTGTTACTCTTGATTCGAATCCCAATTCGATGATTTTTTATCCCATTAAGTGAATTATCCTCCCATTCTTCTCACGTTCTTCCATTATATTCTCTATTTGTTTTGGTGAAGCAATCATATATTATATACAGATATAAATATACTTCTGTAGATCTAGATCAGTTATTCTAGATCTACATCTAGAATTATAAATATCTAATTTTTTAATCTTGATTTAGTCTTTTGAGATTCAGGTCTCATTCTATGACGACATGTTGCATAATTTGTTGGGTATTTACACTGGGTGACTTTTCATCGATGGCATGAGCTAGTTGGTATAAAATTCTATTTTCAAAGTAGATATTTTGATATGTGAATGCTAATTGAAGAGATTCTAGATTTCATTAGTATTCTTAATTCTTAAATTGGGTTATTTATTGTTTCAAATCGATGAATTGGATTGTTGTTGGAATAGATGATTATTTCGATAATATACTATGAGATTGGGGTTTCGTCCAATTAGATAAACAACTGGGGAATTAATAATGAGACATAGGTAATTTTTTATTTAGATAATTAATTGAGGGTTTAATTTTGATATTTAGGTTTTATGATTTAGATATTTAATTTGGTCACAAATTATGAGATATAGGTATTATTAGTTGAGATAATTAATAGTACAATTAATTATTTGATATTGTTAAAATTAATTGAGATAATTAATGGTGGAATTAATTATATGATATAGGGTTCTTGAATGTAGATAATGAATGGTAGAATTAATTATGTAATAATGATATCTTGAATTGAGATAATTAATGGTGGGGATAATTATAAATGATAGAAATATTGAATAGAGATAATTAATGGTATACTTAATAACGTGATATTGATATTTTGAATGGATACAATTGATGGCGGAATTAATTGTGGGATTATGATAGCATGAATTGGGATAACTAATGGTTGGATTAATTATATGAGATATATATCATGAGAGGCGATGAATATGGGTGGAATTAATTATGTGATATAGATATCTTGAATTGAGATATTTAATGGTGGAATTTATTAGGTGATTTAGATATCTGGAATTGAGATAAATAATGGTGTAATTAATTATTTTATATATGAATCTTGAATTTTAATAATTATTGGTTGAACAAATTATGTGATATAGATAACAAGAATTGAGATAATTCATGGTGGAATTTATTATGTGATATAGATATCTTGAATGAGGATAATTCAAGGAGGAATTAATAATGAGATAACAATATATTGAATTTAGATAATTAGTGGTTGAATTTATTATGGGATATGAATATCTTGAATTGTGAATTTGAATTATGGAATTATCTATGCGATATAATTATTAAATTTATTTATGATAAATAATTGCTAAATTAATTATGAGATATTGAAATTATGGGCATGGTTTTTTAATTGTTAAATTAAATAATAGGATTAATTGATAGATGAATTTATTAATGTGAGTATTATGATTATTTAATTTTTTAATTAAATAATGATATTGAATGGATTAATTAATTGAGGAAATAATTAATATATGTAATGTGATTATTTAATTATTTAATTATATAAACATAATTTTGGTGTTAATTAATTGAAGAATTAATTAATATAATAATTTTAATTAATTAATTGTAAATTTATTAATGTAATTGAAGTGACTAATTAATTGGTCAAATAATTTAATGAAATAAATGTGATTAATTAATTGTGGAATTTATTAATGGAATTGAGTTAGATTAAATAATTTGGAGGATTAATTGATGAGAATTTTTGTGTCAAAATAATTTAATGTGTTTAATTAGTAAATCAGAGACTTGATTAATTGTGATTTTTTTGTATTTAAAATTCATTGAGTTAAATAAATTAATATGTGTATTCATTACTGTGGATTTTTATGTTAATGCAATTGAATGAGTTATATTAATTAATGGGATTAATGTGCATAATTGTCTAGGGAATAAATTAAGAGGATTTATGTGATATAATATTTGATGTTTACGTAATGAAATTGGTGTGATTAGTTATTTTTTTAATTGATCAATTTTATTTCATTGATTAATTAATTTTTTAATTAATTTAATAATTTTATGTGGTTATTTAATTTTCAACTAAATTAGAATTATTTATGTTATTAATTAATTGTTAAATTAATTAATATTATTGATGTGATTAGTTAATTTTTTAATTATCTTGAGTAATTCAATTGATTAATTAATTGTTGAATTAATTAATATGGCTGATATGAATACTAGACAGTTGAATTAAATAGAGCCATTGTTATGATTAGTTAATTACTAACTTAATTAGTATTAATAATTTGACTTGTTAATTGTTCAGCTGACTAAGGTAATTGATTTGATTAATTAAATAACAATTTAATTAATGGTATTAATGTTATTATTAAATATTTTTATTAACTATATAAGTATATGTGACTTATTAATTATGTAATTAATTAATTTTATTGATGTGATTAATTAGCTGTTGGGTTAATTAATTTTATTAATTTTATTAATTAATTTTTTAATTAATTAATAATATTAAGGTGATTATTTAATTGCTGAGTTAATTATTTTTATTTATGAGATTAATAAATATTTTCATTAATAATTGTTATTTATTTTATTAGTTAATTATTTATTTGACAAATACAATTAGTGTGTTTAACTAATTTTAAAATTAGTAATAGAATTTATGTGGATAATTTAGTGTTGAATTAATTTTTGGCAGCTAAAATGTAACATGGTCATTTAAATGTTAATTATATAATGAGAACATGGTAATTCTAATGTGGGATGTGTGAATGGGAACATGTTCATTCATGTATGATTTACAGAATGGGAACATGGACCTTCATATATGTGATTTGTGAATGAGAACATGGTCATTCAACTATGAATTAATGAATAGAAACATGGTCATTCTAACTTGTGTTTTATGAATGGTAATATGGTCATTACTGTCTGAATTAATGGATGAGAACATGGTCATTCTTTTGTGTTTAGTGGGACTGGTTACAAGGGCATTCATGTATGAATTTAGGAAAGGTAACAAGGCACTCTGAGATATGACCTCACTTGGGAATACATTGGGATTCAGTGTGAGCCAAAGAGTGTATTGATATATTATATCACCATTGAATACTTCTGGCTTTGGGATGTGATAAAGTTGGAATTAACATATGATACTACCTAGGAACTCTTCAGGCTCTAGCATGAGCCGAAGCACGCATTGAGGTTTTGGTGACTTTGGGAATCCATGACTAAATGTGGTTTTGTAAAGAACAAATGATAATGATATATTTGTTAACATATGATTTCAACATATTTCATAATAAAACTAAATGTAATTTCTATTGAATGGATATTGTTTTAGAAATCGTTGGGGGTGTCTTACTAAGATATACTCACACCCTACTCAGGCTACCTAATTGGTACCCAAATAGATTCATGGATGCAAGATAGGGTAATAGAAAAGTCCCTATATTAGATGAATGTATTAGGGTGGAGCATGCCTGAGAGAACCAATTGTGGTTTGAGACTCACTTGTGCATTGTCAGGGAATTTATATTTTACTTTTCATAATTCCACATGGCACATACATTAGAATGACATATTTATTCTTCTGTATTGACATTTTATCTCAAGTCTGGGTCATCTTGTAATGCTATTACTGTTCTAGTTTTGTTATAACGTCTGGTTACTTTGATTATTATTGTTATTTATCTCTACTAATGTATCACTAAGTTGAAAAAGAGACTGTATTGTCTCCCAATGATCAATAATATACCCTCGCTGCTAGTCGGTAGCCTCCATTGTACCAGGAGGCGGGCTTGAGGTTTGTGACTGACCAATTTGGGGCACCGGTGTGTGGAACCTTGGTTAGGACATTGCATATGATCCCATTCATAAAAACACATTATAGTGACAACTTTATTATTGATTAAATTATACTTGAATGACCACGTTCCATCTCATATACACAGACTAGAATGATCATGTTCCTATTTTTCACATCATACATGAAATTCCATGTTAATATCAATAAACACATAATTAATTCATAAATTCATTACTCACATAAATTACATTACTAATTACAAAATTTGATCCTAATTTAATTACCTAGGATTAATTAACAAATTAATTGATTCATTAAACCAATTTATTAATTTTAAAACTAATTAATCAAGATTAAAAGAATCAAATCCCAAAATTAATCCCCCAAAAAAATTACTCATTATCAATTTCATGTATTCATAAATAATTAAAAAATAAAATATATAATCTATAATATACCGATCACATAATTAATCCAATAGTTAGTTGTCTAAATTCAACAAATTGAATATCTCAAACATTAATTTCAAAATTAATTATCTAAATCAATATCCCTAAATCTCATATTTATTCCCTAAATTAATTATCTAGTTAAACATCTCTTATATATCATAATTAATTGTCAACTTAAATATAAATTTTAGAACCCCTTAATGTCTTCAATTACTCCTCAATTAGTCATTTATTTCAACAATAATCCAATTATTCAATTGGATAAATTAATTAACCCGATTTAAGAATTCAAATTTATAAATAATGCTTGAAATTCAAAAATATTCATAGATATATTAATATCAATACTATTGAAATTGGATATTAGACCACCTACCTCAATTATCTGATTGATAATGAATATTGGAATGAAAAAAAATTAAGAGGGACAATGACAAAGATTTAGATTCAAATATCAAACCCCTATATCAAGATTAAATAAATAAAGATCATGTAAATAAAGATCCAGATCTAGAATCATTGATCTTGATCTCACCAAATAGATATATATATCTACATATCATTGAATTAAATCACAGAAAAAAGTAGAATGAATGGGGGATATATGAGAGAATAACAATAAGAGGAATCACTAACTCGGAGTGGGGTCAACCTTAGATATGAGCATTGAATCACAGCCGACTGAGATTTAGAGGGCATATAATTCATCATGAGAGAACAAAAATCATGAATTTCCACCAAGGGTCGAATGGGGGTCGAATTGGGATTTATTAGTGATTTTAAAAAAAATAGAATTAATTTTTGAGCTTAATTAAATCTCATTAATTTTTTTTCCTAACTAAAGGTATCATTTACTAGGGTCCAGTTTTACTCTTTTTACGACACATGATTTTCCAAACCATGCCCCAGCTGTGTGATTCACCTCTACCTGAGATCACCTCGTTAATAGTTCTAGGGAACATAGTTTTCTATAACCATGCACTAACCCTGAAAATCCCCCTTTTCATTTATTTCCCTCAAAATTCAATCCCAAATAACTCTTACTCATAACCCAAACAAAAATTTCTCAAATTATAATAGAAATTTACCAAAAAACAATCCCAAGACAACTATAAGAAATTTAATGATCTTATAGCTAGTAGAATCAATGGTATCATGGTAAGTTAACTCCATATTATAGATTCTTCCTCTTAGGTTAAGGACCTGATTATACCAAGTTAGGAAACTATGTGTTTTATGTAAACCAATGTATAGTGTAAAGATTCAAAGATTTCATTTGAGATTAATGATCATGATAGGGCCTTGTTTATTCTAAAGTACAATATTTTCCTGGCCTATTCAATGGTGTATTCATAGGATCCATTCTTATAGTTAAGGATCTATATATGTGAATAATAAGAGATTCCCATGATACATAGGTCTCCCTTAATACATATCTATGTGATTGGTGTATTTTTTCATTCCCATATTTCTTTTTATATAGAGAATCATTGTATGTTGACTTATTTTTTAATGATCCCTTGATATACTAGTTCCTATTATGAATTTTTTATTATGTTATGTTTAATTTATTTAACTTTCAAATGGTGGGTTTCTAAAACAATGGATAAAAAAAATTATGAAATGTATTGTATAACTATTGATTACGGTTTTTTATAAATTTAATGCATGATTACTGATTTTTTATTCATATTTTAGAATGAAAAACAATATATTCATTAATTTTTTTATTGTTAATTATTTAATAAAGTGATATCATATTTTTATTCTATTCTATAATTTCTAATTTTATCATGAACCATGGAATTTCACTTATTGGTCATGTTGAGGAAGTTGAATACATAAATTTTGTTTATGAGACCACAATCATTTGTATTTTTATTCTCTATACCATATATTATACAATGTATTTATTGGTATAATTATGTATTTTTAATTTCATTTACCATATCAATTTTTTTGGTTTCCAAAAATATTAATTGGTTGATTCAGAATCAATTTCGTATGAATAATTTTTATTTCAAATATTATGAATCAGATATTCTAAATGAAATATATTATCCATTATTTATTTTTCTACTTCTATGTTAATTTGTGTCATTTTTAATTTTTATAAACTTTTTCCATACCATTGTATTAAATTAGTAACATCATATTCCATCTCTAATAGTATTATTTTAATATCAATTTTTATCACATATTCAGAATTTAACCTCTTGTACTCTTCTTTACTTACTATTAGTAGGACCTAAATTTTTGTTATTAAATTCCATATGCATTGTTTATATTGAAACAAACATTTTTTAGTGGTTAGTTATATCATCCATTGGGAATTGTTAATATTTTTAATTTTATTCCATTATTTTTTGTTATTACATACCTTCTATTTATATTGAACAAACAACACATGCATTAATTTCCATTTTGGTCATAAAATGGATTCAAATAGTTTAATCAATTAGCAATGAACTTGGTCACATTCCAAATGGTTGTTAAAATTCTAGTTAGATTTTGTAATGGTAACTAAATATTTAAATGGGTTTTTGATGCCAGATTTTCCAATAAAATGTGTGTTTGTTGTTCTAGATTATTGTTTTATGGATTAAAGGTATTTGACCATTACTATTTTTTAAAATGTTTTTGAGACCATAAGTCTCATATTGGCATGAAATGTTTTTTAAAGGTAAAATATTTGTATTTAATAATGGGGGATTGACAACATTTGACTTCCATTAAAGAGTTGTTTCATTCCTTCAAAAGTTTTATTATAGAAATATTAATATTTCTAAATTGGTTTTCAATGTGTTCTTGGATAAATTATTTTCAAATAACATAATAAATATATATTTTATTTATGATATTTTTAATTTTTTCATACTTATATTTTATGCAATATAATGAATTATTGATTTCATCTTTTTTAATATTATTTTTAGTACTTATACGACTCTTATTATGGATACTTTCCGACACTTTATTCAATTCCAATTATCTATTTTACATCATAGTAATAAATTGCAATCTGAAATTTATCTGTTTCAATGTTTTTAATAATGTTTTGGCTCGTGGTGATATATTTGGATAAAACATGCAACACATTACCGAAGAAGACACGTCAGTGAGCTAATGTATTGAAGGTATTTTTAGATTTCATAGTTTATAATTGATTTTTTGATGGTAAAATAAGGTTTCCAAATATTAAATTTAGTCATTGATGATGGTTGAATTGAAATTTTGTTTATGAACACTAGATATTCAAGAAATTCAAAAAACTATATTTTTTTGACTTGTCATCAAGAATCAAATGTTACAAAAACGATTGATAACATATGTCAATAAAAATAATGAGCTCAAAAAATATTAAAAACATGACAATGAAATGGAAATCCTTGTAAAAAACTTTTTTTGTAATTCCAAAACAACATAAACTTTCAAGCATATCAGAACAACCAGTTTATGTTGATTCTAATAGTAACATTAAATGTGATATTCTTCAGACTATAGGATAATAAAATAAATATATTAATATAAAGTTGGATCATCCCCTAGATTCTGTGGATACTAATGTAAGAAATAATATCTTTGATAAGAAAAATTAATTCATGATTTATTTAAGGATGTAAATCAAGAGATGCTTGGTGAATGATTGAAATATTGAAAAAAAAATTCTATTGAAGTTCTATCATATAAATTGCCTCCTTAGAATTAAAATTTAGGAAATGTATAGGATGTTTAATTTTTTCTATGATGAATTATATGAAGCTATGATCTCTGAGTATTTTTTATGAAATGAAAAAAGTTTTTAAGAAGCTTGTTCTTAATTAAAAAAAAGTCATGCCATCCTAATGATTGCATGTTTTTTTAAAGAGGGAATTCATGCAGCCAAGATTGAATTTTTATTATTATTGATATTAGGAAATTGGTGATGTTGGAAGTCAAAATCAACATAATAATATTATTCATATGAAAAATAGAGCACCCAGAAATGATTTCTTGTAATATCCAGACCCCAGTTACCCAGAGGCAGTGATTTATTACATAACATTGGTAGGATACAAGGAATCAAGCCCTAAAGGAATGATCTGTTTAGTAGTCCTGGAATCAAGATACATACATAAGTTAGACATTACAACTTGAATAGAAATACAACACTAATATATTCTATTAGAAACATCCAAGACTCATAGATTATGCTTTCAAGTCACTCATAACTAACTTTTTCATATCCTAGGAAAATTAAACATAATAAATGGGTGAGCTCAAATGTCCAGTAAGGGTATGAAATAAAGTTGAAGATAACATAAAAATTGGGCATGACGAATAATTCAAAATAAATTCCTTTACCAAAAATAAACATGAACACTTTATGGAATGAATATGAGACGAGTAAATAATTCCATAATAAAACATAGTCAAGGGTATTATACAAGTCAAATAACCACATGAACCATCAAAATTATTTTTATAATGAATGAATTTTTAATGTTGATCATTCTGAAACATCTTATCGAGGACTCATCCAAGGCATCTAAAAATGATTTAGAGCTCGAACAAAACCATATATAAAATTTTGAAAGGCCACGACCAATTTCACAACTAATTTTCTCATGGGACCCACTAATGCTCTGAGGAGCTATAGAGGGCTCCACCCATCACATACTATGTCCAATACAATCCTCATATGAAAAGGTTGAAACATAACATAAACATTTGTATTAGAACTAGAATACTATATGACAATAATATAACCATAAATCATGTATTTTATAAAAATAAAACTTCCATAGTCAAACATATCACTAACCCTTAAATACAATTTAGAGGATTTGTATCATAATAAATCAACTTCCAACAAGTTTAAAATCCATCAAATAATATTGACATAGATGTAAATGATTTGTAAAACTCTATGAGAGAAATATCCCCTTTTCATAAAAACTTTTAAAACTCACACAATTTAAAAAGAATGAAATTTAATGTCATTTTTCAATCAAAGTTTCTCATACCACTTTGAAACTTTTTAATTGAATTAACATTTTAAAAATATTCATGTCCATATAAATAAATCCTTGAAAATAATTTGAAAACATGGACATTAATGAGAATGATTTAACAGAATAAAAATTTAAAACATTTAAAATGTAGTTTTAATAAAAGTGTCTCTTAAAAATAATCCCTTTGAAAACTCTTTTATGAAACATGGACATGGATAATAAATATGTCCCAATAGATACTTATATAAAAACAATCTCAGATAATAAAGAGATTGTGAAATTAAACCTTACCTTATAATTTTATTTAGCTAATGGTATTTTAACCTCTTTTATAATAGTTAAATAATTGTTATTGAATTATACAAAAACTATATACATAGAAATTATATCATATATTATCCTCTAATATTTCTTTATTAATAATATTTCAATTATATCATTGTTTCTGGTGCGTACTAACTCAATTTCCTTTATATTCTTGGTTATGAAATCCATGTTTTTGTGGATATGATGTATTGGACTCATATTCATAATTATACTAACTTATTAAAAATTATTTTTAATCATCAAATGAAGAATATTATTGAATGGTTACGTCGTGGAAATTAATCTCATCATGTTCATGGAGACGAAAATCTTTACGTACGCACGAGCGACAATATCATTGATGGTGAAATCGTATGTAATTGGATGGTATATCATATATACATAGTCATTAACATGTTATATTTGTTATTTTTATCAGTTATATACATTATTGTACCCATCCAAATAATTAAGTGTTTGAATAACAAACTACACCATGACGTGGAGACGGTAAGCCATACGTATGCACGTATGGTGACTCAGTCATTTAAAGGATGGATAGAATAATAAATATGGTTGTACCATTTTTATAATAACATAAATTTATATAGAAGATACTGGGGTTATTATTTTATAATTGAAACAACAAATAAATAGGTAGTGGATGATGAAAAGATCATGAAAGAGGTGCTGAAATATTTACCTCTTCTTCAGGTTCTTCATTTTGATTTGATCCAAAGGGTTCCAGCGGATGGCTTTATGACCAAAGGAAGGACTCTAGGATTAAGGGATGAATGTTGGGTGGATATTTTTGTAGGGGTTGAACAAGACAAAAGGCTTTAGAGGTGTGGAATTAAGATAAGGGGCAGTGCCCTTTTATAAGAGAGGTGTGTGTCACTTTAGGAAATGACTGAAATGTTATTTTATAATACAATAATTTTCTGATTATAATAGATTAAAAATACATTTTTTAGATAATAAGGTGGGTATGAGTCCATAACCGCTCAAAAAATAGGTTTTGAACAAGTTTAGGTCACCATATTAACCATATCATTTATATTTAACTCTTAGTTAAATAGTTCAACATTTACCATGTCTCTTTGTATTTTTATATTATATGGTTAACAAACACACCATAATAAAGCAAGTGAATCCCATGTGGTTAATTATTGATATATATAACATTATATATGTACTTTGGAAAAACCTTATATTTTTAATAATATTATATCAATTAATAATATAGTATTTTTTTTAAAACTCAATTATGTCAATTTTGACGCTATATTGTATTTGAGTTTTTTGAAATCCATAGAAACACTATTATCTCAAATAAAATTTACTCAAACAACCCTAAAATGTCATATTAACCTATAAAATTAGTTTAATTTATCATAAGTCTTAATTTACATTATTTTGGATATTTATAAAATCAATTATTTTAATATTTCATTACTAAGGTAATTACTACATCATCATTATGTCATTAATAAATTAAATTATTTAATGTATAAAAATTATAAATAAAATAATATTTTTTTGGAAATATTTTTATATTTATAATTAATATATATAGTTTAAGAGATAAAATATATAAATTCATATAAAAATGTTTTACTAAAAGATACATGCTTTTGTTATTTTTTTCTTTTACTTTAGATTAATTAATGTAAAATTACATTATCACTCCCATGTGGCTAAATTGGGTCTCCAAATCAACCCAAGGATGCCCAATGTCGGTAATTTATCATCCAATAAGAATAGGACACATGTTAAGGTAATTTAAAATTATTATAATATTTTTTTTAACTTTTATTTTTTGGATTTATCCTTTAGCCGTGGTAAAAAAATATTTACCGAAATAATTATTCATAATGTATAAACATAAAAGATACCTACTTACCAAATTTGGAACTCATGATTCCAAATATGGAATTAATTTTTCCAAATTCAAAACACAAAAGTAGAAGAATTTAATTTAATATTAATTCTTGTTTTCATAAAAAAAACATGTTTTTATGAAAAAATAACTATCAAAATATTGACACTTGTTTATGTTCAATTTCAATGTGCAATTATGTAAAATGAACAACATTGAATTAAATGGGAAAAATATAACCTAACTATACTTTAAAACAACATTAATGGATAATTTATCACTATTAATTATCTCGATTAAAAAATTTGTTTTAAAACAAAATTGATTATTTTTCACTATTCATCAAAAAAATTAAAGTTATTAGAAAGGTACAAAAAATTTATCCAACATAAATTTCTATGTAAAAATTCAAAAGAAGAATTTTTTTTCAGTAAATTAAATATATAAAAGTGTAAAATATTGGATTTATGAATGGTTTTCTAATAAATGGTGGAAAAGCATCATTTTTTTTAAAAAATAATTCTTTTATTTGAAATATTCAATTTGTCCTCATATTATGTCTATTAAAAAAGATTAATATTAAAATTATATAGGTTATATAAAATATAAAATGTGTTCAATACTATTAATGACCTCTTTTTTTTTGAATGGATAGTTTGGTATGTTGTGATGCGCTCAAACATGGTGTTGCATATAACGAAAGTTATTGAAATATTTTTAAGAGATAATATTCTACAAAATATGGGTGTGTTACATTATCCCCTCATTCAATAAATTGATTCCTATAAATTTGAAATTTTATTTGATAATAAAAGGTTCAAAATATAAAAATACCTTTCTGAAAACCCAGATCAGAAATTGGGTTAATAAAATTTAGTCTTAATAAGGGGGAAAGTGAAATGAAAAAGTCACCACAAATTTATGATCTCGATTAAAATAACATTGGTGGAAATTAAAGACACATAATTGGAGGAAAAATGTAAATATTTATAAGGGTTAATTGTGGTCATCAATCACAAACAAGTGAATAATTAAGGGCCTCAAAGCAATCAATCTATGATGATTTAAAATATAATCAGTTCAACAAAAAATAATATATTAGGATTACACATTTTTTGTTTTAATATCACTTACCTAAAGTTTAAGAATTAATTTCTTCGTAGAATACGAGAAACATATACATAAATACATATATATATATATATATATACTTGAAAGGTAGAGATTCATTCTTCAACTAATATCTACCAAATAATCATCGTTCACTCCAAATGATAATAGAACTCAAAAATATTCATTTAATCATAATTGTATAAGGTTCCAAATATTAACATATACAAATTAAATGAAGAAAACTATTTTTTAATAACCAGGGGCTTCTTGTAGGCTAGTGGTTGGTAATAAAGAAATGTCGCACTGAGGTTGTGGGTTCGATTCATGCAGCTTTGTCCGACGCGACATGTTATCGCTCAACCTACAGGTTTTCCTTTTTCTAAAACTATAAAATTATAATATTGCAAAAATAATCATAAAAAATACTATCCAAAGTTCAACTTATTCCATTCCAACCTGTATATCTATCCAAAACAATTTTTTCCAAATTCTCTTTAATAGGTCTCTAAATTCCAAAATTAATCCCAATGTCAGATTCCCCAAACAATGTAATGTTTTTCTTCTATTCACATACTAAAAATATGATTACATTTATCATATTAAATCCTTAATGAAAACAAATTCATATTAGTGCAATCCTTTTATAAATCACATTCTTCTTATAACCATAAAATAATTCTTGATTCAAAAAACACTAATACATTAATTATTCTACATAATCATTAATGAAAACATAACCATGGCCTTTCTCCCTTGGCCTTTTCTGGGGTAATATTCTTTGGCCCTTAGGATATTCATTTTCATAATGACCCATTTCTCTACTATTTTAGCATTCAACATTGACGACATCATTCTTTCCCTTACATTCACCAACAAGATGGTCTTTGTGTCCACATTTGTTGCATAATCCTCTTACTTTGAGACAGGCACCGGGGTTCTTCCTTCCACAAATATCACAATGTGTAAATTCAACTATTCCCTTATTATAAGATTCCTTATATCCTTTCTAAGAGTGTTCAATAGATCTCTTCTTCTCTTTCTTGGATTTAAAGTCGTAATACATAGAGAATTCGATTTCTATCTTGATAGCACCTAAGACAATATCATTATACAATGAGAAGGATTGTGAGACTAATTCTCTTTGGATAAATGGTATTTACCAAACAAATAATCGATCAATATTACTCCTTGGGGTACGTATATAATCTGACACATGCCTTTCTAACCTTGTAATCTTAACTTAATACATTGTGACATTCTCATCCTCCTTTTTCCATAGACTCATAAATTTCATTTCCATATCAGATCGATGGTCACGAGAAAAGTATTTTTATATGAAAATATCTTTAAACTCCATAAATTAAATAATTGATACTTCTTCATCCTATTTTGTGTCTTGAATTAATGACCACCATTGATCTGCCTCTCCGGTGAGGCGATAAACTGCCATGACAAGTTTTTCCATTTCGCTACACCCCAAAGCATGAAATATTTTTCCTAGGGAACTTATCCATTATTCATATACAAATATATTTTTAGACCACTTTAATGTTGGTGCGTTTTCCCTCATGAAGCGATCTAACATTGACCCTCCATGTTTTGGATCAGGGTGCTCTATACAGGTAAGGTTATTATTAATAACTTGTACGAGCATTCCCAGTATGGTGATAAGCTGATCAACACCAGTTGCACCACCAGCTCCACTATATTTATCTTGAGTATGAGGGAAATCCAAACATGGATTTTTTGTGTTGATAATGTTTCCATTCCATCATCTAGGTTCTATTTCAAATCAATTTCATATAGTATATTTGTTTATGAACCAAAATACATAATTCCGAACTTGCAAAACCGTTAATATTAATTGAATGGTTCATAGATACAATCCATAATCATAAAGATATTTTTTAGGTGGTATATACTCATAAACCCTCCATGATGGTTTGTAAAAAAATGAGAATTATCCAAAACATATCCCCTGAAGTGTCATAACCAAGAGTGCAGCAAGACCCGTTTTCGTGCACCCGTTCCACTTTGAGTCTAGCTCAAAGTGGTGTTTTTGGTTTTACCCCAAAGTACATGTATACCAAATCCACCTCTACCTTCTCATATATAGACAGAGATGTATTTCTTGGAAAACACAAAAAATATCTACAGTACCAAAATTATAGGAAGTTCTTCTATACTAATCCTCAATGTCTATCTTAGGGTAGTGTTTTCTAATCATTTTTTTTCTAAATCAAATTTCCAAGGTTTTTACTAAACATACTTTGATACCAACTATAACGCCCTGACTCCAATCACCCATAGTTGGTGCTTTATTATGTAACATTGGAATGAAACAAGGAATCAAATCCTGAAGGACATATCATTTTAGAAGTCTTAGAAACATGATACATTCATATGTTTAAAATTACAACTCAAAAGAAATATAACAATAATTTATTCCATTAAAAACATCCAAGCATCCTATATTATTCATGCAAGTCACTCATAAATAAAATCTTCATATCTTTGGAAAAATAATAATAATAACGGGGCGATCACAAAATGATCAGTAGGGTAAGCAACATAGTGGAAGATAAAATAAACATTTGGTTTGATTAATAATTAAAAACACATTCCTTTACAAATAATAATCAGGAACACATTATGGAAGGAATTTGAGTTGAGTAAGTAATTCCATAATAAAACATAGACATGGTAATTCTACTTGTCGAATGACCACATGAACCATAAATATTATTTTCATAATGAAAGAATGTATAATGCTAGACATTCTGAAACATATTTTCAAGGCCTCGTCAAAGACGTATAAAAATGTTTTAGGCCTTGGCCAAAAAGAATTATCAAATTGGGAAAGGCCTCATCAAATTTCACATCTAATTTTCTCATGAGACCCACCGTTGCAACGAGGTGCTATAGCGGTCTTTACTCGTCACTTACTATGTCCAATACATTCCTTATATGAAAAGGATGAAACATAAAATAAATATTCACATTAGATCTTGTATACAAAATTTCAATACCTTAACCACCAACCACGAATGGTATAAAAATAACACATACATAGAAAAACATTTCACAAAACCATCAATACAATATAGAATGATTGTATCATAACAAATCATAATAAAACAAGTTTAAAATCCATCGAAGGATGTGGACATCGATGAAAATGAATTAAAAAATCTTTTGAAAGGAATATCCATTTTTAATAAAAACATATTAAAGTTGCACAATTTATAATGAATGACATTTAAGGAAATTTTTTAATCCAATTTTCACATACCACTTTGAATCATTTTAATGGAATTAACATTTTAAAAACATTCATGTCCATATAAATAAATCCTTAAATTTTTTTGAAAAAATGGACACTAATGATAATGATTTAGAAGTATAAATATTGAAAACATTTAAAATGATGTTTTAATAAAATATTCCTATAAATTGAATCCCTTTGAAAACTATTTTATGAAAAATGTACATGGATAATAAATATTTCCGAGTAGATACTTATATAAAAACAACCTCATATAACAAAGAGATTGTGAAATTAATACATACATTGTACTTTTATTTAGTTGATGGTATTTTACCCTGGTATATAATACTTAAAGCATTGTAATATAATTATAAAATAACTATATACATAAATATGGTATCATATGTGATCCTATAAAATTGCATTGTAAATAATATTTCAGTAGTATCATCATTCAGGGTGTTAATCGAATCGTTTTTCTTTATATGCTTCGTTACATAATCCATATTTGTTATGGAAATGATGTATTTGATTCATATCCAAAATGATATTATGTTCATAAACATTATTTTTAATCAGCATAAGAAAATTATTCTTGAATGGTTATGATGGGGAAATGAATCTCATCATGTTCATTGAGACGGTAATCTGTACGTACGCAAGAGAAATAATATCATTGATGGTGAAATCATATGTAATCGGAAGTATATCATATATAAATTATAATTAACATGTTATATTTGTTATTTATATCAGTTATACTCATTATTATACCCATCCAAAAAATGAAGTGTTTGAATAATAATCTACACCACGACATGGAGACAGTAAGTCGTACGTACACATGTATGATGACTTTGTTATTTATAAGATAGTTAAAATAATGAATATGGTTGTACCATTTTTATAATAACATCATAGTATATATAATATACTGTAGTTAATATTTTATAATAGAAAAAAAAAAGAAAGAGGATATTGAAGAAGAAAAAAACTTGAAAGAGGTGGTGAAATATTTATCTTTTCTCCTGGTTATTCATTTTGATTTGACCAAAAGGGCTCCTTATGATGGATTTATGACCAAAATAAAGAGTCTAGGATTAAGGGAGGATTTTCGGGAAGAACTTTGGGTAGATTTTGGATGATCCAAAAGGCTTTAGAGGTGTGAAATTATGATAAGGGGAAGTGCCCTCTAATAAGAGAGGTGAGGGTCACGTTAGGAAGATATTGAAATATTATATTATAATAAAATAATTTTTGGTTAATAATTTCTCAAAAATAAATTATTTTGGTGATAAGGAGGGTATGGGTCGAAAAACTCTCATCCAATAAGTTTTAGATAGGTTTAGGTCACCATATTAACCTTATCTTTAAGATTTAACTCTTAGTTAAATAGTTTGACATTTATCATGTCTCTTGGTATTTTAATATTATATGGGTAATAAAATTACTATAACAAGACAAAAAAACCACATGACGTTCAGTATTTTTATGTATATCATTTTCTATGACTCTGGGACAAACCATATACATTTAGGATTATTATATCAATTAATAATATAGTATTTGTTTTAAAAACTCAATTATGTCAATTTTGACAATATTTAGTATTTTATTTTTCTGAAATCCATAAAAACATTATTAATTTTAATAAAATTTATTTAACCAACCCTAACATGTAATATTAACCTAAAATATTAGTTTAATTTATCATAAGTCTCAATTTAAATTTAGTTGGATATTTGTAATATCAATTATTTTAATATTTCATTATTAAGGTAATTACTGCATTATCATTATGTCCTGAATAAATTAAATTATTTAATGTATAAAAATTATAAATAAAATACCATTATGTTTATAATCTTTTTATATTTATAATTAATATTTATAGTTTAGGAGATAAATTATATACCCCCATATAAAAATGTGTTACTAAAAGATACATGCTTTTGTAATTTTTGTCTTTACTTTATATTAATTGATGTAAAATGCCATTATCACTCACAAGTGCCTTCATGGTGTCCCCAAATTTAACCAAGTATATTTCATAAGGAATAAAATAATTGTAACCACATAATCCACAAAAAAGAAAATAGTGCTAAATATAACATGAATCTCATGCCAATAAAAAGTGAGATCAAAACCCCTTACCATGTTGTAATTCAATCGAGTCGTATGACCAAAAGTTAATAACCACCAGATTTATCATAGAATAAAATTAATATAAAATGTATAATTATATTATATATTAAATGGTTGTACACAATACACTATAAGAAATAAATAAGTTGCGAACAATGGAAATCTCACGGAATTAAAAGTGAGATATGAAATCACTTACCTCATCGTGACTTGTTTTTTCTTTGTTCTTCCTGGATAATTAACTTAAATTAATTTATACTTGATTAAGAAAATTTTTAATGTTTATTATTCCTTTTATATCACTTATTATCTTGAAATAAAATTTAATTAATTATTTTAGATCGTATTGGACATTTTGTCAATGTTCGGAACTTGAGTAAAAAATGAACTTGTTATAAATACAATTTGCCCTTGTGGTCAAATGTACATTATCTACAGAATTAAATTCATGATTTAGATATCATATATATAATATATATCCATTATATATATATGTGTGTGTATTTATAATAGTACATAGTATTTTGAGATAAGAAATTAAATGCACCATTAATGGAGACAGTAAGTCGTACGTACGCATAAATGCTACTTTAATTTTTATTTCATAATTAATGGAATGAAAACATAATGATACATAGATATATTATTATTCTAGTATATTATAATATATAATTTCATTAATCCATCTTTTATACACCCCACGTATGGCATGAACGAGTCATATCACTTTGAGGGGGCGGTAGTCCGCACTTCCTCAAATAAAATTATCACGTTTACCAATAATTGAAACACTAAAGGAATTATATAAATTAAAAATATAGAAGAATAAAGAAAATATAATATATAATATATATCATATATAAATATAGTTCCATATTAATGGCCACCAGTATAGGGGATTGGAGATATTTGAACAATAATTGTTTCATTAGGCAGTAGTTTTTCGTCAACTGAAAGCATAATGTTCTTTACCCATTAGACAGAGGTGTGAGTAAGTGTAGATAGAATATTTCTCATAAAAACACCCTAATATATTGAGGATACTTTTTTTATAAACTAAAGTAATAAAAAGAGTTTATGGGGTTGGAGAACTAAAGTAAAACAAAAGAAAACATATGAATTTAAGAGAAATTGTTACCTTTAATTCGGGTAACTCCCATCGGTTTGAACCAAATGGACTTATTGATGTGCATTATACCTAAGTAAATGCTTCTAGGGGGAAGAGAGGGATCTTGAGCGATTATTTGGGCAGGGTTTGGATGAGCCAAGGGGCTTTAAAGAAGTGAGGAATGTGTTAGAGGTGAGGGATATTTATATGGGGGAGGAGGGGTTCTTTAGGAATGTATGAAAAAATTATTTTATTATATAATTATTTTCGGTTTATAAAGGTCTGAATATAATAATGGTCCACAATATTTTGACCCATGGTCTAAATAAAGTTATCCAATAAAAATTTGACAGGTTTTGGATGTTATTTTAAAATTTATAATCTTATTTATTTAAATGATTTATTAATGAGGTAAACACTGCATCATTATTGTGTCATAAATAATGTCATTTATTTGAAGTCAAAAATTTATAAAATAATACCATGACGTAGGAAAAAATTTTAGTTTTCAAATTATTATTTATAGTCGAAATCATAACTTATATAACCCTATGTAAAAATAAATTTACTAACAGATATTTGTTTATGTTATTTTTGTCTTTACATTAAATTCATTAATATAAAGTGTCATTATCACTCCCATGGGGCTCCATTGGGTCCCAAAATCGACCAAAGAATTCCCATAGTTGGAAATTAACCATAAAATAAGTTTAGAACATGTGTTAAGGTAAATTTGTGTTGTTATGATTTTATATTTACCTTGAATTACCCTATTTATCTTTAACCACGGTAAATAAAAGTCAAAAGTTATTTTTCACCAAAAATTATTTTCATTTTATTGAACCAAATTTGACATAATTATTACAAACATGTATGTCAGATTTTCAAAATTCAATTCACCGAAATTGTGAAATTTCATTTAAATGAAAAAGTCAGTTTTTTTAACTCTTACTTAGTGGTTTCACTATTTCTAAAAATTCGATGTTTCTCAGAAAAATACCAAAAAATCAGCCTAAGATAAATTTGATCCAAAAAATTCAAAACATATGTCTATTTTACAAAATTCAAAACACATATGGTTCATTAATTAATTTAAAATTATTTCGCATTGTCAAAACAAATATCATGTTTTAAAAAAAACAATATCTATCAATATATTGACACTTGTTTATGTCCAATTTCAATGTGAAATTAATTACAATGACCACCATTGGATTAAATGGTAAAAATATAATCTATTACACTTTAAAATCAATTAAAAAGATAATATAACCATGTAAATAAATTATACTAAAAATAAAATTTGAATTATAATAATGTAATTTTCTATATTCATTTAAAATTTAATATTATCCGAAAAAAATATAACCAAAGTAAATTTTGGTGTCCTGATTCTATAAAAAAATTTATTTTATTAAATAGAATGTATAAAAGTCACAAAAAATATATTTAAGGAGGTTTCTCCATCATAAGGTGGTAAATCTACCTTTTAGTTAATATTAATGTATTTATGCTTAAAATAAAATTCATTTCTTATTGTATGCCTCTATCTTTTATGGGATAAATGTAAAAACATTTAACGAAAATTATAATCCAATTTTAGTTAGTTCTATTCATTCCCACCAATACAACGGCTTGGCGTTAACAACCATTTAAAATAATAATATTATATTATTATTGTGCAATGTAAGATTTCAAAGAAACTCGTTGTTGTGTATCGGGTAAGCCATCAAACATAGAATCCCATTTAAAGAAATATTAATATTTAATTAAAATATAGTATTAAATATAAAAATATTATATTCTTTATTTACCTGAGATTTTACATCCATCACCACATTAGGGAATTGCATCCTCACAATTTTAAAATTGGGATCAGAAATGTCATTTAAAGTGGTATATTGGAAAAAGAGTCAATAAAACAATCAATATAAAATAATGGAAGGGAAGTTAAAATGTTACCCAAGGCATCAGATAATAAGATTCCTTGAAAACATGGATATAGAATATAATCTAACACTCACAGATTAATATAGAGTTATAGAGAACATGTTCACAGAATGATAACCACCACCAAACCATAAATTATTTGTTGGGAAAAAGTCAGATGATAAAAGAGAGATTATAACATTTTTACTTCAAGATCATTTTCATAGAGACAAATGATTTTATTAATAACTAGAAATATATTGTAATGAAATATACTTACTTGTCATGTAGAGTGTCATCCTTGAGTAAAATTCGACCACAAACCCATATTTTCTCGAAACTTTAAGTATTCTTGATGACTTATTCACATTGAAAGCACTCTAACCAACTTCTAGGGAATAACATGATCCAAAAAAACATGAACAATATATTTCCCCTATGTTTTTGCATTATCCAAATCCAAAATTGGATAATACATGATCAAATAATCCCAACAGGATATCCGTTATATAAATAATTACAACTCTTAATCTCTATAATTCATCCAAAAGTACCCAAATTTCATGAATGACCAGACAACATATAATTGTACATAAAGTTAGTCAAAATAATACAATATATGATTTAAACCCAAAACTAATAAGGATTTTATCACATAGTCCTCCGCAATAAATATAATTATTTATCTCCAAAAACATAGACTACTCTTAAAGTCTCATTCTAAAGTGTAATTATCCTAAACACATATTTTCTTTGATAGATTAATCATTTACATAAATGACCCAATTTACCATATGTAAATAATAAAAACATATATTCTTCCAAAATAAAATTCCTCCATCACTCATCAGATGAAATTATAATTATTCCTTGAATAAGATTTTCATATATCAAACTTCAAGGTTACACATAGTAAAAAAAATATTCTAATGTAATCCTATAATCAAAAGAGACTTAATAATTTTAAGAATTTAATAATAATAAAATCAACCATAACTCTTAAATCCCTTACATGTGGACTTCTAACTCATTCAACGTTATTCATGATCCACTAACCATTCATTACCAAATAATTTTGAAATACTTATTTCCTATAAAAAATCATGAATCATATCCTAAGACTCAATAATATCAAAACATGTGTTAAAAAGTAATTCATACCATTCATTTTACATTGTTAGTTTCTTCATCCTCAATTCGAATGGCATCATGTGTTGATAAAAAAGATGTACGATCTGGTGATCCTATTCCTGAAACATCTTCGTAAGAAAACTGTTCGTATAATTACCATGAACACCACATTTAAAGCATTCAATTAATCCCACAGGAATAACTTCTATCCCTTTCCTAGAGTCATCTGGATGCTTACTTTTTCCTGTAAAGGTTCTGGCTTTATGACATTCATTACCACATCTATACCATCTTCATCTCCCCTTGAAGAATTTTCCTAGGTGTTTCTTTCCAAATCGTTAATACATTTATTTTTTAACATACATACCTTTGTGATTATTACTTGAACTTCCATATATATTTATTTCTTTCATAAATTATTCCTTTTGAAAATAATCATGGTTCAAGTGGTCAATCATGATTCGAGATAGTCAGTTGAGAATAATCATAAGAGTAATCATTGCAGCTCCCATTTATTAATTTTCTAATTCATAAAACCGCCACAGTTTTCTTCACATCCATTGTTTCTTTGGTGCATTCTAGATCCAACCATTTACTAAAACCAAGTGTTAGTATATCAGTAAAATCATCATATAATAACTTATGAGGTGGGTAAATACAAATATATAATTATTCATGTTATCTTAAACTCATTGACTTTATCTAGAAAACTATGACTCATTCCAATATTCTAACCATTATTGTTATATCACATATGATTAAATAACACACTAACCTCTAATGTTATCTAAACCGACCACTAATACTGACTATAAGCACACAACCTTAAACATTACACAATATTTTATTATTTCATGAATTCACATTGATGATCTTTTAAAGTTTAGAGTTCTAGAGAATCAGTCCATAACCATTACATAACAAATTTAATATTACACATATACACTACTACTCAGTATACATTTTCCATAAAATACAATCTCTTAAAAATAATCATGTCTAGTTTCCTATTTTAGACGACATAATTATTCCTTGATCCCATACATGACCCTATTAATCATTCAGTCCTGTGAAAAATATTTCAAAAACATGGGATAAACATAAAAAAACTCATTATGTGTTATAAAATAAGGAAGGAAGACATTAGCCCATCAATAAATATAAATGAGTGAAAACAATACTTTTCAATCAAACATACCTTTCAAAATAATAATATTTATGAATAATACATAGAAATCAAAAATCATAAAGGTAACTTATGGAATTAATAACATACATATATTGTAGCTATCAAAGCTACATAGGGAGTCACGTTTGGAATACCCATCACATTGTATTCCCAAAATATCTCAGGAGAAACATTAAATTTTACCTTCGTCACATTACCGAATGCATTTGAGACCTATCTCGAGCACACCCGCCCTAGGTTTATCATGGAACCACCCATATACGTAAACAAATCCCTAAAAACATAACAAATTCATATAAAAAACAAGAAAATAGAAAATATAAAATTTGCACATTGCAATCACAACATATCAATTAACTATTTTGAAATAATCAATGATTTTTCAAACAATATTTAAAATCATTTAAAGCACTTAATCAAGTGATTTATGAGTAAATGTGTCCCATACCACTTTAAAAATATTAAATAAATTACGATTTGAAATCATTAATGTCCATATAAATAAATCCTTAAAACTATTTTTAATATGTGAACATTAATGAGAAATATTTAGAATAATAAATCATTAAAACATAGAAACTATATTTTGGTTTAAGAGTTCTAACCAAATGAGAGATGCATGAATTCAAATAATTGAAGAATAAAATTAATAAAAATATTATAATATCATGAGAATAAATTTATTCATGATATAATATTCCAAATTATAGTATATACCCCCTATAATTGTTAATTGGTGCATAACAACATTTAAGACTCAATTGAATGTATATTGAGATGAAATCACATATACAGATGGTATCCTTAGATTAAAGATAAATCAATGAAATAATTATCTATGAAAAATAATAATACAACCAATATAAGTGGATATAATGTGTAAAAAAAATAAAGGTTATTAAAACATATTCATAGAATGAAATAATTAATAAGAATAAGTTTAACCCAAATAATTGAAATTGGTTAAAGAAGTTCCCTTACAGAAATTCGACAGCCTAAAGAAGTCACATTAAAATTTAGAAAATGAGTTGATGAGAGAGAAAATTGGTATCTCATAACTAGGAAATAAAATTTATAGTAATAAATATATATAATAACATATCCCCACATAGGAATATTAAAATTAAAAGACGTAACAAAAAAGAATTATTTTAAAAAGAATAGGGTGAAAGGTTCCCTTACCGATTTGGTAACTTATGAAACATACACCCCATGAAATAAGGATCAATCAATAAAGTTGTAAATAACAACAAATTAAATTATATAACACATGTAATACAATCATGTGCAGAACATACTCCACATAAATAGAAATAGTGTGCAAATATAGAATTAATCTCACATGAATAAAAAGTGAGAAGAAAACTGCTTACCACGTTGTAATTAAATCGAGTCGTATTGACAAAAGTTAATAACCACCTAACTTATCATATAATACCATGAATATAAATACAATAATGATAGTATATATAAAATTTCAGTACACAATACACCACATTAAATCAATATTTGGTGAACAAAACAAATATCACAGAATTAAAAGTGCGTTACGAAATCCCTTACCTCATGTCCAACGTGACTTGTTTGATCCGTGTTATTCCCAAATAATGAAATTATGTTAATTTATAATTGATTAAAAACATTTTTAATATTTATTATTCTTAATATATAACTTATTCTATTGATATAATATTTTCTTAATTATTTGAGTTCGTATTGGACATTTTGTCGATGTTCCGAAATTGAGTCAAAAATGAACTTGTTATAATTACAATATGTACATGTGGCCAAAAGTACATTATCTCCAGAATTATATTCATGATTTAGATATAATATATATCATATATATCCAATATATATATGTATTTTTAATAGTACAGAACATATGGAGATAAGAAATGATATGCACCGTTCATGGAGACAGTAAGTCGAATGATCGCATGAAAGCTACTTTCATTTATATTTCATATGTTAATTGAATGAAAATCTAATGATAGATAGGTATATTATGAATCCAGTATATTATCATTTATAATATCATTAATCCATCCTTTATACGTCCCACATATGTCATGAACGATTAATATCACATTAAGGGGTGGTATTCCGCACTTTCTCAAATGAAATTATCGCGTTTACCCATAATAGAAACCAAAAAGGTATGCTATAAATGAAAAATATAGAATCAAAAAATAAAAAAACATAATATATATCAGATATAAATGCGGTTCCATCATAATTCCCACCATGATGGGCAGCTAAGTACATTGGAAAAATCATCATTTCGTGACGTAGTAGTTCATCATCCACAGAAACCTAATGTTATTTAACCATTAGACGGAGGTGTGTGTATGTTTATTTTGAATACATCTAATAACATAAACATATTACATTTAAGATACATGTGCTGTTATAATATAAAAGAATAAAATGAGTTTAGGGGGTTGGATAAGTAAAATAAAACTAAATAAAACAAAAGCATTTAAGAGAAATTGTTACCTTTAATTCGGGTAACATCCTTCAGTTCGAACCAAAAGGACTTTTAGAAGTGTCGTATGCCTAATGAAATGATTCTAAGTGGAATATAGGGATATAGAGAGATTATTATGTTAGGGTTTGGACTAGACATGATACTTGAAATGTGTGATAAATGGGATAGAGGTGAGGGCTTTTTATAAGAGGGTGGAGGGGTTCTTTATGAATGTGTGAACATTTTATTTTATTATATAATGATATTTGGTTTATAGAGGTCCAAAACTCATTAAGGACAATGATAAGATGACTCATTGTCAAAATAAATGTATCCAATAATAATTGGACAGGTTTTTGTTGTTATTTTAATATTTATAATCATATTAATTGAAATTATTTATTAATGAGGTAAACACTGCATCATTACTGTGTCATAAATAATTTAATTTATGTGATGACTGAATAATAATAAAAAATCATGAAGTAGAAATTATTTTTATATATACAATGATTCTTTATAGTCTAAACTATAACTTATATAAACCAATGTAAAAAAATAATTTACTAAAAGATATTTGTTTATTTCATTTTTGTCTTTACAATAAATTAATTAATCTAAAGTGTCATTATCACTCCCATGTGACACGATGGTGTCCCAAAATCTACCCAAGGATGAAAATGGTCGGCCATGACTCATACAATAATGTTAGAACAAGTGTTAAGTTAATTTGGTGTTATTATGATATTATTTTTACCTTGAATTTCACTATTTTTCTTTAATTGTGTTAAATAAAAGTCAAAAGTAACTATTCATAAAAAACTATTTTCATCTTATTAAACAACATTTTACTTACTAATAACAATCACATATGTATGATTTTTGAAATTTAATTCACATAAGTGGTAAATATTCATTTAAATGAAGAAGTCGGTTTTTTAACTACTACTTATTGGTTTCACTAATCATCAAAAATTGATGTTTTTCAGAAAAAAACCAAAATTTTATCCTAACATATATTTGATATTCCGAAATCAAAAATGATTCCTATTTTAAAAAATTAAAAACATATAAGTTTCATTTATTAATTTAAAATTAATTGTCATTGTCAAAAAATTGTGTGTTTTTAAGAAAAAATTTCTATCAAAAGATTAACACTTGATTTTGTCCAATTTCAAATTTAAATTAATTACAATTACCACAATTTGATTAAATGGTAAAAATATAATTTAATTTCACTTTAAAATCAATTAATAAGATAATCCAACCATTTAAATAAATTATATTATAAAGCAGATATAAATTAAAATACAATATGTTTCACAATTCATTAAAAATAAATTTTATCAAAAAAATACCAAAAAATTACACAAAGTAAATTTTGGTGTCCCTATTATAAAAAATAATTTCATTTGGTAAAATAGAATGTATTCAAGTGACCAAAACTAAATATAAGGTGGGTTTTCAATCAAAAGGTGAAAAATCGACTTTTTAGTGACTATTAAAGTATTTATGCTTAAAATCGAATTCCTTTCTTATTTTAAGCCTTTAGAATTTATTGGATAGATGTAAAAACATTTAACAGACATGTATAGTCATATTGAATTTAGCTCTATTAATTCCCACCAATACAACGGCTAGTTGTTAACTACAAATTCATATAATAATATTATATTATTAGCGGACAACGTAAGATTTCAATGAAACCCACTATTCCTTATCGGGTAAGCCATCGAACATATCACCCACTTTATTGTAAAATTAATATTTAATTCCGAAAAATTAATAAATATAAAAATATTATATTATTTATTCACATGAGATGATACATCTTTCCCCCTATTAGGTATTGTGTCCTCACAATTTTAAAATTGGGATCAGAAACATCATTTAATATCCCACATTGGAAAAAGAGTCAATAAAACGATCAATTTAAAATAAATGAATAGAAGTAAGAAAGGTTAACTGAGACAACGATTACTACAATTCCATGAAAACATGGAAATGTAAGTGAAACTAACTATCATAGATTAATATATAGTGATAGAGAACTTGATCATGGAAGGCTAACCACCACAATACAATAAATTTGTGGTTGGGTAAAATTCTGATGATAAAACAGAGTTTATAATATTTTTACATCAAGATCCTTTTCATATAGTTTAATTTTTTTTTAATAACTAGTATAATTTTGTATAGAAATATAATTGTTGTTCATGTAGAGTTTCATCCATTAATATAATTCTACCACAAACCCATCTTTTCTCCAAACGGTAAGAATTCAATATGACTTGTTCACATTGAAAGCGCTATAATCAACTTCTAGAGAATAAAATGATCCACAAATTATAAACCATATATTTCCCCTGTAATTATACATTAACAAAAACAAAAAATGGTGGGTACATTATCAGACAATCACTAAAAGGATAATCCATTATAAAAAGTAGTACAACTATTAATCTCTAAAATTCTACCAAAATTACCAAATGTTCATTAAATTCCATTCAATATACAATTGTACATATAATTATTCAAAATAATCCAATAGAATATTTAAACCCAAAACCCAAAATTATTTTATCACATAGTCTTCCACAGCATATCTTAACATTTATCTCCAAAAACAATGACTACTCTTAAAGTCTCATTCTGTTGTGTAATTAACCTAATCACATATTCTCTTTGATAGGTTAATCATTTCCTTAAATAGCCCAAATCACCATATGTCCCTAATAAAAACCAGGATTATTCCAAAACAAAATTCCACCATTACTCATCAGAAGAGATTATAATTATTCCTTGAATAACATTTTCATATATCAAACATCAGGGTTACACATATTAAAAAAGTCTTCTGATGTAACCCCATCATCAAAAGATCCTTAATAGTTTTATGTATTTCATCATCTTAAAATCTACCATAACTCTTGAATCCCTTACTAGTTCAATTTTTACTCATTCAATATTATTCATGATCTATTTACCATTCTTTACCAAATTCTTTTGAAAAACATCTTTTATAAAAAAAATCATGCATCATATCCTAAGACTCAATAACATCAAAACATATAATAAGATGTAATCTATACTTTTCATTGGTCATTTCCAGTTTCTTCATACTCAATCGGAATGGCTTTAGGTGTTGATAAAAAAATTTCTACGATCGTGGTGATCCAATTCCTAAAACCTCTTCATAGGACAACTATTTGTATAAGGACCATGCACACCACATTTAAAACATTCAATTGATCGCTCAGAAATAATTTGTTTACCTTTCCTAGATTCAAAGGTATGCTTCCTTTTTCCATGGAAGGTGATTTTTTATGACCATCATTCCCACATCAATAACATCATCCTGTCCCTTTGAAGCATTTTCCTAGGTGTTTCTTTCCATATCCATGACACATAGTTTTTTGAACATACATACCATTATGATTATACCTGAAATTCCATATGGTTATTTTTCTCACATATATGATGGCATAAAAATCACCATGGTTTAGGATTTCAATCATTATTCATGATAATTGGTTGAGAATAATCACAAGATTTTTCATTGCAGCTCCCATTTCATTCAGTTGCTCATTTATAAAACCATCAAAGTTATCTTCACATCCTATATTATATTAGTTTCTACTAGATCCAGTAATTAACTAAAACCAAAAAGGCTACTGTTAGTATATTAGTAAAATCATTATATAATATCTTATGAGGAGGCTAAATACTAAGATATACTTATTAGTGTTATCTTAAACTAACTCACTTTTTCTAAAAAAACTATGACTCTTTCCAATATGATTACCATTATGGATATTTCACTTATGATTAAATAACACACTAACCTCTAAATTTATCTAATATGACCTATAACACCAACTATAAGGACTCAGACTTAAACATTACATAATGTTTAATTATGTCAAGAATTCACATTGAGAATCTTTTCATGTTTAGAGTTATAGAGAATTAGGTAATAACTATTACATAACAACTTGAATATTACATGTAGACACTACTACTGAGTATCCATTTTTCATAAAATAAAAACTCTTAAAAATAAACATGTCTAGTTTTTTGTTTTAGACTGCATAACTTCTTCGTGAACCCATCTTTAACAATGTTCATCTTTAAGTCCTGTGGAAAACATTTCAAAAACATGGGATGAACCTAAAAAGCATAGTTAGGTTATAAAATAACATAGAAAAACAGTAGCCCATCAATAAATACAAATCATTGAAACTAATACGTTCCAATCATAACATACCTTAAGAAATCATAAGATTTATAAATAACACACCGAAATCAAAAATGATAAAGGTAACTTTTGGGATTCATAACATACTTGCATTGTGTCTATCATGGCTACATAGGGAGTCACATTTGGAATATCCATCACAGTATATTCCCTAAATATCTTATGGGAAGCATTAACTTTTATCTCTGTCACGTTACACAATGCATTGGAGAGGTATCTCCGGCACAACCTCCCTAGGATTATCACGGTACCAACAGTATACGTAAACAATACAAAAAAACCATAACATATTCATAACACTTAAAACAAGAATAAAGAAAAGATAAAATTCCTATATTCCAATCAAAACATTTCCATTAATTATTTTGACATAATAAATGCTTTATCAAAACATTTTTAAAATCATTTAAAACATCTAACAAAGGGATTTTTGAATCAATGTGACACATACCACATTGAATATTTCAAATAAACTATCATTTGAAAACATTAATGTCAATATTATTACATCCTTAAAACCATTTTGAAAATATTATCATTAATGAGAAAGGATTCGAATAATTTTTCTTTAAAAAATTTAAAACTATATTTTGGTTAAAGAGTTCCTTACCAAATGAGAGATTCTTGAATAAAAATAATTGAAAAATAACCTTAATAAAAACAATATAATATCATGGGAATAAATATATTCATGATATAATATTTCAAATGAAGGTATATACACCATATAAGAGTTAATTGCTTGATAACAACATTGAAGTCTCAATGGATTATAAATTTAGACGAATTCCCTTATACAGAATGTATCCATAGATTGAGGAAAAATCAATGACATAATTATGTGTGAAAAATTATAATACACCCTATATAAGTGGATATTAAGTGTAAAAAAATCAGAGGTTATTCAAACATATTCATAACAAGACAAAATGAATAAGTTGAAGTTTAACCCACAGAATTGAAATTGGGTAAAGAAGTTCCCTTATAGAAATTGGACAGCCTAACGACGTCACATTAAAATTAATAAAATGAGTTGATGAGAGAAAAAAAGGATATTTCATCACATGGAAATAAAATTTACTGAAATATACATATATATATATATAAACATATACCAATATGGTAAGATTTAAATTAAAAGTCATAACCAAAACAAATTCTTTTAAAACGTATACGGTGAAAGGTTCCCTTACAGATTCGGTAACATATGAAGCATACACCCCATGAAATAAGTATCATACAATGAAGATGTAAATACCCATTAATTTAAGTATATTCCACAAGTAATATAATCATGGGTAGTATATATTCCATGCAAAAAAGAAATATATGCATCTATTGCATGATTCTCATGAGGATAAAAAGTGAGATGAAATCCCCTTACCACGTTGTAATTCAATCGTGTCGTATGACCAAAAGATAATAACCACCAAATTATTTATAGAATACCATTAATATAAGGATAATAATGATAATATAGGTCAAATGGTAGTACAAAATACACCACATGTAATAAATTAGTGACGATCAATGGAAATCTCACGGAATTAAAAGTGAGATAAGAAATTCATTACATCGTATCCAACGTGACTTGTTTGTTCCTTGTTATTCCTGAATAATAAACATAATTTAATTTCTATATCATTATGAACCTTTTTCAAGTTTATTATTTCTTATATATATCTTATTACCTTGATATAACAATTAGTTAATTATTTGAGTATGTATTGGACATTTTGTTGATGTTCGGAACATGAGTCAAAAATGAAATTGTTATAATTACAATTTGTCCATTTGGTCAAAAGTAAATTATCTCCAGATTGATATTAATGATTTATATTTCATATATATAATATATATCCTGTATATTTATTTATTTATAACAGTATATAACATTTGGAGATAACAAATGAAATGCACTGTTTATAGAGACGGTAAGTCGTACGTACACATGAATGCTACATTCATTTTAATTTGATATTTTAATGGAATGAAAACATAATGATACATAGATATATTATTATTTCATAATATTATCATATATAATTTCATTAATCCATCCTTTATATTTCCCACATATGTCATGAACGAGTCATATCAATTTGAGGGGGTGGTAGTCTACACCTCCTCAAATGAAATTACTGCTTTTACCCCAAATGGAAACCATAATGATATGTTATAAATTAAAAATAAAGAATCATAAATAGAACATAAAAATAATATATATCATAATTAAATACATTTCCATCTTAATTTCCACCATGATAGGTGGTTGGAGATATTTGAACAGTCGTCGTTTCGGGAGACAGTAGTTCACCGTCCATAGAAATATACTTCTCTTTACCCATTAGACGATGGTGTTTGTAACTGTAGTTCGAATAATTCTCATAAAAACAAAATATTTTATTAAAGATAAATGTTTTGTAATAAAATAATGTAATTAAAATAGTTTATGTGGTTTGAGAAGTTAAATAAAACAAAATAAATTAAAAGAATTTAAGAGAAACTATTAACTTTAATTCAGGTAACTACCGTCGGTTTGAACCAAAAGGTCTTTTGAAGTGCCTTATGCATAAGGAAAGTCTTATAGGTGAAAGATATTTATCCTTATATCTTATTAGGGTAGAATTTTTATGAGCCAAAGATCTTGAAATGTGTGAGGAATGGGTTATAGGTGAGTTCTTTTTATAAAGGGGGGGTCTTCTAGAAAGTGTTAAAATTTTATTTTATTATATAATGATTTTAGGTTTTAAAGGTCCAAAACTCATTAAGGTAGAAGATAAGATGACTCACGGTCAAAATAAATTTATCCAATAAGAATTGGTCAGGTTTTGGATGTTATTTTAATATAATTATCTTACTTATTTAAATTATTTAATAATGAGTTTACACTACATCATTATTGTGTCACAAATAATTTAATTTATTTGATGTCTAAATTATAAAGAAAATACCAGGATTTAGGAAATAGTTTTAAATTTCCAATTATTTTTTATAGTCAAAATTATAACTTACATAACCTTGTGTGAAAATTAATTTACTAAAATATATTGGTTTACGTCATTTTAGTCTTTACATAAAATAAATTAATTTAAAGTGTCATTATAATTATCATGTGGCTCCATGGGGTACCAAAATAGACCTAAGGATTCCCATGGTCATACATGACTCATAAAATAAGGTTAAGAGAAGTTTGAGGTAATTTTTTGTTATTATGATATTATTTTTACCATGAATTACCCTATTTATCTTTACCCGCGGTAAATAAAAGTCAACTGTTAGTATTAAACAAAATAATTTTCATCTTATTGAACCACATTTTACCTACTAATATCATCAAAGTATGTCAAATTCTTTAAATTCAATTAAGAATAGGGCTATATTTTTATTTAAATGAACACGTCACTTTTTTTAACTACTACTTAGTGGTTTCACTATTTATTAGAAATTGATTTTTTTCAGAAAAATTCCAAAAAGTCAGCCTAAGCTATATTTGAAATTTCATATTTAAAATTTATTTCTATTTTAAAAAATTCAAAACATAGAAGTTTCATTAATTAATTTAAAATTAATTCTTTATTCAAAACAAAAATCATGTTTTTGGAAAACAAAATCTATCAAAATATTGACACTTGTTTATGTCCATTTTCAAAGTGAAATTAATTATAATGACCACCATTGGATTAAATGGTTAAAATATAATCTCATTACACTTAAAAACCAATTAAAAAGATAAACTAACCATATAAATAAATTAGGTTAGAAAGAAGATTTTAATAAAAATACTATATTTTTTCTTATTCATTAAAAAATGAATTTTATCAGAAAAATTACCCAAAGTAAATTTTGGAGTCCCGATTCTAAAGAAGAATTTTATTTAGTTAAATAAAACGTATAAATGTGACCAAAACTATATTAAAGGAGGTTTCACCATCAAAACTTGGTAAATCGAACTTTAAATGAATATTAGAGTGTTTGTGCTTAAAATCAAATTCTTTTCTTATTTTAAGAATCTAACACTTATTGGATAAATGTAAAAAAATTTAAAAAACATGTATAATAATATTATAATTAGTTATATTAATTCCTCCCAATACAACTACAAGTCATTAACTACCATTTTAAAATAATAATATTATATTATTAGTCTGCAACATAAAATTTCAAAGAAGCTCATTGTTGCGTATCATGTAAACCATCGAACATGAAATCCCTTTTAAGTAAATTTAATATTTAATTCGAAAATATTAATAAATATAAAAATTTATATTCTTTATTTACATTGGATGATACAATGAAGTGTGTTGGGATAGTTTAATATAATTATAACATTATATTTTGTCAATATTTACTGATTATTCCCATTAAACATATTAAAAAAAATAATTACTATAGTTACAATTCATAATATCCAAAACTAAAAGGGACCTAATTAAATAATTTGGACTATATTATTAAAAATATAAAATCCATATTTATCAAATTATAAAAATATAAGATGCAGTAATTAATTTAAAAAATTTCCCCATTCTCAAAATGATAAAACTAGTTTTTTAAATATTAATAGTCATCAAATTATTGACATGCATTTATATCTAATTTCAATGATAAATTACTTCCTTTTTCCAAATTTTTATTATATTATAAAAACATAATCAAATTAAACATTAATAAAAATTATTATAATAATCTAAATATATAAATAAATTAGGCAAAAAAGACAATTTTGCATTATAATGCAGTATTATTAACTATACAATAAAATTTGAATTTCATCATAAAAATTCCAAATTTTTCACCAAGGTAAATTTTGATGTCCCAATTAAAAATTAAAAGATTATTATATCAAATAGAACTTATAAAATGAAAAATATCCTATTTAAAAAGTGTTCTCCATCCAAAGGTTGCACAACATTGTTTTTGGAAACAAAATTCTTTAATCAAAAAAATTGAAATTGTTATTATATTATATATAAAAACTTATAAGATGAATTTAAAAAATTAAATATAAATATATAACATATATTTTTAATTATATAAAAATTTCATAAAGAGTGAAATGATTTTATAAACACAATTATTCGGTTTTAAATTGTTTTTTTGTAAAAACACATCTTTTATAATCAATTGGTTTTAATGTCCGTTCATAATAAAAATAGTAAATAGTGAATAATTATTTAAACATACGTCAACAATATTTTCATAATTTATTTAGTACTATTCATTCTCTCCATTCTAATGGATTTTTTATAACTGTTACATTTAAATTATAATATTTAGTTGTTCTTTTATTCTTGATGTTGAATATCTTGCATGGGATTGAATATAATGTTTAATTCTTAAAACATAAGATGTTACATCCTCCAACCTTTAATAAATTTCATCCTTGTAATATTAATTTTTGTTTAGTAACTAGGGTATGACTTTTCAAAAAACATTTATTTAAAAACCACATAAAAACGCTTAATAAAACATTTACTTTAAAATAGAGAAAGTGAAGTACAAAGGTAATTCGACATAACACATACTAGGGTTTAATGTAGGAAAATATGAATATGGATGAAAAAATAAGTTCCAATTTCTAATATAATGTTATAGAGAACATAATCAGGATAAATGTGACAAATATAAAACCACAAACTAGTGATGCGTTAAAAAGTCATTGATTTCATAGTTGGAAATGTAAACAGAAAACATTTTTGTTTTAACATAATTTTCATAATGTTGAGGACTTAATTTACTATATTGAATATGAAAATAAGGACATATACATATTTCAAAGGTAGAGTATCATCCATTAATCTAATTCCATCAAAACCCATCTTTCCCCAAACTAATGTGTATATAGGATGACTTGGTCACAAATGAAGAACTCGAATCAACTCATAAATAATTTCATAATCCACAAACTATTAACCATATAAATTCAATGCCTTTAAACATTATCCAAAATAAAAATGGTTAGTAAAATATCAGATAATCTTGTAAATTAATTACCCTTTAAAGAGAGAGGTAGTACTTTTATTCATCAAATTTCAATAATAATCCCCAAGTTCGACATAGACCGTTATTTAAACAAATTTTCTTTAAATTACTCAAATTAAACCAAAATATTATTGAAAAAAAAATTACATAAAGGATTTTTTCACATAGTCTTCCACTATAAATCTTAATATTTATCTTTAAATAATATCAACTACTCAAAATGTCTCATACTATGTAAATTACGTAATCACATATTCTCAATGATAGGTTAATAGTTTCCATAAATATATAAAATTTTCATATGTCCACAATAAAAATAAACATTATTCCAAAATAAAATAAGACCACTAATAATCAATTAAAATACTATAGTATTCTATTTCTTTAGCCAAATAGTGTTCCCAAAATGGAATAATTCTTCCAAAAAAAGAAGTTATTACATAATCACCAAATCATTTTCTAATAATACGGATATCCATTTGATAAAACATAAGTTCTCCAAATAATTTTTTTCATAATCTATGATATCATTTAAATTAATATATAAAGTCTTATTAATCATGGATTTCACGTTGGCTAATGTTAGACAATAAAAACCAATTGCCTTTCGATTGTGGTTTTGATTCCCATAGATTTGTCTGACGGGACAGGTTGTTACACAGTCCTTGTGTTGTACTTTATTAAAAACTAAATAATTATATAAAATTACCAGAAATGATATATATTTATCAAAAATAACAATAATATATTTCAACATCAAAGGTTATCTCATACCTCACATTTTTCATCTCAAAAATTAATGCACTATAATTTTGTCAAAGGTGAAAGTTTCCAAAAATATCACTAGTCACCTTAATATTTCATATTATAATGTCTAAAAATTGGGTGATAAGACATTGAACTTCTGATCTACATTAGAATTATAAACCCATGATGATATCCCTAACCCTTTAGAAAAAAATCCTAATATCCAATTTTGACTAAACTGTCCTTTGATACAAACTATAAGTCCAAAACCTTAAACATTACGTAATCTTGGGATAAGTAATGAAATGACATCGAGGATATTTTTAGGATCATATTTATAGATAATCAGTCCATAAATATAACATAATAGACCCATATGTTACATGTGGATAGTTACACTCAATATCAACCTTTTCCGCCAAAGGAAAACCTTTAGAAAAAAAATTATTTCATTTCATGGATAAAAATATTATTAACATATTATTTTCACATAACTATCCTTATAACCTGTGGAAATCATTTCAAAAACGTGAGAATGGAATAAAAATAGTGGTAAGTAATATAAAATAAGGAATAAATCTTTTATTCCAGGAATATTAAAATCCCATGAACACATTTTATCAAAATAATATTTTCACCCATAAAACCTAAACAACTTATCATACATCCTGTAATAATAAGATTCCTACAAAAAATTATTCATATCATTAAACATAAAGATAACTTGTGGTATATATATCAAACATATATTGTATCATTCATAACTACGTTGTGAGTAACATTCATAGTTACGTTTAGAATACCCATCACAATATATAACCTAAATCTATTAGGAGAAACCTTACTATTTACATATGTCGTGTTATCCAATGCATTAGAGAGATATAAAAGGCTCACACACACTCATTTTTTCATAGAACCACCCAGATACCTAAGTAGTGACCATGTACCACAACCTAATCATAATGTCTAAAACTATATTAATGGAAATATAATATTTTCACATTTCCATAAACAAGATATCATGTCACGATATATACATAATCAGTGAAATTTAAAAAAACACATTTAAAACATTTAAAAAGAATAATATCAAATCAATTCACCCCATAGCACGTTTAAAATTTTAATGGAATTAAAAATTTTAATAATTAATGTGTATATAAATAAAACCATAAAATCATTTTAAAAACATGGGCATTTATGAGAATCATTTAGAAGAATAAATCATCAATTCATTTTAAATGGTGTTTTAGTTAAAGAGTCCCATAACAATTGTGAAATAATTTAATAGAAATTACTAAATATTAAAATCATTCAAAACATTAAATATCATTTGAATATAAAAATTCTTGATATAAAATTTATAAATATTTGTATTTACAACTAATAGGATAATCAAGGTTCACAATATCAAGTTATTCCTCAATTAAAGGATATTGAGACAATGTCCTTTACAAAGATAGTATCATTAGATTATCGATAAATTAATTAAATTATAATATGTGAAAATAAAAATACACCAATTATGTTAGGATATTTAGGGTAAAACTTTTATAGGACATTCACCTATATTAATTTAAAATCAAAACCAATCGCAGGTATATATAACTCAATAAATGGAGATTGAGTTAAGATTTCCATTACCATGAGTCAAACTTGTCTCGTTCATTCATTAATTTCAAGAATTATATGCTTGATTACTTTTTAAATTCTTTTGAAGCATTTTAATTTTTATTATTAATTTAATATCACTTATTACCATGTTATAACAATTAGTTAATTATTTGATTTCATATCGGATTTTTTGTTGATGTTTGGTACTTGAGTTAAAAAATAACTTGTTTTTATGAAAATTATCTATTTATTCATAATCAAATTATCTCAATAATGTTAATTGTTATTTAAATATCTTATAAATAAATTATTTATTTCTTTATTCTAATACATAACAATTTGAAATAATAAATGAAATGCACATCTAATGGAGATGGTAGGTCGTACGTATGAATGTACACCATTTTCATTTCATTATCATATTAATGGAATGAAAAATAAATGATAAATAGGTATATTATAATTAAAGTATAATATATATGGGATATTTTCTTGATATTTTCATTAATTCCATCCTTTAAATATTCCATGTATGGAATGAACATTTCATATCACATTCATGGGAGGTAGTTCACACATCCTCAAATTAAATTATCATATATACACATTATAGAAAGCATAACTGTATGTTTTAAATAAAAATTACAGAAAAAATATAAAATAAAAATATAATGTATATAATATATAAATATAGTTCCAAAATAACATCCAACCTGATAAGTGGTAGGATAAAATTCAACAACCATCGTTTTGTGAGGTAGTAGTTTGTCGTTCACCGAAAATGTATGTTTGTATCCATTAGATTGAAGTTCGTGTAAGTGTGGTTAGAATATTTATCATAATCACTCATATTATATTTAGGAAAATAGTTTTTTATAAAAGAAATTAGTAAAGGAACGTAGGTGTTTGGAGAAGGAAAATAAATGAAAGGAGCATGAGAGAAGATATTACCTATAAATCTGGTAAATCCTTTTTATTTGAGACAAAAGGTTTTCTTCAATGAACTATTACCATGTTAAGGATTATAAAAGTAATGAAGTGATTTTTTGGGATTATTTTATCAGATGTTGGATGGGTAAAGGGGCTTGATAGGTGTGAGTAAGTGGGTATAATTGGTGGCCTTTTGTAAGAGTGAGAGGGGGAACTTTTGGAAGGTCTTGAAATTTTATTTTATTATAAATTAATTTTAGAATTTTTATAGTTAAAATTTGATATAGTTCGATGATAATATGAGTATGGGTTCAAATCTTTCAACCAATAGGTTTTGGAAAAATTTATGTCGCAAATTGTTCCTTAAATATTCTCTTTAACCCTTATTAAAAATAATTTATTCAAACCATGTAATCTATTATTTTTACACTAAATCGTTAATATTCTTACTAAGAAATTTCATATAGAATTTCAAGTCGATTAATAATTACATTTTTAACATTATATATGTTATTTGGATGAATCTAATTTTTTTATGACTATTATATCTTTTAATAAAATATTACTTGTTTTAAAAACTCATTTATGTCAATTTTGACACTATTTAGTTAATGATGTTCTTTTATAGATATATCAACATGATTGATTCGAAAAATCAACATGAAATCATAGATAACATGTCATAATAATCCATTATATTCATTAATGGAGTCAAAATTTTCATATTATATTTATTTTAGTATTTATAATATCATTTATTTGAATCATTCATTAATAATATAAATATTCAATCATCATTGTGTTATAAAGAAATTTATTTATCTAATACCTAATATATATATATATATATAATACATTGATGTGGAAAATACTGTTATTTGTCTAATGAATATTTATCTTAAAATATATCAGTTATATAAACCCACCTTAAAATTGTTTTAGAAAAAAAGAAACATGATTTGGTTATATCAACCTTTACATTAAATTAATTATTAAAAATGTTAATATCACACCCAAGTGGCTCCATGGGATCCTAAAATAGACCAAATGATGCTCATGGATGGCCATATCTCTTCCAATATGATTAGGACATGTGTTACGGTAGTTTTATAGTATTATAATATTATTTTTACCATTATTTACCTGATTTGCCCATTATCCATGGTAAATAAAAGTAACCACTGAATTTACTTCTCATAACATCTATGACTAAAATGGAACTATTTATAAAATTTGAAAATTATGATTTCAAATATGGAATCATTTTTTATAAATTCTTATCAAATATGTTTCAGTAATTACTTTAAAATTATATCATGTTTTCAAATCGATAAAATCGGTTTTTAATGAATAATAACCATCAAAAGATTAACTAAATTTTATATCTAATTTTGATGAGAAATTACATATAATTACAAAAGATGGACTACATTTTAAAAACATAGTCTAATTAAATTTTAATCTCAATTAAAATGATAATCTAACTATATAAATAAATTAGATGAAAAAATTTTTTTGAATTAAAATGCAGTATTTTTCATTATATATTAAAAATGTGTTTCATTAGAAAAAGTAAAAAATTTCAACAAAGGTAAATTTTGTAGAACTAATTACAAATAATAAGTTTATTATGTCATATAGAAATTATTAAATTTTCAATAACTATATTTAAAAAAAGTTATCCATCAAAAGGCGGTAAACCTGTATGTTTTTGATAAATACTTATTTTATCTGAAAAATTGAATGTGTTCATAAATAATATATAGAAAATATATAACATGAATTTAAAACATTTAATTTAACATATATCATATTTTTTTTAATAAATAAATAATCTGTAATGAGTGATATGATTTTATAATCATAATTATTCTCTTTTAATTAGGTTTTCATAAGAACACACCCTTTATATTCAATTTCATTATCTCCATTCCTAATAAATTTGGTAACCAATGATTAATTATATAAACATATGTATAAAATATTTTTAAAACTGAGTTGATATTATTCATTCCGCCAAATCCAAAATATAGGTTATAATGGTAACATATAAATATTAATATTTGATTATGTATTTATGCTCGATGTTGCATAACATGTATACTATTAAAAATAGTGTTTATTTATTAAAACATGGGATGTTACACTCAAACTATTCATATTATTTTAGAAAAAGTAATAATTAAAATATCAAAAAACACATCTCTCCTCCACAATAAATATTCACCCTTGGGACCTCTTCTCCTCACACTTCCAAAGCCATTAAAAATACAAAATTTCATACCCATTAAACTCCCTAAACTCTCACTAATATCCTGGTATTTATGGACTCATAAATAATTCCATATCAACATTCTGTAAGGAGTTTCTCATAAAGAGGTTTTTAAGAGATAAAATCCCCTTTCATTCATTTAAATCTTATTTAATTTGTTTTCATTTATTATCCTCCATATACCTTCTCTATATTATAATGCATATTAACACTAGTATAATATATATTATGTAATTATAATATTTAAATTGTATATCAACCATAATTTCTCCCGTCTTCCCCTTTTTTACTATATAAATAAAGACATCATTCGTTATGTGTTTATTTACAACCTTCGTGGATGAAGAGTTTTTTATTTAGTGATTCCAGATTCAATTCTAGTTAGGAAATAGTTTTTATCGATGTAACATATTCTCATATAAATATTAAAACTTATTTGGTATTCTATATTAGGAATATATACATAATAATAATTAATAAAATTAAACTAGTGTGCAATGACTGATAAAACACCAAAAAATACCAAACTGCTTTCATTAACAATTTATCTAATTAATCATCATTTTATTTGGAAGAAAATGATATATAAGGCCATTTAAACTTTTTTAATTACACTAATAACTTATAATTTCAATTAAATACAACTATTCCCACTTCAGATGATCATTCGTACATGTATACAAGTGAACCAATCATGAAATGAAATTAAACAAACACTCTCAAATAATGATAATAAATCAAAAAATTATCAAAAAAGACGAAATAAAACATATTAAAATTATAAAAAATAAAATAAATATTTAATTGGTTTCTGAATCTTTTATATAGGAATCTATATTCTTTATCCAGGACATTATGGCCAAGTTCATAAAACATTCATACAAATGTTATGGGTTTTCTTATCTCACCATTATTTATGCGCAATATGCCTTATTTACCATTATATATTCTGTGTAGAATATGTATAATACCCTTTTATGTATAATATATTTAATCTATTTATCTTTAGGGTATTTCATATTTAATTTTATGATATTTCTTTGGCATTCTTTTCAACAATTTACATAGTGGTACGGTATTTTCCCCGAATATCCATTTTCGTTTCGTTTACAATTTCTATCACTTCTCCCTAATGTATTCCTTCATTATTTTATTATTATTCCTCTAAATGTTATCTATATATTATAAAACAATTCATCTAGATCACTTTTTCTTTTTCTACAAGGAAATTCATGTATTAAATGGGTTTCTTTTCAATTCTTCCTCCTATTCCAGACAGATTAAAGGGAACATCCCAATTCCATACAAATTTTCATGTACCATAAATAATATATTTTATCGTAAAATATTTTTTTTTAAACCACTATTTTTATATTGAAAAACTATCATGGATCTTTTTAATTTTTATAAAATAAATTATACATTTATCATTTTAATGTTTATTTAATATTTTCCCTTAAAAATCACTAAATACGCTCTTATCTAATATTTCTTAATAAACCTATATACATGTTTTCAAATTAGCTGGATATGATTTATCATAATATATATAAATATTATAAATTAATAATGTCCAAGTATTATTTAAATCTATTCATTCATGGACCCAATTATGACGTTCCATTTGGTTATGTATTATTTTAAATTTAAACCTTGTGTGTGGTGTGTGTATACATCCATTTGATTTGTAATCATCATTCCATAATGAGTTAATTAAATTTCCACATTTCTTCTATCATATTTATTTTTATTAACATTTCGATGTACCAATTTTAAATATGGGTTTTTCTGGGAATGGTGTTTTAATTTGGGAAATATCGATTAATTTTAATCCTCTTCTTAATAATGATAGTTTAATAAGTAATATTATTAATGAATTTAATGTATATATAAAGAATGAATTGGACTTGTACTATCATATTGGGTCTATTATAGCCCCTCTATTAATCAATGTGTATAATGAGATAAAATAGTAGTCAATAAACCCTTTATGTTCATTTCCCAGCAGAATCGGTTGTGTTTTTAAACACAAACATAAAGCAGCTTGAAGGTATAACTGTCACGAACCAGGCCCGGTCGCCATTCGACCTGGCGCCCGACCCTGCCTACGGCAAGCCCCAAAGGGCGTTCCCGATCCCCACGGGCTGGAATTAGTGCCCGGGTATCGTATGTAACAAGTGGGATCAATTTTACACAAAATATAATACAGAAAAAAAATTATCCAGATAAATAAACTGAAACTGAAAAAAAAGACAACCAAACAAGTATTTAAACTATGAACATTTTTAAAGTCTAAAACTCGAAACAAGAACTAAAAAGAAAAGACGACAGCGGAAACTAAAAATATTAGTCAAAACACCCGGCAAAAGAGAGGCCACACGACACCACTCTGCATGAAAAGAGAAACTGCAACCCGAACCACCATCACTAAGCATGATTTCACAACCTGGAATACACAGGAAACAAAGTCTACATACACCCGAAGGTGTATGCAAGGTGTGAGCGAAAAGCCTCGTAGGACGTCACCCAATAAAAAGGTTCCATGCCACAACATAAAAAAGACAATTTAATGTGTTTAATCAAAATTTTAATTTCAAAATGCTTTTAAAGAAAACATTTAAATGGTAAATGCTAAAGGAAAAACAATAAAAAGAACTCATTTCACAAACAAGATTTTAAAGAGGAAGTGAAAAGTTCGTTATGGGCACACACACACACACACATACTCACAGACACACACAGACTCCTACTCACACCCACGTGGTCCTCCATATGACGACGGAAGGAACCACGTAATAGTTGGTAGAGCACTATGGGTAAATCCCCTAAGGTTCATCTACCTCGAGTGGGACCCTAGAACCTCGTGTCTCGGTGAAATGTGGCTTAGGAACCACGACCCTCAGAAACGTGTATTAGAAGACCACGACCCTCAGAAAACGTGGATTAGAAGGCCACGACCCCCAGTCATCATTTGTTTAGTTAGTGTTGCAATTGTCAATAGAGCTAAGTGAAACAGGGACAATACCCATCCGGCTCACTAGCGCACTAGTTATAGTCCTCCCACCTAGATACCCGGGGTTTTCCCTTGTGCTCAATCATTTTTTACATTCACATGGTATACTATTTTTCCTATATCATAGAATAAACCAAACATTACACAGAAGTCACCATTTTCACACCCAAACAAAATTTCAAAAACTCACCCATGCCAAAAATACCTTTCCAAAAATATATTTGTTGTTACATAATCATTTCGCAAAAACCCAATTTAGAAAACACTCAAACAATAACATAAAAAATTTGCACAACTTAGAAAGCATTATTTTAATAACACAACAAGGGCTGACACAAATAAACACACCCAATTACAAGAAGGGAGTCGTTCAAACCACTTTCTTAATAAATTGTCCTTAAAACTAGTTTCACACCAACTACAAAAGTATCTGAACCATCTGCACCTCTTATAAAACACCAAAAACCACTTTGAAGAATCCACCATTGTTTACAAGACACCATTTAAAAAAAACAATACCAATACAACACACTTCAAATGATTCGCTACACATTAAAAATCCACATTTAGACATACACAAATTAATTACTCTTAAAAACTAAGATCACACCACCCAAACATCACCTAGAACCCAACTTGAAAACATTGCACCAACACAACACATATTTTTACGTGCATGACCAGTTCAAAATCAATTTCACACTCGACTATTCTAAAACCACATTTTCACCATATAAACAATTGATTAAACAATTTTAGGACTTACCAGAATAGGTCAAAATGAAATATACATGATCATTTTTAAAGAAAGTGTTATTTTCATGAATCATTCAGGTCAAACAGTTTTTTTAAAATGCATCTCACACAACATATAAAGCACAACCAATAATTTATCCGACAACACACATATAATCAACAAAAGCATACTATTTCGGAAATCCAAACTCAAGAGACGAGCATGCTAGAACATTATAAACATGGATCACATCATGCAATTAAATCATAGAACATATTACATTAATTAAACAACCAAACTAAATTATCTAAAAGATGTCAAGACATGGAACCACCTACCTCGGTGTGGCAGACATCACACAAATGGTGCGTAAGGATCGTCGCACACCATCTGCAACTCAGACAAACCAAAATTATACCTAAACCAAACAATTAAACCCAAAAAATAAAAAATCTACCCTAAAACGGATATATAATCGATCGAAAAAAATACAAACAAGCAAAACTCAAAAGAAAAAAATGGATGCAAGAGAAAAAGGCTTAACCGAATGGGGTCAGCAAGCAAGGGGGAAGGCAGTGGGTTGCGCCGGGATGGAAAAAGGAGGAGGTGCCGGTCTAATTCATAGGAAGAGGGGTCCTACGTGATTCCAGAGGCGACGTGGATGGGGAACCAGATCAAAGAAGGGAGGTCCGTTGGTTTGGGTTCATTGGGCAAGGCAAAGGGGGGCCAGCGGCTTGGGTTCGTCGGGAAAGGCAATGGGGCCAGCGACTGATGGAGAGGGGAAATCCAGCGGCATGACGAGGGATTTCAGGGGGTGACGGTGCATGAAGAAAAGAGGGGGGAAGGCTGTGATGGTCTGAGGGGTGTCTGGGAGTTTTCGGCTGGGTAAAGGCTGGTCCGGCAGGGGGCTATCCGGGAGAGGGATCGGTGAATCAACTGGGGTGCGACTGATCTGGAGAGCGGGCGGGGCGCGACGGTAGAGCTTGTCGGAAGGGAGGGCGGATCGGCGGCTGGGGATATTGGAAGGAGGAGGCTGCGGCGTGAGATGGGGTAGTATGGAGGCTGTGGCACAGGAGAAGAAGGAGATGGGAGGGTGTGCCGCGACGGGGAGAAGAGGAATAGGAGGACCGGGAGGCCGATCGGGAGGAATGGGAGGAAGATGGTGCCGGTGGCGGCCCTTGCAGCGGTGCGATGCTGCTGCGTGAGAGAAAAAAGAGAGAAAAAAACAAAAGGGGGAGGAAGAAGCGGGATGCGCCGCACAGGGAGAAGGAAAAAAATGAAGAAGGGGGGGGGGTGGCGGCTAGGGTAGGGATTAGGTGGGTTAAAAAAGAAAAGAAATAAAATAAAATAAAATGAAATAATAAAGATAAAATAAAAAAATAAAAAAAATGGAGAGATATAAATACATATATATATATATATATACATGAATATATATATATGTATATATACACACACACAATAATAAAAATTAAACTATTCTAAAATAGAAAATGATAAAAGTGTTTAATAATATAAGTTAATAATTGAAAGGTAATAAAAATACTAATAATATTTATCATAATATGGAAATAAGAATAAAATAAAAGAAATACTTTCTTAAAACGTTAATATTAATAATACCAAGTAATACCACCCGTGTACCGGGCAGGCCACAAGGCTTCACTCGTGCCATGCCCGTGCGTCGGGCAACGTTAATCCCACATCCATTTATTAGCACAAGGGTGTACCACTAAAATCGTGCTCAGCTCGAAATCCAACAAAACAATTTACAAAAAAGGCAATAAAACTTATGTAGTTAAAATTAAAATTAAATACATACCTCAAAGTGAAGACCATACGTGACAATAACGATCCATAAGCCCAATACATGACGTTTAATGATTAGGAAATTTCTTCTTTCAATATTATGTTACTTAATTCCGTTATATTTTCGCTATGATGAAATCTATGGATACATTTTATTTCTTATATTATTATATTCATGAGTTTTATAGTTTTAAATTGTGCCATAATTCTTACGCCCTCTTTACATTTATTAACATATTATATCTTCATATGATCATTTATTAGAAAAAACTACCTTTTAGAATTATTTTTAGTTATTAATTTGGATTCTAATATTAAATATAATTAGTTAATTTTTTTTAATATAATTTATAAAAGTTTCAGTAACTATACTTACAACTGGTGCTCCACCAAAATGAGGAAAAATAACCTTTCATGAAAAAATAATTCTTTTATTCCTATAATTGAATTTGTTTTTATATCATGTCTAGGATACCCAAAAGATAAATTTTAAACAGTAAATTTAATATTATATATATATATATATTTCATTTATAGAATACCATATGTGTGGTTTATTTTATGAAATGTTTAAAGCACACTTGTTCACATTTGAATAGTTTTTCATAAATACATTTCCTTTTAAATTTAAAAAGGGTTTTACATTTATTGATAGTAAATTTTTAAACAGATAAGTAATTATATATACATAATTAAATAATATATTCATAATTTAGTTATCCATGATCAGACCAACTATGATAATGCATGGGTTTTAATAATCAAATTTAAAAACATTATTTATTTGTTCTTTAATGTTAGATGTGATGTATCATGTACCATATTGAGCAGAGTGTTTCATTTAAAAAAATTATATTAAAAAACATATATGTATCATGGTGCATAATTATTCATCACGGGAATATATAATTATCATCCCCACCCATCAAATTATGATTTCTATTCATTCATCATTTAAATAAATTATATAACATAATGAACATTCATTATTCAATAACTATTTTTATTGGAAGAAATGTCAAATAGAATTGTAATAAACCACATTTTAAACGTACTTGTAAAAAATATCATGATAAAATAATAATATTATCAAACAATATATCCCCACTGGAGTTTAAAATGGTTCTTTGTTTTTCTATAATATAAATAACATAAATTTTTTATTGAACCCCATATTGAGTTTAATAACCATTAAAATCTAAAATACATTTTTTAATACTAAATAATTGTTTAATATTTGGAGATTATTTTATTTTTAAATGATTTATATAATCATTTAATGGAATATTCAAATAACTGAATGTTATTGATAATAGGAACATATTTTCAAGTTGTGTGTCATGAAATAAAGATTCCCTTAACATTTTCATTAAATGAAAAAAGCACCTCATTAAAAAATTAACTAGAAGATTAATTTTTAAAATAATTATGAAAAAAACTAAAAAAATGTAAAAATATATTTAATAAATCAAAGGACAATAGTAATGAAATTACTAAAAACAATTTTATGAAAATACATACATTGAACAAAATGATTTCTAAGAGACTGTTAAAATAATGTTAGTATTCCTTGAAAATATAAATTAGAAATTTAGAGTAAATAATGAATGGAAAATTAAAGTAAAAATTTGTATTTTATTGAAAAAATATATTAGAATGAAATTTCATTTTTTTAAGAAATTAATATAAAATTATTCTCATAGTAGATATATTAATGTTACATGTAAATAATAATATTGATATTGTGAAGTAATCCATTACCACTTTGGTGAAATTTGAATAATAAACCCCATGAGTGGAATAAAATCAATTAAAACATTAAAACAAATATTTAAAGAGATTCATAATATAGAATATCGAAAGGGTTGTAGATAAACCTCATAATATAATATTGGTGTACACAATAACTTATTCTTTAAAGATCTTATCATTGATGTTATAATTAATTATTGATGTTATTGTGTTTTTAAAAACGTAAATAAAAAAAAAGAGGAAAAAAAGAGAATACAATTAGAGATTATTTAACATGTTCTCATAAAATAACATTTTCAATGAGGAAGAAATATACCTGAATGTATGAAAATTATGTTAAGAGACCCCTTAAAATAGTTTTGAGTTCAAATAAATGTATTATAACATCATGTATAATAAATTTAAATTTATTATACATATATTTCAACACTGTTAAAATATATATCATTAAATATATAAATTTATTATAACTTATTTAACCTTTTGTTTAACAGATCCTTATTAATATTACTATTATTGTTGATTACTACATCAATTTTCAGATCTATTTTAGTTCAATAGTTTTGGGACATGCAGAGTGAAAATTGGTCCATCATATCTAGAATGAAAATGATGACATAAATATCAAATAAATTCATTAAATATATATATATATATATATATATATTATCATCAACAAATGGTATATATGAAAAAATTAAGTACAACATTTAGGGATATAATAATATGCATGTATGCATGAATGTGGGATTCACCATTCAATAAATGAAACCAAATAATGGAAATTATTAATTCATCATTTCATCATCATATTTATATCATACCTACCTTATATGTTATTAAATTTATCATAATCACCATCCATGAAATTTTTAAATTCTAACGAGTTCCCATCACTATGTTGAGGTGGTAGTCTACATGTCCGCTAGAGTGACATAAACATTTTCTAATGGATATGAGGGTATTAATGTATAGAACATATTAAAATTTAATTTCAATTTTTATGTCGTATAAAACATATAAATTCAGGTAGTTTCATATTTATAACTGTCCAATTATATTTTTAATGAAAACTAATATAGATACAAGGAATCAATAAGTCTTATGTACGCTTGAGCGATTTTCTCACTTTTAATAGGATGGAAAAGTATTGATATATAGTAGCACCATTATCAAAATAACATCTTATAATATTTAAGATAATATATTTCTTATTTTTTGATGGATATTAAACATTAATTTGATTTATAAGAATAAATATAATCAAATGAGATAGTAAAAAAATTACATCTTCTTCAGTAGACTTTCTTTAGATCAACTATTAAGTGAAATGGGGTAGGAATAATGGAACATATGTAACAAATAAAATATTTATATAGAGTTTTATAATGTAATTGAACTGTGTTTTATTGATATTTTTGGAAAAAAATTGTATAAAGAAAATATAGAAGTGGTGTCCCATTATCGGTGTTGGGAGGGGAATTCTTGAATTTTATAAATTTATTACATTAATATAAAATATATTTTTTTGTCTAAATGCACCCAAATTGTTATAATTTTAATATGATTTGTCTATGAGTCTGAAATCTCTCATTTAATAACATTTGGAAATGTTTTTGTAATTTTTTGACACTTATATTTATGTTCTCATAACACATTATCCCTTTTTATAGTTATCAAAAAATCAATGTTTTCTAGCATTTATGTATCTATAATGATAATATAAAAAGAAAAGAAATCCATTAATATGACATGTTGATATTTTTAACCATTTCTCTTTCATTTGTTAGATGATATATTTTTTAATTATTTATTATAAAATATCATTACTGTCATTTTTAAAACTATTCATATCTGTTGACTTTAACTACATCAAGAAAAATAGGGAAGTCAAATATAATATTTAAACTCATACAAAACATTTAACATGTATCAATAAAATTATATTAATACAAATAATTTCTCAAATATTATTACTAGTAATATTCATAAAATCATTAGTTTTATTTCACTATTAATTGAATATATACTATGAGATTTCTTTTAATGTATTTAAAAGAAAATATTTTACCTTAAAATTTTTTAAAAATGATGATGAAAAAAATCAATCATGTTTAAAATATCATTTTAGATCCATAAAATATGTTATGTTTTCCATTATCACAAAATTGTATAGATATTAAAACTATAAAAGTGACAATTTTTTCATTATTATTTACATAAATATTATAAATATCAAAATCAGATAAATATTTGTCTAATTTTACATTTTTATTGGAAATTGTTTGGAAATTCATGAAGTACCCTCATCCAATAAATTAAATACTAGTGTTACGTTAATTTATAGTCTATCAAATTATATTTAACCAAATATATCTGATTATCCCCGATAGTGGTGAAAAGTATATATTATATTTACTATTAACAATAAAAACAATAAATGTAAACTATATTAAAAAAATTTACCTCTTAATTCCATATATATTAGAAGTTTTTCATTTTTTAGTTTTTTTTAAACATTAATTAATTGATTATTAGAACATAAAACAAATTGAAAATCATTATTCAAAAAAATTCAACATATGTATTTAATATTTTTCATACAATATTAAATCATAAAATTAATTCCAATGAAAATAATTAGATTATTAATAATATAATAGAAATAATTTACATTTACAAAATTTTAATAAAAATTGAACTTTTTCAATTCATGAATAAAAAATATAGTTTTAAATTATAATTAGTGTTTTTGTTATTCACTTGAAAATAATCCTTTCAAAAAAAATCCCAAAATTTATACCAGAGTTGACTATAATATAGTGATTTTAAAAAATTTATTAATTTTATAATGTAAAATTTCTATTTTTTTTATAAATTAATTATATTTCACAATGATAAAATTAAAAATAGAACAATTATTGAGGTGAATATATTTCTTGACATGTTAAATGATTTTGATAAAAATTATATATGTATGTTTTAGTATTAATTTAATTATATAAAACTATCCAAAATATTTTTCATAATTTTTAAACCCTATTTTTATCTTCTAATTTAATGGACATGTTATAGTGGTAATGTGAAAATAATTCATGATTAATTAATTTCAGTATTTCATGTATAATAATATTTTGTATATAATTCATTTCTAAAATCTCGGAGTGTTACATTCTCCCCCTCCCACGATATAAATTTAATCTTTTCTATTGGATGTTATTCATGGTTTTACATTTTAAAATTACTAAATAGAAAACCAATGTCTCAAATAGAATTTAATAAAACATCATCCAACAAATATAGAAATAATAAAAAATGATAGTCATCTAAGAGAACAAAATACGTTGTTTCATAATAGGTTTCAATAGAACTAACAAAAACTTTGTTCATATATGAGAAAAATAACACCAATTTACTAATAAAAAAATATAGAGAACATGGTTAGGGGAAACATAACAACCAGAAGTCAATAATTCTATGATTGCTGTAAAGATAATAAATCAATCATAAATGATCACCACAGAAAAAAATACATTTTTTATGAAATATTTAATAGATTTGTGGAATTATTTTACAATATTGACTAAGATCATTGGGAAATATACTTACATCACAGTTATAATTTCATTTTAGTTGAATTTTAAACACAATAACGCTGTTTATTTAAATTATTTGTCTTTAGTATAAATGTTTCATGCCTAATGAATTAAAATGAACATTACTGGATTATTATATCCATAATAGAATGACATTCCATTCCATCTATTTATATAAGTTTTAAAAAACTAAAATAGTTAGCACAAGTTATAAAATATAATACATTAATAAATAAAGCTTAAAAATTAGAAATGAAAGATCAAATTATTCAATTCCATAAGTCATTATCCTTGAAAACAATTAAAAATACCTCTAATGAATTAAAAATATAAATATTTATAAATATTTTTACTAAATTTCCTTATTAATTAATTCACTAAACATGATAAATTATTTCTTAGTTTCACATATATCTTTTTTGAATACCTCAGAAAACATATAACATCAATGAAAAGAAAAATACTTCTAAAAATAAATTACTTCTTCATTATTTAAATGAATTCACAAGTTATGAAGTATATTCTGTGAATAATAAAATATTGAAAACTCTATAATAAATTAAATTATCATCAAATCACTAATCATTTTCATCCTTTTTAGTACTAAGTAATTTACATCATCAGATTTAATCATGTTTTTATCATATATAATCTTTATTACATCAAAATTAGGATAATATTCTGTTTTTTTTACCAATCAATATAGTAAAACAATATTCATCTTTACAATAAATCTCATTTCTATGTCCTTAGTACTTCTAAACATGTTATTTAAAATTAATAATAAAAAAATACTACAAAATAATATATAGATATTTAATTATTATTATAATTTAAATGTAATTTTTATTAAAAGTATTCAACATAATTCTCAATTCCCAATAAATAAACTCATAAATCCTTCCTCTTAGTGATTATCAGGTCATAGGTACTTCATTGGGTTTATTAGTTGAAAATTTTTGTTTGATAATTGACTCAGATAATGACCATGTTCCCCAGACATAATATATTTATCTTCGAAGAATTTTATTTCAATTTGAGAATCATGTAAAAAAAATTTCCCCCTTCCATTAATTAATTATCTAGGGGTATAAATTTCCACATTTATGATGTGTATGAAATTTTATATTATTTTATCCATGGACTCTACGAACTGAGATCTCAGAAAATTCTATCATTCTCTTGTTTGGGGAGCCTAATAGGATGTTATGTTGAATATTGCTAATAATATACCATAATATATAATATTGAGTATTCAGATTATCAATCACACCACTTATCATCCCAGTTGGGTTCTTATAATCCCAAAATTCAATACCACATTAAATTTTAACACATTTAATTTTATTTCCATTAATTATCTGAATTTAAAAAACAAATTATGAGATAAAATAATTATAGTGGTAAAACAAAATCATGTTCCCCATATATAGGTTTTATAAATCATGAAACCTACTTTTAAATCTACCATATCATTGGTCGATATAGGTTATTCCAATCAAAAATCTATTCAACTCTGTCATAATTGATCACAAATAAAATGTTAATTAAAACAATAAAATCCTTCAAGAGTTTCAATCCGGTTAAAAAGTAATTAAACACTCACTCATAATAGTAATATTGTATTTGATATAGTATACTAAATATTTTTGTGTTAATTACCCATATATTCCTCTATTTAAATGATACATCCATATTTATTCTACAAATCGAGATGCATAATAAAATACCCCACAAAATATCTACCTTAAAATTATATTAGGATGTTATAATATACATATAATTATCCTCACATCTGTTTATAATGATAGGATCGACAATATATTTTTACTATGTATATTTCAAAAAGCCGGTATTAAACATCTTCTATTACCAACAATGAATACCAGATCATAGTATCAATGATTTTGTTGTTAATTTATTAATTTTTCACCATATATAGTGGATCATATACTGGAGCACTGAATATTTTAGTTTTCATTCTAAAAATATTTCAAATGTTAATCTCACATTACATTTTGAAATATAAAATGAAAAAGTGATGAATGTAAATATTCTACATCATTGAAAACATTAAATTATTTATTCTTCGTATCATAGGTATGGAAATAATGTTTTATATCAGACTCTCAATACGGTTTATATACAGTTTATTTTATTATTGGTAATTTACACATAATAAATATGGAACGATAAATAACATAAAAATATTCTAGTCAATCAATAACAAGAAAAAAATGAAAATAATTCCAATACTAAATAAATATCAAAATACTCCATATAAATAACCACATGCTACATATACTTATATATGTATATTGTTAAATATAATGGAATGGAAATTAATAATATATCTCATAATATTTTAATTCTTGATGCTTAAAATTTCAGATAGTTTATTGAGGCCTTTTTCAAAGAGTGTTTAAATAATGGCTAGGAATACAGAAAAAAACACATCTGAAAAGGATAGACAATAATTTTGACGCATGAGGCATTCCAATTCATAGAGTTTGTGTATAATTTCATTCCCCATAAATAAATCCACCTTTAGTAATTCTAACTAAATCCATTATTTATAATCTGGGGAAAAGAAACATAAGAAGGGGATGCGATCAATTGCTGAGTAAGTATATATATTGGAAATGTGTATGAAAAATATGAAAAAATGGTATAGATTTTGAGATTAACAATTTTAGATCATACCTTGATTATTAGAGATCATAAAAAAGAATAGAATATCATTATATATTGATCATAATAGAATTAATATAATATGTCATGTAATCACAACATTGTAATAAGACATGGAATATGTGGAAGGCACATTGATTATAGTTTTGTAAAAATGTATAAGAAGAAAAATTATTAGTCACTAAGTTAAAAACCTAAAATCAGACCTCCACATCAACTTATGGACATGCAGTTTGGTCCATGCATAAAATAATGAATGTTTAATCAGGTTCATGAATAACTATATTTTTGTCAAACTACGTCAATGAATAACATTGTTAACATGTAATCGGGTTCATTCAAAACCATATGAACACGAAACTAGGTTCATGTATAAATTAGTTAATAATTAATCAGGTTCATGCATAATACATGGAACATGTAATCATGTTCGAGCATAAAATTGTTGAAATAATTATAGGTCCATGCATAACATTTTGAACATGTAATAAGGATCATTCATAACATTGTGAACTTGTAATCAAATATACGAAAAAATTATAGACATGAAACCATGTAGATGTATATCATTGCGAACATGTTGTAATGTCCTAGACCTCTCTAGTCCTTTCCATTTTGAAAATATGGTGTTTGAGTTTTCTGGGAGGACATGGTGACTTATTTGTGAATAGTCCAATAGTAGACCGTTTTGAATAGTGAAACAGTAACCTTAGGTGAATAGATCCATTGGTAGACCATTTTGAATAGTTCAACTGTGACCTTCTATGAACTGTTTTAATTTTAGACCATTGTGAACAGTGCAACATAATCCATTATTGATTAGTTCCAATGGAAAACGGTTGTGAACAATACAGTGGTGACCTTCTTTAAAGAGTTACAACGATAGACCGTTGTGAAGAGTTCCAACAGTAGACCGTTGTGAATAGTTCCAACAGTAAACCATTGTGAACAATGAAATGGTAATCTTAGATGAACAGTTCAACAGTAACCTTAAGAGAACAGTGTCAACATTAGCCTTATGTGAATAGTGAAATGATAACATTAGGTGAACAATGTCAACATTTACCTTCTATGAATAGTGAAATGGAAACTGTTGGCGAACAGGGTCAACATTAACCTTCTATGAATAGTGCAACAGTAACCTCAGGTGAACAATTCAACGGTAACCTTAGGTGAATAGTGCAATGGTAACCTTAGGTGGACAGTGTGAAAAATAAAATTCTATAAACAGTTCAACAGTATCCTTAGGTGAAAAATGTCAACATTAACCATCTATGAATAGTGCAACGGTAACCTTAGATGAACATTTCAATGGTAACCATAGGTGACAGTGTCAAAAAAAACCTTCTGTGAATAGTGTAATTGTAACCTTATGTGAGTAGTGTTTCCAGAACAGTGAGTTACCAATGGTGAGGTTCATGACCAATGTTTCACGAACGGTGATGTTCCAACGGTGAGGATCATGAACAGTGTTTCCAGATTGGTGAGGTTCCAACGATGTGGATCATGAACAGTGTTTCCCGAACAGTTTTGTTACAATTGCAAGGTTTATGAACAGTTTTTCCAGAACAGTGAGGCTCCAACGGTGAGGTTTATGAATAGAGTTTCTCAAATAGTGAGGCTCCAATGGCTAGGTTCATGAACAGTGTTTCTAGAACAGTGAGGTTTCAACGGTGAGGTTCATGAACAGTGTTTCCCGCTTCAAACAGTTTTACCCCTTTAACGTTTCCTTTGATGTAAAATGCATTTAAATCCTCATTTTAAAGACTCTAAGTCTTATTAAAAGGCCATAAATCTTATATTAATTATCCCTATGTCTTGGGATGTTTTTACACGGTCAAACAACGTGGTTTAATGCGATCCACTTTTAAGGGGGAATTTAGTGTATCTTAAACCGTCGCACCATTAAATATTCTAAAGGGATGGGATATCTTCCTCCCTAATTGTTTCTCATTATTCTCTTGTGTGGGATGCTCGATGCTTTCCTTCCATTCCATAAGAATCATGAGATCAGCCTTGTCCTTGTGGATTGGTTTCCACTTGATGTTATTCTTACTGCATCTGCACCCCCTTCTTTGGTACTAGCAGAAAGGGACGATCCTTCGTCAAATTAAGGTATGTTTTATCATCATTCTTTTGTATTTCATCTTCTACTCTTTATCCTTTCTATATTATAACATTTTATCTCGAGGATTTTAATGGAGTTTTCATGGATTTTTGTTAGTGTGGTGATATTGTGGCTGTAACACCTGAAGCTTCCATAGTATGCTTCTCTTGGAATTATACAGTAGCATATGTTGTACGCAACTTTGTGTTCTAACACACACCATAACCAATCAATCATGCTGTTATGAATAGTAATACCCACTTTTTCAAATTTTATAAATTTTATCATTCAAAATGGACTTCATTTTTGGATTCGGAATATCAAAATTATCTTAGGGTGAATTTTTGGTATTTTTCTGGAAACATTCAATTTTTGATGAATAGTGAAAAAAACTTAGATATAGTTTAAAAATAATTTTTTTATTAAATATATTTTTATTTTATTTAAATTTATTTTAGGTCAAAATAGATACATAATACAAATATATGTTCAACGTGATTCATTGGAGATTGTTTATAATAATTTTAGATATATAAAAATTTTATTGAACTTTTCATCGTCTTTTACCCATCTCCTAGGTGAATTTTCAAATTCGCATAAAACTAAATTTTACTGCTTTTGTGAGTGGATTTTAAAAAATCTGAGAGACATGGTTAATATCAAGGAGTAAAATGTTGTCTAATATGATAAAAATAATATTTGGTGAATAGTAACTTTTTACATTTATTTACCACAGTTAAAAGTAAATAGTGTAATTAAAGGTAAAAATGATATTATTATTACCATAACACATGTCCTAATTCTATTGGATAAGTATAATTCGACCAAAAACAACCTTTTGAAAAAAATATGAACCTCTTTGGTCCAATTGGATTAGATTAAGACATTTATTATTATTTAATTTAAAGACGAGTTAAAAGAGTTAAAATCAATGTTTAATAACTAAATCATTTTTAATATAGAGTTATATATATGATAAATTCTATTATAAATATTAACTATAAATATAAAATAATTTCCTGCATTATGGTATTTTATTTATAATTTTTAGACATTAGATAATATAATTTATTTATGACACAATGATGATGCAGTAAATATATTATTATTAAAATTTTAATATAATTGATTTTATAAATTCCCAAATTAATGTAATTTGATACTTTTTATGAATTCCACTAATTTTATAGGTTAATATGACATGTTAGGATTGCTTAAAAGAATTTTATTCTAATTAATAATGTTGTTAAGGCTTTAAAAACATCAATTATTAAATACTGTCAAAATTGACATAAAAGAGTTTTTAAAACAAATATTATATTATAAAATGATATAATATACCTAAAAATATAATTTTAGGCCAAAAGACTTATATAATGATAGGTGTATCATTAATTAACCACTTGGGGTTTTGTTGGATGTATATAGTAAGTTTATTTACCATATAACATAAAATTAAAAAGAGTCATAGTAAATGTCAAACTATTTTACTAAGAGTTAAATATATATGACAAGGTTAATATCATGACACAAACCTTTCTAAAAACTATTGGATGAACGTATTTAAACCCATACTCACCTTAACCTTTAAATAAGTCACATTAGATCCATTATAAATTGAATATCAATTTATTATAAAATAATATTTTTAGTTTTTCCTAAGGTACCCCTCACCCCTCTTATAAAAGGGAACTCCCCCTTCTCCCTAATTCACACCTTCAAACCCTTTAGGCTCGGCCAACCCCTGCCCAAATATTCTCTAATCATCCCTCACTTCAACCTATAGTTCTTAGTTCGATCTGAAATCCAATTTAACAGCTCTTTTGATCAAATCAAAAGGATGAACCCGAAGAAGAGGTAATGATTCACCAACCTCTTTCAAGTTCCTTTCTTCTTTCACTTCTTTTTTCTTTGTTATTTCTATTATAAAATAATAACTCCAGCATCTTCTATATACTATGAAGATAATATAAATATGGTACAACCATATTCAGTATTCTATCTATCCTTTGAATGACATGTCACCATACGTGCGTACATACGACTTACCGTCTCCTCAACGTGGTGTAATTGTTATTCAAAGAATTATTATTTGGATGGGTATGATAATGATGTGTAATTGATGAAAATAATAAATATAACATGATGATTATTCTGTATATATTATATACCTTCCAATTATATATTATATTAATATCAAAATATTGATATTGTCGCTCGTGCGTACGTACGGACTACCGTATCCACGAACGACATGAGATTCATTAACCATCATTTCCATTCAAGAATAATTCTTATTTGATGATAAAAATAATGTTTAAGGACTTTATATAATTCTGTATATGAATAAGATACAACCTATCCATAACAAGCACAGATTATGTAACAAAACATATAAAATAAAACGAGTAATTTAACACCCAAAACAATGATAATACTAAAATATTATTAACAAAGCATTATTAGAAGATCATATATGATATCAAAATTATGTATATGGTTATTTTTTAATTTAATAAAAATGTTTAAACTATTATATAGGATGTTAACATACCATCGACTACAGAAAATTACATGTTAAGGGTTAATTTCACAATCACTTCATTATTCGAGGTTGTGTATACGTAATTATCTACTGGGACCTCTTTATCATCCACATCCATGTTTCTTAAAAATGTATTTCCAAATATTATTAATATTTTATAGACTATGCATTAAATTAATTTATACCCTTGTTTGAATTTTTATAATACGTTTATAAAGGAAACGTTTTTTCATTTTCCAAACAAGGTCCTTTTGACCTTTTCGACAAAATTAAGGTAAGAATGTAATTTTTTTAACTTATACGGCGGGTGCTGCTATTTTCTGCCATTATAAAATCTTTGAAGCTTCCCTTACAAGAATATAAGAATATTTTCAATTTCAATGTTTCTTTTTATAATTATGTGAATTTTAATTGATTTAAAGAAATGAGATATTTCTCTAAAATAGTTTTGATTTCATCTATGTCAACATCCTTGGATAGATTTTAAGATTATTTGAAGTTGATTTATTATGATACAAATCATCCATATTGTATTTAAGGTTTTGTGATATGTTTGACTGTGGATGTATTATTTTTTATTTCATTCATGGTTTATGGAGAAAGTATTGACATTTTGTATGCTATTTTTAATACGAATATTTATGTTATTTTTAAACTTGTTCATATAAGGAATGCATTGGACTTAGTAAGTGATGAGGGTAGCCCGCTATATCTCCTCGATACATCGGTAGGTCTCATGAGACAAACTATTTTCATGCAACAAGGCCTTGAAAAATTATTATTTTTAGTCTTGGCACAAGGCCTTGACTATGTGGTTATGATAGTTTGGCATTATGCATTCCATCATTATGAAAGTGTCTATTTGATATTGCATGTGATTATTCGACTAGTAAAATATCTATGTGAGTAAGTAAATAACATTATTTTGATTTATATTTTTCATATTATGATGATGTTTATGTTGAAAAGGCTTTGTTTTAGTTTTATACATTGCCTTAAATGTTTATTCTTATTTATGAATGTTTATGCTATAATGTTATCCTTACTGGGCATCTGAGCTCACCCATTTCTATGTTTTATTTTTCCCAAGATGTGAAGAAGTATATTATGACCGACCTATAGGGATAGTATATGGTATCTCAGTATTTTCTATGGAAACAATATTGTTGTAGTTTTTTAATTTATGATGTAATGTAAACATTATGAATGTTTTTAGTGTTTCTAAGGCTACTAAACTAATCGGTCTATTGTGATTTGATCCCTTATGATCATGCTAATGATACATAATAATGCACTGGCTCAGGGTAACTAGAGTAAGGACATTGTAGTTGGTATTAGTGGAAGTTTAGTACAAACCATGGAAGCAAGATTTAGATAAAATTTGATTAGAGGACCTTTCACTAACATAGAATTTTAGGATTAGTATAGATGAATTTTGGAATTTTACAGATTTGGTGAGTTTTCTGAGCAATACATCCCAGTCTATATATGAGCAGGTAGAGGTGGCTCAAGAACATATGTATCTAGAGGTAAAACCCGAAATCACCGCTTTGAGCTAGACTCGAACGGGAACTGGTGCACGACAATGGGCCCTGCTGCACTCTTGGTTACGACACTCACGAGGGATATTCTTATGATAAATCTCATTTAATTTACAAACCATTATGAATTGTTTATGAGTATAAACATCCTCAAATAAAAAAAATTATTATGGATTATATACATAAACTGTTAAATTTATGATATGTTTTTTACTTGTTAGGATTTATGTATTGAGATTCATAAACTATTCTAGTCTATACCATTGTATATAAATGGCACCTAGTGGAAAGAACTGAAACTGTATCAATTCACGCACTACATGTAAGAATTTTCCTCCAGCTCCAGATAATTATAGTGGAGCTGGTGATGCAACTAGTGCTGATCAGCTAATCACCATACTGGGACAACTCACTCAGGTTATGAATAATAACCTTTCCCGTATAGAGCACCCTGATCCGCAGTGTGGAGGATCAATGTTATATAACATCACGAGCAAACAACCTCCAACAATCAATGAGAGTACAAATCCTTTTGTATCTGAGCAATGGATAAGTTCATTAGAGAAAATATTCCACGACTTAGAGAGTATCTAAAGGGAAAAGGTTATCATGGATGTTTACGGACTCACTAGAGATGCTGACTATTGGTTGTCATTGATTCAAAACACAAAGGAATATTATGAATTATCAAATATGAAATGAATGAAATTCAAAGATATTTTATTAGAAAAATACTTTCCTCGTGACCATTGAGCAGATATGGAAAGGCAATTTCTTAGTCTGAGACAAAAGGAAGATGAGAATGTCACAAAGTATGAGGCTAACATTACAAGGTTAGAGAGGCATGCATCAAAATATATATGTAACCCCAGAAGTAATAGTGATCATTTATTTTATGGGTTAAAACCATTTCTCAGCCAATCATTAGTCTCACAATCCTTCTCTTCGTACGAAGATATTGTCTCTTGTGCTATCAAGGAAGAAAAAGAATTCTCGAAGTCTTACGTCTTTAAAACAATGTAATAGAAGAATAGATCTGCTGATCACTCTGGGAATAGAAATAAGGGGAAGAAGGGAAAAGTTGAATATCCATCCTACAGTAAATGTGGGAAGAAACACCCGGGTAGATGCTTTTAGGGAATGTGAGTTTGTTACAAGTGTGGTGGAAAAGCCACCAAGCTCATGATTGCAAGGGGATGAAATAATCTCCCGATGTTCAATTCTACAATTGTTGGGAGATGGGACATTATGCAAATGAATTTCCTATGCTTCGGGGGAAATTGCCTCAGAAAATTCCAAGGGTTCAAGGCCAAGCTTATAATATCACTACTGCTAAGGTAGAAGCTCTGAAAGGCGTGGTGGCGGATAATTTAATGGTTTCCTCAAGTTTAGCTAATGCTTTATTTGATTCTGGATCATCGCATTGTTTCATATCTTCCTAGTTTGCTAAGAAAATTAGATATTTCCAATTTTATTTAATATGGGTTTAGTCAGTTAAAACTCATAAGGGAAGTATCATCACAACCATGTTTTGTTAATTCATTCCCATTAGTGAATATAAATGCTCTTTATCTACTGATCTCATCATTGTACATATGATTGAGTTTGATATAATCCTCGGTATGGATTTTCTTTCAGACCATGATGGGAAGATTTATTGTATGGCGAATGAGGTTATGATTTTTGATGATAATGATAAGGATCACCTTATCTTTAGAGCAGAATCATCACAACCTGATTCTTATCTATATCCACCCCTAGTAGCTCAACTAAATTCAATTATTCGGTAGGAAGAGAATGAAATAACTGTGGGGGAGGAAAGGAATGTTCAAATAGAGGATGTACCTATTATGAAAAATATGTAGATGTGTTTCTGGAAGATTTACCTGGACATCCTCCAGAACGAGAAATTGATTTTTCCATTGATTTAATTCCTGGTTCAAGGCCCATGTTGAATACCCCTTATAAAATGGATACTATGGTATTAATGAATCTAAATAAACAACTAGAGGAATTGATTAATAAGGGATTTATTCTCCCTAGTGTTTCTCCATGTGGAGCCCCTATGCTTTTTGTTAAGAAGAATGATAGATCTATGAGGTTATGTATCGACTATAAGGGAATCAATGCTATAACAATAAGGAACATGTATCATCTACCTCGAATTGATGATTTAATTGACAAACTCCATGGAGCTCAATAATTTTCAAATATTGACCTTCAATCTGGATATCATCAGTTGTGTGTGAAAAAATAAGACATTCTGAAAATAGCATTTTGAACCAAGTCGGGCATTATGAGTTTACATTAATGCCTTTTGGATTGACTAATGCACCCTTTGTATTCACCGATCAAAAAACAGAGTTTTCAAGGAATATCTTGAGGATTTTTTAGTGGTATTTATTGATGGTATCTTGGTATAATTCAAAAGCTACGAAGATCATGAAAATGACTTGCGCATTATCCTTAAGACTCTTAAAAGGCATGAATTATATGATAAGTTAAGTAAGTGTGAATTATGGCTTTAGGAGATTTATTTTATTTTCCATATTGTCTATACGGATGGAATCCATGTTGATCCCTCTAAGACAAGAGCAATCCATGAATGGCCAGCACCAATGAGTATAATCGAGGCATGCTGTTTTATTGGTTTAAGAGGTTATTATCAGTGTTTTGTCCTGAATTTTGCCTGATTGACTAACCCATTAACGAAGCTCACACAAAAAGGGGTTAAATTTGTTTGGAAAAAAGAGTGTGAAGAATTTTTTGAATAATTGAAGAGTGGATTAGTAAATGCTCTTTTATTGAATCTACCATCAGGAAATGATGGGTTCATTATTTATAGTGATGCATCGAAGAAAGGGCATGGTTGTGTTCTTGTAAAGAATGATATGGTTATTTCCTATGCATCACGACAACCAAAAATTCATGAGAAAAAATATCCTACTCATGATCTTGAGTTGGCAGCTGTAATCATTGCTTTGAAGATTTGGAGTCACTATCTCTATGGTGAAAAATGTGAGATTTATACTGATCACAAGAGCTTGAAGTATATTTTCTCACCGAATGAACTCAACATGAGGCAAAGGAGATGGAATGAATTACTCAAGGATTATGATTTCACAATATAATTCCACTCAGGGAAGGCAAATAAGTTACCAGATGCTTTGAGCAGAAAGTATCATGGAGTTTTGAAAAAGTTGAGAATTGAAAGGGATCCTATTTTAATGGATCTAGTAAAGATGGATATGGGAATTACCATGGAAGGTGAAACATCAATACTTTTTCAAATGGTTTCCAAACCATATTTACTAGAAAGGATAATGAGTTCTCAGACCGATGATGAAGAATTTCAAAAGAAGTTTAAAGCTGTGAATGATGGGAGATTGAGTGACTTTGTGTATGAAAATGGAATTTTTATATCTGGGAAGAGACTTTGTGTTCCCTATATACCTGATCTAAAAAGGGAATTGTTGGATGCTTCTCATAGTTCCAATTTCTCTATGCACCTTTGGAGCACCAAAATTTATAGAGACTTGAAGGAACATTTTTGGTGGGACAACATGAAAATGGAGATTGTTGATTTTGTGTCAAGATGTATGGTCTGTCAACAAGTGAATGCTGGAAGGCAGGATCCTGGATGAGTCATGAAACCTCTTCCCATACCTGAGTGGAAGTGGGATAATATCACGATGGAATTTGTCATGGGACTACCAAAGACTCCTATAAGGAATAATGCAATATGGGTCATTGTTGATCGTGTTACCAAGTCAGCACATTTTCTTGATATAAGAGAATATCTACCACTTGGATGTCCAGAAATACAATATGTTACTAAAGTTGTGAGACTTCATGGAGTACCCCTATCAATTGTTTCAGATCATGATCTCTGTTTTACTTTAATATTCTGGAAGAGTCTTCAGAAATCCTGGGATACTGGACTTCATTTGAGCACTTCCTACCACCCCGAAACTGATGGACAATCAGAATAGACTATTCAAACCAAAGAAGACATATTGAGACCCTTCTCACTTGACATTCTGGGTATGTGGGATCAATATTTACCTCTGGTAGAATTTTCTTATAGCAATAGCTTCCATTCATGTATTCAGAAGGCACAATATGAAGTGTTAAATGGAAATAGATGTCGCACACCAACCTGTAGGGTTGATGTTGGTGGAAGAAAATGCGTAGGCCTAGAACTGGGGGAGGAAATGATGTAAAAGATGAAGGTAATCCAAAACCACATCATAGCAGCTCAAAGTAGGCAAAAGAGCTATGCTGATAACAGAAGGAAGGATTTAGAATTTTAGGTAAGAGATCATGTGTTCTTGAAGGTATCTCCATGGAAGGGAGTTATATGTTTCGGTAAGAATGGTAAATTGATTCCCAGGTACATCGGACCTTTCAAAATTCTCGAACGAATTGAGGCTGTAACTTATCATTTGGCAATGCCGCCAAATCTCTCCCTAGTTCCCGATGTGTTCCACATATCACTTTTGAGAAAATACATGCCTAAGACAATACATGTACTCACCTATGAAGAATTAGAATTGGAACCTGATCTATCTTATTGCGAAGAGCCCATAAGGATTCTTGATACTAGAGAACAAGTGTTGATAAATCGAACGACTCGTCTGGTAAATGTTCTATGGAGAAACAATAAGATGGAATAGGCAATGTGGGAACCTGAGGAACATATGATGAAGAACCACCCGTGACTTTTATTGCATTAATATTCTAGAAATTTCAAGAATGAAATTATTTGAAGGATTGGAGAATGTAACACCCCAAGCATCCATGATACGATTCTCTTTGAATTATACAGTAGTGTATGTTTTACACAACTTCAAGTTCAAAAATACACCACAACCAATCAAACTATCAGTTATGAATAGTAATACCCACTTTTTGAAATTTTATATATTTTATCATTTAAAATGGACTTAATTTTTCGATTCAGAATATCGAAATTATCATACGGTGAATTTTTGGTATTTTTCTGAAAACATTCAATTTTTGTAGAATAGTGAAAAACCCTGAGTTATAGTTCAAAACTGAATTTTAATTTAAATAATTATTTATTTTATTTAAATTTATTTTAGGTTAAAATAAATACATAATACCAATATATGTTCAATGTAATTCATTAGAGTTGGTTTATAAAAATTTAAAATATATAAAAATTTTATTGAACTTCTCACCGTCTTTTACCCTTATCCTATGAGAATTTGAAAATTCACATAAAACATAATTTTACCGCTTCTGGTAGTTGAATTTCAAAATTCTTAGAGACATAGTTAATATCAAGGAGTAAAATGTGGTTCAATAAGGTGAAATTAATTTGTCTGAATAGTAACCTTTAACTTTTATTTACCACTGTTAAAAGTAAGTAGGGTAATTAAGGGTAAACAAAATATTATTATTACCATAAGACATTTTATAATTCAATTGGATAATAATAATTCGACCGAAAACAACCATAGGAATAAAATATGAACCTCTTGGTCCCCTTAGATTAGATTAGGACATTTATTATTATTTAATTCAAATAAGACTTAAAAGAGTTAAAATCAAAGTTTAATAACAGAAACATTTTTAATATAGGGGTATTCATAAGATAAATTATATTATGAATATTCATTATAAATATAAAAATATTTCCAACATTATGGTATTTTATTTATAACTTTTAGACATTAAATAATATAATTTATTTATGACACAATGATGATTCAATAATTACCTTATTAGTGAATTTTTAAAATAATTGATATTATAAATACCCAAATAAATGTAATTTGAGACTTTTTATGAATTACAATAATTTTATAGTTTAACAAAAAATGTTAGGATTGATTAAATTAATTTGGTTCTAATTAATAATGTTTTTATGACTGTAAAATGAAATCAATTATTAAATAGTGTCAAAATTGACATAAAGGAGTTTTTATAACAAATATTATATTATAAATTGATATAATATCCCTAAGAATATAAGGTTCGGAAAAAGACTTATATAATGATATTTGTTTCATTAATGAACCAATTTGTGTTTACTTGGATGTATATAGTAATTTTATTAAACATATTATATAAAAATACAAAGAGACGTGATAAATGTCAAACTATTTAACAAAGAGTTAATTATAAATGACAAGGTTAATATAGTGACCCAAACCTATCTAAAATCTATTGGATGAAAATATTTAGATCTATACCCACCATAGACTATAAATAAGTCATTTTGGATCCATTATAAACTTAATATGAATTTATTATAAAATAATATGTTAATTTTTCTTAAGGTTCCCCTCAACCCTCTTATAAAAGGGAACTCCACATTCTCTCTAATTCACACCATCAAAGCCTTTTGGCTCAGCCAACCGCTGCCCAATATACTCTCAACTTCCCTAACTTAATCCTAGAGTCCATATATTGATCAGAAAGCCATCTTATGGAGACCTTTTGATCAAATCAAAAGGAAGATCCCGAAGAAGAGGTATTGATTTAACCACCCTCTTTCACGTTCCTTTATTCGTCCACTTCTTATTTATTTGTTATTTCCGTTATAAAATATTAATTCAAATATATTATATATAATATGATTTTATTATAAATATGTTACAACCATATTCAGTATTCTATCCATCCTTTGAATGACATGTCACCATACATGCGTACGTACGGCTTACCGTCTCCACGTTAGGATGTAATTGTTATTCAAAACTTCATTATTTCGATGGGTATGATAATAATGTGTAATTGTTATAAATAATAAATATAACATTATTATTATTCATTATATAAGATATATCATCCAATTATATATCATTTTATTTTCAAAAGAATGATATTGTCACTCGTGCCTACGTACGGACTACCGCCTCCATGAACGCGATGAGATTAATTCCCCACCATATCCATCCAAAACTATTTCTTATTTGATGATTAAAAATAATTTTTAAGGACTTTTTATCATTATAGATATGAAAAAGATACATCCTATCCATAACAAATACATCTTATATACCAAAATATATAAAATAAAATGAGTAAGTTAAGAACAGAAACGATGATAATACTAAAATATTATTAACAAAGCATCATTAGAAGATCATATATGATATCATAATTATGTATATGGTTATTGTATAATTTAATAACAATTTTATAACTATTATACATGAGGTTAACATACCATCGACAAAGGAAATGTACAAGGTAAGGGTTAATTTTACAATCTCTTCATTATCTGAGGTTGTGTATACGTAATTATCTATTGGGGCCTCTTTATCATCCACATCCATGTTTCTTATAAATATATTTCGAACCATTATTAATATTTTATAGTCTATGGTTTAATGTACATTATACCCTTTTATGACTTTTTATAAGACGTTTATAAACAAATCATTCTGTCATTTTCCAAACAAGGTCCTTATATCCTTTTCGACGAAATTAAGGTAAGAATGTATTTTTGTAACTTATACGGCGGGTGCGGCAATTTTCTGCCATTATAAAATTGTCAAAGCTTCCCTTACAATATTATAAGAATAATTTCAATGTAAATATTTTCTTTTATAATACTGTTACTTTTTAATGATTTAAAAAAATATATTTCTCTAAAATAGTTCTGCTTTCATCTATGTAAACATCCTTTGATGGATTTTATGCTTATTTGAATTTGATTTATTATGATACAAAACATCCATATTATATTGATGGTTTTGTGACCTGTTTGACTATGGATGAGTTTTTTATACCATTCATGTTTTAGGGAGAATGTATTGACATTTCTTATGCTATTTTTAATACAAATGTTTATGTTATGTTTAAACCTGTTCATATGAGGAATTCATTGGACTTATTAAGTGACAAGTGGAGCCCTCTATAACTCCTTGATGCATCGGTAGGTCTCATGAGATAAACTATTGTCTTCGAACAATGCCACGACAAAATCATATTTGTATTCGTGGGACAAGGCCTTGAATATGTGGTTATTATAGTCTGGCATTATGCATTCCATCATTATGAAAGTGGCTATTCGATATTGCATGTGATTATTAGACTAGTATAATATTCATGTGAGTAATTAAATGGCATTATTTTGATTTATATTTTCCATATTATGATGAAGTTTATGTTGAAAAGGATTTTTTTAGTTTTATACATTGCCATAATTGTTTATGCTTATTTATGAAAGTTTCTGCTATATTGTTATCCTTACTGAGCATCTGAGATCACCCCTTTCTATGTTTTAGTTTTACAAGGATGTGAAGAAGTATATTATGACTGACCTGCAGGGATAGTCTTTGGGATCTTAGTATTGTCTATGGAAACAATGATGTTGTATTTTTCCATTTTATGATGTAATGTAAACCTTATGAATGTATCTAGTGTTCCAAGGCTACTAAACTAATCGGTCTTTTGTGATTTGATCACTTGTGATCATGCCAATGATACGTAATAATGCACATACTCTAGGTAACTATGGTTGGGGCGTTACCGTGGAATCTTCGGGTGGATGTAGTTTTCGCGAGAGGATGCGATCATGAACGTCTGTGGTATAAAGAATGTCAATAACCGTTTAATGTTGGGGATTCGTTGCTTCTCTCTTCTTTTACGTGAAAATATATCATTAGCATGTTTTATCCCACTAGATGACAATGGAATTAACATAATAAATATTTGAAATAGATAAATAAATTGATATTGACCGTATGTTATTTCTTCTTTTTTTCAAAGATAGGGTTATATTTATGATTTCTTTTTTTAGCTGTTCGTTCTTGATGGAAATTTGTAATGAATGTAAACAACAATTAACTGATAATTGTTTTGTTAAATGATAAAAAAGTCATCTTAATGAATAAGGTTCTACTTGTTGTAATTTTATGTTAATCAAATTGGTATAGTAAGCATGTTTAATTATTTTTGTTATCTTACTAATTTGGTTTACAGAACATCGAACCTATGAATAATAAATCGGTTAATTCAAGATAGATTAAATAACTTATTGTTTGAAAATTTCTTTAAGAGTTATGAGTTACCCTATTGATTGTTAAAGGTATAAGATCCTATTTTTTAGGATGTTTTTCTCCTGCCGCTTGTGTTTTGATTTGATCCTGGATGGCTATTGTGGTATGTGTGTCATGGAGGCATTTGGTTGTGGCTGCAGATGATGCCATGAGTGGTTAGATGCATCGGTTTATCCATGTGGGTGTTGGGGAGGACACCAGGGATGATAAAATAAGATGGATGTCATTTTTGGATGCTTGATCATTCTTATTGGTTGATTATCTGCTTTAATTATTTCCTCCTCTCAAGGCAGCTGGTCTTGCATACCCTTCTTCTGAAAGAGGCAAAGACGCGCGAGTTTTTCCAAATTCTTTCTGCGTTTATATTTTCAAGGGACGGTCGGTCTACTCTCTTGAAATAGGTGGAAAAGTCTCGACGTGTAGTACATCTACTCACCGTTTTGACCCCCCTTGTGGTTATTAGCATAGAATGTTTTTCAGGAATGGATGGGAATATGGGAATGTAATTCTGTAATGAATAAGTGAATAAATGATGCATAACCCTTGGGGTTGGAGTTTCTAGAACATAATGATGAGGTCGTAATATTAAAGGGATAGTGGACTTTGGGTGTGATTCTAATGAATTTTAATGTTGAATTGTAAATGATTAATTAATTTTTAGTGAATTATTTTACCTAATGTGGAACTGATAAAATGGGAATGATGTTATCTATTAAAGATCATTACATGGTTGTGTGTTTATAGGATACGTAGTCTTAGATGTAGCAGCCCAGAGTCCCATAGAAGTTAGTGGTAGTTGATCATAATACTAGGTTATTCCCATAGTGTGGTTGTGATATATAGTATACCATGTACTTTTTGTGTTTCTATATGCTACTCCACCCAGCCAGTAAGGGTAACAGACACCCCAAGGATTCTGAGCCCTAGGGGGTGGACACCAACATTTGGGTGGGAGGATGAATGGTTGACTCCCCCCTTTGGCCCCACACTCTTCTCTTTCTAGTTACTTGTGCTGGTAAGAAAAGTGGTTATGTTTCCCCATATATGTGTGTAGAGGGCTTTAATGGAATGCGGTTATTCACACACATATATTCTGGATATAGTTTCTCATGGAATACTATAGGTGTAATGTGTATAGGTTGTGATGGATTGAAAATCCTTACTCGGTGTATGGGTTGTAATGTATTGTGGTATACTCAACATATGATACCTGTTATGCGGGCTATGGCGACTCCAAGAAACTAACTAGTTACTTTTCTCATGCGGACACGGTGGTTTTGTTGCACAAGGTCCATGTTGTGGTGCTTCGCCCAGGTGTCTGCAGGGAAGCCTGTTTGGAGAGAGATTCTTAGGATGTGCAATGTTGGCGAATAGCGGAAAAACAATGATGATTTAGTAGCAGGGTACCCTTTATATTCTTTATTATATTATATACTCTTGTATGATTTATGTGGTGAGAGTATCCATGGTGAGGTTGGGAACATGGAATACATGTTTAGGTGATGAGTTAGTTTCACATGTTGTTTAATGTTCTTTAGCATGCTTCAATTACTTTTTCACGAGAGGCTTCGGGTATGATCCTACTGAGTATACTATTATACCCTTTCTATGTACATATAAACTGCATTTCGGGTCACTTGGAGCAGGTTTGAGATTATTCTGGTGTTTAGTAGCTTGGGGATGCAGGAGCTGTTTGGGCTTGTTGTTGCTGTTGTTTTATATTCTTTTTGTTACTTGAAGTTTATCCCCTTTCATTCGTAGTAGTTTTGAATGACATTAGATATGTGTACATGGGTTTTCTTTCATCTTACTGGTTGTGATAGAGTATGTTGGTGTATATATTATCTCTATATTCTGCATGTGTTCTCTTAGAGAATAATGCCTCCCATCTGTGAGTTTGTTATACCTTTGGTTCTAGTCGCCAACCCGGGGCCTATTGGAGGCATGAATTGGGGATCATTACCTCCCTTCTTACATTGCCGGCCCAGGAGGGGTACACATTGTTGGGAGGGGATTGTGATAGAGTGGAATCAGAGGCCAGGTTGAGGGATAGGATGGAGATTGGTGTTGGGAACAAGCGACGTTTCATGGGATAGTAGGGAAACAGTGTCATTCATGATTAGCAAGTTCTATAAACATTGGGGACCGACTGAGACATTGTCTTTTAGGCCCCCATATGATCTGATGTACATACCATTAGACATACAATGGATACTAAATTAGGTGATACTAGTTGCATGGTAGAGACCTAGGAAATGATCATGAATCATTATTCTTTGTACCTGTGTTTGAATGGGTAGACCTTGGGATATGTTAACCTAAAATCAATGAATGAAAACAATTAATTATTTAATGTTGAGCCTTCCATATTCTAGGTTTAGGATCACTATAAAATTGTTATTTTACAGTTATGGATCTAGGTCGACATCCCCATCACAATCACATGGTTGATTTTCAGTAGGTTGTTCTAGCATATCATCGTCAGGTAGAGGTTGATGATGATGACACTTGGAGGAAGACACTCCGATAGTTTTAGCACCATATTCTGCAGAAGTACATGGGATCCGTTTCAGATACAGTCATGGAAGACCGGTTAGAGAAGGTTGAGATCAGCTTCAGTATGATCCGTGCATGGAAGGAACAATGGGTGTCCTTGGTTGTGACATTGCTGCATGGAGCAATGAGGTAGCGGTGGTCCTTGTTCCTTGGGGATTACGAGTAGCCACCAATCTAATGGGAGGTGTTCCGAGAAAAGTTTAGAGTTGAGTTTCTTTCTTCTGCTACAAAGGCATCCAGTCGCCTGGAACAATTTACCCTTCGATAGGGGAGCTCCATTGTGTGATATTTTGGAATCCAATTTAAGAAACTTTTACAATATGCATCAGTCCTGTTGCCAGAGGAGGAGGTCAGGGTGAGGCATTTTGTGGAGGTTTTGCGTCCAGATATTTAGCGTCAGATCACCCCATTTATTCTGAAAACATATCTTGAGGTGCTGGAGAGGGAAGATTTTGTCAAGAGAACAATGGATAGGACTAGATCATCATGAGAGGGGAATATTCATGATACCTCACGAAGCAGATCTATGGTCCGAGGATCCTATTTTTCAAGGCAGAAGAGTTTATGTTCAGGTGGGGGTATGTCTCAGCCCTTCACATATCATTTCTATAGAGGAAACAACATTCAGGACTATGATAAGGTATAAGGTGCTAGTTTTTCTTTTGGTTGTCATGGTCATTAGCAGCGGGAGTGCCCGACCATTCAGAACAGTCATCGTGCACTAGGTGCTACGCTCCAGGTTCCTTCATTGAGGCAGCTCCATCTAAGGTAGTAGCAGTAGGTTGCACCGGCTTTAGACCATTAGAGGGTAGATGGGGCAGGTAGAGGAAAACCCCATGTCACTCCTCGTCCATAGAGAGAATATTGTGACTGTCATGGTGGTCTTCATTAGGGTCAGAGAGCCCAAGGAGGAGGTCCTGGCCAACTTCATGCTCTAGCATGGCCAGCTCCAGGAGAGCCAGACATCATTCGAGGTACCCATTACTGGTTTTCTACATTGGTGTATTCCATTTTTGATTTAAGAGTGACACAAATTTTTATATCACATACCCTTTTGCATGATTTGGGACTCTAGGTAGAGAGGCTTCCAATGCCCTTGGTGTTGACTACGCCAGTTGGAGGTCGAGCTAACTTGATTGAAATATGTAGAGACTATGATCTAGTGTTGATGAAAAACCGCTCTTGGGTAGATTTCATATGTTTACGAATACAACCATATGATTCCATCTTTATCATGGATTGGTTGTATTTAGTGACGGATATCATGTTTTTCTTCAATAATAAGGTCATTTTCATTGGTGCGGATGGAGATCCGGTGGTGTTTTTTGGCAAGCGAGATCCTCAGATGGGTCATAGGCGCGTTCTGTCATTATAATCCATGATATATTGAGATGATGTTGAGTTCTTCATAGGTTCAATAGTTGGTGTTTTCTAGGGTTGTAGAATAGTATGTTGATTTGTTTCCAGAAGAGGTTGTAGAATTACCCCCTTGATGAGAGATCAAGTTAGGGATTTAACTACAACCAAGAGCAGATCATATCTCTTTGTCCCTATATACGATGTCCCCTTTAGTGTTATGAGAGTTATGTATATATCTTGAAGGTCTGTTATAGTTCCATTTTTTTCATCCGAGTGTGTCATCATGGGGTGCATGGGTTTTCATTATAAATAAGGCTGACGACAGTTTGTGGTTGTGTGTCAATTATCATCACTTTAACAAAGTGACAATAATGAATCTCTATCCTATTCCACGGATTGATGAATTATTCAATCAACTGAAGGGTGAAAGATGGTTCTCAAAGATTGACTCGCGGTCAGGATATCATTATATGAATGTAAATGATGGGGATATCCTGAAGACTGCTTTCTGTTGTCATCATGGGCATTATGAGTTTGTTGTAATGTCATTTGGCATGACGAATGATTTAGCTATGTTCATGGGATTGATGAATGCTATGATCTGAGAGTTCCTAGAAATGTTCCTTGTGGTTTTCATTGACGAAATCCTTGAGTACTCTACATCTGTGGAGGGGCATGAAGAACATATACAGACCATTCTAAGAGTTTTTCGTCAACATTATCTATTTCGGAAGTTTTTGTAGTGTGATTTTTGGGCTCAAGAAGTTCGTTTCATGGGGCATGTTTTTTCCCAATAGGGAGTAGCTATGGATCCATCAACGATATCAGCATTTGTGTCTTTGGCATCCCCCAATACATTGTCATAGGTGCAAAGTTTCCTTTTTCATGCATGATACTACGAGATGTTCATAACAAATTTTTCACGAGTTTCATCACCTTTTAAGGCTTCGAATAGGAAGGATGAAGAATTCATAGGGACTTATCAGTGTCAAAAAGATTTCGGGTATCTTTAGGAGAAGATAGTAACTTCTCTATTTCATGTCTTCCAGTTGAGAAAGTTCAGTTTGATGTTTTCTACGATGGTTCCCACCTAGGGTTAGGTTGTGTTTTCATGCATCAGAGGTCAGTTGCTTCTTATGGGTCTCAGCAGTTGCGTCCCCATGAACATAACTATGCCACCCATTATCTTGAGTTGGTAGCCATGGTGTTTTCTCTGATGTAGTGGTGAAACTTCTTAATTGGCTAGTGTTTTGTGGTATTCACAGATCTTAAGAGTTTTAGGTATTTTTTCTCCAAGTGTGACTTGAAAATATGAAAGCGTCAGTGGATGGAGTTCTTATAGGAATAAGACTTAAAAATATCATATACAACTAGGAAAGGGAATGTTGTAGCTGATGCGCTGAGTCTAAATTCATGTAGTGATACTATGAGAGAATCTGGTGATTCCTGGATAGTAATGGAAGAGATGTCATTATTACATATTGATATGGGATAATTTGGGGGTAGAGGTTGACTTTTTTAGATGACGGTACAATCATCCCAGGTGTAGAAGGTTGAAGAGTCCCAGTTGGGGCATCTAGAGGTGGAGGTCTAGAGAGACCGAGTTGACTGTGGCGAGGCCCCTAATGGTAGGTCGGAGGATGAACAACCCCTAGTGTTGTATCAAGTAAGGCTTTCTGTTCCTTTGATGATGCACGAGATGGGTCTCAGAGAGTTTCATAGTTTGCCTTTAGTGGTTCATCCTAGTGTGACAATGATATACCGAGCCTTGAGGAGCCAGTTTTGGGGGCCTAGGCTGAAGCATGCGATTTTAGAGTTTGTGTCTAGATGTTTGGTCTTCCTGAAGGTGAAGGCTGAACACTGTGTTCCTGGTGGCCTTTTCCAGCAAGTAAATATTCCTCAGTGGAAGTGGGAGTACATCTCAATGGACGTTTTCACTAGTTTACATCAAGATCAGGTAGTCCATGATGCTATTTGGGTGGTTGTAGATCATTTAACAAAATCGTCCCACTTCTTAGCAATCAAGGAGTCGAGTTCAATGGATTTTTTGTTGAGGCAGTATCTGGAGAAGGTGGTGAGACTTCATGTGGTCCCATGGATGATCATTTTGGATCGAGATCCTTGTTTTTCATCTAGGGAGTGGAATGGCCTCCAACATGCTTTCAGTTCTCAACTATGTGTTAGCATTTTTTCATCCTCAAATGAATGGTCAGACAGAGCAAACCATCCAGACTCTTGAAGGCATGTTATTATCTTGTGATTTAGATTTCAGAGTTTCATGGGTGAGGCACTTAACCATGGTGGATATTTCATACAATAATAGTTTTAACTCCACCATCGATATGGCGCCATTTGAATCCTTGTATGGATGACCATGAATTTCTTCATTGTAACGGACTGGGGTTGGGGAGTCAACAATTCTTAGACCATAACTAGTGAAAAATACAACAGAGATAGTTCTGGTGATTGTGAGAGGATGAAGACAGCCCAAGATCGTCATAAATCATATGTTGATCAATGGAGGAGAAACTTATAGTTTAATGTTGGGGATCGTGTATTTCTGATGGTGATTCCCCGTTGTAGGAAGAGATGTTTTGGTCATTGGATTATTCTTTATCCCCGATTTGTTGGGCCTTTCGAGGTGTTCGCTTGTGTTGGATCTATGGCGTATTGAGTAGTAATTCCCTCGTAGATGAGCCAGATACATGATGTTTTCCATGTATTATAGCTCTGTCGTTATCTTCATGATGACTTTCACATCATCGATTGGGTAGAGATCTATATTTATGATGATGTAACCTTTTAAGAGAGACCTGCAGAGATCAAAGAATGCAAGGATAAGGTGTTGTGTGGGTGGTCTATCCCCTTGGTTTGTGTCTTGTGGCGACACGACGGCATGGAGGAGAGCACCTAGGAATGTGAGTCATAGATACAGGCTTAGTACCCAGAGTTGTTTGATGTTTAACTCTTTTCATGTAACAATGTACCCTTTTTGGTTAAACCATTCATGTTTATAATATGAATTTATTTTGTTTATTAATGTGGCATGCTCTCTTTTGAAAGGTATCTCGATTGGTGTGTGCTCGGACCGTTTTTTTCCCCTAGGTGGGTTTTCAATTCCCAAGGACGAGAATGTTTTGAGAGGAATCAGATGTAATTTCCCAGACCTCTCGGGTCCTTTCCATTGTCAAAATCTTGGGATTGACTGTTCTGGGAGGTCATAGAGACTAATACGTGAATAGTCCAATGGTAGAAAATTGTAAATTGTGCAATGATAACCTTAGCTGAACAGTTCCAATGGTAGACCATTTTGAATAGTGAAATTGTGACCTTTTATGAATAGTTCCAACGGTAGACCATTGTCAACAGTGGAACAAAAACCATAGGTGAATAGTTCCAATGGAATACCGTTGTTAATAGTGCAATGGTTACATTCTGTGAACAGTTCCAAGGACAGACCGTTGTTAACAATGCATCAGTAACCCTAGGTGAACGGTTCCAATGGTAGACTGTTGTGAACAGTGCAACAGTGACCATTCGTGAATAGATCCAATGGTAGACCGTTGTAAATAGTTCAATGGTAACCATAAGTGAACAATGTCAACATTAACCATTTGTGAACAGTTCAATAGTAATCGTAGGTGAATAGTGTCAACATTAACCTTCTGTGAACAGTGAAGTGGTAACCTTAGGTGAACATTTCCAACATTAACCTCATGTGAAAATTACAGTGGTAACCTTACGTGAACAATGCGATGGTAACCATAGATGAATAATTAAACCATTATCCTTTTGTTAATAGTGCAATAGTAACCTTATGTGAATAGTGTCAACAATAACCTTCTATGAACAGTGCAACAATAACCTTAGACGAAGAGTGAAATAGTAACCTTGGGTGAATAATGTCAACATTAACATTATGTGAATAGTGTAACAGTAACCTTAGGTGAAAAGTGTTTCTAGAATGGTGAGGATCTAATGGCGAGGTTCATGAAAAGTGTTTCTAGAACACAATGGTTCCAATGGTGAGGTTCGTGAACAGTGTTTCCAGAACAGTGAGGTTCCAAAGGTGAGGTTCGTGAACAATGTTTCTAGAACAATGAGGTTACAATGGTGAGGTTCATAAACAGTGTTTCGAGAACAGTGTGGTTCCAACGGTGAGGTTCATGAACAGTGTTTTCATAACGTTGAGGTTCCAATAATGAGGTTTATGAATAGTGTTTCTAGAATGGTGAGGTTCCAATGGTGAGGTTCATGAACAATGTTTCTATAATGTTGAGGTTCCAATGTGGAGAATCATGAACAGTTTTTTCATAACAGTGAGGTTCCAACAGAGAGGTTCATTAACAGTGTTTCTATAATAGTGAGGTTCCAACTGTTAGGTTCGTGAACATTGTTTCCAGCTTCCAACTGTTTCATCCCTTTAATGTTTACATTGACATAAAATTCATTTAAAGCCTCATTTTAAGGACTCTAAGGACGATTCAAAGTCCATAACTCATATATTAATTATCTCTAAGGATCATGATGTTTTTACATGGTCAAACCATGTGGTCTAATGCGATCCTCTTTTAATGGGAAATTAAGCGTATCTTAAACAGTTGCTGCATTAAATCTTATAAAGGGATGGGATATATTCCTCCCTAATTCTTTCTCATTTTTCTATGGTGTGAGACGCTTGAAACTTTCCTTTCTTCTCATAGGAATCATGATATTAAACATTTCCCCATGGATTGGTTCCCCCTTGATGTTCTTCCTACTACATGTGCACCCCCTCATTGGTGCAAGCAGAAAGGGTCAATCCTTCAAAAAATTAAGGTATGTTTCATTGTTTTTATTTTGGCGTTCATCTCTTATTGTTTCACCTATCCATATTATAGCATGTGATCTCCATGATTCTAATGGATTTTTCTTGGATTTTGGATGCTGAGGTCATATCATGGAATCCTCAGCTGGATGTAGTTGTCACAAGAGGAGGAAATCATGAATAGTTGTGGTAGAATTAACGTAAGGAACCGTTTAATGTATTGGATTCATTGCTTCTCTATTATTTTATGTGAAACAATATTTTTAGCATGTTTTATCCCATTGGATGACAATAGACATGAAAAAAATAAATATTTTAACTGGATAAATAAATTTATATCGACCGTATGCTATTGCCTCTTGTTCTTCTAGATTGTGTGATATCTACGCCTGCTTTGTTTAGATTTTCATTTTTGATGGAAATTGTGAATGCACATAAATATAAATTAATTGATAATTGTTTGGTTAAAAGATAATGAGGCACGTAAATAAATCTGGTTCTCCTTGTTGTAATTTGATGTTAATAAAATTGGTGCAGTAAGCATGTTTAATTATTTTTGATAGCTTACTGATTAGGTTTCCTGAATTTATAACCTATGAATAATAAATTGGTTAATTCAAGATGGAATAATGAACTGATTGTTTGATAATTTCTTTGAAGGGTTCTGAGTTACCCTCTTGATTGTTAAAAGTCCATGATCCTAATTGATAAGAAGTTTGTTTTCCTACTACTTGTTTTGTGATGTGATCTTGGATGGATGTTGGGGTATGTGGGGGGATGGAGACCATTGGTCATGGTAGCAGATGATTCCTAGAGTGGCGAGATGCATCAGTTTATGCATGTGGGTGTCGGGGAGGACACCATGGATGATGGAACATGATGGATGTGATTGTTGGAAGCTCACTCATTCTTATTGGTTGATTATATGCTTTACTTTTCCACACTGCTAAATGCAGCAGATCTTGCTTACCCTTCTTTTAAAAGAGGTGAAGATGCGTGGGGTATGACACGTGCTTTTGGTGTTTAGATTCTCAAGGTAGGATGTCTCTATGCTTTTTCTATAGGCAGAAAAGACTCAACATGTGGTACATTTACTCACCATGTTGATCCCCCTAGTGTTTAGTAGAATATAATGTCTTTATAGAATGAATGGGAATATAGGAATATAATTTTGTAATGAATAATTGAATAAATGATGTTATCCCTTGGGGTGGAGTTCATGGAACATAATGACATGGTTGTGATTTTAAATAGATAGTATAATTTGGGTGTGATTCTAAAAATGTTTAATATGGAATTGTAAATGATTAAATAATGTTTAAATAATTAATTAATTTAATGTGGAACTAATAAAATGGCAATGAAGTAATCTATTATAGCTCTATAAATTTTTGTCTGCTTATAGAATACCTAGTCATAGAAGTAGAAGCCCAGAGTCCGAGAGACTTTAGCTGCAGTTGATTCAAAGACTAGGTTTTTCCCATAGTGTGGTCATGATATATAGTATATCATGTAACATTTGTGTTTTTATACGCTACTCTACCCTATCAGTAAGGGAAACTAACACACCAATGATTATGATCCTTGGGGGTGTTTTCCCCAACAATCTGGTGGGAGGATGAATGGATGACTACCCCCTTTAGCCCCACACTCTTCTCCAAGTATTTACTTGTGCTGGTTGGCACATTGATTAGTTTTTCCCATATATGTGTGTAGAGGTCTGTAATAACTTGTGGATATTCACACAAATATGTTCTGGATATTGTTTCCCATGCACTATTATAGGTGTAATGTGTATAGGCTGGGATGGCTTGAGGATCCTTACTTGGTGTATGGGTTGTAATGGCTTGAGGTAAAATATCCAACATATGATAGACATTATAAGGGTTGTTGTGGCTTCCAAAAACTACCATGTAACTTTGTTTACATGGAAATGGTGGTTTTTTTCATGAGGTGCATGTTGTGGTCCTTCGCCTAGGTGTCTGTGGGCAAGCCTTTTTGGAGAGAGATGCTTAGGACGTGCGACGTTGGGGAAAGAGGAAAACCATTGTGGAAGTAGTAGCGGGGTACCCTTGATATTAATTATTATATTATATTCTATTGTATGAGTTACTTGGTGAGAGTAGCCATAGTGTGGTTGGTAACATAGTATACCTATTTAGGTGGTGGGTTAGTTTCACTTGTTTTTCACTGTGCATTAGCATGTTTCCTTTACTTTTTCATGAGAGTTTTCGTGGAGGATCCTACTGAGTATATTTTTATACTCACCCTATGTATATTTAAACTTCATTTCATGTCCATTTGAGCAGGTTGGGGATCAGTCTGGTGTTTACTAGCTTGGGGTTGCTGGAGGTGTTTGGGCTTGTGGTTGCTGCTATTTTACTTTTTTTGGGTACTTGCAGTTTTCCCAAATCAGTTGTAGTAGTTTTTCATGACAATTCATATTTGTACTTGGGTTTTCTTTCATATTTCTGGTTGAGTTGGAGTTGGTTGGTGTATATATTATCTCTCTATTCCGCATGTGTTCTCATAGACGGTAATGTCTAAATTTGTATGTTTTCTATACCCTCGGTGCTAATCGCCATCCTGGGGCCTATTGGAGGCAGTTTTCGGGGGTCATTATCTACCTTCTCACTTTACCGGCCCAGGTGGGGAACACATTGTGGGGAGGGCGTCATGACACATGCTATTAGGATCAAACATACAATTTATACTTATGAGTCATCCATCATTACCGAATTCTTTAGAGGGAGATATAGTTCCATCCTGTCGCATAAAAAATCATACATACATGTGCCAAAAAATACTAATCATATCATGATCTATAAAAACACATTGGTTTTTATAAACATAAAATCATAAAACATGGAATGAAATGGTTATCATTAACATTTCACAACATCATATACTATGAAAAGTTGATATTTTTATAACAATTTCATCAAAGCTTTAACTGTGAAAAGATTTTGGTTGAATAAAAATATAAAATGTAAAAGAGAGTTTGATTTTATGAAAACATAAACTATGAAAGAAAAATAGGATTTACAAAGACCACAACATTATGAATAACCTATTTATATAAAGAATATGAATGGAAACATTACATAATTTCCTTTCCTGAAATGGGTAACATCAACAAATTTAATTTTAGATGGAAAATAATTTTGAAATAGCTTTCAAAAACAATTCTTGAGGAAATTATCATTTCTTATTTATAGAAAGTGTCTGAATATATAAAATCATTTGAATATATTTTTCGTATAAAATACTTTTAAATCATATAAATAAGACCAGAAATAATTTTTGAATTATTTTTTTATAAAACCATATAGAATAATCTTGAAAACATTAATAACCTATTTAATTTTGAATTTTATTAAAACCTATAAAAAAATAATGTTTTTTTGAATTCTTTTTACTCAATAATATATTTATGAAGATTGAAATTTTTTTGAAACCCAATTCATTTAAAATAGTTTGAAAATTTATAAATAATGATTGAATAAATTTTAAAATCAATTTTACTATAAAACATATAAATATAATTGTAATCATTTTGAAAAAAACATAATCTATGAAAATTAGTTTTAAAAAACATTTTTTAAATTATCCATTTTAAAATGTGAATTTGGCTTCAAATAAGTTATGATGGGTAAATCTATACAAGCTGTATGTGGTAAAAATTACTTTCATTTTCCATGGTAAAAAGATTAGAAAAATTATTGGTTCTCAAATCGACAAGAATATTCCGATTATGATATTGGTAAAAGAAAAAATTTTAGAAAATTTATTTATAATATATAGGATAATTTTACAATATTCATGGAAATCATTTTTTAAAAATATTGTTTTGAAGGAACAATGATTTCCCACATAAGAGACGGTAAATCTTGGTTTTCCTAAAAACAATTTTTTTGATATCATATGTAGAATATTGTAGAAAATGGTTCAAATACATGAATATATCATGGATAAATAGAAAATAAGATAATTGAGTAATTTTATTGAGATATGGGATAAAATAATTCATCAAATAAAGCATAAACATAAACAATCATGAAACATGATGATATTGATTCAATAAACTCTTATAACTTCATAAAATGGTATCAGAATCTCCTTGTTATTAAGTGAAATTACATAAAACATATAATATCATGAAAATAATTATATTCATTTTTTATCATGTAAAAATATATCTATAGACGCCTCAAAACTAATTATGGTTTATAAAAGAACATAAGTCTCAATGATGGCAAAATGAGACCAATCAATTCTACCGATTTAATATCTTTTAAAACATAAACCCTTTGAAATAAAAGTGAGATAATTAATATGTATATAAAAATAATGCTTACTAATATAAAAATTTTATACAACCAAGGTAAGTATATACACTATACAAAAGGAATGGGTGGTGAATAAATAATGTATCTCATAGAAATAAAAAGTGGGATGAAATCCAATTACCTTGTGTCTTGACTCTCATCGTTGTAATTAAAAACACAAGTATAATAAATATAAATTTATTTAAAATCATTTAAAAACATATTATTTTATCTAATATCATATATGGTTTTACTATGTCTTTATATGATCATCTTGTTAACAATCATATGTTAAGGTTTCAATTTGGGTAATATCTGCTTGGTTCTTCAAAAGTGTCATAATTTGTTATATATTTGGTAATTATTCTTATATCATTATTTCATAATTTTAAAAAATATAAATATAATAAATATTATTTATATTTTTATTATAATAATCTATATAGTATATATGTAAAAAATTGAATAAACCAGTAATGGAGACAGTAAGTCATGTGTACACGTACACGTCGTTTCCGTTTTTTATGTTATCGAATGAAAAGAAGAAAATGAAATATATGTATATATGTTTAAAATGTCATTAAAAATAACTGAAATTTTATATATATCATATAAATTTTTTAAACTCAACCATAAAACATTTCATATACTGTGTGAATGAATGAAATCGCTTTAAGGGATAGTAGTCCACACATCCTATAACAAAATTATCATATTTACATCGAATAGAAAGGAAAAAGATATGTATTTTAATGAGAAACAATAATCATAAAAACGTATAAATATTATATTTTAGATATATTAATATTATTTCTATCATAATTTTCATATTGAGAGGCGGTAAAAGAAAAAATCAACAACCATCGTTTAGTGAAGTGGTAGTTCGTTGTACACGTTAACAATATTTTCATTACCCATTAGATGGATGTGTGTGTTAGTGTAGGTAAAACACATTGAATAAAAAATTACTAGTAAATTTATTATACTTATTTGTGATAGAATAATTTAATAAAGATAGTGGAGGTGATGGTGAAGGAAAATATATTAACGGAGCATCAAAGAAGAGGTTACTTCTTAATATAGAAACTCCTTTTGGCTTGTGCCAAAAAGCATCCTTGAATTGATTTTATCTAAATTAGACGATTATATGACTAAGGATGGGTATGTGGGAGGTTTTTTTAGAATATATTGGGAGGAAAAAATTTCTAAATAGTTGTGACGAAATGGGAGGAGAAGATGACTTTTATGGCGGTGGAGTGGCAGTCCTGTAAATATTTGAAGAGATAATTCCACCAAATTTTTTCTTATTAAGAGTGGATCCAATAATGAAATAATATTTATATAATGGAATATAGGGTGTATATATGACCCGAAAATTGCTCTCAATCCTTTTTATAGGTCTTTTGAGTCATAAATGTATTGTTTACTACTTAATAATCATTATTTTACCTTATTCGATGTAATTTGTTTTAATTACATTTACCAATATTTAAGGTCAAAAAATATTTGAACTTTTATAGATTTTAAATTATTTTCATTCCAAATATGTAATACATTTTTCCAAAATTCCAATCACATAAGTGGCTTAAATTAATTTTAAATTAATCCAACTAACAATACGACATTGTTGGTTTTTAATTAAAAAATGAGTTAAAATTGGTCAGTTTTTATATGATATTTCAATGTGAAATTGTTCCAATGAACTAAATTGGATTAATTGATAATAATATTATTATATGAAGCTTTTAAATAAATTTAAAACATAATATATCAATTTAAATAAATTATATGAAAAATCAATTTTGTTTTAAAATGATGTATTTTTAACTATTTATTAAAAAATTAAACATTACCAAAAAATTTGAAACAATTATCTTGAACTAATATATATATTTAAATTCCAAATATAATATTTACTTTAAAATTTTTGGTCACTAAAATATTAATAAATTTGATTTAAAATTGGATCTCGATTAAATGGTCGTAAAACTACTATTATATAAAATAGGTTTTTATGAAATAATTTGCAGTCATTCATATCTTATGTCTATATAAGCGACTGGATAAATATTAATAATATTTTATCGGATATATAAAATATAAATTAAATTAATATAACTCATTAATTTTAATTAATTTTATATAATAGGTTAATATAACATATTGGATATCGAAATAATAATATTTTCCATTATATTAAATATGTTTTCATATTCAATTAAAATTAATTGGTAACCTATAAATTCAACTTATATTTTTTTAAACCCTATAATTTAATAAATTATATAATAATATTCAGAACCACTAATTTAATATCTAGGTTATATCTTATTATTATAAATTATAACATTTTAATGATATACCATTGTTTGGTAAATAATCGCCCACTCCTGTTACGCAAGCCATTGATGAATGTCATGGTTGTTTATAATGAAAGTAAACATCTTTGTTCCATGTAGTGAAATCTAAAATTAATGTTTATTTTACTATAAGAATCACTTGTTTTTTATAACACGTTCAAAATAGAGATAATTATTATAATATAAACTATTTTTAGTGTTGCGTGAAATGAAAAATGTCAAAAATCTTAAATTAATAGAAATAATAAAAATGAAAAAAAACTCATAGAGTTAAATTATACACTTTTAAAATGAGTTTATTTGTTGATATTCTTCAAGTCTATCGATGTTTTAATAATTCAATGTTTCATTCTTTGAAAATCACATAGTAAAAATTATTATTCAAGCTTCTGTTTAAAAATGGAATGTTGGAACCATAAAAGTTACCCAAGAAAACAAATAAATAGGCGTCCACTTGTGGGAAATTATGTGGGATGTGAAAACATGGACTTGGGAGAAAAATCCGACAATCATAATCTGATGGATAGTGATAGATAAAATTCCTAAGAGAAAGTTGATAATCTGAAATCCATAAATTTGAAATGAATAAAGGAACCATTTATTACATTAGAAACAAAAAAGCTAGGCTAGTTTTTTTTGTTTCATGATCCTTTTTCATAATGTTAAATAATTTTCGTGGAATTAAATAGCTCATTTATTTCATTAAAACTTCACCTTTATTAGTTCTTTAATCCACATAAACTCTTTCTCCAAAATTGAAGTTGAATTTATCAATCCGAATGCATTAACATATCATGAGATTTTTGATATTCCATCCCATATATCTTATGTTATCATCAAAACCATATTTTTATAAAAAAATTCAAATATGAATAAATCTGCAGGTTGTAAGATAAACTTTATTCTCTAAAACATCATGAAAATGTTAACATAACATTTCCACAATTTACTATCCTCATAACCCATTCGAAAGATAAAAAACAATTCATTACATAGAAATTCATGAAATAAACTTAAGATTGATCCCATGTATATCACAAAGTACCACTGGGTTATCATATTCTAAATATGTGAATAACATCATTATATATTGCCTTGAAACAAGGTAATAACCTTAATTACTATAAATATATTTTTAAAACATGTGTGATTCCATATTCCAATGATTACAAGATATATTATTTAAATCAAATAAGTCGTAAACATCATCCATGATGGGATAGAACATTTGTAAATAATCATTTCTAGGGTAATCCACATCATCCAATTTACTTATTCCTAATCAAAAAATCATTTTCCAAATATCATTATCTTATTTTCAAGAATTATATTAGGGTTACCTTCCCTTAACAAAAATGTCATTTTTACATTAAATCACGTTACAATGTCTTCATCGCCACTAAACATATCTTTTACAACCCTTAATTAAAATATATACTAAAAATACTTATACATTTCATGATTTATATAATATATTCATTTAATTCAAAAAAATACTAAATTAATCCAACTTTATTCTAATTCAATTACTCAGGCTTCATCAACTTATTCGTTAATAAATACTTCCTATAATATGATATATGAATCATGTATTATGGTTACTCAGCCTCAATATAAACATGATTTTTATGATCAATGTTAAAAATATTGGGATAACATCATATATCCCTGGCATTTCATATACAGTCTCTTTATCCACATAAGTATAACCAGTACTCATATCAGCTTCTTGATTTCCATTTATAAATTTACAGATGGGAAATAAATTTTTCTAATTCCCTTTACATACACATATGAAAGATATCATGTTAACATTTTTCATAATTCTTCTATCAATTTACTAGAACCAAAATTAATTTGGTGAGAAACACAAACCATATAAGAAATCCACATACTAATAAGAAACAACATATGGGATGTCTAAATCATGAAACCCAACATTTAATCGATGACACCTTAGGATTATGGTTGTTAATTTATAGAAATAATCTATTCAAATCATTAATAATTGTTCATTAGGATTTTTTGATTTTCAAAAGAATATCCACTAGGATTGTGAAACTTGGTTAGAAGCAAACCCTATTGTGGTGTACCATTTTACCCTATGTCTGGACCAAACCATATTTTTAGAGTTTTTACCTCAAGGTATATATGTTCTAGAGCCCTATCCACTTTTATTATCTTCACATGAATGTATTTGTTGGAATAAACTAGCTATACACTTTACCAAACTTCTTAGTCATTTTTCTAAACGTTGTACCATCCTTGTAATTATCCTTTGAGACATCCCTAGATATATCCAATGAAATAATCATAAGGATGTAAATAATGTTTTCTAATCCATGTTTCCAATGGTTGACTAAAATTTTATGTTTATTCCAAATATGAAGAGTTAGGATTTATATACATTGATATTACATCATTTGGAAAATATTTAGTACATTACAAAAATACTTGACTGAGGAATGTAATATTTTTGTGTCTTTGGAAACATGGGAACACAATATTCTATCATGGTTAATTATCTTCATTGTCACCCATAATGATCCCCACCTTTACTTATTCTACCTAAATCCTTTCTTCATAACCTGGGAAAGGTAAACATAAAAAAGGTGTGAGATCTGATGATTAGTAATGGTAAATAAAGGGAACGTGTAACAATAACATGAGAAAAGGGTATAGAACTTAAGAATAAAATTTAATGTTCATGGAATGTATATTAAATATTGTAATAAGGATTAGTAGTTCATAATACATGGATCAGAATAAAATTAAGAGAATAATTTACGAATTCATAACATTGGAATAATGTAGGTAATTTGTGGAATACACTTTGGTGTATAATGTTGTGAACATGTATAAGTAGAAACAGGTTCACTAATTAATTTAATGACATGAAATAAGGCCCCTGCATCAATATATGGACAAGAAACCGGGTCCAAGAATTACATTCTGATCATGTAATTATTTTCAGAAATAACCTTATGGATAGGAAATCAGGTCCATTCATAACATTGTGAACATGTAATCATGGTCACACATAACCTTATGGATATGAAACTGGGTCCATGAAAACATTTCTAACATGAAATAAGGTTAATTCATAACATTGTGAACATGTAATTTGGATCACACATAAACATATAGACATGAAACATGGTCCATTCATAACATTGTGAGCATGCAATAATGTCCACTCAAAACATTTTTAACATGTAATCTGGTTCACTAAAAAAATTACAGACTTATAACTAGGCCCATGCATTAAATTTTTAATAATAATCATGTTCACGTATAACATTTATACTGATAGGTCAAATATTTTTAGCTGACACATTTGATGAAAATATTGGTCCCATATGTCACATAATAAGAGAATAAATATATGTGATTAAACAAATATTCATATCATGACCCATGATAAGGGATGGGGTTTTTATAAACATCAAATACTAAAACCTAAATGAAAATGGTTTTAATAACATTTCATTAATTCATAAAATAAGAAATTTAGATATATTTCATAATAAAATTCCTTAAATAATAACTTGTGAAAAGAATAGGGTTTCATAATGATATATCATATGGAAGAGAAATGTATTCCATAGACATTTAAACTGTGAAAGTAAATTAGGAATCATAAATCCCATGACATTATGTATAACACATTTATGGAATGAAGATGAGTGGATCCTTTAGATCATTCTCTAGATGTTCATGAGTAATATTAACTGATGTCATCATAAATGGGTAATGATTCTAAAATATCATTCAAAAATATTTCATGAGGTAAATAATTTTTCTTAATTTAAAAAAGTACTTTTAATACATAAAATCATTTGAGAATAATTTTCTTATAAAATACCATGAAAACTTCTAAACAATACTCGAAATCATTTTTAAAACCTTCTTCCTCGAAAACATATGAAATAACTCTCAAAACAATTTAAAATCATTTTTATAAGAAATATATTTGAAAACATATAAATAATTCATTAGAATGTTTTCAAAATAATTTTAATTGAAATAAATAATATATGTTTGATGATTTTTTGAAAAACAACTTTTGAAAATACATTGAAAACTTATAAATAAAGATTGAAAAAATTTGAAACAAATTTATTCTTAAAAATATATATAACAGTCTTGAAAAAAATTTGAACAATATAACTTAAAATTAATTTTTTTTAAAATAAAATAACTACATATTTAAAAATGAATAAAAATCAACAATGAATGGATGTAAGGTAAATCTATACCATCCATAAGTGGTAAAAACATATCTATTTCATGGTAAAATTGTTAGAAAATGTCTTTCTAATAAAGAAACAAGACGATAACCTTGAAGATATTGGAAAAAATGGGTTAAAATTTGTTTTTAATATTATGGGAAAATAACATAATATTATCATAACCCCTTTTAGAAAACATGGTTTTTAAGTAACATATATTTCTGACCGAAAAGAGGGTTGAGTCAGGAATTCTTAGGTAAACATTATTTTCTATATTATATACCAAAGTGTAGAAAAATGGTACCAATATATAAATATATCCTGAATCCTACAGGATATGAAAATTCATGAATCTTACTAAGATATGGGTTATAATATATCATTAATTGAAGCATATACATAATCAATCCTAATACCTGATGAGGTTGTTTCAACAAACTCTTATCACCTGGTAATATGGGATCATAATATCCATGTTTGAAAATGAAATTACACGAAACTTATAATATCATTAATATAATTATATTCATAGTTTATCATTTTAAATGTTAGTATATACACCTCAAACTAAATTTTGGCCCATAACAATATATGAGCCTCAAAATAGGCATATTAAGAAAAAACTATTTAACTGATTATATAACTTTTGAAACATAAACCCCATTAAATAATATTCATAAATTCGATATGTAAGTACCGATAAAATTTAATATACGAATCATTTAATAGATCAATTGGAATTGTACACAAAACAAAAAAGTAATGGGGGTGAATAAAGAAGGTATCTCCCCAAAATAAAACGTGAGAAGAAATCCCCTTACCTTTTGTATGGACTCTCATGCTACATCTTAAAACCGCTATTATAAAAAATATAAATTTAATATAAATATTTTAAAAACCCAGATAATTATATCTAATACCATATTTTGTTTTATAATTACCTTATATAACCCATCCTGTTAACTATTTTATGATAAGGATTCACATCGTGTAATATATAATTTGTTCTTCACATGTGTCTTAATTTATTATATCTTTGGTCCATATTCATATACCATGATTCCATAATTTAAGACATGATATAAATATAATTAATATTTATTACATGTGTATTATAATTTTATATATAAAAAATTATTATGAAATAGAAGACACTGTTCATGGAGACGGTAAGCTGTATATACCCTTGAACACTATTTCCATTTTTATAGATATATTGAAAGAGTGAATGATAATGAATTATAATAATAAATGTATTAGTACCATTTTAGTATAATTAAATTTTAATATTTATAATATAAGTTCACTTAACCGATCCTTAATTCATTCCATGTAGTGTGTGAATGAATCACATCGCTTTGAAAGGTGGTAGTCTACACTTCCTCAAATGACATTATAATATATACCAAAATCGAATGTAAAGAGATATGTCTTCTAAAATAAATAATGATGATGAAAAACATGATAAATATAATATGTTACATATATAATCATATTTAAAATCATAATTCCAACTATTAGAGGTGGTAATGGAATATTGAACAATCATCATTTAATGAGGAAGTAGTTCACCGTACACGTGAACAATATGTTCTTTACACATTATACAGATGTGTGTGAAACATTAGTTCAAAAACATATAATAAAAAAATACTAGTATAATTATAATACTATGGTTTTTATGATATCTTGGATGAAATATATTTCAAGGGTGGAGAATGAAAATAAATGAAAGGATATTGAGTAAAGAGGTTACCACTTAATCAGGTAACTCTTTTTGGTTTATGCTAAAAGGGTTACACAGGTTGACTTATTCCCATGGGAAGTATTATATGAGTATGGGAGGGGTTCTGGGGGATTATTTTAGAAATTGTTTTGGCGAGATAATGGGATTTATACGTGTGAAGAAGTGGGATTATTTGAGGTATTACATAGTGGAGGGGGAATGGTAATCTTGTAAATATTTCGAAGATATAAGTCAACCAACATTTTTTATGTATAAATTTGAAATAATGATCAAAAAATTTAGATCCAATGGAAAATATGGTTAGAAAGTTTCCATAAAATATCTCTTGGACAACTGTATCAGTCATTTTGATTCTTAAATTTATGATTTAGTCCTTAGTTAACCTTAATTTTACCTTTATTGATGTAATTTATTTTAATTAAATTCACTATAATTATTGGTAAAAAACTATTTTTTCCTTTTTAAACCATATGAATATGGATTATTCCATAAATGGAATCCATTTTCCCAATTCTAATCGTTGATGTGGAAGAAATTAAATTAAAATTAATGCCGCTGACGGGATGACACAACAGGTTTACAAAGTAAAAATGATTAAAATATTCCTATGTTTTTATAACCAATTTCAATGTTAAAATCGTTTCAATTTTCTAAATTTGATTAAATGATAATATTTTTTTACCAAATTACCTTTAATAAAATTTAATGTATTTGATAACCATATTAATATATATATTGGAGAATATGTTTTGAATTAATTCTCATATTTTTATGTATTCATAAAAATAAAACCTTACTTGAAAATACTAAAAAAATGTCATAATCAAAATTTTATGGTTCACATCCAAATATGAGGCTTATTTTTAAATACTAAACTCATAAATTATCTTTTAATTAGATTTAAAATTGGTTCTCTATTAAAAGATTGTTAAACTGCATTTATAAAAAATAGGTTTTTATTCAAAAAAAATAGGTGTTTTCTTATCTTTTGCCTTCCGAATATATTGGATGAATATTAAAAATATTTTATTAGATATATAAAAAGTATTTTACATTTATATGACTCAATAATGGTAGTAAATATCCTTTATTATCTTATAACAGCTCTGTGAAAATAAAAATAATAATAGTTTCATTTTATATTTATTTGGGATTTATATAATTTCCTAATTAATTTATAACCAATAAATTCATATTATATTTGATTAATCCATATATTCTCATAATATAGTTTATACAATTCAAAACCACTAATTTAACTATTGTTTCAAAAATTATTACTATAAATAATATCATTTTAATGATGTACTATTGATCTATAAAAAATCTACCATGTATGTTACGAAAGACATCAATGAATGCCATTAATAAATATTACCCTAGATAACATTGGTGTTATGTGTAGATAATTATAAACATTATGTTTATTTTATTAAATTATTAACCTCTTTTTGCGTATATCATAAGCCATATATAGTGCATTAATATAAAATAAATTATTTCTAGAATTGCTTGAAATGAAAAAATTAATAAGGATTAGAGTAATTTATTAATAATAATTAAAAACATCCCAGGGTTTGAAATTTGATCCCGTTAAAATTAATTTAACCCTAAAAATTCTTGTTGGCTATAAATGGTTTAATAATTAAAATATTTATTCATTGAAACCCACATTATATAATTGAATATTAAATATTTCAATAAAAATTAAATGTTGTAACCATAACGGTTACATGAAAATTTATTATTTAATGATTTTAAAAACCATCACCATTTGTCGTTATTTTATCCACCTCACATATTTCGTGAAAATGGAAGGTGAAATATTGATTTATAATATAGTAAATTATCATGAGATCTCTGATATTTCATCCCATTTTCCTTCAATTATCATCAACACTATGTTTTTGTAACATTTTTTCCATTATGTATAAATCCACATGTTATAAGATAATACATTATGCTCACAAACTTCATCCATTTTTTAATATAATCATTCCATAATTTATAAACCTCATAACCCTTCCAAATGATGAAAATTAAAATCATCAAAAAAATTCATGAAATCAGATCAACATTGATCCCCCTTATATATCATAAAGTACCACATGTATATCACATTCCAAATATGTGAATAAACTCATAATATATTCCCTTGAAATAAGGAAATGAACATAATTACCATAAATCCATTTGGAAAATATACATGCTTCTTTATTGAATTTATTACTGAAAATATACCATTTTTTAATAACGAGTTCAAGGGTAATATATACGATTCAATTTATGTATTTATAACCAACATATCTAAAAAAATATAATTATCTCAATTTCAGGAATTAATTATGGGTTACCTTCCCTTAAATCAAAATATAACATTTCGATGAAATCATATATCAATGTATTCATCACCATACAACATGTTATTTTCAATCCTTAATGAAAAATAATACTGAATATAATTATACAATTAACTACTCATATAACATTGTAATTGAATTCTAGAACATAAATACTTAATTAAACCAACATTCATAATAACCAACTACTCTGTATTCATTAACATAATAATTAATACCTCTTTCCTATAATACAAAAAATGAATCATGTCTTATAGTTCCTCTACCTCAATCGAATCGCGCATATTATTATCAATGTTAGTTGTACTAGAATAAAATCACATACCTTTCACATGTCGTTTCAGGTCTCTTTATCTTCTAAATTATTAACAAAACTCATACCACCTTCATTATTTTATTTATGATATTTCCACTTGTTAAATATATTTTCATAGTACCCATGCTTTCCAGATCTGAAATAGTAAATGTTAATCATGTTTCTTCTAGTTCTCTTCATTGACTAATACCCGAAATTATGGGGTGAGAAACACATATCATATAAAAATCCACATATTCTTGAAAAATAATTTATTGGATGTCTATATAATGAAACCTGAATTTTAATTGAAGACTGCTAAGTTTTATTATAGGTTATTCATATTCATGTTCTATTTGAAAACATAATAATGGTTCGTGAAGTGTTTGTAAATTTCCAAAGCATATCCCCTTGGAGTGTCAACCCAGTTGTGTAGCATGTTTTTTTTTAAAAAAAATTACATTGAAAAATGCCCTAAAAACATTTCATTGTTGTTACATCTATAAACATATGTTCCATATACACATCCACTTGTTGTATCCAAACATAAATTTATTATTTCTAACCAACTCTTTATATCCTTTAACAAAATTCCAAGACGTTTTTCTAACAATTAAATTATCCTTGTACATATCCTTAGTGACATCCCTATATATATATTTAGAAATATACATTGGAATATCATTAATGTATTCTCATATGTGTTTCCAATGGTTTAATAAACATATATATTGATACCTAATCTAGTGACCTAAGCTAAACATACATGGATATTACATCATTTAGATGAATATTCAATACATTACAGTAATATTGTCTCGAGGGCTGAAATGTTTTAGTGTCTTTGGAAGCATTGAAATAAATTCCCTATCATAGTGACAAATATTCAAAATCCCCTATAATGATCTCAAATTTTAGTTCTTTTACATACAACCCCTCCTCATCGTATTGGGAAAATAAACATAATAAATGAGTGATCTCAGATGCCTATTAAGGGTAATTATAGGAAATTATTAACTATAACATGATAAAAAGGGTATGCAACTTGATAATTAAATATGATATTTATAATATGTATATTAGTGATCATAAATATTATTCCCAGTTCATAAGATATGGATTATAAAAAATTATCAGCATAATCCATAAAATAATAACATAAGAATAAGACATAGAATTTGTTCCATCCATGTTGGATTCTAGAATTTTTATCATGTCTATGTAGAAACAGGTTCACTCATAATGTTAAAGACCTGAATCTACTTATGTACATTAAACTAGGTCTATGAATAGCATATTGAATATTTCATCTTGTTCGGGAATAAATATATGGACATGAAACCAGGACTATGTATAAATTTGGTAATATGTAATCAGGTTCATGCATAACATTGTGAAAATGTAATTTGGTTCACACATAAACATAAAACCCACAACCAGGTCCATGAATAACATTTTAACATGTAATAATGTTCACTCATTCCATCGAGAACATGTAATCAAGTTCATGCATAAACTTTTGGTCATGAAACTAGGTCCATGCCTAACATTGTGAACATGTAATCAGGTTAACCCATAAAATTTATACTCATGAGTCATCCATCATTAAGCAATGCATTGGCCGGAGATATAGGTCCAACTAATCACATTATAAAATATAACATACATATTCCAAAAAACAATAATCATTCATGGCCCATGCAAAGAGATGTGATTTTATAAACTTCATATCATAACCCATGTAATGAAATGAGTATCATTAGCATTTCCTCACATCCTGACCTATAGAACAAAGATAAGTTTCATAACATTTTCATCAATGTATAACCATGAAAATTAATTGGGTTTCATACACACATAATCTGTTAAAGTGAAATTGTATTCATAAACATATAACTCGTGAAAGAGAAATAGACTTGATATAAACCATGAATTTAACCATAACTCATTCATAGAATGAATATGATTGGAAAATTTAGATCATTTCCTAGAACGGAATGAGTGAAATCAAAATATTTCATGTTAAATTTGAAATAATTTTAAAATATAGTTCAAAATTGTTTCTTGAGGTAAATATCCTTTCTTCTATGAAAAACTATTATTTACACATCGAAATATTTGAAAATAATTTTCATAGAACATACCTTAAAATCATATAATGTATACATGATCTCATATTGAAAAAACATTTCCATAAAAATTATAAAAATATTATTAAATGAATTTAAAAAAATTCATTAAAAAACATTGAAAAATGTAAAGAAATATTTAATTTTTTTGAAAATAAATTTACATGAAAACAGATGAATGAAGATTGAAAATGTTTTGAAAACCATTTCATTGAAAAAACTATGAAAACTCATAAGTAAACATGAAAACGTATTGAAAACTGTATTCCATAGAAACAAATAAAATAAGATTGTTTTTTTAGACAAGGTTCTATGAAAATTAATTTTAATTTTATTAAAACATCAATTTAGAAATGAATAGGAATATCTAAGGTAATGATGGAAGTTAAATCTGTACATGTCATACGGGGTTAAAAGAACATTATTTATTCACAGTAAAAAGTTTTTGAAAAATAACTTATTCCTAAAATGACAATAATATTCCTTTGAATATTTCAGTGAATTAAAAAATTGTACAGATTGTTTTTTATTTTTATTATACAATGGTTCAATAATATTGAAAACCCTTTTTATAAAACACGGTTTAGAATGAACATAGATTACTGATTGAAGAGAGGGTAAATTTAGGCTTTCTTAAAAACTATTTATGAACTATATTATGACCCAAAGAGTGGAAAAATGGTGCAAATACATGAATATATCAATAATAACTATATGATAATAAAATTACAGAAAATTTAATGACATATGGGTTACAATATTTCATCAATGGATGTATAGACATAAAAAATATTGAAACATGATGGGATAGTTTCAATAAGCTCTTATCTCTTGGTAACAAGTGATCATAATCTTTATGTAAGAAAACGAAATTACATGAATCACATAATGTCATGAAAATATGTGGATTCATTTTTTATCATGTAAAATTGTTTTATACATAGCTCAAAATCAATTTATTTGAATAACAAAACTGAAGTCTCAAAGAAGTCAAATTGAGACAAAAATATTTTACCGATTTAATATCATCTTAAACATAAACCTCATGAAATAAATTAAATATAATGGAATCTCAATTCAAATAAATTTAACTATAATAAAAAATTAATAAATCCATTGGAATTATACGGACCACATAAATTAAATGGATAATGAATAAAGCATGTATCTGATGAAAAAAAGTGAGCTGCAATCCCCTTACATTTTGTGTTAACTCTCATCGTACACATTAATCCCACCCGTATAGTTAATATAAAATTATTATAAATCATTTAAAAACCACATTATTATATATAATACCATATATGTATTTATTATGATCTAATATTACCATCTTGTAAACAATTATATGCGAAGGATTCATTTCTGGTAATATCTTATTTGTTCTTCTCATGTATCTTAGTAAGTTATATATTTGTTACTTATTCATATATCAGGATTAAATAATGTAAACACTAATATAAATACCATAAATTTTAATTATTTGTGTTTCTTAATAATCTATTGAAAATATATGTTCAAAATGGAATACACTGTTCATGGAGACGGTAAGTCGTTCGTATGCATGAGCATTGTTTCTGTTTTCATTATTGTTTTGAACAAAAAAATTAATTATATATATATATATATATAATATCATTATAGTATCATTATAATTTAATATATATCATATACTTTCACTACACCCATATTAATTAAAATCTTCGTTGTATGTGAACGAATCACATCGTTTTGAGGAGGAGCAGTCCACACTTCCTCAAACAGAATTAGCATATTTACACCAAATGAAAATTAATGAAGATATGTGTTGAAAAAGGAATAAATAAGCCTTAAAACATAATAAATATAATATATAACATATATATATATATATATATATATTCCATCATAATTTCCACCATCATAACAGATAATGGAAAAATGAACAATCATCATTTTGTGGTGAGGAAGTTCGTCATATAGATAAATAGGATGTTCATTACCTATTAGATGGAGGAGTGTGTGTGTGAAGAAAAACAGATATCATAAGAACAAAATAGTAAATTTAGGAAACTATTTTTTTATTAAATCATTGCATTATGATGTTGGAGGGGTAGATATAGAAAATAAAAGAATGCAGCTAGAGGGAAGAGGTCACCTCTAAATTGGGTAACTCTTTTTGGTTTGTGCTAAATGGGTTACCTAGATTACATTATTCCCAAGGATAGGATTATAAGAGAATTATAGGGATGTTGGTACCTGATTTGAGAATTTTTCTAATATAAAGTGATTTATATGTGTGAGGAAGTGGGAAGATAGGGGCACTATCATAGTGGAGAAGGGCATACACTCTTGTAAATATTTGAAGAGAGAATTACACCCATGATTTTCATTTTGAATGTTGATTAAATAATAGAAACATTTATATAAAAGGGATGATAGGTTATAAATATTTCCATCCAATATATCTTGAATATTTATAGGTAATTTTCATTATTAATCATATGGTTTAGTTCTAAGATAAGCTTAATTTTACCTGAATCGATGTAATTAGTTTTCGTTACATTCACTAATAGTTTTAGAAAAAAATAATTTGAACATGTTATAAATTATAAAATATTTGGATAACAATTATGGAATCTATTTTTTCAAATTATAATCACATAAGTGGAATAATTTAATTTATTATTTATCTCACTAATGGGACCACATTGTATGTTTTAAAAGTAAAAATATTCAAAAGATAGCTATGTTTTTATATCCAATTTCAATATAAAAATAATTTCAATGACACGGATTGGACTAATTAAATATTTTTTTATATACATAATCTTATAAAACAATAAAATATATAATTTAACAATATGAATAAATTAAATGAAAATGTAGTTTTGAATAAAAAATCATTTATTATTAACTACTCAATAAAAATTTAATCTTCATAGAAAAATACCAAAAAAATTATCCTATTCAAATTTGAATGTTTAACATCCAAATATGATGTTTATTTATGTATATTTAATATATAAATATTAAAAAAAATTATTTAAAATGGGTTCTCCATTAAGAGGATGTAAATCTACCATTATAATAAAATAGGTTTCCATGCATAAAATTAGGTTTGCTCTTACCTTTTTTCTATTGAATCTATTGAATGAATATAAAAAATATCTTATTTAATATATAATAGAAATATTATATTATATCATTCACTAATTTTAATTAATTTTATTTATTATTTTTAAATTTTTTGGCTATAAAAATTATAACATTTTTCTTTATATAAAATATGATTTTATATTAACTTCTAATTAATTGGTAACAATTATTTTCATATTATATTATTTTAATACTTATATTTTCGTAAATTAATAATATTATTCATAAAAAATAATTTAATTACTAGGATATAACTTATTATTTTTAATAATAACATTTTATTGATATACTATTTTTGGTAAAAAAAATTGGCACACGTGTCACACAAGACATTGAAAAAAGTGAAGGTTGCATTAAATTCAACCCAACCTCACTGTTCCATTTATAGAAATATAAAATTTATATTTTTTGTAGTGAATCATTTTCTTGTTGTTCCACATAACACCATAAAGACAGATTTATTTGACATAAAACCCCATTTTTAGTGTTGTGTGAAATTTATAATATCAAAAAGATTAAATTAATTGAAAAATTTCCAAAAATCTCAAGGTGTTTCACAAAGGTTCTCATTCACGATATATTTCCAAACTCATGTATTGGGAATTCTATATATGAAAAATTATCCCCTACATCACAAAGTTTATAATTTATGAAACTCTATGTCACAACCCGTCCCCCAGGGCCCGTGCCGTGACTACCCCAAACCTACCATCCATTGGGAAGGGATGGCGACTAGCACCGAAAGGCTTATTCCCAAAATTGGGAAGGCATTGACTTAAAACCTATATAAACACACAATCCTAGAACACAACAAGAAACAACTGTGAAGTAAACTGTTGTAGTATAAAGGAGTGCTAAATGTTAAAGTGGCTAGAATACAAGCCCAACTGAAAGTACGAGTACAACTGAAAGTACGAACACCACTGAAAGAAACAATAAAACTGAAAAAATTGATAATAGATAATGAGACATACTCTGAGGATCCTAACAGAAGGGTAGGTAAATATTTCCTCCTCAGTAATCCATGTCTTCCTATCTCCACCGAGTACTGCCTAGTCCTGTCTCCCTCAAGCCTCAGCCCAGCTGATTGTCATCCGCACAAGAGAAAACAAGGCGCAGGAAAAACCATTGTAGGGGTGAGTATAATGATACTCAGTAAGGACCCAGAGACCCCTGAAGGTCTCTCAAAATTCCACAAGGATTGATCTCAATCACAAAGAACCTAGAAAAAGACACATGCCAATTAGAGACTCATATCAATCGAGGTATACAACTAAGACAAATAGGATATCATGCTGACCCACACTGGATCTTTATAAATCCTGATATCCATACATAGATTCTATAGGTCTAATAACAAGTAAAATTACATGTAAAACATCGAACACATGACCTATTAGAGAACTCATCCTTTATCGAGTACAGTGGGCCAATCGCATCACAGATAGGTTCTTTTCACTAACCTTGAAATACTGAGGTACTCCTCACCATTGCGTACCGTTGGTTTTCCAGGTCACACGGAGCCACTCCACCAATGTGGCTTGTTGAGGTACTTATCCCCATAATGTACATTGGCCACACCCCACTGTGGCCTACTGAGGAACTCCTCCACATCGCTTAGAGTGGCTGTCGAGTCAATCAGAGTTGAAAAGTCAGCAGTCGTTAGGTCTCAGCCAGTCGCAGGGTTTCGAGCGTAGTGCATTTGTGAGAACTTATCACCAATCAATCAGTCATATTTCAACTTGAATGTTGTATAATAAAAAATTAATTTTTTTAAACGTCATGTCACAAGGGTTCTTACGCAACAGATGGCGCGTCAACCGGACGCCCAGTCTGTGCGTTATTGGCATTTCAGTGCTGAGGGCCCGGTTTGATTCAGGTGTGATACCACCCATCCATACTCAATGTTTCTCCAAAACTCACATGGAGTATTTCAAAAGTTTTGTATATCTACAAGGATCCCAAAATCGTAGACTTTTCGTCAAACAGACATCCGGATCTCGAGATAAGGCACTTTCACTGTTTTTGGGACCGGTTGGGCCCGGGTCTAGTCCGACCCAGTCGGACCAACCCGAGACAACACTATCATTGATGGATCGTGGCAGACAGAGCCCATTTAGGAAGTGGACCATTATGGGGCGGCCCAAAAATTGGGGCACGGCGCATCCCGTTGGGTGGCGTCCCGTCGGGCAGGTGGCCCAGCCCATTGGAGGGTGGTCCGACTATGAAGGGATCATCCCATGGTGCTTCCACCAGGTGACTTAGGGGAGATTCTCCCCTGAGATCCTGAATGGACAATGGTCATTTGGCCATTAATGCGGCAGTTCCCCAGATCCCACCTTAGGATCGTGTTCCCCCTCCTATGTCGTGTCATTTTGCCTGATCTCCTGCTCACTAGTGGTGTGATATTTTGTGCTACCCTTTCTTTTGGTGGTCATCTAATGAGCCAGCCACCTTCACCGTCTGTCGCCGCTGACGGGCCATGACCCCTTTGCAAACTAGCGGCGTGTGATGGCACGCCACGCCTCCTTCACTGCCTGCCGATGGCGACTGCTTCGACTTCTGTTGCGTCTTTATGTTGTGGCCTCCTCTATAGGATTTCATTGCTATGTCGACTACTTCGTAGCTAGTTGGTGTAATTGTGTCATATTTCGTCCATTGAAGGTGAAGGGTGACAATGTTGTTGAGGGATTGGGTGGGGTTCGTTAGGCCTGTGGCCCCAGCGTTAGCACGTGATCAAAGGGAGGATAAAATATCTTTAACAATTTCTTGTATTAAACAACAAACAAAACCCCACAAGGATACCCTGTAACAACCTCCCTCAAAATAAATGATTTTTGGATCAACCCATTAGTCAGTTGAACCGTGTTCTTTGTATAATATTCCAGAACAGGGAAGAGAGAATATTTTAAGAAAACGTAAATGAAAAAACCTCAGACCTCAACTAATCAATAGAAATTCCCGCATTTGAAGTTTGATTTGTGTTCTTCATTCACACAATAGGCTTCTAATGACACCGTTTTCACATCATCCTCCAATTCTTGGTTCGGTGTCACATGTCACCTCCTGCTGAGATCAGCTCTATCTTCTGAGGTTTTGTAATTGTGGTTCTCCTTCAGCACATCATTTCTTGGTGAATATGTGTTGATACCCCTCCCCAAGATCCATATATATATATAAGATCAGGTGGGTAAATAATGAAGTTATAATTTAAGGGGGATCATCAATTTACAAGCTTCCTAATTCCCCAATGATGTCGGTACATAGGGATGGCAGGTCAATCCATGTATTGGCTTGACACATCACAGGCCCCACCCGTATACTTTTTTGTCAGATGATATGAAATAAAATAATAAAATTATTTCTTTTATTTTCTTTTAAAAAGTAGGAAAACATAAATTTTCATCCAGACCTACAATGGTCAAAGTAATGACTCTATTATGTGACTCCCTATGCATTGAATTCAATGTTGCCCTCCGATTTGTAATCTGAGAAATAGTTCATATTTTACAAAATTTCATTCATTCATTTACTAAACATACCTGAAACAATTTTCAATAAATTTTTACTGTTCTCCATTGACCCACACCGGTTGATGTTAGGCACCATCTCCGGAGAACACATCCCAAAAAACCCAACGGTACTCTCAGATTTTTAATCTGATTTACTGTTTAGATGTTATGGATTTTATTATGAAATAATTTCAACCTAATTATATTATTTACGAACAAAAATTAACATTCATTTAAAGCCCGCGCTGACCAAGGTTAGTTTCATCCTATGAATTAATACCCTCTTGAGTTCAGTGGTGGTCTCAGATTTTTAATCCGAGTTATAGCTCGTGAGTTATAAGCATTTGAAAAATAAAATAATTTTATTAATTATTTTGTTTATCGTTATTTCATTTTCACGTTTTCACACAGGATGCCCACGCCGACTAAACATAAGGTGTGCCTATGGTAAACCCTCTATCCTAAGAAAAATTGTTCCCTCATATTTTTGATTTGGGCAACTATTTAAGAGTTATTCCACATATTCTAGAAAACTTCTTACACACACTATTTAATGTTTAACAAAACTATGATAGATCATTTAGGGCACACTGGGCCCCAGAATCACGTGTCTTCAGATATCATAGTCTCAAAATAATTACCTATAATTAATAAAATTATATAGAAAAAAATCAGGACTTTACATTCTCCCAAACATAGATCTTTTCATCCCAGAATTCCACAACATATAATAGGAAAAATTGGGGGCACTGAGCATGAATATGATCCTCCCTCTCCCATGTGCACTCTTGGAGGTTCTTGTTCTTCCATTGAATGTACACCAGAGGTATGGACCAACCACTAAGGTCCCTCTATTTTAGATCCTCAATCTTTACTGGAACCTCTGTAGAAGTTTACTCAACGTCTAAGTCATGCTCGTTATGGTCGATGACGTCAGATGAGTTGTGCACATATCTCCTAATCTAGAAAACGAGGAAGACGTTGTGCACCTTCACCAACTGCGAAAGATGTTCCAATAAGTATTCCACAACACTTATCCTCTTAAGTACTAGAAGTGGCTTGATAATCCTCATTGATAACTTGCTTACCTTAACAAATCATCGTAGTCCCCATCAAGGAGAGACTCAAAGGAAAACATGCTACCCCTACTAGAATTCCACAGGTCTCCATACCATGTCAGCATACCAGATATGTCCACTTTTTGGGGTCCCCATCCTCTCTTGGATAGTCTGTACATTTTCAGTGGTAGATTATACCAACTCTAGACCCAGAAGAGCTAACTCCCTTGGGTCTTTTCCAACATATAAGAGATCATCAAGGTTGACTGTATAGGTCCTCGAACGGTGCCATACTGATGGAGGAGTGATAAGTGTTGTGGTATGTGATCTCTAATAATGGAAAGCGATCCTCCCAATTATGGAAAAAATCATGGATGCATGCACGTAGCACATCCACCAGTGTTTGAATGGTCCACAGTGTCAGGCCATCTGTATGAGGATGAAATGTGGTGCTCAAACATAGCTATGTCTCAAACGCCTCCTGCAAACCCTTCCACAACCTGGGTTTGATATGTGTGTCATGGTTAGATATGATCATCTATGTAACCCCATGATGTCGCACAATTTCCTACATGTAGAGGCATCCCTTTCTTGCTACTGATCCTGCTCTTGGATTGGTATAAAGTGGACTGACTTGTTGTTTCATTCAACGAAGACCCATATAGAATCATGTCCCATGGACATTCGTGGAAGCCCTTTTAAAAAGACCATTGATATATCATCCCACTTCCACTATAGAACATGTAGGGGGAAGAGCTAAGCCTATGAGAACCTACTGCTCGACCTTCATTTGCTGACAAGTGAGACATCGTGAAATGAACTCTGCTACTACCGTCTTTATCCATGGCCACTAGTATTGACACAAGAGGTCGTAGTACATCTTCGACACACCAGGATGTATAGCCATTGGGGACATATATAACTCTCTAAAAAACTCCTATAGTAGCACCACCGGTACCATGGTATTTCCTGTGAAGAGGATGGCGTTCTCCCCACATTCATAAAATCCATCAGGTGCCTACCTTGAGGATATCTAAACAGGGCGAGCCTCAGAGTTTTTGTCCCCATGTTGTGCCTCTATGACTCACTGATGGTGTCGGGGAGTGAGAGTCATAGACTGGAGGTATTCTTCTCCATCTCTATTCATTAAGGATATCTGCAACATGGCTAGTTGCTCTGTCACCTCACTCAACAACTGTAGACCATACCTCTTACTGAGTTCATCTACTACCACATTCCCCTTCCCATGAGTATAAACTATCTCAAAGTCATAATCCTGGAAGAATGCTAGCCATCGCTGATGTCTTAGGATCAAGTCCATCTGAGAGGATATATACTTGAGACTCTGGTGATCAGAGTTGATTATAAAACATTTACCCATCTTGTAATGTCGTCACATCTTCAAGGAGAAGACAACTGCTGCTAACTCCAATGTCGTGGGTGGAATAGTCCTGCATAGGCTACCTTAGCTGTCATGATCCATAAGCGATCACGGGTCACTCCTGCATCAGGACACACCCATTCCCAGTCCTTGACATGTCGTGGTAGACTACATTACCAACACCCTCTTCTGGTTTTCTCATGATGGGGGCACTCATCAGTCTCCGCATTAACCATTGGAATCTAAGCTGGCATCCCTCCATCTATACGAATGGCTGCCCCTTCTTTGTCAATGTTGAAAAAGGTGATGAATCTCTAGAAATGTCATGAACAAACCTTTTGTAGTACCTATCCAACCCCATGAATCTCTGCACCTCCTTCATGCTCCAGGGTGGCTACCTAGCAAGCGCAACCTCTATTATCTCTAGATCCACTTCAAATCCAGCCTCTGAGACAACGTGTCCTAGAATGTGACCTCTCATATCTAGAAAATTCAGATCTAGTGTTTATCATAAATATGGTCCTCTTAGAGTGTATCTAGAACTACTAATAGATGATAGGCATGATCCTCCTAAATCGTCGAGTAAACCAGGATGTCATCTATGAACCCCATAATGAAGTGATCGAAGTATGGATGAAAAACACTATTCATGAGTCCCTTAAATAGTTATGTAGATTTGGTCTTACCGAATGGCACAAAAAAGAACTCGTAATTTCCATACCGACTTCTGAAGTTTGTCTTCTGAACATCCTCGTCTAGTATCGTAAGCTGTTGATAACCTGATCTATGGTATATCATTAAACATCAATGAGCTCATGTATGCTAATTGAAAGTATCACCAATCCTTAGAAGAGAATACTTTTTCTTAACGGTCACTTGGTTCAAGAGCCAGGGTATAAATGGTGAAGAGGGTTTGGGTTAGGTTCTTTAGTCCAGTGCCCTCCATGTTTTATCATGATCAATGGTAGGATAAAATTGTTTTCACAATTTCTTGTATTAAACAACAAACCAACCCTCCCATGGATACACCTTAATAACCTCACAAAATATGAATGATTCGAAGATCAACCCATTAGTTAGTTGATCTATGTTCTTCGTATAATTTTCATGAATGGGGAAGAGGGAATCCGTTAAGGAAATTCATATGAATAATAACCCTACCTCGACTCGTCAGAGAAATTCCTGCACTTGAAGGTGGGTCAGTGATCTTTATTTTTGCAACAGGATTATAACGATGATTCCCGCATGTCGTCCTATGGTTCATTGTTCAGTGACACCCATCACCTCCAGCTCAGATCAAAATTGTCTTCTATGGGTCTGTCATTACAGTGCTCCTTCACCAATTCTGTTGACCTCACCTATTTTGATAATCCAAGCTATGCTTTCAAATACATTGATAATCCCAAATAATGTTTATCTATATATTAATTCTTTCAATATATGAAATTCTATTATAAAGCTGATAATAATATTAAAATAATATATGAAATATGTAAATCAATGTTTATCTATGTTTATATGAATTTTGAAATAATTCTTACTCAATCGGATATGTTTTGCATAAAGTAGATAGGTGTTAAGTCACTAATATGCTTATAGCTACTAATACAGATCTACCGGTACATAGTCTACCGATAGACATAGTCATCGATAAGAAAATGAGCCACCGATACAAATGAGACACTGATACAAAAAACCACCAATACAACCGAGCCACCGATACAAGCGAGCTAGTGATAGATCAAGAGCTACCGATAGAAGGAGTCACTGGTACATAGAGATACTGATACACAGTGTAACATCTACTGATACAAGGAGCTATTGGTACAAGTATTAGGAGATACCGATTGGAGCTCACTGCTATTAAAAGTCCGCTGTTACATATCTACCGACAGAAATCTCCTGATGAAAGACTTTCCAGTCACAGATTCCTAAACTCTACTTTGGTCAACATTATTTATTTATCAAGAAACAGTAATATTTTATTATTTTAATAAAATTATTGTTATTTAATGATAGTTTTTGGCATGTCAGGGAACCATACCTCATACCTGAAAATAGGTAATCATTCCCATTGCCGGAGATGAAAGCTATATAAGGAAAGACAAAGGCCGTACATAAAAAGGAGCACAAAAAGGGAAAAATAATTCGGTAAAATGGTGCATACAGAAAGAATACATCCATACTAGAAGAACACTGGAAATACACGAAGCGATCCATACAAGAAGTGAACACAAAAACCAAACTTCAGTCAAGGAGTGAATTACTACAGTGAGTTTCTCATACAATCAAGATGATCAAGATGAACCTGAAAACCAAGGAAGCAAATGACACTCTATTTCCAAAAAAACCAGGGAAGGACTCAGAATCATTTTTGACAAATCAAAAAAAGCCAAAGCTTCACATCAAATCACTAGAGCATTATAAACTCATATCTACTCTCTTAGTGATTATTCTATTTACATTTCGAGTAGTGTGTGTACTCTATATATTTTATACACACACTGTCTCATGTGTTAAACTAGAGTATCTCTAAATCCTCACAAAAACCATTAATAACTCTTTTGTATCCCACTGTGGATAGTGGTAGAGGTCATGTAAGACCTGGAAATCCATTCTGTTGTTGTTTTGTTTTCCCACGTAGAACTGTGGAACAGGTCTTAATACCTGGATAGTCTTTCCACTATTGTTTACCCCGATCATGGGTGTGGATCAAATTTATATAAATTGTTTGAGAGGACTATGTATTGGCTTGATACTAAACCACTTTGTTATATTTTCTCTACATCATAGATTAAGTCTAAAGTATATTACATACTTTATTTTCCACTGCTAATTATGTTGAAATTCAATTTGTTTTAAAGTTACTTTGATAGGTAATCTATCAAATGTTTGTAAGTATTTTAAATCGGTAGGTTTGTTTAAAAAGATAATTTAATCTTCTGATTAATTGGATCTCAATTCACCCCTCTTGAGTATCCAATCCTACCAATATTTTGTATCAGAGGATTTTTTTTGTTTATCAAGGTTTACAAAATACTGTGTTATTCAACTTTGATTTTAGTTGTATCTTAAAAATCCTAAATTTTTGTTAGTTCAAAATTTTATCTCTTTAAATATATTTTCTAAAATAGAATTATGGAAAATTGATTATACGTTGATGCTACAAACCAACCCCCTTCTATAATGGTACAAATAATGCTCAGTGGAAGCTTAAAATGAAAATTCATTTAGAGAGTACATGATTTCATATCTGGAATTCTATAGAAACACAATATATGATTCCAGACACAGAGAGAACTACTTGGGATGAAGCTACTAAGAAATCCTACAATAATAACTGTAATGAAATTAATGCTTTGAATTGTGCTTTAGGTGATGAGTAATTTTACAGAATATCTTCTTGTAAAACTACATATGAAATTTGGGACACTTTGTCTATTTCCCATGAGGGAACAACCAATGTTAATAAAATGAGATTGAACACATACACTATTAAATATGATAATTTTAAAATGAAGTCTGATGAACCAATTTCTGACATGCATATCTGGTTCAATGAGATTTTCAACACTATGAGCTTTCTTGGTAACGGTTTTCCTGCAAAAGAACAGATCATGAGAATATTATGATGTTTACCAGAAAGATGGAGTGGAAAATCTGTTTCCATTAGAGAATCATGCGACATCAACAAACTATCTGTTAAAGAATTAATTTTAAGATTATGATGTTTGAAGAAGAACTGAAATTAATCCAAGAATAATACGATGAAAAAAAGGAAGTCCTTGGCTTTTAAGTCTGTTGCCTCAAAGATAAAGGATAAGGAAAAATTTTATATACCTACAGAAAGACCAACAAGTGAAAGTTCAGATTCTGATAGTGATACTGAAATGGATCAGATAGCTAGAAGGTTCAAGAAGTTCTATAGGATGAAGAAATTTTTCAGAAAATCAAACTTCACAGGTAAATATGACAAAAAATTTCATTGGAAGAAGGATTGGAAGAATCCTAATAAAAGTGATGAGATTGTATGCTATGAATTAAAAAGGAAAGGATATGTGATAACTAATTGCCCAATGTTAATGTTCACGAAGAATCATGACTATAATGAAAATAAGTATAAGAATGCTATGAAAGAAACATGGAGTGCTTCAGAGTACAGTTCAACTGATTCTGATTCTACTCATGGTGAAAAATCTCAAAAAGATAACTTGTGTTTCCTGAAAAACACGTCTGAGGTAACATTGGATACTCCAACTTTAAATTCATATTATTCTGGAGTTGATTCTGATTCTGAATCTGAAAATATGTATAGTGATGAATTATTTTAATATTGTAATATGCTATAAGAAACCTGTAATGAATTGAAGGACATGTTTAATACCTTGATGAAACAGAATGCTCTAACCAAATCTGTAAAATATGCACTTGATTTAGAAAAGGAAAATAATGCTCAATTGCTGAAGGAAAATACTTCACTGAAATTATCTAATGATCAATTAAGGAAGTAATTAGAAAAATTCACAAATGGAAAATATAAAATTACACAAATGTTTGGAAAACAAGTGGCACCAAAATATACCACTAGAATTAGATATCAGCCTGGAAAAATATAGATTTCTAAAACTAGTTTTATTCCTAAACCTGGACAGAATGCTGCTAGTTCTAGTTCTGGGAATTCATATGCTTCAAATAGTAACTCACATGGTTATAGAACAAATAAAGTTTATCTTTTAAAATCTATCAATTCTATAAACTATTTGAAACCCATAAGACAAATATAGGTACCGAATGCTTTGATTGCTAAGCTATCTGGACGGATGAAAATCGGGGTACCAAAATCATTTTATGTTTAAATATGCTTCTGTAGAACCCGAACATAGAGAAGAACCTGGAATTTCTAGTCCCACCTTTACTAGATCAACTATGATTCTAAAGAATCATCCTTTAGATGTTGTTGTTGGTAATCATGATAGAGGGAAACAAACTACAGCTTCTCTAAGAAATCAGGTCGAACATCAATCCTTTCTTCCATAGATAGAACCTAAAAATATCAATGATGCAATCAATGATGAATTTTGGGTAATGGAAATTCAAGAAGAATTAAATCTATTTGAATGAAACAATGTCTGGGAATTAGTTGACAGACCTAAGGACACTTTGACCATAGGCCCTAAATGGGGTTTTAGAAACAAAGTTGATTAGTTAGGAAATATAGTTAGAAACAATGCTAGGTTAGTTTCACAAGGGTATAGTCAAGAGTAATGTATAGACTATGAGGAAACCATTTCCCTATAGCTAGATTAGAAGCTATTATGATTTTACTTGGATATGATGCTCATCTAAATTTCATGTTATATCAAATAGATGTCAAAACTGATTTTCTAAATGGTTTTATAATTTCAGATGTTTTTGTGGAACAACCACCTGGATTTACAAACCCCAATTCCAAAATCATGTTTTAAACATTCTAAATCTTTATATGGTTTAAAAAAATCTCCAGGAGCCTTGTATGATAGACTTAGTAATGTTGTTATTTCAAAAGGTTTTAATAAAGGGATTGATGATGAAAATATTCTTATTAAAAGAATTTCTAAAGATGTTTTGGTAGTACAAATCTATGTTGATGATATTATTTTTGGATCTTCTAAACAATCTTTCTGTACTGATTTTTCAAAGAGTTTGCAAAACGAATTTGAAATGAGTTTAATGAGAGAACTCAAATATTTTCTTTTTTTCATGTTTTTCAAAATAAAAATAGTATAATTTTGAATCAAAGTAAATATAAAAAGGATATTTTAAAATGTTTTTGTTTGGATAGTACTATGGAAGGTGATGCACCTATGAGTACTGTCTGTAAATTGGACATTGATGAAACTAGGAAACCAGTGGATCAAACAAATTATAGAGGTATATTTGGAAGCTTACATTACCTTACATCTAGTCAACCAGATATTATGTTTAGTGAGTGCATGTGTGAAAGATTTCAAGCTAATCTTAAATAATCTCATTTACATACTGTTGAAAGAATTTTCAAATATCTTAAACATACTATAAATTTAGGTTTGTTTTATCCAAAACAAATATCTTTTGAATTAATTAGTTATTAATATGTGGAATTTGTTGGTTACAAGTTGGATAGAAAAAGAACATCTGGAACATGTAATTTATTGGAAATATCCTTAGTATATTGGTGTATTATGAAACAAAATTTTGTTGCTTTGTCCACTGTTGAAGTAGAGTACATAGCTGCTGGTAGTTGCGGTGTAAAAATTCTGTGGATTAAACACACTCTTTTGGACTATGGATATGATTTTAATCATGTTTCAATAAACTATGATAACACTTGTGCAATTAACATTTCAAAGAACCCTGTATCTCACTCTAGGAACAAACACATTGATGTAAGGCACCATTTCTCGAAAGATCATTACCAAAAAGGTGATATTAATCTTGAATTTATAGGTATTGAACATAAATTTGCTGACATTTTCACCAAACCATTACGTTTGGATAGGTTAAGTTACATTAGACATGAGTTACGAATGATTAACCTTGACCGTTAGAAACCTCGATGTTATACCTCGCTGGTATGGAACCTCACTATTATACCTCACTGGTATGAAACCTCACTGTTATACCTCACTAGTATGTAACCTCACTGTTATACTTCACTGGTATGAATCTTCACGGGTACACCTCGCTGGAATGGACCTCACTGATAGATAAATCTCATTGTTAGGAATTCTCACTAGTATATCCCACCGTTATGTACACACTGTTTTTGCCTCCTGAATCTGTATCATCTATACATTACTTATTTTATTTTAAATATTTATTTTATGATTCCTAAATGATAAAATAGATTCATAGTTGCTTATTAATCCACCACACCTTTCCTTTACCCTCATGACTTATCACTCAAATATTGGGAAAACCCTAAGTTCCTCAAACAAGAGATGGAAAAAACCAAAATGCCTACTCTCAGAAATGACATTGCTGAGCCGAATGTGAAGATACAGAAGAAAATTCCAGAAGAAATTAGTAGAGTTAGCATAACCAGGTTGGAGAGGCACCCAGTGAACCCTCATTTAAAAATAGAGATATTATGATTGAAAAAGAGCTATGCACGGAATGGCTGATGTCTAGTAGATCGTTAGTTCTAGGGGTGCTGGATGATCAGAATTTTATAGAATGATTTTCGAACAATAATGGCCCCCACAATCCGAAGATCGGAAATTTGTTCTATGAGTTTGTATGTTTTGAGAAATCATAAGATTAGAACCGAATGATTTCATTTGTGAAAGGAAATGAAATATATCATTCATCTGTTGAGTGGATTGAGTACCTGAGAATACCACATGAAAGAGTTTATGGTTATTCATTGAAGACATCACCACCTACCAGTGATATTTTTGATTATGAGATTGCCCTAGAAGAGCTCACTAGTAGTGGCTAGCAAAGAAAGGTGGTGTCTGCTCAAGTGAATGGTGAGAACAGATTATTGTTCATGTTTGTGCAACATTAGATAAGCCCAAGAAGTGGGGACTTTGGAAGTCTAACATATCATGATATCTATCTGTTACAACTCTTGAGACATGGTGTGAAGGTGAATTTGTGCACTTTTTTAATGATTCAAATAGAGGATATGACTAGAATCAAATCAAAGACCAATGATTTATTATTTTCCAAGTTTATTTCTATTATGATTAAAGTGAATGGGGTAGCTGAGTCTCATGATGAGAAAGTGGTAGTAAGGAATAAATTTTGTATCACAATAAATTTTACAAATACATGAAGATAAACTGGAACCCTTGGAAAAGAGAATGGGTTACTGATGACAAGAATATATAGGATAAGCTCAATCATGTGGATCATCCTTCAAGGCCTAAGGATGTAAGGGATCCCGGTCTAGGACTTAATGAAGAAGAGCCATAGCATAGTGATGATTTAGAAGAGGAAGATTCATCTACAACAAATGGAGGTGATCCTGACTTGCCTCCTAGCTCAGCTCTTGAAGTTGTGTCACAAAGAAAATGAATGTGCTTTGAATCTACCTTGTACATAAAATATTTTGGGTGTAAGAAATAAATATAAAATTAAGGATGAGGAAGACCAGAAGAGAGAAAATAAAAAAAGAGGCTTCTTGATAAAATGAAGAATAAGTTCAGGCATGTGAAGCATCTATTTCTGTCAGCTTGGGCCTTAGTCCGCTGATTGGATATTCCCTAATGCCATCTGATGAATTTGATGAGGTTGATAGACCATTACCAATTCTTCAGGAACCACCTTCTATTGTAGAAATGAATATAGTTATGCAATATTCTTCTGAGGAAGTAAGATTTGTTGAGGATTTCATTACTATACAAGAGAATGCACCTATTGAGGGGGAGCATTCAACCAGGTTTGGCAGTGCATCAGTGGTTGTTGAGTTTGAAGACTGGGAAGAGGACCCGTCATTTGTAGTTTGTGGATTGTATTACCTAGATTCTAATAATGATACATACCTTTGAAGACCAAAAATCAATTATGATATTCAGTCTGAGATATTAACTAGAGATGTGGAAAGAATACATGATCTGGATAAGTTAAAGTCTGATCTTAAGGCCAGTTTTGTATAAGAGACATGAAAAATTGAAGTATCCTTAGTGTCATCCATTCAATCAGTTATGAAAAACTCCGTGACCAGTATAGTGTATGAATGAGCACCTATTATTGTGCCTGCTAATATTATTAATAGGAATGATCTTGGATCCTTAAAGGATTGTCTTAAAGAGTCTTTGAGTGCTTCTATTTTCTAGTCAATGAATCAATTTTTTGAAGATATGAGAAATGTGGAAAATCATTTTTAACTCTCTCTTGGGTGTAATGTATCCACCTCTATGGTAGAGATAGTAGATGAAGTCAAAACATTCCAAAATCAGATGTCTATCTTGGAAAAGGATTTTAATGTTCTAATGAAATTAGTTGTCTCTCTGGAATCCAATATGTGTTCAAAATCTCAAGAAGACAAGGATTTGGCCTATGTAAAGAGTGAGGTGAGCTAGATGGTTTCAGTTTTTGAAGGCTTTAAAATGTTTGTGAAGAATTATATCGGTGCCCAAGATTCTGTAGTGAAAAATATTTTTAGTGGGCTAACTAAGAGTTTCAAGGAAACTGTAAGCTTCTCTCTTGGTTCTCTTGCCTACAAACCTTCAGTGGATTTGGATAAGATTAGATCTTTGATGAATTAGGATCTTGGTTCAGCATCAACCAGTGAATCTCTGGACTCATCTGATCTGACCAAAGGGGTGACTTCTACTAGAGATACCACTAGAGATATCAAGAAGATTGTTCAAGACTATATGAGATAAGCTATTGCTTCTCCTAAAGAAGTAAAAGACAAGGTATATTACTATTTTCAAAGGTTTTACATAAAATATCAACTCAATAATAATTTCAAGCTTATGTTAGAAAACATGAAGCTACCACCAGTCAATCAATCCTTCAGAGAGCAAGTCAGCAAGCTCATAGAGTTGACACCTACCAAACACAAAATCATGGAGAACAAGGAATATTTAATTTCTTCTATGGAAAGACGAGGAGGAATAATTATGGATTTTAGAAATATCTTGTTTCCCTTCCTTCATGTTGATGCTCGACCAGTGATTATACATACAAATTTACCTGCCTCTGCCTCTATTAATTTTCCTATTCAGATGACTCCATCCCAAGCTATCTGAATCCTTAATCCTATGATCACTAAGAGAGCTACACAATATATATCAGGAATAGTTTCCATAGCTCAGCCTCCTCTGATCATTTTTGGTGTTCCTAAGCCTTCACCTGCATCCAGCACACCTGAATCTTCTTCGGATCCAAAAGGGAAAATCTCATTCGGAGGTCATGGATTGATCCGTGGAAAAGATTTTTGATAGGAATCACCTTTACTTTTTTTGTTTCATTTCTGTATTTCTATGTATCTTTTTTCTTCAAGGAATATATATGATCTTACTTTCTTTTACTCTTTGTTACTTATCTTCTCTTATATTTCCTTTTTGTCCCAATTTTTTCTAATCACAAAAGGGGATAAATACTATCTAAGGGAAACATAATATTATCTAAGGGAAACATATCTGGGGGAGAACTAATATATTTTATGAAAAAGGGGGAGAAATACTATCTTTTCTGCATTCAAGTCATTTTCCTTTGGTACGTTTGATTCATATTTTACCTTTGACATATGTGTTTTATAATATATTCTTTTCTTTGATAAAATTGGATTTAATTCTATAACCTCTGATTCATTTCTAATTATTATGGGATTATAATATCATAAGTTGTGATTATCAAAAAGGGGGAGATTCTTGACCTCACCCGTTTTGATAATCCCAATTATGCTTTCACATACATTGATAATCCCAAATAATGTTTATCTATATATTAATTTTTTCAATCTATGAAATTCTATTATAAAGATAATAATAATATTATAATAATATTTGAAATATGTTAATCAATGTTTATCTATGTTTATACTAATTTTGAAATAATTCTAACTCAATCGGATAAGTTTTTCATAATGAAGATAAGTGCTAAGTCACGAACATGCTTATAGCTACTAATACAGATCTACTGGTACATAGTCTACTAATAGAAATAGTCACCCATAAGAAAATGAGCCATTTATACAAATGACCCACTGATACAAACGAACCACTGATACAAACGAGCAACCGATACAAGCGATCTACCGATAGACCAAGAGCTACCGATAGAAGGAGTCATCGGTACATAGATCTACTGATACACAGTGTAACAGCTACTGATACAATGAGATACCGGTACAAGGACAAAGAGATACCGATAAGATCTCACTGCTATACAAATTCCATCATTATATATCTACCGACAAAAACCTACTGATGAAAGACTTACCAGTCATTGATTCCTAAACACTACTTTTGTAAACATTATTTATTTATTAATCAACTATCATATTTGATGATTTTAATATAGTTAATGATATTTAATGATAGTTTTTGGCATGTCATAGAACCGTACCTCGTACCTGTAAAAATGTAATCATTCCCATTTCCCGAGATGAAATCTATATAAGGAAGGAAAAAGATCGGACATAAAAAGGTTCACAAAAAGGGGAAAAGAATGTTGTAAATTGGTGCATACAGAAAGACTACATCCATACTTGAAGAACACTAGACATACACGAAGCGATCCATACAAGAAGATAACACAAAACCCAAACATTATTCAAGGAGTGAAGAACTACAACGAACTGCTCATATACTCAAGCTGATCAAGCTGAACCTGAAAACCAAGGAAGCAAACGACACTCTGTTTTCCCAACAAAAACCAGAGAAGGACTCAAAAGCTTTTTTGAAAAATCAAATGGAGTTCAGAGCTGCACATCAAATCACTAGAGAATTCTAGACTCATATATACTCTTTTAGTGATTCTTCTATTTACATTTCTAGCATTGTGTGTACTCTGTATATTTTTTACGCACATTGCCTCCTGTGCTAAACTGGAGGATCTCTAAATCCTCACACAAACCTTCCATAACTCTTTTGTATCCCACTATGGATAGTGGTAGAGGTCAATTATGAATTGGACAACCAGTGTGCTGTTGTTGTTTTTTTCCACGTAGAACTGTGGTTGAGGTATTAGTACCTGGACAGTCTCTGCACTATTTTTTACCCCGATCCAGGGTGTGGATGAGATTTATATAAATTTTTTGAGAGGATTATGTCTCGGCTTGAGACTGAACATGTTGTTTATATCTCTTGGTCATATTATATTAAGTCTAATGTATATTACATACTTTATTTTCCGCTTCTAATTACATTGAAATTCAATTTTTTTTATGTTACTTTGATAGTTAATCTAGAAACTGTTTTTAACTATTGTAAATCAGTAGGTTAGTTTCAAAAGAGAATTTAATCTTCAGATTTAATTAACTAAGACCTAATAAATCTTTTGAGAACCTAATCAAACCATTACAGTTTTACAAATTCACTATAGTTTAACTGCATTTTTAAATTTGGGGATTTTAAGATAAATTTTTATAATAAAAATTTTAATTAGAACTCAATTCACCCCCCTCTTGAGTATCCACTCCGACCAAAAAATCTGTTTCATGGTGAATCTTTTCCAATACTCAGCCCCCAACTCCATATATTTAAGAGTGCGGGTGGGTAAGTAATGTTGTTAGAATTTAAAGGGTCTCATCAATTAGGAAACTTTCTAATTCCCCAATGAATTTGTTACTTATGGTTGGTAGCTCAATCTATTTATTGGCATGACACATTGTTGGACCCACCCCTTTACTTTTCCATTGGAGGATATGAAATTAAATAATAAAATTATTTCATTTCATTTATTTTAAAAATTTGTAAAAATTAAAATATTCTTGGACCTACTATGGTCAATGTAAAGCCTTCCTTATGTGAATCCTGAAGTTGTGAATTCAACGGTGTAGTCAGATTTTTAATTCAACCAAGAGTTCACCAGTTAGAAAATTCCGCTCGTGCATTTACTGAACGTCAATGAAAAAAACAATAAATTATTAGCATTAACCCTAGACCCTGCCCCGGTCGATGATATGAGCCTATTATGGAGAACATTCCCCAAATAACCCAATAGTAATATTAGATATTAAACCAGAGTTAATGTTTTGATGTTATAGTAATTAAACTAAAATAATTTCCACTTAATTATTTTATTACCTTACAAAAACTAATTTTCACTGGTGGCCCGTGCTATCTAATGATAGTATCGTCCTATGGAAAGAAAACCCTCATGAGTTGACTGGTGGTCTCATATTTTCTATCCGAGTTACTGTTCGTGAGTTATAAGCACTTGAAATATAAAATAACTGTATTTATTTATTTATTTATTTTACGGTTATGAAATTTTCGGGATTTCTCACACGAGGCATGCATAGAATAAAATTAAGTCACAGCTAGGGTAAACCTAATATCTTCACCATAACGGTTCCCCCATATTTCTAAACCAGGAAACCGTTTAAGAGTTATTCCTCTTTTTTAAGAAAACTTTATGACCCAAACATTCATTAATGGAAATCCCTCTTGATCTAATTAAATGTCTCTTTATGTAAAATGTTTATATAAAATTTCAACTCCATTAGTTTTGTTTTATGAATTGTGATCATTTCAAATATAGTCGATGAATAGTGATCACATGATTATTATAAATATAGGGCATTAGCAATCTGATTCACTCGGACAAAGGAAGTGATGGCCTCATCTAGTATAATTGCTCCATATGAAGCCCATTTGTCGGAGCTCAGAAAAGAGGTGGCATCATTGGGATTCACTCTTAACCAATCCCAAGACGAGCTTCAACATGTCATGATTGAACAGAACCATCTATGGGAGAAGTCTAAGTAGATAAAGATCACCACGTGTGCATTGTTATCTGATCCACCCCAAGAGTCTGTCACCATCGCGCACCTTACCCTTAGGTCTTATGTGACTGTTTTAAAGTGTTATGTATCAAATCCCTAGTACTGTGGATATTCACATTATTTTTGTATATAATAATGAATATTCATTCATTTTATTATTGTTACCTTGTAAATAGATTTTAAAGCACAAATAGTATTTTTAGTTAATGTTCATCTATGTAATCAATTTTTATGAATTAATGTATTTTTGAGTTAAATAATATTTTTATTAAATATTATTATTATTATTAAATTAATATATATTAAATATAAATGATTTTATAATTTTATGAATGCAATTGTAATATTTATTATGGTTTGAAAGAGAATTTTGTCAAAACCCATGAATTTTCAATAAATGTTGGTTATTTAAAAAGTGAAAATTAACTTATGTAGAAAATTATTTGGATATAATATATATTATTTCTGGAACCAGGACTTTGAAATTATCTAGTGGTGAATTTTTCTTATTTTTCTGAGATAGTCAAATTTTTGGATAATAATTAAATACCGTTTAAATATATAATGTTTTTTATGACATCATAATGACCCAATAGTGATTTATTAAAATACTATAAACCTTAGGTGCAGCCAATATATTTTTTACCGTTATGATAATGTGATTTTGGGTTTGATTGATTTATTTTAAAAAGCATTAGTGGACCCTTCAAGACTTATTAAACATTTTGTCTTTTGAAATTTTTTCCTTTGGAGTGTGACTCACCTCCACACAAGCCACACCATTATTTTAAGAAGTTATGACTTTTTCATTATACAAAAATGTTTTCCACTTCCCTTTTCAGAAACCAATGAGAAACAACCACGCGCTGGTTCATGTTATGGACTAGTTTAATGTGTGGTGTCACAAACCTAAATAGTAATTAATTCCTTCACCTTTACTATATAAACCCACCCAAGCTCCCACTTCCTCCTCACTCAAAGCCTTGTGAGTTCATCAAACCTATTCCATCCTCTGTTTGGAAGTCTCCCAAGGTTCCCCAAGCTCCCATGAATCCTCAATTAAACCTCTCACAAGCCTTTGGATTCATACTTCCAAGTAAGGGATTTTCTTCCTTTATCATTTTTTTCAATTTTCATAATGTTATTATGCCCTTTTAATTAAAATTATAAATGTTTTGGTATGGTTATGCACCTCCCCCACACATATGTCTTCATGTTTTAGTTATTTGAGACCCCTTTCACTCTCATTAATTGCCTCCCATGTAAACCCATTACTATGCCGAAATTCCGAAAGGAAGTTCTCTCTCCTCATTTACATTCAAGAAATTATTTTGAATTTTGAATATAAATTCCATTACAATTTCTGGTACATGTATTTATATGTCCCCATTACTGTCCTATTAATTTACATATGATAAGACACCCATTTCTCTCTCATCATCCATTTTTTATGAAATATTATGTTACGCTGTTATGGTGCCGAAATTGCACTGATTTTACAAGCCAAAGCCATTGTGTAGTGAATACCATGCCCATTTCTATATCAAGGTTATAAACCATTATGTACATTTACTTATTAATTATAATGTTTCATGTATTATTTCCACATTCCTTTATCGTTGAATAATTAATGATGTTTTATGAATCCATGTTATATGATCAATGTGGCACACTTATGCATGAAATGAAAGGTTTAAAAGGGTGTTCCCTTATAGAGCTCCAACGCGTTAGGAAAAGTATAGTATCATGATAAGTAATTTGAAATGGATGTTGACTCATTCTATTTAAAGTTCAATGAGGTTTTACTCATGCTTCATGTGCAATGAGGATTTACTCATGATCCATGTGCAATGAGCCTTGGATCATGCTAATTCCATGGTAAGTGTTGTTGCCACATTTCCATGTTTTGATGATCATGCTTTATGATGCATTTATGTTTATGATTCTATTGTGATCTATTGATATGACTATTTTCTAACATGTATAGTATTTCAAATGTTATTCCAGGATTAATCCCTTACTAGGATTTATATATCACCCTTTTATTATGCATATCCTCAGTTTATCCAACAAAATGAAAAGTACGAGGGAATGTAGTGGTCATGTAAAGGAATATTTCAATAAAGATATTTTTATACATGTTTAATGTTGTTATATTATGACCTAATCCCAAAATACATGAGACCTCTCGATTATATATGTTGTATTAAATGAAGATTATGTAATAAATTATGATTAATTGTGTAATAAAAGAGCAGGGTTGTTATATTTGGTATCAGAGGATAAGTTTAGTTATTTTTAGGATTAGGGTTAGAAAACCCTAGTAAAAACATAGAGACAAGAGTGAGTATAATAAAAACATCCCTAAGTATTTTTTCAGTATTGAGTAAGTGGTTTATCAAGAAAATACACCCTTGTCTGGATACGACCAGTTAGAGGTGGCTCTGGCACAAATGTATCTAAGGGGTAAAACCAGAAAACATCGATTTGAGATAGACTCGAAAAGGAACGGGTGCACGACAACGGGCCTTGTTGTACTCTGTGTTATGACACTCCCATGGGAAATGCATTGGTAAATTCGTAAGCGTAGTATGAACCATTATTAAGGGACAAAAAATCACTTAGAATATATGTTAGAGAGTATATCATGGATAACATAGACTAAATCCAATAGATTCATATATGAATGAAATAAAAGTGTTTTATAAGTCATAAGTTTTTTCCTTGCATTACCCTTTATGTGTTACCCCTAATTTTCTTTTTATTCCAGATAATGGTCGGTAATAGGAGGAATCGGGCTAACAACCGATGTAAAGATCAATGTAATGACTGTACAAATGAGATGCCCAATCCAATGGTAGTGGGAATTCAGAACTTTTTCACTATTCTCTCTCATCTAACTCACTATTTGAATAGAAACATGGGTCATGAAAAACATTCACCCCCCCCCCCAAGAAATAACATGTCGTTATCTAGATGAATCATGAGACAAAGGACCCCTACATTTAATGGATCATCTGATCCTTCAATCTCTGAACAATGGATCATCTCCAAGGAAAAGATCTTCTATGTCCTTCAATGTTCTGAACAAGAGAAGGTTCTCCTGGCTGCTTATCATATAGAGGGTGAAGCTGCTAAATATTGGATGTTGATCTAAAATATGAAGCCTAAAGAGGAGATTGAGTCATTGGAATGGAAGGATTTCTAGAAAATGATTTTTGATAAATATTTTCCGTGCAGCATCTGGCTTAAGATTGAATAGGACATCTATGCCCTCAAGAAAAATGATGATGAATCTGTTGGAGCATACAAGGAAAACGTCTCGAGGATTGTACGATATGCTTTCGTCTTTGTCGTTACACCCGAATGCAAGGTTGAACACTTCATTGGTGGGCTAAAACCTAGCCTTCAGAAAGATTATGTGATCTGTGACTTCGACAGGTATGAGGAAATTGTCTGATGTGCCCTCAAGGTCGAAATCGAGATTGGGGAATCTGAGGGGTATCAAGGGGATACAAATCGTAAGGTGGAATTCAATGGTGGCAGTTCGATGGATAAATCCAATGGTTCCAAGAAGATCCAGCACCCCACATGCCAAATGTGCGGAATTAAGCACCCTAGAAACTGCCAGAAGGGGATGAGGAAATGCATTAGGTGTAGAAGATAAGATCACCAAGTTGTTAACAATCTGCAAGAAAGACCCGTAGCTGTGATAGAGGAGAGGAACGATCCGTTCGAACCCCAACGCCTGGTTCATTGCTACAATTGGGAAGAACCATGGCATCATGCAAATCAGTGAACAAAGCCAAGGGTCTTTAGAGGAAGCTAACAACCTCCAAGGCAGAAAGGGAGAGATGTTTCCATCACTACTGCCGAAGTAAACCACTACAACGAAGTGGTTAAAGGTACAATAGTTATTCATTAATGAATATAAAAGGTACTTTTAACTTCAGGTTCTATGAATTCTTTTATATCTCAAAAGTTTAATAGTACAATCCCAGCACCACCACACATCATTCAAGTTAAGATGTCAGTGAGTATGGAAAATGGGGAAATCATTGCGTCCGATGAATATAACACCTCCCCTATCATAATATGTGGATTGATCTTTCTGGAGAACCTAGTCATACTCCCAATGGTGGAATTTGATGCAATTCATGGCATGGATTATCTTTCCTTATATAGAGCCAACATAAATTTCCATGAGAGAGAAATAAATCTCCTTGTGGAGAATAGTCACCTGATTCTATACAAGTGCAAGGAGGAAGATGAATCTTCTTTAGCTGCATCATATCAAGCGTGGATACTAATGCCTTATGATCACGTGTAACTGGCACAGATGATTGATTCTAAGGAGGAAACCATCTTAGAAGTCAAGCCTATTGTGACAGAATTCTCTGAAGTGATTCCCAAGAAATTACCTGGTCTTCCTTCTAGAAGAGATGTTTAATTCTCAATTCATCTTATACCTAAGGCATTGCCAATTTCTATGAATCCATATTGAATTGCATTTTTTGAGCTTGTGGATCTAATGAAACAACTATAGGAGAATCCGGATAAAGGATTTATACACCCATGTGCTTCACCATGGGGTGCATCAATCCTCTTAGTCAAGAATAAGGATGGGTCAATGCACCTTTTCATTGATTATCATGAGCTTTACAAAATCACAATAAAGAATGAGTATCCTCTCTCATGAAATTATGACTTGTTTGATCTACTATGTGGTGCACAGTACTTCTCAATGGTGGATTTGCGGCCGAGATATTATCAAATAAGGGTGAAGAAAGAATATATCCCAAGGCTTTTTTTCGTACAAGATATAGGTATTATGAATTCATAGTAATGCCTTTCAAACTCAATAATGATCCAGGAATCATCATGGACTTGATGAATAGAGTTTTTAGAGATTACCTCGAAAAATTTGTGGCTTTATTTATAAGTGATATTTTGATATACTAAAAATCAAGGAGGATCATGAGGAGAGTCTATGAAATGTACTAGAAACCTTTTGGAAGGTGAAGCTCTATGAAAAGTATAGCATGTGTGAGTTCTCGTTGAAGGAGGTCTAATTCTTGGGCCATATCATCACAATAAATGACATATATGTGGATCCCTCCAAAACAGATGCAATTTAGGGATAGCTGAGCCCAACATCAGTAACAGATATCCGTATCTTTTTTGGATTAGCTGGATATTATCGATGATTTGTGAGAAATTTCTCATGATTGTACAACCCTCTTAGAACGCTAACTCCAATGGGAATATAGTATTCTTGGAGTGATTAATGTGAAGAAATCATCAACGAGTTGAAAAGCAGGCTTATCACTGCTCTCATGATCACTTTAACCCCAAGTGGAGAATGTTTTGTGGTATTCAGTGATGCTTCGAAGAAGGGCCTGGGATGTGTGTTGATGTAAAATGACAAAGTCATTTCCTAGGATTCAAGACAATTAAATGTTTATAAACAAAACTATCCAACACATGACGTCGAGTTGGCTATAGTGATCTTCACTTTGAAAATTTGACGGCATTATATCTTTTGGAAGAAGTTTTAAATATATACGTACCACAAAAGCTTCAAGTATATATTCATACAGAAAGAGTTGAAGATTCTCCAACGAAGATGGTTAGATCTTGTCAATGTCTAGGACTACTCAATACATTACCACCTTGGGAAAGTGAACAAGGTGGAATATGCCCTATGTAGAAAGGAACTAGTGATTGTATCATTGATGAGAATTAAAAAGGATCAAAAATAAATAAATTTGATGAAGATTAACATGGGAATCATAAATACGGGAACATCATCAATCCTTTCACAAATTATTGCTCAACCATCAGTTTTGAAAAGGATAATGTATACTCAAAAGGATGATCTGGGAATTCAGAAAGAAGTGGAAGCTATAGGAATAGGTAAATCATTGGAGTTTAATGTTAATGAAGAAGGAATTGTGATATTTGGGAAAACACTATTTGTTTCATCATGTCCAAAGATGAAGAAGGGTCTTTTAGATAATGCACATAGATCAAATTTCTCTATTCACCTAGGAAACACAATGATGTATCAAGATCTCTGAGAGAATTATTGGTGGGATTATATGAAGAAGGAGATCGCTAAATATACATCAATGTACTTAGTTTTTCAATATGTGAAAGTAGATAGGAAAAAGTCTAATGGGATGATGAAACCATTTCTCATAACCTAATGGAAATGGGAGAACATCAGCATGGAATTTTTCACTAGACTTCTATAGACATCCAAATACAACAATGCAATCTAGGTTGTTGTGGATCATATTACAAAGGTTGCACACTTCATTGCTATTTGGTAGGATTTCTCATTGGATAAACTGGAACAGATATATTCCTGGGAAGTGGTAAGGCTACATAAAATACCACTATTTATTGTTTTTGATCGACATCCAAGATTCACCTACATGTTTTGGATGAGTCTTCGACATTCTCTGAATACTTAACTGAACTTTAGTATGGCCTATCATACTCAAACTGATGGCCAATCCGATCAGACTATCCTATCACTTGAGAACATGTTGAGAGTGTGTTCAATGGACATTAAAGAGGGATGGGGTTAGAAAATTCATCTGGTTGAGTTCTCTTATAATAACATTTTCCAGTCGAGCATCCATATCCCACCATATGAAGCCCTTAATGGGAAAAGGTCCAGAGCACCAGTGTGTTGGGATGAGGTCAGTGAGCGTATGCTGCTTGGACCATAAATGGTCTATGAAATGGTGGAGAAGGTGAAAAAAATTTAGTATCATATCAAGGCAGTTCAGAGTCGACAAAGGAGTTATGCAGATAACCTTCGACGAGGCTATGAGTTTAAAGATGAAGACATGGTATTTCTATTCATATATCTGTGGAAAAAGGTCACGAGGTTTGGAAATAAAGGGATGTTATGTCCAACGTACATCATCCCTTTCACGATTCTGGATTGTTTCACGATTTTGGGCTATCGACTAGCACTTTCACCTACTATGGTAAAAGTACATGATGTCTTTAATGTATCCCTATTATGAATGTACATACTAGACCCTTCACATGTACTATCTTTGGAGGTTGTACAGATAGAGTATGCTCTTTCTTATGAGGAGCAACCACCGATGATCTTATATCATAGAGAAAAAGTTCTAAAAAATAAGACTATGCTCCCATTATGGTGTTGTGGCGAAACCACATGTTTGAAGAAGAGATGTGGGAATCAGAAGAAATGATGAAGCATAGTTACCCACATCAGTTTTAGTGTGGGAAATGGAAATTTTGAGGTTGAAATTTCTTAAGGGGGGAAGAGTGTAACGACCCAAACTTTAATTAATGGAAATCACTCATGATCTAATTAAATGTATCTTTATGTGAAATAATTATATAAATTGTCAATTTCTTTGGTTTTAATTAATGAATTGTGACCGTTTCTAATATAGCTGTTTAATAGTAATCACATTATTAGTATAAATATAGGGCATTAACAATCTAACTTACTAATACAAAGGAAGTGATGGACTCATATAGTATAATTTCTCTATACAAATCCCATTTATTAGAGCTCAAAAAATAGATTGCGTCATTGGGATTCGATCATGACCAAACCCATGATGTGCATCATCATGTCATGCTCGAATGGAACCATCTACAGGAGATGTAGAAGTTGATAGAGATCACCATGCATGCAATGCTATCCGAGCCACACCAAAAGATTGTCACAATCGCGCACCTTACCCTTAGGTATTATGTGGATGTTATAAGGGTTTATGTAAAAAATCTATAGTACTATGGTTATGTAAATTATTTTTTTATATAATAATGAAAATACATTCAATTTATTATTGTTATCATGTAAATAGTTTTTAAATCCCAAATATTATTATTATTTAATGTTCAACTATGAAATCTATTCTGATGATTTAATGGATTTTTGAATTAAATTATATTTTAATAAAATATTATATTTATTTTTAAATTTATTTTTATTATATATAAATTATTGTTTAATTTTATGTATGAAATTGTAATTATTATTAAGGGTTGAAATCTATTTATCTCAAAACCCATAAATTTTATATAAATGTCAATTTTTATTTTAAAAAATAAAATTAACATATTTAGAGAATTATTTGGATAAAATTAATATTATTCTTGTAATCATGATGTTGATATTATCCAATGGTGAATTTTTCATAATTTTCATAGACAGTCAAATTTTTGGGTAAAAATTAAATTTCGTTTGAATATATAATATGTTTAATGACATAATAATGACCCAATAATGATTTAATAAAACACAATAAAACTTATTTTCTGAAAATATATGTTTTTACATTAATATAAGTTAATTTTGGGTTTTTTCTATTTATTTTACAATGATTTGTTAGACCCTTCAATACTTATTAAACATTTTGTCTTTTTAAATTGTTTTCCTTGAGAGTGTGACTCACCTCCAAATAAGCATCCAAATTATTATAAGGAGTAAGTACATTGGACTTATAACGTATTTTTTTCCATATCTCTTTTCAAAAAACCATGTGAGAAAACTATGTGCTGCTTTGGGGTTTGGATTAGATTAATGTGAGTTGTCCCAAACCTAAAAAATAAATAATTCCCTCACCATTTCTATATAAACCCACCAAAACTCCCACTTCAACTTCACTCAAAGCCTTTTGAGTTCGTCCAAACTCTTTCCACCTCTCTCTAGAATCCTCCCATGGTAACCCATGCTCCCGAGAAGCCTCTCTCAATCATCTCATTAGCCTTTGGAAGCGTACTTCCAAGTATTGGTTTTTCTTCATTTCTCATTTTGTCCAATTTTTTTAATGTTGTTATGCCCTTTTAATTTCAATTATAAATGTTTGTTTATCATCTAGAATATTCCCCACAGTGTCCTTTTTTTGGAATGATTAGAGACCCCTATCTCTCTCATTAAATTCCTCCCATGTACAACCGTTACTATGCCGAAATTCCTAAAGGAATTTCTCTCTCCTCATTTACATTCAAGCAATTCCTTTGTATCATGAATCTAAATTCCATTACAATTGTTGAGACATGTATCCATATGACCCCCATACTTTCCATTTCATGTAGATATTATTCTACACCCATTTCTCTCTCATCAACCATTTTTTATTAATTCTTACATCACGCCGTTACACTACTGAAATTGCACAGATATTCCAACCCAATGTCATTGTGTTGTGAATACCATTCCCATTTATCTATCAAGTGTATTCACATTTATACACATTTACATATTTATTATAAATTTTAATGTATGAATTCCACATTATATTATCATGGAATCAATAATGATGTTTTATGAATCCATGTTATATGATCCATGTGGAACACGTATGCATGAAATGAAAGGTTTAAGAAGGGTGAGCCCTTATAGAACTCCAATGCATTGGGTAATGTATAGTATCACGATACATCATGTGCAATGGTTTTTGACTCATCCTAATTCAAGTGAAATGAGGTTTTACTCGTGCTTCATGTGCATTGAGGATTTACTTATGCTCCATGTACAATGATCCTTGGCTAATGCTAATTCAAGGTTAAGTGTTGTTTCCACATTTCCATGTTATTCTTATCATGCCATGATGTTTATGCTTCTCTTGTTCTCTATTGATAGGCCTATTTTCTAACATGTATTGTATTCTTCATGTTATTCCCTGATTATTCCCTTACTACATTTTATAACCCACCCTTTTCTTAAGCATGTCCTCAGGATATCCCATACAATGCTATGTAAGAGGGAATGTAGTTGTCATATAAAGGTAGTTTTCAATAAACATGTTGTTATTCATGTTTAAATTTGTTATGTAATGATCCTTAGACATAAATACATTTGACCTCTCAATCATCTATGTCGAATAAAATGATGTTTATATAATAAATTATGTTTAATTGTGTAATAAAAGAGCAGGTTGTTATAAAAACTGCTTATGTGCACTATTTAATGTTTAACAAAATATCGATGGATCATTCTGGTCACTCTGGGTGTCACGAACTGGATCTGGTCACCACCATTAACGGAACCAAACCCGAAGGCACCAGACCCAGCCCGTGGCAAGGCCCGAAGGGCGTTCCCTATCCACATAGGCTGGCACAAGTGCCCGGGTATAAAAAAAAACGGGTTTGGGAACGATTTACCCGAGTATAAAAGCATAAATCATAAAAAAACAATCAATTATTAGAATCTTAAATTTTCATGCTAAGCAATTCATAACAAAACCATATCTGAATACATATGTTTAAAGACACTAAAATTAGTATAAAAACAAATAATTACAACATAAATACATCCCCATGGACTCCACGCGACAAGGGGATCATCACCCGCAAGCCATCTCCACAACTCCGCCTCAACGATATGGACTAACATCCCGAACCGCCATCACCCTTAGCCTTACCTTTACCTGAGTCAAGCATAAGCAGGTCTAATTACACCCAGGGGTGTAAGTAGGGTGTGAGACTAAGACCAATAGGATACCACCAGATGATTCCAAAGAGCATGCAATACAATGTGAACAAAATAAGCAATTTTAATACACAAGGTGAAACAATGTTAAAATTCAATGAAATGCAACTTTAAAATGAAAACAGTTTTTTCCCAGAATTTCAGAATGTTATCACATTAAATAGAAATGTGTGATACTATAAATTACTGCCAAAAACACCCCACCACAAGGGTAAATACCACAAATCCAATTAGCATCAAAATCGGGAACACCCCTAAGCACTAGGTTGTATCGGGCCCTATGTACCTCGTACCTCGGTGTAGAGTAACCATAGAAAAATCTATTCTCGTGCACGAGCCAATAGTAGGGAACATACCCATAACCTAGTATTACCCAATCATCATCAAAATAGTTTAGTTAGAGTTTTCTTTATCCAGATGCTAAGTGGAACAGACACAAAACCCATCTAATCCACTAGTCGTACTAGTACAAATCAGCCCCACCTAGGTACTCGCGCTTCCCCTTTTTGTGCTCAAAAAATTTCAGCAAACAACACACATCATTTTTCATATAAAATATCACTAATTTTCACAAACAAATTGTACAGTATCTAAACACATTTTATACCATTTAAAACACACAATAAAATAATTTTATTTTCAATAAAACAACCTCTCAAAACATCACATTGTTTTGCACCCAAAACTCTTTAAGATATCCAATGTTCACACTATGTTCACACGTGTAAGTCATTAAAACAAACTTTCAGTTAAATACCCTTTAATGAAACCAACAATTAAGTTATGGGTCAGCCCAAAATGAACCAATAAAAGATTTGAATGAAGAACCCCCAATTTCACAAAAAATTGGAACTTAAAATTCATTTGCATTATAAATGCAACTAAAACCAATTTATACAAAAACATTATAGTGAAATAATAATTAAGGTACCATGAGAACAGAAAACTAATTCACAAAAATTGCACACACAATGGAATCACCTACCAAAGTAACAAAAACCCTTGAATCTCCGTGCGAAAATCAAATCGCACCCCCGCCGCACCAAGAGAGAACTAGATCAAACCTAAAACCACATAAATTTTCCAAGAAAGCCAAAAGTTAAACCCTAGGTTCTAAATCCTTGTTTCTAGACATTATTAAACTCAATTATAACTGATGAAACCCTAAAAACAATGATTTAACCCCAAAGTAATTTGAAAGAGGAAAGAAAAGGGTTCATTTACTTGAAGTATCTTGAAGTAATCACTCCAAAACACCAGTAGATGAAATTTAAAAGATCCAAAATTAAGGGTTAGTTCTAAAAATATGTATTAGGTCATTTAAGAACTATAATGGAGGAAAAATATTTATAATGGGAGAGTTATGAAAGAAATACTTTACCTCTTCAAATCTGAGTGATTTGAGTAATCTATGCAGTTCGGCACCACAATGCGATTAACCAGAGCTCTAAAGAGGTGGAAGAGAGCTCAGGAGCGCGTATGGGTTCATTGGAATTGGGTGAGACTTGAAATCACCGAAAAATCCCAAAAATTGAATAAGTTATAACAAAATCAAATTTTATTTTTAAAATAGGAATTGGGCTTTCGGGCAGGCCCAACCCCTTAGATAAAACCCCAAATAAACCCTGGTTATGGACTTTTAAAAGCTCCAAATTACCTTGGTGGTGTTAATAGGTTGGGGGAGGTCAATTAGGAATTTGAATGGATGAAAAATGTTGAAAAATGAAAAAGTTATAAAAGATACAAAATTTATTTTTTAATCTGGAATTGGGCTCACGGTTTGGCCCAATTCATAAATACTCATCTATTCCTCCCTAAAACCTATGGAAACCCCCAAAACAAATAAAGGGTGTAAATTAATTGAAAAATACCTTTAAAATATGTCTTTAATGTGAAAATTCTCCCCACCATGAAGGACTTTCCGCCCCGAAAACTCAACATGAATCTTGGTTGGAAAACAAGAATGGGTACTCTTCCTCGACCCATGACTTCCACTCCCATGTCTCATGTGTATCATTCCCATGCTTCCATAAAACCCGAACTAAAGGAATGGACTTCCCTCGAAGTATCTTCTCTTGGGAGTCCACTATTTTCACCGTCCTCTCAACAATATAAAAGTCAGGCTCTATCTCTAGTTCTTCCCAACTCAACACATGGGATGGACCCGGATTGTATTTCTTCAACTGAGAGACGTGGAAGACATCATGGATAGACATCAACTGAGAAGGTAAGGCCAACCTGTATGACAACTTTCCTATATGCTCGATGATATCAAAGGGCCCGACATACCATGGAATCATCTTACCTTGCTTCCCCAATCGATGATGGCCTAGACGAGGGGCCACTTTTAAGAATACCCTATCACCCACAGAAAACTCTAGGTCTCGACACCATCGGTCAGCATAAGATTTATGATGACTTTGAGCTATCAATAAGCGATGGCCGATCAACTTGAACTTCTCTAAAGTCTCCTGCACAAGGCTTGGCCCCAACAGTGAAGTATCCCCTACCTCAGCCCAACATAGGGGGGACCGACAAGGCCGACCGTAGAGCGCCTCAAAAGGGGTCATTCCAATCGTGGATTGGGAACTATTATTATAAGAAAACTCAACCAATCCAAAATGGCTATCCCATGAACCTCCAAATTCCAAGACACATGCACGAAGCATGTCCTCCAAAATCTGATGCGCCCGCTCTGTCTGACCATCCGTCTAAGGGTGGTATGCTGTGCTGATCTTAATCTGAGGCCCCATGGCCTTCTGAAGGCCTTCCCAAAATCGAGAAGTGAAACGTGGGTCTCTATTTGAACCAATAGATGATGGTACACCATGGAGTCTCGCCACTTCCTGAAGATACAAATGACCCAACTCATCTACTTTAGTTGTATCTTTTATTGGAATAAGGTGGGAAGACTTGGTCAGACGATCAATCACCACCCAAATAGAATTATTACCCCGAGGTGTATGAGGTAAGCCAACAATAAAGTCCATGGAGACCACTTCCCACTTCCAGGTTGGAATGGGTAGTGGTTGGAGCAAACCAGATGGCCTTTGGTGCTCTGCTTTCGCCTGCTGACATGTGTAGCATCTCGAAACAGATTCTGCTATGTCCCGTCTCATACCAGGCCACCAAAACTGCCGACGAACATCATAATACATCTTAGTGTCACCCAGATGGATATCCAACTGAGACTGTTGGCTATCATGCAACACCACATTCCATAGAGACGATGGAACTACTAAACGGCCTTTGAATCACAGGATGCCCTCGGGAGATGACGACCAATCAGAGGATGTCTCCCCACCATGAAGGAACTGCTTCGACCGCTGACGAAGATCATCACTGGGCTGTTCTTACTGAATAAACTCAAATAGAGAAGGAGTCAACTGGACTCTTGCCAAGAATGCCCCTCCACTGTGTTCCCTGGTCTCCACATGCATCTGAGAAAAGAAACCCATTAATTTCCACTCATCACTAGACTTCCTCAAAGCCTGCACTGGAACTCTTCTGCTCAAAGCGTCGGCCACTACATTACCCTTGCCTGGGGTATAGACAATGTCAAAGTCAAACCCCTGCATGTACTCGATCCAGCGATGTTGCCTCAAGTTGAGGTCCTTCTGTGAGAAGATATAAGCCAAGCTTTTGTGATCAGAGTATACCACAAATTTCTCCCCAAAGAGGTAGTGACGCCAAGCCTTCAAAGCATGCATCACTGATGCCAACTCCAATCCATGGGTAGGGTAGTTATTTTAATGTGGTCGAAGTTGGAGAGATCCATACGCGACCACATGATCATCCTGCATAAGCATGCACCCAAGACCCATACCTGAAGCATTACAACAGACCACATATCCCTTTCCTGCCTCTGGGAAAATCTGCACGGGGGCGGTAGTCAGCCAACTCTTTAGCTCCTTGAACGAAGCTTTACATTCTGGACCCCATACAAACTTCACCCCTTTCCGGGTGAGGGAAGTCATCGGTGAAGCAATCCAAGAGAAATCCCAAACGAATCGCCTCTAATAACCAGCCAAGCCAAAAAACTCTTGATCTTGAACACATTCTTCGGTTTCTCCCACGACATGGTTGCACTAATTTTCTCAGGGTCCACTGAAACTCCATGCTCTGAGATCACATGCACCAGAAATCTCACCTCTCTGATCCAGAAAGTGCACTTTGACAGCTTTGCATAGAGGCAGTGATCTCGTAATGTACCCAAAACGATCCTCAAGTGATATTCGTGTTCCTCATCATAGCAAGAGTATAGCAGAATGTCATCCATGAACACCACAACAAAGGAATCAAGATACTGATGGAACACCCTATTCATAAGTGCCATAAATACCACTGGAGCATTGGTCAATCCGAAGGGCATGACCAAATACTCAAAGTGGCCGTACCTACTTCGGAAGGCTGTCTTAGGGATATCTGACTCCTTCACCCCGAGTTGATGATACCCTGAACGTAGGTCGATCTTTGAGAACCACTTTTCCCCCTTTAACTGATCAAACAAATCATCTATTCTGGGCAAAGGGTATTTTTTTAATTGTTACCTTATTCAGATTCCGGTAGTCAATGCACAACCGGAGGGATCCATCAGCCTTTTTTGCAAACAACACAAGAGCGGCCCAAGGAGAGACGCTCCGACGAATGAATACTTTGGATTCTAAGTCATCCAGATGTATCTTTAATTCCCTCAACTCGGTGGGGGCCATGTGATGAGAGGGAAGAGATATCGGTTGTGTTCCCGGTGCCAAATCAATAGAAAACTACACATACCGCTTCGGGGGGAAACCTGAAAAATCATCTGGGAATACCTCAGGAAATTCATTCACTACATGAGGTAGTACACCTTCAGGGGAAATACCAACCTCTAACACAATAGAATATAACCGGATGATAACACTTCCCAACTCTGGGAGTGGAGGCCCTGCACGACCTGATCATGGATCCCATTCTCAATGAAAAACCTGACGACTCCCATCAAGTGTCGTGAAACTCACACGCCGTCTGTAGCAATCGATGTGTGCCTATAAGTGTACTAGCCAATCCATCCCATGTATGACATCAAAAAGGTCCATATCTAAGACCAAGAGGTCCCACACCATCTTGACCCCTGACACAGAAAGTGCACACGAGGGGCACCTGAGGCCCTTCTCCTTCTTCCTTCCCAACGGTGTCACCAACTCCATTGCAAAAGACATCAACTCGATTGGTAAATTCACTATGTCCACAAAATGTCAAGAATTGAATGAAATAGAGGCACCAGTATCAAAAAGAGCAGTAGCTATAGAAGATGTGATCAGAACGGTACCTCGAACTGTCGACGGTCCTGCCTCTGATCCTGCTGGTGACTGATCCCTTGCATGGATATGTCCAATATCTGCGTGAGGACGACCGCTAGTTTGTGGTTGTGCCCTGAACTGGATCTACCCAGATGATGATCCATCCCTATCATCACGACCACCAAATCGAGATCCCCCAGTCCTCGACGGCTCAGACATTGCTGGGACTCCTCTTGAAGCCACTGAACCTGCCCCACTTGGGAGTGGACGTGCCACACCACAGAAGCGCTGCAAATGCCCTATACCTCCACAATGTTAACAAGGCTTCGGAGGAAGAGGACATGCTGGTCGAATATGCCCAGGCCTCCCACACTGGTGGCACATGACCGATCTCGCATCAGAGGCCGTAGAAGAAAACTGCCTGGAAGTGTGGCATGAACTGCCCACTCCTTTCTTCACATGATCCTCCTGCTTCCTTTTCTTCCCTGAGGAGCTGCCACTGCCCACTACTGATACTGAACCATAGAAACCTGCCCTAACTTTCTTATCAATCTCCACCATGAATGCATGATCAACAACCTCAGCATAGGTCCTCAGCTTAAACAAGAACACATGGGAGTATATCTCTGGTCGCAAGCCTTTCTCAAACCTCTAGGCCTTCTCTTGCTCATTAGATTCAATTTCTGGATCATACCGAAAAAACTCAGCAAAACGGTTGGCATACTCCATCACAGATAGATTACCCTGAACATGTTCCATGAACTCTCTAGACCTGGCATAATACAACACCTCAGGGCAGTACTGTTCATTGAAGATAGCCTTGAAATCTCCCCAACGCATCAGCTCATTCTTCCCAGCCGGAATCACTGACTCCCACCATTTATGCATGGGACCCTCCAACATAAAGGAGTCACACTTCACCCTGAGATCCTCAGGTGTTTCCAGGAACTCAAACATAAGCTTGATCTTCACGATCCATTCATCTGCTTCCTGGGGTTCTATGCTACCTCAGAAGGAAGGAGGCTTGTTTTTCAGAAACTATGGTGCTTTATCTTTTCTAGGACCTATCTCTTCTTCCCTAATAGGAATAGGAGAAAGATCTGATCTCTGTCCCAAAGCATGGATAGCCCGAACCACAGCCTCCATGAGCCTCTGATCAATCGGCGTGGGAGAACTCTCTCCAGCTTCCTCCTATGGGTGCGTGGGAGCTTTCTGGGGACGCATGTTGATACAAAATGCAACAGTCACAAAACAATATTCAATACCACAATTCTGAAAATTTTAACCAAATACATCAAATATAAATAAACTAAACACATTCATTTTATAAAAGAAACAACTACTCTACATCTGCATGATGTCCACATGTGGTCTACAACCCACACGTCTCACCTGGAAGTGAAGTCAATCCGTAAATTCCAACATCCCTTGGTGACTCAAGGTCTGCCATGAGAGGTGTGGGCCAGGCACCCTAATCACAACTAATACCCCGAGCCCTGACAGTCCTAGCTCCTTTCTATCCCGACTCATCCCAAAATAACAATATAACATAAAAACATTAACCTCCTTTGATACCATTTTGTCACGAACCGGATCTGGTCACCACCATTAACGACAGTAAACCTGAAGGCACCAGACCCGGCCCGTGACAAGGCCCGAAGGGCGTTCCCTATCCCCAATGGCTGGCACAAGTGCCCGAGTATCAAACAAATTGGGTTTGGGAATGATTTACCTGAGTATGAAAGCATAAATCATAAAAAAACAATCAATTATTAGAATCTGAAATTTTCATGCTAAATAATTCATAACAAAACCAGATATGAATACATATGTTTAAAGACACTAAAAGTAGTGTAAAAACAAATAATGACAACATAAAGACATCCCCATGGACTCCACACGACAAGGGGATCATCACCCGCAAGCCATCTCCGCAACTCCGCCCCAACGATGGGGACTAACATCCCGAACCGCCATCACCCTTAGCCTTCCCTTTACCTGATTCAAGAATAAGCAAGTCTACTTACACCCAAGGGGTGTAAGTAGGGTGTGAGCCTAAGCCCAATAGGATACCACCAGATGATTCCAAAGAGCATGAAATACAATGTGAACAAAATAAGCAATTTTAATACACAAGGTGAAACAGTGTTAAAATTCAATGAAATGCAACTTTAAAATGAAAACAGTTTTCAATCCAAGAATTTCAGAATGTTATCACATTAAATAGTCATGTGAGCAACTGTAAAGTACTACCAAAAACACCCCACCACAAGGGTAAATACCACAAATCCAATGAGCATCAAAATCAGGAACACCCATAAGCACTAGGTTGTCTCAGGCCCAATGTACCTCGTTCCTCGGTGTAGAGTAACCATAGAAAAATCCATTCTCGTGCATGATCCACTAGTAGGAAACATGCCAATAACCTAGTGGTCGCCATTAATCATCCAAATAGTTTAGTTAGATTTGTCGTTTTCCAGAAGCTAAGTGGGACAGGGACAAAACCCATCCGATCCACTAGTCGTACTAGTACAAATCCGCCCCACCTAGGTACCCGGGCTTCCTCTTTTTGTGCTCAAAAAATTTTAGCAAACAACACACATAATTTTTCATATAAAATATCACTACGGGTCACAAAAAAATTTTACAGTAGCTACACACATTTTATACCATTTAAAACACACAATAAAATAATTTTATTTCCAATAAAACAACCTCTCAAAACATCACATTTTTTGCACACAAATCTCTTTAAGATATCCACTTTGCACACTATGTTAACACTTGTAAGTCATTAAAACGAAATTTCAGTTCAATACCCTTTAATGAAACCAAAAACTCAGTTATGGGGCAGCCCAAAATGAACAAATAAAAGATTGGAATGAAAAACCCCCAATTTCACAAAAAAAGGGAACTTAAAATTCATTTTCATTATAAATGAAACTAAAACCAATTTTTACAGAAACATTGAAGTGAAATAAACATTAAGGTACCATGAAAACATCAAGCTAATTCACAAAAATTATACAACACAATGGAATCACCTAACAATGTAACAAAAACCCTTAAATCTCCATGCGAAAATCAAATCGCACTCCCGTCGCACCAAGAGAGAACTAGATCAAACCTAAAACCACATAAATTGGCCAAGAAATCCCAAAGTTAAACCCTAGGTTCGAAAACCTAGTTTCTGGACATTAGTAAACTCAATTATAACCGATTATACCCTAAGAACAATGAGTTAAACCCAAAGTAATTTGAAAGAGGTATGAAAAGGGTTCATTTACTTGAAGTATCTTGAAGTAATCACTCCAAAACACTAGTATATGAAATTTAAAAGATCCAAAATTTCGGGTTAGTATGAAAAAGATGTATTAGGTCATTTAGGAACTGGAATGGAGGAACAATATTCATAATTGTGAGAGTTATGAAAGAATGACTTTACCTCTTCAAATCTGGGCGATTTGAGTAACTCTATGAAGTTCGGCACCAAAACACGATTAACCAGAGCTCCATAGAGGGGAGGGAGAGTTCATACACGTATATGGGTTCATTGGTCTTGTGTGAGACTTGGAAACACCGAAAAATCCCAAATATTTAAGAAGTTAAAACAAAATCAAATATTATTTTTAAAACAAGAATTGGGATTTCAGGCAGGCCCAACCCCTTAGATAAAACCCCAAATAAACCCTGGTTATGGATTTTTAAAACCTCTAAATTACCTTGGTGGTGTTAATAGGTTAGGGGATGTCAAGTAGGAATTTGAATGGATGGAAAATGTTGAAAAATTAAAATTTTATAAAATATACAAAATTTATTTTTTAATCTGCAATTGGGCTCACGGTTTGGCACAATTCATGAATACTCATCTATTCCTCCCTAAAACCTAGGGAATCCCCCAAAACAAAGAAAGGGTGTAAATTAAATGAAAAATACCTTTAAAAAATGACTTTTATGTGAAACTGGGCTTCGGAATCATGTGCTATCAGATTTCGCAGTCTCATAATAATTCCATATAATTAAAAAATATATTTAAATGGAAAAAATATTTGTCTTTACACACATTGTGGTATAATTTGTTTGGTTTATTCTATGGTATCATAAATTACCAATCGCATATGAATCCATATATATACTATGAATATGATTGAAAATCCACTAAATTTTCTGGAAGAGTTGAGTGCTGTGAAAAACTAAACCTCCTTAATTATTCTCCCCCATTGACTTTATTTAATTGATGTAAGAAGTCATTGAACCATACCCACCTCAAAAATTCAAACTCAGGTACACAATATCAAATATATTCAGCAGAAATATATGTAATATATGAATGATAAATTGATGAGAGAAAATTATTAATTAGAAAGAGCATATATAATGTTATTTGGTATTTTTCATATGTGAATGGTAGAAACCACAAGGTACTGTAACATTTTAGTTTTTATGATGAAATTAGAATATCCTAAAATAACAATCATATACATTTCCTTCCAAAATGAATGATATAGTTTTAATCATGATGTACAATAAATATTAATGACACACTATATGTCAATCAGACATAATGTTTTGATATGGTCACAATTTACATTTATAGAAGATTCAATCGGGTGTCTTTAGTAATACTATCAACAAAAATTAATTGAGAATCATCCAAAATGAATGTTACGGTTGAATGATGCTAAAAACAAATAACTTCAGTGCATTATCTGGTAATCACTTATAGATGGAAAAATATTTAGAACTCCCATTGATGTTTTTAAAAGTAAAAAATAATTATGCACAAACTAGTACTTTCTTACACACAAATCATAACTATATACCACTAAATGAATATCATATTCATGTCAATTGGATACAATATATTCTAATTCCTTAAAATTTTTATGGTTTAGAAAATTTATTTACATCCCAAGGATATCACTATGAAATAATTTTTTCGGTAAAACCATGAAAATATCATTACTAACCATTATCAATAGTAAATGTGTTTCTCAACCATTCTATATTCCATTCTTCCAATATCCACTAAGGAAGTATGCAACATCAAAAATTATTGAACGTATGTCTTGGTTAACATGTCCATCAGATTTTGGCTTCTAGAGATTTTATGGAGGCTGAACAATTTATCCTCAATCAATTTAATAAGGATGTTAACCATAGTTTATTGTTCTTTTACCTTCATGAAATACTATATTTTTATCCAATTAGGTTTCAATTAATATGTAATAAAAATATATCCCTCTTCCATAGTGTCCCCCTAATCCAATTAGGTATTTCATTAGCCAAACAAAATTCCTCTCAACATCCATTTTTGGTATATACAACATAATAGTTTTATATAGAGTAACAATATTTATAATCATGAAATCCAACTAATTATTATTCCGATGAATTTAAAAATGAATTTTGTTGGGTTATTTTCTAAATCTAAACTAAAAACAAAATTCATCATCAACAAAAACATGTAACATATATTCTTCTCAAAAACAATGATTCTGATCTTCTAATCATTTCATATAAAAATTGATCAACTTTTGTTTTACCAATTTTCCTTTCCAATGTTGGTCATATATATTATCACAACTCACAATACAAATGTAATATCCAATTGAGTAAGAATCCGTGTATACATTATACATATAACATCAACAATATAAGAAAAATTTCACACATATCGATGCATAAATTTAATTATGAGTTCTTATGCTATAGATCATTTAAATTGTTATGTTATAGGGTTAGAAACAAGTTTACATTTTCTAAAGAGAAACCATTCTATGATTTCAATGATATTATCCTTCTGATATTAACCTAAAGGTAACATCTTCTTATCACTTTATATGTTCATCCCTGGTATCTTATTCACTGTATAGATGGGTTTAATCTCAAAATATTATGAAAATTAATTTTTTTAATGTTTTAATCAACTAAATATGTGATAAAAATTGAAATATATCATCAATACTGAATAATAAATTGATTAAATACATATCATTTCATTTCTTCCAGAAATAAAAATCACCAACATTACACCATACAAATCAATCATTACCTATGTATCCATTTAATTTTCTATACATCTATCATATGATTTTTTCTATCTTATAAATTTTTTCTTTATTTATATACAAAATTATGATTATCAAATTATAGTAGTCCTATTTTCCATTTACTTTAAAAATACACTTCCATTTCTTAAGGAAATAATTATATACTAGAATCAATGTATAGAAGAAATAGGTATTCAAATGAATCCATAGGAATCAATATTATAATTATAGAATTTTTATTTATCTAGTGAATAGTTTTTTTGAGATATATATTTTTTTCTTCTATGGACACATTCACTATATGTCATTCATGGTGAAATATTTTTCTATTTACCTATTCATTTACCTTGATAACCTAGTTATTAAGAATATCCCATTCACTCTTTTGTATTTGATACTTATCAAAAGTTTCATTTTACATCAATGAGTTCATCTCCTCATTCCTGGTGGACTCCAACTTTCTAGAATCAGTAATATGAGATTACCACTCCATTTCTTATAGTTCTTCTATATCTAGTATGAGTATAGAGTTCAAATAGTTCCCAAAAAATTTTATTGGCCTTAATGTCTAGTTGATATCCCGAATTGAATTGGATATGATAAAAAACATTGATATAATAATTATAATAGAATGTGGTCAAATGAATAACATACTTCTTTTGATGAACTTCCAGTTATCCCACTGAAACATTAAATTATATAAATTTTATGTAACTTCCAATGGGCTTATTTCATGATATCTGATTCCTTCATCATCTACATTTGTGTTCTCCAAAGTTTTCTATCTACAGATATTTTAATAAAAAATTATTTATACAGTTTTCTTTTCCACAACATCATGTTACAAAAATTTCTATGAATTCTAATATTTCTTCACATAAAGGAAAACATCCTTGTGTTTTATGATCCATTTTCATGAAACATTACATTATAGAAATCAGAATTTTTCATATCTGTAGGCAATGAAAAGGAAATTTTGTGATTTTGATTTAGTTCTCTCATAGACCATAGAATTTAAAAATAACTATTCTATACTATAGTATAAATTTATATGATTAAATTCTAGTATGTTTACATACTAACGATCCTATGTATGTTCCTTCATGAAGATGAAACTAGATATATATTATTATGATAAGCTACTTTGATGAGTGTATCTGAAAAAATAAGCTATGGAATTATTGAGTAAAACCTCATAATAATATATTTCTATAACAAAGTATCATTCATTAATTATGTTATTATATGCTTTTTTGGGGTCCCAAAAACCATCTTCTTCATCACTTATCACTTCATTTTGGGTGAAATTAAAGTAGACACATGTATTATACTAACTGAAATATGATTTCCCACTACAGAACATAGAGATACTGATTTATTCTACAACTATATATCATACCATATCCTTCAAGGATGTATATTTAGGGTATAATAATAAAAATGGAATAAAAATATGAATGAAACACCACCTTTAGGACCCTTCGATGAGTATTTTTCTGTAAGGTAATTCCATTTTTTTATGAATAATGTATCATAATATCAAAATTACATGCATCACATCATCAAATCAATCCTTGAAATGATTATATATTTCTAAATTGATAAAATAATGGATACATTTCAATAATATTTTCACAACCTGCCTCATCTTGATACTAAATATAAAAAACTATAATTGCATTTCATGATGATGAACCCATAATAACATGCCCTCAATGTTTCCTCTGTTATATTTATTTGATTTTTTGTACTCCATGTAGGAATCATAGTCGAATGTGAGAAGACAAAGGCTATCTTAAATATATAACCTTGTAGAATCCTAAAATAGTTGAGGGGTTTTTTGGGAACCAATTCCTACATTAGGCTCTTTATATAGAAAATCATAAGAAACTGTTTTCCCTTCTCAAATTAATTAAGAATGGGGTAACATATAGGTTTACTAATAACATTTTATAATCATTAAACAGATGCAAAATAATCTAATTAATTCCACCAGTTTTAATGTCACATGATGAGGGGAATTCTATCATTATGTATGTGATGAACATGGAATAATTACAAGGTGACTGATTTACATAAATAAATGATATTAGAAATGAAAACTACCTTTATTATATAATTTAAACCATTCATGATACCAAGGCTCATTATTTAGATATCGAGAGTGATTCCCAGAATTAATCATTATGGTTCAGAAACTAAGGTGGAACCTAGAACACCGCGATCTCTATTTGGTATCTCATAAAAACCCACTAAAATATATTCTCAACCATTCAATATTTATTAAACATTTGTAATGGTTGGTATTTATCATGATTACTTTTTCTATTTTGTTTTTTCCTCAATAATTGGTAAAAGTACAAACTTTGTAAGACTTCCTTACAGAATTTACATTTTGTAAAAAAAGATTTCAAATAACAAATTTCTTGACGAAATATCATCTATTTTCATGAATCTCCTAGGTATGGGGGAATTATTATAAGTAAAAATCATGAAGCCCAATAGGGAGGATAATGGAGGAAAAAAATATCATTAAACATGGATTTGGATTCTTTCACATCACTCTAGTAATGGATGTCTTGTCTTACACCTTCTAATTTGTTGAATCTTGTGAAAATAATTATGATGAATATTAGGAAAAATTTTCTAGGTTATAATTACCACATAAAATGATATTAGAACACATAATGTTGAACATTGATTTAACATTTTTAATCAAAAAGATCTATTGTGATTATTCTATCAAAAATGAAGTGATAATCTACCTTCTTGACTATGTATGGGGATTAATGAAAGAATTCCACTCTTTGTGAACATTGAATCACATCGCATAATTATATAGTTTCAATTTGTAAGTATTTGAAAATCTATTAATGACTCTAGAATATCCATATATGGATGAAATAGTTATTATTGTTTCACATCACTTAATGGTCACACCATTTGTTTGTGTTAGCATGTAATAAATCAATGAAGTCAACAATATCGTTGAACTATATGTTCCTACCATGGTTTGCTTGATACCAATTTTTTATTACAAAAAATGGATTTATCTCATTAGAAAGATCCATAAAGGAAAATATATGGTGATGAGTGGCTGACTATACTCATTATGATTTCTCAAATCCCCATAATTTCCTCAATTAGTGAGGCTTCAATGGGGTAATTCTTAGATTCCTAAAAGAAGAATAGTGAATTACCATCACAAAAGCTGTGTATAAAGTATCATATGGTTCCAACAATTTAGGTTTCATAAATTCCAATAAAATATGAAATATCATATACATTATTCCTTCAACAATTCAGGATTCCAAAAAACTCGCCATGATGTTTCTGTTTTTCCTAGTTAAAAACTACATCATCCCTCAGTTCCCATACTTTCAAACCATAGCTAAAATAATCCTAGAAATTTATTGTATGGGAAATGGATGTTTTAAGGGAATATAATCATTCTAAATCCATTATTTTCAAACACATTATAACTCATACCAACATCATTTCTTAATGGGATGGAAAATTAACACACAAAGAAGACGAGTTGTGAATTCCAAATTTATTACCATATTTCGTGACCCATATACATTTATGAAGTATAAAATCCCAAATTTCAGTTTTTCTATGTTGGAAATAGAATATAAGGTGAATAATATAATATCCCACCATTCATCATGTTATCATGAAACTTCCAAAGGACTGGTGTGGGTCTTCATCAAGACCCCATCAAACAAACCGCATGTGGTGGTGGATAAATTTAAAAATTATTTGCCTGAAATTTTTTTTCATACATTTTTGGCCTATAGAACCCCAACCCATACCACCACACAGGTGAATACATATTAACTCACATATGGAATAAATTCAGTAATTCCTATTGATGTCCAATTTCCAACTCTTAATGTTTCCATATCATATCAAATGTCCATAGATGATAAATCAGAAAAAATTGGTTGAATTGGAATGATTTTATTGGAAATGGCATCAAAATTTGATTCACATGGAGGTCTATCAATATTTGATAGCATGGGTAATCACCCTGAATTATTTACTCTTCTTGTTCCTCCAAGGATAACTGGTACTGGCCCTCAGGGATCGTATTATTCTAAGTTGGAAGCATCAAAATCTTGAACCAATGTCAAATGAAACATTTTCCATATACAAGGTCCATTATAATAGAGAATTTTTATTGGATTTAATGGATGAAGAGAACATTAAAGCCCCTACCAATTTATTATTTCTCAAGAAATACTTCATGTCATAAATTAAAATGGATTCTATATTACATGATATTTAAATATATAGCTAGTATTTGTCACATTGATGTAATGAATCATGATAGAACATCCATGTCATATGATGATAATCTTTTTGACACCATCATCCTAGGCATATTATGTTAAACTTCATAGCATCATGTTCATATATCCACGAACATAAAATTCAGACCAGTTGGTCTAAATAATATGATCTAACACAAAATGAAATTATTTTCCAATATATATAATTCCAAACTACATAACCAAATGTCTTATCAACAAGACATTGAAGTGTTTGAAAATTTCCATTAAACATTTCATAAAACTGCATGGTTTATCTCCTTTTTGATTTACAAAAAAATGTGTACCATTTCAATTTTGGATCAAGAGGATCGTAATCATTGGTGCTAGTCTCCAACCACACATTTGTTTAATAACTACCCGTTTTTTTTTTTGGATTCTTTCTATCATATGGTACATATTGATGCCTAGCTCTCTAATTGTGTGTCCAACCATGGAATAAAAATCCCCTAAATCTCTATTTATGGTTGATTATTTCATATGGAGAATTTCAATACGTATGTGTTTCATGAATCTATCCTAAAATTAGATATGTTAGAACACCTAGACAACATGTTCTGGGACCATCCACAATGAATGAAAATACCCCAAATCTTATAGAAAATCAGTGATCTATAATTGATACCCTAACTCGGGTACACTCATTCAAGATCCCACGATGGAACCAAAAATATCATTCTCATATATAAATAAAATTTATGTATGAGAAATCCTTATCTGTGGTTGATCCTAGTCAATATTCCTACTTTGTGCTTGGATATATCCTTACAAATAGTCATTAAACTTTTCCTTGGAAATTTTTCATCCCCATATGATTTATTCATCCACTGGTAGTTGAATGTCAGATTCCTCAGGCTGACTTTTTCTTACTATGTATCAATAAGCAACATTAGTCTTTTCATAACTATCAAAAAAAGGATCTATCAGTCATTTTATATTTATACAAGTCTATGAACAAACATGCCCATGTTATCTTTGAATATGTTTCCTAGAAAAATGGATTGTCAACCATAAGCACATTTTCCCTCAAGAGTGGAATATTCCAACTCTGTCAATCTCAATGACATTATGCTAAGAACCTATATTTCAAGCATTTTTCCAGATTCATTTATTCTATTTTTCCCATTCAAAATATCCTAATCCTAGAAACCACGTGATAATGGTTCACAATTTACTCCTCCACATTTAAGCATGTTCAATGATCCTTTGATTGTTAACCATTAAGTCAATAAACATCTCTATGACTTACGGTTCTAGTCATATGTATTAAAAATGAACGATATCATGTAACAAAATTCCCACTACTTTAATATTTATGAAAATGTATTCAACACATGAGTCTAAAAGGATTATATTCATGAGTTCTAATAATGGTGTGTATTGTGCTATTAGTTCAGGAGGACCCATTAGACAAATACAACTTGTCTATGATGAGATGATTTCGACAATTTATAGATATCATGTGTATGGTTTCATGACTTTTTTGCTAAATTAGGTAACATGTATGCTTACTACATTACTGTAAAATACATGATTGATGTCAATTGTATTTGACATCAGAATTCATGAGAAATGTGTTTCATAATTTTATATAACACATTATATTTAGTGATAACTATATCACCAGTCTTATGTATAGAGACCATATTCTTTTTTACACTGATTCTCCTTCATCCTTTGCACATGATTTTAAACTATATGGACGATTTCCACACTACATGATAATATAATGAATTGTTTTCTATACAAATCATGTCGTGATTATCATTATAATTGGATATGTATCATTGAGAAAAATTAATATCATGGTAGAACCCTGGAAAAAAATTCTCATGTACTTCATTTTATTTCCTTTTTATGGTCTAATAAATTCCTAGATTATTCCCACACTAAGCATAGGTTACGTGGGCTTTGGAGTGTTGGTAATGGATCCCTGACATAATCAAACTATATAACTTCACCTTAATGGGTTACATGTTCTTAGATAAAATAAATTAAATTTAACACCATATATTCTTACATCAAGAGAATAAACTACATAGATGACACATATTACAATATTGAAATTAAATAAATATTTTTTTCATGATTATCTCTTCGATGAGATACACAGTAATGCCCATATCCTACATCCTACTCCAACAGCATTACGAGGAATTATACATTCATCTATGTATGACTCATGTAATAATAGGTGTATCAAATGTGAGTTATCACACTATTCATGAGCCTATATTATAAAAATACCCTCTATAATGTAGAAATCAATCACTATGTGGAATATTTTTTGAACTCCATATGGGTTGATTTTTCTTTCAAGAGATACACAATGACACCCAAATCCTGTTTCTATATCCTAAATGAAAAAGTCCCTCTTTATTATGTACGGGTAAGACCTACATAGAAAAGTATTTCTCCCCATTATTAGGTAATTTTGATATGAAATTCTATGTTCAGATTCTGGAACATTCCTTCACAGAACAGAAATCTATGTCTAGAAAAATATAAATTGCCCTAAATTTCCTCGAGCCATTAGTATAGGAAAGCCATATTATTTATGGTTACTTTATATAACATTGAAGTAATATTCCCTAGTTATCATTTCATAAGTGTCTCACAAAAAGTGTGTATCATACATATGATGATGCTTTCTATTATTCATTGATATGCTCCAATTGTATTTTATATGCTTCCCAACAAAATAAAATTTCATATAGATGAACATTAATACACATGAGAGACCAATGTTTCATTATAAATACCCAAAACCTTTTCTTCTGATTTCAATTTTTAGATTCAGAAATATTTTAATTACAACTCACAATCTCTCACATTATTTTAAAATATGACAGAAATTCTTGGAAAAAATTCCGTGAAATTAAAAATCACTAATCTTTGGGTTAATGATAAGTTTCCATAAAATGTACCCCTAAATGTACATTCAATTAGAAGACAAAATGTGTGATCCATGTCCTACTTTTATGTTATTATAATTCATGATAATTCAATTATTCTTTTCATGGATCATATCCTCATGTTGGTCAGCTCATATAACTATCCATTATTTAAAGGATATATATTTATGTAGGAGGTGTTTCCCAGTCATGAATTGTGATAATACAGATTCTACATTTATTTATAGACACCATCCCTTGAAAAAACTCCATTCATGGACGTTATTAATTTGGTTATTTACAAAAAACTCAACCATTGATAAAAAAATGTATGATTCTAGAAGTATCTTTTATCTGAAAAAGTAGTGATATTCCCCAGTTTTTTTTCATATGATACCAAATAATAGTTCATGTTGTTCAGTGCATGCCACAACCTGGCTATACATTGATACATCCAAATTGTTTTTGTTTATGTATCCAATAAAAAGGGATTATCAACTAAAGGGACATTATTTCTCAAGATATACATCTTGTATCTTTGTAACCTTTACAAGAACATTGTGATAGAAAATAGTTTTTGAATATAACCTTTGGTCATTAATAATTTTTTTCCTAGTTCATGCTTCAGATATAGAAAACAGAAAACCACGACTAAAAACACCCATTAAGGTACATGATGATTTTCATAAAAATTTCTGTATTGAAGTCCCAAATTGGGTTTTCAATCCATAATATGTCACGAACCAACCCGGGTCGACCTTGAACCGGTCACCCGTGTCAGTCCGCGACATGGCCCGAGAGGCGTTCCCGATAATCCCGGGCTGGCGACAAGCACCAGGGCATCAACAGAGGCTGTGGGAACGATTTTTCCCAATATAAATAAATAAAAGAGGAGAAATAATATAGGTCAGCGTAGAATAAATAAACCAAGCAAAGTGACTAAGAAGTAATAGAAGGAAAAAATGAAACTGACCAAAAACGAGGTCTGAACTAACTTTGTGCAACCTCATGGGTCGCTCTCTGACTTAATGATCAAGCGGCGCCCTAGGTGAGCGCACTCAAGCTATAGCCTGTACCAATACTAAAAACATAAAAAACTGTAGGCGTGAGTATTAAAACTCAGTAGGCCAGCCCGATATCTATTCCCAATGCACCACCTTTAAAATAAAAGAAACATCATTTCAAGTTTGAACTACAATTTATAAAAGTATGTTTTTATAAATATTCTACTTAAAAACAAATTACGAACCATTGCCCTTAACCATTTCCAAATTTGGGTTCAATTCATTAGGGTCAATGACATTATAGGGAAAGGGAAAGTGGTGTTTATATTTTCAAATTTGTACAAAGAGGGTTAAACACTTTCATTTGAGAACCATTTTTATAATCCTAATCAAAAGCAATTTACCACTTCCCAAGGAAAACAAATACATCAGAAATGCACAAAGTAATACACACAGCAAGGGAAATGTAGGTATGCATATGAGCATCATAATCACTACTGCAAGAAACAAAAGCTGAATAGACATGGGTGAACCTAGGAGATCGAGAATAAACCAGAAGACACCAATACATGAGGAATCATCCTTATCGACATGTCACGATGAAATCAAAACACATAATACGCTCAACCATCCTCTGTCCGGCAGATCGAGGGCAAATACCATAGTAATTAACCCAATATATCCACCTATTATGGGCCAGTGGTCAGAACCATAACCTACTAGTGTATCAATCATTCATAGAATATTCTCTCAATATGCCAGATTCCCATGTATCAAGTGTTTAAAAATGGGGTGAGCCAACCGATGCCAACATAGAATCCAATCCGATATATCTATATATAAAGCACAATAGGCATCACCCCGAGCCACTCCATGGGACAACCTCTTACCTTTAACTACTCAAGTACCCGGGAGCCTCTATGTACGGCCTCCCAAACAATCAATTGCAACCAAGGCATGAGAGTTGTCATAAGAGGGTTTTTATCAAAAAATTCCTCGCTTTCCATAAAGTTCCAAATGGACATTAATTACATTTTACAATCACTACTCTAAAAAATGATTCTTTTTTACAAGACCAAACCCAGTTTAAAAACATTTAAAGAACCCCCAAAACAATACTTCACAGGCTACCAACATTTTTATAAAACCAAACCAAACCATTTTATTTTTTTTCCAAATAATCATTAAGAGCCAACCGGGTCATTTCTTAAGAGAACCAAAGTACTTGTTCACGCTTCAAAAAAAATCATTTCTCATTAAACCAGAGATCTATTTTACATTCCATGAATTATGTTTAAAATCCAGACAGACATTCTTTCATTATTGGGAGTCTGTTCATCAAAAAAATATTTCAAGTGTCCTGTATAAAATAAACGACTCTTTTTACACTAAATAATAATTTAAAGATTAACTATCTTATATTAAAAATTAATTGTTGTATATTGTCTCACATTATTTAGAATTAATAAAAAAATTAATTTGAACAATTAGTGTACGCAAATAGTAGGAAATAATTTAACATAAACTTTAAAAGCAGTGCAAAGGGAACCTACCACAAGATCAAGCGCGACGAAAAAACAACCTCGGAACCAAGGCGCGATGACACAACGTGGGTCCGAAACCACGTGATAAATTCCAACACTCTGTATAAAGAATATCAAGGACTCATACACATACAAAAAACTCACTAGATCACGTGAAACCAAGCGGCGGGAAGAAACGCTCACCTTGAAACTAAATTGCGGCGACGATGGAACCTCGAAAACAAGGCGCGACGATGGCGCTCACTCCGAAACGCCCTACGTGGTCCTAAAAATACTAAACCTACCAAAAACAAACATAAGTTGATAAAACTCCCTAACAAGGTAAAGTCCAATGCAAGAATAATTATAATAATAATAATAATAACAATAACAATAATAATAATAATAATAATAATAACAACAAAATAATAATAATAATAATAGTAATAACAATAATAATATGAATGATAATAGTAATAATAATAATAATAATATGAATAATAATAATAATAATGATAATAATAACAATAATAAAATGAATAATAATAACATTAATATTTATATTAATAAGAATAAGAATAATAATGATAATAATAATAACAATGATAATATTGATAACATTAATAATAATGATGATAATAATAATAATAATAACAACAATAATAATAATAATAATAATGATAATAATAATAAAAACAACAATAATAATAATAATAATAATAATGAGAATAATAATAATAACAATAATAATAATAATAATAAAAATAGTAATAAGAACAATAATAAAAGTAATAGTAAAAGTAAAAATAACAAAACCTTTCAAGGGAGGGAAGACTCGAAGTAGGTGTTGTGGGTGCCGGGAGCCGGAGAGGGAAGCTTTATGGGTGATGGGCTGCTATTCCAGGGAGTAAGAGAGGGCGGAGGCCGAGCGGCTGGTTTGGGGGTTGCTGTGGACATAGGATGGGAGTCCGAGTCACTGCTGGGCAGCGTGGGCAGCTGCAAGCGAGGAGGGAGTGTCACGACCCGCCCTCGGGGTCCGTGCCGTGACTACCCCAAGCCCGCCTTCCATAGTCCTGGGGCTGGCGACTAGCACCAAGGCGTAAATCCCGGTAAAAAGGTAAGGCATTGCCTTTGTAAAGAAAACAAACACCACAGAGTAAGCAAGCGGAAAGTAAACACTAAGCAAAAGCAGAGTACAACTGAAAGTACGGAAATGTAAATGGGCCAGTATACAAACCCAAACTGAAAGTAAAGTACAACTCGAAAGGGAAAACAACAACTGAAAAGTAAAAGCCGCTACACCGAGTTGTCCACTGGAAATCCCACCTGAAGGGTGGGTACATATATCTCCACTGCTCCACGGGTCCCGCCGTCTGCACCGAGCACGTCCCGCCCAGTGGTCCACCTCCAGGTACCGTCCTGCTCTGCAAGCCTCAGTTAAGATCGACACTGTCCGTCGTCTGTAACCAACACAACGTAGTGCGGGCCAAGCCCGTGCAGGGGTGAGTATAAGCTACTCAGTAGAGACCCCGAGACCCCTGAAGGTCTCTCAAAATCCACAAAGGATAAACCACAAAGAAAGGTACAATCACGAAGTAACAACCGACACTGCTTAGGTATATGCCCATACATATACCTAAGTCATCAATTTCAAATACGATCCAACCTCCGAGCCCAAGTACAACTCAGTCCACACAGGAAAGTAAACGTATTCCACACAGGAAAGAAAAACGTAATCCACACAGGATAGCACAACACAATCCACACAGGAAAGCAACAGGATTCAGCTCACACAGGTATACTTCTTCGAAAGACGATAAAGATGATCTCTGATCCATCTAAGTCACCGGACCCACGAAGGATCGATAGGTAACTAACCCCCGCAAAAGACCCACATATGATCGGGCCCACGTAGGACATGTAGGCGCTGGTTCACACAGGACCGCTGAGCGCAAGGACCCACACAGGATCGGACCCACACAGGATCGGACCCACACAGGATCGGACCCACACAGGATCGGGCCCACACATGACCTGTAGCACTGATCCACGTAGGATCACTGAGTGCTGTAGTCGTCGTCGTCGAATCCACACAGGATCTCTGTACTGTCATCGTCGCAGTCACAGTAGCAGTAGTAGCAGTAGTAGTCACAGTAACAGTCGCAGCCAACACTAGGGTTCCCGCACACAGCAAGCTCGTTCGGAGGGTCCGCTCCACGAGCCGAGAGGCTGATATATCAACTGTCACAAAGTCCAGAGTTGATGTATCCAAAAGTTTCGTATCGTCAATAGGAACTCAACGCAACAGACGGCGCGTCGATCGGACGCCCGGTCTGAGAGTTATTGACATTTTCGTCCCCAGGGCCCGGTTGGTTTTTAAGGCAAAACCAACCCGACCGTACTCCACCTGTGTCCAAACCTCGGGCGGAGTATGCCAAAAGAACCATCTCACTAAGAGGAACACAACAAAGCTGACGGCACGTCAATCAGACGTCCGTAGCTCAAGATATGAGCGTTTCCGCTCCGAAGGCCCGGTTGTTTTCGTGAACGAACCAACCCGTCCGAACTCAAAGTGTTCCGAAACCTTGAGTGCGATATACCGAAATGACCGTCTCGATCCAAGGATCGCGTTTCCGCAGACGGTTCGTCAATCGGAGGTCCGTGGTTCAAGTTATGGCCAAAAGACCAAAACTGTCTCGAAAACGGGGGGTCCGGGTCCGGGCCGACCCGGCCCGACCCCCCTGGGTCGGCCCGAACTGGGTCGACCTGTTCCGGGTCAACCCGACCCGGATCCGACCCGAACCGGGTCGGACCGACCCGGTCCGCTAGACCCGGCCCGGCCGGTGGCGGCGCGGCGGCGCGGCCAGGGTGCCGCGCATGCGCCGCATGCGGGGGGGGTGAAACCCCCCCCCCCCCTTTTCGGATCTCGGCCAGCTTTTGGCGGCCGTTTTTAATAAACACACGGGACCCGTGGGTCCCGCCTTCTAACCGAACTGGCGTCCGGCACAGCCAGCCGCCTTCCCCCTCTCCGCCGCGGCCATAGCTGCGGCTCATCTGAACTCCGGCGGCCGGCGAGGCCGGCCGCCCCTGGCTGCTCCGCCGCGGCCCTTCTTGATCTTCGGCGCCGGCGGCTCGGCTGCCGCCGGTCTTCCCGTCTCGCCGCGGCCCGGTACCGGCCGTGTTGTTCGTCGTCCGGCGCGGTGCGACGGCACCGCGCCCCTCCGCCGCGCCTTCGATTCCCCTTGACGTGGCGCACCGGCGTCGCATTCTTGATGATTCTTCCACGGCACGGCGCGACGGCGCCGCGCAATATAATCGTACGATTATCCGCGTGGTGCGACGGCACCACGCCACCTTGTTTCCACCCGCAAGATAAATCAACAAAAACGATGGAGGGGGTTCGGCCGTGTTCATGCGGTCCGGCCCCCTCACGTTAAATGATAACACAACTTAAATATCCTCACGTTAATCATGCTAGAACCACGAACAAGAATAAATAATTAAACAAAAATCAACAACCCCTACCTTGGTTATAGGTTCGAAGATTTGTCAACGTCCCGCGGAAGACAACGTCGCGGAGGTCGGCGTCACGGTAATCGTTCGTCAAATCCGATGACGAAGAGGTACGTCCAAAGAGGTACGTCGTTGGCGAATCTTTGTATGCCGACGAAGGGAGTCCGAGGAGGAAGCGGCGTTCCCTCTCGTTGACACGGAAGACGAAGAAGAGAGGAGCGGCGTTCTTCGTCGGAGCTTGAGCGTTCTTCGTCAAAGCTTGAGCGTTCTTCGTCAAAGCTTGAAGAAGAAGGAAAAGCTCTCAAAAGCTCTCAAGATGTCTAAAAAAAACTAACCAAATAAAATTAGATTGAGACTTATTTTATTCACAAACTTAACAAATGAATTTCAAAGGTTTGAAATTCAAAAAGGATAACTCCAAAATTAAATAACAATTGTCATGTCATTTAAAGAGGGGTTAAGGGAGTTTGGGAGAAGATGAAAAGTTTAGGGTTCGTGTGGGCCCCACCACACTTAATCCCCTCAAGGGAGGTTAAGTGGGTGTGGGTCCCACCCCTAACTTCCTTTGAGAGAAGTTAACTAACAAGTTTAAATAAAAATTTGTAATCCACAGTTTTTATTTAACTTATTCTAAACTCCCAAAAACTAACTCTCATCCCGAAATAAACGCAACCTCGGAAAAGGTCTCCTTAAGCGAAAATCGGCGCTGCGAGTTCATCGGTGCCCTCGGATTTCAATTCCGAGCACCGGATCAAAAGTTAGGAAAACCCGCTCGTTCGTTCACTGAACGTACCCGAGCCAAACTGCGGAAATTGATTCCGGGCACACCGGGCCTTGGAATCAGGTACCGTCAGAAACCGCGCCCTTGTAAAATTCCAAAAAAAAATAAGAAAAAATTTCCCTTGAATTTTACGGGTCATTAAATTACTCCCACCTCAGGGCTTTACGTCCCCGTAAAGATACATCAAAAACTAGGGAAACAAATGAGGGTACTGAGCACGCATCTGAGCCTCCCGCTCCCATACGCTCTCCTGGAGATTCCCATGCTGCCATCTGATGCGCACAAGAGGAATCGATCGCCCACGCAGGACCCGCTCCTGTCGATCCTCTATCTCCACCGGGACTTCCGTAAAAGTCACCCCATCGTCAACGTCATGCTCCCCATAGTCAATGATGTGCGTCGGGTCGTGCACGTATCTCCTCAGCTGGGATACGTGGAAGACGTCATGCACCCGGTGCAACTGAGGTGGCAGAGCCAGGCGATAAGCCACCTCGCCAACCCTGCTGAGGACCTGGAAGGGTCCGATGAAGCGCGGAGATAACTTGCTGCCTCGGCCAAATCTCTGAATACCACGTCGAGGTGAGACCCGCAAGAAGACGTGGTCGCCATCCTCGAACTCTAGTGGCCTCCGCCTCCTGTCAGCATATGACTTCTGCCGGCTCTGAGCTGTCCTCATCCGTTCCTGGATGACCTGGACCTTCTCTGTCGTGGCCTGGGCCATCTCCGGTCCCACAAGTGCTGACTCCCCAGGGTCTATCCAGCACAAAGGAGATCTACAAGGTCGGCCGTACAACGCCTCGTACGGTGCCATTCCGATGGTGGAGTGGTAGCTGTTGTTGTACGCAAACTCCACCAAGGGTAGGTGGTCCTCCCAGCTATGACCAAAGTCGAGGACACATGCGCGGAGCATGTCCTCGAGAGTCTGAATGGTCCTCTCCGTCTGACCATCCATCTGTGGGTGAAAGGCTGCGCTCAGACGTAGCTGCGTCCCGAACGCCTCCTGTAACCCCTTCCAAAGCCGGGAAGTAAAACGATCATCTCGATCGGAGACGATATATGATGGCACACCATGGAGCCGCACAATCTCCTGAACGTAGAGACGTCCCAAACTCTCCACTGATCCCTGCTCTCTAATGGGTAAGAAGTGTGCCGACTTGGTGAGTCGGTCAACAATCACCCAAATGGAGTCGTGACCTCTGGAAGTGTGTGGAAGTCCAGTCACGAAGTCCATAGATATGCCGTCCCACTTCCACTCCGGAACCTCCAAGGGTTGTACCAAGCCTGCTGGTACCTGATGCTCTGCCTTCACCTCCTGATAGATGAGGCATCGAGAAACGAACTCTGCCATTGCCTTCTTCATGCCCGGCCACCAGTGCTGTCGTCTGAGGTCCTGGTACATATTCGCCACTCCAGGATGTACCGCCAAAGGAGAAGTGTGAAACTCTCTCAGCACTTCTTCTCACAAAGAGACTGGTACCATGGTATGTCCTCTGAAAAGGATGTCGTGCTCTGCTCCAAGGGAGAATACATCAGGTGCCTGTCTCGAGGATATCTGTGCACGCCGTGTCTCATAGTCAGCGTCCCCATGTTGTGCCTCCCTGACTCGCTGCAGTAGTGGAGGAGTGACTGTGAGAGACTGAAGGAAGGCTGCTCCATCTCTATCCACGAAGGATATCTGCAAAGAGGCTAGCTGCTCCGTCGCCTCCTCAAGTAGCTGAATGCCCGTCCTCCTGCTAAGGGCATCAGCTACTACGTTCCCCTTCCCAGGAGTATAGACTATCTCAAAGTCATAGTCCTGGAGGAACTCGATCCATCGTCGTTGTCTCAGGTTCAGGTCCTTCTGCGAGAAGATATACCTGAGGCTCTGATGATCGGAAAAGACTGTAAAGCGCTCTCCCATCAGGTAGTGTCTCCATGTCTTCAGAGCGAAGACCACTGCTGCTAACTCCAGGTCATGGGTAGCGTAGTTCTGATCATGCGGCCTCAACTGACGTGATCCATAGGCGATCACTGCCCGCTCCTGCATCAGAACACATCCGAGTCCGGTCCCTGATGCATCGCAGTAGACTACGTACCCTACTCCCTCCTCAGGCAACCTCAAGATAGGTGCACTAGTCAATCTCTGTCTCAGATCCTGGAAGCTCTGCTGACATCTGTTTGACCACACGAAGGGTTTCCCCTTCTTCGTCAAAGCTGTGAGTGGTTCCGCTACTCTAGAGAAGTCTGGCACGAATATCTGATAGTATCCAGCTAGTCCCAAGAAACTTCGAACCTCAGTCACGCTCCTGGGTGGCTCCCAAGATAACACAGCCTCCATCTTCGCGGGATCCACTTCAACTTCCGCCTTAGAGATAACGTGTCCCAAGAAGTGGACCTCACGTATCCAGAACTGGCACTTCGAGAGCTTACCATAAAACTGGTGCTCTTGGAGTGTTTCTAGTACCTCTCGCAAGTGATAGGCGTGCTCCTCCTCTGTCGTAGAGTAAATCAGAATGTCGTCGGTGAAGACCACGACAAACTGATCGAGGTATGGCTGAAATATCCTTTTCATGAGAGCCATGAACACTGCTGGAGCATTGGTTACACCAAAAGGAATAACCAAGAACTCATAGTGGCCATACCGACATCTGAAGTCCGTCTTCTGCACATCCTCGTCTCTGACTCTGAGCTGATGATAGCCTGACCTGAGGTCTATCTTCGAGAACCATCGTGCTCTCTTGAGCTGATCAAAGAGGTCATCAATCCTCGGTAGCGGATACTTGTTCCTCACTGTCACCTGGTTCAGGCGACGATAGTCAACACAAAGTCGCAAGCTCCCGTCCGCCTTCTTTGCGAATAATATCGGGGAAGCCCAGGGTGAAACACTGGGTCGGATGAACCCCTTGCCCTGCAAGTCCTCCAACTGCACCAGTAACTCTCGAAGCTCGGCGGGGGCCATCCGATATGCTGGAGTGGATATTGGGGCTATCCCGGGGTACAAGTCAATATAAAAGTCTACCTCTCTGCGAGGAGGTAGCCCTGGTACGTCGTCAGGAAAAACGTCCGCAAACTGATCGACCACTTCAGGAAAACCAGAACTCCGCACGTCAACTGTTCCAAGGATGAGGCTAGCAAACTGATGAGTGATGGGCTGTCCTCTCCTCTACGGAAGTCCATCCTGTGCTGCTAAGGCTCCCTTCTCGCCGGTGAAGGTGAACCTGCTCCCATCGGTGCGTACACATCGCACCTTGCGCCTAAAACAGTCAATCTGTGCATGGACCGTAGACAGCCAATCCATGCCCAAGATGACGTCGTAAGGCCTCGACGCTGCTACAAGAAGATCCCAGCCGAAGATCTCGCCTCCTAGAGTAAGCTCACACTACCGGCACCAGTGCGTAATCATCGAGTCTGCTCCCGTAGGAGTCTCTAGCCGTAAGGATCGAGCCAACGGCTCTGTCGGAATCTCCGAGCTCCGAACAAGTGCAGCGACTATGAAAGAGTGACTCGCTCCTGTATCTATAATAACTGCAACAAGGGTGGAATAGACACAGATAGTACCTCGAATCATCTCGGGTGCGCCGTGGTCGTAGGCCTCTGCTTCCTGGAGCTGTGCCTGTCTCTGCCCGCCAGCTCCCTGTGGTCGGGGTGGGCCTCCTGGTGGTGGTGGTGGCAGAGCCTCAAAGCGTCTCCCACCACCTACTGCTCGGCCAGCTCCTCTGCCTTGTCCGCCTCCTCCCTGCGGACCTCCACGGTCGACCCTCTGCCTCTGCCTCGGTGGTCCCTCAACCGACTGCTGCTCCTCGGCACGGCGGGTCGGGCAGTCATGAGCCATGTGGCCCTGCCCGCCGCACGAGTAGCACTGTCTGCCTCTCGAAAGACCGGCTCCGCGCTGTGTGCTCCGCACTGCTGAGCCAGTGTCCTGAGGTCGTCTGCCCAAAGGTCTGGTCTGCCTAGACCCCTGAGTCATCCGTCGACTGCCTGCTGCAGATGACTCTGCCACGTGCCGCCCTGCGGTGGGTCGCTGCGCTGGTGTAGACTCAGCAAGGAAGCTCTCGATCATAAGATCCCGCTCCAGTACTCCTGTCTGAGTCGGTATGCTGAGGGAGATCAGCGATGCCCTGATCTCGTGTCTCAAACCCTGCTCGAAGGACCGGGCCCGGAAAAATGGGTCACGTACCATGTCAGTCGAGTAGCGCGAGAGATCGGTAAATCTCGCCGAGTACTGAGCGACCGTCATGCTGCCCTGCCGCAGCTGAAGAAGCTCCTGGATACGCACCGCACGAAGGGTGGCTGGGACGAACTCCGAGCGGAAGAGGCTCTCAAAGTCCGTCCAAAGTAGAGATGCCTCATCGTGCACCTGGAGCATCAAGCTCCACCATCGTCCTGCTGCTGCATGTAGTAGGCTCGCAGCGAGGATCACCATGATGTCTACCGGTGTCCTCACTAGCCTAAACACACGTACCACTACCTCCAGCCAGTCCTCTGCTGCCTAGGGATCCGTCTCCCCGCGAAACCTGGGTGGTCGCTGGCGCTGAAACTCATGCAGTGCGCTGAGGCGACGTGCATCGTCAGCGGCTGGCGTTGGAAGCATCTGGGGCTCGGCGGGTAGTGCTACCGCCGGTGCCACTACTGACAAAGGGCCCTGCACCGAAGCCTCATCGCTTGGTGGGTTGTCGTCACACTCGACTCTCGGAACCCTAGCTGGCTGCCGTCGTGGGGCCATCCTGAAAAGGAAACAGGTGCGCCACGGTCAGAAAAATATACCTGGTGAGCTGATATAAAGAAATCACATAGAAAACTTTGAAACACACACGCAATCAATGTTTTCGTGCATTAAGTCGGAAATCAGAAGTCAGGGTCGTGGTGTACGGATACGTCGGCCGCCGCACCAACACTGGACTCCCTGGACTAAGAACCACACTCAATACGCTAAACATTATTGCTTCACATAGAAAAGATCAGAGTTCGCGGTAGAACCGAACTCCTCTGATACCAATTTGTCACGACCCGCCCTGAGGGACCGTGTCGTGACTACCCCAAGCCCGCCTTCCATAGGCCAGGGGCCGGCGACTAGCACCAAGGTGTAAATCCTGGTAAAAAGGGAAGGCATTGCCTTTGTAAATAAAACAAACACCACAGAGTAAGAAAGCGGAAAGTAAACACTAAGCAAAAGCAGAGTACAACTGAAAGTACGGAAAAGTAAATGGGCCAGTTTACAAACCCAAACTGAAAGTAAAGTACAACTCGAAAGGAAAAACAGCAACTGAAAAGTAAAAGCCACTACACCGAGCTGTCCACTGGAAATCCCACCTGAAGGGTGGGTACAGATAGCTCCACTGCTCCACGGGTCCCGCCGTCTGCACCGAGCACATCCCGCCCAGTGGTCCACCTCCAGGTACGGTCTTTCTCTACAAGCCTCAGCTAAGATCAACGCTGTCCGTCGTCTGCAACCAACACAACGTAGTGCGGGCCAAGCCTGTGCAGGGGTGAGTATAAGCTACTCAGTAGGGACCCCGAGACCCCTGAAGGTCTCTCAAAATCCACAAATGATAAATCACAAAGAAAGGTACAATCACGAAGTAACAACCGACACTACTTAGGTATATGCCCATACATATACCTATGTCATCAATTTCAAATACGCTCCAACCTCCGAGCCCAAGTACAACTCAGTCCACACAGGAAAGTAAACGTATTCCACACAGGAATGCAAAACGTAATCCACACAGGATAGCACAACACAATCCACACAGGAAAGCAACAGAATTCAGCTCACACAGGTATACTTCTTCGAAAGACGATAAAGATGATCTCTGATCCATCTCAGTCGTCGGACCCACGAAGGATCGATAGGTAACTAACCCCCGCAAAAGACCCACACAGGATCGGGCCCACGTAGGACCTGTAGGCGCTGGTTCACACAGGACCGCTAAGCGCAAGGACCCACACAGGATCGGACCCACACAGGATCAGGCCCACACAGGACCTGTAGCACTGATCCACGTAGGATCGCTGACTGCTGTAGTCGTCGCGTCGAATCCACACAGGATCTCTGTACTGTCGTCGTCGCAGTCACAGTAGCAGTAGTAGCAGTAGTAGTCACAGTAACAGTCGCAGCCAGCACTAGGGTTCCCGCACACAGCAAGCTCGTTCGGAGGGTCCGCTCCACGAGCCGAGAGGCTGATACATCAACTGTCACAAAGTCCAGAGTAGATGTATCCAAAAGTTCTGTATCGTCAACAGGAACTCAACGCAACAGACGACACGTCGATCGGACGCCCGGTCTGAGAGTTATTGGCATTTTCGTCCCCGGGGCCCGGTTGGTTTTTAAGGCAAAACCAACCCGACCGTACTCCACCTGAATCCAAACCTCGGGCGGAGTATTCCAAAAGAACCGTCTCACTAAGAGGAACACAACAAAGATGACGGCACGTCAATCGGACGTCCATAGCTCAAGATATGAGCGTTTCCGCTCCGAAGGCCCGGTTGTTTTCGTGAACGAACCAACCCGGCCGAACTCAAAGTGTTCCGAAACCTTGAGTGCGATATACTGAAACTACCATCTCGATCCAAGGATCGCGTTGCCGCAGACGGTTCGTCAATCGGAGGTCCGTGGCTCATGTTATGGACAAAAGACCGAAACTGTCTGGAAAATGGGGGGTCCGGGTCCGGGCCGACCCGGCCCGGCCGGTGGCGGCGCGGCCAGGGTGCCGCGCATGCGCCGCATGCGGGGGGGGGGGGGGGGGGGTGAAACCCCCCCCCCCCCCCTTTTGGATCTCGGCCGGCTTTTGCCGGCCGTTTTTAATAAACACACGGGACCCGCGGGTCCCGCCTTCTAACCATACCGACGGCCGGCACAGCCGGCCGCCTTCCCCCTCTCCGCCGCGGCCATAGTCGCGGCTCATCTGAACTCCGGCGGCCGGTGAGGCCGGCCGCCCCTGGCTGCTCCGTCGCGGCCGTAGGGCCGCGACCCTTCTTGATCTCCGGCGCCGGCGGCTCGGCTGCCGCCTGTCTTCCCGTCTCGCCGCGGCCCGGTACCGGCCGTGGTGTTCGTCGTCCAGCACGGTGCGACAGCACCATGCCCCTCCGCCGCGCCTTCGATTCCCCTTGACGCGGCGCGACGACGTCGCGTTCTTGATGATTCTTCCACGGCGTGGCGCGACGGCGCCGCGCAATATAATCGTACGATTATCTGCGTGGTGCGACGGCACCACGCCACCTTGTTTCCACCCGCAATATATATCAACAAGAACGATGGATGGGGTTCGGCCGTGTTCATGCGGTCCGTCCCCCTGACGTTAAATGATAACACAACTTAAATATCCTCACGTTATTCATGCTAGAACCACGAACAAGAATAAATAATTTAACAAAAATCAACAACCCCTACCTTGGGGATAGGTTCGAAGATTTGTCAACGTCACGCGGAAGACAACGTCGCGGAGGTCGGCGTCACGGTAATCGTTCATCAAATCCGATGATGAAGAGGTACGTCCGAAGAGGTACGTCGTTGGAGAATCTTCGTATGCCGACGAAGGGAGTCCGAGGAGGAAGCAGTGTTCCCTCTCGTTGACACGGAAGACGTAGAAGAGAGGAGCGGCGTTCTTCGTCAGAGCTTGAGCGTTCTTCGTCAAAGCTTGAGCGTTCTTCGTCAAAGCTTGAAGAAGAAGGAAAAGCTCTCAAAAGCTCTCAAGATGTCTAAACAAAAACTAACCAAATAAAATAAGATTGAGACTTATTTTATTCACAAACTGAACAAATGAATTTCAATGGTTTGAAATTCAAAAAGGATAACTCCAAAATTAAATAACAATTGTCATGTCATTTAAAGAGGGGTTAAGGGAGTTTGGGAGAAGATGAAAAGTTTAGGGTTCGTGTGGGACCCACCACACTTAATCCTCTCAAGGGAGGTTAAGTGGGTGTGGGTCCCACCCCTAACTTCCTTTGAGAGAAGTTAACTAACAAGTTTAAATAAAATTTTGTAATCCACAATTTTTATTTAACTTATTCTAAACTCCCAAAAACTAACTTTCATCCCGAAATAAACGCAACCTCGGAAAAGGTCTCCTTAAGCGAAAATCGGCGCTGCGAGTTCATCGGTGCCCTCAGATTTCAATTCTGAGCAGCGGATCAAAAGATAGGAAAACCCGCTCGTTCGTTCACTGAATGTACCCGAGCCAAACTTCGGAAATTGATTCCGGGCACACCGGGCCTCGGAATCAGGTGCCGTCAGAAACCGCGCTCTTGTAAAATTCCAAATAAAATTTAGAAAAAATTTCCCTTGAATTTTACGGGTCTTTACAGGGAGGTCCCAGGGGGTTCCAGCTGGGGGTTTGGCGGACTAGGAGGGAGGAAGGGTCGTTGGTGCGTGCGGGAGAAGGAGAGGGCGAAGGCAGGGGAGGCCGGGGCCGTCGGTTTCGTCCCTAAGCAGGAACAGGGTGTTGCATGCACCGAACAGAGGGAGGCGCCACTGGAAGAAGGGGGAGGGAGTAGGGTGCACTTCTGGAGGAATTCGGCTGAGGGGCTGCGCGCTGAACCAGGAGGGAGGAGGGTTGGGTGACGCGGCCGCAACGCGTGGTGAAGGAGGGGGAATAAGTGTGATAGACAGGGGGGATACCCATGTGTTGGGTGCGGGGAATGCAGGGAAGGAGAGAAGGCCGAGGGGTGAGGTGTTGGCATCGGCTCACTTCAAGGAGAAGGCGGCGATGGGTAGCGGGTGAGTAGGATCCACGGAGAGGTGCGCCGAGCAAGAGGGGAGAGCTGCATCCGGGGGGCGCAGGAATCGTCATTGCATGGGCGGAGTGGACAGGGAAGGAGGCGCGCAAGGTGTTTCCTGCAGTCGGCGTGTGATGGGAAGGGTGGAGAGCCTCAAGTGCAGCAAGGGGAAACACTACTGAAGGTGGCGGCTGGGTGCAAGGCCATGCGTAGAGGAGAAGAGAAAGACTACTTCACAGAAAACCCTAAAAGATATATATATATAAATAAAAAGAAACTAAATCTAAAATGAAATAAAATAAAATAAACGGAAATCTAACTATAACTTTAATATCATAATGATAATAATAACAATAATGTTATTAATAAAAATAATGATAACCTTAAATATAAAACAAAAATAATAACTGAATTAGTATTATTTTAATAGTAATCAAATTAACGATTTTTGTTTTCATTGAAAAGAAAAATATTAAAATCATTAATATCCATAATAATTTTAAATGATGCAATAAATTAACATTTATATATATTTTTTAATTATTTAAAGATGAAAAGGTCATGCTGTTTCCCGGGCGAAGCCGCGCAGCATCCCGCTCAACCCTTGCGTCCAACGACGTCGAACCCCAGACAAGAACTTTTTATCCAAAACTCAGAAATTTAGTCTAGGACTCACCCCGGACCCCAATAGAAATTATCTAAAGCCAAATAATAATAAAATAAAATAAATGCATAGGTTGGGGTGTGACAATTCTCCCCAACATAATGCTTTCCGCCCCCAGAAAGCCACAACACTATCCAATCGATCGATCAATACCTAAGGATTCCCAAAACATGATCCAACCTCTTATCCCAAAGACATCACAATGGCTACCAGCGGGACAAAAACTTATTGACTGAAATAAATCACCAACAGAGGGGAGGCCTGGATGGGCTCTCCACCATAATAACTAAACTATCATTCATTAAAAACTTAAGAGAAAACCCGAAGAGACTCACTGTGGGTCTCCCCACCATAAAGGACCGACCTATTAGAGACCAACCAGAAATCCAACAAAGGCCAGAACAAGGCCTTACTCAAGCTATAAAAAGCACAAAAAAACATTTAAACCACTTATTCCCCTCCGAAAGGGATAAATGTTTATACGAAGAGTCGGCGCTAACCAAAAACCTTTACCCCATGTGCGGGGAGGGAGGACCCAATGATCGGATCACTGAAACTACGACAGACGACTACTCACGACCCATCACTTCGTGATAAACACAAACCAAAGATGTAGCCAATTTACATTGGTGGTCCATGCAAGGCCACTAATCAGCGACTGACATCCCAAAAATGCACTATTACTGGCATTGCATGAGGGAAAAGTCTACCACACCACTTTTGCGACAAGATGAGAATTACAACGACAATGAATCCAGAGAGGCAACACCAAAACTGTTTCACCACATAGTAGACACACAACCTTAACCAGACTCCTGAAAATTACCCCCGGGGGTTCCGGAACACGCACTGGCTTCACTCCGAGGCCTTTTGGCGAGAGCTCTGATGGATGAAGCATCTTCTGCCTCGCAGTCAGGTTTTGATAATCCCAATGACAAACATACATCTTTTTATTTGACAAAATAAAGGACAAGATTTTAAATTTTAAAAACATATGAGAATTGAAAGTCGGAGTTCATCAAAAGAAGCATGACATTCCCATACATTTAAAACCCAAAACACCATCAGTACAACTACAACGATAAAAGATCCCTTAAACTGAAAGGAAATATACACCAGAAACATTTAACAATGACCCAACGACACATTACTTCCGAGAACTTCCTCTGCGGCGCTTTCTTGAAACGCGCCAACAAAATCGTCACAAGTGACTCAGGAGTCCACATGCCTGGCAGGACTTTGGAGCGCTTGGGCATGATGAATTCTTGTAACCCCACTTGCCACACTGATAACACACAAGGATATCTCGCTCTGAAGAGGTTCATGAAAGATCCCGACGCCTCTTGATTCCACGACCTGCTCCATCCACATTCATTTTCTTACTCATCTTCTTTCCAGAATCTTCACCACTGCTCATAGGGATCGAAGGAGGGAGAGCTACTTCGAGCACTCCTACCATCGCAGCTTCGACATGAAAAGCTTGTCTTTCCACCTCGACAAAAGAAGTTAGGTTGGACTCTGACACCTTCAACTGTAAATCAGGGCGGAGACCCGCTTCGATGCATCGATCCTCCATGGGGTCATTCGTGGCATACCCTAAATCATAAGGTACTAGCTCCAAAAAGCACTGGAAATATTCCAACACGGGTCTGTCGCCCTACTGCAGAAAACACATTTCCATCCCCTTTCTCATCCTTTCTTCCTTAGAGAAATATTGGCGAATGAACAAATAATTGAAGAACTCCCAAGTAATCTCTTGACAGGGCTTGTTCCGAGACACTGACTTCCACCATATCCATGGTGATCCTTCAAGCATGAAGGTCGCAAACTTGACCTTCAACGAATTGGGCAACTCAATGAGGATAAAGTCCCTTTCAATCTTCTGCATCCACTCCTCTTCCATGGAATGGTCTTCTTGACCATAGAATAGAGGTGGATCTAACTTCCGAAACTCAAGCATATAATCCTCAGGTTGATCAACCGCACTACGATCACCCATCAAAGATTGAAAAAGATAACCGCTGGATAAGGAAAAGTCAAAAACCCAATCATGGCCAACTCAATGAGTGAATAAATACCTCAAAATCAAACACTTAATAGGTGATAAGTTCAAATGACAAGAAACCAAGTTATCATAAAATCAAAACATTTTCTTTGAAAACTTCATTAATTTAAAACAATTTTGGTTGGTTAAACCCTCGCCATTGGTATCCCTTTGATTCTCACTCACATGCATGTATTTGTGCCACCCCGGGCATCCATCCACCATACCAGAAATCCATCCACATTTCGAACATACCACAATGCATGTGAGCACTCATCAGAACACCAAGCCCAAAACAAAGCAACATCATTTTACAAAAACAAATCATTCGTGCCACTTCTTTTAAAACAATTCAATATTTAAACATGTCATTTCAAACAACCATTTTTTATTTTTTTTATTTTTTTATTTTTTTTTCCAAAACCAACTTTTCTGATTCAAACCACTTTCAGAAGTCAAAGGAAACCGAAAACAACTCAAAAATTGGACAAGTTTCAGTGGGTGACTTGACCATATGGTTGGCGGCCATATGTCAAACACATCACTGACACAGAGAGCCTTCTTGGACCGTCCCCCCAGCTCCACATGGCTTTCCAGGACTTACGGCTTAGGACTATTAGCCCAACTCACATTGTCGCATCCCAATCCCAAAACATTTCCATAAAAAACCCAAATAAAAAAAATTAAACAGGGCTTCCCATTGAAACCTGAGGATCGGTACGGGCCAGAGTTCGCGACGCTCTTCCCTCACCTACCCCTCGAGTCTCGACAATCCTACTCCGTCTACCTTGAAATCCCAAATAACAAAGGGCACTCTGAAAGGCGAGGTCCACAATGAGGTAGCCTCCCTCTGATACCATTTTGTCACAAACCAACTCGGGTCGACCCTGAACCGGTCACCCGAGCCGGTCCGCGACATGGACCGAGAGGCGTTCCTGATCCTCCCGGGCTGGCGACATGCGCCAGGGCATCAACAGAGGCTGTGGGAGTGATTTCAGCCAATATAAATAAATAAAACAGTAGAAATAATACAGAGCATCGAAGAATAAATAAACCAAGCAAAGTGACTAAGCAGGAAGAGAAGAAAAAAATGAAACTGACCAAACATGAGGTCTGAACGAACATCGTGTGACCTCATGGGTCACTCTCCGACTCAACGATCTAGAATCGCCCTAGGCGAGCGCACTCAAGATATAGCCTTCAAAAATACTAAAAATGGAAAAGAACTATAGGCATGAGTATTAAAACTCAGTAGGCTAGCCCGATATCTATTCCCAATGCACCACCTTTAAAATAAAATAAACATCATTTCAAGATTGAACTACAATTTATAAGAGTATGTGTTTATAAATATTCTACTTAAAAACAAAGTAAAAACCATTTCCCTTAACCATTTCCAAATTTGGGTTCAATTCATTAGGGTTAATGACATTTTAGGGAAAGGGAAAGTGGTGTTTATATTTTTAAATTTGTACAAAGAGGGTTAAACACTTTAATTTGAAAACCATTTTTAGAATCCTAATAAAAAGCATTATACCACTTCCCAAGGAAAAAAACAATACATCAAAAATGCACAAAGTAATACACACAGTAAGGGAAATGTAGGTATGCATATGAGCATCATAATCACTACTACAAGCAACAAAATCTGAATAGACATGGGTGAACCTAGGAGATCGAGAATAAACTATAAGACACCAATACATGAGAAATCATCCTTATCGACATGTCACGATGAAATCAAAATGCACAATATGCTCAACCATCCTCTCTCAGGCAGGTCAAGGGAAAATCCCATAGTAATAAACCCAATATATCCACCTACTATGGGCCACTGGTCAGAACCATAACCCACCAGTGCAGCAATCATTCTTAGAATATTCTCTCAATATGCCAGATTCCTATGCCTCAAGTGTCTAAAAAGGTGGTGAGCCAACTGATGCCTAACGAGCATCTAACCAGTTATATCTATATATAAATCACAACAGGCATCACCCCGAGCCACTCCATGGGACAACCTCTTTCCTTTAACTACTCAAGTACCCGGGACCCTCTAAGCGTGGCCTCAAAAACAATCATTTGCAACCAAGGCATGAGAGTCGTCCTAAGTGGGTTTTTATAAAAACATTTTCATCACTTTCCATAAAGTTCCAAACAAGCATTAAAAACATTTTACAATCACTAATCTAAAAAAATGAATCATCTTTACAAGACCAAACCCAGTTTAAAACCATTTAAAGAACCCCCAAAACAATACTTTGCAGGCTGCCAACATTTTTATAAAACCAAACCAAACCATTTTATTTTTTTCCAAATCAACTTTAAGAGCCAACCGGGCCATTTTTCAAAAGAACCAAAGTACTTGTTCATGCTTCAAACGAAATCATTTCTCATTAAACCAGAACTCTATTTAACATTCCGTGAATTATGTTTAAAAGACAAACGTGCATTCTTTCATTATTGGGTGTCTGTTTGTCAAAAAAAACATTTCAAGCATCCCGTATAAAATAAACGGCTCTTTTTATAGTAAATAATCATTTAAAGATTAACTATCTTATATTAAAAATTAATTGTCGTATATTATCTCACATTATTTAGAAATAATAAAATAATTATTTTGAATAATTAATGTGCGCAAATAGTAGGAAATAATGTAACATAAATATTAAAAGCAGTGCAAAGGGAACCTACCTCATGATCAAGCGCAAAGACAAAACATCCTCGGAACCAAGGCGCAATGACACAACGTGTGTCCGAAACCACGTGGTAAATTCCAACACTCTGTATAAACAATATCAAGGACTCATACACATACAAAAAAACTCACTAGAGCACACGAAACCATGCGGTGGGAAGGAATGCACACCTTGAAAGTAAAGTGCGGCGACGACGGAACCTCGGAAACAAGGCGCGACGATGGTGCTCACTCGGGAACACCCTGCGCAGTCCTAAAAATCCTAAACCTACCAAAAAAACATAAGTTGATAAAACCCCCTACCAAGGTAAAGGCCAAAGCAAGAATAATAATAATAACAATAATAATAATAGTAATAATAATAATAATAATAATAATAAAAACAACAAAATAATAATAATAATAATAATAATAATAATAATAGGAATGATAATAGCTATAATAATAATAATATGAATGATAATAATAATAATGATAATAATAACAATAATAAAATTAATAATAATAACATTAATAATAATAATAATAATAATTAGAATAATAATGATAATAATAATAACAATGATAATAATAATAACAATAACAATAATGATAATAATAATAATAATAACAATAATAATAATAATGATAATGATAATAATAACAATAACAATAATAAAAATATAAAAATAATAATAATGATAATAATAAAAATAATAATAATAATAATAATAACAATTGTAATAAGAACAATAATAAAAGTAAAATTAAAAGTAAAAATAACAAAACCTTTCAAGGGAGGGAAGACTCGTAGGAGGTGTTGCAGGTGTCGGGAGCCGGACAGGGAAGCTCGCTTGGTGATGGGCTTCTGTTCCAGGGAGTAAGAGAGGGTGGAGGCCGAGCAGCTGGTTGGGGGGTTGCTGCGGACAGAGGATGGGAGTCTGAGGCGCTGGTGGGCTGCGTGGGCTGCTGCAAAGGAGGAGGGAGGTCCTAGGGGTTTCCATCTGGGGGTTTGGCACACTAGGAGGGCGGAAGGGCCGTTGCTGTGTGTGGGAGAAGGAGAGGACGAAGGCAGGGGAGTCCGAGGCTACCGGTTTCATCCCTAAGCAGGAACAGGGTGTTTCCTACACCAAACAGAGGGAGGCGCCGCTGGAAGAAGGGGGAGGGAGCAGGGTGCGATGCTGGAGGAATTCGGCCGAGGGGCTGCGCATTGCACCAGGAGGGAGGAGGGTTGGGTGACGCAGCCGCATCGCGAGGTGAAGGAGGCGAAAAAAGTGTGATGGATAGGGGGAGACCCAGGTGTCAGGTGCGGGACGCGCAAGGAAGGAGAGAAGGCTGCGGGGGTGAGGCGTTGGCATCATCTCGCTTCAAGGAGCAGGCGGCGATGGGTAGCGGGCAAGCAGGATCTACGGAGAGGTGCACCGAGCAGGAGGGGAGAGCCGCATCAGGGGGGTGCTGGAATCGGCGTCGGCTGGGCGGAGCGGACAGGGAAGGAGGCGCACGAGGGGTGTCCTGCAGTCAGCGTGTGATGGGAAGTGCGGAGAGCCTCGGTTGCAGCAAGCGGAAATGCTACCGAAGGTGGCGGCTGGGTGCAAGGCCGAACGCAGAGGAGAAGAGAAAGACAAGTGCACAACAAACCCTAAAAGAGATATATGTATAAATAAAAAGAAACTAAATATAAAATAAAATAAAATAAAATAAAATTAAATATAACTATAACTTTTATATCTTAATGATATTAATTATAATAATGATAACCTTAAAGATAAAACAAAAATAATAAATGAATTACTATTATTTTAATAGTAATAAAATTAACGATTTTAGTTTTCATTTAAAATAAAAATATTAAAATCCTTATAATCCATAAAAATTTTAAATGATGCAATAAATTAACATTTATATATATTATTTAATTATTTAAAGATGAAAAGGTTGTGCCGTTTCCTAGGAGAAGTCGCATGGCGTCGCGCTCAACCCGTGCGTCCAACGACGTCAAACCCAAGACACGAACTTTTTATCCAAAACTCAAAAATTTAGTCTAGGACTCACCCCAAACCCCAACGAAAATTACCTAAAGCCAAATAATAATAAAATAAAATAAATACATAGGTCGGGGTGTGACATAATACATGTTCAAAAATGTTTTTCCAAAAACACCATTCACATTATTGTGGATTTAAAAACTCAAAGCTACTTCCAAATTAGACACAACACTCACTACGCTGAAAACTCAAAAAGGGAACCCTGGGGAAAATCCGTATATTAACTATCTAGACCTGTACTAAACATGGATTAAGAAAAAATCATGAAATGATTTAAAAAGAAATACAAGTTTTTAGGATTAATATCTGAAATGGTAATCCCATGAAAAATCAAATTCTCTCCCTCTAATTCATATTCATTTTGACATAGGAAAAAAAATTTGGTGATGAGGCAAACCACTCAATGTTCATAGGGTCTGTTACATGTCTATAGAAAAAATTGAACTATGATCACATGGGCTTATAGATTATCTAATAATTATAGCATCCTACCACTAATGAGATATCTCAAAGACCACCAATGTTTTTTGGAATGTGTCAAAATTCATTATGTTTACCATATAATCAAATTCCTTTCCATATGAATGATTAATTCGATGGTGGTTATTTTGACATTGAAAAATTCATTCTGGATATTTTCTACATGTCCAATAATATTTTCCCTTATTAGACAAAAAAGTTTATGTTTGTATAGAAATGAAAATTAATTCTGGAAGAAGGATCATATTTGAATTCAATGTGTTGTAAGAATGATCCAACAACAGGAGATGGAGATTCCTCAGTAATGTTTCCAAATACTATTTCATGAAGGTGAGAACCACTCTTTGATATTAGAAAATGTATATGGACTTAGATGTGAGGTTTGACGTGTTACAACAAAACAATCATTGACCTGAACAAAAAATTTCATAGTGTGGGTTGTTGGGGAATATGATTTGTAGTTTCGAATAGCCAGCTCGCCTAACATGTTCACCTAGGTGGTAGTTCATCTAGGTGTTCCTTTTCACACCCATCCTATGTTCAAAGAGGATTATGTTGTCCCTTCATATACAGAATATATGGAGAATAAGCCTATACATGTGCATCGTTCGTGAGGTACCTATGAGAGAAACTAACTTTCCCCAGGGTCATATGATTCCTAGTAAATAATAACATGGGGATTTATACTTTACGTTATTAAAAATCCCGTTGAAGTCTCAAACATTTTCCTTCCATAACCCTTCTCCCAAGACCAAAAATCTATCCAGGTAGCCCACTAAAACCTAATAGATGAAGTAATGAAGGGGGATGGTGGTTCCAAAGAACATATAGTTTCTGAAATAAAAAAACTATGTGAGGAGATGCACTCCTCTAACCACGAACAAACTAGTATGAAGTTCCCCACATAAATTTGGGATATTCACGATACACGTCTACAATCACATTAAAAAACCCATGGAGTCAAAATCATGGATTCTCCCATGTGTTGTTTCCTATGTTATCCATCATCATGAAATATATAGTAGCTCATTCATACCTTCCCTATGTGGAATACTTTATATCTTCATAGGCCTTACCCTATGAGATACCTCTATAGCTCACATATCATCCACCTCTGCCAGCCATCTTCTAGTCAGTGAGGACTTATATTTACAATTGCCCTTTGATACCTCTCTTTATTCAACAAATGGAAAGAAACATCAATCCTCAAAAGTATGGTATGAGGGAGACCAGTCCAAATAAATCACCTAAGACATCAGAATTTTTGAATTCTGGTTAGAGGAACACTAGTATTTCATTAATTTGTTTATGAATTCCACTAGTTAGAATTTTTAGACACGTTTCATACCTGACATTTAGGGTCCATATAGTGTGTCCAATTTTGCATCCCATCATTCATTAGGAACTAGACCTTAAGGGATGTTCTATAGACCTCCTGGTCTCACATATAAGGGCAAGGGACTTTTCATTACCACATAGTCTCTATGACATTAGGGCTCGGTAAATTTCATTAAATCAATATTTGAGAGACTAGTGACCTCCAATTACAGATAGGATGAGGGGGATCAAAAATTCAATTCTATTTTATAGGGATCACAATATTACCCTTTTATATTATTTAAAATTTGTAATATGGAATCAATAATGTATTAATTAATTGGCCTTTCTTATGGGTTATGAAAATACAGGTAGTCATATATATATGATTGTCAATGTAATGAAACAAGGGTGTATCAAGGAATATCAAAGGAATTTCATCTTTTCTCATATCTCTAACCACTTCTACTAGTGGATGAATTTGATTGTGTGGTTTTCTAGATCTTCAATTTTCTGTTGATTCTCATACTAACCATGAATCACATGGTCTTGGAGGGTAGATATGATCATGAAATTTCCTTGATCAAATTCATGTATCTATAGTGAATCCTTTTCTATATCTTCAACCTACCTTCCCTTGGAGGACCTAAAAAGATGGTGGCCCTCAAAGACATGTATCCATCATTTGGGGAAACATTATATTCCTGATATTCTCTAACAACATTGAAATCTTTATTCATCCTCTTATATGGTATAATACCCAACCAAAACTCCAAATCACCATGATTTGATACATTCTTCATGAACACACTCATATGGTACTACTATATGTTAATATCACAATCTACACTCTCTAAATCATAAAAATCCTATATACATTTCATGTCTCTAGATGAAAGCATTTACTATTTGATATATGTCCCATGAATATATAGTAATCATCTCAAAGGGCCAAATAAAAAATGAGAAAATAAATTTATAGGGCCTTCATCGTTGTGGGTTCTCACAACCGAACTACATGGTCATTAATTACCATCCATGTGGGATACATAATAACTATGTCTATAGTTTCAAGCCAATATCTAAATAAACCCTAATTGTCTCTATGCTTCATTCCCAATATGGTTATATATAACATGGGAGCTAAAATTCATTCTAGGTTACTTGGGATTATTTGAAATAGTCCTCAAACAAAAAATATACTAAGATATCTTCTCCAAATCATACATTCCATAAGATTTTACACTAAATGGTCCATCCACAACATATGACCATAAGCAGAATGATGTGTTCTGTTAAGTGATAAAAAATACATGGGTTCATATTAAATTAAAGAGCATACATATGGATCCTATATCATGGACCAATACTAACATTGAAACAACATCTATCTCACTATATGAACATAAATTAAAGAGTTCCTAAGGAGTTTCATAAAACAATAATTTTGATAATAAATGAAACAATGATGAATAATCCATCCAAAAAGATTTACCAAAAACGGAGAACCTTCTATAGATAAAAATATATCCATTTAAAAAGAACCTAATATGATTACAGAGGATCGTAACATTTATACATGCTAATATTTTATTGATAATTTCAAGGTGACCCATGTCATACTTGGGATTTAATGAAGGATCCATTAAAATGTCTTAAATATTTTATAGATTCCCATAGTAGCTGATAATTCCCCACCAAATTGGGGTGAATAAAATGACCTCCAACCCTCTCAACCAAACAAAAAACCTAATTATCATTAGCTCCATTTTTCAATGAGCACAAACATTTGGAAACTATGTTTCCATAACATCTCCAATAATGGAACTCTTTGGTGATTCTAGATCCATGAACAAAACCCATTGGAATGTAATTGAATGTGGTGGACCTAAGGTGAATGATTGTGCAACATTGAAAAAATAACAATCAAGCCTCCAATCATAAAAAACACAAAACATTATTTTCATCTCAAACACTCCATTAGTGGTGGAATAAACATCACTATTAGTAAATCCTTAATTAGTTCCAAGGTAGTTAGTACTATCCAATTTAAGTTATCAATTTGAATTATCTGGTTTTTCTAACATAATTATCTTAACATAAAGAATTTATTAGTGGTTATAATTCCCTCAATAATGTGTTTTCTAATAAGTTAAAATTTCCACTAAATAATTTCTCATCGCTGGTGATACTGTTCAACATACCCTTTAAATTCCATAATCAAAATGATCTTTAGTAAAATAATTACATATTTATCAATTATTATAACTATAATATCATTGAAAAAATACTCAAATTCCATAATTTATAAATCCAGATATGTACAATGTAATAATTAAACTTCTTATGTGTTAATAGAAAAATATTGACAATTATCCATTAGATTATTTTGATGTATTTTTCATTGATGCTTGGGTAATTCGTTTGGGTATTTCCCCATATTATTAATTATATTTAATTCACCTTCAGTCATTCCAATGATTTCCTTTTGTTTCGAACATGTAGAAAACTCCCTTTACCTTTATGTAAGTATAAAGGTGTATCTTTCATCAATTATCACATGTGGTAAAAATAATTTGTTCCAATATTATCTTTATCCATCCTTTTCATTATTGTCAGCTTCTTCTATCAATTCCCATCAAATCCATATGAATTATATAACTACATTTCTATCATTTTAACACATTATATTATCCTCTCATATGATGTTACTATTTTAGGGATTAGTTCCCCTTAAAAAATAAGATTAAACCTGTCAAAGAGTTGTTCATTATTACTATTTAGATTATAGGCCTTGATTTTGTTCCAATTTATTCTTCTAGTAACCATTTATTAATGATGAAATACACTATAGTAGAACATATAATTAAGAAAAATAATTTATAATCCACAATCTATTGAATTAAATATCTTAAATGGAAAATATTATGCCTAGAAACTCTCATAGTAATAAAAAAATTCATTATGGATATATCTATTTCAAAACATTCATAATTTTTTGTAAAAAAATTAGAATTATCATATGAATATCTTCCGTGATTTGTAAACTAGGTGTGTAGTAAGTAAAATTTTCTTTCCCCAAGTCATGACTAGGTCAATCCCAATACATCGTTTTTATACTTATACTCTTAGGCACATATGTTCTAGAACCACATCAACATTTAGTATCACAAAGAGGACGTATTTTCTATGAAAACCCATAAAATATCTTCCATAAATAATTTTTGAAATGATTTACTTTGATTGTTGTCAATATATATCATATGGTTATGTTCCCAAATATAGTATTTCATAAATTTTGATGAAAAGTTTTCTAATTAACTTTTTCTAATACTAATTCTTCCGACCATCACAATAGTAACCTAGAGATAGTGTTTACATTATTACATTGTAATAGATACAGTGGTTAAAATCCTAAGGTACTGATAATTTTATTACATTTTGAGAAGAAGATACATACATGATACTAATTTTATATCGAAATATAAAATCAATTATTTAGAAATAGAAAACAATTTTCATCCTTGAACTGATAGCATGATTTTTTTTAGATCCCAAACAAATAAAAAAAATTATATTTATCTCAAATAATTAGTAAAGGTTATGTAATGTAGAATCAATCATTAATAAATAAATCTAATCAACATTAAAAGGTACAATAATAAACACATATACCATTTAAATTACATTGCTGTCATGATAAAGTATAGAATAATTAGTGTGAAAATATAAATAACTGAAAATTCCTTCCAATTATTAAATATCATGAATGTAATAACTAGAGAAGTCATAAAAAATATTTAAAATTAAAAAATATAACACACATTCTATTAAATAAATAATATTATAAAAAAATGAATCATGAGATAATAGCATTATGAAAATATTGTGGATAATAATAATAGAATAATTAATGAAGGAAATAAATAATAGATATATGTAATGTTTCAATAACACGACTCAACTACTATAAATACCTTCCAATATAGGATTCAAAACTTCAATGTACAAACTAATCTAGTTTTTTCAATTGATTTAATACAACAGGGTAAAAACTCATTGAGTTTTTCCAACAGATTAATTTCATGTGACTACCAAAGTGCCGAAGGGTTAAATAAAATCTGAGATTACACATATTTGGAATTCCAAAAAATTCATCATTTATTAAATTTTAAATTAATTTCAGGATTAAATATTCATTATCATCAAATATTCCTATTGATTGATGGATATATATTTATAAATATTTCCACAATTAACAAAATAACATTAAAAGTAAACACCATATTTAAATGTGGAATATGATTTAGTAATTAATAGGATATGGAATTCAATTATATGGATATTTATGACTAATATAATTGTAAATAAATCTTTTAAAATAAAGTGATTGTCTCATGAAAATATTAACAGTAATAATAGAATGTCAAATGATAAAATAATATTTACAAAATAGAAATTTACAACTAAGTTACCATTGGATAAAATGATTCAAATTGAATCATAATATACCATAAAATAAGAACCTCTAATGATATTATAAGTAAATGTTTAATTATATAAAACATATAAAATTGAATTGATGCATATTAACTAATAAATTTCTATGTAAATAAAATTAATATGAAATCTCTTACCTCACAAATACTTTTGGATGAAAATGATTCAACCTCTTTTATAGTGGTTTTAAAAATCTAATTAACATATTCATGTACAATAATTATATTTTAAAATTCACATGTTATCATTTGATAACATATTGTGACCCATTCATTAATAATCTTTCATTTTTTTCAATACTTCGGGTGTTAATTGCATTGTTTTCTCATTCGTTCTTTGTAATGAAAGATTTAGTTCTTTTGAATTTAATATAGTTACAAAAACTATAAAATAATAATAATAATCAAATACTTAACACATTTACAAATAAATTATAATTTAAATACCAATAATTGAACATAGTTCTTATAAATAATGTTCATTAGGTTCATGGAGATGGTAACTCATATATAAACATGAGTAATGTTTCCATTATTCAATGATTGTTATTAAAATAATATAAGAGATATAATTACTTTTATAATGATAATAATAATATATTTCTTAATTTAATATACATTCACATATAATCAATGTGTTTTGGTGATGAAATGATTGTCACAACACTTCTTGAAGATGGTAATGCACATGTACATGAACATTGTTATAATCTTGCAGTGACTGAAAAGGAAAATAAAATCAAATAATTTGTTATATTATTAAAAGGATAAATATTCAATTATTTTAATAATTATTTCATCTTTATCAAATATATGAACTGACTATATCTATATATCGTACAATGCAATGTGTAAGGGAAAGATAAATTGCATCACTTTTCGAGGTGGTAGTTCATTAATCACACAAGCGACATTATTATATATACTGTGGAATGGAATTTAAAAATATATATGTGAATAGATTAAATTAAAGGTATTATTATTTTATACATATTGTATATATAATTCCTTTATATCATCAGACACAACCAAGAGATGTGGTAGTGACAAAACCAATGACAACATTTTGTGAGGGGGTGGTATGTCGTACACTTTAATGATGATTTCGTAACACATTTGATAGAAGTGGGGAGGGTGGTATGTCATTACCTTAATATAAAAACAAATTGGTATATTGAAAATAATTAGGTTATTATATAATAATAGTTCAATTATAATTTTAAGAGGTGTATGAAGAAATAAATTGACTACACACATTCAATAACTTTACCTTATCTTCAGGTAACCTCCATAGGGTCGCACAAAAAGACTATATAGATGGAATTTCTACACAAGTAATAGGTTCTAGGATAATATTATGTAATTTGGGGTTTTTATATTGGATTTAATTCTGATAATAGAGGGGTTCAAGGAATAAAAAAGATATGATATGGCAGATATCATAGGCATTGGGGAATGTGTGTGGATCCATTCAAACCCTAACTCCCTGGTGAAGATGTTGTCATAAAGCCATAATAATTACCCAATATGCAAATTATTGTCTCTGTATGTATTTTTTCGGATGGATGATGTTCTCATCCCTAAAGAATGTGCAGATGTACTAGCCTATTGGTTCAAGAGTACATTGTTCCATCATTAGTGGTTTCGGGATGTTGATTGTCATACATGGGATGATCACACACATGTCAATGTTAACTAAATTTATAATCAAATCCTTAATGTTGATGGGAAGTCATGGGAGGCAACACTATCTCCCCCACAAAACCACACCTTCTTCATGGTGTATCTAGGGAACTCATAGAAGGGGTCGATTGATTTTTTGGACTTGCACCAGGGCAGATGTTTTACAGAAGATTGGGCATGAGCATAATAGGTATGTTCCTTCAATGAGGAGTTCCCAGCAGAGCTGAATTTTGTAGGGCTATATGAGGCGATGTGGGCCTCCGAATTCCATATTTAATAATCAAATCACCTGATGCTAGAGTTTTTGAGGCGGTGGTCATCGAGGACCAAAACTTTTCATCATCACCTTGGAGAGGTCAGTATCATCCTCTAAGACCTCCAAAAGATCCCGAGGATTCCAATGTTGTGGGAAATGTATGACGATTTCCACTCCACATAGAATAAATTGGAGGATCTAAAGCAAATGACAATGATGGAAACCTCATTGATGGATCTAGTGTCAAGCAATGACATGCAGTCAATGAGGGAAGTCCACAACAAGTTGTGTTTTAAGAACATCAACAACATCCCATCAGGTCCTATCGTAGATGGGGAAGAAGTACCTAGAAAGTTACTAGTCAGGCCTCCCACCAGTCCAGGGGGATTGTAGTTTAGTAATGATAACTCTTATTGGAAAAACCTGGAAAACACCTGATGGATGTTGTGGGAGTAAATGTCAACACCAAGCAGCCTCCGATGGTGAGGCTGGTTGGGATCATTTCAATGCTCATCTACTACTGGATTTTTCTGGTCCATGACACATGTTCTGGTGTGCGGCCGAGCAAATTCATCGTGGCATTAGTGTTGGTGATGGTGGATCTTTTCAACTCGGGGGTCTCGGTGCTAGCCAAACTTTAGAAGGTATTGTGTCACATTTGTTAGGTGAAAAATCCACATAGTGTATGTTGACCTCTCCATATTTTGTATGGATGTGTAGAGGCACAAATAATTGTTTACAAATATCCTAACTCTATTTCCCCTCTTAGATATGACATATGACCATCAATCTTGAACATGGTGGGGAGTTTCCCGGGAATTATAACCTTTTCACAAGTACTAAACCATTCTTGGAGGGTGGATGAATTTCATTTCCAACCATATCTATTACCAACAAGTGTGTTCACTGATTACGTCTAGAGAACTGAGAAGCATTAGTCTTATCTCATGGTCTTTCAAGTTGGAGTTTTGGTAGCACTGGTTTATCAAGAACCTATATGGGATCCGTAAACCATGGAACGCTCCATTAGGATAATTTATTGCATGCATATAATGTCCCTACGAGTCTAGTTGGCAGTGTGCCTTGAGGACCATCCATGTGTGATGAGTCAAATGTGTCTCAGGTTAATGCGAGAGGACAAGAAGATGGTGAATGAGATATCTATATTCATTGTGGACAATGGGATAGTAAAATAGTATACCAAGTGTTGTAAGGCATCCTAACTTGTAGAAATTTTGAAGCATTGAACCATCCATGATAGCGACAAGGTGCCTCCTCAACCATGAGTTTGTGGCCGGAATTCCGGAAGAACAAGTTTTGATGGTAGTGTTGTAGTAGCGGTTAGACATGTACCGATCGCGGGGAAGGCAACAATAGTGGACACGGTGGTCATAGTGGAACTAATTTAGCATTAATGGAGTTTACAAGGGGGTTCTATAGGATACCCACTCAGGATCCATTTAAGCAGCTATGCCACATAGATGTTCTTGACAATTCTTTTTTTCCCAAGGCTTGCGAAACCTGGGATGTTAACAGAAAATTCCTTAGTCCTTCCCCGATGTGACGCAATCTAAACTATCTCATGATGGATCTCTCAATGATCATCAATGACAGAGACCACCTTTTGGTATCTCAAGTGGATGGGGAGAAGTACATCACCGAGGTAGAGGAAATTTTGCATTGATAGTATACTTAGCATCCAATGATAGAATCGTTGAATGTTCTACTCTAACAAATATTCCCACCACAGTTGTTTGATGCTGAGTGCTTCACACTACAATAAGAACTATGAGAGTCCTATAAGGGGGATGATTCTTCTAGAGGGACCCCTTGGATGATGGTGAAGATGAAAAATCAGAGCTTGAAGGGTTTGTAGTGGATTTTTAGGTATAGCCTAATCCATATTCATGTGGTACTTATACATGTCACTTAGGCTTTCTCAAATTATATTTCCCCTATGCAGGAGAGAATCGTATGTAAAAAACACTCCCACACAATAGTATATGAAACATAGGGGGTCAGCACCAATGAAAATATAGATTACCAAGTCTAGAAAGCATATGACACCCAGGGTGGTTCTCCCAGAGTCTTCAGATTTCCCAACCATATATGGGGGCCATGCCGTGGGGTTCTGGCAATAGTAAATCATGGTGAGGCCAATCATTGTTTTTCTATAAGCGTCTTCTTCACAAAAACCATAAGTATTTTACATTGATCTCGGCCTACTAAAAATAGGGTTTTTTGTATTCATATTCATAAAATGGTGTGGGATGCATTGGTGAGGATGGTTGGGGCTCCATGCACTACCTTTCCTAGGGGAATTCTTGTGGTCGTGGAATCGGATGCCCATGCTGACCAAACCACATCACTCTTGATTATAGGGGGGATCGTTGGTAGGATGGATTCTGAGATCATCGAAGTGGAATCTAACAATAGGGATCAATCAGATGACATGGTACCCATTCTAACCATCCAGACAGCATAGAAAGATCCAACTGATGAATTTTTGGAGCTGTTCCCCTTATATGAAGCTACTGACCATGAGGACTGGGATAAGAAGACTTCCAACGAAGAGGATAGTAAGGCCTCCCATCTCCGATTAATGAAGATGATCAAGCACTTCGTCATAGAGACCCCCAAAAAAGAATGGATATTCCAAATTGGGAGGCTTCATTTCTAGTTGTGAGACCTATGGGATGGAAGAGGGGATTCCCAACTTCCTCATATGCTCATTCAAGACTATATATTAGAGAAAATATAGTAACATGAATGTGGACATGATGTGGGATTGATGTAGAGGATGTTATTCAACATCAAGAGACTCCTGGAGTCTAATCCCGAGATCAAATTGTTTTGGGCACAGAAATATGATCATTCTGCTTTTCTCGATGTATAATTGGGACTCATAATGTGAATGATGGCCTAGTTTGTAGTGGCTGATTAAAAAATGAGGTGAGATACTCGAGAGATAGATATTATCTAAGCCGACGAGGACCTGGACCAGATCATGGCCAATGAATTATTCCCCATTTACATCTAGGAGTAGCGGGACCCTAACAAGAGATATCAGATCCTTGGTGTCACGATCCAAAGAGTATCAGGAAAGGGATGCTCCATTATAGAGGTCAATGAGTAAATAAAAGGGGCCAATCCATGGTTGTTTTAGTTTTTGTACATAGAAATGTACATTCATGAATTCATACTTATTTTGTGCATGCATGAGTCATATCATCTATTTTGATTACTACATCTCTACCATACCCATAAAATATCCAGCGACCAATTCCTAAGCTCATATTGGTCGTGCCTGATGTGAGAAACAAGGGATGACAACATAAGTATTCCCTTTGATTAAAATTGTTCTATTCAATCACCATAATTTCAAGGTCTATATTACCACCTAGTTTTTCTGGGAAGAATAAGGGGGGTCATGGCCCAAGAATGATATTCTCAATACAGTAATAAATTCTCCTTCCCAACATGCTCTAGCGTATAGGAAAGATAATGCCAAGGGAATTAGAATGAATTCAAAAAATGGGAGATGATAAGTGTTAATCACATGAAAAAATTTGTAAAATATTGATTATGGAATTACGATGAAGGATAACTGTTGACCATTCTCGCAACATATTATCCATATCATGTTATCCTGTAATAGAGATAAGAAAACAAGGGCTGAATGCTGGCCACATTCAATAGACAATTCCTAAATCAATGTATTGTCCAATGTATTCTAGGGAATTGTCCTAGAACAGTAGGTGACCCATGGGACTGAGCGTCCAAAACATTTGGGGTCCCTACAGTTGTAAAAATGTTGAATATCCAAAGGATGGACACACAATGCAAGAGGTGAAGTGATCGAATGATCGAACGTATTCCCACCCCTTTGAAATTATGGAACTATAATCATGATGTGAGGAATAATATGCATATCACATAAGGAATCTATTATTTATAACAAGAGGCATCCTAATTTGGAATAATTTTGAAATGCTATAGTTTATTTCCATGTTGTGAGGATATGGTCTGCTAGTTTATTGTCATGCAGTAAAGACACAAAAATGGGGAACTCTCAAGAAATGTGCGTGGAGTGGAAACTAGAAACCTGACATGAATGAGGACATAAGTCAACACCACAACACATACTTCAGAGGAAATTCTGGTCATACATAGTTCTTGAGCACAACGTAGTCATAGACCAATGATGGTGGGATAAATCCTCTCTATAAGGAAGTTGATGAATTCAATAATTATCATGGCACATCCGAAACATGGTCAGGGTAGGGGCCAAAGTTTAAATATTTTCATCAATGAAATGGGTACCCCAAAGGATAAATTCATAATGTGGTTCATAACATGACATGAATGGGGACATAAAGTGGTCTGCTCCACATTGCACGGTTCAGAATTTGATGTTTGGCCGAGAATGACAAGACAAGGCGTTTATCATTTAGTTGGATGGACCCAAGAATTACGTTCCTGAATGTCTCTACATTTTCCTACATGGATAGGAATCAATGATTACATTGATCTTTGAGGTTGTACAACATGTGGCCAATACCGAAAAGAGTGGTTCCAACCCAATTGAAAGCACCATATGTCTAGGTAATTTATCGCTAAAGAGCATAGAGTAATAAGATGTAAGGGGTCTTAATTTAAGGTCTTAGAGTGCGAAATAAAATACATTGATTATTCTTGAAGCTCAAATATATGAAGTGGAACCATAAAGAGGCCCAATGTAAATCTGTAAAAAATAGTCTATATCACCCCACAAATATCCTTAAGAACACACACAATTTATTATCATGGTTCATGGACTAAGGGAATGATGCACATAGTTTACGGTCATAGTGTTTGGACCAAAAGGAAGTACGACTCTTTCATGTATGCACAAATCATACCGATATCCCAGAGCCAACGTGATCTATGCTAAATGTGGAAAACGATGAAGGATAAGTTCTTTGAAACACATGGAATATACATATGGGGGAGACAGTGTGTTGTTGTGGTTGATCATCATGATTCTTATCCATCCTCTTTGACATGAATATGTTCATGGGTGGATAAGGCCAAGGGTGTTGAAATTCCACCCGAACATGATGGATCTGAAATGTACATAAATCATGCGACCAATATTTGAGCATTAATGGGGATAGTGTATCAATAGAGGATAACTGTTGACCATGTTTGAAACACAACATCTATATCATGTAACCTGAAATGGGAACAAAAAATGAGGGTTGGCCACATACTGTATTCAAAATGGGGAAACTATCTCATAAATCTATTAAAAATCATCTAGAACATTTTCCCAAAATTGTAGATGTTCCATATGGTTGAGAATCCATATCATCCGAGGGACCTTTTGGATGAGAAAGATGATAGAAACCTAAATAAAGGGATATGTGAAGCATAGAGCATGTCCATGCATAATCCAACATTCTGGGTCCTAAACCATAATGAATCATATCACATTGGTGAGGCATAATAGTGGTGATGTTTTCTAGAAAATAATGTTTGAAATTGGTTGATGAACCTCAGGCTGGAAACAATGATAAAATTCCTGGGTGTTCCTATGAATCCCTTGAATATGGGAATCAATCCATACATAGATCTTGAAATCGAATGAAATTTAATGTCATGAAAGAACAATGGGAATGGATGAGAGATATATAAGGGGAATTGTGTGGAATGGATATTATATACATTACATGAATGCGTAGATAATCCAACATATGCCACACCACGTTATCCTGGTAGAGTTTGGGCTAGGGGGTTGAAAGAAGGCATGATTTGAGGTACTTTGGTTAGACTCGATAATGAAATATTTGGGCATTCCAACATATCTCATGAGATTGGGAATCATGTCATATGTAGTTCTATAGGATGACATGCTAGGTTACTAATACCGATGGAAATACTGTCATGCAGGACTAGCAAATGCACTTAAAGAAGTGGCATTTGATAGATCTTGTTTGTTAATTTGCATAGATGTGTGTTTTGTTTTGAAGAAAAAAAACCAAGATGGGGAATCTTAGCATCATAGATTTAATAAAGCCATATGTATTCCTTGAAAAACTTCATGGTAGAGAACCAATACAAAACATGAAGTCCCCACAAGTGAGTACACCATAATGCATTGTCGTTTTTCATTGTGCATCCACGACTATAGTGTCACAGTTTAGGGTCACAAGACCGGACCAACCCATGATTTTTAATGATTTGAAGCATAGATGTCACTGTATAATGTCATAAATGAGTATGTATAATGGTTTAATGACATATTTATTGAACACACCAAGAAGAATGAGGTTCATAATGTAATGTTCTTGGCATGATAAATCATACCTGGCATAAAAGAGGACATCATTCCATGCCACACTGCATAAAATCCCAGGGAGAACCACAAGATATGGGGCAAGAAAACATCAAAGGGCATGGGGTAAGACTCAAAGATAAAATTTCGTGGTGTTCCTTTTTATCCTGTAAATATAGTAATCATGCAATAAATAGTTTTGAAAATGAACCACAGTTTTACAACATGTTGTAAGGATGAAGATTGGAGGGACTAACCCATAATAAAAAGTATGTGGTGAGGCTAAGGGTGAGGCTAATGGTGTGGCTTCTATTGAAATGATGTGAATGAGGACATAAGTCCACATACACCACACCACACAATCCCATTAAATTGAGGGACAATATGAAGAACCTGAGAAATTTTCAGTGGATCCAGAGAGGGTCCCGAAGATGAAATGTTCGAGGGGTCCATTGTATCCCATAAGGTTGGAAAAAATTTGTATGTACTTATATAAATTCATGCATTTTAACAACATTTGATAAGGATGAGTGGGGTCTTAGTTTATGGTCTTATAGATCTTACCCAAAATAAGTGAGAATGTTCTATGTGGGCGTAAATATTGACAATGTCCCTAAGCCTCCATGAGCTGCACTTGATGTGGGAAACAATGGTGGAGAATATCTTCAAAACATGTGGAATATAAATAAACAGAAAATGGAATATATTCTTGAATAACCCAAAAACATTTATTATTCATTTGAAAAAACAAATGAAAACTGAGAGATATCCCTAATAATGTAAAAATTCCACTTTAAAATGATGGAGTTGAAAGGGATGTGAATCACGAGCCCCATATTTGGGCTTTGAAGGAGGTGTCATAACGATGGAGGATAACTATTGACCTTGTTTGAAGAACAACATCCATATTCTGTGGCCTATTATGGGAACAACAACTGATGGTTAACCATTGACCTTATTTGTAATGCGAAACCTATGTTATAATTTTTTTAAGATCCCACAAGATGTTGTCCAGAGATGGTTGGAGAGAAATGATTTCTAGAATAAATGTCATTTTGGGATCCTTTATGATGTAAAAGATGATGGGGAACCAACCCACAGTGCATCAGAGCACATTGATGTGTTATGAAAATGGTCAAGGGGACCAATAAAGATTAGAAGAATCAAGAAGATGAATGGAGGAAAGGGGATATAGATATCTCAAGAGAGAGGTACGTGGAGTGGTTGTTGAAAACCAGATGTGAATGAGAAAATAATCCCACACCCCGCCACATAAACCTAGAGAAATTAGTCCATGGGGCTAGAAGGAATAAAAGGTTTCTATCAAATAGGGCTGGACCTAAATACTGAATGTTTAGGTGTTCCAGCGTATCCCATGAGTATGGGAATCAAGCTATACATAGTTCTATAATGTCGTTTAGTTTAACATAATGCAATAAGGATGAGGGAAAGTGGTATATCAAAGAGGAATGTGTGTGGAGGGGATAATAACCCAACATAAATAAAGAAAAAAATCCAACCTATCCCAAAACATTCATATTTTACGTAGATAAATTAGGATAAGTGGCTGAGAGAAAGAATTAATGAACCTGGGAAGAACAAAAAAAAATATTCAAGTGTTCAAACATATCCCATGAGGATGGGAATCAAGACACACAATGTTTTGGATATGTCGTGTAGTTTAACGTCATCTGGTAAGGACATGAAGGTTGTTATAGAAGGAGGGGCACATGATGAAGTCGTTTGAATCCAGATGTGAATTGGGACCAAAGGTGTCCACATACCACACCATATGCAATCCCTTGAAGAGAACTATATCCAATGGGAGAAGAGATTTATTGGGATAGACATGAAGATGAGGTGTCTGAGCATTCCTGTGTACCCCATGTTGTTGGGAATCAAGCCACATATTGTTCAGAAACAGTCGAGAAATTTAATTCCATTAAACAAGGATACGGTAGATCGTAGTGGATGGTCATAGATAACGGACCATAAATTCCCGATTTGATGTCGTCTGTAGGGGATAAAATGGAATAAAAGGTGATTCACTGCACCCGGTATTTGGGAGACCATGGGATGGAAATTAAAATTAAGGATAACATCAGACCATGTTCAAAAAATATTATCCATCTCATGGGATCTCTAATAGTAAAAAACAATAGAGCATCGAATGATGACCATCATCACCACACGAGACTTGTGAAAAATTGTCTTTTGAGATCATCGAGGACGTTAGCCCCAATCTATATGTAATCCAAGGTTGCATGAATCCAAGTTACTAGGGGGTACTTTTGTATGTGAATGTTTATGGATACACAAATGGTGGCACTAATGAAGCATGGTGGTACCTGTGAAGTTCAATGACTTGTGGTTAAGACGACGGATGAAGGAGCAATATCTCATAGTGATATGTGTGGCCTATAAAAAATAGGCATGATTATTCCTTTTGAATAATAGTGTTCCAATCAATCCCCATTCATATGAGGCCTAAATGACGACCCAATGTTTTTGGGAAGAATAAGAGGGGTCATGTCAAGAGAATGTTATTCTCAATATAGGGAAAATCACCTTCTTCGGACCAACTCTAGCGTATGAGAAGGATAATTCCATGGGAATTAGAATGAATTCGAACAATGTGAGATGAAAAGTGTCAATCAAATAACAACATTTTTAACATTGTGAGTTTTTAATGACGATAGAGGAAAACTGTTGACCTTATTCGCAACAGAGTATCCATATCATGTTATCCTGAAACTGATATATCAAAACATCAGTTGAATGCTAACCACATTTTATACAGATTACATGACTCGAAGTGTTGCCCAATGCATTCTATGGGATTGTCCTATAACAGTAGTTGACACATGGTACTGAGCATCTATCCATTGGGGGTCCCTCATGAAGTGAAAAATGATGAATATCCAAATGATGGACACACAATTCATGAGTTGAAGTGAAGGAATTCTTGGACAGATTCCAACCTCTTTGAAATTATGCCACTATGATCATGACATGATGAATCTTATACTTGTCACATAAGGAATTTATTATTTGGAACAAGAGGCATCCAATTAAGTAATTATATGTAACATTATAGTTAATTGGCATGTAGTTAGGACATGGTCATGCAGTTTATTATCATGTGGTAGAGACAAAAAAACGGGGAACTCTCATGAAATGTACGTGTAGTGGAAACTAAAAAACTGACATGAATGAGAACAGAAGTCCACAACACAACACATGCTTCATAGGAACCTCTATTCATCTGTAATTATTGAGAACATCATAGTCAGAGACCAATGATCGGGGGGGGGGGAATCCTTTCTGGAGGAAGCTGATGAATTCTATAACTATCATGGGGAATCATGAACATGGTTTGGGTTGGGGCCAAAATTTTACGCTAAGCGTGAAGGACATCAGTACCTCAAAGTAGAAATGCATGATGTGGTTCATAACCTGGTGTGAATATGGACATAAAGAGGTCTGTTGAGGAACCCAAAGGGTTGAGGTGAATAATTAGGAGAAGATGACTCGAGGAGATGAATGGAGGAAAGGGGGTGCAGAGCTGTCAAGAGAGAGGTACATGGCATGGTTGTTGAAAACCTGATGTGAATGAGGACATAATCACACACCACACCACATATGTAACATACCAAAGTTTTTCAATGGATATTCCATTCTCATAAGGATGTTATAAAATCACATGAATAAACAACATAATGAACTACTAAGTTCTATGTTATTTTTAAACATAAGTTCGTCAATTCTATGTTTGGAATTTCGAAAATCCGGCATACAAGGTTGTAATTAGTAAGTTATTTGGTGTCCGATTAAATTTTTTTTGTGAATATTAACCTACCCAAATGATTAGTATCATAACCTTGTGAATAGTGATATACACCAATAAAATTTAACCTCACCTATGGTGGTATAAAAATAATATTCATGATGGAAAAATGATATACCAATATTTTTGAATATGTTAATGAATGTTTTAAGACTAGTTTTGATAATAAATTATTATTTTAATTAAATATTAACATAATAATTTTAGAAAATTATTTTTGAAAACATTACATAGTTTTTGGATTCTACATGTCGAAAAATGGTTAGGTTGAATTTTTTGTATTTTTCTGAAATACTTATTTTGCGATGAATAATAGATTCTGATAATTCACAATAAAAGCTAAATAATTGATTAATTGAGTCATCGATGATGTGATACTGATTTAATCCCACATGGTTCGGGATCACATGATAAAATCACTATTCTTGGTAATGTAATACTTACTATTTTTTGTCTTGGGACGAAATAATAAATTATATATTGTAGTATTATCAAATCCCTCCTCTCCTCCAATATAAAACCTCCCCTTCAATCCCTCTCCTCTCCACTCCTCTCAAGCCTTGTTCCTTTCCTTTATTCTATCAAAATCTCTCCCCAATGTCCTAACCCACGTCCAAAAGCACTCAGCATCCTCAAAATACCAATACCTCTCCCCTGAAGAGGTTCTCAAAAGAGGAAGTCTCAAGAGGTAAATTCCTCTTCCCAATTTCTTCTTTTCTTTTACGTTCTTTTATTTTTTATTTCATTCATCACCTCCCTTCTCAATAATAGTATGAAAAATCATGTAAAAAACATGTACTGTAATTTCTTTATTATAGTGGTATATTTCATTATCTTTTCTCCTTTCACCACCCTTTAATTTGAAATAATTGAAAGCACAGTTTGATATGCCCTAATTTAGCACATTCAAGGAAAACAGTGTATCAGTTTCTATTATTATCTTTAATTATGGTCATGAAACCATTTTTTATTGGTTGAATCAGATTGTTATATTTTTAATATATCCATGATTTGGTTCTGTAATACTATGTTACAAATGGAATTAAGTTATAAATAAAAACACATTCTTTGTAATCAAATCCACCGATTAACAAAAGTAGTTATCACTATGGTAATATATATAATAATTAGACTACCCAATATTTAACCTAATTAAAATTAAAACCATGTAATCTCCTAGATATGAACTAAGGAATATAACTTCAATTCTAGACAACCACTTTCATCTTTCATATAATCCAAACTTGAATATATGTGAACTGATCTTTTAAACCCAAGTAAACAAACGAGCCCGAACAATGAAATTGAAAATTGTAACCAATCAAATATTATTTGAATGAACTAAAAATGGTTATAATAAATAAATTGAATATATAAAAGGTTAAAGTCTTATTAATTAATAAGCCTAATTTTTTTATTCAGGTCGTTAATAACAATTGGAGAACACCAACGGATTTAAGGTATGTGATCCTCTCCTTTTCACTCTTAATCAAGATTGTTCTCTATGCTATGGTTTTTAGTGTAATACCAAGTAATGGGTGTTGTTTATACACCTTCCCAATATACCCGTAATGTTTTATAAGTGATTAGAAACCCTTTTTCTTTATAATAATTCCCTCTTAGTTACACCCGATACCATGCCGATAATCGAAAATGGATTCTACCTGAACTTCCTTTACTCCTTCAGGATGCTCTATCGTTCTTTTTACCAAAATATAGTTGCCTTTTATTTTTATGTAAAACCTATGAATTATGTTTATATTCTACAAAATCATGTTCTAATATCCATATCTAATTATCTTTTGGGGATATACTTGATTTTATGTGAATCTCTCCTCGATACTTCCTAATAAGCACACTCGTTTTAAAGGAACATCCTGAAATTTTACCCAACAACAAGTGCACTATATTTTTTTTATGACAAAACTATCTTTGTAGATTAAATTTTTTTTATGAAAATCATATTTTTCAATTATTATTCGATATAAAATAATGTATTCTTTACTATTTTAAAAGCTCTATAGTATTTTCCTTAAAACCGCACAAAAATGTTTTAATGCTAATGTCTCTCAAATACATTTCTCATGTGATGTCACTTTTGTTTGATACCACCTACAATGTTTTATGACTAAATTACCTTATGAACGTCCATTTATGTTCTAATCCCTTTCTTTCATGGACACTTTAATGACAAAGTCATTGGTTATTCTTTATGTCATGATTGTGGTACCGAATTCTCTACATGGGTAACCTTATGTTTATGAAAAATTGATTATGTATGATTATTCATGTGGACAGAAGATTTATTTGGTAAGTAGATTTATGTGGCAATAATATTCATGAAAATATTGAGATGGATGCGTCCGGATAGTGATCCAATGCATTAGTCAAGGATAAGTCTCATGAGATGCGATGTGAAACGGGATCGGCAGATAGCCTTGACCCGTACTGATATGAGAAATCGGATTGGCAGTTAGCCTTGACCCTTACTAAAGAAATGATTTATGATTCTACAACATTTATATGATTCCATGTTTATATGATCCCATGTTTATATTAGATTATTTTATAAGTTTCATGCTTTGTATATCATTATGTCATGCCCCTTTACTAATAAACTTGCGATGTATCATTATGTCCATTCTCTTACTGGGCTTTTTAGCCCATCCCTTTGTTTATTTATTCCTCAGGGGACCCATTTCATATGTAAGGGATCAAAGAAAGTTAGAAGAAATTTATGTAGATTAAATAAAGATGTTTTTTGGCCCCATGTTTAATGATATATGTAACTTGTCTTCCAAGACACTAGACTTAACGATCCTAGGCTTGTACTCTGATGATTAATTATGCTTAAAATCATGAAATGTTTTATGTAAAAAGCTCTGGCTTCTATAGTTGGTATTGGAGGATGGTCTAGTTGTTTTTGGAGATTAGGAATAGATCACCTTAGTTAGAACCTTAAATATGCGAGTAAGTATAAGAAAATTGTCCTAAATTTTGGTTAGAATAGTGTAAGTGGTTTATCAAGAAAATACATCCCTGTCGAGATACAGGTAGATAGAGGAGGCTCTGGCACAGATGTAGATAGGGTTAAATCTTGAAAACGCCTCTTTTAGCTAGAGTCGAATGTGAACTGGTGCATGATAACGGGCCTTGCATTACTTTTGGTTACGACACTCCTAGGGCATATGCTTCGCTAGATTAATGAGCTTAGTAAAAAAAGTTTTTAAGGGAAAAAAAGAATCCCAGAAGAATATAAGTTAAGAAATAGACTGAGGATAACCTAGATATAAAACTAAAGAATCACAAGTCAGGATATACTTCTTCTTTATAAGTTCATACTTTTATGTTCAAGGTTTATTTTTATGCTCAATAGAAAAGTATTAAAAACCACTAATTTTATGCTCTTTTTCCTATTTAATGGAGGGAAATAGAAGAACATGTTCCTACAAAAAATGTGATAGGAAATGTAATTATTTCCTTAATGACATGCCTGATGTGACTGAAGCGGGAGCTAAAAAATTCATGGCAGTACTTGCTCAGCTGGCTCGAGTTATGAATAATAACTTCAATCAGGTGGAACGTCCCCCTCCTCTAATGAAAGATAATGTTGTCGTAGAATCCTTCAGGCATAAATGGCCTCCCATGTTTAGTGGGTCTTCAGATCCCCTCCTCATAGAACAATAGATTAACACCATTGAGAATATTTTCTCTGTCCTCCAGTGCACGGAAGAAGAGAAAGTTGTATTGGGAGTAAATTGTTTTGATGGGGAATCTAATCAGTGGTGGAAGATGATCATGAATACAATTTCCCAAGAGGAAATTGATTCCATAGAATGGGATAAATTCAAGAGTATGTTTTTCAACAAATATTTTCCTCAAACCCTCCATCTCAAGATGGAAAGAGATTTCAATGGACTCAAGCATAAGGAAGATGAGTCCACCGGGGTGTATGAAGCGATATTTATAAGGCTTGCAAGGTATGCCTCTGGATTTTTCATGAACACCGAAAGTAAGTTGGATCCCTTCTATAGTGGACTAAAGATAAGTCTACAAAAAGTGTTTGCGATTCTAGACTTCGACATCTATGAGGAGATTTTATGTTGTTCCCTCAATTTTGACATGGAGATTGGAGACTCTCAGTTATATCATGGGACTTGTAAAAAGAAATCAAAAATGGAGAACAACATGGGTGGATCATCAAAAAAAATCCCATAATGGAATGAAACCTCACCTTCCACTTCGTAAAAATTGTGGGAAGAAACACCTTGGTGACTGTCTCTAGGGAACCAAGAATTACTTCAAATGTGGAATGTTTTTTCATCTGGCCAAGAACTGCTGAAAAAATATGAAAAATCCTGCAAATGTTGAAGAAGAAAGGAAGGTTCAGATCAACACTCAGCCTACAGTGCAGTGTTACAACTGCAATGAGCTTGGGAAATCGGCGAGCAATTTCCCTTAGTCGAGGGTTATCAGAGGCAATCATCATCAACCTATAAGGCGAAAAGAAAGGGCTTATGATATCACTACTACTAAGGTAGAGCCGGAAAATGATTTGGTGGTAGGTTCACTTATTATTCATTCATATATAGAAAACATACTATTTGATTCTAGTTCTACGCATTCTTTCATATCATGCAAGTTTTGTATAACTATTCAAACGCAACCTCAATATTTGGAGGAAATGTTATCTATGAGAACAATGAAAGGGTTAATTATTGCATCCATGGTATATATCTCCTCACCAGTTAATTTTTGTAGACTGAACCTCCTATAAAATCTTGAAACACTTCCTTTAGTGGAGTCCGACGCTATCTTGGGCATGGACTGGCTATCTTTGTACAAGGCCACCATTAGTTGTCAAGAAAGGGAGATTAATTTTTTACTTCCCGAAGCATCTTCCGATTCTTTACAAGTGTAAGGAAGAAGATCAACCTCCTTTAGAATATTCTTCTCAAGTTTGGATACCGCTTCCTTGTGAGAAATCATATCTAGCTCAAATGATTGGGACAAAGGATAGAATCATTCTTCAAGACATGCCCATCATGATGGATTACACTAATGTATTCTCCTAAGAGTTTTCTGGTTTTCCTCCTGACCAAGAGGTCAAGTTATCAATTGAACTTATCCTTGGATCTCTACCAATCTCAAAGAGACCTTATAGAATAGCCACTGTAGAGCAAAAAGAGCTGAAGAAGTAGTTTCAGGAGAATATGGAGAAGGGTTTTATATGCATGAGTGCTTCATCGTGGGGTTCTCCAGTCCTCTTTTTCAAGAATAATGTTGGATCAATGCGCCTTTGAATTTATTATTGGGAGATAAATAAAATCACTATAAAGAACAAGTATCCCCTTCCACAGATAGATGACGTGTTTGATCATCTTCGTGTGTCCAGTTATTTCTCTTAGGTGGACCTTCGGTCAGGATATAACCAACTAAAGGATAGAAGGAAGATATTCCCAAGACTTATTTTCGAATGAGGTATGGACATTATGAGTTCATATTGATGCCCTTCAGAATCACTAATTATCTAGACATTTCATTGATTTAATGAATAGAGTCTTTAGAAATTACAATGACATGTTTGTGGTGGTCTTTATTGATGATATTCTGATATACTCCAAGAGAAAGTAGGAACATGAGGAGCATTTGGAAACTGTGTTAATGAATTTGTGAAGGGAGAAGTTGTATGGAAAGTACAGTAAATGTGAGTTCTGTATGGAGGAAGTATAATTCTTGGGGAATGTTATCACAAGTAAAGGAAATATCTATGGACCCCTCCAATATGAAGGAAATTGTAGTGTGGCCAAGGAAAACATCTGTAACAGTGATCCACAGCTTTTTTAGGTCTAGCTGGGTATTATCGACGATTCTTGAAGAAATTTTCATGATTCTCAAAACCAATGACCTAGATGACACGAAATGGAGTAATGTTTTTATGGAAACGGGAATGTAACGACTGTTTTAGGGATTTGAAAAAGAGGCTTATCACTGCGCAGGTACTCACACTCCCTTCAAGTGGATAACTATTTGTGGTGTATAGTGATTCTTCTAAGAAAGGCTTTGTATTTTTTCTAATGAAAAATGATAAACGGATATCATATGCCTCAAGGTATCTGAAAATTCATGAGAAAAAATATCCCACACATGATCTGGAGTTGATAGTTGTGATGTTTGCGTTGAAGATATGGCGGCATTATCTCTATGGGAAAAAATGTGAGATATATACTGACCACAAGAGTGTCAAATATATATTCACACAGAAAGAGAATAATATGCGCCAACAAAGATGGATAGAGATCATCATGGATTATGAATTCTCAATCCACTACCAACCCGGTAAGGAAAACAAGGCGGGGGATGCTGGAAGTATAAAGGATCTTGCATCTTTATAAATGATGAGAATTGAAAAGGATCTAATCTTATTCTATTTGAAAAGGATATACATGGAAGTCATTAATGGAGGAACATCATCAATCCTATCTCAAATTATTTCCCAATAATCCCTCCTGGAGAAAATAACGGATTCTCAAAGAAAGGATGTGGAAATTTAGAAAAGGGTGGAAGCTGTGAAAAATGGAAAATCCCCCGGTTTCTAAATTGATGAGGAAGGAATTGTAAGATTTGGGACACAATTATGTGTACAGTCTGATCCAGAGATAAAGAAGGATCTATCGAATGATAAACATTGCTCGACCTTCTCTATCCACCCAGTTATCACAAAGTAGTATCGAGATCTCTGAGAAAACTTTTGGTGGGACAATACGAAAAGGGAGATTGCAGAATATACATCAATGTTCCCCATATGTCAGCGAGTGAAGGCTGAGAGACAACATTTTAAGGGGAGTATGGAACCACTACCCATACTAGCGTGGAAGTGGGAAAACATTACCATGTAATTTTTCACTAGACTTCCAAATACATCTAGAGAAAACAATGATATATGGGTCATTGAGGATGGTCTTATAAAGACACCTCACTTTATCGCGGTTCGAGAGGACTTCCCATTTGATTAACATGAACGGATTTACATCAAAGAAGTGGTATGGCTACATGGAGTACCACTATCTATTGTATCTGATCATGATCCAAGATTCAACTCGATGTTCTAGAATAGTCTCCACCATGCTCTGGGCACTGAATTGAACTTTAGTACCACCTATCATCCTTAAACTGATGGCCAATCTGATCAAACTATTCAGACATTGGAAGACATATTGAGAGCGTGTTCAAAGGAATTCAAAAGAGAATGGGACTAACATCTTCCACTGGTTGAATTCTCTTTCAATAATAGTTTCCACTCGAGCATCCGAATGGAACCATATAAAGTCCTATATGGGAAAAGGTGAAAAACACCAACAAGTTGGGATGAAGTTGGTGAGCGTAAGCTGATAGGACCTGAAATGGTCGATGAAATGGTGGAGAAGGTGAAAACCATTCAACATCATATCAAGGCATCACAAATTCGACAGAAGATTTATGAAGATAACCGTCGACATGACCTTCAGTTCAAAAATGAGGCATGGTATTTCTACATTTATCCCTAGGGACTAATGTCACATGGTTTGGGAAGAAAGGGAAGTTATGTCCCAGTTACATCGACCCCTTCGAGATCCTTGATTAAGTTGGAGTTGTGGCCTATCAACTGGCACTTCCACCTTTGATGTAGAAATTAAATGATATCTTTCATGTAACCCTCTTAAGAATGTACATACCAGACCCTTCACATGTACTCTCTTCAGAGGTGATATAGTTGGAGGATGATCTCTCTTATGAGGAGCAGCTGGTTAAGATCTTAGATCATAGTGAAAAGGTTCTATGAAACAATACTACTCATCTGGTGAAGGTACTGTGGAGAAACCATATGTATGAAGGGGAAACATGGGAATTGAAAGAATCAATGAATGAAAAGTATCCACACCTGTTTTTGGCTTAGAATGTAAAACAAAATTTGAAGGGTGAAATTTCATATGGGGACAAGAATGTAATAATCCAATGTTTTTCAATGGAAATTTCCTTCTCATAAGTATATCATAAAATCACATGAAAAGACAGCATAATGAACTAATAAGTGCTAAGTGACCTTTAAACAGAAGTTCATCACTTCTGTGTTTGGAATATCAAAAATCCAGCATACACGGTTGTAATCAGTATGTTATTTGGAGTCTGATAAGGAAAAATTAATTATGACTGAATAGTAACCTACCCTAATGAATATAAACAAATCCTTATGAATAGTGATATACCCTAATGAATAGTAGCCTCACCTATGGTGGTATAAAAATAATATTCATGTTAGAAGAATGATACACCAAAATTTTAGAATAAGATAATGAATGTTTTAAAACTGGTTTGCATAATAAATTATTATTTTAATTAAATATTAAAATAATCATATTTAGAAAATTATTTTTGAAAAATGGCCTTCATTTTTGGATTCAACACATTTATAAGTGGTTAGGGTGAATTTTTGGGTTTTTTTTGAAATACATGAATTTTTTATAAATATTAGAATCTGATAATTCACAATAAATGATAAATAATGGATTAATTGAGTCGTAGATGATGTTCTACTGATGTAAGACCAATTGGATCTGGATCACATGAAAAAATAACTATTATTGGTCATGTAATACTTACTATTCCATGTCTTGGGAAGAAATAATAAATTAATGATTATAATATTCTGAAATCCCTCCTCTCCTCCACTATAACCCCCCCCCCCTCACTCCATCTTCTCTTTACTCATCTCAAGCCTTGTGCCTTTCCTTTATCTTGCCCAAATCTCTCCCTAAGGTCCTACACCACGTCCAAAATCTCTCAGCCTCCTCAAAATAACCTAACCTCTACCATTAAGGGGTTCTCAAAGGAGGAAGTATCAAGAGGTAAATTCCTCATCTTAATTACTTCTTTTCTTTTAAGTTCTTTTCTTTTTTATTTCTTTCTTCAACTCCCTTCACCATAATAGTATGATAAATCAAGTGACATAAATGTACTGGAATGTATTCAGGCTAGTGTTATATTTCATAATCTTCATTGATTTCCCCAAAATTTTATTTGAATGAAATGAAATCACCATTTGAGATGTGCTAATTTATCACATTCAACGACAATAGTTTATCAATTTCTTTAATTATCATTAATTCTGGTTATGACACCATTTGAGTGATTTTTGAACTAGATTATTATTTATGAAATATATCCTATTTTTGTTTCTATAATCCTTTGGTAAAATGGAATTAAGCTATAAATCAAAACACATTCTTTGTAATCAAATCCACCGATTAACAAAAACGATTATCACTATGGTTAAATATATAAAAATTCAACTTCACTCAAAGTAACCTAATTAAAATTTAAACCATGTAATCTACATAATATTAACTAAAGAATATAACTTCAATTCTGGACTTCCACTTTCATCTTTCATATAATCCAAACTTGAATATTAGTGAACTGATCTTTTAAATCCACGTAAACAAATGAGCCCGAACAATGAAATAGAACCTTGTATCTAATAAAAAAAGCATTGAATGAACTAAAAAGGGGTATAATAAATAAATGAAATATAGAAGAGGTTCTAGAATTGTTAATTAATAATCCTAATTTGATTATTATGGTCGTTAATAACATATGGATAACAATAACAGATTTAAGGTAAGGGATCCTCTCTTTTTCACAGTTAATCAAGATTATTTTTCATGCTATGCCTTTTTTTGTAAAACCTAGTGATGGGGTATGTTTATACACATTCCCAATACTTCTATAATTTTTTATAAGTGAGGATAAATCCCTTATCTCTATCATCAAGCACACTTAGTTACACTTAATACCATGTCGATAAACCATAATGGATTCTACATGGACTTCGTTTATTCCTTCAGGTTGCCCTAACATTCCTTTTACCAAAATATAATTGTCTTTTATTTTTTTTGTAGAACATAAAAATTTACTTTATATTATACAAACACATGTTCTAAGATCCATCTATCATTATCTTTCAGGGATATACATGCTTTTAGGTGAATCTATCCTCGATACCTCTCAATAAGCACACTCGTCTTAAAGGAACTTTCCGAACTTTTACCTAATTTCATGTGCACTCTATCTTATGTTTTAAAACAAAATTGTCATTGTAAGATCATAATTTTTATTATTAAAACCTTCTTGGTTCAATTCTTGTTTGATATTAAAGAATGTCTTCTTGACTATTTTAAAAGCTCTATAGTATTTTCCTTAAAACAGCACAAAAATGTTTTAATGCTAATGTCTCTCAAATACATTTCTTTTATTATGCCACTTCATTTTGTTACCACCTTCCATGCTTTATGCCTAAATTACTTTATGTAATTCCATAAATGTTTTAATCCCTTTATTTGATGGACACTTTCATGATACACTCATTTGTTAAGCTTTATGTAATGATTTTGTTACCCAATTATCTTCATGGGTAACTTTAGGTTTATGTAAAATTGATTATGTATGATTAATCACATGGAATAAAGATTTATGTGGTATGAATATTTATGTGGAATGAATACTAATGAGAATGTTGAGATGGGTGTGCCTAGATAGCGCTCCAATGCATTGGGTAAGGATAAGTATCATGAGATGCGATGTGAAACGGGATTGGTTGTTAGCCTTGACCCATACTGAAATGGGAAACGAGATTGGCGGTTAGCCTTGACCCATACTAAAGAAATGTTTTATGATTCTGCAACATTTATATATTTCTTTTTTTATATGATCCCATGCTTGTATTAAATTAATTTATAAGTTTCATGCTTTGGATATCATTATGTCATGCCTCCAAACTCATGCGCTTGAGATATATCTTTATGTTCATTCCCTTATTGGGATTTTTAGCTCATCCCTTTGTTTATGTGTTCCCTAGGGTACCCTATGAATATGTAAGGTCTCAAAGGAAGTTAGATGCTCTTTATGGATATTAAATAATGATTTTTTAGCCCCATGATTTAGGTTATATGTACCTAGTCTTCCAAGACACTAGACTTAACGATCCTTAGCATTTACTCAGATGATTAATTATGCTTAAAATCATGAAATGTTTTAAGTAAAAGGCATGGGTCGCTATAACATACCCCTATAGAACTTAGGAGAAGGGGGAAGAAGGAATGGAAGGTTTCTAACAAACATGTATGGTCCCAATGACTGAATGTTTTGGTGTTCCTATGTATCCCATGAGAATGGAAATCAATCTATACATAGTTCAAAAATGTTGTGCAGATTAACATCATGTTTTAATGATGAGGGAAAGGGGTATCTAGAAATGGAATGGGTGTGGAGGGGAGAATAACCAAACATAAATTAGGAAAGAATCCCTCATATGCCACACCATTCATATTTCATGGAGTGAACTTAGGGAATGAGGCTGAGAAAAAGATTAAATGAACCTAGGTAGGTCACAAAAAAATATGAAGGTGTTACTATGTATCCCATGTTTATGGGATAAATCCACATGTTGTTCTAGATATTTCATATAGTTTAACATAATGTTTTATTGACAAGAAAGATGTTCTATAAAGATGGAATCATGATTATAATGGATGTTGTACTTGGGTTATAATTTCTTCAGATTGGTTGCCCTTAATTTGGTGTCATTATCAATAAGGATTACGTGAGGGAATCAGAAATAATGGATGACATTGGAGCTCACATATTTTATGATAGAATAGGCCTCTACTTCTTTAAGAGGAATTTATTCTGACCACATGGTAAATAAATGCATAGAAGTTAGAATGAACCATCACAGGGGAGCTATCACTAGTTCATATGGTTCCATGATATCGATTCCCCACGATGCAATGGAAAAAGAATATGTTGTAGTATGAAAAGGTTTTGGCAGACTATGTACAAAATTGGCATGGATTTGGAATGCGTGGCACCTCTTGTAAAACTCAATACAGTCACTGATCATAGATGGAGAAAAATACCCCAATCATGAGATCTAATAAGAGAGTTTAGGCCCTATCTAATGAGTACAGTAGAAATCATCATGTATTTCCAACATGACCTGAGAAATATCACCTCCATGAATGAAATAGTGGAAAATACCATAAAAACCATAAGGGTTGTGTATCTTTTCAATACTAGGACCACTCTGTATGGTGAACTTCACTTTATTCCCTCATATTCATTAACACTCGGCAAGATCTGCTGAGAGATTATAGTTACAAAGATAATCGATAATGGGAGTAAACTAACTATGAGCCCCCTCCAACACAACATTAGTGGGATCTGGAGGCCCTGGTGTGGAGTCTCCAAAAGTAATAAGAAGTACATGTGGTCTACCATCATCATCCGGAGTTTCAAGAGTGATTACACGTTGATTATCTACATGAATAATCAAATCATCCTATTCATGCTCTGTATGAGATGCTTCTAGCTTGACAAGGCTTCGGCGTAGATGTTCAATGATCGAGGGACATGAGTAACTACTGGCTAAGAAGGGAACTAGGCCATCAGTTAGAGAGTATGCTTTAGCAATAGTACGAGCTCTGTATTCCAGATGACATAGTCACCGTTGATCCTCTAGATTTCCTGTATTGTGTCCCATTTTTCATATAGGTGGGGAATGAAAATATTGAGAGCCAGTTCGAGACTAGTAAGGAGAGCCTAGTACTCTACCTCAATTTTGGTACAACCATCCGATAATAAGAATGAATAATGTAGGATGTCTTGTGCAGCTGTGATGTTGATGAAACCGAGGTTCACTATATTGAGTATTGGAACATGGAGTCTTCTTCCAGTATTACTTAATGAAGTGAAATAAAAGTTCATTTTCCAACACAATATTTATTTATCATATTAGAGGATTTAGTTATATATCGAAATTCAATATCAATAGACTATTCTATGGGTGTCTTATGGACGGCATGAAAGACTTCAGATTCCCATCCCTAAATATTCTTCAGGGGGATAAAGATTATCTCAAAATATTGATGGATATCTACCCACCTAGCCAGATTTTCTATCAATTTTGGGTAGTTAAGAATGTATATTAGTGGAACTACTCAGGACAAAACCAATATTACATGGTGCTACAAGTGACATAGAAATTTCTATACTATGAATACCAGACTGAGGTATCTCTTCTCGATAGAGGAATATTTTGACTCTGTTTTTAAGAGCATGTGGCTGAGATAGTATAGATTGTTCTATGATCGCTCATTTTTCTTCTTGGAGAGAAGGGCACCATGGAACCATTCTTGAGTGGTAACATAATGGACCAATGGATTTCATGAAATGGGTTTAATCAGTACCGGAAGCTGTAACATGAACAATTTTATTTCCACACAAAAATATGACAATTCTATCCCACTGATAATCAGTACCTTTCTTCATAAGTTGATATAAGGTATTACACTTTCAAGCCGTCATTTCAATGAATCGACATATATAGGCTATGTGACCCTGAAACCCTTAGAGCACCTGAATTTTTCTTGGAGGAGACATCTTACTGATTGTATTAATCTTTTCTAGATCTATCTCAATGCCTCTATATCAAACAACAAATCTTCCAAACATTCCATAGGTGACCTCGGAGGCACACTTTAACGGGCTCATATATAGATGGTGGTAATAGAGGAATCCGAACATATTATAAAGAACATTGATACGGTCCTGATGTTAGAGATATTTTACCACTATATCTTCCATATAACATTCCACTAATGTTCCGAGGATCATCTTGAATATGCATTACATGACGCTTTGATAGTTTCACCAAAATTATATAGACTGAAAGGAGACACCGGGTAGTAAAAACTAAATTTTTCTCCCCTGAAGGTGGTAGAGTCTTAATACATGGTGTCCATTCAGATTTGATTGTATCTAGAATACTCATCCATGAAGTAGTGAGACCAGAACCCAGTGGTAGTTTCAGTCACCATTTTTATTGTAGTAAGGTGAATTTCATGCTTTTGGGAGTGATGGTTGTGATACAAGATATCAATTTATACTCTAATATGTCTTTTCTTCTTCCTATCATTCACAATATTAGATAACATTCTGGGGTACTATTACTTATTGACAATGTTGGATCTGATGGGCTTACCAACATTGTCCTAGACTATGGATCTGTGAGAAGTGTTCATCATTCTGGGAGGTTGTTTATACCCATGATGTCTTTATGGAAGACCATGAACATGGGTGGAGAAATAAGGATATAGCCCTAAGATCTCATCATGACTCAAGTGAATACATCATGATGTTACTTAAGGAAATCCATGTATTGTTGTTTTTTATTCGATGGGCATAGCAACATAGATCAACATTGGTTTCATATCCGTCTTGTTATTGTGGTTCACCTATTCCAATTCATCTTTAATGATGGAGACACCCTCATAGAATATGGGTGGGTCATCTATATGGTCCTCTTATTCATCCATGTTTTGTGAATAATCAGAAAGAGACAACTCTTTTGAGTTGAAAGATCTTGATGGGGCATTGGCACTAGCCTGAATAGCGGTGGACACCTCAACAGATGGCTCATGCATTGCTGAGACCATGTTGATGAATGTTGTTGACCCAATCCCATCTGGCCTTCAAACTAAGGGGCCATGTGTGATAATATCAAAGCAATAGTGGCATTTTAGCTTGATCTATTTTATCCCAGTCTGGGGAAACAATCAGGTATGATTTACTGTCATTTGCATGGGGTGGACATCTCGATACCTTATAGAAGTAGGGGGCTCTGGGATCACCCAAGACTAATTTTTGTAGGAATATGAGGTGATCTCAGAGAATTATCTATAATTGGGAAGGAATTTCCCCCCCTTCTAGATAAAACAACATTTCCCCAAATATAGGTTTGTGTCCTTCCACTAGTGTATCAATACAAAATTTAGGCATCATATAGTTCTATCGAAATGTGAGTAATAATTGTAGTGTTTTCAACCTCATTAGCTAGAATATTCTTGTCCTTTCACTTGTAATAGTTAGATTCCATGATTTTGGATTCACAAGATTCAATGGGAGACACATCACCCCAGACTATGCCTACTCAACCATTAAAGGAGTACATAAGGCATTGGTGGTATGAGGAAGGGACTTTTGCATGTAGGTGATGAAATAATATCCAAACCAATGCATTTTATGTGGTGTCTTTTAAGACAAATATTAATTTATGGCTGTAAACTAGGACACTGAAATGGGTCTTCACATGAATTTTTCCAGTGGTGACTGCTCTATCATGTCATAACCTTGAATTTTCTGGTCAGAGGGAATCAGATTTGACTTGGATAGTCCCATCATTCTGTTTTTCTAGGTCGGGATATGTATGATCCCAGAGTCTATGTCTAAAATGTAGAGATGCACCTCCCCACCGTTGAAATGGAAAAAGATGTACAATGGGAAGATGTGAAACTATATAGGGGAACCATCATCTTCTCCAGATAAAGTTATAGTGGACTAACATTCCACATTATTGACTACCTCATCTTGGAAAGATTTTGTGGCTACTACCTCTTACTCTAATTGGTCAGTGAATCATAAATACTCTTCATGGGATTTACACACATCCACTGATTGGAGAATATACTCAATGATAGAGAGATTTTCATGACTGATGTAGAGATTCTTGAGGATATCATACCTCCATGCAAGGAGTACACTTCGGCTGATAGAAGTTCTATCTATGGGGGAGTTTTGAAAGGTTTTGTTGGTTGAACTGATAGCTTATTGGTTCTTAAAATGTCTCGTTGTTCATTGTTTGAACCATGTTGAGTGAATTTTTACTAAGGTCCAGGTGACTGAGGTATTTACTCAATGTAACGTGACTGGTCATTGCACAATCATGGTGCTTCTTTCGGATCATGTAGTACAAACGGTGGTGGAGGAGAATCTGATGAAACAAGATGAGAACGATGTGTGTGATGAGTTATGTGGTGGATAGCTATCTAGTTTCTAAGCCATGAACATATGTTCTGGAAGAACTAACCAATGCTTTCTGGTGATTCACATACCCAGGGTTCCATTGACATAGTTGTCAGATGAGGACATTGGGAGGATCTTCTCAGCGCTCTTCATCTTTGGGAACCATGTAAGGGTTTACCATCTCTACAGTATTGACCAAAAAAGACCCTTGACAACCACTATAATAATTACGCATTTCTATGTAGATTCTAGGATAATTTCAATCTCCATGGGCATGAAGTCACATGGATTATGGGATTAGATGGCATCAGTGGGGACTTTTCGTTCCCTTACATCGTTGATGATTACCCTTATGAAAAGAAGAAGGCTGTGATGTCAATACAGAAGTACTGGTTGTTGATAACACAATGTATTTTGAAGGATCAAGAAAATTAAAATATGCATGGATAATACCATGGGCTTGAGAGACTATCCTTCGAGATATCTAGTCGTCATATTTTATAGACTCGCAGTTAGAAACCTACTTCAATTCATCTTCACAATCACTACAATTATCGGGATTTATGAACACACATTCAACCTGTGTCAGGGATATACCTAAACTAACTATGTTGTTATCAGCATAGTGTTGTACCATCTCTTTAAACACATAGCACCGCTTGAGGGTGTTCCCAATGATCTGGTGATATGGCCAATTATTGGGGTGATTAGTGAGATCTAAATCTTCGGGATTTCTAATTTTTAGAAACCGTATTATTATGTGGTCCATGAAACATCAGAAATAATCATGGACCTGAGCCTCATTAAATGAGTTGGCCTGGTTTCATCTTTTCAAGATGGGGTCTCCAAGATCCTGGCACTGACGAGGGTCTGGAATAGCCTATCGAGGAGGTGGAACATGATTATCATTCCTAGTTGGTAGAGGAATGCTATGGGGGGGGTGCCGATTATTAGGTGGGTGATGTTGGGCTAGAGGTTTCACCTTAGCTGGTGTCCCTCAGTGAGTCTATGGAGGTGGTTCCACTGGTAATTGGTCCAGCTGGTTTGAGGCCTCTATATGTGAAACCCTTGCGGGATAAGGCTAAGAAGCTCATATAGTAGGAACTAAAGGGGGAAATGGATGTGCATGTTTGTTGTGTTGAAGGGATCCCACTACACAATCAGATTTTTCAGAGAAATATCAAAATCTCCCTAGATAGTTTTATGTAATGAGAGATGGGACCAATTCAGTATTAGCATTCCCCTTTCCATTTAATGTAGTTGTTCTTGAGTTAGTGGAATATCAAGAAACCATGAGAGACCCTTCCACCTAGAGATAAAATATGTGACCCGTTAGTCATGCCTCTGTATACACTTGAAGATGTCAGTAATACATGTCTTTATGGTGGTGGGACTGAACTTGTAAAAAAATAATTATAAATGTTCTGCCAACCAGTTATTGTCCCAATAGGTAACTGGTTGCACTAGAAAAAAGCGTGCCCTTCTAGTGTCTGCACGAAACACTGAATCATGGTCGCCTCCCACTACACTTTTGTTCCTAGAATGGATCCACAACTTCATATAAGATGGATAAATGTGGTCATGGATCACCTTTCTCATTAAAGGGTGATAAAGTAGGATTCCAAAAACCTGTGTTGTGGTCATGTCATTATCTCATGTCTGATACGACATTCCATCAGGCTGGATTTCCACCTTTTGATTATCTAGGTCCTCTAAGTGTGTAATATGTTCATCAATTAGATGACCTGGTGAGGATTCTGATCCTGACGAGGGTCCTTGACCACGAATGATTTGTTAGGTTCATCAACATGGTAGTACGGCCCAACAGCTCAGGGGGAAACTAAAGTAATTACGTAACGGTATTGGGGAATAACATTTAGAGTGGATGGAAGAACATGTCTACTAACTGGGGGAACCTATCCCAGGTCCTGATGAAGGTTATCTCACAATTTAGGGGGATTTAGTGACGCATATCACAACCACATTCCATAAACACAATCCCATATCCTCTCTAAATATACATTGTGGTCAAGGTCACTAGGAGGAAACTCATCGGGGGGAGGTTCTTCCTTTCCATGCTACCCCAATTGAGGATTACAATAATCTGATCAATGTTCTGCAGTATGCTTGGTGAGAAGGTCGTCGTATATCTTTTTGGGTTTTCTGAGATATTGATGCAACAAAACTTTTTATGTTTCTTCTTTATTCTTTTTCACTGAGCGAGATGGGTTAGAGTTTATGACTATCCCAAAGTGCTATTTACACTCATTAGGGTCACAACCAAATAATAATGTCTCAGAGGGTTCATGTAGGCCCAATAAGATTCTATGATGGCAAGTAACCCAGTCCAAATGATCGAATAGATGTGGAACCAATCTTTGGGGGGCTATGTTATGTTCAATGATTCATAGTATGATCTCTCCCTATGATGGGTCGACTTTGTTTTCGATGACTATTCCAGGTGTCATATCCTTAATATCACCTAGCATGTCGGGCTAGTTCTAAATAGAACATAATTGAATGGAAGCATACTGTCCCCAGCCAGTGATCTTAATTTGGTGGGAATCCTCCATAATAATTATGAGGAGCACTATAATGAACTCGAAGAACTGTTGTTTAGTGTCCAATGATGATTGGGAGACTCAGGGTGCTGAGCCATTAGAAGAGCTACCAATTCGACCATGCGACCCTGATTATAGATGTCATAAAAATGTTCCTGGCTCTAGGGATATGCTAACAGTCATTGAGGGAGATGGATGTCAATTGGCATGAGAGTTTGGTGGAGGAACATATCTTCGTCTAGGGTAAGGGACTCCATATTGTTGAATTTGGAAGTTGCATTCGACCAAAAAATCTATGGGAACTGGAATACTGTGTGAATATCTCACATGATACATGGATCAGACTTAGAATCTAGCCCTTGATTACCCCAAATCATTAATTGGAGGCGGTTGTGGGACTAGTAATGGAACTGATGTGGATAGATGTGTTGGTATATTGGATGGTGGAGAGTACGGATCACGAGATGAAAAGTAGCCTCATCGTGGGATGACCTCTAAGGAGTACACCAATTGAACCACCACATCGCTATATGATGGACTAACGGCCAATGCTTCTCACACTGTGAATGTGGCTATTAACGGTTTGTCATGATATTCTTCATCCACTATTGGTCTCTAGAACAACTATCTGTGATCTCTGTTTGAGGTGGAGAATAATCTTGTTGATTATAGAGAGGATTGCACAACCAGGAACTACAAGGAGGCCAAATCTTCCTCCTACTGTATATATCTTCATAGGGATTCATGGATACCATGGAACTCACCTTTTGGAAGGATGAGGCTTATACTCATTGTTCTTTCCCTTCCCCTTCCCTATATGTTCATGGTGAGGATTACATTATCGAATCTTAATCTACCTCAGAATATGAAAAGAGGAGAAGTTTAGGCTTCAATTGGACCTTCCTCATATTATTCCTTGGGTGGTAGTGACTACCCACCTTCCCTAGGATGGTTCTCCAGGACAGTGTAGTTTTTTTGACATGGGGAGTTCCTCTGTGAAGATTAGTTCTAGTGTGGGGATGATCTCCACCCACAATGAATGGGATATGAGGAGTTTATTTATATCGTACATTGATGATATAGGAAGTACCACTCCTATATTTAGTTGGGGTGTGAGGGGACCCTGTACAAATGTCGAATGGAACCTGAGGAGGACCTCTGAGTTTGACTATGCAGGATTAGGGATGGCCTCCACTGGAACTGGTAATCCCGTGTGGAGGACCTCACTGGTGGTCATCCTTGGTAATATTATTATGAAGCGAGCCTTTTTACTTGTTACATCGGACATGAGAAGGGCGTAATTTCTCACTATTGAGGATGTGAGGATGATAGTCACTTTGATTATTGCAGGAACAGGGAGGACCTCTACCACAATAGATGAGCACCTGGAGAGGGCATCCATGGTGTTTGGTGATAGGGCAAGAAAGACCCTCATGTAGATAACCTAGTATATGATGGAAATCATCATACTTGAGGCTAGGGACATGTGGAGGACCGTGGTGATGAATGTTGATAAGTAGGGGAGGTCTTCCACCATTATTGATGGTGGAGGCATGTGGAGTTCCTGTAAAACCTGAGACTTTTATGTGAAATATTTTGTTTTTATGTTATATAAATCATCAAAGGAATATTTCCCTACACACAACACTAGATTGTCTTGCTTTACACGCATCCATGGCCTTCCTCAATAGCTTGCGTCGTACGCAATACCGAGTTTCACTAAACAACGATATGCAATTAAAATATTATTAAAACTAGCCATTATGAATAGTAATAACCACTTTTTGAAATTTTGGACTTCATTTTTGGATTTCGAATATCGAAATTAGCTTAGGGTGAAATTTTGGTACTTTTCGGATAACATTCATATTCTGACGAATAGTGAAAATTACTACATTTTAATTGAAAAAAACTTTTTTAATCGAAATAATTAATAGTGATAAATTATTAATTTGAGTGGATTTAAATTATATTTAGAATATATTTTTACAATTTAATAAAATGTTGTTCATTGTATGTAATTTCACATTTAAACCAGACATAAACAAGTGTCAATCTTTTGATAGTAATTATCTTTTAAAAACACGCTATTTGTTTTGACGACGGGAATTGATTTTGAAATTAGTAAATGTAACTGATATAGTTTTAATTTGGTAAAATAAACATCATTTTTGAATTCATAGTATAAAATATACCTTAGGCCTATTTTTTTTGTATTTTCTGGAAACTTTCATTTTTTGATGAATAGTGAAACCACTAAGTGGTAGTTAAAAAAACTGAATATTTCATAAAACATAATTTTACAGCTTCAGTGAATAGAATTTCAAAAATCCTAGAGACATGGTTAATATCAAGGACTAAAATGTGGTTCAACGAGACGAAAATAATTTTTGCTGAATATTAACTTTTTACTTTTTTTACCACGGTTAAAAGTAAATAGGGTAATTAAGGGTAAAAGTGTTATTATTATTACCCTATCACATGTCCTAGTACTATTGGATAAGTTTAATTCGACAAAAAACAACCTTAGGAATAAAATATGACCATTTAGGAACACTTGTATTAGATTAGGACATTTATTATCAATTTATTTAAAGAAGGGTTAAAATAGTTAAAATCAATGTTTAATAACTAAATCATTTTTAATATAGGGTTATACATAAGATAAATTCGACTATAAATATTAATTAGAAATATAAAATTATATTCAAAATAATGGTATTTTATTTATAATTTTTAGACATTATATAAGTTAATTTATTTATGACAGAATAATGATGCAGTAATTATCTTATTAATGAAATATTGACATAATTGATGTTATAAATACACAAATAAATGTAATTTGTGACTTTTTATGAATTCCAATAATTTTATATGTTAATATGACATGTTAGTATTGATTTAAGTAAATATGTTCTAACTAATAATTCTGTTATGATTTTCACAAAAATCAATTACCAAATAGTGGCAATATTGACATAAATTTGTTTTCAAAACAAATACTATATTATTAATTGTTATTTTATTCCTAAAAATCTAAGGTTCGGCCAAATGACTTAGATAATGTTATATATATTAATAATAAACATGTTGGGGTTTTTTTGGCTTGATATAATAAGTTTATTAACCTAATAGTGTAAGAAAACAAGAAGACACAGTAAATGTTAAATTATCTAACTTAAAGTTAAATATAAATGATAAGGTTAAAATTGATACTTAAACTTGTATAAATTCTATTGTATGAGAGGATTTAGACCCATCCCCACCTTAGATTAGAAATATATCAATTTGGAGCTATTAAAAACCGAATTTGACTTTATAATAAAATAATATTTTTAGTTATTCCAAAGGTGCCCCTCTTCTCCCTTATAAAAGGGCACCTCCTCCCTCTCTTCCTCACACCACTTTTATCCTTCATACTCGGCCAAACCCTGCCAATATCTCCTCTCCACTTCCCTATAAGAATCCTATAGGTCCTGGTATTCTTCAAAGACCAATTTTAGTGCCCTAAGAGGAGATCTCAAAGAGGCGCTTCAAAGAATTGGTAATGTCCGTAACCGATTCATTCAACTTTATTTCTTCTTCCACTTATTATTCATTAGTTGTTTCATTATGAATTAATAAAATAAGTATCACTCATATACTGATATGTTATTATAAGTATGAAACAACCCCATTTCACCATCTATCCATCCTACGGAAAACGAAATCACCGCGCGTGCGTACGTACGGAATACCGTCTCCACGCCATGGTGTAATCTATTTTCCACCACCACCGTACTTGGATGGGTATAATGGTGTAAATAATGAATATATATTATTATTGTAAAGTGATATTGATTCTTAAATAGTATATATACACTCCAATACAATTACACGATCATGAGAATGATATCATCGCTCGTGCGTGCGTACAGAATACCGTCTCCACGATGTGATGCGACTCGTTCTACATGATCTTCATTTCATAATGATTATATAAATTAATTGAATGAATTAATATGATATATATTAAACTAATACAATTCTGGAAATTAGGTATCTATAACCTAAAATGTAAAATAAGAATTTAGTCAACAAAACACGCATAAGAACAAAAAGTAATAAACACCCGAATAAAAGTAGTAATGAAATATTACTAATAAGAAGCTAATAATATGACCATATATGATATCATAAAAATAATTATGATTCTGGAATAAGTAAATAAAATTATTTAAATCATTATACAAGAGGTTCGGGCACTTACGAAGAAAATCGGACCTAAGGTAAGGGAAAATCTCGCAATCTCAATTTTTATCAGAGATTGTTTATACTTCAGAATTTATTGGGGTGTATTTTATCATCCACATCCAGGATTCCTGAATATGTAATATTGTTTCCATCCACCTACAATTTTTTAAATCCAATTTTACCCTTCGGTTTGTTTTTAGAAAAAGATATGAAAGGAATCTATTGTCGTTTTTCGTACGAGGAACTTTTTGACTTTTCTGACAAAAGTACGGGAATCATGTTTTTTTAACTTATACGACATGAATGGATTTTTAAAAAATTATTTCCAAGAAGCTTACTTTACAAGTTTTCTAGTTAATTTTTAATCAACTTCTTTTAGATTAAAATTGTATGACATGTTAAGAAAGGAAAATGTTTTTGAAGTAGAAAGGATATTTTCCTCAAGAATGGAGTTCATGTGTTTTATCAAAATTATTTTTCATCTAAGATAATATAGGGTTATTTTTCTATCCCTATTATTACATTTATTTTATTATGTTATGATGGAATTATTTTTATGAATTCCTTTATCTTATATGAATTGTTTTATGATGTCATGTTGTTTAAGAATCCAATTTTTATTACATGGGTTATGCAATGATGTATGATTTATGATTTTGTGGCACACATATAAATGGTATCATTATGAGATGGGTGGGACCTATATCTCCCTCCAATGCATTGGATAATGATTTTATATCTCATGAGATAGAAATGGCTAGAACGGAAGGTTAAACCGGTTTAGTGAAACATGAAAAAAATGGGGAGTGAACTCGGTTCAGAAATGGACTTTGTCCACTAAGATAGTCTTGGAAATGATTCTTGACTGATAAGAAATGATTCTCTATGATTATGTGTGTATGCCAAAAAGTTTCATGTTTTAAGTTATGACTATTGGGATTTCATTTCACTACTATGATTTGTCCTATGTTATGAAATTATGCTCTCTTTTGCAGGTTATGATTTCCAAAATGTTATGTTCTTATGAATATGATGTGATTGATATTTTTTTGTTTACCCTAAATGAGCATTTGAGCTCACCCTTTTGTATGTTTTCTTTCCCCATTTCAGAAACAATGTTATTAAGAACGATATGCCAAATGGGACTATAGATATGATGAAATAAATGAGAGATAGTGTAGACGCATTATGAACCAGTTGTTTATGTTTCCCAGTTTCTAAAGACAATATACCTATATGGTACTTTCATGGTTTTGTTATATGTTGTAATAAGTATGCTTCAATTTTGATGTAATAACAATGTATGTAAAGTATGGGTCATTGTAGTTGGTATCATAGGTAAAGGAGGTAGGAATGTATCTGATCCTTGGGAACTCTCACATGTGAGCGTTGGATGAAGCATGGCTCTCCGCCCAAGGGCTTCATGAGGAAATGGCTGCCCCTGGGGATGGTTGTGTGTCCCACCTAGGGGTTTTAGCCACCCATGGAGTGCCCTAATAGGTATCAATTACAGTCCACTGGATGTAATTCCATACCGTTATAGTTGGTATCAGAGGAATGGTATAGTCAACCTTTGGAAACTAGGATGTGAAAGCCTTAGTAAGATCCCTAAGGAAAAGCCTAAGCATAGAACACATTGTTAGTGTTTTATAAATGACCATGAATAACCTAAGATAAGACCTTAAGTGTAAAATTTTAGTCTTGATTATGTGGTTTTCCTATTATAATTAGTGTTGCTCACACTATTCTTCTTGGTTTTAGTCAATGGCTGGAACCCGAAGGAACCGTGTTAATGCGGAATGCGACGGGAAATGCAATGATTGTCCCCCTGAGCAACCAAAAGTTATGGGAGCTGGAAGGAAAAATCTTGTAGCCATGATCACACAACATTCTCAAGCTATGAATCATGCAGGACTTCCAAAAGAGAAAGGGAAGGAGCAACATTCCATTGAATCGTTCATGAGGCATCGTCCACCTTCTTTTAGCGGGTCTACTGATCTATTAGTTGCTGAACAATGGATTAGTACTACTAAAAAGATATTTTCAGTTCTTCAATGAACTGAACATGATAAAGTCATCCTTGCAGTGTATCTTTTGGAAGGATATGCTGATCAGTGGTGGAATCTTATTAATAATACGAGTCAAAGGGATGAAATTGAGTCCAAGGAATGGGATGAGTTCATGAACTTATTTTTCAATGAGTACATCCCTCGTATTCTCTGAAAAAAGATGGAGAAAGTGTTTCTTGAACTAAAGAAAAAGGACGATGAATCTGTTGGTACCTATGAAGCTAATTTTACAAGACTTGCAAGGTACGCTTCTGGTATTATTATCCAACCTGAGAGTAAGATAGATCGATTCATTAGTGGCATAAAACCAAGACTTTGAAGGGCCTTAGACATAAGGGACTTCAATAGATATGAGGAAATCGTTCGATGTGCTCTCAAAGTTGATATGGAGATTGGAGTAACCCATCAGTCATATGGGTTTAATAAGAAGAGTAAAATGGAATTCAACGGAAAATATAAAGAGCACACTGAAAAGAAGATGAGATTTCCTTTATGCTCAAAATGTCGAAAGAAACATGGAGGGAGTTGTCTTAAAGGGACATGTAAGTGTTTCAAATGTGGAAAGAAAGGTCATCGGGAATTTGACTTCCGCAATGATGGGAAGAAGATGTCTAATGATGCAAACAATGGAAGGGACACACAGAATGAACCTACTATACTTTAATGTTTCAAGTGCAAGGAGATGGGGCATTATTCCAATAAATGTCCTAATCCAAGGGTTGTTTATGATGATTGAAATCAACAAAATCTTAAGGCTAAAGACAAAGGAAATTCACATGCAATTTATATCAGTGATGTGGAGTACGATAACGATGTGGTGAAAGGTACACTTACCATACACTCTAAAGTATATAATGTTTTATTTGATTCTGGATCCACCAACTCTTTTATTTATGAAGAATTTTATAAGTGTATCATCGTATTACCTCAACAATTAGATGTTGAGTTAGCTGTGACAACCCCTAATGGCACAACAACCGCATCAAAAGATTATAATTCTTCCCCGATTGAAGTTTGTGGGAAAGTGCTTCCTGGAAATCTTGTGATCCTTCCTATAGTGGAATTTGATGTGATTCTTGGAATGGATTGGAATTATTTATATGGAGCTCATATCAATTTCCAAAAAAGGGAAGTCACATTTCATATTCCAGATCAATCTATGATCATCTATCGATGCAAGGATGAACATAACCTTCCAGTGGAAATTTCTTCCATCTTATGGGTCTTGATTTCACTAAATGAGGGTTATTTATCTCAAATGGTTAGTGATAATCTCATGATTAATAATATTCCCACTGTACGGGAGTTTGATTATGACTTTCTGGAGGAATTTCCGGGACTTCCACCAAATTGTGAAGTTGAGTTTTCAATAGAACTTGTACCGGGTGCTTTTCCTATTTCAAAGACACCTTATAGAATGGCCCCAATTGAGTTGCAAGAATTGAAGAAGCAACTCCAAGATAATCTTGATAAGGGATTCATATGCCCTTGTGAGTCACCTTGGAGAGCACTTGTTCTGTTTTTTAAGAAGAAAGATGGATCAATGAGACTCTGCATTGATTATCGATAACTTAACAAGATCACTATTAAGAACAAATATCATCTCCCACGCATTTATGACTTAGTTGAACAACTACACGGAGCTCATTATGTTTCCATGATTTATCTTCATTCAGGGTATCGTCAATTAAGGGCCAAAAGGGAGGATATACCAAAGATGGATTTCCGTGCAAGGTATGGACACTATGAATTTATAGTGATGCCATTTGGTCTTACTAATGCACCTTCTATCTTCATGGATCTGATGAATAGATTATTTAGAGACTATCTTGATCAGTTTGTGGTAGTCTTTATAGATGATAATCTTGTTTATTCAAAGAGCAAGGAAGAACATGAAGATCACGTGAGAATTATATTGAAGACCCTGTGAAAGGAGAAGCTTTATTCCAAATTTACCAAGTGTGAATTTTGGCTTCAAAAAGTTGCATTTTTGGGTCACATAATCTCAAAAGAGTGGATATCTGTGGATCCAGCAAAAACAGAGGTTCTCGAAAGATGGTCAAGACCAAAAACAGTAACCGAGATCCGAATTTTTCTTGGTTTGGCTGGATATTATCAACGTTTTGTGAAAGATTTTTCACGATTATCTAATCCACTCACCAGGTTGACTCAGACAAGATTTAAGTTTTTTTGGATGGTGGAATGTGAAGAGAATTTCAAGGAGTTGAAAAGAAGGTTATCCAGTGCACCTATGACTCACACTGCCTTGTAGTGGAGAAAGGTTTGAGATCTACAGTGATGCATCCAATAAGGGGCTGGGGTGTGTTCTTATGCAAACTGATATGGTGATAGCTTATGCCTCACGACAGTGGAAAATCCATGAGCAAAATTACCCAAAACATGATTTGGAGTTAGCTGAGGTAATATTTGCATTAAAGATTTGGAGGCATTATCTTTATGGAGAAAGGTGTTACATTTATACTGATCATAAAAGGTTAAAGTATATTTTCAAAAAAATGGAGCTGAATATGCACCAAATAAGATGGTTAGAGTTGATTAAGGATTACGAATTCTCAATTCATTACCACCCTGGGAAAGCAAACAAGGTGGAATATGCATTAAGTCGACAAGACCATGCTAGTTTATCCATGATGAGGATCACAAAAGATCCAATATTTATGTATTTACAAAGGATGGATCTTGGAATTATAATGGATGGGGGAAAATCTTATCTTTCTCAAATTAATGTTCAACCATCTATACATGTGAAGATTAAAGAGGTGCATAAAGAAGATGTAGAGTTACAAAAGAAGGTGAGAAATATTCCTGAATTCAACATTGATTGTGATGGGATAAAACAGTTCAGGAATCGGGTTTGTGTTCCTCCCATCCCCGAATTAAAGAAGGAGCTGCTGGATGAGGCTCATAGTTATTCATTCTCTATTCATCCTGGAAGCACAAATATGTATAGGGACCTGAATGAGTACTTCTGGTGGGATTTCATGAAAAGATATGTTGATGAATATGTCTCTCGATGCTTGGTTGGTCAGCAAGTTAAAGCTAAGAGACAGAAGTCTAAGGGGATGTTACAACCATTAACCATACCCGGATGGAAATGGGAAAACATCACTATGGACATTGTCACAGGACATCCTAAAACATCCAAAGGCAATAATGCTATCTGGGTCATAGTTGATCGTCTTACAAAGTCGACACACCTCATTTCTATTAGAGAGGATTTCTGTCTAGATCAGCTTGCCAGGATATATGTAATGGAAGTGGTAAGATTGCATGGAGTACCACTTTCTATTATATCTGATCGGGATCTGAGATTTACCTCGAAGTTCTGTCGAAGTCTTCAACATACTCTGGATACAGAGTTGAGTTTCAGCACTGCTTATCATCCTCAGACAGACGGTTAGTCTGAGAGAACAATTCAAAGTCTAGAAGATATGTTAAGAGATTTCTCTATGGATTTCAAAGGTGGTTGGGATCACCACCTACCTTTGGTGAACTTTTATTGTAATAATAGCTTTCACTCCAGTATTCAGATGGCTCCTTATGAAGCTCTATATGGAATGAAATGCAGGACTCCAACTTGCTGGGATGAAGTTGGGGAAAGAAAGCTATTAGGACCAGATCTTGTTGATGAGAGGGCAGAAAAGGTCCGATCTATTCAACAACACATAAGAGCAGCTCAGAGTCGACAGAACAGTTATGCTAACAACCGTAGAAAAGATCTAGAGTTTGAAGTGGGTGATAAAGTGTTCTTACGAATATCTCTGTGGGAGAGGGTCATGAGATTTGGAAAGAAGGGGAAGTTGAGCCCTAGGTATATCAGTCCTTTTGAAATACTAGATCGTGTTGGAAAGGTAGCTTACCGATTGGCGATTCCACCGAATCTCTCTCAAGTTCACGATGTGTTCAATGTATCTCTCCTGAGAAAGTACATACCTGATCCTTCATATGTACTCAGCTCAGAAGTTGTACTGCTGGAGCAAGATCTTTCTTATAAAGAACAGCTGATAGAGATTCTGGATCGTAGCAAAAAAGTCCTATGAAACAAGACCACTCGATTAGTGAAATTTTTATGGAGGAACCACCAATTAGAAGAAGCTACATGGGAGCTTGAGTATATGATGAGGGAAAGGTATCCTCATCTGTTTGTTACAAATTGACGAATTTCGAGGGCGAAATTCATTTTAAGGGGGGTAGAATGTAACGCCCGAGAATTTTATGAGAAATATTTAGTTTTTATGTTATAAAAATCATCAAAGAAATCTTTCCCTACACACAACACTATCTTTTCTTGCTTTATAAGCAACTACGCCCTTCCTCAATAGCTTCCGTCGTACGCAATACCGAGTTTTACTAAACAACGATATGCTATTAAAATATAATTAAAACTAGCAGTTATGAATAGTAATAACCACTTTTGGAAAATTTTGACTTCATTTTTGGATTCGGAATATTGAAATTAGCTTAGGGTGAAATTTTGGTACTTTTTGGATAACTTCCATATTATGATGAATAGTGATATTTACTAAATTTTAATTAAAAACAAGTTTTTTAATAGAAATAATTAATAGTGATAAATTATTAATTTGAGTGGTTTTAAAGTATATTTAGAATATATTTTTACAATTTAATACAATGTTGTTCATTGGATGTAATTTCACATTTAAACCAGACATAAACAAGTGCCAATCTTTTGATAGTTATTATCTTTTAAAAACACGCTATTTGTTTTGACAACGGGAATTAATTTTTAAATTAGTTAATGTAACTGATATATTTTTAATTTGGTAAAATAAAAATCATTTTTTAATTCATAATATCAAATATATCTTAGGCCTAATGTTTTGTATTTTTCTGGAAACATTCATTTTTTTGATGAATAGTGTAACCACTAAGTCGTAGTAAAAAAAACAGAATTTCTCATAAAACTTAATTTTACAAATTTTTTGAGTAGAATTTCGAAAATCCTAGAAACACAGTTAATATCACGGACTAAAATGTTATTCAATGAGATGAAAATAATTTTTTGTGAATAGTAACTTTTTACTTTTTTTACCACTGTTAAAAGTAAATAGGGCAATTAAGGGTAAAAGTTTTATTATTATTACCCAAACACATGTCCTAATTCTATTGGATAAGTGTAATTCGGACAAAAACAACATTAGGAATAAAATATGTCCATTTAGGCCCACTTGGATTAGAATAGGACATTTATTATCAATATATTTAAAGAAGGGTTAAAATAGTTAAAATCAAAGTTTAATAACTAAATCATTTTTAATACAGGGTTATACATAAGATAAATTAGACTATAAATATTTATTAGAAAGTTAAAAATATTTCCAACCTAATGGTATTTTATTTATAATTTTCATAAATTAAATAATTTATTTTATTTATGAGACAATGATGATGCAGTAATTATCTTATTAATAAAATATTGACATAATTTATGTTATAAATAACCAAATAAATGTAATTTGAGACTTTTAATGAATTAAAATAATTTTATATTTTAATATTACATGTTAGTATTGATTTAATTAAATTTTTTCGAACTAATAATTCTGTTATGATTTTCAAAAAAATCAATTACCAAATAGTGTCAAAATTGACATAAAATTGTATTTAAAACAAATACTATATTATTAATTGTTATTTTATTCCTAAAAATCTAATGTTCGTCCAAATGACTTAGATAAGGTTATGTATATTAATAATAAACATCTTGGGGTTTTTTTAGCTTGATATAGTATGTTTGTTAACCTTATAGTGTATGAAAACAAGAAGACATGGTAAAAGTTAAATTATCTAACTTAAAGTTAAATCCAAATGATAAGGTTAAAATTGATACCTAAACATGTCTAAATTCTATTTTATGAGCGTATTTCGACCCATCCCCACCTTATCTTCTAAATATATCGATTTGGAGCTATTAAAAACCGAATTTGACTTTATAATAAAATAATATTTTTAGTTATTCCATAGGTACCTCTCTCCTCCCTTATAAAAGGGAACCTCCTCTCTCTCTTCCTCACACCACATTGAGCCTTCAATCTCGTCCAACCCATGACAATATCTCCTATCCACTTCCCTAGAAACATCCTAGAGGTCTTGGTCTTCTTCAAAGTCCAATTTTAGTTCCCTAAGAGGAGATCTCAAAGAGGCGCTTCAAAGAAGAGGTAATGCCCGTTACCGATTCTTTCAACTTTATTTCTTCTTCCACTTCTTCTTATTCGGTTTTTTAATTATTAATTAATAACATTGGTATCACTCATATACTGATATTTTATTATAAGTATTAAATAACCCTATTTCAACATCTATCCATCCTACGAAAAACGAAATCACCGCACGTGCGTACGTACTGAATACCGTCTCCACGCCGTGGTGTAATCTATTTTCCACCACCACCTTACATGGATGGGTATAATAGTGTAATTAATGACTATATATTATTATTGTAATTTGATATTGATTCTTAAATAGTATATATACACTGCAATACAATTCCACAATCATGGGAACGATATCATCGCTCTTGCGTACGTACGGAATACCATCTCCATGATGTGATGCGACTCGTTCTACATGATCTTCATTGAATAATGATAATATAAATGAATTGAATGAATTAATATGATATATATTACACTAATAAAATTCGTAAAATGAGTTATCTATAACCTAAAAAGAAAAATAAGAATTTATTCGACAAAACACGCATAAGAACAAAAAGTAATAAACACCCGAATAACAAGTAATAATGAAATATTACTAATAAGAATCTAAGAATATGACCATATATGATATCATAAAATTAAGTATGATTCTGGAATAAGTCAATAACATTATTTAAATCATTATACAGGAGGTTTGGAAACTTACGAAGCAAATCAGACCTAAGGTAAGGGAAAATCTCACAATCTCAATTTTTATCCAAGATTGTTTATACTTCAGAATTTACTGGGGAGTATTTTATCGTCCACATCCATGTATCCTCAATATGTAATATTGTTTCCATCCACCTACAAGTGTTTAAATCCAATTTTACCCTTCGGTGAGTTTTTAGTAAAAGATATGAATGGAATTTTTTGTCATCTTTCGTACGAGGTACTTTTTGACTTTTCCGAAAAAAGTACGGGAATAATGTTTTTTAACTTATATGGAATGAATGGATTTTTAAAAAATTATTTCCAAGAAGCTTACATTACAAGTTTTCAAGTTTATTTTTAATCAACTTCTTTTAGTTTAAAATTGTATGGCATGTTAAGAAAGGAAATTGTTTTTGAAGTAGAAATGATATTTTCCTCAAGAATGGAGTTCAAGTGTTTTATCAAAATTATTTTCCATATAAGATAATATAGGTTTCTGTTTCTATCCCTATTACTAAATTTATTTGATTATGTTTTTATGGAATTATTTTTATGAATTCCTTTATCATATATGAATTGTTTTATGATTTCATGGTGTTTAAGAATCCCATTATTATTACATGGGTTATGCAATGATGTATGATTTATGATTTTGTGGCAAACATATGAATGGTATCATTATGAGATGGGTGGGACCTATATCTCCCTCCAATGCATTGGGTAAAGATTTTATATCACATGAGATAGACATGGCTGGAATGGCAGGTTAAATTGGTTCAGTGAAACATGACTGAAACGAGGAGTGAACTCGGTTCAGAAATGGACTTTCTCCACTAAGATAGTCTTGGAAATGAGTCTTGAATAATAAGAAATTATTCTCTATGATTATGTGTGTATTCCACAAAGTTTCATGTTTTATGTTATGATTATTGGGATTTCATTTCACTACTATTATTTTTCCCATGTTTTGAAATTATGCTCTCTTTTTCAGGTTATGTTTTCCAAAATGTTATGTTCTTATAAATATGATGTTATTGATATTTATTTTGTTTACCCTTACTGAGCATTTGAGCTCACCCTTTTGTATGTTTTCTTTCCCCAGGTCAGGAAGAAGGCTATTAAGTAATATATGCCAAAAGGGACTATAGATAAGATGAAATAAATGGGAGACAGTGTAGACGCTTTATGAACCAGTTGTTTATGTTTCCCAGTTTCTAAAGACACTATATCTATTTGGTCCTTTCATGTTTTTGTTATATGCTGTAATGCGTATGCTTCAATTTTGAAGTAATAACAATTTATGTAAAGTATGGGTCATTATAGTACCTCTATGATGAATGATGGAGTGGGGAGGACCACCACTCTATTTGATACTGGTATGAGGATGATCTTCATACTCGGTGCCATCATCATGGGTCGCCATGTGACAAATACTTATTTCCCCAATTACTGGGAGATATAATTAATCCTACACCTAGGGTGACTAGTTTCTCAACATTTTTGAGCTTGTAAGTGTCACCGCTCTATAACCAGGAGGTGCCCATGCCCAATGATGAAAACAGGATGATAGGTCGTGTCGATGGTGGTATAGGCCATTGAAGATGAGGACGATGGTTCCCCCTACTGGGAATACCCTTGAGTTTTTACTTGATGTTGATTCCATGCCATCCGAAATAGAATTAGATGTGCATGGGAATAGACAACCTTCTCTTCAGCCTGTAGGACAAGCTAGCGATGCTGATGCGGTTGGGTGGGAGCACTCCTTGGAAACTTATTAGCTGAAGTCATAACTGTGAGGACTCTAACATCCCATACATAATCAAAATATGGGATGGAATCATTATAGAACTCCAGGGAGAGGTTCCCAAATATGTCAAAGGTCAGAGTGGGGAGGAGTGGATCCGTACACGACCCATGGGGGTGGTGGCACTGATGGAGCATGAAGGCCACCATGTCTTGGTGGGTTTTTGACCCTGTTGGGATGACCCCATCCTATTCATATCGGAAGATAATAATCTCATTAACCCTCATATAAATACATTTAGAGGTTGAGAGGGGGTGAAATCACCCAATAACTTCAGGCATAAGAGTCATCGTAGTTGAGGTGAGGCCTTGGGGAATTATCGCATTTGTATGATCTGTGCACCATGACCGCCGGAGAGAGATGATCTGTTTTATATAGCCTGATCTTGGGTTATGCACTGAAGGATAATTCAACCATCAATACAAAAAATAGGAAAATGGATCCCAGTTCCCTAGAACTATTCAACTTTATATAGATGGATTGAAATATCCATGCTGACAACGTCGCAGAACAAGATTCTCAAAGAACTACTACCCCGACTCTTGGTGAGTTTTAAGCCAGGACCACTATTTTCTTCGAGGGAAATGGAATCTTATGGATGTATATGGTGACACACTAATCATATGTTGTCTATAACACTACTAATATACATATTTAAGAGAATATAAATGTTAATATTACAATTTATGTTCTTTACACTTTCATTGGGGCGCACACTGTCATGCCGCGACATGCTGGTAGTTTCCCCACATTGATGATTTCCAAAGAGGGAGGAATCCATCATTTATTTGGGGACGTTTTCTACATGATCATAATGGTATTATTGTATTTAGACCTCTCATTCCTTGGATTCCTCCTCAAAACTTGTCTCCTTGTCCTGAAACCCCTATAGATTTGTTTTTTGGTTCATGAATCTCTTACCCAGTTCCATTTCTTCAGGGACATAAGTTAATTAAACTCCTTCTATTAGAACATTACAAGGGTTAAATTCATGGGAGAAACATTCTATTAGGGGATTATACATCTTGGATATTGCTGGCATGTCTAGATGCTGAAACACTGGTAAACTTAATTTTCATCCTCTTATGATAGGGTTTATCGAGGGTGCAGAAGAGTGAGGCACCACACGTCGAGTGAACTGAATTATATTCATAAGAATGTCCATTAGGTTTTCATTAGCATCAAATGTTTAACACATGGTATTCCATGAGATTAACTTCTAGTGGAGATGGATCTAACAGATCAAAACACTGATATGGGTGGAGCAGATTAGTACATCCCTAAGAGGGAGAACATTGCAGGTTTTCTAGGATAGTAGAATAAGCTCCCTGATGAGGATGGATCCAAGGATGCTTGGGTCCTTACTAAGGGGACAATAGTTTTTACCATTGGTTGTGATTGATCCTAATGGAGGCCTCATATATAGCCTATATAAAATACAGGGATCAAAACCAATATATTTTGAGAGGGTGAATCATGTGATCAAGGTGTATACAATGGGAAAAACTCAAAGAAATGATGGGTCATAGGTTTTGTTACCAGCACAAGAACTTCTAGGAAATTTGGGGAAGTGGACGACATGATCTCACTGGGATGTGGCAGCCTGAATAAAAATCTATATATGTGATGGATGGTTTGGTGAAGTGGATGAAAGAATAGGATGGAGACAATGTGAATATGTCGGTGATTTTTGGTTTTATGCTTTAAGGGGCATCCTATATATCCTTATGTCATGGAATCAATGTCCATGTAGTTCAATAAGGGTATTGGACACAGGAGGAGGCGTCCCATGAGAATGGACACATGGATGGAACTCAGAAGAACTAGAACCTTCCGATTGGGGCATGACCTTCCAGAAATAGAAATAATCAAGGGAGAGACTATGATAGGACATGAGTGATGGGATTGAACATTTTGGAGGCTTTTTTTGTATCCCTATAGTAGTCAATCAAATCCCATGTAGTGTAGGATGCATCATGGAAATGGGGTGTACATAATGCACAGTGACCAGAAAACAATATGGGTATTACATGTGGTTAGAGGCCCACCAATTGATGGAAACTCATCATTGTAGGAGTATTAATTATGTGTGGGGCTTATGAATGGTTAGATTCTTAGGATATGGTCTATCACCACATTAGATGGATCAAGGATGTAGGTCCCCACAAAGGGGGCACCGATGATTTCAAATGCTTGGGGATAAACCTCCTAGAGGCTTCCCACATTCCATACAAAGGATTATGGTATAAAAAATCATCTTGTCTGAAAGCATATAGTTTAACATTATTCATGATGGAAACATCATATATTTTAACTTCATATGGGAATAGGGTTATCTAACGTCGAGTGGTCCGGACTGATGTGTGATGGGATTGAACCTCAGGGAGGCTTCCTTTGTACCTTTCTTGAAAAGTGAAATGATCAATGTCCAAGTAGTTCAGTGGTGGATGGATCTTGCACACTCAAGAAACACTAGGATGGTTTCTTGGATGATAAATAATCTATGCCCATGTGATTCAAGCTTGGTGTACGAATCAAGAGGCAACAAGGACCTGAAAATCATGTTGAAAAGGGATAATATGTGAGGAATATATTGGTGATTACATGTGGATCATATCTCAAAATTTAAATATGGGATTACTTTGGGAGATAAACCCGAGTGGGTTCCATATATATGAGGATTTTACAGCCACTATACATGAAACACACCATCAGAGGGTGTCGAGGATTATGTGTAGACTATTCGAGGTGTGCATGGAGTGAAATACAAGAAGGGAAAGAGATAGAAGGAGGTATTATTTTCCCATACCCCCTCTGATCCTCTTGGACCAATCACTTATGTTGTGATCGCATTTTAACTTCTTACCGTACTGAAGTGAGTGCTTGGATGTTAAATGTCTTGCCACTCAGAATATGTGGATTCACTCCTCACCCCTAGGACATATATATCTGGTGCACATTAAAGATTGGTAATCGAGAGGAAACACCAATGTCATGTTACAATGTGGTTGTGGAGTGATCCATTGAAGGGATCATGTTAGTGTGGCTATATGGAGAAGAAATATTTGTTAGTTTACCTATGAAAAGAAGCATGGTGAAAAGAAACGCAGCATAATTCACCTCCCATGGATCTTTGAAATAACATTGTACATGAATGGTGGCCCCAACAGAAAAGGATTTGTGAATAAATAGGCCTTTCAAGGAGGGTCTTCAAAATGCTCAAGTGGTTGAAGAACACAAGTCTTCATAGAGCTCACGGATTTGTAGAGCCCATGAGCTCGAAAATAATAAGGACTTGTAGAACACTTGACATCGAAAAGAACATGGCTTCAAAAATAATAATGTATTACAAAGGATAAGTATTTTCAAAGATGATAAATTCTCGAAGAAATGGGTATCATCCCCAGCATAGAGTACACATGAATTTGGAGGGTGTTTCATGAAGCTTGGTTGAATTCTAAATTCTAGAGTACCTGAAAGGGGACGCCATTCTCGGTGATGTCCCATACACTGTGAGAAAGGAAATCTTCTTTGAAGAGGGGGTAATATTTAGTAAAAGGATAGGGATTTTACAATGATCAAGTACCCCAGATGATTAATTATTCATATAATTCATAAAGAAAAAGGGTTCTTTGAGATTTTGGAGCTATAAAGGATAATGATTGAGGTTTCCATACCTTCGGACTAAATATAGTCATGTATTTATAAGTGATAGGGGGTGCGCTACTCGAAGGTCATGTCTCAAAGACGCTTGCACTTCCCCATTGGAGGTGGATTCCTTCATGTTCATTGTAACTGGGAATTCGACTGTCATCCGCTCTACGACATAGAGGCTTCCATCAGTCCACAACAGTCACTGATGAATCCTTCAATTTCCATGAAATCGTAGTGGTGATTGTCTTCCCACTATGATGATAGTACTTCCATCAATTTCATCATAACCATAGAGTCGACTGTCTCTTTCATCTTCAATGGTTGTAGAGGAATTTTCAGCTTTTCAACAGCTATGCTGCTAAAGGTCTTGGTGAATGTGCTTCGAGAAGTAGCCCCTATTTCCATTTATTGTATTCATTGCTTATTTTTCCCATGCTAATATTTTGGCACCAATAATCCATTTATTATTAACTTTGGTTCTTTAATATAATTTTATTATTTACTTTATGTTTTAACATGATAGGAGGATTTATAATCGTCATTATACCTATAAAGACCTTCACTGCTAGTTCATAGCCATTTTTGTATAAGGAGGTGTTCTTGAGGTCATGTGGTAAACTAGATCGGGGCAGCAGTTATAGTACCTCTAATAAAAGGGTGTTACAATGTGGTATCAATGATAGTTTCACATATAATATTATTATGGAATAATACAATGGAGACTAAGATATTTTCAGGGATTGGTAAGGATCTCATGCCTAGGTGCTTATAGAAAAATGTATGAGGTAAACAAACATTTCAAGTGGTGGAAATTGATGTTTTTATTGTGATTTTACAATTGGATGATATTTTCACATCTAGGGGAACACATATATATGATTATATTGAATTATGAGGTTTTATCTGTTTTCTCGACATATTGAGAGATAATGTGTCGGTCCATGCATCATGCTAGGCACAAAGGAATTACATAACATTTGTACATTATCTCTAATTGAATTTTTAAAATCAAAATAAAATCATAGAATTTTTGAAAATGTATTCAAACAGAAATTTGATTAAAATAATGTTTTGAAATATTAATATGAGTAATGAAATTATATTCTAAATTATAGGATAATAAAAAAATGTATCTAAATATATAAATATTTTGGATTTCGAAAATAAATTTTTCGAAATGTGAATCTTTTAGTTTTCAAATGGTACAAATTAATTATGAATGAAAATGGGAATGTTATGGTACCATTAGGGACAGTCGTGCAAGTATACGTTGGGTTGAGATTGAACCTAGTGTATTGGTGGTTTTCTAAAAGGGAGTTCCCTAGTTAGAGACCTTTGTTATGGGTCATGAGGATTTTTTGGGTTCTTATGTGTTGTTAGAGGGTTTTCCCTTAATTAATATTTAGTAGGGTTGTTTTTATTAGGTTAGGATATGTTTTTCGGTAATCTGGGTGTTGTATAATTTAATTGTTGTGATCATGAGAGTTTCTTTTTTCCCATAGTGGGTGTCTATAATAAAATGGTGATGTGCGCCTCTTTGTATCCTTGGTTTGAAACAGTTCTTATGTTCTATCATGGGTGTGATAGAATTAGTGTCTTTTGTAATGGGGGTATGAGTGTTTCCCATGAGTAGAAATTTTTTTAGAGTATTATGTATATTGATATGGGTGGATCTAGTGGGTTTTGTTTGATGTGACTCATATTATGGAGTTGGATTCATTTTATCTTCAAGGATGTCTTGTGGGAGAGGTCAGTCGAGTTTTAATCTCTTTTGGGTAACTAAGGCACTGTTGGACATTTCATTCTTTCCATTGGAATAAGAAGATTTTATCCAACACTGGGATATGTTTAAACACTAGTGGTTTGGGAAAATACTACTTGGGTGGTTTCCATGTGTCAATGGATTGTGTAATCAAGGGTACCTCAATTGAGGTGGCTATGTGTTGTGGGTTCTTTAGACAATGAATAACAGGTCGGTGCATTGGAGGTGGGATCAATTCATAGTTGTTGTTGAAATAATTACATAATATGTAATGATTCCAAAATTTTACCTTCTTAATAGAAGAAAATGAGTTCATGTGGTTGGTTATAAAGGTAGTTTGGAAGGTCTTGATCAATTGGAAACCTATTCATGTGGCTTTGATGGTGTCTAATGAGGGAATCATTGATGATTTTTTGTCCAAAAAAGGGAAACGAAAGAATAGATGGATGAATTTATTATGTAGGTTACACCTGGTGTGAGAGTTGGTCATGAGGTTGGGATTTTTATTATGAGTGATTGAGATTTTTTATGAGAATATTTAGAATGACTATAGTCCAACGAGGTTGATGGATCGAGAGTCATGGATAATAGTGTTAGAAGGTGTCTGGCCTAGCTCTGGTGATGTACCACTCATTTGATATAGATACTGGTTTACTGTGTGGTCACATGAAAGTGTTATACCTCAAGGGAAATGTGTTGGTCCTTATACGAGCATGTGTATGGATGGAATGATGAAATTTGGAATGGGTTAACAAGTTTTTCGGTGTAATCACATGTTTTTTACCAGGAAATAAATTGGGACGTGTGGTAGTGCAGTAGGCCATTTTGTATTTTAATGGAATGATTGATCATTGTGTTTATATTGTGAATCCTTATGTTCATTCTAGAATAACTCATGAAGGTTTATATAAGTAGTTCCATAGAGAATGTTGGTCAACGCCTTCTAGGTATAGGGTTAAAAAAATTGGAGAATTATGTATGAAATTAGAATTGAGTCATAGTAGTTGAGTGAGGATGAGATTATTGTGGGTAGGGAAGCCTGAGAATTTCCATGTGCTATGGTGGCCCTATAGTAGAGGATAAATATATAATTTATAACTTTTGATGTCATTCATTGATGAATTATTAGTAGAGTCATTTCTAGTGATGATAATTCCCTAAATATAGATATATGAATGGGTACACTGAGAGAGATTCATATTTACACCTATTGACCAGAATGGGTTTTGGAATGATATTGGCCCTCTTGGAGGGTAAATGCATGGAGTGGTGTATGTGGGCCATTGTGGTGGGAATTACACATTCGATCAGTAATGGGTGAGGTCCTCTTGATGGACCAGATGTCGGAGAATGTCATCAGTTCCATTCTCAATGCAAGGAATGCATAGTAGTTGATGAAAATTATCTCTTCTAGTGAATGGTTCATGGATAGGTCTGTGTTATTGGGTTTACCTTGTGATAAATTCTTATCCCATGGTGGTTGAAAATTAATGAGGTAAGTGGTGACAATAAAACTCATATTGTGTGGAGTGTTATGTTAGTCATAGACGATTGATGCACAAAGTGGATTTGATTTTGTGGTATCAAGGATCCAATGAAAAGCCTATGTGGTATATGTATAGGTTTTTAGGAATGAACAGGTGGGATTTGTATGTGTGGTTTGATTGAGATGATTTTTGGCATTAGGCCAGAGTTGGTTCTAATAGAAATCTGGGATGTTTTTCTTTGGGATATATTAGTGAGGGCTAAAGATCACTATCACTGTTTGGTATGTAGTGGATTCATTGATTGTGTTGTTTTACCAAAATTTAATGATATTCTATTGTGGGTAAATAAGATGACATTGATATTCTTTAACTGAGAAAGTTTTATATATTTGTGAATTTGTAATGTGCCAGTAGGGGGGATTGAGAAATTTGGGATGAGTCGGCCTAGAATGGTTTGACATAAATAGGGAAGAAGGAATGTTGTTTTTATGTTATAAACCAATTTCGGTTGGTTTTTGAAGTGATTTGCGTGTTTTATTATGGGATAAATTTGTTTTAGGAAGAACCATGATGTAATTCATAGATTTATGGATGACATAGATGTGTCCAATCTGCGTGGTTTTGATGGTGTGATTTGATGCTAATGTTTGAAGTTGTTCTTATGGATGTAGGGACACACTCTAACACCCCATGTTTTTATGGGATATACAATTTTTAAATTTCATTGATGTATTATATTATACGCTACACGAATATTATATTGTGCTATACGCAACACTGTATTAGCTTGTAGTATACTCAACACTAATCTTGGATCGTGTTACACACAATTTCAAGTTTGTTTGATAGAAGTTATTCTATGTGACATTGAGTGTATATATATATATTCAATGTATAATTGAAATATGGTTGGATTCTATTACAGACAACAACAAAGGAATCTTGCAGTACATGCAACCCTTGGCTTACATTACACGCAATCACGACCTTCCACGATAGCGTGTGTTGTATGCAATACCGAGTTTCACTAAACGAGATATTATTATAAAATTATAATGAAGTAGTCGTTATGAATAGTAATACCCACCTTTTAAAATTTTATAAATTTTATCTTTCAAAACAGACTTAATTTTTGGATTCAGAATATTGAAATTATCATAGGGTGAATTTTTGGTATTTTTCTGAAAACCTTCAATTTTTGATGAATAGTGAAAACACTGGGTTAATATTTAAAACCACCTTGTTATTTAAATAAATATTTATTTTATTTAAATTTATTCTAGATAAAAATTTATACATAATACCTATATAAGTTAAATGTAATTCATTTGAGTCATTTTATAATAATTTTAGACATATAAAAATTATATTCAACTTTTCACCGTCTTTTACCGACCTCATAGGAGAATTTGAAAATTTACATAAAACATAATTTTACTGCTTCTGTAAATGGAATTTCAAAAATCCGAGAGACACAGTTAATATCAAGGATTAAAATGTGGTTCAATATTATAAAAATAGTTGTTGGTAAATAGTAACATTTTACTTTTATTTACCACGGTTAAAAGTAAATAGGGTAATTAAGGGTAAAAATGATATTATTATTACCCTAACACATGTCCTAATTCTATTGGATAAGTATAATTCGACCAAAAATAACCTTTGGAACATAAAACTATCATTTAGGTCCACTTGGATTACATTAGGACATTTATTATTATTTTTTTAAAAAAAGAGTTAAAACAGTTAAAATCAAAGTATAATAACTAAATTTTTTTTAATATAGAGTTATACATATGATAAATTCGACTATAAATATTCATTATAAATCTAATAATAGTTCCTACATAATTTTATTTTATTTATAATTTTTATACATTAAATAATTTAATTTATTTATGACACAATGGTGATGTAGTAATTACCTAAATAATGAAATATTAAAATAATTAATATTATAAATAGCCAAATAAATGTAATTTGAGACTTTTTATGAATTAAACTAATTCTAATGGTTAATATGACATGTTAGTATTAATTTAATTAAATTTTTTCGAACTAATAATTCTGTTATGATTTTCACAAAAATCATGTACCTAATAGTGTCAAAATTTAACTAAAATAGTTTAAAAAAAAATTATATTAGTAATTGTTATTATATTCATAAAAATATAATATTTGTCCAAATGTCTTATACATGTTTATATATATTAATAATGAACCACTTGGGGTTCTTTTGGCTTGGTATAGTATGTTTATAAACAATTTAGTGTAAGAAAACAAAAAGACACGGTAAAAGTTAAATTATTTAACATAGAGTTAAATCAAAATGATAAGGTTAAAATAGTAAACTAAAATTTTCTCAAACGTATTGGTTGAGTGGATTTCTACCCATACCCTCCGTATCTTCGAAATAAATCAATTTTGAGCTATTAAAAACTGAATATGTCTTTATTATAAAATAATATTTTAAGTTTTTTCAAAGGTGACCCTCTCCTCCCTTATAAAAAGGGCACCCCTTCCCTCTTCTATTCACACCCTTTTGAGCCTTGTAGCTTAGAAAAACCCTACCAATTACTCTTCTCAACCTCTATAGTTATATCATAGATTTTCTGGTCTTCTCCAAATACCAACTCTAGTTCCCTAAGAAGAAGTTTAAAGGAGGTGCGTTGAGGAAGAGGTAATCTCTTCTACCGACTCTTTCAAGATTTTTTCTTCTTCTACTTCTTATTTTTTATTTTTTTCATCATAAATTAATTACATTAGTATCAATAATATACTTATATGTTATTATAAATATTAAACAACATAATTTCATCTTCTATCCACCCTATAGAAATGAAATCACCGTGTGTGCGTACGTACAGAATACCGTCTCCACACCGTGGTGTAATCTGTTTTCCACCACCACATTACTTGGATCGTTATAATGGTTTAAATAAATAACTATATATGATTATATTAAATTGATATTCATTCTGAAATATTATACATACACTTCAATACAATTCCACGATCATGGGAATGATATCATCGCTCTTGCGTATGTACGGACTATCGTCTCCACGAACGCGATGAGATTCATTTTACATGATTAACCATTCAAGTATGATTATAAATTATATATAATAAATAAGAATGACATATATTATATAATAATGATACTATATTTATGTACATGTATGTTTCATTTACTTAATTCCATTTAATTCAATAAGTAAACGAAAACAGCGTTCATGCTTACGTACGGCCTACCGTCTCCATTAACGGTGTATTTCATTTCATTTATATATCTATAATATATATATACAGAATATATATATGATTTATAAATCATGATTTATATTCAGGATGTAATTAAATCACGATATAAGTAATAATAATATCAATAACAACAAGTCCAAACACGTACAATAAATAAAACGATTTTACCCAAAATGCTGCTTTAACATGGAACATATTAAAGAACGGGTAATATAATGTAATAAGTGAACCATATATGATATCATAACAATGAATATGATTCAATAATAATTCAGTAAAATTCTTTAAATCATTATACAGGAGGTTCAGATACGTATGAAGCATATCAGACCTAAGGTAAGGGATAACTATTCCAATCTCATTCTTATCCGAGATTGTTATTTGTATGTTTTTACTGGGGTTATTGTTATCATCCATGCCCGTGTTTTCTAAAAATGTTTTCATGTATTTTTAAAGTCCTTTTTACCCATTTTTGAAATTTAACACATGTTATGAATGGAATAATTCTTTTGATTACCACACGGGTAACTTTTTGACTTTTCCGACAAAAGTACGTGAAGAATGTTATTTTTAACTTATATGGCGTGAATGGATTTTTACTGTTTCATAATGCCTCATTTTCATGAAGGATACTCTACAATATTTCATGACTATTTTCAACAAAATCCTTTTATTTTAAAATTGAATGGAATTTTGTTAATAGAAAATGATTTTGAACAAGAAAGGATATTTTCCTCAAAAATTTATCTCAAGTGTTTTATCAAAACCATTTTCCATATAAGATGTAGTTATTTAATATGTGTATGTTTCAAGTATAATTTCTCAATGATTTATATGGATTCACTTTTGTGTTTATGATGAAATGATATCCATTTGTTTTATATGGATTATGTTATCATGGGATGATGTATATGAAACCCATTTTATTCGTTGGGTTATTATGAATGATGTATGTTTATGTTGTGTCACATGTAAGAATTATTTCATTTTGAGATGGGTCAGACCTATATCTCCCTCCAATGCATTGGGTAATGATTTATATCTCAAGAGATAGACATGGATGGAAGGATAAGTTAATCCGGTTCAGTGTTACAGGACTGAAACGAAGAGTGAACTCGATTCCCAATGGGACATTGTCCACTGAGATGGTCTTGGCAGCAATGCCTTGGCTACTATGGAAATCATATCATGTGCTTAATGGTTTCCACAATTACATGTTTTTATTCCCATGTTATTTTATCATGATTAATGTTCCTTCATGATTAATGTTCCTTTATTCCCATGTTATTTTATCATGATTAATGTTCCTTCTCTGTGAATATATACTTTAGGCATTTGTAATACATATATAATTTACACTTATGTACAAAGTGGTAATGATGAAAAACATTTTAAGTGAAGATCACCGCAGCAAACTACAAATCATGTTTTGGATAGTTTTTCTCATGAACATTCAATTTATTTGAAGTATAGGAATTGACTTTGTCATTTTTCATCAACACACTGCCCATGCCCTTTTTTGAAGAATCAATAAATACCATAAAAGGTTATACAGTTTTGGCTAGTGTGATAACCGGTGCAGTTATAAGCCTCCCTTTCATATCCTTGAAGATTTTTTCTCATTCATCACTCCATGAAAACATGAATCCCTTCCATGTTATCCTCATATGTGGGTATGAAAATCATGTGAAATATCTCACAAATTTGCGATAATATCCAGCCAACCCCAAGAAGCTTCTGATATCTATCACCTATGATGGCCTCAACCATTCCTCAAATACAATTATCTTGGATGTATCCAATGATATCCCATTTCTTGTGATGTTATAACCACAGAATGAGTCCTCCTTCAACCAGAACTCAAACTTGTGGTACATTTCATAGAGCATCTCTATTCTCAAGGTCCCTAGTATAGTGCTTAGAAGTTCCTCATGATCCTCCCTGGTTTTGGAGTATATTAGAATACCATATATAAAAACTAGAAAAAATATGTTGAGATAATCACTAAAAACTCTATTCATTATATCTATTAAGATATATGGAGAATTAGTGATTTCGAAAGGAATTATTATGAATTCATAGTTCCCATACCACGTAAAAAAAGTAGTCATGGGGATATCCTACTTCTTCACCCTTACATGGTAATATCCTAACTGAAAATCCATCATTGAGAATTATTGTGCTCCACATAGCTGATTGAACAAGTCATCAATTTGGGGAAGAGGATACTTTTTCTTTATTGTGATTTTTTTGAGCTCAAGATAATCAACGAATAGGCGCATTGACCCATCATTCCACTTGACGAAGAGTACTTGTTCTCCCCTTGGTGTATCACTTGGGAATATAAACATTTTATCTTGATTCTACTATAGATTTTTCTTTAGATCCTCAAGCCCTACAAAAATCATTCTATATGATGTTTTGGATATTGGAAAGTAACCAGATATAAGATCAATTGTGTATTAAACATCTCTTCTAAAAGGAAGACCTGAAAAATCCTCATGAAATAATTTATGAAATAACCTCACAATAGGAATGTATTCAAGTATGGTTTCATACGTAGACTCAATCATCTTAGACAAATAATAATGATCATAGGAATGTAATATCTATGTTGGTGATGATGGTGCTAAAGAAAATTCATCCTCCTCTTTGCACTTATAATGAATCAAGGGTAGATTGTTTCTATGGAGAGTTATTTCCATCTCAGGGAAATTTATATTTCATCTATATAGGGAAAGCCAATCCATGCCAATAATTACATCAAATTCCACCAAAATAAGTACGAAGATGTTATATAAGAAGTTAAATAAAAAATTATGATAGGGTAAGTGTTATAATTATGGGATGTAGTGATTGCACCATTTTCTATACTCATCAACATCTTTACTTCCCTGATTTGTGGTGGGTTTGGGATTTTTCTACTAAACATTCATGATATAAAAGAATTATTAGAATCATAATAAAAAAGTATGTTCTCTAGTATTGAATGAATAATTAGACTATATTCCACCACTTCGTTTTCGGGGTTCACTTATGTGGTAGTGATATAAAAAGATCTCCCTTGTAGCCTTTGAGGATGTTGGTTGCCTATAAAAGCCCATGGCTTTTTTCTATGGTTTTCAAAGTGACCTCGTTATATGTAGTTGAAGTAATTAACAGTGCATTGAGGGTTTAATGGAGCATTCCTCTCTTATGTCATAGCTGTGTTTTTCTCTTATCAATAGTTAATATACAAGTTCCCTACTCTTGATCACCTAAAGAATTTCCTCGTCTCATTCATGCAATTTCTGTGGTGTTTCATTCCACACCATTGGAATTTGGGGTGCTGGATTTTCTTTGCACCATTGGATTTATCCATCAGGACACTAAAATTAAATTCCACAATATACTTATTATCCCCATGATTCCCTTAAAATTCACCAATCACCATTTTTAATTTGAGGGTACATCAGACAATTAAATCAAACCTCTCGATGTCACGAATCACTAATGATTTCCATAGGATCTGTTTCATCCCACCAAAGAAGCGGTCAACAATACATTCGGTGGAAATGATAAAGCCATATGAATACCATGCAAGCCTTGTGATGGTTTCCTTGTATGCTCTGACAGATTCATCTTCCTTTTTCTTATGGGCATAGAATTACATTTCCATGTTAAATCATAGGGGTATAAGAAAATATGTTTCGAAAAACATTTTCTGGAAATCCTTCCATTCCAATGCCTCGTTCTCTTCCTCAGGCTTCATATATTTAATCAATTTCCATTGTTGATCAACTTTACCCTCCATATGATAAGCGTCGAGAAGAACCTTCTCTTTTATAGAAAATTTAAGGATATATAAGATATTCTCAATGGAGTTGATCCAACGATTGGCGTTTGAGGGATCATATGATCTATTAAATGTAGGAGGACATTGTTTCATGAAGCTCTTGATTCTAACATGTTCTTTCTTAGGGGGATTGGATGATCCTATTGAACCGTGGTTATATTTAATACTTTAAATAATATTTGTATTATAAAGGTTCATATTAATAATTTTTTTCAACAATATTAATATTAAAAAGAAGATTTTAATTTTAGACAATTAATTATGAACATGATCACAAAAATACATCCATAAAATTTTTTGAATATTTATTCAAGAGTCAGTAATTATTATCATTGTAGCATATTATTTAATTTCTTTTACCACCATATAATATTGATATCAATAATTATAGTCCGCATATATTGCATTTAAATTGGAAAACTATGAAATATAACACACCCAGTTAATAAAAAAACATTTTCAACTACTCATTAACCCATTAAAGCATTCATCTTTTATCATGATATGCATTTTTAATTCCCTTTAGTAATGATATCATATCTATGGAAAAATATTATACCAACCAAGTCACCCTATCCCCCAATTTCATCAACATTCATATAAATCCATGAAAACCCCCTTATATAATCTAAAAAAGACTACAATAATATCAATCATCCTATTCTAAATCATTATCTACTTTTTCAATCATACAATATAGAAAATGATACCAAAGGTACATATGATGAGTCCAAACATTCACCACTTCAATAATAATCATGCTTAAACCCACCATCAACTACTATTGAAATATCCACAACGCATCTTACCAACCTTCCATAATAAAAAAACATCCCCTTAATAAGAAGAAGTGAATAACACATAAAATAATAATTATTATTATATATATAATTTATTACAACTAAAAAATATATTTTTAACCATGATTAAATTTTAATTAGACACTACAACTATAAAAAATATTTGTATAACTATAAATATTAATAAAAATAATTATTCCCATCCAACGTTGATTATTATTTTATGAGAGTTAATTCAAAATTAGTATCAATATCTATCAATATCTTTATATAGAAAATATTAAATTAGTAATCATAAACATACTCTGATAACATAAATTAATGAAAAATTTGGGTAAGTCACCATTCCAATGTAATTTCAATTTCTTGTTAGATTATATTGATTATATTAATCTATACCATTAAAAAAGATATAAAAAATTCACGGTAATCCCCTAATTTGAAAACAAAATAATGAAATATAAGTCTATAATAACTTGCCTCATCTAAGTGTAAAATAATAGCTATATAGGATTTGGAAGAAGATTAACACAAAACCATAAATATGTTATGAAATCATTAATGTCGTATTTGATAATAACTATATTTCAATCTATGTAAATGTTTAAACAATATAAAAACCAAACCGTTTCTCTAAATTTTCCTAATATTTAATAAGAACATATAGCGGATGGATAATAATATGATCCATTTATATCTCAATGATCTTAAACCCTATAATTTGAGGATAAAATCCATTCATAGTAGGATACAAATTTCATAAGTCATGTATTGGAATACATTGGCTCAAGTTAATTCTATGAAACTGAGGAAAATTCAATAAGGAAATTGAAATTATTAACTTCTTAAAAAAGAAGAATAAAATAGTATTGATTTCACCACATCATTAATAACATTAAAAACACAATGATATCCCCAAAATATCTAGACTAATGTTTTATTATAAAAAATGAAAATAAAAATGGTCATGATGCCAATATAATAAAAATGCCATGATATATGAATATATGATTATTAATGTATTTTTTCCGGACTCTTCCATTGACACCTAAGTAAACCTTTACAAACCAATATTAAATAGAAGGGTCCATAGTGAAGTGGTCCTTAGGGAGTTATAGCCTTAAAACTGAAAGCCTAAGGCTAAAAACTAATAATAGAATAGTTATTTCAATATATTATTTAAATAATATTAACTTAATGTATCACATATGATAAACTAAAATCATCCCCAGAGGACCAAAAACTAAAATTTAACAACAATGTTGTATCCACTAATATTTGACAAAAGCTCAAGATAATTATTCCAAGTTTATTCAATTTAAATTCCTCTATTAAAATAGCGAGTAGACATTCACATAGTAATATTAAAACATCACACAACAACTACACTCCCTCATTGAGATTGATAAATTCCAAAACCTCATTGTTAAAATGCCAACTCACAATAGAATAACAAAACTGCCATACAACAATTAATGGTGTGACACGCCAGATTTTATAAAACCAATTTATTCTAATAAAATCAACAAAACACATCATATTTAACTAGGTTGAAACCCATACCCACTGAGATTAAATTTTGGATCCAAATCATTCATCCTCAATTTATCGTTCACATGATTTTCTTATTAAAAAATGGATTAAATGTAATAGTTCATGATTTTTTTTACATTACAAAAAATAACTCTCAAATTTTTAGTTTCCTTAATAATAAAAACCACACCAAAAGAGTAATCATTAAATTAAAAAACCAAACATCCGTTCTAGATACCTTTCAAAAAGAAATGAGACCTGCAACTAAACCTATGGAAATGAAATCATATACAACCTACATAAAAAACAACTCAATATAATTTATATAACCATAGTAAAAAATGTTTCAACACAATATATGATAATTTATTTTTTAGAAATACTATTTTTCATATATATTCATACCTGAAACATCAATGTAAAAAATATACGGATACATTTACTTGAATAAAATTGTATAATGAATGATAAAAAATAATAACTAATGGTGTTGAAATATGAAAAGAAAATAGAATTGGACTAAAAGAAGACATATATAAAAACACTGAAAAATAAAACCATTATCCACATGATTCTCCATGAATATTATTAGAGTTACTACAATTATGGAAACATCAAAAAGAAGTAATAACATAAGAAAATTTCTAGGGGAGAAATAAATAAATATTTTTTTGTGATGCATATAAGGATATATATAAGAATATAAAAGATTAATTTCATATTTATGTCTTTTAGGAAAATTATATTTGTAAATTTATGTTCAATATATATAATTTTGAAATTTAATTTTAATATTTTTTTGTTAATAATTATAAAATAATCTTTATAAATATTTAAATATTTAAATAAATTTGTTTTTAGTGACCAATGTATTTTTTTTTCATAATATATGAAATTTATAATTATAGATATTTTTTATGATATTAGTATAATATATATTAAAATTTTTGAGTGATCATTAGTTTAATAATAGTTGTAAGTAATGGAATTAGAATTTAGTAATTTTATACTTCAACAATACATTTTCATCCTAATTGATTTTATTGAATTTTTATGCATATAGGATAATATATTTTGCAAAAATATGGAAATATTATTTTAATAAAAAATTAATATAAAATTTTAATCAATCATATAAATATTTTCTTCTATATAAATTTGGGTATTTCATTAAAAATATTAATTTTTGGGTTAATAGTAAATAGATACAGGTTTTATAGCCCTCAATGTATTTTATAAAATCAGAAGGACATAAATATGATACATAAAATTTATTAAAGAAAAGGTAAAATGATTTTTTTATAATATTGATAGAAAATCATACAAATATAAATAAAAAATTATAATATATATTTTAATTCATGATAAATGTGGAAATAAATTTCAATTCTAACATAATGCATGCGTAGCACTATAAAAGAAAATTATGATTTCATAGTGATAATATTTTAGATACAAGTAGAATTTTCACGACAATATTGATTAATATTTGATTAAATTGATGTTATATATTGATTATTATATATTTTTGAGTTATATAACTAGAATATTGTCCAAATTCTTTTGGTGTTCCTGTGCTAAAAGTGAAAATTTAAAATGACATATTAAATATGTTTTCCAAACACTAATGTGAGTAAATAAACATATTTACAAAATATAAATAGTAACTATGAAGAATATTAAAATATTATTATGTAAATAAATCAATTTAATGTTTTTAAATTATTATGATTTTATAAATCATTTACATTGTGATAGGATAATATTTTTTACAACAGATAAAACATAATTTAACTGATATTTAAAGTATTTAAAATGATATTATATACATTAACATACGTATCTCAGGTATTATATCAATATATAATAAATATATGAAATATTATAAGTGATTATATTTGAAATTTTTGTTTTTCATAATGTTTTAATGTCATGATAATTTGTTAACAGTAGAAATTACTTTTAGAATAATTTATGTTAAAAATAAATTATTATTGATTATAATATTAATGAAAATTATATAAATCAACATATTATAATACATATATTTTATTTTTTAAAACTAATATTTTTTTATTTCCAATTGGTTTTTTTAATTAATTTAATAGTTTTTAATTTCTAAATTTTTACGAAAACTATATTCTTTTTTACTTCAATGGTGAAACATTTCATATATTTCTATCATAACTATGTCTTTTTTATCGAAGGAATATAACCAGATAATTATCTATCCATCCATTCACATGTTACCTAGCCGTTATTGTGTGTCAACAAACAACTTCTATAATTTTATTAAGCTCAATTTAAAGGAGGCTTTCTAAAGAATATGGTATAAATTATAAATATGATTTTTATTTTTTTATTATCTTCTACCACCTATAATTTTTATTTAAAAATGAAAAAAATATTATCAATATATTCAATGTTATAATTTTTATTCATGATTATACAGAAATTTTAATTCTCCTTTGACATCATATGAAAAATAAAAAAAAATCTCCTTCATATTTGTGGATTACCACATCCTTGCAGTGACATGTTTAATATTTAATCACCACCTCACACAAATTGTTATTATGATAGATTTAAATGATATAAATGACATTAAATACATAATCATCATTTTATAATGATAATATATCAACTAATTTCTTACAATTTTATCCATTGAAAAATATCAACAACACTAATGTGTAGGTGTGGAATACCACCTCGACCAATATATGTGATTATTTTTTCATTCATACCATTCATAGATGGTTATAAAAAGGTATTTAATATTTAAAACTATAATCACATCATGATTATGATTTTATTGGTGATGTGATAATGAATCACTTGACCATAACCATCTTACTGAATCAGTTCAGCGATTAGGAATTGAAAGTCCTAAAAACATATGATGCAAAAAATATAGATTATGTTAGAAACATTCATTAATGATAAATAAAAGAAAAATTAAAATGTAATAAAGATAAAATATTTTATTTTTCTTATAAATAAATATTATTGTTTTATTATTATAGAGCATAGTAATGTTCGAAGCTAGATGTTACTTATCTTCAAGGATTTGACATCTCAAAATGAATTTAATATGACTAAAGTTGTTATCACCACAAGTTATATTTTATATTGTGTAAAAAATAAATTATGGATGTATTTTATAATTATAAATAAATAAATTAAATATATATAAAAATCCATTCATATATTATCATTCCACTATTTTTTTGTTCAAAAGATAACAAGTCATAGGGGTTTTCATAAAATATTATTGTAAATATTTATATTTATTCATTTGAAAAATTTTCCAAGGCCTATATTTTCTAATATTTTTTATGGATGATAATATTTACTAATATATGATTTATAATTTTTTTTAGTTTTTAATTAAGTTTTTTCATAATTGGTAAAATTTAATTATTATGACATTTCAAGAACTAGATACTTTTTCTCCTTAGGTGTGAAAATGATTTTTGGTGAACACTAAATTATTGTATTTTTAAAAAACCATAGACATTATTATTTTTTAATTTTAATATTTATTATTCCTTATTTAATTTCAATTAAATTATTTTTCATAATTATTTGGTTAATTTTAAAAAAAAATATAAAAATTAATGGATATTATTCATAATATATTGTTAATAAAAACACTCTTTTCAAGTCATATGAAATGAATATTTTATTTAGTTTTATGGTGGAAATGTTAAAATATATGTTATTTCTTTATGTTATATTTTCTAAAAAAATATGATGATGGTTGGCCATATATAGCTCTCTAAATAATTGTATAATGATGATGTTGTTTTGATTTTTTTTCAAATTAACTGAGTATGATATTCAATTTTTTAGGGTTCATTATGGGGTCATCCAAGGGACTTATGAAGATGATGTTATAATGAGAATAAATTAATTTTTATATATTTTTTAATTATTTTCTTAGAAAAATTATGTTTTCATAAATAAATAAAATGATAATTTTATTAATGGAATGATTATTTCCTTTGTAGTTATGGAAGCAAATTTATAAGATTGTGTTTTTCACATATCTTAATGATTTCCATGAAACCACATTAATTATGATAATGAAGTTATTGTTTACTGTAACAATTTTTATGATATATTTTTAATAGTAATATATATTTCATTTCTATGTTTTTTGACAGTTGAGCTTATTTTATTTATATTAATGGCCTACTAACTGAGAAGATATCGTTGTTATATGATAAAAAATATTTTCACATTCATCCTTTTTTTATATCCAATAAAAATATTTCAATGATGATACCTTATTTTACTATTTTTATAGGTTTATTAATATGATTCTTAACAATTATGAACTCATGTTGAAAATCATGATGTTTATTTCATGAAATGAAAATGTTTTTCATTTTGAAAATATTACAATGTTTAAAAAATGGATTCATATTTTAGATGAGAACATTATAATTTATTATTTTATTATGAAAAATTATTGATGTAATTATATAATAATATAATCCATTAAATGATAAATTTAATTCTTCAAAATAATTTATTTATTTAATACTATTGATACTGAATCACAAAAGATAAGGGAGATATTGACGAGGCCACCGAATAATCAATCAATTTTTAAGATGAATGGAAAAAAATAAAACTTATAATAATATTTCCAAATGTATATATCATCCAAAAAAGTCCAAAGTATCAAAAAAACAAAATATTTAAATAAAAGATTATTAAATTTTAGATGGTAATCACTCTCTAAATGTATAACCATTCTCAAAGGCCAAGAGTTTTGTGAGCATGATATAGTACCACATATTATCATTTACCTGAAGAATGTAATATTTATTGAAATAAATATTTGTAACTCAATAAAAATTATAAATACCCTCTCATAATTTATTTATATGGGAGCATACATTTGGAATTACACTCAATGATCTCAATTTAAGAAACTAAAACCATTGTAAACAATATAGAGCATGGATTTTTATAGCTATATACCATTAGTGAGTTCCGTCCAATAGTTCCTTTAGAATATAAACTCATGGTGGATATGAAAATTAAAAAAAATCACAACATGCTAACAATAGTCATATTCCTCTCACCCCATAGGATTCTATAGTTCTTTTATATTTCATTGATACCCTCCATGGGAAACCACATAACATTCCTAAGGTGGGGTATTGTTGATTTATACATTTTTCATCATTTCATGAAAAATAAATTACAAAATCCACATAATAGGGCCACAAATAAATAATCCCTTTAGTAGACATGTATTCAATAAAATTGAGTTCTTGTTGGACTTGTACCTGTCAAATACGGGGATACCCATGCCTCAATCATCTACATGATTTGTATCATAATGCATCATGATCAGACCCTCTGCTCCAAAAATTTGACAGGTATCCTCATTTCAATTTTCTCATAATAATATGAATCCCATAGGGACCCCTGAATTCTATATGAAATAGTATGTGTATACACCATTTTCTATCCCAAATCAACCATGAATTAGATACATAAGTCCCTATTGCACACCCATTAGGGAAACCAATGAATTTACCCATTAATGATGAAATATGGGATCCCCATAGAATTATATCTTCGTACACAATATAATAATGTGATTTGTAATTTTTAGGTCCTTATAATATCAAATATGTATTAATCTATTTTGCACATCCTAACGCTCTAGCCACATGATGTTAAACAACATGACAACATCATCATGACATGACTCTAAACTATAGGTTCCATGTAGTTCAACAAAATAATATGCCTTGTGTTATCATCCTATGTCACTTCATGTAATAAAGATGATATCACTCTTTTAATGTTCATGTATAAATATATCAACAATTATGAAATCCTATATGGATAATCCCCATGAAATATATTGATATATCTCCTTCCATGACACATGTATCCATATTTTATGAAAGTGAACAATGTTGATTGTCCATGTCATATATATTGTAATAATAAAGTTTAAGTACATTATTTTTGATCCATATATACTTAAATTGTATATATGACACCCCTATAGTGAATCAATGATGACATCCAACACTAATTCGAATTCACTTAATAAGTAGTGATTCAAGACATTCTAGGAATAAAACCAAATCTCTCACCATTCAATTATCTTTTCCCAAAGTGGACTTCATCTGATCCATGAGAGTATAATCTTTACTCATCCAATTATTTTATAAGTTCATATTGAAAACAATCCCACATAGATTTAAATATATGATCATCCCATATCGGAAGGAAAAATAAGGTACAAAATTCATCGTAATTAGAATATTTATAGTGTCCCAAATAATATTAAAACCATGACCTCCCATAAATGATTATCGTATATGAAACAGTCTTCAATATATTATTGATATGTGAAAAAACTCACATAGATTTAAATGTTTAACCCTGATCACTCATGACATATTTCTATACCTCTCTTTCCACATCAGACCATAGTGCCTCTTTTTAAACATAGGATATGTGTTTCTAGAATGGATATGGTTTAATAATTATTGTCTTATCAATGTGATATCATCCATGGGAAGACATATGTGTTTGTAGAAATCTTCTTTCCCCCAATCACATCAGGTTCATAACTCCTTTTTTTTCTCTACATAGTCTCCCCAATAATATTTTTGGTATAACATTCATGACACTAAACAACCAAAAAATAGAGGAATTAATGATCAAAAAAATTAAAAAACCATAAATGGGATACATACAATTATCAAGGGATTGAAATGTTAATTTTCCCCCCTTAAATGGGAAAAACTAAAGGCACATAGTGAAAAGTACAATTCACATTGGCCTAGACACTGGGCCTCTATAAAAACATTGTTGCACTTGTTGAAACCAAAGGATATGGAAAATTATTATTAAAATTATTCACCAAATTTTTATTACATGCATAAGGTCCTCCATGAGGCACATCCATTAGTGTTCCCATATCATACAATTTATAAAATCTATGTGGTGTGTGATATTCAAATAGGGATTGTTTTGGCCTTTAACAGACAGCTTCATCGAGCCAAATTATAAGATGTATATTAATAAATATCATAACAAAACAACATTAGTTTAATAAACATAAAAGATAGTTCACCTATTGGTTATTTTCAAATTAGGATTTAGGGAACCAAAAATATCAGGTATTTCATTACCAAAAAAGGTACCCTATTTAGTAACATTTGTTAGAGCATCAGAATAGAATCTGGGGAGACCATTATTCTCCTCCTTGGATAATTATTGATATTTTATATATCATTATATACCTATATGGGGATTTTGTTTTAAAAAATGGATCATGAAACTTTCATCAGTTTAGAACACACCAATCATAGTTCATGATGTACGATGGTTCAACACTAATAATTTGGGAACTCTTCTCAAATATTCTACTCCTTCATCATTACACATTGTGCCCTTGTGATTTTGATCAAAATCAACCACACATGTAGAAAAATAGTAAAATATGGTCATGGCCTATAACCAAAAGGTCTCTCCGAAAATATAATGAGTACACCCCAAAGGAGCCATCCTAATCATCTTAGAATTAAGTCCCTCATAGAAATAGTCTAGGTCTAATGTTGGATCACCATCTCTCTATCAAAAATTACATGAATGAGAATTATTTGACATAATGGGTTTTCAACCCATATTTTGATCATGGTAAATGGTTATCCTCAACCCACATGGCTTCACTCTTCAATTAAGAAAACCTATGATTCAATTTACCCATCTCAAATTACCCCTTTTCACAAGTGTAATTACCATGTCCCTATTGTTGGAATCCCATGAAAACTACACATATATATAGAATATTAAAACCAATAATTCAAACCATTATAATTCCCAAATCCATGGATCTCATATGATATTTATTTAACAGTATCATCCAGAACAATCATCATGTCACAAACCCGCCCAGGTCGACCATGAAATGGTCAGCCAAACTGATCTGTTGAATGGATCAAAGGGATTTCCTGATCCCCATAGGCTGGAAACTAGTGATGGGATTCGTTAGGGTAGATAAGGGAATGATTTACCCAAATTTAAATAATAAAACAAACATAAAAAAGAAAGGTACATCCCAAATCACATTTATAAAAACTGAACAGTTTATCAGGATTACATAGAACAAGATATACAACTGAATGATACAACTAATCCAACTAGACCTGATGGCCATGTAACTCCATATTTCCCCATTGGTTACTCTCTAACAGAATGATCACATGTTTCTCAAGGCTACCAAACTCATGTTGAAACATATAGAATGGATAAAAATAGATTAGAACAATAGGTGTGAGTATTAAAACACTGTAGGCTATCCTGATAATGTATTCCCAATGCAGATCCTTTAAAATAAAGAAAACATTAATATTAAAGATTTGACTAAAATTTATGAAATTATGGTTTTTTATAAGATTAATCAAAACAATGTACAACCGAATTTTATGAACCTGGATCTTCTTTTCAGGTATGTTTTTCTTTTTGGGTTGTTTTTGAGGATAATAAGAGTTTTTGGAAATTTCAAGAGTATACACCATGTTCCCAGTTTCAATGGGTGACCGTGAACTTACTATGTAATGAGAGAGCACATGGTCGTGTGTGGTGATATGGAGACCACTTAAAGAAGAGGCGAGAAAAGGAATATACACACCCAATACATCTAAAAATCACACCTTGTACATTCTTTTTTTTTCATTAAACAGACCGCAGTCGTGTCTGACAGACATAACACACTTCTTCTACATCTGTATCATCTAGGAGCGTATGTACATCAGAAGATCATTCACAAGACCCCGACTCAATGTCTGTTCTTGAAATAGACCGATGCTGATTGCGTTGGAATCGCCAATGTGAGTTTTTCCTTCTACTAGACCATCATATCCAGATTTCTCCACTTTCGTGACATATTCCAGGTTGAATATTGTTAACATTTTTGTAGATATATGATGTTCTAGGGAGATTAAAGGCATGAGGATCACCTATATCTATCTCATGATGCCGAGGGAGGTGTTTTGTGCCTTTCCATAGTTAGTCATTGAGTTATATTTGCAAAAGTTCCCAATTCTAGGTTTGGGGTATTGAGTGTTTATGGTTTGTACCCCTATGTTTTTCAGCTATGCCTTACTTGATTATACAGAGGTTAGTTTTTTGTAAATAATGTTAGATTTTCCATGCTATGAATTTTTTTCCCATGATTACATTTTTTCACAATGTGGTCTAGCTTACCTATTAGGATGCCTGCTTTCTATGCCTAGTATTTTTAGGATGGAGTGATTATTATCTATCATGCTATGATATGTTGTAGATTGTAGATTTAAGTAGTTCATGTGGTTTAATTTGGATGCCATGTATCAACTATTCATGATTGACTTACATATGGTTATGGGAACCTGGTGTAGTATACCATATGGGGAATGGACACCGAGGGCTTCCCTAGAGTGTCTGTTTTACTGTTACGTTGTGATACTATAAGAAAGATAGAAATTGTGCCCCCTCAGAGTGTCTCTAGTTTCTAGGATATGGGACATAGGGGGAATTTGTTAATGAGTTCTTCCTCAGAGTGCATAATTAGTTTACGATACGAGACCACATGGGGAATTTATGGTCAGTGCTTACTTTGTGTGTCTTTGATAAATGTAAACAACATGGGTTAGATTGTAAATATATCCCATTGGGTTTCTCGTGTTTTTTGGTTGAACTTGAGTGGTTAGGATATGAGTACATCCAAGAGGGTTACCTATTTGTGATTACATTAATTACTAATATATGAATTTGAATGAAACTAAACTGTATGATTTTTTACTTTTGAGTGCATCCTTGTTTACTAATTCTTTTCGCTTATTGCCTTCCATATATATTCAACGACTATTAAGAACATAACTTTGGGTGGGTTCTTACAATAATTAGTCTCACACCATGTTTGGGTCAGGCTTTTCATCCATAAAATATAATATTGGTGCTGGTATAGATAAGGGCAAGCGCCCTTCTACTACATGTAAATGATTTCTTTTCAGCTGGGGAGCATCGGGCCAAGATAAGTCTTGCGATGCTATGGATCTGTTTACTAGTTTTTTTTATACTTTGGTTTAGTAATTTGTTCTATAATTGGTTTCTGTTTGGATAAATTCCCAAACATATGTATCATTCATCATTTATATATGTGAGCTTTATCTATATATTACGTTTGTTGTTAACTTTGTTATGGTTTTATTACATCATCTTCTATTACTATCTATTTTACTTCCACTGTGTAAACTATCAATTAAGCCATTGTATCCCCACTATCACACCCAGGGCCCTTGTTGGTTGTCGACAGCCAATGGCATTATGGGAAATGCGCTTGAGACCATGTGACCAACTAGGTATAGGTTGCCTCTGGGCGACTTCCAGATCTGGGACTTCACGAAGTGGTATCTAAGGAATTATTTTCTTATTGACACATAGATTGGATCCTATATCTAGGGATTGGATGGATAGGTACTTGGAAATAATTTGTTCCCAAGAGTTGCGAACCCATGTACAGGGAAAATCCAATTTACCTTGTTATTGCAATTTTTCTAGTTTTGAAATTTTATAGTTGATTTGATTTCCCCATTGGTTGATTCACATGTTTTGTGATTTTATTGATGATTTTATTGAGGTTTGATTTCTGTGTCATCAAGATGAGATGATGATATTTCATCTCATGCATCATATAGGAACTTTCTAGAGATCAAATGTCATGCATTCTTTCCATGCCATTTAGGGTGATTTAGTGATTGAATGTAGTTTTTATAGATGTTGTGATAAATATGAATGTTTTTTAATAGATTTATTAATATAATACCTATTTTTTATAGAGTATTAAATTGGTTAAGGTTCTTTTTAAATGAACTCCATCATTGGGTTCTTAGGGTGTTATGGGCGCACTTGGATCGGAATTTGGTGGATCATTGCACTTGTTTTCTTGTATATAACATATATAAGGTGCCAAGATTTGATTAGAGAGGAGTATGGGCCCCCAAAGATTGGAAATTGTCACCATAATGTTTGTTTCAGTGTCTTATGTGTTCCAGAGTAGTTTCTAAGGCTTACTGTCTGAAGAACCCATAATAAACGACATGTAATGATGAGTACACGACATGTGTCCTCCTATTCAGGAAGGAACTGTTTTATTATGTACAAATCGACTACTATATAGAAATCCACTCTAGTATTTAACTATGTAACTAGCTGTGTGGGATGATGCATGGGGTTGGAAAATCTTGGTAGGACACGTCGTGTACCAATTGTACACAACGTGTTGTTTAGACCATGTGTCCACCTATGTGACTAATGGCATTGATAGATAAAACATAATATATACAAGTCGTGTCAATAATGAACACACCATGTAGTCTAACAAAAGTATCCAACCATGTAGAGAACATCAGGGGTCAATGAAATATTTCTAGTACACATCGCGTCAGGCACAAACACACTATGCAGGGTGAGCCATGTAACCGGCTGTGTAACTAACAACACAATTCGGTGAAGTTCAACTAGTACATGCCTTGTCTGGCATTAACACGTCTTGTAGGATTTTCAAAGAGAACTCGTGTGGCCTATCCATGTAGAGGAACTTAGGAATAAAATTAAGATTCATGTACATGTTGTGTGTTAGAAAACACACCGTGTGTATGGGTTGTTACACGACCTGGGAGGGAAAAAGTACACGCCCATGTGATGGATTAAGGGAACACACCGTGTATCCATGTTTTAAAAAACATAATTTATTTTTTCGGTTTTTCCCTTATTACACATATATGATTCCATCCCTACTAATCATGATCTAAGTTGTGTGATTGACCTTGCAGAGTCATTCCATGGACCCGTCCTTCGGTTGTCTGCTAGTTACAGGAAAGTGATCAAACACCAGATATGGCTAATCTGGGACTACCAGAATATTCTCCAGTTGTGCTAGTGTTGGAACCATCCATCATTCCAAACCCTGTTGCTAATGCAATGTTTCGTGGGGGATTTTTGAGGGTCATTCAGACCTTCTGAGTAGTACCGCATCCTTCCACATCTATGGAAGAGTTCATGTGGGGTTTCTAGGAGCATCATCTTCCAACCTTCACATTAGATGGGGAACCTCGAACTGTAGAGTCATTATTAGAAGGCATACTATCTGGAGGCACCTCCAGAGAAGATGGTGAACCATGCTACGTACATGCTATGGGAATCCTCCAAGAGATGAGGGTTGTTATCTCACAGGTGGGACGCCAGCAGGTTATGGCGTGGGATGAGTTCTAGTGTGCCTTATATGACTACATCTACCAAAAGACATTGAGGGCCGATCGAGCCTATGAGTTCATGAGTCTATAGCAAGGAACTCTCCTAGTTATGGTGTGATCTTCTCATTTCATAGAGTTTCATTGCTTTACTCCTATCCTAGGAGGTGATGAGTTATTTTTGGAAAGTAAATTTGAGTATGGTCATAGGCACAACATCCAATCATAGGTGGACATCTTCTGGATGACTTCCATCACTTCTATAGTTAATCAGGCACTGATCACAGAGCATAATATGAAGTATTATAGAAATGTGATCTTGAGAAGATCAATATTAGGCTTTTCTATCCTTCTTATTGACAGTATGAAGCACCATAGGTAGTCGACGCATGATGATCTGAGGTGATGATATACATCTCCTCGTAGCCAGGTGATGTGTTAACATTGTGGGACAAGCAGGTATTCCAGGAAACCTTTCCTAAGATACCTAGATAAGAGCCAATAAAATGGAATGATGGGACATCTTTAGCATTTCTATCTATTTTTTTTCTCAGCAACAGCTCGTGATAGGGGTTCTTCTATGACTCCTCATTCAGGAGTAACACCACTAGTTTCTCATCAATCAGGGAACCGGTTCTCTTCCAGCCATTCAGTCTAAGGTGGAGCTCAAAACCATGGTATCCAGTCACCAGGACATCAGTGACAATAGGGTGGATCAGCACATGGTGGTTAGACATGGTCACATGGTCACGGTTCATGTCAGACATTTGCAGTCGAGCAAACCCAGTCGGAACAGGATCCCAAACCCTCTAAAGTTTGTGGTATGATCATAGTTGCCTTAGTTTTATCTTCAAATTTTTTTGATATAGGGGCTTCCATTAGCTTTATATCTATTGAAATTGTGGAGAGTCGTGGGATCTGTATCTTTTCACTTGCTAATATCAGGATATTAAACAATCCGTTGGGGACTAGAATAGCTACTGTACGATAGTGCAAGGAGTTCCCTCTAGGGGATGGCAGGTGCCAATTCTTATGGGACCTGTACATATTAGAGATGATAGGCTATTACTTTATTCACGGAATGGACTGGTTAGCTCCCTTCAAAGTATTTTTCAATTTCTATCTCGGTAGGGTGAGTTTCACGTCACCAGAGGGAAGATCATCTCTTTATATGAGCGAGTGGGATGTCTAGGTGAGTAGAGAAGGACCCGAGCATCAGAAGATGAGAAGAGTTAAAACCCATATTTCTAAACTATATCTTGACGACTAGGGGAATTCACAGATGGACTTTCCTCCAGCAGTGGATCGTTTTATGGATGTGTTTCCTGAGGACTTTTCATGTTTTCCTCTAGAGAGAGAGGTGAAATTTTTTGTTGAGCTTCTTCTAGGAGCGATATCAGTGTCTATTCCTCCTTATAGGATGGCTACACTAGAGTTGTCGAAGCTTAAGAAGTAGTTGGAGGTGTTGTAGGAAAATGGTTTCATATGACCCAGTAATTCGTCTTGGGGTTCTCCAGTCTTGTTTACGTAGAAGGAAGACGATACCCTTAGACGTAGTGTGGATTATTGGATGATGAACAAATTTACGGTCAATAATCGATATCCCATGCCAAGGATTGATTATCTCTTTGATCTTTTTCGAGGAACCCATTTGTTCATGAAGATTTACTTGAGGTCTAGTTACCATTAGTTTCATGTTAGACCATTAGATGTACATATTATATCCTTTGGAAGCATGTATGGTCTATTAAAGTATGTTTTTATGCTGTTCGGTCTCACCAATGTTCCTATAGTCTACATGTCACTGAGGAACCGATTTTTCATTCAATACATGGATTCATTCATGGTATTTATTGTGGATGATATTTTGGTGTACTCTCACACTCGACACGATAATGCCACCCATCTTGGGATCATTTTGTGTACACTGAGAGAGAATTAGTTATATGCTACCCTCTAAAATTGAAACTATTGGGTGTGCCAAATTCATTTATTGGGTAATGTTATCTCAAAGACAGGAGGATTAGTAGACCTAGAGAATGTGAGAGAATTAGTTTCCTTGGAGTAGTCGAAGAACATATCTAAGGTACAGTTTTTTCTAGGACTGGCTAGATACAACAAGAATTTTATAAAGGACTTTTCAAACCTAGAAGTGCCACTGACAAGCCTGGCATTGAAGGGTGTGATGTACTTGTGGTCAGTTTCCTATTAGTTATCCTTTTAAGAGATAAAAGGGAGGTTGAACTTAGCACCACTAGTAATATTTCAAGGGCTAGGAAAGAGCTATACTGTTTACTATAATGCATCAAGTATAGGGCTGGGAGCAGTGCCAATGCAAGGAGAAGGAGTCATTGTATACGAGTAACAACAGTTATGTCCACATGAGTAATATTACCTGACACACGATTAGGATCTAGCTGCAGTCGTCTGTGCTTTACGATGTTGGAGACATTATATTCCGGGAGAGATTTTTTAGGTTTTCACCAACTACAAACGTTTCATGTATATCTTCACTCAGTACGATCTAAATCTGAGATCATGATAGTGGGTTTAGTACCTTCATTCCTTTTACTTTGAACTTACCTACAGGCCTGGGAAAGGAAACACAATGGTTGATTCATTGAGAAAAAGAACTCTGATATAGGCAGTTCCGGAGGACAATAGTGAGTGGCAGCTTATTTTTCTATTCTCTAATATGCATTTGGTGGTGCATAACATATAGAGGTAGACGTTTATATCTTCTATTGAAGTTACCTCTACTCTCCTTGATCGTGTGAGAAAGAGGTATCTATCTGATTCCGATGGCCTATTCCAACAAGAGAGTGTGTCAGGAGTGGACCCTATTCCTAGAAGGAATGTAGGAAAGGATGATAAATTATTTTTTCATTTACGCGTGTGGGTGCCAGCAGAAAAACACCAAGAGATGATGTGATGCATTCATTCCTCTGTTTAGTCAGTTCATCCTAGTGTCAGGAAGATGTATCGATATCTACACTATCTGATCTAGTGTCCATGTATAAAGTGAGATGTAGCTGGTTTTGTCATGAGGGGTTTCATATGTCATTAGGTGAAGGCGGAGAATTAGTGACCAGTATGGAATTTTTAATAGTTACCAATTCCCATGTGTTAGTGGAATGATGTTGCAATTGATTTCATGACAGGTTTGTTGAGGTCACCTCGAGGGAATTATGAAGTATTGGTTGTCATTGACAGACTCACGATGGTTGCTCAGTTTTTTATAACCAAGGACCCCTTCAGTGTGGATGAGCATGGGAGGTTGGACATCCTAGAGATTATAAATTTACCTGGAGTTCCACACTCCATTTTTTCAGACCAGGATGCCCATTTTACATCACGGGTCTTGCATGGACTTCAGACGGCTTTGGGTATACATGTACTTATGAGTACAACATACCTTCCCAAGACAGATGGCTAGTCCGAGCATATTATTCATGTGCATGAAGACATGATTCGAGCATGAATCTTGGATTTAGGTGGATCTTGGGAGAATTGCATACCACTTTTACATTTTTCCTACAATAATAGTTTTCAAGATACTATTTTGATTGAACCTTTGGAGGATTTGTATGGTAGGACATGCAGATCACCAATATATTGGCTGGATGTAGGACATGCTGTTATGTTGGGACCTCATCTTCTCTAGGAGACCACAGAGCTGATAGAGTTGATTAGGAAGTGGAAGGATACTGCACAGTCATGAGAGAAGTCTTATGAAAATCAACGAAGATGACATATGGAGTTTGCGGTCAGAGATCTGGTTTTCTACATGTCACACAGAGGTTGGGAAACTAGAGGATTAGGAGGTGAGGTATGCTTTCCCCGAGGTACGTCAGTCATTTTGATGTGTTGGAGAGAGTCAGGGTAGTTTCCTATCAGCTGCAGTTACCTCATACGTACTGGTATATTCATTTTTTCTTCCACGTTGCTCAATATCAACATTACATCTCAGATTAGCCTCATGTTTTCCAACCCGAGGAGGATGAGATCGAGGTCGACAGATAGATCGAGGAGCATCCTCTCATGATTGTTGATCGATGTGTGAATGTTTTACATGGATGGTATGTTCCTTTGGTCTGATTGGAATAGAAGCATGGGTGAGTACAGGATTAAACATGTGGGAGGGAGGCCGGTGTATTATCATAGTGGCCAGTGATGATCGAGGATTATTCTTTTTTGCCTCCTTTTTAGAGAAATTAGGGGACAAGTTTATTCAATGGGGGATGTTTGTAAGAACCCATATCTTCTTTTCAGGTACATTTGTTTCTGGTTGTTTTTGAGTAAAAAGAGGACTTTCTTGAAATATAAGGGGTACATGCCATGTACTTTAATTAAACATTGTGTACCTAGTTGTCATGGGTGACCGTGTACTAGCTGTGTAATGGATGAGTACATGGTTGTGTGTGGGGACCTAGAGACCACCTATTGAAGAAGATGTAAAAGTTAAGCACACACCCGGTAATTTTATAGAACATGCTGGGTACATTCATTTTTTTCATTAAACGGATCGGGGTTGCGTTTGATATACATAACACACGCCTTCTTCGTATGTCTCGTCCAGGAGCGTCCGTACGTCCACTGATCTTCTTCAAGCCCCCAACATTCCTTCCATTCTCAAAATTGATCACCTTCTATTGTGTTAGAATCAAAACAGTGAGTCATTCCTTCTTCTATAACTTCATATCCTGATTTCTCCTCTTTCGTGAGATATTCTCGGTTGAACATTATTATCATTTTTGTAGATCTACGGAATTGTAGTACAATTTCAGGCCAGCTATTCTCGTATATCAATGTCACAATGAATTGTTATGTGGTTTGTTCCTTTCCGTTGTTAGTATTTGAGTAATATGTGACAATGTTCCCAATACCATGTATGGGGTATAGAGTGTTAATGGTTTTAGCCCTATTTTTTCTTGATAAGCCTTGCTTGATTGGATAGAGGTTAATGTTTAGTGAATATGTTTAACTTTTCCTTGTTATAGATGGTTCTTCCATGATTACATTTTTGAACGTTTGGTCTAGCTTGCCTGTTTGGCTAATTTCATTCCATGCCTAGTACTGTTTGGATGGTGTGATTATTATTTTTCATGCTATGATATGTTGTAGATTTATTAGATAAATAGATCATAAAGATTACTTTGGCCGCCATGTACCGATTGTGCACGATTGACTTACATAAGGCTATGGGAAATTGGTCTAGTAAACCATAAGGGGGAATGGATGTTGAGGGCTTCCCTAGACTGTCTATTTTACTGTTACATTATGAGACCATAAGAGGGATTGACTTTGTGCTCCCTCAGAGTGCTTGTTGTTTCTACGGTATGGGCCATAAGTGGAATTGGACGTTGAGTGCTTCCTTAGAGTTCCTATTATTTAAATATATGAGACCATTGGGGGAATTGACTGTGAGTGCTTCCTCAGAGTGTCTTTGATAAAGATGAACCAAAGATACTAGATTGTGTGTACTTCCTAGAGGGTTGCTTATGTTGTTTGGTTGAACAAGAGGGGTTAGGCTATGAGTACTTCCCAAAGGGTTACATGTTTGTAATTATTTTTTTAAATAATATATTAAATTGAATGAAACAGAACTATAGGATTTTTTACTTTTGAGTACATCATTGTTTACTACTTTTTTTCTTATTGACATCCATATATATTAATTGACTATTAGAAAAATATATTTGGGAGTTTTCCTACTACGATTAGTCTCCAACCCTGTTTGGTCTTGATTTTGGGCCCAAAAAGATTATAATTATACTAATATAGATAATGTAATGTGCCTTTCTACATTAGGTTCATGATTTCTATGGAGATGGGGTGCAAAAGACCATGGTGATGCAAGTGATGTTTTGGAGCTGTTTACTTCTTTTATTTTGTACTTTTTTGTACTGTAATCCAGCATTGTGATTTGTTTGGATACTTTTCTAATCATTTTTCTGATGAATAATTTATATATGTGAGCTCTTACATTTTATTACAACCATTGTTTACATTTGGTATGGTATTATTTCTGCTTCTATTGTTGCTATATGTTTTATTTATATTGTGTTACTCTGCCGGTGATGGTATAGTTTTCCCACAATCACTCCCAAGGCCCTCACTACTAGTCCGTAGCCTCTGGTGTTCTAGGAAATGTCCTTGAGCCCATGTGGGAATCCTAGTACGCAGCGCCTCTAGGAGGATTCCTGAACTGTGACGTTACACCATTTCCCTTATTCATTTTCAAAACTAGATTCATTCCCCCAGCGATCCAATAGCATTTTCAGTGGAAATTGATGTTAAAATATTCATATTTTTACAATGTAGGAAAAAAATAGTCATTGGAAAACTATACTCATAAATCGTATCAAAACGAACATACCAATTCCAATGAAAATCGATACACAACAAGGTACTATAGTAATCACACAACATGGTAAATGTAAATGTACATACATGCATCATATTCATCACTACAAGAAACTAAAATCCAAATAGACCTGGATAAACCTAGAAGAAGAAGAATAATCCATAAGACACTAATACACACATCATTGACATTTCACAAACAATTAATTCAATATTCTCAAAATGATCTTCCTTCCTTTTTAGACATTCTGATGGAAAATCCATTATCAATAAACCCATCATATCCACTTATTATGGGCCATAGCTCAGTACCATAATGTACCAGTGAATCAATCATTCACAAAATATTCTCTCAATATTATAGGTTACCATGTTCCTTGTATATAATAGGGGTGATCCGATTGATTCCATATGAGCATCCGATCACAACATATTTATAATTATTTTTGACAATATACATCATCTGAAGTCACACTGGAACTGATGTCATGTCATTTAACAAAAATAATATAAATATTCCCACATGAGGCACTAATATAATGGATCACAAGGATTCATTACTAAGGCCATCCCATCCAATATATACAAACACACATGGCCTATGAAACTACAATATGTGGTTTTCATAATAAAAATTTTCACCATTTTTTACAATGTTTCAAAATGGGCCTTTAAGCATTTTTGAAATCTAACATCTTCCAAATGAAAAAAATTTAATTTTAAGAAATATGTTTATATAAACCATATATAGAATCAAACCACTTTAATAAATCCTTTAAAAAGTATTGTTACATATCCAAATCACAACCATTTTTAAAAGAATGTGAAATGGGCCATTTTACAACAACTCAGGCCGAAATTGGTTATAAAGAAAAATCCAATTAGATTTTACAACAAAAGACACATTTGAATGGAATATAAATACCCAAAAATACTATTTTTTTCCCATGAAATGATAAATAAAAAAATTTTAAATAACACATAACACATCAAATCCAACCATGCATGTTACTGAACATACGGAATACCCAATATAACAACACAATTAATTTTAATGACTTGAAAAGGAATAAAAATTACAATTTCTGGCCATAAAATTATTCAAGATACTAGAAAATATATACAATACCCTAAAAAAGTTATATAAATCACATGCTAGGTGTGAATATATAACTGAACATTTAAAGAAACACTCGGTGTGCACTTTTATTACAAAACAATAGTACATTTCACAAAAAAAGTCATAAAGTCCATTTATTCACATAAAAATGTTATTTAAGGGTTATAAAACAATACTAAAAATGTATATAGTGTGAATATACCATTAAAAGAGGAATATTAAATAAAAAGGACATGAGAATTGGGATACCTACCTTAAAACCAAGGTGGAATGGAAACGCATACGCGATATCACCTATCATGGTTACCAACTATCTAAATATTTGAATACCAGCCATAAACAAAACAAAACCCCATTAAAATCCAAGGATAACATAACCTGAGGTATTACATAACCTTGGGAGAAGAGGAAAACAAACTAATGTTGATGTAGAATGAAGAGGGAGGAGAAAGAAGAAGAAATCTCACCTTGGAAACTGAACAACTTATCATCTTCCCATACATCTACAGACAGAGAGGAAATTTAATTTCTTGGAAATTCATTGAGAGGATTCTAAGGTCTGGAATAACTAGGGGAGGACGATTTTATTGTAAAATAGTAAGAATATAATGATATATTAATGAAACAAAGACCTATTCAAATTAGGACTATTTGAGAAACCTTGAGGAAGTTCCCCTAATTCCCAATGAATGTTAGCTCCATAAACAGAAAATGGAACATCGAGGTGAGCCTAGTGTTTGTGGTCTTGAGTGAGAAATTGAATGACTGAAAATAAATATTAAAATATTAATATGATATATAAGAAACAAAATATTTTTAAAAAAACTGGAAATTGACTCACGATCTACCCACATACCTGCATAAATATACCAAATCCCCCAGGATTATGAGTTTCTAATGGTGTAAAAATTGATATGGTGGTTTGAATATGTTATGGGTGGCTATGTGGGAAGTGTAATTAATGAAAAATGTTGATAAAATATGGACTGATAAAAGAATATTTTCCTTAAATATGGAAATGTAGTCATGGTTTGTCCCAAATCCTGTTGTAACCACCCTTTTCGCCAAAAACTCCTAAACAAGATATAGGGAAACCTTGGTTGGATGATTAAATATAGTTTGAGCATTGAAAATATTCATTAACCTCAGCCAAATACCATGAAAATTATTGGGGTTTCCATCAATTTGGATCCAAACCAAGACATGAAAGAACAACTGTGAAATTCTCCCCACCATTAATGTTTTTTAGCCCCCTAAATGCCATAACACATTCTAGATGAAGGAACAACACATAATTATTCCTTATCAACACAGTTAAGAATCTTGATTCAAGGACATATCATCCCCCAAAAACATAGAATAATCCCCTTTCCCAGCCAAAACATCAACTCAAAACCATATCTGGAGACTAAAATAAATGATTGAGCCACTACTACCACAACAAAGACAAGAACCAGATTGTTGGGCCTTCTCCCAATGTACTCAATGATCACCCAATATAATGTCCACTCATGAATGCCAATTAATTGGGGGTGCGGGGGGGGGGGGGCTATAAAGTATCCCCACCATTATATTACGACTACCATAATAAAATTCATAAAAGAATGATCTTCCTAACTCGGTGTGGGTCTCCACACAATTAGAGAGAAACTAGAAATGGAAAACAAGAAATGAAAATGAACTAGAATCTGGCCCCACCTTATCATGACAAACATAAATCACCCAGAACAACCAAAAATCCAATTTTATGAGGGTTACAACAAGAATAGTTAATCCACCACTCGTGAACGTAGTGGACAAGAACTAGACCTACACATTAAGTAGGGATCAATACCCCAAACACTAAGGGAAGTGAGGGAATGGTACCTAATATTTGGGCCACTAAAACCACGACAGAATTATAGGAACCCCCCCCCCCCCCCCCAACTCCCCACCAATGAACAAGTATAGTAATACCAAACCTGATTCACATTGGCAGTCATCATAGTGTTATTTATCAGAAACCCACATCTGAGAAGTCATAACCATAGAAATTGTGTGAGGGGTAATTTTACCATTCTCTTAAAAAAAATGAAAATCATAGTGACGATAAACCATGATATAAACATAGAATCTGCATTACCATAATGGTGAAGGTAAGAGAATTGTCGAGATCCCCACACATCTAGATATTTCCCTACTTCGTGAAAAGATTCACTCTAAGGCCTTTGGCTGGAGCCCTGATATTTGAAGCATCTGTTGTGCCATATCCAGAAGATAAGGATCACAACACTGCATGAAACTAACACTCTCAAAAAACAACTTCATCTTTATAGGATCTCATCAATTCATGGATCCATTTTTATCACTCCGAACGAAGAGCATAAATTACAAGGAATACCGAGAAACACATCAACATCACAGAACCAAACTAGTATATCCAAAAGAATTATCTCAATAGTGAAAATCATTAAATAAATCCCAAATTGACTTCAATTCCATCAGACGAGTTGAGGCATATTTTTTAGAGTTGGATTGAATGTTTTAAATGAAACCTTATGTTGATCAACCAGGTTTCATTCAAATGTGAAAAATATATGGTTGCATCACATCATCCAACATATCCTTATAATCCTACTAAACATTTCTAAAAAAACAAGCCACAAAGAAGATCCCATATCAAAATACACAATGAGTATCACATATAGATCACAAGGAATCAAAACATACAATCAAAACAAAAAACACATGAAAAAACAACCTACATAAACATTGGTTTACAAAACAAAATCAGTTTAATGATCTTTTGAAAAAACAATCTATCTTTGTGGATTTTCACATTTACCATTTCTGTTTCATCAAGTCTCACTCATAATTACAATCTCGTTCCACCATGGGCAACAAGACACTATTTTATATTGGGAATCCATCAAAATATATAAAAAACATGCATGTGGGAATCCATGAAAAACCCAATGGCTAAAACTAACATCCAAATTTTACACGACAAAATATTCAATGAATTTAAAAAATTATGTATCCTCCATAGGAACACTAATAACCATGTCAAAATCTATTTTCATATTTCCACACAATAAACCATATTACCAAGATTGAAAATGAAATCCCATTGGTCTATATAAAAATAATATCCCTTTATTTTAAACATTTTTTATTATCTCAAAAACCCACACATTTTCATGAACCATTTGGTTTAAAACCCTTTTAAAATTTTTAAACAACTACTAATGAAACAAGACATTAAAACATTCCTTTCCCATTCTATAAAATTCTGAATGATATCTTTTTTAATCTGACAACAACAAAGGCCAAAACCCTTTTTTGGAAAAAAGACATATTCTCAAAACCTATTCAAAGAATAATAATTAGATTCAAAAACTCTTCAATAGACCAAAACGTCTCTTTTAGAAAAATCACAATCAAATTAATATAATTCCTTCCTTCCAATAATTTTATTTTAATAAACCATAAGTTTAGATTAATGAAATTTGATCCTGTTAAATCATACAACATTCTCTGAAAATGTTTTATTCACTAAAAACTAACATTATCAAAACCTTTTCAATATTAAGCCTTAAAAATCCATTCCTCAATTCTCACACAAGGATTAAAAAAAACAGAATTTTAGAAAGGTATATAAGTCCCACAAAAGGGAACTAGATACAGTTGGTGTGATAACAACATATTTAGAGGCCATATGCCAAACATACCACTTACATAGACTACCTTCATAAGAACATGCCCCAGCTCTACATGGAATGTGTCGTCCTGAGAGCTCACATAATACATTAGTCTAACTCCCTTATTGTGTCCCAATAATAAACAATCAACAAGAACCAAAGACACAAATGAAACCGGACATCCCATGGATACCGAAGGATCAGAATGAGAAAAAGTTTGTTATGCTCTTACCGAACCTACCCCTCATATACCGACAATCCTACTCTATCTATATTGAAATCCCCAAATAATGAAGGGAGCTCTAAAAAGAATGGTCCACCAGGAGCTGACCTCCTATGATACCATTTTTTCACAAACAAGCCTAGTTTGAACTCGAACCGGGCACCTGATCCAATTTGTGGCATGTCCCGAATTGTGTTGTTGATTCCCATAAGATGGAAACTAGTATCGGGCATCATAAGAGAAGACAAGGGATATATTTCACCCAAATATAAACAATTAAACAAATATTGGTATGAAATGTATAGTCCAATAGAAAATGTATAAAAATAGAATTGATCAACACATATACAACAAAGCATGATGTACTACTGAATGACAAAACTAAAACGACGTCACATGATGATCAACTAATTCCTTGTAGCCCAGATGTTCACTATATAAAAAACGATCACATATCACTCAATGTGATCAATCTCAGGTAGGAACCTGCAAAAGGGATAAAAATATAAAATAACTATAACCACGATTTTTAAAACATAATAGGTTATCATGAAAATCTATTTAAAAATCACATCCTTTAAAATAAAAGTAACCTAATTTTCAATTTTTAAATAAAATATATAAATTTTTTGATTTATAAATGATTTATCAAAACAATGTACAACCAATTTCCGTTTTCATTTCCAAAACTATTTTTGTTCAACTAGTGTGCCAATAGAATTTTTAAAGGGAATTTGATGTTTACATTTTCAGATTAGTAAAAAGTGGTTAAAATAATTTCATTCGAAAACCATTTTCATAAACCTTATCAAAACCATATAAAAAATTTCAATTGAAAACAATATAAATGAAGGAGTGATAGTAATCACACAACAAGGGATTTGTAAATATACAATGAAGAATCATCTTTACCACATCAAGAAGTTAAAATCTAAATATGTATGGATCAACCTAGGAGATCAATAATAATATATAAGACACTAATACATGAGACCTGATCCCCATTGACATTTCACACATAATGAAATCAAAATGATAAATACAGTCGGCAATAGATTTTCATGTAGGTAAAGGGAAACTACTATACCAATAAACCAAATATATCCACATACTATAGTCCACTGGTTAATCTATAAACTTCTAGTGAAGCAATTATTCATAGAATATTGTCTCAATATACCATATTCTCATTTCTAAAGTATGTAATGGGGAAAGACAACTAATGTAAACCACGACTCCAATAAAAACATATATATAATAATAAATAACAATAGACATCCCCCAAGTCACTCCAAGGACTAATATCATCCAATTAATTAGAAAGAGCATAATGAGTCAAACCTGGGGCCCTCTCACAATGGAAAAAAATGTTTACACATTAAATACATACCATTGATTTTATACATTCCTTCATGGCATGAGAAACATCCACATGAGGTTATAATAATAAAAAATTCAGTATTTGTTGCAATGTTTCCAAATGGGCTATTAAGTGTTTCTCAACAATAACATTTTAGAAAATGTAAAAATTTCAATTTTAATAAAGAGGTGTATACAAACCTTATAAAGTATAAAATCACATTTATAATTAACTTAACATATACAAGTTAAACCTAAAAATCAAAAACATTATTCTATGAATTTTAAATGGGCTATTTTCTGAAAACTCATTCCAAAACACGATATAAACCAAAAACCAGTTTGTTTATACAACAAAATCGACATTTGAATTTCATAGAAGGATATATAAATAACAATTTTAATGCTTCCCAAGCATTTAAAAATAAAAAAAAATCATTTTAATACATAGTTAACAAATAAAATCAAACCTAAAAGTTTATTGATCACATGGAATGCACTCTGTAACAACACAATTCAATAAGATAATAGGAAAAAGAAAAAAATACAAATTTCATGACATTAATTAATTAAATCATCGGAACCATGTTTTAAATACTGAAAACATGGTTCTAAACATCACAAAAAATGTGTAAAAGATAATAGAACCATTAATCAAACTTCTGGTGTGCACTTTTATATCAAAACAACAATACTTTTTACAAAACAAGGCATACAGACCAATTTTCACAATAAATAATGTTTTGAAGGTTTATAAAACAATACTTGGAATGCGTATTGGGAGAAAATATCACGAAAATGAATAATATTAAATAATTAATAAATGATTAATAGGAAACCGTTCTCAAAACAATGGTAGAAAGGAATCAAACACCAGATATCACCCGCCATAGTTACCAACACTCAATACCTTCAAATAACATCCCTACACAAACCCAAAACCCATATATATCATGTAATAAAATTACCCAAGGTCATTCATGACAAGGGTAGAAGAGTGAAGAAAATGAATGTGAAAGGAGAAGGAAGTATGAGGAGAAAAGAGAGGGAATCTCACATTAGAAACTAAATTACTCTTCAACATCCCTTAGATCTACACACAGAGTTGAAATGGAATGGATTAAAATCATTGTAAAGTACATTTTTTTCTCAAAGAAATAGTGGAAGAATATTTTTGGAAAAAGGAGAAGAAAATACAGAATTATGAAAGAAACAACTTACCACTTAAAATATGGGAGATTTGAGAATCCTTGAGGATGTTTTCCCTAATCCCAAATGAAGATGAGCTCCAAAGTGGGAAAATGGAACCTAAGGGTGCACCGAGGGTATGTGGGATTGTGTGAGTTTTGAAATAATATAAATATATTTAAAAAATCATGAGATATTAATGATTAAATATATTTATAAAATGGAGTTGGGCTCACGGGATGGCACAATACCTTTATATATAACTAAATCCCACCATGTTTATGACTTCATGAGGGTTTCCAAATGGATATAGTGTTTTTAATAGTTTAGTGGAGGCCATATGGGAAGTACAAGTAGTAATAAAAGATTAAAAAAGAAGTAGTAATAAAAGATACAAATTTTGTTTTTTAATTGGGAAATGGGCTCAAGAATTTTCCCAAATCATGAAGTTACAACCATTTTCTCAAAAAATTACCAAAAAAGATATGGGTCTCCCATGGTATGATTATTATACATAAATTAAATTTCAAAACTCAACATTAAACTCACCCAATAACTTTGATATGAATAAGAATTTACAACTATCCCAATCAAAACCAATACATGAAAAACCAGGTATGACAATTATCCCCACCATTAATGCTTTCCTCCCCCGAAAATCCATAACACATTACACCTATGGATTCCTTATTAGAATAACATAGAAAATAAATTCATAGAAATATTGTCCCCCATTAATTTAATAGTATCATCTTTCCCGACCAAAACACATACTCACAACCACATCCCGCTAATCAATGGAATGATCGAGCCACCACCACCACAACCAAGCCATAAACAAGACTGTTGGGCCTTATTCTAATGAAACCAATGATCAAACAAACAAAAGTTCACTCAAGAATTCCAATTAATTAGGGCGAAGGCTGGAATGAGCACCCCAATATTAAATCACATATACTATTCACCAAATCCTTAAAATAATTATCTTCGAGACCTGAAATGTGTCTTCCTACCATTAGATATCAACATGAAATGATCAAAAAATAATTCAACATGAACTATAATTGAGTCTCACATATACAGACCCATCAGAAATCTCCCAAAACAACCTAAAAATCCATGTTATGAGGGTTGAAAAATGAACATTTGAACCTCCCACTCCCAAATATAGGGGACAAGAATTAGGCCAACACATTCGGCCCAGATCGAAACCCCCAAAAATTAGGGCGGGGAGGGAAGAGGACCCAATTGTTGGGCCATTGAATAAAATCACCGGATCCTCCAAAAACTCTCTACCTGTGAACTGGTAAAACCAAGATTGTAACTGATTCACATTGGTTTTCCACATAGGGACATTGATCGAATAGCCAAATCGAAGAAGTCTTATCCATAGACACATTGTGAGGGGTATATCCACCATGCTCTTTGTGAATAAAAGGAAAATCATAGTGTTGAGAAACTATAATAAAAACATAGATTCTAATTTAACTAAATGGTGAAGGAAATATCTTAGTCAATCTCCACAAACCTTTGGTGATTTTCTGAATGTGTGAAAATAATTACTCCAATGCCTATAGATGGAGCCCTAATTTTTTATGCATTTGATGTTCCATAGACAGGATATAAGGATCATGACACCCATCAAAACTAACATTATCATCAACACACCATCATAATAATAGCAACTCACGGATACATAGAACCATTCTCTCTAACACTGAATGATGAGCAGAATGAAAAAGGAATATGGAAAACACATCAACATCACCAAACATAACTGCTATATCCAAAACAATTATTCTAATATGGAAAACATTCAATACAGCCCAGACGACTCACTATTCTATCAAACAAGCTGAAAAATATTCCGAAGAGGTGGATTTAATTTTTTAAATGAATCCATTGGACAATGAATGAGTATGGTTTCCAATAGAGAACCATATGTGTCCATATCACATCATCCAATTTATGCTTAGAAACCAAATAAACATTACTCCAAAACAGATCCACCAACATGATACCATAACAAAACACACCAAGAATGTCACATAGAGATCATTAGAAATAATACCAAACAAACCAAAAATTGAATACAATGAAAATAAACCAACATAAAAATTGTTTTAAAAAAAGAAAAAAAAGAATTAAGCTTAAAAAAAATTTAAAAACAAAATAACATGGTGATTTTTCACAGTCAACAATGGTGATTCATAAATTCTCACTCACAAGAACATTCTAGTGCAACCCCGGGAAACCAACTAATCCACATCGGGCATCCATCAAATGTCTATAAAAGTCAATGCTTGTGAGCCCCCATAAAAACAACAAAATCTAAAACAGACATCGTCGTATGACAATCCATAAATTCAATCCATTTCAATAATCATTTACCTTTCATAGGAACACTAATATTCATGTCCAAAACCATTTTAATATTTGAACACATCAAATCATTTGACAAATATATAAAAATAAAACCCATAGGTGTTTATCAAAAATCCTCTCATTTTTTTATTTTTTTCAGAATCTTAATAAAGAAAACGTTTTCAAGAACCATATGATTTAGAACCCAATTAATTTATTTTAAAACAACACCCAAAATTACCATGACATTCAATCATACCTATTCTATTTTCAAAAATTCAACAAGGAATTTTATTTAATCCATAGACACAAAGGCCAAAACCCATTTTTGGAAAAATAAAACAGCTCAAATCAAATTCCCAAAACAAATTCATCAGATTCAAACACAATTCAACAGCCGAAAATATCCTATTTCAAGCAGATTTTCAAAATCAACATAAATTAATTCATTTCTTCCAAATATTTTATTTGAACCAAAAATATGTTTAGATTAATTAAATTCATTACCATTAAATCATTCCATTTTCTCCCCAAAAATATAATTAAAAAGTCATTATCAAAGTAAATCCTATATTAATTATTGAGTCCCCACTTCCATAATTCTCACACATGTATTTCCAAAACAAAATTCTGGATTAATAAAAAGCATAAAAGACCATAAAAATTGAACTAGTATCTTTGGGTGACATGACCATATGGTTAGAGGCCATATGTTAAACACATCACCAACATAGACAGCATTCTTAGGACATAGACACTACTCCAAATGGCATTACAGGCCCTGCAACCTCACAAAGGCCATTAGTCCAACTCCCTTGTCGTGTCCCAACACCAAAAATTCAATAGGAACCAAAGACAAAAATGAATCCAGACATCTGATGGACACATGAGGATCAAAATGAGAAAGTGTTCACGACAAACATCGTTAACCTAACCCTCAAGTCCTGATAATCCTACTATATCTACATTAACATCAACAAATAAAATATTGTCTTATAATAAAATTCTTCTAAGAGCATACCGCCTCTGATAATAATTGTTCACGAACCATCTCAGATCGACCCCAAACCTGGCACACGAATAGATATTTATCACGGCCTGAAGGGTGTTCCCAATCACCAAGGGATGGAAACTAGAGTTAGGTATCCTTAATATAGATAAGGGAATTTTTTTTAAAAAATATAAACAATAAAAAAATAATATAATTAAATGGACAATCCAATACACATTTATTAATGTGGAACTGATCATCATGTATACACCAAAACCTGTAGTAAAACTAAACAATTAAACTAAACCAACCACATATGATAACAATATAACCCTTTTGTGACCCACTGGTCAATGTCCAAAACAATGATCACACATTTTTCAAGACAATAAAACTCATGTTAAAAAATGAACAAGGGATAAAAACCGTAAAGAACAATATCTATGGGTTTTAAAAATTAGTAGGCTATCGTGATAATATATTCACAAAAAAGATCCTTTAAAATTAATGAAAGATCAATTTCATGTTTGAGCTGCAATATATAAATTTTTTTCTACATTATTAGTCAAAAAAATGTACAACACATTTCTCTTATTCATTTCCAAAATCTATTTCTTCAATTAGTGCACCCGTATATTTTTCAAGGGGAATGTGGTGTTCACATTTTCAAATTTTTAAAAATAGGATAAAATAAAATAATTCGAAATACAGTTTTTATAAAACACATCAAAATTGTCCTACCACCTTCCAAGAAAAGTAATATACATGAAGGAATGATAGTAATAACACAACAAGTGTAATGTAAGTGTAAAATCAACCATCATATTCATCACTACATGAAAATAAAATCCAAATATACATAGATAAACATAAGGGATCAAGAATAATCTAGAAGACACTAAAACAAGAGACCTCGTCCCCATTAACATTTCATAGATGATGATATTAGAAATCTAAATACGCTAGTACATCCTTTCCTATGAATACCTAGGGAATATCCCATATTAATAAACCAAATATATTCACCATCTATGGGCACTGGTCAGAACCATAACCTACCAGTGTGGAAATAATTATTTGAATATAATATCCATATTTTAGGTTCCATGTATTAAATATCCAATGGCGGTGAGCCAAATTATGTCACCGAACATCCAATCGTAAGATATATATAATAATAATTCACAATATAAATCATCATGAGCCACTCCAAAGACTGATCTCGTGCCATTAATCATGAAGAAGATAATGATTCCAAAACAAGGCACACTATTAATAGATCACAAGGATTCCTCAGTAAGTATACTTTATCCATTATATACATACACACATTGAATGAGATAAATCCATAGGTTGTTTTTATTATAATAAATTTTTACATTTTTCACAAAGTTTCCAAACGAGCCATTAATCTTTTTGAAAAACTATGATTTTACGATGGAATAAATTTCACTTTTAATAAAGTGATGTATACAACCCATTTATAGCAGCAACCCATTTTCATAATCCCCTTAAAACATAATGGTTACTCATCCAAAGCACTTCCATTTTTATAAGGATACTTAATTGGTCATTTTTCGGAAACTCGTGTCAAAACATTTTATAAACCAAAAACCCATTTATTTGTACAAAAAATACCACATTGGAAAGACATAGAAGGACAAAAAGAATATTATTTTTCATTAATAAAATTAATTTATAAGTCCAACATATTCATTTTAAATCATACAAAACACATAAAATCTAACCATGCAATTTACCGAACACATGGCAAGCACTCTGTAACAAATAAATTCATTAAAAAACATAAAATGTAATAAAAATACCAATTTAAAGCTATAAATTTATTCATTCTTTAGAACAATGTTCAAAATACATTAAACCAGGTTTTGTACATAACATACTAGGTGTTAAGGATAATATAACATTTAATCAAATACATGATGTGACCTTTTATAACAAAACAACACTACTTTTCAAAAAACTGGCCATAATTAACACTTTTCACACCAAATAATTTTATTGAAGACTTATAATAAAATAATCTGATTGATCATAGAATGAATATACTAAGAGATGTATGTATCTAAAACAAAAAATGTCACGTGCAATTGGAAAAATACTTTAAAACCATGACTGAATGGAATTACACACCCGATATCACCCATCAAAGTTCCCAACACTCTAGATCTATAAATACAATCCCTAAACAAACCATAAACCCATAAAATTAATTATATAAAATAAACCTATTACTTTTATGATAATGTGAGAAGATGAAACTAAAATAAAGTGTAAGGGGAAGGATGATGAAGGAGAAAGGACAAGGAATATCACCTTGGAATTTAAAGAACTCATCATCTTCCCCTAGATATACACCCTTACAGGAAATGGAATGGTGTGGATCTACCTGGAGAGTCTATTTAGGTCAATAAGAACCAAATGTCTTTCGCCATATCCCTAAGGAAGATGATCTCAATATATGGAAAAAAGAAACATGGAGGTCCTACTAGGGGTTTTTATATAGAATGATAGGAGGAATGACTATAAATTTTTTAAAATTGAATACGATATAAATGAAACAATATATTTTACAAAAAATTGAAATGAGCTCACGAACTGGCCTAATACCTGAATTAATAACCCAAATCCACTGTGATTTTGATTTTTAAGGGATGAAAATGGATATATTGGATTCATAGGTTAGGTGAGGCCATTTAGGTAAAACAATGAGTGATTTTTTTGAAAAAAATGAGTTATAAAATAAACAAATTTTGTTTTTAAATCTTGAAATGATTTCATGGCTTGTCCCAAATCTTGATGGAACCACCCTTTTCCCCCAAAACTCCCAAAAAATATATGGGCCACCCATTGTTGGATTATTAAAAATATATTATAATTCAAAAGACAACATTAATATCACCCAAAATGCAATAAAAGGATCAATATTTCCAAGGATCCAGATCAAAACCATGTCATGAAAAACCAGTTGTGATACACCATCTTTGTTGTATAAATGAGAAATATTTTATCATCCCCATATTTCAGACACATGGCATGAATCACATGGGATTAGACACTTATAGTTGACTATATTTTTAGTATGACAGATATTAAAAACAAACCTTAGGTAAATGAATAAAATAATTTTGTTTCAATTAAAAAATAGTGACAATGAAGGATATCCATAGGTAGAGCCTCAACATATTTCCATAAAAATTCCCCCATGAGATCAAATTTACAAATAGACAGGTCTATCTATACCATTATTTTCATAGTGGAACCATATATCTACCACTTACAAGCGATCTTTATTATCTCCTCATAAGATATAGGGTGGATCTCGTGGGCCTATATTTTTACCCAACTATATTTGGCCCCAAAATATATTTCCTTTGATGCCTCACAATTAATTTCAACCACAAATTCTCCTATATATTCCCTCAGTTGGCTGATAATAACTACCATAGAAATGATGAATACATCATTCTTTTGTGTATAATCCTTTTTTCTTATTATATATTATTCAAACTTATAGATATCCATGTTTCTTATGGGGTATGATTATATAATTTTCCATCTAACTATTTACAGTACACATGAACCCTATATGTGAGGGTGTCATTTTCTAGAATTTGGGTGTGTTCTAAGTCCAATTGATGATCCCGGGAAAAAACAATAATATTTGGAGGTACCCCATCCCGATTATAATGTATTCCCATGGGGGTGAAAGAGATGAAGCAATATATGCACCAATAGTCCATCCACCGAAGAACCTAGTTCTCCTCGATAACATCAGATCTGAAATTTATAGATTCATTGGTAGAATTATTTCATACTCATCCAATGTCATAAGGACATCATGTAACACCTCTCTTTCTCCTCATTTACATCATGTTGAGGATGTAATGCTACTTGGCCTTCATCGACATCCACAATATGCCAAAGGCAGGTAATAAATAATGATGGATTCTTTCACATTTGGTGGGATGATTTTACCTTTGAAGATAATTAGCCAAACAATAAATCATAAATAAATAAATCACTAGCCAATGAATGTTAAAAATTAATGTCAAATCAAACATTTCATTTATAAATAACCAAACATAGAGTAAAAAGTAGATGGAAAATTATCTTCAAAATAAATAGTGGATGAGAAACTCTCTAAACTCAAGACAAAAAAATGACTCCAAAGCCTTAGATTCTCCATGATCCAACTACACCAAACAACAAAAATATTAAAAATTAGTTATGATGATGTGTGAGAATTTAACAGTTCCCATATCTCGTTAAATGATAGCTATAGAAACAGTGTCTTTCTAAAGAAGGGGTGAGTAATGAAACACAATTGATATTTCCCAATGACTTCCCTACTCACACCACTAGAATAAAACATGTTAGAAAAAATTATATAAAATATTTTTTATAATGTAAAATATAAAAAAGTTTATATCAATCTATAAACACATTCCATAACAAAAAAATTCCCAAAAAAAATATTTCCACAAAGGAAGCATCCAATAAATTCTTTGAAACAACTTCACAAAATTCATTTTTTTGATATAATTAATTCGTTTCGACATAAAGGCACATAGAACCATGCCTGAAACCATGGGCCTCCTTATACTCAAGAGTGATGAGTTATCCATCTACTAAGCTATCATATAGTAGCCAGAATTGATGGGGTTACTTCACTATCATAACCATCCCATCATTTTGATGGTGCTACATCATGCCCATATCCATCCCAATGCATATGAGCACACACTATAAAACCATTCAAAACCCAAAAAAATAAATGTTTGTGTAGAATATTTCAATTAAAAACTTTATATATATTTTAATCCATTTTTTCATGAATAAAAACCAATAATTAAATATAAATCATCATTTAAAAATAATTTTATTAAAAACAATTACAAAAGATCGTACAAATTTCCAAATTTTCACAAACCATCACTCAATACGGTTTCCAAAACAAATATTTCATAGTGAATATAAAATCAATAGAAATCAATTGAAATCAATTTTAAAATAATAAATCATTATATAAAATATAGGAGTGATGATTTAATCCACCTATATTGAGTATTTGGATGAATATGGAAAACGACATGATGAACAACTATAAAATCTGGTTAAATCTACACAAATTAGAATTATATCAACTCCACAATAAATAATAAGCCCAAATATTAATTTATTTGGAAACCAAAACCATAGATCTACTTAAAATATGAGTAGATCTATGAAACTGTGAGAGAGAGGGGGAATAGATGATCTATGTAACACTAGAAATAATGATGAAGAGCAACAATATACCTTGAGATTCAGGCTTCAAATCACTAATGAATGCCTTAAGATCCCATATGAATTCATTCTATAACCATCCATGACTTTTGGGAATAGATAATACATATATAGGGAATTAGAAGAGGAAAAATGAGGTAGTTATTGAGTAAAAGAAGTGAGATCTAGAATTTTAGGATCTTAATTTTTCCCAATGCGTGGTAAGCCACATGGTTAAGAAAACCATGAACTAACTAATCATTAGCCACTTTCTCAAGGCTGGAAATAACATGGTAATCATGCATGGTTTCCAAACCATGGTTGAATAGTGATGAATTAATTATCACAAAAAAGACACAACCACATTTAAAAATGACATAGTTTTTCCTAGGTGGACATACGGTTTGGGAAAATAGTGGGCCACCCATGCACAATCGCTTTTCCCGTAATATCATTAAGAATGATTTCTTATATTTGTTGAATGGTTTTCCAAAACCACGAACCGAGTGTGAAACTATATAAAATCCCCAAAAGAAACCAAATGTTCTCCAAAATTTTCCAAACATCTCTAACTTACATTAAATAACTATGTAGCATAATGATAGGATTACATACTAGAAATACAGGGTACGATGTTCTCCCCACCATTGGCCTTTCCTTGATCAAAATGTTGAAAATAGAAATCTCTATAAAAGAGTTTTATCCATTTCACATTATTTTCATTATCATATTCCAAAGCCTCTTCCTGGATCTAATCATGTTTCCTCAAATACCGAACTAGACTAATGGTTTTTTCACACAAGAAATTCTATTAATTGTTTATAATCTACTCTAGAATCTGCATCAATGAATAAGTCGGCTCTATGTCAATGTGATCTAATATGATCACATCATTAATATCAGGTTGATACCTTTTCAACTGAGATTCATGGAACACATTATGCACTACAGTGGACCATGGTTGTAATGCCAAAATATAATCCACCACACAAATTAATTACAGTACAACAAAAGGGAATATGTATCAAGGAGATAAAATTCTATGTTTCCCAAAATGATTATTTCCAAGCCTTGAAATGAAAATCATGAACACATTATCACTCACTCTGAATGATAGAAACCATCAAATTTGAGCTACACATGATTCCTGATGACTCTATGTCGTTTCAATATATTTCCAGATCAACGAGATCATCTCAATTGTTTCATGAAAAAGTGTTAGTCTAACTAGTGAAGTCTCTGTTATTTCCACCGAGCAATGTAGAGAACAAAAAGGATTCCCATAAAATTATTCAAAAGGAGAAATATGTATCGATTCATGATATCTGTTATTATATGACAACTCTACTAATGAAATATACTCTTCCCATGAGCCACCAAGATCCATTTCAAAGGACCGCAACATGTATTCCAACAACAGTATCATCCTATCATATTGGATGTCTATATGTGGATGATAAAAAAACTTATAGTAAACTGAGTTCTTAGGTACTTCTTTATGGATTTCAATATAAAAGTTGATAAACTCAGATATCATTTTGACATGATCGAAATGGGAATTCCATGTCTCTTCACTACTTTTATGATATTGATTTATGAGAAGTCCTCTACCATATGAGATTGATGAATAGGGATGCAATTAGATGAATTTTTCAGTTAATCCACTCTCAGAAATATTAAATTATCTAGTTGAACCATTCTTGGATGAACTGTTAGTAAATCCAGCAGTATCTTCTTCCATTTTCAAATAGAAATTTGTAAATATTATAATATGCCTACAGGTCATTGATTCTATTCCTTATATTATTGACAAGTGAGGAACCATGAAACAAATATAAACACATTCTTTTTAACTATAACCCATTTAAAGGACACTTTTATTACCTTATATATATTCATTAATCCAGGATGAAACAACCCATCTAGAATGTCAAAAATCTTGATGAAGTTGTTCTTGACAAGACATAAGCACCGCCATACAATTTCTGAACCAGAACACTGAATAATCATCCATCCCCAATCTCCCAATGGTATCCCTAACATTGAATTTTAAACATATCACAACACATTATGAATTAGATGTATGTTCCAAATTAACTATAAGAATCATATTAGGAACTAAAGAAACTGGGATGAGAATCACAACATCACCTTAGTCTACTTATTCCACTTGCATGTCGGCTTGGACAGAAATCAACTACAACTCATAAGAAAAATCTTTTTCAATACTGAGCCTATGAATTCATATTTAATTCATTATCCACCGAATATCCATTACCTAGTGTATACATTAAGTCAAAGTCCAATATTTTGGAGATATTGAATCCATATGTTTTGTCTCATATTCAAATACCTTTGTGAAAAAATATGTTTCATTCTCTTATGATCTGTAAAATCTATAAATTTCAAATCAAATAGATAATTATGTTATGTATTCAAAGAGTATACTATGACAGCTAGCATGAAATCGTGCATTGTCTTTTTATGATCATAAAATTAAAAATTCATTAGGACATAGGAACCAACATGGTCTCCATGTATGAGAAAACATCCCAAAACTAATCCTGCAGCATCAAAATACTGTACATACCCTTGTCTCGGTTTTAGGAAAATCACGATTGGTTTTGATGTAAGAAAATATTTTATCTATTGAAATAATTTATTTATCTATTTAATTCATTTAAATGGAACATTATTTTTTGTTAATGATGTCATTGGTGAAACTATTTGTGAAAAATCATCAGAATATCACCATTAATAACAAACTGAACTAATAAAACATTGTATATCAAATAAATTATTCGATGGTTTCCAAGAGATAATGTCTTTTATCTCTTGCATATCCAATGAAACACCTCTTTTAGAAATTACATGTACACAATATAATACCTCTTGTATCCCAAAAATCATACAATAATAGTATGGAATACAACTTATGGTCTCTCATGATTTCCAAAACTATTTTCAAGCGCTAATAATGCTCACACATTATCCTTGGATATGAAAATATGTCGTCAACAAACAACACATTAAAAAGTTGTGATATAAATCTAATATTACATTCATAGATTCCAAAAAGACAACTAATTTATTTGTAAGAACCAAAGACATTAAAATATATTCACAATGTCCATATCTACATTTGAGAGCTTTCAAGAACATATACTACTTTAGAACTTTCAATAAGTGATATCTTGACTACAATCCAATTTTAGAGAACCATTGAGATACTATCAATTAATGGAACATATAATCAATGCATGGGGGTGGATACCAATTCATTATTATAAAATTATTAAGCTTGTGATAATCCATATAAACCAATATAGTTCTATCAGCCTTTTTCAAAAAAAAATTCTATTATTTCCCACATAGATTTTGTTGATTGAATGAACCCTTTTTATTCCACTAATTATAACTACACTTTAAAATCCCAAAATTCAATTGGATCCATTCAATATGATATAAGTGAGATAGGAAAATCCCCTAGTCATAGATGAATCATATACTACACATCTATTATTAGTGGTAATCCAGATAAATTGTTTGAAAAATTATATGGAAAATGATCCACCGCTTCTATAAAACTACAATTCATAATATAATACATCAATTAAAATGTTAATGCCACCATCAGGTAAGATATTTTTCCAACTAGTGGGTCTTGAAAGTTTGTTTCACCTGCCTTTACATTATTTTCTCCTCAAAAGAGGCGCTCGATGCCATCCTCAGTCACCAAACTCACTATTCTACTACAACAGTCGAATAGAGCCTTGAACATTTAAAACCAATTCATAACCATTATTATATCATAGACATTCATCTCCAGTATAGAGATATCCCATTTAATCTTTTCTCGATCAACATTTTTTGAACATTCTCGACACACAAAGGCTTGACATTCTTTTTTTTTCAATAGTATTTTGATGTTTTATCATAGTGTACATCATCTCGTGTTTTTACCACACTAAATTAAATGTTATAGAAGAGATAATGGAATTAAATTCACCAGTATAAAAAAACACATGCATAAGGGTAGAATTAAAAAAATTATACCTCTCACCATATGTGGTCCATATTGATTATCCTCCATAACCAGATCAACTCTGTATAATTGATTGCTTGTAATAATTTGATCCTTGTTTCAATGTTGGTATTTACCTTCACACAGAGTTATTGTATTCATAGAATCACCATGTATTACTCAGTTATTGAGACGATATTGATTCTTCTTCCCTCACCCCATCAAAAAAATTTATACAAGCGATGCCTGAGAGGTGTCCCAAGCACCTGACCTCAGATCACTATGATATTAACATTATAATGAACCATCAATTTTCATTTTTGTCATGATCTAGGTTGTTCCATACACACTCTCTTTATGTGTTCATGTGAAACACATTTTAAAAATCCTTTTTTCTCTTGAATCATGGAGGAATGTTCAGTAATTCATCCACCTGATTTTCATTCATGCTCTCACTGTGGAAATAGGTTATCATCTTTCACAAGCTCCCAACATTATAGTTCCCAGCTTCTATTATGGGTATCGACATACGTGTAACATCCCAGGTAAAAAAATAATAAAACATTTTCATATTTATTAATATTTTCGAATTAAATATTAATTTTACTTTAAAGGGGTTGCTATGTTCGATAGCGTACCCGATACGCAACAAAGAGTTTCTTTGAAATCGTACGTTGCACACTAGTAATAAAATAATATTATTTTAAATGTTGGTTAACACATAGCCATTGTACTGGAAGTAATGGATAGAAATAACTAAAATATGATTATATATGTTTGTTAAATGTTTTTACATTTATCTAATAAAGGATAAAGGCTTAAAATACGAAAAGAATTCAATTCTAGGCTTATATAACCTAATTTTCATGAAAGTTCCACTTATCAACATTTGATGGAGAACCATCATTAAATATAGTTTTGGAAACTCTTATACATTCTATTGGACCATATAAAACTCTCATTTAGAATCGAGACATCAAATATTACTTTGTATAATTTTTTGGTATTTTTCTGATAAAGTTCATTATTTAATGAATAGTGTAAAATGTTGTATTTTAATTCAAACCCTCTTTTTAATCTAATTTATTAAGATGATTAGATAATATTTTGAATTAGTTTTTAAGTTCTATTAGAATATATTTTTTACCATTTAATCCAATAGTGGTCGTTGGAATTAATTTCACTTTGAAATTGAACTTAAACTGGTGTAAATCTTTTGATACTTTTTGTTTCATAAAAACACGCTATTTGTTTTGACAGCGGGAATTAATTATTAAATTAATTAATGAAACTTATATGTTTTGAATTTTTTAAAATGTACCTCATTTTTGAATTTGGAATATCAAATATATCTTAGGGTGATGTTTTTGTTTTTTTCTGAAAAACATCAATTTTTGATGAATAGTGAAACCGCAAAGTGGTGGTTACAAAATTTGATTTTTCATTAAAATGGGACTTTACCACTTCTGTGTTTTGAATCTAAGAAATAAAATTTAAATTATTTTCATTATTAATTAAAATATGGTTCAATGGGATGAAAATAATTTTTTATGAAAAGTAACTTTTATGTTTTATTAATCGCCATTAAAGGTAATTAGTGTAATTTAAGGTAAAAATGATAATATAATAAAATGAAAATATCTTGACACTTGTCCTTACCCTATTGGTTGAGTTATGACCGACCAATACAACCCATGGGTCTATTTTTGGTACCCCATGGAGACACATGGGTATGATAATGACATTTATGCCTTTTATTTAAAGTTAAAGTAAAAATGACACAAACATGAGATGTTTTACTAATACAATTTTTACATGGGGTTATACAAGCCATATTTTTGACTATAAATATTCATTGGAAAGATAAAACGATTTTCTACATCATAGTAGTTTTTTTATAATTTTTAGAAATTTTATAAATTAAATTATTTATGACACCATGATGATGCAGCGATTACCTCATTATCTAATGATTTAAATAAAAAGGAAAGATAATGTAAACTATAAGACCTAAACATGTCCAAAACCTATTGGATGGGTATATGGCGAACCCTTATCACCTTATCCACGAAACACATCAATGTGGGACCATTAAAATCCGAAAACCATTTGAAAATAAAGTAACATTTCTTTACATTCCAAGAATGCCCCTCCTCACCTCTTATAAAAGGCCCCCACCTCTACCTCATTAACCACACTTAAAAAGCCTTAGGCTCCACCAACCCCTTCTCATTTTGTCTCTCCAAATCTCTCTATTACTAATTGAAGCCTCACATTGGGCAGAATTCTTCCCAAGTAATCCTTTGAGCTCAAACCAAAAGGGAGTTACCCGATTATAAGGTAATGTGTTCATTTGAGTCCTTTTGTTTTATTTTGCTTCTCCAACCCCCTAAACTCTTTTTATTAATTTCTTTTGTAACAACTCCAGTATCTTCCATATACTTGAATGTTTTTATAATAAGGATTAGAGCTACACTTACACACATCTACGTCTAATGGATAAAGAACATACTGATTCCGTGGATGACGAATTTCGGCCTCACGAAACGATGATTGTTCGATATTCTTCTGACACCTTCAAAGGTGGAAATTAAGATGTCACTATATTTATATATGATATATAATATGTTTATGTTTTCCTTAACATTCTGTATTTTTCATTTTGGGCATACATTTATGGTTTCCATTCTGTGTAAATTCGATATCTTCATTTAAGGAAGTGCGGACTACCGCCCCCTCAAAGTGATGTGATTCGTTAATTCCATATGTGGGACGTAAAAAGGATGGATTTAAAGTTATTATATATGATTAATGATACATCTAAATGATTAATATAATTATGAAATTAAAATATACATACCTCTCATTTAGTTTTAATTCCATTAATATGACAAAGAAATGAAATTAGCGTTCATGCGTACGTACGACTTGCTGTCTCCATGAACGGTGCATTTCATTTCTTACCTCTAAATGATTATGTAATATTATAAATACATGTATATTCTGTATATATATGATATATATGATATCCAAATCAGGAATTTCATTCTGGATATAATGAACCTTTGACCACACGAACAACATTTAATTGTAAGAAGTCCACTTTCGACTTAAGGACCAAATATCGGCAAAACAAAAATTATTAACTTAAATGATTACATAATGTTTATAACATGGAAATAAGTGATATAAAAGTAATAATGAACTCGAAAAAGGTTCTTATGAAAATTTAAATTAACTCAAGTTTATTATTTAGGACGTTAAAGAACGATCGAGTCAAGTCGGACCCAAGGTAAGGGACTTCGTCTCAATCTCATTTCATTGAGGCATATTTCATTTTATACACAACTATCTTTTACACAGTGTACAAACCCCTTTGTCTTTTACTTTTATACAAAAGGAATCTTTTTCTATGAAGCGTCTTACTAAATGACAAAAATGAATGTTTCTTTTAACGTATGCGGTGACAACGAACTTTTCCGCCGTCGCGAGTATTAATTGGTCTTTGGATTCCTCAACTAGCCGTAATGTTTTTTAAAATAAAACAAATACCATATACTGTTTTATGTATTTTGGTATTCAAAATGGTTTTGATAAAGGATTCTATTATGTCAATATATTTAAATGATATATTGTGATTGAAATGTGGAAATGTTATCTTTCCTTTTTATTGGTTTTATGTTTTATGATTTTATATTGGTATTTGGACATTTGACGGGTGGTTACGTGATAAACCATATGACGGGTGGTGCCATGAATACCAAGAAGAGTGGTTACGTTATAACCTCCAATGCATTAGGTATGGAAGTCGACCGTATGTCTATTGTATTATGTATGTATGGAAGTTGGCCCTATTGATATTCCATTAAGAGATATGTGTGGAAGTCGATCGTATGGTTATTCCACTGAAGTATGTTTATGTCCCATGTTACATTTATATGTTATGTGTTCTTTATATGGGTTTTATGGTAATCCTTTGATTACAAAAGGGTATGTAATGATATTTTATTCAGTGAATAGTTTTTACTACTTCATGAAGGTGAAGGTATTAGTTTTATAAAGTATAAATGGTTTACTTGATGTTTGAAAAAATAACAGTTTTCATTCTTTGTGTATCCCTTGCTGAGCTCTTTATGCTCACCCCAAGTTTTTTTGAAATGTTTTTCACAGGACTTAATGTGGAATAGGGTCAAGGATGGGATCAAGGGATTTTCATGCTATATAAAACATGGAACTAGACATGTTTCTTTTTAAGAGTTTTTTTATTCTATGGAAACATAGTAGAAGTGTCTACTTTGTAATCTTTTGAGATGTAATAGTTATGTTCTAATTCTCTAAAACTCTAAACCTGAAAATATCCCCAATGTGAATTATTCATTTAATTCAATATTAAGTAATGTTTAAGTCCAGGGCCTTATAGTTGGTATCAGAGGTCAGTTTAGACAACTTTAGGAGTTATAAAAGTGTTGAATTATAATATGATTGAAATGATATAGAATTTACGGATTACCATGTTGCTTCGTCTATGAAATTTCTATTTTCAGAATGGTTTTCCGCAGAGGAAACAAAGCAGCTATGTTGGGACGACATCAGGAGGAAGACAACCTTCCAAATCAGCAACTTGAGATGGTCGGAATCAGAACTAAACAGTTTGTTCCAGAGATGGCATAGTTGAATCAGGCTATAAATGGTGGTGTTATCCATGCACGAGATCAACCAGATCAACCGCAGAGGAACATGTTAGGGGTGGAACATTTCATGAGGCAACATCCCCCATCATTCAGAGGATCATATGACCCCATGCAAGCTGAAGGGTGGATTAAAGAACTGGAGAAGCTTTTTGATGTCATGGGATGTTCAGAACATCAAAAGGTTATTCTTGCTGTTTACCGTTTTGAAGGTGAAGCTGATCAGTGGTGGTCGATGGTAAAAAATATCAGGGATAGTGATGAGATTGAGGATCTTCATAGGGACGAATTCAAAGGTATGTTTCTTGAGAAGTATTTTCCTAAGGTGGTTCGTCATAGGATGGAAAAACAGTTCCTAGAGTTAAGGCAGGAGGATGATTCAGTGGCTGCTTATGAAGAAAAGTTCACTCGATTGGCATGGTATGCCCAAACTTCATACAAGATCTTGATAGTAAAATAAACCATTTTTACTCAGGGTTAAAGCCTAAGTATCGAAGGGCATTATCTTCTCGCGAGTTTAAAAGTTATGAAAAACTTGTTTGATGTGCGAAGAAGGTGGAAATGGAGTTTGTCCATGATTAGGTGTTCTATGAAAAACAACTGAATAAGAGGTCCAGTTGGAAGGCAAAGGGTAAGAATTCACCAAAGAAGCAAGGAGGTAATAAAATCGAATATCTATCCTGTGAGAACTGTGGTAAAATGTATCCTGGAGAATGTTTATCCAAGTCTGGTAAGTGCTTTCGGTGTGGTATGTCTGGCCATATTGCTCGTAACTGTAAGGAAGATGATCAAGCATGAAATAAAAAGCTAGCAGTAAGATGTTTTAAGTGTAATGAAATGGTTCATTATGCAAATGAGTGTATAACGAAGTACTCGACTGGGGGAAATCATCCAGACTACAAGCATAAAGGGGTGGTGAAATCCTTTGCAACAACTTCAGCAGATGTTGGGCCATCTAATGAAGTGGTATCAAGTACACTGTTTGTTTGTTCAGATTATGCCAATGTGTTGTTTGATTCAGGGTCTACACATTCTTTCATTTCTGAAAATTTTTCTACTAAATTGGAAATTCCATCTCAAGATATGAACCCTGAACTTATGGAAAAAACACCCGGAGGGAACGTTGAGACAAAAAGGAATTATAAGAACCTTCCTATCCTTGTGTGTGGAAAGAATCTACCAGAAAACGTTATTGTTTTGCCTCTAGTAGAGTTTGATGTTATTTTGGGAATGGATTGACTTTCTATTTATCATGCTAAGATTGACTGAAGAGCTAAAATGGTTTCTTTTCAGAATGATTTTTAGTATGTGTACAAGAACGAACATTTTCTTTTGATAACATATCAGGAAATTGAGAAACTAGTAAGAGAAGGAAATGAATGTTACCATGCACATATTGTTGAAAATAAAGAAACTGTTCAGATTAATGATGTGGCAGTGGTAAATGAGTAGCTTAATGTTTTTCCTGATGAGTTTCCTGGTATTATTCATGATCGAGAAGTTGAATTTACTGTTGACTTAGTTCCTGATTCTAAGCCAATTTCAAAACCCCCTTATCGAATGGCTCAAGTTGAACTTTTAGAGTTAATGAAATTATTGCAGGAGTTATTAGATAAAGGTTTCATTCGACCTATCACATCACCATGGGGTGCTCCTGTCTTGTTTGTTAAAAAGAAATATGGATCAATGAGACTTTGCATTGATTATAGAGCCATGAATATTATTACTATTATGAACAAGTATCCTTTGCCTCATATCGATGATTTGTTTGATCAGCTCCAGAGAGATCAGTATTTTTCGAAGATTTTCTTGAGGTCGGGGTACCATGAGTTGAAAGTAAAAGAAGTAGACGTTCCGAAGACTGCGTTCCATTCTAGATATGGCCATTATGAATTTTTAGTTTTTCCTTTTGGGTTAACTAATGGACCTTCTATATTCATGGACCTTATTAATAGAATTTTACATGAGTTCTTGGATAAGTTTTTGGTTGTTTTCATCGATGATATTTTGGTGTTTTCTAAAAGTAAAGAGGAGCATGAAAGTCATTTAAGGGTTATCTTGCAAACCTTAAAAGAAAATAAACCATATGGAAAATTCAGAAAGTGTGAGTTTTGGTTACAACAAATTTCTATCCTAGTTCACATTGTTTCAAAAGATGGCATAACTGTTGATCATGTTAAAACAAACGTTCTTGAAGAATGGCCGAGACCCACAAATGTAACCGAGATCCGTAGTTTTCTTGGTTTGGCAGGTTACTACCAAAGGTTTGTTGAAATGTTTTCACAGTTATCTAGTCCAATGACTAAGAAAACTTGTAAGGGTGTTAAGTTCATCTGGACAAAAGAATGTGATGATTGTTTTGAGGAGTTGAAAAGAAGATTGGTGAATTCTCCAGTTTTGGAACTTCCTTCAGGAATGGTGATTTTGTTATATACAATGATGCTTCATTAAAGGGACTTGGATGTGTCCTTATGCAGAATTATCAGGTAATTTCTTATGCTTCACGTCAGTTGAAAACAAATGAGGTAAATTACCCTACACATGATTTGGAATTAGCTGCTGTTGTTTTTGCTTTAAAAATTTGGAGGCATAATTTGTATGGAGTAAAGTGTGAATTATATACTGATCAGAAAAGTTTAAAGTATATATTCACTCGGAAAAAATTTAACATGAGACAGAGGAGATGGCTGGAATTAATAAAGTATTATGATTGTAAAATTCACTACCATCTGGGAAAATAAAATAAAGTGGACGGTGATTTGAGTCGAAAAAATAATGCTTCATTAAAAATGATACGTTTGGAATGAGATCCTTTGGTTTTTGATTTGATGAACTTTGGCATAGAAGTTGTTGGTGTAGGAAGTTCTTCTGTTTTGTTTCAGGTATCAGTGAGATCATCCCTATCAGACAGAATTAAGCAAGCACAGAAGAAAGACAATGAGTTGGAGAAAAAGGTAGAGCTAGTTTAGAAGGGTAAGATGCCTGAATTCAACATTGAAAATGATTGTGTTTTGAGGTTTGGGAAGAGATTGAGTGTGCCTTGTGATTCACAGTTTAAGAATGAGTTGTTATGTGAGGCTCATAGTTCCCCGTTTTCAGTTCATCCTGGAAGTACTAAGATGTACAGAGATCTGTAGGAGTATTACTGGTGGGATGGAATGAAAAGGGATATTGCTGATTTTACTGTGAAGTGTTTGACTTTTCAGCAGGTTAATGCAGAGTGGCAGTTACCGAAAGGGATGCTTCAGCTCCTACCAGTGCCAGAGTGGAAATGGGAGAATATATCCATGGACTTTTTTGTGGTATTATTGAAGAAATCTCGAGGTAATAATGAAATCTGGGTTATTGTCGATCACTTGACTAAATATGCTCATTTCCTTGCCATACGAGATAATTTTTCCCTAGATCAACTTTCTAGTTTGTATCTGAAAGAGATAGTCAGGTTACATGTATTTCCTCTCTCCATTGTATGTGACTGTGATCCTAGGTTTACTTCTAACTTTTGGAAAGGCCTTTAGAAGTCGTTGGGTACTGAATTAAATTTTAGTACAGCTTTTCATCCGCAATCAGATGGGCAGTCCGAATGAACAATTCAGACCTTGGAGGATATGCTACGAGCTTGTTCGATGGATTATCAGGGAATTTGGGACCAACATCATTCTTTGGTTGAGTTTTCTTATAATAACAGATTTCATTCCAATATAAAGATGGCACCATTTGAGGCATTATATGGAAAGCGGTGTCGAAATCCAGTATTTTCTGATGAAGTGGGTGAAAGGAAGCTGATGGGACCAGAATTGGTAGAAGAGATGGCAGAAAAAGTTCAGCTGATTCAGAAACACAGGAAAACAGCTCAGAGTAGACAGAAAATTTATGCAGATAACCGGAGGAAGGATCTATCTTTTGAGGGAGGTGATCCCGTTTTTCTCAAGGTTTCTCCATGGAAAAGTGTGATGAGATTTGGTAAGAATGGAAAGCTGAGTCCAAGGTTCATTGGACCCTATGAAATTTAGGATAATGTTGGACCAGTTGCTTACCGAGTGGCTTTACCTCCGATTTTATCTCAGGTACACAATGTTTTTCACGTTTCGATGCTGAGAAAGTATATGCTAGATCCATCTCACGTTTTGTGCCCAGAGGTAGTTCAGTTGGAAGAGAATATCTCTTATGAAGAACAACCAGTACAGATTCTTGACCGAAGAGAGCATGTATTGATAAATAAGGTAATTCACCAGGTAATGGTTTTGTGGAAAAACCATATGGTTGAAGAGGCACTGTGGGAATCTGAAAATGCTATGAGGGATAAATACCCCCACTTATTTTGATAAGTGAATAAAATTGCAAGGACGCAATTCCCGAATGGGGGGAAGGATGTAACATCCCAGGTAAATAATGAATAAAACATTTTCATATTTATTAATATTTTCTAATTAAATATTAATTTTACTTTAAAGGGGTTGCTATGTTCGATAGCGTACCCGATACGCAACAAAGAGTTTCTTTGAAATCATACATTGCACACTAGTAATAAAATAACATTATTTTAAATGTTATTTAACACATAGTCGTTGTACTGGCGGGAATGGATAGAAATAACTAAAATATTATTATATATGTTTGTTAAATGTTTTTACATTTATCTAATAAAGGATAAAGGCTTAAAATACGAAAAGATTTCAATTCTAGGCTTATATACTCTAATTTTTATGGAAGATACACTTATCAACATTTGATGGTGAACTGTCATTAATTATAGTTTTGGTCACTCTTATACATTCTATTGGACCAAATAAAACTCTTTTTTAGAATTGGTACATCATTACATTGTGTAATTTTTTGGTATTTTTCCGATAAAGTTCATTTTTTAATGAATAGTGTAAAATGTTGTATTATAATTCAAAACCTATTTTTAATCTAATTTATTAAGATGATTAGATAATCTTTTGAATTAGTTTTTAAGTGCAATTAGAATATATTTTTTACCATTTAATCTAATAGTGGTCGTTGGAATTAATTTCACTTTGAAATTGGACTTAAACTGGTGTCAATCTTTTGATAATTATTGTTTCATAAAACACGCTATTTGTTTTTACAACGGGAATTAATTATTAAATTAATTAATGAAACTTATATGTTTTGAATTTTGTAAAATGGACTTCATTTTTGAATTCGTAATATCAAATATAGCTTTGGGTGATGTTTAGGTTTTTTTATGAAAAACTACAATTTTTGATGAATAGTGAAACCGCAAAGTGGTGGTTACAAAATTTGATTTTTCGTTTAAATGGGACTTTACAACTTCTGTGTTTTGAATCAAAAAAATCCAATTTAAATGATTTTCATTATTAAGTAAAATTTGGTTCAATGGGATGAAAATAATTTTTGATGAAAAGTAACTTTTAAGTTTTATTAATCGCGATTAAAGGTAATTAGTGTAATTTAAGGTAAAAATGATTTTATAATAAAATGAAAATATCTTGAAACTTGTCCTAACCATATTGGTTGATTTATGGACGACCAATAAAACCCATGGGTCTATTTTTGGTACCCCATGGAGCCACTTGGGTATGATAATGACATTTATGCCTTTTATTTAAAGTTAAAGTAAAAATGACACAAACATGAGATGTTTTACTAAACCAATTTTTACATGGGGTTATACCAGTCATATTTTTGACTATAAATTTTAATTGGAAAGCTAAAAAGATTTCCTACATCATAGTATTTTTTTATAATTTTTATACATTAAATAAATTAAATTATTTATGACACCATGATGATGCAGCGATTACCTCATTATCTAACGATTTAAATAAAATGGAATGATAATATAAAATCTAAGAACTACACATGTCCAAAACATATTGGATGGGTATATTTAGAAACATTATCACCTTATCCTTGAAACAAATCAATTTGGGACAATTAAAATCCAAAAACCATTTGAAAATAAAGTAACATTTCTTTACATTCAAAGAATACCCCTCCTCTGCTCTTATAAAAGGCCCCCACCTCTACCTCATTACCCACACTTCCAAAGCCTTTGTCTCGACCAACCCCTGCTCATTTTGTCTCTCCACATCCCTCTAGTACTCCTTGAAGCCTCAATTTGGGCAGATGTCTTCCCAAGGAAGCCTTTGAGCTCAAACCAAAAGGGAGTTACCCAATTATAAGGTAATGTCTTCACTTGAGTCCTTTTGTTTTATTTTTCTTATCCAACCCCATAAAATCTTTTTATTCATTTCTTTTGTAACAAATACAGTATCCTAAATATACTAGGATGTTTTTATAAGAAGGATTAGAGATACACTTACACATACCTACGTCTAATGGTTAAAGAACGTACTGTTTCCATGGATGACGAATTTCTGCCTCACGAAATGATGATTGTTCGATATTATTCTAACACCTTCAAAGGTGGCCATTACGATGTCAATATATTTATATATGATATATAATATGTTTATGTTTTCCTTAATCTTCTGTATTTTTCATTTTGGGCATACCTTTATAGTTTCCATTATGGGTAAATGCGATATCTTCATTTAAGGAAGTGCGGACTACCGCCCCCTCAATGTGATGTGATTCGTTAATGCCATATGTGGGACGTAAAAAGGATGGATTTAAAGTTATTATATATGATGAATGATACATATAAATGATGAATATAATTCTGTAATTAAAATATATATACCTCTCATTTAGTATTAACTCCATTAATATGACAAAGAAATGAAAGTAGCGTTCATGCGTATGTACGGCTTACCATCTCCATGAATGGTGCATTTCATTTCTTACCTCTAAATGATTATGTAATATTATAAATAAATGTATATTCTGGATATATATGATATATATGATATCCAAATAAGGAATGTCATTCTGGATATAAAGAACCTTTGACCACACGAACAACATGTAATTGTAAGAAGTCCACTTTCGACTTAAGGACCAAATATCGACAAAACAAACACTATTAACTTAAATGATTACATAATGATTATAACATGGAAATAAGTGATATAAAATGTATAATGAACTCGAAAAAGGTTCTTCTGAAAATAGAAATTAACTCAACATTATTATTCATGATGTTAAAGAATGATCGTGTCAAGTCGAACATGAGGTATGGGACTTCATATCAATCTCCTTTCATTGAGGCATATTTCATTTTATACAAAACTATCTTTCATCCAGTGTACCAATCCCTTTGACTTTTACTTTTATAAAAAATGAATCTTTTTCTATGAAGCGTTTTACTAAATGACAAAAAGGAATGTTTCTTTTAACATACGTGGTGACAACGACCTTTTCCGCCGCCGTGAGTATTATTTGGTATTTGCCTTCCTCAACAAGCCGTAATGTTTTTTAAAATAAAATAAATACCATATACTCTTTTATGTATTTTGGTATTGAAAATGGTTTTGATAAAGGATTCTATTATGTCAATATATTTAAATGATATATTGTGATTGAAATGTGGAAATGTTATCTTTCCTTTATATTGGTTTTATGTTTTATGATTTTATATTGGTACATGGACATTTGACGGGTGGTTACGTGATGAACAGTATGACGGGTGGTGCCGTGAATACCAGGATGGGTGGTTATGTTATAACCTCCAATGCATTGGGTATGGAAGTCGGCCGTATGGATATTCCATTATGTATGTATGGAAGTTGGCCGTATGGCTATTCCATTAAGAGATATGTGTGGAAGTCGACCATATGGTTATTCCACTTAAGTATGTTTATGTCCCATGTTACCTTTATATGTTATGTGTTCTTTATATGGGTTTTATGGTAATACTTTGGTTACAAAAGGGTAAGTAATTATATTTTATTCAGTGAAGAGTTTTTACTACTTCATGAAGGTGAAGGTATTACTTTGATAAAGTATACATGGTTTATTTGATGTTTTAAAAACTAAAAGTTTTCATTCTTTGTGTATCCTTTACTAAGCTTTTTATGCTCAGCCCAAGTTTTTTTTTTGAAATGTTTTTCACAGGACATAGTGTGGAATAGGGTCAAGGATGGGATCAAGGGATTGTCATTCTATATACAACATGGAACTAGACATGATTCGTTTAAGAGTTTTTTTATTCTATGGAAACTTAGTAGAAGTGTCTACTTTGTAATCTTTTGAGATGTAATAGTTATGTTCTAATTCTCTAAAACTCTAAACCTAAAAAGATCCTCAATGTGAATTATTCATTTAATTCAATATTAAGTAATGTTTAAGTCTAGGACCTTATATACATCATCTTCCCATATCTCTTGATATTTCCCATTCATCCATAGACACTCTATTAACTATCTCTGAATATTCTATAATAAATAAAACATCAATAATTAGGAGAATATCCTATCACATCCATAATTAAATGATGTGTTACTTAGAGCTTGCACTAGTATAAACTTCATATAACACACACAAGCTAAATTAATGAATTTATCTACATAGATGTTGACATAAAGATTTTCATACATCAAGATAAATAAGTTAATCTTTTTTTGTATCCTAAATGTGTGAGGATATAAATTTTTGTCAAAAAATTCTTCAAAATAATCTCAACCATGGAATTGATCCACCATAATTATCACATCATGGTCCTACCATGGAAATTATATACCCTCTATCATATACATTTATATCTCGAATTTTAGATCTTCTGCTATGCCTATGAAATGAAAGATACAAATAATCTTATTGAGCCAAAATTATAGCTTTCTGGTTCACAGTCACCCTACAATATGTGTGGATTATGATTCTAGAGCATGATGGAATGATCCAAATTATTTTGTTCATTTATCTGACTCCCTATGTCAACATCCTAAAATTATTGAACAATAGTCTGAACTAGCTATTGGTTCACCTATGACATAGGTGAAACCACATTATTAGTATCATCTTCCAGTTGGATCCAACGACGCCTACTACATTCCCCATATACACATAAATTAACCATGGAAATTCTCACTTTATATAAGTTTATATCATAAAAATTTAATGTTCTACCAGTTCATATTGCTACAACATTGCCTTCCAAAATAATCTTTTTTCATGTTCAACCATTTTTTAAAATATTCACCATTGTTTTTATGAAAATAAAAACATCTTAAACAAATATTTGTGTCTTTCTCAAAATATCCCATTTAAAAACACATTAACCATTCTCCAAGGTCATCACTATTGAAAAAGACAAAATTAGTCACTCAAAATGATGTATGTACTCCTAGTGGGAAGTCAATCCTCTAATGCATGTAACATTCTTCGCATTGACTAAACCCCAAAAAATGAGATACCAAATACTATAAGTTTATTCTAAACACCTATATACCAGACACCATGGTAACTTGAATATTAGAATAAAATAGGTAGTTATGCCTTTTTTTGCACTACATTTCATTTCCAGACAGTCCTTCTTCATTCTATGATACCAACTGAAAAATAGAATACAATGAATTTCAACCCCATGACCGGAAACCAATACCATGTAAAAGAAAATCCAATGATCATACCACTTAATCCATAAAAAAATATTATGGACCAATATCATATAAATTTTAATTTCACTTATTATCCTTATTGAATTGAGAAGGTAGAAATAATGCTACATTCCCTTATGTGACATCCCTAGGATACCAAATGATGGAAATAAATTCGTTGGGTTTTGTTTACATTGGTGGGTGATATTCCCGTAGAATATAAAAAGCCTACCAATAAACCATAACATAATAAATCAATACATGATGCATGATTAAAATGAATGTTAACTCTAGAATTAATTTATATCAAACCAACAAAATAGTACCCAAAAAAAATAAAAACTATAAATCAATGTAAATTTTGAATGTCCATATACCAAAAATCAAGACAAATAGATGTATCAAAAGATTTACATAATATAAGATACAAATTAACCAAAAAACTAGGTAGCCTGAAGTAATACTAAATACTTGGCATTATTTACATTATCCCATATCCTGATAGATGATATCTACAAAAGAACCAATGTGAAAAAGAAAGGAAGAGCAATGAATCAAGGAAGATTTTCCCTAATGAAATCCCTACCCACACGATTATTAGTAACATGGGAGAAACATTTATATAAAATAATTGATTTAAAACAAGTTCTAATATAGTTTCTATCAAACTATAAAAAATTCCCACTGCAAAAATATTTCAAAAAAAAATCCATTTCTCCAATGTAAGAAACCAATCAATTCAAAAAAAATTACTAAACAAAATTCATTAGTTGTATAATTACTTCCTTTACACATATACACACATCCTACATTTCATAAACACATAAACATCCCTCTACTCATGAGTGGTGAGTTATTCTTCCACTACGTCTTCACTTAGTTGACCACTTTGATGGTGGTACTTCGTGCCCATATTCTTCTGAAGCTTTTGATGGGGGTACATCATGCCTTTATCTATCCCAATGTATAAGAAAACATACTAGAAAAACATGAAAAACAATAGAAAATCCACTTTTATTGACACAATTTTAATAAAATAAAATTCTTATTAATGAAAACTATTTCTTTCAAGAAGAAAAATCATCAATTATTCTAAAATCATTATATTAAAATCATGTTATTAAAATCTCTTACCAACGACACAAAAAATTTCCCAATTTCCACAAACTATCACTCAAGAAGGTTTTGAACAATTATTTCATAGAGATTACAAAATAAATTTCAATCTAATCAATCAATTTGATTCTAATAGTTCATGTTCTCAAATAGAGGAGTCATGGGTGAAGTAACTTTCCATAAGTTTTTTGATAAAAATGAAGAACGACATGAAGAATGTCCACTAAACCATTTTAAATCTCCGTGAAACCACCTTAGATCTCTTACCTTATCCTCAAAAAGACTACAAGTAATCATATTTGGAATGAAAAACCTTATATATTCCCATACTAGGAATAGAACTAAGAAACTAAGATATAGGGTGAAAAAGATCTAAGAAATACTATAAAGAATGATCAAGAACAATGACATACTATGAGAATTTGGATTCAAATCACCTAGGGAAGAATTTGGATCATCTTTGAATCAAATTGAGAACACTCCTCGACAATTTAAAAGAGGTAATATAGTGTGAGGGTCATATAGAAGAAAAAGAGAGGGAGTTATTGGGTAAAAAGATTGAGATCCACAATCTTTTAATCTAAATTTTAACCCATTCATAGTTTTTCATAGGGTTAGGAAAACCATATGCTAACTGTGTGTTATCGACTACCCTAAGGGTGGGCCTCGCATGATATTATTGCATGGATTCCAAACTATGATCCAACTTTACAGAATTACTTATCTAAAAAAGACACAACCAATTTTACAAAGCACACAGTTTCTCCATAGTGGACACATGGTTTGGGGAAACCGTGTGCCGCCTGTGTGCCTTCCATTTTTTTCATGTCTCTATATACATAGTTTCTAATAGGTATTTCAATGGTTTCCCAAATCCTTCACCAATCATGAACATGCAATAAATCCCCAAAAGAAACGTCAATTTGTTTCAAACACTCCCAATCCCCATCCATATTATTTACATACATAAAAACCACTAATAAGGTGTTATCTAGAAGAAATAGTTGGATCTACACATAAGTTGTGAGTTATTATATATGTATATTATCTATTATGCTGGGATCTATGTCACGATAGTGATCAGTTTCACCTAATATTGGATTCTTGTTGGGCCGCTTTGGATACAACACATTTTTAATAAGATCATCTATCATTGCCTCTTTAAAAACTCCCATTGAGGCTACAGATCTAGTCATTTATTCCTCATATTTGGGATCCACATATTCTAGTATTGGCTCAGGGGATTGTTGTCCAATATTTCATATATATATATATCAATTTGGATTAAAGTCTAGTCTTGTGAAACACTTGGTTTTTAAATTAAAGTTAACAAGAGGGGAGGCATTCAGGTACCATGGAGAGAGGTGTGCTCCAATTCTATAATTTCATTGAATACCCTACCATTTTGTCTTTTAATGAACCTAGACACCATATCAGCCCATAAATTATTCTTTGAGGTTTTCAATACTGGAACATATAGAGATGGATTGTCGATGGAAACCAATGCATCAGTTGTTGATGTTTCCATCTAACAAAGTGAAAACTATATATATAATGTAAATAAACACGTTAGGAAATAAAACAAAATAACATAATCCATGATTTATAAGGGAAGAATGGATTTCATCATCTATTCCATATGGATGTCGATCCACCACTTCATCCACATGCAATGTATCATTGCGGTAATAGTATATTCATGTGATTATGTTGTTATATGGTGTTTTAACACTATCCCCATTTAGGTTCTGGACTTTCTCATCCTCCATTAGACCTTCATTGTCAGTCTCTCAAACTTCAAAAAACATTTATCTATACATAAGTCAAAATGAGATGATGGAGTGATCCCTAATAGTTAAAAATAATCCCAATCACATAATATAGTTATATACCTTGTTATTGAAATGGTTACCCTCCTTAGCGAAGACCTGATTGGAATCTATTCCCCATAAATATTTATCATCACTATTCCCTATAATTGAACCTTCAAAAAAACCTCCCACATAAAGATCTATAGTAGAGGATATTTCTATCAAAACATTCACCATATCAGTCAGGTGATATTCCATGCAGTGAGAGTTGATCATATTCTCTCATTATAGCTAATACAACATGACCTCCATGAAGGGATTCAGGAAGTATACCATGGAATGGAATATTCTATGATGTAAAAACCCATTCATATGACGGTATTACTGCCACAGGGATAACATTGATCTATATAATTATGTCTCGATTTTCCATGTGTATAAGAAGGACATATCTTTATATTAATTCACCACATTTTCTATTTTCATCTCTTAAGGCATAGTAGGATACTTTAGGACTGCACGAGATGCTTTTCCATTTTCCCGAGGTAATTTCCATAGGATACGTGGGACCTAAATTTAGTATCCCTCTTATTATGCATTCATTTTGGGTGTATAATTCCTTATATATAGCACAAACACTCCCTATACTATTATTCCTCTTCTGACACCCATGACCCCATGTAATAAGATTATCTAAAAATAATTCTCATATAAAACCCACTTTAGTGACCACCTATATGATATGTTACCTTAGTGTTTTCTAAGTGTACACACCACCCTGATCTATTTGTAATTAAGGAACAACCCAAAAGGAGAATCAGTCATAGGTATATTCATCTTGTTCATAGAATACTGCTATGAATATATGAAAACTAGTATTCGTAATACCATGATATAACACTCACGGAGTACATTAGTATATATGTTTTTTATCACATACTAGAGAATGTGAAATTATTGAGTGAACTAGTAGTAGATGTATGGTTTAAAAACCACCATAAGGTGTACCCATTCAACCATTAGACCATAGAAAAAGGTTAGAATGTATGAACACATCTCTTTAGTCCAAAAAAAACATATATTCCCAACACACTGGGGACATGGAATGGAAGAAAGACTAAATTGACCAACAAACCTACACTTTGGAAGAGTATGGAAAACTATAGATGACGACAAATAATCCATATTATTTCAGCATTGATTGTCACATGTTTTGTAAAGATATACAATTTTTTTGAGATACTCAAAAACAACCATGGGCATAGAGAATAAACCATTAAATGTAAAATATTCCATATAAAAATAATTGTGGTTTTCTATTTACTAATGCGATTCAACACCTACTATAGATTTACTAGCACTATAACAGCTTGGTTAATGTAGTACCCCATATCTATATTTACTTTCCTAGAAAATATTATTGGTTTCACCCTCATGCGAATATCAAAGATTAATAATAGAAATCCAAATTGTAATCATAAAATAAACCCTTCTACTCTTACATCGCTAAATGGGGACATCAGGATATATAACTAGAGATGTAACAGACTCACTTTTATAATCACCATGTTTGATACATAATTTTAATGTTTCATTGCCATAATTAATTTTCAAGGAATAGTTGGAATAATTTAATTTGGAATATTCAAATATAGGTTGAACAAATTAATTAACAGGATATCATTTAACCTATGTATATCATCACTTCCCCTTTTCACAGTGTCCAATAGGGCCTTTTTGTGTGATAAAAATTTCTCTTAGCCATCCCAAATGTTCTCTATAGACATAAATTCTTCACAAATACACCCATAAGTCGGTATTCCACCAATGTGGTAATGGAACAAAATAATTATTCCTAATTCAATTCATCAATGAATGAGAATTTTTGTGTATACGTACTATCATCCTAGTTGCTTAGATATGATGTATGTGTGGGGGTTGATGTGGAACATGGAGGTTCACGATATATCCTGAGGTGAAACCCACATGAGCTCTTCCAGAAAATCAAGAAAAATTCAAAACCTAGTAGACCCATTCCCAGTTATCATTAATTTTTTTAAGATAGTGCAAATTAAAAATTTTAGACTTGCCTATGAGGCAGTGTTTCCATCCACTTGTGACGATCCTCCAAAATAGTGGGAGGTATGTATCAACTAGTGGATATTCTCATTTTATCACCATTATAGTATTCTAGAGATAATGTTCTATGTACTATTTCTAATCTTTAATATAATGTCCATGAGTAGCCATGTTCTATAAATTCATCCCCATAGAAGTACTAAAATAGTAATAGAGTAAATAGAGATCGACACATTGGGTAAAAACATCATCCCTCATCCTGAAACCATAAATTGGAAGGCTCTAGTAGAGTTGGTAATCCCTCTGATCCTTGATCAATAGTCACAATGAATGAAATGCACAAACAATGATCAAAATCTCCCTCCTAATATGGATTTTGTCAGAAAAATCTATCTTCTAAGAAAAAAATACTTTCATATCAATAGTCTCCATGTCAGGTCAATTGAAATTATATAATTTATGGTGATAATGTTTTTTTTCAGAAAATATATTCCAAAATGCAATTTTACGTTCATAAAATTTGATTATGCCATAATAAAATTGTGTGTGTTTGATAATATGAGGTTGATAGTATCCTAAGTGGTAAGGATACTCATATTATAATGATCATAATTTTTTTTAGTTACAAGAAATGAGAGGATTATCTTATGATTAATGATATTATCATGGCCTCATTAAAACATCATCCCTTATTTATAGGCCAATGTTGGGCTTTTATTTCATGAATCAGCCTAATTTTTTTTTGTATTTCATGTTTTCTCCTCTGAATTATATCCTCCTATCCTATTTTACCTCCAATTATAAAGTATGGGTGATTTTTTGTTACAAAAAAACAAGAATTATTGGAAACATTGAAGATTTGAGAGACTATTCATGGGTAATCTAGAATAAAATGTGATAAATACCCAATTACGATTATCTTTCACAATTTTCATATACATTACATCATTTGAATTATGAAGAACATGTTTGCGAGGCCCAAAAAATTAACATATGTGAAGATGGAAATATTTCAAAAAACATATGTCTAGACACTAAGAATAAGAGTTCCATGAAAATATTGGATTATATTAATGGATCGTATTTCATTAGTAAAATTATCATTTATGGAATATTCATTTGGACCATAGTAGTTTCAATAAATAATTTATTCACCCCACCGATATGAGAGATCCATAATTTTGACATCCACTTGGTTCTCTCAATTACTTAAATCCAAATATTCAATAGAAAATATCATATAAAATAATATTGGAATATAAATCTCTTGAGTGACTTACCATTGGTATTTCATAAAATAAAATCATGGTGGAGTGAACTATATCAAAAGGTCCCAGATTTTTTTGTAGATGCATATGCCTTACACCTCTTAAGATTCATCTATATATCTATCACCTCCAAAACACCAATTATGGAAAATAATGCTCCATCCTTAAGTGAGTAATAATTTTTTCTTGAAAGTATCACCCTAATGATCCCACTGTCCATTATGAAAGGAACCTTCCATGCCCCAATATAATGCTTCATTTTAGTGGGAGTTTCATCATGATTTTGGAGTAATTATCAGATTTCTAAAATTAAATATGTAATTACATGGGTCCTAATTATCCACACAATAAGTATCATGAACCCTCAAGACCAAACCCTTACCTCCAAACATGTGATTGGTATACAAATTTACCTTTCACTACTAATTATATCCATCAAAACCATGGAACCCCTACGTTACACATTAAATAGTAAGGGTTATTTCCTTTTACTAACATAAGTCACATATTTAAAAGACATGTATGTCATTACAGGACATAAAAAATGGAATACAACACCATTACCAATCCCCGAGGGAGTGTTTGATATCAGAATCATTATCTTTATCGTTAATTGGTAATAAGAAACCTCAAGAATACATACCAAGGATGTCTAGGATTGATTATTTTAAACCTCATTGAACAATATCCAGACCACATGATGTAACACTACAATAAAATATCCTCAACACATGATGTTAATCTAATATATTAAACCCAAGAAACAAATATTGGATTTCTTTTGTGATCTACATAGTTAGATTCATATATCAAAAATGATATGAACCAATTATTAACCATTGGATGAGACATCCACAATTTATATAGACTCTATGAATAATATCAACAACATCCCCTATTGATTCAATATTAATTACACATGTTTCCATTACAAATGACATGGAAAGACATGGATCAGTCTTATTACTTAATCATGAACTATGAAGTTCAACATCATCCTTTTTTTATCCATGTATCCTAATATGATATGTAGGAATACCACATGGTGTAAAACCCAATCATCAGTAACAACTACACTCTCTCTTTTGTAGTGATAGCTGTAGACCTTCTAGGATCACAACCAGGTCTCAAACATCCAAATAAATGGTCACCAATGGACATTAGGACCATATTATATTAAAAACATATATTCATCCTAGTATGTGATTAGTGTATAAGTGAGTTGTCCTCAACATGCATCAATCCTATGATCAACCCATACGTGTTGGGTGTATAAGTTATTTTCTACAATCGACTCTAAATATGGGACCTATTACCATAAAAATTTAAAACTATTACATCATATACATGATAATTGTCTAGGGAATTTTATACACTAGACTCAAAATATGTGAATCTACATCACTAAACATTAATCCTATGACCCCCTTGATGCATTGTAATAACCAATACATGATATACTAAACATATTACATTGTATATGTGTGTATAAATATTTATTTGAAATAACAACATTTCATGCATTATGAGTTTAATATTCATCATTTAAAACATAAAAAAATGCAAGTCGCAATGCATGAATATTATAGGATGCATGATGTAGTAAAACATTGAATACTTACACCCCTATATGTTTTCATATAATATGGAAAAGACAACATAGTTTTACACCTTGAACACCTCTTACATGGGAAACCCTTAACATCTAATGAATATGACAATTTAAAAATTCATAACACACCCAACATCAATGGATTCAAGAAATTACCAATGGCATCATCTACTCATACCATTGGTATCTACTCTAATATATAATTTATGAAAATTATGGAATTTATGAAAATTATGGAACAACCACTGTATTATAATATACAAAAAAAGATCTAAATAACTAATTGATGTCGTATATATTTGAAATTATATCATGATAAATATTAAAAGAACATTCAGTTCTCCTGTAGTGCTTGAAACATACTAGAAAAGTAAAATTTTGTGTTATAAAGATAATATTTTTGAAATAATAATAATTTTACCAAATTTAGGTAAAAATATAATGTATAATTGAGTATGTAGACTAGTATTTAAGAATTATTGTGCATATTACATGAAACATATGAAAATTATTGTCTAGTTATTGTATAAGGTGAATAAAATTAAAATAACATATGACATATGATTCCATGAATTATATTATAGTAAATATAAACGATGATTGAAACTAAAGAGTTATGATTATGTAAAATAAATTATAACTATGTTTATGGACGATTTAAATTATTTATTTTAATATAATCATTCAAAACATTCAAGAAGTGATGGCATAACCATTTTTAATATATATTAACAATTAATTAAATGATTTACAAAATATAAAATTGATGAAGTTTATAGTGGTTTATATAACCACATTCACACACATTTTAATTCATTCAATTTTATTTTCAATTTTAAATAATTCACCTTTATCTTCTTTATAATATATGAAATGGGAGTAGTAGTGGTCATTTTCATGTGGCTATGGGTGAGTGGATTTATAGTGGAGTACATGAGTAAGGGATCAGAATATGTCTGGATGAAAAATATCATGGATATCAATAGTGGTACACATTGATCATATGGCGTAGTTCTAGAGAGTTTTCAAAAAATTGAAATCTCCACTAGCCAGCCGGTGAGGACCACCAGGTATCTAGTGTCAATATTCTAATTTTATGTTAAATACACAACTAGTATTTTTATTGTAGACATTTCAAATAAAAAATTAATAGAAAAATCCATACCCCTTGATCCTATATAATAGTAGAGATATTCCTAATTTATAATAATTATCTCCCATATATCTTCCCTTTATCCCAAAATACATGACCAATATCATGGTTTTTGTCTAAATTATTATTTGGAAAATTCCAAATTAATCAATCTCTTTTTGAGATAACCACATATTTATAATGGAGGCTTGTATTCATTAATGATATAGTGATGAATTCCACATTATATAATAGATCAATTGATGATCTAATAATATTCCTTCATTTATTTATTAAACAATGAATAACTATTGAAAATATATGTTTAAAGAGTAAATATTATTGAATCAGCATAATAAAAATATTCATTATGGAGGAACCATGATATAAACATAATACATTAATGTTTATAGGGTAGATTGATTGTGACCTAAATGTTTCAACGATTACCCCCTTGGATCGGAGATAGTCTATCAAGACTGGGCAATTATTATAGGTAGTTTCTTTGATCATTCTTCATGATAAAAATATATTTTTAACTGAAACATTGAATCATTTTTTAAAAGAATTATTGATGATGGATTAATCATCGTTAGATATAGGTGAGTAAAACTTCTTGAATCAATGATTATTTCATGATATTTTTCCCCATCAATAATAGATCTGGTGAATTGGCATTCAATTCTTAAACATACCTATAAGTTAGCTCATTTGATGTACACATTAATGTTTTTGACTTTGGAATAACCTTAATGTCATGAAAAACATATATGGGATTATTATAAAACTATTTTATTATAAATTAATTAAATATTATCCATCCTTTATGTGTGGGATATTTCGCAATAGGTGTATGCCATGGTTTTTTCTTTAATCCATGACGATCTATAGTGTTACTTATTCAACAACCATGATATAATATGTTTGTTACCCAATGGGGGTATCCAATGAATTTTATTCATAAATATAATTTATGGATAAAAATAATATGATGAAAATAAAATATTATGATAACAATTATTTGTTTTTTTATCTATATATAATTTTTTACAACGAATAATTCCATGAGATGTTCATGTATATATAAAACCAATTTTTATTTTGATAACACATTTTATATATTTCTAAATGATTCTCATGATGAATTTTTTAAACATTACTTATATGAACTACTACATAATTTATATTACCATATATTGGACTTATTTTTCATGGAGCAATGAATAGGTGAACTATCATGACATGATTTTTCCTTGAGATGGAGTACAAAAGATATTAGAAGATAGATATGATGTAATTGATGACACAGTAGAAGTAAAATGATTTTATTGTTCACATATAGTAGGATTCAATTTATTTCTAGAGGAATGAAATTTCCATGATAATCAATTTGACGTGGATAATGAGTAATGTGATCACACAATGCAATGTTTATGTACATTATCATGTCATACAAGAATCTAGTAAAATTTTGTGTAGAATATATACATAATTTCATTATGATCATGGTGAAATATTAAAATGAACTATGGATACTAATTGTAAATTCTATCATCCCCTTGTTTATACTTCTAAAATGGGATTAATGTATGTAAAGATAGTAGATTGTAGTTCCTTGGATTTTTCATTACTGTTTATTATGTGACTTCAAGACTCTTATGCAAGATTTAAATTTTATTATTATAATCTAATACACCAGTTATACATGCAAAAATATTATAATGATTAATTTTGGGTTTCTTATATGGTTTTAATATTCACACTATATAAGGGGATCTTGGTGAACATGCATACTGCATGTATTGGGATTCGAGAAATAACAAAGGGACCATTTTAGATCGTTGATCCCTGAGGAATAAATCTATTAATATAAATGGAATAAACATCAAAGGGTACCATAACATTATTTATTTATTTACCAACTTTGTCATTTTATTTTTTTCGTCCTTCACACTATGAAAATGTTTTTTATTATTTAACATGTGTCACACCATACATTATGATTATTTATATTCAATGTGATAATATATTTGTTAATTTATTTTTATTATAATTTTTTATTTGATACTAGCTTTATAGATTATCCCCTGAAAAATATTATACCCTTGTGGTATGTTCACAACATCTTCTCTATGTGCAGGCATCCATTAAATCATGTGGCGCCCTAACATAGTCCTGGTGGTTTGGTTCAGTGTGATAAAATTTGATATCATAGTATACATTTATTATTTTCACATTGAACAATATGGGAAATTATATTATATAGATATGTGTTGTTGGACTCCTGTAGGGGGAGTCCTTATGTTCATAGGCAACACATGAGTAATGATCATTTCAGTTTTCATTAATGGGTTTACAATTATCATTAACTATGTGTTGAGGGTTCATCCATGAATCATGAAAAGTAATGTAAGATCACATTCCATATATATATATATATTTTCATATAGAATAATATTTCATTAAATTTGTTCCTTGAAATTTTCTATCATTCTAGGATATAGTTTTTGGCTCTGATCATATGATATATCTCTTTTCCATGAATGTTATCACATATATGATCTAGAAATAAAAGTTATAACATGAAAAGTTGATATTGTTTTGTATATATACGTGAAAGTAAATATTTTTTAAGGATGTAGTCCTTAAATATTTCTAGGTTTTATAAACCTAGTGTTATGGGTTAACTCCTTGGAGATCCTGTGTGATATCATAGAATGGTTAATATTTTATATTAAATGTTATAATGTTTCATACTTGTTATATAATATGTCAAATCAGCAATTACAGATGATACCTCTTAGATATATGGTTATGGTTCTCATTTCTCGGAGGGAAAAAATATTCTACCACATTCTATGGTGGAGGAAATAATTGATATTTCTACTATATAAGAACAATTTGTTCGTTTATTAACCGCTCATCTTCCAGGTGCCTTACCTCATTATCTATCCTAAGTAAAAGGGGAACTGAGGGCCATGGTAAAATTTTCTAGGTAGCTATATATTCATTATCATATATTTCTTAGTTTACTGTATGATCTATTTAAAATGATTATTGGGAGGATGTCATAGAGGGTATCTTCAACCATGTCAAAATGTTGTTATACTTAAACATGAAGCCAGTAGCATTCATGTTATAAGGACAAACTAAAATTTGGGTGTTCATGATGGGATAGTATTTATAATTTGAGGCCCTCACCTGGGGGCATTCAAATACATGTTTTTTGGTGTATCATATACAAAAAAACTAAATCATAAAAAATTATAATAGTTCATAGTGATATATAAGGTGTTTATGAAAGAATCTTAATGCTATCACTGTTTTAATATGATTATCCATTTTACTCTTCTCCTAGAAAAGGTATGTATATGATGTATTTTAATCATGTGATCAAACAATTTTTTAACCATAAATGATAAGTATTGAGTTTTGACCTAGATTCATAATAGTTCTACATATGACCCTTTCCATCAAGACAATACCAAATGATGATCAAATTTTTATTAATAGTCTACTATTCAGAGATCATGATAGTAGATTTCCTAATTCAAAAAATAACACATAATCCTATAGTAGGAAGTGTAATTCTAGATATGGGAAACATTGTAATGGTAAGTGAATTTACGAATGGATTATACCACCACTTAATTATAAGATTTATATACCATCAATTCTGGATAACTCATAAACTAGAGAATTGTATTCAAAGAAACTCATATCTAATGTATTCAACATGGTAATATATGTAATCTCTCATATTTAATCTCTATATCTATGTAGAAGAGGTTCCATAGGGAATAGAGGTAGACATTTTATGATTAGTATAAATCTAATTGATGTCCTCAACTATTGGACTAGAAAAATAATACTATGCAGAGGAAAAAATTGGAGGAATATAGTCTTTAAGACTAGGAATATGTTGTTTATTTAGTGTATTAGAAAATAGTGGATGGATGTGAGGGACTTTAGAATATTTTAGGTTCTTTTTTAATCATATATACATTGTCTATAGATTTATATTATATTAGTTATTATCATTACATAAAATAATTAAATTTTATTATCAGACATGAATTATCATTAATGTGGTCATGTGCATCACTTTTCCTTTATAAAAATGTGGAAATGAAAGTGGTCCATATTATGTGATACATATATATCCATATAGTTATTGATGTACATGGAATTTTAGGGGAAATTATGTTTCTAGAGACGATTTGATACAATATGTTCTTAACATGGAGATGATAAGAAAATTTCCAAGGTCATCTTTATTTCTTTTAAATATGGGTAATGTTTACTTCATGGAATAGTGGTAATAATTTTATGACAGGAGAATGAGATATTAGATATGGAAGTGTTTTTATAGAATATATAAATATCAATATGGTTATAAATAAATAAAAAAGGAATGTCTCTTTTTTCTAGAATAGATGGAGTCCCATTTTCTTTTAATCAAGTCATGGATCACTATTAGGACATATTTTCACATTACATAACTATATTTTCAACTAACAGGGGATTTGACTAACAATTTTTTTTCAAAAACATTTAATGAAAACAGAGATACTATTTAATTACAAAAAAAATAATCTAACACCTTAAGATATAGAAGAATCATTGTTAACTAATTCAATCATGTTAAAATAATTCTTCATATATTTTTTCCATTGAACTCTATTTAGCTCTTTTTCAAGATCATACATGATAATGTCATCAAACTAGTAACAAATATTCTTACTTGTTTGAATGCCCTACCCAATACCTACCTTCCATGCAATGAATCCTCTTACAAAATTATGATCTTACCCTTTTATCCATTCCATATGTTCTTTATTTTCTTCCAAAATTAACATTATCCCATACATTTTGTCATCATCTTTTTGGGAGGTGTTAATTGAAAATATATCACCAAATATATATTCTTTCTAATAAACTATATGAACAAATATTTCCCCATTTTTTAGACCCTTATCCTGATTAGGGGCGACCACACTACAATAGTGGTGTGCCACCGCCGATCATTCCTACATCAATTTTTAATCCTCCATAAACCTCAATCCTACTATTGTTCTTTATAATGACAATAATAAATAGAATTGTTTTCATTAACATTGTGTTCAATTTCATCACATTAAGATTTTTCTTTTTGTGGTATCTTGTTTTCATTAATTATGTTATGTACTAATAGCCCTTTCACCCTTTAGATTTGGGCCATTTTATCATGATGAAGCCCCTAAAATCAAAATTTACATTATATCCCTTACTTTTCTTAAGGATTTCTATCAGTATACCTTGAATTTGTTATGCTCAATGTTTTCAAAAATGAAAATAAATTTCATCACTATACACTTCATAAGAAATTCCATGTGCTTAATTAATTTTCAAGGCCTGAGTTGATTCATTTTCCCGAATGGTCCCTTAACACTCTGAACCTTAAATTGATTTCGAAGCATAATTGTCAAAAATCCATTTTTCATGTTTGACCTAATCACTACATCCAAACGACCCCCTATGACCAGCATTATATAATCTTGAACATTTATGAATTTTTGACCTCCCTCACTTCCTCCAGGAGACATTGCTGTACGAACATGTTATTGAGCATATTTGACAATATCTATATCATATGACCCCTAAAATCAATAAAAAAGTTTCCTGATGATATGTAAAAAATATAGATTGTGGCCTTGGTTTCATTGATGATTTGATCAAACAACCCTCCAGTACATTCCCCCTCATTTCGTTTTTCCTCGAACATGGATTTATTAACCAAATATCACACAACCAAATCACATAACATTATACCATACGAAACCACAATAAAAAAATGACAGATCAAATGGAATACATTTTTGGGGGGACATAATCTATTTATGATTCATCGAAATGATTAGATACCTCCAAAAAAGAATAAGAATATAAATTCAAAGGTTTTTGGTAACGAAAATCAATGATGTGATCTTGGTCCCTAAGAATATTATAGATGGACACTAAGAACTAGTCTTCTATAACAAACACTAAGACCATGTCCAAATTCTAGTTGTTGATCCAATTACCTCATTTACATGCTATCTATAGGGTCCCAATCTCTTGAATAAGGTGAAAAATTCCACCACTATATCAAATAATGTAGGATGTTTTATTTGAAATATTACCTAACATCAATCACAAATAATTATATTAGAATTCACAAAACATCAAATTCAACTAAAATATGAGGAGAAATAGGGTGAAAAATAACTGTATGTATACTATAGTAACATAAAAATATTCCAATCAAGTTTCCAAACATTCATATAATCAATGAGTTCTATAATGTATGTGGGAATTAAAGAAAAAACCAAGACATCCATTGTTGGGAAATCATGATTCATGTGTTAATGAAATTGAAACTAAAATATGAAGTAGAGAGATTCATTATAGGCATGAGGGAATTAGACCAGGGCTTGATTAAATCATTCTCCAATGAAAAGAAAATAATACTATACCAATTATCTAGTTGGAATACAATTTCTAACTCAATTATAACTCAAAAAAAATATGGATAAAAACCAACCAATGGCCAATGATTTTTGAAGTTAGATATTATATTCAGATTAAAAATATAAGTGGAATTGATGAATTATTCATAAATTTAATAATTTTAATTAATACATGAGTGATTTCTTGGTAAAACATTGATATTATCACAATAAATTGAGAAATATCATTCTCTCTAAAACATTTTAAGGACGTTTCGAGGACATCACATCATAATATTTATATGCGTCAATGGATATACATATATCAGAAATCAAATTTCCCAAATTCTATCTTTTTTAATATAAAAGATACAATTCTATTGCTTAGTATAAGAGGATGATCATGATCTATACTCATCACTACCTAAATAAGTATGGAATTATGCTCTAGGTTCAAGGAGTTGATATTAATGTAATAAATAGACTCCACAATGAGTGAGTCAATATATACTTGTAAAATATTATTCATGTGATAAATGAACTCTTTCAATTTATTCATAAGCCCAAATAAAATTAAAAGTAATCATATTACTCACTCTTTCTCGATAACGCTATCTTCATCATGTCTTCTGCTCTAACTCACATTTGTTGATAGCCGGGTTGAAGATAAATTTTAGAGAAACACTGGCCAACATATAACTGATCTAAGAAATCATTGATCAGGGAAATTATATAAATGTTATTAACAATCACCTAGTATATTATTTGGAAATACACAATGAGTCTAATACTACATTTTCCCCTCATGGTGAGAATGGAAAATTCATCATCCAATGATATACTAATCTTGATAAATCTTTTATTCTCCAAGTCCATGAGTTTTACCATGATATCCATTAACACAATTGATTCAAGGTGACATGGGGGAATCATTATGGTTTCTCACATTGAAATATATCTATCTCAAAGTTCACTACAGTATCATGATCATGGAATGTCTTGATCTTCCTCTTCACTCCCCACTCAGCATGACCTATGAGTCGATGTACTCTACAATAGTTACTCCTTTTTTGGTGGGAGAGGGGTGAACCCTCAAATTTCATGGGGGTCTAATACCAACATTTTTATAACATTCCTGATTCTATATCTTTTAAACCATGACAACTGATTTCCATTTCCCAAAATTCCCAATAATGTCCGAAGGGTCACCAAATCTCATTCTGTCATCTTCATAAAATAGTAGTGTGATGAATAACTTCCTTAGATGATGTGGAGGTTCACAAAAGCATTAGTGTTGATACTAAATAATCATGGGTTGGGTAAACAAATAATTCTAATAAATCTAAGGATTGGTTAGGAGATTTAATTATCTAGACGGAGCATATCGTATCTTCTAAGACATGTTATTTTCTGTAGCGTGACTACAAAAAACTAACCTTCATCATGGAGTTATCATATTTGGTCCATGCCTCGATGTGATAGTGAAAAAATGTATTCGTAGAGAGTATTATTGTCTACATATAGCACATGAACAGATGAAATATATTTAAATAGTGGAAATGTAAACTATTATAAAGGTTTGAAATATGGAATTATTTGATGTTAGAATTTGAGTTATCATTCTACCCAGTAATGATAGTGTCACTGTTTTTTATATTATGAACAAATAATTGCTTTCTCATGAGCCATGGGAATGTCCTTTATAATATTAGTTGTACCCTATAACCTTATTGGTTGTCTAGAAGATGGATGCTTCTATGTATTATAGATTAAATACATATAACAAATTATTCATCACATGTGTTTTTTATATATTGTTTAAATGTGGGAAAAGATACATAACATGTGATATTTGTGTTATGGTAATAACTAAAGTAGTGACCTCAAACTCATGTGGTCATTTGGATACTAATAATGTGATCCATGTATACTGAAGTGTTGTAATCCCAAATTCAATCAATGAATTGTTTAAGTGATATATCCAATTCTATAGTAGTGTAGTTTAAACTAGATTGAAAATGATTCACTATGACCTAAATTGACAGTTATTGTGGCCATGGATATAAACGGACATTGTTGGATTTCTATATAGATTTATTAACATCTAACGAATAAAGGTCAAGCACAAGAATCATAGTATTTTAGACTGATAACATCATGTTACCTAATATAAATAAGAGGATGTCATGATTCAATTTGAGATAGAGTTTCCATGTAAATCATTTAAATGTGAGGCTATATGGATTATTGACGATGAATTAACCAATTATGAATATATCATACATATCTAATAAAAACATTTAGTTGATTAGCTATTAAATGTTTATGTTAGTGTGCTCATATGCATACATGGTATATTCATGATCATAGAATATGAAAGAGACACACATTTTGCCATTTTCTTCCTTGAAGGATTATTGAAGGACATAAGAAATCCAATAATATAGAAAACAATGTAATATTATCAAACATTATGTTAATCATAATGAATAACTCAGACTCTGGATGATATTAATTTATATTCAATATGTGACATCTATCGAGCATGGGATAATGATATTGAGATTTTTGAGTTCACATACTACAGCAATACCAAGATACATTTTAGACAGAACATTATTAGTCTCATTATGGGAGGTAATTTTGCTCAACACTATATTTCCATGTGGATGGATAATTAGTTTTTATGGTTCCTAATATGTTTCTTGATGAAATTTATATAGTTTATTTGAATCATAACTAGTTTATCTATACCAAATGAAGGTATATTTCTTATAATGGTCATAGTAAAAGACATTTAGACTTTTCTATTTGTGATAGTATTTTCAAAATATTGACTCCTCAGTTATGTGACTAATATATGTCAAAAAAATTGGTGATATTGTTTAACTATATAGGACTCACCCAACCAATCTTAATTGGATTTAATGTGATTGGTGTGATACATGTATTTATGTGACATCCTTATGAAACTAATGGTATAATATAAATTCTAGGGACCTCAGGAATAATTGGGAGATAATTTTCCTTTTAAATGATAAAACAACCCTACTAAAAACCATAATCATCCAATCCACTATAAAATTCATGATTTCAAAACAAAACACAAAAAATAATAAAACCAATAAAACATATTAGAGTAAATGAAAAAACCAAAATAATTACTAGAATAGAACCTAAATACCAAAAACCTATAAAATCCCAAATAACATCAATCATCAAGACCCATCCCACTCGAAGCTCTAAATCTACATGGCATGCCTCATAATTTAGAATATTACACAATGTACTAATACACAGTTCCATTAAATTAGACATGGTAGATGAAATCCACAAATAAAAGTAGTTTCAATGTATGGTTTCACCTAATCTCAGAATGATTTCCCCAATTACATCAAACCTCATGACACTAGAAATAAACATGTTAGCAAAACATATGTAATAAAATTTATGCAGAAAAAATAATTTATAAGAAAAACAAAAAGAATTCCATGATAGGGGATAAAAAAATTAATGTAAATTATCAAACCCCTAAACATATTTCAAAACACACAATTCATGCCAATGTGATAGTTCCATACTGATGGGTTGTCTCTCATTTAACTACTAATTCAACACCATGTGACTAATACCCATGGATCCAATAGTGAACACCCTTCCACATAGTCACCTCTAATAAAAATGAAATGATGTGAACCACATATTAAAATATCAATGCAGTCCCATTTGAAAAAATATTATATCTTAAGATAATTTCAATTTTATCCTTTAAATCAATACAAAACAATAATTTAGAAATCCTAATTTTAAAATTTTGAACTAGTGGGCTTTCGTAAACAAAATTAAATTTTCCACAATGTTAAAAAGCCATAACATTTTATGATTTCAACTAAAAATGAGACAATTATATCAACGCAATTTTAAACAAAAAAAATTACTAAAAAATAATTCATTATTTTATTAGTCAAATAGATACATGATATTAGATTACTAACTCAGAAAGTTTGGAAAAACATCTATGAATGATAGAAGAAAACCTCAATATCTGAGCACAAACCATATTCTATTCACCATATATGACATCTTATATTCATGATTTACATAACAGAACATAAATTTATCACCATTATAATATATATATTATTAAAAGAGAAAAAAGAATATTATTTCTATAAATAACAAAGAAAATCATGTAATAACTGACCAATACATACCCCCTATCATTCTTTAATTAACCTAATAATTTTTACAAGATTTAAGGGAATTACCACTCATGAAGATGGATAAAATGGAATTCATGTGATAGAGTGATTAGGTAATTAAAATATGTTTTAGGATATAATTCAAATTAGATACACATTTTGGGATAAAAATTGTACACCACATGGATAGGCTACATTGTTTTCCAATAAATGTTGTATTCATGTGGTGCAACTATATTATGTAAAACCATTTCATGGTTGCCTCGCTTGGTTAGCAAAAACATATACCAAACATTATATTTCTTATATTTCTTATATTTCATGTTTTATATTTTCCCAAGGGCCCTCGTAGAGTTCACCCAAACTATTCTTCTATATTGTGCCTACTTTCTTCACATTCATAGTTTATTGGGGATAGTTCATCGTTTCTACTAACTCTGAACGAACCGTGCACCTACAAAAAAGACTCCCAATTATTCCCAAACCACAAAGGTCCTCCCGAAATAAAACAATTTTATAATTTCTCACATTTCATGAATAAAGGGTCATTATCTTAGAACCTATGGTGAAAAAGTCTCCCCACCATCGGACAGTATGACTCTATAAAGTAAAAAACACTATTTTAGATGAATTGTTTGGGTACATATTTTAAATTTATATCTCATAGTCCCATGATTATTCACAAAAATGATCATGTTCCCAGAAAACCGAAAATAGCTGATGATTTTCTAAGGAATTATATTATCATGCCTATCAAAAATCCACACCAGCACAAGAATAAATGTGGAATACCACATTAGTTAAATGTTATCTAAATTAATATCATTTTTATCATATGGTTGCTACTTCATTAATTGATATACATGAAGAAAAACATGAACTGAAAGGGACCATGGTCTTAAAGAAAATTAATATTCCACAAAAAAATTTCTTTTATCATCTCAAAAGGGAATATGTACCATTTTGAAACTTTACCTATCTACTAAAATGATCATGGAAAATCCTTGGGGAGTCTCTGAAGTACATATGATTCCACACCTAAAATGATAAATGGTCAGAGATGATGATCTACATAAGAATTACTATGACACTGAGATATCTACAACAAATTATTTATCAATTTAATGTTTTTATGTCTCTTATACAAAGATTGGTCAATTAAAAATTTCTTGACTTTTCCCATAGAAAAATGTGGACAATAACAAGGATGACCATTCAATGAATCAAAATGAGCTATATGTTTCATGGAATGAATACCTTAATCCATGGGAACTCCATAAAATGTTGATGATCATCAATATAGTCACTAAGACCCATATGAAAAGTTATATTTAAATCCTCCCGATTTTGTAATTCAAATTTAAATTTTCCTATTATTCTAAGATGATATTTTGCAGTCATTGTCAACTATGTTCAGATGTATTGATGCATTATTTTCAAAAAAAATAGGAAATAAACCTAGGTTCTTTGATAGAATAAAATGACTGTAGAACACTGTGCATCATTAAATACTAACAATTCAATTTTTTTGGAAAGAATTTACCATATTAGTTCAATTAAACTGGATAAAATGATCTAAATATATTAGCCAATACACTATCACCCATATGCTATCATGTTTTCTATTCATCCATGGTATAACTATCAGAATATCAATTTTTATAATCCACCATTTCCAAATATAATTTAATAACGGCTATAATATAAACATTTTCTATTGATGTTAATATGAGACCTACTTATCTGTGGGAGATCTAGAGACATATTCTTCTAAATATTTTTTCATGACAAACCACTAAAACTATTCTTTCAATGTTTTATAAATATCGTAATTCCTTGACGAATAACCCATTTTTTATGGTGTTATTAAAAAATAATATGATCCAAACAGGCAAAAGGTATGACCATCTGAATTCTAAACTACATTACTGAACTTCTATCCTGTTACAAACCCTCAACGGCCTCCCCAATTGATATTTTTGACCTTATACCAACATAATCAAGACCAGATTCCCAATAAACACTAACATTCTCAACCAAATACAGAATTAGTAAAACTGTATGGAAATATGAAACACCACCTTTTGTAATAAATCTAGATACATATCTTCTATGAATGACTTTAGTTTCCATTATTTTGGGGACTCTTTAGCAAACATGGAATATGAATTCCTTCTCAATTCATCAACTATAGAGTTCCCATTACCAATTTTATACATCAAATAGATTTAAAAAAACTACAGATATATAACCATATGTGCCTCTATAATGTGGAATCAAATTATGAGAAAATGTGTATCAAACTATTTTGTTCTGTAAAAATTGGGAATATGTCAACAAAGGGATAATGATGCAATGTATTGAAATAATGGATCATAACATCTAATTACAATTCATGTTTTGGATATACCATATCATGAACACATAATCATTGTGAAACATAATAAAAAATATCCATGAATGGGAACACATCATTTCCCAGATATCGATGCATAATAATAGAATACGTATCCCAATCCAAATTTTGAAAACGTGAGGAATTGAACTGATGTAGGCCTATGCACATGTTCATGAATGGATTTTTTGGATTTCATAATTCTATTGGAGTGGAAAAAATTTATTTGTCAACACATTAATCAGTGGTTCTATGTATAAAAATAAACCTACAAAACATCTATAGAATCCCAAAAAACATTGGAAACTATGTATCTCAAAGGCATTCCTAGGAGATTTCCTAGAGAGAATAACTGATCTATTTTTTTGATATAATTAAATGAATCTTTAAAAATTAATTTTAATAGGAAACAAACATATTACCTATAGAAATCACACTATGATAACATATAAGAATGGTGATGCTCCTTCATGATACCAAACACTATATCCACGTGTTACTCAATATTTATTATCTCCAATATTATACATGAATATCATAAAAAGCACCAAAAAGAAATCTTGATACCATTGTATGATTTAATTCACCTATATGATTAATATGTATTGGGAGTTCATAAGACCAATGGTCATAAAAATAAAATAATAACTGACGTATCTAATTAAGAAAGCTTTCTTCATAATATCCTCCATACAATCATGAAATTGGTGATTCACTGAATTTCATTATACTCTAGGGAATTAAAAGGACCCCGTCAGTATACTAAACATATAAAAAAGGTGTGGAAAAGGATAAAAATCTGTTATCATAACATGGTTAACATCAAAATGAAACACAGAGGTTTTAAGTGTTTAATCCCCCTTTTTCACAAACATAATTGGTCAAATGAACTATTTACTTTTCCACACTTATAAATGATGCTTTATCTCCATTATTTATTATAGTTACATCAAAAAAGGTTGAAATTGAGATAAGAATTTTCTGTATAAGGAAGCCAGTTGTAAAATCCACATCTCTTATGGGCAGCAACCCTGAGAACAATTTTTGGAAAATAATGGAAATTGGCCTTAAATAGTTAGAAAATTCTTAATCCCTATCACATTCATTGATGAAAAAATCAATGACGCAAACTAATAATAGATAGTTCCAACGAAGAGTGCCAAAAGTCAAAAACTACTAGTCATTAGTTCACTATCTCTTCTAAAGAGTTACATGATGCCATCCATGTATATGATAATAATATATCTATCCTAATAACTGTTGTGAGATTTAAATGATGTCAACCCATACATAATTAGAATCATATCATGTAAAATCCATCACAACTATATAAAATCACAACGAATATCATCCCCATTGATAGTTATAGGACATTATTAACACATAATTGAATGAAATTATATTTTTTAATATGTATAGAAGTTTCAAAATACAAGGCCTTATCACATTAGAAAAACACATATGATTAACTACACGAGAAGAAATAAATATATGGGATGATCCCATAGGAAAGTTCTTACATAATCTTTTATGTAAAAAGATTCAACCCTATTGACATAGATGGATCATATTGATCATCCATGATCACCTTCTATGATATTTTCACTTTTTTTCTCACTGTTCTTTTCCCATTGTTACACATTATTTATAACAATAGCTAAAGAGTCATGGTGTTCTTAGAATCAACATGGTTTTTATATTATAATGAAAATAATAATTGTTTTATACTAATCCTACTAATGAATAATTGTTTTAGAAACCATTAGATGTGTTTTTAGCACACGACCATTCATAATTTTGACTTTAGAGATAAAGACACACCATCTTGATGAAATTGTGATATCTCTTGGTGGTTCTGTAAAATCTCACTTCATATGTTCAAAAGATCCAACTTGTAAACATATATGCATCAATTTTGATTTAATAAAAATGATTAATGATCTCGTAGTCTGATTTTGAGGTCTACCATCACTCTTCATATTTGTGTCCCTCTTATACATGTTTCCACCATTATAGTTCCCACATGTTACTCTTTGAATAAATTGTTTCCCAACAATATTATTTCTCAATATATCACCTTCATTGACCATAAATATACTAATTTTTTATAATCCCTGATACAAATAATAAAAATAATTAAGGAAATATAAGGCCTCAAAAACCGACTCGAAGGGCATTTCATCAAGGATTCTCTTGTAGCATAATCGAAGGGAAAATAAAAAAAATTCACAAAATTAACCATTACACTATCAAATAGAGACCATATTTCTTCAAAATGAAAATGTCTATTTTTTACAGTCTGAAAGATATGAATATATAATTTATGTATAAATAATTGTTAAAAATCTCACAAAGATATACCATGTTTCAATTTATCCCGAATAGGTAATTCCCAATATTTAAGTTCTAAATCCTATATCACATATATTTCTAACATTACTTTCAACATTATTAGTGTCCCCAAAAAATAAAAGTCTCAGTTCTTCTGATTAAACCAAACAACAGTTTTTTTAACATAGTGCCCCCCTAATTTTTTTTGATTATGATTTAGGAATTGAACTGAATAGTCAATGTGAAAAGGATTTTAATTTATAATACCATTATCCAAAGCCAGGAAATTCATGAAGAATAGATGAAATAGATTTTGGGTCACCTTTGCCTCATGTCCAAACACATTATTTGTATCAACCAAGAGTTAATTTTGACAATTCCTACCAAGTTCTATTTAATATAATTATAAAATAACTCAATTAATCTATCTCCACAGAAACATAAGGCTTTTAAATTCCATTTTACCACATCAAATCATATCAATACATAGAAAATAAACATTTAAGGCATCATCAATATCTCAACCATTTTTTAAAATACAAAAACTATTGTTCTCAAAACGTCCAATTTCCCTATTTGAAAATTTTTTCACTTATTTATCCATATGGTAAACCATTAAACTCAGAATAACTAATACAATATCATTTGGATGTCTTAATACTAAGGAATGAAAATCTACTTCCATTAGATAAACTCACAATGATGAGGTGAAAAATTAGGAAAAAGTGTCATTAAACACTCATGTACCCAAACACCATGTTAAAATAAATTTTAATATCAAGAGTTTAACTATTAATTTTTATTCATTTTATTTCAGGTTCTAATAATAATAAATTTTTTATATAAACCCATGATATATAATGATAATAGTTTAAATTTAAGGATTAAACTAGTTGTTACCATTTGTACCATGATGTTTGACATACCGGTGACAGCTGAACTCATTTATAATATTCCACCTATTCTATTTGGAATTAGAAGTGATAGGTAAGTGTCTATAAAATTGGTGAAATCCCAAGTAAATTAAATTTTGAAAATAAATTCCATAGACCTCAAGAAAAATTGTGGGATTATTTTCCATCTGAATTACAAAACATAAAAACTACAAAAATAATTTCTAACCAAACCTCTATATGATTCATGTGTACAAAATAAATCCAAAAAGAAAAAACCCCTGTAAAACATATCATTGAATAAGAGGAAACCATTATATAAACTCAAAGATAACCAAAATGCAAAAAAAAACTCAAAAATATCTAGGGAAACTGCTAGAAAAACCGAACCCACTCCAAGAATCAACTTTACATTCTATTCCAACATTATTAAGAAACATAACTAAAAAAATGGGATACCATACATTTACCTATGTATTAATAGATGACATATTCAAATAAAAAATAGTTCCTAGTGTTGGGAATCATTATATATTCTGACGAATTTTCCCAAAGGAAAAAATTATTGGTGATTTTATAAGAAAAGTAATGATGAAAAATCATTTATACAAAATCAAAAAAATAATTTGCAAGAAATTGTGATAAAATTTAATAAAAACATGTTATAATCATTGTTAATACCCATAATAATATCTTTAAACAGACCTTTAATTCCCAAGATAATGTTTTATTATCATGACTAGTCAATCATTAATCCACTAAGTCCCCCCATTGTGACCAATACTAGGTTCCCCAATATACCATGCCACTTCCTAATGGACACATATATTGGAAATGAACCGAAAGTAACTGTTTATTCCATAAAAATTATAAAATTATACAAATAATAATAATTTATTTAAATATATGGTGACAAAATTCCAAAACTCAATGAACATGTAATTTTAAATTGTACAATTTAAAATTATCAACAAATGATATCATAAGAAATTGAACTAATTTTCTATAATTTTCTAAATCTGATACCTATTGAGAGTTACTATAATAAAAGATCAAGGATTTTACCACTATTGGAATAAGAAAATTAAATTGAAACTAATTGTACATGTTTTATGTCAACTAGTGATAATATATTATTCACCTACATCAAAATGGTAAGTGAAAACAGAGAATCGAACATGAAAACACCATGATATGATCACAAATGACAATCCGTAATTATACCAAACATTATATAATAATTATTTTCATCACATAGTATATATATATCACCAATAGATTAGATATATTTTTCCTTGAGGGTGAAACATTATTATTCATCAATGAACTAGTAATAACATGTACTTATTGATAAATCCATGACTTAAATACTCTTAAACACACTTAAGAATCCATTCTATATCCAAGGGAAACATGTCCTAAGTATGTATAAAAATGAATTCGATTAATGTTGTTATTAATATTTAAATGGATATCTCACAACATTATTTAGAATAGATCCACATTTTTAGCAGTTCGAATATTATGTAATGTGGTCAGGAATAATTGTTTTGAAAAACACGCACCAACCAGGTAGTGCTACTATTTGATGCTAGCCCATCGCACCATTTACATAGTTATAATTTCTATGATTTAACCACATGATTAACATTATTTACCTTTTGATTTTTCCCTTTAGAAATACACATGGTTTGGTTAAACTACACTAATAATTTGATATTTCATAATTCTTGTTATCTTAAATTGAACAGTTTCCTTGATATGATTCACGGATTCTACTAACCCTTCACATACCATTGAACTCAATAATAAAACTAAATAATGAAAACCCCCTCAAAACCTCACAAAACATAACCAAAGCACTATAAAAACTAAAAATACCTATGTAAATGGATATTTAATTAATACATGAGGTGATAATGTACCTAAATAATCTATCACATTACAATAATTGTGAGGATATTGAGTTGGAACCTGATGGATTATAAAAATGGAACCCTATGGAGATTATAGAAATGAGAGATAATTTCCATCAATGGAAGATTTTATCATTTTAATATATTGAATAGAATTATAGATGGATATGGGACGAGACAAGCAAGAGACAGAATGATGTCTTACCTTAATGGATAAGATGTTTGAGGATAAATGATGATGGTAAATCACTATAATGAGATGTTATTATTGAGATCATATTATAATTCAGACCTTATAATTAGATATAATGGTTGTTTATTGTATATTTATTGTAATTTTACATTTTTAATTCAATATTATGGGTGAGTTAGAGGTAATTTTTAAGTATATAATGGTCAGGTTTTTAATGTCAAAGTAATGAAGATGGAATCTGTATTATGGTGGATGAAAAATATCAACCATATACATAGGGGGTAACTGTGTTAATAAAAAATATATAAGTCTTAATTTGAAAGCATGTTTCCCATCATCAGTGTGCTAGAGGTACCATAAGCTAGTTGGTGATGCCCATCAGCATACAGGTGCATCAAATCTCTGGTTGAAATAATTGAACCCTAATAATTTTAATTGTTCATATGTTTCCACATTCTTCAATATAAAATTAAAATTAACATAATCCTATATATAATTAAATAGATTCCACATGGTATTTAATTATCTCCCATCCATCTCCCTTTGATCGGAAAACCATTCTTCAATATTATAGTGTTCGATTGCTGATTTCTTCTTTAAACAATTTCTATTTCTTTTTACTCTTTGTGAGTGAAGAAAATATCTATATTAGATCAATGTTATACACTCTGATCATCTGATTAATCTATAATTTTTCATATATTAGTGGAATATATATCAATTTTATTCCATTTATAGATCAATCCAAGATATAACATATATAATGATTCTTTAATGGGTGTGTGTAACTATATCATCATACAAACAAACCATTCTTGATAAAGTGTTAATGATAGAACCTTATTCTTTTGATTATTTCCTGGAAGGTTACTTGTGAAATTAACATATAAATAAATACCCTTCTTGACTGAAGATAAACTCTTATGAATGGTGGATGATTCTAGGTATGTTCTATAGATTTATTTTCTTGAGATACTACTCTTCTTGGTTTTCATCTTAAATCTATTTTTTGATGATATATTGATGATCGATCATTGATAAATGGTTACATATTAGTTGAAATTATATAATAAAATAATCATGAATCAATCATGATTTTATTATATATCCAATAAATTGGTGTCCCACTATTTTATATATCATAGAATTGGATCTATTGATGTACACCATAATATTTGTGATTTTAGAATCACCTTATTGAAAATGAATTATCCTAATAACTCATTATAAACAAAATTTAAATAAGAATAAACCAGGTTATGAATTTTGGTTGATCCATATTGTTATATATTGGTTTTTTATGTCGTTTTTCTATGATCTCAGAAAATTATTAGATTTATTCACCAACATCCTCGATGTATGATGTTCTAAAAAATTTGTGGATCTCCAATTCACTTGTTTTAAATGTACACTTCCTGTATTGGCGTCCCATGATGATCATTCTAGATTATAATTATATGTGGATATTTCTGTACCTATGTGACATTTTTATGATGATTTACACCATGATTGGTGCATATATCATATTTAACGATGTTATTATTCAATCACATGTATTATATGATTATACAATATTCCCATGATTATTTTCTATGATTTCATTATATTCTCTACTCACTTATATATTTTCATAGGCACTTGAGGTATTTTTTTTGGTGATGATAATATGTTTTTCAGTATGAAATGATTTTACATAGCAGTTGAGTGGACAAGATTTTCAAAAATTATATTAACATCCATGAGAAAAAATTAGAGTCTCATTGATTCCATGGATGTTCTGCAGTAGAAAAATATAGATAAGTTAAATATTCCACCTTTAATGATTCTTGATTCCAAGTGAATTATGAATAAATGTATCAATGAATTCATCATTAATTTTGATTAACATAACATACATGACTCCCACTGAATGATGAGTAAAATTTAATTATAATTTGATGAGTTTTTAGGGTGACTTTATAAAACATGATCTTGCTAGATTTCAAAAAATTAGATATACCCATGTTTATCCTTTTTCCATGGGGAAGAAAGAGTTATAGTTATGGTTTAATGTTGAATTGGTTATCATAAAATATAAATTTATGTGATAATATATTTCTTATTTTTACATTATCAAAATTTATTATCTTAGAATATATCTATTATACAGGCACATATTTTCTACAAATGCAATTGTGTTTTCTTACAATGTTTTATTATTGGATACCTATAATGTGATTTTGGTGATCTTATATACATAATGTATAAATAATCGATAACCAAAATTGGATTTTGTTACATGGTTTACCTATATGTCATAGATCTAGTGGTGGAACCAAGATTGGCAAAAGATGATACCACAATTATTTATATCTATTATCTTTTCTGGTCTTATTCTTAGCTGGATGAGCCACATCATGAGGTACATTATTTATTATATTTCATGTGCCTGACATAACGTTATGATTATTTAGATAAGAAATTTTATAAAAATTATTTAATTTGTATTATATTTTTTAGGCAAGGTTTTTATATTTAGGGCATAGTCTCCTCACAAAGTATTTTATGACCCTCTCTCCAAGACGGAAGCCGCTTGTGTATGGGGAGGCACACTTGAGGTCTTGTGGATCTCTTGCTCAGAGAAATTTGTTCAATTTTAATAATTAAATGAATAATTATATAGGAAATATAGAAATATAAGTGATATATTATAGTATAATATTTGGTATTAGGTTGGTGTCTTAGTATTTTTTAAGTGAATATAAGTTGATAACAACCTAAATACAGATAGTTTTATTTTATGATGAATAATATTTATTAATATATTTAACAGTAATAAAAATTATATAAATTAAAATATTATATTCCATATTAATATAAATATAATCCCTTTATTTTTCTTATTCAACATTGTATTTTTTAACTATATCATTGACCCGTGAAATAATATATTGCAGAAAACCCCATCGATTTCTTCCAATACAAGGGAATCCCCAATTTTTTTAATAAAAATAACACATAATATAATATTTAAAATATATGAAATCACCCAATAAAAATACATTCACATGTTCCCAATCCATTAGTGTGATCACATAAATTTTATATAAAGTCTTTTATTTTAATCAATAGGCGGTTTTAAAAAGCTGAATGTATAACACTTAAAAATTTAATTTTTTATTTATTTTTTTCCCTCCAAAAATTATATAATCTTAATTAAATAATTAAATTAGTTTTCCTATATGTAATGAAATGTTTTTATGATTATTATACAACCCCTTTCATCGCAATTTTCATTATATGGGAAATCAAAACATTTCTCATGCATATATATGGATTTCCACCCCCATAAATTGATGTATTTTTCATCACCACATCACAAGGATGGAAATTAAACATTATTTACATATTCAATAATATATTCATAATATAAATTTCATTTCTAAGAAAAATATTTTTATTAATTTCTTACATCTATATCCATTCAATAATGATTAGGTTATTTTTCCGTACATATGGAGTACCACATACAGTAAGTAATGTAATTAGTTATTTACACATTCCATTCATTGATGGATATGAAATTGTATTTAATTTATAAAAAATATTGTAATATAATGATTTTGATTTTAGAGATTGTCGAGAAATATCTCCTCTTTACTATATTCATCCTACTAAATATTTTTTTGGGATTATCAATCAAACCTCATAAAATCATATGATGTAAAAATAACTCATTAGGTAACTAAATTAAACATGATCATAATGTTATTATAATGGAATAATTATGATTTAATAATCATGAAATTTTTTATCACATAGTAAAATAATTTATTTAATTTTAAAATTGGGATGTTTTATAATGTAGACCTCGAGAATGTATTTTTAGGAAGGGATGTTATGTTTCAATTTATTTTCATTTATAATTCAAAAACATTTCACCACATGTTTTCTTTTCTTTACATTATAATCTGCCTTATAGATTTAATGTTTTTATTATTATCAAAAAATTAATGCCTTTAATAAAACATTCAATGTAATTTCATTCAATTATTAATTTTTTTTAAAATTTATCATGTCATATGAGATTTTCATTATATTTTTTTGTAAATTATTCTAATTATTCATTAGAAATCTAATTTTTCTATATCTAATATTTATAAAATGTTATTTTCTAAGATTAATATTAATAATTAATGGTTTATAAAAGTATTATTCAGTTTACTTTTAATCTTATTACCGAGTTTAAGAAGAATAATGTTTTGTTATCTATTTCCAAATGAAGTAATTTTTATATAATGTTTGAATATAATGTTTTCTAATGTGTACACCTTAAAATTATTTTCCCTCCATCATGGAATATATCAATTAGGAATATTACACTATAATATTGAATTTTATTTTCAATGAATTTTTTTTCACATTACTTGATAAATATCCATTAAATTATATCAATATATATATATATATTATTTATGTGGAAAATGAAAATTCCATTTAGTAATCATTAATAGAAATAATTTATGAGTTATTTTAATGAAAATACAATATTTTATAGGATTTGTATATGTTATGGTCCTTGTAATTTTTTGGTGACCTTGATATATCTGTCCAATTATCTGGTTAATGGTTATGTTTGGCATAAAATTATATTGATCTTAATCAAGCCTTTTATTAGATTTATAAGGGTTCTATTAAGGGTTATTGTAAGGAAACAATGTCGGTGATGTAACAAAGAAACTATATCAATTTTCAATACATTATATTAATTTTTTCTAGAATTATTTTGAATTCATAATTTAGGATAATGATATTTTTTAATGTAATGATTATTTATTATAAGGATTAGAATATAAAAAGCCATACTTTTTAGGCATATATAAAATATATTATTAAATGAATATACAACACATAACATTGTGATCCATGAATAATGTTTATCGTTATTAGTTCATTGGAAGTATAAAAACATAAATAAGATATTCTCAAGTGATCTATACCCTCACTCATGGTGAATATCATAACTGACACTTCTCTTATACATAACACACATAAAAAATTTCTTTATATCATGGAAAAATAAAACATTTAATGGGGCGATCTCATATGATCATAAAGGATATGTAATGTATATATCAATGATAAATTAATCATATAATTTGAAAAATAGTATTAATACATGGAATTATCATTTGAATGATATACCATTCATAATATGGATATAAATAGTTATTCATGGAATAATTAATGATTTTTCATAAGGTATGAGTCATAATGTTATTAAAGAATGTGAACCATTATATTACAGCTTTGAAATATGACCTATGTTTTTTCACACAAACATAAGAATTGAAAATACTTTTAGTAGTCACGTCTCATTAAAACAAATATCATAGATGATTAGTTTTACACCCTATATCATCATATAATTAATACATGTTTAATCCCAAAACTATTATAGTCGACAATGTCGCTTACTGAACTTGTTTCGTAACACATTCTGGTACCATAATCTCTTGAGTTATGAATAATTTCCAAAATAATTAGAGGGATGTATAATTATAGTCCCATAATTTACATAGTCATAATATATTTTTATGTGTTCCACATGATCAGAAATCATTCATTGTATATCATAACATGTGGAAATGAAATAATAATCATAAAATTTTAACTTTTTTATAATAATATAACCCATGGAAAATAATTTGTTTTCAAAAACGACATATTCTCCTATTTATAAACCATCTTGGTAATTAATAAAGATATAATCCTTATATTATATAATTACTATGTCAAATTTGACATCAAATTATGTTATCATATATAAAAAACGTTCAAAGGATCATAAGAAAATTTCATATGGAAAATACATTTTCAAATTGAAATAAATAATATAAATTATTAATATTTCTCCAAATTTTAATAATAATTTATAAATAATCTCTGAAACTCATGATAGGATCCTCAAATACTTGAATGGTCTGGAGGTTAGGATACTAAGATTATATTTTTATGATAAAATATAATTTTATATTATTTTTTAGTTAAAATAAAAATGAATCTCATTCATAAATTGATAAGAATTTTAAATTAAAATAAAATTGTAAAAATTATTACATTGTTAATAACTAATTTAATCATTAATTTGATATTATTAAAAATATTTTATTGAAAATATGGACTAGTATGAAAAATATTCTTAATCAATAAGTAAAAAATTTTAAAAACAAATATCAAATATTTTTCAATAAAAAATAGATAAAAATTGTATTGATAATATAAATGTATATAAATAAAAATAGATTATGAAAATTCATTAGAATCAAGATAATTATATCATGAAATATCTTAATTAGAATCTTAATCATAATCAATCTTGATATATAATAAGAATATAACAAAACAATTGAAACAACAATGGTAGCATTTGAATCAATTATAGGGAAAATATAGAACCATATATTGATTTCAAAATACTCATATATTTCCCAAAACTACTCATAAATTTTAGTCATGTATATTATATACACCACAATGACAGTATCAAGTGGCGAATGTGACATCTGGCACTAAAAAAATAAATGTGAGATGAGAAATGCCCTTAACTGATGTTTAAATTACATCAAAACCAATATAAACTTCTAGATAATAAATTTAAATTTATTATAAATTCTTAAATGTGTTAATGAAAAAAAATATCATATATCTTCATGTTTTTTAATCACAACAACATTTGTTCAATTGTTTATAATAATAATAATCATTTTTATGCGACTACTATTTTATTTATCATGATAATTTTTGTTTGGTTATTCCAATACTTATAATTACCTCAATGATGAATAAATAAATTTTTAGTAAATCAATAAATAATATATTTATTAATTATATATATATATTTACAATTTTTCACTCATTAATGGTATATATTGAATGATTATTTACATATTTCATGGATATGGAAGATCGTACGTAGGAATGAATGTTATTTTCACATTTCGATCGATAAAATGAAAGCATGATAAATAAATAATTATAATTATATAATAATTATTATATCATGTAAATAATATATATATATTAGTTCTATACTTAATACCTTACATGTAAATTATAATAAAAAATCAATCACTTTGCATCGTAGAGGTTGTAATCCACACATATAGAAGAGACACATTTCAATTTTCCCGGGAATAGGAAGGTATAATGGTGAATATGATATTAAAATATTGTGTTAATATTTATGTATTAAATATAATTTACTATCATGAAATCCATCACAATAACCATAAATATATGATTCATATTAAAAAATAATTGTATCACTATATTGTGGTGGTTGTTCAGATGTACGCTAGAGTGATACCGTCACTACCTGTTTAAAGAAATAACGAGTGGGTGTAACATTTAATGAATGTATGAAATATATTATTTAAAATAAATATTAATTCTTTTATTTATTTAATTACACTGAAGACATATTTTAACATCCATGATAAGAAACACCATGATTGTCTATTGTTTCACACATCATCGACATACATTGCTGACTTATGTTGCACATAAGCTCATGTCTTAATGGAAAACAGTATAATACAAATATTATTCTGATATTCATATCCTAGATATTATAATTGATATAATTCATGTTATCAATTTTTATAATATGAAATCATGGGTATCTAATTATTTATAAATAAAATTAATGGCCAACTTAATATAAATAATGTTACAAACAAGGAAATTATAGAATATGTATTTTTCATATTTATTGATATTTATGTATTATAATGTTAATTTTAAATTTAAATGGATTCTTTTTTAAGTGTCATATATGATACTAAACAAGGGTTTCTTTGAAATATTTCATGGAACACAAGAATTACTTATACAAAAAAAATAATATAAAAATAATATTCTTATATAATATGAATGTTTTTACACCATTTAATATAGAAAAAAATATAAAAATAAATATTGAAACATTTATATTTTTATATGAAAAAATAATAATTTTCTAAATATTTATATCATAATATAATTTGAGTGAATTTTTATTATTTTTCCAAGAACATTCATATTTAGATTGATATTGAATGGTCCCAAATTATTATTGAAAATAACTTTTTCATCAAAATAATATATGGTTCTAAATTATATTATCAATAATTTTTTGAGTATTATTAGATCAAATTGATGTCGTATAATCCAATGTATTACATTGGTTAAAATTTTACATTGAAACTTGATATAAAACATTTCAAACATTTTATCATTCAACATTAAAAACATTCTTTTTCGTCAAATATGTGGGATTAGTTTTAAATTAAAATATTCAATATATTTTATTGAAATTTGGAAAATTTATTTCATATATTTAGTAATCATAAGTTATATTTTATAGGAAGTATATCTTAATTTTTTACCAAAAAAATGGTGCAATTAATTAAAATTATTTACAATGATTAATGAAATAATGTTTTTTAAATCGATAGACGTTATTCTTAAGAGTCAAAATGTCTATAATATTTAAAATAACCAATTTTTTGGAAATTATTCTACCATATACCATATTAAATATTATACTTAATAATATTGTAGGTATATTATATATGGGAGACCACCCAATAGTGTTTACATTTTTATATTCAAATGAATGTTAGCTTCCCTCCACTATAAAAAAGAAACAGTCCCTCGTAAATTCTTCACACGTATAATTAACATTGGATCCAAAAAAACATGATAAAAATATGATTTCAATTTCACACCTCCCATACAATAAGCCTCAAATTTATTATAAATAAAATAATGTAATCAATTTCGTGAAAACCAAAAAGAGTTACCAGATAAAGAGGTAAAATTCTTCAACATACTTTTTTGTTTTATTTATTTATCCACCACTTAAAATATTATTATTACATAATTATTTAATAACATAAATATAATAAACACTAATTTTTTTAATAATTCTATATAAAAATGAATCACTTTCATAAAAGGGATATATTTTCCTCATTCATCTGTACGAATGACTACCACTGCGTGATCCGATATCATTCGTTCATACATTACAACATCTAAATGTTGGGGATAATGATGTAATTATCTTTTTTATCAATAATATGTAATAATATTTATCCTTAAATACTTATATAATTTTTATATAGAACATACCATGATGATTTCTATTCTGTATGAATATGATAACATCGTTTGTTGAGGGGTGGACAACTGCCTCTTCATAGTGATTTGATAAATACATAACATACTTAGAATGTATTAAGGATAGTTTTAATTAAAAATATGCGACAAAAATGAAATATATAAGGTTTTAATGAAAAAACTTAATTAATATAAATTAAAATTTTCATTTTCATTAACACATTTTCACACACGGAACAAGTGAAAAAGAAATTCATGGATGTTTGGACTACGAACTTCTCCAATCGATGTGATTCCTTCCACATAAAAAGAATTATATATATATTAATATTTTATTATATAATATATAATATAAAATATTAATAAAATTTTATAGGTATAAATGTAGATTTCATTTTTTATATTGTTATAATTGATAAATAGGAACATTACGCATGCATGCATACGACATACCGTTTATATAATTGTAAAATTGGTTCATTTTTTATAACCATAATTCATGATTGTTTTTAAATGTATAAATGATGTATAAATATTTTTATTCTGTCATGATTATTAATTTGGATATGTTTCAAAAACTACTCCTTTAAAGTTTATTTACATAGAAAATATGTTTTTCCAAATAAACTAAATATTTTCCAAACAAAAGACTTCAACATAACAGTTTTGGTAGATAGATATAACATTGTAACAAGTGAAATAAAAATAATGATCAAAATTAAAATGTTTATTAATCTATTAAATAATTAACATAATTATATTATCCATGAATTTATATAATCATGTAACAAGTCAAACATAAGGTAAGAGATTTTGCCTCAATATAATTTTAATTAGTATTATTTTGAGGTTTTACACCCAACTTCTTTAATTAGGTATATATACAGACCCTTTAAAATATAATAGATTGAAATTTTTTATATTTATGTTATTTAATATCATATTATTATTTTTATCATGGGCTTTTGATTCAAATATTACAAAGTGGTATGTGACACATTGATTTAAAAATATCTTTCCATATCTAAATATTCAATTATAAAATATTTACCTCTATGACATTATTCATGTTATTAGTTGATGTGTTTATTCATAGAAGAGAAATATTAAATGGATTATATTCCTATATTTAATTTCCTTCACTGTTTTAAAAATATAATCTATTTTTTTATTTTACATGGAACATTGTAACAAATGTCAAAACGAATGTTCTATTCATAATGTTCACGATGACAATGAGTTTTCCACCACAGTGTGAATAATTTTATTTTTTGATCAGTTTGAAAGATCCCATTTTCAGATAAACCTCAATCACTCTTTTTATTTATTATAATATAGGTATTGAAAATGGTTTTCCATAGAGAATGGGAGTTTTGTTTTTCTAAAAATTGGTGTTTTCAATGATAAATGAAATTTTTATGTGAATGATTTTTTATATTGGTTTAAAATAGTTTGAAAATGGATTTATGTGTATGTTAGATAATTCATGATGTGTTACTTGAGAATTACATGATACGTTGGCCCATATAGCACCGAGAAATCATGTTACTGTTTAACATGGGGTGGCATAGATTGTGCTGAAATATCACATTATAGATGAAAATGGGGTAGCCCAAATAGCACTATGAAATCCCATTATATATTTACTTAGGGTGACCTAGATAGAGTTATTAAATCCCCTATGTATTTAAATTTTGTGGCTTATATTGCTCCATAAAATATATTTTTTTCTTAACTTGGGGTGTCCTTGATTGCATCAGGTGAGCCCCTAAAAGATCATTGAAGCATTTGGTAATGATAATATTGTAATTTCAGAATATAGTCATTCAAATTCCAAGGGGACTGAAAGGTGTTTGAAAGGATTTTATGAATATGACTCTCGATTTTAACAAAAGATTTTTTATTTCCATTCTATGTGATTTACTGATTTACTTTGAGAAACATGTGTGATTATTTTAATTGTTAAATTTTTTTGTTTCACATTCTAAAAGAACATTGAAGATATAGGTAATCATTATATGAGTTCTCATTTTCTCACCAAACTAACAATTTAAAATTTTTATATACCTTACTATGTTTTTTTTCACATGTTAAGTTTCTAAAATATTTACATTTTATTTAAGGATGGGTAAGGGAATAGAAGAAGTTGTGTTTAAATCCATTAGGATTTAGCCATAAAATAATCTATTATTTAGTATAAGAGTTTTTATATTATTAAAAAAATTGATACAAATACGAATTGTCCATCATTTATTATTTGGGTTTTTTATGTATGGGTGATTGCCTAATTATCTATAACTCAATACCTGTAAATATCTTCAATATTAAATAGTATAAATATTTGACTAAAACACAATATAATGCTACAATTTTTTCTAGGATGATATAATTGATATTTGTGGTTAAATAGTCAAATTATTTTTTAGAATATTTAGGATAATTAATTTATTATTTTATGATCAATACCACATATTAAATAAATGAAGAAGAATAAATAAATTTATAGTTGTTGAGTAATATGATTAAAAATAATTTGGGTGGACTTCTAATGACTATTTCTTGAGTAATATATGACCCATAAGTTACAAATAAAATAACCTCTATATGATGGATTGTGTTGATTATAAGAGAATTATAATTTTTTTCAATCTAGATTACATAATGAGGGGTCGTGAAAAGGGAGAAGTTTTGTCCTTTTTAACGGAGGGAAAAGTCTCAATAAGATATTCAAAAAATATTTAATTATTACTAAATTAATTATCATATAGAACTCACCCAAATTGATATTAAATAAATTTAAAATAATACATGTTTAAATTAAAATTATATTATAGAACTTTGACTAGATTTGATATCATTTATGACATTTTCTCCTGGATTAACCCTATCATTAAGGAATTTTAACTATGACTATAGTAAATAATATTAAATATTGATGGGATATAAAGTTAAAATTAAAGATAAAATTTATTTCATAAATATAAATATTATAACTATATTGATAATTTATAATCTAACAAATCCAATTTCATGATATTTAGGATTTATAAATAATTTAATATTTTACTTTATAAAAATATTACCTTTATTTTCGTATTCCATACTATTATATAAATTTTTCCATAAAGACAATAATAAATTTATAGAAATCAAATATAAATTCACTAGTCATCAATAGAATTTTATTATTAAGAATAATGTTCTTATTAAATCCTAATTAATTAATAAAATATAACATTTTATGTTTTTAAAATATTTTACATTGATTTTCTTACTTCTCACATAAGAACTGATTTAGTGTTGTTAAGAATTAATTGTAAATATTTAATCACTAAAAACTAAAAAAAGATAACATGTTAAAAATATTTATTTCAAATCGAAATAAAAAATTAAAATGAAACTTCACATCTTCTTATCCTTTTGTACAAAAATTTAAAAATACTTAAATCAATAGAGTAAAATTTTGGAATTAATTTAAATAATATAAATATCATTTTCTATGGAAAATGAAATTAAAATTTCATATATATAATTATATATATATGGTCTAATTTTTCTAATCTAATGAAATTTTTTCATGTTTTGCTTTTATTTTGTGACCATATCTCACTCTATATGTATTATTTAATCATTTTACCAACATAATGGTGAAAGAAATTTTATTATATTTATTATTAAATAAAACCATAAATTACTTTTTTCTATTTAAAAAATACTGAACACATCATTTAATATATTGAATTGATTTTATCCAATAAAATTTGTTGAAGTAGAAAATTTTAAACTATAATCCTACATACAAAATAAAATGAATTTTTTTTTCTAATGAATGATATTATTTTATATTAAAACATCGAAGAAAATTATTGAAAATTATTTTAAATATATTATTAATAAATATTTAAATAATTTAACTTTTAAAAGGCAATGTAATTTTTTAAATTTTGTAAATGTGAAGTTGTTTTTCTAAATTTATTTATATTTTTCACCATTCAATTAAAAACCAACGATTTCAAATTTTTTAAAAAATTTAGTATTAGATAAGTTTGATATATGGATTTCAATAATGATATTCTTTTTCATAATATGGTTTCTATAATATCCATAATTTAATTATAATATGGACTCACAGAAAGAAATAAATCCAAATTTTGAACAAAATGTATTAAGGGAGAATAAAATGACTTCACCAAAAATTTACAGATTTTATAGTAATAATTTAGCAATATTTATTTTTTGATTATATAATATATATATTTCATAATTTAGTTACATGTATTAATATCAACCCATTTAACATCTATGATATAATAGATTTAAAATAATAATATTTTGTTTTTCGTTTACGCTTGGTGTTGCTTGTTATATTCTCTAACAAGCAGTATTATTTTATTAACTCATGGTGTTACATTTTTTTGAAACCATTAATATATTTAATTCTATAAATTTGATCATATTCTTGGTTACAAAATGTTATATTTTTTTGAAAATTCTATTGATGAAAATGAACATCATAAAAATTGTAAATAAAACAATCTTTTGAAAATAGGGAAGGGAATATATGATGTTAATATTTAATTGCAAATATATAAGATTATAAATATATGAAAATTAGTGGTAATTGAAAATATAGTCATGGAGGAGAAATTTATCATCCAATAAATGATGGTGGGTGATTTTGAACATTGATCGAAAGAATGTAAATGATCAATAAAATTTTCATGATGGAAACATCAAAATACATAAAGAGTGAAAAGGACATAGATTCCTGAACATGAAAAAATAATAATTTGAAGAAAAATTTCATAGAGTTGAGGAATTACATTACCCTATATACTATAAATAATAATAAATTTGTTGAAATGAAAAGAATAATTTTATTTTTCAGTTAATTTCCATAATAATTTCATCATTTTTGTAGACAATGAGTATTCATGATGGAATTTTCAAGGATATTTAACTAAAATGAACATCACATTCAAAAAAATGATTTTAAGATGTTAATCATATAATTAATAATTAATAGAAAATTTAGTTATCATATGTTAAGATAATATCAATATTCTATAAACATTATAGTTTACTCAAAAATTTCATAATTTAAAAAAGGGTTCCACTTTGATCATTTCATAAATAACCCCACCATAAAAATTAACTCTAAATTAATGAATTTTTTATCATCCATGGTGGTCCCATAAATTTTATATAAAAACCCCAAAAAAATTAATTGCGTAATTTCAAAATATTCATTAATGTTAAATAACATGTTAATCTTAAAGTACACATATAAATCAACCTAATTAAGAATCTATGAAAATAACATAAATCACATACATAAATTTCTAAATAGTATTATAATGTAGTCTATATTACAAAATATAACTAATAAAATTTAATTAGAATCATAATAGGTAATCCTTAGGTCTGAAAAAATTAAATTTTTAATGAATCAATTTTCATTGATAAAAAAGTATTATATCCTACTATAAAATAAACCATTACTGACATTTCATAAAATCATATAATGACCAAAAGGAATATTTAAACCACAATATAGTATTCTTTTTAAAACCCAATAAATGATTTAAATCACATTAAAATGTCATCACTTAAAGCCAATAAAGTGGGTTATATTGTAATTACCCAAAATTCTCATATAAAAATAAAAAAATATAAAAAGAGGAATATTTATTAAAAATAATAATGGTCTACTATAGAATATTTTTAGTCTAGTTCCATCAAAAAACTGTACACATAAAAAACTTGTCCATATGTGAGATACATCATCTTCAACTATTTTCCATTTTAGTAGAACCCTTCATAGTCATATCATACATAATAACATTAATCATAACATAGGTTTTATAAACATAAGAAAGGGTTCTCTCATATTCTTCTAATGGTAAACATGAGAGATATCAAAATATCATGTGCATTAGGGTATAAGATAATGAAAATAATATTTGACAACAACACCCAACATATAAAATTTCCTAAACATGAGTCATGGAATAAATAATGGTTTTCATGAGATATTAATCACAATTGAATAGTATAAAATTTCATGAACCCAAATATTTATTTAGGAATGTTCTTCTTTTTCTGGCCGTTTTTGGGAAGAAGAGGATTTTCTGGAAATTTTCAAAGTACACGTCGTGTAACTCTTTGCCGTAGGCAGCTGGATATTGGCTGTGTAGCGGCCAAGGACACAACCGTGGGGGGTGTTTCGGAGGAAGCATAAAGAGGAGTACAGAAACAGTATGTACATGTCGTGTACTTTTTTTCTTTTTCATTAAACGCACTGGGGTCATGTCTAATGGAAAAAACACCCTCCTTCTCAACCTAGATCATCCGAGAGCACTGAGAAGTTGTGGATCTTCGACGAGCCCCCGAGCCTCCGTCCGTCCTCTGATTCGATCCCTGTTGATTGGGTTGGTATCACAGCGGTGAGTTCATCCTTCTCTCAGAGCAACATTTTACAACTCCTCCTCTTTTCCATGTTATCGTGGGTTGATCGTTTTATGCATTTTCGAACGGGGTGTTTCATGTTTACCTTTTTAGTCTATTTTTTGATTTATTTGCATTTATGCCTGTGTAGAGGTTATTTTTTTTGTAAATAGGGTAATTTTTTTGTGCTTTGGGTGTTTTTCCCATGTTTGTTTTTCTTACGTATGACCATTTGGTCTAGTTTTTCCTGTTAGGTTATTGATAGTTTCCATGCATAGTTTGTAGGATAGAGTGCCTATTATTATCTTATGTTGATATGACATAGAATTCTATCCACGTAGTTATTGAGGTTTACATGGTGTGATATATGCGCTATACTTGTTTGACTTACAGAGAGCCGTGAGAACCTAGTGTAGTAGACCATAAGGAGAATGGACACAACAGCTTCTCCATAGTGTCTTATAAATTACGATGCAAGTCCACAGGGGGAATTGATGTTGAGTTCTTCCTTAGAGTGTCTGCAGTTCCTCAATGTGGGCACATGGGGAATTAGACGTTGAGTGCTTCCCTAGAGTGCCTTTAGTATGATACGAGACTATAGGGGGAATTGGTGGTGAGTGATTCTCTAGAGGGTTTATACATTAGCTGAACCAGAGGGGTGAGACTGTGTGTGCCTCCCATAGGGTTTCTAGTGTATGATGGTTGAACCAGAGTGGTTAGGCTGTGAGAACTACCTAGAGGGTTACTTTTTGTTTCTACTTTCTTGAGTATCATGTTACTTGTTGTGAAATAAATTTGTGAAACTATAGATTATTAGGTGTTGAGTACTTTCCTTATTTACTGCTTCCTGTAATTCTACCTTCCATATACTCACTAGATGTTAGGCACAGATCTTGTGACGGTTTCCAAAAGGGATTTAGTATCACACCCTGTTTGGGCCCAAACAGATTATATTGTTGTAGTTATAGATAAGGGATAGCGCCCTTCTACTCGAGGTATATGACTTGCTGTGGAGCTGGAGAGCATGGGACCAAGCTGAGGCTTGCGATGCTGAGGAGTTTATCTACTTTTCTTTTGCACTTGGGTTTAGTACTATATTTATCATTGTGACTTGTTTGGCTATTTTCTTAGACATATGTAAAATGCATCATTTTATATGTACGTGCAACATCTGTTTATTGTTTCAGTCTTCCACTGTTCATTTGTGTATGATTTTTGTTACTGCTTTTGCTTTTGTTTATTTTTTTCTATTCCGCTGTCTGCTCTTCCAATGAGGGCATAGTTTTCTAACTATCACACCCAAGGCCCTCACTGCTAGTCGGTAGCCTCTGGCGTTCAGGGGAATGTGTTTTAGGCCATGTGACCAACCAGGTACGGGGCGCCTCTGGGTGGCTTCTGGAACCATGGTGTTAAAAAGTGGTATCATAGGGTGTATTTTATCATGACTTTCTATTTGGAGCCTATATCCAGGTATAGGATGGAATAGGTACTTGGTAATAAGTTTTCACTGGGAGTAGCTAACCAATGTACATGGAAAATCCATACTACCTCGTTTAATTCCATTTTTCTGGTTTGTAATTTTAATGTTTATTTTATTTCACTGTTAGGTGATTTACATGTCTTGTGTTGTTACTGTTGTTGTTATTGATATTCTATTTCTATAGAAACCCGATGGAATGAGGTTGTTCCATCTCATGCATCATACAAGCACTTGTTAGAGATCACATGCCATGGATTCTTTCCATTCTATCTAGGATGCATTTGTGATTGCATGATTTTGTGATAGACGGCGTGTTGACTATGCATGCTGTTGTGATAGATTCTTGATACAATACCTACAGTTTGATAAGTCCTTGATGGAGTATTTCTTTGTATGGATTAACGCCAAACATTTGTTCTTGAGGTGTTATGTTCCCTCATGGACTAGAATTTGTTGGATCATCTCTTTGTTTCCTTGTTATAAATTGTATAAGATGCCAATCATTGATTCGCGGGGTGTACGGGGCCTCACAGATCAGAATTTTGCACCTTCAATATTTGTTTCCGTGCTTTCGGGTCTATGGTGCAGTTTTTGAGGCTACTTTCAGAAAAAACCAGAATACACAATGTGTTCATTATGAATAAACACCATTTAGTTTTAAAAACATTGTCACTGACTATGTGGGTATGGACACGGGGTTGTGAAAAATCTTGTAAAAACACTCCGTGTACAGTACGTACATGGCGTGTTGTTGAGAACATGTGTACACCTATGTGACTAGTGGAACGTATGGATGAAACTTCATTTTTACACGCTGTGTCTTGATTTCACATGTCATGCAACATAAAGAAGGTACCTGACCGTGTCACGAACAACACAGGTAAGGAAAATCCTTCAAGAATAAGTCATGTACACATGGAGCACGCAGTGTTGAGTGAACCATGTAGTCGGCCATGTAACGAATAACGCAAGATGGTGTTATCTTTCTTAGTACACATCGGGTAGTGTAACCTGGGTACACATGTTGTTTCACTACCAACCCAGGACAGGTGAAGCTTGTCCCGTACACGCCGTGTCTACCTTGAACAAGCTAAGTAGTTTGTCTTAGGAGATCCGTGTGCCTTAGCTGTGTAGAGGGACTCGAAAAGGGGAAGCAGATTCAAGTACAGACCATGTGTTCTAATAACACACTGTGTGTTTGGGGTGTTACACGAACAGTTTAGGTAAAGGTACACATCCAGTGAATGACTTCAGGGAACACGATGTGTAGGTAGTGTACACGCCATGTAGTCATGTTTTGTAATACTCGGATGTTTTATTAATCTTATTTCCCTCTAACACTATTTGTTTTCATTCATTGATAATTATGATCTAAGATGTGCATTGGCCTTGCAGAGTCATGAAACCGAGACGTCCTCCAGTTTTACACTAGTCACCAGGTGATGATTAGGCAGTAGACATGGCTAATCAGGAACTTACTGCAGATCCTCCTATTGTGTCAGCCTTGGCACTATCAGTGATACCAGATACATGCACTGATGCATCGTTTAGGGAAGGATTTCTATGGACTATGCATACCATCCAAGGAGCACAGCCTCCTTCCACTTCTATGGTATACTTGATGCGGGTTTTCAAGCAGCAGCTGCCTCCCACCTTCTCAGGGGATGGAGTACCTCAGGCTGTAGTGTCATTGCTAGAATCCATTCTGGTGATCTTTGAGCATATGGGGACTCCTCCAGAAGGAAGAGAAAAGATCACTACCTATATGTTACGAGATTCTTCCATGAGATTGTGGGATGTGATCTCAAAGGCGGGTCATCAGCATGTCATGGATTTAGAGGTGTTCCGACGCATATTCTATGACTACTTCTATCCGAAGACCTTGGGGGTCGATTGAGCCTGGGAGTTCATGAGTTTGGAGAAGGGTACTATTTCAGTTAAGGATTATTCCTCTCGTTTCACTGAGCATCAGCATTTCACACCCCTTCAGGGTGGAGATGGGTTGTTCTTGTCAAGGAAGTTTGAGGATAGTCTCAGACGGGAGATCCGCTCACAGGTGAATATCTTCAGGTTGCCTTTCATTGCATCAATCGTCAACCAAGTGCTTATTACGTAGTGTTATCTGAGAGATTTTCGAGCAGGGATTCAAGGAGGTTCCACTTCCAGAGTTAGTGCTCCGTGAGCGGACAACAGGAAGCACTGTAGGGAGTCCATGCACGGTGATCTGAGGCAACGAGACACATCTACAGGTATCCAGGTGGTATTCTACCAGTTTTTAAGGGCAGGGCATATGAGACTGTAGTTCCAGAGAGACCCGGTGGAGTGACGATATTGCGGTATGTTGGGTCACCTTCAGCTCTTCTGTAAAATAATTTCACCAGCAGCTGGAGAAAGGGGTTCATCTATGACTCCTCGTATATGAGAAGCACAACCAGTTTCTCACCAGTCTGGGAACTAGAGTTCATCCAGCCATTTGGGCCACGATGGAGGTCGATGTTGTGGTGGTAAGTCACCGGTCTATCAACGACAGTAGGGTGGATCATCTCAGAGTGGCGAGGTAGGGTCACAGGGACATGGTACATGTGAGACTTTTGCAGTGGAGAAGACCCAAAAGGAGTAGGATCATGAACCCTCTACAGTTTGAGGTATGATCTTAGTAGCATTGGTTTTATCTTCATCTCTTTTCGATTCAGGGGCTTCCAATAGCATGATATCTATAGCTATTGTGTAGAGCCTTGATCTCTGTATCTTTTCCTCTACTGATATCTTGATTCTAGACACACAGTTGGGGTCATGGACGTCTATTTTACGTCAACGCAGGGAGTGCCCTCTAGAGGTTGTGGGGTGTCACTTCTTATGGGACCTCTATGTCATCGAGATGACATGCTATGATTTCATCCTCGGGATGTACTGGTTAGTTACCTTCCAGGAAATTGTTGACTATTATCGTCGTAGGATGATATTCATATCACCAAAGGGTGAATCATTTTTTTCATTAGGGTGAGTGGGATGTCCAGGCGAGTAGAGCAGGACCTGAGCATCAGGGGCTGGGAGGATATATAGCCCAGATTTCCAGTCTATATCTGGATGAACAGGGGACTTTTCAATTATACTTTCCACCAGTGGTGGATCGTTTTAGGGATGTATTTCTAGATGACTTTTCAGGGTTGCCTCCAGAGCTTGCGGTAGACATTGATATTGAGCTCGTGCTAGGTGTGGCACCGATGTCCATTCCTCCTTATAGGATGGCTACACCTGAGTTACAGGAGCTCGAGAAGAAGTTGGAGGAGTTGCAGGAAAAAGGTTTCATCCAAGCTAGTACTTTCCCTTGGGGTTCGCCTGTCATGTTTGTGAAGAAGGCAGACGGTACCCTTATGCTTTGTGTGGATTATCGGATGCTGAACCAGTTGATAGTCAAGAACCGATATCCTTTACTTAGGTTTTTTGATCTTTTTGATCTGCTTTGAAGTGTCCTGGTATTATTGTAGATTTACCTGATATATTTTTATCATTAGTTGCGTGTTAGACCACCATATATACCTATTATAGCCTTTTGAAGGAGGTATGGTCTATACAAAAACATAGTTATGTCATTCGGTCTCATGAATGTGCCAGCAGTTTCCATGACACTGATGAACCAAGTCTTCCATCCTTACTTAGATTTTTTTGTGGTTGTCATCGTGGACGATATCTTAGTGTACTATCACACTAGACATGACCATGCCACACATCGTGAGATCGTTTTGAGTACACTAAGAGAGCATCATTTAGATGCTAAGCTCTCAGAATGCCACATTTTGATGGACCAGATTCACTTCTGGGGTCACGTTAATTAAGAGACAGAAGTATCAATAGACCCAAAGAAAGTGAGAGATGTAGTTTCCGTTTATCAGCTGAAGAATTTCTTTGAGGTGTGGAGTTTTCTAGTGCTGGTGGGATACTATAGGTGTTTCATACATGATTTTTCATGCTTAGCATCACCATTGACAGTTCTTAACAAGAAGGGTGAAAAGTTACTATGGTCGGATTCTTGTGAGTCAGCCTTTTAGGAGATGAAAGGGAGGTTGACATCAGCACTGATACTGGTCTTTTCATCCGTTCAAGAGCTATACTATTTACTGTTATGCTTTATGTATTGTTCTAGGAGGTGTGATTATACATGGAGATGGAGTCTTTGCGTACGTGTCTCGGTAGTTGAGGCCACATGAGAAGAACTACCTAATGCAAGATATATAGTTTCCACCTGTTGTTCATGCCTTACATTGTTGGAGACATTACCTTCTGGGAGAGTATTTTGTGGTTTTCACTGACCACAAAAGTCTCACGTACATTTTCACTCAGTTTGATTTTAATCTGATACAGCGGAGGTGGGTTGAGTACCTATAGTCCTTCGACTTCGAGCATGCCTATTCGCCTGGGAAAGACAATGGTGTGGCTGATGTGTTGAGTAGGAGGACCAAAATATGGGAAGTTCAGGAGGCCAATATTGAGTGGAAGCTTATGACTCTGTTATCCGAGATGCATTTAGAAGTGCATGACAGACATGGGAAGACTTTTCTATCCTTTGTAGATATTACCTCTACCCTCCTTGATCGGGTGCAGATGAGGCATCTATCAGACTTAGAATGCCTTGTACTGCGGGATGGTGTGGCAAGATAATACCATAGTCATGGATGGACCATAGGGGAAGATGAGATCTTTTATTTTCAGTGATGCGTATGGGTGCCAGCTGATATACACGAGTAGTAAATGCATGATTTTCATTCCTCTATTTGGGAAGTTCATCCTAGCATCACCAAGATGTATCGTGATCTACACCACCAGTATTGGTGGCCAGGTATGTAGAGGGATGTTACTGGGTTCGTCATGAGATGCTTTACTTGTCATCAGTTGAAGGTGGAGCATCAGCGATCGAATGTTCATTTGCAGCAGTTACCCATTCTTGAGTGGAAGTGGAACAAAGTCGCAATGGACTTCGTGACAGGGTTTCCGAGATCACCTTGAGGTAATTATGTTGTGTGGGTTGTCGTTGACATGCTTACGAAAGTTCCTCACTTCTTTCCAATCAAGGAGACCTTCAATGTTGATGATATGAGACGACTATACATCCAAGAGATTGTATGTCTGCATGGAGTTCCACACTCCATTGTTTTAGACAGGGATGCACATTTTACTTCTCGGGTCTGGAAGGGGCTTCAGAAGGCTTTGGGTACATAGGTACATTCGAGTACATCATTCCATCCCCAGATGGATGGCTTGTCCGAGTGTACTATTCAGGATCTTGAGGACATTCTTTGAGCATGAATTCTGTACTTTGGGTGTTCTTGGGAGAAGCATATACCTCTAGTGGAGTTCCCTACAACAAAAGTTTTCAGGAAACTATTTAGATGGATCCTTATAAGGCCTTGTATGGTAGACCATGATGATCACCATTATGTTGGTTGGGGACAGGAGAGGCACCTTTGCTGGGACCTCTACTTCGTCATGAATCCACAGAGGAGATACAGTTGATTTGGAAGAGGATGGATACCACACAGTCTCAATAGATGTCCTATGATGATCAGCAGAGATGAGCTCATGATTTTGAAGTCAGGGATCAGGTTTTCTTAGGTGTCACACCGAGGCTGGGGCACAGAAGAATTATGAGATTGGGTATTCTTTCGTTGAGGTAGGTCGAGAAGATTGAGGTGTTTGAGATAGATGGGCTTGTTGCCTATCAGTTTCAGCTTTCTCAGAGGTACTAGGATATACATGACGTTTTCCAAATCTCTCAGCTCCGACGTTACTTTTTAGACATGTCTCATGCCTTCCAACATGAGGAAGTAAAGTTAAAGGTGGATGCATCTTTCGAGGAGCATCCTACCCAGATTGTTGATCACATTACAAAGGTTCTCCATGACTGGTCTGTTCCTCTGGAATGACTGCTTTGGAAGCACGTGCGGGTACAGGACGGGACATATGAGAGGGAGGCCGATGTACGAGCATAGTGGTCGGAGCTATTCGAGGTTTCTTCTTCTACTCGGCGCTAGGGAAATTTGGGGATGAATATTTAAAGGGGTGACGTTTGTAAGAACCCATATCTTCTTTTTAGGTATTTTTTTTTCATTTTCTGGTCATTTTTTGGGAAGAAGGATATTTTCATGAAATTTTCAAATTACACGCCATGTACTTCATGGGTACACTCTATGTACCTCATTCTCGTAGGCATCCGGGGGCTGGCCATGTAGCGGCCATGCACAAAGCATTGTGGGGGTGTTTTAGAGACCTCTTAATGTGGAGTACGTAAACAGTAAGTACATGTCGCGTACATCAAAAGTACATTATTTGTACTTTAATTTTATCATTAAATGCACCGGGGTCATTTCTGATGGACATAACACCCTCCTTCTCAAAATAGTTCATCCGAGAATGCCAAGAAGTCTTGGATCGTTGATGATCCCCCGAGCCTCTGTTCGTCATCCAATTCGAGCACTGTTTATTGTGTTGGAATCACAGTAATGAGTTCTTTCTTCTCATGGATCAATGTTTTCCAATTACTCCTCATTTCCAATTTATCGTGGGATGATCGTTTTCTGCATTTTCATAGATCTATGGCGTTCTAAGGATATTCAAGCATAGTGGTTCAAGTATATTGATCTCATAACACAAAGGTAGTTGGTTTGTGACTTTCTAATGAAATTCTTTGAAACTTTTGTGCAAATTCCACCAATACCCTTGAACGGGGTGTTGTGTGTTTAACGTTTTACGCCTATTGATTGATTGATTTTCTTTTATGCCTATGTAGAAGTTATTGTTTGTAAATAGGGTAATTTTTTTGTGCTTTGGATGTTTTTCCCATGTTTGTTTTGCCCGCGTATGACCATTTGGTCTAGTTATTCCTGTTAGTCTATTTCCAGTTGCCATGATTAGTTTGTAGGATAGAGTGAATGTTGTTATATTTTGTTGATATGCCTTATAATTATATCCAAGTAGTTATTTTGGTTTTCATAGAGTGATACGTGCGCTATACTTGTTTGACTTACACTTGGACTTGAGAACCTGGTGTAGTAGATAATAGAAAGAATGGACTTAAGGGCTTCTACAGAGTGTCTTATAAAATACGATGCGAGACCACTTGGGAAATTGATGTTGAGTGCTTATCAGAGTGTTTTTAGTTCCTTGATGCGGCCCATAGGGGGAATGAGATGTCGAGTGCTTCCCCAGAGTGCCTTTATTACAATACAAGACAATAGGGGGAATTGATGGTGGGTGCTTCCTAATAGAGTCTATACATTAGTTGAACTAGAGGGGTGAGGCTGTGTGTTCCTCCCATATGGTTGCTACTGATTGTTGGTTGAACCAAAGGCGTTAGGTTGTGAGAACTACCCATATGGTTCCTTTTTGTTTCTACATTCTTGAGTAGCTGGTTACATGTTATGAATTAAATGTTTGAAACTATATATTGTTTTTTATTGAGTACATTCATTTTTTAGGTCTTCCTGTAATTTTACCATCCATATACTCAGTAAGTGTTAGGAACATATCTTATGGTGCTTGAATACTATTATTTAGTCTCACAACCTGTTTGGGAAATGCTTTTGGGCCCAAACAGATTATATTGTTTCATGTATAGTTAAGGGAACACGCCCTTCTTCTTCAGGTACTTGACTTGCAATGGAGCTGGAGAGAATGGGACCAAGCTGAGGCTTGCAATGCTGATGAGTTTATCTGCTTCCCTTTTGTACTTTGGTTTAGTAATTTATTCATCATTGTGACTTGTTTGGATGTTTTTTAGACATATGTATCATGCGTCATTTTATATGTACATGCTCTAGCTGTTTATTATTTCAGTCTTCCAGTGTACACTTGTGTATTGAATGTTTTCAACTTTCGTATTTGTTTATTTGTTTCTCTTTCACTTTGTACTCTGCCAATGAGGGAATAGTTTTGCCACTATCACACCCAAGGCCCTCGCTACTAGTCGGTAGCCTCTGGCGTTCAGGGTAATGCGTTTGAGGCCATGTGACCAACCAGGTACGGGGCTCCTCTGGATGGCTTCCAGAACTGGGGAGTTACCAAAAATGAACCATGAGAACATAACATTAGAATATTGAATAGATTTTTTAATTAAAATATTTAGATAAAATCATTTCCCCAATAGTTAAAGACTCATTTCCTTGATTATAATAGTGGAATTTTTTCACTCCCCAAACAATCGTAGTATTAAAGGTTTACTTGATGGATTATACTAGTAGAAATACACCCATAATAAACTATGTTCATACACCATTTGAGTAATATTTATCTCATTAGATATCAATATTTACCCTTTGTTATTAGGGATATATCAATCCCACCAGTCCTAGTTGTAACGTAACCACCAACCATGGATATAAAATATCAAATATCATTGGATATAATATAAACACCATTCATTGTTATGACATAAACTCTCTCACATAATTGTAATCATACATATGTGTTCAAAAAATAATAAAACATTCATCATAACAGAGCTTGTGATTTGAAATGGGTTCCATAAGCATTCCCCATAACTTATCCTATTGAAAATAAATATATTTCAAAATCATTTCATCATTTCATAAAACCATATCCAATGGAAAATGAAGTGGTTTTATTATCATTTTATCATGTTGCAACCCATTAAATAGAAACTAGTTTCATTAATAACATGTTATAATACAAATAAACCATTTATAGAAATAATTTTAATTGTACCCTTAGATCATATCTTAAATAAAGAATAAGAAACATTGAATGATGTTATCATATATGGAAATGGTTTTAAAATATTACATGAAACATATCATGAAAAAATACCCTTTCCACAATGAATTTTATTTAAGACATAAATTTTTTCAATGTTTATTTTATAACATCTTGTGATTTGTAACATGTTATTATTATAAAGGAATTTGAATTTAACAATTTAGAGGATGTGATTGTCAATAAACTATGCCTCCTAACAGTATTACATGAGTGGGAACAGTCAAATGGACTTTATAAAATTTATTTATCTCCAAAGAGTTTTCTTGGGTTTTTAATTGGCTGGTTGGAGTGACAGAACATGGAAAATAATATTTTGATGAAGATTGCATTGGGGAATAGTTGGGTAAACCATGCATCCCCAAATAGATTTTGTTATAATAGTCTAGTGACCCAGAGTGTGTCACAAATTTTTTTATAACATTGCACACTATGGCACACTTACATAATTCTATTGTAGACCACTTCATAGAGGTTAAATTCATGGTTTGTAAAGGGTATCTAGAACAATGTCCATGAAGAATGTGAGCCCCCATCATAGTTGTTTCCCAATAAAGGTTGGCATATGATTTAGCTGACTATATGGATAACCCGTGTGACACATTTAACTGGGTGAATTTTACAATTTACTAGTTTCATTTTCATTATTCTCATCCCATATTTCCTTCACATGGAATATAATCCCCCACATTAAGCTCCTCAATATCTACTATCTCCTCAGTGAGTTATCCTAAATCAATATTATTTTTATTGGTGTTCATCATGTTGGAAACACAACATTTATTAATGAACATATCATTATTAATTTGTTAATTTATTTCACCAGTATTATAATTATTCTCATGTGAGTTAATTATCCCTATTTCTAGTGTGTTATTACTATTCATCAATATCTCTAGAACCAACTAAAATTAAATGTTGAATAGTGGATGGGTGAAAAATATTAAAGATGAGGATGATGTTCTAGATTGTTTTCTCAAATATATAGTTGATTTATAATTTACACTATTGTGTTACATGTCATAATCTATATGATACCCCATATAAATGTGAAATTTATTATGTAGAAACTAATTCCTTAATTTTACATAGTTATTGTGTATCAAAGTTAACAATTAAGGGTTATCCAACTCATCGTAAACCACCAATTTTTGGAAGTGTCTATAATATGAATTGAATCATTACACAAGATAAACGATTGATATAGAGGTGTATCATGGAATGCAGGATTAGATGGACACCATATTAGTATGAAATTAAATTATAGATGGAATTAGCATGATAAAACATTTTTTAAAATGTATGGCCCTTTCCATAGCCCCTTAAATCACATATGACCTAGGTGATTCCCATATTTATGTGTTTTTAAATTGATATATGGAGTGGTTCGAGATATATACACATTATTATTCTTTCATGAATTAGGTTATGGAACATATACTAACCTGTAATTTTTTATTATCTTATAATTGAATTGAATAATGGGTATGAAATTCATTTCTATAGATGAGTTATGGCATTATTTATAATAAATGGATAACTAAAAATATAATGGTTATGGTTTCCATGTTAATTATTATTTATTGGAATTAATGGTTGGGAAGAACACGTTGATGGTAATAAAATGGTAAATGCATTATTTTAAAAAGGATCCACTTTGCCTGGAGTGATCCCAGTTTCTTCTTTACAGAACATCATACTTAAGGGATCATAAGGAAATAAGGAATACCTTATTCTATATAATTACTAATAGACCTTGATTTGGTCCATTGACCATGATTTTTTGGTCTCCCTTGGCTTAAGATGTTATCATGATGTCCACTTCACTTGGGTTGCTGAGCATGACGTTCCACACAACCTTGATTAGGAGGATGGGAATGATCCTCTTCATTTTTTGATTATTATACATAGGATAGTGTCCTATATTTATCAGGACCTATAGGCTGGATGACTGATAATTTTTATTATGAGACACTTTTTTTTATGATTAGTAATATTATGAATACGGGCTAACGTTTGACCTCAATTATTAGACAATAATATATGTATATATGGATATAATCATTACTATATATAGTTCATATAAATACAAACATATATATACATGTACACATAATGTGTCACATTTGTAGATTTTTTTTGATTAGTACCAAGTATGTATTCTTGAACAACCATCCTTTTTGATTATGAGTCCAAAATATTTATATTAACTAATTCAATCCCTTATTTATATACCTTTTCACATCATAATATATATTTATAGACTGGATTACGATTTTCCAACCATTTTTTGGGTGCGTACTTTGTAATCTTCGCATCTTATTTATGCCTCCACTACACTTGGGTTCCATGAATCTCCTCATGGTTTCAATTATAGGTCTACGTACTATTTTAGTGATTTTATAATATTAACTTTGAGTTAGGATTGCATGGTAGAGCTGGATAATAGGATCTTCATGTAGATATCCATTGGTGCTTTTTTTCTTCTTTTAAAATCGTATTGTAGTGTACTACCTGATATATTTTTCTTGTACATTATACATGCATGAGTGGTTTTTTATTTATATATTTTACATTTCATATTATTATTACCAATTATTTTTGTATTTTTTTATGTTGTTCAATATTTAATATTATAAACATATTATTTTTGTGATTACTATCATTATTATACCACAGTGCCCCCCGATTCATGAGGAACTGGTCTCTATAATATAGAATTATTACACTATTGCTCGTAGTTGGTATCCTTTGTTTTATGGGGGTCACATGAGGCGATGTGACCAAGTATACTGAGGAACAATTTTAGTGTCTATTGGTTTGGGATGTTACAAATTTGTAACATATATTTACTTTCACCATAATTTTATTATATTTTTAATTGGTAGATAGGATATTCAGAAGTGGATGGTTCTTGGTAAATAGTCGGGTCCTGGGGAGATCAACCCAGACCTCTGGATGTGTCCAAGTGGACCGATATAGTGTTTTTTTATGATTATAATTATTACAGTGTATTATGATTTGACCTCTATTTAATGATGCACTATCAATTATTAACGATTTATCAGACATAATTTTTTTCTTTTGGATTAGTATATAATAGATGTATCATTACATAAATCATTATTGGAAAATAAATATTCCCATTATAGTAATATATGGTTCCATGTATCATAATTTCATTGACTAGCTGATGTAGTGATGTGTTCTTTGAGTGTTATGTCGTGTTTTTATAATTTATTTATCATGATTTCATTTACGAAAAGTTATTATTATTATTGTTCCATGTTTCATGATTATTTATCATGTCCATAATCTCATCATTATTGGGAAATTAAATTAAATGTTACATTTCACTTAATAATATTGATAAAATAAATATTTATAAGTAAAATAAATTTATGGTTAAATAAAATAATTCATCAATCAAAGTGGCCATTTCTTGCATATCTTGACAGAATAAATATAATTGAACAAAAAATATTGAGAAGATTAATCCATCAAAAATTAGTATCATGGTATGAATATTTATTAGTTGTGATTAAATAGTGAACTAATAAGAACATTGAAAGGTGTTTGGGCCTTTATAAATTGGTAAGGGAAACCCATATAATCCAACTATTACATATGAACTTATGATATTCCGAACTTAATTAAAAACATAGTTTTACTTATATGAATTACAACTACAATTTATAATGAAAAGTAAATTTATTATATTTTTAATGGTATTTAATATAATTTAACCGTAGTTTATAAATGTGTATGCGAGAATGGTAATGTTTGTCTAGATAGGTTTCCCTTATGAAGGCTTCAAACTCTATCACCTTGGTATGAAGACCCATGTGACTAAATTAGAAAATTCAAAAATAGAACCATATAGATAAGTTGGGGTATGTTTCTTATGAGATAACCCATTAGAGGTGTTCGAATCATTATTACTTAAATTAACTTTTGTGGTTTATGGACACTAGATGGATATAGATGGACCCTCATAGTCTCCTTTTTTATGGTTTTTCATAGTACATGACCCCATAGGGGTATGTTTACATTTTATAAGGATAATGATTCAATCTATCCATAAAAAATTATATGTTGTTATATATAATAATATAGTGGCATGATACTGGACAATTCCCCCCTCTAGTTAATAAAATACCTATTATATTCGATTGAGTATTGTTATTTATGATGCCATTGTTAATTAAAATTCAAACTACATTCTAATGTGTGTTTTACAATGTAGACTAGAATTGAAATTTTATTTAAATAATCTAATTATTAAATATTATATATAAATAAATGGGTTTTAAAAATGGTTTGCATAAAATGAATCATTTAACTGTGACATGATGTCAACTAAATTATAATTCCTTAAAAGAATTACATTGAAACCTTCCTTATTATCATGCGGATTTATCTGAATAATTATGATAATTATAGTTTTCCTTATAACTATTATTGAGTTTTAGTTTTATACAATATATTTTTTATAGATCAAAATTGTGAATTATGTGAATGTCATGAATGAAATAAGTAGAGAGGATTATATCTCCAAAATGTGGGTAAGATTTTTCATAAATATTTTATTAGTGTGTGATTTTGATAAAGATATGGATGTTTCCATAGTTCCATGATGATTTTAATTTTTTACGTTGAAGATAATTGTTATGTTGTAGTGCCAAGTGAATAACCTTGGTGTGACCTTGTTATATGTTTGACCATTCCTTTTTGATTAAGGGGCTAGCTTGTAGTTGGTAGTTTTCTTAGGAACATGAACCCTAGGAGAACTCCTGTGAGCAGTTTTAGAAATGTGGTACTTCTCTGGTGTTTTTTTTCTGATGTAAGTATCATAGAATCGAAAATAACAATCAGGTTATACTGGTAGCCTAGAAATATTTTGAACCATTATAAGGTCTTGGGAATCATTAATTCACAATATAAAAGGTTTATGAATCGCTAGGGAATAGTCATCCAATTATGAGGACATGTGAACTTTCTTCCTCTTCTTCATTTTTGGATTATTTGGGAGGCCATCTGTTAGATTTGCAGTAGTATGGGAAAACAATACTCTATTAGAGTTCACCTATATGGTCTATCATGCACTAGTATACATCAGGCCAATAATTCAATGGATAGTATTAGGTGATTTATTATTGTGTTTATGAATACATGGGGTAGAAGGCACTTATGTAAGTGAATTTGATAAAGATCATAAAATGGTATTGTGAACAATATGATTAAGGTGGTAAACATTAATGAAATTAGCTGTTACACTTGAATCACGTTCCATCTCCAATGTTGAGTGATGTAGGAGTCATAATAAGTATGAAATATATCAATACTCTGGATAAAATTTGAAGGAGGATCGGTCATTGTGACACATTGGGTTATTTCTTCTTGCTCCCACACCTAAATCATTGGAAAACATGTATATACACCAATAGTACAACAATGCATACATATGGTGGTGAACCTAATTTATGTAACATTCATGTGGGGTTTCATCCTTGTGTGTCAAACTATTACCTGATAATTGGATGGTGTACATGTCTAGGACCCACATGTAGTGGTTAGGGGGTCATGTATTTTTGAGTTAGTTTTTTTTATTTGTAAATGATGACATGGACACTCCAATATTGGGGAGAATCATATCATGTTCATGAAATTTTTTCCCTATATATATAGGGCACAACTATGGATGAGCATTAGAATGTGTTTAGTAATTATTTTAAATTCACATGAAGATAATTATTTTTTTTATGTGTCGGTGCTTCAAATAAAGCATGACAATTTTTTTTGGTTGTGTATGCATTCATAGGAAGATATTATTGGTTAGGTTTGGTAATTGGTAGATATTAATAAGTAATCATAAAATTCCTTAGTTATGAGGGAATTGTGATCAGTTACAGATGAAGCATTGGTAGGATCAGCTATTAACTTCTAAATAAAATGACATGAGGTTATTATACTCTCATTTCTTTGTGTATTTGTAGACGGTGTGTCGAAATAGTACCAGGAACGTCATATTTCATGATGAGGGAGTAATTCATTTCCTTTTTAGGAATATATTATAACCTATTACTATAATCGTGGTTTATCAACAATAATTCAACAAATATTGATATTTTATTACCCCTGGTTTCTAGTATATAACTCTTTCATGATACTTCTCGTGGTTTTAAATGTTTTTGGTGACGTATGGGAGAATCGGGAGATAATGGAGTGAAGTTTGAAGCAAAGGGGAAGGCACACGGGCGACGCACAGTTTGTGAAACGGTGCGGCCAAACCGTACATGTCTGACTGAGGAGGCAGTGGTTTCCACATGGTTGGCGCACTGTTAAGGGAAACCGTGCGATGAGGCTGTGTGTGAAGGATTGTCGAGGCAGAAGCTAACGCACGGTTTGCGCACAGTTTGTCAAACTTTGCGGACTAACCGTGTAGTCACTTAAAATTAGATCCTAAAATTGGGGATCTAACTCTTTTTCCCTTTAATTGCCTTGTATAAACCTTCTATGAGGCCCTAACTCGGGATTACTCTCCCTTGAAAGTTGGAAGACTTCTCCCAAGCGTTCTGGAGGCGATCTGAAGGCTTCTCTTGGCGAATCAAAGCCGGATTCTTAAGGTATGTGATCATTCTTGATCTGTTCCTTAGATCTACTTAGATCTACTTCTCCTCTTCTCTCGTTTTCATATATATATGCCTGTTATGGGTAGATATAAGGTTTTGGATGCCAAATATGACAAGATTTGGTCTTGGTTGTGTTAGGGGAAGAGAGCTAAGGAGGGTTTTGGAGTTTTGACCCGGTGTTCTTGAGGGTTCATCATCCATGGCTTGGTTTTTCCCAATTTATTGAGGTAGGTGGCTTCACTCTAGATTCCTATTTCATAGAACTTGAAGGCTTAGTTCAAATTGATTTAATCACTTGGTTTTGATTGTGAAAATGTGATCCAAAGCATGTTTTAAATCTTCTTCAGTGATGATTTATGGGTTTCGATAAAATTGTGGAAATTGAAAGAATGGGTTTTGAAAAGAGTTTTGGTTTCTTGATTTTAAAATAGTGATTTTAAAATATGGAATTTCGGGATTTGGAAAATGGTTTGTGAGAAAAAGGTTTTCAATAAAAGGGTGTTTTTATTGAAATGGTTATGGCTTGGTTGAAATGGTGTAGTTTTTGGGCATATTTGGTGTGTGTGTTCATATTTCTTTTACAAGGCTTTGTTGAAATATGACCTTATGCTAAGTGCCAAAAGTGTAATGGCGCATGGGGAATAATTACCTTTTGAAGACTTAGTAGATCGAGAAGAGACCACTCATGAGTATGGAACTGTCATAATGATGCATGCATAGTTGATTTCATGGGTTTGGAAATGGTTGGTTGGGTGGATTTTTGAAATGGTATGAAAGTGCCAAAAAATGGAAATGTGAATTTGATTGGGAAAATTTGCTTGGTTTCATTGTTGGAAAATGGTTTTTGTTGGAAAAATGTATTTAAAATGGAATTTTCTATATTGTTAACTATTTTGGAATTGTTTTATATAAATTGTTTTATATAAATGTGAAAACATGTTTTATCCTAGAGGCATGGGTTGGGAAGTCATCGGGGAAAACCTACTTAGTTTCATTACTCACTCTGTGCTTTAGCATGTTGGTGGTTCTTTAGATTTCATATACTGGGATGTTGGAAAAGGTACATTGTCACACGTTTATAGCACTACTTCTGGACTCTTGGGCTGGTTCGTGATGTTGGAGCATGGAACTTGTAGATTATGGAGTTGGGTTGTCATCTTGAAGTTTTTATTTTCCTTTCCGATGTATACTCTGATTTGGTTTTGTACTCCTTTGTTTCACATAGTTGGGTTTTTATGAAAATAATGGTTGAGTGGTTTTTGTTTTAAATCATGCATCATATAGTGGTTGCTTGGAGATGTTTATCTAGTTTCTTCTATTTGTTGTTTGTTTTTAGTTAAAGGGTAAATCATCTCCCATGTTTTTTTGAAACCCTTCGGCATTTATTTCCAGCCTTTGTCGCCTTGGGGATGTTTCTTATGTCATAGTAATGAATCATTGAACTCTCAATCCAATGAGAATTGGAAGGTCATTACAAATGGTATTAGCTTGTTCGGTCCTTGCCTAAAAAGTGGTCATCGATGTTCTTGGTCATGGAGTTGAAATTCCTTATTTTCTATTCCTTTGGTGATCATCTCAGACAGGAGTAGGATTGTCGGAACATGAAATGTATAACATAAAAGGACTTAGCTAACTCGTTTATTCTGAACATCAAGTTACCAGGGTGTTGGGTATATAAGTGTTTTGGATACACATCTAGAATGTTGTGAATCTCATTGTCATGGGTTTATCCAATGAGATGAGCATGACATGCAATAGAGGAATGGATTCCCAATAGGATCGAATATCTCATTGAGAAGAATTATTTATGATTTTTTGGAAAGGTACAAATATTTGATAAATGCTGTAATTGATTTTCAAATGAATGATTTTGAAAATTGGATATTTAGTATATTTTGAAAAGAAGTGGATTTTCAAAAAGTATGTGAGATGTTTTAAAAAATGGTTGAACATGTGGATATGTTGGATGGTTGGAAAACAATTATGTGATAGTTGATGTGATAGAAATTGAAATGCTAAGCCTTATGTTTCTAGGAAGTGAGACTAACGACATGCGTTGCTTGTATAGAAAATGCCACCTGTTAGGCGCTGTGGACCCCAACCCGACGAAGCTGCGGAGAATGTGGTTTCACCTGAACCAAGTGTGAACCAAGATATGGTTCATAGTATCTTTCAAGTGTTCCAGGATGTGGGCACATGGAATCAGAGGGATGAGTCAAGGAATGTAGACTATTCCATCCAGTTCTAGAATTAGAGTCCACCCATCTTTTTGGGTGATGTTGAACCCGAGAAGGAGGAGATGTGGCCATGAAGGATGAATCATATATTCTATTTCATCGGCACACCAGTAGATCTGAAAGTAAAGTTGGTGACATATATTCTTGAGGAGCTTGCACGTTAGTGGTTGGATTTAGCGGTGCAAGCTAAATGGAATGATGTCCTTACATGGGAGGATTTTGAAGAATTGTTTAACAAACTATTCTATCCTCACATGTTCAAGATCCAGAAAATGACGGACATCATCAGCATCAAATAAGAGAGCCTCTCTATCATATAGTTTGCGTCCATGTTCATGAATTTTGTCTGTTTCTTACCAGAGGTTATGACAAGTGCTTCTTTGAAGGCATGCATCTTTGAATTAGGGATAAGGTAGGAGATTCGACTGAAGATTGTGGTGCTCTGTATTATGGATTACACATAGATGGTGAATAGAGAAACAGTTGCTGAATGTGATATCTCAGGATCTATAGGAGGAAGCATGATGATACCCACGGGAATGGGTGGGAACTTTAATGCTGGAAACAAGAGGAAGAGGGACACCTACATCAAAGGTGGGAGTGCGAATCAAAACCAGACAGCGGGATCCGTCAACCTTCCTCCGCGACCCCAGAGCAAAGAAGGTTCCTTTCCAAGTGGTTTGACTGATCACATCAAACGAGAATATACAACACCACCGAGAGAATGCCACAATATCAACCAGATGGGGGATCTTCAGCGATATTGTCGCAGTGCTACACGGTCCAGTGTTCGTGACACTTCTCAATTGTCACAAGCATCTTATGCTTCGACATGGCGAGGACATCAAAATCAGTCTCTCCAGCAGAACAGAGCTAGTTATGGTAATTCCAGAAATACCATGACCCCTCAACCAGGGTAATATCAACAAGGCAACAAGGAGAACAGTGCAGTGATGAAACAATTGTATAGAGCTGAGAAAATGATGGTTGATGATCAGGCTGGACCATCTACAGTGAGAAGTACAATTATTTTGAATTATACCCTCGTGAAAGTGTTGTTTGATACTAGAGAATCACATTCCTTTATTGCTTCTCGTATTGCTGATTTTCTGAACTTAGAACTGGAAATGATGCCTTCTGTCTTGAAACTGCAAGCACCACTTGGTGAAAGAGAATGTCAAGACTTCATGTATAGAGCATGTGCTATAACTATTGATGGAGTTGAGCTGAAATGGGATTTCTCTATGCTGAAGATGGATGTCTATGATATAATACTGGTTATGGATTGGTTGACATGGTTTAAGGATCACATCGACTGTTATAGGAGAACAGTTAGTTTCATGACGAAGGACAACATAGATCATCTCTTCAGAGGAGAGATGATAGTAAAGAAAGGATCAAAGATCATGTCATCACCAATAGTGGGAACAATTTCTTACAAATTAGCAGCGTTGACTTTGGCATCATTTTTAGAGATCGCAGAAATTTTTTTTCCAGTGGTGGTGGATCAATTTACTGATGTTTTTCCTAAAAATTTCTTAGGATTACCACCTATAAGAGAAGTGGAGTTTACAATTGATCTTCTTCAGGGGACCAGTCCTATCTCACTTCCAACTTATGGGATGTCACCAATGGAGTTAAAGGAATTGAACGTGTAGTTAGAGAAGCTGGAATGCAAAGGTTTTATTTGGCTAAGCATTTCTCCATGGGAAGCACCAGTTTTGATTGTAAATAAAGAAGATCGAACCTTGAGGCTATCTGTGGATTATCATAAACATAACCAAGTTATGATAATGAATAGATATCCACTTACACGCATTGATGACATGTTTGATCAATTGCAGGGAGCTCAGTGGTTCTCCAAAATTGACTTATGGTCAGGATATCACCAGTTGCGATTTCAGAAGGAGGATATTCTAAAGATATCCATCAGAAGTAGATATGGCCACTATGAATATATAGTCATGCCTTTTGGTCTAACAAATGCACTAGCAGTCTTCATGGATTTGATGAATCAGATATTTCAACAATATCTAGATTCTTTTGGTGTGGTGTTTGTGGATGATATATTGGTGTATTCAAGAACAAGGGATGATTATGAGAAACACATAGTGATAGTGTTGGAAATCAAGAGGGACCATCAGTTGTAGGCCAAACAATCAAAGTGTGATTTTTGGATATGAGATGTACGTTTTCTAGGCCATGTCGTTTCTGAGAAAGCTGTTTCAGTGGATCCAAAAAATTTATAAGATATTCTTTCTTTGGAACAGCCGAAGAATGTATTAAAAATATGAATTTTTCTTGGTCTAGCTGGTTATTACTGAGGCTTTTTCTATGACTTCTCACAAATAGCTTCGCCAATGACAGTATTGAAAAAGAAGAACAGTTCATTTCAATGGACTGAGGAATGTCAGAGATCTGTTCAAAATTGGAAATATTTCCTTACATTAGCACCTATCTTAATCTATCTAGAATCAGGGCAAGGATATGTGGTGTATTGTGATGCTTCGGGAACAGTGTTGGGTTGTATTCTCATGCAAGGATACCATGATGTTTCTTTTGGTTCAAGGCAGTTGAGGGTGCATGAGAAGAATTATCCAACAAATGATTTGGAGTTAGTTGCAGTTGTCCATGCCTTGAAGACTTGGTTTTATTATCTCATTGGTGGGAATGTCACTTTGTTTACAGATCACAAAATCTTAAAACACATTATCTCACAATGAGATTTGAATCTGAGGTAGAGGAGATCGATGGAGTACCTTCAAATGTTTGACTATAACTTGATGTATACACCGGGTAAGGGTACTTCGGTGGCTGATGCATTAAGAAGAAATTTGTATGCTTAGTTGGGAAATGAATCTTTAGATGAATGGCAGTCGATGTCCATCTTAGCTGACATGCATGTGGAATGTGAAAACCGAGGTGATGTTTCTATTTTCTTTTTAGCTACAGTTGTTCTTGATTTGGTGGAGAAAGTAAAGGAGTCACAGAAATCTGATGTAGACTGTGTTTCAATGAGTTCAAAACTCAATGGTGGCGAGACCATTGAGGGATAGAAGCTAGATGAGAGTTTAGTTTTGTGTTTTAGATATTAGATGGTTGTACATATGGTTTTTTAAGAACAACTCTTTCATACTTACCACCATTCGAGATGAGTTCTACATCCAGGTACATAGAAAGTGTATAAGGCGCTAAAGGCGCAATATTGGTGGAGCGACATGAAAACGAAAGTGGACGAATTTGTCTCGCGATGCTTAACTTGTCAGTAGGTTAAGGAAGAGAATTAGAGACCAACTAGTATGTTACAGTCTTTACCTATACTAGTGTGGATATTGGAGCAGATAGAAATGGATTTTGTTACAGGTATTCCAGGAACGGTCCGTAAACATGATGCCATGTGGGTGATAGTTGATCATTTAACTAAGTCGGCCCATTTCATCCCAATTCGCGAAACCCATGCGATGGAAGATCTTTCAAAAATAAATATCCAGGAAGTGGTAAAGAGACATGGTGTACCAGTGTCTATTATCTCAGATAGAGATCTGAGGTTCACATCTCGTTTCTGGAAATCCTAACAACAAGCCCTTGGGATTCAGTTGAATATGAGCACGGGGTATCATTCTCAGATGGATGGGAAATCCAAGAGGACGATACAGACATTGGAAGACATGTTTCGGTCTTGTGTAATTGATTTTGGTGGATCATGGGAGAATAATATACCCTTAGTGGAGTTCTCATACAATAACAACAATCAACCTTCGATAGGCATGGGTCCATTTGAAGAATTGTATGGGTGTCCTTGTTGTTCTCTACTATGCTGGGTGGAAACTGGTGAAATGTCACTAGTCGGGCCGAGCCTTGTCCAAGAAACAACGAAGAATATTAATTTGATTAGAAAGAGGATGTAGACGGCTCAGAGTCGTCAGAAATCTTATGCGGATCATCATCGAAGACCGTTTTCATTTGCAGTGAGTGATCGCGTCTTTTTGAGAATCTCTCCCATGCTTGGAAAACATAATTTTGGGAAGCAGGGAAAGTTATATCCTCGGTATATAGGCCCTTTTGAGATACTAGAATGGGTTTGAGAGGTGGGGTATCGGTAGGCATTACCACCACAGTTCAGTGTAGTGAAAAATGGGTTCCATGTATCTTAGTTGAAGAAGTATCATCCTGATCCTGACCATGTGATCAGATGAGATCACATTGACCTAGATCTAGATTCTTCATTGATACAAATCTTGGTACGGATTTTGGATAGGCAGTATAAAGTCTTGTGTGGCAAAAGTATCGGACTAGTTCGGGTTTTTTGGAAACATGGGCAGATTCAAGAAGGTACTTGGGAAGGCGAGAATGAAATGAAGTAGCAGTGGTCAGAACTCTTTCAGTCAAGAAGTGGTTTTCTACTTTCCGGTGATGGAATGGCCAATGGTGGGGAGAATATATTATCCCCAGTTTCTATTATGTAACCCTTACCTGATACTTTTATTGGTTTTAAATGGTTAGGGTGACGTATGGGTGAATCGGGAGATCCTCGAGTGAAGTTTGAAGTAAAGGGGAAGGCGCACGGGCAGCGCACGATTTGTCAAACCGTGTGGCCAAACCATGCATGTCTGACTGAGGAGGCAGTGGCTTCTGCATAGTCAGTTCACAACTAAGGGAAACCATGTGATGAGGTCGTGCGTGAAGGATGGTTGTGGAAGAAGCTAACGCAAGGATAGCGCACTGTTTGTGAAACCATACGATCACTTATAGTTAGATCCTAAAATTATGGATCTAACTTGTTTTGCCTTTAATTTCCTTATTTAAACCTTATAAGAGGCCCAAACATGGTATTACACTCCCTTGATGGTTGGAAGACTTCTCCCAAGCGTTTTAGAGGAGATCCAAATGATTCTCTTGGCAAATCGTAGCCGGATTCTTAAGGTATGTGATCGTTCTTGATCGGTTTCTTAGATCTACTTAGATCTACTTCTCCTATTCGCTCTTTTTCAAAGATCTATTCCGGTTATGGGTATATCTAAATGTTTGGATTCCCAATATGAAAAGATTTGGTCCTTTTTGTCTTTGGCGAGGAGATCTAAGGCGGGTTTTTGGTGTTTTGTCCTGGTGTTCTTGAGCGTTCTTCGTCTGTGGCTTGGTTTCACCCAATTTGTTGAGGTAGGTGGCTTCACTATCGATTTATCATTCTTAGAACATGATGGATTAGTTAAAATTGATTAATATCTTGGTTTTGATTGGGAAATTGTGGTGAAAATAATGTTGTAAATATTCTTTAGTGATGATTTATGGGTTTTGATGAAATTGTGGAAATTGAATGAATGGGTTGTGAAAAGTGTTTTTGTTTCTTGATTTTAAAATAGTGATTTTAAAATATGGATTTGAGGGATTTGGAAAATGGTTTGTGAGAAAAAGGTTTTCAATAAAATGTTGTTTTATTGAAATGGATTTGGAATGGTGTGGTTTTTGGTCATATTTGGTGTGTGTGTTCATATTGCATTTATGAGGCTTGGTTGAAATATGACCATGTGATCGGTGCCAAAAGTGAAATGGCACATGGGGAATAATTACCTTGTGACAACTTGGTAGATCTATGAGAGACTTCTCATTAGTATGGAACTATCATAAAGATTGCATGCTTAGTGGATTTCATCAGTTGTGAAATGGTTAGTTGGGTGGATTTGTGAAATTGAATGAAAGTGCAAAAAAAATGGAAATGTGAATTTGGTTGGGAAATATTGCTTGGATTCTTTGTTGGAAAAATGGAATTGACATGGAATTTTCTATATTGTGAACTGTTTTGGAATTGTTCTATATAAATTGTTTTATATAAATATAAAAACATATTTTATCATAGGGGCATGGGACGGGATGTCATCAGGGAAAACCTACTGAGTTTCATTACTCACCCCCTTCATTGGCATGTTGGTGTTTTTGCAGATGTCATATATCGGGATGTTGAAAAAGGTAAAGTGTCACATGTTTATAGAACTACTTCATGACTCTTGGGTTGGTTCGTGATGTTGGAGCATGGAACTTCTGGAGCATGGAGTTAGGTTGTCGTTTTGATGTCTTGTATTTTTGTTTCCGCTGTTTTCTATGATTTGGTTTTGTAATCCATTGTTTCACTTAGTTGAGTTTTCATGAAAATAATGGTTGAGTTGTTTTGGTTTTAAATCATGTATCATATAGTGGTTTCTTGGATATTTTTATCTAGTTTTCTCTGTTTGTTGGTTGTTTTCAGTTAAAGGGTAAATCGTCCACCATGATTTTTGGAAACCCTTCGGCATTTATTGCTAGTCTTTGGAGCCTTGGGGATGTCGCTTAAGGCCTAGTAATGACTCGTTGAGATCTCAAGACATTGAGAATTGGTGGGTCATTTCAGATATTTTTCAAGGTAATATAAGAGATCCATATTTACACACCATGGTAAAATATAGAAATTCCCTTCTCTTTTGAAAAACAAAATCTATCGGTAATGTGATATAGAAGCGTGGTTCGTAATAGAGGAATGGTTAGTCCTATTTGATACCATGATTCCAATGCATGAATGTCTTTAATTGATTCTTATATACTAGTTGTTTATACTACATGATCACTAATTAAACTCATTCAGTGTTCAGATCCATGGGAATTTCAACCATAAAAAAAATTATCACTTATTAATACTAAATTATTTGAAAATTTTTATAATAACCCTAGAATGTACATTATTATTTTGATGTTACCACAATTTTAATATTAGGATTTGAAGATATTTTAATGTTTAGTGCACAATGTGTGATGGATACAGTATACACATATGGTTATGAAATGGATTGATGAATATAATGAATTCATTAGAAAGATACATTAACAAATGTAGGGTATAATATTCATGGGACAACCTTGAAGAAAATTAGGGGTACCTTTGAGGAAGGAAATATGATTCTAGTTGAGTTACTCTGGCCATCTAAAATGAAAATTTTTAAACCTTTCACCTGGAAGTGTTTTGAATTGATTCCTTCAGTTTTTTCAATGAATTTAGTTATTAAAGAACTATTTTAAGAACACATATATGTGAATATGGGTGTGATGTAATTGATGTTTGTGCCTTTTTGTAAATATTTTACATCTATTTTCATCATGTTCAATCTGAAATTGACCATATCAATAATATTATGACAATATCAGAATGTTTAGGTAGTGTTTTGATATGAAATTCCTACAGTGGAGAGAACCAAGTATCAAAATTGTTCACTAAATGACAAAACCCATTCGTGATAGGTTTCATTGGATTTTTAATGAAAGGGTTGATATGAAGGTCGTGTCGTAGGTTAGATGGGTTTGGTTAATATTTTTCTTGATGTTCCTTTTTTGATGTATGATCAATGGATTATGTCTTAATTGGTTATTTACTATGTCTAAAAGTGGTTCCTAGACATGTGTTGGGATTTGAGAAATAAAATTCCCACGTTTTATAGAATATTCATCAACTGAGTGGTATAGAAGATGTAATTAATTTTTTCCCTATGTATTCTTATATATTATGATTTTATGGTGGGATATTATATCGCCTCATGTTTTGATCCAATTAATAATTGAAAAGGAATTTTAATTTTACCATTTTAGATGGTATTTTCTATAAGATAACACTTAGTATGTAATTCGAATAGTAGGAATAGTCAAGTGTTCTATTTTCAGGAATTTTAATGAAAAAATAGGTGTATCATTTTTTCATTGAGTATCATGTGTGACAGATCCCAAAAATACAAATTCAGATGAAGTTTGAAAAATCACAACTTTTTTTGAAACCATGCGAACCTTAAGAGAAATAGTGTGGTTTATACAATGGGATTGGGGGTGTTAAATGGTTTTTTTCTAACCATCCACACAGGACTACATGGGAATGAATCTAATTATGACCACTTCATAGAGGATAACTACACATTTTGAGAATATTTTCTCAACCGATGTGCATAAACCATGTGATCCCCTAGAATTCTAAGTATCACATGCACAATTTATGCATGGTTTGGTCAACCATTTCTATAATCCATGAACCTTATTTTATTGGTTGAATTTACCGGTTAACCTTTTTATTTTGACCTAATATCATGCCTTTTTACTGTTTGCTTCATTTAGTGCCAGCTTCGCTGTGTGGATCTTCATCCTCTCCTCCCCCATTGGAGATATCATCTCAATATAGATTCCTTTTCAAATTTCTTTCTAATTTTAGAGGCATATCGGTGATTCTATGACCATTCCTTACACCTATATATATTTCATTTAAATTTTTTAGTGTGATCTTCTTGTGAGATAATTTTTCCAATTTATTGACCATCTTATAACTTTTCATATTTTTCATTAACCACCTCAAATAAATTCTTGATATTTTATTAGTGGACTATCCTAGGAATTAGGTAGATGGACTATAAAATTTTCCTTATTGTCTTGTTAACTTAAAAATGATGCTTTTGTGATGCATTCCCAATTCAACTAATTTTTGTTTTTAAAAGTGAAATAAATTATGTATAACCTAATTTTTTAATTCAACAATGTCATTTTTCATTATGGTGGACCATTAGTGTATATCCTCCTGAACCCAAACAACTCATTTTTATAATTGTGTTGGTTATATGACATGGCTCATTGCACATGATATTCCTTTTATATAGTAATTTATCATGGAATATAGGATTATATTATCATTATATCAATTAGAAATAAAATTATATAACAAATTTTCTTGGTAACCCACATTTAAAAGGCATGTCTCTCTCCATGGACTCCATAAAAAATTATGAACTAGATAAGACCCCTTATTCTGTATATTTAAATTTCAATATTTTATATTCATATAATTGTAAAATTTATTATTCATTAAAGAATTATTTTGTGGAATGTATACTAACATTGTCATCTTTATTATCGTATAATTGATACGGATAATGGGTGTGTCACTCTTTTTTACACTTGAGCTGTGATGGAATTATTATTGAAATGGTAAACTCATTTTTTATAATTATATGATAACTGCATTGATTATTGTAATATAAGCATTAGTTAATTATAATTTGTTGTAATTAATGTATTGGATTAAAAAAATGAAATGTTAATGATTGTTATATGTGTTGTATTAAAATGGAACAATTGTACCTCGAGCCATACCAATTTCTTCTTTACAGAACATTAGGGTAAGAGTCCGTACCAAATTTGGGATTACGTTATTCTACATAATTATTTAGGGTACATGAGTAGGTTAATTGGTAATGATGTGTCATACCCTTTTGGACAATGATGTTGGAGTGATTTCCATATCACATGGGTTTTTGGGAATGGTGTTCCAAACCACATTAATTTGGAGGTTTATTATGAACATAAACATTATTTGTTTATGATACTCAGGATGGAATCAAATATTGATTATAAGTATTAGGCATTATCAACCATACTTTTTATTATGATACCCTTATTGTTATTACAATCAGTGTAACACGTAGATGTTGAATGTGTGGCTTAGGTCCTAGTTAACACTATAAATATATACATATATATATGGATATAAATGTTACTACATATATAGTGTATACAAATATATATATATATATATTTATAAAAATACTGTTGAAAATTATTATATGTAATCTATTGTAAGATTAAGCAAGTATTGGTGGATAGTAATCCTTCTAGAGACTTGTATTACTAATATTCATTTATTAATATTGTTCTTTATTGATATTTCCACACACTATTTCATTATATATTAAAAAATATTGTGCTTCAGATACTACTGATTGTCGCCTACTAAGCATATCTCAATAACTATTTGGGTTTCCAATGAAACAGTTACTCGATCATACCTTATTATTACATTTTTGGGTTTTTGGATTATTCATGAAAGGTTATTCTAATAGCAGGGAGTAAGAAGATCAGGAGAAAACTAATTCTTATAATTCACATGGAGACAACCATCTAGAATTTTTTATATTTATTTTCCTTTTATTGATTTGTATCACATTGTTATTATATCTTGTACATTGGTTATGCATGAATGGATTTATATTTTTAGGCTAAACATTTTGCATTATTTTTTATCAATTACTATTATCTTCTATGGCTTTAGAAATTATTTAAACTTATTCCATTACTTTTTTATTATGAAATCATTATTATACCCCCTATGCAACCCTTATCATGACAATATAGTATCCTCATTATACCATCATTTGACCATCACTATTATTTATTAAACTCTAGAGTATTGGGGGGCGCACTTTAGAACATATGATCAACCAGCTCGAGGAATTGTTTTACTAGTCCCCAAGTTGAGAACATTACACATTTCATACAAAATGACCTTAGAAACCTATTTAATAACAATTAAAAATAATTTAATATATATATTGTGAAAAATCGACACTACATTTTGAAAATAATTTTTATAGAAATATTAAGACCTATAACATTTATGAAAGATGTTTCTATGAAAATATTATTTTAATTCTTTTTTAAGAAAATGAGAAAGTCATGATGGCATAAAAAATGGCATTTCATACAAGTAAAAATAAACATTTCAGTCATATTTATAGTTGAATTGAATTTTTTTAAACATTATAAAAATTCCATTATAAATATTCGTTTCAACGAGGAGATTCAAAAACTTGATAGCTATTTTCATGCTACGGACTTATTGGAAAATGTTATGGATGATTTCCATGCGACAAATAAAAACCCTCCTAAAGTACAAAGTTATAATAAAAACACGTACAATGAAATCATCAACCATGGGAATAATACAACGATTGAGATTGATGGATTCATATTTTCTCCCCTTAAGAGATTTTTGAGGAAGGAATACTACTATTTTCTACGGATTTTTTATTCCATAACCTCTTATACGGTGTCAGAAATGATTTATGTTGAGATGTGAAATATATTTAATCTACATAAATGCTAATATTAATGGAAAAATGTTGATCACTATGGTTATGTTAATAAAATATCATATTATAAATTTGTAGCACTACCTCTTTCGAGGTGTATAGGCTACCAACCCCGTTCGTTTTTCTTGTTTAACTTTTATTTCTTCTTAATGAATGGTCACAATCATTTTCTACTTACTAGACTTTTATGGTATATTTTTAAAGAAATAAATGGATAATAATTTTTTTAAATCCATTGGATAATTATAAAACATTAAAAGAAAAAAAAGAAAAATAATTTTATAAGAACATGACATGGATGGAAATGGTTTTTTCAACAGAATAGGTAAATAGTTTCAGTTTATATTAATAAGTTTATTTTATAATCATTCATACATAATGATGAAAAATTATTGAAAATAATTTATTCTCATTAAATATGGAGAGTATTAGAGTTTTAATGTGTTTTTTTGAGATATGGATCATATTATTTCATCATCATATGAATTATGATAAACAATATAGATATCTAATGAGATATCACCATAAAACCACTACCACATTTGAAACATTTAATCAAAAGTCACATGAATTGATAAAATTAATTTAAACATAGAGAACTATATTATAACTAAATTAATTTTATAACGTATCAAGTGGTCTCTATATGCATAGGGAAAAAAATAAAAACATAATAATAGTGTGGTGAATTTTCATGTAATGAAATTTTAGACAAAAATACATTACTTCTTTAATAATATTTAAAATCATACTCCATAATAATTAATACCATAAAATTATTTATAAAAAATAATGTAAATATAGAGAATAATTATATATAATTTCAATTTGGATGTATATACATCAAAAATATTAATAGTGTAGTGAATTTTTATTTGTCTTCCAGAAATAAAAAAGATATTAGAAATCAATTACCTTGACACGGATTCACTCATCAACATTCAAGTATACAATATAATACATACCTGAAGATTAAATATATATTATATAATGCTACATTTATATTTATATCATACCATATATTATTTACATATTTAATTTTATTACATATTTAAAATAAATTCATTGTCCAAATCACGTTTTATATAATAAAAATATTATTTTTTGAGTTGGTATTGATTTTTTATTTTTAGAACTCTTACATTAATAATGCTTCCATCATCCCTATGATTTTAAACATGATATAAATAAAATATATATTCATAATATATTTTTTAATAGTAATCATTAAAATTTAGAGATAGAAAATGAAACACACATTTTTTAGAGAAGGATGAAATTACGCACGGATGAATGTCATTTCAATTTTATTGTTGAATATATTGATTGAAAGGTATTTAATATAATAACAATGTAATATAATTATATATATATATATATATGACATATTTTTATATAATACCATACGTATTACCTTCCATGTAATGTGTATATGAAGAACAATTCATATCACATTGTGAACTGAAATTCTACCGTACAGAAAAGCTACGATATCGTATTCTCAAAAATTGTGATGTAAAGAGGAATATATGGTATAATGATTATGTTAGTAAAAAAATGATACCAAATTAATATATACTTATTTATCTTCTTCTGATTTCTATCTAGGGGAAATATAAATGAAAAACACATCACATCGTTTTGTGAGGTGGGAGTACACCGTACCCTAAAGAGACATTATTATTTTATAATGGGATGACAGGTAATAAGGTAGATGTGCTATTATTAATAAATATGTACAATAATATCATAAATATAAAATATAAATATCAAATACATGATTATATCTAATTATTAAAGGCGGTGATTGAAAATATATCACATCAGTTCATGAGGTGGTAGTCTAATATAAAAAACAATAATGATTTCATAACACATATTATAGAATAAGAATGAGAATATGTATATTACATTAACCTAATTAATTATAATTATATCGTAGATACTGGCGTTATTATTTATTTATATTTTAAATAAAATAATTGAGTCTGAATAATAAATTAAACATGAACTCTTGTTTAAAATTTTTACCTATATATCTGAGGACCTCATTATGTTTTGACGTAAAGCCATATAAGGATGTATTAATAATAAAAATAATCCCTCTAGGATTATGGTATGTATGAAATAAATGTAATTTTACATATATTTTTTTATAAAATGGATTTTGTGGTGTGGAGAGAAGTGCAATTGGGTGTCCTTTTATAAGTGAGGTGACTAGAACACATGTAAATTTTCAATATGAAATAGTGTGCCCACAATTAGAACATAAAAAATAAAAAAAATGGACACTATAAAGAATTGGATATAAAATGGAAAACATATATCATTTAAATAGTAATTGGAAATGTTTTTCATTTATATTTGACTTTATCATTTAACATTAACCCATGGTAAAACAGTTTGGAACATAACAATAGTAATTTATGATTACTTTTTTTATTCTAATTATAGTAAAAAGTATGAAAATTTAATTTGATACAACAATTTATTTCTATTTTAAATATGAAATACATTTTTAATAATTGTAATAATATATTAAAGAATGAAAATATTTTAAAATTAATAACCCATATGCTATAAAAAAGCAGTTTTCAAAATAAAAAAGCATTTGAAATATTAAAATACTTTCATATGAAAAGTAAATATTAAATTTATTATAATGACCTAAATTTTATTAATAGATATATAATATTACTAATTATACTTCTAAAATATTATTAAAATATATTTTATATTTAAATTGGTTAAAAGTAAGGACAATTCATAATTAAAACTATTTGTATTTACTATTTATTGAAAATTTCATCCTTTTAGAAAATTAAAAAATTTATACTCCAAGATAAATGGGAAATTATGACTTCAAAAATTTAAGTTTAATTTTTAAAATTATTTTACTAAAAGTAGAAAAAAATATATTATTAGTATAAGTGTTTAAAAGTGGGAAAAATAAATTTTTAAGAAAAATACTATTTAAATAATAAAATTTGTTTTCTTTATATCCATTTTTTTATAACAAATAAGTTAAATGGTAATAAAATTATATAATATAGAATATATAAAATTTATTATAATTTTTCACCAAAATTAATTTGTTTAATTTATTGAAGGAACGATTTTTTTAGCATAATAATTATTTTTCAAACAAAAAATCTTTAGGATAAATGGGTTTCTAAATTTTATTTCTTATTATTTGGTAAAAAATGAATTTATTATATATATATATGGGAAATATATATTTAAATAATTTATATAAACCAATTCAAACATTACTTTTATGTGTAACATCATGTTTCTCATTTTCACCTACTGTATAACCCATCAATTGATCATTCTATGGTTGGGGCGTGCCTCTAGTTGCGTCAACTAAAATATGGAAACTATTGGGGGATTTGTGTTGTGAATATAATGTTCTCAATTAGTGCTCACCTTAAATATAATATTTTAATCCTACGATATAGATGTATTACACAGTTGTAAAAATGTTGACCAACCATGAACCCACCTAGTAGAATATATCTACAGTAGACAATGCATTTATTGGAGGTGTACAGTTAGGGAATATGGTTTTTATAACCACACATCACTCTCCTATAAACCATGTGTGTGAGTTTTTTTTATTTTGAAAAAGCATGAAAATGTTTTCAATCATAGGTTTATGTTTCCACTCATCCCCATTATTACGTAATATAGATTTATTATCGTGAAAATAATTTTATAGGTGATTCTCTTCCAAACCCATTCTATAGAGGCTCAAAGAAGGAACAATTCATCCTATCTCCTCTAGGTAATTGAACCCCCTTTCATGTGTCCTCTAAAACTCCCTATTTCTCTCATCCTTATAATGTATTACATCATAATTTTGTTGATGGCTCTAAAACCAATTTTGGTAAAACCATAATTATTGTTTTGGATTTTAATCTTCAATTCATTTGTTCTTCATTGTCAAATCCCATTTTGCATGTTGTGCATTGTGAATGACATTAATAATCATAGTTAGAAACATTCAAGATCAAGAATGAAATTAAATAAATAATTTTATATATTTTTTTGAAATAAAATTTATTCGAATTTTGAAAATCAAAATTTATATGATTAGAAATGGAATGGATTTTTGGAATACCCTCCAAATATTAATGGAATTTGAATTGGGGGTTTATTTTTAAATTGATATAATAATTGAAATCATTTTAGAATTGATTTTAGTACATGGATTAAATTATTATGATGATAATAATTGATTTATTTGTGTGAAGAAAATAAAATTAAACTTTGAAAATTCCATGTTTTGTTCTTCTATCAAAATTGGCATATGGATATATAAAATTTTGAAATTGTATTGTTAATTATGTGTCATTTTAAATGTACTGATATTCCATTTTACTAATGTTTTATCAAGAAAATGTGAGCATGAGTTCTTATTGGGTTATTTAGAAGAAACACTCGAGAATGATGATTACCATTAAATAGTTATATGACTAAAATTCTAACAAAAAACTAGTTCGGTAGATCATATACATTATGTGATGTTGATGATTCCTATTCATCCTTAGCATGAGGGACACGTGTACACATATTTTCATGATAAATGACATAAGAAGTGTGAGGATCTAATATCCAATAACTATCATACTACTGGGAAGAAAATATTGGTTATTTTTGTGATTCTTTTGATGATATAATCCACTAATTTTACTATAATATTATTCATGACAAATTTTATTAATAAATTAATTTTTATAAAGTGATTATTAATCCATGTTTGAAATGTTTTTAATAATATTCAAATGGAAGAATTGTTTCTTAATATTTAATATTATCACCATGCTCCATTTTCTATTGAATTTAAAATATTATTTGCTTTATTAATATGGAATATGTATTTAAAACACATGGTTAATCCCTAATGGTATTTTTTATCACACCCTACATTTTCCTTCATGCATTCAAGATTTCCTTCACCCAGGATAGATGAAAGGGAAAGATCCATTTTGTTTTGGGGGGTGTTAGTGATATTTTGGTATTAGAGTGATGTTTATTTTGGGGTGTTTGGCTTTCTATGAAGCACTTTGATGAAGTACTATTTCTATTTTGTGTACCTCTCTGGTTTCTGATACATTTTTTTTCTTAAAGTCTTGCGAATATTTACTCTTATCATTATAATCATTTTTATTGTGAAAAAATAAATCACTCTTTTTATTTTTTATAATTATAGCTCTTAGCATCTAAAATATGTGGATTGAGGACACCTATCAGGATACGTCATTATGAGATCAAGTATTAGGGAAATAGGATACCAGGGGTGGTTAATGACTATGATCTATCAGAGGTACATGTTAATAATATTTCCTTGATGTTAGTGTGATGTTTGAGATATCTCGATGACACACAAGATGTAGTTGTGAGTTTGTGTCTTTGAATCTATAATTATAATAAACCATAATTTACCATGGTTGTTTTTTTTTGGAAAAGGGGTGTTGAAGATTAATTTAATTGATTTCTAATAACCTATCTTTGATTGATTTGTATATGTAGAAATATAAATAATGTTTTTCTATCTAATGGGTCTAATTTCCCCATTTCACATTCTTGAAATATTTGATATGAGAACCCTTCTATTGTCTTAATTTTTATTTTATTATTTTTTGTAGTATCTATCCTCAAATAATTCATGTGAATAGGCCATGAGATGGAAATTATGGTGAACAAAAATGGGAGAATACTCTCATGGATGAGAATCTAGTCAACATTATTTTGTGTGATGTCCATTATTTGGGATATAAACCTATACCCATTCACATTCTGGCTCCATATATTAAATATATTAAAGATGAATCCTAGAATCATTCTTAGGAGGCCCTTTACCGAAATATACCAGTATTTCAAGGTACAAATATACTTTAAGAGGCCGAATACTGGTAAAGAAAAATTTTACATTTGTTTATATTCTTAGAGGCTCGTGATTCAATTAATGTGATATATTTATCCTTTAAGATGAATTGAACTATAATAAGATAGCATGATTTGATGGTTATAATTAATAATATTGACTGTTTAGAGTTGATGTAGTTTAATATAATTTTTATTTATTAATCCTTTTAAAAGTCTATCATACTGGCAACGGTAATAGAGATTTTCAAAATTGAGCAAGCTAATAGAACTGTGACAATGTATCAAAACCAATTTTCCATGCTTTTGAAATTTTTAGAAGATATTATATCAATTAATAAGACAAAGAATTAAATATTAGATATTGTTTTTCATCCTCATATTGATTCATAGGGTTTATTGATGAATAACTCTTCTGATGATGATGTTTTGGATAGGGTTCTCAGGGTTAATCTTGACCAAGACTGTAATTCAGGGTTTATAAGAGTTCATTTTTCACAAATTTATAGTTATGTGAGTTTCATTAATATAAAGAGAAAACATGTTGATTATCTGGGTTTTTATCAACTGAAATGTTATTAAAAAACTCTGAATGTTCCTAGAATAGAACATTTGACTAGTTTCCAATGTGAAATTTCATGGAACTCAAAATAGGTTCTCACTGAGGCGCACAAGCTATTATATTCATGAGTACTCTATAGACACAATAAAAAATTTTGATATATATTTTATTACCCATAGAGTGGAATAGTATGATTAACAACTAAAATTAGTTCAGTGAAATAGAGTTATTCTTGAACAAAGGGTTTTTAACCAAAATCAATTAGAATGATTTTTTATAGTGTGGAAGAGTCTATAAAAGCATTCAGTAAAGGTCTAACTACCGTAAGATATAGCATCATAATTGTTTCAACTTTACAGACTACTTTATTTGACACTGGGGAATCTCAATCATTCTTATCTACTCATATTATGAACCCTATAAATATTTCTAGGGATATATTGTATTTCAGATTAATATTACTATGCCAATAAATGTGAATAGGTAGAAGGTTTTATATTTTCCTTCATGTTTTTTCTATTTTTCAAGGATTGGGCTTATAAAATATTTTTTTACATGCCATGAAAACTCTTGAGGTCATTTTGGAAATGTAATTGATAATTTATTACATGACCAAAATTTAGTACAATTATTAATGTGTCTCCACTACAATGGTTATGTGGTGTGTTGTATCATTCAGGGAGAATGTGACACAATGTCTACTAGAGATATCCCATCTTATATAGAGAAAGGTAATTTAATATCGGTGTTTTAATATCCCCAATATTTGGAATATTTGTGTTATGATATCTCACAAGTCATCATTTTCATTCCTAACATGTTTTGTTCTGATTTATTTGGGTTTCCAGTATAAAGAGATTTGTAGTTACTTATTAATTTAGTGAATTTTAATGAACCAATATCTATACATTCTTACCACAAGGATGTTATTTAGATGATATAGCTAAAGAAAAAGTTGAATTATCTGTTAGAGGGAGGTCATATATGACTTTTTGTTTCACCTTGTCTGGAACTGGGGCCCTGTGGAATGAAATTATTTGGGACACATTTCATTTATGTAGATTATCATAAAGAAAATTCGGTTATGATAATGAAAAATTACTTATTGAAATGGATTGACTATATATATGAATAGTCTATAGGGGTTTAGTGGATATTGATGATTTATCTACAATATGGTTATAAATAGTTGAGAATAATTGAATATAATATTATTAAAAAACATTACAAAGCTGGTATGGCCATTTTTAGTAACTTTTCATTCCATTTTATGTAACAAATAATATTATAGCCTTTATAGTTTCGAGAAACCTGATATTCCATGTGTATCTTGATTTAATCATTATGGTATTTTTGGGTGAAATCATGGTTTACTGCTAATCCAATGGGGACCATGTGATTCTTCTAAGAGAAGTTATATAATTATTGATAAATCACCACATTTATATCAATATATTAAATTGTAGTTTTCATATTTTTAGAGTTAATATCAAGGGACATGTGGTCTCAAATCATGGAATCTCATTTGATTATGAGAAGGTGAATTTTCTTATGACATGCAATAAATTATATAATATTTTTGATATTTGTTTCTTGTTTGGTTTTTTCGTGTAATATTAATGGTCCGTAATGGTTTTCCTGATGTAGGCTTCTCCAATTACCACTCTCACATAGAATGGAGTAAATATATATTTGGATGGTAATGGTCGTGGTTTCTTTTAGATGAAACTTATTTTTACTTCTTTTTTAGTGTTATCATTTTTAGTGTCTAGGAAGCGATATGTGGTCATTTTTGAAACATAATGTTTGGGGTTTTTTATATTTGTTATGATGTTTTATTACATGGTAGCATATGGATCATAGAATCATATGACACATTATAGTAATTACCTGACTCATGAACTTGATCTCACATGCGTGATGGTTATACTTAATAAATGTCGGTGCTACCCTTTTTGCAGAAAGGTTCATCATGTATTATGACTACATGATCATTAGTTATATATTACTTAAAAATATTGTAATCTCAAACAGAGGCATTGGGTAGAGTACCTTAACTCTGTTTAACTTATCATAACCTATAACCCATAGAAACTGAATTTTTTTGGATGATTATTTGAGTATGAATATTCTGACCAAGGCCATGAATGAATCATTAGAAGATTTGTTTATGATGTCACATTTTTTACAGTTGTATATAATTGTTCTAGAATCATGGTACAAGGTTTTCATCATTATTATTTAGTTGTCCGGTTATCTTTTCTAGATAATTCTTCTGGAGAAACTTCTTGATGATGAATTTCATAGAACTAAAGACTCTCCTTATGAAGTATTGGCCATTACTGAGTGTTAGTTCTTTGTAAAGGGTTTTCTATCATTCTAGAATGTTTATATAATATCTATTCTAGTGAGATAGGATGTGATGGTGTAATTATATAATTACCAACGGTATTTCCAAAAAATAAATACAAATTTCTTAAATGACATACAATAATGATTTTGTTGTCCAGGTATGAGGCCACACATCACGGACTTTATTTCACACTGTTATAATTTCCAACTGATTTAGGATGAGTATTAGAGACCTTTATATTTTATTTATCCACATCCAGTGCTGATATAGATGTTGGAAGATATTTATAGGGAATGTTTTTTGGGCTCCCACATACCCCTCAAAAGAAGAATATGATATGGAGTCTAATTGATCAGTTAAACAAATAAGTTAACTTCATACACATTCATGACATAACCAAATTTGATATGATTGTAAGTCAAGATGTTAATTATATTTTCCATTTTCATGGAGTTCCATATTCTATAGTACATGATAGAGATCTTCATTTAAACTCTAATTTTTCTGTGGGAGCATTAAGAGTAGATGATATATATGGTTCGTTTGAGTATAGAATATCATCAACATATGGATTGATGATAGAAAGTGATATAGATACTTTTATCACACTATTTATACGTACATCCTCAATTTTGGTGGTGTGTGTGATGACCATTTTGTACTAGTTGAGTTTTTATACAGCAATAGTTAACAGTCCATAGTCATAAAGACTCTTAATCTGGAATGGTATATCTGGTATTGTAAATCAATGATGGGTAGGTCAGAGACTAGTGAATGTTCTTGGGATGGATGATTCTTTGTCTGGAAGATGTCAAAGAATATTTCATTAATTTTTTAATGAAATTTAGTGGCATAATACCATTATAATAATTATGATGATTGTCATCATAGGCTATTGTATTTTTCACTTCTTGACCAAAGGGTTTTAAATGATTCACCCATTTTGTTCCATCAATGACTTTGGAGGAATGGGATGACTTCTATTCATTTTTTCAGAAATTTTGATGTCATTAAATATGTGGAGAATATGGGTTACCATTTCTCACATCCACCATAGTGTACATTTATAGAGAATATGTTCCATGTATATTAGTTATGCAACATTTTTCCTAATCCATCTCATCTTTTATGTTGGATTGATATTGATATTGGGTGAAATTTAACTATGAATGGGAATCCACTCAATATTGATGATTCTGAGACAAATATACCTCATTAGTGGAATATACCTTAGTTTTTCCTACTATGGAATCTTTATTTTTATTTTATTGTTACTTGAGTGGATGAGGAACTGATGAGAGAGATGTGGCCTCATCTTCATGATATTTAAACATCCAGATAAGAATTATGGGATTGAAATATAAGGTAGTGGGGAGGGTGTAACACCATGTTAGTTGTTTTCATGTACATATTGACCCCTATTTTGATGATTTCTATGTTGGAGAATTACAATTGTCTTTTATAGTGAAAATTTGAAATGTTTAGTGGTTTTCTGTGTCATTCATGTTTGGTGATTGCTTTTCTAAAATAGTGTTCCCCTTATGTGAAATCCATGAAACATTGAAAGTGAGGTTTTTAACTATTGAGGAATAGTTTGAAAAAACATGCACCCACCATGTATAAACTGCACACCTTGTACTATGAGTCCAGAGAGGGTGCATTGTTAGGGAAAACCGGATATCTAACAATGTCTCCAACTATAGGAAACAGTACACATAGAATATTTTTATTTTATAAAATTATATAAACTTTTCTCAACCCTTGTTAATGTTACTACTCAACACCTAAATCATCCCAACATTTATTATTTATCTATTAATTTTATCTAGGGGTGATTTGGGCTCATCCAAGAGAATTCCATTCTTGATAAAATAATGAAATATCCTTTTTGATCTCATTTAGGGATGTGTGCCTTCTCCTGATATCTCCTTCCCTCCACCTTAGGTAATATTAGATCATCATGTTAGTGATTTATATGAATGTATCTTAAATGAATCTTGATTATAGGTTTCGTTTCTTGAAATCCAATTCATTTGTTCTTCATTTTAAAATATTGTTGTGGGTGTTGTTCATTGTGAATGTACATGATTAAATGTATGTGGATCCATTTGAGATATTCCAGGTAATTGAATAAAAAATATTCTTGATTCACTTTAAATAGATTTCATATAATTTATGAAAACACAAAATAATAATACCTGGAATTGTAATTTAAAATCGAATGGATTTTGGGATAAAACACTAATACTAATGGAATTGGAATTTGCGGCATATTTTGAGATTCAAGAAATTTAGTAAAAAATATGAGAACTGATTTTAGATAATTGAATCAAATTTAGTGAAGAAAAACTAACTAAAAAACTACTTCATTATATTTTATCCCAAATGGGATGGCGATGAGTCCAATTTGGCCTAATATTGGGGGACGTGTCTACACATATTTACATGTTCACTTATATGAGAAGTTTAAGGGTCCAATAGCCTGAAACTATCATACCATAGGGAAGATGAACAGTACTCATATTGTGTTTTTATTACATTTTTTGTTGTTATATAAGGGATTAATTCATTACATATTATATCTATAAATTATTTTATATTAAATCTGTATTTAAGAATTTTTTTAATTTTTTTCCATAATTATGAAATAAAACAATGTTGATGTATAAAATATAAATTTTCATCACCCTTACACGAATTATTTTGAATAGAAATCAGGATTTGTATTGTTATTATTTCTTTTTTTATAAAACACTTGGTGAAAACCTACTGAGTTTTTTAGCTCACAACCTACATTTTTCTTTGGATGTTTGTATATTTTTTTCTTCTTGGTCCAAGATAACTAAAGGACCACATGGTGGTGGTGGATGGTCATGATCCCTTGGTCTTTAAGTGTTTTTTATTTTTGAGTAATTGTATTTATGTTGAGTAAATTAATGATTTAATATTATAGGGTTTTCTATATTTGTTTGGTTTTTTTTACATTATACACAAGGAGTGTTGAGAATACTGACTTGTCTGTTTATCACCTATAATACTATTGAATAAATGTCCCATATTTTATATTGTATAATGAATTTGTCTAATAGACACCCAATGATGAATAATTATTCAATTTAATCTATGTGAGTGTTGCCTAAGGTATTAGGATAACATGGTATTCTAGTAGGTTAATGACATAAAAGTGTGGGAGATAAATATAATATTAATAATAATTGTTTAATAGTACCTAAAGATTCGTTAATACTGATTTTTTTTGTGATTAATGATATTATTAATGTTTAATGTGATGAATTCTAATCATTGTGTTTTTTTATAAAAAGATAAAATTGGGGGATCATTTAACAAAATCAAAATTTAATGATTAATATAATTTAATGTATCAAATGTATTCCATTTACTTGAAGGAAATAATATAAAAAAACTATTTCTATTACCTTGTATCCCCTTTAATAAACTTTTTCATATATTTTTAAACTTTTTCATTGAAAAAAGGCTTTCATGTTTTAAAATCTAGTTCATTGAAACTGGATTTTTAAAATGGGTTAATAAAACATCCACATAAAAATTGGGAAATAAATGTGAAAAAAATATGGAATAACAAATACTAGGTATTCAATTAGGTGAAATTCTGTAGGAGTGAATATTTGAACATGGAATAAAAAAGGAATGTTCGAATAATGATGGAGAGTGATAAAGATCATTGATCAGAAGAAAGTGAATGGTCATTTTAAAATAAAATAGAACATTACTATAAAATTGGTGTGAAAAATGACATTGATATCATTATAAATTACGATAGTAGAAAAATGTTTTATTTCAAATTCTTTTTTCTTAATGTTGTTAACTTTTACTAGAATATATAATTAATTGATTTTAATTACATTCAAATGTAGGATATCATAAATTATATTTTCATTTTTAATTTTCAAATAATCACATTATTTAATAATGGAAGTTGAATTTTTTTCTTTGAAGCAGTAGGGGATGATAATATCAACAAAATAATGTTAAGTCATTACTTCATTCCCAAGTTGTTTTAAAAAAGTTGATTTATTAGAAAATGTTTCCAATAACATAAAAAATTGAAGACAATCCATTCTATAAATTCTTAAACATAAATTTCAACTGTGTTTTTTCAAAATTTATGTATATTTTTTCCGAAAGAAGGTCCCTAGATTTCCCAAAATTAACATAGCATTAACGCCCCCAAATATATATATGATACTCTAAATGTTTATATAACTATTATTTAAATCCCTTTATCATGTATTATTCTAAATCATTGTAATAATAAGATTTACAATAAAACCACAAGGAAAGTAATACATGTTTCCACATTCCTTAAATAATAACCCAAATTATCAAATATATTTCATAAAGTAATATTTTTGTAAAATTATTCATTGTTAACATATAAAAAATTTTCATCAAATCATTAATCATTTACAGTGTCATTAAAAATATCTAATTTAAATTATAAATATAAGTTATCTCATTATCCAAACTAAAAACCATTTCATTACTTCAGAAACATATTAAGGACTATCTTCTAATACTCTTATTCCCTTATTTCATTTTATGAATGAATTACTTTTTTGATTAGTTGGAACTTCTCAAATTAGTAGGTACCAATTATAAATACAGAAAAATACCACAACTAGGAAACAACACCCACTAAAAATATTCAAAATTGAAAAAGAAATTTGAATACATCATTACCATGAAACAAAATCCCCTTGAGAAATACACCATTATGCACTAAATCACCTGCCAGTATATTAATCACCGACACCCATCACTGGCGAGGACCCATATAAATATCGTTGAAATTATTTTAAATATAATTAAAAAATATAAAATTAGAAATTTCTAATGAAACACAACAACTGGAAAACACTATGGCCAAAGTGGAGAAATAAAATAGCTTTGGATCTCACATACAACAAGGATTACCATTACATGAGAACCTAATACAAGACCTAATCCAACAATACAGGACTAATAGAAACACAGACTAAAGGTTGTGCCGCCTGTAATGTCGAACACCACACAAAAAAAAACAATCCCAAAGCAACCACAAGAACCATCACAACAGGATGGACAACATTGGGATGAAAGAACAGGAGGCCAGAGTAGTTTTTGAAGTGGATAAGCCTTACCAGTAGGCTGTTACCTTAGAATAAACACCATCATTTGAATAAACAATAATTTTCCCACAATTAAGAAACAATGAGAACAGAAATTAACCATTGGTAAATTACGTCAAAGGGGAAAGAACACAAGAAAACTACAATGATTCCTGAAGAACCTGACCAAGACTCCACTGTCACATATCCAAACCATAAATGACCCTTATAATTCATCCATGATTGGGCCTTACATGATGGGGACAATAGAAAGAGAGGCGGAGAAGGGAGACCAAGCCTCGAATCACTGAAAAGAATAGGAATATGGAATGACAAACAAGGGATCCTATAAGGCCAGAGAATAGAAAGTTGAGGTAGTGCAATTAGTAAAGAGGTAGGGGTGAAGATGAGAATCACAAAACAGAGAAAGGAAATGTGAATAAAACCATAATAACTGAGATAAAGAACACCCCAGGAGAAAAGAGGCCATGAGGAGAGCAGTGGGACGACAAGGAGAGAAGAGGAGGAACAATAGAGAATGACCTTCACCATGTGTGGGATGACGATAAAGAGGGACCCATGTGCAGTGGTACTAGGAACAAACCATTTAGTGAGAAAATAGGGTAGAACCAGATAGTGTGATGGGTAGATAGGACCCTTGGGATATCATCCCATATTAGGTTGTTTTCAATAAAAACCCATTTAAATTAAAACACTTTTCATGGCCTTCAATTACAATCAACATATTCATGAAAAAAAAATCTATACATATAGAGAACAATATTTATATATTACATGATTCATATAACCTAATTTTTTATTTCCATACACAAACACATCAATTATTCCACTTTATTAGTAATTCATTATATAGGTTTAATCATCATATTCTTTAATTACTATTTCTTATAATAATTAGGTCATGGTCTCTTAATCATTAGCCATATAACCATTACCCATATCACTATAATGATTCAATTCAAAATTATTCCATCTATGAAATATATTGAAATAATACCCATTCGTTACACATTTATAACCTTTTACCATTGTTAATTCCATTGGAAAACTATTATTATCATTCATTGTAATACCTAAAATTTTCATTTTTCCTCTAAAAAGTAATACCATAAACCCTAATTCTACCCAAATAAAAAATTATTTTTCTATTGAGACAGTCCTAGAAATCAATTTCTTGAAAATTCTTATCCTATATGAAACATAATTTTATAATTCCATGATCCCCACCACCCAAACCATAAATGAAATATATCATTATCTTTTTGTGTGTGTATGATAGTTAGTTATGGTTTATGATTATAATCATATAACATGATAAATAATTTATAATAATCATAGTATCTTTTACTCTAGTAGTCATCCAATTTGGTTACTCATCAACATATATTCTTTCACATTCAATGTTAATCCATTTCCATCAAACCGCATCCATTGACTAAAACCAAAAAAAAATTATTAGTTATAATATTCAATGTAAGAAATAAAAAATCATGGAAAATTAAATATATTATTTGTGATTCATAACACTTATTTTCAATCTATTACACCATATTCTTACCCTAGTCCATTTGTAATAATTATTTAAATCATTCAAGATCGTTAATAAAGCATTTTTTTTAAATTAGTTCCCATGGGATTGATAAACTATATGTTTATAAAGTATCATTTTCATAAACAAGGTGATGACCAAGTCCTTCTCAATGCACCCAATTTTGGAGTAAATATAATTATTTTAATATATACTAGAGTCACCTCCACTTATATAGTCTAGATAGATATATAATTTCATGGAATACACATGCGTTATCATTTACCAGAATTCAAGGAAATTTTCTTTTGATTCCACTAATCCATTCACTTATCCTTATACATATACACACACATATCATTAGAAATATTACTTGTTATCTAACAAATGGGTTCCCATCCATGTTTCCATAGGATAACTATATCGTACTCTAATACCAAATATAAATACAAAAAATATCATATATAGATATGACATCTTTAATGTCTAATATTCATTACATACCATAACAACCAATGATAGAATAGTTTAGTTCTATTGTCATTGGAAACGTATACATGAAAAAACTAGTCTATAAGTGAGATACATCATCTCTAACTTTTTTCTTCATAACTAACACACAACATTGACATATCACAAGTATTACCTTTAATTCTATCGTGTCGAATGAAATCATAAGAAATGGTGATAACTTATTTTCAAAAAGGATAGACATGGAAGATATCAACATATTATTTGCATAAGGGTATGTGAACATCAGACTAACATTTGGAAACCATAGCGTACAAATCATATATCATAAATTCGATTCATTGAATGAATTTGGAAAATTCATAATACAGGAATCATAATGAAATAATATAACATGAAACATGAGAATATAAAATTGGCATACCACAAAAATATTTGGCATACACATAATCATTGAAATTGTTTTTGTTAGCATTTCATGGAAAATTTAAAAGGCTACCACAGTGGAATGAGTTCATATTCTGAACCATAATGGTAGTCAAGGACCACACCACTGATTATTATAGTGGATATAGTCCTTTACTAAAGTTGTTTCACACTCAATTATAGTCTTTTTTATCCACTAATATTTTGGTCTTTAACCAATGTATTGGATGGAGATATAATTCCTATTCATCATATTTATATGTAACTATCGTCCTTTGTTATAAATTAACTACCATCCATGTATATGAAATAACCACTATTACATAATGAATAAAATATAAATGTGTTACCCAAGATCATAACACATCAATCATATAATTACCACTAAAAATAAATGGGTTTAATAAAAAATTTATCACAATATAACCTGTTGAAAAGATACAGGTTCTAAAATCATAGTGTCATTACTAAAAAAAATTACTAGTGAAAAATAAGCAAGTTATATATTCATCTAATCATTTTATATCCCATTTTATATAATGGGTTTCATTGAATCTTGTCATCCAAATAAAAACCCGTCATGAGAAATAATTAAATTTGTATCCTTGGATTATATCCATATTAAATATTAGGAAACATCAAATGAATATATCTTAGAATGAAAATTATTTTAAAAGATCACATGGTCAATTTCATGAGGAAAATATTCTTCCAATATAAATAATATTATTTAGAAAATAAATCAGTCTAAAAATTATTTCCAATAAAAATAAACATGGAAACATATAAATTATGTTTTAAAAATCATTATAAATATTTATTTGGGAAAATATCATTCATATTTTAAAAAAAAAATTTAATTAGATATTAAGAATTTTTCTGAAATATCATTCTTTGAAAATGAAATTCGATAACAATAGAGGATTCATTAATAAAATTAGTTCTTCATGATAGTAAAAAATACCATTCATGTCAAACATGTTAAAATAATGATGGAATTTACATTTTTGTAAATGAAAAAAGTTAATTTTATTGAAATTTACATGAATATTTCATTTAGAACACCTGTTAAATTTTAAAATTTGTGTACAATTTTATGTCATAAATCACCTAGAAAACTATAAAATATTGTTTTAATTTTTTTTGAAAAAAATCATATGGATGAAAGGTTTATTTGAATGATGAGAGAAATATAGTTGGTTTACCATAATAACATTGTATTGTAATCATAATTAAATAAATTGAGTAAAATGAAGAGAAAACATTTATTATCATTAAATAATAACATGGGAAGAAATATTTTGGGTTTCTTAAGATATATATAATACGATTAAGACCACAAAATTATAAACATATAAAATACCAATAAAAAATATGATTGTACCCTAACCCCATAACAAATTTGGTTACATTGAATCCTAATCCGCATAAATGAATAAGATTATATTAACCATTAAATATAATTATTATAAATATATTCATGATATTACATTTCAAATGGTATATATAAAATTTTTATTAGTGAACATATGTTCATAACATGACATAATTCCCAAAAAAATTAAATTGGAGACAATAATACAAAAATCACATTACAAATATTCTGAATATAAAGCTCTAATAAATAATTATAGAAATTGAAAATTTTATATCTTGAAAATAATTTGATTGAATATATAACATGTATAAGAACATATGTATATATATATATACCAAAATAAATAATTGTGTTGTGCATTTTCATATGTCTCCAATAAATAGAGATTAGGAATCCATATCCTTATCTATAAACATCATTCTTACACATTATAAAAATCAAAAAAATTATTACAATATTAATATAAATATATTAAATAACCATACACATATATATATATCATACAACTTATGAATTATTTATTACATTTTTTCTCTTTTATTATAAATTTTCTGTAAAATTAACATTATGGATAATAATTACTTTTTTTTACATGTATGTTATGATCTTTTATTTTTTGTCCTCCAACATTTATTATAGTTCCATTTCATTCAAAATTTTAACCTTGATATAAATATCATATATATTTACTATATATGTATTTACATTAATCCATTATTTTTATGGATATAAAATGAAATACACTACTCATGTTGATGGTAGGCCATACATATGGAAGAACATTTTTTCCATTTTATCGATAGATCATAAGAATGAATGATAAATAGTATAATAAAATTATAGAATTATATTTATGTCATGTATATATCACATATATTTATTTAACCCTATTCTTATTACCATTAATGTATTTTGTACCTGATGATCTAATCACACTACTTCGTCAGGCGGTAGTGCACCCAACAAACAAGAGACATTATTATATACCCATAGAATGGAAGGAATGGATGCATTTTTTATTTCAAAAGTATGAAGCAAAAAAGATTTTTTAAATATAACATAAATTTATTTTATATATTATTTTTACATTCTACATAAAATATAATAAAAAAATATAACATTGGATTGCGAGGAAGTTTCCCAACATACATATGAGAAAAATTATTATTTTCCAATAGGTTTGGAGGAGTGAAGTTATTATTAGTTTAAATATTAAAAATATATAATAAATATAATATATAAACATTATGTTTATCATTATATCAATATGTGAGACGTTGTGATGGAAAACTAATATCATTGATTCATGAGGTAGTATTATTCTATAGACATGAGTGATGATTCAAAATAAAATTTGATTAAATTAGATATATATATAGGATATTATATTAGCATAAAAAAATCAAAGTATATGATATATTCCATTTTTATTATTTTATCTTAATGTAAAGTGATTAATGTAGGTCGAATAATAATGAAAACAAAATCTCATGTTTAAGAATTTTACCCCTTCTTTAGTGAGCCACATTTCATTTTCACCTTAAGCACCAAACATGGTATCCTAACCAAAATAATGCCCATGTGATTAATGGTACGTAATTATTGAAATTATTTCAACACTTATTGGCTGATCTGAAGAGTTTTTCAACTGTGAATTAGACATTGGCAGATGTCTTTTATAAGTGAGGTGAGTGGAACAATTGTAATTTAGGAAAAGAGAATGGTGCACCTATGATTTTAAAAAACCATAGGGATCATGGGTCATTATAAACACTCATATATCATAATGATTAAAAACAGATATATAATGGGTGTTTCAAATGTTTCTTAGTCAGTATAGCCCTATTCATTTTAGTTTAACCCATAGTAAACCAATCTTAACCATATCTGAAGTAAATGATTTTTTTGTTTTTATTATTATATGTGGTCATAAATTATTTTTACCCTATTAAATAATATAAAATATTATTATTATAAGTATGGAATACAATTTTTCAAATTACATTACCTTGAGTAAAAAAATTAAATTTAAAATCTATCTCATAGATACGATGAAAAATTGGTTTTTAAAATAGAAAAGTTGAAAAATATTAAACAAATTTATATAAAAATTATTTATTAAAATGCATCAAATGACCTATATTGGATTAAAAAATGTTTAATTTAATTAATTTTACTTTTAAAACCATATTAAACATATTTATATATTTTGAAATGATTTTATTTCAATGAAAATTCACAATAAAAACAAATATATTTCATTATTCAATGGAAATTTTTACTGCTCAAAAAATTATCATATTATTAATCTAAAATAGTTTTTACATTCTGATTCAAAAAATGAATTTTAATTTTTTTAAATAAATTTCAAAAAATTGGTAAAAAATATTTTAAAGTAACTGTTAAAGTTTAGACACTACTATATTTTATAAATTAGGTTTTTATGAATAAATTTTGTTTTATTAACATTTATAGTGTAGAAAGCTAAAAATATTAGTTCCAAAAATATTATTGAATATAGAATATATAATCATAATTATAAAAATTCACCAATAGTGACTTATTTAATTTATTGAGCTAAAACATGGCTGTGTTAATAAAAATGGTTTCCAAAAAAATATTAACATAGTTTTAAATGGTTTTATATTCAAAATTAAAACTAATTGGTCACCAAAACACTAATAATATACATATGTATTAACCATATATTTTAATTTTTTATTGAATCATATGCATACCCACCGTTCTAATCATGAGGTGACTATAAAATATAAAAATAATACTATTTTATTATTATGTTATGTAATATTGAAACTCAATGATTCATATAATGCAATGTATACTCCGTGTTATGTGTAAAACTATATTAAATTTGTTCTCTATGCTATTAATTAAAAAATAGATGGTGTGTTTAAAGATTAAAATCAATAATATTATATTTATTTGAAAACAAAATTCTTTCACAGAGTCTCAATGTGATAAATATATGCCTTTGAATTTATGATTATCTATAAAAATATAGACCAATATTGGTATCCATAAATCATATGTTAACCACAATAGAAAATGTATTTCCTTTAAAAAAACTCAAACCATATTATATCAATTAAAACCATAGACTGTGGAATATATTTGGAAAAACCAAAACAAAATAAACATTCCAAAAGATTACATAAAATGATATATTTTTAAATAAATATCAAATTATTTAGACAACAATACTATTATACTTATCTCATCATTTTTAGTCATCTATTTATCCAAAATAAACATTTTCACTTTACCACTATATCAGTTTTTTTATTATCAGTATTAATAAAAATACGTTTTGAAATTGTTGAAGAAAACTATTGTGGAATAATGTTTAGGTGACTCACGATAAGTATATATATAATATAATTGATATAAAATGTTAATAATATATGTATTCAATCCCAACACATAAAACACCAATCCTTACACTTCATAAAATAAAATAAGATATGTCCTTAATTTATTTGAGTAATCAACCCTTTGAATAGTTAATTAGCTCATATAATTTCAAATATAACCCACACATAAAACATTAGATAATAAATGACCCTTAATATGATTATCATCTCAATACATTTATTATAAAATTATTCATTGGAAATTAAATTCTATTAGACCTTTTAATCATGAAGAAAAAAAACTCTTATTTCACTTGAAATTTTCCAGGAGTTCTTCTTCTCACACACATGACATATTAAGAGTCAATTATTCATCCCTCCATTATCATCTAAAAACATAATTAATAAATTGTTATCTATATTATAAAACTCTGAAATGTTTATATTATAAATATGATAATTATATAGACCATTAAGAATAATCGCACTATTTTCATTCATGAATTTATTTCATTTGGTTTCTCATGAGGACAATCATTTAATTGTCCATCTTATTGTGTATTAACAAAAATATGCCTAGTTTCATCCATTTAATAAATCCAGATGTATATTTTGAGAAAAAATGGCATAGGGAGGAATCATATCATGATATAAACCATTTTTTATGTCAAATCATGAAAAACATTCCAATCTATGATACCGTGGGCTTTAACAAGGTGATTTAGGGTTATATTCTATTCAAATCATTCATAATGGGTCATAAATGTTTTTTAATCAACCCATGAATATCCCCTAGCTGCTTCAAAATAGATTCATTGTAAGAGAAGACACAACATGAACTTGATTTATAGTTGATATACACTTGATAAAATCATTTTACAGTTATCATTCCTAATTAAATCTATTTGAAATCCACATGCAATTATATTATCTAAACATGGATGTATTTATTGGAAAAAATTATAATATATTTTTTTGAAAAAAAATTAGGATGTTTTTCAATATATATAAGTATACTATAAGATTTATTTAATGTTCTCTATTCCTAATATGAGAGTATTTACATATTAGTTCAATGTTACCAGATATTGTGACCCATAATTATTGGGAATAGATATTACATATTATAAAATTAATATTAAAAACATATATTTAAAATCCATGGTGAAATCATATAGTTTTAGTTTATTTATGCTCTTTAGAATATATATAATTTTTTAATGGTATAAACATCATCTTAAACTAATATCATTATAACTAACATCATTAATAGATTTGGGAATCTTCATTACATTCTTCACAACCTTGGGAACTCAGTGGATTGAAAACAAGAGAATAAGTGATATTTTATGCCCTTTAATGATTAAAAGGAATAAATATATTAATTTATAATAATGAAATTACAATATTGTACTAAGAATATAAGAATAACATTTAAAAACAATATATATGATTATTATTGATTAAAAACATAATTCATGATATAATTAATGGTTTATTATAATACATTATTTATAATGAAATTAATGAAGTTGTGTCATCAGAAAAAAAATTGTGGAATATGATTTATGTTTGTAGAAAAAAATAAATATAGAATGTCATATAATTATTCAAGAATCACATCAGATACTATCCTAGTGTATTGGGTTCCCTACCTTTTCTATCATATCCATAGTTACGGTTCACTCCAAAATCTTTCATTGTTTACAATGTCCCTTAATAAAAGCGTTTATTAATAATTTCACACCTTATAATCTTTTTAGATATATGTCATTACCTAATGAATTTTCGGTATATATTATTTCTTACCCACCCATCACAAAATAAAAATTCATTAATAATTATGGTTGAAGATCATAAAAATTTTATTATATATCACATCATGTGGAATTGAAACTTTTTTTTTGTAAAAATGTCAACCTTTAATCATAACATAAGAACTGGAAAATAAATGGGTTTCATAAACATCTCATTAAAGTAATATTAAATAATACATTGAATATATAGTGATTTAAATCTAGGATAATAACACTAATAAACCATAAAATCCATCAAAGGGTTTCATCATAAGTGAAAATTCTTTTAAATGAACTATGGAAAATTACTAAAGGAAATTTAATTTCTGGAAATGAATTCACCTATTTAAAAAATGAAAATATAAAAAATGTGATGTAGTTTTTTTATAATAAAAAATGATAATTTCAAAGGATTCTTCAAATTGACTTTGTTTCATTAAAAAAATTCTATTCAATTAATGTATGTTTATTCTATTACACCATTCCATTTTTCATGACAACAAAAATCACTAAATTTGATGAAAATAATATTCTATTTATAAAATTTCAACCAAATAAAAACATGGGTATATATCAATTTAAACAAAAATAGTATAATATTAAAAAATATGATGAATATATTTTTAATAAAACATAGAGATTGAAAAAAATTTATTAATCAAAAACTAAAATATTGGGCTTTCATAAAAACTATTTCTCAATAATTTCTTTTTCATTTGAGATGAAAATCATATTAATACATGAGTTTAAAAAAATTACTAGAGGATATTAATATTATATATATATTTTTAGAGGTACATAATGGTTATTCGGATTCATAAACATAATCATAAAATAATTATTTAAATAATTATATTGTGGCATCAAAACCAAATCATTTGGGTAAATTTCAAATATAAAATCCCAAAATAGAAAAGATAATATGTTTTTTAATATGCCACTAATATTTTTAGAACCATAAAAATGTCTATTCATGGAAGTTTGTACACATGAAAAAAGAATCATGTGGTGAATATGTTATATATCTCATAAAAATATATGTGAGATAATAAATCCCCCCACATCTATTTCAAAATTCAATCAATGAACTATAATATCATTTATAATAAATATAAATTTTTAATATCTATATAAAAATTTTATTTACCTATAATATTATATATTAAAAAATTATAATATTTGATGTGCACTGTGTTGCATTTGTTGTCAATAAGGTATGTTGTTGATCAGAAGATGTCAAAGAATGAATGGATGTCAAGGAGAGTCAATATGTGAATGACAAAGGTTATGATGGTGTTAGTGATGAATGGAGGATTTCCATTGTGTTAAGATGAATGTCACTTAGGAGATTCAGTAAGTGGCATAATTGTTTATGGTTGAAACATTCATCCATGTTGATATCAGACGATTGTAGAACTGATCTTAATGTTTCAATACTTGTATCAAGATGATACTAAGTTACACAACTTGAAGAATGGATGATGATGGAGCATCATCATTATATCTGACGATTGTTGAACGGGTCTTTATGTTCAAAGAACTTGTATCAAGTGGATACAATGTCACAACAATGTTAGAAGACCATGCATTGTCTTCACAATGCATGAGGAGTTGAAGATGATCCATCCATAAGTTCTAAGTGGATTAAGTGGTTTAATGAAGTCCATGCACTATCACTGAGTGCATGTGAATTAGAAGATGATCCAACTTGATCTCTGATTAGATCAATAAAGAACTTTGATGAATATGTTTGATTCAAGAGCTCGGTTGAAGGAAGAACCTTCTACATTTCCCTCCTAAGTGATGATTATTTGTTGAGAAGGATTGATGAATTCAAATGAAGAAGAAGATGAGAAGAAATGAAGAGGAAGGATGGCTTAAGTGGCATTTGGCATTTTATATTGGGAGTAATTATTTTCTTAACAAAGTCCTTATTCATTTCCTTTGCCAAAAAATAGGCCACCAAGGAGGCCAGCCGAGGGTCATCACCCAAGGCACATGTGGGACTCAAGGTCGCCACGCCCATGGGGAACCCTCGAGGCTAGGGCACTCCATGAGGCACAAGGTGGGGCCATGTATAAGCCCCGAGGCCACGAGGTGATGAATCTTGCGTAGTGTGAGTGCGAGGAGTGCACCCGTGTGTGCATAGTGGGCACCAGTGGCGCGCCCGAGTGGCAGGGGTGGGCACAAGAGCGCGCCCGCAGGAGAACTCGGTGCGGGGTGGCACCGAGAAGGGAGAAGTTCAATTGAGGAGAGGAGGGGAGCACATCTTTGATGAAACACGGAAAAACCGGCCTCCGAGTCGATGTGGGACGCAGGATTTTTCCGCGGGGCGAATCCTGGCCGACCGATCGATCCCGCGCCAGATCTCGACCGCACGATCGATCCCGCGCGAGATCTTCTGATTGCGGTCGTCCAATGTATTTCAAACTCCGGATCCGACGATTGAGGAGTTTTCCTCTACCATGAGCTCGCCCGAGGCCACCCGCGACTCCACCTTCGAATCAGGAGTCCTCCCGAAGATGAATTTCGAGTTCCCGGCCACCGTTGTTCGAGCTGAAGGATCCATTGGGTTCGTCTCGACGTAACGAACATGATCATGCAAGAAAATCGGCATGCATGTGATGTTTGGAAGAATTCGATTATGGCCGAAGTCAAATGAAGTGCCGAGGCCATCATGTTCGTGTTTTGCATGGATTGTATTAAAATAAGGCCATGCACACGTTCGGCCAAGCATGAATGTGAAGGAGGAGAAAAGAGATGAAGCCCGCGTGAAACAGTGAAGGAAAACGAGATTTGGAAAGATTTTTTAAGATCCAAAAATCTCGGGGATTCGAGTTATCTCCACGCGGATGGACAGAAGCATTCATTGCCTATAAAAGGAGATCCCAAGGAGTTTGTGAAGCTTGCTGAAACATTTTGGAGCCCCGCGAGTGCCTTGCCTCGCGAAGAATTGAGCTGCGCGTCCCCTGCGCGACAGAGAAGCCTAGAGCCATTTTTGGCTTCGTGAAGTCCCTTTTGTGCATCCCTTGCATGAAAAAGGTGAAGGGAAGTCCCCTGCGCGCACCCCTTGCTCGACAGGAAGGAGTCGAGCCGCATACTTGCGCGCTCGAGTATCTTGCCACCCTCTTTGCCCGCACACTTGCGTGGCAGGAGGAAGGAGCCCGCGGTGTTGCACCTTGCACACTTGCGCGGTGGTTGAGAAGAGGAGGAGGCCCTTGCACCTCACACCTTGCGTGATTGCTACACCAAGACCCTACGCGGAAGTGGGTTGCATACCTTTTGTGTGTGTGCTAAAGTGGGGAAGAAGACCCGAGGCTTGGTTATGTATGGAATTGAAAGAACACACTTAAACCGTGTGTGTGCAAGGAGGAGAGGAAGACCACTCTTAAGTTGTGTGTGTGCTTAACAAACAAAGAAGATGCCAAGATCATGTGTGTGCAAAAGTGAAACAAGTGTGTGCAAAGAGACATGAAGGCCGAACCTAGTGTGTGCACTAAAAGTGTAAACACTTAGAAGAATAAGAAGATATCCAAACAAAGAAGAACACGCATTTATGTGTGTAAGGAAATTGAATTAAGTGTGTGAAGTTCAAAGAAGGTGTGTGCTTAAAGAGACTACACCCTTTGTGGGTTTATTGCACCAAGAAGAAGAAGGGGAGTGCACGCATGAATGCATGCATGTGAACACGTGAATAAAGCTTAAATAAGTTGTGTGAATTTGAGTTGTCCAAGACCAGGAGTTCTTGAAGAGTTTTGAGAAGCCATGCAATCAGTGCATGAGGATGCAGAGATGCCATGAACTCAGTGCATGAAGTTGATGTGAAGTCAGATTGAAGCCAGACTGAAGTTAGAGATATCAGTTGTCTGAGTTTTCAGTAATTGAGAAGAGCCTGATCAACAGAAGTGATCAGAAGTGCTGAGCAAGACCAACAAACCTTTTTAGAGGCTGTTGAAGATTCTTGAAGAGAGAGGCTAGGTCATCCTAAGAGAAAGGAGATAAATCCTGAGCAAGACGAGAAGACCTGTTCATCACAAGTGAGCAGAGGTACAGAGGAAGGCCAGCAGTCTTTATCCCAGACTGCTGAAGATACTTGAAGAAGCTTAAAGTGAAGAAGAGCTAATCGTGTGACTCGAGGAGCCAGGAGAAGCCCCCTATGAGACTCAGGGCGGAAGAAGTCTTTAGTGGGATTCTGGAGCAGGCCAGTGGGACTCTGGTAACACTGTCAGACGCAGTATAAAGACCCTCATGTGGGACTCAGGAGAGATACAGTGGGACTCTGTATCGACCATTGTAATACTAACAGATTATAATGGGAGAAACCATGTTGGGGCCGTCTAACCAACATGGCAAGGATGTAGGCCTTTGGTGCCGAACCTTGTGAATCCTTGTGTCCAGTGCCTTTAAATTTACTGCATCATTCGAGGAAAGGTCAGAGATATAAGAAGAGTGGATCGAGGCTTTAACCATCCATAGAGGTTTAATTGATAAAGAATCAATTAGTAAAAAGTTTTAAGGGATCACTGATTCACCCCCTCCCCCTCTCAGTGATTCACACTAATCTGGGCACTTCAATTGGTATCAGATGTAAGGTTACCTCTAAAAGATCCAAGGGAGTCTTTATGAAGTGCAGATTTGAGGAAATGAGCGACCAGCCTCAAATGGAGATATCTGCCAAGACTCAGAAAAACAGGATGAAGAAACAGGCCAAGAAGATGAAGAAGAATATTGTTGCTGATAGAGAAACACCTGAAAATTCATGTTATCACTCTTCTGATAAAGCCTGTCCTAGGTGTGATGATGATGGAAGAATCAATGATCTTCTAAATGCAATCAAATATCTTCGGAAGACAGTCCCAATGGAAGTAGCAATGTGTATTACTACAGACATCCTTGATCTTCAAGATGAAAAACTACAGCTAGAAGAAGAAGCCAATGAAATGGAAGATCAGTTGGAAAAAAGGGTTGGCATAACCAACACTCTCGGAAATCCGGTGAAAGCCAAAGATGAAACAATATTCCTTTGCAATGAAAGATATGAAGATACTGCTGAAGAATTGCAAAGAAGCTTTTCTGAGAAAGAATTCTTTAACATTATGGTCAAAGAAGTTTTCCATGCATTGGAGAAGTTTCACAATGTGTCAATGAATGTCAGAGATACTCAACTCGAAGACAAAGTCAAAAGGGTGAAGGAGATTGACAATTCATTACTAGAAATGATGAAGGTGCACGAAGATATATGAAACAGCTAGAAGAAAAATGGGAAGGAAGGCTAATAACTGTTGAGGATGAGAATAACTCCCTTAACATGAAATGATTAGAACTAGAGGTGATATTGAAAAATCAGCAATCACCCAAAGCTGAAACCTCCCAACCAGCGAAAAGAAGAAATGTTTCCACTCAAGTGAGCTTTGAGAAGGAAGATTCTAAAATAAAGGCATCCTCTAATGAAAGGGCAACATCTTCTAAAAAGAAGGTACCATCCATACCATCTTGTACTCATGTTTTTAAAAGTGTTTCTACTAAAAGTGCAGGATGGAAGAATGAATCCAAAAAAGTATGGATGAAGACGGTGAAGAAAGAAAGCTCTCCTGAAACAACACAACAAGTCAAGAAAATTACCCTACAATCTGAAGGACTCAAGAGGTCAAGATTTGTGGGTCAATGTTGGTGTTGTAACAAGTATGGGCACTGTGAAAAGGATTTTTGGTACAACCCACTGAATGTCAAAGCAAAAAGGAAGCCCATGCCAAGGGGGAGCAAGCCAGAGGAAAAGAAGCAACATCCACAGGTCCAGAGACATCTGTTTACTGCTAACAGATTTGGATTGCTTGATAACATCTGGGATGTCTGCAAAAGTGTTCAAAAAGATACATGCCAATCTCCAACTGTATCCAGAGCTCAAAAGAAGAAAAGATCACAGAACCTGGCTCAGAAAGAATTCTTGGGAAGCAAGCATAAGAAAGTGGAATATGCTCCCAAGAATATTATGAAAAAGGAAGAGAAGAGCTTGGAGTCTAAATCCAAGAAGGGTGATGCATCCAGAAGGACCACCAAGAAGACATGCTTCTACTGTGGAAAGAAAGGCCACACCATGGATCTTTGTAAACAATCCATGGAATTCAATAGAAGCATACTGAACTCAAACAGACAATCAATCCAAAAGAAGCAGAAGGGATTGATTGAAAATAAGTTGCCTAAGAAAGGTAGCTTAACAGTATCAAAAGAACCATGTGGAACTTCCAGAACTGAGGCCACACTTCCAAGTGACTTACTAGTCATATGGACTAATCAGTTGCAACATGCCAGAGAGCTGCAGAGAGCTGAAGATAAAGCACTAGAAATAGCTAAGGCAAAAGGAAAGAAAAATATTTCACATGAAGATCAAGTTTTGTGTGTAAGGTGCAATCAAGCTGGACATACTAGTGATAAATGCATGATATTCATTCCAGCTCAGAAGGGATTCTTCAAAAGAATGAAGATTGCACCAGGAGACTCTAGTGCTCAGAAGGAACCTAGAAATAAAGGAGTCACACACAAAGAAGTTAAAGAGGTGTTGAGATCCACACCGTCATAAACATCATTGAAGATCAAATGTGCAAGTGTGAAGAATGGTGAAAATGGGACATCTCGGTTGAGAGAATCATCTCATCCTTGTTGTTCACGTTGATGAACCAAGGAGGTTCCATCTTATTCCCTAATCACTTGTATTTACATGTGCTAACATTGCAGGGAATTGAATATGATGATCATTCTCAACTGGAGACTTTCTAAAGAGTTTTGTGAAGTATGTGCTGGATTTAGCAATTCTTTGATATATCTGAAAAATTTCAAACCCCCTGACGCATGATATCACATGTACAGTGAATTGTGGACAGCATTGAAAATCTTGGTTACATCACTCTTGTTTTCTACACCGGGTTAGACCACGTAGACTTAGAGTTGATCTACTAAAGGTTCTTTGCTAAAGAGAAAATGTGACATCATCCCTCTCTTAGTGATTTTGAAGAAAATGATTTTATAAGGGAGGAAGAGATTTTTGAAAGTGAACCACACCACATCTTTGCATTTGATTTCCAATAAAGGGGAGAAAAGATTGGCACACATATTGACCCATTCATATGTGCAGAAGTAGTGAATTGAAAACAAATACAAAGGGTGAGATTGATGTGCACTGTGTTGCATTTGTTGTCAATAAGGTATGTTGTTGATCAGAAGATGTCAAAGAATGAATGGATGTCAAGGAGAGTCAATATGTGAATGACAAAGGCTATGATGGTGTTGGTGATGAATGGAGGATGGCCATTGTGTTAAGATGAATGTCACTTAGGAGATTCACTAAGTGGCATAAGTGTTTATGGTTGAAACATTCATCATGTTGATATCAGACGATTGTAGAACTGATCTTAATGATTCAATACTTGTTTCAAGATGATACTAAGTTACACCACTTGAAGAATGGATGATGATGGAGCATCATCATTATATCTGACGATTGTCGAACTGGTCTTTAAGTTCAAAGAACTTGTATCAAGTGGATACAATGTCACAACAATGTTAGAAGACCATGCATTGTCTTCACAATTCATGAGGAGTTGAAGATGATCCATCCACAAGTTATATGTGGATGAAGTGGTTTAATGATGTCCATGCACTATCACTGAGTGCATGTGAATTAGAAGATGATTCAACTTGATCTCTGATTAGATCAATAAAGAAGAATGATGAATATGTTTGATTCAAGAGCTCGGTTGAAGGAAGAACCTTCTACATTTCCCTCCTAAGTGAAGATTATTTGTTGAGAAGGATTGAGGAATTCAAATGAAGAGGAAGGATGGCTTAAGTGGCATTTGGAATTTTATATTGGGAGTACTTTGTTTATTTACAAAGTCCTTATTCATTTTCTTTGCCAAAAAATAGGCCACCAAGGAGGCCAGCCGAGGGTCATCACCCAAGGCACATGTGGGACTCAAGGTCGCCACGCCCATGGGGAACCCTCGAGGCTAGGTCACTCCATGAGGCACAAGGCAGGGCCGTGTATAATCCCCGAGGCCACGAGGTGATGAAGCCCGTGCAGCGTGAGCACGAGGATCGCACCCGTGTGTGCATAGTGGGCGCCAGTGGCGCGCCCGAGTGGCAGGGGTGGGTGCAAGAGCGCGCCCGCAGGAGAACTCGGTGCGGGGCATCACCGAGAGGGGAGAAGTTCAATTGAGGAGAGGTGGGGAGCTCATCTTTGATAAACCACGGAAAAAAACGGCCTCCGATTCGATGTGGGATGCCGGATTTTTCCGCGGAGCGAATCCTGGCCGCCCGATCGATCACGCGCCAGATCTCGACCGCACGATCGACCCCACGCGAGATCTTCTGATCGCAGTCGTCCAATGTATTTCAAACTCCGGATCCGACGGTTGAGGAGTCGTCCTCTACCATGAGCTCGCCCGAGGCCACCCGCGACTCCATCTTCGAACCAGGAGTCCTCCCGAAGATTAATTTCGAGTTCCCGGCCATCGTTGTTCGAGCTGAAGGATCCATTGTGTTCGTCTCGACGTAACGAACATGATCATGCAAGAAAATGGGCATGCATGCGAAGTTTGGAAGAGTTCGATGAAGGGTGAAGGAAAACAATGTGTCGAGGCCATGATGTTCGTGGTTTGCATGGATTGGATTAAAATAAGGCCATGCACACGTTCGGCCAAGCATGAACATGAAGGAGGAGAAAAGAGATGAAGCCCGCGTGAAACAGTGAAGGAAAACGAGATTTGGAATGATTTTTAAAGATCCAAAAATCTTGGGGATTCGAGTTATCTCCACGCGGATGGACATAAGCTTTCCTTGCCTATAAAAGGAGAGCCCGAGGAGTTTGTGTATCTTGCTGAAACTTTGTGGTATCCCACGAGTGCCTTGTCTCGCGAAGAATTGAGCTGCGTGTCCCCTGCAAGGTAGAGAAGCCCTGAGCCTTTTTTGGATTCGTGAAGTCCCTTTGCGCATTCCTTGCGCGAAAGAGGTGAAGGTAAGTCCCCTGCGCACACCCCTTGCATGACAGGAAGAAGCTGAGCCGCATACTTACGCGCTCAAGTCTCTTGCCACCCTCTCTGCCCGCACACGTGCATGGCAGGAGGAAAGAGCCCGCGGTGTGGCACCTTGCACACTTGCGCGGCGGTTGAAAAGAGGAGGAGGCCCTTGCACCTCACACCTTGCGTGCTTTCTACACCAAGACCCTACGCGGCAGTGGGTTGCATACCTTGTGTGTGTGTGCTAAAGTGGGGAAGAAGACCCGAGGATTGGTTGTGTGTGGAAGTGAAAGAACACACTTAAATCGTTTGTGTGCAAGGAGGAGAGGAAGACCACACTTAAGTTGTGTGTGTGCTTAACAAACAAAGAAGAGGCCAAGATCATGTGTGTGAAAAAGTGAAACAAGTGTGTGCAAAGAGACATGAAGGCCGAACCTAGTGTGTGCATTAAAAGTGTAAACACTTAGAAGAAGAAGAAGATATCCACACAAAGAAGAACACACATTTATGTGTGTAAGCAAATTGGATTAAGTGTGCGATGTTCAAAGAAGGTGTGTGCTTAAAGAGACTACACCCTTTGTGGGTTTATTGCACCGAGAAGAAGAAGGGGAGTGCATGCACGAATGCATGCATGTGCACACGTGAATAAAGCTTAAATCAGTGGTGTGCATTTGAGTTGTCCAAGACCAGGAGTTCTTGAAGTGTTTTGAGAATCCATGCAATCAGTGCATGAGGATGCAGAGATGCCATGCACTCAGTGCATGAAGTTGATGTGAAGTCAGATTGAAGCCAGACTGAAGTTAGAGATATCAGTTGTCTGAGTTTTCAGTAATTGAGAAGAGCCTGATCAACAGATGTGATCAAAAGTGCTGAGCAAGACCAACAGACCTTTTCAGAGGCTGTTGAAGATTCTTGAAGAGAGAGACCAGGTCATCCTAAGAGAAAGGAGATAAATCCTGAGCAAGATGAGAAGACCTGTTCATCACAAGTGAGCAGAGGTACAGAGCAAGGCCAGCAGTCTTTATCCCAGACTGCTGAAGATACTTGAAGAAGCTTAAAGTGAAGAAGAGCTACTCGTGTGACTCGAGGAGCCAGGAGAAGCCCCCTGTGAGACTCAGGGCAGAATAAGTCTTCAGTGGGATTCTGGAGAAGGCCAGTGGGACTCTGGTAACACTGTGAGATGCAGTATAAAGACCCTAATGTTGGACTCAGGAGAGATATAGTGGGACTCTGTATTGACCATTGTAATACTAACAGATTATAATGGGAGAAACCATGTTGGGGCGTATAACCAACATGGCAAGGACGTAGGCCTTTGGTGCCGAACCTTGTAAATCCTTGTGTCCAGTGCCATTACATTTACCGCATCATTCGAGGAAAGGTGAGAGATACATGAAGAGTGGATCGAGGCTTTAACCAGCCATAGAGGTTTAATTGGTAAAGAATCAATTAGTAAAAAGTTTTAAGGGATCACTGATTCACCCCCTCCCCCTCTCAGTGATTCACACTGATCTGGGCACTTCAATTTGTATCAGAGGAAAGGTTACCTCTAAAAGATCCAAGGGAGTCTTTATGATGTGAAGATTTGAGGAAATGAGGGACCAGCCTCTAATGGAGATATCTGCCAAGACTCAGAAAAACAGGATGAAGAAACAGGACAATAAGATGAAGAAGAAGATTGTTGCTGATAGAGAAACACCTGACAATTCATGTTATCACTCTTCTGATAAAGCCTTTTCTAGCTGTGATGATGATGGAAGAATCAATGATCTTATAAATGCAATCGAATATCTTCGGGAGACAGTCCCCAGGGAAGTAGCAATGTGTATTACTATAGGCATCCTTTATCTTCAAGAAGAAAAATTACAGCTAGAAGAAGAATCCAATGAAATGGAAGATCAGTTGGCAAAAAGGGTTGGCATAACCAACACTCTCAGAAAGCTGGTGAAAGCCAAACATGAAACAGTATTCTTTTGAAATGAAAGATATGAGGATACTGCTGAAGAATTGCAATGAAGATTTTCTGAGAAAGAATTCTTTAACATAACGGTCAAAGAAGTATTCCATGCACTGGAGAAGTTGCACAAAGTGTCAATGAATGTCAGAGATGCTCAACTCGAAGACAAAGTCAAAAGGTTGAAGGAGCTTGACAATTCATTACTAGAAATGAATAAGGTTCATGAAGAACAGATGAAACAACTGGAAGAAAAATGGGAAGGAAGGCTAAGAACTGTTGAGGATGAGAATAACTCCCATAACATGAAATGCTTTGAACTAGAGGTGATATTGAAAAATCAGCAATCACCCAAATCTGAAACCTCCCAGTCAGCTGAAAGAAGAAAAGTTTCCACTCAAGTGAGCTTTGAGAAGGATGATTCTAAAGGAAAGACATCCTCTAATGAAAGGGCAACATCTTCTAAAAATAAGGTACCATCCATACCATCTTGTACTCATGTTTTTAAAAGTGTTTCTTCTAAAAGTGAAGGATGGAAGAATGAATCCAAACAAGTATGGATGAAGACGGTGAAGAAAGAAAGCTCTCCTTAAATAGCACAAAAAGTCATGAAAAGTACCCTACAATCAGAAGGACTCAAGAGGTCAAGATTTGTGTGTCAATGTTGGTGTTGTAACAAGTATGGGCACTGTGCAAATGATTGTTGGTACAATCCACTGAATGTCAAAGCAAAAAGGAAGCCCATGCCAAGGGGGAACAAGCCATAGGAAAAGAAGCAACATCCACAGGTCCAGAGACATCTGTTTACTACTAACAGATTTGGATTGCTTGATAAAATCCGGGATGTGTGCAAAAGTGGTCAAAAAGATACTTGTCAATCTCCAACTGTATCCAGAGCTCAAAAGAAGAAAAGATCATAGAACCTGGCTCAGAAATAATCCTTGGGAAGAAAGCATAAGAAAGTGGAAGATGCTCCCAAGAATATTATGAAAAAGGAAGAGAAGACCTTGGAGTCTAAATCCAAGAAGGGTGATGCATCCAGAAGGACCAACAAGAAGACATGCTTCTACTGTGGAAAGAAAGGCCACACCATGGATCTTTGTAAACAATCCATGGAATTCAATAGAATCAGACTGAACTCAAACAGACAATCAATCCAAAAGAAGCATAAGGGATTTATTGAAAACAAGTTTCCTAAGAAAGGTAGCTTAACAGCATCAAAAGAACCATGTGGAACTTCCAGAACTGAGGCCACACTTCCAAGTGACTTACTAGTCATATGGCCTAATCAGTTGCAACATGCCAGAGAGCTGCAGAGAGCTGAAGATAAAGCACTGGAAATATCTAAGTCAAAAGGAAAGAAAAATATTTCACATGAAGATCAAGTTCTGTGTGTGAGGTGCAATCAAGCTAGACATACTAGTGATAAATGCATGATATTCATTCCATCTCAGAAGGGATTCTTCAAAAGAATGAAGATTGCACCAGGAGACTCTAGTGCTCAGAAGGCACCTAGAAATAAAGGAGTCACACACAAATATGTTAAAGAGGTGTTGAGATCCACACCGGAACAAACATCATTGAAGATCAAATGTGCAAGTGTGAAGAATGGTGAAAATGGGACATCTCGGTTGAGAGAATCTTCTCAACCTTGTTGTTCACATTGATGAACCAAGGAGGTTCTATCTTATTCCCTAATCACTTGTATTTACATGTGCTAACATTACAAGGAATTGAAGATGATGATCATTCTCAACTGGAGGATGGTTTGAACAGAATGGAGTGCACCACTTGAGGTGGAGCCAATCTGAAGAAGATGGGATTTTGAGATTTAATACCATCTTGAGAAAAGTAAAGGTATTCCAATCATACTTTCATCCCTTGTTTCTTAATTGTATTCATCATGACAATTAAGGTGGAGTATTTATTGAAGACAAACGGTTGAAAGGGGGAGATTTATCTTTGCACCTGAACTTTCTAATGAGTTTTGTGAAGTATGTGCAGGATTTAGCAATTCATTGATATATCTGAAAAATTTCAAACCCCCTGAAGCATGATATCACATGTACAGTGAATTGTGGACAGCATTTAAAATCATGGTTACATCACTCTTGTTTTCTACACCGAGTTAGCCCACGTAGAATTAGATTTGATCTACTAAAGGTTCTTTGCTAAAGTGAACATGTGACATCATCCCTCTCTTAGTGATTTTGATGAAAATGATTTTCTAAGGGAGGAAGAGATTTTTGAAAGTGAACCACACAACATCTTTGCATATGATTTCAAACAAGGGGGAGAAAATTTTGGCACACATATTGACCCATTCATATGTGCAGAAGTAGTGTATTGACAACAAATACAAAGGGGGAGATTGATGTGCACTGTGTTTCATTTGTTGTCAATAATGTATGTTGTTGATCAGAAGATGTCAAAGAATGAATGGATGTCAAGGAGAGTCAATATATGAATGAAAAAGGCTATTATGATGTTGGTGATGAATGGAGGATGGCCATTGTGTTAATATGAATGTCACTTAGGAGATTTACTAAGTGGCATAAGTGTTTATGGTTGAAACATTCATCCATGTTGATATCAGACGATTGTAGAACTGATCTTAATGTTTCAATACTTGTATCAAGATGATACTAAGTTACACCACTTGAAGAATGGATGATGATGGAGCATCATCATTATATGTGATGATTGTTGAACTGGTCTTTAAGTTCAAAGAACTTGTATCAAGTGGATACAATGTCACAACAATGTTAGAAGACATTGCATTGTCTTCACAATGCATGAGGAGTAGAAGATGATCCATCCACAAGTTCTAAGTGGATGAAGTGGTTTAATGAAGTCCATGCACTATCACTGAGTGCATGTGAATTATAAGATGATCCAACTTGATCTCTGATTAGATCAATAAATAACTTTGATGAATATGTTTGATTTAAGAGCTCGGTTGAAGGAAGAACCTTATACATTTCCCTCCTAAGTGAAGATTATTTGTTGAGAAGGATTTAGGAATTCAAATTAAGAAGAAGATGAGAATAAATTAAGAGGAAGGATGGATTAAGTGGCATTTGGAATTTTATATTGGGAGTACATTGTTTCTTAACAAAGTCCTTATTCATTTCCTTTGCCAAAAAATAGGCCACCAAGGAGGCCAGCCGAGGGTCATCACCCAAGGCACATGTGGGACTCAAGGTCGCCACGCCCATGGGGAACCCTCGAGGATAGGGCACTCCATGAGGCACAAGGCGGGGCCGTGTATAAGCCTCGAGGCCACGAGGTGATGAAGCCCGCGCAGAGTGAGCGCGAGGAGCGCGCCCGTGTGTGCATAGTGGGCGCCAGTGGCGCGCCCGAGTGGCAGGGGTGGGCGCAAGAGCACGCCCACAGGAGAACTCGGTGCGGGGCGGCACCGAGAGGGGAGAAGTTCATTTGAGGAGAGGCAGTGAGTGCATATTTGATAAACCGCGGAAAAACCGGCCTCCGATTCGATGTGGGATGCGGGATTTTTCCGCGGAGCGAATCCTGGCCGCCCGATCAATCGCGCGCCAGATCTCGACCGCACGATCGATCCCACGCGAGATCTTCTGATCGTGGCCGTCTGATGTATTTAATACTCCGGATTTGACAGTTGAGGAGTTTTCCTCTACCATGAGATCGCCCGAGGCCACCCGCGACTCCACCTTCGAACCAGGAGTCCTCCCGAAGATGAATTTCGAGTTCCCGGACACCGTTGTTCGTGCTGAAGGATCCATTGGGTTTGTCTCAACGTAACGAACACGATCATGCAAGAAAATGGGCATGCATGCGATGTTTGGAAGAATTCGATGAAGGCCAAAGGCAAACGAAGTGCCGAGGACATGATGTTCGTGTTTTGCATGGATTGGATTAAAATAAGGCCATGAACACGTTCGGACAAGCATGAACGTGAAGGAGGAGAAAAGAGATGAATCCCGCGTGAAACAGTGAAGGAAAACGAGATTTGGAATGATTTTTAAAGATCCAAAAATCTCGAGGATTCGAGTTATCTCCACGAGGATGGAAAGAAGCATTCCTTGCCTATAAAAGGAGAGCCCGAGGAGTATGTGCAGCTTGCTGAAACATTGTAGAGTCCCGCGAGGGCCTTACCTCGCGAAGAATTGAGCTGCACGTCCCCTGTGCGGCAGAGAAGCCCGGAGCCATTTTTGGCTTCGTGAAGTCCCTTTTGCACATCTCTTGCGCGAAAGAGGTGAAGGGAAGTCCCCTGCACTCACCCCTTGTGCGAGAGGAAAAAGCTGAGCCACATACTTGCGCGCTCGAGTCTCTTGCCACCCTCTCTGCCCGCACACTTGCGTGGCAGGAGGAAGGAGACCGCGGTGTCGCACCTTACACACTTGCGCGACGGTTGAGAAGAGGAGAAGGCCCTTGCACCTCACACCTTGCGTGCTTGCTACACCAAGACCCTACGCGGCAGTGGGTTGCATACCTTGTGTGTGTGTGCTAAAGTGGGGAAGAAGACCCGAGGCTTGGTTGTGTGTGGAAGTGAAATAACACACTTAAACCATGTGTGTTCAAGGAGGAGAGGAAGACCACACTTAAGTTGTGTGTGTGCTTAACAAACAAAGAAGAGGCCAAGATCATGTGTGTGCAAAAGTGAAACAAGTGTGTGCAAAGATACACGAAGGCCGAACCTAGTGTGTTCACTAAAAGTGTAAAAACTTAGAAGAATAAGAAGATATCCACACGAAGAAGAACACACATTTATGTGTGTAAGAAAATTGAATTAAGTGTGTGAAGTTCAAAGAAGGTGTGTTCTTAAAGAGACTACACCCTTTGTGGGTTTATTGCACCAAGAAGAAGAAGGAGAGTGCATGCATGAATGCATGCACGTTCACACGTGAATAAAGCTTAAATCAGTGGTGTGCATTTGAGTTGTCCAAGACCAGGAGTTCTTGAAGTGTTTTGAGAATCCATGCAATCAGTGCATGAGGATGCAGAGATGCCATACACTCAGTGCATGAAGTTGATATGAAGTAAGATTGAAGCCAGACTGAAGTTAGAGATATCAGTTGTCTGAGTTTTCAGTAATTGAGAAGAGCCTGATCAACAAAAGTGATCAGAAGTGATGAGCAAGACCAACAGACCTTTTCAGAGGCTGTTGAAGATTCTTGAAGAGAGAGGCCAGGTCATCCTAAGAGAAAGGAGATAAATCCTGAGCAAGACGAGAAGACCTGTTCATCACAAGTGAGCAGAGGTACAGAGCAAGGCCAGCAGTCTTTATCCCAGACTGCTGAAGATACTTGAAGAAGCTTAAAGTGAATAAGAGCTACTCGTGTGACTCGAGGAGCTAGGAGAAGCCCCCTGTGAGACTCAGGGCAGAAGAAGTCTTCAGTGGGATTCTGGAGCAGGCCAGTGGGACTCTGGTAACACTGTGATACGTAGTATAAAGACCCTCCTGTGGGACTCATGAGAGATACAGTGGGACTCTATATCGACCATTGTAATTCTAACAGATTATAATGGGAGAAACCATGTTGGGGCGTATAACCAACATGGCAAAGACATAGGCCTTTGGTGTCGAACCTTGTAAATCCTAGTGTCCAGTTCCTTTACATTTACTGCATCATTCGAGGAAAGGTGAGGGATTCAAGAAGAGTGGATCGAGGCTTTAACCCACCATAGAGATTTAATTGATAAAGAATCAATTAGTAAAAAGTTTTAAGGGATCACTGATTCACCCCCTCCCCCTCTCAGTGATTCACACTGATCAGGGAACTTCAATATTTATAAACACATTTATTAAAACTTAATTATGATAATTATCATTTTCTTTTGTTAACTGTTACTTTTTTCCTAATAATTTCGATTTAGTTGTACCAGTCCTCATATATATGTGATTATTTTCTTTAATTAATGAATTTTAATTATGATATAATACTATTTCATTATAATTATTTATGTATACTTATAGTCTTCCCATAATTATATATATTTAAAAATTAATTATAATATTTATATAGAGAATTGGTCATACGTATGGAAAAATACATTTTCTACATTTGAAAGATGTAAAATATAATTTTTGATACACATAAACATTATAAAATAGTTATTACATAATATATGTAATATATATTATTGAAATATATCTTTATTATTATGCTTACAAATTGTAATCGTATAATGAATTACAACACTTTATGGCGGTGGTGGTCCACACGTAGTCCCATGTAACATTCTCATTTTCCAAAGGATTTCATGGTAAGATGGTAGCTATAATATTAAAATTATCAAAGAGTAAATATTTCAAAACTAACCTTTCTAAATATAGACATCATAATAACAATCCATTAATAATTTTGATAGATATTTAATCTTATCGGTATGTAAAAATACTAGTCCATACAAACACATAAGGGATAATTTTACATCCCATTAGTTAAAAGATATAGTGGAAACTTGTGGTCCAATAATTATAATAAAAATTAACTATATATATATTATAAAATTTATTATATTTTTCTAAAAGTTTCAAATTTATATGATTTAGAAGATAAAATATACTAAAAGATGTCGGGTAGACTATTACACCATCTTCAGTTGGACTCCATTAGATTCTTTATTAAGGAAATTTTGAATGGTATTTCAATAAGTCCATCATAAAAAATTTATAGATTTGGTGTCTTATAAATTAAATATTTTGTCTTTTTTTGAGATAGATGTGTCATCGTGGTGATGTGAAAAGATATTAGGGGTTTCCATGTGTAAAGGTGGAGAAGGACACACTTGTAATTAAGACAAATATTTAAGTATATTTAATTTTCTTCTCTTGTATAATGGGAAAATAGAAATTAAATGGATTACATGGCGTTTATGTTTGTTGGATCGAATAGTAGATATACAAGTCTATTAGATGGAACAATACAAGAGGGGGGGTGAATTGTAGGTTTAAAAACTTTGAGTTTTAGAAACAAAGAGATTAGTTTAAATGATCCTAAACTAATACAAAGACAAACACCCACAATTGTATTGAATGTAAAAGGTATGATGTATTGTAATACTAATGTAAAGTAAAACAATTGTATTCAAGATGAACACAATAATCAGAGTAATACAAATATGAATGATTCTACCTTAAAGCGTATAGAACCAATTGATACAATATGTAATAGAATGATTGTAATTGAAACAATTACAATAGAATATGTAAGGAAGAAAGGAAACGATACAATCCCTTTCTAATACAAACAGCAGCGGAAATGTAAAAGTAATACAATTCTTTTAACCCAAAGAGAAGGGTTATCCTTTCACCTAGGATAAAAAGGTCTGTCTCACCAACACCTTGGTGAGCCCTCGATACGATGATCGGCACGTCTGTCTGCCTATCCCTGGCAGCCCTCGATACGATGATCGGCTCGTCTGTCTGCCTATCCCCGGCAGCCCTCGATTTTGCAGGTAATCGGCACCTCTGTCTTTCAATTACTTGAAAGCCCTCGATACGATGATCGGACGCACAAGGCTGATGAGAGAAGTCACAGTGTCTCTCTCTAGAATCTTCGTAGTTCACAGAGTCTCTTCGTTCATCAGTTGTCCTCTCAGCTTCAAATGACCTCCTATTTATAGGCCTCGGGTTCCAACGGTCATATTGCCTCCAACGGTCATATTGAAACAGAAAGCACGACATCGTTTTGATTAGTACATAACTAACTCAACGACATCGTTTTGTTAGGACAAGAGATATATAGAAATGTAAAACATGAGTATGATTCATATGCAGAGAGAGTTTTTTCACAAAGTATCAAAACAAATAATGTTCATCTGAATAGCAGAGTCAGTACGATACGATCGACAGAGTCAGTACGATACGTTTGACAGAGTCAGTACGATACGTTTGACAGAGTCAGTACGATATGTTTTGGTCGGTACGATTAACATCGTACGATACGATAAACATGATAAAAGACAATTTGTTATTTACAAACATATATGATATAATACATTTGAGATTTTCAAAATATGACAGAATATATTTGTGATTTCCAAAACATGATGTAAAAGCCAAAAGAAGACTTTTGACTTAACAATGTTCACCTTTTCACCATATTATAATATTGAGATAGGTTTTGGTTCCATTTTAATCCATATTTTTCTGTTTTATGAATTTAATATCAGAATTCAACTATTACTATAGTGATGAGTTTTTAAAAATTTATATATTATAATTTACCTTATATGTTAATGAATATATAATAAATGAAAATAGGATGTGTATTCAGGAAATATATCATCCTAATTTTTTCGATTAATGCTATTTATTATTTTTAAATGATTTAATAAAAATTATTTAAGAGAACATATCAATATTGTATATTTATTGAATATTATTTTAATTGAAATTTTATGACAAGGAGAAAATTATGTAGTTATAATACGACTTATTTTAAAATTTATTTTTAATTATTATTTTCATTAAAATTCTAGATATATTTTATGTTATCCAAAAAATAGTAATATTATTTTAAATCGTTTACACTGAAATTTTTACTACTTACATAATCACTAAAGTGGTGTTGTGTAGGAATTTAATGTAAACATGTCATCACCAAAGATTAAAAATAAATTAGCAGGATTAATTAATATTCAATAATATTTATATTAAAATTATATAATATAAATTTTCATATATTACTCCTAATACAAAATAGTTAGAGATATTTAATTCAAGAGAGAGACATTGTGTAATTTACATTAAATAAAATAATATAAATTTCATTGTATGTGTAGAATGGAACCAAAATAAAGATTATTAAAATTATAAACATTTGTGGTTTTATTTAAATTATGTATTGAAATTTTGGCATGTTTTTTGCATAATTTTTAGACCATAACACCATATTGTAAGCATGTTTTATACTTCTGTCCCATTCTTATATGAGAAATATTTTACTATTCCTACAATTCATTAAGTCCAAAAATTAAATGATCATTTATAAATAATTAATAAATGATGATTAAAAATATGTAATTTCGTTTATATAATTAAATTCACATATGAATCTGAACATAATTAAAAATTAATCATATAAAATGAAATGAAACATAATTTTCAAGTATAAATATTATTTAATGTATAGAAATTTATTAGTCTTAAATAAATAATTAAATTATTTCCAATAATCATAATTAGATTAACAATAATATATAATGTATTTTTTACTATTAAAATATTTGGAACAAATGAAATTATTTATATTCAAATATATTTCAAAATTATAATATTTATTTTTTATTAATCTTCCAAAAATATATATATTCCTTGAAATTACAAAAAGGAAATCAAATATATTTTTGAAATAAATTTTCAGGAATTAAATTTTTTTTATCAACTAAAATTTCTCAATCTTCATGAAATGTTTTATATAATTTATTAAAAAAATCATGAAAACCAATTTTGGAAGAAAAAATATTATGATGAATAAAATGATTTTACTAATACTTATATCTTTATTTCAAAGGAATTTATTTTATTATTATTATGACCATTATTCATATTTTATAATTTAATTAAATTTATAATTCCCACCATTCACCGACTATGTTATGATGGCCTTAAAATTAGATTTTTTTTTTGTTTTTTAAGCAACATGTTGTATTTTGTACTCTCTCGAACATAGTGTAATTATAAAATTATAGGATATGTCAAAGAATTATTTTTTTGAGAAATATTTTACATGTTTTTTATTGTTTACTTTGAATCTATAATGATTAATTTTTTCCATTATTAATTATTAATACATTATTTATGAAAAAATTGTATAGTATTTTTTTTGGATGTAAATAAAAAATTAAAAAACATATTTGTTTTGTTCAAGGATAGATATCAGGTATGATATCATTGTATATAAGGGGACTATCAAATTATTCACTGCATTATTTATGTTCGTTACAGCTCATTTATTTCTCATCCAATTTTTTTAGTATTTTTCGCATAGATATATTGATGAGTCTAAAAAATGATGAAGTCATGTTGAAAATCATGATGCCATACCATGAAAAAAAAATATCAATACAGAATGTATTTTTTTTAAATGGATGCTAATTTAATTTCACCTCTTTGAAATGTATATATAAATCTTTTAATTATTATTACCTAATTCTCCAAAACCCATTGATTTAAAAGATCATTTTGAATGTAATAAAATAGTGTATTTAATTAAAACATAGTATTATGTATTATTTTTCGGTTGTCTCCGAATATTGAAAATCTAAAAACATAACCGTTTTGAGATTTGTCCTCTTAAACATGATTGATTCTATATAATGTAAATTCTATCTAACACCAAAGGTAAATGAAGCTTATTTCTGGAAAAGTCAATTAATTAATACGCACTCCAATAATATTGAAAACTTCTACGACACCTATATCACCCTCAACATATATAGACTTTTTCTTCAATATAATGAAAAAGATAAAAATTATCTCATGTAAATATTATTATTTAAAATAATATATTCCAATGAAATAAAAATCATTCATTAAAATGATGAAAAAATTCAGTAAAAATAACATTTTAAAAAATGATATTAATAAATAATTTGAAATTATTAAATAATAAAATAAAAATGGAGTACCATTATAAAAAATCACTAACACATTTTACAAAACTTATTTTTAAATACACACATATATATTGAAATAAAATCTATTCGCCTCAAACATCATTAAAAAAATATTTTCCAATAAAACATGTATTCATCGAAACTCGTTATGAAAAAATTATTATTGGAAAATAAAAAAACGTGTAGATTGTACAAAACAAGACTATGTTAAACATGATGAAGTACAAAAGAATTTGAAATAATCATTTCATTATAAAATAATTTCCTTACATTACAATAAAAATAAACAATTCAATTTTATTTTATCACGTTATAATAAATATTACAAATATTTTCTCATTAAATTTTATCATATTTGGTATTTTTTTTATTCATTAAAAAAATATAATATTTATACATATGAAAAATAAGGTATATTAAATATACAGGTTGATATATAATATTAAATATCGATAAAATTAAATTCCCATATCTTGAAATAATAATGATTTATTTTAATCAAATATTTCTATTTACCTCTTAAAATTTATCTCATAATATTTATATAAACTATAAAATTATCATCAACATAATAAATGTTAAATATTTATCAACAAAAAACAGGAAAAAATTGATCATGGGGGGAAATTAAATTAAATTATATTGATTTGATTAAGATATATATAATTATGTTAATCTGACTATTATAACAATATGAAAATAATTTATATGTTTTGAAATGAATTAATGGGAATGAAAATTCATAAAAATCCAATACATTTCTTTATTCAGTGAAATGATTATCTTTCAAAATAATTTTTATAAATGAAATCTAAAATAATTTTTAGATTCTTCTTCAAAAATTAATTTTAATTTTAAAATAAACATTCTAAAATTTGTAAAAATTAATATTAAAAGAAGGGGAAAAGGTGGTTTGGTTATTTGAAAATTAATTTTTTTAGCATAAATTTGGTTTTAGTATTTTTTATTTTCAATAAAAAGGAAAATAGTAGTACTAAAATAATTAATTACTATTTAATATATAATTTTTAAAAGAATAATAGACAGAAAATTATTTTATTTATTTAATGAGAAAAAACATGGGTGTGTCCCTATAAATTTGTTTTTTCCAGAAAAAATGTTCTATTATGTTCAAATAGTTTTTTATTTTCCTTTATAAATAATTTTTTTCTAATATATTAATAATACATACATGTGTAGAGAATATATTTGCATAATTTATTTGTTATTATTCCTATCCAACATTCCAATAGTGAGGTGATAATAATCATATGAAATAATAATATTTTAATTGAATGTCGCATTATTTTAAACTCGATGTAGGTTAAAATACAAGATACACTCTCTGTTATGTTTAATTCTTGCTAATGTAAGTTTTGAGTTTCATTAATGAAAAAAATGGTGTTGCATGTAATGAAAAATATCAAAAATATTATATATATATATGTGTGAAAAAATTAATTCAGAATTTTTCATGGTGTTACTGCTATTCCATTAATGTTTAGATTAACCTAAAAAATATAATCCCATAATAGTAACCATATATCCTATGTTAACCAAACATGGAGAAATATATTTTTAAAAAAATAATTAAAACTTATTAAAAAATTATCAACTATTGAATATATTCCATAAATCGAAAATGAAATAAACTTCCTAAAATATGACATGAAATTATTTTTTCATGAAATAAATAACAAATTCCTTGGTCAAAAATTTAATCCCATTCATTTTATCATTTTTAATCATCTATTTATCCCAACTAAAAATTTTCACTTTACCACTAAATCACTTTTTTATTTATCAGTATAATTCATAATATTCTTTCAAATCCATAAAGAAAATTAATATGGAACAAACATTAGAAGACTCATTAACAATATATCTAGAATACCATTTATATAAAACATTATGAATATAATTATTAAATTCTAATAAATGAAAACATAATTTCTTTAACTTCACAAATGTGAATATGATATTAACATAGTTTTTTAAGTAATTAACCAATAGAATATAGAATTGTCTTATATAATTTCATAAGTTCCTATTCATAAGGCCTTAGATAACTAAAGGTACCTTAGGATGTCTATCATTTTATTCAATTGATTATTTTAAATTTCATTGGAAATTATATAACATATGAAAATTTACTCCATATATAAAACAAATTCTCAATTATCTAGTAATTTTACAAGACTGTTTATTCACACACATGACATATTAGAATATGAATATTCATACATTAATTTTCATCTAGAAAAAAATCTCAAATATTATGTATGTTAGAAATCTAACCCAGGTTTATATTTTTAATGAGATATATAAATAGATGTTTTGGAATATTCACAATGTTTTTCATTCAAGAATATATTTAATTTGGTTACTCATTAAGTCAATAATTCAACATTCCATCTTATTGTTTGTTAACGGAAATATGCCATGTTTCACCCATGGAATTAAACCAAATGTAGAGTTTGAAATTAAATTGACATAAGGGGGGATAATATTATGATGAAAACATTTATTTGGATTTAAAAAAAAGTCACATTATTTTAAATCTGTCAATCATTATGATTAACCTAATTTATTTATGGTAATATTCTATTAGAATCCTATATAAAGGATTTTGAAATTTTGTAATGAATTCAATAATATCCATGAGGTATTCAAAAAAAAGGTGCATAGTATGGGAAGACACATCTCGAATTTGAATGATAGTAGATATATACTCAATAAAATCATTAAGGGGTTATTATCTGTCGATTAATCTATTACAAATCCACATTCACTTATAGTATCTAAATATGTATGTATTAATATGAAAACTAAATAATATATTTCTTGAAAAACACAATGACGATATGAAATAAATTGACATATTCACTACATTTTCATTAATTTTTTCTATTCATAATACCCAAATATTGGTTTATTTAATCTTTGATACCATCAATAGTGAGACCTAAATTTATGACATTAATATTACAGCTTAATAAATTAATATTCAAAAAATATCATTAAATTCCATTATTGAATCATATATTTTTAGTTTCATAGTGGAATTTTATACATAACTATCATATTCTCAAGGGATATACATAATCCCCCCTAATATATTTATATTTAAAACTCTGATTATATATAGGATGAGTAAATACGTTCTTCATAACATGGGGAACCAAGGGAAATGAAATCATTAGAAATCAAGAGATTTGAAGCTCGATAAATGTAAATAATGAAGACATAAATGAATCCATAAGAATAAAATTGGAATATAGGAATTTGGAAATAAGAATAAAATTTCTATACTTATCCAATATATCACATATTAAAAACAGAAGTCACAAAATAAATAGTAGTTGTTTATAATATATGAGTCATAAATACATCAAAGAACATTAGGAATGAGAGCATAATATTGGAATGTGACATATTATTATGGAAATAATAAGAATATAAAAAACATTTAATTATTCATGTATCACAACCAATACAATTATAGTGGATTGGGTTCATTCCATATTCCATCATACCCATTGTTTATTAGCACACCCAATACTATGACAGTGTATAAGTCCCATTCTAAACTGTGTTCATTACAAATTCCACTACATGTTATATCATTATACATCCTACATCACCTAATTTCATTGAGTTAAATACTATTTCTGACCCAACGAACACTATATAATTATTTATTCATAATTTTTTTAGATGATCATAATTCACTCATCATATTCCTATACATATGGAATGAACATTATTTTTATAAACATGTCATAATTTCTTCATAAGATGAGAAATGGAAAATAAATACGTTTCACAAACATCAAAAAATGATTCCTAATAAATCCATATAATTGATAATTAGAGAATCCATGGGTAATAAAACTAATAAATCATAATTTATATCAATGGGGTTTATTATAGATAACATAAAGTTTTATGATCTCTAGAAAAATTAATGAGTAATTTTTTTTGAAATGAAAAAACATATTTAAAATATAGAAATTTAAAAAATATGATTTAGATAATTTCATTAAAAAACTACCATTTAAATATCAATGTATATTTTGAATCAATGAGTGGTCATTATTATAGAATATTCATTTCAATGTTGTTTTTGATAAATAAATTATTCCATAAATTTTTTTATTCATATCAAAAATTAAAAAATTTGAATAAATACCACATGAAACATTTTTCAAAAATAAATACTCGGGTAGAAACTATTTTAAAGAAACATAGGGTAATATTAAAAATTAAGAGAAAATATTTTAAATAAAACATGAACATGGACGAGAAAGATTACTATAAAATGAAAAAAATGTATTTTTGTAAATTATATTCCCAATATCCTTATTTTCCAACGATAGTAAAATGGTATCAATACATCAGGTATATTGGAATGAATAGTGGAGATGAATATAATATTATTTAATCTGAGTTAGATCATGATAATTAATTTTATTAAAAATTATTTTAATTTTTTTTACAACTATATTGTAAGAAAAAAGGAAACACATTTGGGAAACTTTAAAATCAAAACATCTTGAAATTGAGAATATTAAATTTATTTTAATGTACCATTAGTTATTTGATAAGTATCATAATTTTCATTAATGTATGTATGTACACGTCATAAATAAAATATTTTGGGAATATTGTATATGTCTAATAGATATAAAAATGAGACAAGAAATCCCCTCACAACAATTTTGAACGTATTTGATTGAACTGAAATATCATTTATTAAAAATTTAAATTTATTATTACTATTTAAAAATAATTAATGTACCTATAATATCACACATGACCCACTTATAATATTATAACAACATTATATTGATAATTCATTATGATAATCATCATATCCAGGTGATAAAAATTTCAATTTTCATGATATGTTCAGTTCAGTAGTACCCATACATGTACATAGGACATGGTTCCATTGTATAATGAATTATAATAATGTTTTAAGCATATTTAATAACCATTATATATTTATATTTATATTCATCAATAAAACATATACATTTAAAAATGAATTATACTATTCGTAGAGATGGTAGGTCAGATGTATATAAGAAAATAAATTTCACATTTGAAAAATGAAACAAAATATAATATAATACGCATAACCATTATAGAATCATTATTATATAATATATATCATGTGAATTTTTTAATTACATCCATATTATAATCCATACAAAGGGTAATTAAGAAATGAATCACATTTCTTTGTGCTGGTTGTAGTCCAAACCAAGGTCCATTCTACCTTTTCATTTTCCAATGTATATAAAATAAACATGGTAGAAATAATATTATAATTATAGAAGAATTTATATTTAAAAAATATAATTTATAAAAATTAACAACATCATAATAATCATACATTAATGATGGTAGATAATATTGAATTTTATATCTACATGGAAGCGGTAGTCCATACATACACAAGAGTGATAATTCTAATTCACATTTGATTGAAGAGATAGTGGATAATGGTGTTCCCAATAACATAATATCAATTTAGTATATTTATTTTAGTAAATTTGTTATATATTTTTAAAACTTTTCTTCAAGATTTTGAAGAAGAAATAAATTGATAGATGTTCGGTATACAATTACATCTAGTTTTGTTATCCAACAATAGATGATTTATAAAGTTCCTTTTCAATGGTATTTTAAAAATCCCATCACATAAAATTTATTTATATGGAGTATTATAACTGATATATTAATGTTTCTATAGATATTTATTGGTCATAAAGCTGTAATTAAAAAAGAAACGGGGTTACCATTTTTAAGGGATTCGAATGACACAATTTGGATTACATAAAATATTAAAATATCATTATTTTAATAATCATGTTCAAATATTAATATAGATATTAAATTTATAAGACAAATTTTATGGTCAATGTTTCTCCTTCCAATAATATTTATATGTGTTTTGGTTTCATTTGAGTAAATATATTCAGGTTTTACTCTTTCAATAACATAATTTAACAGTAACAGTATTAATGAATTTTTCCATATTTAAGTAGTATAATATTAGTTACATGGTAACGATTATCCCGAAAATTTAAAAGGGGTGTATATTTAGATCTATTACAATCATAATTGTCTATTTGAATTGTATTAATTATTTTCAAATTATTCAATTAAAATTTATTTAATAGAAAATATCATTAATATATTTTTTGACATTAATCATTTATATTGAATTTGAATATGTATATTAATGTATATAATTATAATATATCTTATTTTCCAAAAAATTATAAATAATCATTTACAATAAAACCCTTGGAAAATATTATATAATCAAAAAACTTGTACTATTATGTTTATAATATCATTTTAATTTTTTTATAATTAGTTCATAAGAACTATATCAGAATTGTGTAATAATATAATGTAAATATATCTTTACTAAACATTAAAAATATTATGAATAATAAATTAATCATTTTTTAATTATACATTTATATTTTAAAAATTCTTCTTCTAATCCATATGTAAAACAGTTAGACATATTTTTTTCAAGAGATACATAATTGCCTTTTAATATAATAATATAAATATCATTATTTAAATAAAATGGAACCAAAATAAAAAATATTAATGTTCTCGATGGATTATTTTATTTATGTTATAGATTGAAATATTGGTATGTTTTTTTGATAATTTTGATAACTTATCACATTATTTTAACCATGTTTTAACCATTTTCCCCATTCTTGGGGAAAATATTTTATTATTCTTAATATTCATTACTACCAAAAATTAATTTAACCTCTTTATATAATTAATAAATTATGTATAAAATTATTTAATTTATTATATAAATGTAAAATCACAAATGATTCAAAAAAGAACTTAAATTGAAACTTCTAAATTATATTGGAAATTATTTGTCTAATACAAATATTTTTTGATGTATATAAATTATTTAATCCAAAATACACCATAAAATTAATTCCAATGACCCTAATTTTATTCTTAATAATTTAAATACATATTTTTAAAATTTTAAAAAACATTCTTTATAATTTATTTAAATTAAAATACATTACTCAATAGAAATCATTTTTTTTACTAATCATAAAAAATAATTTTTTTTAAAATCAACAAATGTTTAGTAAATATATCTTTGACCTAATGATTTGAAAAATAAAAATAATTTTATAAAATTAATAAAAAATGTCAAAATTTTGTAAAAAATTAACTCAAAATTTTTGAAATCCATTTATAGAAGAAAAAGAACAATGTTGAATAAAATGACTTTACTAAAATGTAAGTCCTTATTTTCTATGAATTTATCAAAAAAAATTCTTATTGTGACCATTATAAAAATTTCATTATTTTACTACTTATATCATGATCCACTATTCATCACCTATGTAAGAAGGGTCAAAAAATATTATTATCTTGTTTTCTTAAGAACAATGTTATGTTATATAATATATCAAATATGGGGTTATTATAAATAATTAGGATGTATAGAATAATGAATTTTATTGGGAAATATTTTGATTATGTTTTATTCATTTATATTAAACCACATAGATTATGATATTTCAATTATTAATTCTTTTAAAGGGATTTATAAAAAAAATTTCTATTGATTTTTATTTTTTATGTAAAAAAAATATTTGAGGTAAATACATTTTAATTTAATGGTCAGATATGTTATATGATATAATTGTATAGTAGGGGACTAGATGGATTATTCTATACGTTGTCTAATCCAATTAAAGTGATTTTACTTCTGATTGAATTTTTATCTCATTTTCACATATTTACATTATTGTGTAGAAACAATTATGATGTCAGGTTGAGAATCATGAAGTCAAGTCATGAAAAAATAACTATTTTTTATAACATAATGTATTATAGAAAATATATATATTTATTAAAATTTTTATAATAGTAATATATATATATAAATCATGTAATCATTAGAACATAATTACATAAAACTAATAAAAATTAAATGTAATTCGAAATGTAACAAAATGAATTATTTATATAAAACACTAGATTATATATTGTTTTGAGGACATGACAACATAATGAATCTCTAAAAACTAACTATTTTGATATTTTTCTACATAACTTTGAATGATTACATCAAATAGAAATACCCTCCAACCCCAAACAATAATGAAAATGATATCTATAAAAATAATTAATAAATTTTTAATCCAATAATAATGGATAATTTTATAACACACATATCACCATCATGATATGGAGTATTCTTCACCAATACATTCATTAAGATAAATATTAATTTAGGAATATATAATTATTTTAATGAATATATTCCAATTAAATCAAAATCATTAATTAAAATGATTGAAAGGTGTTAAATAAAATAAAAAAAATTGAATACAATTAAAAAAACTCATTCCATTTTACAAATAACATTTTTAAATCAATACATCATTATTGAAACAAAACTCATTTTATTCTCAAATTAATGGAGGGAATTAATTCCAAGGGAGCATGTATTCAATTAACATTCTTATGAAAAGGTAAGTACTAAAAAATAAAATATTCATACAATTCACAAGAAAAGGCCATGATATACATGATAAATATAACATCACACCCCATCCCATTGGCTCGAGAGTGTGGAGAGATGCTACATGGACTTTTGTGATGTTCCCAATGTTCCAAAGGATGACAATAAATGTCGAAGCCATCAATAATAAACTGGGGAAAGGATTTTCCCTCAAGACAATACCAACTAACTAAATGATCCAATATCATGAAACGACATGATGCATGTCAAAAAAAAGATGAATTCATACATGACCAAAAATAAACCACACTATTCCATAATACATCCCAAAAACCAATGCAACCAAAAACAATATCAGGGTTCTATGAGGAAGACTAAACATGAGACCCAAAATAAATCAAGACACACCATACAACTCCACACCAAGATACATTCTCTACGCACCACCACATATCCCATGAATCACCACAACCCATTAGCAATGATATGCTTTACCTTTACCTGTTCCCCGGAATTCGACTTCTGAAAAAGTACAGAAGTGCAAAAGCAGGGGGTGAGTACTAACACTCTGTAGGGTTTCCCAAAATGAATTTCATAAACACCATAGGATAAAACAATTAGTGAAATTATATAAAACAATTTATATAAAACATTAAATATTTCATCATTTACCACAAGAAAAATATAGCCTTAAAAAGCGATGTTAGACAAGGGGACTCCCAATCATGCCATAAGCTGTCTCACCATTTCACATTACAATAATAATTCTCATTTTACAAAGAAATGCACAATAATGCATCCACAATGGTGGATATTCCATCCTACCCATTCACCCATTCCTCAACTAGCGGCACCTCCCAACAACTACCCATAATGGTGGTTCTTCTAACATCTAACCATAACCATTAATAGTGATACTTCACGCCCACTTTTATAATGGTTGTTCTTCCAACCACTATCAATCACCTTTTATAGTGACACTTCATGCCCACTTCCACAAAACAAAAACAAGACATCACGCTCAATCAACCAACAAGTTCAAAGCACCAAGGCCCCACAATAAGCACACAACCATTTCTAACACATGCCAATTCACCTCAATAAATCACCCATTTATTGAAAAAACCCTTTAACTAACATTTCATGACCAACCACATTCCCATAAAAAATATTTTATTGAAAAACATCATTCGTAAAACATTTTTATAATCATCCACTAATGATTTTATGATCAAAATTTTAAAATCACACATTAAAGCCCCATTTTTCCAAAATAAACAATTTTCCCCAAAACCCCCAAATCATCAAAAAATGGATTTCCAACCATACTTTCAAATAATTATTAGAATTAATTTCAAGAAAAAAATGTTTAATTGTAACAAAAAATACTAGTTCTATCCATGCATAGTTGAGAGATAAGACACCTACCTCTAGGGCTCTTGCGCAATCGACTTGTAACCAATAACACACCATATCCAACGAACACAACACTATAACTACACATGATCCCCTTCCCCTGAAAAAACCACTATCAATAAAACATTAAATCCCTTATATTTTCTTTTATAATGTTGGGGAGGGCCCCTAAAACCATTGGGAACTAAAAATCCCGAGTGAGGCTCGAGTGGGAGAAAGTTTGGAGTTATACAGGTCTAGGCCGAGTGAACCTTTATTTAGAAACCTTGTTTTTATGTGGTTTCAGAGTTAGACAACACATTTTGGAAAAAAATTATAACAACCCATAATTTTCATACATTGTTAATACATCAAAATTGAATTATAAATATTACAACATATAACAGAACCATGAAAGGACCGTATAGGTATAGAGTCTTTAGAAACTGGGAAACATAAACAACTGTTTCATAAAGAATCTACACTGTCACCCATTTATTTCCTCATATCTAGAGTCTCTTTTTGCATATCCTACCTAATAACCTTCATTCTGACCTGGGGAAAGAAAACATACGGAGAGGTGAGCTCAAATACTTAGTAAGGGTAAACAAAAGAAATATCAATCACATCATATTCATAAGAACATAACATTTTGGAAACCTTACCCTGCAAAAGAGATCAAAATTTCATAACATGGGATAAATCATGGTAGTGAAATGTAATCACAATAATCATAACTTAAAACATGATTCTTTTGGAATACACACATAATCATAGAGAATCATTTCTTATTAGTCAAGACTCATTTCCAAGACTATCTGAGTGGACAAAGTCTATTTCTGAACCAAGTTCATTCCTCGTTTCAGTCCTGTTTCACTGAACTAGTTTAACCTGCCATTCCAGCCATGACTATCTCATGAGATATAAAATCTTTACCCAATTCATTGGAGGGAGATATAGGTCCCACCCATCTCATAATTACACCATTCTTATGTGTGCCACAAAATCATAAATCATACATCATTGCATAACCCATGTAATAAAAATTGGATTCTTAAACATCGTGACATCATGAAACAATTCATATAAGATAATGGAATTCATAAAAATAATTCTATCACAACATAATCAATTCAATGTAATAATAGGGATAGAAACATAACCCTATATTATCTTAGATTGAAAATAAATTTGATAAAACAATTGAACTCCATTCTTGAGAAAAATATGCTTTCTACTTCAAAAACATTTCCTTTCGTAACATGTCATATAATTTTGAACTAAAATAAGTTTATTAAAAATCAACATGAAAAATTGTAAAGGATGCTTCTTGGAAATAATTTTTAAAAAATCCATTCATGCCGTATAAATTAAAAAAACATTCATCTCGTACTTTTGTCGGAAAAGTAAAAAAGTACCTCATATGAAAAACGACAAAAGATTCCTTTCATATCCTTTACTAAAAACTCACTGAAGGGTAAAATTGGATTTAAAAAATTGTAGGTGGATGGAAGCAATATTAAATATTTAGGGAATATGTATGTGGATGATTAAATACACCCCAGAAAATACCAAAGTATAAACAATATCGGATAAAAATGAGATTGTGATATTTTCCCTTACCTTAGGTCTAATTTGCTTCGTAAGTGTCTGAAACTCCTGTATAATGATTTAAATAATGTTATTGACTTAATCCATTATCATACTTATTTTTATGATATCATATATGGTCATATTATTATCTTCTTATTAGTAATATTTCATTACTACTTGTTATTCGGGTGTTTATTACTTTTTGTTCTTATGCGTGTTTTGTCGAATAAATTCTTATTATTCTTTTTAGTTTATAGATACCTCATTTTTAGAATGGTATAAGTGTACTATATATCATATTTATTCATTAAATTCATTTTTATAGTCATTATGCAATGAATATCATGTAGAACGAGTAGCATCACATCGTGGAGACGGTATTCCGTACATACGCACGAGCGATGGTATCGTTTCCACGATCGCGGAATTGTATATTGAGTGTATGTATACTATTTTAGATTCAATATCACATTAAAATAATAATATATAGTTTTTTATTTTCACCATTATACCCATCCAAGTAATGTGGTGGTGGAAAATAGATTACACCACGGCATAGAGACGGTATTTCGTACGTACACACGCGCGGTGATATCATTTTCTGTAGGATGGATATATGGTGAAATAGGGTTGTTTCATACTTATAATAACATATCCGTATATGAGTGATAATAATGTTATTACTTCATAATGAAACAACTAATGAAGAAGAAGTGGATGGAGAAATAAAGTTGAAAGAATCGGTAACGGACATTATCTCTTCTTTGAAGAGCCTCTTTGAAACCTCCTCTTAGGGCACTAAAATTGGTCTTTGAAGAAGACCAGGAACTCTAGTATGTTTCTAAGGAAGTGGAGAAGAGAATTTGTCCAGGGTTGGATGAGCTTGAATGCTCAAAGTGGTGTGAGGAAGAGAGGGAGGAGGTGCCCTTTTATAAGGGAGGAGAGGGGCACCATTGGAAAAACTAAAAATATTATTTTATTATAAAGACACATTCGGTTTTAAATATCTCCAAAATTAGTCATTTATAAGATAAGGTGGGTATGGTTCGAAATACTGTCATCCAATAGAATTTGGACATGTTTAGGTTACTATTTTAACCTTATCATTTAGATTTAACATTAAGTTTGATAATTTTACTTTTACCGTGTCTTTTTGATTTCTTAATCTATAAGGTTAATAAACATACAATAAAACTTCAAACGAACCCCAAGTTGTTTATTATTAATACATATAACCATATCTAAGTCATTTGGCCGAACATTAGATTTTTAGTAATAAAATAACAATTAATTATATAATATTTGTTTTAAAAACGATTTTATGTCAATTTTGAAACTATTTTGTAATTGATTTTTGTGAAAATCATAGAAGAATCATTAGTTCAAAAAAAGTTAATTAAATCAATATTAGCATGTCATTGTAACATAGAAAATTCTTATAATTCATAAAAAGTCTCAAATCACATTTATTATGGTATTTATAACATCAATTATGTCAATAATTCATTAATAAGATAATTAATGCATCATCATTGTGTCATACATAAATTAAATTATTTTAAGTCTAAAAATTACAAATAAAATACCATTATGTTGAAAATCCGTTTATCTTTCTAATTAATATTTATAGTCGAATTTATCTTATGTATAACCCTAAATTTTATATTATTTAGTTATTACACTTTGATTTTAACTATTTTAACCCTTCTTTAAATAAATTAATAATAAATGTCCTAATCTAATCAAAGTGGTCATAAATAGTCATATATTATAGCTAAGGTTATTTTTGGTCTAATTACACTTATCCAATAGAAATAAGACATTTGTTAGGGTAATAATAATTACTCGTTTACCCTTAATTAACCTATTTAATTTTAACCGTGGTAAATAAAGTAAAAAGTTACTATTCACCAAAAATTATTTTCATCTCATTGAACCACATTTTAGTCCTTGATATTATCCGTGTCTCTTGTATTTTCCAAATTCCACTCACAAAAGTGGTAAAATTAGGTTTTATGTGAATTTGGAAATTTTCCTAGGAGGTGGGTAAAAGACGGTGAAATGTTCAATAAAATTTTTATATATCTAAAATTATTATAAAATGAATCCAATGAATTGAATTGAACTTATATAGGTATTAAGTATCAATTTTTACTTAAAATAAATTTAAATAAAATAAATAATTATTTAAATAAAACGTCGGTTTTTAAATACTAACCCAGTGTTTTCATTATTCATCTAAAATTTAAATTTTTCTGAAAAATACCAAAATTTCACCCAAGGCTAATTTCGATATTCCGAATCCAAAAATGAAGTCCATTTTTAAAAATAAAATTTTCAATATTTCAAAAAGTGTTTATTAATATTCATAATGGCTAGTTTTAAAAATATTTTAATAGCATATCGTTGTTTAGTGAAACTCAGGATTGCGTACGACGCAAGCTATCGAGGAAGGCCGCGGTTGTGTGTAAATCAAGCCAACCTAGTGTTTTGTGTAGTGAAAGATTCCTTTGATGATTTGTATAACATTAAAAAAATATTTCTCATAAAACTCTCGGGTGTTACATTCTACCCCTCTTAAAATGAATTTCACCGTCGAAATTCATCACTTTGTAACAAAAAAATGAGGATTCCTATCCCAAATTATATCCTCAATCACCCATGTAGATTCTTATAATTGGTGGTTTCTCCATAAAACATTAACCAAGAGAGTGGTGTTGTTCCGTAGGCCTTTTTCACTAAGATCGATAATCTCTATTTACTGTTCTTCATAAGAAAGATCTTGCTCCAGCGGTACAACTTCTGAGCTGAGTACATGTGAAGGATCAGGTATGTACTTTCTCAGGAGAGATACACGGAACACATCATGAACATGAGAGAGATTCAGTGGAAGCACCAATCGGTAATCTACCTTTCCAACACGATACTGTATTTTGAAAGGACCGATATATCTAGGGCTCAACTTCCCTTTATTTCCAAATCTCATGACTCTCTTCCAGGGAGGAATTTGTAAGAAATCTTTATCACCCACATCAAACTCTAGGTCTTTTATTCATTTGTCGGCATAACTTTTATGTCGACTCTAAGCTTATCTTATGTGTTGTTGAATAGATCTGACCATTCTGCCATCTCATCAACATGATCAGGTCCTAATAGCTTTATTTCCCCAACTTCATCCCAGCAAGTTGGAGTCCTACATTTCTTTCCATAGAGAGATTCATAAAGATCAATCTGAATACTGGAGTGAAAGCTATTATTATAAGAAAATTCCACCAAAGGTATGTGTTGATCCCAACCACCTTTGAAATCCATAGAGAAAGCTCTTAACATATCTTCCAGAGTTTGAATTGTTCTCTCAGACTGACTGTCTGTCTGAGGATGATAAGCAGTGCTGAAACTCAACTCTGTTTCCAGAGTATACTGAAGTCTTCGCCAGATCTTCAAGGTAAATCTCAGATCCCGATCAGATATAATAGAATGTGGCACACTATGTAATCTTACCACTTCTGTCACATATATCCTTGCAAGCTGATCCAGAGATAAATCCTCTCTAATAGCAATGAAGTGTTTCGACTTTGTATGACGATCAACTATGACCCAGATAGCATTATTGCCTTTGTATGTTTTAGGATGTCCTGTGAAAAAGTCCATAGTGATGTTTTCCCATTTCCATTCGGGTATGGGTAATGGTTGTAACATCCCTTAAGACTTCTGTCTCTTAGCTTTAACTTGCTGACAAACCAAGCATCGAGAGACATATTCAGCAACATCTCTTTTCATTCCATCCCACCAGAAGTACTCTTTCAGGTCCCTATACATCTTCGTGCTTCCCAGATGAATAGAGAATGAAGAACTATGAGCCTCATCCACCATCTCCTTCTTTAATTCTGGGATTGGAGGTACACAAACCCGATTCCGGAACATCATTTTCCCATCACAATCAAGGTTAAATTCAGGAATATTTCTCACCATTTTTGTAACTCTACATCTTCTTTTTGCGCCTCTTTAATCTTCACATGTATAGATGGTTGAACATTCAATTGAGAAAGATACGATTTCCCCCCTTCCATTATAATTCCAATATCCATCCTTTGTAAATCCATAAATATTGGATCTTTTGTGATCCTCATCATGGATAACCTAGCATGGTCTTGTCGACTTAATGCATCTGCCACCTTGTTTTCTTTCCTAGGGTGGTAATGAATTGAGCAGTCGTAATCCTTAATCAGCTCCAACCATCTTCTTTGGCGTATAATCAGCTCCTTTTGTGTGAAAATATACTTTAAACTTTTATGATCAGTATAAATATGACACCATTCTCCATAAAGATAATGCCTCCAAATCATTAATGCAATGATTACCGCAGCTAACTCCAAGTAATGAGTTGGGTAATTTTGCTCATGGATTTTCAATTTTCATGAGGCATAAGCAATCACCTTATCATTTTGCATAAGAACACACCCCGGCCCCTTATTGGATGCATCACTGTAGATCACAAACCATTCTCCACTATAAGGCAGTGTGAGTACATGTGAACTGTATAACCTTCTTTTAAACTCTTTGAAATTCTCTTCACATTCCTCCTTCCAAACAAACATAAATCCTTTTCGAGTCAACATGGTGAGTGGATTAGATAATCATGAAAAATCATTCACAAAACATCGATAATATCCAGCCAAACCTAGAAAAATACGGATCTCAGTTATTGTTGTTGGTATCAACCATCTTTCGATAACCTCTATTTTTGTTGGATCCATAGATATCCCCTCTTTTGAGATAATGTGACCCAAAATGAAACTTTTTGAAGCCAAAATTCACACTTGGTAAATTTGGCATAAATATTCTCCTTTCATAGGGTCTTCAATACAATTCTCAAGTGATATTAATGTTCTTACTTTCTCTTTGAATAGAAGAGAATATCGTCTATAAAGACTACCAAAAACTGATCAAGATAGTCTCTAAAGACTCTATTCATCAGATCCATGAAGATAGCAAGGGCATTAGTAAGACCAAATGGCATCACTATAAATTCGTAGTGTCCATACCTTGTATGGAAATCCATCATTGGTTTATCCTCCATTTTGACCCTTAATTGATGATACCCTGAACAAAGATCAATATTGGAAAACTATTGAGCTCCGCATAGTTTTTCAAATAAGTCATCAATGCACGAGAGAGGATATTTAATCTATATAGTGATATTGTTATGTTCTCTATAATCAATGTAGAGTCTCATTGATACATATTTCTTCTTAACAAATAGAACAGGTGCTCCCCATGGTGATGCACTAGGGCATATGAATCCCTTATCAAGATTCTATTTGAGTCGCTTCTTAAATTTCTGCAACTCAATTGCGGACATTCTATAAGGTGTCTCTAAAATAGGCAAAGCACACGGTACGAGTTCTATTGAAAAATCAACTTCATGATTTGGTAGAATACCCTGCAATTCCTCTGGAATGACATCGTCAAACTCTCGTACAATGGTAATATTATTAATCGTGAGTTTCTACCCAACCATTTGAGATGAATAACCCTCATTTAGTGGAATCAAGCCCCATAAGATGGAAGAAATTTCTACTGGATGGTTATGTTCATCCTTGCATCAATAGACACTCATAGATTGATCTAGAATATGAAATGTGACTTCCCTTCTTTGGAAATTGATATTCTCTCCATATAGATAAATCCATCCATGCCAAGAATCACATCAAATTCTACTATAGGAAAGATCACAAGATTTGCAGAAAGCACTTTCCAAAAAACTTCAATCGGAGAAGAATTATAAACTTTTGATGCGACTGTTGATCCATTAGGCGTTGTCACAGCTAACTCAACATCTAATTGATGAGGTAATACGGTGATACCCTTATAAAATTCTTCAGAAATAAAAGAGTGGATGGATCCAGAATCAAATAAAAAATTTGCTACTTTAGAGTGGATGATAAGTGTACCTTTTACCACATTGTTATCGTACTCCACATCGCTGATAGAAATTGCATGTGACATTCCTTTGTCTTTAGCCTTAAGAGTTTGTTGACGTCGACCATCATCATCAACCCTTTGATTTGGGCATTGATTGGAATAATTCCACATCTCCTTGCACTTAAATCATCAAAGTGTAGTAGGTTCATTCTGAGTATCCCTTCCTTTGTTTGCATCATTAAACATCTTCTTCCCATTATTTCGATATTAAAATGCACGATGACCTTCCTTTACACATTTGAAACATTTACATGTCCCTTTAAGACATCTCCATCCATGTTTCTTTCCACACATTGTGCATAAGGGAAATCTCATCTTCTTTTCATTGTGCTATTTACCTTTAATTACCCTATTTACTTTTAACCGTGGTTAAAAAAAGTAAAAAGATACTATTCACAAAAAATTATTTTCATCTCATTGAACCACATTTTAGTCCATGATATTAACCGCGTCTCTCAGATTTTCGAAATTCCACTCATAGAAGCGGTAAAATTAGGTTTTATGTGAATTTGGAAATTCTCCTAGGAGGTGGGTAAAAGACGGTGAAAAGTTCAATAAAATTCTTATATATCTAAAATTATTATAAAATTACTCCAATGAATTTCATTGAACTTATATAGGTATTAAGTATCAATTTTGACCTAAAATAATTTTAAATAAAATAAATAATTATTTAAATAAAAAGTTGGTTTTTAAATAGTAACTTAGTGTTTTCACTATTCATCAAAAATTGAATGTTTTCAGAAAAATTCAAAAATTTCCCCCTAGGCTAATTTCGATATTCCGAATCCAAAAATGAAGTCCATTCTAAAAAATAAAATTTACTAAATTTCAAAAAGTTGTTATTACTATTCATAATGGCTAGTTTTAAAAATATTTTAATAGCAAATCGTTGTTTAGTGAAACTCGATATTGCGTACGACGCAAGCTATCGAGGAAGGCCGCGGTTGCGTGTAAAGAAATCCAAGATAGTGTTGTGTGTAGTGAAATATTCTTTTGATGATTTATATAACATAAAAAACAAAATATTTTTCATAAAATCCTCGAGTGTTACAAAAATTGTGCTATCCATGTGCATGCCACTATCTCAAGAAAATGGGTCTCCACGGTACCCTCACATAGTCTGGAAAATCATGCACATTCCCTACAAATCCCATTATATCCCCCTTTATGGATTCATAAATATCCCTCACAGTTTTCCCTAACCATGCTCAATCATGGTGGCCTTAGAAAAGCCTCATAACATATTCAAAAACAATCCAAACTCTTTCAAACTCATCCCAACTGATCCCAATCACATTAAAAACGTATTAAAAATAATCAAAGGCTACATAACTCAAACTGGAGGTTCTAAAATCTCCCCACCGTTATACCATTCATCCAGGGAATGTAGGGAACCATTTCATTTCTGAAAGTTCTCGTTCCATTACTAAGCCATCTATTTATCATTCTCCCAAGTCTCCTTTTGAATCAGACCTTGGATCCACAAAACATGAACAAAACTGATGCATTTACGACACGATACATTATCTTTCCTATACACAATATGCACTGGCACATGCACCAAAGATGTATTAGGTTTTATCTCAACATGATCTCATTGAATCACATGGGCAGGATATGGCTGATACTTTTTAAACTACGACACATTAAGATGATTGTGCACCGCACTAAACACTGATGGAAAACCCAAATGATTATCCAACACTCTAACAAACTAAAATATCTCAAAAGTCCCAATATAAAATTGAGATAAATTACTGAGCTGCATAAACTGATGATGTCCCAACCTAGTATAGATTCTAAAAAACACATGATCACCCACCTCTAGTAGCAACAGATTCTGATTACAGTCCGTATACAATTTATGAAAACATTGAGTTTTCTCCATCTTTATCATTATCAACTATATTTTCTATATATTCACATGGAAAAGGCTTTGTCCGATCATCGAACCATCACTTGATTCCACCCAAAATAGTAGATAATGACAAGGACTCCAATACAAATCCTTAATCGGAGCCATATAAATAAAAACCTACAAACTATTATAATAGGAGAACTCCACCAATGGTATGTTATCCTCCCATGAACAACCAAAATCCATCATGGAATCCCCTAATATATCAACTACAGTTTTGATCATCCTCTCGGATTGGCCAACCATCATTGGATGATATTCCATTCTTATATTCAATTGTGTCCCAAGTTCTTACTATAAGGATTTCTAAAAAGAAGATGTGAACAACATATCTATATTTGATACAATAAAAATTAGAAAACCATATCATTTTTCTACCTCTAAGATATTGATTTTAGATAGATCTCCACAATATGAAATTCAAGAATCAGGATGAAATGCGCCATCATTGTGATCTGATTCCAAATCACCCATATAAAATCATGTTTCCATACCATTATTGGAAAACCTATCACCAAATCTGTTGCTATTTTCTACCATTTCCACACTAGAATATGTAAATACAACAACATGTCTGATAGCTAGTGATTCTCTTCCTTGACTTGCGGATAAGTTAGTCATCTCAAGGGAAACCCTACCACACCCCAACTCATACCAGCACACCACAATTGTGCCTTCAATGCATTATACTTTTTTTGAATCCCCAGATGGACACCCCACCAGGAATGATGATAACACTTGAGATGTTTCTCCAGATAATCCATGTGTGCCACCATTCGATTCCGAAAACACATTACTGAATTCTCATTTATTTTAGAATTCTCAATGGTCTCCCAAGAAATGATTTTTGACCTTGTCGTAATACATTCACAATCTGATTATTGTGCCTCCTTAAGCAAACCGGCCTGGTTAGAAACCAACAAAATTGGAAAGAAGACCACTGTGTCATAGTGGACCCCACATTCCAACCATATGTCGGTTATGACCGACATCAACTTCCAACGATGTGATACCTTCTGCACCACTTGAACATATTATTTCCTACTTAATGCATCTTATTCTGAATTTTCATTACCTAGTATGTAACATTAGTTGAAATCAAATATCTAGAGATATTCCAACCGTCCCATTTTCTACAGGTTCAAGTATCTTTGTGAAAATATATGCTTTAAACTCTTGTGATTAGTAAACATTGTAAAATTCCCACCAATGATATAATTACACCACATTTTTTAATCATAAACCACTTCTAACAACTCTAAATCGTGTGTTGGGTAGTTATTATCATGCATCCTCAACTTTTGTGAGCCATACGCACCCACATGATCTCCCTGCATGAGGACACACCCCAACCATGATTCCGATATGTCACAATATACCACATACCTATTCCATGTTTCATAAAAAACCCATTATTGGTGGTTATGTAAAGAAACCCTTTAACTCTTCAAAGTATTTATGGCACTTCTCATCCCATTGAAATGGTATATTCATCCTTGTCAAAGCATTCATTGAAAAATTTAATCATGAGAAATCCTGAAATAAATGTAGATAGTACCTAGATAGTCCAAGAAAACTTTTTATCTCAAAAACATTCATTGGTGTTTGATATTAGATAATAGCCATTATATTTTCTAGATGAACTGAAACACCCTATACATAAATAACATGGAGAAGAAAACAAACAACATGTATCCAAAAGTCACACTTTGATAGTTTGGCATACAAATGATGATCCCTTATCATTTCCAACAATATCAACAAGTACTGCTCATGCTCTATCCTTGTCCTCCAATACACTAGTATATCATCAACAAATAAATCCACAAATGAATCCAGATTTCTATAAAATATTTGATTAATCGATTCTATAACCATTTTTGATGAATTCGTTAGACCAAAGGGCATAAATACATACTCGTAATGGCCATATATACTTTTGAAAGATATTTTATGGATATCCTCCTTCCTCACCCTCAATTGGTGACATCCTAACCTCAAGTCCATCATGGAGAACCACCGAGATTACTCAACTGGTCAATCAATTCATCAATGTGTGGACGTAGATATTTCTTCTTTATCATAACCAAATTAGGTCTACAATAATAAACACATTGCAGCAAGGTTCCATCCGCCTTTATAACTAACAAAATTGGCACATCCCACAATGACCTCCTACTCCGGATGAATCCTTTGTTTTCTAACTCTTCAAACTACACCGTTATTTTCTATAATTTTCTTGGTGTCATTCGGTAAGACGGAAGTAAGATAAGACTAGTCCCCAAATGGAGATCAATCGTTAAATCAACATCTCTCATGGGTGGGAAACCTTAGATTTCATCAGGAAATAAATCCATAAATAGATCCAAAACTACTGGAAGAACACTCTTATAAACACCTTCCACCTCTGACAATGACATGGCCTCTAAATGATATCAGGTCATGCCAATGGATGTTGCAAACAAACCTGTTACACCCACCTCACACTCTTCTCCCCTATAAATGTTTCCAATGCCATCCCCTATCATAAATCTCACTGTTCGTGAATATAAATCAATGTGGGACTTAAAAATTGTCCACCAAACCATTCCCAATATTATATCATAACCATCCTGTTGAAGTACAATGAAATCCCACATCAATTTAATGCCATCCACAACGAAAAAACAAGATCGACATGGGAAGGCCCAACACTATCATTGACCTATAGGAGTTTGTAGGTTCAAAACAAAATTCATTATTTCTACATGTAAAACTAACATATCTATGATTCAAGAAGCATGAAAATAATTTGAAAAATGTGTATCCAGCAAATCATGAATCAACATAGAAATTAAATGAAATGTATCTAAAATTCTAGATAACCCTGACTAATCATTCACCACAACATTCTCACATCAAAGAAGATGCATTATTTCCCTGACATTCTATTTATAATCTAGCAGACAGTTCCCTTTTTGAGGGGTTTCCAAAGCATCCAATCATAGAGCATTATAGCTATACTACGGAAGATGTGCCATATGCTTACAGTTAGGACATTCTCATGTTTATGAACTACAATTCCACTTGATGTGAATCGTAGAGTCCAACTAAACACATCCCATCTTCCACATGGATCTCCAAGGATGTTTTAACAATATTGTGGTCTGATTCTAATATGTTCCATTTCGGTGAGAAAAGGTTTCCGTCTTGTTCTTTATCTCAGTGTTAGGTTTCACACCTCCTCTCATAAAGACAATTGTACATCCATTACAAGGATTTTAAACCATGAAATATATCATAATAGGTGTATCTGTTTGCAGTCTGGGGTGCACTGTTTGAAAATATTGGATGATGCTTTTGGACAACTAATGGTTCACCTAGGGCTCAGGTCCAACCACATTTCCAGTAGCTTCCTCAGATTGGTCTCTACGATGCCTACCTAGTTCCATCTATATCAACATAAGAATCAACATAAGTATCAAAATATAGAAACTAAAGGTATAAAATTTCAATGTTAATTACATAGAAACTTTCACAACCAAGCTTTCCACATTTTCACATATCCAACATTGAACCATTGTTGAAAATTCTGCCATGTTTTGAAAATCCGCCCATTTTTAAAATACAATGACTTTCAATGGCCAAACACATCCATTTTGAAAGCCAATTCGAAATTTTATAAAATTCACATATTCCTAAAAAAATATAAGTCATTATACCCCAATGAAAAAATTTTCCTTGTGGGACATCATTTCTACCATTCATGCCATGCTAATCTCATTGGTTACAACCATTGCAATGAGATTTCAAAAACGTATATGTGTCATCAAACTCTTATGTACCCAACTCCCCAGAAACATAATTTCTAGAATAAAAGGGTTAGATAAATCCTTTTAATCTATACATTCCATGTACCAATAATTCTACGCATTTCTACAATCCCTAATCAAGGAATTGACCACGATTGAATTTCAACACCAAGACCAACGATAAACACCAAGGATCGTATAACCAATCTCACTTGAAAGCCACAGAACGAACAAACTGATACCATGTGTAACATCCCACCCCATATAATTGGATTGAGAGGGGGTAAAGATGCTAGATGTCCTTATGTGATGTTCCCAAGGCACCAAGGGCGGAAAATTAATGTCGAGATCATCGAGAATAAAATCAGGATGATTTTCCATTACAAAAAAAACATCCAAACAAACAATCCACAATTAACAAAATTCATGATGCATGCCTACAAAATGACCACCTCATACATTACCAAAAATGAACCACACTATTCCATAATACAACCCACTAACTAATGCAACCAAAAAAATATCATAGTACAATGCAGGAGACTAAATAAGAGACCAAAAATAAATTAAAACACACTCCACAACTTCCCACCAAGATCCATGCTACAAGATTCACCACATTTCCAAGATATCACCACAAACTACTAGCAATTAGATTCTTTACCTTTACCTCTATCCAGGAATACAACATCTGGAAAAGCACCAATGTGTCAATGAAGGGGTGAGTACTAATACTCAGTAGATTTTCCCCAAATGAATTCCCTACACATTCCACTAGGATAAAACCATTATAAAATTTAATTAAAATAGTTTATATAAAACATTTAATAGTTCAACATGTACTAAAACCCAAATATACCCTTACCTAGCCATGTCAAACTAGGGAAAGCCAAAAAATTCTACCATAATCCATCTCACTATTTCAATTTCCCACAACAATTCCCTTCTTTCAAAGCAATGAACAATAAGGCAACGAAAATTGTGGATCTTCTGTTCAACCCATTCACCCATTCCTAAAATAGAGGTACTTCCTGGAATCCTCACAAAATAGGGGTTCTTCCGACTAATATCCATCACCTTTTATAGTGAGACTTCTGCCCTCTTCAATAATGGTGGTTCATCCATCCACAATCCATCACCTTTTATATTGATAACTCTTGCACACTTCCACCAAACAAACACAATCCATAATTCTCAATCATCCAACATGCACAAAGCACCAAGGTCTCACAATAAGAATAGAACAATTTCAAACACATTCCAATTCACTTCAATAAATCACCCATTTATTGAAAACACCATTTAACAATCTTTTCATGCCCAACCACATTTCCATGAAAAATATTTTTTTATTGAAAACCATCTTTTACGAAAAAAAAATTATAATCATACACTAAAGATTTTATGATCAATGTTTTAAAATCACACAACAAAGGCCTTTTTTGCAGAAACAACTTATTTTCCCAAAATCATCAAAATCCTCACCAAATTGATTTCCTACAAGACATTCACATCATTATCACAATTATTTTCAACAAAAAAATTTAATACTAATCAAGTTACTAGTTCTAACAAATTGGAGTCAAGAGAAAAGCCATCAACCTCTAGGGTCTGACGAAATTGTCCCGCTAGAAACCACACACAAAACTCAGCGAAAACACCCACAAAACTGCTATGTATCCCCTTACCTGGGAGAAACCACCTTCAAAACACCTTGGAAATCCTTTTATTTGATTACAAAACGTGTAGGACAACCCCTACAACCCTTGAGAAATGAAAATCAGGAAGAGGCTCGATTCTGAGGATGTTTGGAGTGAAATATGTCAAGCCCAAGTGAACATGTATTTTAAAACCCTATTTTTAAGTTGCTGCATGGTTAGTCTGCTCTGTTTGGAAAACAATGTTCTAGCCATGTGCAATAGAATATCTCAAGTGGAGGCGTCCACATAGTTGTGTCACATGGTTAGGAAAACCATATGCTGGCCTTGCGAAGCCTACTGTCTCCCCTTGAAGGGCTTCCTGGGTAACTCAAACAGTTTTCCCTAAGATTTCTCATACATTGTTCCCTTAGAAAAGACTCCAAACTTATTAAAAACCATTCCAAACTCTCTAAACCTCCACCCAACTCATCTCAAGAACTCCAAAAACATAAAAAGTACTAAACAAAATATATATACCTTAAATAGGGGGTGCTACAATCATGTATAACACCATTTAACAAAAACATATTGTTATAAAATAATCCATTTTCATAATAATTAAAAGAAAAGATTCATCATTAATTTATTAAATTATAAAAACTATTTCAAACATTTAATTATTAAATTTAATCATTTTAGTATTTTAATATTACATATAATTATGGAATTTTCATATATATGAACAATAAACCATATTAAATACGTTGTTTGATATATAATATTAAACATAAATATATTAAAATTACCATATCATGAAATAATATGGATATATTTGTTTCCCATATTTCTATTTACCTCTTACAATTTCGTACATTCAATTCATATAAAAGATACAATTATCACTGCATTAAATTATGATGTCTTTATTAACTAAAAGGTGAATATTTTTTTAATAGAAAATTATCAAAAAACAATAAAATTTTAAAACTATGTGTCCATTTATATTACTGAAAAATTATGATAAATTCCATTATTAACCGATTACATTAATTAAATGTCATAATGTTGATTGTTTATGAATGTATACCATATAAAAATTAATTTTAAACAAATTGAAGATATGATCATATCAACGTATAAATATATTAGCTAATTTAATAAATAAATATTTCTTGTATATAAAGAATAGATAACATTTATATATAAAATATCAGAAAATTGAAATAGACTAAATGAGTATCCCAATTACCCCTTCATATCACTTATACCTCATTAATGATTACTAATTTTGAATAAATCCTTAAACATATAACATGAATTTCATGTATATAATTTTAATTAAATTCTTCATCTCATTTTTTTAATAATAAAATATTACAAAAATGGGTATGAAAGAATGATTCATTTAGTGCAATTATTATAATAAGTCAATGTAAGAAAAATATGTCCTAGTGTGTTCGGTAATATATTTTTTCAATATCGTAGGTCACATGCCCCCCTAAGATTTGGGGTCAAAAAAGATCTTTTTTATGTCACATGATTTTTTACATCCACAATACTTTCCAAAAAGATATATGTGTCCCTCACTAGTGACTAAAATTATTATCTATCATAACTGGATTACATATTACTCATACAACACTCTCATGAATCAACCACAATGTGAAATTTTCTTGTGTTCGTAGTGGAGACAAGTGTGTCCCCAGAAAACCATATCTAATATGCCATGGTTTGTAGACTACCACCAGGGGTATAATAACTCATAAATTATAGGAATTACACACAATTCAAGGATTACCAGAAAAAAATAAAATGTATATAATTGATCAATACACATTTCATTTAAATTTCATAAATAAAAAAATCCTCAAATATTACCATTCAATATACAACTCAAGAGGAATTGAATCTAAAAAAACTACAATCCCTGATCTTGTAATATCATTCATGGTAACCATCATCCACCTAGAAACATGAAAATAAAATTTTCACCTATAGAAGTTAGAATACATGTATATATAGTGGAATCATCCCAAAAACCTCTAGTGATCATGTGAATGGGGAAAAATATTTCCTAAATGATTAAATTCTTTAACCAGCTAAATTCAATAACATGAAAACTATTAGCCAATATCACCAAGGATCACCAACCAATTTCACATCCATGATTAGTAAAAAATTATGAATTGTAAATATATCATAAAGTACCTAACATATAATTCATAATTGATTTAGTCACACTAACATCAAAATATTGTACATTAAATGTATCAATAACTTCTATATACATCAAATAACCACATAACACACAGTTTCCATAATCACATTCACACGTATCACAAAAACATAATACATGTGGTATCCACATAAAATCTTCATAGAAGTGTGATATCTTGATCAACAAGGATGAAAACACATTTACCTATAACCACTATACATAATTACTTATATGTAACCACATTAACATAACATAATGATAACAGCACATATATGAATACCTATAACATTCCATTATAACCCTGAGTAATGATATCTTGTATATACATTATCCATCCTTAAACCATTATAACTAATATATATATATATATATATATGTATATATATATAATATATATATATATTAATTTTAACATAACATCAAATACTTTTTTTCAAGGGATAGCAAGTAAGATGGGGTAATTATCCATCAAATAACTCTAATACATATATTATTGCAAAAACACTAGGTATCAAAAAAATTATACCTATTTGTATAATCTTTTATCTTGGGGAATTTTTTTATTAATTATATTATTGTTTAATTCATTTATTTTGGTTAATGAAATATCTCCTAAAAAAATAAATGGATGGCCTCAAGGGTGTTTCAGGGGTTCGAGCCACAAAAGTAAGGAAAACCAGGCCAAGCTATGCTAGGCATACGGTTAGCACACATTTATGTAAATCACACAGCCTTCCCAGGAAAACCATATAAAATTGGATAGTGACATGTCACATAGTATATGTACTATTTTTAAACCATTAAGATATTCCCAGGACATCGTGCAAGCACTCCATCCTTCGAGAGTGGCTTGCAAATAGATTGTGCATGGTTTGGACAACCATGCGGGTAAACTGTATGTCTTAGGGATGTATAAATAATTAACAATTACCATTATGATATTTTAATGTTCTACGTGATATTCTATTAAATTTCATGGAATGTCCCCCTATGGATGTACCAAGGACAATAAATCATCCTAGAGATCGATCTACCTTGTTTTAATGATTTTTGGAGTGGCATCAGTTGTAGATCCATGCATTGGGAATGTATAATCCACTCATTTCTTTTCTTCCTCAGAATATGGCTTGTATTTTGGGTGATATTATTGAGAATCCCAAAAAAACCACTTTTTTGGTGTAATATAAGTTATGTATTCAAAGGGGGTGGATTTGGAATATAAGGATTCGATTAGGAGAGTGTTCATCAAATGGATTCAAGGTAGGCAATCTACAAATCATTTCCCATTGTTTTAATTGTATTTTTGTATATGTGTATGTTTTTTTGATTCCCGCGTGTTTTTAATGGAATAACTTTGGTGGGTTTTGGTAAAATGATGATATAATAATTATCTGAAACCCTCACAATCACCATGGGATGCATTAAAGGCGATTTGACCAATTTGGACCACCCATGTTTTGTACTGACATTCCCAAACATAGGAATTGATGAATTCTTGTTTCGAAATTACACATTTTAACAATGATCCAGTATTTAGAATGTTTTTATTGGTAGTTGTGTTAAATATGAGATTTTTTTTATATTTTCATGTCTTTCTATAAGGGGTTCTTTGGAATGATTTTAAAATGGTTTAATTGGGTTAATTTAGATTATGTCAAATGGGTTATTAATTATGTTGGAATGCTAGAAGGGTTATTATATGTAAAATTATGAACATTTTATATTTTAAATGGGATTTTAATTTATGACCATGTAAATGTGATTTCAAAACGGAATTGATGAATATGTTCAAGCGGTAAATACATGAAAATTATGAGGTATACCTAATGGTGTGAATGTAAATTTTTTTTCTCTTTGTTGTATATGAATTAATCCAATAATTCATATGTAGGAAAATTTTATGTCAAATGAAATATGTGATAATGTTTTGTATTTCATCAGAATTGGATTGTATATCAGAACTATTATATATACATAATGGGTTAAGGCACATGGGAGGTAATTAGATAAAAGGTTTATGTAATGAAAAGTACTATGTGTTAATCGGTTATATAATAGAATTAATTCCCATTTTCCTTGTTAGGGAATATTTTCTTTATTTATATTGTTCATGTTTAGTTGTGATATGACATGTATGTGGTTGAAGAATAAATAAGTATGTGCACAGGGCTTGGTAGTGTGGGGTATTGACTTGAGGATCAACTCCCATGAGTCCAGTTAGGCTGAGCCCCTAAACACCAAACCAAAATAAAAGGGTTAGGTAAGTATACATAGGTTCTATTCCCATAATAGTTTCATTCCACTGGAATTGTGGTATCAACGTGAGGATAATGTGTGGATGTTCAATATTTATCACTAGACATATATGGAATTGATTAAGTTCCTTACTCATGGTGATTGATTTAATTATTCACGTGTGTAGATGACGTATATGTCAAACCCATGGAACACATGATGAAAATGGATAATGTATAGAAGATAGAATAAAATAAGAAGATGGTAATAATGATATTAAGGGTTACAGTAACTATTGTTATCTTACTATAATCGAGTTTTCCATGTATACATTTAATTTTTTAATTACATGGACACACTATCGATTTTGATTGGATATTTTTATGACACTATTGGTGGTGGAAGACTATGTTTTATATACACCTTGCTTAGGATTCCACATGATACCCAATCAGATCACATGATGGCTTGTTAAGACAAATTATTGTTCCATATTCAAGGAACACGAGTTGGAATTGGGAGATGAAAAATTCAGGATCTAGACATGGAGTCATGGACCATTTGGGAGTTAAATGGTTTTATTTACTGTTGGTTTTTGGTCACTTGTTCACTACTTAGCATGACATGAATATTTTATTGTTTTATTTGGTTTATATCCTATTTGGGAAATGATTTTTTTTTCATGTTTTTGGCTATTGAATATTGTTTCTTATATTTCTTTTTTTATACTTTGGATTTCTATGATTAAGGGGGTATTTTATCCCCATGGGTTTTTCTAGACCCTAACTGATTGTCAGAAACTGTTGTGATACATAAAGGGGTGATTTAGTTCATGTGATATCCTGGCTCGGGGCACCGGTGTAGTGGATCCTTGGTTAGGGATGTTAAAAATTGTATCAAAGGAGGTATTTTATATGATATAAAATTTGGGGATGTTAGAAATAAGGTTAATGAGTTTTCAGGCCATTGAAAAGAGCTCGTTATTCGGAGTAGCTAACCCATGTAGATGGGAAAACCCATGTTTCCTCATGTGGGAATTGTTTTTCTTGAAGTCTGTTGTTACATTATAGTGATACATCAAAATTGGATGATGAACACATTCTGTAATATGAGTTAATTATGATATTCTATCTATACAGATAATGTCATGGGGTTTTTAATTCATGCATCATTTTAGGAACCTAAGGAAAAAGGTAGCATGCATTATGATAATAATACAAGAGATGGGTGTTTGGGGAATATAGAGTAGAGTGGTTAAATGGTGTCTAATAATTATAATGTAAGTTGTTACAATAAAATAATATAAATGAATGGTTCATAAATAGTATGTTTAAAAGACAATATGGGTGAGTTAAAATTTATGTTTGTGATTTATTGTAAATGTTGGTTGGTGTATAGAAGATAATGATTTCATAGTGATGTTAAAATGGCTAGAAAATTGGGCCTAATTAAACTTGTAAATGATAAAATGTGATAAATGAGACATGTTGTGAATTCAGGATTATTTTTAAGAGAAAATATTTTTGTTTTTAATGTGGAAATGATTTTAAACGATGTTTTATGAAATACATGTGATTATGTAAATTAGTATACCCATGTTCACCATGACCCATTTTAGGTATGGTAGATGGTAGTGACCTATGTATGAGGATATATATATGGAATGTGTTTGTGGAGTGATTTGTTTCAGGTTAATAGTGTACGAGAATTTATGTTGTAATCATATTGATCATTCATCGATGTGTTTGATGTGGATTTTGTATTTGATTATGTTCGTAAATAAGCTAGATAATATATAATGTTGGGTGAGTGGAATGTTTTATCAATGAATGCTTGAGTTAAAAAATAGTGATGCTAATTATAAGAGGATCTATAATGATTAAAATTTGGATTAATGGTGGTGTTTATTCGTTAGGATGCTAATTTGACCATTGCAAGGGTGGTTTGGTGTAGTGAGAGTGCCCAAGTATGAGACCCTAGATTTGGATAGTGAGGCATTAACAGTTTTGATATGACATAGAATATATGCTTAGAGAACCCTTGGTAGGGTTGGGGCCTTCAGGTCATGAGGCATTGGTCTGTAATGTGAGTGTCTAAACTATCATGATTAAGGATCGTATATTGTCTACATTGGACCTTAAGGATGGTTCTTGGGTTGCGTTTTCCTTGTGAGTAGGAACCCAAGTGAGTTGTGTTTTGGATTCTAATGATAATTTATGGATTATATTTTTAATGTTTGTGTATGTTTGCCTTTTTTTTAACTTTGAGTGAATGGAAACTTGGTGCGTAAGGCACGGTGTGTTCTGGAACGGGGGTTAGAGTCTCGTTCAAAAATAGTTCATTTCTCTTCCTTTACGGTGTTTGGTTTTGGAAGAGGAACAATGAATTTTTATTTTTCTGGCTCTTTAGTAGGGATTTGGTATCCATACACCTTCATGGTGACCTAGGAGAGAGGTTAGACAGGGTTTTAGGTTGTTTTTGGGGTATATCACATAGATGGATTCCTTGGACCTTATCAATGGGACCCAAAGAGTCTTAGTTGATGTGGGGTTGAAATAATGAATATGTTGAATATTGATGGTTGGTGTTTTGGATCTGGTTATCGCTATGTGTTGAATGATTTGGGACAAAAAATTTCAACCATAATAGAGGATATTCTAGAGATTCAAGTTCATTGGAATATCTGTCTCGGGAGATGATTTAATGGTAGAACCGATACACAATGAGTACCATCCAAATTTTTTTATTGGTATGGCTGTGCCCACATTTTCTTATAGGGGGGCCTAGATTTTTTGGTCATGTATGAGTCTAGTTTCAATGTTTTTTATCATATGGATTCCTTGACTATTTTCATGGAATATGATTAATGGATGTCTAAATGTTGACATCTAGTGAAAAATACAAGGGTTCCTAAATAATGGTTGGATGCTTTTGTTTGTAAGTGACACATGGTGTGTGGATTGTCATGTGGATATGCTTGTTTGTATGAATAGTTTTCTACGTAGGTGGGTGTTGGTTTATTCTAATGTGATGGTTGGATTTTGGAAACTAAATTTGGTATAAGAGTTATCGTAGGAATGTGAAAAACTATGAGGTCACTAATGATGGGTAGGTGTGGGAATTCATAGGTGAGGAACAATTTTTATTGGGAAAATCTCTATTTTTTCTCAATGAAACAATTGTGGGAACCATGGTTATGTGACAGAACATTCAATTCTATTGGTGTGGTGGACAACTGGGTTCGACTGTTTACTGTTAGGGACTTACTGAATGAAATCAAGTGGTGTGGTGGAAGTAGTTCCCAAGGAAGTTTTGGTCTGGGACTTCTTGGTGGATGGTAGTAAAGTAGTGGTGGTTAAGTGTTGATGGTAAGTATGTGACAGTGAAGCAGGAAATACATGGTAGTCTATGGTGTTCCAAAAAGATAGTTTATTTTACTAATGGATAAGTTTGTGGTGGTGTTCATTAATAACAACATAAAATATATTATATAGTGACGAGCATGCCAAACATGTTGTCATTGCCCCATGTGTGTTTAGAAGCTCTGGATTTTTACCAAGTGGCATGAAATATTTTCAGTTGGATGAGGAAAATCATGGATTTTATGCTTATGGGGTGGTATACATGGAGATGGATGATGAGATATACACCAGAAAATGTTTTGGTGGAGGTCCTAGAAATGAACCTTGTGTCGATGAACACTAAAGGTGCCATTCATGGATGTTGGGAACATGAACTTGGATAAATATGATTTATAGTTTTAGTAAAATGAGAAATAACCATGTCTTGGTTTTTGGGTTTCTTTGGGATCATGTGTAATCAGTGTGGTGGGAATTTCTGGTGGAGAACAATTGTATCAAAACTCCTATGGCGTGGAGTGATAAATGAGTGCTGGATGTGGAGACTAGAAACGTGATTTCATTAGTTACACCTAAATTCGAATGTGGAACATGTGATAAACATGATGGATCACTAAGGGAGGATAGGTGGGCCATGATTATCATGGTTTATTGATCCAAGCGGTTTCCATGGGTTCATGGCAATTATAAAGGAATAAAAATTATCTGTGTTATGCTGTCGAAGGGGTTGGAAAGGCATGACATTGGTTTGTGGAAAGAGAGTCTGGGTTCTATAAATCAAATGAATATTAAAATTAGACATGATTATATGTTTCATGGTGGTGTTGGAATGTCATGATGTTTTAGGGAACCATGTACATGTGATTTAGTTCCATTTCAGTGATGAAGAAAAACATTCTAGGATGAGTCTTCGAGGGATATCTCAACTTTTCTAGGAGTGATGAACTGATATATAATGTTATAAAACTCTAGTAGTGTTTTTTAGGGGTGATAAGTATGTTTCAAATTTAGTCATTCATTTGAGTGAAAGACTAATCTTATATATTTAATTTACTAACAGTGGGTGTTATTTTTGGGGAATATTTATGGGGATATTTGAGTAAATTATGGTTTGGATGGATGTAATTCTGTGATGAAGGAAATTCTACAGGAGTTCGATAATGATATCAGTGGCTGCGTTGGATAATTTTGAAAATAATCATGTCACTAGGTTCCTGGTGATGGTAAAAAGAGATAGAATTTGAACATTATGAGATTGGTGGGTAGGGATACCCCCCTATGGAATGATTTTGTAGAGGCATGTGAAATAAAGAAATTAATTCAATCTTGAGTGAGGTCTGGTTGATCATAGTCATATAATGGATATTGTGGAACGGCCTACACAGACAGATTGAACATCAATATTGGAATCAAAAATTGGCTGAAGACCATAAGATCTTTTGGGCATGATTATTATAGGACATGTGAGGTATTTTTTGAAAGATTATTTTAGATTCTAGGGGTCTTTCTTCAAGAGTGGGTTTTCCAATGAATGAAGTATGCTATGGAGAGCCATATCATGAAACTGCTTGGTTGATAAAATGGTTGGATTTTTATGTTGGGTAAACTGGGTGATTTACATTGGGTGATATCATGTTTTGGTCGAAGTTGGTGTTTTGGAGATAGACTAAAATGGCACCATAGATTTAGGTTTATGATTTACAAAAGGTATTTAGCCGATGGAGTGTTAGTTGGTTCCAATATAATGGTATGATGTTTTGTTTTAAGTTTTAATATGTTGTGAATTAGGAACTGTTCCCTATTTTTTCTTTATGATGTTCTATTTTTTTGATATATGGGTCAAGGTAATGACTACTTTGATGAGTATCATGTTAATGTTGTGAGATGTAGTGAAAATGTCTTATGTGGAATGACCATTCATTTAGTTTAGGTTTTATGGAATAATTATTATTATCAGAAGGAATCATGGGAATGGGGAGTAGATAAGTGGGATTAGGGGCATTATCTCCTTGTTTGGAACCCCACTAATGCATGGGAATGCAGTTTGTGGAAAACTCATCCTAAGGGAGTATGAAGTAAGATCATGGATTTCATGAAAGTATTTAATTGTTTATATTTTGGTTAAATCCCTTTTTATGGATAATGAAATGCTTCCCGAGCATTAAATTGGGGGATCAAGGGAATTTTGAGGGTTCAGGACTTGAATGAAAGGAAAACCTTGCCAAAATTTGTGAGGTACACAATTATGTAAACTATGCATCCTTCCAATGAAAATCATGCATTGATGTACAGTGGCATATCACCTGGTTATTTTATGGTTTATAATCCATGTTGAGCATCCATGATTACTGTGCGACCTTACCATCCTTAGATAGTGGCTCATAGTTGGTTTGAAAAACATTGCAGGTAAATCATGTGTCTAAGGTAGTAGGAAAATTTAAAAAAAAATCCATTACAAAATTTTTATATTCAACCCGATATTCTATCTCATTTTTCCCTTATAACCCTAGGGAAGAACCAAGGATCTCAAATATTCCAATAGATATATATATTCCTCTTATATATTCCTATTTGAGGGTTGTGTGTTGTAGATCAAACCTCTTGGAATGCCTAATCCATTCAATCCATCCCTTTTCTAGATATGGGATTGTATTTTGGGTGATTATGTTAAGAATTTATAATACCCAATTTTATATATTAGAATATAGATTATAACTTTATTGGGTTGTAGAATCGTGATATGAGGCTTCGATTATGAGTGATTTTATTAATGGATGTGAATTTGGAGGTCTACAAATCATATCCCACAATTTTAAAGAGGATTTGTGCGTATGAGTAAGTGTTATTGTTTTCCTCTTGTTTTTATTATAGTGAATCTAGTTGATTTTTTTTGTTAAATTAGAATCTAAATCATGATGTGAAACAATCACAATCTTTATGGAATGCATTGAGGATAATTTGATAGATTTGGGCCTCCGATGAGGTTCACTAACATTCCCAAACCTTTGAATTGACATATTCAAGTGTCTAATTTATGTGTTATAACATATATCCCATGATTAACATGTTATTATGGGTTGTTGAATTAAATATTACATGTTGATATTTTTTCTTATGATTGAAAAATTCATAAGGGAATGTTTTGCAATAATTGAAAATTGGTGAATTTTTTAATTGTGACAGTATCAAATGGGTTATGAATTATATTAGAATACCTCATGGTATAGTATATATGGAAAGATGAAAATGTTAAATTAAAAGTGGAATATTAATTGAAGAACATGTAAATGGGGTTCCATAATGGAATTTATGAATATGACGAATTTGAAAAGACTTGGATATTATGCAGTATAACTAATGGGTTAAATGTAATAATGTGGATTGGATATGTTATATATGAAATTCAAATAATCTAAATATGTGGTAAAAGTTAATATGAAATGGTAAATTTTATAATTTATTTTAATTGATGACAGTTGGATAATTTATGGGAATTGTTGAATATATATAATTCGTTATTGCATGATGAGGGGAATTGGGAAATATAACTAAGTAATGTAATGACACATGTGTTAATGGGTTATGGAATAGTATAAATTCTTGTTTTTATGGTTATGGAATATGATTTTTATTTGTATTGGTTTCGTTTAGTTGTGAAATTACATGTATGTAGGGAATGAATAAGTAAGAATGTGCACATGGCTTGGTAGTGTGGGGTTATGATTTGTGGTACTATACCCACAAGGCATTTTAGACCAAAGTTGTAAACTCTAACCGAAAATTCACAGGTTAGGGAAGGGGATAAAGGATCTATTCCCCTATTGGTTGCATTCCGCTGGGACAGAGTATTTGATGTGAGGATAAAGTGTTAATGTATACTATTTATCCCTAGTGATATAGAGACTCAACTTATTAGCTTATGCTTATTATTTCATTTCCATTTACCCATCGGTAAATGATTTATATTCCAAACAAAAGGAACATGTGGGGAAAATGGATTATGTAATAAAGAAGGAAGAAATATTAAAATGGTTATAAAGATATAAGGTGTTAAAATGACGATGGTTAACTATTGTTACCCAATTTTTCCTTGTTTTCCTATCCCTTATTTTTAACTTATATGCAGAATCTTTTTATATTGGATTTTTTTAGACATCATTGGTGGGGGATACTGATTTGTACTCACACCCTACTCGAGAAGTCATTGGGTACCACCAAAGATCTCTCAGTTGTAGGTTAGGACAAGGGATAAGGTAATATTCTAGGGATTTGTGTTGTCCTTGGGACACACATGATTGAGTATCTGATCATGGAGTCAGTACCAATTTGGATTTTATTTATTTGTAATTACCATGGGATTATATTCTATTGGGAACAACATAGTATTGAATGAAAAGAAAATTATTGTTGGATTTGGGTTAAACCCTATTTGGGAAATGATTTGTTATGTATGTTCATTCGATACTATATATTGTTTTTTATATTTCAGTTTTATTTGTTTTGGAATACATTAGGAAAGAGGGTATAGTTTCACCATGTTGTCTATTAGACCTTCCCCACACTTTTCTAACCTCTAGCATAAGGAGTCATGCTTGTTGTCATGTTACAACCCAACTCGGGGCACCAGTTTAGGGGCTCCTATATCGGGGAGATAACACTGTTAAAAAGGTTATTTGGATCAAGTGGTAGTGTGTATAGAATAATAAGAAAATATAATGAATATATTAACAAAACAATTGTCCATAATAAAATGTTATATTTAAATGAGATAGTGAAATATGTCATTTCCACAAAGTCACAAACATTATCTTCAAATTATGTCTTCCATAAAATCTAAATATAATCAAAATCAATTATGTAAACTATTCATCCATAATGACATTTGTATTGAAACATTTACATTATTATATTTAAAATAATAAATTTAAATTACCAAAAAAATTAATAAATCTATTGAAATTTAATGTCAAATAATTTTTTAAGACATCATACACATTATGTAAGTAAATAAATAAAAACTGACTTTTCTTACTAATTTTCCCAATAATAAATTTTTTTAACCTAACCTGTTATTTATATCACCTATTTGTTAATGATTTCATTTACTACATCAATCATATGTTCCATTTTAGAAACAATCCAAATAAACATAATTTCAAAAATTCAATAAATTATATTTCTATAAAATAATAATCCCATAATCCCACTCCCATTTCATCGAGTTATACATTATATTTTTTAATTTTATGATAATTTGTAATTTTCACGATACCACAACATATAAAGTATCAAACTATATCAAAACATCATAAAATAAAAAATATTCAATTTCAAACACTTGTACACAATTCAAACTAGATAACAATAATATAAATCTCATCCATTTGTGGCATTATCCATTTTTCACTCATCACCATTATTATCCATCTACAATGATACACATAATATATACCATCATTGTACACCTCCAAACAAATGACACTCTGATAGTAACATCAACATCATATATGACCAACAAGACCTGATAAAAAAAGAATATAACTTTTTAAACAACAAAAAATTAGTACAACAAAGGTAAACCATGATTTAATATCTACCAGAATGCCACTTGTTAATTTTATAACATTTAATTATTTTTTATAATTAAAATTACTATAAGTAGATAAATATATTTCATCTATACCATATTTATATAATTATTGAAATATTTTTTATTTTATGATAGGTTATTTAAATATGGAAATAGATCTGTACTAGGTATTTAAAAATAATTAAAATCAACCATGTGTCATTAAAATACACTAATAAAATATGTTAATTTAATTCTTATGTGATTCCCCTAATATTTATTTAATTTAATTTGATTAGTTTATTATCATGATCTATTATATGAATACAATCCCCTAAAGAATAATCATAGTAATTCCTCTATTTGAAAATAATTATCCCAGAAATGTCACAATGCTCCATCATTGATCTTGGATTCATCAATATAATCACAATATTGCGAGTAATATGAACACCCTACAATGAAAACATAAAGAAAAATATCAAAAAATGAAACAAATAAACCTCCCTCAAAACTACTACCCAAGACTTACAAAAAAAAATGGTGACCCACTACCCTATAATCTCCCAATAATGCATTGGTTGAGAAAAAAAGAGTGGAAATTGACCATCATAGTTCATAAACCAGATGATCTCTAAAATAAATGATAAATTAACAATGTCTTGATAGAAATTTCCAAATCCAAAAAAATAATATCAGTGGGTTTAAATAAATTATATCAATAGGGGAAAATTTTACTGGTCACCCAAATTTAAATTCACTATGGAAAAATAAATAATCATGACATTCCATGGGTTATCAAGCATTAGTGACACTCTAATCTAAACACAATAGTTATATGGTTTGAATCTGAGGGTTAAAACCACATTAAAATCAGTATATATATTAGTGGCCCCAATGTATCCAACACCTCAAGGACACAACACTAAAACTCCCTGGGGTCACAACATGATCCCCAAACATTTTCATTAAATCAGAACCATCCACTATCAAATTGTAACACAATTGAAGGCACAAAAACATCATGGAAACCAACACTCTATATTTTTGTGAGAAATTAAATACTATTATATCCATTTTTTAATTTAAAATCACGTGTTCATGGTAAGAAACCCAAAAAACCACATGTCCAACTCATCACGACCTAATCAACTATGACCCAACCACCCTCATATAAGATAAACAAACAAGGCATTATTTAAGAAAACTTAGAGACTTTACTATATGAAAATAACTTATGAACCATCACACCACAATCTTACCACATCACAGCTTGACAAAACTCCCAAATTAAGATAGAGAGGCATAAAACCCTCATCGATCAAAACATGTGCTACAAGAAAACAACCATTTCAATTCCAAACACATAAATAAACAATACAAAACATAACAAAAAACCCATATAAATTAATATAATTTTCCCAATGCATCTGATTAATCCACAACATAGTGAATCCCTTTGAAAAATTTTCATATCCAACTCAATATTCCTTCCACCATCACTCAGCCATTTCCTATGAAGCCTAATCTATTAAATGTCACATTTTGAGAAGTAATAGAAATTAAAACATTATATTTATATGGAATTTCATATAAATACATGATATTAAATGAAATATACACATTATCTATTCCAAATGAAATATGTAAAAAAATTATTAATTCGGATATCATATATTTAATATTATTTAAAAATTAATCACATCAATTTGAAAACACATTTTCATAGGGTTTAAAGTGTTTCTTAAGAAAATCCTTATATGTTTGACTTTTCAAATATAATATTTTTATTGATTCATGATAAAAAATACTATCTTTTTTGTAATATTCTCTTAATTTTAAAAGACATTATAAATTACAAATATAATTTCCATTGAAAAATTATATCTAAATATCATGAAATGCACTTTGACCAAACAAATTATTTTTAATATTAACAATTGAAATTATTTTAATTTTTTTTATTAAGGTATATTATTCAATTAAATATTTAGTTACAAAAATTTTATAGCTAATTGATTTCTAAATATGTTTATTATATATATATATATCCAGTAATACATGGATGTTAAATTTAGAAATACATGATGAATTATATTATTCATTTCCTAAAAGGAAAAAGGTATAATTAAACACTAATTTATATATCATATTAAAATATATATATATATATTGTGTATCATAATATTGGATTCATATGTGATTAAATTTACTTATATAGTCTATTAAATTATGGTATTCATGTGTTTTAGGTGTTAGGAGAATCACTGAGGTTGAGAGGTGGAGGGTGAGATGATATTTTATATTAAGAGTTTAGTAACTACTTGTCCATATGTGCAATGATATATTGGGACCAATTTAATAAAATGTGGTTATCTAGTTAATGAGTCATTAAATTAGGGTTGTTTCATTCCCATATTTCATAGGAAAAAATATTTAGAGATTCCACAATTTAGAGGAATTATCTAGGTTTTGTTGTGTTGTGTGTGCATGGTTATATGTTGGATCATTAATAGAATTTTGAAATACATTATGCCTTATATAATTTATGGGTGAGACATAAAGAGTAATTTGGTTAATCACATGGATGACTTCTTACTATAATGAGGTTTCCATCAGAATTATTATGTTTGCTGATTGGTTATGTCAGTCATGCTGTGATATAATTTATTAAGATTGTTCATTTTCCTCTTATGGGATGCCAAGTCATAGTTCTAGATAAAATTGAATAAGTCAATATGGTGCGGGTTTTTTTAGGATATTCATGTTGAGGTCATGATAAGGTCATGTATGCTATGGATCTCATTTGGAGATTGTGAATTTTTTTTGTTTTTTTGGGTTATGACATGTTGTGATGCCTTGGATAAGACACATCCTGTACTTAGTCATATCATATTATAAAAATGGCCATGTATAATATGGGGAGGTCTAGTAAATCATTTTGTAGATCTAATATTTTTTTCATTTATACTAGTTCTTCAAGAAAACATGATATATAACATTATAATACTATGGTTTTTAATTCTGGTCTGAATATAAAATCCCTTCTATATTCCCATTTATTCATTTCATTCCTATAATACATCATAATAGAAATGGTTATATTTTGAAAAAAAATATTTAATTGACCTGGAGATATCCCTCAGTATTAGGGGATCAATTTATTATGATCTAAGGTAATGTTTTATTCATAGTTTTCTCCAACACCAATCATACTCTTAGGATTTTTTAGTTTTTTAAAATTCATTAAACATGGGATTAATATTTCTATATATTATTTGATGTTTCTCATGTTTTGGTTGAGTATTTTGGATACCTACATTATCTCCAAAACATATCGTAAAAAATCATTGAATAAGTCATATGATTTGGATACTATTATTTTTTCATCTAGACAAATGTGAATCACCATCATGTTTTCATCTATTCAAATAACAACCATGCATTAAAATATTATAATTATAGATGTGTTATTTTGGGATATTGTGGGTTATGGGGAGATAGAGAGTCATGTATGAAACATCTTTTGAAGAAAAATTATGTAAATTTAAATACTACAGTTTTTAATAGAAATATATATACAGTGAAAGAAAGTCTATTGTGTATTTTTAATTTTCATGTTTTTTCTTTTATATTTATTATTATTGATTGATATTTTATGTTAAATATTTCTTTTGTATGTTATCATTATAAAACCTTATTACCTTCCAATATTTATAAAATATTTATGAAAACAATATAAGAAGATATAATGGAATATATAACTTGATACTCCATCACTATTATTGATAATTAATTTTTATTTTTTTAATTATTATATCTAAACATTTGGTGATTTTCATTTAAATATGTTTTATGGAATTGGATTTATTTTAAAGGGGTTTCTTTTCGCATTTTTTACCCTTTTTATTAATGTGATATTTCTTATAATTAAAAAGGATAATGATAATAGAGGAGAAATGTGAATATATTGTTAATTAAAAATAATTTCAGAAAATAAATTCACCAGCTACTAAAATAATGTTTTATTTCACGGGGAAAAAATTAAAATATTCCATAGGAATGTATGATGTGAATAATTACGTCAGAAATAAATGTGATGGATGGTGAATGGGCAACAAGAAATATTATATGGATTGTTGAATGGTTTGGCTTGGGAATATTTATGTCATAATGAAAATAATGTCTCTTTTAAATGGTAAGTCATGTTATTGGGTATTGTTTTATATATTGTGTTGTTCTTTATTATTAAGTTTACTCCTACTATGAATTTGTTTTGTTGTTGACATTTAATTTTTTGTCATTTTTATGCTTGGTATTCTAATTATTATCTTTATGTTTTGAATATGGTTGTCAGAATTTGTTGTAGTGGTGGATAAAGGATTGGAAAACATTATGGTATATGATGGATCAACGTTAGTACAAGAATATGGTGTGTATATACATAAATTCATGAAATGTAATGTATTATTTCATTGCATACAACACATGTACTCCTGAATCTGATTCAGAAAACACATAGCTTATATATTATAAATAATACAGAATATAGATTCCTATATATAACTATACCATATTTATATGACATAAATAAAAATATTGAATTTTATAAATATTCAGAACCAAGTTTATTTAGCAATTTAATGAGTAATAAGAAATCGTGAACTAATCATCCTTATGATATTCTCAATTAATGGATATATTTTCCAATATATATGAAAAGTTTTAACATATTACATGTCTTTATCATCTCACATATATTTTCTAATAAATATATTATATTATAAAAATAATTTTTATTGCCTATCATAATAAGCTGAGAATAATAGAAACATAATAATGGGTGTGTTCAAAGGATCAATAAGTCTAAACATGAGAGATAAAAATAAAAGTTCATTATTGACCATATCTTGAGAGTAAATATTGTTCTGGGAACTAATAAAAAATAAAATCGGTTGATTGAATGAAATTGGATTATTAATATAAAACATGATAATAATTGAATAAAAAGACCACATGTATAATATAAAGTGAATCCAGTGTGACGAATTGCAAAATATTGGACTGTTAATTATATTCATTAATGCAAAACAACATAATATTCGATATTACCATTTTAAATAAAATTACCTATGTTTAGGATGAAATATTTTCTATATAAGAATAAATTTAGATAAACAAATTATTTTGTCTCGTGAGACATATAGATACATTTATAATCTATTTTTAATAATTCCCCACCCATCACCAATTCTGTCCAATACAATAATCATATGATTAAATGAATAAAAACTATATAATAAATATTTCTAATAATAAATGGTTTTATAATAAAAAAATATTGGATTTAAATACCCCATCCACTCTCTTTAGCTGTTAATAATAATATATTAGGATAAAATAATTATATAGAATGTTGAAACATAACCCAATTCAAAAATGGAATATAAAGATCATTATCTGTACATAGATGGATTGTGGTTTAGTGAAAATTATCATATCCCGAGTGTGAAAAATGAAATGCATAAGGTTGATGATATTGAAGGAAAACAATTGAAATAATAATTATTTATGTGATTCCAAACTAGAATAAATTATGAATTTTATTATTTAATATTATGAGTTTAATCTTCCAAAATTATATATTAAATATTTTAGAATTTTTGGTATATTAGTTTTCATTTGTTACTTTTTTTATTTCCAATTTAATAATTAAAGATGAATGGATTTGAATATTTAATAGTGTATTTTGAATAATATTCAATGTGATCTTTGTAATAATGTTATAAGACCCATGAAAAAGTAATATTTGAAATTTTCATGTGACTATTTATTCAAAATTTTATATTTAAAAATAATCTTCTATAACAATTCCTTTACATATAAATAAAAGAATACCATGAAATGTCTTGTAGAAGAAAAAACATGACATCATGAAAGGTAAAACATTTTGATATTTTAAAAGTTTGTTTGTTGAAATCCCATATCGTAAAAAGACTATAAAATATAAATTAAAAAATAGGATAATGAAAATATATAGGTTAAATGATTTTAAAATATAAATTCAATATCACACAATGATTTTATGATATTTTTCTTTTTGAAGTTATTTCACATTATCGATAGATTTCATTACATCATACACAAAGCATGAAAGAACCATCCTATACTATTAACACAATATTATTTTATGTTATAGTTATTATATAGAAATTTTATTTTAGGGTTTTAATAGAACAATCTATACTATTTAATTATATATTTTAAATTTTTATAAAAATAATTTATTTGTTTTAGAAAGGTTTTCAAATAAAATATTAGAGTTTGAAGATAAATATTTATGTTTTTCTAAAAAGTATTCTTATGCATAAAACCAATATGTGTCATAAAGAATTTAATTTATCTCCAAATATGACTTATTTTATATAAATTTTTATAAAATATATTTAATAAAATATTTTAACATCCATATAATAGATTTTATTTTTTAATAAATATAAATAAAAGCAGTTTTGTGCTTCAAAATGATTTTTTTAATAGAATTCTTCATTTTTGGTGTACTTAATGGAAGTAGAATGATTGAATTTTATAAATCTATAATCCTAAAAAATGGATTATAATTATGATTAATAATAATTACTATTAAATAATAATTTCAACTATGTTTTTATATATATGATTTTATATGATTGTAGGAATCATGTTACCTTGGTTAGGGTTAAAAGGGTTAACAGACAGGGTTACCTAAGTCATATGGTAAAAGATATCATAAAAATATTCTTAAATATTCTTTAATGGAGTAATTATTTAAATATATATATTATCATTAATTTAATGGATTTTTTTCCACATATCTTCAAGAGGACATCTGATATATAAAAAATATTCTAGTATTTAAATGTTCTCCACACACTTCTCCAAAAAAAGGAACTACAACGTATCTATTAAAGACAAACCTTTTGCTATATATCACAACCAAGATTTACAAAAAATTCTCATAAAAAATTCATATCCATTACCATGAGGCAATGAACAACCAATAAGAGACATCCATGAAATTTTAATGTGTTCTTACTCGAGTATCCTAGATGATGATGTTTATGATCATACAATATCATTCCAAAGTTTCTTTCTTTTACTACCACATAAAAAATATATAATGATCATATCCAGATGGAATCAATATATCCACTCTAATTTATTTTGTAAATTTTATATCTATATTCTGTATCATTTTCACTATTGAAAAATGACAACATCGCGTGTACATATGTGAGGTTATCACTTCATAATGCGATGATATTAATTTCCCCTTAACACATTATATGGATGTCCATAGTGATTTACATAATGAATATATATGTTATCTAAAATATTATTGTCATTTTAGATAGGTGTACTATTATAAATCCTTCTTTTTTTATGTCCAACGATAATTAAAACCTCACTTGTGCTTATGTGTGGATTACCACATCCATAACCTAATGTATATATGTTTTAAGTACACTTGTATATTAATTATTATAAAACTATATATACTGAATAAATATTAAAATTATGTATTTATTTTGATTATATTTATGATGAATCCATTTAAAATGTGAGTTTACTAGAACCATCAAACTAACGCATGCATGAAAAACTCTATAGTGTACACCCAAATGATCATCCAAATGATGAAATTAAAAAAAAGGATAATTTGAAACTATAATGAAATCATGAAACTTATTTAATTTAGGATTATAGTTCCAAAATAGTTTTATATTAATTATTTATTTATTTTATAGTACGCTTAATTATATATAAATAAAGATATTACATGAGGCTATGGTTTATATTTATATCTCATTTATTTTTGGGATTGTCAACATTAAATTTACATTGTGAAAAATTATATAGGAATTATCCATTTATTTCCATTTAAATTAATATATTATAGATATTAATAGAATTTTATCATACCAATACCATTATACTCTAATTGTTAACTAAAATTTTTGCCTATTTTTTTTTTAAATAATAATCGACCATATCTTTAATTGGGTCATGTCACGAACTGACCCGGGTACCTAAGTAACCGATAATCAAGCCAAGCAAGGAATTTCACAAATATAATTCATGATTCCAATGGGTTGGTGACTATAACCTAGCTTTATAAGAAATAAATTTATAATGAAATGTCCATTATCATTGTGGAATCACGATAAACTAGTAAATTTGAATACAAGATAAACAACACGTAGATAACTATAGTAGAAGTCAAATAAGGTTACAAAACCTAATGTAATAGAACCAAGTACTAGAAAAATTGGATAAAAAACCATGTCCCAATTGATTCAAATCTCCATGACCAAGGATAAAAATCTACTACCACCTCTATGTGGTGCCTTATCCTTCCTCAAACCAAGACGAAGATATTCTACAAACACTTGAACACATATGTTGGGTGTCAGCTAAATAAAAATAAGTGTCACTCCTTGTATTCTATAATAAGATGAAATAATTTTCATTAAAAAAAATTCTTAAAATTTTATATAACAATCAATTTCATTTCTAAATCATTTATTAAAAAAACATTAAAATTAAAAATTATGGAAATATATATAAACAATGGATTCAATAATAATTTTATATAAGATAATTTATATAAATTATCAAGGAATGTGAAAAATAGATTACATTAAAATAAATGAATATATTTTAAATAGAACCAAAAGATCAACCTGGTTATCTACTAAATGTTAATATAGTTCTTGTATATGGGATCATCACACACATTAAGGTGAGAAAATAAAATTTTTGTATACACATATCCCTCTAACAATGGCCAAATAGGATTCGTCATGATCCCATTAAGGATATGATATGCTTCTATAGGTTTTGTTTCAGTTATAAATCATCATAAAATGTGATATTTTAATTACACACTAATTAATTGAGATTTCACGTTCTATTATAAAAAACATTAATTGGAATTTTATTTTATGAAAATTTACAATAAATTTTATCCCATTCCCCGGTTTCAAATGTTGTAATTTCCTTTTAATAACCTACTAATGTGTTTTTTATCAAAAAAATTATTTTTCCTCGATAAAACCACATGTTTTTATCAAAACAATTTTAATAAATTGTTCTTAAAAAAATTAAAATCAATTCCCTCAAATCAAATTAAAAATTTACATTCAACAATAAATTCTTCAAAATTCCATCAATTTCACAAATACACCCTAATTCAATGGAATTTGGGGTTTTTCCAAATTCAAGCCAGATCAAATCCAAAACATCCAATTAAATAGATTGTATATTTAATTAGAAAATTTAGAATTAATTATGAATTTATTTATGTCTAATCATATTGGATAATTAAAATGGAACCATCTACCTTTTTCATGGGAATATAATGCCCCAATAGAACCCTTCAACAAGAATGGAGGCTAAGATGATCTAAGAAATAAACCGAGAAAAAAATATCTGAAAACACATAGTTTAGAACCATCAATACCAATATGATATAAAACACCATATTAGAGTGAGAGATAAAGAGATAGAGATATAGGGATACCACTTAACAGGAGAGTTGCTCTGCAATCACAATAATGATCAATTGATGAACGAATGGACCTAGAAGGGTTGGAGGGATCCAAAATCTCTATAGTATAGATATTAAGTTGAGATTATGGAATTATGGAGTGGAAGAATAAGAAATATCATCCTAGATATAGATTTAATAATAATCCTAGGACATTGCACGATGTGTAAACGTATTACACATCGAGAAATTGTCATGTGCGGAAAATTCCAAAAAAAACACATTATCTTTCGCTAATAATGGATTCAATATTATTATTTAATTTACATGTCCTATAACCATATTAAATGGTGTGTAACTCCCCAACAGAAAGAATGTCCCACCTTTTATTTTGAAAATTCAAACAAATCTCTGATTTCAAATATATTTATCATCTCAATTTCTTCTAATCCATACAATGAAAATAAAAAAGGTATTATCTAAAATGAATAAAAATGTAATTTAAATTAAAGTAACAGGATGTTACAGCCTCCCCAGTATATAAACATCCATTTCCCATAATGCCTATCAAAAATATTCCATAAAAAAGGTGAGATGATTTCTCTCTCATCATTTTCTTACACTCCAATGTCTCAAGATAATCAAAATAATGATACCATATCACTCGAACCAAATGTATAATCATCCCAATAAGTACAATGGATTCAAAATCAATAACCATGACTTTTAATTCAATCATTTATAAATGAGGATCAACATCGATATCACTCCAGTGTAGAACATTATTTGGATATGAAAGATACTTTTGTTGATTAAATACACGGAACAACATATATTTCGACGTTATCCTTAGTGGAATTTATAAATGTTAACAAACATTCCCCCATCATCATAACAACCTTAAAAGATATTAAAAAATGTAGATCTATATTCTTATACCTCCCAAACATTAAATTTCCCAAATAGGATAAAACATTGACGAACATCTGGTCACCATATGAGAATTACAATGGTTAGAAATGACATCTTCCATAAGAATTACACTAGCTCTGAACCGTTAACATTCTTTGATAAATCAACTGAATTATTGAATCTGTCTCTTGTATTATACTCATTCCAACCAAGGATATTTCTCCAATATTTAAATAAAACAACATTGATCTACACTCCTAGACATACAATGCCTTAAAAGTTTCTATTATAATCATGTAATGGTATCTATTTTTATTTGAAAACTAAACTATCCTTAGGTAGTCATCACGAACCCTAAAAATCACAATAATATAGGAGCATTGTGTATCCTTATAAATCTCCATATCTCTTTATGTCCATCTATTTGATTTTGGATTATATGCCATGCACAGAAAGACCAACGATTCTAGGGCCTCCCGAAGGCCTCTACAAAATTGAAGAGTTAATTGAGGATCCTGATCCCAAATTATATCATATAGAACTATGTGAAAATAAAAATACCTTTCACATATATTTTTTCCGTTGTATTAACTTTGGATTCATCATGAATGGGTATAACATGAGATAATTTAGTTAGTCGATGGATCAAAACCCATATCAAATTTTTCTTTATCATGGTATGAGTAAACCAAAAAATAATGTTCATATTGATAAAATCCCACTTTCAATTGGGAAAATTAATTTTCTAGAAAAATCAGGAATGTATCTAGTGCATGGTCTTGACATGCATTAATATATAACAGTGAGAGAAAAATTCAGTAATTCACCATCTCATACCCAGACACCAGAATAATGGTTGTTTTTCACAAAACATCTCCATGCTTCATGGGTGCATTGACCATTGGAAGTTATGGTATTCCCCAATCATAAAATTTATTTCCTCTAAATTAAAAAACTGATTCTAAAAAATATAATTCCCTTTTTAGGGATGGACCAATCATGTACAGCCATCCCACTATAAAGCGAGTCTCTAATGCTGGAAAACTAATCATCAGACTACTATTAGAGAAGAATCATCACTAGAATAGAATATAAAAACTGATAAAATAGCCAAACAAACCTCATCCTCATATTCTCAGACTCTAATATGAATGTGTGAAAAGAGATCCATTATGTTCTACACCTTCGACGACTCTTTTAAGATATGTGTTGGAATTTTCCAACTCAAATAATTTTTTATGACATTCCCATTCCATGGGGTATATTCAGTGTCAATGTAAAAGGATTTCCGTTATACATATAATCACTTTAAGGGATATTCAAATAATTTTGAGAGAAGATGTCACTCAAGATCTCATGGTGTGAAAACAACATATTTTTTTGAAATGATATTGCTTCAAAATATTAATTGCATGCATCACAGATGCAAGATGATGATACTTTGTGGATAATTATTCTCATTTGACTTAAGGTGAATATATAAGTATTCACAAACATGGTCAACCACTATATGATCATATCCCAAACTAGTAGATGATGAAAAAAGTAAGACCAAATAGACCTACCTGGTCCTTGGGACAGTCAACATAAATGTAGTGATCAGAAGACGTTTTGTATCAACAAAATACGTTTCCATTTATAATCCCATGAAATTATTACACCCCTCCAAGTTAGAGTAAAAAGATGTCATTTTTTAGACTTCCTTTATGAAATGATGATATTTCCCCCCAAATCCCAAGAATCTCCGAATATAGAAAAACATTTGTGGTTGTTACCATGTCATAGCAGCTTTCACCTTTCGTGGATGAACTGAAATACCATTATCTGACACCACATGTCCCAATAACATCTCTTCTAGAATCGAAACATCCAACTTTGATACCTCAAAATAATTTTATTTTTTAAAAAAAAATCTATAAATATTATTGGATGATTCACATCATCCTCCAAAAACATAGAGTAACCATTGTTGTCCTCCAAAATGACTACCACAAAAGCATCATGGTACATATTGAATATAATGTTCATTATTTCCATAAATACTATAGAAGAATTTTCTAGACCGAATCACCTGATAAGGTACTCATAAAGTCCATACCTACTAAAAAAAGATGCTTTTGAAATTTCATATTATTTTATTCTCAACTGATGATAACCATATCTAAGATCAATCTCCAAGATACACATTTCCGTTTTTGACTAATGTAATATATCATCAATCTGAGAGAAAAAACATGTTCATTACTATGTCTATGTTGTGTTTTTTAGTGAAGAAAGTGGTTGAGGGAACCATCATCCTTCTAAGCAGATAGAACCATTGTTGGACATGAGGACACACTCGGGTATATAATTACTTTCTCTATAAGATAATACAAAATTGTTTTCAAATAATTTATTTTTAATAGTGTTATGTGAAACAACAGAATAGATATTAGTTGAGTATCAGGAAAAACATTGATTTAGAACTCTTCCTCTGTTACTGGTGGGAATCCCAAGAAGCCAGAAGGAAACAAATCAGGATATTCTACGAAAATTGGAGTAAACTAAATACTCAGTGATTATCACACAATGTGGATATAAAACACATATTTCGCATTCCAAAACATATGATATTAATGTTTGGTTCAACCTGGACTTGGGTACCATTCTCCTTGAATGATTCAAAAAACCCCATTATGTGACATAATGGAGACCAATTTAAGATAACAATCAATAAGATATTTGTTGATAATGAAACAATCCATCATGTATATGAATTCATACAGTTTCATGTTGAGAACCTAAAATATTATGATATGTCAACATCTGATAAAGAGAAAATAAAAGCAGGAGTTTAGAGCCCCTTTTCTCACTTCATTTTTAGCAATGTAGTAATATCCATCACATAAGACAAAAATCCATTAAAATGATTTATAATATTAACAATAGTGGTTGAAATAAATAAATGATATCAACAAGTATCAAATATTGTAACCAATAATGATGAATCTATTATGATGGTACTTTTTACAGTCCCTAGTTTCTTATCTATATCCATTAAAGACTCTTAAACTCCACGATAATGCTTCTTTTCATATACCTATGGATAGAGCCCAATTGATAATGAATCACCTAATAATACATTAGTTTTAGAATGTGTTGGTGATATCATGCAGCTTTCAGAGTGTAATATATATGGAATAATATCTACATGTGACCTATGAATCCACACAAACCACAAGTCATAATTTCCCCTATGAAAACCTTCGTATAATTCCCTATATTTCCATACTAGAAGTCAAGAAAAGGGATTATTTCAGGATATTTATTGGGTTTATAGAAACATTACTATCAAAAACCTCCATGAAAATTATCACAGATCATTTTTAGAAAAATGTTCACATAAGCTAAGAAGAAAGGAGTTACCATTTACCCTGACATGTCAACCATGTATAATTAATGCAATGATTTATTATCCATAAAATCAACATTAAAAGGAATCTTAATCAAGGAAACCATAGAATGAATATCATCTTGTAGTCCCATCATGAATCATCGATTCATCATATTCTCATTTGATACTATCATATGTGAAAACTACAATAGCTCAGAAAAATGTTTTTCATAAACATTTATGGTTTTATTATCCTACTAAAGCCTAAAAAACTCTATATACAGTACTAAAATAATCGAAACAATATAGAACTGGTGAGTGAAATGATATATGATGTCTTTCTCCTCAGATTCTGCATGCTTCTTCTTTTTCACCAAGATGTCCCACCATCTCCTACAAGGTCCTTTTAATATAATGGTGCGACACATCACTATTATTCCTTAATGTGTATCCATGAACACAAAAAATTGGTCAATACAGCTCAAAAATTTATCAACTTGTAGAGGATGATTTGATTCATTGAATCATTGGGGTTTCAAGTGAAGGAAATCATGAGCATGATTATAGAAAACATCCCTTTGAGGTTCCACAGTTGGAGCCTAAATGGGGACTGGTTGTGGTGGTTGTCTGAGAGATTGTAAGGACGCACAATCACCTTGACAAGACATAGGTCAACGATTGGATTTTCTCACTGAGGTTCATAAAAAGCATCCTCTAAGGCCTGATTCACATATATTCTCAAAAGAATGATTCTATAAGACATATAAAAAATAATGGCATCATATTAGCACTGTAATGGCCCAAACTCTCAAGATCCATCCATTTTCCAAATTCTAGGATCCTAAGGGGTCTCACCTCGATCGGTGTGACCGATCGGTGCGACCAACTGATCAGTGTTATCCAGACTTGTCGGGTTTTCTTTCTACAGTTTTCCCGTAATGCCTCTTTTAGGCCCTTTTGACCTTTTATGGCATTTCACGGACATTTTTATCCCATAATTAATATCTAAAATTCCAGAGAAACCTTTATATTAAATTACAATTAAATCAGTCGTGTTTAACCACCCATCTGCATGGAAAACCATGATTCAAATTTCAAGGCGTTCAAAATCCCCATATCCCGTAACAGAGGGATTTTTTATATATGTTGCACACGAAGTTCTTTTCCTCTTCTTGTTTGACTAGCTTCATTATTCCCCCTGGTGCACCAGGAGTTCCTTCTTCCCATGGCTTGTGGTGCACCTCTGCTAGAGCTTTCTGAATTCCTTGGAGTTCCCGACATCCCTCCCCTGAAAATCACGCATCCCCTATTCTTGGCGTGTGGAGATAAATGTCGATCCTTGATCAATCAAGTGGGTATTTTCTACTTCTTATCTCCTTTATGTTTATCATGCAGAATGGGCATGCTTTTACCTCTATGGAAATTGATGAAACTGATCATAACGAAGATAATGAATGAACCATTAAAGAATGAATGGGGGTGTGATCGATGTTCTGTTGTACTCTTTATGTTTTTATGTGTTGTGAATTGTATGGTCTTATGATCACTGAAAATTATGGCCTTTGGTGGTCTTTCTCTATGCAATAATGAATCTCAGTTCCCTTGGAATTTTAAATAACCGTAACATGGAATTGGTTAATTACGTATACACTTTTAAATAATTTTAAAGCACCAGGATTAACCCTTTTCTGTGATAACCCCGGTTAAAGTATAGTGTAATTGAAAACATGGAGTGTGTTAAATCTTTTATGTCTGAAAATTCCTGTATGGGCCTTCCTTGTGTTGGTGGTAGCGGTTTGGTTGTTTCTTTCACGGGCTGATTGCTGGGGTGATGCGGGTGGGGATGGGATCCCATGTCTTTGTGCTTTCTCTGGTTTTGAATTTGAGGTTGTGTGGTTACTCTGCTTATATCACGAATTGGGGTGGAATCCTATGTTGTTGAGAGACCGTTGGCTCTTGTATTTTGGTGACATGAGGCTGTGTCTTGGGTTTATTTGGTTCTAGTACTTCGAGGGATCTCACTTATCCATTTATTTTTGTCACTTGTAAGAGAACCAAGTGTGAATTCTTAAATTTTTTTTTGGATTATTCTTTCCTTTGGCTTGTGGTTATGCCTATTAGTTTCCCGGTAGTGTAGAAATCACCTAAACGGGGTTACATGAACCTGAAAAAAGGAACATTTTTTATGGGAATTATTTTGGTAATGAGTTGTGTCTTGGTCACGAGTGTCGTGAATTCTTTTGAGAATAATCAGTAATAAGGGTGTTTGTACTTAGTTTTTGGAACCCATAGGATGATATGATTTTTTTCTACCTATAAAAATATCTGTAGTTTTTATGTTTCTTATTCGTGCCCCACCCAAGATGAGAACATAAGTGTCGAACACTCCCATTTCATTGGGGATGGTTTTTCACCCAACACTCCTATGAGTGGCTAGTTATTAGATCCTTTTCATCTCCCTTTCCCGAATAACCCAAGACTCTTCGGGTAGGCTGTGATGGCCTGAAATCCATTATTAGCCCAAGAATCTCCAGGCAGGGTAGTTGTGGAAGTTGGCCCAGGTGTTTGGGGGAGGTTGTTCCCAAGTGTCTTCGAGATGTGGCCCATGTGTCTTTGGGCATGGCAGTAGTTGTTCTGACCCAGGTGTTTGTGGGTAGGTTGATTCCCAAGTGACTTCGGCATGAGGCCCAGGTGACTTCGGGTGTGTCAGTAGTTGTTTTGAACCAGGTGTTTTTGGTTGTGGTTACGCATGGTGGCTGTGGCCTAGGTGTCTGTGGGAGGGATGGAAGTTATGGCCCAGGTGTGTGTGGGCGGGTTTTGGCAGTGGGACTGCGGTGAGGATATGGACGAGGTGTGTACGAGCGGGGTTTGGCTGTTGGACTACGGTGAGAATGGCGGGATTGGTTCGATGCGTAGGATGTCTTCAATAACCAGTGGGAAAGTGGAGTGGGGTACCCAAATATCGATGTGCTCTTACTATACTTTACATGACCTGCATTATTTGGGGAGCATGCCTTGGTATAGTTCGGGTGGATACCTTTTCCTTGTTGGGTGTTTGATTATCTCTTTTTCCACAAGAAATTAGAATTTCTCCTCACTTGTGCACAAGAGTATTTAGTTTTCCCTACTGAGTATACTTGTATTCTTACCCTACGTATATAAAACTACTTTTAGGTTTCCAGGAGGACATCAGAGATTGTGTGAGACCGTACTAGCTCAGACATTGGGGCAGTTGATGTTGTCATTTTCCTTTTTCTTGGCACATTACCTTTGGAGTTTTGTGGCTTGTATCATTTACTGTTGAACATGCATATGGGAATGGGTTATTTTTGGCATTACCATTACTTTCAGCTTTGGTATTGTTGGAGTTTCTATCTTATCTCTCGATCCTATTAAAATTAAAAGGTTAATGCCTTCCATCTTGTGTGTGATTCTATACCCTTGGTGCTAGTCGCCACTCTAGGACCTATTGAAGGCGTGTCGTGGGGGTCATTATCTCTCCTTCATATAAAAGAAGGAAGGGTTTAGAAATCTTTTGTCCCTTCTCTCCTTTTGTTGAAGGCAGGTCATGACAGAATGGTATTAGAGGAGAGAGGTTGAGGCGGTTGTTTCTTGGGCAGCACCCAAGAACGTGGCAGTGGTCTGTAGTTTACTTGGGCTGGAAGGTAACAACTAGAGATTCGTGCCCAACTTATCCCGAGTTGCAGCACCTTTGACAGATTTGACCAGAAGGACCAGGCTTTCGAATGGGACAAGAAGTGTGAGGTAGCCTTCAGCTATCTGATGGAGATGTTGGTTAATTCCCCAATGCTGAGGTTTCCAGAAGAAGGGGCGGCATATGAAGTATTCTATGATGCTTCAGGGCAGGGCCTTGGTTGTGTCTTGATGCAGCGGCAAGGGGTGATTTCTTATAGGTCTAGGTTGTTACATCCCCTTGAGCATAACTATTCCACCCATGATCTGGATCTTGCGGCGATTGTGTTCTCACTAATGTTGTGGCGGAAATACCTCATTGGGGAGCGCTTCATGGTCTTCACCGATCGCAAGAGCCTGAAGTATGTCTTCTCCCAGCAGGATCTTAACTTATGGTAGAGAAGGTGGATGATGTTCCTCCAAGATTACTATATAGAGATTTCCTACACCTCAGGGAAAGAAAACGTGGTGGCTAATTCCATGATTAGGAAGTCACAGAGGGATGTGGTCCGAGAATCGGCAGATGCTTGGAGGGTGATGGAGGAGTTGGCTTCCATGCACCTCGATGTGAGGATGGATTTCTGTAAGGGTTTCCTATATTAGATGATAGTATAGTCTTCTCTATTACATCAGGTGGAGGAGTCCCAATGGGGAAACTCAGAAAGTGAGGTGATGCATGACCAGGTTAACCAAGGGGATGCTTCGGAAGGGTGGGCGGAGGATGGTCAGAATCGTGTGATTTTATGAGGGAAGATGTTTTTTCCAGTGGCGATGCACGAGAGAGTTCTTATTGAGATTCAAAACTCACCCCTAGTAGTGCACCTGGGAGTTTACAAGATGTACCGGGGGTTGAGTGGAAAGTTTTGGTGGCCCGGGGCAAAGCAAGAGGTGGCATGGTTTGTGTCTAAGTGCCTAGTGTGTCAGTATGTGAAGGCTGAACACCGTGTTCCAGGTGGTCTGCTGCAACCTTTAGATATCCCCGAGTGGAAGTGGGATGAAATATTTATGGATTTCTTCACGAGGCTACCCGATGTTAAAGGAGGGTGCGACACCATCTGGGTAGTAGTGGACCGATTGCCGAAATTAGCTCACTTTCTGGAAATCAAGGAGTCGAGGGTAATGGATGCTCTAGCACGGAGGTATTTGGATGAGGTGGTGTGGTTTCCTAACGTTCCAAGGTCCATAATCTCAGATATGGATGTGCGATTAACCTCAAGAGTCTGGTAAGGTCTGCAGCATGCTTTTGGCACCCAGCTGTGCGTAAGCACCGCCTTCCACTACTATACAGATGGTCAGACAGAGCGCACCATCCAGACCTTGGACAATATGATACGAGCATGAATCCTGGACTTCGGTGGATCATGGGTCCGACACATTCCTTTGGAAGAGTTCACCTACACCAACATCTACCACTCTACCATTGGCATGGATCCATTCAAAGACTTGTATGGGAGGCTGTGTCGCTCACCCGTGTGCTGGACAGGAGTCGGGGAGGCAGGTGTTCTTGGCCCGAAGGTGGTATAGAGAAAAACAGAGAAGGTTCAGCTTATAGGAGAGAGGATGAAGGCGGCTCAGTACCGGAAGAATCCATATGAGTATTATAGGAGAAGGCCCTTGGAGTTCAAGGTCGGGGACCATGTGTTCTTGAAGGTCTCCCCTCAGCGTGGGCAGTAGAGGTTTTTGGCAGGGGATATAAGCTCTCTCTTAGGTTCGTCGGACCCTTTGAGGTGTTGAACCAGGTCAGTGAGGTGTATTATCATATATCAATTCCCATATAGCTTCAAAAGTTGCACGATGTCTTCCATGTGTCCCAGCTTCGTCAGTATCTACACAATTATTCACATGTCCTCGACTGGAAAGAGCTAGATATCGAAGATGATGCAACCATCGTGGAACGACCAATGATGATCCGGGGTCATGTGGAGAAGGTGTTTCGTGGTCAAACCATCATGTTGGTTCACATGTTATGGAGGCATGGTGGGCTTGAGCAGAGTACCTGGGAGAGGGAAGTGCATATGCGTTCCCAGTACCCAGATTTGTAATGAGTTTAATCCTGTTTTTTCAGTACTTGTTTACTATGTAATGATTTACCTTTTTGAGTATGGGATGTGTAGTTTCCATTTTCTGTGTATGAGTGTGAAGTGTACTAAAGGATGGGGAAGGGAGGACCTGATTCTTAGTTAGGACGCATTAAAGTGGATGCGCCTAAACCCATGCGGGAGAGTTAGTGCCACCCAAGGTGGATTGTATCATAACATGAAGGAAGGTAAACCCCTCTCCCTCATGGCCGGATGGTTTTGTCTTTTGTTTTGAATGGTTTCACGGGGAATGGAGTGGAAGGAAGTCCATTATTGTTCAAGAGATAAGGTGTTCTTGTGTCATAGAGGTTCAATCCTGAGAGGTATCTTCTGGGGTGGTTGTTCAGACCCCCCCCCCCCTTTCCTTCGGGTTTGGTTCAGGATTCACGAGGGAGAGAATAGTTTGAAAGGAATTTGATGTACTGTCCCAAACCCTCGTGATCCTTACCTTTTCCAAATTCTATGATCCCATGGGGTCACACCTCGATCGGTGTGACCAATCGGTGTTATACAGCCTTGTCGGGTTTTCCTTCTACATTGTTTCCTGTAATGCCTCTTTTGGGCCATTTTGACCTTTTAAGACGTTTCAAGGCCATTTTTAACCCATAATTAAAATCTAAAAATCTCGAGAAACCTCACTATTAAATTACAATTAAATCGGTTGTGTGTAACCACCAAACCGTGTGGCAAACCATGATTCAACTTTCAAGGCGTTCGAAAACCCCATATCCCATAACAACGTGATTATATATATATATATATATATATATATATATATATCTCACGGGAAGTTATTTTCCTCTTCTAGATTTGACCGGCTTCTTTCTTCACCCTAGAGCGCCTGGAGTTCCTTCTTCCCGTGGCTTGTGGCGCACCTCTGCTGGAGCTTTCTGCACTCCTTGGAGTTCCCGAAGTCCCTCCCCTGTAAATCGTGCATCCCCTATTCTTGGCGCGTGGAGAAAAATGTCGATCCTTGAACAATAAAGTAGGAATTTTTTCCTTAGTCTCTCATTTGTGTGTATCATGTGGGGTGGTCATGCTTTTTCCTCTGTGGAAATTGATGAAACCAAACTTAATGAAGATAATGAACGGACCTGAAAAGAATGAAAGGGGTGGTGTGATCGATGTTCTGATGTACTCTTTATGTTGATATGTGTTGTGAATTGTACGGGCATATGCTCACTAAAAATCATGGTCATTGGTGGTCTTTCACTGTGCACTAATGAATCTCGGTGCTCCTAGATGTTTAAATAATAGTAACATGGAATTGGTTAAATATGTATAATCGGTTAAATAAATTGAAAGCATGAGTATCAACCCTTTTCTATGATAACCTTGGTTAATGAACAGAATAATTAAAACCATGGAGTGTGTTAAATCTTGTAAATATAAAAATACATGCATGTTCCTGCCATGTTTTGGTGGTAGCGATTTGGTTGTTTCATTCACAGGTCGATTGCTGGGGTGATGCGGGTGGGGATGGGATCCCCTGTTGTTGATCTTTCACTGGTTGTGAATTTGTGGGTGTGTGTTTACTCTGCTTATATCATGAATTGTGTTGGAATCCTCTATTGTTGAGAGACCGTTGGCTCCTGGATTTTGGGGACATGGGGCTGTGTCTCATGTTTTCTTTTGTTCTAGTACATCGAGGGATCTCACATATCCCTTTGTTGTTATGACTTGCAAGAGAACCTGGTGTGAATTATTAAATTTTTTTGGCTGTTTCTTTCCATTGGCTTGTTGTTATGCCTTTTAGTTGCACAGTAGTGTAGAAATCACCTAAATGTGGTTACTTGAACATGAAAACAAGAACAGTTTAGATGGGAATTAGTTTGGGAATGAGTTGTGTCTTGGCCATGAGTGTCATGACTTCTTTTGTAAATAATCAGTAATGAGTGTGTTGGTACTTAGTTTTTGGATACCCTAGGTTGTGATGAGTGTTTGTTAACTATACATATATCTATATTTTTTTGTTTCTTATTTTAACCACACCCAAATTGAGAACATTTGTTCTAAACACTCTCATTTCATTTGGGATGGTTTTTTTCCCAACACTCCTATGAGTGGCTGGTTATTAGCTCCTTTTTTGATCCCTTTCCCGAATTGCCCAAGACTTTTCAGGCAGGCTGTGATGGCCTGAAGTCCATTATTTTCCCAAGAGTCTTTGGGCATGGTAGTTGTGGTGGTTGGCCCAGGTGTTTGTGGGCAGCATGTTTCGCAAGTGTCTTCGGGATGAGGCCCAGGTGTCTTCAGGTATGGCTCTAGTTGTTCTAACCTAGGTGTTTGCGGGATGGTTGTTTCCCAGGTGTCCTCGGGATGAGGCACAGGTGTCTTCAGGCATAGAAGTAGTTGTTCTGACCCAGGTGTTTGTGGGTATGGTTACGCGTGGTGGTTGTGGCCCAGGTGTCTACGGGCGGGATGGCGGTTATGGACCAGGTGTGTGCGGGCGGGGTTTGGCAATGGGACTACGGTGAGGTTATAACCCATGTATGTACGTGCAGGGTTTGGCAGTGGGACTACAATGAGAATGGATGGATTGGTTCGATGCGTAGGTTGTCTTCAATAACCTGTGGGAAATTGGCGCGGGGTACCCATATAATGATGTGCTATTACTATACTTAACTTGAATTTTATTATTTGGGGAGCATGCCTTGGTATGGTTAGGGTGGATAGCTTTTCCTTGTTGGGTTATTGATTATCTCTTTTTCCATGATACATTAGAATGTATTCTCACTTGTGCACGAGATACTTTGGTTTTTTCTACTGAGTATACTTGTATTCTCACCCTATGTATATAAAACCATTTTCAGGTTTCCAGAAGGACTTCAGTGATTGTGCTGGACCATACTAGCTTGGACCTTGGGGTAGTTGTTGTTGTCAATTTCCTTTTTCGTGGTACTTTACCTTTGGAGTTTTTGTGGCTTGTATCATTCACTATTGAACATGCAAATGGGAATGGGTTATTTTTGGATTTACCTTTACTTTCATCTTTGATATTGTTGGGGTTGCTCTCTTATTTCTCGATCCTATTAAAATAAAAATTGTAATGCCTTCCATGTTGTGTGTGATTTTATACCCTTGGTGATAGTCACCAATCTGGGACCTATTGAAGGCGGGTCTCGGGGGTCATTATCTCTCATTCAACATAAAGAAGTAAGGGTCTGGCATTATATTATACCTTCCCTCCTTTTGTTGAATGTTGGTCGTGACAAGCACCAATACTACAAAATAATAGAAACTAATCCCATAAGACAAAAACACATGATTTGGATTTCAGTCATATCCTTATAAAAAGCAAGGAAAAGACTATAACTAATCATCTATAAGTCTTCCCCAAAACAAACTCCGGTGACATAAGGCACATTACGAGCATAGTTTTTCATACACAATGTCGTAACTACATCATACATCCTGAATGTGTTACGAAACATGATACAAACATCCAGAAAAAATATAAACTTATTGATCATATTCAAATTTATCATGAACTAGCACAAGTACCCGGGTAACCCAATAACTGAGCTGATCCAAAAATGGCCCAAAGGAAATTCATGATCCCTACAGGTTGGAAATATGAACATGGAATCATATCAAAAGGTAGTGGGAATTAATATTCAGTAAAAATGATGAATAAAGATAAAAATGTCAGTATGCATACATGATAAACTCCATAGGGAGATCAATATTAGTTTAAAACATTTATAATCAACCCAATGTACTAAAACCGTGAACCAAAAATAACGATAAAAGGCCTTCTCTATACAGAATCTACTCTACAATCCCAAGTATCAACAACTTTTACCACCTACTGGTGGATCCTTACCCTTGCTTGATCATGGTATATAAAAATCTACAATCTCCTAATAAAACATGTAGGGTGTGAGATAAATTCCATGTAGGGTCCCACAAATGATTCCAAAATAATATGCGAACATTTAATTAACCAAATATTTCATTATTTTTTAAACAATCAGGTATGAAATTCCGTAAGAATATTTAAGAAATTCATTCCTCACAATTAAATTTATTGAAACATTTCTAAAAAATGGATTTATCAATGAATGTATATAAATCATTTTATATAAATTCAAATGTCATTTTTAAAACATGTTACATCAAATAATGGAATATATTTCATATATAAAAAATCATGAAAGATATTTATCTACGAAATGTATGATAGATCTATGATATGGGATCCTCAAACACTCAAAGGTGATAATTGTGGTATATGTATACACACATCCATCTAAAAATGTCCAAGAAGACTAATCACTATCCCAATAAGGATATGACTAACTATACAAGGATTTTTATCAGTTGTAAATAATAATAAAAAGGGATATCCCAATTTCACTCAAACTACATAGTCTTTCATGTCTTATAATAAAAACCATTCATTGAAAATTCATTTTAAAAATATTTAAAATAAAACTCATTCCACTCTCCCATTTCAGATATGTTAATTTCCTTTTTAAAAAAACACAATAGTTTTAAATAAAAAAATTCATTTTCTAAGGTAAAATCATTGAGTTATTATCACATATATTTTTAGAAATTTTCCACAAATAAAAATTTGAAATCAATTCCATCATATCATGTTTCCATTTAAAACTGAATATATAAATTCCCAAAAAATTACATGAATTTTAAAAAAACCCAATTCAATGGAATAAGTTGTTTTCTCAATTTCATGAAAATAATATCCTAATATCCAGATTTAATGTATTCTTTTTGAAATAAGTCAACTAAAATTATTCACCATTATTTTTTTTAATAAATTTGACAAATCAATACTGAACAACAAAATATTTTCCTGGAAATGCAACACCATCTATAGAAATTTCCAATATGAACAAATGAACATAAGATCTTAGAACTCAGCCTATAAAAACAAATGATCATTTTTTATTTTAGATCTATCATTCTTGATATGATTTAACAATCTCTTATGGGAGATTTATACATATTTGGAGAGGTATGGAGACCTGCTTTCCAGATAGTCACACTGCAATCACAACCATGGTCAATTCCTCATGGAAGTTACTATAAGGGTTTGAGGGATCCATAATTAAATATATATATCTATTATGTCTATACAAATTATTTATGGAGAAGAATAATTATAAATTTATTCTGAGCTAGAAATTTTGATACAACACTTCCGACATTACATGACATGTAACCCAATTACCCATCGTGTATATTAAATGTCCAAATAACACCGAAATCCCAATTATCAATTATTAAAATTGGATTTAATATTATCTTACAATTTACACATTTTGAAACCATATTACACAGTGTGTAAATTCACAAAAGGTTGTAGAAGCTGTAAGGATTGTGCTGAAAAATTAGAAACATCACTGACTTTGCCATTATAGGTGTACGACCAATTCCTTCTTATACCTACACAAAGAACAAAAAATGGGAATCATGAAAAGTAAAAAACATACCTGATATAAAGTTAATGGGATGTTATAGGTAAATTAATGTTTTCTTCCATGTCCATGTTCTTTAAAATGTTTTTATGATGTATCTTTCTTACTATTAAATGATAATTTTATTTCATTTTTAGTCTCATATTACAATATTTTCAATGTTTCAGAAAATCATCATATTTTTTGTGTAAAATATTAATTTTTAATTTTTTAAAATGAATGAATGAAATATTAGTTTTAAAAATATAATGTATGCACAAATTTCTATTCCATTATAACTATTTTATTAACAAAATATTTATCTAAAAGACTCAATTTTTATTAAAAAATAAAATAGTATTCCAATATTCATTGAATCTTATATTTTTAATGTTAGCAAATGAAATAGATATTAACCATATTTGTAATGAAATGATCAATTGTTATTTTAATGTTATTTGTATTCTTTGTCCTCATTTTTTATAATTATTATGATTCCCTTGTGATATGATAACATAATATCATACACTATCCTTGAAAAGATATATTACAATGATGATACAATAAATATTATTCTATAAATAAATATATCCCCTATACGTTTCTTTATTTTTCATTATATCATTAAGAAACTAGTTACTTTTTCATGGGTTATTCTATTATGATATTATGAAATTTTAGTGAATCACATTTCTATTCCATGGGTTATGTTGTGATGAAATGATGAATTCATCTATGATATTTATTAACACATATATTTGGTTTTAATTTTGTGATTGGTTATCTGAGAATTATATATCTCTACAATTTTTTGAGTAATGATTAATATCTCATAAGACAATATGGAATAGAATGGGATGTGACCTCAATTTAGCTATAGTCTATGTCTAATATTATAGTTTTCAATGTGTATAAAGACTAAGTAAATGATTAAATAGGGTGTGAATGCAATAATAAATTATTGTATTGGTAGTGATCATATACTAGGGAAATTATTTTATATTCTTATGTCTATTCCACAAACTAAGGAAAAATTATTATGACACAATATTTTCGATCGTGATTTATTATTAATGATTACTCATACTTCTGACTAATGTATTTTTTTATAAAAAACATATTCCATGATTCATTACTAATGATTTGGGAATAAATTTGTATGAAATTATGAAGTAATGATTGTGTTCCCAAATCATTATTCTTATTATAATTTATGACCATTAACTGACATATCCTAAATTTTCCCGTATGGGGTATCTGAGATCAAAATTTCATATGTGGTCATTTTTTATGGTTATGAGGGAATTATTTAATAAATGTATATATAAATAGTATATTATATGATAAAATTGATTTTATTGACGATAAATACCATTTATCATAAATGATTAATATATATATTGTCTCTAAGAACACAAAACCATTATAAATATAGAAAATTTATAGTTTCAAATTTAATTAATATTGTTCTATTATTTTTTCAAATTAATGTATGAAATGTTTGTTTCTCATAAATTACCATCTTTTAAGAATTTTGTAATTTTATGAAATTATGATTTGGGAACACTTGATGAAACACCTGAGACAAGTCTATGAATATAATAACATCTTGATTATTTGGTAAAGTAGAGATCAGGTTGTTTCATTAATTGAACTCAATGTCTAGGTAATGCTAAATAGATATAGATATAGAACAGTTGGATCTATGGGAATGAACTGTATAAAATGACACTTCAGTATCCACTCGAACAATAAATGGTGTATGATTATTTGGCCTAAGACTAAACACAAGGAAACTCACTCTTGTGGGAAATTATATGGTTAATTTACATTATATATATTAACAATTATGTTTAATGATAGTATAGAGACTAATAATAATTATTATAAATTATAGAAATATCAGTTAAAAATTATGTTTTATGGTTTGAAATAAGATTCTATAATTTAGGACATCATACAAATTAATTTCCTAATAATTTTATTCATTAATAAAATTATTGATGTTTCATACAAACTCCATGTTTTTCATTTTACATAATTTATATAATGAGGGTGGGTAATTATAATAATGAATTTTATATCCAATGAAAAAAATGTCCTCATCAAAAACCAAATTAAATGGAAGAAAGAATATGAAATTGTGTGATTATGCCTTAAAATAAATCTTGATATATGATTAACCACATCAACTGGGGTGATATTCCAGATAGAAATAATAATGTATAAATGGTTCTTTATGTGAATTCATCTGATTAAGACCATGTAATAATGATGATTTGATTTCATACATACTGTTAAAGTGGTAAGAAGACACCTGTAGAAATGCATCAAAAGAATTAAAATATTTATTATTTTGGGAAAACAATGGTATATTGAAGCTATTAAACAAGGGAAAACTAGTTAAATTGTGGTATATTATATTCATCCATGTTACCAATAATAAATCAATTTATAATTTATTGGAATTGTGGTCCATATATGTCATAATTCCAACATCAATGTAATAAATTTCATAAAAAGTAAGTGTGTATACAATATAAATTTATGAAGTGGATCAAGATACTTAATGACAAGTTAACCTCCAATTTAGAATGCGTGATATCATGTTGATGATTGTAATAATATAGAAAATTTAAATATTCATATTCTATCATTAGATGAATTTAATGTATTTTTGAGCGTTGATACAATATCCTTATAGAGATGTCATATAATTTACTAGAATAAGACAAATAACATTTTACATTCTGAACCAACCTATGATCATTATTTTGTGTAAGATTATATGTGGATATACAAGTGAAATTAATTCATCATTATGAGTATTATTATATATTCTAGAGGAAAATTTTGTACTAATGGTTAGGAAAAAACATGGAACATTGAGGATCCACCTTTTTTTGTAATATTTTTTTAATTACATAAAGTATTACTACCATTTCCAAAATCAATGAAAGTGTATTTGAAACAAAATTAATTCCTAATTATATCCCTTTTAAATTGATTTAATAAGGAATTACCCGAACTGAGTTTCTGGAATTAAATATGCTTCTAAAGGAGAATCAAGACAAGGGAATCATACACACATGTGTGTCAGCAAGGGATGTACATGTTCATTTTCATAAAACCAAATATATTCTAATTAATTATTTCATTGACTGTAAGGAATATAACAAATTCAATATAATGAAAAAGTATATTATACAAAATATTAGTTAACTATTTAAATAACTTTACGGAGATGAATAATATTTCAATAAACTACAATATTTTAAATATCATCAATTTAGGGAAATTAATGAGGACACACACAAAATATTATTCCATATAATTTATGGTCATTATTAATTTATATTTATTCATTTTTGATATACCAATAACAATAATATTGTTATTGATTTACTAAACTATGTATTTAGATATTACCTCTATCCATTTGTGGTAGTCTTTCCTTTAAATATACATATATATTCTAAAAGAAATAAATAACATGATGATCATTTGAAGAAATTATTAATGGAATTTATGATGGATATGTTATATTCCATATTTAGAAATATTTAGTTCTCTTTAAAAATATATTTATTCAGGGGACATATAATTTAATGTGATGGAATATAAGTATACTTTTAAAAAAATTGGGAAATGAACTAGATAAACCATAGTGATTGAGTTATATTATATTTATGTAATGTATGGATACTAATAATTGTTTTGATATAATATGCCTGGGTTTGTAATCCAATAAATTTTTTTACTCTGAAGGGTGAGAAGTTCTATTCGATAAATGAATGTGATAGAAATTTCAATGATGTTAAGTGAAATTGGGTCAGTGCACTGATGCTCAAAAGCCAAGTATGTTGGGATGATTTATATATATATATATAGTGATTCATTAAATAAGGCACTATAATGAGGACTAAATTTTAGTAATATACTGAAGGGTAATTCCTCATTCTAAATTAAATTCAATTAGGAAATTTACCAGAATCATTATTTTTTGTTTTCTTTTATAATATCTAAGATAAAAATTTGCAGTCATTTTGTATATTGACAATTATTTGATATATTTATATATTTATCATAATATCATTATGCAAATCATAACAAATAAAAGTTTACATTTTGATAATGTGGATAGTAAGTGTTTATCAATGATTATGACCTAAAAGATGTTCCACCGAAATAAGCAGAATATGGTCTGTGATACATTGAGTTCAAAAAATCTGTGAGAGTTTCAAATGATGTGGAATTAAAGAGATCTAATTAAAATGGTATTGAAAAATAGGTATATTGAAATCCTGTGGAAATGGGACATATATTATCATTATAATGTTCATTCGTAACAACTTATATATGTCAGGATTATGTAGTGACAAAAGGATGGAATAGAATTATAGTTGAAGATGATTTATTTTCCTATTTTTAACCATGATAGTGATTGAATGAAATAGATCATCAATAATGAATGAGTACCTTAAACTCCATATTTCATTAATTAGTTTTTAGCTACATCTCGATGCATTTAAGTCTCAATTCATCATAGATATTTAAAAAGTTATACAGATATGAACGGGTATTTATGGAGGGATAACACAAAATTTTATATTTTAGATTATATATCTAGATTTTTGGAATAATTTTTTTACTAAAATGACAACTAATTATATAGTGATGTTTCAACTACTAACCATGATAAGTTGTGCATTGAAAAATTCACTATCTATTAAGTTGTTTGACTGCTCAAATCATATAGAGACCATAATGTTATTTGGTTTGTAGACATCTTTAGTAGAAGATTGTAAATATAGTTAAATAAAATAATATTCCCATTTTGATTAGATATATAGGTAATAAATTAAGTAATTTTTATTGTTTCAATGAGCATCATGTTATACTGGATCTCATGAGGATTTGTGGTTTAAAACAGTGTCACATGCATTTAATATGGAGCATACCTCATTACTACATATCAATAATAAATATATGTTAATTTATTGAAGATAATTAATACCTAAAATATATGTTGAGACACTTTTATAGGAATATAAAATGTGTTTGGGATCACTAGATATCATTTTTAGAGTTTTTGATCAAATATTGGGTTGACTCTAGCATTATAATGGATCCTTATGAAGCCCTATATCATAGGAAGTGAAGATAATCACTATTCTAGTATGATGTTAAATAAATAATTATATTTGAAACAAACATATATAAATAAAATGGTTTATAAGGTTAGATCTAATCAACAACACATCAGTGTAGTTCAATATAATCATAAATTTTTTTCTAACAAAGCTAAATTATATATACAATTTGATATTAGTGAAAATGTATTCTTATAGATATCTGCTCTAAAGAACGATCTATGACATTGAAACATGGTATATTTATTCTAAATTCATATAAATCCCTTTAAAATTATTAATCATTTATAAATATTTTCATATCACATTACTCTTCCAGTGAATCTCTCTAATGATCCTGATGTGTTCAATCTATCTATCTTGAAGACATACATATAAGATTATTCACAAGTACTAATCTCATTGTTAATACTAATACATAATTATCTCTCATGTTATTAATCACATCCGAAGATATTTTATTGAATATATTGATTTTTAATGGAATTGAACCACTAACAATGTCAATGATTTTTGGAGAAGCCGCAAAATTGAGGAATATATATATAATCCGAAGAGTGTGGTGAATAAGAAGTGTGCTTAGTTGTATATACTATAGAACTTTTTTTAGAGATAAATTATTTTATAGGGGAGTGGTATAATTTTGTAGAATAATATGTACTTATATTTTTCACATAAAATAAAATCATATTTTTAAACCATTCCTTATAATACACAACAATAATATATAAAAATGATATAATGTTGAAACATTTTCTAAAAAATTGATAGTTTAAACAAATAAATTTAAATATTAGGAAAATCATTGAATAAATAAAATATGATAAATTATATTATATATATCTGTATAAAATGAAATATATTTTTATAAATTGGTTATCAACGAATATATATTCCTTTATTGGCAAGAAGATATGATTTTTTAAAAAATTAATATAATCAACATTTTGTGAATTTAAAATAAGAATATAAATTATTATATATTGTTATGTAATTTTAAAAATATTCATATTTAATTAATTAAATTAAATACTTCAATAAAACTATAATAGGTTTTATTATGGATGTATTAGGCAAAAATCATTTTTTTATGATTAAAAAGAGTTTTTTTAATGTTTTCTTCATGTATTTTGATTTATTTAAACATTAGTTTACTCCATATTGAGAAATTTTTTTTAATATAAAATTTATCCCATATTTTAAAAAAATTATTAATATTCTATAATAATATATACAATTTTTTGGTTATAATACATAGTTATAATATTTATAATGATTTTATAACGGTAAAGGTTACAATAGTTGAATGGTGGGTTATGATAAATGAAAATGTTTACCATATCACATTTCAGATTCATTAATTTTATTAGGTCATGGGTATTAAGATTTTTCTTTATTATATTGTATTAATTTAATTTTTAGATCCACATGACAAGATAGATACATAAATTTAATAATAACCTTTCACGTTTTCTTATAACCTTCACCCACCTTACTTATTAAATGAAAAATGCAATCCGATTTTTCACAAATGAAAAGGGACATATTATTGTAAATATATATGAAAACATACTCCATGAACATAATAATTCTTTAAATTATTGTTATAGAATTTGAAAATTGATCTATCCAATAATGTTTAAGGATCTCTTCAAATGAGTATCCCTGAAGAAGAGTTCTATGTTCTTACCAATATTATTCTTGCATAATTATTTTTAATGTGCCTAAAAATATTCTATATTTATCCTAATGTGATTATATAATTTAATTCATCATATTATTATGTTATCAATTTAATGGTATAACAATTTTATATCTTATTCATGTTATTTGGAAAATGATGGCATTTCTTATTTGTATGTGTGTACTACCACCTCCATGCAGCGACATGATTCATTTTCCATTGAATTTATGTATTTATTTTATAACATGTGGTTAATATATATATATTTATATGATTTTAATGTTATAAATATGTATTTTTTGTTGTTAATTATTACTTTCCATTCTTTTATTCAATTTACCAAAAAGTTAAAATATCACTCGTATCTACAAGCATACAAACACATCTTGGATTTGATGATTTTCAAATTTTTTACCATGTTATAATAATGAAAATAAAGGAGTATATAATTATTTATAATAAAGTAAATTAGGTGTAAATATTATTTACATCATGGATACATGGACAAGTTTCATTATTAGAATGATTAAACTGAAGCATTCAGAGAAAATAGTCTACTTTTCACCAGAATGTTCACTATAATGAAGAAACAACCAATAAGTTCATACCTAAAAATTATAAATGGTTATAATATTTAAAATATAATATATATTTAATAGATAGATATTTATTATACATAATGTTTTCATTTCTAAAAGAATCAAGAGATTTGTTGTAAGGGATTATGTTAAAATAACATTTTTTGGGATTAAATATTTGAAATAAAAAATGTTGTAAATATTATATGTAGTAACCTTAAAACCCCATATATTTTATTATCAACTAGTAATATATCGATTTTCCAGGTAGGAGTGTAATGAAAACCATTTCAAAGGCTTGATCCTTTATAAATTTCACTTTATATGTCCTTATATTTTCCTTTGGATTATGCATTGTTCATGGGTGTCTTACAACCATAAAATTTAAATATAAAAACAAATTTTTTTAATTAAATTATTTTCAATAATAATTTATGAATAAATGGATTTATAAATAATCAATAAAACTAATGTGGAGTCATTGAACACAAGAGTTTCAGTATATTGGGTTTGTATTATGCCAGACATATTGTTTTCTGGCTTTAAGAGTTCTGTTAAAAGAAACCATTGGAGGGTGAATTATGAAATTAAAAAACTATTTTACTTAATTTACTTAAATGGAATAAAACATTGTTACCACAAATTTATAAATAATTATAATGATTTTACAGTGTTGAATGTATAACCAATCAGAGACTATAAAAGGATGTGATAAATTTAGTTCACATTGGAAGCACACAAATAAGGATCATTGAAAAAGATCAGGGATAATCATGAGGAGGATACTGAATGCAATGAAATCAAAAAAATTCATATAAAAATAATTTTTTCGGCAACAAGATCACTATTTTGATGAGACATGGATTGTTATTTTAATTATTTCATCTTTTTTAATTCTTTATAGTAATGGATTTATATAATCATTTTTTGTAATTATTTCCATTCTATGAATTATCTCGAATTTAAAAACTATTATTTAACCTCTCTATTATCACACAAACACATGATTTATCAATTTTCTATATACATGAAAATCATTATTAAGGATCAAATTATGAAATGATATCATTACCATCCACTTGTTCTTTTCCCACAACCATTCTTGGCCATATTCATCATTTTCCAAGGTTGTCAACGTTTCCTCATTATCAGGATGGATTCTAACAAGATCAAAACCTTGGATTGTAGGATAATGTGTGTCTAGAATTAGTATTTTTATTTTTTCAATGTATAATGATTTGTTATGGTGTATGAGAGGTGGGAATAATGTACATGGAAAACCATTCGGTGGCATGAATCAAGAAGGTTACCCCATAAGATCTGATCTCAAGTAACTAGGGTCTAGGAATCGATAACCAGAGGCTCGTAAATTACTTTTGGGTGATTTTACGTTGTCAAATCAGATGAATAATGATAAAGGGGATATATAATTTTTTAAATAACATTTATTTCTATATAATATGAACATACACATAATGTATATTTGAAGAACCCTTGGTGTGTACTCTATATGATGTGTTACCAAGGGTTATCATTGAAAAATTAAACATCACACACAACATTTAATAACCACATGTTGTGTCACGTGATCCATAAAGCATGAAATGTAATAAAATATATTTCTTCCAAATATCTACTTCAATATTCAAAATAAATATTGGGAGAGTATATTTTTAAATATTTTTTTGGAGGGAAACATTTGATTTATTTTCCTTGTAGTAATGGTTGGTATTTGGTACTCTAGAATGAGAACAATTTTATTATTTTTATTCCTTTTATCTGATGTATTTTTAAAATAAATATATCATCTAGTAGAACTCCATGTGTCTGAAGCAATCAAAAATATAATTCATTTGAATGTATATCACATCTTCGAATTTTTATCCTTCTTTATCAAAATCATTTAATATAGAAAAATAAGTTCATTTTTCATCTATTAATTGAAAATAATTATAGATGTTTCTTTCAAATATCATATTTTATTATGAGATTTATTTTACCATTGAAAAAATAGTTATTTCACATATATCATTCATCGTATATTCATGTTGAGGAATACCATATTCAATTTAATATTAGAAACTAATTTTTAATTGCAATTAAACATTCTTCTTAGACATAGAATATTGAGAATCATTTTTACTCAATTTAATTTTTTGAGATATTTTAGAATAAATTTATATATCATCCACCATAATATATTGTTAGTATGTATTTTTAATTTACTCTTTTTTGAATTATAGTTCCAATAAAATAACTAATACTCAACATGGTTATATTTTTAATATCATCAATATCTTTATTCATTGATTCCCAATCCTTAGGAATTATATCAACAAATTTATCAATTAACATTTCATCCATAAACACTTTTTAATCCATTGATTGTGAGATATTAACTATTTTAAAATTATCTAGATGAATAAATGTTATTGAGTAACTATATAGAGAATTTAAATCATCATACACTACATGAAATGTTTCAATCCTTATTCCTATATCATTTGATCTTAGAAAATAATTATATTTTAACTTACTTATTATAAATTTTTAAATTTTACTTGATGAAATATTACTATAGAAATTTCTTTCCATAAATAATAAAAAATATTTCAAGGACTTTAATTCAGATGATAATATTAATTTAATTATTTTAAAAAATGATTTTATACATATCTAGAATCATATAAAATCTAGTAATTATATGAATATATATTAACAAGTATTTATGATAATTTTTTTCATTATATCTCTCCACTTATCAAAATATATACCATCAAGGAAAAATGGACTACATAAATTAGAATTCCATAATGTCCAAAATAGAAAATCCTATTATTATAAAATTTATATACATTATTTTTTTGACATAATTATTGTAAAAATTTGTTGAAACCTGCACTGATATCAAATGATAAACTGATTGAGTATACAAATCACTACAATAAGGGGGTGAATTGTAGTTTATATAATTCCAAAATACCATTTATCTATCATCTGAATTCAAATTTATAATAAAATTATTTTGGAATATTATTTATACACATTAAGTTGTTAATTATATATATAAATTGTATATAATAAATAATATATTTTCTTTTCTAAAAATAGAACATGAATAAAATATTCTCAAACATATGCTTAATATAGATTAATAAGATGTAGTTGTTTTATAATGTATATAAGAAGGAATAAAACACTTTTTAAATAGTAATACCCTTTAACATTAAATTGTAAAGATATTTATAAACATAAATTTATGTAAACAAGATGTGACCTATAATACTGGTTGGCTACCTTGAATCAAAATCCCTAAAGATGAATGATTGACCACACTTGGTTTTATTATTCTGTAAAACATATGTTCCATTAAATTGAATATATTCTAAATATATATCCATTAGAACCATCTATCATATTGATTATACATTTGAACAATTAAGGCATAATACCATATAGAATTTATAAACGCCACCTCAAAAGTGATTCTATATGAAAAAAAATATATCACTAACTAAATAAGTGTACTCATGTATATGGAATTAAAAAAACCTAATTTAAAAATTTAAATAATTATTATAAGAAATATCTTCTTCTCATTGATGACAATACACTATTTACATATAAAACATAGAAAGGAAAACAAATCAGTTAGCACTCGAAACATTGGTACTACTAAAATATTATTAAAAATGAAATTTTAGAAGATCATATATGATATCATATTTATTTTTGTGGTTATTTTATAATATAATAACATTAATTTAAAAATTATATAGAAGGTTAATGTACCATCGACCATGGAAAAGTACATGGTAAGGGTTAGATTTCACTATCTTTTTATTATATGAGGTTGTTTATACGTGAGTATCTTTTGGGACTTGTGTATCATCCACATCCTTATTTCTTAAAATTTTATTTCAGAACATTTTTTATATTTCCAATAGTATGGTTTAATCTCAATTATACACTTGTTTTACTTTTTAAAAAATGTTTGGAAATGAATCATTCAGTAGTTTTCCAAACATGGTACTCTATGACCTTTTCAATGAATTAATCTAAGAATGATTTTTAGCTTATATAGTGGGTGCTGCAATTTTCTACTGTTATACACCTTCTAAGATTCCATTACAAGGTTATAATAATATTTTAAAAATAAATGTTTTCTTTTTTAAATAATGAGACTTTTAAATGATTTCAAAACAGAATGAGATATTACTCTCAAATACTTTTCATTTCATCTATGTCAACATCCTTTGGTGAATTTTTCACTTATTTTACGTTTATTTTTTATGATACAATCTTTATTATTGTATTTAAATTTTCTCGATCTGTTTGACAGTGGATTTGTTATTTTTAAACCATTCATGGTATATAGTTAATGTTTTAACATTTCGTATGAAAGTTATAATAAGAATGATTTTGTTATGTATCAACCTTTTCATATGATGAATGAATTGTACATAGTAAGTGCTAGGTGGATCATTCTATAGCTACTCAAAGCATTGGTAGGGCTCAAGAGACAAACTATTGTCTTTGCCCAAGGCCTTGGAAAAATCATCCTTATAGTCCTGGAAAGAGGCCTTGACTATGTGGTTATGATATCTAGCATTGTGCATTCCATCATAATGAAATTAGCTATTGATATTACATGTGATTATTATACTGGTAAAACATTCACTTGAATAAGTAAATGGAATTATATGATTTATCTTTTCAATATTATTCTAAATATTATTTTTAATGGAATTTTGTTTTAGTTTTATACAATGCATTAAATGTTTATGCCTATTTATGATTATTTTCGCTATATTTTTATCTTTATTGAGAATATTATCTCACCCTATCTTTATGATTGTATTTCCTATGATATGAAGAAGTAAATTATGATTAACCTACAACAATAGTCTAAATGATATGAATGTGGTCAATAGAGATAATGTTGCTATTGATTTTCATTTTATAATGTAATTTAATGTTCATGTATGTAATATATTTTCCAAAGAAGCTAATATGATCGGTCCTTCGGGACTTCATTCCTCGTAATCATGCCAATATCTTAATATAATACTCCGAATCTGGGTAACAGGGGTTGGGGAATTATAGTTTCTATCATAGGAAGTTTATTACAAACCATTGAAACTAGATTTAATTGAACTCTGATTAGACCACACAACCCTATGATAGACTTTCAGGATTAGTGTAGAATAATTTGCTAGAATTTTGGAAATATAGATATTTTGTCTTATTTCCAAGAAATATATCACTGTATGGATATGAGCAGGTAGAGGAAGCTCTAGAACAGATGTAAACATGAGTAAAAACTCTAACAAGTAGTTTTGGTCTTGACCCTGGGTATCCTGGTACATGATAATGGGCATTATTGCACTGTTGGTTGTGACACTCTCATGGGATATGCTTTGGATAATTCACAATTTCATTACAAACCATTATAAAGGATTAACGAGTATATACCTATTCATAGAAAACATTTTTATGATTATGGATTATATCCATAAAATTTTTAATTTATGTTAAGTGTTTACATATATGGAATTATGTATTTTGATTCATAAATAAATCTAAATTTTTCCATTGTTTAGAAATAGAACCTAGTATAAGGAACATAAATAGTATGCACATAATCTATGTTGGTATTTCCCTCCTACTCAATATTATTATTGTGAAGCTGGGGATGCAACTGGTGCTGACCAGCATTTCACCATACTGTGACAAATGGGTAAGGTTATTAATAATAACCTTACCCATTTGGAGCACCCTGATCCCAAACGTGGATGATCAAGGATAGACCATTTTATGAGGAAACACCAACTAACATTCAATGGGACAACAAATCCCTTAGTATTTGAGCAGTGGATAAGATCCTTAGAAAAAATATTTCATGCTTTCGGGGAGTAGTGAATGGGAAAATGTTGTCATGGAAGTTTATCGCCATAAGAGATAAGCAGATCAATGGTGGCCATTTATTCAAAACACAAAAGAAGATGAAGAATTATGAAATATATAATTGAGGGTTTTTAAAGATATTTTTTTAGAAAAATGCTTTCCTCATGTCCATAAACCAGATATGGAAAGATAATTTCTGAGTCTGAGACAAAAGAAGGATAAAAATGATTCAATGTATGAGGATAAAATTATAAGGATAGAAAAGCATGATTTAGTTTATATACACAACCCAATGAGTACGATTGATAGATTATTTGATGTTTTAAAACCATTTCTCTTTCGAGAATTAGTCTCAAAATCCTTATTATCATAGGAATTAATAGTCTCATGTGCTATGAAGATAAAATGGAATTCACTAAATTTGATGACATTAATGTAAAGAAAACAAAAAAGAGAATGGTGGATTCAGAGACAGATAAACGGAAAGAGGGAATGAAGGATTCTTCGTTATGTGATAATTGTGGGAAGTAACACACCAGTACTTGCCTAAAAGGAATGGGAGTTTCTTACAAATGTTTAGAAAAAGGTTACCAGGATCGTGACAACAAGGGAAAGAAAGAGGCTGTCAGTGTTGAATGCTACAGTTATAGAGAAATGGGGCATTATTCAAATTAATGTCATATGGACCAAGGAAACTTAACTCATAAATGGACAAGGGAGAAAGGCCATGTTTATTCTGTTACTAAAGTTAATGTGAAATATTTATTGTATTTGGGTTTTTGGATTCATGAATTATTTTATGGTTATTAAAAAATGTGATATATTAAAGGATTTTACTACAATAATTTTTTTTCATTAAGGTTTTAATATGATAATGGAAATCATATTTTCATTATGAAAAAATAAGAGAATCTATATGTCATTCGAGGAGTCTGATGTTACAATTGATTTTGGAATTTAGAGACCTTTTAGAGAGAGTTTGGACTTATGTATTTTGGATAACTATAAATGTTGGAATGTATTATGTTGAAAATTTAATATTATTTCATATGGGTAAAACATTTCATAATATTATTTTTAGAATAGTATAATACTATAGATTTAGAAAAAGGTAAACCTGTATGTCGGGTGATAACCCGTTGCATCCGACAAAGATGTAGAAATCGAACCCACAACCAAAGTTTGACAACGATTTATCACATACCACTATCCTACAGGAAGTCCCTGGTAAATAAAAAATAGCATTCTTCATTTAAATGGTATATGATAATATTTGTAACCCTATACAATTATAATAAATATAATACTTTTGAGTTATATTATATTTTGGAGTGAATGATTAGTTTGTGGTAGGAATTAGTTAAAAGATGAAACTCTACAAGTAATGTATATTTTTTTCATTCACATATTCTATGTCAAGATTAATTCATAAACTATAGGTAAGTGATCTTGAATCCAAAAATGTGTTTTCATAATACCTTATGTTTTGTTGAACCGATAATATTTAAAATCATCATTGATTGATGGATTTGAGACCATAAATTGGACACTTGTTTGTAATTGATGACCTCAACCAGTCCATATAAATATTTTTTTTCTCCAATTATGTGTCATTAATTTCCAGTAATGTTCTCCTAATCGAGATAATAATTTGGTGGTTACTTTTTCAATTCCCTTTCACTCTTATTAAGAGTAAATTTTATTAACCCAATTTTCGATGAGGGTTTTCCACAAAGTTATTTTTCTATTTTTTAGCTTTTATTTTGAAGAACAATTTAAAATTTTGAGGTCACAATTTATTGAATATGGGAGAATGTAACACCCCATTATTTCATAGCACGTTATCTCTAAAAAATAATTCAATTACTTGTGCTACACGCAACACCGAGTTCTAGAGCACTAGGGATTACTAAACTAGTCGTTCAAAAGGTGGTTTTGAATAATATTAACTAAAATTTGAATATTATATACTCCATATAATTATATAATCCATATTATGTGTTTCTTATAAATAATAAGAAAACAAATTCATTTTTTCTGATAAAAGAAGTATTTAAAAAAAATGTAATTTTTACCATCTTTTAAAGACGAACCATTTTTAAAACAAATATTTGAGAATTCAATGTAGTAAATTAAATGAAACTAAATTTTTTTAGAATCAAGAGATGAAAATCATGTTAGGATAAAATTTTTGAACTTTTTTGATAACTTTCATATTTTTATCACTAGTGAAAAATACTAAATTTTAATTGAAAACCACTTTTTAATAGAAATAATTTATACTGTAAAAATATTAATTTGAATGGTTTGGAAGTATATTTATATTATATTTTTAATAAATAATACAATTTAGGTCATTGTATGTAATTTCACTTTTAAACAGGACATAAATAAGTGTCAACCTTTTGATAGTTATTATTTTTTTTAAACACGCTTTTTGTTTTGACAATGAGAATTAATTTTAAATTTATTTCTGCCACTTCAATGTTTTGAATATAGAAAAATGGATTCCATATTTGAAATTAAGAGGTCAATATTTTGGAAATAATTCGTTTTTATTTTTAGACATTAAAAATATTTACATCAGTATGTATTTTATTTAACATGTTTAAAAGGTAAATATGGTAAATAAATGTAAACAAATATAATTATAATAATATTAAATTTCCCAATCAAGTGTTCTATTATTATTGGTTGATATATTTCTGCCCATGGACATCCTTGGCTCGATTTGGGGACCCCATGGCTCATCTTGAGAGTGATAATGACACTATGTATTAATTAATTTAAAGCAAGGACAAAAATTACATAAACATATATAATTTAGTAAAAAACATTTACAAGGGGTAATATAAGTTATCATTTCGACTATAAATAATAATTCGAAAACTAAAAATATTTCCAACATCATGGAATTTTTTTATAATTTTTAGACATCATGTAAATTAAATTATTTATGACATAGTAATAATGTAGTGTTTATCTCATTAAATAATAATTTAAATAAATGAGAATAAAAAAATAAAACAATATCCCAAATCTGTCCAATTCATATTGGATTATTTTATTTCGAAAATGATTCATCTTTTAATCAACTTTAATGTGTTTTGGACCACTATAAACCTATTATATTACATAATAAAATAATATTTTCAAGAATTCCTAAAGAGCCCCCCCCCCCCCCGTTATGAAAATCCCTCACCTCTAACCCTTTTCTCACACCTCTCAAGCCACATGGATCGCCTAAGCCCTACCCAATTAAGCTATCTACATCCTTATCTTTCTCTTAGATTCCTTAACATTGGTCTAATGCACTTCAAAGAAGCTTTCTGGTTCAAATCAAAGGGAGTTACCCGATTTGATGGTAATATATCCTACAAAGTTGTTTTCTTTTATTTTACTTCTCCAACAACCTAATCTCTATTCATTCCTTTATTTTATAACAAAAAAACAATCCTAAAAATACAAGGATATTTACATGACAATTATTTGAAATACACTTACATATACATCCATATAATTGGTATAGAACATAATGATTCTATGGACGATGAACAACTGCCACACAAAATGATGATTGTTCAATATTCTACTACAACTTTATATGGTGGCCATTATTATGGGACTATAATTATATATTATATTTATTAAATTTATTTAATCTATATTCTTCTGTAATAACCTTTTTTATCATAGCATTATTCTTTTTTGTTGTATATATACGATAATTTCATTTGAGGAAGTGCAGACTACCGCCACCTCAAAGTGATATGACTCATTTATACCATACCTGAAATTATAAAATATAGTGATAATGAAATTACATAATGTTTAAAAAATATTATATTGTACCAAAATAATAATATACTTATGTATAATTTTTTCTTCTTTCCATTAAAAAATAATAAAATTAAATGGAACTAGAGTTTGTGCATACGTACAGATTGTCGTCTCCACAAATTTGATAAGATTCATTACCCCTCATAAAAATTAAAGAATAAAATTCATTTGATTATTAAAAATTATATTTAATATCATTATATAATTCTGTATAAAAATCTAATATATCTTATCTATAAAAAACATGACTTAAATAACAAAACAGATAATGGAAAACGAATCAGTTAACACCCAAAACAATGATATTAATAAAATATTATTAAGAAAGTAATATTATATGATTATATATGATATAATTTTTTTGTATTTTTTTGTTCTATAATTTAATATAAATTATTTAGCTATTATAAAGGAGGATAAAGTATCCTAAAACAAGGAAAAGTACAATGTAAGTGTTAAATTTAACAATTTTTTTATTATCTGAGGTTTTTTATACATGAGTATCTTCCTGGACGTATTTATCACCCACATATGTGTTTCTTAAAAATGTATTTCAAATTTTTTTTAATATTTTTTATAATATGGTTTATTTTCATTTATATCATTTTTTTACTTTTTATAAAATGTTTTGAAAGGAATCATTTCGTCATTTTCCAAACAAGGAACTTTATGACCATTTCGACGAATTCTACTATGAATGTTTTTTATCATATATGGCGGTTGAGGAAATTTTTTTCCATTATAACACCTTATAAGCATACCTTACAAGCATAAAAAAATATTTTAAAAATAAATGTTTTCTTTTATAATTAAATATCTTTTAAATTATTTCAAAATAGTAAAACTCATTTCTCTCAAATAGTTTTCATTTCATCTTTGTCAACATCCTTTGATGTATTTTACACTTATTAAAAGTTGATATATTATTAAAAATCATCCATATAGTATTGAATATTTTTTTGATATGTTTTACTGTGGATGTGTTATTTTTATACCATTCATGGTATATATTTAAAGTATTAACATTTTGTATGCTAGTTTAATACATTTCTTTATGTTATGTTTCAACCATTTCATACAATGAATGCATTAGACTTAATAAGTAATGGGTGGGGACCTCTATATCTCCCTAATGAATCAGTAGGTCTCATGAGAAAAAATTGGGTCTTGGCACAAGGACTTCACAAAATCATATTTTTAGTCTTCAAACAAGGCCTTAGCTATGTTATTCTGATGTGCATCATTTTGCATTACATTATTAAGAAAATAAATATTGTTATTACATGTGATTATTCGACTATTAGAATATCAATGTGATGATGTAAATGTAATTTTTTGATTTATCCTTTCCATATTATGCAGTTGTGTATGTTTAAAAGGAATTTGGTTTAGTTATATACATTGCGTTAAATGTTAATGCTTATTTATGATTGTTCCCACTATATTGTTATCCTTACTAAGCATTTGAGGTCGCCCCATTCTTATGGTTTCTTTTCCCAGGATATGAAGATGTAAATTATGATTTTTCTATATGGATAGGCCAATGATATGATTTTGTTCAATGGGAACACCATGTTGTTTTTTTATTTGAGGATGTAATGTAAAACGTATGTATGTATATAGTAATTCTAAGGCTACTAAACTAATTGGTCTTCATGACATGATTTCTTGCGATCATGCCAATGTTATGTAATAATGCATCAACTCTTGGTAACTATGGTCAGGGTGTTACATGGTAACAAATACGCAATAATAGGAAGGAATGATCTGAACACACATGAACAACTCTATAACAAAACTATGTGATATAACTTGTACACCACCTACCTTGAATCTAATGATGAATGCACTATTAAATGTATCCTTAAATCTTGACCCAAACCCTCCATGATGTTTCATCCTACATTTCACTATAAAAATTTGGGTTTAGTTCATCAAAAGAAGATTAAAGAAACTACAATATCTTATCTAGAAAAGAGAGTCAAGAGGAATATTAGTCTTACTCAGATCATAAATTTGTAACCAAATACATCCAAATGTCCTATAAAATAGAAAGATCGATCCTTGGAAGCACATGGAGTATTGGGTTTTTCATTAGGGTCGAGAGGCAATGAATGGAGGAAAATCCATGGTGAGGATTTAAAATCCTATAGTGGTAATTTGGTATATTTATCAGTTATAATATATAGCATGGATTACCCACACAATTTTCCAAATCATTCATTAACTATGAATGATCCTCTACCCCAAAATCAACCCTTCGCATAGTTTGTTAGGAATTCTGGATAGTTATCATAAATGTGCATTAACCATGCATCTGCCTCATTCTAATTCTGTATGGTCACATGGGATTCTCCACACAGTTTTCTCCAACCGTGCGTAAATAATGTTACATTCATAGAGAACTCTTTTTTCCTCCAATTTCATGCCCTGAAATCTTGGAACACCCTTCTACCTTATCATGAACATGGAAAACAGTAATCTAACCAAAAGAATAGACATGAACTAAAATATAAACAAACACACACCTTACGAAAATTTGGGATCATACAACCTCCCAACCCTGTAATCACTCATTCTCAAGCATCTCTTGCATAACATCACTGAGGTTCCATAATAAGAGGTTATTCTTCTTGGACCTCCTAACAACTCCCATTTCCGACTTTTATCATTGAACACTTGAATGCATCAAGAAAAATTGAACCGAGGAATGGTCTTGACCAACAATACTTCTTCACAACAACCCCCAACACAAACAATATACTCTTCAATGAGTGATCAATATCGACCACATATGAACACATGGACTTAATAGAGAAAACTTATGTAATAATGAATATCTCACAACACATGGAAACTTAAAACACAACATTATATCATCGTGGATGAACCAATCGACAACCTATAGGTCTGATAATCTACATAAATCATGACCCAAATATGTTGGAATCTGATTCCTCCATTTTCAAAACCCCATTGACGACCAAAAATATTATCACTAATCAGAAACACATTATCATTCCAACCATATTTCCCAACATACGTTGACCCACTACTCATGTATCAATGATCCCATTAAAAACAATTTATTAACGCAAAACCAATACTCTTGGGTATTATACTGATTAATCCCATTCTTAAATATCTCTAACAGGGACAACACAGGTGAACCATTACCACTGTAGTCCCTCCAACAGAAATCTCAGATCATGTCACCAAATACCCATTTATCCTTCATGGTTCTCTTTACCCCATGCAGATACTTGGAACCTCCACTATCTATGAAAGACCACCATAAATGCAACATATTTTTTAGATAATAACTAACACACCCACTGAGGTAATTCTATATCTTATGGTAGAATCCCATCAAAATGTCACTAATTCCCTTTAAATCACTGTTAGGCTCCACCATCCCCAATACTATTCCCAATCACTATCACCCCTACCATAAACACACTATCTAAATAATAATATTTTTCACTCAATCCAATTCCAAAATCTGAAACACAATTCTCTTCCAAATATTCCTACCAAAGGTGATTTAAATCTCTGTACATTCATCTCTTTCTTAGAGTCAAGTAAAAAAATTTCAGTTGACTCATCCTGGAATAATTAGCTTCACCGTTGACATGGCAGTACATCAAAAAGAAAAGCATCCCTTCAAATTCGAGAGTTTCAAAATGAAAATAAAGGATCTTACCCAAGAATAATTTTTATTTTAGTTATAATTTTAGAACTCAAACTCTCATTCCTCGTACTAATTTTAAATTCTTCCGCACAATTTGATTAAAAAATGAATTTAAAATTTCATTCAAAACCACCGTGAGCACAAATCAAGTGACTAGCTCGGTCAACCACCATAGTCAAGGCCCACATGGCATTTCAAAGAGGTCCATCATAAACTATAGAAGTTCCTTATTACATCAACTCAATGTTCACCTCCCAACATTCATGACGGGCCCATCACTCACCACCTTAAGAGTTTCATTACCATTATTCCCTATATGGGATTCCAATCACCATAGATCACACCCAACCATACGCTAACTCCCAAAAATTTGGCATGGTTTTATATCCTCCCTCAGAATAAGAGATCCAATATCAACACATTTCTACTTCCGGCATCCATGTGAGGTAACCACATAGTTCACCGACAACCGTCCAATCCCAAGGAAATATCCTAAGATCATCGACGGTGTTTATCCCACCATCACACTTCATGTATGCCTTCCCCATGACAGTAAAATTCACGTAGTCCATCATCCTACCAAAACACATTCATGTTTATATGAGTAAATCCAACATTTCTCAATATACATGGGATGATATTAGGATGTTGGGCATGATTTCCACTAGCTGAGGTACACTATGAAGTTTTCAAAGAAAACCACACCCAACTTATTTATTTCTGATATCACCCCCCAAAAAAGGATCACCATGATCTAGTAAGGATATTAGGCTTCCCTACTTCCCACCTCTCGTCATCATTTTACAACCACCACTCAAGCATGATTTCCAAATGAATATCTCCAAAACCCTATAACCACCTATCAAGGAGTAGGAAACCAATTTGTTTCTTGGCACTATTTCCACAACACCACTCCAGTTATTCTTGTATGATCCTGAAAATTAACGATCTATCACTATGGTTTTCCATACTAATAACATTAATGGTTTCTCGCATGACCATGAATCACAGTTTAGTTTCATAAGTAAATATAGATGAATATCCAATTTGAATTCATTCCCTAATAGTGTGTTCCCAAATATGGACCCCTTATAGCCCTCTAGGTTTTGAGCTTTCCATCAACCACTCTCACACTGACTCTTGAACTGCCACATGGGCATAAACTAGTGCCCACAAACACATATAGACATGCATATTTGTATGTCAGCATCATGGGCCCCATGTAATTATCAACATCATACCCAACAACCACACTATTTCATAAATAAATTCCATCCATGGGATGCAATTTATCAATTCTTAAATTCACTCATATAAATCGATCCCTCTTTTGATTAGATTCCCTTGCCTCCTATTCTGATGTAACTACATCACTGGACTAGCATCCAATGAGGTCACTCGTGATTTCAATAAAACAACCAAGGCATCATCATAATGCATTTCACATCACAAAATAACTGACCTACCCACATATCCATTGAGTATATCCTTCACTAGATTAAATCATCCACATTCCACTGCCAATGTCTATCATCCACAAATATGAAAAACAGCAAAGAGAACTTGGAACTCCATCTCACCTCCTTCATTGGACAACATTATGTTCAATTGATACCGGTTCCCTAAACTGAAGTCATGGTAGACAAAAACCATTGATTCACACACTCCTCGAGTTACCAATGAATCAATGTTTTTGAAAGACACACTCACCCACATTTTGATACACACTATGCCTAGGGCGCATAGACACTATTTTACCTATGTCCCACACCAATGTTAATCATACACAGACATTAGAATTATGAGCCAAACCCCCACTATATGGTATGATATACAACATGCAAGGCATGAACCCTTAAGGTTCACCACAACCACAACCACACCCATCTATAATGACACTAAAACCAAGAACCTCATTCTTATAACCATCGTACAACCTTCAAAATTAAAAATTGAATGGTTCATTGATTTAAAATTAATAAACAACACCTTAAATCATTAAGGAAACACAACCAATTTTTACACAATGAGGAATGTCCAATGGTTCACGCTTTAGAACATTCTAATTATCAAAATTCATAAAATAGATACATACTCATATTTATATCAACATACATTTTCATTAGAAAAAATTAATGGAAGAAAAATTAGTATATACCACAATTGGGGAATCAACTACCTCCTATAATTATCCCTCTCCACATACACTATTCCAATAGATGTGTTTACAACTCTACCACTACCCTTAATCCTAATTACAATGGGTCATGGTCAACATGGGGAAAACCATATTACTTAATCATAAAACATTCATCAAACATATATTTAATCCATTTACATTTTTAACATCCAAATATTTTCACATAGGGACATTTCTTCTATCAAAAATTGATATAGACGTAATTTTATCCCATTTATAATTTCTAATAGGAAAAATTCATTAACTATTTCACTGCAACATTAGTAAAGCATTATTTTTTAGACGCCATTAAATTATTAAATTTACCACTACCGAATATTTTTTAATTGGTCATAATTTTTCTTTATATGCAATATTAAATAACTATACATTTAATTATTTTTAGTAACCCAAATTTATTAGCATTATTAGGATCCATTTTCAGAAAATTTTCCAAATAAGTAAAATGCATTATACACTCTATTCCCCGCACAACCATTTCATGTGTTCCTATCATGATGCATACCCACAATATCCTTTGGTGGATAAAATAATGTATGAATGCATAACATCATTCCATCCTATCCATGACAAATAATTTCATAAATCAATCAAATCACATGTCATGTGTGTCACCCAATGGTGAAATATTATTGAAATATAAAAACACACATTAAGAATAAAAATTACCACCATAGGTGACATGGGTTTTCCATCATACCTAGGTTAAATAATCCTAAGAACTATTTCATTACCAAGTCCGAACACTGTATTAATCTCATATCTACCATGCCAAAATAGTTATAATGAGAAAAAAACTCCACTGATACTACATTTTAATGTATCAACCTGTGTGCCATGAACTAAGTCCCCAAGTCAGGTCATCACCGGACCTGAGGCACACCGTTCCATAAGCCTGAGGTTTCCAACTAGTATTGAACGTCTAAATTTTTCATGTAGGGAGACTATACAATGTTTTTAATAGTAATTGAGAACAATAAATATATAAAATAATAGATGTAACATGTAAAAATCAATGAACAATCCAAAATATCCATTTCCCCTCTAGGTATAGACCAAAACAAATAGTAAATATCCCATGTCTTACTACAAGGCCAATTGAATAGAACTCAAAATATGAAAAATAGTTGAAATCCAAAAAAACCCTAACTCCACATATGGAACCTCATATATGAATGTCTTATTCCCCACAATAATCCTTAGCATATGGACCTAGCCCTTATCCTGACCTAAAATCATAAATTCTACTAGGGTATCCAAAGACGAACTAAGTAGGGTGTGGGAAAAACTAAGTAGGGCACTAGAAATAGTGTCTAAAAATATCTGATCTAGCTGATAGTGCATGAAATTATAAATAAATTACAATTAAACGAAATAAAATTATGAAGCCACTACATGAAAATCTCTACATAGCTATTATTATCAAAGTTCCACTTAATTTTGTCTCTTTTATTACTAGTTCATCATTATTCACTAAATTTATAAGTTATTCATTCACATAAATCATATAAGGTTCATGATATTTTTCCTTTTTCATATAGGAATTATTAAGTCTGAAACTAACTACGGATAATATATCACCACATCACAATATCCTCACCTCAACACCTCAGTCTATGTGGAATTCAACCATTAGGGGAATAGATCTCAGTCCACTTCTCTAAACCATGCATTGTGGGTAAAGGTAGAGAATTTGTCTAACTCAACACATGGGAGGAGCCTCAATCCATTATCCTACACATCAACCCACGTGCACATTTTTATCAATCTACTAACCAAACAAACATAACAAAAACCAAACACAAATAATACATATAAGATTCATACCGTAATAGAATAAACATAACAACAAAATATTTAAATAACATTCCACTTATATCAACATGGGTATTAATACATTCTTATAACCCATTAATACATTTTTTTACACGTCAAAGCATATCTGACCCATTTCACATTCCTATTCGTTAACCCATTACGTATGTTCATAAATTTCCATAACATAACAAATAATCAACAATTACCATGTATTAACTGTAGTTACTGGGAACAGCGGAATTGTGTTAGAGGGTGTACCCAACATTAATTTTTGCATTAAACAACGTTCAATATGAGATCGTCATGATAATAAAACACTCGATCTTTGGAATATAATGAAGAATTAAAATTACGATAAGGGTCCTGGATCCATTGATTGTATCATCATAATATAGTTATAATTAATTTAATTAATTTATAAGAATTTCCTTGATGGAATTCTTTCTTCATTGATGTCTCTGGTCACGATCCGATGTGATCTATTGTTGCGTCGTAGAATCCAAGTGTAGGATTCCTCTTGCAGTGATAAAAGTGTACTCCATGTATATCTGGATGTCGCATAAGGGATCTCTATGTGATGGCGTGGAAGAACCCTCACTTGTGATGTATGCCTTTGATTTCCTTGATCCGGTGGTAGTGGATATATCTTGGTCTTGAGGGCATTCTTGGAGGAAGGAGTTATTTCGGCATTGATAGAATTATCCAGAATTGTTGTGCACAATGACTGGGAAATTTCTTTGGTGATGTGAGGATATTTATAATTAGGTTTGAGGTTATAGAGTTATGAAAATAAATAAATGTGTTACACATTTTATTTATTTCATTAAATTTTATTGAAAACACCCATGTCCAATTATTAATTCCTTGACATGCGCCCACACTGGCTATAATAAATAGCATTTAATAAAAAAATTATTTCGTCAATATCCCGACTAAAAAACTACACAATGTGTGTTCATTAATACAATGCATGTACTTGTTTTTCATTTCCTTTATTTCCTCCACCATATTTATTAGACCTTGAATAGTGGATATTTTTTAATGAAATAAATGTAATTGCATTACTCACTACTAAATATATTATTTCACACACAATATATTCTCTTGAATAACTATTGTTGAAATAAATGACATCAGGCACCCTTGAATAATTATTAAACCACAGTCGAGAATAATCATTATTAAACTTGTTAAAATAATATTTAACTTGAAATAAATAGACACACTTAGTGTGTGGCCCTATAGGCCACATTCTCAGTGGCATTAGGTAGATCCTACCTAACGTCAAAGGTAAGCATCTAGCAACATGCCAAGGCACCCATAGAGAAACAAGTTAAAGGCGCAATGACGTGTCACCTCCTACAAACGTTTACCTTGTAATGCAATCCATTTTTCTCAATATCTCTAGTCAAGCAGGTTGCATGCTAGTTCCATCAACCCATGTGATCGATTATTCATTCTTTGACATCATATAATTGAACTCGCTCATACCTTACCATGGCTATGGATTTATTTATGCTATATCAATTCCATCAAAGGGCCTGAGATATCTACTTCTGTTATGGAACAGAAGGGAAAAATCCTTTCTCACATTATCTATTAATGCGGTATTACTCTTGAAGCACCCAATGTATACTTGCTCGCTACGAATAGTGTGTCATCACAGTTTTTTTCAATACATGTTAGTTCGTGAGTTGTAAAACCCATTAACAATAATCTTAAAGTATAAGGATGAATACACACATCCACAGATAGGAACATCCAATGACACTATGAAATGTGGATTTCCTACTGGCGGGTCTCATTCTCATAATATCCTCCGGGATATTACCAAGGGCACACACCATGAGAAGTTTCCTCAATGTTTTATGAGTCCTCACCCGTAGTGGAATGTATTATTTTTTTCCATCAAAAAACAACTTCTGGCTATAGAAAATATTTTTAAGAATAGTGTTATGGCACTTCAGGGTTCTCATAACTGCATGGATCCACTATGACCCTTTAATGGAACAGTTGTCCTTAGGATATTATCACATGCATTGTTATGCAGAAGGGAAATCAATATGTGAGATGGTATTTATTAATGAATAATGTAAACAGTTGTTGGTTCTAAGACACCAACTCTAACTCCAGCTGAGTCCCACTTGGACTAGAGCCAACTGTTAACAACCTTTGACCCGCTATAACTCACATGATATTAATGGTTCTATTGAGATAGCCTTTAGTCATGGAGTCTATCACATTCTCTTTTGTGGACACTCTGACCATGGCAACATCACCCCTTTGATAAAAATCACTCAAGAGGTGATACATATGAATTATTTTCTTTGTCTGTTGATGTGACCTCTGTTCTTTTTCCAGATCCATTGCTGGAGTATTATTACAATGCAACGTGATATGATCATTACTACTGGGCACCACCTCAAGCTCTTGGACAATGTTATGAATCCAGATGGCTTACTTGGATGCATCAGAAGACAATATATATTCAAATTCCACTATATAATCAGTGACAATTAGCAGATTTGAACTCTTACAGCTCACAACTCTTCCTTTGAGACATAAAACATATCCATATTGTGACATCAGATCGTTATAATATATCTAAAAACCAACATCGGCATACCCTCTAATAACAGACTCCTCATCTCCTCCATACACCAAAACATATCATTAGGTCTTCTCATATACTTAAGGATAGTCTTAACAACAGTCCATTGTTTTTCTCCAAGATCTGCTTGATATCTGCCAACCATGGTCAGTGCATATGAAACATCAAGCCTGGTACATAACATGGCATGTATGACGTATCCTATAGTCGAAGCGTATGGGATCTTACTCATTATATCATTCTCATTTTTTGTATGTGGACACATTTTCTTAGGAAGATGTAGGCATTGTGACAATAGAACTAATACCCTCTTGGATTGTTCTATACTAAATCTATTTAGTATTTTGTCAGTGTATGTATGTTGAATTAGTCCAAGAATCCTCTTGGATCTATCATGAATGATCTTGATCCCTAGAATTCAGGTTGCTTAACCCATGTAATTCATGGAGAAACACTTGTTCAACCAGTCCTTAACTGACTGTAAGACAAGTACATCATTTCCAATAACCAATATGTCATCAACAAATACCACTAGGATTATGATCTAATTACCATTAAACAACTTATAATCACATGGCTCACGTTCGTTCTTAATGAAACCAAGTTTTTTTTATGTCTTCCTCAAATCAAATGTTCCATGGCATGGATGTTTTCATTAATCAATTTATTAATTTCTACAACTTTCAAACCCGATTGGCTACAATTGGTGTCACAAATCCTTGTGGTTGTGTCATATAGAAATCATCTTGATGGATCCCATTAAGGAATGATGTTTTGATATCCTGAAACGCACGGCCGATTGTCGCCTATCGACCAGTCAAGGTTCCGGTTCTCTGCTAATGTGTATAGAAACACTCGAGTCGAATCCTCGGCAATGGTACTTCGTAATAGTCGATTGTTTTTAGTTATTTGTATTCTTATTGGGGGGGTGTTTGCAGAGCGTAATTGAAATGACTAATTTATTATGATTGATTTAACAAATTTATAATGATTGGGGTGAGTTCATCATTATGTTAGTTAAGCTTGTGATATCTTTGAGCTTTGCTTTATATTTCATTTAAATTAACACCTATGTCACAAGATGATGTTGATTAGAATTCCTAAGTGTTAAGGCTTTAAACCAAGCCTTAACATAACTTAAGGTTATAATATCAATCAGATCTTATTTATGGTGGTGTATTTATTGTTCCAATAATCCATGGAGACCACATGTTGAACAAAACAAGTCATTAATGCATTACATGTTAAGTCCAACATTCACAATGTTAATTCAATGAATATTCATCGAGCAGAAGCTCTCAATCAATTAACATACCTAAATTATAACTCACCCCAATGATAGATTTACACAGAAATTTTTTTGTTTAATAATTTGGTTAAAATGATTATTATTATAAACTAATAAGAGAAGAAAAATAAAGGGATAATAATAGATTGGTACGTCGACACACACACACGAACAATGATGATAATTGAAAATGAACTTTCGATTGAATGAGGAAGCTAATGAAGGGAAGGGGATTGAACTGAATTTAAACTATTTTAAGAACATAAATATTAAACTACATAAGGTGAATGAGAATAAGAGATATCGAAGAAGTAACTTGCATTAAAACAGAATTATAATGATAGAGACTTACAAAATTACAAAAATGAAGAACAATAAATTAAGTGAAAACAAAAATAGGAGTAACGGTCTCTAAAATGAATAAATGAGTGTGGAAGGTCTTCACAAGACATTTCCAAGGCTTTTGTCGTGCCAATATAATCTCCTCTGTTCTGAAATGCCAACCCCTCTCAAGGAGAGAAGGGGAGAGTATTTATTGCCCAAGGAGTGGACTGTTTGCATTCCCAATGTGTCCCTCCACTTGCATCGACAATTTGGCTATTCAAACAGCCGAATATCCAAATATCTCCTTCTTAATAGTTGTATATAATAATGTTTTCTGACTACTGTTAAATTATGGATGCATTTGGACAAATGGATCCAATGTTATGGCGGTTTTATTAAACAAAGGTAAACTGTCCATTTCTTTCCATGATTTTTCGATGGACACAATGTGAATGGATTTAAGAACCGGAAGATGACTTCAAATACGAATGGTTTTTTCAACAATGTCGGCCACCTATATCTCCTCCTTCACACTGATAAATCTCAGCACGATTGGATGCTTACATCATGATCTATGCGAAGAATACTATACTAATTTTATTTATTGGACAGAATGGTGGGCTGGACTTCAAAGCTTTATTTGGTTCCCTTGTACTTGGAATTTGGGCTTGAAAGTTTTTTCCATGATGACATGTTGTGCCCCCCGAATTATGGTGGAGAGTTAATGTTTTTGGACTTTTGGATTGAGCCCAATAAATCAATCTTCAATGCTGGTCCAGTTTGTTCATAGATTCATTGGTATTGTTTGTGAGGACCATATGACCTTCAAATGGCATAATTGCCTCCTCGTACCTTATAATGAAATGTTTTATATTGAATTTAGAATCCTAAAAAACAATAACCACACAATTTGGATCAGTATAGTGACAGTTATTATTAAAACATTAAACTTACTCAATTGGACTACTTCTAAAAATGCTCAAAAATTATACTTAATATTAAAACATTAATATTTCACAAAAATTATGCACATTTCATATAAAATCAGTAAAGGGGGAATATAATAAGTCATGAAAATATTAATAACATCAACTCCCACACACTTTTTTTGAGCATTTCCTCATGTGTAACAAATATAAAAACATGACATAATCATTTTTACTCACCAAAAGATATTAAAATTTTGTTTTCTCCAATCAGGGGAGGTTTAGACTATTTCACTCATCCATTTTGAATTCCACCACAAGTTGTTATAGAAACAATGTTCTAAAACTAATTCATTTTTTCATGCTCAAATTTAGAAATGGAAAATGTGGACACTCAAAACTCATACCTCTCAGGATGGTAAAATTCATTTGTGGAGGTTCACTCTTTCACTAACCAAAAGTGAAAGTCATAGATTTTGAAAGAGCTCTCAGCTTACAATACCTTTCCAAAGTAAACAATAATCAACAGGTCTTTTTAAGGGGTTTTTCGGTGGCTATGGGACTGTAGTAATATAATTTCCAAGAGAGAGAAAAATAGAGTTAAAATACCAACATAGAAAAAGCAATGCACATTTTTTTAAATAAAACATGGAAGGAAATGAAAACACATATTTACAAGGGAATGATTGTGTAAAGAAAGACACAATAGAGGAAGAAAATATGAAAGTAATGAAAATATGGAATATTTACAAAACAAAAAACTTCTCCCAATAAGAATATAATGCAAGTGTTCTATTTTTCTTTTCCTTTTTTTTCTTTTTTTTTCAAAAGTTGACCTTGAAACAGATCTCACACTCATATCTCAACCCATGTATGATCTCCTAATGACACTAATTGTAATATTTATAACAATATCAAAGGTTGAGGAAGAGTGATTTTTGACCTACCCAAGACACAACCCATTGTTTCATTTTTTTTTTGAATTTTTATTATTTTGATTTTGTTTTTGAATTTTTTTTGAAAACTTTTCAATATCATTTTTACAATACATTCCCAAATCCCACTGAATGACAACCTCCCCCCCCCCACACTAAAATGAAAGATTTCCCTCAATCATATGATTACACACCCTAAAGTATGGAAATGATACCCAAAAATGAAATCCATTCCAGCCACACTTAAATTTCAAAAACTTATGCAATGAAAATCCATGTTGATATTGGGTGGGATAATGTATTGGTCTTGTAATGTGGCTATCAAGGAAAAGGTTTTAATAGGCTCGAAGGGGATTTCAAAAGGAGGATTAATGTAAGAGAAATGGGAGGCTATCTGGCTATTGTGATTCTCATGTGGTTCAGAAAATGCCTTTATCATATTAATGCACACTAAAGTAGGAAATTCAGATCGAAGTTCCACAAAATCAAGACTCACAAATGGGGGTGAAAACACACATTTTGAAAATATGGCCATAGTTGGCCTTGTCATGAAAGCAAATTTTGATCCTCATGGTTCGGGAAAATCATTTTCCAAATCAAAAAGTGAGCATTCAAAATTTGTTAATTTTGACACAAAATTGTTTATCCAAAGTGATGATGAAAATACAAAATTTTTGAGATGAAAACATGTCTGTTAACTCCCCAAAATGGTTGGACAATATTTGAAAATTGGAAGGTGAGTAATCATGACTCTAGAGATTTTTTTATTTGTTTTAAGTGATCAATTTTTTTTTTGTTTTTTTTTTGTTTTTTAGGTTTTTATTTGTTTTTGTGTTTTTATAAAGATACACCAATATAAAAGAAAACTCTAAAATAAGGTTTTTGATAAAGAAAGTGGTAAAAAAATGAATGAGAGAGGAAGAAGTATAAAGAGTTAGAGAGAGGAAGAGATAGAGAGAGAGAGTTAAAGGGGAAGAGGTGCCCCTGGTTTAGATTTGGTGGGTTTCTATCTCTATCCAGTGGTGGGTCAGCTAGAGAAGTTGGGGATCCAGTGGAAGTTGATGTTGTTCCAAGATTTCATTTCCTCTCATGGTGATGCTTTAAATTATGTCCATTAACCGTGAATGTCCTTTTGGAAGAGGGGTCTTGGACATGCACTGCACCAAATGGGTAAACGTTAATAATAACAAAAGGACCTTCCCAACAAGAATTAAGCTTACCTGGATGAAGAAGAAATCTATAATTGAAGAGCATTACCTTTTCACCATCAGGAAATACCTTTCTCAGGATGTGTCTGTCATGGAGTACCTTAGCCTTCTCTTTTTACAGATTGGAATTCTCATAGGATTCAAGTCGAAGCTCCTCCAGTTCAGCCAATTGCAACAATCTATCTTCACCAGATTTTTCACAATCAAAATTACATGTTTTCACAGGCCTAAAAGAAATATGTTGGATTTCAACTGGTATGTGACATTCTTTACCAAAAACTAGCCCAAAAAGATACATCCCAATGGGTGTTTTATAGGCAGTTCGATAATCCCAAAGTGCTTCACCAAGTCTCTCAGGCCAATCATTTCTGGTGGGTTTTACAATTCTCTCATGTACCCTTTTCACTTCTCTATTATAGAGTTCAACCATGCCATTTTTTTGAGGGTGATATGAAGTTCATGTTTTATGCACAACCCCATTATTTTTAAGAAAATCATTCATGGTTCTATTACAAAAATGGGTTCCTAAGTCACTGATCAAGGCACGTGGTGTGCCAAATATTTGGAAGATGTGGGTCTTCAGGAACTCACTAACAGTATGAGCATCATTCTTCCTAGTGGGTTTGGCCTCAACCCACCTTGAAACATAATCGACTCCAAGAAGAATGTATGAGAATCCATTGGAAGGGGGAAATGGTCCCATGAAAATGATACCCCAAACATCGAAGATCTCATAGAAAATTAAAGGCTTTTGGGGAATTTAATTTCTCTTTGAAATTGTGCCAAACTTTTGGCATGTGGGACATGATTGAAAAAACTCATGTGAGTTTTTTAAGAGTGAAGGTCAGAAGAATCCTGAATCTCGGACCTTTCGGGAGGTCCTTTGTGGTCCAAAGTGGCCACCTCTGGGAAGTGAGTGACAGAATTCTAAGATGGAAGAATTCTCATTTTCTTCAACACATCTCCTAATTACCATGTCTGCCCCAGTTTTCCAAATTTTGTTTTCTTCGCAAAAATAGTATTTTGAATCACTTTTCAACTTTATTTTCTGTTCTTTTGAATACATTTCCGGAAAAACACCAGAAACCAAGTAATTTACAATTGGGGAATACCATGGTATTTTTGGAGTGTGAGATGAAAGGTGCTCAGTGGGTAATTCATGATCGATGATTTCAGATTGAGAAGAATTAGAAATTCTACTCATGTTATCAGCCACATGGCTTTCTTTTCCTGGTCTATCTTTGATTTCGAGGTCAAACTCATGGAGCATTATGATCCATCTTATTATCCTTATTTTAGAATCACCTTTCTTGAGTAAGAACTTAATAGCAGAATGGTCTGTAAAGCTGATGATTTTGGTACCTAAGAGATAAGACTGGAATTTATCTAAGGAAAAAAACCACACAAAGTTCTTTTTCAGTGATAGTGTAGTTAGATTGAGTTTCATCCAATGTTTTTGAGGCATAATAGATGACATGAGGAATTCATTCTCTTCTTTTACCAAGAACAACCCCAACAGCTCTATCAGAAGCAGCACACATCAATTCAAAGGGTAAAGACCAATCTGGGGGTTGGATTATCAGGGCAGATGTAAGAGCAGTTTTGACTTCAACAAAGGCTCTCTTTCAAACCTCATCGAAATGGAAAGTGACATCATTTTGGAGAAAATGAGTGAGTGGGAGGGAAATTTTACTGAAGTTATGGATGAATCTCTGGTAGAAACTAGCATGACCGAGAAATGAACGGATGTCTCGAACAGAGTTGGGTTCAGGAAGTGATTGGATCACTTCAATTTTGGCAGGATCGACTTCAATACCATCTTTTGAAACTATGTGCCCTAGAACAATCCCATTTCCAACCATGAAGTGACACTTTTCAAAATTTAACACAAGGTTACACTTGAAACACTTTTGAAGGACAAGAGAGAGTGAATTCAAACAAGATTCAAATGATTCACCATAAATGGTGAAGTTATCCATGAAGACATCCATGCAGTGTTCAATGAATTCAGAGAAGATACTCATCATACACCTCTATAATGTTGCAGGAGCATCACAAAGTCCAAAAGGCATTCTTCTATATGCATATGTTCCAAACGGGCATGTGAAAGTAGTCTTTTCTTAGTCCTAAGGTGATATTGGGATTTAAAAATAGCTGGTATATCCATCAAGAAAGCAACAGTGTGACATTCCTGCTAATCTTTCTAGCATTTGATCAAGGATTGGAAGAGGGTAGTGATCTTTTCGTGTTTCAAAATTCAATTTTCGATAATCGATGCATACACGCCATTTGTTCTTCACTCGAGTTGTGACTACCTCCCCATGTTCATTTGTGACAATAGTAATCCCACCCTTTTTAGGTACAAATTGAATTGGACTAACCCATTCACTATCAGATATTGGGTAGATAATACCTCCTTGATGAAGCTTGGTGATCTCTTCCCTAACTACCTCAAGGATGAGTGGATTGAGTCTTCTTTGTGGGTGTCTAATTGGTTTGGATGATTCCACATGATGGATGTGATGCATGTAAAGGGCAGGGTTGATTACTGATATGTCATCTAGGGTCCAACCTAAGGCCTTTTTGTTTTCCTTTAATACTTGAACAAGTTTGGACTCCTTGGTTTCAGTATGTGTGGCAGATATAATGATAGGATATGAGTGATCATGGAAGAGGAATGCATATTTCAGGTGTGCAGGAAGAGGATTCAGATCGGTCTAATATTTCACTTTTGGGATCGAAAACTCAGGAATGGAATAAGGGACTTCAGTTGCTTCGAGTTCATTATCCTTAATACATTCCAAGGTAGAGGAGTAGAGATCCTAGTTGAGATGGGATTCAAGAGAGTTTTCAAGATCCTCTAAATTGATGGAGTCTATGAATGAAAGGTCCACATAAACATCACCATTTATGAATTTTCTAATCATGGTGCATATTTCACAAGATCCTTTATCATTAGAACATGAAGAACATGGTGGATTGGGGTTCTATTGACTCTTAGAAGTGTCTTCAGAAGCACGGATTGAGAATGCAGAGTGATCCTCAGATGGGAATCGCATGGCTTGGAAAATGTTGAACATGACCAGTTTGTCACTGAATTCCATGGACAAGATGCCTAAATGGACATCAATCTTGGTTCTCGCAGTCATGAGGAATGGTATTCCTAGAATTAGGGGAGATCGAGAAGAGTTCATCTCACCTTCCATGTCAAGGACATAGAAATCAGTAGGGAAGATAAGATCATTGACTCGGACAAGGACATCCTAAATTATTCCCTCAGGACTGTTTGTGCTTCGATTGGCTAACTGAATGGAAACACCCGTTGGGTGCAAGGGACCTAGACCAAGGTTGGAGAATATGGATTGGGGCATGAAATTAATTGAGGCTCCTAGTACTACACTACTGGAAATACACTATTTCCCAACGGTTCTGAACCGTTGGGAAAGCCCCTGAAACCGTTGGGAAAGGTTTTCCCAACGGTTCTGATAACCGTTGGGAAGTAAGCCGTTGGGAAAATTTTTCCCAACGGTTTACTGGAAACCGTTGCAATAGGCCCATAGAAGTTACCCTACCCCAACGGTTTGGGTGAACCGTTGGGATAGTTTTTCCCAACGGTTCTCCCAAACCGTTGGGAAAACCAAATACCATGGAACATTTTCCCAACGGTTTCAAACCGTTGGGAATTGGTGAAGTCTTTCCCAACGGTTGTAAACCGTTGGGAAAAGACATGCTAAAAACTTATATGCCAAAGGTTTGAAACTATTGGCATACCCTATGCTGCAAATTGCAGCACCCTGCAATTTTCACAGCCCCTGTCCCCTGTCCATCACCACCAGTCATCAGGCCTCATTTTCACCTCATTTTCACCTCATTTTCACCTCATTTTCACCTCATTTTCGATCCAACTATTGTACCAGTAATAAAATAAAACATACATATTCAATTACGAACAAATTCATACACATTTAACATATAATGGATCCTGAAACTATACAAATCCATAATTAAATTACAATTCATAAACATACATAATTCATATAGAATTCAATTTAAAATTTAGATGACAATTATACGTGGAATCTGAAATTCAATTCATAATATGATCGGTTTTTTCTATACCATATATTTTTACCTCAAATGATGTCCATTTTAAACAAAATACATACACCTGAAGTGATACCGGCCACACCGCACCTCAGATTGAGGCGGGGTTAACTCGTACACGTCACATTTGACTCATGGATCATTGTGCTAAAGTATCGACAGAATCCTAATGCGTTTGGTCGGTTTTCCGTATGCCAGTTGATGTTTTTCACTTAAAATGGCGTCCTTTTGAAACAATAGATGGACACTATGAGTGGTGCCGACCACACCGCATCTCCAATTGAGGCGGGGTTGATTCGTACACGTCACATATGACTCATGGATCGTTCTCCTAAAGTTTAAATGGAAACCGAATGCGTTTGGTTGGTTTTCCGTATGTACTTAAAATGTTGTCCATTTTAAACAAAAGAGTGACACTTAGACTCATCCCGACCACACCGCGACTCAGATTCATCCCGGGTTGGCTCGTACATGTCACATATGACCCATGGATCATTGTGATAAATTATCAAAAGATTCCGAATGCGTTTGGTCGGTTTTGCGTATGCCAGTTGTTCTTTTCATTTATAATCATGTCCATTTTAAACAAAAGAGACATAGTTAGAGAGGTGTCGACCACACCACATCTCAGATTAAGACGGGGTTGACTTGTACACGTCACATATGACCCATGGATCGTTGTGCTAAAGTATCGATAGAATCCGAATGCGTTTGGTCGGTCTTCCGTATGTCAGTTGATGTTTTTCACTTAAAATGACGTCCTTTTGAAACAAAAGACGGACACTTTGAGTGGTGTCAGCCGCACCGCATGTCGGATTGAGGCGGGATGATTCGTACACGTCACATAGGACCCATGGATCGTTCTCCTAAAGTTACAATGGAAACCGAATGCGTTTGGTCGGTTTTCCGTATGTACTTAAAATGGTGTACATTTTAAACAAAAGAGAGCCATTTAGACTGATCCCGGTCACACCGCGACTCGGATTGACCCGGGTTAGCTTGTACACGTCACATATGACCCATGGATCGTTGTGATAAATTATCAAAAGATTCTGAATGCGTTTGGTCGGTTTTGCGTATGCCAGTTGTTCTTTTCACTTATAATCCTGTCCATTTTAAACAAAACAGACACAGTTAGAGCGGTGTCGGCCACACCGCGGCTCGGATTGAGGCGGGGATGATTCGTACACGTCACATATGACTCATGGATCGTTCTCCTAAAGTTTCAATGGAAACCGAATGTGTTTGGTCGGTTTTCCGTATGTACTTAAAATGGTGTCCATTATAAACAAAAGAGAGCCACTTAGACTGATCTCGGCCACACCGCGACTCGGATTGAACCCGGGTTGCCTCGTACATGTCACATATGACCCATGGATTGTTGTGATAAATGATCAAAAGATTTGGAATGCGTTTGGTCGGTTTTGTGTATGCCAGTTGTTCTTTTTCACTTATAATCATGCCCATTTTAAACAGAAGAGACATAGTTAGAGCGGTGTCGGCCACACCGCGTCTCGGATTGAGACGGGGATGATTGGTACACGTCACATATGACCCATGGATCGTTCTCCTAAAGTTTCAATGGAAACCGAATGCGTTTGGTCGGTTTTGCGTATGCCAGTTCTTTTCACTTATAATCCTTCCCATTTTAAACAAAACAGACACAGTTAGAGCAGTGTTGACCACACCGCACCTCGGATTGTGGCGGGGATGATTCGTACACCTCACATATGACCTATGAATCGTTCTCCTAAAGTTTCAATGGAAACCGAATGCGTTTGGTCGGTTTTCCATATGTACATAAAATGATGTCCATTTTAAACAAAAGAGATCCACTTAGACTGATCCTGGCCACACCGCAACTCGGATTAAGCCTGAGTGGGCTCGTACATGTCACATATGACTGATGGATCGTTGTGATAAATTATCAACAGATTCAGAACGCGTTTGGTCGGTTTTGCGTTTGGTCGGTTTTGCGTATCCTGTCCATTTTAAACAAAAGATAGACAGTTAGAACGGTGTCGGTCACACCGCACCTCGGATTGAGGCAGGATTGACTCGTACACGTCACATACGACCCATGGATCCTTGTGCTAAAGTGTCGACACAGTCCGAATGCCTTTGGTCGGTTTTTCGTATGTCACTTGATGATTTTCACTTAAAATGACGTCTTTTTTGAAACAAAAGACCGACACTTTTTGAGTGGTGTCGGCCACACCGCGTCTCCGATTGTGGCGGGGTTGATTCTTACACGTCACATATGACCCATGGATCGTTCTCCTAAAGTTTCAATGGAAACCGAATCCGTTTGGTCGTTTTTCCGTATGTACTAAAAATGGTGTTCATTTTAAACAAAAGAGAGCCACTTAAACTTATCCCGGCCACACCGCGACTCGTATTCATCCCGGGTTGGCTCGTACATGTCACATATGACCCATGGATTGTTGGGATAAATTATCAACAGATTCGGAATGCGTTTGGTCGGTTTTCCGTAAGCCAGTTGATGCTTTTCACTTAAAATGACGTCCTTTTGAAACAAAAGACGGACACTTTGAGTGGTGTCGGCCACACCGCGTCTCCGGATTGAGCTAAAACCACCGTGAAACATTCTAATTATTATTCGTGACGTGTACGCGCAGACGGCACGTCAATCGGACGTGCGGTTTGCCCGGTACGGATCAATATTCATGTTTTAAGTGATGTGCGTGCTTCGAAACGCGCGTGAGGGGGTCCAAATGGGCCGAACGATGTCGGAATGGCCTGAAATCAGACGATAAATACGGGTGAGTGATTTATGAAGTGGTCGAGCAGACGGCACGTCAATCGGACGTGCCGTGTGCCCGCGGTGACCGACAACGCAGTTATGGTGTCATAAACGGCCAAAACGGGCGTCCAACGGTCAAATTCATAGAGGACGACCACGGATTCACCCGAAACCACCGTGAAACATTCTAATTATTATTCGTGACGTGTACGCGGAGACGGCACGTCAATCGGACGTGCGGTTTGCGCGGTACGGCTCAATATTAGTGTTTTAAATGATGCGCGCGCTTCGTAAACGCGCGTGAGGGGGGTCCAAACGGGCCGAACGATGTCGGAATGGCCTGAAATCAGACGACAAATACGGGTGAGTTATTTATGAAGTGGTCGAGCAGACGGCACGTCAATCGGACTTGTCGTGTGCCCGCGGTGACCGAGAACGCAGTTATGGTGTCATAAACGGCCAGAACGGGCGTCCAACGGTCAAATTCATAGCGTACGACCTCGGATTGAGCTGAAACCACCGTGAAACATTCAAATTATTATTCGTGACGTGTACGCGCAGACGGCACGTCAATCGGACGTGCGGTTTGGGCGGTACGACTCAATATTCGTGTTTTAAGTGATGTGCGCGCTTCGTAAACGCGCGTGAGGGGGGTCCAAACAGGCCGAACGATGTCGGAATGGCCTAAAATCAGACGAAAAATACGGGTGAGTGATTTCTGAAGTGGTCGAGCAGACGGCACGTCAATCGGACTTGTCGTGTGCCCACGGTGACCGACAACGCAGTTATGGTGTCATAAACGGCCAGAACGGGCGTCCAACGGTCAAATTCATAGCGGACGGCCTCGGATTGAGATGAAACCATCGTGGAACATTCTAATTATTATTCGTGACGTGTACGCGCAGACGGCACGTCAATCGGACGTGCGGTTTGCGCGGTACGGCTCAATATTCGTGTTTTAAGTGATGCGCGTGCTTCGTAAACGCGCGTGAGGGGGGTCCAAACGGGCCGAACGATGTCGGAATGGCCTGAAATCAGACGAAAAATACGGGTGACTGATTTCTGAAGTGGTCGAGCAGACGGCACGTCCATCGGACTTGTCGTGTGCCCGCGGTGACCGACAACGCAGTTATTGTGTCATAAACGGCCAGAACGGGCGTCCAACGGTCAAATTCATAGCGGACGGCCTCGGATTGAGCTGAAACAATCGTGGAACATTCTAATTATTATTCGTGACGTGTACGCGCAGACGGAACGTCAATCAGACGTCCGGTTTGCGCGGTACGGCTCAATATTTGTGTTTTAAGTGATGCGCGCGCTTCGTAAACGCGCGTGAGGGGGGTCCAAACGGGCCGAACGATGTCGGAATGGCCTGAAATCAGACGACAAATATGGGTGACTGATTTCTGAAGTGGTCGAGCAGACGGCACGTCAATCGGACGTGCCGTGTGCCCGTGGTGACCGACAACGCAGTTCTGGTGTCATAAACGGCCAGAACGGGCGTCCAATGGTCAAATTCATAGCGGACGACCTCGGATTGAGCTGAAACCACCGTGAAACATTCTAATTATTATTCGAGACGTGTACGCGCAGACGGCACGTCAATCGGACGTGCGGTTTGCGCGGTACGGCTCAATATTAGTGTTTTAAATGATGCGTGCGCTTCGTAAACGCGCGTGAGGGGGGTCCAAACGGGCCGAACGATGTCGGAATGGCCTGAAATCAGACGAAAAATACAGGTGAGTTATTTATGAAGTGGTCGAGCAGACGGCACGTCAATCGGACTTGTCGTGTGCCCGCGGTGACCGAGAACGCAGTTATGGTGTCATAAACGGCCAGAACGGGCGTCCAACGGTCAAATTCATAGCGTACGACCTCGGATTGAGCTGAAACCACCGTGAAACATTCTAATTATTATTCGTGACGTGTACGCGCAGACGGAATGTCAATCGGACGTGCGGTCTGCGCGGTACGGCTCAATATTAGTGTTTTAAGTGATGCGCGCGCTTTGTAAACGCGCGTGAGGTGGGTCCAAACGGGCCGAACGATGTCGAAATGGCCTAAAATCAGACGACAAATACGGGTGAGTGATTTCTGAAGTGGTCGAGCAGACGGCACATCAATCGGACTTGTCGTGTGCCCGCGGTGACCGACAACGCAGTTATGGTGTCATAAACGGCCAGAACGGGCGTCCAACGGTCAAATTCATAGCGGACGGCCTCGGATTGAGATGAAACCACCGTGGAACATTCTAATTATTATTCGTGACTTGTACGCACAGACGGCACGTCAATAGGACGTGCGGTTTGCGCGGTACGGCTCAATATTCGTGTTTTAAGTGATGCGCGCGCTTCGTAAACGCGCGTGAGGGGGTCCAAACGGGCCGAACGATGTCGGAATGGCCTGAAATCAGACGACAAATACGGGTGAGTGATTTATGAAGTGGTCGAGTAGACGGAACGTCAATCGGACGTGCCGTGTGCCCGCGGTGACCGACAACGCAGTTATGGTGTCATAAACGGCCAAAACGGGCGTCCAACGGTCAAATTCATAGCGGACGACCACGGATTCACCCGAAACCACCGTGAAACATTCTAATTATTATTCGTGACGTGTACGCGCAGACGGCACGTCAATCGGACGTGCGGTTTGCGCGGTACGGCTCAATATTAGTGTTTTAAATGATGCGCGCGCTTCGTAAACGCGCGTGAGGGGGGTCCAAACGGGCCGAACGATGTCGGAATGTCCTGAAATCAGACGACAAATACGGGTGAGTTATTTATGAAGTGTTCGAGCAGACGGCACGTCAATCGGACTTGTCGTGTGCCCGCGGTGACCGAGAACGCAGTTATGGTGTCATAAACGGCCAGAACGGGCGTCCAACGGTCAAATTCATAGCGTACGACCTCAGATTGAGCTGAAACCACCGTGAAACATTCTAATTATTATTCGTGACGTGTATGCGCAGACGGCACGTCAATCGGACGTGTGGTTTGCGCGGTACGGCTCAATATTCGTGTTTTAAGTGATGCGCGCGCTTCGTAAACGTGCGTGAGGGGGGTCCAAACGGGCTGAACGATGTCGGAATGGCCTAAAATCAGACGACAAATACGGGTGAGTGATTTCTGAAGTGGTCGAGCAGACGGCACGTCAATCGGACTTGTCGTGTGCCCGCGGTGACCGACAACGCAGTTATGGTGTCATAAACGGCCAGAACGGGCGTCCAACGGTCAAATTCATAGCGGACGGCCTCGGATTGAGCTGAAACCATCGTGGAACATTCTAATTATTATTCGTGATGTGTACGCGCAGACGGCACGTCAATCGGACGTGCGGTTTGCGCGGTACGGCTCAATATTCGTGTTTTAAGTGATGCGCGCGCTTCGTAAACGCGCGTGAGGGGGGTCCAAACGGGCCGAACGATGTCGGAATGGCCTGAAATCAGACGACAAATACGGGTGACTGATTTCTGAAGTGGTCGAGCAGACGGCACGTCAATCTGACTTGTCGTGTTCCCGCGGTGACCGACAACGCAGTTATTGTGTCATAAACGGCCAGAACGGGCGTCCAACGGTCAAATTCATAGCGGACGGCCTCGGATTGAGCTGAAACTATCGTGGAACATTCTAATTATTATTCGTGACGTGTACGCGCAGACGGCACGTCAATCGGACGTCTGGTTTGCGCGGTACGGCTCAATATTCGCGTTTTAAGTGATGCGCGCGCTTCGTAAACGCGCGTGAGGGGGGTCCAAACGGGCCGAACGATGTCGGAATGGCCTGAAATCAGACGAAAAATACGGGTGACTGATTTCTGAAGTGGTCGAGCAGACGGAACGTCAATCGGACGTGCCGTGTGCCCGCGGTGAACGACAACGCAGTTCTGGTGTCACAAACGGCCAGAACGGGCGTCCAACGGTCAAATTCATAGCGGACGACCTCGGATTGAGCTGAAACCACCGTGAAACATTCTAATTATTATTCGTGACGTGTACGCGCAGACGGAACGTCAATCGGACGTGCGGTTTGCGCGGTACGGCTCAATATTAGTGTTTTAAAAGATGCGCGCACTTCGTAAACGCGCGTGAGGGGGGTCCAAACGGGCCGAACGATGTCGGAATGGCCTGAAATCAGATGACAAATACGGGTGAGTTATTTATGAAGTGGTCGAGTAGACGGCACGTCAATCGGACTTGTCGTGTGCCCGCGGTGACCGAGAACGCAGTTATGGTGTCATAAACGGCCAGAACGGGCGTCCAACGGTCAAATTCATAGCGTACGACCTCGGATTGAGCTGAAACCACCGTGAAACATTCTAATTATTATTCTTGACGTGTACGCGCAGACGGCATGTCAATCGGACGTGCGGTCTGCGCGGTACGGCTCAATATTAGTGTTTTAAGTGATGCGCGCGCTTCGTAAACGCGCGTGAGGGGGGTCCAAACGGGCCGAACGATGTCGGAATGGCCTAAAATCAGACGACAAATACGGGTGAGTGATTTCTGAAGTGGTCGAGCAGACGGCACGTCAATCGGACTTGTCGTGTGCCCGCGGTGACCGACAACGCAGTTATGGTGTCATAAACGGCCAGAACGGGCGTCCAACGGTCAAATTCATAGCGGACGGCCTTGGATTGAGCTGAAACCAACGTGGAACATTCTAATTATTATTCGTGACTTGTACGCGCAGACGGAACGTCAATCGGACGTGCGGTTTGCGCGGTACGGCTCAATATTCGTGTTTTAAGTGATGCGCGCGCTTCGTAAACGCGCGTGAGGGGGTCCAAACGGGCCGAACGATGTCGGAATGTCCTGAAATCAGACGACAAATACAGGTGAGTGATTTATGAAGTGGTCGAGCAGACGGCACGTCAATCGGACATGCCGTGTGCCCGCGGTGACCGACAACGCAGTTATGGTGTCATAAACGGCCAAAACGGGCGTCCAACGGTCAAATTCATAGCGGACGACCACGGATTCACCCGAAACCACCGTGAAACATTCTAATTATTATTCGTGACGTGTAAGCACAGACGGCACGTCAATCGGACGTGCGGTTTGCGCGGTACGGCTCAATATTAGTGTTTTAAATGATGCGCGCGCTTCGTAAACGCGCGTGAGGGGGGTCCAAACAGGCCGAATGATGTCGGAATGGCCTGAAATCAGACGACAAATACGGGTGAGTTATTTATGAAGTGGTCGAGCAGACGGCACGTCAATCGGACTTGTCGTGTGCCCACGGTGACCGAGAACGCAGTTATGGTGTCATAAACGGCCAGAACGGGCGTCCAACGGTCAAATTCATAGCGTACGACCTCGGATTGAGCTGAAACCACCGTGAAACATTCTAATTATTATTCGTGACGTGTACGCGCAGACGGCACGTCAATCGGACGTGCGGTTTGCGCGGTACGGCTCAATATTCGTGTTTTAAGTGATGCGCGCGCTTCGTAAACGCGCGTGAGGGGGTCCAAACGGGCCGAATGATGTCGGAATGGCCTAAAATCAGACGAAAAATACGGGTGAGTGATTTCTGAAGTGGTCGAGCAGACGGCACGTCAATCGGACTTGTCGTGTGCCCGCGGTGACCGACAACGCAGTTATGGTGTCATAAACGGCCAGAACGGGCGTCCAACGGTCAAATTCATAGCGGACGGCCTCGGATTGAGCTGAAACCATCGTGGAACATTCTAATTATTATTCGTGACGTGTACGCGCAGACGGCACGTCAATCGGACGTGCGGTTTGCGCGGTACGGCTCAATATTCGTGTTTTAAGTGATGCGGGCGCTTCGTAAACGCGCGTGAGGGGGGTCCAAACGGGCCGAACGATGTCGGAATGCCCTGAAATCAGACGACAAACACGGGTGACTGATTTCTGAAGTGGTCGAGCAGACGGTACGTCAATCGGACTTGTCGTGTGCCCGCGGTGACCGACAACGCAGTTATGGTGTCATAAACGGCCAGAACGGGCGTCCAACGGTCAAATTCATAGCGGACGGCCTCAGATTGAGCTGAAACCATCGTGGAACATTCTAATTATTATTCGTGACGTGTACGCGCAGACGGCACGTCAATCGGACGTGCGGTGTGCGTGGTACGGCTCAATATTCGCGTTTTAAGTGATGTGCGCGCTTCGTAAACGCGCGTGAGGGGGGTCCAAATGGGCCGAACGATGTCGGAATGGCCTGAAATCAGAGGAAAAATACGGGTGACTGATTTCTGAAGTGGTCGAGCAGACGGCACGTCAATCGGACGTGCCGTGTGCCCGCGGTGACCGACAACGCAGTTCTGGTGTCATAAACGGCCAGAACGGGCATCCAACGGTCAAATTCATAGCGGACGACCTCGGATTGAGCTGAAACCACCGTGGAACATTCTAATTATTATTCGTGACGTGTACGCGCAGACGGCACGTCAATCGGACGTGCGGTTTGCGCCGTACGGCTCAATATTAGTGTTTTAAATGATGCGCGCGCTTCGTAAACGCGCGTGAGGGGGGTCCAAACGGGCCGAACGATGTCGGAATGGCCTGAAATCAGACGACAAATACAGGTGAGTTATTTATGAAGTGGTCGAGCAGACGGTACGTCAATCGGACTTGTCGTGTGCCCGCGGTGACCGACAACGCAGTTCTGGTGTCATAAACGGCCAGAACGGGCGTCCAACGGTCAAATTCATAGCGTACGACCTCGGATTGAGCTGAAACCACCGTGGAACATTCTAATTATTATTCGTGACGTTTACGCGCAGACGGCACCTCAATCGGACATGCGGTTTGCGCGGTACGGCTCAATATTCGTGTTTTAAGTGATGCGTGCGCTTCGTAAACGCGCGTGAGGGGGGTACAAACGGGCCGAACGATGCCAGTTGATGTTTTTCACTTAAAATGATGTCCTTTTGAAACAAAAGACATACACTTTGAGTTGTTCCGACCACACCGCGCCTCGGATTGAGGCGGGGATGACTCGTACACGTCACATATGACCCATGGATCGTTGTCCTAAAGCATCAACACATTTCGAATGCGTTTGGTCAGTTTTTCGTATGTCACTTTTTGTTTTCACTTAAAATCTTATGGAAATTCATATAGAATATTTTTATATCATATTTAGTATGGATTAGATTTTAGTTGATCGTGCTATGAAACATTTCAGAGCTAATGACATTAAGGAAGGTGGAGGGGATGTCCGGGGGGCTGTCCGGGGACCAAGGAGGAGGGTGGGGGGCTGTGCGGGGTCTGTCCGGGGGGTTTTGGGGGGTTGTTCAGGGGGTTGTCCGGGGTTGTTCAGGGGGCTGTCCGGGGGTTGTTCAGGGGGTTGTTCAGGGGGTTGTCCGGGGGTGTTCAGGGGGCTGTCCGGGGGGTGTTTGGGGGGTTGTCCGGGGTCCAAGGGGGGGGGGGGGGGGTGGGGGGGTTGTCCGGGGTCCAAGGGGGGGGGGGTGGGTGGGGGGGTTGTCCGAGGGGCTGTCCGGGGGGCTATCCGGGGTCCAGGGTGGAGGGTTGGGGGCTGTACGGGGGGCTGTCCAGGGGGGTGTCCGCGGGGGTTGTCCGGGGGGCTGTCCGGTGGGTGTCCGGGGGGCTGTCCGGGGACCAAGGATGAGGGTGGGGGGGCTGTGCGGGGTCTGTCCGGAGGGTGTTTGAGGGTTCTTCAGGGGGTTGTCCGGGGTTGTTTAGGGGGCTGTCCGGTGGTTGTTCAGGGGGTTGTCCGGGGTTGTTCATGGGGTTGTCCGGTGGGTGTCCGCGGGGCTGTCCGGGGACCAAGGATGAGGGTGGGGGGGCTGTGCGGGGTATGTCCGGAGGGGCTGTCCGGGGTCCAGGGTGGAGGGTTGGGGGCTGTACGGGGGGCTGTCCAGGGGGCTGTCCAGGGGGCTGTCCGCGGGGCTGTCCGGGGGGTGTTTGGTGGGTGTTCGGGGTCCAAGGGGGAGGGGGGGTTGTCCAGGGTCCGAGAATGAGGGGGGTTGTCCAGGGAGTTCTCAAACACACAACCACTAAAAGACAACAACATCCATAAAAACAGACAATATATAAAAATAACTCAACTCCAATACTATACTACGAGTCTAGATAAAACCAACAACTAGAATAGATTAAACATCAAATCTCAAGTCAAAAATGTAACGGATCAATATTTCCCACATCAGCATCACCATCTCCATCATCATCATCATCATCGCCCTCGTCATCGTCCTCCTCATCGTCATCACCCTCCACAATGCCTTCCTCCTCGCCTTCGCCCTCCTCCTCGCCCTCCTCATCTCCCTCCTCTTCCGCATCAGACTGCTCGCCATCATCATCTTCAAGCTCGACATCGGCCTGACCACCACTGGAACTGCCACCTGGTGCACCATATATAGAATGTATCGATGACATGTATTCATCAATCGCTGGGCTGGCCTCTGCTGGAAGTGTTGGACGTAGAACTTCAATAAATTTCATAAATGCACTGTTTGCCCTTGCAGACTGTTCTGCCGTCTCTGTGGCCCTTTTCTCAGCCTGTTCTGCATGTGCCCTAACTTGCTGCAGCTCGGTGGCACTACAACTCGTACCTGAGGCAGGCCAATACCTCATCGGGGCTATCCTAGGTCTCCAGCGTACTCTGCCAGAATGATCATCTCCCATCACCTGATGTAAGTGATCAGATGGCCCAAAATTGTCTGCTTCTTGGGCATCGAGGGCCTCTAAAGCATCCTGTTACAAATATAAATATATTGTTAAGTTACGAAATAGATATTAAAATATAAAATCAACAGATTAAAACTTACAATCTGCTGCTGAGTCGCTTCGTTGACAGCACGTCCATCCTTTTTTCATCTACTCGAGCAAAACAGTTTTGCTCGAGGCACACGTCCTTCAATATTTTGTACTTGCCTCTACAATGACATTGAAAACAAAATTTATATAAAGACTTCAGCAAATAATTAAATAATTGAGGAAACAAAAGAAAATGTAAGTCGTAAAGAAAACTTATAAACAATTGTCATACCTGCTGCCTCTCATGATCCGGCATCGTCGTGCGTCCTAGTGTATGGAGGTATTTTTTTGCATCAATGTTTTTTTATTTTTTCCAGATGATTCCTAAATAAAATTCGATAATGCAAAGGATAATATTAATGCAAAACTTGAAAGTTATTATTTAAATACCTCAAATGTAATTCATACCTTAAACTGGGTACTCGTCCAATGAGTAATCATCTGACGATACTGCACTATAGGACAATCATCCACGACTGGTACCGCCTCTAACTCAGTGCCAACTCTAGCACGCCAGCCAATATACAGCTCATGCTTGTAGGCTCTCCAAAGCTCGCCTAAATCCTTTAGACGTTCCATTCGTGCACCCTCACCATCAGGAAAATTAAATCGAAGCTGAAATGAAAATATTAATTTATATAAATACAAAAAAAAATTCATGGCATTAAATACAACAGATTTTTTTACCCATATCTCTGCCCAAGCTCTATCTTTGACCTCATGTGGCAAATGTCTCCACGACAGCGGGCTGACGGGAATGATGTCGGAGTATTTGGCAAGCGTCGCCATAAAACTCCGACATTGCTGCCCTGTTTTCTCAACCATCTGATTGTCTTCATTATATTCCACCATAACCTGTGTGCGACGGTTCCACACCGAACGCATGCGTGTACGGCCCCGCCCCCTCCTCCTTTCAGTAGATGTATCTGTCATGAAAGAAAAACAAATATTTTATCAAAACATGTTATAATGAAAATAAATATTGCTATAAAAATTTGATAGGGTTTTATAAATATACCTGTGCTAGTCTGATCAATGAGTGGCGCCGGATCCACAGAACCTGATGGAACACCCTCTGGTGGAACAGGAGTCGAAGATGATGGAATATAAAAGCTCGGAGAGACAGAAGTAGTAGGAAAAGAAGATGGAACAACTGTATGACCTGATGCTGACTGGGGAGTGGGAATCATCATGGGATGTGAAAATGATGGGGCAGAAGATGCAGAAGGTAGCGAAAACATGGGAGGTCTAAATATCCCGTGTGTCCCTAATGACACACCAGGATCAGAATGTGGGAAGGCTGAAATGTCAGTGGGAGGGGCAGGGTCTAGTCGGGCACGCGCAGCTCTATGTCCACCTCTGGTACGAACCCTCCTCGTACCACCGGCCTGAGTACTAGGACCAGTACTAGGCTCCTCGTCGAATAACTGTCGACGTAATGGTGGATCCTACAAAAAAGTTTACAAAAAAAATTAATCACATGACATTATATATTCTGTAAATATATATATATATATTTGAAATAAAGTACTCACTGTAGGCACTAATGGTGGAATGCCCATCTCCTCCATCCGACGATTGTTCTCCGCCATTTTTTTTCTTCGTCTCTCTTCAATTGGCTTCATTTCCTGCATTGGAAAACAAATATGTAATTAATTAGAAAAAGAAAATTAATGTGTAAACCAAAAAACTAAATATATGAGAGAATGAGGGGATTCATTGGTAATTTAGCTATCAATTGTTTTAGAAGAGCTTGAATGAATTTAATAAAACATACAAGTTGTAATGTTCACCAAGTTAGAAATATTGTTTGATTTGGTTTGAATACAGTTCAATTCCAAATTAGAAAATGCAATTCAAATAAAACAGCAACCAATAAACATTGAAAATTCACATAACGGTCAAGTCAGCTAAAATATATTTGTGATCAATACTAAATAAATATGAATATTACCAACCTTAACAACCCAACTCGAGGTAAACCAAAAGAATTGAGAACATGGATGAATGATTCTATATATTTCCAACCACAACTTCAGGTTCACAATCAACTCTGACAATTGAGCTATTGGAGTCATCAAAAGAAATAAATGGATTGGTTCCAATGGCAATAGGGACAGTGTCAATTCCATCATCAGCATCATCAAAAATATGTCTTGGAATTACTTCAACTACGACACCAAATTCAGGTTGAAGTTGATCTTTGACATAAAAACATGTTTAGCCATTGATGCCAACACATATGGTTCTTCGGTTGCAAGAGTGTGGGTCATATTAATTACTCGAAATCCACAATCATCAACAAATGTGCCATGTCTCGTCATCGAATCAAACCAATGGCATTTCATCATTGTGACTCGTCCATGAGAGTAATAATCCAATATTATTATTTTCTCAACGACTCCATAATAACCCACATTTTCAAGTCGCGGTCTACTATCTGATGCGCTGGCATAACAATCTGTTGTGGCAGTAACCATAATACCATCATGTTGTGTTCTCATGTTTTTGGCTCGTTCAGTGACAATAAATCTGTACCCATTGATAACAATTGATTTACAGTCACGAACCACGGTATTAGGACCAAAAGACAAAGCTCTTATTTCCTCAGAGATAGAGTCAGCAGACAAACTCAATACCTGCAATATAAATGACAGTTAAACTCAAGTAAATATTGAAATAATTAATTTAAATAGTAATATTTTTACCTTCAATTTTAACCAAGCAGAAAACTCTTTGCTATGCAAAGTCTCTCTCCTTCTCAAAGATAAAGAACGATGCTTCCTATTTATCATTGTTTTATGTTCCCTGTAGATAAAAAAATATGAATAGTTTAACAGATATATATGTAAGATATACATATTCAATTTTGTTACCTGATATAGTCATCGAAAAAATCACAGTTGAACAAAACTGTGCGATGTGCCATCTCCCGCTCTTCATGGCTTAATGTCTTCAATGTATATGATCCAGGAATTCCTCCTGTTTGAGGAAGTGATGGAAAACTGGGTTCAATTTGCTCATATTTTTCTTCTTCATTTCTCATTGGTCTGTTCATTCTTGTAGTAAGATCAGACAAATACATTGAACAGAAATCCATACATTCTTGAGCTAAGTAACCGTTCACGATAGAACCTTCAGGATGATTCTTGTTTCGAACATAAGACTTTAATGTGAACATATTTCTTTCAGTTGGATACATCCAACGAAAATAAACAGGTCCTCCGAGAAGTATTTCAGTTGGAATATGGACAGTCAGATGCAGCATGCATGTGAAAAATGATGGGGGAAATATTTTCTCCAACTCACACAAAATTAATGGGGCATCTGTCAACATTTTTTGCAAGAAAGACTTGGACAACTTCTTAGCACAAAGATCTCTAAACAAATGGCACAACCGAATAACACCCACCCTTACATTATTGGACAAAAGATGACGGATTGATATTAGAAGCAACTCATGCAGTAGAACGTGATAATCATGAGTCTTCAAAGATTTTAGCTTCAACTCTCTTCTGTTGACCCGTTTAGATATGTTGCTTGAATAGCCATCAGGAACTCTAATAGTCTCTAATACTTCCAAAAATTGTTTTTTTTCAGTAGGTGTCATCACATAAGAAGCACATGGAAGTTGCCATTTATTTTCACTGATACGCACAGGATGCAATTCTGGTCTGATGCCCCAATCCACCAAGTCACGTCGAGATCGTAAATCATCTTTTGTCTTCCCCTTGACTTTTAGAAGAACTGAAAGCAACATTTCACATATATTCTTTTCAATATGCATTACGTCTAAGCAATGACGTAGCAAATTGGTTGACCAATAAGGCAAATCAAAAAAGATACTCCTCTTCCTCCAATTGTAACAGGTTTCTGTGGAAACATTCTTTCTCTTTCCAGATTTCATTTGACCCTTCGCGAACGAAAAACTGAAATCTTTCAATTCATTAAGCACATCAGTTCCAGACATACGCTGAGGTGGATCATCGGTCTCTATAGTATTATCAAATCTTCGACGATTCATTCTATATGGATGATCCTTTGGAAAAAATCGTCAATGTCCCATAAAACTGAAACTACAACGATGTTTCAGTCTTCTGGATCGTGTATTCTTCATACAAACTGGACATGACAGTTTCCCCTTCGTGCTCCATCCAGACATCATTGCATAAGCCGGAAAATCATTAATTGTCCACATAAGCGCATCGCGCATCTGAAATATGTCTTTCGAACATGCATCGTATGTGCGCACACCCACATCCCAAAGAAGCTTCAACTCTTTTATTAAAGGTTGCATGTATACATCAATATCAATGCCAGGATCAGAAGGACCAGATATGAGTATACTCATGAAAGTGAAAGGTTTTTTCATACACAACCATGGGGGAAGATTATAAATGTGTATAAAAACTGGCCATGTACTGTGCGAAGTAGGCATCTTCCCAAACGGATTAAAACCGTCGCATGAAAGACCCAGCCTCACATTACGCACGTCAGCTGCAAAATCAGGATGTCGAGCATCAAATCTCTTCCATGCAAATCCATCTGCAGGATGAACCAACTCATCATCAGTCTTCTTTCTCTCGGTATCATGCCATCTCATTTTTATTGATATGTCATCAGACATAAAAAGATTCTGGAGTCTGGGGATCAATGGAAAGTGCCACATTACTTTCTGTGGAACGCGGGATGGTGTTCCATCAGATTTTGACTTCCAGCGGGATGTGCCACATTTTATACAATCATTTCGTTCACCGGTTTCCTCCCAGAATAAACTGCAATCTTTCGGGCAAGCATGAATTTTGTTTCTTGAAAATCCAAGTTCCTCAACTAACTTCCATGCCATATAGTGGTTTGATGGAATATCTGCATCATCTGGAAGTAAATCCTTCAAGAGGGTAAGAATGTAATCGATTGCTATATTAGAAATCCCATACATAGTTTTCCCATGAAATAATCGGATTAAAAATTCCAGCTTTTTCATTTTATCGCATTGCCGATATACTGGAGTTGTGGCAGCATCATTCAATTTTTTCACCCTATCAATATCATCATTTTCACTAGATGCATCAGCTGTCCTCATATCGAAGTCTTCTTGAGTCGAAATCCTTTCTTTTTCATGATGACGAATAAACGGAAACCGATCATCTAAAAAATTCTCCATTCCAGTCTTTTCATTTCGATCATCACCAATTTGAGATTTCGTTTTCTCCCCATTGTGATACCACAGAAAGTAGTTTGCTTGAAACCCATTTTTGGTTATGTGGTAGCTGACTTCTTCACGGCTCAACCAAGGTCTACCAACACAATTGGAACATGGGCAGTGTATGCGACCACTATCTGAAGCATTGTGAAATGCAAAATCTATAAAGCTCTCCAAATTGTTTTGAAAATCATCTGAGATCCGATCGGTTTCATACATCCAACTTCTGTCCATTCTGTAAAAAGAATTTATATAATTCATTTTGTCATAAACAATTCAATAGGCATTAACTATAATAGAATATACATTTAAGTAAACGATAAAGGAAGAAAATAATCAAGGTATCAACTACACATGTCAAAAAAACATATAAATGTGTTATTGAAAAAATGTAAAACCAACAAGAACTTAATGTGTTATATCACATAACAGCATGACTCATCCCATAACCATATTAGTAGGGTATCATGAACATGAATAACATCAACCTTGTGCCATCCTCCTACCCTACATGACCCCAACCACATGCCACATCTTATTATAGCCTTATCACATCACACCTCACCGAAAAACACTAGGGAAATCATAGTACATCTCACCTGAAGACACATGGACAATCACATCGCATCTTGCCTAAAAACACATGGTCAATCACTTTTGAAGGAAGTGTAGGGAAGACATGGTAGCTATCCAAACATATAACCACCATCCTAGATATTAGAAAAAATACCCATAACTCAAAACCTCTGATCGTTGGTAAGTTTATCCAACTCTGGTTGGGAATGTGTAGAAATAACATAAAAATACATGATATATAGATAGCACAAAATACTCAACCTATGGGTTCACATTAACTACATAATTACACACTTCACTACTACCATAAAACACATAAACCACACCACCACCACACAAGACGCATATCATTGGAATATAATTCTACATTCAATAAGTCTATATATGGAATTATCATAAGAATCCATGTATCAATTGGAATATAATTCTACATTCAATAAGTCTATCTATGGAATTATCATAAGAATCCATGTATCAATTGGAATATAATTCTACATTCAATAAGTCTATCTATGGAATCCCTCCCTTGGATCCATGTATCACCCATGGCTTAATCAATATTCAAAGAAATGAGTCTATCCGTGGAATTCCACTGTGAATCCATTTATCACATAAAGCGTATAAGTTAATAGAAACAAGATTATATACCTGGCATCCTAATAGAATCCATGTATCACTATTTAATATTAATCATTTAATGAATTCCATTTCATTTGAACAATTTATTAAACATACCAAGGTCAAAAACTAAGGTATTTAATACAACTCACCTCAAAATGGCGACTCAATCAAACAATAACCTGAAAAGAATGAAGCTTCATTTACTCATGTTGTAATGACAAGATAATGAGATTCCCTTGCTTAATCAATCAATTCCATATCATGGTCTCAACATAACTCATAATGGCTAGCAATTCAATGAAAATTCAAGCACTCACATGGGAATTTTTAATAGAACACTCCTAACAAGACTATAAAGATATCACATGCATTAGTTATAATATATCTAACATGGTAACATAAAATATAAGATAAATTCAATCCAATTTCATAGATTCATAGCATAGTCTCTACTTTACTCACATTGGCAAGGCAATACAATTAAAACATGTGTTAAAAAATAATTGGCATTCATGTGTTAAAAGGGGAATGCAAACCATAAAATACCCTTAATTAATTTAATTTACAATTCAATTCAGAAATCGAACAATCAATTCGATTTATATAACCTTTCACAAATGACATCCCATGTTCAAGGGGTAAAATCCAAAAAGAATTTTCAAGAAAACTCACCCTTAGGCTGGTCCGGCCGGAAGTAGCACCAAAATCACCTAAACTGATGGGAAAAATGAAAATAGGTTTAAATACTATCCAAACATTTGAATACATTTTCAGTTAAGAAGAAGAATAACCTGAATAAGAGCTAGAAAATTGAAGGCCGGCAGTACCTCCAAAATCGCCTAAATCGGCTGCTGCTCTCGTTTTAGGGTTGTGTATCACGAATGGGGGAGAGAACAGGCGGCTGGGAATTTGGGGAGGACCTTTGCCAACGGTTCTTAAAAACCGTTGGCATATGTATATCTATCCCAACGGTTCTATAGAACCGTTGGGAAAAACCTGCAAAAACCTCATCTATGCCAACGGTTCTCATGAACCGTTGGTAAAAAACCATCTATCCCAACGGTTCTCATGAACCGTTGGGAAAAAGATCGGTTCTAATGAACCGTTGGTAAAAACCTCCTTCCCCAACGGTTTCATAGAACCGTTGGTATCTAACCGTGGGGAAAGGCCAGCATTCCAGTAGTGCTATGAGTGCATCATCAAAGTTGGAACTTCCAATTTGGCATGGAACCATAAAGGTACCTGGATATTTTCACTTAATCGGTATGGACTGCTGGGTGGAAACATTTTCAAAGGTCATAAGTTTCCTCTTGTTGGTACAATACTCCTTGAGAAACTCGCCATACTTAGGAATTTGTTTTATGGCATATAAGAAGGTAATTTTGACTTTAACACGTCTAAATATGCCAAGCATTTCAGGATCAGGTTCAAAGGACATCCTTGGTTTAGAAACAACTTGAGTAAATGGAATTGGATTCCTAAGTGGAATGGAAGGATGTGAGGGAATGGATTCAGGTTCCTTTTCAAGTTTCTTTTTATTTTCGTTTTCTAGGTCAACATTCAAAGGAGGGTTTGAGGATTTATCTTGAGGCATAGCAAATTGCTTTCCTGATCTAAGTGCAATTGCAATTACATTACCCTTGGGGTTGGGTAATGTTTGAGGTGGGAGTTGGGAACAATTTGATTGTTGTTGCTGGCTCGGGTGGGATGCAAGTTGACCTATTTGAGTTTCAATGTTTTTAAGGCAAGAACGGGTGAAGGAGGAATGATCTTCCACTGAAATTTCCCATGGTTTCATGGAAGAAGAGGCTCCCGAATTGGGATTTCCTTGATTTTGGTTCTTGGGAAATTGATTGTATTGGTTTCGGAATTGGGAAGGCTCACTAGGATGATGGAATCCAGGAGGAGGATTGTTTCCATTGAGGTTGAGGAACAAAAGGATAAGGTTGGTGGAAGTTACCAACACCTTGACCATATTGAAACTGGTTTGGGTTTTGAGGAGGGAATTGAGGGGGATGAGATATGGGATTACCATACCAAAGGCCTTGGTTATAGGAAAAAGATAAGGTCTCAGAGTGAGGATGGTTGAAGTTTCTGACAAACTGACCTGATAGTTGAGGATTGGTGTTCCGTTGAGCATATGCCGCATTGAGCACCATTGGTCAAGATGAATCGGATTGATCTTTTTGAAGTTGTGGACAAGTGTTAGTTGGATGAGATGGAGAGTTGCAGATTCCACAGTTTTTGACAGGTCCAGGAAACATTGATTGTGGAGAAGATGAGGTTGGGGATTTGGTGGCCACAACTAGCTGTCGCACAAGACCTGTAAGTTCACTCATCCACTCAGTCATTTTGTTCGGCTCAACTGATTGATTATCTTGGGATTGTTTGTCTTGAGAATGTGCTCAAGTATGGAATTGTTGTGTGTTTGTAGCCATGTTACATATGATATCTCTTGCAGTTGTAAGAGTTTTATCAACAAGAGAACCACCACTTGCGGCATCTATGAGAGTTCTCTCCACATCCAATAACCCCTCATATATGTATTGGATCAAGAGTTGGTCAGGGATTTGATGATGTGGGCAGGTTACAACAATCTTTTTGAACCTCTCCCAGTACTCATAGAGTGATTCACATGGGAACTGATGAATACCACTTATTTCCTTTCGTATAGAAGCAGTACGAGAAGCAGGAAAAAAATTTTCTATGAAAAACTGCTTCGTGTCATTCCATGTGGTTATGGAACTAGGAGGTAGGTAGTAGATCCATGACTTAGCAGTATCAGCTAGGAAAAAAGAGAATGCTCGGAGTTTGTTTTTTTCTTCAGAAACCCCTTGAGGATTCATGGTAGAGCAAACTACTTGGAACTCTTTAAAGTGAAGATGTTGATTCTCACCAGCTAGCCCGTGAAAATGAGGGAGAAGATGAATCAAACTCGATTTGAGTTTGAAGTTAGATTCTATGTGTGGATATTCAATACCAAGAGGTTGCTAATTCATATAAGGGGCAGTGAGTTCTTTTAGGGTCTGATCCCTAGGATTGGCCATTTCAATTTCAACTGGTTTGATGAGGACCGGTTCTTGAATTATTTGAGTATCATTTATGCTCCTCCTAAGTTGGCGAATTGTTCGCTCAATTTCAGGGTCAAACAAATCCAAGGGATTGTTTGGGAGGCTATGGGTCATTCAGAGAGATTTTGGAAGAAAGAGGAAGACGGGGTTTTCTATGTATATTTTTTCATTTTATGATTATTAAGAGGAAGACGAGTTTTTCTTTCTGTTTGTTTTCAATTTTTTTAAAAGATTGTTATTTTGTGGATTTTTTAATAATAACCAGAAACTAATGACTACATAAAGCACCATCGCCGGAAACGACGCCATTTAAAACGCATGGCCGATTGTCATCTATCGCCCAGTCAAGGTTCCGGTGCTCTGCTAATGTGTATAATAGCACTCTGGTCGAATCCTCGGTGATGGTACTTCGTAATAGTCGATTGTTTTTAGTTAATTGTATTCTTATTGGGGGGTTTTTTTGCAGAGATTAATTCAAATGAATAATTTATTATGATTGATTTTAAAAATTTATAATGATTGGGGTGATTTCATCATTAGGTTAGTTAAGCTTGTGATATCCTTGAGAATTGCATTATATTCCATTTAAATTAACACCAATGTCACAAGATGATATTGATTAGAATTCCTAAGTGTTAAAGCTTTAAACCAAGCCTTAACATAACATAAGGTTATAATCACAATCAGATCTTATTTATGGCGGTTTATTTATGGTTCCAATAATCCATGGAAACCACATGTTAAACAAAAAAAGTCATTAATCCATGACATGTTAAGTCCAACATACACAATGTTAATTCAAAGAATATTCATTGAGTAGAAGCTCTCAATCACTTAACATACCTAAATTATAACTCACCACAATGAGAGATTTACTCAGCCATTTGGGTGTTTAATAATCTGGTTATAATGATAATGATTATAAATTAATAAGATAAGAAAGAGAAAGGGATAAGAAAAGAGTGGTACGTCGACACACACACACACGAACAATGATGATAATTAAAAACGAACATTCGATTGAAAGAGGAATCTAAAGAAGGGAAGGGGATTGAACTCAATTTAAACTATTTTATGAACATAAATATTAACCTACATAAGGTGGATGAGAATAAGAGATATTTAAGAAGTAACTTGCATTAAAATAGAATTACAATGAAAGAGACTTACAAAATTACAAAAATGAAGAACACGAAATTAAGTGAAAACAAAGAGAGGAGGAAATGTCTCTCAAGTAAAAAAAATGAGTATGGAAGGTCCTCCAAAGCCTTTTTAAAGGATTTTTGTGTGCCAATATAATCTCCTCTCTTCTGAAATGCCAACCCCTCTCAAGGAGAGAAGGGGAGAGTATTTATAGCCCAAGGAGTGGGCTGTTTGCATTCCCAATCTGTCCCTCCACTTGCATCTCCAATTTGGCTATTCAAACAGTAGGATATCTAAATATCTCCTACTTAAAGGTTGTATATAATAACTTTTTCCGACTGCTGTCAAAATTTTGGGGCATTTGGACAAGTGGAGCCAAGGTTATGGTGGTTTTATTAAACAAAGGTAAGTTGTCCATTTCTATCCATTCTTTTTCAATGGCCACAGTGGGAATGGATTTTGGAATAGGAAGATGCCTTCAAATCCTAATGGTTTCTTCAACGAAGTCGGCCAACTATATCTCCTCTTTCACACTGAAAAATATCAGCTCGATTTGATGCTTACATAATGAGATATGTCTTGAATACTATACTGATTTTATTTCTCAGCCAGAATGGTGGGATGGACTTCAAAGCTTTATTTGGTTCCCTTGTAATTGGATTTGTGCCTTGAAATTTTTATCCAAGATGACATGTATTGTCCCCAGAATTATGGTGGTGATTTAATGTTTTTGGACATCTTGATTGAGCCCATTAAATCAATCTTCAAGGCTGGTCCAATTTGTTCACAGATTCATTGGTCTTGTTTGTGAGGACCATATGACCCTTCAAATGGCAGAATTGGATCATGGAACCTTCTAAGGAAATGTTTTATATTGAATGTAGAATCCTAAAAAAAGAACCACACAATTTGTATCAGTATAGTGACAGTTATTATTAAAACATTAAACTGACTCAATTGGACTACTTCTAAAAATGCACAAAAATTATACTTAATATTAAAACATTAATATTTCACACAAATTATGCACATTTCATATAAAATCAGTAAAAGGGGAATATAATAAGTCATGAAAATATTAATAACATCACATCCATTTTAAAAATCCCTTAATCATGGTTTTCTATGATGGAATTTATGATTCTTAGGGATTTATAGATGGAAACTGGTGAGAAGGATTCGTCATAGTTAATTCCATGATGTTTTCTAAATCCTTTAGCCACTATCCTTGCTTTATAGGTGCTAACATGACATTCCATGTCCAGTTTTCTCTTGATTAACCATTTGAATCAAATAGGATTTACATCAACTGGCTCATTGACTAAACCAAGACATAGTTTTGATACATGGAATCCATCTTAGAATTCCTAGCTTCTAGTCATCTTGTAGCTTCTGAAAATTATACTAATTCATTGTAGGAGAAAGGTTCATAATTTTCCAACAGTAATGTTTTAGCATAATCAGTGACTTGGAAACCATGTATATCTGGTTCCCTTACCTCTCTTGAGATCCTACGCAATACTTTTGTTTTTGGAACCCCTTCCATGGGGACATGTGGAACTTTTTCTTGTACCAACTCTTGTGTATCTTGAACATCACCTTCATCGAAGTCAATCTCTCTCCCACAATCTTTTTTGAGGATGTCCTCTATCTGAAGAAAGATTACTTTCCTGGAAACAATCACTTTCTTGTCTGAATGGTTATATAGATAATATCCTTTTGTTTCCTTAGGATATTCTATAAATATAAACCTCGTTCCTCGGAGTTCTAGTTTGTTGCATTAAATGTGCTTAACAAATGCCTCACATCCCCATACACATGTGTGAAACAAAATGGGTTTCTTTCCATTCCATAACTCGGAGGGAATTTCATTTTCTACCTTAGTGGGAACTCAGATTAATGTGTAAGCTACAGTTTTTAATGCATATCCACAAAAGGATAATGGAAGATCTGCATGACTCATCATCGACCTCAACAAGTCCAACAAGGTGTGGTTCCTACTTTCACTAACTCAATTCCACTGTGGTGCATAAGGAGGAGTGATCTTAGAGATAATACCAGACTCCCATGGAAGATCGATGAACTGTTGGTTCAGATATTCTCCACCTCGATCTGATCAAAAATTATTTATCTTCTTACAAAGCTAATTTTCTACTTCATTCCTGAGTTCCACAAATTTCTCTAAGGATTATGAATTATAAATCATTAAGTACACATATCTATATCTACTCAAATCATTAGTAAAAATAATTAAGTAAGAATACCCCCCTTTAGCTTCTACTGAAATGGTCCACATACATCCCAGTGCACCAATCCTAGAAGCTCTTTGGCCCTTTCACCAAGTCCACCGAAAGGCAGCTTGGTCATTTTACCATGAAAAGTAGCGTGAGATCTGTCATGTAGTTTTTTCTCAATAGAGTTTAAATAACCATATTGGCAGAGGATCGCCGAGAGCTTCTCGTTTAAATGAATGATATGGTGATGCCACAACTTGGTGATGTATGAGTTATGTCAGTTTATTTCGTTATCGATTTCCAACACTTGGTTTTGGTAATTTAATACATACAAAATAGTATTTAAATGTGCCATACCATAATCTAGGTTGTTCTAATAAAATACAAAACCATTATTTCCAAACTTGAAAATAAATCCATCCATATACAAAAAAACAAATTATGTTCTTGGTAACACTAGCCACATAATATCATTTATGTAATACCAAAATCATCCCAATCAGTAGTGATAGGTGGTAATCATTAGTATCCAACACATCCATCCTTGCACCATTGTTAGCTCGATGATCCACCACTCCTATAGAAATCATTCTAAATATACATGGTTTATGCTTTTGAATTCATATGAGATCCCCATAGGCTTTTTCTAATACCCAATGTGTATAAATAGAATAATTACACTAAATATCAAACACACATTTAGGTTCCCCATGCTTCTTGGTGAAGTTCCTCTTCCAGTGGCCCTACTTGCCACATGCAAAACACACTGCCTCGTGTTCCTTTCCCTTCCTTTGGATTTTCCCCTCCTTGGAGGGACATCGCTCGGGGGATTCTAACTGTTTATAAGTATTTGACCCCTTTTCCAAGACCTTAATTTTTATATTCACCATAAGTAATGTTGGGTTGTCATGGCCCATGTCCTTATCTACCTGGAAGATTAAGGTCAGAAGTTCTGATAGACTCTTCTCATTATTAGTCATGTTATAATTGAAAATAATGCTAGAGAAGGTCTTGAAAAGTGATGATATGATTAGATCTGTATGCAACTCATCTGGGAATTTAATCCCTATGATGTCCAGAGATTCAATGTAGCAAATAATATTGACTACATATGGCCCAGATGGGATAGACCCTCCATGCTTAGTTGTAAACAAAGCATTGGAGATCTCATATCTCTCTTGTCTGGCCTTGTCTTGGTAGAGATCCTTAAGGTGACACATCATACTATACGCATCCATGTTTTCATGTTTCTTCAAGATCTCAGTAGACATGGCTGATAGCATGAAACACTAGAAATCTATGGCATCATCCATATGTTTCTCATAGAGGGTTATTTCCTCTTAACTGGCCTCTTTTCCAGGCACAACTGGAACATGCTCTTCCAGCAAATACAATTTCCTTTCACGGCGATGGATCACACATAAATGCCTCTGCCACTCTTAGAAATTGGTGCTGGTGAGATGGTTTTACTTCTCATTTATGCTTCACAATGATATGTTTGAAGTCATTTTTCATGCGATTTCTACAAATTAAGATGAGGAGAGTTTAACTGCATTATTATAAAATAGATAAAAATAAATAATTTAATACTTATTAGTCTCCCAATATTTTATTGAAATCCCATGGCCATCACCATTGACTTCATAATATTTTGTTGCATCAATATTCAAGTGGAAAGGATCTATATAGCCCTTCGCATTTTCCCAACTATGGTTGGTCTAGAATCATTAAGGGTTTTAGGTTGGCATTCCAAATTCCAACTACATTAACTCACAGCTCCTTGATATGCTGAGTGGACACCCTAATCCGGAAATCCTATTATTTTGTATTTCCTCAACCTTTTCCTCTTGATCACACCAAGTCTTGTTGTGGCTGTCAACCCTTGATGTGAACCATGTCACGTCAATCCAAAACCATGAATTAGAAATCCCAGATAATTTAAAGCACCCAACTAGGTTTGGTCAAGTACTTTGATCTATGGTTTGACTCTAACGAAGATTATGGAAGGCTATACCGACATAATATTTCATTGCGGGATTTTATCCTTATACGTAAATTTCCATTTTATTATATTTGATTACATTCTTGTTAATATTAAGTGGGATATACTTAACTGATTAACCATGTCTAATATATTATTTATGTACAAGCCTATCTTATTTTAGTTCCATCTTGCATGCTTGTTTAAATCATTAATTATGTGATCATGACAACCCACCCACAATAAATAAACCAAGAAACTGATAGAAACATAATAAATGGTATGATAATGAGATTTTTTATTGGTTGGTTTATATAGAAGTTGATAAACTAACCCAAGACATATGGGAGAAGCACCTTGAACCATTCGGGTTCGTGTTTACAACTTTCTACTTGTCCACCTTTGTATCTGCTTGGATTGGATTCACCCTGGCTCCTGACATGAGCCACCTCCCCTATATTGGGAGCTCCCTCAATTACATATGCATTTATCTCACATGCAGGTGGGGGGTAAAAGGGGTTTTTACATAAAATAAAACATGGGTACGCATGCCCTACATATTACTAAGGAGAAGGCTCACATACCAACGAATTAAATTTAAATAAATTAATTAAAAAACAATTCACATATAAAGGTCTCAGTCTAGCTCATGAGCATTCATGCAGGCAACAATATTACGCATTAATAAAACTAGAATTCAATTCTTTAATCATTATTTGTTAAGATATATCATGCTCGAATCAATTAATTATCTTTAATTAATCAATACTTTTATGTTAAACCATTTTTCTGAATTTCCTTGAGATTCTCATACACCATAATTGTAAAAAAAATAAATTCATTTAAAATTATCATTGTAGACCACTTTAACTTTAGAGGCAACATGGTGAATTCCAATTCATTAAGAAGATTTTAAAATAAACACACATATATTGTAAAGACCTGCAAATTTCAAGGAAATTTTTTTTCTTAATTTTCTTTGGAATTTTACAAGAGCACAGCTTCAGACGGCACCTGATTCTGAGGCCCGGTGTGCCCGGAATCAATTTCCGAAGTTTGGCTCGGGTACGTTCAGTGAACGGACGAGCGGGTTTTTCTACCTTTTGAACCGGTGCCCGGAATCGAATTCTGAGGGCACCGATGAAATCGCAGCGCCGGTATTTGCTTAGAAACGCCTCTTCCGGAGTTGCGTTTGCTCAACCGTGGTTTTTAAAATTTTAGGCTTAGAGTCGGAAATAAAATAAAGGTTGTGCGACAACTTTATTTTATTTCACTTAAGCCGTTTGGAAGTCACTTGAAAGCCACTTGAGCTAAGTTAAAGCGGATAGGGTGCTATCCGGAAATATCCTACCCTCTTGGTAGGATATTTGTGAGGTGGGGCCCGCACGAGCCCTGCCGTTTCTTTCGCTAAGTAACACACCCGCGAAAACCCGTCAAAGTAACTAAAAAGTCAACTGGCGCGTTTTCTTTAATTCTTAACAGACCATTTAATTGGGCGGTTTATTTCGTGAATTAAATGGGCTGTTTCATTCGTTGAATTAATTCAACGAATTTAATGGGTCGTTACTTACGCGTTTGCGTTCGTTGGAAAAATAATAAAATAGACAAACTTGTCTATTTTGGAGGATCCTTCTGTTGTGCGAGATCCTCTAAACCTCCACCCTCCTCGCGAAGAACGTGAAGAACGTGAAGAACGCGAAGAACGCCGGCGACCGGAATTCGACGACGCACACCGTGATCTGCGACGTCGACGAGCTCTACCCGCTACGTTCTTCGGCGACGCCTCTTCTTCCGCGGCCGATCCTCGCTCGGCAACTAAGGTGAGAAACGGATCATTTAATTCTCCCTTTTAATTTCAATGACAACGGATTTAATTAATTAAATCCGTTTTTTCTAGATCCTGAGATCGTCGGCGCGACGATCCCCTCCTTCCGCGACGAGCGATTCCGCGACGACCTCACGTCCGACGGTGACATCGAGGTAGGGGTTTATCTTCTTGTGATTATCCTTCGGCGATTCTACTTCTTTTTGAACAAAGAACCGGTATGAATAATTTCAAGTGGTTAAAAATTGAATTGCCGTTTTAAAGAAAAAGAAGTGAACAATTTTTTTATCATTGATTAAAAATTATTGAACCCCCTTCCTCCCATTGTTTATGACTAACGCGGAGGGTGCGGGTCTAACAAACAAGACCCGGCAACCCTCCGCCGATCTGTCTTGTGTGCGGTTTGGCAAAGCGACGACGAACCGTGCGGCAGGGGCGATCCGTTGATCCCGCAGTGAAGATCGGCCCCCGGGAGGAGCTGTGGCGCAGACGGGAGGCAAAACGGGCCACCGGAGCAACTCCGGCGGCCCGCGGAAGGCGGCGGCGGCGGCGGCGGCGGCGCCCGGCGCGCCGCCGGAGAATCCACCGCGGCTCGGCCGCGGCGGCGGCGAACCGCCGGACCGCGTCCGCGGTCCGGCCACCCAGCACGCGGCCCGCGCGGGCCGCGTTCCTCCAAGCCGCGGGTCAAACCCGCGGCGGTTTCCTTCGGCCGCTCGGCCGAAGCCGAGCCGGCCGGTCCGGTCGGCCGGGCCGCGCCCAGGCCAGACCGGACCCAGCCTAGCCGGGTCGGGCCGGGTCGCCCCGGGCCCAGAACCCCCGTTTCGGGCCCTCTTCGGTCTTTTGCCCATATCTTGGGCCAAGGACCTCCGATTGACGAACCGTCAGCGGCTACGCGATCCTTGGATCGATACGGTCGTTTCGGTATATTACACTCAAGGTTTCGGAAGACTTTGGGTTCGGCCGGGTTGGTTCGTACACGAAACCAACCGGGCCCTCGGAGCGGAAACGCTCATAACTTGAGCTACGGACGTCCGATCGACGTACCGTCAGCTGTGGTAGTTTCCTCTAAGTGAGACGGAACTTTTGGCATACTCCACCCGAGGATCGGACACAGGTGGAGTACAGTCGGGTTGGTTTTTCCCTAAAAACCAACCGGGCCCCTAGGACGAAAATGCCAATAACTCTCAGACCGGGCGTCCGATTGACGCGCCGTCTGTTGCGTTGAGATCCTGTTGTCGATACGGAACTTTTGGATACATCAACTTCGGACTACGTGTCAGTTTATGTATCAGCCTCTCGGCTCGTGGAGCGGACCCTCCTAAACGAGCTCGCTGTGTGCGGGAACCCTAGTGCTGGCTGTGACTTCGACGACAGAGCAGAGATCCTCCGTGGACTGGGACGACGACAGAGCAGAGATCCTCTGTGGACTGCGACGACGACAGAGCAGAGATCCTTCGTGGACTGTGACGACGACAGAGCAGAGATCCTTCGTGGACTGCGGCGACGACTGTGCGGAGATCTTCAGTGGACTGCGTCGACTACTGCACTCAGCGATCCTACGTGGATCAGTGCTACAGGTCCTGTGTGGGCCCGATCATTTGTGGGTCCTTACTACCGGTTCTGTGTGAGCCACTGCCTACAGGTTCTGTGTGAGCCCGATCCTATGTGGGTCTTTTGCAGGGGTTAGTACCTATCGATCCTTCGTGGGTCCGACGACTTAGATGGATCAGTGATCATCTTTGACGTCATCTGAAAAAGTATACCTGGTTGAGCTGAATCTTATGTTACTCTCCTTTGTGGATTGTGTTGAACTATCCTATGTGGATTTACTGTTTACTCTCCTTTGTGGATTTGAGTCTTGCTTTCCTGTGTGGATTGAGTTGTTCTTGAGCTCGTGAGCAGAGCTAGAATTGGGGACTTAGGTATATGTATGGGCATATACCTAAGTCGAGTCAGATGTTATTTCGTGATTGCACCATTCTTTTGTGCTATATCCTTTGTGGATTTCGGGAGACCTTCGGGGGTCTTGGGGTCCTTACTGAGTAGTTTATACTCACCCCTGCACGGGCTATGCCCGCACCTTGTTGTGTTGGATGCAGACGACGGACAACGCTGATCTCGGTTGGGGCGTGGAGCAGGACGGTACCTGGAGGCGGACCACTGGGCGGGACGTGCTCGGAGCGGACGTGGGACCCGAGGAGCCTGGAGGCTATCTGTACCCACCCTTCAGGTGGGATTGCCAGTGGACGACACGAGGCCGCCGTCTTTTCTTCAGTTGCTGTTCTTTACCTTTTCAGTTGTACTTTCAGTTGGGCTTGTATTCCGGCCCCCCTTACTTTTCTGCACTTGGTAGTTACTTTCCGCTTGCTGACTCTGTGGTGGTTGTTACTTATAAAGGCAATGCCTTCCCTGTTTACCGGGATCTTACGCCTTGGTGCTAGTCGCCAGCCCCTGGCCTATGGAAGGCGGGCTTGGGGTAGTCACAGCACGGGCCCCGAGGTCGGGTCGTGACAATTGGTATCAGAGGTGGTCGGTTCTACCGCAGACTCTGATCGTCTTTTCTTTCTATATGAAGCAATAGTGTTTAGTGTATTAAGTGTGGTTATCAGTTCAGGGAGCCCAGTGTTGGTGCGGCGGCCGACGTATCCGTACACCAGGACCCTGACTCCTGATTTCCGACTTAATGCATGAAAACATTGATTGCGTGTGTGTTTCAAGTTTTCTTTGTGATTACTTGTGTCAGCTCACCGGGTATACTGATCTGCTTCATGAAAGTCTCAAGTTTTCCTTGTGATTACTTGTTCCAGCTCACCAGGTATACTTTTCTGACTGTGGTGCTCTTGTTCTCCTTTTCAGGATGGCCCCGCGACGACAGCTAGCTAGGGTTCCGAGCGTAGGGCGCGACAGCAGCCCACCGAGCGACGAGGCCTCGGTGCAGGGCCCTTTGCCAGCAGTGGCACCGGCGGTAGCCTTACCCGCCGAGCCACCAATGCTACCAGTACCAGACGCTGACGATGCACGTCGCCTCAGGGCACTGCATGAGTTTCAGAGCCAGCGACCGCCCAGGTTTCGCGGTGAGGCGGACCCCCAGGCCGCCGAGGACTGGCTAGAGGCGGTGGTACGGATATTTAGGCTAGTGAGGACACCAGCGGATCTCATGGTGATTCTTGCGGCGAGCCTCCTGCAGGCGGCGGCAGGACGATGGTGGAGCTTGATGCTCCAGGTTCACGATGAGGCATCCTTGCTCTGGACGGACTTCGAGAGCCTCTTCCGCTCTGAGTTCGCCCCGGCCACCCTCCGAGCGGTGCGCATCCAGGAGCTTCTCCAGCTGCGCCAGGGCAGCATGACGGTCGCTCAGTATGCGGCGAGGTTCACTGACCTATCTCGCTACTCGACCGACATGGTACGAGACCCCTTCTTCCGGGCCCGGACCTTCGAGCAGGGCTTGCGGCAGGAGATTCGGGCGTCGCTGATCTCCCCCAGCATTCCGACCCAGGCGGGAGTACTGGAGCGAGCCCTCCTGATCGAGAGTTTCCTGGCAGAGCCTTCTTCAGCGGCGAGACCTAGCGCAGGGCGGCAGGTAGCTGAGTCTTCGGCAGCAGGTAACCGACGGATGACTCTCGGGTCCAGGCAGACCAGACCCCCATGCAGACAGCCTCAGGACACCGGCTCAGCAGTGCGGGGCACACAGCGGAGTGCCATCCTTCCGAGAGGCAGGCTGTGCTACTCCTGCGGCGGGCAGGGTCACATGGCTTGTGACTGCCCGACTCGCCGATCAGAGGAGCAGCAGACGGTGGAGGGGCCACCCAGGCAGAGGCAGAGGGTCGACCGTGGCGGTCCGCAGGGAGGAGGCGGATGAGATAGAGGAGATGGCCGAGCAGCGGGTGGTGGGCGACGCTTCCAGGCTCTACCCCCACCACCACCAGGAGGGCCACCTCGACCACAGAGAGCTGGTGGGCAGGGGCAGGCCCAGCTCCAGGCAGTGGAGGTCTACGACCCCGACATGCCAGAGATGATTCGAGGTACGATCTGTGTCTATTCCACCCTTGCTGCAGTACTTATAGACACAGGAGCGAGTCACTCTTTCATAGCCTCTGCCCTTGTTCGGAGCTCGGAGATTCCGACTGAGCCGTTGGCTCGATCCTTACAGCTAGAGACTCCTACGGGAGCAGACTCGACGATTACGCACTGGTGCCGGTAGTGTGAGCTTACTCTAGGAGGCGAGAGCTTCGGCTGGGATCTCCTTGTAGCGGCGTCGAGGCCTTACGACGTCATCTTGGGCATGGATTGGCTATCCACGGTTCATGCCCAGATCGACTGTTTTAGGCGCAAGGTGCGATGTGTTCGCACCGACGGGAGCAGGTTTACCTTCACCGGCGAGAAGGGAACCTTTGCAGCACAGGATGGACTTCCGCGGAGGAGAGTGCAGCCCATCCCTCATCAGTTGGCTAGCCTCATCCTAGGAGCAGTGGACGTGCGGAGTCCAGTTTTTCCTGCAGTGGTGGACCAGTTCGTGGACGTCTTTCCGGACGACGTTCCAGGGCTACCTCCTCGTAGAGAGGTAGACTTTTACATCGACTTGTACCCCGGGACAGCCCCGATATCTACTCCAGCATACCGGATGGCCCCCGCCGAGCTTCGAGAGCTGCGGGTACAGTTGGAGGACTTGCAGAGCAAGGGGTTTATCCGAACCAGTGTTTCACCCTGGGCTTCCCCGATATTGTTCGCCAAGAAGGCGGACGGGAGCTTGCGACTGTGTGTCGACTATCGTCGCCTGAACCAGGTGACAGTGAGGAACAAGTATCCGCTGCCACGGATTGATGACCTCTTCGATCAGCTCAAGGGAGCGCGGTGGTTCTCGAAGATAGACCTCCGGTCAGGCTATCATCAGCTCAGAGTTCGAGACGAGGACGTGCAGAAGACGGCCTTCAGGTGTCGGTATGGCCATTATGAGTTCTTGGTTATGCCGTTCGGCGTAACCAATGCTCTAGCAGTGTTCATGAGCCTCATGAACAGGATCTTCCAGCCATACCTCGACCGATTTGTCGTGGTCTTCATTGACGACATTTTGGTGTACTCGACGACTGAGGAGGAGCATGCCTACCACCTGCGAGTTGTGCTAGACACACTCCGAGAGCACCAGCTTTATGGCAAGCTCTCAAAGTGCCAGTTCTAGTTACGTGAGGTCCACTTCTTGGGGCACGTCATCTCTGAGGCGGGAGTTGCAGTGGATCCGGCGAAGATCGAGGCAGTGCTAACTTGGGAGCCACCCAGGAGCGTGATGGAGGTGTGGAGCTTCTTGGGCCTAGCCGGATACTATCAGAGATTTGTGCCAGACTTCTCCAGAGTTGCGGCACCACTCTCAGCCTTGACAAATAAGGGGAAACCCTTTGTGTGGTCAGACGGATGTCAGCAGAGCTTCCAGGAGCTGAGACAGAGATTGACCAGCGCACCTATCATGAGGTTGCCTGAGGAGGGAGTTGGATACGTAGTTTACTGCGACGCATCAGGGACTGGAATCGGGTGCGTCCTGATGCAGGAGCGGGCCGTGATCGCCTACGGATCACGTCAGTTGAGGCCGCATGAGCAGAACTACGCCACTCATGACCTGGAGTTAGCAGCAGTGGTCTTCGCTCTGAAGACTTGGCGGCACTATCTGATGGGCGAGCGCTTCACAGTCTTTTCTGACCACCAGAGTCTCAGGTATATCTTCTCTCAGAAGGACCTGAATCTGAGATAGCGGAGATGGCTTGAGTTCCTCCAGGACTATGACTTTGAGATAGTCTATACTCCTGGGAAGGGGAACGTGGTAGACGATGCCCTCAGCAGGAGGACGGGCATTCAGCTACTTGAGGAGGCGACAGAGAAGCTAGCCTCCTTACAGATATCCTTCGTGGATAGAGACGGAGCAGCCTTTCTTCAGTCTCTCACAGTCTCTCCTCCACTTCTACAGCGGGTCAGAGAGGCTCAGCATGGGGACGCTGACTGTGAGACCCGGCGTGCACTGATATCCTCAGGTCAGGCGCCTGATGGCTTCTCCCTCGGAGCATAGCACGACATCCTTTTCAGAGGACGTACCTTCGTACCAGCCGCTTTACGAGAGGAGGTGCTGAGAGAGTTTCACACTTCTCCCTTGGAAGTGCATCCCGGAGTGGCGAAGATGTACCAGGATCTCAGACGACAGCACTGGTGGCCGGGCATGAAGAAACCTGTGGCAGAGTTCGTTTCACGATGTCTCACCTGCCAGCAGGTGAAGGCAGAGCATCAGGTACCAGCAGGCTTGGTACAGCCCTTGGAGGTCCCGTAGTGGAAGTGGGATGGGATATCTATGGACTTCGTGACTGGACTTCCACACACTTCCAGAGGTCACGACTCCATTTGGGTGATTGTCGACCGACTCACCAAGTCGGCACACTTCTTACCCATCAGAGAGCAGGGCTTAATGGAGAGCTTGGGACGTCTTTACGTCCAGGAGATCGTACGGCTTCACGGTGTGCCATCGTCTAACGTCTCCGATCGAGATGCTCGTTTCACTTCCCGGCTTTAGAAGGGGTTGCAGGAGGCGTTCGGGACGTGGCTCCATCTGAGCACAGCCTTCCACCCTCAGACAGATGGTCAGACGGAGAGGACCATACAGACACTCGAGGACATGGTCCGTGCATGTGTTCTCGACTTTGGTCGTAGCTGGGAGGACCACATACCCTTGGTGGAGTTCGCGTACAACAACAGCTACCACTCCACCATCGGGATGGTACCATACGAGGCGTTGTACGGCAGACCCTGCAGATCACCGTTGTGCTGGACAGACCCTGGGGAGTCAGCACTCTTGGGACCAGAGATGGTCCGAGCCACGACAGAGAAGGTCCAGATCATCCAGGAGAGGATGAGGACAGCTTAGAGCCGGCAGAAGTCATATGCTGACAGGAGGCGGAGGCCACTAGAGTTCGAGGATGGCGACCACGTCTTTTTGCGTGTCTCACCTCGACGTGGTTTACGAAGATTTGGCCGAGGCGGCAAGTTGTCTCCACGCTTCATCGGGCCTTTCCAGGTCCTCAGCATGATAGGAGAGGTGGCTTATCGCCTGGCTCTACCACCTCAGTTGCACCGGGTGCACGACGTCTTCCACGTGTCTCAGCTGAGGAGATACGTGCACGACCCGACGCACATCATCGACTTTGGGGAGCTGGACATGGACGATGGGGAGACTTTTGCGGAGGTCCCAGTGGAGATCGAGGATCGACAGGAGCGGGTCCTACGTGGGCGGTCGATTCCTCTTGTGCGCGTCAGATGGCAGCACAGGAACCTTCAGGAGAGATCTTGGGAGCGGGAGGCTCAGATGTGTGCTCAGTACCCCCATTTGTTCCCCTAGTTTTTGATGTATCTTTACGGGGACGTAAAGCCCTGAGGTGGGAGTAATGTAAAGACCCGCAAATTTCATGGAAATTTTTTTTCTTAATTTTCTTTGGAATTTTACAAGAGCGCAGCTTCAGACGGCACCTGATTCCGAGGCCCAGTGTGCCCGGAATCAATTTCCGAAGTTTGGCTCGGGTACGTTCAGTGAACGGACGAGCGGGTTTTTCTACCTTTTGAACCGGTGCCCGGAATCGAATTCTGAGGGCACCGATGAAATCGCAGTGCCGGTATTTGCTTAGAAACGCCTCTTCCGGAGTTGCGTTTGCTCAACCGTGGTTTTTAAAATTTTAGGCTTAGAGTCGGAAATAAAATAAAGGTTGTGCGACAACTTTATTTTATTTCACTTAAGCCCCTTGGAAGTCACTTGAAAGCCACTTGAGCTAAGTTAAAGCGGATAGGGTGCTATCTGGAAATATCCTACCCTCTTGGAAGGATATTTGTGAGGTGGGGCCCGCACGAGCCCCGCCGTTTCTTTCGCTAAGTAACGCACCCGCGAAAACCCGTCAAAGTAACTGAAAAGTCAACCGGTGTGTTTTCTTTAATTCTTAACAGACCATTTAATTGGGCGGTTTATTTCGTGAATTAAATGGGCTGTTTCATTCGTTGAATTAATTCAACGAATTTAATGGGTCGTTACTTACGCGTTTGCGTTCGTTGGAAAAATAATAAAATAGACAAACTTGTAGGAATGCCTTATTGAACCGTAAAGAGACATAAAATAAAATTTCATAGCATCATTTTATAAATTATTTTCTATACCAAAAACTAGAAAAATGTTTCTATTACTTGAAAATATAATTAATATCCAGATTAGAATAAAATTAATGAGTATCAAGAGAGATTCATAATAACTTATTTGGAAGTAAATCATATTTATAAAAATTACAGATAAACAATGATTTTGTAACATAAAATTGTTACCACATTGGTTATTTTGAATAAAAATACCCGAGATGGTTCAAAATAAAATGGAATGTTAAATATCACAAGGGGAAGTAAATTCATGATATTACATGTCGAATGGGATTTATATACACCTAATGAAAAAATATAAGTGTATAACATATCATACATCTCAAATACATAATATTGAAACAAATATTAGATACATATATTGGTAAAATTTATACATAAAACATAGGAAATGTAGATCCTAAATTGTGTAATTAATTTTTTATAATGTTTATTTGAATAATAATTATATATAGTCATGTTAATTTTATATAACAATTAAAATAATCATGTGGTCAATATGGAATTTGTCTAAAAAAAAAGTAAGACAAATATCCATTACCTCATGTCATGCCTTCTATTTTTATAACACAACCCTCATATATAATAAATATAATTTTATTATATATATTATGGATCCATATTTTTATATATTGTAACTCCGCTATGATTCAATAAATATTTCTCCATGAATAATTTTATTTCTTCAATAACTTGCTTTGCATACAATCGAGTGTTTAAAAGAATTGTGAGACATAATTAGTATTAAATGAACATTAAAACCTAGATGATAACTTGTTGTGAATAAATATGAGTATATAATTAATTAATTAAATATTAAGGTCAAACTAAATGGGCTATTTATTATAAAATAACCAAATAATTACAATTTAAATCATGTTATTCTTCATAAATTAAATTTCTTCAGAAATGAAATTATTTTATTTTTATGATATAATATTATTTTTTAGAAGGTAAAAAATATTTTACAAAGAAAATTTTATTATTGTGTTATTCATGTTAAGATTAGCTTAAAAATATTTTATTATAATTATCTGAAAACTTATATAGAATAGTGAAAAAACTATTTTAAAATGTATTCTTAATTTAATATCATTTCAATGAAAACATATATATAAGACTATTTTTAACTTTTAATGTGGTTTTTATCAAAATATTTTTTGAGAAGGATTTTATACCTGAAAATGTTAAAAACAATTGTTTGTTTCAGAAATCAATATTTTTTGAAAAGTTGTTTTCCGTGGAATTTTATAGCCTTATTTTAAATTATATTCTAGAATGTTATATGTTTTTAAGTTTAAAAAATGGATGCAATTTTTATATTTATAATGTATAAATTTACTGAATAGAATCATTTTAGTTTTCATTACTATGAATAACAACCATGGTAAAAAAAATTTATCATGGTATACGGTAAATTAAGTAATTTTGGTTAAAATAAATAAAAAAAATAAAATAAAAAAAATGATTGTTTCAAATGCCAAAATATTATTTTATGAATTAAATGATCCCTATAACACATAGGGGTCGAAATAAATCCATTTATTGGAAACATGGCAATGTAAATTTCTTATATAATATTTAAATCAAAGGATGATTCAAAATTAGATTTTCATTAATATAACTTATGTGTCTACATAGTGAAAAAATATTTTATGAAAGAATATCATTTTACATAATAAATATAATAAAAAATTTACCTGATATATATTTTTTTGTTTTTTGAGCATCTTAGGTGAAATAATAAAATTTATAACAATTTATTTAAAACGAATTTAAATATGCCACAATCATGTTTTTAAATATTGTACCATTTTTATTATATCATTATAAAATATATTAATTTGACTATATATATAATTCAAAAACATATAATTTTATGTTTATAATGTTATTTTATTTTTAATTTTTTTAAAATAAATATGATTATGAAATAATTCCAAAATTTTTATATAATAATTATTTTAATAATGGAAACATTAAATAAATGCTATTAAAAATATACAAATAAATATAATTATATATATTAATGAGGTCCAGTAATTTTATAGATATCCTTGATATATCATTTGTATAGAAAAATCATTTTTAATTCATGTTTCATTTATATTTTTAAAAATAAACCAATGAATATTCTTAAAACATCTACTATTGATATTTTATCAATATAATTTATTATTAAATTATTTAGAAATCATGAAATATCATCACAAATTACAAATAAAAATAATATTTTCCACGATTTTCTAAATCATTCATTTATCCAAAAAAATTAAATCTTATAAGTGAATTTTAAAATCTTTTAATATTGACAATGTTGTTACCCTTGATAAAATTAAAATATGTTAACTAAGAGTTAATAAAAAATGATATGGTTTAAAACAACTTAAAAACATGTATAAAATATTTTAGTTGATGTTATTAAAAATATTATATACATAGATTCATATAAGTATAATTTGGGATGTATATTTGATTATCTTTACATTATTATAAATTAATTTTTTTCATAAATTTCAAATGTTATACTCAATACAATTGTACAATGGAACCTCCTTCCTTACTTATTCACATCCCTTTGATCATTGTGGATAGAAATAATCCTAATTTTTTCTGTTATAAATTTTCATAGATAAATTATAGAGGTTCTAGATTTATAAAAAGACCAAATTTCGTGCCCATAAGATGAGATCTGGAGGGAACTCGACAAAGAGAATGTAATCTACTTCACAAAATCTTTCTAGATTATTTATTATTGTACAAACTTCTCATGTGTTATCACCATTACAATTAAATAAATTTAATATTAAATAATCGTTCAGATTAAATAATTATTATGGAACCATTTAATTCTATATTTTACCCATCCTATTAAAAATGAATGTACCACACATGCATATTGATGAATTACCATCTCTACTCTGTGGTGTAATCTATTTTTTCTCACCACACAAAATGTTTGAGTATAATAATGGAAAAAATAAATATATAAGATAATTATAACATGAAATTAATTATTTAAGGAATTATATAACATCCATTGTAATATCATTTCACCATTATGGGAATGTTATCATAATGTGTGTGTATGTACAAATTACCATCTCCACGATGCGATGCGATTATTTTTCCAAGTTCACCATATAATGATTATATAAATGTATATAATGGATAAATTTTATATATATTATATTAATATTATTTGTTATTTTATGGACCAATATCATATACATAATAATCAGGTCTTATACCCCAAAATATTCAAGGAAAATAAAGCATTTAACACCAAATAGAATGGTAGTAATGAAATATTAATAACAAAACAGTAATTATATAATTATGTATGACGTAATTAAAATAAATATGATTATATTATAAATTATTAAAATTATTTAAACAATTATAAATGTGTTTTATATAAATAAAATTTGAATCAGACGAGAGGTAAGATGAAATTTCAAAATATCATTATTTTATGGGATTGATTTTATATAAATATTTACTAGTGAACATTTATCATCCATTTCCATGTGTTATAATTTTTTCCCAAATTACATTTACTATTCTCACCAATTATTTAAATTAATTTTCACCCTTTTATTAATTTTAAATAAATGGTATGAATGGAATCTGTTTTCCATTTTCTAAATGAGGAAAATTTTTTTCTGGAAAAATTATAAGGAGAATATTTTATATTATCTTATAGAAAATTAATGTTTTTTACAAAACCATTACTACATAATTCCCTAAATATTCTTCTAAAATATTTAATATTCATTTTAAAAAAAATTATCATATAAAATAGTGTTGTGTTTTATGAAAAGAAAACATTTTCAAGAAGAAATGATATTTCCCAGAGTTATTATTTTAATGTGATATATAAAAATTATTTGAAATATAAGTTTAAATATATTAAATATATGTTTTATTTTTATGATGTAATTTTATTTCTGAAACCCATTTCTTTACTATGGGTTATATTATGATGGAATAATTTTTATAAATCCCATTTCATTATATGGGTGTGTATTTGATGAATAATTTATATTCCTATAAAACACATATGTATGATTTTGATTATGAAACTGGTGAGGCCTATATCTCCTTCTAATGAATTGGGTAAATAATTATATATCATAATTGATAGAGTAAAATAACTGGAATTTATCTTAGATCTATAGTATAGGGTTGTAATGAGACGGAATCCCAATTCAATAACAAATGCCAGGAATGAGGGCTAAGATCTGTTCAGTGAATGACTTTTCTATTATTATCGTCTCATTAATGAGACATGGATAATTTGAAAATGATTTTATATTCTTATGTGTTTTCCAAAATGTCATTTTATTATGTTATTCTATATGGCAAAGTGTTCTTTGGTGAACTTATTTGATTTATCCCATGAAATTATATCATAATATTTGATATGAATGATATAATTTTCAAATGGTTTTTATGTTATTATGACTTATTATTATGATATGATTGATATCTCCCTTATTTACCATTAATTTTCATCTGATCTCATCCTTTCATATATTTATTTTCCCCATAATCTGAAAAATGGTATTTACTAAGATGTGTCAAAATGGTTCTATATATGAACGAATAAGAAGGAGATGATATAGATGTTCTTTATTCCAGTCTAGTATATATCCATGTTTCTAAATACAGAAAACTGATATGTTCATATGATCATTTTCTTATGTAGGGTGATTAATGTTCTTCTAAATATAAGCAATGTCTATCCACAAAAAATATGTGTCAATATATTTTTTATCAGATGGAAGGTTTAGTCAACCATTAGAAACTAGAATGAGAAAAAATTAGTTAGAATCCAAATGATATGTCTAAGCATAGAATACAATATTATAGTATTGATGATGATCCAAACAAACCTTGGATTAATAATGAGGTGTATTGAATTGATATTTTAGGATTTACATAATTTTTTCATATCATTTTACTGTTGTTAGTAGTGTTTCTCACAATATGCATCTTGGATATAGTCAATGGTCAGAACCCAAAGAAAATATGTTAATGATTATTGAAATAGAAAATGAAATGATTATCCTCCAAAGAAATTAAATTTTATAGTAGATGGAATTAAAAATAATTTTTATATGCACCTAAATAATTCTCAGTCATTGAATCATTTATGATTTGAAAATGAGTAACCGAGGGAACAAATTCTATTGAGTCCTTAATGAGATAACGTCACCGTATTTCTACTGCTCACCTGATCCGCTAGTAGCTGAAACATGTATAAGTTTAACTATGAAGATAATTTCTATTGTCAAATTTTTATAACCACACATTATTATCTTATTAGTTTATCATTTGTAAGGTGAATGAGGTCAATTATAAAACATTATAAAAAACGAGGTAACAATATAAAATTGAATCAATGTAATGGGAAAAGTTCAATAAATTATTTTCAATAAAATTAATCACTTTTTATTATTCAAATGAATATTGAGAATTAATTTCCTTAACATATGAAAAACGATGATGAATCTATTGGGACATATGAATATTTTATAAAATACATGAAATGTTAATCTCAAAAATTATAATTCAACCTAAGAGTGTGATTGATTGATTCTTTAGTGGCATAAAACGAAGCCTCTGAAGTCTTTTATCCATAATAGTCCATAGTGATTATAATGATATCATTCGATGTTACCTATATGTTGATATAGATATTAGAGTTACCCATCAATATCATGTGTTCGATAGGAAGAGGACAATAGAATTCAAGGGGAAATCTAAAAATTAAAATAAAATATAGAGTTTATTTTCATTATGATCAATGTTCGGATAATAAACATGGAGGAAAATATCTTAATAGGAACATTAAATGTTTTATGTTAGGGGAAGAAGGTAATCCAGTTGATGAGTGTAATTTTCTTAAAAAAATATATCAAATTAACTGAATAGATAAAAGGCTACTCATAATGAACTTCTCACACACCAATGATAAAAATTCATAAAACATGGACATCATGCTAACCAATTCTCTTATACAATGGTTATTGATGATGATCAATGTCTGAAACATCTTAAGTCCAATAAAAATGGAAAATAAAAAGCGATCATTGTTATACATATGGAGTATGAAAATGATGTGATAAAAGGTACAATTATTATACACAATAATGTAGAAAATGTTTAATTTGATTCTTGATCCAACATTTATTTTATATCTAAATAATTTTATATGAGTATTTTCATATTACCTTAACAATTAGTTGTTGATTTAGCTGTGAAAATTTTTGAGGCACAAAAGTCACATCAAATGTTTATAATTATTCTTTGGTTGAAGGTTGTCAGAAACTGCTACCTCAAAACCATGTGATTCTTCCTTTAGATTAATTCAATGTTATTATTTGCCCGAATTTGATCTCTCCATATGGATTCAATATGAGTTTACAATGAAGGGACATATAAATTTATATTATGAATTAATCTATTGTCATCTATTTATGAATGGATGAATGTGAACTTTTAGTGGGAATTCCTTACATCCCCTCAATCAAAATTCATATAAATGAATATTACCTATGTCATATGGTTGGGAGAAACTCACCATTAAGGAAAAAACTATTACTCCTATGTTTGTTGAAGTATTTCTATAATAGTTTACAAGTATTTACCTGAATTTTAATGATTTGTTTATAAAATAACTCATATAAGGTTCTATGACTATTTTTAGACTCTTTATAGAATGGTCCAAATAAAGTTGTAAGAATTGAAGAATAGAAACCCAGATAATATTAATAAGGGATTCATGCACCCTATAAAGATGCCTTATTGTAATCCATATCTATTAGATAAGAACAATGTTTCATCAATGGGACTCTATATTAATTATCAATAAAATAAAAATATCACTATCATCTTCCCCGTATTGAAAATAATTTTAATAAAATACATAGAGTTTAGTACTTTTCTAATACTTATCTCCATTCTGGATATCAACAATTAATTTTAATAAAGGAGAATCAACCAAAGGATGATTTCCATAGAATTTATAGACATAATGAATTTATTGTGATTTCTTTAGTCTTACTAATTTTCCCACTATCATCATGGTTTTAATGAATATAGACTTTATAGAGCATATTAAAAAATTATTGGACGTCTTTGTAGATGATTTAATTATTTATTAATATATAAATTAATATCAAGAATATAACATGATGATTTTACTAATGTACCTGATTAGGGAAAAGATAAATGAAAAATTAACCATGTTTGAATTTTGTGTTCAGAATGTTTCAATTTTTTGACAAAATAATTTCAATAGAGGGGATATTTGTTGATCTAGAAAAGCCAAAATTTATTGGTCATTGTCATAAACCAACAAAGGTTACTAATATCCAAATTTGTATTGGATTGGATTGATATCGTCGACTTTTTTTTTGAATTATTACTCATGATTATCTTATTCACTCACCATGATTACTAGGAATGGATTTATGTTCCTATGGACAAAATTATTTTATGTGAATATATTAAAGTTTAAAATAAAGTTAGTTAGTGTATATGTGCTCACACTACCCTGTAGTGGATAGAGGAATGATATCTATATTGATGTGTCCACAATGTGGATTGGATGTGTTCTTGTGAAAAATGTTATGGTGATAGCTTATGCCTCACTATAACTGAAAATACATGAGAAACTTTACACAGAACATGATTTGGATTAAGAAATAGTAATCATTTCATTAAATATATAAGGGAATTACCTTTTTGGGTAGATTTGTGATATATATACTAATCATAAATATTAATTTTATATCTTCACTCAAAAGGAGTTGAACATTTTCCAATGTCGATGGTTGGATTTAATTAAATAATATGACTGCTCAATAAATTACCACTGGGGGAAAGAAAACAAGGGGGTGATATTTTAAATGAAAAGACCATGTTATCCTATACATGATGAGGATAAAAAAGATCCAATTTTTATTGATTTAAAAATAATTTATATGGAAATCATAACAAAAGTGGAGAAAATATTTGTTTCTCATATTATTGTTCAACCATCTATATAGATGATTATTTATTAGGTGAAAATGGAGGATTTGGAACTACAAAAGTAGATGAGGAATGTTTCTGAATATAAACATGATTTTGAATGAATAATATAGTTCATGAATCATGTTTGTATAAAAACCATACTATAATTAAACAATGAGATATTTGATAAGGAACCCAATTCCTTGTTCCCAATTTATCCTAGAAATAAGAAAATGTAAAGAGACCTGAATGATTATTTTTGGTTGGACTGTATAAAGAATAATACTGCAAAATATGATTCCTGGATATTGGTTTATTAGTAAGTTATGTTTGTAATACATAAGTATAAGCGGATTCTACAACCATTACCCATACCAAAATGAAAATTAGAATACATCACCCTGGAATTTATCATTGGACTTCCTAGAATAACTGAAATACATAATGATATATGGCTATAGTTGATCACCATATAAATTCAGAACACATCAATCCTATTATAGAATATTTCTCTGCAAGGACCTGGCATTAAAACATTACATAATCATGAATTAAATTAATAATTCACATTAATGATATTTTCAGGTTTTGAGTTTTAGAGAATTAGTCCATAACTATTAAATTTCATTTAAAAAAATACAAAGTAGACACTTCTACTTAGTTTCCATTTTTTCACAAAACAAGATCTTCTGGAAAAAAGAGTCATGTCTAGTTCTAGGTTATAGACATAATGACTTTTCCTTGATCCCATCCTTGAACCTATTCCACATTATGTCCGGTTAAAAACTTTTAAAAAACTTAGGATGAGCATAAAAAGCTTTGTATGGGATAAACAATGAAGGAAAACAATTAGTTTATGAAAATAAAAAATAAGCCATGAATACTTTAACATAAAGAATAAGTTTCACCTTTATGATGTATTAAATACTCTTCACTGAATAAAAGATCACTACTTACCCTTTTGTAACAAAAATATTTCCATAAAACCCATATAAAGAACACATAACATAAAATGGTAACTTGGGACATAAAATTTTTAAATAGAATATCCATACGGTCGAATTCTACATATATCACTAAATGGAATTTCCATATGGATGACTTCCAAACCCAATTCATTGGATGTAATAACATGACCACCCATCCTGGTTTATCCCGGCACCACCCATCATTTGGATTATCACGTAACACTCGTCAAATGTCCAAGTACCATTATTAAATCATAACACATAAAACAAATATAAAGGCAAGAAAGAATTTCTAGATTTCAATCAAAATATATCCCATAATTATTTTTTCATAACAAATCCATTATAAAAACCATTTTCAATACCAAAATATATAAAAGATTATATGTTATTTATTTTCCTTTAAAAAAATACATTAAATCCTGTTAAGGAAGCCAAAGAACAAATAATACATGCGGTGGTAGAAAGGTCATTGTAACTACTTACGTTAAAGGAAAAATTCCATTTTTTCGTTTAGTAAAATGCTTCATAGAAAAAGGTTCCCTTTTAATAGCCAAAGGTGTTTTTACAGTGTATAAAATAAAGTCGTGTATTAAAACAAAATATTCCTGAATGAAAAGAGATTGAGACGAAGTCCCTTACCTCGTGTCCGACATGACCAGTTCATTCTTTGATATCCAAAATAATAAACTCAATTTAATTTATACTTGCTTAATAAATTTTTTCAATATTATTATTCCTTTTATATTACTTATTACCATGTTATAAACATTATGTAATCTTTTATGTTAATAACGTTCGTTTTGTCGATATTTGGTACTTGAGTAAAAAATGAACACCTTATATTTACAAGTTGTCCATGTGGTCAGTAGTCTATTATCTCCATAATGATATTAACTATTTAGATATTATATATATCATATATATCCATTATATATATGAATTTGTAAAAATATGTAACATTTTAGAGATATGAAATGAAATGCACCGTTCATGGAGACGGTAAGCTGTACGTACGCTTGAAAAAAAATTTCATTTCAATTTATTACTTTAATAGAATTAAAACATAATGATACATAAGTATATTATAATTCCGTTATAATATCATGAATAATATTATTAACTCTATCCTTTATACTTCCTACATATGGTATTAACGAGTCATATCACTTTGACGGGGCGGTAGTCCGCATTTCCTCAAATGAAATTATCGCATTTACACATAATGGGGACTATAAATGTATTACATAAAAGGAAAATAAAGAAGCGTAAAAAATCATAAACATAAAATATATCATATGTTATTATAGTCCTATCATAATCACCACCATGAGAGGCGGTAGGAGATAATCGAACAATCAACATTTCATGAGGCATTAGTTTTCCATTCACAGAAACAGTATGTTCTTCACACATTAGATAAAGGTGAGTGTATGTGTAGTTTGAATAAATCTCAGAAACACATCCTAGTATATTTAGGCTATTGTTATTTTTATAAAAGAAAGGAATTAAAAGTGATTAGTGGTTGGAGAAGTAAAATAAAATAAAAGAAGTTAAGAAAAACTGTTACCTTTAATTTGGGTAACTTCTATTGGATTGAACCAAACGGAATTCATGAAGTGCTTTATGCCTAAGGTAAGGCTTCCAGATTGAATAGAGGGATGTGTGGAGATTTATTGGGTAGAGGTTGGGACATGCAAAAAGTCATGAGAGGTGTAACTAATTGGTTGTAAATGGTCACATTTTAAAAGGGGGGGAGGGGATCTTTAGGAAACTTTCAAAATATTATTTTATTACATAATGATATTCAGTTTCTAAAGGCCCAGAAATCATTATAGTCAAATATATGATTACTTATGGTCGAAATAAAATTATCCAATAATAATTGGACAGGTTTTGGATGTTATTTTATTATTTATAATCTTTTGTTTTTAAATGGTTTATTAATGAGGTAAACACTCTAACATTATTGTGTCAAAAATAATTTAATTTTTTCGATCCCTAAAAATTATATAAAAATACCATGATGTATGAAAAATTATTAGATGTCTAATTAATATTTATTGATAAAAATATTACTTATATAACACTATATATAAATTAATTTACTAAAATATTTTTTATTATGTCATTTTTTACGTTACGTTAAGTTAATTAATCTAATGTGTCATTATCATTCATAATTTTCTCCATGGGGTCCCACAATCAACCCATGGAAGCCCATGGTCATCCATTAATCATAAAATAAGGTTAGGACAAGTGTTAAGGTAATTTTAAATTATTATAATATTTTTTTACCTTGAATATCCTATTTACCTTTAGCTGCGGTAAATAAAAGAAATAAGTTACTTTTTAGAAAAAATTGTATTCATCTTATTGAACCAAATTTTTATTACTAATAAAAACCATGTATGTTGTATTTTAGAAATTCAATTAACATAAGTGGTGAACTTTTATTTAAATGAAAAATTCAGTTTTTTAACTACTTCTAAGTTGTTTCAATATTCATCAAAAATTGATGTTTTTCAGAAAAATACCAAAAATTCAGAGTAAGCTATATTTTATATTCCAAATTCAAAAATGATATATATTTTACCAAATTATAAACATATAAGTTTAATTTATTAATTAAAAATTAATTCCTGTTGTTAAAACAAATAGTGCGTTTTTGAGAAACAATATCTATCAAAAGATTAACACTTGGTTATGTCCAAATTCAAAGGGAAATTATTTACAATGACCAAAATTAGATTAAATGTTGAAAATTTATTCTAGTTACACTTTATAACCAATTAAATAGATAATATAATCATATAAATAAATTAGATTATAACATAGTTTTGAATAAAAATACAATATTTTTCACTATTCATTAAAAAATGAACATTATCAGAAATATTCCAAAAAATTACACAAATTAAATTTTGATATCCCCATTCAAAAGAAGGATTTTATTTGGTCAAATAAAATTTATTAAAGTGGAAAAAAACCAAATTTAATGTGTGTTCTCCATTAAAAGGTGTTAAATCATCCTTTTAATGTAAATTATGATTTAAATTAGATTCATTCACATTTTAAGCCTTTAAATTTTATTGGATAGAAGTAAATACATCTAACAAACATGTATAATCATATAGTAGTTAGTTTTTTTTCATTCCCACCAATAAAAAGACAAGGAGTTAAATTCCATTTAAATAAATAACAGTATATTATTAGGGTGAAACATAAGATTACAATGAAACTCGTTGTTGCGTCTCGGGTACGCTATCGAACATAGAATCCATTTTAAAGTAATATAAATATTTATTTCTAAAATATTAAAAAATATGAAAATCCATTATTCTTCATTTACCTGGGGTGTTACAACCTTCCACCCTGTTAGAAATTGCATCCTTGCAATTTTTATTACCTTATCAATATAAGTGGGTGAATTTATCCCTCATAGAATTTTCAGATTCCTACATTGCATCTTCAACCATATGATATTTCTAAAATACATTTAGCTGGATAATTACCTTATTCTGAAAAATATCCTCTCTATGGTCATGAATTTGGACTCGTTGTTCTTTATAAGAGAGATTCTCTTCCAACTGAACTATCTACGGGCTCAAAACATGAGATAGATATGGAATATACTTTCTCAACAATGAACCATTGAAAATATTGTATACATGGGATAAACATGGAGGTGAATCAGCTTTGTAATCAACTGATCTAACAATCTCCAGGATTTCATAAGGTCCAATGATCCTCAGACTCAACATTCCCATCTTACCAAAATGCATCACACTATTCCATGGGGAATCATTGATAAAGGCATGATCAGCTACCTCAAAAGAAATATCTTTCCTCTGGTTATCCGCATAACTTTTCTGTCTGATGTAAGCTGTTCTCATGTTATTCTGAATCAACTGGACTTTCTCTACCATATCTTCTAACAATTCTGACCCCATTAGCTTCTTTTCACATACTTCATCCCAAAAATTTGGAGTTCAACAATGCTTTCCATAAAAGTCCTCAAATGGAGCCATCTGTATACTAGAATGGAAACTATTATTATAAGAAAATTCAACCAAAGAAATATGTTGGTCCCAAATTCCCTTGAAATTTATTGAACAAGCATGCAGCATATCCTCCAAGGTCTGAATTGTTCGATCTGACTACCCATCTAATTGTGGATTAAAAGCTATACTAAAATTTTATTCAGTTCCCAAAAACATCTGAAGGTCTTTTCAAAAGTTAGAAGTAATCCTTGGATCACGATCAGATAAAATGGAGAGGGGAACTCCATGAAACTTGACTATCTCTTTAAAATACAACCGATAAAGTTGATCTATAGACAAAGTATTTCAAATAGGAATGAAATAAGAATATTTAGTCAATCGATCAACTATAACCCCGATTGAATTATTACCTTGAGATGTATTCTATAAACACACAACAATGTCCATGGATATATTATCCCATTTCCACTTTGGAACCATTAAAGACTAAATAATCACTTTCGGTAACTGCTGCTATTCTTTAAACTACTGACAAGATAAACAATTAACAGTAAAATCATCAATATCTAATTTCATTCCATCCCACCGGTAATACTCCTGATGAAATCTGTACATGTTAGTACTACCAAGATAAACTGAAAACAGAGAACTATGAGATTCACATTACAACTCATTCTTCAACTGTGAATCACAAGGAACACATAATCTCTTCCGAAACCTCAAAACAATATCATTATCAACATTAATACCTGGAAACATACCGTTCTAAAAAACTCAACCATTTAATGAAACTCATAATCTCCTTTCTACACTTTCATTATTCTATATGATAGAGATGATTTAACTGACACCTGAAACAAAACAGAAGAATTTCATGGACCAACAACTTCTATTCCAATGATAATAAAATCAAAAACAAAATGATCTCATTTAAAATGTAGCATGGTTAATGAGACATTAAGTTTTCGACTCAAAGCATCAACCACTGTATTTGATTTTCCTAGATGGTAATGGATCGTGCAATCATAATCCTTGTTTAATTCCAGCCATTTCCTATGTCTCATATTTAATTAATTCTAAGTGAAAATATACGTTATGCCTTTGTGGTCAGAATATATGTCACTTTTTACTCCATAAAAAGGTTGCCTCCAAATATTTTAATAAAAAAAACAGTATCTAATTCCAAATCATTTGTATGGAAATTTAACTCATAAGGTTACAACTGACATGAAGAATAAGCAATTACCTGATTATTCTAAATAAGGACACTATGATTCCCTTTGAATGTAGAATCAATTTAAATAACAAACTCACAATTTCTGGAAGGCAATGCCAAAACTGGAGCATTCACAAATATTATTTTCAATTTCTGAAAATAGTAATCACATTCTATTGTCCAAATGAACATAATACATTTTCGAGTTAACTTAATCATTGTACTAGATATCCGTAAAATTTCTTTCAAAAAACCTCTCGTAATAACCTTCTAAACCAAGAAACCTATGGATCTCGGTAATAGTTGTGGGTCTTGACCATTATTAAACAACATTTGTTTTATCTGGATCAAGAGTTATTCCATTTTTTGACACAATGCGTCCGAGGAAAGAAATTTGTTGTAACCAAAACTCACACTTGCTGAATTTCCAATAATTATTATTTTATTTTATGGTTTTAAAGATGTCCCTTAAATGACTTTCAAACTCCTCTTTAATTTTAAAATAATCCAAAATATCATCAATGAACACAACAACAAACTTATTCATGAACCCAGGGAAAATGTATTCATAAGATCCATGAATACAGAAGGTGAATTGGTTAACCCATATGACATAACTAAAAATTCATAATGGCCATATCTAGTATGAAACATGGTCTTCAAAATGACTACTTCCTTTACATTCAACTGATGGTACACTGAACTCAAGTCAATCTTCCAAAAATACTGAGCTCCCGGGAGCTGATCAATCAAATCATTGGTATAAGGAAAAAGATACTTGTTCTTAACAGTGATTTTATTCAATGATCTATAATCAATGAAAAGTCTCATTGAACCATCATTATTTTTAACACACAAGATAGGAGCACCCCTTGGTGATATGCTATGTAAAATGGAACCTTTATCTAATCACTCATTTAATTGCTTCTTTAACTCTAAATGTACTATTTGAGCTATTCGGTAAGGGGGTTTTGAATTTGGCTTAGCCTCGAGAACTAAGTCAATAGTAAATTCAACTTCCCGATCATGTATAATACCAGAAAACTCATCTGAAAAAACATCAAGGTACTCATTTACTACTGGAACATCATTAATCTCAACACTTTATTTATTTTCAAAAATATGACAAAGGAAACATTTATTTCCATCTTTTATGAGTTTCTCTGCTTCCTAATATGTTATCAAATGCAAGGGTTCATTCTTTACACAAACTGTAAATCTTTCCTAAATGAAACCACATTATCTCTACAGTCAATCATAGCATGATAAAGAGATAGCCAATCCATTCCCAAAATTACATCAAACCTTACTAGAGGAAAAACTATATGGTTTGTATGTAGATTCTTCCCGCACACTTTGACATAAAGGTTCTTATGTTATATTTTTGTCTCAACATTTCCTCCATGATTTTTTTACCATAAGTTCTGTATTCATATCTTGATTTGGAATTACCAATTTATTAGAAAACTTATCATAAATGAAAGAGTGTGTAGACCCTGAATCAAACAACACATTGGAATAATATGAACAAACAAACACTGTACCTAATATTACTTCGTTTGATTGCCAAAATTCTACTAAAGTAGTTACAAAGGATTTCACCACCCCTTTCTGCATGTAGTATGGCTGCTTTCCCACATTTGAGATCTTCGTGGGAAACTCAATTGCATAATGACCCATTTCATTACACTTAAAACATCTTACCGATGGCTTTTCATTTTCTACTTGATCATCTTCCTTACAGTTATGAGAAATATGACTAGACATTCCTCACAAGAAGCACTTTCTAGACTTTCATAATCATTATCCATGATGCTTTTTTAACACACATATCCTAAGTTTGATATTTAATATCATACCTCCATGATTATTTGATGAATTATTTCCCATTTCCTACCCACTTGACCTATTATTCTGTTATTTTCCAACGAACACCTGATCGACGGGGAACTCCATTTCCACCTTCTCCGCACATCAAAAAAGTTTATTCATAATTTTTGAACTCATGAGAGTGTAATTATCTTTTCTATCATGGCTTCAGTCCTAGGTAAAATAGATGTATCTTACTATCATGATCTCAGATGAAATTTGGTTCATACCTCGCCAGTCCAGTGAACTTTGCTTCATAAGTAGCCACAAAGTCGTTATCTTTCTTCAATTCAAAGAATTGTTTTTCCATCCTATGACATACCACATTAGGAAAATATTTGTTATGAATAATACATTCTAATTAATCCCAATCAAGAGTATCAATATCTTCACTATTCTTGATATTTTTCACCATCGACCACCACTGATCAGCTTCACCTTCAAAAAGGTAAACAGTGATACTAACCTTTTGATGTTCTGAACACCCCATGACATCAAAAATCTTCTCCAGTTCCTTAATTCACCCTTCAGCTAGCATAAGGTCAGATGATCCTCTAAATTATAGGGGATGTTGCCTCATCAAATGCTCCACTACTAAAATGTTCATCTGTATTTGATATGGCTGATCTCGTGCATGGATACCACCACTACTTATAGCATGAGTCAACTGTGGCATCACTACAAAAAACTGTTCTATTTCGATTCAAACCATATCAGGTTTTTGATTTGGAAGGTTTTCATTCTCTTAATGTCATCCCAACATATCTTCCCTATTTCCTCTACGGAAAACCATTCTGAACATAGAAATATCTTAGACAAAGCAACATGGTAATCTGTAAATGCTATATCATTTCAATATTACCATAAATTAATTTATGGAAATTTATTTTACAATACCCTAACTCCTATATTTTTCTAAACTGACCAATGATACCAATTTTAAAGTCTCAGGCCTTAAATAATTACATAATAAATATTTAAATGAATAATTCTCATTAAATATCTTTTTAGGTTTAGTGTTTTAGAGAATTATTCCATAATTATTACATTTCATTTAAAAAAATTACAAAGTAGACTCTTCTACTCAGTTTCCATTTTTTTCACAAAACACAAACTCTTGAAAAACGTGTCTTGTCAATTTTGATGATTAAGACATCATCGATTTTCCTTGATCCCATCCTTGACCCTATTCCAAATTATGTCCCATGAAAAACATTTCAAAAACATGGGATTTGCTTAAAAATCTTAGTAAGGGATACAAAAAGAAGGAAAACTATTTGTTTTTCTGAACAACAATTGAACTATGAATACTTTAACAAAAGTAATGATTTTCACCTTTATAAAGTAATAAACATTCTTCACTGAATAAAAGATCACTACTTACCCTTTTGTAACCAAAATATTACCATAGACCCCATATAAAGAACACTTAACATATAATGGTATCTTGTGACATAAACATACTTAAATGGGAAAAAACATACAGTCGACTTCCACACATATCACTAAATAGAAGAGCCTTATGACCAACGTTAATACCCAATGCATTGGAGGTTATAATGTAACCACCAGTCCTAGGTTATCATGGCACCACCCGTCATTTGGTTCATCATGTAACCAGCCATCAAATATCCAAGTACCATTGTAAAATCTTAACACCTAAAACAAATGTAAAGGAAAGAAAACATTTCCACAATTAAATCACTATATATCACATAAATATATTTAAATAAAAAATTAATTATTATTTCCATTTTCAATAACAAAATACATAAAAGAGTAAATGGTATTTTTTTCCCTGAAAAAAAACATTACGGCATGTTATGGAATCCCAAAAACAAATAATACACGTAGTGGCAGAAAGGTTTTTGTCACCACTTATGTTAAAAGAAGCATTCCTTTTTGTAGTTTAGTAAAATTCATCATAGAAAAATTTTCCCTTTGAAAAGTAATGATTGATTATACATCATATAAAATAATTTCATGTATTAAAACAAAATATTCTTTAATGAAAGAAGATTGAGACGAAGCCCCTTACCTCGTGTCCGACTTGACCTGTTCATTCTTTAATATATTGAATAATAAACTAAAGTTAATTTATACTTTCTTAACAACCTTTATGTAGTTTATTATTCCTTTTATATCACTTATAACTATGGTATATGCATTATGTAATCATTTATGTAAATAACATTCGTTTTGTCAATATTTGGTACTTGAGTAAAAAATGAACACCATATATTTACGAGTTGTCCATGTGATAAATATTACATTATCTCCATAATGATATTCAAAATTTAGATATTATGTACATAATATATATCTAATATATATATATGAATTTAGAATAGTACTTAACATTTTGAAGAATTGAAATTAAATGCACCGTTCCAGGAGATAGTAAGCCGTACATATGCAAGAATGCAACTTTTATTTCTATTTTGTAATTTAATGGAATTAAAACATAATTATACCAAGATATATTATAATTCCAGTATAACATCATACATAATATCATTAGATATATCCTTTATATGTCCCACATATGGCATTAACGAGTCATATCACTTTGAGGGGGCGGTAGTTCGCACTTTCTCAAATGAAATTATTGCGTTTTCCCATAATGGAAACCATAATGATATGATATAAAAGGAAAATATAGAAGCATAAAGAAAACATAAACATAAATTATATCATATATAAATACAGTTCCATTATAATGTCCCCCATGATTGGCAGCAGGAGATAATCTAACAAACATCATTTTGTGAGACGTTAGGTTTCCATCCACAGAAAAAATATGTTCTTCACCCATTAGATGGAGGTTTGTGTAAGTGTAGTTCGAATAATTCTTAAAAATACATACTATTATATTGAGGATACTGGTTTTTTTATAAAAGAATTTAATAAAAAGTGTTTAGTTTTGGAGTAGTAAAACAAATGAAAATAAGTTAAGAGAAACTGTTACCTTTAATTTGTGTAACTTCCTTTTGTTTGAACCAAAAGGAATTCTTGAAGTTCCCTCTTCCTATGGTAAGGATTCTAGGTATATTAAAGTGATGTAGCTAGCTTAATTGGGTAGAGGATGGATGAACCAAAAATCTTGAGAGGTGTGAGGAATTGGTTAGAAATGGTGTCCTTTTAGAAAGTAGAGGATGGGCTCTTTAAAAAAGTGTGGAAATATTATTTTATTATGTAATGATATTCAGTTTTTAAAGGTCTCAAAATCATTAATTTCGTAAGATAAGATCACTCATGGTCGAAATAAAATCATCCAATAATAATTGTATAGTTTTTTGATTTTATATTAATATTTATAATCTTATTTATTTATATTATTTATTAATGAGGTAAACACTACATCATTATTGAGTCATAAATAATTTATTTTATTCAATGTATAAAAATTACAAAAAAATACCCTGATGGAGAAAATCGTTTTAGATATTCAATGAATATTAATAGTCAAATCTATTAATTATATAACATTATATCAAAATTAATTTAATAAAATATTTTTTTTTTCATTTTTTTCATTACTTTAAGATAATTAATCTAAAGTGTCATTGTCATTCATAAGTGGCTCTATAGAGTCCCACAATTTCCCAAGGATGCCCATGGTCATCCATTACACACCCAATAAGGTTATGTCAAGTGTTAAGGTAATTTTGAATTATTATAATTTTTTTCCATTGAATAACACTATTTATATTTAACCTTGGTAAATAAAAGTCAAAAGTTACTATTCACCAAAAAATTATTTACATCTTATTGAACCACATTTTACTTACTAATAACAATCATGTATGTCAGATTTTAGAAATTAATTTCACATAAATTGTAAAGTTTCATTTAAATGAAAATGTTGGTTTTTTAACTACTACTACGTGGTTTCACTATTCATCAAAAATGGAATTTTTAAGAAAAAAAAAATCAACATAAAATATATATGATATTACAAATTCGAAAATGATGTCTATTTTACAAAATTATAATCATATATATTTAATTAATTAATATAAAATTAATTCCTGTTGTTAAAACAAATATCGTGTTTTTTATGAAATAATAACTATCAAAAGAATGACACTTGTTTATGTCCAAATTCAAAGGGAAATTAATTCCAATGACCATAATTGGATTTAATGGTTCAAATATATTATAATTACACATTAAAACAAATTAAAACTATTATCTACCCATATAAATAATTTAGATTAAAATGCAGTTTTGAATTAAAATACAATATTTTGCACTACTCATTAAAAATGAACTTTATCAGAAAAAATCCAAATATTTTCAAAAAGTAAATTTTGATTTCCTCATCATATAGAAGGATTTTATTTGGTAAAATAGAATTTATTAGAGTTACCAGAACTAAATTTAATGAGGGTTCACCATTAAAGGGTGGTAAATCGACCTTTTAATGTAAATTATGCTTAAAATTTGATTCATTCACATTTTAAGCCTCCAACTTTTATTGGATAAATGTAAAAAAAACTTAAATACATGTATAATCATATTGTAGATAGTTTTGTTCATTCTCGCCCATAAAATGGCTAGAATTTAACTTCCATTTAAAATAATAATATTATATTATTAGTGTGCAATGTATGATTTCAAAGAAACTCGGTGTTGTGTTTCAGGTACGCTGTCAAACATAGAAACCCTTTTAAAGTAAAATTAATATTTAATTCAAAAATATTAATAACTATGAAAATCACTTATTCTTCATTTACCTTAGATGTTTCAGTTTCTCTTAATCATATTTATAGGTTATATATAAGTGATTTTTTATGATTTCATGGGGAATCACTTTCCCTTATATTTCATTGGGATCCGAGGTTTACCTTGATGTTCTGTAAAAGTATTCAGTTGGCTCTGGATATAGAGTTATGTTACATCACTGCATATCATCATTAGAATGATGGACAATATTCATGGACAATTCAAACTCTTGATGTAATTTTTAGAGCTTTATCCAGGGAATTCATTGGTGGTAGGATCAAAAGATACTATTGGATGAATTTATTTACAAAAATAGATTTTAGTATAGTATTAATATATCTCATTAAATATTTATCTACGTTAATATGTGTAGAACTGCAACATGTTGGGATAGAGTTGGGGAATGAAAGCAATTGTGTCCCGGTCTAGTAGAGAATATGGAGGAGAAGACTAGATCTATTCAATAACACATAAAACCATATCAGAGTCTATAAAAGAGTTATACTGACAATTGATGAAAATACCTAGAGTTTGAAGAGGGTTAAAAAGAGTTTCTATCAATATATATGTAGATTAGAGTGACTATATTTTAAATGGAAGGTAAATATAATCCTTTTGTATATTGTTTCATTTGAAATTTTGTTTTATATTTTGAAGATTCCTTATCGATTGGATTTTCCACTGAATCTCTCTTATGTTCATGATGTGTACTATGTATCTCTCTAGAGAATGTAAATAAATTATCCTTCACATGTACTAAAATTATATGTAATAATACTAGAGAATGATATTACATATAGATAACAACTAATTGATATTATGGATCATAGTGAAATGGTTCTACAAAACACGACCACTTTCATGTTAAATATTATTATGAAAAAACAACCTAATTGATAAATCTATGTTCTGATATGAGGATGGTATGAGGAATATTTATCCACATGTTTTATAATCCAGGTGGTAAGATTTAAGGAAATAATTATTTATAAAGGGGGGGGGGGGTAGAATGTAACATTATGATACTTTAACAAACAATTCACATAAAATAATTTTAATTCTTCAATATCATTAATTTCACAAAATAATGAGTTAAAAAAATGTGAGACATTATTAGTTTTAAATGACCATTATAACTTATCCATTAAAATAGTGGGAATAAATATTAATATCTATTTTATGAAATAAACATAAATTTCATACTCAATATGTAAATTTTTAGAATATAATCACACAACTTTTTGTAAAATAACGTCATTGTTCAAAAATATGATTTAAAAAAACAATAGATTATATTATTTTTATAATTGTGGGTAAATTTATTGTTGTTATATTTATTATAATTGAAGAAATTAATTTAATTTTTTCGATTAAACATCTAAAAAATAATTTTAAATTATGTCATTATAATTTACAGAAATCATTTATCGAATAGTGGATATACTTATTACAAAATTATATTCTACTTTTAAAATTTTAGAGTGAAAAATTAAATTTCGGATAGGTTTTAAGTTTTAATTATATTATATTTATGAAAATATTGTTTTTTAATTTTATATTATATATAAACTTATTATCAATACATTTTATGTTTTGAAAAGGCAATTTTTAAAATTTCATGATTCATGGAATTTTTCTTGTATAATTTTTAATAAAATTATGAAACTTCATTTCATTTAATTTTGATAATTGGATTCCAAATTCATATTAATAACTTAAAAATTTATTTAATTGGTTCCATTTGTTTTCTCTAATATGTATATTAACCCATGTAATACATTAATCCCTTGGTAGAGAGAAAATATAGTTATTAAGTGGAACAAATAAATTTATGAAAACAAAGAAATTACCCCAAAAATTAAAAATAATTATTTGATGATTTGAACTCAAACATCAACACATGGGGACTATAACTAAGTCATTGAATGGAATAATTTCAATGAAAATGACTTTTATAATAATTAAATCATAGAAATGAACAAAATGTCATTTTATTTATCATTAATAAATCGTATAAGTCCACATTAGGAAAAACAATTTATTAATGATTATCAATGTACATTTTTAACTTAATAAACAATATTTTATGATATAAATTTACTTTTGATATTTTATGCCACTTTGTTGAAATTATGAAATTTATAATTCATTATTTAATAATATTTTAAAGATGTCACATTCAGGTTTATAAAAAATGGATTCTTATTTATTATATGGTTATACAGAAGACATATTAAACTATAACTATTTTAATGAAATCTATAATATTTATCATCGTTATGTTATTTTATTTTTATGAAATATGTATATTACATAATTACACAACTGTAATGAAGTAATTATTTCACTAATGGAAATATCAAATAATTGTTATTAAAAATATTAAAATATATTGAATTTGAAAAAATTAATGTGATCAAAGATTTTTAATGATTACCTTGTCCTATTAGGGATATAGAAATATTTTTTTAGAACTTAACATTTTATCATTATATTTCTAAAAATCCAACAATGGAATACTATAAAAATATGGAGTATGTATATTTTATGAAAATAGTGTATTGTTAAATTATTTGAAAATAATTAAAAAATAAATAAATATATATATATTATGATTTTTTAATATTTCCCATTTATGGTGTAATTTACAAAAAATAAAGAATTTTTATAATCATTTGATATTGAAATATTTATTACCTTAGTTAAACTTATATTATGTTAAAAATGGTTAATCAAAATGAAAAGGTTTAAAACAACTAGGAAACTAGTAAAAAATAAATTTTTGACGATATTACAATATTATAACATATCATATCCCAATACATTTAATTATGGAGATATATGGATTGATATTGATGTTATTATATGTAAATAATTTCTGAAATTCAACAAGTGACACTCAATTAAATTATAAAAGGGAGGCTCCTCGCTCACTTCTTCACATCCAATTGATCCTTAAAGATCAAATATACCGTAAAAATATATCTGTTATCCTTCTTTATATTACATATATATGTTCTATAATTCTCATAAGACCAACTCTTTTGTCCCTAAAAGGAGATCTAGTAAAAACTCACCAAACAAGAGGTAATCTCTGTCACTGACTCTATCAAAATTATTTTTTCTTCTACATCCTCTTAACGTGTTATTCCATTTCTCAAGTCATAACTCAATAAAAAAATATTTAATGATATTTTATTATGTTATTTTATTATGATAATGAAATATCTAAATTAAAAATTTTATCCATGCGGTGGAAAATGAATGTCCCCTACGTGGGTACATAGGACATACCATCCCAACATCACGGTGTAATCAATTTTTCAACACCACATTATTTCGTTGGAAACAATGATTTATATAATTAATATATATGACAAAATTATAATTATATTGATTCTTAAAAATTTTATATTTTATTTAATTTCGTATCATTTTACTATTAGTTGATGTTATCATCGGTCATGTGTATGTATAGCCTACCATCTTCACAATGCGATGATATTAATTCTTCAATATCACCATAAAATCGTTATAAAAATGTATGAAATGAATAAATATGATATATATTATCTTCATATACTTTTTTATGCGATGTTACAATATCCTCTAGACAATAACCATGACTTATTTGACAAAAAAACATGCTAAATGAAGATGTTAACACCCAAGAAATGATAATAATGAAATATTAATAAAAAAAGATTAATAAGTTAATCATGTTGAATATGATAAATATAAACATAGTTCTAGTATAATTTTTTTATGTTCATTAATCAATTATACCTGAGTTTTAGATACATATGATGGGAATTAGACCTAATGTAATGTTTTATTTTACAATCTCACTATTTTGATGGGATTTTTTATACATACGTTTTTACTAGAATTCATTTATAATCCATGTTCATATTTATTAATGTTATTTTCTTTTATTTTTCTACTAATATGAATTAAATATAAATTAATATTTCCCCATTTCTGAATTTTTACTAAATGGAATGAAATGATTCTTTCTTCCTTATTCTAAACGAGGTAGTGTTTGACTTTTCTAGAAAATTTATATGAAATTGTTTTATTTTAAAATATATGTCTGGAAAATATTTGTTAAATTTAATGATCAATTATTTCCTTGAATCATCCTAAACAAGATTAAAATTTTATTTTAAAATAATATTTCATCATATTGAAATGTATGGTTTTTTAGGAAAAGAAATCATTTCCACGAAGAAAATATATCTACCAAAATATTTATTTTCATTTGATCTCAAATAATTATATTCTATCAAGGATTACATTTTATACATTTTTTTGTTTATGGTGTAATGTTATTTATAAAACCAGTTAATATACCATGATTTGTAAAATGATGTAACAGTATTTATGAAACCAATTTAAATATATGTGTTCAGATTTGATTAATGATTTATAATCTTGTTAAACACATAATTATGGTATTAATTATATTAATGGTGGGACCAATATCTCCCTCTAACGCATTGGTTAATGATATATATATCACTAGATAGGTATTAATTGAATGTAAAATTATATCGAATGAATAATTCATGTTTTGAACATGAGGTGAACATGGTGTATATCATAGGTCTGAAATGAGTATTAAACTTGGTTTAGTATTGGAAATTTTCAATTATTATCTTCATGAAAATGATCCAGGAATAATAAGGAAATTATTTTCCATGATTATGTGTATTTGAAAATTTTCATCTTTTAGAATAGCCTCCATAGGAATATATTATTTGATGAACATATATGATTTATCACATGACATGATATCATGATCAATGTTTTGAAATATTTTATTTTAAAATGTTTTGTTTATGTTAATATATCATATGATTATGATATTATTAATATCTTCTTTACTTACCATTTAATAAGAAAATGAGCTCACCATTTGTTATGTATCATTTCCTCATGATATGAAGAATCACATTAGTTATTTTTTTGATAGCTCTCTGTATATACAATATTAAGCATGAGATGATGTATATGTTTTATTAACTAGTTGTTTATGGAACCCTATTTCTAATGACACTAAACATATATACTCCCATAGTGGTTTGATTATCTTGCATGATTAATATTCACCTATTAATAATGTTTTTCTTTGTATGAGAAATATGTGTTTATATTTTAACACCCCTAGTTTTTATAATCCATTATTTTTAATAAATTTAAATATTTATTTCTATATTGTAGTGCACTATTCCAAACATTAATTTCAAAATGAACCGACTTGTAATATGTTACATGTAACACCGAGTTTAAGTATGATACACAGAAACCATAGTAAATAAATTTACCATTGTACAGAAGAACTATGTTTGGATTATGATATATGTAACACCAAAGGAATATGTTAATAAACACAGCACTGAAATGACCAACATTACATGCATGGACATCGTTCCTCAATAACTTTTACTGTATACAATACTAAGTATTACTGAACTAAAATATATTATTAAAATACTATTATATAATTTGATATAAAATATCCATTATGAATATTATTAAACACATTTTTAATTTTATATATCCATAATATTTATATTATGTAGTTTCTATACATGATATAAGAACAAATTCATTTTTTCGAATAATAGAAGTATTTTTCAAAAAAATGATGTTTTACTGCCTTTTTATAGAAAAGAATTTCAAATATATTTTTTGAATATTTTATATGTTTTATATGACATAATAAACTTATTAATTAAATTAGAGACATCATAATTTAACTTATTTGAAATATTGATATTTTTATGATGAAATTCATATTTTAATGAATACTGGAAAAAATTGCATTTTAATTCAAAACTACATTGTCATCAAAATTATTCATATATTTATATTATATTATTAATTGGTCTCAATGGTAATTGGATTATTTTTTATCATTTAATCCAGTTATGGTCATTGAAAGTAATTTTAGATTTAATTTGGACAAAATAACAAGTCAATCTATTAATTTTTTTACTTCTTAAAACCCATCATTCTGGTTCTAATAGTGATTAATACTAAATTAATTACTAAAACAGATTTGTTTTTAATTTTTAAAAATGGATTCTATATTTGGATTTTTTTGGTCCAACTTATGTTTATAAGTTAATTTTATTTTTTATGAATTTTGAATAGTAACTACGATAATTGTAATTTAGCACGGTTAAAGGTAAATCTAGTAAATTAGTGTAAAAAATATGATAAATATAATAAAATTACCCTAACACTTAAAAAAATCAGATTGGATGAATTAAAATATTTCAATATCATCTAATGGTCATAATTGATTCATTTAATTGAATTTTTTCCTTGAAAGTGACATAAATATAATTAAAACAAAATAAAGTGACAACATGCCACTGCCATATATCATATAAGTATAATAATTTTAATGTGGTGAAAAACATGACAAAAATATGAATATAAAAAATATACATAGACCTAATAATAATATATAAATCATAGGAAATTATTACTAATTTTCATACATTAATTAATTACCATTAAAGATAATACAATAGTGTTGTATATATTATATTATTAATAGAAATATCAAATAAAATTTTTTAACAATATTAGAAGAAATATCATATGGACTAATTAATGTTCTCCAAGAATAATCAATATTATTATAACATGTTATAAGTGTATTAAATATTAATTTTTCTAATTTATCTTTTGCGTGGATTTTATTCAATTTCATATAAATGAATTATATCATAGTTGTCTCTATTTATATATTATAAATATAAAATAATATTAAATTATTTAAAAATCACAAAAATATTTAAAAATTATAAAGTAAAAAATATATGGCCTAAAATTTCATAATGTGTCCAATAATATACAATTGAAAAACAGAAGACTAAATTTAAAAAATTTTAATTTTTTTAATATTATTACAAAAAATAAAATTAAATATATTAAATAAGGATAAATTAAAATGATAAGGTTTAAAATTAAATAAAAAAATGCCTAAATTTTATAGGATGACATGATTATGACCAATATTTATCTTATCTTATAAATAAATGAATTAGGGACAATTATAATTAGAATATAAATTATAATAAATTAATATTTTTAGATTTTCTAATGTACCCCTCCTCTCTATTATTAAAGGACACCAACTCTAACCAATTACTCACGCCATTCATGCCCTTTGGCTCATCAAGAATCTACTAAAATTTTCTCACAACATCCATACCTTTATCCTAGAGGCCACAAAATGGTCAGAAAGCCATCCTAGGGAGGCCTTTTATAAGAATCAAAAGTAGATACTCCAAAAAGAGGAAATTATTTTGTCACGCTTTTTAAAATTATTTTATTCTTAAACTTCTTATTATTATTTTGTTATTATTATAGATTAATAAATCCATTATTTTTTACATTCTGAGATGTTTTTATAATAATAGGACAATAATATACATTCTTTTATTGATCTTACAAATAACAATATCACCATGTGTGCATACGTATGACTACCATCTCCACGACATGGTGTAATTTTTTGTTCACAAATACATAACATGGATGTGTATAATTATTACTATAATGTATTTAAATAATTAATATAAAAAGATAATTATTTGTTATACTTAATATAAAATCTAATTTTGTACCATTTAACCATTAAGTGAATGATATCATCTCTCATGCGTAAGTATGACATACCCTCTCCACAATGCGATGAGATTCCACATGAACCATTCATGAATGATAATAAAGTATATATAATAAATATGAATGTAATATATGACAAAATAATTCCACTGGATTTATTTATATGTATATATTTCATTTATATTCTTCTATTCAATTCATCAATGAAATGGAAGCAGTGTAGATGTGTACGTATGGCCTATCATCTCCTTGAACAGTGTATTCTATTTTATTTATCTATATATTATATATATTCCTATAATAAATGTATATGTTATATAAAACATTTTTTTAGAAGTAATTAAATCATGATATATGTAATATGATAATAAAATATCAGTCAAAACATTTTCGATAAATAAAACGATTATTTCCCAAAACTTTGCTTTAACAAGGAATTGATAAATCAATGGGTAATATAAATTCATAATTGGATCATATATGATATCATTAAAATGAATATTTTTTTATAATAATTCAATAATAGTATTTAAATCATTATAATAGAGGTTAAGAAGCATATGAATCATATTATACATAAGGGAAAGGATAATTTTTCAATCTCATTTTTAATTGAGATTTTTTATACTAAAGTATTTATTAAGGGTATATTTATCATCCATGTTAATGTTTTATAAAAATGTATTCATAAATTGATTATTATTCTTATATGTATACATAATTCCATTGTTACCCATTTTTACATTTACTACATGGTTTGGAAAAAATCATTCTTTCGTTTAGAATATGAGGTACCTTTTGACATTTCTAGTTAATGTATTAGAAGAATTGTTTTTACATATACGGCATGAAAAAATTTTTACATGATCACAATGCCTTATTTCCATAATTCCTTCATTAAATTATTTCAAGTTTATTTTCAACTAAATTTTTATTCTTTTAAAATTTCATATCATTTTAATAATAGAATATTTTCTTGAATAAGAAGAAATACTTTCCTCATGAAATAAGTATGAGGGGATTATCAAAATTATATTCCTTCTTAGATAATTCTATATAAATAGGTTTGTTTTTTCTATCCCTGTTGTTACTATTATTTTACTGTGTTAAACATGTAATGATATTTAATTTTTTTATGTAATGATAGAATTATATTTTAGAAGACCATTTTATTTCTCGTGTTAGGCTATAATAAATTATTTATGTTTTTGTGGATCATTTATGATTTATTTCATTATGAGATGTGTGGTACCTATATATAATTTCAATTAATTAGGTAATGTTTTATATCTCATGAGATAGACATGGATGGAATGGAATATAAATCTTATTTAGTGATATATTGCTGAAATGGCATGTAAATCATGTTTAGTAATATTTGTCTAGAACGACATGTAATCCTAGTTTAGTAATCGACTTTGTCACCTATAATGGTTTAAATAGTAATGCATTGACTAATATGAAAATAATATAATGTTCTTATTTGTTTTCCACCATTAAATGTTTTATGCCAATGTAATTTTCTTATGGTTCATGATTCTATTATGATTTATAGCTTTTTAACTACAACGATTTTTATCATGACTCAGGATTTTGGTATATGTTAAATGTTTTATGGTTTTTTCAAAAGAAATGTTTATGTTATAACATTATTATGTTTATATATTTTTATAATATTTTTATATTTTACTCTTAGAATTTTATCTCACCCAATTATATATTTCATTTCCCCAAGAATTTGAAGATGGGTATTAAATATGATATATCAAAAAATGGATTCTAGTTATGAAGGATAATGTAGGAGATGATGTAGATGTTTTATAAAAAAATTGTTTATTTTTTATTGTTTCCAAATTCCCTAAACTAATATGTTCTACTTCTACTATTTGTGTAATGTATTAAGTACTCTGTAAAAGAGACATAATTTTCATATACGTCACAACTAGGTCTTTACAGTTTGTATCACAGTGATGGTTATACATCCTTTGGAATCTAGTATGTGAAATATTTTGTACGATCCATTGGAAAATATCTAAAAATATGTCTTGGGATGTCTGAAGGATAATCCATGTATATGAAGCAATCCTAGAGTCATTGCGATAATCATGAAGAACCTAAAATTATACCTTTTATATCGTAGATTGAAATATTATAAGTAATTTAACATATATACAGGTTTTAATCTATGATATGTATCTCTCACAATTCTTTTTTGCCTTTTTCAGTATTTTGTACTATATAGAACACGACTAAATATTGAATGTTTCAGATGTGGAAATATTGGGAATAATTATAATCAATTTCTTATGTGGAAATATAATGACGATAAAAATGAATATTGTACGAGTTTTGTTCATACTGTTGAATATAAAGATATTTAAAACGACATGTGAAACGTATGTGATGTTCTTAGAGTATTGTCTACGTTAAAACTAATATGATTTAGTCTGAGAAACAATTAGACATGATTTATATTTTAGGAAAGAAGATGATGATTTTACATAATTAATGGTTTAAGAATAAATATTGACATTTATGGTGTATATGTTTCATGTTTCAATGATTATTCTTTTTTAATCATGAAATATATATCTCTTTTTAAAATAAGAATTAAAATAAGTATATAAAATTTTACGATGAATATAACATTGGAGAAGTAAATTTGATTTTATGTTTAATGTGATATATTTTATGAAGATGTTTTTAAGGGGATGATAACCCTTATTACGTCCCTTAAGTAAAGATAATTATGTTTGGAAAAGGATATGATAGTTTTTAATAAGTATATTAGACGATTCTAGATTCTTGGAAACTAATTATGGATTTATTGACATGTGGGTTATGTTATTAGGGATGATGTATACAACTTTTTTTACTTAAGGAATATATCCAATAAATTTTGGAAAAATGAAAAATTGGAGTTTTCAAAAAGGATATATAATAATATATCTTGTAACCATGAATGAAGAAAATTCATGATAAATTTATTCAAATGTTTTTACTATGACCTATAAGATATATATTCTGATATATTGGCGATAAATCAATGTATCCACATACTTTTTATATGACCATTATTGTAATTTTTTTTCAACTGTGAGTTTGGATTTAATTATTCTAGATAATAGTAATGTTAGTTAAGGATAATCTGGTACATAAAATAGTAATAGTTAAGGCTAATGTTTTTTAAAAATAATATTTCTTGAATGTTATAATATTAGTGTATTAGAAAAAGGAAAACATTCATGACATGAAAAAACCCATAACATTGTACAATGATGCAGGAATAGAACCCACATGAAATGTTTGATATGCCTTTATTTCCTACCACATTCCAATAAGAAGTCATAGGTTAGCATAAATTAGTTTAATTTTATTTTAGAGGTGTGATAGATGAAGTATAAGTCCATTTATAGAACCATATATGATTAATCTCACCATAGGTTGACATTGCAATATTTGATAACATGTGCTATAAATTTTTCGTAAAAGATAGATGAACTTAACTATCTTCCTTTTTATGGATCCCAAGATCTGCTAAAACTACTAGAATTAATAATTAAACATTATTTCATTGAATAAGAGGTGAAGTATGAATTGTTCAGGGGATGAACAACACTGCGATTCTCCAAAAATAAAGTAATTATTTCTCTACATGTACATCAAAATTAAGAAAAGTATCTTTAAATCCAAAACAATTATCCATGTAACAACTTAGCTGTTGAGTCAGATGACCCCTTAAACCATCGAATGCTTCTATCTTTTTGGTTGTTAACTTTCTCCAAAAAATATTTTCTATCTCTATCCATTATAACTTAATGGCTCTATTTTTTTCTTCTATTTCTTTGTCGTCACTTCCCAACTTTGTTCTCCTTGGTGGAAACATAGTTATGAGTTATTTAGGGTAACTGTTTACTTACTAAGATTAATTTTTAAAATAATGTTTTGGTATCCATTTTTACGATGTGGGATTTTGTGATAGAAGCTTTCAATTAGTAAACCTTTTATATCCATGGTGAACTTTTTGGTAAATTTTCATTTTATATGGGGTATAATGTAACAACTCGAGTTTTTATGGACCTTTTTTTGAATAAAATAAAAATTTTAATTTATATATTATAATTCTCCATGTCAATGATTTCATTTACACAAAACTGACATTTCGTATGTTACATAAAACATCGAGTAGGCGTACGATACACCAAACCCTAATTATATATATATTTAAATGTATAAAATATCTATTTTTGTATTATGATATATGGAACAAAAAATGAAGATTGAACTAAAAGAAGAACAATTGTGGCTTGAATTATATGCATGAGCGACCTTCCTTGGTATCTTGTGTTGTGTGCAATGCAGAGTACCACTAAACAACGATATATTATTTAAATATTAATATTTAATGTAATATAAATTAGGTTCTATGAATATTATTACCCCTATTTTGAGTATTATATAACATTAAAATTCAACTTATATATTCTCTAGACATGATATAAGAACAAATTGATTTTCTTAGATAAAAAAAGTATGAAAAATAGTTTTAGAAACTTTTGATGGAGAACCCTTTTTAAATACATTTATGATAAATTTATAAGTTATAAATGACATCATAAAATATTATTTTAAATCAGAAAATCATAATTCTCCTTTATTGAAATTTTGGTATTTTTCTGATGAAATAAATAATTTAATGAATAGTGAAAACTATTTTCTTTTAAATCAAAACTGAATTTGCACCTAAATTATTCATTTACATATATTATCATTATAATTGGTTATAATGATTAATTGAATTATGATTTTATCATTTAATCACATTATGTTAATTGAAATGAATTGAATCTTTATATTGGACATAATGACATGCAGATCGTTTGACAATTTCTATTTATAAAAACCCACATTCTCGTTTTAATAATTCAAATTAATTTAAAATTATTTACTGCAACTTAAGGGATTTTTATTATAAAAAATGTTTTACATTTTTTGAATCAGTGGGTATAAATTTTGTTAATAGGTTACATTTTTTGGATATCATGAATAGTAACTACGATAATTTTTATTTTATTGCGATTATAGGTAAATTGGGTAAATTAGGGTATCAAGCAATACGATAAAAATAATAAAATCATCACAATACATAAAAAAATAATGTTGGGAGAATTAAATTCTCAAAATACAACCTGAGGTTCAGTATTTATTCTTTTAATTTACTTTTTCCCATAAAAGTGTTGTAATTATAATTAAAACAAAAGAATGTGACAACATGTCAATCCCATTAATATTATGCGTATAATAATTATAATGTTGTGATAAAAATTATAAAACTTAAAAAAATAGTCTCTATGAAGGAAATGATATTATACTCATCATGTAAATTTATATATAATTCTTATATAATAAATAATTACCATTAATGATGACATAATAGTGATGTGGAAATTATTTTTTAATCGAAATATCCTGTAAATGGTTTTAAAATTACTCAAGGAATTATATATTAACTAATTAATGCATTCCACAATTTTTTAAGATGACTATAACATGATAGGAGTATATTAAATATTTTGGCTCGAGTTTATCTTCTGTGTGGATTTTATTTAAAATCAAATAAAAGAATAGTGTCAAAATTGTCACTATTGAGATATTATAAAATAATATATTATTATAATATATAAAATCAAAAATAATATTTAAAAATCAAAAAGTATTCATATATAGTGTAATATATAATAAATTATCCAATCATGGAAAATTCCCAACAAATATGTACATTTTTGTAACCCTTTAATATTTATAATATTATTAAAAAATTAAGTTAAATATATTAAAAAGGATAAATCAATATTATATGGTTTAATATAAAATCAAAAGAAATTTAACTTTAATGGTATAATATGATTTTGAACCATAATAATATTATATTTTAAATAAATGAGTTTGGGACCATTAATAACAGGAAATCCATTTATAATAAATTAACATTGAAAGACTTTCCTAAAGTGACCCTCTCCACTCTTATAAAAGGCCACCACATCGACCCACATAATAACTCCTTTAAATCCCTTTGGATTGTCCAAACACTATTCAAATGAGCTAAAAACATACCTATATTCCTCTTATAGACCACACATTCGGAATAAATATAACATAGGGGGATCTTTTGTGCAGCTGAAAAAGAGATACATGAAAAATTGTTAATTTTTTTATCACCCCATTCAAAATTATTTTCTTCTTCAACTTTTTCATCTTATGTTATTGTCATGATAATGTAATAAATTTATTGATTTATACATGCTGATATTTTATTATTATTATGGTTACAACGTTATACCTCCTTTAATCATTTCTACTAAAAACAATATCCCCATGTGTGCATACGCACGGCTTACCGACACCATGTCGTGGTGTAATTTGTTTTAAAAAAATTACAGAATTTTGATATGTATAACAATGAGTATAATATATTTAAATAAATAATATAATATTATAATTAATATTTATAATTAATATTAAATTAATTTTTATACAATTTTAACCAATATATGAATGATATAACCTCTCTTCCGTATGTATTCCTTATCGTCTCCACGACGTGATGATATTTATTCTCCATGTTAACCATTGAAGATTGATTATAATGTATATATAATAAATAATCATGATATATATTAAACAATAATTATACTCAATATATATACCAATATCCTATAATTTCTTACATTTAATTCAATTGTGAAACGGAGACAACATTTATGTATTCATACGGCCTACCATCTCTATGAACGGTTAACTCCATTTCATATATCAATCTGTTATATATATTTATATTCTAAATATATATTATATATATTTGAATTTTACATTAAACTAGTATTTTAATCTATATCTATGTAATATAATCATGATAAAATTTCAAACCACGTACGATATGTAAAACGATTATTACAAAAAAAATTACTTTAACATGGAATTGATAAATTAATGGGTAATATAATTTCATATGTGGATCATATCTGATATCATAAAATGAATATGATTCTGGAATAATTCAATAACATTATTTAAGTCATTATATAAGTGATTTGGAAAAATAAAATGCATATTATGCATAGGGTAATGAATAAATATGTAATCTTATTTTTATCACAGTTTGTTTATATGTATGTATCTTCTAGGGGGTATATATATCATCCCTAAGCATGTTTTCAAAATGAGATTTCATAATATGTTTACTATTATTATATGTATTTCTATTGTAATTTTTAACCATTTTTACTTTTATTACATTTTTTTAAAGGAATATTTCTTTCGTTTAACATACAATGTACTTCTTGAAATTTCTAGTAGAAGTACGAGGAGAATTTTTTTAACTGATACGACATGATATGATTTTTACATCATCCTAACACCTTATTTCTAAAATTCCCCAACCCCAATTACCCAAAGTCGGTGAATTATTACATAACATTGGCATGATCACAAATGATCAAGTCTCTGAAGACCCACTAGTATAGTAAACTTGGAAGTATTAGATACATTAAAAAGGTATACATTACATCATAATATGAAAAACTACAAGAAAAATGTTTCCATATACCACACTCATATCCCCTAAGACTATCGCTGCAGGTTAGTCATAAAATACTTCTTCGCATGCTGGGAAAAATAAATCATAGAAAGGGGTTATCTAAGATGCTCAGTAAGGATAACAATATAAATGAAACTTTAAAAAATAAGCACAAACATATAAGAAAATGTATAATACTAAAACAAAATGCATTTAAACTTGAACTTCAGCATAATATGGAAAAGATAAAATCAAATAATTTCACTTACATACTCTCATAGATATTCTACTAATCGTATAAACACTTGCAGTATCAAGTGCCACTTTCGTAATGATGGAATACATAATGCCAAACATTAATTTCTGTGTCAAGGCCTCGAGCCAGGTCCTATGGTTTAACTATAACCAGACTCGAACCCGATGAGCCTCTGTAACGAGACGCCATCCTAGAGAGCCTCTGTAACTGGACACCAATCCGGAGAGGCTATGTAGCCGGACTCCATCCAAGAGAGCCTCTATAACCAGACTCCATCCCGGAGGGTCTGCTGTAATCGAACCGCAACCCGGATGGCATACTTTTACCGGTGCCCAACCCGAAACATTCTGGTCCAATACATTCATCATAATAAAAGGATGAAATATAACAGAAACATTATTATTAAAACTAACATATGAAATGTAAATACATTAACCATAAACCATTAATGGCGTAAAAATAACTCATCTGCATTCAAACATATCAAAAAACCTTAAATACAATTTGGATGATTTTTACCATAAAAAATCAACTTCAATCATTTGTACAATTTATCAAAGGATGTTTACTTATACGAAATCAAAAATTTTTGACAGAAAATTATTTTTCTATTTAGAAATCATTTAATATTGAAATATTTTTAATGAAAAATATTATTTTGAAAATATTCTTATAAGCATGTAAGGGAAGCTTCAAAGGTGTTATAACGACAGAAAATAACCGCACCCACCATATAAGTTAAATAAACATTCTTACCATAATTTTGTCAAAAAGGTCATAAAGTACCTAGTTTGTAAAATGATGGAATGATTACATTCAAAACATATAAGGAAAAATAAGGTTATAAATTAATTTAACCTATAGTCTAGTAAATAGTAATAAAAATTGAAATAATTTTTTTTAAGAAAACACGGATGTGGATGATATAGATTTCCCAGTATATACTTACAAAAAACAACATCAGATAATAAAGAAATTGTGAAATTAACCCTTAAAATGTACTTTTCCTTAATCGAGGGTAGGTTAACCTCCTATATAATAGTTAAATAATTGTTATTAAATTATAAAATAATGATATACATAAATATGAGATCATATATTATCTTCTAATATTTCATTGTTAATAATATTTTAGTATTATCGTCGTTTTGGGTGTTCACTTACTCATTTACATATATATGTTTTGTTACATAATTTGTGTTTCTAATGGATAGGTTATATATTATTCATATAATGAATGATATCATGTCCTTAAACATTATTTTTAAACATCAAATGAAAATTTCTCTTGAATGGATATGATGGGGAATGAATATCTTTGCATTCGTGGAGATGGTAATCTGAACGTATGCACAAGCGACAATATCATTCATTTGATATTAAAATAATATATAATTGGATGTTAAATCATATATACAGAATAATTATCATATTATATTTATTATTTAAATCAATTATACATCATTATTATACACATCCAAATAATAATGTATTGAATAACAATTACACAACAACGTGGAGATGGTAACACATACATACACACGAATGGTGACATGTAAATAAAAGGATGGGTAGAATAATGAATATTGTTGGACCATATTTATAATAAAATAAAATTATATTGAAGATACTGGAGTTGTTATTTTTGAATGAAAATTACAATGAAAGAGGAATTGGAAGAATAAAGGAACTTGGAAGAGGTGATGAAATATTTATCTCTTTTTCAAGTTCATCCTTTTTATTTGATAAAAAGGGATCCATAGGATGGGTTTTTGAAAAATGGAAGGCCTATAGGAAGAAGGGAGGATAGTTGACAGGGTATTTTGGCAGAGTTTGGCCGAGCAAAATGGCTTTGATGCTGGTAATTTGAGTGAATGGTGAGTACCCTTTTATAAGAGGGGTGAGGGGCACCTTAAGAAAAGTTAGAAATATTATTTTAAAATAAATTCATATTCCATTTCTATTGGAACCAAATAGGATTATTTAAATTCTATTTTCGGTATGGGTCTACAACTCTTCAACCAATAGGTTTTAGGCATGTTATGGCAACAATATTAATATTATCTTTTGGATTTAACTCTTAGTTAAATAGTTTGACATTTACCATGTCTCGTTATATTTTTATATTATATTGTTAATAAACTACTATAAAAATACAAGAGTGCCTCAAGCTATTAATTATTAATATATATAACCCTATCAAATCCATTTGGACAAACCATATATTTTTAGGAATAGAATATCAATAAATAATATAATATATTTTTAAAACGCTCTTTTATGTTAATTTTGACACTATTTGGTATTTTATTTTTCATAAATTTATAACAACAGTATTACTTAGAAACAATTCATCTACCCATCCCTAACATGTCATAGTAATTTAGAAAATTAGTGTAATTAATGAAAAGTCTCAAATTATATTTATTTGGGTATTTAAAATATCACTTATTTTACTATTTCATTAATAAGTTAATTATTGCATCACCATTGTTTCATAAATAAATTAAATTTCTTAGTGTCTAAAAATTGTAAATAAAATACTTTTATTGAGGAAATATTTTTATATTTGTAATGAATATTTATAATAGAATTTATCTTATTTATAACGATATATTAATATTGTTTTAGTTATTAATCATTGATTTTAACTCTTTTTACTCTTCTTTGAATTAAATAATAATAAATATCCTAATCTAATCCAAGTGGACCTAAAGGATCATATTTTATTCCTACGGTTTTTTTTGGTCGAATTTCACTTATCCAATAAAATTAGTACATGTTTTATGGAAATAATAATATCATTTATTCCCTTTAATTACCCTATTTATTTTTAACGGTGGTAAATAAAAGAAAAAAGGTATTATTCACCGAAAAATATTTTTATCTTATTTCACCACATTCTACTCCTTGATATTAATAGTTTATCTCAGATTTTCAAAATTCAACTTACTTATGTGATGAAATTATTTTTTACATATTTTTTCAAACGCTCTTAAGAGGTGGGTAAAAGATTGTGAAAAGATCAATAATAATTTTATATATCTTTAATTATTATAAACTGACTCCAATGAATTACATTGAAAATATATAGGTATTATGTATCTATTTTTCCCTAAAATAAATTTAAATATAATAAATAATTATTTAAATAAATATTCGGTTTTAAATTATATTTTATTGTTATTCACTATTCATCAAAAATTGAAGGGTTTCAGAAAAATACCAAAAATTCACACTAATATAATTTAGATAATCCAAATCCAAAAATGAAGTCCATTTTCAATGATAAAATTTATAAAATTTTAAAAAGTGGGTATTACTATTCAGAACGGCTAATTTGATTGGTTGTGGTTTGTTAGAACTCGAAGTTGCGTACAACACACGCTACCGTATTATTCAAAGAGAAGCGTACCAGGGATGCTTGGGGTGTTACATTCTCCCCTTCTTAAATATATTGTGTCCTCTAAATTTAAATTGTTATTCAAAAATAAAATTTTAAAAATAAAAAAATACCTTTGTGGAAAACTCACATTGAAAATTGGGTTAATAAAATTTAGTCTTAATAAGAGGGAAAGGGAAATGAAAAAGTCACAACGAAATTATGATCATGATTAGGAGAACAATGATGGTAATTAGATATAAATAATTGGAAGAAAAATGTAAATATTTATTATGAGTGATTGAGGTCATCAATCATAAACAATTGTAAAATTGAAGGCCTCGTGACCATAAATCTATGATGATTTAAAATATCAGGAGTTCAACAAAACATAAGGTATTAGGTTAACACATTTTTGGTTTTATGAACTCTTAACTAAATTTTATGAATTAATTTCTTCATAAAAAAATTAAACATGACAAGTATAATTCCATCCTTTAACTAATTTCTACCACTAACTCAGCTTTCACTATAAAAGACAATAGAACATAACAATACTCTATTTACCCTAATCGTATAAAGATGCAAAAAAATAATTTTTAATTCATCTATAAGAAATTTCAAAAAAACTATATTATCAAATCCAGGACATCATGTAATTCAGAGGTAGGTGATGCACCCTTGTCGATCCTCGGTTGTGGGTTATACTCTCGCAGCCTTTCTGTACATGACTGGTTGTCGCCTGACCTTCGGGTTATCCTTTTATAAAAAATCCAAACAACAATCTTAAGAAATTCATTAACATTAAAAATAGAATCCAATTTCAAATATAATCTATTTTAACCATTAGACCTATCCAAAATACTTCTTTCCAAACTCATAATCCAAAATTTATAAAGATGTAAAACACAATGAAGATCCTCTTTTCCGTGTAATTACATGCGAATACCATCATCAGGTATTCTTTTAAAATACAGTAACACCATGAATTACCATAAAACAATATTAATTACATTAATGCTCCCTTATTCCTTATAGAATACTTGTTATATTCCTTCTATCCAAAAATTTTGAATACTTCAAGAATGATGAAATAAACAAACCATTAATCAGTTCCAAGGTAGTAAAAAATATCCCATAGAATTTATCCAAATCAATCTTCTCTTATTGAAAAATCAATCCCTCAGTATCATGACCATATTAAAGTTTTTTCATTCCTTCAACCATGTATTTTCCAAGAAGTTTAACATTCCATTGAGAAACATATCTTTGTTCTACTAATCTCAAGTCATTAATGAAATAGTATAGAAGTACAATCCTTATATTATTTATAATTCTTTTAACAAGTAATTCATTAATACAATACTCAAAAGACACAATACATTACTGACCACATAAGTACTCTTAATAAATCTTCTTCATCTTCATTAGTATCATAACATGATTATTATCTAATAGCATCATTTGGGGTATACTCTGATAATTTGGACATTGATTCGTGTAGTGTCCCAACTCCTTGAAGGTGAAACATTGTACATTTGAAACATTTTTCTCACCCTTGATATCATGTACATGGTGTCCTTTTCCTCCACACGTACAACAATATTCCATTCCCTTAAAGCATTTACCAAGGTGATTCTATCCACAATTGTCACATATGGGAAAATCATTTTTTCCCTTATTCCCTTTATCTATATTTCTCACTACCATATTTTTCATCTCTAGCTTCCCTTAAAATTAATTGGAATCCGAAAATTCATTAAATATCTTATTAACACATGATACTATTTCATCATATGATGATAATAGGTGGGAGACTATTTATTTTCTAAATGATGGATTAACACCATGAAAGATATGTTTTTTCATACTCTTTGGATCATGTGTATTGTTGGAGGTCTCATTCCATCTACTATGCACTATTTCTAAACATTGGCATAAACTAGATTAGTTTTCGAATCGGAAGACATAATTCCAAACTTGTAAAATACATAACATAAATTGAACTGTTTATGGATATAATCCATAATCATAAAAATGTTTTCATTGAGGTAGTATATACTCATAAAATATTCATAATGGTTTGTAATGAAAATGAGAATTATCCTAATCGTATCCACCTTGAGTGTCGTAACCAAGAGTGCAACAAGGATCGTGGTCATGCACCAGTCCTCATTCGAGTCTAGCTCAAAGAGGTTTTTTATGTTTTACCCTTAGGTACATCGGTGCCAGAGCCGCCTCTACCTGCTCATATCTAGACAGGGATGTATAGCTTCAAAAACTCACGAAATCTCTACAATACCAAAATCGTGGAATTTCTTCTATAATAATCCTCAATATCTATCTTAGGGTAATGTTTTCTAATCAGATTTTGTCTAAATCTAGATTCCAAGGTTTTTACTAAACTTCTTCTAACACCAACTGTAACACCCCGACCCTAGTTACCAAGAGTCGATGCATTATTACATAACATTGGCATGATAAGAACATATCAAGTCTCGAAAGACCGATTAGTTTATTATCCATGGATGTACTAGATACATTCATACGGTTTACATTACATAATATTATGAAAAAGTACAACAACATTGTTTCTATAGACCACACTCATATCCCCTCAGACGAACCCTATAGGTCAGTTATAAAATAATTCTTCGCATCCTGGGAAAAATGAAACATAGAAAGGGGTGAGCTCAGATTCTTAGTGAGTATAACAATATAGTAGAAACTTTCATAAATAAACATAAACATTTAAGGCAATGTATAAGACTGAAATAAAAGCCTTTTAAACTTGAACGTTATCATAATATGGAAAAGAAAAATCAAATAATTCCAATTTATTACTCACACAGATATTATACTAGTACAATAATCACATGAAATATCAATATCCACTTTCCTAATGATGGAATGCATAATGAAAAACATTAATTTCCATGTCAAGGCCTCATGCTATGACCTAGGTGCCAATTGTAACTGGACGCCAACCCGGAGAGCCTCTGTAACCAGACTCCATCACATAGAGCCTCTATAACTGGACTCCATCTAGGAGAGCCTCTATAACAAGACTCCATCACAAAGAGCCTCTATAACTGAACTCCATCCCGGAGGGTCTGATGTAACCGGACCCGAACCCGGATGACTTACTTTTACCGGTCACCAACCCGAAACATTCTAGTCCAATACATTCATCATACAAAAGGGTTGAGATATAACTTAAACATTCGTATTAAAACTTACATACAAAATGCCAATACGTTAACCATAAACCATGAATGGCATAAAAACAACTCCTCTGTAGTCAAAAAGATCACAAAAAATTAAATACAATATGGAATATTTGTATAATAAAAATTCAATTTCAATCAAGTGTATAATTTATCAACGGATGTTGACATAGATGAAATCAAAACTATTTGAGAGAAAAATATCATTATATATTGAAATAATTTAAGAGTCATATAATTATAAATTAAAAATTTATTTTTAAGATATTCTTATAATATTCTAAGGGAAGATTAAAATGTTTTATAATGATGGATAATAACCACACCCACCTTATAAGTTAAAAAAACATTTTTACCTTATGTTTTTTCAAAAGGTCATAACGTACCTTGCAAGGAAAATGATGGAATGATTCATCTAAAAATGTATAAGGTAAAATAAGGTTATAAATGAATTTAACTTGGATTTTTGTAAAGTGTAAAAATGTTTTTAAATACATTTCTTCTGAAAACACAGATGTGGTTGATAAAGAGGTCTCAGTAGATACATACATAAAAACAACCTTGGATAATAAAGAGATTGTGAAATTATCCATTCCCTTGTACTTTTCTTTAATCTAGTGTAAGTTGAACTCCTGTATAATATTTGAATCATTTTTATTAAATTATACAAGAATCATATACATAAATATTATATCATATATGATCTTCTAATATTTAATTGTTAATAGTATTTTAGTATTATCGTCGTTTCAGGTGTTCACTTACTCATTTTCTTTTATTTGTTTTGTTACATAAGCATTGATTTTCATGGATAGGTTGTATATTATTCATTTTCAGAATTATATCAAGTCCTTAAACATTATTTTTAATCATAAAATGAAAAGTAGTCTTGAATAGATACGAAATGAATCAATCTCATCGCATTCGTGGAGATGATAGTCCATACGTACGCATGAGCGACAATATTATTATTTTTATATTATAATAATATATAATTGGATGGAATATCATATATACAGAATCATTTTATTGTTTTTTTATTATATAAATCAATTACACATCATTATTATACCCATCCAATTAATAATGTATTGAATAACAATTACACCAGGATGTGGAGACGTTATGTCGTACGTACACACGTATGCTGACATGTCATTTAAAAGAAGGATATTATAATGAATATGGTTATAAAATATTTATAATAACATCACAGTATATAGAAGATATTGTAGTTGTTATTTTAGAATAGAAATAACAAAGAAAGAGGATGTGTTAGAAGATAGAAAGATGAAAGAGGCGATGAAATATTTACCTCTTCTTCAGGTTCATCCTTTTGATTTGATCAAAAGGGATCCATAGGTTGGCTTTCTGAATAAAGGAAGGAATATAGAATGAAGGGAGGGCAGTTGAGAGAGTATTTTTTTTAGAGTTTGGCTGAGCCAAATGTCTCTGAAGGTGTCAATTCGAGGTAAGGGGTGACCTTTTATAAGATGGGTGAGGGGAACCTTAGGAAAAGCTTGAAATATTATTTTATAATAAAATCATTTTCGGTTTCTAATGGCTCAAAAGTATATTATTTAAATTATAAGGTGTGTATGGGTTAACAACCACTCATCAAATAGATTTTAGATAGGTTTGGGTCAAAATAATAACTTTATATTTTAGATTTAACTCTTAGTTAATTAGTTTGACATTTACCACGTCTCTTTGTATTTTTATATTATTTGGTTAATAAATATACTATAAAAAGACATGAGAACCCCAAGTGGTTCATTATAAATATGTGTAACCTTATATATGTCTTTTGGCCTAACATTTTATTTTTAGAAATATAATATCAATTAATAATATAATATAGTTTTTATAAACTATTTTATGTCAATTTTGACACTATTTGGAATTTTTTTAATTCATTACAGCATTATTACTCCTATAAAAATACTTCAAACCAACATAGTAATGTCATAGTAACCTAGAAAATTATTCTAATTCATTAAATGTCGGAAATTAAAATTATTTGGGTATTTAAAATATCAATTAATTTAATATTTCATTAATAAGGTAATTACTGCATCACCATTGTGTCATAAATAAATTAAATTATTTAATGTCTAAAAATTATCAATAAAATACCATTATGTATAATTTTTTTTCTTCTAATTAATATTTATAATCGAATTTATCTTACAAATAATCCATCTATTTAAAATGTTTTAGTTATTAAACTTTGATTTTAACTCTTTTAACTCTTATTTGAATTAAATAAAAATAATTGTCCTCATCAAATACAAGTTGACCTAAATGATCATATTTTATTCATAAGGTTTTTTTTGGTCGAATAACACATATCCAAAAGAATTACTAATGTTTTAGGGTAATAATAATATCAGTTTACCCTTAATTACCCTATTTACTTTTAACCGTGTTAAATAAAAGTAAAAAGTTACTATTCAACAAAAATTATTTTTATCTTACTGAACCTCATTTTTCTCCTTGATATTAACCGTGTCTCTCTGATTTTCGAAATTCAAATCACTGAAGCGGTAATAAAATGTTTTATATAAATTTTCAATTTCTCCTAGGATGTGGTTAAAAGACGATGAAAAGATCAATTAAATTTTTATATTTCTTTAATTATTTAAAAATGACTCCAGTGGATTACATTGACCATATATAGGTATTATATATATATTTTGGCCTAAAATAAATTTAAATATAATAAAATATTATTTAAATAATAAATCATTTTTAAACTAGAACTTAGTGTTTTTCACTATTCATAAAAAATGACAGTTTTCAGAAAAATATTAAAAATTCACCCTAAGTTAATTTTGATATTCCAATTCCAAAAATGAAGTAAATTTTGAAAGATAAAATTTATAATATTTTAAATAGTGGGTATTACTATTCACAATATCATTTTAGATTGGTTGGGGTGTGTTAGAACTAGAGGTTTTATACCACGCACGCTACTATATTATTCAAAGAGAAGTGTACCATGGTAGCTTGGAGTGTTACAATTTCTATGAATCACCTTTTAAATTATTTCATTTATACATTGAACTAAATTATTTTTATTTAAATTATCATAGTATCTTGATAAAAGGAAATTTATTTGATGAAAAATGGACATTCTCATGAGGAATTATATTTGAGAGTTTTATCAAAATTATTTTTCATCTAAGATGGAGCTATTTAAATAGGTTTATGTTTCTATCCCAATTATTACATTTATCTTACTTTTTTAATGATGGAATGATCTTTAAAATATATATTTTTATGATTGAATGATGTTTAAGAAGCCAATTTTATTATTGGGTATGATATGATGAATGGTTTGTACTTTTGTGAAACAATTAAGAATGATTTCGTTATGAGATGGGTGGGACATATACCTCCATCCAATGCAAAGGGTAATGATTTATATCCCAAGAGATATACATTATTGTAACATCATGTAAATATGGTTCAGTAATACAAGGTTGGAATGAAAAGTAAATCTGTTTCAGTAATACATTTCTGTAGAGAAAAATAAACAGGGTTCATTAATGAACTTTTTCCACTACATTGGTCCTGGAATTAATGCCTTGGCTAATATGGAAATAATAATGCATGTTTATTTGTTTTCCAAAATTATATGTTTTATGTCAATTTTATTTTCACATGGTTCATGATTCCATTATGTTTTATGCCTTAGAAACTGCCATGATTTTTTTCATGACTCATCTTTTTGGTTTATGTTAAATGAGGTATGTTTTTACATAATTGTTAGGTTCATGTTCGAAAAATTCATATGTTAATTTTTTAATGATATCTTCCATGATTACCAATTATATGAATTTTATCTAACTCCTTTTCAGGTTTCATTTCTACCAGGATCTGAAAAAGGGTATTATGTAAGATGTGTCAAAAGGGGGTTCTTGTTATAATGGATAAAGCAGGTGATGATGTAGATGTTTTATGAACATGTTTTGTATGTTTTCCAGTATACAATTTCAATAAACTAATTTGGTCTTTGGGTGTCTTTTTGGGTCATGTATTATGTTTTACCTAATGTAATTTAATTTTTTATGTCATGCATGGGTGTTTATCAGTATTTATATAATTTCATATATTTTTACTGTATCCCATTTTTTACATGTCTATCAAAACTTCCATGTTAACATCATGTTTTGTGGAGTAACTACATTGATTTTCATGAATGTTTCGAATTTCAAATTTCCCCATAAATTAAATCATGGTTTTACAATATGTATAATATAAATTATGATATTAATGAAATATGTATTCATTATATATTCATTTAGTGTAATCTATAAATCATAGTGTTAAAATATAAAATACATATTTAAAGGTGATGGTTGGAATTATGTACACATGAACATTGTTTCAATTTTGTTATAATATAAAAAATAAAGAAATGTAAATCATATATATTATCATTTTATATTAGTTTTTATTTAATATATGTGAGAAATTTTTATTAAACTCGTCCTTATTACCATCCATGTATAGTGTGACTAAATTGAATCACCTTGTACGGCAATAATCCACTATACACACGAACGACGTTATTGTAATCCCAAAAAACATGGACCATAATGAAATGTGTAAAATAAAAAATTTATAATAATTATAAATATATAAATATCATATATAAACAATAATTACATCATTATTTATAGCTATGATAGGTGGAAATTGAAATAATTAATGACATCAGTTCACAGGGCTGTAGTTTGGCCTACACACAATCAAATATTTTATAACCCATTTGATGGATGTGGAGATGATTGTAAGACTTTATGAAGACATAAATACATAAAATTAAATGTAATATAATTATATTATTATATAATAATTGAATAAAAATTATTTATTGGTTTGATTAAGAAACTAAATATAAAATGCTTGTTGATGAACATTACTTTGTATTCGGGTGTCCACATTTTTTTTCACTAGAATCCATACGAGGATGAATTGATACTAAAAATTTGGATTATAGGATAATAATAGAAATTTTTTAATTGATTTTTGTAGTCCTTGGCCAACCGATCGGGGTTGAGGGTATTATTTTTGGTGAGGAGTGTGTTGCATTTTATAAGTGGGGTATTAGATACACAATGTATTTTAGAAGTGAATTGGGTGCATACAAAAATTTAAAATGCAAAAAGATTAAAAAATGGATGATTCCCAAAAAATAGAGTTGTTTGGGACAAAATGTTTCCATAATATATTTATTATACAATTATTTTGGTAATTGTTACCATTTTCATTTTTGATTAAACCCTAGAAAACCCATATTTACCTTAACCATAGTAACACAGACTTACCACATTCAAAATTAATTTTGGACAAAAAATAAGTTTTCCTTAGTATATAATTTAAATTATTATTATTTGAAATATAGTATCAATTTCCAAAATTATTTCAATAAAATTTCTAAAAATATATTTTAAAATAATCCTATGTAATAGACGAGAAATCATTTTTTTATAAATGTTCAAGAGTTTATAAATTTTTTATGTCCATACTAAATTATAGAGTAATTAAAATTTTCTATATTGGATATATGGATTAATAATAAATCTAGTTAACATAAAAATAATTGTAAAATATTATCTTTATATATATATATTAAGTGAAAAAAAATTCCACAAAAATTCAGTGTATTTTCAAAAATAATTTTTTTTCGAAGAATCCCAAATATGAAACCTAATATAATTTAGACATTCATAATTAAATTTTATATATTTTTTAATTTATTATTTTTCAATAATTAAAAAAATATGTTTTTTAGAAATCACCCCATATAAAATGGAAAATTGTTATAGAGAAAAAATAAACATTTAAACCAAAAATAGGATCATTTATTATCACTTGTATATAGAAAACATTAGATTATTGTTAAATATTTCATTCAATATATATATATTGTATATAAATTTCATTAACATCATTCCAAAAAAAAATTCATCCTAAGATTATTGTTAAATATTTTCAAACATAAGATTATTGTTAAATATTTTAATTTATGTTGAAAATATTTTCATTTATAAAAAATGTTTCGTAGAAAAATATTACCTTTATTCTCAAATAATTTAATTTCATTTGTATGTTGTTGATATCAAAAGAAATAAATATATTTATTCTTATGTAAACAATATTATATGAATTTATTTATTTTTAATCATACTCACAGTATTGATGACCAGTCTATTACTATCATATTAAATGATGATATTTTAATTGTATAACATTTTTTGTTTTTACATGGTATTGCATGTAACGCAGGATAACAAATATTATTTTTAATACATGATAAGAAAAATGTGTCATGTAATGTAAGGTAAAACCAATTTTACTTGTAACAGAAGAAAAAATTAATGTTTCATGTAGAAAAAAAATATTAAACCATCAAATCTATTTGAAAATAAGAATTTAACAAAATCATATTATGTTATAGGAAATATTGTATTTTTATATAAATTATATCCTTTATATAACAAAAAAAATATAACTTTTATAACTAAAAATGGTTCTTTTATTTTCCCTAGTTTATTAGGCACTATAATATATCAATTATATAAATATAATATTGTTTTACCTTTTTAAAATATTCACAGGGACTATAAAAATTTTCTTACATATAAATTAAAAAATCATACATCGTGACATAGTGATTATTCCAATGGAGTATTTTAGTGATGACATTAATTATTATATTTTTCATGACGCAATACTATAAACTGTATCATTTCACATCCATTAATTTGTTGAATTTTAATGTAACTTATTAAATACATATGAATGTGATGAATGTATTATGTATCTCCCTCAAATATGATACACTAATAATATTTTGTTAACTATAAAATATTACATATCAAGATAATATTCTATAATCAATTTTCCTAAATTTTTTAATATCATAGTTATTACTAGAAATAAAATTTAAAATTATTCTGTGTTAAGTTACTTCAAACATATCATCTTGTGAATCATACATTTGACATTATCATCTAAAACATTCCCAATATTATATATTTATTGAAATTATTTTTTTAAAAAAATTCCACATTCACATTAGAATTATGAAACATATAAAAATTAGTTAGAATATTATTGAAACATTTCTACGGAATTTATAAACACTCCAATTAAACTCAAAATGATTAAAAATAATTTTTTTTTATATTATTTATGTATCTATTCAAATTCATTTCCAAATAATTTTAATTTGTGATTAATAATTATTTGGTAAATCGATGGATCTGAAAAACCACTTATCCTAAATCTTTACACAATATAACTTCTCTCAATTTATAGTGTATAAGTAACATCCCAATTTATGAAACACTTATTTCATTAGCACAACTCATTTCCATATTCATAGAATCCTCATCTAAGGTGAATTCCATGTAGTTCAACAGAAATCATGATTAACAGCCCCCATATCATCTTCAATATTCCATCCCGCATTATTCTTTTATCTTAATTGTAATGTCTTGGAACCAGGTGCCATGCAACGGGTGCCCCGAGCCCAGTTCACCACGTGACCTCAAGCGCATTTCCCCAAACGCCAGAGGCTGCCGACTAGCAGTGAGGGACCAGGTCTAATAGTGGGGAAACTATGCCCTCATTTGTCAATCTGTAGCGCAACGGAATACAGAATAAACATACAACGACATCGAAAGTAGTAAACCATTCAAATAATGAAATTAACAACTGAAATGGATATAACCAACAGTTTAAAAAAGATGATGCTACATGTTTCAAGTTCTAAGAACGAAGCCAGAACATGTTATACATCAATACAGTATAGCAGAAAATAGAGTACAACAAAGCAAAGCAAATAGCTGGCAGCAGAATCACGAGCCTAGGCTCGGTCCCTTTCCCTCCTACTCCTCAGCAACAGTCAAGTACTTATATAGGGAATCATGCCCCTATCTACAGTTGCAGAAACGTAATCTGTTTGGGCCGAAAAGCATGACCCAAATAGGGTGTGAGAAATATATGTCAGTAGGCACCCACCAAAGGCTCATGCCCAACTGCGTGTAAGCATGCAACAATAGTGTACAGTAGTAAAATGCAATAAAGCAAGAAGTACTCAAAATTAACTAATTTACAATTATATTGCCATTTTATTATCCATTTAATCCATTTAATATTAGAAATCACCACAGTGCATTTCCATGTAAACAATCCACATCCTCAGACAAGTAACCCCTACCCTCAGGCAAGGAGTATCCAACACAAGATTCCGCCATCAGGCATAACAGAATTTTTCCCTCAGGCATAGGTAGTGTCACCCTCAGACACAGGGTTTATCACCCTCAGGCACGAAATAACTTTCCCTCAGGCCGAAAATATCTACAGCCCACAGGCTAAACAGTGTAGTGCGCACAGGCTAATCACAACAATTCCCTCAGGATAAACAGGTAACCGGGCCATGCCCAACATATCAAAATGCAGTAAACAAGCAATTCCTATCAAGGAAATTCTACAATTACTACCTTTAAGGCATACCCTTGGGTATCTTGGACAAACGGCTAAACAGTGAAACACACCCCTGGGGTGGTTTCGGATCCAAGAAACGATCCGAACCAGCATTTTATTATAACAAGTAACTAAAAAACAACTCTAGGAATTAAATATAGCAATGTCCTCATCCACACGAAACCCCAACATGGGTTTCGTGGCACAAAAATGCACAAAAATGCACGAAATTTGGAAAATAAACACAAATCCACCAACCTTATATGTCAACGAGCGTTATACACGAATGCCGACTCCAGAAACGCCCAAGAACGGCGTAGATCTGACAAAGAAAAAAACCATACAAACGTAAATAACTTATGTTAGGAGAAGAATTGGTATGAACGGTACCAGGAGAGGAGAGGGCTTACCTGTGTGGTTCTAACGAAATCGTCTGAAGCCGAAACGGATTATAGACGAATGCCTGGTGGATCTTCAAAGATCTATCCTCCTCCTTTGGCTCCAAAACGGTTCAAGAGTCTCCTCTGCCAAATGAGGAGGCTACTGCCTGTTTTACGACGAAAAAACAAAGTACATGGTGTGTACATCTGAGTACAGAGTGTGCACTTCGTTCATTTAACTATTCATTTGGCGGCACCACCACACTGTTCACCCTTCAACCTGAGTACACGGCATATACACCTGAGTACATGGCGTGTACTATCGCCCAGCTGGTGGCGACTCCACCGCCATACTGCATAAGCCTGACGACTGAATACACGGCGTGTAAGGTACCACTACACGACATATAGTCGGTTCCTACACCGTTCATCATCGGCCTGGCTACATGCCCCGTGTACTCATCCCAACATGACCAAAATTACACGGCGTGTAGTTTCGAAATTTAGCATTTTCCCCCATTTTCCATATTTTCTCAAAAACACTAAAGGAAAAGGAAAAGGAAGAAACCCATACCTAAAAACTATGAACCGAGTTCTTACATCAATATAATTCATGTGATTTATAATTCTATAATATTCTATCAATTATTTCAATTATTTCGTAATTTAGTTATTATCTACAATTAGTAGATGAATATTTTTCACCAAGTATATGAATATCTAAGATATAAAAGAATAAAAATCATAACCAATTTTCAATTATAGATTTAATAATGATATATACTCAAATACATATTCCATAATATGAAAATATCTACTATAATTTATATAATGGAAGGTTTTAAATTTATTTATCACAGAATCTCCACAATAAGCATCTCACGGTTCAACATCTTCTTTCACCAGGATCTTCATCCCCACTAACACATATTCTTATCAATTTTAATAATTTATAAAATATAATATTATCATATTAAATCTCCACCCTTTGATTTAATTTCAATAAAACTAATCATCATTATGTAAATATGATATTACCTAATATTTTATAATACCTCATTATAGATAAGAAATGAAAATGATAATGGGTGATGAAAATAATACCCCATATTTAATTTTATAAAAGTATTTTAATTTTATATTACCCCTTAAAAAACACCACCACTATAAGGGAAAGGTTTCATCACATTTCTATTTATATATACATAATAAAATTATCAACATGATGTATACATGATAATGATATATGTAAAGAATATGAGGGAACAACATTGGTATTATGGGAACACATTACAATATAAATTATGTGATTAAATATTTGATTTCTCTATAAATTGGTAGTTCATCATGATTTTATAAATAATATATCACCTCCTATAAACTGAAAAAATAGAAAATATATTCATGTTAGATTAGGTTTATCTTACTTCTATATATCTTCTACATATCGAAACTGTACACTTTAATAATAATATATTATAAAATAAATGAAATGATAAGATATTTGGGGTTTTACATCATTCTTATATTCCATTAATAGATGTATATTTTTCAGTATTTATAAAAATTAATTTCATAAAAATGCATCCTCAATTAATATTTTCATTAAGGGATATACTAGAATAATATTTACCATGAATATTTTTCTCAAAATTAAAATTGAATCATTTAATTTTGATACAACAAGAATGGTTTAACAGAGGAATTGGTGAATGTAATCAATGTTTGAAAACTCTTCTCATTTAATAAAAAACAATGAATAAATTTTATGTACTTATGTAAACTACTAATAATTATATATATATAATGTTAAAAACGTTATATATGTGAATATAGTGGGGATTTATTTTCTTATTAATGCGATAAAAATTATTGAGATATGAATATCAAAATAGAAACCTCTTTATCTACGTTTATTTACTTATGATAACTCTTTTTTGTTACTCCTTCATTTATTTTCCAAACCTGGTATTCATAATAACAATGGTATTCAGTTTTTTATAACATTTTTTGTAGATTAAATTTAAATTTTCCTATTACCTAGAAAATAACAATTATTTTATTATGTTTTCTATATTTGTTATACTTTTCAGATATTTTTTTCCATACGGACAGGAATTTTCTAAAATCATTCATACCAACAATCATGTGTGGAATATAGCTTTCATTAAAAAAATTTATTTTGGTATCCATACTATGTATTTTTTGTCAGACTCTACATCTTATATGAACTATATATATATATATATATAGTTACAATAAATTAATAATGATAACCTTATTTAACCAAAATACATGATATACTTAATAGAATTTATTCCAATTATCAAATCCCATTATTTATTTCATGCATCTATTATTCATCTTGTTTTATCATACACCCTTTAAACAACTTGTTCATTTCCTTTTTTTGGATATATATGAGGTTGTCATCTCTTCAATGATAGAATAACATCCTCAGTCTGGAGTAATCCTAAATAATGTTCATCAATTGGTTTTGTTCAATAATTTTTTTCTATTGTTTACACAATAAGGAAGAAAAACAACTTTTACAAACTATTAGTTGATTGTTGATCACATGATGTCATCTTTAGTATGGGGAATATGAAATATTATTCCAATAGTCAATGTTTGTTTGTACGAACCTTTCGTGGAACCTAACATGTCTAATAAAACACATAATTTTATGTTTTATTGTAGCTAATACAAATTTCATCATTTGATACTTTTGGATGACCAAACCCTTCGTTTACGGTTTCCAAGAGGATCCACTCTTCAATATCATTCTCATATCAAAAATGCCTCTAATGGGATTCTAATAGAATTTTTCATCCTATTTATTCATACATATTTATTTATAATATGTATGTGTTAATGAAATAAGATTAATAGTAATTAAATTGTATCATTAAATGGTGTAAATTTACATGTCCTTATATAAGATAAATCTTTGGACGGTTTTAATCCTTTATTGTTATAAATACGATACTATCTAGAAAAAAACTAATATCATATAATTATATGGAAGCACATCATCTATAAACATAATTGGAAGCCATAACTTGTTTCATCTATATATTTTGTATATTTAAGTCATGTTAAAGAAAAATAATTATCTCAAAAAACACATTATTATCTAATCTTTCATTTTCTAACTACTATCAATATATCCTCAAAATAAAATCATTAGAAATTTTCATTATTTTTGAAAATATTTTTCTAGATTCATTAACGTTTTAAATTTATTAAAAAACTTGGAATCCATAACTCTAATAGTTTCTTCAAATAAAAGAATCATGTATTCAAATATTTTCTTAATATCATATTTCTTCCGCATTCATTCATAAAATAGTTCCTTACCTAGGGATAGTTTTATCATAATTTGAAATAATTGTTTTTACTTTGACTCAATGAGGAGGGAGAGAGTTTCAAAATATTAATTTTTTCTGATAAATCAATCTACATACCATCTAATTTTAGCACAAGTAGTTCTTCTTCAATATATATTTCCTTTGTTGACCTCACATGTTTTGATAATCCCAATTAATGATCATATATATATTAATTATTTTAATCTATGATATTCTATTGTCATGTTGATAATTATATTAAAATTTTCCTTGAAATATGATAATCAATGTTTAACTAAGCTTATACGAGTTTTTAATTAATTCTAACTCAATCGGATGTGTTCTGCATAAAACAGAAGTGTTAAGTCACGAATAGGCCTATAGAAACCGATGTACATAGTCATCTGATAGACATAGTCACCAATAGGAAAAGGTCACTAATATACAGAGCTACTGATATGTATATGTACATTGGTAAGAACATGTCTCTGATAGATCGAGTCCACCGATACAGATAGCTACCGACAGAAACTGAGCTGCCAATATAACAAGTCTACCAGTATGCATAAGTCTACCAATATATGTACTTCACTGGAATCAAATGGATCTATCGATATGCACAGAATAAAAGTCCACTGATACAAGATACTGTTACACCAGAGTTACTGATAGAGTATGTCTGCCGATATGAACAAGTATACCGGTATGGAGCTACCGATACATTATCAAAGAGTTATCGATACAAGATCAAACAGCTACCGATACAAGGAGCTACTGATACAAGATCAAACATCTACTGATACCAGGATCTACTGATACATGATAAAAGAGCTACCGATACAATATATAACATCTACTGATACAAGGAGATACCTATACATGATCAAAGAGCTACTGATAAGTCATCTACTACAAACAGAAGCTACTGAAAAAAGCATGACCAGTCAAACTCTATACTCTCAATACTATTAATTTATTAAAGAAACAGTTATATTTTATGATTTTAATGCAATTAATACTATTTAATGATAGTTGTTGGCATGTCAGAGAACCTTACCTAGCACCCATGAAAAAGGTAATCATTATTTTAACCAGATCTGACAGATATAAAAGGAAGGACAAAGACCGGGAAGAGTGAGATAAATCAAGAACTAAGAAGGAATGAGACGGGTTTTAAAAGAAAGGGCTGAGAAGAATTGAAAACATGGTGCATTCACAAAAAAAAAAGATACCCTTATACTGGAAGAGCACTGGACATACACGAAGCCATTCATTCTAGAGGAGAACACAAGCTACATCTTGATTGAAGAACTATAATGAAATCTTCATGCACTGAAGCTGATAATGCTGAACCTACAAAAAAAATAAAAAAATTAACACTCTATTTTTCATACAAAAACCAGAGAAGGACTCAGAAGCATTTATGAAAAATCAAAAGATTCTAGAGCTGCACTTCACATCACTAGAGAATTCTAAAAACTTATCTACTCTTTTAGTGATTCTTTTATTTACATTTAGAGTCTTTTTTATACTCTGTATATTTTATATATACACAATGTCTCATGTACCAATCTAGAGGATTTATAAATCCTCATTAAAACTCTATAACTTCCTTGTACCCCACTATGGATTTTGGTAGAGGTCAAGTAAGACATGGACAGCCTGTGAGCTGTTGTTTTTTTCCCACATATAATTGTCGTAGAGGTCTTTGTACATGGATAGTGGTTTCACTTTTTTTTTACCCCGATCCATTGTTTGGATCATATTTATATAACTTGTTTGAGAGGACTAAGCCTCGACTTGAGACTAAACCTCTTGGTTACATCTTCTGTGCATCTTTGTTTAGTTTTGAATGTATTATATATATATATATATTTCATATTCCACTACTAATTACTTTTAAATACAATTTGTTTTTAAAGATACTTTGATAGTTAAATTAGTAAGTGTTTATATTTATAGTGAATCAGTAAGTTAGTTTCAATAGTTAATTTAATCATCTCAATAAATTAACTGAAACTTAATCAATATTTGAGAAACTAATTGAACACTCACAATCAGTATAAATTCACTATAGTTTAACTTGTTTTTTAAATATGGGGATTTTATGAGAAATTTTTTTTAACATAAACTTTTAATTGGAACTCAATTCCCCCCCTCTTGAGTACGCAGTCCGACCAACATTTGGTATCAGAGGATTGTTTTTTTTCAATGTTTTCAAAATACTTTTTTTTCAAATGTGATTTTAGTTGCTTCTTTAAAGATCATACATTTCTATTAACTCTAAATTTTATCTCGTTAAATATATTTTCATAAATATAGTTATGGGAAATACACAAGAAGGTGATGCTACCAACAAGACACCATTCTTTAATAGTACAAATAATGCTCAGGGGAAACAGAAGATGATAATTCACTTAGAAAGTATGGTATTTGATATCTAGACTGCTATATAAGCTCAATATAAAATTCCAGAAATTTATAGAACTACTTGGGATGAACCTACTAAAATAGCTTACAACAATAATTGTAAAGCTATGAATGCCCTGTACTGTGATTTAGGAGATGAAGAGTTTAATAGAATATCTTCCTATAAAACTGCTTATGAAATTTGGGACACTTTGGCTATTTCCATGAGGGAACCGCCAATGTTAATGAAATGAGGCTGAATACCTATACTATTAAATATGATAATTTTAAAATGAAGTCTGAGGAGCCAATTTATGACATGTATTTTAGGTTCAATGAGATTTTAAACACCATGAGCTCTCTTGGTAAGGCTATTCCAGCAAAGGAAAAAATTTTGAGGATATTATGATGTCTTCCAGAATGATGGAGAGGCACATCTGTTTGCATCATAGAATCGTTCGACATCAGAAAACTGCCAGTTAAAGAATTAATCAGTAAGCTAATGATGTATGAGGAAGAACTCAAGGTAAATAAGAAAGAATACGATGAACCTAAAATTAAGTCAACGGAATTTAAGTCTACTACTTAAATGAGAAATAATAAGTAGAAAGTTCTTATAATAATTGAAAGCTCAATAAGTGAATGTTCAGAATGTGACAGTGATGCTGAGATGGCTCAGATAACAAGAAGATTTAAAAAATTCTATAGGAAGAATAAATTCTTCAGAAAATAAAACTATAAAGGTAAATATGACAACAAAGGTCATTGGAAAATGGACTAGAAGAAGCCTAATAAGAGATATGGGTTTATTTTCTATGATTGTAAAAGGAAAGGACATGTGAAAGCAAACTGTACATAGTTGAAGTTCAAGAAGAAGCCTGACTACAGGGAAAAAAATTATAAGAAAGCAATGAAGGAAACTTGGAGTGCTTCAGAGGACACTTAAAGTGATTCTGATTCTACTAAGGATGAATATTGTCATAAATCTAACTTCTGTTTTATGAAAAACACAACTAAGGTAACACTGGATACTCCTGCTTCAAATTCATATTATTCTGGAGTTGATTCTGAATCTGATTCTGAATCTGAAACCATGTCTAGTGAAGAACTATTTGAATACTTTAATATGCTAGAAGAAACCTGTAATGATCTTAAGGACAAGTAAAAATACTTATGGAAACAACATGCTTTATCCAGCACTGTTAAATCATCACTTGAGATTGAAAAGGAAATGATTTCTCAATTGCTTAAGGAAAATACTGAACTAAAATTTTCCAATGAGCAATTAAATAATGACTTAGAAAAATTCACAAATGGAAAAGATACACTTACAAAAATTCTTGGTAAACAAGTGGAACCAAAGTACACCACTGGTTTGGGATAGATTACCAAAAACAGATTTATTCCTAAATCTGGGCGAAATTCTGCATGTTCCAGTTCTGGAAATTCATATGCTTTAACTAGTTATTCACATTGTTATATATCAAAAAAAGTTTCCTGTAAAAATATGTTGAATCTATTAATTATATGAGGCCTATTAGACATGTTTGGGTATATAAAGCTTTGATTTCTAACCTATCTGGACCCAAGATGATCTGGGTACCTAAATCATTTTCTGGTTAAACCTGTTTTGTAAGAAACTTTCTTGAAGAGTTCACACAAGAAGATATGGTACTTGGAAAATTGATGTTAAAAGAAAATTTCTATAGACTACTCATTATTTAAATGATTAATAATGTTTGATAGAGGCTATGTCACCTATGGTGATAACTCTAAAGGAAAGATCATCGGCCTAGGCCATAGTGGTAACATTAATTCAGTTTTAATTTCTAATGTTTTATTTGTTGATGGACTTAAATTAATCTGTTAATTATTTATTAGTTATGTGATGATAGTTTCAATGTCATGTTTGAAAATTATTCTTGTAATGTTTTTAATTCTAAAATTCTTTAGTATTTTCTTCCTTACAAAATGAAAATGTTTATGATGTTAATTAGAATTTGTTAGCCAAGAAAAATGTTACTTGTTTAAATTCTTTTCATAATGAATCATGGTTGTGGAAAAGAATATTAGGACCCTATAACATTCATTCCCATAGAAATATGACTAGGATGAACTTAGTTAGAGACCTACCTAAGCTTGAATTATCATCAGACAATGTTTGTAATATCTGTCAAAAGGGAAAAAAACATAAAGTTTCTTTTAAATCAAAGAAAGAAGTTTCAACTTCTCAACCTCTCGAGTTGGTTCACATGGAATTGTTTGTACCTTATAAATTTTATAGTTAAAATGGGAAGCACTATGACTATGTATTAGGAGATTAATTTTCTAGATATACTTGGGTATACTTATTAGCTCACAAAAGTGAATCTTGTTCCTACTTTTCATAATACTCCAAGTCTGTAGAAAATCATAGTGGACTTAAGATTAAAACCCTAAGAAGTGATCATGGACGTGGGTTCAAAAATCATGAGTTTGAATCTTACTGCTCACATAATGGCTATAGTCATAACCATTTTACCCCTAGAACACCTCAGCAGAATGGTGTAGTAGTAAGAAGAAATCTAACCCTGCAAGAAATTGCATGAACTATGCTTAATGAGTTTGACATGCCAATTTATTTTTGGGATGATGTTGTGAATACAGCTTGTTATATTATCAATAGAGTCTTTATTAGACCTATTCTTAAGAAGACCCCTTATGAACTGTGGAACAATAGAAAACCCAAATTTAATTACTTCAGAGTCTTTGGCTACAAAGTCTTTATCCTCAATACCAAGGATAATCTTGAAAATTTTTCTTCCAAAAGTGATGAAGGAATTTTCTTTGTTATTATTTAACTAGAAAAGCCTATAGTTTCTTTAACATAAGAACCAAATGTGTGTAATAATCTGTTCACATCATGTTTGATGAAACTGATCCATATGAACCTATGTCTTTACTTGAAAATCATGAAAATGAGTTGACTATTCTGGACCTTAATGATAAAACTAATGAACCTCCTGTGAAAACATCCAGTTCTGGACATATTCTAGAATCTGCTTCCATAGAACCCGAACAACGAGAAGATCCTGAAATTTCTAGTCCTAACTTTAATAGATCAACTAGGATTCTAAAGAATCATCTTTTAGATGTTGTTGTTGGTAATCTTGATAGAGGGACACATACTAGAGTTTCTCTAAGAAACCATGTTGAACATCAAGCTTTTCTTTCACAGATAGATCCTAAAAATGTCAATAATGCAACCAGTGATGAATTTTGGGTAAATGATATGTAAGAAGAGTTAAATCAATTTGAATGAAACAATGTCTGGGAATTGGTTGACAGACATAAGAACACTTTGACAATAGGCACTAAATGGGGTTTTGGAAAAAAAGATGATGATTCTGGAAATATAGTTAGAAACAATGCTAGGTTAGTTTCACAAGGATATATTCAAGAAGAAGGTATAGACTATGAGGAATCCTTTGTCCATGTAGCTATATTAGAAGCTATTAATATCTTACTTTCCCATGCTTCTCATCTGAATTTCTAGTTGTATAAAATGGATGTCAAAAGTGATTTTCTAAATGGTTTTATAATTGAAGATGTTTTTGTTTAACAACCACCTATATTTACTAATCCTCATTTTCCAAATAATGTTTTCAAGCTATCTAAAGATTTATATTGTTTGAAATATGCTCTAAGATCTTGGTATGATAGACTTAGAAATTCTCTCATTTCAAATAGTTTTACTAAATGGATTGCTGATCCACCTATTTTTATTATATGAATTTCTAAAGATTTTTTAATAGTAAAAATATATTTTGATGATATTATATTTGTATCTTCTAAACATTCCTTATGTACTGATTTTTCAAAGAGTATGCAAAATGAATTTGAAATGAGTTTAATGGGTGAACTCAAATATTTTCTTGTATTTCATGTTTTTCAAAATAGAAATGGTATTATTTTGAATCAAAGTAAATATACAAAGGATATTTTAAAATATTTTGGTTTGTATAGTATTAAGGAAAGTGATACTCCTACGAGTACTGTCTGTAAATTGGATTCAGATGAAACTGGGAAACCAGTGCATCAAGCCAATTACAGAGGTATGATTGGAAGCTTACTTTACTTTACTGCTATCCCACCAGATATTATGTTTAGTGTTTGTATGTGTGCAAGATTTCAAGCTATTCCAAAATAATCTCACATACTTTCTGTTAAAATAATTTTTAAGTATCATATAAATTTTGTTTTGTTCTATCCAAAAGGACAATATTTTTAATTAATGAGTTATTCAGATGCTGTCTTTGCTGGCTGCAAGGTGGATAAAAAATCACATCTAGAACATCCCATTTTCTAGGTAAGTCCTTAGTATCATAGTGTAGTAAAAAAGTAGAATTTTGTAGCTTTTTGTACTGCCGAAGCAGAGTATATAGCTATTGGTAGTTGCTGTGCAAAAATTCTATGGATGAAACAAACTATTCTGGACTATGGATATGATTTTAAGCATGTTTCAATTAACTGTGATAACACTAGTGCACTAAATATTTCAACGAACTATGTATCTAACCCTAGGACCAAACATATTAAATTAAGTTACCCCATTTTGAGAGATTATTACCAAAAAGGTGATATTATGCTTGAATTTATAGGTACTGAATATCAATTAGCTGACATTTTCACCAAACTGTTAAGTTCGGATAGGTTAAGTTACATTAGACATGAGTTAGGAATGATTACCATTGATCGGTAAAAACCTCCCCGATGTAAAAATATCACCAATGTGAAAACCGCAATGATGTGAATACCTCAATGGTGTGAAAATCTCACCGATGTGAGTACCTCACTCATGTAAAAACCTCACCGATGTGAAAACCTCACCAATGTGAATACCTCACTGATGTAAAAACCTCACCGATGTAAAAACCTCACTGATGTGAACACCTCACCGATGTGAATACCTCACCGATGTGAATAACTCACCGATGTGAATACCTCACGGATGTGATACCTCACTGATGAATCTCATCGATAATAATTCTCACTGATAAACCCTACAGATGAGTAAGCACTGTTTTTAACTTCTGTGCCGCCAGAATCTAAATCTTTTATACTTATATTTTAATTATTTATTTTACGATTCCTAAATGATAAAACAATGTCCTAGTTACTTTCCAATACACCAAACCTCAAACCCTTTACCCTCAATCCTTACTCCATAGTTTCTCGAAAACCCTATGTTCCATGAACTAGAGATGGAAAAACCCAATCTCCCTACCATCATAGATGAAATTTATGAGACCAATGAAAATAAGCAGATGTTTGAGCCAGAAGCAAGTGGTAGTGTTGGTAGAACAAGGTCGGGGAGGCGACCAGTGAACCTTCATTTTCAAAATAGGGATATTGTGATCGAAAAATGGATGTGTGTGGAATGGTTGTTAGCTATAAAGTCATTAGTTCTCTATGTATTGGAAGATCAGAAATGGGTAGATTGATTTTCGAACAACAATTTCCCTTACTATCTGAAGCTAGTGAAACAATTTTATGAGTTTTTGAGCTTTGAGAAATCATAAGATGACAATCGAGTGATTTGTTTTGTGAATGGAAAGGAGATATCTTTTTCATATGTTGAGTGGGATGAATCCATGATGGTTCCACATGAAGGTGTTTCTGTATATGTATCGAATGAAATACCACCTACAAGTGATATATTCATTACGAGACTGCCTTGGAAGAGCTCACTGGTAGTGGCAATCAACGACAAGTGGTGCCTGCAGAAATGAATGGAGAGAACAAAATGTTGTTCAAATTTGTTCATCATGTCTTAATACCAAGGAGAGGGGACTTCCCTAATTTAAGATATCAATATATCTATCTCTTACATCTCTTGGGACATTTTGTGAAAGTGAATCTATCCAGATTTATAATGATTCAAATGGAGGACATGACCATGGAAAAATAAAAGACTAATACCGTATTCTTTGACAAATTGATCTCAGTGATGATCAAAGTGAAAAAAGTAGCTGAGTCTCAATATGAGACAGTGGTAGAAAGGAATAATTTCTACCTCACAAACATAGTTTGCAAATATATGAAGATAAACTGGAACCCTTAGATAGGAGAGTGGATTAATGATGACAAGAAGTCTTATGATAAATTTAATCATGTGAATCATCCTTCAAGGAATAAAGTTCTAAGGGATCCATGTCTAGGACCTGATGAAGAAGAACCTGAGTACAGTGATGAGACTAACGAAGAATAGACTTCTATGGATGATGGAAGGGATCCAGACTTGCCCCCAAGTCCTGTTGCTGAAATTGTAACTTCAGGAAAGAGAACATTATTAGAATTAAAATAATCTCCAGCTAATGAGGAAGACCATCCAATCCTTGAGAACGAAGAAGAAAGGGAGAATGAATCTGAAGCCTCTGATTATGTTTGCCTATGTCTGAGTCCATTGATTGGAAGCTCACTTGTGCCTGTTAAGGAAGTAGTGGATGAGATGGAAGGACATACACCAAATCTAAAGGAGCCTCTTGTTGTTGCTGTTGTTTCAGAAATAGAGATGATTTTAGATAATTCTTTTGAGGAAGAATGAACTGCTGAGAATTATATTGATTTAAAAGAGAATTTACAAATTGTGGTGGAGAATCAAACCAGGTTTGGCAGTATTTTAGTGGCTGTTGAAATTGAGGACTGGGTAGAAGACCCAGGTTCTGGGGTTTTTTGGTTTGGATTATCCCAATTCTGTTAATGAGGCATCCCTAAATAGACCAAAAATCAATTATGATGTAGAGATTGAATTGTTACCTGATGATGTGGTCAGAATGCATGATCTGGAAATGCTAATGTCTGATCTCAAAATCAGTTTTTTGGAAGAAATATAGTGAATGGAAGCTTCACTCACAGCATCAATTAAATTGATTATGAAAGACTCAGTAGCCAGAATAGAATCAAAAACATCACTTGTTGTGGTTGCACCTGCTGATATAATAACTAGGGATGACCTTGAATCCATAAATAATGAGCTGAAAGAATCTTTTACTGCCACTATTGCCAAGATAAATGAATTCTTTGTTGAAGAGATGAGCAATTTAGAAAAGTAAATTGAACTCTATCTTGGTTGTAATGTCTCTACCTTTGTGGATGATATAGTGGATGAAGTTACAAATGTCCAGAATCAGTTGTTTAGATTGGATGAGGATGTTGAAGCTCTTAATAAATCTGTTATCTCTTTAGAATTTTATATGATTTATAAATCCTAATCCGATAACGATTTATCTTATGTCAATGGTGATGTGAGCCAAATAGTATCAGTGTTTGAAGGATTTAAAACCTCCATGAAAGATCATGTCAGCATCGAGGCTTCCCAAGTCAAAATTCATATTAGTGGGTTGACAAAAAAATTCATGGAAACAATAAATTTCTCTGCTGGTTCACCTGACTCCAAACGTTCAATGGATTTGGATCAGATTAGAGCTGTGATAAAGGAGGATCTTGGTCCTGCATCAACCAGTGGCTCTATGGACTCATCAGATCTGAGAAAAGTAGTGATTTATACTAGAGATTTAGCAAGATAAATAATGAAGATAGTCCAAGTATATATGAGATTATCTTATAGAAATATGTGAAAGAAAAGGTAGAATACTATTTTCAAAGGATTTATACCAAAAATAAACTCAACAACAACTTCCAACATCTGTTAGAAAACCTGATGTTACCTCTTGTTAATCATGCTTTCAGAGAGCAAGTCAGCAAGTGAAGAGAATTGACTCTAGACTTGGGAAAATTCATGGAGAACAACGATGATTTCATATCTGCTATGGAGAGAGGATGATGAATAATTATGGATTTCAGAAATCTATTGTTTCCTTTCATGCATGTCGATGCTAGACCAGTGATTATACCTCCATCTTTACATGCCTCTTCCTATACTGATTCTCCTATTCAGATGATTGTAGCCCAAGCCATTGGAAGCCTTACAACTATGATCACTCAAAGATCTACTCAGTATAGTCCATGTACAGTTTTTAGTGGCTCAGCCTCCTGTGATCATTTCTGGAATTCCTAAGTCTTTACATGCATCCACACAGCCTGAATCCTCTATTAATCCAAAGCTAAAATCTTACATTGACGACCTGTATTGACTATGTAGCTATGATATTTGAAAGTAATTCCTTGTATTTTTCTTTCATTCCATGTACCTTTTTTCAACATGAAATATAAATGGATTTCTTCTATTTCTCATTTTGTTCCATTCTCTTTGTTGTTTGCCACTTTTTTATTATCACAAAGAGGGAGAAATATTATAAGGGGAGAAAAATTACATCTAGGAATAATAACATTTTTGCGAAAGGAGGAGAAATATTATCAAATGGAGAGCTATTATGCTTTGTACATTTGATACCATTGCATTTAATTCTACCTATGGTACATTGAATATTTCACATCTTATATTGTCTTCTCAGATACAATTGAATTTAATGATATATCCTCTAATACATTACTAATTATTTTGAGACTATAATATCATAAGATGTGATTATCAAAAAGGGGGAGATTGTTGACCTCACATGTTTTGAAAATCTCAATTAATGATAATCTATATATTAATTATTTCAATCTATAATATTCTATTGTCAATATGATAATTATACTAACATAGTCCTTGAAATATGTTAATCAATGTTTAACTATGATTATATGAGTTTTGAATTAATTCTAACTCAATCAGATGTATTCTGCATAAAACAGAAGTGTTAAGTCACAGATATGCCTACAGCTACCGATAGACATAGTTTACCGATAGAAATAGTCACTGATAGGAAAAGGTCACCGATACGCAGAGCTACCGATATGTATAAGTCTACCATTAAGCACAAGTCTCTGATAGATCAAGTATGAGGCTAACTTTATAGGGAAAGAAAGACATGTTGCAGATTAGATATGTAACTCAATAAGTAAGATTTCTCATTTCTTTTATGGGTTAAAACCAATTCTATGCTAAGAATTAGTCTCACAATCCATCTGTTTTTAAGAAGATATTATCTCATGTTCTATCAATACAGAAAAGGAATTTCTTATGTCTTGCGACTTTAAAGCAAAGCAAGAGAAGAAGAGATCTGGTAAAAACTTTGGAAATAAAAATAAGGGGAATAATTGAAAATTTGAATACCCATACTATGATAAATTTGGGATGAAACACCCTAGAACTTCCTTGAAGGGAACATGAGTTTGTTACATGCGTTGTGAAAAATTCCACCAAGCTCATGATTGCAAGGGAAAGAAAGAGGTTGTCAATGTTGAATGATACAATTGTAGATAAGGAGGTCATTATGCAAATCAATGTCCTAAGGGACAAGGAGTATACCTTATATAAGGACAAGGTATCATATCCATGATTATGCTATCACTACTACTGATGGTGAAGCTCCGAATGACACGGTGTCATGTAATTTAATGGTTTCTCAAGTTTGGAAACTTATTTATTTGATTCGGCATCATCTCATTATTTCATATCTTCCGAGTTTGCTAAGAAAATGAGATATTTTCAATTTGACTTAACAATGGGGTTTTATGTCAAAACACCTAATGGAAGTATCATTGCAACAATTTTTTGTGAATCAATTCCCATAAAAAAATATAAGTGTTCTTAATATGTTGATTTCATCATCATACCCATGATTGAATTTTATAAAATCATTGGTATGGATTGGATTTTGGACCATGATGCAAATAATTATTATAAGAAGAAGGAGGTTACAATTCTCAATGATGATAAATAGTACCTTATCATTAGAAAATAAATTTCACCAACTAATTCTTATCTATATCCTCCCCCAGAAGCTAAACTAAATTTTATTATTATGGAGGATGAGAATGAAATAATTATGGTTGAGGAATGGAATGCTCAAATATAGGATGTAACTACTATGCATGAATATGTTCCTGTGTTTCCAGATGTTTTACATCAACATCCTTCAGAACGAGAAATTAAGTTTTAATTGACTTAATTCCTCATTCAAGGCCCATATTGAAGACCTCTTATAGAATGGACACTTTTCAATTAGGGAACTAATGAAAAAACGAGAGGAATTTAGTAACATGTTATTTATTCTCCCTAGTGTTTATCCATTGGGTTCCCCTGTTTTATTGTTATGAAGAATGACAGATCTATAATGTTCTGCTTGACTACAGGGAAATAAATGCTATAATAATAAAGAACCGATATCTCCTACCTTGAATTGAAGATTTATTTGAAAAACATCATGGTACTCAATATTTTTCAAAGTTTGACCTTCGATCTGGATATCATCAGTTGTGTGTGAAGAATGAAGACATTCCGAAAACAACATTTCGAACTAGGAATGGCCATTATGAGTTTACGTAATGCCTTACTGGATGAAAAATTCTCCCTTTGTCTTCATGGATATAATGAATAGAGTTTTTAAGGAATATCATGATGATTTTGTAGTGGTATTTATTGATGATATCATGGTATAATCCAAAAGCTATGAAGATCATGAAAATAACTTTCCTGTTATTATAAATACTATTAGACGAAATGAATAATATGATAAATTTTGCAAGTGTGAATTTGGGATTCAGAATATTTCTTTTCAGGTCCATATTGTCTCTAAAGAAGGGATCTCTGTTGGTCCTTCAATTCATAGTCAATCCAAGAAAGGCCATTACCAATGAGTATAACTTAGGTATGCTGTTTTATTAGGTTAGTAGGTTATTATAGATGTTTCATCCCGAATTATTCATGGTTGGCTAAACCATTAACAAAGCTCACACGTAAAGAGGTTTAGAAAAACGATTCTAAATATTGTTTTAAAGAATTGAAGAAAAGATTAGTAAATTATCCTATCTTGACTCTACAATCAGGGAATGATGGGATTGTTATTTATAGTAATGCTTAAAAGAAAGGACTTGGTTGTGTCCTTATGCAAGATGATAGAGATTTTTCCTAAGCATCAGAAAAGGTAAATATTGATGAGAAAAACTATCCTACTCATGATCTTGAGTTAGAAATTGTAATCTTCGCTTTTATGATATGGATACATTATCTATATGTTAAAAACATGAGATATATACCGATCACAAAGGTTTGATGTATATTTTCTCACAAAAATAACTCAACATGAGGCAAATGATATGGCTTGAACTACTCAAAGATTATGATTGCACTATACACTACCACCTTGGGAATGAAAGTAAGGTGGAAGATGCTTTGAGTAGAAAGTATCATGTAATTTTCAACAAGATGATAATGGAAACAGATCCGATTTTCATGGATCTATTAATGATGCATACATGAATATACAAGGATAGTGAAACATCAATGCTTTTTAAAATGGTTTCCAAATAATATTTACTAGAAATGATAAAGTGTTCTTAGGCTGATGATGAGGAGGTTCAACAGAAGATTAATGTTGTGAATGATGGGTGATTGAGTGGATTCATATAAGAAGATGTGATTTTGAAATTTGGGAAGAGACATTGTGTTACCGATATACTAGATCTAAAAAAAATAATTGTTATATGATACTCATAGCTCTAATTTTTCTACACATCCTGGTAGCTCCATGATTAATAGAGATTGTAAGGATCTTTTTTCTTGGGACAACATGAAGAGGGATATTTATGATTTTGTGTCAATATTTTTGGTTTGAAAACAAGTGAAAGCTGGAAGGAAACTACCTAGAAGAGTCCTGAAACCTCTTCCCATACCTCAGTGGAAATGGATTAATATTATGATGGACTTTTTCATGGGGTTACCAAAGACTCCAAGAAGGAATGATTCATATGGGTCATTATTGACCATCTTCCCAAGTCAGCACATTTTGTTACTATAATAGAAGATTTACCACTCGAATTTATAGAATGAATATATATTAAGGGAGTTTTAAGACTTCATGGAGTAACCATATCGATTGTTTCTAATCATGAACCTCGGTTTACATCAAGATTCTGGAATGGTCTTCAGAAAGCCCTGGATACTGAACTTCATTAGAGCACTGCCTACCGCCATCAAACTGATGGAAAATCAGAATGGACTATTCAAACCATATAAGACATGTTAAAATCCTTCTCACTTGAATTTAAAGTTATGTTGGATCAATATTTACCTCTGGTATAATTTTCATGTAACAATAGCTTCCATTCAATATTCACATGGCGCCATATAAAGCGTTATAAGGAAAGAGATGTAGCACACCCACTTGTTTGGATGATGTTGGTGAAAGAAAACTCATCGGCCCATAACTTGTTGAGGAAACGATGGAATAGTTTATTGTTATCCAAACCCAGTTCAATGCCGCACAAAGTATGCAGAGAAGTTATGCCGAAAACCAATGGAAGTATATGGAATTTCTGGTAGGAGATCATGTTTTCAAGAAGGTATATCCATGTAAGGGAGTTATATGATTCAGTAATAAGGTTAAATTGAGTCCCATGTACATTAGACCATTTGAAATTATAAAATGATTTGGGGTTTCAGCTTACATATTAGCAATTCTAGAAGTCTCTCCAATGTTCACGACATGTTCCACATATAACTATTGAGAAAATATATTCCTGACCCAACGCTTGTACTCACCTATGAACAAATTGAACTTGAACCTGATATGTCCTATTTTTAAGAGCCTGTCAATATTTTTGATACTAGTGAAAATGTTCTGATAATCCAGATAAATGGTCTCTTAAATGATCTATGGTGAAACCATAAGATGGAAGAGGAAATGTGGAATCCCGGGGAACATATGATGAAGAACAACCCAGATCATTTTAGTCATTAATAATATAAAATTATTGAGGACTAAATTATTTGAATGAGGGAAGAATGTAACCCCCCATGCTTCCATGCTATGTTATCCTTTGAATAATACAATATTTTGCATTGTATGCAATTTCGAGTTCAAGCACACCACATCCAACCAAACTAGCCGTTATGAATAGAAATTCCCTCTTTTTAAAATTTTATAAATTTTATCCCTAAAAATGTACATTATTTTTGGTTTTTTAATATTTAAATTACCTTAGGGTGAATTTTTTGTAATTTTCAGAAAATATTCAATTAGTAACGAATAGTAAAAACACTACGTTGTTGTTTAAAAAAAACTTTTTAATTAAATATTTATTTGTTAAATATATATTTATTTTAGGTCAAAATAGATATATAATAATTATATATGGTCAATGTAATTAATTGGAGTCATTTTATAATATATCTAGATATATAAAATTATATAGTACTTTTTAACCTCATTTAACCACCTCTTAGGAGCATTTCCAAATTTGTATAAATCATAATTTTACCACTTCGGTGAGTTGAATATCCAAAATTCGAGAGACACAGTTAATATTAGTAATTAATATGTGGTTCGATATGATGAAAATAATTTTTGGTGAATATTAACATTTTACTTTTATTTACTACGGTTAAATGTAAATAGGGTAATTAAGAGTAAAAATGATGTTATTATTACCCGAAAACAAGTCTTAATTCCATTGGATAAGGGTAATTTTACCGAAAAAAATCTTAGGAATAAAATATTATCATTTTGGTCCACTTGGATTAGATTAGGACATTTGTTATTATTTTATTTAAAGAAGTGTTAAAAGATTAAAAATCAATGTTTAATAACTAAACCATTTTTATTATAGTGTTATGCATCATATAAATTCGACTATTATTATTCATTACAAATTTAAAAGGATTTCTTACATAATGGTTTTTTATTTATAATTTTTTTATATTATATACTTAAATTTAGTTATGAAACAATGATGATGTAGTAATTATATTATTTAGTGAATATTTAAATAATTGAGATTATAAATATACAAATAATTATAATTTGAGACTTTTAATGAATTAAACTAATTTTATAGGATAATATGACATGGTAGGGTTGGTTAATTGAAATGTTTTTATGTAATAATGCTATTATGAATTTAACAAAAACAAAATACCAAATACTGTCAAAATTGACATAAAAGAGTTTTTAAAACAAATATTATATTATTAATTGGTAATCTATTCCTTAAAATCTAAGGATCAGACAAAGGGATTAAATAATATTACTTATGTCATTAATGATTTACTTGGGATTTTCTAACAATTTTATTTTTATTTTATTAACCATATAATATAAAAATACAAAGAGACATGGTAAATGTCAAACTATTTAACTAAGATTTAAATCTAATTGATAAGGTTAATACAAAAACATAAAACTTTTTTAAACATATTGGTTGATTGTTTTTTGACTCATCCATACCTTATCCTATAAATAATTCATTTTGTAGCCATTATAAACAGAAAATTATATTATATTAAAATAATATTTCAAGATTTTCCTAAAGTGACCTTCCCAACTCTTATAAAAGGGAACATCCCCTTCTCTCAAATTCACACCTTCAAAGCCATTTGGATAGGCCAAACCCGGGCCAAATATCCTAAAAACAATACGCCCTTTATCCCAGTGTCCATTATTTTGTCATAAAGCCATCCTACAAAGTACTTTTGATCAAATCAAAACCAAGCACCCGAAAAGAGGTAAATATTTATCAACTCTTTCATGTACTTTTCTTCTTCCACTTTCTCTTTATTTATTGTTTCAATTATAAAATAATAACTCCAGTATCATATATATACATTTATGTTATTTTAAAAATGGTAAAACCATATTCATTATTCTATCCATCCCATAAATGAGATGTCACGAACCAACCCGGGTCGACCCTGAACCGGTCACCCGAGCCGGCCCGCGACATGGCCCGGGTTGGTTCGTGACAAAATGGTATCAAAGGGGTTGTTTTATGTTCCTTAAATTATTTGGGTAGTTGGTTGTGGTTTTAAAGAAAATGGTAGTTTGTGAAAATATTTTTGTGTGTTTTTCTTATACAGACTGTTTATGTGTTGTTTGGTCTGCTTATAAAAATTGTTTAGGAATTGGTTTTCTTGTTCATAAAAGTGTCTGTAGACTGGTTTAGTCTTTATGGCATTTTATTAAGTTGTGTAAATTGTTATTTTAACTGTGGAGTTGGTGCGCATTCTATTTTGGCGTGTTGTGAGTGCTCATTTAATTTTTTTTAAAATGATTTATTAGATAGTATCGACGGTGTGGGTTATGTTTTGAAAGTTTGTCGAGGTGGTTTTTGTGTCGTATGTTCATCTGGTTTGTTTTTAGTCAGTGGTGGTGGGTTTTTAGTTGTTGTGCGTTTGTTGCAGCGCGTTGTCGGTGAGGAAAACCCGGGATATTGCAGTCATCGACTAGTGCGTGCTTGTGCGTCTGTGCGGGGCGTGACGCACCCTTATGTTTGGACAGCGAGCCGAGGTAGGTCCCCCATTTCCCTCACCATTAAATATCGAATTTATTAATTGCTTGATGTTTTGTTAATTTTAATGAATGATAAATAATATTAGATAATAAAATTGTAAATGATTATTTAGTGTGAAAAGAGTCGTTTATTTTATACCGAACACTTGGAACATTTTTGTGACGGGCGGAGACCCAGTTTTGAAAGAATGCATGTTTTCCCTTTAAACATAATTCACAGAATTTCAAATGTACTTCTAGTTTTAAAGATAAATGATTTCTTCTGAACATGTGTTTTTGGTTTTCTCGGGAAATGAAGTTTTGATTTAAAATTGTTGAAGGCCCGTTTGGCACTTTAATAGAATAGATTATTTTGGAAAACCCACTCGGGGGTGATCTTTGGTGTGCGTTGATCGTGTGAGCTAGATGTGATATTAGTGCTTTGTGACAGCTTGATTTACATTGTGACGCACCCCTCTTTTATTATATGTGTTGACATGGAAACCTGGCATATTGAGTGAATTTTCTGAAAACGATTGCTGCACTAGTTTAGACCACGCACTGGCTAGTGTCCCCATAGCAGGGGAATACTGAGTTATTGCTGCTATGGGGATTGGGCCCCTCGGTTAGGCCATGCAGGGCTATGCCGGGTAGTATTATGGGCGTTATGACGTCATCGAGTTATGGCATGCCTCAGGATGAGTCACATGTATAGTACGTTCTGGATTTTTCACGATATCCTAGGTTCGACCAATGTTTCATTTAGTGTTTAGTTGTGTGTGGCAGACGATTGAGAGGTCGAGTTCGGTTGCTGACCCTTGTGTGCCACTTTACCATTGCCCTTAGTGTGTGTTGTGTGTGATTCTCATTTTGACTAACAACTAAAGTTTGGATTTCTAAATTGCTCATAAAATGTTTTGAAAATGCAATGCACCTGTTCTTTCAACATCAAACTTGTTCTAAATTAAAAAGGGCAATGGACTGTTACTTGTTTTAGAAATGAAAGTGTGTGGAAAACCTATTTTAAATAATTTAGTTCAAACTTGAAATTGATAAATTCTTTATTTATTCGTATGTGCATTGGGAATAGAATTAGTCGGGCCTACCTACTGAGTTTTAATACTCACGCCTATAGTGTTTTCTTGTTTTTAGCTTTGTTGCAGGTTCCAGATTCAGTTGTTCGCCTTGAGCGATGTTGGTAGTGGTATTGGAGAGTGACCCATGGGGTTACCTGGAGTTTGGATCGTGGTCAGGTTAGTAGTGTTGCTGGTTGCTCTTTCTTTATTCATTTTTGTTATATTTTATTTTCCGCTGTTTAGTTTATTTTATTTTGGGCCAAATCGTTCCCACCTGTTTACTTTTGATGCCCGGCACTAGTTGCCAGCCCGTGGGGATCGGGAACGCCCCTCGGGCCATGTCGCGGGCCGGCTCGGGTGACCGGTTCAGGGTCGACCCGGGTTGGTTCGTGACAAAATGGTATCAGAGGCGGCCCTTGTTATTTGGGATGTCTGGTAGATGGATATTAGGATTTTAGGGACTCGAGAGGTAGGTACAGGAAGGACTTCATGAACCCTCGCCCGTTCCGCAACTTGAGTCTCCAAGGATAGACCGAGAATTGAGTCTTTGTGTCATTCTGGCTTGTTTTGGATTGAGGGATGACAACGGAGGTAAACCGATGTTACATCGTGATCTCGCATGGAGTAGTGACCCATGTGGAGTCTGGGTACACGGTTTGAATTCCTCCTAGTGGTTGACGCTCACTTGGGGCATGACCCACTATCATGTCTCCATGTTAAGTGTGACCGCTGGTCCCTCACCCTGATGGTTTGATGCGAGTTGAGTGTCGTTTTCGTTTTGGTTAGTGTAAGTGCATTTTTGGAAATGGAAAAAAAGGGGTTTTGAAAATGAGACTGATTTCTTTTAAAGGACTTTAAATTTATGAAATGGGTTTTAAAAACTAAAAGCATTTGGTTTGGAAAACTGTTGTTTGCTTTGAAATTGGTCGAGAATGGTTTGAGGTGAAACCTCAGGTACTCCTTATGAATATTTGCACATGTGAGCGGATGCGTGGAAAGTGCGTGTTGGTGCGTATGAATGAAAGTGGATGAATACATGTGCAACGATTCATGGGATTACCTGGGTGTGTTTGAAATTAAAGGCTTGACCTTGTTTCCTAAATTGGCTTTTAAAGAGGAAAATGGTTTTGGAAAGTGATTTTGGATTGAAAAGTGGATTTGGTATTTGGAAAGTAGCCTCGAAAGAAGGTGGTTTTGAAATATAAAATGAAAAGTGGTTTTGGGGTGGTGTTTGCCTTTGTTTGGATATGAGTTGGTTGTTTTTTGGACGAGGGTGCTTTATTAATGTTGTTTCGATTGATATTGTTCTCGTCTTGGTGTTATATCTCTCGTTCAGAAATGCTTCCCAGAAAGATACCTAGTGTTTTGATGAGTCATGCCCAGTTTTTGGTCTTTCTCGGACGTTGTCTGTCCTTCATGGTGATTGGAGTCTGTTAGAGACATTGTAGTGGCTTGAAGAAGTCGAGCGTGTCTTCAGGGTATTGGGAACTCCCGAAGCGATCTGAGTGCGTATTGTTTTGGGTCTGTTTGAAGGTCCAGCTCTGGATGAGTAGGAGTTGTACGCCCGCCGTTTCTGCAATTTGGGATGATGTGGCATTTCTTTAATGTCGTCTTCATTTAATGGTTTATACTTGTGGGGGGTGAGGATGAAGGAAACAGAAGAGCTCATGCGTGCTCAACATGGCCAGCAGATGGTGAAAGCGTATGTCGACCATTTCAAGGATCTTGTGTCTCTTTTTTCGGAGGTAGAGTCGCAAGAATGGATGAAGACTTCTCTCTTCATCAAGGGTCTTCGTCCAAAGATCAATGAGCAGGTCCTCCTTTCTGAGGACCATCACGTTGAGAAGCTGGTGGATGAGGCGTTCTTAGTTGAGTTGGTCGTTGGAGTGGATATGGTTGGTAATCCAGCGTATCCAGTTTCTCGTCAAGGTTCCCCATCTGACGAACAGAGTGTGTCAGGTAAATTTGTTTCTAAATATTTCTCTGCAGTGGCTCTAACTTCTAGTTTGTCGGATCATCTAATGGTGTACCATCAGTACGGACGTTTAGGGCATACGAGCCGTCATGTCACACCCCTCCAAAGACCTGCCATCATTGCAGGTGTCTAGGTCACCTAGAAGAGCTTTACAGGAAGCATCTCATGAGGAAGACACAGTCACCAGAAGATTCCAGTACCTGACTGTGAGGCAGGGGATGCTTCAACCATCAGAGCCCCAACCACAGGTCTTGGGGTGAAGCTCGCGCGCAGTCAGGAGTTGTCGGAAGTGTGACGCTTCAATTCGGATTTTGGGTTTCGTGTTGGCAGTGAAACACTTAAAGTCTTTTCGTTCTTGTCTTTTTTCTGCTGGTTAATGTTTTGGTGTTGTTATGAGTTCATTAGTTCATCGTGAAGTTACGATGGACTTGACCTATTATAATCCTAGAAGTTCCGTTTGTATGGACGAGGTTCTCTGAATCGTGCGCTTATCTTAAAAGTGTGTTTGGAACTTGTGTGGGTTAATCTCAGTTTAGTGGTGTTTGTTTGGAGATGTAAGTGCATGTGGAGGAGTTGATGTCGTAGTTATGCTCGCGTTTACTGCTTGGGTTATGTTCTGCTCGGAAGTGTTTTTCGCTCGTGTTATGAAAGATAGTTTGGAACGGTTGAGAGTTCCTGCGTCGCCCCGCTCCCGGGGTGGTATGTTTGGGTGTTAAATTTCCGCTTTTGTGGTGTTCTTGTGGTGGGGAGAACCCTATCGTGTTCTCCCGTTCCCTTGTGTTGTGTTTTTTTTCTCGGACTCAATTGGGCTTGGATCCTTGTTAGGTCTGTTGAGTGAAGCTTTTTGTATCATTTGTTCTTTATTGAGTGTGTTTAAAACCTTATGTGGATTGGTTTTGGGTTGGGAGTTCCCATGTTGACCCCCCCCCCTCCCAGGGGCGGTGTATTTGGGTTCTAAAGTCTCCGTGTTGGTCGAGCTCTTGTGGTGGGGAGAACCCTTCCGTGTTCTCCCCTCTATTTATGTCGCGGATTCTTCATGATCGGTCTGGTGCGACCTGTGGAGTAAAATTTCATTTAGAATTTCTTAGCTTCTCGGTTTTGGATCGGGCATGAACTCGAGTTTTGGATATCTTTGGGCTTGGTGACTTTCTGGGGGCAGAAAGTGTCTGTGGTGGGGAGAATTGTCACAACCACCGTTTCTATTTATTTTCTTTTTATTGTTTCTTGGTTCCGAGTGTTTACGTCGAGGTCTGGGCTGTGCCCGAATTGAAATTTCTTGTCGTTTAATGCTTTTACTGGGTTTCGGGCCCGTGCGCGGTCACCGCACGGTGGCCGGCAGCCGCGCAATTGCCCTAGGTGCTTGTGAGAGTGTCCATGTCGTCTGGGTTGAGGCGCGCAACTTATGCGCGGTTTATTAAGTAATGCGACGAGCATGCATGTATCTAGTTTTCGTATTTTGATAATTAAATAACTTACGTTCTAAAATAATGTTTGTTAATAATAATATTATTATGTTGTTATTATCATTATCATTGTTATCAATATTAGTATTATTTGTATTATTATTATTAACATTACTATGTTATTATTATTTATATTAATGTTATTAATATTATTATTATTTTATTATCATTATTACATATATTATTATTATTATTATTATTATTATTATTTTAGTTACTACTTTATTTATTCTATTTCAAATTTTATTATTATTATTATTGTTTTTCTTTTCATAATCCTTTTATTTTCATTTTTTTACTTTCTCTGTTTTATTTTGTCCTTTTTTAAGTTACCTTCTAACCCTAGCGTGAGTTCGGCCCCCCCTCCACTTTTTTTTCTTTTCCTGTTCCGCCGCGGGCCACCCCCTTCTCCCTCCCTCTCCCTGCTTGCTTTGCCATTTCCGCAGCCCTTCCCTCCACCTCGCCTGGCCGCCGCGCCCAGCCCCTTCTCTCGGCCTCACCCCATCGCGCCCAGGCACTCCCCTCGGCCTCGCCCCGCTGTGCCCAGCCCTCCTCTCCACCTCTCCTCGCCGCGCCGCCCTGCCCCTCTGGCACCCCGCCGTGACGGCCTCCTGCTTCGGCGAATCAGCCACCCCAGCCGCCTCCAGGTTTTCCCCTCCGCGCATGCTGGCCTCATCTCAACCCTCCCTGCACAACACCGCCAGAAAATCTTCCCTCTGCCCTCACCTCCGGAGAGACATTGGCCGGCCTCCTGCTTCCCGTATTTTTTTTTTCCTTTTCTTTCCGTAGCACTCCCTACCTTCCCCCCCGTTCTCCACGCATCGCGCCCCTGTTGCGCACTCCCTGCTACCTCCTCACTGCCCCATGCGAGCAGCCCCTCCACAGCTCCTCCTCGCACCAGCCCAACGCCTAGTCGCCGCTCCCCGCTCTCGCACTCGCGCGGCCCGACCACCTCAGGCTCCGCCTCGCCCTGCTCCCGCTCATCTGCAGCGACCCGAGGACCAGCTACGCCTCCTTACCTCGCTAGACTTGTGGCGTACTCGACCTCCACACCTCCTCCTAGAGGCACCCCTTCTCCCCGACTTGTAGCGCGGACCACCACCCCGAGCCGCCTCTTGGCGCCGGCTCCGGCAGGCCGCAAACCCCCTTCACCACTCTGGTAATTGTTTCTTCTTCTTTCTATCTTGCGGTGTTTCTTTTTCTTTTTTTTTTCTTCAACTGGAACCACTTTGACACCTTGTTAATCCTTTTGTATCTTTTGGAATTTGTTTTGGTTTGTGAAATCTAGATTTTTAAGGTCCATTACGTGCAAGGCTTAAGAGTCTTAGAACTTATGGTATTTAGTTTAAATGTTATTATCTCACTAATTGGAAGTTGGGAGTTTTCATTAAATGTTTTGGCGTCGATTATGGTGTGATGGTGGTTGTCTATTTGTGAACTTTGTTCGACATGTTTGGTTTAATAATGCTAGTACTTGTTTATTATGTGAAATGTTTTGAAAATGTGTTGTATGGTTTAAAAGGGGTTGTTTTATGTTCCTTAAATTATTTGGGTAGTTGGTTGTGGTTTTAAAGAAAATGGTAGTTTGTGAAAATAGTTTTGTGTGTTTTTCTTATACAGACTGTTTATGTGTTGTTTGGTCTGCTTATAAAAATTGTTTAGGAATTGGTTTGCTTGTTCATAAAAGTGTCTGTAGACTGGTTTAGTCTTTATGGCATTTTATTAAGTTGTGTAAATTGTTATTTTAACTGTGGAGTTGGTGCGCATTCTATTTTGGCGTGTTGTGAGTGCTCATTTAATTTTTTTTAAAATTATTTATTAGATAGTATCGACGGTGTGGGTTATATTTTGAAAGTTTGTCGAGGTGGTTTTTGTGCCGTATGTTCATCTGGTTTGTTTTTAGTCAGTGGTGGTGGGTTTTTAGTTGTTGTGCGTTTGTTGCAGCGCGTTGTCGGTGAGGAAAACCCGGGATATTGCAGTCATCGACTAGTGCGTGCTTGTGCGTCTGTGCGGGGCGTGACGCACCCTTATGTTTGGACAGCGAGCCGAGGTAGGTCCCCCATTGCCCTCACCATTAAATATCGAATTTATTAATTGCTTGATGTTTTGTTAATTTTAATGAATGATAAATAATATTAGATAATAAAATTGTAAATGATTATTTAGTGTGAAAAGAGCCGTTTATTTTATACCGAAAACTTGGAACATTTTTGTGATGGGCGGACACCCAGTTTTGAAAGAATGCATGTTTTCCCTTTAAACATAATTCACAGAATTTCAAATGTACTTCTAGTTTTAAAGATAAATGATTTCTTCTGAACAAGTGTTTTTGGTTTTCTCGAGAAATGAAGTTTTGATTTAAAATTGTTGAAGGCCCATTTGGCACTTTAATAGAATAGATTATTTTGGAAAACCCACTCGGGTGTGATCTTTGGTGTGCGTTGATCGTGTGAGCTAGATGTGATGTCAGTGCTTTGTGACAGCTTGATTTACATTGTGACGCACCCCTCTTTTATTATATGTGTTGACATGGGAACCTGTCATATTGAGTGAATTTTCTGAGAACGATTGATGCACTAGTTTAGACCACGCACTGGCTAGTGGCCCCATAGCAGGGGAATACTGAGTTATTGCTACTATGGGGATTGGGCCCCTCGGTTAGGCCATGCAGGGCTATGCTGGGTAGTATTATGGGCGTTATGACGTCATCGAGTTATGGCATGCCTCAGGATGAGTCACATGTATAGTACGTTCTGGATTGTTCACGATCTCCTAGGTTCGACCCATGTTTCTTTTAGTGTTTAGTTGTGTGTGGCGGACGATTGAGAGGTCGAGTTCGGTTGCTGACCCTTGTGTGCCACTTTACCATTGCCCTTAGTATGTGTTGTGTGTGATTCTCATTTTGACTAACAACTAATGTTTGGATTTCTAAATTGCTCATAAAATTTTTTGAAAATGCAATGCACCTGTTCTTTCAACATCAATCTAGTTCTAAATTAAAAAGGGCAATGGACTGTTACTTGTTTTAGAAATGAAAGTGTGTGGAAAACCTATTTTATATAATTTAGTTCAAACCTGAAATTGATAAATTCTTTATTTATTGGTATGTGCATTGGGAATAGAATTAGTCGGGCCTACCTACTGAGTTTTAATACTCACGCCTATAGTGTTTTCTTGTTTTTAGCTTTGTTGCAGGTTCCAGATTCAGTTGTTCGCCTTGAGCGATGTTGGTAGTGGTATTGGAGAGTGACCCATGGGGTTACCTGGAGTTTGGATCGTGGTCAGGTTAGTAGTGTTGCTGGTTGCTCTTTCTTTATTCATTTTTGTTATATTTTATTTTCCGCTGTTTAGTTTATTTTCTTTTGGGCCAAATCGTTCCCACCTGTTTACTTTTGATGCCCGGCACTAGTTGCCAGCCCGTGGGGATCGGGAACGCCCCTCGGGCCATGTCGCGGGCCGGCTTGGGTGACCGGTTCAGGGTCAACCCGGGTTGGTTCGTGACATGAGAAAGTCACCATGCGTGCGTACATCCGGATTACCGTCTCTATATCGTTGTGTAGTTTGTTATTCAAATACATCATCATTTCAATGGGTATAATAATTAGTATAAATTATATAAATAATGAATATAACATTGTAATATTTCTGTATATATGATATACCATCCAATTATATAGGATTTTAATATCAAAACAATAATATTTTCGCTCATGCGTACGTACAGATTACTGTCTCCATGAATGAGATGAGATTAATTCCCCATCGTATCCATTCAAGAATAATTTTCATTTTGTGATTAAAAATAATGTTTAATGAATAAAGAAAATTCTTAATATTAATAATATATATCATATCCATAACAAACATTACTTACGTAGCAAAGCATATAAAGGAAAATAAATCAGTTAACACCTGAAATGATGATACTACTTAAATATCATTAACAATGAAATATTAGAAGATCATATATGATATCATATTTTTTATATAGTTATTTTATAATTTAATAACAATTATTTAAATATTATAAAGGATGTTAACATACCATCAACTGAGGAAAAGTACATGGTAAAGGTTAATTTCAAAATCCTTGTATTATACGAGGTTGTTTTTCAGTAAATATCTACTAGGACCTATTTCTCATCCACATCCATGTTTCTTAAAAATGTATTTCAAAACATAGTAAATATTTAAAATAATATGGATTAAACTTAATTTATACCCATATTTGACCTTATATGTTTTGAAAGGAATGATTCTGTCATTTTCTAAACAAAGTAATTTATGACCTTTTTGACAAAATTAAGGAAAGAATGAGTTTTTTAACTTATACATTTGGTGTGGTTATTCTACGACATTATTACACCTTTGATGCTTCCATTACAATATTATTAAAATATTTTAAAAATAAATGTTTTCTTTTATAATTACATGACTTTTAAATGATTTCAAAATAGAAAGAGATATTTTTCAAATTTTTGTTTGATTTCATCTATGTCAAAATCCATTGATGGATTTTAAGCTTCTTTGATGTTGATTTATTATGATACAAATATCCATATTATATTGAAGATTTTGTGATATGTTTGACTTTGGATGTGTTATTTTTACACCATTCAAGTTATATGGATAATGTATTTACATTTCACATGCTAGTTTTAATACAAATGATTATGTTATGTTTAATCCATTTCATATGAGGAATGAATTAGACTCAGTAAGTTATGAGTGGAGCCCGCTATACCTCCTCTATGAATTAGTAGCCCCCATGAGACAAACTAGATTCTTGGAATAAGGCCTTGAAAAAATATTAATTGTAGTCTTTGTACAAGGCCTTGACTGTGTACTTATGAAGTCAGGCATTATGCATTCTATCATGATGAAGTGGCTATTGATATTGTATGTGATTATTCAACTAGTAGAATATCCATGTGAATAAATAAATAAAATTATTTGATTTTATATTTCCAATATTATGCTGATGCTCATGTTTAAAAGGCTTTTCTCTTAGTCTTGCATTGACTTAAATTTTTATGCTTATTTATGATGGATTTTCCTATATTGTTATCATTACTGATCAACTAAGATAACCCCTTTCTATGTTTTGTTTTTCCAAGGATATGAAGAAGTATATTATGACTGACCTGAAGGGATAGTATAAGGGATATGAGTGTGTCCAATTGAGACTATGTTGTTTTAGTTTTTTATATTATAATGTAATGTAAATCAAATAAATGTATCTATTATTTTCAAGGCTACTAAACTAATCTCTCTTTTGGGACTTTATCTTTTGTGATCATGAAAATGTTATGTAATAATGCACCATTTTTGGATAACTAGGGTCGTGGCGTTACAATATCAATGTTATGAAAAGATAGAATAATTATATAAATATACTCAATAAACATCAAAAAATGAAGAGGATGTATATAATTCAATAGAAGAGGATGAAAAAGTTGACATCAAATATAGGGAAATAATAAAATTTTCTAATATAATGGATGTTAGTTAAAATGTATCAATGAAAGTTGATAATAGAATGTAAATGTATATTAAATGAGAAACAGACATAAGAAACTCCCTAAAAATGAAAAAATCAATCAAATTAATTGGATACATTATTTTTTTGGATGTGATTATATCATTCAATAATCGAAGAGACTCAAAGGAATAATTCTATTTTTCCAATACACAAAACCATAAAAGAAATGATTATTGAAATTTTTGATTAGATATTGAAATCATTGAATATGATAACATAAATAGCCATTCAAAATGAGAAATTATATCAACTCAGGCCTAACAAACATGGATATTACATAATTTTAGATGAATATTGACTGCATTACAAAAATACATGCATGAGGACTATAATAGTTTAGTGTCTTAGGAAACCTGGAAACAAAATTTTATATCCTTTTTAAAGATATTAAATATCTGAAATAAATATCTATAAATTTATTAATTCTACATAAAACAATTCATTATAACATTGGGAATGGAAACAAAACAATGGTCGGATAATAAATCCTCAATAATGGTAAGTAATGGAAATTCATAGGCATAACATGTACAAAAGGGTATGGATCATGATTATAACATTTTGAGATCATACCCTTCATAATATAAATGATAAAAAAGATTAAAAGATTATAATACATCAATCATAAATAATTATATAACATAATCCTTGAAAGTATAACATAGGAAGAGAATAATGAAACTTGGAAAGCGCATCAACATTTAATATCAATTCTATAATAGCCATGACATTGCATTCAAGACCATCATGTTAGAATGTATTTTATCCCCATACCATCTATGTAGTTATGGTTCACTCCCATGGACAATTTATTAGCTTGAGTTCACTCTTCATACAATCTAGGTTGACATGGTTCACTGCCATGGAAATCATAGTACCATCGATTGAATCAATATACCCTATTGGTAGTAATTATTCAGTCCCAAGGCCATCTTAGTTGCATGAGTTTACACCACATACACTCTTGGTAGTCATGGTTTATTCCCATGGAAATCATGTTAGTCAAGGAATAATCTTAAGTTCATATTATAATATCTCATGAGATATAAATCTTTACCCATTACATTGAAGGGTGATATAGGTCCCACCCATCTCATAGTGAGCTCATACTTGTATGTTCAAAGAAAACATAAAAAAACATATCATAAACCATGAAATTAAATAGATATCATAGACATGTAAAAATATAAATTCCATTGGAAATGATACAAGTCTCAAAATCATTACAACTAAATCATAAGTCACTAAAGAGAAATATATTTCATAAACATATAACCCATGAATGATAAATAGTTATAAAAAACATAAAACATTTGGAAGGGAAATGGTATTCATAAAGAAAATGACATTAATCACTTCACATTCAAAGAATGGATATGAATGGAACCATTATATGATTTCTTGTGAGATCATGAGGTAAATCAATGGATGTCACATTATATGGAAAATATATTTGAAAGAGATTTCAAAAACAATTATTCTGTAAAATATATTTTCTTATTTGGAAAAGGAATTATTTTTCATAAAACCATTTGATAATGATTTTAATGGAAAATTATATTAAAAAATTTAAAGAATACATGAAATCATTTTAAAACATTTTTCCTCGAAATCATATAAAATATGATCCAAATAATTTTAGGAAACCTTTTATTTGAATACACAATGACAATATATAAATAAATCTTGACAACAATTTTCAAATTATTTCTTGGAAAATACTTTTAAATATTATAAATAATATTTCATAACATTGGGAAAAATATTTACCTTGATAATATGTTGAAATCATTCAAATAATTCCTAAAACATTTTGAAATCCATTTCATTGAAATATTATGAAATAATCATTAAAATGTTCTGAAAAACATTTTACGTAAAAACTTATTATTGAAGTTTGAATATATTCTGAAAACCATTTTTCCTGAAATGTTATAAAAGAATATAAAAATCATTCTGAAAACAATATTATATGAAAATATATTTTAAAACCCATTTCTAAAAAACATTTAAACATGAATGAAAATCATAAAATGATTGATGGAGGATATGTTAGTACATGTATTATGAGGTAAAAAACAATCATGTTTCATGGTAAAAAAGATAAAAATTTCTTCATTTAGAAGGAAACAAGAAGTTTCTTATGAAAACATTGGTAAGTGGAAAAAAGAAAAAATTTATTTTAATGGAAATAGGATATTATTATAATATTCTTCGAAATCATTTTTCGAAAACATAGTTTTTAATGAATATAAATTTGTCACTGATATCAGGGGAAATTCAAGAATTCTTAAAAACAATTTATTATCATTATTATGCATGAAATCATATAAAATTTTACCACTACATTAATATAGAATGAATAAAAAAAATTAATGGATTTCTTGAGATACAGAATAGATTAATCAATCATAGGAAGCATAAGCATAAAAAAATATCTAAAATTTATTAGATTGTTTCAATTAACTATTATAATTTGGTAACATGGGGTCATAGTCCCCATGTATGAAAAGAAAAATACATGAAGAATAAAATATCATAAAAAGATATAATTCATGATAAAACATATTAAAAGGATTTATATACACATTGAAAATGATTTTAGATTCATAGAAAAACATGACTCTCAAAGAATGAATATTGAAAGAATACATTTTTACAAATTCGATATCATTTGAAACATAAACCCCATGAATGAAAGATCATAAAAATGAAATTTTAATACCCATATATATAGTGATATGATATATATAATTCTATAATATTATTATATACTCCACACAGAATGAATGAGTGGTCAATATATCATGTATCATATGGAAATAATGAGTGAGATGAAATCCCCTTATCTTCTGTATTGACTATCGTCGTACATAGAAAACCCCTTATATAATAAATAAGAATTTATTATAAATATTATATATAACCATATTATTTTATCTAACAACCAATATGGATTCATTATGACCATATATTACTATTTTATTAATAATTATAGGTTAAGGTTTATCTTTCTGTAATATTCTCTTTATTATTCGCAGATGTCTTAATTTGTTATATTTTCAGTATTAAAATTTTAGATAGTGATTTTAACAATGTAGACCATGATATAAATATTATTTATATACTATATATTATTATTATTATAATCTATAGAATATATAAGTATGGAATTTAATACACCGCTCATGAAGATTTAAGGCCTTACATTCACATGAACAATATTTCCATTTATTTTTTGTGTTAATACTATAAAACTAAAATACACACATGTATATATATATATATATAATTATAAAATTAGATTAATAATATCATCTATATATCATATATATTTATAAAACACAAACTTATTATATCTATGTATTTTATGAATGATTCATATCACATTGAGGGGGGGGGGTAGTCCACACTTGATAATATAAAATTTTCGCATTAACAAATATTGCAATGTAAAAATATATGTATTGTAAAGAGTAAAAATAATAATTTAAAAAATAATAAATATAATTTATGACATATGTTAAAAAAATTTCCATCCTAATGTCCCCCATGCTATGTGGTATTGGAAAAATGAACAATCATTGTTTCGTGAGGCATTTGTTTACCATACATAGAAAAAATATGTTCATTACCAATTAGAGGGATGTCTTTGTGTGTAGTTTGAAAAAAGTACACAAAAAATAATATTATATAATAGTTACTATTTTTATAAAATAATTTAATAATTGGAGTTATAGGGTTTTTATAAGTAACAAAATAAAGGACTTTAGAAATGAAAGTTCCCCTTAATCGGGAAAATCATTATTGTTTGTGATAAAAGGAATGCATGGATGGATTTGTTCCAAGAATGAGGAATAACAGATGAAAGGAGGGATGTTGGATTATTATTTATATATACTTTTTTTGAGAAAATGTTATTGATATGTGTGAGTAGGGGGGTATATGTGGTGTCCTTTTATAGGGAAGGAAAAGGACTCACTTGGAATTTTTGAAAATAATATAGTGGTAAACGTTATAATACCTAAAAAAGTATAACAAACCCATGAAAATCATGAATGGAAGGATTATGGAAGAATTATGGAAAAAAGATGGATTTTATATATGCTTCATGGTTATTTCCCCCATAATATTTACATTTATTCCATAATTATGATTCATTTGACATTAATCATTCTGATAAATTTTAATCACTTTTACTAATAAATTTTATTAAAAACTAAGTTATCTAATTAGAATATAAATATTATAATAATTTTTTTATATTGGATTTTATAAATTTATACTAAAAATGAGGTAAATATAATATTAATGTTAATCCCACTGATTGGACAAAATTACAGGTCTTTAATGTAGAAATAATATTAAATGATTATTAATTTTTTATATTTAATTTCATTGATAAAATAATTATAATTACATATATTGTATTAATATATGTATTATTGATCTAATTTGATCATAAAAAATATTAACACATAATCTGTATTTAATAATTTTTCAATCGAAAGACTAGTAGTAAACTAAAACACAATATATTTCTCTATTCACCAAAAAATGATGTTTCTCAGAAAAATCTGGGAAAATATCCAAAAGATAATTTCAGAATTCCAAATTCAAAAATGAGGATTATTTAATTTTATTAAAGTTCTAAATTAATATAAAATTAATTTTATTATCACAATATATTCATTTGAGAAAAGATGTTTTTATACATTGAAGGGGTTTACCAAAAATCACATCTTTCATTGAAAATATGTTTTATTTATACAAAAAATAATAAATAATATTAGAAAATTGTTTATTACTACTCATATAACTATGTTGTATGGCCAGGTTATAGTTATTTAATTTAATAGAGTATAATAACAAAATAATATTTCATAGAAGTATAAGTGTTGCATGCAATGTATTACGTTTCAGTTTTGTTGGTAGTGTTAGTCAATTTGGTATTGTGGGTAGTGAATTTCATGTTGTTATTGCATATAGATCAAGAGAAATAATTTTCTTTGTGAAATGAATTTTTTAAAGAGTTAGTTAACATAAATTTATTAATATAAATAACTATTTCCAAAGACATGTGAAATAAAAAAAATTCAAAATGATAAATTTATTTAGAAATAAATAATTTACAATATATTCGGGTGTTACATTTGACCTCGATAAAAAATTATTTTCACCATATAAATTCATTTTGGTTATCAAATTTTTAATACATATATGTTTTTTTCCTATAAACACACATCTTAAAAAATGATCCCTAAAACATCTTTTATGTTGGAAATGTTGTAAAAATATGGTTCCCCAATTTAACTCATAATGAGATCCCCACATAAGATATCGTAAGATTCCAGTAAACAAATTTAAATATAATAAATATATAACTATCATCTTATTATGGAGTGTGATATAGAACAAGGAAAAGATAATGCAAACAACCATAAATCCAAAGATTCTACGATTACCAAAGTGAACTTATGATTCATTAAAAATAAAAACTAGGATAAAATTTTGGTTTTGAGATCCTTTACTATAATTTTAAAGATGTTTCATAAAAATATATAATTAAATGATTTCAGGAAAACATCAACCTTTGTTACTAATAGATCCACATGAGTTAATTCTCTAAAAATGAAGGTGAAATTTTCATTCCTGATGTACTAGCAGATAATTATATCCAAGATATTACACAGAATTTATCATTAGGTATCATTAACAGAAACTAGTTCCAATGGGCTATCCAATATTCATAAATCCTCATACGGAGTTATAAAACATTAATCCTACTAACTACATCAGATATTTAACTTACACTTTCCATAAATTTCTATCATTATAAGCCATCCAAAATAAAAAACATAAAAAAACTAGATTGAGAGTCACAAAATCATCATAAAGTTGATTCCCTTATATATAAAAAACTATCTCTAGGTTTTCAAATTCTATACATGTGAATTCATTCAACAAATATTTTCATGAAACATGGTTATAACATAAATGAACATAAATATTTTTTAAAAAATATGAATTCTTCTTTATTCCATAGATTTTTGGATATATTATTTAAATCAATGTAGTTGTAAACTCAATAGGAGATATCACAAAATACTTGTCAACAGGTAATGAATTAGATACAAGGTAATCAGTAAGGTGCAGTTTACATATCAATATCCCACATATCTATATCCAAAAAAAATTATATCATAATAAATAACAAATTTAGGGTTACCATTCCTTTAATAATTTTCTTTTTATGGACATAACCTTGCCATTGTGTCACTTTTCAATTCCATTGGAACCATTCTACATCATCTAGTAAATCCATAGAAAAAACATAAAATGAAATATCCTTATATATTTTACATATTTTATAACATACATCATGAATCCAAATACATAAAAATAAAATTTCATCATCCTCAATGGATTGATATGGATGCCCAATAATAATACCCTTTTCCATTCACATTAACTATATATTATCTCTATTAGTAGCAATGTAACCATTACATGTACTACCTTGCGGATAATTTTCAAGAGTTTTCCTCTTTGTAAACTGAGTTTTATAATGACCATTTACTCCACACATGAAATATACATCCATCAATGACGACTTAGGGAGGCCAATTTTCCAATCAATTTTTTTAACAAAACACATTATTTATCCCTTGTAGTCACCTGATTTATGTAATTATTTACCATAGTGAAAACATATTGTAGTTCCCATAAGACATTCACATAGATTATTATTTCTTCATTAATGTAATGAATTAAACCAAACCAACATTACTCAGTGATCTGCATCACCTGAACTCTCAACTAAATCCTTCTTTTTATTCCTTGGGGAGTTCGAATGTCGGTTAAAGTACATGGTGTTAATCATGTTCTGTGGGAACTCTTTAGGAATGATACCAATATCTATCACTCCCGTGATCGTCCTACATGAATACTCGTCATAAAATCATCCATCACATTATACAGTAATCTATTTATTTTGGGTACCATATAATTAATAAAACCATAAAAATAGTGTGAGCATTACGTATCATAGTAGAAACCACATAGTCATGAGAATAATTACTTATAGGATATCTAATTCATCACTCTTTCCTTAATATATGAAACCATAGGTTCTTCAAATATTTTTAATTGAAAAATTATATTTGAATAAATCATGATGGTTCATGGAGGTTTTTTGAATTTTCAATGCATATCCCCCAGTAGTACCAAACTAGTTGTGCAGCAAGGCCTATTGTCATGTACTAGATTTCATAATTTCAGGACCAGAAATCAAGACATCAATGTTACCCCTAGATAAATAGATTCTAGACCAACATCTACCTTTTTTATCTATGCATGGATGCATTTCATAGAAAGAACACACTCTTTCATTCAACAAAATTACAGGACAATTTTCAATATGTTAATGCATCCTTATACATATCCTAAGAGACATTAATATACTAATCATTCTAAATATTCTTAGATATCTCTCTAATGGTTTCCCACCATAGTATATAAATGGTTGACTAAACCATTAATTTTATACCAACTATTGTGAACCAAGATTGATATACATGTATGTTACATCAATTTTAGGAATATTTAGTACATTATTGAAATAAATTTCTGAGGACCAAAATAGGTTACTATATTTGGAGACATGGAAACAAAATATTCTATCCTATTGAACGATCTTCAACATCTGCAATAAATATTTTCACCTTTATTACTTCTTCCTAAAACATTTCTTCATAACCTAGGGAATGAAAACATATGAAAGCGTAGATCTAAAATCATCAATAAGGTAAAATAATGGAAATTATTCTTGCATAACATGATCAAAAATGGTATGGAACCTGAGAATCACATTTTTATATTATGACCAACATATTATAGATCATAATTAATATTAGTAGTTTATAGGACATGAATCATAAGGAAATAAATTACATAATCCATGAAATAATATCATCTGATTAATAAATGGAATTGTCTAAACACACATAAGAGTATAATATGATTTCCAATATATCAAATGACTTTCTTCTATGTCCATATGGGTAGTATGGGTTCACTTCTCATACCATATTAGTAGCCAGGGATCACTCTCATGTCCTTATTAGTAGCATGAGTTGAATCCTCATATAATCTTGGTAGTCATGGTTTTGTTGCATGGCCATATTAGTAGCATTAGGTCACTCCTCATTCCAACTTAGTGGTAATAGTTCACTCGTATGCCCATCTTAGTAGCATAACTTCAATCATAATACCTTTTTTGTAGTCATGGTTCACTCCCATAGACATATTATTATCCTTGGGTAACTCCTAAGACCATTTTAGTCTATCTGTTGAGATAAAAATCATTACCTAATGCATTGGAGGGAGATATAGTTCCCACCCTTATCATAGAGAAATCATAAATATAGGTGCCCCAAAATCATAAACAATCATGAATGAACCCATGTATTTTAATTGGAATCATAAATATGTAAAAATATCATAAAATATAGAAAAGAGACAAGTTTCATAATCATTACATCCAATGAATTACTCATAATATATAAATGGATTTCATAAACTCATAACCAATGAAATTGAAACAAATTTCATAAACAAAAAACCTATTAATGATAATTGAGCCCCATAAAGACCATGTGATTATGAAAAAAAAGTAATATAAACAATATGAATTTTTCCTTTTGATTAATTCCTATAATAGTATGAGTTAAATCAATGCATCTCATCTTAGATTGAATAAAATTATGAAATATCATTAAATAATATTTCTTGAGTAAAATATCTTTTTCCTTTTGATGGAAAATTTTTAATACATAAAAACATTTGGTAATCATTTTCATAGAAATTTCCTTTAAAATTTATAAATAATACATGAAATCATATGAAAAATAATTTCATTTAAAATTCATAAAATTATATTCAAAACATTTTAAAAACCATAGTCATTTAAATCCCTTTGAATATATAAAAAGAAATCATGAAAAAATGGAAATTATTTTGAATAAAAATACAATGAAAACATATAAAAAAGCATGAGAATATTCTTAAAACTATTTTTCTGAAAGATACTTTGAAAATTTATAAAAAAAGAAAGAAAAGTTATTGATATCCATTTTCATTTAAAACATAAAAATGGTGCATGGATGGTTTTTGAAAACCATTTTACATGAAAATATAAAAAAGATGTTTGAAAACATTTTGAAGTACATTTTTCTTGAAAACTTATAAAAAATGTAGAAAACTTTTTGAAATTTTTTTTATTGAATATATAAATTAAAAAATTATAAAAAATTTTCTTTTAATTGAAAAGATATATTAAATCGATTGATGTTGGATATATCCCTACACGTCATATGAGGAAAAAACATTCATTTTTCACGATAAGAAGGATAGAAATTTTCAAAATTTAGATAGTAATAAAGAGATTCATATTATATATTTGTAAAAATGGGATAAAATTTACTTTAATGGTTATAGGATATTTTAATTATTTCATGAAAACCATTTTTAGAAAACGTTGTTTGGAATGAACACATATTTAACAATGATGAGATGGTGTAATTGGGCTTTTAGAAAACACATTCTTACCAATATTATGTACCAAAGAGATGAAAATGGTACCACAAAAAGAATATATCATTAAAATCGATAATATAAGAATATTCAAGGATTTTTTAGACATTAACATAATACTTAATCAATGGGAACATTAACATTAGCAATCTCGAAAAGCGGTGAGATAGTTTCAATAAACTAGTATCTTTTGTTAACATGGAATCATACAATACATGTAAGAAAAAAATTTCATGAAGCATAAAATATCATTAAAATATTTAAGGTAATCATAAAACATGTAAAATGGAAGTATATACACCTTGGAACAATGTTTAGGTGCATAAGAGAACATGACTATCAAAGAAAAAATATTGTGACAACACATTTTTACCAATTTTTTATATTTTGAAAAAACCAAAGGAATTAACGTTCATAAAGAAATATATTAGTACCCATATATTTTGGTATGAGATATATAGAATAAAAAATTTGGAAGTACTTACACCACAAAAATAGATAGAGTGGTGAACATAGTATGTATATCTTGGAAGGAAAACGTGAGATGAAATCACCTTATGTAACGCCTTGAATCTCATCGTACGTGTTCAAAAAACCATTATAATAAAAATTAATTTATTATACATGATTTATAGATCCATATTATTATCAATAATACCATATATTTTCTTATTGTGACATTATATTTACCACTTTTTAACAATCCAATGTTAAGGTCTCACAATGGGTAATATTTTCTTTATTATTCGTATGTGTGATAATATGTTATATCAATGGTATTTATATTTTAAATCATGATTTCCTGTATTTATACCATGACATATATACCATGTATATATAGTTTATGTGCATTATAATAATCTATATAATATATAAATGTCAAATGGAATACAATATTCATAGAGATAGTAGGTCTTACAAATGTATAAACGTTATTTCCATTTAATGAAAAAATAAAAAATCTAGTGGAACAACAAAAAGTGTTCAAGAAAATGAAAACCATCGTAACGTCTTAAATAAATGATGAATCAAAATTTTTATTTTTCAACAAAATTTTTAATTTTTTGTAGAATCATTTATAACATTTTTAATGAATGAGTTATTCTTTCCATTCGTATATTATTTAGTATAAATATTATCCAATTTTTATTGGTTGAAGGTTCTTTTACGTATCTGATGAATGAATATTTAGTTCATCATATTGTTCCATATTTTGTTTCCCTAACTAATGATTTAGGAAAATTATGGAATTTCTCCATTATTTATGAAAATCACATAGAATGTGAATTTTTTAAAGGGATAAGTATTATTAATTAGAATGAATGTTTTTTTAAATGAGGATTTATAAAAAAAGATATCATTATATGAAAGGGAATGGAATTTTTTATAAATAAACATATTTTATAGAGATGAATTATCTATTTATGGGGGAGAATAATATCTATTTGTAATGATTATATTGAATTAGATAATTAATCATATTCAATATCACACAATCCATCTATTCAGAAATGTTATAAACATGTGAGGAGTTACGGATTTATTGGTTATCTATGAATACAATGTACATTAAAGAACATGGAATGTATGTTTGTTAGTGTAAATTTTCATTTAGGCATTTTGGTTTGTGCATTTCAAAAAGGGAAATATTGTTCCGTTATAAATTCTATTTTTTACTTTTCCATTCATTTTGTTTCGAATGTTTCTGAAATATTCATAAAAAATTCTTAAAAACATTTTATGTCCAATGTGTTTTAGTGTTTTTTATAGAAATCATGATGTTTTATAATAATTAGAATATGTTCTTATGTATTCAAAAATAAACATTATTATTCATTATTATTTTATTAATGATTTTGTGTCTAATTAATAAGACTCACCATCATCAGTACAATAAATTATAATTTCATTCATGGCTTTTCAAGGAACAATTTAGAGCATTTGGAGTGATAACGGAACTAATAATGTCATATTATCATTTATAAATATTATCATAAAAACAAAAATAAGAAATTCAATCATATTGACATTGTTATTATACATAATATAGACACACTACCTATAATTTGAGGAATACGTTTTATACTATAATGGGAAAAACCAGCATGAAGTTAGAAATTATATTATGCTAGATCATTATGTGCTACAAAGTGTTAGGTGTCAAACTCCATGAAAAAAACATATAGAAAATATGATCATTGAGAGATCATGATGAAAATTGAGAGCTAACCTATAAATACTAAGTCTTATGAAGAGTTTGAAACTTCTAGTTACATTCACTCAATATTTTTTTTCTAAATTCTACATAGCATGAACATCTTATTCGTAATCTCATTTAATTGTTTAGTGACCATATTATTATGGAATTCTTGTGATGTTGTATCCTTAATAATTTTATTATAATTCATTCTATGTTTGATATGTGATTATGATTGAAAACTTATATGGATAATAATAAAGAGAAACATATCCATCAGATCATGGTCTATCAGGGATAGGTAGACAAAAAAATTCAATCATCGTATCTATGGGTTCTAGGGATATGAATATAGATATTATAATCATCATATTGATGTAATTCTTAGCTAATGATATTTATTCCTTATTTTTAGCATAAGACAAGGGATATATTTAGTTAGGTTTATTTTTTATGTTACTCTTGATGTTAAAAGAGGTTATTATATTTTACAATTGAAAGTCATTCTTACATTATTTCATCTATTTCTTATGGTTTACAAGATTAAATTTTCCACTTTCTATATTATAGTAATTTAGATTATTATGCTAAACATTCAACATTATAATTGAATTATTGTATTAAACTATGATTACAAATAAAATTTTAATTAATTAGATTCATTGTGACACCGATCTAGATACACTTATTTAATCATATTGTTGCCCATTACATTTTTGTGATTATGATCATCAGAATGAGTTCCTAGTTTGAATAAATAATTTCCTTTGTTTAGTGTAAATTTAGTTTAAATATATTAAACAATGTTTTCAATATACAATTATCCCATGTAAGTTAGCCTTCATAATCACATTAATTTGGTAATAATTAGTATAATTATGATACAGGATATTGGAAATTTTCTATTTTTATGATATAATGAAAATTTTATGAAAACAATTTAAATTTTTGGGTTATAATTTGATGGATGAATTATGATCTTGTGTCCTACAGATTTATATTTTGGATTATTTTATGGGAGAGACCTATATCTCTCTCAAATTAATGTGGTAAACCATTATATATCTTTAGATAACTATTGGTTATAAGATGAAATGCTTATTATCTTAAGGAAACTCATCTATCCCTACAGAATATGGAAAATTGTTGTGTGTATATCCACTATCTAAAATTGGTGTGTTCTGACCATCAATGAGAAATATTTATTCTCTGATTCACTATGGGAAATAGGTGTGTCTTGATTCCCATTGGGAAAACATATTATATGTCATAATCAATATTGTTTATATTATTGGTAGTTAATCGGGACATATGAATTGTGTTTATATATTTTTTATGGTACCTCACTTTATGACAAGAGCATATGGGTCATTATTTATTTATCATCATTTACCACATTTATTTGATAGGTTTTAATAAATTATAATGATTTATTATATGAATGTAATTTATGATGTATGATAGGCTAGTTATGGAATTGATATATTTTGTTTGTTTTCAATAACATAACCTTATTATTGTCTTATGATATCGTATTATCATATATTTAAATTTCGTAGGGTAATACTTATCGAGCATCTTAGTGCACTCATTCTAATGTATCATTTTACATGGTTATGATGACAATATTTATGTAGGTTATGTCTATGAAGAGTACTAAATTGGATGATAATTATGGGAAACATTGATGATATTTAAATATGTTATAATATTTGGTTCCATGTTTCTGATTTCAATAAAATTTCATAGTAACAAGGAATGTGTGTTTGTAATTTAATTTTTATTCATAAAAAATGTAATATTCATATATGAGAAGCCTATGAATCTTCCAATTGGTATTAAAGGATCTATTTAGTTACTCTTTTGAAATTATGAGGATAAATCCTTAATGAAACCCCTAAATACATGTTTAATGATAAATCTAAGTATGATATAAAGTGTTAGAAAATATCAATTATTTTTTAAAAAAGACAGAGTGAGTGGTTTCCATGAAATTACCTCATTGTCTAGTCTATATATGTGGATTTCGCATTAGCTTAGTGTTACTAATATTAGAGTTAATCTGAAAAACGATCATTGAGTTGGACTCGTTCATCACCCAGTTCATGACAGTAGGTTTTGATACTAATATGGTATTATTCTATCAGAGGACGTTCATTTCAAAATTTGAATCTCTTTTCAAACAATCATGATTAATATAAAATGGAGATGATTTTTAATGGTAAAGGATAAAACTAAGGTGTTATATACTAAATACAAAGTTTCATTTCTCATATACCATTTATTTGATTCTCATTGTTATTTTTTCCAATTATTATTGGTTTTGAAAATGTTATAGATTTTTAATTTATTCAATGGTGGAATCGAGAATGAACACGATTAAAATTGAAAGTGATAGAAATATATTGATGAAAATAAAAATGGGATAATACATATTGATTAAAATATTTTTATTATGGTTAATTATTTATCATGGAACAGTATAAATAATTCGACCATGAACCGACTCTTATACTAAAGAATATGAGAAGGATATTGTTATATTTGAGTTCAAGAAGTGGAGACCACAGAATAAAGATGATTCATAATAATATAATAAATAAATGTGAGATGAACCACACCAAAGAATGTCTCAATGTAAATATAAAGTGTTTTATGTATGGAGAATAATGGAATATAGTAAGAAATTTATAAAGGATCATAAAAAATTTAGTTAAGTAAATTGATGTGAAATTAGGTCTTTAAAATGAATTATCAATGGATAAATTGTTTATATTTGGAATTTAAGGGAATAATACAAATAGATGTCATAGGTTGAATACTGATGAAGGGAATCATAGAGGGGGTTTGACAAGTTTTTACATTTTGGATGATAAATACACTAAGAATGACATATGAATGGGATTTGGTATTAGGGAATAAGATATGGAATCCTAGGTAATTGCTTTAGGATGAGGGGGAATAATAAAATGTTTTTATGCATTGGAATTAATGAATTATTTATATGAATATATATAAATATATTTTTTAGAATATTTTTAATATTTATTTACACAAAAATGATAAATGGTAAAAAAACCTATTATATTTATATACTAAAAATTAGATATTTTGATTTAGTTAAGATCACCCATATATTTTTAGGATGTTTAGATAAATTTTTATGGAAAATTATATGTTTGATATGAATATATTAATTGAATGGTACTGATTAACTAGGAAGACAGTAAATATTTTTTTACAATAGTGGTTCATTCAGTCATTGATGAATATTGAAGATTTTTTAGATTTATGAAGAAATCGAATAATTTGAGTTTTATTTGAGGAATGAAGAAGCATTCATGTTCTTAAAATGTTTTTATTATAATTTAGGTAATTAATAATTTTAACAAAAATACATGACGAATATAAAAAAATTCTTGGATTTTGATATTCAATATCCACTTTATGGTATATGGTTAATTTTGATAATTTTATTTTATAAATTCAATTACCTTCTTTATATGTTATGGATATTAATGGATGGGAAGGGTCAGGATGTTGACCATTTACAAAATATTTTAATTTGATATTCTTATGATGCAATAGATGTTAATGTATTACCTCATCATATAAAGATATTTCCATATTATATTTCCCATACAATGTATATTTATGATAAATAATGATAGATGGAAGGACATGCATTCTATTTATGGATCTTATGAACGATTTTTTTTATTTTGTAAGAACAATTTAAAATCTATTTATTGTCATAATATATAAGGTGTAAATTTTTCTAGGAAAAACATATTCATGATATTATGAATATGAAATGGAATGAAATAATATATGTTTATTTTCTCTTAAAAATTATTTTTATTCAAGAAAAATATCAATAAATAATATGTTTTACTGTTTTTATCGTTTTTATAATATCGATGAAAATTTGTTCACCTATTTGATTTTATAGTCCTTATATATATATGGATTGCCCAATTTATTATTATCAGTAATATTTACCACACTATTTAATTATTTATGATTTTATCCATGTCTAAATCTTTACAAACCACCTTTATCTCTATACATGGAAACCTAGTTTTGTTTTACATTAGATAAATTTGGTGTTCTGATTGTCCATTTAAGGGATGTTTTTTTATTCATTTGTATGATGTCGAATTTTATGATGGGATTTCTAAATGATAAACCATTGATGGAAAAGTTGAATTTTGAGGAAGAAATTATTTTGAGGGGAGCACAATTCAACACCTGAGATTTTATGAAATTTTTCATATAAAATTATTTGATATTCTATATATAAAGTGTGATAAGAAAAATAGTTTCTTTATTGTGTTATAGGTACCACTGAGATTGGAATACATTACACTCATCACTAATATTTTCAATTGATGTACACAAAATCGAGTTTAGCTTTCATGACACATCTAATCAATTTTAAATGAAATTATATATAAAATAATAATATTATTATCTAATATGATAGTTATCACATAGTTATTCAAATGGGGTGTATGAATAAGAATAATTAAATAATGAAAATATTGATTAATCATGTGTATATAATGAAATATTTTGTATCTAATAAATTAAAACTGAAAATTAAAACTATTTATCAATAAAAGATATATATTTCCCAAAAAAAAATTATTTATTATGAAAAAAATGTGTTCTACCTCAATAATATAGAAAAACTAATTTTGGTGAACGGTTTAATGATATTTATTTATTATAAATACTAAATAATCAATTTAATATTCATGATATGTGTTTTCTAAACAATATAAAAAATAAATCCATTTTTAATCCCAAAAATGATATTTTCCCCATAAAAATGTTTTTCTCTTTTTTATGGAATGAATATTTGAATATATATTTTACCACTATTGAAAAATTAATTTGTTAAAATATAAATGATTTTTATAATTTTAATATAAAAGTTATTATCAAAAACTATCCAAGGTACTCATGTAACATAATAACCAATCTTGCATTGACATATCTTGAAGGGATATCCCAATCCCAATAGGTCGGTGACTTGTACCTGGCATCATACCAAAGGATTATGTGAAAGATTTTTCCAAATTTTTTTTTGAATAAGACAAACTAGTCAGTATACATATAAAAATAACCTAATGTCATAAGTGTACTAGAATCCAATCAGGAATAGGCAATGCAAGTTACTACATAAAAGTTATAAAAAATAGGAAGAAAAAACAACTCCCAACAGACACAACTACCTAATACTAAGGATCAATAGCTATTACAACCCCCATGGGTTTCCTTAACAATGCTTGAACCTAGACGAAGATAATATACAAACACTCGATGGGATAGGTGACGTGTGAGATGAAATCCTAGTATGGTCACACCGAGGATTCCATGATTGATGCTATAATGTAAATAACTAATTAAATATTACATGTTTCTATTAATAATTATGGTATTTTATATTTTAATTAAAACCATTCCAAATTTACATTTTAATTTACGTGTATAAATTAAAAAAATGGTTTAAAAAATATTATCATACATAACATTGTATATAAATTCATTATTCATGTATAACAGTTCTAAAACACAGAAACAAATTTATTTCTCAAATATAAAAAATTGATCAATGTGGTCATCTTCCAAATGGACTCATAGATCCAGGATAAGGGATCCTCACACACAAGAAGGTAATCATGATAATAGGTGCATACACACATCCCGTAGACCCTGGAAAAATGAAAATCCTCACCAAACCTTTAGGGATGTGACCTATGGAACTAGGTTCTGTTTCAATGGTAAAGTATCAAAATTAGGATATATCAATTAATAACTAATTACCTATGCTTTCATGTGATCTAGTACAATAATTTATAGGAAATTTATTTTTAATAATTTTCATAAATTAAATTCAACCAATTAACTTATTTCAAATGTACTAATTTTTCATTTAAAAATGAAAATGGGGTTTTGATTAAAAAATTATTTTTTCTATGATAAAACAACTAGGTATATATTAAACCCCCATTAAACCTTTTTTTATCAAAAACTACATTGAAATATATTTCATTAATTCAATTTCATAATTTAAATTCAATAATTTAAATTCTACAAATTATATTTCACAATTTTACATTATTTTCTCAAACACAAAATAATTCAATGGAATTGGGGGGTTTTCCCTATTGGGACCAAGTTGGATGGATAAGGAAGTATGAAAAGTTTGCTGTTACAGAGTGTTGTCTTTTATTGTCAAAAAGATAAATCAATTTACTTTGTAAAGAACTTGAAAGTCAGACGATGTTTTGCTGATTTTTATTTTAAATTCATATCATGTTTGGAGAGCTTCCAGTGAAATACATATGAAGGATAAATAGAGGAAAGAAGTGTTTTTGGAAAAAAACATTTCAACATCATAATATCCAAAAAAACGATGATGCCAAGAAAAAGACGTGGAAGTGGAAGCACAAAAGTGGCAGCGTGCAAGTTCTTTAGAGGCACGCAAGTTATATTTCAAAATAGCATTATTTCAGAAATATGACAAAGGAAGGAAAGTGATGCGCACGTGGTGGTGTGTAGGTGGTGGCGCACTGGTGGTGGCACACAGGTGGTGGCAGGCAGGGGGTGGCGCGCAATTATTGGTGCCCATGTCTGGGTCGGGCATGTCCTCAAAATGCCTATAAATAGATGAGTTTCCTCCTCATTTAAAAATGTTCAATAATTGAGAATTATCTTTGAGCATTGGGCATGCATGTAGAGAATTGGGTGCCCAATTTGAAGATAGTGAGAAGGCGCGCAGGTTGGGGCGTACATGATTGAGGTGCCCAAGTGTTAGTTGGTGCATGATGCAAGAAGGAAGAACGTCTGAAGGGAAGCGCGCAAGAAGAGCCGCACAGGTATAGTCGCACAAGTCAAGGTGGGAACACTAGATGTTTTTTTCCAGGGCTTCCATCCAGCTTCTGGGATAGAAAGAAGAAGAAAAGGCGTGCAAGTATAAGCTACGTAGGTATAGGTCGCGCAGGTCAAAGTGGACACAGATGCTATTTTGCTACAGGGGTCCTGCCAACTTCTGGGTTGGAAAGTGAATAATTCCTTTGAAATATTTTCTTTCTATAAGCTCATTTAGAAGAACTGGTCCATTTTATTACCCTATTTGTTCCAAGAGGGAGAACACACACTATTAAATTGTTTTCAAATTGTTGCATGAGTGTAAGGGTATATCATACACGTTGTATTCCACATCAAAGGATTGTATTTTAGTGGATTGTCTGGTACTGGATTGTTTCCGTACCATACAAAGGATGTAGCTACTCTTATTGAGTATTGAACCTTGTAAATCTTGTGTTCATGTGGTTGTGTTTGTTCAGTAGGGAATAAACTCTTTAACATGAGGTGAAGATTGGTTAAAAAGGGGGAATCATAAAAGGAATATGATATCACTGATTAATCCCCTCCCCCTCTCAGTGATACTTGGATCCTAACTAGGAACATCAATTGCTATCAGATCTATAGGTTCCCTTCATTTATTTTTTACTGAACTGGGTGAAGTGATGTTGTGATGGAGAATCTAAATAGCGTGAACAGTAAGGGAATCCCGATTTTTGATGGAAAGAACTATCACATATGAAAGGAAAAAATGATGGCTTATCTTATGTCTCTTGGATATGATGTTCGTGAAACTACAATGGGTGGATTTCCTTCTATTGATGACAAGTTTCCCATTACTCCTATTGATATGAAAAACCTTGAGAATGATGGAAGAGCTAAAAATGAATTACTCTCATCTCTTTCTGAGAGTGAATTTTTTAGAGTGAAAGGTGTTGCTACTGATAAAGGAGTCTAGGATATGTTCATGAACATTTATGAAAGAAATGCAAAAGTGAATAAGGAGGAACTAAAAATCTAGAGGCTGAAGTATGAAGACTTGAAAATGGGATAATCTGAATCATTTGGGGACTTCTTTACCATGATTAATGACATTATCAGTAAAATCAGATGTCTGGGTGAAACATTGGAGGATTATACGGTTGTCGAAAAGATCTTGAGAATTCTGCCCAACAATTTTGATGTTAAAGTGTCTTCACTAGAAGAAAGAGATAATAAACCATTATCTTAGGATGATTTGCATAACAATCTCATTACTTATGAAATGATAAGGGAGAATACCATGAAGAGAAATACAAAATCTGATAGAGAATTTTCAATCAAGGCTACAAAGAGAGAGAAGTCATAGAAGACCCTTATTGAAGATGATGTTGGTGAATCTAATTCGGAAGATGAGGTATACAAAAAATATGCTGAAATTTAATCCTTTTTTTTTATAAAAATGTGAAAATAGGTATATGGAAATACATGGGGAATCTTCCCTTGAAATGTTTTGAGTGTGGAGTAGTTGGTCATTTTGCAGCTAATTGTCCTGAAAAGAACAAAGAAGATAATGATGATGATGAAAGAAGGCTGAGAAGTTCATGGAAGAATCAAACTGACAAAGAAAAATATTTTTCAAAGGGTATGGATAAAAAGTTCTTAAAACCAAAATGATGAAGCTTTTTATCTAATGATCAAGAAGAAGAGGATAATAATGCTGAATATGAGAAATCATTTCTTGAGAATGATAGAAAGAATAGCTTTATTACAGCTATAAATAATGAAGAGTACAATAGAAACATTTCAGAAGAAGAAAACACTCAACTTGAATATCTTCTGAGTGAAGAATTTAATGAATGATTGAGGAAGATCAGAAGGCTTGAGAAGGAAAATAAAAAGTTGAGAAATGAAGATTCCACACAAACCAATCGAAAAGTTTTTAATGATGAGAAAATCAAGATGGAAAAGAATATTGATGATCTGAAATATTCTCTTGGAAATTCAATGAAGCATAATGATCATCTTGAATTAAATCTGATGGAAAAAGAATAAGATTTGGAACTTGTCCAACAAAAACATTATAAAGCTCAGGAAATGAATATCAGTTAAAAAAATTCTATCCTAGAAGTTGGTGAATGATCCAGTAAGAATGAATCAAAAAAGTAGTCACATATGTTACCTTCAAATGATGAAATTAAAGACAGAACTGGTTCTGGTATGAACAAGGATGGAATTACCATGTATGTTGTCAAAATCAGCAATGACAAAAAATCAGAAGTGCATAAAAATCACGAGCCAAGAAAGACTTCTAATACTTTTGGTGATGCTAAATTTGAACTGAGAAAGGGAGTTACAAATGAAAACATGAAGCTTGATGGTCAACATAGTTCTATTAAAAAGGTTGTTGAGAAGCATGTTCACAAATCTGGACAATATATAAATTTTAGGGGAAAATATTATCATTATAGTTACTTCCGCTACTATGGTGGATTCTGACACATGGAAAATATGTGTTGGTTCATCCAAAAACATTACAAATATTCCAAAAGTTTTGAAGGACAAGGATTGAGGGGGAGTCAACCCTTTCAAAATAGAAAGCCTCTAATTAAATTTCGGAAGATATCTGAGAAGATTGATTTGATAGTTACGAATAGGATCCAACCACTGGAAAATATTTTTGAAAGATGTGATCGGCGTGGACATCTTGCCAAGGGCTACCTTAGTGTCTTACCAGATCAACAAAAGATTATTAATAATTCTAAAAATCCAAAGTTTTTAAAATCTTATAGAGAAAGGTCTGATATGTTCAAAAAGAAAGATTGTATGGTTGTCTAGCCAGAACACATTGACCAGGCTAGGAAATTGGAGGAAGAACAACAGAAAGTTCAAGAAAAGTAAGAACAAAAAGCTTTTATTGTCAAAACTGCCTTGAAAGATACAAAAGGAGAACATCCATGGAATCCTAATAGTGGGTGTTCTTCTCATATGATAGGAGATTTAATGATTCTGAAGAATGTGAAAGACTTCAAAGAATGAACAATGACATTTGGAAATGATAAATCTTTAAGGATAAAAGGTGTTGTATCAGCCATCATTGGAAAAGAAAATATGAAATCCATGAAAACACTATATGTTCATGGGATAAAACATAACCTACTTAGTGTGTCACAATGCTGTGATGAGGGAAACAAAGTTATCGTCTGAAAAGATGGAATTATTGTGAAAGTGAAAATGATGGGAATATAGTTACAAAGGGCTAACATAGAAGAGTGAATTTGATCCATGTTGGTGAAGTTCAGAACTCTTGTTACATGGGTGTAGTGGATGAAAATAATTTATGGCATTAAAGGCTGGGACATATGTGTAGGATCGAAATATCAATGTAGATGCTCAATATACAAGAGGGGGGGGGGGTGAATTGTCTACTTTAAATTTCTCCTTCAACAAATAATGTTCTATGTTTAACAATGTAAAACTAAGAAAAATCACAACACCTATAACACCAATTCAAAATTGGGAAAAATTATGAAGTTACAAACTTCATGTTCTATACACTTTCTTAAATCTGGAAAGTGATTCCGAAAAATAGGTTTTCGAAATATGTATCTGGAAATTGAAACATAACCAAATTTTACAATATCATATTCTACCTTAAAGCATATAGATTCTAAATTATTCAGAGTACAAGTGTAAGGAAATATACGATGGACATACTTTCCTTGAAATAAAAAATGTAGAGAAAAAACTAGTAGTAAAACTACAAGTAACAAAAAATAACTCTTTTAACCCAAATAGAAAGGTATCCAAAAACCTTGATAAAGGTACCTTGATTTATCCTTTCAAGAAAGTTAGTCTTACCGACACCAGGGTAGTCCCTTGATACGAAGATCAGAGTCTCTAACTTGTTATACCCACATTCCCTCAGCTTCAGGGTAGTTAGAACCACTGTCTTCCTCAGCATGGAATCCCTCAACTTCAAGGTGATGAAACCTCTGTCTTCCTATCCCTGGAAGCAATCGAATGTAATCACCAACTTTTGGACTCGCACGAAGAAAGTCTGTACAAGTAAATGTTTGAACAAGTCGTTCAATCTTTCTGCATGAAGATTTTAGAGTTAATAAGAGCCTCTCTCTCTAGAAAACACATCAACAACATGTAAGCACAAGTTGTGTCAAATCTTTATTCATTTCAAATGAGCTCCTATTTATAGGTGAAGCTCCAATGGTCGGCTCCCTCCTTCAACGATCATATTTTCCTTAAATTTTGGAGGGAACTGTACATGTTTCACTAAACCAACAGTTAGTTAGAAAAAGAATGGACGACATCATTTTATAACAATACATGTGTAACTGAATGCACGACATCGTTTTATAATGAAACAAGTGTATGAAAAACTGATGTTCGGAATGTAAGAAAATAATAATTCAGAGTCTACCCAAAATAAAATTCGCATTCTATAATAAATAGATATTAGGATTATGCTGTATAGGAATTCGGAACCAAAATTCTGTAGAAATCTGGTGTCTGAATTTCTAAGGAAATTTAGAGTATGGTTTCACTAGAATTCAGAATCTGAACTTATAGAGTTCAGAGTCGAACTTGTAGATGTTCGGAGTCGAACCAGTAAAAGTTCAGAGTCGAACTCATATATGTTAGGAGTCTAACTCATTGAATTTCGTAGTCAAACAAATAGAAGTTTGGAGTCAAACTCATAGATGTTCAGAGTTGTACTCATAGAAGTTCAGAGTCGAACTCATAAAATTTTGGAGTCAAGAATTCGGAGTTGAACTTTGTTAGAGTTCATATCCAGAATTCGGAATTGAACTTGAATAGATTTCGTATCTAGAATTCAAAATGGAAGTTCATTAGAGTTCAAATCAATAATTCAGAGTGGAACTTCAATACAGTTCATATCCAGAATTCGGATCCTAAAACAGAATGCTTCATATATAAGTATTATATGACTTCGAGGTTGTTTATATGAAATCTATTTTTTTACTTAAGAAAAATATTGATATGATCAATGAAAACATGATAGGGGTAAATTCATTTGAGAAGGAAATTTTCCTTATATAAGTAAATAAGTAGATTTGCTTAAGTATAGGGTGTTTGTGATTTTCAAAACAACAATGATTGGAAAAACTCATAAGGTAATCCTTATTGACATAACAATCTCCCCATTTTTGGAAAGCACGAACAACCATACGAAAAATAGTATAAATGAATTTAGAAAAATTTCTTTAGACATTGAAATTAAAACTTATCTCCCTTTGTTCATAGATAATAGTGAATACAACTAACTCCCCCATAGGCTCTGGATCTCTAAGGATTATATTCTGAATTTCCAGAATTGAGTTTCCATTATATATGGAAATGAAAAAATTTGTAATGATGAACCCCCCATTAGATAAGCTCCCCCTTACTTAGGGATAATTCATGATTTTGAAATTTTCCTTTTCCCCCATAGGAGTAGTTCTTTTTCCTTCTCGCCCTTTTTGATTTTCAAAAAGAATTTTGGGAATGGAAAAAAATAATGTACCTGTAATGTTAGTACAAAATAACACAAGATACAACCATCCAAAAATTTCTAATCAAGGTTATGGTAAGTGTTTCTGTCCCCTCTCTCATCTTACCTTTGGATAGTGTTGTCAAGGGGGATAATTGTTTCATAAATCTATTATTATGGAAGCATGCATAAATGGGGAGTTGTGGGTAAGTTGTGAATCCAACATGTATGTGTGTGAACTATTCTAACTATTTATTGGAGTGGTTGTATGAAACTATGTTGTTTTCCATGAAAGAAAAATAAGTGAAGAATGTTGAGGTAGAATCTTGGAAGATAATATGAAGAAGGCTGAGGAGGTACACTCATGAGATTTCATAGTCACTGCTTTTGGGCAGCATTGTTTTGGTTGTCAATAATTCATGTTTCCTATAATGAGTTAGCTCACGTAGGTTTAGAATTGTTGAGAATTAATCCAGTTCAAATGGTTACAAAGTTCAATGATTTATGAATCATGGTTGAAAAAAATCCAAATGGGGAGATTGTTGGGACCAAGTTGGATGGATAAGGAAGTAAGAAAATTTTTCTATTACAGGGTGTTGTATTTTGTTGTCAAAAGGCTAAATCAATTAACATTGTAATGAACGTGAAAATCAGGCGATGCATTGATGATTTGTATATTAAAATCATCTCAAGTTTGGAGAACTTGTGGTGCAAGACGTATGAAGGATAAAGAGATTAAAGAAGTGTTTTCAGCAAAACACATTTCAACATCATAATATCCAAAATAAATGATGAAGGCAAGAATAAGGGGCACAGGTGGCAGTGCGTAAGTGGAGGCGTGCAAGTGCTGTAGAGGCATGCAATTCATATTTCAAAAATAGCATTATTGCAAAAATATGGCAAAGGAAAGAATGTGGCACGCAGGTGGTGGCGTGCAAGTGGTGGCGCCCAGGTGGTGGCGCGGCCGTGGTGGTACGCAAGTATTAGTGCACATGTCTGGGTCACGCAAGTCATCAAAATTCCTATAAATAGATGAATATCCTCCTCATTTAAAAAGGCTCGATACATGAGAATTATCTTTGAGATCTGGGCGTGCTAGTTTAGAATTGGGCGCGCAAGTGGAAGATAGTTAGATGGTGCGTAGGTTTGGGCATGCATGTTGGAGGCACACAAGTGTTAGTTGGTGCGCATGATGCAAGAAGGAAGCGCTTCTAAAGGGCTACGCGCAAGAAGAGGCGTGCAAGTTCTAGGAGCACAGGTATAGGTCGTGTAGGTCAATGTTGGTGTGCTTGCGATTTTTATTCAGGGGTTCCTCCCAGCTTCTGGGCAGGAATGAAGAAGAAGAGGCACACAAGTATAAGGTGCGCAGGTATAGGTCGTGTAGGTCAAAGTGGGCACACATGTTGTTTTTCTCCTGAGGTTCCTGCCAGCTTATGGGTAGGAAAGTGAAGAATGACATTGAAATATTTTATTTGTATAAGCACATTAAGAAGCACTTATCAGTTTCATTACCCTATTAATGCTAAGAGGGAGTGCATGCACTATTTGATTGTTTTCAATGTGATGCACGATTATAAGGGTATATCATACTATTTGTATTCCACATCAAAGGATTGTTTTCTAATGGATTGTGTGGTAATGGATTGTTTCTATACCATACCTAGAACGTAGCTACTCCTGTTGTGTAGTGAACCTTGTAAATCTTGTGTTCATGTGGTTATGTCTGATCAACAGGTAAGAAACTCTTTAACAGGAGGCGAGGGTTATTTCAAAAATTGAAAACATAAAAAGAAAAAGATATCACTGATTCACCCCTCCCCCTCTCAGTGATACATGGATCCTAACTGGGAACATCATTCCCAATTTCCTAATATAAATTCAAGATCAAAATCCAATCCCCAAGTTTAATAAAATAGGGTTTTCAATAAACCACAAGAAATTATTTTATATGTAATATAATTTAAATCAATTAATTGAATATAAATTAATCAATTTAGGGTTTCTCAAATATTCCCATCATAACAGAACAACATAACTTTTTAATAGAAACCAAACGATGACAACACAACCCACCTACAAGAGTGAATGCATAAAGGATCTAGGAATTCAACCTAGAATAAATATTAAAAATGTATAGTTTAGATCCATTATCACAATATTATCTATCACACTCTATAGAGGTAAGGAGAAATTTATGGAGAGATAAGGAGGAAGCTTACAAGATAAGTAACACTGCAACCATGAGAGCAATCAATAATTGAATGAAATTACACAGAGATGTTTGAGGGCTCCAATGTCTCAAGGGAATAGATATTAAGTAGTGAAAAGGAATATATGAAGAGGAGGAATAGAATCTTATGAAAATGATCTTATTTAAAAACAACATTCTAGACCTTACATGATGAGTAACCCAATTACACATCATTTAATTAAAAAAAATCTTATATTCACCTAAAATCCTATAACATTTTCATAAAAAAATATTTATTACTATTTTATAATTTTTATAGCATTTAACCATGTCACACAACATGTGAGACCCTATAAATTTTCAAAACCAATACGTTTTTTATGGAAATTCTAATAAATATACAACTTCGCTACCATAGGTATCCTCCCAATTCATTATAAGGCCTACTCAAATAATGAAAAAGGGAAACTGAAAAGGTTAAAATTGTTACTAAAATATATGGAATAGGATTTTATATCCTCCCCACCATAGAAACTATATGAACCCAAAAATCCTGTAATGAATAATATTTATCAAAAGGGCGTGTCCATTTATTTATCATTAGTGTCACACACTCACATGACTCCATAAAATGTTAATTGGGAAATAATATCACTTGAACTAAATGCTTCTACCTCTGAAGAAGTAATTTGGTTTCAGAAAAATCTATCAGATTTGATCATTTAGTCAAATAAAAAATAGTTTCAATGTTAATATCACACTATAATAGAACATGATATTTATCAGATAGAAACATTGAGTGGTATGATACATGGAACATGATAGGTATCAAAATTCGGTGTCATGGAATTGATAAATGGTTAGAAACATTTCCCACATGAAAAATCCTTCAAAATATCCAACAAATCATTGATCATGTTATCCTTTCCTCACAAGGAACTGATTACCCATCGATTTGAAACATTCAAGAATCCTTGAGCAACAACTGATAATTAAAACAGCCAACGAGGACTATAAGTATAATATTTATGTTGGATTTGTACTGTCAACTCTCATTGAGGAATCAAATGAGTATTTTTCATAATCTCTTGGACCAAGCTCAGTGAAACCAAGGAATGTTCACCAATCCCCAATAAAAAATGAAGATCTAAATTGTATGTCATAAAAATCCAAAAAAGGTGCCATTATGATCACATAAAAGAAAATATTTATATAAATAAATTTAAACTGTGATAAAGGGTCATCCCATGATCCTCCAATATCGATAATGTAGGCTCAAGGAATATCCTCAAGAATCAATATAGCCTATTTTGTATATCCATATAACTGCATATATGGTCTATTACTAAAATGGACTATGGATCCTAGTGCCTTCGGAAGTCCTCTTTAAATGTGATACTTCAATCGAGTATATTCTTCTAAAACTATAGTAGAAGGAAGACCATGAAAAAAAATTATCTCTTTCACATAGAGATTTCCCTAATCCTCATCATTGGTTATATCATGAATGGTATATTATGCGATTACATTTTTACCAATTCAATCAATTACAAATATTACATTATTCTTCCTATGGGTATCTGAAATCCCAACCAAAAATTCTTGAGAGAAGTCACCCCAGTTCCATGTATTCGCTGAATGTGGATGATGAAAAAATGTTTCTAGTGCTTCACATTGACCCATTTGGTACATATAATAATAAGAGACAAATTTATAATGCCTCATATGATACCTAGATAACAAAATATATGTTGAATTTAATATAAAATTTTCATGGTTCGTTTGTGGAAAACCCATCAAGAGTTATGGAAATCTCCCATGACATCTTTCCGTATTAATAATGGCACAACCAGGTGATTCTGAAAACATAGAATGGCCTCTTTGGATATTGACCACTATGAAACGGACCCTACAATAATAAGATCATCTAATTATACAGATAAAATTATGAAGTGAATTTTCTTGAAGAATCATCTCGATATGGTTTGATGTCAATTAAATACTTTAAAAAGTATCTGTAGACTATAATTAATGAATTATAATATTAAACTATGAAAAGTGAGCCATCATGTTCCACACATCTGAATATTCCATCACAGCCAAGAGCAAATGTATGATTCTCAAAGCATATACAATTTCATTTCTTTTCCCATAAATATTGGTGATTTCAATGTACAAATATTTCATGCATTCTACCCAATTCCTATGGAAAAGATTCAAATATTTTTAAGATAAGATATACTAAAGATAATGTGGTATTAAAACATTGTAAACCTTTTTTATAAGTGTAATGATTCCAAATAATATGCATGTGCATCACTTTATTTGTGTTCAATATATTGCGTCAGATATTTATTTTTCTTTAGCCTAAGACAATGAGATCTATAAGAAATGATGTGATCATCTTACATAAGAACACAACACAAACATGAACCCGAATCAACCAAGAAGACCAAATTTCCATTCTCGACATCTGAGAGAGTCAACAATAGTACAAAAGTCAAAATTCATTTCATCCCAACAAATTTATTTTGAAAACCTTAATCCATAGAAAAAATAAATCTCTTGTTATGTAGATTAGTCATCAGAGAATCCAACATTGAAAATTCCATAATCAACTAGCAATAATATCTCACAAAGTCTTAGAAGTTATGAATCTAAAAAATAGTTGGTTTTAATTTCCATGTTATAATAGCCTTACCTTATTAGGGTCTACTAAAATACAATGTTATGACATGAGTAATCCCATGAAAATATTTTCATGAATCTATAAATCACATTATGAATCTTTATCATAAAGACTGTTATTTTTCAAAAATTACATAACTTCCCTTCGACGATGCGCATGATCCTCCTAATATTTAGAGTAAATTAGGATTTCATACAAAATTACCAAGAAAAACGTAAGAAGGTATTGATGGAAAACACAATCAATTAACTCTATAAAGACTAAAAGATCATTTTTTATGACAAAAGGCCGCAAAATGTACTCATAATGGTAGTACCAACTCTTAATGATTGTTTTATGAATGTCAGATTCTTTTATTCCTAACTAATATAAACTAGATTGAAGTAAATGCTATGAAAACAACATCACCCCTTTAAATTGATCAAACTAATCATCAACATCTATAAATAGATACATGTTATTTATCATTACCCTTTTACGTTTATCATAATCCATGAAAAGGATAATGGAACCATCAAATTTCATAGAATACAAAATTATTTTTTCCCACGTTGACACACATAGGCATATATACTCATTATCTATAAGATTTCCCATATAATAATTCAGCTCTTTCATTTAAGATAATTTCATGCTGTAATAAGGGATCAAAACTGGTGGAGTTTCTTGTACCAAATTGATTGATAAATATACCTCCCTTATATGTGGAAAACTAGTTAATTTAGAACGAAACACCTTTAGAAACTAGATGAAAACTGGTGAGAGACCACTACTCTAAAATAATTACGGTAGATAAATAGATAACACTAATATATTATCCTATCTCTGGATAAGAAGTTCCTTCTCTAATTGTCCTTGGGTAAGAATTACTTGAGTGATTCTGAAAACTCCATCAAGTTTAGTAATGGAGAATCAATAGAGATAACAATAAAATTTTATTTTATTGGAAATATTCCCTTAAATAATAATATAATGTCAATATGTTTCATGATAAGTGCCTAAAAATGCACCAAATTGTAACATATGATAAATAAAAAAACATGTGGGTCTATGAAAACATGATAGTCTCTTTAGTCTAAGGGGTATAGTAATATACATCACATAAAATAAAATCTACATAGGTAGATTTTTCATATATACAACACTAATTTAAATAAATGAATGAGATGAACCTATATCAAAAAATGTAGCAACTATTCAAAAAACTATAGCTATGTCACCTATCATAGTAACTAGTCCCATATCTATGTCATCTAGAGACTCTTCCATAGTGTGAAGAAAAATCATTCCAGATACCAATGTTGGGAAACCCTTTGTACACGAAGAATCTGTTTTACCTGATGTTTTGGTAGTTGTAAAAAATTACATTCCACTATACGATGTGGAATATGTAACACACCAAGAATCCATGTTACTTTTACCTTTGAATAACGAAATAGCTTGCATTGTATGCAACTTCGAGATTATAACACAATATGAGCAATCAAACTAGCCGTTAAGAATAGTAATTGTAACTTTTTAAAATTTTATAAATTTTATTTTTCAAAATGGAGTTCATTTTAGGATTCTAAATATCAAAATTATATTAGGGTGAATTTTTGGCACTCTTTTAAAAACATTCAATTTTTGAAGAATTGTGAAAAATAATATATCATAACTAAAAACAAATTTTTAAATCAAAATAATTAATAGTGATAATTTATACATTTGAGTGGTTTAAAAGAATCATTATATTTTATTTTTATCATGTAATATAATTTAAGTCATTGGATGTAATTTCACATTTAAACTAGAGATAAAGAAGTGTCAATCTTTTGATTGATATTATTTATTAAAAAATGCTTTTATGACAATGAGAATAAATTTTAAATTAAGTTATGACACTAATGGGTTTATGTTTTAGAAAAAAGGATTCCATATTTGGATTTATGAGGTCCAAATTATGTAAATAGATAACTTTTATTTTTAGACATTATGAATATTCACTTCAAAAAGTATTTTATTTATCATGGTTAAAGGGTAAATCTATTAAGTAAGGGTAACCAAATATTATTATAACAATATTAAATTATGCTATCATGTGTTCTATTTATATTTGTTGAAAAATTTCCTATCATGGTAATCCTTTGTTGATTTTTGTACCCCATGGAGCCATTGAGAGTGATAATGTCACATTATATTAATTAATTTAAAGTAAAGACAAAAATGACATAAACATATATTTTTTAGTAAAATAATTTATACATGGGGTTATATTAGTTATATTTTAGATAATAAATATTCATTTGAAATATAAAAAAATTTCCCACATCTTGGTATTTTTTAATAATTTTTAGAAATAAAATAAATAAAATTATTTATGACACAATAATGATGCTTTGTTTACCTCATTAAAGAATGATTTAAATAAATGAGATTATAAAAATTAAAACAATATAAAAAATCAGTCCAATTCATATTGGTTGATTATATAAAAAACATGAGTCATATTATATTCTTCTGTAATATGTTTAGGATCTTTAGAAACATAAATTCATTATAAAATAAATTAATAATTTTAAACATTCCTAACAACCCCACCTCCCTCTTATAATGATCCATCGCCTCTAACCGGTTTCTCACAACTGTTAGCCACTTGGCTCATACAATCTCTGCACAATTAAGCTTCCAACATACCTATAATCCAATTAGAAGAATTTCCTTATCTATAAATCACTTCAAGGAAGACTTTTGTTTCAATCCAAATGGAGTTACCCAATTTACAGGTAACATATTCTCTTAAGTTATTTTGCTACAATCCCCTAAAATATCTATATTCATTTCGTTTATAACAACAACAATATAAAACATATAAAAGGTTTTTTATGATAATTATTTTAACTACACTTACACACACCTATTTCTAATGGGTATAGAACATAATGTTTCCGTGGACGGTGAACTATTGTGTCACAAAATGATGATTTTTCAATCATCTACTAATATCTATTATAGTGGCCATTATGATGGAAATGAAATTATATAATATATTTATGATATTTATTTTATATATAATATTATTTAATTCTCTTTTATAGCTTAAAATTATTCTTTTCATGTTATATATATAGGAAAACTTCATTTGAGGAAGTGCATATTACAACCCCCTTAATATGATATGACTCATTCATATCATACATGGAACATATAAAGGATAGAGTTAATGAACATAAGTAACATATATAATATTTTATATTTTACTGTAATTATAATATTCATATTTATCATTTTATCTTTTTCTTTAAAAATAGAAATTGAAGTAGTGTTCGTATGTATGTACATATTACTGTCTCCGCGAACATGATGAGATTCATTCCCCATCGTAACCAATCAAGAATAAATTTCATTTTATTATTAAAAATAATATTTAGTAACACAATACCATTCTATATTTGAATCAAATACATCCTATGAATATCAAATGTAGAGACCCGAAGCTTAACGTACATGGACATTACATTAATTTTGCGGAATACTTAGTACATAAAAAAAACACACACACAAGGACCGTAAAAGTTTAGTGTCTTTGGAAAATCGGAATATAATCTTCTAATCGTGGTGAAAGATCTTCACCATCTCCCATAAATATCTTCTTCTTTTTTAATACCTAAAACCTTTCTTTATATCCTGGTGAAAGGAAAACATAAAAGGGTGAGTTCAAATGCTCAGTAAGGGTAAACAAAAGAAATATCAATCATATCATATTCATAAGAACATAACATTTTGGAATTCTTAACCTGCAAAAGAGATCATAATATAATAACATGGGATAAATCATAGTAGTGAAATGTAATCCCAATAATCAAAACATAAAACATGAAACTTTGTGGCATACACAAATAATCATAGAGAATCATTTCTTATTTGTCAAGACTCATTGCCAAGACTATCTTAGTGGACAAAGTCCCTTTCTGAACTGAGTTCACTCCTTGTTTCAGTCCTATTTCACTGAACCGGTATAACCTATAGTTCCAGCCATGTCTATCTAATGATATATAAGATATTTAAACAATGAATTGGAGGGAGATATAGGTACCACCCATCTCATAATGTTACCATTCTTATGTTTGCCACAAAATCATAAATCATACATCATTGCATAACCCATGTAATAAAAATGGATTTCTTAAACAACATGACATCATAAAACAATTCATATAAGATAAATGAATTAATAAAAATATTTCCATCACAACATAATCAAATCCATGTAATAATAGGGATTGGAACAGAACCCTATATTATATAAGATGTAAAATAATTTTGATAAAACACTTGAACTCCATTCTTGAGGAAAATATCCTTTCTTCTTCAAAAACTTTTTTCCTTTCTTAAAATGTCATTAAATTTTAAACTTAAAGAAGATGATTAAAAATAAACTTAAAAACTTGTAAAAGGAGATTCTTGGAAATAATGTTTTAGAAATCCATTCATGTCGTATTTGTTAAAAAAACATTCTTTTCGTACTTCTTTCGGAAAAGTCAAAAATTACCTTGTACGAAAAATGACAACAGATTACTTTCATATCTTTTACTAAAAACTGACCAAAGGGTAAATTAGGATCTAATCAATTGTAGTTGAATAGAAATAATATTACATATTGAGGAAACATGGATGTGGATGATAAAATACACACCAGTAAATACTAAAGTATAAAGAATCCCGGATAAAAATGAGATTGTGATATTTCCCTTACCTTAGGTCCTATTTTCTTTGTACGTGTCCGAAGCTCCTGTATAATGGTTTAAATAATGTTATAGACTTATTCCAAAATCATAAATATTGATATGATATCATATATGGACATATTCTTAGCTTCTTATTAGTAATATTTCATTGTTACTTGTTACTCGGGTCTTTATTGCCTTTTGTTCTTATGCGTGTCTTGCCGAATAAATTCTTATTCTTCTTTTAAGGTTCTGGATAACTTATATCCAGAATGGTATTAGTGTAACATATATAATATTTATTCATTCAATTCATTTATATAATTACTATGTAATGATGATCATGTAGAACGAGTCGCATCACATCGTGGAGACGGTATTCCGTACGTACGCACGAGTGATGATATCGTTCCTATGATCGTGGAATTGTATTGGAGTATATGAATACTATTTTAGTATCAATATCACTTTATAATAATCATATATAGTTACTCATTACACCATTATACCCATCCTTGTAAGGTGATGGAGAAAAATAGATTACACCACGGCGTGGAGACGATATTCCGTACGTACGCACGCGCAGTGATTTCATTTTTTCGTAGGATGGATAGAAGGTGAATTAGGGTTGTTACATATTTATAATAACATATCAGTATGTAAGTAATACTGATGTTATTTCTTTATCATGAAACAACTAAAGAAGAAGAAGTTGAAGAAGAAAGAAATTGAAAAGATCGGTAATGGATATTACCTCTTCTTTGAAACACCTCTTTGAATCCTCCACTTAGGGAACTAAGATTGGCCTTTGAAGAAGACCAGGACCTCTAGGATTATTCTAGGGAAGTGGATAAGGGATTTTGTCAGGGTTTGGCCGAGCATTAAGGCTCAATGTGGTGTGAGGAAGAGAGGGAGGAGGTGCCCTTTTATAAGGGAGGAGAGGGGCACCTTTGGAATAACTAAAAATATTATTTTATTATAAAGTCAAGTTCGGTTTTAAATAGCTCCAAATTGATTTATTTCGAGGATAAGGTGGGGATGGGTCGACATAATTTCATCCAATAGAATTTAGACCAGTTTAGGTTCCTAGTTTAACCTTATCATTTAGATTTAACATTAAGTTAAATAATTTTACTTTTACCGTGTCTTCATGTGTTCTTATACTATAAGGTTAATAAAATTACTATAAGCAGCCAAAAGAACCCCAAGTTGTTTATTATTAATATATATAACCTTATCTAAGTCCTTTGGCCAAAACATAGATTTTTAGAAATAAAATAATAATTAATAATATAATATTTGTTTTAAAAACTACTTTATGTCAATTTTGACACTATATAGTAATTGATTTTTGTGAAAATCATAACACAATGATTAGTTCGAACAAAGTTTATTAAATAAATAATAACATGTAATATTGTCCTAGAAAATTAGTGGAATTCATAAAAAGGCTCAAATTACATTTATTTTTGTGTTTATAACATTAATTATGTCAATATTTCATTAATAAGATAATTACTGTATCATCTTTGTGTCATAAATAAATTAAAATATGTAATGTCTAAAAATTACAAATAAAATACCATTATTTAGGAAATCTTTTTATATTTACAATGAATATTTATAGTCGAATTTATCATATGTATAACCCCATATTCAAAATGTTTTACTTATTAAACATTGATTTTAACTATTTTAACCCTTCATTAAATAAAGTAATAATAAATGTCCTAATCTAATCCAAGTGGGCCTAAATGGTCATATTTTATTCCTAAGGTTGTTTTTGGTCGAATTACACTTGTCCAATAGAATTATTACATGTGTTAGGGTAATAATAATATCATTTTTACCCTTAATTACCCTATTTACTATTAACTGTGGTAACAAAAAGTAAAAAGTTACTATTCACCAAAAATTATTTTCATCTCAATGAACAATATTTTAATTACTGACATCAACTGTGTCTCTCGGATTTTTTAAATTCCACTCACAGAAGCAGTAAAATTATGTTTTATGAAAAATTCATTTTTTTTACTACCACTTAGTGGTTTCACTATTCATCAAAAAATGAAAGTTTCCAGAAAAATACCAAAAATTAGGCCTAAGCTATATTTGATATTATGAACACAAAAATGATGTCTATTTTACCAAATTCAAAACATATTAGCTGCATTAATTTATTTAAAAATTAATTCCCGTTATCAAATATTGTGTTTTTAAGAGATAATAATTATCAAAAGATTGACACTTGTTTATGTCTGGTTTAAATGTATAATTACATCCAATGACCTACATTGTATAAAATTGTAAAAATATATTCTCAATAAACTTTAAAACCACTCAAATTAATAATTTATCACTATTTATTATTTCTATTAAAAAAGTTGTTTTTAATTATAATTTAGTAATTTTCACTATTCATCAGAATATGAATGTTATTCGAAAAGTACCAAAATTTCACCTTAGGCTAATTTCGATACTCCAAATCCAAAAATGAGGTCCATTTTGAGAGATAAAATTTCTAAAATTTTAAAAGGTGGTTATTACTATTCATAACGGCTAGTTTTAATAATATTTTAATAGCATATTTTTGTTTAGTAAAACTCGGTATTGCGCACTACACACGCTACCAAGGAAGGTCACGATTGCATGTAATGAAAGACAAGTCAGGGATGCGTGTTGTTCAAGATACTTTTGGTGTTGCGTACAACACAAGACATTAATGAAATTAAAAAAATTATTTTTCATAAAATCTCGGGGTGTTACATTCTACCCCCCTTAAAATGAATTTCTCCCTCGAAATTCGTCGGGGTTATAAATGGTTTACTGTTCGAAATATTCTTTAATAGAAACCCACATCATAAAAAGGAATACCAAAACCAATATTTAAAAACAAAAGTATGAAACGTAACGGTTACCCAAATAAACTAATCACTGGGTTTCCACATAGGTGAAAATATGGATATGGAAGAGAAATCTAACCATCATGTTCTGATGGAGAGTGGTAGAGAACATGGCTATGGAAAAGCCAGAAATCACAAAGCCATAAAATTGTGATGATCTAAGGTACCATCGTAATCAATAGATATAAGAGCACTAAGACAACATTTTTGGTTTTCAAGATCATTTCCCTAAAGTAGATGAAATTGGAATTAGAAGAAATACTATCGTGATTTTGGTATAGTCTCACTGTTTGTCATTCTTTGGACAATTTCCACTTCATCTCTTAAATAAATGAAGTTGAATTTGTTATTCATGATGTGTTAGCAGATCATGTGATAGAATGATGGGTCATTCCATCTGTCTCAAACAAAAGGTTAGAAAAGTTATCAAAAAATACATAAGTCCATCTATAGTGAGATTAATCATATATGGTTCCTAAAATGGACTTATACTTCATATATCATACTTCTTAATATAATAAAACTAGTTTCTACAAAATAGGGACTTCTTGTAGGCCAGTGGTAGGCGATAAAGGCCAGTCGCACTTCAGTTGTGGGTTCAATTCCCACAGCCTTGTCCGACGCGATGGGCTGTCGCCCGTCCTGCAGGTTGTCCTTTTTCTAATACTACATTACTATAACATCCCATCAATAATATCGAAAAAACTTCTATCCTTAAACAATACTCAATTATGTCAAACATAATTCATTCTAATCTTTAGGCTTATCCATAATATTGCAGTCCACTATCATAATATAGTGAAAACGATTACCAGAGATTTAATACCATCGTTGATCCCCATATATCATAAGATATGTTTTGTTGGTCACATTCCGAACATTCAAAGGACTTAATCATGTATTGTCTTGAATACCCATAGAATCTTAGTGAAAAAATGAATGCTGTTAAAGGTTAACTCTTTCCATATACCAAAATCCTCAAAATTCTATATACTCAAACCATGATATCACTTAGTCCTTATATCAATCATGAGCTCATGAATACTGTCAAACATTTGATTTTCTCCTTATCCCTTCATTATGCGCATATCATCTACATTCCAAAAATATCTGAATGACCTTTCATGGATACATGTAACATTAATCATACACTTTCAAAACTAAAGGAAAGACAACAGTGTAACAATCCTTAGATGTCTCTTTATTCCATAGTACCATGAGATTACTTATACAACATTACACATGATAAACATGTAATCATTCCACTACATTCTTAAACCATTAACTGAGCTTCAATAATTCTTTCATCTCACATATCATTTGTAGTCTCTTCATCATCATCCACATAAATACTACCCGTACGACCATACTGATTCTCTTCATGAGACTTTCTCATAGGGCATTGGTTTGCATAATGACCTTACATTCCACAATTAAAACATTTAACCATTGTTGATGTCGTAGCAATACCATTATCCTCATCCCTGGTGTTAACTGAACCTTTTCCTTTGCACTTACTGGCTCTGTGTCCTTCTTTTCCACACCCAAAGCATCTTCCAGTTTCGTTGAAACATTCTCCTTGATGCCTCTTCCCACATGATTTACATAGGGTAAATTGAACTTTCTTTCCCCGATGATCATCATGAAACTCTATCTTTCTCTTATTAGCCGAGTCCGGAAACTTACCAAATTTTACTTTATTGATCATATTATGAGATTGCTGATTCGGCATAATAATGATGTTTGGACTTCCAAATCCCATTTCATTTGGTTTCTCGGGATGAATATCATTCCATTGTCCATCATATCCCCCATTATCATGAATCATCTTATCTCCAGCCATTTTCTAAAACCCAAAAAGAATAGTGTGAGAGGCAAAAATCATGCTAGGGAAAAAACATAGTAAAGGGAGAGTATCCTCAATATATAACATCTTAGGTTAAATTCTAAGATCGTTACCGTAGTTCTAGTACTATATCCTATTGGTATACTTATCCTTAGGGAAATCCCTAGACATACCTTAGAAATATCTCTAGGGATCTCACTAACGTTTTCACATCCTAGTTTCCAAAGGTTGACTAAACCTTTCCTCTGATACCAACTGTAGAGACCCGAAGCTTAACGTACATGGACATCACATTAATTTTTCATAATACATAGTACATAAAAAAACACACACACAAGGACCGTAAAAGTTTAGTGTATTTGGAAACTGGGAATATAATCTTCTAATCGTGGTGAAAGATCTTCAACATCTCCCATAAAGATATTCTTCTTTTTTAATACCTAAAACCTTTCTTTATATCCTGGGGAAAGGAAAACATAAAAGGGTGAGCTCAAATGCTCAGTAAGGGTAAACAAAAGAAATATCAATCACATCATATTCATAAGAACATAACATTTTATAATTCTTAACCTGCAAAAGAGATCATAATATCATAACATGGGATAAATCATAGTAGTGAAATGTAATCCCAATAATCATAACATAAAACATGAAACTTTGTGGCATACACACATAATCATAGAGAATCATTTCTTATTAGTCAAGACTCACTGCCAAGACTATCTTAGTGGACAAAGTCCCTTTCTAAACCGAGTTCACTCCTTGTTTCAGTCCTGTTTCACTGAACCGTTATAACCTACCGTTCCAGCCATGTCTATCTCATGAGATATAAAATCTTTACCCAATTCATTGGAGGGAGATATAGGTCCCACACATCTCATAATGTTACCATTCTTATGGGTGCCACAAAATCATAAATCATACATCATAGCATAACCCATGTAATAAAAATGGATTTCTTAAACAACATGACATCATAAAACAATTCATATAAGGTAAAGGAATTCATAAAAATATTTCCATCACAACATAATAAAATCCATGTAATAATAGGTATTGAAAGAGAACCCTATATTATCTTAGATGTAAAATAATTTTGATAAAACACTTGAACTCCATTCTTGAAGAAAATATCCTTTCTTCTTCAAAAACATTTTTCCTTTCTTCAAATGTCATACAATTTTAAACTAAAATAAGATGATTAAAAATAAACTTGAAAAGTCGTAAAAGGAGATTCTTGGAAATAATGTTTTAAAAATCCATTCATGTCGTATATGTTAAAAAAACATTCTTTTCGTACATCTTTCGGAAAAGTCAAAAATTACCTCGTACGAAAAATGACAAAAGATTCCTTTCATATCTTTTACTAAAAACTCACCAAAGGGTAACATAGGATCTAAATAATTGTAGGTGAATGGAAATAATATTACATATTGAGGAAACATGGATGTGGATGATAAAATACACCCCAGTAAATACTAAAGTATAATCAATCTCGGATAAAAATGAGATTGTGATATTTCCCTTACCTTAGGTCCGATTTTCTTTGTACATGTCTGATGCTCCTGTATAATGGTTTAAATAATTTTATTGACTTATTCTAGAATCATACATATTGATATGATATCATATATGGTAATATTCTTAGCTTCTTATTAGTAATATTTCATTGATACTTGTTACTCGGGTCTTTATTGCCTTTTGTTCTTATGCGTGTTTTGTCGAATAAATTCTTATTATTATTTTAAGGTTATAGATACCTTATATCCAGAATGGTATTAGTGTAACATATATCATATTTATTCATTCAATTCATTTATATAATTACTATGTAATGATGATCATTTAGAACGAGTCGCATCAAATCGTGGAGACGGTATTCCGTACGTACGCACGAGTGATGATATTGTTCCTATGATCGTGGAATTGTATTGGAGTATATGAATACTATTTCAGTATCAATATCAATTTATAATAATCATATATATTTACTCATTACACCATTATACCCATCCTTGTAAGGTGATGGTGGAAAATAGATTACACCACGGTGTGGAGACGGTATTCCGTACGTACGCATGCGCGGTGATTTCATTTTTCCGTAGGATGGATAAAAGGTGAATTAGGGTTGTTTCATATTTATAATAAAATATTAGTATGTAAGTAATACTGATGTTATTACTTTATCATGAAACAACTAAAGAAGAAGAACCTGAAGAAGAAAGAAATTGAAAAGATCGGTAATGGATATTACCTCTTTTTTGAAACGCCTCTTTGAATCCTCCACTTAGGGAACTAAGATTGGTATTTGAAGAAGACCATGACCTCTAGGATTATTCTAGGGAAGTGTAGAAGGGATTTTGGCAGGGGTTGGACGAGCTTGAAGGCTCAATGTGGTGTGAGGAAGAGAGGGAGGAGGTTCCCTTTTATAAGGGAGGAGAGGGGCACCTGTGGAATATCAAAAAATATTATTTTATTATAAAGCCAAGTTCGGTTTTACATAGCTCCAAATGGTTTTATTTCGAGGATAAGGTGGGTATGGGTCGAAATACCCTCATACAATAGAATTTAGACAAGTTTAGGTTCCTATTTTAACCTTATAATTTATATTTAACATTAAGTTAAATAATTTTACTTTTACCGTGTCTTCTTGTGTTCTTATACTATAAGGTTAATAAACTTACTATAAGCATCCAAACGAACCCCAAGTTGTTTATTATTAATATATATAACCTTATCTAAGTCCTTTGGACAATCCTTCGATTTTTATGAATAAAATAATAATTAATAATAAAATATTTGTTTTAAAAACTATTTTATGTCAATTTTAACACTATTTAGTAATTGATTTTTGTGAAAATCATAAAAGAATGATTAGTTCGAAACAAGTTAATAAAATCAATACTAACATGTAATATTGACCAAGAAAATTAGTTTAATTCATAAAAAGTCTCAAATTACATTTATTTGGGTGTTTATAACATTAATTATGTCAATATTTCATTAATAAGATAATTACTGCATCATCTTTGTGTCATAAATAAATTAAATTATTTAATGTCTAAAAATTACAAATAAAATTCCATTATGTAGGAAATCTTTTTATATTTCTAATGAATATTTATAGTCGAATTTATCTTATGTATAACCCCATATTAAAAATGATTTACTTATTAAACATTGATTTTAACTATTTTAACCCTTCTTTAAATAAATTAATAATAAATGTCCTAATCTAATACAAGTGGGCCTAAATGGTCATATTTTAGTCCTAAGGTTTTTTTTGGTCTAATTACACTTTTCTAATAGAATTAGTACATGTGTTAGGGTAATAATAATATCATTTTTACCCTTAATTACCCTATTTACTTTTAACCGTGGTAAAAAAAGTAAAAAGTTACTATTCACCAAAAATTATTTTCAACTCAATGAACCACATTTTACTTACTAACATCAACCGTGTCTCTCAGATTTTTGAAATTCCACTCACAGAAGCGGTAAAATTATGTTTTATGAAAAATTCATTTTTTTACTACCACTTAGTGGTTTCACTATTAATCAAAAAATGAAAGTTTCCAGAAAAATACCAAAAATTAGGCCTAACCTATATTTGATATTATGAACTCAAAAATGATGTCTATTTTACCAAATTAAAAACATATTAGTTGCATTAATTAATTTAAAAATTAATTCCCGTCGTCAAATAGCATGTTTTAAGAGATATTAATTATCAAAAGATTGACACTAGTTTATGTCTGGTTTAAATGTAGAATTACATCCAATGACAAACATTGTATTAAACTATAAAAATATATTTTAAATAAACTTTAAAACCACTCAAATTAATAATTTATCACTATAAATTATTTCGATTAAAAAAGTTGTTTTTAATTATAATTTAGTAATTTTCACTATTCATCAGAATATGAAAGTTATCCGAAAAGTACCAAAATTTAACCTTAGGATAAATTCGATACTCCGAATCCAAAAATGAGGTCCATTTTGAGAGATAAAATTTCTAAAATTTTAAAAGGTGGTTATTACTATTCATAACGGCTAGTTTTAATAATATTTTAATAGCATATTGTTGTTTAGTAAAACTCGGTATTGCGTACTACACACGCTATCAAGGAAGGTCACGATTGCATGTAATGAAATGCAAGTAAAGGATGCGTGTTGTGCAAGATCATTTTGGTGTAGCGTACAACACAAGACATTAATGAAATTAAAAAAAATATTTTTCATTAAATCTCGGGGTGTTACATTCTACCCCCCTTAAAAGGAATTTCGCCCTCGAAATTTGTCGGGGTTATAAATGGTTTACTATTCGAAAGTTTCTTTAATCGAAACCCACATCATAAAAAGGAATACCAAAACGAATATTTAAAAACAAAAGTATGAAACGTAACGGTTACCCAAATAAACTGATCACTGGGTTTCCACATATGTGAAAATATGGATATGGAAGAGAAATCTAACCATCATGTTCTGATGGAGAGTTGTAGAGAACATGGCTATAGAAAATACAGCAATCACAAAGCCATAAATTTGTGATGATCTAAGGTACCATCTAAATCATTAGATATAAGAGCACTAAGACAACATTTTTGGTTTTCAAGATCATTTCCCTAAAGTTGATGAAATTGGAATTAGAAGAAATACTATCGTGATTTTGGTATAGTCTCACTGTTTGTCATTCTTTGGACAATTTCCACTTCATCTCTTAATGAAATGAAGTTGAATTTTTCATTCATGATGTGTTAGCAGATCATGTGATAGAATGATGGGTCATTCCATCTGTCTCAAACAAAAGGTTAGGAAAGTTATCAAAAAATACATAAGTCCATCTATAGTGAGATTAATCATATATGGTTCCTAAAATGGACTTATACTTCATATATCATACTTCTTAATATAATAAAACTAGTTTCTACTAAACATGGTCTTCCTGTAGGCTAGTGGTAGGCGATAAAGGCCAGTTGCACTTCGCTTGTGGGTTCGATTCCCACAGCCTTGTCCGACGCGATGGGTTGTCGCCCGTCCTGCAGGTTGTCCTTTTTCTAAAACTACATTACTATAACATCCCATCAATAATATCGAAAAAACTATTATCCTTAAACAATACTAACTTATGTCAAACATAATCCATTCTAATCTTTAGGCTTATCCATAATACTGCAGTCCACTATCAAAATATAGTGAAAACGATTACTAGATATTTAATACCATCGTTGATCCCTATATATCATAAGATATGTTTTGTTGGTCACATTCCGAACATTCAAAGGCCTTAATCATGTATTCTCTTGAATACCCATTGAACCTTAGTGAAAACATGAATGCTGTTAAAGGTTAACTTTTTCCCCATCCCAAAATCCTCAAAATTCTATATACTCAAACCATGACATCACTTAGTCCTTATATCAATCATGAGCTCATGAATACTGTCAAACATTTGATTTTCTCCTTATCCCTTTATTATGGGCATATCATCTACATTCCAAAAATATCTGAATAACCTTTCATGGATACTGGTAACATTAATCATACACTTTCAAAACTAAAGGAAAGACAACAGTGTAACAATCCTTAGATGTCTCTTTATTCCATAGTACCATGAGATTGCTTATACAACATTACACATGATAAACATGTAATCATTCCACTACATTCTTAAACCATTGACCGAGCTTCAACAATTCTTTCATCTCACATATCATTTGTAGTCTCTTCATCATCATCCACATAAATACTACCCATACGACCATACTGATTCTCTTCATGATACTTTCTCTTAAGGCATTGGTTTTCATAATTCTCGTACATTCCACAATTAAAACATTTAACCATTGTTGATGTCGTAGCAATACCATTATCCTCATCCCTGGTGTTAACTGAACCTTTTCATTTGCACTTACTGGCTTTGTGTCCTTCTTTTCCACACCCAAAGCATCTTCCAGTTCCATTGAAACATTCTCCTTGATGCCTCTTCCCACATGATTTAGATAGGGGAAATTGAACTTTCTTTCCTCTATGATCATCATGAAACTCTATCTTTCTTTTATTAGCCGAGTCAGGAAACTTACCAAATTTTACTTTATTGATCATATTATGAGATTGCTGATTCGGCATAATAATGATGTTTGGACTTCCAAATCCCATTTCATTTGGTTTCTCATGATGAATATCATTCCATTGTCCATCATATCCTCCATTATCATGAATCATCTTGTTTCCAGCCATTTTCTAAAACCCAAAAAGAATAGTGTGAGAGGAAAAAATCATGCTAGGGAAAAAAACATAGTAAAGGGGGAGTATCCTCAATATCTAACATCTTAGGTTAAATTCTAAGATCGTTACCGTAGTTCTAGGACTATATCCTATAGGTATACTTATCCTCAGGGAAATCCCTAGACATACCTTAGAAATATCTCTAGGGATCTCACTAACGTTTTCACATCCTAGTTTCCAAAGGTTGACTAAACCTTTCCTCTGATACCAACTGTAGACACCCGAAGCTTAACGTACATGGACATTACATTAATTTTGTGGAATACTTAGTACATAAAAAAAACACACACACAAGGACCGTAAAAGTTTAGTGTCTTTGGAAACTCGGAATATAATCTTCTAATCGTGGTGAAAGATCTTCAACATCTCCCATAAAGATCTTATTCTTTTATAATACCTAAAACCTTTATTTATATCCTGGGGAAAGGAAAACATAAAAGGGTGAGCTAAAATGCTCAGTAAGGGTAAACAAAAGAAATATAAATCACATCATATTCATAAGAACATAACATTTTGGAATTCTTAACCTGTAAAAGAGATCATAATATCATAACATGGGATAAATCATAGTAGTTAAATGTATTCCCAATAATCATAACATAAAACATGAAACTTTGTGGCATACACACATAATCATAGAGAATAATTTCATATTAGTCAAGACTCATTGCCAAGACTATCTTAGTGGACAAAGTCCCTTTCTGAACTGAGTTCACTCCTCGTTTCAGTCCTGTTTCACTGAATTGGTATAACCTACCGTTCCAGCCATGTCTTTCTCATGAGATATAAAATCTTTACCCAATGCATTGGAGGGATATATAGTTCCCACCCATATCATAATGTTACCATTCTTATGTGTGCCACAAAATCATAAATCATACATCATTGCATAACCCATGTAATAAAAATGGATTTCTTAAACAACATGACTTCATAAAACAATTAATATAAGATAAAGGAATTCAAAAAAGTATTTCCATCACAACATAATAAAATCCATGTAATAATAGGGATTGAAATAGAACCCTATATTTTCTTATATGTAAAATAATTTTGATAAAACACTTGAACTCCATTCTTGAGGAAAATATCCTTTCTTCTTAAAAAACATTTTTCCTTTCTTAAAATGTCATACAATTTTAAACTAAAAGAAGATGATTAAAAATAAACATGAAAACTTGTAAAAGTAGATTTTTGGAAATAATGTTTTAAAAATCCATTCATGTCGTATATGTTAAAAAAACATTCTTTTCGTACTTCTTTCGGAAAAGTCAAAAATTACCTCGTACGGAAAATGACAAAATATTCCTTTCATATCTTTTACTAAAAACTCACCGAAGGGAAAAATAGGATCTAAACAATTGTAGGTGAATGGAAATAATATTACATATTGAGGAAACATGGATGTGGATGATAAAATACACCCCAGTAAATACTAAAGTATAAACAATCTCGGATAAAAATGAGATTGTGATATTTCCCTTACCTTAGGTCCGATTTGCTTTGTACGTGTCTGAAGCTCCTGTATAATGGTTTAAATAATGTTATTTACTTATTCCAGAATCATACATATTGATATGATATCATATATGGTCATATTCTTAGCTTCTTATTAGTAATATTTCATTGTTACTTGTTACTCGGGTCTTTATTGCCTTTTGTTCTTATGCGTGTTTTGCCGAATAAATTCTAATTATTATTTTAAGGTTATAGATACATTATATCCAGAATGGTATTAGTGTAACATATATCATATTTATTCATTCAATTCATTTATATAATTACTATGTAATGATGATCATGTAGAACGAGTCGCATCACATCGTGGAGACGGTATTCCGTACGTACGCACGAGTGATGATATCGTTCCTATGATCGTGGAATTGTATTGGAGAATATGAATACTATTTTAGTATCAATATCACTTTATAATAATCATATATAGTTACTCATTACACAATTATAACCATCCTTGTAAGGTGATGGTGGAAAATAGATTACACCACGGCGTGGAGACGGTATTCCGTACGTACGCACGCGCGGTGATTTCATTTTTCCGTAGGATGGATAGAAGGTGAATTAGGGTTGTTTCATATTTATAATGACATATTAGTTTGTAAGTAATACTGATGTAATTATTTTATCATGAAACAACTAAAGAATAATAAGTTGAAGAAGAAAGAAATTGAAAAGATCGGTAATGGATAATACCTCTTCTTTGAAACGCCTCTTTGAATCCTCCACATAGGGAACTATGATTGGTGTTTGAAGAAGACCAGGACCACTAGGATTATTCTAGGGAAGTGGAGAAGGGACTTTGGCAGGGGTTGGCCGAGCTTGAAGGCTCATAGTGGTGTGAGGAAGAGAGGGAGGGGGTTCCCTTTTATAAGGGAGGAGAGAGGAACCTTTGGAATAACTAAAAATATTGTTTTATTATAAAGTCATGTTCGGTTTTAAATAGATCCAAATTGATTTATTTCAAGGATAAGGTGGGGATGGGTCGAAATACCCTCATCCAATAGAATTTAGACATGTTTAGGTTCCTATTTTAACCTCATCATTTAGATTTAACATTAAGTTAAATAATTTTACTTTTACCGTGTCTTCTTGTGTTCTTATACTATAAGGTTAATAAACTTACTATAAGCAGCCAAACGAACCCCAAGTTGTTTATTATTAATATATATAACCTTATATATGTCCTTTGGCCAAAACATAGATTTTTAGGAATAAAATATTAATTAATAATATAATATTTGTTTTAAAAACTATTTTATGTCAATTTTGACACTATTTAGTAATTGATTTTTGTGAAAATCATAACAGAATGATTAGTTCGAACCAAGTTAATTAAATCAATAATAACATGTAATATTAACCTATAAAATTAGTGTAATTCATAAAAAGTCTCAAATTACATTTATTTTGGTGTTTATAACATTAATTATGTCAATATTTCATTAATAAGATAATTAATGCATCATCATTGTGTCATAAATAAATTAAATCATTTAATGTCTAAAAATTACAAAAAAAATACCATTATGTAGGAAATCTTTTTATATTTCTAATTAATATTTATAGTCAAATTTATCTTATGTATAACCCCATTTTAAAAATGATTTACTTATTAAACATTGATTTTAACTATTTTAACCCTTCTTTAAAAAAATTAATAATAAATGTCCTAATCTAATCCAAGTGGGCCTAAATGGTCATATTTTATTCCCAAGGTTTTTTTGGTCGAATTACACTTGTCCAATAGAATTAGTACATGTGTTAGGGTAATAATAATATCATTTTTACCCTTAATTACCCTATTTACTTTTAACCGTCGTAAAAAAAAGTAAAAAGTTACTATTCACCAAAAATTATTTTCATCTCAATGAACCACATTTTACTTACTGACATCAATCGTGTCTCTCGGATTTTTGAAATTCCACTCACAGAAGCGGTAAAATTAAGTTTTATGAAAAATTCATTTTTTTTACTACCACTTAGTGGTTTCACTATTCATCAAAAAATGAAAGTTTCCAGAAAAATACCAAAAATTAGGCATAAGCTATATTTGATATTATGAACTCAAAAATGTTGTCTATTTTACCAAATTAAAAACATATTACTTGCATTAATAAATTTAAAAATTAATTCCTGTCGTCAAATAGCGTGTTTTTAAGAGATAATAATTATCAAAAGATTGACATTTGTTTATGTCTGGTTTAAATGTAGAATTACATCCAATGACCAACATTGTATTAAATTGTAAAAATATATTCTAAATATACTTTAAAACCACTCAAATTAATAATTTATCACTATTAATTATTTCGATTAAAAAAGTTGTTTTTAATTATAATTTAGTAATTTTCACTATTCATCAGAATATGAAAGTTATCCGAAAAGTACCAAAATTTCCCCTTATTCTAAATTTGATACTCCGAATCCAAAAATGAGGTCCATTTTGAGAGATAAAATTTCTAAAATTTTAAAAGGTGGTTATTACTATTCATAACGGCTAGTTTTAATAATATTTTAATAGCATATTGTTGTTTAGTGAAACTCGGTATTGCGTACTACACACGCTATCAAGGAAGGTCACGATTGCATGTAATGAAAGGCAAGTCAAGATTGCGTATTGTGCAAGATCTTTTTGGTGTAGCGTACAACACAAGACATTAATGAAATTAAAAAATGTATTTTTCATAAAATCTCGGGGTGTTACAACAAACATGACTTAAATAAAAAAAATATAAAGGAAAACTAATCTGTTAACACCCGAAACAATGATACTACTAAAATATTATTAACAAAGTAATTTTAGATGATCATATTAGATATCATATTTAGGTATGTGGTTCCTGTATAATTCAATAAAAATATTTTAACTATTATACAAGAGGTTGAGGTACCCTCTACCATGGAAAAGTACAAGATATGGGTTAATTTCACAATGTCATTATTATCAAAGTTTATTTTTACACAAGTGTCTACTGGGACCACTTTATCATTCACATCTGTGTTTCTTAAAAATTTTATTGAAAACATTTTTAATATATACTATACTATGGGTTAAATTCATTTATACCTTTTTTTAAATTTTTCTAAATTTTTTTTGAAGGAATTGTTCAGTCATCTTCCAAACAATGTACTTTATGTCCTTTCTGATAAATTTAAGGCAAAAATGTTTTTTAACATATACATTGGGTACTCTTATTCTCCTCTGTTATAACACCTTTTATTCTTCCCTTACAAGCTTATAATAATATTTTCAAAATAAATGTTTTCCTTTATAATTTCATGACATTTAATTGATTTCAATATAGAAAGAAAATTTTCTCTCAAATTGTTTTGATTTCATCTATGTCAAAATCTTTTAATGGATTTTATACATTTTTGAAGTTGATTTATTAGGATACAAAATTTCCATATTGTATTAATGGTTTTTTGATATGTTTTATTGTTGACGTGTTATTTTAATACCGTTCATAGTTTATGGTTAATGTATTAACATTTTATATGTGGGTTTAATATGAATTTATTTGTTATGATTAACCTTTTAATATGAAGAATTCATTAGACTTATTATGTGATTGGGGGAGCCCGCAATAGCTCCTTGGAGCATCAGTAGGTATCTTTAGGACAAACTATTGTCTTGGAATATTTCCTTGATGAAATCTTATATGTAGTCATGGAATGATGCCAGACTATGTGGTTATGATGTATGGAATTATGCATTCCATCATTATGAAATTAGTTATTGATATTACATGTGATTAATCGACTATTAGAATATCCATGTGAATATGAAAATGGAATTATTTGATATATCTTTTCCATATTATACTGATGTTTATGTTTAAAAGTCTTTTTTAGTTTTATACATTGCTTTAAATGTTTAATCTTATTTATGATTGTTTCTGCAATATAGTTTTCTTTACTAAGCATCTGTTATCACCACATTCTTATGTTTTCTTTTCCAATGATATGAAAAGGTAATGTATTAATAACCAGCATGGATAGACCAAGGATTGGATTGTGTTCAAAGGTAACACAATTTTTTCCTTTTTTACATTGTGTAATGTAAAACTTATTTATGTATCTAGTACTTCCAAGGCTACTAAACTAATTGTTATATCAAGACTTGGTCAATTGTGATCATTACAATGTTATGTAATAATTCATTGACTTTGGGTAACAATTTTTGGGGTGTTATAGTTGGTATCATAATATGATTAGTACAACCATTGAAAGATAGATTTAGAAAAACTCTAATTAGATAACATTAACCAAAGATAGACATTGTGGATAGTATAGAAGAACATCCTTGAATGTTTTTAATGTATAAATTTTGTGAGTTTTCCATTAAATTCATCCTTTTCTAGATATGAGAAGGTAGAGGTAGCTCTGGCACATATATACCATTGGGTGAAAAATCAAACATGGAGTTTTGGGCCTGACGCATGGTATCTTGGTAGATGAAAATGGGACATGATGCAGTCTTGTTTACGACTCTATGAGGAGATATGCTCAGGATAATTATAATTTCCTTTTAAAATCATTTTTAATTATTTATTATTATATAAATTTTCAATGAAAACATTTTTATGGTTATGTATTTTATTTATAATCAGTCCAATTTATGTTAAATGTTTTACATGTTTGGAATTAAGTATTGTGATTCATAAAATAACATAGTGTATGCCAATGTTTTGAAATAGAACCTAGTGGAGGAAATGGGAACTAAATAAAGACTTGTAATACATGTAAGGATTTCCATCCTACTCTTTATAATTAGAGGGGATATAGTGATTTAACTAGTGTCGATCATCTTATCACCATACTGGTAAAACTCACTCAGGTTATAAATAATAACCATACCTATATGGAGCACCCTGATCCCCGACGTGGTGGATCAATGTTAGACCGATTCATGAGTAAACAGCCACAAATATTCAATAGTACTAAAAATACTTTTTTATATGAGCAATAGATAAATTTTTTTGAGAAAATATTTCATGCTTTGCGGAGTAGTGAAGGGAAAAAGTCGTCATGGCAGTTTATCACCTCACCAGAGCTGCAGATCAATGATGATCATTAATTCAAAACACAAAAGAGGATAAAGAAGTATCAAATATATAATGGAGGGAGACTAAAGATCTTTTATTAGAAAAATACTTTCTTCGTGACCATTGATCATTTAAGGAAAGACAATTTATGAGTTTGAGCAAAATGTGGATGATAATGATGCAATGTTTAAGGCTATCATTACATGGTTAGCAAGGCATTCTACATATTATATACATAACACAAAGAGTAATATTTATTTATTCATTGATAAGTTAAAACCATTACTCCATCGACCATTAGTATCACAATCTTTCTCATTATATGATGATATAGTCTTGTATTCTATCCGGATAGAAAAGAAATTCTCTAAGTCTTATAACTTTAAATAAAAGAAAGAGAAGAAGAGATCTGATGAAAAATATAGAAATAGAAATAAGGGGGTGAAGGGAAAAGTTGAATATCCATCTTACGGTAAATGTGGGAAGAAACATTCCAGTACATTCTAGAAGAGAATGAGAGTTTATTAAAAGTGTGGTGAAAAAGTACACCAATCTCATGATTGTAAGGGAATGAAAGAAGTTGTCAATGTTGAATGGTACAATTGTAAATAAATAGGGAATTATGAAAATTAATGTCCAAGTATCCAAGAAAACATATCTCAGAAAAGTAAAAGTGTGATAGGACAAGTTTATGTGATCAATACTACTATGGTTGAAGCTCCAAAAGACATGGTGGTTGGTAATTTAATGGTTTCATCATGTTTAGAAAATGATTTATTTGATTCTAGATCATCACTTTATTTCAAATCATTACAGTTTTCTAAGAAAATTAGATATTTTCAATTTGATATAATAAGGTAGTTATTAGTCAATAATATTATGGGAAGTATCATTGGTACAAGGTTTGGTGAATCAGTACCCATTAGGTAATATAAATTATCTTTATTCACTAATATCATAATCATACCAATGATTTAATTAGTAATAATTTTCAGTATGGATTGGCTTTCAGACCATGAGGTGAAAATTTATATATGAAGAAAGAGATTACAATTTTTTATAATGATAATGAATACCTTTTCTTTAGATTAGAAACATCACCATCAGATTCTTATCTAGATCAACCCCCTCTAGCTCACCTAAAATCAATTATTGGGGAGGAAGAGTGTTAAATAACAATGCTTGAGGAAATGAATGATCAAATAGATGATGTACATATTGTACAATAATATGTTGATTTATTTCCAGATGATTTACCTATACATCCTCTGGAATGAGAAATTGAGTTTTTCATTGATTTAATTCATGGTTCAAGGCCCATATCGAAGTCCCTTTACATAATGGACACTGTAAAATTATTGGGTTAACAAATAACTAGAAGAGTTGAGTAATAAAGGATTTATTGACCCAGGTGTTTCTCCATGGGGAGACCCTATTCTTTTTTAAGAATAAATATGGATATATGAGTTTGTGGATTGACTACATAGAGATCAATACAATAACAATAGAGAACATGTATTTCCTACCTCACATTGATTATATATTTGATCAACATCATGGAGCTCATTATTTTCCAAAGATGACCTTTGATCTGCATATTATCTGTTTAGTGTGATTAAGGAAGACATTCCAAAGACAGCATTTCGAACCAGGTACGAGAATTACATGTTTATAGTAATTCCTTTAAAACATCCTAATGCACCCTATGTTTTCATGGATCTAATGAATAGTGTTTCATGGAATATATATATCACTCGGTAGTGGTATTTATTGATTAAATCTTGGTTTACTCAAAAATAAATGAAGATAATGAAAAGCACTTGCACACTATTCTGAAAACACTCAGAATAAATAAATTATATGGGATGTTTATCAAATGTAAATTGATGCATCATGAAATTTATTTCATGGACATATTGTCACTAAGAATAGAATCTCTATTGATCCATCAATGACCAAGGAAATCCAATAATGGCAAGCACCGATGAGTATAACTGATGTACATTGTTTTATTGGTTTAGAAGGTTATTATCAGTGCTCCATCTAGAATTTTTACTAATTGGATAACCCATTAACCAAGCTCATACATAAATGGGTAAAAAAATTTCGATAAAAGAGTGAGAAAATTGTTTTTAAGAACTAATGTGAATATTAGTCAATGATCCTTTATTGACTCTACTATTAGGGGATGATGAGTTTGTTATTTATAGTGATGATTCAATGAAAGGAAATGGTTATTTCATTATGTAAAATGATAGAGTTATTTTTTTTGCATCATGACAGGTAAAAATTCATGAACAAACCTACCCTACTCATGATCATGAGTTATCAGCTTTAATAATTCCTCTAAATATATGGAGACACAATCTCTATGGTGAAAAATTTGAGATTTAAACAGATCACAAGAGTTATAAGTATATTTTCAAACAAAAAGAACTCAACATGAGGAAATGAAGAAGTATCAAACTACTCAAGTATTAAGATCTCACCATAAAATACCACCCAGTGAAGTCAAAGAAGGTTGATGTTGTTTTGAAAATAATGGATCATGGATTTTTGAACAAGAAGAGAGTTGAAATGGATCCTATATTTATTAATCTAGTAAATATATATATGGGAATAATCATGGAAGTTGAAACAAAAATACTTCTTCAAATCATGGATAAAACATATTTACTAGAAAGGAGAAAATTATCTTAGACTGATGATGAGGAGTTTTAAAAGAAAATTAAATCTGTGAACGGTGGGAGATTAATTGACATAATATATAATGATGGGATTTTTAATTCTGGTAGAGACATTTTTTTTCTGACATACCTGATCAACAAAGGTAATTATTGGATGATTATCATAGCTCAAATTTTTCTGTACACTCTAGTAGCTCTATGTTGTCTAGAGATTTGAAAGAAAATTTTTTTTGAGACAAAATAAAGAGAGAGATTTATGATTTTGGGTCATGAATTATAGTTTGTAAATAGGTGAATGATGGAAGAAAACATCTTAGAGGAGTCATTCCACCTCTTCTCATACCTGAGTGGAAATAAGATCATATTACAATGGTCATTTTTATGGGGCTGCCAAATAATCCTAGAAGGTATAATAAAATATGGTTCATTGTTGATCATTATACCATGTCAGCTCATTTTCCTTATATAAGAGATGATTTACCATTAAAATAATTTTAAATAATATATATTAATGATGTTGTAAGACTTCATGTTATACCCTTATCAATTTTTTCTTATTGTGATCCCCATTTTATGTCAACATATTGTTAAAGTTTTTAGAAGGCCATGGGTAAATAACATTGTTTGAGAACTTCCTACCACCCTGAAACTGAAGGACAATCAAAACAAACAATTCAAAAATTAGTAGACATGTTGAGATCTATGTCACTTGAAATTAATTTTATGTGGGATCAATATTTAACTATGCTATAATTTTTATATAAAAATAACTTTCATTCAAATATTCAGATCGCAGCATGTCAAGTGTTAAATGGAAAGTGTTTCAGTACACCAACTTGTTAAGATGTTGTTGGTGAATGAAAACTCATAGGCCTAGAAATTGTTGAGGGAAAAATGGAGAAGGTGAAGATTATCCAAACCCACATCAAAGCATCTCAAAGTAGGCCAAAGAGCTATGCCAAAAAATGATGGAAGGATTTGGACTTTCAGGTTGGAGATCATGTTTTCATGAAGTTATCTCCATGGAAGAATGTTTTATGATTCGTTAAAAATGTTTAATTATGTCCCTGGTACATCTGTCCTTTTGTAATTTTATAACGAATTTGGGTTGTATCGTACCATTTGGCAATGCCGCCAAGTCTCTCTAAAGATCTTTATGTGTTCACCGTTTCACTATTGGGAAAAATCATGCCAGACCCAATGCATGTAATCACCTATGAGGAAATAGAACTCAAACCAAATCTATGTTATTGCAGAGAGTCTATCATAATTCTTGAGACCATAAAACTTGTGTGGAGCAATCCCATGACTCGTCTGGTGAATGTTCTATGGGTAAACCATATGATGCAAGAGGCAACGTGAGAGCCTGAGGAACATATGATGAAAACCACCTGAATATTTTTATGTAGTAATATTATAGATATTTCGAGGAGGAAACTATTTGATGGAGGGAATAATTTAATTCCCCAATATTCTCAAGGTACTTTTCCCTTTGAATCACATAATAGCTTGCACTATACCCAACTTCGGGATTCTAACACACCACGCCCTATCAAACTAGCCATTATGAATAGTAATACCCACTTTTTATAAATTTATATATTATATATATCAAAATGGACTTCATTTATAGATTCAAAATATCAAAATTATCTTAAGTAGATTTTTTTTAACTCTTCTGAAAACGTTAAATTTTTTATGAATAGTCAAAAAAATTTTTTTTAATAAAAAAACATTTTAAATAAAAATAATTTATCATGTTCATTTATACATTTGAGTAGTTTTAAACTATAATAAGAATATATTTATAAAATTTAATATAATATAGGTCATTGTATGTAATTTCACATTTTAACTGGACATTAACATGTGTCAATATTTTAATAGTTATTATTTTCTTAAAAACACGTTTTTCTGTTTTGACAATGGGAATTAATATTAAACTAATTTCTTTCACTTATGTGTTTTTAATTTGAAAAAATAGATTCCATATTTTCAATCATGATGTCTAATTTTTGTCAATATTCAACATTTATTTTTATACATTATGAATATTTATTTCAGAAAATATTTTATTTACCATGGTTAAAGGTTTCATCTGGTAAATAAGGGTAATCAAATATTTTTATAATAATATTAAATTTTTCTATAAGGAGTCATATTACTATTGGATGATAAATTTACAATCATGGGAATACTTTTGTAGATTTTGGGAACCCATGGATCCACTTGACAGTGATAATTACACTTAATATTAATTAATTAAATGTAAAGAATGAAACGACAAAAACATATATTTTTTAGTAAAATAATTTTTACAAGGGGTTATATTAGTTATCTGTTAGAATATGAATATTCATTTAAAAGCTAAAAATATTTCTCACATCATGGATTATTTTATAAATTTTTGACATCAAATAAATAAAATTAATTATGACATAATAGTGAAGTAGTGTTACCTCGTTAAAGAATGATTTGAATAAATGAGATTATAAAAATAAAAAAATATCCAAAACCTATCCAATTATTATTTGTTCATTTTACATCATGCCCAAGTCATCATATCTTTGAATTTAATTATCATTGGTCCTTTGGAAATAGAAAATCATTATATGATAAAATAATATTTTCAAATATTCGTAAAGAGCCCCACATCCCTCTTATAAAAATCACTCAACTATAACCCATTTCTTACATCTCTCATGCCACATGGCTCGTCCATACACTGCCCAATTAAGCTCCATACATTCCAATATTCCTTTTATAACCCTTACCTTAATAATAAGGAATTTCAAGGAATAATTTTGGTTCAAACCAAAGGAAGATATCCAATTTAAAGGTAACATATCTTCTGAAGTTCATTTATTTAATATTATTTCTCCAACCCCCTAAACTCTATTTATTCCTATCTTTTATTATAAAGGCAGTATAATAAATATAGTAGGTTGTTGTTATGAGAAAAAGTTTAACTACAATTACACACACCTCTATCTAATGTGTATAGAACATAATGTTTCTATGTACGACAAACAACTTCCTCACGGAATGATAATGGTTCAATCTACTACTACCACCTCTTATAGTGGCCATTATAATGGAATTGTAATTATATATAATATTTATGATATTTATTTTATATATAATTATCTGAAATTTTCTTTTATAGGGTACCATTATTCTTTTAATATTGTATATATACGACAATTTCATTTGAGGAAGTGCGGACTACAACCCCATCAAAGTAATATGACTCATTCATACAATAAATGGAACGCATAAATGACAATGTTAATGAAAATATGTAACATAAATAAAATATTATATTATAATGGAATAATAATATACCTATCTATCATTTGGTCTTATTTCCTTTTAAAAGAAAAAAATTAAATTGTATGTAGCATTCGTGCGTACGTTCGGATTACAGTCTCCATTAACGAAATGAGATTCATTCCCCATAGCAACAATTCAAGAATAATTTTAATTTTATTTTTAAAATAAATTTTTACGAACATTATATCATTTTGGATATTAATCATAAACATCATATCCATAACAAACATGACTTACGTAAAAAAACATATAAAGGAAAACGAATCATTTAACACCCAAAACAATGATATTACTAAACTTTTATTAAGAATACAATATTAGAAAATAATATATGATATTATATTTATATATGTGGATCATGTATAATTTAATTACAATGATTTATCTAATATACAGAATTTTAACGTACCATCGACCAAGGAAATGTACAAGTTAAAAGTTATTTTCACAATCTCTTTGTTATCCATGTTATTTTTTATGTAAGTGTCTACTAGGACCTCTTTATCATCCACATTCATATTTCTTAAAAATATAATATAATAGTTTATAATACTTACTAGAATATGGGTAAATTTCATTTATAACCTTGATTGAATTTTTATAAAATGGTTTGAAAAAAATATTTCAGTCGTTTTCCAAACAAGGGACTTTATGACCTTTTTTAGAAATTAAGTCAATAATGTTTTTTTACCTTATATGGTGGGTGTGGCTATTATCCATAGTTATAACACCTTGGAATCATCCCTTACAAGCTTATAATAATGTTTTCATAATAAATGTTATCTTTAATAATTAAATAACTTTTAAATTATTTTCAAAATATAAAGAGATATATCTCTAAAACAAGTTTGATTTCATATATGTCAACATCCATAAATGGATTTTATACATGTTTGAAGTTGATTTATTTTTATAAAAATATTTCATATTGTACTCAAGGATTTGTGATATGTTTGACTGTAGATGTGTAATTTTTATACCATTCATGTTATATGGTTTATGTATTATAATTTCGTAAGATAGTTTTAATATGAATGACTATGTTATGTTTCAATATTTTCATACAAAGAATTCATTAGACGTAGTAAGTGAGGGGTGGATCCTACTATATCTCATAAATTAAATTTTAGGTCACATTAGACAGACTACTGTCTTGGAATAAGGCCTTGACCAAATCGTATTAGTAATCTTGGAGCGAGTCCTTGTCTATGTCGTTATGATGTTTGATATTATGTATTCCATCATTATGAAATGAGCTATTGATATTACCTGTGAATATATGACTAGTAGAATATCAATGTGAATAAGTAAATGAAATTATTTGATTTATCTTTTCCACATTATGCTTTAGTTTATGTTTATAAGGCTTTTGTTTTAGTTTTATCTATTGCCTTAAATATTTATGTTTATTTATGATGGTATCTGCTATATTGTTATCCTTATTGAGTATCTGATCTCACCCCATTGTTTTTTTTCTTTTCCCAGAATAGGAAGCAGTAAATAATGGTTAACATATAGGGTTAAGCCAAGGATAAGAGTGTGTTCAAAGGTAACATGATTATGTTTTCTTTATTTCGTGATGTAATGTGAAACATATGTATATATGTAGAACATCCATGGATAATAAACTAATTGGTCTTTCAAAACATGTTCTCTTGTGATCATTCCAATGTTAGGTAATAATGCACCTTCTTTGGTAACTAGGGTCAGGGTGTCATAGAATAAACATAGAAGAACATTTATAACGGACCTATGAATGAAAAACAGCCACATTTATTGGCTATGTAAGTGAAAACCCTCTATGAATTCACATGCTCTCCACACTAATAGAAAATAAAAGGGCCATATCCATGAACTAAATGGGGATTCAAAAACCATACTATAATGAATATCCATAAGAATCATCACACATTTTTTTAACTTTATAAGAATTCACACAACCACTAGTAAAAAAGTTACTTCCAAAAAGCTTAATTTTCCAACCATGACAATCAATACTCAATCAAGTAAATTTACATAATAATGAATATTAAATAACAAAATCTAATAATTAATACAATCCTGGTGTCCCAACAAGAAATATTGAGTCTTCATCTTTTCAATACATACTAACTCAGGTAAAAGATGAACTATCTCAGCAAAATAGTGCAGATATATTAACACAGTTATGTCAACATTCTCACGTTTGGAGATCACTACATCATTGTATAGTGAATCAATACTAGATTGAAATGTTTATTGAAATGAGCTTTCATGTATTTCCACTATATAGCCTATTCAATTTTCTCTATCACCATCTTGTCCCACCATCTCCCACTCAGTATGTATAGCATGAAGGTGGAACACTTCACCTTCATTCCGTCAGGTGATTCCAAGAATTCAAACCAACATTCAATTCTACTATACCATTACTCTGCCTCTTGAGGATCCTTAGATCCTTCGAATGTTAGATTATTTTGGAAAAGAAACTCTTGAAAACAATCATGAAGAACATTACCCCGACATTTCAAAGCAATTTCTTGAATAGAAACTTGATCTAGTGGTCGTCCCTTTGTGTGGACAGTACACATGATCACCTAAACCAAACATAGTTCAAAATGAAGATTTCCTAACTACGGTTCGGTGCCAACATCCTCGTTGATATTATTTTAATAAATTATTAGAGGCACGATGATACAACACATTCCATAAAACAAATAATACATCATATTAGCACTCAATGAGAGTAATGATAGAAATTAATCATAATATTTTGAAAACCAATATTTGGATTTCATTCATATTAAAATTAAAAGTAGGTAAAATAATAGAACCAATATTCATGTCCAAAACAACACATAGTGACATAAGGTTCCCCAAATTGAGAGCTAGCTAAGAACTGGGTTATAAATACCTCTTATGTCTAGATAATACTACACAATTGAATACTAACATCATGACAATAAGCTCAGATATGATCTATGAAGATGGATTTTCACAAATCAACTTAGGTACCCTGGTAACCTAATAATCAAGATGGTCCTATCAAGGTCTGAATGGAATTCATGATTCTCTTTGGTCGGTGGCTAGCACCTATATTCTTAAAAAGGGAATGTGGGAATATTTTTTTCCACAAAAACTATAGAAGAAGATAATCTAGTTAGTATATGTACATGAAAAATCCGTAGGTATAACTATAATATAAGTGAAACCTAAATTTACAGCCCAATGTAAAAAAACAATTATTAGAAAAATAGAAGATAAACCATGTACCATTACACACAACAATCCATGTCCAGGATCAAAAACTACTACCAACACAATTTGAAGTGTTACCATTTCTTGAACTGAGTGGAAGATAATCTAGAAACACTTGAAGGAACGGGTGTTGTGTGAGCTAAAATCCCAATAGGGTATCACCTTGGAATCCATGACATAATCAAAAAATTAATTAACCAATTAATGGATTTCGGTTTTTTAAAACAAGGATGGATGTTTGTAGCATAATAAAAAAATTAATATTTATATTTAAACTGATGGAAATACAATAAAAAAGGGTTAAACAAAAAATTTATATATAATCACTTACATAAATTCATTAGGAACCTAAAATTGTTTATAATCATTGGTATACTTTTATATATCAATTATAAACAAGATGAAAAAAATTTCATGTAACATATTATATGATTATTCCTGGATATGGGATCCTCACAGACACAATGGTGATCATGCTAATATCTATATACACATAGCCCTATGACACTAGAAAAATGTGACTAATCAACATCACATTCAGAAATTGACCTACTACACTATGTGTTGTTTTAGTTATAAAGATTCAAAAGTGTGTTATTCCAATATTTAATTAACATCCTAATATTTCATGTGATCTATTATAATCAATGATGGGATAGTAATTTTAAAAAAGATTTTAAAAATAGTTTTCTCTGATTCCACAATTTCCAATGATTAAATCTTCCATTCAGAACCCAAAACATGTTTTTATTCAAAACATCTCTTTCCCCAAAATAAAACCACAGGTTTCTATATAACCATTTATATACATTTAACATAAATAATATGTTTAAAATCATTTTCGAGTAATAAATTTCATAATTCAAATCCACCAATTTTATTTCCACATTTTTCCATTAATTTGTCAAACACACCACAATTCAATTGAACTAGGTTGTTTTACCGATTTTAGGCTTGAAAATCATGTTCAAATTATAATTCCACAATTCAAAGGAATTTGGTTTTTAGTACAAAAATGAAAATCAGTTTCTTGTAATTGAATTAAAATCAATCAAGTCTCTGTTATCCAATATTTTTCCATTGTAACAGATCCAACTACATTTTTCATTGAATCACAAAGCCCATAGTAGAACCCAAATTAAAAAAACGAAAATTATTTAAAATAAACCTATAATACAGATTTAATAAAAATGATTATTGATCCATAAATCTCTAGATGATCCATCGAATGACATGGTACGAATGATAATGATATGGCAAGATATGGAGAATTGTTAACTGATAAGTCACACCGCAATAAAAACAACGATCAATCGCTAAATTAAATGACCTAAAATGGTTTTAGGGCTCTAAAGACGCCTTGAAATAGATCTCGAGTCGATTTCAATTGAATATAAAGAAAAAATAATTAATTTTCTCCAAATATACCTCTTAAAAAACAAAACTTGGGACGTTACATGATGTTTAAACCTATTATATATAGTGTAATTGAAAATTCTCATAATCTCAAAAAAATCATTTAATTTTGTTTATAATGGTATTTATTTTTATTTCATAATTTATATGACATGTAATCATGTTTTGTGATGTGTGAATCACCAAGAGACTATAAAACCAATATGTTTTTTTGGAGATATTAAAACTAATCTATGACTTTTCCCTTATAAGTATCCTCCTAATATATTCTCAACCATACATTGAAAAAGAATGAAAACAGAATAAAAATATAAGAACGTACCTAATAGAAATCTAAGGGTCTGTTTTAATAATCTAAGGGTGATTTCTTGCGATTTTTCAGAAATGTTAGGTTTTTTGAATTTTGAAATAATAATATATTTAATTAGGAACTATATATTTTTATTTTGCAATAAATTTAAATTATATTGTAATTTTTTTAAGTTAAAAATGTTCAATTTTCGATCTAGTTGACTAGTTTTTTTCATTTGAATCAATATCATATTGAATTTTTACATAAAACAATATAATATTTTTAATATTCTCTCTTTGAAGCATGCCTATATTTTTGTGTATGCCACATTAATTTTAGTTTTGATTTTGAAAATTATATTAATGGAATTATTAAAATGAATTCAATATATGATATAATAAAAATTTAAATTAACGAATACAAGAAACATAGTTTTCTCTAATTTTGATATTATTCGAAATAAAAATTAATTACCATGGTTAAGTTAAATATTTGTCTAATATGCCCTAAAATAAAATTATAAGGTGAAAAACCCAGTATAATTTCAGAAAAAAAATTATATCCATAGTAAGACCATTTAAAATATTAGGACTGAGAATGGATTATTTTTGGATTTGTGAGATATATAGAAAATGTGGGATTACCAATTTTTTTAAAAATACAATGTGTGTCCCATGAGATATAATGATACATCTATGTGAATTTATAACTATACCCAACCCATCATATAAATATTTTTTTTCATAGTTCATATTATTGGTACATAACTAATAATAATTATAAATAATAAACATATACAATAAATTAAGAAAATAAAATGTGACTATTTCCCAAGTAGATGACATATCATTCATAAAAAAAATCCTTAAGTTAGAATGATTTTTAATTATTCTTATATATTTTACATTTAAATGAGATGATGGATTATTAGGATCACTTAATTATAGAAAATTTAATATTCATTTGGAATGAAATTATGTATAAATAATAAATAATAAATTGATGAATGTGGAGTGTAAATTGATTATAAATGTATGATTTTATGTAAAGGGGTATCATTTTATATTAAAATATGAAAATGAAATAATTTTTCTTAAAAAATAAAAAACCTTATATATTTTTTTATATGTTTATAAATTGAACATTTAAATAACATCCAATATTATTATCAACATATTAGAACAATTTTTACATAAAAACTAAATATTTCTAAAATATTTCAGAAATTATTTTATTTTGAAAATCATGGATTCTAATATGGGAAACAAAATATTCAATAATTTTTCATAGAGGTAGGAAAATCTATTTTCATGTTATATATAAAAATGAACATTTCATTCATATATATGTATAATTTGAAAAAAGTACATGTTCCTACAACATTTACAATATTATATTTGTTACATTGTACAAAAAACCATATTTTAAGAAATATACCTATTAAGACAAGGAAATGTAGCTAAATAACACAGTAGAAAAATATTATGATTATGAATATGGGAGAAAAATATCTCCAACTAAATAACAAAAATAAATTTGTTTTATTAAAATAGCCTTAAATTATTTAAGTTTAAAATATAAAAAAAATATGAATGAAAGTATAGATAATCTATGAATAAAAATATTAGAAAATTTTGGTTTAATATATAAAATAAATATATTAATTATTTTTTATATTTAATCATAAAAAATTTACAAAAGAGTGAATTTTTATAATATTCTACTAAAAATTTAATTCCTTTTGAAACAATAACCATTAAAGTATAAATCACCTTTTGAAAAATTAAATTCCATTTCTAAATATTAAATCACTATATGATATTTCAATGGGTTGTATCCTAAAATATATAAAATAAATTACGTACATAAAATAAATTCATATCGTTGGATTTAAATTTTGATAATGAAATATCTATCATCCATTTATTTGGGTGTATATATAATATCATATTGATTAATAAATGTAAATACATTATATAATTTCACTTAAACATATATCATATATATTATTTTTTACGGTTATTATAAAATCATCATATATTCATATATTATAATGTTATTTCATATATCAACAAAATTTTATTAATCTACAATTTTATCAATAAAATCATGGTATATTGACTATTGTTAATGATATTATTAAATTGATCTATAATAACCACAATATATATCACTTAATAACTATATCATTTTTATTTTATATATAATTATATAACTAAACATGTTTGTCAATTAAAAAAATTTAATCATTTCTTTTTTTGCGATGATAGTTTGTATATATGCATGACTGATGTTTCAAATTTTTTGATGAATGAAAGTGGAAAATTTGATAATGTTTTCCATTTACAGAATAAAATACTTGTCCTAAACATCATATTGGTTCATTAAAAACATCCATTTTACAATCTATAAAATTTCTCATTGAGAAACAAATCAAATAGTAACATGGAATGTACTGTTCACACTTGCATGTGTGAGACGTTATAATATTCAGATGGATGGATGGGTGATGAGAAATATAATATATTAACATCATCGAATAATAATTTCATTAAAATAATATTTATAAATAAATTATATATTAACATCTGGAAATATCAAAATGTAATGAAAATTCACATTCATTACTTCATGGAGGTCGTAGTCCACACATTTGAATGAGATTATTTTTCAAAAGATAACTAGGATGGGGAAACAAAATTTCCATTTCCAGAATAAAATTTCACTAAAAAAGGATATAAATTCAACCAGTTTTAATAGTTTTAAGACATTTATATTTATATGAATGAACATGTAAAATGAATGGATTCAGTCAATATGAATATATATTATTTAAGAAAAAAACTTTTTAATTCATCTTAATCCTTTCATGATTTCACATTTAGGAAGACCAGAACCACTAAGTCATAGATAGTTGAGATATGACGATATATATTTTTCCAAGGTTGATTTTTGTTTTTAATTATTTTTCTGAGGAAATGATGTTTCATTTTATGAGTGTGCTGTTCGGAAAATTCAAAAAAATATGAAACATAATTATGTAATATATTTCATACTCATATTAGGTGGTAAAAAATTTCATAGTGTCAATCATAATAATTATTATGTAGGAAACTGAAATGATATTTAAGAATGTGTTTTATTTTATCTATAATCGGTATATATTTATTATAACATATTTAACCCATTTTACCACTACTAGCAGTTATTAATTATTAACTTGGTTACTATAGATAATGGCCTAAATGGAAATAAAACTCCATAAAAAATATAATTTTATGATATCAATTGTGAGATCAATTTTAGTAGTATACATTTGTAATATTTATAGAAATTAATTCTAATAGAATTCTGTAAAATTCAATGAAAAGCGTATTTTGGACATTGTTATTTTTAAGCATAATTATGATTTTAGAATATAATCATTTATAATATTTTTTAAAAATTGAATTTATTTTAATATGTTAAATAAAAGCGTTAATATTTATCTTTTAATCCAAACAAGAACCAGTGGAATTTTTGTTACTACATGTTTAAAATATCGGAAATGAAAATAATTATTATTATAATAAATACATTATTTAAATATCAAAAAATATAAAATAATTATTTATAATACCATCATTATATAATAAAATTATATATATTACATCATTAATTTATATTTAGTCTGTAAAAAATATTTCATAAATATTTTTTCAATTCTTATGTGATGATAATTTCATAAAAGTGACATTATTTTTAAAATCCTTATTTTTTGGTATTCTAAAATAAATATAATATTGTTTAAAATACCGAAATAATTACTAGAATAAAGTATTGATATCGAAAATTTAAATTGAAATATTTTTTTCCATTTTATTTTTTTACAACATTCAAATAATAATGTTTAAAGAAAAATTAAAAATATATAGTAAAAAAAGATTTATTGAAAATTGACACATATAAGCCTTATCCTTTCTTAATCATATGTGGTTCCATTTAGGTAATTACAAATTAAATATTTATATACAGTCAATTACTAAATACATTATTAAAATATTAAATGTTCATCAGTTATTTAATAAATATTTTACCTATATCCATACCCTTTAATCCAAAAATATATGTCATAATTTTAATATTTATATAATAATATTTCCACAATATATCATAATTTATTTAAGAATTATGTTTTATATAACCAAGGATATTTTATTAATTATTCATAAAAAATTATGGGGTGTTTCATTATCCACTCCTCAAAAATATTTCATCCACTGAATTTTATTCCATTAACAACATCATTACAAATCAATATTTTTTTTATTAATTGTAATTTTATGGTTATGAATAAGGATGATATTATTTAATAAAAAAAAATTATAGATATTTATTTATGTTTATATTAATTCCACATGTGAATATTTTTATATAATCATACCTTTATAGTAATACGAATACTTCCATACATAAACTAATCAAATTTTCTTCCATTTATTGATTTTGAGGAATTATAAAAAATATTCTTAAATTATATAATTCAATTAATTTTTTTTACATTCCTTATTTTTATTTCAATTTTTTATATGATTCATATATTTATAAAAAAAACATTTAAAGAATATTAATTTCTTATTCATAATGCATCAAAATATACCCTAAATGGATCATGCCATCCATTAGGGTATAACGTTTATAATTATATGAATGATAATATAACCATATATTTTTTATGAATCTAGATATTAATTAAAGATAATATTTATTTTGTTTTAGTAAAATTGTTGGTCAATAATATAATCTATCAAATGGTGGGATAATATATAAATCTCATAATAAACAAAAATAATACTAATGGAATGATATCTGAGACTATATTTGTGTACATCATAATTATATATTAATACATTTTTTCTATATTTAACCTTAAATCAAATAATATAATAACACTACTAGTTACATAATTAAGGGATGGTCTAGTGGGTTTATGAAATGTCAATAAATATTCTAACATTTTGAGTAACACGTCTATGTTATTAAGAAATCAAAATCAATGATTTTTGCAAGTTAAATTTCTAAAAAAATACCACCATTGATAATCTCATTTTGAATATAAACTGATTTTCAACATCTACATAACATTATTTATATAAAATGATAATGAAAATAATACAAAAATAAATTATCAATTTAATTCTTTATGTTTTGTGAATTTATATGAACACATATCCATATCATTATAGTCGAATAACAAAATTTATATGGATCCTTTCATTAATAAGAATTCATGAGCCTGATTTAATTTATCTTTGTGGTCTTACCAAAAACACATCCTATTAAACATTTAACAGGATGTTTCATTCAATAATTATCACATGATTGATGTTCTAATCATTTATTAATATTCATTATTAAATTTTCCATTTTATTTTATATAATCATCCTCTTCTTCTCTTATTTTCTTTTTAAATTAAAATTTATACAATATTATTATTTAGTGATAATGGAACATTATTCATTGTAATCTATAATTAAAATTATTCTAGAAATTAGGCCCATCGATATATTAATATAATACAATTAAAGAAATTGTATATATTTTAATTTGGATAATGTATGTAGTATATATATTTCCATCAAAATATTCCAAATTTGATCAATATATCCAGAAAAACATTCCTCTTCCAATATCAGTGAATTCCAAAATTACACTTTTATATCTTAATGATTTCCTAAATGAAAATATTTCTCAAAAAATATCACTATAATTATTTTATATTCCATAAATTCTATATCATATTCCTTTTAAATAACGTCATTTTATGACAAACATTACCTACAACCAAAATGGGTTTATCTAGTTCTAGGAATTTGAAATATCATAAAAATATATTATTATGGTTATCTTTATTTCCACTTCTAAAAATCACAAATAAATACATCCTTTATGAGTGCGAGTAAAAAAGCACTAATAAAGGGGAAAATTATCATCACTATTGTTGAAGCGTTGTTCGAGACCCCCTATCATTATTTTATTTCGAGCACTGATAATGGGTATAATTAAGTAAAATATTTCACTAAAAATTAAATTCATATATAAACATATTTATATTGATACTAAAAGAACATGTAATTTTTAAATTTTTTATATAAGTATGAATATGAAGGTATACTTAATATATTATGTTATTTTTTGAAAATTAATTAAAAATAATAATTAATAATTTGGTAATTATTTTTGAGTAAAAACTATTTAATTAAAATTTGATGACAAAAAAAAATAAACAAAATATCTAAAATAAGTCCAAATTGTAACATAATATTAAAAAATCCATAAATATTTATGATGGTGTCCATTTGGTCTCTAAAACATATCAATTCAAAGACTCTAAAGAACCTTGTTCCCTAGTAACAGGGGTATCTAGATTAAAAAGGCCCATAAGGCCACCAAAACTATGATTTTAGTTTGTGTATCCTGATTTATTAGAATTTTATGGAATTCATGCCTTATTTAATGGGGTATTATAATAATTTTTTTGGTGTAAGCTGAATATATTCCCAAAGATAGCAATTATATATTTATTATGATTTAGATATTTTTTCATTTATCAAGCTGTAAATTTATTTATAAACAAATATATGAATTTTTTATTATATTTACCAACAACAATCAGTTATATAAATTCAAATATCAATATATTTTTTATAAATGTATTATTAAATATATAAAATAAAAAAGTTTTTATTCAATATATATAATTTAAACAAACTATTCATTTTACTTATCTTATATAAGTGAATTCATATATATATATATATACATATATAATTATATTTTATATATAAACATGTGTGTGTTAAAAATTAACACAGATATATGTATAGGTATATTCTAATATATGTTCATAAATACTTACTATAAAAACAAACTTAAAACAATATCAATCTTTTTTTTATTATCCAAATATATATAATGTTTATATATATTTATATGTTCATATTAATAAACAAATATATGTTTGTATTATATTCTAGTATATGTAAATTAATATAATATATAACATTTTATTTACTTTATTTATAGATAATAATATAAATCTATGAAATATATATATATATATATTTAAATAAATAAATATATAAATGAATAGAATTATTTTAAAAAAACAACCAAACAACATGGTGAATTGGTAACAAGAATTCAATCGTCAAAGGGGTGGTGTAGGGTTCCAATATATATGGTCATAGGAGGCCATGAAATTCCCAATGGACTAATAAATGTGGGTGGAGAACTATTGAAGGGTTTATGGAATCACTAATATGGTCTGAATGATAAAGGTATGGAAAAGAATATATTCACCACCATTAATAATGATTTTTTTTCATAGATAAGGGGGTCCATTAATAGGGTTAAAATGTCTTACTAATTGGGTTCTTTAACAGGTCTAAAAATAAACTTTCATATTCATTATTTCAAATTTATATTTATCGAACTATTAAAGGAACCCTTTAAGATCAATTTTTGTGAGTCATTTAAAAGCCTACCCATTAACAATGAACTTATAGACAATGATTTATAAGCACTGTTACATGCCCTTTACTAGCACTATTAAAACTCAATTTTGTTGTAGTGATTTTTATGTATATCATTTTACAAAGTATACTACAAGGATTACCATTTAAATTTAATTACTTGAAAAAAATTTATAAATCCATTTTCAATGGACTTCACCCATTTATCAACAATGAGTTTCTAAGATGTTTTCTTAAATTATTTAGGATTCTACCATATAATACATTCGAATATTGTTTTATAATTATAAGAAGTAGTAATATTATTTGTATAGAGATTCATATTAATCAAATCCTTAAGAAAAATTCCGTAATATTGTTGTTAAATTTTCATCTAAAATACCCACCATATTGACATTATTTGGGTTGGGAATCTCTATTTTAAAAATGGTTGTTGATATTATTTCTCATATTATTCAAATATTTATCTTTATCCAATGAAATACACATTTCATGATCTTTATCAAAATAAATATTAATCCATAACATAAAAAATATATTGAATATAAGGGATCTGAAAACTTTTGAGGGGTATATCCTTATTTCATTAAAAGATATGTTTTTCTAAAATATTGTTCTCTAGTTCCAAAAAAAATATTTCATACGAACTAAAAAAACATGACTATAGTAACTTGTAGATTGTAATTAAATTAAGAAAGTGGTGTAAGAAAAAACTTATCTCTTAACCATGAATAAATCAATCGGATGACATAGAATACAATATCCATAAAGAAAATCCATATTACATTTGAAGAAAAAAAATTCATGAAAAAATTATTTCACTCTTGAAATTCTCTCTACGATTATTTTTTCAAAACATGGGGTACGATAAAAAATTAAGGGTCTAATAATATTCTCTGTAAGGGTAGTGTACAATTGAATATATCATTACTAAATAAGGTATAATATAAATGTAATAGTGGATAATAAAAAACTATCCATTTAATTTACAACCTATGTTAAAAATACATCGATTGAAAATATCAACACTGAAATCACAAGTATAATAAAAAAATAATTACTAAATAATGAAATAAATAATTATATACAATCATGTTATTATCATAAAAAATCATGTATCACATCATTAATTATACAAAAATTTATTTTTTATGGTTTACCTTACACACCATCAAGGCCCTAAAATAATACATTTACATTGTATAGACTTCTAACATAAATGATTTCTTCTAGGTCATCATCCACACCATCGTGGCCTTGTACCAAGACATTGTGGTTGTATGGAGTGGAATATACCTATAAATAATCATTCATATATATATACTAATTGATAATTATATCTCATGGTCAAATCTATAATCAGGCCCCACATCTCATTTAATTTAAATGAATTCATTATATATTGTATACATGAGAAATATTACCTATTAATGTATAAAAACAAATATTTATTAAAAAGAAGAAATAATAATATACCCTCACTAAATGAATTTTTTTTCATAGTAAACTTCAGTATGTTAATAATTTATATAATTATAAATATATAGTTTAGTGTTAATTGAAAAAAAACTATGATAGAGAAAATATTATTGATGAAAGAATAATATTCATTATGAATGAAATTATGAATAAAATACAAATAAATACATGATAACTGGTGAAAATAAAATAATATAAAAGAATGGCTTATAATTTTAGAAAATACATTAGAAAATTGTTGTGGAAAATGGATGATAAATTTTAAAATATAACATTATTTTATACTTTTGTAATAATTTTCTAATGATGATGTTATAAAAAAATTATTCAACAAATTTCAACATGTTTTTAAAATGTTATTATATGCTCATATAAATATAAATATTAATTCAATATGGGGGAATTTTATTCGTTAAAAAACATGGTAAAATCCTAAAGAATGATAAATAATGATTAATTATCAAAGATGTGGTATAATACATTCACAATATGAATGTTAAAAAAGCATTTCATTAATAATTTTCATAAAATTAGAAAATGTATACCATAAAAAATATAATAATTACCCTTTAGGTTTATTATAATGATAATATAAAAATAAATAAATGTATCCTAAACAAAAAAAATTATAATTATATACAATCTAACCAAATTTTTTTGATTAATATTTATATTGATGAATAAGATTACTAACACAAAAAAAAAGAAATATTGTCGAATTTTCTTTAAAAAATCAATTTTTTTATTTCGCTTGTAAAAAGAATGTCTATTTTAATGAAAATGTTAAATATATAATTTAATACTTGATAATGAAATATATGTGATTTATGAAATAATAAACTTATAATATTTCAAAAATAATTTTAAACATGAAAAATATCAAATAAGATCTTGGTTATAAAATAAACCCTTATGGTTTTAATAAAAATTTGATAAAAAGGCAATAAAAGTGAAAATTTCAATTCAAGTTATGAATTACATGAAAAAAGAGTCTTGAATATTATAATAGGTTAATGGTTCAACATCAAAATCATATAATATATATTAGATATAAAATGTAAAATAAGTCTCAATTATGTTGAATTAAAATGAAACCCCTTAAATTGGATTCCATCATGGCCAAAAAAATAATATCAACTGAATTAATCAATATATTTTAATTAAATACATATTTAAGAATATTTTTCATTTACACACCAGTTGGCATATCTTTTTTAATTATTTTTCACATATTCATTCTATTCTTCATGATTTCATCGACTAAATACTAGCATTATGTCAATTTGACAAAAACAACATCGATATATCGACTATGGTAAATGGTTTTATGGAATTGTTTCATAATTTCTAGAATATTAAAATGTAATTATAATAATTTGTATAAAATAATTATTTGATTAAAACCAACAACGTTATGATCTAATAAAAATATAGAATATAATTTCATAGAGGAGATAGTTCATATATTCTCAAAATGACTCTTTTTTTCCATTTTGATGGAAGGGAAATAATATAGTTATATATGGTTCATAAAATCATAATGTATATATAATTATATATAATTATATATAATATTAATTTAATAAATAAATCTTTATGACCATCCTTCAATGGTAGAAAATATAAAATACTCACATCATCTCCTAATGTTGGTAGTCTATATATATTGATGAGCAATGTTATAATTTTACAACAATATGAAGGGTATAACCATTTATAATATCACAGTAACTAATAATAATAATTTTGTATAATATCATTTATATTCATTAATTCTTTCTTTATATCTTATCATTTGAGGTTGTTTTTGTAACACCCAATACTTTTGTGAAAAATTATTTGGTTTTTATGTTATATAAATCATCAAAGGAATCTTTCACTACACACAAAACTATCTTCAATTGATTTACACGCAATCATGACCTTCCTCGATATCTTGTGTCGTACGCAATACTGAGTTTCACTAAACACCGATATGATATTAAAATATTAATAAACTAGCTGTTATGAATAGTAATACCCTCTTTTTAAAAAATTTTATATTCTATTTTTCAAAATGGATTTCAATTTTGGATTCGGAATATCGGAATTATCCTAGGATGAAATTTTGGTATTTTTCTGAAAACTTTCAATTTTTGATGAATAGTGATAACACTGGGTTACTATTTGAAACAAAAATTTTTATCTAAATAATTATTTATTTTATTTAAATTTATTTTATGTCAAAATTGATACATAATAACTATATAAGTTCAATTCAATTCATTGGAGTCATTTTATAAAAATTTTAAATATATAAGAATTTTACAAAACTTTTCACCGTGTTTTACCCACCTCCTAGGAAAATTTGCAAATTTACATAAAACATAATTTTACCACTTATGTGAGTGGAATTTAAAAAATCTGAGAGACATGGTTAATGTGAAGGACTAAAATGTGGTTCAATGAGATGAAAATAAATTTTGGTGAATAGTAACTTTTTACTTTTTTACCACGGTTAAAAGTAAATAGGGTAATTAAGGGTACAAATGTTATTATTATTACACTAAAACTTGTACTAATTCTATTGGATAAGTGTAATTCGACCAAATACAACATTAGTAATAAAATATGTCCATTTAGGCCCACATGGATTATATTAGAACATTTATTAATAATTTATTTAAAGAAGGGTTAAAATAGTTAAAATCAATTTTTAATAACTAAATAATTTTTAATATATGGCTATACATAAGATAAATTTGACTATAAATATTCATTAGAAATATAAAAATATTTCCTACATAATGGTATTTTATTTGTAATTTTTAGACACTAAATAATTTAATTTATTTATAACACGATGATGATACAGTAATTATCTTATTAATGAAATATTGACATAATTGATGTTATAAATAACAAAATAAATGTAATTTGAGAGTTTTTAGGAATTAGAATAATTTTATAGGTTAATATGACATGTTAGTATTTATTTAATTAACTTTTATCAAACTAATGTTTCTGTTATGATTTTCAAAGAAATCAATTTCAAAATACTGTCAAAATTGACATAAAATAGTTTTTTAAAAACAAATTATATTATTAATTCTTCTTTTATTCATAAAACTCTATGGTTCTGCAAAATGACTTATATAAAATTATATATATTATTAATAAACAACTTTGGGTTCTTTTTTCTTGTTATAGTCCGTTTATTAACCTTATAGTGTAAGAAAACAAAAAGACACGGTAAAAGTTAAATTATCTAAAATAAAGTTAAATCTAAATGATAAGGTTAAAATAGATACCTAAACATTTCTAAATTCTATTGGATGAGAGGGATTCGACCCAACCCCACTTTATCTTCTAAATAAATCAATTTGGAGCTATTATAAACCTCATATGACTTTATAATAAAATAATATATTTAGTTTTCCCTAAGTTGCCCCTCTCCTCCATTATAAAAGGGAACCTCCTCCCTCTCTTTCTCACACCACATTAATACTTCAAGCACGGAAAAATGCTACCAAATTCTCTTATAAACTTCCCTATAAACATCCTATATGTCATGTTCTTCTTCAAAGACAAATTTTAGTGCCCTAAGAGGAGGTATCAAAGAGGTGCTTTAAAGAAGAGTTAATGTTTATTACCGATTCATTCAAATTTATTTCTTCTTCCACGTTTATTAATTAGTTGTTTCATTATGAAGTAATAACATCATTATCACTCATATAATGGTATGTTATTATTAGTATGAAAACAACCTATTTCACCATCTATCCATCCTACAGAAAATGAAATCACCGCGCGTGCGTACGTACGAAATACCGTCTCCACGCCGTGGTGTAATCTATTTTCCACCACCACCTTACTTGGATGGGTATAATGGTGTAAAAAATAACAATATATGATTATTTTAATGTTATATTGATTCTGAAATAGTACACATACACTCTAATACAATTTCACGATCATGGGAACGATATCATCGCTCGTGTGTACGTACGGAATACCGTCTCCACGGTGTGATGCGACTCGTTCTACATGATCTTCATTGTATAATGATTATATAAATGAATTGAATGAATTAATATGATATATACTACATTAATAAAATTCTGTAAATGAAGTATCTATAACCTAAATAGAAGAATAAGAATTTATTCGACAAAACACACATAAGAACAAAAAGTAACAAACACCCGAATAACAAGTAACAATGAAATAATACTAATAAAAAGATAAGAATATGGCCATATATGATATCATAACAATGTGTATGATTCTGTAATAAGACAATGACATTATTTAAATCATTATACAGGAGGTTCGGACACTTATGAAGCAAATCGGACCTAAGGTAAGGGAAAATATCACAATCTCTTTTTTATCCGAGATTATTTAAACTTCGGTATTTACTAGGGTGTATTTTATCATCCAAATCCATGTTTCATCAATATTAAATATTATTTCCATCCACCTATAATTTTTTAAATCTAATTTTACCCTTTGGTGTGTTTTTAGTATGAGAAGAATGTTTTTTAACTTATACGACATGAATGGATTTTTAAAACATTATTTTCAAGAAGATTCCTTTACAAGATTTCAAGTTTATTTTTAATCAAAATCATTTAGTTTAAAATTGTATGACATGTTGAAAAAGGAAAATGTTTTTTATGTAGAAAGGATATTTTCCTCAAGAATCGAGTTCAAGTTTTTTATCAAAATTATTTTCCATCTATGATAATATAGGGTTTTGTTTCTATCCCTATTATTACATTGATTTGATTATGTTGTGATGGAATTATTTTTATTAATTCCTTTATCTTATATGAATTATTTTATGATGTCATGATGTTTAAGAATCCCATTTTTATTATATGGGTTATGCAATGATGTATGATTTATGATTTCGTGGCCCACATAAAAATTGTATCATTATGAGATGGGTGGGACCTATATCTCCCTCCAATACATTGGGTAAAGATTTATATCTCATGAGATAAACATGGCTGGAATTACAGGTTAAACCGATTCAGTGAAACAGGACTGAAACGAGCAGTGAACTCGGTTCAAAAATGGACATTGTCCGCTAAGATAGTCTTGGCTATGAGTCTTGACTACTAAGAAATGATTCTCTATGATTATGTGTGTTTTCCACAATGTTTCATGTTTTGTGTTATGATTATTGGGATTACATTTCAATACTATTATTTACCCCATGTTATGAATTATGATCTATTTTGCAGGTTAAGATTTCCAAAATGATATGTTCTTATGAATATGATGTGATTGATATTTATTTTGTTTACCCTTACTGATAATTTGATCTCAGACTTTTGTATGTTTTCTTTCCCCAGTTCAGGAAGAAGGTTATTAAGTCAGATATTCCAAAAGGGACTCTAGATTTGATTAAATAAGTGGGAGACAATGTAGATGCTTTATGAACCAGTTGTTTATGTTTCCGAGTTTCTAAAGACACTATACCTATACGGTCCTTCAGGGTCTTCTTATATGTTGTAATAAGTGTAATTCAATATTGATGTATTAAAAATGTATGTAAAGTATGGGTCGTTATAGTTGGTATCAGATGAAGGGTATAGTAATCCTTTGGAAACTAGGATGTGAAAGACTTAGTAAGAACCCTAAGGATAAGTCTAAGCATAGAACAAAGTCTTAGTTTTTTATAAATGGCCATGAACAACCTATGATAAGACCTCAAGTGTGAAATTTTATTCTTGATTATGTGTTTTTCTTATTATAATTAGTGTTTCTAAAACTATTCTTCTTGGTTTTAGTCAATGGCTGGAACCTTAAGGAATCGTGTTAATGCAGAATGCGACGGGCAATGCAATGATTGTCCCTCTGAGCAACCAAACGTTATGGGAGCTGTAATGAAAAATCTTGTAGCCATGATCACCCAACATTCTCAAGCTATGAATCATGTAGGACATCCAAACTAGCAAAGGAAGAAGCAACATTCTGTTGAATCCTTCATGAGGCAGTTCCCACCTTCATTCAGTGGTTCTACAAATCCATTAGTGGATGATCAATGGATCAGTACCACTGAAAAGATATTTTCAGTTCTTAAATGTTCTGAACATGATAAAGTCATCTTAGAAGTGTATCGTTTCGAAGGAGATGATGATCAATGGTGGAATCTTATTAAGAATACGAGGCAAATGGATGAAATTGAGTCCATGGAATGGGACCAGTTCAAGAACTTATTTTTAAATAAGTACTTCCCTCTTATTCTCCGAACAAATATGGAGAAGGAATTTCTTGAACTAAAGAAAAAGGATTATGAATCTGTTGGTACCTATGAAGCAAAATTTACAAGACTTACAAGGCACGCTTCTGGTATTATTATCCAACCTGATATTAAGATCAATCTATTCTTTAGTGTCTTAAAACCAAGTCTTCGAATGGCATTATCCATAAGAGACATCAATAGCTATGAAGAAATTTTTGGACATGCTCTCAAGGTTTAGAAGGATATTGTAGTAACCCATTAATCATATGGGTTTGATAAGAAGAGGAAAATGGAATTCAAAGGGAAATATAAAGAGCACACTGAAAAAAATGAGTTTTACCTTATGCTCAATGTGTGGAAAGAAACATGGAGGAGATTGTCTAAAGGGGACAAGCAATTTTTATAAGTGTGGAAAAGAAGGTCATTGGGCAATTGAATGTCAAAATAATTGGAAGATAATGTCTAATGATGAAAACAAAGGAAGGGATACACAGAATGAACCTACTACCCTTCAGTATTTGAAGTGCATGGATATGGGGTATAATGCCAATCAATGCCCAAATCAAAGGGTTGATGATGATCATCGACGTCAACAAACTCTTAAGGACAAAGACAAAGGAATGTCACATGCAATTTCTATCAGCGATGTGGAGTACGATAACGAAGTGGTGAAAGGTACACTTACCATCCACTCTAACGTAGAAATTTTTTATTTGATTCTAGATCCACCCACTCTTTTATTTCTAAAGAAATTTCTAAGGGTATCACCATATTACCTCAACAATTAGATGTTGAGTTATCTGTGACAACACCTAATGGCACAATAGTCACATAAAAAGTTTATAATTCTTCTCTGATTAATGTTTGTGGGAATGTACTTCATGAAAATATTGTGATCCTGCCTATAGTGGAATTTTATGTGATTATTGGAATGGATTGGATTTCTTTATATGGAGTTCATATCAATTTCCAAAGAAGGGAAGTCACATTTCATATTCCAGATCAATCTATGATTGTCTATCGATGCAAGGTAGAATATAACCTTCCAGTGTAAATTTCTTCCATCTTTTGGGTTTTGATTCCACTAAATGAAGATTACATATCTCCAATGGTTGGTGAGAAACTCATGATTAATAATATGACCATTATACGAGAGTTTTATGATGTCTTTCCAGAGGAATTTTCGGGTCTTCCACCAAATTGTGATGTTGAGTTTTCAATATAACTCGTACCGGGTGATTTGCCTATTTCAAAGACACCTTACAAAATGTCCCTAATTGAGTTGTAGCAATTGAAGAAGAAACTCCAAGAGAATCTTGATAAAGGATTCATACGCCCTAGTGTGTCACCTTGGGGAGCACCTGTTCTGTTTGTTAAGAAGAAAGATGGATTAATGAGACTCTGCATTGATTTTTGGGAACTTAACAAGATCAGGATCAAGAACAAATATCCTCTCCCCGCATTAATGACTTATTTGACCAACGATGTGGAGCTCAATAATTTTCCAAGATTGTTCTTCATTCAGGGTATCATCAATTATGTGTCAAAAGGGAGGATATACCAAAGAAAACTTTCTGTGCAAGGTATGGACACAATGAATTTATAGTGATTCCATTTGGTCTTACTAATTCCCCTGCTATCTTGATGGATCTGATGAATAGAGTCTTTAGAGACTATCTTGATCAGTTTGTGGTAGTCATTATAGATGATATTCATGTATATTAAAATAGAAAGGAAGAACATGAAGATCATTTGAGAATTATATTGAATTCCCTGAGAAAGGAGAAGCTTTATGCCAAATTTACCAAGTGTGAATTTTGGCTTCATAAAGTTGAATTTTTGTGTCACATAATCTCAGAAGAGGGGATATTTGTGGATCCATGAAAAATAGAGGTTATCAAAAGATGGTCGAGACCAACCATAGAAACTAAGATCCGAAGTTTTCATGGGTTGGATGGATATTATTGACGTTTGTAAAAGATTTTTCATGATTATCTAATCCACTAAAAAAGTTGACTCGAAAAGGAGTTAAGTTCATGTGGATGGAGGAATGTGAAGAGAATTTCAAGGAGTTGAAAAGAAGGTTATCCGGTGAACCTGTACTCACACTTCCTTGTAGTGGAGAATGGTTTATGATCTATAGTGATGCATCTAAGAAGGGGATGCGGTGTATTCTTATGAAAAAACTATATGGTGATAGCTTATGCCTCACGACATTTGGAAATCCATGAGAAAAATTACCCAACTCATGATTTGGAGTTAGCTACGATAATCATTGAATTAATGATTTGGAGGCATTATATTTATGGAGAAAGGTGTTATATTTATACTGATCATAAAACAATAATGTACATTTTCACACAAAAGGAGATGAATATGCGCCAAAGAAGACAGTTGTAGCTAATTAAGTATTACGACTACTCAATTCATTACCACCCTCGGAAAGCAAACAAGGTGGAAGATGAATTATGTCGACAAGACCACGCATGCTTATCCATGATTAGGATCACAAAATATCCAATATTTGTGGATTTACAAAGGATGGATCTTAGAATTACAATGAAAGGGGAAAAATCATATCTTTCTCAATAGAATGTTCAACCATATATACATGTGAAGATTAAAGAGGAGTAGAAAGAAGATGTAGAGTTACAAAAAAAGGTGAGAAATATTCCTGAATTCAACATTGATCGTGATGTGATAATAAATTTCAGGAATCAGGTTTGTGTTCCTCCCATCCCATAATTAAAGAAGGAGCTGCTGGATGAGGCTCATAGTTCTTCATTCTCTATTCATCCTGGAAACACGAAGATGTATAGGGACCTAAAAAATTACTTCTCGTGGGATGGAATGAAAAGAGATGTTGCTGAATATGTCTCTCGATGCTTGGTTTGTCAGCAAGTTAAAGCTGAGAGACAGAAGTCTAAGGGGATATTACAACCATTACCCATACCCGAATGGAAATGGGAAAACATCACTATGGACATTGTCACCGGACATCCTAAAACATCCAAAGGGAATAATTATATCTGGGTCATAGTTGATCATCTTACAAAGTCTGAACACTTCATTGCTATTAGAGAGGATTTCTCTCTAGATCAGCTTGGTAGGATCTATGTAAAGGAAGTGGTAAGATTGCATGGAGTACCACTTTCCATTATATCTGATCGGGATCTGAGGTTAACATCAATGTTTTCACGAAGTCTTCAGCATACTCTGCATACAGATATGAGTTTCAGCATTTCTTATCATCCTCAGACAGACGGTCAGTCTGAAAGAACAATTCAAACTCTAGAAGATATGTTGAGAGCTTGCTCTATGGATTTCAATGGTGGTTGGGATCAACACCTACCTTTGGTGAAATTTTCTTATAATTATAGCTTTCAATCCAGTATTCAGATGTCTCCTTATGATGCTCTCTATGGAAAGAAATGTAGGACTCCAACTTGCTGGGATGACATTGGGGAAAGAAGTCTATTATGACCTGATCTTGTTGATGAGATGGAAGAAAAGGTCATATCTATTCAACAACAAATAAGAGCAGCATAGAGTCGAAAAAAAAGTTATGTCTACAACCGAAGAAAAGATTTAGAATTTGATGTGGGTGATAAAGTGTTCTTACGAATATCTCCCTGGAAGAGGGTTATGAGATTTGGAAAGAAGGGAAAGTTGAGCCCTAGATATATCGGTCCTTTTGAAATTCTGGATCGTGTTGGGATGGTAGCTTAATGATTGGCGCTTCCACCGAATCTCTCCCAAGTTCATGATGTGTTCCATGTATCTCTCCTGAGAATATACATACATGATCCTTCACATGTACTCAGCTCAGAATTTGTACCGTTGGAGTAAGATCTTTCTTATGAAGAACAGCCAATAGAGATTTTGGATCATAGTGAAAATGTCCTACTGAAAAAGACCACTCGCTTGGTGAAAGTTTTATGGAGGAACCACCAATTGGAAGAAACTTCATGGGAGCTTGAGGATATATTGATGGAGAGGTATCCTCATCTGTTTGTTATAAATTGACGATTTTTTAGGGTGAAATTCATTTTAAGGGGGGTAGAATGTAACACCCGATACTTTTACGAGAAATATTTTGTTCTTATGTTATATAAATCATCAAAGGAATGTTTCAGTACACACAAAACTATCTTGACTTGCTTTACATGCAATCACGACCTTCCTCGATAGCTTGCGCCGTACGTAATACCGAGTTTCACTAAACAAAGATATGATATTAAAATATTACTAAACTAGCCGTTATGAATAGTAATACCCACTTTTTTTAATTTTGTAAATTTTATTTTTTAAAATGAAATTCATTTTTGGATTCGGAATATTGAAATTATCCTAGGGTGAAATTTTGGTATTTTTCTGAAAACATTCAATTTTTGATGAATAGTGAAAACACCGAGTTACTATTTAAAAACCATCTTTTTATTTAAATAATTATTTATTTTATTTAAATTTATTATTGGTCAAAATTGATACATAATACCTATATATGTTCAATTCAATTCATTGGAGACATTTTATAACAATTTGAGATATATAAAAATTTTATTGATATTTTCTCTCTCTTTTACCCACCTCCTAGGAGAATTATCAAATTTATATAAAAATTAATTTTACCTCTTCTGTGAGTGGAATTTAGAATCTCCTATAGACATGGTTAATATCAAGGACTAAAATGTGTTTCAATGAGATGAATATAATTTTTGGTGAATAGTAACTTCTTACTTTTTTTAACACGGTTAAAAGTAAATAGGGTAATTAAGGGTAAAAATGTTATTATTATTACCCTAACACATGTCCTAATTATAATTGATAAGTGTAATTCAACCAAATACAACCTTAGGAATAAAATTTGTCAATTTAGGCCTAGTTTGATTAGATTAGGACATTTATTATTAATTTATTTAAGAAGGGTTAAAATAGTTAAAATCAATGTTTAATAACTAAATAATTTTTAATATAGGGTTATACATAAGATAAATTGGACTATAAATATTAATTATAAACCTTAAAATATTTACTACATAATGGAATTTTATTTGTAATTTTTAGACAATAAATAATTTAATATATTTATGACACGATGATGATTCAGTAATTATCTTATTAATGAAATATTGACATAATTGATGTTATAAATACCCAAATAAATGTAATTTGAGACTTTTTATGAATTAAAATAATTTTCTTGGTTAATATGACATATTTTTATTTATTTAATTAACATTTTTCGAACTAATCTCTCTGTTATTATTTTCACAAAAATCAATTACCAAATAGTGTCAAAATTGACAAAAAATAGTTTTTAGAACAAATATTATATTATTAATTGTTATTTTATTCATATAAATCTAAGGATAGGCCCAATGACATGGATAAGGTTATATATATTAATAATAAACAAATTTGGGTTCTTTTGGTCGTTTATATTATGTATATTAACCTTATAGTGTAAGAAAACAAAAAGACATGGTAAAAGTTAAATTATCTAACTTAAAGATAAATCTAAATGATAAGGTTAAAATAATTATCTAAACTTGTATAAATTCTATTGGATGACAAGATTTAGACCCATCCCCACCATAGATTATAAATAAATAAATTTGGAGCTATTAAAAACCGAATATGTCTTAATAATAAAATAATATTTCTTGTTTTTCCTAAGGTGCCCCTCTCCTCCATTATAAAAGGGAACCTCCTCCCTCTCTTCCCCACACCACTTTGAGGCTTCACTATCGGCCTTCCCCTGCAAAATTATCTTATCCACTTCCCTAGAAACATCCTAGAGGTCCTGTTCTTCTTCAAAGACCAATTTTAGTTCCCTAAGAGGAGGTATCAAATAGTCTCTTCAAAGAAGAGGTAATGTCCATTACCGATTCTTTCAACTTTATTTCTTCTTCCACTTCTTCTTATTTAGGTGTTTCATTATTAAGTAATAACATCAGTATCATTAATATACTGGTATGTTGTTATAAGTATGAAACATCGCAATTTCACCATATATCCATCCTACGGAAAAAGAAATCACCGCGGGTGCGTACGTACGGAATACCGTCTCCACACCGTGGTGTAATCTATTTTCCACCACCACATTACATGGATGAGTATAATGGTGTAAATAATAAATATATATGATTATTTTTAGGTGATATTGATTCTGAAATAGTATAAATACACTCCAATACAATTCCATGTTGTGATGGAATTATTTTTATGAATTCCTTTATCTTATATGAATTGTTTTATAATGTCATGATTTTTAAGAATCCCATTTTTATTACATGGGGTATGAAATGATGTATGATTTATGATATTGTGAAACACATAAGAATGGTATAATTATGTGATGGGTGGGACCTATATCTCCCTCTAATTCATTGGGTAATGATTTATATCTCATGAGATATACATGGCTGGAACGGCAGGTTAAACCGGTTCAGTGAAACAGGACTGAAACGAGGAGTGATCTTGGTTCAGAAATGGGCTTTGTCCAGTAGGATAGTCTTGGATATGAGTCGTGACTACTAAGAAATGATTCTCTATGATTATGTTTGTATGTCACAAAGTTTCATGTTTTAAGTTATGATTATTGTGATTAAATTTCACTACTATGATTTACCCCATGTTATGAAATGATGATCTCTTTTGCAGGTTAAGATTTCCAAAATGATATTTTCTTATGAATATGATGTGATTGATATTTTTTTACCCTTACAGAGAATTTGAGATCACCCTTTTGTATGTTTTCTTTCCCCAAGTCAGGAAGAAGGTTATTAAGTAGGATATGCCAAAAGGGACTCTAGATATGATGAAATAAGTGGGAGATAATGTAGATGCATTATGAACCAGTTGTTCATGTTACCCAGTTTCTAAAGACACTATACATATATAGTCCTTCAGGGTTTTGCTATATGTAGTAATAAGTGTACTTCAATTTTGAAGTATTAACAATGTATGTAAAGTATGGGTCTTTATAGTGTTTCAAAATTTAATTCATCATTTTGTGGAGGTTATAGTCCATACATATGAATAATAGTTCATTATATATTAAATAAGATGGGCGTTAAGTGGTAAAATTTAGATTATTAATCATAATGACAGTCTAGTATATTAAAGATACACATTTTTTTATTATCGGACGGTTAGAGTTTATTTATAATGTGTTAGAAGAAGAAATAATTCAAAAGGTATATGTTTTGATAATGACTACTTCTTTCGAAATCCTCCTTTGTATAAAATCATAATCTCTATTGATGTATTATTATTGTAAGAACAACTCCTATATTATGTGGATTATAAATTATTTTCATATATTTTTGTTATTGTTAGATGATATCTACGGTACATGATATGTAGACAAGTGATCATATTATGTCCTCTTTTATATATTAGGTGAGGGTAAAAAATAAAAATTAAGAATAATTATATAATATAGTATGATATATGTACTATTTCGCCAATTTTTCATAAAATTAATCTTAATAACATTATGGATAAATTTAAACCATCAAAAGAAATTTCTGTTAGTTTGTTCTGTTATTTGGTAACATTATACCATTATTTTCTTATAATTTTATCCATATTATTGTTAACAGGTGTGATAAATTTATTCCATGGGTACAGTCCATTTTAAAAAATATGAAATTGAAGTCATTATAAAATTACAATTTGATTATTGAAAATTGTGAAAAAAAATTATTGAATTTAATTTATTCATCCCGTAAAATTGTTATTTTTTATATGTTTTCAAAAAACAATGATATTTTTTAATAATAATAATCTTTTTAATGGTAAAAATTATATTACCCCAATTTCATGAATAATTTTGATTTATGTGGAATAAAATGGATTGTTTTTTCATAAAGGAGTATTATTTTAAATTGCAAAAAAACTAAAATATAAATACCCATTTACATGATTATTAAATTAAATAAGAAAAAAATGGTTTTTATTTGAGTAAAACGATAAATGGATTTAAAAAATAACAGTCAGGGATTTATAAGATCATAATTATATTTCAAAATGATTTATTTTTGTCATAATAGATACATTTTTTATTTAAAATAGGTTCCATACAAAATAAATCCATAAATATATCATGATATTATCATCAAATAAACATGGTATGACATTATAATATTTCTCACAATTCCATAAATAAGTAATAATTTCATGAAAAATTAAAAAATTTAAACTAATATAATAAGGAATATATGAAATTGAAAATAAATTACCTTTTATAAAAATAAATTTTTTTAAATTTATAAATTCACATTTTTTTTATAAAAATATATATGAAACATGTTTTTATTGTATAATTAATCTATTCAAAAATAAATGTTCGTAAACATATATGATTTCATTATTATCAATAAAAATGTAGTACTCATGTCATATGTATAATATATTTTTTATGAAAATATTTCTACATATATTTTATAATGCAGTTACACCTATTCATACATGCCAATCCAAAGATTTTTTTATAATAGTCATATTTAAATATCAACAATTATATAATATTTCATATATTGTTTAATATCAACTGTTCACATGCCATAATAAATTGTACATATTTTTAATAAACTATGACAGTGGGTTTTTCATTTATCATTTTATTTTTATTTTCATTAGTTAAACTTTAATCCTTCATTATCAAATAATTACAAAATATATCTAAATTAAAAAAGTTACTTGTAGAATATGGAATCTGCAAATGAACTATAGTAAATAAATATTGTTTTTGAGAAAATATTCGATGTTTTTCACATGATTATAGATTTTGGGGTAACTACGATGTGTTATATTTTTGAGGATTGAAAGTGTGTTATGATTTTTTTGTCTATTGTGATTACCTTTAATTGTTGATGAATTAGTTTGTCTATTAATGATGATAAAAGTAATGAGGATAAAATATTAATGTAATTTCTCCACAATGTAAGAAAAAAACACAAGATTTTTTTATGTTATATTTATTATGAAAAATAAATGAAATGAATGGATTGTAATGGTAATATTAATGATCATTAAGTAAATAAATATAATGACAGATAAACGAATCTTCTATGATGTGCAGCGGTTTAGTGAAATGTTTGACATATAAAATAAATTTAACAATTAATATAATAATGTAATAATACAGTATATAGATATATTGTGGAATTATATAGAAAAATATTATTTTTTATTGTGTTTTTTCATTTATATGGAATTAATTATTTTATTAATTCTTAATTTTTATGGGAAGTTATTCTTTATTTTGTTGTTTTTTTATATTTTTTTAATGTGTATTTAGGAATTTGATATGTTGATTTTGAAAGGAATGTGGAAACATATAGTATATGATAAATTGATTTAGGTTATAGAATATTGGATATAATGGATTAATTTGATACCACGTAATGTAATTGATGTTTTGATTACTTCATCGTTACGATGATTTGGTATTTAGTAAATAAATGGTTGGAGAGGAAACAATGTTGATGTCATATATGTTTATGATCCCATATTGGGATGATGATTTAAATATGATGATGTTGTGGTCGTGTGTGTGATTATGAATATGTTGATATGTGGTATGGGTGGGGTTAGTTCATTTTATGATGAGGGAATATGGTTGATTTCAATAATTATTATGTTTTACTACAAATATATTATCAGAATGGTGTTCACTGGGTGATTTCATTTTTGATATTTTTTCATGTGATATGCGAATGTGATATGGTTTTTATAGCGGTCATATTTTTTTGGATAATTTTTTTTATTTTTAGGAAATTAATTTATTCATATTTAATTATATACTGCTGTTGTTGTAACATTATCATGTCCTTGGAATGTTAGTGAGGGGTTTTACTTCCAAATTTCCACCAAATTCAATGGGATCAGCCTATATAATAATTGGTAGGTGTAGTGGAATGTTATAAAGCCTATTTTTTCATGTTGAATTTTGTTCAGGTTATGGAGTTATAAAATTTATCATCAATTAGTAATGGTAGTGATATGAAATCATGGTTGGTGGAAAATTAGTAGGATATTATGGGAGATGGAGGATATTTTCAAATATGATGTAGATGTTGGGTATCTGTGATTATATAACAATGGTTTGTCTCTTATTATATTTTTGATACTATTTTACATCATTTCTATCAAAATTAATTAATTAATAATTTTTATTTCTCAACGACGTAAATGTATTGAGAATGAAGACCATTTTATGGTCACCAATGTGCTCACCATTTTACATGATAGTATGTTATTCCTTCGTATTTAGAGGAAAATAATAATAGTTTTTTGAGTTTCTCATATTCATTTATTTTAATGATCTTGGTATCAAATTCTCAAATAACATATTTTTACCTTATTATATATATAAATGACATATATGTTGAATCTGGGGATGTGTAAAATTTTATGCGGAATTTTATTTATTTAATTCTAAATAATGGCCTGTTTTTAAGTATTATTTATATCTATGACTATAATTTATCTCATATGAACATTTTATACCCTTGGTACTAGGCCCATACCTAGATAATTTTTAATGTGTGAATTGGGGGAAACCATTTCATTTACATTAGTCCTATGTTGAATTTCAGTGGGGGGGGGGGGGTAAAAAACTCACATGTTTCACATATATTATATTATAAGATAGTTAATATTCAATCCTAGTTACCTCATTGAATTGATTTAATAATAAATTTTTATTAAAATGGATAGAAAAAATTTTATATAATTCTTTGTTTAACTAACGTGGGTCTACTATATCACAAGCAATGATACCGTATATTTTTCATTATGACACACCAAAAAACTAGTGGAACATTTTGAATATTTTCATAGGGTATCACATATCATAGGGCCTACCTATATCATAAAAAATTGTAGTGAAAATCATATGAATTTATTGGAAAAAACATCAATCAATTTTAATGATTGAATATTTGTGTCTTAAAAGGTGGTTCTTGGGAGCATACTCTTGTTGCACTTTTCAATTAGTGTGTCTGATATACTGTTTGATATTAAAGAAATTATTTTAAAATAATGGTGTTACTATATTGGATTAATATATTTACATGGTAATGTAATAGGATTGTTTGTCATATCAAAAATTCATATAAGTAATCAGTTTTAATAAAATCTTTGACATACGTGATTCAGATATCCAACATATGTCACATTGCCAAAAGATATTATACAGATAGGGTTAATTGTGGGTTTTACTCTTTGTTTATCATTCCTTAGATGAATTATGTCTTCTTATAATTAATTTAACACATGGTGATCATTATTACATGATTTCATTAGTTGGAATCATTGATATTTTAGAATATATATATATCATTGATTAATTCAATATATTTGATGAATTTTAACGAAAAAAACATCGACCCAAAATAACCAACATTGTATAATAAACTTTAGACATTACTAAATATACAAAATATAATGTGAAAAACTAAAAAAAAATTAAATCACGAATAAAATAACTATGTAATGAAAAAAACATTAAAATGGATTATTTTCCAAAAAAAAATGAATTATAATTATTCAAGTATTATTATGACAATTTCAATAAAATGTATTTAAGAAATTTAAGGGTTCATGAAATAATAACGTCCCTGAAATAACTATGTGGTAATACATAATTATAATTTAATGATTCATGTATAATCAAATGACTGGTTTAAAAAATGATTTTATTTTATTAACATGTTTTATTAATCATAAAATTAAAAATTAGAAAATATTACTTTTAAAAAAGGATATTCATTTATTTTCTATCTAATGAAAATTTTATATTATTATAAAATTTTATTACATTTTATAAAATATATAATTTCAGGGGAATAGTGGATAATACTATTTTGTCAAATATAATCTATATTAACAAGTCATTAGGATATATGATTGAAATAAGAATTTATCACATGTTATTCATAAATATATACTAATTTTAAGGTTATAATTATTTGTTTAAAAAAATAACTTTAAATTATATAATAATGATTATAATTTTGGAATGTATGTTATATTTATTTTGATTGTGTTTTTATGTTTTAAATAGTTGTAATTTTAAATGTATATTTTCCCCTTTTATATATGTAATGTTTTGATACATTTACACATTCAGAATCATAATATAAAAATTATCAACAATTCCTTTTTATTATTATTCCAAAAAATGTGTTACTCGGGTTATAGAAATGAGTTATAGTGATAAATGTAAATTATTTATAAAATGTCCGAATATGGGTAAAATAACAAGTTATTTTTGAATAATCATCATAAATTTTTTTGATTATAGGAGGCTTGACCAATACACCTCCCTTATTAATTGATTCACAAATTTGATGAATCTTTCCTTTCAATGTGGTATGCCTTTAATATATAGTAATGAATATTTTTAAAAATTACAACGTATTCAATAATATAAGGATCCATACACTACACTATAAACAAAATAAAATATTAAAATAATTGGAAATATATCCCAAAAAATATATCTACATAATATATGTCCTTGTGTCTTAAAAGGTCAACACTTCAAAGGCCCAATATATTTTCCAGACATATTACATGGAGAATGGTGAAATATCCCAATCAAACTATTTCCATTTTTACCCATTTCATTATTCCTCTAAAACAAATAAATTAATCATATGCATCAAAAAATAATTAAATCAAAATAATATGTATACTAAAACATTTTTATGTTTAATAAATAATCATTTTCCTTCTTTCCCACAATAATTCAAAAAATGAAATTGTCTCTTCAGTGTATGTGGAGACTAAAACCATAATAAATGAAATATTCCATATGTCTTCATCACCAAACCGAAATATATATGCATTAAATAAATAGATTTTTTATTAATTAATTAAATATTATTATTTAAATATAAAAAATTATATATTTCTTCCCTCCCATTTGTTTGAAAATTTAAACGTCGTTAGTGTGTTTATGACGACATCAAACTCCACAAGGAAATGAAACTCATTTATCATCACCACATTTATTTTTATAGTTATAAATATTAGTATACCATATAAATACTATATCAATGGAATGAATAATATTTTAGAAGCATTACCCATGTTCATGTAAATGATTAATCTCTCCCAAAAACATATTGAAAAAAATGATGACACCCTATTAATACATTTAATAATGAATTATAATTAGAAGAGTAATTAAAATATATAATAGAACTAAATATCGTAATATAAGATATATTTTTTGGTGTTTTTTATAATGAATATAAATATTATATAATATTTTTTTGAGATTTTATGACCCCATTCGAGACTTGTGTTTGGGGTTTCTGAAAAAATCTCAATTTTTATTGTCAATACTTATTTTTTGATACACATTGGGGGAATTTTGCATTCAATCTCTAATATAAATGAAATATTTTTTTATAATCCTATTATAATTGGAGTACATATATATTATTATGCTTTCTTCCCCTATTTTGTCAAAAAATTAATGGAAAAAATATCATATAATAAAGGTCGACCTTATTTCTATTCTTTTGGTTGGGAATTATTCCCCACAATGTAACTATTCATAAAAATATATTATAAATGATTATATCAATAAATTATTTTAATAATACTACCTTCAATAATATCATTAACTTGTACTTAAAAATAAATAGGGAATAACTTCAATTTATTTCAACATAAATAACATATTACATTCAATAAAAATCTGTGAAATGTTTGGTTTTAAATCAATATTCAATGAATGAAATTTTTATCAATAATTTAATTTAATAATATATTAAATGAAATTCCAAATTAACATAGTGATTAATATGAAATAATATTCCCTTTATTCAAGAAATATTTAGTTTTTAAGACTTAAAAAATATATAATATATTTTATTCAATTTTTAAAATCATATTTTTATACATTTATAAAAGGTGATTTTATTCTTAGTCAAAATAAATTATGGAATATCATTATTCCCAAAGGATATAGTCATTTTATAACATCCATAATAATTCCATGGATAGAATATGATGATTATTTTCCATGAAATATATCACGAAATCGATTTCATTTACATGGGTAAATGAAGCTATGGTCTAATGATAAATGTTTTTGTGACCATTTTGGGAAAATATTCCTAGGGTTCATTATCTAATAGGTGGTATTGTAAATAAATATACCTTTACATAAATGGGTAATAATTTAAATATCATGTGATAATTTGATACTGAATGAGGAGTGAACTGAATCCCACGTGAGACATTTTCCTTTATTTTTATGTGTATGGTGTGTGTAACCAATACACTATGGGAAACTATACAATATATTATAATTATCATATAAAATTATTCTTAATGAGAATGTGAATATATATGATTCAATGAATGAAAAATTTTATGAATTATGATAATTATATGATCTAATAGGTCGATATTTGTTTTATGATTCTACACCCTTATGAGTCATTTCTTTAGTTATGAGAAATTATTATTTCATGAATCATGATTCATGGTCCGGGAAATAGTTGATGTATTTGAGAACATTTTGATTATGAACATCTATAACTAATATACCCTTTCCCACTATTTTAGATCCATTCATCATGGTTATAACAAGTGTTAATAATTAAGATATGTATAAGAAGGATATTATATGAGAAGAAGATTTTTGAATATATTTATTATTTATAATTAATTATTTTATTATGTTTCTTGTGTAAGTCAAAACTAAATAATTAGTGTTTAAGAATGTGAATAATTGAAATATGTATTGTGTAATCATATAATATGATGATTTATGAAAGTATGTTAATCATATGATTCTTAAATAAGTATAAGAGTATTTTATTAGTTATTTTTTGGGAATATGATTATAAATCCTTAGTGAAAAATCGATGGACGAGTTAAAATAAAATTAAAAATGCATAACTATTAGTAACATATAGAGTATCTCATTTACATAAATCAAATGCCAAATCTATATAAAAAATTTGACATAGGCTCTGTAAATAATTCCCCTTGTATTAAAACACTAAAATAATATGATTAACTAATAACACGATATTCATATTATACAAAACAAAGAGGATAAACGGATCACCAAATTTCATAATACTTTGGGATAAATAATTAGTTGATTTAAATTTCATTATTAAATTTTTTTGATCAAACCAACCTAGGTTGTCCCATTAAATTAACATTATAGGATTTTTACAAGCCTATATGTGTGTTAACAATTTCCTCGGGAATGAAAAAATAACTTGGGAATCATTTAATGTGATGGTGGGAATGATTTCACACAAAAAATAACAATGATATTAAACATACACATTATGTATCAAACATAAAACTATGACATATCAAATGAAAAACTGATAGAACAAAACTAACATACAACCTCTTAATTAATATTTCTCAATTAATAAATGAATACAATTAAAACATGAAACACATTCAACCCAAAGTTCAGTCTTTTTGTTACTAATTTTAACACCATCCAATCTAATTGAAATATATATATGAGATATATGAGATTTACCCTATATGATTCTATTATCTTTACCATTATCCGGTAAAAACATGGCCATATACACATAAAAGTAAAACTATGGAATTGAGAAATAAAATCTCAATAGTATAATACCATGACTCTGTACAACATATAACAACATTAATTCATTAGAAAATATTAATAATTTATTCCCAAGATATATTAATAATCATTTAACATTAGTAAATAATCCTATTTTACAGTTAAAGAACAATTAATACCAATAAAATGACATCAATAACCATATAAAAGGTCCATTTTTACATATAAAAAAATAATATAATTTAAAAATAAGTAAAAACTTTTCAAGGAAAATTTTACATAAAACAATATTCTATAAAAATAATAATATTGAACGACCATGTGAGTAATGTATACATTGTGAATTAGTTATGGGGAATCAATAAAACAAGGGTGTACAAAAATTACATATAATATACAAAAATTAATATTATCTAGTATATAATTCATAATTTTTGGGGACATAGATCCTGTTAAAAGCTTGTCATATTTCACTATAATAACATGGGATACGACCCTTGTGATTCAAAACTCCAAAATAGTAGCCATTATTTAGTTTTCACCTATAACACATGGGCTTCACAAAGTCATATTACATCATAATTATATTAAGGTAAAAAAATGTTTGCAAAATGGTATCCCTTATTAAATAAATAAAAATTCAAAGACCCAATTTTCATTAAATTTTTTATATACATATTAAAAAATAATCTCATTCGTGAAACCTATTTTCCATTTAAAAAACATATTTGGGGAAATTTTTCAAACACATTAATGGAATAAACAACTTTTCCAACAAAATTCATCTTGAATCGACATTCTATTTTCACCATCAATCAAAATCAAGTTCAACATTCAAAAATAATTGGAAGAGTCATAATAACCTAAGGAAACCCATGGGAAAGAACCAATGGGAGATACACCAATATTATGGATGAAAAAATATTGATTCATGCATGACTAGAAATGGGAAATGATATGATCCAGTAATTATAATTTGATATATACATATAGAACCTCAACTATAAAAAATTAATGATCATGTCTCAATTAACCCACATAGCTACTCATGACCTATTGAATATGAGATATTGGAGGAATATCGTGAAAATAGACGAATCATAGGGAAAACCCAAAAAACCTCAATGATATCTACAATTAATCATCAAATATCACTATAAAATCAATATATGGAGCAATTAGAGTTTCATGTAGGGTTTGGGTTGAGCAATTTAATGACTATAAAGTGATTTCAGGTTAAAATGGACAAGGATAATGGGTAACTTTCCCACATTAATAATTTAGAATTAGGCCAGATGGTTTGAAATTAATTCACTAACATTATGGTGAACACATCCCTCTAGAATAAATTACATGTTTAATGGGAGAAGTAATCATTGTTGTAAAACCCCTTGTCCAACATTGTTGTTGTAACGACCCAAAGATTCATTAATGGAAATCTCTATTGATATAATTAAATGTATATTTATGTAAAATTTTTATATAAAATGCCAAATTCTATGGTTTTATTTTAAAAATTGTGATCTTTTATAATATAGCTGTTGAACAGTGATCAAATTATTACTAAAAATATTTTTTTTAACAAATCCAAATTTATGTTGACAAAGGATGTGATGGCCTCATCAAGTAGACATGCCCCACACGAAGCCCATTTGTCGGAGCTCGAAAAAGAGGTGGCGTCAATTATCTTCTCTCTTCACCAAGCCCAAGCTGAGCTTCATCATGTAAAAGTCAAATGGAACGGTCTACGGGAGAAGTGGAAGACGATAGAGATCACCACATGTGCAACATTATCCAAGCCACCCCAAGAGTCTGTCACCATCATGCACCTTACACTTTGGTCTTATGCTGCTGTTTTATGTGGTTATGTAACAAATCCCTATTACTATGGTTATTTACATTATTTTTGTATATTATAATGAATATTCTTTTTTTATTATTACATTAAAATTAGTTTTTAAATCACAAATTTTATTTTAAGATAATGTTCAACTATGAAATATATGTTATTGAATTTATAGAATTTTGAATTAAATTATATTTCAATATAATATCATTATTATTATTAAATAAATATTTATTAAATATAAATGATCGTATAATTTTATTAATGCAATTGTAATTTTTATTAAAGTTTGAAAACCATTTTTGTCAAAACCCATGAATTTTAGATAAATGTTGGTTTTTATATTAAAAGTGAAAATTAACATATATATATATAATTATTTAGATAAAATGAATAATAATTCTGGAATCAGGATCTTTAAATTATCCAATGGTGAATTTTTCATAATTTTCTGAGACAGTCAAATTTGTGGGAAAAAAATAAATATCATATAAATATATAATGTGTTTTATGACATAATAATGACCAAATAGTGATGTAATAAAATACTATAATCCTTATTTTCTGCCAATATATGATTTACCATTAATATAATGTGATTTTTTGTTTATTTGATTTATTTTACAAAGCTTTAGTGGACCTTTCCAAACATAATAATAATTTTGTCTTTTTAAATAGTTTTCCTTGGGAGTGTGACTCACCTCCACATAATCAATGACATTATATTAAGAACATCAGAAATTGGTCTTATAAAATATTGTTTTCCAATTAAATTTTCCTAAAACCATGGGCACGAACTATGGGTTAGTTCGTAGTTTGAATTAGTTTAATGTAAGGGTCCCAAACCTAAATAATAATGAATTACCTCACCTTTCCTATATAAAATAACTCAATATCCCACTTCCTCATCACTAAAAGCCTTTGGAGTTCGTCCAACGACTGCCCTCTTATCATTAGAATCCTCCCAATGTGCACCGAGCTCTAATGAATCCTCCCTCAAGCCACTCTCAATCCTTTAGAATCATACTACCAAGTAATGGTTTTTCTACCTTTCTCATTTTTGTCCAATTTTATTAATGTTGTTATTCCCTTTTAATTTCAAATATATATTTTGATATATGGTTTCAAACCTCCCCCATAATTCCATTTTTATGTTTGAATTATTCGATACCCCTTTCTCTCTTATTAAATGTCTCTCATGTACACCTGTTACTATCCCAAAATTCCAAAAGGAATTTCTTTCTCCTCCTTTACATTTATGAAATTCCTTTGAATCAGGAATCTAATTTCCATTACATTTGCTTGGACATGTATCTATATGTACCCATTACATTCCATATCTTGTAAATATGATGAGACACCCCTTTCTCTCTCATCAACCATTTTTATGAATTCTTACGTCACACCGTTACTCTGCTGAAATTGCACCAATTTTCCATGTCAAGGCCATTGTGTAGTGAACACCATGCCCATTTCTCTATCAAGGGTATTAAACTTTACTAATATTTACATATTGATTATATAGTTTCATGTTTTAATTACACATACCTTTATTGTGGAAAAAAACGATGATTTTTTATGAATCCGTGTTAGATGATCCATGTGGCACACTTATGCTTGAAATGAATGGTTTACGATGGGTGCACCATTATAGTGATCCAATGCATTGGATAATGTATAGAATCATGATAATTCATGTGAAATGGGTGTTGAATAATGATAATTAAAGTGAAACAAGGTTTTACTCATGCTTCATGTGCAATGATGGTTTACTCATGCTCCATGTGCAATGAGTCTTGGATCATGGTAATTCCATGTTAAGTGTTGTTGCCACATTTCCATGTTATGATTATAATGCTTTATCATGCCTTTATGATTATGATTCTCTTGTAATCTATTTATATTCCCATTGTCTATAATGTATTGTACTCTTCATGTCATTCCATTATTATTCCCTTATTAGGCTTTATCACTCTCCCTTTTCTTATGCATATGCTCAGGTTTTCCCATTCAATTCTATGTATGAGGTAATGTTGTGTTCATATTAAATAATTTTCCAATAAATATGTTGATTTTCATGATCTTAATCCCCAAAGACACAATTCTTCTCAATCTTCTATTTTGTATCAAGTGAATTTTATGTAATTAAATATGTTTAATTGCGTAATAAAAGAGTCAGGTTGTTATAGTTGGTATAAGAGGATAGGTTTAGTTATTTTTGGTATTAAGATTAGAAAACCCAATTAAATATCTAGATACAAGAATAAGTATAATAAAAACATCCCTATGTTTTTGTGAGTATTGAGTATGTGGTTTATTAATCAAATACATCCCTTTCTGGATACGAGCAAGTAGAGGTGGCTCTGGCACAGATATATCCAATGGGTAAAACCCAAAAACATCGCTTTGAGCTAGACTCAAATAGGAAATGGTGCATGAAAATGGGCCTTCTTACACTCTTGGTTATTTATAAGTCTTCAGTTTTGTTCATGGATTACCCTTTATGTGTTACGCATATCTTTCCTTTTATTCCATCCAATGGCCGGTAATAGGAGGATTCGAGCTGCCAACTGATGTGAAGATCAATATGATGATTATACTATTGAGTTGCCCAATCCAATGGGAGCAGGAATCAAAATCATTGTCATGATTCTCTCTCAGATTACTAATTTTTTTAATAGAAACATGGGTCAGTAGGAATTTACAACCCCCTAATAATGAACAAGTCACTATAGAGAGCTTCATTAGACAACGACCTCCTACTTTTGATGGATCATATGATCCCTTAATCACAGAACAATAGATCAACTCCATTGAAATGATCTTATCCATCCTTCAATGTTTTGAACAAGATATTGTTATCCTGATATTTACTATATGGAGGGTGAAACTGATTAGTGGTGGACATTGATTAAAAATACGATGCCTGAGGAGTAGATAGAGGTGTTGGAATGGAAGGATTTCCAGAATTTGTTTTTCGATAAAAAATTTCTCCACACCCTCTGGATTAAGATGGAAAGGGACTTCCTTTCCTACAAGAAAAAATATGACGAATCTATTGGATCATACAATGAAAACAACAGAAGGCTTTCATGACATGATTTTGGTTTTGTCGTTACTCCTGAATGAATGGTTGATTGCTTCTTTGGTGGGCTGAAAAATAGCAATTGGAAAGCGAAAGTGATACATAACATATATAGCTATGAGGAAATTGTCTGATGTACCCTCATGGTCTAAATGGTGATCAGATAATCAAAGGGGTATCATGGAGATAAGAAGCATAAGGTGGAATTCAATTCATGCAGTCTTATGGATAAATCAAACGGTGCTAAGAAGATCCAGCACCCCACTTGCCAATGGTTCAGAAAGAAGCACACTGGGAATTTTCTGAAGGGTACGAGGAAATTATTTAGGTGCGGATGGGAAGGGAACCAAGCTATTAACTATTTGAAAGAAAGACCAGTGGATGTGAAAAAGGAGAGGAATTCTCCATTGGAACCTCAACACGTGGTTCATTACTAAAACAACAAATAACCAAGGCATCTTGAAAATAATTTACCTAATCCATGGGTCCTCGAAGGAAATCAACAACCTCTATGGCAGCAAGGGCGATCTTTTTCCATCACTACTATCAAAGTGAACCCTGAAAATGAACTGGTGATAGGTATACTAGTTATTTATTCATGAATAGGGAACATAATTTCTGAATGAGGTTCTACGCATTCTTTTATATCTTGAAAGTTTAGTAGAAAAATCTCAGCACTACCATAAATCATGGAAGTGAAGATGTTGGTGAGTACAAAAAATGGGCCAATCATTGCATCCCATAAATATAACTCCTCCCCTATCATAATATATGGACTAAATTTCCCATAGAACCTCTTCATACTCCCTTTTGTGGAATTTGATGCAATTCTTGGCATGGATTTACTTTCCTTATATAGAGCCAACATAAATTGTCATGAGGGAGAAATCACTATCCCTGTGGAGAATCGACCCCCAATTCTTTAGTAGTATAAGGAGGAATATAAACCTTATATGGCTCCATCATCTCATGTGTGGATATTACATCCTTATGGGCACGCGTATCTGGCTCAGATGAAGGATTCAATAGAGTCAACCATCCTAGAAGACGTACCTATTGTGAGGGAATTCGCTGAAGTGTTTCCCAAAGAATTTCATAGTCTTCCTCCTATAAGAGATATTGAATTATCAATTGATCCTATACCTGGGGAGTTTCCAATATCCATAAATCCATATAGAATGACTGTTGTGGAGCATGAAGAGATGAAAAAACAACTACAGGAGATTCTTGGATAAAGGTTTCATACACCAAAGTGCTTCACCATGGGGTGCACCAGTCCTCTTCGTCAAGAATAAAGATGCATCAATGATCCTTTTCATCGATTATATTGAGCTTAACTAAATAATGATAAAAACAAGTATCCTTTCACACGAATTGGTGACTTGTTCGATTAGCTGTGTGGAGCACAATACTTCTTCAAGATCGATTTTCGGTCGGGATATTATCATGTAAGTGTGACGATGGAAGATATTTCCAAAACTACTTTTCGTACAAGATATAGGAACAATGAATTCATGGTAATGCATTTTGGACTCACAAATTCTCTTGAAATATTAATGGACATAATGAATAGAGACTTTAGATATTACCTCAACAAATTTTTGGTAGTCCTTATAGATGATATTCTGATATACTCAAAAAACAAAGAGCATAATGAGGAGCATCTAAGAACTATACTAGAGACCTTGTGGAAGGAGAGGCTCTATCAAATGTAAAAAATTTGTGGTTTTTTTTGAAGGAGGTATCATTATTGGTCCATATCGTCACCAAAAATATGATATCTGTGGATCCCTACAAAACAGATGCAATTGAGGGATGGACAAGTCCATCATCAGTAATAGATATCCATATCTTTTTGGGATTAGCTAGATATAATTGAAAATTTGTGATAAATTTCTCACAATTGTCTAACCCTTTTATGAGCTATCTCAGAAGAGAGTAATGTTTATTTGGAGTGATTAATGTGATGAAATCATCATCATGTTGAAAAAAGGACTATCAATGTGCCTGTTCATACTTTACCCACAACTGGAGAACATTCTTTGGTATTCAGTGATGCTTAGAAGAAGGGCCTGAAATGTGTGTTGATTCAAAAGAAAAAATTCATTGCATATGCTTCAAGGAAATTGAATGTTCATGAATAGAACTATACAACACATGACCACAAGTAGGCTGCATTGATATTCTCTTCGAAAATTTGGCGGCATTATCTCTTTGGGGGGAAGTGTGAAATATATATGGACCACAAAATCCTCATGTATATATTCACATTGAAAGAGATGAACATGCCCCAACAAAGATGGTTAGAGCTGATCAAATTCTATGACTGCTCAATCCATTACCAATCGGGGAATGAAAACAAGGTGAAAGATACCCTAAGTAGAAAGGACCCAGTGATTCTATCAATGATGAGAATTGGAAAGGATCCAACCTAATAATATTTGATGAAGATGGATTTGGGAATCATAAAGAAGTAAACATCACAAATCCTTTCAAAAATCTCAATCATCACTTTTGGAATGGATAAGGGATGATTGAAAGGAAGATGTGGGACTTCAGAAAAAATTGGAAGCTATCGGAAAAGGGAAACCCTGGGAGTTTAATGTTAATGAATACAGAATTGTGAGATATTGGAAAAGTATATATGTTCCATCATGTCCAAAGATGAAAAAGGATCTTCTAGATGATTCACATAGTTCAATTTTTTATATTCACCCTAGAAACACATAGATGTATCAAGATCTCTATGTGAATTATTGGTGGGATAATTTGAAGAAGTTGATCATTGAATATGAATCAAAGTTCTTGGTGTGTTATCATGTGAAGGCCGAGAGGAATAATTCTAAAGGGTTGATGCAACCAGTGCCCATACAAGAATGGAAATGAGAGAACATCACCATGGACATTGTCACTGGACTTCCGAAAACATCCAACGGAAACAATTCAATCTAGGTTGTTGTATATTGTCTTATAAAGGCTTCACACTTCATTGATGTTTGGGAGGATTTATCATTTGATCAAATACCATGGATATATATCAGTTAAGTCGTAAGGCGGAATGGATTACCACTATCTATTGTATCCGATCGAGACCAAGATTCACCTCCACATTTTGGAAGATTCTCCAACGTGATTTGAATACTGAACTGAACTTCAGTATGGCCTATCATCCTCAAAATAATGGACAATCCATGTGGATTATCCAAACACTTGAGGACATGTTGAGATCATGCTCAATGGGATTAAAATAAGGGAGGGATCAAAATCTTCCTATGGTTGAGTTCTCTTATAGTAATAGTTTCCACCTGAGCATCCAAATGGGACCATATAAAGCCCTTTTTTGGGAAAAGGATCAGAACATCAACATGTTGGGATGAGGTCGTGGAGCCTAAGCCGCTTTTACTAGAAATGATCAACGAAATGGTAGAGAAGGTGAAATCTATTAAATAGCATATCAATCCATCATATAGTTGATAGAAGAATTATACAGGTTACCCTCAACGAGACATTGAGATTAACGATTGAGACATGGTATTTCGATGCATATCTTTGTGGAAGAAGGTCATGAGGTTTGGAAATAACGGGAAGATATGTCCATTGTATATTAGGCCCTTCATGATTCTTGACCATGTTGGGGTTGTGACCTATCTACTAGAATTTCTACTTACCATGGGAAAAGTACATGATTTCATTCATGTATCCCACTTAAAGAAGTAAATATCAGACCCTTCACATGTACTCTCTTAAGAGGTGTTACAGTTAGTGGATGAACTTTTTTATGAGGAGCAACCAGTGAAGTTCATATATTGTAGAGAAAAAATTCATTGAAAGAAGACAATTACCCTCATCACGGTGTTGTGGAGAAACAACAAGTTTGAAGAACAAGTGTGGGAATCATAGGATGCGATGATGTAGAGTTACCCACATCTATTTTAGTGTGGGAAAAGGAAATTTTGAGGGAGAAATTAGGATGGAAGATCGTAATGACCCATACATTCAATAATGGAAGTCATTATTGATCTCAATAAACGTCTCTTTATGTAAAATCATTATATAAAATTTGAACATTATTGGTTATATTTTAAGAATTGTGACCGTTGCTAATATAGACCTCAAACAGTTATCACATGATTACTATAAATATAGGGTTTTAAAAAATCCAAATTTACTAAGACAAAGGATGTGATGGCCTCATCCAGTAGCCTTGCCACATATGAAGCCCATTTTTCGGAGCTCGAAAAAGAGGTGGCGGCATTAGGCTTTACTCTTGACCAATCCCAAGCCGAGCTTCATTATGTCATGTTCGATCAGAACCATCTATGGGGGAAGTAGAAGTTGAGAGAGATAACCACGTGTGCAATGTTATCTGAGACACCCCAATAGTATGTCACTATTTCGGACCATAACCATAGGTATTATGTGGCTATTTTAAGGGGTTATGTAAATAATCCATAGTACTATGGTTATTAAATTATTTTTGTTTATAATAATGAATATACTATAATTTTATTATAGTTATCATGTAAATTGTTTATAAAGCACAAATTGATTTTTAGTTAATGTTAAAATAAGAAATATATTTTGATGAATTAATGGATTTTTGAATTAAATAATATTTTAATGAAATATTATTATTAATAATAAATTAATTTAATAAATATAATTGATCAAATAATTTTATGAATGAAATTGTAATTTTTATTATGTTTTGAAATCCATTTTTGTCAAATACCATGAATTTTCGATTAATGTTAGGTTCTTATTTTAAAAATAAAAATTAATAAATTTAGAAAATTATTTAGATAAAATTATTATTATTTCTGGAATCAGGATGTTGAAATTATCTAATGGTTAATTTTTCATAATTTTTTGAGACAGTCAAATTTTTGGGTAAAAATTAAACACTATTTAAATATATAATATCTTTTATGACATCATAGTGACCCAATAGTGATGTAATAAAATACTATAAACCTTATTTTTGGCCAATATTTGTCTTTCCATTAATATAATGTGATTTTGGGTCTTTTTGATTTATTTTACAATGCTTTAGAGGAACCTTGAAGACTTATTAATCATTTTGACTTTTTAGATTGGTTTCCTTAAGAGTGTGACTTACCTCCACATAAAAAACCAAATTTTTTTAAAATTTTCGGACTTTGTTCTTATAAAATATTTTTTCCACTTCCATTTTCCAAAAACCATTGGCAAAAACTTGGGATGTTTTGTGGTTTGGATTAGTTTATTGTGAGGGTGCCAAACCTAAAAAATAAAGTATTCCCTCACCTTTCTTATATAAACCCACCCAATCTCCCACTTCCTCCTCACTCAAAGCCTTTGGAGTTCGTCTATCCTCTTGCCTAATATCTGTAAAATTTTCAAAAGGTTCCCCAAGCACCCATGAATACTCTCTCAAGTCTCTCTCAAGCCTTAGGAAGCATACTTCCATGTATGGGTTTTTCTTCCTTTCTAATTTTTGTCCAATTATCATAATGTTGTTATACCATTTTAATTTCGATTATAAATGATGGGGTATGGTTTCAAACCACCATAATACTGTCCTATTTACTTTTTCATGATTGGAGACCCCTTTATCTCTCATTAATTGCCTCCCATGTACTCATGTTACTATGCCGAAATTCTGAAAGGAATTTCTCTCTCCTCATTTACATTAATGAAATTCTTTTGTATCATGAATATAATTTACATTAAATTTGTTGGGATATGTATCTATATAAGTATTTACATTCCATTTCATGTAAATATTATGAGGCACCTCTTTCCCTCTCTTAAACCATTTTTAGGTATTCTTACGTCACGCCGTTGTGCTGCTGAAATTGCACCGATTTTCCAATCCAATGCAATTGTGTAGTGAATACCATTACCATTTATCTATCAAGGTTATTCACCTTTACACATATTTACTTATTGATTATAACCATGTTAATTTATCATGGAATGAATGATGATATTTTGTTAATCCATTTTATATGATCCATATGGCACACTTATGCATGAAATGAATAGTTTAAGATGGGTGCACCCTTATAGCGCTCCAGTGCATTGGGTAAAGTCTAGCATCATGATACATCATGTGAAATGGGTTTTGACTAATTCTAATTCCATTGAAATGAGGTTTTACTAATTTTTCATGTTAAATGAGGGTTTACTCATGCTCTATGTGCTATGATCCTTGGCTCATGCTAATTCCATGTTAAGTGTTGTTGCCACATTTCCTTGTTATGATTATCATGTTTTATAAGGCCTTTATGTTATTGCTTCTCTTTTTCTCAATTGATATACATATTTTTTAACATTTATTGTACTGATCATTTTATTCCATGATTATTCTCTTACTGGTCATTATATCTCACCCTTTTCATATGATTTTCCTTAGGTTTTCTCGTACAATGCTATGTATGAAAGAATGTAGTGGTCATGTTATGTTATTTTCCAAAAAATATGTTGTATTTCATGTTTTAAGTTGTTATGTAATGGTCCTAATCACCAAATACAATAGAACTCTCATTATGATATGTTGTATCAATGTTATTTTATGTAATAAATTATTTTTAATTGTGTATTAAAATGCAGGGTTTTCATAGTGGCTACAGCTTAAAAATATCAAAAACATCTACGAAATTTTTAGAGAGACTCGTATTATTAAACATAGAATTATCAAACCATAAAAAATTATACTATAATTTCATATATCTATATCACATATTTTACACACATAAAATATTAAATGTTCCCTAAAAAATTTATCCCTCCTTCATTACTTAAAAAATAACATTTCACCAAGGTCTCTTAAATGGCCATAAATACTGAAATGAAATTGATCATGACATTTTTTCCCTAACGTTAACCGAAATAGAATCACATTTCATCCCACCATAAATTTTTTTATCCCTTGAATGGAAAATTATCACAGATTTAGGATGATATAAGGCAATTTTTGATTGATAAATAGATTAAAATCCCATTTCTGATGGTTTCCCAATAAAATTTGCATCTCACTCAAATAAATGGGATAACCATTCACCAAAAAAACTTTTCCTTTTGTTTCACTATCTAAACTATTCTTTAATAAATTGATGTGTTGGTTAAGTGAAAATTTCCAACCACTAAATGACATGGTATAAAACTCGTTGTTATATATTATCTAGAGCAACATGAAGCACATAATATAAATATTTACAATTATTAGGTAGTTAAAAACAAATTAATCAATTTGGAGTCCATAAAAAAACTTCAAACTTGATTAAATAATGAGGTTCCTATTTATACTATTTTCCCAAGAGTATATGTCATTGTAAAAGTGGATCATTGAGAAAAATATGATTACCTACAAAAATTTATAAAAGAAAATGATGCTGATTAGAATAATATTTATGTTAAATCTATGATTAATTTAAACAATACTTAATCAATTTCATGTTATATGTCATCACATGGACAATGACTAATCCACATGATGGTCATTTCTAACTATATACAGACCCTATGGTTACATGAAATGCCTCAAGAAAATTACTCAAATGACAATATTCAAAACATTGGCTAAAATATATTGTTATAATAAAGCACTAATAAGGAGATATTTTTTACACTTTATCAACTAAATTATATAACTCATACCAAAATAATTTATTCATGAATATGAATGTCTCCCATAGTGTATACATCTATATATGTATGTTATGTCATCCTAAACATAATTTAAAAACCCATTTTTTGAATACTATATACACCGAAATTGATATGTAAATAAAGGGTATCTCTTTGAAAAAAATATAATTTCATACCATAACGTCTTAAAATATTCCATTGTATATGTTTTGAAGGTCCTATACATTTTTTTACTCCATTACAAGTAAAAATATATCTGAATTCATGAGTCCATCCTTTATAAACCATATAAAATCATTACCAAAAGGAGTATGAGTAATCCCTAACACACCCTATATTTTGGTAAAAGATATTTAAATGCATGAATCATTGTTTTAATTAGATATTTATAACATGACATTAAGAATAATTTTTATAATACACTATTTTGAATTTCAAAAAATGGTCATCTACGGTTGTGATCCGTATATTATTAGGTGTCTATTATAACCAACACTATTTTTTGTAAATAGTAATAAACCCTTATGAATAGTAATATGAATTCTAATATGACCATAATGAATAGTAACTTGTACTATAATTTTATCTTCTTAAGGAATTAGGATAATGACATATTGAATTATTTTTCATGGTGTTAATAATTGTGTTAGAATTTTAATATTTTCATTTCTGAATAAATTATGATTTTATTTCAAATTTACGTTCATAATATTTGGTAAACAAGTATTAAAAAATGGTGTTCATTTTTTAATTTTATACATTGATAAATGGTTACTGTGATTTTTTTGGATTTTGTTCAAATTCATGAATTTTTTATGAATACTAAAATACAGTAAAATACCATGTATTCAAATTTTTAGTTAAATAAAATATTTATGACAATATGTCTAATTTAAGCCACAATATTTTGAAATCACTTTTTATTTTTACTATTTTTATCCAATGAAAGAATATTATTCATTGCCCTGAACAAAAATATTAAAATAATGTAAAACTCCTCCTCTCCTACTCTATAAATACATATCTCATTCTCTTATTCCGCTCACACCTCTCATTCCATTAAACGTGTCAATGTTTTAAAGATTCCACACTCTAAATCCCTTCCCCAAATCCATGACCTTATAGTCTATCCAAAAGGACAACACCAAAGGCTTTATGGATGATATCAATAACTGATCATGATGTAAGAAACATATTACTTTTTATGTGTTTTCTTTCAACTACCTTCATTTCTCATAATCTATTATTTTACATTTATCCAAGATACATGAAAGATTAATATTCTTATATCTTGTGGTTTTTATCATTTTTATGGAAATAATTTCTCAAAATACTTCATCTCCTCCCCATTTTATAATGACACTATTTTTGATGTGCCATTTACCAAAATCAAGGATGATATATTTGAATTTTTCATTACATATATATAAACTATTTTAAAAACTTTTTAATGGTAAAAAAAGAATGTAAATTGTATTATTTAAAATTTTTTATGTTCTATAATGAACATATAATCATTAAATTAGATAATATAATGAAGAAATTTCATGATTATCTAGGAACCACCATAAATGATCGAAATAAATATCATTAATGTTTTATCTAATAATTCCCCATAATATAAGAAAAAATGATTTATGGTATCATAATATGTTATATATACATATTAATAATATTTAATTCCACTTCTTGAATTTAATTTTTGTATTATAAGAAAATCAAATACAAACAACCCATGAATATCATGTAAAGAACGCTCCCAAAACAATGGAATAAATAAAATACTGATAATTATAAGGTAAAATTTTGTTATGAAATTATCATTAATTGTATTATAAACATGAATATGTTTATATAAGTTATTAATTACATTAATTTAACCATTATATAGGTGGTGTGAGAAAATTTAATGTGAGACAAACTCGGGGTAATGGTATTCCTATCCCAGTTTCCAATCATTGTGTTAACCTTCTACTTAATTATTTAGATAGTATTAAAAATATTTGTGTAACTAATTATGTTTATATTAAGATTAATTATGTTCATTTATAGTGTATATACATATTAAATCTACTATATTAAGTCTCACATCAATAATATGATGTTTTTAAGGGGATTTTCTTTTAAAATCGTTTTTTAAAATTTTGTTTTACTGAATTAGAAATAAATTATTTTTTCAAATTATTCAAGTTTTATTCTTATGTTCTAGGTCATTGGAATTATTTATGATCAATTTTGGGAAATTTATTTCCCTTCAATAAATTGGGAATGTGAAATTAGGAGGATGACCATACAGTTAATCCAAGTGTAACTGTGATGGTTACACAATAAGTTAATCGGGGGGGGGGGGTTACATTGTAGGGTAGTCGTGAGGTTTACAAATCCAAAGGTACAAACAATGGTTATAAAACAAATTATGTAATTCCCCAATATACCAATATTTTTATATTTATATTCATTATGTTTTCTACAAATCTCATAGAAATATCATGTTTCACATAGTATGATTATATGAGTGACCAAAATGTATTTTTGAATATGATTTCATACATTATGAGTAATCATGGACTATATGTTCTTTCATAGTATTGTATACATCACTGCCATTTCTATGCTCATATAATGTTTTTAATTTTTTTTTGAAATATTATAAGGATGTATAAAACAAATAAGAAATCCATGTTAAATGTTATGAATATTTTGTAATGATAACATGTTTTATTAAAAAATTTCATATATTTTTAATAAATTGATACTATTTTTATAGATTCTTCTTCATATGAATATGGAATGATTTGTATGTTTTATATCCCAATTCTCTAAAAATAAAAACATTAAATGATTCACAATATGTAATAATGTAAATTCTTCACTAAAATTCAAGATTATGTAATATAATAAGGCTCGGTCTTTATAGTTGGTATCAGAGGATGGGTCTGACAAAATTTGGGGTTAAGATGATGATAATAGAATATCATAAACGATTTTTTTAACTTAAGGATAATTTTAATTGAAATCATATTTAATTATTACCATGTTTCTTCAACTATGATATATTTTATTATAATGGTTTTATATAAAAGAGACTAGGAAGATGAAGTGGATATTTATTGACCGGAAGATATCCTTCTGAATATGAATCCCTGAATGAAAGGGATTGGAACTGAGTAGTTTGTGACAGTAATGCTTTAGTTGATGAAGAAAATAAATAGAGGCAGAATCCAAGCAAGAGAAAAAACAGCGGAAACACAATTTACCATGATGATAGTGGAACATTTTATTAGACAACACCCTCATACGTTCAGTGGATCTTATGAACTAGTATTGGTTGGAGGATGGATTAAATCCCTTGAAAAGTTATTAGATGTTATGGGATGTTCATATAATTAAAAGTTATGTCTTTCTATTTATTGTTTTTAAGGTGAATATGATCAGTACTGGTCAATAGTCATGAATATCAGGGATATATATGAGATTGATACCATAGAGTGTGATGAAATTAAAATTACTTTTATTGAAAAATAATTTTCTCACGATGGCCCAACATAAGATAGAGAAGCAATTCCTTGAATTGAATCAAAAGGATGATGATTTAGTGGATGTTTATGATGCTAACTTTACCCGAATATAGTGGTATATTACAAAATATTAATCTGGATCTTGATAGAAAAATAATCCACTTTTATACATGGTTAAAGGCAATGTATCGAAGGGAATTGGCCTCCCATTTATTCTAAAGTTATGAAAAACATGTCTGATGAGCTTAGGGTGAAGAAATACAGTATATTGATGATCATGTTCACATTTATAAAAACATCAAGAAGATGTATAGATGTAAATTTAGGGTTAATAATAAATTAATGAAATCTAATTGTAAGAAAGTCTTGTTTCCACTTTGTAAAAAACGGGTCAAAATGAACCCTAGATAATGCCTTACAAAAACTAGGAAGTGTTTTTGAGGTGGTAATGTTAGACATATGACCTGGAATTGTAATAAAAATCATCCTATGATTAGAAATGATCAGAAAATTATAACGTGTTTAAATGTGTTGAGATGGGTCATTGTGAAAATTCCTACGGAAAGAGAGATCCAAATGATGAAAATAAGCAATATTGTAAGTAGAAAAGTGTAATGAAATTCTTTTAAGTTACATTAGAAAATGTTAGGGCATACAATAATGTTGTATCAATCACATTGTTTTTTTCTCATATTTTCTTATAGTTTTGTGTCATACAAAGTCTACACATTTCATTATTTCTTGATGAATTTTATGGTAAATAGAAAATATCACCTCAAAAAATGAGTCTGAATCATATTATTAAAACAAAAGGGGGATATATTTTTTAAAGGAGGAATTATAAGAATATTTCTTTGATGGTTTGTAGTAGGACTGTATTTGAAAACCATATTTTTTTACATTAGTTGAGTTTGATGCCATTTTAGTAATGGATTGGCATTCTATTTATCAATCAAATATTGAATGTAGATCTAGTGATGATATTTTTTAGAACGTGTTTCAATTTTTATACAATAATGAGCCCTTAAAATAGATAAATTATCAAGATGATTATTAAATGTTTAATGATGTAAATTAATTTTATCTTGATTATATTTTTGAAAAAAGTGTAACTCTTTAGAATAATGATGTTCTACTGGTAAATGAATACCTTGAAGTTTTACCTAATTGGTTATCTAGTGTCATACCTGATCGATATTTCAACATCGCAATTGAATTGTTTCTTGATTCTAAGACAATTAAAAATCTCCAACATCAAATGGATCAAATAGAGCATATTCAACTAAAAATATTAGTTTGAAGAGTTCCTTGATAAAGTATTAATTTATCCTAGCACTTCACCATGGGATTCTCTGGATTTATTGGTTAAAAAGAAAGATTTTTCAATGAGACTTTTTACTGATTATATATCCTTGAATAAAATCACTACTAAAAACATGTATCATTTTCTTCACATTGATTACTTTTTTTAACATCTCTAGAGAGCTCAGTACTTTTCCAAGATATAATTCATAATTGAATCCCGCTAGCTGAAGGTGAAGGTGGGTGACATCTATAAAACTATTTCTCACAGTAGATATGGGAATTATGAATTTTTTGTTATTATATTTGGGTTATCTAATGCACTTTATCAATTAATGGATCTTATGAAAAGAATATTTCATGAGTTCATGGAAATGTTTTTGGTTATGTTTATTGATTACATTTTGTCATTTTATAAGAGTAAAGAGGAGCATCAAAAATATAAAATGGTTGTTTTGAAAATACTAAATGAAAATAAACTATATGTAAAATTTAAAAAGTGCTATTTTTTGCAACATATTTCAATTCTTAGTATCATACTTAATAAGGATGAAATTATAGTGAATCATGCAAAAAAATCGGTTGAGGACTGCCCAAGACCTAAAATTGATACATAGATTTTTACTATTCATGGAATAACATGTTATTACTAATGTTTTGTTAAAATAATTCAATATTTATCTGTCCCAGTAACTATGTTAACATGAAATGGGGTTATATTTGTTTGTGCAGAGAAATTTGATGTTTTCTTTTAGGAACTGAAAAAGAGATTGGTGAATGCTCCATTTTTTTCCATGCCTTCCCAAAATGGTTTGTTTGTAATTTACAATGATTCTTCCTTGACAGGAATTTTTTTTTGTTTTGATAAATAACGATGTGATAATATATTATGAATCAAGACATATATATCCTCATGAGAAAAATTATCTCACACGTGATTTGGAAATTGCTTCTACGATTTTTGCTTTCAAAATTTGGAGGCAAATTTATATAGATCCAAATGTAAAATATATGCTGACCATAAAATTTTTAAGAACATATTCACTCAAAATGAATTAAACATATGGCAGATATGATTTCATGAATAGATAAAAGATTATGATTCAATGATCAATTACCATTCAAGAAGACAAAAAAAATTGGTCGATGCCTTTAGTCAAAAACATCACGCATAACGAACCATGTTACATTGGGAATATCATACCTTGATTAAGGATTTAATGAATTTTGGAATATAAGTTATTGGTGCAGGACCTATATGAATTGTGTTTGAGTTTTTAGTATAGTCCATATTATTAGATAGAATTATTCAAGAAGAAAAAGACTGCGAGGTACAAAAAAATGTATATATGGCTAAAATGAGTATGATGCCAAAATTTAATGTCAATATTGTTTTTTTTCTAAGATTTAAAAAAACACTATTCCTTGTGATTCCTAGTTGATGAAATATTTTTTCAAGGATTCTTATAGTTCTCCATTTTCAATTCATCCTAGTTGAACTAAGATGTACTAACTCCATTATGAGTATTACTGGTGGGATGAAATGAAAAGATATATTATAAATTTTAATGTTAAATGTTTGAAATGTCAATAGGTTGAATCAGAGTAGATGTCACTGAAGGGGATGCTTCGTCAACTCATGGTACAGAGTGAAAATGAGAGAATATATCAATTGATTTAATGGTGGTACTATAGAATAATTTTCTGGGAAATAATCTAATATGGGTAATTGTTGATCAATTGACTAAATCTTCACATTTTCTCCCTATTCAAGATTCATTATCATTGGATTAGAATTTTAGAATATACCTATAACATATTTTATGGTGATATTACGTTCTTCATTACATTGTATATAACAATGATGCTAGGTTAACTTATAAATTTTTCAAGGGTCTTCAGAAGACGTTCTGTACATAATTAAATTTCAGTACATTTTTCTATCAACATTCAGATGGGAAGTCAAGAATGAATGATTCAAACATAGGAAGATATTGTTCGAGCTTTTTTAAATGGAATACTCGAGATGTTGTGATCATTTAATTTTTTTTGAGTTTTATTATAATAACAGTTATCATTTTATTTTACAAATGGAATATTTTATTGCGTTGTATGGGAAGCTGTGTTGAACTCTAGTTTTGTATGATGATGTATGGGGAAGGAAGATGATGAGACCATAATTAGAAAAGGACGTGGTTGAGATTGTGATTATGATCTAGAAATACATGAGGAAAACTCAAAGAAGGAAGCAATGTAAAGCATATAATAGGGGGAAATACTTATCTGTTAAGGTAGGTGATCATATTTTTCTTAGAATCTCACCATGTAAAGGTAATTTGATTTTTGGTGAGAAAGGAAATCAATTTCCAAAATTTATTAGACCTTATAGAATTTTGGAGAAACATGGACCAACTACCTAACAGGTAGATTTTACTCCAATTTTACCTGTAGTACACATTGTTTTTCATGTTTCATTGTTGAGAATGTATGTTCTACATTTGTCTCATGTTTTTATCCTAGAAGTATTTCAGCTGGAAGAGAGCATTTTTTATGAATATAAACCTGATGATATTTTTTATTGAAGAGAAAAAGTATTGTAGAATAATTTAATCCACTGGCTAATGTTTTTTTTGAGAAACCATGTTGTGGAAAAAGAAACATGGGAGACTACAAATAAGTTGATGGAAGGGTACCCTAACTTGTGTAATAAGTAAATAAAATATTGATGATGCAATTTCCAAATGGTGGAGATAATGTAACACCCAAATGTTTTTAAAATAATTTGAAATTCATGAATATCCATTTTAATATGATAGTTTTCACAATCATTTGAACATGAATTTTTGGCCCCTATATTTTGAAATTCAAAAAACTTTCATCTACAATTGTGATCAGTAAGGTATTTGTATTCTAACCGAATTGACATTATTTTTGTTGAATATTATCATACCCTTATGAATAGTAACATAAATATTAATATTAACATAATGAATAGAAAATAATAATATTATTTTATTTTCATAAGATTTTAAGATATTAAAATCATGATTAATTTATCATGTTGTTATGAAATGAGTAATAATTTTAAAATAGTTAATTTTTAATAAATTAATATTTTATTAAGAAATTAAATTAATAATATATAGAAAATTATTTTTATGAAATGGTGTCCATTTTTTAATTAAACTTTTCGGAGAATGGTTAGGGGTTTTTTTGGGATTTTTATGAAATTAAGGAATTTTTGATGAATAGTGAAATAATATAAAACACCATATGTGTAATGCCCTCACCCAAATTAACCAGTGGTGGTGCATTATTTTAATACATTTTCATGATTACAAGGAATCATGTCCTGAAACACCGATCAGTTTGGAGGTATTGTAAAATAGATTACTTATATTAACATTACCTTAAAATTTATAACATAAAACACAGCATAAATAATTCATTGAGGACACCATTATTCCCTTAGATTAAACATCCATATAAATTATAATACACTTTTTGGAATCCTTGGAAGATAAAACATAAAAAAAGGGTGATCTCAGAACCTCAGTAAGGATAAACAATATAGCAGAAGAAATCAAAAATATTCATAAACGTTTATGTCATGTCATAAAATTGAAATACATTTCCTTTAAACAAAAACATCAACATAATAGAGAAAAAAAATTAATTAACTTCCTTTAATTATTCACATGGATATTATACTAGTCGAATATTCCAAAATTACATTATTAAATAATCTCATAATGATAGAATGCATAATGTCAAACATCTTAGCCACAATGTCGTGACATCATGCCAAGGCCTTAAATATAAATTTTGTTAAAGCCTTGTTCAAATACACTATATTATCTCATGAGGCCTACTAATTCATCGAGGGGCCATAACGGGCCCCACCCATTGCTTATTATGTCCAATGCATTCCTTGTAAGAAAATGTTGAAACATAACATAATCATTCGCATTAAATTTAGCATATAAAATGCCAATACTTTATCTATAAAGCATGAATTGTATAAAAATAGCACATCCACCATAAAACAAATCTAACTCATTCAATACTATAATGAAGATTTTGTTATAATAAATCTACCCCAATCATGAATAATATCTTTTACATGATGTTTACATAGTTGAAAATGATCTGTAAAACTACTCGAGAGAAATACAAATTTTTCATGGAATCATTTAAATTCCACAAAATTTATACTGTAAGAAATTTAAAAGTTATTTTTCAATAATAGTTTCCCATACAGAATTGAAACTTTTGAAATGAATTATCATTTTAAATCATAAATTTCCATATAGATAAATCCTAAAATCCATTTTGAAAACATGGACATTAATGAGAATTATTTAGAAATATAAATATTTAAAGCATTTGAAATTATGTTTTAGATAATGCTTCTATTAAAAAAATATGTTTGAAATTATATTATGAAACATGGACATGGATAATAAATATGTCCCATAAAATACTTATAGATGAACAATCACAGATAATAATGAGATTGATGAATTAACCCTTGCCTTATACATTCCTTTGTTAATGTGCACGTTTAACCTCCCATATAATTACAATAGTATATTACTAAATTATACAAGAACCATATTAATATTTATGATATCATACATGATTCATTTATGAATTTATAATATCCATTAATCAATTATTTTTTTGTTAATGTATCATTTCGGGTAATAATCGATTTGTTTATAGTAATTGTTTTACGTTTTTATTCAAGATCGTTTCTCTAATATCATGATTTAATTACCTAAATTATATAATACTTATTTATATATCATATATATTCAGAATATAAATATGTATTATTGATAGATATAGGAAATGGAATACACCATTTATGGAGATGTGAGGTCGTACGTACGTAAAAACGTTGTTTCTGTTTTAATATCGTATTGAATGGAAGTAAGTGAATGATCAAAATGTAAACACAAATATATATATATATATATATATATATTTAAAGTGTAATTGTTATTTAATATATTTAATAATTATTAATAATAAATATTTTACAATAGTGAGTTTGATATACAGAGGAGAATGAATTAGAATTATGTTTTAGAATATTTAATTTAGTTAAAAAAATTTATTCAACCAAAACATAGGGTCTCATGGTTTATCCACATGGTTGGCCAATCCAAGAGCCAATTGATAACCATTTTCTCTAGGAAAGTGGATCATCACACATTGTCTTGTATGATTTGACTAAACATGCACAAAACACATGTCTACCCACAATCATAATTGTAGAACTGGAAACACTTACATGCATCCAATTTCATATATATTTTTTAATTGGGAAACAGTTATGAATCCATTATCCATCATTGTACAATTAGATGTACCCATGTGACCTACCCCCCCACACAGTTGGTAGTAACCATGCCCCAAGCCATTTTATTACAAAAGTTGGGGTCCAGGGTCAAAAACATAACTAGAAAGACTTGATAGCCTCAACATTGTCAATAGACGTTAATAATATGGAATTTTTAACCATTTTATTTTAAATTTTATGGATGGAAATTGATTTTTTCCTCATGAAATAACAACGATCATACAAACTTCCCCTTAATGAAATTTTTCCCCAAATATCCTTCTAAATAGTATTCAAGAATGCCTGAGAACCAACCCAAGCATTTTAATCATACACTAGCCTCCCACATCAACCTCTCATCTTGTACGCAATTGTTCTTTCACAGAACCAATAATAAAAGAGATGACCAAACCTCATAGAACCTTTATTCAATGCTCTACAATAGTATAAGATACTCTTAAAAGGACGCATCAAATTATAACTCAACCTCCAAAGAATGAAAATATTGAGACTACTATAAGTTATAGCAGTGTAGATGAGAGACAGAAAAGATATCATACATAGACTTATACCTCCGAGGTAATGAAAAACAATAGGCTAATAGTGTGACTCGCTCCCGAATCTTGAATGCACTAATATAATTCTGCAATATCATTCCATGTATCTTACGCATTCTGTGTCTGAACACATTATGGAATTTATGTAAACCTGATCCCCATCCTAAAACTCTAGATGTCATTTACGACAATTGATGGATTATTTCTATCGATACTATAGATTATCCATCTGCTTTTGAATAAATTAAACCTACATTATTGTTTCCAGAACAAGATGAGGTCCCAACATAGTAGCCTCGATTACCAATATCAAACATAGGATTAATCTATACGGTCTACTATACAATACTGCATTAGGATCAATATTATATTATCAAGAATTCTATTTGTGTTGGAGAATTCAATAATGGATATATGTCTCTCCCATGAGCTCCTAAAATCTGAGAGGCAAGCCCACAACAAGGCCTCAAATACCAGAATCATGCTATCTAACTTTCAATTAGTCTGAGGGGGGTATAAAATGATAGGAATCACATGTGTAAATAATTACCTATAAAACCCTTTCCATAAAAGGGAACCAAACTGGGCATCCCTATATGAAATGATTGTTTGTGGGACCCCGTTAAGTCATAAAATATCATAGAACTACAACCTCACAAGATAATTTAAAAAACGATCTCCTTGATATTAGGAAATGTTATTCCTTAGTGATCCTATAAAAAATCCCTTAATAAATCCCTATATCGAGGAATCCTTGGTAAAAATGTAATGAACATAGTCACAGAATCAATACACATCACCTAATGAATGGGTAACTACTGTAACATTCTGGCTAGACATTAGTGTTTTGGCTTCACCAGCTAACAGGTTAGACATCTAATGAAAAAACTATGTCTATCTTTTTTCATACCCATTCATTTGTGTAGGTTTTGTGAATATTGATACATATTGGTGTCGCCAGGCTGCGCTGCCCATGCTGATGCATAAATGTCTTGAATCATCACCCCGTGTTTTATCAGTGAATCCCACGCACAACCATATAAAATTAGAATTTCATAATATAATATAATCAAATATAGACTAAGATCCTCATACAAAACACTCGTAAAAATGGGCTCTCAGAATCTCATATCTACCTCATTTAATCACCATCATAATGGGTAGAGGTAATAACTAAATATAATAAATAAGTCTACCGATGAATTTTCTACCCCTTAAAGTGTATCTTAGAGAATAGATTCAAGATATTCCACTAGATATTTTCCAATTAAACTACATGTATATGAGTTATACTATGTGCATCAAACACACCATTTTTTTAAACTAGCATGTAGGAAAGATCAAAATAGAAATTCTACAGGAAATCAACAAAACTCTATAGAAACATATTTACATCGTGTTGTATAAATATGTACATGATGATTGTTGGTTCTGCATATCCAATAAAATGAAATGCAATTATGTAATTTCCTTAACAGCACAATGCATGAACTACCAAATCTAACTCAAGATCTTATGTCAGGAAATTAATCTTATGCTAATTAAACTACTAAGAACCAAACACCAGAACTCTATATTCCTACATAAACAATTCCACTAGCCTAATACATGATTCATCCTAGTAAACTATTTTAATCCTTCCAAGACAAGAAAAAATCCTTAAATGTACTGATATCAATCTCTCATTCTGTTCGTGAATAGTTTTCTCATAAGAATTTTCTCATAAGAATTTTCCTAAAAAAACTTCATGCCCCTCATAATAAATCTTGTTACCTGAGCTGATTAGAATGATAAGTCATATATGAAATGGGTATAATAACTTGATAACTCCACGAAACCATATACATTAAAATTTTTGTTGGGATTCCCCCAGGAACCTACAGATTTCAACTTCATTAGGTCAACTGATACTCATGTATCTATAGAAAATGTGGCTTATGAAGTGAATTATATCCATCCAGATGTCCAAAATGGTGATAATAAAATAAAAATTCTTCTATCTTAGTGTATCTAATAAAATCACAATATTTTTCGTATGGACATGGAAATTGTGAGAATACGCCTTGATATCCACTAGAAATATCATAAAAAATGTATCTAGAAAATATTGAAGGTTTATCAGCTCCATGAAGACTATTAGTGTGTTATTAAGACTGAATGATATCACTACATACTAATACAGACCAAACCACCTCAAAAAAATGTCCAATGTGTGTTTGATGGTCTTGCACACAGTTAATGACAATAGTTTATCTTATGCATCATCATGAAAAATTGAGATCATTAGAGATAGTAGAAGATATCATATATCATTGGTTGTTGATTCTAGTTCAATGACTATCATTTTGTTCAATTTCACGTAATCCAAACATATCCTATGGTTTCTATAATCCTTTTTCACAAAAATTGACATTCAAAACCCATAGGCAAGTATTGGATCAAATAAAACATATTACATATAAATCCTATAGAAATTTCTAATGATATTTTATCTTAGTTGTATCCATCATGTAAGGAGGAATGATTATTAGTGCATCTCATTCAACGATATCAATATAGAATTCTTCCACTCTCATCATATGTAATCTTAAAAATTCATCTGATAAAACAACCAAGAAATGATCAACCTCTAGAGGAATATATATATGACATGTTCCCAGATTATCCAGTTTTAATTTCCCAATTTTGGTTGTCATTCCACCCAGCCCTCAAAACCATGTACTGTCTGGGATCACATAGACATAACATTAAATCTTGTTAGTGAACTATTTACCCTCTACTACTGTGATGGTCTGGATTCAATGTTTTTTAGTCAATGATAGAATTAAACTAAAAGTAATATAATCATTCCCGATTATGACGTCAATAACTATAATCTCAAAAGAAAAAAGAGATCCCATAGGAAGGGAAAATACCTATCTTAATGGGGAACACCCAGAGTCGATGCACATTCTTCATTGTATTCCACAAAGGGTTGAAATGCATCATTAACCAATTAGTGGAATGAATAGTGAGCCTAATTCTTTCCATAGCATGAACAAATAAATGTTAGAAGAATCCCTTTTATGAAAATAGTATATTATATTGTATAATGTACTCAAATAGTACCTCTCATTGTTGATGGTCTTAGATCATTCAAATCTACTTTCGGTTTCACTACATATATAAGGCAGGATGCATGACCCTATGACACTACATGGATCCCCAGAGCAGATCCTCTTGGCAGATGCATCCCAACCAGGATTTAACTATAATGACCACGACCACCACCTTAGAATAATCAACTCGCTATGATCCACCTCAATTGATGATGAAAATATGATTACCCCACTACTTAACATGGTGTCCATGCACACCCTCTTTCACTAGTTTCTAGTGAAAAAATTCTTCCGAATTAATGTAAATAGCTCGTCTAGAAATTGAAACAATGGTAGATTGGGTCTCTCTATAAATTCGGTCTCATATGTCCCATTTTACTTGAAAGGTATAATATCTGATGGGTAACTCAGTTTCTATTCTTGACACTAATATCACCGCATATAAGCTCTAGAAGAAACATCCTACTACTACTCGATTCAATTATAGTTCCTAGTACTTAACCTCTATGGTTGTCATCTCTAGCAACTCTCATTTTATGCTATGTTATAAAAACCTAATTCACTATTCTATAAATAGTAATAGCTAAAATAAATTAACCTACACACATATTTTATAATAGATACTATCCTCAAATTACCTATATTAATATAACTCATCCCCAATTAGATTGGGATTAATAATGTGAGTATTGTAAAATGGGACATGTAATCCATTAGAAATTGTGTGCCTTTCTCCAGATGCATGAAATCGAGGGATCTATTTACCCTCAACATATCATGGTTGATGTTGTCATATTTGTACATATAAAAATTTCACCAAGACATCTCATGATGATTATCCATTTGAGTAATTACATCTCACCTTTTCTTGGAGTAATCGTGCAGTATATACGTAGTGATATTATCCCAACTCTACGGAGGTATCTCTAGATACTCAATGATATAATGCACAAAATCTATCTATTAATCTATTGAATATAGTCCTCAATATTAAAAAATAATGTAAAATGGTGCTACTAGATATTATACATCAACAACATTTCAAAAAATTTATTTATTTATTCTTTTTAAATATACAACATATTGATAATAAAATATATTATTTGTAGTAATGTCCTATTATGTTTAAAATTTCCATTTTCTCAAATGAACTGCTTTTAATGACATTATAATAAATGTAATTTTATAACATTATAAAAATAAATTTTATAAAATAAACTAAATTTAAAAATTCAAAATGATGAAATTAGCATTGAGTGAACTTTTGGGATATTTCTGAAAAATATTATTTTTTGATGATTTGTGAAAGCAATGGTTTTTAGTTAAAACCACCTTTTTTATAATTAATTATTAATGCTAAATGATATTATGAACACCTTTTATGGTCACATGAGATAAATATTACATATTATTATACAATTAAATTCATTAGAATCAATATCACTTTGAAATTGAATATAGAATATTAACAAACTTTTGAACTTTTTCAGACATTAAATTCACATTATTTAGTCCAATATATGGGGTTTGTACAAATCATAATTTTTACAATTCTATGAATGGTATTTAAAAAATTAAACCTAAATAATTTTATTTAGTTTATTATTTTGATTATTGTAATACCCGGTTAATTTTTGACCAAAATGATTAGTAAATGTGATTAAAATTAATCAGAATGTTTAATCAAAAATTAGAATTTATTAGGGGCTAAACCATAATATTAAGCACCCATATAATCTATAATCATTTTTTGAACCAATTAAATGTCCATATTTCATTTATAAACCTTCCTTTATTTAGAATTGTTGGTTTGGTAAGAATTTTTTAGGAAATAACATGTTCAGTCCTAGCACTACCCATTCCTAACACCACTCAAACCATTTATGTTCATCCATGATCTTCCCATGAAGTAATCCAATACAACCGACCATTGACCATGAATAGTACATTTTGGATGATAACATCTCAATGAATAATTTTGGCACAAACTAGAAGAAGATACCTTGAAATGAAGTAATGTATTCTCTCAAGCTCATTTCCTTTATTTCATTCTCCACCCACCAATATATTAATTCCATTATTTTGTAAAAAAATAGTAGTCTACATAAACTTGGATATTTTTAAGAAGCATCTGACCTACACACACACACACACATCTATCTAATGAATGTAGAATATAATGTTTTTATGTATGGCTATATATTGCCCCATGAAACGATGATTGTTTATTTCTCTATTACACACAATATTGTTGGCCATTATGATGTAAACTATGTTTATATATGTCATATATCATATTATAAATGTATTTGAGCTTATTTATTCCTTTTAAAACATATATCTCATTATGTTTCTTTTGGTGTTATTATAATAATCTAGATAGATGATGTGTGGACTACCACTCCCTCGAAGCGATATGATTCATCCACATACCACATGGAATGTATTATATATAGATTTAATAAAATTATATGTCATATATAAAATAGTTATTCTAATGGAATAGTGATATATATATATATTAATATTTCAATTATATACATTCTTTCAATACAACAATAAAAATGAAAAACTGCATTCATGAATGCCTTCGACTGACTGTCTCGATGAAAAATGTATACAATTATGTAATTCATTATGCTATAGATTATTATAATATAAACATAATAGATATATCAGATATTTATATCATTTTATACATTCTGGAATCATGATATAATATAAGGATAAATGATATAACAAATAAAGACACATGTGAATAACATAGATAATATTACCCGAAGTGAAACCATAACATACCATCGCTAAAAAGATTGCAATAAATGGCAATAATAAAACCATATAATGTAATATATATCAGAATATTATTCAATAAAATATTTATAATAAAATTATATTTCTTATACAAGAATCTTGTATGAATACAGAGAGAGTCAAGACATAAAGTAAGGGTATTTTAATCTCAATATTTTTTTTTTCAGATACAAGCAATGTAATCTGTTTTTTTCTTTTGTTATGCACCGAACCACTTTGATGAGGTGTACATACTTCCATTATAAATTATGTATATTGAATCCATTTTCATTCGTAAAATAATACGATTCATACAATTTCTTTTTCTTATATTGATATTATGATCCTAAGTTAAAATTTTATAAGAGTTTATTTAGAAAATAACCACATTGTTTTTCGAGAATATTTATGTTTACGATTCCATTAGTGAAATATTATGATCCATAGATCATGAATATTCATGAGTTTCCTTCTCCTCTATTTATTCAACACATTCTCAATTTCTATTTCTAATTTTTCACACCTTGGTACTTAAGTTATTGTTTTTAATATAATATAACCACCTCTCACTTTTTTTGGAAATCTATTATATTAAAAACCATGTTTTTAAAAAAGTTTTCAAAATACCATTCAAGATTATTCTCATGGAAAAATGAATTTTAAAAATGTTTTACGGTTTAAATACCTTCTGTTATATTTTTCCTATTATATTTTATAATAAAAAGGTTTTACAATGTTTTTATTTAATAAAAGTATTTTTCAATGTATATTTTTTATATTTTCATCAAGAAATGTTTTTAAAAGTTACCTCAAAAGGTATTCCCATATGAGATAACACCCATTGGTGTTAATGATGCTTTTATAGGGAATTATTCAATTTCTATATTCATATTAATTTCCAAAATGAGTTATATTTTTATGGAATGATGTTATGAATCTTGATTCTCTTTCATGGGTTATATTTTTTTGAAACCCAATTCATTTCACAGGTTATGATAATAATTAAATGATTATTAAAAATGTCTCTTTAAACATTTTATGATATGTTTACATGTTTTATATTTGTATGATTTCATTATGTGATGGGTGGAATATATATCTCAGTCCAATGAATTGTGTAATGATTTGTATATCTTCAAATTAAAAAGGGGAAGAATTAAGGTTACTCAGTTCATGTATATATCGATAGAATTAGGGTTACTCTGCTCAGTAATATAAGGACGGAATGAGGGTTACTCGTTTTAGTAAAACATGGCTTGAATGAGGGTTACATAGTTTAGTAATGGAATTTGATATCTAATATGGTATTGGTAATGATTCCTTGGAAACTATGGAAATTATTATATTTTTATGTGTTTCTACAATTCTCTGATTTATTCCTATGTTATTCTTTCATGTTCTATGCTCTTTATTTAATTGGGATTCATGTCTTGTGAGCCACCCATATTCATTCCATGATCTTTGATGTCCAGGGTATGATCTTATTTTTTTATGATCACATTCTCATAACCTTCTACACATGATTGTGTGCACAAGTTTCCACAGGTTACCAATATAGGACATTTGATTTAACAAATTTTTATGTTTCCCACCCCAATATTTAAAGATATTTGTTATGATTGAGGTGTCTATAAAAGTTTCTAGTCATGAAGAACCTAGTGGGAGATAATGTTTCTCACTTTTGTATTAGTGGTTATGAATTTCATGTTTCCAAAATAACTAATGTAGTTCCTTCATCTTGCATATGTTTTTATAATATTTAATTATTCCAAAAAATTAAAATAAAAATAATGTTTTGAAATAATGTGTTACTATATTTGGTATCAAATAAATGTTTAGTCATCCATTGGATACCATGGTGAAAAAATACTGGTGATATCCATAAGGACATGGATAATAATATTTATATGGGTAAGTAAAAATATATTAAAATTTAAATAAATTTTGGTTAAGGATATAGTGAGTGGTTTACTATCAATATTACCATATCTGTAAAATACAAGTGTAGGTGGCACAAGAAAATATGTATATAGGGGCCCCAAATTTGAAAAGCCTTTCTGGGAATGACTCAAGGTAATCTGGTACACAAAAATAGCCCTACAGAACTCCATATTTGACACTCTGAGGGGATATTCATTGAGAATTCCAAAACATTTTATGAACAATTATGATTTAATTAATCCTAAATTTATTATGTATAACCTTGGATAAACCTACGGTGTCATAGATTATGGAATGTGTCATAATATAGACTTCCTATAAGGGTTTTTTAATGATCGTTTCAATCTTCATTATGATAAAAATTTATTTCTCTAGGATTTTGGTCTTAGTCTGTGGCCCAAAATCGAAGGAACTACATTAATCAGGATTTAAATGAACAATACAATTATTTTTCACCAGAATAGATAAATTTTATGAGAGCTAGAATCGAATTATTCATTGTTATTATTACACATATTTTTTAAGATTTGAACCATGGTGGACATCTAAATAAGAAAAATGAGGAACATAATCATGTTTAGTCTTTCATGACTAAACATCCACATTATTTCATAGAGAAATATGATATATTTATAATTGAATAGTGGATTAGTACCACTGAAAATATATTTTACCTTCTTCCATATACAGAGAGTGAGTAGTCATTTTAGCTATTTATATGTTATAAGGAGAATTCGATTAGCGGGGAACTCTAATAATGAATATGACGTAGCATGATTAGATTGAATCTAAGGTTTGGGATGACTTCAAAAAATTATTTTTCAATAATTATATTCCCTTAATTATATGTATCGTGGTGGAAAATTAGTTCCTTGAGTTGTAGCAAATAGAAGACGAATCAGTCGATAAATAAATTCTAATTTCATAAGGCATGTGAGGTAATCTTTAGAAATCATCATCTAAAATAAATAAAATGTTAATAAGTTATGTAGTTGTTTAAATCCAAGTCTCATAAGGGAATTCTCCATAAAATACATTTATTTCTATGCTAATATTTTGTGTTGGGAAGTAAAACATGAAATAGAGGTAGGAGTCATGTATCAATCTCATAGATTTGATAATTAGAGGAAGATAAAATTTAATGAAATATTTAAAAACAAATTGGAATATAAGGTGAACATTCAATTATTATCAATTTACTGGAAGAAGAATGATGGAAATTGATTATGTGGAATAATAAATGATTTATATGAATATGTGAAGGCCATCATGCAATTGATTTCTATGGTGACGGGAAAATGTTTTCTCAAAATGCTAATGGATAAAAAGATTCACATAATGAACCTCCGAATATTTATTGCATAATGTTTATGGGGAATTGGAAATATGTTATCTACTTTCCAAACTCATTGGATAGTGGTTATGATCGATGTTAGAAACCTCTTTAGCTGAGGGATAAATGTAAATCTCATGCAATAATAATTTTTGATGAGGGGAAGGATAAGAACAAGATGAAAGCTACACATACTATCCACTATAAAATTTCGAATGTTGTATTTTATTCTAGATATATCAATCATTACATATATAAAAAAATTATATGGGTTTAATGATTCCATTAAAACAATTAGAGGTGGATGTAACAGTGAAAACCATTAATGGTAATGATTTCATCTCAAGTCTTTGATTACATTCTAGTATTTGTTTGTGGGAATGTACTTCCTGTAGATAATGACATTCCTCCATTGGTAAAATTTAATGTAATCTTATGAATGAATTTTATTTCCCTACAAAAATCCAACATAAATTTTAATAGATGGGAAGTTACGATCAAAATTTCAAACCCTCCAATGATCATCCATCATGGTGAAAATATGTCTGAACATACATTGGATATTATATCTATTGTATGGGTCCTAAATCACATTCAAAACGTTTTTTAACATAAATGGATAGTTAAGGGATATACATCGATGATTTTTACATTGATTGGGATTTATTGGATGTCGTTTCAAAAGACTTTCCCAATCTTTCACCAAAATGTGATGTTTATTTCTCAGTAGAACATATACATGGTTCCACACCAATTTCAAAAAATTATTATAGAATTTCCATGATTGAGATTCAATAATTAAAAAAGAAACATCATGAATTTTATGATAATGTATTCATTATGCCAAATGTGTCACCTTGGGGTATAAGAGTACTTTTTATGAAAAATAATGACGGATCAATATGACTCCACATTGAATATCCGATGTTGAACAAGATCAAATTAAGGAACAAGTATCATCATGCCCATATTGATGACTTGTTTGATCAGTGTGTCATCACTCAACACCCAGGGCCCATTATGTGACATGCTCCATTCCAACCTTTTAATGGCTGTGAGATGGATACTAGCACTGAAGTTGTTAATAAGCAAATTTTAGGTGTTTTTTTGAGTAGTTGTATGAACACTCAAACAACCACATCCAAAATGATGGAAAAATTAAACATGCATGCCACTAAACAAACTCTGAATAAAAGCAAAACTCATTGGTCAAATGTGTCAGAATATAATCCCAACAAATGTTGAACTGAAAACAAGAAAAAACTTGGAAATATAATTTTTGTCCATTGAAAAACCCTAATTATGAGAAATTATATAGTAGAAGTCGAAAGATATAAAAGTATGCCCCATATGCTGAGTCTCACTAGGCATCGCCTCGTCCTGGGCCTCCATGTTCTCTACCATGTCTCTAGTTGTCTTCACCAGACACAACATGTGCTGGTGAAGCCCTTGCTGGTGTGAGAAACAAAATACTCAGTTGGGTCCCCAAATAAACAAGGTCAGGGAACAATGTAATCTACAATATTAACCATGAACAATGAAAACTAACACCAAGTATAATATATTGTATTGTAATACCCCGAGATTTTATGAAAAATATTATTTTAATTTCATTAATGTCTTGCTACACCAAAAGGAGCTTGCACAACACGCATCCTTGACTTGCCTTGCATTACACGCAATCGCGACCTTCCTCGATAGCGTGTGTAGTATGCAATAACGAGTTTCACTAAACAACAATATGCTATTAAAATATTATTAAAACTAGCCGTAATGAATAGTAATAACCACTTTTTGAAATTTTGTAAATTTTCTTTTTAAAAATGGAATTTATTTTTGGATTCGTAATATTGAAATTAACTTAGGGTGAAATTTTGGTGATTTTCGGATAACATTCATATTTTGAAGAATATTGGAAATTAATAAATTTTAATTAAAAACAAATTTTTCAATAGAAATAATTAATAGTGATAAATTATTAATTTGATTGGTTTTAAAGTATATTTCGAATATATTTTTACAATTTAATACAATGATGGTCATTGGATGTAATTTCACATTTAAACCAGTTATAAACAAGTTTCAATCTTTTGATAGTTATTCTCTCTTAAAAACACGCTATTTGTTTTGATGACGGGAATTAATTTTTAAATTAGTTAATGCAACTGATGTGTTTTGAATTTGGTAGAATAGACATCATTTTTTGAGTTCATAATATCAAATATATGTTAGGCCTAATTTTTGGTATTTTTCTGAAAACTTTCAATTTTTGATGAATAGTGAAACCACTATTTGGTAGTTAAAAAAAACTGAATTGTTCATAAAACTTAATTTTACCGCTTCTGTGAGTGGAATTTCAAAAATCCGAGAGACACGGTTGATTTCAGTAAGTAAAATGTGGTTCAATGAGATGAAAATAATTTTTTGGTGAATAGTAACTTTTTACTTTTTTTAACCACGGTTAAAAGTAAATAGGGTAATTAAGGGTAGAAATGATATTATTATTACCCTAACTCATGTCCTAATTTTATTGGACAAGTTTAATTCGACCAAAAACAAACTTAGGAATAAAATATGACCATTTAGGCCCACTTGGATTAGATTAGGACATTTATTATTAATTTATTTAAAGAAGGGTTAAAAGAGTTAAAATCAAAGTTTATTTACTAAAACATTTTTAATATGGGGTTATACATAATATAAATTATACTATAAATAATCATTAGAAATATAAAAAGATTTCCTACATAATGGTATTTTATTTGGAATTTTTAGACATTAAATAATTTAATTTATTTATGACATAACGATGATGAAGTAATTATCTTATTAATGAAATATTGACATAATTGATGTTATAAATTTCCAAATAAATATTATTTGAGACTTTTTATGAATTCCACTAATTTTAGAGGTTAATATGACATGTTAGTATTGATTTAATTAAATTTTTTCTAACTTATAATTCTGTTATGATTTTCAGAAAAATCAATTACTAAATAGTGTCAAAATTGACATAAAATAGTTTTTAAAACAAATATTATATTATTAATTGTTATTTTATTCCTCAAAATCTAAGGATCGGCCAAATTACTTAGATAAGGTTATATTTATTAATAATAAACAATTTGGGGTTCTTTTGGCTTCTTATAGTAAGTTTATTAACCTTATAGTGTAAGAACACAAGAAGACACGGTAAAAGTAAAATTATTTAACTTAATGTTAAATATAAATGATAAGGTTAAAATAGGAACCTAAACTTGTCTAAATTCTATTGTATAAGAGGATTTAGACCCATACCCACCTTAGCCTCGAAATAAATCAATTTGGAGCTATTCAAAACCTAACTTGACTTTATAATAAAATAATATGTTTAGTTATTCCAAAGGTGCCCCTCTCCTCCCTTATAAAAGGGCACCCCCTCCCTCTCTTACTCACACAACTTTGAGCCTTCAAGATCAGCCAACCCCTGCAGAATTATCTTCTACACTTTCCTAGAAACATCCTAGAGGTTCTGGTCTTCCTCAATGACCAATTTTAGTGCCCTAAGAGGAGGTCTCAAAGAGGCGCTTCAAAGAAGAGGTAATTTCCGTTACCAATTCTTTCACCTTTATTTCTTCTTCCACTTCTTCTTCTTAGGTTGTTTCATTATGAAGTAATAACATCTGTATCACTCATATAATGATATGTTATTATAAGTACAAAACAATCTTAATTCACCATCTATCCATCCTACGGAAAACGAAATCACCACGCGTGCGTACGTATAGAATACCGTCTCCACGTCGTGGTGTAATATGTTTTTCCACCAACACCTTACATGGATGGGTATTATGGTGTATAGAATAACTATACATAGTTATTATAACATCATAATGATCCTGATATATTGTATCATCTACTCCAATTCAATTCAATAATTATGGAAATGATATCATCGCTCGTGCGTACGTACGGACTACCGTCTCCACGACGCGATGAGATTCATTCTCCATGTTAGCCATTTAAGAATGAATATAAAGTATATATAAGCAATAATAATGAAATATATGACATTATAAAGCTACTGTATTTATGTGTATATATATGTATGTCATCTACTTAATTCCACTCAATTCAATAAGGAAACGAAAACAGCATTCATGCGTACGTACGGCCTACTGTCTCCATGAACGGTGTATTTCTTTCCATTTATCGATCCATTATATATATGTATATTCTGAATATATATATATTATATATAAATCATGTTTTATATTCTATAATTAATTAATAATGATCTATGTAATCATATGAATAATTACAAGTTAAAACACGAACGACAAAGGAGACGATTTTACCCAAAACGCTACTTTAACATGAATTTACAAAAGAACGGGTAATATAAAGTCATAAGTGAACCATATATGATATAATAACAATGAATATGATTCTGTAATAAGTCAATGACATTATTTAAATCATTATATAGGAGGTTCGGACACATACGAAGCAAATCGGACCTAAGGTAAGGGAAATATCACAATCTCATTTTTATCCGAGATTGTTTATACTTTCAAATTTACTGGGGTGAATTTTATCATCCACATCATTATTTCCTCAATATGTAATATTTAAATCATTCTACAATTGGTTAAATCCAATTTTACCCTTCGGTGAGTTTTCAGTAAAAGGTATGAATGGAATCTTTTGTCATTTTTTGTACGAGGTACTTTTTAACTTTTCCGACAAAAGTACGAAGAATGTTTTTTAACTTATACTACATGAATGGATTTTTAAAACATTATTTCCAAGAAGCATCCTTTACAAGTTTTCTATATTATTTTTATTCAACTTATTTTAGTTTAAAACTGTATGACATGTTAAGAAAGGAAAATGTTTTTTAAGTAGAAAGGATATTTTCCTCAAGAATGGAGTTCAAGTGTTTTGTCAAAATTATTTCCCATCTAAGATAATAAAGGGATCTGTTTCTATCCCTATTATTACTTGGATTTGATTATGTTGTGATGGAAATATTTTTATGAAATATTTTATCTTATATGAATTGTTTTATGATGTCACAATGTTTAAAGATTCCCATTTTTATTTAATGGGTTATGCAATGATGTATGATTTATGATTTTGTGGCACACATAAGAATGGTATCATTATGAGATGGGTGGGACATATATCTCCCTCCAATTAATTGGGTAAAGATTTTATATCTCATGAAATAGACATGGCTGGAATGGTAGGTTATACCGGTTCAGTGAAATAGGATTGAAACGAGGGTGACTCGGTTCAGAAAGGGACTTTGTCCACTAAGATAGTCTTGGCAATGAGTCTTGACTAACAAGAAATGATTCTCTATGATTATGTGTGTATTCCACAAAGTTTCATGTTTTAGGTTATGATTATTGTGATTACATTTCACTACCATGATTTATCCCATGTTATGAAATTATGATCTCTTTTGCAGGTTAATATTTCTAAAAGTTATGTGCTTATGTATATGATGTGATTGATATTTCTTTTTTTTACCCTTACTGAGCATTTCAGCTCACCCTTTTATTTTTTCTTTTTCCCCAGGATATAAAGAAAGGTTTTAGGTATTAAAAAAGGAAGATCTTTATGGGAGATGTTGAAGATCTTTCACCAGGATTATAAGATTATATTCCGAGTTTCCAAAGACACTAAACTATTACGATCCTTGTGTGTGTGTTTTTGTTATGTACTAAGTATTCCACAAATGTAATGTAATGTCAAAGTAAGTCAAGCTTCGGGCCTCTACAGTTGGTATCAGAGGAAAGGTTTAGTCAACCTTTGGAAACTAGGATGCGAAAACGTTAGTGAGATCCCTAGAGATATTTCTAAGGTATGTCTAAGGATGTACCTAAGGATAAGTATACGTATAGGATATAGTCCTAGAACTATGGTAACGATATTAGATTAAACCAAAGTTGTTAGATATTGAAGTTACTCCCCCTTTATTATGATTTTTTCCTCTAACACTATTCTTTTTGGGTTTTAGAAAATGGCTGGAAACAAGGTGATTCATGATAATGGAGGATATTATGGACAATGGAATGATATTCTTCATGAGAAACCAAATGAAATGGGATTTGGAAGTCCAACCATCATTATTATTCCGAATCAGCAATGTCATAATATGATCAATAAACTCAAATTTGGTAAGTTTCCTGACTCGGCTAATAAGATAAAGATGGAGTTTCATGATGGTCATAGAGGAATGAAAGTTCAATTTCCCGTATGTAAATCATGTGGGAAGAGGCATCAAGGAGAATGCTTCAAAGGGACTGGAAGATGCTTTGGGTGTGGAAAAGAAGTACACAAAGCTAGTAAGTGAAAAGGAAAAGGTTCAATTAACACCAGGGATGAGGATAATGGTATTGCTACGACATCAGCAATGTTTAAATTTTTAAATGTGGAATGTACGGGCACTATACAAACCAATTCCCTAAGGAAAAGTCTCATGAAGAGAATCAGTATGGTCGTATGGGTAGTATTTATGTGGATGATGATGAAGAGACTACAAATGATATGTGAGATGAAAGAATTGTTGAAGATTGGTCAATGGTTTAAGAATGTAGTAGAATGATTACATGTTTATCAAGTGTAATGTTATATAAGTAATCTCATGGTACTATGGAATAAAGAGACATCTAAGGATTGTTACACTATTGTCTTTCCATATGTTTTGAAAGTATGTGATGAATGGTACCAGTATTTTTGTAACGTAGATGATATGCTCATAATGAAGGGACAAGAAGATAATGAGATGTTTGATTGTATTCATGATCTCATGATTGATATAAGGACTAAGTATATAGAATTTTGAGGATTTTTGTATGTGGAAAGAGTTATCTTTTGACAGCACTCATGTTTTCACTAAGATTCAATCGGTATTCATTTTTCAAGAGATTACATGATTATGGTATTCACATGACTGGAAATGTGACAAACAAGATATACGAGGGGTAAATGATGGCATTCACGTGATCATTTTCTCTATACTATGAGCTTGGACCGAAGTATTTTAGATAAGCCTAAAGATTGGAATGGATTATGTTGGACATAATTTAGGATAAAACGTTTTTCGATATTATTGATGGGATGTTATAGTAATATAGATTTAGAAAAAGGACAACCTGCAGGACGGGCGACAGCCCATCGCGTCGGACAAGGCTGTGGGAATCGAACCCGCAACTGAAGTGCGACTGGCCTTTATCGCCTACCACTGGCCTACATGAAGTCCAAGTTTAGTAGAAACTAGTTTTATTATATTAAGAAATATGATATATGAAGTATAAGTCCATTTTAGGAACCATATATGATTAATCTCACTATAGAATGACTTATGTATATTTAATAACTTTTGTTAAACTTTTGTTTGAAACAGATGGAATGACCCATCATTCTATCACATGATCTGTTAATACTTCACGAATAACAAATTCAACTTCATTTCTTTAAGAGATGAAGTGGAAATTGTTCAAAGCACGAACAACAGAGAGATTGTACCAAAATCAAGTAAGTATTTCTTCTAATTCAAAATTTTCAACTTTAGGGAAATGATATTGAAAACCAAAAATGTTGTCCTAGTGATCTTACATCTGATGAATCAGATGGTACCCTATATCATCACAAATTAATGGATTTGCGATTGTTGGCTTTTTCATAGCCATGTTCTCCGCCACTCTCCCTCAGAACATGATGGTTAGATTTTTCTTCCATATCCATATTTTCACCTATGTGGAAACCTAGTGATTAGTTTATTTGGGTAACCGTTACGTTTCATACTTTTGTTTTTTAATGATTGGTTTTGGTATTCCTTTTTACGATGTGGGTTTCTATTAAAGAAACTTTCATGTAGTAAACCATTTATAACCCCGACGAATTTCGAGGCCGAAATTCATTTTAAGGGTGGTAGAATGTAACACGCCGAGGTTTTATGAAAAATATTATTTTAATTTCATTAATGTATTGCTACAACAAAAAGAACTTGCACAACACGCTTCCTTGACTTGCCTTGCATTACACGCAGTCGCGACCTTCCTCGATAGCGTGTGTAATACGCAATAACGAGTTTCACTAAACAACAATATGCTATTAAAATATTATTAAAACTAGCCGTTATGAATAGTAATAACCACTTTTTGAAATTTTGAAAATTTTATTTTTCAAAATGGAATTTATTTTTGGATTTGTAATATCGAAATTAGCTTAGGGTGAAATTTTGGTGATTTTCGGATAACATTCATATTTTGATGAATAGTGGAAATTACTAAATTTTAATTAAAAACAACTTTTTCAATCGAAATAATTAATAGTGATAAATTATTAATTTGAGTGGTTTTAATGAATATTTAGAATATATTTTTACAATTTAATACAATGATGGTCATTGGATGTAATTTCACATTTAAACCAGTTATAAACAAGTTTCAATCTTTTGATAGTTATTATCTCATAAAAACACGCTATTTGTTTTGATGAAAGGAATTAATTTTTAAATTAGTTAATGCAACTGATATGTTTTGAATTTGGTATAATAGACATCATTTTTTGAGTTCATAATATCAAATATAGCTTAGGCCTAATTTTTGGTATTTTTCTAAAAACTTTCAATTTTTGATGAATAGTGAAACCACTAAGTGGTAGTTACACAAAACTGAATTGTTCATAAAACTCAATTTTACCGCTTCTGTGAGTGGAATTTCAAATATCTGAGAGACACAGTTGATGTCAGTAAGTAAAATGTGGTTCAATGAGTTGAAAATATTTTTTTGGTGAATAGTAACTTTTTACTTTTTTAACCACGGTTAAAAGTAAATAGGGTAATTAAGGGTAGAAATGATATTATTATTACCCTAACACATGTCCTAATTCTATTGGACAAGTGTAATTAGACCAAAAACAAACTTAGGAATAACATATGACCATTTAGGACCACTTGGATTAGATTAGGGCATTTATTATTAATTTATTTAAAGAAGGGTTAAAAGAGTTAAAATCAAAGTTTATTTACTAAAACATTTTTAATATGGGGTTATACAGAATATAAATTCGACTATAAATATTAATTAGAAATATAAAAAGATTTCCTAAATAATGGTATTTTATTTGTAATTTTTAGACATTAAATAATTTAGTTTATTTATGACACAACGATGATGCAGTAATTATCTTATTAATGAAATATTGACATAATTGATGTTATAAATATCCAAATAAATATAATTTGAGACTTTTTATGAATTCCACTAATTTTATAGGTTAATATGACATGTTAGTATTGATTTAATTAACTTTTTTTGAACTTATCACTCTGTTATGATTTTCACAAAAATCAATTACTAAATAGTGTCAAAATTGACATAAAATAGTTTTTAAAACAAATATTATATTATTAATTGTTATCCTATTCCTAAAAATCTATGGATCGGAAAAATGACTTAGATAAGGTTATTTATATTAATAATAAACAATTTGGGGTTCCTTTGGCTTCTTATAGTAAGTTTATTAACCTTATAGTGTAAGAACACAAGAAGACACGGTAAAAGTAAAATTGTTTAACTTAATGTAAAATATAAATGATATGGTTAAAATAGGAACCTAAACTTGTCTAAATTCTATTGGATGAGAGGATTTCTACACATTCCAACCTTAGCCTCGAAATAAATCAATTTCGAGCTATTTAAAACCGTACTTGACTTTATAATAAAATAATATTTTTAGTTATTCCAAAGGTGCCCCTCTCCTCCCTTATAAAAGGGCACCCCTCCCTCTCTTCCTCACACAACTTTGAGCCTTCACGCTTGGAAAAACCCTGCCAAATTCTCTTCTCCACTTCCCTAGCAACATCCTAGAGGTTCTGGTCTTCCTCAAAGACCAATTTTAGTGCCCTAAGAGGAGGTCTCAAAGAGGCGTTTCAAAGAAGAGGTAATTTCCGTTACCAATTATTTCACATTTATTTCTTCTTCTACTTCTTCTTCTTAGGTTGTTTCATTATGAATTAATAACATCAGTATCACTCATATACTGATATGTTATTATAAGTATGAAACAATCCTAATTCACCATCTATCCATCCTACGGAAAATGAAATCACCGCGCGTGCGTACATACGGAATACCGTCCCCACGCCGTGGTGTAATTTGTTTTCCACCAACACCTTACATGGATGGGTATTATGGTGTAAAGAATAACTATACATAGTTATTTTTTCATCATAATGATTCTGATATATTGTATCATCCAGTCCAATTAAATTCAAAAATTATGGAAATGATATCATCGCTCGTGCGTACGTACGGACTACCGTCTCCACGACCTGATGAGATTCATTCTCCATGTTAACCATTTATGAATGATTATAAAGTATATATAAGCAATAATAATGAAATATATGACATTATAAAGCTACTGGATTTATGTGTATATATATGTATGTCATCTACTTAATTCCACTCAAATCAATAAGGAAACGAAAACAGCGTTCATACGTACGTACGACCTACCGTCTCCATGAACGGTGTATTTCTTTCCATTTATCGATCCATTATATATATGTATATTCTGAATATATATTATATATAAATCATGTTTTATATTCTATAATTAATTAATAATGATCTAAGTAATCATCTGAATAATTTCAAGTTAAAACACGAACGACAAATGAGACGATTTTACCCAAAACGCTATTTAACATGAATTTACAAAAGAACGTGTAATATAAAGTCATAAGTGACCCATATATGATATAATAACAATGAATACGATTCTTTAATAAGTAAATGTCATTATTTAAATCATTATACAGGAGGTTCGGACACATACCGAGCAAATCGGACCTAAGGTAAGGGAAATATCACAATCTCATTTTTATCCGAGATTGTTTATACTTTCAAATTTACTGGGGTGAATTTTATCATCCACATCATTTTTTCCTCAATATGTAATATTTACATCATTCTACAATTGTTTAAATTCAATTTTACCCTTTGGTGAGTTTTTAGTAAAAGGTATGAAAGGAATCTTTTGTCGTTTTTTGTAAGAGGTACTTTTTGACTTTTCCGACAAAAGTACGAAGAATGTTTTTTTAGCTTATACGACATGAATGGATTTTAAAACATTATTTCCAAGAAGATTCCTCTACAAGTTTTCAAGTTTATTTTTAATCAACTTCTTTTAGTTTAAAATTTTATGACATGTTAAGAAAGGAAAATGTTTTTTAAGTAGAAAGGATATTTTCCTCCAGAATGGAGTTCAAGTGTTTTGTCAAAATTATTTTCCATCTAAGATAATAAAGGGTTCTGTTTCTATCCCTATTATTACATGGATTTTATTATGTTGTGATGGAAATATTTTTATGAAATATTTTATCTTATATGAATTGTTTTATGATGTCACAATGTTTAAAGATTCCTATTTTTATTACATGGGTTATGCAATGATGTATGATTTATGATTTTGTGGCACACATAAGAATGGTATCATTATGAGATGGGTGGGACCTATATCTCCCTCCAATGAATTGGGTAAAGATTTTATATCTCATGAGATAGACATGGCTGGAATGGTAGGTTATACCGGTTCAGTGAAATGGGACTGAAACGAGGGTGACTCGGTTCAGAAAGGGACTTTGTCCAATAAGATAGTCTTGGCAATGAGTCTTGACTAACAAGAAATGATTCTATATGATTATGTGTGTATGCCACAAAGTTTCATGTTTTAAGTTATGATTATTGTGATTACATTTCACTGCCATGATTTATCCCATGTTATGAAATTATGATCTCTTTTGTAGGTTAAGATTTCGAAAAGTTATGTTCTTATGTATATGATGTGATTGATATTTTTTTACCCTTACTGAGAATTTGAGCTCACCCTTTTATGTTTTCTTATCCCCAGGATATAAAGAAAGGTTTTACGTATTAAAAAAAGGAAGATCTTTATGGGAGATGTTGAATATCTTTCACCAGGATTAGAAGATTATATTCCGAGTTTCCAAAGACACTAAACTATTACGATCCTTGTGTGTGTTTTTTTTATGTACTCAGTATTCCACAAATGTAATGTAATGTCAATGTACGTCAAGCTTCGGGCCTCCATAGTATTGAATGTAAAACCATGGTCATATCATCGAACACCTTAGGCTACAACATAATTCCCTCTAAACGAGTATAGTGGGCATGTTGGGTCATAGAAAAACCACTCCCTATCAAACACAGATTATTTTGGAACTCCTCCCTGAGTAGTACCATTGGTATGCGGGGTCACACATACGTTGTTCACCACAAAGGTCATGTCAGGTCACACAGAAGCGACTTCCCGCCATGTCTATACTGAGAACTCCTCTTATCGAGTATTATAGGTCTGTCGAGTCACACAAAACCACTTCCCACCATGGGCCTATAGAGTCACATAATGCTTCTTCCCACTTGACCATCATAGATGATCTATATAATGGTTGTTGTTAGCCGTATTCACGAATCATCCAAAACTTGGGATTCCCCATGTAGTGTTCTTGATTTTGAGAGAGATTATCAAAATGTAATTTTTCATAATAAAACATACATGAAAATATTCATAGAGCATTCCAAATGAACCTCTTTATTTTGATGGTTCCAACACCAAAAATGGTTTCTAAATTGGGGAAAAGGGTTGAGAAATATTTGGTGTTTTTCCGAAATAGGGTCATTATGGGTCCGAGTCTGATCTGTATCGGGATATCCCAACTAATCCAACCCAACCTAGGGTCCACCGATTTGACCTGAGTCTGCTGATAAGACCAGAATGCAGCCCATCCTGTGTTTAGTCTGACCCAATGTGGTGATTCTGGCGAGTTGGGCTGACACATTCCCTACCCGGTCAGTCATTGGTAGATCGGCTCATGGCCGGGATGCTGCATCCACCAGTGTCTTCTCCCCTACCACATGAGTTGTCCACATGGTTAATCATGGAATTTTAGTGTGAAACATGATGTCCTGTCCTTGGAGAACCAACATGGCAGGGTGGATGTGTCCCCTCATAACCAGTCACAAGCACGGATGCCGGTGGTTCTGACCGCACCACCAGGGCATGTGCAGGATATGTTACTTCTCCCAGCGGACATTCAGGGCATCCCTCCACCCAGAAGTGGCCTCCTTCGCGGGTCATGAACATCACTGGCACCTCCATCTTCTTTCCTGAACCATCAAATCTACTCTTTTGGTCTTATCATCGTGTCGCATGAGACTATGGTCTCTACGGGATTTCATCTTCCCTATGATGGTCTCAAATCTTATTTTCCACCACATCGATGATGCGATCACGATTAAAACATAAAACATAGAAGGTATAGAGTCATGGGCCTTGTTCGTGCCTTCTTGTGCCCTCTCTGTTAAAAGTTAAGAAAACATGGGAATATGATTTGATGCTTTATACCAATTAATCAAAAAATATTTTCACAAAACCAAATGAAATGTACCCTCCCACAAGAATGACTTATATGTGGATCATCTTATATGGGCATTGATCCTCTTTTTGTAACACCCCAACCCTAGTTACCCAGAGTTAGTGTGATATTACAGAATATTGGCATGATCACAAAAGAACAAGTCTTTAATGACCGATTAGTTTAGTAGCATTATAATCACTTGATATATTCATATGTTTTACATTACATCATAAAGTGAAAAAAACTACAACAAAATCTTTTCTTCAAATCCCCTCATACTATCCATGTAGGTCATTCATAAAATTCTATTTCACATCTTAGGAAAAATAAAACATTGATAGGGTTGAGCTCAAATTCTCATTAATGATAACAATATACAGGAAACATTCATAAATAATCATAATCATATAAGGAAATGTAAAACTAAAACAAAAGCCTTATAATATTAAACTAAATCATAATATTGAAAAGATAAAATGAAACAATTCCATTTACTTATTCACATGGATATTCTACTAGTCGAATAATCACATTAAATATCAACAACCACTTTCATAATGATGGACTGTAAAATTCCAGACTATCATAACCACATAGTCAAGGCCTTGTTCTAAGACTACAAATACTATTTTGTCAAGGCCTTGTGCCAAGACACTAGTTTGTCTCATGATACCTATTGATGCATCGAGGAGCTACAACGGGCTCCACCCGTCACATTCTATATCCAATGCATTCCTTATATGAATAGGTTTAAACATAACATAAACATTCATATTAAAACTAGCATACGAAATGTCAATACATTCTCCATAAATCATGAATGGTATAAAAATAACACATCCACAGTCAAACATATGACAAAAACATCAATACAATATGGATGTCTTTTATCATAATAAATCAACCTCAAATAATATTAAAATCCATCAAAGGATGTTGATATGGATGAAATCAAAACTATTTGAGAGAAATATCTATTTTTGAAATCATTTAAAAGTCAAATAATTATAAAATAAAACATTTACTTTGAAAAATATTATTATAAGCTTGGAAGGGAAGCATAAATGATTTAATAGAAGAGGAAAATAGCCACACCCACTGTATAAGTTAAAAAAAGTCATTCTTACCTAAATTCTAACGAAAAGGTTAAAAAGGACCTTGTTTGGAAAACGACAGAATGATTCCATTAAAAACATTTTATAAAAAGTTAAAAAAGGGTATAAATGACTTTAAAACATTGTCTATTAAATAGAAAAAGTGTTTTGAAATACCTTTTTAAGAAACATGGATGTCAATAATAAAGAGGTCCGAGTAGATAATTATGTATAAACAACCTCGGATAATGACGAGATTGTGAAATTAACCTTTACCGTGTACTATTACTTGGTTGAGGGTAGGATAACCTCCGATATAATAGTTAAATCATTTTTATTACATTATACAAGAATCATATTAATAAATATGATATCATATATGATCTTTTAATATTTCTTTGTAAATAATATTTTAGTATTATCATCGTTTCGGGTGTTCACTTACTCATTTTTTTATATTGTTTGTTATATAAGATGTGTTTGTTATCTATATGTTGTATGTTATTCATATCCATAGTGATATTAAGTACTTTAACATTATTTTTAATCATCAAATAAATATTAGTCTTGAATTCATATGATGGGGAATGAATCTCATAGCGTTCTAGGCGATGGTAGTCCGTACGTAAACACGAGCGACAATATCATTCTCTTGATATTAAAATAATATATAATTGGATGGTATATCATATATATAGAATCATTATAATGGTTTTTTTATTATTAACTCCAATTATACATCATTATTATACCCATCCAAATAATAATGTATTCAATAACAGTTACACCACGACGTGGATACAGTAATCCTTACGTACGCATGTATGTTGACATGTCATCCAAGGGATGGATAGAATACAGAATACGGTTTTACCATATTTATAATAACATCAATGTATATAGAAGATATGGGAGTTAATATATTAGAATGGAAATAACAAAGAAAGAATAAGTGGAAGAAGAAAATAACTTGAAAGAGGGTGGTGAAAGCATTACCTCTTCTTCGGGTTCTTCATTTTTATTTGATCAAAAGGGCTCCATAGGTTATCATTATGATAAAAAAAATGCCTCTAGGTTTATGTGAGGGATGTTGAGATAATATTTGGGTCGGGTTTGGCTGATCCAAAAGATTTTGAATGAGTAAAATTTAGATAAGGGTGAGTGACCTTTTATAAGAGGGGTAAGGGGAACCTTAGGAAAAGCTAGAAATATTATTTTATAATAAATTTATATTCGGTTTGTAATGGAATGAATATGGGTGGCTCACAAGACATGAATCCCAATGAGATAAAGAGCATAACTCCTGAAAATATATCATAGTAATAAATCATGGAGTTGTAGAAACACATAAACATATACTAATTTCCATAGTTCTTAAGGCATCATTACCAAGACCATCTTAGAGATCAATGTCCATTACTAAACTATGTAACCCTCATTCAATCCATGTATTACTAAAACGAGTGACCCTCATTCCATATTTATATATGATGTTGTGTTGAATATATGTAAGATTTCATTATGTGGTTGGTGGAATATATATCTCACTCTAATGAATTGTGTAATTATTTATATATCATAAAATTAAAAAAGGGAAGAATTAAGGTTACTTGGTTCATGTATACATCGATATAATCAGGGTTACTATGCTCAGTAATATAAGGATGGAATGAGGGTCACTCGTTTTAGTAATACTTGACTTGAATGAGGGTTACATAGTTTAGTAATGGACTTTGATCTCTAAGATGGTCTTGGTGATGATACCTTGGCAACTATGGAAATTATTATATGTTTATGTGTTTTTACAATTCCAAGATTTATTCCTATGTTCTACTTTCATGACCTATGCTCTTTATTTCATTGGGATTCAAGTCTTGTGACCCACCCATATTAATTCCATGATCTTTGATATCCAGGGTATGATCTTCTTTTTTAATGATCACATTCTCAAAACCTTCTACCCATGATTGTGCGCACAATTTTCCACGGTTTACCCATATTGAAAATTTGATATCACCAATTTTTATGTTTCCCAACCCACTATTTAAATATATTTGTTATGATATAGGTGTCTATGAAAGATTCTAGTCATGAAAAACCTAGTGGGAGATAATGTTTCTCACTTTTGTATTAGTGGGTATGTATTTCATGTTTCCAAAATAACTAATGTAGTTCCGTCATCTTGCATATGTTTTTATAATATTTAATTATTCCACAAAAGTAAAGTAATGATAATGTTTTCAAATCATGTGTTACTATATTTGGTATCAAATAAAGGTTTATTCATCCATTAGATACCATGGTGAAAAAATAATGATGATATCCCTATGGACATGCATAATAATATGTATATGGTTATGTCAAAGTATATTAAAATTTCAATGAATTTTGGTGAAGGATATAGTGAGTGGTTTCCTATAAATATTTCCCAATCTTTAAAATACAACTGGATGTGGCACTAGAAGAGATGTATATAGGGGCCCCAATTCTGACAAGACGTTCTGGGAATGACTCAAGGTAATCTTGTACACAAATATAGGCCTTACAGAACTCCATATTTGACACTCTGAGGGGATATTCATAGGGAATTCAAAAACATTTTATTAACCATTATGATGTAATTAATCCTAAATTTACTATGTATAACCTTTGATAAACCCACGATGTCATAGATTATGGAATGTGTCATAATATAGACTTCCTATAAGTGTTTTTTAATGATCATATGGATCCTAATTATGATAACAATTTATTTCTCTAAGATTTTGATCTTGGTCAGTGGCCAGAACATGAAGGAACTACATTAATGGGGATTGAAATGGACAATTAATTGATTTTTCTCCTGAATAGATAAATTTTATGAGAGATAGAATGGAATGCTTCATTGTTATTCTCACACATATTTTTTATGCATTGAACAATGGTGGAAATCTAAATAAGAAAAATAGGGAACATAATCATGTTGAGTCTTTCATGAGTAAACGTCCAACTTATTTCATATAGATATATGATCTATTTGTTATTTAATAGTGGATTATTACAACTGAAAATATATTTTACCTTCTTCCTTATACAGAGCATGAGTATTCATTCTAGCTATTTATCTGTTAGAAGGAGAATTCGATTAGTGGGGGACTCTAATAATGATATGAGGTAGCATGAATAGATTGAATCTATGGTTTGGGATGACATCAAGAACTTATTTTTCAATAATTACATTCCCCTAATTATATGTTCTGCTGTGGTGAATGATTTCTTTCAATTTTATCAAATAGAAGACGAATTAGTTGATACATAAATTCTAATTTCATAATACATGTGAGGTAATCTTCAAAAATCATCATCTAAAATAAATAAAATGTTAATAAGTTATGTAGTTGATTAAAGCCAAGTCTCATAAGGGAATTTTCCATAAGATACATTAGTTTCTATTCTAATATTTTGCGTTGTGAAATAAAATTTGAAATAGAGGTAGGAGTCATGTATCAATCTCACAGATTTGATAATTAGAGGATGATTAAATTTAATGAAATCTTTAAAAAAAATTCAAAAATAAGATGAACATTCCATTTTTATCAATGTACTGGAAGAAGAGTGAAGGAAATTGATTTTGGTGGACTAATAAATGATTTATTTGCATATGTGAAGGTCATCATGCAATTTCTTTCTATGGTGATGGGAAGATGTTTTCTCAAAATGCTAATAGAGAAGAAGATTCACATAATGAACCTATGAATATTTATTGCATATTGTTTATGGAGACTTGGAAATATGTTATCTACTTTCCAAACTCATTGGTTAGTGGTGATGATCGATGTTAGAAACCTCCTTAGCTGATGGATAAATGTAAATCTCATGCAATCATAATTTATAATGAGGGGCATGATAAGAACAAGATGAAAGCTAGACATACTATCCATAATAAATTTTTTAATGTTGTATTTGATTCTGCATATATCCATCATTTCATATCAAAAAAATAAATGGGTTTAATGATTCCATTAAAACAATTAGAGGTGGATGTAACAATGAAAACCATTAATGGTAATGATTTCATATCAAGTCTTTGATTACATTCTAGTTTTTGTTTGTGGGAATGTACTTCCTGTAGATAATTACATTCCTCCATTGGTCGAATTTAATTTCATCTTATGAATGGATTTGATTTCTCTACATAAATCCCACATAAATTGTAATAGAGGTGGAGTTACGATCAGTATTGAAAACCCTCTAATGATCATCCATCATGGTGAAAATATGTCTTAACATACATTATAGATTATATCTATTGTATGGGTCGTAAATCTCATTCAAAAGATTTTGTAAAATAAATGGATAGTTAAGGGATATAAATCTATGATTTCCCATTTATTGGGATTTATTGGATGTTGTTTCGAAAGGCTTTCCATCTCTTTCACCAAAATGTGATGTTTATTTCTCAATAGAACATATACATGGTTCCACACCAATTTCAATATATTCTTATAGAATTTCCCTGATTGAGTTTCAATAATTAAATAAGAAACATCATGAATGTCATGATAATGTTTTCATTAGGCCAATTGTGTCACCTTGGGGTACAAGTGTACTTTTTATGAAAAATAATGATGGATCAATATGAATCCACATTGAATATCCGATGTTGAACAAGATCAAATTAAGGAACCAGTATCATATTGCCCATATTGAGGAAATGTTTGATCAGCTATAATCACTCGACACTGAGGGTCTATATCGTGACATGCCCCATTCCCTCCTTTTAATGGCTATGAGATGGGTACTAGAACTGAAGATGTTAACAAGAAAATTTGAGGCATTTTCCTGAGTAGATGTATGCACACTCAAACAACCACATCCACAATGATGGAAAAAGTAAACATTCATGCCACTAAACAACCTCTAAATGAAAGTAAAACTCATTGGTCAAATGTGTCAGAATATAAACCCAACAAATGTTGAACTGAAAACAAGAAAACACTTGGAAATATGATTTTCTTCCATTGAAAAACCCTCATTATGGGAAATTACACAGTAGAATTCGAAAGTTATAAAAGTATGCCCCATATGTCGAGTCTCACTATGCATCGTCGGGTCCCAGGCCACCATGTTCTCTACCATGTCTCCAGTTGTCTGCACAAGACACAACATGTGCTGGTGAAGCCCTTGCAGGGGTGAGAAACAAAATACTCAGTTGGGTCCCCAAATAAACATGGTCAGGGAACAACGTAATCCACAATGTTAACCACGAATAATGAAAACTAACACCAAGTATAATATATTGTATTGAATGTAAAACCATCAGTCATATCATTCAACACCTTAGGCTACAACATAATTCCTTCTAAATGAGTATAGTGGGCATGTCGTGTCATAGAAAAACCACTCCCCCTCAAACATGGACTATTTCATAACTCCTCCCTGATGAGCACCATTGGTATGCGGGGGCACATAGACGGTGTTCACCATAGAGGTCATGTCAGGTCACACAGAAGTGACTTCCCGCCATGTCCATACTAATAACTCCTCTTATCGAGTATCATGGGTCTATCAAGTCACAAAAAACCACTCACGACCATGGGCCTACAGAGTCACATAAAGCTTATTCCCACTCGACCATCGTAGCTGATCTATATAAGGTATGTTGTCAGCAGTATTTAGGCCTCATCCAAAACTAGGGCTTCCCCATATAGTGTTCTTGATTTAGGGAGATATTCTACTCATGAAATTTTTTGTAAGAAAACGTTCATGAAAATCTTCATAGAGCATTCAAAATGATCCTCTTCATTTTGTTTGTTCAAACACTGCAAATTGTTTGTAAATTGGGAACATGGGTTGAGAGATATTTGGTGTTTTTCTGAAATAGGGTAGGTCTGGGTCCGAGTCCGATCTGTATTGGGCAATCCCAACTGATCCAACCAAACCCAGGGTCCACCGATCCGACCTGAGTCTGCTGACAAGACCTGAATGCATCCCATCATGTGTTTGGCCAGACCCAATGTGGTGATTTGGGCGCGTTGGGATGACACATTCCCTATCCAGTAGGTCATTGGTTGATCGGCTCATGGTCGGGATGCTGCATCCACCAGTTTCTGCTCTCCTACCACATAAGTTGTCCACATGGTTAACCGTGGCATTTCTGTGTGAAACATGGGGTCGTGTCCTTGGAGAACAAACATGGTAGGGTGGCTGCGTCCCCACGTAACCAGTCACTTGCACATATGCCGGTGGTTCTGACCACAACACCAGGGCACGCGTAAGCTATGTTACTTCTCCCAGCGGACAGTCAGGGCATCCCGCCACCTAGCAGTGGCCTCCGTCGCGGGCCATGACCATCACTGGCACCACCATGTTCTTTCTCAGACCATCCTATCTACTCTTTTGGTATTTTATTCGCGACGCATGAGCCTACGGTCTATACGAGATTCCATCATCCCTATGATGGTTTCAAATATTATTTTCCACCACATCGATGGTGCAGTCAAAATGAAAACATAAAACATAGAATGTATAAGGTCATGGGCCGTGTTCTTTTCTTCTTGTTCCCTCTCCGTTATAAGTTAAGAAAACATGGGAATATGATTTGATGTTTTATCCCAATTAATCAAGTAATACTTTCACAAAACCAAATTAAATGTACCCTCCCACAAGAATGAGTTATATGTGGATCATCCTATATGAGCGTTGATCCTCTATTTGTAACACCCCAACCCAAGTTACCCAGAGTCACTGTGTTATTACATAATATTGGCATGATCACAAAAGATCAAGTCTTTAATGAACGACTAGTTTAGTAGAATTGGAAACACTAGATATATTCATAAGTCTAACATTACATCATAAACTGAATAAACTACCACAAAATATTTTCTTCAAATCCCATCATACTGTCCAGGTGAGTCATTCATAAACTACTTCTTCACATACTGTGAGAAATAAAACATTGAAAGGGGTGAGCTCAAATGCTCCTTAATGATAAAAATATAGTGGAAAAATCCATAAATAAACATAAACATTTAAGGCAATGTATAACTAAAACAAAATCCTTTTAAACTTTAACTAAATCATAATATTTCAATGATAAAATGAAATAAATCCATTTACTTATTCACATGGATATTCTACTAGTCTAATAATCACATGAAATATCAATAACCACTTTAATAATGATTGAATGCATAATGCCATACTATCATAACCACATAGTCAAGGCCTTGTACCAAGACTACAAATAATATTTTGTCAAGGCCTTGTGCCAAGACACTAGTTTGTCTCATGATAACTACTGATGCATCGAGGAGCTATAGCGGGCTCCACTCGTCAATTACTAAGTCCAATGCATTCCTCATATGAATAGGTTTAAACATACCATAAACATTCATATTAAAACTAGAATACAAAATGTCAATACATTGTCCATAAACCATTAATGCTATAAAAACACATCCACAGTCAGACATATCACAAAACCTTTAATACAATATGGAAGTTTTGTATCATAATAAATCAAACTAAAATACTCTTAAAATCTATCAAAGGATGTTGACATGGATGAAATAAAAACTATTTGAGAGAAATATCTATTTTTTGAAATCATTTAAAAGTCACATAATTATAAAATAAAAAATTTACTTTGAAAATATTTTTATAAGCTTGTTAGGGAAACTTCAATGATTTTATAGCGGATGAAAATAGCCACACATTCCGTATATGTTAAAAAAATACATTCTTACCTTAATTGGGTCGAAAAGGTTAAAAAGGACCTTGTTTGGAAAACAATGGAAAGATTCCATTCAAAAAAAATTATAAAAAGATAAAAAAAGGGTATAAATGACTTTATCCCATATTCTAGTAAATAGTAAAAATGTTTTGAAATACATTTTTATGAAACATGGATGTGAATGATAAAGAGGTCCCAGTAGATAATTACGTATAAACAACCTCGGATAATGAAGAGATTGTAAAATAAGCCCTTACCGTGTAATTTTACATTGTTGAGGGTAGGTTAACGTCCAGTATAATAGTTTAATCATATTTATTACATTATACAATAATCATATTCATAAATATGATATCATATATGATCTTTTAATATTTCTTTGTAAATAATATTTTAGTATTATCGTCGTTTCGGGTGTTCACTTACTCATTTTCTTTTATATTTTTTGTTATATAAGCTGTGTTTGTTATCCATATGTTGTATATTATTCATATCCAGAATGATATCAAGTCCTTAAACATTATTTTTAGTCATCAAATGAATATTATTCTTGAATGCATACGATGGAGAATGAATCTCATCGCGTTCTAGGAGACGGTAGTCCGTACGTATGGACGAGCGACAATATCATTCTTTTGATATTAAAATAATATATAATTGTATGTTATATCATATATATAGAATCATTATAATGTTTTGTTTATTATTTACTTCAATTATACATCATTATTATACCAATACAAATAATAATGTATTCAATAACAATTACACCATGACGTGGAGACGGTAAGACGTACGTACGCATGTATGTTGACATGTCATCAAAGGGATGGATAGAATATAGAATATGGTTTTACCATATTTATAACAAGATCAATGTATATATACGATACTTGAGCTATTCCTTTAGTATAGAAATAACAAAGAAAGAATAAGTGGAAGAAGAAAGGAACTCGAAAGAGGGTGGTGAAAGCATTACCTCTTCTTCAGGTTCTTCATTTTTATATGATCAAATGGGCTCCATAGGTTGGATTAAAGATAAAACTAAGGCCTCTAGGATTATTTGAGGGAAGTTGAGAGAATATTTGTGTATGGTTTGGCCTAGAAAATAGGCTGTGAAGGTGTAAAATTGAGAGAAGGGTGAGTGCCCTTTTATAAGAGGGGTGAAGGGAACCTTAGGAAAAGCTAGAAATATTATTTTATAATAAATTCATATTCGGTTTCTAATGGCTCCAAAGTGACTTATTTCGAGTCTATGGTGGGTATGGGTCTCAAACCACCCATCCAATAGGTTTTAGATCTATTTGGGTTTCTATATTAACATTATCTTTTAGTTTTAACTCTTATTTAATTAGTTTCACATTTACCATGTCTCTTTGTATTTTTATATTATATGGTTTATAAAATTACTATTAACTTCCAAGACAACACCAAGTGGTTCATTAATGATACACCTATCATTATATAAGTCTCTTGTCCAATCCTTAGATGTATAATGATATTATATCAATTTATAATATAATATTTGTTTAAAAACCCCCTTTATGTCAATTTTGACTCTATATAATAATTGATTTTTTTAAAGACTTACCAACCTTATTAATTAGAACCAAATTCATTTATGAAATCATAACATGTCATATTAACCAATTAAATTCGTTTAATTCATTAAAAGTCTCAAATTATATTTAGTTGTTTATTTATAATATCAATTATTTTAATATTTCATTAATAAGGTAATTACTACATTATTATTGTGTCATAAATAAATTATATTATTTAATGTCTAAAAAATATAAATAAAATATAATTATGTAGGAAATATTATTATCATTTTAATTAATATTTATAATCAAATTTAACTTATGTATAACCCTATATTTAAAATGCTTTAGTTATTAAACATTGATTTTAACTCTTTTAACTCTTCTTTGAATTAAATAATAATAAATGTCCTAATCTTATCCAAGTCGACCAAAAAGGTTCATATTTTATTCCTAAGGTTGTTTTGGGTGAAATTATATTTATCCAATTGAATTAGGACATGTTTTAGTTTAATAATTATATCATTTTTACCCTTAATTACCCTATTTACATTTAATCGTGGTAAATAAAAGTAAAAAATTACATTTCAAGAAAATTTATTTTTATCATATTGAACCACATTTTACTCCTTAATATTAACTGTGTCTCTCAGGTTTTCAAAATTTCTATCATAGATGTGGTAAAAATAACATTTATGTGAATTTGCAAATTCTCTTATGGGATGGGTAAAAGACGGTGAAAAGTTCAATAAATTTTTATATATGTAAAATTATTATAAAATATCTCCAATTAATTAAATTGATCATATATAGTTTTTATGTATCTATTTTGACCTAAAATTAAATTAAATAAAATAAATAATTATTTAAATAAAAATTTGGTTTCAAACTATAACTCAGTGGTTTTCACTATTCATCAAAAATTGAATGTTTCCAGAAATATACCTAAAATTCACCCTAAGCTAATTTCGATATTCCAAATCAAAAAAAGAAGTCCATTTTGAAAGATAAATTTTTTAAAATTTCAAAAAGTGGGTATTACTATTCATAATTGCTAGTTAGATTGGTTGTGGTGTGTGTTAGAACTCGAAGTTGCGTACAACACATGCTACTGTATTATTCAAAGAGAAGCGTACTGTGGAAGCTTAGGGTGTTACATTCTCCCCTTATTCAAATATTTTCATCCCCAAAATTTATATAATATTACTGCATAAAATGACTCGGGTGTTTCTCCATCATAATTTCCTCAGGTTCCCACATTGCATCTTCCATCTTATGGTTTCTCCTTATAACTTTTACCAGGCGATTCGTCCGGTTTCTCAGAACTTGTTCTCTGGTATCAAAAATTCTGACAGGCTCTTCGCAATAAAATAGATCAGGTTTCAGTTCTATTTCCTCATAAGAGAGTACATGCGTTGGGACAGGCATGTATTTTATTAATAGTGATACGTGGAATGCATCGTGACATTTAGAGAGACTTGGCGGTATTTCCAAATGGTAAGCTAAAGCCACAATTCGTCCCAGAATTTTAAAAGATCCAATTTACCTAGGACGGAATTTTTCCTTCTTGCCGAAATGTATTACACCCTTCCATGGAGATACCTTCAAGAAAACATGATCTCCTACCAGAAATTCCAAATCCTTACTTCGATTATCGGCATAGCTCTTCTACCTATATTCAGCTGCTTTGATGTGGTTTTGGATTACCTTTACCTTTTCCATCGTTTCCTCCACCAGTTCTGGGCCTACGTGTTTTCATTCACCAACATCATCCCAACAGGTTGGTGTACGACATCTCATTCCATATAACGCTTTATATGGTCCAATCAGTATACTTTAATAGAAGGTATTATTGTAAGGAAATTCTAACAGAGTTAAATATTGACCACACGTACCTTGAATGTCAAGTGATCATGATCTCAACATGTCTTCTAAGGTTTGAATAGTCCATTCTGTTTGTCCATCTGTTTAAGTGTGGTAGGAAGTGCTCAAACGAAGTTCAGTATCCAGGGATTTCTGATGAATTTTCCATAATCTTGATGTAAAATGGGGATCACGATCAGAAACAATCTGTAGGGGTACACAATGAAGTCTCACAACTTCATTAATATATAGTCTTTCTAGATGTTCAATTGGAAGAAATTATCTTATAGCAAGAAAATGTGCTTACTTGGTAAGAAGATCAACAATGACCGATATTTCAACGTTCCTTCTAGGAGTCTTTCATAGTCCCCTGACAAAGTCCATCATGAAATTATCCCATTTCCACTCAGGTATGGGATGAGGTTGCATGACTCCTCCAGGCATTGCCATCCAGCTTTCACTTTTTTCCAAACTATACATCTTAACACAAAATCCGAAATCTCCCTCTTCATTTTGTCCCACCAAAAATATTTCTTCAATTCTATATACATTTTGGTACTCCTGGGGTGTATAGATAAATTGGAACTATGAGCATCATCCAACAATTCCATTTTTAGATCATGTTTATCCGGAACACAATACCTCTTCCCAAATTTCAAAATTCTACCTTCATACACACAGTCACTCAATCTCCCATCATTCAAAACATTAATCTTCTTTTGAAACTCTTCATCATAGGTCTGATAAATCTTTATCCTTTCTATTAAATATGGGTTGGAAACCATTTGAAAAACTATTGATGTTTCACCTTCCATGGTTATTCCCATATCCATCTTTAATAGATCCACGAAAATAGGATCCCTCTCAATTCTCACCTTTTTCAAAACTCCATGATCTTTTCTACTCAAAGAATCTGCAACCTTATTTTCTTTTCCTAGGAGGTAGTGTATCGTGCAATCATAATCCTTGAGTAGTTAAATCCATCTCCTTTGCCTCATGTTGAGTTCTTTATATGAGAAAAATATATTTCAAAATGTTGTGATCAGTATAAATCTCACATTTCTCACTATATAGATAGTGTCTCCAAATCGTAAAAGCAATTATTATAGCTGATAACTCAACATCATGAGTAAGATAGTTTTTCTCATAAATTTTCATTTATCTTGATGCATAAGGAATAACCCTATCATTCTGCATTTGGACACAACCTTGTCCTTTCTTCTATGCATCACTATAAATAACAAACCCATTATTCCCCGATGGTAGAGTCAATATAGGATCAGTGGCTAATCATTTATTTAGTTCATCGAAGAATTCATCACACTTTTTTTCCAAACAAATTTAATCCTTTTACGTGTGATCATTGTTAATGGGTTAGCCAACCTGGAAAAAATCTGGACGAAACGTCAAAAATAACCATCTAAACCAATAAAACTGCATACCATAGTTATACTCGTTGGTACTAGCCATTATTGGATTGCTATTGTCGTAGATTGATCAACATAGATTCTATCCTTAGAGACAATATGGCCATGAAAAGAAATCTCCAGAATCCAGAATTCACAGTTGATAAACGTACCATATAATTCATGTCTTCTCAGAGTCATCAGGATAATGCACAAGTGATTTTCATGATCTTCATAGCTTTTGGAGTATACCAAGATATCATTAATAAATACCACTAAAAATAATCAAGATATTCGTTGAAAACTCTGTTCATTAGATCCATGAAAACATAGGGTGCATTAGTCAGCCCAAAATGTATTACTGTAAACTCATAATGCCTGTACCTGGTTTGAAATGATGTCTTTGTAATTTCATCATTCTTCACACACAACTTATGGTATCCAGATCGACGGTCAATATTTGAAAAGTATTGATCTCCATGCAGTTGGTCAAATAAATCATCATTGTGAGGTAGGGGATACTTGTTATTTATTGTTATAGCATTGATTTCCATGTAGTAGATACCGAACCTCATAGATCCATCTTTCTTATTAACAAAATTAATAAGGACTCCCCATGGAGAAACACTAGGGAAAATAAATCCCTTGTTACTAAATTCCTATAGTTGATTCTTTAGTTCCACTAATTCCACATTGGAGATTCTATAAGGTGTGTTCGATATGGGCCTTGATCCAGGAATTAAATCAATGGAAAACTCAATTTCTAATTCTGGAGGTTTTCCAGGTAAATAATTTGGAAACAAATCAACATATTCTCTCAAAATAGGTACATCCTCTATTTGAACATTCCATTCCTCACCCACAGTCATTTCATTCACTTCCTCCTCAATAATTGAATTTAGCTGAGCTATTGGAATTTTATCTAGATAAGAATTAGGTGGTGACGATTCTGCTCTAAAGATAATGTGTTCCTTATCATCATTATCAAAAATTGTAACCTCATTTATCATAAAATAAATCTTTGTATCATGGTCTTAATACCAATCCATACCGAGGATTTTATCAGCCTCAATCATGGGTATGCTGATGAGATCAGTAGAAAAAATAATTTATATGCTCTAATTAGAACATATTCACAAAACATTATTGCTATGATACGTCCCTTAAATGTTTTAACTGAAAACTCCGATGTGAAATCAAATTGGAAATATCTAATTTTCATAGAAAAATGGGTAGATATGAAACAATGTGATGATCCAGAATCAAATAAATCATTTGATAAAATTGTGGAAACCATTAAATTACCTACCACCACGTGTATCGAAGCATCTACCTCAATAGTAGATATAGCATAATCTTGGTCTTGATCACATGGAATTTTATGAGGTAAGATTCCCTGGCGCTTAGGACATTCATTTTCATAATGTCCCATCTCCCTGCAATTGTAGCATTGATCATCGATAGCTTCATTCATCCCCTTGCAATCACGAGTTTAGTGGCCTTTTTCACAACACATATAACAGACTCTCATTACCTTCTAGAAAGTACCGGGGTGTTTCTTCCCACATTTACTGTAGGATAGATATTCATCTTTTTCCTTCATCCCCTTATTTCAATTTCCAGAGTTTTTAGCAGATCTCTTCTTCTCTTGATTTTCTTTAAAGTCATAAGACTTAGAGAATTTCTTTTATGTCTTCATAGCACATGAGACAATGTATTCGTACGATGAGATGGATTGTGAGACTAATGCTCATCGAAGAAACGATTTTAACCCATCAATGAAACAATCAATCTTACTTCTTGGGTTATGTATATAATCTGCAGCATGCAATGCTATCCTTGTAAAGTTAGACTCATACTTTGAAACATTCTCATCTTTCTTTTGCCTCTAACTCAGAAATTGTCTTTCCATATCATCTCTATGGTCACGAGGAAATTATTTTTCTAAGAAAATATCATTAAACTCCCTTCGCTACATATTTTATACTTTATAATATTCCTTCATTTTTGAATCAAATACCACCATTGATCAGCATCTCCAGTGAGGCGGTAAACTTCCATGACAACTTTCCCCTATTGCTACTCCCCATGGCGTGGAATATTTTCTCTAAGGAATTAATCCATTGGTAATCCACAAGTGTATTGGTACCCCCATTTAATTTTGTTGGTTGTATCCTCATGAAGAGATCTAACATTGATACTACACCTTGTGGATCTGGGTGCTCTATGCGGGTAAAGTTATTTTTCTTAACCTGTGTGAGTTTTCCCAGTATAGTGACAAGCTGATCAGCATGAGTTGTATCACTGGCTCCACTATAATAACTTGGGAAGGAGGGAAATCCCTATGTGGAGTTCGTGCATTGGTAAATATTCCATTCCTTCAACTAGGTTCCATTTAAAAAAATTGGCATAAACAGGATGAGTTTATGAATCGAAATACATAATTCCAAAATTGTAAAACACTTAACATAAATTGAAGATTTTATGGATATAATCATTAATCAGAAAAATGTTTTCTTTTAGGAAGCATATAATCATAAACCCTTCATAATGGTTTGTAAAGAAAATGATAATTACCATAAACGTATCCCCCAGGAGTGCCGTAACCGAGAGTGCAACAATGCCCGTTGTTGTGCACCAGTTCCCGTTTTAGTATAGTTCAAAACGGTGTTTTCAGGTTTTACCCCTATGTATATCTGTTCCAGATCCGCCTCTACCTACTCTAATCCAGACAGGGATGTATTGCTGGGAAAACTCAAAAAATCTCTATAATACCAAAATTTTAGGATGTTCTTCTATACTAATCCTCGAAGTCTATATTAGGGCTATGTTCTTTAATAAGAGTTTATCTAAATCTAGCCTCTAAGGTTTGTACTAAACATCCTCTAACACCAACTATAATGCCCTGAACCTATTTACCCAGAGTCGGTGCATTACTACATAATATTGGAATGATCCCAAAAGATGATGTCTCGAACGACCGATTAGTTAAGTATACTTTGAAACACTAGATATATTCATAAGTATTACATTACATCATAAAGTGAAATAATCTACAACAAAATATTGTCTTTATATCCACTAATACTATCCATACTGGTCATTCATAAAATACATCTTCACATACTGGGAAAAATGAAACATTGAAAGGGGTGAGCTCAGATGCTTAGTAAGGATAACAATATAGCAAAAACATTAATAAATAAACATAAACTTTTAAGGGAATGCGTAAATAAAACAAATTCGTTTTAAACATGAACATAAGAATAATTTGGGAAATATAAAATGATGTAATTCCATATACTTATTCAAATAAATATTCTACTCGTCAAATATTCACATGCAATATCAATAACCACGTTCATATTGATGGAATGCATAATTCCATACTGTCATAACCACATAGTCACGGCCTTGTGCCAAGACTACAAATATTATTTTTTCATGGCCTTGTTCCAAGACACTAGATTGTCTCATGAGACCTACTGATGCATCAATGTGCTATAGAGGCCTCCACCCGTCAATTACTATGTCCAGTGCATTCCTCATAAGAACAGGTTTAAACATAACATAAACATTCGTATTAAAACTAGCATAAGAAATATAAATACATTCTCCATAAACCATGAATGGTATAAAAATAAAACATCAAAAGTTTAAATATATCACACTACCTTTAATACAATATGAATGTTTTTTATCATAATAAATCAACTTCAAATAATCTTAAAATTCATCAAAGCATATTGAAATGGATGAAATGAAAACTATTTGAAAGAAATATCTCATTTTTTGAAATCATTTAAAAGTCACATAATTATAAAATAAAACCTTTACATTGAAAATATTTTTTATTCCTGTAAGGGATGCTTTGAAAATTTTATAATTGCAGAAAATAACTGCACCAGCATTATGTGTTAAAAAGAGACATTCTTACCATAATTCTTTCGAAAAGGTTAAAAAGGACCTTGTTTGGAAAATGACTGAAGGATTCCTTTCAAGCCATTTTATAAAACGTTAAACAAGGGTATAAATGAAATTAACCCATAGTCTAGTAAATAGTAAAAATGTTTTGAAATACATTTTTATGAAACAAGGATGTGGATGGTAAAGCGGTCCCAGTAGATAATTATGTATAAACTACCTCTAATAATGAGATATTGTGAAATAAAGCATTACCTTTTACTTTTACTTAGTCGAGGGTTGGATAACCTCATATATAATAGTTAAATCATTGTTATGACATTATAAAAGAATCATATACATAAATATGATATCATATATGATCTTTTAATATAGCTTTGTTAATAAAATTTTAGTATTATCGTCGTTTCAGTTGTTCACTTACTCGTTTTCTTTTATATGTTTTGTTAAATAAGACGAGTTTTTTTATTCATAGGTTGTATCTTCTTCATATCTATAATGATATCAAGTCCTTAAAAATTATTTTTATTCATAAAATGAAAATTATTTTTGAATGGATTCAATGGGGAATGAATCTTATCGCGTTCATGGAAACAGTAGTCCGTAAGTACGCACAAGCGACAATATCATTCTTTGGATATTAAAATAATAAATAATTGGATGGTATATCAAAGATACAGAATCATTATAATGTTATGTTTATTATTTACTTCAATTACACATCATTATTGTACCCATCAAAATAATAATATATTGAATAACAATTACAGCACGACGTGGATACGGTAAGCCGTACGTATGAACATATGGTGATAAGTCATACATGGGATGGATAGAATAGTGAATATGGTTTTACCATATTTATAATAACATGAAAGTATATAGAAGATACTAGATTTATTATTTTATAATGGAAATAACAATGAATGAAGAAGTGGAAGAAGAAATGAACTTGAAAGATGGTGTTGAAAACATTATCTCTTCTTCGAGTTCTTCCGTATTATTTTATCAAAAAGGCTAATTAGGTTGTCTCTCTGATCAAACTATTGAATCTAGGTTGAATTGAGTGAAGTTTAGAGAATATTTGGGCAGGGGTTGGCCGGGACAAAAGGATTTAATGTTGTGAAATTAAGAGAAGTGGTAGTGCTGTTTTATAATAGGGGTGAGGGGAACCTTAGGAAAAGCTATAAATATTATTTTATAATAAATTCATATTTGATTTCTAAAGTTTCCAAAGTGACGTAAATCAAGGAAAAGGTGGGTATGGGTTGAAAAACACCCATCCAATAGGTTATAGATAGATTTGGGTCACTATATTAACCTTATATTTTTGTTTTAACACTTAGTTAATTAGTTTCACGTTTACCATGTCTCTTTGTATTTTTATATTATTTCATTAATAAACGTACAATAAACATCCAAGAGAACCTTTAGTGGTTCATTAATGATACAAATATCATTATATAAGTCTCTTGGACTAAAATTATATTTTTACGGATATTATATCAATTTATAATATAATATTTGTTTTAAAAACACTTTTATGCCAATTTTGACACTATTTAATAAATGATTTTTTTAAACTCATTAAAACCTTATTAATTCAAATAAAATTCATTTAAGAAATCCTAACATGTCATTTTAACCAATAAAATTCTTGGAATTCATTAAAAGTCTCAAATAATATTTATTTGGGTATTTAGAAAATCAATTATTTTAATATTTCACTAATAAGGTAATTACTGCATCATCATTGTGTCATAAATAAATTATATTATTTAATTTCTAAAAATTATAAATATAATATAATTATGTACGAAATATTTTTGGATTTATAATTTATATTTATAATCGAATTTATCTTATGTATAACCCTATATTATAAATGTTTTAGTTATTAAACATTGATTTTAGCTCTTTTAACTATTCTTTTAATTTAATAATACAATTTTTCCTTATCTAATCCAAGTGGATCAAAGAGGTTCATGTTTTATACCTAAGGTTGTTTTTGGTAGAATAATACTTATACAATATAATTAGGACATGTGTTTGGGTAATAATTATATCATTTTTACACATAATTACCATAATTATATTTAACCATGGTAAATAAAAGTAAAAAGTTACTATTCACAGAAATTATTGTTATCTTATTGAACAACATTTTACTCCTTAATATTAACTTTGATTCTTGGATTTTCTAATTTCCACTTACAAAAGTGGTAAAAATAAGTTTTATGTGAATTTTTAAATTCTCTTAGGAGATGGGTAAAAGACGGTGAAAAGTTCAATAGAATTTTTATATATCTCATATTATTATAAACTGACTTCAATGAATTAAATATAACATATATACGTATTATGTATCTATTTTGACATAAAATAAATTTAAAAAAAATAAATAATTATTTAAATAAAAATTATGTTTTAAACTATAACTCAGTGTTTTTCACTATTCAAAAAAAATTTAATGTTTTCAGAAAAATACCAAAAAATCACCCTAAGATAATTTTGATATTCCGAATCCAAAAATTAAGTACATTTTAAAATATTAAATTTATAAAATTTCAAAAAATGGGTATTACAATTCATAATGGAAAGTTTGATTGGTTGTGATGTGTGTTAGAACTCGAAGTTGCGTAGAACACACTCTACAATTTTATTCAAAGAAAAGCATATCGTGGAGGCTTGGGGTGTTACACTTTTGTTGTTTATAATACAATAATTGGAAAAATAAAATAGAAACAACCTCCTACCTTAATGGTGTTCATCGGTAATGTTATTCTTCAATGAGGATTCATGTTTTGTTCGAATTTTTCGGTATTCCTCAGGTTTCAGCCCCATTCTTTGAGGTGCATTGATGTTGCTAACGATTCATCGACATTCATAGTTCTTATTTGGAGTGGATATTCAATGATGTTTTATTTGAATAATTCCCCATTTTATTCCCATGTGTTATCACATTATTTGATAAAATGTGTTGCATTGTTTCTATTAAACTACGTCACCACGTAGTTACAATGTTTCATTATTAAAACAACGTGTATGTTTTGTTTATGTTAAAGAGTATCATTAAAGGGTCTCTCCACTGCCTCATACACACACAAAAGTGGTGTAATTACAACATCAAATGGTGAGAAAAGAAATGAAAATAACTTTTAAAGTAATTTTATTATTTTATGAAATTCCTGAATACTATCTTCTATAGTCAACCCTATCCAGTTGATGTTATTTCTATTCAAGTTGAATCCAATTGTTATGATTTATATATCTCCCTCATAATTGTTACCTGATCACCAGTTTAAAAGTTTAAAAAAACCCACTTGAATGTTTTCATAATAGAACATTGAAAAAGTTTAGAAATATATTCCAGGCTCACCGGACCTGGGAATCATGTTCCACCAAATATTTTGGACTCGATAACATTCCATATAATTTTAAAAAATAGAATATATTTCCAAGACATTACATTATTCCCCCCATTTATAGATTCATATTCACATAATCCAATATAAGGGTAAATGCACAAATTGGGGAACTATACAAGAAGCTGAGCCTCCTACTTCCATTTTCTCTCATTTAGATTCATGCGCTTCCACTGAACACAAACAGGGGGAATCAACCATCCATGAAGGAACCACTCATGTCAATCCACTATCTCTATTAGAAAATCTACAAAAATCTCACCATCGTCAATTTATATCTCTCCCCAGTTGATGAAATTTGATGGATCAATCGTGTAACACCTCAACAGCGACATGACAAAAACATCATGCACCCAGTGCATTTGTGTTGGAAGAGGTAGGTGGTACACCACCTCACTAACTCTATTATTAATCTGGAATAATCTAATGAATATTAGTGACATAATTCCACCCAATCCAAATCCTTTAAATCCCCATTAATGTGGTACATAAAATAATACAAGGTTTCCTTCCACAAAATCATAGGGCATCTCTCTCCGGTCATCCTATGATTGATGTTTGCTCTGTACAGTCCTCATCCACTCCTAGATGATCCATACCTTCTCAATGGTAGCTCGTACTATCTCGGGACCCATGAGTGATGACTCCCTTGGGTCTGTACAACATAGATGAAGTCAACATGGACTCCCGTAAAAGGCCTAAAATAGTGACATTCTAATTGTATAGTGATTAATGATGTTGTATGAAAACTCCATTAATGGCAGGTGGTCCTCCCAACTTTGACCAAAATCAAGGATGCATGCATGAAGAATTTTAGACAATGTATGTACGGTCCACATCATCTGGCCTTATTCCTGAGGGTGAAAGGCTTTTCTCAATTACAAATGTGTCCTGAATGCCTCCTTCAATCCATTCCACAATAGTTATGTAATTAATGCATCATATTCTAAGAGAATCGTCAAAGTGATCCTGTGTAACTACACAATATCTTGGACATAGAGGCATCCTTATCCCTATATGTGTCCCTACACCATGATGTGTTGCAAGTGAGAAATCATGGTGAGTCATTCAGTGATCCCCCAGATAGAATCACGGCTCCTAGATGTGCATGGTAATCCAATCATGATGTCCATTGAGATTCCATCCCATTTCCACTCTAGTTCTTTTAGTGGATAAGACATTCCTTATAGAACTTGAAACTTTTTCCTAACTTTCTTACATGTGAGGAATCATGAAATTAACTCTTCCACCTCTTTCATCATCCCTGGCCACGAGAACTGATTTCAAAGGCCCTGGTACAATTTTTACACACCAGGATATTCCACCAAAGGGGATATTTGGAACTACCTCCACACATCCTCCTTCAACATCACTGGTACTATGGTACATCCATTGAAATGTAGCATGTGCTCCCCTCAAATCAAAATTCCAAGAGGATCCTTTACTAAGGATAACTGAGAAAGTCCGGCCTCGCAGTCCACATCCACAAGCAGTTCCACTCTAACTCAATGTAAGAGTGTGGGAGGGTCATTCATTGACATATTGTATGAAACTCCATCATCATCTAGGAAAGATTTCTATATTGCAGCTAGATGCTTCATCGCCTCACATAGTAGCTTCAAAATGGACCTCTTATTAAGAATGTAATCCCTCACATTCCCCTTCCCAAGAGTATATACTACAAAAAAATCATTGTCGTGGAGGAACTCTAGTCATCCCCACTATCCCATGTTCTAGTATTTATTTTAAAAGTTATACCTAAGACTATTGTAGATAGTGTAGACAGTAAATCATTCACCTATCAATTAGCACCACCACATATTCAAGAAAAATCCTTCACTACTAACTCCAGGTCATGGTTCACGTAGTTCAGATTATGCTTCCACATGTTCCATTAGAAATAGGAATTAATGGATCAAAAATAAATAAAAAAACATTGAATGGTCCCTGATGTGTCGCAAAAGACTACATACCTAACACCCTCTTCTGGTAGTCTCAAGATAGGGGCTCATGTATGTCTCTACCTTAGCTCCTAGAAAAACTGTTGGTACTTCTCAATCCAAACTAAGGGATTTAACTTCTATGTCAAGGATGATAATGTATCTTCTAATCCTAAATGATCATGTACAAACTTACGGTATTATCCTACTAACCCCAAGAAACTCTGACCCTCTTTCATGATCCTTGTTATCTCCCATGAAATCATTGCCTCTATCATTTCGAGGTCAACTACAACTCCAACCTCCGAGAAGACATTTCCTAGAAAGTGGACCAAAAAAATATAGAACTAACACTATGATAGCTTACCATTATTCCGGATTTCTCAGTGTGAATATATTACTTTTAGCTGGTGTGTAGTATTCACATTCTCTGATGCTGAGTACACAAAGATTTCATCAACGAAGACCACCAAAAAAATCAAGGTAAGGCTGCAAGATCATGTTCATGAATACCACGAACATTTTAGGGGAATTGATTATGATGAAATTCATCCCCAAACTCTAATAATGGTTATAATAGAATATAAAAGTTTTTATCAGTACATCCCCATCCTGTACTCGATGCTGATGATATCCTAATATGAGGTCGATCGTCAAGAGTCACCTTGTTCACTTCATCTGGTTACCTAAGTCATCAATTCTCGGGTTTCGATTGTTATTCTTCATGGTCTCCTTGTTCAAGCACTGAAAGTCAACATAGAGCATCAATATATCCTCGTCATTCTTGGAAAACAACACTGGGTATTTTTATGGTGAAACACTGGGAATCACTAATCCCTTCACCAACTAGTCCTCCAACTATACCCACAATTCACGAAGCTCCACGGGGGTCATCCGATATACCAGAGTAGATATTGGTGCCATCCTTGGGTACATGTCGATGTGGATATCTACCTCTATATGAGGAGGTACTACCCAAACATCCTCATGAATTTCATCCTCATATTCATCCACCACTATAAGAAATCATGGAATACTCTCTTCCACTACAATGAGGGTGAGGCAAGCCAATTGTTGATTGATCAGCTACACCCTCCTCTTTGAATGTGCATCATGTGCTTCAAAAGATACCTTCTTGCTAGTAAAAGAAAACCGGGTCCCATTGAGGAGGACACACCGCATGATGCACCTAAAACAATCGATCTGAGCAAGGACTATAGATATCTTTTCCATATCCATGATGAGGGTATAAGGCCTCGACACCAATAATAGGATATCTAATAAAAAGAACATTCCTCCAAGAATAAGTTCACTATACACTCACTAGTTTTTAATCATCAAATCCCTTATCGTAATAGTCTATAATAGTATGTATCGAGCCAATGGATCTACTGGAATATTTGAGCCCTGGATGAGGTCTGTGGTAAAAAGAAGAGTGCTTATAACCTCTATATATAAGAACTAAAACAATGATGTTGTAGTAAACAAATTTTACCTCTAATAATATTTTCATCATTGCGGTCATAGACCTCCACCACCCAATGATGGACTCACCCATGTTTGTTGGCTCCAAATGCCTGTGGTGGAAGACATGGGGGTGGTGGTGGTAGCTCCATGAGTTGTATTCCATTGCTTTCCCCTCGTACTGCTCCATAGCCACATCTTCCTCCCTATAGTTCTCATTGCTCGAACATATTCATCTATCTTGGTAGTCCCTCCACGCTCTACTGATCGTCGGTACATACGGTCGGCAATCATGAACCATGTGTCACTGAATATCGCACATGAAGAACAACCTGGTTCTCTATAGACTTCCTCTGCTCTGGGATCCCCTCACTACCGACCTAGAGTCATGGGGTCATCCCTTTATTTATATGAGCATATTGGGTTCCCATGTCTACTTCTATCTTCTCACCATTGATGAATCTACCTCCGAGTGTCTACTAGTGGCTCTAGTTGCCGGCGCTGACTCTACCAGGAAGCACATCATATAAAGGTCTCTCTCTAGTAGTCCCGACTTCTGGGGATGGCGACAGACACCATAGATGCTCTGATCACTCGTCTTAGTCCCTAATCAAATATTTGGGTTCTGAAGTAAGGGTCTCACACCATGTCTATGGAGTAGTGAGAGAGGTCCCTAAATCTCGTAATGTACTCGACCACCTACATACTAAACTAATATATGGATAGAATCGCCTGTATTCAAAACAATTCCAAGTTCATGGGGAAGAACTCCTCGCCGAAACGATGTTCGAGGTCATCCCTAGAGCGGGTCTCCATATCCAGAGTCTGAATTATCAGGCTACACAATCTTCCGACCAATCCCTGAAGAAGGCTCACATCTAAGATATCCATCTAGTCGAGCAGAGTTCTTAATAAGTTGAATACCAATGTCACCGCCTCCAGCCTATCCTCAACGACCTGAGTATCTATCTCTCCCCAGAACCATGGAAGTCTCTATCTCTGTAACTCATGTATCCTATATTGGTGATGAATTTCATAAGTTTCATTAAATGTGTATTATTAATACCGGTTCCCCACCTGATGGGTCCATCTCTACCACTGGTCCCCAATCTAATGTGTCATCACTATGAGGGATGTCCTCACAGTTGCACATCATAATCCTAGCTGGTCATCTACATTGAGAAATCATGAAATTGATCAAGATTTACGATGGTCAATAGATTATACCTGGTGAGATTAATCTTATTCAAGAAGAAATCAACAGAATAGACAATTCTTATATGATTCATGCAATCAGAGTTTTCTTGTATATTTTCAAATAGTGGAATTAAAGGTCTTTGGGCATGGATGTGTCAGATGCCACCCCAACACTAGAATAACTTAATTCAAAAGAAGAACTCGAAACATTTAACACTTTTTTCCAAACACAAAACAATCTACTATCATTCATTGAGGTAAAACTAACAACCTACAAAACCACATTTTCTTAACTCATCCCTTAATGGTCGTGTTGTGACATGCCCCATGCCTACCCCCTAAAGGCCAGGGGTTGGGGACTAGCACCTAAGGTGTCAACATGAAAATGGGATATATTTTCACGAGAATATAGACGCACACACAGACAACCACATCCCTAATGTTGGGAAAGGTAAACATGCATGCCATTGAAAAACAACTATGTAAAAGTAAAAATTGTAGTTCGAGCTATCTAGAATACAATCCAGTCAATGGACAAAATGAAAATAAGAAAACACTAGGAACTTTGAATGTCATCTTCTAGAAACTCCACCTATTGTGGAAGTAAAAGGTACCAGTCATAAGTCGTAGATGTTTATCATGTATACCTAGTCTGACTATGAAATTCTTGGTCTTGGCCCACCAAGCCCTTTGCTAGGTCTTCTCTCATCTTCACTAGACAAAACACATGTGACCGATTCCCATGCAGGGGTGAGTAAGAAAATAATCATTATGGACCCCAAATAGACATGGAAATAAAACAAAGAAATCATCATAGAAAACCCCAAAGCAAGACAACTCACACTAGGTATAATTTAGTGTATGGAATGTTTGACCATAAGACATATTATTGAACACCATGGGCCAGTGGAGAAATCCACCTCAATGAGTTCAGTGGAAATTCCAGGACTCATAAAATACTCATCCTATTATCATTGGACTATTATGGTACTCGTCCCCAATGAGTATCATGGGTATGCTAGGTTACACATAATTCAAAACTCACCATGGGAATGTTGGGTAACACAGAGGCCACCTCCCACCATCTCCATACTATGGTACATCTCATGTCAACTAATATTGGTTTTCCAAGTCACACAAATTCACTCCACACTATGGGCTTGATATTTCACATATAGTCTCTTCCCACTGGCCCGTCGTAGCTAATCTGCACAGTGTTTCTTGTCAGAAATCGTCTGGTCTAATCCAATGAAAATGTTTCCCCACCTAGTGCAATTGATTCCGGGAGATCTAATCCTCAGGTCATTATTCATATTTCAACATCCATGACAGTGTCCATAGAGTATGGAAAAAGATATGCCTCATAACATGAGTTTCAACACTGCAAAAGGCTCATCAATCGAATGCATGTTTTGAATTATTATGGTTTTTTTCACAAACCGTGGTTGGTTGGGGGTCCTGGTCTGGTCAGACCCAGTAAGACCTACCATAACGAACCTGGTGCAGTGTCAACTGACTTAACCCCGGTCTGCTGACCCATCCCGACCCGACCAAGCCTGAGTCCAGCTTGCTGTAGCGGTTGGCGCCCTACCTTGTCCACCCTTGGTAGACAGATTATAGGCTAGGATGTGGCTTCTAGACGCATCTTCTCCCATATACCATCAAGTCGTCCACAATGCCACCTCCTCTACTGCGATCAGTGGACCGTGACTTTGCCACATGCAACATGGTGCACCAAAGAGGATGTTTGGTTGTGTCTGCCTACTTCTAGCTTCCAACATGGAGGTCAGCGGTTTATTCTAAAATTACGCGACATGTGTCCACCACAACACTTCTCTCGATGTGCTATCGTGGCACGGTGCCACCCTCCCATGGACGTGGGAAACCGCAGATGGGTTCTTCCGACGACCACTGAGTCCACTCTTGTAGTCCTTTAATCATGCCGCTTGTGCCTATAGCCTCTAGGGAATTTCATCTTCCCTGTGAGGATCTCATATCATTCTAACTGTCACATCAAAGAGGTGGCCATGAATAACACAAAAAACAAAAAAGGAGTGGAGGTTTGTTCCTTGTTCTTTTCATCCCATGACCTCCGTGTTAGAGGATTAGAAAACATGAAAAATTATTAATTTTTAAAATACAAATAAAAAAATAATATCATTGATAAATAGCTTGAAATTAACACTCTCTCAAGAATGATATATCAACCGATCAACATGTTTGGAGGTTGATACCTATTTTTCATTTAGAATAATGAATTTGGAGACAGAAAACAAAAACATTTACCTTTTTCAAAGGTTGTTTTCACTGAACTGATCCACTCAGAAGGATTCATGATCCATTCATAGCCATCTGTATTTGTCACCCATTGGATCGATTCTTTTTGGTGTGTTGATGTCGCTAGTGATTTTCTGACATTCGTAGTTCATCATTGGAGAGGATTTTCACCATTGGATCCTTAGACGAAATCACCATTTGATTCAACAACATCTTATCTCATTAATAAGGAAATGTGTCGCAGTGTTTCTGTTACACTGGGTCACCCCATCGTTCAACAGTTTTAATTATGAAATAGCCAATATTTTTTTCTTCTATTAAGAAGTATCAAAAAGGGGATCGTCGCTACCTTATCGCGACATGAGAGTGCTAGAGTTCCACCACTCAATGATAATAAATAAATATAATAAAAACATTTATGTTATTTTATTATTATTTTTAAAATATGAAAACTATATTTTCTATTCGACCATTATATGTCCAAATTAATTTAATTATAGGCGAATCCCTCTATTATAGGTTCAACAATGCCCTAAAATTTTGGATCTAAAAAATAGTTTAAATTATAGAAAAACAATTTCACACATTTAATTAATTGATCATATTAAAATTTTAAAATAATATTATGCGAACATCGGGCCTCTCAATCAAGAATAGTCAAAGCTTCTTATCTCGAAATAATTACATATAATTTTAACGAAAATTATACGTAATTTATGGGATATTATATCAACTGTGTGAAACCCAATACTATTACAAATTTGACCATCATTCAACTTATCTTCAACTTTGGGTCAAGAAGGATGATATACCCATGGCATCATTCTATCCAAGGTATTATCACAAAGATTATATATTGATGGATTTTGGTATTCCTAATAATCTTGCGATATATAGGAATTTAATTAACATAGTCTTTAGAGGTTTTCTCTTCCAGTTTTTGTAATCATTGTACATAATATTATATAATATTCAATGAGATAAGAAGATCCTGAAGATAACTTGAGAATTATAATAATGACCCAAAAAGGGGATAATATTTGAAAAAATTAAAAAGATTAAAAATTTTATATAAAATTTTTTATTATTAGGTCACAAAATCTCAAGAGATGGTATATCAGTATATCCATCAAAGAGGAAGGCAATAATGATGACCTAGACCAACAAAAATAAATAAAAACTATATCATTATTGGTTTAGCTTTATATTATCGATGGTTTGTGGAGAATTTCTCTGGAATATATAATCCTCTGAACAAGATAACATAGAAGGGTGCTATGTTCTTTTGGAAAGATGAATGTGAGGAAAATTTCAAGGAACTGAAAAGATGGTCATCTGGCGCACATGTTATGAGATTAAAATTTATTGGAGAAGGGTTTTAATTTATAATGATAGATCCACAAAGGGATTGGTATGAGTTCGTGTGAAAAATAAAATGGTTATATCTTATTCCTCCCAACAATTACGGATTTGTGAGCATAATTACCAAACTCGTGATTTAGAGTTAGAAGCGTTAGTCTTTTCATTAAACATATAGAGGAATTATATTTATGGGGAAATGTGTGATATATATAAAAATCACAGAATTTTATAATATTTATTCATATAGAAGGACTTCAACATTCACAATAGAAAATGATTATAACTGATAAAGGATTATGATAGCTCAATACATTAACACCCTGGGAAAACAAAAAAGGCGTCTGATGATTTGAGTTTAAAATTTCATGATATCTTGTCTATGATGAGGATAACAAAAGTTCCAATATTTTTGGATTTTCCATGGATGGATCTAGAAATACCAAATAAAGGGGGAGTATTTTATTTCTAAAATGAATTTGTGGATATCCAAGTGAATATTATGGAGGTACAGAATGATGATTTGGAGATACACTATAATGTTTGAAATATTCATGATTTTGATATTGATGTAGATGGAAAGATATAGTTTAGGAATAATGTCTATGTTCCTTCTATGATAGATTTAAAGTAGTATCTATATGTTTATTCTCGTAGTTCATTATTCTCTATTCATCCTGGATGTTTAAAGATGTGTAGGGAGTTGAATGAATACATATAGTCATATGGAATGAAGGGATATATCGTTGAGTTTGTATCCCAATTTTTCTTATTCCACCAAGTTAAGGGTGAACAAAAAATGAATAAATGGGTTTTTCATTTGTTACCCATGGAAGAAAGGAAACATGAGAACAACACTATGGATTTTGTTATTGGAGTACCCAAAAACTCTAAAGGGATTAATTCTATATTGGTGGAATTTGATTGCCTTACTAATTCAACACCCTTCATTACTATCTGAGAATATTTACCTCTTAATCAGATTGATAGAATACTGATTAAGAATGTGATAAGGTAAAACAAAGTACCAAATTCCACTATATCAAATCATGATCTAAGGGTTGCCTCAATGTTGGGGTGATGTATTCTGAAATCACATGATATAGAATTGTGTTCCATCATAACTTATCAACCTCAAACATATGGTCATTCTGAATGAATAATTCATACACTAGTGGATATGTCGATATATTTTTCCCTATATTTCAAATGGGGTTTGGATGAACTAATTCTTGTAGTTGATTTTTCTTTCAATAATAGATTTCACTAAATTATTTAGATGGAACTGTATGGATCCCTTTATGCGATGAAATGTAGTGATCCAACGTGTTATGATGATGTTAGAGAATGAAAGCTATTTTGAAAATAGATAACTGATGAAATGATCAAGATGGTTATAACCATTCAGCAATATATAATGGCATCAGAATGTTGATAGTAAAGTTATGATAATAACCATCAATGAGATCTATATTTTGATGTTGTTCAAAAGGTGATTCTATGAATCTTACCCTCAAATAAAGTAATGAGATTCAAGATGAAAGGGAAGTTAAGCCCAATGTATATTGTATCTCTTGAAATTATTGATCATATCAAGAAGAAATCTAATCGCATGGAACATCCTCATAATCTCCCTCAAATTTGTGATGTGTTCCATGTATCTCTCGACAGAAAGTGCATACCAGATCCTTTACATGAACTGAACTCGAATTTCATAACTCTAGAGTAACATCTTTAACAGGAAGAGAAACCTACTTAAATTATGGACTTATCAAAGAATGTCTTCTGAAATAAGACCCCTCACCTAGTGCAATTTTTGAATAGAAATCGTCAGTTAGAGGAAGTTATGTGGGTACTTGAGGATATTATGAAGCAGTAATATCCTCAATTTTTCAAAAGAGTGAAAAATTTTGATGGTAAAATTCATTTTAAAGGTCACAAAATGTAGCACCTCAATTCTTTACAGACCTTTTTTTAAAAATAAATTTTATTTTTAATTTATATATTATAATACACTAAGTAAATATTAATTCATCATGTAAAACTAACTTGTTATATGACACATGAAACACTGAGTCATCGTATGATACATGCATCCTTGTGTTTTTATGAAACATTTCTTTTTATTATTTTAATTTTTCAAATAATATATTTATAACAACTCCAATAAATAATGTCATATTAATTTTAATAACTAATTTGAAAATAATTTTTATAATTGTTTTTTAAATAAAACATATTGATAAATGAAGATATTAATTTTGGTAAGGTCCTTCTATGTTTAAAAATATAGTTTTTTCAAAGAAACCAATATTAATTCCCTTTTAATATAAATAATTTTATACACATTTAGAAATTTAATTTGATAAAATAAAATAAAATTTTTAATTCAAAATTTTGAAATTTTCCTACATTTAATTTTTGGGGTTTTTATTAGAAACTGTATTTGTTTGATGAATAGAAAAAATACTACTTTTTAGTTAAAAATAGAATTTTTTTATAATTAATTATTAAAGATAAATGATATTATAAATATTTTTATGGTCAAAATAGAAAAATATGACATCTAATTTAAAAATTATATTCATTATAACCAATTTCTCTTTGAAATGAATCTAGAATCATGATAATCTTTTTAACTATTTCCTATTTTAAAACCACATTATTTCATCCCGTCTATAGGATTAGTAGTAATTTTAATTTTTCATCTCCTATGATGTGAATTTAAAAAATCTAACAAAAACAATTGTATTAAGTATTATATTTATAGTACAATAATACAATGTTAACGTTCGACAAAAATGATAAGAAAATTTAATAAAATTAATCATAGCCATTAAGGCCATATTATTATTAATTAGGCAGTAATGATTAAAATTAAGGGCCCGGATGACTTATAAACATCTACAAAATCCATTGAATGTCCAGTTTACAGCAATAATCCTTCTATTATTTAGTTTGGTTGGTTTGGGATGGATTTTTTTATTAAATTACACGTGCAGATATAAATTGTTTCTATAAATACCAAATAGATCATTTTCCTTCCCTATAAAATGACACCACTCTTACCCATTTCTAAAACCACCCAAACATTTTATGTTCATCTAGTTTATGCACTCGTATCCTCACTATAGTTCTACCTTTTACCTTAAACCCCCCCATTATTTAGAATAGTTCTCAACTAATATTTTTTATGCAAACCAAAAGGAGTTACCTAGGAAAGAGGTAACATCTTTTCTCAATCTCCATTACTTTATTTTCATTCTACACCCTCTCCAATATCTTAATTACATTATTATGGGAGAAAACAGTATCATCCATATACTAAGATGTTTTTAGGAAATGGGGTTGATCTACACTTACAGACACCCACATCTAATGGATGCTGAACATAATATTTCTACATATGGAGAAGTAGCACCTCACAAAATGATGATTATTTATTACTCATTTACCACCAATAATGGAAAACAATAATATTTAATCTAGGTTAATGAATGTGATATACTATATTTAATATTATTTTATGCTTATTTATTCCATTTAACAACACACATCTACTTTCCTTCGATTTGGTGTTAATATGATAATCTCATTTGAGGTTGTGTGGACTACCCCCCCAAGCGATGTGATTTATTCACACATTAGATTGAATATATTTAGGATGGTTTTAATGAATTTATATGTTATATATTATAGATTCATGATACATTAATAATTAAACACACACACAGATATATATAAATGTATATATAAGTCATTGACATAGTTTCTTTCAATATGATAATAAAAACAAAAAATTGTGGTCATGGGTATGTATGACATACAATTTCCAGTTATGGTGTATCCATTACAAAATTCATTATGAATTGTATTAATATAATATACACATATTGCATATAAATTATATTTATATTATGTCCAAAATTATTTAATTATGACATAAGTATAAAGTTAAACATTATAACAAATTAGGACACATGTGAATACCAAAGTGAATATTACCTGAAGAGAAACCATAAAATAGGATCATTAATATGGTGGTAATATTAGTTCATAATAAAACCATATATGGTAATTTGTATAAGAATATAATTTTATAAATGATTTACAATAAACTTATATTTATTAAAATAGAATTTTGATCGAGTATGGAGAGAGTCAAGACACAAGGTAAGGGGATTTTCTCTCCATATTAATTTTTGTGACATACAAGCTATGATCACCACTCTTTACTTTTTTGTGGTGAATGTAATTCACATGATTGTATTATATGTATATTTTATTTAAATTTATGAGTAATAACATAACAATTCTATGATCATTCTATGATGGTGTTTAACATTCAAATGTTACCAAATTGGTCAAACAAATTTCTCATTTTTCCTTCTTTGACACTCCAAATTAGTCATGAAGCGAAACTATTTTTTTAGGTGTATATAATACCATTTTACATTTTTTATCATGAATTTATTTATTTTAATGATATATTTATCTTAATTTTAATTGTTTTTCTTTTATGTAGAGAATGATCTGATGTCACCAAGTTATAATAGTTTATTGAGAAAACCTCCATATTTTTTTCAAGAATATTTATGTTTATGTTTCCTTTGATTGAATATTATGATCCATAATTAATGAATATTCATTATTTTCATTCTCCTAAATTTGTTCAAGGTATCCTAATTTTTAGTAGCATTTTCCAACAATTTCTTACATAATATAATACTATTATTAATATATAACAACCTTTCTATCTAGTTAGAAATATATTGTATTGAAAAACCATATTTTAAAACCAATATAATCATTGATGATAAATATCAAGGAAAAATGTTATCTAAAAATGGGTTTTGTTTTAAAAACATTATTTATATGTTTTCAAATCTATTTTCAATGAAAACGTTTTTTAAAAAGTATTATATAACAAAATTAACTCAATGATGTAATTATATTTTCTTCAAGATGTGATTTTAGAATATCTATCAAAATTATTTACAATATAAGATGACATAAATTAGTTTTAATCCTGACTATATATTGAATATTTCATTGTCTCCATTCATTTCATTTCTTGGAATGAGTTATGTTTTGATGAAATGATGTTGTCAAACCTAATTTTCATTCACAGGTTATATTATTTTCAAACTCGCTTCGTTTAGTGGGATATGTATATGATGAAGTTAATATGAAACATGTATATTTCCAATGTTTACTATATGTTTAAATGTTTCTGATACCCATTTAATTTAATGGGATCTAATATGTTAATTTATGATCTTTAGGAAGAAGTTTGTAATATTTAATTATGTGACGGGTGGGACCAATATTTCTCTTAAATGAATTGAGAAAACATTTATATATTTTATGATATAACTGGTCTAGAATGAGGTCACTCGGTAAAGTAACATAAGTATGAAATTTGGCTTACTCATTTTTTTTATACAAGGATAGAACTATTTTCACTTGGTTTAGTAATACTGGGATGGAACGGGTATTACATAGTTTAATAATGGAATTTTTCCACTAAGATGGTCTTGGAAGTGATTCATTGGATATAATAGGAATCAGTATATGACTATGTGTTTAAAAAATTTCATGTATTATTCCTAGTTTATGATATCATGGCATGTAATCATAATATCATTATGAGTCTTGTCTTATGACTAGAAATCATTATTCCATGATCTTTGATATGTAGGGTTTGATGTTCTATTTTCATGATCACATTATAATACCATTATGATGATGTTTATGCTTACATGTCTACCTTTTTAACCCTTATTGAGAATTTGAGATCACACATTTTTAGGTTTCCTTCCCAGGGTTTTGATTATATGTATTATTTTGTAGTAGTCTAATAAGGTTTATAGTCAATATGAACCAACTGGAAGATATTTTTTCTCACTTATGTATAACTGTTTATGTATTCTATATTTCCAAAGGCATTAGACGAGTATTGTATTAATGAGTATGATTGTATAATGTTTAATCATTCCACAAATTTATGTAATTTTAATGATAGTAATGTAATGGTAACTATAGTTGGTATCAAATGAATATTTTAGTCAATATTTTTAAACAAGGATGATAAAACCATGGTGAGAACTTTAAGGGCATGTCTAAGCATTAATATAGGATTATGTCAAAGTATAGGTAAATGTATTAGAATTTTTTTGAAGGATAGAGTGATCGGTTTTCTATAAATACATCCATTGGTGGGTGAAAAATGCGGATGTGGATTTGGAATAGATTTACCACAGTGTATCAACCCCAAAATGACATTTCAGGCTCAATTTAGGGTAATATGGTACATGGAAATGGGTATTGCATCACACCAGGTTTCACACACCCATAGGATATTCTTATAAAAGTCACAAACACTTCATGAAACATTATGAATGATTTATTAATATGTTATATGTGAATAACAAGGATAAAACTATGGTGTCATAGATTAAGGATGTGGTCATATGTTTGTCATCTAATTTGTGACTTTTCATGATTAGGTTGTTTCTCATTAAGATAACTATTTCTTACTCTGTGATATTTTTTTAGTCTATTCTTAGAACACGATGGAATGATATTAATGGAAAATAAGATTTAAAATGAAATTATATTTCTTCAAAACAACTGAATTGTTCACGAGATGGAATGAAAAACATAATTATTATTTTTACATAACACTCTCTAGCTATGAATCATGGTGGACATCCAAATAAGAAATAAAGGAACAAAATTCTATTGTATCTTTTAGAAGTAAACCTACACATTTTTAGAGGCACGTCTTATCCACTTGTTGTTGAATAGTTTATTAGTACCACTAAATTGATAATCTATGTTATTCTATGTACAGATCATGAGAAAGTCATTCTGGATGTTTATCAGTTAGTTAGAGAGGCATATCTGGGGTGCAATCTAATAAAGAATTATAAGCATCATGGTCATATGGAATCCATGGTTTTGGATGTGATCATGAACTTATTTTTCAATAAGTAATCTCCTATAAATCATTATACCAAAATTTAGATAGATTTATGTGAGTTGAATAAATGAAATGACGCATTTTTTTGTACCTATGAGTTTAATTTCATGAGAATTTTGATATACGCATTATGAATTATCATAAATCTTGAATGTAATGTTGAAATGTAATTTGGTATATTAATAATAGTCACATAAGGTTATTGGCCATTCAAGATGTTTGTTTATATGAAGTGATTATGCATTGGGCAATCAACGTTGAAATAGTGGGTGATGTCACGTATCAATCTTCTGGGTTTGAAATGAAGAGGGAGATATAGTTTAAAACAATCACTAGAAACTATGGATAAACGAAAATGAACTTTTTATTAATCTCTAAGAACAATATTAAACATGGTGGAAATTTCTTTAGGGGGTGTAATATATGTTTTAATTGAAGAAGTGAAGGCAATAAGGGAATTGATTAGTGAGGTGATAGGATGATGATTTTTCAAATTTTTAATGGATAAAATGAGTCATTTAATGAACCTCATATTGTTTAGTGCTTCATATATATGGAGAATGGGAATTATGATAACCACTTCCAAACCCGATGGGTTGGTGATGATGATCGATGTCAGCAACCTCTTATGCTGAGGGATAATAAGAAATCTCATTGAATAACTATTTCTAATGATGGGTAAAATAATAGCATGATGAAACGTACATATACCATCAACTCTAGAATAACTAATATCATATTTGATTATATATCTAGCAACTCTTTCATATATAAATAATTATTATGTTTATTAATATTCCTCAAAAAAGTTTAGAGGTTAGAACTAGTAGTGGGAACCAATAATGGTATGATGATTCCATCTCAAGTATATTATTCCTCTCTATTTGTTGTTTGTGGGAATAAACTTCAAGAAAACATTTTCATTCTACATTTGGTCTAATTTTATTTTATCTTAGTAATGGATGGATTTCCCCGCATAAATCCAACATAGATTATTAAGAAAGGAATCTTATGTTAGATATTTAAAACCCTCCTATGATCATCCATCAATGCGGCGTTAAGTCTGAACATCCTAAGGAGGTTACATCTAGTGTGTGGTTCATAATTTTTATTCACAAGGGTAACATATCTTAAATGGTTGGGGTGAATATTGACATCGATGATATGAATGTTTTTCATTATTTTTTGGATATATTTCTATAAGTGTCTCCTAAATTTCCCTAAAATGTGAAGTTGGGTTCTAAATAGAACTTATACCTTGTTCCACATCAATTTAATAAACTCCTTATAGAATGGTCACGATTTAGTTATAGGAATTAAATACGAAAGTCCATTAAATCATTGATAAGGGATTCATTCAGTCATGTCTGTCACCTTGTGGTGCACCAATTATTTTTGGGAAAAATAAAGATCGATCCATGTGACACTATATTCATCATTAAGAGGTGAACAAGATCGCAATCTAGAACATCTATCATCTTCCCCATATTGATGAATTATTTGATGAACTGCATGGAGCTCAATACTTTCCCAGGATTTACCTTCAGTTGAAATATCAACAATTGAGGATCTAGAAGGAGGATATGCCCAAAATATAATTCCGTACAAGGTATAATCCCTATTTATATATAGTGGTGCCTTTTATCCATACTAAATACCTTATTATTTTCATGGAATTAATTTTTAGAGACTTTATATATTACCTCGACTAATACGTGGTAGACTTTATGGATGTTATAATTATATTTTAAATGATAAAGGAAGAGAATGAATACCACATGATAATTATATTGGTGACCATAAGGAAAAAGAAGTTATATGAAAAATTTATAGAGTGTGAATTTTTCCTACAATATGTTTTATTTTTGTGTTAGATAATCTCATGAGATGGTGTAAAACTATATCAATCAATGGCGGTGACTATTGAATGATAGCCTATACCAACTATAGTGATTGAGATGTCTATATTTCTTGGTTTATGTGGATATTATTGATGTTTTGTGGATAATTTCTCATGACTATATAATTCGCGGACTATGATAACTTGGAAGGGTGTTAAGTTTCACTAAATAGAATAATGTGAGGAAAATTTCAAAGAACTGAAAAGAAGGTGGGTCAGTGCACCTATGTGTGTATTACCATGAAATGGATAAGTGTTTGTAACTTATTGAGATACATTCAAGAAGGGACTGGGATTTGTTCTTATGAAGAAAATCACTGTTATATAATATGTCTCATGACAATTTAAGATTCTTTAGATACATTATCCAGCTCCGGATATAGAGTTAGCAGTGGTAATCATTCCGTTACAGTGATGGAGATGTTATCATTATGGGAAAACGTTTAATATATATACACAACATAGATGTCTAAAAAAATATATCCAAACATAATTTGTTGAACATGTTCCATAGAAGATGGTTAGAGTTCATAATAAATTATGAATTCAAAATACAATATCACCCTAGTAAAGAAATCATGGTGGCTGATGCATTGAGTTGAAAATATAATTCTAGATAATCTATATTGACGATAAAAAAGGATCCAATATTTATAGATTTGAAACGGATGGATCTACAAATCCTGATGTAAGGGGAAAAATACAATTTTTTATGAAATGAATGTTCAACCCTCTATCCATTTGATGATTAAGGAGGCACATATGGAGAATGAAAAGATGCAATGGATGGACAGAAATGATCTTGAGATTAACCTTGGTGAAAAAGGAATTATGAGGTTCAAGAATCATGTATGTGTTCCTTCTATGATACATTTATATGAGGAGCTATTAGGGGAAGCTCATAGTTCTTCATTCTATATTCATCATGGAGGTACAATGATGTATAATGATTTGAACAAATTAATCTAGTGGGGTGGCATGAGAAATGATACTGTGGATATCATATCTGAGTGCTTAGTATTCCATCATGTTGAGGATGAATGAAATTTTTTTAAAGGGGTTTTATATCCATTACCCATACCAAAATTGAAATGGGAGAACATCACTATGTATTTTTTCATTGGACTGCCCAAAAGCTCTAAAGGGGTTAACTCTATATGGGTGGTAGTTGATTTCTTAACTAAGTAATAATAATTCATTGATATCATATAATATTTCTCTCTTGATAAAAATTATAGAATATAAATTAAGAAAGTAGTAATTTTTCATGGAATACCACATTTTATTATATCAGATCGGGATTTGAGGTTTACCTCAATGTTCTAGTGAGGTATTCAGAAATCACTTGATATATAATTTTGTTCTAGCCCAGATCATCATCCTCAAACATATGGTAATTCTAAAGAACAATTAAAATAATAGATGATATTTTTAGATCTAGATCAATATACTTTATATGTGGTTGGTATCAAACCCTTATTCTAGTTGAGTTTCATTGCCCAAATATATTTTTTATCACAAATTCAGATATAACTGTTTAAATCCATTTATAGGAAGAGATTTTGAGATCCCACATGCATGGATGAGTTTTGAGAATGAAATCTATTTGGACCAGCGATCATTGAAGAATTGGGTTTGAAGGATAAAACTATTAATTATCATATCATGATAGATCAATGTCGGCATAAATGTTATGATGATAACCATTGATGTGATCTAGAGTTTGAGTTTGGTGAAAATGTGTTTCTACATTTCTCACCTAGGAATTAAGTACTGATATTAACATAGAAATCGAAACTATTCCCAAGATATATCAGTGCCTTTCATATTCTTGATCATATATAGATGATATCCTATAGCTTGGTAATTCAAAAAAATCTCTCTAATGTCCATGATGTGTTCCTTATATCTCTCGTCAAGAAATACATATCTGAACCTCTACATGTTCCTAACTCGATGGTCATACCGGTAGATCATGATCATTCTTATGAGGAGAGACAAATTGAAATTATGGATAAATTAGAAAAGGTTCTACAAAAAATACCACTCACCTAGTAATGGTTTTTTAGAGAAATTACCCATTAGAGGTTGCCACACGGGGAATATATCATAATATGAAGAAGAAGTATCATCATTTGATTATACATAAGTGATTAATTTTGTGAGTGAAATTAATTTTTATGGGTCATAGAATGTAACAACCTGATTTTTTACTAACCTATATATTTTTTGATTAAATTTAATTTTTCATTTATATCTTCTAACACACTAAGTCAAGGATTCATTATTCACCCAACACTAACTTGGCATATGATGCATGAAACATTGAATTGGAGTATGACACATGATACATTGATTTTCTACAAAACATATTTTTTTATTGTTTTTATTATTTTATCATGATAACTATGACCATGACATTTAACAATGTAAAATGAATATTAATAGCTAATTTTAAAATATTGTTTATAATTAATTTTTTATATTGAAAATATTGATAGTAAATTATATGTTTTTGGTAATGTTCTTCTATGTTTAAGAATATTGTTTTCTCCAAGAAACCAACATTAATTATATTATAATAAAAGTAATTTTAAATATATTTAGTTATTTAATTTTATAAAATAAAAAATTATTTTTAATTAATAACTTAAAAATTATTTTATGTAGAATTATTTTGATTTTTTTGATAAGCATTATTTTTGATTGAATCGTTAGAAATACTGCTTTTTAGGTAATATCAAAAAAAAATTCTAATTTATTATTAATGGTAAATGATATTATAAATATTTTTTATGGTCAATTTAGATATATATTACATATAATAATACAGTGGAATTAAAAAAGTCCTTTTCAATTTCAAAATAAATATAAAATCATATCGAACATTTGAACTACTTCAAATTTTAGAAGCCAATTCTTTCATCCCTTCTACAGGAATAGCAGTAATCCTAAATTTTACACTATTGTGATGTTAATTTCAAAAGTATAACCAAGATAATTGTATTATATCTAATATTTAGTTTCTAATAAGTAAATTTTCTTTTTTGGCCAAAATTATTAGTAATAGTCATTAATATCAATCACAGTGGTTAAGTCCAAATTCTGCTTAATGAGGCACTAAACCATACAATTATGGGCCCAAATGAAATATAAACAATTAAAAAATCTATTTTACATACATAGATCTTCCATAAACCATCCATTATTGAGTTTGTTTTGTTTATAAAGTATTTTTTAGATAACAACTTGTTCAAACAAAACATGTTTATAGATATTCTAAATGATTTATTTTCCTTCCACATAAAAGGCCAATACCTATACCCATTCATAAAACCTCCCAAACCATTTATGTATGATAATTATATTCCGAATTATACTCCCAATGATCCTACATTTGACCATGTATCCACCATTTAGGATTAAATCATCACAGAATATTCTTTAAGAACAAACCAATAGGAGTAACCCAATAAATAGGTAACTTCTTCTCTCAAGATCATTTCCAATATTTTCTTTCTCCGCCCCATAAAATATATTTTTTCTATTATCGTGTGACAAAACCAGTATCCTAAATATACTCATATCATTTTATCTAATGGTTCTGACCTCAAATTACACGTGCCTCAATCTAATAGACCTTGAACATACTCTTTTCTGTGTAAGGTGAACTACTACCTCATGAATTGATGATTGTTAATTTCTCATTTAACCAGAATTGTGGTGGCCATTATGATGGAAACTATATTTATATTTTTAATATATTATATTTAAAATGAATTTAAGCTTATGTATTCATTTTTACTATATAGATCTCTTTACATTCCATTTGGAGTTAAATGATAACCTCGTTTCAGGATGTGTGGACTACAGTCCCCTCAAAGTGAGGGGATCCGTTCACACACCACATGGAATATGACGGTTATTCTGAATTTTTTTTATGAATAATATATTATTTTTACTATAATAATTATATATATAAATTTATATTTCATTTATATACATTTTTTTCAAAACATCAATTAAAACAGACAACATCATTCACGAATATGTACGACTTACCGTGTCCTTGATTGATGTATTCCGTAAAATAATTCATTATGATATAGATTATAATAATATTAATATAATCTATATACCTCATAATAATATTATATTCTAAATTCTGGAATTTTTATATAAGTATAATTATCAGAGACATGAACTATTAAGACACATTTGATGAATAAAGGTAATATTACCTGAAGTGAAACGATAACATATGTTCATTAACAATTATGTAATAATAGGTAATAAAAATAATAAATATTTTAATATATATTAGAATATTCATCTGTAAAATAATTATAAAAAACTATTCCTTATCATAACAGAATCTTGATGAGTACATAGAGATTCAAGACACATGGTATGGTAATTTTAATCATAGTATTGATTTCTGTGAAATACAAACTCAGTTCACCACAAATATTTTTTGATTAGTGTATGTACATACCAGGAATGAATTATATATATCATATGATTAAATTTATGAGTATCCAAATAGTCATTCTATGATCCTTCTTACACGTGGTTTAACATTCACCAGATACCAAATCCATAAAACAGTTTTCTCTCAATTTTCCTTCTTTGATAGTCATATATTGTTATGCATCTAAACTCCTATTCTAAGTGTATATAATTACATTTTACATATTTTATCTTAAATATACTAATTTTCAATATATATTACTATTTATGTAATTTTGTTTTATAATATGGACAGTATAAGAACGAATCACCATTTTATAAGAGTTTATTGAGAAAATGACATCATTTTTTTTCGAGACAATTTATGTTTATGTTTCCATTGATGAAATATTATATTCCATAGTTCAAGATTATTCATGAGTTTCATAATCCTATATTTATTAAAAATATACGCATTTTCTATTACCATTTTTTACTCTTGGGTACATAATGTATGTTTCTTAGTAAAATCAGACCACCTCTCTCTTTGGATGTAAATATATTAAGTTCAAAAAGTATGTTTTCAATATTGTATTGAAAATATCCTTGAAGATAACTTTCATGAAAAAATCATATTTTTTTAAAACATTACTTATATGTTTTCCATGATACTTTTAAATGAAAATATTTATGAAATATAAAAATTTCTAATGAAGATAGGATATTTTCCTCAAAAAAGTTTTTTTAGGATCACTAAAAATTATTTCCATTACATGATAACATCCATCAGTGTGAATCATACCATAATGGGATATTATTTATTGTATACATTTAGATTCATTCCCTAAATGAGTTATTTATTTATGGCATGTTGTTATGAAACATGTTTCCCTTTCACTTGTTATATTCTTTGGAAACCCACTTATTTTCATACGTTAGATTTATCTTGAAATCATTATGAAATCTGTCTATTTCCATTGACTAAGATATATTTACATGTTTATGAGACCCATTTAATTTCATGGGTTATTGAATAATAATTTTTGATATTTTGGAATGTCTATGTATTCTTTAATTATGTAATGGGTTAGACCTATATATCCCTCCAATGCATTGCATAATGATTTATATATCATGAAATAAAACAGGGCTAGAATAAGGGTTACTCAGTTCATAATATTAGACTAGATTAAGGGTCTCTATGTTTAGTAATATATTGCTAGAATGAGGGTTACTCTATTTAGTAATATATGGATTTAATGGGGGTTATGTTGTTGAGTAAAGAAATTTGCCTATTAATATTTTCATGGATGTGAATCCTTGGATATTATGGAAACTTGTATATTTTTATTTGTTGCCAATATTTCATGTCTTATTCATATGTTATGATTTCATTTTTATATGCTCTTTATTTCATTATGATTCATGTATTATGAGGTTCCAATAGTTATTCCATGAAATTTTATATACAGTTTCTGATCACCTATTTTCATGATCACATTCTCACACCCTTATTATCATGTTTACACTTACATGTCTCCCTTTTTTACCCTTACTAAGCATTTGAGATCACCCCCTTTTTATATTTCCTTTCCAAGGTTGTGAAGATGTTTATTTTGTTTGAGGTTTCTATGAAGGGTGATAATATAGAAAATCTTAAATGGAGATAATGTAGCTTATATATATATATATAATAGTGTGAATTTATTCTATGATTCCAAAATCACTATACAAGTTAAATATTCTTTCACCTGTTTTTATAATTGTTATGTATTCTAAAAAAGTTATGTAATGTAAATATTTAGTAAATCTCATGTGGCTAAAGAATATGTAAAGTAAGTACTAAATATAAATGTCCAATAATGTTGTGGATTTTCATTTTCTAATAAAGTTCACTAAAATAATAAAAACCATTTAATAATAATATCTTGACATATGGTGATTATCCCTACATCCCATGGGATTATATGTGCTTGTGGTTGCCAAACCAGAAACTAAACACATTATATGAAAAGACTAAATCCAATTTTGTTATTTGTCTTTATAAGTGTATCATATAAATAATTTCATTAATTAATCAATTATGATCTTGAGCTCATACATGGAATTTAAAATTGGGAATCCATGTTTTACTCTAGGTATATCATGAACCAAACACCCTAAATTCCCATCCATTTAATTTCTCATTACAGTCCTTATATATCACTAGGTGTAGTATAACATCAATTCACCTGTATTCTATCATTATTTATCCAATATGTAATCCCAAGTATCACCCATGTAAAAAATGATAAAATTTCCCTTGAGTCCATACATTTCATTCCCTGATGATTCTATAAATCAATCTGGAAAACTATAGCTATTACCCATGAGTCAGTCTTTGAATTTTTATAAAATGAGTATATTTTTCACTATGAAATATGAATGGTAGAATCCAGCTGTGTCCATCCATGTCATCTCTATGATGACCCATCTATCTACCAAGGAATATAATCATTCATTCAATACAATTTAATTAATATAGTTTAATCATGTCATGGCCCACACAAAAAACCATCCATGTAATCACAACCTCATAAGGAGACTCAAGGAATGGATAAACATAGAAGGATTAGTATTTAATTTAACAAAAAGATGAATTTCAGAGCATCATGCATCTAATGATAGATAAATAAATACATGTATAGTTTCGAGGGATATAGTTTTCATTCTATTTTATATATCAATTCAATTTATAATTTGTATTACAATTCAAAATAAATATCAATTTAAAATTTTATTCACAATTGAAACCCCATAGAAAAGGGAAAAAAGATCACAATAAGGCCACCTGATTCAATAGCTCCCCATGGGGGTCAAATTGCCAAAAACACTAAACAAAAGGTGTGCTTCCCATTCAATGTTATTAATAATTTATCATTTATCAATAATCCAATTAAATTTAATAGGATAAACACAACACTTCAATTAATGGATTAAAATACATTTTCACGGGATTCACATCGAGAATTTGTAAAATTATACAATGAAATATAAATACAAACAATTATACATTTAAAAAAACAATGAAACCACATACTATAGGTATATATTAGATATATCATCCAATATCGACTCTTGATGTGACTCAATTCAGGAGGAAATAGATGAAGATTCACGAATAATGAAAATTTGAAAAATTAACTTTGGCCTAAATAGATTCACTGATACCAATCTAAATGAATAAATGCCACAATATGAATTTAAATATCATTGATAAAGATCAAATAAGACAAAATGTTTTAAATCTGAGTCTAGATGGAGAATATATCCCACATAGAAGGGTAATTATCTAATAGGAACCACCAAATTGGATTTTACAATATATGAGGATAATGAAATAATATTTGGATTTAAAATATTTAGTTAGGGTAAAATATAAAATTACCCACTGGTTTGAATGGTTTGGCTACAAGGCTAACCAAATTGTGCACCGACCGTTCAAAATTTGTTTTAGGTAAGGGGAAAATCATCTAGTTTCTCACATGGTTTGAATACCCATGCACAAACCATGTATCATTGCACTATAAAAATTATAAACCAAGAAGCAAGTACATGAATTCAATTTCACATGTGTTTTCTAACCATATGTTCCATATGAATCGGATATCTAACCTTACACAGTTATAAGTAATCATGTTTCGTTACCTACATGGATTGTACATACCTTTTCCCAAACCATTTTCACCAAAATGAGGGTTCTATGAACCAAACCAGCCTCAAGCACCCATGTTAGCACCATGGAATGAAATTATATTCATATTATTTAATATTTAAACATTCAAATTTAATTTTGGTGTAATCAGAAGGTTTCATACCTTAGGAAATAACCTTCTTCCTACAATTTAATTTACTATCATTCCCTTTAATATATGTTGATCCCTAAATTTAACTAATTTTATGTTATGGATGGTTCTAGGAGGATTTGGGTTTACAATGGGTGAGGATCAAAATGTAATTATTTTTTTAATTTTTATGAAAATGGGTTGAAAGTTAGGTTATAAAACCTCTTTAAGTTTTTCGAATAGATTTCAGAGGCTATGAATAATAATTTTTTCCATGATGAGTTACTAGTAAATATATGAAAAGATGAACTCAATATTTAATCTTTTATATGAAAATATCATAAATCCCCTAGAGGGTCCACTAATCAAATTACATCTTTGTAATGTATAAATTATATAGAAAATATCGGCTTCATTCCCTGAAGATAAGACAATAATATTTATTTTTCTAAGTGTTGTTTAGTCATGGAGGTAAGGAAATAGAAACACCGAATAATAATACAAGGTTAGAGGAAAAATATTACCCCATTAAATTTTAAAATTTTATGAAGATATTCTGAGAAAATAAATTTCATCATTATTTTAACACTATAATAGAGAGAGAATTTATATAAATAATTTGTAAGGATAACAATTCAATTAGTAAATATGATTGGGAGTTCACCATATACGCAATTTAATATTAATGTATTATCATAAAAACTAATATAAATATTTAATAACAAATTATAGTTTTAAGAGTAGTTCTATAAATTTAATTGGCCATATCTTTGTTTCAAAACTATAAATAAATTATTCAGTTTTCTGTCTAGGTGTAAATATATAATAGAGACACCAATCATTCTCATGTTATTGTGGAGAATAAGTATAAAACAATTTTTATATAAAAATTGAATAATTATATCCTTAGAGTAATGAAAATTAATAACCAATCCATAAAAATATATAAGGAATCACTGAGGAATGTTCATTTAGGGAATAGTTAAATTCACCATGTTCCGAAAATATGGTAATCATGAATATGAATTTAAAACTATAATGATGATGATAATAAATCATTAGAATTAATATCAAACAAGAATACATCCCACAATTTATATTTTTTGGGGATTATTGATGTTTCTCCAATAACAACATGAATCCAAGGTATAATGACTATAGTCAGTATCAATGAAATTATAATCCTAAAGGAATTAGGGATTACTATACAATAAAATTTTTAAACATTTTCAACATAATGATGTTTTGAAGGTTACATTTCAAATCCAATGTACAACTACCAACTTATTATTTGACACAATCAGTCCTTATTAATTTTTATCCTTTGAATTTTTAATTGGTATCACATAATATACTCATCAAAAAAATATAACTATCAACGAAAACACTAAATAGAATGATGATCACTCATTGGGTATATAAGTCTTATAGAATTGATTATATTTGGATTGAAACCATATATAATCATAATTTACATCCTTATTTCATATTTAATATTATTTTTGGATGGATTGGGATCTCCCTACATAAATACTATATCAATTTTTATGGATCAAAATTAAAATAAATAGTAATATATAAAATGGATTTATCAACACTATTTTTTACTAAATGTTAAAAATTTTAAATTCCTATTTAATTGTTTTATTAAATGGTTCATTTTATAAGTTATTTAGAACATTAAAAAATCACAATAAATAAGAATTATCATAAAATATGTATTTAGTGATTATTTTATGTTATTTGTTTATTTCTATTTTATAAAATAATTCCTATAATTAGGTGATCAAAAATATAGGTTAAACATTAGGATATAACAATGATGTCATTCATTAAAAGGTATATAAATATTAATTTATAGTAAATTTTTCATGAAAAACTATTTCCCTATTTACGTTTTTGGGATTGATTAATTAATATATGGTTACATTGAATTGATTATTTTAGTCTTTAAACATGGTAATCTCAAATACTCATAAATGAAGGAAAACATTGAAAATAATATAACTTTTTTTAAATGACAATTATTAAGGATAAATATTATAAAAATATTAGAATGCTTGATTTCTAGATATATAATTTCGCATTTGTGGGTTATTTAATCAATGATTTGGAATTATTGGTCGATCATTCATAGAAATATGATATTGAATATTTACACACAATAACCATGGTTATTATGATCTATAATTTCATTTTATTTGGTAGATAATATTGATTAACTATATGAAATGTATCAATGTAATCATGTATAGTAAATAATTCAACATAGAATGGGAAAAAATTCATTTCGATAGAAAAATGTGATATAATGATCAATTGATGTAAATAACGGCTGGTAAATGAAAATATGATCACACGACCATAATTTTTATAATTAATTTTGATACATATAAATTAAAAATATAATATAATGGGTTGTGTACCATGTATAATTTCACTACAGTATCATATACATCATCTTAATTTGTTAATTATATGAAAAATTATCAAACTCTTAATTTGGGTTAATAAGTGTAACTATTTTTATTTAAAATATGGATATATTTTCTCTCTTTGTTTAATATGAGATATATATAAATACACTGATCATAAATATATAATATATATGTTCACATATAATGTGTCAAAAATTTAACAAATGAGCTGGTTGGAGTTGATTAAGGACGTTGAATCCATTATAGAGTAAAATCATGGTACATGTAATAAGGTAAGTAAAGATATTTGTTGGAAGTAGAATGCCAATTTATCCATGATGAGGTTTTACTGAGCTCCAACTCATATTATCTATCATAACACAATGATGGAAGGGGGAAATCATATATTTATTATGTGAATGCTCAACTGTACATTCAAGTAAGGAATAAATTGGTGTATAAGGATGATTTTGTAACTATAATGAAGATAAGTTTTTCTTTGAATATTTCCATATAATTATAGGAATGATAATTTTTTGGAAATTAATTTGTTCCCCATAATTATAAAATAAAATAAAATTATTTAGAAATCCCATAACTCATGATTAATTATCCATATTAAAATATTAATGATATATCAAGATATCAAAGAGAATTTCTAGATTGAAAACATGAAAAGAGATATAATATTTTTTATATTTCATTACCAATAATTATGACATGCTAATGATTGTTGTAATAATTCTATTTGATAATTAATTGACTACCAATATATGCATTTAAATTTGAAAACGAAACTAAGGATTGAATCATAAAAAACCAATGAAATTTAAAGGCTATAAATATATATGGATTTTAGTTCATCAACATACAATTTCATCAAAAATCATTTCAATTATAGGGGATTTATTTCTTTTCTAAATATCTAGGACACAAAGTATATAAGTTGAAAATTTTCTCTGATAAACTCATTAAATTACATATAATTGATATCTAAAAATTCTATTTTTATTATAGATAAGTCAGGTAGAAAATTTGAATTATAATTACATATAGTATAACATCAATGATGATAAAAATAAAAAAAATATATTTAGGATTAAATTTATCATGGAGATCAATAGTCTAAGGTTTATTACAATGAGGCCCTGAAATCCATTCATTTTGGAATAGCATTAAAAATAGTTTCCTAAAACAGTGTATTTTATAAAATTCATATTTACCATGATAATCATAAAAATATATCACTATATTTTATAACATTTACATTTAATATCAAAATATTCATACAACTACATTACATGAATGTTTTGTTTCTTTGAGGTATTTCTAGATACGGGAAACTATATTCAACACCTATGAACAATTCATTATAATTGATCCACACATGAATCCCATCCACATTTCTCATAATTTATAATCATATTTAAAACAATTGAAATGGAATAATGTTGTAAGGGTGATATAATATTCATAGAAAATGATAATTCATCAGCACATAACATTTGGATAATGAATAATCATATGAGAAAACCTAATAAAATTCAGAATATATAATAAATATTAACTTCGAACTATAAGGGTATTTTATATTTAATGGTAATGGAACATGTAATATATAATGAAAAAAATTAAAAATGGGATAAGAGAGTGAAATAATAATGGAATCATTGAAAATTATAATAATATCATAAGATCATGGAATTATAAATATTTAGTGATAATATAAACCATAAAGTAATAAGAATATGTAATGTGTCTCTATCAATACAACATTTCATTGTATCCTTAGGATCACCACTAGTACACTATATATGGTATCATATGAGATGAAAACATTACATAATTCCGTAGTATTATTCTACAGTGTACCCTTCACATAATAATAAGTATACATATTCTTTCAATAATATTTCAATATTTATTCAATTAAAATTCATGGAAATAATAACATTATTCGTACACTTTTAAAATGGTATTCCACAACGAAATGTTAATGAATTTATTATTAATCATAACATCAAAACTTTTGGAAATTATTTTGGTATCCAATGATATTTGGTGACCTCCTAGAAAAATAAGCATCCATTAAAATGTATAAATGAATAATAATTAAACTATATAGACATAGGGTATAAAATTTAGTCTTTACATGCCAAAAATAATCAATGTAATGGTATTTTGGTGAACAAAATACTATCCAAGGAATGAAACTTAGTTAATATATAGAGGATATAAATTAGATGAAAAAACATTCTCATTATCAATGGATTATTTTGAAAAAAACAAGTAGATGGATACACTTTCATTTAAATTATAAAATTAAATTGAAATCATTAAATGATTTATACAGTGAATATTTTCATAACACTGTTTTAAATTTCAAGAATTTTTATTTTCATTTAAAATACTTATATTCAAAATATAAATTAAATATATTATAAATTATTTTTTTAATAATAATTCTAGTTATAGTTCCTCTTAAATAAATAATTATTATGTCAAAAAATGGGAAGTAAAATAGAAAATATGAATATTGACGGAATTCATTTTTTATATTTTAAAATACTTTTGTTCATACACAGGTCATTAAATTTATAATAAAAATCCATGTTAAAACATTGTATGAATAAATGTGAGGAAAGCTTGAGATATAACAGATTTGGGTCACCCAATAAAAAAGGGAGACATTTTTTGATAGGAATAGGGTTATAAGGAGAAGAAATTGTTTTTATAATGATAGAGTATTAATCCGAAAAATTACATCAAATTGATGATGAAATTATCAAAAAATTTGTTCTTGATTTAAGGAAATATTATCCTAGTAAATAAAAAGATCCATTACATTTTATATAAGTGTAATTGTAGATTAAGGGGAAATAGAAGAGTATAGTCATGAATGATAGATCATTAACCATATAGAAGGATCATTAAGACAAAAAATTAAAATATAAATCATTATCAATATGAACAAGAACCTATAATGGTAAAAATGAGAATAAATTTAATATCAATTAGATATCATTAAATATATTTTAAAATTGATATAAAATATAAATATTTACATCATAAAAAGGGAATCGGTAGTGAATACAAATCGATTCTCAATGAATAAATGTTTAAATGAACAAACTCTAATCATGAGACCTATTACATTTATGAATGTTTATAAAATTTAATATAATCAAAGCATGATTAATAAATAATTTATTAAAAATTATTTACATCTATATTTCACTTTATAATGTATATTTTTATCACACATTATTCAATTATTAAATAATTTTTCCCTAAATTGGATACTTTTAGATGTTATGACGATTTATCTAAAACATCCTAGGAATATTAAAAAATTATCAATGTTGATAAAAATTCAATAATATAAATTATTTTATTATTTTATGTAACTTATTATTCCATTAGATTAGAATTTATATACCTTAAATTGTTTTCCAAAAACCATTAAAAATAAAAAAAAACCTATCTTGATTAGTTCTTTTGAGAAAGTAAATATAAAACAACAATTATTTTGTAATACACATATAAAATGTAAAATATAATTGTTATATAATATTAATGATTCTAAAAAATTGCAGTTGATAATTTTTTATTTGAATCCATGTTATGTGGTAATGGAAAACGAAAAATTTCATTTAGTGGAGGTAGTATTCTACATATAAAAAGAAACAATAATTAATCTTTTCATTAAATGTGATTGATAATGAAGATAAAATATTTTATCACATATTAATGTTAATCATGTTATAAATATTATATTTTATAATTAAATGACCCTTTTTATCGGGCCCTGTATGGCATTTATGAGAAATATAACACGACATTCATGAAAAAATTATTCTTAAGGTATAGTTTATGATGTCTTATTTATTTTAGATATTCTATGGAGGATGGAAGAATATTGATATTCCAATATTATTTTGAAAATGAAAAATATTAATAATATTGAAATTATAAAAAATTGATTTACTTAAATTAATTGATCGGGTAGAAAATAGTTGAATTAATAAATCTCAATTGATTTCATTACCTCTCCTTTTAGAAGTTCTTTTTTGGGTAAAAACAAAAGGGTCATTAGCATGTACATAGGGAAATAAGAGTGCTTATAGGATAATAAGACAGTGTTAATCATAGACAAGGAAAATGGTTGGTTTATGGTAAAACCTTATCATGTGTGGAGGGATGGAGTGGTCGTTGGTGGTATTTATAACTTAGTGGAGTGGCATTTTTGTAATACTATAAAATGATATGTTACTTGTCAAGGTTCAATAGGATACTATAATATAAAATAGTGGTATATTTATAATTTATATATGATACCCACACATCCATTAATATTATAAAGAGTATTATACATGTTTTAGGTTTCATCCACATTTTAATCATTTTTATCATAATTTTCCATTTCCATGATAAATAAGTATTTACAATGTAACTAATTTTTTGGAATATAAATAAAATGGCTCTAATAATATAATATACATGTAAAAATTAAAAATATAAAATAATAATATTCAAATATATTAATAATGAAGATGAAAATTAATTTTAATAGTATTGAACATGAAGTTTTTTTTGAAATGTTTTGTTAAACGTATAAATAATCAATATGATAAGATTATTAATATTTCTTTTTTGAATGAAATTAATAACTATATAATCTATAAAATTATAGTTATATGGAATTCTGGTAAAATTTAAACATAAATGATACTTTTATTATAAAAATATGTGAAAATGAGAAATTAGTTTCTATGAGAATAAACCAATACTTTTGTTTCACAATGATAAACATGTGTTTTCCAAACTCAAAATTGTTCTTAAAAAATTTATTTTTATACGTTAAATTCATTATAAAATACAAAATATTTTTATAAATTAATTATGTCGTTATTATATAATTATATATTAAAAAACACTGCATTATTAATAAAAATACTATTCATCAATATTCACCTAGAAATAATTTTTTTAATAATTAAAAAAATCATATTAATCTAATTCTGACCTGATTAATTTGAAATTAATACTTATGTTATAATATAATTACTTTAAACAATAAAAATTTCTTTTTTATATAATTAAAAAAATATAAATAAAATATATTATTATTTCAAAATGATTTTATAAGTCAAAATAATATAAATTCGTTTTAATTTATTATTTAAATAATTATAATATACTAGTTTCTAATTTTATTCCAATATTTTTATATTTAAATTTTAAGTGTATAATATAGTAATTGATTTGTAAAATTGTTTTATTTTATAATTAATATTTCTAAAAATTATTAATGATATAAATTAATTATCCAATAAATATTATTAATTTTTATAGAGTAATATCATCTCATTCAGAAGTGATTGAATTGTTATTATAATGACCAATATAGTATTTTTCTAATATACTGCTAGTTATTTTAATTGAATGCTACATAGGGACCAATAAATCACATAATGTACGAATATAAAGACAAATAAATTCAAAAATCTATGGGTCTTACATTCTAACCATTTTTTATAATATGTGTCCTCTAAAATGATAAATATCACATTTTAATTTTATCACATAAGGATAAAAAAATATTGATATATCTGAACATATAAATTAAAATATGGTTTCAGCCTTAATAAACTATCTATTACTAGGAAACACTTATTATTCCTATATAATGTGAACAAAAATATTTCATCATTCCATGAAAACATATTACACTATGCTCTATTTTTACAGACATGAATAACCATCCTATTTAATAGAGACATTACCCAATGTGTTTCCCCATATATTTACTTGGATGAAATTGGATAATCATTATATTGTCATATTTTGACCAAAACATTGATGATAATCTATCATCATATTCCTTTATGTGTTTGGTATTTCAACTATGTTGACATTTATAATCATAATTCATTATATATGGATTGAAATAAACACATGATTTCAAAATCTAGTTTATATCATGATGTTTTTTACATTGGCATAATACCGGAATTTTCAATTGCACTAATATTTTAACTTGTTTAATTGTTACATTAGCCATTACTAATGAAATGGTGTTAGCAAGATTGGTAAACAGATTTCACGATAACAAGAATTTTATAATCCATGTATATGTAAAATTCATCCACAATATTTCATAATATTTCACACCATCATATCCATCTATTGATCTATTATTCTATAATCAATAATTAATTATCGTGGTGTTCGTTTTTATGGGTTCCCCAACACTCTGTGAATAAATAGAAAATTCTACATATTTACTTATAATGATAATATAAATTGATAAATCATGTACTCCAATATTTATTTTCAATGTTCTCAGTTTTATGCCCACCCATAATGCATCATGTGAAGTTAATGTTGAGATACACCCTCATAAAAAATGTGGTATCTATAATACTTCCAAATATAAAAGGATAAATCCATAAATGTAAAAAATTAATATGAAGACACTTAATCTCTTAATAAAAAATATGAACAAAATTTGATCCTATGGGTAGAAATTTCACATATATTTTAATTGAATTTCTATTATCATAATCCATAAAATAACTAATATAATTAAAAAATAACTAAACTAATCACCAAAAATAAATAATCTATTAATTTTTAAAAACTAAACCATAACATGATACTAATTTTTGAATTGTTGACATTAATTGTTATGTCTGATGCAAAAAATCAATCTTTAAGAATTGTTTTTTAATAATCAATTTCACTAAAAAAATATAAACATTCACATATTTAATCAAAATTTCATATCATAATCATTTCAACTGAATAAAATCTCAAAATTCCACGAATTTATTAATGAGTTTCATTGAGGCCTAACTATATGAGTGTCATTATTTGACTAAATTTTCCAAATATTCACAAAAATTAATGCATTATATACACCCTTATAGACGTCCCATATGTTATACATACAACATAAAAAATTGAATGGAAATATATGAAATTTATGAGAATATACACTCTGTACGATGAAAAAACCAATATTTTATCTAGGGATAGATCCCAATCAAATGTTCATATCTAAGCATGGGATAAATATCATATTTATGTTAATATAAAACTATCTAACTTATCAAAAAGGTATGATGATGGATCCTATTTTATAAAATGAAAAAACATAACCCATTAATAAATAGTGGTACAATCCAAAAAACATAGAATATATTAATTATATAATTTTTTCATAGAATCATTAATAGGTATCAACAAGAACCATGAAATCAAAATTATATGTCAAGTATCAACACCTAGAAAACTATACATAACATACTCAGTCTATCTAATCAAGCACCATACGTTGTCCCTCATTAATTGAAAACATTTACCAATGAAGTGGAGAGTTATATGGGTAATACCTTAATATAATGAGAACTATACATATATATTAAATATGATTTCAATCATCATATCATAAAAACTGATGGAATGAAAGATTAGTAGTAGTAAAACTAGTGGGTCACCTAAACAGTAAATAAATAGTACTATTTAGTTCTCATATCAAATATATAGTGAGGTATGTTTTAAACACAATGAACATAATATTTTTTATATTTTTATTTCCACTATTTACATTGTAATTCTAATGGATTATTTTTTATATAAAATGGTTATATAATATCCTAGGATATAATGATATCATAAATATTTCATGGATGTAATCATAAAAATAAATTTGATAGTCAAGATACATCATGATAACTATTCAATATCGATGTAATGAAATCAAATGTTAGGGGGTCAGAAACATTGATTCTATTTTTTTAATGATATTTTCAATTTTTGATCACATGTAGATGAGATCATGGGGAATATACTACTAATATTAACACAACATTTACATATGATGTTTAATGTTTCTATCAATGGTCACGTGCAGTGGTCACCTTAATTGAAATTATTATCCATATTTATTGTTTGATCATGTGTATTGATGAAAGGGAATATATGAGACAATTAGGTCATGCATTGATTTTTTTCTTGGACATATCATTAGGGGTATGACATTTATTGAATATTAATGAATTAAATTGTATTCTTTTAAAGGAAGAGAAAATGTTGTCCTAGTTTATTAGTATGTTATTATGTTGAGTGAATCCATGGCCAATGCATGAGAATTTATTTTTGTCCTATTATGTTAAAAATAGTATTGTAAGAATAAATAATATAAAGAAGTATGCATCCTGCATTATTGGATATCATGAGATAAAGCGATTGAATTTTACAACTTGTGATTGATGGAATGGATTCTATTTCAATGACATTTAAATATCTTATAGAGGCCCTTGATGGGTTTTAAAACACCACTTACTATTGTAAATTAAATTAACTTCTATTTATTTATAGGATTTGAGGGTCCCACAATCATTGTGTTCAAAATATTGGAAAAATAAAATGAATAAGAATATAAGACGTTTTTGGCCCCACCATGGTGTCTAGGATATGTTCAAGGATATACAATCACCAAGGATAGAATACATTCATTATTATTCAACTATAATAAATTTGGAGTTGAATTTATTTGTTAACATTAATCATAATAAATTATGTAAATAAGAGGGAAATTATATGTCCCAGTAATAGTATTTCAAAACATATGGTTTCTTAAATATTTTTGGGAATGAAATAGTCGATTCAATTTCTCATGTTTATCACATGAAAAAATTTATTATATTAAAATATAGTGGTAAAAAATTAAAAGGCAGTTGTTACATAATTATATAGTCATAAAATTTCATTTTTGGATTATCCAAGGGGAAATGATTATTTAGGGATGAATCTATAAATGTTGTTGGAATATTTCATTTATTAAAATATTAATCAATTTAATTTTGGATCCCATCTCTCCACATGAAAAAATAATAGAGAGATAGTATCATGATCCATAAAAATGATATATGTTCTCCACCAAAAAATTATGGAACATTGTTACCATTTTCATTGGGAAATTGATTGAATCATTGGATATTCAAATAAAGACTTAAAATTTGATTATTGATGCTGACATGGACACTCAAAGAACATGTTTATGATCATGATGGATGTAAATTTGATTCCTTTTATCAATGGCCTCCAGTGATGGACAATTTTCAAACCCATATTAAAAATGAATGATGTAATGATTCACATTATATTATGTGTTTAAATTTATCCACTCGTGATCATTATATTTCATAATGAGCTATGATACACTCGAGATTACATAACTACATCAACCAGTTATAAAAAAAATCAAATCCTAGACCGATCTACATTTCCTATTTGTTTTAATAACATTAAATGGTTGAATAGATCATTTCAAAATTTTAGGATAATAAAATTTAATTTTGATTTAAATAATAAAATTATGTGTTTGCAGTGGCAACATGATTGATCATAATAAAATCATAATTCTGAAATATATGTTGTTTCCATTTGATGTTTTAATTCAGATTGAAGATAGTGTCCATGTTTATTAATAATTAATTTTATTATATATAGAAATATATATAAATATTTTTTTATGCAATGATGGATTGTACTAGTTTTATGAGAGACATAACTATGTAATGTTTGCGGTCAAAATGTAACGCCCCGACCCCAGTTACCCAGAGTCGGTGCATTATTACATTACATCGGAATGAACACAAAAGATCAAGTCTTAAAAGACTGATTAGTTTAGTAGCCTAGGAAACACAATATACATTCATAAGTCTTACATTACATCATAAAGTAAAAAACTACAACAACATAGTATACATATTAAAAAATCATATCCCCTCAGACTATTCCTACAGGTTAGTCATAAAATACTTCTTCATATCCTGGGAAAAATAGTACATAAAAAGAGGTGAGCTCAGAAGCCCAGTAAGGATAACAATATAGTGAAAGCTTTCATAAATAAGCATAAACATTTAAGGCAATGTATAAAAAAACAAAAGAATTTTAAACTTGAACTTAAGCATAACATGTCAAAAATAAAATGAAATAATGCCATTTACTTATTCACATGGATGTTCTAATAGAAAAATAATCACATGCAATATAAATAACCACTTTCATAATGATGGAATGCATAATGCCAGACTATCATAACCATATAGTCAATCCTTGTGCCCAGACAAAAAATAATATTTTTTCAAGGACCTGTTCCAAGAAACTATTTTGTCTCTTGAGACCTTCCTATGAATCGAGGAGCTATAGCGGGATCCACTCGTCACTTACTATGTCCAATGCGTTCCTCATCCGAACAGGTTTAAACATTACATAAACATTCGTACTAAAACTAGCATACCAAATGTCAACAATTTCTCCACAAACCATTATTGGAATAAAAATAACACATCCATAGTCAAACATATCCCAAAAACTTCAAAACAATATGGAAGTTTTTTATCATAATAAATCAACTTCAAATAGGCTTAAAATCAATCAAAGGATGTTCATATAGATGAAATCAAAACTATTTGAGAGAAATATCTATTCTTTTGAAATAATTTAAAAGTAAAATAAATGTAAAATAAAAAATTTACGTTGAAAATAATCTTATAAGATTATAATGGATGTTTTGATGATTTTATTACGGTGGAAAATAGCCGCACGCGCCGTATAAGTTAAAAAGACATTTTTCCCATAATTTTTTTGAAAAGGTTAACAAAGACCTTGTTTGGAAAATGATGTAAATATTCCTTTAAAACCATTTTATAAAAATTTAAAAAAAAGTGTATAAATGACTTTAAACTATAGTCTAGTAAATAATAATAAAAATTTGGAATACATTTTTATGAAACATGGGTCTGGATGATAAAGAGGTCCTAGTAGATAATTAAATATAAACAACCTCGGATATTGAAGAGATTCTGAAATAAACCCTTACCTAGTTCTTTTCCATGGTTGAGAGTAGGTTAACCTCCTATATAGTGGTGAAATAATTGTTATTAAATTATCAAATAATCATATACATTAATATGATATCATAAATGATCTCTTTGCATTGCTTTGTTAATAATATCATAGTATTATCGTTGTTTCGGATGTTAACAGATTTGTTTTCCTTTATATTATTTATTTTTTGAGTCAAATGTTTATGGATGAGATGTATATTATTAATATCCAGAATTATATGAAGTCTTTACATATTAAATTTAAACATAAAATTAAAATTACTCTTGAATTGATACGATGTGGAATGAATCTCATCGCGTTCGAGGAGACGGTAATCCGTACATACGCACGATCAAAAATATAATTATTTTGATATAAACATAATATATAATTGGATGGTATATCATATATACAGAGTAATTCTCATGATATATTAATTATTTAAATTAATTACAAATCATTATTATACCCATCCAGATAATAATGTATTGAATAACAATTACAACACGACGTGGAGACGGTAAGCTGTACGTACGCATGTATGTTGACATTTCATTAAAAGGATGGATAGAGTAATGAATTTCATTGTACCATATTTATAATAACATCATAGTATAGAGAAGATACTGGAGTTATTATTTTAGAATGTAAACAAAACAAGATAAAAGAAGTGGAAAAAGAAAAGAAATTGAAAGAGGGTGGTGAAATTATTACCTCTTCATCGAGTTCTTCAATTATATTTGATCAAAAGGGATACTTTGGTTTAATTTCTATCTAAAGTAAGGCCTCTAGGATGAGGGTTACTCTATTTAGTTTAGTAAAATAAGGATAGAATGAGGGTTACTCCATTTATTAATACAGGGATATAATGAGGGTTATGTTGTTGAGTAAAGCAATTTTTCTACTAAAATAGTCATGGAAGGGATTCCTTGTATACTATGGAAAAAAATTTATCTGTATGTGGTTCCAACATTTCATGTATTATTCTTATGTTATGATTTCATTTTAATATGATCTATATTTCATTATAATCCATATATTATGAGTTTCCAATAGTTATTCCATGATATTTGATACACAGTTTCTGATCATCTATTTTCATGATCACATTCTCAAACCCTTATCCTCAGGTTTACACTTACATGTCTCCCTTTTTTACCCTTACTGAGAAATTAATATCACCCCTTTTTATTTTTCCATGCCTAGGTTGTGAAGATGTTTATTTTTTTGAGGTGTCTATGAAGGGTGATAGTATAGAAAAACCTAAATCGAGATAATGTAGCTTATATATATATATATCAGTGTGAATGTATTCTAAGATTCCAAAATCACTATACAAGTTCAATATTCTATCACCTGTTTTTATAATTTTTATGTATTCCACAAAATTTATGTAATGTAAATATTTAGCAAATCTCAAGTGGATATATAATATGTAAAGGAAGTACTAAAAGTAAATATCCTATAATGTTATTTATTTTCATTTTTTCATAATGTTCACTAAAATAATAAAAACCATTTAATAATAATATCATGAGATATGGTGCTTATCCCTACATCCCATGAGATGATATGTGCTTGTGGTTTCCAAACCAGAAACTAATTACTTTATAAGGCAAGACTGAATCCTATTTTTTTCTTTGTCTTGGTAGGCGTATCATATAAATCATTTCATTAATTATTCAATTATAAACATGACCACATCCAGGGAATTAAAAATTGGGAATCCATGTATTACTCTAGGTATATCATGAACCAAACACCCTAAATTCCCATCCATTTAATTTCTCATTTCAGTCCATATATATCAGTAGGTGTAGTATAACATCAATTCCACTGTAGTATTTCCTTCTCTATCCAATAAGGGATCCCAATTATCACCCAAGGATAAATAATACAATTTTCCTTGAATCTATACATTTCATTCCATGAGGATTCAATATAACAATCTGGTGAAAAATAGTTATTACCCATGAGTTAGTCTATGAATTTCTATAAAATGAGTCTAAGTTTCACTATGAAATATGAAAGGTAGAGTCTAGTTGAGTCCATCCATGTCATCTGTATGAGGACCCAACTATCTCCCAAGGCATATAACCATTCACCCAATACCATTTAATTAATATAGTTTAATAATGTCATGGTCCACACAAAAAACCATCCATGTAAACAAAACCTCATAATGAGAATCAAGGAATGGATATATATATAAGGAATAATATTTTATTTAACAAACAGATGAATTTCATAACATCATGCATCTAATGATAAAAAAATAAATACATGGATAGTTTCAAGGGATACAATTTTGAATCTCTTTTATATATCAATTCAATTTATAATTGATATTACAATTCAACATTAATATCAATTTAAAATTCTATTTAGAATTGAAACCCCATAGGAAACGGAAAAAAGAACACATTGAGGCATCCTAATTAAATAGCCACCAATGGTGGTCAAATTTTCATAAAAACTAAACAAAAGGTGTTCTTCCCATTCAATGTTATTAATAATTTAACATTTAGGAATGATCCAATTAAATTTAACATGATAAACACTACAATTCAATTAATGGATTAAAATACATTTTCATGGTATTCACTTCGATAATTTGTAACATTACACAATGACATAAATATACAAACACATATACATTTAACAAAAACTATGGAACCACATACTATAGGTCTATATTAGATATATCATCCTGTATTGACTCTTGATTTGAATCAAATTGGAGAAAATAGAAGAACAATCATGAATAATGAATATATAAAAAATTACCTTGGGAATAAATAGATTCATTGATACCAATCTAAATGAATAAATTCCACAATAGGAATTGAAATATATTTGATACAAAACCAATAAGAAAAAATATTTTAAATCTGATTCTTTAAGTAGAATATAATCCACATACTAGGATAATTAACTAATAGGAATCACTATATGGGATTTTACAATATATGAGGATAATGAAATAATATTTGGATTTAAAAGATTTAGTTATGGGAAAATATAAAATTACCCACAGGTTTGAATGATTTGGATATAAGGCTAGCCAAATTGTGCACCTACTGTTCAACATTTGTATTAGGTAAGGGGAAAATCACCTGGTTTCTCACATGGTTTGACTAACCATGCACAAACCATGTATCATTGAACTATAAAAATTATAGACATAGAAGAAAGGCCATGAATTCAATTTCACATGGGTTGTCTAACCATGTGTTTTGTACGATTCTAATTTCTGACCTTACATAGTTAGAAATAATCTTGTTTCTTTCCCTACATTCTTTGTACGAACCATTTCCAAATCCATTTTCACCCAAAAAGAGGGTTCTATGAACCAAACCAGCACCAAACACCAATGTTAGCACCATGCAATGAAATTATATTCATATTATTTCATTTTTAAACATTCAAACTGAATGTTGGTTGAATGAGAATGATTCATTCCTTAGTAAATAACCTTATTCCAACAATTTAATTTACTATAATTCCTTTTACTATATGTTTCTCCCTAAATTTCTTTAATTTCATTTTATGTGTGGTTATGGGAGTATTTGGGTTAACAATGGGTGTGGATTAAAATATAATTTTTATTTTTATTTTTTACGAAATTGTTTGAGAGTTCAGTTATAAAACAAAATTAAAATATTGAAATAACTATCAGTGGCTATGAATAATAATTATTTCCATGATGAGTTACTAGTAAATATATGAAATGATGAATTCAATATTTAATCCTTTAGGAGACAACATCCACAATTCTCTAAAGGGACCACTAATAAAATTATATCTTTTTATTGATAAATTATATAGAAAATATTGGTTTCATTCCCCAAAGATACGAAAATAATATTTATTTTTCTAAGTGTTGTTTAGTCATGGAGGCAGAGAAATTGAAACTCTTAAGAATAATATAATTTTAAGGGAAAATATTACCCCAGTCACTTTTAATATTGTATGATGGTATTCTGAGAAAATTAATTTCCTCATTATTTTAACACTATAATATAGAGTGAATATATATAAATAAATGTTAAGGATAAAAAATCAATTAGTAAATATGAGTGGGAGTTTTCCACACATGCAATATAATATTAAGGTATCATCATCAAAACTAATATGTAGATTTAAAAACTAATTATAGTTTGAAGAGTAGTTCTAAAAATGTAATTGGCCATATATATGTTTCAAAACAATAGGGGAACTATTCACTTTTCTGTCTTTATGAAAATATATAATAGAGACAACCATTATTCTCATGTTATTGGGGATAATAAGAATAAAAAAATTTAAAACAAATTACGTAATTATATTTGTAGAGTAATGAAAAATAATAAACAATACTAAAATATATATATATAGAATCATTTAGGAATGTTCCTTTAGGGAATAGTTAAATTCATCATGTGCTGAAAATATTGTAATCATGAATATGAATTAAAAATTATACTGATGATGATAATAAATCTGTAGAATTAATATCAAACAATTATACCACCCACAATCTATATTTTTTTGGATTATTGATGTTTCTCCAATAACATCATGAATACAAGGAATAATGACTATAATCAGCATCAAAAACATTATAATCCTAAAGGAATAGGGGATTCATATACAATCAAAAAATTTAAACTTGTTCAAAAGAATGAAATTTTGAAGGGTACATTTCAAATCCAATGTACAACCACCAACATATTTTTTATACAATCAGTCCTTATTAATTTATATCCTATGAATGTTTAATGGGTATCACATAATATACTCATAAAATATATAACTATCAATGAAAACCCTAAATTGAATTATGATCACTCTTTGGGTCTATAAGTCCTATAGAATTTATTATTATGGGAATGTGACTATATAAAATCATAATTTCCATCACAATTTCGGATTTTATATGATTTTTGGATGGATTGGGATCTCCCTACATAAATAATATATCAATTTTTAAAGAAAATATGTTACATTTTTTCATCCAAAAGAAACATAAGATGATATATCATTTTATAAAATACGTTGAACATGAATTTACATATATTATATGAGCTATAATACCTTCACATAAGGGTATATAATAACACATTTTAGGTTTACTCTTAACATTTATGATATAAAAATTTTATTCGAAATGTAGAATTTATTTTCTATGATATTTTTATTCATACCAATAATAGTTATTTTTTGTTTTCAATATATCTCAATCGTCATTATAAAAATATTATATGTATCATTATAAAAAATCCCCAATTGTATTTTATGAATCAAAATGAAAAGAGTGTAATATTAAAATTGGACTTATCAACACTATATTTTTCTATATGGAAAAAATTTTAATTTTATATTTAATAGTTTTATTAAAAGGATCATTTTATAAGTTATTTGGAACATCAAAAAATCACAGTAAAAAAAATTATCATAAAATATGTATTTAGTGATTTTTTGATGATATTTGTGTATTTTTATTGTATATAATAATTCCTCTAATAACGTGACCAAAATTATATGTTGAAAATTAGGATATAACAATGATATCATTCAATAAATGGTATATAAATTGTAATTTACTCTGAATCTATCATGAAAATCTAATTCCTTTTGTATGGTAATGGGGTTGATTCATTATTATAAGGTAACGTTGAATTTATTATTGTAGTCGTTAAACATGGTAATCTCAGATACTCATTAATGAATGAAAACATTGAAAATAATATAACTATTTTGTTAAATACAAATATTGTGGATAAATCTTATAAAAATTTTATAGGTTTGATTTCTAGATATATAATTTTTCTTTTTTGGTTTATGTAATCAATGATTTGGGATTATTGGAGGATCCTTCATAGAAATAGGATATTGAATATTTATACTCACTAACCATGGTTATTATGATCTATAATTTTATTTTATTTAATAGATAATATTGGTTAAATATGTGAAATGTATCTATGAAATCATATCTAGTAAATCATTCAACATATATGGGGCAAATTCGTATTTCGATAGAGAAATGTGATATAATGATCAATGGACTTAAATAACAACTGGTAAGTGAAAATACGATCAGAGGACAATATTTTTTATATTTAATTTTGATGCATATTGATTAAAAATAGATTATAACGGTTTGTGTATCATGTATAATGTCATTTTATTATCGTATACATAATCGTAATTTATTGTTTATATGAAAAATTATCAAACTCATAATTTGGGTTTATAAGTGTAACTATTTTCATTCAAAATATGGATATATTTCCTTTTTCCTAAAGATAAGATATATATAAATACACTGATCATAAATAGATAATGTATATATTAACATATAATGTGTTGAAAATTTATTAAATGAGCTTGTTGGAGTTGATTAAGGACGTTGAATCCTCAAGAGAGTACAATCCTGGTACATGGAATAAGGTAAGTAAAGCTATGAGTAGGAAGGAGCATGCCAATTTATCCATGATGATGTTCTATTGAGCTCCAACTCATATTATGTATCATAACACAATGATGGAAGGGGGAAATCATATATTTCTTATGTGAATGTTCAACCATACATACATGTAAGGAATAAATTGGTGTATAAGGAAGATTTTGAATCTATGAAGAAGATATGTATTCCTTTGAGTATTTCCATATAATTATAGGAATGATAATTTTCACGAAATGAATTAGTTCCCTATAAATTATAAAATAAAATAAAATTATTTATAAATCCCATAAATCATGATTAATTATCCATATTAAAATATTAATGATATATGAAGATATCAACGAGCATTTATAGATTGAAAACATGAGAAGATATATAATATTTTTTATATTTCATTAACAATAATTTCGACATTCTAATGATTATTGTAATAAGTCTAATGGTTAATTAATTGATTACCAATACATGCATTTAAATTTGAAATCAAAACCAAGGATTTCATCATAAAAAACCTATGGAATCTAAAGGCTATAAATCTATATGGATTTCAGTTCATTTATATACAATTTCATCAAAAATCATTTCAATTATAGGGGATTTATTTCATTACTAAATATCTAGGACATACATTATGTACGTTGAAAATTATCACTGATAGACTCATTAAATTACATATAATTGATATCTAATAATTCTCTTATTATTACAGAGATGTCAAGTAGAAAATTTTAATTATAATTACATATATTAGCACATTAAGGATGATAAAAGTCAAAAAATTATTTAACAATACATTTATCGTGGAGATCAATGGCCTACAGTTTATTACAATGAGGCCCTGAAATCCATACAATTTGGACCAGCATTAAAAATAGTTTCCTAAAACAATGTATTTTATAAAAGTAATATTAACCATGGTAATCATAAAAATATATCACTATATTTTCATAATATTTAATTTTATGATCAAAACATTCATACAATTACATTAATTTATTGATTATTTTCATTGAGGTATTTTTATATAAGGAAAACTATATTCAACACTTGTGAACACTTCATTATAATTGATCCACACAAGAATCCCATCTACACTTCTCATAATTTATAATCATATTCAAAACCATTAAAATTGAATAATGTTGTCAGGTTGATATAATGTTCATAGAAAATGATAATTTATCCGTACATCACATTTGTTTAATGAATCATCATATGAGAAAACCTAAGAAAATTGAGATTATATAATAAATATTAACTTCGAACTATAAGAGTATTTCATATTCAATGATAATGGAACATGTAAAATATAATGAAAAAAAATTAAAATTGGAATATGAGAGTGAAATAATAATGGAATCATTGATAATTATAATAATATTATAACATTATGTAATTATAAATATTTAGTGATAATATAAACCATAAAGTAATATGACTATTTCAAGTGTCTCTATCAATACAACATTTCATTGTATCATAAGGATCACCACTTGTGCATAATATATGGTATCAGATGGGATGAAAACATTACATAATTAAGTAGTTTTAGTCTAGTGTGTGACCTTTACATAATAATAAGTATATATATTCATTTAATAATAATTCAATATTTATGTAATAAAAATTCATGGAAATAATAACATTATTCGTACACTTTTCAAATGGTATCCCACAACGAAATATTAAGAAATTTACTAATAATCATAAAATCAAAACTTTTGGAAATTAAATTGGTATCCAATGATATTTGGTGACCTCTTATAAAAATAATCTTCTATTAAAATGCATAAATTTATAATAATAAAAATATATAGACATAGGTTATAAAATTTAGTCTTTTCATGCCAAAAATAATAAATGTAACGGTATTTATGTGAACAAAATATTACCCATGGAATGATATTTAGTGAATCCATAGAAGATATAAATTGGATGAAAAATATTTTTCATAATCAATGGATTATTTTGAAAAAAACAAGTGGATGGATAAACTTTCATTTAAATTAAAAAATTAAATTGAAATTATTAAATGATTTATACAATGAATATTTTTATTACATTATTATAAATTTCAGGAATTTTTATTTTTACTTAAAATAAATATTTTCAAAATATAAATTAAATAATTTTTAAATTATATTATTAATGAAAGTTCCAATTATATTTCCTCTTAAATAATTAATTACTATGTTAAAAATGAGAAGTAAAAATGAAAATATTACTATTGACGGAATTCATTTTTTATATTTTAAAATACTTTTGTTCATACAGAGGTCATTAAAATGATAATAAAAATCAATTTTAAAACATTGTATGGATAAATGCAAGGATAACATGAGATATAACATATTTTGGTCACCAAATAAAAAAGGGAGCCATTTTTTTGAAGGGAATAGGTGTATATGGAGAAGAAAATATTTTATAATTATAGGGTATTAATCCAAAAAATTACATTAAATTTATGATGAAATTGTATAAAAATGATGTTCTTGATTTAATGAAATATTATCCTTGGAAATAAAAATATCCCTTAATTTTTATAGAAGTGAAATTGTAGATTAAGGGGAAATAGAATAGTATAGTCATGAATGGTAGCTCCTTAACTATATAGAAGGAACATTGAGTCAAAAAAATAAAATTTACTTCATTATCAATTGAATCAAGAACATATAATTGTAAAACATGAGAAATAATTGAATATCTATTATATATCATTAAATATCGTTAAAAATTGATATAAAATTTAAATATTTACATTATAAAAATGAAATAAGTAGTGAATACAAATAAATTATCAATGAATAAATGTTTAAATGAATAAACCCTAATCATGAGACCTATTACCTTTATGAATGTTTATAAAATTTAATATAAGAAAATAATTATTAATAAATAATTTATTAAAAAATATTTACATCTATATTTCAATTTATAATGTATATTTTTATCACATGTTATTCAATTATTAAAAAAATTCCCTAAATTGGATACTTTTGGATGTTATATCAATTTATCTAAAACATCATATAATTATTTTAAAACGAATCAATTTTGAAAAAAATAAATGAATATCAAATATTTCATTATTTTATAAAACTTATTATTCCATTAGATCATAATTTATATACCTTTATATAGTTTTCAAAAAACCATTTAGAAGAAGAAAACAATCTTGGTAAGTTTTTTTTAGAAAGGAAATATAAAACAACGATTAATTATTAATACAGGTATAAAATATAAAATATAATTGTTATATAATATTAATGATTCTAAAAAATTACATTTGATAATTTTTACTTTCATTCATGTTATGTGGTAATGGAAAACGAAATATTTCATTTATTAGTGATAGCAGTCTACCTGGAAAAAGTAAAAACAATTAAAATTTTTATTAAATGTTATTGATATCGGAAATAAAATATTTTATCACATATTAGTGTTAATAATGTTATAAATATTATATTTTCAAATTAAATGACCCTTTTATCTGGCCATGTATGGCATTTATGTGAAATATAACATGACATACATGAATAAGTTATTCTTATGGTATAGTTGACGGCTTCTTCATTATTTTAAAAAGTCTATGGAGGATGGAGGAATATTGATATTCCAATATTATTTTGAATATGAAAAATATTAATAATATTGAAATTATAAAACATTTATTGATTGAAATTAATTTTTGGGGTTGAAAATAGTTGAATTAATAAATCTCAATTTATTTTATTACCTCTCTTATTAGATGTTCTTTTTTGGGTAAAAAAAGGGTCATTAGCATTTACATAGGGAAATAAGCAGGCTTATAGGATAATATGATAGTTTTAATCACAGACAACGAAAATGGGTGGTTTTTTGGTAAATCCTTATGATGTGTGGAGAGATTGGGTGGTCGTTGGTGGTATTTATAACTGAGTGGAGTGGCATTTTTGTAATACTATAAAATGATATGTTACTTGTCATGGTACAATAGGATACTATATTTTAAAATAGTGGTGTATTTATAATTTATATATGATACCCACACATAAATTAATTTTATAAAGCGTTTTAGACATGTTACAGGTTTCATGCACAATTTAATCATTTTTTAACCTAATTTACCATTTCCATGATAAATATGTATTTATAGTGTATCTGGTTTGTTGGCATATAAATAAAATGGCCCTAATTATATAATATATATGTACAATTAAAAAAAAATTCAAATATATTAATAATGTAGATGAAAATTAGTTTTAATAGTATAGAACATGATGTGTTTTTTATGAAATTTATTATTAAACGTATAAATAATAAATATGATAAAATTATTAATATTGTTTTTTTGACTGAAATTAATAATTATATAATAGTTAAAATGATATTTATATGGAATTTTAATAAAATTAAAACATAAATGATACTTTTAAAATAAAAATATGTGAAAAATAGAAATTATTATCTATTAGAATAAAAAATACTTTTGTTTCATAATGATAATCATGTGTTTTCCAAATTAAAAATAGTTCTTCAAAATGATTATTTTTATATGTTAAATTCATTATAGAATAATAAATATTTTTACAAATTAATTGAGTCATTATTATATCATTATATATTCAAGAACACTGCGTTATTAATAAAAATACTATTCATCAATATTCACCTAAAAACAATTTTTTTGATTAATTAAACAAAATCATATTAATCTAATTCTTACATGTTGAATTTTAAATTTATACTTATTTTATAAAATTATTACTTTAAACAGTAAAGATTTATTTTATATATAATAATAAAATATATAAATAAAATATATTATTATTTCAAAATGATTTTATAAGTGAAATTAATATTAATTTATATAAATTTATTATTGAAATAATTCTAATAAACATGTTTCAAATTTTATTCTAATATTGGTATATTTAATTTTTATGTGTAAAATATAGAAATCGATTATAAAAATTTGTTATTTTATAATGAATATTTCTGCATATAATTAATGATATTAATTATTTATCCAATAAATATAATTAATTTTTATAGATTAATACCATCTAATTCAGTATTGGTTGAATTGTTATTATAATAATCATTATAGTATTTTTCTAATATAGTGCTAGTCATTTTAATTCAATGATACATAGGGACCAATAAATCACATAATGTATGAATATAGAGATAAATAAATTCTAAAATATACGGGTCCTTTATTCTAAACATTTATTATAAAATGTGTCCTCTTAATGGATAAATATCACATTTTAATTTTATTAATTAACGATATAAAAAATATTGATATATCTGAACAGATAATTTCAAACAAGGTTTTAGCCTTAATATACTATCTATTACCAGGAAACAGTAATTCTTCATTCATTATGTGAACAAAAATATTTCTTCATTCCATTAAAACATATTACAATATGCACTATTTTTACAAACATGACGAACCATCCTATTCAATAGAGACATTACCCATTTTTCCCATAAATTTTCATATATGAAATTGAATAACCATTATATTTTCATCTTTTGACCAAAACATTGATGATACTCCATCATCATATTTCTTTATGTGTTTAGTATTTCAACTATGTTGACATTTTTAATCATAATTAATTATATATGGATCGACATAGACACATGATTTCAATATCTAGTTTATATCATGATGATTTTTACATTGGGACAATCCATGAATTTTCAATAGCACAGATATTTTAACTTGTTTCATTGTTACATTAGCCATTACCAAATAAATGGTGTTAGAAATATTGGTAAACAGTTTCCATGAGAACAAGATTTTTATAATCCATGTATATGAAAAATTCAACCACAATATTTTATAATATTTTACACCATCATATCCATCTATTGATCTATTATTCTAGAATCAATAAGGAATTGTCATGGGGTTCTTTTTTATGGGTTCCCTAACACTTTGTGAACTAATAGTAAATTCTACATATTGTCTTATAATGGTAATATAAATTGATAAATCCTATACCCCATTATTTATTTTAAATGTGTTTAGTTTTATGCCCACCCATCATGCATTAAGTGATGATAATGTTGACATACACCCTAATAAAAACAGGGTGTATCTATGATATTTTTAAATATACAAGGACATAACCATAAATGTAAAAAATTAATATGAAGACACATAATCTCTTACTAAACAAAATTAGAAAAAATTTATCCTATGAGTAGAAATTTCACGTAGATTTTAATTGAATTTCTATTATCATAATCCATAAAATAACTAATCTAATAAAATAAATAACTAAACTAATCCAAAAAGATAAATAATCTAATAATTTGAAAAAACAACACCATAACATGATACTTATTTTTGAACTTTTGACACTAATGCGTAGGTTTAATGCAAAAAAACAATATTTAAGTATTATTTTTTTTGTAAACAATTTCACTAAAAAATATAAACATTCAAATATTTCATCACAATTTCATATCATAATCATTTCAACTGAATAAAATCTCACAAATCCCATGAATTTATTGATGAATTTCATTGAGGCCTAACTAAATTAGTATCATTATTTGACAATATTTTCCAAAACATTACAAATATCTATTCATAATATACACCCTTATAGACTACCCATATATTATACATACAATATAAAAAATTGAATGGAAATATATGAAATGTATGAGAATATACACTCGGTATGTTTAGAAAACCAACATTTCATCCAGGTCTATATCACAATCACATGTTCATATCTAAGCATGAGATATATATCATTTTTATGATAATATAAAACTATCTGATTTATCAAAAATGTATGATGATGGATCATTTTTTATAATATGAAAGAACATAACCTATTAAAAAATAGTGGTACAATCCCGAAAACATAGAATATTATAATTATATATTTTTTTCATGGAATCATTAATTGGTATCAACAAAAATCATGAAATCAAATGTATATGTCAAGTATCACAACCTAGAAAACTATACATAACATGCTCAGGCTATCTAATCTAGCACCATACATTGTCCCTCATTAATTGAAAACATTTACCAAAGAAGTAGAGAGTTATATGGGTGAGCCCTTAATATAACGAGAACCATATAAATATATTCCAAATGATTTCAATCATCATGTCATAAAAATTGAAGGAATGAAATATGGGTAGTGTTAAACTATTTGGTTACCTAAACACCAAATAAATAGTACTATTCAGTTCTCATTTTAAATATATAATTAGTTATGTTTTAAACACAATTAACATATTAATTTTTCATATTTTTATTTCCACTATTTACATTGTAATTATAATGGAATTTTTTTTAAATCAAATGGTTATATAATATCCTAGGATATAATGATATCATAAATATATCATGAATGTAATCATAAAAATATATTTGATAGTCAAGATACATCATGATAAATGATCAATGTTGATGTAATGAAATCAGATGTTGGGGAATCAAAATCATTGAATTTTTTTTGCGTGATATTTTCAATTTTTGATCACATGTGGATGAGATCATGGGGACTAGACTACTAATATTAACTACCCATGTTACATATGATGTTGATTGTTTCTATCAATGGTCTTGTGTAGTGGTCACCTTAATTGAGATTATTATCCATGTATACTGTTTGATCATGTTTATTGATGAAAGGGAAAATATCAGACAATTATGTAATGCATGAATTTTTTGTTGGTCTTGTCATTGGGGTTATGACATTTATTGAATAATAATGAAGGAAATTGTATGCTTTTAAAATAAGATAAAATGTTTTCCTATTTGATTAGGACGGTATTACATTGACTGATTCCATAGACATTGTATAAGAAGTTATTTCTATCCAATTATGTTAAAAACAGTAATGTAAGAATATGTGATGCAAAAAAGTATGCATCCTACATTAGTAGATATCATGAGATAAAGCGATTGAATTACACAACTTGTGATTGATGGAATGGATTCTATTTCAATGACATTTAAATATCTCATTGAGGCCCTTGATGAGATTTCAAACACCACTTCCTATTCTAAATTAAATTAACTTTTATTTAGTTATAGGAATTCAGGGTCTCACAATCCGTGCATTAAAAATATAGGAAAAATGAAATGAATAAGAATATAAGACATTTTTGTCCCCACCGTGGTGTCCATGATATGTTCAAGAATATACAATCACCAAGGATAGAATAAATTCATTATTATTCAACTATAATAAATTTGGAGTTGAATTTATTTGTTAAAATTTTACATAATAAATTATGTAAATAAGTGGGAAATTATATATCTTAGTAATATTATTTCAAAATTTATGGTTCATTAAATATTTTTTGGAATGAAAGGGTCGATTAAATTTCTCATGTTTATCAAAAAAAATTCATTATATTAAAATTTAGTGGTAAAAAAGTAAAAGGCAATAGTTACACAATTGCATAGTCATACAATTTGATTTAGGGATTATCCAATGGGATATATTTTTTTGGGGAAGATTGTATAAATTTTGTTGGAGTACTTCATTCCTTAAAATATTAATCTGTTTAAATTTGGATCCCCTATAGCAACACTCAAAAATAATATAGAGATGATTTAATTATCAATGAAACTGATATAAGTTTTCCAACAAAAACTCATAGAACATTGTTACAGTCTTCATTGAGAAATTGATTGAATCATTGGATCTTCACATAAGGACAGAAAATTTTATTATTGATGCTCCCATGGACATTCAAAGAACATGTATATGATCATGACGGATGAAATTTTGATACATTTTATCAATGGCCTCTAGTGATGGACTATTTTTAAACCCATATTAAAAAAGAATGATGTAATGTCTCACATTATTTTATGTGCTTAAAATTATCCACTTGTGATAATTATATTTCATACTGAGCTATGAAACACTAAAGATGACATAATTACATCAACCAGTTATAAAAAAAATCAAATCCTAGACCTATCTACTTTTTCAATTTGTTTTAATAACATCAAATGGTTGAATAGATCATTTCAAAATTTTAGGATTATAAAATTTAATTTTTATTTAAATAAAAAATGTTGTCTTTGCAGTCGCAACTTGATAGACCATAATAAAAAATACTTCTGAAATCTATGTGGTTTCCATTGGATGTTTTAATTCAGATTGATGTTAGTGTTCATGTTGATTAACAGTTAAAATTATTATAGATAGATATATATATAAATATATGTTTATGCAATGATGGATTGTATTGTTTTTATGAGAAACGTGCCTATCTAATGTTTGTGGTCAAAATGTAATTCCCACACCCCAGTTACCCAAATTCGGTGCATTATTACACAACATCGGCAATATCACAAAAGATCAAGTCTTGAAAGACCAATTAGTTTAGTAGCCTTGGAAACACTAGATACATTCATAAGTCTTACATTAAATCATAAGGTGATAAAATACAACAACATAGGCTCCATATTCCACACTCATATCCCCTCATACTATCCCTACAGGTCAGACATAAAATATGTTTCACGTCCTGGGAAAAATAAAACACAAAAAGGGGTGATCTCATATGCTTATAAAGGATAACAATATAGCAGAAACATTCATTAATAAGCATAAAAATTTAAGGCAATGTATAACTAAAACAAAAGCCTCTAAAACTTGAACTTCAGCATAACATGTCAAAAATAAAATTAAATAATTCCATTTACTTATTTACATGGATATTCTACTAGTAAAATAATAACATGAAATATCAATAACCCCTTCCATAATGATGGAATGCATAATGTCATACTATCATAAACACATAATCAAGGCATTGTGCTAATAAGATAAATAAGATTTTTTCAAGGCCTTGTGCCAAGAAACTAGTTTGTTTCAATAGACCTATTGATGCATCTAGGAGCTATGGAAAGCACTACTCTTTACTTACTATGTCCAATTCATTCATTATATGAATATGTTTAAACCTTACATAAACATTCGTATTAAAACTAGCATACGAAATGTCAATAATTTCTCCATAAACCATGAATGGTATAAAAATAACACATCCATAGTCAAACATATCACAAAACCTACAATACAATATAGAAGTTTTGTATCATAATAAATCAACTTCAAATAAGCATAAAATCCATTAAAAGATTTTGACATAGATGAAATCAAAAACTATTTGAGAGAAATAACTCTTTTTTTGAAATAATTTAAAAGTCGCATAATTATAAAAGAAAACATTTAATTTTAAAATATTATTATAATATTGTAGGGGAAGCTTCAACGATTTTATAACGGCAGAAAATAGCCGTACACACCATATAAGTTAAAAAGACATTCTTATCATAATTTTTTCGAAAAGGATAAAAAGGACCTTATTTGGAAAATAATGGAATGATTCTTTTAAAAACATTTTATATAAATGAAAAAAGGGTCTAAATGTATTTTAACCATAGTCCAGTAAATCATAAAAAAATTTGGAATACATTTTAAAGAAACATGGTTGTGGATGAAAAAGAGGTCCCAGTAGATATTTACATATAAACAACCTCAGATACTGAAGATATTGTGAAATAAACCCTTACCTTGTACTTTTCCATGGTTGAGGGTAGGATAACCTCTTTTATAGTGGTGAAATAATTGTTATTAAATTATACCAGAATCATATACATTAATATTATATCATAAAGGATCTTTTAACATTGCTTCGTCAATAATATCTTAGTATTATCATTGTTTCGTGTGTTAAAAAATTAATTTTCTTTTATATTCTTTATTTTGTGAGTCAAATTTTTATGGATGGGGTGTATATTATTCATATCAAGAATTATTTGAAGTAATTAAATATTACATTTAATCATCAAACGAAAATTAGTCTTGAATGGATACGATGTGGACTGAATCTCATCGCATTCGTGGAGACGGTAATCTGTACGTACGCACACGCAACAATATCATTATTTTAATATTAAAATAATATATAATTGGATGGTATATCATATATACAGAATCATTATCATGTTATATTTATTATTTACCTTAATTACACATCATTATTATATCCATCTAAATAATAATGTATTGAATAACAATTACTCCTCGACGTGGAGACGGTAAGCTGTATGTACGCTTGTATTGTGACATGTCATTAAAAGGATGGATAGAATAATGAATTTTTTTGTACCATATTTAAAAGAACATCAAATTATATAGAAGATTATGGAGTTATTATTTTAGAATGGAAACAAAAAATAAAGACGAAGTGGAAGAAGATAATAACTTGAAAGAGGGTGGTGAAATTATAACATCTTCTTCAGGTTCTTCCTTTTGATTTGATCAAAAGGGCTCCTTAGATTGTCTTTCTGACTAAATGAAGTCCTCTAGGATGAAGTGAGGACAATTGACATGGCCTTTGGGCATGGTTTTTCCAAGAAAAATGGCTTTGAAGATGTTAACTATAGAGAAGGGGAGTGTCCTTTTAATGTATAAAAATTATAAATAAAATACCATTATATATTAAATATTTTAATTTTTAGAATTAATACTTATTGTCGAATTTATAAATTATATAACTCATATAAAAATTGTTTTACTAAAATATATTTTCTTTTGTTATTTTTGACTGTACCTTAAATTATTCAATATATAATGTCATTATCACTTCCATGTGGCTTAATGGGGTCCTAAAATCATCCCAAAGATTACCATGGTCGGATATATATCATAAAATAGGGTTAGGACACGTTTTAGGGTAATTTAGAATTATTATAATATTATTTATTTACCCTTATTTTTCAGATTTACCATATAACCATGGTAAATAAAATATATACCGAAGTAATTATTCAAAATGCCTAAAAATAAAAGTTACCTATTTATAAAATTTGGACCCCCTAATTCCTATGGAATCCATTTTTTCAAATTCAAAAAACAGAAGTGGCCAAAAATAATTTAAAATTAATTCCTACTGTCAAATCAAAAATCAGGTTTTTAAGAAATAATAACTATCAAAAGATTAACACTTGTTTATGTCCAGATTAAATGTGAAACTACGTATAATGACCAAAATTGTATTATATGTTAAAAATATATTCTAAATATACATTAAAACCACTCAATATTATAATTATATCTATAAATTATTTTTATTAAAAAAGATATTTTTAATTATTGTTTAGTATTTTTCACGATTCATCAAAAATTAGAAGTTCTCAGAAAAATACCAAAAATTCAACCTAGGATAATTTCAATAATCCAAATCCAAAAATTAAGTCCTTTTCAAAAGAAAAAAATTTATATAATTTCAAAAAGTGGGTATTACTATCTATAACGACTACATTGATTGGTCGTGGTATGTTAGAATCTCGAAGTTGCGCACAATGCAAGCTTTTTCATTATTCAAAGAGAAGTGTACCATGGAAGCTTGGGATGTTACATTCTCCCCTCCTTCAAATAATTTAATCCTTGAAATTTCTAGTATATTTCTGCATAAAATGACTCGGGTGGTTCATCATCATATGTTCCTAGGGTTCCCATGTTGCCTCTTCCATATTATGGTTTCTCCACAGAACATTCACCAGACGAGTCGTATGGTTTCTCAGAAATTGTTCTCTGGTATCAAGAATCTTGAAAGGCTCTTCACAATAAGATAGATCGGGTTCCAGTTATACTTCCTCATAAGTGAGTACATGCGTTGGGTGATGCATGTATGTTCTCAACAGTGATACGTGGTACACATCATGAACTTTGGAGAGGCTTGGCGGCATTTCCAACCTGTAAGCTACAACCCCAATTCGTTGTAGAATTTTGAAACGTCAGATGTACCTAGGACTAAATTTTCCATTCCTACCAAAACTTATAACAACCATCCATTGAGATACCTTCATGAAAGCATGATATCCTACCTAAAATAAAAAATCAGTTCATTGGTTATCGGAACAACACTTATACTTACATTCATCTTCATTGATGGAGGTTTTGATAACCTTCCCCTTTTCCATCGTTTCCCCCACATGTTTTCGGCCAACATGTTTTCTTTCACTAACATCATCCTAAGAGGTTTGTGTGTGACATCTCTTTCTGTATAACACTTCATATGGTGCCATATGAATACTTGAATAGAAGCTATTGTTATAGAAATATTATACCAAAGGTAAATATTGATCCCACATACCCTAAATGTCAAGTGAGAATGATCTCAATATATATTCTAAAATTTGAATATTCTGTTCTGATTGTCCATCAGTTTGAGGGTGGTAGGCAATTCTCAATCAATGTTTAGTACCCATGGCCTTCTAAAGACTCTTCCAGAATCTTGATGTAAAATGTGGATCACTATCATAATCAATTGATAGCGGTACTTCATGAATTCTTACAACATCATTAATATATATCCTTTCTAGACGTTCAAGTGGTAGATATTCTTTTATAGCTTGAAAATGTTCTGACTTGGTAAAAGGATAAACAATGTCCCATATTTCATCGTTCCTTCTAGGATAATTTTGTTGTCGTAAGAAAAATTCCATCGTGATATTATCCCATTTCAACTCTGGTATAGGAAGAGGTTTCATTACTCCTCCAGGATGTTCCCTTCTAGTATTGACTTGTTGATAAACCATACATCTTGACACAAAATCAGCTATCTCCCTCTTCATGTTGTCCCACCAAAAATGTTCTTTCAAATCACTACATTTTGTTGCTCCCAAGGTGTATAGAGAAATAGGAGCTTTGAGCATCATCTAACAGTTCCCTTTTCATATCAGGTATATAGGGATCACAAATTCTCTTCCCAAATTTCAAAATTCCATCTTCATACACAAATTCACACAATCTCCCATCATTCACAGCTTTAATCTTCTTTTCAAACTCTTCATCATCAGTCTGATAATGCTTAATCATTTCTAGTAAAGATGGTTTGGAAACCATTTGAAAAAGCACTGATGTTTCACCTTATGTGGTTATTAACATGTCCATCTTCAATAGATCTATGAATATAAGATCCCATTCAATTATCATCATGCTCAAAACACCATGATCCTTTCTACTCAAAGCATATTCCATATTATTTGCCTTCCCCAGGTGGTAGTGTATCATGCAATCATAATCCTTGAGTAGTTCAAGCCATCTCCATTGCCTCAGGTTGATTTCTTTTTGGGAGAAAATATTCTTCAAACTCATGTGATCCTTAAATATTTCACATTTTTTACCATATAGAGAGTGTCTCCATATCATAAAAGAAAATATTAAAGCTGATAAATTATGATCATGAGTAGTATAGTTTATCTCATGAAATTTTAGCTATCATGATGCATATGAAATAACCCTATCATTCTACATAAGGAAACAACCATGTCCTTTTTTTGAAGCATCACTATAAATAACAAACCCATCATTCCCCGATGGTAGAGTCAAGATAAGAGCATTGAATAATCTTCTCTTAAGTTCTTCAAAACATTATTCACACTATTTTGTCCAAATAAATTTAACCCCTTTTGTGTGATCTTTGTTAATGGGTTAGCGAACCGGAAAATATTCTGGACGAAACATCGATAATAACCAGCTAAACCAATAAAACTGCGTACCTCAGTTATACTCATCACTGCTGGACATTCTAGGATTGCTCTTATCATAGAAGGATCAACAAAGATTCCATCCTTATCGAAAATATGGCCAAGAAAAGAAATCTTTTGAATCTAGAATTCACACTTGCTAAAAATCCCTTATAATTCATGTCTTCTACGAGTCTTCAGGATAATGCACTAGTTATTTTCCGGATCTTCATATATTTTGGAGTATAAGAAGATATAATCAATAAACAATAATACAAAATCATCTAGATATTCTTTGAAAACTCAATTCATTAGATCCATAAAGATAGAGGGTGAATTAGTCAATCCAAAAGGAATTACTCTAAACTTGTAATGTTCGTACCTTGTTCCAAATGCTATTTTCGGAATGTCCTCCTTTTTCACACACAAATGATGATATCCAGATCGAAGGTAAATCTGTGAAAAGTATTGAGATCCATGAAGTTGGTAAAATAAATCATCAATGCGAGGTTGGGGATATTTTTCTTTTTTTAATAGCGTTGATCTCCCTGTAGTCAATTCACATCCTCATAGATCTATCTTTCATCTTATAAAAAAGAATATGGTCTCCCCATGGAGAATAACTAGGGAGAATAAATCAATTAATACTAAATTTCTCAATTTGTTTCTTTAGTTGCACTAATTCCATAGTGTCCTTTCTATAAGGGGTCTTTGATATGGGCATTGAACCAGGAATTAGGTCAATGGAAAAATCAATTTCTCGTTCTGGAGGATGTCCAACTAAAACCTATGGAAAAACATCAACATATTCATTCACAATAGGTACATCCTATATTTGAACATTCGATTGCTTACCCACAATTATTTCATTATATTCCTCTATAATAATTGAATTTAGATGAGCTACTGGGTGTGGAATTAGATAAGAATTAGGTGATGATGATTCTGTTCTAAAGATATGGTGTTCCTTATCATCGTCAAAAAATAGTATCCACCTTCCTCATTCAAATTTTTTTGCATCATGGTTTGAAAGCCAATCCAGACCAAGGATTATATCAAATTAAATCATAGGTATGATGATGAGATCTGTAGATAAAGAACATTTATATGCTCTAATGGGGATGGATTCACAAAACATTACTGCAATGATACTTCCCTTAGGAGTTTTAACTGACAATTCCCTTATTAAATCAAATTGGAAATATATATTTTTCATAGCAAACTAGGAAGATATGAAACAATGAGATGATCCATAATCAAATAAAGCATTTTCTAATCATGAGAAAAACATTAAATTACCTACCACCACGTCATTTAGAGCTTCTTCTTCAGCAGTAGTGATAGAATAATCTTGGCTTTGATCCCTTGGCCTTTTCTAAGGTATGTTCTCCTGACGCTTAGGACATTCATTTTCATAATGTCCCATCTCCCTGCAATTGTAGCATTGAACATCAGTAGCTTCTTTATTCCCCTTGAAATCACGAGCTTGGTGGTTGTTTTCACCACACTTGTAACAAACTCTCATTTCTTCAGGAAAGTACCAGAGTATTTCTTCCCACATTTACTACAGGAGGGATATTCATCTTTTCCCTTCTTACACTTATTTCCACTTCCATAGTGATCAACAGATCTCTTCTTCTCTTGATTTATGTAAAAGTCATAAGACTTACAGATTTCCTTTTCTGTCTTGATAGCGAATAAGACAATATCTTCGTTTAACGATAAGGATTGTGAGACTAATTATCGATGGAGAAATCATATTAACCCATCAAAGAAATGACCAGTCATAATTCTTGGGTTACGTATAAAATCTGTATCATGCCTCACTAACATTGTAACGTTATCTTCATAGTTTGCAACATTATCATCCTCCTTTTTCCTCAGACTCAGAAATTTCCTTTCCATATCTGCTCGATGGTCAGAAGGAAATTATTTTTCTAAGAAAATCTCTTAAAAATCCCTCCATTCCATATTTTATACTTCATCATCTTCATTTTTGTTTTGAATAAATGACCACCATCGATCAGCATCTCTAGTGAGGCGGTAAACTAACATGACAACTTTTTCCCTTTCACTACTCCCCAAGGCATGAAATATTTTCTCTATGGAATTTATGCATTGCTCAGCCTATAATAAATTTGTAATCCCATTGAATGTTGGCAGTTTTTTCTCATGGTGTCGTCTAACAATGATCCTCCACTTTGCGGATCTGGGTGCTCCATACGGGTATGGTTAATATTCATAACCTGAGTGAGTTGTCCCAGTATGGTGATTAGTTGATCACCACCAGTTGAATCACCAGCTCCACAATAATTATATCGAGTAGGAGGTAAATCCCTACATGGAGTGCGTGCATTGATTTGGATTCCATTCCTTCCACTAGGTGCCATTTCACAACAATGGCATACAAAAGATTAGTTTATGAATCGTAATACATAAATCCAAAATTGTAAAACACATAAAATAAATTGAACAGTTTATGGATGTAATCCATAATCAAAAAAAATTCTTCTCTAAGGAAGTTTATACTTATAAACCCTTCCTAATGGTTTGTATTTAAAATGAGAATAATCCAAAGCATGCCCCACGGGAATGTCGTAACCAAGAGTGCAGCAAGGCCCGTTTCCATGCACCAGTTCTTGTTCGAGTCTAGCTCAAAGCAGTGTTTTCGGGTTTTACCCGTAGGTACATCTATTCCAGGGCCACCATTACCTGTTTGTATCCAGACATGGATGTATTTCTTGTAAAACTCACAAAATCTCTACAATACCAAAATTATATGAAGTTCTCCTATACTAATCATCATAGACCATCTTAGGTGTATGTTCTCTAATCATTGTTTGTCTAAATCTAGCTTCCAAGGATTGTACTAAACATCTATGATACCAAATGTAACGTCCCAAACCCAGTTATCCATAGTCGTTGCATTGTTACATAAAAATGGCATGATCACAAAATATCATGTCTCTAATGACCGATTATTTTAGTAGCCTTAGAAACACTAGATACATTCATAAGTCTTACATTACATCATAAAGTGATGAACTACGACAACATAGTCTCCATATTCCACACTTATATCCCCGTAGACTATCCCTGCAGGTCAGTAATACAATACTACTTCACATCCCAGGAAAAATAAGACATCGAAAGAGATGAGCTCAGATACTCAGTAAGGATGACAATATAGCAGAAACATTCATAAATAAGCATAAACATGTAAGGCAATGTATGAATAAAACAAAAGCATTGTAAACATGAAATTAAGAATAACATGTCAAATATAAAATGAAATAAATCCATTTACTTATTCACATGGATTTTCTATTTGTCGAATAATCACTTGCAATATCAATAACCACTTTCATAATGATGGAATGCATAATTCTAGACTATCAGAACCACATAGTCAAAGCCTTGGGCCAAGACAACAAATTAGATTTTTTCAAGGCCTTGTTCGAAGATACTAGTTTGTCTAATTAGACCTACCGATGCATCGAGGAGATATAGTGGGCTCCACCCGTCACTTACTAAGTCTAATGCATTCCTCATATGAGCAGCTTTAAACATAACATATAAATTATTATTAGAACTAGCATTCGAAATGTCAATAATTTATCCATAAACCATGAATGGTATAAATGTACACATACCTAATCAAACATATCACGAATCCTTATATACAATATGGAGGATTTGTATCATAATAAATCAATTTCTAATAAGCTTAAAATTCATCAAAGGATGTTGACATAGATGAAATCAAAACTATTTGAAAGAAATATCTCTTTTTTTTTGAAATAATTGAAAAGTTACATAATTATAAAAGAATACATTTATTTGAAAATATTATTTTAAGATTTTATGGGACGCTTTGACAATTTTATTACGACTGAAAATAGTCGCACCCGCCATATAAGTTAAAAAGACATTCCTTACTTAATTTTTTTGAAAAGGTTAAAAAGGAACTTGTCTGGAAAATGATGGAAAGATTCGTTTCAAATAATTTTATAAAAAGTCAAACATGGTTATAAATAACATTAACCCATAGTCTAGTAAATAGAAAAAATGTTTTGTAATTCATTTTTAAGAAACATGGATGTGGATGATAAATATGACCCAATAGATAATTATGTATAAACAACCTCAGATAATGAAGATATTGTAAATTAAACTGTTACCTTGTACTTTTACTTGGTCGAGGGTAGGTTCACCTCTTGAATAATGGTTAAATAAATGTTATTAAATTATAAAATAATTATACACATTAATATGATATCATATATGATCCTTTAACATTCCTTCCTTAATAATATCGTAAAATTATAGTTGTTTCGAGTGTTAACAGATTCTTTTTCCTTTATATTGTTTTTTTCATGAGTCATATTTGCTAGGGATGGAATGTATATTATTCATATCCTGAATGATATCGTGTTTTTAAATATTTAATTTAATCATCAAATGAAAATTAGTCTTGAATGTATACGATGTGAAATAAATCTCGTCGTGTTCGTGGAGACGGTAATCCGTACGTACGCACGAGCAATGATGTCATTATTTTGATATTAAAATAATATAAAATTGAATGGTATATAATATATACCAAATAATTATCATTTTATATTTATTATTTACATCGACTACACATCATTATTATAATCATCCAAATAATAATGTATTGAATAACAATTACATCATGATGTGGAGACAGTAAGCTGTGCGTACGCATGTATGGTGACATGTCACTCAAAGGATTGAAGGAATAATGATCAAGGTTGTACCATATTTATAATGAAATCACAATATATAGATGATACTGGAGTTATTATTTTATAATGGAAACAATAAAGAATGAAGAAGTGGAAGAAGAATAGAACGTGAAAGTGGGTGGTGAAATTATTACATCTTCTTCGGGTTCTTATTTTTGATTTGATCAAAAGGTCTTCTTAGGTTGGGTTTATGACTAATTTTCGGCCTATAGGATGAAGGGAGGATAGTTGAGAGGGTATTTTTCCAGGGTTTTTCTGAGCCAAATGTCTTTGAAGGTGTGAAGTACAGAGAAGGGGATTTCCCTTTTATAAGAGGATTGAGGGTCACCTTAGGAAAGGCTATAAATATTATTTTGTAATAAAATAATTTTCTGGTTCTAATGGCCCCAAAATGGATTATTTAAAGGATAATGCAGGTATGGGTTAAATACCACTCAAACAATATTTTTTAGACATGTTTTGGTCACTATATTAATCATATCATTTAGAAATAATTCTTAGATATATAGTTTGACATTTACCATGTCTCTCAGTATTATTATATTATATTGTTAATAAACATACTATATATTTCCAAGATAACCCCAATAGGTTCATTAATGACACATATAATATTATTTAGGCCCTTTGTCCAACCCTTATACTTTTGGTAATGTTATATAAAAAAGTACAGTTTTTTTAAACTCAATTATGTCAATTTTGACATTATTTAATAATTTATTTTTATTAAAGTTATAAAAAAATTATTTCTTTGAATGAAATTCTATTAATAAAACTAAATTTTTCATAATCACTTATAAAATTATTATATGCCATAAAAACTTTGAAATTATATTTATTTTAGTACTTATAATACCATTTATTTGATTCTTTCATTAAAAAGTTAATTACTCCATCGCCATTGTGTCATTGATAAATTTATTTATATATTGTCTAAAAATTATAAATAAAATAATATTATGTAGGAAATCATTTTATATTTCTAATTAATATTTATAGTTGAATATATCAGTTATATACTGCATATAAAAATTGTTTTTTATTAAAAGAAATTTGCTTTTATAATTTTTTTCTCTAATTTAAATTATTTAATATATAATGTTATTATCACTTCCATGTGGCTTCATGGGGTCCCCAAATCGACCCAAATATTCCCATGGTCGTACATGTATCATAAAATAGAGTTACTAAACATTTTAGGGTAATTTAATATTATTATAATATTACATTTATACTTATTTACCAGATTTACCCTTTAACCATGGTAAATAAAATATTTACCGGAGTAATTATTCAAAATATAAAAAAATAAAAGTTACCCAATTACACAATTTGGAAATCATAATTCAAAATATGGAATCAATTTTCCCAAATTCAAAACACAGAAGTGGAAAAAATTAATTTAAATTTAATTCCCGCTCTCAAAACAAAAAGTGTGTTTTTAAGAAATAATAACTATCAAAAGATTGACAGTTCTTAAAGTCTAGTTTAAATGTAAGATTTCACGAAATGACCAAAATTAGATTATATGGTAAAAATATATTGTAAATATAAATTAAAACCACTTAATATTATAATTTATCACTATAAATTATTTTGATTAAAAATGTTGTTTTTAATTAATGTTTAGTATTTTTCACTATTCATAAAATATTGGAAGTTCTCAAAAAAACCAAAAATTCAACCTAGGATAATTTTGATATTCTAAATCCAAAAATTTGGTCCATTTTAAAAGATAAAATTTATACAATTTAAAAAATTGTGTATTACTGTTCATAACGGCTACTTTGATTTGTCGCGGTGTGTTAGAATCTCGAAGTTGCATACAATGCAAGCTTTTGCATTGTTCAAAGAGAAGCATACCGTGGAAACTTGAGGTGTTACAAAAATAATTTCATTGTAGAATAATTAATTCCAATGGATTTGGAATTAGTATTAAAAATTAAATCAAATTCCATATGATTTTTTATTTTTTTTATGATGAAACAATAAAAAAGAATTAAATTGGGTATCTTTTCATGAGAATCAGCTAATCACAAAAACCAAATAAATTGAAAATAAAATTGTAATTTTAGTTATCCATGTCTTATGAGAAAATATCAATAAGGGAATGGGGGTGGTGGGACATGGTATAATGTCTCTTTGTATATATATATATATATATATTAGTTGGTATGTTGTGATGTCATACCCCACCTCATTCCACTTCTACACTATCCATAACACTGACCTTTCTATCAGACAGTCAATTCGACCATCTATGTTTCCACCCCATCAAACTCATACATCCCTATCAAACACCCTAGAATCAGATACATCCAATCACATTTCCTATTAAACATTGAATCATCTGAACAGATGCATAATAGACTCCACTCCCAACTAAATAATGCTCCATATGAAGAACTTTACCTTCCCATCGAGCAACTTCCCTATTTTCCATACCCATCGGCCAAGCAGGGTAGAACTATCAGATACCTAATGGTATTGTCTATTTCGATCGATTAGGATCCAGTTATAACATGTAATTCTTGAAACAAATAGACTATTCAGGCCACACAAGGGACCACTAACATATAGAAAATTGTACTTAATAAAATATTACCTAAAATATGTACATAATTTTAGATTATATTTTATTTCATATTAATTGAAATATATTACATAAATCAAAAGGATCCTAAATTATATTAATTCATTTATATTCCCCCAATATTAATATATCTATAAAATTACAATATTTATTTTCATTTGAATTCATTTTGATATCTGATAAAGAAATTTATGTTGTGGTATTTATTCATTTATTACGTATTTCATGATTCTGTTTCCTATTCTGTAATTAATAAATTAATTAAATGATGTTGGCAAAATACATCTTCTTGTTATATGAATATGTACCTATGTGTAAATGAGGTTTTCATTTCATTTTTATTAAAAATTGTAGAGACTCTCTCTACTATAAGTTAGAATTTATTTATTAGGATGAAGATGAATGAAGACATGGACCAAAAAAAGATGAGATAGAATTCTAGCTAGTATGGGGATAGATTGGACAATGGTACTAGTTATGATAGATGTCAGACATGACTAATGTATTTTACCCTAATTTCATGGTTCACCGATTAATAGTATATATATAAATAAAATAAAATTTAATCATGAATAGTTGGTTTTCTTATTTTTTTTTTGCTATTTTTATATTTTTCTAAATATAATAACATACCTGAACACATAAAATAATAGTAAAAAAATGAATATATAAGTTCTCATGCCTTAAAAATTATATAATCATGATTTATGTAATGAATTTATATTGACGATATTTTCAGTTTTAGTGTTTTATAAAATTAGGCCATACCTATTACATAAGAACTAAAATAGTTTCCACTTGTTCCACAATATAATTTTTTTTAAAATACATATTAATTCTTTTATTCATTAAAATAATTATTGACTTATCACTTTCCCTTACTATTCCATGTACCATGTGTAAAACATTTAAAAAACATGGTATGACCACAAAATTCACAATAAGCGAAATAATATAAGGAAAGAAATATGTTACTCTAGAAATACTTAAAAACCCCTAAAATTATATTTTTCACCCCTAAAACATAATCTATTTAACATAATCTATGAAAAAATAAGACCCATTAAAAACTCATAGAAATCTTAAATCATAAATGTAAATTGTTTAATCCATATGACACTTACATTGTAGATTTTACAATTTTATAGGGAGTATCCTTTATGGTTATATTTGGAATACCAAATATTTTATATTCCACAAATTACATTGGAAAATATTTATCGTTTACCTCCATCACGTTACCCAATACATTGGATAACTATCACTGTATCACCCTACCTTATATTATAATGGAACCACCCATATAAATAAAAAAGTACCATGATCCATGACATAATCACAAAAACTAAAACAAGCATAAATGAAAAATATCATGTCTTCATTTCAATCACATGAGATCATTTAATGATATTTTCATAATAAATCCTCTATAAAAATAATTTTAAAGACCAATATATATGAAAAGATTATATTTTATATTTTTTTCTTATTAGAAGAATACAAATCCTAGTTAATAAAAATGTCAAATAATGGTTGAGACTGCAGAAAATGATGTTGTACCAGAGTACAATAAAAAACATTCCATTTTTCATATAGTAAAATAATAAATAGAAAAATATTTATTTTTGAAAACCATGGAATGAAATTAAAAGTCACGTGGGGTTATTATGCATTTTATAAATGAATGTGGTGTATAATATCAAATTATTCATCAAAGTAGAATGAGACGAGGTCCATTACCATGAGTATAACTTGTCTCATACAATCATTATATTCTTAAATAATAAACTGAGATTGATGTTTAATTTCTTAAAAACATATTTCATGTCTATTTTTCCTTTTGTATAAATATTTTATAAGTAATAAGAATTACATACTTATTTATGTTCATATTGAATATTTTTTCAATATTCGGTACTTGAGATGAAATTGAACATGGTTTTATTGTCATTGGTCTATGTGGACATAATTCCGTCATCTCTAGAATAATAATCATAATAAAATAATCAATTTTAAATATTAATTATTATTTTAGGTTTATTCAATAAATATTGATATGAAAAATTGAACAATGATACAATCATGAAGATGGAAATCTATATGTATACAAGAGTAACATTTTCCCTTTTTTGTATGTTGATTATAGAAACAAGGAAAACATAATTTTATTTATCCATAAATTTAATATAATAATTAATATCATTTTAATCATTTAAGTATAATTAAATATGTAATTATAACCATTATAGATTAATTAATTTAGATATTGAATCACGTCGCTTCGAGGATATGTTAAGCCATACGAACATACGAGTGACATTATAATTTAATTTAATTTCTAAATGGTATTGAATAGGAATATATATTAATTAAAATGAATTATTATATTGTTATATTACTTATTTAAATCCTTATACTTATCATTATATCCATATAAATAATTTATATATGTAAAAAGGTTCACCACGGTGTGGAGATAGTAAGGCATACAGACACAAGAATTGTGATATTTTTTTTCGTAGGATGTGTAGAATGATTAATATGGTTGCCCCATTACCATAAATTTCTCTCATACAGTTTTATATGATTATTTATTATATTGTTAATTAAAAAAATTAATTTAGGGAATTTGAAGAATAGATAAAAAAGAAACACATAAAAAATGATACCCCTTATTTGGTTGATCACCTTTGATGAAGATCTTAACACCACTAACAGGGTTGTTATGCCTAAACTATGGCCTCAAGAATGTTGGGAGGGATTCTAGATAGAGTATTGTGTAAATAATTTATGAAATAAAATGGATTATAAGTCTGACTCTTAGATAAGAAATGATACCTTTTATAATAGAGGGGAGAGGAAACAATGAAAATACATAAAATATAAATTTAACATAAAATTACTTTTTTTCAAATGCATAAATATTGAAATTTGTCAACTAAGAGATGAGTATAGATATTAATATGTCATATAATAAACATTATACTTGTATTGAGTTTATTATAAACCTTATCATTTAGGTTTACCATAAATTATCCAATTTTATATTTAAAAGATGTAAAAACATTATAATTATTAATAGGATATTAATTTCACATATATGAGGTAAATTTTTACTAATTTGAAAATTAATGGACATCTAGACCTTATAATAATAACAATGTAATTCTAAAATTTTCTAGAAATTTTAAACTATCTAATAAATTAAAATTTATTAAATATAAATTATTTAAATTATTTCATATTATACTTTATGGAATTTATATAATATCCATACAGAGAAACAACCCCATAGTTGACAATTTAATATTCATATAACAAGTAATATTCACCAATAAAAACTACATATGGAATATATTATTTAAAAATTAATTAAATTTAATATATATAATTTCATGTATTTCATTAAGTCATTATTGAAGAAATCATGACATCATCATAGTGTCATAATTAAATTCAATAATTTAATGTCCAGAACATATAAATAAAATACCATAATCTAGAAAATATTTTTATATTTATAATTACTATTTAATGTCAAATATATCACATATATATACACATTTTAAATTTTTTTTATAAATAAGTTTAATGGTAATAACATATCTTCCACTATATAAAATTTAAAGTTATATGGTTCATAATAACAACCAAGTGCCATCCAATGGACAAATTTGAATCCAAAGGGATGTATCGGTCAAAACTGTCTCATCCAATAGGATTAGTACAAGTTTTAGGGTCGTTTTGTAATATTGTAATATTATTTATTTACCCTTATTTACTATATTGACCCTTTAACTCTGGTAAATAAAAATAATTACTTTAGTTATTATTTATAGTATCCAAATATAAAATAGAATTTTTCTTTAAAATTTGGACATTATGATTGAAAATAAATAATTTGTTTTATCAAATTTAAAACATATAAGTTTTTGTAATTAATTTATAATTAATACCAATTGTAAAAACGAGAAACAGATTTTTGAAACTAAAAACCATCAAAATATTGACTTGTGTTTATATTAAATTTCAATGTGGAATTAATTCAGAAGACCAAATGTTATTTAAATTAAAAATAATTAATTCAAATACAATTTAGAAAAAAAATGAAAAGATAACCAAACTATTTAAATATATTTGATGAATTTTTTTAAAAATTAAAATGCATTATTTTTTCAGTATTCATGAAAATATGAATTTTATCATAAAAATACCAAAATTCAACCAATGTAAATTTTTAAATTATTATTCTAAATTAAAATTATTTTTTTCCAAATATAATATATAAATGTAAAAAACTATATTTAAAATGGTTCACAATCAATAGGGGAAATACACCATTTTAAATAATTATTGTGTATTTTATAGTTAAAATTGAATTTAGTCCCATTTTTATCATGTAAAATTAATTATAAGATTGTAAAATCATTTAATAAAAAATATAAACATAATATAGCTAGTTATGTTTGTTCCAGCCAGTATAACGACAAAGTGATAACAACAATTATAAATAATTATATTATTAATGTATTATTTTTCAGGATATCGTAGCCTTGTGTGTAACATAAGATTTCAAAGAAACCCACTAATGCGTGTCAGGTATGATATGAAACATAACATCCCATTTAAAGTAAAATTAATAGCTCTTTCAAACATATTTGTAGATATGAAAATGTATTATTCAATTGATACTTTGGATGTTACATCCTTCCCCTATTTTGGAAATTCATTTTCACAATTTTATTTACATATCATATAAGTTGATGTACTTCTCCCTCAAATAATTCTAAAATCCTCGTGTTTCCTATTCAAACATATAGTTTTTCCTCAAAATCATTACTTAATGAATAACCATTTGTCGCAACACCTTCTTCCTCTGGTCATAAATTAGGACAAGTTGTTCATTATAAAAAATATTCTCTTCCAACTAAATTAAATATAAACTAAAATCAAGTGATAGATCTGAAAAATACTTTATCAATATTGAGAAATGAATAAAATTGTGTTCTAGGGATAAACTCAGAGGTAAATACACTCTTAAGAAACTAATCCAATTTCCTCTATGATTTTATAGGATCCACTAAACATTGGAGTCAATATTCACTTCATAAAAAAACTCACCATACATTTCAAAGGATAATATTTGAGAAAAAGAAGATCACATACCATGATGGAATGATCTTTCAACCAGTTATCTTCATAAATTTCTTCATGCACTGAACTTTCCTAATGTGTTTCTGAATGAATGGAACTTTTTCTATTATCTTTTCAAAAAATTATTATCCCATCAACTTTCATTCAAAAACAACATCCCAAAAATCTAGAGTTTGAAAATAATTTTAATATAATACATTACAAATGTCCATTTTTTACTAGAATGAATATTGTTATTTTATTAAAACTCAACGAAAAAAATTTATTTGCCCCAAATTCCTTTTAAATCTATTGAATATGCATGTAGAGTATCCTCTAGTTTCTGAATTGTTTTTTATATCTACCCAGAATATTGAGGATCAAAATATATACTAATATATATGAATCGCAATGAATTCTAAAGGCCTTTCCAATAGAGTAAAATGATAATGAGATCTTGATTAGAGAAAATGTAATGAGAATCTCCATGAAATCTGAAAATTTTCTTAAGATACAATAGAGAAATTTGACATAGATATAGTGTATCTAAATAAGATGAAAATGAGAATATATTTCCAATCTATCAATAATAACAAAAATCATATTGTCATCTAGAGAAGTCATTGGTAATCCCACTATGAAATATATTGATATATTTTCAATCTTTTACTCTAGTACTAGAAATTTCAGAAGCATCCCCTTTGGAAATAATCATTTTACATTAACCTACTAAAAATTCACACACATCATAGTAAAGTCAAGAATATCTCTTTTCATTCCATCTAATATATAATACATCAGAAGATCTCTTTACAAATTATTACTGGAAGGATGAACTGAAATAGAGAGCTATGAGGTTTGCAAAACAACACATTCATCAATTTTGAATCAAAAGGAACACATAATCTTATCCAAAATCCCAAAACACAATATTATTCAATGGTAAATACAAAAAAATACCCCTCTAAAACAATTTTTCCTTTTTTTCGAAACACACTATCTTTTATATGCACTTGCTGAATTCTATCTTACAGAGATGATTTCACTCAAAATTGGGACGAAACTGACTAATTTTAGGCACCAATATCCTCCATGACCAGTTTCATCAAATCAATAATCAAAAGGCCATGTTAAAAATGTAACATATCTAATGTACCATTACTTTTACAACTCAAAGCAACAACAGTTTTCTTTCTTTTACATTATAGTAATAAATTGTTCAATCATAATACTTAATTAGATCCAAACATCTTATCTTTTTTTATGATCAATTATATATGAGTAAAAATATAATTAAAATAATTTGGTTAGTACATATTTGAAATTTTACTTCATACAGATGACACCTCCAAACATTTAAAGAAAAAACAACAGTACTTAATTAGAAATAATGTGTAGGGAAATTTAACCAATGAGTTTTCAACTAATGTGATGTATATGAAACAACTAGATCATTATGAATTAAAATACAACCAAGTACATTAATTAATGAATCTATATGTATAAAAAATTCAACATTCCTAGAATATAATTCCAATACTAGAGCATTCTCCAATTATTATTTCAATTACAGAAAAAATCATCACATTCTTTTATCCAAATGAAAATAAACAATTTGGAGTTAATTGAGCTATTGGGCTAGATAACCTCGAAATTTTATTAGTAAACATTCAGTAATAGACTAATATACCAAAAAAAATAGTAATTTTTGTTACATTTGCTGGTCTTGAAAATTCTTCAACAACTTTTTTCACAGGATCGATAGTTATTCCATCTTTAAAAACCATGTGACCTAGGAAATAAATCTGTTATAACCAAAACTCACACTTGTTGAATTTAAAATGAATTTCATTTAATTTATGGTTATGTAGACAATCCTAAAATGACTTTAATTCTCTTATATACATTATATTATTCCAAAATGTCATAAAAACACAACTATAAAATTATCCAAGATTCATAGAATATTATATTCATTAGATCTACGAATACAATATATGCATTTGTTAACCCAAATGGCATAACTAAAAATTCATAATAACCATATCTAGTATGAAACATGGTCGTCATAATTTTTTCGTCATTTACATTCAATTGATGGTACCTTGACATCCTTTCAACCTTCAAAAAATATAGAAATCATAGTAGGTGATAAAATAAATAATCTACATGGGGAAAAGTATACATGTTCTCAATAATGATGTTATTCAAGTATTTATAATAATTGAAAATTCTCACTAAACTGTATTTCATTTCAATAATCATTAAAAGAGGATCCCATGGGTATGTGCTCAGTCAAAAGAAACATTTATATAAAAACTCAAAAAATTGCATCATTAACACTAAAGGTTAAATTTGAGACATTCAATAACTGGGTTTTAAAATTGGAATAGCATTTGGAACTAATTGAACAGTATATTCAAGTTCCCAGTTTGGTAAAATACTATGATACTAATCAAGAATAACCTCAAGGTACTCAGTTACCACTGGCACATCATTAATTTTAATAACAAATTTTTTTTTAAAAAATTTAAAATTAAACATTCATTTCAATAACTTACTTGTTTCCCAACATCATAATAATTTATTTATGGTAAGAGTTCACTATTTTACACTAATTGGATGTCTTTCTAAAAATAAAAAAATTTGGCTCTATAGTAAATCATATCATGGTAAATATAAATCCAATCTAGACATGAAATATGAACCAAATATATTAAAGGAAACAAAATTGATGTTCTGGAAAAATAGTTTGATTGATATGGATAGTAATAATATAATAATTTCTTATTTCCTCCAGATTTCCCAGATGTGTTTTTCTCTATGTTCTTGATTCATTTCTTAATTTGGAATTCTAAATTTAGAAACAAATATCTCATAAACGACTGAATGTGAAGACTTGAAATAAAACAACCCACTAAATTAAAACTAATAAACAAAAAATTTACGTGATACCAATTCATTTTAAGGACCATCATCTACTAAAGTAGTTGAAATTAATTTCACCATACATATCTCATTATATTTTAGATTATTTCATTTATTCGAGTTCATCATCAAACACTCATTTGAAAAAATGATAAATTCCATTTAACTAATAATAATTTACTGACTATAAATCATATTTTTTCATACCACTGTCATCATAAATATCAATGCAATTATGAGTCTTATGTCCCATCATACCAATTTGAAAGAACATACATGAATTCAAAAGGCATTCCCCAGTGTTGTTTATAACATAATTTTCAAAAAATATACACATAATTTTCTAACCATTTTACTTTTTTTTAGAATTATTATCTTTAACCTACAACATTATGTCTTATTCCTTTTTTTGTCAACGAAAACATAATCATAAAAAAACTTCATTTCATCTTTCTCCACACTAGAACAAGTTTTTCATAACTTTTTAACTAATTAAAACCCAATTCCCTTCGATACATTAACATTAATCATGAGTAAAATCCATTTATTTAAAAATAAATTGCCTAGGGGAAATTAGAAGAATACCTTCTAGATGAGTAATTTTTGCTTTGTATGAAGCCACCGAGACCTCATCATTCCTTAAATCCTTGATTTTTTTTTCAATCCTAATTCAATGTACCGTAGAAAAATTTATCTCATAATGCAATACATTAAATTCATCCCAATAAACAACATCATCATTATCACTATCCACGAAATTATTATCCATAGAACCACCCCTAATCGGCTTCACCATCAAAATAGTAAACCACAAGACTATCCACTTGATTATCTGAACACCCCATGACATCTAACATCATTTCCAGTTCTTTAATCCACTTTTATACAAGCCCAGGGTTAGATGATCCTCAAATTATAGAGGTTGTTTCCTCATGAAATGATCCACTATTGGAAAGTGCTTCTTATGTTTCATTTTTTTTGTCTGGTTCATAGTTCAACCAGTATTTATTTCCCAATTAATCTATGTCATCACTGCAAAAAAATGATTATTTCCGATTTTGACCATTTTAGGATGTTGATTTAGAAGGTTATTTTCCTATTTATATCATCCTTGTATATAATCCCTTTTTCTTCTATGGATAAATATTATGAACAAACATATCCCACAAAAATAAATATGGTAATTTTCAAATTCTGTATCATTTTCATTTTACCAAAAAGTAAAAAAATGGATATTCGATTTACAATATCCAACCCCTAAATTTATCTAAACCAGCATTTGATACCAAATATAAGTCCCGTTACTTTATCCATTAAATAATCATAATTTATGCATAGAATTCAAATTGAGGATATTTTTATGTTTAGTGTTTTAAAATATTTTCCCATGACAACTACATAAAAAGTAAAATTTATACAAAATGGATATAACTAAAATAGTATCCATATCATCCCAAATATAAAATGTTTTAAAAATAAACGGGATTTATTTTCGTGATAAAAATTCTTCCTTATATATATTTTCTCATACCCATCCTTAACTAATATGTAAAATATTTCAAAAACGTGGGATGAGCCAAAAAAACTCATTAATGGATAAAAAATAAGAAATGAAAAACATTAGTCTACAAATTCATATTATCCAATGAAATGAGAATATTCACCTATAAAACACAACCTACTTATCATAATCCATGAAATCATAATATTCATAAAAACATATATAAATCATAAATAATAACAGAATCTTGTTGCATCTATATCATACTTACAGAGTAGATATCACAACTAAATATGGAGTAAAATTCATAGTTACATTTGGATTACCCATTATAGTATATTCCACAAATATCATAGGATAAACCCTAATATTTACCTCTGTCACATTACCCAATTCATTAGAGTGTTAACACGGGATCACCTACCATAGATGTATCATGGATCCACCCAAATATATAAATAATTCCAAATAACCATAACATAACCATAACACATAAAACAATCGTAAATGAAAAATAATTTTTCAACAATGCAATCACATGTGATTATTTCATGTTGTTGACATAATAAATAATTTATCAATACCTTTATTAATAACAAAATAAATGAAAATTTAATATGGTATATATTTTTATTTTATAAACACTACGGAATTTAAGGGAAGCCAAATATCAAATAATTGTTGTAGCGGAAAAAAAAGACATTGTCACCATATACGTTAAAAAACATTCCTTTTTTCATTTTTTAAAATGATTGTTATAAATAGAATCCATTTTATTTATATTGAAAGCAATTAAAATTCAATGGGGTCTATTATACACCATATAAAATAATGTGGTGTATAAAATCAAATTGTGTCTCAATAGATAGAGATTGAGACAATGTTCATTACATTAAGTCCGACTTGCCTCATACTATATTTATATTCCAGAATAATAAACATATATTAATTTACACTTTCATGAGAACCTTTTCATGTTTATTATTTATTTTACATCACTTTTTACCATCTTCTAAAAATTATATAATTATTAATGTTCGTATCATATGTTTTTTTTATATTCATTACTTTAGTCGAAAATGAAATTGGTTTTAATGTCGCGAGTCCATGTGGTTATAAGTACATCATATATAGAATTATATTCATTAAATAATAACACATTTTATATATTAAACATACTTTTTCATTCATTCATTTTGTATGGATTGGAAATATTTTACAACTATACAATCTTGGAGATGGTAATCTGTACGTACACATGAGTATCAATTTTAATACTTCTTTGTTCCATATGGAAATAAGGTAAATATTATATTCTCTTTAAAAATTGTAAATAACATAATTAAAAATATATAAGTAAATTAAACATAATTATATATGTATTCATAATCAATTATTAATAGATAATGTCAAAAATGAATCTCATCATGTAGTGGAAATGGTAAGGAGTACATACGCACGACCAATGATATCATTCAATATTATAGTTACATGGTATGGAATGGGATTGTATATTAATTATACATATTCATTAGTAAGAAATATTCATTATTTAAATCCTTTATACCAATCATTATAACCATTTAAATAACGTAAAGATGAAAAATAAATTTCTCCATGATGTAGAGACTGTATGAAAACATGCATGATGATATTGTTTTTCGAAGGATGAGTAGAAGGATGAATATATATTTTATCCATAACCATAAAAATATGTCATCAGGAATTAGATGATTTAGTTATTACATTAAAAATCAGATAACTTAATAAATGGAAGCATAAGAAGAAACATAATATAAACACTTAACAAATGATACCTCTTCTTCGGTTGATCGCCATTAACAAACACCATAACACCACTGAGAAGGGTGCTATAACTAAAAAAACAATCACGGATGTGGGAATGGATTCGGTGAATACATTTGGGAAGAGATTCTAAAATCAAAAAGTCTTTGTATGTATAAGTGTTAATTAATATTGTGTTTTTTATTAGAGAGGGGAGAGGTACCCTTGGAAATTCATAAAATATTTAATTAATATAAAAGAATTTTTTAATTCAGATTATTGATAATTGAAATATTTCAATGTTAAAATAATTATTTTTAAAAATAATCTAATAAATTTATTTTTAGACATTTATTTAGTTATGTAAACCATATCTCTCTACATTACCCTTAATTATCGTTATTTAATTATAAATTTCTTAAACACGTTTTAATTATTCAGTGGCTATTAATTGTATATACATGGCCTAAATTTACAATAATTTCACAATAAATGATATTTTAGGCCATATAATACTAACATTGTTATATTAAATGATTTTTAGCATGATTAAATAATTTAGGGAATTTCAATTTATAAAATATAAATTATTCCCAATTTCTCTCTATTCATATTAATGAATTTAACTCAACTCCAAATTGAGTGATAAGATTGAAAAAACCATTTTATAGTAACATATCTTATTATCCTTGAAAACCCCATATGAAAAAAATTATGTAAAATAATATTTATGTTAATATTTATAATAATATTTATTTGATTCCTTCATTGAAAAACAACTAACTACATCATCGTTGTGTCATATTTAAATTTAAATTTTTAATATCTAAAAATTTAAATAAAACTACACGATTTCGAAAACCATTATACATTTTTAATTATAATTTATAGTCCTAGGGATAAGTTATATAAACCTCTATTAAAATTTTATTAATAATAAGATGTATGTTTATATAATATTTTTCATTACATTAAATTAAAAGTTATATGTTTCATAATCTCATCCATGTGGATTTAAAGAAGCCAAATTCTAGTCCCCATGGTTATATTTGTCATATATATCTAATAAAATAAGATTAATAAATGTGTTATGGTAGTTTTATATTATTATAATCTTATTTTTTACACATATTATCATGGTTTACACTATAAGAGTGGTATATAAATATAATTATTAATGATACTATTTATATTGTAAAACAATTAAAGAGATATATTTACATAATTTGGAATTTATTATTCAAATTATAGAATCTCTTTTTCCAAATTTAAAAAACTGATGTTTTTTAATTAATTTAGATATAAACCTTGTTCCCAAAATTACAAAACAACTTTTTTAAAATTAAAAAACATCAAAATATTATCATCTATCACTGGTTTCATTCAGAGATGGAATTACAGTCCTCTTTCTTCAAATTTATTGGACTTATTTCAGGTTGTGGCATCTAAGTTACTTCATTATATATGATATTCGAGAAATAATTCAATTCATGGAATGAAACCTTTTTCAATTACTTCTTCTATTTCTAACATCTTTGCTGCAACACGCATGGTTAGCCTCCCTAAAAAACATTTCTCTTCCAATTCAATGCATGATTTCTCTATGCTTTCTCGTATTGGTGTTAAAGGTAATTTCTGGCCCTATTATAATACTGATGATGTTATTTGGCAACCACCAATGTTTGGTTGGTTGAAAATTAACTCCAATGGTGCATCGAAAGGAAATCGAGGGCTTTTTGGATATGGATCCGTTTTCACGGATCATATGGGTCAGGTAATTGGTAGATTTCATGGCGTTTGTGGGTTTTCTTCCTCATTAGAAGCTATGATGATGGGTATTATTGTTGCGGTGGAGCAGGCTAAAAATTGTGGTTGGAATAATCTTTGGTTTCAAAGTGACACGACTAGTATTGTGTCTTCCATTAGGGAATGATCTTATCACTTATCACGGAAATTCTATAATCTTTGGATAAATTTCATGGACTCCCTTTGGACTTTGAATAACATTATTACTCATGTCTATTGGGAGGTGAATTCTATTGCAGATGGTTTGGATAACAAAGGAATTGAAGATGCTGATTTCACATGGTATGGAAATATCCTTGCTACTTGTTTACCCCTTTTGAAAAGGGATTTGAACAAAACTCATGTGTTTAGAATTCTAGAAGTTTGACTTTTTATCTTAATTTATGGGCCTTTCTTTTCTGGGTAAGGCCTTAGATTATTCTAAAAAAATATAAAGTATCAATGTGAAATTACATCCAATGAAAACAAATTTATAAAATGATAAAAAAATATTTAAATAAATCTTTAAAATTAATTAATAGGATAACATACCGATATAAATTAATTTGATGAAGAATTGGTTTTCGTTGAAAATGTTGTATTTAATCAATATTCATAAAAAATTTAAATTTATCCTAAATATATCAAAATATAAAGAAAGTAAAATTTGATAAATTACTTCTAAATAAAAATATTATTTTGTAAAATAGACCATTTTAAAGTGACCAAAAAAGATTTGAAATGGGTTCTACATTGAAAGGATGTAAAAATTCTTTTTAAACAATATTACAATATTTTATGCTTCAAATTGGATTTATTCTCATTTTATGCCTCTTAAATTAATTATAAGAAACTAAAAACATTTAATAAAAACATATAAACATAATATAGTTAGTTTTATTCCTTCCATCCAATTCAACAGCTAGGCGATAAGGCCCATTTAGAAAAACATTATCAACAATGTATTATTTTTCTATATATTTCAGCATTGTGTACGACATATGATTTTAGAGAATCCCACTATTGTGTGTTGGGTATTCTATCGAACATAGAGTCACTTTTGATAAAAAAAATTAATTTTTATTTCATAAATATAAATTGATATGAAAATTTATAAGTTTTTACTACATAGTATGTTAAATTAGAGGTTCAATCAAATTATGACATGATGATATGTTTATATTCTAATTCATGGTAAATTTTTGAGTTAGATATCATAGTAAATTAATATATAATATAAAATTAATTCATTAATAATGAAAAAAAATAATATAAATAATATGTTACAACTTATTCTGTCATTTTATTTTGAAGAAAATTAATGTACATGATGCTTGATAGCCATAATTGATAGTACCTTTTAATAATAGGGAGTTATTTTGATAGTGGTGGATTGAATTAAATAATGATGGAAAAAAATTAAGTATTCAGAGGTAAATTGTTATCAAATTTGAGGAATATAATTTTTTAAATAAATTTTCTATGTTTCGAAACTATAACATCACTAAATAGTTTGTGGATTTCTGAGTCATTGTGGATGGCTAATCAAATAATACTTTTAATATCATTGAGTAATGGTATTGTGTTAACATATACCATGAGGAGAGATTATAGGAATCACTCCCATTATAATTAAAAAAAAAATCAAAGTATTTTGAATCGAGTAGCAAGGGTTACCAGGGTTCGAAAAAAGAATTGGGGGAATTTTTGGCATCAATTAATCAGTAATTTCTAATCAATAATCCATATATATAGTCATATTTTATTTATTAAATAATTTTAGAAATATAATTATAATAACATATATTCACTATGATCTATATTGAAAAGAGAAAACATTCTCATTAGTATAAATTGAAATGATTGGTACATGTTTTTGTACATTGTAGTACAGTGTGGAAGGAATTTATATGTGCTTTAGTCCCCAAAACATGATTTGATTTCTCAAAAACTGATTGATGTTAAATAATTATCATATTAGAGACACATTGATGAAAAAATTTATGTTTATTTTATGATTCAAACATTAGTTTCCAAATAGCTTCAACGGAAACATGAGAAAATGGATGGAAATTGAAAATTCCACTACTCAAGAAGACCAGTATAGGTGGTAACATTATTACAATAGAACTAGATACAAATAATTGAATCTAAGTGGATTGAATATTTTAGTACTACTTTAATTCTAGATTGATATTTTATATTCACATTACATTAAAAAACATAATGTACACAATGTGGGTTCTTTAGAAACATCATTTTCCTCACAACGTATTCTGAGATATCAATAAAAAAACTAAAATGTTTCTCAGGAAAAATAAAAAATGAGAATGTCGTGAGACCAAATCATCCTTTATAGAAAGTGTAAAAAGCTGTATATAATAAGTAATTGAGAAAAATGAATATTTATATGTATATAACTGAAACACATTAATCTTTATCAATAAAAAATATCATAATAAGGATAAGATATATGATGTTCAAATAAAACCATATTATTAATACCAAAATCATAAAACATGTAAATAAAAATTATAAGTAATAGAATTATTGAATAGGGATAAATAGATGAAATCCTAATGAGGGAATGAATAATTCAAAACATCTGATGCATAAGAAATGATAACACTTTCCCTAATGAAATAAATATAATCATAAAACATCGGAATTAATTTGGTGAATGGAAATAAAATTTAAACATTCATTCAAACTAATCAATAACTATCCAAATAATGAATAAGAATGAAATTCATAAATTATATAACATTTGAATCATAGGAAAATAATGGTTTTTTTAATCAATTAACAAAATACCATTAAAATATCAATAACATATTTTAGTAAAACAAGCTTTTCACATTGAAAATTTATTTCAAACAATAATATTAAAAAAATAACATTATTTGATAATAAATTTTAAAAAAATTCAAATAATATTTAAAACAATTAGTGGTCTTGATGGTGGAATATTCCATTATTGCCGTATATGTTAAAAATTCATTACATTCAATTTTTTAGATTAATCCAAAAAGGATTGTTCTGAATATTCAATAATGATTCCATTCAAAAAATTCAAATTAATAAATGTGAATTTTTTAAATAAATCATATAGGAATTAAAAAAATCCTTAAAATACATTTTAAAAAAATGGATTTCTACGAAAAAGGATATATAAATAAGAGATAAATAAAAACATAATTTCTTTAAAATAAATTATCAATACATTAAAATACTAAATTGCTGAGAAATAAAAATAATATATGAATAAAATCATGATTAAAAAATTATTATTAAATACATATGTTTTGATAAATATTCAAATAATCTTGTCAAGTGATACTAACATGAATATAATGTCGAGAAACGTTGTAATTGTGAATTAAACACATTCCACATTCATAACATTTGAATCGTAATACAAATAAGAAAATGAATTTAAATGAAACATTAATCACCAAGATGATAGAGAGACAAATGATAAAAAACTGCACATTTGGTAGTATGTAAACAACATAAAAAATGTTACGTGGAATATAACATATTTCACAGAATTTACTATAAGATGGGAAATACCTAACACTATTTCAAAATCCACTTTTTGTTTCTGAACATAAGATATAATTTATTTAGGTAAATTATTAATCTATAATATGATAATTATATTATATCTCAATACCATATATGAATTAAATAATTTCATTTATCACACCTTTATTATAAGTTTTTTAATCACTATTTTGTGAGATAATTGCTTCAGTTTTCTTTTATGTTTTTCTGTTAATTTTCATCCTTTTATTATGATCCTGGTTACATCACCTCCATAAAATTAAAAATGACATAAAAATCATAATTATTCATTATATTAATAATTATCGAATTATATTAACGTTGTAAATATAAAATGGATTACATAATTCATGGACATGGTAGATAGTACATACAATTGAATGATACATCCATTTTATCGATTGATGTATCAATTGGAAAATAAATATTTTCCATATTTATAAAATAACTATTTTCCCATATATATAATTTATATTATTCTTGTAAATAATTATTAAAAATGTCAGAATAAAGTGAAACAAATCACATCACTTCATGAAACAAGAGTTTTCCATACACAATATCGATGTAATTATATCCCCACAGAATAGAATGTATGAAGGGATATGTGATATCATAAATAAATTGTATAAAAAATGGAAACATATAATTTAATTTTTTTAAATCAATCATTTTATCCATCCTTGAATTTTGTTAATTTAAAATAAATAATTTGGTTCGTGAGATGGTAGTCTGTTGTACCCGAGATCCACTATTTTGTTTCCAATTTTATATAAGTGGAGATAAATATGTTTTATTACAGTAAAATAATAGCATATATGTAAATACAAAATACTAATGTTGTTATACTATAAAATTTTAATATGTCTTTAATGATGTGGATGAAGAAATAAAACATATATGAATGGTTAATAAGCTTACATTTTAATTAGAGAGCCTCATTATGTTAATAACTAAGGAATTCATAAGAGATATTAAAAATAAAACATCAAAATATATGATATTTTTAGGAAATTAAGGAAGGTATTGTTTATGGGAATGTATGAGACAAATTTTTTTTGAACTGTGATATGGGAGTATAGGGGGTTTCATTTTATATGTGGTTGTCATGACCAGACCCCTAGGGCCCGTGCCGTGACTACCCCCAGCCCGCCATCCATAGGCCAGGGGCTAGGGACTTGCACCGAAAGGTGTATTCCCTAGAACTGAGATGTCATTATGGTTTTGGCCAAATTTAACCAACAGGTATGTGTTTGTTGTAGTAAAGTTAGGGGTTGAATCCAGGGGACCGAATAAGAAACCCAGAGACACTCTGATTTTGGAAGGATTTGGCGATGGAGTGGACAACTATTTGGATTGATTTTATTTGAATAACTGCTAATTTAATTTAATGAAAATAAATTAAAACAAAAAATTACGTAGTCTAAATCAATTAATGGTGATTAGTTGATCCTAAAATGTTACTAGGGTTAGATTCAATGTATTTATGTTATAATAATGTTTGTTTCAAAAATTCATGATGTATCCACAAAATGATGTAATTTTTCATCATTATTCACTAATTTAATCCCTACACAATTCCAAGTCTAATCACCAATTCATATAGAGGATAAATTTAATGATCACTCTAAGGAATTGGTTCATACTAGCACTCAAAATGTGTCATTTTTAATGTTGTAGAAGACGAAGAAGAAAATAAATTATCATATGTAAATCTTAAAATAATGACATGATTATAGAATTTTAGATTATAATATAACATCCAATCTTCCTCATGAAACTCCATAGGACCAACCCATAAGGTTTTATCCCTCCATTGATTCTATGATCTCAAAGGAAGTAGAAAGTAGACTCATAGGGGCAGAATTGAAGAAGAAAAATAATACAGTTAAACGATCATTCCATGTTCTGTGATTAATATCACAACGTTTGGTGCGAACAAGTTTACACCTTGAGGCAATGGGATCAAGCTGATATTAATAATAACAAAATAAGATAATAATAATTACTTTTATTGAAAACTAAGGTGATTATAATAAGTACATGAGAATGAAGAACATTATAGAGTCAAATTGGTATAATAACATTACAATGAAACAATGTTCCTAGATCCCTAAATCCTCTATTTCTACTACCATAAATTGCCATTTAGGAGCCCTTGGATTGATCCTCCATCAATACCACTCTCTTTAATTAATTTTGGTCGACCTAGGTGGGTGGAAATTTAATGTAGAGAATACCTTTCAATTCTTGCCTCGAAGTGGGAGCTAGCTTTCATCAACCAAACAGAAGAACCGACAAAATCTTCTAGAATGCCAAATTTGAGTGGGATGTAGAATACATAAATAAATCCCCGGATGTTCCATAATAACTTGTAAAATTGATGCTCAATATATTTTGTGGTTTTCGAGATATGATTTAAATGGTGGGATGTTTTTTTGGGCCGCGGAATCTGTCCCATAATTGCTTCTTCAACTTAGGACACCTAGAACATCATAAAGATATTATAATTATCTTAGGCCACTGTTTAATGAAATGTTCCCCATGATTTATTCTATATCTAGTTAATGTTTGAGACTTTTTGGGCTTGAATCCTGTCGGCTACAGTACTTTTATTGGGCTATTGTCCAGCTCACTTCGCGCAGAATGTTGCTTGTTCAAGGCACACATTGGAGGTCTACAAATTTGAATCTTCATGTGAACAAAAAGTATTAATTGTTCCCAATGAAATGAGAATCCTGAAAATAAAAATATGAAATTAAAATCAAGATAATTGGATATTGTAAATTTTACTCACAAATGTACCATGTAATAGTGAATTTTAAGATAGAATTGCAATCATGATGTGAAATGATGTTCAAAGTGTAACATGAACTAAAATGGTATTTATGAATAACAAATCCCAATAAAACTATATAAATTAACAAATAATATTATCCACTTACAATGGCTAATCACACCCCAACTTGAGTTTTACTTGTATTGAGAAAAATATTCATAAAAAATATGAAATTTGAATTCCCTTTTACAAAAACATTTAATACACATTTCTCACCCAATAATCTCATACCAAAAAATTATGAAACCCCAAAAAATAATTTTAAACAAGCTATTTATATAGGAATATCCCATTTTCAAGCTCATTACTTTGTTCAAATTCATCACCACAATTCATACAAATTCAATTAAGCATGTTGAAGTGTTGTGCGTCACAATAGACAAGGGGGTTCATTTTCATTCGAGGGAGAAAACATGGAAGCACTAAGTGAAATCAACTTTTATTATTAAGATGAGTACTCATTTTTTATTTTTTATTTTGTTTTTTTTTTCAATTTCTTCAATGTAATTGAAATTGAACTCAATCGAGTCAACCCATGTAGATAGACGTTGTCGATGACTCCAAGGCTCAAAGACCTTTGGGAACCAAGTAAAGCTCAAATACTTGCGCATCATCTCGAGTTTACTCAATCAAAAAACAATTTCAAATTACCACAAATAGAGATAAAATTCCCAACCTCGGGCTAGATAACTATGGAGTCATGATCCCTATGTTCCAAAACCCACACATTATGTGAATTGATTACTCTATGCGCAATTGATTTTTTTTGAATACTAATGTTAAAATTAAAATGATCACCAACACTATGCCATTAATTATGGACCCATTAAATTCAAACTAATACCCCCAATCTAAAAGACGTGAATTTTGTTTTTTTAAATAATGGATGAAAATATAAATGGTGAAAGATCACATCGGACAGCTACACCTTCCAAAATCCATGCCCTTTCACCAAAACATGTATTAAAATCAGAGTCAAGGCCTGAATAATTATTTGATATCCAATTTCAGATCTTCAAATGTGTGTAATCATGTTTAAAGTTCATGAAATTTTTCCTTCCACATGGTTTTTTTGCACACAAGGTCAAAATGTTTATTTCATCTCCCCCCAAACATAGAATAACAATATGCCTAGTTTTTAAAGAAAAGACAAGTTATAAGGGGGTAGGGGAGGAGTTCAAAGAGGAAATTAAAAATGATAAACATGGAAAAAATTCACCTGGTTTTTAAAGTTGATGTTAATGATGCCTCAGGAGACTCTTTTGATCTATTCGGGGATGTACGCACCTCCTTGATTGAACATGTATCACCAAAAATAGTTCCTGAACCATACAAAGAATAAAATATCAGACAAAACAAAAAACACAATGGTTTATTTAATTCCATATATCATCATTTTTATGGTTTTCTGTGTTTTTTTGTTTTTGTTTTAAATAAAACTATTGATAAACTATCATCTTTTAAATTTCTTAGTATGGCATTACTTAGGGATCACACCACGTGACACAGATGAATACGTTGCTCCCCTTTCACTCCAACCCATACTCATAAACGAAAAACATGTCAACAATTTAATTTTGTTAATGTACAAAAACATTAATAAAATAAAATAACCTAATTATACATTGTCTTATTTTAAACTTCTGGGTAAGGTATTACTCGGAGATCACACTGTGTGACACGGATGAATATGGTGCTCCCCTTTCCTACCCATCCATTCGCATATAAAAAGAACATGTCAATAGTCTAAGGTAAAATAAAATTATATCAAAATGATCCACCAATCCTATTAGAAATAAAAAGTTTATTAAAACAAAAACTTGATTGAAAACATGAAAATCACAGGTTGACTCCTCTGTAGTGATTAATTTAACATCTTTAGCTAGACTTGAACTCTCCAACTTATCCAATTCCAATATTATAAATTTTAATAACCTCATATTTCTACACTTCAACATGATTGTGAATGACTATCCCTTGTGGTTGGTTAAGAGATTTTGAATTTGATTCATGAACAATCCTATTTTATAAAAGGAATTGGAAAATACAAGGAATATCATAAATGGTTGATCTTTTATCTTGTGTAGTCTTTCCTAATAAATCAATGATCAACCCCCCTTTTTTTGGGTTTCATGAGATGAATGATTGAAAACCCCAAGCACATGCATAACATAAATGATGGGATACTCGAGTGGGGAATGAAGAAAAATGATTTTGAGATTGGGATGCATAGGAAATTCAAACACAAGGTGAGAATTTGAATCCAAATCAGTTTCATTTTCCAAATTTCCCAACAAAATTGGTTCCTTTATTATATAAGATTCTACAACCAAATTAGAGAGATTAGTGTGAGGAATGGGTATGGACTCAATGTTTTTAATTTATCTGATTATCTAGTAGAAGAGGATAATACTAATTGTTAATTTATATAGCATTCATGTGATTTGTTTTTCATAAATACCATTTTAGTTCATTTTACACTTTGAACATCATTTCACATCATGATTTCAATTCTTTCCTAAAATATACTATTTCATGCTACATTCTTAAACATCTCATAAAACACTAAATGGTCTAGATTTTTTTTTCATATTATATTTTCATCTCTCTAATGATATAAGGAACAATTTATAATTTTTTTGCACTAGGAGATTCGATTTCGAAGGCCACCAAAGTGGGCTTTGAACCAACCACATTCTCGGCGATGTGATTTGGACCACACCACAATAAAAGAACTGTAGCGACCATGATTCAATCCTAAAGAGCCTGAATTTTTTTTGGGAGATAGAATAAATCAGGGGGAATATTTAATTAAATAGTTTCCCAAGATAATTCTAATTTTTTTTAGTGATGTTTCAGGTGGCCCATGTTGAAGATGCAATTCTGGGCCAGATTCCGCGGCCGAGAAAAACAAACCACCATTTAAATCATATCTCATAAACCACAAAGTATTTAGGGCTGGAATTTTATGGGATATTAGGGGACATCCGGGGATTCAATGAAATCGTACATTTCCTACTCCAATTCATCATTCTATAAGGTCCTTTCGTCCCATTATTCTGGTGGATGTAAACAAGATTCCATTTCGGGGGAAAAGGGGAAAAGTCACATCTCTAGTAATTTCCCACTCACCTTTCCCAAAAAAAAATTAATTAATGGAACATGAAATGATGGTGGATCATTCAAAGACATCCAAAATTCCTTTTTAAGGTAGTAGCAATGGATGATTTAGGGTTATTTGAATATTACCTTCATTTTAATGTTGTTATGACAAATTTCCTTTGTATCGTTCTTCTTTCACATGTAAGTTGTTTGAATCACCTTAGTTTTTAATAAAAGTTATTCTTCTTCCCTTTTTATATAATTATTCATTTCACATTGATACTGTTTCCCCATGGTGTGATCTTATTCACACCATCACTTGTGAATTTATTCACACAACTGTGGAGTGATTGTTTCATTGTTTTATTTTTCTTCTTCAATCCTCCTTATTTAAGTCAACTCCCTGCATCTATTTATTGAATATCATAAATTGGGGGCTAAAACCTTATGTTTTGATCCAAGGGAATTGCATGGGGTGGATTTGATTTTATTTAATGTTCTTAAATTCATAATCATTTCATTACTTCAAGGTTTCCATTTGATGATTTATTTTCTTCTTTATCTTATCCAACTTTAACAACGACACATTTCAAGTGATAGTATGATCCAATTCCTTGGAGTAATCATTAAATTGATCGTCTAAGTTCATTGGTTATTAGCCTTTGAATTGTGTAGGGATTAAATTGGTTAATAATGTTGAGGAATTATATCAATTTGTGGAAGGGTCTTGAATTATTGAACCAATAATTATAAGAAAATATATAAATCCAATATAACCGAAGTAACAACATAGGACCAACCCATCTACATTAATTGTTTTAGACTACGTAATTTTATGTTTTTTTTATTTTTTTCTTTAAATTATATGAATAGTTATTCAAATCAATTCAATATGAATAGTTGGAAACTTCTTAGTCAAATCCTTCCAAATTAGAGTGTCATTAGGTTCTTTCTTCGGTCCCTGTGAATTCAACCCCTACCTGTACTACAACGACCACATACCTGTAGGGTAAATTTGGGTGCAACCAAATTTTGGCATAGTTGATAGGGACCCGTGTAAGTCATCTTAGATACACAATTTTTTTCTCACCCCAAATTCTATTTTTTCACCTCCATTTCTCATCTCTCTTCCCCTTTCTAATTTTTTGTGTCAAAAAAATCTGAGATCCAAATCTCTCTCAAATCCAATGGATTATCTTCAGTGATACCCCAACATAGAACCAAGAATGAATCAAATTGAAAATCAATATTGGGAATCAAAAAACATATGGAATTATATTGATCAACCATTGAATGATTACCCCACACCCGATGAGACATACGATCAATGGGATAATGAATGTTTAAATGATCAATTTCCTTCCCTCTCATTGATAATTGAAGAGTCCAATCATAGTTAAGTCCATAATTTTCAACCCCTCACATTATTTTTTCCTCAATAATTTCATGAACAATAGTGTAATCAAATGGAGATAGTGAATTTTGAGGTTTCATATTTGAATTTAGAACTACAAACCATTAAAACATGTGAAGAACACACTTTAGATTCTGGGAAATCAGAGTTAGATAATGAAGTTAATTGGTCATGTAATGTTGAATGTCAAGTTGAAGAGTGTTTAAATCAAGAGGAAATTGATTTTTTGAACAAAAAAGATAATAACTTGACATCATGGATTGAGTTTCTTGAACATGGCTCCATTAGTAAATTTTTAGGACCACTGATCACAGAACAATTGAGGGAAATCCCAATCTTTGAGCCCATACCTACTCCTATAATTCAAATGGAAAATGTTGGGGATGAATAATATTTTTATAAGGAACCAATTAATTTTATTGTTTTTTGAGAAGATACTGATTTTCATTTAAATTTCCAATATTCTTTTGGAAATTAAAATCAATATGAACTCAAAATCATTGACCTTCCTTCCCCACTCGAGTATCACATCATCTGTGATAAACAAGAGCTTGGGGTTTTCATTCATTCATCTCATGAAACCAAAAAGGGGGGTTGATCATTGATTTATTATGAAAGGCTATAGAAGAAAAAAAGATCAACCATTTCTGATACACCTAGAATTTTTCCATTCATTTTAGAAAATAGGATTGTTCATGAATCAAATTCAAAATCTTCTTACCAACCAAAAGGGATAAAATTTCGCAATCATTTTGAAGTGGAGAAATATGAAGTCATTAAAATTTTGAAAATTGGAATTGAAGTAGTTGGGGGTTCTAGTCTAGCTAAAGACTTTAAATTAAGTACAGCACGAGAGTCACCCCGTGGTATTCATGTTTCCAATCATTGTGAATTATTAATTTTTTAATTTTGATTTTTTTTTAAAAAATAGACTGTTGACCAGTTCTACTTTTATGAGTAAGGATGGGTATGAATGGGGAGAACCATATTCATCCATGTCACGTGGTGTGATCCCTGAGTAATACCTTACCCATAAATTTAAAAGAAGACAATGTATCATTAGTTTATATTATTTTATTTATGTTTTTATAGGTATTTTAACAAATATATATAGACTGTTAACATTTTCCCATTTTTTGAGTAATGATGGGTATGTAGGGGGAGAACCATATTTATCCGTGTCAGATGATGTGATCCCTGAGTAATACCTTACCCAGAAATTTAAAAGAAGACAATGTATCATCTGTTTGATTTGAAAAAAATAGTGAAAATAATAAAAATGATGATACTTGGTATAACATAAATTGTTGTGATGTTCGTTTTTTATTGTTTGTTCTTACTTTTATTGTTCATATACTATTTTTGGTGATACATATTCGATTAATGAGGTTCCTACATCTCCCAAGAGATCAAAGGAGTAATCTCAAGCATCATGAACTTCAACATCAAAAACTAGGTGAATCTGTTCATTGTGTATTGTTTAAAATTCCTTTTAGAACCCCTCTCATATAACTCTACCCTTTGTAATAATTCACTTCATTAAACAATTGAGACATTGTTATTCTATGTTTGGTGGCGATATGAAATAAAATTTTTGATCTTGTGTGAAAAAAAATCTGTGGAAGGAAAATTTTCGTTATCCTTAAACATGATAACACACATTACAAACTCTGAAATTGGATATCAAACAATTTTGAATGCCTTGATTCTGATTTTAATGCATGTTTAAGTTCATGTGCATAGATTTTGGAATGTGCGGTTGTCCAATGTGATTTTTCACCGTTAATATTTTCATCCATTTATTTAAACAAACACAATGCAAGTCCTTTAGATTGTGGGGTATTGGATTGAATTCATTGGTACCATAATAAATGTCATTGTGTTGGTGATCATTTTGATTTTAACATGAGTATTAAAAAAATCAATTGCGCGTAGATCAATGAATTGACCAAATGTGTGGCTTTCTGCAATTGGGGATCATGACTCCATAGATGTCTGGCCCGGAGTTCAGAATTTTATCTCTATTTGTGGTAATTTGAATTTTTTTTGATTGAGTTTACTCGAGATGATGCCCGGGTATGTGAGCTTCACTTGTTTGCCTATGGTCTTTGAGCCTGGGAGTCATCGGCAAAGTCTTGCTACATGGGTAGACTCGATTGAGTTCAATTTGAATTACCATGGGAAAATTGAAAAACAAAAAAATAAATAATAAAAAATTAGTTCTCATATTAATATTAAATTTTGATTTCTCCAAGCGCTTCTATATTTTCTCCCTTGAATAAAAATAATCCCCCTTGTCTATTGTGATGCACAACACTTCATCATGCTTAATTGAATTTGGGCAAATATGGTGATGAATTTGAATAAAATAATAGGCTTGGGATTGGGATAGGCCTATTGACATATATTGGGTTAATCAATTTTTACGGGTTTCATAATTGTTTGGTATGAGATTTTTGGGTGATAAAAGTGTATTAAAAGTTTTTGGAAAAGGGAATTCAAATTTCATTTTTTTGAGAAATATTTTTTTCGGCTCTAGCAAAACTCATGTTGGGGGGTGTGATTAGCCACTGGAAAAGGGTAATATTAATTGTTAATTAATATAGTTTTCATTTGATTTGTTATTCATAAATACCATTTTAGTGCATTTTACACTTTGAACATGATTTTACAACATGATTGCAATTCATTCCTAAAATGTACTATTACATGGTACCTTTTTGAATATCTCATAAAACACCAAATATTATTGATTTTATTTTCATATTCTATATTCAGGTCTCCCATGATATAATGAACATTTCATTATTTTTGATCACTAGTAGATTGAATTTGGAAGGCCACTAAAGTGGGCTTTGAACCAACCACATTCGGGGCGATGTGATTTGGACAACATCCCAATAAAACAACTGTAGCGGCCAAGATTTATGGCCAATGAGCATCAAAATTTAACTGCAGATGGAAGATAGAATGGGGAACATTTTATTAAAGAGTGTTCCAAGCTAATTAGAATGTTTTAATGGAGTTAAAGGTGGCCCAAATTGAAGAAGCAATTCTAGGCTAGATTCTGCATCCCAGAAAAATAGCCCACCATATAAATCATATCTCAGAAACCGCAAATTATTTTGGGGTGAAAATTCATAGGATATTAGGGGACATTCGGGGATTCATTTAGGTATTATATTGTCCACTCCAAATCTGCATTCTTAAAGGTCCTTTTGGCGCATATTTCTGGTGCATGCAAGCTAGATTTCTTTTCAGGGGAAGAGGGGAAAAGTCACATCTCCATTAATTGTCCACCCACCTTTCCCCAACACAATTAATTAAAGGAACATGTGTTGATGGGGGCTCGAGCAAGGACTTACGAAATGACAATTTAAGGCATTAGAAATGGAAGATTTAGGTATATTTTAGTTTTACTTTCATTGTATTGTTGTTATGCCAAATTATCCTTCTAACATTCTTCTTTCGCATGTAAGTTGTTGGAATCACCTTAGTCTTTAATAAAATTTCATCTTCTTCTCTTTTTCCGTTATTCTTATTTTTACATTGAAACCATTTCCCCAAGGTGTGATATTATTCACACCATCACTAGGGAATTTATTCACACAACTATGGAGTGATCGTTTCAATGTTTTATTTTTCTTCTTCAATCCCGCTTCATTAAGTCTACTTCCAACTTCCATTTGTTGAATATCTTAAATAGAGGCATAATCCCTTATTGTTTGATCCTATGGAGTTTAATGGGGTGGATTGGATGTTATTTTATGTGCCTAAATTCATAATCATTTCCTTACTTCAATGTTTCCATTTGATTATTTATTTTCTTCCTCGTCTTTCCCAACTTTAAAAATGACACATTTCAAGTGGTATTACGACATAATTTCTTGGAGTGATCATTAAATTTATCCTCTATGTGCATTGGTGATTATACTTTAAATTGTGTTGGGATTAAATTTTTTAATGATTTTGAGGAATTATATCAATTTGTGGATGCGTCTTGAATTAGTGAAACGAACGTTATAAGAAAATAAATACATCCAATCTAACCCAATAACCACTTAGGATCGAATCATCTGCATTAATTATTTTACACTAATTAATTGTGTGTTCTTTTATTTTGTTCATTAAATTGAAACACTGGTTATTCAAATCAATTCAATATGAATAGTTGACCACTTCATATCCAAAACCTTCCAAAATCTGAGTGACTTTAGGTTCCTTTTACGGTGCATGTGGATTCGACCACTACATGAACTACAACGACCGCATACCTATAGGGTAAATTTGGGGGAAAACATTCTCTCAATGTTTCAGTGATTTGTGTTTTTGAAAAATCATCAATAGAGTTATACATAGGAGACTCAATCCATGATGTCAAATTTCCTTCTTTTGAGTACATGAAATCAATTTCTTCTATATTTAAAGACCCTAAAAAATTTTCTTGATACACTTCCCCTACTCCAAATCCAAAGGTCGGTTCTTAAATAATTTAATGAGTGGTTTGTGGGAAACTAGACTATTCATATAAGGTTTTGGAAGGTACAATTGGTGTATAGATGATTTCCTCACAAGTATTAATGTATTGTAGTTCTTATCTCAATAATGATACCTCAGAACTCATTATCTCCATTTGATTACAAAATTTTTCAATCAGTTTTTGAGGAATAGGCTAGATAAGAGTTTGTAAATAGTGACGTTCATTAAGATTTATCTCTTCAATCATCCTTGAGAGGGCTGGAAATTGATCCTTTAAACCATAATCATCCCCTTGATTGTACATCTCCCCAGTTGTGTGGTAATTAATCAAAGTTTTATCAAATAAATTTTCTAATTTAGGGGCATCCCAATATTGATTTTCCATTTTATTCCATAATGATATTGGGACTTGATAATTTGGAAGATACTCCATTGGAGAAGATAGAATGTCGGATTCTAGATTTATCAGGGCACATACAAATAGAAAGGGGTAATGATAAGAGAGATGGGGGTGAGAATAGAGAACTTAAGTTGAGAAAAGGATGATAGTGTCTAAGGTAACTTATTTGGGTCCCTAGAAATGGCGCCAAAAATTTTTAGCATCCAAATTTATCCTACATGTATGTTGTTGTTGTAGTACAGTTAGGGGTTGAATCCACAGGGACCAAAGAAGAAACCTAGATACACTCTAATTTTGGAAGGATTTGGCTATAGAGTGGCCAACTATTTGGATTGATTTGATTTGAATAACTACTGATTTAAATTAAAGAAAATAAATGAAAACAAAAAATTACTTAGTCTAAAACAATTAATGGAGATGAGTTATTCTATGTAGTAACTAAGGTTAGATTGGATGTATTTATTTTCTAATAACATTCGGTTTACTAATTCATGAAGTATCCAAAAAATGAAAAAATTCCTCAACATCATTCACCAATTTAATCACTACACAATCCAAGGATAATCACTAATGAACTTAAAGGACCAATTTAATGATCACTCCATGGAATTGGATCGTACTAGCACTCGAAATGTGTAATTTTTAAAGTTGCTAAAGGCGAAGAAGAAAATAAATCATCAAATGGAAATCATAAAATAATGAAATGATTACATAATTTTAGATCATAAAATAAAATCCAATCATCCCAATTCAACTCCCTAGGACTATCCCATAATTGTTTATCCCTCCATTGAATCTATGATCTCAATGAAAGCGAAAAGTAGACTCATAGGGGGGAATTGATGAAGAAAAATATAACAATGAAACGATCACTCCACCGTTGTGTGAATAAAATCACAAGGATAAGTGTTAAAAAGGTAAAAACATGAGGAAAATGTATCACGGTGATATTAAGAAGAACATAACAAGAGAATAAGAATAAATTTTACTAAAAACTATGGTGATTCGAACAACTTTCATGAGATGGAAGAACATTGCAATGAAAAATTGGCATAACAACATTATAATGAAACAAAGCTCTTAAATCCCAAACTTCTCCATTGGAACTGCCTTAAATAGTCATTTAGGAGTCCTTGGGTTGATCCACCATCAATACCACTCTTTTTAATTAATTTTGGTGGACCTAGGTGGGTGGGTTTTTAATGTAGAGGAGACCATTCAACTCTTGCCTAGAAGTGGGAGCCATCTTTCATCCAACGAATAGAAGCACCAAAATCACCTGATAGAAAGCATAATTGGAGTGGAAAATATAAGGAATAAATAAATCCTAGGATATCCTATAATATCCTATAAAATATCAGTCCAAAATACATTTTTTTTTGCGAGATATTATTTAAATGGTGAGCAGTTTTTCTGGGCCGGAGGATGTGGCCCAGAATTGCATCTTCAACATGGGCCACCTAGAACTCCATTAAAATATTCGAATTATCATGGGAAATTTTTTAATGAAATGTTCCCCATGATATATTCTATATCCAGTTAATTTTTTAGTCTCTTTGGGCTTGAATACTGGATTCTACAGTACTTTTATTGGGATGATGTACAACTCACATCGCTCAGAATGTTGTTGGTTCAAGGCCCGCTTTTGTCGTCTTCCAATTTGAATCATCAAGTGTACCAAAATTATGAATTTTTCCCAATGGAATGAGAACCTTAAAATTAAATATGAAATGAAAATCAAGAAATTTTTTTAATGTAAATTGTGATCACAAATGGACCATGTAATAGAGAATTTTAAGAATGAATTGCAATCAGGATGTGAAATGATGCTCAAAGTGTAAAATGAACTAAAATGGTATTTATTAATGACAAATCAAATGAAAACTATATAAAGTAATAATTAAAATTAACCTCTTACAGTGGCTAATCACATTAATTTTATATCCTATATGCACACACAACCAAGCACACAAAAAGAAAAAAAGGGGCCAGAATAGAAGCACAACTATAATGTACATTGAAACTTGAATGTACAAGTAAAACATTAATGTACACGTAAACTGAATATCTCTTATGAACACTCGATATATATCCTACCTAAAGGGTAGGTACATCTCTCAAATGATCGTCTCTGTGGTATGACTCATCTAATTCCACCTCTAAGCTACCTCCAATCCTGCTACTCTCATCCTTATTCAGCGCTGCCCATCGTCTGCACGAAACAAAACACAGTGCAGGCATAACCCATGTAGGGGTTAGTATAACTATACTCAATAAGGACCTGTGACCCTCAAGGTCACAGAACTCCACAATGGATAATCCAAAAAGCATGAAATCATCTAACAACCCTACTTAGGTATATGTCGATACATATACCTAAGCTATCAAATATACTCATCTCAATCGCGAGGAAACAGAGGGTCCAAATCAATATCCCAAAGCTCAATTGTTCCAAAAATAAAGTAAATACCATGAAGGTATGTACCACCTAGGTATTCCATATAGAAGAATAACACCAATGTATCACCATGAAGGAAAGTACCACACAGGTACGCCACAAAGAAGAATACCACAAAGGTATCACCATGAATGTAAGGACTCACCTCACACCAGGTATAACATAAGTATAAATATATAGATTATTAGATGTAACTATTAAATCATATTACTCATTTAAGAGGCCAATCCACGTAGGATCCTAGTACATCATCATACCCACACGAGATCCAAGTACAAAAGACCCAAATAGGATCCTAGTACATCATAAGACCCACATAGGATCCTAGTAGAGAAGACCAGCACAGGATCCAAGTACATCATCAGACCCAAACATGATCCCAGTAAAAAAGACCCACACATGATCCAAGAGTTGTCCCACATGGATTCCAAGAGCGGGTCCATGTGGGATCCTTGAGCACATACCAGCGAAGGATCCCTCTCCCATGTTACAACCAGCTATAGGGTTCTCTCACTAAGCTCTCTAGTCTTTAGGAGGGCCAACTCCTCATGCCACTGGTCGATACTCCAACTGCCACGATGTCCAATGATGAAGTATCCCAAAGGAAATTCACATTATAGTGGTCTTAATGTAATAGATGGTGCATCAAACAGATATCCGGTCTGTAATTTATAGTTTTTTAGTCTCGAGGGCCTGGTTGGATTCATGCTCGATCCAACCCGACCATAACATAAAATAATCCAAATCACTAGTGGGGTATATCAAAATGAACCTTTCTCTCTGTGGATTCTGGAACAGCAGATGGTTCTTCAAATGGACGCCTAGTGGAAATATTGATGCCTAAAGACTAATAAAATGGGCCGATGATGGTCCGGGTTAGGTCAGACCTGGTCGGACTGACCCCGCCTAGGTCAACCCGGCTCGGTTTGGTTCAACCGGACCACAGGGTCCGGCTCGGCCTAGACGCATGTGGGGGGGTGTGGAGTTGCATGACCCCTACCTTAATCACTGAACGACCGAAGTTGTTTGGTCGCCAGGAAGCACGGCGTACCTTCCATAGGTCCCGATTGATCAAAATCTACCAGTCGTTTTGTCTGGAACCTTCTCCTCCCAGCGGTGAGTCATGCACTACTGCACCGCGGTGGTGGCCCGTGGGACCGGTAGGCTAGCCTCCCTCCTCCGCGCTACGCCATCTATGGTGGTAGGAGTCGTTCCGGCCGTGCCTCAACTCACTATCACGGCACAATGTCATGGATCTTCTCCGCCTGGTGGTGTAGACGCGTGCTACCGCCCCTTCGCATCGCCGGCAATAGCCTATTGCTTCCCTTTCTCGGCAATGCATTTTGGGCCGCGTCTCTTCTCCAGCGACGAGGTCGGCCAGCCACCTTTATCGCAGCCAGTCGTGGTGCCAACCTCAATTCCTAATCCCCAACTTTGTTGGTATCCATCCACATCCATCTCTATGAACACATAAAGATACACAAGATTTGGGGTGGGTTCAGGCCATGTTCGTTGGGCCCAGATGCTCTGTGTTAGAGTCGTAGATCATGGCTTGTTTTTTCATGAGTTATGAATAATGTCGTGAATTGAGTAAGGGGAGTATACAAATAAAGAACCCAACCTTGAATGTTCGTTGATGTGTCTTTTGACGAAATCGATGAAGGTGAAGTGGGTTCCAACGACTGTCGCTTCCTCCATATGCTTCCGATGTCGGGCACATGTGTTGTCCTCTTTCTTGATTATGAAGAACATTATTTTTTGGAGATGGAATTTTTTTGGAGAAGAAGTTCTTCATTGTTGGATTGGTTCATCCAATGTTCCCCCAATTCCTCCCTTTTGCCAAATATTTCTCCCATGCCGAAATGAGGTGCCAACCTAAATAAAATATTTTTATCAATTTTAAATTGTTGACATAAATAAAGTTGGATTCAATTAATTAATGGATGGTTTCATAATTAATGTCAAGTATGTTCAAGAGACTTCCCCACATTAATGAAACATTTTAATGGGGGTTGGGTGGTCCCCAACATTAAATTAAAAATTGTGGTTTTTTGTTTGGTTGGTCCCTACCTCCACAACACATGTAGATAGGTTTAAAAAAATATATTTTTTGTTTTCTATTCCTCCAAAAAGGTGAAAAACAATCTTTCACCGTTGACATACTACGGTTGAGGTGATGTTTTCTTTAAGAGAATACTGGCACTGTGAGTTCAACAGTTTCCTCGGATTTCAATTCCGAGAAACGGTTCAATATTTACATAAACCCGGTCGCACATTTACAAATTTTACCTCAAAAAAGTTTAGAAATTATTTCTGGGCACACCAGTACTCGGAGTCACACGCTTTCAATTTTCATGAACTAGTAAAATTCCTATATAATTTAAAAAAATTACATTGAAATTCAGGGTCCTTACATTCTCCCCACCTCAGGGATTTGCATCCCTGAAAGCCATAACTCAAACTAAAGGAACAAGTGGGGGTACAAAGCACATATCTGAGCCTCCCACTACCATTTTCTCTCTTGGAGGTTATCGTGATGCAAACGTACACGCAGCAAAGGTATCAACCACCCACTAAGGACTCACTCCTGTTAATCCTCAATTTCAACTAGAACCTCCGTAAACGACACTCCATCGTAGATGCCCAGCTCGCTGTGATCGATGATTTGTGATGAGTCGTGCATGTATCTCCTCAGCTATGATACATGGAAAATGCCGAGAACCTGGGTCAAGTATGGTGGAAGAGCTAATCGGTAAGGCACCTCCCCAACTCTACTAAAAACCTAAAAGGGCCTAATAAACCTTGGAGTTAACTTGTTGCCCCGACCAAGTTTCCTCAAACCTCTTCGAGGTGAGACCCATAGAATGACATGGTCTCTATCCTCAAACTCTAGAGGTATCTGTCTCATGTAGGTATAAGTCGTATCCCTGCTCTGTGCAGTCTTCATCCACTCCTATATGATCTGAAACTTCTCTTTGGTATCTCATACCATCTCTGGTCCCACTAATGCTAACTCCCCTAGGTCAGTCCAACACAAAGGCAACCTGCATGGTCGGCCGTACAATGCCTCAAAATATACCATCCCAATGTTGGAGGGATATCAGTGGTTTTATGAAAATTCCTCCAAAGGAAAGTGATCCTCCCACCTAAGACCGAAGTCAGGGATGCAAGCACATTCCATGTTATCGAGGGTATGAATGGTCCACTAAGACTTCCAATCAGTTTGAGGATGTAAGGATGTTCTCAAATGAAGATCTGTCCCGAAAGCCTCCTACAACCCCTTCCATAGTCGGGAATTAAATCCCGCATCATGATCATATACAATCATTGATGGTACTCACGTAGATGCACAATCTCCTGCACATAGTGGCGTCACATGCTCTCTGTCGAACCCTGCTCTCTAATCTGTAATAAGTAGGCTGGCAAGGTGTGTCGGTCAACGATCACCCCGATAGAATCATGACCCCTGGATGTAAGTGGAAGTCCTATCACGAAGTACATGGATATCCCTTCCCACATCAACTCGGGGACCTTTAATGACTAAACTAAGCTTGCTGGTACCTGATTCTCCACATTCACATGCTGAAAAGTGAGGCACCGAGAGACAAACTCTGCTAAAACATTCTTCATTCCCGGCCACCAGTGTCATCGTCGGAGATCCTGGTACATATTCTCCACTCCTTGGAGTTCCACTAGAGGGGATGTGTGGAACTCCCACATCACTTCCTCCTAAAGTGACACTAGTACCATGGTACATCCTCTGATGAATATGACGTGATCCCCACCATCATAAAATCTATCATTTTCCTATCCTGTGGATATCTGAGCACATCGAGCCACACATTCAGTGTCCATGTGTTGTGCCGCCATGACTTGATGAAGAAGTGGGGGAGTTACTGTATGTGACTGGAGAAAAATTGCTTCATCTAGATCCACATTGGATATCTGCAAAGCGAATAACAGCTCTGTCGAATTACCAAGCATCTATATATTAGATCTCTAACTAAATGCCTCAGCTACAACATTCCCCTTCCTAGGAGTATAGAATTTCACGAAGTCATAGTCTTGGAGTAACTCATGGAAACATCGTTGTCTTAGGTTCAGGTCTTTCTGAGAGAATATATACCTGAGACTCTTGTGATCCGAGTAGACTGTAAAATGATCTCCAATTAAAAAATGTCACCACCTCTTCAAGGAAAAGTCAAATTATGCTAACTCCAGGTCATGGGTAGCGTATTTCTTCTCATTCTGTATCAACTGTCGAGAATAATATGTTATCACGACTCTCTCTTGCATTATGACACATTGATTTACATTCCATGATGCATTGTATTAAACTACGTACACAATGTCCTCCTTCAGTAACCTCATGATAAGGGGCACTAGATAGGCCATGCCTCATCTCCTAAAAACTCCACTGGCATCTCTCCAACCACACGAAGGGTTGTACCTTATTTCTCATTGCTGATGATGGTACTACACCTCTTTAGATATCTTTCACAAACCACTAGTTGTATCCAGCCAAACCCAGGAAACATTGTACCTCCATCACACTTTTGGGTGGCTCCCATAAAAATACCGCCTCTATATTCACTGGATCCACTCTAAGACAAAAAAATTCCATGTAATTTTTGTTTATTATATGGGTATTTTACGTTTCTTTGAAAACTAATGGCGTGTGATTCTGAGGCCAGGTATGCCCTCAGGAAATTTATGATCTTTTTTCAAGTAGGTTCAGTAATCGTGCGAGCGGGATTTAGTAACTTATGAAATGATGCTCGAAATTGAAATCTGAGGACACCATTGAATTTTCCTCACAGATATTATCTTAATAAGACCTTCACCTCAACCATAGTAGTTTGAGGGGGAGTGTTATTGTTTTTTGTTTTACATGGAAATAAAAATAAATTAAATAACAGGTTTTATTTTATTTTTATTGAATCCTCTCTACATGGGTTATGGTGGTGGGGACCAACATAACCCTTTTTAATGGGATAAAACCTTTCAACACCCCATTTATTTATTTGAGCCAATAGAAATTTATTAAATGAGTCAACATTAAATTGTGACAATGTAAACTAATTGTTTAATCCTATCAAATACTATGTAACGACGTTGTTGGAATTTAAGAAGGTTCCTATAAAACAATCATTCAAAAATTCCATGATCGTTACGTACCCTCCACCCTATACTATTTAGATGGATTTGGGGGGGGGGATTTGGAATGGCTTCACAAAGAGACGATTCTCTGGTAATGTGCCACGACGCTGGACCATTTGAGGATGGAGCTAGTTCTGGCGAGTGGTGACGATTGACAACGAATCCCCAAATGAGGATTGTTGATAAAGAAACGTCAATGGAGGCTGTTATGGGAATGGAAAACACTGACCCACTTCCTCAACTATGGGTTTTTTCTATGGTTCATAGGTTAGGGTTTGTTGTTGATTTATACCCCCAAACCCATTCATGATGTTCATTGTGATTCTAGAATTATTGAGCCGCTTATTACCACCCTAACTCAGAGGGTACGGGCCAAATGAACATGGACCGACCACTCCGTAGTTCATTGTGATTCTTGAAATGTTCATGATGATGGATGAGGATGGAGATAGACAATAATGGGGCTCGGGAATGGCAGCCAGCACCGCGGTCTCCCTGAAGAAGGCAGTGGATAGACCACACCGCCAAAGAAGGGTCGTAACCCATCGTCCATGAGAGAGCAAGGGCGGCGGCCCACCAAGGCCGGCCGCATGAAGGTGATGGTGGCATAGGTCCACACCGCCCGTCAAGAGAAAGCTGCAGCTTCGTGTCGTAGTGTCGAAGGGAGGGCGGTCGACCGAGTCAACTGCTATGGATGGCATGACGCAATGCACGGGGAAAGCAGATTCCCACCTAGCCGGATGCCGCCGGCAGCCGTACCGTGGTCTCCGGCGCACCATGGGTCACACCATTCCGCTGTCCACGACGCATTGTAGGCTACACCGAACCACATGCCACCCCACTACGGGCCATCACACCGCGAGCCCCGTGGGCCAGGTCAGATCCCTTAGGCTAGGTCAAACCCAGGTTCAGACCCGGGTCAGGCAGGGTCAGCCAGAACTGGGTCGAGATGGTCTCGGCTGGGTCAGTCCGACCAGGTAGGACTGGACCCAGACCCACATAGACCCTTTCCGCCCATTCCAGGCAGATGTTGAGCTACGATCATCCGTTTTATGAACCGTCAGTGGTGCCAGAAACCTCGGAGCGAGTGAAACAGTTTTGTATACCCAACTTGAGTTTTTGTTAATGTTGGGTTATGTTCAGGTTGGATCGAACATTAATCCAACCGGGCCCTCGGGACTTAAGGGACAATAACTTACAGACCAAGCGTCTGATTGAATTACTCTCTATTACACTGAGACCCATTTTACCTAGCGGTCCTTTGGTATAATTCTTCTTGTGACATCCTGGAAGTTGGAGTATCATCTTTTGTCATGGGGAGAGAATCCTCCTAGAATCATGCGAGCTAAGTGTGGGAACCATGTAGCAGGCTATAAGATGAGAAAGTGATCCTTTGTGGGTCTATGCTCAAGGATCCCACAAGGATTTTCTCTAGGAATCCATGTAGAACAAATTTAGGATCATGTGTGGGTTTGATATAATATGATAATGTGTGGGTATGATGATATACTAGCATCATCTGTGGGTCTAATTATATACTTGGATCATGTGTGGGTCTGATGATGTACTAGGATCCTGTGTGGGTCTGATGATGTAGTAGGATCCTGTGTGGGTCTGCTCTACCAGGATCATGTGATGGTATAATGATGTACTAGGATCATGTGGGGGTCTATTGTGCTAGGATCTTGTGTGGGTTTAATGATTTACTAGGATCTTATGTGGGTCTGATGATTCAGGAGCCTATGTGGGTATGCCTCTTAACAGAGTAAGATGACTTAGTAGTTAAATCTAATCATCACTACAACTATACCTTAGTTTTACCTGGTATGATCAGAGTTGTAACCTTTGTGGTATTATTCTGTGTTACGTGCCTGTGTGATACTAACCATTGTGGTGTTTCCCATGTGGTATTCATCTACGTGGCTTACATGTGTGGCATATACCTTCGTGGTTATATTCCCTTCATGTAACAGTTGTATACTGGATAAGGATTTGGGAATTGTGTTTCCTCATGAATGAGATGGATAGTATTTGATAAATTAGGTATATATATGGGCATACACCTATGTAGGGTTGTCAATAGTTTACAAGATTTTTGTTATTCTCCTGTGTGGCGTATTGGTGTGGTACGTACCTTCGTGGTGTTACCGTTGTGAAATTATTCAATGAGGCGTACCTATGTGGTACATACCTTCATGGATATATACCCTTCGTGGAACAGTTGTTCTTTGGCTATGTTGTTGGGCCATGTGTTTCCTAACGAATGATATTGGTAATATTTGATAACATTGGTATATGTATGGGCATATATCTAAGTAGGGTTGTCACTGGTTTACATGATTTGTGGTTTATCCTTTGTAAATTCTTTGAGACCTTGAGGGTCTCAGGGTCCATACTGAGTATCCTTATACTCACCCCTACACGGCCTTCACCCACACCTTGTTGTGTTTTTTGTAGATGACAGACATTGATGATCAGGTCTGAGGGTACCAGGACTGGATGGTGCCCGGAGGTGGACAATACGGCATGTCGGTACGCAGAGGGTACGAACGAATGAAGAGTGCCGAGGAGGTGATCTGTACCTACCCTTCAGGTAGGAACCTATAAGGATGACCCGGTAGCTATATTTCTCTTTCTTCAGATGTATTGTATTTCTAGTTGTAGTTTTACCTTTATTGTTGGTCTTGTATTTCGTCCCCTTTAACATTCAACACTTTATTTTCTATACAGTTTACTTATGTTCGTATCTTGTTGTGTGGTTTTTTGAGTGTGTCTAAATTATATAAAGGCAATTCCTTCCTGGTTTTAGGGGAAACACCTTTCGGTTCTAGTATCCATCCCCTGGCCTATGGAAGGCAGGCTTGGGGTAGTCACGGTACGGGCCCCGGGGGACAGGTCATGACAAATTGCTATCAGAGGAGTAAGTTATACCACCGAACATTATACTCTAATCATTCTATTAATTTATTTTTTTTAAGTTTATTGAGTGTGGCTATCAGTTTAGATAATCCAGTGTTGATACAGCGGCCGACGTAACCATACACCAATACCCTGACTTCTGATTTCTGACTCAGTGCATGAAAACACTGATTGAATATGTGTTCCAAAATGATTTATTTGAGATCTGTTTTAGTCCCCTCATAGGTTATAACATATTGACCATGGTGCACCTATTTCTTTTCAGTATGCCTCCACATTGATAGAAAGATATGGTTCTGAGTATAGTATGTGATGATAGCCTACAGAGCGATGAGGCCTTGGTCTAGGGCCCTCTTTCTGTAGAGGCACCAGCGGAGGCACCAACGGTGCCTTTACCCATTGGGCCACTGATGCCACGAACCCCAATAGTAGAGGGTGCTCCCCACATGAGCATGTATCATGAGTTCTAGCACTAAAGGCCACCCAGGATCAGGGGAGGGACGGACCCACAGGTGGCTGAGGATTGGCTAGATATCATGGTGGGAGTCTTCTGACTGGTACCGAATATAGCTGATCTAATGGTGATCCATACCATATGTCTTCTACAGGAATTAGCATGAAAATGGTGGTGCTTTCATATATAGGTTCACGATGAGTTAACACTTCCCTGGGAATACATTGAGAGCCTGTTTCGGGCAGGGTTGTCCCAACGACCCTTCACGCAGAGCGTGTAACACCACGAGATATTATGAGAAATATTATTTTTTTAATTTATTTGATGTCTTGTGTTGTACAACACAACAAAATTTTCTCGTTCTGTACAGAACACCGTATTAGCTTGTATTATATGCAAACACTATTCTTGGCTTAAACCATCCTCAATAGCCTGTGTTAGACGCAATACTGATATTCACTAAACAAGGATATATTATTATAATATTATTATGATCTAGCTGTTATGAATAGTATTAACCAAATTATGAATTTTATAACATTATAATTCATCTTACACATATCTTATAACATGGTATGAGAACAAAATAAATTTTTCAGGTAAAATAAGTATTTTTCAAAAAATTCAGTTTTGCCTACTTTTGATGGAACACCAAATTTAAATCTTTTTTTTGAATGTTTTATATGCTTAATTAGACAAAATAAACTTATTCATTTCAATTATGATATAAAAATTACTTTGGATAAATTTTTTACATTATTCTGATAACCTTCATATACTGATGAATAGTAAAAATATTATAAAAATTTAATTAAAAACAACTTCTTTCATCGAGATAAATTATATGGTTAAATTATAATATTTAATGGTTTTAAAGTATAAATAGAATATATTTTTACAATTTAATATATTTTAATTCATTAGAATCTATTTTACACTGAATTCTTAGGTAAAATCATTTCAATCTTTTACAATGTTTTAACTTTCAAAACCCATTTTCTTAACAATGGGATTAATTTTAATTTAATTACTCCAAAAACTATGTTTTTAATTTAAAAAAATGGATTTCATATTTGGAATCAGTAGGTCCATGATATATTAATACTATAACTTTTATTTTTATACATTATGAATAGTAACTACGTTAATTTTTTTTACTACAGTTAAAGGTAAATTCGGTAATTAAGGGTAATTATAAGATAAAAAAATTACCCTAACACCTACCAAAATTATATTGGATGAATAAAAGCCTACCCATATACCCTAAGGGTCTGAATAGGTTCATTTTATGGACTTTTGACCTTGAAAATGATGTAATTATTATTAAAACCAAAGAAAGTGACAACATGTCACTCTCCTATATCTTATAAGTGTAATAATTTTAATTTAGTGATAAAATTAATAAAACATCAAACATAAATAGTCAACAGGAATATAATAAAAATATATATATATCATGTCAATTTATTAAAATTTTTTGGGATTAAATAATTATCATTAATGACGACACAATAATGATGTATAAATTATTTTATTGATTGAATTATCAAAGAAATGGTTTCAAAAATATTAAAATAAATATTATATGAACTATTGAATGTGATCCACTAATTTTATAGATAAATTTGACATTTTAGGAATCGATTAAAAAATTTTGTTCGAATATATCTTTTGTTTTGATTTTATTTAAATTCAATCAAATGAATAGTGTCAAAATAGACACTATTTTTATTTTATGTATTAAAATTGTTTAAAAAACAGAAAAAATATTTAAAAAATATAAATTTAAATTTAAAAGGTATATAATGTCATAAAATATCAAATTATGGACAATTAATGACAAATAATTAAGTATTCAGAACAATTTATAATTTTGAATATTATTACCAAAAATTAAATTAAATAGAATAAATAAGGATAAATGAAGTTGATAAGGTTTAAAATAAATTCCCAACATCTTTAAATTTTATTATATGATGATATTACAACCATATATCATATAATATTTGGACTTTACTCATTTTTTGAGTTTTTGAAGAGGTTTTTTAGATTATTATAAATTAATATTGTAGAGGTTTCCAAAAGTGCCTCTCTCCTCTCTTATAAAAGGGAACCTCCTCCCTCTTCTCCTCACACCATTTTTATACATGATGCTCGGAAAACCCCTGCCAATTTCTCTTTTCCACTTCTCTAGAAACATACTATAGGTCCTTGTCTTCCTCAAGGAACAACATTATTACTCGAAGAGGAGGTTTAGAAGAGGCGCATCAAAGAAGAGGTAATATCCTTTACCGATTAAAAAAATCATTTCTTCATCGTCTTACTCTTCTATTTTTGTTTCATAATAAAGTAATAACATCAGTATCACTCATATACTGATATGTTATTATAATTATGAAACAACCATATTTCACCTTCTATCTATCCTCTGGAAGACAAAGTCAATGCGCGTGCGTACGTACGAAATACCGTCTCCACGTCGTAGAGTAATCTGTTTTCCACCACCACCTTACATGGATGGGTATGATGGTGTAAAGAATTACTATATATGATTATTATAACATGATAATAATTCTGATAAATACTATCATCCAATCTAATACCATTTAATAGTTATGGGAACGATATCATCGCTCGTTCGTACATACGGATTACCATCTCCACGACACGATAAGATTAATTCTCCATGTTAACCATTAAATAATGATTATAAAGAATATATATAATAATTAATCATGAAATATATAAAATAATATATACATATATATATATTAGTTTCACTTAGTTACTTCCATTCAATTCAACAATGAAATAAAAACTGTATTCATGCATATGTACGGTCTACCATTTCTATTAACAGTGTATTTCATTTAATTTATCTATATTATATATATATATATTGAATATATATGATATATAAATCATTTTTAAATTCTATAAGTATGTAAATCATGATATAATTAATAATAATATCAAGAATAACAAGTCCAAACATGTACGATAAATTAAACGATTTTACACAAAACGTAGCTTGAACATGGAATTAAGAAATGAACGTGTAATATTAATTCGTATGTGAATCATATATGATATCATAAATATTATTATGGTTTTGTTACAGGTTAATAATATGGTTTAAACACACTATATAGGTGTTTTATATAGGTATTGAAAAAATTGGACATAATGGAAGGGATAATTATTCCAATCTCATTCTTAACCGAGATTGTTTTTTTGTAAGTATTTACTGGGGTTATGTTTATCGTCCACATCCATGTTTTCTCAAAACGTTTTCATAAAATTTTTACTAATAATCCATGTATTTTTAATGTAATTTTTACCATTTTATGACTTTTACGACATGATAAGGAATGAATCTTTTATTTTGTTTACCATACGATGTAATTTTTGTCTTTTCCGACAAAAGTATGAGGAAAATGTTGTTTAAACTTATATGGAATGAACAAATTTTTATGGTTTCATAACTCCTTATTTTTATGAAGTTAATTTATATGGTTTCATTAATATTCTCCACAAATCCATTTCATTTAAAATTACATGGCATTTTCTGAAAAGAAAATGTTTTTGAAGAAGAAAGGTTATTTTCCTCAAGAATTTATTTCTAGTGTTTTATCAAATATATTTCCCATCTAAGATGACATTATTTAGTATGATTATGTCTCAAGTATAATGTATCTATTATTTACATGGATTTATTTTTCTTATGATGAAATGATATCCATTTGTTTTATATGAATTTTGTTATCATGGGATGATGTTTATAAAACCCATTTTATTCATTGGGTTATGATGAATGATTTAAATTTATTTTGTGGCACACGTAAGAATGATTTAATTCTGAGATGGGTGAGACCTATATCTCCCTTCAATACATTGGGTAATTATTTATATATCATGATATAAACATTGCTGGAATGGAAAGTAAATCTGGTTCAGTAATATAGGGCTGGAACAAAAAGTAAGCCCAGTTCAGTAATGGACTTCGTCCACTATGATGGTCTTGGAATCAATGCCTTGGATACAATGGAAATCATAAATTGTGATTAATGGTTTTGCACAATTACATTTTTTATTCCTATGCTATTTTATCATGATTTATGTTCCATTATGATCTATGCCTTACGTAAATCTATGATTTATGTCATTGCTCAAGATTTTGTTGTTTAAACATTATGTTCATGTTTTTAACTTCAAATGTATATGGTTTGTTTTATATTCTCCATGATTTTCACTTATTGATCATTTTAGCAAACCATTTATATGTTTTCTTTTCCCTAGGATATAATGAATGGTTTTAGGCACGAAAACAAAAGTGGAAGATATTTATGGGAGATGTTGAAGATCATTCACGATGATTAGAAGATTATGTTCCGAGATTCTAAAAGCACTTATCTATTACTGTCATTGGGTGTCTGTTTTTTGTTATGAATTAATTATTCTACAAATGTAATGTAATTTCCATGTACATCATGCTTGGGTCTCTATAGTTGGTATCAGAGTAAAGGATTAGTTAACCTTTGGATAATAGGATGCGAAAAATTTAGTGAGATCCCTATAGATATTTCTATGGTATTTCTAGGGATGTCCCTAAGGATAAGTATAAGTATAGGTTACAGTCCTATAATTTTATAATTATCATGACTAACCTAGTATTTAACCAAATATGTTAGAGACTAAAAGTAATTCTTGTGATTATGTTATTTTCATAGTATGATTTTTTCCTCTCGCACAATCCTTTTTGGGCTTTAGATAATGGCTGGAACCCGATGGAATCGTGTTAATGATCAATGCACTGGGTGATGCAATGATTTTCTTTCTGAACAACCAAATTCTATTGTAAATAGAGTGTAAAATCTTATTTCTATACTTACAAAAGAAATGAATCATTCTTGAATTCCAAATGAGCAGAGAAGGGATCAATATTCTATTGAGTCCTTCATGAGGAAACATCCACCTTCTTTCAGTGGGTCGTCAGATCCACTTGTTGTTAAACAACGGATCACTACCATTGAGAAGATATTTTCCATAATTCACTGTTCAAAACATGAAAAGGTCATTTTAGTAGTTTACCATTTAGAAGGTGAAGCATAATAGTGGTGGAATCTAATTAATAATACAAGGCACCAAGATAAAATTGAATCCATGGAATGAGAAAAGTTCAAGAACTTATTTTTCAATAAGTACTTACCTCATATTGTTTGAAAAAAGATGGAAAATGAGTTCTCTAAGCTTAAGAAAAAGGATGATCAATATCTTGGTATATTCATGGAGAATTTTACAATTCTTGCAATGTATGCATCTAGCTTTATCATCCATCCTGAATGAAAAGTTGATCGATTATTCAGTGTCATAAAACCAACTCTTCAAAGGGAATTAGCTATAAGAGACATCAGTAGCAATGAAGAAATTGTGTGTTGTGCTATCAAGGTAGAACTGTATGTTGGTGTTACATATCCTTCTCATTGTTTTGACAAGAAACAAAAGATAGAGTTCAAGGAAAAATCTCAAAACAATGGTAAAAAAAGGCGAATTTTTCGTTATGTTCAAAGTGTGGAAAGATCCATATTAGAGATTGTATTAAAGAGACTAGAAAATGTTTTTAGATTAGAAATGAATTTCATTTATATGCTCAGTGTCGAAGAAACAGGACAAAGGTCTCTAATGATGTGAATAGTGAAAAGCCTATAGAGAACGCACCACCAACATTTCAATGCTACAAGTGAAAAGAAATGTGGCATTATAGAAACCAATGCCCTAATCCTAGGGTTAATGATGATCAACATCAACAACCACTTAAGGAAAATGACAAATGGAAGTCACATGCAATCACTATTAGTGATTTAGAATATGAAAACATAGTGGTGGAATGATTAAGTTTATATGTAACAAGAATCCAAAATAGTTTTGTTGAATATCAATTAATGTATTATGGAATATTGGTATATCTATGTATTGGTTTTTAATAATTGTATGGTACCGATAACCATGAAAAGTGATTGAAATATTTTCGGAAAGAAGATGAAATGTGCATAATGAAAGGACATGGATAAAATAATAGTATTAATTAGCTCATGACTGACATGAGGTCATAGTTACATCAACGTTTGTGTGTACAGAAATTTTGGGATTTTAGAATGTGGAAATAATTAACATTGGACATCATTCATGTTTTCACTAAGGTTCTATGGTAATTAACATTTCAGGAGAATATATGACTAAGGTATTCACATATTTTGAATGTGACTAACAAGATATATCGTATGATATATGGGGGATACATGATGGTATTTACATGCTTGGTAGATGACCACTACAGTAATAATTTTCATTATACTATGATTTTGGATAGAAGAATTTTTAATAAGACTAAAGATTGGAATGGATTAAGTTAGAGATGAGTTAATTTTTTTTACGGATAGATGTTATTTTCCTATATTATTTCAGAAATTTAATAATGGTGTAGTTTTTGAAAAAGGAAAACATGTAGGACAAGTGACAACCCATCACATTAGACAATGTTGTGGGAATCGAACCCACAATCAATGTGCAACAGGCCGTTATCACCTATCACTGGCCTACATGAAGTCCCTAGTTTATAGAAATTATTATTATTTTATTAAGTGGTGTGATATATGAATTATAAATCTATTTTTGGTACCATGTATAATTAATATCACAATATATGGACTTTTGTATGTTTAATATCTTTTGCTGACCTTTTGTTTGAGCTAGATGGAATGACCCATCATTCTATCACATGATATGCTAACACTTCATGAATTACAAATTAAACTTTTTTTATTTAAGATATGAAGTGGAAATTATTCAAGGAATGACCAAATGGTGAGATTTTACCAAAATCAAGTAAGTATTTCATCAAATTCCAATTTTTCAAATTTAGGGAAATGATCATGAAAACCGAAAACATTTTCCTAGTACCCTCATATCTGATGAATTAGATGGTACCTTAGATCATCACAAATGTATGGATTTTTAATTATTCGCTTTTTTATAGCCATGTTCTCTACCAATATCCATCAAAACATGATGGTTAGATTTCTCCTCCATATACATATTTTCACCTATGTTCTTCTATGTGGAAACCCAATGACGAGTTAATTTGGGTAACCGTTAAGTTTCATACATTAGTTTTTAAAATTATGTTTTAGAATTTTTTTTATGATTTGGAGATCTATGAAGGAAACATTAAAGTTGTAAACCATTTATAACCCTGGCGAATTTCATGGGCGAAATTTATTTTAAGAGGGCTAGAATGTAACACCAAGAGATTTAATGAGAAATTTTATCTATAAATTTCTCTGATATCTTTTATTGTACACTACACCAAAATTATCTTTTTTTATGCGCAACACCGTATTATCTTATATTATACACAAACACTATTCTTGGCTTGTGTTGCATGCAAGAGCGGCCATCTTGAATAGTGTGTGTCTTACGCAATACTGAGATTCAATAAATAACAATATATTGTTATAATATTATTATAAACTAGACTTTATGAATAGTATTAACAGAATTATAAATTTTATAACATTATCATTCTTCTTACATAGATCCTAGATAATGGTATGAGAACAAAATAAAATTTTCAGGTAAAATAAATATTTTTCCAAAAATGCAGTTTTGCTACCTCTTGACGGCGTGCCTACATTAATTATAATTTTTGACACATTTATAAGTTCAATTAAAAAAAATAAACTTATTCATTTGAATGAAGATATAAAAATTTACTTTGGATAAATCTTTAAATTATTCTGATAACATTCATATTTTGATGAATAGTAAAAATATGATAAATTTTAATTAAAAACTAATTTTTTCATCGAGATAAATTATATTGTTAAATTATAATATTTAGTGGTTTTAAAGTATAAATATAATATATTTTTACAATATAATATAATTTAAGTCCTTATCATTAATTTTACAATAAATTCATAGGTAAAAATATTTCAATCTTTTGCAACGTTTTATAGTTTAAAACTCATTTTCTTAACAACAGGATTAATTTGAAATTAATTACTACAACATCTATTTTTTAAATTTTGAAAATTTGATTTCATATTTTGAATCAGTAGATCCAAATTATGTTCATAGGATAGTTTTTATTTTTAGACATTATGAATAGTAACTAAGGTAAATTTTATTCACTTCACTTAAATGTAAATCAGGTAATTATGGGAAAAAATAAGATTATAAAATTACCCAAACACCTTCACAAATATTATGGGATGAATAAACGTCGATCCCTATCACATAAGGGTCAGAATAGACTCATTTCATGGACCTTTAACAACGAAAATAATGTAATTATTATTAAAACCAATGAAAGTGACAACATGTCACTCACTTATATCTTATAAGTGTATTAATTTTAATTTAGTGATAAACTTAATAAAATAGAGAACATAAATAGTCAAAAAAAGACAATAAAATTATATATATCATGTGAATTTGTTGGGAAATTTTAGGGAATAAATAATTATAATTAATGATGACACAATAGTGATGTATAAATTATTTTATTGATTGAAATATCAAATAAATGTTTTTAAAAATATAAAAATAAATATTATATAAAATATTTAATGTTCTCCACTAATGTTTTAGAAAAATATTACATGTTATTAATCTATTAATATTTTTTTTCTAACATATCTTATGTGTGGATTTTATTTAAATTCAAACAAATGAATAGTGTGTAAATTAACACTATTGTTATTTTATATTATTAAATTTTTTTAAAATAACATATATATTTCAAATATTATAAATTGAAATTTATATGGTCAAAAATGTCATAGTGTATCATGTTATGGAAAATTCAAAACACATAAGTAAGTATTCATAACAATTTAAAATTTAGAATATTATTACCACAAATAAAATTAAATAGATTAAATAAGGATAAATCATGTTGATAACGTTTAAAATGAATTCCAAACATGACTACATTTTATTGGTTGATGAGATTACAACCATATATCATCTAATATTCGGATTCGAGTAATTTTTATAGGTTTTTAAGAGGGTTTTTAGTTTATTATAAATTAATATTATAGAGGTTTCCAAAACTGCTCCTCCCCTATCTTATAAAAGGGAACCTCCTCCCTCTCCTCCTCAAAACATTTTGATCCTTCAAGCTCTGAAAAACCCAGTAAATTTATCTTTTACACTTCCCTAGAAACATACGAGAGGTCCTTGCCTTCTTCAAAGACAAACTTTAGTACCCTAAGTGAAGGTTTAGAAGTGGTGCGACGAAGAAGAGGTAAGATCCTTTACTGATTCATTCAAATTCATTTATTATTATTCTTCCTCTTTTTTTTTGTTTCATAATTAATTAATAAAATAAGTATCAATAATATACTTATATGTTATTATAAATATGAAAAAACCCTATTTCACCTTCTATTCATTCTACGGAATACGAAATCAATGCGCGTGCGTACGTATGGAATACTGTCTCCACGCCGTGGTGTAATCTGTTTTCCACCAACACCTTACATGGATGGGTATAATGGTCTAAATAATAACTATATATGATTATTATAACATGATAATATTTCAGAGATATTCTATTATCCACTCCAATACCATTAAATAATTATGGTAACGATATCAACACTCGTGCGTACGTACGGATTACCGTCTCCACGACGCGATGAGATTCATTCTCCATGTTAACCATTCAAAAAATGATTATAAAGTATATATATGATAAATAATCATGAAATATATGAAATAATAATATATATATATATATAATTCAACTACTTACTTCCATTCAATTCAATAAGGAAATGAATACATTGTTCATGTGTACATACGGTCTACTGTCTCCCTAAACAGTGTATTTCATTTAATTTATCTATATTATAAATATATATACTGAATATTTATTACATATAAATCATTTTATAGTATCTTTATGTACGTAAATCATGATATAAGTAATAATAATATCATTAAAAACATGTCCAAACACATACGATAAATGAAATGATTTTACCCAAAACGCAGCTTTATCATGAAATTGACAAATGAACGGTTAATATAAAGTTAAAAGTGAATCATATATTATATCATAAATATTATTATGGTTATGTTACAAGTTAATAAATTTTTTAAATCCACTATACCATAGTTTCAGACACGTACAGAATAAATTCAAAATATGGTAAGGGATAATTATTCCAATCTCGTTCTTAACCGAGATTGTTTTTTTATAAGTATTTAATGTGTTTATGTTTATCATCCATGTCCATTTTTTCTCAAAATGTTTTCATAAAATTTTTATGATTCATCAATATATCTTTAAATTAATTTTTACCCTTTTATGACTTTTACCACAAGGTATGGAAGGAATCCTTCTTTTGTTTACCATACGAGGTACTTTTTGACGTTTCCAGAAAATGTACGAGGAGAATGTTTTATTAACTTATACGACAAGAAATGATTTTTACAGTTTTATAAGACCTTATTTTCATGAATATTTCTATACATTATTTCATGATTGTTTTCAACAAAATATATTTCTTTTAAAATTACATTGTATTTTGTGAAAATAAAATGAATTTGAAGAAGAAAGGATATTTTCCTCAAGAATTCATTTTGTGTATTTTATCAAAAATATTTTCCATATAAGATGACATTATTTAGTATGTGTATTTTTCAAGTATAATGTCTCTATTATATACATGGTTTTACTTTTCCTATGATTAAATGATATCCACTTGTTTTATATGGATTATGTTATGATTGGATGATGTTTATGAAACCCATTTTATTTTTTGGTTTATAATCAATGATTTCTATTTTTTTGTGGAACAAGTAAGAATGATTTCATTATAATATGGTTGGGACATATATCTCCCTTTAATTCATTGGGTAATGATTTATATCTCATGAGATAAACATGGTCGGAATGACAAGTAAATTCAGTTCAGTAATACACGGCTGGAACGGAAAGTAAACCAGGTTCAGTAATGGACTTCGTCCACTATAATGGTCTTGGAAACAATTCCTTGAATAATATGGAAATCAAATCATGTGCCTAATCATTTTACACAATTACATGTTTTATTACCATTCTATTTTATCACGGTTGATGTTCCATTATGATCTATGCCTTACGTACTTCAATGTTTTATGTCATTGCTCAAGATTCTGATGTTTAAACATTTTGTTCTTGTTTTTAAGTTCAAATGTATATGGATTGTTTTATTTCCTCCATTATTACCCTTAATGATCATTTTATCTCACCGTTTATATTTATTCTATTCCCTAGGAACTAAATAATAAATTTAGGTAAGAAAACTAAAGTAGAAGATATTTATGGGAGATGTTGAAGATCTTTCACAATGATTAGAAGATTATGTTCCGAGTTTCCAAAGACATTAAACTATTATAGTCCTTGGTTGTATATTTTTTTTTATGTATTAAGTATTATGAAAAAGTAATGTAATGTCCATGTACGTCAATCATGGGCCTCTATAGTGCGCATACAAGAGCTACTTCTTTTGCGGCATTGCAGCATGATTGTGGGTCATTAATCAGCGAGGTTCACTAACCTCTCATGCAACTCGACTGATATAGTGTGGGACTCATTATTCAGGGCTCGGTCATTCGAACAGGGGTTTAGGTGGGAGATCAGGGCATCCTTGATTTCTCTCAGAATTACGACGTAGGTTGGGGTGTTAGAGCGAGCCCTCTTAGTGGATAGTTTTCCAGCTATGTAGTCAACAGTAGTGAGACCGACCACTGGGCATCACGTAGTGGAGTCTTCGGCATCCTGCAGTAGACAGATGACAGAGAGGTTTAAAAGGACCAGGCCTACAGGTGGATGATCGCATGATTCGGGGTCGGTTGTGTAGGGAACTGAAGACAAAACTATTCATGGGAGGAGCAGGCTATGTTTCACATGAAGAGGGCAGGGTCACATGGATTGTGACTACCCGACCCGCCGTACGGATGATCAGAAGACAGTTGATGGACTGCCCAGGAAGAGACAAAGATTCAAACGTGGAAGTCCGCAGGGAGCAGGCAGGTGTGGTAGAGGAAAATATCGTGATGCTGGAGGTGGGAGACGATTCGAGATGTTTCCACCACCACCACGAGGTGTCCCCCCCTACCACAGGGAGTAGGTGGATAGGGGAGAGATCAGCTCCAGGAAGCCGAGGCCTACAACTATGGCACACTAGATATGATATGATGTATAATATGTTTCTACTCTACCTTAGCTGAAGTACGTAGAGGCTCATGTTCTAGTCATTACTTTATTGCTACTGCCCTTGTTTAGAGATCAGAGATTCTGGTGGGCCTTTTGGCTCAATATTTATGGCTAGATACTCCAACAAGAGATAATTAGACAATTACACACTATTTTCGGCTATGTGAGCTTACTAAAGTAGGTGAGAACTTCAGCGGGGATCTCCTAGTAGCAGCATCGAGGCCTCACGATGTCATCTTGTGTATGGACTGGTTACCTACAGTTCATTCTCATATCGACTGTATTAGGCACAAAGTGAGGTTCATCAACATGGATGTGACTAGGTTTTCAATTAACTGGTGAGAAGGGGACCTTTGCAGCACATGATGGACTAACCTGGAGGAGAGTGCAGCCGATCACTCCTAAGATGGCTAGCATTACCCTCGGATTAGATGATATGGAGAGTCTGAGTTATGCTATAGTGGTGGATCAGTACAAGATTGTCTTCACTCAAGATTTTGTGGGTCTGCCTCTACATAAAAAGTTGTAAATTTTCATTGACTTATACCCCGATATAAAACCATTATCTATACATGTATATCGGTTGGATCATGTGGAGCCTTCTGAGTTGCAGGTATAGCTGGAGGACTTGCAGGGGAAGGGGTTCATTTGACCATGTCGTTCACTTTGGGTAGCCTCGATGTTGTTTCCCAAGAACGCGGACAGGATCTTGAGAATTTGGGATGACTATCGGCGCCTGAATCAGGTGACTGCAGAGAACAAGTGCCCACTTCTAAGTATTGATGACCCCTTTGATTATTTGAAGGAAGCATAGTGGTTCTCGAAGATAGACCTCATATTAGGCTATCCCCAGCTCAGAGTATGAGATGAGGATGTGCATAATATGGATTTAACATGCCAGTATGAACATTATGAGTACTTCGTTATGACATTCGGTGTGACCTACACTCCATTAGTGTTCATGGGATTCGAGAATAGGATTATTAAGCCATACCATGATCACATCGTAGTATTCTTCATCGACGACATTCTGATCTACTCATTTACTGAGGATAAGCATTCCTATCACTTGTAGGTAATTCTAGGCACAGTCTGAGTGCACCATATTTATGGTAAGCTATTGAAGTCCCAGTTCTAGATTGGAGAGGTTCCCTTTCTGGGACACATCATCTCAGAGGACAGAGATTCAGTGGATCCAGTGATGATTGAGGTGGTACTTGGTTGGGAGCCACCTAGGAGTGTGACAGAGGTACGAAGTTTCTTGACTTTGGATGGATACTACTAGAGGTTTGTTCTAGATTTATCCAAAGTTGCAGGAACTTCATCAGCATTGATGAAAAAGGGGTAACCCTTCATGTGGTTGGAAGGATGATTGTGATCTTTTTAGAAACAAAGGAAGAGGATTACTAGTGCCCCCATCCTAAGGCTCCCAGAAGAGGGAGTTGGGTACATAGTCTACTGTGACACATTAGGTACCAGACTCATATGCGTACATTTATTGGAGAGAGAAGTTATGATGAATGGTTCTCAATAGCTGATACAACATGAGAAGAACTATGCTACGCATGAACTTGAGAAAGAATCAGTGGTCTTCGCCTTAGTGATGTGAAGAAATTACTTGATGGGCGAGCGTTTTATGGTTTACTCTGATCACAATAGTCTTAGGTATATATTCTCTCACAATGACCTAAAACAGAGACATCGAAATTGCCCCGATTTAATTTAGGACTATGACTTAGAGATAATATATACTCCTAAGTAGGGGAAAATTATAGTAGATGCACTCATCAAGAGATCTGGTATACAAATACATGGTGAGGTGATGTAACAACAGGATGCTTTGCAGATATCCTTTCTGGATCGAGATGGAAAAAATTTCTTTTAGTCTCCTATTGTAACTCCCCAACATCATTCGGGAGTTAGGGATGCACAACATGGGGACAAAGACTATAAGTCTCGATGTGGTGAGATATCCACTGGACATGCACCTGATGGATTTTTTAAAGCTGGGGAGAAAATCATTCGCTTACAAGGACATACCATGGTACCAGTGTCTCTTCATGAGGAAGTGTTGAGGGACGTCCAGATGTCCCCTCTAGAAGTACATCCAGGAGTGGCAAATATGTATCAGGATATCTGATGACAGCACTGGTGGCCAAGAATGAAGAAATCAATAGCATAGTTTGTCTCTCGGTGCCTCATTTGTCAGCACGTGAAGGCGGAGAATCAGGTACCAGTAGGCTTAGTGAACCCTTTAGAGGTTATTGTGTTGAAGTGGGATGAGATACCCATGGTATTTGTGACATGACATCCATGTAAATATAGAAGTCAGGATTCTATTTGGGTGATCATCGACTGACTCAGCAAGTCGACCCACTTCCTACCGATCAGAGAGAAGGGTTTAGTAGAGATCATGGGACACCTATATATATAAGATATAGTGCAACTATGAGGTCCTAGAGTAATTTAACATGATTTTATCATGGTTAGTCAAACCATGCGAATCTCAAATGGAACATGACATGTGTCTATGTGGTTTTTTAGAGGTGTCACATGGTTTGTGCATTTTCATCGACATCGTACATCATATCTTCAAGATAATATATTCTCTATTATACAAAATAGAGAGGGTATTCAATGTTGGGGAACAATTTTTTTATTATTGTATCTTAACAATATCCCATGATTCAAACATATAAAAAGATAGAAATTACACTTTTTACCTTGATCTATTGAATTTATAATAACATTGATAAATGTTATGATAAAACTAATATTTCCACAATTCACTATATAATTATCTCATTTAATTCATGTTTTATTTAATTTATTATTAATGAATATATTAAAAGTATGTTCTATTTTTTATTTAGTTTTCTCCCATCGAGATTGATTCAAAATAAATCTCTTATCATGTTGTATCATTATAACAAAAAAATTTCATGTATGATACATATAATTGGTTTTACATTGGATTTTTATTCTATATATGGATCTATAATCATGGGAAAGAACTATAATCATTCAAAACATCCATTTTTTAAGGAATTTGGGTTAAATCTTATTGTTTGTTTGGTGTATCTCTTAAACATTTCAACTCATGATATACATGATGTCATTTTTAATTACATTATTAAATTAAATTAAATAATAAAAATCATATTAAAATGAATTTTTTCTACACATCCATTATTTGAAGGGTTATTCAATTAAAAAAATTATTTTTAAAACAGGAGTGTTTAATGAAATTACATAAATGTGTAATTGATTCTATAATTTTCATTACAACATTGTTGTGGTTATGAATTTATATAATTTTTTTCCTAAATATTTACAATGTTTTTTAAATTATTTTTTTCGAACATTGTTTAGTGGGATCCATGTATACCATGGAAAATGTACCTGTCACACAAAGTATGTGTTATCCCATTAGATTTATTTTATCAAAATTATATGAATACACATGATATCAGTAAAATGAAAATGATTTAGGGAATAGTTAATTGTATTTATTGGTATGTTTGAATATGTATTTCCATATTAAGTAGTCAAAATCATTTGTGTTGAAATTTATATATTGTTTCTCATATGATGGAATATTATATAGATTGTCGCTCACTTTATTATATTATGGTATGTCCATTACTGGATTTTTTAATACTCAAAATTATTCTTTCATGTACATGTATTATTATTTATTTGTGAGAATAAGAAGTTATTTTATGGATTCCATGTTTTGGGTTAGAAAAATAGTTTCACCTTGCTAATTTTTTATAATCCTGGTTTATTTGAAATATATTACAAGTAATTTCACTGAATTAGTCTATATATTGATTATATTATGAAATCATATGTTGATTTGTTACCATATCCAAGGTTATACATTATGGCTCTGAAGATGCAGGTTTTCAATACTTAGGTAAATAGAATTCAATCTTGAATCTCTCCAGCATAAACTATTCATCATTTCAATAGTTGTTGAATTGTTTGGTGGTGACAGATGGACACATAGAGTTTCAACTCATTTCCTGTTAGGTTTGTCTTCTAAGTTTGGTCCTTTTTTCACGACATTTGATATCTCATGGATGTGTACTCATATTCGTATTCATAATCTATTTTTCCTATGTTATACATGATCCTATCTTACATTTGGAGCATCACCAGGCTGATATAATTCATGGGTGACATGTCTAGTTGACAAGGGATAGTTCACTTAAAAACATCACTGAAGGGTCTTTCCATCAAGAAGTTTTATTAAAATCCCTAGTTTAGTTCAATGTTTGTTTGTATAGTAGTTAGGATCATTGTAATTTATATAGTAATTGAAGGTTGTTTTCTAACCATCTCGCTTCTATCATTAAAATTGAGTTACAATGGATGGTTTGGGAATCTTTTCCATGATATAAAATCTATGTTTGTGGTTATTTTAATTATAGGATTTCCTATTATTTATAGTATAATGTTACTTTTTTATTATTATCTATCATTATTATAAACCATGAAATATTTATTTTTATTGAGAAAATAATATGAATATATGATGTTGGTATACTGATTTAATTATTAAATCATATGATGATTGGATATTTTATTCTATTTATTATGATATGCCTCCAAGATGATCTCTTTTAAAAATTAGTGATGAAGATATAGGTAACATTCTATAGTAAAATCCTCTTGAAGAACTATATTTAGGGGATGATTTAATCAACACGACACATAATCTGGGTTATGTATGTTTTGGATACCAGAAACGAGTAGTGGAACATGGATCGAAATTTTCTATTACGAATTTACCCATATTCTTAGCTTACAACAGACCATGGGTATTAAAGGAGTGGATTTAAAAGATCAAAATAATCATTCATTATTGGGGGAATCATGAGTAGCATATAGTGGGGTTTTCAACATCTATTCTTATGCATCAATATTGAATATGGTTTTATTTTATTGAATGATAAGATTAATGATGCTCTTACCTTATCTTCATTCAAGAAAACATTTTAAAATAATTTTTATCATGAAACATTTCCTAGAGAAATTTCCACAGAATTTAAAACAATATAGAATATAAAAAACATGGTTATGGTTTATTCCATAAATTTATATGATATGGTTAATATATAAATATAATATATCATTACTAATTACCTTCAAACATAGAGGTTTGAAATAGGGAAAAGGGATAATAATCAGCATATGCTGAGTCACTTATTCCTTCTAAATGTTGTAGAGGCTGTCTAAAATATGTTATGTAAAAGGAAGTCATAAATGAGGAAAAAAATAGATTTTCAATCGTCAATTATTGTAGATTGTATATATGGTTTATATTATTAACAAAAAATTAAGTATAAAGGTAGTCAATTTTCCTGTAATCAGTTTTAGGTGATTTCATGGAAAAGTATGAGGTTTTTTCTATTAGTTATGAATGATTTTTTTTCACCAAGTCTAATTTTGTATATGTTTAATTAACCTATTATCATTTTGATTTTTTTCAATTATTATGTTTTTTAATGGATGTCCTAGAAAATTAATATTGGATCTATTATCCCAGTAAAAATGTTGGTTAGTTTTAATGGTTCCAAGGGTGGTAGGTATTATCATTATTCCAAGGGTGATACTCATATGATAATAAATTATATGGTTCGTTGTATGAATGGATGATTTTATGTAGAAAAAAATCCCTTAAAGGAATTAGATGTAGGGAAACAATTTTTAGAGGTGCATTGATTATTTTATTTTATATGGTACCATATTAATTTGATATATGGGATACTCATTATTTTATATCGTCAAATATAATTGACATGTTTTTTATAGAGGAAAAAAAAAATTTAATTCATGTTTTATCATTTCAAACCTAGGGGTATGAGTCATGAATATGGTTTAAAATTTACCATGTACTTGCTAAAAATTGGACACATGGATGTAGTGTGGAACATCTAACTCCATGATATTATTATATTGTACCTAATTGTTGACAAGGATTGAATGATCCCTGTAAAGTCCCTTTTGATGATTAACATCACTGAGACTATTTTTTTTCTGATGATGTACTATGTCATTGACTTCTGGGTGAGTGTGATTATAGACTTAGGAGAGCATGGCTAATTGTTTCTTTCACTAGAGTGATTACATGTGTGTTTTTAATGATTTTATATGAAACTGATGACTCTATATTGATCATTCCACTTCCTAAAGTGGAACATTTATACCCTGAGGACATTGAATATTATTTTTCAGATTAACTTCATAGAGAGATTCTGAGATTATTAATGACCTGATATATTGTAAAATCCCCATTTCAGTATCTTCATATTGCATGGATCGTACTGAGTTAATAGTATTTAAATCCCAACAAACATATCAAGGGGAAATGTTATTTATTCTTACTAGTGTGTGGTCATAGGATTCTACTATCCTCTTTAATAAGAATGAATATGAGAGCATTGGAATCTATATTGATTATAAAAATCCAAACAAGGTGATAGTTAAGACCATGTATCCTTGTAAAAATATTAATGAAATTTTATAAGAACACAGAGGTGAGATTTTTTTTTCAAAACATGACCTGTAATAGGGACTCAACTATTATTTCATATTATTAGGGGATATTCCAATGAATTCATTTTGATACTAATATGAGAATTTTTTTTATTTACGCAATTGAGTCTCACTAACACTCTAGTGGTATTTATGGAATTGATGAAAATAATCCTTCAATTATCCTTGTACTCTTTTGTATTGATCCATTCTTTTTTTCTAAATCATTTCATTTTAATTTTATATATTAATATTTATTGTTGAAATTAGTGCGTTAAATTTATATTGGGATTAATTTTTAAGAATTTCAAAAATGGTTTGATTTTTTAATTAATAGTACCCATATACTATTTTTAATGAATATTTTTTCTTTTATATTATTTAAAATATAATGTTATATTTTTTATTTGTTATAAAATGGTCATAGTAACTTATGAATTAATATTTTACAATTATTGTATTTTAATTTAATTACCCACTATAATTTATTTAAAAAACAACTTATGATAAAAATAGCATTTTTCTAAGGAATAGTTTTTTGTTATGATTTTTATGTTTTATATAGTATAAAATTGAACCACTTGAATGTATTGAATTTTGAAAAATGGATTACATATTTTTAATCAAGATTTAAAAAATTGGTTAATATTTATCTTTTATTTTCGGTTAATATGAATTATAATATTAATACATTTTATTATAATGGTAAAAGTTAGATTTGGTATTTTAAGTTAAAAATAAAATGATACAGACAATAAAATAACCCAAACACATTACATATTTTTATTAAATGTATATATATTGTCAGTAATAATCTAATATTATAATATATGAAATCACTTTTTTATTTGGGCAATATCCTGACATTTATAATAGTTAGGTTAATATAACACAAATAAGGTCACAATATTGCTTTTAAAAACTATATGATATTTAATATTGGTAGAAATTGAATTTATAGTTGGTTATAACTTTTCATTGTAAATATTTTTTTTCTAATCATGATAATTTATTAAAATATTTTATTTATTTTATAAATACTCTAAAATCTTATGTAGTGCTGAAGAAATAAATATTAAATTAATAGAAAATTAAAATAAATGAATTTTAAAATGGTAAAAATATTAGAATTTTAATTAATGTATTGGTTTTTGGCCTAACATAGATAAAAATAAAATATTAAAATTATGATTATGAACTAAATTCTAATTCCATTATTTTTGTGGTGTTTAGAAAGTAATAATATATGAATTGTCCCAAAATTTACATTAATGTCCACTTTTATATATATGATTTTAAAAAATGATTTATTCTTACTAAAAATTTAGTCAATATAAAATAAAATTTGACAGGATAATTAAAAAAATCATGGTCTATTTTTGGGTCATTTACCAGTTATAGAAACTCAATTATACCAATAAAAGTAAAAAACATTGATGTCACTTTATCTTTCAAAAAAATTAATGAATGGTTCAAAAAATATATGGCTAAAAACATCATCATTGAATGTCCAAATAATATTTTATGAGATTATTTAGATTCATAAAACTCTTATATTTATATTTTAACAATTTCGAACAATTTTGATATCATTAATAAATATTATTAATTTAATCCTTCAATAAATTTCAAGAGTGTCCCTCCCATCTCTTATAAAAGTGATGCTTTACACTCATTTCACCACACAAAAATAGAATAATTTTTCAGTCAGTACCCACCTTAATCCTTTAATTAGATCAATACCTATATATTATATATATTTTCTTATCAAAAACCTATACTTGAATATCTTTGTGGTTAACATTAATAAGGTTCCCAAAGAAGAGGTGTTGTTCTCAATCAGTAATGATCACTTTGTTTAATTTCAAATAAATTGAAATTTTATTTAACTTTGATATTAAAATAATAATAGTATATTAAAAATGTTGAGACATTATTATGTTATAATATTAATATATATTCAGCTCTAATTCTATAATATGGGAGATGAATCCCTCATTCGTGTGCATAATGAACTACGACCTCAAAACCCAATGAAATAATTTTCCATCACCATAAATCAAGAAAATATTATATTAATATAATTAATGTATTTTTATATATGATATTTATGAAATATTTATCATTATAAAAAGATGATATATCATTTAATTTCTCAAAATTATTTCTATTAATGATTGATATCATTCTCCTAACATATATGTGGACAACCACCTCTATGTAGCTATGTGATTCATTTTTCATCACCTCATCACATGGATTATTTATAAATATAATTAAAGAAATAAATGGTTTTATGTATGTTAATATCATTATATAGTGATACAAAAATAAATACCTTCTATTCATAATGAAAATTGAAAAATGAAGTCATTACTGATGCATACATACGACCAGGAAGGACCCAATCATAAATATTAAATTATGAAGTTGTTTTGAACAAGAAATAAAATTTTATCATCATTTCTATTATTATTTTTAGAGAATTAATAAAAACTCATAAAAATAATATACATGAATTAAAAGTGGAAAATTTTAAATAGTATCCATGTTTTTCATAAATAAAAAAACCATTATAACAAAAAATGATTTCTTATGATGGTAAATCCTTACAATGTACCTCTTCATCTTACCCTTCTCCCTAATCTCCCATTATCATTGTGGATTTATTTTAAAACATGGATGAGTAAAAAATAATAATGATGGACATATAATAATGTAAACCGTTAGTTTATTGAAAATCCCATAAAACCTTTTTCATTAAAACAAACCATTCTACCCTGAAAAGTGATTCATCTTGTAATAAATACCATCATCTAACCCTTTTAATATCTAGTTATTTTCATGAAATATCAAATGGAAAAATATAAGATATATATAGGAAAATGGGGACACAATTATACTCAAATGGAATAACATTATAGTCAAATTCCATATATATTTTACTCTTAAAATGGAATAACAAAATGGTGGACTTCCATACCCACTACATTAGAAGGATACAATAGAGCCACCCATTGTTTGTTTATCATGATTCCTCCCATCACGAGTTTATCACATAACTACCCGTCATATGTCCATGTACCATTTTATAATCACAAAATATATCACATTTCAATTTTCAAAGTGTCACCATTATAGTTTTATTTTTCACTCATTATAATAAATTTAAAGATATAAAAATAATCAATATATTTAAAAACCAATTATATACATTTTAAATGATATTTATAAATCAATGTTTCTAATAAGAATTTGAAAATATTGTATAAAATCTATATTTTTTAAAATTATTAAATTACATTAGTATAAACGAACTCATGGTATTTTATATCAACTGGTATTTATATACACCTAATTAAATTAGGTGGATGTATTACATCAAAATATGCCTTATTTAAAGGTGATAAAAATGAAGTCCAACACATAAAACCTAAAAAATAACCCTTTTGAAAATATTAGATAGAAATTATAAAATAACAAATTTTCAAATTTTCGAACATTTAAATATATTAATCGATAGAATTTTTATAACACGGACATAAAAGAGATATTTTTTAAATTTATAAATCATTAAAACATTTAGAATGATTTTTTACGTAAAGACTCCCTTAATATGAGCTTAAATCATCAGGCACAATCATTATATTCATGAGTAATATAATATAATTTGATTAATTATCTACCTTAATTTTAAAATTTTACATGTTTATTATTCCCTTTGTACAACTTCTAATCATGTCATAACAGTTAAATAATTAGTTATTTTCACGTCAGATTTATTGATGATATTTGATACTTGAGTCAAAAATGACAATGGTATGAGGACTATATTCAAAGTGGAAATCGGTCAATCATCTCAAAAATAATTCTCATGAAATAATAATCATATTTATACATAAATTATTCTATTAAAATCAATCAAGGTACAAGGATAGGTAAAATGAACCAGTGTTATGGCCATGAAGATGGTAAGCCATACAGATGTGTGTGTAACATTTAAATTTTTCAATGATCATTATAAAAATGAGGTAAGTATAATTATATATATATATAATTATAATAATATAAATAATATTAAATTAATAATGTTAAAAAACATATATATGTAATCCATGTTATTTGGTGATGAAATAGACTGACATCACTTTGTGCATGTTATAACTCACACATACGTAAAATCGATGTTATCATTACTTTGTGCGTGGAAATATAAGAAAGAAAATTATTTATTACAATTTAATAATAATGAATATTTCTTTTATATCATATATAAATACTAATTCTTTTATTATTACTAGTCTTGAGTGATGGTGATTGAGAATTAATCTCATCGGTCGACAACATAGTTCTCCTTTGTACACATGAATGATTATTTATTTCCCATTTATATGAAAGTGGTGATGGATTTAGGTGGTGATATTAAAATATTGATATAATAGTATATTGGGTATAATGGATTTATTATTTCATAATAACTGATTTATATTTCAATGTTTTGGATGAAAAAAATTAGAATACCTTCATTAATAACTCTACATATTCTTTTGAAATTCATAGTTTATTAACACATTCAGACCACTATGGTTAGTGGCATGATAAAAAAATAGATCAATAACATGTGTAGGAATTATAGAATTCACATGGGATAATATTGGATGAAATAATATTTTTTTATGTGTGGTGTAATTAGAATAATAGGTTCCCTTTTAAAGTGGGGAGGAGCACCCTTGGAATTTATCCAAATATTATCAAAAAATTAATTATGTTTCTATTGAAAATGGATAAAAATGATATATTCATAATATAGGGAAATTGTGTTCCTAAATTAATTAATCCATTTGATATTAGATATGTTTTGAATATTTTTTGCATTATCGTTTTTCTTTAACCATTATTTAACCTCTTTAACTTTTACGGTTACAATTTTTTTACATGTGAAGGATAATTAAGATACTATAAATTTAAAAAATACTCATAAATGATTCATTAATTAAATTCTAAACAATATTACAATAATTTGGATAATTATTGTTTTTAATGAACTTTATGTCATTAAATAATATATTATTTATTTTATAATATCATTATTTTTAATTTTGACACTATTCATTACCTGAATATAAAAAAATACCACAATGACATCATAAATAAGAAAAAAAATATTTTTACACTTCCATAAAATATAAATTTAATATATATAATTCTTTTATGTAACTTATTTTATCATATTTAATTTATTTCATTAATTTGAGTATCATGTATATGATATTTATATTAATTAAACAATTACTACATCATAATTTTTAATGAATTAAACATAATTAATTCTACCATAAAAAATTAGAATAAATTACCATGATATATATAAACATGTCGGTTTAAAAAGTATATATATAGTCTCATATTTCCCCTATATTACCCCCAAATTAATGATATTGAACATGAAAAAAACAAAAATTTAACTTTTTAAAATTTCCCTACATTATACATTATAATATTTATATTGTCATAAAAATGTCCATAAATAAACAATGAAACAATTATTTTAATCTTATAGAACAAAAATAATAATAAAATAAAAATTGGGAAATTATTAGGGTTATTTTCTAATATTTATTATGTAATTTTATAACATAATTATATGATTTACCCTTAATTATTTAAATATAAGTACCATTTTCAAAACTCATATTGATTAAAAAAGTGACCAATTTAAAAATTTGGATATTATGATTAAAAATATAGAATAAATTTTTATAAATTCAAAACACATAATTGAATTAAGATAACTAAAATTAATACCATATACATGGAGGAATTGAGTTTTAAAGTTAAATATTCATAAGTTCAAAACGTTTTTATGTCAAATTTCAATATAAAATTGATTTAAATGATATAAATTATATTTTATGACATAAAAATGATCTAATTATACATAGAAAATAACTAAAAAAATAAATCCACATTATATATAATTTATTTTTAAAGGTTGTTTTTGATTAAAAAGTATTTATTTCCCTTATTCATCAAAATATGAAACATCTCATAAAAAACTAAATATTCCTTCAAATAAATTTTTATTTTCAAAATTCATATAATATGTCTCTTTTTTCCAAAACTTTTTATCAAACTATCTAATTTTTATTTAAATATTATTCTTTCAATAAAAGAATGGGAACCTACTTATTATAAAATTATTATTTTTTGGCATTAAACTAGATTTATACATATCTTATGACTGTAAAATCATTTTTAAAATATAAATAAACATTATATAGTTAGTCATATTTTAACACATTAATACAAGGAAGAGATGATGGAAATAATATTTATATAATAATATTAATTTTTTAAGCTCTATTTGGCGTATCGTGTACCTTAGCAAACATAGTGTTTCTTTTTAAAATAACAGGATGTTACATTAGCGCCACATCTAAAAAATTGTTTTCTTAAATTATTAACCTTTTATGAAAATTGGTGTTTGAGTTTTCAAAATACTTTTTTTAAAATCCCACATTAAAAATGTATAATGAAACATCCACTATGAACGAATGAATGGGATGAAAAAATGTATCCCAATATTACACATAACAGAATTCACATTGTAAATAATGGACATGGAAGAGAAAAATAAATATCTAATAATAATAGATGTTGATAGATTACAAGACCATGAGTGAGGTAACAATCCGAAAACCATAAATATATGATGGGTAAAAGGACTATTGATTTCCCAGTAATAAAATTAAATATACAATGTTTATTTTAAATAATAAATTTATTAATGTTTAGGAATTAAATTATTTTCTATTAATAAAAATAAATATACTTACATTTTTTTATTTTATAAGAAAAATGTTATAATCATTTAATTCCCAGAATATTGATGCTCATCCCTAAAAATAACCTTTATCATCAATGACCCTATAAAAACTAAAGGTATTAATACCTTAAAAATATTTTCCAAAAGTAAATATATATATCTCAGTAAAATATATGACTATATAATTATAATCTAAAATAAATATCTACCCAAAATTCCTGAAACACTTTATATACTCATTGTGTAAAAACATCTAATGATTCTATAAAATAATGAAATTAGTGATAAACTTACTTAAATAATGAACTCCCTAGTCCTTCCATTGCATCACAAGATGGAAAAACATTCATTTAAATGGATGAAAAATATTTCCCCAACCACTTTTAATTTAATTTTTTTGTTTTCAAGCCTAGGTAGATTCATCAGACACAATGTACCATAATTTAATAACACAATATAATTTAAACATATTATTATTTTCTTTTCATTGCTCTCATATGAATCCCCCATATATTATTTTTCCATATTAAAAAAATCCACATCAAAATTACATCCCATAAATTTAAATAAATTAGCTAGGATCCTTTTTATTAAACTTCACACAACATGATAATTTAATTTTCTCCCTTTCAAACGTCCTTGATGAATTATTTCCCATTTCCGGCTAACTGGAATAATTATTTTTCTTATTTTCATGTTTAAATGAATAACATTGAACTCCATTTATACCTTATAATGACCTCAAATTGGTTTTTTAATGATTTTGAATTCACAAGATGTCAATTTCATTGATTAAAATGATTTAATCCAATATAAAACTGTTTTTTCCTACTATCAAGATCCTAGATAATATTTGGGACATAACTTTCCAAATTTGAAATGATTTATTCATATGAAGCCAAAAAAAACATCGTTTTTTCTTTATTCAAAATAAATAATTACCATCGTAATTCATAATGATTTAAGAAAAAAACATCAATGTTCCAATTTTAATTATCGCAAGATACTGATATAGGAGTATATTATGTTGATTCAATAAGTTTTTCCTTATGACTTTTCCATTCCTTCTTGTTTTGAAAATCACAAACACCTTATACTTAAGAAAATCTATATATTACTTCTTTAAGGAAAATTTTCTTTCCAAAGGAATTTACCCCTACCATATTTTCATTACTCATAACAATATTTTTCTTAAGTACAAAAATTGGATTCATTCCTAAACCCACAGAATCATATAATACTTAGATATGAAGCATTCTGTTTTATGATCTGAATTCTAGATACGATCTCTGATAAAGTTCCATTCCAAATTCTGGATACGAACTCTAATGAAGTTCCATTCCGAATTATGGATTCAAAATATGATAATGTTCCATTCCGAATTCTGGTTACGAAATCTAATGAAGTTCTATTCCAAATTCTGGATACAAACTTCTAATAGTACAACTCTGAACTTCATTAAGATCGACTCCGAACATTTATGAGTTTGACTACAAACTTATATGAGTTCGACTCCGAACATATATGAGTTCGAGTCCAAACTTCTAGGAGTTCGACTCCAAACTTGTATGAGTTCAACTCCGAACATCTATGAGTTCGACTCCGAACATCTATGAGATCGGCTCCGAACTTCTATGAGTTTGACTTCGAACTCTTACTAGTTTGACTTTGAACTCTTACCATGTTCGACTCCGAACTTTATAAGTTCAGATACTGAATTCTAGTGAAACTAGACTCCAAATTTCCAAAAAAATTCAGACTCCATATTTCTACAGAATTCATGTTCTGAATTCCTATTAAAAGGGAATCCGAATATCCCTTTATTATAGACTCTGAATTCCATTTTTGGTTAGACTCTGAACATTTAATTTTCTTTCATTCTGAACATCAGTTTTAGTTATGAATACACTTTTTTCATTTAAAAACATTTTCGTGCTTTTATTTATTGACTAACTGTTGGTTGAGTGACACGTGTACAGGTCCCTCTGAAATTCAATGAGAAATATGACCACTGGAGGAGGGAGCCAATCCTTGGAGATTCGCCTATAAATAGGATCTCATTGGAAAATAAGAAAAAAAATTGATACAACTTGTGCTTACATGCTGTTGAATTGTTTTTTAGAGGAGAGGCTGTTATCAACTCTCAAAGCTTCGTGCAGAATGATTGAACAACATTTTCAAATTTTTCCTTGTGCAGACAAGGTTCGTGCGACTCCGATTATTGATGATTACAATCGAGGGCTTACGGGGATAGGAAGATAGAGGTTCCAACACCTGGAAGTTGAGGGCTTCCATTTTGAGCAAGACAAGGTGACGAATACCTAATAGTTGAGGGATTGTGGGGATAGAAAGACAGAGACTCTGATTTTCATACAGAGGGCTTACCTGGTTGTGGGTAAGACATACTTTCTTGAAAGTATAAATCAAGGGACCTTTATCCAAGGTTGTTGGATACCCTTCTCTTTGGGTTAAATGATTTTTATCTTGTTACATGTTTTTGTTACAAGTTTATCTTTTCGGTTTCATTTTGTATGTTTATGAAATTATAACTATCTTATACTTCCTTACACTTCTGTACTATAGTTCAATTAGATTATATACGCATTAATGTAGAATCTAACATTGTAAAATTTGGTTAAGTTTTATTTTCGGAATCCATATTTCCAGAACCAGTTTTTCTGAATCACATTCCATATTTAAGCAAGTGTATAGAACTAAAAGTTTGTAACTTCATACTTTGTCCCAATATTTCAATTGGTGTTAGAGGTGTTGTGAATTTTCATAGTTTAACTTTTTTAAATTTATATCTTTCTTTGTTTAAGGATTTTTTTTAAAGTGTACTATTCACTGCCCCCCTCTTGTTTATTGACCATATACATCATTATTTTGATCCTGTAATTGGTATCAGAGGAAGGTCTCTGAAATAATTATACTCACATATATGTTTTTCTTGCTCCGTTTTTCATTGTTCTATATTTTCCTTGATTAGGAATATTCTCCTTGAATCTAAACATTTTTTATTGAAATTATTTTGTGTGGAATGATTTTTTAAGATGGCAGGAATCAATGTTGGTTCCATCGACAACCTAAATCCTACAAGACCATGAATTTTTTATGGTAACGACTTTGATTAATGGTGAGATCAAATGAAGACATTAGTTATCAATACTATAGTAGAATATTTTGTTATTCATACTAGAGGTTATCAAATTCATGATAATGAAGTTAGTACTTTCACCAATCAAGAGAAGCATTATTATCAATTAAACTATATGGTACACAATACTTTACTATATTCAATCACTAAGAATATATATATCCACATTTCTTCTTGTGAAGAAGCTAAATGTATATGAAAAAAACTCGAAGTTACACATTTTGGTACATCCAAAGTGATTGGGACCATAAGAGCTCTACTTAGAGCTGAGTATCACGGTTTTAAAATTCCTTATAGAGAACCCATTTGTAAGGTGAAACAATGGTTTATGACTATCGTGAATAGCTAACAATATATGGGAGTGAAAGGTCTGGATGATGAAGCTCTTATTGAAAAGAGAATTGATATTATGCCCAATGAGTGGGAATCAAAGAGAACAACAATTGATGAGAACATGAAGGTCACTCAAATTACCTTAGATGAGAAATTTGGAACTCTTCTCCAACATGAAACAAGGATGAAGAGATATTTTGAAAATATCAAAAAGAAGAATGGGAATGGAATTGTTTCTTTTACTACAACATCAAATCACATGAATGTTAAGACTCCTAAGTGAGTCACTAGATCCAAATCTAAGAATGTTGTTATCCAATCAGAATCTATTGAGAGTAATGTCTCAGAGAGTGAGTTAGAAAATCTTGCTCGATGTATGATCAAGATAGTTGGACAAATAAATTTCCAATTCAAGTATAAGAAGAAGGAAAGGAAAGATAAAAAAGTTTCATAAGTCACATGCTATGAATGCAAGAGAGCTGGACACATAAGACCTGATTTTCCTTTTCTCAAGAAGAAAGAAAGAAAAGATAGACATTCTGAAAGAAATATGAAGAAGTATTATAAATCTAAAGCTAAAAAAGTTCCGAATGTTAATGATACTTGGAGTGCCAGTGATGATGACTCATCAGATTAATCTTCGTATTTTGAATCTTTTGGACAGAAGAATCTTGTTCTTATATCCAGATTACCTATTAACAATTATTCTTTATGGATATGGTACACAATACTGAATAAACATCATAGCCAATCCGAATGGTATGTCTTCCTTACTTAAATTTTTGTAGTCATTTTTAGTTTTTGGTATTTTCTTTTACTTTTAAAATTTATTGAATTTTATTCTTCAATCTTAATGTTTTTAAAGTCTCAAATGATCAGATTCAAGACTTCCTTGCGGGTATTTTTTCAACCATCAGATCACATCAGAGGATTTTAAACTATTATATTGGTTTTGGAAGATCAAAGGTTAGCTATATAACCTATATAAAATGCACCCCATTTGTGTCCCACATCGATCTCCAAGCTCTCGTGTCTTGAAGATCATCCTCAGTTCTTAATGCCCATTCCAAATCTCTCAGAACTCATCTATTCTGAATGTCTGTAGAAGACACTTCCCATGATATGTCTTCAATGAAGTAAATCTCAAAATTTATAGTTTATTGGAAAATGTTGGTTCATCTGAACTATTTTAGTGAGTATGATTCTTTAATATCTAAGAATATCAAACTCAATGGTTGGGAAGATTTTTGTGTATCGAAAAAGGGGATCATGATACAGTTTATTCATATTTTCATATAGAATTCTTTGAGTCTATTTCCTTCTATAAAGAAGGTGGCAGAGAAATGTTTTCTTTTAAGAGCTGTGGTATGACTTACAAGTTATCTTACACCAAGGTGAAAACATGGTGGGGCTCTTATATGATGGTGAAGTATAATTTTGTTCACATAAGTTACTAGATGTGCATGGATTTTTTATCAAAGTGAAGGAAATGGAATTACATGGACTTAAAGATGACAAAACAGAAATGATTTCTCATCTTTCCACTAACAGCTGGATTCTGCAGTTGTGGGTTCAAGGGTTTTTTGTTCCGAGAAGAGGAGGTAATGGTAATATAAATAAGAGTGATGTTTATATCTTTTATTTCTTGGTAAATCTATGGAAGATAAATTTGACGAGGCACGTTCTTATTACAGATCATAATATCAAGAATGAAATTAGATAGCTCAAATAATTATGTATCATGATCTTATATCCAAGCTTATTATTCGGTGTCTTGATTTGTTCAGTGTTGCTAGAACATCCATGCTGTGAATTTGTATGACGATGCTTATATGTTATGATACATTAAAGAGGATGAATTCTGGTTTTTCAAAAGAGTTAGGTGAGTTTTACGATCTGCTAGAGGAGGAGGCAGAAGCCGTTCCGAAAAATATAGAGATATCAGAACCACTAAGAAGGTAGGGAAGAGGACGAAGGTGAAGGAAGTGGTGGATAATGAAAAGACTCATAAAGCTAAGGAAACCCAATACGCACCTCCGAAGGTGAAAAAATAGAAAACATATCCAGATGTGGTAATTGCTAAGTGGAGGGAAGATAAGGAGAAAAGGAATGAAGGGGATCCACAGTTCGGATTGGACCCTGCTGAGGCTAAGGCCTTAAGTGAAAAAGTTTTTGATGAGTTAGAGAAATAGGCCCAAGAAAAGAAGATGAAGAATAAGATGTCTGAAGCTAAGGTAAAACAATCTCTTTTGAGAGCCACAAAATTAGCGTCTGAGATTTTTATTGTATCAGAAACCTTTCTTGTTGAATCATTAGTGGAGACCCCTGAAAAAAATTACTTCACTCCGAAAAAGCCTAAAGGGAATGAGGTGGTTGAAGGAGTAGAGAAAAGAGCTGTTAAAGAAGTAGAGGAAGAAGTTGTTAAAGAAATAGAAGTTGAAGAGGATGTAGAAGAAGAAGAATAAGACGTATAAGAAGGAAGTGGTTATCTATATGACATGATTAAACAAGTTGAGGATTATCAAGAGAAGGAAAACCTATCCGAAAATATACCAATTAGGACTTCTAAGACTGTGTCCTCAAAGTTGATCACTCTAGGAAAGAGAGATGATAAATATGGTATGAGAGATGATATTCAGGATTAAGAAAAAGAAAATGAATTCTCCGAGGTAGAAAGATATGAAAAGAATTTTCTTAAAGAAGGATAAGAGAAGGAGAAACCAGATGAAGATAAGATAGTTCAACTATCTGAAAGTGAGGATGAATTTCCGGATGAGGAACCCGTTCCAAAAGTTGATAAGTTGAAGAAATTGCTTATGGATACCCCAACAAAAGATATCATTAGGAAGAAAGATATTGGTGGTTCTTCTAGAAGAACGATAGTGGAGATTGAAGAAGAACAATCTCTAAGAAAACTGTCTGATTCTGAAACATCAGCACTGGGTCATGATTTTGTAGTTGAATCTTTGAAAAAGCTGATGGACACCATTCGGATCATTCCCACCATAGAATCCAGATTCTAGATGAGGCAACATAGCCTAAATCAGAAGTCAGAATCCTTATCCACTATGATGGATAGGTGTGTGAATATTGAGGTTGAGCAGAAAAAAATTATTTTCAATTATGAAGTCCACATAAAATCATGCTGCATTATGAATTTATGGTCAAATAAAATTGATGAGGATTTTTCAGAGCTTGATCATTTTCAGAATGATGTTAAAGAAGCTTTTGACACCTACGATTCAAAAATTAAGAATCTTCAGGATAAGCTAACCCTTGAGAAAAATACTCGGAATCAACAGATCTGGGATATATATGGGAAGCTTAACTCGGTTGCACAGAACTGGAAAGGGGAAGGAGACATCTAGATTGAGTTTGAATAGAAGTTGAAAAAGCATGATGAGTTACTAAAGATGCAAGAAAATGCCATGAAGGCTCATGCAGAGGTCCTGAAAGCTCAACATGAATGGATCACATCTTTAGAGAAACAAGATGAGGTGGATCAAAAAGAGTTGAAGAATCTCAAAACCATGTTAAAAAAGTTAATTCCCAAGGAAAAGGATGAAAAATATAAAATTTTGATTTTTTGTTGTAATGATTTTTGTTTTAAAAACTCATTCAACTCTAATGAAATATCTGGTTGCTTGTATTTGTGGTATTTATTAATGTTTTAGGTACTCTATCAATTTTTTTCAATTCCTTATAATTATATATGAAAATCACAAAGTGGTAGAAACAAAAAATAATTACTCAAAAGGGGGAGAAGGAATAATTTATAAGTCATGAACTATCCTTAAGTAAGGGAGAGTTTCTCATTACGAAGTTTTTCATTCCATGATAATGAAAAATCTACTCTGAAAATTAAGATTAAAATCTGTAGAGTATCAATGCCTACGGTGGAGTTATTTGTATTTACAACCATCTATGAACAATGGGAGATATGTTTTAATTTCAAAGTCTAATGAATTTTTTTCAAAGTCCTTATTTTCTTTTTCGAAAGGTTGTTTGTTCTTTCCAAAAGGGGGAAATTGTTGAGTCAATAAGGTTTTCCTTATGACTTTCCCATTCCTTCTTGTTTTGAAATTCACTAACACTTAATACTTATGTAAATATATATTTTACTTCTATAAGGAAAATTTAATTTCCAAAGGAATTAACCCCTACCATATTTTCGTTACTCATAACAATATATTTCTTAAGTATAAAAACTAGATTCATACTTAAAACCTCAGATAATATAATACTTAGATATGAAGCATTCTGTTTTAGGATCCAAAATTCTAGATACGAACTCTGATAAAGTTCCCTTATGAATTCTGGATACGAACTCTAATGACATTCCATTCCGAATTCTAGGTACGTACCCTGAAAATGTTCCATACCGAATTTTGGATACGAAATCTAATGAAGTTCTATTTTGAATTCAGGATACGAACTTTTATGAGTTTGACTCTGAACTTTTGTGAGTTTAAATCCAAGCTTCTATAAGTTCGACTCTGAATTTCTATTACATCGACATTGAACATCTATGAGTTAGACTCCAAACTTATACGAGTTCGACTCCGAACATCTATGAGTTTGACTCAAAACTTCAATGAGTTCAACTCCGAACTTCTATGAATTCGACTTAGAACTCTTACTAGTTCGACTCCGAACTCTTACCAAATTCGACTCTGAACTCTATATGTTCAGATACTGAATTCTAGTAAAACCAGACTTCAAATTTTTATAGAAATTCATACTCCGGATTTCTAGAGAAATCTGGTTCTGAACTCCTTTTAAAACAGATTCTGAATATCTCTTTATTATAGACATGAAATTCTATTTTTGGTTAAAATCTGAACTTTTAATTTGCTTTCATTCCGAACATCAGTTTAACTAATTTTTACACTTTTTTCATTACAATATGATGTCGTGATTTCAATTATTGACTAACCATTGGTTGAGTGACACATGTATAGGTCCCTCCGAAATTCAAGTACAAATATGATCGTTGGAGGAGGGAGCCAACCGTTGGAGCTTCACCTATAAATAATAGATCATTTGAAAAGATGTGACAACTTTGACACAACATGTGCTTAAATGCTATTGAAGTGTTTTCTAGAGAGAAAGGATCTTATCAACTCTCAAAGCTTCGTGAAGAATGTTTGAACATCTTGTTCAAACATTTCCTTGTTCAGACATCCTTCGTGCGACTCTAATTGTTGCTGATTACAATCGAGGGATTTTGGGGATAAGAAGACAGAGGTTCCAACACCTAGAAGTTGAGGGACTCCTTTCCGAGGAAGAAAAAGGTGCCAAATACCTAATAGTTGAGGGTATGCGGGGATAGTAAGACAGAGACTCCGATCTTCGTATCGAGGGATTACCCGGGTGTGGGTAATAAATACGTTCTTGTAAGTATAAATCAAGGGACCTTTATCCATGGTTGTTGGATAACCTACCCTTTGGGTTAAAAGATTTATATCTTGTTACTTGTTTTTGTTACAAGTTTACCTTTTCCACTGCATTTTGAATGTTTAAGAAAGTATAAATATCTCATACTTCCTTACCCTTTTGTACTCTGATTCAGTTAGATTATATACACATTAAGGTAGAATCTCATATTTTAAATGATGGTTAAGTTTCATTTTTCGGATCAATATTTCCAGAACCAGTTATTCTAAATCACTTTACATATTTAATAATGTGTATAGAACTAGAAGTGTGTATCTTCATACATTGTCCTGATCATAAAATTGGTGTTAGAGGTGTTGTTAATTTTCTAAGTTTATCTTTGTTAAACATAGATCATTCCTTGTTTAAGGAAATTTTTTTAAATGTACAATTAACCCCCCCTCTTGTTTATTGAGCGTCTATATCATTATTTTGATTCTACATATTATTATCAAAGAGCATTCCAATTAAGATTTCATATTTTCTCTATAGAAATCCATAATTAAGTATAATTATTTTGAAGAATCAATAAGGAAAACATAAAATTCCACATAATATCAAAATAAACACAATTTAAAGTCTATCAGTGCATGTTATTAATGTTATCTTATCCTCTTAATATATCCAAAATACCATTTTATTCAAAATATATGTACTTGATCTTAAACATCACATATATTACTATTTCAAACATGAATTAACTATTAAGGATATTTTTAGTTTTTACATTTTGAGAATTATGACAATATAATTCAATTTTAACCTATAAATTACAATTTTACACTGCAATAATGTATTTTTATTTATTAAAAAATTATTATAAAAAATGATGATTTATTTTTATGATAAATCATCAATATTTTATACTTGATTTCATCATTTTCCATACACATACATAACACCTTTGAAATATTTTATAATATTAGATGATCAAAAAAATATTTTCTCGGGGCATAAAATAATGGAAACTAAATGTCTACTGAAAAAAACCTATAAAAACAATTTCATTAAAACATAAAATTTTACCCTGAAAAAGGAATCATCTTTTCTAAAATTCCATTATCCTACATTTTGTAAATCTTATGATGAAAATAAAAATCATTACAAATAATATGTGATATAAGTAGGTAACATGGGACATAATTATTTTAAAATGGAATAACATCACGATTGACTTACATACACATCACTTTTAAAAATGGATGAAAAATACGATCGACCTCTATTCCAAATGAATTAGAAGGATATCATGGATCTACCCATCATTAGTTTTCTATGGAACCACCAATCATTGGTTTATCACATATCCACCTGTCAAACGTACGTGTAAAACTATATAATTTGAAAATACATCAGCTAAATATTTATCACATACCGCTGTTAAAATTATATTTGCAATCGTAGGAAATTTTTTTTATTGAAATTATCAAACCATTTTTTTAAAAAAAATAAAAATAAAAATATTATTTTTAAAAAATATTTCTCATATATATTTTAAACGTTTGAATTATAATACAAATTTAGAATATGAATTGAATAACATGATAATAACTAAATTCATTAAATTATAGACCAAAAGTTTTATAAATACACATGATTAAAGAAGGTTTGAGTATGACATAATAAAATTCCTCAATTAATAGTTATTGAGATGAATTCACATAAAAAATACTTGAAAAAGAGTCATTCTGAAAATCTTGTATAGTAATTAGAAAATTCACATGTTTATCTACTAATTTCCATATTAATATATTCATAATAATGATTTTGAAAAAATTTACATGAAATTAATTGATTTAAAATAATTTAAATTTATAACATTTAAAATGTTGTTTTAGATATGGAGTCCCTTACCTTGTGTCCAAATCCTCATATTAAATATTAATACTCATGAATAATAAACATAGGATACATATTTACTTAATTTATAACCATTATAATTTTATTTATTACTTTTAAAAAATATTTCAATATCATAATAATAATTAATTTTTGTAGTTCACAATGGATATTATGATGGTATTCACTAATTGAGTTCCTAATCACTTTGGTTTAATGTTTATCATAAATGAAATTCTTTTTCCATCATCTATAGAATAATAGGGATGAAATAATAATTATTATTATAAAAAATTACTCTTTTAAAAACAATCACGGAATATGGTTATGAATAATGAACCAATATTACGATCATAACGATTAAAAGCCATGCACATGCTTGTGTATAATTTCCATTTTTTAATTATAAATATGGAAATAAGGTAAGTATTATTTTATAATTGTATAATTATAATATTATAATGTTATGATAATAATCATTTATATATAATTATATATATCATCTATGGGATTTGGTGATGAAAAATTAATCACATCGCTTCATGGAGTTGATAATTCACACGTACACATGAACATTATTATAATTTTTCTAGGACAAAATATATTGAAATAAAATGATATAATATATTTTAATAATTAAAAATATTTCGTTAATATCATATATATTCAATAATTCAATTATTATAACAAGTCTTGAGATAAGTTGATGGATAAAGAAATTCTATCTGTTCATGAGGCGGTAGTCCTCCATACCCACGAACAATTAATTCTCTTCCCATTTGATAGAAGTGGAAATTTATTTTGGTGATTATATTAACATAACAACATATTGTAATATTTATTATATTGTATATAGTATTTAATAATTTATAAATAGTATTTGATTTCGGTGGATGAATAAACAAAATAGAAACACATAATTAAAAACAAAACATCTTCTTTTGAAATCCTTTATTTTATAATAACTTATACAAATAAAGATGTTGTCATTTCTAAAATAAGAGCTCTATACTGTTGTAATATATTATAGAAAAATATTTGTAAATTTATTTTCTGACCCAATTAGATTTTATTTGTGATGAAAAGATATGAAGTGGTTCCGTTTTTTAAGAGAGGGTAGGTGTAGTATTGGATTTTCCCAAAATATTAAATTAATAAAAAAAAATTTTTATTATAAATGGATCCAAATAGAATAATTTCGAATATAGAATTATGATGGGTCTAAATTTATTAATTAAATAAAAATTATATATGTTTTGACTATTTGTAAATCATTATTTTAATAGTCCAACACTTAGTTCACCAATTTAAATCTTATCTCGATAGCGTTGATTTTCATGATGGTTAATATAATAACAAATAAAAGAAAAAGGATCCCCAAATCATTTATTTATGAAATTTTAAAATTTGAAAAATTTATTTGGAAAAAATAAAAATATTTATTAACTTTTATCATTACAAAATATATTTCTCAAAGATCTGATTATAGTAAATTTTGACATTTTTTAATATATTACATTCAAGAAATATTATAACAATAGGATATCATTAAAAACATTATTTGGGAAATAGACATTAAAATAAATTACATCTATAAGTTTTTTTTTTGTGTATGTAATTATATAAAATTATATTTATGTTACTTTTTTAATAGAATTTATTAGACAAATCAATTAACTAAACAATTACTCCATCATCATTGAGAATTCCATCAAGGTAATAAAGTATTTAAAAAAATAAAAATAATTTTCCATGTTTAAGACAAATATTTAGTCTTTCATATTACAATTTATAGAAAAATATATCCCCAATATTACACTATATTAATGATATTTAACTTATTCAAAACAAAATTTTGAAAATTTTGACATTTATTTTTATAAAATATTATGAACTGTATATTATCATCAAAATGTCCATAAATGGTAACAAAACCAATAAATTATTTATTATTGAAGAAAATAGTTATCCAATAATTTTTCATCAAATGTTTAGTTTCATTTCATAATATTTAAAATAATATTTTTTTCCATAATTATCTTATTTATTATTAACCGTTGTAATAAAATTACCATGTTTACAATTCATATCATATAAAAATAAAAGTGAAAAAATTATTAAATTTCTAAATTATTATTTAACATTTTAAATTAATCATTGAAAATTTGTAACATATAATTGAAGAAACATAAATAAAAACAATTTCATAGATTGCATGATAAAACATGTTTTTTAAGTGAAGAAGCTTATAATTTCAAAAAGTTTTTATATCCAATTTCAATTTGAAATTGATTCATATGAACTATATAGTATGAAATGATTTAATATTTATCTAATTATTCTTTTATGAAAATTAAATTTATTATTTAACACAGAATATTATTTTGTCAAAAATGATGTTCTCAATAAAAATCGAGATGTTTTCCCAATTAATCAAAACATTAATCAATTAATTAAAATACATTAATTTCACCCAATAAAAATTATAATATAAAAAATTTTAAAAAATGATTAAATTTAAAAATAAATTTATATATGTGTCGAAAATTATTTGTAAACATGAATTATATCATAAAGAGGGGAAACAGTTTAGAAAAATACAATTTTTAGGCATAATAACAGATTGATTTGTATTTTTATCTATCAAATTATTTTTATAGATGCATTTTAATTGATTAATTTAATCTTATTCAATCCCAACAATGGGAATGTTCTTAGTAAGGATGATTGTATCAGTGAGAGGGTTATGGGTGAATCAGTGATACATTTTCTTATATATTTTCTTGAAACAACATTTGCCTCTTGTTAAAGATTCAATTCCATTCTAAAATAATTTCAACAACACATCTAATGAAGCATTAGTATTTGCAAGGATCAATATTTAATAATAATTTCTACATCAATTATATGGTTTAGAAATGATCCAATACCATATAATCCACTAGAAATCATTCTGTGGATTACAACGAGCATGATATACACTTATTATTGTTTATGACTATGTAAACAATTTCAATAGTTTATTCACACCCTATTAACATAAATAGAGTAATATAATTATTATGTAAAAACTCATGTTAGTTGTGCATATTTTCAATTTTACACATGAATTTAATAGAAATAAAAATCATCACATTATTACCCAAAAGGATGTCAGATCTTCCTCGAAATTTTTATGAGAATGTATGTCTGATTTTTTTTGGGAATTATATTCCCAGAAAAATTCCATTGTGTATGATTCTTCATGAATATGATTCTTCCAACTCGATTTTATTTCAGAATACATTAGAAATGAAATATCCCCACTTCTATTCTAGAGCCCAATAAGCTCAATAAGATCTATCTTCAATTCGAGAACAAAAATATGTAAATCTAGAATCGAATTAATCCATCTTGATATAATGATCAGCCAAATACAATTAAAAAACCAAATATGGTAATCAAATGAATATAATAATCACTATATATGAGTACCAACTGAATGATGAATTACGATAATCTATATTATATTATGATTTTTTTTAAAATATAATGTATTAAACAAAGATCTATATGGTATCTTCGTTCTGTTACTGAAAACACAAAGATTATGTCCCTACTGTAGTGAATAGTACCAACGGTAAGAAATAAAAACTATATCTCCTATTATGGGAAACCGTCAATAATATTGGGAAGGAATCCCAAAAATTATTTGCCACTCACACAAATTCATCCAAATTTCAATTTCCCCTAAAATGTCGGGATGAATTTTAATTTTTTCAACCCATATCAATGATTCATGATTCCCTTTAAACATAATATCTTTTTTCAATCATTTATTTGAATCATCAGCCTGATTTCAATACATGAGTCATGTTTTTATGAAATTAATTTCTTCAATAAAATGACCAAAAAACATTTTAATAATGTTTATAATAAATGGATAAAACTCTGAATGTTGTATAAGACCACTCTTTTTAATGTAGAGGTCCCCCTAGATAGTAAATCCAATAGATTCCCTCACTTTTTCTCTTGACCCTCCTGATATTGAAAATATAATTTTCTCCTCTATTCATGACCCAATTAAAATTTGACAATGTAATTATACCCCTTAAAATGGTTGACTAAATGTGGGATCTAATTTTATCTTTCTTTCTTTGATTATTATTCTGAGTAAAATCTTTCCTAAATACTATCATTCTGGATATGGTCATTCTGAATACGATCATACTGGGTACAATATTTTCCTTCTCGATCCTGAGTACGATCATCTTGGTCATGGAAAATTATTATGATGCATCTGGATGATCAGATGTTATACTAAATCATATACTTTTTCCTTATCTTCCTTCTTGATATTATTAATTTAGGTATGATTTCTTTTCAATCAACATCAACTATTTATTATCTTCCTCCTAGATACCATTACTCCAGGTACAATCACTCTAATTATTATCCTTAACATCTTCTTCTTTTCAAAAAAAAAAAATCACCTATAATTTTTTTTATCCACCATTTTTCACCAATATTGCATCATATGTTCTCCATTTAACATATGATTTATGTTAAATACAAATCAGTAATGAATCATCAAATTTTATTTTATCTTCATCATCAAAATCCTATTATTTTTAAAAACAAATACTTATTTTTTACCAGATCTAGTTTGAATCTAATGTCCATTTACTTCCTGCAATATGATTTCTATGTGTGAAAAATTCCCACTTTCTAGATAACAATCAAGTCCTTATTAAGAATGTTTTACATCCTCATCGATGTATTTTTCCATACATAACCGAGGTTGAGTTTGATTAGAAAAACATATTCTAGAATTTCTTCTCCATGTTACAATGTAAAAAAATGGAGTCTAGTTTGTAACATAAATTATTGGTTAGTATAATTGCCTCAAAATACAAAGATAAATTATTTTATTTCATCATTAAATATTATTTATAATAAAAGGAAAATGCCTTCCTGTTTCAGGCCGGTCTTGACCATCTTCCCATATGGATACTTCTTTGAAATAAGATCCATAAATCACTAAACATTGTATTCCCATGAAATGGATAAATTATAAAAATTTAAAGGCTACATGAGATTAATAATTATAGGAAACAAGAATTATTGAATACAAAACCATGCTGTCCAAAAGTATGGATGATAAAAACCTATTTCTTTATACATATTCATCTCTTCTTAAACCATATATTTTATTCATCCTTCCAAGAATACAAAACAATTTCTTTTTCTATATCCAATCCTAATAAATAAATATAAAATAATTGAATTAAAATTTGTTGGAAACAAATGTTCATCTTTAATTTAGAAAATGATTATATTGGTAAACAATTATTGAATATGTCTTCATGATTCCCCAATGTTAGATAATAAAATAGATTCAATTCCTTCTTCTCCATATGATTTTTTGTGAAATGATATTTTATATCAATATGTTATGGCTGAGAATTTTTTACATGATACTTGGTGATATTGATATCTATATGATTATCTCATCCCAAGAGCAATGGTAACTTCTCTTCAACACATAAATCATCCAATTGAGTTTTCATCAACATAAGTTGAGTAGAGGTTTTTGAGTGGAAACAATATACTTATATTTATCCATACTGAGAGTTACATAATTCTGCATCATTAAATACCAAGTAAAAAATTATTTTCCTAAACGAATACTCCACCAGATGTGAATATTTAATCATCAACATTTCCTACCCAAACAACATCCAAATACCCAAAAAATTCAATACTATATGAGCTGAAATACCTAATTTTGAATTCTGTTGTGCCTCCGATGTACCTAATACAACTTTTTATAGAAGTTAAGTGTGATTATGTAGAATATCAATGAAATAATTCATACAATGTAACAACTTAAACAAGGTTGGATCTAGAGGTAGTCTAATACAATAGGCTTCCAATCAACATTTGATACTATTTCTGATCAAAATATTTTACTTTCCTATATTTGGAAAACCTTGTTCCCACAAATGTGGGAATGAAATCATGTTTTTATTCCTCCATTCCAAACCTCTTGAGATTATCCTTAAAATAATATTCATGACAAAGAATGATTTGTTTTACTTTTTATAGGATTTTTAATCCATGAATGTTTTTCATTTCTCCTAGCATGTAAGTTACATATATCTTCATCATTTCATCATCAAATCATTCACATGATCATTAATAATTCCCATAATATATATTATCATAAAAAATTAATTACAATGATGAAATTATCTTGACATTCTATGATATAAATATTTATATCCACTCTTCCTATAATAAAATTCATCATCCTTAAGCATATACCAAAAAAGTAATATCATTTCCCAATATCTTGTTTTTTCCCATATAAGTCCTTTTTCAATTTGCACATAGAATATAGTTTTTTCAAAATAAGGAATCAATTTTTTAAAATATTGACATCTTCTTTATGATTACCATTCTAGAATGTGGATTTTATATCAAATTGGAATATCTTTTACACTCAATGTGAATCAATAAATATAAATATTATAATTCTTTAAAGCATTCCCCCTAGTGAAATGGTTTCATTAGAGTCAATACCTTCGATTTTTTAATAAATCTTTCACACCTATCATTAATATATTCTTATCACTTCTTAGGATTCATTAATCTTCTTTCAAAAAAAAACATTTTTTTCGAATAATTCTTTTCCTTTGGTATGATTTACCATATAAAAATCCTTTCAATTTAGTGCAACTCATTATTTATTCATTGAACCCATTCTAGATGCTGTAAATATTATTTCAAATCATTGATTTCGACTTTAAAATATAGAGATGTATGTGTAATTGAATGGATTTTTGTTCTTCTTTTGATTCCCCCTATGTGGATCCTTTAATATTATCTGAACCATTATATGATTCCTCACCAAATGATGAAATTTTTTATAATATTCTTCATCACATGAAATATCCAAGTCCAGTTATTCATCATGGTCTGGATTAAAATTGATCATTTCCTGATAATTATTTTTTCCTTTATCTCTCTCAACCTCCTTGTATTTTGGAGCACGTTTTTATTTCTCAGATCCTTCAATCACATTCACATCAATTGAATGAAAATTAATTTTTTTCATTTTTAAATAATATGTATCCTATTTTTAAGGGTAATACCCATGAATTATTACATATTCATCTTTTCTCTCAAACATACCATACTTTCCACCTTTACTTTTTACAAAAAAGGAATCCCAATAAAATAAGGTTATTTAAACTTGATGTTTTTCTATAAAAAATTAATTTTGTGTCATACGTGATTGAGGTTTATAGAAATAATAATTCTGAATATAAGCTTCAATACTCATATCATTCCTCTAAATGTAATGAGAATGACAATTGTAGGATGAGAATAAGAATGTGTAGATTTTGAATTACATTAGGGGGGTTGAATTATAGGTTTAAAAACGTTCTTTTTTATCCATGAGGAAAACTATGTTTAACAATGTTAAACATGGTCAATTAAAAAACCAAAAAATATGTTCTATAAGGCATACTTGTTAGGGTACAGAAATATGGTTCCAGGATGGAAACATAAGTATTTTTTACTTAGGTAATTATTCTACCTTAAAGTGTATATAATCTTATTTATTAGAGTAACTAAAATAATAAGAAAGAATAATAATTTTATAATTTAATTCTTTATCAAAATTAACTAGAAAAAAACATGAAAAAAACAAGTAACAAGTAGAAAATCATTTAACACAATGATTAGGGTATCCTACAACCTTGGATAAAGGCCCCCTGATTAATAAAGTCAATATATTATGTCTTACCCATATAAGAGAAATTCATCGAATGAAATATAAAAATATTTCTTTTTTATCCCTAACATCCCTTGATCCTTATGTTAATTGACACCTATGAATTCATATCCCCAAAAGCCCTTTATTGTACTCATCAAAAATCAGAGTCGCCTGAAGAAAGATGAACAAGATTTTTAGATCCTTACAATGCATGGGAGACTCCGTCACTATAGATCACTTCACAAAATGTAATATCTAGATTAATGGAACTATGTTGAGTCATTAAAATGAGCTTATATTTATAAACACATCTCAAATTTTCAACTCCTATCTTTTAATGTTCATATTTTTCTTTGAATCTCGGAGAGACATTAACATGTGTCACTCAGGAAATGATTAGTTAGAAACAGATTGCAAGACATTGTTTCATAATAATAGAATGATTAAACAATGATATTACATAACCAAATATATTTATCCGAGTCTATGGAAATATAGAATTTGGAGTCTCACAAAAAAACATTAAGAGTCTCTAAGACATGGGTATTCAGATTTTGTTTTACAATGAATTTAGAATATGAATTCTATCGATTTAAGAGTATGAATTCAAATTAATTAGGTATCTGAATTATGAGGAATTCAGAGTCTTAATTATTTGGAATTTATTTTACGAGTTCTATCGAAATTGTAGTCCAAATGATGGGGAATTCGGAATCATAATTTCATTGAAATCAGAGTCATGATTTCATAGAATTTGAAGAATCATTTTTAGAGAACAAGGTATCTAGATTTTATAGAATTCAGTGTTTTAATAACTTAGAATTCAGAATCTGAACACCCAACACTCTATATCCAATAAATTAAAATACATCAAGGTTTTACATGGGAATATTAATTTTAAACATAGTGATAAAATGGGTTTTATTTAGAGCAAATATAAAAATAAAAAATGAAATAAGTGTTAAAGATAAGAATTTCATCATAGAATGAAAATTTTCATTATAAAAGTAATCCTTATGAAAATTATTTTAATTAACAAAAAGTTTTTGTGATATTAAAAATATAGATGAAAAGAAAATTCATAAGGAAAATTTATTGACCCAACAATCTCCCCCTTTTTGGAATGTAGAAACATCCATACGGAATAGAATAAAATGACTATGAATTTTTTTTATGAACATAAAAAAAAACTTGTATCCCTTTACATATGTTTTTTGGCGAATACGAATAACTCCCCCATATGTTTTTAAATCCATATGGATCATATTATTGAATTCCTTAATGATATTTTTATTTTTATTTCACAATGAAATATTCATTCACTAAACTCCCCCCTTAGATAGACCCCCCTTACTTAAGGAATTTTTATCCTTCATCCGATTTGAGTTAAAATTTATTTAAATTATCATTATTATTTAGGATAGATAATTTTCACCCAAAAACATTAATGTAAGAAAGTCTAGGTTTTCTACCATTCCCCAATTCCTAATGAGTTTTACTCAGAAAATGTCAATAAAAATTCGATTTATTATATACAAAATAATTATATCTTCATCCCGAAAATGGTTATCCATAGAATATTCACTCAACATGGTTTACATTATCTCTTGAAGAATTCGATTTCTTCATTCAACACACCATTATGTTATCGATTTAATCGAGAAGAGTATTTTTTAGTAATTCCTTTCTTACTACAAAAAGTTTAAAAATCAAAATATTGAAATTCTCCTCCATTATTACTATGAATAGAAATAAATTTTTTCTCTCATTTTTCAAATGGGATATATAATTTTTAAAATATGAAAATTCATTATATTTATTTTTTAGAATATAGACCTACATAAAGCTAGTGTTATCATCAATTGAGAAAAATACATAATATTTTCCCTATTAATTCTATTATGTGTTGTTCATGAAATATACATATAAACTAACTATAATTCATATGAAGTTGATACTTAATTGATTAATTTAAAACATCATTTATATTTCATTCCAAATTGACAAGGATAATAAAATTTTGATGAATAAAATATAACCTCTAGTAGATCATTAACATGTATTTTCTTTGAGAGATTACATAACATCATAAGTTTATAGTGTCCTAACCTTCCATTACATAATCAAGATTTCTCTTCTATTAGACTAAGTCAATGTAGAACGTGGATTCTGTGGTCATTTATGTTTAGTGAGTATACATTCTCTTACCTATGGGTAGAAGAAAACGCTTTTCATTGGAATTGTGTACTATGAATTTATCATTCCAAAAAATCAAAATGTAACCTTTATCACATAATGGGATAAATATAAAGAATATTTAATTATGATCATTTAATAATTAAAAATTTAAATCAATGCTTTCTAAAGATGAACAATGTAACCTATATCAACAATTTCTCCCTAAAAATTCCCTATGAATGTTTTTTTCCTCCTTTTTTATAGGTAATATTTTCAAATAAGTTCTTGTTACCAGTCATATGTTGAGAACATTCGTTTTCCATATACCATGTATTTATTTTTATTCATTCTTTGTTTTGATATAAATAAAAGAGGTAGACATCAGAATCCAAAAATTCTTGAATCCTGAAATTTCTGAAAGTAGAATTGAAGGGATCAACATTTTCTTGACAAAATAAGCATTATGAAAACATAAAGATTGGATTTTTTGTAAAGAAAATTTTTTCTCCCAATGTCCACTATATTGGAATATACTTCCAAATGGAGGACTTTGATGAGAAAAATTTATATTAATAAAAAATTGTTTTGAATTGGTATAAAAAAATCCAAAATGATTCATTAATGTATTAATTGGGGAATACATATTGTTAATTTTTTCCTTACCATAGTTAATATTTTACAGAAATTTCATTAAGGAAAATATATCTAACATTAGTTATATAAAAAAATTATCGTCAATAACATTAGTTTTAATACTATAGTTATCCATTAAAATATTTTTCATAGAAATTTCAATTTCAAGATCTATTGAAAGATTATCCTTATAAAAATTTACATATGTATGGTTTTTAGAAATAATTTCCCAATAACATATTTTCTGATTAAGGTATATATAAAGATATGCTACTTCATAAGTAAAAATATATATTCCATAATTTTGGTTCCCGAACTTTTTATTGCTTTACAATTCTCAATTTCATGGTGTTTGGAAAATATTGATTCTTTTTCATAAGAAGGTAAAGTATTATCTTTTGAAGAGGTATATTCATAATCTAATTATTCCTAATATTTATTATCTATATAAATTTTCATTCAAATATATATCATAAATAGATTCGGTAATGGGAACCTTTTCCATTAGATAATGAATTTCAATTGGTATTTTGGCTAGTAGCCAAGATTCTTCTAACTAGAATATTCAATCACCGAGGATTCAGCAGATGAGTCACCACCACTGTAACTTCAAGTATCACGATCCTTTAATACATTCTTATCCTTATAATTATAATAAATTTTCATTTTTCTCTCATAATGATTTTCTATCCTGTCTTTTATTTTAAACATAAGATAGTCTGTCCTGATATGTCCATCCCTTTTTCATTCATTACACATGACTTATAAATCCTTCTTCTCATTTCTGTAAATATTCTTATATTATACCAAAAATTATTATTTCCTACTATCTTTTTCATCCTTCAAACAGGATTAGCTATATCATTTTAAGAATGTTCTCTTTCAGTGGATTCAGATATAACAATGAAATTCATAGACATAGATCTTGTAACCCTTTATGGAGACTTGGATTTAATAGATGTAAAGGAGAAAATTCTATTTTCATTAATTATTTTATTCATATTATAATCTATTTTCATTCTTGTCTAATGATGAATAAGTGATAAAAAATGTGCATCATGAGAGATTTGAGATATTTTCTATTCTCTTCAATATCGGTTCTATTTGATTCTCACTCATTGGGCATTATGTAAAATATCTTTTCCATAAGAGAATCATTATTAAGGCCTTCATATCCCATAAATTTTAGACTATTCACAATAGTCATAAATGTTTCTTGAAACTTACAAAGAGGTTATCCATAAGGAAATAAGATTCCTTAAAATTCATCCATCAACATAGATTTTTTAGACTCTATCACTACAGAAGTTCAAAAATGAATAATCATAGGTTTCTTCTAGATATAGTTATCATCTTTAAAAGAGGAAATTTTACTATATATATTCCTAGTCATAGAATACAACAATATATTGTGTACCTTGTAATTTAGTTGATATTTTGAATATTCTTGGTTTGTAATGGTTTTGGATTCCTTGTTAGGAATTTTGTAATCCCCAGTGAGCATAAAAAAAACTATCTACTCCAATGTTAATGATATAGGTCTTTATTCTATATCTTTATTACTCATAATAATCAAAATAAGAAATATGTGTTCATGTTGGATTCAATTTGGCAATAGAACCAATATTTATTCCTGCCATTCTATAAAGAAAATATCTCACAACAAAACATGTTAATAGAAAAAGATTATAAAAAATGAAAAAAATATCTAAGAAGAACTTAAACAAAGAAAAGATATGCTAAAATAACATAGAACATGAAAAATCATGACCAAGAAAACTATTATGTGTATATAAGTATTTCATAGACTTGCTCATATACCAACTGTACGATCAAAATATGAATGTGCAGATCCTGAATTATAGAAGGGTGGTAAATTTTTTGTTTAAAAACATTTGTTTTCAACCATAACTAAAACTATGTTTATCAATGTTATACAAGGTAAATTCACAAAACCTAAAATATGTTCTATAAGGTAGGCTTTCAAGGTTTCAGAAATACGATTTTGCAGAGGGATCATAAAGAATGTTTACATAAGTAAAAATTCATCCTTAAAGCATATAGAATCATATCTATCAGATTAAAAAAAAGTCTAAGAATGTATAAGAATATTATACATTCTTTTTTGGTCAAAATTTTATGAAAATAAATTTGAAACAAAACAATTAACATGTAAAAAATCTTTTAACCCAATGAGTAGGGTATCTAACTATAATGGATAATGATTCATTTATTTATACATTCAAAAAATTATATATTACCTACACTAGGGTAATCCCTTGAGGGGAATATCATCATTTTTCTTGTTATCCCTAGAATCCAGTGATCTTTATGGTAGATAGAACATCTATCTTCTTGTCCATGAAATCCCTCGATTGTACGCAACATCAATAAGAGTCACACAATGAAATATGTACAAGATGTTTAGATCTGCACAATGCATGAGAGCCTCTCTCTAGAAATCACCTTACTCCATTTAATACCTAGATTTATGGAACTATGTTGAGCTCGTTCAAATGATCTCTTATTTATAAGAGAATCGCCAATGGTTGGCTTCCTCATCCGACAATCATTTTTTCCCTTGAATCTTGGAGAGAACTATACATCTGTCACTCAACCAATAGTTAGTTAGAAACCGATTGAATGACATCGTTTTATAATAATAGTATGTGTAAGGGAAATAAAATTACATAACCAAATATATTTTTCATTGTCTAATGAAAAATATAATTTTGTGTCTAACCAAATACACATTCATAGTCTATACGACATAGAAATTACGATTCTGTTTTACAATGAACTCAGAATCATAATTATATAGATTTCAGAGTATAAATTCCAATGAATTTGAAATATAAAAACATAGGAATTCATAGTCTATATCTGGTGGAATTTAGAGTCTGAATTCTAAGGAATTTAGTGTTTTAGTTATGAGGAATTTAGAGTCTGAATATTGAGGAATTTAGACTCTTAATTCTGAGGAAGTTGGTGTCCTCATTTTGATAAATTATGAGTCCAAATTTTATGGAGTTCAAACATTGAATTCTAAGGAATTTAGAGTTTAAAAATAGTACACTCTATATCTGAGGATTTACAAAAGAAACAGAATTTTATACTTATTACTAAAATGGGCTAGATTTAGAGAGATTGTAAAAATAAAAAATGAAAAGAATGGTAAAGATAAAAATTTCATTAGAGATGTTAAAATTTATTTATGAATATAATCCTTATGGTTAATCAATCTACCTAAAGATAAATTGATTGTGATTTTCAAAACATATATAAATAAAAATGTTATAAGGAACCCTTATTGACTCAATAAACATGATAATTTCATATTGTTCATTCCATTTAAAAAATTATTTTACTATTTATTTTATGAACACCATTTTGTTAAGGAATTAATGTGGAAATATACTCATAATTAATTCCATGATTCTAAGAAAATTCTTCAAACTGCAAAATTTTATATTATCCAACATTACCTATTGGAATCTTATTGACTGAATACTCACATTTTTTCTCATCATTTCTTTTGGAACATTTATACATTCATAAAGAATATTATTTAAGTTTCACATACAAAACATTAGTAATGAGAGTTAAACCATCCATTAATGAAATGAAGTACTTTTCTACATTTTTTATTTTCTTATTGACAACAAAATATATAAACGACTCATCTATAAGAGTTTTCGGAAACAAATATCAACTTTAATATACACATTATTTGTAGTCATTCATTTCTTGAAGATTGTGAAACTCTAATATTTTTTTGGTGTAAAATAATGAATGTCTTTAACACTATATCTTTTAGATAATTTTATCATTTTTTCAGAAAATATGTTTCCAAGCAATTTATTCCAAAACTGATTCTCTTTAACCAAGCTCACGTAACTACAGTTCTATATCTAACCAACTTGATTCAAATTTCATTTTGTATATTGGCCTCTTGTAACAATTTTCCCGTATTCTTAACTCTTTACAAAAGACCCAAGTTCCCTAAAGTTAACTTTTTTACCTTCATCACACATTTGTAAAATGCTGAGAAATTGTTTTGTTACCTGCCAACATACAGGTTTGTGTTGGATTTTATCTTTTCCATTAAAATTATATTTGAACCAACGCAATTGATTTTCAATGATTCATCATTTCCAAATGTTAGAGTTTTTTATTTAATATATTTCACATTACTCAACATTTTTATGACTCCAATAATGTGAGAAGAACATTCACTGTCAAGTACGTAAGGTTGTTCCTTCATTATACCATTCAACGATGTTTCAACAAAAAGATATCATTATCCATTCATTTAATTATACACTTAATACTTGTTATTATTGTTACGGTTTTTGTGTGTGTTCTGGTAACAAAAAACATCGCATTTTATGATTTCTAGGTTGTTCTATCCATTTTATAATAGTTTGAATGGGTTGGAACTTATATTCAATATTCATTCCACTCTTTTCAGACATCATCCCTAAACCATTATTGGTCTTATTATTTTGATGGAATTAACTTCCACTGAATATTTTTGTTTCCTATCATGTGGGTTAATTGTATTGTTGATTATTGAACATAGACATACTTGTCGTGTGTTTGAATCTCCCACAATACCAGTAATAAATATAGATTTAATATTTGTCTATAAAACATCCATATTGATTAATATGTTAATATGTTTCTCAACCACCTTATCATCTTTAAATTATGGTCCCCTAATAATTATATTATAAATTAGACTCATACTCTAATTTTCAACATTATTGGGAAAATAATAATTTAAAAATATTCAGCAATTATGGTTCTTTGAGACTTATGAATTTATGACTTTGTTGGTCTTGGCCACATTTAAAACATTCCCATAATTTTTCAGTTCACAAAAAATTACATATTTTTTCACCACCATTGAAGGTAAAATTTCTAGATCCTTATTTCAGATTCTCATTCTAAGAAACATCAACAACATTAGTGACGATGAAATAATCAATAATGTTTGTGTAAAACCCAATGAGTAGAAATCGTAAATAAAAATTCTCTTACCTATTAGGTATCATAAGAAACATACACCCAATAAATAAGGATAATTCAATGATGATATAAATACCAATTAATAAATGTATATTACACATGGAATATAATCACGGGTAGTAAATACACCACATAAAATGAAATATTGGAAATATATCATGAATTTCAAGGGAATAAGAAGTGAGATGAAAACACCTTACCATGTTGTAATCAATTTATTCAAATTACCAAAAGATAATAACCAAAAAATGAATAATATAATACAATGAATATAAATATAATAATGATAATATATATCAAATGGATGTACACAACACACCACATGCAATAAATAAGTGGTGAACAATGTAAATCTCACGGGATTAAATGTTAGATAAGAAACCCCTTACTTCAAGTCCTACTTTTCTTGTATGTTCCTTGTTATTCATGAATAATAAACATAAGTTCTTTTATACTTGATTAAAAATATTTTTCATGTTTTATTATTATTTTTATATCACTTATTATTTTTCTATAACAATTATTTAATTATTTGAGTACATATCAGACATTTTGTCGATTTTAAGAACTTGAGTAAAAAATGAACTTGTTGTAATTATAAATTGTCCATCTGTTCAAAACTATATTAGCTCTAGAATCATATTAATGACAAAATATCGATTATATCATATATATCTAGTATATATATGTAATTATAATAGTACACAAAATTTGGTTATATGAAATGAAATGCACTAGTCAAGTAGACGATAAGTCGTATGTACGAATAAACACTATTTTCAATTCTATATCGTATTTTATTGGATTGAAAAATTGATGATACGTATGTATATTATAATTAAAGTATAATATAATATATAATTTTACTTAATACATTATTTATACATCCCACATAAGGAATGAACGAGTCATATTACTTTGAGGGGGTGGTAGTCTGCACTTCCCCAAATGAAATTATCGAATTTACCCATTAAGGAAACCAACACAGTATGTTGTAAATAAAAAATATATAAGTAAAGAGACAATATAAATATAATATATATCACATATAAAAATAGTTCCATCACAATGGCCACCATGAAGGAACGTTGGAGATACTTGAACAATCATCGTTTCGTGAGGCAGTAGTTCACCATCCACAGAAACTGTATTATCATATCCATTAGATGGAGGATTGATGATGTTTAGTTGGAATAAATATCATAAAAACAACCTTATATATTGAGGATACTATCTTTTTCTTTAAAATAAATATAAAAAAGATTTTAGGTGGCAGAAGTAAAATAAAAGAAACAAACTTAAGAGAAGACGTTATCTTTAAATTACGTAACTCTCTTGGGATGGATCCAAAAGGATTACATGAAGTGAACTCTACCTAAGGTAAGGCTTAAATGAGGAATATCAGGATTTAGGTAGCTTAATTGGACAGATTTTGGACGATCCATGGGGCTTTAGAGGTGTGAGGAATGGGTTATAATTTGCGGCCTTTTATATGGGGAAATGGGCTCTTTAAGAATGTTTGAGATTATTATTTTATTATATAATGATATTCAGTTTCTAAACATCCAAAACGCATTAATGATAAAAATAAGATGACTCATGTTTTTAAACAAAAATAACCAATAATAATTGGATAGGTTTTAGATATTGTTTAAAATTTTATAGTCTTATTTATTTAAATAATTGAATGATGAGGTAAACACTACATCATTATTGTATCATAAATATGAATATTTATTTGATGTTTAAAAATTATAAAAAGAATACTATGATGTATGAAATATTTTTTATTCAATTGAATATTTCTATTTGAATAGAGAACATATATAACCCCATGTAAAAAATGATTTTCTAAAAGTTATATGTTTAAGTAATATGTATCTTTATGTTAAATTTATTTTACTATAAAGTGTCATTATCACTCCCATGTGGTTCCATGGGGTCCCAAAATAGACCCAAAGATGACAACTATCAGAAATGTATCAACCACTAATATTATGAATCATATTAGGGTAATTTAATATTATTATAATACAATCTTGTTACATGTATTTACAAGATTTAACTTTTAACCATGGTAAATAAAATATTTACTGATGTAAATATTTATATTGTCTGAAAATAATAGTTACTTTTAATTTTTTTTGGAAAACCTAATTCAAAATATGGAATCCAATTTTTCAAATTCAAAACATTGAAGTGGTAGGTGTTATTTTAAATTTAATTCCCAATGTTAAAACAAAAAGTGTGTTTTTATGAAATAATAACTATCAAAAGATTGAAACTTGTTTATGTGCAATTTCAAATAGAAATTAATTCCAATGACCACAATTGGATTAAATGGTAAAAATATAATTTAATTGAAAATTAAAATCATTTAATATGATAATTTATCAATACAATTACATTAGATTAAAAGACAGTTTAGAATTTAAATACTTTAGTTTTCACTATTCCTTAAAAAATGACCATTATAATAAATATATCCAACAATTACCCAATTTAAATTTTGATGTTACTATTATAAATAAATATATTGTTTTTCAAAATTTGACATATAAATGTGAAAAAACTATATTTAAAAAAGGGTTCACCGTTAAAAGGTATTAAATCCAACTTTTAAAGAATATTAAAGTATTTATGCTAAAAATTGGATTAATTCAATTTTAAGCCTTTAAAATTTATTGGATATATTTAAAAATATTTAACAAACATATATAATAATGTTTTTATTAGTTTTATTCATTCCCAACAATACAATGTCTAGGTGTTAACCACTATTTAAATTAATAATAATATTATATTATTTTTTGGTATAACACAATGTTGTTTGCAACATATGTTTTCAAATAAACCCATTGTTTTGTATCAGGTACAAAAAAATCATAGAATCTACTTTAAAGTAAAATTAATATTCAATTTAAAGATTTAATAAATATGAAAAGTTTCATATTCTTTATTTACCTAGTTTGTTAAATCCTCCCCCTTTTGGAAATTGCATCCATGCAATTTTAAAGTTGGTATTGGAAACTTGATTGAATGTCTCACATCATAAATTAGTAAATAAAACTATCACATTAAAGGAAATAATGATATGTACAATGGTCACATGAGATATCCCATAGTATGATTCCATGAAAACATGGATATATAGGAGAAACTAATTGTCATGTTCTTATGGAGAGTGATAGAAAACATGATTAGTAGAAAGCTAACCACTAGAAAAAAACCATGTGATGGGTTAAATGGTCATTGATTCCCCAGTATGAAAAGTTAACATACACTATTTTTTGTTTTATGTTACCTTTCATAATGTTGAGGAATTTATTTATGTGATTAACTATGAATATAAGGCAACACACTTACTGTCATATAGACTTTTATCCTTTAATAAATTCCAATCACAAACTCATCTATTCTCCAAATGTAATGTATTAAAAATCACATGGTCAAACCTGAAGCGCTAGAATCAATATCTTGAGTATCACAGAATCTACAACAGATGATCTATATATTTTTACTATATTTAGACATCAATCAAAACCAAAAAGTTTAGTACAAGATCAGGAAATCCCCAAAAAGGATAATCATTTATAAAAATAAAAACTACTAATAATTTTAAAAATTGAACAAGCAAAACCCAAAGTTCAATAAATACTTTCCAATAAATAATTGTCCTTAAAAAACTTCAATATAATATAAACTGATATTGAATCCCAAAACTCAGAATAATTTTATTGTATAGTCTTCCATGTTAAATTGTTTCCCTAAATGACATCCAATAATCTTAAAGTAACATTAATAAAATTAATTAACCAAATCACATATTCTATATGGTTGATAAATAACATAAACCCAAATATTTCGATAATAAAACATAGATAAAAATCAACCATTACCCCTCAAATTTAATCCAATATTATTCTATTTTCATTAGGAATATAATGTTAACAATAGAGTGAATGTATTCTAAAATAACATTTATTACATAATAACAATATCATTTTCATATATTAAGGATATCTATTTGATAATATATAAAATCCAAAATAAACTTATTATTGGTCAATAAAATCATTTTACTAAAAGAAGTACTGACACTAACTAGGGACATTATGTAGTCTAGTGGTATGTGATAAATCTCAATCGTACTTTGGTTGTGGGTTTGATTCAAGAAACTTTGTCTTATGCGACGGGTTGTCCCATGGTGTATTGGTTGTCCCTTTTCAAAATCAATATTTTATAACATTCCAAAAATGAGATAAATTCATCAAAATAACCATAACATAATTTAACCACTAATTTTATCTCATACCTCGCATTTTCATCCCAAAAATCAATAACTTTTTTTTCCACAAATTCATGGATGATATAATCCTAAATGGTTATTTATTACCATATCCAAAAATGAAAAAAATAATTTTTCCTTGAATAGAATTTTTACATAACAAACTATAGGGTTAAACATACAAGAGAAATTTTTCCCAGTTAATCCCATCTACAAATAGCACTAATACTTGAAAACATTTCTCAATACAATTATTTCCACATAGTTTCTTTCCTTGACCAGAGGTTATCCAATATAATAGGGAACTGACTCGGGTAATGCCCATGTCCCATACATTTATGCAAAATGACTATAAATAGATTATTGGGATCATTTTTATTTTCTCCAATAGTACACTTTATTTTTTCTCATCAATTATTTAATTTAGGTTCTTCCTTCCCACAAAAAATAATATCTCTGTTCTATTGAGAAATTGCATAGGTGCCTTTTTCCACATTTCCAATATAATTTAAATTGAACATTCTATTCTCCATGATCTCCACTGATCTAGCAGTTATCATTCACTGCCTTTCACATATTTATTGAGTCTTGGAGTTTGTTAATATATTTTTTGTTGATCATACTTTTGGAAAACAGATTTTGAATGAACATGAAATCTTATACTCCTATCAACATTCCATTTCGTTGCTCATTTCCACCACCATTACAACCTTGTACATCATGTTCATTATTTTTATGAAATCCTTGGAATCCATCCATTTACTAAAAACAAAAATAACATTGTGAGTAACAATAGTCATCAAATCATTTAGCTAATATCATGACACCTTATTTTAAATCTAAAACAACTTAAGATTAACCTGGGTTATTTATTTTCATCTTATAATAAAATATTTCAAATTAGATTGTAATGAAAATGTCAATTATCCTAAGAATAACTCCTCAGAGGTTCTATACCAATAGTGTACCTAGAATAATAGTAATTCTCCAGTTCTCATTCGAGTCTAGCTTAAAGTGGTGTCTTTAGGTTTTACCCCTAGGTACATGTAACACCAAGAGATATTATGAAAAATATTCTTTTTTATTTTATTGATGTCTTGTGTTTTACACTACAACAAAAGGATCTTTCACTACACACATCCCTGACTTGGTAGGCATTACACACAATTGCGACCTTCCACGATAGCGTCTGTATTACGCAATACCGAGTTTCACTAAATGAGATATTATTATAATATTATTATGAACTAGCCGTTATGAATAGTAATACCCACTTTTTGAAATTTTATAAATTTTATCTTTCAAAACGGACTTAATTTTTTGATTCAGAATATCGATATTAGCTTAGGGTGAAATTTTGTTATTTTTCGGATAACATTCATATTCTGATGAATAGTGAAAATTACTAAATTTTAATTAAAAACAACTTTTTTAATCAAAATAATTAATAGTGACAAATTATTAATTTTAGTGTTTTTAAAGTATATTAAGAATTTATTTTTACAATTTAATACAATTTTTGTCATTGGATGTAATTTCACATTTAAACTAGATATAAATAAGTGTCAATCTTTTGATAGTTATTATCTCTTAAAAACACGCAATTTCTTTTGACGACGAGAATTAATTTTTAAATTAGTTAATGTAACTGATATTTTTTTAATTTGATAAAATAGACATCATTTTTGAATTCATAATATCAAATGTTGCTTAGGACAAGTTTTTGGTATTTTTCTGGAAACATTCATTTTTTGATTAATAGTGAAACCACTAAGTGGTAGTTAAAAAACCAAATTTTTCATAAAACCTAATTTTACCACATCTGGGAGTGGAATTTAGAAAATCTGAGAGACATGGTTAATATCAAGGACTAAAATGTGGTTCAATGAGATGAAAATAATTTTTGATGAATAGTAACTTTTTACTTTTTTTACCACAGTTAAAAGTAAATAGGGTAATTAAGGGTAAAAGTGTTATTATTATTACCCTAACACAAGTCCTTATTCTATTGGATAAGTGTAATTCGACAAAAAAACATCCTTAGGAATAAAATATGACCATTTAATCCCACTTGGATTAGATTAGGACATTTATTATCACTTTATTTAAAGAATTGTTAAAATAGTTAAAATCAATGTTTACTAACTATATCATTTTTAATATAGGGTTATTCATTAGATAAATTCCACTATAAATATTAATTAGAGAGCTAAAAATATTTCCAACATAATGATATTTTATTTGTAAATTTTAGACTTAATATAATTTAATTTATTTAAGATACAACGATGATGCAGTAATTATCCTATTAATGAAATATTGACATAATTGATGTTATAAATACACAAATAAATGTAATTTGAGACCTTTTATGAATTCCAATACTTTTCTATGTTAATATTTCATGTAGTATTTATTTAATTAATTTTTTTCTAACTAATCATTCTTTTATGATTTTCACAAAAATCAATTACCAAATAGTGTCAAAATTGACATAAATTGTTTTTAAAACAAATATTATATTATTATAATTGTTATTATATTCCTAAAAATCTATGGATCGTCCAAGATACTTATATCATGATAGGTGTATCATAAATGGACCACTTGGGGGTTTCTTGGATGTATATGGTATGTTTATTGACTATATAATATAAAAATACAAAGTGACATGGTAAATGTCAATCTAATTAACTAAGAGTTAAAACTAAAAGATAAGGTTAATATAATGACCTAAACTTGTCTAAATTCTATTGGATGAGAGGATTTCGACCCATACCCACCTTAGCTTCAAAATATATCAATTTGGAGCTATTAAAAACCGAATTTTACTTTATAATAAAATATTATTTTTCGTTATTCCAAAGGTGTCCCTCTCCTCCCTTATAAAAGGGAACCTCCTCCCTCTCTTCCTCACACAACATTGAGCCTTCATGCTCGGACAACCCATGCAAAATTATCTTTTTCCACTTCCCTAGAATCATCCTAGAGGTCCTATTTATCTTAAAAGACCAATTTTAGTGCCCTAAAAGGAAGTCTCAAAGAGGAGTTTCAAAGAAGGGGAGGTTCAGATACGTACGAAGCATATCGGACCTAAGGTAAGGGATAATTGTGTAAATCTATTTTTTATCCGAGATTTATTATTCATAAGTATTTACTGGGGTTATTTCTATCATCCATGTCCATGTTTTATAAAAGTGTATTCATGTATGTTTAAAGTCATTTTTACCCATTTTGAATTTTACCCCATGGTATGGAAGGAATTTTTCTTTTATTTACCCTACAAGGTACTTTATAACTTTTCTGAAAATAGTACGAGAAGAATATTTTTTAACGTATACCGCTTGAAATGATTTTTACGGTTTTATAAAGCCTTATTTTCATGAAGCATCATAAAAAATATTTCAAGACTATTTTCAACAAAATCCTTTTCTTTTAAAATTTCATGACATTTTGTTAATAGAAAATGATTTTGGAGAAAAAAGGATATTTTTCTCAAGAATTCATTTCAACTGTTTTATCAAAACCATTTTCCATCTAAAATGAAATTATTTCATATGTGTATGTTTCAAGTATAATGTCTTTATGTTTTAAATGGTTTCACTTTTCTCATTAGGAAATGATATCCATTTCTTTTATATGGATTATGTGATGATGGGATGATGTTTGTGAAACCCATTTTATTTATTGGCTTATGTATGTTTATTTAGTGGCACAAGTAAGAATGATTTCATTATGAGATGGATGGGACCTATATCTCCCTCCAATACATTGGTTAAAGATTTATATCTCATGAGATAGACATTGCAGGAATGGTAAGTTAATCCGATTCACTATTACAGGACTGGAACGGGGAGTGAACTCGATTCAGAAAGGGAATTTGTCCACTAAGATGGTATTGGCAGCAATGCCTTGGCTACTATGGAAATCATTACATGTGCTTAATGGATTCCACAATTACATGTTTTATTCCAATGCTATTTTATCATGATTTATGTTCCATTATGATCTATGCCTTATGTACTTCCATGTTTTATGTTGTTGCTCAAGATTTTGATGTTTAGAAATTATGTTCATGTTTTTACGTTCAAAGGTAAATGGTATGCTTTATTTTATCAATTCTCACCCTTACTGGCCATTTGAGATCAACCATTTTATGTTTTATTTTCCCCCAGGATTAAAAGAAATGTTTTATGTAAGGAAACATAAAGTGGATGATCTTTATGGGAGATGTTGAAGATCTTTCACCACAATTAGAAGATTATATTCCGAGTTTTCAAAGACACTAAACTATTACAATCCTTGTGTGTCTGTTTTTGTTATGTACTATGTTTTCCACAAAAGGAATGTAATTCCCATGTACGTCAGGCTTCAGGTCTCTACAGTTGGTATCAGAGGAAATGATTAGTAAACCTTTGGAAACTAGGATGCGAAAACGTTAGTGATATCCCTAGATATATTTCTATAGTATGTCTAGGGATGTCCCTAAGGATAAGTATACGTATAGGATAGAGTCCTAGAACTACAGAAACGATCTTAGAATTTAACCTAAGATGTTAGATATTGAGGGTGCTCCCCCTTTACTATGTTGTTTTTCCTAACATTATTTTTGCCTCTCACACTATTCTTTTTGGGTTTTAGAAAATGGCTGGAAACAAGATGATTCACGATAATGGAGAATATAATGGAAAATGGAATGATATTATTCATGAGAAACCTAATGAAATGGGATTTGGAAGGCCAAACATCATTATTATGTCGAATCAGCGATCTCATAATATGATCAATAAACTCAAATTTGGTAAGTTTCAGGACTCGGCTAATAAGAGAAAGATGGAGTTTCATAATGATCATAGAGGAAAGAAAGTTCAAATTCCCTTTAAGTAAATCATGTGGGAAGAGACATCAAGGAAAATGTTTCAAAGGAACTGGAAGATGCTTTGGGTGTGGATAAGAAGGACACAAAGCCAGTAAGTGCAAAGGAAAAGGTTCAGTTAACACCATGGATGAGGATAATGGTATTTCTACGACATCAACAAGTGTTAAATGTTGTAAATGTGGAATGTACGGGCATTATGCAAACCAATTCCCTAAGGGATAGTCTCATGAAGAGAATCAGTATGGTCGTATGGGTAGTATTTATGTTGATGATGATAAAGAGACTACAAAAGATATGAAAGATGAAAGAATTCTTGAAGCTTGGTCAATGGTTTAAGAAGATAGTGGAATGATTACATGTTTATCAAGTGTAATGTTGTATAAGTAATCTCATGATACTATGGAATAAAGAGACATATAAGGATTGTTACACTGTTGTCTTTCCTTATGTTTTGAAAGGGTATGATTAATGGTACCAGTAACCATGAAAGGTTATTCAGATATTTTTGGAATGTAGCTGATATGCGCATAATGATGAGATAAAAAGAAAATTAAATTTTTGATAGTATTCATGATCTCATGACTGATATAAAGAGAAGTTTATATCATGGTTTGAGTATATAGAATTTTTGGATTTTGGTATGGGGAAAGAGTTAACTTTTGACAACATTCATGTCTTCACTAAGATTTAATGTGTATTCATTTTTCAAGAGAATACATGATTAAGGTCTTCGAATGTTTGGAATGTGACCAACAAGACATATCTCATGATATATGGGGATCAAAGACGGTATTAACATGCTTGTTATATGAACTCTTTGGTAATTGTTTTCACTGTAATATGAGATTGGACAACTATATTTTGGATAATCCTAAAGATTGGAATGGATTATGTTAGACATAAGTTAGTATTGTTTAAGGATAGAAGTTTTTTTCGATATTATTTATGGGATGTTATAGTAATGTAGTTTTAGAAAAAGGAAAACCTACAGGATGGGCGGCAACCCAACGCGTCGGACAAGGCTGTGGGAATCGAACCCACAACCGAAGTGCGACTGGCATTTATCGCCTACCACTGGCCTACAGAAAGTCCCTGTTTAGTAGAAACTAGTTTTATTATATTAAGAAGTATTATATTTGAAGTATAAGTCCATTTTAGGAACCATATATGATTAATCTCACTATAGATCGACTTATTTATATTTAATAACTTTTGCTAACCTTTTGTTTGAGACAGATGGAATGACCAGCCATTCTATCACATGATCTGCTAACACTTCACGAATTAAAAATTTAACTTAATTTCTTTAAGAGATGAAGTTTAAATTGTTCAAGGCACGAACAACAATGAGATTGTACCAAAATAAAGTAAGTATTTATTCTAATTCAAATTCTTCAACTTTAGGGAAATGATCTTGAAAACCAAAAATGTTGTCCTAGTGCCCTTATATCTGATGAATCGTATGGTACCCTAGATCTTCACAAATTTTTGGATTTGTGGTTGTTGTCTTTTTCATAGACACGTTTTCTACCACTATCCATCAGAACATGATGATTAGATTTCTCTTCCATATCCATATTTTCACCTATGTTATCCTATGTAGAAACCCAGTGATTAGTTAATTTGTGTAACCGTTACGTTTGATACATTAGTTTTTAAATCCATGTTTTGGTATTCATTTTTACGATGTGGGTTTCTGTTAAAGAAGCATTCAAATAGTAAACCATTTATAACCCCGATGAATTTCGTGGGCGAAATTCATTTTAAGGGGGTGAGAATGTAACACCTCGAGATTTTATGAAAAATATTCCTTTTAATTTTATAGATGTCTTGTGTTGAATGCTACACCAAAAGGAGCTTTCACTACACACATCCCTGACTTGTCTTGCATTACACGCAATTGCGACCTTCCACGATAGCGTCTGTAGTACGCAATACCGAGATTCACTAAATGATATATTATTATAATATTATTATGAACTAGCTGATATAAATAGTAATACCCACTTTTTGAAATTTTATAAATTTTATCTTTCAAAACGGACTTCATTTTTGGATTCGGAATATCGAAACTATCTTAGGGTGAAATTTTGGTACTTTTCGGATAAATTTCATATTATGATGAATAGTGAAAATTACTAAATTTTAATTTAAAACAACGTTTTTAATCGAAATAATTAATAGTGATAAATTATTAATTTGAGTGGTTTTAAATTATATTAAGAATATATTTTTACAATTTAATACAATTTTGGTCATTGGATGTAATTTCACATTTAAACCAGATATAAACAAGTGTCAATCTTTTGATAGTTATTATCTCTTAAAAACACGCTATTTGTTTTGACGACGGGAATTAATTTTTAAATTAGTTAATGTAACTGATATGTTTTGAATTTGATAAAATAGACATCATTTTTGAATTCATAATATCAAATATGGCTTAGGCCTAATTTTTGGTATTTTTCTGGAAACTTTCATTTTTTGATGAATAGTGAAACCACTAAGTGGTAGTTAAAAATACGAATTTTTCATAAATCCTAATTTTACCGCTTTTGTGAGTGGAATTTTGAAAATCCGAGAGACACAGTTAATATCAAGGACTAAAATGTGGTTCAATGAGATGAAAATAATTTTTGGTGAATAGTAACTTTTACTTTTTTTACCACGGTTAAAAGTAAATAGGGTAATTAAGGGAAAAGGTGTTATTTTTATTATCCTAACACATGTCCTAATTCTATTGTATAAGAGTAATTCGACCAAAAACAACCTTAGAAATAAAATATTACCATTTAGTCACACTTGGATTAGATTAGGACATTTATTATAAATTTATTTAAAGAAGGGTTAAAATAGTTAAAATCAATGTTAAATAACTAAATAATTTTTAATATAGGGTTATACATAAGATAAATTCGACTATAAATATTAATTAGAAAGATAAAAATATTTCCAACATAATGCTATTTTATTTGTAATTTTTAGACTTAAAATAATTTAATTTATTTATGATACAATGATGATATAGTAATTATCCTATTAATGAAATATTGACATAATTGATGTTATAAATACCCAAAAAATGTAATTTGAGACTTTTAATGAATTATAATAATTTTTTATGTTAATATGACATGTTAGTATTGATTTAATTAATTTATTTAGAACTAATAGTTCTTTTATGATTTTCACAAAAATAAATTACCAAATAGTGTCAAAATTGACATAAAATAGTATTTGAAACAAATATTATATTATTAATTGTTATTATATTACTAATAATCTAAGGATCGGCCAAGATACTTATATCATGATAGGTCTAACATTAATGGACCACTTGGTGGTTGCTTGGATGTATATGGAATGTTTATTAACTATATAATATAAAAATACAAAGTGACATGGTAAATGTCGATCTAATTAACTAAGAATTAAAACTAAAATATAAGGTTAATATAATGAACTAAACTTGTATAAATTCTATTGGATGATATTATTTCGACCCATCCCCACCTTAGATTAGAAATATATCAATTTGGAGCTATTAAAAACCTAATTTGACTTTATAATAAAATAATAATATTAGTTATTCCAAAGGTGCCCCTCTCCTCCCTTATAAAAGGGCACCTCCTCCCTCTCTTCCTCACACCACTTTGAGCCTTCATGCTCGGCCAACCCCTGCCAAATTCTCTTCTCCACTTCCCTAGAAACATCCTAGAGGTCTTGATCTTCTTCAGAGACAAATTTTAGTGCCCTAAAAGGATGTCTCAATGAGGCGTTTCAAAGAAGAGGAGGATCAGATACGTACGAAGCATATCATACCAAAGGTAAGGGATAATTTTGCAAATCACATTTTTATCCGAGATTTTTTATTCGTAAGTATTTACTGGGTTTATTGCTATCATCCATGTCCATGTATTATAAAAGTGTATTCATGTATGTTTAAATTCATTTTTACCCATTTTGACATTTACCTCATGGTATGGAAGAAATCATTCTTTTAATTAACCTACAAGGTACTTTCTGACTTTTCCGACAAAAGTACAAGAAGAATGTTTTTTTTATGTATACAGAAAGAATGTATTTTTACAGTTTTATAAAGCCTTATTTTCATTAAGCTTACTATAAAATATTTCATGACTATTTTCAACAAAATCATTTTCTTTTAAAATTGCATGACATTTTGTTAAAAGAAAATGATTTTGGACAAAAAAGGATATTTTTCTCAAGAATTCATTTCAAGTGTTTTATCAAAACCATTTTCCATCTAAAATGAAATTATTTCATATGTGTATTATTCAAGTATAATGTCTCTATGATTTACATGGTTTCACTTTTCTTATTATTAAATGATATCCATTTCTTTTATATGGATTATGTGATGAGGGGATGATGTTTATGAAACCCAGTTTATTTATTGGGTTATGTATGTTTATTTTGTGGCCCAAGTAAGAATGATTTCATTATGTGATGGGTGGGACCTATATCTCCCACCAATGCATTGGGTAATGATTTATATCTCATGAGATAGACATGGCTGTAACAGTAAGTTAATCTGGTTCAGTATTACAGGACTAGAACGAGGAGTTAACTCGATTCAGAAAGGGAATTTGTCCACTGAGATGTTCTTGGCAGCAATGCCTTGGCTACTGTGAAATCATTACATGTGCTTAATGGATGCCAAAATTACATGTTTTATTCCCATGCTATTTTATCACGATTTATGTTCCATTATGATCTATGCCTTATGTACTTCCATGTTTTATGTCGTTGCTCATGATTTTGATGTTTAAATATTATGTTCATGTTTTTTACGTTCAAATGTATATGGTATGTTTTATTTTATCCATGCTCATCCTTACTGATCCTTTGAGCTCACCCTTTTTATGTTTTATTTTCCCACAGGATTAAAAGAATGGTTTTAAGAAAGGGAAAAAAAGTTGAATATCATTATGGGAGATGTTGAAGATCTTTCAACACTATTAGAAGATTATATTCCGAGTTTCCAAATACACTAAACTATTATGGTCATTGTGTGTCAGTTTTTGTTATGTACTATGTTTTCCGCAAAAGTAATGTAATGTCCATGTACATAAGGCTTTGGGTATCTACAGTACATTAGTCCTAGAATATCCTATACCTGCTTAGATCCTGACAGGGATGTATTTCTTGGAAAATAAACAAAATCTCTACATTAATAGAATTGTAGGATGTTCTTTTATATTAATCCTCAAATTCTATTTTTGGGTAATTTTCTCTAATTAGATATTTTTTAAAACTACATTTCAAGTGTTGTACTAAATATTCTCTGATACAAACTATAATTCTTCGACACCAGTTACCAAATGTTAGTGAAATATTACATAACAATGGCATGATTGCAAGGTATCAAATCCAGAATGGCTGATCAGTTTTGTAGCTTTGAAAGTACTAAATACATACAAAAGATTTACATTCCATTAAAAAATTAAAATCAACAACAACATTGTCTACTTTGAACAAATTTTAATCCCTTAGACTGTCCCTGTAGGTTATTCATAATATACATCTTCATATCCTGGAGAAAATAAAACTTACAAAGTGGTGAGATCAGTTTCTCAGTTAGGATAACAATATAAATGAAAATTTCATAAATAAGAATAAATATTTATGGAAATGTATAAGATCAAAACAAAATCCTTTTAAACATAAATGTTAGTATAATATATCAAAAATAAATCAAATAATTCCATTACCTATTCACATTGATATTCTACTAGTTGAATAATCTCACGTAATATAAATAGATAATTTTTTAATGATTGAATGCATAATGCCAGACATCATAACCCCATAATCACGGTCTCTTTCCATGACTACAAATAATATTTTTTCAAGGCCTTTTAACAAGACAATATTTTGTCTCATGGTACCTACCAATGCATCGAGGATCTATAGTGGGCTCCACCAGTCACTTACTAAGTCCAAAGCATTCCACATATGAAATGGTCGAATCCTAATAAAAACATTTATATTAAAACTAGAATATGAAATGTCAATATATTAACCACAAACCATGAATGGTATAAAAATAGAACATCAACAGTGAAACATAACTCATTCAATACAATATAGAAGATGATATCAGCCTCAATCAATAATAATGAATTATATTGACATAGATAAAAATAACTAGTAAAACTATTTGAGAGGAATATCCCATTTTTCATGAAATCTTTTAAAAGTCACACTATATATCAAGAAGACGTAAAAAATATATTTTTTAATCAAAGTGTCCCATACCACTTTGAAACTATTTAATGGAATTTAAGTTTCGATGATTTCATGTCCTTTTAAATAAATATATAAAACCATTTTTAAAACATGGACATTAATCAGAATTATTTAAATGAATAAATCATTAAAATTTTAAAATGATATTTAATTTATAGTTCTTAACCAAATTATAGAGACATGAAAACATATAATTAGGCTAATAAAAACATTTTAATATCACAAGAATAAAGGGATTCATGATATACAATTTCAATATACAGTATATTCACCACATAAAAGTGAATTGTCACGTAACAATGAAAAAGTATCAATAGAAAGTAAATTGAGATAAAATCCATTATAAATACTATATCCATAGGTTAAGGATAAATTAATGACACAATTATGTGTGACAAATATAAATACACTCAACATGTTGGGATATTCTGGATAAGATTACCCTTATCAAATTCATATCGATGACTTTAGAATTTTTCAATGAAGTGATTATATGTATCAAAAGTATATCCACACAAAGGGGAGTTGAAATTAATACATAAATAAATAAAATAGTGATTTCAAACATAATCTAATAGTAAAATAATAACGGATTTTTGCGTAAATACCAAAGAGTGGGAATCAAAATTTGAAATTCACATACTGATTTGGTGACATAAGAAACATACTCCCCATGAATGAAGGATATTACCATGAAGTTTTAAATACCTAAAAATTAATTTTTATTATAGAGGGAATACAATATTGGGAAGTACATTCACCACAAAAAAGTAAATAGTGGCAATATAGCATAAATCTCATGGGAATAAGAAGTGAGATGAAAACCCCTTACAACGTTGTAATCAATTGATTCATATGACCAACAGTTAATAACCCCTAAATTAATTACCAAATAAAATGAATATAAATAGAATCATTAGAATATATTTCAAAGTAAAATACACAACACACCAATAGAAATAAATAAGTGGTGAAAAATGGAAATCTCACAAAATTAAAAATGAGATAAGAAACCCTTTACCTCAAGTCTGACATGTCTTATATGTTTCTTCATCTTCCCAATTCATAAACATAAGTTAATTTATATTTTTATAAAAACAATTTTCATGTTTTATTATTCCTTTTATATCATTTATTATATTTCTATAATAATTTGTTAATTATTGGAGGTTATATCGAATATTTTGTCGATGTTCGGATCACTATCCAAAAATAAACGTCTTATAATTAAAAATTGTCCATGAGTTCAAAAGTTTATTATCTATAGAATCATATTCATGACTTAAATATCATACATATCATATATATATATATATTATATATATGTATTTATAATAGTATATAACATTTGGAATGATGAAATAAAATGCACCGTTCATGGAGACGGTAAGTTGTATGTACGCATAGACACTACTTTCATTTCTATTTCATATTTTAATAGATTGAAAAATTAATAATACATAGGTATATTATAATTTAGGTATAAAATCATATATAATTTTCTTAACTCCATCCTTTATAAGTCCTACGTAGGTCATGAATGAGTCATATCCCTTTGAGGGGTAGTAGTCTGCATATCCTCAAATGAAATTATCGTATTTACCCATATAAATTAAAAATAATGATGTAAAAAAGAGAATATAAATAATTTATAAATCATATATAAATATAGATCCATTATAATAGACACAATGAGAAGTGGTTGGAGATATTATAACAATCATCATTTCATGAGGCAGTAGTTTGTCGTCTACAGAAACAGTATGATAGTATCCATTAAGTAATGGTCTTTGGAAGTGTTGTTCAAATAAATATCATAAATGTATACTAATATATTTATGATACTATGTTTCTGTAAAATAAATGAATAAAGAGCATTTTGGAGGTTGGATAAGTGGTATAAAAAACATATGAGAAGAAGTTACCTTGAAATCAGGTAACTCTCTTTTGATTGAACCATATGGTTTACTTGAAATGACATCTGTCTAAGTTAAGGATTATAAAAGAATGATAAGGATGTAGTTAGCTTAATTTTTGAAATGGTGGATGAGACAAAGGGGCGTGAGTAATGTGAGGAATGGGCTAGAAGGGGTTTCCTATTATAAAGGGGAGGACGTGATCATTAAAAATGTTTGAAAATACTATTTCATTATATAATGATTGTTGTTTTTTTAATGGTTAAAAAAAATTAATGTTGAAGATAGGATGATATATATTTGAAATAAAATCACCCAATAAGAATTGAACTAGCTTTGGATATTTTTTTAATGTTTACAATATTATTTATTAAATAATTCATTGATGAGGTAACATTGTATCAAAATTGTGTAATAAAAAAGTAAATTTATATGATGTCATTTTTTTAAAATAAATACAATGATTTAGGATATATTTTTAGCTTTGAAATTAATTCTTTATAGTCTAACATATAACTTATATAACACTGTGTTAAACATCATTACTACAAGATATATGTTTATGTCATCTTAGTCTTTAGTTTTAATAAATTAATATAAAGTGTCATTATCACTCCCACCTGGTTCCATGGGGTCTCAAAATCATCTCAAGGATGGAAATGGTCAGACATGTGTCAACCAATAAGATTCAGACACATGTTATGGTAATTTATTATTATTATTATTATTATATAATATTTTACCCATATTTACAATATTTACCATTTAACCATGGTAAATAAAATATTTACTGAAGAAAATATTCATAATTTCAAAAAATAAAAGTGACATATTTATATAATTTGGATTTTCTGATTCCCAATATAGAATCCATTTTTTCATATTCCAAACATAGAAGTGGCAGAAATTAATTTAAAATTAATTCCCATTTTTAAAACAAAAAATCATGTTTTTGAAAAATAATATCTATCGGAATATTGACACTTGTTTATTTCAATTTCAAGAAAAATTACTTTCAAAGACCAAAATTGGATTAAATGGTGATAATATAATATAAATAAAATTTTAAACCATTTATTAAGGTTACATAACCATATATATAAATTACATTAAAAATATGTTTTAAATTAAAAAAGTGAATTTTTCATTATTCCTTACAAAAATAATCATTATCATAAAAATATCAAAAATTTACCCAATAATAATTTTTATGTTCCTACTCTAAATAATAATTTCTATTTTTTCAAATAGAACCAATAAAAGTGTCAAAATCTAGATTTAAAAAATGGTTCACCTTTAAATGGAGGAAAATTGACCTTTTAAAGAATAATAGTGTATTTATGCTGAAAATTGAATTTATTCAAATTTTAAACTTCTAAAATATATTAGATAAATGTAAAAATATTTCAGAAACATTTATAATAATATTTTAGTTAGTTCTAATCATTCATTCCATTATAATGGATTAGAAATATCTACTTTTTTAACTAATAATAATATTATATTATTTTTCAGTATAACTCAGTGTTGTGTGCAACATAAGTTTACAAAGAAAACTATTTTTTCATATCAGGTACTACATAAATCATACCATTGCCTTTAATGTGAATATGATATTTAATTTACAAATATTAATAAATAGGAAAAATTTCATATTCATTATTTACCTGGGATGTTACAAAAAAACTATAGAGTCATCGATATTTTCACCAATACATCTAATAGTACTCAAAATGGAATTCAATATGCTAAATAAATCACCAATAGATTCATGATATCTTATATTTAATTCATTTTATATCAAATTCTATATTTTTACCTTTTCATTCATCACATTTTATTTCAATCATATATGTTTTTCAATTTATCCCAGACACCTTTTTCTGTGAAAAAGCCATTAACTATTGAGAATAAACATTCTGAATGTAATGATAATATTACACTCTTTGTACATCAATAAATCTAATGATTCATCTTCCCAATATATGTAATAAGAGTTTTAAATATATTTTAGGAAAATCATCTTTTTATACATCAAGAACACATATCCAATAGATATGAGATATTGATACATTATATATTTTTCGATATGATCATACTTTCAATTGAAGAGAAAAATAACATTATTTTTCAGAAATCAAAATTCTCAATCAATAATGAAAAAGGGAATAAATTACCCTTGATAGAAATTGAATGTTCTCATTCAGGATGATCATATCACTTGGAGGCGGACGCTGTAAATTAGTGATATGTCTTATTTTTTGTTTTCTAGAAACAAACTTCTCCTTCTATAAATGATTCAATTCCCTATAGAATGTAATTAAACCAAACATTCTAAGGAACACTCATATTTACATGGTTCACCAATCATAATAATTTTTATTTCCTTGGGGTGTTTTGGAAATCATCCTATACCATAAAAAACACTAGAAATAAATCCTTCAATTAAAAGGAGTAGGATATAACCTTACACCCATGTAACACTATAAAAATAATTCCAATAATGAATACACACCCTATTATCACAAATACGTTAATAAAATTATTATGTAACAACTCATGTTACCTAATATTCCTTTAAATTTAACAAATATATTAAATTGAAATAACATTCATTACGTTTTTACCGAGAATATGGTAATATTTATCTTTAATATATTATTAGATAAATAGACCAATTTTTCTAGGTACGAATTTCCTAGTTCGATTCCATTGAGAATGAATATTCCAAAACATTATTCTTCTAGTATTAATTTTTTTCAGAATACAATAATAATGATTGATAAAATGTTCAATTGCAGATCCTAAGAAGATCAATATGATTCTTTCTCAATACAGAAACTGAATATAGTCAGTATGAAGCCAATTAATCAAGCCTAGTATGATAATTATCATAATATAGTTGACAATAAGAATAAGTAAATCAATTGAATATGATAATCAGTAAGTAATATTACTAGTTGAACATAACATGGCAATATAGTCTCTTCACATAAGTCATCATCCTATCGCAACATCTCCATCAAAGATCAAATACGGTATCATATTTTGGTAACTAAAATCTCCAATATTATCTCTCTCTTCTAGAGAAAATAATAATAGCTGGAAATAACAATGTACTTATCAGTTTATAGGTGACCCTATAGAGTTTTTAGTTTGATTCAGAAAAAATATTTCCCGCATGCATGAATTATGAAAAATTCAATTTCCCCAAAATAATCTAGAAGAATTTTGTCTTCATCATATATTCTCCATTCTCCAATATTATTCTTCAAACTTAATTTCATTATTTATAATTTCATTTGAGTCATCAACCTAATTTCAATAACAGGTTCTTATTTTTTTAAACATATTTCTTCAATATAATGATTTGTAGAAACTATGTAGAAATTTATGAAGAATATGATAAAACATTGAATGCTGAATACAATCATACTTTTTAATGTCATGCATTACCATGATAGTACATCCAACAAACTACTTCAACAATTCTATTGGAAAACAAGAGATTCATAACACAATTTTCTATTATTATTTTGACCCTCTTTAAAACGTACACCAAAATTTATCTATTTTGAAATGTTTGACTACATTGTTGATCTCATTATCTCCATTATCCTTTTCTTCTAATCCCGAGTATGATCATTCATGAATAAAATAATTATGGATATGATCATTGTGAATATGACCATACTAGGTAGGATCTTTTCAATCTAGAACTTGAGTACGATCATCCTAATTATGAAAATTTTTTAGGCATCAAATGGATGATCAGATTCTATTGTGTATCAGTAGGTTTTTTCCTTCTCTTCCAACTAGATATGATAAATCTGTTTATGATTTCGATTCAATTATAATATTTTATTTTTTATCTTCTAATTAGATGCGAGTATTATGGGTATGATCATTTTGAATTAGATTATTTGTTTAATATTTCTTTATATAAAATAATTGTTCTGAAAAGTTTTATATCCACCATTTTGTCACCATGTTTTCATAATATGTTCTCAAATTAACATATTCCTTAGGAGAAATTAAATTCAGAAAAGTATCATCAAATTATAATTTTTCAATATTCAGTAGACTTTGACACTTTATCAAAACCAAAAAATCATTCATACTAGAAACATTTTCAATCTGATGAAGATTTTATTCCTCTAAGATGCGTTCTACACGCAGCTGATTCACTCATTTCATCATAAATATCAATTTCTCATTGTGATCTTTTTCCATCCCCACTATGGCCTTTTCCTGTAATGAACCCAAGGTGAGTCATATAATTAAACTACTTATATATTATTTTCTCCTTGTTACAATGTACAAAAGTGAGCCTCATTTGTTTCATAAAATAATGGTTAATAATATTTCAACGATATATAATGAGATATGATTTTCTTTCTTCAAGAACATTCCTTAACAGAAATAAGACAATCACCTTCAATCTCTAGGTTGATCCTAACACAATGTAATGTTTAGGTGATGATAATCACAGCTTACTAATAATATTTAGTAGTTTAACTTACCTTGACCGACTTTATCTTGTATTCTATTTAACATAGTGTTCATTTTTAAAATATATTGATATCACATGGCCTAACATCAAATGGATTGCAATGTTGTTAAATTTTAATAACCATATTTCATGATTGGTTTTAAAATACTAACAAAATCGAAGAAATTTTTTTAATTATGTCTGAATCATAATTTTAGACATGATGGAATAATTTCCTCTTTGACAATATCCATAATTCCAAATCCATTTTGGACATATGTGTATAATATCTCTAAAATAATATAATTTTAACCCAACTAAATGATAAATTTATAAAATATAGTATTATATAACATCTATGTAATAATAATCATGAAAAATATTCTTAATAAAGTAATTAGTTAATATATACATGTTATTCATGATGTTAAATAACATGAATGATGAGCCGGATCCATGGTAAATGATTTTTCCATAAAAATCATCTCTTAATATTTTTATTACATGAGATTTTTGTTTTTCCATGTTATTGGAAAAATTGTTATATATACATAATAGTATTATAACAAATATCTTATTTATATTTTTCATTTTATTTAAATTCTTTCGAAAGGATTCATTTTAAGGAATGTTTTGGTTTTATTTACATAATGAAAATATAAATGTTCTATTTTTTCATATACTACAGTAGTGAATGTTTCATATGATATAACTATAATTTTATTTTTTACCTCATTTATAAACATCCATGCTTTTTTTCAAAGGAAACCCATCATACCGTTTATTTAATGAATATAATTTTTGAAGATCATTTTAATGGATAGGATATTTCAATACCCAAAAATATTTCCTTATGGGGGAATTGAATATTTTTTCACTGTTAAGATGAAAATTAAATAAATAAAATTCTCTGATTAAATTATCTTTATTTGAAATTTTATATGAAGATATGTAATGTTTTTTAATGCATGTAATGGTTGTTCTATCACAAACCAATGATATGTGGTGATGTTATTATCTAGGGATCATAGGATCCTTGATCAAAATGATGAGTGTGGGTATTCAATTTATATAATTTTCTTTTAGAGTTATACGAAAAATAGTCCTGAATTTACCTACATTTTTTATCAATGGTTTTTATTTTCTTAATGAAAATAATATCATTTATAATGTTATGATATTTATCTTATGATTAAAGGACTCGAAATAATAATTTTTTATTGAAAAAAGAATATATTTATGGAAAAGTATTTTATTTTTAATTTTGAAGATGTAAAATAAATCATTTTGACTTCTATCATTTCATATTGATTTATTGTGTATTATTTTTTTAATTTTTTTAGGAATATAAATTTGTATATTAGGTAAGAAAATGTTTATTATGATTAAAAAAATTATTTTGCTAGAGTAAATTCATTGAAAAAATTAATGTTCAAAATAATTTTTTTTTCATATTCTATGATTAATGTGAAATTCCAAAACATTTTACAAAAATCATAGAGTTATAGGATTATTAGAAGAAAGTATTAGTTTAGGATTATAAATTAATAATTTTTCAGATAATAAAACATATTATATATAAAATGTATTGTTTTGTGTAAATATAAATTGTAAATTGATGTGGACTATTTTAAATATAAATGTGTTTTACATAATACTCATAAAATATTCATTAATAAAATTAAAATAAAATGTACCTAGTAATTGATATATATAAATTTATTGATGAAAAATTTAAGATAAAATCATGTTTAGGGTCTGTTTCTTATACTTGATATCATAGAAATGGTTTCCATTAATTTCAAGTTTAGGATACTATAAATAGAATATGCCTATATTATTTTAAATTATAGATAAGTTAAAATATGATCACATTATATGTTTACCAGGATGGTTTTCCTAAAATATATATTTTTTAATGGGTTTTGATTCAGTAAATAATGAAGGGGTTACAGGAATAAATTGAGGGAATACTATCCTTCTGATTCATTAAACTGAAATAGTTGGAACTAGAGTAGAACACTATTATAGTGGTTGATTAGTTCAAACAATATATAAATGGTTACAGAATCTATAATAGTGAGAAACCATATATTCCAAAAAGATTCATGATGATAGTGACAGAATTTTATGAAAGAATATCCTATAATATTCAGTGGATCTTATGACCTAGTGATAGTAGAGGTATGAAATAATGGATTTGAAATTTAATTCAATGACAGAAAATTGACAAAATATAATTATATACACCTTATAAAATAACACTAAAAGAAACAAATAGTATCACGTGTTTAATGATATTCAAGATATATCATGTCAAAATATAATTATATACACCTAATAAAATAAATTGGGTGAATTACATAAGAATAATTTCAATGAAAGAAAATTGTGACAAATATACATTACTGCTTTAGTAACATTATTAACATAAACCCCATGAAATATATATCATAAAATTAAGTAGTAAAACTATAAATATTTATAGATAATAATAATAGAATACATTAATTCTCACTATATACATCATATAAAAATCATAATTAGTGAATATGGAATAATCATCACTCATATTAAAGTAATAGTATAATTCCACGTTCAAATATGGCGATATCAGAATCAAAATCTCCAAAGGTAATAATATTTAAATGAAAAATTGATATATCCTTCAATCCAATTAATTTATGACGTAATATATCACAAGGGATAGACTATATACCACATATAAGTACAAAGTGATGAGTATTTAATTTATCTCTTATATTTAAAAAGAATAATGAAAATATCTTACTGCAAGTCCAATTTTTCATACCTCTCCTCCATCTAGCCATGCAATAAACTGATGATAATAATTTATATTATTAATAAATCATTCCATGTTTATTATTACATTTATTTTTGTTATAAAAAGTAATATACAATTACATAATTATTATTTATTATGTATATAGTTTCAACATATTCATGTTTTATTCAAAAATGACGTTCATATGTCAAATGAGGTCAATGAGGTAGTTATTTTAATTTATTTAGAATAATAATGATTATATAATTATCAAATTTTTACATCAATTAATATTTTAAAACCAATCATGATAAAAGGATAGGAAAAATGTTCCAATGTTGTGATCATAGAGAAGGTAGGTTGTACATATGCATGAGTAATATTCCCATTTCAATGAAAATTATGGAAATAAGGTAAGTAATTAATATCATAATATAATAAACATTATATCATAATTTTAAAATCCCAACCCTATAATCCTGGAATAGATACACTTATTTATTACATTGGCTTTTTTTCAATGATAAAATCTCGATGGATCATTCAGATTAGTAGTTTTGGAATTCCAGATTACATACCAGAAACCCATAATAAATTGAGAAATATGAAATATATAAATTATACATAATAAAATCTAAAAAACTACATCCTTTAACACTTACTAAATTGTTAATTCTTCATAACTTGGAGAAAAGAAACATAGTAAGTTTCTTCTCAAATTATAAATAAGGGTAATTAAGGCGGGAGAAATAATGAATCAATTGGAATTAATTAATAAGGAAAGTTAAATAACTGTTAACAAATACCATTAAAATAAATGGACAAGGAAATATAAATTTGGAATAGTATGAAACTGAAACTCATGGCATCGATATCAATAAACTGAGAATAAAATGTATACATAGATATTTAAAAATAAAATATAAGGGATTAATAATAAATGAATAAAAATGAGAATATTATTAATTATTTGAAACCATTTTTCATTGTATACAGAACAAGTATCATCATGAAATTTTAAAATATGGTTTAATAATTGGATAAAATCCCATCTATTTTTTCTAACAATTTCATCTCATTAGACTACAATTGCATTAATGGGATATCAATAATTGGGCCCCACCCATGTCATACCATGGAAATTAATACCTCATATATATTAATCAATTTTAGAAATAAATAATTTGACTTATAAAAAATCTAGATTTAATAACAGATACATATTTCTCATTTATTACCCAATTAACCAAAAAAAATTTAAAGTAAACTCTATATTAAATAAGATATATAATTAATGAAAATGACAACATCCATTATATAAAAACACGATTTTTCATGGAATTTCCATAGGTAAACTTGTTTACCATATTGTGTTTGTTTTAAGAGATATTTGACATTCACTATGGAATCTAGATTGTAATGATAATCAATATGAAAATTCATGAGGAAAATGATCTTTAAACATTCAAAAGTGTCTCATATGACTTTGAAAAAATTAAATCGTAATACGCATGAATAAATAAAAACAAAATATGATTATAATATCACGAGAAAAAATGGATTCATGTAAAAAAATTTTCAGGGAATTATGTACACAATATAAAAGAAACTATGTGCATAGATACAAATAATTCTCAAAATAATTTTAATAAAAAATAAATCCCTTACCTTAACCATCCTTTTTTGTATATATAGTATTTATTATCATGTATATTGGTTTTAAATATCTTTATAACTTACAAAATAACAGAAATAATGTTATAATATCATATTTCATCTTTTATTAGTATATTATTACTTGTTTGATAAACCATAATTCATTATATTCAATTTTTCGGTAGTAATTTTCCTTAGATACTTAAGTATATTATGAACTGTTATTTGATTACCATATTACATAGATACATATTTAATCAATATAACAAATATAAACCATGAATTAATTATATTTTTTATTCTTTACATATTGGTTTATATAAATATATAATATTTGGAGATAAGAAATTAAATTCATTATTCATGGATATGGTAGGTTGTATGTACACATGAATGCTATGTTCATTTCACTGTAATATTAATATAATAAAAAATAAATGATACAAATATATATATTATAATTATGGTATAATATATATTTTTATATGATTTGTAGGTTTAGTAAAATAATATTATGTATATTCCATGTATATAATAAATGAGTAATATCTCTTTGTGTTGTAGTAGTCCACACTTTTTCAAATGTAATTATCATATTTACAAAAGGTGGAAAGAATAATGTTATGTTTTAAATAATAATTCATGAACAAAAATTTCATTATATGTATTATATATATAATAAATAAATATATTTTTAATCATGATGGTCACCATGAAATGTGGTATTGGAAAAATGAACAATCATCGTCTCAGGATGTAATAGTTCACCATACATAGAAAAAATATGTTTTTTACCATTAGAAGTAAGTGTTTATATGTGTAGATATAAGCCTAAGAATAAAAAAATAGCATTATGTTATTGATACTATTTTAAAAAATAATTGAAAATTAATGGTTTGTCGGTTGGGTAATGGATTGAAAAAAAAGAGGATATAGAAATATGTTACGTCTTGCTTGGGTAACTGCTTTTGTTTTTTACCAAATGGATTCATTGTATTGATTTATTACCAAGGGGAGTCATATATGATGAGAGGAGGGATGCAGAAGATATATTTATTTAGATATTTGTTGAGAAAACGTATCATGACATTTTTATTATGTGGTAGTAAGGGAGGCCCTTTTATAGTGGATGATGAGTCGAACTCTGGAAATATTTTTTCAATGTAATTCTATAGCCATTTTTAAAATAGAAAGTGACTTTAATAGTTGACCCACTAATAGAAACTATGATAAAAATTAAAAAATTTGGATATAAAATGGATGTTTTGTTATTATTATAGGTCTTTTTTCAGACTTATGTTTATGGTTTATTTGATTATGTCACTTAATTTTTTCATTACCATTATAATTAATTGTATTAACATTCACTAATATTTTTGGTCAAAAACTATGTTGATAGTATTATACATTATAAATTATAATGATTATATATAAATGTTTAATTTTTTTTAAATTCCAATCACATATGTGGTAGAAAAATAATTTAACTTTAATCCCACTATCGGGATGATAATTCATATTTGTAATGTAAAAACATTCAAATGTGTGCAGTATATTTATAGTCTTTTTCAAATTAAAAACTATCCCAATGATCTAAATTAGATTAATTTATGAATATATTATGAAGTTAAAGTTTATTACTAATACAATCCCGATTTTTCCCTTAAAATTAAATTTGATGCAAAAGAAGGTTTGAAAAAAAATTCATTTTTTTATTCTATTTAATAAAAAATGAATCTTCACAAAAATAATACAAAAAATCAGCATAAGATTAAATTTTTGTTAAAAATTAAAATTAATAGATTATTTTTACATATTAAATTTATTAAATTGGCAAAATTTGATTTAAAATGGGTTCTCTATTAAAAGGAGGTAAAAATGCCTCAACAAAAAATATAGTGTTTTGTGCATAAAATTCAGTTTGTTTTTACCATATTCCCATAAAATATATTGTTTGAATATAAAAAATTCATTATTGGATATGTAATATACATATAACATTATTATCACTCACTAATTGTAGTTAATATAATTTATTAGTGTAAAAAAATAATTATGACCATAAAAATAATAATATTTTCTTCTATATTCAATGAGTTATTATATTTATCTCTAATTAATTTGTAACATATGAATTAATTTACATTTTTTAATCAAAATATTTTTATATGATAGTTAATTGTATTTGAAACCAATAATTAAATGTCTATCTTGAGTCTTATTATATTAAATAATAATATTGTAATAATATATTATTTTTTGGTAAAATCATGGTCTCGATTGTACTGTAAGATTTAGATGAATCTATATCTTCCATGTATCAAAATCTTACTCAATGTTGCACGCATGGGAAAATATATAATTTATTTAATCAATTTATAATAGTAAATAAATTTCTATGTATTACGGTATTGTATCCCCTTACATGCTTAGTGTTGGTTGTCATGGACGTTATTTAATATACGATTCTTACTTTAGAATTTTGGGGTGTTACATTATCCCCAACGTAAATAAAGTACGCCCTTATAATATAAACATAATCAAGGTGATAAATTTATTGAAAATAAACTATTCATGAAAGACCATAATCATTAAAAGGATTAATAACACATATTATTAATAATAACAAAAGGAAAGAAGAATAATCATGTAACTATGTTCTTTAGTAGTGCAACATTGGTTGGAAATGGATTCATGGATAAAGAAGAAAATAATCAAAAAATCAATAGTTAATGGAGAGTGCTAGAGAAAATTTTATGATGAAATTTATGGACCAAAAAAACATAAATCAAATGTATGAATAATATCCATTTATATCATAAAAAATGGTTGTAATTGGACATCATGTTTTTTTCGAGAAACTTTTTTTTAAAATTTATAACTCCATTTATCTATAAAAATATAAATCAAAATATATTTTTATAAAAAAAATTATAATTACAATTTTCCATGAACTATTTGTACATTTATTCTTATATAGTGATGTAACAAAACTATTTATATAACCTTCTACACAGATCAACATAAACCATTTCATAAATGGATAACATTCATAAAATATTACCATCAACTTCTTTAGAGATAATTTCATAAATTTACAAAATGAACATATCATTAGCCTTTAGTCAACAAGAAGCTGTATTTAATTTCCACATTCCAAACCAATGAATAACTTCATCATGAATCCTATTAAAATTTTGTAAAAACATAAATTACCACAGAACCTTTTTTTGAACAAATGTTCTTACATATTCATAATACCAGACACATGTTATTGAATATATTAACTAAATCCAAATATTTGGTAAATTCCATTAATGATATCATTAACGACTTTTCTAATATTCATCAAGATAGTAATAACAAATGTAAATCCATAATTTATTTATCATTATCGCAACATAAAGAACATATTAAGGGATTTATTATCCTCAATCACATATTTTATGAAAATTTTAACTTTCTATTAAGTAAATTTTCATTGTATCATTCATTGTATGATCTCAAATTCATATTAAAAAATTAGTGTAGTATAATCATTACATTTTTCCTAAATCATATGAATAAAACATCATAATCAAAAATCATTTAAAAAATATTACAAATATTCAAAATCAATATTACATTAATCATTATACTTCAGTTTTGTTAATAATATATTCCACGCATTTATCCATTACCCTCATCATAGGTATATTCTCTTGAACTTTTGGGAATTTATTTGTGTTGTGACCCATCTATTTTTTGTTATAAGACAAAGTATTTTCCTTTTTATTATTCCAATTGAAATCATTTTTTTAGAATCCTTTTCTCTGCACTTATAACAAACTCCCAACCAATTAATCATTTCTTAGGTTAATTCTTTCCCTAAATCACCCACAATCAAAAATTCTCAAACATATTCTAATTATTAGATGTATTTAATTTGTATTGGTTCTTATCGGACTTCTTATTCTCTTTCATTTTTTTGAATCCTTAGGATTTTACGAATTCCATCTTCATATTGATCAAACATAAAACTATTTCATTGTATAATGTAAAATAATGAGAAACTAGCACCCTTAAAATAATTATTATAAGAACATAAATGAAGTGTTTGATCTTGCACTTCGTGTTTGCATATATAATTCGTAAAAAATATGACTAACATGTAAATGTAGCTTCATAATCTAAACTGATCCATTCATAATTTTCCGTCAATATATGAAAAATTATATTCTGATTAATTTTATGATCCGGAGGGATGTACTTATTGAATAATTTATACTTAAATGGTTTCCATTCCAACTATTTTATTTCTTTATCTTTCCTAGTATTCTGGATGAAGGACCCCCATTAATCAACATCACCATACAGATAATACACTACAAGAGTATCCTTTTCCATTTAACCACATCCTAATTCCAGGAATATATTCTTCAAAGGAATAAACCATTTAATGGTATCTATTGAATCAGTATTCCCACTAAATGACATAGTCATTTATTTCATAATGTGATCCAAAATCACATTATACCTATATGGAACCGGTTGATCCTTCCCTGAAAGGTTACATGTCATTATCTAATTATTTTTATCTAATATTAAAACAATATTATAAGGCCCAGTACTAGATCTTTTGGTTTCCTCATTAGGTAAATAACTACATTTTCCACAAGTATTAATATCATTATTCATTCAATATTAAATTTATAAACAATGGAATATACATTATTAGCTTAGAAAATTATGAAATTTATATATATATATAAATATGGATTAATATAAATTATGATATTGAAGCATATATAATATGAAAATAATAAACATGGATTCAATTGTGATATCGTTACATTTGAATCTTTTATAGTGATATGTAATGTTAATGTAAAATTTCCATGCCAAATCCCTCAGAAGTGTAAAATCTAATGTGCAGTAAGGATCGTTGCGATGTTCTAGGTTATCTTGAGTTAGGTTCGGAACACATTGTTTTTGATGTTACTTCTAGGTACATCTGTTTCAGAACCATGTCCACATGTAGTATCTATAAAGGGATGTATTATAATGAAAACCCATATAATATCTTCAATACAAAATTTCATGGATGTTCTTCTATATTAAGCCTCAAAATTAATGTTATGGTTATTCTTCATAATCTATTTTGTTAAAAATAGTTTACATTTTTGTTGTTAAAACATCCTCCCATACCAATTATAATGACCTAACCATAGAATCTGAGAGTCGATGCATTATTTTATTTTATTCGCCAGTTCATAAAGAAAAAAATCATGAAGGACCCATCCTTTTAGTAGTCCAAGAGTTCATGATTACATACATTATGACCATAATACATTTTGAAATAAGAAATATGTACATGATTCATAATAAAATGGAATAAAATACATCCTTTAATTCTTATTCAAATATTTATTTTTCATTACCTTTAAAATTGAAAGATAATAATTGTGAGTCAAAATGGTCAGTAAGGATATGCAATGTGTCAGAATAATGGGTAAATAAGAATAAAATAACATGAAAATGTAAATAACTAATAACACATTCCTATCAAATTACTATATATGATGATATTTGTTTAGAAAAGTAATAAACTAAACCATAAGCCATCAAAATCAATAATAAACTAAGATTGAAATGTATCAATATTTATATGTCACCAAAAAATTTCATATATGAATAATAAAAGAATATAATTGAGATAAATTATTAATTATTTAATACAATTTTTCCTCGGTATATGTAACCAATATGGTTAACAACATTCACAAGATAGTTTAGATATCTGGTAAAAACCCATCTGTTTGGCCTACTATTTCATCTCTTTAGACTACTGATGCATCTAGAGGATACCTAAACCAGACACAATGAGTTTCATACCTATCCATATAATACCTATTATCTAATGAAAATTTGAAATAATAAATAATGTGTATTATCAAATATCTTTATTGAATAAATATTCATATTTAGTAATTATTCCAAAGTTAATCAACTAACATTCAATGTAAACACCATATAAAATATGATAAAAGGTATTTGAAAAAAATAATATACATATTTTAAAAATATTGATAATCAAGTAAATTTATTAGATTAATTCATTTAGCATATGGTTTTTGTTTCAATAGATAATTGGCAGTTAATAATGAAGTGAGACTATAAAGATAATTATTAAGAACATTCCTGAGGAGAATAATCTTTATAAATTCCAAATGGAATCATAGAATATTGATGAATTTAAATCATAAACCTCTAGAATAAATAAAATTAATCAAATAATAATATATCATTTCAATATATAGTCTAATTATATAACATTTCAATTGTATTATATACACCATATAAATGAAATTCTATGAATAGACACAAATAATAATTAATTTAATTCAATTTGAGATAAAATCACTTATCATAACCATTATTTTGGTTCTGTATCTCTTATACACTTATGTAGTTCTTTGAAATGTGATAATAACTTATACCCGATACATAATCATTTTATTAATATCATTTATAATCTTATTATAACATATTATTACTTTTTTATTTACAATCCTTCATTATTTTCACTATTTTAGGAGTTATTTTCTTAGTTTTCACAAGTATATATCAAATTTTTATTTTATTATACTATTTATTAGATCATTATTTCATTATATAAAGAATTTAAAACAGTAATTAATTATCTTTTTAATAAATATGTGTTTATAATAGTCTAAAATGTTTGGATATAGTGAATGAAATTCACCATTCATGTAGTCGGTAGGTCGTACGTATGCATGAACATTACTTTTATTTCGTTTTGATGTGAAAATATTTGAAATTAAATAATAAATGTGTATATGATATTAATACTATCACATATATATATATTTGTAATATATGTTAAATTTTTTTATTAAATTATACATTAAATCATTCCACTATTTGACATGATTTGGTCTTATCAATTTGAGGGGGTGGTAGACCACACTTCTTCAAACCAAATAATAGTACTTAAAATATATGGAAATATTTAATATATGATTTAATAAAAAATTAATGAATAATAAATAAATTATAAATAACATATATATAATAAAACAAGTATTTTCTATCATAATATCCACAATTAGGGGTTGCGATGGATGATTGAACAGTCACCGTTTTGTGAGGTAGTAGTTCACCATACAAAGAATAATAATTTTAGTTACCCATTAGATTGATGTGTGCCTAATTGTAGCATGAAAAAATATCATTAAAACACCCATGTTTATTTATAAACTATATTTTTATAAAAGAATATAATAATAAGAGTTTGGGAGTTGTATAATGGAAATAAAACAGAAGAGCTTACAGAAAGTTGTTATCCCTTAATCAGATAAATTATTTTGGTTTGTTCCAAAAGGATTAAATAGATGGATTTATTATAAATAATAGGCTTATATAAAGAGGTTAGGTTTTCTGAGGATCAATTTAGGTAGCTCTTGGTTGATCAAATGTTTATTTACAATTGTGATTAAGTTGGAGGAGTGGAATCCATTTTATAGTAGTGGAGTGACACTCTGGTAATATTTTCACAATGGAATTCATTACATGTTTTTGAAAAATTCATGTACCTCAAATAATAGAAAATATTATATTCAATGGAGTACATGGTCTATATATGGCCATAAAATGGGTTTTGGACAATAGTCTAGGTTGTTTTTGGTCTTATGATTAGGGGTTAGTCCATTATTAAGATTAGTTTTCTCTTAGTCATTGTAATTATTTTTAATCACATTCACTAATTTTAATGGATGAAAACTAAGATAAAATAATTATAAATTATAAATTATACTTATTTAAACTATTTAATAAATTTTTCTAAATTCATATCATATAAGTGGTAGGAATTAATTTAAATTTAATCCTGCAATTATGACAATAATGTAGGGTTTTAAGGTAAAAACATCCATAGGACTGCTTTGTTTTTATATTCAATTTCATAATGAAATTTAACTAATTACATAAATTGTATTATTTGAAAAAATTTTGATGTAATTAACATTTAACACTAATATAAAACATTAAATATATTTATAACAAAATTCTTTGAAAAAGTTGTTTTGTACTAAAATTCAGTAATTTGGACTATTCATTAATAAATTAATCTTCATAGAAAAATACAATAAATTCACCCTTAGATAATTTTTTTTCCACTTACATATTAAAATATTATTTAGAAATATTTATTTTATAAATGGGTCTAATATTTTATTTAAAATGGGTTATCTATTAAATGGTTGTAAAAATTACTAAATAAAAATATATTATTTTTCGCCTGAAAATTGGTATTTTATCACAAGAAATAAAAAATTTGATAAATATAAAAAACATATATTGGATATATAATATATATTGCACATTAAAACCACTCAATAATTTTAATTATTTTATTTTATTAGGATAAAACAACATTATGAGCATCTGAATAATATTTTCCATTATATTGAATCAGTTGTTATATTTATTTTTTATAATTTTTAACCTATGAATTCTTGTTATTTTATTTTAAAATTTTTAATTTCATTATATAGTTAATTATATTCATAAACACTAATTTAATGGCTAGGTTATGTCTTATTATATTAAATATTAATATTTTAATAATATATTATTATTTGCTTAAAAGTTGGTCTTGTGTGTCAAGTAATATTTCAAAAAAGGCTATACTATGTGTAATGATAACTAACCTGGTGTTTCAAGAATTGAGAATTATAAAAAATAAAGAAACTATATAATATGGTAAATATATTTTAATGTATCTTGGTATTGTATCCCCACACGCGCATGGTGTAATGTCTCGTGGATGCTATCGAATATAAGGTGATTACAATATAATTTCAGGTTGTTACAAAAAATCACATATTATTTATTTATATATACTTTAAAATATCATTATTTTAATGTGGTTATTGAATTTTTATAATCAAATCGCTCATAGAGGTGATATACTATACATCCACAAATAATGTTATAACCTATTTTGTTTGTGATAACATAATAGATAAAATTATATGTTCTTATTTCCATAATGTTAATTATTTCATTAATATAATATGAATGTGATTTATATCATATATTTTTATTAAATACAACTTTAATACAATCCATGTAATTTTTGAATGAATTAGATTGCTTTGAGGAGGTGGTATTTCACACATCCACAAATGATGTTATCGTAATTCTAAAAATGGTAATGCTTGAAGGTATATGTTATATGTTTTTTCCAGAACTATTAATAAATAATTAATATCAATCATATCATATAAATATCGTATTTACATCATAAATACCTTCCATAAGATATGTGAATGGAAAAAATGTATAACAACATTTAATGAGGAGTTAGTTCGTCGTACAAAGAAATGGTGATTTAATTACCCATTTTATTAATGTCTGTGCAGGTGTTAGTTGAACAATTAACATAAAAACATATTATAATATTTAGTATATTTAGTATATATTATAATCATGGAATAAAAATAATTTTTTTGGAGAATTATATAAAGAAAAATGATTGTTAAATAATGTAACCTCTTTTTTGAGTAACCCCTTATTTTATAACCAATGAACTTCAATGATTATATTTCACTCCAACATGGGGCTTCATGGATGATAACATTAATTTTTGGAGTAGATTCAGGAAGTGGTTTGAATTTTTAAATAGAATAGGATATGTGAATATATGGGGATATGTGATGTTCTGTTATAATTGAGGGTAAAGATAAAGTTGGTATTTTAAAAAAAAATATGTATAACAACGTTTTTAACAAAAAAGATACAAACTAACAAAAATTGTCATAGTATATAGTCTAATGGTCAAAATATAGCCCTAAAATATATTTAGATATTGTCAATGGACATCTTAAGATCTTATATTTAATGTAATATCATTATGAAAACTTTTTTTTAACTTATTCACTTCTATTAACTTTCATAACATTCATAATTTATTTTTGTAAAAACATATCTCCATAGAATATAGATTATAAATAATAAAATTTAAAAATATGGAATCAATATATTCAAATATTAATCATAGTAGTGTAATAATAAAATTAATAATTTATTTTATTGATGGGATGAAACAACAACTTATTAATATATAACATTCGAAAGATTTAAATGAATTTATTTTCAATTTCAATTAAGTTTGAATTCAATGGCCTAAATTGGATTTACAAATGTGTAAATGAACTAATTAAACACTGTAACCATTTTAAAGCATAATTTAAATAAATAAATAGATTAATTGAAAATATAATTTTTAATTAAAATTATGTTTTTTCAACTATTCATAATAAAAATGAAATGAGAATGAAATTTTCCAATTCTACCCGCTTATTCAATTTATATTTTTTTAACTAATGTGGTTCATTATTTCAAATAATACATTAAATTTTTTTAAATTTATTTTTGAATCAATTTCATGATTTAAACATGGTAATAATGCCTTATAGAATAATATATCTTTTTATCATTCAAATTAGATTTATTAATATATATCAAACATATTGGATTGATTTAAGGACATTTTAATGAATATATAACATATAAATTTACATAATATCTTTTAATTATAGAGATCGACTTTATTTAGTAACAATATATTACATAATTGGTATAAAAAAAATTTAATAACAACACATCCTTTATATTCAACTTGTTTTTAATATATTTTATAATTAATTGGTCACTAATGGTTTTATTATGTATAAAATTGTAAACCATATATTCATAATCTAATTAAAATATCAATTTGTTCCTTAGTAATTCAAGGTGTTCACTATAATCTTGAATAAAAATATTAATAGTATATAATTATCCAGTAACACCCAACCTTATATATAACCCAAGATATCAAATAAATACAATATTACTTGCAATGAAAAACAAATGTGGTGTTGAATAAAATTCAAGGAAAAAATATGAATTGTGTGTTAAAAATTCAAAAACAACACTTAAATTTATTTCGGTGAATATATTTCTTAAATTCATGGGATGTTACAATGATATTTTAAAAAACTGGTTTTAATCAATAGTTATGACTTGATATCGAACCAAATCGTCTTTTATTGATTTTATACATTATATGAAAATTATTAAATGATCCTATTATTTTAAAATATATTATATGTAAGATATATTATTGCATATTTTCAAGATTAATAACTTGTATAAATGGTCACCAATAAGTAATAACTCGTCAATAAAAAGTATGGATATGAAAATCAATTTCCAATCATGTAATAATTGTGGTAGAAAGAATATTCTATAATGTATTATGATATTATTAAAATGATTATAATGACCATTGTTTTATAATATACCTCACATGTGAAATGAAAATTACCTAGTAAATAATAAAAATATGATTGTATTATGATTTCATTATAATGAGTTTGTACATTAAGATAACATATTTATGAAGTTAGTAACTCAGGGATAAAATCAGAAATATAAAATTAAAAGGGTATTGGAAAAATAATTTTCAATAACTAAGGATGATTATATGGACTAAAATGAAGTGGTAATACTTATGTTACAAGTGAATTGAAATTATTATAATACACTATTAACCTATAAATATTTTAATTATTTCATTTTTAGAAATTTGAACCTAAACTATGAATATAACCTAAAGAAAGGAAGATTGAAATTTTGGTCAAAACTATAGGTGGAAATAATAAATCATAAAATATTAATATGAATCATCATATCTCTCTCATTTTAATGTAATTTACTAAAAATATTGATGAATATCACATACTAGTTTTTCAAATTATTTATGTTATGGTTTAGATATTTATTTATTATCCTATGATAGATTAATGATATATAAATGTTTTATTCAATTATATTAAAAAACATATAAAAAATAGAAAATGGGATAATTATTATAAATTTTATTTATGTTTATATAACTCGTTTTTTTAAATATATGAAACTATTTAGATGAATGATATCCCAATATAAAAAATCGAATGGATTAATTTTTTTAAAAAAAATTGTGTTGTTATTAAAAATTAAGTGGTTGAGTTTCATAATGAATTAGTTCAGGAATCTATTCAAATATAAAAACCACCTTATCAAATGGATCATGTAAAAAATTTCGGATTTAATAAGATATTACAGGTGTTTCAAGATAAAGGTTTCATTCAAAAATTCAATTCACCCGGGGTGATCAAATTTTATTTTGTTTGAACAATGTTGTCTTGATGAGGATTAAAATTATTCATATATATTTTAATATCATCTATGTATTGAAAAAATATATTTATCTTCAAATAGATGATTATGTTTAATTGCATAAGGGGTGAATTAGTTTTTAGTGAATGTTCTCATATTGGGGTAGAATTATTTGATGTTGAGTGAGGAAGGTATTCTGAAGACAATGTTTCTGTCAAGATATATACTCCATACAATTTTATATAATCCCTATAGGTTGTATAACACCAAAAAAGTATTTATAAAACATACAAATTGATTTTTTCATGGATATTTACTTATGAATATGGGTTTCTTCATTATTGAAAAACGGTTACATTACAAAAATAATGAGGATCATGAATGATACCACTTCATTAATTTATATAAATTCAATGAAAATATGTTCTATTCAAAATTTAAAAAGAATTTTTTTTGTTATGATAGAAATCATTATATGTTTATAATGATTCTAAATATTGAATTTTTTCAACCTTATACAACTAGTGTTTTGGAATAATGATTATTTTTAGGAATGAAAAATATGATTTTCAATGCTCTAGTTTTTGACTTTAAATATTGGGACAGACAATATTTCATAAGAAATGATAATTCTTATAAGGGACTTGGTTGTGTGTTGTTGTATAAAAACGTGAAATTTATTCTTCCCTATATAAATAGAATCCTCATTAGTTAAATAATCATATAAAATATTTGGAATTAGTTGTTGTGTTTTCCTATTAAAAAATTATAGGAATCATTTATATAGATAAATGTGTGAAATGTATTATAACCAAACAAGCTTACAATATATATTCACTAAGAAATATATACACATGGGGTAGGGAAGATGGTTTGATCTAATCAAGGATTATAATTTCATAATTCATTTCCATAATGAAAAGGAAAATAATTTAGCATATTCATTCAGTTTAAATTATCTTGCATCATTAACCATGTTAAATATGGAATATGAATATTTGGATTGGGATTTGAGGATTTTTTGTCATGGTTTTTTGTGTATGAATTTTCCCTTTTTATTTGGTGTTAACTAATTCATAATTGTGTCAAAGAGTTATGAAATATCATAAATTAGTACTTGATTTATAGGAAAATTATTATAGGTTAATAAATATTTGATTAATGTATTTAACATAAAAATAACATGTATAGTGATTTATAAGAAAATAATGTGTGTTGTGGGACACATATATTAAGGGAGAATTGGTGAGAGAATATCATAGTTCTATATATTACATTAATCATTGATGTAATGTTATTTATAAAACTATAAGGAGTATTTTTATAAGTAAACAATGAAAATAGATATTTTAATCATTAGCATGAAATGCATTACTTCTCTATTGGAAAAATAAGAATGAATTTTTATGGAGGTGTTGCTTTACTCTTTTCTAGTTATGTAATAGAAATAGGAAAAGATATCCATGTATGTTGTTATGAGAATACCAAATACATAATAAGGTTATAATTATATTTGGGTTATTATCTATCTACTATGTATATCTATACATATCCTTCCTTTTCAAGATATTATTTCCTTATATCATCATTATCGGAGGTATATTTTGGATATATTCAAGATGCATGGTGTTCCTATCTCTATTATTTGTATCTATGGTCCAAAGATCACATAAAATATTTGGAATGGACATCAGATGAATATTTTCATTTAATTTAATTTCACTACATCCATTAAACATCAGTATTATGGAATTGATGAGTTAATGATTCGAACCTTATAAGTTAAAATTATTGATTTTTCATCATATTTATAAGTAAAATAGGAATAAAATTATTAATAAGTTGATATTCCAAATAATAAAATTTGTCGAATCTGGTGTAGAAATGGGTAATTTTGAGATATTATATGGGATACCTTGTTAGAATCCATGTTTATTGGTTGATATAGGAGAATGAAGTCGATGATGTAGTGAAACGACCCCAGAATTCCAAAGATGATTCCTAGTATCAATTACATTGGTATATATAAATTTAAATAATGTTCTAAATGAAATAACAGTTTAGTATACTTGATAATGAAGATAGATTCATCAATCTTCTATTTCAAATGAAAACATTATTTAGAACATAATTTTACACTTATTTTTAAATAACATAATAGATAAAAACTCTATTTCATCAAGTATATCCCTTTATATCATTCATAATTTACATCACGGTTTTTTGAAAAGGGGAATAATTTAATGGTGAGCTCAAAAGATATGTAAGGGTATGCACAGTGGATGTAACAGTGAATCAATTAGAATATTCAATTGGAAATGTAATTAAATGAATAAAATCCATTGAAATTACTACATACTGAAAAATTAATAATGAAAGGTAAGAAACATAAACACATTCAATTTTATCAGTGAACTAAATATTATATGTATCTATAGATATGTCAAAATAAATGTCATTTCTAAATAATAACAGAAAATAAATTTAGGAAATGTATTACGATCGCTATATAAAATATATCATTGAGGTTCTAAGAAATGAATTTAATACCTTCATGGATTTATATAAAAAATATACTACTATCAGGTATTTATTAAAATGAGTCTAATATTGTCACAGAATTATTCAAGTAATATGATATTATCAATGATCTGTTCCATAAATCTAATATTTTCATGGCTTCATACATAAAATATAATACAATCAAGTCATCATTACAAAAAATATAACAAATTCAATGAGAACAATATATGAAAAATGATATACCATCTTGGAAATAAAAATATCCAAGAAAAGTGATATAGATATTTCGGGGAAATTCAATGTTAAAAGGTTATTATATATTGAACATCACTTAGGGTCCAAAATGATTATATGAGGAAATATTAATATTTTCCATATATAAATAAATCATAATCCAACTATAGAATTTTAATTATGGTACTAGTACCAAATATCCCATGTATAAAACATAAAATGTTGTTTTCACTGATGAATGAAAATATTATAAAAAGATATCTGAAAAAATCCTTACGGAAAAGATCATTTTGTTTTGAAAACCCATTTGATAATCCTATTATTTGAAAATATATTTCGAAAAAAAAATTCATTAAAAAGTAACATATAAAACCATAAATGATTATTTAATGACATCATTGTGTGTAAATATTAACATACCATTTCAAGTAAAATAACTTTTTTTTCCTGTAAAAACTTTGAAAAATTCATTATTCGAAAATAAATAAGAATATTATATTGAAAACATTGTTAAAAGAAAATTTTTAAATATTTCATTAATATATAATTTTTAAAATCATTAAAAAATAGAATAAATTATAATAAAACGTGGTTCTAAGAAAGAAATAATTCCTCTAACAAAAGGGAGATATAATGTCGTGTTTTCTTAATAAATTTTTTTAAAACATTTTGAGTTACAATTAGTTTAATAAAGGTACAAATACATAAAAACGTTCATGAATAACACATGGAGATGAAAATTAATGATATTTGTAGAATTGGTCATAATAGTTCATTGAATTAAAATGAATTATCATTAAAAATACTAGTGATAAAAATTATCCATAAATATTCCAAAGTGTCCCATACAATGTTGAAACATTTTAAATCATATGCCACATGAAGAAATAAAATTAAATGAAATTATTAAATGAAGTGAATATAAATTTAGTAAAGATATAATATATCAAAATGTATTAAAGATACACCATAAAAAATAAGTAGGTGGTAAACATTACATTTATCTCACAGATGTAAAATATTAAATGAAAATCCATTATATTGTGTTTTATTTTGAGTCAAATTCATTTAACATCATGTATAACAATCATAAGTTAATTATCAACATGATATACAAAATTTTTCATATTTATCATTAATTTAATTTCAATTATTTCAATGATAAATAAATCTAATTATGAAAATAAAATTATGTCCGGTGTTTTGATAAAACATTGTTTATTTGTCAAAAATAATTTTTGTTGGACAACTATGTTAAAAGAGATCATTTTATAACATATAAAAAATTATAATAATGAAATAATTATAATATTTAAACATATTTTATAATTTTAAAGTCATTCATAATATATGGTAATGAAATATTAACAAACAATACGATCTTAGAGACAATAGGTTGTACATTCGAATGAGTAATGTTCCAATTTTCGAATGATTATTACAAAATGATGTTATTTAACATTAATATTTCCATAATTATAATTATATAATAAATAAGACATTAGATAATCATTATAATAAAATATATAATTATTTTTAATGTAAAAGTAATCACATCATTTCATGGTCGATGTAGTCTACATGTCCAAGAATGATGTTACTACTTTTTAACTGTGTGAAAGGCTAAAAATGATAAAGATATATTATATTTATTGAAAGGTACCTATGTCATTAATATCATATATATATATATATTATTTAACATATGTTTTATTAAAATCTTACTTTTTATATTCCATTTATATTGTGAATGAATCACATCGCTTTGATGGGGCAGGTGTCCACGCTTCCATAAAATGTATTATCATAGTTGACATAAAATGGAATTTATAAGAGTCTGTGTTATAAAATTATTAAATAATAATAAATTCAAATTAAATATCATATATGAATATAGTGGCTATCATATTTCCCCATCATGAATGATGGTAATTGAAAATCGAACAACTTCATTTCATGAGGCATTAGTTAATCATACAAATATATTGTAAGATTGATACCCATTAAACGGTGGTTTATGTGACATTAGGTGAAAAAAAAATTCAAATAAACATCTGTTTATATTTTAGATATATATTTTTTATATAATAATTGATTTATAATATTTTTGGAGGTGAATAATGGAAATAAAACTAATTATTTTAAGGAAAAATAAAACAACTGAATCTGGAAACTCTTTTTAGATTGAACTATTTGGATTCCATTGATTGAATGATACAGAATTTATGGTTTATATGATGACCATAATAGTTTTTAGGAACTATTTGGGATAATATTTTTCAAGACAATGTTCCTTCTGAGGTTTTAGGTAGTGTTATGAGAGGTGGCCTTTATAAATAGGATGAGGAGTTGTGTTATAATAAAACATTGAAAAGGGAATTCCACCCATGTTTTTATCAAATCACAGTGGCACAAATAATAGTAAAATAATGAGATAATTGAGTTAAGGGTCCATATATATCACTAAAACTGGGTTGTATCATTTTTACAGATTATTTTGGCCCTTATGTTTTAGGTTATTTCCATGATATGCTTAATTTCACATTAATTATTGTAATTAATTACAATTACATTCAGCAATATTTTTTATAATAAACTATGTTTACATTATTATAAAATATAAATTATTATTTTCATAAATTTGGATTCATTTTTTTAAAATTTGAATCATATAAGTGATAGAAATGAAATTAAATTTAATCTAGCGTGTGGGACGACAATGTGAGTTTTTAATGTAAAAAGTCCCAAAAGATTGCTTTGTTTTTATACCCAATTTTATTGTCAAATAGATTCCAAAGACCTAAATTTGAATAAATTATAAAAATATTATGTATATAATCTTTTAAACCCATTTAAATTATAATATATCCATATAAATAATTTATATGAAAAGGTAATTTTGATATAAATTTACGTATTTTTCAATTTTCATTAAAAAATAAACGTTATAGAAAACTATCATAAATTCAACCACACCTAATTTTTATGATTATATGAAAAATGGGGTGTTTATAAGGTAATATAAAATCTATAAATTTTTAAAAAATGGATTCTAAATATTATTTACATTAAATGGAAAGAAAACTACCTTTATAAAGAATATAGTATTGTATGTGTAATATTGAGTTTATTATTTTCTTATGCCTATCAAATCTATTGGATGAATTCAGAAAATAGTGGTTCGAACATAAAATATATATATTATATTAACAATACTAAAAAACTGTAATTAATTAAAATTATTAGGATAACAAACCATTGTGAGAATTTAAAATAGTTCACCATAAAAAATCACTTTATATTCAATTTGTTCTTATATACACTTCCAATTAATTAGTAACAAATGAATTAATTTTAAGTTTGTTTAATACTTATGTCATTATAAGTTATTTAATAATATTCATATATTCTAATATAATATATACATTATATAATATTATATTAAATAATAATATGTTAATATTATATTATTGTTTGGTAAAACTCAGTCTTCAATGTAACTCCGCACATTGAATAAACTCGTTGTTGCATGCGAATTACGCTAACCAAGTGTTGAATGAATTGAATTCCTAAAAATATACTGAATTTATTTAAAATATTAAATATATGATAAAATATCTGCATATTATATTCCATTACACAGTTTTTTTGCATGTCATACAACTAACAATTACTGTATTCATACTTTAGATTTCCACATGTTATATTAACCCTACATTAATTATATTTCATCCTTCTCAATTTAAAATTATATTCTTGATATATTCATTTATATTTCTTATGTTTTAAATACCAGATCAAGATATTGTATTGTTTGGAAATAATATATAAAATTAACAATGTGAAGCACAACGGTCACATGGAATAACATATAACTAGGTCTCTAAGTAGGAGAACAATAGTGTCAACTAGTGTACTTAAAGGATAGGCAGAAATATTTATAAGGAGTGACTGAGGTCATCAACTAAAAATAGGGGAATGATAAATGAAATTACGAGGACATGAAAACCATATATTTGTGATGATTCAGAACACTATTGGTTCAAAAAAAATGAAGTTATTATGAAAAAAATTTCAACATCATGTTCTTAATGTGTGGTAATTATATTACAGCATAATATAATAATAAAATATACGTAGTTAAAAGATATTTTTTTTAAAAAAAATCATCCTATAATTAGGATTCTGTCAATTTACAATTCATGTCTAACTTAGAAGAATGGATATTCAAAATAATATTTTTGATGCCTAAAGAACTAAAATACACTATTAACTGATAAAAATTTCAATAAATGAGTGACAAGTATAACTGTTTTTTCACAAAATATTTTCCAAAACTAATAAGGTTAATAAATTATATTCTAAACATAAATTTAAATCTAATGGATAATCATTCATATTTATACAAATAAGTATTTACATATAAACAATGACATATAAACCAGTACATTAAGTTGGTAATTAATTAGTAAAAACTAATTATCATCCTACGATCATGGTCTTATTCCCCATAACCATGACACATTTTATTTTATTTCACATTCCTTACAAGTAGTATTTTCCAATAAAATTATTAATTTTATTTACAAAATAAATCATATAGAAAACTCTTAGAATAACATTGAATACTAAATAGTCTTTTAATGATGTTTTTAATTTCAACCACAACACATAAATACATCATCTATTTATTTCAAAAGAGTTCCTTATTTGGTATAATGAGTAACAATGGTATGTCATTATAATTATCTATTCAAATTCATTATAATGGTTTTTACAGAAAATTTGAATAATCATAACCAACTCCCACTAATGTGTAGAACTATGTTCACAGTAATGCGTGTTTCCTTGTACTAGGTTATACTGGGTAAAGACAAACACACCATTTAAGTGTTTTTAGATCTAGGTACAATATATTCTATATTAAAAACCAATTGTATTTTCTATATAGGGTTTCATTTATAGGAAAATCCACATAATATCTAATTTACCAAAATTCAAGGTTATTTTTCTATACTTATCCATATATTCTATGATAAGGTTATGTTATATAATATATTTTTTCCTAAATCTAGTTCACAAGTTTGATACTAAACATTTTATAATACCAACTATAGTGATCCAACCATAGAATCCCGAAGAAGTGTCATGTAATCATTTAAAATATCATAAGAAACAGAAAAATTGTATCCCAAAGGACAAAAATGATTTTTAGACTTGGTAAACCAAATTGATACGTAAGCCCTGTCTTACAAAAGAGTACACTAATTACGAATTAGATATTTTATTCATTCTAAATAACATCTCATATTGAAACATTATTTCATCTAGAATGTCATTTAATATCACTCGTATTACACTTATTGGATTCTTAGGTATGGAAACATAATAAGGGAGAGATCAAATCCTCAATAACTGTAAGCACAATGAAATTAATAATGAATCAACTATAAGTGGAAATGTAAATTAATTGAAACACATTCCATTCAAGTAACTACATTCAAAAAAATAAATATTTCAATGTCTGAAACTAAAACACATTCAATTTAATCATTGAACTAAAAATTTAATTTATACATAGATATATCAATATAAAATTTCATTAATGAAAAATAAATAAAAATAAATAAATTAAATTTTTAATTATTGATATATAAAACATTTCTATGAGGCTTTATTACAAGAATCTAATACCTTAAAGGATTCATGTTGAGAATATAATATTGTCAAGGGTAAATTTAAAGAATATCATATTATCAGTAATTCATGAAATGAATTTTGAACTTCCAAGGCATCGATCATTAAATATAACACTATCATGGATTCATGATAAGAATATAATACATTAAAGGAATAATTCCATTATTCTTATACATTAAAAGTGATCACCGTATGAAATATGCTATATGGTTCGACAAATAATAATATCCATGAAATGTGGTATTGATATTATGAAGAAATCTAATTCCAAATGATTATAGGAAATTAAATTTTTCAAGGTGACTAAAATGTATCATAGAAGTGAGTGTGAATAATATAAATGGCCAAATAAATACCAAACCATCAATATGACGATTATTAATTGTATCAAAAAATATATCCAATGTGGGGTAAAATAAATAGCTATTTTCATTGAGGAATAGAAAAGTAAAAAATATAATTTTTAAAAATATTCATGTGGAAAATATCATTCTAAAAAAACTATTTACAATTTTTTTTGTAAAAAATTACTTATGAAAAAATTTCTTTATGAATTATAATTTTAATCATGTTGAGGAGATTCTATATAAATTATGGTAGGTAATTTTGTATATGCCGTATGATGTAAAAGAACATTCTTTTTTTTCAGTGTAAAAACATTGTAAATAATTTTGTTTAGAAAAAGATTAGAAGGATCATGTAAAAAAATTGTAAAATAATAAATGGAAAAATATCATTAACAGATCAATTTTTAAATATTAATATCATTTTATATTTTTTAATAAATCATATTTTATAGAAGGAAACATGTTCTATGACTAAAAATGGAAATGAATTTTGGTTTACCAGAAAATATTATCTATTGATTTGTTAGTATTAGTGTGTTGAAAAATGTTACTAATACATGAAAATTGAATTAAAAAACATTTTAGAGTAAAATAAAATGTATTATAGTATAATAGTAATTTTATATTCTTGAATGGAGATGAAGGGTCATTAAAAATCTTCTTGAGGAAAATAATCCTAAAATATTTTAAAGTGTCCCATACGACCCTATATCATTTTGAATAATAATTGCCATTATTAAATAACATATAATTAATGTATAAAATAAAATGATGATAATTTTATTAATTATAAAACATATAATAAGTTTTGATAGAAACAACACATAGAAATTGTATTTAGTGAACAAGACATTTATCTCATAGATGTAAAATATTAGATGGAATCCCATATATTGTGTTTTCATTATGGTGAGTATCCTTTCAATTTTAGTATAATAAATATATTTTAATAATTATATTTATTAAGAACAAATTTTTTATCATTATGTATTTATTTTAATTATTATTATGTTCTTTATAACTTATTAATCAATTCTATTTTCGTCAGGTTTCATGAAAAAAATTGGTTTCCCTGTCTAAATAGCATTCATATATCAATTACGATCAATGAGGTCAATATATAAGATCTCTTGAATAATAATACTGAAATAAATATCATATTTATAAATTAATCATAACTTAATGATCAATCATTAAATATGGTTATAAAATATGAACCAACGTTAGAATCATTGAGAAGCTAGGTCGTACACAGGAACGAGTAATGTAACTTTTTTCATTGTTCACTAGGGAAATAAGATAAGTAAAATTAGTATTTTTAGAATGATAATTATATCATAAATAAAGTATTTTTTAATCATATAAACCAATATATAGATTTTTTGTAATGAAAAACGAAATAAAATCCGGTCAAGGAGCTAGTAGTTTACATATCCACGAACAATATTATTAATTTTTTGTGTGTGAAAGGCTATAAAAGAAAATAAAATATTATATTAAAAGAAATTTAAATATGACATATTTATCATATATACAATTTTTACTTAACATGTGATTAATTAAAACCATTCTTTAGATGTTCCACGTATAGTGTGACTGAATAACATCGCTTTGATTGGATGGTAGTCCACATTTCCACGAATGATGTTATCATATTTACAGAAAATGAATTGTATAAGGCTATGTGTATTACATGAATTAAATAATAATACATACATAATAAATACTACATATATATATATATATAATATAAACATATTTGACATCATAATTACCATCATTGAATTATGGTAAAGGAAAAACGAACAACATCATTTTGTGAGGTTGTAGTTTTTCATATGTAGAAATGGTGTGTTAATTACCCATTATATGGAAGTGTGTGTGATTATAAGAATAAAAAAATATAAGTAAATATTATATTTATTTTATTGGTTTATTATATATTCGTAGATTGTGTAGAGTTAATGGGTGTTGAATGGAAATAAAACTAATGTGCTAAAGGTATAATGTTACCACTTATTTATGTAACTCTAATTCATTTACAGAAAAGGGCGTACATTGATTATTTTACTCCCATAGATATAGTTATAAGGTGAGGAGATATATATTTATATATTATTTGTTTAGAGTTTTGTTGAGAAAATGTTATTTGAGATGTGTGGGTAAGTGAAATGAGATAAGACCTTTTTAAAGTAGAGCATGAGCAGTACTCTTGTAAATTTATGAAAATGGAATTACACCAACGTTTTTTAGTTTATTGTGGCCCTGAAAATTGTAAAAATTTCTATCCTAGGGAGTATCTGGTTTAAATATGTTCATCCCATAGAATTTTTACTAGTGTATAGGTCATTTTTTCCTTAACATTAATGATTAGTCCATTGTTAAGATTAATTTTACCAAAATCATTGTAATTAATTTAAATTATATTTACAAAACAATTTTGCCAAAAAATTATTGAAATTTTTTGTAATATTAAATTATTATCATTAAAAATATATAATCCATCTTTCTAAATTCCATTAACATAATTGAAAATTTTTATTTATATTTAATCATAGAGGCGGGATGACAATGCGAATATTTAAAGTAAACCCATCCAATTGTTATTGTTGTTTTTATATCCAATTTCATTATGAAATTCATTCCAATGAAATAATTTCTTTTAAATGATAAAAATATAATTAAATAAAGAATAAAATAAATTATGCTATACTTTATCCTCATAAATAATTTAGATAAAAAATATTTGAATAAATTAATGTATTTTTAACTTTTCATTAAAAATGATACTTGAATAGAAAACAGTAATAATACACCCTAAACTAATTATTGTGTTTCTCATTAAAATAATATGTTAATTTTCGCATATATAATCAATATATTTTAAAAATAAAAATGATTTTAAATTGGTTATCCAATAAAATCCAGTAAAAGTAATTTATAAAAATATAGTATTTTATGGGTAATTATGGGTATGTTCTATTCTTATACCTATCATATCTTTTTGATGAATAAAAAAATATTTCATTGAATATGTAATATATATATATATATTACATTAATATTTTTCATTAATTATAATTAATTTAACTTTTAGGATAAAACACCTTTTGGATAATAAAACATTTTTCAAAAAAACTATTTTATTTATATTCAATTTATTTTTATTTGCATTTCATATTAATTTTAAACAATGATATAATTATATATTTACTAAAAATATAAATTTTATAATGTATATAATACTATTCATAACTGCTAATATAAAAGAAATGTTATATATTATTTTAATATTTAATATTATATTAATAATATATTATTGTTTGGTAAAAAACGATTCTGTGTGTAACTGAAGACATTGAAAAAAAATCATTATTGTGTACAACCAAGGTGGAGTAAGTTTCATGAATTTAATTATATAAAATATATTTTTTAAATTTAATAAATGAAATATATTATAAATTACTGGGGTATTATTTTCTATTATGTGATTGGTGTTGCATTTCGTATGTGATATCAAATACAATGATCATACATTATGTATTTGGGGAATTATAGATGTAGACACATATGGGATAGGAAATAGTTGAGAAGGTAATTATATTTAAGCAACATATGCTGATGCCATATATAATGAAGAAAAAATATACATTTTACCATATAAAATATTGTCATTTGAGGAATTCAATATTTTTTTAATCCAACACCATGGGAATGTGTTATTCATTTACATAAAATGTGGAAGATATATCAAGTGTTCGTTGTGAGATACCATTTCATAGAGAATGTTTAAATATTATTCAACCATTTTTCCTTTCCCTTGAGTTTATATTATTTATACAATATTTTTCATATTTTGGAATTAACCAAATATCTGATGGATTCATAATTTTATTTGAGAAATGAACTATTTCAGTTTGAAGAGAAGCCTTCATATGAGGTAAACACTTTTCAAATTAATCACCATATATATAATTTAGATAAAATTTATATATATCAAAAATATGTGTATTTTTTTCAAAAACAATATGTTTGAAGAAAAAACACGTGAATATTAAAATGATATGAGAGAATGATATCCCCACTTTTGTAATATGTGACTAAAATTATGGGGAAGTAATTTCAAAATAGGGGGAGAATGTAACATCCTAGGTAATATTAAGATGAGTTTTTGAATGTATTATTAATATTAATTATAGTTATTTAACATATTTATATTCATTATAATAATATAAAGTAATTTTTCATCAGAAATTGAAAATGATTTTTCAATAACCAAATTTTAATTTTATGCATTTTATGTTTTTATATAAAATTTTATATTAAAAAATAGATATTTTTTATCTGAAAAAAAGTACATAATTTTTTATTCCTCATGTCAAAAAAATTTAAGGAATATTTTTTTACAATTTTGTATAAAGTCCAATTTCACAATGAATATTGAAAAAATACTGATCATTTATTAGAAAAGATATTTATTTTCTAGTATTTACATATTCTAATTACATTTTGGTAAAGTTTGAAAATTTTATATTATTAATTTTTTTAAAATAAATTAATTATTATTTTTGAAAAGAGTTTTTTAATTGAATATAGTAATAAAAATATTTTATACAAAATATGAACTAGTTTTGAAATATTATATTTCATAAAATTTTATATGATTATTATTATTTGAAATACCAATATTTATGTATTATGAATAATAAAAAATTTATTTAATATTTTAATTCATTATTTGAAATTTTGGTAACTATGAATGTTTATCATTTGGTAAACATGAATAGTAATATTAGAATTTTATTACAACATTAATTCCTAATCGTGTAATTAACTTCCAAATATAAAATTATATTGATAATAAATAGACAATAAAAAATTATTCAATTTTATTTTATGAATATATATATTCCATAATCATCCCAACGTCCAATATAATGGTTTTGGATTCTATTTGGACATGAAATTATCTTTTTCAATATTTATTTTTATATACAGGAAAAAAATTATTGTCTTGCTTTTAAGACTATAATATTTATTAAATAAGGAAAAATAGAAGATAGATTTTGTTATTAATATTTATAATAAATATTCATATCATTTTTATGTTGGTAATATATTTTTAATTTATAGTGATGAAAAAACTACATTAAAATAATACGCAATGTATAGGTAGTAACTAATAAATTTATACAAAAATAAAATAAATCATTTTTTAATTGTTAAAAATAATATAATTTCAATGAATATTTGTGGTCCACTATTTTTTATTATAAAATTTCTTATTTTATATGTGTCTATTCATTATATTAGAATGAAAATTTTTTTTGTAGTTTTAAATGTTCTAATAAATTAATAGTTTTAAAATCGGGTATTAATGAAATATTATAACAAATAATATTTTATTAAATAATTTCAAATTACAAAATATCTGTAGATATATCAATGGTATATGGTTTATGAAATTCACCATGGTCCATTTTTGGGTCTTTTATCATGTTAGAATAATTATATTAACAGATTAAGAGTAAAAACTCTAAAATCACTATAATTTCCAAAAGGGTTAACTATTGGCCAAAATAAAATGATACAAAAAATTATGGAGTCAAAAAAAGAAAAAATGTTTCATTATGGGATTTTATTCATTAATATTAAAATTATTTTCTAATATTATCAATTTAATGACTTTAGAAAATAATATCAATTAATAATAATTTTAAATGTTCAAAAATGAGGAGTTCCATTCCCATCCCTTATAAAAAGTTTCCGGTTCTTCTCATTTACATAAACAGTAATATAATTTTGGATAAGAAAATTACTAAATAAATAACACAATTACATCCCTCCACACATAATAGAGTCCTTTTATTGATTATAAATTAATCTTAGGAATTAATTTCATGTTAACCATAAGAATGTGTTCGAAATGGAGGTATCATTATTAATTTAATGTTTTCTTTTAGTATCTATTCTAGCTCCATAAAATATTAATTAACCATGATCAAATATCAAAAAAAAAATATAATCAATATACCTGGATTTTATTATGTTAATGCAATATCTTATATTCATATCCCTTTCTATATATTGATAAAAGGAACCATCATTCATGTGTAATTTGGACTGTTTCCCGAATGGCCTGAAGGCCTTCTTTTTTTTATTTTTATTATAGATAATATCCCTTTTAAGGGTTGAAGGGGAACCCGTACATGACCTGTTGGCCCAAGGCACAATGCCTGTCATGACCGGCAATACAAGACCCGAAGGCCCAGAGGCATACTATGCCCACTATATGACCCGTATGCCCAACCCACTAGAACTGCCGCTCCCCATCGTCTTGCTTCATTGATCTCCTTAGGTCCCCACCTTGCATTGTTGATCATCTTTCATTCCCCCGTACAAAGCCACACAGTGCCTGGTCGCAATGGTGGCTACCATACCCTCTCATTCTTCCAGTCTGGGTAGCTCTGCATCTGGTGGCTTCTACTCTTATTACTCTGATCCTCATCTGGGGCCTATTCTATGTGAAATAGAATATTCTATGGTCTACATGACCCGAAGGCCCTATGGCCCGAAGGCCTCTGATGACCCGAAGGAACTAGAGACTCGTAGGCCCAAACTGGTGGCCTCAAGTCCCAAATCAGGTGAATTTCTCCTACTACTACAGTACCAAATACTAACTGCTACAGTACCACTGCAGTACCTGCTTCAGTACCCTAGAAATTTTCCTCCACCCCATTTTGAACTTGGGTCTCTTGGTTGCCAAGCAGGAGCCCTTACAACTCGGGTACGGGCTCATTGGTTAGTGAATGTTAATGTTGGAATGTAGCCTCACAAAATGATTCAATTCATTTTCCAACATAGTATATAATAGATGGGTATAGTGATTGAATTGCTTTTTATATATAATAATCAAATATTTACCATTCATAATTTATAAAATGTCACTAAAATTATTATGATACCATCCATTAATGAATTATTATATAGTTCGTGTGCATGTGTGGACTACCACATCTACAATGTGATGTGATACATTTTCATCACCACATCACATTAAATATATATATATATATACATTTATATTTGTGTCTGTGTACTTATATTAGATTAAATAGTAGTTTATTTAAGATATTATGTTCTTTATTGAATGATAATATAATTCTTACATTATTTCCATATTTATTGTTTAAAATAGAAATGTTATTTATGTGTATGTATGATCTGTCATGTCAATAATTGTAGGAAATTATAGTTTTTAAAAAATACTTAATTAATTTTAATAAAACTATATGTTATAAAGATATATATTATAATATCATTATTATTAATATCTTATATATGATGGAATATTTTTAGCAGTGATTATAATTATATCACCTATGTCATTTTTAATTGATGGTATGAATATCATTAGACAATTATAATGGGAAATTAATTGATTATAGAAAGGTAATGAAAAAAAAAACAGATTAAAAAATAATAAATATGACTAATAAATAAAATAAATAACATTAGATTACTTTTAAAGATTATAAATAACCTATGGGGCCATTCAGACTCGACGTATGATGGTTTCTACTAAAAATACTTATATATTGTTTCCTTTACAACCCTTCATCAACAAGGTACATATTTTTTAAGAAATTATTATACGAATGTATTTATATGGATATTACAAAATTTAAATGAAATTGAGGATTCTTTTTAAAATTTAAATAATTGTTTCCAGAAGAAAATTTTTAATGGAATTTGATCAATTTTTTCCAATAAGTGAAAAGGAACATGCTATTTCCACATAAATATTGGTAATGAAATTTTCCACCAACATATCCATTTCTGTATTTTATATTCCCTTTATAATCATCCATGATTACCTTAACAAAATCATCTTTATATGTATTCTAGTAATTCTTGTTTTGATATTTATGTTTTTAATGACTTGGATATTTCAATATATTCAAATGTTTCATTATGAGAGAAATGAATATTTTAGTAATCTAATGATGAAAATAAAATCTATTATTATTTTTGATTATTTATTTTTCAAAATTTATTATGATTTAATTTTTATCCATTATAAACAATAGATTTCAAGTTTGGTTATTAAAAAATTGTGTGTTGTTACTTTATTAACCAACTATAGATAGTACTATGATAATAAAAGTATTGGTGGGTCCATGCTATCTCTCTAACGCATTAGGTATAGAAGAAATAAGTATGGTTATACCAATAATAAGATTTATTAAATGTTTGTATGATAATTATGTCATATTTTACTAACATGTTTTATTTATACCTTCTAGGGTATTTTTATAAATCTTATGAGATCTCATGGAACAAAAATGAACATATGTATTTTAAAAATTATATTCTACGAGGTATGGTTAAAATGTATTACTTTGTGGAAAGTTTTTTATGATATTCGTTATATAAATGAAAACATTCTGTGTTTTATATTTAATTTAATATATCCAATGAATCATTTTATCAAAATTATTTTTTAAATAATGAAATTTACTAGGTGTGAAGAAATTTATTTTCATAACAATTTTTTATTTGAAAAAGGAAAATTTTTCAATGATTTCATTGATTAACACTTTATTTCATCAATTTTATGTCGATTATAGTGAGTTTTTTCCTTATCCAACATTTCTAATGTTTATCAAAGGGTTTTATATATGATTAGTGACAAGGATGAGGTCATGATCAAAATTTTAAATATGTGTCATGAAAATAATAATTATTATGTCATTAATGTTATTAAAATAAAATTAAAAAATGAATTTAAGTTTCCACATTGTAACTTTTGGGATTGTTCGGTATGAGTTATGATATAATTATCCAAATATAAATACTAAAAATATATTTAGTGGTAACAGAAAATGCATTTTTGACTAAAAACTCAAGATTATTTAATATAAACTAATGGGTCATTATATTTTCATGTTTGAGTTATGTATCTAAAATGATATTTTTATATGGATTATTATTTTTTAGAGTTGTGCCTTATATGGTTATAACAAGGTATTGGTTTTTATTTACAAGATGAAGGCATTAAATGTATTTCAGATACATAGTCTCTATGGATTTTCTATTTTTTATGGGTAGTTTGTATATGAATATTCGAATATTTCATCTTCAATTGGAGATTTATCATATATGTGTGTTATTTAAGAAATGAAGAAAAATTGTTAGTGATCATTTTTGGAATTGAATGTGTGGTTGAATTCATATCAAATTATTCTTCTTCTAGAACATCTTCATGTTAATATTTTTTTAGTAACTCTTCTATGACAGGATTATGAGGTATTGTGAAATAGAAAGATAAGGTTGTGGAATATATATATTTATATCTATTACTTCTTGAATATACTACCCTAAACATGATATAATTTTTTATCGTTTATACATACTCTTAAAACACAATGCCAGTATTTTTTGGGGAGTGGTTTGAATCATATTTATATGAGAAAATACTAATGTATATTTTGACATGGATGGATATAAAATTCCAATAGTGAAATTGGTTTGAGAATACTCATAAATATTATTTATGCATTTATTATAAACATGTTAATAGGAATGTGGTTCCTAATTCATTAATTTGGAAGGTACCAATATAGTCATTGAAGAAATAGATAAATGTTAAGTCTCTAATGAGTATATTCACTAAAATGATTTTGGAAAAGGAAGAGGATGAGGCATGTTGTTCCAAAATATTTTTATAGTTTCTCCATCATATGATGATTAGGATTGGTTTTATCCAGAATAAAACATTAATTTACATTACTATAAATTTTTAAATGTTGTGGAGAATTCAGGTGAATGGTCATAGTCTCTTATCAGCGCAATTTTTTTTCAAAGCATGTTGGTTGCTAATATTTCTCTATGGAATGAATTATTTGACAGTTTATGTTGGTCTATTTTGTTTTTACACATATAAAATAAAAATATATATTAGGGTGTGATACAACAGTATTCGTGGTCTGGGTTGACATAATTGATTACCTTCATTATATCATCAGACCATTATTCTAAGAATATTACAATGAAAAAATAGAGACCATTTGATTTTTTTTAAACCCATAAACATTCTATTATGGATGTTCTAGGATATTTTGGGATATTTTATCAATGTCATATAGTGGACTAATATAGGGAATTGTGTGATTTGGAAGATCAATGACTGATGTATAAAATTGTAACATTTTAACCCTATCAATGAGTGTCTGGACCATCATTATAACATATATTCTTGAGTATTTTTGAAACATTATTTGGTTATGTATCCCATTTGGACTTATCGTGTATCATGTTTCAAATCTGGGATCTAGAGAATTTGGCATGTGGTGTGTTATTCCAAGTTGAAATTGAAAAAACCATATCATTCACAAATTGATAGAAATATAGAGAGTCATGTTCTGATTTGTGATTATATTCTCAAATCATGCGTTATTTTTTTTGGTTCTATGGAAAATAATGTATCTCTAGATATTTTTTTTCCAAAAAATATTTATCAATAATTGATTGAGATTTCCTCATTTTATGTGTTGTATGGGTTGTTAGGTTGATCGAAATTTTATTAGAAAATATTGGGAGAGTGGTATTTAGTATTATCAATCCATGATAAAGAGAATAAGGATATAAATCAATTGATCTATAAGTGATCATTTAAGGTACAAAGATAACGTAAATCAAATCCCCACTATCACCATTGGTTGTTACAATTTAATGTTGGAGATCACAGTTTTCTTCTAGTTTCCCCATGCATGAGGCATAATCTTTTGGGTGTATATGATTGGATGGAATGGAAGAATTTTGGGACCTTAGAGATCATGTAGTTTTGTAAAGGTGGTATTTAAGATGTATAGTTCTTCTTTCTTGATAGATATTCAATATGTTCTTCACGATTCTTATCATATGAGGTATCAACTAAACCATTACTGTGTGATTGAATGGGATGGTTTATATATTGAGATCGACCCCACTATGGTTGGGCATCAATTTTAGATTATGGATCCCCAAGAGAAGGTAATTCATTATAAATTAGTTATCCTAGTTCTTATATACTGTAATTAAAAATTCGATAACAACATGACATTAAAGTGGTAATTCTTGCTGAGGGAATTGTGGAATTTGTTTTTTTAGTTTCAAATCCTATGATCGTTTTAGGGAATCAATTATTTTAGGATGGGATTATATTGTTTCCCTATAGGTCACAATTTATCCTTATATTGAATTTGGTTAATATTTGGCATTGTTCTACTAGTTTTCGGAACGTTGGGGTTGAATACCAATATTTTTAGATAGAACAAGCATATATTATGGTTTGTATTATGAATGTGATAACCATTTGGTGGGAACAACACTACTCCATTATAAAGTTTCTAGTATGATCGTGGTTACTCAAATTTTGAACCATTCAGTGGAAATGGTGATGATTTATATGTAAATTTATAGGTTTTTCATATAAGTTGAATAAAGATAGTCAGACCATGAATCATATCCCTAGGAAACTATGCACCATATTTATCAATGGTTAATGGTCATGAATGTTTATCACTTTCATTGAATAGAAATGAAGTATAACTGTGTACCCAAATAGGAACATATAAAATGTTGAAATTTACTCTTATTCAATATTTTTTTGTTTAGCCATCCCCTATTACACAATAGGTTCAATATATGTAGTATTCATTACAAAACATGATTTAATTTTGGATTCATAGTGGTTCTCCATTAATATTGACAGATCTCTTCAGGGTATTTCCTGATGTATATATGGGTTTTTTCATCTTAATTAATAATCACTATATATTGTCATCTATTATCAATTTTTATATGTAATGTACTATGTATTATTTATCTGTGGGTTATGGTGGTGGTTTTATGGTGTTTTTATTAATCTTGTAAAATGAGGTGTTAGACAATTATTTATAATTATCAATAATTCATGTTTTTTAATTTAACACCGTTTTTTGAAGTAGTGGTATTAAAAAAACGTATCACTCGAGAATTAATTTAATTTATTGGGATTTATTTGATATTTAATTAAAAATATTTATTTGATCAAAAACTAAATTTGATTCAATAAATACATGTTATTAATGTGGGTTTCGTTGAAAAAGATTAATACACACTAAATATTCCATGAAATACCAACTCTGATTTCAAATAAAAATTCAGCTTTCATTAATAGAATATGTTGTAAATCTCAATGAAAATTAATTATAGATGGTGATAAATGATTTTGAACTGTTTTTGTAAGACATATTTCTTGCATGAAAAACAAATATAGGTTTGAATATGATAGACTGTTATAGGGCATGATATGTGTAAAATTCCCACGACATTTGGAATTGTTTTTATCATTTCAATATATATATATATTTAGTACGTATTCCCAATTTTGAATGACTAGATACATTTTTATCATTTACAATTTTTTTCTTAATTAATGGTATATTTTTTGTTTCTTTTCTCACATTATTATCCTATGGAATTAACATTTTTGGTTTTTATATAATCCAATTTTTCTATAATTTTCATGCCATATTAATTATTTGGGTGGAAATAAAGGGTTTTTATTAAAAAAAGTGTTGAATTTCTAAACTGGCTTCCCATGCATAAATAATGTATAAAATGTATTTTTTTTAACATTAAAACTACCAATTTCATAATATAAGAATCTATATTGATTCATTGGTGAAATCATACATGGAATTTTTCCTACAACCTACCATTAGAATAGGTTGTTAAAGAAATTTATTTTTAAGATTCCTGTAATAGGAATGACATATTATAGGATATGGATTTCTTCTATCTTCATATCCTTCATAGTGGTATTGTTCATTAGTGATGTATGGTCACACATAGTTCAATAATATGGATTTTCCTATTTTTTATTTTGTATTATACCTTTTGGAATAATATTATATGTCTTATATAAATATACTCATATCCTTAATTGTACATCAAATTTTCATTCATATATAGTATAGAAATTTTATGTTATTCATCCTTACCATGTTCAGGGATACATGGATTACTTACCTAGTTAACTGATTTTGCATAATCACATTGTGGGTAACAACATTATGTGTGCTGTAAAATAATTGAAACATATAACACATGTGAATTAAATTTACATTGATGTTATTAGTCCACATGTAATAAATTATATCCAAAGTACACACTCAGACTAATGATTTGGTATTTAAAATAGAACTAAATTTAATATATAATTGATAATCATTTGAAAAAAAAATTTATAGAAGAAAAACTATAGAAATGAAACATTGTTTTATGATTTTTTTATTTAATTAATTCTACAATCCATTTCAAATTAAGTACATTATTTGTTGTAAACATATGGGAATATACTCTTTTACAAAAAAATTTGTAACATCTGAGGTATTTATAGAATAATACCATTTAATATAATTTAATTTTTATGAATATGATATCAATATAATGTTAAAAGGTACACTATCATCGATAGCGTACTCGACACGCAACAATGGGTTTCTCTGAAATCTTATGATTCACACAAAACTGAGTTATACCAAAAAATAATACAACATGAATATTATTATTTTAATGTGTAGTTAATGCCCAACAATTTTATTAAAGGTAATGAACAGAACTAACTATAAATGATTATATATTTTTTTAATTCTTTTACATTTATCTAATGAAATTTTGAGGCATAAAACGGTAATGAATCCCATTTTAGGCATAAAATATGATAATATGTTTATATGGTCATTTTACATCCTTTTGACGGAGAAACCATTTTAAATATAGTTTTTTGACAAATGGATAAGTTCAATTTGAAAAAATAAACAACTTAATTGGATTTAGGACATTCAAATTTTCATTTATAGAAAATATGTTATTTTTCTAAAAAAAATTGATATTTTAATGAGTTGTAAAGAATAGAATCATAGATTAATTATAATGATTAAGAGTGACTCAAAAACATGTTTTGTTTAAATGTTTTTGTTTTATGAAAAAATGTATTCTGAGTAGAAGACTCATCTTTGTAATAAACAACTTGATATGTATAAGTAATGGAATAATTATATAAAGATATAATCCTGAAAAGAACCTAAATGTTATTTAAATTTGAATTATTAACTTTACATAATATTAATTAATGTTTGTGGTTGGGGTCAAATATATGTGGTTACTAATTCTAATATCTTTGAAACATGCCAAGGAATTGAGAATTTTAATCAATTGAAAATAACTATAAAGAACATCGTGTGTAGTATTTTTACATTATGTATACCATAGAAGGTTCAGGGTTTTCAATACCTAATACTCATAGTAGATATATGTGATACTAACACCCCATATTGTTCTATAACAAAAGAATATAATGGTTACATTTCATGTACTTGAGTGACACTATGTATACTTTTTTAAACATCACTCTATTTAATTAAAGAATTTTATTGTAATAATATTGTACATTAATAACTGATATCCTCATTATTATAATATAATCATATAAGATACAATATATATTCACAATTATATAAAAGTTTATTTTCAACATGATGTGTGGAATTTCATTATATGAGCTGAATTCTTAGCATATAGTCATAGTGTTTATTGAGGGTTATATATTTTATAAACATAATTTTTTTTGTGAGAGATAATGGATCAAGGGAATTGGAAACAATATTTAACTTCCTTGGATGAATATATTTGATTTAAAAGAAAATGGAAACTAATATTATACAATAAAATCTATATAAATAATTATTAAATTACTTTATTCCAACTCTAATCCCACATGTAGGTTCATATTATAGATGATGTGCCTATTAATCCACGCAAAAAGGGAACTTGTTTCATATTCATTAAATAACACAATATTTAGACAATAATACAATAATAAACAATATAATTAAGTCAAGGATATATATACATAGACTCATTTACTAAAATAATATCATCATATCATGTAATTTATACGCATTTTATATGATTATATTTAATTACATGAACTTTTAATACATTTCTCATTGATGATTTGGTTAACTCAATATAATCATACAATTGATGTTTCATATGATCTGAGTACAAAAGACCTCATGTGGTGGTCAACACAGTCAACATAATCCATGAGTATTGACATAGAATCAACAAGATATAACTTGTTTTACCATGATCAGTTATTTATTTCTTGGATAATCATAGAATAATTATAACTGTGGATGAATAATTATATGTTATAAATTGAACTATTGTGGAAGTATGAGTATATACCACACTCTATAACTCTATAACACTCTATGTTTTGAGAGTTCATTTCCATTTCTTTTGAGAATAATGAATATTACATTGGAAGAGATATACCTATATATATAATAAAGACTGTGAAAGGATTACTATTTACATATAATACTCATTACCAATTACATATTACATAGTGAACACTCTGTTTTTCTAATATTTAATAATTAATCATTTTATATTTTTACCAAATATGAATAAATACAAATTATTTTTATTATTTAAAATCCACTTATTAGGTTTTAGTCTATTTGTCTACATTGAATTTTACTGAATATTTAATAATTTTTATCAATAAAAAATTAAATATCAATACATCATTCAACAATAAACATAATACGTATTATATTCACTAAACATAAAAAATAAGTATTTTTTATTATTTAACTCGCATATTCTTAATTATAGTTCATTATTTTTTAAATTTTATTATCAAAACAAAAATAATTATTAAACTAAAAATAACTATAAATTTTATTTCTAATGATTTAAATGAACATTTAATTTTTATGATATTCTGTATATAATTAGTGCCTAGACATTTAGTCCCATTTCATACTGAAAATATTTAAAGATGTTTAATGCTCATGGTTTGCATACTCAAACCCTCCATGAAAACTAATGTGAATGTTGTTAATTATTTAATGACATTTACCATTTTAGTGCGGCCTAATGTAGAATATAAAACATTTATCATGATATTTTTATTAGATAGATGTAAACTTATGTCATAAACCTATGAACTCAATGAATAGTTCATTGACTTTTATAAAATTAACTTTCTCTTAGAACACTATGTGCATGGATATACCATGTCACTTCAATTCCTATGATATGGATTGAGATAACATCTCTTGTATGGAAAATGTGAAACAAACATTAATAAATTATAATTTAATTCAATATTAACTATAGAACACCATATAAATAATTAATTTTCATTAGAATATGTCATCATATTTTTAATTAATACATAAAGTATCTGGACTAATGTTATTAATAATGAAAATATTACAGTCTTCGGATTAATAGAGATTCTAATGTAATGGAATAATTATTTTCTATATATAAATTTATATTTACTACATGTGGATCTCCTTGTTATAATTTATTTCAATGGAAATTACCACATTCACACACAATGAGGGGTTACATAAATTATTTTTGTTATCCATCCCCATTTTCTTATATAAATTTTTCTTATGAAATAGTCTCATTGAGCTACATAACAAAAAAAAATCATGAATAGTCTCATGGAACGACTAAGTTTTAAAAATAGTTTGGAATTATTGTGAAATTTATGTGTGAATAATATTTTTAGGACCTTACCACAAAATATGACTTGAAGATTACTAATTATTAGCTGATATGATTATTCATTAATATTTTTGGAAAAAATATACATATAATCATTTACAATAGATATGTTGGTCATAGGGAACTGACACCAAAATTGTAATTCATGTAATATCTCTTATGAGGATAGTTATGATATTTTAGATGAAGGGGATGATTAGTGAATTATATATTTATCACTTTGTGATTCATGATTGTATTGAGGTTGTATCATATCACTTGGAATTTTCAAATAACCTATCCAAAAAATCTTATTGTGTACCATATACTATATTTTTCTGAGTACATACTGATTCCATCACATTTGATAATGTATATTTATATACATCATCACATGATCATTATTATGTGGCATAAATATGGGAATTTTTTTACTGAAAATATAAATAAATATTGAAAATGAATAATCACATGGAAAAAGTTTAATCAGAAAAAAAAATTGGTAGAAATTTGAGATCCAAAATATATAATTATATTTGAGAATCCTTATTTTTCTATTATATTTCTAAAATTTCTTAGAGGAAATTCTTAAAAGGGACGTAAATGTTTCACCTAAATATTTTCGAATTTTTTTCATTAACAAAACAACTCTCTTCAATTACGTGCATCACATATATAAAAATCAAAAATAAATCCAATTATATATTTTAACAATCAAACATAGAGATTAATAAATTATTAAAATTCAATAAAGAATGCCTTAATAGATAAAAAATTATGGAGAAAACCATATTCTAAATAATAATATAAGAAAATAAAATATTTTCAAAATATTATTACAATTGTCTGAAATTTATTAGTTTATATCAATAAAATATAGAGATGATATTTTTCAGTTGATAAATTGTAATATACTCTAAATAGTTATTTTAATAATAGTAATGATAATTTTACTATTTTTTTTTTGACAATTTAATGTTAAAAAACAAAATGTTTTATATAATATATAATTTATATTTATGACATTAAATTAAAAATATTATATTATTGAATTAAAAAATAAAATAAATTATTTGATATAGAAAAAATATTTTATTAAGATGATTTTTGGTTTTTTTGGAAATATCAATTTTAAGATGAATAATGAGAAATATAAATTAAAAAAATAGGTTTTAAAGAAAGAAATCCTATATAAGTAGGAAATAAATACATATGATACTATTTTCTATATTAACGATATTCCTTTCAGAATACCTTAAAATTTGAAATAATATTAATTGTACAATATAATCTTATCGTAAATATTTTTAATAAAATAAATATTATTTCATAAATGGTTTATATGTACATTTTATATATTATTTTTGAAATAATTATAAAAAAATTGAAAATTTAATAATAGGATCTGATTTTTTTTCATTTATAAATGTAATATTATAATTATATAATAAGGGTATGTTTTTATATGAAATATTATACTATCATGATTAAAAAATGATTTTCCATGGTAAATTCGGGTCATGTTAAAAAGAAAAAAATAATGGAATAAGACTAAATCACATTTAAAAAATGCATGACATATTTTTAAATGATTGGTGACTACAAAAATAATCATCTCCACTTGTTAATTTTCAACATTTGTGTTGAAATTTACATTCCAATTATATAATAATCTGAATTATATAAACGATCTACCCCTTAAACTTATAAAATGTAATATTCACAAACCCACATATTATCATATAACAATTCTCTATCATAATCAAGATCCCACCAAATTGATTACCTAACTTCCCAACCACTTCATAGATGTCATTATCACAATAAGTTAACATCGTACAATATGATGATACATTATTTAAAAGATTTATTACCCTGGTAATATAAAAAAATTAGTCACATATTTGTAATTTATATTCAATTTATTCTGTATCTATTTCTAAATACATTATTTTACTATTTATAAATAAATAAATTATTATAATATGTTTATTACTTTTTTCTTTCATAAATAATTTTTTTTGTATTTCGTCCCCATCCATTAAAAAAATGATACCATCACTCAGATATATGGGAAAATTAGTACATATAGGAATGATATATTTTGTTTTTCATCAATATGATTAAAGGATAGAAATATATATGGATTTATTTAATATTTACCTTGATGAATAAAAAGTAGGGCTCTTTTAAGATAAATTATTATCTAATTTCTCCCCATCCAATCCATTAAAAAATAGACACATAAGTTGTGTGTATATAAAAACTAGTGACTCCATGTAGGGGTGTATTCTATATTCTCTACCATAATAAAAGGGAAATTTTAATGATTTATATACTATATAAATTATATATATATATATAACTGATAATTATATAACCAAGTCCATAGATTATATACCATTATCCTTGAATAAATACATGTTTTTGAAACAAAATAATTAACACCAGAAATTTGAATTTATGATAGATATATTTATAAATATTCCATTGGAAATTATATTTTAATGTTACATAGTATGATATTAATGAATATTTTGATGGTAAATATTTTTAATAAATTTTAATTCATTATACATGAGGTTTCAGTATGTATGATGAAGTTAGGGACTTGATGTATTCGCTTTTGTTAAAATTCAATTTTTTCTCAGTATTTTAATGATATAATTTTAATTTATGTAAATTATATACACCTTATATACTAAATACAATATATATTTTTATTCTATAGTAATATATGGTGTTTATATATATTCAAATCATTTCACCCCCCTATTGTTCATAATTCTATCGAATGTAATATTTTAATAAAATCTGACCATATTTCCCATCTTTTGTTTGGAAATATTACTCATCCATGTTATTATACTTATAATTGTCTTATAGAAGTTATTATTAATATATATATATATATATTAAAGCTATTTTATAAAAAATTATTATTTTTATATAAATGAATAAAATGATTATTTCAAAATGTCTTCTATAATAGTCACTTATTACATTCAATATAATTATGTGAAAAGTTATTTTTTAAGTTATATTGAAAAATTGGATATAACCTGATCATGTAGCTTCTATAAAATATAAATTATATTCCTTACATAGATGTTTTAATGGAAAACAAATTTTCATTTTTAGTGAATTATTATTTTTTAGCATTTCTAAACAAATTATTTTTTCATATTACTTTTTAAAATACATATATGGTACCTTTATAAAAAGAATTTCTCTATATTAAGTTAATTTTTTAAATTGTATACCACAATGGGGACATGATTAATTGATTCTATAATATTTTTTATGATGTAAAATGAGAATCAATTTTTAAATAATATTTTTACAACCTGTTTGTTTCCCTTGTTATAATTAAATTGTGATGGAATTAAAAATGTTTTGTTTATCCTTTGACATATATATATGGTTTTAATTATGTGTAAATTATGAAAAAAATAATATATCAGTCTAATTTGGTGGAAAATTCCTAATATCTCATGATATGATCTTAATTGAAATGACGAGATAACCCAAATCCACATGGTACACTATCAACAATGTTTATGGTATTAATGTGTCAACACAATCAACTATGAGATTGTATTTACTATATTATGATTCCATTTTATTCTAACCATGACTAAAGAAGTGATTTTATATGATTATGTATACTCCAAAATCATATTTTTTATGTATATGAATTTAAATTATATGTCATGATTGAATATTGATTGCTACACATTCTTATGACATAATTATTTAGTTATGAAAAATATTTATTCAAATACTAATGATTTCTGGACTCCTGATCTTTATGTTTTCTTTCCTACATTTTCACCATCATTAAAATGGTATATTCTTTACATTCTCATAGTTATAACCTTTAATTTATAATTCTAATCTTTACCCATAATTTTCATATGAGCTCACCATTTTCTCTCTATCTGTTTCCTTAGGCTATGGTTGAAGGTATAAAGAACAAAATTTCTATGAATATTATTTTCAAATAAAATGTTTGGGAGATGGTTTTTATATTACAAAAATATAATTATTTCACATAATATTAGTGAATGTACTAGAACACTATTGTTTGGTGGTGTTTATTACTGATATATGTATTAAATAATTATTTTAAAAAATCAATATTCATTTATTTTATAATTGGGTCAACATAATGTGTAACATCCCACCGATTATAACACATATATATTTATGTGTGATTTGGTATTTAATTTCTTGAGAACAGGTATTTGTTTCCCCAAATTTAATCATTTCAAATTTGATCCATTTGATTTCTAAATTTAATGTAAGATGAAATCAATAACTATAATATTTATTTCATTTATATTGTTATGTGTGAATCATCTATGGTAAATAACTAATTGAAATATCAATAAAGTATTATTTTAATACAAAAAATTAAGAGGTGTTTATAGAAATATTCACTACGATTGTAGTAACATCATTAAATCTCCAGAAATGGAATATGAAATTAAAACTATCTGTTATAATGAGTAAAATAATAAAAAAACCAATTGAGAAAAGTGACACATGTTTTTTATCATTCATTATTACATATCATGAGGAAAAGATTTTATTACTTACAACATTTTTGTATTATGTTCTTATTTCTATACATAATCTTTAACATATTACTGGTCATTATTTTTATCATTATAGAATCAAATTTCTCATAATATATACCTATAAGGATACACATTAAAGATATTCATATTCATTTCTAATTCTAATTAATTATTGTTTAGGGATATGTGGGCCCCATGTTGCATTTTGGTTATCTTACTTGCGTTAATGATTGTATGGAAATAAAAAAATTATTATTATTTGAGATTATAGTCATGAGTATTGAATAATTTTACTATGTGTTTTTATTTCAATATAGAAAAAATATTTTATGATATTTTTTAATATTTCATACATTTTTTTTATATTTTACTAAATGGAATAGTAATTGAATGTAAGACCCCATGTTTTAGTTATATGAAATTTTTTATGAATATTATTATTAAATAATGACTGTTTAATGTTTTGGGAGGTTGTATTGGGTGTTATTTTTCATGTTTTTGAGGCATTTTTTAAGGTGAATTGTTTCTTCATGTTCAATACAAACAATTAACAACCACTAGGAAGTCATTAATTGGAATAAACTGTGCACTATACATGTGTATAGATAGTTTATAATTTGAATAAACCGTGAAATTTCTTATAGTAAACAATGAAACTTGAAATATTGCGAAGATGTGTTTGAAATAAGGTTTGTATAAAAGTGATTTTGAAATAAGATAGTAGTTGTCTTAAGATGGTAGCACCACAGTCTTGTTGCATGGATTTCTAAAATGAGTATCCAAAACCAGTGTTGTATTATTAGAAAACATAAAAAATTTCATATTAAAAATATGTTTTAGAATCCCCTATTAATATCATATAACCTCAAAAAATCAAATTGTTTTTTCTCACTAGTATTATGAGATGACCACATTATGTCTAGAAGAGATTATTTTGAAAATCAATGTTTATTGGAGGTCTAAATTCATTGGTAGGTAAATTTTAATCATCTTTATTCATAGATCCCTGTAACATCTCTCTATATCTGTATATCAAAATCATAGATATATTCCAATTTGGTTATATATCTCTCTAATTAATTTTTTAATTATAAATTATTATTCGATATTTTGAAGGTAACATGGTATGTTATCATATTGTGATGATTTTTTATGTTTTTCTTAATTTTTACCAACCATTGTGAGGATTGTGGCTTCATTCATATATTCAAATGACTTAAAACCAAGTGGATATTTTTTTGATATATTATTTTCATGAAATGGTTATAAAATCATTGTGTGGTTCCTTAAGGAATCACATTTGACTCATGGCATCTTAATTTTGTTAAAATTGTTATATTTCCAAAAAAACACGAATTGTTTACATTTATAAAATGATTATTTGAACATCATTATTTTATTTTAATGCATGTAATGTGTTTTATGAATTTTTTTAAATAATGAAATTTATTTATGTTGAATGTAATAGCATTGGTATTTGACAAAAATGGTTGGTGTTATTTCATTTATAGATGTAACCCGTTGAATATTGTGTGTTCCTTTGGAGTTTTCTGTAATGGTACATTAGGATGACTTGGTGTATTGTTGAGAGACCCTATTGAGTATGACACTATCACCTAGTCATGCATGGTGTGTGGGTGTGGAGACATGGATTAATATATTTCAAATAAAAGATAATGGTTTTTTGGATCGAAATTTCTATAATTGATATCGTTAATTTATGAGATATAAATTACATAAAATACATTTAATCGTTTTTATATAATTTTTCCTAAAATGTTTTTTCGTAGTGGAATGTGATGTGATGTCATTATGGATATCATACTGAGTTTGGACTAACGCCTTTCATGGGAATTGATGTGGCATTTCAAATTTCATCTATTGAGGAACAAGTAATTTAAATGTATCTCAGTTATTTAGTAATGATTATTCATTCAATGTTCATGTTATACATAGTTTTATCTTGGAGTGGGTTTGAAGTTGATGTTTAATGTCACATGAGAGTTTCATGTCTTTTGTTATCTTATTTCCCTTTCAGAATTTCTGCTGGGTTTCTCTTGAAAACCAATATGATTTATGGGTTTAGTTTTTATTTTGAGTTATGTATTGTAAATAAGAAAAATAGATATGTTTTTCTATTATTTATTATGTATTTGGTATGTTTTATAATTTAAATATAAAATTGTTCACCAAATGTTCTTCAGCCCCATTGAATTAATTACAAGAATCTGGTGTCGGGGGCTATCACCTAGTTCATAGTATCACACCCAAAAATTATCAAGATAATGATCATGAGTGAGATGTGTCAAATGTTATCAACATTTAGGATCCTTCAGTTATAAATGTTACTTGGTTTGGTTGGTCTACACTTAATTTCTAAAAAAATGATATCAATTAGTTTAGTTCATGGGCTAGTTTGGTAGAAATCTTATAAGATGACAAATCATGAAATGAATAGCATAAAAACTTTTAGCTATATTTTCATATTGAACATACTATTACTAAGGATATTGGGTAAATAATGTTTGGATGCAATTATAGGTGTATAAAATCTCATCATCTTGGGGTTGGATGAAGAGATTTTAATTCCACTCATTCATCGTAAGAAATATCACTTGGATATATTGGACTATTTTCAGTTTAATGTTTTAACAAATTGATAGAAATATTTGATTTTTTTTAAATTGTTTTATTGAATTTTTATAAAAGAGTAGTTGTTTTGAAATGGTCAATTCCTTCTATTTCCATTACATTCCATGATTTGTATGTTAAAGGTGCTTAGAGGTGGCCTATTAGGGGACTATAGGGAGTATGGTAGTTAAAAACTATATGTAGAGGAAATACGAACCATGTATGGTTTAAAAAATGTTAAAGTGATATTCATGGATTTTGAATGATGGTATAAAGTATGTTACATGACGTGCAATAATTTTACTGATTAATCATCTGAGGTAATTCACCTTTCTACCAATTATGAAAATTTTAAACCCCAAGAATTATATGCTCTTTAATTGTTAAACAATTTGAATCAAGTGGGATTCCTTGTTTTTGGAATGTTTCTTTGGATAAATTTTTATTCATTCATCAAAAAAATTTAACTACCATTGTTTTGGAACCCTTGGCTCTATGGGGAGGATTTCCATCATCTTTCTCCCCACATACATATACTGGTTCCTATGGATCCTCATTTGAAATTCATTACGAGATCTTCTCCATTACCCATGGGTATCACTCATTAATAGATTTTGGATTCACATTGGTGATGTATATTTGATTTAGTAGGAGATGTAGGATGTGTTTTGCCATCCCGTTTGATCATTGTTTGTTGATCCATGTGTTTTGCGTGTTTTTGTGATTGTAGGTGTTCTTCACCACCCTATGGTGTGTAAATGATATCTCCAAGATTCATTGAGGATGGGAATTTTTATTTCACTCTTTTACATGGTATTTTTGTGAAGTATAAGAATCTTTTATCCATTGGGATGATAGTAATGGTTAGATTAATCATATAATTAATTGAAATATCATTATATTTTATTTTTATATTTATAACATGTATTAATTATATTACATAATTTTTTCATAATATTATTGATTCACGTTGGGAATTCTTAAAACAATCATTGTTTGTAGCCTTTATTCTATTATAGTATTTTTGTGATGACTATTTGTGTCTTCTTCTATGATCCCTTTCTAAATAAAATGATAATGATCACATATTCAGATAATAATTTTTTCCCATACAAAATATGGTTCGTGTGACAAGACGCATTTAAATTTAACAATGTAACATGATAAAGCCATGTAAAAAATAGAAGTTGTAATGTGTGTTTTTAGGTGTTATAGTTATTTTTTTTCATATGTGGTTTGTGCAGTTGTGAAATGATAGTTGTGACTAGCTAGTCTGTTCAGTGTATGGGGAAGGGGTTAACTCGGTTTTTGGAATGATTGTGATTTGGGAATTTGGGTGATGTGGTATAGTGTTTGTGGAATATTAGTGATTGTAAAATGGATTTTTCATAAATCTACTTGTGATTTGTTATTTGTTTATCTGGGTGTGTACATGTGATACAATATGTTGTGTGATGTGATATGTTGTGGGGTCATGTGTGGTAGAAGGAGGGAAAGAGGCTTTTCTCCTTCACATTGTGATACCCTATTTATCTTTTTATGGTTATGATGTTTGTACTAGATATCTATGGGTGGGATGTGATTTGGTGTGTATAACATGTGTCCATGGGTCGGATGTGATATGTAGCCATGGATTGTGGGGATGGTATGTGATGTGATATGTGTGAAATGGATGTTAGCATTTGGCATTTGACATTCTGGGAGTGGTGGTGGGAAAATATTAGAGAAGGGGAAACAAGTTTCCCTTCATTGTTCTGATCTCGCTATTATATTACTATATTGTATACATAATTGGGTGTGTGACCATGGTGAGTCTATGTATTGTAATATGTTTAGTATAGGTGTTCATTTGTTCTTTTTTCCACAGGCACATTATCATGCTCTTTCAACATGTGTACAATGGGCCTAGGATATCTCCCTAATGAGTATATATGTTACACTCACCATAGGACTATATACTTTTTTTAGGTTTCTAGGAGGACTCGTGGGATTGATCCAGACATTACATGCTAGTATGGACTTGTTATTGGGGTTCTTCAATATACTCGAATATTTGACATTTAAATTAGTGGATATTATATGTATCACATCTATTTATTCATGCATCATATGATGGTTTTTGGTTTAATATTATATTGTCTATGATATATTCCATGTGATTTCCTGTCTTATATCACAAGAACGTTTCATTTATAGAGGTTAATTATTCTAATAATAAAATTATCTAATACTATTGGTGGTAGTTTCCAAACATAGAAATACTAGAGGTGGTACATTGGGGTTATTATATCCCTCCCTCAATTGCGACATATTTGGTGGGTCGAGGTAGATATAGAGTGATATCAATTCTGATGGTTGAGAGTCTTGATAGAGTTTGGAGTTAGGCATTATTAGAATTTTTAGGGTTGGTCAAGAGGTTCTTCCATTGGACAATAGTTATTGACATATTCCATGATGACCGTATAGAACATGAGATTTTAGGGACAATTGTTATCCAGGGTGCATACACTGAGCTATAGAGTGACCAAGTGAGGTTGGGAAATTTTAATGGTAGATACCTAGTAGAGGTATATTCATCATGATGAATTGTTTTCAGGGTAGAATTGTGTGTTTTTATAAAATAAAATTAATAAATTATATAATATTTGATAAAATTCAATTCCATTAGTGATAGTATGTACTCATAATTTTATAGAATGAATCTTGTTCATCAACCATGAGTTTCTCAAACATTTTAGGCTTAATAGACGGTTCTTGTTGTTTAATGGAGGGTTTACCATATTTAAGGGGATGAGACATGTAATCAAGATTTTCATTCTATCGAGTGGAAGGTTTTAGAAAAGAATGATGAATTTGACTCGAATATGGAGACAAAACATTATATTGAGTAGCTCAAGATTAATTTTAGTCTGATTTGAGCATGATATTAGTTTTGGGTATTATAAATATTTAGTTAGATGTATGGAGATTCACATAAATGGTGTAAGATATTTCATGTCGACTGTAAGGATTTTGTTTTTTTGGATAACATTCAGAGGGATTTGATTAAAGAATTCACAGATTAAATGACGTGGGAATACAATAACTAAGAGATACCCTACCTTAATATGGGAACGCTTATGTGGGATCTTGGGATCAGGTTCGAGGACCTCATTAACATTTCTCCATATGATTTCTAAGATGAGGATTTTAGAACAAAGTGTCTCGAGGAGGCATTACTTCAAGTGATCTGGTATGATTTCACACCATTCAAGCTACTGCATATACAAGGGTATATAAAAAAGAATATTTTTTAACTCATATTATTTACATGGGATTTTGAGACTTAGTATAGGGTATATAAATGTGTTTTGAAAAGAAGGGTGTCAGGCAGTGGGCATCAGGTGTTTAGGTAGTAGGGTTCCATTTAGTGGGGAAATGGTAGTGGCTATTTCATTTTTGATAGTTAGTGAGAGGTTATTTAAGAGTAACATTTTAGGGTTTCCTTTTTTCTGTACCATATCATTTCTAAGTAAGGGAATATCAAGGCTAATTGAATGACTAATCATGGAATCGTGATTCAAATGCATTTCCAGGCCCTTTTTTAGTAGCAACTATTTCCTTTAATACAGTTCCAAAAAGAAGGACTTCATATTGTTCTTCAAAATTCATGATAAGGTGGATTTGGAAGAGTAAAACCTCATGATGGTTTTCTTGTATAGGTACATAGTCCAATGATTGGTATCTAAGGATAGTAACAGAGAAGTGGATATTCTTGGTGTGGTTATATGCGCACAATAGAGAAAGAAATGTTAGTAGAAGTTAGATTTTTTCAAGGTGTGTTGTAATTATCGTCTACCCTTATATGTGATTTTTTATTTAGTATCCTCAGACACCATTTTAAATATTTGTTAGTTTATTAAATTGGTAGTATACATGAAGATTCTTCTAGTTAATCTAGTGTTATCTAACATGGTTGTGTTGTTGAATTATTTATTCGATGTTTTCGCTGAATTCCAAATGAAAATGGAGTAACACTGGTCAGTAGGGTATTTCATCATTTTGTAGAAATATATATATAGTGTTATACTTGTAATGGATTCTATTATTTCCTCATGATCATTCACTGAATTATTTTATAGAAGATCGTCATTTACATTTGGGGAGTGCCAATGAGTGGTGTTCATTGTTGAGTAAGGTTATCTGTTGTGCTGTATACAGGTTCATCTTCTTTTAATATAGTCAGTGGAGATATTATTATAATATCTGTTTGGGGATATTCATAGTGTTTTGGAATATTTCCCAATTTTATTTCCAAATGGGGTTACTACTTGACAGCCTCGATGCAAAAAACAAGTTGGAGATAGAGTTGTAGACAAGTGAATCATCAATTTTCAAGGATTTCATTAAGATGGATCCCCTAGAGTGGTGTGAGATTACGATGAAGGGGTGTGATCTAATAAATATGGGTTTCATCTGATCTATTTTTTTCCATGGGGTTCTCTTGAGTTGTTCTCCATGATGGAGGATTATAATATGAGGATTTCAATATCATATAAGATGTTGAGTATTGTGATGTTAAATAGTTGTTACCCTCTTCCGAGGATCCATAATCACTTAAACAATATAATAATAACTACATGGTTCTTGATTATTGTAATATGGTCTAGATATCACTACTTTGGGTGGAATTATGATGGTTTTTATAATACTTCATTTAGATGTAGAAATGTGTGAATCAAATTTGTGGTTATCACGTTTGGTGTTATTAATGTACTAGATGTGTCCATGGGATAAATGAACAATTTTTTCCTTGTGTGCTTGGACTGGTTCATCATTGAATTCATCAACATTAACTTTTTCTACTTGATATTCACGTAGGATCTTTCCTAGAAACTAAGAGTAATTTTAAAGGTACATGAACACTACTTGTATTTTGGGATTTTTTCCATCAGTGAAATATATACATGGTAGATGCAATTAATTGTTCTTTAATTGTTTAAAAAGTGTGTGTTGGTGGACCTCTTGATGGTCGATTAAATTTTGTTATGGGAAATGTCCTAGAATTTAGTAGAGGATCACTATTTCATTTGGCTCGCATGATATTATCTAAGGTCTGTAGTTTATTCCTCTTAAGTTGACATCACATTTGGTATGTTTACTAGAACGGTAATGGCTTTTGTCTGGAAATATCAATGTCAAGTTGTGTTCGATAATCTGATGGAGTGGTTGTCCGGTTCTCTGTCTCTTTAGTTTCGTGAGTAGTTTGTGTTTTTTAAGGATTAATATAAAACATAGTGTATGGTATTAGGATATGTATTAATATAGTAGTGGTATCTAATCTCATATGTGTCTAGGATGTTTCATCCTAGTCAGTGTAACTATTCCACTCTTGACTTCGAGTTTGAGGAAGAACTAATTTGAGTAATGTTTGGGTAAAATTACCTTATCAATGAGAACATTATGGTTTTCACTTACCCTAAATGGATGTGATAAAATTTCCATAATTGTAATCAAAACATAAAAAAGAAATTGTGGATAGAGTTTATCCAGGAATTAAATTTTGGGTATCCCTTACACCTTATTGACGTGTAATGTAGTTCCTGATGCGTTGATTGAGGTGTCCTGAGAGGATGTGGCGCAAGAGTATGTGGATGTTTTTAAATATGTAAATGGGAATGAAATGATGAATAATTATGTAAGAGATATAAGTGGATGAGGTTGTATTTTTTAGATGATCGTATAGTCATCTATGATGATGCAGGTGGAGGTTTCTTGAAGGTGGGACTCAGAGGCAGATGTGATGTGTGATCATGTTGGACATAGTAAGACTTCATAGGGATGGTCAGAGAATGTTTTAAATCAGGTGTTGTTCTAGGAGATTATGTGTGTCCCATAGGATATGTGTGAGTGATTTATCCATTATTTTTATACGATAGACCTCGTGTCACATCATGGAATGAAAAATATGCATCATGGCATTAGGAGAAATATTTGGGGGTCAGGGATGAAACTATCAATGGGTTTGATGGTGAAAATATGTTTTTTTATTGTGAAAGTGTGGAATTTTGTTCTATGGGGTTTATTGTATTCCATTGATGTTATGAATTGAATTTGTGATGAAATCATAATGGACTTTTTCATAGGGTTACCCGAAGCTCTGGGAGGTTTTGATATAGATTGGGTGTTAGTGGACAGGCTGATTAAATTTTCCCTTTTCTTATGATCTGTGAGTTATGTGTAGTGAATGAATTTTCAAGAAGGTATGAGAATGAATTTTCTAGGATTACTAATGTAACAAGGGACAAAATATATAAAAAATACCCCTGTTTTTATTTGATATTCTATAGGGCATTTTTGGAAATATTTTACCTCCAAATTTTACCTTATCACTTCCATCCACCCTCAAACATGTATTTAGATAGAGTGAACCATACAAACTCCAATGGATATATGGTAGGACTGCATCATGTAATTTTTTGGATATCTGTTATGAAACCTTCTTTTATTCAGGATTTCATAAATAAATAGCATTCATTATTCCATTCATATGGCTTTATTTTTGGAAATGTATGGGAGACTGTTTCATTATCTGTTGGGAATGAAAAAGGTTTGATAGTTGATAGTTCATTGTCCTAATGTAGTATAGAAGACCTATGAGAAGATATTGATTACTAATTATTAGATTTAGGTTGTTCATCACTGTCACATGGCTTATAATTATTGTAGGCATTGGCCCCTGGAGTTCATGTATGGAGACTATGTGTTCTTGAATGACCCCTCTTAGCATGGTATGTGGTGGTTAGGAAGGTCTAATAATAACTATACATGTTTTATTTTGGTTCATTTATTGTGTTGTGATTTTATGGAAAGGTGGTGTGTTGATTTGTGTTTCCACAACAGTTAGGCATGATCCATGGAATTGTCCGAACGACCCAGTCTCATTTATATATTCACAATTAATCCAACATTATCGGATAGGGAGATATTTCTATCAATTATTAGACAATGTTCGTATAGTGAAAAATAGTTCTCCATTAACATTTAGATAATGTGTTTCATGGGATAAACATTCCATTGGTATGTGTGTTATGGATTCACGGTGGCCAACATGAGAGTACATGGGAGCAAGAGACATAGATTCATTCAATGTACCCAATGATGTTTTCAGTTCTAGTTTTACCTTTTTTTGTTGATGTTGTCATGTTTGGTTCTTGATATTCTCTAAGATGTATTGTTTCACATGATGTGTGATGCATAAAAATTTTCCAATGTAAGGAAATAGGAGGACCCAATTAAAAATCATGAAGCATTCACTATGATGTTATTGATCCAATGGGGGGGAATTATTATTTCCCATAAATGATAGAATATTGATATATGTAATATAATTCACTAATTAGGATGTTTAGGGAAGTATGGTTCATTTGTTATGATGGTTGTACTGGTGGATGTGCGTTGTATATTGAATTTTTTAGCTACTAGGTTTTTAGGTGATGTGGTTGTGTGTATTTTTAAGTGGTTTTATAGTAATTTATTTTGTCATGTTTTCTTAACTGTAGAATTATGAAGAAACATAATGATTTATAGGTATCTTGTATTGTGGTTGTTTGGACACCGTTTCATTATGGGATTTGTTTTTATTTATCTAGGGTGATTGTAATTTTATAGTTATCAAATATAATGGTTTTTACCTTTCATGTCCATTAATTGTTTTTGGTTTTGGGCTTTGTATGTTCTTAGATGATGGGTAGAGTTGGCCTGGTTGAGATTGGATGGAAAAAATATAGAATTATACGAAATACATTCCACTCATTCGTTACCTTATTTGAATTTAGGGTTCACATCTAATAAGGTCAATTCATGGTGTGTTATAGGATGATTTGGAATTCATGTGATTAATCCTCAGAGGTGACTCATTTTTCAGTGAAAGATGAAAATTTTACAAACTCAAAGATTACACGCACTTAAATGGATAAAAAAATGAATCCTCCAGACTATCATGTTTTAAGTTCCTTTATTCGTTTGATTTATTATTCATTAATTTTAAAACATTACAGTATCACTTTTTAAAAATCATTCCTTATTATTGGATGATATCCAAATTTTCAATACACTCTTCAATCCAATGGTATTTGGTAGATACCCATTGTCATTATGTATGGATTTATTCCCCATTCCACATGGTTTTCTATCATTTTTAATATTGGAAGTTTTTTACTATGCTTTATTGGTTTTGGAGGAGGTGTGGGCTGCATATTTATAACACATTGAGGTGGTTTTGGTTGATCTATCAATTTTTAAAGCAATTTTGGGTTCATGTGTTTCCTATTCACCAAGTAAAACGAGGTTAGAAAGCATTGTTAAGGTAGGGGGTCCTCCTTCTTACACTTTTGTGTTCAATGAGTGGGATATTCAAAAATTTTACTACTTTTGGATGGATAGTATGTGTCAATGTAATAATACAATTAATTATAATGTATAAATTTTATTTGTATAAGGATTTATCATATGATTTACTAATTCGATATAGAATTTTTATATTATGATACATGCATGATGCCGATTAAAAAATAGTGGTTGTTGGCCGAATTACTTTCATTGTTGATTTTTTTTCTTTGATGACCAATTCTATGTTTTTTGTGACCCCATGATAAATAAAAATATAGGGAACATATATTTTTCTAATAATTGGTTTCCCTTGGGAATTCTGGTTTGGGTCATAATACCCATTCTATTTAAATGAAGTAATGTGATAAATCCCTTTAATATACAATGGTTGTAATGTTTTTTGAGATGTGTTATTATGATTGTTGTGTTTAATTATTTGTTTTGTGATGTTGTGCAATGATATATGTGATCATATGAACATTGCATAGTGTAGGTTAGTGGTAAAGTTGTTTGTTTTCATTGATGTGATGAGGGAAGTTGTTTTATGTGGCGCAATGCTTGTGGAAATTGGTTATGATGTATTGGTTTTAGTGTAGTGGTTGTGGAATTTTGCGTTCTTGTGTTTAGGTGACTATGGGAGAGATGTGATGTGTTGTCCTAGGTGTTTAAGAGAGTAATATGAGGGGTTCATATGTGTAAGGATGAGGGAATGAGGTTGATTTCATGATGATTCAAGATAACCTACTTATATATATTTCTTGACGTCATGTGTGGATAAGGTGTATGTGGGAAGGATGTGATATTATGTGTGGACCTAGATTCCATATGTGAACTGTGTTGTGTGGACCTTGTGTGTCTGGGAGTTATGCAATGTGAATTGTGGGGAATGTATGATAGTGTAACACCCCAGGTAAATAAAGAATATGACATTTTCATATTTATCCATATTTGTGAATAAAATATTTATATGACTTTAAAGGGGACTCTATGCTCGATGGCGTACCCAACACGCAACAACGAGTTTCTTGGGAATCTTAGGTTGCACTCTAATGATAAAATAATATTATTTTAAATGGTAGTTAACATGTAGCCATTGTAATGGCAGGAATGGATAGAAATAACTAAAATATGATTATATATGTTTTTAAATGTTTTTACATTTATACAATAACAGATAAAGGCTTAAAATACGGAAAGAATTCAATTTTAGGCGTATATGCCCTAGTTTTCCCTAAAGGTTCACTTGTCGCCTTTTGATGAAGAACCTTCATTAAATATAGTTTTGATCACTCTTATACATTATTTTGGACCAAATAAAACTCTTATTAAGAATCAGGACATCAAATTTTACTTTGTGTATTTTTTTGGTATTTTTCCGATAAAGTTCATTTTTTTAATGAATAGTGTAAAATGTTGTGTTTTAATTCAAAACCTCTTTTTATTCTAATTTATTCATATGATTAGATAATATTTTGAATTGGTTTTAAAGTGAAATTATAAAATATTTTTACCATTAAATCCAATAGTGGTCGTTGAAATTAATTTCACTTTGAAATCGGACTTAAACTAGTGTCAATCTTTTGATACTTATTGTTTCATAAAAACACGCTATTTGTCATGACAGCGGGAATTAATTATTAAATTAATTAATGTGACTTATATGTTTTGAATTTTGTAAAACGGACTTCATTTTTGAATTCAAAATATCACATATAGCTTAGGGTGAATTTTTGGGATTTTTCTAAAAAACTTCAATTTTGATGAATAGTGAAACCACTAAGTGGTACATATAAAAACTGATTTTTCCGTTTAAATGGAATTTTGCCATCTCTGTGTTTTGAATTTCAAAATTCCGACACACATGTTTGTAATTAAGAAGTAAAATGTGGTTCAATGGGATAAAAATAATTTTTTTGGTGAATAGTAACTTATTAAGTTTTTAATCGCGATTAGTGGTAATTAGTGTAGTTTAAGGTAAAAATGATATTATAAGAATGTGAAAAAACCATGACACTTGTCCTAAACCTATTTTTTGAGTCATGGACGACCAAGACAAGCCATGGTCCAACTTGGGGACCCCATGGAGCCACTTTAGTTTGAAAATGACAATAATATATTTTTATTTAATGTCAAAATTAAATTGACACAAACATGAGTTGTTTTACTAAAACAGTTTTTAAGTAGAGGTAAACAAGTCCAAATTTTGATTATAAATAGGCATTGGAAATATAAAAAGATTTCCTACATCATAGTATTTTTTTATAATTTTTAGACATTAAATAAATTAAATTATTTATGACATAATAATGATGCAGTGATGACATCATTATTTGACGATTTAAATAAAATGGAAAGATAATGTAAAATCTATGAACTACACATGTACAAAACTTATTGAATGTGTGTATTTCGAACCCTTATCACCTTATACACGAATTATACCAATGTGGGACCTTTTAAAACCGAAACAAATTTTCAAATAAAGTAATATTTCTTACTTTTCAAAAGTGCCCCTCCCCTCCTCTTATAAAAGGCCCCCACCTCTACCTCATTTCACACACTCCTCAAGCCTTTGGATCGGCCAACCCCTGCCCATTTACTCTCTCCACATCCCTCTACTCATCATAGAGTATTTCCATTGGGAAGAATCTTTTCAAAGAAAGCCTTTAGGCTCAAATCATAAGGAGTAACACTTTTAAAGGTAATTCATTCTCTCATGTTCATTTGTTTTATTTTGCTTCTCCAACCCCCTAAACTCTTTTTATTTTTTTCTTTTGTAACAACACCAGTATCTTCAATATACTAGAATTTTGTTATAATATTTATTCGAGCTACACTCTCACACAACTACATCAACTGGTTAATGAACATACGGTTTCCGTGGATGGCGAAATTCTGTCTCCCGAAACGATGATTACTCAATACTCATCTAACACCTTCAAAGGTGGCCATTATGATGTAAATATATTTATATATGATATATAATATGTTTATGTTTTCCTTAAGCTTCTTTTTTTCATTTTGGGCATACCTTTATGGTTTCCATTATGGGTAAACGCGATATCTTCATTTAAGGAAGTGCGGACTACCGCCCCCTCAAAGTGATTTGATTCGTTAAATACCATATGTGGGACGTATAAAGGATGGAACTATGATATTATATATGATATTATACTGGAATTATAATATACCTTTATATCATTATTATTCCATTATATAAAATACGAAATAGAAATGAAAGTAGCGTTCATGCGTACGTACGACTTACCGTCTCCATGAACGGTGCATTTAATTTCTTACCTCTAAATGATTATGTAATGTTATAAATGCATGAATGTACTGGATATATATGACATATATTATATCTAAATCATGAATACAATACTGGATATAATAAACATTTGGCCACACGAACAACATGTAATTGTAAGAAGTCCACTTTCGACTTAAGAACCAAATATCGACAAAACAATCATTATTAACTTAATGATTACATAGTGTTTATAACATGGTAATAAGTGATATAAAAATAATAATGAACTAGAAAAATGTTCTTAAGGAAGTAGAAATTTACTCAAGTTTATTATTTAGGAGATTAAAGAACTATCGAGTCAAGTCGTACCCGAGGTAAGGGATCCTACTCCTCTCTTTCTTTTTAAGTACACAATTTTATGTCATTCCTTTTAAAGCTCATCTTTCTTGTTATTGGGATGATCTTTTATACTAAACATACTTTAATTTTTATGTTCATGTGATGAGAGACCCTATTCTCTCTCATCAATCCATTTTGGATGTTTTGAGTGGCGCCGTTAGGCTGCCGAACTTTCGTAAGAGATCTAACCCCTCTCTTTCTTTTGAAGTACTCTCCTTTATGTCACTTTTTTTAAGCTCCTCTTTGTAATGTTGGGGGATGTTATTTTATATTCCTCTTGCTGTAAATTTTATTTTAATGTGATGAGATACCCTATTTTATCTCATCAATCCATATTCGGAAGTTTTATGTGGCGCCGTTAGGCTACTGAGTTTTCGTAAGGGATTTTTCATCTCACTTTTATTCACGTGAGATTTATGCTACATTTGCCACAAATTCCATTGAGTGGTGTATGTACTGCCCATTATTCTACTCTTTGTGTAATATAATTTCGTTTATGAGTATTTACATCAATTATCTATTGTCCTTCTTTCATGGGGTGTATGTTTTAAAAGATACCCAAGTCGGTAAGGAACCTTTCACCCTCCTCTTTTTTAAAAGACTTCTTTTGTTGGGTCTTTTAATTTACATATTTTTATGTTGGTATATGTTATAATATATCCTTATTTATGTAAATTTTATGTCCAAGTGATGAGATACACTTTTTATCTCTCATCAACTCATTTTGATGTGATGTCGTTAGGCCGTCAAGGGAACTTTTTAACCCAATTTCGATTTCTTTGGGTTCAACATGTAGTCATTGAATATGTAATCCATTGAATATGTGTGAATTACATTTTATTGTTTTACACTTAATATCCACTTATATTGGGTGTATTTATATTTTTCACACATATTTTTGAGATTGATTTGTCCTTAATTTAAGGATACCTTCTTTATAAGGGATTTCATCACATTTGACATTTCTATTGAGGGTTCATTGTTGTTATGCACCAATTCACTCTTATATGGTGTATATACTGTACTTTGGAGTATTATATCATGAATCCATTTATTCTCATGATATTAAAATGTTTTGACTAAATGTTATTCCTCAATTATTGTATTCAAGTGTCTCTAATTTTGGTAAAACCCCTTTAACCAAAATATCATTTTAAATGTTTTAATTATTTGATCTTATTAATATCCATGTTTTCAAAATGGTTTTAAGGATTAATTTATATGGATATTAATGGTTTAAAATTTTAATCTTCAAGGTGGTATGGGACACTTTGATTCAAAAATCTCATTATTAAATGTTTTAAATGGTTTTGAAATGGTTTTTTAATGGATTCATTATTTGAATATCCAAAAATGTTATATTGTGATTGAAATGTGGAAATGTTATGTTTCCTTTATTCATGTTTTATGTGATACGATTATGTTATGGTTCTTGGGCATTGTTATGAAGAACGGGTGGTTCCGTGATAAACTAAGGGAGGGTGAGCCCGATATAGCTCTCCAATGCATTGGGTAACGCGAAGGAGTGAAACGATAAGGTTTCTCCGAATAGATTTAGGGAATATACTATGATGGGTATTCCAAACGTAACCAAGATGGTTAATCCCCACATAAGAATGTTATGAATGCCTCAAGTTACCTTTATGCCTTATGTTTTCTATGATTTATTCATGGTTTGATGAGGTATGTTAAAGTGCCTATGTTTTATGGGTAAAGTATGATTTCATTCTTATGTATATATGAACTCATGTTTCCTTTCCATATTTTTATAACCCTTACTGAGCTTTTTATGCTCATCCCATGTTTTTGAAATGTTTTTCATAGGTCAAGGGAAAGGTACATGATGTGATGATAGTGTCAAGGATGTGTCAAGAAATAATCCGTGTTATATTCTAAATATGTTTCCGTTGATGGGAAGAATGAATACTGTCTTTTATGTAACCACTTTATTTAAATTTGGAATGTAAAGCATGTTTCATGATCTAATTCTCTAAAACTCTAAACCTGAAAAGATCCTCAATGTGTAATCTTGTAATAGTTCAAGATTAAGTAAGGTTTAAGGCTGGGGCCTTATAGTTGGTATCAACGGTCGGTTTAGATAACTTTAGAGGTTAGGGTATTCTTTAAGCATAAGTGGAATTACCATAATGGTTAGGATTTCAGAAAGAGTCCTAGTTTTAGATAAAGTGAATGAGTAATTATATCTTAGTGTTTATCTTACTCATTAGTACATGATGGTTTTTTTGATATACTCACACTGATCATTTTTGGTTTTAGTAAATGGCTGGATCTAGTAGGCACCAAAGTAAGAGTGGATATGAAGGAAACTGTGACAGTTTTTTGAGAAAGCAACTGAATGATATGGGAGATGCAATGAGAACTCTTGTGATTATCCTCAACCAACTATCTGGAGTCATGATTGACCACCTAAACCTTGGAGATTTCTCTAAGACGTCATATATGCAAGAAACAAATCCCTACGGAAGTACAGGTAATAATCATAAAGGTAAGTGTGTTCAAAAACCTATGTGTCAAATATGTTGAAAGAAACACCTAGGAAAATGTTTCAAAGGGACAGAAATAATCTATAGATGTGGAAATGAAGGTCATAAAGCAAGAACATGACATGGAAAAAGGAAGCATCTAGTTTACTCGAGGAAAGGGAAAGAAGTTCTTTCTGAGGGATCAATTGAATGTTTTAAATGTGGTGTGCATGGTCATTATGCAAACACATGTCCTATGAAGAAGTTTCGTGAATGGGGTCACCAATAGCATACCAATATTCGTGTACCAATACCTAATGCCATTCCGATTGAGGATGAAGAAACTGACAATGACCAATCAAAGGTATGTACTATTTCATGACTATTGTTTTCCTATTTTTGAATCTTAGGATATGATTCATGATTTTGTTTGTAATAAAGAGGTATTTCGGAATAAGTTGGAAAGGAATGGATAATGGATCATGAAGAATGTTGAATGAGTATGATGTCAACATATAAGGGCTTCAAGAGTTATGGTGAAATTCTTAAGAGTATTAAGTCTCTTTTGAGGATGGGGTTACATTAGAAGACTTCTTATATTATGTGTAACCCTGATGTTTAATATAGGAAAATTTTATTCAAGTAATAGTTATCTTTTCTTTTGTGGACATAGTTATAAAGAACCATTTGGGTTTATATGATCCTTACATTTGAGGTAATTATGGGTTATTATATGATATGCTGGAAAATGAAAATCATGAGATAAACATGAGGTTAAAATATGTTATGATCATTTTTGATGATTTTATCTCTTTTGGGGAATGTTTTAAGAATTATATTTTTTTGGAAAAAGGACAACACGCAGACCGTGTGACAACCCGTCGCGTCGGACAAAGCTGCGGGAATCGAACCCACGACCAAAGTGCGACTGGTATTTATCACCTACCACTGGACTACGTGAAGTCCCTGGTTAGTTTGACTGGTTCTTTTTAGTTATATGATTTTATGAATTAATAGTAAGTTGATTTTGGGTTATTTATGAAAATGATTAACCTATCATAGAGGATATGTGATTAGGTTAATTACTTTTCAATAAGAGACTTTAGGAGAAACTGATGTTGTTTGGAGATAAATGTTACGATTTAACATGGAAGACTATGTGACTAAATCCTTCAAATATTTGGGTTTCAATATTAGTTTGGTTTACATTGAATAATTTTATGGACAAATTGATTATAGAATGGTCCTCGTTGAACTTTGGGTTTTGTTGGACAAATTTTGGAGGTTATGAATAGATTTTCTTATTATAAAGGGTTATCCTTTTCTGGATTATCTGATCTTGTACTAACCTTTTGGTTTTGGTTTTGGTTAAAGCCTAATGAAATGGGAAGTATATAGTTCTCTTTTGTGGATTAGGTGATTCTCTAGAAGTTGATTAAAGTACTCTTAATGCGAACAAGTCTCCCTAAATACTCGTCTTTTGGAAAAAATATGAGTTTGATTAAGGAATCTAGTAAAAGTTGAAAGTCAACATGATAAGTGATTATGTTTCCTTATGAATAAATTCCTCAATAAAAAGTAACTTAAAACAAAAATGTTGTCTATTAACTTTTCCTACTGGGGAACCCAATACCATTTAACCCATCATAAGTTTGTGATTTTCTCATTGTTAACTTTCTCCTAAACATGTTTTCTATCACTCTCCATCAGAACATGACCCTATGCTTTCTCCTCCATGTCCATGTTTTCCTACATGGAGTCCTAGTATGGGTTAACTCGGGTGACCTTTGTACATATCTTCTTTTATTTTAAAGTGGTTGTTTTACCGACTCTTGTTCCGATGTGGGACTTTGAAGGATGTTTCCAAGCGCAATTTTAAAATTGCGAGGACGCAGTTCCCAAAAGGGGGGAAGGATGTAACACCCCAGGTAAATAAAGAATATGAAATTTTCATATTTATCCATATTTGTGAATAGAATATTGATATGACTTTAAAGGGGACTCTATGCTCGATGGCGTACCCAACACGCAACAACGAGTTTCTTGGGAATCTTACGTTGCACTCTAATGATAAAATAGTATTATTTTAAATGGTAGTTAACATGTAGCCGTTGTAATGGCGATAATGGATAGAAATAACTAAAATATGATTATATATGTTTTTAAATGTTTTTACATTTATAAAATAAAAGCTAAAGGCTTAAAATACGGAAAGAATTCAATTTTAGGCGTATATGCCCTAGTTTTCCCTAAAGGTTCACTTGTCGCCTTTTGATGACGAACCGTCATTAAATATAGTTTTTATCACTCTTATACATTATTTTGGACCAAATAAAACTCTTATTAAGAATCGGGACATCAAATTTTACTTTGTGTAATTTTTTGGTATTTTTCCGATAAAGTTCATTTTTTTAATGAATAGTGTAAAATGTTGTGTTTTAATTCAAAACCTCTTTTTAATCTAATTTATTTATATGATTATATAATATTTTGAATTGGTTTTAAAGTGAAATTAGAAAATATTTTTACCATTAAATCCAATAGTGGTCGTTGGAATTAATTTCACTTTGAAATCGGACTTAAACTAGTGTCAATCTTTTGATACTTATTGTTTCATAAAAACACGCTATTTGTCATGACAGCGGAAATTAATTATTAAATTAATTAATGTGACTTATATGTTTTGAATTTTGTAAAACTGACTTCATTTTTGAATTCAGAATATCAAATATAGCTTAGGGTGAATTTTTGGGATTTTTCTAAAAAACATCAATTTTTGATGAATAGTGAAACCACTAAGTGGTACTTCTAAAAACTGATTTTTCCGTTTAAATGGAATTTTGCCATCTTTGTGTTTTGAATTTAAAAAATCCGACATACATGGTTGTCATTAAGATGTTAAATGTGGTTCCATGAGATAAAAATATTTTTTTTTGTGAATAGTAACTTATTAAGTTTTTAATCGCAATTAGTGGTAATTAGTGTAGTTTAAGGTAAAAATGAAATTATAAGAATGTGAAAACACCATGAAACTTGTCCTACACCTATTGGGTGAGTCATGGCTGACCAAGACAAGCCATGGTCCAACTTGGGGACCCCATGGAGCCACTTTAGTTGGAAAATGACAATAATATATTTTTATTTAATGTTAAAATTAAATTGACACAAACATGAGTTGTTTTACTAAAACAGTTTTTAACTAGGGTTAAAGAAGTCCAAATTTTGATTATAAATAGTCATTGGAAATATAAAAAGATTTCCTACATCATAGTATTTTTTTTATAATTTTTAGACATTAAATAAATTAAATTATTTATGACATAATAATGAAGCAGTGATGACATCATTATTTGACGATTTAAATAAAATGGAATGATAATGTAAAATCTATGAACTACACTTGTCCAAAACTTATTGGATGGGTGTATTTCGAACCCTTATCACCTTATCCACGAATTATATCAATGTGGGACCTTTGAAAACCGAAACACATTTTCAAATAAAGTAATATTTCTTACATTCCAAAAGTGCCCCTCCCCTCCTCTTATAAAAGGCCCCCACCTCTACCACATTTCACACACTCCTCAAGCCTTTGGCTCGGAAAAAACCTTACCATTTACTATCTCCACATCCCTCTACTCATCCTAGAGGATTACCTTTGGGCAGAATACTTTCAAAGAAAGCATTTAGGCTCAAATCAAAAGGAGTTACACATTTAAAGGTAATTCATTCTCTCATGTTCATTTGTTTTATTTTGCTTCTCCAACCCCCTAAACTCTTTTTATTTTTTTTTTGTAACAACACAAGTATCTTAAATATACTAGTATTTTTTTATAATATTTATTCGAGCTACACTCTCACACAACTACATCAAATGGTTAAAGAACATACGGTTTCCGTGGATGGCGAAATTCTGCCTCCCGAAACGATGATTGTTCAATACTCATCTAACACCTTCAAAGGTGGCCATTATGAGGTCACTATTTTTATATATGATATATAATATGTTTATGTTTTCCTTAAGCTTCTGTTTTTTTCATTTTGGGCATATCATTATGGTTTCCATTATGGGTAAACGCGATATCTTAATTTAAGGAAGTGCGGACTACCGCCCCCTCAAAGTGATTTGATTTGTTAAATACCATATGTGAGACGTATAAAGTATGGAACTATGATATTAAATATGATATTATACTGGAATTATAATATACCTTTATATCATTATTATTCCATTCTATAAAATACGAAATAAAAATGAAAGTAGCGTTCATGCGTACGTACGGCTTACCGTCTCCGTGAACGGTGCATTTGATTTATTACCTCTAAATGATTATGTAATGTTATAAATGCATGAATGTACTGGATATATATGACAAATATTATATCTAAATCATGAATACAATACTGGATATAATAAACATTTGGCCACACGAACAACATGTAATTGTAAGAAGTCCACTTTCGACTTAAGATCCAAATATCGAGAAAACAATCATTATTAACTTAACGATTACATAGTGTTTATAACATGGTAATAAGTGATATAAAAGAAATAATGAACTCGAAAAAGGTTCTTAAGGAAGTATAAATTAACTCAAGTTTATTATTCAGGATATTAAAGAACGATCGAGTCATGTCGGACCCGAGGTAAGGGATCCTACTCCTCTCTTTCTTTTTAAGTACACACTTTTATGTCATTCCTTTTAAAGCTCATCTTTCTTGTTATTGGGATGATCTTTTATATTAAACTTACTGTAATGTTTATGTTCATGTGATTAGAGACCCTATTCTCTCTCATCAATCCATTTTGGATGTTTTGAGTGGCACCGTTAGGCTGCCGAACTTTCGTAAGAGATCTAACCCCTCTCTTTCTTTTTAAGTACTCTACTTTATGTCACTTCTTTTAAGCTCCTATTTGTAATGTTGGGGGATGTTCTTTTAGATTCCTCTTTCTGTACATTTTATTGTAATGTGATGAGATATCCTATTTTATCTCATCAATCCATATTCGGATGTTTTATGTGGCGCCGTTAGGCTGCTGAGTTTTCGTAAGGGATTTTTCATCTCACTTTTATTCACGTGAGATTTATGCTACATTTGCCACAAATTCCATTGAGTGGTGTATGTACTGCCCATTATTCTACTCTTTGTGTAATATAATTTCGTTTATGAGTATTTACATCAATTATCTATTGTCTTTCTTTCATGGGGTGTATGTTTTGAAAGATACCCAAGTCTGTAAGGGAACCTTTCACCCTCCTCTTTTTTAAAAGACTTCTTTTGTTGGGTATTTTAATTTACATATTGTTATGTTGGTATATGTTCTAATATATCCTTATTGATGTAAATTTTATGTCCAAGTGATGATATACACTTTTTATCTCTCATCAACTCATTTTGGTGTGATGTCGTTAGGCTGTCAAGGGAACTTTTTAACCCAATTTCGATTTCTTTGGGTTCAACATGTAGTCATTGAATATGTCATCCAATGAATATGTTTGAATGACCTTTTATTGTTTTACACTTAATATCCACTTATATTGGGTGTATTTATATTTTTCACACATATTTTTGAGATTGATTTGTCCTTAATTTAAGGATACCTTCTTTATAAGGGATTTCATCACATTTGACATTTCTATTGAGGGTTCATTGTTGTTATGCAACAATTCACTCTTATATGGTGTATATACTGTCCTTTCAAGTATTATATCATGAATCCATTTATTCTCATGATATTATAAAGTTCTGACTAAATGTTATTCCTCAATTATTGTATTCAAGTGTCTCTAATTTTGGTAAAACCCCTTTAACCAAAATACCATTTTAAATGTTTTAATTATTTGTTCTTATTAATATCCATGTTTCCAAAATGGTTTTAGGGATTTATTTATATGGATATTAATGGTTTAAAATTTTAAGCTTCAAGGTGGTATGGGACACTTTGATTCAAAAATCTCTTTATTAAATATTTTAAATGATTTTGAAATGGTTTTTTAATGGATTCATTATTTGAATATCCAAAAATGTTATATTGTGATTGAAATGTGGAAATGTTTTGTTTCCTTTATTCATGTTTTATGTGATACGATTATGTTATGGTTTTTGGGCATTATTATAAAGAACGGGTGGTTCCGTGATAAACTAAGGGCGGGTGAGCCCGATATAGCTCTCCAATGCATTGGGTAACGCGAAGGAGTGAAACGTTAAGGTTTCTCCGAAGAGATTTAGGGAATATACAGTGATGGGTATTCCAAACGTAACCAAGAGGATTACTCCCCACGTAAGATTGTTATGAATTCCTCAAGTTACCTTTATGTCTTATGTTTTCTATGATTTATTTATGGTTTGATTAGGTATGTTAAATTGCCTATGTTTTATGGGTAAAGTGTGATTTCATTCTTATGTATATATGAAATCATGTTTCCTTTCCATATTTTTATAACCCTTACTGAGCTTTTTATGCTCATCCCAAGTTTTTGAAATGTTTTTCACAGGTCAAGGGAAAGGTACATGATGTGATGATAGTGATAAGGATGTGTCAAGAAAGAATCCATGTTATATTCTAAATATGTTTCCGTTGATGGGAAGAATGAATACTGTCTTTTATGTAACCACTTTGTTTAAATGTGGAATGTAAAGAAAGTTTCATGATCTAATTATCTAAAACTCTAATCCTGAAAAGATACTCAATGTGTAATCTTGTAATAGCTCAAGATTAAGTAAGGTTTAAGGCTGGGGCCTTATAGATAGAATAAGATATTTTATATCTGTGGAATTATAGTGGAAAATAATTTTGGAAGTGGAAGTTGTAAACCATGATTTATTTTGATTTTGATGTTATATTATAATATTTGATGCATGATTTTGTTAATGAGATTTTGGTAGGATGGGTTTTTTTACAAGACCTATATATGTTCTTTTTGGGTCTACAATCTTTTCACTTGTAATTTTGCATTCTCATTTCACATGTTCTCCTGAGGCCTTTGTTATGTGAATGTTGAGTATACTTTTAATGATCAACCTATGTATATTAAATGTTTTTTGGTTCATATGGGTTCATTGGGGACTGAGATATACACGACCATTTGGGATGGTTTTTCTAGTGGGATTCTTCCATATAATTTTTTTCATATTTACATTTGATACTTTTATATGTATTAGTTTTATTTATTCATGCATCATGGAATAAATTTATGTTTAAAATTATATAGTATAATGGAAATTATTTGTCATTGATTATCCTATATCCTGATAATATTTCATTCATAGATGCTAATTCCTCCCATTCTTTTTGTTTTTTATACCCTAGGTTTTAATAACCCACTCGGGGCCTACTAGAGGTGGGAATTAGGGTTCATTATCATTATCCCTTAGTTGCATAATATTTTATTGGAGGGGGTGGTGGCTTCTTGTGTCTTAAATAAATGATAAAAATATTTAAAATGGAAGAACATTATAATGATACGTTTTATATTATTTCATATTGTAAATTTAATGTTCAAAGACTTTAGTTGATAACGAGTGAGAGTAAAAGTACATGCTTCTAGTTATAGGGATTTGGTTCTTAGTAAGAATCATATAAATCAATCGATAAATGACTCAGAGAATATGGATAAAACTGATCCATATGGGAAAAAACAGGTCCAATACATGGTCTATGATTTTCAGGCCATGTATAAGGTTAACATGAATGATGAACCTCGTCAAATAGAGCATTCAGTTCCATTCCCAAATCTGAATCCATCCATATTATGAGGGGGTTCTGAATCTAAATAATATTCATTCTAGTTGAATAGGATGAAACAAATATTCAATTTCCTTGGTAAACCAACAAAGTTGAAAATAATTTAAGAAACATATTTTCTAAAAAATTTAGAATGAAAATGTAGAGAATTTTTTGTTTATAAATTTTTTTAAAAATTCATGACCTGAGAATATTTTATGAATTATTATCATGGAAATAATTACTCACACATTTTAGAATGATTGAAAAATTGATGTAATCATTTATAATCATGACTAAATCTCACAGACCGATTATGAATCTAAATATATGAATTTATTAATCTTAACCATTTATGTTACTACAGGTGATTCATGGAAGGGATTTATTTTTTCATTGTATTTTACTAAATATTCTCTCAAATATTTAAATTCTTCTTAAAAATAATTTTAAAATTATGGCCAATAGACAAAGTGTAGTAGAAAGGGGTATCATGGGAAATATAGTTTTAGGAAGAAAGTTTATTACATAGAGAACATGATTGAATTGTAATGTTTTAAATTAAAAAGGATGTTTATTTTGAGAATAATGACACCTTAAAATCATATCATGTGTTCAGTAAACATTCCACCTCACCCAAAAATTTAACTAAAATGCTTCCAAAGTAGTTCTATGAACCATATGAATTGATATTTTATAGAACCATCAAAAGAATGTGATAATTACTTGTATATGGGAGATAATTACTGTTGTTTTGACTATTCTATCTGTTCAGGTGCTGGAGCCATGTCTCATTGTTCCATGACATTGTATGCTTAAATGATATTAGTACAATAGAATGATTCCAGTCCTCTAAAATTAGTGGGAATATAATATTACAGGAACAGAATTACTACTCAACCATTCAAATCTCAATAGAGTAATAATTAGAGATGTGATGTGAAAATGAAATTGTATTTATATGAGAAAGCAGCCAAGGAGGATTAATTTTTTTTATTGATATAGGAATAACATTTTTTAATTCTAATGATATGAATGATTTTTTATATGGTTATATTACACTCATTTAATGATTCTAATTCTATTTATCTTGTGGGTTTACATGTTGAATTGATTACTTATAATATGTAAATTCATACTACTCTTGGATAAATATATTTTCAATCAATTAAGAGTAGGGGCTTGGATTATGACTATTTATTGGATAATGTTTATTTTTGATTTTTATATTCTTGTGATGGGTGTCTATGAATTGATTTTTTGAATTTATTAGTTGAAATTATTCACGTCACATATTGTATTTTATTCTTGAAGGGGTAGTTTCAAATCTCTACATAGTGTTGTGTATAATATTATTTAAAATTGGGATGTATTGAATAGTTGAGAAGGACTTTTGTAACCAGTGGTTAGAATTATATCATATTAGTTAGAGTTAATAATGATGGAATATATGGATGATATTATGAATAGAAAATTTCTATCAATTCTAGACCAATTGTATTATGGTTTTTCTTAAATTTTATCATGGATTCCTTTGTAATTGAAGTGGAGTTTGTGATTGATCTCAGGAAAAGAACCAACACTATTTCACTTCAATCATATCATACAGAGAGAATATTCTTAAGGGAGTTCAAGCATAAGTTGATTTAATTATTATCTAGCTAGTTCTTTTTACTAGAACTTATTAATGTGTAGAACTATTTATATTTTTGATGAATACATATATAACTCATAGACATTGACTGTATTAACATAATCATAATGGTGATACTAAATGTAATCGGTATACTATCCAATGTATTGATGATCTATTTCATCAACTGAGGGGATACAAATAGGTATTTAAAATTTTATTATGATCTGTGCATTACCAAATATGATTTTACAAAGAAGATACTCTAAAAAAAATCAAAAACAGTGATGGACATTAAAAAAATCCTCTTTGAATTTTTTTTGAATGGAAAAAATTAGGATAATTATGTCATTGTTGAATCAAATATTTTATTGGTATATTGTATTTTTTGGTTTTTTTTTGATGATATTATATTGTATTCTAGGAAAAAATACACCACATAAAATACTAGTCTATAGTGTTCAATATCATTCAAAATCATCAACATTATTTTATGTTAAAATAGTCTGGTTTCTTGTTAGAAGCAATGTGATTCCTTAGCCATGTAATTTTTTTTACAATAATTTCTATATATCCTGAAAATATATATGCTATTTTATGATAGAAACCACAAAATAATTCCTTATAGATACATAGTTTACTTTTCATAGTTGGATACTATATAGTACATTATTTAGATTTATCTTATTTCCCTCACCAATTACATCTTCGATGAGGGAAATCGTTCATTTAAAATTAAGTGATTAAAATCATATATCCTATCATGAACAACTGGTTATGATAAAATATACACAAATCTAGAAATTTCTAGAATATGGATTAGTCTATATATTTGATTTTGATGCATCGTGATCTGGGATGGGATGTGTTCTCATATAATGATATCATGGTGTTTCTTATGACCCATTATATTTACAGTTTTCTAAAAGAAAATACAAATACAAGATTTATAATTTGATAATATGGTCAATTGATAAAATCCATAGATTCAACAACTATGTTTTTGAAATTAACATTTTTTTGAAGATCATAAGCCTTTGAAACCAAAAGTTTAACAAAAAAATTGAATTTAAGGGGGAGATGATGGATAATGTATCAGAAAATGTTTGTGTTCGTCCATATAGATACACTTAGTAATATGATAAGTGTAAAAGTGTCATTTTTTAAGAACTCACATACATAGATAATTAATTAGGATTCAAACCAATTAAAAATAATGCCAATCATAGAAGTTATGAAACAAGATTAAATTGATCATGGTGATGTTTCAAATTTTTCTAGTTTAAATTAATCCTAAATAGATAGATTAGGTTAGAGTTTCATGAATTTGACCAGGTATCATGATACTATACAACCCAATCTTATCCTGACATGACCTTATGGGTGTTCACAATCCTCATAGGTTTGAAACTAGAACATATTATTAGAAAAAAATAAGGTGGGAAATTTTTCGACAAATATAGTGGATGAAACATATAAAAGTTAGTATGATAAAAAAATACCCACATTGAGAACATTAACAAATTTTAAAAAAGAATATAGACCCAATTTAAAACCTTAAATTAATAGAAATAGAAATATACAGAACCCATGTACCAATGGACACAACTCTCTATGTCCCAAGGATAAACAACAAGAACCACCTCAATGTGGAAATGTCCCCTTTCTATAACCTGGATTAAATAAAATTTAAAAATTACATAAATAAATGGTAAGGTGTGATATAAAATCCTAGTACGATGTGATAAAAAAGGTAGCGTTTAATATAAAATCCTTGAGAGGACTTTCAAAGGATTCCATAATAGTAATCCATAATAATGAACCAAATAAAGCATCCTAATTTAATATAAAACCATCATTGAAATACAATTTCGTATTTAAAATGATACATGATATTCATTTTATATAATGGAAAAAATTCAGAACAATAATATAATAATATTTTTATATAAAACTATTTAAATAAATTCACAAGGAATAGTTAATGGAGTTTTACAGGTATTAGAATTTTTATGAATATAATATGAAATGAGTAACATCTTCATCTTCAATGTGGTGTTATGGTTTTATATTATGGGATCCTCACATGCATTAATATGTGATCATGTTAATATTTTTACACACAACCCTCATAAAATGGTCAAAGAGGACTAATCATTGTCCCATCAAGGTATGAAATATTTCATTATGTTTTATTAGAGTGGTAAAAATTTCAATATAGTTTTTCCCCAAATAACTCCCTATCAACATAAGATTCCATGTTCTCGAAAAAAAAATCCTTCATGAAAATTTTTTCAAAAATATTTAGAATAACATTTCCCCATTTTCAATTTGAAAATGAAAACTTCCCTTTGAAACCAAATATATAGGTTTTTAATTAGTTTATTAATTTTACAAATATAACACTAATGGTTTCATATAAAAAATATTACATCCTTTATATCAAATACAAATTTTAATTCAATTTGGAAAATCTATATTAAAATTAAATTCTATATTTTTATTTCACAATTTTAACACAATTCCCCAATCATACACGAATTCACTGGAAATGGGGTTTTACACAAAATTTTATGCCAACCAAATTTTAAATATAAATTCATACAAAATTTAATTTTAATAATTTAATTGAATTTAATTATATTGTTAATGTAATTCTTGGATAAAATAATTGGCTAAAATTATAATAAACCACTTACATTGTGATTATAGTATCAGAAATAAAAACTCATTCAATGCGGAACACCAGTGAAGAACATCATCATTTGAAATATAAGAATCAAAAAATGATTAATGATCTCAATATATTGATATTAGATCCCCTATAAAAATGGATACCATTCTTACCATATGTAGGAATGATGACTATATTAATAGAAAAGTAATAAGATAATAAATCTTATTAAGGAGAGATTGAATGACATTCACATACCATTTATCTACATTAGAAAGCATTTGAAGGAACCCAAACCACTTATAGGTATCCTACATGTATTAAGAAACATTGTTAAGGTCAAATGGACAATTAAGAAATTAAATTTGGGGTCTCAAGATTTTAAAATTATTTTTTGGTATAAAATAGTTCTCCCCAAACATTTTTTAGTGTGGGTTATATGGTTTTTCAAACTGTGAAACCAAATCAGGATATTCTCTAATGGATTGAATACTTTTTACTATATGGTAAGATAAATATTAAACCTAATACCAAACATTGAAATCCCTTACATATTGGGTTTTAACTGTTTTCACTAGTAGGGTGTGTGGTTTGGGAAAACCTTCCACCAACCATTCATAAATCCATAGCATTCCAAAATTTTTCAAACTTCACCTGAATAGCCCTAAAACAAGACCCAACCAAACCATGATTAAAATAATGAGTTTACTATTATCTAAAATGTTATATAATGTTACATCATCCCAACATAGAAGCACACATTCCCCAAAATCCATGCTAATATGATTCCATTTAAAAAATATATGGAAATACTTTTTCATCTGTTCTACTCTCTTCCAGTGTCTCATGGGTATCATAAACATACATCCATTTCACTCAAATTAATGTTATATTGATCCAAAAATGTACCTAGGTTTCAAAAGAAACAATCACTAGTAGATTCTCAGTCATATATATATATATATATATATGTCTCGATGTCAATATCACTCTAGCTAATAACTTCAGATGGATCATAATGATACATTCCAAAATACAATACACCGAACTCATTATGTATTGACATCATCTTTAGAGAAAGTGAAAAATAGCAGCAGAATTGTCCCACCATCTCAAAAACCATAAAATGCCCAAAAAATTGAGGATCATAGTTCCATTAACTACCACTTCATCAATAACCACAACAAGGGGAAACATTCAAGAGCATTTGACCATGAAATGAAATTCTAAACAGTTTACGATGATGATTAACATGACACATATACCTGATTTTTTTTTCAAATGAATCACTTTTATCATCAATTGAAACATATGGGTCCATGAAAGTAACATTCACCATTCTACAACTAACACAATACAGATTTAGGTGCATGGCCATACAAGGACTCAAAATTATAAATTATAATCATATAATATTATCTATTGATATAAGAAAACAGAACCAGTCCAAAATGGTAATCTAAATCACCAATAAAGTCATGTAAAGATGTAAAAATCGTATTTATATGAATTAATATAGATCAATTTATATGGATATCCAAATGTGGATGTTATGTCATACTATAAAATACTAAGATATCCATACCTCTTGAATTCATCATCAAAAGAAAGAAGTAAAAAAGGTGACCTCTATCTAAGACTATATTTTATGGAAATCCATTTAAATTAACATTCTATTTCAAAAATATATATTTCATCTCATCAACCAAGATTGTATAAAAAATGGGTAATTAGTGTGTCAATATAGATAGTCAATCATTAAAAATTTATACTGCATTATTCATTCCCATGGTACATGGAAACCCTATCATGATGTCCCTATACATCTCATCCCACTTCCATGTTTGAATTATAATTTGATGAATTAACCCCTATGTTTTATCTAGCTTAGCATGGACCTATTGGGACATATAATAAATAGATAAAAATTTCCTATGACCAATATTAATCTGGGAAACCTGAATTTTTACCTCATGTCTTATAGCATATTCTTGGTACATTGGTTCAATGCCTACTAGGTATTATGAAAATTACCCGTAACATATTTTATCACATTAAAATGTACTAATTTTTTGTGCAGAAATCATATAATACCATTAATGTAGATCAACCACACAACAATGGTATCTCATTTTTAAAAAGAGTCTCTGATACTATAGAACTCATAAGAAATTTGTTTTTTCTAATGAATTATCTCAATAAGAGAAGAGTTAAAATGAAAATTATCCAAAACAACTTTATCCCTTGATTACTAAATTGTTATATACAACTGTACAAATAAATCAATAAGATTCTTATCCTTACATGAATCATTCGTGGATTGGGATGGATGTTTCTTGCTCAAATCTTCATTGATGACATTCACATTCTACAAGGTACTGGAACAGTAAAAATCAAAAGACATCAGTTATTCCTCCAAATACCTCTGGTACAGAATAAATTAATTTTTATAAAAGGTATAACTAAAAATCATGTGGTAAGAATACATAGTAAACCATTTTCTGAATTGGTAATGTCGTTAACTATTAGTTGTATGCTTCACTAATGTGAGTTAAATGTTATGGGTTAGAAATTTCATCTAACATTCAATAAACTTTTGATATCCATATGCAATGATGTGATCATCATAAATAGTAAAAAACCTCAAATGGATCCTAATATATTAAAAAATTCCCCATTTCCTTTCTAGACCTCTGAAAGAGTCAACACCTACCCAATACTCAATATATATTTCATCTAATGAAATGAACTCTCACATTTTTTATCCCAAGAAAAAATTACTCTCTTTTTATTTAAGGAATTCATTGGAGAAGAAAACATTATGAAGTCTTTTATAAAGTGTATACAATATCAATTTAATCCCATGACACTCTCAATCACAAAACTGTTGTTTGTATCCCTTATAAAAATATATTTCACCTTCTTAGTATTAATTGAGAAGCCTTGGTGAGACACCATATATCTTAAGAACATCACTTACTAATTAAAAAATTTATATTGTGATATCATGGAATAATATAGTTCATTTATAATAAATTATAGAGAAAATATTAGATGGGAATGATGATCCTTTATAGAAACTAAGTAAACAGGTATGTCATCCATAAAAACTACCATGTAGGTATCAATATACTAATGGAAAATCATGTTGATTAAATCTATAAACAGTTCGACAAAATTGGTTTGAAAAAATGGCATGAAAATGTACTCATAATTTCTATTCATGATTGGAAGGTTCTTTTCTAAATGCTAGATTCTTTTATAATCAACTGATGGTAAACAGATGAATAACTGATCATTGATAATCACTTCTCCATTTTTAATTACTCAAATAGATCATCAATTTTTGAAAGTAGAAAATAGTTATTTAACATTAATCAAATCATTTTTTGGTAATTCACAAAAATGTGAAGTGACCCATTATATTTGATAAAAATAGAATGAGAAATTCCCATGGTGAAAAATCTGGGTGTATCAATAAATTCTTTGTCAAATCATCTAAAAAATTAATCAATTTTTTTATTTTCTGATGGTTCAATGTTGTATTATGTAATAGATTTTTCCTCGGTTACTCTTACTATGTCGAATGAAAACTCTACCTTTTATATAAGTGAAAAACTAGAGAATTCATAAGTGAAAACATCATTAATATTTTTCAAAAAACGGGGTGAGATAAAATATCAATGATTCTCTCTCAACATCAAATACAGACATAGAAATCACATTCCCCATCTCTGGATAATAATCTCCAAAAAACAATTTGTGATATTTTGCAATTTTTCAAAAATACATTACTCTTTGGTGAATAGTAATATTGTATAATTTACATAAATTGCTAATTAAGTGAATTTCATCCCCATTCTCGGTTAATGGATGATTTAAATGGCCATTTGATAGAACATACATGCCCATATTACTATTTTTGTCACAAGAATGAACATTATTGCATGTCTTTAGTAAAATAATTAAATAATGAATAAATATTAAAAAATGAATCCTCTGCTCCATTATAACCCCCCTCACATCCTCTTCTCTTTACATCTCTCAAGCATTGAGAATTTTATAAATTCTTCTCAAATATACTTCCTAGATTATACCCTATATTAATAAGACCATTGTTTCAAAAAAATACCAAAACCTCTCCCCTAAAGAGGCTCCCAAGAATGATTACATCAAGAGGTAAATTCCACTTTCCATTTTTTAATTTCTTATTACTTTATTTTATTATTTGTTCCTCGCCTCATAAAATACACATGTTTTGATGACTCTAGTACCTTATATTTAATTTACTATAGTAATGATAATGGAATAATTCTAGTTTAACTCTTTTTTCCAATTCATTTATACTAGAAATGAAAATACTAATTGAAATGTGTTAATTTATCACATCCAAGGACAATGGGGTTTCAATTTCTATTAACATCATTAATTCATAGAATGAAACCATTTTATTAGTGGAAATAGATCATAATATATGTAATATATCTAACTTATTTTTAAAAAATAATTTTGTACTCAGGATAATAATTTATAAATCAAAATAATTTTATTATTATCAAAAAACCGCAAATTAACTAAAATTATTATCTTTAATGGTTTATATATTTCGTCATCATAACTCTCAATAAAAAAATTTATATTATAACCATATAATCTTTAGTCCATTCACTAATATAATTCATCTTCTATTCTGGAAACCCATTCTCATTCTACATGTTTATCTGTAAATGAATAAATGTAATGGGATATTGAAAACCAATGAAGAATGTTCTCCAAAACAAAGAAATTAAATTTATAAACCCATCAAAAGTAAAAGAATGAAACTAATAATGTAATAAAATGTTAATTAAATGTAGGTATGTTTCATAAATTATTAATTTATGAACATGAATTTTAATATTCAAGTCATTAAGATAATGTAAGGACACCATCAAACTTGATATATGGGGTTTCTACCCGAACCTATATTTTCATTCTCGTTACACTTATTATAATGTTACCTAAATTAAATTAATTTGTATTAGTATATAATCTATATAAAATCAGTTTGAATGTTTTATGTATATGTATAATCTATAATCATAATCACATTTATGGGGAGTTGTAAGAACCCAGTTCTTATTTTTGAGGTATGCGTTTCTTCTTTTCTTTTTCCCTTATGTCTTTTTGAGATAATAAGGAAAATGGGGAAAAACGCCAAATTTTGGAAGTACATGCTGTGTACTTTTCCACATGCTATTTACTTTTGGTCGTGTGGGATTGGAACACATGATGTGTAGCCATTTCAGTGACGAAGGGTGTAAAAACCTACTACACGCCATGTAGTGGATATTTACACACCGTGTAGTCAGTCGGTAGGAAAATAGTAAGGCGGTGGCCAGCTGGGCGACAATACATGTCGTGTAGTCAAGAATTCACACCATGTACTAATGTCGACAGATGAATAGTGCCACGCTGGTGTGAATCCTCCAGAGGAACGGTTAAAATATGGAAATTGCACGTTGTGTATATGAGAGTACACGCCATTTATTATGTTTCTTTCACTTAAAAGGGATAGAAGCTTCCTCATTTTGCATAGGAGGCTTTGGACGTATTTTGGAGGTCGGGAGAGGAAGGCCGAACCTTCATGGAGCTCCCGATCGCACGTCGGGAGTCTATTTCCGCTTCCGTCGATCCCATTGGAACCGCACAGGTAAGAGATTACTTCTCCTTGAGTTTTTCTTTCAAATTCTTCTTTTAAAAGAAGTTATTTAAAGTTGAATGAGATTTATTTTACCTCATATCTATGATTTTTTTGGACGTTTCAGAAGGAGTCGTGCAGGTAAACTGTTATTGGGTGTTTAAGGTAGGTGGCTTGGTGTTTAATTTTCTAACTGATGTGTGTTTTTTGTACCGTTGAGGTACATGCCATGAATGGGGTGTCGTATGGATGAGGTATTGTTGAATTAAATTCATTGTATTGTATATGTAATTAAAATTGATATTAAAATTTTGTTTGGGATCACTGCTTGGATCCAGGACCGTCCCGGGGGTGCGTTCTGCTGTTTATCCATTTGTCCAGGATACCCGGGGGTATGCCTTGATTATATTATTCATTACTTTTTCCTTGAGAGGAATTGTATTTTAACTAATTGTTTATATGTTGGGCATGTCCTGGTTACATGCTTAGCCTGAGGGCAGTTCTTTACTTGCACCTGAGGGTAGTGTTCTTTTAGCTTGAGGGCATGTTTTGTTTAACTTGAGGGAAAGGTACTGCTTAGCCTGAGGGAAATGTTCTATTTCGCCTAAGGTAAACCTTTCGTATGCCCGAGGGAGGTGAATTTTGTGCCTGAGGGTGACACTTCACATGCCTGAGGGAAATTTATTTTATGCCTAAGGGAAAATCTTGAGGGCAAGATTCTGATTACCTGAGGGTAAGGGTTTGCGTGACTGAGGACACTGACTGGTTACTTAGAAATTCACTGTAGTGATTTCCTAATATTAAAAGGAATAGATGAATATTAAAATTTCTATATAACTGGTAAATTTAGTTAATTTTTAGTACTGATTAGTTATTGCATTTACTTTTCACACTGTTGTTGCATGTTTACACACAGTTGAGCACGAGCCTTTGTTGGGTGCATACTGGGAATTATTTCTCACACCCTGTTTGGGTCATGTCTTTGGCCGAAACAGATTACATTTCTGCAGGTGTGGATAAGGGAAAGGGTCCTTATATAGGTACTTGATTACTGCTGAGGAGTATGGGAGCATGGGATGGGGCTTAGGCTCGCGATGCTACCGACTATTTTGTTTTGCATTGTTATACATTTTATTTTATTGTACTTCTATATAACATGTTCTGGATATTTTCCTAGAACTTGAGACATGTTTCATCATATATATATACGGGGTTTGTTATATTTTACCACATTTGATATAATAATGTGGATGATTTATTGATTCTGATGTTGTTGTATGTTTTTATTTTATTCCATTGCGCTACACTTTGACAAATGAGGGAATAGTTTCTCTATTATCAGAACTGGGCCCTCGTTGCTAGTCGGCAACCTCTGGAGTTTGGGGAAATGCGTTTGAGGTCACATGGCGAACTGGGTTCAGGGCACCCATTGAGTGGCACCTGGGCCTGGGACATTACAAAGTCGTATCAGAGGTGTTTCATTTCATTGAATTACTATTTGGAGCCTTAATCAGGGATAAGACAGAAATGGTCGTTGGTAATAATTTGTTCCTGGGCCTAGCTAACCCATGTACAGGGAAAAAGCTAGTCTACCTCGTATTTTTTCAATTTCATTGATTTTGATAATTTTACAGTTGATTTTATTTTCACTATTGGGTGCCGCACTTGGTGATTGGGCTGTTTAAATCTTACCCATGGGTTCTATTTAGTTTCCACATGATGAGATGAGGGTATTCCATCTCATGGATCATTTAGTCACATGCTAGAATCACATTCCATGCATAGTTACATGCCACATCGGTGCATTAGAAATTTCATGATGTTGTGATAGTTGTTGTGCTAGAAAAGTATGTTTTTGTGATAGCAACTTGATAAATACCTGCTATGTGATTGGGTATGGTTGTGTGAGCTTATAGAAAGAATGGACGCAAAACATTGGTATTTGGGAAAGTATGGTCCCTAATTGACCTGAATTTGGTGGATCATTGACTATTTATTTTGTTATAACATAGATAAGATGTCAAACATTGATTCATGGGAAGTATGATCCCTCACAGGTCGGAAATTGACACTTAGGTGTTGTTTTTCAGTATTATCTGGGTTCCAGGGATGTTTCTAAGGAATACTATCTGGAAAACACACTATAAACACCGTGTAGTACCTTAAACATGCATTTTATGTTCTTCTATACAGGAAGAAAAAAAATCTTTATGAGTACACGTTGTGTAGTCTCTTCCCGTGTCACAAACCGTGTGGGCGGTGACACGGGGAAGGGAAATGTTGGGGAACACATGTTGTGTACCATATGTACACGCCGTTTAGTGTAGACCCATAGTCCGCCATTTAATTAACAACACAGAAGGAGGAGACCCTAATACATACATTCCATGTTTAATGTTGAACACACCGTGTAGTCTGACCTAGGACCCGGCTGTGTAACTAACAACACGGGTCGGTGTAATCCATTCGTGAACACAAAGTGTGTATATGGAACATGACGTGTAGTGTGAGTCATGTGACTGGTTGTGTGAATAACAACACGAGTCAGACAATCTCCTCTAGTAGACGTCGTGTACCTCTAGGACACGACGTGCAGTCTTGCCCAAGGACGGACTGTCAGGACTTAGCCGTGTGTCTGGGAAACAAGGTGGTGTACAAGCCGTGTGCGGGTGCAACACACTATGTAGTGTCAAGCCAAGTAGTCAGCTGTGTCACAAACGACACGGGCAGTTGGATAATTACACCATACACACCGTGTAGATTATATACATGCCGTGTAGTTTTTTTCCATAGGAGCCGTGTAGCGTACCCGTGTAGAAGGACCCGGGCAGGGGAAGAGAAGTCAAGTACACGTCGTGTGGTAATTATACACACCGTGTAGTCTTGTTTTGAAATTTTTTGAATGCCTTCTTCCTCCTGTTTCCATTTAGGGTTCTTTCGCTTATGTCTTTGATAATATTGATCTAAGGTGTGTGTTTGAACTTGTAGAGTCATGTCACCGAGATGACCACACGTTGTTCGCTAGGAGAGAGGCAACGATTAAACATCAGATATGGTGGGCCATGGACTAACAGTGGATCCTTCAGCAGATCCAGATGAGGCACCATCCATTATACCGGACACAGGCGTGGAGGCGCAGTTCCATGAATGCTTAATGTGGTTCATGCAGACCTTTTAGGGAGCACCGCCGGCTGCCACATCTATGCTGAGCTGACTCGTATCTTATAGCAGTATCATCCACATACCTTTTTAGGGGATGGCGGACCAAAGGCTGTGGAGTATTGGTTGGTGTCTATGTAGACTATTTTCTAGAATCTTGTGACGCCTCCCGGGCAGAGGGTCAAGCTCGTGACTTATATGTTGTATGATTCTTCCAAGAGGTGGTGGGATGTTACCACCCAGACAGAGCATCACATAGACATGGAGTGAGATGATTTTCAGAATGTCTTCTTTGAATTCTTCTTCCCATAGATGTTGAGAGCGGATAGAGCCTGAGAGTTCATGAATCTACATCAGGGTGCTATGTCGGTGATGGATTACTCTGCTCTTTTTACAGAGATTTAGTGTTTTTCACCCGTTCTGGTGGGTGATGATACGTTGAGAGCCACACACATTGAGGATGGTCTTCGTTATGACATTCGAGCACTGCTGAATGTTTTCTGGTTTCTTAATATATATTCTATAGTGAACCAGGTGCTGATTATAGAGAGGAACCCGCGGGAAGCTAGTGGTATGGGCTAGAGCGGTTCAACACCAGTTTATGGTAATATTTCTAATCGCAAGAGGAAGAGATAGATAGATTTCTCTTAGGGTGGCAGTACTAGCCAGGTAGTTTCTTCATCTTGCCCGGTCTTTTGCTAAGATTCTAGTAGGGAGCGGTACAAGAGACCTTAGTGTCCACGAGACCTAGTAGGGTGCCGAGCTTGTGACATGATGGGTCATATGAAATGTTTTTGAAGGGCGTTTCCACCAATGGCTAGTGAGAGTGGTTCTGTACAGACTCCGTGTGTGGGAGCAGGACCAGGTGCTTATTACCAGTATGGAAACAGTAATCCGTCAGGGCATGCAGGAAGGGATGGTGGTCGTGGGCATGGTATCCAGACACTAGGATCTCAGAGGCAGCAGGGTGGGATAGCTCAGGGAAGCCAGGTTGTGTCGTATGGCCGCGACATTGGGTAGGCATAAGCAAAGCTAAAACCCTAGAAGAAGAAATATTTCATACCTTCTACTGTCATAGGTACTATTCTAGAGGCTTCTATTTTATCTTCAGTACTTTTCGATACAGGTGCTACACATAGATTTGTATCTGTGCCATTTTTGGAGAGCCTTGGGATCTGTGTTTCTTTATATTATTCTTTTATGACGCTAGACACTCCGTTGGGGACTAGAAAGACTGGTGTGCGTCAGTTCAAGGAGTTCCCCATTTAGGTTTGTGGGTGTCACTTCCTTTTGGGACCTCTATGTCATAGAGATGTCGGGTTATGATGTCCTTCTCAGGATAGACTGGTTGGTTCCCTTTCTAGCCATTGTAGACTACTATCGTTATAGGGTTTGTTTCATGTCACCAGAGGGTGGAGAGTGTCTATACAAGGGATAATGGGATGTTCAGGCTAGTCGAGCTGGAGAATAGCATCATGGGCGAGGTGGTGTCACTTCCCAGATTGTGAGTTTATATCTAGATGATCAGAGGACTTGTCAGATGGGCTTCCCTCAAGTGGTTGATCTTTTCTGGGATGTCTTCGCAGATGACTTTTCAGGTCTTCCTCTTGAGCGTGAGGTGGAATTATCTATTGATCTTCTGCCAGGAGCAGCACCGGTGTCCATTCCTCCTTATAGGATGGCTACACCAGAGTTGTAGAAGCTCAAAAGGTGGTTAAAGGAGTTACATGAAAAGGGTTTTATCTGAACCAGTACTTCTCCTTGGGGTTCTCCGGTCCTTTTTTCAAAGAAGGAGAATGGTACCCTATGACTCTGGGTGGATTATCGGAAGCTGAACCAATTGACTGTTAAGAACCAACATCCCTTTCTGATGATTGATGATAATTTTGATCAGCTTACATGAGCAGGAGTGTTCTTGAAGATTGACCTGAGGTCAGGATATAATCATCTATGTGTGAGACCATCAGATATACCGCCTACAGCTTCTCCGAGCATATATGATCTATACGAGTACTTGGTTATGCCGTTCGGACTCACGAACCCGCCAATAGTTTTCATGGATCTGATGAATCTTTTGTTCCATCCTTATCTGGATTCTTTTGTGGTTGTATTTGTGGACGACATCATGGTGTACTCTCACACTCTACACGACCATTCCACCCATCTTGATATCATATTGAGTACACTTAGAGAGCATCAGCTGTATTCTAAGTTTTCAAATTGCCACTTTTGGATGGACGAGAATCACTTCTTGGGTCATATCATCTAAGATTCAAGAGTCTCAGTAGACAAAAAATAATGTGAGAGTAGTATTTTCCTAGGAGCATCCTATGAACGTGTTTGAGATACAGAGTTTCAAAGGGCTGGCTGGTTACTACAACCACTTCATACAGGACTTCTCCCGCATAGAAGTGCCATTGACGGGTTTGACTAAGAAGGGTGTGATATTCATTTGGTAGGAAGCTTGCGAGATATCCTTTCAAGAACTAAAGGGAAATTTGACATTGGAACCAATCCTAATACTCCCATTGTAGGGGAAGAGCTACATAGTTTAATGTGATGTATCAGGTATTGGGTTGGGAGCAGTGTTGATGCAGGGCGATCGAGTTCTTGCGTACGGTTCTCGGCAGTTGAGGCCGCATGAGAGGAATTACCCAACACATGTTCCCAAGTCGGATACAGTTGTGAATGTGTTGCGCTATGGGAGACATTATCTATTGGGAGAACATTTTGTGGTTTTCACCAACCACAAAAGTCTCAGGTATATTTTTACTCAGCGTAACTTCAATCTGTGGTAGTGAAGGTGGGTCGAATACCTTCAGTCCTTTGATTTTTAGATTTCATACACACCTGGTAAAGGTAATGTAGTAGCTGATGCACTGAGAAGGAAGACTGAGATATAGGCTATATAGGAGGCCAGTGATGAGTGGTAGCTTATGGCTTTGTTCTCTGATATGCATTTGGAGGTTCATGACAGTCAGGGGCAAAGTTATCTTTCATCATTAGTTGTGACTTCTACAGTCCAGGATAGAGTGAGGATGAGACAGCTATCTGATCTAGAAGGCCTTGTTCTGTGAGAGTCGTTGTCAAGTGGGGACCCTACTCCTAGTTGGACGATTGGCGATGATGAAATTCCATGGTTCCATGGACGAGTGTGGGTTCCAGGGGATATATGCGAGGAGCTGATGCGGGAGTTTCATGCTTCAGCTTGGGCATTTCATCCCGAAGTTACCAAGATGTACCGTGAACTGAGACTTTAGTATTGGTGGACAGGTATGGATAGAGATGTATCTGGTTTTGTTATGAGGTGTTCCATCTACCAGTAGATGAAGGCAGAGCATCAGAGGCCAGCTCGGCTATTACAGCAGTTACCCATCCCGGTGTGTAAATGGGATGATGTTATGATAGACTTCATGAAATGGATTCCGAGGTCACCTAGAGGCAATGATGCCATATGGGTTGTTGTGGAAAAAATCACGAAGGTATCTCACTTTCTTCCAGTGAAGGAGAGCTTTGGTGCTGATAAGCTCAGAAATTTGTATATCCGAGAGATCATACGTCATCATGGGGTTCCTCGTTCTATCGTTTCTAATAGGGAAGCCCATTTTACGTCTTGTTTTTGGCAGAGTTTTCAGAGGTCACTGGGTACATAGGTGCTTCTGAGAACAACTTACCACCCTCAGATCGATGGCTTGTCAGAGCGTACGATACAGGTGCTTGAGGGCATGCTGCGTCCATGCGTCTTAGACTTTGGGGGCTCTTGGGAGAAGCACATACCACTGGTCGAGTTTGCCTATAATTATAGTTTTCAGGCAACAATTGAGATGGAACCATACGAGGCTCTATACGATAGGCTATACCGATCACCTTTGTGCTGGATAGAGGCAGGTGAGGCAGGTTTACTGGGACCGCATCTCATGCAGGAGACATCCGAGAAGGTCTAGTTGATTCAGAGGCTGATGGTTACAGCAAAATCTTGTCAGAAATCTTATGCTGAATGCTGCAGACGACCATTGGAGTTCATGGTCGAGGATCAAGTTTTCTTTCTTGTTTCTCCAAGGTTGGGACATAGCCGGATCATGAGACAGGGTAAGATTTCACCGAGGTATGTGGGGCCATTTGAGATTCTGGAGAGAGTCAGGCTGGTTGCCTATCAGTTGTAGTTATCTCAAATGTACCGGGCCATGCACGGCATCTTCCATGTATCTTAGTTGCACCACTATCATTAAGACATGTCTCATATCTTTCATCCCAAGGAGGTTGAACTGGAGGCAGATGTGTACATTGAGGAGCATTTTATTTGTATCGTAGATAGAATCAAAAAGGTTCACCGAGGCTGGCCAGTTCCTCTTATATGGGTGCTATAACAGCATGGCTGAGTGCAGGACAAAACCTGGGACCTGGAAACTGACGTATGTTCACAGTGGCTAGAGATGTTCTTAGTTTTATCTTCACCACCCTTGTAAGGAAAATTCGTGGATGAATTTCTTTAAGTGGGGAAGTTTGTAAGAACCCAGTTCTTATTTTTGAGGTACGAGTTTCTTATTTTCTCTTTTCCTTAAGTGTTTTTGAGAAAATAAGGAAAATGGGGAAAATCCAAAATTTTTGAAGTACACGCCATGTACTTTTCCACACGCAGTGTACTTTTGGTCTTGTTGGATAAGTAAACAGGGTGTGTATCCATGTCGGCAACGAAGGGTGTAAAAACCGACTACACGCTCTGTAGTGGATATTTATACACCGTGTAGTCACCCGATAGGAAAATAGTAAGGCGGTGGCCAGCTGGGCAACAGTAGACGTTGTGTAGTCAAGAATACATGTTGTGTACTCATGTCGACAGTTGAACAGTGCCACACTGGCGTGAAGCCGCTAGAGGAACAGTTAAAATATGGAAAGTACACGCCGTGTACCTGAGATTACACGCCATGTATTTTTTTTCTCTTAAAATGGGTAGTAGCCTTCTAATTTGGCATGGGAGGCTTTGGACGCATTTTGGAGCTCGGGTAAGCATGGCCGAACCTTCGTGGAGCTCCCGATCACATGTCGGGAATCCGGTTCTGCTTTTGTCGATCATGTTTTAACAACACGGGTAAGAGCTTCCATTTCCATGAGTGTTTCTTTCCAATTATTCCACTAAAAGAAGTTATTTTAGGTTGAATGATATTTTTTTACCTCAGATCTACGTCTTTTTTGGAAGATTAAGAAGGCGTCGTTCGGGTATACCATTTTAAGGTGCTTTTCGTAGGTGGTTTGGTGTTTAATTTTACAACTAATGTGAATTTTTGTACCAATGAGACATGCTCCATGAATGGGTTGTCGTATTGCTGAGGCCTTGTTGAATTAAATGCCTAGAATTGTATAGGTAATTTAATGTGATATTAAAATTTTGTTTAGCCATTTGGCCAGGATACCCGAGTGTATGGCTTGATTATAATATGCATTACATTTTCCTTTAGAGAAAATGTATTTGAACTGCTTGTTTATATGTTGGGAATGGCCCAGTTACTTGCTTATCCAGAGTGTAGGGCTTTACTTGCACCTGAGGGAAGTTTTCATTTAGCCTGAGGGAATTGTTTGTTTTGCCTAAGAGAAATGTACTGCTTAGCCTGAGGGCAATGTTCTATTTCGCCTGAGGGAAACCATTCATATTCCTGAGGGTAGTGACTTCTGCTCCTGAGGGAAACACTTCATACACCATAGGGAAATTTCAGTTATGCCTGAGGGAAAAGCCTGAGGGAATGATTCTGATTACCTGAGGGTAAGGGTTTGCGTGTCTGTGGACAATGACTGGTTAAATAGAAATTCACTATGGTGATTTCGTAATATTAAAATTTTAAGATGAATATCAAAATGGAAATATAACCAGTAAAGTTAGTTACTTTTGAGTAGTTTTTAGTTATTGAATTTACTTTTTGACACTACCGTTGCATGTTTACAAACATTTGATCACGAGCCTTTGGTGGGGGCCTACTGGGAATTATTTATCACACCCTGTTTGGGTCATGTCTTCAGCCCAAATAGATTAAATTTCTACAGGTTTGGATAAGTGAAAGGGTCCTTATACAGATACTTGATTGCTGCTGAGGAGTAGGGGAGCATGGAACCGGGCTTAGGCACGTGATTCTATGGACTGTTTTGTTTTGATTATTTGTAACATGTATTGTATTGTACTTCTATGTAACAAGTTCTGGATATTTTATTAGAACATGATACATGTTGCATCATATCTATATACCTGGTTTGTTATCTTTTACCACTGTTGTAATAATAATGTGTATGATTTATTTCTTCCACTATTGTTGTATGATTTGTATTTTATTACGCTATGCTACACTTTGAAAAATGAGGGCATAGTTTCCCCACTATCAGACCAGGGCCCTCGCTGCTAGTCGACAGCCTCTGGTATTTGGTGAGATATTATTGAGGTCACGTGGAAAACCGGGTTCGGGGCACCAGTTGAGTGGCACCCAGGCCCTGCATGTTACAAGAGTCGTATTTTTTAAATGGATATTTTAAAATAATTCTTGAAATAAAAGCTTGATTCAATGAATTTTTTTCAAATTCATACCTATTTTAAATGGAAACATTTAATATATGTTTTGAAACTGCTATCATTTTAAAATCCATCATTTTATTATAAAAATACTATATTGCATCACTTCTGGTTTTTAATATGATTTGTCCAAAATAAATTATCTTTTCACAGAAAATGAGAATTTATCTCATGAATTACTCAACGATTTAATAATAGTATCTTCATCTATTTCAACACCCTTGTTTAATATTATGTATTATTGAAATTATTATTTAATTATATCATCTACCATATATAATTGAATGGTTTATGATTTTTCTGACTATAGAAGTTTTATTTTAATACATTCAAAAATTTACTCATAGAAGATATTTTTTATGCTTAATATTCAGGGAATAATATTTACATTTAATATTTTATTTTCAATTTGAATGTATTTTTTTTCATATCCCCATTCATATGTTTAATGAATAGGAATTGGTGTGTTTTGGGTGGGGCCTTCTATATCCCCTTGGGGAATCGGTAGGTCTCATGAGACAAACAATTTCTTTTCATGAGGCCTTGAAAAAATGATTATAAATGGTCCTGGTAAGAGGCCTTGACTGTATAGTTATGATATCCGACATTATATATCCCCACATTATGTAGCTATTAATTGATATTTAATGTGGTTATTTGACTAGTAGAATACTCGTGACTAGGTTTTATTATGGAATTATTTATTTGGATCATATTCATATAATATGATGATCATGTTTATTTTTAAAGGAATTTGTTTTTTGTTATTGACCAAGCATAGTGTTTATGTTTATGATATCATCCACTATATTTGATACCCTTTCAGAGCATTATATATTACCCCTTTTTTATGTATTATATTTTTTTCATTATATGGTGAATTATATTATGAATGAATTTTAGAGATAAACTATGAGATATGATGTTTTGAAATGAATTTCTACATTATATTTTTTTTTTGAATTGTAATTTTCATCTTATTTAGGTTTCCTGGTTCCTAATATACTAAACTCTTCGGTCCTTCAGGATACATATTCATTGTTTATATATTTTTGTAATAAAATAAAGTTGTGGATTTGGAAAACTGTGGTTGGTTCTTTATAGTTGGTATCCGAGAACATTTATTATAAAACGTGGAAACTAAATTTTGAAAACATAGATTAGATAATAAAACACAAAGATACATTTTTATTATATGTATACAAGTATATTCTGGAATTTTGGTACGGAATTTATTAGGTGGCTATTTTTATAAAATACAACTTTTTATAGATACTGCATGTTGATATGGTTCTATAACATATATACCTAGGATTAGTAACTATGACAAGGAGTTTAGGGTTTGAACCATGGTATCCAGGGATATGACAATGGCCCTTACAATGCAGCTGGTTTGACCCTTTTGAAGGATATTCTTGGTATAATTATCATTTTCTCTACATACCATTATTAAATAAATAATTTTATATTTTCATTCAAAAAATTGTATATGATTAAAAGATTAGATATAGATTGTATTTCAGTTTATTCTAAGTATTTTTATATTTTTAGATTTGAAATTATGATTCATAAACTAATCTAGTGTATCTGATTATTTATAAATGGAATAGAGTTGAAATAATTGAAACTAAATGAATGTGTGTATCCCATGATGAGATTTTACTGCAATGCAATATAATGATGTTGGCTCTAGATATACAACTGGTTCTAAGAAACATATAAATATACTATTAAAACTAGATTATTTTATGAATAATAACATTACACATATGGAGCATGTTGATCCACAAAGTGGAAGAGCAATTTTTTATTTCTTTATTGAAAAACAACTTCCAAAATTCAATGAGACTACAATCCTATTTTTATTTGAGGACTGGATATGTTCCCTATCAATGTTATGTCTAAGTTTTTGATGAAAGAAAGTGAGAAGGTTATCATGGTAGTTTATCATCTATTGTGAGATTCAGATTAGTGGTGGTTATTAATCTAAAACCCAATTGATGATGATGAAATAGAAGGGATAATGTGGATTGATTTTATGAAATTTTCATTGAAAAATACATCCATTGTGATTGACAAGAATATATCGACAGGATGTTTTTTAATCTTATGAAAAATTGGATTTGAATTTTGAAATCTCTGATTCTAATATGACTAGGTTAGAAATCCATCATGTGGACTACTAATTTAATCCAAGGAGAAATATTTATTGATTTATAATTGGTTTAAAACCATTCCTATGAAGGGATATAATCTCTCATAGATTCTCATTATATATAGATATAGTCTCATGTATAATCAAGAGATAGAAAATACATATGTCTTATGACTGTAATCTGAAGAAATAGAAAATTAGGGAAACTGAAAACCCTGGAAAATGAAATATGGAAATGGGGAACATAGGATGAGTTGAACATACACCCCAAAAAAAATTAGGGGATGAAACATACTGATACTAGCCTGATGGGAATGAGAGTCTCTTACAAGTGTAGACCACCAATCTCATGCTTTCAAGGGGAATAAGAAACAAAATCATTTCAAATATATAGTTGTAAATAAATGAGGAATTATGCACATTAATTTCCTAGGAATAATAGAAAAATTCCCCAATGAAGACCTATAGAGAAAGGAAATGATTATGTGGCCATAGCTGCTATGGCTGATGTTCCAAATTATATAGTAGAAGGAACATTACTTGTTTCCTCGAACACATCCAATCTTTAATTTGATTTTGGATCATCACATTCTTTTATATGTTACCCATTTTCCATGATAATTAGAAATGAAAAATTTGATTTAATAATGATATTGACAGTCCAAAAACAAAGGGGATGCATCATTGAAACTAATATGTGTTGACTAGTCCCCCTCATGAATCAAAAATGTGATTTTTTTGATATCCTTATCAATATACCCATGATTTATGTTGATATTATTTTTTGTATTATTTGTATTTCATGTTGTGATTCGAAGATCTATTGTAAGAAGATTGATGTTACAATTTTTTATAATGATATTGAATCCCTTATAATTATAGAATAAAACTTGACAGTTGATTCTTATATAGATCAATCCCTACTAGCTCTATTAAATTTAATTATTTTCGTAGAAGATATATGAATAACTATAGGTGACAATAAAAATGTTCAAATCATTGATGTATCTATTGTAAAATATTATATTGATGTTTTTATTTATAATTTATGTGGACATCCTAGAGATTGATAATTCGGGTTGTCTATTGATTTAATTCCTAGTTCAAGACCAATATAATACACTGTTTATAGAATGGTCACTATGGAATTAGTAGACTAGAAAAACAGCTAGATTAATTGAGCGAAAAGGTATTTTTTCACCATAATGTTTCTCCATAGGGAGCCCATATTTTTTTGTTAAAAATAAATCTGAATCTATGAGGATGTGCATTGACTGTATAAAGATCAATTCCATAAAAATAAAGAACAAGTATCCCTTAGCACGCATTAATGAATTATTTTATAAACTTCATAGATATTTTTTAAAGATTTAACATCGATTAGGATATCATCAGCTGTATATGAGGATGAATTATATACCAAAGAAAATATTTTGAACTAGTTATGGGAATTACGAGTTCAATGTAAGGCCATTTGAACTGTTAACACACTATCTATTTTCATGGATCTAATGAATAGAGTCCTCAAGTAATATCATGATGTCATTGTGGTGGTATTTATTGACGATTTCATGGTATACATCAAAATCGACGAGAATCATGAAAACTACTGGCATAATATTCTTAAGACTCTTAGAGGAAATGAATTATATGGGTAGTTTAGAATGTGTTAATTTTTTTCTTCATTTAGTTTCATTTCATCCACACATTGTCTGTATGGATGGAATATTCATTTATCCTATGAATAAAAACTCTCTTCATGAATGGCCTACTCTAAAAATGTAATTGATATGTAGTTTTATTGTTTTAACAGGTCATTATAGGCATTTTGTTCAGAATAACACTTGATTAGAAAACACATTAACCATGATTACTTGTAAAGGGGATATGTTTGTATAGAAAAAAATATGAGTTCTGTTTTCAATAATTGTTTTTGAATATAAGTGTCTGATTTAATCATGACTCTACCATTAGGTAATGATGGATTTGTAATTTATTATGACACATCACATAATTAATATGGTTTCATCCTTATGAATAATGATTGAGAGATTTTTTAATCATAAAGGCTCCTAAAAATTCATGAATAAAACTATCCTCCTCATGATCATGAGATATAATTTCTAATATTTGCTATAAATATATAGAGACGTTATCTCTAAAAATTGTACTATGAGTTATATACATATTATGAGATTTTAAAATATATATTCCCATAGAAGGAACTCGACATGCGGTAAGAGAGATGACATGAAAGACTGAATGACTATGATTATTCCATGCACTACCTACTAAGAATGAAAAAAAGTAGCTGATGCATTGGTCCGGAAGGATCATGGAGTAACCATAAAATGAGGTTTGAAAAAGATTCTTTTGTACATGGATCTAGTGAGGATGGATATGGGAATTATCATATATTGTGAATTGTCACAAAAATTATTAATAGTTTCCCAACCATATGTTTTGGCAATAATTAATGCTTCACAGTCTGATAATGAGAATATTCAAAAGAAAATTAATGTTGTGAAATATGGGATGCTGAATGACTTTATGTTTGAAGGTAGAATTCAAACATTTGGGGAGAGGCTATGTTTTCCCTCTATACCTAAGCTGAAAATAGAGTTATTGGATGATGATGATAGCCTGTATTTCACTATACAAAATTATATCACTAAGAAGTATTGTGATTTGAAGCAACATTTCTGGTGGGACACCCTGATGTGGGAATTTACAGATTATCTATCATGATGTTTAGTCTGTCAATATTTGATGGCTGAATGAAAACAAAAATGATGAGTCACGAAACCAATACATATTTTGATATTGAAATGGGATGACATCACTATTTATTTTTACCTTGGATTACCAAAAACTCCATGGAAGAATGATACGATATGTGTAATTTTTTATCTTCATAAGAAATCGGCTCATTTCTATGCTATAAGGGAGGATTTTCCATGGAATTTAATTGAAAAAATCTATATCAATGATGTTGAGAGAATTCATGGACATCCTTTCTCAGTTGGTTGTTATCATGATTCCTGATTTATATCAAAATTATGGAAAAATATATAGAATAATTTGGATACTGAGCTTTGTTTGAGTACATATTCCCACCAACAATATGGTTGGAACTCAGAAATAATGATCCAATTAATCAATGACACGTTGATATCATGATCATGTGAATTTCATGGTATGTGGGATCATTATTCAGCACTGGTGGTGTTTGGATACAATAATAATTTCCATTATAGCATTAAAATGGAACCACATTAAGCATCGTATAGAAAGAGATGTCATGCACAAACATGTTTGGATGAGGTTGGGAAAAAAAGAGTGTAGGTCCAGATCATATGGTGGAATCAACCGAAAAGTTAAATAATATTAACATACATATCAAATCATCTCAATGCAAGAGAAATTAATATGATTACAATTGATGGAAGGATTTTTAATTTCATGTTTAAGCCCATGTTTTCATGAAGGTACATCCATCTAAGTGAATTATATGATTTGGTAAAAAAAATTAAACTTAGCCCCACATACAATGGGCCTTTTTAAATCCTATAGATAATTTTAGTTATTGACTATCAATTGGATATGCCACGTAGCCTATCCAATGAATATAGTGTGTTCCATGCCTCATATTATTGGATGCACATGATAGTCCTAAAACATTTCCTCACTTATGAAGGAATAGAATTGGGACATGAACTATCAAACTATGAAGATCCTATATGGATTCTGGTCACCAGAGAAAAGGTGTTTATAAATTGAACAACTCAACTAGTAATGATACATTGGAAAATTCGTGAAATCTAAGAGGCAACATGGGATATTGAGGAGGTTTTGATGAAAACCAACCCAAATATTTTTTTGATGTTACATTCTATGAAATATGAGGGAACATATTTTGGAACGAGAGAAGAATATAATACCTCATGATTATGTAAATTAATTAAATTTTTAATGAATGAAAAATTGAGTCTCTAGAGAACAATACTTTTTTATAAACTTGCTAGTAAATATAATTTTACCACCTCTGTGATTATAATTTTTAAAAACAAACATGCATAGTTGAACTCGGTAAGATATTTGGAATTTGATAATATTTACATACATTTTTGTGAATAATAACCTGACATTTATGAATAGATTCATGCCCTCGTGAATAGTAATGTGATTCTAATGAAAATTAACCAAACCCTTAAAAGTATAAATAAAATTTAGATATCTTATAAATAAAATATTGTATTTCAAAAATTAATAATTACGTGTTGTTAATTTTTTGAGTAATAAATATATAAATAAATGTTTTTATTATATTTTTATAAAAAAAAATTATAATCATATATTTATTCATATATTAATATTTTTTTTCAATATTTTTAGAATATTTTAACAAAATATTTGTTAATTATTTAACGTATTAAAAAATATTTTTAAATTTAAATTTGTATTTTTCAAGAAAAGATTGATTTTATTTAAAAATTAATTGTCCCATATTTAGAAAATGATTTTGATAAAATGTTTTCCAATTATGAATTCTACATGTCGAAAAATGGTTATGGTGATTTTTTGAATTTTTTTGGAAATACTCGAATTTTTTTCAATAGTGAAATTTGATAATTTATGAAAAATGTAAATTTAGTGAATTTATGCATCTTGATTCAGGCATATATAATGTCAATGGATACTATATCGAACTCACGATAACATTTTATAGTTTATGGTCACAATAATTAACACTATATGATGTCGTTATAAAAAAATTTTTATGATGAACAAAATATTCAAAAATCACTCCACTCCAACACAATAACCCCCCCCCCACTTTCTCTTCACTCCATTAAATACTGGTGAATTTACTAAATTATTATACAATATCATACTAATATCCTACTTCATATCCAGAAAACCTTGGTCTCATAAAAAGTCCCAAAACTCTCCCCTAAAGGGATCTCAAGAAAGAATACATCAATAAGTAAATTCTTCTTTTAATTTACTTGATTTCATGTTCCTTTCTTAAAATTTTTTCCCCCAACCCCATTCATCCAAATATTTTTATGATTCCAGTAAATTACAAGTAGTATATATTTTAATGATAAATGAATAATTATTCATCAAATCCATTTCCCCTTCTTTTATTCTAGAAATGAAAACAGCATTTGAGATGAGTTAATTTATCACATCCAAGGACAACGAGTTTTGAATTTCTATTACCATATTCAATTTTGGGAATGATAACAATTTTATCGGTGATCCAGATCATAATATATGTAGTATATTATACATAATGTTCTGGAATAATTTTGTACACAAGATATTAATTTATAAGACTAAATGTGTTTGTTGTGATCATAAACTGCCAATTAACCCTAACAATTGTTATTAATGTTGTATTTATTGATTCATCGTCAAACTCAATAAGAAAAATAATTTTATATCCAAGAAATATTTTGTGATTTAAATAATAACATTTAACTACTATTCTGGAAAACAATTCTCAGTATACATGTTTATCGATACATGAGTATATTTAACCAGCTCTTGAAGACCAAGGAAGAAAACACTCCCAAACAAAAAAACTAAATAACTTAACCAATCAAAATTCCCTGAATGATCATAATATTTATAAAAAATTTATTAAATGTAGAGGAGGTTTGATATTTTTTATTTTATGTTCCCAAATTGTATTACTCAAGTCATTAATATCATTTAAAGAACACATTGGGACATAAGGTAAGGATTTTATACCAGATCTGCTATTTTTATTTGGGTTACTCTTATTCTATATTTAACAGAATAAAATTCTTATATATTTGCGTCTAATCCAAATAAAATCTATTTTAATGTTTATATATCTATAAATACATGAATCAAATTCAATTATAGGTATTCATATGTTCTAAAACGATCTTCCAAAAACTTTTTCCCGAAATACATGCCAGATTCAAGAGAATTTCTCAAATATTTACCTATTTTCAAGGTAACAGTATAACTTATTTTTAGAATCTATTATCATTATAAAATCAATCATTATATTATGAAAATTAAATCTTAATTTCTTTCTGGTTATATAAAAATATTTTTCAAAAATTACTCTTCTTTTCAATTTAAATGAGTTATTATCATGTGAATTACTTGATGATTTTAAAAAATTAATTTAATCTATTTCATCATTCATTATGATTCTAATATATTATTGGTATCAACCTTTTATGATATAATATAACATATTTTTTGAATGTTTAATGGTTAGTTTTAATTTTTATGTGCCATCTTAAAATCATTTATCAATTGAATTCTAATGGTATGTTTTAATAGATAATGTCTAGGGAAAGTTATTTACAGTTCATTTGTCTGTTTCAATACGAATGTATATGTTGTTTCAATTTATCCATATTTATATGAGGAATATATTGGACATTGTATGTGTCAGGAGGATACCACTATAGACCCTCTAGGCATTGGTATGAATCATGATGTAACACCCTGAGTTTTTATGCACCATTATTTCGAATAAATTACAGTTTTCATTTAGATCTTTCAATTCAGTAAGTTAAACAATTTTTCACACTATACTGACTTGTCTTATGATACATGCAACACTGAGTTCGAGTACAATACATGCAACACTATGTATATTTTTTTAATGTATAAAAGCACTATGATTGGATTACTATATATAGGAAACCAAAAAAATCATTCACTAAATGCAACACTGACTTGGATTTCATTACATGTAGTTGAAACCCTCCTCGGTAGCATGCATTGTATGAAATTCTGCATTTCACTAATAAACAGTATATTATTAAAATAATATTTTTTAATGGGATATAAACAAGCGTTTCTTAATAATGTTAAAAACATTTTGATTTTTATATAACATTAACATTGATATTAAATATTTTATTCACGTGATATACAAACAAATTCAATCTTTCGGATAAAAGATGTTTTATAAAAATTACCCTTTTACCACCATTTGATTGAGTTCCCTTTTCAAATCTAGTTTTTTTTATAATTTTATACATTATATTTGATATAATATTCATCTTCATTGAAATAGGGACATAAATATTTAAAATAGATTAAATATTGGTATTTTTTCTAATGAAATTCTTGTCTTAAAAAATATTGAAAAATACTGCATTTTAATTCAAAAATGCATTTTCATCTAAATTATTTTTATAGTAAGATTATATTTTTATTATGTTTTAATGTGTAATATAATTATGTTTTTATAAATATTTCTTATCATGGTCAATGGATTTAATTTATTAGATAAATTGAATTTAAACACATGTCAATATTTTGATAGTTTTTACTTCATAAAAATCTACATTCTGGTTTTGACAATAGTAATAGATTTTAAATTAATACTAGAAATTCCATGTTTTAAATATTAAAAAATGGATTCCAAATTTGGAGTCATTGGGTTATAATTAAGTTAATTGGTTTCTTTTAATTTTATAATAGTATGAATAATATCTAAGATAATTTTTATTTAACACGGTGAATGTTAAATCAGGTAATTTATGGAAACAAAAATATTATAAAGATAATAAAATTATCCCAACACATAAAAAATTCCTATTGGATGAATTAAATAAGTCCAATATCACATAAGAGACGGAATTGTTTCATTTAATTGACTTTTTTATATGAAAGCGATGTAATTATAAATAAAACAAAATAAAATGACAACATGTCACTACCATATATCATATAAGTATAATTATTTTAATGTGGTGATAAACAGTATAAAAAATCTATCATAAATATTTTCTAAAAATATAACGAAATTATATACATCATTTGAATTTATTTAGGTTTTTTTATTATATAAATACCAATAATGACGACACTATACTGATGTAGAAATTATTTATTTAATATAATTATCAAATAAATGGTTTTAATGTTATTAGAAAATATATAATATTAAATTATTAATTTAATCCATAATTTTCTAGGGTAATATAACATGTTATTATTTTATTCAATATTATCATTCGAATTTTTATTATTTTTTGATTTTATTTAATGATAAATAAATAAAGAGTTTCAAAATCTACCGTATTGATATTTTATAAAAAAAATATTATTAAAATATTTAAAAAACAAAACAAAATTAAAAAATTACAATGTGAAAATGAATTTCTAGAAAATTTAATGAAGTATCAAATTATAGAAAATATAAAGAATATAATTAAATATTTATAACCAATTAATATTTATAATATAATTACCACAAATAAAAATAAATTTTTTAAATGAGGATAAATCCAAATGATAACGTTTAAAATAAACTCCAAACATGTCTAAATGTAACTATTTGATAAGATTTAGATAAAAAGACATATTATATTTTATTTAAATGATTCTAGTACTATTATTATCTAAAAATAAATTTATAACAAATTAATATTTCAAGACATTCCTTAAGTTCCCCTACTCCTTCATATAAAAAGACACCATCTATACCCACACACTCACACCTTTAAATACCATTGGATCATCCAAACTCTTCTAATATAATCCCCAACATCTCTCCATTACACCTAGTGGCCATACATTCAGATGAAATCATGCATAGGTAGACTTTATGTGCAAATAAAAAGGAGATACTCGAAAAAATGGAAATTGTTTTATCACCACATTAAAAATTATTTGCATCTTCTACATCCTATTCTTATTTTGTTCTTATAATAAATTATTAAATACATTTTATATATATTGATTTATTATAATAAATTTTCTGAAACCATATAAATTCTTTTATTTATACAATGAATAACAGTATCACTATATGTGTGTATGTACGACTTACTGTCTCCATGTAATGGTGTAATTTTTTATTCAACAATTCATAATTTGGATCGATATTATGAGGAATATATTGGATATTAATATATTGAATAAAACATGATAATTAATATGTATAATTAATATAGCATCCAATTTTATACCATTTAACCATTAAGGAAATTATATCATCGTTTGCGCGTACGTACGGTCTACCCTCTCCCCGACGCGATGTGATTCATTGTCCACATTAATAAATAAAGAATAATTATAATTAATATAAAATAATTAAGAAGGAAATATATTACATAATAGTTCTACTAGATTATATATGTGTATGTGTGAATGTAATTTACATGCTTCCATTCAATTCAATATGGAAATGGAAACAACATTCATGTGTGCATACATCCTACTGTCACCATGTATGGTGTATTATATATCATCTATCAATCCATTCTACATATTTATATATTGAATAATATATATATATATATATATATATTATTTTTTGTTCGAAATGTAATTAAATAATAATATAATTGATAAATTCATGAATAAAAATTTAAAACAATTATTATAACTAAGAAAAGTATTAACCTAAATGTTTCTTTACCAGGGAGTTGATAAATTAATGTGTAAAATAATGTCATAAGTGGATCATATATGATTTCATAAAAATTAATATGAATATTTAATATATAAATAAACTATTTTAATCATTATGTAAGAGGACCACATACATATAAAGAATATCATACATATGTTAAGGGATAATTTTTCAATCTCATTTTTATATGATATTTTTATACATAAGTATTTACTCGGAATATATTTTTCATCATTGTCCATGTTTTATAAAAATTGTTGTCATAAATTTTTTTCTACTATTTTATTTATGTTTAATATTATTTTTGCATATTTTTTTCTTTTATTACATGGTTTGGAGGTAATCATTCTTTTATCTACCATATGTGATACTTTTTGTCTTTTCTGTTAAAAGGAAGGGAAAATAAAGATTTTATATTATAAGACATAATTTAATTTTATATCTTCTTGAATCCTTATTTCCATGAAGCTAAAATAACATGATTTAAATATTATTCTAAACAAAATTATTTTCTTTTAAAATTTCGTGGCATTATGAGTAAAATAATTCTATTTAATATAAAATGATTTTTTTCTTCATGAATTATGATCGGCAACGTTATCAAAATTATTTTAGATCTATGATGATGAAATTCAAATAGAAATTTGGTTATATCTCTATTATTATTAAGATTTTATTGGGAGAATGGTGGAATGATATTTAATATAAATTATGGAATGATGGAATGATGTTTAAGAAGCCCATTTATTTTTTTTGGTTATTCTATAATGAGTTATTTATGTTTTTGCAGCACAAGTATGAATTATTTATTTAAGAATGGGTGGAAACTATATATCCTTCCAATGCGTTGGGTAATGATTTATATCTCATGAGATAGACATGACTGTAATGATATTTAAATTTGGTTCAATATTATTGTTCTCCAATGACAAGGAAGTCAAGTTCATTAATACATGTCTTGAACTACACATAAACCCTTTTTAATAATATAAATTGTCTAGTATGACGGCCATAATAGTTATTCTTTGGAAAATATGTAAATAAAATTATGTGAATATTCATTTTCCACAATTAATTTTTTTTCATGAATATTATTTCATGGTTCGTGATTCTATTATGATTTATTCCTTATGAACTAGCAATATTTATTTCTTGACTCAAGATTTTGGTAATTTTAAAGGTGGTATTTTTTTTCAAAAGTTATGTTCATGTGTTTTAGTTCTTAAAATTAAATTTTGTATGATATTTACCATTTTCACTATTAATGGGGCTTTGATATCAGCCCATTTTATGTTTATTTTCCCCCATTATTTGAAGAAGAGTATTAATTATGTTATGTGAAAAAATGGGTTCAAGTAATATTATTTTATGATAGAGTTGATGCAGATGTTTTATGAACCAATTATTTATGTTTTTTCCAAAGGAATTAACTATTATAGTCTTTCGGTGTCTATATTTTTATGTATTATGTACTCCCCAAATGTAATGTAATTCCTTTGTATCTCAATCTTGGGTCTTTATAGTTGGTATTAGAGAAAACGATTTGTCAAAATTTTGAAACTAGCTTGAAAAACAATTTTTGATTTCCCTAGAGGCATTTCAAATGATTTTTCTAGGGATTTCCTATGGATAAGTCCGATATAGGGTATAATCCTAGAGTTATTGGGATAATCATAATAAAACATATGATTACAACTAAGATAACATACATTAAAATATGATAAATAATTTAGAATACTTCAGTTTTTTTAATCTCTGATACAAATTTTTCACACATGTTTTGTCTTAGTAAATAGATAGAACTATATATATCAAGGATAAACATTCAATGTTTCATTGGTGGGAATTATTGAAAAAATTGAGATCGGTTTCCAAAGTGGAAATATCATGAAGATGATCAGGAATGTTATATAATTATTGGTCATACTGTTTAGGATAATGATATAGTAAATGACAGGTGAAATCAATGTGATGTTATTATATTATTGTATTCATTATACCAAATATGATTCAGTTTGAGAAACGTTAAGACATGATTCTTATTTTATGAAAGGGAATGATGATGGATCCAATATAATTGTTTATGAATAATATTGGATGAATTAGTTGTACATGTTTCAGATATCAATGATTATGTTATAGGAATCATGAAATATATAACTATATTTCGTATAAGTATTTAATTAAATAATGTAAAGGATCCGTTGAATAGTTCTATACAGACAGAAAAGTGATTTAATTATATGGTGATATATTTTGAAAACACATGATTAGGGGGATGATAACCTTTAATATGTCCCACCTATTGATATAGTGTTGTTTGGATATAGATATACTAGATTTGAATAATTAAATTGGATGATGATAGTTTCATGGGAAGTAATTATAGAGTTATTGACAAGTGGGTTATGTTATCATGGATGAAGTATACAACATTTTGGACTTATGTAATATATCCAACTAATTATGGAATATGGAAACTTTCATTTTTTCAATAATGTTATATGGTAATTTTTGTTATTACCAAGACTCAAGAGAATGCATGATGAAGTTATTCCAATGTTTGGATGGTGACCAACAAGATATATCTTATTATATATGGGGGATAAATGACTGCTCTCAAATGATTTTTATATGAACTTTCATGTAATTTTTCTGTACTGTGAGATTGTATATGAGAATTTTGTATAAGCCTAATGGTTGGAATGGATTATGTTGGGCATCAGATAGTAATTTTTAAGGAAAAATCTTTTTTTATATATTATATCCCGAATTTTATAATATTATAGTTTAAAAAAAACAAAAACATTCAGGATGTATGACAACCTATTGCGTTGGACAAGCCTATAGGAATTGAACCCACAACTGATGTGTCATATGCCTTTATCGCATACTACTAGCCTACGGGAGGACCCTCATTAGTAGGAATTTATTTTAATTTATTTATGGGGAATGATATAAGATGTACATATCCATTTTAGGAACCATATATGATTAATCTAACCATATATAGAATTTTTTATATTTGATAACTTTTTCTAACAATTTTTTGATATAGACATATGTATTTACCTATAATTATATTAATGGATTTAATGATCTCATATCACATCTAGAATGACAATTTCTACATTATTTCATTTAAAAATATATGATGTGTAAATTGTTTAATTCTCGAGAAATGATGTTATTGTACTAAAATGATAAAAGAATTTCATCAAATGTTCTTAATATTTGGGAAAGAGACATTGATGAAAAATTATCCTAGTAAATTTTAATCTGATGAATTAGATGTCCCTTTAAATAATCACATATTTATGGCCTTGTGGTTGTTATCTTTCACCAAACCTTATTCTCTATCACTATCCATTAGAACATGATGGTTATATTTCTCTCATCCATATTCATGTTTTCCATTTCCACCTATGTTATCCTCGGTGGAAACCTATTGAGGAGTTTCATTGGTTATGTATTATGTTTATAACTATCCTATTTAAAATAATGTGTTAGTATATCTCTTTACGATGTGGGTTTATGTGAATAAAACATTCATGTAGTATACATTTCATAAAACTGAACTATTTTGAAATAAGAAATCATTTTAAGGTGGTTATAATTTAACATCCTGTGTTTTTATGGTCAGATTTTTGAGTAAAATAATGTTATCATTTATATAATGAAATTCACTAATTCAAACATTTATTTCACTCTAAACTCCCTTGTCATATGGTACATACAACACCGATTTGGGGTACAATACACACAACCCTAAGAATATATTTTGTTCAATGTATAGATGAACTATATTTGTATTTTGTTATGTAGAACACCAATAGAATATTTAACTAAACACATCACTGATTCGGCTTGCATTACATGCAAGAGTGACCTTTCATGACAGCTTCCATTATACACATTACGGAGTATCACGAGTCAATGAAATATTATTAATGTATTCTTATTTTGCGGGATATAAAAAATTCATTATGAATAGTATAAAAAACATTTTGAATTTTATATAACATCAAAATTAAACTTTTTTATTTTTAATACATGATATGTGTACAAACTCAATCATTTGGATAAAAGATGTATTTTTCAAAAATATATAATATTACCGCCTTTTGATGGAGAAAAATATTAAATAATTTTTTAGATAATTTATAAGTTCTATTTGATATAATAAATTTATTATTTAAATTTAGGACATTAAAATTTACCTTGGATTAAATTTGGTAATTTTTTGATAAAATTTTCATTTTAATGAAATGTGAAAAATTATGCAATTTAATTCAAGATAACATTTTCTTCTAATATAATTATATAGTTAGTTTATTTTTTTAATTGGTATAAAAGTGAAATTGGATTCTGTTTTTTTCTTTTAATTCATTGATTTTAATTGTGCGTAATTTCATATTTTAATTGTACATAAATACATCTCAATATTTTGATAGTAATTACTTCTTAAAAATTTATTTATTATTTTATAAATGGGAATTAATTTTAAATTAACTAATCAAATAATTTTTTTTTGAATTTTGGAAAATGAATAAAATATTTGCAATCATTGGTTCCAAATTACGTTAATAGGTTAATTTATTTTTTTCATTATGAATAGTAAGACCACTAATTATTATTTATCATAGTTAAATGTAAATCAGCTAAATTACGGTATCAAACAATATGATAAGAATAATAAAATCACCCTGACACCAAATAAATCATATAGGATGAATTTAGTTATACCCATATAACCTATGGATTATAATTTATTCATTTAATTGACTTTTTACATTAAATTAATGTAATTATAAGTAAAACAATAGAATGTGACAACATTTCACACACATATATCTTATAAATATAATAATTTTAATCTATAAATATAAATTACTAAAAAATGAACATAAATATTCTCCAAAATACTAATTAAATCATCTACATCATATTAATTTATTTATAATTTTAATATACTAAATAATTACAATTAATGATGGAAAAATAGTGATGTTGAAATTATGTTTTTAATAGAAATATCAAATAAATGGTTTTAAAAACATTAGAAGAATCATAAAATGACCTAATTAATTTGATGTAAAAATTTTATATTTTACTATAACATGATGGGAGCATATTAAATATATTTTTAATTTATCATTTTGGTTTATTTTATTTAAATTAAATTAAATGAATAGTGACAAAATGAACACTATTGACATTTTATAAAAATAACATATTATTTAATTATTTAAAAGTTACAAAAATATGTAAAAATTAAAACGTTAATATTATATGGTCTAAATTTTCATAAAGTATCCAATTATGGTCAATTTACAATACAATGTTAAATATTTGTAATCTTTTAATATTTAGAATATTATTACCTCTAATAAAATTATATTGATTTAATAAGGTTAAATCCAAATGATAAAGGATAAAATAAATTCTAAACATGTCTATTTTTTTTAAATTGATAGGATTTAGACTTATACTAAACATACAATATAGATAAATGAGTTTGGGACCAATATAAATGGAAAATAAATTTATAACAAATTAATATTAAAAGGTATTCCTGAAGTGCATATCATCCCTCTTATAAAAGTCCAAAACTTTTACCAACTTATTTCCACCTATAAATCACCTTTTCTTGACAAAAATTCTCTCAAATAAGATCCCAACAACCCTAACTTCCTCCTAGAGTGCATACAAAGTTCATAAATCCAACTATGGGAGACCTTTTTTTTGAAATCAAAATGAGATACTTGAAAAGAGGTAATTGTTTTATCTCCTCATTAAAAATTATTGTATTCATCTACTTCATATTCTAATGTTTTGATAATAATAAAGTAATAAATATAGTATCTTCTACATGGTAATATTTAATTAAAAATGTGTTACAACCTTATACGTCATTTTATCCATGCTGTGAAATAAAATATCACCATCTGTGCAATCATATGGCTTACCATCTCCACACCGTGGTGTAATTATTTATTCAATAATTAATAATTTGGACGGGTGTAATAATGAGTAAAATGGATGTAAATAATCAATAAAATATGATAGATAATATGTATAATTAATATTTTATCATATTCCATACAATTTAACCATTATGTGAATGATATCATCGATTGTGTGTATGTATGGCCTACTATCACCATAACGCGGTGAGATTAATTTTCCATGATAACCATTCATGAATGATTATAATGTATATTGAAAAAATATGTGTCAAATTTGTGAAATAATAATAATATATATATATATATATTATTTACATGCTTCCATTCAATTCAATAAAAAAATTGAAACAACATTCTTATGTACGTATGACCTACTTTATCCACATATGGTGCATTCTTTTTCATTTATCTACCTATTATATATATTAATATAATTAATGTATATGATATATAAGTCATGTTTTACATTTTTAAATTGAGTAAATGAAAATCTATGTAATAATATCAAGATTAATCATTCAAAACTTGTACGATAGATAAAACGATTATTACCCTGATCATTGCATTAATGTGGAATTGATAAATGAAGATGTAATATAAAGTCATTATTGGATCATATTTGTTATCATAATAATTATTATGATTCTGGAATAAGTCAATAAAATTATTTAACTCATTATATAGAAGTATTTGATACATACAACACATATCATACATAAGGTAAGGGCTTATTTTTCAATCACATTTTTATCCAAGAAAATTTATACGTAAGAATTTATTGGGGGTATATTTTCCATCCATTTCCATTTTTTCTAAAAAATTAATAAAATATTTACTATTATTATATTTATTTTTATAGTCAGTTTTATAAAAATTTTATTTGACTACATGGGTTGGAAGAAATCATTATTTTATTTACCATATGAGGAACTTTTTGGATTTTTTGGAAAAAGAATGCGGACAATATTTTTGTAACTTATACGGAATGAAAGGATTTTTAATTCTTGTTAATGACTTAATTAGATGATGGTTTATTTTCATTATTTCTCATTTATTTTGATCTAGAGTATTTTATTTTAATATTTGGCAGAATTCATTGAAAATAAAATTTTCTTGAAGAAGAAAGGATATTTTCCTCTGGAATTAAGTTCATGTGTTTTATCAAAAGTATTTTTCCATCTAAGACGAATCTATTTAACAATTTTTATGTTTTTATATATATTATTTCTCTTACTTGATTGTCTTAAATATTTAATGATATTTAATATGTGTTATGTTATAATGTAATGATGTTTATGAAGCCCATATGTTTTTTGGTTTATGCTATGATGAATGATATATGTTATAGTGGAACATGTAAAAATGATTTCTTTATGATATGGGTGGGATATATATCTCCCTATAATGAATTAGAGAAAATATTTATATCTCATTAGATAGAAAATACTATAATGACAAGTATAATTTGTTTTGAAATATATGGATGGAACGACATGTAATTCTAGTTTAGTAATACCTGGCTGGAATGACTAGTAAAGTCAATTCCGTAATGGACCTTGTGCACTAATATGGTCTTGGTAGTATTTTCTTGGCTACTATATAAATCATATTATGTGATTATTTTTGTTCTAAAATTCAATTTTTTATACCAATGCTATTTTATCATGTTTCATGATTACATTATGATTAATGCCTTATGATCTAGTATGATTTATATCATGACTCATAATTTTAGTATATGTTAAAAGGGGTATGTATTTTTTTTCAAAGGTTATGATTATGTTTTTACATTATTATGTTTAGGTATTGTAAAATACTATCCATATTTACTCTTACTAAGAATTTGAGATCACCCATTTTCATGTTACTTTTCCCTTAGGATGTAAAGATGGTTATTAACAAAGATGTGTCAAAAGGTGGTTCTAGTTATGAAGGATAAAGCTGGTGAGGATGTAGATGTTCGATGAACGAGTTGATTGTGTCTTCTAGTTTCTAAAGGCACCAAACTAATATTGCATTTGGGAATTATTTTTTGTCTTCTATTGACTATTCTTCAAAAGTAATGTAATGACCATGTACTTCAACCTTTGGTCTTTACACATGGTACATAATAGGTCTTCAAACGAGTCCTTGAAAAAATGGTTAATTATGGTCATGGAATGAGGCCTTGAAGGTATGGTAATGATGTCCCCTGTTATGCATTCTTTCAGGATATAATTAATTGATAGTTCATGTTGTTATTTTTTTAGAAGAATACACATGATTTTTTTATTATGGAATTTTTTATTTAGATATTATTATTACCGTATTATGTTCATGTTTAATATTAGTGGAATTTTATTTTAGTTAATCACTTTTCCTAGGTTTTATACTTATGATATATTTCTCTGTATTGGTTATCCTCAATAAGCATTTGAGATCACCCTTTTCTTATGTATTTTTTTCCCCAAGATATGAACAGGTATATAATAAATGAACTATAGCGATAATCGAGGAGATATTATATTTTTTTAAACAAATTTTTATTTCATAATTATTTTCAGGATGCAATGTTTATCTTATATATGAATCTTGTTTCCAATGAAATAAAACTACTCTATCCTTCAATATTCATATTCCTTGTTTATATGTCAATGCAATAAAATAAGGCACCCATTTTAGGAAACTGTGGTTGGGTCGATACATGTGTGGTAAATTAGACTCGTTAAAGATAAAATTTAATTTTGTATTTATTATAAATGATCTAATCCATCCCTAAAATTATTTCAATAGGTTTCATGTCAGGAAATAAAGAATCCCATGAAAAAGAAATTTCTAATAAAGAGAATACAAAAGAAGGGAAATAGAGAACCGACTCACATTTATTTCCAGTGGGTGTAGTAATACCCTTCGAGTAAAATAAATACATCATTGGGAGATTAAGTATATTAACAATACACATTGAAATAAATTAATTGTATATTCGAGAATCAAATAATTAATTCCCAAATAATGATGTCATAGTGATGGTACCTCCCACATTCAATGGACAAGTATCTTCTTCCACTGTAGAATCTCCCACTACATAAAGAAGGCTGGTTTTGGATTCTTATGTTTGGAAACCATTCAACCCTGAAGCATCAGATCACACCACATTAAATTTTCTAATAGATGATCCCATGACACTACGTAGAGTATGATAGATATGAAAAGAATATACAAGTGACATGTGCTTCTACAGGAAGGACATACCATGGGTGTCTCAATGAAAACCAATTATGTGTTCTAGGATATTCCACATTGTTAGAAAAACAATTTTCCTCTTCCCAGAACTAAATTAGGTATTGAAAAACCATATAGTCAATAACCAAAATGATAATAATATCAATTAATATTTTCTTTATAGGAACTCAAAAAGAAACCAATTGGATAAAAAATAGTTATATAAAACATTACATTCTAGCTAGGTCCATGTTAACTATCACCATTGTATCCAATGGATCACTATAAGAATTGACATTCAGTAAGAAGAACTATAAAAAATATCTTATCAATGATCCCTATCAAACTATATATTTTTCATCTTTTTATTTTATGAATTATCATGTTGGAACTGTACAAGATCAAACAAGAGACTAGAAACTTCAATTAGAGTCATGTCATCCTATTAATGTTTTAAAAAATATATAGCCTTATCCAACAACATAGTCTATGAATAGAACATGTTAGTGAATTGATTATTAAATTCCATTAACTCTAAGACCTCCTGATTTTTGACGTTCAACATTGTTTCACAAAGTCACTTCTTAGGTGCCTCTAGATTTGAGGTGGAAAGTTTGGAAAAGATAAATTCAGGCATCTTAATGAAATAAAATAAAATATAAATGCATCTCAATAAATACTAATCCTAATCCAGATAGTTTGAGACAAGTATTTCATGTGGCTTCTGGAGTATAAATTTTAGTGCATGTATCCTGAATTCATCCTTATGAGTTTTTGTTACTAGATCTTGAATGAGAACAGGTGATGGTTCCTATCGTAGGTCTTGGAAAACACAAACAATAATTTCTAGTTGATTTGGGTCTATGTGATGATTTTATTACAATGGTTTATCATCATGTTCACCAATGATCAGATTCCAATGTATACCCAAAGTAATGATGATATACAATATCCTTAAAAAATAATGAATATATAATAAAATTACAAGTAAAAACACTCAATCAAGATAAATAAGGAATATTAATCCCAGTAGAGAAAAAAAAATTTGTATTTAAACCATAGATTCAAAATCATGGATAAGAGTTGAAATTATACATATGACTTCATTCCTAAACCACCCACAGTGGCATAGGGATTATTATTATGAGAGCTGAAAATCCACTCATTCGTCAAATCATCTAAAGATTGAAATTTTTTACAAAATAATATACTATGATTAAGGAATGATTCCAAAGACGCACCATTGATACCACTTAGTCATAATTCAGCATAGTTACCTTTGTACCAAATTAACTAAGCCAATCATTGTATAATCTGATTGGTTCTCACGATCCCTAAAGGATGGTGTCTAGCACCATACATCGTAAAAGAATTCTGTGGGAATTTTTTGTCCTTATAAATAATCAATGAAAAAGATACATGTTAGTATGATAAATGAAAATTCCATAGGGAGAACAATAATGGAAATCAAATAGTAATATAAATCAAAAGTATGACCCTAATGTAGAAGAAAAAATAAATATAATCAAACCAATATTAGTAGACACAACACTATATGTACAAAGGATCAGTAATAAGAACAACCTCTAGGTATTAATTTCCCCATGATCAAACCCAGAAGAATAAAATAAAAAAACTTCTAGGGCCATAGCTTCGATGGGATATAAAATCCCAGTATGGTCTCAATAAAGATTATACAATAAGAAGCCACAATAACTATTCAAATATAGAATTCAATATTAAAATAAAACATTAATGGTAATACATCTTCATATTCAAAACAAAAAAGGTATTCATGTCATTTAATGTAATAATTTCAATAAAATGGCTTAATGTTTTTTTAAATAAAACAATATATTTAAATTCACATAGAATATGTAAGGAGGTTTAAAAGCAATATAATATATAACAAAATAATCACAAAATAGAAACACAACCTTCTTCCTTGAGATATAATAATTCTAAGTAATGTTTTTCTCAAACAGTCGAACAATTTATCAAGGTAATATGTGTATAGATATACCTCAAAAACTAGTCAATCTGGATTCATCCATTTCTTATAAAAGTGTGTGACCTACTACACAATGTTTTGTTATTTTCTTAAAGCATATAAAGTGTTTTTACAAAATAACTCACTAAATACATATACATTCATTTCATCAAACATTAATCATTATTGAGAAAATTCTTTCAATGATATTTAAAATAAAATGGTCCCAATTTATTTTTCAATATTCCAATTTATCTTTAAAAACCAGCACCCAATGATTTATATAAATCAAGAAAATTTATCTTATATTACCAATGGGATAATATAAAAACACTTTAATCCATTTTTCTCAAATTAAAATTTGAAATCAATTTTACAATTTAATTATTCAATTAAATCTTTCAATTTCAATCAAATTCCAATATCACACAACAATTCATTAAAATTGGGGGTCTTCCACAAATTTCATTATAAAAAAATTTAATATCACAAATCATTCAAAATTGGATTTTTGAAACATTATTTGAAATATAATAAAATTATAATGAAATTATAGGTAAAAAAATAATTTAAACTTATATGAAACCCCATACATTGCAATCTTGAGATCAAAAATTACAATTTCTGTAACTAGAAACTCCAATAATGAACATCCAAAATTGAGATTTCAGAATCAAAAAAAGATTAATGATATAAAAAAATATAGATTTGATCCTATAAGAACATTGATATAAATAAAACCATAAGTAAGAGAGAGGAATAGATTTGGAGGGAAGGATAGAGAGAATAACTTTTTCCGGGGACAATTCAAATGACATTATCTAAGATTCAATCCACATTAGTAAGGATTTAGAGAAAAGAAAAATAAGTCAATGGAGCCGCCAATGAAGAAGAAATAATTTTATGGTCAAATGGGCTTGTCATACACATAATGTGGTTGTTTTAATAATTTATATTAATGATCATAATAGATGAAATTTGAATTCACAGTTTACTAGTGGGGGAAACATGGTTTATCAAACTGTGTTCCTTTATCAGGTGAACTTCAAAAGGTGGTAAATTTTTACTGGGTGGGTTATGATTTTTCAAACCATATTCCTACCATTAAAATACATACATAATAGGTTTCCAAGGTTGGAACATGTAGGGTGCACAGTTTTGGAAAATTATGTGCCAACCGTTCAGAAACCATGAGCCATAATTTTTTTTCAAAATCTCACACAATGAACCCGTAATCACGACCCGAAAAATACATCCCTTGTGAATGTCAATAATATATAGAAACGATGTTTTTGAACGTGATGAAAAAATTGATTTGAATTTTTAAAAGTATGACTCTAATATGACAAGGATAGAAATCCACGATGCGAACTACTTACGTAATTCAAGGAGCAATAATTATTGATTTATTGATGGTCTAAAACCATTCGTATGAATGGATTTAATGTCTCATTGATTCTCATCATTTAAAGATATATTCCCATGTACTATTAAGATAGAAAAAGAAAGTTATAAGTCTTATGACTTTAATCTAAATAAAGTGAAGAAAATGGATTCTGAAAACCCATGAAAATGAAATAAGGACATAGGGAACAAGGGATGAGTTGACCTTCCACCCCTAAAAAATTATGGGATGAAACACACTAATACTAGACTGATGGGAATGGGAGTCTGTTACAAGTGTAAGGAAAAAACACCATCAATCTCATGCATTCAAGGGGAAGAATGAAACAACAAAATTTCAAAGATATAGTTGTAAATTGACGAAACATTATGCACATTGATTTCATAAGAATCATGGAAAAATTCCCCAAATAAGAAAATGGAGAATGTCCAAGCTTATGTGGCCACAACTGCTATAGTTGAAGTTCCTAATGATCTGTTAGAAGAAAATTTATTTTTTTCCTCTAAAACATTCAATGTTTTATTTGATTCTGGATCATCACATTCTTTTATATCATTCTAGTTTTCCCTAACAATTAGACATGAACTATTTGATTTAATAATGGTGTAGTTAGTCAAAACACTTATCAGATGCATCATTTCAACTAATATGTGTCGATCAGTGCCCTTGGTGAAATAGAAATGTAATTTTTTTGATAACTTTATAACCATACCAATGATTGACATTGATATGATCATTTATATTATTTGTATTTCACATTTTTATTCGATGATCTATTCCAAGAAGAGTGATGTTACAATTTTTTATAATTATATTGAATCCCTAATAATTAGAGTAGAAAACTCGATAGGTAATTCTTATATAGATCCATCCTCACTAGCTATATTCAATTTAATTATTGGGGATAAAGGGAAATCAATAACTATAGGTGAGAAAATTAAATGTTCAAATCATGGATGTACCAATTTTAAAATAATATATAGATGTTTTTATATATAATTTATGTAGAAATCCTTGAGATCGAGAAGTTGTGTTCTGTATTGATTTAATTTCTCGTTAAAGACCTATATCACATTCTCATTATAGAATGGTCATTGTAAATTTAATAGAACCAAAAAACAAATATTGTAATTTAGTGAAGAATGGATTTTTCACAGTAGTGTTTCTCCACAGGGATCCCCTATTCTTTTTGTTAATAATAATGTAGGATCCATGAGGTTGTGCATTGACTATATGAAGATCAATGTCAAAAAAAATAAAGAACAATTATCCAGTACATCATATTAATAATTTATTTTATAAACATCATGGATAAATTTTTTTAATGATTGAACATCGATTATGATATCATTATTTTTATGTGAGAAGGAAATATATACCAAAGACAGTATTTTTAACTAGTTATGGGAATTACGAGTTCAATATAAGGCCATTTGATCTGACTAATTCACTGGTTTTTTTCATGGATCTAATAAATAGAGTCTTCATGTAATATCTTGATGTATTTGTGGTGGTATTTATTGATGATATCATGGTATACGTCAAAATCTATTAGAATCACGAAGATAAATAGCATAATATTCTTAAAAATACTAGAGTAAATGCACTACATGGGTAGTTTAGAATGTTCTAATTTTTTTCTACATTCAGTTTCCTTTCATCGAAACATTTTCTTTCTGGATAGAATATTCGTTGATCCTATGAATAAAAATGTTATTCATGAATGGGCTACTCCAATGAATGTAACTATTACGTAGTTTTGTTTGTTTAATAGGTCATTATAGGCATTTTGTTTGGAATAAATATTTATTATAAAACACATTAACCTCGATTACTTGTAAAGGGGTTATGTTTGTATAGAAAAAAGAATATGAGTTATGTTTTCAATAATTTTTGTTAATATAAGTGTGTGATTTAATCATGACTCTACAATTATATAATGATGGATTTGTAATCTACTTTGACACATCAATGATATAATATGGGTGCATATTCATGTAGAATGATTGAGTGTTATTCTACGAATCAATGCTATTAAAAATTCATGAATAAAACAATCCTTCTCATGGTCTTTAGTTAGAAGCACTAATATTTTGTCTTAATATATGGATACATTATTTTTATAAATTGAAATGTGAGTTATATACATATTATAAGATTTTAAAATATATATTAACATTGAATGAACTCAACAAGATGCAAGGGTGATGACATGAACTAATGAAGGAATATGATTATTCCATACACTACCTCTCAGGAATGGAAAATAGGGTAGCTGATGAATTGATCCGGAAGGATGATGGAGATATCAAAAAACTGAGGATTGAAAATGATCCTTTTAAAATGGATTTAGTGAGGATGGATATGGGAATCATCAAAGATGGAGAAACATCGCAATTTTTTTTAATTTTTTCCTAACCATATTTTTTGGAAAGAATTGAAGATTCACAGTATGATGATGAAAATATTCAAAATAAAATTAAACCTGTAAAATATTGGAAGTTTGCTGACTTCATGTGTGAAGACGGAATTAAGAAATTCAGTGAGAGGCTATGTGTTCCCTCAATACCTAAGCTGAAAAAAGCATTATTGGATGATGTTCCTTTCCTAGATTTCAATATACACTATAATATCACTATGGAAATTACTGATTTTGTATCATGATTTTTAGTCTTCCAACATTTGATGGCTGAAAAAAAACATAAAAAATGAGTCATGAAACCAATACCTATTTCTATATGGAAATGGGATGACATCACCATTGATTTTGACCTTTGATTACCAAAAAACTCCATGGAAGAATGATGTGATATGGGTAATTGTTTATCATCATAATAAATCAGCACATTTTAATGCTATAATGGATCAATATCTAAGGATGATCCTTGCAAAACACTATATCAATGATGTTGAGGGACATCATTGAGAACCTTTCTGAGTTGGGTGTGGTCATGATTCATTTTTAATATCGAAATGATGGAAAATTATTTAGAATGATTTAGATAATGAGATTCTTTTGAGTACTTATTTCCAAAAACAAAATGGAGGGCACTCAAAAAGGATGATCCAAACATTAGATGACATGTTGAAATCATGATCACCTAAATTTCATGGTATGTGGGATAATTATTTTGCATTGGTGGTGTTTGGATACAATAATAATTTCCCTTATATAATTCAAATGGATCCACATAAAGAATCGTATAGGATGAGATGTCAAACACAAATATGTTTGGATGTGGTTGGTGAAAAGAAGCGTGTCGGTCCAGATCATATGGTTGAAATAGCTGAAACGGTAAAGACTATTAACACCCTTATCAATGCATCTCAATGAAATAAAAAGTAATATGATGAAAATTGATGGAAGTATTTTTAATTTCATGTTTGAGACCATGTTTTCATGAAGGTACATATATGGAAGGGCATTATGTGATTTGGTAAAAAATGGAAATTGAGCCCCATGTACAATGGGCCATTTGAAATACTAGTGATAATTGGGGTTATTGCATATCTATTTGATATGCCACGTTGCCTGTAAAATGAATATAGTGTGTTCCATGACTCAAATTTTAGGAAGTACAGTCTAGTCCTAACATATGTCCTCACTTCTGAGATAATAGAGTTGGAACATGAACTATCATACTATGAAGATCCTATCTGGATTCTTGACACTAATGAAAATGTGTTGAGAAATCGAATAACTCGACTAATAAAGATAAATTAGAAAAATCAATTAATCTATGAGGAAACATGGGATATTAAGGATCTTTTGATGAAATCCTACTCTAATATTTTTATGATGTTACATTCTATGAAATTTGAGGGATTTTTTTGTAAAAAGAGATTAATATTACACCTAATTATTTAGTAAATTAATTAAATTTCAAATTCATGAAACAGTGAGTCTCTAGAAAACATGACTTTGTTATAAAGTATCTAGTAAGTATAATTATACCACATATGTGATTAGAATTTTGAAAAATAGACATACATAGTTACGTTCAGTTAGATATTTGGAGTCTCATAATATTTACATATATCTTTGTGAATAGTAACTAGACCCTTATGAATAGATTCATGCCCTCGTGAAAAGTAATATGATTATAATGAAAAGTAACCACACCCATAAAAGTATAAATAAATTTTAGACATTTTATAAATGTAATAGAGTATTTCAGAAAATAATAATTATGTGTCGTTAATTTTGTGAGTAATAAATATATAAATAAATTTTTACAATAAAATTTTTATAAAACTAAATAAATTTTTATAAAATGAATTCCTATATTAATATTATATTTTCCATTATTTTTATAATAATTTAATAAAACCATTAATAATTTTTGAATGTATTGAAAAAATAATTTAAAATTTAAATCTGTATTTTTTAAGAGAATAATGATTTTATTCAAAAATTACAATTTTCATATATAGAAAATTAGTTTGATAAAATGTAGTCCAATTATGAAATATTCAAGTCAAAAAATTGTTAGGGTGATTTTTTTTATTTTTTCTAAAATATTCGAATTATATTTGAATAGTGAAATTTGATAATTTATGAAAAATGAAAATTATGTGAAGTTATGCATCATGATTCAGGAATAGATATTTATAATGGCCACTAGATCAAAATCACATGAACGTACTACAGTTTCTGGTCACTATAATTAATACTATTTATTGACTCTGTAAAAATAATAATATAAAGAATAAAATATTCAATAATCACTTCTCTCCTCCACTATAGCCCCCAACTTCCTCTTAACTAGTATAAATCATGGTAAATTGGCTAAATTATAAAAAAAAATATTAAATATCTCCTACCCCGTGTACAACAACCCTTGGTCTCATAAAAAGGCAAAAAAATATCCCCTAAAGGGCTCTCGAGAAAGATTACATCAAAAAGTGAATTATTCTTTTAATTTATTTAATTTCATGATCATTTAATTACATTTTCTTTCCACAGACCCTTTCATTCAAATAATTTTATTATTCTAGTAAATTATATGTACTATATTTCTTTTATGATAAATGAATAATTCTTCATTATATCCCCTTTCCACTTCTTTTATTCTAGAAATTAAAACTTCATTCGAGATGTGTTAATTTATCACATCCAATGATAATGAGTTTTCAATTTCTATTACCATATTCAATTGTGGAAATGATAACAATTTTATGGGTGATATAGATCAAAATTTATGTAATATATTATACATAATGTTCTGGAATCAATTTTTACACATGATACTAATTTATCTATCTAGATGTGTTTGTTGTGATCATAAACAGCAAATTAACCCAAACAATTGTCATTGATGTTGTATTTATTGATTCATTGTCACTCCCAATAATAAATCAATTTTATAACAATGTAATATTTTGGAATTTCACTAATAAAATTAAACTACTATTTTTGAAAACAATTTTCCTTATACATGTTTATCAATACATGAATATATGTAACCTAATCATGAAAACAAATGAAGAAAACACCCCCAAACAATAAAATTGAATACCTCAACCAATAAAAATGACCTCAATGATCATAATATTTATAAATAATCTATTAAATGTTGTAGAGGTTTGGAAATTTTCAATTTATGAACTTAAATTTTATTATTCAGGTGATTATGATTAATTGATGAACACATTAGGACTTATGGTAATGCATTTATATAGAAACCTGAATTTTTATTCGGGTTACTCTTATTCTATAATTAACACAATTAAATTTTTATATATTCGTGGATAATACAAATAAAATATATTTTAATGTTTTATATATCTATAAAAACATGAATCCAAATCAATAATGGGTATTTATATGTTCTAAAAATATCCTCCAAAAAATTGTTTCTGAAATACAATCCAGATTTAAGGGAACATCTAAAATACTAACCTATTATCGAGGTCACTCTATAAGATATATTTGGAATCAATTATCATTATAAACTCACTCCTTCTGTTATGAAAATAAAATCTTACTTCTTTTTAGGTTTTATGCACATATTTTTCAAAAATAAATATTATATTCAATTTAAATGAGTAATTATCACATTAAATACTCGATGATTTTATATAATTATCTTAATCTAATTCAAAACACATTAAGATATTAATGTATTATTGGGATTATCATTTTATGATATCATATACGATATTTTTTTGAATGGTTATTGGTTAGTTTGACATTATATGTGATATCTTAAATTCATTTATCAAATGAAATCTAATGGTAAGTGTTTATACTTAATGTTCGGGGAATGTTATTTACAGTTCATTTATCAATTTCATTACGAATGTATATATCGTTTGAATTTATCCCTATTTATATGAGGAGTAGATTGGGCATACTATGTTTCAGGGGGTTCCCACTAAAGACCCTCGATGAATTGGTATGACTCATGATGTAACACCCTGAGTTTTTATGCACTATTTTTTCGAATAAATTACTGCTTTCATTTAGATCGTGAAATTCAGTAAGTTAAAAAAATTCACACTAAACTGACTTGTCGTATGTTACACGCAACACTGAGTTCAAGTACAATACACGAAACACTATGTATAGTTCTTGTTTAATGTATAAAAGAACTTTGTTTGTATTATATGATATATGACACCATAATAATCATTCACTAAATGAAACACTGACTTGTAATGCATTACATGAAAGAGCAACCTTCCTCGATAGCCTGCATTGTACACAATACTGAGTTTCCCTAATAAATGATACAATGTTAAAAAATTATTAGGTATTGGGTTATAAACAATCATGTATGAATAATATAAACAAAATTTTGAATTTTATATAACATTAACATTAATCTTAAGTATTTTACTCACATGATATTCAGTCAAATTCCATCTTTCAGGTAAAATAGGTTTTATAAAAAATTCTGTTTCACCACCATTTGATCGAGAACCATTTTCAAATCTAGTTTTCGAAAATTTTATACATTATATTTGATATAATAAACATCTTACTTGAAATAGGGACATAAATAATTATAATGTATAAAATTTTGGTATTTTTTCTAATAAAATTCTTTTCATAAGGAATACTGAAAAATACTACATTTTAATTCAAAAATGCATTTTCATATAAATTATTTATATTGTATTATTTTATTTTTAATGGGTTTTAATATGTAATTGAATTATGTTTTTATAAATAAAACCAATTATGGTCATTGTATTTAATTTAATATTTAAATTTAATATAAACACAGTTAAACATTTTGATAGTTTTTAATTTTTAAAAACAAACTATCTGATTTTGTAAAAAGTAATTAATTTTAATTTAATTACTAGAACTTATAATTTAGAAAATTTAAAAAATATAATCCAAATTAGGAATCATTGCGTTCTAATTATGTAAATAGGATACTTTTAAATTTTGAATATTACGAATAACATATATGATAATTTTTATTAACACGGTTAATGGTAAATCACGTAAATTAAGGTAAATAAATATATGATAAAGATAATAAAATTATCCTAACACCAAAAAAAAATCTTATTTGATGAATTAAATTAGTCCAATATCACATAAGATTAAGAATTGTATAATTTAATTGTCTTTTGTAAATGAAAGCAATGTAATTATAAATATAACAAAAGAAAATGACAACATTTCACTACCATATATCTTATAAGTATGATATTGTTAATGTGGTGATAAATAGGATAAAACATCGAAATTAAATATTTTATAGAAATATAATAAAATTATATATATGATGAGAAATTATTTAGGGTTTTTATTGATTATATATATACTAATAATGATGACACAATAGTGGGGTATAATTATTTATTTAATAGAAATTTCAAATAAATAGTTTTTATGATATTACAACAAATATAATAATAACTTATTAATTTTTTCGACAATATTCTAGGATAATATAACATTTTTGGAGTGTATTCAATATTTTAGTTCGAATTTGTCTTCTGTATTGATTTTATTTTACAAAATATAAATGAATATTGTCAAAATTGACACTATTGATATTTTATAAAAAACATATTATTAAATTATTAAAAAACACATATATATTTAAAAATTAAAGTGTGAAAATTATTTTTTCGAAATTTTAAAAATGTGTCAAATTATATAAAATTTAATAAATATAAGTGAATATTTATAACCATTTAATATTTATTATATAATTTCCACAAATAAATTTAAATTGATTAAATAACGATAAATCCAAATCATATGGATTAAAATAAAATACAAACATGTCCAAATGTTACCTTATGATATGATTATGACCCATAGTCATATTATATTTGATTTAAATTATCTTAGTACTATTAATAACTGAAAATAAATTTATAATAACTTAATATTTAAAGGCATTCATTAAGTTCCCCTCCTTCATCTTATAAAAAGACACCATATATACCCACACACTCACACCCTTCAAGACCTTTGGGCTATCCAACATCTTATAAAATAACCCACCAACATATCCCCCATACACCTAGAGGCCATACATTGGGATGAAATCCATAATAGGGATACATTTTGTGCAAATCCAAAGGAGATACTCGAAAAAATGGTAATTGTTTTATCACCTCTTTAAAAATTATTTTCTTCTTCTATTTCATCTTGTTATTTTGATCTTATACTAAAGTAATAAATCCATTTTATACATATTGATCTATTATATTAATTATTTGGAAACTGTATACCTACTATTATTTATATAAATAATGACAATATCACTATATATGTGTGCGTACAGCTTAACATCTCAGCAACATGGTGTAATTTTTTATTCAACGATACATAATTTGGATGGGTATTATTATGAATATAATGGATATATATTGAATAAAACATGATTATTAATATGTATAATTAATATACCATCCAATTTCATAACATTTAACCATTAATGGAATTATATCATCGCTCGTGCGTACGTACGGCCTACCGTCTCCACGACACAATTAGATGCATTCTCTACATTAACAATTAAATAATGATTATAATGAATAGAAAATAAATAAGAAGAAAATATATTACATAATTGTTCACTAGATTATATATATACATGTATTTGTGTTTGTGTTTCATTTACATGCTTCCATTCAATTCAATAAGTAAATGGAAACAACATTCATATGTATATATGACCTATCGTCACCCTGAACGGTGTATTATATTTCACCCGGAACGGTGAATATATTATATATAAAAATAATTTTTTCATTCAATATGTAATTAATTCATAATATAAGTAATAAAATCATTAATAAAAATTCAAAACACATATGATAAATAAAACAATTATTACACAAAATGTTTCTTTAACATGGAATTGATAAATGAATGGGTAAAATAAAGTTATAGGTGAATCATATATGATAGCCTAAAAATTATTATTATTCTTGAATATTTCAATAACGTTATTTAAATAAATATACAGGTGGACCAGATACATACAAATAATATCAGACATAAGTTAAGGGATAATTTTCCAATCTCATTTTTATATGATATTTTTTTACAGAAGTTTTTACTAGGTATATATTTTTCATCAATGTCCATGTTTTCTAAATATATTGTGATAAAATGTTTACTACTTTTCTATATATGTTTAATTTCATTATTACTTATTTTTTTACTACATGGTTAGGATGTAATCTTTCATTTATCTACCACATGTGGTGATTTTTGACTTTTCTGGTAAAAGTAAGAGAAAAATTATTTTTTATATTATAAGACATGAATTAATTTTATATCATAATGAATCCTTATTTATATGTAGCTAAAATTACATTATTTAGATATTATTTTAAATTGAATACTTTTCTTTTAAAATTTCACGACATTATATGAAATGAAAATTATATTGAAAATGAAATAATTTTTTCCTCATGAGTTATGTTTGACTATTTTATCAAAATTATTTTTCATCTATTATGATGCAATTTAAATATAGATATCTTTATATTTCTATTATTACTCAAATTTTATTGGTGTAATGATGGAATGATATTTATTATAATTTATGTATGGATATAATGATGTTCAAGAAGCCCAATTATTTTTTGGGTTATGCTATAATGAATGATTTATGTTTTTGTAGCACTTGTAAGAACTATTTATTAAAGAGATGGGTGGAAACTATATATACATCCAATGCATTAGGTAATGATTTATATCTCATGAGATATACATTATTGTAATGGTTAGTAAATTTGGTTCAGTAATACTATTCTCCAATGACAAGTATGTCAAGTTCATTAATACATGGCTTGAACAAAAAGTAAACCCAGTTTAATAATGAAATTTTACCACTATGATGGTCTTATCAGCAATTATTTAGCTACTATGTAAATCAAATTATTTGCATATTCATTTTCCAAAATTAATTTTTTTCAAGGCATTTTTTTCAGGGTTCATGATTTTATTATTATTTATTCCTTATAAACTTCCACGAATTTTTTCATGACTCAAGTATTTTGTAATGTTAAATGTGGTACTTTTTCTCAAAAGTTATGTTCACGTTTTTTAATTCTTACATTTATATTTTATATGATATTTACCATGTTTACCATTAATGGGACTTCGAGATCACCTCATTTATGTTTCTTCTTCCCCATTATTTGAAGCAGGGCATGAACTATGATGTGTCAATAAGTGGTTCTAGTAATGATGTTTAAAGATAGAGTTTATGTAGATGTTTTATGAAATGAATATTTATGTGTTTTCCAAAAAAAAAAACTATTACGGTCATTGGGTGTCTGTTTTTTATGTATTATGTACTCCCCACATGTAATTTCTATGTATGTCATGCTTGGGGCATTATAGATGGAATTAGAGTAAAGGATTTATCAAAATTTGGAAACGTGGTTGAAAAATAATTAGTGAGATCCTGAGAGACATTTCAAATGATATTTCAAGGGATGTCCTATGGATAAGTCAAGTATATGGTACAATCCATGTGTCATTAGGATAATTGTGAATAACATAGGATTAACACTAAGATATCATAGATTGAAATATTATAAATAATTTAAAATACTTATGTATTTTTAATCTAAAATATTTATTTTTCACACTGTTATTGTCTTAGTAAATAGATGGAACTACATAGAACATGTTTAACCATTGAATGGTTTCGGGGTGGAAATTATGGGAATAATTGAGATTAGTTTCCAAAGTGGAAATATTATAAATAGGATCAGGAATATACTATGAGTATTGGTCATACAGTTCATAATAGTGATATTTTAAATGATAGGTGAATGTTATGTGATGTTTTTCTATTATTTTTTATATTAAATAGAATATGATTCAGTTTGAGAAACCTTATGACATGTTTCATATTTTTGGAATGACCAAGATGATTGATCTAATGTAATGGTTTATGAATATATTTGGAAAATTTCTGTGTATTTTTTTTAGATTTAAATGATTTTGTTATATGAATCATGAAATATATAATTGTATTATGTATAATTATATAATTAATGGTTGGAAATGATATTTTGAATCATTCTTTAGAAACAGAAATGTGATTTATGTTAATGCAGATATATTTGGATAACACATTAATAAGGGGATGATAACCCTTAATATGTCCCACATGTAGAGATAGTGGTGTTCGGATAAATATATACTAGATTTGAATATGTAATTTGTAAGATGATAGTTTCATGGGATGTAATTATGGAGTTATTGACAATTGGGTTATGTTACCATGTATTAAATATACAACATTTTGGAGAAAATAATTCATTTCAGTTTGAGAAAACTCATCCATATCCATGTATTCACATCCCACTTATGTTCTCATAGGCAGAAACCCATTGATTAGCTTCATTAAGTATGTATTATGTTTATAAATGTCCTATTTAATATGATGTTTTAGTATCTCTTTTTACGATGTCGGTTTATGTGAATAAAACATTCAAGTAGTATACATATCATAAACTCGAAAATTATTGAATAAAAAATTTATTTTATGGTGGATATAATGTAACACCCTGAGTTTTTATGGTCCACTATTTGAATAAAATAATATTATCATTTATATCATGCAATACACTAATTCAATCATTTATTTCTCTCTAAACCGACTTGTCGTATGTTACAAACAACCCCAAGTTGTTGTATGATTCCCGAAACCCTAAGTATATATTTTGGTCAGTGTATAAAAGAAATATATTTGGATTATGTTATATGGAACACCAATGGAATCTTTTACTAATCACAGCACTGACTAGGCTTGCATTACATGAAAAAGTGACCTTCCATGCCATCTTCCATTGTACACATTACCAAGTATCATGAGTCAATGAAATATTATCAAAGTATTATTATATATTGGTATATAATGAATTAATTATGAATAGTATAATCCACATTTTGAATTTTATATAACTTCAAAATTCAGCTTATTTATTTTCAAGACATGATGTATGTACAAATTCAATCTTTTGGATAAAAGATATATTTTTAAAAAAATTATAATTTTATCACTTTCTTATGTATAACAATTTTAAATATTTTTTTGGATAATTTATATGTTCTATTTGATATAATAATCTTATTATTTAAAATTGGTACATAAAAAATTACCTTGGATTAAATTTTATATTTTTAAAATAACATTTATATTTTAATGATTAGTGGGAAATACTACATTTTAATTCAAAAGAAAATTTTCTTCTAGGATATTTATATAGTTAGATTATCTTTTTAATTGGTATTAAAGTGAAGTTATATTATGTTATTATCATTTAATAGAATAATTTTAGTAGTATGTAATTTCAAATTTGAATTATACATAAACACATATCAATATTTTGATAGTTATTACTTCTTAAAAAAATAATTTATGATTTTGAAAAATAAAATTAATCTTAAATATACTAATGAAATTTATGTTTTTATGAGTATTGAAAAATGTATTAAAAATTTGGAATTATTGGTTCTAAAATATTTTAATAGGTTACTATTATTTTTCGGTTATTATGAATAGTAACTATAGTAATTTTTATTTATAATGGTTAAAAGAAAATCAACTAAATTAGGGTATCAAACAATATGATAAGGATAATAAATTTACCCTTACTCCTTGAAAAATCATATTGGAAGAATTTAATTAGACAAATATAACCTATGGGTGTAAATTTATTCGTATAATTGACTTTTCCCATTAAATTGATGTAATTATAAGCAAAACCAACGAAATTGACAACCTGTCACACACATATATCTTATAAATATAATAATATTAATCTAGAGATATAATTTATTAAAAAATGAACATAAATAGTCACCAAAAAACTACTGAAATTATCTAAATTAAAATAACTTATTTAGAATTTTAATATACTAAATAATTAATATTAATGATGGAAAAATACTGTTGTTCAAATTATTATTCTAATAGAAATATCAAAGAAATGGTTTTAAAAATATTAGAAGAAACATAAAATGATCTACTTAATATGACCTAAAAATTATATATTTTACTATATCATAATAAGAGCGTATTAAATATAGTTTTTAATTTATCTTTTTGGTGTATTTTATTTTAATCCAAATAAATAAATAGAGTATAATGGACAGTATTGATATTTTATAAAAATAATATATTATTTATTTATTTACAAGTTACAAAAATATTTAAAAATTAAAAGTTGAATATTATATGGTCGATATTATAATATATTATCCATGTATGGTCAATTTAAAAGACATTAGTAAATATTTGTAATCTTTTAATATTTATAATCTTATTACCCCTAATAAAATAATATTGATTAAATAATGATAAATCCAAATGATAATGTTTAAAATAAACTAAATCATGTCTAAATTTAATTCATTAATAGTATTTAGACCCATAATCATTATATAGTGTAAAAATATGATTTTGGGACCAATATAAATTTAAAATAAATTTATAATAAATTAATATCTCATAATATTCCTAAAGTTCCCATCCTCCCTCTTATAAAAGTCTAACACATTTACCCACATACTGACACCTATAAATCAATTTTGTTGACAGAAATATGGTCACATATGCTCCAAAAATCCCTCCCTTCCTTCTAGAGTGCACACAAAGGATATATATCCAACAAAGGGAGACCTTTTTTTTCAAATCAAAATGAGATACTTGAAAATGGGTAATTGTTTTATCACCAAAATCCAAATTATTTTCTTCTTATACTACTTATTATTGTATTTTTTATCATATTAAAGTAATAAATATAGTATCTTCTAGAAGATACGGTTTTATTATAAAAGTTTTACAACCTTATACATCATTTTATCCATGCTGTGAAACAAAATATCAGCATGTGTGCGAGCACATGGCTTACCGTCTCCACGTCGTGGTGTAATTATTTATTAAAAAATTAATAATTTGGACAGGTCTAATAATGAGTATAATGGATGTAAATAATTAATATCACATGATAACTAATCTGTAAAATTAATATATTATCCAGCTCTATAAAATTTTAATGTTATGTGAATAATATCATCGCCCCTGCGTAAGTATGGCCTACTGTCTCCAAAACGCGATGAGATTAATTTCCCATGTTAACCATTCAAGAATGAATAGAAAGTATATATGAAAAATAAATGTGAAGTTTATGATATAATAATTAAAATTTTAATAAATAAATATATAAATATCATTTACATGCTTCCATTCAATTTAATAAAGAAAATGAAACAATATTCATGTGTACGTATGGCTACCCTCTCCACGAATGGCGCATTCCATTTAATTTATATATATATTATATATATAAATAAGATTTAATATATATGATATATAAATCATGTTTCACGTTTTGAAATTGAGTAAATCACAATCTTTGTAATAAGATCATGAATAACTAGTCAATACTTGTATGATAGATAAAACAATTATTGCCCTAAACATTTCATTAACATGGAATTAATAAATTAATAGGTAATATAAAGTCATTGGTGGATCATATATGATATCATAAAAAATGTTATGATTTTGGAATAAGTCAGTAAAATAATTTAAGTCAGTATACAAATGTATTTTATACATACAACACATATCAGATATAAGGTAATGGATTATTTTTCAATCTTATTTTTATCCGAGATTGTTTATATACAAGTTTTTATTGAGGTTATATTGACCATCCATATCCATGTTTTCTAAAAAAATTAATAATATGTTTACAATTATTATATGTATGTTTAGATTCTATTTTCCACATTTTAACTTTTACTAAATGGGTTGGATAAACCGTTCCTTTTTTTTAAATATGAAGATCTTTTTGGATTTTCTGGTAAAAGTATATGAACTATATTTTTTAGATTATACTGAATGAATGGATTTTTATGTCTTCATAAGGCCTTATTTCCATGATGCATTATTTATATTATTTCAGGTTTATTTTTATTTAAAATATTTTCGTTTAATATTTTGTAGCATACTTTGAAAATAAAATGTTCTTGAAGAAGAAAGGATATTTTCCTCTGGAATTAAGTTTAAGTATTTTATCACAATTATTTTTCAGTCTAAGGTGGTTCTATTTAAATATTTTTTTGTTTAAATATATATTATTTCTATTATTTGATTGTCTTAAATATTGAATGATATTTAATATCTGTTATGTTTTGATGCAATGATGTTTAAGAAGCCCTTTTTTGGGTTATGCTATGATGAATGATTTATGTTGTAGTAGAACATGTAAAATGATTTTTTTATTAGTTGGGTGGGATATATATATCCCTTAAATTAATTGGGTAAATATTTATATATCATTAGATATAAAATAGAATAATTTTTTGTATAATTGGTTTAGTAATATATGGATGGAATTACATGTAAATCTAGTTTGGTAATACCTAGCTGGAATGACTGGTAGACTCGGTTCCATAATGGACCTTGTCCACTAAGATAGTATTGGTAGTATGTCCTTGGATTCAATAGAAATAACAATATGTTGTTATTTGATTTCCAAAATTAAATGTTTTATACCAATTCTATTTTATAATAGATCATGATTACATTATTATTTATGCCTTATGATCTATTAATATTTATTTCAGGACTCATTATTTTTTTATATGTTAAAGGTGGTAGGTATTTTTTTTAAATTTACATTATTATTTTTAGGGATTTTAAACTATTATACATATTTAATCTTACTGATCATTTGAGATCACCGCTTTTCATGTTTATTTTCCCTTAGGATGTGATGAAGGGTTATTTAATAAGATGTGTAAAAAGGGGCTTCTAGTTAGGAAGGATGAAGCAGGAGACGATGTAGATGTTCGGTGAACCAATTTTTTATTTCTTCTAGTTTCTAAATGCAGCAAACTAATATGGTATCTGGGCATTATTTTTGGTCAAATATTAACTATTCTTCAAAAGTAATTTAATGACCGTGTTTGTCATGCTCTAGTCTTTACACATGTGATATACTATGTCATGGAATGAGGCATCGACAAAATGGTTAATTACGGTCTTCGGAGGCCTTGAAGGTATGGTTATGATGTCCCCCATTATGAATTCCCTCATGATACAAGTAATTAATAGTTCATGTTGTTATCCTATTAGAATAATACAATTTATTGTGTTTTATTATTTAATTTTTTATTTAGATATTATTGTTATCGTACATTTTTCAATTTTAATATTAATGGAATTTGATTTTAGTTATTAACCATGACAAGTGTTTCTGTTTATGAAATATTTATTTGTATTGGTTACCCTTAAAAACTGTTTGATCTCACCCTTTTTATGTCTTATTTTTATTCTATAATATCAACATGTATATTAAAATTTATTATTGGGATAATCGAGGAGATATGGAAATTTTCAATGGAATTTATATGTCATATTTATTTTCAGGTTGTAATGTTTAACTTATATATGAATTTTTTTTTAAAATGATATAAAAATACTTGTCCCTTCAAGATTCATATACCTTGATTATATGTAAATTTAATAACATAAGGCCCCAGTTATAGGAAACTATGGTTGGGTCAATACATGTGTGTAAAAGTAGACCCTTTATAGACAAAAATTAATTTTTTATTTTTTAGAATTTATCTAAACCATCCCTAAAATTATTTCAACAGGTTTTGTGTAGAGAAATAGAAAATCCCATGAAAAATAAATTTATAATAATTAGACGATAGAAGTAGGGAAATGGAGACCCCACTTAATTTTATTTCCAATGGGTGTAGTAATATTATTCACATTAGATAAATAAATCATTGGATGATTAAGTAGATTCAAAATACATGTTGAAATAAATTAATTATGTGCCCGAGAATCAAATAATAATTTCCCAAATGATGATTTCATAGTGAGGGTACCTCTCACAGATAATGGACTAGTGTCTTCTTCCACTATAGAATCTCCTACTACATGAATAAGGTTGGTTCTAGATTCTTGTGTGTGGAAACAATTCATCCACGAAGCATCAGATCGCACCACATTAATTTTTTTAATAGATTATCCCATGTAACTACATGGAGTATAATAGATATGAAAAACATATACAAGTTTCATGTGTGTCTATAGAAAACCCATCCCATGGGTGTCTTAGTGAAAACTAGTTTTGTGTTCTTGGACATTCTACATTGTTATCAAAGAAACTATCTTCATCAAGACACCACATGAGGTCGTGAAAAACTCTATTGTCAAGAACAAAAATGATAATAATATCAAATCATATTTTCTTTACAGGAACATTAAAAGAAACCAATATGATTAAAATTAGTTCCAATTAACCATGACATTCCAGCTTGGTCCATGTTAACTATCTACATTGCTTCCAATAAATCAACATAAGAATTGATATTCAATATGAAAAACTATCAAAATATATCTTATAAAAGTTCCATATCAAACTATATATTTTTCATCATTTTATGTTAAGAATTATCATGTTATAACTAAAATATGATCAAAAAAGAATTTAGAAAATTCAATTACAGTCATGTCATCTTACTAATGTTTTGAAATATCCATAGCATTAACCAACAACATAGACTATGAACAAATCTTTTTAGTGAAGTGAAAATTAAATTCCATTAACTATAAGACCTCATTATTTTTTACATTCAACATAGTGTCCCAAAATCATTTCTTAGGTACATCAAAATTGGAAGTGGAAAATTTATCCTTGATAGATTCAGGAATCTCCATGAAATAAAATAAAAGATAAATGCATCATAATAAATACTCATCTTATTCAGGATTGTTAGAGACATGTAATTAATGTGACTTCTGGAGAAGAAATTTCTATTCATGAATCCTGAATTCATCATTATGAGGTTTTATTACTGAATCCTGAATAGGAATTGGCGATGGTTTCTATCCCAGGGTTTGGAAAACACACACTATAATTTAATCTAGATTCGGGTCCATGCAATGATTTTATTACAATATTTTATCATCTTGTTCACCATGGATCTGATTCCAATGTGTACCCAAAGGAATGATGATTCACAATATCATTAAAAGATAATGAATATATAATATTATTATAAAAAAACACTCAATCAAGATAAATATGGGAAACTAAACCCATTTGATTAGAAAAAAAATATGTATTTCATGGACAAAATCAAAATCATCTAAATTTGTTAAACTAATCCTCAAGACATCATTAATAAACAACTCATGGTGGCTTAGGGATCATTATTATGAGATTTGAAAAGACAATCAATCTTCTCACCTTATGAAGTCTAAATGTTTTTAAAAAACATTATAATATGACTATGTAATGATTCCTAAAACGCATCATTAAAACCACTTTTAAAAAATTCTTGTATAGGTACCTTGGTACCAAATAAACTAAGTCAAAAGTCGCATAACCTGAAGGGCTCTCATGATCCTCAAAGGATGGTGTCTATCACCATATATCCTAAAACAATTGATTGGGAATATTTTTCCCTTATAAATAATCAATGAAATAGATAAATGTTTATACGATCAATGAAAACTCTATATGGAGAATAGTAATGGATATCAAATAGTTATATAAATCTAAAGTAAGACCCCAATTTAGTAGAAAACATAAATATAAACAAATAATGTCTTTGTAGAAACAACACTCCATGTACCAAGGATCGATAATAAGAACAACCTCCATGTATGAACTTTTCCATGATCGAACCTTGAAGAAGAAAATACAAAAACTACTAGGGCTATAGGTTCGTTGGGATATATAATTCTAGTATGGTCTCACTAAAGATTCCACAATAAGAAGCCACATTGATTATTCAAATATATAATTTGATTTTAAAATAAATCATTAACGGTAATACATCTTCATATTCAAAACAAAACAAGGTATTTATTTCATTAAATGGAATCATTTCAATGAAATGGATTATCAAATATTTTTAAATGAAACTGTTTTTTTTTAATTCACATAGAATTTGTAATGAGGTTTCAAAAAACAATATAATATATAACAAAATAATCACAAAATAGCAACACAACCTTCTTCCAAATAATATTATAATTCTATTTAATGGTATACTCAAACACTTGAATAGGTTATCAAGGTAATATGTGTATAGATGTAACGTATACAGTAGTCAATGTGTATTCATCCATGTCACATTTGGGTTGTGACCTACTACACAATGTTTCGTTATATTAATAAAGAATCAGAAGTGTTTTTACAAAATAACTCACTAACTACCTAGTCATTTATGTCATCAAATAGGAATCATTGTTGAGAAAAATACATCAAATCATTTTAAATTAAAAATTACCCAATTTCCATTTCAATATTCCACTTTTTCTTTAAAAACCAACACCCAATGATTTAATTATTTCATTAAAATTTCCCAAATATTACAAATGGGATCAGATCAAAACAATTTAATCCATTTTTTTGCAAATTAAAATATGAAATCAATTTCACAATTTAATTTCTCAATATAATTTTTCAATTTCCATCAATTTCCAGTATTACACAACAATTCATTATAATTGGGTGTCTTCAACAAATTTCATGCTAATGAAATTGAATATCTCAATTAATATCAAATTGTAATTTTTGTATTATTTTTGAAATATATTAAAATTATCATGAAATTATAGGTAAAAATAACTGGCTAAACTTATATGAAAACCCATAACATGGGATCATGAGATCACAAATCAAAATTCTCATAACTAGAAACTCTAATATAGAACATCAGAAATTGAGATCGAGATCAAACAAAGATTAACGATAAAAGAAAATATACATTTGATCCTCTTAAAAAATTGATATAAATCAATCCAAAAGGGGGATAGAGGAAGAGATTTGGAGTGAATGATGGATATAAAAACTTTTACTCAGGATAGTTCAAATTACATTGTATTATATTAAATCCTCATTGGTAAGGATTTAGGGAAAGGAAAATTACCTCAACGGCGCTGCCCATGATGAAGAAATCATGTTATGGTTAAATGGGATTTTCATACACATAAACTAGGTGTTTTAATAATTTAGATTATTTATCAGAATAAAATAATTTTTTATTGACAAATACTAGTGGGGGAAATATGGATGATCAAACTATGTTCCCTTATTGGGTGAACTTCTAATGGTGGTAAATTTTTTACTGGTTGGGGTATGTTTTTTCAAACCATGATTCATCAATTAAAAACCTAACATCATAGGTTTCCATGATTGAAACTAGTGGGGTTCACCATTTTAAAAATTTATGTGCCAACAGTTCATAGCCCAAGAGCCTTAAATTTGTTTCAAAATTTCACTCAAAGTACCCATAATCATTACCCGAAAGAAGCGTGATCAAAATAGGTGGTTGTGGAATACATGAAATCATTTATAAGATGATACATAGTGTTTCTCAAATCACTGATATTGATTTCATATCTAAAAGATAAAAACTAAATGATATGCAGACCATTGAGGGATTAATGTTATATGAGTTAGTGATTCATTTTATATATCAGATGCTTATAGTTTTTTATTATCAAGAATAACATCAGCAATCCTAACACCATTTTACATTTTTTATCCAAACTAAAATTCATTAAATGTAAAATGCATTGAAATCACTATTTTTGTGGGTTGAAATGAAACGTGATGTAGTAGTGTATATTCTGATATGACTTAAATATAAGTAGGTTAAGATAAAACATCAATTACAGGAAGAAATATTATAGTCTGTTCCAATTAATGTATGGAAAAGGGATTAGATATCAATGTATTTAATTACAGTTCTAGAAATTATGGTGATGAAATTTGATTTCATAATGTTAATTAAGTATCATCTTACAATGTAATCAACTTCTTCATTATTCATGAAACTAATGTGGTGTAATTCTTTTCCAAAATCTATATTGGATAAATTGTAAAGAGTAAGTTCCTTCTAATATAGATTCTTGCATATTGAGATAACGAGATAAAATATTATTTTTCAATATACATAAAACATTACAATTAAACATAGTTGAATATGTATGTGACTTGTTATCCTCAAATGGGTGGACTATCTAAACAGACAATCCAAATATTGAAATAAATTCATAGGGACTATTTTATGGATTTTGGTTGTTCTTGTAAGGACAATAAACCATTATTGTACATCACATAAAAAATGTATCATTCCTCTACACAAATGTATCATTATGAATCATTATACAAGAATATATAATTTTCATCACATTTTTTGGTGGAAATATGTGAAGCCTTTCTGATTAGACCCAATCATGTGTAATAAATGGTACAAAATATTTAGAAAATCATAATGTGTATAGATACAACTAAAACCAATAAAAAAATTTATTTGAATTATCTTGAAGGACCATTTTTTTGAGGTGAGTGGTCATTCCTTCTTAATAATATACCTATATATATCTATCATCATTTTGGATAGAATGGAAATATTTCTGCATAGTACATTTAGACTTTTTCTCTTAATGAATGTTTTGATGAGGTTGTATGTATATTTTCCATTCTACGAAGGATTAGTTAAGAGAATATAATTTTTCAGGTATCTTAAATGAAGAATATATAAATAGATCATGACCAAAAGATATAATTATATCTCATTGACCTTGAACCGAATGTTATGTTGATTCATGTGTTGACATAAATTTTGTATAGGTATGAGAATATATTTTGTGTTAAAACCATCTGTATAATACTTGTTTTTTTGTAATTATATTAGGATATAGGATGTGAGATGAGATTTTGAAAATGATATGTTGGAGAGTTATATAGATCTCTTATAGGAAACCATTTTTTTCAACATAATTGTTATTGAAAGATAATTGATATGGATAATGGATCACCCCAGGTAAATGGTCCTAACCTTAAAAACTACAAAATCTAGTAAATTATTTTTAATTAACTTTCTTACATTATAATAGAAATTTTCAGTTATGTTTTTAGGGAAATAGAAAATTATCCACACATATAAATCCACCATCCTACAATGTGGGTACGATTAAAATAGTATCAATTTTTTTTATAATAAACATATTTTTAATAAAACATTAAATCAATAAATGAAAAATATTCTAAAAAATATTCATTGTTTTATTTCTCAAACCAATCGTTATACCCAATGAAAAAAATTTAAATTTTGTGATGGAAGAAAATATTACGGGACATAAAAAAAAATGAAATAGTATGTCAATGAATACTTATAAACATATGAATTCATTTTCACAAATACACAAAAATCCCCCATAAAAGGAGAAGATCAGAGGTTTTTTTATAGATAATCCATTTACAAATAGCATTAATATATATTTATGATACCCGAGTTATAATATTACGTGGATGAGTGGAGGTTATTAGAAAATAAGAAAATAAAATATGATGATATTTTTTTAAAGAAAGTGGAATATGATTTTACCTCTTGAACTTATTATCCATATAGACCCGATATTGAATATTGGATTTGGAATTTTTTGATACCAAGTGATCCGAAACATGGCTTCGTTGTTGAGAGGAGAAGAATTGGTTATGTGTGAAATTTATCATGGAGAGGGATGTTTTCTCAATATATTAATAATTTGTTTATTATGGTTGGATTCCTATAATGAATTGTTTGATAATTATAATAAAATTATTAAAATAACATATGGGGGTCTATATTATGGTTCTTAAATCATAAATGACTAATATAATAGTATATACATCTTATAGTTTTTATATACTATAAATTATAATATTTTACTCTTAAAAAAATATAAGTATTTTAGAAAAATAAAAAAAAGTAACCCTAACAATTTTTCAATAGATCGAATTAAAAATTGAAATTAATTTTATGAATATTATTTTAAAAATTTAATAAATTTTAATTTTAATTAAAATATAAATTTATTTGAAAAATATAAATTTCAAAATTATAATTTATTTTATAAAACTGTAGAAAATTAATTGTGTTCTCATAAAATTATACTATAATTATAATATTACAAAATATTTATTTATGAATATAATATATGAATATAAATTCTCATTTAAACAATTATTCAAATTTAAAATTTTTAATTAAACATTTTAAATTCAGAAAAATACTGACACATAGTCTCTCATTTAAAAAAAATTATTTACTTAATCCATTATTTAAATATATCCTGTATTCGGTTATATAAAAAATAAATTTTATTTTGTCTATCATATTAGAAGATACTATTATATTAGTGTATATTAATTAATTTTTAAAAATACTACATGTTTTATTATATATTTATAATTAATTTATAAATTTAATTCTTGAAGGAAATCATTTTATAAGTACCGAGGTTATTAAATTCTCCCCATATTCATCAAATTTTTTCATTAAAATTATTACATACTTATTAATAATGTGAGTTTATAATTATATTATCGAATTTTCAGGTTCCCATTTTTCTTCCTCAACTATGAGGTTTCTCCACAAATACATAACCATGTTAAATTCATTACTTGGAAATACATGTTCTATACGGTCAAGAATATGAGCTACTTTCTCTTCATAAGTGTTTTACTCTTCCAACTGAAATAATTCAGGGATCAAAACATGAGATGAATTTGGAACACACGTTATTAACATCAAAACATGAAGAACATTTTTTACATAAGATAAACTCAGAGGAAAATCTTCTCAGTAAGGAACTATTTCAATATTATCTATCAATTCATTATATACAATGAACAATGCACATAACATTTTATTCTAACCAATACACACAAAAAAATTCAAGGATATATTTTAAGGAAAACATAATCACCTACTCTGAGATAAATTCCTTTCCTTATTTTATCTATATAAATTTTCTGTCGTCTTTGATTTATACTCACGTTTTGTTATATAATCATCACTTCTTCAGCTCCTTACTCTGTTAATTATTGTCCCGTCATCATCCTTTTCATTTTTTCATCACCAAATTTTAGTCGTCGACACTGCTTACCATATAACACCTCAAATTGTTTCAACTGTTTACAAGAATGAAAATTACTATTATAAGAAAAATTAGCTAAATAATTATGTTGATTCTATAATACATAATAATCCATCGAACAAGAACATAACATGTCATCTATTTTATGAATTATATTATCAGTTATTCCATTACACTGAGGATGAATGACTATGAAAAAATATAATTCAGTTCCCAATGACTTCTGATGGCCCTTCAAAATTAATAACTGAATACAGGTCACTCTCAATATATATTGGATACAGGAACACCATGTTACCTAATAATCTCTATTGAGGTATAGTTGAGAAATAAAATATAAATTATGAGTGTCTCTAATATGAAAGAAATGTTCATATTTAGTCAGCTGATCAACAATAACACAAATCGTATTGTAACATTGAGAGGTCGTTCTAAGTCCCCTAATAATCCATGGATATATTAATTTATGTCTACTCTAGAACTGGAAAATGTTGAATCACCCCCCTTGATATTTGTATCTCAATATTAACCTATTAAAATGTCAAAACATTAAATGTAAAATAAGAAATAAATTTTTTTCATTCCATCCCTATAGTAGTAGTCCAAATGGTCTTTATAAATCGTATTGCTTCCATGATGAACTGAAAATGGACAACTATGAGCTTCACATATATTTTATTTTTTCGATGAGAATAAAAAGGCACACATAATCACATTAGAAATCTAAAAAATCATTTTTTAAACTTAAATTAATGTCAGCTACCATCCTTAACTGATTCAAAAATTTTATTTAAATACTAGAATTCATTATGATGTTTGTTATTTACTTTTTAGGGAGATGAGTAAATTGAAATTTGAAACAAAAAATAGGAATTTTCAAGACAAATAGCATCAAGTCCAAAATTCATCAAATCATAAACCAATGGGTCTATTTGAAAATATAACATGGTTAATGATGAATCATGTTTTTAAATCAAGGAATATTACACATTGTTTTATTTTCTAGGATGTTAATTATTCAGGAAATCATAATAATTTATCAATTTTATCCATTTTCTCGACATTGTGCTCAATTAACTCTATGTAAATATATATATATATATATATATATGGTTAGTGTTCATTTCATATGTTGATCTATATAAAAGATTATTCCAAACAATCAATGTCATAAATAAATCATCCAATTCCAAATCATGTGTGGGATAATTTTAATAAAAAGTATTTAGTTATCCTGATGTTTAAGATGTTATCTAATAAATCTACATAAAAAAACAACCAACTCACTTCAATGATGCTTCACTTAGATATGAATCATTCCATTCCTAGAAGGCATGGAAAATAAGGGCAATTCCCCAATTATATTTTTTGTTCCTAAAAAAATAACAGTCTTATGCCCAAATATATTTAAACACTTTTAAGGTTATGTTAGTTATTGTGAATGATAATCATGCAATGATTTTAGAAAATTTTTGTTAATAAGCTTCTAATAATAGAAAAAATTAATTTTTATATAATTATATTTTCTTGACCATTCATCAATAAGTATTTAGGGAAATTTTTTTATTCCATCCTTATTTAAAATGAACCCATGAAATGAAATCTAATGCATCAAAAAGTAATATTTTCCAACATTTCTCATATTACATTATTTCATTAATTTTTTTAGAATATTCCTTTTATGTTTTTTATAATCCTCATAAAAAATTGAATAATACAAAATATCATCAGAAAACCCATGAAAATATAATAAATTTTTTTACAAATATTATATTCATAAAATCCATAATGATAGTATGGGAATATGTTAAGAAAAAAGTAGTAACAAAAAACTCATAATGACCAATGTAAAGACACGAAATTTCAATGTAAATTTTTAAATATATTAGTATTTTATGAGTATACGAAAATTGAGAGTGTGTGATTCTGTGGCCAGTAGTGCCAAAAATAAATTTCTAAACTTTTCTTCGGGTATGTTGAGTAAACATTCGAGTGGGTTTTTCTAACTTTTGAACCAGTGATCATAATTGAAATCTGCGGGAACTGTTGAAATCATTGTGCCCGTATTCACATAAGAATATATTCATCTCTATGGTTGTTGGTCGAGGGTGAATGTAACCTTTTGGATTTTTCATGGAAATAATTATATAAAATAATCACAATTTTAATTATATTTGTTGTAACCACCCATGAGGTTATTTCACAGGTCAGGACCACCTAAAATAAAACCTCCCACGAGAGGTTATGGAGGTGGAGACCACCAAGGCTAACCTCCCATGAGAGGTTATTGTGGTGGGGACCAACCAAGGATTTAAACCTCTTGAACTCCCTAGTAAATGGGGAAAAACCTCTTGCTACTTTAATAATTATGCCATCCCTTCCCATAATTTATTATGCCAACGTTCAATTAATTAATTAAACCATATAGAAATTGTGCGAACATAATTTAATTTGAAAACATAAATTAACTATATTTTCATTTTGGTAGAATTGGGGCAAATGGATGGAAATGAGGAGATCTTTGGAGAATTGGGGGGGTAATATCTACAACAAAAAGCATCGACGCATGACTTCGACTTTCTTCCTTAGTACATCTTTCAGCATAGGACATCTTCAATCGATGATCATCTTTCCCTCCCCAACGACGTCGTATCCTTCTTCACAATCTCTATCAAAGAACAATCCAAGGTAGGGGTTTATTTGTGTATGAATAAGTTTTCCATGTTCTTCCCTGGAATTCATTTTCAGGATTCAGAGTAAATTTTTGCGGGGAGGTTGTATAGAATGATGATTTTTTCTTGTTCTGGTTGACCCATATGCTACCTCTTTAACACGGAGGGTACGTGCTAACATACAATGCCCGACCCTTCCATAAAAATTGTGATGATTTGTGGTGTTGAACGTGATGATGCTGACAGTGCAACGACAACGTCGAGCGGCGGCCGCCGCCTCGCGACCTCTGCGCCCTCGTGGCAGCCCCACAGTAGTGCCGTTGCGTTCCACCCACAACCAATGCACCCTGTGGATAATCCACTCGTGGCCTCGATGTACGGCCCATGGCCGCCGACGTCCATGCCAAGCCACCACCGCCGATGGGCCTGAGCCACCATCGCCGTCTGTAGGGCTTTGTCATGCCACTCGGGTCGTGCCGCCCCCGGGCCACGCCACTCCGGCCGACCCGCCACGGGGCCCAGAGCCACTCCGGTCATGCCACCCCACAACCCCGAGCTTCTCCGGCCAAACTAACCTGCTACCGAGCCACTCCCTCTAAGCCACCCCGCTGCCCCGAGCCACTCTGTTCGAACCACCCACGGCCTCCACCCTCCTAGTCGATCCACCCCGGTCGAGGCACCCTGCGGCCTTGTGCCATCCGCAACCGAACCCATGTGGCCCCTCGTGGCCTTCCAGATAGCCTAGTGAGCTGGGCCTCACAGAATGGGCCAAGTCAGCATCCTGAACTAGGTCAGCCGAAGTCGGGTCGTGCTAGGTTGGGCTGACAGCATCAGGCTAAACCCAGGACACTACGACCCATTTACTTCTTTTTGGCCACAACTTTGTCACTAGACCCCCATTTGATGAACCATCAGCGACAATGGAAATCTTTGAGTGAGGTGGTCTCCTTTAGTATACCCCATTGGATATTTGGATTAAGATGTGGGATGGTAATGTTTGATCGAGAATGAATACAGCTGGCCCCCAAGACATAAAGGCTAATAACTGATGGACTGGGTGTCCGAATGAGGCATCTTTTATTGCGTTGAGACCTCTATGACATGGCAGACCATTGAGATGCTTCTTCATGGGACTTCGTGGATATTGGAATATTGACCAGTGGCTTGTGAAGGGGATCCTTCCTGAGACGAGTGAGCATAGTGCGGAACCTAGTAGCTGACTGAGACTTGATGACTACTGACATTTATCACTTGGAGTGACTTGATAGCCCCAGTGGGGAGCACCTCAATGTGATTTGGAAGAACCAGAGTGGTTAGGACCTCTGTGGGATGTGTAAGACCCATGGTAGGGAGCACCTTTGTGTGATGCGGCAGACCCACGTTACTCGATAGGAGGGGTACCTCAGTAGGCCACGATGGAGAGCGCCTCTATGTAACATGGCAGACACACGATACTCGACTGGAGGAGTACCTCAGAAAGTCGCGAGGGGGAACACCACTATTTGATGTGGTATACCCACGGTTGGGAGAACCTCTTTGTGATGCAGTAATCCCACAACACTCAACAAGAGAAGTACCTCAGTAGTCTATGGTTTATGGGAAGCGCCTCAATGTGACACAGCAGGCCCACTATACTCGATCGAGGAGGGGATCTCAAACAACTGAGGTGTTCGATGATGTGACAAGGGATGTTACTTTTTAATACCCTTAGATTAAATCCCGGTGAGAGTTGAGTTAGTCTCCTTGTATTTTCTTCATGATTGCGAAGGATTACTTTATAACTTAGGTATATGTATGGTCATATACATAAGAAGGGTAATCTATTGATTTCATATTTTGTGATTTATCCTTGAAGGATTTTGTGATACCTTGAGGTTCTAGGGATCCCTACTGAGTATCATTATTCTTACCCCAGCACGGGCTATGCCCGCACCTTGTTGTGTTGGATGCCGACGAAGGACATCACAGACTGAGGTTTGGAGTACCAGGAATGGACGGTGTCCGAAGGTGGACCATGCGGTGTGTTGGTACGCAAAGGAGACGGGTGTACATGGAGTGAATATGATGTGATATGTACCTACCATTTAGGTAGGAACTGTAGAGGATAATCTAGTAGTTGTATTGTTCTCTTTCATTAGTTGTTTTTTATTTTAGTTGTATTGTACATTTACTGTTGGGATTGTATTTCGTCCCCCTCTTACTTTTAGCACTCTTATAGTTATACAGCTTATTTTTGTTTGTATATTTTTGGGAGCATGGTTACGTGTGATTACAGGTTATAAATGCTGTTCCATACCAGTTCTTGGGAATACGCCTTTCAGTGCTAGTCGCCATCCCCTTACCTTTGGAAGGCGGGCTTGGGGTAGTCACGACATGGTCCCCGAGGGACGGGTCATGATAAATTGGTATCAGAGGAGTCGGTTCTACCTATGAACTATAACTCTAATATTTTCAATGAAGCAATAGTGTTAAAGGTAATTAGTGTAGTTTTTAGTTCAGGGAGTTCTATGTTGGTGTGGCGACCGACATATCCATACACCAGGACCCTATCTTCTGATTTCCAGCTCAGTGCATGAAAACACTAATTGTGTGTGTGTTTTCAAAAGTTTTCATTGTGTTATTTTGAGTCAGCTCACCTGGTATAACTTAGTAACCATCGTGAACCTGTTTTTTTAGGATGCCTCCACCCATACAGCCAGCTAGGGTTCCGATGGTTTTACGCAATGATATCCCACTGAGTGATGAGGCCTTGTTGTGGGGCCCTCTTTTGGTAGAGGCACAAGAGGAGGAACCATCAGTACCATTCCACATTAGGACACTAATTCCACCATCCCTATCAGTAGATGGTGCATGCCGCTTTAGCACGTTGCATGAGTTCTAGTGCCAGAGGACACCAAGGATCAGGGGAGAGATGGACCCACATGCAGGTGAGGATTTGTTGGAGGCTCTGGTGAGAGTCTTCCGACTCGTAGGGAAACCAACCGATCTCATGGTGATCCATGGTGCCATCCTAATACAAGCCGTAGCATGAAGATGGTGGAGCTTGATGTTGCATGTTCATGAAGAGGTTACTCTACTCTTGGTAGTATTCGAGAGCCTATTTTGGGCATAGATTATTCCAGCGTCTCTTCGTGCAGTACACATTCAGGATCTTCTTCATCTATAGTAGGGAAGAATGACGGTGGATCAGTACTCAATGAGGTTCAATGACCACTCACGTTACTCAATAGATATGGTACAAGGAACATTCTTTAGGGCCCAGGCCTTTGAGCACGGACTCATGTGGGATATCAGGGCTTCTTATGATCTCACTCAGCATCCTGGCGCATGCATGGGTGTTAGATAGATCCCTCCTAGTGGAGATTTTCCTTGCTGAGTAGTCACCAAAAGCGAGAATCCCTACAAGTCATCACATTGCGGAGTCTTATGCAGTTGGAAGTAGATATATGTCATAGAGGTCCAAGAGGACAAGAACTACAAGTGTAAGACCACATGAATCGGGATCGGTTGTGCGGGGCACCCGAGGCGGAACCGGTCATGCAAGGATAATGCAATGTTACTCATATGGCGGGCCGGATCACATGTCTTGTGACTGTCTGACATGTCAAATGGATGATCAGTAGACGATCGAGGGACCATCGAGACAGAGATAGAGGTTTGACCAATTATTTTTGTAGGGAGCTGGTAGACATGGCATAGGATCTTGTCATGCAGCTGGCGGTGGGAAACGATTCGAGATGTTACTGCCTCCACCACCATGAGGTCCACCCCGACCACATGGGAGTAGGTGGATAGGAGAGAGATCAGAAATAGGAAGCTGAGTATTATGATTATGGCTCTCCGGAGATGATACGAGGAATGATATGTGTCTACTCTACCTTAGTTGTTGTACTTATAGACATAGGTTTCAATCTTTTTTTTATTTCCACTGCCCTTGTTCAGAGATTGAAGATTCCGTTGGATCCGTTGGATCGATCCCTCCTGCTAGAGACTCATATGATATCAGATGTGATGATTACACACTAGTTACAATAGTGTGATCTTACTCTGGGAGGCGAGAGAATTGGATAAGATCTCCTAGTAGCAGCATTGAGGCCTTACGACATCATCTTGGGTATGGACTTGTTATCTACAGTCGATGCTCAGATTGACTGTATTAGGTGCAATGTGTGATGTGTCCACACGAATGGGACTTTGTTTACCTTCACCGTTAGGAGGTATCCATTTCAACACAAGATGGACTTCCCCGAAAGAGGGTGCAGTTGATCACTCATTAGTTGGCTAGCCTTAACCTCAGAGTGGTTGATTCGGAGAGTCAAATCTATCCTATAGTGGTGGACCAGTATTCAGATGTATTCCCTGATGATGTTCCAGGTCTACCTCCTCGCATAGAGGTGGACTTTTACAATGAGTTGGCCCCTGGGATGACACTGATATATACACCATCATATTGGATGGCTCTCGTGGAGCTTCATGATAAGTGGGTACAACTTGAGGACTTATAGGGGAAGGTATTCATTTGGTCCAGTGTTTCTCCTTGGGCAGCCTCAATTCTGCTCGCCAAGAAGGAAGATGAGAGCTTGAGGCTTTGTGTAGACAATCGATACCTGAACCAGGAGACTGTGAAGAAAAGATACTTATTTACTTGGATTTACGACCTCTTTGATCAGTGTAAGGGAGCACAGTTGTTATCAATGATAGACCTCAGATCAGGCTATAACCAACTCAGCGTATGAAATGAAGATGTGCAGAAAATGAACTTCAGATGTCAGTAAGACTATTATGAGTTCGTGGTTAGTCAAATCGGTGTAACCAAAGCTGCAATAGTGTTCATGGGACTAACGAATAGGATACATTAGGAATACATTGATCTCTTTTTAGTAGTCTTCATAAACGACATTCTGATCTACTTGGCTATTGAGGAGGATCATGCTTATCATTTACATGTAGTACTGGACACACTCCGAGAGAACCAAAATTATGGTAATCTCTCAAAATGAAAGTTCTAGGACAGAATGGGCACTTTCTAGGATATGTCATATCGGTGGCTGGAGTTGCTGTTGATCCAGATAATATTGAGACAGTACTTTCTTGGGAGCCACCCAAGAGTGTGAAGGAAGTACGAAGTTTCTTGGGTTTGGCCGGATACTATGGGAGGTTTGTTCTAGATTTCACCAGATTTGCAGCACCACTCTCAGCATTATATAATAAGGGGAAATGCTTCATTTGGTTGAAGAAATTCTAGAGGAGTTTTCTAGAGCTGAGGCAGAGGCTTACAAGTGACCCCATCTTGAGGATTCTAGAGGACGACATAGGGTATGTAGTATATTGTGACACATATGGGACCAGACTTAGATGTGTCTGATGCAACAGCATGTAGTGATCACATATGGTTCTCGACAGCTAAGACAGCATGAGAAGAACTATGCTACCCATGTCTTGGAGTTTGCAGCCCTGTTCTTCACCATGAAGATGTGGCAAAACGATTTGATGGGAAATATTTTTATCGTGTTTTCTGATCAAAAGAGTCTCAGGTATATCTTCTTTAATATGGACCTAAACCCGAGACAATGAATTGGGATTGAGTTCCTCCAGGACTATGACTTCGAGATAGTCTATACTAATTGGAAGGGATACATTGTAGAAGATGCACTCAATATGAGGTCTGGTATTCAGCTACTAGGAGAGGCGACGAAGAAGATGACCTCTTTACATATATCATTTGTGGATAGAGGTGGAGCATCTTCTCTCCAGTCACATATAGTCACTCCCCCACTCCTCCAGTGAGTACGAGTGGTACAGTGTGGAGACACTGACTGCGAGACACGACGTGTTCATATATCTACTGGACATTCACATGATGGATTTAATGAAGGTGGGGATCACATCATCCTCTTCCAAGGACGTACCGTGGTACCAGTTTCACATTAAGAGGAACTGTCGAGTGAGTTCCACACTTCCCATCTAGTGGTAAATCCATGATTGGAGAAGATGTATCATAATCTATGAAAACAACACCAGTGGTCGGGAATAATGAAATTAGTATAAGAGTTTGTCTCTTAGTGCCTCACTTGTCAGCAAGTGAAGGCAGAGCATCAGGTACCAGCAAGAATTGTTTGGCCTTTAAGGGCCTCATAGAAGATGTGGTATGAGATATCAATAGACTATGTTATAGCACTTCCACGTACATCCATTGGACATGACTCAATTTGGGTGATCGTCGACCGACTCACCTTGCCGTCCCATTTCTTACCGATCAATGACCAGTGTTCAGTAGAGATCTTTGGGAACCTCTATGTGTAGGATATTTTGAGACTATATGGAGTACCATCGACGATTGTCACTGATCGTGATGCATGTTTTACTTAATTTCTATGGAAGGGGTTGCATGAGGATTTCGGGATGCAGCTTCGTTTGAGAACCACCTTCCATCCTCAGATGGATGGCCAGACTGAGCGGACCATAAAAACCCTCGAGGAAATGTTGTGTACTTGTGTCCTCAACTTCAGTCTTATCCAGGAGGATCATATACCTTTGGTAGAGTTTTCATATTACAACTGCTATCATTCCACCGTTGGGATGGCACCTTTTGAGACATTGTACATGTGACCTTGCAGATCACCTTTGTGCTGGACTGACCCAGGGGAGTCAGCACTCATGGAACCAGATATAGTTTGAGATACCATAGAGAAGGTTCAGATCATCGAGGAGCAGATAAAGACTGCACAGAGCAGGGAGAATTCATATGCTGACAGGATATGAGGGCCTCTAGAATTCCAGGATGGCGACCATGTATTTCTACGGGTCTCACCTCGATGAGGTTTGCAGATATTTGGCAAAGGTGGCATGATATCACCAAGGTTCATCAGTCCTTTTCAGGTCTTTAGTAGAGTTGGCGTTGTGGCTTACCACATAACTCTTCCACCATAGTTTCACCAGGTGCACGACAACTTCTATGGATCCCAACTGAGGAGCTACGTGCACGACCCTTCTCACATCATCGACCATGGTGAGTTAGACATTGATGATGGGGAATCATTTATAGAGGTTATAGAAGAGGTTGAGGATTTCTAGGTGTAGGTCCTTTTTGGATGGTTGATATCTCTAGAGTGTGTTCACTGGCATCACAGGACCCTCCAAGATAGCACATGGGAGTGGGAGGCTCAAATGTGTGATCAGTACCACAAAATGTTCCCTTAGTTTGAGTTGTGGATTATAGGGACCTAAATCCAAGATTTTGGGAGAATGTAAAAACCCAAAATCTCCATATAATTTCATTGAAATAAATTTAAATTGTACGAGTCCACGAAAATTGACGGCGCCTGATTCTGTGGCCTGGAGTTCCTGTAATTAATTTCTCAACTTTTTTTCAGGTACGTTCAGTAAATGTGCGATCTGGTATTTCTATTTTTTGAACCAGTTCTCGAAATTGAAATATAAGGACACTGTTGAACTCACAATGACAATATTCAAATTAGAATAAATTAACCTCGAAAATATTTGGTCGAGGGTGAAAGATAATTTTTGTGTATTTATTTGAAATAATAAAATAATATAATCACACTTTTTATTTTATTTGTTGTAACCACCCAGGAGGATATTTCATATATGGGGACCACAATAAGTAAAACCTCATATGAAAGGTCATGTAGATGGGTACCATCGAGCATATCCTCTCATGAGAGGTTATGTTTTTGGGGACCACCTGAGCAATGAGACCTCTTGAAATCCCTATTAAATGGGGAGAAACCTTTTGAACTCCACAGAAAATTATGAAAACCATCCCCATAGTTTATTATTCCACCTATCAATAAATTAATTAAACGATTTGGAAATTTATCCCACATATTTTAATTTGAAAACATAAATTATGAAGTTGGATATATTTAATTTTGGTGGAATTTGGTAAATGGGTTGGAAAAGGGGAGAGCTTTGTAGAATTGGGGGAAAACTCTCCAACGATGAACGTCGATGCAAGACTTCGACTTTCTTCCTCGGTTCATCCTGATGTATAGGACGTCTTCAATAGATGATCGTATTTCCATCCCCATTGACTTCATCTACACCTTCTCAATCTCCTTCAGCGAACAATCCAAGTTAGGGGATTATTTGTGTATGAATATTTTTCCCATGTTCTTCCCTTCATTTTTTTTTCAGCACTGGGAATAAATCATTGCGGTAGGATGTATGGCATTACATTCTTCTTCAAGTTCATGTTACGCCATATGCTATCACCAAAACGTGGAGGGGTCAGGCCAAACAATAATTGTCTAAAAAGTAAACAAATCTGGTGATGATTTTTGGTGTTGAACGCGATGAAGGTGATGGCGCAACGACCCCGCCCTTTTGGCCACTGTCACCTCACAACCTCTGCTCCCTCATGGAAACCCCACGACCGAGCCACTCTATGGAACCCACTGCTATCACACCCCATGGCTCTGCCACCCATGTCCCTGTCACGCTGCCCACAACCGCCACTATCCAGGACAAGCCACTGCCGCCAACCTAGCCAAGCCACTGACGCTGTTCGCGGTGCATCATCGTGCCGCTCCAGCCCAGCCGCCCCGCGACGGGCCGCTCCAGCCAAGCCGCCCTGAAGCCCCAAGCGGCTCCGGCCGAGCATCCCCACGGCCCCAAGCCTCTCCGGTAGAGCCGCCCCGCGGCCAAGGGCCACTCCAGCCAACCTGTCCTATGACCGAGCCACCACGTGGCACCGATCCACTCCGACCGAGCCACCCCGTGGCTTCTGCCCACTACAACCCTTTTCTACCTTTTTACAATAAATTTGGCACCAGAAAATTGTTTGAAGAACCGTAAAAGGCGCTGGAAATAAAGGTGTGAGACTGTCACTTTGAGTATACCTCTTTGTGTTTTTGGATTAATATGGGGGACAGTTAGGTTGGATCGAGCTGTTATCCAACTAGGCCCTAGGGACTTAAAATGCTAATAACTCAAAGACGGGGCATCTGATTGACACGCCGTCTATTGCGATGAGACCCCGGTGATGTGGAGGAGATTTGAGATGCTTCTTTGTGGGACTTCATGGAATTTGGAATAACGACCAGTAGCTTGTGGATTGGATACTCTTGGAGAGGAGTGGTCATAGTGAGGGAGCCCAGTAGTTGGGTGAGACATGATGAATGATGACCTTTTCGACTTAGAGTGACTTGATAGGCCCAGTGGGGATCACCTCTGTGTGACCCGACAGACCCATTGTGGGGAGTTCCTCTGTGTGACGCGGCATACCCACGGTACTTGACAGGAGGGGTACATCAGTAGGCCACGATGGGCAGTGCCTCTATGGGGCGAGGTAAACCCAATGTACTTGACAGGAGGAGTACCTCAGCAAGTCACGAGGGGGAGCACCTCTGTGTGACGCAGTAGACTCACATTGGGGAGTTCTTCTAGGTGATGTGGTAGACCCATGGTACTCAATAAGAGTTTTACCTCAGCAGTCCAAGGATTGTGGAAAGCGCCTATGTGTGACGCGGCAGGCCCACCATACTTGATAGATGAGGGGATCTACGACAGTCAATGTGTTCAACGATGTGACTATAGATGTTACTTATTACTACCCCTATAATTAATCATGGTGTTAACTATGTTACTATCTCTATGTTTTCCTCACGATTGAGATAGATTTCTTGATAACATTGGTATATGTATGGGAATATATCTAAGTAGGATTTTCTTTTGATTTCATACATTTTGGTTTATCCTTGGTGTATTTTGAGAGACCTTGAGCGTCTCGGGGTCCCTACTGAGTATCATTATACTAGCCCCAGCATGGGCTGTGCCAACACCTTGTTGTGATGGATGCAGACGATAGACAACGCTGACTGAGGTTGGGAGTACCAGGACTGGACGGTGCATAGAGGTGGACTATACAACATTTTTGGTATGTAGGGGAGACAGGTGGACATATGAGTGCTAAGGAGGAAATCTATACATAATCATCAGGTAGGAACCACAATAGATGATCCAATAGTGGTATTTTTTTATTTCTTCAGTTGTTTTTTTATTTCAGTTGTACTTGTACCTTTACTGCTGGTTTTGTATTCCGACCCCTCTTAAATTCAACACTATTATGGTTATAATGTTTTCTTGTGTTCTTATCTTGTTGTGTGCTTGGTTACGTGTGCTTACAGGTTATTAAAGAAAATCCATTCCCAGTTCTAGGGAAAACGCCTTTTGGTTCTAGTTTCTAGCCCATGACATATGGAAGGTGGGTTTGGGGTAGTCACGATAGGGACCACGAGGGACGTGTCGGGACAATTATATCTAGTTGAAAATGTTTTTTAGAAAGTTATAATCCTTTAAATTCAACTGATGGTACCAAAATCACATTTTAATCTTGGAAAAATATTGAGCACCCTAGATTTGATAAAAACAAGTCATCGATATGAGATAGTGGATACTTATCTTAATGGTAATGTTATTCAAAGTTCTATAATCAGTGCTAATCATTATTGAACCGTCATTATTTTTAATAATGAAAATATTATTACCCCATGGTGAAGTTCGGTGATGTATGATAACATTATAAATAAACTCACACAAATACTTTTTGTGTTCATGAGTTTCCACTTGGGCTGTTCAAAATGTGGGTTTTGAAATTTTCATAACATTAAGAGAGAATTCAATTGTAAAATCAACTTCTTCGTTAGGTATAACACTAGGAAACACATAATGGAAAAAATCTGGAACTCATTTACCACTAAAACATGATTAAACTAAATAGTTCCCCTGAATTCAAAATTATATTCATGATAACATTAATTTCCGTATTTTAATATTTTCTCAGCTTCATAATATGTTATTAGTGGTATTATTTAATTCAATTATAAAAACTAAAACAAAAATAAAACATTATAATCAGAACAACCAATATTTGTATAATAGAAAAATTGTTAATTTACACCTATAATAATATCAATCTCGACTAATTGGATGAAAATATGGATTTTTTTTTAATTTCATTTCATATAAAACAACATGAATGATCTTATAACCTTTTTTACCTTAATATTTCATCCCACTGTTTTTGGCATAAACAATCATTTCATTTAGTTAGGTGAAATATCAAATTTACCATATAATTTATAGGAAATGAAGGACTCTGTGGACCCCATATCAAACAAGAAATTAAAAAAATATGAGAAAACATAAAATATATCAGATACCACTTCAATCGAGATCCCAACAACTACTTATGATCATAATTTATTTCAATAATACATTTATATTATAACATGGATTATTTTGAGCATTCGTACCTATCATTGAACTTGTATCTTCAAATTTCCCCAACAATGAAAATTAAAACACATTACATTTTCTCTATTATAATGACTTTTAATATCATTTTCATTTCCTTCTTGGGCCATATATCCAAACATACCACATAATAAACACTTCTCATATTTGATATGGTATTACTCATGATTATTTTACTACACAACCCACAAATTGTAAATACTATTTTCATACCCATAGATTCATTTGATTGACTACTATCCATTTCCAACTATATGGAACATTTAATTTTCATATTTTTAAAGTAGATGCATTCAACAAAAAACTCAATTTTTACCATCTCAGTATGTTGAAAAATATTCTATTATATTTTATATTCATAAAAGGTAGATTCCATTCAATATATTGGCTTCATTATAGAGTAAAAATGATTAAATTTTCTGTTAAGATCCCAAAAATAATTTAGGTAATCCCTTTCCAATCGAGTGATATTCTCTTCGTTCATGTCCACTAAATAGTTCTCCTTTTGATTCAATTATTTGAATTTATTTTCAGTCTTATGTTGAACCACCATAGAAATAAATTTGTAAGAATTTATTCTTTAATTAATGTCATTCTAGGGTATCAATCTCATGGTATTCTATGATATTCATGCATATTAACCCCCACTATCCAACATAACCTTTAATGAAAAAAATATAAAGGCAATGGTGTTGATTATATGAAAGCCCCATAAAATTTAATATCATTTCAAGTTCATTAATCCACACTCATCCATCAAAGGGTTAGAATATACATTAAATATAGGATGGTTTTGCCTCATAAAATGATTAACTATTTCAATTTTCCATTTTGGTAGCTTTGGAATTTCACTTTCCTGGATGCCTCCACCATTAATATATTACATCAACCAATCCTTTACTATCAAAAAATTATTAGTTCTAATTACAAATATTCTGGGTTGTGGATTATGTATCATATCATCTTCTAATTTCCATCCTACTTCATCTTCCCTATTGCTACCACGAAAAATCATTTTTTACAGACATGTCCTCTGTGAATCAACTTGGTAATCATTAATTTATATATAATTTCATCTTAAAAATAAGATAATTTTTTTTATGTTATTCCATTAACATTATCCTAAAAAAATATATTGCAATTGTGATCTAATACTAACTATATGGTCTTAGCCATAAAAATTACAAAATATTGAAAATTATTTAAGAAAAATAATTCTTACATTCCTAAAGATCTTTTAAGATGATAATGTTTTATAAATAATCAATTATTCATACATATCAAAAAAAATTATTCAATGTGGGTACTAGATTATATGACTCTTATTAATAAGGTGCACCTTTTATTTTGGGAGCCTAACTGATTAGAACCCCATAGTTAAGTGATCTTTTCCTAGAGTAGGGATGAAGATTAGTGACATTCTTGGAATTTTATCATGGTCTGGTTGATTGAGGACCAATAACACTATAAATAAATTGTGTTGGATCTCATTCCAACAATAACATCCCGAACACAAACATTAAATTAATATTGTAAATTCCTTTAGAATTCACATTCTTACATTCCCAAAGATAATTTAATTTTATTGTTTAGATTACTATGAAATAATTCATAGTTATCAACCCAAAAATATTCAATGAGTATAATAATGAAATAGTATCCATTTATTCCATTATAATAATTATTTAATTAAAAAATGAAATCTTTTCATTAAAATTTTACACAACATTCATATTGAGTTTGTTCTTTTCTCTTAACCATCCATTATCCATGTGATAAACATTTTAAAACAATAGATGAGAAAAAAATTCTTAGTAAGATAAATAAGTGGATATAAAGCATCATTATGTGAATAATAAAAAAATATTAAATGTTTTTCAAAAAGATATAATTATCTCTTATTAAATATAATATACTTTTTTAAAATAAGTTTTTTTCATAAAGCATAGAAAAAATAATTCAATCCATAAATGTAAATTATGAAATTACATACATAATTTTGTATCCTTCAAGGATAAAATTTTATTTTTAACACTAAAAAATATTTTATAATGTAACTATCACAACTAACTTATGATTTAACCCCATTACTATCTTATGGGGTAACAAGTGGAGTTATACATAGAAAAATTATTTTGTACAATCTATAACAGAAATTTACCAAATGTATTAGATGGAGATATAAGTCACACCCATAATTCCAAATATTTTTAATGAAATAAATAATATTTAGAAAACATGAATACATAAAACATAAAAATATTGTTACATTTAATAAAAATAGAAATTTATAATAGTATTTTTAAATAAATGTCTTTTTTCATGGGTTTGACTTTGTTAATACATATTCAAGCATCCTATATAGTTGTTTAGGGAGTGATTTTAATTAATTAATGATCTATATTAATATTAATAATACCTTATATAATCATTTAATAACATTTTTTAACCATTTTATGATAATATTTTGTTATTTTCATTTTTCATTTGACTTTATTTAATGGTTTCCATGTTTAGTTCATAAAGGGTATTATTGTTGAAAAAAAATGAAAAAACCAAAGTAGAAATAATTTGTATTATTATATTTAATTATTTTTAAATGATACCATATATCATTTTTTCTTATATGAGGATGATTCATTATATAAAACATCAATGATAAAAGTTTGTTTCATTTTATGTGGGTTTTTTGACCATAAAAAAGAGTATCATTTTATTTAATGTTATTTGTATAATGTAGTTTCATAATATTAAAAAAGATATAATATACATCATAAAATATTTTTTAAACTTAGTAATTTTTTTATAACTAAACATTTATTATGTAAAATAATATGAATATTCGATATCCACTGTGGTGGTGAATAGACCTGTTGTGGTTAAAGCATTCATTTTCAAGACTATGAGGAGAGGAGAAGAGATTCAATGATAACTAATAAATTAATCACATATCATTAGTGTATTTTAATAATATTAGAGTTATCATATAACTTTGATTATTGGAGGTTAAGAGAGAATAATACAAGAATATAAATTTAAAAGAAATTTAAAAGAAAATGAATGAGGATTTTACCTATTGAGATTCATCTCATGAAGAACCTCCTTTAGTAGACTAGATTTGTTATTTTGTTGAGTACATGGGATCCTAGAAATTTGGGCAAGTCATTGGAATATATTTTAGGAAAATATTAATAATATACATGGATTTTGAGGTGTTATGAGAAGAGATGGCGATGAGTGGTATTTATAGGTGTGGAGGGGGGGGGGTACCTCATTATTTTATTCATCAGTTTATTATTTTGGCTCTGTATTATGAATATTTTGATAATTATCAACAAAAATATAAAAATAATTATGGTATGTTCTATATTATAGTAACAACATCAGTAATGACTCCATGAATACTGTATTTAATTTCTAACGTATGTATACAATAAATTATTGTATTTTACAATAATGAAAAAATTCATTTATTTTTGAAAAATAAACAAATATAATCCTAAAAATTATTTGATCATTATAATTAGACTATGAAATAAATTTTATTAGAAAAAATTTTCTCTTTATTATAAATTTAATTATTAATCAAAATTATTTTTTTTTTGGAAAATATCAATTTTAAAATTAATAGATATTATAACCCTGTGAAAAATTAATTGAAATCTCATAAAATATTATTATAATAATATGAAATAAAAATATTATTTAATTAGTCTATTTTTTGAAATAAAAATTTCTTTTTATTGATTATATAATTTATCAAATTATTAGTAAACATTTATGATTCAAAAAAATACCAACACTTAATTTATATTTTTGAAAACATTTATTTACATATTCAATGATATAAATATATCGTATTTTCAACCATAAGGGTCATAAATTTTATTTTTAATATCATAGGTGATGTTAATATTCTATTAGTACAGTTTACTTAATTTCATTAATTACTGCTTGTTTCATTATACATATATAATGAATTTAACAATTTAATTCAATAATGAATTCAAATTATTTTATAAGTACGTTGGTCGTTAAACTTATTATTTGTTACAAGAAAATTGTTTTATGTTTTTATTCTTATATAATTATTAGGTTATGTATTATGAGGTTTTTTGGTTTTTGTTCATGTTTTAGAGGCATATCCTGTAACACCCTATGTATTTATAGAGACGTTTTCTCTAAAATAAATTAATTGCCTTTGATAAATGTTATTGATCTGTGTAAAATGTTACTTTCAAATGGAACCAAATTGGCTTTCCTTACAGACAACACAGAATTGACATGCATTACACACAATATTAAGTTTCTTAGAGAAATCATTTCATAGTTATAATTATTTAAATTCTATAATTATAACCTACCTAGTAAAAATATTAATATGAATAGTAATAAGTACTATTAATATATTTTTTTATAATTTTTTATATAAATAAAATAATTTTTTTATAAAATATATAATTTTCGGTAAATTTATTATATGTTTAAAAATACCTATTTCTCAAATAACCATTTTTCACATTCTTTTGTAAAAAAGAAAAAATTTATTTTTGAAATTTATAAGAATTGAATCTGATAAAATAAAATCTATTTTTTAATTTAGAATTTAAAAACTATATTTGGGTGAATTTTTTGAATTTCTCCCAATTGATTCTTTTGTGGATTAATATTTAAAAATATTAGATTTTAATTCAAATATGCTTTTAATCTAATTTATTTATATTGTTAAGTTATATTATAAATTGGACTAAAACTATGAGTAGATTAAATATACATCAATTAATCCAATTTAGGTCATCGGAACAAATTTCTCATCGATATATTATATAAAACATAACAAACATTTGATCATTTTTACATACAAAACGCATAGTGTTGTCATGTAAAAAGGATTAGTTTTAAATTAATTTCATCCACATATATGTTTGGAATTTTTAAAAGGGGATTATATATTTAGATATATAATAATTTATAATATGTAATATGGTCAACTCAGTTTTTACCCAAAATATTAGATAAGCTGATTGTAATTAATTATAATGATTGAGAGAGAAATTAGCTTTATAGTAGACTAATCCATAATCATAAGTCCCAATACAACCAAAAAGCATCTCCAAACTCAATTTTTGGGTCATATTTTTACATTATTCTTCATTTTCTTGAATTTGGAACATTTTTTATCCTCTTGAATTTGGAAATAAGTGGGTTGAATTCTGTTTCTAAAAATTTTCAAGAGTGCCACTCCTCCACCACTATAAAAATGCCTCCCCTACTCCCACTTAATCACACTTCTAAAAACACATTGGATTGTCCATGATTTACCCAATTAACATCCCAAAAACCTTCTATCCTCGTTGAATCCTAGTCAAAATTCATTATAAATAAGCCATTTGGGGAAAACCCAAAAGAGTTACCCAAAGAAGAGGTAACATCTTTACTCTGCTCCATTGTTTTATTTTCTTCATCCAAAAAATCATATAAAATTAATACTTGTTTATATAATAAAAATAGAATCTAAAATATATTTATATTTTTTATAGTATAATTTTCTAGAAAACTCCCACACACTTCCCTCTAATTGGTAATAATTATACAATTCTTCTGTACGATGAACTATCTCTTGCTGAAATGATGTCGTTCATTTTAACATTACCACCTCGTAGGGATGGGTATTATGATATAAACTCTATATTAATGTGATATATAAGTTATATGATGCATTTATACTTCATTATTTATAATATAAATCCCAAATTCATGATTTTAGTTTTTTGTAAATACAAATAATTGGTTTTGTTGATGCGTGGACAGTCGCCTCCTCAATGCGATGAGATTAAATTAGACATTACATAGATTTTATTAGAGATCGTTTAATTGAAAATATATGATATATATTACATAAAAATAATTCTCTAATTATATTAAATATATATATAAATACTTGTGATTTACTAAATTTCATTCCATGCATCAACAAAACAGAATCAACATTTATGCATACATATAGCCTACCATCTGCATGGACAATGTAATCCATTTAATATATCTATATTTAATAGATTGTTAAAAATATAATATAATTAATATATATGATATATAATCCATTAATTACATTCTAGAAATCAGTAAATCATAATATAAGTATTATTATAATGTATAATAAGTCATATCATGTATGAAGAACAAAGCAGATATTACCCGATTCATAGAATAAATAATAATAGGTTAATATAAAATAATAATGAACTAATATAAGGTATTAGATACATAAATTTGTGTTTTTAAAATATTTATAATAAAAATAATTATTTTATAAAGGATATTCATTATTATTATTATTAGTGATAATACATAAGGGAAGGGAATTTCATCTCACTTTTTATATTCATGTCGTGTTCACCACTAGTTTCTTTTTTGTGGTGTATATAATACCCATTAATTTATTCTATGATTATTATTCATAAATTTATTAGCATATAAAAATCAATTCATTGATATTTAATCAATAGGTAATATTTTTCAAATGATACCAAATTAGTAATATTGTTTTTTTCTCAATTTTTTTCCTTGAGACACATGTTTTTGTGCACCTACATCCCTTTTGAGCTGTATTTACATCCATTTGACATGTTATATGTTGAATATAATTATTTTAATTATATTGTAATATTTATATAATTCTATTTTCTTATATTCGGAGTGTGATTCCAATTGACCATGTTGTATGAGTTTATTGAAACAATCTCATTTTTTATTGTGATTTTTTATTATTATGATTCCATTAATGAAATATTATGATTCATTTCCCAAGAAGAAACATGAGATTAATTAACCATTATTTATTAATGATATATCCATATTATATAGAAATTTTTATAATCATCGATACACAGTTTAATTATTATTTTTTTCTAAAAATCTAATCTTATTTCTCTTGTTGGTAGGAAATAAATTTTATTTAAAAAACTATTTTTTAATAAAATAATTACATTATATTCAAATGAACATGAAAGTTAATTTTAATGGAAAATGAATTTAATTTTTTTTATGGGTTTCAATTTTTCCTTTATATATTTTCAAGGATTTTTTCAAATATAATGGTATCTATGTTTTTTGTTGTTTTAAAAAACTATTTTTAATGAAAAAAAATTCCCTCTTGAAATGATTTTATAAGAACATTCAAAATTATATCCCACATAATATGAAATTTTTTGGTGTTACTCATGGATTTTAGAAATAATTAGTTAATATCTCCTTTCATAACAATTATCTAAATGTTTTATGTTATGGTTGCATAATTTTTATGAAACCCTTTTATATTTCATGATCTATAAGCTTTTGAATCACACTTCTTTTCATTGGTTATTATGTTGATGAAATGATTATGAAACATGTATCTTTTTAACTATATTATGATATTATTACATGTTTATGATATTCATTTCATTTCATGGTTCATTATTTGAATGTTCTATTCTATTGGAACATGTATGTATGATTTTATTATAAGATCGGTGGGACCTATATCACCCTCTATTTCATTGGGTAAAGATTTATATCTCATGATATAGACTTAGATGGCCTGTGGAGTTAACCATGACTACTAAAATATCTATGATAGTGGACCATGACTTCCATTATGGTATAATGATTAAACCCATACAACAATGATATCCATGAGAAGGAACCTTGACAACCATTTTGGTATGGGAAGTGAACCCATACTACTAATATGTCCTTACTTGGAACACCATGGCTATAATGGAAATAATTTTATATGATTATATTTCTAATTCAAATTCATGTATTAATATTATGATATACATTCATGGATTATATTTTTTGTTTCCTTATGACTCATTTCTTTTGTTTTTCCCTAACTTTTTTCATGATTCATGTTTTTGATCATATCATATGTAGGTTTTGATCTTGTAATGTTATTATCACATTCTCAAACTATTATTCTCATGATAATGTTCTCATATCTCCCATGATTACCCATACAAGGAATCTAATCTCAACAATTTTAATGTTTCATCAACAATGTTATGATGATATTTATTTTGAATTATGTCCCTAGAAATGGTTCTATTAATTAAGAACCAAGAGGGATATAATACATCTTACATATATACTAGTATTCTTATTTCTATGTTTCGAAAGGACCTAAACTAACATAGTGTTTGAGAATATTTTTCTGTAATGTTTTATGTATTATTAAATAGATATTTAATTTCTATGTATGAATATTTAGAGTCACTATATATGGTACAATATTCATAGTTTTGTTATCCATTAGATTCTATGATGAGAAAACATTACCGAGAATCCGATGGACATGTCTAAGGAAAATTATAAGTGTAGGAAAATGAATTGTAATTTTTTTAATGTACTGAGTGAGATGTTTCAATGAAATAAATCACTATATTTGAAAAATAATATTTATGTGGCTCTTGAACAGATGTAGCTATGGGAAAAAAAATTTACAAGGTTTTTCTAGACTAACTCAGTGTATCCTGTTACACAACAACGATCCCTATTTCAAACCAAGTTCGACACTCCCAATGTATTTTCATTGGAATTCAAAATTATTCATCAGAAATCATGACTAATTTAAATATTAATTTGGTAATGTTTAATGTATGTTAACCAATATGTGTCATAAATTAATGTGGGAATCAATTTTTTGACATCCTATAAGGGTTTTTTCCTGACTACGTTGTTCCACACTATGATTAAAATTTCATACTATATGACTGATAGTTCTAATCAATGGATGGATCCGAAAGGTAGCATGTTAATGGTGATTCAGATAAAAAACTCAATGATTTTACATATGAGGAAATGAATTATATGGGATATGGAATTAAAAATCAGGTTTATTTTCTCTCAAAACGTTATGAGGATATAAATTATGATTGGATCCCAAATGAGAAATGTGGGGACCAAAATTCTAGTAAGACTTTCATGAAGAAATTTACATCTTCTTTTAGTTGGTCATATGATCCACGTTTTCGTGATAAATACTTCAGTAATAATGAAAATATATTCTCTGTACTCCATTTTTCATAGGAAGAGAAATATGTTTTGGCTATTTTTCAACTAGATGGAAAAGTAACTAGTGGTGAAATCTAATTATGAATTTGAACTAGAAATATGAGATTTAATCTCTCGATTTTGATTAGTTAAAGAAAATATTTTTCAATTTGTAAATTCTTCAGATTATTATTACTATAATGCCGAAATATTTAGTCATGTTAAAACAAAGGGATGGTGAATTTATTATACCGATGAGGCAGATTTCACATGTCTTGTAAGGCACCCTTCAGAAACTATCTTTTAACCTGAAAGAAGTTTATATAGATTCATATATGTCTTCAATAGATGTCCAGTATAGGATTTTTCTATAAGATCCATTTTAATCTATAAATATATTTTATGTTGTGATATCATGTTTTAAATAGATATTGTTGTCACATATCAATCCCATTGTGTTGAAAAAAATGATGATGGGGTTTAGACTAATGTCTAAAAACCATAAAGATGAGAAGATTATTTTTCTATTATGCTATATGGTTGGGAAGATTCACGGAGTAAATTTCAATGAGGGGTATACATAATGATTTTGTATAGAATATATGGGAATAAAAAATTTGATTTCTGAAATAATGTGATGAAGTTATCTAATGGTGAGAATGGAGAAAAAGGTTCATAGAATTCTGATCACCCACTTTAGTGATACAAGTGCATGAAGTATGGGAATTATGATAAACCTATTGGATGCTGATTACCAGCGACGTGAGCTACAAATTATGAAGAGAGGAAAGGTGAAATCTGATGTAATCATTATTTTCTGACTAGGGTGAAATTACAATGTTGTGAATTATAATCGTACCATCCACACTAGAACTGATATTATCTTATTTGATTTTGGATCTATCCACATGTTCATATCAAATGATTTATATAAGGGTGTTATGATACCCCCCATGAAGTAGATGTCTAATAATAAGTATGGACCACAAGTGGTATAATAATTTAATCTATACTATATTATATTTTTTTGGTTTATCATTATGGTAATGTGATTCCAAAACATCCTTCAATTATTCCATTAGTTGTATTTGATGAAATATTATGAATGAATTTAATTTATTTAGATAAAATAAATACAATTTTTTTATTAAGGTATGTTTTTTTTATATTTCAAACCATTTTCTGATCATCCATCAATGTGATGATAGTTATTAACTTCATGTAGAGATTGAGTCTAGTGTATGGTTCTTAGTTCCCATTCAAAATAGATGTTTATCTCGATTTGTTTTGGAGAAAATTTGTAACATCCCAAGTAATTAATGAATAATATATTTTCCGATCTATGTCTATTTATGAATTAGATAGTGTTTCAGAGGATTAAAATGAGAATACATCCAATCTTAAGCATGGAATACACTTATATTTTTAAAAGATTGTTTTACTTTATTTTGATAGAAAACCTTTTTTAAATAAAAATTTTGACAATTTTATAAGAACTATTTGTCAAAATAAACTTATTCATTATTATTGGGACATTTAAATTTACTTTGGATTATTTTTTGTTATTTTTCTCACAATGTTCACTTTTTTAATGAATAGTGAAAATACTGCAGTTTACATCAAAAATGCTTTTTCATCTAATTTAATTATATGGTTAGATTATCTTATTAATTAGTTTTAATGTTTAATTATAATATATTATTACCATCTAATCTAATGGTGGTAATTATAATTAATTTTACTTTGGAATTGGGCAAAAACAAGTGAAAACCTTTTCATAGATACTGTTTCAAAAAAACCTGCTATATGTTTTGACTATGGAAATTATTTTTAAATTTATTATTGCATTTTATATGTTTTTAATTTGGTAAAATGGATTCAATATTTGTAATCAGAAGGTCCAATTTATTTTATTAAGAGGCTTTTGTTTTTTGACATTATGAATATTAAGGACGGTAATTATCTTTAATTATCGTGATTAATTAGTAATCCGGTAGTTAAGGGTAATAAAATAATATCATAATAATAAAAAATGAACCCAACATGTGTCCTAATTATACTTGTTGTGTCATCGACGACCATGGGATGCCCTGTTCCAAACATAGGGACCCCATGGTATCACTTTTGGGTGATAATGACACTTTATCATTTTATTTTTAAAGAAAGGAGAATATCACAACTGTATGTAACACCTAAGTAAAACAATTTTAATTTTGTATACACAAATGATATATTGGACTATAAATTGTCATTGGATAGAAAAAAATATTTCCTAAATCATAGTATTTATTTTTATAATTTTTAGACATTAAATAAATTAAATTTTTTATGACGCCGTGATGATGCAGTGATTACCTCATTAATGAACGATTTAAATAAAATCAAAAGATAATGTATCATCTAAAACATACACATGTAAAAAACCTATTTTATGAGTATATTTATAACCCTTATCACTTTAGACTCGAAATATATCAATGTGGGACCTTTAAAATTCGAAACTCATTTCAATATAAAGTAGCATTTCCTGACTTTCCAAGAGTGCCCCTCTTCCCTCTTATAAAAGGCCGCCACCTCTACATCCTTACCCACAAATCTCAATCCATTTCCTCGGACAAGCTCTGCTCATTTTATCTCTTCAAATCCCTATATTCATCCTAGAAGACTTACCTTATGCCGAAAGCTCTTCAAGAATCTCTTTTGGTTCAAACCATGAGGAGTTACCAGATTTAAAGGTAATGTATTCACTTGTGTTCTTTTGTTATATTTTACTTCTCCAACCCCCTAAACTGTTTTTATTAATTTCTTTTTTAACAACACAAGTATATTAAATATACTAGGATGTGGCTATAATATGTATTTGAGCTATATTTACACACACCTACATTTAATGGTTAAAGAACATACTGTTTCCGTGGATGGTGAATTTTTGCCTCACGAAATGATGATTATTCAATATTATTCTAACACCTTCAAGGGTGGCCATTAAGATGTAAATATATTTCTATGTGATATATAATATGTTTATGTTTTCCTTAATCTTCTGTAATTTTTATTTATGGCATACCATTATGGTTTCCATTATGGGTAAACGTGATATCATTATTTTAGGAAGTGCGGACTACCCCCTGCTCAAATTTATTTGATTCGTTAATGCCATATGTGGGATGTATAAAGGATGGATTTAATGATATTATATATCTTATTATACTGTAATTATAATACACCTTTATATCATTATGATTTCATTCATTTAAATACGAAATAGAAATGAATGTAGCGTTCATGCGTACGTACAGCTTACCATCTCCATGAATGGTCCATTTCATTTCTTACCTCTAAATGTTATGTAATATTATAAATGCATTCATATACTAGAATTGTATGATATATATGATATCTACATCATGAATATAATTATGGATATAATGGATATTTTACCACATGAACAACTTGTAATTACAAGAAGTTTATTTTTGGCTCAAGTACCAATGATCGACAAAACGACAGTTACTATCTTAAATAATTACATAGTGTTCAAAACATGGTAATAAGTGATATAAAAGTAAAAATGAACTTCACAAAGGTTCTTAAGAAAGTATAAATTAAATCATTTTTATTATTCAAGAGGTTAAAGAATGATCGAGTCATGTCGGACCCAAGGTAGGGGACTTCATCTCTATCCCCTTTCATCGAGGCATATTTTGTTTTATACACAACATTATTTTATATGGTGTATAAACCCTATTGACTTTTAATTTTATTCAAAAGGAATCATTTTATATGAAGTGTTTTACTAAACGATAAAAGGGAATGTTTTTGTCATACGTATGTGGCGACAACGACTTCTCTGCCACTGTGGCCATTATTTGAGTTTCAGCTTCCTCTACAAGCCAAATCTTTTTTAAATGAAAAATAAATACCATGTTTTACTTTTCTTTTATTTGGGTTTTGAAAATGGTTTTGATAATATTTCTATTATATCAATGTTTTGTATTGATAACATGTGATTGAAATGTGGAACTACTATGTTTCCTTTATGCATGTTTTATGTGATATGATTATGTTATGGTTCGTGGCCATTGTTTATGAGTACTGTTGGTTATGTGATAAACTAAGGGAAGGTGAGCCCGATATAGCTCTCCAATGCATTGGGTAATGCGAAGGGGTTAAACACTAAGGTTTCTACAAAGAGATTTTGGGAATATACTGTGATGGGTATTCCAAACGTAACCATGAGGGTTACACCCTACGTAAGAATGTTATGAATGCCTCAAATTACCTTTATGTTTTATGATTTATATGATTTATTCATGATTTGATGAGGTATCTTAAAATGATTATGTTTCATGAGTAAAGTATGATTTCATACATGGACTAATGTTTTCATTTCGTACTTTTATATCCCTTACTGAGCTTTTTATGCTCATCCCATGTTTTTGAAATCTTTTCCACCAGTCATGGGAAAGGTACATGATGTGATGATAGTGTCAAGGAAGTGTCAATAATGAATCCATGATTTATTTTAAATATGTTTATGTTTAAGGGGAAAATGAGAACTATATTTATGTAACCACTTTGTTTAAATGTGGAATGTAATGCATCATTTATGATAAAATTCTATAAAACTCTAAACCTGAAAAGATCCTCAATGTGTATTCTTGAAATAACTCAAGATAATGTAATGTTTAATGATGGGGCCTTATAAAACTGATGGTTATGATATGTTTATTGTTTAAGAATTTGTGGATTTCTTTACAAAAGAGATTCCTAGACTTCCACCGAAACATGATTCTGAGTTCTAAATTGAACCCACACCTAGTTCCACATATTTATTAAACTATCTATATTGAATGAAACCAATTGAGTTATAGGAACTGGAGAAGTAACTCATAAAAACCATGATGATGTATTCATTCAACACAGTGTGTCACCCTGGGGTGTGTATGTTCTTCTAGTGAAAAATATTTTCAGATCAATGAGACTCTCAGTTGATTATTGTGATTTGAGATATATCACAATCAAGAAAATGTATCCTCTTACACATATTTATTACTTGTTTTATCAAATATAAAGTGCTCAAAACTTTTCCAAGATTAAACTATATTTAAAATATCAACAATTGAGGGTCATGAATAACAATATACAAATAAAAACGTTCCATAGAAGGTATGGAAAATATGAAAATATAGTGGTTCATTATTTCATAATAATTATACTTCTATCTTCATGGATTTGATGAATAGAATATTTAGAGATAACTTAAGTCATTTTGTAGTAGTTTTTAAGATGATATATCTATATATTCAGAAATCCTAGAAGAACAAAAATGTCAACTGATAATTTAACTAATGTCCCTACGGAAGGATAAAATATATGAAAATTTTATAATGTGTGAATTATGGATATAAGTGATTTCATTTTTTGGCCATATAATTTCAAGAGATGGTGTAGAGGTAGAGCCATCAGAGGAAAAGGCAATTTAATGATGGACTTATCTAACAATGATGAATGAGATCAGTAGAATTCATGGTCCATTTTGATATTATCAATAGTTTAGGGATAATTTCTCATTACTATCTAGTACATTGACCAATTATCTCAGAAGGGTGTCATATTCCTTTGGATAGATGAATGTGAGGAAAATATCATAGAACTGTATAGAAGGTCTGTCAATGTACATGTTCTTACATTACCCTATAGTGGATAAGGATGTCTAATCCATAGTGATGCATCTAATATTATGTTGGGATTTTTTCATATTTAGAGTAACAGGGTTATATCAGATATTTCATGGATGCAGATGATCCATGGGAAATATTACCAAACTAATTATTTGGAGTTAGATTCAATTATATTTTCCATAAAGATATGTTTGTATTATTTGTAGGGAGAAAAGTATGATATAAGTACTGATCATTAATTCGTGAAATATATATTACATAGAACGTGTTAATAATACATTAGATAAGATGTTTAGAGTTGATAATGGATTATTACTAAAAAATAAATTAGCACCCTAGGAAATATAACAAGGAATATGATTCGTTTATTCCAACGGATCATGATAACTTATCTGAGATGATGATTGAGAAAGATACAACATTTCTTTATTTGGAAATGATGGCCCTAGAAATCCTAAAGGAAGGGAAAAAATAATTCCTTTTTCAAATAAATGTTCATCCCCTGTCCATGTGAATATTAATGATGCATAAAAGGAATATACATATATGGAAAGGAATGTTAGAAATGTTCATGAGTTTAACCTTAATCTAGATGGTATTATATTGTTCAAGAACTATGTATTTGTTCTTCAACAGAAAACATAAAGAAGAATGTATTAGAGGATGGTCATAATTCATCATTATCTAACTATCATGGAAATACAAAGATGTATATGAACTAGAAAAAAATACATTTCATGGGAAAAAATGAATCAAAAAACAATATAGTATGTATCTCTATTCATAATATTCCAACAAGTTAAGGCTAAAATAAAAAATTCTAAAGGTATTCTGCATTTATTACAGATACCAAAATGAAAATGAGAGAATACCACTATTGATTTTGTCCTTGGACTATCCAAAACCTCATAAGGGGTTATTTTTATATGTTTGTTTGTATATTTTTATACAAATTCATCACAATTCCCCATTATTATAAAATAATTCTCTATTAATCAACGTTCTATGATATAAATTAAGGATGTTGTAAGTTTGAATGGTTTACAACATTAAATTTGATCTCATTCTTATATATGAATTTACCAATGTTCTAGAAATGTTTTCAAAAAGAACTTTATAATGAATTATATTTCAACACTACTTATCATCCTCATATAAATGGTAATCCTACTGAATAATTCAAACCCTAGTGGATATATTGGTATTTTTTCATTGAATTTCAAAGGTTGTTGGAATAACCTCTTTACTCTTATTTATTTGTCATAAAAAAATGTATTTCAATCAACCAATCATATGGTACCTTAGTATTCCATATATTTTATGTAATGTATATATCCAACGTGATGGGATGAAGTTAGAGAATGAAATACATTGGGGACTGAGATCACTAAAGAAATGATCATGAATGTCATAACTATTCAGCAACATATCAAGGTAGTTCAAAGTCATCATAAATGTTTTGATGATAACCAAAAGATTGATATAAATTTTTATTTTTGAGTGATATTGATTCTATGAATCTCTCCCTAGAATTATGTTATGAGGATGAGAATGAAATGGAATTTAATCCTTAGGTATATCATGCCCTTTGTAATTTTTGATCGTATCAAGACTGTATCCCGTCACTTTTATCATTACCCAAATCAATTTCAACTCCATGATGGGTTATATCTATATATACTTAGGAAGTGCATAAATTACCATTCAAATGTACTGAACTCATAGGTCATACTGCAAGAAAGTGATATTTATTGATAGTTACAACAAATTGAGATTATAAATCATAAAATGAATGTTATACGAGATAACACCACTCAAAATGTGAGAGTAATATGTAGAAATAACCAGTTATAGGAAACTACATGGGATAATGATGATTCTATTATGTACACATATCCTCATTATATTTTACTAGAATGAAACTTTTGAGGAAAAAATCCTTTTTATTTGGTTAAAATTTCTCACATAGAGTTATTATATACATTGTTTCTCTCATGTTATTTAATTTTCCCTAATATATTTCATTTCACTAAGTTAAAAATTCATATCACATCAGACAAACTAGGATTCCCAAAATTAATCACCGATATGGAATGCGTTACAAGAAAAATAGAGTTTCTAATAAACATCATTTCGTTGATGAAATTATTTACAAAATATAATTATAACCCATATAGTAAACATATCAATAGGAATTGTAATTGATACATATAAAATATTATTTATAATACGTTTTTATAAATAATAAATTTTTTTAATAAATTATTTTTTTAACTTTACTATATGTTCAAGAGTATTATTTTTTCTAATATACTAAATTTCACATCCTTTCATGAAAAATATTAAATATACATTTAGACACATTTATATGATTAATTTGAAAGAAAACATCATTTTTTAATTTAAAATGATGAAATTAGCTTATATAAATTTTTTTTGGTTTTCTGATAAACACCATTTTTGGATGAATTGGAAAAAATTTAGAATTGTTTTTCAAATTATTTTTTCTTATATTTTATTTTTATAGTTAAATTATATATTATTTTCATTTAAAATTAATAAAAATTTAAATATAGATAAATAAATCCAATTTGGTCCATGGAAGAAATATCATATTGAAATTAGATATAAAGACTTAACAAAATTTTGATCATTTTTACTTTAGACCCTACAATGTCATCCCATTTTTTGGGTTTTAATTTAACATTAATTAATTCCACCGCTGTGGGGGATATTTTTAGAAAATTATTCACTATTTTGAATCTGAATGATTTATATTGTTTAATATGTTCAACATATTATTTGACAAAATACAAAAGTGAAAGGGATTAAAATAAATTACAACGATTAATCGAAAAAATTGCTAAAACGAATAAAACATAAACATAATACCCAAAAAACCTAGAAATAACTAAATCATTATCTATTTAAAGAGATAATGGTTAAAAATCCAAATAATGTTTGATGAACAAATATGGAATTACATGAAGCCTAGAATTATCAATAAGAGGGTAATAAAATGTCATAATATAAACATATTAGGTATTAGATACAGTTCAATAAAAGGTTTACAATAAACACAAATTTATTATATACATGTTATTTTATCTGTGTTAAGAGAATCGAGATATATAGTAAGGGAATTTTATCTCAATTTTTATATCCGTGAGATGCATGTCATGTACACTATATGTTTATTTTATGTGGTGTATATACTGACCAAGAATGTATTCTATGTTTATTAATTGTATATTTATGTGTATTTAAATATCCATTCAATAATATTTATTTTATGGGGTTTATGTATAATATGTGAAAAAATGATATGATAGATTTTAACAAAAAACTTTCATTGAAACACATTCTTTGTTATGAACCTACAGTCATTTATAAGATGTATTTACATCCATTTGACATGTTATACCATGAATCTCCTTGTTTTATTGATATTTTATGCTTTATTTATTTATTTTTTCATACATGGAGAGAATGAAACTATGATACTATGTGGTATGAGTTTATTGAAACTATCTTATAATTTATAATATTTTTTATGATTATTCCTTCTTTAATGAAATATTATTATCCATTTCCAATGAACCCTCGTCAGTTATCTAATCCTCCATTTTCTCAAGATATATATTTTTTCTAGTACTATTGGTCCACTCTTTTGTACTCAATATAATTAATAAAATGATTTTACAAAAAATATAACAGTATATATTTCATCGGTTGGAAATCTATTTATTTCAGAAAACAAGATTTATAAAATTAAAAATTGTTTTAAAATGGTCATGGAAGACCGTTTTCAATGAAAAATTATATAAATTTATTTATGTTTTAAAATATTTCTATAATTGGTTTTCATATGCATATTAAATGATAAATGTTTTCCAAATAATTTTTTTTTTGTAAAAAATGTTTTTTAAAGAACTTATTTTGTTCAAGAAATGTTTTTAAAATATCATTCATATTTATTTTGTATATAAGATTACATCCTTTGGTGTTACTCATTTATCTCAAGGTGAATGATTTTTTTTCTTCATATTTATTATCTAAATGTTTAATTTTTTATATAATATTGTATATGAAATCCACTTCTCATTCATTGGTTATATGCTTATTAACACACTTATTTTTAGGAGTTATTATTTTTATGAAAGGATTTTAAAAAAAATTATTTTTCCACATGTTATACTATTATTACATGTTTATGATACCCATTTCATTTCATGGTTTATGAGATGATTGTTTATAACCCTGTGGAATGTGTATGCTTGATTTAATAATGATATAGGTGGAACCTATATCACCATCAAATTCATTAGGTAATGATGTGTATCTCATTATATTGAAAAATATGGTCTTTGGTGTGAACCATTTCAGTTCAGATATATATGAGAGTGAATTGTGACTACTAATAATGTCTGTGGTGTCAACTCATACTAATAATATTTCCATGGGGGTGAATCAATACTACCAATATGGTATAGGGAACGAACTCGTACTACTAATATGAACACGGAAAATATGTCTTTGATACTATGGAAATAATGTAATGTGATTTTGTGAATACCACAATTCCATGTATTATTCCTATTTTATGATTTTTTTTATTACATTATTTTTTCCTTATGATTCATTTCCTATTAACATCCATGATTTATGTCATGATTTATATTTATAATTATATTATATGATGTGTATGATCATTTAATGCTATGATCACATTATAATTACCCAATGCTCATGGTTATGCTTAAATATATCCCATGTTTACCCTTACTAAGAATGTAATCTCAATTCATTTTATAAATACTTCCCTAGGTTATGAATATATATTATGTATTATGTTTCTAAGAAGTTTCATAGACATAAAAACATATTGGGATATATTATACCTCACTTATGTAAAAGAGTTCTTATTTCCATGTTTCTAAATGAAATAATGTAACAATGTCTATGGGTATTTGATTTTGTAATGTATTAAATATTCTAAAAAATTGATTTAATATTATTATATTAAAATCATGTTTTTCAATATATATGTAAGTTAAAAATTAGTATAATACATTTTACACCACCATGGAACCATAAAATAGTATAATGTTGTAACTATGTAAGTGCACAATTGATTCACAGTTAGTCAAAACCTTGTGACTCTATAGGGGGAACATTTAAAAATGATATATTGTGAAAAAGATTTTTGTTGAATTTTTTTTAACATTGTGATCCAACTGTTTGAAGGGTTGTATTTGGAGAGTATTTCAATATTATTTTTTCATGGTTTGGTAAACTATGTAGCTAAAAAATGTAAAAAACTATTATAACTCATAAAAATGATGATTAAATCTAAATTATGTACCTAATGACACATTAATTATATAATATCTCAATAAAGAATTTAATTTTTCCCACTAGCCTTGAGAGACGATCCTTTTGAAATGGAAGTGATTCTTCATTAAATAAAATTGAATTTTGGGTTTGGATTTGATAGTATGTACCCATTTATACAATTTCATTATTAAATGATGGTTCTTATATATACCATAACTATATATCTAAAATTTAATGCATTTATGTATGTGTTCGGAATATCGTATGATGAATGTTGTTTTAATAAATTAATGGGAATGTGGGTTGTGATAAAATCAGTATGTTATTTAGTTTCATTCACTGTTTTTTTAAATTTTACAAAGTTGGTGGAACCTATCTTATCTCAACATAATTTTGAAAATAAATTCATTGTTTTTATGAAATTGATTTCTGGTAATGGATATGAAATGACTTCATTATTGTTGATGGAAACCCGTTTTTGTTAGGTTTTTTTGAATTTATATAAAATTTATGAATTCCATAAAAACACCATAAGTTTATATTTTAATATAATGACTAAATAATATAATGTTTTCTTGATTCATGTTATGAGGTTACTGAATTTTTTTTAAAATTTAATGCATTAATATGTAATGTTTGGAAATAGTTATTTTGAATACTTGGTTTGTGTAAATGAATTCACAGTCATATCATTAATGAAGGGGTGAATTCCATTAGATAATTTTTTATTGTTCACTATGGGATGACTTGTTGGATCATAGATAGGCCAATAATGATAATTCAACGATAACCTATTAATACATGGTGCGTGTGTGTGTAGATACCTGACTATGTGTCTGCCAAATAAATGAGGAAATATTTATTCTTGAAATTATTTTCTATGTAAATAGATCATGGTTTTTATATAAACTATTTTATATGATTTATAAATCTTTTATTTTATTTGTGATGAAATATTTCCTCATAGTGGAGTGAATTGGGATATCATTGGGTAGGTCCTAATAATTGTATATTTAACTCTTACAAGGGAATCATTCTAGATTTATAGATATCATCTATCAATATATTGTTAAAGTAAATGAATCGGAGTAATTTAATGATTCTTATTGATATTAGGGGAATTGAATTTGTTGTTTCAGGATATAGTGGATTGGATGTTGTTGGTTGATGTCACATGGATATTTATTGTTTTGTGGTCACTTGGTTATCTTTTAGCATTTCATTTGGTTTCCTCTTATACTCTGATATTTTTTTTATCATTATGTTTTGTGTTGTATTTTATACTAATTCATTATATAGTGGTTTTGTTGGTTATTGATTATATAGTTTCAATTTTCAATAACTAATAAGAAATAATAACCCAATTATTTGTGTTTAACATTGAAATTATTTCCATTCATTGATAACTTGTGGATTTCACCTAATACATAGTTGAACACATGATATATCTGAATCCAACGTGGAGGGGTAGGATTTTATTGAGTAATTAATGAGTCAAAAATTATCATGTCACATTATTTTATATGTTACATGTATTTGATAAAATATTTATTATTTAAGAGACATGATTATCATATCATTAATTAAATGTTTCTATATATAAGAGGTTAATTATTTTTGGCAAGAAATTTGATGTTTATTGAAATTAATAATTCTTGTATAATTTGGGAGATGTTCAAAATCATTATAATTATTCACCCTGTAAATGTTAGTTCTCTTGTCTCTATAATTCTTGCTCCAAGAGCGATGCTGTGATGTTCTGAAAAATTTGATCTGTGACACTCATCCACGATTGGTGTAATTGTGTTTTCATGATAACATGTATATCAAATTATTCATTTATATTCCATACTAAAACTTAAAAATCAATTATCGATGAAACAAAATATATTTTCGACTTTTTTTAAAATGATATTTTTATTGAATTGGTACCCTCATGTAACAATAATAAATAATTATAAAAACACATGTTGTCTCCAAATAAGATGAGTTTTGTTTCTAATTTTTACTTCATGATAATATATTTTAAAAATCATTCATTGGTCAATTATTATGTTTTTCAACAGTAGTGATGAAATTTAAAAGTGATTTATTTGTAAAATATTAATTTCCCATGATTTTTACATCAACATCACTACTATTACTAATAAAAGGTATAAATGTTATATTTTGACTTCTTAAATTGGATTAAAATTATTATTTTCTGATTTCTAGCAGAAGGATTCATGAAATTTTTTATTACATTAACAATGATTTGATCTATGTCTATGAATCTGTGTTGTGGACATCCTGAAATTTATAATCACATTTTTACAATAAATTTAAATAATATATATATATATATATTCTAGAGTATATTTATTTATTTAAATGTGGGTGTTTACCAGTTCCAAACTCCAAGATGAAGCACTATTTTGAGAAATTATATACTTATAAATTTAAACCATATGTTTTAAAAAAAAATGTAATACCTTACATATATAAATTTTTTTTTTTAAAATATATAATGAACTTTATAGAGAATGATTTTCATGTTTTTATTGGTATGGTTTTCTTGAGGGATCTATATTTGTTGGGAAATTATTCTTCACCATATATAAAAACCTAATTGAAAGATAGGTATGGCCTAAAATAACATTTTATATGTTGATAGAAATTTCATAGCATCATTCTATGAATCCAGGGGTTATGGGTGACTGTAGTGATCATATGAAAATTTATTCACGTTTGAAAGAACTTATCACTTGATGGGAAATGAAAATAAATGAATGAATAAGTATTTATTTTATTCTATATCTATCATCTTTATAGTTCAATTTAATATTTCATATTTAATTACTAGGTGTTAGATAATATTTTTGATTATTCATTATTATTTATATATATTATGAACAGATTTTTAGAATCATTATAAGATGTAAGGTGATATATTCATGAAGATGATAAATTTTGATTCCTATGTCATTACTGGTACAAAAATGACTTCTATGTTTCCATAGTGATTAATTCTACTTGGGATATTTTTTTATAATAATTATTACAAATATCATTTATCTATTTTGTGAAATGTAAAAGATAATATATTATTTAATTTGGGAATTAAGGTTAATTATTGGGGTTTTATACTCTATTACTAGTTTAGACATACTTGAATCATCTATAATCACTAATGAGTAATATATTAGTCTAAAAATGTTGTAGAAAGATAATTATTTGACATGTAAATATATATATATATATAATAGGGATGTACAATATACATTAAATATATGATTTTGTGATAAAAACTGCAACTATTATCAATAAATTTACTAATAATTTAAAAGAAAAATAAACCTATTAATACAAAGGAATGTGATAATGCTTCAAAAAATAAATTTGTTTGATAATATAAAATTTTATAGAGCATAGATGAATGAAAAAATTCTTAAAATTATTTCAATTAATGGATATAATTTTATGATTTTTTTGTGATGATATTAATTTTCATGGTAATATAATTTCAACACATTCAGTGGGATTATCAGTGGATATCATTACCAGTTTTTCATCAGTAAATAAATTATAAGATGGAGAGATTAATAAAAACATATTTTATTAAATAATTCAAATATAGGATGACAGTATTTCATGCATCGATGAAAATATTTATATTTTTTTCAATTACATCCATTAATGATTAAGACATAATTTCATAATTGATGTTATCACAATAATATATATTCCATATACAATGTAAAATTAATATTTTATTATAATAAATATGATGTATTGATTATATCAGAATTTAGTTTCATAAATATATATTGATTGTAAAATATATTTCAATAAATAAACATGAATTAATAAATAAACAATGTCCTAAGTAATTATCCTAATATATATCTATATATTACATTAATATTATAAAACGAAAATTATTTATCAATTGAATGTATATATTCCTATACAAGGTTGAACATATCCACTTAAGGTAGTGGGAGTAATATAGAGTTGAATAACTATATGGTAATGATGCACATAGTAATGATTACAAAAATTATTTAGGGAAAATAATGTATGAGGGAAACATTCTACGTAGGAATGATAAATCAAATGGAGATCGTTTTATAGCCACACATAAGTTGTGATATATTATTAAATGAGAGTAATAAATATTATTTCAGAAATATTGTAATAATATAAAATATGATGTAGGAAATTTGAATATGAATTCAAAAATTGGAATCCATGTGTGAAAATCTAGATTCTTTTTGTTGTAAGATTCTATAACATATTTAAACCCAATGGTAGGTATACAAAAAAAACTACAATTTTTTTAAAACTAATGGTATCAATATTGAGAAATTATTCATACGAAGTTTTAATTTTTAAATCAATTTTAATTATTTCTATAAAAACAATTTTACATTATCATAATATTTGGTATCACATTTCATCAATAGTTTTATACCAGAATCAATTTTCAAAAATAATATATGTTGTTAATAGGAATGTTTTTTCACAAAATTTCATTCAAATCAACAATGAATGATTAAAATATAAAATTTTATTTTAATAGTATAATCATGAATGTAGAATATTATTTTGTAATGAAATATTTCCATGTGTATATACGATTGTATTAGGACTGTCAAAGTTTTTTATATAAACTATATTTTAGGACATATGAGAAACTCATTCTTATCCTACAGATATTTATAAATATATTTGACGTTACTCTATAAATTGTTTTTTAAAATATTGAAAAAACATCGGAATAATGTGATCTCATTAGGTATAAATATCGGTATTATAGATAAAGTCAATGTATATAATATAATAAGATATTGGAAATTAGAAAAAACTATATTTCATTATAAAATTGCTTCCAAGGTCACATATCCTAAAAACAATGAAGAATTGTATAAGACATCAGGGGAGACAAACATATATATTATAGATCAATACATTTTATTGGTCTATTAATCTCAAATATTTCACAATTTCATAAATAAATAACAATAATTATAATAATAATTATATGAAAGATTAGGTAAATCTAGGAAACTACAAATTAAGGGGAGAGTGTTATCAAAATTATAATAAAAAATATTTATGGGATATGAAATAGGGTCATATAAAAGAAAGGAAATGTTGTTTAAAAGGGGAAAATGAAGACATCTTGTATATTAATTGACACCAAATTGAATTACGTATAAGTAAATAAGATATAAATTATATTTCAATGTTGTTTTATCAAAATTTAAATGTCTTCTGTATGTTTTCTATTTTTAATTAGATAATGAAGTAGTATTAATTTTGAATTTTATTTAACAATTTATTGTAATCATAATTATACTGTTTCGTATTATCATCTCAATTTTCTAAAAAATAGACAAAAAATAAGAGTTATCCATGAGGATAAATTATTTGGAAATAATTGTCTATCCATAAATGAATATTTTATAATCCCAATGAATATATTTATTACATTTTATATGAATATTAATTTCATGTGATTTATAACTGGATAATCGTTATCATGTTTTATTTAGAAATATTTAGAGTGATGTAAAATTGAGTACCCAATACACAACTAAAGAACTTATCGATTATAATATTAGGTATAAAGTGAGTTACCATTGATGTTATCATATGATAACAGTTATGCATCATCTAATAGCACTATTTATATTTTATTGTAAATAGATATTTTACTGAATTTAAATTTTATAATACTTTATATCTATAATTTGGATATATTATATAATATTAATTTATTCATAATTATTTCACCTATGGACATGATATATCAAATTGACATCAACCAATTAATTTTTAACATTCATGTGGATGGGTTTAATATTCCATGGGACTTAATTTCCTGAAATTCAAATTTTTTAATCGTAGTAATGTGTGATAACAAAGAAAAGACACTTATATGATTAATATAATATTTTTTTACATTTTTTCATATTTATGATCACATTTATTTGTATATAAAAAATAGATCATAATCAATGAATAACATTTCATTTCTTATTTATAATAAATATAATAACTATGAAAATTATATTTTTGTATATTTATCTAAGATTAGATGCATCATTGGTGTATAATATTCATTGAATTATAATGACTTCGTTTTCTCAATAAATAATGAAGAGTTATAATAAACCAAATTGATAGAGACAATAATACCTTTATTTCTTAAATGATCATGGTAGATGAAACTAATACTTCATTACATATTCATTAAAATAATTATTATTCATGTTATAATGTTGACACTAGATAAGAATCACTATTTCTAAGATATCATGTGAAAAATATTTTATGTTACACAGTGAAAGTTCATATTAATGTTTAATTTCTATGAAAATACCATTTATCTTTTCGGTTTATTATATGTTTCCAACTACCACTCCAGGTTTTTGAAAATGAATCATTAATATATTTATTTTGTTTTAGAAGGTAAAACACAAGGAATATATAGAATATTATCATGTTATAATGATAGTGTATTTGCGACATGGCTAGCTCAATAGTGTGGGTTGGGTTTTGTCTGGGGATTATATATCATAACATTATCGAAAAATTAAATAAATTTTTTTTAGAATAGTATGTGTTGTGTTTATGAATATATTTTTTACATGTTATGATATGAATAATGAAAATAAATTATAATGAAAACAAAATATTGATCGATTGTTTTATATTTTACAGCGTTTGAAAATTATTTATTTTATTGACCCATATTAAATCATAGGAATTTATCATAAACATTCCAATTATTTGATAAATCATATTCATTATTAACACCATGTTCTATATAGAATAAATTCTATTTAGTGAATATTTTTATGGATAGTAGTTTTTGCAGGCCAATTTGAATTTTTTTATCTTTGAAATCCTTATATATGTAGAGTGGAGACCATATTAAGATTGAATATAAATCCCATTAATTTGGGAGCACCACCCTACTCCCTCATGCTTTGGATAGAGTAAATGTGATGATCCATGTACATTGATCCATCTTCATTATCTTGTATCAAATCAATGGTTTTATGAATCTTGTTGGTACCTTGAAGGTGTCATCAATTATCTTCACTAGAATATAGAAACTGATGATTTATTCATCACTAGGATATTAGATCATATGTAGATGATCTATAGAATTCCAAATTTTATTCAACTATGAAACCATCACACATAATGGTAGAAAAAAATAATCAATCCAAATTCAAAGTTTCAAATTTTATTATTTTTATTTAATTATTTTATAATTATGATATGATTTTTTTAGATTACGATGTGGGGTTAAACCGGTAATGAAGTGGTGATATTTATCGTAAGATAATATATATATTTACTAAAATGTTTTGATTCCACTATAAAATAGATAACAATAATACAACATCCATGTGACCACAAATTCTAGAAATTTAATTTTTTTTAAATCAATTATAATAGAATTTCTACGAAACAACTTCTGGTCTATTAAAGATATGATAACACAAAAATATATAAAGAATTATTAAACACAATTAAATAAACTCATGAAAATAAATACATGAAACATAATGTGATTTCTATTAAAAAATAAAATGAATTTGTACTATACACCATATATGGGATCTTCTAGCATCATTAAGAAATTAATTATAAAAATCATAAAGAACTATTTGTCATATTCCATCGTGATTGTTGTATCCATGTGTTGAACATAATCACAAAATTCTCATGTTGAGGTTTTCATTCATCCAAAAAATTTATGTTCTTAACAAGGTAATATTGTGAGGAAGATGTTATCATCATAAAAATACTGGACAATGAGAGAATATGCGAGGATTAAATAAACCTAAAACCCCATATCAATTCTTCTGTCTCATATTATTTTAATATAACATAATATTATATAATTAATGAATTTAATTATTTATTATAAGTATATTTAATAATATACCACTCATTGTTACAGTTTTCCAAATATTTCTCCCTATCATTTCAACTTTTGAATGTTTTTACCTAATGGCGGTGTAAAATGCTGAGATTTTAAAATATATTTCACTTTAATAATTAAATTGGTTTAATAGATTATAAATCTTTAATCCCTTATCTAATTTGACCAATTAATATACATTATGAAATTAAGAATATAACATGGTATTATAATTAAATATAATTGTAGAAAATAATTAATATACGTCACATATTAAAAATAATTTTACCAAATTATCATTTTTGGAAAAGATTATTTAAGATAAATTTTTTATAACATATTATTTATTGAATTTTTTTTTCATAATAATTGAAATTTTTCCAACATATACATAATTAATTAATTATAAATATATTGGTTTTAAAATAAAATAAATGAATATCAAGATAAAAAGAAAATTTATAAAGAAAATTATTTATAAATAAAATATATTTTTATCATAATAAATTAAATTGTAACTACTGATGATTAATATAAAAAATAATTTTAATATATCTTGATAAATCAAATTCATTTCGTGATTTTTAATAATAATATAATTATGATAAAATCTGTTTTTTTTATAGAATGTAATCATCTAAAAACTGATTTCATTAAATTTTTTCTACTTAATTGAATAACCATTTCTTCTACAAATAGAAATATAAATTGATAAATTGTTTTCCATATTTTTAATAATATTTTCTTAATTTATTAATATGGTCTATTTCAATGGATATAATAAATTTTAATTTTTATTTTTTTTAACATTTAATAAGTATAAAAATATTTAAATATGGATAACATTAAAAGAGAAGGTTTAAAATATAAACTAAAAATTTATAAATTTAATTTCATGATATTTTAAACAAAAATAGATCTATTTTTAATCAATTGGATTGATAGTACTGCTTCCACCGCGGTATGATGTATTCTAGGATACCGATTTTTCATTTATTGAAGGGTTTCATAATTGTTCTATTATGAAGTTGTGTTCTATAAAAAAATAGGGTGGACAGAGAACACATATTTATTATGATGTGCCTTTGAAACTTCTTCATAGAGAGAAATTGTAGTATATTTTTTATCTTATGTATCCCATACAATAATGATATTATAGATTCTTTGAACATTAATTATGTTTACAATTTCTAAATAGATGTTTTATTTTTTTTTTTGTGGTGGAATATAAGGAAGTCCACACCCCATACAGACCATATGAAATAAAATAATGAATGGATTGGATTCCGTCTACCTCCAATCATAATTATTATGTGATCATAATTATATGAATTAAGAAAATGATTTGAAAAATTATGATTATGACAATTCAATTCATGAACTTACTATGATTAGGTGTTTTGGAATTACATGTAATTATCATCCTCCTTCTAGAACCCCAGATGTTATGTGGACCTATTGTCTTCTTGGATGGATCAAATGAAACATGAACTGATCATTAAGAAAAAATCTATGTCTTCATATATAGGATTGTGGTTTTATAAATTTAGAATACGAAGAAATGGGATGATTTTATGGTCGTTGTGGTAAAAATTTAAGCCTTAATGCTAAAATGGTTGGTATCATTAATGTGGAGGAAATTTAAAAAAATGAGTATTACTCATATCGTGGAATGAATGTGATTTTAACACTATTTTGTAACTATTCAAAATTAGTGTTATTCTTTTTTTTGGGAAGATGATTATCTGGTGGGGTAAATGACCAGATCCACATTCATCCATGAACTATGCCATCAAAAATGTATATCATGTTGAAAATTATATGTTTAAATTAGTGATTAAAACTCCCATGTTAACCTAGATCAATAAAATACTTGATGGCATATTCATTTTTTTCAAAGGGAAATTTTTAAAATAACATTTTTCGTACATTAGGAAGTTTTTTTATATTAAAAAAGCGTCTTGTCCTTTTGGTAAAGACTTCATTCTACATACGAAACATTTTTTCTACCACCAAAATCCAAAAGTCTAACTTATATTATTCTAATTTTCAAAAAACAATTACCTCTTTCAATTATAAGATAATTTAAAATTATGTTTAGGAATACATGTGGATGTACAACATTATATAATGATATGATTCATTTTTATTTCAACCAAACATTACAAATAAAATTGATTGATCCAATAAATAATTATTATTAATATGATATGATAATAACTCTATATATGTAAATTATTATATACTTTGGTTCATATTCATTAATTAGAAATTTAATGCATTAAACATGCTCGTATATAGACTACCATCTCTACGAAGTGTTGTAATTCATCATTAATATTTAAATTATTCAATATTTTAAATTTATAAATGTGTTGAATAAATAAAAGACATAAAAATTAAAAGGATTAAATATATTATTGAACTATTACCAATGTGAAATGATCTAAACTAGCATGCTAGAATATGCATGTAAAATAGAACTGTTAATAGATTAATATTGATTATAATGAAAAAATATTAATATATAAGTAAATTAAAATAATATTTTATTTTTTAGTAAATTATAATAAGATTATATTCCTAGTATATATTTATCACAATGATATGGTTAGTATAAATGAACATAAAAGAACTTATTAGTAGTTTCTAAATAGACGTTAATGGTTATTGATGCAACGACATTTTTAATAGGGAATATTTATACATAAATCTCAATTATTGGAATTATATTCTATTTATCATATAAAACAGATATATTTTATTTTTCTATATATAATTAAATTATATTTACTTATTCCATTTATAATACTCTATTCAGCATATAATTTAATTTTTAATTTTATAGAGAAGTCTGCTTTATTTCATCTTTCGACATAAAATAATTTGTTCCTTTTCTATGTTATATATAATTTTCAAGAATGTTATTTTAATGTTATAAAATGATTATTTAATTATATTTTTATCCATAGATATATTAATTTTATTGTTTTTAAAAATAATTTTTACAATGCTTTCAAAAATGGTAATTTATATTTTTTTATCAAAAACATTTACAAAAATATTTTTTTATTGTCTAAATCATGATTCATTTTATCCACCATAATTAAAATTATTATATTTAATCCTTCTATTATTAGTGTCCCTATTATTATTAATTGATATAATTTTCAAAATATTCTGTTAATTTATGTCTAATTTATTATAATAGGAAAAGATTATTTTTCTCTTCTTTTAACTGAAAGGATTGAATTTTAATTTAATATTATCAATCAACAGCTCCAAATTTCATTGGTTTTCTTATTATTATTCTCCCAATACAATAGCTATCAATACCAACCGTTTTAATTCCCTTAAAATCTCAGGATTATATGATGAGATGATTATTGTAAAATCATGTTCATATCCATTGTAAATTCTATGATAGAATAATGAATATTTACATTATATTTTGTACAAAATATGACTCTTTTTACATCTATTATGAATAAGACTAGAATTATATACCCCAATAATAAATTGGGTAATTATATATATCTCATGAAACAATATGGAGGATGATTGGGAGTGGATCATTTATACCAATAAAAATAGGAATTCAAATCAACCCAATCAATTATGGGTGTCTTCCATCTCTATGATAATTTCTTTATCAACGATCATTGAATAACCAGATGAAATTACATGTCGATTTTTGTGATAAAAATATCAGGGAATGTTCATATTGTTGTGATATTTGTTTTTTTAATAATCATTAAATAATGATGAATTATAACTAGTAGGACCCTTTTAATTTTAAATCCTAAATCATTATCCCATTAGTCATCATTTATGATCATTAATATTTGAGTATGAACCTCAATTATTTTTTATCACTATCTCATTACATTATGATTATAAAATTCATTCTTACGATGTTTGATTGATATCTACCTTGTTTTTTCATTAATAATATTATATTCTAAATATTTCTTATGTTTCAATATTCCCATGGTTATGATGAATCTTTTAATGTTGGATATGTCAAAGAACAGTATTGTGTGAGAAGAAAATTATGGGACAATATTCATATTTTATTTAAATACCTTGATTATGTATCCACTCTCTACTGAAACTAAACAACTATAAATCAATTAAGTAATAATTATGTAATATACAATGTTTTCTTATATAATGATGTAAAATTATATTATCTTTTATCATGATTCCTTAGCTTTCATCAAAACATAGTTTATTTATTTTTATAGATAAAGTTTAGAATAATATATGGATAATACATATAGAAACCTCTGAGAAAATTATTGATAACTATATTATGCCAAATATTATATTATGTTTATAATATGGTATTATAATTTAGGAAGATGCATGAATGTTTTTGATTATTATATGATTACCTATACTAATTATTATAGTTTTATTAATAAAATATTATTTTTTGTTTTATTCAAAGGTTAAACCAAAATGAATCATGATAACAATGGCTATAGAAGATATTGTATTGATTTTATACTTTAGAAACATAACTACATTGGATATGGGATGAAAAATATTGTTTCAATGATCCCTTAACTCTTCTAATCAATGACTCATTCTATGCATCCAAATGAAAAAACGATAGACTATATCCACATTGATCCTTTCATTATGAAACACCCCCCTATTTAGATAGTCATATGATATATTGATGGTCGATCAATGAAGTAGTATCCATGAAATTTTTTTTCTTCTTTAATATATATAAAAAATATGTCTTATAGATGTATCATTTAGAATGAGATGTAGATCAATGATGGAAGATTATAAAGAATGTTATTTGAGAAAAATAAATCGACTTTATAGAAACAGATTAGTGTATGATGGTATATATCAATATATAAATTTTATAGACCTATTTTACAGAAAAAGAATATTGAAATTTATGGTCTTAAATACAATGTTTATGTTACATTTTTTATCTATGAGTAACATTTAACAATATTTTCATGTTTCACTTATGGTTTTATCATCGAGCCTAAATGAAAAATTGATTGGTCTATAGTGTCTAAAAAACATTATAAATTTAATTGGATATAAGGGTCTTAAATACCTATTATTAAATCAGTATATGTTATCTCATAAAAAAAATAGACTGTGTAGATTTCCATCATTCTCATTATTCATATAAAAAGATAATGAGAGTGTTTAGAGTAAATTGTAATTATAAAAAAATTGAAATAATATTAAATCATCCTTTAATAATGAATTTTAAAAATAATAGTAGTGTAAATTATATTAACGGAAGTACTAAATGTTTTAATAACAGAAAAAGTACTTCATGAATGTGAATTTATAAAATATATAAATTGGAATTTAAATGAAATGAGTGTGTAGAGAGCTCAATTAAATATATAACCCTCACTCCATTTTAACATGATTATAGTGTTTTACCATTTATCCCATAAGTGAGAAATTCCTATTGTTAATGATGATAATTACCATCCAAAAATAGTTATTAATTGAGAAAATAGTAAATATGAAGTGATCATAATCATAAATTTGGATGAAAAGAATTTTTTTGTTATTGGTGAACTCATATTCTAATCCATAAATATTAATTTACTCATTTATTTGGGTTCTACCCAATCACTTATATCTATATAATTAACTATTGGTATGGAATCAACACCTTAATTATTAAATATTGAATAATCCTGAAGGATACCTAAAGGTACAATTTTAAATCTAATTATAATAAATCATATACGATATATTTTTTTGGGAATTTTCTTCTATAAAATATTTTGATTATCCTTATATTTCAATTACATCAAAATTTAGTCTTGGTATGTGCTTTGATATATAAATAACATATCAATTTATAATTAAAAAAAGTTTCTTGTCATATAGTGAATAAACCATGGGTTTTTATATGTGTAAGGATGAATATAAACATCCAATAGAAATTATATCCATTATATATATCATTATAATTATTCACATGTATCATAAATACCAAATGGTTATGGAGAATCTTATAATTGAATATATACATATTTTGAAGTAATTTTTAGATGTATTTATTCTAGAGTTTTATAATTATCCATAAAATCAGTAAATTGAGTTTTCAATAAAACTCATTAATGGTTTTAAAAAATTTATATTAATATTTATATAATTTCATTGATTAAGTTATTGGAATTGAGGAATAAACACGAGAATATTTTCGAAAAGTCCCTCATTAATCGATCTGTATCACCTTGGGGTGACACTGTTATTTTTAATATAAACAACAATGTTTCCATTCATATATAAATTTAATACTGAGTAATATAACAAGATTAATATAAATAATATGTATCCATTATCATTTATTGATGAATTGTTTATCAATATTGTATAAATTAATACATTAAAAATAATAAACATTGATATCTATATCATCATATGTGGGTCTGAAAGGAAGATATATATTAGACACACTTTTTGATGAAGTATATTTATGGGAATATATAGTAATTTCATTTGGTTATCCCAAATCCTTATCTATCATTATTGATCTATTGAACAAAATTGTAAAAAGTTACATTAAGCAGTTCAAGATATTATTTTTAAAGGATAATCATATATATTTAATAAACAATGGAAGAGCATGAATAAATTTTGGAGTTTTTTATGACAATGAATGAGGATAATATAGATGATTTTTTAATGTGAATTTTATCTATAAAAAATATAATTCTTGGGATATGTAATTAGAATACATAGTTTAATAATGGGTCCCCAAAAGACAAAAGTAATGGAAAACTAGATCTATCCACCATAGTAATATAATTAATTTTTTTTTATATAATGGAAATATATTATTTATGTTTAAAAAAAATTTATATGAAATCCCAAAACCATTTTGATGATGAATGGATCCATATTCTTATGGATACATTACATTGAGGATAACATCATAAAATATAATAAATGTTAATTAAAAACATATTTGATCAAACTAACTGGATGTAGGGAAGGGTTTGTGATCTATAGAGATGCATAAAATAGATTTCAAGGATAATTTCTCATATATAATAACATTGTAGTAATATGTTATTTATGAAAAATTAATTTTCATGAAAAATACCACCCAATTCATAATTACAATCTTTGATAATTTATTTTTTCACTGATTTTATGGATAAATTATGATTATATTGAAAGGTGTAACAAAAATAATTTTAATGGTAGTTTTAAATACATAATCCATCAAAAATAGTATAATACATAACAAATGAGACAGTTGAAATAGAGAAAATAATACAACATATTAATATGTTTCACAATTAGATAGTGTACGTTATAGTAGATTCTTTATGTGAGACATAACATGATCATTATATATGATGGTGATATAAAGATATTTTAAGAATATTTATTTTCATGGGATGGACCTTGTTATCAAATTGAATGGAGAATAATCATATCGTTACAAAATAAACGGTCATCCATATATTCATATGATGATTACACAAGTGGATATTGAAATTGAATCATATTAAAAGATAGTATGTTATAATCTAGAGTTTTACTACGATTATTATGTTACTATAAGGTTCTTGAAACATGTATGCATCCCTTCAATAACAATAACGATGAAGTAGTTGATTGGTGAATGAGAAAGATCATAATTTTCTCCTTATCCTGGATGCTTCAATATTTATTTATTTCATTATGAGAATTTCAAGTGGGATAACATTAATAGTTTTAAAATAAATTACGAATTTTGGGAATGGTATATTATAATATTATAGTTTTTATCTAAATGTCTAATGGGATGTTAATACAATTTTTAATACCATAATAGAATTGGAAAAAAATCATCAATGATTTATTAATGGGTCCCAACATTAAAGTTAAATGGTATAATAGTATTTTATGTTTTATTGACCACATTATTTAATTTATATATATAATTTATATCAGATAATACTTCAATCATGATATTCACATCAATATATACATTAAGAATGTTGTAAGGATTCTTGGAGTATAACTCCAAGTCATAAGAATACTAAAAATGTTATCTTCCATTATTTAATGTGGATTTCATCTACAAGAAATGAATATGAGGGTGAGGATTAACATTCCATAACTTCATGAACTATATTACCTATCGTAATATTATTAATATAGTCACATCCAACTAAATTAATTTTTCACAACATTCAAAGGTTATATTTTGATGGTGGAGTTTTTAGCTGGAGATACGACTATCAAAACAACGATGGGAGTGCAGTCAGAGGATTTGAATCTGTGAAAGTCTATTATCCTAAATTTAGATGTTTTTGTTTAATGTCGATGATTGTAATAATTAAAATAAAATCTTTTTAGTTAATTTGTTTTTGTATTAGATAATTATTTAAGACGATGATATCAAATATTATCCTTGTATAATGTCATTTCTGTTACAATAAGTGGGATGCCATATTGTAAGATCCCTACATCTCAGGAGATTTGTTGTAATCATTTTCAGGTATATGTTTTCCCTTTTATATTATACCTATTTTCGGTTTGGATTTAGTGTTGTTTTTGATGAATTTGGAATCCCAAGGGGCTATTTATAGTTAGTTCATGGTTTGGGAAAACACTACAGTTTTTCCTAGGGAACCGTGTTGTTTTTAGTAGAAAATAGTGTTACTATTTTGGATCCATGAGAGTGGATCACGATTTAACCAAACCATGTGGCCACCCACCCCAATCTGTGATCCCTGAGATATTGGGGCCTTTATGTTATATGAATGTATTTTCAAACCATTCAACCTATAAGTAGGGGCACATTGTAAAGGCACACAATTTGGAAAACAGTGCGCCTCCTCAATAGAAACCACGCATATGGAAAATTAAATCATTGAAATGTTATTTCAATATAATGAAAAACATAGTATTTAGTCTTAAAGACATAATTAATTCCTAAAATATTTCTATATCATTTTTGAGCCTTTTAGGAGGATTCAAAGGCTCATCTAACGCACTTATTGGTGACCCAAATATCCGGTTGGAGGATCGACTACTCATTGGTATGTTTTTTCTTGCTCTTTTATTATTAATATATCTTTGATATTATTACATTAATGAGAGGGATATATTTTACATTACTGGAAGTTATTTTATATTTTTTTTTGAAGGATCTTATTACAATCGATCAAGATCCATGGTTTTAATACTATATCTCCTCTATCATAGTGATTTCAATCATTCTACAATAAATTGAGGGTAAATATTCTATGATCTTCCATCAATGCTCATAAGCTAGGTTTATAAATTAATAATTCTTATTATCAATATTATTATTTTTGTATTTTAGTTTTATTGTTTTGTTTCCATGGTAGGAAATGAAAATTTAAATTGACTTAAATTTTTAATTTTTATAATGTTATTATGAAACACTTCATGAATCATGTTGGATAAATTAGAATTTTTATACCTAACAAGACGGAATCCCATGGTGTGAGCCCACATAATTTAAATTTTTATTATCAATTATGAAAAGATGAACAACTTTTGTATAGAATTGAATTTAATTCATGATTCATGTTTGATAAATGGAAAAATAAAATTTGTTGATAAATGATATTTTAACATTTGATAAATAGCAGGTAATAAACAAGGATAATAAATTGGATATGAATGTGTAACCATGATATGTGATTTTTTGAATGAAGTGAATAATGAGTTGGGGGATAATTAAAAATGATCAAAATTTTGATTGTGTAATAGACTGATGTTGTTGTCCATTGAGATATATATATATTGTTGAATGTGATCAAAAATATTTTCGATAGTGACTGCAAATCCAAAAATCTATGTACTTCCAGACTACTGCTCTAGGCCCCCGATGTACAAATGTGAAATTGGATTTAAATAAAAGATTATATTCCAGGATGGAAAAAATTTTGTATTCCTAATATATATAGTTTATGATCATGAATGGTCCAATGAAGGTAATCTTGTTTTGGTTATTGTTGTTAATCTGAGGTCTTATGTGGTTTTTTAATGAATATAAAATGTGCAAACTGATTACATTAACATAACTATTTGAAATATTTTTTAAAAAAATACATTGTTATAGATTGGATATTTATTTAGATTATTTTAGGGGTGTAATACTTTATTTTAATGAAAACATAAGATGGATTCTTGATCGGTGCTCGAATAAATTTCATGCATTCATGATAGGATATGGCAGGGTTCCACATGATAGATAGTTGAGTTAATATTCTGAATGGATAACGGATGAGGGAACCAAACATGAGGTCAGTACCCATTTGGTTATTTTCCATCTGAATTTATTTTTTCGTTAATTTGAAATGTGAAACTTATATGGAATGGCATATCTACTTCTTTGATTAATTGTCCTGTTTTAATGTTTTTTCATGTTATTGAGATTCTACATGATTATTTATTAGGTAATTATCGAGGTTATAGATTATTTTCATTTTGATATTGTTTATTTTCATAATTGTAATTATTTATTAAATAGTGTATAGGCTTCCCATGTTACATATTATACAATCAATATTAGTTAGAAGACTTTGGAATCTAGGTAGAAGAATCTGTGGTCAAATAACAAAATGTCTTAGGGAACTATTATGTGCTACCTTTTGTAAGATATCACAGTGTTTAATTACAATAGTTTTCATTTCTTATCTGTCAAATAATTTTTTTAGGAATAATAAGAATTAAATATTGATTACATTATCCTTTTAAATGAGATTGTGAATGGGAGATGCTACCCTATATGTAGGGGAAATAGCAACGACCCAGTTAGGGATTTTCATTGTTGTTTTTTCATGTTAATGTTGAATGTTATTTCACCTGAGTGATGAACATGTTGTGTGTTGTTATAATTTTTCAATGGTTTTTTTCATGGCCTGGAATTACCCAATATTTTAGAAAATGTGAATAATAATAAGAAATGGGGATTTTTGTGGCATTCCTTATTTTAGGAATGTATGGAAAATCTAGTTTAGGTTGGGCTGTTGTCCGGAAATTTAATTCCATCACATTTTAGTTTAAAATAAATATTTCTATATAATTATTTTAAATGGTGAAAATGATGCTAAATGTGGTAAATTGAAATCAATTAATTGGATTCATAATGAGAAACATGAAATATATAATAATTTTACAATATGTTAGCCATGAACTAGGTTAGTTTTGTTAAATTGTAATTATTTTGTATCATTATTGATAGCATGGTGGTGTGTATGGGATAAAATGTTATGGATTTTTGTGTATTTACTATGTTAAATTGTAATAATTATGTTTTATTTATCCTATTTTGTGTGCTTATATTTGTAAAGATATGTCTATATGATGATTCTTGTTGATATAATAATATGAGGACAAGGATGGAAATGTCTCTCTATTTGTGGAATATGATGCTCTGATAGATCCAATTGAAAAAGATAATATTAGTTTCAGGAGAGTTTTTCTCAAATTATATAGATCATGTATAGAGACCCATGGAGGGATATTCATAACATGTATGATGTGACATGGTTTTTCCAGTTCAAGCACCATATAACCATCATTGGAGAGGGTGGGCTTGAGGAAGATGCATTCTGGATTGAGAATATCCCAATAATGATAATCGATTTAGTGAATATAGCTATGTTGATAGTCAAATTGGTGGAATACATGCTACAAAGATCAATGAAAGGTAGTTGTGATATTTAGATATGGGATGGGTAGCTGGAGAACACATGGATAAATGAATTTCAGGAGATGTTCAGGGGAACATTTACCAAAATATGGTTATGGAGGATAGAGAAGTAGGGTTTATGAGGTTGACCTAGGGAGTATGTTCATAAAAATGTATTCTAGTTTCAATACTAACCAACAAATATCTGTTCTAGTATGGGCATGTGTTTATGAACAAATAATTAATTTTTTATAGTATGGGATTGAATGTGGGATTACATTGTTGGTTAAAATATTTAGGTTCAATAACAGTTCTGAGGTGGTGAATAATGATATCATTTTTGTGTAGAACCTAATAGATGATCTAGTAAAATTTATGAGGTTTTTTATAGAATTCCAAAAGGAACATCATCTAAGACTAGGATGTGTATCTAAGTGAATGTAAAATAGGGAAATTACATACAATGTTTCCAGAGAGAATGATCTTTTACTAAGAGTAGTAATATAGTAGACAACCATAAGTGTGGTAGGTCATTCCAAATTCATATCCAATGTTCCCAACCACTGGTAGAGTGACTTGATTAATATTTTGATGGGAAACATACGGAGGTATTACAAAAAACTATTTAAATTGTCTATTGATATAGAATAAAGAAAAAATCTGAGTACTGGAAGGGGTAAAAATAACTCATATGTGTTATGAAGTTGGAGTTCATTCATCTATGGTGGTTAGGGATGTGGATATGCAATATTAGGACTAAAACCCTTATATTTTATAGTATTGTATATCATGTTATTCAGATAGATTCATAGTGTAGATATACTTGAGTGATTGATGAATATTTTATTGGATTTAGAATAGTGAATCCGGACCATTAGAGTCTTGGGTACTATTCTTATAGATTATACTCTTATAAGTGTTTTATTTGATACACGACCCTCATATTCCATTGTATTATCTCAAACTATGACGTTTTTGAGTATCAAAATGTATTTTTTTGTGGGATTTCTATTATAGACCCAACATTGGGAGTACATTTGTTGGAAATCGATTTTCATATCTTCAGGTTGATGGTTATATTCATTCTTTGGAATAAGATATCTAGGGAATCTATAATGGGCTCGTACATATGTAACAAGTGGTCCTCACCACCCGTGTTTTCAGTTTTTTCTATATAATGGGTGTGTGAAACATGATTTTATTTACCCATAGTAGACTAGGTCAAGGATGTGTTTCTTGTTGACTTATAAGTGATTACACATGATAGAGATGTTTAATGTATAATTGATCTCATGCTTAGAGTTGAATCAAATTTTATTTCACCTTACAAAATATATATAATATGTATACAAGTGTTTATGAATCAATTGAATGAATTAATGGACAAGGGAAATATCCCAATGATTATATCATCATGTGGTTATCCGGTTTAGTTTTATATAAAGGAGGATGAGATGTTGAATTTTCTTTTTGATTAACCATAATTGGGCCAGATGATATTGATGAAGTGATATCAACTTCCATGTATCAATAATAATATTAACCTCTTGAGAGGATATTTCTCTTTCCCCCTAATTTACATGAGGTTGGAGTATCATCAATTTATTTTTATAACTTTTAATATGAAATTCATTGTATTCCCATGTAGGTATAACCTTTACAATTTATTCGTTATTTCTTATGTGCCATCGAATGATCCATCTATGTTAATAGAATTATTGAACTAAATATCCCACACATAACATGATCATCTTTTGGTTCTATTTGAGATTTCATATTTTGGTACTGTATGACTCATGACAATCACTCCAAACATCGTGACATAATCTTAAGTACATAGGGAGATAATAGACTATACTTCTATCTATCTAGGTTTTTGTTCTGTATCAATAGGGTACAATGGACGGGCTAAACAATCTCTATGGATTTTGTTTCAGAGGATCCAGATAATGTTTTGGATATGGAGTCATGGGAGTAACCCAAATTTTTTTATGATATTTTATGATTTATAGATGAGTATATATTAATCATATATTCATCCAATACATTTCCCATTTTGTATATCCAGTTTTATTATTGAACAAGAAGGGGATCATGTTTGAAGTTAATGGATAATGTGAGAATGCATTACATGAGTTGAAGATGATTTTAACTACCACAGTAATCCTGATCACACATGATCTAGGTGAGCAATACTATAGTGACACAAGATTTAACCACATAGTTGTTAAACCATTTTAGATGAATATTTAGTACATTACAATAATACATGCTAGGGGATCATAATGTATTCGTTTCAATGGAAACATGGAAACTAATTATTTTATCCGGGTAAAGGATCTTTAACATCTCACATAAAAATATCATCCTTTGTTACTTATACCAAAAACAATTTTTTATAACCTGAGCAATGGAAACATCAGAAAGGGATGATCTGAAATGCACAGTAAGGGTAAACAAGGGAGATATGTATGAATAATCATAAGAATATGGGTATGATAAAATGATCATGAATATCAGTTATCATACCATGATTATAAATATTTATATACACGAGTCATTGAATAAATATTGGTAGTTCATAAGGCATTAATATTAAGGTAATAAAGATGATAATCCATGAATGTATAACATAGGAATAAAACATATAATTGATTCAAACATATTATCATATATAATGATTTCCATATATGTCAAGGAATTACTAATGATACCATATTAGTGAAAAAATTCATTTACTTAACCATGTTCACACAATTCTCCCGCCTTGTATTACTAAATTGAGGTCACTTCTCGTTCTAGCCATGAATTTTTGAAATGAGTTAAAATTCCGTTCTATTCGTGTAACACTGAACTGAGTTCATTTTTTATTCCAACCATGACTATCTCATGGTATATAAATAATTACCCAATTCATATGAGTGAGACATAAGACCCACCCATCTCATATTGAAATCATATAAACATGTTCTGAAAAATCAAAAACAATCATATCATAACCCATGTAATTTAAAGGGTATCATAACAATGTAAACATATAATTACCTATAAAAAAGACACACGTTTCATAACCATTTTATAAAATTATACTCATGAAAGAGGAATGGTTTTAATTAATATATAAACCATTAAAGGGAAACAAATTTTAGAAACATATAACACATGAAGGAGAAATGGGTTTGATAATAACCATGATATTAAGCATAATACATTCATAAAATAAATATGAATTGAAATTTTAGATCATTTCCTAGAAGAGAATGAGTAACATCATCAGATATCATTATAGATGGAACTTTTTTTAAATATCTCTTAAAAACATTTTTTAGGAAAATAAACTTTCTTCTTTGGAAAATGATTTTTCATACATAAAACCATCTGAAATGATTTTTCATATAATATATCTTTAAAATGTATAAAGAACACATGAAATATATTTGAATAGTCTTTTCCTTGAATACATATAATATATTCGTAAAATCAAATAAAAGTAATTTTTATTTTAAAAAACTATAAAAAAATATAAATAAAGATTATATTTTTTTTGTAAATGTATATTACTTGAAAAGAATATAATAGATTATTTAAAATGTTTTGAAAATTTTTTATTTAATATAATTTAAAAACTCATAAATATATTATTAAATTTTATTGATATTTTTTCCCAGAAATTAACATTTAAAAACCTTTTCTTAAAAATTTTCCTTAAAACGTGAAAAAAATTCATCAATATATTGATGGCAAATAAATTCGTACATGTCATATGAGGTAAGAAAAATAAATATTTTTAATGGTAAAATGGTTATAAAAATGCCTCATTGATAATGAAATAAGATGATTATTTTTAAAGGAGTAGTGAATGTAAAATTGGTTTATATTAATATTAATAATCACAGGAGATTTTTATTATATACTTGGAAATAAGTTTTTGAGAACATGGTTTTCTGACCGAAGACAGGGTTATGGAAGCCTTTCTTAAAAACACATTCTTAACAATCATATGTACAAAATAGTATACATATGGTACAAAAAAATGAGTATATAATGAAAAAAAACAGGGGATTAAATTCTTGAAAGTATTGTGAGTTGCATTGTATGATTTCCACAAATGAGGCATAATTATAGAAAACATGAAAATCAAAGTGATTGTCTCAATAATCACTTTTAACATGGTAAAGGGGGATAATATTATCCCTATGAAAAATGAAATAATTGATATATAAAATTTCAAGAAAATAATAAAGGTCAAAAAAAAATTTTAAAATAGAGGTATACATACCTTGAATGAGAATTTAGGTGATTATGAAAACATGAGTCTCAAAAAAGGAAAATAAGGACAAACAATCTTACCGTTTTGGTAACTTTTGAAAATTAAAACCCATGAAATAAGTATAATAAGATATATATATTAATACCCATAAATTATATCATAATATATATTTAATACAATAATGGGAAGTAAATACAATGTAGAAATAGGAATTGTTGTGATGAAAACATGTATCTCATGGAAATAAAAAAGTAAGATGAAATCCCCTTACCTTATATCTTGACTCTCGTTGAACTCATTAAAACCATCGGTATATTAAATAAATATATATTCTGCATCATTTAAATTACCATATTTATATATCTAATTCCATATATTGTTTTATTATTACCTTTTTATTATCCTCTTGTTAACCATTATATGTTAATGTTTTCCTTCTAGTAATATTCTATTTGTAATTTTTATTTATCTCAATATGTTATATTGTGGGTCATTATAATTATATAAAAATTATTGAAAATAAAAAATGATATAAATATTATTTATATAGAGTATATATAAGGCCCAGGCCTTAAACATTACTTAATCTTGAGTTATTACAAGAATACACATTGATGATCTTTTCAGGATTAGAGTTTTAGATAATTAGATCATAAATCATGCATTACATTCCACATTTCAACAAGGTGGGTGCATAAAAGACAGTATTCATTTTTCCCATCAAAGGAGACATATTTAAAATAAAATATGGATTCTTTATTGACACTTCCTCGAAAATATCATCACATCATGTACTTTACCCTTGACCTATGAAAAACATTTCAAAAACATGGGATGAGCATAAAAAGCTCAATAAGTGATATAAAAGTACGGAATGAAAACATTAGTCCATGTATACATAAGAATTATTGAAATCATACGTTACTCATAAAATAGAAGCACTTAATCATAACTCATGAAATCATAATATTTATGAACAACTCATAGAAAACATAATACATAAAGGTAACTTGAGTCATTTATACATTCTTACATAGGGAGTAACCCTCATGGTTACGTTTGGAATACCCATCATAGTATATTCCCTAAATCTCTTCGGAGAAACGTTAGCGTTTAACCCCTTCGCATTAACCAATGTATTGGAGAGCTATATCGGGCTCACCTGCCCTTAGTTTATCATAGAACCACCCATCTTCATAAATAATTCCCAGAACCATAATAAAATCATATCACATAAAACATGCATAAAGGAAACATAACATTTCCACATTTCAATCACAAGATATCAATACAACATATTGATATAATAAATACATTATCAAAACCACATTCAATACCAAAATAAAAAAAATTAAAACATGGTATTTATCTTTCATTTAAAAAAAGTTATGGCTTGTAGAGGAAGCCGAAAATCAAATAATTGTCACGGCGGCGGAGAAGTCATTGTCGCTGCATACGTACGACAAAAACATTCCATTTTGTCATTTAGTAAAATGATTTGTATAAAAATATTTCTTTTAAATAAAATTAATAGTAAACGGGGTTTATAGACCATATAAAAGAAAGTTGTGTATAATACAAAATATGCCTCAATAAAAGGAGATTCAGACGAAGTCCCATACCTCATGTCTGAATTGACTTGATTGTTATTTAATCTCCTGAATAATAAAATTGAGTTATTTTATAGTTGATTAAGAACCTTTTTCAAGTTAATAATTACTTTTATATCAATTATTACCATATTATGAACATTATGTAACTATTTATGTTTATAACGGTCGTTTTGTCGATCTTTGGTACATGATCCAAAAATGGACTTCTAATAATTACATGTTGTCCATGTGGTCAAAGGATCATTATATACATAATTATATTCATGATTTAGATATCATATATATCTTATATATCCAGTAAATACATGCATTTATAATATTACATAACATTTTGACGTAAGAAATGAAACGCACCGTTCATGGAGACGGTAACCTGTATGTATGCAGGAACACTACTTTCATTTCTATTTCATATTTAATGGAATGAAATTATACTGATATAAAGGTATATAATAATTCCAGTATAATATCATATATAACATCATAAAATCCATCCTTTATACGTCCCACATATGGCATTAACGAATAAAATTACTTTGATGGGGTGGTAGTCCACACTTCCTAAAATGAAGATATCGTGTTTACCCATAACAGAAACCGTAAAGGTATGCCATAAATGAAAAATACAAAAGAATAAGGAAAATATAAACATAATATATATCATATATAAATATAGTGACATCTTAATGGAAACCATCAAATGTGTTAGAAAAATATTGAACAATCATCGTTTCGTGAGGCAGAAATTTTCCATCCACAAAAACAGTATGGTCATTAATGATTAGACGGAGGTGTGTGTAACTGTATCTAGAATAATTATTATAAAAAAATCCTATTATATTTAAGATACTGGTGTTGTTACAAAAGAAAGGAATAAAATTTTTTAGGGGGTTGGGGAACCAAAATAAAACAACAGAACACAAGTGAAGACATTACCTTTAAATCGGGCAACTTCCCTTGGTTTAAACCAAAAGGGTTTCTTGAAGAGCTTTCTGCAGAAGTTAAGGCTAATAAGATTAATAGAGGGATGTGGAGAGATAAAATGAGAAGATCTTGGCCGATAAAATGGATTTAGAGGTGTGATTAAAGAGGTAGAGATGTGGACCTTTTATAAGAGGGTGGAGGGGCACTCTTGGAATGTCAAGAAATGTTACTTTATTTTGAAATGAGTTTCAGATTCTAAAGTTCCAAAATTGATATATTTCAAGGGTAAGTTGATAAGGTTTCTAAATATATTAATCCAATAGGTATTTGACAAGTGAATTTCTTATATTTTACATTATCTTTTCATTTTATTTAAATCGTTCATTAATGAGCTAATCACTTCATCATCATAGTGTCATAAAAAATTAATTTATTTAATGTATAAAAATTATAAAGAAAATATCATGATGTTGGAAATATTTTTAGATTTCCAATGACTATTTATAGTCAAATATATAATTTATTTAGAAATAATTAAAATTGTTTTACTTGGGTGATATATACTTTGGTTATACTTTCCCGTTAAAACAAATAATATAATAAAATGTCACTATCACCCAATAGTGATTCCATGGGGTCCCAATGTATGGAAATATTCATCACATGGTCAACCATGACACAATAAGTATCATTAAGACACATTTTGGGGTAATTTGTTATTATTATTATGTTATTTTATTACCCTTAACTACACGATTACTAATTAATCACGATAATTAAAGATAATTACCATCGTTACTATTCATAATGTTCAAAAACAAAAGTGTATTAATTACATAATTTGGACCTTATGATTCCAAATGTGGAATCCATTTTTCCATATTCCAACCACAGAAAATATAGTAATTAATTAAAATATAATTCACGTTGTCAAAACAAATAGCGGGTTTTTTAGAAACGATATATATCAAAAGATTGACAATTGTTTATGTCAAATTTCAAAGTGAAATTAATCCCAATGACCATAATTGGATTAAATGGTAAAAAAAATATTCTATTTACACTTTAAAACCAATTAAAAAGATAATATATCCATATAATTAAATTAGATGAAAAAGTAGTTTTGAAGTAAAATGCAGTAATTTTCACTATTCATTAAAAATGAACATTGTCAGAAAATTACCAAACATGTATCCAAAGTAAATTTCAATGTCCCAATACTAAAAAATAAGATTATTTTAAAAAAAGAGCTTATAAAATTGTCAAAGATATATTTAAAAATGGTTCGCCATCAAAAGGCGGTAAAACATTCATTTAAAAATATTAGAGAATTCAATGCATAAGATTGGATTTATTCTCATTTTAAGCCATAAAAACTCTATCTATTTCATAAATAGACATAGATATGAAAATGTATTATTCATTACTTACTTGGTATGTTACATCCTTCCCCCCATTAGAAAATTGTATCCCTGCGATTTATTTACTTATCGAATAATTTGGGGTATTTATCCCTCATTGCATTTTCAGATTCCCATGTTGCCTCTTCAATCATGTGGTTTTCCACAAAACCATTACTTGAGGATTCACCTTATTCCACAATACTTTCTCATTGTGGTCAAGATTCTGGACCGGTTGTTCCTTATAAGATAGGTTTGCTTCAAACTGAACTACCTCTGGACTCAAAACATGAGATGGATCTGGCATGTACTTCCTTAACATTGAATCATGAAAAAACATTATGTACCTCAAATAAACTCAGAGGTAAAGTCACTCGGTAAGAAACTGATGAAACTCTCTTCCGAATCTCATATTGTCCAATGAACCTTGGACTCAGCTTTACTTTCTTACCAAATCACATAACACTTTTCCATGGTGAAACTTTGAGAAAAACATGAACACCCACCCCAAAAGAGAGATCCATTATCCTGTTGTCCGCATAACTTTTCTTCCCGCTCTCAGCTGTTCTCATTTGTTTCTATATCAGCTGATATTTCACTGCCAACTCTTCTACCAATTCTAGTCCAATCAACTTACTTTCACCAACTTCATCCCAAAATGCTGATGTTCGACACCGCTTCCCAAATAATGCCTCAAATGGTGCCATCTGTATACTGGAATGAAAACTGATATTATAAGAAAACTCAACCAAAGAAATATGTTGGTCCTAACTTCCCTAATAATCCATCGAACAAGCATGTAGAATATCCTCCAATGTCTGAATTTTTCGTTCTGAATACCTATCTGATTGAGGATTAAAAGATGTACCAAAATATAATTCAGTACCCAACGACTTCTAAAGGCCTTTCCAAAAGTTAGAAGTAAACCTGGGATCACAATCAGATACAACAAGGAGGGTAACTCCAAGTAACCTTTCTATCTCTTTATGATACTAATGAGAAAGTTGATCTAGAGAAAAATTGTCTTGTATAGCATGGAAATGAGCAGATTTAGTCAAGCGATCACTAATAAACCAGATTAAATTATAACCTCGAGGTGTATTCAGAAATCTCACAACAAAGTCCATGGATATATTATTCCATTTCCACTCTGGTTTTGGTAAAGGCTGAAGAATCCCTTTCGGTAACTGATGATCTGCTTTAACCTGTTGATAAGTCAAAAACTTCACAGTAAAATCAGAAATATATCCTTTCATTTCATCCCACCAGCAATACTTCCAAAGATCTCTATACATCTTAGTACTACCCAGATGAACTGAAAACGGAGAACTATGAGCTTCACATAACTGCTCTTTCTTCAACTGTGAATCACGCGGCACACACAATCTCTTCCCAATTCTCAAAACACAATCATTATCAATGTAAAATTCAGGTAACATATCCTTCTAAACCAGCTCTACCTTTTTCTACAACTCGCTGCCTTTCTTTTGTGCTTGCTTAATTCTATCTTATAGAGAATATTTCACTGATACCTGAAACAAAATAGAAGAACATCATGCACCAATAAATTATATGCAAAAGTTCATCAAATCCTTAACCAAAGGATCACGTTCCAAACGTAACATGGTTAATGAAGAATTATTTTTTCGACTCAAAGCATCGGCCACTTTATTTGCTTTTTCCCGATGGTAATGAATTATACAATCATAATCCTTGATTAATTCTAGCCATCTCCTCTATCTCATGTTCAATTATTTCTTAGTGAATATATAATTTAATCATTTGTGATTGGTATATATTTCTAACTTTACACCATAAAAATGAGGCCTCCAAAATTTTAAAGTGAAAACAATAATAGCTAATTCCAAATCATGTGTTGGGTAATTTGCCTCATGAGTTTTCAACTGACATGAAGCATAAACAATTATCTGATCATTCTACATTAGGACGCAACCAAGTCCTTTCAATGAAGCATCACTTTAGATAACAAAATCATCATTCCTGGAAGGTAGTTCCAAAATTGGAGCATTCACCAATCTTCCTTTCAATTTCGGAAAACAATCATCACATTCTTTTATCCAGATAAACTTAACAACCATCCGAGTTAGCTTAGTCATTGGACAAGATAACCATGAATTTTTTTTAAAAATCCTTCAGTAATGGCCTCCCAGACCAAGAAAACTATGAATCTCAGTTACATTTGTGGGTCTTTCCTATTCTTCAACAACCTTTGTTTTTGTAGGATCAAGAGTTATTACATCTTTAGAAACAATGTGACCAAAAAAAGAAATTTGTTGCAACCAAAACTCACAGTTTCTGAATTTCCCATGCTATTTCTTTGCTTTTAAGGTTTGAAAAATAACCCTTAAATGATTTTCATGCTCCTCTTTACTTTTAGAAAACACCAAAATGTCATCAATGAAAACAACCACAAACTTATCCATGAACTCATTTAAAATTCAATTCATAAGGTCCATGAATATAGCAGGAGCATTGGTTAACCCAAAAGGCATTAATACAAATTCATAATGGCTATATATTGTACGAAACATAGTCTTCAGAATATCTACTTCCTTTACCTTCAACTGATGGTACCCTGATCTTAGGTCAATCATTGAAAACTACTGATCTCCCTGATGCTAATCAATAAAATCATCGATATTAGGAAAAAGATATTTGTTCATAACAGTGATGTTATTCGAGGCTCGGTAATCAATGCAAAGTCTCATAGAACCATCTTTATTTTTAACAAATAAGATATGAGCACTCCATGTTGATGTACCAAGACGAATGAAACCTTTCTCTAATAAATCATGGAATTGCTCCTTCAACTATAAAAGTTAAATTTGAGCCATTCGATAAGGGGGTTTTGAAATTGGATTTGAATCAGGAACTAATTCAATATTAAATTCAACATCCCGAACTGGTATTATTCTAGGCAACTCAATAGGAAAAACAACAGGATACTCATTTACCACTAGCACAAAATTAATATGAATGGTTCTTTTGTTCTCAAAAATATGTGCAAGGTAACATTCATTTCCACATATTACATGTTTTTCAGCCTCTTGATATGTTATCAACAGTAAGGGTTCATTCTTCTACACAATCTGAAAGTCTTTATGAAAAGAAACGTTTTTATCTCTACAGCCAATCTTAGCATGGTAACAGAGAGCCAATCCATACCCAGGATAACATCAAACTCTACTAGAGGTAATACAATAAGGTTTTCAAGTAGGTTCTTTCCTTAGATAAGGATATGAAGATTATTATAAATTATTTTTTCCTCAAAATTTCCCCCGGTTGTTTTTACAACAGGTTCAAGAGTCATTTATTGAGATGGAACTCCCAATTTACTAGAAACTTTTTTAGAGATGAAAGAATGTGTAGACCCCAAATCAAACAACACATTGGTATAATCCGAGAAAACAAAAAAAGTACATGATACCACTTAATTTTATGGCCCAACATCCGCTGAAGTAGTTGAAATGGATTTCACCATGCCATTCTACTTGAAGTCAGACAGCTTCCAATCACTCGAGCTCTTTGTCGGACACTCGTTTGCATAATGAACCATCTCATTGCTCTTGGAACACTTCAATAATTGTAAATCAAATTGGGACATACCATCACCCTGATCTTTTCCACTACAATCACGAGCCTTATGTCCCATATTACCACATCGGTAGCACATTCTAGAATTCATAAGACATTCACCAGCACGCCTTTTACCATATTTATTAGAAACTAAAAATTTATTTTTCTTACCATCAGACTTCTTTGAATGATTATTCCCTTTCTCCTACCACCTTGATCTCTTCTTCTGTTGGTTGTTATAGAACACTTGATCATCAGAAAACTCTATTTCCACCGTCTCAGCACATCGAACAAACTTTTCAAAACTTTTGAACTCACGAGAAGCTAATTCCCTTCGATATTTTTTCTTCATTCCTAAGTAAAAAACAATTGATTTTACTATTAAGGTCTCGGATAATATTTGTAGCATACCTTTCCAATCATGTGAACCGTTCTTCATATGCAGCCACTAAGTCGTCCTCCTGCCTCAATTCAATGAATTTTTTTCCATCCTAGGTCAAACAGCCTTAGGAACTTATTTCTCAAGAAACTAACCTTTGAATTCATCCCAATCAAAAGCATCAATATCATCAGCATCCTTAATATTTTTAACCATCGACCACCACTGATCTGCTTCACCCTCCAAATGGTAAACGACAAGACTAACCTTCTGATTGTATGAACACCCCATGACATCAAAAATATTCTCCAGTTCTTTAGTTCACCCTTCAGCTAGCACAGGGTCAGATGATACTTTCAATGATGGGGGATGTTTCCACATGAAATGTTCCACCACTAACATGTTCCTATCCAGTTTATCTGGCTGATCATGTGCATGGATACCACCACCATTTATTTCTTGAGTCGACTGTGACATTACTATAAGAAACTGTTCATTTCCAATTCTAATCATCTCAGGATTCTGATTTGGAAATTCATTTCCTTTTGTATGCCTTCCTAGCACTGCTTCCCTATTTCCTCTACGAAAAACCATTTTGAACAAACATGTCTTAGATGAAGTAACATGGGAATCTTCAAATGCTATATCATTTAAATGTGACCATAAAAAAATATATTCGGATAAACATTTAACAGAATTCTAAATACTAAAGTTATCTGAACCAACCTCTGATACCAACTATAAGGCCTCAGACTTAAACATTACTTAATCTTGAGTTATTACAAGAATACACATTGAGGATCTTTTCATGTTTAGAGTTTTAGAGAATTGGATCATAACTCATGCATTACATTCCACATTTCAACAAGGTGGATAAATAAAAGACAATATTCATTTTTCCCATCAAATGAGAAATATTTAAAATAAAATATGGATTCTCTCTTGACACTTCCTCGACACTATCATCACATCATGTACTTTTCCCTTGACCGGTGAAAAACATTTCAAAAACATGGTTTGATCATTAAAAGCTTAGTAATGGATATAAAAGTACGGAATGAAAAAATTAGTCCATGTATAAATAATAACTAATGAAATCAAACTTTACTCATAAAACATAAGCACTTCATCACACCTCATGAAATCATAAGATATATGAACAATGCATAGAAAAAATTATACATAAAGGTAACTTGATGCATTTATAACATTCTTACGTAGGGAGTAACCCTCAAGGTTACATTTGCAATACCCATCACAGTGTTTTCCCTAAAACTCTTAGGAGACCCCTTAGCCTTTAACCCCTTTACGTTACCCAATTCATTGGAGATAAATATCGGGCTCACCCGCCCTTAGTTTATCATGGAACCACCTGTCTTCATAAACAACGCCCATGAAACATAACATAATCATATCACATAAAACAAGCATAAAGAAAACATAAAATTTCTACATTTCAATCACAAGATATCAATAGAACACATTGATATAATAAAGACATTATCAAAACCATTTTCAATACAAAAATAAATGAAAATAAAAACATGGTATTTATCTTCATTTTAAAAAATGTTATGGCTTGTAGAGGAATTCGAAACTCAAATAATGGTCACAACGTAAGAGAAGTCATTGTCGCGAAATACATATGACAAATACATTCCCTTTTGTCATTTAGTAAATCAATTGGAATAAAAAAGATTACATTTGAATAAAAGTAAGAGACAATGGGGTTTATACACCATAGAAAAGAAATTTGTTTATAAAACAAAATATGCCTCAATGAAAGGAGATTGAGACGATGTCCCATACCTCATGTCCGACTTGACTCGATCATTTTTTAATCTCCTGAATAATAAAATTGATTTAATTTCTACATTCTTAAGAACATTTTTCATGTTCATTATTCCTTTTATATCACTTATTACAATATTATTAACATTATGTAACTATTTATGTTAATAACGGTCATTTTGTCGATCTTTGGTACATGAGCCAAAAATGGACTTCTTAAAATTACATGTTGTTCATGTGGTAAAAGGTTCATTATATCCAGAATTATATTAATGATGTAGATATCATATATATCATATATATCCAGAATATACATGCATTTATAATATAACATAACTTTTAGAGGTTTGAAATGAAATGCACCGTTCAGGGAGAGGGTAAGCCGTACGTACGCATGAAAGCTACTTTCATTTCTATTTCGTATTTAATGGAATGAAATCATAATGATATAAAGGTATATAATAATTCCAGTATAATATCATATATAAAATCATAAACTCTATCCATTATACATCCCATATATGGCATTAACGAATCAAATCACTTAGAGGGGGCGGTAGTCTGCACCTCCTAAAATGAAGTGATCGCGTTTACCCATAATGAAAACCATAAAGGTATGCAATAAATGAAAAATACAGAAGAATAAGTAAATCATAAACATAATATTTGTCATATATAAATAGATTTACATAGTAATTTCCACCATGAAAGGTGTTAGAAGAGGATTGAACAATCATCATTTCGTGAGGCAGAAATTCGCCATCAATAGAAACAGTATGTTCTTTACCCATTAGATAGAGGTTTGTGTATGTGTAGCTACAATAATTCTTATAAAAACATCATATTATATTTAATATACTAATTTTCTTACAAAATAATAGAAGAAATAGAGTTTAGGGGGTTGGAGAACAAAAACAAAACAAAATAACCCAAGTGAAGACATTATCTTTAAATCGAGTAACTCCTCTTGGTTTGAACCAGAAAGATTTATTGAGCAGATTTATATATTAGGTAAGGCTTCTAGGATTAAGAGAGGGATGTGGAGAGATATAATTGAGCAGATCATTTCTGAGCCAATGTCTTGAGAGGTGTGTGTATGGAGGTAGAGATGGGGGCCTTTTTTAAGAGGGAGGAGGGGCACTCTTGGAATGTCAAGAAATGTTACTTTATTTTAAAATGAGTTTCAGATTTTAATGGTCCCACATTGATATATTTTAAGGATAAGGTGATAATGGTTCTAACTATATTCATCCAATAGATCTTTGACAAGTAAATGTCTTAGATTTTACATTATATTTTCATTTTATTTAAATCGTTCATTAATGAGGTAATCACTGCATCATCATGGTGTCATAAAAAAATTAATTTATTTAATGTATAAAAATTATAAAAAAAAATATCATGATGAAGGAAATATTTTTATCTTTCAAATTAATATTTATAGTTTAAGAGATAATTTATGTAGATAAAATTAAAATTGTTTTACTAGGGTGATATATACTTTGGTTATACTTTCCCTTTTAAAAAATTTAACATAACAAAATGTCATTATCACTAAAAAGTGATTTCATGGGGTCCAAAAGCTTGGAACAAGGCATATCATGGTCCTTCATGATACAACCAACAGAATTATGACACATTTTGGGGTCATTTTTTATTATTATGATATTATTTTATTACCCTTAACGACCCGATTATTAATTAATCAAGATAATTAAAGATAATTACCGTAGTTACTATTCATAATGACCATAAACAAAATTGTCTTAATTACATAATTTGTAACATCTAATTCAAAATATGGAATCCATTTTACCACATTACAAACACAAAAATTTTAGTAAATAATTTAAAAATAATTCCAATTGTCAAAACAAATAGCGGGTTTTATAGAAACAATATCTATCAAAAGATTGACAATTGTTTATGTCCAATTTCAAAGTCAAATTATTCACAATGACAAAAATTGGTTTAAATGGTAAAAATATATTATTTTTACACTTTAAAACCAATTAAAAAGATAATCTATACATATAAATAAATTAGATGAAAAAGCAGTTTTGAAGTAAAATGTAGTATTTTTAACTATTCATTGAAAAATGAACATTGTCAGAAAAATACAAAAAATTTATCCAAAGTAAATTTCAATCTCCCAATACTAATGAATATGTTTATTTTGACAAATAGTGCTTATAAAATTGTCAAAATTTAGATTTAAAAATGGTTTACCACCAAAAGGTGGTAAAATAATGTTTTAAAAATATTAGAGAATTCAATGCTTAGGATTGGATTTATTCTCATTTTAAGCCTTTAAAACACTATCTATTTCATAAATAGACATAGATATAAAAATATATTATTCATTACTTACTTGGGATGTTACATTATATGTGTACTATAATAATATATATTATATATAATTAAAAAATAAAATACAACATTCAAGGAGACGGAAGGACATACGTACACCTGAATGCTATCATTATCCAAACTAAGTTATCATAAAATAAGAAAAATATTAAAGGTTATATTTAACTTAATCATGTGACATCCATGTGAATATCATTTTATTATATCAATTTATTATTCCATCAATACCATTCATGAAAATATTTTAAATAATTGGTGAAAAAACATAAACAAAATAAAATGTATATATTTCACACTTCATATACCACACATCTTGAATCCAAATTCATAATAACTTTATTTTCCCACATAAACTTTATTCAATAAGAAATGATACCTAATCCTATAACACAATACATTTTCAATTCACATTTGATCTGCAGTTTCTTCATTATAAGAAATGTAACCATCAGTTGTATCATCTTGATTACCATCTTCATGATCATTCCACGTGGGTCACTGTGTTTTATAATGACTATTTATTCCAAAAAAACAAAACCATAGATGGTGTCTTTGAGATTATAACATTATAATACATATCATTAATTGAACTCGTCATTTTTTTCATTAATTCACATTCTTTTTTTATTACCATAGTCAAAACATCATATTATTCCACTACGAAATATTCTTAAGTGATTCGTTCCACGTTCTTAAAATAGAGAAAACCAAATTTTATTTTCTCTATGGAATCCATATCCCAAACTCTCATTTAACTCATTATTTCTCTCTGTTAATGAGTCCATGAATTATTTAATGTATTTATTGTTAATATTGTTACGTTAAAACTGATTAGGCCTAAACACAACATCTCTAACTCCAGTGATCATCCCACAGGAATTGTCATCATAAAATCATATATCAAATTCAATAGTGTTATATTTTCTTCCCAATACCACCATTATCTAAAACAATAAGCATACTATGAGACTTACTTATCATAGAATAAAATATCATAGCCATTCAAATAATTACATATAGTATATTGAAATAAAGAAACCATCTATAATCTATGAAACCCTAGGATCATTATAGTTTATTCATATCCAAATTTTATTTAAATACTTCATGATCGTTTTTGAATATTTTTGTGTTTCTAAATAATATTCCCAGTGATTTTTAAACCAGGTATTAATCAAGGATCATTTCCACATACCAGATTCACTTGAGTCAGACCTAGAACATCTTGTTGGACATGTTACTCTTTGGAACATCTCAACTAAATACATAAACTAGTTCTGTATCTAGACATGGATTTATAGCTAGGAAACAAATCACTATATCCATTACCAAAATTCAAAGAAATTTTAATAAACATTATCTCATCCTTAGATACATCAATAGACATATCCTTAGAAATATATCTTTTACCTCACTAATGTTTTCTCATCCTAGTTTCCAAAGGTTTACTAAAAATTTCCATTTATACAAATTATAGTGACAGGATTAACATATGTGGATATTACATAATTTTAGATAAATATTTAGTACATTATAATAATATTTTCTCAAGTACCATAATAGATTACTATATTTTTAATCATGGAAAAAATATCTTCTATCTTGGTGAAACAACATTAGTATCTCCCGTAATGACATCAATCATTATAACTTCTAACAAAAATAACATAAAAACATATAATAAAGACTGGAAATCATTTTGAAAAAACAAATTACTGAATATTTATAATATAATCGTCAAAACATTTTAAAAACATTATTCATTCATACACTTTTAAAACATATAATGAAATATTGAAAATTATGTTAATTTTATTTCTTCATAAATAATTATAAATCTTATTTATATTCCTTGAAAACGTTGCGAAATTTTTTTTTATAAAATATATAAAAAAAGATGGAATTTTATAAAAAAAATATTTCTTGAAAATATATTTTAGATAAAATTTCTAAAAAATTATCCTTCAATCATTAAAATAAATATTTTAAGGATTGAGAGTGGATAAATTCAAAAATGTCTTATGAGGTAAAATGAACATTCATGTTTCTGCGTAAAAATGTTATAAAAATTACTCATTTGGAATGATACAGTAATATAAATTTTAAAAAAATGGTAAAAGAAAAAATAGATTAAAATTACATGTATTGATCATAGGAGATAATAATAATATACATAGAATCCATTTTGAGATAACATTTGTTTCTAGCTAAAGAGAGAAAAAAGCCAGTATTTCTTAATAAAATTACAATCGTACTTACCAAAGACTAGAAATATGGTTCTAATAGATGAGTATATCATGAATAACCAGAGGTGAAGTAATTCCATGAATTTACTGATATTTGGGTTTTATGATTTCATTAATGGAACTAAAAACACAAATAATCTTGAAAAGTGAAGATATGGTCTTAGTAATCCCTTATTACGTGGAAACAAGGGATAATACTATCCGTGATAGATAAATAAATTAAATGAATCATAAAAAAATGAAAATAATGATGTTCATGATATAACATGTAAAATAGAAGAATACAAACACTGAAATGGAATTTCAGTGCATAACAAAACATGAGTCTCAATGAAGGTAAATTGAGAGAAACTATTTTTCAAATTAGGTATCTTTTTAAACAAAAACCACATTAATGGAAAATCATAAAATGGATTTTTCAATACATATATATTCATGTATAAGATAAATTTATTAAAATTATGGTTAGTAAATATATCACATAAATAGAATGATTTTCAAACATAGCACAGATCTCCCAGAAATAAAAATGAGAGTAAATCCCCATTCCTTGTGTCTTAACTCTCGACGTACTAATTCAAACCACTTGAATAATAAGTAAGTATTTAGAATGAATAATTTGAAGAACCATTTTATTATATCCAATACCATATATGTATTTATTATGACCTTATATTATCGAATACATAAACATCCTATATTGAGGTTTTCATATTGGGTAAAATTCACGGTGTTTTTCGTATATGTCTTAATTTTTTATATTGATTATCCTTATAATTATATAATGATTCCAGAATTTAACCCCGGATTTAAATATCATTTATATAAAATATATGTGTATTATAATAACATATATATTATATAAGTGTTAAAAATAATGCACTGTTTATGGAGACGACATGACATACGTATGGAATAATGTAATTTTTGTTTAATTGTAATGTTAAAAGAATGAATGTAAAATTCATATATGTATAAGTATATAATTATTTTATTTTCTTTTATATATTATATATATGATATATATTAAAAAAAGATACCCTTAATATATTCTATGTTGTGTGTGAATGAGTCATATCACTTTGAGGCGATATTTCTCCACAAATCCTCAAAGGAAATTATCATATTTACATGAAATAAAAGGTGGTAAAATATACGTGTTCTAAAATGAATAAATGAGCATAATGAAATAATAAATATTATATATAACACATATAAATAAATTTTCCATCATAATCTCTACCATGGGAGATGGTAAGAAAATTGAATAATCCTTATTTAATGAAGATGTTGTTTTCAATACTCATAAATAGTGTTTTAGTTATCCATTAAATGTATGTTTGTGTATGTGTAGGTGTAAAACATAGAATAAAAACATCCTAGTATATTTATTATAATATTGTTTTTATAAAAACATGTAAAATCGAAATTACAAGTGGTGGTGAATGAAAATAACGAAATTACATGGGATAAAAATTTACGTCTTAATCGGGTAACTCTTATTGGTTTGGTCCAAAATGCATTCTTGAATTACATTATTACCAAGTTAAGAGTTTTATGAGGATGTCAGGGATGTTGGTAAGTGTATTGGGAATACAATACTTATGCATAAGTAGTATTTTAGGTTTCAATATGTTTTAGTGGTGGTGATCATTTATAGGGAAGGAAAATGAATAACATGGAATTTATAAAAACAAGTCAAGAGTATACATGTTCAAAACCAAAAAGGAAATTAAAACCAAAATAAATCAATATTGGAAGTATTATGGTCTAAAAAAATTTAGAAAATGGGTTTTAGGAAAGTGTAATGGGAATATGGGATCCTAAGATTTAGGTTTAGTCCCTAATTAATATTAATTTCAACTTAATTGTTGATATTAATTTTAATAAATTTTTCTAATCATTTTGGAAAAAATAGAATTCATATAATTATAATCTAAAAATAATACTGACTAATATTTTTTTTTTGTTTTCATAATTCAATTCATAAATTAGAAAAAAGATAGATTAATGATAACCCCACAGATTTGATGAAATTAGGGGCTTTTAAAGATGAATGATATTTAAAAGTTTAATATGTCTTTATAATATATTTCAAATTTAAATTTATTCAAATGGAATAAAATATTTTAATATTGATATAATTTATTTAATTTTTACTTAATAAAATTAACATATAAATTATCATTATTAATTATTTAAACAAAAATATAGTTTTTAATTAAAAAGTAGTATTTTAAATTATTCATTAAAAAAATAAAGTTTCTCATATAATTATTCAAAATTCCATCTATGATATGATTTAAGTTACCTATTAAAAAAATTATTATTTTTATCATATTAAACATTTAAATATTCGAAAAAATAATTTTTTTTCATTAAAAGTTGTTGATTTTGGAAAACCGTATTTTTATAAATAAAAAATAATTTACCAAATATTATATATTTCATTATCAATATGTTTTACTTCTATAAACCCATAATAAAAAATTATTTGAAATTTTGTTATAGATATTCATATAAAAAATTTAATTTATAGGTTATAATTATATCATTTAAAAATAATAAAAAATGGATTCTTTACAAAAACACAGTGTTGCGTAAAACATATGCGAAGTCAGTGTTGCATGTAGCACAAGACAGATCAGTATTACAGGATTCACATCCCAAGTTAGTGTTATATGTATCACAATAAAATATGTATTTTTGTTAATGGAATATCATACTTAAGGTTTATATATATATATATATATATAACAATTACTTGTGTCACGTGGGATGAAAATTATCAAGAAGATAAATTAATTCAAAAAATATTTATTTTCAATATCTCAGGGTGTGGGAAATACACCATATTTTGTTATACATCATGGACATAAATATAGTTCTGTTGATGTAGGTAGATTGGGTTATGGTGTATGTGTTGTGAAAATTTTGGCCACATGAACAAAATTACCCAGCACATTATCTTGAGTTAACTGAGGTTGTTTATGCCCTAATGAATTTACATCATTACATGTAGGTATAAAATTTAACTCTTTATAATAACAAAAAATTTATTTAAATACATATTTTGAAGTTATATTTGAACAATAATCAGTGGATATTGGTTGAATATATATATTGTTTTTATTTTACATCAGTGTAAACAATGGGGAATTGTTATAGAGTTGATGCTCCTATGACAATGAAGTCAATGAAACAAACAGTTCTGATGTGAATTTATGAGTGGAATATTGTGTCCTTAATATTGGAGTTTCATATTTAGGCTCAATAATGATAATATTTGATCACACTCATAATAGTAATAGTGGAATTGAGAATTTTGAGTCAGATCAGGGAGAGGCGGAATGAGGATCTGGTGTTCTTATCAGTGAGGAAAATGCATGAAGGTGGGGATTCACCATCTGAATGGTCTACAAATTTTGATGCGATAATATCTATCTAGAAATATGTTTTAATCTGTAATGTATTCATAAAAATAATATTCATGAGTTTCATGACAAGAAGTGGGATGTGCATTTAAAAATGAAAAAAATGTTCCATGACCTGTGTTGTTGATCCTAAAATCAAAGAATGTAGTTTTTGTGACTTGATGCTACACATGTCACATTGTAAAGGTTCGACATCAACGAATTTTATTTTAATAAAACTATTTCCCCTTTTATAATGGAAGTGGGATGATGTTAACAAAGATTTCTTGTAAGTATTCAAAAGAACCCTATTAATGATTACATGATATGGGTTCTAGTGTTACAGTTATCAAACTATTACAATTTAATTCATATCTAGGAATGATAGATCATGTACTAGTTGGCTGTGATGATTGTTTGGTAGATAATCTGTGTGAATGAGTTGGCACATCCTACAACTTTAGAATGTGAATCCTGATTTGCAACATGATTTCAGTAATTATGATATGGGTAATTTGGTATATAAGAGTTTATTTAGGATACATTCCCCTCACAAGAACATTGGAGATCAGAGCACAATATACCAGAGCTGGAGGACATACTGAAAGCATGCACAATTTATTTTTGAGAATATTTAGGGATGTACATAGCACTAGTTGAGTTATCCTATAAATATAGTTATATATTTACTATTTATAGTTTACCATTTAAGGATATTTTTGTTTGAACATGAATGTCACATCAATATTAGTTGGAGTCTAGTGAGTCAGAGTTGTTGCGACATAGTTTTTTTCAAGAAACATTGGAGTAAGTTCATTTTATTCAGATAAGTATTTATATGTCTCGGAGTAGGAATATGTTTTATGGTTATTGATGACAATATATTTTTAGTGGGATATCATGTATTCCATTTTTCCTATCATTGGGTCACCATTGAATTCATTGGTATAGAAAGTAGGAACCCAATAGCATTTAAACATTTCAGATCGTGGAGAGAATTGGGACAGTGGGATATCAATTGGCACTTACATAGATGTATATTTCTATAAATGATTTTTTCCATGTGTCTCATTTTCGGTTGTATAACATTGTCCATCCTCATGTGATTGTTGAATCCAATATTGAGATCAATGCTAATGATTTTATTTAGATATTATGATTCATGTTGTCGATCATTTTGGGAAATTATTGTTGGTAAAGGTCATGAGGATATTCTGAGTATTTTGGAATCATGGTTTTGATTAGGTGGAAACATAGGGAATGGAAGGAGATATGCAGGCTTAGAGGATTGAACTTTTGACTTTAGATTCGTAGTGAATGTTAGTAATGTAACTCATGGATGAACTATCAATATTGGGGAAGATTTTCAGATATAGACCATTCGTGTGTTCTCTTCTACACATTTTTAGGTATTATTGTACCCTTTTTTAATTATACTATTATAACAGCCCAGGTACATATAGAATAATATATTTTAAAATTGGAATTTAATAGTGAAATTATTTATAAATATATAATGAAAAAAGTGGTATTCATAGAAATAAAAAAATCGATACTAATTGACAATTAACATCACTTGTGAGTGTATAAATAATATTTATGTATCTTACATTTGACAATATGAAATATTTATATAATCAGATATGTTAATAAATGTTTAGAAAATGATAAATTAAGTGTTAGTATTATTTTCAAAAATAAATGATTATATATAATATCATAAATAATATAATGATTTAATAAAAAACTTATTGTTATAAAATTTTATCATACATAATTTTTTTCTCCTATGTTAGTAATATAATTTTATGATAGCATAATTAATTTTTTAATGTGTCATAAAATGAGTTATAATTTTAAATTTATTATTTTTCATTAAAATAATGATTTTAAGTAGAAATTTAATTTAGCCAGTATTGTTATTTATTTTCATTAAATGGATTTCATTTTTCTACTAATATTTTCAAATAATTATTAGGGTGAAATTTTGGGAATTATAAAATATGGTTGAATATTTGTTAAATAATTAAATATAATAAATTACGTATTCATATTATAATAAAAATAAAAAAATTAAAAATTCATGAATGATGTTCTAACCATAATATAAAACATATATATTATATATTAATTTTATTTCAGTTAATTCTCAATCAAATAATTGTATTGAGTAAAAATAATAAACTAATGAATAAAAATCTTATAAAAAAACCCTCTCCTCCCCTATAAATACAACCCCTTACTACCTCTTCTTTTTATATATCAATTATTTGTAGCCTGCTTAATTACAACCCAATTACGTTCATGTGCCTCTTAATATTTTTCTTGTTCACCTAGTATTTCCAAAAGACCAAAAAAAAGTTCATTTAAGAGACTCCCATAGAGAGGTATCTCAAAATGTAAAATCCTCTATTATATCCTTTTAATTTTTTTGTATGTCCATCTAATTTTTTATTATTTACCCATATCCTCTCACACATGTGAAATGATAACTCTATTATCATAAATATACTAAAATTTTACTGTGTGAATGGAATATCAATCCTGAAGCCACCCCTCTTATCATGTTTGTCTAACAAAATGAAAACATTTTCTATGATGTGTTGATTTTATATCATTGTGGATGTTGTGTTTTTATTTTAATTTATAACCATCATATCTGGTAATAAAACGATTCTTTATTTAGATAAAATATAAATATACATATTAATAATTATTTATAGTTCTGGAACCAATATATAAACATGATATTAATGAAAATGAAATAAGTTCATTATTGTCATAAAAACCAAAAAATTAAATTAAATCATTTTCATTAATGTTTTATCTAATGAATCATCCTAATATCAAAACAAAGATATATTTTATCATTTCAAATTATGGAAACATAATAATACCATTTCACTCTAATTATGTTGTTTTCCTTCAATTCAATAATAAAATCCATAATTAATTAACCCAAGAAGGAATGAAAAGAAATCAATTGAAACAATAAAAATAGAAAAGTATATTTAATAAATTGGTGGATACAAGTTATAATAAGAACAAATTATTAATTATAAATTTGGAACATTTTCCGTAATATTTTAATAACAAAATTTAAACCATTATAAAAGATGTTTGAACGAAATTTAAGGAATTTGAACACGAGTTTATAAGAATTTAGTTTAAAATTATATTTAATTTTATAATTTTAAAAAATTAAAAAGGATTGTTTTTTAATATATATATATATAATTATAGGCAAGTAATAGTTGTATACTTCCATAATATTTGTATTTTTCACTTACAATATTACATGTTTATTTTCAAATAATATGTTATTATTTTTAGGTGTGTAATATTCTTTTATTATGTGAATTATCCTTAGGTATGGTTGTTATGATGAAAGTATTTTTATTTTAGGATTATGTTCTTGTTCTAGGGTATTGTTTATGAAGAAGGGTAGAACTTATATCTCTCTACAACTCATTAGGTATATTAATGTTGGAAGATAGCTGTAATGGTTATTCCTTTTGAATCTACAATTGTTACTCTGTAAGGTAGTTGTGAGGGTTACATCATAAGGAAGGCATGAGGGTTTCATTGTTGGGTAGCCATAAGGGTTAAAAATCAGAAGGTATTCATGATGGGTAAAATAGTAAGTATTTAATTTCCCAAGAAATCTATGTGATTTATTTTTGTTTTTTAGGTTTTATATAAATATATATTTTTAAAAAATTAATTTAATGAAACTTTATGGGTAATAAGTATGTCTAATATAATGATTTTATTTAGTATACACATTGTTTTATTGTGCGTTTTTATGTATGAATTATGACCTAATTCACTAAAACTATAAACTAAAATGATCATTGGGAATGTAATATGTGTATTCTAGTTGAATTAAATATATAATGTAATGTTTATGAATATAGCCTTAAATATGGTATCAAAGTATAGTTTAGATAAAATTATCCTTTCAAATGATTTAAAGAGAAAACTATATATTATTTTTACCATATGATTGTATTGAAATCATATTAAATTTTATTATTACAATATTTATTCATATAAGATGTACCCTTATTCAGTATGGTATTCCCTTGAAAAAATAGTAGATATGGTGTATAAAAGAACTAAAAGGATGATATCATTCGAAATTCACATCCTGTAATAGTGGGAATTAGAACATATAAATTTTTTACAGTAATGGATTAGTTATGATATAATATATTGGATTATTTCAATGGATATACATACCCAGTTTCACCTGAAGGGTTGATTGAATAACATTAATTGATATTCAAGATAATAGGATGTTCATATAATCAAATTGATATTCATGGTATTTACTATTTTTAATGTTAATCATTCATATGGTAGACAATTGGAAATAATATGTGGGATTTCAAGGACTCTGATTCTTTGGAAAGGGATGAATTTAATAATCTATTCTTTGAAAAATATATTCATATGGTTGTTCAACAACAGATTATAAATAAATTGTAGGAATTAAAATAATAGGAGAAAAATATAGAAACTATAAATGAAAAAATGGCAGTTGATTGACATGGTACACTCTAAATCTTGTTCGGGATCATGATAGTAAAATCAATCAATTTTACTAGGGAATATATCAATGATATTTAAGGGAATTATCATATTCTATATAAAAAATTTATTAAAAACTATTCGGATGTGCAAAGTGGGTAGAAATTAATCTTAATGATGTTCATGTGTAATTTGAAAATAATATGTAAAAATGGTATATATGGCATGAAATTTTTATTAATCAATCAAAATAATCTTGTGTTATGAACATCTTGTTTTTTACTTGTTAACAGTGTTGTAAAAAGATCCCATGAGATTGCCTTATCAAATATGGCATGTGATTCTGATGTTTAATGTTTGTACATATGGACCAAAATTGTAAATGAAGTCATCTTAATGTTGGTATGATTAATTATGAAATGAAACTTGGTAACTATTTCAAATGTGGTGAGATGGGTAATTATGAAAATACCCGGCCATATAATGATATGAATGATAAAAAAGAATAATTATTATACGTAGAAAGGTGTATTGAAATCCATTAGGACTACATCAATAATTGTTTTCAAATCCATTGATGTGTTATTATGTCTTATTTTGGTTTAATTAGACTTTTCTAATAACTTATTTTATATTAGTTATACACATTCTATTATTTCTAATAGATTTTATGGTAAACTAGAAATATCAACTAACGTAATAACATCAAAACTTATGGTAATATCCCTAGGGAATGTAAAATGGAAAAATGGAATTATAAGCAAGATCATATTATAGTCTTTGAATACATTACCTAAAAACATTATTATTTTCCCCTTAGTTAATTTGATGTTATTCTAGGTAGGAAATAGCTTTATTTCTATTGTCTTAATATTGATTATAGAGATAAATATAATTTTTTTCAGAAATAGTTTAATTTTTTACTTATGAATTCATCCATACCATTGAAAACATATCATAAATACTATAAATTGTTAAAAGATTAAAATGAATGTTATTTTGAATATATTGTTGAAAATATGGAACTACATATATTTATTATGTTCCAGTGGTAAAGGAATATATGTATGATTTTCTTGATGGTTTTTTCAATGATATACCTAATTAAGAAGTTGAATGTATTGTTGTCTTTTTTCATTATGCTATGAAAATTTCATTACCCCATTATCAAATGGAACTTGTGGAAGTTATAGAATTGAAATATTTTTATAATGAGTTTATTTATAAATGAATCATGCAGAATATTACTTCATCATGGGGTAATCATGTTTTTTTAAAGAAATGTGTTTCCAGGAGAATTTATAGTGATTTTATAGCATCAAATAACGTTACAGTTTGGAATATGTATATACTACCTCATATTAATGACATGATTTATTAGCTCCAAGGATCTAAATATTTTTCCAAGATTGAATATTTGGATAATTTTTTAATTTTTTATGATATTTTTGTTTATTCAATGATATATTTTGATCATGAGAAACATATATATATTTCATTTTAACCTCTTAAATAAAATATGTGATACATAAAATTTTGAAAATATTATTTTGGGTTGCTATAAATTTTATTTTTTGTTCCATTGCAAATAAGGATGGCATACTAAACGATCACACCAAAGAAAAACTGGGTGATTAATGGAATGGAATAATAAATGATATAGTGATTTATAGATTTATTGTACTAGAAGGATACTTCTAATGGATTGATAAAAAATTTCAATGTTATCTAGATCAAGGACTAAGATAATAGAAACAGATGTTAAATATATTTATTCAAAATACAAAGACGTATTATTTTAAGAACTGAAATATATATTGGTGAATGCACTAGTTTTGGCCATACCATTGAGAAATTGTGATTTTTTCATCTACAAGTATCTTTAATTAAATGGACTTGTTTTTGTATATTATATATAATGATCAGGTAATTTATTATAATTCATGAAAACGGAAACCTCCAATGATAAATTATCCTAAAAATTATTTAGAATAAACATATGAGGTTTTTAAATTATATATATGGATTCATCCTATATATATAGCCTAATTTGAAATATATATTTATCATAAAATTTTAATATATATATATATATATATTTAATAAAAAATAATTAAACATGAGTACTAGAATATGGATTAAACTAATAAAAAATTATGATTTCATGATCATCAACCATCATAGAAATGAATATAATAGGGTGTCTTCCGTGTTTTGAAAACATAATGAATCATTGACCATGTTATGTTTGGAACATGAACCCTTGGTTTATGATTTGATTAATTTCTACTTGGAATTTGTTGGTGTAGGAAATTTCATTATTTTGTTTCAGGTGTCAATACAATCACCTAACATAGAAAGAATTATAAAAGTGAAAAAGGAAGACTGTGAAATATAGAAACATGTTAAATTTTGTAAGAATGATAAATTATAACAATTAAATTTTTGATAAAAAGTGTGTAATCAGATTTAAAAATACATTAACTGTGTCATGTGATTCAAATCTAAGAAAATAATTATAATGTAAAAAATCATAGTTTCCCATTTCATGTTAGTCCTTGTAGTACTAATATATAGAGATATGTTTGAGAGTATTAATATTGGGGTGGAATTAAAATATATATTATAAATTTTACCATGAAATGTTTAATTTTTCAATATGTGAAAATAGTGTGTCAACTACAAAGGTTGGTGCTTCATCATTTTCTACTTCCATAATGGAAATGATAAAATAAACCCTTGGATTTTGTTGTGGGACTATAAAAAACATGCCTATGTACCAATAATAGTTTAGTTATTGTTTATTGGATAACTATATAAGCACATTTCCTTCAAATATGAGACAAACTTTCTATATATTAGCTTTCCCAACTCTACATAAATGATATTTAGTATTCCACTATCCATAGAATTTGAACATTATCTTATGTTTACTTCAATCTTTTGGAAAGGCATCTATAAGTCATTAGTAACTAAATTAAATATTAGTAGAGACATTAATCCTCAACTTTATGTATATACTTATTGAATAATATTATCATTAGAATACATGTTACGTGCTTGTTCAGTGGATTATCATGGATTTTGGGATCATAATCTCTCTTTTGTTGAGTTTTTACATAAAATATGCTTTCATTTATGTACGAAGATGGATCCTTTTCAGTAATTAAATGTAATGTATTTTCAAAGTACATCAGTTTAGGATAAGTTTAGGTAATGTATGTTTATGGGAAGATAAATTGTAGATAATGTTGAGAAGAAAGTATAAATGACCGAGAAACACTTAATGATAAATCAATGTCAGTAGAAATGATAAGAAGATAATAGGAAGGAAAATTTTTATTTTGAGGTTGGTGAGAATGATTTCCTTCAAATATATACATATAGAAGTGTTATGCATTATTTATAAGAAATAAATTCTAAGTCCATGGTTCATTAATAATTTTTAAATCCTCGAGAAACACCGACCAATTTCCTACTGAGTAGTCATGCCTTCGATTTTGTCTCAGGTACATAGTATTATTCATGATCCACGGTTAAGAGAGTTTTTTGATAGATTCATATCATTTTTTGAACCAATAAGTATATTATCTGGAAGAGAACATTTTGTATCAATAGAAACATGTTCATATTCCTGACCAAAAATATCATGCGAAGTGGAATAAGGTAATTCACCAGGATAAGGTATTTTGGAGAAACTACATGGTTGAGGAAGAAAAATTGGAATACAAAAATTAGATAATGTAATGTTATAATCAATTTATTAATAACTAAATAAAAATATAAAGGATAAAATTTATAGAAGGGGGAGAATTTGACCACCCATGTGCATATATAATAATTTATTTTTATTTTGGATTTAAATACAGAAATTCGTTATAAATTAATAATTAAATATATGGTATTTTTAGAAATTAAACATCATAGAAACATCAATTATCATATTTAAAAACTACCAATATATTATAAGTAAAAATATCATATATTTATATCATTTAATAATTATATAAATGTTGTGAAAATGATAAATTATGTTTTGGTTTTTTGTTAAAAATAAATATTTATGCAAACTTTAATAATTAATATAATTATTTAATTAAATGTATCTTCATAAAATGGACTCATAATTTTGTATTTTGTTTTATTAAAATTATTAGATATCATTATGAGACCATAATTAATTTTTCAATGGTTAAATAAAATAAGTAGTAATTTTAAAATTAGTATTTTCTAAAAAAAATTATGGTTTTCATTAAAAAATTAACTTTTAATTTATTGTAATTTATTTTCATAAAATGGAGTTCATTTGTTTTATCAAAAAAAAATGTTAATGTTTATTTTTTTCTCTTTTTAAAAAATATTTTAATTTTTGGTTATTAGTGAAATACTTTAATTTACTGTATTTAAATTAGTATCAAAATAATTGACATAAAACATAATAATTTATCTAATCAACATAATCTAAGAACAATGTAAATTATTTTAATATAATTAATCATAATGATCAAAATATTCATAATCTTATGGCAACATAATAATGTAATGAATAATATGATGAGAACTCGACCCTCTCCACTTCTATAAATACCATCTCAAACCTCATATTCTCATCACATACCAATTACATGTTGCCTATTTAATTATTTTTCGTTTAACTTCCCAACCCTCTTCATCTTATTCATTTCTACCTTGTATCATCAAAAGGAAAAAACCAAGTTCTTCAGGGAGATTCTCATTGAGAAAAACTAAAAAGATAAATACCACTTTCATTTTCATTTATTTTATTTTAAATTTATTGTCATTTATTAATCCTTCCTGACCTTCACTCGTACAATAACATGACAAATACAGTATTCTTCATATACTAATATTTTTTTTGCATTAATTTAATATCCATCCAAAAACCACTCCCATTCTTTTCTTATTTTAAAAAAATAAAACATTTTCCCTGATGAATCGATTTACCATCTTCATGGATGATGTGTTTTCATTTTATTTTATTGCCTTCATGACTGGTCATAAAAACATTATTATGGTTAAATAATATTTTATTATTCATATTATATGTCATATAATGTTGTTTAACAAATATAAAATCATTATATTAAATAAAATTATATAAGTTCATGATGGTCGTCAAAACCACCAAAATAAATTAACTCATTTTCATTAATGATTATTCAGAAGAAACACATTCATATCCAAAATAAATTATGTATAGTATCATTTAATTTTTTTTCATTATACTAATACCATTTCAATACACATCATGTGTTTTTGTTCTATTCAGCAATAAAATCAATAATAAACCAAATATGGAAACCATTGGAAGAACACACCAGAAATAATGAATTTTACAAAATATTATTAATAAATGGGTACAAATATGTAATTTGAAGACCATATAAGTAATAAAGAATATGAATATGGTTCATTAATATGTAAATAAAACTATTTAAACCATTATACTAGAGGTTTGAAAAATCATTAATAAACTCAAACCTCATGTAAGAGATGTTTCTTTAAAAATCTTATTTTAATTTCTATTGATAAAAAAATTAAAATATAGTTTTTAATATATAGTTCATGATGGGCCTTCACATAATTCAAAAAAAAATTATTATGTTGTATATACAATATTACGTGTTTATTTTCATGTATAATATTTTCCCAATATGTTCACAATATTCTTTTAATAAGTGAATATTTTCAAGGAATGATTTTTATGATGAAAGTATTCTAATTTTAGGATTAGGTTCTAATTCATGGGTACTATTTATAATGATTGGAGGTAAATACATATCTTTCCAATTAATATGGTATTTCGATGTTGCATGTTTACCATAATGGTTTTTTTATGTATAAATGTGATGGTTGACCCATAACGTAGTCAAGAGGGTTACATAATAATGTAGTTGAGTGAGTTACAATGTAATGTATTAGTGAGTGTTACAAATCATAATTTAGAAATGAGGGTGGGTAACATATTTAAGTAGTTTCCCAATATTCATAAACATATTATATCTGTATTATCTGTTTTATGGAAATATAAAATTTTAACAATGTAACTAAATGATACTCTATGGGTGAGAAATATATATTTTCCAAAATTATTTCATCTTATAATAAATATTCATCATCTGATGGTATTATTAATTCTTTTATTTTCCTTATTGATATATTTTTCACATAAAGTGTTTTACTTTTTTTACAGGGATTAAGTATTTCTAAGAGAAAAGAAGAATCTGAGCTGATTTGTGTAGTTTTTTAATGATAATAATTCATGTTTTATTAAAAACATTTCAATTAATGAAGAAATAGATACTATTTAAGTAGTATCAAATTTTTAGTTTCATGGTTTCTTGTGTATGAATAATGAACTAGTTAACAAATACATTAAATCGAATAGATCATTGAAAATGTGATAATTTTATTCTAGACGACATTACTCTATTATGTAATGTTTAGGGTAAGTACCATATAACTAAGGTTTAGTTTTACTTTAGGGGTGTTTTCAGTTAATTTAGATAAATTTCTATATCGATGGGTATGTTCACAGTTGATGTTTGTTAAGGTAAATGTGTCATATTTTTCCTTGGAAGTCATGAAATTTTTTTTCCAAAAATAATGCACCCTATTTGTTTCCACGGGAGGAGGAACAGGGTTTATCAAAAATTAGTGGAAACACTCTCCAAATTATGCACCCTGAAATAGTGGGGGTTTTCATAGTTGGTGGCTAGTTTTTTAAATTATTCCATACATAATTGGAAACAAGAATCTAATGAGAAGGGGAACATTTTTAAGGTGATTATTTTTTTGAAAACTGTGTGCCTCTACATTAGAAATCATAAAAATGGAAAATTAATTCACTATATTTTTACAATAAATTTAAAAAACCCATTTTTATCTCAGAACAATCCACTATTGTGTTATATGATTTCCAACTATTTTGGTAGAATTTGGGAGGACTATATGGCTCATCAATCCCCTTTCTTTGAAAATCAATGATTTAATTGTAGTATCATCACCTCATTAATAAGTATTTTTATCCTCATTTATGATTACTCTCTCTCCTATCATCATATATTAAGGCGAGATATATATTTTAATTTGTTGTAAATTGTATTAGTTAATGTTTTATTTTGTTCTTGTTTGTTGGGATCTTGATCTTAGGTTTTATTCCATGATCTCCTCAACCGTTCTATAATGAATTGACGGTTACTATTTGATGAATGATATTCAATGATCATGAGTGAGGTGGTGTAATTTTTACATCCCATAATCATTATTTTTATTTTCATGTTGTACGTGAACCATTTTATTTTATCATTCTGTAATTCAAATTTATGTAAAATTAATGTTTTTATTTATCCCACATTATTATGAGTCTCTTCACATATCCCATTAGAACTGTTGAAAATTTATACTACACACGATGGAATCCCCTAGGGTGTGATAATATAATTGAAATAATGATTTATGAATTCTTATAATATAAATAATGGGTGTTTGGAATGGATTTAAGGTATTAATAAATTGTTGATAAATGGGAATTTAAAATTGGATAATAAATGGGATTATGAAATTGGTTGAATAATGGGTAATAAATATTCTTGATTAATGGGTTATGAATATTGAACCATGGAATTATATTTTTTGTGCAATATCTAAAAAATTATTTTTGGGATATAGAATACATTTCCAAATACCCAAGGGGTTCTAGACATCAAATATATTATGTAATTATATATATATATATATATATATTAAACGTGATAATTGAGTTTGTGGAAATGGATTGCTACCCCCAATTCCCATGGGGTGGAAGATAAAATCACTAAGCCCTTGATGTATTATTGTTGAATTCTATATAAATGAATAATGATATCCCTTGAGATAACGAATTCTGAAATTAATATGATGTATGGTTCAGAATATTTCATGTTATGAAACATTCATGATTGGTTCAGGTTACATTGTATACCCTAGGGCCTTTGTGGTATATTAATTAATATTAAATGTTAAAATAATTCAATTTAGCATTTTTTCATTGTTTCATGAAAAAAATGCATACACTATAATTAAATTGAAATTCCAATAGACTCCCTTAATGGTTTCCAAATGGGTTGTACTCACTACCTACTCACACTTCTCAATTTGTATATGAATTGATTCAATTTTTTCAGGACATTATAAAGGAAATACCCCAATGTTACTCTGATTATTTGTGATTTATGATAATGCCTAGATGTGAGAAGTGGACATGATAGAGCGTCTGATTTGGGATTTTTTAGTGTGTCCTATTTTTTGGTTTTTATTTGACAATTTCTTGATATTGAGAATGAAATATCTACTATATTTATTTATAATCATCGTTTATTGTTTTACCCCATTCATTTGATTTTGGATGGTTATTGATTATGATATTATCTTGGTTGTTTATTAAAAAAATTTGGATATTTTTTATTTTCTTCTACTATTGTTAATCATTGATAAACATGGTATACTCTCCCCACATAACATACGAAACCCTCAGTACTAGTTGGAAGCCCCAGAAATATTGGAATACATGTATGAGGTCATGTAATGACCAGGCCTAGGGCATTGTTATGTGACATTTTGTTCAAGAAGTCAAACTATAATCACCAGGATTATTGTGATCTTGAAGCTGCTCATCTAGGATCAATTCATTCGTAATTGTATAGTCTGATGACATTGATATAAATTCTTATTCTTGATGATGGAACAATACTTTTAGATACCTTTCTTCCCCTTGTATATAGTTAATGGAACATCATTCCCATAAAATTTTCCCTCTTAATTCCCTTGTGGGAGAACTAGTTCACGATGGAGATGGTGTTGGGATATGAGCTAGATTATATACCTAATTATATAAATTCCCATTTGATATTTGTTATATGATTGTTTAGTTATGATATTAGAATGTATGTGATTTATATTTCCTAGTACTTCTCCTTTTGATTAACCCTTTATTTTATTCTAAAATGATGACAGAAAACTGAACATATGTGTGCACTATCGTAGATATAACATGATCTTGGTTAGGATAATGTATATCAACCTGTGAATCTAGGACCTATTCGACTAGTTTATAGGATCCATTATTTTATAAAAGATAAAATTGAGGTTAGGGTATCATTAATTTATAGTGAGGCCATTTTATATAACTTATACTATTTCTTGGAGATTGTGTTTCTTCAATTAGTTGGTAGTGATGTCATTTGGTCTAAAAAATGCACCACCTATAGTCATGGCCATAATGAATCACATAATTCACCCATTCATGGATTTATTTTTATAATATTTAATCAGTAGAATATTCATGTAATAATTTTCTGTATAAAAACATACCAAAATGTTTTACATCTTATTTAGTATACTCGGTGAGTAGTGGGTTTTCTCTGAGGAATCTAAATGATGATTTTATATTGACGGGTTTTAATTCATGGGAAATTCAATACATATGGATGGAGAAGATGTGTGCCCAAAGAATGTTTTAAAACACCAAGATATCATTATAATATATTTTCATTTAGGTAATTCAATAGTTTCCGCTACACGCAACACCGAGTTCGAGCGCACCACGACTTACCAAACAAGCTGTTAAAAAAACAGTTATGAATAGTATTAACTAATTTTTGAATTTTATACACTCCATATAATTTTTTAATCCTTATTATGTGTTTATTAGACATAATATAAGAACCAATTTATTTTTTAAATAAAAGAAGTATTTTGCAAAAAAATACAATTTTACCACCTTTTAATAGAAAACAATTTTTAATACCAATATTTGAAACTTTAATATGTTCAATTTAATTAAATTACATTCTTCATTATAATTGGGACATAAAAATTGATTTTGGATAAATTTTTGGTACTTTTCTGATAACTTTCATATTTTGATGAATTTTGAAAAATACTAAATTATAATTAAAAATAACTTTTTTAATAAAAATATTTTATTGTGGTAAATTACTCATATGATGGTTTGGAAGTATAATTAGATTATATTTTGATTATTTAATAAAATTTAGGTCATTATAAGTAATTTCACATTTAAATTTGACTTGAACACATGTCAATCATTTGATAGTTTTGACTTTTTAAAAATTCTATTTTTGGTTTTGAAAACAAGAAATAAAATTAAATTAATTAATGCATGTTCTATGTTTTTAATTTGGTAAAATAGATTACATTTTTTAATTCGCAATATGAAAATTATCTTAGGGAAACTTTTTGGTATTTTTTTGAAAACATTCAATTTTTGATGAATAGTGAAAACACCGTGTAATAGTTTAAAACCGGCGTTTAATTTTAATAATTCATAATTTTATTTAAAATAATTTTAATAAAAAATATATATGTAATACTTATTTAATATCTATTTAATACATTTCTGTCATTTTGTAATAAAATTGGATGTATATAATTTTATTGACCTTTTTACATTCTTTTACCCACTTTCTAAAATCATTTGAAAATTAGCATAATACATAATTTTACCACTTATGTGAGTTGAATTTGAAAAATCATAGAGACACAGTTAACATTATTACGTAAAATGTGGTTAAATAAGAAGAATGTAATCTTTGGTGAATAGTAACAATGGACTTTTATTTACCACGGTTAAAATTAAATAAGGTAATTAAGGGTAAAAATGATTTTTATTTACCCTAAAACATGTCGCAATTCTATTGGATAAGTGTAATTCTACCAAAAACAACCTTAGGAATAAAATCCGATTCTATTTGGTTAAGTTGGATTTGATTTCAGAATTTATTATTATTTTATTTAAAGAAGAGTTAAAAGTGTAAAATTTAATGTTAAATAATTAATCCATTTTTAATGTAGAACAACACATAAGATAAATTAAACTATACATATTAATTATAAATATAATATTATTTACTATATATTAGTATTTTAATGATAATATTTATACATTAAATAATTTAATTTATTTATGACACAATGATGATTCAATATTTACCTTATTAATGAAATATTAAAATAATTTATATTTAAAATATCCAAAAAAATGTAATTTTAGAATTTTGAGAAATTCAAATTATTTTATAGGTTAATATGACTTTTTTTGGTTGATTAAATAATTTTTGTTCAAATTAATCATGTTTTTATGATTTTCAAAAAAAAATCAAATACTAAATGGTGTCAAAATTGACATAATTGAATTTTTAAAAAAATTTCAATATTACTAATTGATATAATATTTCTAAAAATATAAGTTTATTGAAAAGGTATTAAATAATATTATAGATGACATTAATGAACTTGTTGAGGTTCTCTTGAAATTATAGAGTATGTTAATTAACCATATAGTGTAATAATAGAAGAAGACGTTGTAAAAGTTAAACTATTTAACTAGGAGTTTACTCAAAAAGATATGGTTAATATAGAAACCTAAACATGTCTAAGACCTATTGGTTGATATTTTTTCGACCCAACCCCACATTAACATATAAATAAGTCATTTTCCCTTAAAATCCAATAATTATTTTATTATAAAATAATATTTCATGGTTTTCAAAATGTGACCCTCACCACTCATATAAAAGTTTACTTCCCCTTCTCTTATTTTCACACCTCCAAGTCAATTTGGTTCGGCCAAACCCAACATAAATAACCTCTAAACATCCATTAAATCAACCCCATGTCATTACATTGATAATAAATTGTACCTAATGAGCCCTTTGGATCAACTCAAATTAAAACACCGGAGGAAAAGATAATAATTTCACCACCCTATTTCACGTTATTTTCTTCTTCCACATCCTATTTATTTTTAGCTCCCATACCGAAATATTTATTATAGTAGCTCTTATATAATGTGATGTTATTATAAATGTGGTACAACCATATTCGTTATTCTATACATCCTATAAATGACTAAGACACCATACGTGTGTGTGTATGGCTTACCGTCTCCACGTCGTGGTGTATTTAGTTATTCAAACACTTTATTATTTGGATGGGTATAAAAATGAAAATAATGAATTTAATTAATAAATATAACATTATATATATATATATATGATATACCATCAAATTACAAATGATTTCACCATCAATATACTGATATTGTCGATCGAGTGTATGTAAGGCTTTCCGTCTCCACGAATGCGATGAGATTCATTACCAGTCACAATAATTCAAGAATAATTTTCATTTTATGATTAAATTTAATTCCTAAAAAAATATTATCATTCTGTATATAAAACAAATATAGTATATACATAACAAACATGACTTACTTAACAAATCATATAAAATAAATAGAATTAGATAACAACCAAAACAATGATACTACTAAAATATCATAATCCAAGAAATTTTAGAATATCATATCTGATATCATATTTATGTATTTGGATATTTTTTAATTTAATAACAATTATTTCACCAATTTATGGGAGGTTACCCTGCCCAATACTAAGGAAAGGTACAAGGTAAGGGATTTCGAATATCACTTCTAATTCCTTGAGATTTCCATTATTCGTCACATATTTATAACATGTGGTGTATTTTTTACTTCCTTTTTGTATATATTATCTTGAATATATTTATATTTATTTTATTTTTTTTATTAATTGGGTGTTTATTAACTATTGGTCATAAAACACGATTGATTACAACATGTTAATGGGTTTTCATCTCACTTTTTCTTTCCAAGAGATTCAAGCTATATTGCAACTATTTCCTTTTGTGTGGTGTATGTACTTCTCATGATTGTATTATTTGTGTAATATTAATTAATGTTTGGGTATTTACATCTTTATTGTTTGTTACTTCTTTCATGGAGAGTATGTTTTGTATGTTACCAAATCGGTATGGGAATTTCAAATTTCAATTTCGACTTATTGGGATTTATGCATACTTCTTTGATTATTTTACTAACATATTATGTGTGGAATCATATTTATTATATATTTAGTAAACTCCATTAACCCTTTGTGGATATACCTTTTATTCACATAATCACTCCATTGATATGAAATTTTTATGGGTATTCATAAATCAATTTCAATTCGTTGAGTTAAACATCCAAGACATTGGTTTTGTTTTTACAAGAATATGGGTGAATGTAATCTGATTGATTTACATTGAATATATAATTATATTTAGTGTATTTATATTTTTTCACAAAATATTATTTCATTTATTTATCCTTTATCTAACGATAACATCTTTATAAGGTATTTCATCTCAATTTACATTCCATTGAGACCTCTTTGCCGTTATGCACAAATTCACTTTTATATGATGTATATACTTTCCTTTGACATATTATATCATGAATACCTTTATTCTCATGATATTATATTTTTTTATTAATGATATTTCTCAAATAATTGTATTCAAACGTCTTTTATTTGGTTTGGAACTCATTAACTATTATATTATTTTAAATGTTTTAAATATATATTCTTCTAAATCATTCTCATTTATGTCCATGTTTTAAAAATAGTTTTAAGTATTTAATTATATTGACATTTGACTTTTGAAATAAAAATTCATTTTAAAATTTTTAAAGTGATGGGACACTATGTATCAAAAACATATTTTAAATAGCTTCGTGATAAATAGTGAATCTGTTAAATGTTTTCAAGAAAAAGGGGGATATTTATATAAAATAGTTTTGATGGTTATTTTCATATATATAAATATAAATCATTGTTCTTGATTGTGGTTAATTTATTATAACACAATCTTCTTATATTGTATTGAATGATTTATGTTTGACTATGGATGTTCTATTTTTATAACATTCATGGTTTTTGGTTAATGTATTAACATTTCATAAGCTAGTTTTATAATAATTCTTGTGATATGATTCAAAAAAATTTATGAGGAATGCATTAGACTTATTATGTGATTGGTGGAGCCCACTATAGCTCCCCAATGTGTCGGTAGGTCTAAAGAGACAAACTAGTGTCATGGGACAAAGCCTTGACAAAATCATATTTGTAGTCTTGGCATAAGTCCTTGACTATGTGGTTATGAAGTTTGGCATTATGTATTCCATCATTATGAAATTTCCTATCGATATTACATGTGATTATTCGACTAGAAAAATATACATGTGAATAAGTAAATGGAATTATTTGATTTATCTTTTACATATTATGTTGATGTTTTTGTTTTAAAGGATTGTGTTATAGTTTTATACATTAACTTAAATGTTTATTTTTATTTATGATAGTTTCTACTATATTTTCATCCTTACTTAGCATATAATATCACCTCTTTCTTGTGATTTATTTATCCTAGGATGTAGAGAGGTATATTACGAATAACATGCAGGAATAAGCTATGAAATATAAGAGTGTTAAAAGGGGACACTATGTTGTTTATTTTATTTCATGATGTAATGTAAAACATAGGTATGTATATAGTACATCCAATGATACTAAACTGATCAGTCTTTCAGTACCGGATTCCTTGTATCCTGCCAATGTTATGTAATAATTCCCTGATTCGGGGACACTTGGGTCGGGGAATTACAATTATTATTAGACGATGTTTAGTACATACCTTGAATACTAGATTTATAAGAAACTGTGTTTATGAAACACTACCCTAAGATTGACATTGATGATTAGTATATAAGACCATCGAAAAATATGGGTAACATAAATATTATGTGGGTATTCCCATCAATACATCCCTGCCCAGATATGAGCAGGATGAGGTGGCTCTGTCACAAATGTACATAGGATTGAAAAATATGACAAAGTGTTTCGGGCATGACCCCGGGTCTCTTGATACATGACAACGAGCCTTTCTACACCTTTGGTCATGACACTCCCATGGGTATACTTATGATAATTCACATGTTCTTTACAAACTAATTTAAAATATTTTAATAAAATATGAGAACAAATAACCTTGGTTAATACAAAGGTGTTTTAGATTGAAAATAAGGTGTTATGATATTCTTTAAATGATTTTATGACTCAAACTATGCAATCTTGTGTTAGTCAATTTTTGGATTCCCAGGAAGTCATAGTAACATTGAACATGATGTACAAGTTGGACACAGTGGTGGAAATGAGCAGAAAAGGTAATTTTGATAATTGTCTAGATACTATGTTCATGCAAAACTAGTCTTCCAAAAATATGATCAATAACATATATATTAACCAACTCCCAGACACAACAAAGAAGATAAAGGCATTAAATGATAATAGATCCAACCATGGAGATAATGGAGAAAAGAAATACCAATTTCAATCATGTCGGAAATGTGGATGGAGACACCTAGGGAAGTGTCTCAATGGAACAAATAAATGCTTTATGTGTGGGAACGAAGGACATGATGTAAATAATATCCCAGGAAAAATGAAGAGTACTATTGTAGAAAATACAAAATGATCGCAAGAATTCATTTACTGTCATTTTCCGTAAATGTCGGGGACCTGGGCATTACCTGAGTAAATTCCCCATTCTATTGGATAACCTCTTGGTCAAGGAAGAACCTATGTGGAAATAAATGAATGGTGGAATGTTTAAAAGTATTATTAATCTTTATTGATGTGATTACTTTGGAATACATTTCCTTTGTCTGTGTAACCCTACAGTCTGTTACGTGAATATGCTATTTTAGGAAGAATTATATTTTCTACTGTGGATATAGTTATAAATAACCATTTGTGTTTATATGATACATTAATGTGCGGAAATTACAAGCTATTAAATTTTTGGATGAAAATGTTAGGTATGAGATAAAATTTGTGGTGAAATTATTTTAGAGTAATTTTGGAGAATGTTTCTCATTTTGGGAATGATGTATAATATATTTTTTGAAAAAGGACAAGACACAAACCAAGTGACAACCCATCACGTCAGACAAAGCTGGGGGAATCGAACCTATACCTAGAGGGTGGTTGGGATTTATTGCTTACCACTGCACTACATGATGCCTCTGATTAGTGTGACTAATTCGTTTTAGTTAAATGATTATATGGATCAATAATACATTTATTTGGTATCTTATGTCATATAAAATGGTTATCCTTAGTGTAGGAAATTTATTTGCTGATTATGTGATAAGTATTTTTTGGGAAGACGTTCTCTCTGTTTGGAATACTATATGCTTAAAGAAAATAGAATACTATGGGATTTTATTTGAGGAGTAATAGTGGATTTTTAATAATATTTTTTTTTGTAGATTTATAACAATTTGGGTTATTTTTGGAAATGATTATCCTATCATAGAGTATATGTGAATAGGTTCACTAATGTTAATGTATGTTACTATAAGAGTAGTCGATGTTATTTGGAGATATAATTTAACATGGAAGACTACATAATCTATTTATTCTATGTTTTTGATTTCAATATTAGTTTGGATTATATTGAAGGATTAAAAAGAAATTAGTTTATTGATTTTGTATTTTTTTAACATTGGGTATTGTTTGTTTAATTTTAGAAATTATGATTAGTATTTCTTTCTCCAAATAATTATACTTTTGGGGATCATTTGATCATGTACTAACCATTTTTTTGGTTAATCTATAAAGATAAATTAAATATATAGTTTATCCTTTGTGGATCATGTGATTCTCTATATGTTGATTCTAGTGCTTTTGGTTTGACCTAGTCTTCATGAATACACATTTTTTGAAATAAATATGAGATAGTGGTAGAAATCTATTGAAGTATGAAACTCTACATAAAAAGAAAATAAATTTATTTATGTTCTTAGTCAATCTCATAAATAAATCCCTGAACATTATGAAATAGAACATCAAACCATAAAATGTTGTTCGCTTACTTTTCCTTCTAGGAAACAAATGACCATTAATCTCATCCCAATATTGTGGTTTTATTACAGTTATATTTTCTCTTGGTCATGTTTTCTATCACACTATATCAGAACTTTACATTTAGTTCATCTTCCATATCAATGTTTTCCAACATGGAATCTTAATATGGGTTATCTCGGGTGACCATTGTACTTATCTTTCTTTCATTTAAACTTATAGTTTCATTGACTCTTTTTTTGATGTGGGATATTCAATAATGTTTCCAATACCAATATTAATATTGTGAGGACTCAATTTTTAAAATGGGGGATGAATTTAACACCCCCATGATTTTATATTAATATATTTTTTTCAAAATAATTCAATAGCTTGCGCTACACGCAACACCAGGTTCAAGTGCACCACGACTTACCAAAGCAGCCATTTAAAAATGTGGTTATTAATATTTTTAACTTAATTTTAAATATTATGTACTCCATATAATATTAGAATCCATATTATGTGTTTCTTAGACATAATTTAAGAAAAAATTAATTTTTTCAGATAAAAGTTGTATTTTTCAAAAAATACAATTTTCCAACCATTCAATAGAAATCCATTTTTAAAACCAATATTTGACACATTTATATATTAAATTTAACTAAATTTAATTTTTATTTAGATTTGGGATATAAAATTTTGATTTGGATAATGTTTTTTTACTTTTCTGATAACTTTCATATTTTGATGAACACTGAAAAATACATAAATTTAATTGAAAACAACATTTTTAATAGAATTTATTTATAGTGTTAAATTATGTGTTTTAATGGTATTGAAGTATAATTAGATTATATTATTATCATTTAATACAATTTAGGTAATTATTAGTAATTTCATGTATAATGTTGACATAAACACATGTCAATCTTTTTATAGTTTTTTCTTTTTAAAAACACACTTTTTGGTTTTGACGACCGGAATTAATTTTAATTTAATTAATGCAATTTAGTTGTCTTGAATTTTTTAAAATATAATTTATTTTATAATTTTATATAAAAAAATTATCTTAGGGTAATAGTTTGGTTTTTGTCTAAAAAGAATCAATTTTTGATAAATAGTGAAAAACACTACGTTATAGTTTAAAACCGACGTTTTATATAAATAAATATTTATTTTAATTATATTTATTTAAATTCAAAATAGATATATAATACATTTATAAGTTATATTTAGTTCATTTAAGTCATTTAATAATAAAATTAGATATATATAAGTTTATTAAACTTTTTACTATCTTTTACCAAGATTCTAGGATCATTAGAAAATTAGCATAAAAAATAATTTTACTTCTTCTGTGAATTTAATTTAAAAAACATGATAGAAAAAGTTAACATTATTATTTAAAATGTGGTTTGATAAGATGAAAATAATTTTTCGTTAATATTATCTTGTTACTTTTCTTTACCACTGTTAGAAGTAAATAGGGTAATTAAAGGTAAAAATTTTATTTTAATTACACTAACCCATGTACTAATTCTATTGGATAATTGTAATTAAACAAAAATCCATAGGAATAAAAAAATGATCATATTTGGCCCACATGGATTAGATTATGACATTTATTTTTATTTTATTTAAAGAATAGTTAAATGTGTAAAACTCAATGTTTAATAACCAAACCATTTTTAATATAGGGATACATAGAAGATAAATTTGACTAATAATATAAATTAGGAATATAAAATGATTTACAAAACAATGTTATTTTATTTTTTATTTTTAGACATTAAATAATTTAGTTTATTTATGACAAAATGATGATGCTGTAATTACCTTATCAATGAAATATTAAAATAATTGATATTATAAATATACAATTAAATGTAATTTGATACTTTTGATGAATTAAACTAATTTTATAGGTTAATATCACTTTTTAGAATTTAATAAATAATATTTTTTCTATAAAATCTTGATGATATGATTTTATCAAAAAAAAACAAATACTAAATAGTGTCAAATTTTAAATAATTGTGTTTTTAAAACAAATAAAATTTTATTAATTTATATCATAATACTAAAAATATATGGCTCAGAGATAGAGCATAAATAATATTATATATTTCATTAATTAACCACTAGTGGTTATTTTAAATGTTTATAGTAATGTTATTAACCCTATATTGTAAGAATACAAAAACACAATGTAAACGTTATAGTATTTAACTTAGAGTTAAATCTAATAGATAAGGTTATAATGGCAACATAATAATTTCTAAAACCCATTGGTTTAGTGGTGTTCGACCAATCCCTACCATAGCATCAAATTAAATCATTTTCTATCCATTATAAACTGAAAATGATTTTATTATAAAATAATATTTCAATGTTTTCCTAAAGTGACCCTCACCTCTCTTATAAAAGGCTACTCGACTTTTTCATATTTTCACACCACCGAATCCATTTTACATAGTCAAAACCTAACAAAATATCCTCCCAAATTCCGTCACATCAAACAAGAGTCCTTTATTGATCATAAATCCATCATATGAAGCACTATTGAACGGCACAAAAAGAAGCACCTGAGGAAGAGGTAATAATTTCACCACCCTCTATCAAGTTCATTTCTTCTTCCATTTCTTCTTTACTTTTTTCAGTCAAAAATTATAAATCCAGTACCTTCTACATACTATGATGTTATTGTAAATATGGTACAAACATATTCACTATTATATCCATCGTATAAATGACAAAGTCACTATACGTGCATACGTACATCTTACCATCTCCAAGTCGTGTTGTAGTTTTTTATTCAAACTTTATATTATTTATATGGGTATAGTAATGAGTACAACTAATATAAATAATAAATATAACCTTATAATGATTCTTTGTATATATGATATACCATCCAATTGCATACTATTTCACCATCAATATAATGGTATTGTTGCTCATGCGTACGTACAACTTACTGTCTCCACGAATGTGATGACATTAATTCCCCTTATTAATCATTCAAGAATAATTTTCTTTTTATGATTAACAATAATGTTTAATAAGTTAATATAATTATCTTTGTGAAACTAATACAGCCTATACATAACAAATATGACTAACGTAACAAAATGTATAATGGAAAATGAATATGTTAACAACAAAAACAATTATATTGTTGAAATATCATTAACAAATCAATATTAGAGGAACATATATGATACGATATTTTTGTATTTGGTTCTTTTATAATTTAATAACATTTTTTTAACCATTATACATGAGGTTAACTTACCCTATACTAAGGAAAAGTACAATGTATGGGGTTTTTTTCTCAGTTTTAATTCCGTGAGATTTCCATTATTTGCCACTTCTTTATTTCATGTGGTGTATTATGTATTGATATTTGATATATATTATCATTAATTTTTTTATATTCATGGTATTAATGGATTAATTTGTTGGTTATTAACTTTTGATCATGTGAATCGATTGATTACTACATGGTAAGGGGTTTTCATCTCATTTCTTATTTCCGTGAGATTCAAGCTATATTGCCACTATTTCCTTTTGTGTGGTGTATGTACATCCCATGATTGTATAATTTTTGTAATATAATTTAATTAATGGTTATTGACATCCTTATTTTATGATACTTCTTTCATGGGTTGTTTGATTCGTAAGTCACCCAATGGGTAAATGAATTTCAAAATTCAATTTCTAATCATTGGGCTTGACGCATACTTTCGTGAATATTTTACTCCGTGATTATGTATGGAATAACTATTTATTATTTAGGAAGCAATATCAACTCCCTTTTATTTCGGTATACCTTTGATACACATAATCACTCCATTGATAAATTCACATTCCATTGATATGAACATTTTAAGGGTAATCTTAACCCAATTTACATTCATTGAGTTAATCGTCAAAGTCAGTGGTTTTGTTTTTACAAGAATAAGTGTGAATATATTATTATTTATTTAAATTGAATATATAAATATATTTATTTTATTTATATTTTTCACACATGATTATTTCATTGATTTATCCTTAATATAAGGATATCTTCTTTATAAGGTATTTCATCTCAATTTACATTCTTTTGAGTCCTCTTTGCCATTATACACCAATTCACATTTATATAGTGTATATATTTTCCTTTGACATAATATATTATTAATCCCTTTATTATCAGGATATTATAACCTTTTGATTAATGTTATTCCACAATTACTTGAATTCATGTGTCTCTTGTTTGGTTAGAAACTGTTTAACTAGAATATTGTATTAAATGATTCAATATTTATTCATCTAAATCCCTCTCATTAATGTCCATGTTTTAAAATTGGTTTTATGTATTTAATTATATATACATAAATGTTTTGAAATTAAAATTTCTTTTAAAAGTTTCAAAGTGGTATGGGAAACTTTTATTCAAAAATCTATTTCAAACAGATTCTTGATAAATAATTATAATTCTAAATGTATTCATGAAAAAAGGGGGATATTTCACTCAAATTGTTGTGTTGGGTATTTTCACCTATGTCAATATCCATTATTATTCTTGATTGAGGTTAATTTATTATAATAAAATCTTCTATATTGTGTTGAATGAGTTATGTTTGACTGTGAATGTGATATTTTTATACCATTCATGGTTTAAGGTTAATATATTGACATTTTGTATGCTAGTTTAATATGAATTTTTATGTTATGTTTCATAATTATTATATTAGGAATTCATTGAAAATTTTAATTAATGGGTAGATCCCGCTATATCTCCTTGATGCATCAGTATGTCTCATGAGTCCAACTAGTGTCTTGGCATAAGGACTTGACAAAATCATATTTGTAGTTTCAGACAAGTCCTTGACTATGTTGTTATGAAGTATGGAATTATATATTCGAACATTATGAAATTGGATTTTGAAATTACAAGTGATTATTCAACTAGTCGAATATCCAGGTGAATAAGTAAATGGAATTAATTGATTTTTATTTTCCATGTTATGATGCTGTATAAGTATAAAATGCTTGTGTTCTAGTATTATATATTTCCTTAAATGTTTATTCTTGTTTGTGATAGTTTCCACTATATTGATATCCTTACTAAGAATCTGATCTCACCTCTTTCTAATGTTTCATTTTCACTAGGATTCAAAGATGTATGTTACGATTAACCTACAGAAATATGATAAGGGATATAAGAGTGTTCAATGGGAACACAATGTTGATTATTTAGTTCCGGATGAAATGTAAATCTCATGTTTGTATCTAGTACTTCCAAGGCTACTAAACTGATCGGACATTCGTGAAATGATACCTTGTATCATGCCAATGTTATGTAATAATTCACCGATTTTGGGTAACAAGGGTCTGGATTTACAATCGATGTAAGATTAATATCTTGGACGAATTTAATAATGTATTTTAGATTCATAACATTATCCAGTGTGTATGTTCTTATCAATGAATTATATGGGATTTACACTTTTAGGAAGAACCAATTTTTATTCTAAAGATGAATAGAAGACTTTTTTATTACATGCATGTGAGAGATCATTTTAAAATATGATGGTCATGATGACCTCTAAATCAATACTCTCTTTTCTAATGCCTGGAAAATAATTTACCTTGTATTATGATTAATCTGGAGTTAGATAATGAGATGTTATGATTTGAATTATTGAGTGGATATTAATGGATTCTAATAGATGATACTGCATAATAAGAATTACAATACACATGATCAAGAGTTATATATGGTGGTACATTCCTAGAGATGATAGAGAAATTATTTTTTGGTGATTATTTTGTGGAATGAATTGACCACACAATCACTGATTACATATTTTAATTGGAATACCAAAAATTTTGGTTGAGGTGGTGGGTTTATTATATGTAAACCATATTCTTTAATATAGAGTATTCCCTATAAAAATATATTGTCATTAATGATTCTATGAGTTAGATTATGTTCGTAGAGGTATTGTGCAGGTCTTGTGATGAGTGGTGACTGATTGAACTACCGGTAGAAATGGATCATGATGACTAAGATTCACATGGATGTGATGATATGTGTTTGACATCTATATTACTCATGATAAAGACCAGATTAGGATATAATAGTTATCTAATTTTTCGATATTTCTATTAAGCTACTACTTATACATTAGAGATCCAACATTTTTTTGGAATCTCCATAGTTGTGATGTTTTTTTACAAATAAAATATTTTTGGTTCCTATGAAATTGTGATGGGGTATGGTGATATATTGTTTTCTTGTAAATTAAAGTAACATCCTGGTCTATTTATAATGTATCATGATATAAATAAGTAATATTGGTTTCTAGGGATGGAAATTTAGATAATGTTTTTTTGGTGAGATGTTTCAAATTTTAGTAGGTGAGGGTAACTATAATATTTATAAAGGTTTTTTATAACCCTTACCCATTCTACAATGGATGTGCGATGACTCCTCTAAGGATATTTTGATACAATTTCCCCTGAAATCCCCTAAAATGATGTAGTATAGGTTATCACGAATCAATTGAAAAAGGTATCCAGCATCACAAATATTATAGATACATTCACAAAGGAATATCTAGGTAGTATTTATATACATGGTACAAACATGATGCATGAATTTATGGGGATTATACATTTAGATTTATAACTATCTTTCATTCCTCAGTTTTATAAAGATCTTATAAAGGCTTTAGTATCTCATGTTTTATTGATTATATCCAATCATCCTTAGACAGAGTTTTTAATCCAAATGGATGATTCAGATAATAGATGAAATTTTGTCAGATGTGTCAAATATTATATTAGTTATTGTTAGAATAATATACTAGTCATGGAGACTAATTATAGTAATAGTTTCATTAAATAATTTAAACATTCTAATTTTTTATTTTTATAGATGATATTTCAATTCCCCTTATTTTTTGTTATATTAATGTATGTCAGATCATGTGGGTCTTAGTATCATGTACAAAATATCTGAGAAGGATTCCATAATCCAAATAGGGTTAGTTGACATGCAGATTGTGCAAAAAATCCTCCCCTAACATTTATATATGACCAATGATGTTTGGGCTTGGACATCATCTTTTCTTTGGGTGTCGCATAGGGTGGATTAGTACATGAGTTGATAAAAGGGAATCAATAACCTTGTTTTTAGTCCATTAATGATATTGGTTATTTTCATTATAATGGCGTAATTTTTATCCATCCCATAGAGCTATAATTCCATGTTTGATGTGTTTCACATTTCTCACTCACACACACACTCAAATGTATATATATATATATCATCATGAATATCCTAAATTTATAAATAGTTATTTCATATTGATTTAGGTTTATGTATTCATTTATAAGTATTTGGTTCATATTCATAGTAATATTTAGTTAATTCCATACCACTTGTGTGAGTAGAGTTGTAGGAAGGGTTTGTGTAAGAGGAGCTTTTAGTGGGGGAGTCTTTTTTAAAGAGACAATGACCATAACCTTTCACAGATACCTGATTGTGATACTTGTAGAAGCTCAAGGATGTATTTTTATATTCGGTGGTGTTTAAAAAGTAGTGTATTTTTTCATGTACATCCCACTTTATGTTCTTGTAAACATATTCAAGTTGAATTTATTTGTCATTAAACATTGTTGTCTAGAATTCTTCTAGGCGCGATTTTATTGTCGGAATTAAAAAATATGACATTTTGATGAGGAACATACATAGATTATCCAAGGGATATTTCAATATATTGAAAAATGATGCATTGAATAACAAAATATAGTTTGTATATCTCATTGGGGGTATGGTCAGTTTCATTACCATTTATGTATAACTATAGCGTGGGGGATTTTAAAATGTATCCCTTTCATAGTAAGCTTATTGTTGTGGAAAAATACTATGGTTGTGTCATATTAAAATCATGGTAAAATTTTTTATATTTAGAAACAACTATATCCCATGTTGTATGATCCATCATATACCTTATCCCACAAATTGACGTAAGCTTTCCATGCTATGGTGTGTAAACCCACAGTGTGGTCCGTCCTTGTGTTAATAGTTTCTGAGGTGCATACATTATTGTAATTGTAATATATTTTTTTCCAAGGTGGTTTTTCCGTGTTATATGGGTACTAAATCATCATACTAGATTCCACATTCTCCCTATAAATAACAAAAACCATCAAATATATATTGTACAGTCTAAATTCAATTAAAATTCTAGGTTCCATGGAGAGATTTTTGAATGTTGTTGGATGACCTATTGAATAGATTTAACCCCCATATTCTTGGGTCACATTTTTTTATCCATATCTTTCCAAAAAAAACTCTGAAAATCATCCTCAAACTAAAACAAGGATACACTGGATTTTGGTGTTCGGTGGCTAGAGAATGATGGATGTAAAATCTAGTCATTATAGTGTACATCCTGGGTTTTTCAAGATCAACTAATTTTTTTAATATTTTAATACACAACATCTCCTTGAATCATGTATTTAATCCTTCATGTATGTGATTTAACTTGGATCCTGCTAAATTTATTTATTCTTGAAACATATAATTTAATAAATTAATTTTAATAGAATTTAATATTATTAAATCTCTCAGGGTTCTCATCATGTCCACTGGATGTGAGACCAGGCTTATGTCTACTCAATTGGTAACCCTACCTTTTTTATTAATAGTGAACTATAACAAAAATTATTACATTTTATATGAAATGAAATGTTGCATGATATTTATTAAAATTCCTAAAAAATGGTTATTTGAGGTATATTCGGACAACAAAAATATACATGATGAGTGGTGTTTATATTTGAATGCTTTAAAATTTTGTAGTAATTGAAATTTTTATAAAAAAATAATGAAATTATTTTGTTAATTGGAATCATAACTCTTTGAAATATAAATTTCACCATATTAATAAATTTCATAAATTCAACTTTATTAAAGAATATGAAATATATGTTATTTTTTATACATGGCCTTGTGAATTTATTCTTTATTTGTATCTGGATCTAATAAGAATATAAATTATTTATTAGTGTTTGATATTATATGGAATGTGTAATTTTATTTATGAATTGTGCTTTATATTGGTGTTTGATGGAAAAATTTGTGAAACCATGGGGTTAGTTTCTTGTATATGACCTCCACATGAGGGTTTCACACAAAATATTTGATTCTTCCAAAATGAAAGGTTAGTGGGATATGGATTACTTGAGGGTCGGTTGCATAATCATGGGGATCATGAATGCAACATGCTTGATTTGTCACAAAATAATAAATAGAATTTCTGATATGTTGTATGGTATTCAAACCTATTAAGTTAATTTTTAATAACATAGTTGACCCTTACTGATAGGGATGTATCATTAATGAGACCATGATATCTAGAATGATTCCAAATTATGAATTCCTAGTCTTTTTTTGTAAATTAAAAACTCAATGATCATTATATTTATTTCATATTCAGTAATAATTGAATAAATTAAAGGACTTATTTTTTATAATTGTATAGAGTATATAATCAGACGATTGTTGTCTATAATTAATTGACTTTGTTCTTATAAGTTGAACTCACACAATATTCAACATGTTTTTTGGTTCCCTAAATAAATTATTTTATCACATTATAGACATGTATAATGGAGCATATTATTAATTTATTTTTACTAATTTGATAGAGATTGAAAATGGGTTCATCCTCTAATTCAATGCCAATGTGAGTAGAGAAATTTATAATTTATAATTATTTTTTATTTATCTCACCTTCAAAACATCATTTAGATACATTCCTAATATCATTACATTATTCCATTATTTATTTGATTTCTCTATTTTGTCTTTTATTCAATTATGGTTTAATGAAAAGTTCTTTATATTATTTCTACTATTTTAACTACTCAATATTATTTCATATATTACCGGTCGTCTAGAAGGGGGTATCGTATCCCCACTATATTATTCACATACATTTCTGTAGTTACAATCCCTTAGTGTATGGGGAGGTATTCTTGAGGTCACATAACCCACCCACCAGGACCACATGATGGAGTTCCAATTCAATGGAAATACACATGTTACTCTACCATTAATTTAAAATAATATTATATTTTTTATGGATGTAATATCTATATACATATCCCATATTTATTTTTAATGAAGGTATGTATTGTTTCATATTTTGAATAATCATTTGATACTTTATCTGATTTATAATTAATATGATCATCCAATTTCATTTAATTCAATTTTATAGGTGGTTATTCTGATTTGTAAATGGTTTTTTATGGTTCCCAACATACAAAAAAATAATTATATAAAAATAACATGAAATTTTTTAATATAATTCCTAATGAGTTTTCTACACCATTTTAGAAATTGGAGGTTGAGTGTCAATATAACTCATATATATATATTTACTCCTATATAAATGAATAATTATATAATAACCTTGAATTAGTTGACGTAATTGAATCCCTAAATTTAGATGAATATAGATAATTTATTCATTTGGCCTAGTGCTTCAATGTTTGGTGAACTAGTTCTTTAAATTGAAAATAAAGGCAATTCAATGTAGGATTTTTTTGTTATATGGAAAGTCAAATGATCCCAATAAATAATATGTATATAATAAAAAATATTTAATATTTATTATTATCCTTGAAAATATCAGTACATTTCCAGAGGTTTTCATTTTTCTAGATACGATTAATTGATTTATTATATTGAGTAAATACTTAATTAAAACATTAGATTGAGGTATGGACACTATGAATTTATAATGATTCCATACAGTATTTCTAATTACCATTAAATCATCCCAACATTAATGTATTAGGTTTTTAGAGATTACATTTATGAATTTACACATGTATCTATTTGTGATACTAAAATAAAAAACAATACTAAGGATCCTAATTTAAATAAATTAATAATTTTGATAATGACACTCAAGAATGAGAAACTATATTCCAACTTTAGAAGATTATGATTATGTTAAAAGAATGTGTATTTCATGTGATATGTGATCACTAAAAATGGTATATTAGAATATATTTTTGGGAAAATGTTATTTATCATTGTCCTCGACCAACCACTATAGTTGAGATCTATAGTGCACATATACATATTGTAATATATAGTGGAAATGGATATTTGATACCTAATCATTAATTTAAGATGTTTTTTTGGTATGTTTTTATGAAAAATGGAATGATGTAGCGTATGAATCATCTAAATTAATGTATCTTGAAAGAATATACCCCAACTAAAGGAATGTAGTTGGATGTGGTAATTATTAAATTAAAAATATATAAGATTTATTTTAATGGGTAAATATGTGATATATGTACTTATATTTTTTTCTTCAAGTATATGTTTTCAAATAAAGAGTTAAATATATTCCAAATGAGATGGTTGTTGTTGGTTAATGATTATAAATGATGAATAAATTACCATCCAATGAAGTCAAATATTGAGGTTGAGGGACTAATTCAAGAAGAAAATTCCATTTTACATTTTATTTGGATTTGAATACATTTAATACATCTAGATTTAGAAAATATAGATCATGAAATCATATTGAACATAGGATAATATTATCTTTCCTAGACAAATAACCAACCATCCATCATTGTGGAATTATTGTGTGTGTAAAATGAGGATATAGGACTTCATAAGAATGTAAGATATGTTTATGAGATCATCATTAAATTTAATATAATGGTAAGGTTTAGAAACTGTTTATTTGTCATGTAAATTATATATGTGAAGAATGATCTACAATGAGATTCTCATAGCACATCATTCTTTACACATCTTGGATGTTTAAATACTCATAGAAAACATAAGGATAATTTTTATGAGAACCAATCTACAAAAACTATAAACAATATATCTTGGAGAATGGTATGACTGTAACATATAACTATGATGTATAAGTCAATTTTCATTTTATAAAAATTGACCATGTTTTATAGATATTGTAAAGGTTACAAAAAATATCATTACACAATGTAATCTAAAAGTAATAATGCTATCTAGTATTTATTAAATTACCAAAAGAGGTCAAATTTGTTTATTTATATCGGAGATGATTTTACACTTTATCACTATAATGGAATATAGATTATAGAAGTTGTGTAGTTTAATGGTGTTCCCCATTCTATAGTATTTGATATAAATTTTATAATTACAACAATATTATGTATAAGATTTAAGTAATCTTTTGTGAGTTTTTATTATGTACACAATATTATATAATGATAGGTGGATACTATATAAAATCCTTTTAATCCCTAGAGGATATGTTATGTAATTGTTCTCTATATTTCAATGGTTATTGATATCAATCACTTCATCTAGTCTATTTATTTTATATCATTTAATAATATTGAAAATTAAAATTAGTATTAATGAACCCCTATAGGATAAAGGAGTTTATATACATCATTCTGAGATAAATTTTGTGAAACAAGTCAATTTGGATATTAACATGCTAATGATAATGAAAATAATGTGACAATCATTCCAAAACACATAGAGGAATAAAAGATTTAGTAAAAGTCTTATCTTGGCCCCAATTATTGAGATAGAAAATTAAAATATAAATAAAAGATATTAAATATTGTTTTCCTATGGAATGTTATTATGATATTTACTATGTAATGTGAGATTAACACTATAAATGATGCCCCCTTTTATATTTAGGGTTGCATAGGGATGTTAGCTTATAGATAGATGTTCTAAACTTAGAATATATACCTCAAGTTAATAAACATTTCTTTTAGGAACAATTAGAAGAAATCATGGATTGTAGAGATATGGTTTTACTCAATATGAACACTGACATTGTTAATGTTCATTAGTGGAAGTATAAATTTTAAGATACAACATAGATAGTAGAGAATTACATGATAATTATATATCTAGTTTTTAAACAGAGTGATTTAATTCAAATATTGAAACTAATTTAAAGTGTGGAGAATTTTACAATGTCATGTTTTATATGCCTTACATTGAAATACATTTTATTTTTTCCATCTATTCTATTCTAAGAAGCCTCATGTGTAACACCCCAGGTAAATAAAGAGTATAACATTTTCACATTTATCCATATTTGTGAATAAAATATTTATATAACTTTAAAAGGGATGTTATGCTCGATGGCGTACCCAACACGCAACAACGAGTTTCTTGAGAATCTTACGTTGCAATCTAATAATAAAATAATATTATTGTAAACGGTAGTTAACGCCTAGATGTTGTGGTGGAGGGAATGAATAGAACTAACTACAAAATGATTATATATGTTTGTCAAATATTTTTAATCTTTACAATAAATGTTATAGGATTAAAAATGCGACTGAATCCAATTTTAAGCGTAAATATTCCAATATTCTTTAAAAGGTCGATTAACCGCCTTTTGATGGAGAACCTCATTTAAATCCACTTTTTGAAAATTTTATGTGTTATATTTGACAAAATAGAATTCTTCTTTAGAATCGGGATATCAAAATTTACTTTCGGTAAATTTTTGGTCTCTTTCCGATAAAGTTCATTTTTAAATGAATAGTGAAAAATGTTGTATTTTAATTCAAAACCACCTTTTAATATAATTTATTTATATGATTAGATTATCTTTTGAATTGGTTTTAAAGTGAAATTATAATATAATTTTACCATTTAATCCAATAGTGGACATTGGAATTAATTTCACTTTGAAATCGGACTTAAACTAGTGCCAATCTTTTGATACATTTTGTTTCATAAAAACACGCTATTTGTTTTGACAGCTGGAATTGATTATTAAATTAATTAATGCAACTTATATTTTTTCAATTTTTTAAAATAGAAATCATTTTTTGATTCAGAATATCAAATATATCTTAGGGTGAATTTTTGGTAATTTTTTGAAAAACATCAATTTTTGATGAATAGTGAAACCACTAAGTGGTACTTATAAAAACTGATTTTCCGTTTAAATAAAATTTTGCCATCATTGTGTTTTGAATTTTGAAAATCTGACATACATGGTTGTCATTAAGAAGTAAAATGTGGTTCAATGGGATTAAAATAATTTTTTGGTGAATAGTAACTTATTAAGTTTTTAATCGCGATTAGAGGTAATTAATGTAGTTTAAGTTAAAAATAATGTTTTAATAAACATAAATGACCTAGACACATGTCCTACCCTCATTGTATGTGTCATGGCCGACCATGAAAATCCATGGGTCATCTTGGGGACCCCATGGAGCCACTTTGGTTGGAAAATGACATAAATACCTTTTTATTTAATGTCAAAGTAAAAATGACACAAACATGAGATGTTTTACTAAAACAATTTTTACATAACGTTATACAAATAAGATTTTTGACTATAAATATTAATTAGAAATATAAAAAGATTTCCTACATAATAGTATTTTTTTTATAATTTTTACACATTAAATAAATTAAATTATTTATGACATCATGATGATACAACGATGACCTCATTATTTAACGATTTAAATAAAATGGAAAAATAAAGTAAAATTTATGACCTATACATGTCCAAAACCTATTTTATGAGTGGATTTAGAACCCTTATCTCCTTATCCTCGAAACACATCAATGTGGGACCATTAAAATCCGAATCGCATTCGAAAATATAGTTACATTTCTTTACTTTCCAAGAGTGACCATCCTCTCCTCTTATAAAAGGCTCCCACCTCTACCTCCATACCCACACTTCCAAAGCCTTTGGATCGGACAAACCCTGCTCATTTTGTCTCTCCACATCCCTCTCTAACTCCTTGAAGCCTCACTTTGGGCAGAAGTCTTCCCAAGGAATCTTTTGAGCTCAATCCAAGGGGAGTTACCCGATTTTAATGTAATGTCTTCACTTGTGTCCTTTAGTATTATTTTGCTTCTCCAACCCCCTAAACTCTTTTTATTAATTTATTTTGTAACAAATCCAGTATCTTAAATATACTAGGATGTTTTTATAATAAGTATTCGATCTACACTTACACACACCTACATCTAATGGTTAAAGAACATACTATTTTCGTGGATGGTGAATTTCTGCCTCCCGAAACGATGATTGTTCAACATTCTTTTAACAACTTCAAAGGTGGCCATTAAGATGACACTATATTTATATATGATATATAATATTTTTATGTTTTACTTAATCTTCTGTATTTCTCATTTATTTCATACCTTTATGGATTAAATTATGGGTATACGCGATATCTTCAGTTTAGGAAGTGAGGACTACCGCCCCTCAAAGTGATTTGATTCGTTAATACCATATGTGGTATGTATAAAGGATATATTTAATGAAATTATATATGACACCATACTGGAATTAAAATACTATTGTGTATCATTATGTTTTAATTCCATTAAATATGAATTAGAAATGGAAGTAGCGTTCATGCGTACGTACGGCTTACCATCTCCCTGAACTGTGCATTTAATTTCTTAACTCTAAATGATATGTAATATTATAAATGCATGGATATATTGGATATATATGAAGTATATGACATCTACATCATGAATAAAATTCTGAATATAATGTATATTTTACCACATGAACTACTTGTAATTATAAAGATTTTACTTTTGACTCAAGTACCAATGATCATTAAAACGACCATCATTAGCTTAAATAATAACATAGTGTTCATGACATGGTAATAAGTGATATAAAAGGAATAATGAACATCAAAAAGGATCTTAATGAAGTATAAATTAACTCATGTTTATTATTCAGGAGATTAAAGAACGATCGAGTCAAGTCGGACCCGAGGTAAGGGATCCTACTCCTCTCTTTCTTTTTAATTACACTCTTTTATGTCATTCATTTTAAAGCTCATCATTATTGTTATTGGGATATTCTTTTTATATTACTCATACTTTAATTTTTATGTTCATATGATAAGAGACTCTATTCTCTCTCATCAATCCATTTTGTATGTTTTGAGTGGCGCTGTTAGCCTGCCGAATTTTCATAAGAGATCTATCCTCTCTCTTTATTTTTAAGTACTCTCCTTTATGTCACTTCTTTTAAACTCATCTTTGTTATGTTGGGGGATGTTCTTTTATATTCATCATTCTGTAAACATTATTTTAATATAATGAGATACCCTATTTGATCTTATCAATCCATTTCTGTATGTTTTAGGTGGCGTCGTTAGGCTGCCGTGTTTTCATAAGGGATTTTTCATCTCACTATTATTCCTGTGATATTTGAGCTACATTTGCCACAATTTCCTTTGAGTGGTGTATGTACTACCCATTATTTTACTCACTATGTAATATAATTTCATTTATGATTATTTACATCAATTTTGTATTTTCCTTCTTTCACGAGGTGTATGTTTCGAAAGATACCCATGTCGGTAAGGGAACCTTTCATCCTCCTCTTTTTAAAAGACTTCTTTTGTTATGTCTTTTAATTCACATACTATTATGTTGGGATATGTTCTTCTATATCCTTATTGATTTAAATTTTCTGTCAATGTGATGAGATACACTTTTTATCTCTCATCAACTCATTTTCTGAATTTTGTAGTAACACCGTTAGGCTATCAAATTTTTGCAAGGGAACTTCTTAACCCAAATTTGATTCTTTGGGATAAACTTGTACTCCTTGAATATGTCGTTCTATGAATATGTGTGAATAAACTCTGATTGTTTTACACATAATATCCACTTATATTTGATTTATTTGTTTGTCACACATAATTATGTAATTGATTTATCCTTAAACCAAGGATACCATCTTTGTATGGGAATCCGTCTCAATCTCCTTTCATTGAGGCATATTTGGTTTTATACACAACTTTATTTTATACGGTGTATAAACCCCTTTGACTTTTATGCTGATTAAAAAGGAATCTTTTTTATATGAAGTGTTTTACTGAAAGACAAAAGGAATGATTTTTTTGTCGTACGTATGCGGCGACAACGACTTCTCCGCCGCCGTGACCATTATTTGAGTTTCGGCTTCCTCTACAAGCCAAAGCTTTCTTTTTAAAAGAAAAAAAATACCATGTTTTACTTTTCTTTTATTTTGGTATTGAAAATGGTTTTCATAATGTTTTTATGTCAATGTGTTGTACTGATATCTTGTTATTGAAAGGTGGAAATGTTATGTTTCCTTTATGCATGTTTTTTGTGATAAGATTATGTTGTGGTTCTTGGGCATTTTTATGATGATGGGTGGTTCCATGATAAACTAAGGGTGGGTGAGCCCGATATAGCTCTCCAATGCATTGGGTAACATGAAGGAGTGGAACGTTAAGGTTTCTCCGAAGAGATTTAGCGAATATAATATGGTGGGTATTCCAAACGTAACCAAGAGGGTTACTCCCTACGTAAGAATGTTATGAATGCCTAAAGTTACCTTTATGTCTTAGGATTTCTATGATTTATTCATGATTTGATGAGGTATGTTACATTGATTATGTTTTATGAGTAAATTATGATTTCATTTTTTCGTATGTGTACATGTACTCATGTTTCCTTTCCATATTTTTATATCCCATACTGAGCTTTTTATGCTCATCCCATGTTTTTTTGAAATCTTTTTCACAGGTCAAGGGAAAGGTACATGATATGATGATATTTTCAAGGAAGTGTAAAGAAAGAATCCATGTTTTATATTAAATATGTTTCCGTTGATGGGAAAAATGAATACTATCTTTATGTAACCACTTTGTTTAAGTGTGGAATGTAATGCATGTTTTATTATCTATTTCTCTAAAACACTAAACCTGAAAAGATACTCAATGTGTAATCTTGTATTAACTCAAGATTAAGTATGTTTTAAGGCTGGGGCCTTATAGATGGTATCATATGTCAGTTTAGATAACTATAGAGTTTAGGGTATTCTTTAAGCATATGTGACATTACCATAATGGTTAGGATTTTAGAAAGAGTCATAGTTTTTAGATAAAGTGAATGAGTAAGTATATCTTCCTAATAATTAAATGATGGTTTTGTTGATATACTCACACTGAAATTTCTATTTTTAGTGAATGGATGGATCTAGTGGGCACCAAAGTTACAATAGGTTTGAAGGAAACTGTGGTGGTTCTCTAATTAAGAGACTGGATGAAATGGGGTATTCAATGAGGAAACTCATGGTTGTTCTAAACCAACTATCAAGGATTCATGATCAACCACATGAACCTTGGTATGTTTTGTAATGCATCATGTATGAGATGACCAATCAATGTGGAAGTTCAGGTAACAATTATAAACGTAACCATTTGGGTTTATATGATCCTTACTATATGTTATGATGGAAGTGAAAGTCATGAGATAAAATTGAGGTTAAATTATGTTATAGTTATTTTTTAATATTTTGTCTCGTTGTTGGGGAATGTTTTAAGAATTATATAGTTTTGTAAAAAGGACAACACACAGACCGTGTGACAACCCGTCGCGTCAGACAAAGCGGCGGGAATCGAACCCACAGCCAAAGTGCGATTGGTATTTATCGCCTACCATTGGACTACGTGAAGTCCATGGTTAGTTTGAATAATTATTTTTAGTTATATGATTTTAGGAATCATGAGTAAGTTTATTTTGGGTTATCTATGGAAATGATTAACCTATCATGGAGGATATGTGATTTGGTTAATTACTTTTCAATATGAGTAATTAAGAGCAACTGATGTTATTTGGAGATAAAAGTTAATTTGTACCATGGAAGACTATGTGATTAAATCATCCAATATATGGGTTTCATTCTTAGTTTGGTTTACTTTGAAGAATTTTATGGACAAATTGTTTATTGAATGGTCCTCGTTAAACATTGGGTTTGTTTGGACAAATTTTGGAGATTATGAATAGATTTTCTTTTTATAAAGGGTTATACTTTTCTGGATTATCTGATCTTGTACGAACCTTTTTGGTTTTGGTTTTGGTTAGGTTCTAAAGACATGGGAAGTATATAGTTATATTTTTTGGATGAGGTGATTCTCTAGAAGATGATTATAGTACTCTAAATGCGAACAAGTAATCCTAAATACTCGTCTTTTGGAGAAAATATGAGTTTGATTAAGGAATCTAGTAAAAGTTGAAAGTCTACGTGACAAGTAAGTATGTTTCATTGTGATTTAGTTAAGATCAATAATAAATTCCTCAATGAAAAGTAACATAAAACAAAAATTTTGTCTGTTAACTTTTCCTACTGGTGAATCGAATACCGTTTAACCCATCACGAGTTTGTGATTTTCTTATGGTTAACTTTTTCCTAGACATGTTTACTATCACTCTCCATCAGAACATGACCCTTTGTTTTTTCCTCCATGTCCTTATTTTCATACTTGGAATCCTAGTATGGGTTAACTCGGGTGACCTTTGTACTTATCTTTCTTTATTTTAAAGTGATTGTTTTACTGACTATTGTTCCGATGTGGGATTTTCAATGAAGTTTCCATACCGAATTTTAAAATTGCAAGGACGCAATTCCCAAAAGGGGGGAAGGATGTAACACCCCAAGTAAATAAAGAGTATGAAATTTTCACATTTATCCATGTTTGTGAATATAATATTTATATAACTTTAAAGGGGACATTATGCTCGATGGCGTACCCAACACGCAACAACGAGTTTCTTGGGAATCTTACGTTGCACTCTAATAATAAAATAATATTATTTTAAATGGTAGATAACGCCTAACTGTTGTGATATCGGGAATGAATCGAAATAACTAAAAAATGATTATATATGTTAGTCAAATATTTTTACTCTTTATAATAAATGTTATAGTATTAAAAATTCGAATGAATCCAATTTTGAGCGTAAACATTCCAATATTTTTTAAAAGGTTGATTAACCGCCTTTTGATGGAGAACCTCTTTTAAATCCACTTTTTGAAAAACAAAATTTGTTATATTTGACAAAATAAGATTCTTCTTTAGAATCAGGATATCAAAATTTACTTTGTGTAAATTTTTGGTATCTTTCCGATAAAGTTCATTTTTTTAATGAATAGTGAAAATGTTGTATTTTATTTTAAAACCTCATTTTAATATAATTTATTTATATGATTAGATTATCTTTTTAATTGGTTTTAAAGTGAAATTAGAATATATTTTTACCATTTAATCCAATAGTGGTCGTTGGAATTAATTTCACTTTGAAATCGGAGTTAAACTAGTGTCAATCTTTTGATACATTTTGTTTCATAAAAACACTCTATTTGTTTTGACAGCAGGAATTAATTTTTAAATTAATTAATGAAACTTATAAGTTTTGAATTTTCTAAAATAGAAATCATTTTTGAATTTGGAATATCAAATATAGCTTAGGGTGAATTTTTGGGAATTTTCTGAAAAACTTCAATTTTTTATGAATAGTGAAACCACTAAGTGGTACTTATAAAAACTGATTTTCCGTTTAAATGAAATTATGCCATATTTGTGTTTTGAATTTCAAAAATCAGACATACATGGTTTTCATTAATAATTAAAATGTGGTTCAATGAGATTAAAATAATTTTTTGGTGAATACTAACTTATTAAGTTTTTAATCGCGATTAGAGGTAATTATTGTAGTTTAAGGTAAAAATAATATTTTAATAAAATGAAATGACCTAGACACATGTCCTACCCTCAATTTATGTTTCATGGCCGACCAAAAAAATCCATGGGTCAACTTGGGGACCCCATGGAGCCACTTTGGTTGGAAAATGACATAAATTCCTTTTTATTTAATGTTAATGTAAAAATGACACAAACATGAGATGTTTTACTAAAACAATTTTTACATGGGGATATACAAATCAGATTTTTGACTATAAATATTAATTGTAAATATAAACATATTTCCTAAAAAATAGTATTTTTTTATAATTTTTAGACATTAAATAAATTAAATTATTTATGACATCATGATGATGCAGCGATGACCTCATTATTTATCGATTTAAATAAAATGGAAAGATAATGTAAAATTTAAGACCTAGACATGTCCAAAACCTATTTTATGGGTGGATTTCAAACCCTTATCACCTTATCCTAGAAACACATCAATGTGGGACCATTAAAATCCGAATCTCATTCTAAAATGAAGTTACATTTCTTTACTTTCCAAGAGTGCCCCTCCTCTCCTCTAATAAAAGGCCCCCACCTCTACCTCCTTACCCACACTTACAAAGCCTTTGTCTCGGCCAAAACCTGCCCATTTCATCTCTCCACATCCCTTTATAACTCCTTGAAGCCTCACTTTGGACAGAAGTCTTCCCAAGGAAGCCTTTTAGCTCAAACCAAAGGGAGTTACCCGATTTTAAGGTAATGTGGTCACTTGTGTCCTTTTGTTTTATTTTGCTTCTCCAACCCACTAAACTCTTTTTATTTATTTATTTTGTAACAAATACATTATCTTCAATATACTAGGATGTTTTTATCATAAGTATTCGAGCTACACTTACACACACCTACATCTAATGGTTAAAGAACATACTATTTCCTTGGATGAGGAATTTCTGCCTCCTGAAACGATGATTGTTGAACATTCTTTTATCACCATCAAAGGTGGCCATTAAGATGTCACTATATTTATATATGATATATAATATTTTTATGTTTTACTTAATCTTCTGTATTTTTCATTTATGTAATACCTTTATGGCTTCCATTATGGGTATACACGATATCTTCATTTTAGGAAGTGCAGACTACCGCCCCTCAAAGTGATTTGATTCGTTAATACCATATGTGGTACGTATAAAGGATATATTTAATGATATTATATATGATACCATACTTGAATTAAAAAACTATTATGTATCATTATGTTTTAATCCCATTAAATATGAAATAGAAATCGAAGTAGCGTTCATGCATACATACGGCTTACCGTCTCCATGACCGGTGCATTTCATTTCTTAACTCTAAATGTTATGTCATATATTAATGCATAAATATACTGGATATATATGATATAAATGATATCTACATCATGAATACAATTCTCCATATAATTTATATTTTACCACATGAACTACTTGTAATTATAAAGAGTTTATTTTTGACTCAAGTACCAAAGATTGTTCAAACGATCGTTATTAGCTTAAATAATAACATAGTGTTCATGACATGGTAATAAGTGATATAAAAGGAATAATGAACTTGAAAAAGGTTCTTATGGAAGTAGAAATTAACTCATTTTTATTATTCAGGAGATTAAAGAACGATCGAGTCAAGTCGGAACCGAGGTAAGGGATCCCACTCCTCCCTTTCTTTTTAAGTACACTCTTTTATGTCATTCCTTTTAAAGCTCATATTTCATGTTATTGAGATATTATTTTATATTACTCTTACTGTAATTTTTTATGTTCATATGATGACAGACCCTATTCTCTCTCATCAATCCATTTTGAAAGTTTTGAGTGGCACTGTTAGGCTGCTGAATTTTCGTAAGAGATCTAACCTCTCATTCTTTTTAAGTACTCTCCTTTATGTCACTTCTTTTAAGATACTCTTTGTTATGTTGGGGGATGTTATTTTATATTCCACTTTATTTAAACTTTATGTTAATATTATGAGAGACCCTATTTGATCTCGTCAATCCATTTTTGTATGTTTTATGTGGCGCCGTTAGGCTACCAAGTTTTCGTAAGGTATTTTTCATCTCACTTTTATTCCCGTGAGATTTATGCTACATTTGCCACAATTTCCTTTGAGTGGTGTATGTACTTCCCATTATTTTACACATTGTGTAATATATATTCATTTATGAGTATTTACATCAATGTTGTATTGTCCATCTTTCACGGGGTGTATGTTTCGAAAGATACCCATGTCGGTAAGGGAACCTTTCACCCTCCTCTTTTTAATAGACATATTTTGTAATGTCATTTAATTCACATACTATTATGTTGGGATATGTTATTCTATATCCTTATTGATTTAAATTTTATGTCCATGTTATGAGATACCCTTTTTATCTCTCATCAACTCATTTTCTGAATTTTTTACTGACGCCGTTAGGCTGTCAAATATTTGCAAGGGAAATTATTAACCCAAATTTTATTCTTTGGGATAAACCTATACTCCTTGAATATGTAGTTCTATGAATATGTGTGAATAAACTCTGATTGTTTTACACATAATATCCACTAATATTTGGTGTATTCGTTTTCACACATAATTATGAAATTGATTTATCCTTAAACCAAGGAAACCGTCTTTGTATGGGAATCCGTATCAATCTCCTTTTATTGAGGCATATTTTGTTTTATACACAACTTTCTTTTATATGGAGTATAAACCCCTTTTACTTTTATGCTTATTCAAAAGGAATATTTTTTATACGAAGTGTTTTATTAAACGAAAAAAGGAATGTTTTTTTTTGTCGTACGTATGCGGCGACAACGACTTCTCCGCTACCATGACCATTATTTGAGTTTCGGCTTCCTCTACAAGACATACATTTTTTTTTAAAAGAAAAATAAATACCATGTTTTACTTTTCTTTTATTTTGGTATTGAAAATGGTTTTTATAAAGTTTTTATATCAATGTATTGTATTGATATCTTGTTATTGAAAGGTGGAAATGTTATGTTTCCATTATGTGTGTTTTATGTGATAACATTATGTTATGGTTCTTGGGAATTGTTATGAAGACGGGTGGTTCCGTCATAAACTAAGGGCGGGTGAGCCCGATATAGCTCTCCAATGCATTGGGTAATGAGAAGGAGTGAAACGTTAAGGTTTCTCTGAAGGGATTTTGGGAATATAGTGTGGTGGGTATTCCAAATGTAAGCAAGAGGGTCACTCCCTATGTAAGAATGTTATGAATGCCTCAATTTACCTTTATGCCTTATGATTTCTATGATTTATTCATGATTTGATGAGGTATGTTAAAGTGCTTAAGTTTTATGAGTAAAGTATGATTTCATTGATTCTTATGTGTGCATGTACTCATGTTTCCTTTCCATATTTTTATATCGCTTACTGGGCTTTTTATGCTCATCCAAAGTTTTTTTGAAATGTTTTTCACAGGTCAAGGGAAAGGTACATGATATGATGATAGTGTTAAGAAAGAATCCATGTTTTATTTTAAATAGGTTTTTATTTATGGGATAAAAATGAATACTATATTTATGTAACCACTTTGTTTAATTTTGGAATGTAATGCAAGTTTTATGATCTAATTCTCTAAAACTCTAAACATGAAAAGATCCTCAATATGTAATCTTGTATTAACTCAAGATTAAGTAAGGTTTAAGGCCGGGGCCTTATATCATGTCTAAATAAAACATAATAAATTAAAATATTTATATCCATTCCATTCGATTGATCGGTATAAATATTATAGATGAAAATATAGAATATAGGTATTTTTATTTAAAATTTATTTCTTAATTAAGATGAAATAATTCATTAATTCAAATTAAATTATTTGTTTTTATAAAAGACTATTTTTTTGATGGTTTTATTTTTTATAGTTGTAATGTATTTTGATATAAAAATATATATTAATAACTTTTTTAATGTTATTTTAGTTAATTAAAATTTTAATTTATGAATAATAATTTTGAAAAAAAATTACGTATGGTTATGATTGATGGTAAATTTTTTGGAATACAGAAAGTGTGATATTTTGTAAAATAATATCTATATTACAAATATGATTTTTTTATAAAAAATTAAATAAATAAATATTTGTTATTAAATATAAGTAAATATTTATATTCCATATTATGAAATGAAATTTATCATTCCTAGATTTTTTACATGATTGAGAATGAATATATATTTTGATTTCTATTTTAAAATTATATACCCAATAAATGGTATCCATTGTGTTTTGAAAACATATCTTATGTCAATTTCTTCCAATTATATAAATCAAAAAATCATAAAAAAGAAATCAAAATTTGGGATCACCTACAAGAAATTATTTAATGATTCCACATTCATGTCTTGTATAAATTAATAGTAAAAACAATAAATGTTTGTTACCATAGTATGGATTAAAACTAGTTAACAAGGGTGTCAATGTATATGATAAGGTTAAAATAAAACTACAATGTGTATAACTATTATTTTTTAGGATATTTCAATCTTATATAGTAATATGTTTTAATTAATGACCTTCTTGTTCCATTTAAAATAGAATGTGAATATATATTATTTCTACCTTTTATGTAATTCCTTATGTGTTTCTCCCCAAAAATTTTAAAATGTAACCTATTATTCATAATATTAATGAAATGGTGTCCCCAAAATCAAACAATAACTATCCAAAAAAATCATTTATTCATCCCATATATTCTTGATAATATGGGATTCTACTCAGACCATCCTATGTAATATTAAGATGAAATAAAATAGGAGTCTCCCAATGAATAATTAATCATCATACCAGAATCAGTAAAAGATTTTCTCTTCTAATAAATCATCTAAATACATTGTATCAGCATTAGCATATCGACTCGAAATTAATAAATATAATAGTATTTTATTATTATAAAAGGGTATGATTTTTCAAAATCCCTGACATTTATTAATAAATGAATGTATATTTCATGTTTAAGTGTGGGCTACAACATGCAATAAGTGATGAGTTTTATTTTCCATCCCTTCCACACATGAATTTTTATATTGATGTAAAAATTAGTATATATATTATTTTCGGTAAAATACATTCTTTTAATGGTAAATTGTTTTCTATCATTGATTTTATCAATCCATTGAATTAATAAAGCATCATTCATGTATATATACAGAGTATAATCTCTACTAATTGATATTATTTATTACTAGTCACATCAGTCTATGGATTTTTATAAAAAATTATATAACAAATAAGTATGATACTTGTGAAATCCTTATGACCTTTTTGGAGGTAAACCAATAAAAAAAATTTAAGGACATTATATACTTAATTGAAACATACGTGAAAAAAATGGAGTTAACACCAAAAATGAAAATAATAATGACTGTTTTTAGTGATGGGTTGATACTGTATTTTATATTAATTATGTCACAATTTATAAATATTAATTTGGTAATGTAATATAATTATAATAAATTTCAATTTTTTATATAAGAGGTTAAATTCACTTTCGGAGAATGTTAAGATTAAGGAGTGTGTATCTCATCATTGATTTGTATTCATTAGAAACATTCAGTATTCACCACTTTTCTCAATTACAGATATATATATGGCCCTTTTATAGTTTTTATAATAAATCAGTGTTTAATCATGGAATTTAAATTTCCATATGATTTTATATATGTTTTGGGTTTGTTTATTCATTCATTTTTAATAGGATAAGATTTTTATATTATAATCACTCTATTTACCAAAAATCACATAATCTTATATTTTATATGATAAAATTGAATGCTCTATCTCTAATTATTATATTGAATTTTATTACCTTTTGATTATTTATACACTTCAACATTTTAATATTAATTTTTGCTTTATTTTTACAGAAATGAATAAAATAATGATTTCAATGAAAACTAAATTTATTTCCTTCCTTGGCTATGAATTTTTTTCACATCCATATATGTCTTTTCAAAATAATTTTCATGCATGTTTTTACTTTTTGAAAATAATATATTTAAATAATTTAAACTGAAACATAAATTCTCCAAAAAAACGTGAAATATATTTTATTTATTTTCTAAGTATGTTACTCATTAATAAAGATGGGATTAAACAATTATGTTCATTTCAATCAAAGGAATGATTTTTTTCCGCCACCATAAATATAATTTTTCATTAGGAATCCATTTTTTTATAATTTTTTAAAATAAAATTTTATTCAAAGTATTGTATAATTTTATTATTTATGTAATTTATTTAAAAAATTATAGGTTCCTTTACTCATTTAATGTTATAGTGAATATGTAGTAGACATTTTTATATAGAAATATTTCTTGAAGAATGAAATTATTTACTACATATATGATCCATTGTATACTATTTATCATTTCAAAGGATAGTTATTAATTATGGTGATATAATAAGAATGTATCCGTTTTTTATTCCATGATATTATGAAATTACAACTATTTTACTGATATTATATCATTAATTTTGAATATATTTTCATTAGCTGACTAGTGTGTCAGTTATAAAAATCCAATCTGATGGGGAATGAATATCTTTTATAGTAAAAAGTGTACTCAATAGTTTATCCATATTTCTATGGTGTATATATGGTGTGTTAACCCAATCCCAAAAAGTGTACGTGAGATTATATTGTAATCCCAAATTATATACACTGGTGGGAAACACATTCTCAATATGTGATGTCTGACATTGTAGTTACTTCTGATATAAGTATTCAATTATAAATGTTATTAAATAATTGTTATATCCCATTTTATTAAATTTTATTTTATGTGTCATATTTTCTCATTGCTCATGATCATTGGAACCTGTATAAATCCGTTCTTATGAACTGTCATATCCTTATAAAATAATTATGATCTATCCGTTGCTGGGAATAATATTAATCTATTTTTATAATATGATCATAACATTATTCTCATGTTACTCATATATATGGTTATTGACTTATATTTTTCATATATACCATTACTAACCATCTGACCTCACTATTTCATGTATATATTTACTCCATGTTATCATGAATGTTTTTATATATGTTTTGTTTCATAATTTTACTATGTTAGGATAACATTATGGGAGTTGTTTATGATCATTCATGAAAGTATATGATTATATATATAGTCTTCAATGATAATAAAAATTTATTGTTTGGGGGTGTTTATTGTTAATGGATTTATTAAATAAATATGCCTGTGGATGTAATTGTAATGGCCCGGACCTCTCCGGTCCATTACTTTGTGATAATGTTGTGTTGGAGGTGTTCCGGGAGGTCAAGGTGACTTATCCCCAACACTTTTCCAAATTTCCAGTTCTTGTGAACAGTGATTCCAGTTTTATGAACAGTATCGGTAGGTGAACAGTGTTTCTATCGGTGAGGTTCAGTGAACAGTGTTTCTATCGGTGAGGTCCTATCGGTGGACATCTATCGGTAGACTTGAACAATGTTTCTATCGGTGTGGTTCTATCGGTGGACTTCTAACGGTAGACTTGAACAGTGTTTCCAGAATGGTAACCTTCTAACGCTGACCTTCTAACGGTAGACTTGAACAGTGTTTCCAGAAGGGTAACCTTCTATCAGCGACCTTCTAACGGTAGACTTGAACAGTGTTTCCAGAACGATAACCTTCTAACGGTTACCTTCTAACGGTAGACTTGAATAGTGTTTCCAGAACGGTAACCTTCTATCGGTGAACTTCTAACGGTAGACTTGAACACTATTTCCAGAACGGTAACCTTCTATCGGTGGACTTATAACGGTAGACGTGAACAGTGTTTCCAGAACGGTAACCCTCTAACGGTGAACATCTAATGGTAGACTTGAATAGTGTTTCCAGTTTCCTACAGTTTCGCCCCTTTGACGTTTCCTTTGACATAAAATACATTTAATGCCTTGTTTTAAGGACTATTAAGGCCGATTCAAATGACATAATTCCTATATTAATTATTACTAAGGCCGGGATGTATTTACATCGTTAAACCGCATGGGTTAATTCGATCCATTTTTAATGGAGAAATAACCAGATCTTAAATTGTCGCCCCATTAAACCTTAAAATAGGGACAAGATATCATTCTCCCTTGTTCTTCCTCTTTTTTCTCGGCTATGAGATGCTAGAACCTTTCAATCCTTCCCATAGTAGTTTCACAATCAAACTTTACTCCTCGGATCTGTTCCGCTCTGTTTTGATGCAACCAAGTTGTGTCGATCATTCTTCGATATAAGGTATGTTTATCATCATTCCTTCATGGGTCATCTTCTCTTGTTCTCCATTCCATATTAGTAAGTAATCTCCATGCTTCTAATGGTGTTTTCTTGGGGTTAGGTTGGTGCGGACGTACCGTGTCATCCTCGGGTGGATGCAGTTGTCGCGAGAGGAGGATTGTGACCCGTTGTGTGGATAAAGGATGTCAAGAACTCTTCGGGGTAGGGGATTCATGGCTTCTCTAATTGTATATGTGCAATCGTAGAATTATCATGATTTAGTCCTTTGGATCACAATTAAATTGACCTAATTAAATACTTGAACCGGATTAAAAGAATTGGTTGATCGCATATTGTTACTTTATACCGTGATAACGGTTGGCCTCATGTTTTTCTAGATAGAGTGATATCTATGTTTTCATTGATTTGTTGTTCTTTCATGATAGAAATTGATAATGAACGTAAAGTCGGAATTAATTGTTAATTAATTGGCTAAAGATAATGAGGCATGTAAATTAATCTGGTTATTGCCATTGTTGTAGTTGTTCTAATTTGAGGATAATCAAATTAGGGAAGTAAGCATGGTTATTTAATTGTGATAGCTTACTGATTAGGTATCCCATAATTGGAACCTACGAATAACAAATCTACTAATTCAATATGGATTCAAGAACAGATTATGTGGGAATTTCAAAAAGGGTTCTGAGTTACCCTCTAGTTTGTTAAAGGGTCAAGATCCCATGGTTGTGATTGTTTTTTTTCATGCTGCTTTTGTTGTGATGTGAGCCTGGATGGCTGTTGTGATATGTGGAGGCATGGAGGCCTTGTGGTGGTGGCAGAAGATGACGCCTAGAGTGGCGAGATGTATCAGTTTATGCATGTGGGTGTCGGGGAGGGCACCAGGGGTGATGGAATGGGATGGATGTGGTTGCTGGATGCTTGTGGTTTTCATTGAATGTTAATCTGCTTTGCTTTTCCCCACTGCTCAAGGCAGCTTGTCTAGTTTCCCTTCTTCCAAAGGAGGCGAAGACGTGCGGGGTATTCCACATGCTTTCCATGTTTAGCCTCTCGAGGGGGAATGGGTCTATGCTCTTTCTATAGGTAGAAAAGACTCGACGGGTAGTATATCTACTCACCGTGTTAAGCCTCCGTTGTGTTTAGAAGCATAGGATGCTTTTCTAGAATGACTGGGAATATGGAAAAGTAATTCTGTAATGAATGTTTGATTAAATGGGGAAAATCCATGGAGATGGAGATACTATAATTTAAAGGTGATGTGAATCTTAAAAGGAGCAGTTGATTTTGAATGTGATGAAAATTCAGTTTAATGTGGAATTTTTCATGGTTAATTAATGTTTAATGAATTAATTAACGTACAGTGGAACTGATAAAATGAGAATGGATTAATATAATAAAGAACTTCAATTTTTTGTGTGATTATAGGACACCTAGTCTTAGAAGTAGCAACTTGGAGTCTGAGAGACGTTAGCTGCAGTTGTATCTAAGAATAGGTAATGCCCATAGTGTGGATGTGAGTTATATATATATATTCTGTGCTTTTTGTGTTTCTATATGCTACTCCACCCTGTCGGTAAGGGCAACTGACACCCCGGGGAATCTGAGCCATGGGGGGGGGGGGGGGGTGTTTTCCCCAACATTCTGATTGGAGGTCGAATGGCTGACTACCACCTTTTGGCCCCACTCTCGTCTCTTGGTAGATACATGTGCCAACAGACACAACTGTTAGTTTCCCCATATATGTGTGCAGAGGGATGTAATGGCTTGTGGTTATTTCACACACATATATTCTGGATATAGTATCCTATGGACTACTATGGGTGTAATGTGTATAGGCTGTCATGGCTTGAGGATCCCTACTCGGTGTATGGGTTATAATGGCTTGAGGTAAACAAAAATGGATGTATGATACACGTTATGCAGGCTGTGGTGGCTCCCGGAACATACATGGTTAATGTTGGTTGTGAGGATGGTGTGGTTCTTTGCCCAGGTGTCTGCGGGAAGCCTTTGTGGTGCACGAGGTGCAGATTGTGGAGTTTAGCCCATGTGTCTGCGGGCAAGCCTTTAGAGATAGATGAATAGGACGTATGTCGTTGGGGCGAAGCGGAAAACCAGTGGGGAAGTACTAGAAGGGTACCCTTGATATTATTTACTATATTCTATATTCTTGTATGCGTTACTTGGTGAGAGTATCCATGGTGAGGTTGGGAACTTAGTATACCTGTTTAGGTGACGAGTTAGTTTCACTTGTTGTTCACTGGGCTTTAGTATGCATTCTTTAATTTTGCCCGAGAGGATTGGGGAGGATCTTACTGATTATACTGTTATACTCACCCTATGTATATATAAACTGTTTTTCAGGTCACTTGGAGCAGGTTGGAGATCAAGCTGGTAACTACTAGATTGTGGTTGAAGGAGGAGTTGTTCGGGCTTGTGGTCGCTGCCGTTTTACTTTCTTTTTGGTATTTTAGTTATCCCTTTCAGTTGTAGTACTTTTGCATGACATTTCATATATGTACTTGGATTCCTTTTATATTTCAGTTCTGAGTTGGAGTTGATTGGAGTCTATTCTATCTCTCTCTTCTGCATGTTTTCTCTTAGAGGGTAATGCCTCCAATTTTTATGTTTATTATACCCTCGGTGCTAGTCGCCAACCCAGGGCCTACTGGAGTCGGGACTCGGGGGTCATTATCTCTCTTCTCACATTTCCGGCCTAGGAGGGGTACACATTGTGGGGAGGGGGTCGTGACAGAGTGGTATTAGAGGTCTGGTTGAGGGATAGGATGGATTTTTGAGTTAGGCACAAGTGAGGATGCATGGGATGGTAGGGCAATGGTGTCATTAATGTTTAGCAAGTGGGGTAAACACTGGAGACCGGCAGAGACATAGGCATTTAGGGCCCCCTATGATCTGTTTTACGGACCTTGAAGTTTATGATGGCTAATAAACAAAGTGATACTGGTTGCAGGGTAGAGACCTAGGAAAGGATCATGCATCATTATTGTTTGCGCATGTGTTTGAATGGGTAGACCTTGGGATAGGTAACCTAAAAATTAATAAAACAAAAAAATTAATTAATTAATGTTGAGTCTTCCATATTCCAGGATTAGGATCTCTAACAGTTGTTATTTTACTGGTATGGATCCAGGTCGATGTCCTCATCAGGTTTGCATAGAAGATTTCCAGCAGGCTATTCCAGTAGATCGCTGCCGGGTAGAGGCTGACGACGATGACACTTGGAGGAAGACACTCCGAGAGTTTCAGTGCCAGAGTCTATAGAAGTATGAGGGCTTAGTTTCAGATGCAGTCGCAGAAGACTGGTTGTAGGAGGTCGAGATAGGCTACAGTTGGATTCGTGCTCAAAAGGAACACTAGGTGTCCTTGGTTGTGATGATGCTGCGTGGAGCAGCGAGGAAGTGGTGGTTCTTGTTCCTCGAGGATCGTGAAGAGTCAGCGATCTCATGGGAGGAGTTTCGAGACAGGTTTAGAGACGATATTATTTCTTCGACTGTGAAGGCGTCCAGTCGCCAGGAGCGTCTTACCCTTCGACAGGGGAGCTCCAGTGTTCGAGAGTTTGGAATCTGTTTCAGGAACCTTCTACGATATTCTTCAGATCTGTTACCAGATGAGGAGGCCATGGAAAGGCATTTCGAGGAGGCTTTGCATCCAGATATCTAGCGCCAGGTCACCCCATTTATGCTAAAGACATATCTTGAGGTGCTGGAGAGGGCAGAGGTTGTTGAGAGGACATTGGCTAGGACCATATCGTCACGAGAGGGGAATCGTCGTGATTCCTCATGAAGCAAAGTTGTGGTCCAGGGATCCCGGTTTTCAGGGAAGAAGAGTTTTCGTTCACCTGGGGGTATGTCCCAACCCTTCCCATATCGTTTCTCCGGAGGCAGCATCTCTCAGGACTATGGAAAGGGATCAGGCACTTGTTTTTCTTGTGGTGGTCGTGGTCATCAGCAGCGAGAGTGCCCACCTTTTCAGAGCAGTCATCGTGCGTCGGGCGATCCACTCCAGGTTCCTCCGTTGAGGTAGTTCCAGTCAAGGCAGCAGTAGTAGGTTGCACCAGCTTTAGATCACCCGAGGGTAGATGGAGCAAGCAGATGACAACCCCATGACGCTCTCCGTCCTCAGAGAGCAGAGCGTGGCCATGGTGGTGGTCGTCATCAGGGTCAGAGAGTCCATGGAGGAGGTCGTGGTCAGATTCATGCTCTAGCGTTGCCATCCCCAAGCGATCAAGATGTCGTTCGAGGTACCTTTTGCTTGTTTTCTACCTTGGTGTATGCCTTGTTTGATTCAGGAGAAACACACTCCTTCATATCACCTACCCTTGTCCATGCTTTGGGACTTGAGGTAGAGAGGCTTCCAGTGCCCTTGGTGTTGACTATGCCTGTTGGAGGTCGAGCCGACTTTTTCGAAGTATGTAGATACTGTGAGGTAGTGTTGGGGAAAAACTGCTCTTGGGGAGATTTCTTATGTTTACGATTACAACCATATGATTTCATACTCGGCATAGATTGGTTGTATTCGGTGCAGGCTATTGTGGATTGCTACAAGAAGAATGTTGTTTTCATTGATTCATATGGAGAGGAAATGGTGTTTGTTGGTGAGAGAGATCCTTGGATGAGTCATAGACGAGTTCTATCTTTATCATCCATGATGGCTGGGATGATGCTGAGTTTTTCAGAGGTTCAACAGTTGGCGTTTCCTAGGGTCGTAGAGGAGTACCCTGAAGTCTTTTTAGAAGAAGTTGTATCCTTACCCCCTCAACGAGAGATCATGTTTGGGATCGAGCTACAGTCAGGAGTGTCTCTTATCTATATGTCTCTGTATACGATGGACCCTTCTGAGTTACGAGAGCTACGTATTCAGCTTGATGGTCTGTTGCAGTGCAGTTTTGTTCGGCCATGCGTGTCACCGTGGGGAGAGCCGGTTTTGTTTGTGAAAAAGGCTGACTGAAGTTTGCAGTTTTGTGTCGATTATAATCGACTAAACAAAGTGAAAATAAAGAACCGCTATCCTCTTCCACGGATTGATGACCTATTCGATCAAATGAAGGGTGAAATTTGGTTCTCAAAGATCGACTTGTGATCAGGATATCATGAAATGCGTGTAAAGGATGAGGATATCCCGAAGACTGCTTTCCATTGTCGTCATGGGCATTATGAGTTTGTTGTAATGCCATTCGGCGTGATGAATGCTCCAGCTGTTTTCATGGGGTTGATGAATGTTGTGTTCTGTGAATTCCTGGACATGTTTGTTGTGGTTTTCATCAACGACATCCTTGTGTACTCCACATCTGAAGAAAAGAATGCAGAGCATCTACGAGCCATTTTGGGAGTTCTTCGCATACATCTGTTGTTTGGGATGTTGTCCAAGTGTGAGTTTTGTGCTCAATAAGTTCGTTTCATGGTGCATGATGTGTCCCAACAGGGAGTAGCTGTGGATCTGTCGAAGATAGAAGCATTGGTGTCTTGGGCATCCCCCAAGACCGTGTCAGAGGTGCGATGTTTCCTTGGTCTCACAGGATATTATAAGAGGTTTGTATCCAATTTCTCCCGAGTTGCGACTCCTCTGGCAGCTTTGACCAGGAAGGATCAAGCATCCATATGGACTGATCAGTGTCAGGAAGCTTTCGAGTATCTAAAGGAGAAGTTAGTAACTGCTCCAGTCCTTTGTCTTCCAGTGGAGGGAGTCCAGTTTGTTGTTTTCTGTGATGCTTCACATCTGGGGCTACGCTGTGTTCTCACGCAGCAGAGGTCAGTTGTTTCTTATGGGTCTCGGCAGTTGCGTCCCCATGAATGCAACTATTCCACCCATGATCTTGAGTTGGCACCCGTGGTGTTTTCTCTGAAGTTGTGGAGACATTACCTCATTGGTGAGCACTTTGTGGTTTTCACCGATCATAAGAGTTTGAGGTATGCTTTCTCCCAACCTGACTTGAACATGAGGCAGCGTCGGTGGATGGAGTTCTTGCAGGAATACGACTTTGAAATATCATATAGACATACAAAATGGAATGTTGTAGCTGATTCACTAAGCCGAAATTCATGTAATGATGTTGTGCGTGAATCTGGTGATTCCTGGAGAGTTATGGAAGAGCTATCAGCTTTGCATCTTGATATGGGAGAAGTTGGTGGTAGAGGATGTCTTTTCCATATGATTGTGCCGTCATCCCTGATGCAGAAGGTGAAAGAGTCTCAGTTGGGTGATCTAAAGGTGGAAGTTTGGAGAGACATAGTTGTTTGTGGTGAGGCCCCTGATGGTTGGTCGGAGGATGAACAACTCCAAGTTTTGTATCATGGAAGGCTTTTTTCCCTTGGAGATGCGCGAGACGGTTCTCCGAGAGTTCCATAGTTCACCCTTGGTAGTACATACTGGTGTGACGAAGATGTATCGATCCTTGAAGAGTCAGTTTTGGTGGCCTGGGATGAAGCATGCGGTTGCAGAGTGTGTTTCTCGATGTTTAGTCTGCCAGAAGGTGAAGGCCAAACACCGTGTTCCTGGTGGTCTTCTTCAGCAATTAGAGATTCCTTAGTGGAGGTGGGAGGAAATCTCAATAGACTTTGTTACAGGTTTACCTCGAGCTCCGGGAGGACATGATGCTATATGGGTGGTAGTGGATCGTTTAACAAAGTCGGACGACTTCATAACGATCAAGGAGTTGAGCTCAGTGGATGTTTTGTCGAGTCAGTATCTAGAGGAGGTGGTGAGACTTCATGGAGTACCTAGGATGAGCATTTATGATTGAGATCCTTGTTTTACCTCCAGGGTGTGGATAGGTCTCCAGCATGCTTTTGGCTCTCAACTATGCCTTAGCACTTCTTTTCATCCTCAAACGGATTGTCAGACAGAGAGAACTATCCAGACTCTTGAAGACATGTTGCACTCTTATGTTCTTGATTTTGGAGGTTCATGGACGAAGCACTTACCCATGGAAGAGTTCTCTTAAAATAATAGTTTTCACTCTACCATCGGTATGGCACCGTTTCAAGCCTTGTATGGCTAGCCATGTCGTTCTACATTGTGCTGGAATGGGGTCGGAGAGTCAACAATTCTCGGACCAGAACTAGTGCAAAATACAACAGAGATGGTTTAGGTGATTTGTGAGAGGATGAAGACAGCACAAGATCGTCAGAAATCATATGATGATCAATGAAGGAGACCCTTAGAGTTTAATGTTTGGGATCATGTGTTTCTGAGGGTGACTCCTCGTCATGGGAAGCGATGGTTTGGTCGTGGAAGTAAGCTTTCTCCCCGGTTTATTGGGTCTTTCGAAGTTTTATCTCGTGTTGGAGTTGTGGCGTATCGAGTAGCACTTCCTCCTCAGATGAGTCGGATACATGATGTTTTCCATGTATCACAGCTCCGTCGTTATCTTCTTGATGAATCTCATGTTATCGATTAGGGAGAGATCGATATTGATGATGATGAAACCTTCGAGGATCGACCTGTGGAGATCCAAGAACGCAAGGAGAAGGTGTTGCGTGGGTGATTTATCCCCTTAGTTCGTGTCTTGTGGCGACACGGTGGCATAGAGGAGAGTACATGGGAGTGTGAGTCACAGATACGTGCACAGTACCCAGAGTTGTTTAATGTTTAACTCCTTTCATGTAATGATGTTTCTTGTGGATAGACCTTTCATGTTTTATTTATGTACCTTTGATGTGATTTTATGATTGAATTTTTTGGATATGGATTGTTTGTTCACATACTCTCGGATTTCATAGTTTTGTTCCACCTTTTGAACAAATCATGGTGGTTTTACCCAGAGAGGTATCTTATGGGGTGGTTGTTCGGACCCCTCTTTTCTACTGGGTTGGTTTTTAATTCTTGAGGACAAGAATGTTTTGAGAGGTATCTAATGTAATGGCCCGGACCACTCCGTTCCATTTCTTTGTACAAATGTGGTGTTGGAGGTGTTCTAGGAGGTCAAGGTGACTTATCCCCAACACTTTGCCAAATTTCCAGTTTTGTGACCAGTGATTCCATTTTTATGAATAGTATCGGTAGGTGAACAGTGTTTCTATCGGTGAGGTTTAGTGAACAGTGTTTCTATCGGTGAGGTTCTATTGGTGGACTTCTATCGGTAGACTTGAACAGTGTTTCTATCGGTGAGGTTCTATCGGTGGACTTCTAACGGTAGACTTGAACAGTGTTTCCCAAATGGTAACCTTCTAACGGTGACCTTCTAACGGTAGACATGAACATTGTTTCAAGAACGGTATGCTTCTATTGGTGACCTTCTAACGGTAGACTTGAACAGTGTTTCCAGAATGGTAACCTTCTAACGGTGACCTTCTAACGGTAGACTTGAACAGTGTTTCCAGAACGGTAAGCTTCTATCGGTGACCTTCTAACGGTATACATGAACAGTGTTTCCAGAATGGTAACCATCTATCGGTGGACTTCTAACGGTAGACTTGAACAGTGTTTCCATAACGGTAACCTTCTAACAGTGACCATCTAATGGTAGACTTGAACAATGTTTCCAGTTTCCTACAGTTTCACCCCTTCGACGTTTCCTTTGACGTAAAATACATTTAAAGCCTTATTTTAAGGATTCTTAAGGCCGATTAAAATGCCATAAATCCTATATTAATTATTCCTAAAGACAGGATGTATTTACTTGGTCAAACCGCGTGGGTTAATGTGATCCGTTTTTAATAATGAATTAACCGGATCTTAAACCGTCGCCCCATTAGACCTTAAAAAGGGGACGAGATATCATTATCCCTTGTTCTTCCTCTTTGTTTTTAGCTATGAGATGCTATAACCTTTCATTCCTTCCCATAGGAGTTTCACAATCAATCTTTACTCCTCGGATCAGTTCCTCTCTGTTTTGATACAACCATGTTGTGTCGATCATTCTTCGATATAAGGTATGTTTATCATCATTCCTTCATGGGTCATATTCTCTTCTTCTTATTTCCATATTAGAAAGTAATCTCTATGCTTCTAATGGGGTTTTCTTGGGGTTTGGTTGGTGCGGACGTACCGTGGCATCCTCGGGTGGATGCAGTTGTCACGAGAGGATGATTGTGACCTGTTCTGTGGATAAAGGACGTCAAGAACTCTTCGAGGCAGGGGATTCATGGCTTCTCTAATTGTATATTTGCAATCGTAGAATTAGCATGATTTAGTCCTTTGGATCACAATGAAATTGAACTAATTAAATACTTGAACTAGATTAAAAGAATTGGTTGATCGCATGTTCTTACTTTATACTATGATAACGGTTTTCTTCATGTTTTTCTAGATAGAGTGATATCTATGTTTTCAATGATTTATTGTTCATTCAGTATAGAAATTGATAATGAACTTAAAGGCGGAATTAATTGTTAATTAATTGGCTAAAGATAAAGAGGCATGTAAATTAATCTGGTTTTTTCCATTGTTGTAGTTGTTCTAATTTGAGGATAATAAAATTAGGGAAGTATGCATGGTTATTTAATTGTGATAGATTACTGATTAGGTATCCCATAATTGGAACCTACGAATAACAAATCCTCTAATTCAATATGGATTAAGGAATAGATTATGTGGGAATTTCAAAAAGGGTTCTGAGTTACCCTATTGTTTGTAAAAGGGTCAAGATCCCATGGTTGTGATTGTTTTTTACTGCTGCTTGTGTTGTGATGTGAGTCTGGATGGCTGTTGTGATATGTGGAGGCATGGAGGCCTTGTGGTGGTGGTAGCAGATGACACCTAGAGTGGCGAGATGCATCAGTTTATGCATGTGGGTGTCGGGGAGGACACCAGGGGTGATGGAATGGAATGGATGTGGTTGCTGGATGCTTGTGGTTTTCATTGAATGTTAATCTACTTTGCTTTTCCCCACTGCTCAAGGAAGCTGGTCTTCCTACCCTTCTTCTAAAGGAGGCGAGGACGCGCGTGGTATGCCACGTGCTTTCCGTGTTTACCCTCTCGAGGGGGAATGGGTCTATTCTATTTCTATATGCAGCAAAGACTCGACGGGTAGTATATCTACTCACTGTGTTGAGCCTCCTTTGTGTTTAGAAGCATAGGATGCTTTTCTAGAATGCCTGGGAATATGGAAAAGTAATTCTGTAATGAATGTTTGATTAAATGGTGAAAATCCACGGGGATGTAGATACTAGAATTTAAAGGTGATGTGAATATTAAAAGGAGCAGTTGATTTTGAATGTGATGCCAATTTAGTTTAATGTGGAATTGTTCATGGTTAATTGATGTTTAAAGAATTAATTAACATACAGTGGAACTAATAAAATGAGAATGGAGTAATATAATAATGCTCTTCAAATGTTTGGGTGCTTATAGGACTCCTAGTCTTAGAAGTAACAGCTTGGAGTCTGAGAGACGTTAGCTGCAGTTGTATCTAAGAATAGGTAATGCCCATAGTGAGGATGTGAGTTATATATATATTCTGTGCTTTTTGTGTTTCTATACGCTACTCCACCATGTCGGTAAGTGCAACTGACACCCGGGGGATTCTGAGCCCTGGGGGGGTGTTTTCCCCAACATTCTGAAGGGAGGTCGAATGGCTGACTACCCCCTTTTGGCCCAGCTCTCGTCTCTTGGTAGATACATGTGCCAACAGGCACAACTGTTTTTCCCCATATATGTGTGTAGAAGGCTGTAATGGCTTGTGGTTATTTCACACACATATATTCTGGATATAGTATCCTATGGACTACTATAGGTGTAATGTGTATAGGCTATCATGGCTTGAGGATCCCTACTCGGTGTATGGGCTATAGTGGCTTGAGGTATAATACCCGATGTATGATACACGTTATGCGGGCTATGGTGGCTCCCGGAACATACCTGTTTAATGTTGGTTGTGAGGATGGTGTGGTGCTTCGCCCAGGTGTCTGCGGGAAAGCCTTTGTGGTGCACGAGGTGTTGATTGTGGAGCATAGCCCAGGTGTCTGTGGGCAAGACTTTGGAGAGAGATGCACACGACATATGTCATTGGGGCGAAGCGGAAAACCAGTGGGGATGTAGTAGCAGGGTACCCTTGATATTCATTACTATATTCTATATTCTTGTATGTGTTACTTGGTGATATTAGACATGGTGAGGTTGGGAACTTAGTATACCTGTTTAGGTGACGAGTTAGTATCACTTGTTGTTCACTGGGCTTTAGCATGCTTTCTTTACTTTTGCACGAGAGGCTTAGGGAGGATCTTACTGCGTATATTGTTATACTCACCCTATGTATATATAAACTGTTTTTCTGGTCACATTGAGCAGGTTGGAGATCATGCTGGTTACTACTAGCTTGTGGTTGAAGGAGGAGATGTTCGGGCTTGTGGTCGCTGATGTTTTACTTTCTTTTGGGTATTTTTAGTTTTCCCTTTCAGTTGTAGTACTTTTTCATGACTTTTCATATATGTACTTGGATTTCTTTTATATTTCAGTTCTGAGTTGGAGTTGATTAGAGTCTATTCCATCTCTCTCTTCTGCATGTTTTCTCTTAGAGGGTAATGCCTCTCATTTGTATGTTTATTATACCCTCGGTGCTAGTCACCAACTCGAGGCCTACTGGAGGCGGGACTTGGGGTTTATTATCTCTCTTCTCACATTGTCGGCCCAAGAGGGGTACACTTTGTGGGGAGGGGTTCGTGACAGTAATTATTATTTATATAGGGTCTGGACCTACTCGAAAATGCAATTTAACACATTTAATAAATAATATTATTATTGTCAAAGTTATGGGATACATTTTTTTGATATAATTTCTTTTCTTGATGAAAATTACTTTTAATATATGTTCAAAAATCACAATGAAATCCAATTTTATATAAATGTCATTTTTAGTATGAAAATTAATTTTCATAGTTAATTTTTATAATATTGATTCTAGAATAAGTAATTTGATTATAGAAGTTGGGGTTTGGTTTAGTGGTAGAAACCCTTTAATTCTACATTAAAAATGGCGTTCAAAACCAATTTTGTAAAGTAATGTAGAATTATATTAGTGTACTATAGCAGTGGCATCACTGTAGCAACGGCGGGCACTGTAGAGGAATTAGGTTAATATAGCGGTAGTAGGGGACTATAGCAATGGCGGGTACTATGCCGTAGTGTAGCAGCACAGGTACTGTGGAAGTACTATTCATAAAATGGGTCTTCGGCCAAAACAATGGGCCTATGGGCAATGTACTAGGATAAATGCCCACTGGGCCTTCAGGATATGTAATGGGTCTCCCTCTACTAATTGAAAGATATATTTTCAAAGCTTTTATAAAAAATGAGGCTTCGTCCCCAACCATTTAAAAAATTATATTATTTTATATAAAACATGCCTTATTTGGTTTTAAAAGAAAATTACGAATACATGTGACTACATGATTTTAATAAAACAACCAATAATTAATTTTTGATTGTTTTAAAAAATTACATCGACATAAAAATATTCAATAAAGAGTTATTAGATAATAATTATAATATAAATAATTCAGTTTATAACATAAAAATATATTTATACAATATATAATGAACTTTTCTTAATTCAAGTCATTCTTATATCATTATAATTTTATAAAAAAAATTATTTATTAATTCAATATATTCCAATATCGAGAAAAATATATTTATGAAATATCCAAAACAAATATAACAAGAAAATATTTATATGAGTAAATAAAAAATTAAATAATGGTTATCCAAATCAATGTATACAATATTATTCTTTTCATTTTTAAATTTGATGTAAATTTATCACAAAATGTATTTTTGTGGAAAATAAACCAATTAAACAATAATTATTTGTAACCACATACGATTTCATTTTTATCAAACAAACATATATAATTATATAGTAGGTTGAAAAAAATAGATTTCTATTTAATATTGTTACATTATTTGATTAGTTGGGTTCCCTTTTTCATACCCTCTAATGCAATGGGTCAGTAAAAATGTTAGAAATTTAATAATATTTTTCATGAGTATATCAAATATTTTAAAGCAATATGTCTCATATATTATAAAATATTATGCATATTAATCATAAAATAAAATCTTATAGTGTTATAATCATACCTCATATATATTTTTTCCTAATAATTTATTTATATAGAAAATATCCTAAAATAATAATATATATTTTAATTAATTTCAATTTCATGGAAATGAATAAATAATAGATTATTCTAAAAATAAATAAATTTTAGAAAATATATGTACCATTATAATACCTAAATGTTTTAATGTGTTTGTAGTAGAATACCTTAAGATATATTTGAAACATTCAAAAAAAAATTACATATTTATCTCAAATTTTATGAATAAGTGAATATACATAGAAATTATATCATTTTATATTACTAGTTATATTTATTCCTCAAGTTTGTTTTGATCAGTTTTATACAACATATTCATTTCATTTCTTAAATTAAATTTACCAAGGTCAATTTTTCATTCCCAATGTAGATAAATATAGTCTTTAAGGATCCCGAGATCCATTATAAGCTAACATTATTCATTATATTAAAGCTAATATCTATATTTATTCAGATTTCTTCTATTCATTAACTAAATCCAATTTTTTTATAATTTATGAAATAATACAAAATAAAGTGAAAAAAATGAAATACTAATATTTTTTTTATCAAAAACCTCATTGATAACCCATAAGTATAAATATGGTATTATTCATTTGAATACATCACTGTAATCTATTCACTCATATTTAAATTATTTACCCTAAAATAAATTCATATAATAACTCTAAATAATATACAATGATGTGTTAGTTTTTCATTTCATTTAAATATCAATAAATATTCTAAACATTTGGGAAAGATATCCATAAAAAAAATATTATGATTCCATGAATCAATCATTATACATTTCTAAAAAAAATAAATTTCCATTTTTTTTGTAGTAATGAATGATAAGTTATTCTTATAATCAACATTTATTTTTATGTTTTAATAAATAATTAAAAATAACATAAGATTATTATCATGGTAAGCTAGGATTTTTGGAGAATTTATTAAAAAAACATACCCATGTCATTATAGTTAATGAAGTAGAAATATATGGACAATTTGATTTTATTACATTCATGGATATTTATTTTAGATATCATATATATAAAAAAACACATCTTTATTTAACATTTACCCATATCTTTAACTCATTTATTATCACATGATAGATGTTTTACTTTGGAAATTTTATTTCATTATTAAATATCCATTTTATATTGTGTGGGAGTCATAATCTTTTCTGGATTTCTTCAGCATCAACATTAACTATATTTATTGGACCTAGTGGGAAACATGTAAATTTATGGTGGTTATTGAGATGATTTATCTTACCTCTACGAGGAATATCACTCCACTATGAACACATGTTTTCATCTCATATACATGAGGAATATACACCAATGAATAAACAAATATGCTGATAAATTTTAAATAAAATGAAGGATGTATCATAATACATGTAGTGGCTATTGAATACAAAAATATTGTTTATAGGGTCCATGAAAAAAATCATTAATACCAACTATATAGTCTTGTAGTCCAATTAAATATTTCAATTTTTTTAATTATTATATATCAATCGATTACTTGGATAACACTATTCATGATCAGTGTTTTTAGTAGTAATAGAAAAAAATATTACACACATGACTACAATATTATATTTTATTAAAATAACATTGCATGAAAAAAAACATGTGTCCTTGAAATCCATTCTATGATATTATATTCATATCCTAAAGAAAGGATTAAAAATAAATTGTGAGCTCATATTTATTGTCAGAGTAGCATAAAACTGAATCTATCATGAAAAAATTTGTAATAACTATAAAGTTTTGGTGTACAATAGAAAAAATGTCATCAATGGATAAAATTGATATAAAAAATTTATCTATAGATAATATAAATATAACAAACTCATTATAAATTAAAAAAAATGAATTCCCATATAATGAAATTGTTGATTGCATACATTCATGATATTATCATCAAGACCAAATTCTATGACATAATAAATCATACAAACTAGTCATTTTTTCATGTAATATGAAATACTATCATGGGCTTATTCCATACAATTTCATTTTACATACTGAAATACACTAAAAATACCCATAAATGTTTGACTCATCATACCTATTCTTATATGAACTGGATCTCAATAACTATTCTCTCACCCATTAGTTACATATTCATAATGCATATCAATGATATTGGGTACATATGGTATATGATATATATATATATATATATATATATATATTTATACACTGAATCTATAATATGAAATGTTAATATTTCTACAATAAATGAAATATAATTCATAGAAAAATATCTTTAGTTAAAATCATTTATAATTATGTTTAAACAATATACTCATCATTTTAATGAAGAATTATATGGAATATATCATTATAGAATTTATAATGTTCGTTATAAAAGAAATAATGTATAAGTCATAAATATGTAACATGTGAAAGGATTTTATAAAATTAGTATAAATGTTTGTTCATAAGTAAAGGATCATATTATTATATTCAGATAGTAAAATGAAATAAATACATTCTAAAAGTAACATTTCTTAATTAATTTGAGTCATTTTTAAATTAGTAACATATAAATCACAACCAATATTATTTTCAAAATTCTATAATTTTTTTATAATTATATAAAAACTTATTTATAAAATATTGAAATAAAATATTTGGAAAAATATAGAATCATATATTTGAATATAAATATTAATTAATTTTTTAAATTTATGTAACATATATACATGAATAATATTTTCGGATGTACATTACTTTTATATTTGTAATACATAAAAATGACATGTTTATAACAAAGTTAAAAAAAATTACTAATATTGATTAAAAAATTAATTTTTTAAGGATATTAACAATAAATACATTTACATGTATCTAAAAATATATATATAAACATGATTATTATGGATACTCATGATAAATATTTACAACTATAAATTCAAAAAAAAATCAATTTTCATTAAAAAAAATTAATCTACCGTTTTGAGAATAAAAAAGAAGAAAAATATAGAAGAAAACATTTAGAATTTCTAAATAACTATATGATAATAGAAAAATTATTTTTAATAGATAAATAATGTATAATTATTCTATTGTAAATTAATATATCAATACTGCTGAAAAGGGTGAGGTTTTAAAATAAATCGTTTAAACATATTACATTTTGAATAAAAACCATTAAAATATAAAACATGTACTAAAACATTCAAATATACATCTAAATATTAATTCATGATATAATATTTCCAATGGTTAGTATAAAACATATATAAAATAATTTAGGTTTATAATATAAAAAATTGCTCAATGTAATTGAATTGACATGAAAAATCATACACCATGGATTCCTCTTATGTGAATAAAAAATATCATATTGAGTAATCAATTTAAATATATTAAATTACATCACAATAACATGTTTAATCATTATTTATTTTTTTAAGTTACTTTTATAATAATTAGACATCGATATATTATTTATATATTTTTTTCATTATCCATTTCCCAATTATTTTTTTGAAAAAATATAGTATATTAAAAGTAATTTATAAATTTTTTATATTCTTCCATCATAACCTAAATAACTATTATTTAATATTATTAAATTATATATATAATTTCTAATTTTAGATTTTTTCATGTATGGAAATGATTAAAAAGGAAAATATTATTTTATTGAGAAGTTAGTTTTTTATATGCATGAGTGATGTTTTATATTTTCATATCAAAGAAATGGAAATAAAGAAGATAATTATTAAAAATTAAAAAATAATAAAATTTTATTAATTATATATTTATTAGATAAATTCATATTTATTATTGTATATGTAATTTGGAAATAAGAAATGTATCAAATCACTTCATAGAGGGGGTGGTCAGAACTTACAAGCCAACAACGTTATAATTTTCCCATGGATGAATGGGTAAAGATATATATAATATCATATAAAAATAGAATACTAATTTGCTATATATCGTTCATGGTCATTATTCTATATTTATATTTATGTATGTATGCTATTATGAAAGTGGATACTAATAGCATCTTTGAGGTGGTAGTCCAATCATCTTCACGATAAATTTTTTCAATTTTCATAAATTAGGATGAAGGTGGGAAAAGACAATTCCATTATTATAATAAAATCTCACTATAGATAATGCTATAAATTAAATATTTTATTATTTTTAAAATATATTAATATATATATAGATATAAAAGTAAAACTAATGGATTTTTTAAATCTATTTATTGATTCCTTCGGAAACCATCAATGGAATACACCTTATGACAACATGGATTTATTTTTTGGAAATACCAAAACTATTAGGTCATAAATAACGATGATGACAAGATATAGAATTAGGGAATGTTTAGTTTACGTTTCCAATCAATTGAATTCGTGTGAGGGTATTATGTGATAAATTATAATTGAGTTTGTTGTAAAACGCTAAAATACATTAATCATTATTATACAATATATGTCTTACTCAGGTCAAGTTTCACTAAATTTTTATTTTAACAAATATAAAATAATTTTGGTTGAAAAATCATTCCACTGTGATTCATGAATAAATATTGTGTTATCCTTAATCCTTATATCTATTTTATAACTTAAATAACCAATTTTTCCTCAAATAGTGGTGATCAATTTATAACATGGTTATTGTTCATGCTGAAAAAAAAATAAAATTATGATTTATAAAAATTAGAATTTTCTGGATCCCAAATACGATATCAATTATTTTAGTATATATTTCAATAATTTCTAATCTATAATATTATACTAATTTTATAAATCTCAAAGACATTCGTATTTAAGAAAAAATGATTTTAAAAAATGAAAATTATTGTACACAATAATAGATTTTAATATTTATTAAAATTGAATCAATTGAAATACATTAAATCAATCCATACAATATTAACATTCCAGCCAAACCAGAACCACTGAAATCATTGAAAATACATTTTTAAAATAATGGAGCCAAAAATATTTTTGGCATTTATAATAACGTTTCATAGATATAGAAAATGTAAAATATATATTTATATGATCAACATTAAATTTTCTAATTTTGAATATAAGTTACATGTTATGTATAAATATATATTATATATTTTATAAAACCAAGTAATTATGTTTTCATGATAATTTCATAATCCTGACATTATTTTTAAAAGGACTATTTTTCATTATTTACCCATAAATCAACAATTATATACAAATAACCAAAAAAATATATTGATATGTTGAATTCAAAACCAATTATTTTTTCCCATTTTTAATTTTCAAAAATATATTACTAACTATTTTAAAATAAATATATATATCATATAGTAATACAATAGTTTTTGAGAAATGAAACATTTAAGCATTAAATTTTCTTAATCATATATGATATCTTTCTTATCATTAAAAATATAATAATTATATACATAGACGTAATTGATAAATTATAAATAAGGATAATTTTTTCCTTTTTTTTATAATTTCCATACACATATTCATACTGATTAATCCACGAACTATATTATAATAGTAATAACAAAGTAATATTATTTAATTAATATATCACAATTTGATTATGCTTGGTGTATCCTATATCAAATTTTATTGTACATTGTAGACAAAAAACAAAACAATGTGATTTTTCATTCTCCAATCCTTACATATACTTAAATCATCCAATTTTAATTCCTTTGACCGTATCATGACATAATTACATATTTTTTCATTAATTTTAATTCATATATTTGGAATAGGGAATATATTATATTATAATAAATATTTTACAAAATAATATGTGTACCATTATAATATCCTCACATGTGAATGTGATTCTAGAAGCAAACATTGGTAATTATCTAATATATTCTGTAAAAAAACGATCAACCATTTATTTATTTGTTTTTTTAATATAAAAATAATTTTTAAATGATATCATTTATTTCTATAAGTGATATTCCATATCTCAAATAGTTTTGATTTTATTATACCTACAGTTCATCAAATTTAAAAAATTAATTATGAAAAATATGATGTTCTCATACCTAATAAATTTAAATCAACACTAATTGTATCACAAGATCACATAAAGAATATATTTTATAATTGTATTAATGATAATCTATTGATTGATTCCACAAATATCTAGAAATTTATTAAATCCCAAATTTTTTAGCACCTTTAGAAATTAATACCCAATAAAATATACTATTAAACCAAGGGTTAATATTTTAATCTAATAAATCTCAATAACATTACTATAGGTAATATATTTTATTCTTCAATTATATACAACATTATTATATGTTAAATTTAATTTTTTATAATCATCTTTAAATTTATTCATAGAATACCTCAGTGAGTTATATATTGAAGTGACAACCTACTTTGGTTATGAAATACTAATAAATATTAAATCATTATGTATAACATATCCATGAAATTGAATATTTAAATTCCATGATTTGTGAATCCATAATTTCTAAAAAATAATTTCCTCGAAGAATCCCACATTGAATAAAAAACTATAATCATTTTCTATATTACATTAATAGATTAAAAATATAAAATAAAAAAATACAGAAATTTATTAAATATTTAATCCTTATTATTTAGGGAATTTATATTAATAGATTTCCATCTCTTTACAGTCGATGAAAAAAAATTTATTTGTTCCATTTCTTCCATTTCAATCTATTTAATTATATTATTTTTCCATACACTTGTATCGAACAACCATTCTCTTCAAAACATTTTCCATAATGTTTTATCCATAATTTTTTGATGATGGATGTTCTAATATAGAGTTAATATTCTTCAATAAATATTCACATATATTTTTCTGATATATCCTATTCTTCTCTTATATTATATTTAAATTAAAATTACTATATAATTCATCATTACTCATAATGTTACTTTATTCCATATCAATATATAATTAAACTTATTGTGAATATAAATCATTTTTGTGTCTTATTATAACCTTATTTTGGAAACATTACATATTTATTTCTGTATTAAATATGTTGTCTATAATCTTCTTTTATAACATTATAATGTTAACATAATATCCACAAAAACATTCATCTTCTAAATTCTCTAAATACAAAAATAACAATTAAATATCATATTGATGTCCACGATGAATATATTCCCCAATGAATATCACCCTAAATGATTTCCACTCCAATAATTCTATATCATTCTCATATTTAGTATTATTATTTTATGACCACTATTTTTCTGTATCTCTAATATGACCATTCGAATCAAGAATTGTCATTCCATTTTTAATACATCATAAATTCCAAAATATATTTTCAAAGGACATGATATTTTTACCATCTATGAATGTGTGAGCAGTTTTATTAATGTAATGGGTAATATACCATATAAATTAGTCCAAAATAAATGTACAATTTTGAGAGGAAATTTATTTCTCTATATAGGTACAGTTATTGTTCATTTTTATAAACAATTTATCTAATATAGTGGTAATATTTTTATATACAATACCTTTCTATATGAATATCTATGGTGGGAAATTTATAAAATAAGAATGAGTTTTGACATGAATTTTTATCCATATTGTAATATCATTTTAAAAACACTGTAAATAAATCAATATCATAATCAAAAAAAATATAAATCCATGGAATAAAAATAACTATGAAGATAATGGTTCTGATACATATGAAAAGACTAATCATAATTCAATTACATGCTATGTTCCTCTAAAAAAATAGTTTCTAGGTTTTCAAAAAATCATTATTTGATACTAACTAAAAATAACAAGACAAAATCCCCATCATTCTAGTGAAAACATAATAACATTGGTAAATGAAATATATTATCCCAGAACTACTAATCAAATAGGTTATCAGTATTTTAATACCATAAACATATTGAAATTTATTATTAAATTTGATGCATATAAATTAAATTAAATGATTCTTTCATTTTTTAAAATCATTCAACATTTCCTTTTTCAAATCCTAGGATACAAAAAAAGTAAAGGGTCAACCGAAATTCTGTGAAAGTGTATAGTTCAATACAATATGACTTTGGCAAATGGGGTATAGTCAAAATTCCATGTGTTTAATAAAAAAATCATTACATTTAAATTACAACATGAGTTCAAAATACCTCCATGAAAAATATCCCAATAGTAATCACATTGATAATAAAACCCAAATTTAAAATAAAATAAATGAGTAATTCTATAAAATAATTTTCTTATAATCAATTCCCCAAGGAAAAAATCATGATTTATACGATAATTTATTTCTTTCATGTCATTAAACCCACCATCAATTCCATATACCAAAAAAGTATAATTTTATGGGACAAAATATAAAAATAAATAAACATCATGGTTTATCTCATGAGAAAAAATGTTTCTTCAAGGGAATATATGTAACCACTACTCACAAATCACTTAAAAAAGTGAAAGTAAACTCTTATATATATAATATTGGGAAAAAATTCTTTATAAATAAATAAATATCAATATTGAGTAAAAAATTATGAAATTATGACATATTCCAAATAAAGTATTTTGTTCACATTAAACTCCATTCAGTTCACACTATATATAATTATGGCACAGTCGATGATGATGGGTGGGTGGGTGTGTCAGGGTCTGAGGACAGAGACGATGGTGTGTTGATTCTGACAGCTCATGTGGCCCGAGGCATTGAGGTGCCTATTTTCGTTTGAATTTTGAATTTGGTTTATCCCGACATGCTTTTGACTTTGTTAAATTCTATCTAGTGGTATTGTGGTGTTTGAATCGGTTATTTGAAATTGTGCGGTTCCCACTTGGCCATAAAGTGGTTTTGAAAAATAAAAAAAACAAATATTTGGAGTTATTGATTACCATAAGTAATTAAGGATGTTCGATCTATTTCACCAAAACTACATCAGCGTATCGACTGTTGTTAATGATTAGGTGTAATTATATAATAATTTATGAAATATTAATATTTTAATTGTTATAGTTTTTAAATATTCAATATATTTCTTAATCCATCCTTCGTTAGAGGTCATGTTTAATGAATAACATCATTTCATCGAGATGATAGTTCATATATATGAAAATTGCGGTTTTTAGGTTCTTAAAAGATGAAATGGAAATAATATAGGTAAATTTATTCATTCAAAAGCTAATGATAATATTATATATATAATATTTACAAAATAAAAACATCAATATGAGCCACCACGAATAGTGAAAAAAATGACTCATATCACCTCCAGATGTTGGTAGTCCAAAAATATACATGAGTGATGTTATCATATTCCTACAATTAGAAAGATATGGAGAATGATAATATAGTATTATTTGTGATTACAAATTTCATAATATTTTACTTATACTTGTTATTTCATTATTTTAAATTATACTTTTTATGCTATGATGAATAATGAAACTCATCGCTCCATGGAGGTGTTCATCCATACATGTGCACAAAAATGGATTTCATTTGTTATAATATGGAAATAGTATCGTAAAATATTGATTCCTAATTTTAATAATAATATAATATATTTAAAATACGTATTTCATGATGATTGATTGGATAGAGTTCATTTAAAATGATTTATATGGAGATATAAATTTAATGTTTTTTGTTTTGATAAAGGCCACGTCATTGGGAATCCTCTATTTATATCATTCTACGAGTGTCTTGATGGTTTATTTGTTTAAGAAGCAAGACCTATATAATATTGATAAATAATATGGAATACATTTTTTAGGGACTTGTGGATATATGAAGCTAGTTATATGTGGATGAGGGGAGTATGTTCTGTACGATTAGTTAGGTGTTGAACAAATGGTAAATTATTCTATATAATTTTATAATAAATGTATTATGTATGTAATGATTCTAAAATACCTTAAAAATAATATCTTAATATTCTTATGTTACAATTCAAATCAAATAAAGATATTTGAAAATTTTGGTTCTGTTATTTCGAATCCTTATCCCATTATTCTAACCATTTTAAACACATTTACATTTAACGATCATGAAAAACAATTTCCATTGAATCTATTTATTATGACCAAATATGAATAAAAATTATTTTTAAATTTAGAATCTATTGATAGAAAATTTTCAAACCTGTTTGAGAGATTTAAATCATTTATGTTTTAATAATTAAATATAATATACATTTTCCAAACATATTGAATACAGTTTTAAGATGACTATCATTTTAAATGATAAAAATGATATTTCTACAATAGGATGACTAATTTTTACTCAAATGGAGTAAATTATGCTATTTAGATCCAATTGTTAAACATTTTTCATTAAAAAAAACCCAATAAAATTATCCTTATGATATAATTATTAAACAAAATAGAAAAAAACTTGTATTTATTTTAATAAAACATTGCATATATTTATAAAATGACATTCAATTATATATACGATCGTTATTATTTTTAAAATGATTTATTTTAGACTCAAAAGATATAATTTCTATATTAATTAGGTTTCAAAAAAACTAACATCATCATTCTATATGGATAATTTTATAAAATTAACCGACTATGTAAAAATAATAGTTTTTCATTAAAGGAAATAAGTAATTATAATAGAAATAACATGAAAAAAAATTATTCAGAAATTGATTTATATATTTCATAATAAAGTTACTCTTTTTCATATATTCCAATCTAATGATTTGTCCAAACCAATCATATTTAAATAATAATATTTATACAATATTTTATTATCACTTTAACACAAATGTTGAACATCTCACAATGAAATTGTACATATTGTTCAAAACAATATTAGGGTGTATATTTCTGTACATAGTTATATTATCATAAAATTATATTTTATGAGTTATAATAAAATAATTACATAATGTTTATATATGAATAAGGTACAAGTCAAATATAGAATCTATAGAGAAATTTATGTAAATAGAATATGTGCACGATGAAGTTATTGATGTTTCGAAATAAAAATGGATTTTTTCAGAACATATATTTTCTGAATTGTTGTGGATTGAACCTAGGTATATATTTATTTTTCTATGTGACTCACCATAAATATTGATGAACTAATTTCCATTTTAATGAAAATAATGGTAGTATGGCTAAAATAATAATGTGATGGTTCCATAAAGTAAACTAATATCATAAGTTCTTTATAATGATTGATATATTAAGAAAAATAAATGAACTAAATGTAATTGAATTGTGATGTGAATTATTGTGGATAAAATAAATGTGGTGAATGATGATCGAATGTCCTAAAATATAGAGTGGTTTGATAATTATTTTGACATAAAAATTTTCTTCATAAATATAAAAAGGATTGTAAATGGTGTATTGTTGGTTGGATGAAATATGTATATTATATTTTCTATTTTATTTTGGTTTTTTCAATTCATATAGATTTTGTTATTCAATTAATCAAGTATTTTTATATGAATTGATACTTTCTATTTTTTTTATTGCATTTATTTCATGATTGTGGATGTGGGAATGTGATAAATAGAAAATTAAGAAATATAAATATATATAGTCTCTGATTGAAAGATAATATTTCTAGAATATATATTGTAATTGAATAATTCTATAATTGGTGATCTACTAGATGAATATATTATTGGGTGGTGATTATTATTTGATATTTTCATATTTAAAGGGTGGATGAGTGCATATGGTTGATGTAATACTTTTTATGGATATCTTATTGTTTTTAGGATGTGTAAATGATGATTCATATGTCATTATTATGATAAGGTATATGTGTAGATATTGTACAATTGGGGTTACATCCTGGATGGTTGGGGGGGAAATGTTTATTTCCATCAATATTATGTTATCCTACAAATATTATTGTTGAATGATGGTTACCTAGGGGAGTGATAATGACTGTCTTGCGATGTCTTATATAAAGTGTAATGGTTTCTATGGTTGGGATGTTGTGTATTATTCGTATGGTTTGTTATGTGTATAAAAGGAATGGAGTGATAATTGATTGAATATTATTTTTTATCATTACCATGTATTTGGATTGTTAGTGAGTTGTTTACATACTTGATTTCCACCATGATTCATTGGGATCAACCTACATATAAATTAAAAGGTGATGAGGAGTTATTTTAAGAACATTTCAGTGTTTTTTATTATAGATATGGACTTATGATATTTCTTATATATTAGTATTTGAAGGATTTTAAATTATGGTTATACGAAAATGACCTAGATTCTATTATAGTTAGAGGTTGAATTAAAATGAGATATGGTCATTGGGTTTTTTGTGAATATATATCATAATTTTATTTGTTCTTATAAATGTTATTTTTTTTCTTCTTTGGTATATCCATTTAGTAGTTTCTAATGTATTTTTCATGTATATGTTTATTTATTGAGGATGATGATCTTAATATTTAACCCCAATGACCACCCTACCATATATTGGTATGTTGTTCTCCTATAGATCAAGGCTAATAATTATTGTTTTTATGAGTTTCACATATTGATTTTTATGGATGATCAAGGCTCTGGGTTTAAATTTTGAATATTTTTTCCTAATATTATATTCTTGAAATATATACAGAATTTTGGAATGTGTAAATTTAGTTTTGGAATTTTTTGTATTTAACACTGAATATTGGGTCATTTTTCTTGTATTTACATGTATTTAAGAAATTTATTAGTATCATGTACATGTTACACACCATGGGTTCTAGTCATCATCCCATATCATATTTGATGTTGGCTTTATGGAGTTAAAATTTACATTAATTTTTGAATACACAGAATTTTATTTTAAGGGTTTTGAAATAAGATGGTATATATTATATTATATATTATATTATATTCAATCCATGATATATCTTTATATTAATTTAATAACAATTTATTATTGGAATTGAAATAACAAAACATATATACTATTCTATTTTAATGATACATGTTATCTATAACACAATTAAATATACCTTATATTGTTCATTATAATTCATTGAAAACCACTTAAACATGTTTTGTCCATTCCTTGGATATCCCATATCAAAGGTCATAAAATTTTAATATCTAATGAATAATCATATATAAGACCCTATATAGAAAAAAATTTCAATCATATTTAATGAAAAAATAAATGTTTTATAACTATTTTTCCACGATAATACTCATTCTATAATGAAAAAATATTGTGTGTGGATATTATATTACTTTTATTGAATATATAATACATTACATGGACATACTCCCAATGAACCAATTAGTTAAATGACTAAAGAAACATATAACACATTATTCTAATTTTCTGAATGATCTTGAACATATCCCATAAAGATTTCCCCATTTACTTTCCTACCTAAAACAATTATTAATATCCATGTTAAAATATAACATTTATAATGGGTGTCCTCAGATGCCTAGAAAAAGAAAAAAATGAAAATATCAAACACATCCTAAACATAAGAATTTTAAAACATGAACAATACTTTTGAAAAACATTACATGTAGAACAGAAATCTAAATCATTAGTTATGAAATAAATCGTGGCAGTTTATAAGAAGTAAATGATAATAGAACATGATCCATTTGAAAAATATATTTGGAATACCACATAGAATTGAGAAAAACACAAGATCATAGAAAATCATATCCATATTATACTTGGGTCATTTACAAGACCATCAGAGTGCACATAGTTCTTTAGTGAATCAATATCACCTCTAATTCTATCCTTGTATTTTTCAACTATGTTTATATAATGTTACATCTTTGTATTGCAGAACCAATATCATTTTCCATTCTAGTCTCCAATTAATGATCCTTGATCAATTATCGGTCCCTTCCTATCTATATCATGAGATAAAAATAATTTCACAGTGAAATGGATGAAGATATGTGTCCTACCCATCACATAATAACAACCATTCATGTGGGTTCCAAAAGAACATCAATCATATCATAAACCATGGAATTAACTGGGTTTCATAAACATAATTTCATCATAATGTAATCCAAGTAAAAAAATGAATATTATAAAAAAATTTCCTTTAAAAATAAAATAAACCATTTGAAAAATAGTGAGAGTATACCTATGATTTAACCATATAAAATAATTCTATCACAGATGGAAATTAATTTCTATAGAAGAAATGAATTTAATATTTGGAAAAAACATATGTTCTTCTTCAAAAAAAGAATTCATTTATTTAAATACCATGACATTATAAATTAAAAGAATTTATTACAAAATAATATTGAAATATTTTAATGGAATCTTCATGAAAATAAGGTGTTTTGAAATCTTAAAAAACTATTCAATCCTTAATATTAAAATAAATTTTTATATTACGTTTATTAGAAAATTTAATAGGTACCATGTTTGGAAAATAGATGAAATATTATTTTTAAACCACGTTGTAGAAATTATAAAATTGATGATTTTTTTGGAAAATTTACACATATTATATTAATACATTTTATGAAATAATTTTTAAAATACATGGGAATCAAGGATAATTAATCCCTATTAATGACTTATGTATAAAAAATCTCGTATAATATTGTGATTTTAAAATTAACCCTTACCAATTTAAATTCATTCTAAAAAATAGATTGTTAAATAAATTACAATTATACACATTTGTTAATATATTAACCTATATAATATGAATCATAAAAAAACTCATGGGAAACATAAACACCATACAGAAAATAGGTGGTGCTTAAAGAATATGTCCCAGAGAAGTAAATGTGAGGAAAAATAATCACATTACTTAGGTATTTGTTCCTAGTTATGTATAATAAAATCTTATGTAATTGCTGAAATATTGTTATAAACAAGATACATAACCTTATTTATATTTATGAGATCATATGTGATCATATTATCACTTGTTTTATATTATCTCATTATTACCCTTATTTCAGGCATTACTTGTTATTTTGTTGTATAAATCTTATTTATTCATCCTGATTTTACATTATATTAATTATTCAATATATAAATTTATTTAATAATCATCTAAATTATATCATGGAGAATGAATCAAATTGCATCGTGGACACGGTAGGTCGTATGTACGCACGAGCAATGATATCATTCCTTTAGTTATGAAATGGTATGAATGTTGATGATATATAAATTTTCCACAATAAATATTAGACTTTAAAGTTTATATATAGTATTTTACCATCATTATACAGATACAAGTAATGTGGTGGTGAAAAACAATTTACACCACATCGTGGAGATAATATGTTTTATGTACACATGAATGGTGATATCATTTTTCAAAGGATGGATGGAAGGTTGAATATGGTTGATATATAATCATATTAACATCTCATAATATAGGTTATATTTTATTTTTTAATTTATAATGTAAAAAACACAATATGAGGATGTATAAAAAATAATAATTTGGAGGGAATCAATATAGATGATTACATCTTCTTCGATGAGTTCCTTGATGATATCCTCTTAATCTCACAAGAGATGGTGTTATGAGATGTCAATAACCTATAGAATGTGGATAAGTATGTTAAAATGGAATGTTTTTGGGGAATTTATGACCATTAAGGCTCAATGTGAAGTGAAAAATTTATGGTGGATGTTCCGTTTTATAATTGAGTTGAGGGTACTTTTTGAATCTCTTGATATATTAATTATGAATAAAATAAAAATACAACAAAAAATTTATGATATATAATATGATCAAATATAAAATCACATAACTATATAATATCAATAAAAAATATATTTATACAAGTTTTTATGTCAATTTAATCCTTAAACAATTAATTAACATTTCATTATTCTATTTAATTTTTAACTAAGTTTACAAATATTTTAATATTAAAAGGGTAAAATATTGGTTTATTTTATATAAATTAGACCAAAAAATTAATAATTAATAACACTTATATAGCATACTAATTATTCTATATTTTCAAATATTTATGATGATTTTTTTTATTTAATAATAAATTGTTTTGATAATTAATCAATAGTGTTAATTTTGAAAGTCTCCAATTTATTTATTTTTTGAAGTATCATAGTTTGATGGTATATTGTTTTTTAGCATTAGTATGTATTTTTTGTTAGTGAGGAATTTACATACTACATTTCCACCATGATTTAGTGTGATCATCCTATATACATATTAGTAGGTGACGATGAATGTTTTAAGAATATTTCTTTTTTTATTATAGTGACAGAGTTATGATATTTATTATCTATTAGTATTAGAAAGATTTTGAAATAACAGTTATAATAAAATGACCTAGATTTTGTGATAGATAGAGGATTTATTAAAAAGGGATATGGACCTTCGGATTTTTTTGATTTTATATCTTTGGATTCATTGTTCTTATATATATGATATTTCCATCATTGGTATATCCATTTAGTCGTTTTTAATATTTATTTCATGAAAATGTAAATTTATTAAGCATGATGATCCGAATATTTTACCCAATGTGACCACCCTAAAAAATATTTGAATATTGTAATCTTGATGTTCAAGGTTAATAATTGTTGTATTTGTTTTATGAGTTTTGTATATTGATTTATCTCGATGATCAAGGATGTGGGTTCAAATTTGCAATATTTTTTCAGGATATTATATTCTTGAAATATATAGTGAATTTGGGGATATATAAATTTATATATGGATTTCTCTTTATTTAATTCTCAATATTGGGTAAATTTTTTTAATTACGTGAATATTAGAAATGTATGGATCTTATAAACATGTATCTCTCTATTGGTTCAAGTCATCAACCCAAATCCTATTTGATGTTGGATTTTGGGGGTTACAATTTACATTAATTTTTGAATATAATAAATTTTAGTTGGGGTCATGAAATAAGTTGGTATGTATCATATTATATGATAAATAATTTTCAATCTTTGATATATCCTTCAATTAATTTAATTAATTTTTATTATTGGCATTGATATAAAAAAGTGATATATTATTCTATTTTAATGATACATGTTATCTATATCCCAAGAAATGATACCCTATATTTATCATTATGATTCATTTAAAACCATTGTAACATTTTGTGTCATTTCATTGGATATCGCATATCATAGGTCTTACAAATTTTATATCTAATGATTGAGCATAGCATAAGACCCTATAGAGAACAAACATTCGATCATTTTAAATAAAAAATAAATTTTAAAACAGATATTCCATGATAATATGCATTCTATAATTAAACAATAATGGCATACATGGACATTATATTACTTTTTTATAATACATAATACATTACATAGACATACACCAAAATAACATATTAGTTTAATGACCTAAGAATCGTATAACACATTATTCTAATTTTTTGAATGATCTAGAACATATCCCATAAGAAACTCCCCCATTTACTTTCCTACTAAAACCATTATTTATATAAAGGGTAAAAGAAAACATTTGAAAAGGGGGTGCTCAAATTCCTAGTAAGGGTAAAAAATAAAAATATCATACCCAACCTGAACATAAGAATTTTAAAACATGAACCAAACATTTTAACAACATTACCTGAAAAAAATAAATCCAAATCAAGAATTATGAAATAAATCATGGAAGTTAGTAAGGAGTAAATGATAATGGAACAATATCCATGATAAAAAAAATATTGGAATATAACATAGAATTGATGAAAAACACATGATCATAGAAAATAATTATCATATTATCCATGGGTCATTTACAAGACCATAACTGTGCATGGAGTCCATTAATGAACCGAGATCACTGCTCATTCTATCTTTTCATTATTGAAATATGTTTACTTATATTTACATCCATGTATTTATCAACCATGATCATTTTACATTCTAGGATTGTATTATTGACCCATGATATATTCTCAATCAATTCCTATATATCTCATGAGATATATATCATTTCACAATGCAATCCAGGGAGATATAGGTGATACCCATCACATAATAAAAACCATTCATATGTGTGCCAAAAGAACATGAATCATACAATAACACATTGATTTTAATGGGTTTCATAAACATCATTTCATCATGATGTAATCTATGTAAAACCAATGGATTTTAAAAACAATGCTCCATTAAAAACAAAATAATCCATAGGAAAAATAGAGAGAGTATACCTGAGATGTAACCGTATAATATAATTCCATCCAAGATGTAAAATATTTTAAATAGAACATGTGAAATTAATTTTTCAGGAAAATATAATTTATTATTAAAAAAATTCATATATTTAAATACAATGATATTTTAATATAAAATAATTTCTTGGAACTTAATCATTAAATATTTTAATGGATTTATCATAAAAATAAGGTGTTATGAAAGCATAAAAATCATTTCAATATATATATTTTTAAAAAACAATTTTCTTGTACTTTTACCAGAAAATTCAATATGTACCATTTTTGGAAAAAAAGTATCATTTTTAAACCGCTTAGTAAAAATTATAAAATGGGTGATTTTTTAATTATTTTTCATATGATAGTAATAAAAAATTTTATGAAGTAATTTTTAAATATATGGGAATCAATGATAAATAATCCCTAAATAATGACTTATGTATAAAAAATCACAAATAATAATGTGATTCTAAAGTTATCTCGTACCAATTTAAATACATTCCAAAAATATGGATCATAAAATAAAGTAAATTATATATATATTTAAATATAATAACCTATATAATATGAATCATAACAAATCTCATTGGAATCATAAACACGTTACAAAAAATAGTTGGTGTTTAAGGAATATGTTTTAGAGAAATAAAAGTGAGAAAAAATAGTCTCTTTTCTCCGATATTGGTTCCTAGGTATGTATTGTAAATTCCTATATAATTGATTAATTTGTTTAATAATCAATATCTAGAACCATAAGTAAATTTATGAAATCATATGTCATGATATTATAACTCGTTTTATAATATTTCATTATTACTCTTCTTTCTGATGTTATTTGAAGTTGTTTTTTCATATAAATCCTCCAAATTCATCAATATTTTACATTATATAATTTTTGGAATGATAATAATGAAATATATATAATATTTATTCATCATATAATTTTATATATTAATCATCCAAATAATATCATGAAGAATTAATCACATCTCATCATGGAGATGGCAGGTCGTACGTACGCATGATCGATGATATCATTCCTATAATTATGAAATTGTGTGGAACTTTATGGTATATATATTTTCCATAATAAATATAATTACATTCAAATCAAATATAGTTATTTTTTTCATAATGAACCTATATAATTCTAGTGGTGGTTAAAAACATTTCACACCACAGTGTGAAGATAATAAGTTGTATGTATGTACACATGGTGATATGATTTTTCAAAGGATGGATAGAAGGTGGAATATGTTTGTTACATAATCATAAATAAAAAATCAGAATATAGGTTATATTGAGTTAATTAATTTACAATGTACATAACTCAATATGAGGATTTATAAGAAATAATAAGTTGGAATAATCAATAAAGAATATTATATCTTCTTCGATGAGCTCCCACAATATCTCCCCATAATGTCACTATAGATGGCATTTTTAAAAGTCCATCACCTCTATAATGTCAATAAGGAAGTGTTGAATGAAAAATTTCATGTTATATATGATTGTTAAGTCTCAATGTAAAGTGAATAAGTGATAGAGGAATTTCTCTTTTATAATTGAGGTGAGGGGCACTTATGGAATCTCCAGAAATATTAAATATCTATAAAATAAAACTATGTACAAAAACTAATAGTATATTATAGGATCAATGAATAGATGAAATATGGGTATAATATCAATAAAAAATATATTTATACATGTTTTATGTCAATTTGAACTATATTCTTTTAAATAAAATTTAGTTCTTCTATTTAATGTTTAAATATGGTAATAAATATTTTAGTTTTAAACGAGTGAAATATTTTTCTATTTTATTAAAGTTATACATAATACTAATAATTTATAACATTCTTATCAGTGATTTATTATTCTATATTTTTAAAATTTTATTATATGTTTTTTAATAATACATTATTTTGATAATTAATCAATTGTTTATATTTTTAAACTCATCAAGTTGTTTATTTTTAAAAGTATCATGGTAAGATAAATTCATCAATGAAAATATTTTACTATATCATTATGGGTAAAATATAATATAGAATTTTTTTTATTTTTCAATTATCGGAAAAAAAATTATATTAATATGTTTAATATCATTAATTTCATAGTTTGATTGGCTATTTTTTATCATTACAATTAATTTGTTTGTTAGTCTGGCGTTTACTTACTAGATTTATACCATGATTTAGGGGTATCATCTTATATACATAATATTATGTGATTATGAAGGTTTTTAGAATATTTCATTTTTAAATTTTTTTATAGTATTAGAGTTATGATATTTCATATCTATTATTATTTGAATGTTTTTTAAATAATGTATATAGGAAAATGACCAAGATTTTATGATAGCTATAGTATGTATTAATATGAGATATGGACCTTGGGATTTTTGTAATCATATATCATAGGTTTATATGTTATTATTTATGTTTTTATTTTAATTGGTATATCCATTTAGTAGTTTTTAATATTTATTTCATCAATATGTCAATTTATTAAGGATGATAATCCTATTATTTTCCCCCCTTTGACCACCCTTCCATAAATTGGTACGATGTTCTCTTGTAGTTAGAAGCTAACAAATGATGTCGTTTTTTATGAGTTTCACAAATTGATTTTTATGAATGATCAAGGTTGTGGGTCCAAATTTTAAATATTTTTTCATGCTATTATATTCCTGAAATATATAGATAATTTGTTGATATATAAATTTATATGTTTAATTTGGTCTATTTAGTGTTGAATATTGGGTCAATTGTTTTGTTACATGAATATAACAAATTTATGAATCTCATATACATGTTTGACACTATTGGTTCTAGTCATGAACCAAAATAAGTTTGTATATATCATATTATATGATAGATAATATTCAATACATGATATATCCTTCAATTAATTGTATCTCAATTTATAATTAGCATTGATATAACAATGATGATATACTATTCTATATTAATGATACTTGTTATCTATATCATAAGCAATGTTACCATGTATTGATCATTATAATTCATTTAAAACCATTAGAACATGTTGTGTGTTTTCGTTGGATATCCTATATCATAGGTCATAAAAAATTTATATCTATTTATTGAGTATATCATAAGACTCTATATAGAACAAAATTTCAATCATTTTTAATAAAAAAAATACTTTTTTTATAAAAGAGATTCCATGATAATAGACATTCTATAATGAACCAAGATTGACATGAATGGACATTATATTACATTTATGAAATAAATAATATATTACATAGACATATGGTTAATGAACCTATTAGTTTAATGACTTAAGATACATATAAGACATTATTATAATTTATTGAATAATATTGAAAATATCCCATAAAGATTAACCCCTTTATTTTCCTACATAAAATAATTATTTAAATCATTGGTAAAAGAAAACATTGGAGAAGGGTGTGCTCAGATACTTAGTAAGGGAGTAAAAATTAAATATCAAATTCAACTGGAATATAATAATGTTAATTCATGATCAAACCTTTTGAAATTAATTCCATGTAAAAATAAATAAATCTAAATCATTGATTATTCAATAAATAAAAGCTATTTATTGTAACAACCCGAGATTTTATGAAAAATATTATTTTAATTTCATTAATTTATTGTGTTTTATGCTACACCAAGATTACCTTGGGTTATACGCAACACCGTATTAGCTTGAAGTATACGCAACACTATTCTTGGATCGTGTTAGACACAATTTTGATAATAGTTATTCTATGCAACATTGAGTATATATATATATATTCAATGAATAAATGAAATATGGTTGGACTCTATTATACGAAACAACAAAGGATTCTTGCACAACACGCAACCCTGACTTGGATTGCATTACACATAATCACGACCTTCCTCAATAGCGTGTGTTGTACGCAATATCGGGTTTTACTAAACAACAATATATTTTTATAATATTATTATGAACTGGCCGTTATGAATAGTAATAACTAAAATTTGAATTTTATAACACTATTATTCATCTTACACATTTTATAGAACATGGTATAAGAAAAAAATAAATTTTTTAGGTAAAATAAGTATTTTTCAAAAAATGCAGTTTTGCCGCCTTTTGATGGTGCACCAACATTAAATCTAGTTTTTGACATGTTTATAAGTTAAATTTGACAAAATAAAATTCATCTTTGGAATCAAGAAATGAAAATTTACTTTGGATAAATTTTTCATATTATTCTGGTAACTTTTATATTTTGATGAATAGTAAAAACACGATATATTTTAATTAAAAACAACTTTTTTCATCGCAATAATTTATATGGTTAAATTATAATATTGAATGGTTTTAATGTATAAATAGAATATATTTTTACTATTTAATATAATGGATGTCATTAGCATTGAGTCTACCTTGAATTCGTAGGATAAATAAATTCAATCTTTGGAAATGTTTTAACTTTTAAAACCTATTTGCATAACAACGAGATTAATTTTAAATTAATTACTGCATCTTCTGTGTTTTTAATTTTGAAAAACGGATTCCATATTTGGAATCAGTGTTTCCAAATTATGTTAATAGGTTACTGTTATTTTTTTATATTATGAATAGTAACTACGGTAATTTTTTATTCACTATGGTTAATGGTAAATAGGGTAATTCAATGTTAAAAGAATATTATAATAATTCAAAATTACCTTGAAACTTGTATTAACCTTACTAGATGAGTATTGGCCGACCATGGGCATCGTTGGGTCGATTTTGGGACCCCATGAAGCCACTTATGAAATACAATGACACATTAGATTAATTAATTTAATGTAAAGACAAAATTGGAATTAACAAATATCGTTTAGTAATTAATTTTTATAAGGGGATACATAAATTATATTTTAGACAATAAATATTCATTGGAAATATAAAATGATTTCCTACATGTTGGTATTTTTTTTATAATTTTTATACATCATATAAATTAAATTATTTATGACACAATAATGATGCAGTATTTACCTCATTAATAAATGATTTAAATAAATAAGATTAAAATAATTAAAATATCATCCAAAACCTGTCCAATTCCTATTGGATGATTTTATTTCAAATAATAGTCATCTTATATTCGACATTATTGTGTTTTAGACCTCTTGAAACCGAAGATAAGTTTATAATAAAATAATGTTTTCACACTTTCCTAAAGAGCCCCTCCACTCCCTTATAAAAGGAGACCAATTCTATGCAATTCCTCACATATCTCAAGCCTTTTGGCTCGTCCAAACTCTACCCAACTAAGCTCCCTCAATCCCTCTACTTCCCCTTGAATCCTTACATTAGGAAGAATACTCTCCAAGAAGTACTTTTGGTTCAAACCCAATAAAGTTAACAAAACTAAAGGTAACAGTTTCTCTTAAGTTGTTTTCTTTTATTCTACTTCTCCAACCCCTAAAATCTTTTTAATCCTTTATTTTGTGAAAAAACCAGTATCCTGAAAATACTATGATGTTTTTATTATAAGGATTATAACTACACTTACACACACCTCCATCTAATGGATGAAGAAAATAATGTTTCTGTGATGGCAAACTAACGCCCCACAAAACGATGATTGTTCGATATTCCTCTACCGCCTCTCATGGTGGCCATTGTGATGGCACTGAATTTATATATAATATATATTATGTTTATTATTTCTTTATTCTTCTTTAATTCCTAATTATATCAATGATTTACAGTTTCCATAGTCGGTAAATACGATAATCTCATTTGAGGAAGTGCGGACTACCGCCCCCTCAAAGTGATGTGATTCGTTAATACCTTTTTTGTGATGTATAAAGGATGTGGTTAATGATATTATATATGATATTATACTGTAATTATAATATAACTATGTATCATTATGTTTTAATTCCATTAAAATAATAAATATAAATGAAAGTAGCGTTCATGCGTACGTACGGCTTACCGTCTCCATGAACGGTGCGTTTCATTTATTACCTCCATATGTTTTGTACTATTATAAATGATTGTATATTCTGGATATATAATAAATTTATATGATATATAAATCATGATTTACATTTTGGAGGAAAGTAAATCATGATATAACTATTAATAACATCAAGAACAACAAGTCCAAACACGTACGATAAATAAGATGATTTTACGCAAAACACTACTTTAACATTAATTTACATAAGAATGGGTAATATAAAGTAATAGGTGAACCATATATTATATCATAACAATGAATATGATTCTTTAATAAGTAAATTACATTATTTAAATCATTATACAGGAGGTTTGGACTCTTACGAAGCAAATTGGACCTAAGGGAAGGGAAATATCACAATCTCATTTTTATCCGATATTGTTCATACATTGGAATTTACTGGGGTGTATTTTATCATCCACATTCATGTTTCCTAAATATGTAATATTTATATACTTATAAAAAAAATTTATCCAATTTTACCCTTCGGTGAGTTTTTAGTAAAAGATATGAAAGGAATCTTTTGTCGTTTTTCGTATGAGGTACTTTTTGACTTTTCTGAAAAAAGTACGAGACGAATGTTTTCTTTTAACTTATACGGCATGAATGAATTTTTAAAACTTTATTTCCAAGAATAATCCCTTACTATTTTTCAAGATTATTTTTAATCAACTTCTTTTAGTTAGAATTTTATGACATGTTAAGAAATGAAAAGTGTTTTTGAAGTTGAAAGGATATTTTCCTCAAGAATGGAGTTCATGTGTTTTATCAAAATTATTTCCCATTTAAGATAATATAGGGTTATGTTTATATCCCTATTATTACATTGATATGATTATGTTGTGATGGAATTACTTTTATGAATTCCTTTATATTATATGATTTTTTTTATGATGTCATGATGTTTAAGAATCCCATTTTTATTACATGGGTTATGAGTTGATGTATGGTTTATGATTTTGTGGCACACATAAGAATGGTATCATTATGAGAAGGGTGGAAACTATATCTCACTCAAATTAATTGGGTAAATATTTTATATCTCATGAGATAGACATGGCAATAACGGCGGGTTAACTCAGTTCAGTGAAACAGGACTGAAACGAGGAGTGAACTCGGTACAGAAATGGACTTTTTCCGCTAAGATAGTCTTGGAAATGAGTCTTTACTACTAAGAAATTATTCTCTATGATAATGTGTGTATTCCACAATGTTTCATGTTTTATGTTATGATTATTGGTATTACATTTCACTACTATGATTTATCCCATGTTATGATATTATGATCTCTTTTGTAAGATTTAGATTTCCAAAATGTTATGTTCTTATGAATATGATGTGATTGATATTTCTTTTGTTTACCCTTACTGAGTATTTGAGCTCACCCTTTTATGTTTTCTTTTCCCTGGGATATAAATAATGGTTTTAGTAATAAAAAAATAAGATCTTAATTGGAGATGTTGACGATCTTTCACCACGATTAGAAGATTATATTCTGAGTTTTAAAGACACTAAACTATTACGGTCCTTATTTGTGTGTTTTTGTTATGTACTAAGTCTTCCGAAAAAGTAATGTAATGTCCATGTACGTTAATCTTCGGTTCTCTACAGTTGGTATTAGAGGAAAGGTTTAGTCATCCTTTGGAAACTAGGATGCGAAAACGTTAGTGAGATCCCTAGAAATATTTCTAAGGTATGTATAGGGATGTCCCTAAGGATAAGTATACATATAGGATATAGTCCTAGAACTACGGTAAAGATCTTAGAATTTATCCTTAGATGTTAGATATTCAGGGTGCTTCCCCTTTACTATGTTATTTTCCCTAGCATGATTTTTGCCTCTCACACTGTTCTTTTTGGGTTTTAGAAAATGGTTGGAAACAGGAAGATTCACGATAATGGAGGATATGATAGACAATGGAATGATTTTCTTCATCAAAAACCAAATGAAACGGGACCTAGAAGTCCAAACACCGTTATTATTCCTAATCATAAATCTCATAATATGATCAATAATCTCAACTTTGGTAAGTTTCCCGACTCAGATAATAAGAGAAAGATGTAGTTTCATGATGATCATAGAGGAAATAAAGTTCAATTTCCCCTATGTAAATCATATGGAAATAGGCATCAAGTAGAATTTTTCAGAGGAACTGGAAGATGCTTTGGGTGTCGAAAAGAAGGACATAAAGCCATTAAGTGAAAAGGAAAAGGTTCAGTTAACACCATGGATGAGGATAATGGTATTGCTACGACATCAACAATGGTTAAAATGTTTTAAATGTCGAATGTATGGGCATTATGAAAACCAATTATCTAAGGGAAAGTCTCATGAAGAGAATCAGAACGGTCATATGGGTAGTATTTATGTTGATGATGATGAAGACACTAAAAATGATATGTGAGATGAAAGAATTGTTGAAGCTCAGTCAATGGTTTAAGAAGGTAGTGGAATGATTACATGTTTATCAAGTGTAATGTTGTATAAGTAATCTCATGGTACTATGGAATAAAGAGACATCTAAGGATTGTTACACAATTTTATTTCCTATGTTTTGAAAGTGTATGATTAATGGTACTAGTAACCATGAAATGTTATTCAGATATTTTTGGAAAGTAGATGATATGCGCATAATGAAGGGATAAGAAGAAAATTAAATGTTTGATAGTATTCCTGAGCTCGTGACCGATATAAGGAGAAGGTTATAACATGGTTTGAGTATATAGAATTTTTGGATTTTGGTATGTGGAAGGAGTTAACTTTTGATAGCATTCATGTTTTCACTAAGATTCAATGGGTATTCATTTTTCAAGAGAATACATGATTAAGGCCTTGGAATGTTTGGAATGTGACCAACAAGACATATCTTATGATATATGGGGATCAATGATGGAATTAACATGCTTTTTATATGTAATCTCTGGTAATCATTTTCACTATAATATGAGAGTGGACTGCAGTATTATGGATAAGACTAATGATTGGAATGGATTATATTAGACATAAGTTAGTATTGTTTAAGGATAGAAGTTTTTTTCGATATTATTTATGGGATGTTATAGTAACAATTTTTTAGAAAAAGGACAACCTACAGGACGGGTGACAGCCCATTGCGTCGGACAAGGCTGTGGGAATCGAACCCACAACCGATGTGCGACTGGCCTTTATTGCCTACCACTGGCCTACAGGAAGTCCCTGGTTAGTAGAAACTAGTTTTATTTTATTAATCGTTATGATATATGAATTATAAGTTCATTTTTTGAACTATATATGATAAATCTAACCATAAGATGGACTTATAACTTTTGATAACCCATTGTTTGAAAGAGATGGAATGACCAATAATTCTATCACATGATCTGCTAACACATCACGAATAACAAATTCAACTTCATTTCATTAAGGGATGAAGTGGAAATTGTTCAATTCACGAAAAACAGTGAGATTGTACCAAAATCATGAAAGTATTTATTTTAATTCATTAAATTTAGAGAAATGATCTTTAAAACTAAAAATTTTGTCCTAGTTCCCCTATATCCGATGAATCAGATTGTACCTTAGATCATCACAAATAAATTGCTTTGTGATTGTTGGCTTTTTCATAGCCATGTTCTCTACCACTCTCTATCAGAACGTGATGGTTATATTTTTCTTCCATAACTATATTTTCACCTATGTTCCCCTACGTGGAAACCTAGTGATGAGATAATTTGGGTAACCATTACATTTCATACTTTAGGTTTTAAAGCCATGTTTTGGTATTCCTTTTTACGATGTGGGTTCCTATTAAACAAACTTTCGAGTAGTAAACCATTTATAACCCCGACGAATTTCGATGGCGAAATTCATTTTAAGGGGGGTAGAATGTAACACCCCGAGATTTTATGAAAAAAAGTATTTTAATTTCATTAATGTCTTGTGTTTTATGCTACACCAAGATTACCTTGCATTATACGCAACACCGTATTAGCTTGCAGTATACGCAACACTATTCTTGGATTGTGTAACACAAAATTTTGATAATAGTTATTCTACGCAAAATTGAGTATATATATATATATTCAATGTATAAATTAAATATGTTTGGATTCTGTTATACGAAACAATGAAGGATTCTTGCACAACACGAAACCCTGACTTGGCATGCATTACACGCAATCACGACCTTCCTCGATAGCATGTGTTGTACGCAATACCGGGTTTTACTAAACAACGATATATTATTATAATATTATTATGAACTATCCATTTTGAATATTATTAAATAAATTTTGAATTTTATAATATTATTATTCATCTTACACATTTTCTAGAACATGGTATAAGAACAAAATAAATTTTTTGGGTAAAATAAGTATTTTTTTTAAAATGCAGTTTTGCCGCCTTTTGATGGTGCACCCACATTAAATCTAGTTTTTACATGTTTATAAGATCAATTTGACAAAATAAAATTCTTCTTTGGAATCAATAAATGAAAATATACTTTGGATAAATTTTTCATATTATTCTGGTAACTTTTATATTTTGATGAATAGTAAAAACACGCTATATTTTAATTAGAAACCACTTTTTTCATCGCAATAATTTATATGGTTAAATTATAATATTGAATGATTTTAAAGTATAAATAGAATATATTTTTACCATTTAATATAATTTATGCCATTATCATTGATTCTACCTTGAATTCGTAGGATAAATAAACTCAATCTTTGGCAATGTTTTAACTTTTAAAACCTGTTTGCTTAACACCGGGATTAATTTTAAATTAATTACTCCAACTTCTGGGTTTTGAATTTTGAAAAATGGACTCCATATTTGGAATCAGTTGGTCCAAATTATGTTAATAGGTTACTTTTATTTTTTTGATATTATGAATAGTAACTACGGTAATTTTTTATTCACTACGGTTAAAGGTAAATAGGGTAATTCATGGTTAAAATAATATTATAATAATTCAATATTACCTTGACACTTGTCTTAACCTTATTGTATGAGTATTGGCCGACCATGGGCATCCTTGGGTCGATTTTGGGATCCCATGGAGCCACTTATGAAAGACAATGACACATTATATTAATTAATTTAATGTAAAGACAAAATTTGAATTAACAAATATTTTTTTGTAATTAATTTTTATAAGGGGATATATAAATTATATTTTGGACAATAAATATTCATTGGAAAGATAAAAAGACGTCCTACATGTTGTTAAATTTTTATAATTTTTATACATCATATAAATTAAATTATTAATGACACAATAATGATGCAGTATTTACCTCATTAATAAATGATTTAAATAAATAAGATTAAAATTATTAAAATATCATCCAAAATGTCACACCTGTTTTTATTTATTTACTTTATTTATTTTATTTATCTTAACATTGGGTGATTTTGTTTGTGTGCGGGCGAGTCCCGGTCTAGAATTTTAATGTTTGGATGAGTTTAAGGTTTGGAATAGTGCGCGAACACCATACGGTTGTGACACGCAGCCCATTTGCAGTCCTCTTGGGTACCGTGTAGTGCGCGCGTACCCCGCGGTTATTCGGTTTTAACGTTATTAAATTCGCTCTTTGAGTGTATCAATATATATATATATATATATGATTATATATGTGTATGTATATGGGTATATATGTTCATACATTATTATTATTATTTTTAACGTAATATGCAAATATGTATGTATATATGTGTATATATACACGTATGCAGATGCATATATATTTCTTAACATTATATGTTTATGCATAAATGTGTTTATGCATATGAGTATATATATGCATATGTGTTTATAATATGTCATGTATGTTCATATATGTATGTTTATAAATTTGTTCATGTGGGTTTATATATATATGTTTATATATATGTATATGTATATATGTTTGTAATTATAAAAATAATAATAATTATTAATATTATTGTTATCAATATGTTTATATATTTATATATATATATATATATATATATATTTATTTATTTATATTTATATAGGTTTATATATATGTTCACATGTTTTATATATGTTTAGTTATATGTAAATATGTGTATGTATATTTATAATAACTATTGCCATTAAAATTAATTAACAAATTTATTATTAGTATTATTATTAAGTTAAATTGTTTTGTTTTGTTTTGTTTTAATTTTATTTTCCCTTTTCTTTTATTCTCATTTTCTTATTCTTTTTCTTCTTTTCTTTTTTTTCTCTCCTTTAACCCTACGCGCTCCCCCTCCCTTGTCGCGCGCAGGCCGCCTCTCCCCTTCCCTAGCTCTGCGCGACCCATCCCCCCTGTTCTCCCCGTCGCCGGCCTGCCACCGCCACCCTTCCCAGCCGCCGGCCACCGCACCTCCTCCCTTCGCCGTGCTTCCCTCTGCCGGCCTCCTCCGACTCCACCCGCCGACCTCCCTCCGTCCAGCCGGACTCCTCCGACCCCGACGTTGTGGCCGACTGCCGCCCGCACAACCTCCTCCTCCGGCCAACTTCCCCTACTCGTGCTCCGTCCAGCGATGGTCCCGACCTCCCCCTTGTATGGTTTGATCTCTTGCTTTGTTTTTTTTTTCTGTTAAGGGTTTCAACTTTTATCGGTAATGTCCAATTGTTGGTTCTACATTGATATTATAGGTTGATTTTAGTCTTCTGCGCAAGCGATTGGGGTGAGAATGGTTCTTCGCCCCAATATCATGAAATTTAAGATCAATTGAGTTAGTTCCATGCTTTTACGTTACTGTATGAGTTTGGATCTGCTTGTTTGATTATTTAAATGAGTTATATGGATTAATTGCGTGGTGCGGGCGTGATACGGAATGTTTTATTAGAAATGTTTTGACATGCGTGTGTGATGAAATTGGATTTACTTTTAGAAACGAATTATTCTTTATAAATTATGGAACACATATATGAAATTGTGAAAGTGGTGCAATGTATGTTTTGAATGTAATTTTGAAGAAAGTGATATGTGAGTAATTTTTAGAGAGCACTTTGCACGAAATAAAATTATATAAATCTTGATACAATACCTTTTTGTGTTCGTTTGAAATGTTTTAATAACTATGTCAATGGTGTATTAAATTAATTTTGAAATACAAATCGTGGTTTAAGAGTTTGGGTGTGCGTTTGGGTTTAAATGGTATTTTGGTGTGCGTTTGATTGTTGAAGTTGTCTCTGGGCATGTTCTTGATATTAATGTCTCCCATTGTTACTTATAATTGTTTTATAAAATGTTTTAATGATGTGTTGACTTATAAATGAGGTGCAGATTGTGTTTTGGGGGTACTTTGGTGTGCGAATTGTCTCAAAATGACGCGTGTGTCTGAAGAGTGGTTTTCTATATGTTATTCTTTATAATTGTTTTATAAACTTTGAGGCAGTTTAGTAAATAATGCAGATGCTGGAAATTATGTTCTGAAAACGCGTCGGGATGGTTTTTCATTGTTTATTCATTATAGTTATATTAATTCAGTGTTTATGTGTTTTTAAATGTTTTACTTTTGTTGAAGCGCGCTGGCAAAGTAATCCCGTGATATCGGAACTGTCGACATGCGTTTCTTGTTCGCCAGTGCGAGGCGTGTCGCGTCGTTGTGATTGGGTAGCGATTTGAGGTAGGTTCCCACTGCACTTTCCTTTGAATTTAGAATTTACTTATTTCTTGTCATTTATTTAATTTTCATTAAATTGTAAGTAGTATTAAGATATTATATTTAGAGTAGTTATTTGCTCGAATTGGAACTACTTCTTTCTTTTCATTGTACCGAAAGATTTTTCCTGATTAGTTGTTGAACAATAGTGAAAAGGCCCCTTTGGCCCTTATGTTTGCGCTTCAGAATTTAAAATGGTGATTTGGATTACCTAAATGAGATTTTAAATATGTTTTCTGGTTTTAAATGTGACGATGTCTGACCCTTCTTTTGGAATTGATTTGGTATTGAATAAGTACATGAGGCCTGTTTGGAACTTTTAATGAAATTAATGTTTTGAAAAGTCTCTTTGGAGTGATCTTTTGTGTTTATTGATTAGGTGAGCTGAGTATGTGATGCTTGTGCATCGTGACTAGTTTTATATTGTGGACGCACCCCCTTTTTATTTCTTGTGTTGACATGGGAACCTGGCATATTGAGCGATTTTTCTGAGAACGATTGCTGCACTAGTTTAGATTACGCACTGGATAGTGGCCCCATAGCATGTGAATACTGAGTTATTGCTGCTATGGGGATTGGGCCCCTCAGTTAGGCCATGTAGGGCTATGCCGAGCGTTAGGGTGTTATGACGTCATCGAGTTAGCGCATGCCTTTAGGATGAGTCACATGTATAGTACGTTCTGGTTCGTTCATGATCTCCTAGGTTCGACCAATGTCTCTTTTAGTGTTTATTTTTATATGGAAGACGATTGAGAGGTCGAGTGTGGATGCCGACCCTTGTGTGCCACTTTTTTCCCATTTCCCTTAGTGTGCGTTGTGTGTGATTTTATTTGTGACTAACAACTAAAGTTTGGTTTTTTAATTTTTCGCGAAATGTTTTAAAATGCAATTCACCTGTTTCTTTCAACATTAAACTTATTCTAAATTAAAAAGGGCAATGGGCTGTTACATGTTTTCAAAATGGGAAGTGTGTGTGTGTGTGAAAACCCATATTTTCTATAATGTAGTTCAAACTAGAAGTTGATAAATTCTTATTTTAATGGTAGTGCTTTGGGAATATATTTATCGGGCTAGCCTACTGAGTTTTAATACTCACGCCTATAGTGTTTTCTTGTTTTAGTTTCTGTCATAGGTTTGACCCGAGCTTGCTCGCCATGGACGATATTTGGTGGTAGTTTGACGATCGACTCTCGGGTCATGGGGAGTTTGGTTCGTGGTCAGGTTAGTTATGTTTTTGGCTGTTTTATTTTATTGTCGTTTGTTTATTTCTGCTTCTTAGTAAATTTTTATTGGGAAAAATCGTTCCCACGTGTACTCTGTGATGCCCTGGCACTTGTCGCCAGCCCGGGAGGATCAAGAACGCCTCTCGGGCCATACCACAGACCGACTTGGGTGACCGGTTTGCGGTCGACCCGGGTTGGTTCGTGACAAAATGGTATCAGAGGAGGTTGTCTCCTGAGCAGACCTTGTTTTTCAGAGCACCCATTTCTATTTGGAGTTGTCATGGTAAATGGAGTAAAGTTGCTCGGACCCGAGGCGTAGGAATGGGAAGGACGTCATGAACCCTTGCTCTTTCTGAACCTCAAGTTACCATGAGATGTTTGTATCATTAGTGTCTTTTCGTTCTTTTGGATTGTTTTATGTTGGGAAATGAAAAGGGAGTTGGGAAAGTAGCTCTGTGAGCTCACAGGGCCTGGCAAGCCATGTGGAGCCGGAGACATCACCCTATAATGCTCTCAGTGACGGTGGAATGGCTGACGTATGGCCGCCAACTATATGGTCGAGTCATCCATCATTACTAGTTTCCCCTTTTGTGACTGGGTTTTTTCCTTCATTTTGAAACTCATTGAGTAATGTTGAATTTCAAATGGTATTGGTTATGTTTTGATCAAGTTACTCGTTTCATTGTTCCGTAGTGTTCGCCCCCACGAAGGCTCGATGGATGCTCAATGTGCAGCTTCAGGTGGTGCATCCTTAGTTAATCCTCCAGTTGGTCAGCCCATCGATTATGTTTTGGAGTTCCGGAAGTTGAACCCTCCTCTCTTTTATGGACAAGCAGGGCCTCTTGAGGCAGAGGAGTGGTTGCTGAAGATTGAGAGGAAGTTCAGTTCCATTGGTCTACCTGAGTCATTAAAGGTGAAGTTGGATACCTTCTTGCTTGAAGGTCCAACCTGGAAATGGTGGAAGTCCATGTCTCGGAACAAGCCTAGGGAAGATTTGACGTGGGAGTTTTTCAAGTCATCGTTCATCCAAAAACACTTCTCTGAGTTGACAAAGGTGAGGAAGAGGATGGAGTTGTGTTGTCTCCAGTAGGGCGTTGAATTGGTACTAGAGTTCTATCGAAATTTTATAGACCTAGTTTTTTATGATCAGTGGTTTGTCGCGAATGATCCCGGGAAGGCTCGACAATTTGAGTCTGGGCTCCGACCTGAGCTACGATCGAGAGTGGAAGAGCTCAACCTAACCACCTTCTCGGATGTTGTCGATCAATCCTTTCTTGCTGAATCTGAGCTAGTAGGAGGACTTGAGGTGGCGAATCCTCCATCTTTGGGAAGCATTTCATATGATTCTAGTAAGAAGAGTAAGAAGCGACCTGATGCTGGTGGTGCTGGTAGAGGAATCAAGAGGACTTCAGACATTCATTCATCATCTTCACAGCGCAATGTTGTGATCTGTCACCAGTGTGGTAGGCAGGGTCACAAAAGGACGACATGTCCATGTGCTCCAAGACCCTGCCACACCTGTGGACGTCTAGGTCACTTGAAGTGATTTTTCTGAGGTGTTTCCAAGAAGCACGCTAAAGCCAGACCTGGATTGTCGAAAGTCACTTCATCCCATCAGCAGGAGTAGGGAGATGTTGGTGTATGAGCTTGATGTTTTCTTCTTGTAATGTTTCTTGGATGTAGTAGTCGTTACCTGTATTGTTTTGTAGTGTTCTTTTCTTTCAGTCGAAATAATGTTTGTGGATGAACTCTTTTAAACCTTTGATCGTATGGATGTGTGATTGTTAAAAATTATGGTTCTTTTCTTATGCTTTTTGGGTTTCATAAACCTGACTGCAAAGCGGGAATATGCTACATTCATCAGAGCTCCAGCCATAGGCCTCGGAGTGAAGCTAGCGCGTAGTCGGGGGAACTCCAACAAAAGGTGAAGTCTTACGACAGGGTTTTGTTCTTAGTAAGTGCGTGTAGTAGGAATCATTCTCCTCATTATGCCTAGTTTATGTGTAATAATTTCCAGGTCATGTCTTCGCTCTCATTTATTAAGAGCTGCTCTCTTTATGCTTTCCGGGTGGGGGTGGTGTGTTGGATAGGGCCCCCCTCCCACCCGTGGGTAGTGATGGCTGGTGATAATGCTAGGAGGTCCTCCTATTCTTCTCTTCTCGAAAGATTTATGGTGGGGAGTCCATTCGACCTCCCCATGTTGAAAATTCTTGTGATCATGAATTTTGTCGCAAGTGATGGTGTTCTTGTCCTATTCCGGGAACTGACTTGACACTTGTGGTGGAAATAACCGTCACGGGTCTCACCAAATTCAATTTAGCTTGTTTCTTATGATGTAAATCCCGTTCGGACATCTCGTGTCAATCTCATAGTTTTGTTCCAGGTTTTGGTTGGGTTTTGGTTGGTCTTATATGTAACCAAAAAACTCTATTTTATTCTTTTGGTAAGGAGTTGGGGCGTGAGAGTTCCAATGTCATATTGGAGTAAGGTTTTAAGAGATACGTTTTGGATGTGGTTTTGACCTGTTTGTTGGTTTCAAAAGAGTCGTCGTGTTTTTATTGGCGTTGTTCCAGATGTTGTGTTGTAAGGCTAAATTGAGGATGAAGAAATTGTTTGAGTTCGGTTGAATGGTGTAAAGGTGTGTGTATGTTGGACCTCTTTTGTCTATTGTTAAAGTTCTTTGTCCTTTAAAGCAACCAACTGAAGGTGCTCACACTTTTGGGGGCGGGTGACACTTAGCGGGCAATCCGTTCCTATTACATGAGTTCTGTTGGTTCATCTCTACCTTTTTTGGGAGTATTTCAGGATCTCTTGGTTTTCGTTCTTTAGATATTTCTATAAATTGTAAAGTAATGTCGGTTTTCATTTGGGGTTTTGAACTTGTTATGGCTTTCCGGGGGCTGAAAGCTTTATGGTGGGGAGAATTGTCACACTTGTTTTTATTTATTTACTTTATTTATTTTATTTATCTTAACGGAGGGTGATTTTTCTTGTGTGCGGGGGAGTCTCGGTCTAAAATTTTAATGTTTGGAAGAGTTTATGGTTTGGAATAGTGCGCAAACACCATACGGTTGTGACGTGCAGCCCGTTTGCAGTCCTCTTGGGTACCGTGCAGTGCGCGCGTACCCCGCGATCATTCAGTTTTAACATTATTAAATTCCCTCATTGAGTGGATTAATATATATATATACATATATATATATATGATTATATATGTGTATGTATATGGGTATATATTTTCATAAATTATTATTTTTATTTTTAACGTAATATGCATATATGTATGTATATATGTGTATATATACACGTATGCTGATGCATATATATTTCTTAACATTGTATGTTTATGCGTAAATGTGTTTATGCATATGTGTATATATATGCATATATGTTTATAATATGTCATGTATGTTCATATATGTATGTTTATAAATTTGTTCATGTTGGTTTATATATATATGTTTATATATATATATGTATATTATTATCAATATGTTTATATATTTATATATATATATATAGGTTTATATATACGTTCACATGTTTTATATATGTTTAGATATATGTAAATATGTGTATGTATATTTATAATAACTATTTCCATTAAAATTAATTAATAAATTTATTATTAGTATTATTATTAAGATAAATTGTTTTGTTTTGTTTTGTTTTAATTTTATTTTCCCTTTTCTTTTATTCTCATTTTTCTTATTATTTTTCTTCTTTTCATTTTTTTTCTCTCCTCTAACCCTACGCGCTCCCCATCCCTTGTCGTGCGCATGCCACCTCTCCCCTTCCCTAGCTGTGCGCGACCCGCCCCCCTGTTCTCCCCGCCGCCGGCCGGACACTGCCACCCTTCCCAGCTGCCGGCCGCCGCACCTCCTCCCTCCGCCGGTCTCCTCCGACTCTAGCCGCCGAACTCCCTCCGTCCAGCCGGCCTCCTCCGACCCCGACGCCGTCGCCGACTGCTGCCCGCACAACCTCCTCCTCCGGCCAACGTCCCCTGCTCGTGCTCCGTCCAGCGACGGTCCCGACCTCCCCCCTTGTATGGTTTGATATCTTGCTTTCGTTTTTTTGGTTAAGGGTTTCAACTTTTAGGGGTAATGTCCAATTTTTGGTTCTACATTGGTATTATAGGTTGATTTTAGTCTTCCACGCAAGCGATTGGGGTATGAATGGTGCATCACCCCAATTTCGGGAGATTTATCGTCAATTGAGTTAGTTCCATGATTTTACGTTAGTGTATGAGTTTGGATCGGCATGTTTGATTATTTAAATGAGTTCTATGGATTAATTTTGTGGTGCGGGCGTGATGCGGAAAGTTTATTTTAAGAAATGTTTTGACTTGCGTGTGTGATGATATTGGATTTACTTTTAGAAACGAATTTTTCGTTATAAATTATGGAACACATTTATGAAATTGTGAAAGTGGTGCAAATTATGTTTTGAAAGTAGTTTTGAAGAAAGTGATATGTGAGTAATTTTTAGAGAGCACTTTGCACGAAAAAAAATTATATAAATCTTGATACAATACCTTTTTGTGTTCGTTTGAAATTTTTTAATAACTATGTCAATGGTTTATTAAATTAATTTTGAAATATAAATCTTGGTTTAAGAGTTTGGGTGTGCATTTGGGTTTAAATAGTGTTTCGGTGTGCATTTGATTGTTGAAGTTGTCTCTGGGCGTGTTCTTGATATGAAAGTCTCCCATTGTTACTTATAATTGTTTTATAAAATGTTTTAATGATTTGTTGACTTATAAATGAGGTGCATATTGTGTTTTCGGGGTACATTGGTGTGTGAATTATCTCAAAATGACCCGTGTGTGTGAAGGGTGGTTTTCTATATGTTATTCGTTGGAATTTTTTTATAAACATTGAGGCGGTTTAGTAAATAATGCAGATGCTACAAATTATGTTTTGAAAACGCGTCGGGATGGTTTTTCATTATTTATTCATTAGAGTTATTTTAATTCAGTGTTTATGTGTTTTTAAATGTTTTACTTTTGTTGTAGCGCGCTGGTGAAGTAATCCCGTGATATAGGAACTTTCAACATGCGTTTCTTGTTCGCCAGTGCGAGGTGTGTCGTGTCGTTGTGATTGGGTAGTGAGTTGAGGTAGGTTCCCACTACACTTGGCTTTGAATTTAGAATGTACTTATTTCTTGTCATTTATTTAATTTTCATTAAATTGGAAGTAGTATTATGATATTATATTTAGAGTAGTTATTTGCTAGAATTGGAACTGCTTCTTTCTTTGCATTGTACCTAAAGCTTTTTCTTGATTAGTTGTTGCGCAATAGTGAAAATGCCCCTTTGGCCCTTATGTTTGCGCTTCATAATTTCAAATGGTGATTTGGTTTACCTAAATGAGATTTTAAATATGTTTTCTGGTTTTAAATGTAACGACGTCTGATCCTTCTTTTGGAATTGATTTGGTATTGAATAAGTACATGAGGCCCGTTTGGCACTTTTAATGAAATTAATGTTTTGAAAAGTCTGTTTGGAGTGATCTTTTGTGTTTGTTGATTAGGTGATATGAGTATGTGATTCTTTTGCATCGTGACTAGTTTTATATTGTGGACGCACCCCCATTTTATTGCTTGTGTTGACATGGGAACCTGGCATATTGAGTGAATTTTCTGAGAACGATTGCTGCACTAGTTTAGATTACACATTGGCTAGTGGCCCCATAGCAGGGGAATACTGAGTTATTGCTGTTATGGGGATTGGGCCCCTCGGTTAGGCCATGTAGGGCAATACCGAGCATGAGGGAATTATGACGTCATCGAGTTAGGGCATGCCTTCAAGATGAGTCACATGTATAGTATGTTCTGGATTGTTCATGATCTCCTAGGCTTAACCCATGTCTCTTTTAATGTTTATTTTTATATGGCAGATGATTGAGAGGTTGAGTGTGGATGCCGACCCTTGTGTGCCACTTTTTTCCCATTGCCCATAGTGTGTGTTGTGTGTGATTTTATTTGTGACTAAATACTAAAGTTTGGTTTTCTAATTGTTCGCGAAATGTTTTAAAATGCAATTCACCTATTTCTTTCAACATTAAAATTCTTCTAAATTAAAAAGGGAAATGGGCTGTTACCTGTTTTCAAAATGGGTAGTGTGTGTGTGTGTGTGTGTGAAAACCCATATTTTCTATAATGTAGTTCAAACTAGAAGTTGGTAAATTCTTCTTTTAATGGTAGTGCTTTGGGAATAGATTTATCGGGCTGGCCTACTGAGTTCTAATACTCACGCCTATAGTGTTTTCTTGTTTTAGTTTCTGTTGCAGGTTTGACCCGAGCCTGCTAGCCGTGGACTAGAGTTGGTGGTAGTTTGACGATCGACGCTCGGGGTTGCGAGGAGTTTGGTTCATGGTCAGGTTAGTTTTGTTTTTGGCTGTTTTATTTTATTGTCGTTTTTTTATTTCTTCTTCTTAGTAAATTTTTATTGGGTGAAATCGTTCCCACGTGTACTCTGTGATGCCCTGGCGCTTTTCGCCAGCCCAAGAGGATCGGGAACACCTCTCGGGCCATGCCGCGGACCGACTCGGGTGACCGGTTCGGGGTCGACTCGGGTTGGATCGTGACACAAAACCTATCCAATTCCTATTGGATGATTTTATTTTGAATAAGAGTCATCTTATATTCGACATTAATGTGTTTTGGACCTCTTGAATCTGAAGATAAGTTTATAATAAAATAATGTTTTCACACTTTCCTAAAGAGCGCCTCCACTCCCTTATAAAAGGAGACCACTTCTATGCAACTCCTCACACCTCTCAAGCCTTTTGGTTCGTCGAAACTCTGCCCAACTATGCTCCCTACATCCCTATCCATCCCCTTGAAGCCTTACATTAGGCAGAAGACTCTCCAAGAAGTCCTTTTGGTTCAAACCAAAGAAAGTTACCAAAATTAAAGGTAACAGTTTCTCTTAAGTTGTTTTCTTTTATTCTACTTCTCCAACCCCTAAAATCTTTTTAATCATTTATTTTGTGACAACATCAGTATCCTAAAAATACTTGGATGTTTTTATGAGAATTATTAGGGATATACTTACACACACCTCCATCTAATAGATGAAGAACAAAATGTTTCTGTGGTGGCAAACTAACGCCCGACGAAACGATGATTGTTCGATTTTCCCCTACCGCCTCTCATGGTGGCCATTATGATGGAACTGTATTTATATAATATATATAATTTTAATTATTTCTTTATGATTCTTTAATTCCCAATTATATCAATCCTTTACGGTTTCCATAGTCGGTAAATACGATAATCTCATTTGAGGAAGTGCGTACTACCACCCCCTCAAAGTGATGTGATTCGTTAATACCTTATGTGGGATGTATAAAGGATGTGGTTAATGATATTATATATGATATTATACTGAAATTATAATATACCTATGTATAATTATGTTTTAATTCCGTTAAAATAATAAATAGAAATGAAAGTAGTGTTCATGCGTACGTACGGCTTACCGTCTCCATGAACGGTGCGTTTCATTTCTTACCTCCATATGTTATGTACTATTATAAATGATTTTATATTCTAGATATATAATGAATTTATATGATATATAAATCATGATTTACATTTTGGAGGTAAGTAAATCATGATATAAGGGATAATAACATCAAGAACAACAAGTCCAAACACGTACGATAAATAAGATGATTTTACCCAAAACACTACTTTAACATTAATTTACATAAGAATGGATAATATAAAGTCATAAGTGAACCATATATGATATCATAACAATGAATATGATTCTGTAATAAGTCAATGACATTATTTAAATCATTATACAGGAGGTTCAGACTCTTACGAAGCAAATTGGACCTAAGGTAAGGGAAATATCACAATCTCATTTTTATCTGAGATTGTTTATACTTTGGAATTTACTGGGGTGTATTTTATCATTAACATCCATTTTTCCTCAATATGTAATATTTATACCCTTCTAAAATAGTTTATATCCTATTTTACCCTTAGGTGAGTTTTTAGTAAAATATATGAAATGAATCTTTTGTCGTTTTTCGTACGAGGTACTTTTTGACTTTTTCGACAAAAGTACGAGAAGAATGTTTTCTTTTAACTTATACGGCATGAATGGATTTTTAAAACATAATTTCCAAGAATATTTCCTTACAAGTTTCAAGTTTATTTTTAATCAACTTCTTTTAGTTATAATTTTATGACATGTTAAGAAATGAAAAGTGTTTTTGAAGTTGAAAGGATATTTTTCTCTAGAATGGAGTTCAAGTGTTTTATCAAAAAAAAATTCCATCTAAGATAATATAGGGTTCTGTTTCTATCCCTATTATTACATTAATATGATTATGTTGTGATGGAATTATTTGTATGAATTCCTTTATCTTAGATGAATTGTTTTATGATGTCATGATATTTAAGAATCCCATTTTTATTACATGGGTTATGCTATGATGTATGGTTTATGATTTTGTGGCACACATAAGAATAGTCTCATTATGAGATGGGTGGGACCTATATCTCCCTCCAATTCATTGTGTAAAGATTTTATATCTCCTGAGATAGACATGGCTAGAACGGCGGGTTAAACTGGTTCAGTGAAACAGGACTGAAACGAGGAGTGAAATCAGTTCAGAAATGGACTTTGTCCGCTAAGTTAGTCTCGGCAATGAGTCTTGACTACTAAGAAATTAGTATCTATGATTATGTGTATAGGCCACAATGTTTCATTTTTTATGTTATGATTATTGGTATTACATTTCACTACTATAATTTATCCCATGTTATGATATTATGATCACTTTTGCAGGATTTAGATTTCCAAAATGTTATGTTTTTATTAATATGATGTGATTGATATTTCTTTTGTTTACCCTTACTGAGCATTTGAGCTCACCCTTTTATGTTTTCTTTTCCCCAGTATATAAAGAAAGGTTTTAGGTATAAAAAAAAGAAGATATTTATGGGAGATGTTGAAGATCATTCACCACGATTATAATATTATATTACGAGTTTCCAAAGACACTAAAATATTATGGTCCTTGTGTGTGGGGTTTTGTTATGTACTAAGTATTCCGCAAAAGTAATGTAATTTCCATGTACGTTAATCTTCGGGTCTCTACATTTATAATGCATAAATCATAATGGAACATTATTCCTAATAGAAATAGAATTCTAATATGACATAGAATTGTGGAAAACACGTGATCATAGAAAATCATTTCCATTTTATCCAAGGATCATTTACAAGACCATCACTATGCATAGATTCATTTAGTGAACCAATATCACTACTAATTGTATCCTTGTATTACTGAACTATATTTACATTCTGTTACATCCTTGTATTGCTGAACCAAGACCATTTTACATTCTAGGCTCGTATTATTAATCCATGATCAATTATCGATCCTTTACTACCAATCCCCTAATATATAAATCTTTATTACAATACAATAGAGGGAGATATAGGTCTTACCCATCACATAATAAAAACAATTAATATGTGTTCTAAAATAACATGAATCATATCATAACCCATGGAATTAAATGGGTTTCATAAATATCATTCAATCATAACATAGTCCATGTAAATTAAGTGGATTTTATAAACATTGTTCCATTAAAAACAAAATAAACCATTGAAAAAATAGAAAGTGTATACCGGAGACATAAAATTATTAAAAATTTCTATCATAGATGGAAAATAATATCAATATAACACATGAAATTAATTCTTGGGTAAAATATCCTTTCTTCCTCAAAAAAATCATTTATTTTAATACCATGACATTTGAAAATAAAATAATTTCATGGAAATAATCATGAAAGATTGTAAGAGTCATCATGGAATTTAGGTGTTATGAAAGCATAAAAATTTTCAATCCATATAAATTTAAAAAACTAATTTTCATTTATATTTAATAGGAATGACAATAAGTACCAAGATTAGAAAATAAAAAAAATGATTATTATTAAACAACATTGTGAAAATTCAAAAATGGGTGATTTTTTTGTAATTTACATAGGATAATATTAACAAAATATATGAAATAATTTATTGAATACATTGGAATGAATGATAAATAATCCCCATTAATGACTTTAGTATAAAATATCTCGTATAATAATGTGAGTGTAAAATTATCTCTTATCAATTTAAATTCATTCAAAAAATATGGATCGTAAAATAAAGGAAAACTCTATACATGTGTAAATAAAATAATCTATAGAATATGAATAATAAAAAAACTCATGGGAAACATAAACACCGTACAACAAATAGTCAATGTTTAAGAAATATGTCCCAGATAAATTAAAGTTAAAAAAAAATCCCTTTTCATAGATCCTATTTCTTATGTATGTATCAAAATATCTTATATAATTGAATAAATATTGTTATAAATATTAAACCAAACCATATTTATATTAATTATATAATATGTGATCATATTATCACCTGTTTTATAATATTTCCTTATTACTTATCTTTCAGTCGTTATTTGTTGTTATTTTGTCGTATAAATTCGAGTTATTCATCATGATTTTAATTTATATAATTTATAGAATGATAATAATGTAATATATAAAATATTTATTCATTATATAAATTTATATAAAAATCATCTAAATTAAACCAGGGAGAATAAATCGCATTGCATCATGGATACAGTTAGTGTTACGTACGGACGATCGATGGTATCATTCTAATAATTATGAAATGGTATGAAAATTGATGGTTTATATATTATCCATAATAATTATAACTATATAAAAATATTATATAGTTATTTATTCAATAATTATACCCATACAAGTTTATTGGTGTTGAAAAACATTTCACACAACACGGTGGGGATTGTTAGTTGTATGTACGCACTCGTATTGATATCATATTTCACAGGATGGGAAGAAGGTGGAATATGGTTGGTACATAATCATAATAAAATCTCGGAATATAGGATATATATAATTAATTAATTTATAATGTAAACAACTAAATATGAGTATGTGTAAGAAGAAATAAGTTAGAAGGTATCAAGAGTGAAGATTACATATTCTTCGATGAGCTCCCACAAGATCTCCTCATAATTATACAAGAGATGGTCTTTTGAGAATTCCATCACATCTTGAATGTGAATAATGAAGTATAGAAGGAATATTTTTAGTGTATTTATGATCATTAAGGCTTAATTTGATGTCAATAAGTGATATAGTATGTTTTGTTTTATAATTGTGGTGAGGGGAACTTTTGGAATCTCTAGACATATTAATTTTTTATAAAATAAAACTACATCCAAAAACATATCATATATCATAGGATCAATGATAACATGACAGAAGGATAAAATATCAATAAAAAATATATTTATATTGGTTTTTATGTCAATTTTAACTTTATCATTTGAATTAATTTTTAGTTCTTCTATTTAATTTGTAGCTAAGGTATTAAATATTTTAATTTTCAAAGGGTGATATATTTGATTACTTGATTTAAATTAGACATAAAATTAATAATATAAAAAAAATTTACCACAGAATAATTTTTCTATATTTTGAAAATTTTATTATAATTTATTTCTTATTTAATAATACATTATTTTGATAATTAATCAAATGTGTCAATTTTGAAACTCTTCAATTTATTTATTTTTAAAAGGAAATTGATAAGATGTTGTCCTCAATAAAAATATTTTATTATATCCCTATAGTTACAATATCATATAGAAAATTGATTTTTTATTTTAATTATCCCAAATTATCATTATATAATTATGTAAAATAACATTAACTTCATATTTTGATTAATAAAATAATTATTACATGAGTTTTGTGTAATTATTCAATTCACTTATTTATTGAATAAAAATTACAATTAAAATACTATGATAAAGATAAATCCTATTGGTTTCATAATAAAAACTATAGTTGAGTATATATTTTGGAAAATACTACATTAAAAATGTTATCTATTCATTTATATATATATATATATTTAAACATTAATGTGACATCTTTAGCATCACTTAAATTAAAATATTATAGCTGTAAAAATATTTCAATATGGACTAAAATAATCAATAACATGACCATTTTATTATTATCAATGATATGTACTCATCCAATAAGATTTAGTCTATTTTTTAATCTTTTAATGGTTATTATCATTTCAATAAAAATTATTATATTCATTTTTCTTGAATTAAATAATACTTGTATCATCAATATACAACCCTTTAAGAACATTATTTATTTCTTAAAGAGTACAAATAAATTACCATGATAAAAAAATTATATAATTCAAATTAGTTTTTTAATATGAACATAACATTGGTCTAACATTATGTTAAAAAAGATATAGTTATAAATATTGAAGTAAGGCATATTTAAATTTTCATTAAATAAAAAATATTAAATTTCTTAATCTCATATATGTGTCTTAAAAAGGATAAAATTTCTACACAAGAATTACATAGGTCGAAACACACCCATACTTTGATATGATTATATGTTTGAAGTTAATTTTTGTAATATTATTTTCATTTTTAATTTCTTAATTTTCCTCTTCATTGTATTAAAAAAATTACAGAAGGTACTATTCATAATTCAAATAAATAAAAGAAATGTATTTATATAATTTGGACTAACTGATACCAAATATTTAATCCATTTTTTATAATTAAAAACCAATAGATTCATATATTTAATTCAATATTAATCAAGTTATCTAAATAAGAAACGAGATTTAAAATTTAAAACATTGCAATAGATTGTAAATTTTTTACAACTAAATTCAATGTTAAATTTATGACAGTGACCTATAATTATTTTAAATTATAATAATATACTCAACTAAAAATTTTTAAAAAATAAATAATAAAACATAAACATATAATTATTTTGATATAAAAATGATGTTTCATATTAAAATTTATTATATTGTTACTCTTCTTCATTACATAAAGCTTATTAGAAAAATATGAAAATTTTAAAAAAATTAAATTACAATATCACTCATCAAAATATGAAATTTAATCTTCTAAATATAATATATAATGGTGATAAAAACATTATTCAAAATGATTATTCCATTAAAAGCTCTTAAATTGAATTTTCCAAAAAATACATCATTTATTATAAAAAATCAATGTGTTAGTTTATGATGTTTAAAAACATATAATATGGATTTTGAACATTATATTGAATATAATACAAATATATTTCATTAATAAAATACACCAATAACGGATCGTTTATTTTAAAAAAAATCATTGATTTTCATTTAAATTGTTTTTCATTAACACATTTCTTTTTTATTTAAATAGGTTTTCATTTTAATTTATAAATAATTACATTATAGAGAATTAATTTTATATACATTTTCAATTAATATTTTCATAATTTAGTAAATACTATTCATAACTTCCATTAATATGGATTGGTTATAAGGTAACATAATAATATTGAGTTGTTTTCTCAAACACGGACTTGTGTGAAAAGAATTTTATTTATAGAAAAAGTAATTGTGTGTAAAAAACATGGAATAGGGTTGCATATATATAAATCTATGCTGATGATTCATTTAGCATGAATTACATTGTGCATAGTATAGAAAATACCTCAATTTATAAAAAACTGATCTAAAAAATCATGGGATGTTACATTCTACTCCACGCCTTTAAAATGAATTCTGACATCGAAATTCATCTAGGATATAAAATTATTAATAAATAAATGTTTATTTCATAGAAACCCACATCATAAAAATGAATAGTAAATCTTCCATTTAAAAATGAATAGTTTTAAAATAATAGTTACCAAAAGTACATCATAACTAGATCTATACATAGGTGATCATAGGTGATTATTTAGGCATGGAGGAAAAGTGTATATAATTATATAGATTAATAATGATCCCTAATCTCAAGAAATAGGTTGATCCAGATAATGTAAATCACCAAATCACAATAAAATAATGTAACATTTTATCATTTATTATTATGACAAAAAATGATGACATTTGGAAACCCTTTTCCATCATGATTCCTCTTCCAAATGACGAATACTATGCATGATAAGATATATTTACATGATTTCATAACAATCTCAACCTATTGTTCCTTGACCTATTTTTAAATTAACTATAATTCAATAAAAATTATATTGAAGTTACCACTCTTGATGTATTATCATATCATGTGAATTATGGGTCCTTCCATCTATATTTATCACAATAATAATGTTAATATAAGTTATCAAATATGAATAAGTCCACATCGAGTGAGATAATACATTGATCTATGAAAAATTATTTTGATTTTAACATATACTATTCATAAATGGAGAACCTAACAATCCATCCAAAACATGAAAATCCTAATCTATTGAACGAGGTGAAATAAATTAGTTTAAAATTTATCTCTCATAAATCATAATATATCCCATGGTTATGACATTCAAAAAATGTCAATAGCTTAAACATTTATTCTTTTGAATTTTTTTTGTAATCTAACTTACAATTCTTACTTATTGAAAACGTGCATTGTTCGTTATTTTTAATGTAAAAATGGAAGGAAACTTCATCTATGATATCATAAATTCCATTTCAAAAAACCCTTTATGAGTTCTAAAAAATCATTATTTCTAATTTACATATTCATATCCAACATATATTTATCCACAATATGCACAATTTTCTCATCATCATGAAAACATTAAGGGTTATCTTCCATTGATAAAAATATTAAATAGCCCATAAATCAATTTTCTCTGTATTCCTCGACAATCAAGATATAATTTTCAATCCTTAATAAAAAACATATACTGCAAATATTTATGTGTAATCCTTGAATTTGAAAACATACACACTTTAGTTTCCAAAAATTATTCGTAACCAATTACATAGGATTATTTATTCTATTCATATATTGAATATAAAATATATATCATATATTTTTCTCCTCAACCTCAATCTATTCATTCTTTTTATGATTAAGGTAAATAAATATTATTAGATCATCACATACCATTCATATGTCATTTGACTTCTCTTTATCCTTAATTGTATAACCAATAGACATGCCAGCTTCCTAATTCTCATCATGATATTTATACTTAGGAAAAATAATACAAATTTATTCCACATCCAATACATTAAATTTCAACTATGTTTTATCTAGTTATAACTATTGAAAAATAATATAAAAAATTGTGATAAATGAATATCATAGATGAAAAACACATAACAGTGGGAAATTACATATAATATTTCAGCTTCTAAAATATTGTGTTTAATCCTAGGTTATTTATGATCATTACTAAAGTTGAATTCTTGTATCCTATTATTAGATTTATACTTCAGAACATAACAATAAATATCCTTATAAATATCACTACGCATCACACTAAAGTTATTGCATTCTACTTTCTAATGGAAAACTAAACCTTTACCCTAATACCAACTATAACTAACTAGGATTTACATACATGTAAATTAAATTAAATTTATATAATTCATTATACATTATTCAAAAAGGAACATAAAGACTATATAAGTTTAGTGCCTTAGCAATCATGGAAAATATAATTCTAATTATGTTAAGGAGTTTCAACATCTCCCATAAAGATCTTAACCATTTTTTTACTACCTAATGCCACTATTTATATCATGAGGAAAAGAAAACCTAGTAACAGGTTGAAGCCATATGATTATTATGGGTAAAAATAAAAATATCATACAATGAATTAACATGAGAATTTAAAAACATGAAATGACATTACAAAATCTTACCATGAATAACATATATAAAAATCTTGATTCATGATATAAATCATAGTAGTTCATAAGGAATAAATCATAAAGGATATGATCCATGAGAAAAATAGAATTGGAATAAAACATGGAATTGTAGAAAACACATAATCATCGAAGATCATCTACATATTACCCATGGACCACTTCCGTGACCATCATAGTGGAAAAATTACTTTACTAAAAAAATATACCCCTCATTCTAGTCATGTATTACGGAACTCGGATTATATACCATTCCACCCCTATATTACTGAAACGACAACATTTCACTTTCTAACCATGTAATACTAAACTGAAAACATTTTATATTCCAATGATGTTTATATCATGAAATATAATTATGTACACAATGAATTTAATGAAGATATAGGGCCCACCATCCATCTAATAAAACCACATATATGTGTGCCGCAAAAACATAATTTACATTAGAACAGATGTATTAAAACATGTTTTCATAACCATTATTTAATAATAATGTAATCTATGAAAAAAATAATTTAATAAATAACTTTATATTATTAACACAGAAAAAATGTAACACCCCAAATTCCATGGTACACTTCTCATTGAATAATACAGAATCGTGTGTTGTATGCAACTTCGAGTTCTAACACACACCACAACCAATCAAACAAGCCATTATGAATAGTAATACCAAATTTTTCAAATTTTATAAATTTTATCATTCAAAATGATCTTCATTTTTGGATTCAGAATATCAAAATTAGCCTAGGGTGAATTTTTTGTATTTTTCTGAAAATATTCAATTTTTGATGAATACTGAGAAACATTGAGTTATTGGTTAAAACCGACATTTTATTTAAATAATTATTTATTTTATTTAAATTTTATTTACGTCAAAATAGATACGTAAAACCTATATATGTTCATTGTAATTCATTGGAGATACTATATAATAATATTAGATATATAAAAATTTTATTAAACCTTACACCGTCTTTTACCCATCTCCTGTGAGAATTTGAAAATTCACATAAAACATAATTTTACAACTTATGTGAGTGGAATTTAGAAAATCCGAAAGACACATTTTATATCAAGGAGTAAAATGTGGTTCAATAAGATAAAAATAATTTTTTTTGAATAGTAACTTTTTACTCTTATTTACCACGGTTAATAGTAAATAATGAAATTAAGGGTAAAAATTATATTAATATTACCTTAAAACATGTCCTAATTATATTGGAATAGTGTATCTTGACCAGAAACGACCTTGTAAATAAAATATTATCATTTAGGTCCACTTGGATTAGATTAGGACATTTATTATTATTTAATTTAAAGAAGAGTTAAAAGAGTTAAATCGATGTTTAATAACTAAAACATTTTTAATAATGGGTTATACATAAGATAAATTAGATTATAAATATTGATTAAAAATATAAAAATATTTTATACATAATTGTATTTTATTTATAATTTTTAGACACTAAATAATTTAATTTATTTATGGCACAACAATGATGCAGTATTTACCTAATTAATGAAATATTAAAATAATTGATATTATAAATATATAAATATATTTAATTTGAGACTTTTAATGAATTAAACTAATTTTATTGGTTAATATGACATGTTATAATATATTTAATTATTTTTTTTAGATGTAATCATGCTTTTATGATTTTTTAAAAAATCAAATACCAAATAGTGTCAAAATTGACATAAAAGAGATTTTAAAATAAAAATTATATATTTAATTGATATTAAATTCATAAAAATCTATGGTTCGGCCAAGATACTTAAATAATGATATGTGAATCATTAATGGACCACTTGGGGGTCTCTTGGATGTATATAGTAATTATATTAACTATATAATATAAAAATACAAAGTGAGATGGTAAGTTTCAAACTAATTAACTAAGAGTTAAAACTAAAAGATAAGGTTAATATAATGACCAAAACCGGTCTAAAACATATTTTTACGTGGTTCTAGACCTATCCCCACATTTATCTTTAAATAATACACTTTTTAACCATTAAAAACAGAATATGAATTTATTATAAAATAATATTTCTAGCTTTTTTAAAGTTGCCCCTCAACCCTCTTATAAAAGGGTACTCCCCCTTATCTCTAATTTACACCTTCAAATCCATTTGGATTGGACATACTCTACCCAAATACCCTCTAAAATATCTTCCCTTCATTATTTAGGCCTTCTTTTAGTCATAAATCCATCATAAGGAGCCCTTTCGATAAAATACAATGGAAGAACCCGAAGAAGAGATAATGTTTTCACCACCCGCTTTCACGTTCCTTTCTTCTTCAAATTCTTCTTCATTTATTATTTCAATTCCAAATTAATATCTCTAGTATCTCCTATATACTATGATGTTATTATAAATATGGTACAACCATATTCAGTATTCTATCCATCCCTTGAATGGAATGTCACCATACGTGCGTACGTACGGCTTACCGTCTCCACGTCATGGTGTAATTGTTATTCAAAACATTATTATTTGGATGGGTATAATAATGATGTATAATTCATGTAAATAATAAATATAACATGATAATGATTCTGTATATATGATATACTATCCAATTATATATTATTTTAATATATAAAAAGTGATAGTGTCCCTCCTACGTACGTATGGACTACCGTCTCCACGAACGCGATGTTATTCATTCACCCTTGTATCCATTCAATTCTAATTATCATTTGATGATTAAATATAATTTTTAAGGACTTGATATCATTCTGGATATTAATAAGATACAACCTATCTTTAACAAACACGGCTTATGTAACAAAACTTATAAAAGAAAATGAGTATGTTAACACCTAAAACGACGATAATACAAAAATATTATTAAGAAAGATTTATTAGAAGATCATATATGATATCATAATTATTTACAGGGTTATTGTATAATTTAATATGAATTATTTCACCAGAATACAAAAGTTTAACCTACCATAAACCAATGAAAAGTACAAAGTAAGGGTTTATTTCATAATCTCTTCAGTATCTGATGTTGTTTATACGTAATTATCTACTGGGACCTCTTTATCATTCACATCCATGTTTCTTAAAAATTTATTTCAAATAATTCATAATATTTTACATACTATGGGTTAAAGTCATTTATACCCTTGTTGACTTTTTATAAGAAGTTTATAAAGGAATCATTATTTCATTTTCCAAACAAGGTCCTTTTTAACCTTTTTGACATAATTAAGGTAAGATTTTTTTATTAACTTATATGGCGAGCGCGGCTATTTTCCTCCATTGTAAAATCTTAGAAGCTTCCCTTACAATATTATAAGAATATTTTCAAATTAAATGTTTTATTTTATGATTATGTGACTTTTAAATTATTTCAAAAAAGTGATATTTCACTCAAATAGTTTTGATTTCATCTATGTCAACATCTTTTGATGGATTTTAAGATTATTTGATTTTGATTTATTACAATACAAAACTACCATATTTTATTGATGGTTTTATGATATGTTTGACTGTGGATGTGGTATATTTATACCATTCATTGTTTATGGAAAATGTATTGACATTTCGTATGCTAGTTTTAATACGAATGTTTTTGTTATGTTTAAACCTGTTTATATGAGGAATACACTGATCTTAATATGTAATGGCTGTAGCCCGCTATAGCTCCTCGATGCATCGGTAGGTCTCATGAGACAACATATTGTCTTGGCACAAGGTCGTGACAAAATCATATTTTTAGTCTTGGCTCGTGGCCTTGGCTGTATGGTTATGATAATCTGGCATTATGCATTCTATCATTATAAAAGTGGATATTGATATTTCATGTGATTATTTGACTAGTAGAATATCCATGTGAATAAGTAAATGGAATTATTTAATTTTATCTTTGCCATATTATGTTGAAGTTCATTTTCAAAGGGTTTTTTTGTAATATATTTCCTTAAATGTTTATGCTTATTTATGAAAGATTCTGCTATATTGTTATCCTTACTGAGAATCTGAGCTCCCCCCTTTCAATGTTATATTTTTCCCCCGGATGTGATGATGTAATTTATGAATGAACTTCAGGGATAGTATGAGGGGATATGAAGACAAGATGTTGTTGTAGTAGTTTTCACTTTATGATGTAATGTAAACATTATGAATGTATCTAGTTATTCCAAGGCTACTAAACTAATAGGTCTTTCGATACTTGATCTTTTGTGATCATGCCAATATTATGTAATAATGCACTGACTATAGGTAAATAGGGTCGGGGTGTTAAAGTTGGAATCAGAGGAAGTTTAGTAAAAACCATGGAAGATAGATTTAGATAAACTCTGATTAGATAACATAGACCTAAGATGGACATTGAGGATTAGTATATAAGAACTTCCCAGAACATCAGTATTTTAGAGATTTTGTGAGTTTTCCAAGAAATATATCCATGTCTGGATACGATCAGGTAGAAGCGGTTCTGGCACAGATGTACCTAGCTGTAAATCCCAAAAACACCAATTTGAGCTAGACTCGAATGGGAACTGGTGCACAACAATGTGTCTTGTTGCACTCTTGGTTACGACACTCACGGGGGATATGCATAGGATAATTATCATTTTCTTTACAAAACATTATGAAGCATTTATGAGTATATACTTCCTCAACGAAAACATTTTTATGATTATGGATTATATCCATAAATAGTTCAATTTATGTTAAATGTTTTACAAGTATGGAAATATGTATTTTGATTCATAAACTGATCTAGTTTATACCATTGTTTAGAAATGGCGCCTAGTGGAAGGAATGGAAACTGTATTAATGCATGCACTCCATATAGGGATTTCCCTCCTGATAAAGATAATAATAGTGTAGCTGGTGATATAACTGGTGTTGATCATCTAATCATCATACTAGGACAACTCACTTAGGATATGAATAATAACATTACTCGTATGGAGCACCCTAATTCACAGTGTGGAGGATCAATGTTAGATCTCTTAATGAGGCAACAACCACCAACATTCAATGGGAGTAAAAATCCATTGGTAGCTGAGAAATGTATAAGTTCCCTAGAGAAAATATTTCAGGCTTTGGGGAGTAGTGAAAGGGAAAAAGTTATCATGTAATTTTACTGCCTCACTGGAGATGCTGATCAATGGTGCTCATTGATTCAAAACATTAAGGAAGATGATGAAGTATCAAATATGGAATGGAGGGAGATCAAATATCTGATTTTATAAAAACACATTCCTTGTGACCATCTAGCATATATGGACTGGAAATTTATAAGTCTAATACAAAAGGAGGTTGAGAATGTCGTAGAGTATGAGGATAACATTACAAGGTTAGTAAAGTATGCTGTAGATTATATACGTAACCCAAGAAGTAATATTGATCATTTATTTGATGGGTTAAAACCATTTATCTGTCGATCATTAGTCTCACAATCCTTCTCATCATACACAGACATTGTCTCAAGTGCTATCAAGACAGAAAATGAATTCTCAATGTAATATTACTTTAAAGAAAATCAAGTGAAGAAGAGATATTCTGATCAATCTGGGAATGTAAATAAGGTTAAGAAGGGAAAAGTAGAATATCCATCCAATAGTAAATGTGGGAAGAAACACCCTGGTACATAATTGAAGGGAATGAGAGTCTGTTACAAGTGTGGTGAAAAAGGACACCAAGATTGTTATTACAAGGGGAAGAAGGAAGCAACTGATGTCCAATGATACAATTGCAGGGATATGGGACATTATGCAAATGAATGTTCTAAGTGTCAGGGGAACTTACCTCAGAAAAGACCAAGGGATCAAGGACAAGCTTATGCTATCACTACTACTGAATTAGAAGCTCTGAAAGACATAGTGGGAGGTAATTTAATGGTTTCCTCATGTTTATAAAATGCATTATTTGATTCGGGATTATCACATTGTTTCATATCTTCCCAAATTTCTAAAAAAATAGATATTTCCAATTTGATTTAACAAGCGATCTGTCAGTTAAAAATATTAAGGGATGTATCATTTCTACAAAGTTCTGTGGATTTGTTCCCATTAGTGCATATAAATGTACTTTATATGATGATCTCATTTTCATAACAATGATTGAGTTTGATATAATCCTCTGTATGGATTGGCTTTAGGACCATGATGCGAATATTTATTGTAAGAAGAAGGAGGTTACAATTTTTGATGATGATGATTATGAACACCTTATCTTTAGAGCAGAATCATCACCACCTGATTCTTAAATAGATCCACCTCCAGTACCACAACTAAATTCATTTATTAGGGGGGTAGAGAATGAAATGACTCTGGGTGAGGATAATAATGTTCAAATAGAGGATGTACATATTGTGAAAGAATATGTAGATGTGTTTCCAGAAGAGTTACCTGGACATTCTCCAGAACAAGAAGTTGAGTTTTCCAATAATTTAATTCTTTAATCAAGCTCTATATTAATGGCCCCTTATATAATTGCCATTGTAGAATTAGTGGAACTAAAGAAACAATTAGAGGAATTGAGTAATAAGGGATTTATTCTCCCTTGTGTTTCTCCATGGCGAGCCCCTGTTCTTATTGTTAAGAAGAAAGATGGATCCATGAGGTAATGAGTCGACTATAGGGAAATCAATTCTATAATAATAAAGAACAAGTATACCCTAACTCGCATGGATGATTTATTTGACCAACTACATGGAGCTCAATACTTTTCAAAGATTTACCTTTGATCTAGATAACATCAGTTGTGTGTAAAAAAAGGAAGACATTTTGAAGACAACATTATGAACTAGGTACATGCATTACAAGTTTACAATAATGCCTTTTGGGCAGACTAATGCACCCTATGTATTCATGGATCTAATGAGTAGAGTTTTCAAGGAATATTTCTATGATTTTGTGGTGGTATTTATTTATGATATCTTTGTATACCCCAAAAGCTATGAAGATCCTGAAAATCAGTTGCGCATTATCTTGAAAACTTTGAGAAAATAATGGCAAGTTTAGCAAGTGTGAATTCTGGCATCAAGAGATTTCATTTCATGGCCATATTGTCTATAAATATGTAATCTATGTTGATCCTTCTATGACCAAGGAAATCCAAGAATGGCCTGCACCTATGAGTATAACTAAGTTATGCAGTTTTATTGGTTTATCATGTTATTATCGACGTTTCGTCCAGAATTTTTTCCGGTTGGCTAAACCATTAACAAAGTCCACATGTAAAGGGGTTAAATTTGTGTGAAAAATAAAGTGTGAAAAATGTTTCTAAATAACAAATAGAAGATTATTCAATTCTCTTATATTGACTCTACCATCGGTGAATGATGGGTTCGTTATTTATAGTGATGCATCAAAGAAAGGGCTTGGTTGTGTCCTTATGTAGAATGATAGGGTTATTGCCTATGCATCACGACAGTTGAAAATTCATGAGCAAAACTATCCTACTCATGATATCGAGTTATCAGCTGTGATATTTTCTTGGAAGATATGGAGACACTACCTCTTTGGTGAAAAATGTGAGATTTATACTGATCACTAGAGTTTGAAGTATATTTTCTCACAAAAATAACTCAACATGAGGAAAAGGGGATGGGTTGAATTACTCAAGGATTATGATTTCATGATACACTACCACCTGGGGATGGAAAATAAGGTGTAAGATGCTTTGAGTAGAAAAGATCATGGAGTTTTGAACAATATGAGAATTTAAAGGGGTCCAATTATCATGGATCCAGTGAAGATGGACATGGTATAAACATGGAAGGTGAAACATCAAAGCTTTTTCAACTAGTTTCCAAACCATATTTACTAAAAAGGATTAAGAGTTCTTAGATCGATGATGAAGAATTTCAAAAGAAGATTAAAGCTGTGAACAATTGGAGATTGAGATACTTTGTGTATGAAGAAGGAATTTTGAAATTTGGGAAGAAAATATGTGTTCCCAATATACCGGATCTGAAAGGGGAATTGTTAGATGATGCTCATAGCTCCAATTTCTCTATACACCCTGGGAGCACCAAAATGTATAGATATTTGAAGGAACATTTTGGGTGTGACAACATGAAGAGGGATATTTCTAATTTTGTGTCAAGATGTATGTTTTGTCAACATGTGAAAGCTGGAAGGAAACAGCCTGGAGGAGTCATGAAACCTCTTCCCATACCGGAGTGGAAATGGGAAAATATTACGATGGACATTATCATGGGGCTACCAAAGACTCCTAGAAGGAATGATTCAATATGGGTTATTATTGTTCCTCTTACCTAGTCAGCACATTTTATTGATATAAGAGAAGATCTACCACGTGAACGTCTAGCAAGACTATATATTAATGAAGTTGTGAGACTTCATGGAGTAACCCTATTGATTTTTTCTGGTCATGATCCCTATTTTACTTCATGATTCTGGAAGAGTCTTCATATGTCCATGGATACTGAAGTTCGTTTGAGCACTGCCTACCACCCTCAAACAGATAGACAATCAGAATGGACTATTCAAACCTTAGAAGACATGTTGAGATCATGCTCACTTGACTTTCAGGGTATGTGGGATCAATATTTACCTCTGGTAGAATTTTCCTATAACAATAGCTTCCATTCAAGTATTTGGATGGCACCATATGAAGCATTCTACGGAACGAGATGTCACACACCAACCTGTTGGGATGGCGTTGGTGAAAGAAAACTTGTAGGCCCAGAACGTGTGGAGGAAATGATGGAAAAGGTAGAGGTAATCCAAAAACACATCAAAGCAGCTCAAAGTATGCAGAAGAGCTATGTCGATGATCGAAGGAAGGATTTGGAATTTTAGGTAGGAGATCAAGTTTTCCTGAAGGTATATCCATGGAAGGAAGTTAAACGTTTCGGTAAGAAGGATAAATTGAGTCCCAATTACATCAGAACATTCGAAATTCTAGAATGAATTGGGGTTGTAGCTTATCGTTTGGAAACTCCATCAAGTCTCTCCAAAGTTCACGATGTGTTCCATGTATCACTGTTGATGAAATACATTCCTGACCCAACACATGTACTCACCTATGAAGAATTATAACTGGAACATGATCTGTCTTTTTGCAAAGAGCCTATCAGTGTTCTTGATATGAGAGAACAAGTGCTGAGAAACAGGATGACTTGTCTCATAAAAGTTCTATGGAGAAAGCATAAGATGGAAGAGGAAACGTGGGATCCTGAGCAAATCATGATGAAGAACCACCCAAGTCATTTCATGAGATAGTGTTCCTGAAATTTTGAGGATGAAATTATTTGAAGGAGGGGAGAATGTAACACCACAATCTTCCACGGTACGGTTCTCTTTGAATAATACAGTAGCGTGTGTTGTACGCAACTTCGAGTTCTAACACACACCACAACCAATAAAACTAGCTGTTAAGAATAGTAATACCTACTTTTTGAAATTTTATAAATTTTATCTTCCAAAATGGACTTCAATTTTGGATTTGGAATTTCGAAATTAGCCTAGGGTGAATTTTTGGTATTTTTCTGAAAACATAAAATTTTTGATGAATAGTAAAAAACACTGAGTTATTGGTTAAAACTGACATTTTATTTAAATAATTATTTATTTTATTTAAATTTATTTTATCTCAAAATAGATATGAAATACCTATATATGTTCAGTGTAATTCATTGGTGTCAGTTTATAATAATTTTAGACATATAAAACATTTATTGAAATTTTCACCGTCTTTTACCCATCTCTTAGTAGAATTTGAAAATTCTCATAAAACATAATTTTACTGCTTCTATGAGTGGAATTTTGAAAATCCAAGAGACACAGTTAATATCAAGGAGTAAAATTTGATTCAATAAGATAAAAATATTTTTTTTGTGAATAGTAACTTTATTCATTTATTTACCACGGTTAAAAGTAAATAAGGTAATTAAGGGTACAAATTATATTTATATTCCCTTAACATGAGTCATAATTCTATTGGACAAGTGTATCTAGACCAAAAACAACCTTAGTAATAAAATATTCTCATTTAGGTCCACTTGAATTAGAATAGGACATTTATTATTATTTAATTCAAAGAAGAGTTAAAGGAGTTAAAATCAAAGTTTAATAACTAAAACATTTTTAATATAGGGTTATAAATAAGATAAATTAAAATATAAATATTTATTAGAAAGATAAAAATATTTTATACGTAATGTTATTTTATTTATAATTTCTAGACACTAAAAAATTTAATTTATTTATGACACAATGGTGATGCAGTAATTACCTAATTAGTGAAATATTAAAATAATTGATATTATAAATATCCAAATAAATTAAATTTGATAATTTTCAATAATTAAACTAATTTTATAGGTTAATTTGACATTTTAGTATTTATTTAATTATATTTTTTCGAAGTAATCATGTAGTTATGAGTTTCAAAAAAATCAAATACCAAATAGTGTCAAAATTGACATAAAATATCTTTTAAAAAAAATATTATATTATTAATTGAAATTAAATTCCTAAAAATATAATTATTGGCCAAGTGACTTATATAATGATAGGTGTATCATTAATGGACCACTTGGGGGTTGCTTGGATGTATATAGTAATTTTATTAACTATATAATATAAAAATACAAAGTGACATGGTAAGTGTCAAACTAATTAACTATGAGTTAAAACTGAAATATAATGTTAATATAATGACCCAAACCGGTCTAAAACCTATTGGTTGAGTGGTTATCGACCTATCCCCACCTTAACCATTAAATAATCCACTTTTGAGCCATTATAATCCGAATATTAATTTATTATAAAATAATATTTCTATCTTTTCCAAAGGTGCCTCTCACCCCTCTTATAAAAGGGAACTCCCCCTTCTCTCTAATTTACACCCTCAGTGCCTTTTATCTCAGCCAAACTCTACCCAAATACCCTCTCAAATATACACCCTTCAACCTAGAGGTCTTCCTTTAGACATAAAGTCAACCTACGGAGCCATTTTGATCAAATCAGAAGAAGGAACCCAAAGAAAAGGTAATGTTTTCACCACCCTCTTTCAAGTTCCTTTCTTCTTCAACTTCATCTTTCTTTATTATTTCAATTATAAAATAATAACTCCAGTATATCCTATATACTGTGATGTTATTATAAATATGGTACAAACATATTCTGTATTCTATCAATCCTTTGAATGACATGTCACCATACGTGCGTACGTACTACTTTCCGTCTCCACGTCGTGGTGTAATTGTTATTCAAAACTTTATTATTTGGATGGGTATAAAAATGATGTGTAATTCATATAAATAATAAATATAACATGATAATGATTCCATATATATGATATACTATCCAGTTATATATTATTTTAATATCAGAAGAGTGATATTGTCGCTCGTGCATACGTACAGACTACCCTCTCCACGAACGCAATGAGATTCATTCCCCATCGTATAAATTGAAGTCTAATTCTCAATTGATGATTAAAAATAATGTTTAAGGACATGATATCATTCTGGATATTAATGAGATACATCATATCCATAACAAACACGGCTTATGTAACAAAACATATAAAAGAAAATGAGTATGTTAACACCCGAAACGACGATAATACTAAAATATTATTAACAATGCATTATTAGAAGATCATATATGATATCATAATAATGTATGTGGTTCTTGTATAGTTTTAAAACAATTATTTCACCATTATACAGGATTTTAACCTACCATCAACCAAGAAAATGTACAAGGTAAGATTTTATTTCAAAATATCTTTAGTATCTGAGGTTGTTTATACGTAATTATCTATTGGAGCCTCTTTATCATCCACATCCAGGTTTCTTAATAATATATTTCAAATAATTCTTATTATTTTATAGACTATTGGTTAAAGCCATTTATACCCTTTATGACTTTTTATTGGATTTTTATAAAGGAATATTTCGGTCGTTTTCTAAACAAAGTCATTTTTAACCTTTTCGACATAATTAATGTAAGAATGTTTTTTTGACGTATAAGGTGGGTGCAGATATTTTCCACCATTGTAAAATCTTCGAATCTTCCTTTAAAATATTATAAGAATATTTTCAATGTATATTTTTTATTTTATAATTATGTGACTTTTAAATTATTTCAAAAAAAGAGATATTTCTCTCAAATAGTTTTGATTTCATCTATGTCAACATCCTTTGATAGATTTTATGATTATTTGATGTTGATTTGTTATGATACAAAAAAACCATATTGTATTTATGGTTTTGTGATATTTTTGACTATGAATGTGTTATTTTTATACCATTCATGATTTATCGAGAACGTATTGACATTTCGAATCATAGTTTTAATATGAATGTTTATGTTATTTTTAAACCTATTCATATGAGGAATTCATTAGACTTAATAAATGACAGGTGGAGCCCGCTATAGCTCCCCGATGCAACGGTAGGTGACATTAGACAAACTTGTGTCTTGGCACAAGACCTTTACAAAATCGTATTTGTAGTCTTGGCATGAGGCTTGGCTATGTGGTTGTGATAGTCTGGCATTATGCATTCCATCATTATAAAAGTGGTTATTGATATTTCATGTGATTATTCGATTCGTAGAATATACATGTAAATAAGTAAATGGAATTATTTCATTTTATCGTTTCCTTATTATGAAGAATTTTTTGTTTAAAAGGCTTTTGTTTTAGTTATACACTGCCTTAAAAGATTATAATTATTTTTGAAAGTTTCTGATATATTGTTATCCTTACTGAGCATCTGTGCTCACCCCTTTCAATGTTTTATTTTCCTCGAATGTGAAGAAGTAATTTATGATGGACCTGTAGGGATAGTATGAGTGGATATGAAGACATGATTTTGTTGTATTAGTTTTCACTTTATGATGTGATGTAAATATTATGAATGTATCAAGTTATTCCAAGGCTACTAAACTAATCGGTCTTTTGAGACATTATCTTTTGTGATCATGCCAATATTATGTAATAATGCACCAACTCTGGGTAAATGGGGTCGGGGAGATACACAAAAAGTAAGAATTGTTGGGATAGTATACTTGAAACATATACTTATTAAATAAATCTATCTCATAATTAAATTAATATTGATAGAACACATGAAATTAATTATTGAGGAAAAATATATTCTTCAGAAAGAATGGTTTATTTTCGTAAAATACCATGATATTTTAAAAGAAAAAAATTCCGTCAAAAATAACCTTGAAATATTATAATATAATTTTCATGGAAATAAGGTGTCCTGAAAGCATAAAAATCAATCCAAACTTTATACATTAAAAAACACTCTTCTCATTTTTTTCCAGAAAAGTTAACAATAACCTTGTTTGCAAAATGAAATAATGATTATTTCTCAACAATATAATAAAATATTAATTAATAGATATAACATTCTTTAAACATCTATATGTGAAGAGTAACACATTTTATGAAATCATTTTTTAGAAAAAAATATTGATGATATAAAATCAATAGTAAATAATCACATATAAATAATCTATGATAACAATGAATATGATAAATTATTCTTTACCACATTATAATTATTAGAATAATATTCCTCAAATCATAAATGATATTATATGTATGTGTAAATCCCATAGCCTAAAAAATAATAATCATCAAAATGTTCATGGTTAACATAAACACTATACAAAGGAAACATGCGGTGTACAAGGCATATGTACCACGTAAAAAAGATAGACCAACTAATCACATTATATTGGTTTTGGTACCATTTCATGTATCAAAAACACATATATAATGCATTAATGTGTATTTTTAACTTGATTGGGATCTATATTAATATTTATGAGTTCATATATTATCATATTATCAACCATTTAATAATATTTCATTATTTCTCTTCTTTTTGGGAATTATTTTCCACATGTTCTGTCGTATAAATAATAGATACTATTAATGGGATTACCTTATATCATTTCATCGTTTAGAATAATTTCATTTAAGATAGATGAATTCATTGTAGACAATTATATAATAATGATTAAGATGATATCATAGAGAACAAATTGCATCACGTCGTAGACATGATAGGTCATACGTACGCATTCATGATGACAACATTATTTTAGTTATGAGATGGTATGGATGTGGATGGTATATATATTGTTGAACAATTAAAGTCTTGTTATGTTATGGCCTTGACCATTCATATCCATTCCCTTGTAAAAAAATCTACTGTTTTAGGTGTTTTTGGATGTCAGGGCGACTTATTGCAACACATTGAAAAAATTCTAGTTTCTCGTGTCCTCTAATAGTAGGCCATGAAGATGAGTCGCAATGGTGACGTGAACTGGTAGCTCACAATGGTGACTTGCACGGGAAGCTCGTTATGGTGTTTCCCACTGGTATTGAAAAATGATGTGTTTGGACTCGTGAGTCGAAATTGTGGGTCATGACCTGTGATTCATAATTATGAGTAAGGATTGGTGATTTGGAATGGTGGGTTAGGGATGGTGATTCAGAAATATGTTTGGCATTAATGACTCATGTTGATGTGTCATATTTGTGAGTTCAAAAATTATCTCTCAGAGAGGTGATTTGCACCAATTACTAGCACAAGTAGCTCGTTGAATGGTGACTCACAATGGTTACACACATTTTTGAATCATCTAATGGTGAGTCATTTCCATCAATTTAACAATTTTCTAATATTCGTAGTTTTTAAACATTGGTATTATTTTTTTACATTAAATGAGCATCATACCATATTTAAGTGGTCATTAAGACATTTCATGGGATATTAGTCATATATTTAAATCCCTATGAGTCTAGGGGATTTTAAATGATCAAACCATGGGGTATTATTGTGATCTAGCTTCAATGGAAATTCAAAACCATTTCATAATTTTTGAGTCTCGAATCTAATCATTATAATATTTGGGCCATTAAATCATACATTACATTTAATTTATCGTATACTGATTCTCCAAAAACAAGTAATTATAAAGATGTCAAGTGATTTTTTTTAGTACACGGATCATGTTTTCACTTTCTACTACATGTGTGCCCTATATTTTTGTGCAACTCAGAAGTGTCGTTATATATTTGATATAAGTTATGGTCTACCTCATTTTTTGTGGTTTCTTTGATCTATTTCATCATGTTTCCTCTTTGCATGTGATGGAACGTGATCTCTATGTTTCTAATGTGCATTTCTTGGTTGTTAGTGGATGTGGTTCTACAACTGATTCCTTCGATGGTTTCTGTCATTATGGGAGAGATAATCTTGATTAGTTGTGTTATCTATTCCCATGTGAAGAATACAAGTAACCTCTAGATGTAGGAGATTTATTCTTTCCATATTTTTTTACATTCAATCATATATATAATAGGATTTTCCCATTGAAATGCAATGAAATTGAATGAATACTTATTTGAACTAGATTAACGAATTGGTATCACTCATATAGTGATGTTTTTTCAGTGTATCGGGATAACTATTTGCCTCTTGATTTGATAAATAGTGTAATATCTATGTCATTCATGATTATAATGTTGTTCTTGATGGATATATGAATATAACAAAAAGTCACAATTAATATATTTTTATTTCTATATATTGTTAAAGATCCATGTAAATGATTTTTTTTGTTGTTGTAGCATTTTGATCAAATTGATGTGTATAGAAATGTTTAATTGAATTGGTTAACAAACAGTTGTATGAATAAATTATAATTATTTACCTTTTGTTTTAAATTCCATTATCCTTGTTAAATATAATTATGATACCTCATTCTATGTGAAGGCTAAATGACTTATTGAAGGATAATATCCCAGTTCTGTTGTTTCCTACTACTCGTGATGTGTATTAAGCATAGGATGGATGAGACTTAAGGGGTGTTGTGGTATATGTGGAAGGAATACATGGATTTTGTTTGACCCATTGAAACTTGGAGTTGTGAGATGAATCTTTAGTGCTTGTGGTTATCAGGGACGACACCAGAGATGATGGAGTTGGATGACGATGGGATTACCTGATGATGTGGATGTTGGTTTTTTGTTGAATATAATGTCTGTTTATGTGATTTACCATCACCAATTTATATGGTGATGGTTTCTATTACCATCTTTCCATGATAGTAAAAGATTCAAGGGGCACAACATGTACAGTCCGTGTTTATCCTCTTGCAGTTGGATGGGTCTATTCTCCTTCTATAGGTGGAAAAGACTCAATGTGTAGTTAATATACTCACCATGTTAAGACCCTTATGATTGGTAGCATAGAATGTAATCCTAGAATATCTTGAACTATGAATAGTTTTAATTTTTTTTATTAAATGAACGAATAAATGGTTATCCCATGGGGTTGGAGCATGATTGGATGAAATAATAATGTTATGATTCCAAAGAAACAATGGACTCAATTTGGTTATGTGTGGAGGGCATAAAACTTGGTTGTGTTGCTAAGGTAATGGAATGTGGACAATCATAATGGTTAATTAATCCCTAAATAATTAATTAACCAAAAGTAAAACTTATACAAAAGGGATAATGTAATTTCATTTATCTCCTAAAATGGTTTTTCACTTATATGATTTCTGGTCGTAGTAATGGAATCCAGAATTCTGAGGGACGCCAAATGTAGTGGTGTTTGAGACATGATTATTCCTATATTGTGGTAGTGAGGTATTTTTTATAATTTAATTTTTCTCCATATAATAATCCACCCTATTAGTTATGGAAACTGAAACCATGGGGATTCTGAAACCTAGGGGGTTGTTTTCCCTAAAATACTGGTGGGAAAATGGATGGACGACTACCCTCATTGGCCCTACAATGTTCTCTTTCTTGTTACTAATTTTGTTATACATGGTTGTTAGTTTTCCCGATATATATGTGAATAGGTTTGTAATTGATTGTCGTTATATAACACACATATATTTTAGATATTGTTTCTTAAGTACTGTTATATGTGTAATGTGTGTTGGATTTGATGTCTTAGGATCCTTACTTGGTGTATAGTCTGTAATGGATTGAGGTATAATACATAATGAATGATACATGTTATGTGGGATGTGGTGGCACATAGAAACTACCTAGTTACTTTTGGTTATGTGGATGTGGTAGTGAGTTTCACAAGGTTCAAGTAGTTTTGGTTCACCAAGTGTCTTCAAGAAATCCTTTTTAAATAGAGAATCCAATGATGTGCATTGCTGGAGAAAAATGGAAAACTGTTTGGGAAGTGGTAGTAGTGTACCATGATAATCATTATTACATTGTATTCTATTTGATGTGATACATGGTGATAGTAGACATTGTGAGGCTAGGAATATAGTTTAATTGTTTATTTGATGAGTTAGCTTCACATATTTTCTATTAGGCTTTAGCATGATTTATTTTATTTTGCACAAGAGGTGCAATACCCCAAGCTTCCATGGTACGTTTCTCATTGAATAATATAATAGATTGTGATGTATGCAACAACATGTTCAAGCACACCATGACCTATCAAACAGACCATTTAAAACAAATTTTATGAATATTAATAACCACATTTTTAATTTTATATATTTCCCATATAATATTAACATTCATATTTTTTGTTTCTTAAATATAATATAATGACATATTCAATTTTACCGATACAAGAAGTATTTTTTAATAATTTAGTTTTTCCACATTTTAATGGTGAACCATTTTTAAATCCAATATTTGACACATTTATATATTCAAGTTGATGAAATTGATTTCTTATTTAGAATCGGGACATAAAAATTTAGGTTGGATAATTTTTTTGTTTTTTATAACATTCAAATTTTGATCAATAGTCAAAGATACTGTATATTAATTGAAAACAAAATTTTAATTTCAACTAATTTATAATGTTAAATTATATATATTAATGGTTTTGATGTATAATTAGATCATATTTTTATCATTTATTCTAATGTTGGTCATTGGAAGAAATTTCCCTTTTATATTGGACATAAACACATATCGATCATTTAATAGTCTTTAATTCTCAAAAATCTATTTTCTAGTTTTAAAATGGGAATTAATTATAAATTATTTAATGAAACATAAATGTTTTAAATTTGTAAAAATAGATATCAGTTTTGTATTAGGGATATCAAAATAAACATAGGGTTACTTTTTTGAAATTTTCTAAAAACACTAAATTTTTTATGAATATAGAAATACATTACGTTATTGGTTAAAATCGAATATTTATTTAAATAATTATTTATTTTATTTAAATTTATCATAAGTCAAAATATATACATAATAACTATATTAGTTCATTTTAATTAGTTAGAGTCATTTTGTAATAATATTCGATGTATATAATTTTTTTGAACTTTTTAACGTCTTTTACCAACTAATTAGGCACATTTAAACATTTGCATAAAACGTAATTTTTCTGCATCTAAAAATTTAATTTCAAAAATATGTGAGTCACAGTTGATATTAGTAATTAAAATTTGCTTCAATAAGATGGAAATAATTTTTGGTGAATATTAACTTTTGAATTTTATTTACCACAGTTAAAATTAAATAGGGTATTTAAAGGTAAATAATAAATTATAATTACCCTAAAACATCTCCTAATTCTATTTTATATGTGTACCTCAACAAAAATCAAACATAGGAATAAAATATAATCTTTTGGACCACATTTATTAGATGAAGACATTTATTGTATTTTACTTTAGGAAGAGGTAAAAGAGTTATATTCAATGATTAAAAACTAAACCATTTTTAAAATAGGTTTATACATAAGATAAATTCATCTTTGAAAATTCATTAAAAATATAAAAATATTTTATAGATAATGGTATTTTATGTATAATTTTTAGACATTAAAAAATTAATTTTATTTTTGACACAAGGATTATGTTGTAATTACATTTTTAATTAATGATTAAAATAATTGACGAAATATATATTAAAATAAATGTTAATTGAGACTTTTAATGCCATACACGAATTTTATAGATTAATATGACATGTTAGGGTTGATTAAATGAATTTTTTTCGAATTAACCATGTTGTTATGAATTTAAGAAAAACCAAATACTAAATAGTGTCAAAATTTAAATAAATGAATTTTTAAAGAAATTTTATATTATTAAAGGGTATAACATTATTAAAAAAAGGATCAGACAAAAGACTTTTATATTGATATATATATATTTAATTAAAAAATTGATGTTCTATTGGAATTTTATAGAAATTTTATTATCCATTTATAATAATAAAAAATAAGACCTGCTATAATTTAAAATTCACAACTAAAGTATAAAACTAAATGATAAGATTAATATAGTGACCTAAACCTGTAAAAAAACAATTGGATGAGTGGTTTTAGACTTATCTGCACCTTATCCTTGATATAAATCCTTTTGTATCTATTATATACCGAAAATAATTTTATTATAAAATAATATTTCAAGGTTTTCCTAAAGTGACAATCACCACTCTTTAAAAGGGTGCATCACCATCTCTCAAAATATCACCTCCAAAGCTATTTGTCTCGGCAAACCCCTACCCAAATATCATACCAACGAACCTCACATAATCCTAGTGTCCTTACATTGATCATAAATCCAACATATGGAGCCCTTCTGATCTTATCAAAAGGATGCACCTGAAGAAAAAGTAATTTTTTCAACATCTCTTTCATCGTTCTTTTATTCTTCCAATTCCTCTTTCTTTTTTGTATCCATACCAAAATAATAAATCCAGTACCTTCTACATACCAGGATTCTATTATAAATATACTACAACCATATTCATTAATCTATCAATCTTAATAACGATAAAGTCAATATATGTGTGTATGTACGACTTACCGTCTCCATATTGTGGTGTAGTTTGTTTGTCAACACATAATTATTTGGATGGGAATAATAATGAGTATAATTTTGTTAATAATAAATATACCATGTTAATAATTCTATATATATAATACTCCATTCAATTACATACGAGTTCTCCATCAAGAGAATGGTATTGTCCCTCTTGTGTACGTAAAGATAATCATCTCCATGAACGCGATGTGATTCATTACCCATCATAAATATTCAAGAATAAATATAATTTTATGATTAAAAAAAATGTTTAACAACATAATATCAATATGTATTTGAATCAATTACATCATATCCATAAAAAAAATGATTTAAATAATGAATCATATAATGAAAAATGAACCGATTAACACCCAAAACGATGATACTACATAAATATTATTAACCAATCAATAATATAAGATCATATATGATATCATAATTTTGTATGTGGTTAATTTATATTTTAATTAAAATGATTTAACTATCATACAAGAGATTACGTAGCCTTTACCATGGAAAATTTCAAGCTAAGTGTTAATTTTATAATCTCTTTCTTATCTGAGGTTGTTAATTTGTAAGTCGCTACTGGGATGTCTTTATCATCCACATCTGTGTTTCATAAAAATGACTTTCAAAACAGTTTTAGTATTTCCTATAATATAGGATAAAGTCATTTATACCCCTATTTTCAATCTATAAAATGTTTTTAATGGAATCATTCCATCATTTTCAAAAAAGCTACTTTACGACCTTTTTGAAAAATTGAGGAAAGAATGTATTTTTTAACATATACGGTGGGTGCATCTATTTTCCGCCATTATAACATCGTCAAATCTTCCTTTAAAATATTATAAGAATATTTTTAAAATAAATGTTTTATATTATAATTATATTACTATTAAATAATTTCAAAATAAAAGGAGATGTATCTCTCAAATAGTTTTGATATCATCTATTTCAATACATATAATGGATTTTACACTTGTTTGAAGTTGATTTTTTATGAAAAAAATCATCCATATTGTATTGAAGGTTTTTTGATTTGTTTTACGGTGGATGAGTTATTTTTATACCATTAATGGTTTATGGTTAAATTATTAACATTTCATATGATAGTTTTAATATGTATGTTTACGTTATTTTTAATTCTTTTCATATGAGGAATTCATTGGACGTTGTAAGTGGAAGGTGGAGCTTGCTATAGCTTCTCGATGCTTAGTGAGTCTCATTTGACAAACTATTGTCCTGGCACAAGGCCTTGATGAAATACTATTTCTAGTCCCAACAAAAGGCTTTTAAAATCGGGATATGATGTCTGGCATTATGGATTCCATCATTATATTATTTCCTATAGATATTACATGTCATTATTCAACTAATAGAATATATAGTTGAATATGTAAATGAATTATATTCATTTATATTTTCCATATTTTTATGATGTTTATTTTATAAAATACTTTATTTTAGCCTTATTAATTTCCTTCAATGTTTTTTCTTATTTATAGTAGATTATGCTATATTGTTATTCTTACTTAGCATATAAGTTAACCCCATTATATGATTTATTTTTCTCAAGATGGGAAGTTTTATTTTATGGTTGACCTATAGGGATAGGCTAAGGGATATAAGTGTGTTCAATGGGGACTAAATTTTGTTTTTGTTGTTGTTGTTGTTTTTATTTCATGATGTAATGAAAAACATATATATGTATCTAGAACTTCCATAGCTACTAAAGTAATTTTTATTTTGAGACATTATATCTTGTAATCTTGACAATGTTATATAATAATACATTTATTATAGGTAACTGGGGTTGGGGCGTTACAGTTGGTATAAGAGGAAGATTAGTAGAAACCTTGGAAAATAGAATTAGAAAAGCTTTTTTTAGAGATCATTACCCTAATATAGAATTTGAAGATTAATATAGAAGAAATTCCTTGATTTTGTTAATGTAAAGATTTAGTGAGTTTTGAAAGAAATACATCCATGTCAAGATATGATTAGGTTGAGGTGGCTATGTCATAGATGTACCTAGGAGTAAAAAATCGACAAGGGGTTCAGTCATGACTTGGGGTATCATGGTACATGACAACTGGCCTTGATGAACTCTTGGTAATGAAAATATCGGGGGATATTCTTAGGATAAACAAATTTTATATACAAACAGTTATGAACTTTTTATGAATATATAGTTTCTCAAAGAAATCAGTTTTATGATTATGGATTATATCCATAAACTGTTCAATTTTTATTAAATGTTTTACTAGTTTGGAAGTATGTTTTGTGATTCATAAATTAATATAGTGTTTTCCATTGTTTATAAATGGCGCCTAGTGGAAGGAATGGAAACCGTATCAATGTACGTAATCAAGGTTTGGATTTCCCACTTACTCAAGATAATTATAGTGCAGCTGCTAATGAAACTATTGTTGATCATCTTATCACCATACTTGGACAACTCACTCTGGATAGGAATGATAACCTTACCCATAAAGAGCACCATGATACCCAATGTGGAAGATCAATTCTAGAACACTTCATGAGTAAACATCCACAAACATTCAATGGGACTATAAATCCATTTTTAGCTGATCAATAGATAAGATCAGTAGAAAAAATATTTCATGAATTGGGGAGTAGCGGATGGGAAAATGTTTTCATGGAAGTTTATTGCCTCACTGGATATGCATATCATTAGTGGTCATTAATTCAAAAATCAATGGGGAGTGAAGAGTTATCAATAATGTAATGTGTCACGACAAGTCCCCCGGGGCCGGTGCCGTGACTACCCCAAGCCTACCTTCCATATGATAGGGGATGTCGACTTGCACCGAAGGCGTATTCCTTAAAATTAAGAAGGCATTGCCTTGGATACCTCTAGGCACATGTAACCAAGCACACAACAAGATACGAACACAAGAAAATTGTATAACCAAATGAGTGCTCAAAGTAAGAGAGGGTCGGATGATATGCCAGACAGTAAATGCAAAAGTACAACTGAAATACAAAACAACTGAAGAAAAAGAAAAACACAGCTACCGAATCGTCCTTCGAGGCTCCTAGATGAAGGGTAGGTACAGATCGCCTCCTCATCACTCCACGTCCACCCATCTCCTTTGCGTACCGACACACCGTATGGTCCACCACCAGGCACTGTCCAATCCTGGTACTACTATCCTCAGTCAGCGATGTGCATCATCAGCATCCAACACAACAATGAGTGGGAATAACCCCTGCAGGAGTGAGTATAACGATACTCTGTAGTAACCTCGAGACCCTCAAGGCCTCACAAAATCCACAAATGATAGACCAGAAATTATAAAATCAATAGAAAGCACTACTTAAGTATATGACTATACATATAACTAAGTTATCATGTAATCCATCTCAATCATGAGGAAAACATAGAGATACTGACTTTGCTCTCACGAGAGTCACTCCCCCTTGTGACTTGCTGAGGTACTCCTCTTGTCGAGTATCATGGGACTATTATGTCACACAGAGGTGCTCCCCACTATGACCTGCTGAGGTACCCATCCTATCGAGTACCGTGAGTGTTCCACATCACACAGAGTCTCTCCCCACCGCGGGTCTTCTATAACACACATAGGCGCTCCTCACAAGGCCTATCAAGTCACTCCAAGTCCAAATGGTCAGCAATCATGAAGTCTCAGCCTGCAACTAAGTTCCCACACTATGCTCACTGGTCTCTAGGAGGATGCTATCCACAAGTTACTGGTCGATATTACCACTACCACAAAGTACCATGAAGAAGCATCTCAATATTCTACCACATCATAGGGGTCTCAAAGCAACAGACTGTGCGTTGATCAGACAATCGTTCTGTGAGTTATTAGTTGTTTAGTCATGTATGCCCAGTTGGATTAGTGCTTGATCCAACTAGACTATCCGACATCATAATCCAAAACTCCAGTGGGGTTTAGTCAAAGGGACCATATCACTCCCTAATTTCCAGTGCCACTGAAGGTTCATCCAATGGATGTCTGGTGCCAAAGTTAGGTCTAGAAAGAAGTAAATGGGTTGTAGGGGGCTCGGGTCAGGTCCGACCTAGTCAGACCAAACCGTACTGCAGTAATTCTATTCCCGTTGGGTCTGGCCCAGACTGTTCTAAGAGGCATGTCTCACTGGGCGGTTTGGCAAGCCACAATGGGACTTGGGTGTTTGGCCGCAGAGGGCATGAGTCCAAAGGGAAACTCGGCCGGGGTATCTCGGCCAGGAGTGCGGAGGCCATGGGGTGGCGTGTTCAGAGATGACCTTGGCTGCGGGGCAGCACGTCCGGAGCGGCTCAGCTGCAGGGCGGTTCGGCTAGAGCAGCTCTAAAATCTATGTGCGGCATGGATGGGGGCAGCTCGGAAGGCAGCGTGCAGGGCAGTTGGGGCTTCTCGGCCGGTGGCATGATGGGATGGGGCAGCTCGATGGACGACAGTTGCAGCGGCTAGGCTAACAGTGAGGCGGATGACTGTCAGCAATGGCGGCTTGGCCCATATGGTGGTGGATGGGGGCGACATGGTAGGGCCAGATGTGGTGGAGCTACATGGCGAAGGGTCCATGGGTGCTGCAATGAAGAACAACCACGAGGGTGATGTGAGGGCGTGACGGTCGTGAGGCAGCGGTATCGTGGGGTGGGGTCGTTTCACTGTCTCCTTCATTGCGTTCAACACCACAAATCATCACAAGATTTGTGGAAGGGTCAGAAAATGTTTGTTTGCCCTATACCCTCTACATTAATGTGGTAGTATGTGGCTCAACAAGAACTTGATGATGAATGTAATGCTTTACAACCACCCTCAATGATTTATTTCCAAACAAAAAAAAATTCAAGGGAGAATGGAAAAGTATTCATACACAAATAAACCCTAAGTTTTTTTATTGTTGATGACGAAGAGAGAAGTCGAATATTCCAACATTTGTGGAGCCCATCACACGCCTCTGATTCCGAGATCATTCATCAGATTAACGTTATTTTATGGAGTTAATTCTTCTTTGTCAAGTATTTTCACCACTGGAGGATGTCTTGAGGATGAAGGTTGTAGTCGAGGTCAACTTTCTTCATTGGAGTTGTTCATTGGAAATCTATCTCTAATAACTCTCCCCTTTCCCAAGGCTTTTCCACAGAACAAATATGGCCAACTGTTGTGTTTCACCAATGTTTATTTGTTGGAATAATTTATAATTGGATGAATTATGTTTTATCCACTTAATTAATTGACAAGGTTGGAACAAAATTAATTAAAAGAGGGTGGCATAATTAAATATTGGAGGAGTTGAAGAGGCTATCCCAAATTTAATAGGGATTTCAAGAGGTTTCAAACCTCGGGTGGTCCCCACCACCATAACCTCTCATGGGAGGATAAGATCTATGGTTCCTTCCTCCATAACCACTCATGGGTGGTTTTAGTTCTTGTGGTCCCCAGCTGTGAAATATCCATAGGGGTGGTTACAACAAATAAAATAAAAGGCGTGATTATTTAATTTATTTATTCCTTAAAAAAACCCAAAAATTAACATTCACCCTTGACCAACAACCATCTAGGTGAATTTCTTATTAATAGAATACTGTTGCTCCGAGTTTAACGATGCCCTCAGATATCAATTCTGAGCAATGGTTCAAAATATAGAAAACCCTACACCCATGTTTAGTGAAGGTACCTGAAAAAAAGTTCAGAAATTCTTTCCGGGCATTACTGGCCTCGAAATCACATGTCGTAAATTTTCACAGACTTATAAAATTCACATATATTTAAAAAAATACATACAAATTATGGGTCTTTACATTCTCCCCACCTGAAGGATTTACATCCCCTTTGGCCACAACTCAAACTAAGGGAACAAGCATGGGTACTGATCATGAATATGAGCATCCTACTCCAATGTTCTCTCTTAGAGGATCTCATGCTACCAGTGAATGTGCACTAGAGGTATCAACCAACCACGAAGGACCCACTCTTATTGATCCTTAATCTCTATTGGAACCTCCATAAATGACGCACCATCATTTATGTCAATCTTTCCATGGTCGATGATGTGTGAAGGGATGTCACGTATCTCCTCATCTGGGATACATGGAAGATGTCGTGCACCCGGGGAAACTGATGTGGAATAGATAAGTGGTATTCTACCTCTACAACTCTGCTGAGGACATGAAAAGGTCTGATGATTCTTGGAGATAACATGACACCTTCCAAATATCTGCAATCCTGGTCGAGGTGAGACCCATAGAAAGACGTGGTCTCTATCCCCGAACTCTATAGGTCTTCATATCATATTGGAATACGACGTCTACCTGCTCTGTGCACTCTCCAATCACTCCTGGATGATCTGCACCTTCTCTGTGGTATCCTAAACCATTTCCGGTCCCATGAGTGCTGACTCCCAAGGGTTATTCTAGCACAATGGTGATCTGTATGGTCTCTCAAACAATGCCTCAAAAGGTTCCATCCCAATGGTGGAGCGATAGATATTGTTGTATGAAAACTCCACCAATGGTAAGTGATCCTCCCAGCTATGAATGAAGTTGGGGACGCAAGCACACAACATATCCTCGAGGATCTATATGGTCCGCTCAGTTTATCCATCCTACATAATATGGAATGAGGTGCTCAAATAAATCTCTGTCATGAATGCCTCATGAAATCCCTTCCCTAGCCGGGAAGTAAAACATGCATCAAGATCAGAGACAATTGTCGATGGTAATCCATGTAGCCAGACAATCTGTTTCACATAGAGGCTTCCTAGGCTCTCTATTGGACCCTGCTATCTGATCGGTAGGAAGTGGTCTGACTTGGTGAGTTGGTCGATGATCACCCATATAGAGTCATATCCCCTACATGTACGTGGAATTCATGTCACGAAGTCCATTGATATCTCATCCCACTTCTACTCTGGGAATTCTAATGGCTGAACCATGTCTTATGGTACATGATGCCCCACCTTCACTTGCTGAAAAGTGAGTCACCGAGAGAAAACTCTAATACTTCCTTCATCATTCCCAGCCACCAATGATATCGTCGAAGATCCTAGTACATCTTCGCTACTCCTGGTTGTACCACTAGAGGAGAAGTGTGGAACTCCCCCAACACATCCTCTCAAAGTGACACTAGTACCATGGAATGTCCTCTAAAGAGGTTAACATGCTCCCCACCTTATGAAAATCCATAATATGCATGTCATGTGGATATCCGAGCACATCGTGTCTCACACCCAGCGTCCCCATGTTGTGCCTCTCTGACTCACTGAAGGAGTTTGGGACTGACTGTAAGAGACTGATGAAAAGATGCTCCCTCTCTATCCACAAAGGATATCCATTAAGAAGCCAGCTGCTCCGTCACCTTGCCTAACAGCTGTATACCAGACATCCTATTGAGTTTATCTGCTACAATTTTCCCCTTCCAAGGAGTAATGTCTTTTTCAAAGTCATAGTCCTGGAGTAACCCAATCCAACATCGTTGTATCAAGTTCATGTTATTGTGAGAGAAGACATACCTGAGACTCTTGTGATGACAGTACACAGTAAAATACTCACCTTTCAGATTGTGATGCCACATCATTAAGGTGAAGACCACTGCTTCTAACCCTAGTTCATGGGTAACATAGTTTTGCCCGTGCTATCTCAGCTGTCGATAACCATATGTGATCATTGCACACTCCAACATTAGGACACATTTGTGTCCAGTCCCTAATGCATCACATGAAACTACATACCCTACGCCCTCCTCTGGAAGCCTTGATATGGGGGCAATAGTCAGCCACTACCTCAGCTCATGAAAACACCGCTAGCATTTCTCCAACCAAATGAATGGTTTCCTGTTCTTTGTCAATGCTGATAGTGGTGCTACAACTCTGGAAAAATATGGTACAAATCCATGGTAGTATCCAACCAAACCATGGAAACTATGTACCCTTGTCACACTCCTGGGTGGCTCCAATGCAAGTACCGCCTCAATATCTTCTAGATCCATAGCAACTCAATCCTCTGATATGTCATGTCCCAGAACGAGAACCACTTAGATCCAAAACTGGCACTTCAAGATCTTACCATTAATCTTGTGCTCTCGGAGTGTGTCTAGTAATACAAGTAAATGATAAGCATGCTCCACTTCAGTAGCCGAGTAGATCATAATGTCGTCAATGAAGACTTCTACAAAGCGACCAAGGTATGGCTGAAATATCCTCTTCATGAGTTCCATGAACACTCTTGGAGCGTTTGTAACACCGAATGGAATAAACAAGAACTCATAATGGTTTTACTGACATATGATGGTCGTCTTCTACACATCATTGTCTTATACTCTGAACTATCGATAGCCGAATATGAGCTCTATCATCATGTACCAGTGTGCTCCCTTCAGCTGATCAAAGAGGTCATAAATACTTGGAAGTGGTTACATGTTCTTCACGGTCAACTAATTTAGGTGTGTATTGTCTAGACAAAGCCTCATTCTCCCATCCCACTTCTGGGTGAACAAAACCGGGTCTACCCATGATGAAACAATGGGCTGAATGAGTCCCTTCCCCTGCACATCCTCTAGCTATACCCGTAGATCACAATGCTCCGTGAGAGCCATCTGATATGATGGTGTAGATATCATTCCCATCTCAGGGTACACATAAATGTAAAATTCCACCTCTCTATGTGAAGTTAGACCCATAACATTGTTAGCGAAACCATCTGGGCACTTTTCCACCACTACATGATAGCTCAGAATCTCCACATCAACTGCTTTGAGGGTAAGGCTAGCCAAATGATGAGTGATCGGCTGCACTATCCTCTGGGTAAGTCCATCTTGTGCCACAGAGGGTCCCTTCTCTCCTATGAAGGTAAACCTAGTCCCATGCATGCGAGGACACCGCACTTTTCCCAAAATATAGTCAATATGTTCATGGACTGTAGTTAACTAGTCCATACCCTAGATGACGTCATAAGGCCTCGAAGCTGCTACAATAAGATCCCTGCCAAAGCTCTATCCTCCTAGAGTAAGCTCACCCTACCAGAACTGGTGGTTAATCATTGAATCCTCTTCCATTAGAGTCTCTAGATGTAAGGGTCAACCCAACGGATCCGCCGGAATCTCCAATATCCGAACAAGGGCAGTTGCAAAAAAAAATCACCAGAAGATGTGTCTATAAGTACTATAGATAAGGTGGAGTAGACACATATCATACCTAATAACATATCTAGAGCGCCCTGTTTGATGGCCTCCACTGCCTGGAGCTGAGCTCTCTCTTGTCCACTTGCTCCCTACGGTAGGGGTGGTCCTCTTGGTGGTGGTGGCAGTAACATCTCAAATCGTCGCCCACCGCCAACTGCACAACCAATTCCTCTACCACGTCTTCCTGATTTATATGGACCTCCTCAATCAAACCGATATCTCTATTTAGGTGGTCCTTCGACCATCTTATGTTCATCTGTAAAGTGGGTCGGACAGTCATGAGCGATGTGGCCCTACCCTCCGCATGAGTAACACTGTGTGATCCTTGCCTGACTAGTTTCGCCTCGGGTTCTCCACACAACGGATCCGGAGTTATGCGGTCTTCCACCTATATGTATGGTCCTTGTGGACCTCTGTGACATCTGTCTACTACCATCTGTAGAATACTCTACTACGTGATGAATGGTAGTGGGTCTCCCAGTTAGTGACTGGTCAGCAAAGAAAACTCTCCACTATGAGGGCTCTGTTTATCACACCAACTTGCATCGGGATGCTGAGTGTGATCATCGAATCCCTGATCTCCCTCCAGAGTCCCTGCTCAATGTTTCGATCCCCAAAGAATGGGTCTTGTAGCATATCTGAGGAGTAATGTGAGAGTTCATTTAACCTCACTGAGTACCGACCCACAATCATGGTGCCCAACTGTAGATGAAAAGGCTCATGAATGCACACTACACGGAGAGTCTCTTGGACAAACTCTACCCGAAACAGGCTCTTGAATTCTGCCTAGAGAAGCACCATCTTTTCATGAAACTAGAGCATCAAGCTCCACCATCTTCCCATTGATTCATGTAGGAGGCTTGTGATAAGGGTCACTATGACATTGGTTGTTGTCCCTATGATTCTAAATACTCTCACCACAGCTTCCAGCCAATCCTTATCTACATATGGGTCTGCCTCTCCACTGAACCCGGGTGGCCTATGGCACTGGAACTCATGCAATTCCCTCAAGTGGCGTGCACCATCTACTATTGGGGCAGGTGGAATCAGTGGCCCAATGGGAAATGGTATCATTGGTGCCTCTGTTTTTTGCCTCTACTAGAAGAGGGACCTGCACTGAGGCCTCATCACTTAGTGGGTATCAATGCGTGCTACACTCTGAACTACATCAGGATATCTGCGTGGAGGCATAATGAAAAGAAATAGGTGTCCCATGGTCAATAAGTAATACCTGGTGAGATTACTCATTAGATAACAATGAAAAATCTTAGAAACATACACGCAATTATTGTTTTTGTGACTATGTTGTAAATCTGATTTTAGGGTCATTGTGTATGGATACGTCGGCCGCTACACCAAAACTGGATTCCCTAAACTGATAACCACAATCACTACACTTAACACAACTTTTTTTAATGATAGATCTGAGTCCTATGTTTTATGATAGAACATACTCTTCTGATACCAATTTGTCAGGACTCGTCCCTCTAGGCCTGGGCCATGACTACCCCAAGCACACCTTAAATAAGCCAGGGGATGGTGACTATCACCAAAGGCATATTCCCTGAAACTAAGAAGGAATTGCCTTTTAGACCTTTAATCACATGTAACCATGAACACAACAAGATACAAACACAAGAAAACTATATGTCTAAAAGAGTGTTGAATGTTATAGGGGAAGGAAAACAAGCCCAATAGTAAATGTAAAAGTAAAAATGAAATACAAAACATCTGAAGAAATACAAAAAGATAGCTACTGGATCGTCTTATGAGGTTCCAACCTGATGGGTAGGTACAGATCGCCTCCTCAATACTCCACATCTACTCATTTCCTATGCGTTCTGACACGTCGTATGGTCCACCTCCGGGCACTGTCCAGTCCTGGTACTCCCAACCTCAGTCAGCGATGTCCATCGTCTGCATCCAACACAACAAGGTGCGGGCATATAACATGCAGGGGTTAGTATAATGATACATAGTGGGGACCCTGATACCCTCATGCTCTCACAAAATCCACCAATGATAAACCATAATGTATGAAATCAACAAATAACCCTACTTATGTATATGCCCAAAAATATACCTTATTTATCATGTAATCCATCTCAATCATGAGGGAAACACAAAGATATTGACTTATCTCACAACAAGATTTATTTTAGGGGTAGTAAAAAGTAAAATTGTTAGTCACATCATTGAACACCTCGGCTGCTGGTGATCCCCTTTAATATTGATTATAGTGGGAATGTTGCGTCACACAAAGGCACTTCCCACAACCCTTGGACTATTGAGGTATGCCTCCTATTGAGTATTGTGGGTATGTCGTGTCACACAGAGCTACTCCCCAATTGGGGTCTTCCACGTCACACAGAGGGGCTCCCCCTTGTGACGTGTTGAGGTACTGCTCCTATAGAGTACTGTAGGACTGTCACGTCCCACAGAGGTGCTCCCCACCATGTCCTGCAAAGGTACCCCTCCTGTCGAGTGTCGTGGGTCTGTCGCTTCACATAGAGGCGAAAATTCAATGACCCCGCCCCATGACCACCACACCACCAACGACCGCCACCATCCGGCCAGAGCCACCGCGACCACACAACCTTCAAAACTCTGGTAGTCCCCACCACCATAAACTCTCATGGGAGGTTAGGATCAGTGTTCTGCACCCCTATAACCTCTCATTGGAGGTTTTAGATTAGGTGGTCCCCAAATGTGAAATGTCAAAAAGGGTGGTGAAAAAAAAAATATGTGTGATTATTTTATTTTATTATTTCCATGAAAATCCCACAAATTAACATTTACCCTCAACCAAATGTTATCAAGGTGAATGTTTTCTTAAGCGAATATCAGCTCTGTGAGTTCAAAGGTGCCCCCCGATTTCAATTAATATCACTGGTTCAAATGTTGTTAAATCCTGCTCACACGTTTCCTAAACTTAATAGAAAAAATGTTCAGAAATTTATCCCGGGAAATCAGCGCCTCAGAATCACATGCTGTCAATTTTTGCAAACTCATTAATATTCTAATATATTTAAAAAACATTACATGTAAATTCAGGGAAATTACAAATTGGATGAATTTTAAAGATATATTCTATGAGGAATACTCTCCTCTTGACAATCATGTGGATATGGAAAGGAATTTCTTAAGTCTAAGGAAAAAAGAATGATGAGAATATCACAAATTATGATGATAACATTACAAGGATAGCATGTGATTCTTCAAATTATATTTTATACCCAATGAGAAAGATTGAATGATTTTATTATGGGCTAAAACCAATTATCCTTTGAGAATTAGTCTCACAATCCTTGTCGTCATGCGATGAAATAGACTCATGTGATATGATGATAGAAAAGAAATTCTCTATGTATTATGACTTTAATGCAAATCAAGAGAAGAAGAGATCTGTTGAAAACTCTGAAATGGAAATATGGGGAAGAAGGGAAAAAATATTTTTCCCATATGTGACAACTGTGAAAAGAATCAACTTGGGAAGGGCTTGAAAGGAATTTGAGTTTTTTTATATGTGTTAGAAAAGGACACCATGTTCATGATTGAAATGGTACCAAAATGATTTCAAATGTATAATACTTCATCTGTAAAAATTTGGGGCACTATGTGAATCAATGTCCAAATAATCAATGTATTCCCCAAATGATGTTTTTTTAAAATAAACAAGTTATTATTGTACCACAGATGAAGATGATTGACTACTATTCATATATTGTTGTTAATGATTAATGTCATTTGAATGTTGTATCAATGAAGTACTGGTTATATAAATTATCGAAATAAATAATAATTTTACTGAAGTTCTATTTCATTGAGTATTTGAGATTATATCGTTCTAATAAATGTTATTCAATAGCAAGTTAATAATATTTTAAATTACATGGTTAAAGGAATGATAGACCTTAATATTGTTCTGATACTAAGTTATTGATTTTGGAATAATATATGATTGTTTTGAATAAATTATATTCAATATTCTTTTCTACATGGGAACTGATTAATGGTTTTCTTATTCCATCATTGTTATATTATTAAAAAACATTGTATATTAAGAATATAATGTGTATTATAGATGGATGAAGGGATCCTGAATTTATTCAATATGCTTTTATGGTGATTCTGGGTTATACTATGATCTATGAGAATACATGATGAAGTTATTAATATGTTATTATATAGAAAAAAAGAGATTTTGCATTATGTTTAACTTCATTATAAATTTTGGTCTGTGAGTTTAGATGGTAGTATTTTGGATAAGTATGAAGGTTGGAATCGATTAATTTGGTAATTGGATACTATTGTTTAAGCTTAAAATATTTCATAATATTATTTTTTCATTTAAAAAAAAGGACAACCTGATGGTCGGGCGATAACCTGTTATGTACGGTAAGGCAGTGAGACATGAACCAGAAACTGTAGGGAGACAAAGATGCATCACCTAGCACTGGCCTATGTGATGTCCTAGTTTTTATAATTTAGTATTTCAGAAATGGTCTGATATATAAATTATAAATTCATTTTTTAACCCTATATGACTAGCATAAATACAATATATTTGAGTTATATTATCTTTTATAGTAAAAGATGAGTTTGTGGTAGAAATTTGTTAATGGATGGAACTCAACATGTAAGGTATTATTTTCTTATTCTGTGATTAAATTAATTCTTATACATTAGAGAAAGTATATTAAACCCAAAAATGTGTTAACCAAATACCTTATGATGTATTGAACTGATGATATTTTAAATCAGCATAGATTTTTATCTTTGAGGCCCTCAATTTTCCACTAACTTGTTTTTTATTGGTGTCTTTAATCACACCCTATAAATATTTTCGTTTTTCCTACAATTATAATTTCCACAAATGTTCTACTATTCAAATATACTAATTTCGTGGTGACTTTCCGATTTCACATTCCCTCTTATTACAACTAAATTTTATTAACCCTATTTTCGATGTGGGTTTCCCATAAAGGTATTTTATACTTTTTTAAACCATTTATTTTCAAAGAAAAATTTCAAATTTTTTGGATTCAATTTATTTAATGATGGAAAACACGTAACATCACATGCTTGCATGGTATGTTTCACTTTAAATAATATAATAGCATGTGATTTACACAACACCAAGTTCAAACGCACCATGACCTATCAAACTAGAAATTAAAAACGTGTTTATGAAAAGTAATAAAAACATTTATTATTTTATATATATCTTATATAATTTTTACATTAATATTTTTTGTTTCTCAGACATAATATAAGGACAAATTCAATTTTTTAAATTAAAGATGTATTTTAAAAAAAAATTAGTTTTTTATCCTCTTAATTGCAAACCATTTTCAAATCCACAATTTAACACATTTAAATATTCAATTTTATGTAAATAAATTATTCATTATAATCGGGACATAATTTTTGTTGATAAATGTTTTTTGTTTTTTGATATTTTTTATATTTTGATCAATAATGAATGATACTAAATTTTAATTGATAAAAACTTTTTTAATTAAAAAAATTTATAATGTTAAATTATACATTTGAATGATTTTAAATAATAATTAAATTAAATTTTTATCATTTAATCCACTTTTAGTCATTGGAAATAGTTTCACTTTTAAATTGGACATAAACACATATCAATTTTTTGGATTTTTTTACTTCTCAAAAACACAATTTCAGGTTTTGACTATGAGAATTGTTTTTAATTTAATTAATGAAACTTATATGTTTCTAATTTGGTAGAATATATATAATTTTTGGATTTGGAAAATCAAAATTATCTTAGTTTTAATTTTTAGTAATTTTTAAAAAACATTCATTTTTTATGAATAGTGATAAACATCGTGTTATTGTTTAAGACCGACATATTATTTAAGTAATTATTTATTTTATTTAAAATTATTTTAAGTAAAAATAGATACATAATACCTAAATTATTTCAATGAAAATAATTTAAGTCATTTTATAATAAAATTAGATCTATAAAATTTTACTGACCTTTTTAACGTCTTTTACCCACCCACTAGGTACATTTGGAAATTTTCATAAAACGAAATTTTTCCACTTTTGTAAATTAAATTTTAAAAATCCAAGTGACATGGTTGATATCAATATGTAAAATAGGGTTCAATAAGATAAAATAATTTTTGGTGAATACTAAATTTTGACTTTTATTTATCATGATAAAATGTAAATAGGGTAATTAATGATAAAAGTGATATTATAATTACTCTAACACATGTACTAATTCTACTGGATAAGTATATTTTGACCAAAATCTATAATATCAATAAAATATTAAACTTTTGGTCCACATGGATTAGATTATGACATTTATTATTAATTTATTTAAAAAAGAGTTAAAAGTTTTAAATTCAATGTTTAATAACTAAACCATTTTTAATATAAGGTTATATATAATATTAATATAAATATTAATATTCATTATACATCTATAAATAATTCATACATAAAGTTATTTTATTTTTAATTTTTATTCATTAAATAGTTAAATTTATTTATGACACAATGATGATGTAGTAATTGCCTTTTTAATGAATTATTAAAATAATTGATCTTATAGATATCCAAATAAATGTACATTGAGACTTTTGATTCCATCCATGATTTATATATATTAATATTACATGTTAAAGTTGATTTAATTAATTTTTTCCTAGTAATCATGTTGTTATGACTTTCACAAAATCCAAATACTAAATAGTGTAAAAATCTACATGAATGAGTTTTTAAAACAAAAATTATATTGTAAAATGATATAATATTACAAAAAATATAATTATCAGACAAAGGACATATATAATGATATATATATATATTACTAATGAACCACTTATGTTACTGTTGTAATTTTATAGTATTTTTATTAATCATATATTATAATAATACGGGAATACCCCGTAAAAGTTAAACTACTTGACTATGGGTTAATACTAAAAGGAAAGGATAATATGGTGACCTAAACATATATAAACCATGATGGATGACAGGTTTCCAACCCATTCCCACCTTATCCTCGAAATAATTTTTTGTATCCATTTGAATCTGAAAATTATTTTATTATAAAATAATATTTTCAGGTTTTTCTAAAGTGACCCTCACCTCTCTTATAAAATAGTACATCCTCTTCTCTAAAAATCACACCTCCAAAGCCATTTTTCTGGGCCAACCCCAGCCATAATAGCATCTCAAATACACTCAATTCAACCCAGAGTTCATACATTGATCATATATCTAACCAAATAATCCCTTTTGATTAAATCAAAAGGAAGCACCCAAAGAAGATGTAATTATTTCATCACAACTTTCAATGTTAATTTCATTATCCACTTCTTATTTCATTGTTTTTTCCATACCAAAAATATTAATGTAAGTACCATATATATACTGTGATTTTATAATAAATATGGTATAACCATATTCATTATTCTATACATCCTATGAATGACAATGTCACCGTACGTGCGTATTAATGGCTTACCGACTCCGCGTCGTGCTGTAGTTTTTTATTCAACAGATAATTATTTGGGTGTGTTTAATAATTAGTATAATGATGTAAATAATAATTATAATATGTTTATGATTCTTTATATATGATATAACATCCAATTATATATGATTTCACCATCAATAGAATGGTATTGTCGCTTGTGCGTACGTACAGATTATTGTGTCCACGAACACGATGAGATTCATTCCCCATTGTAACATTCAAGAATATATTTAATTTTATTATTAAAAAAATAATGTTTAATAACATAATATCATTCTTTATATGAATCTAATACATCCTATCCATAACAGAAAATACGTACATAACAAATCATATAATTGAAAATGAATCAGCTAACACCCAAAACAATGACACTACTAAAATATCATTAAAAATGAAATATAATAAGATCATATATGATATTATATTTTGGTATGTTGTTCTTTTATAATTTAATAAAAATTATTTAAATATTATAAAAAAGGTTAACATACCATAGATCAAGGATAAGTTCAAGGTAAGGGTTAGTTTTAAAATCTCTTAATTATCTGAGGTTGTTAATACAAAAGTATGTACTGGAAATTCATTATCATCCACATCCAGGTCTCTTAAAAATGTATTTCCAAAAAAATTACTATTTACTTGAATATGGGTTAAATTAATTTTTAACCCTATTTTACCTTCAATAAAATGTTTGATATGCTTCTTTCTATCATTTTCCAAACCGGGTACATCATAACCATTTCAACAAATTAAGGTAAGAATGTATTTTTTAACTTATACGATGGGTACAAAAATTTTCTATAATTATAACAGTAGAGACCCAAATCTTGACGTACATGGACATTACATTAATTTTTCGGAATACATAATACATAACAAAAACTGACATCCAATGACTGTAATAGTTTAGTGTCTTTGGAAACTCGGAACATAATCTTCTTAATCATGTTGAATGATATTCAACGAATCCCATAACGATCTTCCCCATTTGTTATCCTACCAAAACCATTATATAAATCTTGGGGAATGAAAACATATAAAGGGTGATCTCAAATGATTAATAATGTAAAACATAGAGAACATAAAAAAACCCATAAATATTTGACGGTAAAACCATGAACATAAAACATCAAAATCATGAGTAATGACATTAATAATTGAAGTACATAAGGCATGGATTGTAATGAAACACAAATAATGATAAAATAACATGGGAGTAAAACATGTAATTGGGAAAACCCATTAACAACTTGATATTATTTCTATAGTAGTCAAATAATTGCTTCCAAGACCATCATAGTGGACAAAGTCTATTACTGAATCGGGTATACTTGTCGTTCCAGCCCTGTATTACTGAACTATATTTTACATTCCCTTTCAACTATGTCTATCTCATGAGATATAAATCTTTACCCAAGAATTGGAGGGAGATATACAAATGGAGGGAGATATGTCCAACCCATCTCATAATGAAATCATTCTTAGGTGTGCCAGAACATAAAGATAAATGATTCATCATAACCCAATGAATAAAAATTGGTTTCATAAACATCATCCTATCATAACATAATCCATATAAAACAAATGGATATCATTTCATCATAAGAAAAATAAAAACATTTAAATAATAGAGTCATTATTATTGAAATATAATCATACTGAATAATGTCATCTTAGATGGGAAATTGTTTTGATAAAACACTAGAAATGAATTCTTGAGGAAAATATCCTTTCTTCTTCAAAATCATTTTCTTTTCACAAAATTCCATGCAATTTAAAAAAAAGGATTTTTTTTAAAATAGTCATGAAATATTGTAGAGTACGCTTCATGAAAATAAGGTGTTATGAAACTGTAAAAATCCATTCATTCCATATAAGTTAAAAAAACATTATCCTCATACTTTTAACGGAAAAGTTAAAAAGTACCACATATGGTAAGAAAAAGAAATATCCCTTCCATAACACAAAGTAAAAGTCAAAGAGGAGAAAAATGGCTTTAATGATACATGGAATAATATTAAAATCTTCATGAAAAAAAAATTATGGACATGGATGAAAAATGTAACCCTAGTAAATACTTACGTATAAACTATCTCAGATTAAAATGAGATTGAAAAGTTATCCCTTACCTTATGTCCAATTTCTTCTCTATGTGTCAGAGACTACTGTATAGTGGGTGTAAACATATTATTATCTTGTAATAGAATAATTATAATTTTTATGATATCATATATGATTCATGTATGACTATATATTAACCGTTCATTTTACAATTCCTTGTTAAAGCAGTGTTATGGGTAAAATCATTTCATTTATCGTACCTGTTTGGAGTTGTTGTTATTGATTTTATTATTACCTATATCATGATTTACTTAATTCAAGAATTTAATTCCTGATTTATATATCATATATATTCAGTATATATATATAATAGATAGATAAATGAAATGAAATACACCGTTCATGGATATGGTAGGCCGTACGTACGCATGAACGTTGTTTTCCTTACATATTGACTTGAATGGATGTAAGTAGATAACATATATATATATACATAAATATAGTAGATTTATTTATTCATATATTTCTTTTATTTTCAATAAATATACTTTATAATCATTCTTGAATGGTTAACATGGAGAATGAATCTCATCGCGTCGTGGAGTCGGTAATCTGTGCGTACGCACGAGCGATGGTATCATTCCCATAATTATTGAATGGATTTGGAGTGGATTATATAATATCTCAGAACATGTATAATGTTATAATAATAATATATAGTTATTATTTACAACATTATACGCATCCATGTTAGGTGGTGGTAGAAAAACATATTATATCATGGCGTGGATACGGGTTTTCGTACGTACGCACGCGCGGTGATTTTATTTTTCAAATGATGGATAGAAGGTGAAATAGGGCTATTTAATATTTATAATAAAATATAAGTAGATATGTAATACTGATTTAATTACTTTATAATGAAAAAACTAAATAAAAATAAGTAGAAAAAGAAATCAACTTGAAAGAATAGGTAGAAAATATTACATCTTCTTCGACATGCCTCTTTTAAACTTCTTCATAGAGAAATAGAGATTGTATTTTGAGAAGACCAGAACCACTATGATAAAACTATATAGGTTTAGAAGATAAATTTGCAGGGTTTGGCCTAGATTGAAATCTCAAAATTGTGTAATGAGGAGAGGGAGGAGGTTCTCTTTTATTAGGGAGGGGAGGGGAACCTTAGGGAAAACTTAAAATATTATTTTATAATAAATTCATATTCAGTTTATAACAGCTCTAAAGTGAATTATTTTGAACATAGGGTGGGTATGGGTCGAAATACTCTCATCCAATAGGTTTTAGGCATGTTTACGTTACCATTTAAACCTTATCATTTAGATTTAACTCTAGGTTAAACAATTTAACTTTTACTGTGTCTTCTTGTATTCTTCCATTATAAACATACTATAAACGGCCAATCGAATTCCAATTGGTTCATTAATGACATGTATATTATTATATAAGTTTTTTTTCAATCCTTATATATTTATGACCATTATATCATCTAATAGTATAATATTGTTTTTTTAACTCTGTTATGTGAATTTTGACACTATTTCGTATTTTGTTTCCTCTAAATTCATAACGGAATTATTACTTCGAAAACTATTCATCTAGCCTACCCTAATATGTTATATTAACTTATAAAATTATTGTAATTCATAAAAAAGTCTAAAATTACATTTACTTCAGTATTTATAATATCAATTATGTAAATATTACATTAATAATGTAATTATTGTATCATCATTATGGCATAAATTAATTAAATTATTTAATGTCTAAAAAATATAAATAAAATAAATTTATGTAGTAAATTATTTTATATTTTTAATTAATATTTATAGTCGAATTTATATTATGCATATCCCTATATTAAAAATGTTTTCGTTATTAATCTTTGATCTTAACTCTTTTAACTCTTCTTTAAATAAAATAATAATAAGTGTCCAAATCTAATCCATGTGAACCTAAAGGGTAATATTTTATTCATAATGTTTATTTGGTCGAATTACACATATCCAATGGAATTAGGACATGTGTTATGGTAATAATAATATCATTTTTACCCATAATTACCATATTTACATTTAACCGTGTTAAATAAAAGTAAAAACTTACTATTCACCAAAATTATTTTTATTTTATTAAACAAATTTTACTCTTTGATATTAACCATTTATCTTGGATATTAAAAATTCAACACACATGAGCTGTAAGATTATTTTTTATGTTCAATTGAAAATGCTTCTAGAAGGTGGGTAAAAGACGGTAAAATGCTCAATAAAATATTTATATATCTAAATTATTATAAAATGAATCAAATGAATTAAATTGAACTTATATAAGCATTATGTATCCATTTTTACTTAAAATAAATTTAAATTATTATTTAAATAAAAAGTCGGTTTTAACTATTAACTCAGTGGATTCACTATTCAACAAAAATTGAATGTTTTCATAAAAATTCCAAAAATTCTCCATATGCATATTTCGATATTCTGAATCCTAAAATAAAGTCCATTTTGAAAGGTAAAATTTATAAAATTTCAAAAAAGTGGGTATTACTATTCATAAAGGCTAGATTATATAATATTTTAATAACATATCAGTGTTTAGTGAAGTTCGGTACTGCGTACAACACAACCTATCGAGGAAGGTCGCTCTTTGGTGTAATGTAAGGAAAGTCAGGGTAGTGTGTAGGGAAAGCTTCCTTTGGTGTTACGTATAACATAATCAAAATATAGTTCAGTTATACAATAATCAAAATCTATACTTGGTTTTGTGTAAAATGAATTTTATTTCAAATAACTTGAAATTGTGTGCATCACATGCCAAGAATAGTGTTGCGTAAACTTGTAACACCCCGAGATTTTATGAAAAATATTCTTTTTAATTTTTTTAGTGTCTTGTGTTGTACGCTACACCAAAAAGATCTTGCACAACACGCATCCTTGACTTGCCTTTCATTACATGCAATCACGACCTTCCTTGATAGCGTGTGTAGTACGCAATACCGAGTTTCACTAAACAACGATATGCTATTAAAATATTATTAAAACTAGCCGTTATGAATAGTAATAACCACTTTTTGATATTTTCTAAATTTTATTTTTCATAATGGAATTTAATTTTGGATTCGTAATATCGAAATTATCTTAGGGTGAAATTTTGGTGATTTTCGGATAAATTTCATATTTTGATGAATAGTGGAAATTACTAAATTTTAATTAAAAACAAATTTTTCAATCGAAATAATTAATAGTGATAAATTATTAATTTGAGTGGTTTTAAAGTATATTTAGAATATATTTTTACAATTTAATACAATGATGGTCATTGGATGTAATTTCACATTTAAACCAGTTATAAACAAGTTTCAATCTTTTGATAGTTATTATCTCTTAAAAACACACTATTTGTTTTGATGACGGGAAATAATTTTTAAATTAGTTAATGCAACTGATATGTTTTTAATTTGGTAGAATAGACATCATTTTTTGAGTTCATAATTTAAAATATAGCTTAGGACTAATTTTTTGTATTTTTCTGAAAACATTCACTTTTTGATGAATAGTGAAACCACTAAGTGGTAGTTAAAAAAAACTGAATTGTTCATAAAACTTAATTTTACCGCTTCTGTTAGTGGAATTTCAAAAATCCGAGAGACATGGTTGATGTCAGTAAGTAAAATGTGGTTCAATGAGATGAAAATAATTTTTTGGTGAATAGTAACTTTTTACTTTTTTTTACCACGGTTAAAAGTAAATAGGGTAATTAAGGGTAGAAATGATATTATTATTACCATAACACATGTACTAATTCTATTGGACAAGTGTAATTCGACCAAAAAAAACTTAGGAATAAAATATGACCATTTAGGCCCACTTGGATTAGATTAGGACATTTATTATTAATTTATTTAAAGAAGTTTTAAAAGAGTTAAAATCAATGTTTATTTACTAAAACATTTTTAATATGGAGTTATACATAATATAAATTCGACTATAAATATTCATTTGAAAGATAAAAAGATTTCTTACATAATGGTATTTTATTTGTAATTTTTAGACATTAAATAATTTAATTTATTTATGACACAAAGATGATGCAGTAATTATCTTATTAATGAAATATTGAAATAATTGATGTTATAAATACCCAAATAAATTTAATTTGAGACTTTTTATGAATTAAAATAATTTTATAGGTTAATATGACATGTTAGTATTAATGTAAATAACTTTTTTTGAACTTATCATTCTGTTATGAGTTTCACAAAAATCAATTACTAAATAGTGTCAAAATTGACATAAAATAGTTTTTAAAACAAATATTATATTATTAATTGTTATTTTATTCCTAAAAATCTAAGGTTCGGACAATTGACTTAGATAAGGTTATATGTATTAATAATAAATAATTTAGGGTTCTTTTGGCTTCTTATAGTATGTTTATTAACCTTATAGTGTAAGAACACAAGAAGACACGGTAAAAGTAAAATTATTTAACTTAATGTTAAATATAAATGATAAGGTTAAAATAGGAATATAAACTTGTCTAAATTCTATTGGATGAGAGGATTTCGACCCATCCCCACCTTAGCCTCGAAATAAATCAAATAGGAGCTATTTAAAACCGAACTTGACTTTATAATAAAATAATATTTTTTAGTTATTCCAAAGGTGCCCCTCTCCTCCCTTATAAAAGCGCACCCCCTCCCTCTCTTCCTCACACAACTTTGAGCCTTCAAGCACGGCCAAACCCTGCCAAATTCTCTTCTCCACTTCCCTAGAAACATCCTAGAGGTTCTGGTCTTCCTCAATGACCAATTTTAGTTCCCTAAGAGGAGGTCTCAAAAAGGCGCTTCAAAGAAAAGGCAATTTCTGTTACCAATTCTTTCACCTTTATTTCTTCTTCCACTTCTTCTTCTTAGGTTGTTTCATTATGAAGTAATAACATCAGTATCACTAATATACTGAAATGTTATTATAAGTATTAAACAATCTTAATTCACCATCTATCCATCCTACGGAAAACGAAATCACCACGCGTGCATACATACGGAATACCGTCTCCACGCCGTGCTGTAATCTGTTTTTCCACCAACACCTTACATGGATGGGTATTATGGTGTATAGAATAACTATACATAGTTATTATTACATCATAATGATTCTGATATATTGTATCATCCACTCCAGTTCAATTAAATAATTATTGAAATGATATCATCGCTCGTGCGTACGTACGGACTACCGTCTCCACGACGCGATGAGATTCATTCTCCATGTTAACCATTTAAGAATGATTATAAAGTATATATAAGAAATAATAATGAAATATATGACATTATAAAGCTACTGGATTTATGTTTATATATATGTATTTCATCTACTTAATTCCACTCAATTCAATAAGGAAATGAAAATAGCGTTCATGCGTACGTACGGCCTACCGTCTCCATGAACGGTGTATTTCTTTCCATTTATCGATCAATTATATATATGTATATTCTGAATATATATGATATATAAATCATGTTTTATATTCTATAATTAATTAATAATTATCTAAGTAATCATATGAATAATTACAAGTTAAAACATGAACGACAAATGAGACGATTTTACCCAAAACGCTACTTTAACATGAATTTACAAAAGAACGGGTAATATAAAGTCATAAGTGAACCATATATGATATAATAACAATGAATATGATTCTGTAATAAGTCAATGACATTATTTAAATCATTATACAGGAGTTTCGGACACATACGAAGCAAATCGGACCTAAGGTAAGGGAAATATCTCAATCTCATTTTTATCCGAGATTGTTTATACTTTGGTATTTACTGGGGTTATTTCAATAATTCATGACCATGTTTTATAAAATTGTTTTCATGTATGTTTAAATTACATTTACCCATTCTTGGATTTGACTACATGGTATGTAAGGAATCTTTATTTTGTTTACGTTACGAGGTACTTTTTGACTTTTCCGACAAAAGTACGAAGAATGTTTTTTTTAACTTATACGGCATGAATGGATTTTTAAAACATTATTTACAAGAAGCTTCCTTTACAAGTTTTGAAGTTTATTTTTAATCAACTTCTTTTAGTTTAAAACTGTATGACATGTTAAGAAAGGAAAATGTTTTTTAAGTAGAAAGGATATTTTCCTCAAGAATGGAGTTCAAGTTTTTTGTCAAAATTATTTTCCATCTAAGATAATAAAGGGTTCTGTTTCTATCCCTATTATTACATGGATTTGATTATGTTGTGATGGAAATATTTTTATGAAATCTTTTATCTTATACGAATTGTTTTATGATGTCAAAATGTTTAAAGATTCCCATTTTTATTACATGGGTTATGCAATGATGTATGATTTATGATTTTGTGGCACACATAAGAATGGTATCATTATGACATGGGTGGGACCTATATCCCCCTCCAATGCATTGGGTAACAATTTTATATCTCATGAGATAGACATGGCTGGAACGGTAGGTTATACCGGTTCAGTGAAATAGGACTGAAACGAGGGTGACTCGGTTCATAAAGGGACTTTGTCCACTATGATAGTCTTGGCAATGAGGCTTGACAAACAAGAAATGATTCTCTATGATTATGTGTGTATGCCACAAAGTTTCATGTTTTAAGTTATGATTATTGTGATTACATTTCAATTCCATGATTTATCCCATGTTATGAAATTATGATCTCTTTTCCAGGTTAAGATTTCCAAAAGTGATGTGCTTATATATATGATGTGATTGATATTTCTTTTTTTTACCCTTACTGAGAATTTGAGCTCACCCTTTTATGTTTCCTATTCCCCACGATATAAAGAATGGTTTTAGGTATTAAAAAAAGGAAGATCTTTATGGGAGATGTTGAAGATATTTCACCAGGATTAGAAGATTATATTTCGAGTTTCCAAATACACTAAACTATTACGATTCTTATGTGTGTGTTTTTGTTATGTACTAAGTATTCCGCAAATGTAATGTAATGTCAATGTACGTCAATCTTCGGGCCTCGACAGTTGGTATCAGAGGAAAGGTTTAGTCATCCTTTGGAAACTAGGATGCGAAAACGTTATTGAGATCCCTAGAGATATTTCTAAGGTATGTCTAGGGATGTACCTAATGATAAGTATACGTATATGATATAGTCCTAGAACTATGGTAACGATATTAGATTAAACCAAAGATGTTAGATATTGAAGTTACTCCCCCTTTATTATTCTTTTTGGCTCTATCACTATTCTTTTTGGGTTTTAGAAAATGGCTGGAAACAAGATGATTCATGATAATGGAGGATATTATGGAAAATGGAATGATATTCTTCATGAGAATCCAAATGAAATGGGATTTGGAAGTCCAACCATCATTATTATTCCGAATCAGCAATCTCATAATATGATCAATAAACTCAAATTTGGTAAGTTTCCTGACTCGGCTAATAAGGGAAAGATGGAGTTTCATGATGGTCATAGAGGAAAGAAAGTTCAATTTCCCCTATGTAAATCATGTGGGAAGAGGCATCAAGGAGAATGTTTCAAAGGGACTAGAAGATGCTTTGGGTGTGGAAAAGAAGGACACAAAGCTAGTAAGTGCAAAGTAAAAGGTTCAGTTAACACTAGGGATGAGGATAATGGTATTTCTACGACATCAGCAATGGTTAAATGTTTTAAATGTGGAATGTACGGGCACTATGAAAACCAATCCTCTAAGGGAAAGTCTCATGAAGAGAATCAGTATGGTCGTATGGGTAGTATTTATGTGGATGATGATGAAGAGACTACAAATGATATGTGAGATGAAAGAATTGTTGAAGCTCGGTCAATGTTTTAAGAATGTAGTGGAATGATTACATGTTTATCAAGTGTAATGTTGTATAAGTAATCTCATGGTACTATGGAATAAAGAGACATCTAAGGATTGTTACACTATTTTCTTTCCTTAAGTTTTGAAAGCATGTGATGAATGGTACCAGTATTTTTGGAAAGTAGATGATATGCGCATAATGAAGGGACACGAAGATAATGAGATGTTTGATTGTATTCATGAGCTCATGATTGATATAAGGACTAAGTATATAGAATTTTGAGGATTTTGGTATGTGGAAAGAGTTATATTTTGATAGCACTCATGTTTTGAATAAGATTCAATGGCTATTCATTTTTCAAGAGATTACATGATTGTGGTATTCACATGACTGTAAATGTGACAAACAAGATATATGAGGGATAAATGATGGCATTCACGTGATCATTTTCTCTATACTATGAGCTTGGACCGAAGTATTTTAGATAAGCCTAAATATTGGAATGGATTATGTTGGACATAAGTTAGGATAAAACGTTTTTCGATATTATTGATAGGATGTTATAGTAATATAGCTTTAGAAAAAGGACAACCTGCACGACGGGCGACAACCCATCGCGTCGGAAAAGGCCGTGGGAATCGAACCCACAACCGAAGTGCGACTGGCCTTTATTTCCTACCACTGGCCTACAGGAAGTCCATGTTTAGTAGAAACTAGTTTTATTATATTAAGCAGTATGATATATGAAGTATAAGTCCATTTTAGGAACCATATATGATTAATCTCACTATAGAATGACTTATGTATATTTAATAACTTTTGTTAAAATTTTGTTTGAAACAGATGGAATGACCCATCATTCTATCACATGATCTGTTAACACTTCACGAATAAAAAATTCAACTTCATTTCTTTAAGAGATGAAGTGGAAATTGTTCAAACCACGAACAATAGTGAGATTGTACAAAAATCAAGTAAGTATTTCTTCTAATTCAAAATTTTCATCTTTAGGAAAATGATATTGAAAACCAAAAATGTTTTCCTAGTGATCTTATATCTGATTAATCAGATGGTACCCTAGATCATCACAAATTTATGGCTTTGCGATTGTTGGATTTTTCATAGCCATGTTCTCCACCACTCTCCATCAGAACATGATTGTTAGATTTTTCGTCCATATCCATATTTTCACCTATGTGGAAACCCAGTGATTACTTTATTTGGGTAACCGTTACATTTCATAATTTTGTTTTTAAAGATTGGTTTTGGTATTCCTTTTTACGATGTGGGTTTCTATTAAATAATCTTTCAAATAGTAAACCATTTATAACCCCGACGAATTTCGAGGGCAAAATTCATTTTAAGGGGGGTAGAATGTAACACCCCGAGATTTTATGAAAAATATTCTTTTTAATTTCATTAATGTCTTGTGTTGTACGCTACACCAAAAGGAGCTTGCACAACACGCATCCTTGACTTGCCTTTCATTACACGCAATCACGACCTTCCTTGATAGCGTGTGTAGTACGCAATACAGAGATTCACTAAACAACGATATGCTATTAAAATATTATTAAAACTAGCCGTTATGAATAGTAATAACCACTTTTTGAAATTTTGTAAATTTTATTTTTCAAAATGGAATTTATTTTTGGATTCTTAATATCGAAATTAGCTTAGGGTTAAATTTTGGTGATTTTCAGATAACTTTCATATTTTGATGAATAGTAGAAATTACTAAATTTTAATTAAAAACAACTTTTTCAATCGAAATAATTAATAGTGATAAATTGTTAATTTGGGTGGTTTTAAAGTATATTTAGAATATATTTTTACAATTTAATACAATGATGGTCATTGGATGTAATTTCACATTTAAACCAGTTATAAACAAGTTTCAATCTTTTGATAGTTATTATCTCTTAAAAAACGCTATTTGTTTTGATGACGAGAATTAATTTTTAAATTAGTTAATTCAACTGATATGTTTTGAATTTGGTAGAATAGACATCATTTTTTGATTTCATAATATCAAATATAGCTTAGGCCTAATTTTTGGTATTTTTCTGAAAACTTTCATTTTTTGATGAGTAGGGAAACCACTAAGTGGTAGTTAAAAAAACTTAATTGTTCATAAAACATAATTTTACCACTTCTGTGAGTGGAATTTCAAAAATCCGAGAGACACGGTTGATGTCAGTAAGTACAATGTGGTTCAATGAGATGAAAATAAATTTATTGGTGAATAGTAACTTTTTACTTTTTTTTCACGGTTGAAAGTAAATAGGGTAATTAAGGGTAGAAATGATATTATTATTACCCTAACACATGTCCTAATTCTATTGGACAAGTGTAATTCGACCAAAAACAAACTTAGGAATAAAATATGACCATTTAGGCCCACTTGGATTAGATTAGGACATTTATTATTAATTTATTTAAAGAAGGGTTAAAAGAGTTAAAATCAATGTTTATTTACTAAAAAAATTTAATATGGGATTATACATAATATAAATTCTACTATAAATATTCATTAGAAAGCTAAAAATATTTCCTACGTAATGGTATTTTATTTGTAATTTTTAAACATTAGATAAATTATTTTATTTATGACACAACGATGATGCAGTAATTATCTTATTAATGAAATATTGACATAATTTATGTTATAAATACCGAAATAAATATAATTTGAGACGTTTTATGAATTCCACTAATTTTATAGGTTAATATGACATGTTAGTATTGATTTAATTAACTTTTTTAGAACTTATAATTTTTTTATGATTTTCAAAAAAATCAATTACTAAATAGTGTCAAAATTGACATAAAATAGTTTTTAAAACAAATATTATATTATTAATTTTTATTTTATTCCTAAAAATATAAGGTTCGGCCAAATGACTTATATAAGGTTATATATATTAATTATAAACAATTTTGGGTTCTTTTGGCTTCTTATAGTAAGTTTATTAACCTTATAGTGTAAGAACACAAGAAGACACGGTAAAAGTAAAATTATTTAACTTAATGTTAAATATAAATGATAAGGTTAAAATAGGAACCTAAACCTGTCTAAATTCTATTGGATGAGAGGATTTCGACCCATCCTCACCTTATCCTAGAAATAAATCAATTTGGAGCTATGTAAAACCGAACTTGACTTTATAATAAAATAATATTTATAGTTATTCCAAAGGTGCCCCTCTCCTCCCTTATAAAAGGGCACCCCCTCCCTCTCTTCCTCACACAACTTTGAGCCTTCAATATCGGCCAACCCCTGCCAAATTCTCTTTTCCACTTCACTAGAAACATCCTAGAGGTTCTCGTCTTCCTAAAAGACCAATTTTAGTGCCCTAAGAGGAGGTCTCAAAGAGGCGCTTCAAAGAATAGGTAATTTCCGTTACCAATTCTTTCACCTTTATTTCTTCTTCCACTTCTTCTTCTTAGGTTGTTTTATTATGAAGTAATAACATAAGTATCACTCATATACTGATATGTTATTATAAGTATGAAACAATCCTAATTCACCATCTATCCATCCTACGTAAAACGAAATCACCGCACGTGCGTACGTACGGAATACCGTCTCCACGCCGTGGTGTAATCTGTTTTTCCACCAACACCTTACATGGATGGGTATTATGGTGTAAAGAATAACTATACATAGTTATTATAACATCATAATTATTCTGATATATTGTATCATCCACTACAATTCAATTCAATAATTATGGAAATGATATCATCGCTCGTGCGTACGTACAGACTGCCGTCTCCACGACGCGATGAGATTCATTCTCCATGTTAACCATTTAAGAATGATTATAATGTATATATAAGCAATAATAATGAAATATATGACATTATAAAGATACTGGATTTATGTGTATATATATGTATGTCATCTACTTAATTCCACTCAATTCAATAAGGAAACGAAAACAGCGTTCATGCGTACGTACGGCCTACCGTCTCCATGAACGGTGTATTTCTTTCCATTTATCGTTCCATTATATATATGTATATTCTGAATATATATTATATATAAATCATTTTTTATATTCTATAATTAATTAACAATGATCTAATTAATCATATGAATAATTACAAGTTAAAACACGAATGACAAATGAGACGATTTTACCCAAAACGCTACTTTAACATGAATTTACAAAAGAACGGGTAATATAAAGTCATAAGTGAACCATATATGATATAATAACAATTTATATGATTTTGAAATAAGTCAATGACATTATTTAAATCATTATACAGGAGGTTCGGACAAATACGAAGCAAATCGGACTTAAGGTAAGGGAAATATCACAATCTCATTTTTATCCGAGATTGTTTATACCTTGGTATTTACTGGGGTTATTTCAATAATTCATGTCCATGTTTTATAAAAGTGTTTTCATGTATGTTTAAATTCCTTTTTACCCATTTTTGTATTTTACTACATGGTATGTAAGGAATCTTTATTTTGTTTACGTTACGAGGTACTTTTTGACTTTTCCGACAAAAGTACGAAGAATTTTTTTTTAACTTATACAGCATGAATGGATTTTTAAAACATTATTTCCAAGAAGCTTCCTTTACAGGTTTTCAAGTTTATTTTTAATCAAATTATTTTTGTTTAAAATTGTATGACATGTTATGAAAGGAAAATGTTTTTTAAGTAGAAAGGATATTTTCCTCAAGAATGGAGTTCAAGTGTTTTGTCAAAATTATTTTCCATCTAAGATAATAAAGGGTTCTGTTTCTATCCCTATTATTACATGGATTTTATTATGTTGTGATGGAAATATTTTTATGAAATATTTTATCTTATATGAATTGTTTTATGATGACAAAATGTTTAAAGATTCCCATTTTTATTACATGGGTTATGCAATGATGTATGATTTATGATTTTGTGTCACACATAAGAATGGTATCATTATGAGATGGGTGGGACCTATATCTCCCTCAAATGCATTGGGTAAAGATTTTATATCTCATGAGGTAGACATGGCTGGAATGGTAGGTTATACCGGTTTAGTGAAATAGTACTGAAACGAGGGTGACTCGATTCAGAATGGAACTTTGTCCACTAAGATAGTCTTGGCAATGAGTATTGACTAACAAGAAATGATTCTCTATGATTATGTGTGTATGCCACAAAGTTTTATTTTTTATGTTATGATTATTGTGATTACATTTCACTGCCATGATTTATCCAATGTTATGAAATTATGATCTCTTTTGCAGGTTAAGATTTCCAAAAGTTATGTGCTTATGTATATGATTTGATTGATATTTCTTTTTTTACCCTTACTGAGCATTTGAGCTCACCCTTTAATGTTTTCTTTTCCCCGGGATATAAAGAAAGGTTTTAGTTATTAAAAAAAGGAAGATCTTTATGGGATATGTTGAAGATCTTTCACCAGGATTAGAAGATTATATTCTGACTTTCCAAAGAAACTAAACTATTACGATCATTGTGTGTGTGTTTTTGTTATGTACTAAGTATTCTTCAAATGTAATGTAATGTAAATGTACGTCAAGCTTCGAGCCTCTACAATACTACTTTCTAATACGGTGTTGCACATAGAACAAGCTAATCTTGGTGAAGCGTACAACGAAATACATAAAAGAAATTAAGAATAATAATTCTCATAAAATCTCGAGTGTGTTACATTCTACCCCCCTTAAAATGAATTTCTCCCTCCAAATTCATCAGGGTTATAAATAATTTTCTACTTGAAAGTGTCTTTCATAGAAACCCACATCATAAAAATGAATATTAAATCATAATTTTAAAATGGAACATTAGAAACATAACGAATACCCAAAGTAACTCATCACTAGGTTCCCACATAAGAAAATATAGATGAAAATATGGATATGGAAGGGAAATATAACCATCATGTTCTGATAGAGGGTGGTAGAGAACATGGCTTTGAAAAAGCAAAAAATCATAAAGCCATAAATTTGTGATGATCTAAGGTACCATATGATTCATCGGATATGAGGGTACTAGGACAACATTTTTGGTTTTCAATATCATTTCCCTAAAGTTGTAAATTTTATATTAGAATAAATACATACTTGATTTTGGTACAATATCACTATTGGTCATTCCATGAACAATTTCCACTTCATATCTTAATGAAATAATGTTCACTTTTTCATTTGTGAATTGTTAACAGATCATGTGATAGAATGATGGGTCATTCCATATGTCTCAAACAAAAGGTTAGAAAAAGATATCAAAAATACAAAGGTTCATCTATGGGGAGGTTAATTGTATATGATTCAAAAAATGGACTTATACTTCATCTATAATACTTATTAATAAAATAAAACTAGTTTCTACTAACCAGGGACTTCTCGTAGGCCAGAGGTAGGTGATAAAGGCCTATCACACTTCAATTGTGGGTTCCATTCCCACAAACTTGTCTGACGCAACTAGTTGTCGCCCGTCCTGCAGGTTTTCCTTTTTCTAAAACTACACTATTATAAAAGTATAGAAATAATATTGAAAAAAGTTATATCCTTAACCATTACTATATGATGTCTAACATAATCTATTCCAATCTATAGACTTATCCAAAATACATCTGTCCAATCTCATAGTATAAAGAAAATGATTACTGGAAAGGACACATAACAAACATGTGAATACCATCATTTATCCCCCATATATCATATGGTATATCTTGTTGATCGAATTCCAATAATGTGAATACCTTAATCATGTATTCTCTTGAAATATAAATTACCATAGAACCTTAGTGACAACATGAATGCTATAAAATGGTAAATCTTTCCATATACCAAAATCCCAAAAATTTTATATACTCAAACCATGATATCACATTATCCTTTTATCAGTCATAAGCTCATTAATACTATCAAACATATTATTTTCTCCTTATCAATTCATTATTCGCATATCATCTACTTTTCAAAAATAATTCAATCACTTTTCATGGTACGATTCATTATATAATTTCAAATACTCAAGGAAATAAAACAGTGTAACAATCCTCAGATTTTTAATTATTCCATAGTACCATATATTATTCTTGATAAACATGCAATCATTCCACTACATTCTCAATCCATTGACCGAGATTCATCATTTTATTCTTCAACACTTCTTTCATCTCATATATCATTTGTAGTGTCTTCATCATCATCAACATAAATAATACCCATGAGACCGTTTTGATTATCGTCAGGAGATTTTCCCTTAGGGAATTGGATTTCATAATACCCATAAATTCCACATTTAAAACATTTAACCGTTGTTGATGTCTTAGCATTACCATTATCCTTGTCCATTGAGTTAACTAAACCTTTTCCTTTTCAATTACTAGCTTTGTGTCCTTCTTTTCCACACCCAAAGCATCTTCCAGTTCCTTTGAAACATTATCCTTGATGACTCTTTCAACATGACTTACATGAGAGAAATTGAAATTTCTTTCCTCTATGATCATTATGAAACTCCATCATTCTCTTTTTAGCTGAGTCATTTATCTTACCAAAGTTAAGATTATTGATCATATTATGAGCTTTTTTATTAGGAATAATAATGATGTTTCACCTTCAAAATACTGTTTCATTTGGTAGCTCGTGAAGAATATCATTCCATTGTCCATCATATTCTCCATTAACATGAATCTTCATGTTTCCATCCATTTTCTAAAACCCAAAAAGAATATTTTGAGGGGAAAAAATCACGCTAGGAAAACAGCATAATATAAGGGGTGTACCTTAAATATCTAAGATCATATGTTTAATTCGATGATCATTACTGTAATTCTAGGACTATATCATATACTTATACTTAACCTTAGGGACATCCCTAAACATACCATAGAAATATCTCGAGGGATCTCACTATAGTTTTCGCATCCTAGTTTCCAATGGTTGACAAAACCATCGCTCTGATAAAAACTTTATAGACCCAAAGCATTATGTACATGGACATTACATTACTTTTCTAGAATACTTATTACATAACAAAACTGGTATCCAATGACCGTAATAGTTTAGTGTCTTTGGGAACTCGGAACATAATCTTCTAATCATGTTGAATGATCTTCAACATCTCCCATAAAGATCGTACCATTTTGTTTTCCTACATACACAATTTTTTATATCCTAGGGAAAGAAAAAATATAAAGGTTGAGCTCAAATTATCAGTAAGGGAAAACATAGAGAACATAAAACAACCCATAAACATTTGAACGTAAAACCATAAACATAAAACATCAAAATCATGAGTAATGTCATAAATCATGGCAGTACATAAGGCATAGATTATAATGGAACATCAATAATGATAAAATAGCATCGATATAAAACATGTAATTGTGACAAATAATGATTCACTTGATATTATTTCCACTGTAGTCAAAGCTATGCTTCCAAGAACATCATAGTGGACAATGTCCATTACTGAATGGGGTTTTCTTTCAGATCCATCCCTTTAATATTGAATCGTATTTTACTTGTCGTTCCATCCATGTCTATCTCATGAGATCTAAATATTTACCCAATGCATTGGAGGGAGATATAGGTCCCACCCATCTTATAATGAAATCATTATTACGTGTGCCACAACATAAGCATAAATCATTCATCATAACCTAAAGAATAAAAATGGGTTTCATAAACATCATCTCATCTTAACATAATCCATATAAAAAATGGATATCATTTAATCATAAGAAAAATAAAACCATGTAAATAATAGAGACATTATACTTGAAACATAATCATACTAAATGATGTCATCTTAGATGGGAAATAATTTTGATAAAACACTTGAAATGAAATCTTGAGAAAAATATCTGTTCTTCTTCAAAATCAATTTATTTTAACAAATTTCCAGGCAATTTTAAAGGAAAATTATTTTTTAAAAATATTCATGAAATATTGTAGAGTAATATTAATGAAAATAAGGTGTTATGAAACCGTAAAAATCTGTTCTTTCCTTATAAGTTAAAAAATCATTCTTCTCCTACTTTTAACGGAAAAGTCAAAAAATACCACATATGGTAAAAAAAAATATTCCTTCCATAACACAAATTAAAAGTAAAAGAGGGGTAAAAATGACTTTAAAAAAACATGGAATAATATTAAACACTTTATGGAAAACATTTTTATGGACATGGATGAAAAATATAACCCCAGTAAATACTTTTGTATAAGAAATCTCATATAAAAATGAGATTGCAAAATTATCCCTTACCTTATTTCCAATTTCATCCATATGTGTCTGATAATCTAGTATAGTGGGTTTAAACAAATTATTATCTTGGAACATAATCATAATAATATTTATGAAATCATATATGAGTCACTTATTTCTTTATATTAACCGTTAATTTGTCAATTCCATGTTAAAGGAGTGTTTTGGGTAAAATCATTTCATTTATGATAGGTGTTGGGACTTGTTGTTCTTGATATTATTATTACTTATAAAATTTTTTACTTACATAAAGAATTTAAATCATGATTTAAATATCATATATATTCAGTATATATATATGATATATGGATAAATGAAATGAAATACACCATTTGTGGAGATGGTAGGCCGTATGTACGCATGAACGATGTTTTCCTTACCTTATTGACTTGAATTGAAGTAAGTAGATGACATATATATATACATATACATAAATATAGATTCTTTATTATGTCATAAATTTCATTATTATTCATTATATATACATTATAATAAATGTTGATTGGTTATCACGGAGAATGAATCTCCTCACAGTGTGGAGATGGTAATCGTGCGTACGCACGAGTGATGATATTGTTACCATAATTATTGAATGAAATTGTAGTGGATGATATAATATCTCAGTACTTGTATCATGTTATAATAATTATATATAGTTATTCTTTACACCATTATAACCATTCATGTATGGTGGTGGTAGAAAAATATATTACACCTCGGTGTGGTGACAGAATTCCGTACGTACGCACGCACTGTGATTTTATTTCTCATAGGATAAATATAAAGTAAAATAGTGTTTTTTCATATTTATAATAACATATAAGTATATTATTAATACTTATGTTATTACTTTATATTGAAACCACTAAATAAGAGGAAGTAGAAGAAGAAAGAAACATGAAAGAATCGGTAGAAGAGATTACTTCTTCTTCAACATGCCTCTTTTAAACATCATCTAAGGGAAATATAGTTGGTCTTTTCAGAAGAGAAAAACCGATATTATATAAATATAGAGGTTTAGAGGGGGAATTTTCAGGGTTTTTCGGATCTTGAATGATCCAAAATGTGTAAAGAGGAGAGGGAGGAGGTTCCCTTTTATAAGGGAGGAGAGGGACACCTTAGGGAAAACTTAAAATATTATTTTATAATAAATTCATATTCGGTTAATAATGGATCCAAAGTGAATTATTTAGAGGATAGGGTGGGTATTGGTTCAAATCGTTTCAACTGATAGGTTTTAGACAGGTTTAGGTTACCATTTTAACCTTATCATTTAGATTTAACTCTAAGATAAATAATTTAACTTTTATCTTGTCTTCTTGTATTCATACACTATAAACATACTATATACAGCCAATAGAACCCCAATTGGTTCATTAATGTCACATATATTATTATATAAGTATTTTTTCCGAACCTTATATTTTTAGGACCCTTATTTCAATTAATAATATAATATATGTTTTAAAAACTCTTTTATGCAATTTTGACACTAGTTGGTATTTTGTTTCTCTAAATTCATAACAGCCTTATTACTTCAAAAAAAATTCATATAACCGACCCAAATAAGTTATATTAACCAATAAAATAATTTTAATTCATAAAAGGTCTCATATTACATTTATTTGGGTATTTATAATATCAATTATGTTAATATTTCATTAATAAGTTAATTACTGCATCATCGTTTTGACATAAATAAATTAACTTATATAATGTCTAAAAAATAAAAATAAAATAAAATTATGTAGTAAATTAGTTTATCATTCTAATTAATATTTATAGTAGAATATATCTTATGTATAACCCTATATTAAAAATGTTTTAGTTATTAAACATTGATTTTAACACTTTTAACTCATCTTTAAATAAAATAATAATAAGTGTCCTAATCTAATCCAATTCGACCCAAAGGGTAATATATTATTAGTAAGGTTGTTTTTGGTCTAATTAAAATTATCCAATAGAATTCAAAAATGTGTTAGGGTAATAATAATATCATTTTAACCCTTAATTACCCTATTTACCTTTAGCTGTGGTAAATCAAAATATAAAGTTACTATTCACCAAAACTTATTTTTAACTTATTGAAACACATTTTACTCCTTGATATTAACAGTGTCCCTAACATTTTCAAAATTAAACTCATATAAGCTGTAAATTTATGTTTTATTTACAATTCCAAATGCTTCTAGGAGGTGGGTAAAAGACGGTAACAAGTTCAGTAAAATTTTTATATATCTAAATTATTATAAAATGACCCCAATAAATTACATTGAACTTATATAGATATTATATATCTATTTTAAACTAAAATAAATTTAAATTATTATTTAAATAAAAATTCAGTTTTAACCAATATCTAAGTGTTTTCACTATTCGTAAAAAATTGTAAGTTTTCAGAAATATACCAAAAATTCAACCTAGGCTAATTTCAATATTCAGAATCCAAAAATGAAATTCATGTTGAAAGATAAAATTTATAAAATTTCAAAAAGTGGGTATTAATATTCATATAGGCTGGTTTATATAATATTTTAATAACATATAGTTGTTTACTGAAACTGGGTATTGCTTACAACACAAGCTATCGAGGAAGGTACATCTTTCGTGTAATGTAAGGAAAGTCATGGTTGCATGTAGGGAAAACTTACTTTGGTGTTGCGTATAACATACTCAAAATATAGTTCATCTATACATTAATAAAAATCTATACTTGGTGTTGTGTAAAATGAATTTTATTCGAATGAACTTGAAATTGTGTGCATCACAAGCCAAGAATAGAGTTGCGTAAAGTACAAGCTAGTACGGCTTTGCGTATAGCGCAAGATAATCTTGGTGAAGAATAAAACAAATAACATAAATGAAATTAAAAAGAATAATTCTCATAAAATCTCGGGGTTTTACAATAACATTCTCTAAGATTCCATTAAAATATTATAATAATATTTTCCAAAAATATGTTTTCATTTATAATTATTTTAACTATTAAAGGATTTAATAATATAAAGAGATGTTTCTCTCAAATAGTTTTGATTTCCTCTATGTCAACATACTATGATGTATTTTACTTTTATTTGATGTTGATTTATTATGATATAGATCTTTCGTACTGTATTCAAGGTTTTGTGACATGTTTGACTATAGATGTGTAATTTTAATTTTATTCACGGTTTATGTTTGAAGAACTATGATTTAATTTGTTAGTTTTAATATGAATATTTATGTTATTTTTCAGCCTTTTCATATTATAAATGCATTATACTTAGTATGTGATGGGTGGATCTCTCTATAACTCCTCGATGCATCTTTATGTCTCATGAGACAAACTATTGTCTTAGTACAAGGCCTTGACAAAATTAAATCTGAAGTCTGTGCATGATTCATGAATATGTGGTTACGATGTCCGGTAGTGTTCATTCCATCATTATGGAATTAGTTATTAATATTAAAATAGATTGTTAAACTATTAGAATATCCTTGTGAATAATTAAATGGAATTATATTCATTTATACATTCCAAATAATGTTAATGTTTAAGTTTAAAAAGGCTTTTGTTTAAGTCTTATACATTTTCATAAATGATTATGATAATTTATAAATGTTTTTTCTATATTATAATCCTTAGTGATCATATGATCTCACACCCTTTAAATGTTTTATTTTTTTGAGGTTGTGAAAAAGTAATTTATATTTGACATACATGGATATGCTAAGAGATATATGTGTGTTCAACATGGGAAAATGTAGTTGTTTTTATTATTCTTATTTCATTAATTAATGTAAATCTTATGTATGTATCCATTACCGCAAATGTTGCAAAAATAATCAGTCTTTTGAGATTTGATCCATTTTTATCATCCTATAGTTATGTTATAATTCACTGAATCATGGTAACTTGGATTAGGCATTATAGTAGGTATTAGATGAAATTTAGTACAAAATTTTGAAACTATATTTGAAAAAACTATTATTACAGAACATTTCCCTAAGATAGAATATTAGTATTAGTATTAAAGAAAATCCTTAAATTTTGGAATATATTAAGATGTAAATTAGATATTATTGTTTAAGGTTAAAATATTTCATAAGATTATTTTTGGATTGTTATAAAAGGACAACCAAGAGGTCAGGCGACAACCTTCCACGTCCGACAAGGCTGCGAGACTTTAACACACATCTAAAGGGAGGTAAGGGAGCATACCCTACCACTGAAATACATGGCGTCGTGGTTGCTATAATGACCTTTTTTAAAATGTTCTGACAAATGAATTATTAATTTAATTTTTGAAACCCTATATGATTAGGACAAATAGAATATTTTGGAGTTTTATTATCTTTAGTATTGAAAGATGTGTTTGTGGTAGAAATTAGTTAAAGGATGGAACTATACATTTCAGGTATTTTTTCTCAATCTATGAAGACATTAAATATTAAAAATTAGGGAAAGGATCCTAAAACAAAAAATTTCTTATCCAAATTCCTTTTGTTTTTGTTGAACTAATGATATTATAAATAATCATATATTTTTTCCTTTGAGGCCCATAATTTTCCAATCACTTGTTTGTAATTATGAATTCAATCACTCCTTATAAATATTTACGTTTTTACTCCAATTATAATTTCCACCAATGTTCTCATATTCAAAAATCCTAATTTTGTCGTCACTTTTTCATTTAATTATCCTTCTTATTAAGACTAAAATTTATTAACCCTATTTCTGATGTGTGATTTCCACCAAGGTATTTTCTATGGTTTACATTTTTTTCAAAGAACAATTTCATATTTCATGGATAAAATTTATTGAAGGAGAGAATAATGTAACACTATAAGATTCCATTATATGTTTATCTTGTAATAATATGATATCGTGTGATGTATGTAACATCGAGTTCACGAACACCACGACCTTTCAACATAGTCATTTAAAATTTTTTTGGTATATTAATAAAAACATTTTTATTTTTATATATATCCAATATAATTTTAAAAGTCATATTTTGTGTTTCTTAGACATAATATAAGCACAAATTCAATTTTTCTTATAAAAATAGTATTTTTTAAAAAAATGTTGTTTTTCCGCCTTTTAATTGAAACCCCTTTTTAAATCAAATATTTCAAACTTCTATATATTTCATATGATTAAATTAAATTATTATTTATATTCATGCCATAAAAATATTAGTATGGATAAATGTTTTTTGTTTTGATTGATAACTTTCATATTATGATTAATAGTGAAGGATACGAAATTCTAATTGAAAAAAACTTTTTAATTTTAAATAATTTATAGTGTTAAATTATATATATTATGGTTTTGAATTATAATTAGATTATATTTTTATCATTTAATCAAATTTTTTTCATTGGAAGTAATTTTAGTTTTAAATTTTACATAAACAGATATCAATATTTTGATTGTTTTTACATTTCAAAAACAAGTTTTTTGGTTGTGGAAGTGGAAGTTAATATTAAATTAATTAATAAAACTTATATGTTTTGAATTTGTTAAAATAGACAACTTTTTTTTGGATTTGTATTATCGACATTTCTGTTGGGTGAGTTTTTTGTATTTTTCTAAAAAAATTAATTTTTTATGAATAGCGGAAAACTGCGTTATTGTTTAAAAATGACTTTTTATTTAAAAAATTATTTAAGTTATTTAAATTTATTTTAAATCAATCTAGATATATAGTACCTATATTAGTTTGATTTAATTCATTTTATTCATTTAATAATAATCTTAGATTCATAAAATTTTAGTGAATTTTTTAACGTCTTTTACATACATACTAGGCACATTTACAAATCGACATAAAACATAATTTTACCCCTTCTGTGAATGGAATTTCAAAAATACAAGAGGCATGGTTGATATCAGTATGTAAAACATGGTTTAAAAAATTAAATCATTTTTTGGTGAATACTATCTTTTGAGTTTTATTTTCCAAGGTAAAAAGTAATGTGGGTAATTAAAGGTAAATATTATAGTATAATTATCCTAACACATGTCCTAATTTTTATGGACAATTTTATATCAACCAGAATCAATCTTGTGAATAATATATAATCCTTTTGTCCACTTGTATTAGATTAGGACATTTATTATTATAATTTTTAAAGAAGAGTTAAATGTGATAAATTCAATGTTTAATAACTAAAAAATCATTAATATATAGGTATAAAGAAGTCAAATTAGACTATAAATATTGAATAGATATCAAATATTATTTACCAAATAATCATATTTTATTTATAATTTTTAAACATTAAATAATTAAATTTTTTTATGATAGAATAATGGCGTAGGAATTGCCCTATAAATCAATAATTAAAATAATTGATTCAATAAATATCCAAATAAATTTAAATTGTGAATTTTGATGCCATCAAATATTTCATCGATTAATATGAAATTTCAAAGTCAATTCAATGTAATCTTTTCGAAGTAATCATGCTGTTATGATTTTCAAAAAAACTAAATACTAAATTGTGTTAAAATTGACATAAATGAGTTTTAGAACAAATATTATATTATAAAATGATATAAAATTTCTAAAAATCTATGTTTAATCCAAAGGAAATATATAATTATATATATATATCATTAATGAACCACTTGAGTTTCTCTTGTCATTTTATAGTATGTTTATTGACCATTTATTATAATAATACAAGAAGACATGGTAAAAGATAAACTATTTAACAATGGGTTAAAACTAAAAGATACGGTTAATATGGTGACCTAGCCCTCCATAAACCTATTGATTTAGAGTTTATAAACCCATATCCACATTATCCTTGAATAAAATCATTTTTGATCCATTAAAACATAAAATGATTTTATAATAAAATAATATTTCATTGTTTTCCTAATGTGACCCTCACCTCCCTTGTAAATGGGTACTTACCTTTCCATCAAAACACAGCTTCAATGCCATTTTTATTGGACAAAACCAGACCAAATATCCCCCAAACTACCCTTAATTTGACTTAGAGGCCTTAAATTTATCATAAAACCAACCTACGAGACCTTTTTATCAATTAAAATGTAGCACCAAAATAATAGGTAATTATTTCATCAACTATTTCAATGATCTTTTCTTCTTCAACTGCCTCTTTATTTGTTGTTTCCATACCAAATTAATAACTTTAGTACCCTATAAATACTATTTTTCTTATAAATACTGTAAAACCATATTTGTTATTCTATCCATCCTTTGAATGACAAAGTCACCATGCGTGCGTACGTACGGCTTACCGTCTCCATGTTGTGGTGTTGTATGTTATTCAACACTTAATTATTTGGATGGGTATAATAATGTGTATAATGATATAAATAAAAAATATAAAATGTTAATTATTCTTTATATATTATAAACCATCCAATTACATGCGATTTCACAATCAATAGACTAGTATTGTTGCTCGTGCGTACGTACGGATTATCGCCTCCACGAATGCGATGAGATTCATTCCCCATCATAACCAATCAAGAAAAAATATCATTTTATGATTAAAAAATAATTTTTAATAACATAATATCAAACTTTTATATGAATCAATTGTATCATATCCCTAAAAAACAACACATACATCACGAACCATATAAAAGAAAATGAATCAGTTCACACCCAAAACAATGATACTACTAAAATATCATTAAGAATGAAATATTAAAACATAATATATGATATCATATTTATGTATATGGTTGTTTTATAATTTAATAAAAATAATTACACTATTATACATAAATTTAACATATCTTGGACCAATGAAAAGTACAACTTAAGGGTTAATTTTACAATCTCTTCATTATCATAGGTTGTTAATATGTAAGTATATACTATGACATCTTTATCATCCACATCTCTATTTCTTAAAAATTCATTTCAATACATTTTTACAATTTCCTATTATTTGGTTTAAATTAATTTATACAATTTGTTAATCTTCTATAAAAATTTGAAAGGAATATTTTTGTTGTTTTCAAAAAAATGTACTGTATGAGCTTTTTAACAATTTATTCTATGAATGTATTTTTTAACATATATGGTTGTTGCGGTTATTTTCTTCCAATAAATCAACATCAAATATTTCATTAAAATATTATAAGATTATTATCATAAAAAAAATTTCTTTTATAATTTTGTGACATTTAAATGATTTCAAAATAGAAAGATATGTTTTCTCAAATAGTTTTGATTTCATCTATGTAAACGTAATTTGATGGATTTTACACTTGTTTGAAGTTGATTTATTATGATACCAGTATAAAATATTTTATTTAAGGTATTGTGATATGTTCAAAAATGGATGTGTTTTTTTATATCATTCATTTTTTATGGTTAATGTATTAACATTTTGTATGCTATTTTTAATACGAATGTTTATGTTATGATACAAACTTTTCATACGAGGAATGCATTGGAGTTATTAAGTGGTGTGTGGATCCCACTATAGCTCCTCGATGCATCAGTGGGTCTCATGAGACAAACTATTATAATGCCCTAAGGCCTAGAAAAAATATTATTTCTATTCTTGGCATGAGGCTTTGATTATCTGGTTATGATGTTTGACATTATGCCTTCCATCATTATAAACATAGCTATTGATATTACATGTTATTATTATAATAGTTGAATATCTAGGTGAATAAGTAAATGGAATTATTTTCATTTATACTTTTCATATTATGTTGGTTTTAAGTATTAAAATGCTTCTGTTTTAGTATTATACATGGCCATCAATGATTATAATTATTTATGAAACATTCTGCTATATTTTTATCACTAATGAGCATCTAATCTCAGCCCAATCTATGTTTTATTTTTCCCAAGATTTGAAGAATTATTTTTTGGTTGACCTTTAGGGATAGGCCAAGGGATACAAGTGTATACAAATGGGCATAAATTTTGTTTTTGTTGTTGTTTTTATTTGATTATGTAATGTAAAACCTATATATGTATCTAGTAGTTCAAAGGATTCTAAACTAATCGGTCTTTCGAGTTATGAATTCTTGTGATCATGCCAATGTTATGTAACAATGCACCAACTCTATGTATACAAGGTCATGGTGTTATAGTTGGTATGAGAAGATGTTTTTTACAGACCATGGAATCTAGATTTAGAAAAACTGTGATTAGAGAACCTTACCCTAAGATAGAATTTGAGGATTAGTATATAAGAACTTACTAGAATTAGGGTAACATAGATATTTAGTGAGTTTTCAGAGAAATATATCCATGTCTGGATATGATCTGTTAGTGGTGGCTCTGTTATAGATTTACCTTGGAGTGAAAAATCTGAAAAGGTGTTTTGGGCATGACCTGGGGTATCCTGGTACACGACAATGGGCCTTGTTGCATTGTTGGTTACGACACTCCTAAGGGATATGCATAAGAAAATTAGCATTATTTTACAATCCATTATAAAGGATTTATGTTTATATACATCCTAAAAGAAAACTTTTTTATGATTATGGATTATATACATAAACATTTCAATTTATGATAAGTGTTTTACATATTTGGATTATGTATTGGGATTCATAAACTAATCTATTGTATGCCATTTTTTATATATGATGCCTAATGGGAGGAATGGAAACTATATCAACACATATAATACATTTTGGGACTACCCACCTACTAATGATAATTATAGTGGAGCTGGTGATGAAACTGGTGCTGATCAGATTGTCATCATACTGGGACTACTCACTCAGGTTATGACAAATAACCTTACCTATATAGAGCACCCTAATCCACAATGAAGTTGATCAATGTAAAAAATATTCATGTGGAAACAACCACCGAAATTCAATAGGTCTAAAAATCCATTTGTAGCTGAGCAATGGATATGTTCTTAGAGAATGTCAATAATATATTGGGGAGTAGTGAAATAAAAAAAGTTTCCATGGCAGTTTTTCACTTCACTAGAGATGCGGATCAATACTTGTCATTAACTCAGATCACAAAGGAGGATGAAAAGATATCAGTTATATAATTGACGGTGTTTAAAGATATATTATTACAAATATACTTTCCTTGTGACTATTTAGTGGATATGAAAAGGATGTTTTGGAGTTTAAGGAAAAAGGAAGATGATAATGATGTAATGTGTGAGGATAACATTACAAGGTTAGCAAGGCATGCGGCTAATTATATACGTCACCCACTGAGTACGATTGATTAATTAATTGATGGTCTTACACAACTTATCCATCTAGAATTCGTCTCACAATATTACTCATCATATGAAGAGATATTATCTTGTTCTATCAGGAGAGAAAATGAATTCTCTATGAATTACAGAATTAAAGAAACACAAGAGAAGAAGAGATCTATTGAACACTCTAAAAAAAATAAGGGGATGATGGGATTGAAGTATTTTCCATAATTGATAATTGTGGATAGAATCACCCTCGGAAGTTCTTGAAAAGAATGGGAGTTTGTTATGCGTATGGAAAAAAAGGACATGATGTTCGTGATTACAAGGGTAAGAAAATGGTTTCAAATGTGCACTGATTCATCTAAAAGGAGTTGGGACATTACATGAATCAATGTAAAAATAATCAACATATTCCCCAAATGATGCTATAGGAAAATAATCAAGTTATGTTACTATCGCAAATTAAGAGGAATGGCCGGTGTTCATATATTGATATTAAAAAATAATTTCATTTGAGTGTTGTGTTAATGATGTACTAGTTATATGAATTATGGGAAAAAATATGGATTGTACTGATGTACTATTTAATTAAGGATTAGAGATTATATGGTTATATGAAAGGTGACCTAGTATGAAGTTAAACTTTTGGAAAAATACGTAGATGAGGGAAACATAAACTGTAACAAGGTTCTGATACTGATGTACTGATTTATTAATAAGATATGATTGATTTGGATAAATTATATTTTATATTATTATGCACCATTGAAATGATTAATGGTTTGTGTATTCCATCATTGTTAGAGTATTCATATTTTTTGGATATACAGAATATATCTAGTATTATATAATGAACAAGGGAGGATGTAAGTATTCAATAAGGTTTTATGGTAATTCATGGTGTTACCATGTTCGAAGAGAATAAATAATGAAGGTATTCACATGTTATAAGGTGAAAAAATAGATCATAATTATGTTTACCTTCATTATAAATTTTGGAATTTGAGTTTGGATAGAAGTATTTTTGATAAGTATAATGGTAGGAATGGATTATTTTGGACATTGGATACTATTGTTTATGGTTAAAATATTTTTTTACGATTATTTTGGGATTGTTATAAAAAAGGTAACTCAGATATCGGGTGACAACCTATAGCGTCTAGCTAGTCTACGAGACATGAACCCAAAAATGAAAGGAAACAATGACGCTTCACCTACTAATGTCCTATGTGATGTAATGATTTGTATAATGTTGTTTTTAAATGGTTTAAAAATTAATTATAAATTCATTTTTTGAAACCCTATATGATTAGGATAAATAGAATATTTTTTACTTCTATTATCCTTTGTAGGGAAAGATGTGTTTTTGGTAGAAATTAGTTAATGTATGGAACTCTACATGTCAAGTATTTTCTTTCTAAATCTATGAAGAAATTAAATACTATACTTAAGAGAAAAGATATTAAAACAAAAAATGTGTTATCATAATACATTATGTTTTGTTGAACTGATTATATGTTAATTCATCATAGATTAATGGAATTGAGTCCCCCAATATTCTATTAACATTTTTGTGATTGATGAACTCAATCAACCCTAATAAATATTTTTTTTCCTCCTATTATAATTTCCACCAATTTTCACTTATTCGAATATCCTAATTTAGTGGTGACTATTTTGTTTCACTCTCCCATTGATTAAGATTAAATTTTATTAACCCTATTTCTGATGTGGGTTTTCCACAAAGGTATTTCCTATTTTCATAAACTTTTATTTCAAAGAATAATTTCAAATTTTAAGGAGACTATTTATTGATGTTTTTATTAATGTAACACCCTAATCTTCCATGGTACTTTTCACTATGAATAATACAATAGTGTGGGATGTACGCAACATCAAGTTCAAGCGCACCACAAACTATCAAAGTAGCCATTTTAAAAGAGGTTATAAATAGTAATAATCACTTTTAAATATTATATATATCCCATATAATTTTAACATTCATATTTTGTGTTTCTTAGACATAATATAAGGATAAATTCAATTTTTCAGATAAAAAAGTATTTTTTAAAAATGCAATTTCTCCGCCTTTTAATAAAGAACCCTTTTTAAATAAAATATTCAACACTTTTATATATTTAATTTAATGAAATTAAATTCTACTTTAGAATTGGGACATAAAAATGTATTTTGGATATATGTTTTTTGTATTTTTTTTATAACATTATTATTCTGATAAATAGTGGAAGATACTAAATTTTAATTGAAAAAAACATTTTTAATTCAAAGAATTTTTATTTATAAATTAAAAATTTGAATGGTTTTGAAGTATAATTAAATTAATTTTTTTTTCATTTAATCCAATGTTGATCATTAGAAGTAATTTCACTGTTAAATTGGACATAAGCACATATCAATCATTTCAATGTTTTTACTTCTCAAAAACTCACTTCCTAATTCTAAAAATTAGAATTAATTTTAAATTAATTAATGAAACTACTATGTATTTAATTCGTTAAATAGGTATAATTTATGGATTCGGAATATCAAAATTAGCTTAGGGTAAATTTTTGGTAGTTTTCTGAAAATGATAATTTTTTGATGAATAGTGAAACCAATACATTGTTGTATAAAAAAAATTTTGTTTAAATAATATTTTATTTTAATTTATTTTATTTTAATTCAAAATAGTTAAAAAAAATATATTAGTTCAATGTAATTCATTGGAGTCATTTAGTAATAATATTAGATGTATAAAATTTTATTTAATGATTTAACATCTGTTCTAATTTGTATAAAACATAATTTTACCACTTCAGTGAATTAAATTTCTAAAATCTAAGAGACACGGTTGATATAATTTACTAAAATTTGGTTCAATAAGATGAATATAATTTTAGGTGAATAGTAAAATTAGACTTTTATTTACCACAATTAAAAGTAAATTGGGTAATTAATGATAAAAATGATAACATAATTACCCTAACACATGTCCTAATTCTACTGGATAAGTTTATTTTGGCCAAAACTAACCTTTAGAATAAAATAATATCATTTTTGTCGACTTTTATTAGATTTGGCCAATTATTATTATTTTCTTTAATGAAGAGTTAAAAGTGTTAAATTCAATGGTTAATAACAAAACCATTTTTAATATAGGATTTTATATAACCTAAATTCGACTCTAAATAATCATAATAAATATAAAACTATTTCATACATAATATTATTAAATTTAAATTTTTTTAATATTAAATTATTAAATTTATTTATGACACAATGATGATGTAGTAATTACATTTTTAATGACACATTATAATAATTGGTGTTATTATTATCTAAATAAATCTAAATTTAGTTTTTTGTTTCCATTCACGAATTTCATAGATTAATATGACATTTTAGGTTTTATTCAATGATTGTTTTCCATGTAATCATGTTTTTATGAATTTCTCAAAAACCAAAATCTAAATAGTGTCAAAATTGACATAAATATGTTTTCAAAACAAGTATTATATTATTAAATGATATAATATTCTTAAAAATATAAGGTTCATTAAAATTAGATATATAATGATATTTATATCATTAATGAACAACTAGAGGTTTTATTGGAATTTTTTTGTAAGTTTATTAACATTTTTTAAAATAACACAGGAAGACAAGGTAAAAGATAAACTATATAACTAATGGTTAAAATGATAATATAACATTAATATGGTGACCTAAATCTAAATTAAACCTATTTTTTGAGATTCTTCTACCCAGTCCCACCATATATTAAAAATAAATCCTTTTGGAGACTTTTGAAAATGAAAATTATTTTATTATATAATAATGTTTTAAGGTTTTCCTAAAGTGACCCTTATATCTCTTATAAAAGGGTACATCCCCTTATATCAAAATCACTTATCCATATCCATTTTTCTAGGCCTCCCCATGAAAAAATATCCTCCCAACTACCCACATTTCATCCACGAGTCCAAACATTAATGATAATTCCAACCTACGGAGCCCTTTTTATCAAATCAAAATAAATCACCCAAAGAAGAGATATTTATTTCATCACCTATTTCAATGTTCTTTTCTTCATCCCTATCCCATTTCGATGTTTTTTCCATACAAAAATAATAAATCCATTACCTTATACATACTTTGATGTTATTATAAATATGGTACAACCATATTAATTATTCTATCCATCCTATCAACTAAAAAGTTACCGTACGTGCGTACGTACGGCTTACCGTCTCCACGTCATGGTGTAGTTTGCTATTCAACACCAAATTATGTGGATGGGGATAAAAATGAGTATAATTATGTAAATAATAAATATAACATGTTAATGAATCTTTAAATATGATATACCATCTAATTAAAAACGTTTTCACCATCAATTGTATGGTATTGTCGGTCGTCCGTACGTAAGGATTACCATCTCCATGAAGTCAATGAGATTCATTTACCATCATATCAATTCAAGAATGAATATAATTTTATGAATAAAAGAAATTTTTAAGAACATAAAATAAATCTGGATATGATTCAAATACATCCTATCCATAACAAACATGACTTACAGAATGAATCACATAAAAGAAAATGAATCAGTCACCACCCAAAAAAATGATACTACTGAAATATCACTATAAAAGAAATATTACAACATCATATATGATATCATATTTGTGTTTTGGGTTCCTGTATAATTTATAAAAATTGATTTAAGTATTATACAAGAGGTTGACATACCCTCGGCCAAAGAAAAGTACAAGTTAAGGGTTAATTATAAAATATTTTTATTATCTATGGTTGTTAATACATAAGTATCTACTGGAAATCATTATTATCCACATACATGATTCTTAAAAATTTATTTCAAAGCATTTTTACAATTTTCTAGAATATAGGATAAATTATGTTTTACCCATTTTGGACCTTCTATAACTTTTTTTGAATGAAATCATTCTGTCATTTTCCAAACAAGGTACTTTATGACCATTTTCACCAATTATGGTAAGATTTTCTTTTTTCACTTATTCGGTGGTTGCCACTATTTTACAATATTATAATGTCTCTGAATCTTCCCTTACATGTTTATAAAAATATTTTCAAAATAAGTGATTTCTTTTATAATAATATGACTTTAAAATGATTTCAAAATAAAAAGTGATGCAACTCTCAAATAGTTTTGATTTCATCTATGTGAACAACCATTTATTTCTTTTACACTTGTTTGAAGTTGATTTATTATGATACAAGTATCCTATATTTTATTCATGGATTTGTGATATTTTTTATGGTGGAAGTGTTATTTTTATTCCATTCATGGTTTCTGGTTAATGAATTAAGATTTCCAATGCTAGTTTTAATATAAATGTTTATATTGTGTTTCAAGATTTTCCTATAAGGAATGCCTTGGACATAGTATGTGATGGGTGATGCCCGTTGTATCTCCTCAATTCATCGATAGGTCTAGTGAGACAAACTACTGTCTTGGCATAAGGATTTTCCAAAATCATATTTGTAGTCTTGGCAAGAGGCCCTGACGATGTGATTATGATGTGTAGCATTATGAATTCCATCAATATGAAAATATATATTGATATTTCATGTGATTATTCGACTAGTAGAAGATCAATGAGGATTTTTAAATTACATTATTTTGATTTATATTTTTCATATTATGCTTATGTTAAATTTTAAAAAGGGTTTTTGTATTCATATACAGTCCCTTAAATGTTTATGATTATTTATGAATGTTTCCGCTATTATGTTATCCTTACTGAGCATCTCAGGTCATTACATTATATGTTTTATTTTTCATAATATATGAAGAAGTATTTTATGGTTGACTAGAAGGGACATGGTAAGGTATATAAGTGTGAATAAAGGGGAATATTTATTTTGTTGTTGTTGATTTTATTTCATGATATAATGTAAAACAAATGTATGTATCTAGTACTTACATGGCTAATAATCTAATTGAGCTTTCAAGACTTAATCTCTTTTTATCATGGTAATGTTATGTAATAATGCCCTGACATTGGGTAACTAGGGTCATGGCATTACAAGAGGATACATGAATGATCCTATTTAGTATACAGTTATACTCAATCTATGTTTATATAAACTATTTTTTAGTTCAATTGGAGAAGGATAAGGATCATAGTGGTTACTAATAGATCATGGGTTTTCAGGAGCTGTTTAGGTATCCTGGCCATAGTTATAAAAATATTAATTTTGGGTACGTGTCATTTTCTCATTCTGTGGTTTTAGTTATTACATTAAATTAAATTTGATTTTTTGAAATTTCATTTATATTGTAGTCTGAGTAGGTTTATGTGGTGTAATTATTATATCTCAATTCTATATGTCTTCTCTAAGAGGCTAATGACTCCAATTTGTTTGTTTATTATACCCTTAATGTTAGTCTCCAAACAAGATTCTATAAAAGGAGGGGTACACTTTGAGTGGTCAGGGTCATGAAAATGTGGTATCAGAGGACTAGTTAGAGGGATATGATGGAGTCTGGAGTTAGTAACATGTTAGTTTGCATGGGTTGGTAAAATAATGGTGTCAGCAATGATTGGAAAGTTATGTATACAATAGAGGATGAATGTGTCTCATTTATTTACCTCCCATGTCATTTGATTCATGAACATTAATTCTTATAGTGTCTAATAAATGAGATGGTACATGTTTTAGGGTAGGGACCTAAGAAATGACCATTCTTCATTCATCATTGTGCCTCTATCAGACATGGTTTTTTATGTATTGGTATTGATCTGGTTCATTGTAAATACTGATCCATTTTTTGATTTTTGGGTGAGTTGACATTTATGTTTTCTACTATCCTAAATTTCTAATCAACCAACCAAGGTTTCCTCATTGCATGTATGGTTGTTTTGGGGAAAATGGTTGTTACATGATGATTTGGGATAACTCTAAGCCTATTTCCCGATTAAAAAAATTATCTTATAACTCTTTAATATTTCAACAATTTTCACTCACTACACATTCTACATATCGTCCCCTAACATATCCATCCAACCATAGTCTTTCTGAACACATATTAATTCATAATAATGGTGGATTTTGGTTATGTATTTCGGTACTAGGACACTCCATGAGAAGATTTCCATTATTTTTAAGTAACATTAACATTAATATCTCATTATTTATTATATTCATTAGTGAGTAAACCTCTCAACCACAAAAATTAACCCTTTTTGAACCCACATGTTCCATTTCTCATCTTTTTAGCTCATATTGGTTGTGGATTAGGGTGAAATTTATCAAGGTTTCTCAAATCATCCATATTTGAGAATATAATTTGTTTCTTTCATAGCTCATTAATTTCTCACCAGATTTCATCCAAATATTCTTTCCCTAGTTCGTACATAACTATATATACTCTCCAATATGTTATAAGGAATTATATTTCCTTTAAGTGTTCAGATCCAAGGGAAGATGAAGAGTTCTCTAATTTCCAAGGTGGGATTCAATCTCCATTCTTCCCCATCATCATTCTTTTTACACTTTATTTCAGATTCCTCTTCCACCTGGTCATGCACAACATATGGTTCCATTATCTCATTTTTTATGGGCTGTTTTTGTTTTTCGTTCTGGTCGTCATAGTTTTAGGGTTTACAAACCCTCACATGGTGATATTAGTTGTGTGTTTCCATTCCTCTAAGGATTTGATGTAGGATATCCCATTAACATGACTATAATATTTAATCTTCATCATTATATTTTTTTTCAAATTATATATATATATATATATATTATTGTTTTTTATCCTTTGGATAATTTTCTTCGTGTGAAAAATTGTTGTTTATGTCTGGGTTTGTGAAAAGTAGTGTTGTTTTTTCATTAAAGTGCATGAAAAATGATTGTTTAAATGTTATGATATTGTTCACACCATGTTTCTAAGGTTTGTAAACTTTTTTATGAAAATTTTAACATTTTTATGAATCATGAATAATATTGTGGCATGAAATTGGTGTTTTATTCATTTTCAATAGAATAAAATAATTTGGTTTGTTTAAAAGTTCATTTCATGTGTATTGTGAATGACCCAGTTGGAATGTACCTGTTATGTGTATTTTAAAATTTTTTTCCTAGATTTATAAATGAATTAGAGTAATGAAATATTATATTTATTGGTCCTTCTATTGATTTCAAACGTATATTTTTTTTACAAACAAATGGGTTTTGGTATTGCTACATGTTTTGGCCCGAGTTGCCAGAAAATGGACCATTTCACATTCATATGAAAATTGTGGTGTGTTGAATATGTACCTTATGTGTTCTAAGGAATTTATGAAAGTTTTTTTCTTCTTTAAATTGTGTTTATACACCTCTTAAATAAATTTTAAATTATTACTTTTGAAAATGTTAGTTTTGAGAATTGTTTAAAGGTACGTTTGGCATTTTTCTTGTAAAAATGGTTTCATGGTGAATATCATGTTCTATCTTTTGGGGCCATTTAATGTTCCATTAAATTTATTTATTAATATATTTTGTGGAAAAAAATCTATGGTTATATGGTATTTATTGGTTTTTGGGCATAAAAGGGAATTTTTTAAAACATTTCATCATCAAGGCATCGTTATAATTCTTGAAATTGTAATATGAAAATTTATGTAGTTTATTGATTTATGAATGAAATGTTGTAAATGGGTATGGAAAATCTTAGGTGTGTACAAATTTTAAATTCAATCATCATGATAAAATGTTATTCTATATATGTATAACATGTTTGAGCACAAAAAGGGAAAACCCGAGTATTTAGGTGTGTGGTCATGTACTAGAATGCTAGTTATTTGATGGGGTTTTTTACTATTTCACGTAGATGGATTGGCGATGAAAACAATAACAAAAATATTATGATTTGTTTTTGGATAACTAGGTGATAGATTATTCACATACTAGTGGATCGTGTTCACGAAAATGGATATTTGTTATGGTTACTTTTTCATTGAGATATGATGTAACTGGAGCCCACAACGAACTAGTTCCTAGGGTTGTCCCTGTGACTTGTTCTCATTGTATATTTTGTACTAACATTCGGTATACGGTGTTCAATGTTGGTAAATTCATCAATCTATGTTTTATTTTATTTTTTACCATCTTTTAAGCTTTCATCATGAAAGGTAATTTATTTTTATGTTTCACCTCATTGAAAAAAATGATAATAGCATTCATGTTTATAAAACATTTAGGTTTCTGTCAGATAATTATTTTAGTGAGGATCCTCTTTAGGAAAACATAGTTTTATATAATGTATTTAAAACATGAAAGTAATATTTATTTTATTTTAAATGAATTCTATTAGGAATATAATATCGTGATAGCCTACTGAGTTTTAATACTCACGCATAGTCTTCTTTTTTTATCCCTTGAGTAGGTTTCAACATTAGTTTGATCACCATGGGTGACGTTTGATCATTGTGTTGGAGAGTGAACATTGGAATCACATGGAGTATTTTGGTTATTAGTTTGGCCGATTTAGTTGTTCATTTAGTTGTACTTTCAGTTTCATGTACAAATAATGTTTAGTTCAATTTTTATATAAATGTATTTTCAGATTTCTATTTCTGTACGTTATTTGTTTGATTGTTTATAATTAGGAGAAATTGTTTCCTTGTATACTCTATAAATGTATTCAGTGCTTTTATCCATATGAGGATGATCGAGAATGCCTCTTGGGGCTTGCCATGAGATGTCCTGGGTTACTGGTTCAGGGTCGCCTCAGGAAGGTTCATTATAAAATTGTATCAATGGAGGTCATCTCATAGCATACCATGTTTTTTATATTGTCATTGTTATTTGAGGGATTTCAAGGTATATGATGTTTGATTGTTGGGACATGACGGATAAATTCAATAAGGCTATCGTGAACTCTTTAACATTATGATCATGGATTTCCATATGATTTCTGGTTTTATTAGTGTATGTTATTCTTGTATATTGTTTGTTGTTGGGATATGACAAGGTGAGTTTGACTAAGGGCCTTTGTGATCACGTAATGCCTAAAATGCGAGGTGGAGCTGAGGAATGTTCTTAATTAATCTCCCCATTTTGGTGTTAGATTTTACATATGGTTTCCAACAATATGGTCATGTCACCCACCAACAGTAGTTCCCATTTGTTTGCCTCTTGAACCATTTTGAAATGTAATTTTTTTTTTCAAAATCATTCTATGAGAAATATGGAAATGGATTTTAATAGAAAAATTTGATTATGGGATGTGAATAATGTTTTTTAAAATATAAAATATAATAATGGTTTTAGAAGGTTGATTTTTTGTGAAACAAATTTTTTGAAGGATATTTCAAAGATTTAACAGGATCAGATTTCCATTAATCTAATCATGTGGGGCAGTGAGGTAGTTTTGGTACTTGTTATTTGAGATCATAAGGATTCGGTAGTCTGGTGGAAGATGTTTTGAGACTGGTTTAGTGATTATTTTATTTCATCGACCATGAAGGCGTCTAGTTTCTTAGAGCTACCTACCCATTAGTATGGAAGCTCCAGTGTGTGAGAGTTTAGGATCCATTTTAGGAACCTTATACAATATGAATTGTACCTGTTTTTGGAATAGGATTATAGGGATTTAAATTTAGAAACATCGATCGGGGTACTCCAAGTCATCACAGAGTAGAGCGTGGAAATGTAGTTGGTTTTCATTAAGGTCATAGAGATCCTAGAGAATGTCATGTTCAACTTCATGCTTTATCATTTCTCAGGTCGAGTGATCTAGACATCGTTCGAGGTACCATTATTTTTTTTCATGGATGCAAGCTTTGTTTCATCCAAGGGAGACACATTTTTTCATATCACCTGCCAATTTCCATGTTTTGGGACATGAAGTAGAGGGGCGTCGAGTTCCCTTGGCATTGTCTTCCCTTGTGGGAGGTGAAGTAGACTTGTATGAATTATATAATGATTTTGAGCTAGTTCTTCGCCAGTACTACTCTTCTGGATATTTCATATGATTATGAATAAAAACATATGAAATCATACTCACCATCGATTGGTGGCATTAGGTGCAGGATATTGTGGATTTCTTTAGGAGGAAGATCATTCAAAATGGTAATGGAGTGTCATCATTGTTCGTTGGCGGGGGAGGCCCTATGTTGGGTGAGAGGAATGTTCTTGCCTTATCATATTAAATGGATGATATAATACTATGTTCTTCAGAGGTCCAATACATGTTTCTTCCCATGGTCATAGAGGAGTGCAATGATTTATTTACATAGGAGGTTGTAACATTACCACCCTCGATGAGAGATCAAGTTCGGGATAGGGAAATGGATAGGAATGACTCTAATATCGATGTCTCTATTTAGGATGGATCCTTATAAGATGTGAAATATGGGTATACTACTCAATAGTCTATTGTAATAGGATTTTGTTTGTCATAGTGTGTGACAATGGGGTGCACTAGTTTTCTCGGTGAAGAAGGATGATGGCAGTTTGGGGTTGTGTGTAGATGATCATATCTTATACATAGTGACAGTTAAGAAAAAATGTCCTCTTCATCATATATATAATTTATTCAATAAACTAAAGGGTGAATGTTGGTTCTTAAAGATCAATTTATATTCAAGATATCATCATATGTGTGTGAGGTATGACAATATCCAAAATAATTTTTTCCTTTGTTATCATGGGCATTACAAGATTGTTGTGATATGATTCATTGTAATGAATGCTCCATCTTTTATCATGGATTCAATTGATGATGTGTTCAATTTGTGATTGGAAATGTTTTTGGTGATTTTCATTGACAACATCTATGAGTACTACATTACTGAGGAGGAACATGAAAAGATACTTCGTGTAGTTTTGGGAGTTCATCGCCATGAGAATATATTTGGGAAGTTATTGAAGTCTGAATTTTGGGCTCAATATATCCATTTCATGGGGAATGTAGAATCCCCATAGATATTATCTATGGATCAATCTATAGTAGGAGAATTGTTGTTATTGGTATAACAAATGACCGTAGTAGTGGTGTGATGATTCCATTTTCATGAAAGATATTACAGGAGGTTCATAGCTGAGTTCTCTCGATTTGTGGATCCACTGACAACATTTTCTAGAAAAGATCATGGTTTAGTTTGGACTAATAAGTGTTAGGTAGATTTCGATTACCGAATATATAATTTATCCAATGCTATAATTTTTCTTCTTATAGAAGATGTACTTTAGTTTTAGGTTTTTTTGTGTTGTTTCCCATCTGGGTTGGGTTGTGTTTTGGTGCAGTAGAGATTGTTTGTTTCTTATGGGTCTCACTAGTTGCCTCTCCAAAAATGTATCAATGACATCCCGTGTTATTGAGTTTGTATTTGTGGGGTTTGTTCTGATGTTTAATAGAAATTACCACATCAGTGTTCATTTTATGGTCTTCAAAAATAATAATAGAATTTGGTATGTTTTCTCTATGAATGGTTTGAACATTCTTCAACATCGGTGGATGGAGTTCTTGCATTATTATGGCTTCAAAATTTCATATACAACTAGAAAGGGGAATGCTGCAACCAATTCAATGACTAGGATGTCACGTAGTGTTGAAATTACTAAATAAGGTGATTATTGGATAGTGATAGATGAATATTTACTATTACATTTAGATATGGGATTAGTTTCTGGGAAGAGGTTTTCATTTTTAAGACCAGGTAGTAATCATCTCTGGCACAACAATTGGAGTAATCCTAGTTTTGATATCATGAGGGTGAGGACTGGAGGTATGAATTTTTTTTGGGGAGGGCCCGAATTGTTCGACCGAGGATGAGAAACAATGGGTTTTGTTTCAAGGAATTCATTGCATTCCTTTGGAAATTCAGGACATGGTTATTATATAATTCGATAGTTTTCCTTTACGGTACATCATTGTGTTACAATGATTAACCGAGAATTCAAGAGTTAGTTCTGGTGGCCTATCACGAATTGTAAAATTGGGTGGTTTGTGTCTCAAGGTTTGGTCTACCAGACGGTAAATATAAGGCCTCAGACTTGAACCTTACTTAATCTTGAGTTATTACAAGATTACACATTGAGGATCTTTTCAGGTTTAGAGATTTAGAGAATTAGATCATGAAACTTTCATTACATTCCACATTAAAACAAAGTGTTTACATAAAAGACAGTATTCATTCTTCCCATCAACAGAAACATATTTATAATAAAACATGGATTCTTTCTTGACACATCCTTGACACTATCATCACATCATGTACCCTTCCCTTGACCTGTGAAAAACATTTCAAAAACTTGGGATGAGCATAAAAAGCTCAGTAAGGGATATATATATATATGGAAAGGAAACATGAGTACATGTATACATAAGAATGAAATCATACTTTACCCATAAAACATAGGCATATCAAATCATGAATAAATCATAGAAATCATAAGACACAAAAGGTAACTTGAGGCATTCATAACATTCTTACGTAGGGAGTAACCCTCTTGGTTACGTTTTGGAATTTCCATCACAGCATATTCCCTAAATCTCTTCGGAGAAACCTCAATGTTTCACTCCTTCGCGTTACCCAATGCATTGGAGAGCTATATCGGGCTCACCTGCCCTTAGTTTATCACGGAACCACCCATTTTCATAACAATGCCCATGAACCATAACATAAATGTATCACATAAAACATGCATAAAGGAAACATAACATTTCCACATTTCAATCACAATATAACATTTTAGTATATTGAAATAATGAATCCATTCAAAAAGAAACCATTTACAAAACCATTTAAAACATTTAATAAATAGATTTTTGAATCAAAGTGTCCCATACCACCTTGAAGAATTAAATTTTAAACCATTAATATCCATATAAATAAATCCTTAAAACCATTTTGAAAACATGGATATTAATAAGAACAAATAATTAAAACATTTAAAACGATATTTTGGTTAAAGGGGTTTTACCAAAATTAGAGACACTTGAATACAATAATTGAGGAATAACATTTAGTCAGAACTTTATAATATCATGAGAATAAATGGATTCATGATATAATACTCCAAAGGATAGTATATGCACCATATAAGAGTGAATTGGTGCATAACAACAATGAACCCTCAATAGAAATGTCAAATGTGATGAAATCCCTTATAAAGAAGGTATCCTAAAATTAAGGACAAATCAACCTAAAAAATATGTGTGAAAAATATAAATACACCCAATATAAGTGGATATTAAGTTTAAAACAAGAAAAGGTCATTCACACATATTCAATGGATGACATATTCAATGACTACATGTTGAACCCAAAGAAATCGAAATTGGGTTAAAAAGTTCCCATGACAGCCTAACGGCATCACATCAAAATGAGTTGATGAGAGATAAAAAGTGTATCTCATCACTTAGACATACAATTTAGATAAATAAGGATATATTAGAACATATCCCAACATAACAATATGTAAATTAAAAGACCCAACAAAATAAGTCTTTTAAAAAAGAGGAGGGTTAAAGGTTCCCTTACCGACTTGGGTATCTTTCAAAACATACACCCCATGAAAGAAGGACAATATATCATTGTTGTAAATACTCATAAACAAAATTATATTACACAAAGAGTATAATAATGGGCAGTACATACACCACTCAATGGAATTTGTGGTAAATGTAGCATAAATCTCACAGGAATAAAAGTGAGATGAAAAATCCCTTACGAAAACTCGGCAGCCTAACGACGCCACATAAAACTTCCGAATATGGATTGCTAAGATCAAATAGGGTATCTAATCACATTACAATAAAATGTATAGAAAGAGGAATATAAAAGAACATCCCCCAACATTACAAAGAGGAGCTTAAAATAAGTGACATAAAGAAGAGTACTTAAAAAGAAAGAGAGAGGTTAGATCTCTTACGAAAGTTCGGCAGCCTAACGGCGCCACTCAAAACTCCCAAAATGGATTTATGAGAGAGAATAGGGTCTCTCATAACGTGAACATAAAAATTACATTAAGTGTAATATAAAATATCATCCCAATAACAAGAAATAGGAGCTTTAAAAGGAATGACAAAAAAGTGTGTACTTAAAAAGAAATAGAGGAGTAGGATCCCTTACCTCGGGTCCGACTTGACTCAATCGTTCTTTAATCTCCTGAATAATAAACATGAGTTAATTTATACTTCCTTAAGAACCTTTTTCAAGTTCATTATTCCTTTTATATCACTTATTACCATGTCATAAACATTATGTAATCATTAATGTTAATAATATTTGTTTGCCGATATTTGGATCCTAAGTCGAAAGTGGACTTCTTACAATTACATGTTGTTCATGTGGCCCAATGTTTATTATATCCAGAATTTTATTCATGATTTAGATATCATATATGTCATATATATCCAGTACATTCATGAATTTATAACATTACATAATCATTTAGAGGTAAAAAATGAAATGCACCGTTCATGGAGACTCTAAGCCGTACGTACGCATGAACGCTACTTTCAGTTCTATTTCGTCTTTTATATAATGGAATAATAATGATATAAAGGTATATTATAATTCCAGTATAATATCATATAGAATATCATAGTACCATCCTTTATACGTCCCACATATGGTATTTTACGAATCAAATCACTTTGAGGGGGCGGTAGTCCGCACTTCCTAAAATGAAGATATCGCGTATACCCATAATGGATGCCATAAAGGTAAGACACAAATGAAAAATACAGAACCATAATTAAAACATAAACATATTATATATCATATATAAAAATAGTGACATCATAATGGCCACCTTTGATGGTTTTAAATGAGTATTGAACAATCATCATTTCGAGAGGCAGAATTTCGCCATCCACGGAAACCGTATGTTCTTTAACCATTTGATATAGTTTTGTGAGAGTGTAGCTCGAATAAATCTTATAACAACATCCTAGTATATTTAAGATACTGGTGTTGTTACAAAATAAGTAAATAAAAAGAGTTTAGGGGGTTGGAGAAGCAAAATAAAACAAATGAACATGAGAGAATGAATTACCTTTAAAAGTGTAACTCCTTCTGATTTGAGCCTAAAGGATTCCTTTGAAAGGATTCTGCCCAAAGTTAATACTCTAGGATGAGGAGAGGGATGTGGAGAGAGTAAATGGGCAGGGTATAGCCGAGACAAAGGCATGAGGAGTGTGTGAAATGCGGTATAGGTGGGGGCCTTTTATAAGGGGAGAGGAGGGGCACTTTTGGAAATCATGAAACTATTATTTTATTTTCAAAAGTATTTAGAATTTCTAAGGTCCCACATTGATATAATTCGAATATAAGATGTTTAGGATTCGAAATATTTCCATCCAATAGGTTTTGGACATGTCTAGGTTTTAGATATTACATTATCTTTCCATTTTATTTAAATCGTTAAATAATGAGGTCATCGCTGCATCATCATGATGTCATAAATAATTTAATCTATTTAAAGTCTAAAAATTATAAAAAAAATACTATGATGTAGGAAATCTTTTTAGCTTTCCAAATAGTACTTATAGACGAAACTATGATTAGTATATCCCCATCTAAAAATTGTTTTTGTAAAACAATTTATGTTAGTGTCAATTTCACCTTTATTTAAAAAAAAGGAATTAAAGTCATTATCTCACCCAAGAGGCTCCATAGGGTCCCCTAAATCGACCCATGGGTTGTCCTGGTCGGCCATGACTCATCCAATAGGGGTAGGACAAGTGTCATGGTGTTTTCATATTTTTATATTATCATTTTTACCTTAAATTACACTAATTACCTCTAATCACGATTAATGAAAAAAAGTTACTATTCACCAAAAAAATTATTTTCATCCCATTGAACCACATTTTACATACTAATGACAACCATGTATGTCGGATTTTCAAAATTCAATACACATTAGTGGTAAACTTTCATTTAACTGAAAAATCAGTTTTCTTGATTACCACTTAGTGGTTTCACTATTCATCAAAAATTGGAGTTTTCCAGAAAAATACCAAAACTTCTCCCTAAGCTATATTTGATATTCCAAATTAAAAAATGAAGTCCGTTTTACAAAATTCAAAACATATTAGTCACATTAATTAATTTAATAATTAATTACCGCTGTCAGAGCAAATAGCGTGTTTTTATAAAACAATAAGTATCAAAAGATTGACACTAGTTTAAGTCTGATTTCAAAGTGAAATTAATTCCAAAGACCACTATTGGATTTAATGGTAAAAATATTTTTTAATTTCACTTTAAAACCAATTCAAAATATTATCTAATAATATAAATAAATTAGATTTAAAAGTGGTTTTGAATTAAAACACAACATTTTACACTATTCATTAAAAAATGAACTTTATCGGAAAAATACCAAAAAATTACACAAACTAAAATTTGATGTCCCGATTCTTAATAAGACTTTTATTTGGCCCAAAATAATGTATAAGAGTGATCAAAACTATATTTAATGACAGTTCTCCATTAAAAGACGATAAGTGAACCTTTAGTGAAAACTAGGGCATATACGCCTAAAATTGAATTCTTTCCGTATTTTAAGCCTTTAGCTTTTATTGGATAAATGTAAAAACATTAAAAATCATATATAATCATATTTTAGTTATTTCTATCCATTACCTTCAATACAACAGCTACATGTTAACTACCATTTGAAATATATTATTTTATTATTAGAGTGCAACGTAAGATTCCCAAGAAACTTGTTATTGTGTGTTGGGTACGCCATCGAGCATAGCGTCCCCTTTAAAGTCATATTAATATTTTATTCACAAATATGGATAAATATGAAAATTTCATATTCTTTATTTACCTGGGGTGTTACAGTAAAGGCTAAGCATCATGTTCATGGTGGTTTTCTCTAGTCGTTAGGTGTTCCTCACTACAAGTGGGAGGAAAAATATAGGTTATTAATTAATGAATTAGAAAGTGTCCAGGGAGGATATTACGCTATATGGGTGGTAGTGTATTTTTTGATGAAATCTTCCAACTTCATAACAATACTGTAGTCGAGATTAGTAGAGGTTTTGTTGAATATATATATGGAGAATTTTGTGAGGCTCCACGAAGTCCTGAGGTTGATCATTTTATATTTGGATCCTTGTTTTACCTATAGGGTTTTGAGAGGTCTCTAACATGTAATTGGTTCTTAGTTATTACTTACCACTTTATTTCATCTGTAGGCAGATGGTTCAACAGTGCAGACCATCCAAAATATAAAATACATGTTTCTATCTTGTGACCATTATTTTAGAGGTTCAGGGATGTCGAACATGACCTTATTATAGTTCTCTTACAGCAATTTTATTCAATCTGTCATTAGTATGGAGCAGTTTGATGCCTTGTAAACATTACCATTCTATTGTTGGTTATACTGGACTGGGATCGCGGAGTCAACAATTCTCAAGCTAGAACTCATAAAAAATAGGAAAAATATAGTTCATGATATTCTTGAGTGGAAGAATTCAGGGTAAGATCATCATAAATCCAATGTCTCTCATATGAGGAAACCTCTATAATTTTTTTTGGGATCACATTTTTTTAAAGGTGACTCAAATTGAGGGAAGCATAAGATTGGTGGTGGGAGTATGCTTTCTTCCCAGTATTTTCAGCCTCTCTATGTGCTTTCTTATATTGGAAACAAGGATTATCAGATATCACTTCACCCATAAATGATCCAATTGAAAAATGTTTTTGATGAGTCTTAGCTTCATAATTATCTTCATGATGAATCCACATCATCAATTGGGTATAGAACGATATTGATGATGATTCAAACTTTGAGATGTAGCCTGTGAAGATCCATGATCTCTAGGAGAAGGTGTTTGTGTGGGTGTGTTATACCTTAATACATGTCTTGTGGAGGAAATATGTAATTAAGGAGAATACCTGGGAATGTTAGTCACAAATATGTGCTTAGTATCCATTGATATTTTATGTTTAGCTATTGTTTTTTGATACCTTTTTTGTGTGGTTGTAAACCCAATTTGTTTATGAGATGGATTTCTATTCACCATTATTATTCCATGATATCTCTTTTGATAGGTATCTCCCCGGAGAGTGGTTTGTATCTAGTTATAGTTTTGTGTGATTTCATGTTGTTCCATTGATTATGTACTTGATCTCCTGTGAGTTGGAATGATGGGTCAAGACCGTTGAGTCGGAATTGGTTGTCGAACTGGGGAGATAGACCAGTGAGTCAAGATGACGAGATGCATTGGATGCTGATTTATTGGTGTGACATAGTAGAGACTCACACAGGTATCTCTCTGAATGGTGGCTCATACCTGTGATTTACAGCAACCACTCATCTAATGGAGAGTCATTTCCAATAGTTTAACAATTATCTATATTTTCTAGTGTTTCTCTATTGACATATTATTTTGACGTGATATGAGTAATATATGATATTTAAGTGGTTTTGAAGCTATTTCAAGGGCTATGAGTCATATTGTTAAATCCATAAGTGTCTGAGGTATATTAATTGGGAAAACCATGTGGTCTTACTAAGATCTGACTTTAATTAAAATTCAAAAAAATTTCATATTCTGTGAGACATGGATATAATAATTCTAAGAATAGGGCCCCCATTCATTATTTCCATCTTATTTCAATTGTTATGATTCACCTAGAACCATTATTTCCCAAGGAGTCATGCAATTGATGTGTAGAACATGGACCATGTTTTCCCTTCCAACTGCATGCACACCACCCATTTTGGTGAAACCAAGATGCGGCGATATGTCTTTGATATAATGTATGTATTACTTCAATTATTGTTAGTCCGTTAATCCATTTAATCCCATTACTCATTTCCATGTTATGACACATTATCTCAATATTTCTAATGTTGTTTTCTTGGTTGTTGGTTGAAGCAGTTGTGGCATGTTTTCATTGGGTGGATGCATTCATGGTCAGGGAGGTTATAATGATATATTTTGTGGTTCATTATCATTAAAGGAACATTTATGACCTATAAATATAGAGGATTCTTTTATTCCCAATGTATTTTAATTAAAATTTGAATATATTATGATTTAACCCTTTGGATAGAAATGAAATTACCATTATAATTATTAAAACGATAATAAATAAATGGTATCAATTGCATATCGATGTGTTTTTTTTCTCAATGATAATGGATTCACTAATGATTTCCTAGATACTGTGATATCTAAGACTTTATTGGATATATTTTGATTGTGATGTAAATTTTTGGTCAACGTAAAGCTGTAATTAGTTGATATTTATTTGGATAAATGGTCAAACATGCATGTTATTGATTCAGGTTGTTGTTTGATTTTTATAATGTTCATAATGATATAAATGTAAAATTTAATTGGCTATGAACCAATTGTATGAATTAATGATAATTACTTTATGGGGAATTTTTTTGAGTTTGTTGTAATGGACATGTGATTTTTTCCATAGTGATGTGAGGGATTATTATGTGTGAAGGTTGAATGCATTTTATGGAAAAGATATCTGCTGATTATTTGTTTCTTACTTGTTGGTGATGTATTGTGAGCTTGTGATGGATTATAATAGAGGCCTATTATGGAATGTCAGGCTGTGAGGTTTTTTTGTGGTAGAATACGACACATTAACTAGCAATATCAATATTTATACATTTGGGTGTCAGGGAGGACACCACAATGATGGAATATGCTGAAGTTATGCATTTCCATTAATGTGAATGTTGGATTCTTGTTGAATCTATTATGTTTTTACCTTCTTCAACTTCAAACCTGATTGAAGAATATGGTTTTTCATACTCTCCTTCCAAGAGAGGAGAAGACATGTTGGGTATTCCTATAGTATTAATTTTTTATCATCTTGTGGTTGTATGGGTCAATACTCCTTCTATAGGATGCAAAGACTCAATGGGTATTCATTTACTCACTGTTCAATGACCCTTTTTTGGTAGCTCATAATATTTTTATAAATTACCAATCCTTAGAGAATGTTTTAATTTTTTTAATGGATGAATTAATAAATGTTTAACCCATGGTATTGGAGCTTATTTGGATGAAATTATGTCGTTGTGATTCATGAGAAGTTGTGGACTCGGTTTGGTGATTTCAGGAGGGCATGGAACTGTGTTGTGATTCTATAGTAATCGAATGTGATAAATGAAAATGGTTGATTAATGGTTAAATAATTTATTAATGTAATGGGAAACTGATAAAATGTGACAATGTAATTTTATGTATCTCCATAAAATGTTTTGTGATTACAGGATATTTGGTCATAATAGTGGTAGTTGAGAGTCCAAGAGACATTACCTCAAGTGTTTTCTGAGACTAGATTTTTCTCATTGTGTGGTTGTGATCTATATGATATAATTTCTTTTTTTTCTATGTTATACTCTACCCTATCAGTTAGGAAAACTGAAACCTCAATGATTTTGATCATTGGGGATGATTTCTCTAGTATCATAGTGGAAGGTTGGATGATTGACTACCACCATTGGCCCAATACTCTTCTCTTGGTAGGTCATTATGATGGTATGAATGACTGTTAGTTTTTCCCAAATATGATTTTAGATACATGTAATGGAATCTGGTTATTTGACACACTTATATTTTAGACATATTTTCTAATGGGAATCTATAGGTATAATTTGTGTAAGATGTTAAGACATGTATCTCTTTACTCAGGGAATGAGTTGTAATCAATTGAGGTATAATACCCAATAAATTATAAATATTATGTTTAATATTTTGGATCTAATAAACTACATTTTTACTGTTTTTTATATTTATTTGGTGCTGAGTTTTTCAAGGTTTATATTGTGGTGCTTCGACCAGGATTATTTTGTCAAACCTTTTTGGATATAGATTCTATGGACGTTCGATGATTGGGAAAAGTAGTAAACTAGTAGAGTAGAGATAGTAGGGTTCCCTTTATAATATTTATTATATTGTTTTTTATTTTTATTTATACATGGTTATAGTATTCATTGTGGGGATGGAAAAATAGTATTCCTATTTCGGTGACAAGATAGATTCACATGTGGTTTACTATTCTTTACCATGCTTTCATTAAATTTGTATGAGAGGGTCTAGGGAGGTTCTTACTGAGTATACTATTGTACTCACCCTAAAATGTTATATATTATTTTCTGGTCATTTGCAGTAGGTTGGTGATCATGATGGTATCTACTATTTCAGTGTTTTGAATAGAAATTTGGACTTTTTGGTCATTTCTATCTTCACATTCCTTTTTGGTACATGTACTTTTACCCTTCAGTGGTAGTAGTTCTCACATGACATTAAATTTTTACAAATGTGTTTTCTATTATATTTTTGTTGTAGAAATATTTCTTTGGTTCCAATATTATCCCTCACGTCGGCATGTGTTCTCTTAGAGGGTAATACGTCCCATTTGTGTGTTTGGTATACCCTCAGTGCTTGTCACCAACCTGCGGCATACTAGATATGGGACCTAGGCATCAATATTGCTATTCTCCAATTTTTGGACTATGAGGGGTACACATTTAATGGAGGGGGTCATGAAATGTTAAAATAATCATCTATATATATGATTTCCATCATTATACCAATCTAAGTAATGTGGTGGTGTAAAAAAGATTGCCCCATGATGTAATGATTGAAAGTCGTATATACACACAATTGGTGATATCATTTTTTATAGGATGGATATGACCTAAAATATTGTTTTCCCATTATCATAAAAACATTTCATAATATTTTAATATTACAGTTTTTACTTTATAAGAGATTCAACTAAGTAATAGTAAATATATAATGAAATATTTTGAATAAATCGGTAGATGAGATTATCCATTCTTCGATGATATCCTTCTTGAACACCTCTTAAGGAAATTAGAGTTGGTCATATGACAATACCAGAACCACTAAGATCTAAAAATGATATTTGAGTAGGAAAATGTGTACGGTATGTCAGAGCATAAAGTCTCAACGTGAAGTGGATAAATGACTGAGGATGTTCCCTTTTATAATTGAGGTGAGGGGCAGTACTGGAAACAACAAAAATATTACTTATAATAAAATAAAACCACATAAAACCCCTCAAAATATAATAGTTTTGATGATGAGATGAGACATGGTTTTAACACAATGAAATAACAAAGTTTAGACAATTTTTGGTATCGATTTAAACTGTTTCTATTTAATTAACACTTATTTATTTTATTAATTTTTAATTTAGAGAACACAAATTTCAATTTTAAAATGGTAAAATATTTATTTATTATAAAAAAATTTAACCCATAAATGAATACATTTGAACATTTTACATAATATAATAATTATAAAATATTTTTTAAAATGTTTTATTATATTTATGTAACTTAATAATACATTGTTTTCATAAATAATGAATAGATTAAATTTTGACACTATTAAATTTATTGAATTTAAAAAAATTTAATATATATTGTAATAATTAAACCAGATATTAAATTATATCATAAATGGTTCTAGGTAACCTTTAAAATTTATTATATATATTAATAATCCCATATTATATTTATTTTAATATTTTTAATAACATTAATTAGATATTTCATTAATATAATAGTTATAACATTAGTTTATTTAATTGTTTAATATATTTATATATTTAATAGAAAATAAAAATAAAAATAAAATACGTTGGTGAATATAAATTCCATATATTACACAATAATAATTATATTAGGATATATCTTCTGTAAAATAGTACATTAAAAATATTATATGTATTAAATCATGAATATGACAATATTAACATCACATTAAATAAAGTTTTATAACTGTCAAAATATTTTCGATAAGGCTAAAAATGGTCAATAACAAGACCCATTTATGTTTTTTGTTGATATATACATGGACAATAAGATTTGTTTCACATGGTTTTTTGTATTAATTGTTATAAAAGATTTAATATAAATTATTATTTCGTATTATTCAACAATTATTTATTTTCAGCTTCATCAATGTGTAACCCTCTAAGGTCATTATCTATATTCAATGAATTAAAAATAAAATACCATGAAAAATAATAACACTTTATATTTCAAATTTTTATTTATATTTTAACATAGATACTATATAACAACATATAAAAAATGATATTGTTATTAAAAATTTAGTAAGTCATATTTAAATATTCATTAAATAAAATTTATTAAATGTCCTAATCCCATCCTTGTGGACTTAAAAAGAGACTATTTAGGGATAAGAATGATTAAGGTCTATGGAAACACATCCATTAATACCCAGATATGTTTTAAAGTAATTTTATAATATTATTTCCACATTTAATTTCCTATATTACATTTTAATCATATTAAAACAATAATTACTGAAGTTACTAATATTAATTCCCAAAAACAGAAGAAATTTACTTACCTAACTTTTAAATAGTAATAAAAAATACAGAATCCATTTTTCAGAATACAAAAAAAACTGTTTTTAGTAATTAATATTATATTAATCTCGTTGTCTAAATTAGAAAAATGGTCTTAATAGTTAAAACATCGAAAAAGTTTGAAATGTTTTTACATCTAAATAAAATAAAAAATTAATGACAATGAAAAAAATAATATTAAATGATAAAAATAAAATCTATTTATATTTTAAAACCATTAAATAATATAATTTAACCATAATGATTATTTCGATGAAATAGTTGTTCTCAATTAAAATTTTGTATTTTTTAATATTCATCAAAACATGAAACATAGTAGATAAATTCAAAAAATTCCACCTATGTAATATTGTATATCCCAATTCAAAAATAATAACATTATCATTTCAAATTTAAAATCCTAATGTGTTAATAAAACTATTTAAAAGTGGTGCATAATCAATAATTAAAAAAAATTCATTTTTTTGAAAAATACTTTATTATCCAAAAAATTGAACATTTTCTTATTTCATGTTTTGAAAACATAAAATATTCTTTTTTAACATTAAATTGAGTAAATTACATATATATTTAATTAATAAAATCCCTGAATAGTGATTTTATTATTTTAGAAGCACACTTATTTTCATTTAAATAGTTATCAAAAAAATGTTTCATTTTATTTAAGAAGTGGTTTATTTTCATTTGTAATAAATTTCTCACCAATTAATTAGTAATATATAATTTTTTAAATAATATTTTCATAATTTATTTATTAATGTTAATACCTTCTAATAAAATGGCTATGTCATAAGGTAACATAAGGATATATAGTTGTTCGCTTAAAAACATACATAAATGTAATGATTTCTATCAAAAGAATAAGAAATTCTGTGTAACAAAATCTATGAATAGTGTTTCATATACAAAAAGATAATTTTTTGTTTCATGAATCATATGCAAATAATAGAGAATCATACAATAGAATACATAATTTTTAAAAAAACCTCTCTCATAAACAACATATATATTTCCATTAAAATTTATTGTAGGTGTATTTATCAATATATTTCTGAATCATAAATTTATATTATAATATCTTTATAATTATTTAAAAATTACTAATTGAAATTTCATAAAATGTTTTCCATTTCGATAATAGTAGACATTCCCTAACAAATTGTGATATCATGATTTTTAGAGAATACACATGAATTGATTTTACAATAATCATTAAATTTAATCATCTATAAAATTAAAATCCAAATTTAAATATTGAATCATAAGAAATTATATTACCATTTTGTATGGAACATTTAATTATTAAGAATTTAAAAAATAGAAATATTGTTTATATGATTATTAAAATATTATTTTAATGCTTTTCTAAAATTTGTTTCATGTTCCTAAACATTTTTAGGATATATCATTACAAATAAGGTATATTACTACTAATACCATCCAAAATAATTTAATTGATGAAATATGATGATGATGTTCCATGTAAAATATCATAAAACCCATTTTGAATCCATAAGTTAATATAGTTTTGATGAAATGTTGAATGGTTTTGTGATATTTTGGAACAAATTTTTATGGTTTTCATTATGTTATATGGTGCACGTAGGATTATATATCCCACTAATTAAGAAGATAATGATTTATATCTCATATGATGTTGTGAAACATAATGGGGAGAGAACCAAATCCCATATGGGTCATTCTTCACTATGTTTATAAGAATATTGTGTGAACCCAATCCACTAGGTGAATTTATACAATTTGTTTTGATTATCAATTAAGTATTCCATGAATATAGATGTGACTATAAAAATTAATGGATTAAATAATGTAAAAAGAATTTTTATTAATATTATATGATCTAATGCTCTATATTTGTTTTTTTTTGGATTCTACCCTCATATGACTCATGTCTTTTGTTATGATTTATTTTATCATGAATAATAATTTATATTATGTGGATTATTTGGAATGATTCAAATCATTTTTATTACACACCTTCTGGACCCATATAACTCTCAATTTATTTTGTATCCATTTCTTATGGTAATTAATGATGTTATTAATTAGGATATTTCTATTAAGGGAACTATATGAGAAGAACATTGTGGTACATATTGATGAATTTTAGAAAATATGTTGATAATGATTATAGTGTGAAAGGAAACTATTCCATTATGTTTTGAATGTATGTGTTATTGACATGTGTATTGAATAATCATTTCATATGATGTTATATGCATGTATGTTATGATTTGGATTTCATACCTTCAATCAAAGAATGATTTAAATATTATTAGGTATAATTATAAGAAAAATATACTATAAAACCTATGGATGAATTATAAAATATGAAATATTAATTTCTCATGTTAGTGTTTGGATTTTGTGGTATCCTAGAATCAAAATCAAATTCCTTAGAAAAATTTAGATTCAATCTCTAGAAAGTACTATCTTAGAATTACAACCATGATAAAAATTTATTGAGTATTAACATGATCTTCATATTATACACAAAAATGTGGCTAAGGGGATCTAATTATTTCAAACTCACAAGGGATAAAAATTTATTAATTACCATTATTATTATATTAATTTTTTAGTGTTTTAACAAAGGTAAACACATAAAATTTCCCTAATAAGACCACAGGGATCTATGTGCATTATCGATTACCTCAGGTTAGAGTTATGACTTTGGGAATAATCGAATGAGATTGAGGGAATGATTTCACACATAATTGACCAATGATATGAATCTTACAATCTATGTATAAAAAATATAAAAAATATATATCATATGTCCTGAAAAAATGGGTCACATCAAATATCTTTGATAAATAGGTCTATATTAATAAAAGAATACCATTAAAACATATATTCCACAATACCCATGGGTGAATCTCTATGTAACTACATGTCACCACCATACAAACCCATTAAAAAGGTTACACGATTTTTGTGAGTTGTCCACTATATTATGCTCTTATATTTAACTTTATCATGTAAATCCAAGATTTTTAACATTGAAATGAAATAGAAGGGAATGGGAAAAATTTCTTAGTAGGACTAAACGAAAAATATATAAAACATCTAACCACATTAAATACACTAGTTATTCTTCAAGATCGATAACCAAAACATATTAAAAAAATTTACCAATTAAACAAAATCCATTGATTTACCGTTTAAAATAGTCAATTCCAATAAAAAATCGTCCATATCCATATAAAAATTATACTATGTCATATCACATATCCAATGGAATTAGAAAATAAGTAAAATTTAACTTAAAATATTTTACATGACATGGTGATGTGGAATATAAATATATCAAAAGGTTGAGTAAGTAGTGTATCCTGAAATTAATCTATGTGGGAATTGATTAAAACAAGGGTGTACAAAACCAATCCTCTAATACAGACAAATGTAATAATATAAGGAATTATAAATTCTTAATTATCAGGGAGATTGGCCCCTCATAAATACAAACCACAAGTTACTTTGACACCATGGTTACCTACCATAGTGAAAGATAACTCCACCACATCTAGTATTTCTCTAGGTTTCTCTCATGACACAATGTTTTCGCAATGTGATATTACATGACACTTAACTACATGGTAACAAACCAAATTACATAAAACCATTTCTTGGTAAAATAAAATTCAACACTAATTCGACATTTTCTTAAAATGTTATATAGATATATTTGTTATGTCTCTCGTTCTTGAAAAACTATATCCATTTAAAAACATTATGTGGAATTTTATAGACAAATTAATTGAATGAAATAATGTTTCTAATTTCAACTCATTTTGAAACAACATATTATTTTCATCATAGATAAAAATCTATTGTAACGTTGAAAATAAATGTATAGAATATGAAGAACATAAGTATCTCCATGGGTTAAAAAATATGATTGAAATAACTATATTCATAATGACAAAATAATGATCCATTGTTATTTGGTGACTATAAATGAAGTTATAATATCATTATAATCCCTGATGGACGAAAAAACCTCAATTATATAGATAAACCATTGTTTATTTTACAATAAAATAAATAAAATTTTATAACCTATAAAATATGAGTGATGAAAGGAATATCATGAAAATTATAGAAACTAATAGGTAAACCAAACATAACTGAAGTATATCCACAAATATAGATCAATTATCACTAATATATTAGTTTTTATATCCTCTAGGGAGTTATGGACATGATATATGAAGTTAATGAATGTCTAGGAAATGAGTAGAGGATAAAATGATCCAGATCACCATGGTAAATTAAATTGTTAATAATTTATAATTAGTCCTCAATTTTTAACAAACCATGCACATACTTAGTAGTGAAAATATCACATTGAAATAAAATATTGGTTTTTAAGAGATGGAAACATTGTTAAAAAATTACGGAGAACTATGTGAAATCCTATATAAAAATCAAAATAATATACAATGTTTATGTGAGTATTTCAATCATTTATGAACTATTCTCAGACCAATAAATAATCCATATGTTCTAAATGTATTCATATAACATATTTACGACACACATGTTTTTAAATTTTATCTCAAAAATTTCTCCTATATTTCCTAACGTAAACAATTAAAATTTTATCAATGAATACTAAAAATATATAAAACATCAACAGAAATCGACCCCGAACAAATTTATAAATACAATTAACCTAAAGGAATCTCAATTACCACCAATCATAATTTATTTTTTTCTTATGAGATGAAATATTTCATCGATGTGGGAATTAATAAGACTGTTGTTGTATCATCATTTCGTATCACTCCCATGTTTCATTGTATCCTTATAAACTTTCATTCTCGTTAAAAACAATTGTTGAATTTCCCTTGAATAAACTTATAATTTCAGTCCACTATAGAAAAATTATCATTATATAAATGAGGTGTCACGTTCAATCACATTTTCATACCACTCAATGACACAAGATATGAATAAGTGATAACTATTTATCTAGGAATCATGAAATAGATCATATATTTATATCAAAAGAGTATGAAATTCAAAAAATATTCATCCTTTTCAAGTATATCCAAAATATCAAGAACGCTAAAATTATGATGTGCATCTTACCCTCATTTTTAATAATCTAGATACTAAGATAAGTGAATCGCAGAGAATCTCTAGTTAACCAAGATTAAATTATTTCGAATAATTTTTCTGATAAGAATAATATTTATGTTTAATCTGAACATTTGAATACCAATAATCGATCAATTTAATGATATATTTAGTCTCATGAGCAGTCCGCGATCTAATAATGGGTCATTCATCAATCTCATTCAATCCTAGAGGCATCATAAAATGAATCATATGAAATTATTCATATGGATCTATCCTGATCAAAGGATGGCAACTATTAATTTTTTGAAACTCTTTAAATATGAGGTATTCCTACCATTATCTAAGAAATTACATCATACATAAATCAATAATGTCTTCGTCAATATTGAATAGTCACTTTGTCTAGCTATCCACATATGGATGGTATGATGAGATCATTCTCATCAAAGAACACGTTATTTTATGAAATGAACTATTAAATTTTGATGTCATGAAATTATATATTTTAGAATAGATTGTTAATTTTAAAACCATGATGTCTGATAATCTTTCACATATCTATTAATGGTTTTATCTATATATTTTTAATCCTTTATGGGTAAAAACATTACTGATTTTATGGGTCAATCATTAATAACCAATATATCATCCTTACCACTAGAAGTATGACTAAGCATAATTAAATTTTATTTGGATATATTATTCCATTTATACATAGATATTTTTAATGGTTTCTAAAAATAAATTTATCCCTAATGTTTCATATTAATTTTATAACTTTTGAGGCTCTCAAACAGATAACAATTTATCTATCTTATCATTTATCTACACAAATAATAATTTATAATATAGTGGTAAAATATGGTAGATTCAATGTGCGCATAAAATCATGATCATTTTAAATTCTCTAGAAAATATTCCCTCAATACTCTCAAAATAACTATTTTACCAAAAAAATATAAAACTCATTTTGGAGACTGACGCCACTTACTAATGGACTCTCCACTATAAAGAGTCCCACTAAAACACTAACAATCTATATCCCCAAACTGTGTAAATCTAAATTTAGCATCTTAAAATTACCCATCACATTTTCAATCATTAAATAAATATATAAAAAGAATACCATTATCTATGTCCATATCTGCAAATGATAACATCAACAATTACTATTCCATTGATTCTCTTACTAGATGATACATTTGTTTTATTCTCAATAGGATAACAAACACATTTTCTTTACAGAGGTTGTAAAAAATATCATCCTAAATTTTTTGATGGTACCCCACTAATCATATTAATATTATGATTAATGAAATTTGAGTGATAATAAACATTTGACTCATATGGTCTGAATTAACTATACACTACATGTTGAAGAGATTCTGATGCTACATATTAATCTCTCCCATGACAACTTATAATATAATATCACTAGTAGGATAGTTCTTCTATATAGGGATTAACTAGTGAGAAACATAAGAAACCACTTTCTATACTTTATTAGAACACATCCAAAACATGTACCAAATTAATCATAGAATACATCATAATAATAAAAAAACACAGAAAGAATAAAGAATGGTGGTGATGAAAATCTAAAATATGATACAAAAAAAATGTAATCTACCAAAAATATCTCTAATCAAATATTATACCCTTAAATATCGAGTCAATAAAAGATTTTAAATATATAAAAAATTGTATATTAAAAAACCTATATTAAGTATATAATAAAATGAAAAAAATCTGAATATATCTACAGCTTGCTAAAATGTCCTCACCACCGAATTCATTTCAGCATCCAATAAAACATTATTTATATAAATTAAATGAGCTAAATATTTCCACTCTATTTTTCAAAACATTAATTTGGATATAATTCCATTAATACAATGTCCCCCCATGATTATATGGATGATACTCAGTAGATATTCATTACCATCCTATAATATGACATAAACATGAATATAATCTCAAAAGAAAATCATGATGGGATATAATAAAAAATTTATTATTTGATTCCTCAACCGCATAATCCGAAAAAAATAATTATTTCCAAAAAAAATTCCTTACCAAATACTCAAAATTCACATACCCACAACTAAACAAAATCATAATAATATAGTCATCTTGGTCAAACAACAGAGTGTATCTTGTTCAAAGATAAATTTTAAAAACACCCTAATTTTCCATAAATTGATCAAAAAGTTCATCACTCCTATGAAATAAATATTTATTCATATCAATCACTTCATTGAGATTCTAATAATCATCCTAAATATAGGGATTATTATACACCTTCATCAAGTATATCACTAAAAATGGTCATGGTGGAAGTGTACGATTAATTTTGTTACCATAACGGTCCCCAATATGATCCTTTATTTCATTCAATTTAGTGGGTTACATATGGTATGAATCCACATAAATTTTTATCATCTAAATATGTATGTCTATATAGAATAGGACTACCCTATGATGTTGTAAACTAGAAATATAACATAGAAAAACGCTAGGATAATCCCACCATACTGAAGTGAGATAACTAATAATATGGGTTTCAATAGAAGAAAAAATGTTGGTAACCTGTATAAGATCAAAATATTACTAGAATAAAATTGTTCTAATATTCTAGATTTTGAGTTCCACTATTTCTTATAAACAATAATTACTCCATTAGTTGGAATAAACTAATCACAATATTGATAGAAACTGATTTGAGATTTATAGATAACATTCACATCCATTCATACGATTGGTGAAATATATCATGATCATGACCTATAAAAACATAATTCATTTCATGATCATATATCATCACTAGAAAATGCTAGAATTTAATACATTACCATATCATCATTCCAAATGGATGTGAATGAGTCATAAGATATCGAAGGGTCTAGGAACATAATCCCAACTTTTTTACAATATTGGATTATCTAAAATGTTTTGTTTCAATTATTTTATGGAAATACGTAACCATAGAATATTTTGAATATATTGTACCACTCATAGAAGACAATATTTCCTTTTTATACACTATTTAAAAATCATTTTCATATAGAAGCCCATCATTATCCCCATCATTCAATACCGCAATAGCATCATCTTTTTCATGATGCTACGAAGCCCCTTTTCATACATCTATTTTATACAAACAACCATTGGTGATGGTCTTTGAAGATATACGATGCTGGGATGTTATATCAAAGAAATGATGTAGATTACAATATTCTACTTATCTATTAACCACCATGGGTGATGTCTTTGTATTAGGATTAAGGAGTTCATTTCTCTAACCGTTTTAACAAATGACAAAACTTGAGGTTGTTTTATTTGGTGCACTACTACAAAGACAATGGTGCTACAATCGAAGTACGATTCTTTCCATGCTATGTTTTCAATAGAGTAGCATCCATGTACAAATTTGTAAAATTGTGGGCAGTCCAATTATAGTCAACATAGATCAAATATCTACCCACATATATAATTCAATCTATTAGTTCTTGAGGTACTCTTTTGAATAAATCAATCGAAACATGTTCTCCATCTTGATAAATCAACGTTCATTAAAAATGATTGAATGATATTAATTCTACAGTGTATCAAAAAAAATAACATTTATTTCATTATAGTATCATGGTAAAAAAAATTGTTCATTGATTTTTTAATGGTATTATAAGTGATATATTTATGAGGCATGAATTGAATAATATATTTCCAAATCATCTTTCTATTACCTTCAATCATTGATGTAGAGATATAAATTGTGGAGTCCTCCTGAGTATTCTGGATGCAGAAAAAAAATCAATTAATTTGATCCATTTATATGAATCATGTAGCCACTTATTTCCTCGACCAGTCAAATGAATATTCAATGTAAATTTTGAATCATTGTGTACCTTTCATTCCATTTCTTCTTTAGTGACTTTAACAATATATTAGTCAGACAAAAATATATTTTACCCAAAAAATATAAATTAGTGGGTTTTCTCATGGGGTTTAGTATGAAACAACCTATCAATAAAATTTGATTTCTCCAGATCTAGGATTTGTATTCTATATAAAAATTTAACATAAACCATAAATGCTATTTATTTCAATTATCATAAACTAAATTCAAAAAGCTAAACCGAAGTGGTTAAACCATGACATGTGAACTATGGGTAACTTAAAATATCCCATAATAATTGAAGGCATGTGATTATAGTATAATGGATAGATTCATAATAACACTTAATCTTGATTTATGATAGTCATCTCCATAGTCTGCCAATATCTATTTGGAACATGTGTGTGACACAAAAATAAAAAAATATTGAACTATATCACGTACCTAAGATACCATTTTGTGGTTTAATAATCCTAGTAAACTTATAAGAATACCCAAATAAGCCAACCAAAAGGGCCAATAAATGTTCTAGATGACCATTCGATGGAAATATGATATGGGGTATCTCTAAATAGAAGATTGAAATTATTTCACCCTCTACAAACACATTAAATGAATGGAAAAAATGGATTAAAAAAAGTAACCATAATATATCATACATAAAAAGGTAAAACAGAAAATCTCACATATATTATCGATAATACATTATATAAATGCACTGAAAAATGTCATAAAAACATAGAACGTTAAGAAAACATGGATTAATATATGTGTTATTACACATCACCACTATCATAACCCCATAGAAAGGAAACACGAGCTATGAATGATGCCATCCACAAGTTTCTCATCCCATTATATATCTCTAAAAAACAAAGACTATATTTACAAGTTAATAAATAATGTTTGATGACATGATTTCATTATGTTTCATCTAATAATCTATTTAGTGTTTTTAAAATTTATATTCATTAGTTCATATTCAAAACATATTTCTACAAAACATAAAAATAAAAAATTTCAAATAATAAATCATCCTTTAGTTATCTATTAAAAATCTAAATTCCCTTAAAACTAAATCTATATCAATATAAAAGTGGAAATTTTACATATCATGTATCCAATTTTATAAGAAAAAAATAAAAAAATTCTAAGAATCATTGAATATATTTAAGATCATGTGAGGAAAAATAATATTCAAAGAGAATTAACATAATAAAATCTCAATGTATTAAAAATAAGGAAATCCAAAAAACAGTAGTTTACACAACTGATCATGTTAGATAAACAATGTAAAAATAATAAGCATATGAAAATCTAAATTTTGTGGAACCATGATCCCTATGAAAGGATATCCCCATTTATCCATGCCCCTAATGAAACCTCCCCCAATGAAAAAAACTCCATTTGGGATCTTCTTTTATTAATTTCATCCCATACCCCATGGTTATAAAAATGTTCTATTACATAATTATCATATTAATTGAAATAAATCATATTTCCAAAAATTGATTCCAAGGAAAAAAATTTCAAATACAAGCCCTTTATTCATAAAATATTTTTTATAGTTATTGAAAATGACCCCCATGATTGAATAATTACTTACATTATAAGTATATAATAGAGTCATATTTATAAACCCATTATCATTATAAAAACTCATTTCCAAAGAAATCACATTTTGGAACCGATTTACATTTCCTATAGTGATCAAAAATAGTTTCAATATTTATATCAAAATGGAATCATCAGAAGAACATATAGAAATATAGTGTTTAAAATGTAAAATAGAGATAAATAAACTATTAATGAATAAATTCACACAACATTATTGTTATTTAATGGGGAATTAAAAGTAATAGTCCTTATAATCATAGGGAAACTAAAAATCCATCAATTAAACATCAAAATCATAAATTAGGTCAGTATAACACACATAAACTTTAACGACATGGAGATGACTTGAGATTAAGTGAAGATAATTAGAATCAAGATAAATCATGATGAAAAAACATATATTTTTCAGTATTTCAACCAAGAAAGATCATGAATAACCATGGAATCAAATAGGACAACCTATATAGTGTCAATGTGGGGATGGTTTGAGCTGATAAAGAATTAATATGTTGATTATAGGTAAGAAAAAAAATACACAAGTCATTGTAAATAATATGGGTAAATATATTATATTATGACACATAGTTAAGAGGAATAGTTTGGAAAACTATTTTTCAAATATATTATGTCCACTCCATTGAAATATAAATCAGATATTCAACCAAAGAAGGAATAATAGTTTGACAAACACTGCTTTTGTAGCACAACAACTATTGAAGAAAATCCCAAACATCTGAATGGTTTTTATAGAGACTCGTGTGGTTAAAAATAACTTCTTTAAAGCATGTAATATTAAAATAGAATATCGTAGATCCATATAACTTGTTTAACAAACAATTAGTACTAGTTGTGTTCCCAAACAATATGTCTGGCCTTTTTTCTCAAATCAATATATCTTTAACCATTAACACTTAAACATCTATAAATATTAATAATTGATAGGAAAAGATCGAAATTATTCATATCTATGACTCATAATAATTCATAATTATGAGTTACTAAAATAAATTTGTGTTATAAATACTGATAGTAAATGAGAATGAAACATGGGTAGAATTATAGTAGTCAATATGATAGGTTAATAAAATTTAAATGATGATTTAAACATAATTTAATATTTTACTTTTAATGTATTCTTCTTCTATTTATTTTATTTTATATAAGATATCTGAAAAAAGGAATTTAGTTTAATATTGGTGTGTGTCACGACCCCCTCTCCACAATGTGTACCCCTCCTGGGCCGGCAATGTGAGAAGGGAGATAATGACCCCTGAGTCCCGCCTTCAGCAGGACCCGGGTTTGCGACTAGCACTGAGGGTATAACCACACACAAAATGGGTGGCATTACCCTCTAAGAGAACACATGAAGAAGAGATATATAATATAGACACCAATCAAATCCAAATAATAATTTAATATAAATGAAAACCCAAGTACACACATGAAATTTCATGCAGAAGTACTACAACTAAAAGGGGAAAGACTGCAAGTACCCAAAAGAAAGTAAAAAACAATATCAACCACAAGCCCGAACAGCTCCTGCAACCCCAAGCTAGTAGAAACCAACTTGATCTCCAAACTGCTCCATGTGACCTGAAAAAGAGTTTATATATACATAGGGTGAGTATAACAGTATACTCAGAAGGATCCTCCACAAAGCCTCTCATGGAAAAGTAAATAAAGTATGTTTAAGCAAAGTGAACAACAAGGGAAACTTACTTGTTGCCTAAATAGGTATACTTAGTTCCCAACCACACCATGGATACTCTCACCAAGTAACGCATATAAGAATATATCATATAATAAAAAATAAAAGTGTACCCTGCTACTACTTCCCCACTGGTTTGACACTTTTCCCCAAAGTCGCATCTCCTGAGCATCTCTCTCCAAAAAGGCGTTCCCAGAGACACCTGGGTGAAGCACCACAATATGAAACTCGTGCAACAAAACCAACACTTCCACAAACCAAAGTAACTAGGTAGTTTCTTGGAGCCACCATACCTCGAATAATCTGTATCATACATTAGGTATTATACCTCAAGCCATTACAGCCCATACACTGAGTAAGGATCCTCAAGCCATCACAACCTATACACATTACACCTATAGTAGTACATAGAACACTATATCCAGAATATATGTGTGTGAATAACTACATGCCATTATATCCCTCTACAAACATATATGAGAAAAACTAACCAATGTGCCTTTCTGCACCAGTAACTACCAAAAGAAGAGAGCGAGGCCAAAGGGGGTAGTCATCCATCCATCCTCCCACCAAAATGTTGGGAAAATCACCCACTATGGCTCAAAATCCTCGGGGTGTTAGTTGACCTTACTGATAGGGTGGAGTATCATATAGAAACACATAAAGTACATGATATATTATATCTCACAACAAAAAGATGGTCATTACATAGTCTTAGAAACAACTACAGCTAATGTCTCTCAGACTCCGGGCTGCTACTTCTAAGACTAGGTATCATATAAGCACCCAACCATTTAAAGATTTTTATTAGATTAATTAATTCCCTTTTTATTAGTTCCATTGTACATTAATTAATTATTGAAACATTAATTAACCATGAACTATCCCACATTTAATTTCGTTAGCATCACACCCAATGTAAACTTTTCCTTCAAAAATTACATCCTCATCATTATGTTCCAACATCTCCATCCCCCTGGGATAACACCATTTATTCAATTATTCATTATACAAATATTTTCCCACATTTCCAAGAATTATAGAAAAACATTATATGCTTTTAAACACAAGGGGGTCAACACGGTGATTAGATGTACTACCCGTTGTGTCTTTTCCTCTTATAGAAAGAGAGTATACCCATCCTTCCTTGAGAATTTAAAGACGGAAAGCACGCGGCATACCCCACGTGTCTTCGCCTATTTTAGAAGAAGGGTAAGTAAGACCAGCTTCCTTGAGCAATGGGGGAAAGTAAAGCAGATAAACAACCAATCAAAAATTACCAAGCATCCAGCAATCACATCCATCCCATTCCATCATCCATGGTGTCCTCCCTGACACCCACATGCATAAAATGGTGCATCTCTCCACTCTAGGAGTCATCTGCTACCACAACCAAAAGGGCCCCCATGCCTCCACAGATTACCACAACCATCCATGATCACATTAAAACACAAGCAGTAGTAAAACAACCATCTTTACAATTGTGCTCTTGGACATTAAACATAAATAGGGAATCTCAAAACCCTACAATCAATTATCTTTTAATAACCACCAGTTCATTAACCCATCTTGGGATACCCGATTTATTATTCATTTGTTCTAAATTTGGAAAACATTAGCATAATGTTATCACAAATAAATAAACAATCTTACTGCACTAATTTGATTAAAAAAATTACACCATGAACAAGATTCATTTTCCTGCCACTTTATTATTAGCCAACAATTATTAATTAATCATGGTTTACGTTCTTTACCGATTTCCATAAAAACAAACAGCTAACAAAAGCAAGCATAGATATCACACTATCTAGAAAAACATGATGTAATAACATATGATAGATATCAATTTATTTATCTGGTTAAAATATTTATTCTGTCAATTACATTGTCATCTAGGGGGATTAAACATGATAATAATATAGTTGCACGTAAAAGAAAGAGAAGTAACGAATCCCCTACCTCAAACAGTTCCTCACCTTCTTTAATCACACAATGGGTAATGATCCTCATCTCACGACAACTGCATCCACCTGAGGATTCCATGGTATGACAAACCCAACCAAACCCTAATAAAAACCACATTAGAATCATTAAGATTACATGATTTAACATGGAGAGGAGAAAAAAGAAGAGATGATCCCCAAAGGAACTACTATAAAACATGCCTTATATAGAAGATTGACAGATATAGCTCGGTTTCATCAAAATAGAGCGGAACCAATCCGAGGAGTAAAGTTTGATTGTGCAACTCCTATAGGAAGGATTGAAAGGTTCTGGCGTCTCATAGTCGTGAACAAATAAGAAGAAAAATGGGGAAGATATTTTGTCTCTGTTGAAGATTTAATGTTGCGACGGTTTATGATACACTTAATTCCCCATTAAAAGTGGAACGCATTAACCAACACGGTTTGACCAAGTAAAAACATCCCAACCCATAGGAATAATTAATATAGGATTTATAGTCTTTGAATTGGCCTTAAGAGTCCATAAAATAATGCTTTAAATGTATTTTTCATCAAAGGAAATGTTAAATGTGTGAAACTATAGAAACCTGGAAACATTATTCAAAGTCCACAGTTAGAAGTCGACTATTAGAAGTCCACATTTAGAAGTCTATTGTTAGAAGTCCACTATTAGAAGTCAACTATTAGAAGTCCACTGTTAGAAGTCCACTGTTAGAAGTTTGATTTTTTAATTTCCTCTGTTAGAACTCCACTGTTAGAAGTCCCCTATTAGAAGTCCGCTGTTAGAAGTCCACTGTTAGAAGTCCGCTGTTAGAAGTCCGCTGTTAGAAGTCCACTATTAGAAATCCGCTGTAAGAGGTCCGATGTTAGATGTCCTATGTTAGAAGTCTTCTATTAGAAGTCCTCTTTAAGAAGTCCACTGTTAAAACCTCACTGGTAGAACACTGTTCAATAAACCTCACCGATAGAACATTATTCGCTGATAGAACACTGTTCATTGAACCTCACTGATAGAACATTGTTCACTAAATCCTCAATGATAGAACATTATTCACTAAATCCTCACTAATAGAACACTGTTAACTAAACCTCACTAATAGAACACTGTTCACTGAATCCTCACTGATAGAACACTATTCATAGAACCTCACCGATAGACATTGTTCACCGACCATTATAGGTTAACTATAGAGGTTACCAATAGAGGTTACCAATAGAGGTTACCGATAGAACTGTTCACTAATGGAACTATTCACTTAATTGGAAATTTGGAAAAGGAAAGATAGGTCACTGTTAAGTGTTACCAATAGAACTATTCACAGATAGAACTATTTAAAAAAATTGACATTTGGAAAAATTGTTGGGGATAAGTCACCTTGAACTCCCTGAACACCTCAAACACCATATTTTCACAAAGAAATGGACTGGAGAGGTCCGGGCCATTATAGTGTGGATTAAAATTATGTTATTGACTTTATTTGTGAAAAATGGATATGATATTGGTTTCAAATACTCATGATAATTATTAGATAACATTCAACTTCCATGAATAATACTCACAATCATGATGAATAAGTAATAAAAATATGGAAGGTGTATTTTGATAATAATGAATTTATAAAACAACATCTACCTTTTTTCATAGTCTCCTCTAATTAATATGCTTCTATGTAATTGGTAATTTGTAAATAAAATATTTTTTTCATTATCTATTTATCATACAACGTGAATGTTTTTTAAACAATGTATTATTTATTCATGGTAGATGATATATAGTGAATTATTTTCAATAATATTAGTTAAGAGGATAAAATTTACTCTCTAATCATTTATGAGTGTAGACAGGTAACTATAATTGATAAATTTCCTCATAACTATTTCACTAAAATAGAGAGTGAATTTCCAATATTAATGTATAATGATGAAGAATCCACTTGTAAATATATGTGAAACTTTATTATAATTTCATAGTACACTTAAAATATTACCACAAACATTATTGTAAAATTTAATTATTAATTACTGGGTTGAGACCAATTTTGTTTAAGTTATAGGCAATATCATAGTTTGATAGATATAATGAAATCAATGGATGTGCTATCATGAATGAAATACACATTAAATAATCTCACTATTCTCAATGTTACTGAGGATATAAACATGAAAAAATATATTAAATGGAATTTAAATAATAATAACCCTGGAACATAGAAAATTAATCTTTCATCACACCGAAAATATAATGGGAAACATGTAAGAAATTTTCAAATAAAAAATAGTTAGACTCATCATATGTGGAAGAGAATGTCATTATGAAAATTAATTTAAATGATTATTCAATGGGAGAACAAATAATTACATTAAATATAAACAATATACACTAACCATGGTTTTTAATATTATGGAATATGGATATATCTACAAATACTACATGAATCCATGGGTTATTGACTATAATAATCATTGACAACATTATAACACATAAGTCATAAAAAATTCCTATAGAATCACATCTTATAAACTAGGTCTTAAGAATGATGTGGTGAAATATAAATTTCACATCCTCTTTTAAATGAAAAATGTATTATTTTATTCATATAGAAACCATTAATTTATATCTTGAGATGTTTATATCAGTATCAGGTAATCTACTAAATAAAAAAATATTGAACTATCAATAAACACTCATCCTTATATGATGATCACATATCAGGTCTAAATGTCCTCTTGGATTGATGTTTTTTGTAATTTACATCCAAATAATCATCTTATTCACCAAAATATTGGATTTAATATTATTTTGAGAATGGATTGGTTCTCCCTCGATAGATACTGTATCAATTTTAAAATAAGAAATCTATCATTTGATATCATAATTGAACATATGACTGTCTTTCATACTAAGTATGTGAGTGATAAACCAATGTAAATTAAACAAATTATATCGGTCAAAATACCTTCCCATAATTGGTATGAAGTAAAAATTATTGGGGAAAATATTTATTTTTTGTATATTAAAATTATTTTTGAATTTTTAAATTTATTTTTTCTTGAGATATTAAGTCACTTATATAGTAGTTGTATTTATTTTTAAATATATAGCATGAATCATTCTATTGCGATTAAATTATATTCATATTTAATAACACCAATTGAGTAGTATGAAATAGAAAAAAATGAAAATATTGAAAAAATAATAATCAACCCTAGTGTGTCAATATAGGATACACTAATTCTATTATTATAAGATAATATTGATAAATTAATATATTTAATAATTATTATGACAACAAAAATATCAAAATAAATAGAATGTATCATATAACATGTAATGGTTAAATTATTTTGATGATATTTTTAGATGTCAAAGTTTATAAATTATTTATCTAATCTGGATAGCATAAATATATGGGTAAAGATTAATATATACCTATGAATTCATTCATTAGATGGTTTATAAAATAAAATTTTTAGTGATTCCATTAATAAATTTTAATTACCTCTACATCTTCTTGGAATAGATTAATAGTTACTTTTAAGGATTACATTAATAGTTATTTATTTATTTATACAATTTATTTTCAAATTCTAATAAAATAAGGAAAAGACTGAGAATCATCTATCTATTCTATTATAGATCAAGAGTACGGATATATTTTATTGAAAATTTATAAATATGATATTCAATATATAGAACATCTCCTTTTTTATTTTCATGTTATCACTTATTCTAGAATATGAGTGGATCATTCATAGACCTTTATTATTCAATAATTGCTCAATAAACTATAATGATTGACATCTATTTTTTTTACAGGATGCATAAAAATAATTAATTGTGATCAAATTCTACAATCTATCAAAACAATTAAACAAATCTATTTTGAGAGATACATGAATCGTTAGAATCTAAATGTTATAAATAATAAAGAAACTAAAATAATGGATCATAATTGAATATATCCTCACACTAATCTATATTGATGATGGTTTTTTTAATCATTCTGATTCAAAATACAGTGTAATGTGGTGTTCTATCAGGTCAAATTTTGTATTTGTACCATATAAATTACAATAATTTATTGTCTATGATAAAAAGTATAGATCACAACATTATTTGGTAGATGTGAAAATATTTCCATTTTAAATATAGAAGGGTTTTCATTATAGTTATGAATGTGTTATATATATATAGTGATCATAAAATAATAATGTATATATTCATATGGAATGTATTTAAAATGATACAAAGGAAATTTTTGGAGTTAATTAAGGATTAATACACTCCATATATTGCCATCATGTAAATAAATAAAATGTTTCTAATTCTCTTAATAGGAAGGACCGGGCTAGATTATTAGTGATGATGATTGATAGTGATCCAATGTATATAGATTTTAAATAGATGGATCCTAAAACAATTAGGTAAGGGAAAAAAATATTTTGTATGTTATGGTTCACAAATACAAACATGTACCAATTAATGTTGTGAAAAGGGATGATTTTGAATTTACAAACAATATAATGAATTTAATATAATATATCCTAAAAGTTATTTGAATGATAATGTTTATGACCTGAATATGTCTCCCTTAAATTCAAAATTTTAAAAAGGAATTGTTTTATAAAGAAAATTTTTCATCGTTATCTTTTAATATTATAAATGAATATATATATATATAAATGACCATGAGAGTTTATGGAGTGAATAAATAAAAATTTATTTTAATGACATTGTATCTCATTGTCAGACATCTCATCATGTTATTGATGAATATAATGTTTCCAATGGGATGGTTAATAAACTACCAATACTGATATTTAATTATTAAAAACAAATGATTTATTTATTGGGCCTCCATTTTAATCTAATTGATATAATGATATATCTATTATAGTCGATCAATATGTAGTTTCATCTCATTAAATTTAAATTTGGGGAGATTTCGTATTGGGGAAAAAATTAGGATATATATTATATTGTAAGGATTCACTTTTTACCACATTCAATTATATATAATTGATATCTAATGGTTACATGGATATAATATAATATTATTATGTATATAATGATGATAGTAACATATAGTATCACCTTAGGATAGTTTATGGTCAATTGAAGATTAAGGATGACATTTATCTATGAGATTTTGAGATTGAAATTGGATACAATAAGGACATTATAGCCACTTTCTAGGGTGCCCATTAGAAAAACATTCCCTAAAAGGATTTTATTCATTAATATTAACAATTCCTATAATATATTTATTTCAATATATTTTCATAACATTATTTTTTCATATGAAAATATTCTCCCAATCCCATGAATTGAATACTTAGTTTCAATAAGAAATTTCTATAGAAGAATTTGTATTAGAACGCCTATGAACAAATTAATATAGTTGACCCACACATGAGTCAATTATACAATTTTTATATTATAAACTCATATTTCTAAACTATAAATTGGAATAATATGGTTCGGTGAGATGAAATTCATTATAAATGATAAAATACCAACACATGGTAAATTAATGACTAAGAATATGATAACACATCATTGAAGGGGAAAATATATTTAATATTGACATAGAACAATAATGAAATTCATATGTTTTGATAGTGGAACTAGTTATACCATATTAATGAAAACATTACATGGAATAAGAGAGTGAAATTTTCAAGGAAACATTGAAATAAATAAATAAATCATGATATCAATGAATTATAAATATGTTGTGGTAAAATAAATCATAACATTATATATATTAGTCAATTTTCTCCATCAAAATGTCATGTCATAGTATTCTTAGTCTCACCTCTTATGAAACAAAGATAGTATCTCATGGGATTAAAACATCACCTAATGCATTGGAATACTTCTACTATAGAACCAACACAAAATGATTTCCATAAATATTTGTTCAATATGATTTCAATCATTATATAAGAAAACACAATGGAAAATTTGTATTGATAAACATATCAACTGGTATCCCAAATGTAATTATTCATAACTTTTCTGATAATTCTATCAATATAACAATTAGAAAATGAATTGATATACAAGGATATTGGTCAACCATCTAGGTAAATAACCTTCAATTAATATTTTTATATTTATAGTAATGTCACAATATATAAATCAGATATAAAAATTAGTCTATCAAATCCCTAACCAATCATAAAATGGTTATTTAGAAGCAAAACATCTAATCAATAATGTCATACATTGGGAATTAATAGAGGAAACAATCAGATGATACATCACTTTTTTAATCAATGTATTATGAGGTGTGAAAAATGATGTTATGGATAACCATTCATAAAGATAAAAAATATAAATTCAAAGCATGAAAAGGATTTCTTGGAATAAATTTACTATCATTATTCTAAATTTCATTATTTGTGAGCTCTTTTTAAAAACAAATTTAAGTAATATTGAAAATAGTTTACTAATTATAGCATTAATGTAAATTCTTGTAATAATTCATGTGTCTCCCCTGTTTTTCTGTAACTCTTATTTTATTATATTTATGTACATAACATGTATGGGTAATGATATGGATGGTTTGGAAGATGTTTTTATAGGGGTTCATGATTGGTGTACAATTTTGGAAAACCATGAATCTCATATAAGAAATTGTGCACAAGGAGGTCATAGATAAAGACAAGGTGAAGTGGTAGGAATATGATTTTTCCAAATAGTATGACATCTTATGAAAAACCAAGCTATGTTGGAAAAAAGGATTTTGGACAATTGTCATGTGGTTTGTCTTACTGTTTTGGCAAACCTTGCGAGGCTCGTCATTTATGTAGTGGTATGCTCATGGGTTGAGTATGGTTTTCATAACAATGGGTATAACTGCATATAATTATATGAATATATCCAATAATTTGGGATCTCACTCAATTTAGCCTCTAATGTATTCATTTTTCTACTACTGTATCCCTAAATATATATTCTCCCTCCCCAAAGTCTATATATGTATATCACATTGGTCCATATGTGATATGAAGGATCCTTTTGTTTATTTGAAGCCCTATTGTCACGGTAATTCATCATTATTAGTTTTTCATTGTTTTCCTTAAATATATATCTCTATCTCTCTAGGATTCGTAGATCTATGTATGTTAAGGATCAATCAATGACAATTGATTTCAAATATGATTATATTTATCTTTTTTGATAATATGGTAAGAGATGTATGGTATATTTTTGAGATTCAACCCATATTCCTAGATGTTTTTCATGTCTTTTATCGTTATCAACAATTTCTCATGCTAGGTGGATTCATTATGTAATACTCCTTCTAGAACAAAATAGATTTACATCAAAATGATTATTGTAATTAAAATTGGGTTTGGAATTGATTTTAATTTATTGATGGAAACCCACATGAGTTACAATTTATAAAAATGTGGAAATTGGTAATGTTTATGAAAAGATAATTTTTACATTAATTTTATAATGGTTGTTTGGATTTGGTACATGGAAACGTATTTTGAATAATAATTTTTACTGATATGGGTTTAAAATATAATTTCAATTAACTAATTTTATAGCTTAAATGGTTTTATTGGCCTTGGTTTTTAGTATAATAGTTGTATGTGTTCATGTGCATTCAGGATCGATAAGGTCTAGGAGTCTCCATGATCTTTTGTGAGATGGCTAAGCTTCAAGTATATCCCCCATCAAAATGTTAATTATGTGACTACATAGTAAATGTATGAATCATTACACATGAGTATTTGGAGTTCTAGGTGTCCTACATGGATGGATGTATATATATGTGGAATGGAATAGATTATTCAAAACCAAATTTAAATGGTTTTAATGTATTGTTTTTTTGTTTTCCATGGAAATTTATGTTGTTTGAGATAACTATATTACAATTTCATGTTTCTATATTTTGACATATTGAATTTTTAAAATTTATTATATATACAATTTTATTAAATGTGATAACATGATCGATACTGCTGACATGAGTAGGGAAGTCATTTAAAGAAAACCTACTGAATTTGATCACTCACACCTACGTTGGATCATTGGTGCTTTTGAAGATGTTGTTTATTGATACTATTCAAATGTTAATGTATCAAAAATATTTATCTATATATTATGACACATGGACAATTATGTGGTGTTTGATCATGGAGCATTATTGGAGAATGAATTTTTCATTGCATTCTTTGAGTTTTTTCATTCATTGTGTACATTCGTACTGTAGTCTCCTGTTGTGGTACTTAGTATAGATTTATATTGATATAAATGGTTTTCTTTGTGTAGTTTTCATGTGTAACATGCATCATATAGTGGTTTATTTGATTGTGGTCTATTTGGTCTGTTATTTACTTTCAAATGAAAAATCACCCGATCAGTTAATGAATCCATTTATATTTATTTCTAACCTTTTGTTCATTGGGGATGTACCTTATGGTAATGTAATATCCTTTCATCATATCAAGAAAATGAGGTGGTTTAGGATGTTATAAGTGGTATCATAACGGTCTTTATGAATAACATGTTAGAATACATGGTCTTTGACTAAGTATTAGTTGGTATTCATTATTTTGAAATTAATTATTGTATCTTCATTGAGTTGGTATTATATAATGGAGTAGGATTATTTTTACTTGGTATGTATAATACAAAATTACGTAGAAAACCATTTTTTTATGAACATCAATTTTCTAGGGAGTTCAGTATATAAATGTTTTAAATATACTTATAGGATTTTGAATCTCATTATTGTGGGTTTATCCAATGAGACGAGCATGAAAAGCATTATCAAATTGGGTTCCCACTAAGAGTTAATATTTTATTTTGAGTAATGATCATTGTTTTTGTGAAAATGTTTTATTTTTGTAAAAGGGATACTTTTTTCAAATTTAAGATTTTTTAAAAGGGCATGATTTTGGAATTTCTTAAATGTGTTTAGCTTAAATCAAATGGTGTATTTTTAAAAAATTATTGATTATGGAAAATGTTGAATTTTGGAATGCCTTGTAGTGATAATAGGATGTTATATAATATAATTTTTTACTCTTTTTGCTGTAAGATAGTGAGAATTGTGGAATTTTTTATGTTTTTAGAAAATGGAATATTGTAGGCATTATAGAATCCAACAACATGAAGATAGTGAAAATGTGGATTCTCCTCCAACACATGTGAACCATCTGATTGATCAGATTAATTTCCAAGCATTTTAAGATATTGATAGAACTAATAGGATGGACGATCCATGTAATGTGAATCAAAATGTCTCATTATAGAGATAGAATATAGACATTATTCATTTCATTTCTAAAAAAAATGGTGTAGGTGTATGTATAGGATGAATCCTATTTTTGATTTCATCCGCACACTAGAAAATACGAATGTAATGATGGAAACAAATATCTAATAAGATCTAGTATGTTTGAGGTGGAATTGAGAAATGTGGGCTATATAGGACAAAGGCCTTTCTTGAGAGGAATTTGATGAATTTTTCAATATACAATTATATTGCCATACATTCATAAGTCAAAGAACAACATAATTGATTTTATTGATATTTATAAATCTATTTATCATGGATTATGTATCTATATTCATGAATTTAGTGTGATTTGAACCTGATGTAGTTTCTAGTGCATCCTTGAAGTCCCACATCATTGAATCTGGGCTGGTGCGGGAGATTAACTTAAAGATAAATGTTCTTTATATAAAATATTTTAGAGACATGTTCAATAATGTGATGGTGGATATAATGTAAATCTATGGATCTATTAATGAAGGGATTATGTTGATTCCTACGATAAATAGTGGGACCTATTACTCATGGAGAAACTGAAAGAAGGAAAACTATTTCCAAGGTAGTGGAAGGGATCACAATAATATGATAGAATTATTATATATCATTCCAAACCAAAGAGACAGTTTGGATGTTTCCAATCTGGTTTGTTTAACCACATTAAGCAACATTTCATGAACATACCTAGACAATACCGGAATTTCAATTCAACGAGGAATCATTAGATCTATTATTATAGTTTTTTAAGGTAGAGTTCTAACTAAACATCAAATGTTTCTCATGAATCATATTTTTTTTAATAGGATGAGGGAAATCAAATAAATTCCATCATTATAATAGATCTATCCATTGAGATTCCCAGAATAATATGAATCCTCATTTAGAATAATCTCAACATGGAAATAAGATAAAAAGTGTTGTCACCATGAAATTTTATAAATTGGAATATGTTATTTTAAATGATAATTAAAGACCATTTATGGTGTTAGGTTTGAATAATTTAAATTATACGTATATAAATTTCTTGTTTTATACATATACATTCCATTCCATCATTTCTTATTATTCTATATTTCTTCTATGTTTAATAGTTAAGGTGATTCCATATGTGATAAAAATTAAAACACTACATGGTCCAAGAGAGTGTCTAGACATTGTGTGTGGAACAAATCCAATAACGTTTGATTTAGCTTTTCTATAATGGTATTTATCTACTCTTTAGATAGATGTGTTTGATATAATCCTATTTATATATTTTCTGATAAATTTCAAGGATAACATATACTGTTATACCTTAATAATCAATTTCAAAACTAAATATGGAATCAATCATCTTTTTCGAGGTCATATAAATGTAATTGTTGGTGAAATAACATTTTTGGAACCAATATATTGAATTTAATTAGATTAGTTCATAATATTATCTTCTTTATTAATGTATGAGATTAAGAATAATAGATTATCAATAGTGGTGGATCAGTTTACATATGTGTTTCCCAAATATTTTTCAGGGTTTCCAACTATAAGAGAAATGGAGTTTATGATTTATCTCATTTTGGGGACAATCCATATATCCCTTATATGTTATCAAATGTAACCAATAGAATTAAGGGACATACATGTGTTGTTGGAAGGGTAGAAAAGCAATGATGTCATTTCGCTGATCATATCCTTAGGGGGAACTCCTATCTTGTTTTTCAAAAATATTGATCAAACTATAAAGTTTTCATTAGATTACCATAATTATAATTAGCTTATGATAAATAATATATATCCACTTCGATGAAATTATTTTCATTTCTATTTATTGAGGTGGGATAAGTGGTTATCTAATATTGAGTTATAATAAGGTAATCACTAATTACATGTTTTTAAGGAGGATATTCCAATAATAGCATTCAGAAAAGGATATGGTGGTTATGTGAATTTAATTATTACTTTAGGTCTGACTAATTCACCTATATTTCTTATATCATTCATGAATTTCATATTTTAGAGATATAAGATTCCATTGTCATGTTATTTCTAGATGAAAACTTTGTGTATTCAAGGAAAAGGGAACATCACAAGCAACAGATGTTTAAAATGTTGGGTATCATGAGGGATCTTTGTCTATATGAAAAATTATCAAAGTGTGATTTTTAGATAATATGGTTACATTTTATGGGCCGTGTAGTTTTATAAAGAGGTTTTATATAGATCTAGAAATGAATGAGTTTTTAATATCGTAGAAGACACCAAATAATGACATCGATATATATAGTTTTCTCATATTGGCAGGTTATTATCGACATTTTTTCAATGACATCACATATCTAGATTATCCATTGATAGTTTTGATAAAGAATTTAATGTTCAATTGAACTATAATGAAAAATACCATAAATCTTTTAATGAACTAATGGTTCACATTACATCTACACCAATATTGATTTTTCAGAATATGAACAAGGGTATTGGGATTATTATGATGCTTCAGGATTAGGTTTAGAATGTTTTATAATGCAAGGAGCTCATGTTATAGATTTTGGATCAAGATATTTTTGATTTCATTAAATAAATTATCCAACATGATATTTGATGTTAGCAAATGTACTCCATGCTTAGAAAACATGGCCTCATTATCACTTGGTGATAAAATTAAAATGATTAGGGACCCAATAGCTTGATATATATTTTATCACAACTATAATAGAACGTTAGTCAGTGATGAATGATAAACAACATCTATATGATTAAAATTCCCTTGATGTATACACCACGTAAGGGAAATATTGGGGCAGATGCATCATGGAGAATGTTTTATGCTCTGTTGGAAAAAGACAGTTTGGATTTGTGGTAGTTGATGTTAGTAATAGAAAACATGAACATAGAAGGTGAATAATTAGTAGATGTTTTAGTTTTCCTTCTTATTTTCTTACTTCTTGATTTGGAGAATATTTTTTAGAAAGTAACATATATATGAATTATAATTCAAGGTGATATGTAAAAAAATCAATAATGGGGAGATATTTTAGGGCTTGATACTAGATGAGAGATCATTTTTGTAGTTCAACAATTTTATTGTCATAATAATAAGTTTTTTTGGAACATCTTCTTAATGTGTTCTACGGTTTTAGATTGGATGTTCATCCGCGAATATAGATAATGTATAAAGAATTAAAAGTATAGTTTTGGTTTCTCGATATAAATATGATTTTTTCATAATTCACATCATGAATATAGGTTAAGGAATAGGATTAGTGAACAACATATAGGTTACAGTCTTTTCATATTCATGATTTGATGTGGGAAATGATATATCTGTATTTCTAATATGTCACCCCAGAATGGTTCTGAAACATGGTACCAAATCAGTGATAATTTATTGGATGAAAATGTCATCTCATTTAATCTCCATTCATGAATTTCATATAGTAGAGAAAATGTCAAAATTTATATCTATATATTGGTAATGAGTGATGTATTAAAAGTTTCGATCATGTAAGATAGTGATCAAAGGTATACCTCTCATTTCTTAAAATCTATAAAAACATCTCTTTGTATTATACTGAAAATTTCTAAAACATATCATCCTCCGCCAGATAGCTAATTAAAAAGAATGATAAAATTGTTGGATATAATATTTTTGGATTTTATAATGTATTTTTTCAGTTAATAGGAAGATTATATACTATTTTTTGTGTTCTAATTGAAAACTAACTAGAAGTACTCTATAAATATGGTTCCCTTAGAATCATTGTATATTATTCCTTATTGTTCTCTGCTATGTTGGGTTTGAGACATATGATAAATCACTATTTTGGCCGAAACTCATCCATTAGACCCTGAAGAAGATTCCATTAATCAATAATAAGATGAGAATGGAGTTGAGTAATTAGAAATCATATGTAAATTATTGTTGATGGATATTTTTATTCACATTGAGTTATCATGTGTTCTTGATTCCCTCTCCATGTCATGGATACACACATTTTATAAAGTAGTTAATGTTATCTCTTAGATATGAGGCCCATTTTAGATACATGAACAGGATGGTGAGGTGTCATATCGGTTGGCATATCCACCATGGTTTTGTATGGTGAATAATTTTTTATGTATATTATTTAAAGATGTATTATCCTGAACCTAAGTATGTGATTCGTTATGGACATAATGAAATAGATCTAGATGCATCATTTGTACATATCCCATTACAGATTGTGGATAGGAAAGAGAATGTCTAGCATGGGAGACATGTTGGCTTAGTGAGTGTTTTTTGGAATCATGGTCATATTTAGGAAAATTATTTGTAATGAGATATAAAAATAATCAGGAAATGGAATAAAAATTTTCATGACCTCACCAATTTTCCACTATCTGAGGAATGAAAGACCAATTTTGGGGCAATGTAGCATTCCCTGTATGAAGTATGTAATGCTTATTTTATTCTTTTTAAGTATAAATTGTTATTGATTGATTTTTGTGAGGGTTTGGATGATTTTTAATGTTTTTATGGGTTTTCCCGATGGTTTATGGATGGTAAAAAGATTGGGGAATACATGAAACACTTATAGGAAACTATTCAAAATGAGAAAGGGGTTAAAGAGAACGTGCACATTTTTTCCAAAACGTGTAGAAGCCTAGAAGAAAATGTGATATAATGGATGGAATCGTTATTCCTGGTTCCACGTGATTATTCTATCAATTTAGGAAACACATGTGTCTTTTATCCTTGAGTCAGTGTTTGGCATAAGGTTAGTGCATGGTTATCCAAACTGCGAAACTTATCGTGCCTAGTATAATGAATAGATCCTAAAATTCATGATATGACATCTTTAGAACTCTAAGGAATTCATTTTCCCTTATATACAGCTCAAAATCAAGATTTCATCTTCCCAAAAATATAATGACGCTTCTCCCATTAATCAATAGGTGATCTGTATGATTATTTTGTTGATGTGAAGCCATATTCTCATAGTAAGTCTTCATTCTTGGTTGATTATGGTAGTTTTTATTATATATACTAATACCACTCTATTGGTTTCCTATATCTATGTCCACTATTGAATGATATTATATAGTTTATTCCATATATTATTATATTTTTATTTTATATGTTAGTGGATGAGACCAAGGGTTATTATTTTGTTATTCAAAAATATTTTTTAGACATTGGTTGTGATGTTTATCATTTTCTCCAATTTTATGAGGTTAGTGACATCACTATCAACTATAATGGATAAAAATTAATATATTACTCTAAATTGGTCTTTTTTATTGTAATTAGATATAAAAATGATTTGAATTACTTTTTAGAAACATATAATAGTGATTGTAGAGTAAATTATGAAAATTGAGAATTTTAGTGGAAAGTGAAATTTGTAACATGATTAAAAAATAATGATTTTAAATTGAACATTTAGTTTTTTTAATGGAAAATTATTTTCAAAATTTGATGGTTTTATTGAAATGTGGTTTTGAAAGGATTTCAATAAAAGTAAATTTTTATCGAAATTGTTGTTTTGGCATTGGTTTTTTTCATAATGGTGGTCTTTTTGCATGTGAATTTTGGATGGATAAGGGTAATGGGTCTCCCCCATCATTAGTGGGACATATAATGTTCATGTATATCCCCCATTAAATGGTTCATTATGTGATGAGTTATTGAAAGGATGACTCTACACTCACAAGTATTGGGAGGTCTAGGTAGCATGCTTGTTCGGATTATTGGATATGTTTAATGGAATTGATGACAACAAAAGTAGAACTTTTTAAATGGTTTTAATATTTAGTATGGTTGTTTTAATTTGGAGGTTATTTATTCATTGTTATAAATTGTTTTAGAATTTATTTATATAAACTTTTTTAAATGATCTGATAACATATTCTGTCGTAGTGGTGTGAGTGGGGAATTAATTTGGTGAAATCATACTAATTCTAAATTATCACCCCTGTAGAAAAAATGGATATTATATAGTTTTTTATTATAGAAAAAAAATTCAATGATAAATTATCACATATCTATATTATTAAATCATTATACATGGGTTTTCTTATGTGTATGAGCATAGAGAATATTTGGACCATAGAGTTGTTGTCGGGGTATTTTAATTAAGTCATTAATTGTGTACATTGATAGTGTTATATTCCATTATAGTACATAGTTTAGTTTAATTTTAATATTAATGGTTTTCTCAGAGTTTTCATTCATTGGAATCACACTTCTTGTAGTTATTTATTTGGTTATGGATTTTATGGTCAGTTATATTATTTCAAAGGGTAAATCATCTACCATATGTTAACAAAGACCATGGAATATATTTCACTCCATTGATGCTTTGGTTATGTCTTTTCTGGCCATATAATATTTTTCTTTTTCCAGATAATGAAGATGAGAGTTATGCTTCATCTCATTAAATATATATAAACATTAACTCAAAAAATGTGGTGTAGTATAGAAAAATATGACCATTAAGGAAATTTCCTTAATATTTTATAAAATACCATTTTTAAACACATATCATTAATATGATAGCAACAAATTATTATAAAAATGATAATGAAATATAGCAGGATAATATAAAATACTGAAAATTTTGATTACCAAATGGGAAGTGATAGTATTTTCTGGGAGTTAAAAAATGGAAATGGATGAAAAATTACAATAAGATATATAGGTTTTTAATCCAAACAATTTACATATATTTTTTTAATAAATCAACTGAAGAATATGTTTTTTATATAAATAATTAATTTCCTATGGAAAATAGAGTTAAATTGTATAGTAGTGAAATGGTTGAATAATAAAAAAAATAGAAATGAATAGTCAATAATGATAGATTGTGACACAAAATGAAGGTTAATTGGGTCATAAACCCAATTATGAAATCATTATCATTACAATCAATAACCAATAAAGGTACATAATGCAATGGAGATTTATATGATTTATATTTAATGAAATATATGATAAAATTTATATAAAATTATATATTTACATACCAACAAAGGATGAATGGTTGAATAAAATGCATATATAAATGAGTAAAATTTGTCATGTTGAAACCCTATTCTTGTCATGGATTCCCTCTATGGAATTTCAGAAAATAATATATAACAAAATATGGATTAATTAATAATTTTTAGGAATTATTTAAAAGTGTATTCCTCTTTATTATATATTTATACATTACATTATTTTCCTTTATTAACTATATTTCCCTTAAATTATGACATGTGGTAGTTAAATCAATTTCTATAAAACATCACAGGTTCAATGGTCTTGGTAAAAGGTGTTTAAAAATAATATCATAATCTATATAAAAGTATAGGTTCATGTCATTCAATTTTATACTAGAATAAAATTAATATGGTATAAAATATATTTCCATATTACTCTCTAAAAGAAGAATGAGTCCATGATATTTTCATTTCTGGTTATTAAATTTACTATGAAAATTAATTGTTAATGAAATTTTATAATGAATAATATTATCATTATAAATATTAATATTTATATAAATTAGTTTTTATACACTAACTACATTTTTATCACATCAATTTTGTGTTGTAATTAGAAATTAGATATATCGTTAAATCGAGTCATTAGTTTGCGTATACAAATGAAAAATGAATAAATTTTTCATTAAAGGAACTGAATATAGTAAAAATAATTTATCAATTCATAATGTCAGTAATTTTATAAATATTACATTTAAGTAATTAAATAACCCAGTTTATCTATCTAGGTAAGAATTAAATGAGAAATATAACATTAATTTCATGAATGTGGTTGTTTTATAGTACACCTGATGATGAATCCATTATTTTAAAATAGATTTAGAAGATATTATAAAATATATATTCCATTTTTATTATAAAATTATTTGATACAAGGAATACAGATGTTATAATATTTTCTGTGATTGATATTAATTGAGGTGGTAAATGAAAAAATTAATCTATACATCTTAGCGGAAATTTTTATGATGTTTATGAAAAACATTGGAAGTAAGATGAAATTGTTATAATATTTGATAATTTTCGTGAATAGTTCAATTGCATTAATGTAGTAAACATGCACATAAAATTACCAGATATTTAATTACTTGGGTAAATTTGGATGAGTTGGAAACATTTCAAGAATCACTCTCAAACCATATTTGGGTAACTAAACAAGGATAGAGTTCTTTATAAATTTTGATGAATGTACTTTAGAGACAGAATCTCTGAATTTTTAGAATGAATAATATTATGGATCGTTATTAATGATGAAACCATTATGGAATGTAGAATAAAGAAGTAGTGGCAAGATTTCTTTTGGCTGAATATTATATTTAGTCTCCCAGTATATTTTGTTGATCATCATATTGGGAAAAATTATCAGACTGGGAAAACCATATTGGGATTTCTAGAAAAAAGATAACGTAATACAAAATTGACTCAAGAATATTTTGACAGAGCTTTATATTATCCATATTGAGAAATAATAAATGGGAATCTGAATAAGCTTTATTACAATGTCAATAATAAGTAGTTACCAGCTTCTTGGTATGAAAGTGGAGAATTTTCTTAATATCATATTTGTTAATTTTGACCCTTAATCACTGTAAAATTATTGTCAAATAAATTTTAATACATAATTTGTTCTATGAATATAAAAAATATTGGATTGATTACATAGTTATACACAAGTGAATGTTCATATCCTACTCATTGTATTTCACACAATAAAGATTGTTTTATAGTTGATAGTGTGGTATTAGATAATTTCAAATCATTATCAAGGATGTTTCTATTATTTTTTAATATATATACATACAAAAAATGTGTTTTTCTATGTGGGTGGTTGGTTTCTTTTTAACACGGAAATAAACCTTCAATAAGAGGTAAATGTTTTTTCATAAGACAGAAAATCAAAAGGAAAAATAAATCGCATATTCACGCCCACCTCTATCAGTGATACAACTATACTGATTGAGAGCTTATAACATGTAATATAGAAAATGGTTCCTTTCATTAATTATATTTTGATGTTTTGAATATGATGTTATAATGGTTATTTTATTTTCTGTTAATATTAAGAGGATTATGATCATAAATGATAGGACTTGTAATGTTCGAAAAAGAAAAATGGTTTTATATCATAGGTCTCCTGGGTATGATTTTCCAAAATATGTTGTAGATGGTTTCCCTCTCCATATTGATAATTATCATCTAAAAATGATGATATGGATACATTGGTAATGATGAAATATTTGATAATTCCTTTAACTCAATATATTTTTAACTTGATTTTCTATGATTATAAGTATTTTCCAATGCCAAATGTATCTGGGTTACAATGAAAAATATTTATGACGACAATACTAAATTGAAAAAGGTGAAATTAAAAATCTATAGATTGAAGTATAGAGATAAATATATTGGTGAGTATGAATCTATTGGTCAGTTCTTTTCCATGGTGAATGAAATTGTAATAAATATCATAGGTCCTCGTAAAAATTTGTAATTTTTTTCAATTATTGAATTGGTTATTTAAACTATTCCCAAAAATTTTTATTCTAGATTTTCATCATTGGATGATAAATATCTTGATACATTATCTCTAAAATAATTTCATATTACCCCATTTACATTTTGGATGACAATGTAAAATTTTACAATGAGAAAGAAATACTCATAGATAAATGTCAATCAATGATTCTTATAAAGAAATGATTTAGAAAATATTTGATGAATATTATTTTGAAAACTATATCTCTTAATATGATGTATGTAAAATTATTAATGAAATATTATCCATTTTTAAATGAAATTGAAAAGAGTTGCATAAAGTTATAAAGGTGAACATCACTTAATATTTTTGGATGCGAATCCATTGGAAACATTATTTCCAATTTTCTTCCAAGAGGGTATAAAGAAAGTGATAAATAAGAAATTAGTTCAAGATGATATTAGAATAAAATTGTTGATGTGGATAAATATTAATCCATGAGGATGGATAATAAGATCTCTAAATACAAAATGAGGATATTTTTATCTAAGGATGAAAGATATTGAATATGTTTTATATAGTGCTAAAGAAAAAACATTAGTTTAAATAGTTGATATAGAATATCATGCTTAAAGTGAATGTAATTAAACTAAAATTGAATAAAGTGGAGATAAAAGTGAAAAAATTAATCAAAATACTAGAGAAAATACATTGAAAGAAAAATTTGACAATGAATAATTAAAAAGTAATGTATATTAATAAAAATAAAACAAAATATAATATAATATAAGGGAACATTTGAATGAGTGTATAAGAAATATTATGAGAATTAAAGAGGAGATCAGGGAGATCATAATTGAAAACTCTTCAACAAAATAACAAAAATTTATTCATTATAGGAAACTAAAGATATTGTAAGAGATTAAAATTTTGTATAAATATTTAAAGGATGAAAAGAATAAAAATCAGTATCCATAAGTAATGAAAAATAAAAAACAGAATTGTTGGAACATGTTCAATAAAATCACACTAATGCGGAACAGATGAATAAAATTTTTAATACATTTTTATTGGATATTGGTGGATGTTCTTATAAGGATGAACCAAAAAGTATCAAAAAGATTACCATCACTAGTGTAGTTTAAGGTTTTTTAATTTATATACGCGGTAAAAAAGAAATAATTCATGAAGTCAAATGTTTCTAAAATTCCAGAGTTTTAGAAAGTTTCTATTCTTTCTATTTCTATTATGTAAAAAAGGATAACATTGAAAAATTTGATAGATTATATTTCAAGAATCAACATTTTTGATCAAGAGTTTTCTATGAAGAAGGATTCTGTGAAATTTATTCCCATCATTAATCAGTATGGATGTTCTAGAATAAAATACTAATTATATTAATACTTGTAGATTTTTTGTGGATTTGGACGTACTACTAACATGTGATGGATCAACTAATAATTTTACAACTAATAAACATGTTTTTAAAGTCAATGTTTGAGGGGGAGTCAGTCCCCACATGGGAAGAAGTCTGAGATGGATGTCCAAAAAGTCACATAACAAGGTTGGGGAGAAAATTGAAAATATGCTCCAATAAATAGAAATATCTTGAAAAGGAAATAAATTACCTATATATAATGGTAAATAATTATTATTTATTTACCCACAAAAACATTTCTATGACAATTTTTTAGAAGTCATATGTTTTGGATGTTATGAAAAATTGATCTGTTAACTCCAAAAATAATGATTTCGTATTTAATTATAGTAAACACATTGACCTGTATAAGAGTTCATAGGGATAAGAAATATAAGTTGAAGAAAATTGTATGAAACACACTTTTAAAGATTTTTTAAAATTTCAAAAAGGGGTATAAATAAATTGTGGATATGAGTATGAAATTCATGGTTTGAAAATTTGTTCAAGCAACATGACAGAACAAAAGAAATGCATAATTTTATTTACAAATTAATTATTACAATGTTGTTAATAAATATGAATAGAGGATATAATACTCATTTTAATATTCTATTGATAAGAATAATTTTTTTATAAAATCCAATATGAATTAGTAGAAGGAAGAAATAAGATCCAAAGAAAAATCCAAGAAAAAAAATAAAAATTAAAAAATGAGAGAGGAGACTATGTCTAATTACCGATTATATGAAACTAATGAGGTTAATACTTATTCCTAATATTTTCTCATATTTTTACTAACATAATGGTACTAAATGGGTAAAAATAAATAATCTAGAACTAACGTGTCTCTTACAATTCATGAAAAATAAAATAATGAGGATATTAAAAATATGATTTTTTCAAATGTCTTCCTTTTAAATAACTCAAACATATGATTTTTTGTATAAGAATGGAGCTGGTTAAATTTATATTAAACAAATTATTTCACCTATTTCCTCAGACATTAAAATGATGAAAGAAAAAAAATGGGTACTAAATGATTTTTTTTCAATGGAAAACATTAAAAAAAGATGATTATTCAAGGATGTTCTTTAAAAAAGGTTCCCCATGTAGAATTATTGATTTTTAGTTAATGGTTATTTGTTAGGAAACTCTTGTGATACCTATTTTGATGAAAAAATTCATGATTCCAATAAGTAAAGATCAAACCAAGAGATCATTTATCAATACAGGAGAAACATTTTATGATGAAACCTTTGAATTTGATTGTAAATAAGGGGTATATTTAATAGAAAGTGTGATAAAATAGAAATAGGGGGAATGAAATTAATGGAGGAAGGAAAATGTGGATAAATAAAATTATATTACTTATTTATTGATTTTCTTGAATTACTTATAAAGGTTATTGAAAAAAACCATAAGATGAATGTTTTTAAGATCGATTTGTGTTTTGGTTGTGTTTTTTTGATTGATAAATATGTTTATTATTTTGAAGAATGAATATATATTGAGTTTTCAATTGGGATTTTTGTTTCTCACAAATTATAAAAATGTTATAAATCTTATGATGGAATCTTTATAAAATATAAGGGATGAAAAGGTTCTTACAATATTATTGATGATAATCATTTTCAGTAGATTTGTATTAAATCTATGAATGAAATAATGATTTTGATAAGATAGTTACAACAAATTCTTTGGTAAGTTAGACAATGATAAAGATGATATTCAATGTAATTAATGTCATTAATTAATTCATGTTACTTACTAAAATATTGATCAATGATAAATTTTAGTGAATCTAAATATTTCTAGTCTGAATATCAATGTAATAAGTTTACTAGAAGAAATTATATTCAAGGCTGAGGAAGTTCATTATAAATAATGTAATAATAATTAGGAATTAAAACACCACTGAATTCTTTAAATAAGTAATAAAATAAATATTTTCATGATTAACATGAAATTAGGATGACAATCAGAAGGGAGAATATTGTTTTGTAATTTGATATGGGAAATCAAAATAGGTCTAATGTTCATAAAGAAATTAAGAATGTGGATGAAATTGTTATAAGATTCAAGATGGTTTGAGAAGAGTTGATAATCATTGATAAAGTCAAAATTCACACCCAATTCAAGGAAAGTTATTTATTTCGGTAAATTTGTATGTGTAGATATCATTTCACGATTCCCACCCAAACAACATTTTTGGGACCTAAAAAAGTCAAAATTACATTTTACATTAGAAAATATGTACTATAGAGAGACTTCATTCAAATTTTTAAGTAGAAAATAATAACAAATATTTATTATTGAAAAATTCATTCCTAACAGATGAATAAAAGTGAATATGTGAGATTTCAATCATCAGGTTATTATATTCATCTTGTCGTCGTATTTAGTTGATAATAATATTGGGATGAATCATCAGACTGGTCAAATTTAAATGCTATTTATGGAATAAAGAAGAAGTAGTTTAGAATTGTCTCAACTAAATTTGGACTTTGATATATTTTTTATTGAGAAATCGAACTTTGGAATCAGCTTTGGAAATCATACTAAGTTTTATTAAAATTTTCAAAACAATTTCTTACTATCTTATGGGTATAAAAGTGATGAATTATTTCTTTAGATTATATTTGTAAAATTTGATCATGATGTATTGTAACATATTTATGGCATAAATTTAAATAAATCATTTATTCTATAAATATGAGATGAACTATAGGATTGTTTATATATTACTACACGAGTGAATTGGATTAGCCTACTCATTCTATTCAACACAAAAGGATTTATTTAATTATGGATTGAGTGGTATATGATTATTTCCAAGCCATAACATGGTTGTAACTATTAATTATGAATAGTAAAACATATAAATAGTTTTGTTATTCTGGATGTATTTCATATTTTTTTCCATCATGCAATGAAATCATTAACAGGAGGCGGATGTTATTTCTCTGTATAGGAAATTATATGAAAAAGAAATCACTAACTAACCAATCCACATATCAGTGATATATCTATTCTATCTGGGAAGTTACACAAAACATATGTTAGGGATGCTGGTTAAAATTTATATATGTAATAACCCATTATACCATATTTTTTTTATTGAAAACATCAATGTTTTATGGAAATATATTTTTCACAATGTTTGTATATGATTCATTATGGGTGACAAGTATATCTTTGTGAAACATAGCTCATATGTTTATAATTAATGATGTACTAACAATTTCTTTCATTATTTTTTCCTTACATTACTAAGGTTAATGTTCTCATCGAATGTTTTTAAATTTTTTTCATGGGGTTTATGGATGGGTAATAGAAAATCTATTTTATGTTTAATTCCATTATTTTTTTCATAGAAATAATGTATTTCTATAAAAAAAATATACATATTGTGATAAAATTTGATATTTCTTTTGTAATTGTAACCAAATTCTATTATTGTGTGTTGATATATATAATTTAATTTATAACATTATAAACACTATACTAAAAATACAATTTGGAATGTAATCATGTGAATTCTAAAAGAATTTACTATATAATGTACTTTTTAGGTAGAGTCCTTGTAGTGGGTCTTAGAGAAAAGTTTAGATGACATTAGTAGTTAGGATGATGTTAATTGAATAACGAAAATGATTTTCACCTTATTTTTATGTTGAAATTTTATAGCATTTGAATATTACCATGTTACTTCTTATAAGATATTTTTGCTCAAAATGGATTTTTGCAGAAGAAACATGGAAGTGGAGGTAGGAATAAATAGAGAGGATAATATCATTCTGAATGTGCTACCTAGAAATGTTGGAATCAGATCAATGCAATTTCTGATAGTAATTCATTAGCTAATGTAGGATATAAATAGTGGTGTCATCCTACAATGATAATAACTATAGCTATCATATTGTAAAATGAGGACATTAATACATTTTATAAGGAATCACCCTCTCTCTTTCAACGGATCTTCTATCTTAGTGGTGGATGAAGGGTGGATTAAATCTCTTGAAAAGATATTTTATGTAATGGGGTGTTCATACTATCAAAAGGGTTGTCTTTATATTTATCATTTTGAATGTGAAGTTGACTAGTGGTTGTCAATGATCAATGAATATCTGGGATTTTTAGGGGATTGATTCCTTATAATGGGGTAAATTTATAAATATCAATTTTGAAAAATATTTTAATATAGGGTTTTTAATTACGGTAGAAAGTCAATCATTTGAATTTAATATAATGAGAATTATTTAGGGGTCGCTTGTGAACAAAAGTTCACTTGATTGTAAATGTATGATCAATATATTTCTTAGGATCATGATAGTAAAATTTATTATTTTTACTTAGGATTGAAGACAATATATTGAAGGGAATTAGAATGTAATAAATTCAAAAGTTATGAGAAACTCATTATATTTTCTATTAGGGTAAAAATTTGGTTTGTTTAATTTCACATGTTCATAGAAAACTAGTCTAAGAATAGGTCCTAACAGAAAGAAATGGGTTATAATCCACCAAAAAAATATGATTGTATGAAAGTCTAATTTCTTATTTTTTTTAAAAAATTTAGAAAGAGGCCTAGGGAATACCTTAAGAAATTTGGAAACTATTTCTAATGTGAAATGTTTGTTCATATGCCTTGATAATTCAATGAAAATTATATTATGAATAATTGTAACAAAAAATATAAAGATTATTAAATGAGTCTAGATGATGAATTATGAAAATATCATCCCAAATAATGATCTATCTGATTAAATGTAGCCATATTATTAACTGAAAAAAGTAGTGAAATCATTTATTACTAAATTTTCATATTTTGGTCCATCAAATTATGTGGAATCTTTTACATTATTATTTTACTCATATTTTAATTGTGTTTTTTTATACGGGGTCTACATATTCTATTAATTAAGATAAATTTATATTAAATTTGAAATTCAAATTCATGAAATGAATCCATAGAATATTATTAATACTCAATGGGAGATATTATACAAAATAATGACGTATAAGAATCATCCATTTATTTTCTATGTAATTAAATTTCCAATAAACCTTGTTGTTTCCCCATAGTATAGTTTAATGTTATTTTATGTATGGATTGAATTTTGTTTTATCATGTTGTGATTGATTATAGGGATAATGTAGTTGTTTTTTAGAATGTGTTTCAGTTTATATACAACAATGAACCCATATAGTTAATAACATATTAAAAAGTTGGAAGAATATTGAATGATTTAAATAAACAATATATTTCACACAATATTGAAATTAATTGAACTGGTCATATCAAAGATATTCCAATGGTAAAATAATTCATTGACGTTTTTTCTAGTGTGTATCTTAGTTTTATACCTAATTGGGATGCTTAATTTACTATTGAAATAGTTATTTATTATAATCCAGTATCGAAATCCCCTTATCAAATGCCTAATTTTAAACCTCTCAAATTAAAAAAGTAGTTGTAAGAGTCTCTTGATAAGGCCTTAATTCATCCTATATGTTCACCTAGGGGTTCTCCTATTTTTTCACTAAAATTAATGATGGGTCTAGAATACCTTTTTATTATAGATCGTTGAAAAACATAACTGTTAAGAATAATCATCCACTACCCAATTTCAATGAATTGATTTTTCAAATCTTCGGTGCTCTATATTTTTTCAAATATTGATTTGGGATTTGTGTACCATCATGTAAATTTTACCGGGGATGACATTATTAAAATAGTATTACAAACTAGAAATGAAAATTATGGGTTTTTATTCCCTTTGGTTTATAAAATTATCCAACATTATTTATGGATCTTATGAATAGAATCTTATTTGAATATTTGGATAAATATGTTTTTGTTTCTAATGAATATATTTTGGTTTTTTATAACTATTATTAAGATCATGAGTATCATTTATGGATTTTACTACAAAACCTTATTAAAAAAGTGTTATATATGAAATATAGAATATGTGATTTTTTTATTATAACTGATTTCATTTTTTGGGAACATTGTAAATAAGGATGATATAATTTTTAATCCTAGAAAAACAAAAGTGGTTGATCAATGGATGAGACCTAAAATTGATACTTAGAAAAATAGTTTTCCTAGATTAGCAGGTCAATACTGAGGGTTTATTAAAAAAATTGAAATGTTATATAGCAAGGAAACTAAATTAACACCAAAATAGGTTAAATTTAATTTGATAGAAGAATGTGATATTTTTTTAGGGACTGAAGAAAATAATTGTGAATGATCTTGTTTTGGATCTGTCTTACAGAAAATGGGATTTTTATAACTGCATTTATTCATCCTTAAGGGGACATGATTGTGTTATAATGTAGAATGATTAGGAAATTTCTTATTTTTTAAGAGAATTGAAACCTCACGAGTTAAATTATACAATCCTGATCTAGAATTACATGTTGTGGTTATTTGCATTCGATATTTGGAAACATCATTTATATCGACCCAAATGTGAAATATAAACAAACCATAAATGTATTAAGTGTATATTTACTGAGAATGAATTAAACATGATGAAAAGTAGATGGCTGGAATGGAAAATATATTATGATTTCATGATCAAATACCATCATATAAATGAATGAATTATGGAATATTCCTTTTGTGGAAAACTTCATTCATAATTAACCATGTTACATTTATAACATGACCCATTGATTATAGATTTGTTGAATTTTTTCATGGAACATGTTGGTGTAAGAATATACACTTTTTTCAGATGTCAGTTGAGTTATCTCTTGAAGTTAAAGTCATGAAAGTGTAGAAGGAAGACAATGAGTTACAGTAAAAGGTATAAAAATTTATGAAATTTGTGTTTTCAGGAATTTATTGCAGTTAAATACAATTTAATGATATTTGGGATGAGATAATGTCTGCCTTCTGATTTTTATCCAATGATATAATTTTCATATCATGCTCTTAGATATTCATTAACAGTTCAACCTCATTATAATAAGATGTACATAGGCATTTGGTAGTTCTACTGGTGGTATGGAATGAAGAGAGATATTACGGATTTTGACCTGAAATTTTTTTCATATCAATTGGTTAAAGTAGAGTGTCAACTACCAAAGGGGATACTACTATCATTTCCAATAACATAGTGGAAATGAGAAAATACATCCATGAATTTCAATGTGGGTCAACAAAAGACATATCTAGGTAACAATGGTATTTTTAAAATAAGATCCACCTACTTAATTTTCTTGTTTCTTTATTATTGAATACATTATTTCTCTAAATCAGATATCAAAACTATATCTCAAAGACATTATTAGGTTACATGAAGTTACTCTATCCATTACATATGATTATGATTTTATGTTCTGGAAATTATTTTGAAAAGTCCAAGAAAAGTAATTGGAAATAGAATTAAATTTCCTACAACCTTTTAACCTCAATTAGATGGACAGTCGGAACAAACAATTCAGATAATGGAAGAAATGCTATGAGCATGTTCAATAGATTTTTATGTAATTTATAATCAATATCTTAATTTAGGTGAGCATTCTAATAATAATTGTTTTCATTTCACTATATATATAGAACATTTTGAGTCATTATATTAATAGGAATGTCAAACAACAGAATTTTAGGATATAGTCAGGGAAAAGAAGTCGATGGGAAAAAAATTAGTTGAAGATGTGGTAGAGAATATTTTTTTGGTTGGATTAGAGTACTCAATCGAGGGTGAATTGAATATCAATAATTATTTATGATAAAAATAAATATTATGAAATTCCCTACTATTTTAAAATTTGATGGCCAAGTTAGCCAATTGTGAATTTATAAGAGAATGAACATTCGATTAATTTCTCAAAATATTGACTAGTACTCAGTTATATCAATTTGATAATTAATACATCATTGAAACTAATCAAATGAGATAATAATATTATAAATTATTTCTAATACAAACTATTATTGTTATGTTTAGTTTTATGAATTAGGTAGTGAAACATAGTACAATGTAAAAATAAATGATAAACACACATTAGAAATAAAACAAGAGTTTCAGTCACAAACAGAGACTTATTAATTAATACATGGTGGTCACCTATCACCACGAAGTTTAAATTAATATATATTTTGATCCACACCCTGGATCAGGGTTCATAATAACACATAGGGTTTTCCAGGTCCACCATGACCTCTACCAAATTTCTTTGTTGGAAAAACAGGAAACAAATCACACACAACCAATTCCAAAGTTCTATATGGGATACAAAAAAGATAAAAAGAGTGTGAGAATAAGGATATCATGTATCTTTAAGTTTTTTACATGATTCAGTGTGTGTGTGTGTGTTACAAGAATATGCACACCCTACTCAAAAATGTAACAAAATGAACACAATATAGCTATAGATATAGAGTTATGTATAGATGTCTTGGTGTATTATCTGGTGTAGCTTTTAATTCGTTTAAAGAAGTGGATTTTATGTTTGCCATCACTTTTTGAAGTTGACAAAAAACAGAGTGTTGTATTTTTGGTACCAGGTAGAAGTGGGGTTCTGTATGTGTATGGTTCTCCTTCATTTATATGAGGATATTGTTTTTCAATTCGATGTTCAACTATATAGATATCACATGTTGTTTTATTTTATTTTTTAGTTCATAGTGATTTCAGGAGAGTTATAGGAATTCTTCAATATATCTCATAGAGGAAAGCACCACATATATTCATATACACTTTTTCATATCACATGATTTACGCCATTTTAATCCTTATAGCCTAAAATTTTCATGTAGAGATATCTAATACATTATACTATCTTCTTTCATGTTTGTATGTATACATTCCTAAATAAATATTTAAATAGTATATCAGCGAATCAACTTTCAGTGTCAGATTCTGTTGGTATCAGTATATCAATCTATTATTCATTACATATGTTAGAGACTCATTTCTTTCGTGACTTATTTCAACAATGATTCATTCCTTCTGTTAGTGAGATAGATGATCTAATGGTGACTCATTTTATCTGAGGTTGTATCCTTCCTTATGTTAGTGAGACAGTTAAATTATCAGTTACTCATTTTAACTGACTGTGTGTCTTTTTTGAGTATCATATGACAATTTTAGGTCAATTTGACTGACGGTGGTTCTCCTATATTAGTGAGTCATATAAATAGGTGAGTTGTCTTTCTATCAGTGTCATGTGATACAATGAGTTAGTTGTCTTTCATTGTCATGTTCAATGTTGAGTCCTTCAATGGTGTCATCTTCGCATATTTATAATATATGCATATCTGAACTGTATATTAGTAATTCTTATGTCTGTTGGTGAGTCATCCGTCTATCGGGGTTAGTGACTCAAACATAGATAGTTTTTATATGATTGTTATTTTTACAATTAAACCAATTTATATACTATTAATACCCATAATTACAGATGGATATTTAGTTATAAGTTCATTTATAATTTAACACAACTAAATAGTTATATGAATGAAATTATCTGATATTCATGATATTGATCTAGAATAATGTAATATTTATGTTAATATATGGCATGATTTGGGATAAATAAATCTATAATTGACATAGATGGTGTCCAATAGTATCTATTAGCCAAAAATCTCCCACTTTTGATAATCACAAATCATTGAATCATTAAGTATAATAAAAAAATGATAAATATAAACATATAATAATTTATCAATGATAAGATTAAAATAATGTATCAGCGATAGTAATGTTTAATATCATAATATTGATTAATAAAGTTCCCCCAATTTAATTAATTATTAATAAAATTTTCCACTTTTTGGGATCATTACATAGTATATTTTGAAAAGAACTCAAAAAACCTAAGAGTAGAATCCTTGAAATAACATTCATAAACAAATCACACAGAAAAGAAGTACAATGACACATCCTTATCAAAATAATATCACTAAAATACATGGTAGGTTCAAGGGATTCCTTCCTCTTAATAGAAGGATTAGTGGATGGTGCACTATGAATGTTAGAATAAGATGTATGAAGCTCTGAATGGATTTTTAGAGGAGGTAGAGGAACTCTTACATGAACTGGAGAAGCTAGGGAAGTTCTGTGTTGATAAGATGTCGAGTCTATATAGTTTCTATAATGAAATGTCTAATATGAGATAAATCCTTAGAATCTAACAACTGTGGTTTTGTTGGCACTAAACCATAAGGGCCAAGTGGTGTTGTAGGAGGTACTATAATGGCTTCACTTTGGACATGGAAATATGGTTTTAACATCATGATGACCCATTTAATTTTCTCTCCCACATATTTCATTACCATTGAATAATAATATTTTTCTCTATAAATTTTTCCAACATGGGAGTATATTCTATCTGCTTATAAATATAATCCATAAAATACTTTTTCACTAGAGGAAGAGTATGATAGGTGACTGTGTACTTAAACAGACGAAACATTTGATAAGTAGTGATGTGTTTTGAGAAAAATAGATTAATAATTTTGGTAATTACTTTTTAACAGTGTGAAGAACTCCTTGTATAATAATTCACATGACCCTGAACCTAATCTAATGTTTCCACAAATATGGCCATACTAGAAATTATAGATTCAAACACATTATTCAAAATCGAACTAACAATGTTATAATATATAGATTGAGATTAAAGAAAGATTGGAGAATAGGTTGAAGTATGAGGCTATGGAGACCGATCCATATCTTCATTTTTGAGATTGAAAAAATGGTGACTCTTAAAATGAAAATCATGATTATGAAGTCCTTTCATGACAATTTCCTTGGTATTTATGTAATCAGTGGTCAAGGAATTGATAGTAGTGGTTAACTTAGTCACCATGTTCTCGAGCATGCTATTTAGTATCACAATTGTTTCTATAGTTGCAATAAAATTTGGTTGAAATTATTTACGAACCATCTTGGAATCTAATGTAGCATCATTTTGAGAAAAACATGTTAAGGCAGGAGTAAAACAAGAATCTCTCGATTTCCGTAAACCATCAACCATATATCAGATAGCTCTCAAATTTTCAGTCAGCTTACTATTATTCCACCCATAATCATAAATCTCATACCTCATTTGATATTTTACAGTGTATCTTATATATTAACATATGTATTGATTGAATAGTTCAATATTAGCCTTAATGAAATACTCACAAGAAGATTCCTCACCCTCTAGTTACCTTGCAGCATGTGCAATGACTTCATCATCATAATCATCATAATCAAATCCTAGGGTCAAATAATCATGATACCTAAACCATTAAGGAAAACATTCTAATTTTAGAGGAGTTAGAGTATCAACCCATACTCTTCTTACCTGATGTTCTTCACTAGATTGGGATTCCTTTTCTTGAGGCTCCCCCTCAGTGTCATCCTTTTTGGAAGATTTATCCCCTATAGTTAGTATCTCCTTTATTGTTTTCTTCTACCTATATATCGTTCATTTCCTACTATATACTTCTTGAGAAACAGGTTTGGGTAGACAAACATATTCATCTTGAACAGAACCATCAAAATAAGAACCAATATTAGATTAAACAAATTATACACTAACAACATCTGGAATCCTACCATGATGATCAGATTCAATATCACATCCACATTCACACATTCTTCATTATCGTCATATCCATTCTTTTCATTGACATTATCATCATAAACATTCTTATATTCTTCTTCCCTTCCTGAATTGGTATCACATTCACCACAACAAGCTTCTTCTTCTTCATCTTCTTCTCGACTAGATTCACAAACCTATTATTCACATCCTTCCACCTCTTTTTCATCACTACCCTCATATTTATGAAAGATTTCATCAGTAGGTTAGTCCAAAGTTGGACTAACTTGTCCAATATAGATTATTTTTATTTCTTTAGTAGTGTTTGGGTTACTTCTATTATAGACATGTGATCCCACATCTCTGACAGTAGTAGAAAGCTCCTCCTCTTCATATAAATAATAAATTACTAGTTCATCTAGACAGAGTCCAGGATCCACTAGACCCCTTGGTCTAACTAGATGATCAATAAGATGGAACTTTTCATTCAACCTATCTACATCACTTAACCATTAATTTCCCTATGGGTTTTAGTTAATTTTCATTCTCTAACAGATGTCATTAAATTAAAAGAAACAACAGCATTAACTAACTACAACATCATCAGCTACACTTAAACATCATTTCTCCATTATAATTTATAAAATCATTTTAGTGTATAAATGTGAATTTTATATACTGATATGTTTTGTCATCTCATTAATGTGAAGCATCAGATATCTTCATAGATTTAATTTAGTACTTTTCTACATAAAATACACCATGTATACATCCTAATACTTTAGAGAATAAAAATCCCCTTCCATGGGACAAATCTGGTTCTAAAAAACATAAAAACAATTTTAAATCACAATTCAATTATGAGGAAATCAGTCTCCTGTGTTCCTCAATTCTACTCATCTATATACGAGCTGTCCCATAATAAATGAATTCAAATTTAAGGGGAGATGTACCTTGATATGCATAAAACCTTCCTCTGGGAGGTACCGTAATACATTGATCCCAATGTCTATAATATAATAAAATTCCCTTCACTTATAAAATCGAATTGATCCAATCCACATTGATTCCATCAAACAAAACATCCATATTCATGTAAAATTCATATAGCCGCTTTAGGTAGAAAAATATTTCACTATTTTTGAACTACTCAATCTATCCTTGATCTTGGAGAACCTTCCAAAAAAAGGAAATTATCTCCAAGATTCATTTCACCAAAAATTGTTTCTCTAATGTATCAAAATTCTCTGACATCCCAGGATTTAGAGGACTTGATGTTTTAATCGATTTTCCTATCAGTTTCATAGATGCATGAGAATCACTGTATTCATGTTTTCCCTTCACTCACTATAATCTGATCTGTTCTGTTTGAAGGCCAATAGGTGAATTGTTGGGGGTAAAGAAAGAGAGAATCATCTGAGAGGGAGTACCTATAAAAGAGTATAGTGGATCGATTCAAACATATATGATTTAAGAATCTTAAAATTACAAAATATTGAAAAAGTGAACTGGGTTCACTGGAATTATTGAAACATTGTCATTTTGATACAAACATAAATGTACAGAAATAATGAGTCTTTGGTGTAAGAATGAAAAAATCTGTATAACCCTAATAGTGTCAGCATGACAATGTTGTCAACATGACAATGGTGACAGAATGTCAATGGTATCGGGATGAAAACGGTGTCGGCATGACAATGGTGTTGACATGACAATTGTGTCAACCTGAAAACACTTCTAAAACTCTAAAATGAAATGTTCTTTAGGAGTGTATGATATAAATTTTAAAATAATTTACATTTTTTGTAATTATTAAGGCCGGGTAGTGATACTAATCATGTAATATAATATTTATAACATTTAATGGTGATGGAGGTGTAAATTTTTTTTTTCTATTTCTTATATGTTAAAACATTGATTTCTTTTAAATTTTTGGTAAGAACTAAACATTCATTATTTTGAAAAAAATGTGATGTTTCCAAACAATTTTTGTGTTTAAAAGTAAAAATTAGTAATTTTTTATTAATCCCTTTTTAAAAGAAAAAAAACATTTTTAAAAAAAATTAGAGAATATTGTTTTATGAAAAAATAATTATTAACCGAAGAGAGATATAAATTATGAATTTTTAATAATATATATCAATAATATTATGTTATAAATTGTGTGAAGATTGTACATAAATTTTAATATTTTCATTAATAATAAAATGATATGAAAATGTATCATACCTCTCTTATAAATATTTTATAACTCCCTCTAAAGAAACATACAAACAAATGTTCTTGAATAAAGATGTCATTTGGAAATAGGGCTTTACCACATTGAAAACTGCTAAATTACATGAACCATAAAATAAATAACCCATAATAAAACATGAAATAGTACTAATATAAAGAGATTCATTATATAAAAATATGTGGGGTTTTATATAAGCAAAAAAACTTATAATTAGTGAATATATAATATTATTCACATAACTAAATGGTAGATGACAAACCCTTGCCTCGTGATCGAATAACTATATATGTGTTTGAAACTAATGTATAAAAAATATTGCGTTATTATACATATTTCATTGATCTTTAATCATATATATAAATACCAAACATTATTTAATTATTTTATTTCATCACCCATTTTTTAAAATTGTTTTAAAATAATTTTTTCGGGTGATAATTACTTAGTTTTTAAAATATGTTTTCATGGATAATTTTTTCCTCGTAATTTGATCTTTGTTATATCATAAAAATAATGTATATCATGATTTAAATATCATATATATTCATTATTAATGTATTTATAAACATTTATTAGTGTTTAAGATAGAAAAATTATTACACGGTTCATAGAGATGGTGGTCATATGTAAAATTGAAATGCGGTGTATAAGACCTTGAAGCAACACCTGTCAATAAGAAAAATGGTCTATAAGTCTTCAAAACATAACCTAGAGATGATATACAACCTAAAATAATAATATATCCATAAATTTCTGGATGGTTTATTAAAATACCAATGGAAAAGAATGATACAAAGATGAAGAACGGGGGATAATGATTACCCAGGGATCAAACTGTAAGTACCACAATGATAGAACACGATAAATAAGGACTCAAAAGTGCTTTAGTGATTTATGATTACATGGGGAAGGCTTTAGGTCATGGGATAACAAACATTAGTGAAGTCAAAAATAAAATCATATCTGCACTACCTATTTAAAAACAACGGTCTTGGTATTACATGAGGTGTAATAACATATAAGATCGTGAAATATTTAATATCTAAAACCATGGAAATATGGCTCAACACATATTAATAACTATTGAAACAAATTATAAACAAATATTTAATTCATTAATGATATGTAAATGATCATTAGTTCATGTACCCTTAATAGTGTGAAACCTTTCATGGCTTTCCTCAAGAAAGCATTACAGAATGGGTAACCGAGTTACACATCATGTAACCCTATAAAATCCTAGAGAAACAGTCAATTATGGATAATTTTCCAAACAATCATTTAAATAAATATTATAGATATCCCCCAAATTCAATCTCAACCATACCCAATCAATGAACATGAAACACCGCGACAAGGATAATGCATGTCTCCAAAATCTGTAATGGTATGTTAAACATGTAATTATTATTTAATGTGTTATGAAGATAAAAGATTGTATTTATCATGATTTTAAAGAAATGTGTGATTATTTATTAATATTGGAATTTAACTATAAAAAATTTCATTATATATACTATTATCATTCATTTTGGATATGATATATTGATACCGTCCATTTTTCATTCTTGATACATGCCTTTATTATGTGCTGTGAAAATAAATATGCACCCCATTACATATCAATTTATTAAATTATAATGGAATTAAAAATATTTATATCATTTCTCTAATAACATATGTATAGTTATCACTATCTTATAGATGGGATATTTATTTTATATACCCTTAATGACTATTGTAATGACTGATATCTCATGAGATATTATGAAATAACATGTGAAATAAAATAGTTTTATGAATTAAAATTTAATTGAAAATGAACTCATTAAATATTGTGCATTTTTGAACTATTTCATAATTTCATTGGTAGAGACCCCTGACTATTGAAATGAAATTCTGGAAAAATAGTTTTTACAAAATTCCGGTGAAACATTCATATTATTATGATATTTTTCTCATTTCTCATTAATTATTAATGATGAATCCTAACTCTTATGACTAATTTAATTTGAAACCATAAATCATAATGTATTAACTCGCGATTTCTGATCAATGAGTATTTGTGTATGAACATCATATGTTTTGAACATGATATCCAAATAGTAATGTTATATTGTTTAATGATAGGATTTTTAATTGATATCATTGATTTTTTCCCTTATTATGCATCTATGCTGACCTTTTATTATGATTCAATTTTCCTTGGTTATTAATTTTTTTTTAATGTTGCATATTTCTATGAAAATTATTTGCAAGAGAAAAACTATATGAGTTATATTTCATATAATTTATGAACTAAATTTTCTAGGTATCTATTCTAAATAGAAATTAGTTAATTATGGTTTTGGATACTAAATTATTATGTTATATGTTATTTTTCTTATAAAATGAAATCACATCTGTGTAAATTTTTATTGGGATTACACAGTTTCTATCAAAACAAGGTTAATTATTTTTTAGATATGGTTATGAAAAATATTTTGATAAAACATAATAAATACTATGATAAATCAATAGATATGTTCAACAATCCCAATATAAATATAGTTTAAAAAGAATCTATCATAATTTATTATGACCCATCAATGATTTCTATTATTGTATGATTATCCATTCTAATTATTATAATTTCATTCATATAGTGTAATTTTTGTTTTAGTAAATGATTAATATAGATTGAATCATGTTAAAAATCTGTGTGGAGAACAACATAATTATTTTCCACATGGGAAACTTAAACACATTGAATATAGAATTAAAAATATGGTTTCAATACTCAAACAACTCATTAAATTGATTAATTAATCTATGAATCCAAATGAGAAACTATCGGTCCAAAATATCATACGGTCTTTCATAACAAAACATACAAATTTATATGTGGTCATAAAATCCAGAAGGGTCCATGAAATAGATTAGTACCTCTTGAAATATATTTTTCCTCATGTACTACTCAAAGCATGAAAAATATTTCCTTATTACATAACTTTATTAGGCAAACCATATTTACCCTGGAATAATATCATAAATGTGATGTGGTAGGATGAAATTTAATTTATGTAAAAGGATGAGTTTATGATGATATATATATATATATATATTCCTTGAACTAATTTATAGAATATAGAATTGGAAATCCATCTTATTAAATATAATTATCGTGAATATTGTGGCAGTGGTGAGTAATATTTTACAATACATATGTCTTAGGAATCTGATTTTTTCATTGAACCCAGTCGAATAACTAATTAGTTATTCTGTAGATTCAATCAAAATAAATTATCGGAATTGGATTTAAGGGACGATACTATCTATTATTTTATCATTTAATGTACTCTCTACATAGAAATGGATTGTAGGTATTCAAAACATTCACATGATTCTAATAAGAACTGACTGACGAAGATTGGAGGGAATTATAATAAAAATAATAGTGCATGAAAGAATCTAAATAGTTCTTTTGTTATGTATAATTGAAATATCCTTTGTTAAAATTATAATAATGGGATTGTAACTTATTTTAAACATTTATATTATGTATATAATGAATTTTTGTATAGAAAAGATATATATTTGAAACACAAGAGATCATTGGGAATTGATATAAATTAAATATATCCCCAAAACACCAATGATACATATAAAAGGAGTATTTTCATCATTGCTACTAGTTTAGGATATATAATTTTAAGGATGAATATTAGTCTCCAAAACGACTTCTTCCAATAAATAATTGTAAATCATAAGAAAATAGAATTATAATTGTTGGTCAAAATAATTATTTGTTTTTCTGTGAACACATCATCTATTCCAAAAATAAAAATGTATTGATTTCTTTTGGTTATTCAAATATTATTTATGTAAATTAATTTTTCTAAGTACCATATCACCACCTCAATGAGTAAATATTGAAATATCCTTAAAATATCATTACAATATAATCATTTTATATTACTGACTATAGATCCGCGACCATTGATTTTTGGTGGACTGTTCTTCCATAAAACCTTATGGTTATCCCCTAGTTTAATTGTATGTTAATTTAGGATTACATTTTTTCTGATTATGTAAATCTTATTATAATTTCTATGGAAAGGAAGTCACCAAACATATTATGAATAAAGAAATGATTTTTTACCGGTTTGAGGATGAATATGACCTTCGAATATTAATTTCATCAATTGTACGTATCTTAATACCTATTCAATAGGAGTATCTAGAAAAAATGGTTGAGTAGGAACATAAAATTGAATATATATATATATATATATTGTGGATATTATATTGTATTTCTTCTTGGCATTAAAATTATTTACTCAATTGAATATTATATGATTTACATATAACTCATTGATGGTTCTTATACCATTTGAATACAATAATTCATGTATTTTCTTTCTCATTATTTTTCATATTTCATTTTGTGTGTATTGGGACTACTTGGTTTAGAGAGAATTTTTTGGGTAAAATGAAATAATGTTTATGGGACTATGATTTTATTAATTAAGGGAGAGAAATTATATCTTTTAAATTTGTATTAACAATCTAAAGTAGATAATCAAAGTACCAAAAAAATGGATAAGCAACTAGGTCCCATTGGACACTATAGCTCAACGTGAAAGGTTTAACAACATGAACCACCTCAAATTATTGATTTATTCTTTCATAAAGCTGGTGTAATTTAATATAAATCCACATGAATCTACAAGTAGTTTATGTGCTAAAATACCACTTGGGTGTCACCAGAGACTCCAAATAGATATTCAATAATTTATTAACCATATAAGTCATTCAATTTTAAATAAACAATGACGAAATTTCAAAAATAATTTTTAAAACAAACCATGCTTTACATTTTAAAAGATCATAATATTTATCAATAAATTCTTATTTTTTTATGTAAAATAGTCTATATAAATTCACTAGGAATGTCTAAATCCATTTATGGATAGTGGAATATATATGAAATTAATAGAAAAGAGAAAACATAGTTATCTTCTTGAAGGTATGATAGTTCGATGTCATGGAATCCTCACACAATCAGATGATGATAATGAAAATGTGCACATAGTCCCCTCTGACATTGAAAAAATAAGACTAAACAATATCATACTAGGGAAATGATCGACCTATATGTTTTTCCTTGTGTTATAATGCATTGATCTATTCTAAAGTAATTTCCAATCTTGTGTGCTTGTCCCTAATAACATAATAAATACATAGGATTTCATATTATAAACAAAAATAAAAAATCTGATGTTTTTTAAAAACCATTGAATGTATAATTCAACCCATTTTTTTATTTCAATATTCCATTATAAATTTAAAAAAAAAAATTGGTTTCTATTCAAATAATTAAAATCTCATTGATAAAAAATGGCTTTCTATCAAAAAAAATCCATTTTTATCAATTATAAAATTCAAATAAATTTTACAAATCAATTTTTTAATTTAAATTACACAATTTAATTTCCACATTTTAATATCACAATTTCCATCATACATCAAAAATATACCCAAATCCAATGTAATTTTTATTTATTCCTCAATTTCATGTCATGTTGAATTCAAATCCATAATTTACCAGAATTGGGTTATTAATAAACTAATTGAATATTATTTAATTTAAATTGATCTATTTGGGATTTAATATACTAAAAATCATAAACAGTACCACCTAAATTAGAATTATGATATCAAAAAACACAACACCCACATTGGCAACTCCAATGAATATTGTCGGCAAAGGATACCAAATAATCATACTGATATTTTACGAATTTAAAAAATAGGTATTCTATCATCCAAGAAAATATATTAACTAAAAATAAAGAGATAAAATGTAGTGGGAGAGAAATATCAGGGGAATAATTCTTACTGGGAGAGTAATGAGAAAAAATATCCATGTTTGTACTTACTTTAGAAGGATTATTGATAAGCCAAAATCGATCTATGATAGTGCCACTGCCCTAAGAAATATTTCTAGTGCATGTTTCAAATGGGTGGTAAATAAATAGTTATTTCAACAATTTTTAATAAATTTTACGAATAATAAAATGTTTAAATCAACATTTCTAGGGAAATATGCAATGTCTGTCAAACTATGCATCATATCCATGAACCCCCAACTAGTGGGGTTTTACAACTTCTACTTTGTGAGTACACAGTTTGAAAAACTGTGCTCCAATGATGAAACCCAAAACTACCTAGTTTTTCAAGGTTTTCATAAGTATGGTGCTCGATTTTGGAAAACTATGTGCCATACATCCACATCCCAATCACAATTCAAGAAATTTTAATTTTCACCCGTAGCATCCCAAAATGAAACCCAACAAATTAGTTTTAAATGATAGATTTAGTAGTACTTGAATATAGTAACAATAATGTAGAAACTCTAAATTATTGAATTATCATATCCCTATAAATCATATAAAGAATCTTTCATTTTAAAAATATGAGGCCACTACTCTCTTATCATTGGATCTCTGTCCCTCGTCTCATGAGAATCAAATCCCTGATTCTAGAGAATTAAACCGAATGGTATAATCTTTCCATGAAGTAAAATTTTCTAAAAATCAACAATTTTAACATAATTATTAGTCATAGATATATCAGGTTCAACATATTGATCACTAAGTCACAAAACATGAGTTGGATCAAATAGATAGTTCAGATGTTTCTATACAAGGAATAGATCAGGTACCAATTAAAAATTTGTGGAAGTTCTAAATGGTATGGAAATTTCCCCACTTCATTAGTATCCTAAAACATTCTAAAATATTGATGAAAGCTACCCATTCATCTCCAATTACTAATGAGTGAAACTTGGTGAATCATGTAATAACACCTAGTAACCAATTAAAAACATTAGTGGTTTGTGATGACGATCAACAAAGTATTTATATTAGATATGGGCCTTAAAATTTATATAGCGAATAAACTAAAAATTTTATATCATATATTATTACATGAATGGTTCAAGAATGAAACTATCACAAATATCCATCAAACACAAATTGTTTTTATAATGCCAGTCTTTCAATGCCCCACAAAGATCCATTCTGATCACAGACTAGTATATATTGTTATAATAGAACATAAAATCCCTATATGGTCATCCCAAGCTCCATTAAAGTAATGAAAACATTCCCTAGAAATATATTCATTAATATTTGTAAATATATATATCTAGAATATGAATCAGGATGGTATATTAAGCTCAAAATGATCTGAGTTCCCGTTGCCTCCTCGTGTCCTCTCCAAAAGAGTTAATTAGACTGAGTAACAATATAATAGACAATAACATAGGGAACTAAATTAAAATGAACAATAAATTTTATTAAGATATTTATTGTCTCTTAAAAAAATTTATACCATGAATGGGTATAAATTAATCCTATTTAGTCATTCTATCAATAATAGTCAATATAGAATTTTTCATTCTCTAGGTATGAGTAATCCCAAACAAAAATTCTATTGTGATCCCTTCCGACATCAAAGATGTCACTTTAAGAGGGTGAAGAAAATTATAATGTATCTAGTTTCTAGATATGATGTCTTCAAAAATATAAATATAAGAGGAAAAATCAACACCACCCCATCTCATACCTAGGCACAAGAATCTATGAAGAAATTCACAGAACATATTCATAATTCCTGTGAGTATTACCCACTTGGAATTTTGGAAATCTCCCATAATAGCTCTCCCAATAGATTACAACATAAAAAAAATTTATATAAAAAATACAATCATTGGAAAATAATTACTCAGTAACTGTCTCTCCACTACATTTATGTTCTTTAATTCCATGGAACTCATCATTAAGATTTTTTTCCGGAAGAATCGTATCCACAAAAGATGAGGTATATTTAAAACAAGAAATAACAACTTCAAACCATGATTTTCTAACACATATATAAAACTGTATAAAAGTATCCATAATATTATACTCCATTGATAATTATTTCACACCATTCGTCAGATGTTTCTTGATCAAAGCATATGTGAATACATTGCCTTTCCATAGGTAATAGGATGCATCAAATTAATATGAATGTAAGTATTTTACCAAACACCTCCTGTATAGATTCAAATATTTTTTCAAGAAGTTATAATAAAACTTTTGTATTAAAAGTAAACTATAAAACATTCTTCAAAAAGGTAATGTGTCCAATTATTGATTGAATGCATCATAATATCGAGTTCAAGGTCATGTATTAAAAATTTATTATTGTGTGGATAATTATGATGAGATCAATAATAGAATACATTATTTCTATTCATATGAACACATTCGAATCGTAAAACACATTTCCATGGTCAGCCTCTAGAAGTGTCATCCTTTAAATTGTAGTCAAAATATGATTCATTTAATTGAAAGATCTCTGATTTTTTTGTTCCCATGAAAACATTGCTCATTTCTGATTTAAAATGGTCATTGAAGATTCAAACATTGTGATGTGCTTTATGAAGAAATGATAATATAAATCTAAACATAAAAATATCCAAATCCTAGAAACACTATTTTGTTTCTCCCATGTCATCACAGCTTTCGCCTTCTTAGGATCAACTGAAATACCATGTCCTGACAACACATTACCATGGTTTTTTACTACCTAGATCTAGAAATCATCTTTTTACTTTATGGAATAAAGTCAATGATTTCTCAAAAAGAGAGATCCTATGTAAAATGATGCTCATGACTCTCGTAAACAATTAAATAATCCAAGAAAATATCCATGAAGGTATCAAAATAATTTTTTAATATCTTCTTCCATGAAGGCATAAAGACTGTAGGATCATTGGTTAGACCATTTTGAATGACAAGGTACTTATAGTGATCTTACCAACTCAAAATGGGTGCTTTCAAAATGATAGATTTGTTTTTCTTAAATTAAGGGCTACCATTTCGGGGATCAATAATAGAGAACCGCTTTTACTTTTTCAACTAGTAGAATAGGTTATTAATTCATAGAAATATATACTTCTTTTTTACCGTAACATGATTGAGTTTTTTCAAATCATAAAAATGGATAATGTACCAAGCATCTTAATAAAAATATCAAATTTATTCCATAAATGGGGACACATTCTGTTGATATGTGGATTTTAATAAATGATAAACCAACTAATTCATCAACTCTTTAATTTATACTAGTGCAATGTGGTATGAATTAATATATACTAGAAGAGTACTATTCACTAAATCGATAGAAAATCTGCCTCCCTTACAGATGGAAAACCATAGAATCCGAATGGAAAAACATCAAGGAACTCAAAAAAATTAGAGGTATAGAACTACTCAATGATTTTTGATCATGATAAATAGAAAACACAAATATTACATTACCCAACTCTGGATTAGAATGTTCACCTCTTCCCAGCATCGAGTCACACTCTCTATAAAAGAAAAGGGAAACCACATCATGTGTAGTAATAGAGAATGATCTATGATGACATTAAATTTATGATTTATTATCATTGAGAAAATCAATCGTAATTATATCATTATGATTTTTCATGACGAGAACCTGAAAATCCAATGCGTTCTTGATATTCAATAACATTAAAACAAAAAATTCAATATGATGACCCATCCCAATCTTCATTATATGAGGTGTAGTAATTCCATTACATAAGATTAAATTTATATATGTGTATTTTATATATTGACAATATTTTTTGTTATAAATGAATGACATTCAGTTGAATCATATAAATTAATCAAAAATGATTATGTTATAGTGATAGAACCATTCAAAGTTATTGGACTTGTATCTACCTCTTTTGTTGACTCTTACACTATATAAAGAAGATTCATTCCTAATTATTGTTAATAGAACCCCTTTGTTAATGGGAAATTGATTACACTATATCTTTAGTAGGTGAATACGACCATGATTCAATATGTGGGGTTGAATAGAAATGGATGAAATTTTACATGTACCTTGGTCATCAGTAGGAGCCATATATATTGGATTCCTCAAGGATAATTATGTATTTCTCTAAGACCGTGAGTGATAGAGACTATTGAGGAAAGAAACTTGGGCTTCCATAATGTCAAATATATAGGTGGAGAAACCCAATAAAGATTATCAATAAAATGAGGATATAATTTATGTTTGAAAATAATAAAATAAAGACCATAATTTATGATGAAAAATGATTATTATGATAAATTGAAATAAATCTCATCTATGGATTCACTTATTGTTCATTGACTTATATATGCAGAATAAAGGAATTACCCGAGTAAATGACCACTTCTAAAGGGTACCCCCTAGAAATAGGAAGAACAACATGGATTTAATATTGATGAATATATGTGTATTTTGATTTAATAATTTTATTGGTAATGTATTTTATCAATGGTATTTTCGTTAAAAATAAAGAAACAATTATGGAATCTATTAAATTCTAGAAAAATATAAATTAATTTACATAAGAGTATTTGATAATATCATGAGTTTTTTAATTTAAGATTGATCAGGTGATCAAAATTTTAGAAAACTATTTTTATGTCAATTATTCTATGATTTTTTCATAATTAAGGATGTTTTGGGGGAAATTTGTTTTCGTAAAACCGATTTGTTTAGTATATGTTTTACAGAACATATTTTTAGAGAAAATATTAAATTTAATTTTATTTAAATATCAATAAATGAATTTTTAACAAATAGCGTTATTATGATAATAATTGATATATTAATACTTGTAAAATAAGATTTTTATACATTGTGAAAATGTAGTTTTATATAAATTGATAGTAAAAAAGGTAATGTAATGATTATTTTTTTTTAAATTATTTCCATCATATTATTTTTTGGTAATGTTATATGAAATATATTAACATATTTTTAAAAGTGGAAATAAATTTCTCGGTTGGAAAACCAACTATTCCAGCTAGACTAGGGGTCTTGAATCAATGTTAAAAAGATGATAATGGCTTAGAACCTACCAATAACCTAGTGAATTCCATATTAACATGTTACTATTTTTAGTTAAATAATTTTTATAAAAACATATTAATGATGAAACAATAGTGTTAGTTTTGACGGGTAGAGATTAATTTAATTTTTATAACACATGTTAACCGATATTTTTTAAATAGTTACAAAGAAATTATTTTAATGATTTTATAAATAATTTGATCTATTAAAGGTAAATTTCAGTGCTTTAAAAATAAAAAATCCTTATTTGTAAATTGATTTCCTAATGTAAGGGTTGAATTGAGAATTTATTTAGGCACAACCAATTGATGAAATTATGTTTATAAAATATCAATATATCAAATATGTATATTTTCATTATATTCAAAGGCAATAATATAATTACTAAACACAAGGAAAATGATCTTGATAAAACTTGTATACTAATACATTCATTAAAATTGAACTAATAGTATTTTAAATCATCATAGATTTATATATTTTAGGCCATAAAAATTTTATTAATAATACAATTTTGAGTTATAAATGACTTAAATAAATCCCAATAAATATGTATGTTTTTTCCTTTTCCCATGTATTCACATTCTACCAATTTTCTCCTACATAGAAACTGTGATATGTGTTCTTTCATATAGTAATTGTATATCCCATTATAACTTATTAAGGATATATTTTTTAAAATCTATTACGATGTGGATTTTTCAATAATTATATTTAAAAATTACAAAATCAACATTATGGACATCAATTTTAAATCGCAATAACATGATATATTTAGGGTGGGGGAAATATTGTACCATGAAATAATAAATTATGAATTTCATATTCGATAGCATGTATGACACACCACATCAATTATATAAAGGAATAAAACATCCTATGTCATTAAAATATAATTACTAATTTAAATATATTCAATAAAATTAAGTCATAAAATACATAAAATAATATTTTGACCTCCTTTATAGAAACTAATGAGTTTCTTTTATATTTTGAATTACATACAAGACTAAGTTTTATTGAAAAAAATATATTATTGATATTACTATTCAATATGATTTTTATTAACTATCCATTGGATCAGATGATATAAATAGGGTTATGTATCATATGAATATAAATAAATCACACAAATTTATTAGTTATCGATTAATAATAAGTAAAAAATAATCATAATTTAAGAAGATAAATGTTCTTCTAAAAATTGTATATCTAAAAAAGGGTTTAGTCGTGCTTTATAAAAAAAATTAATGTTTATTTTTATCAATTATTGAAAGGATATTGGACTAATATAAACATAATTTTTTAATTTAAAATATAAAAATTATTTTATTGTGTTTTTTGGGGATTTTATTAGAATATTTAGTTCTTGATGAACAATTGAAATTACCAAATTTTAATTAATAACTACCATTTAAATGAAATTATCAATAATGTTAAATTATCAATTGAATTTGGATTAAAGTAAAAATAAATAAATTACAAATATATTAATAGAATACATTTCATTTAAATTGTTTTAATATTGAATTTAGTTATAAATATATTTTAAACAATTTTTTTATTTTTTCATTAAAACACCACTTTCCCATCACATATGCATAATCAATATAAAATTAAAATTTTCCAATCCATGGAAATAAATTGGAAATAATGGATTACATATTTTTAATATGAAACTTTTATAATTTGTAATATATTATTATTAATTTTTTTCAAAAATGAAAATTAAATATTATAAAAAAATTAACACAATTAAGGTAAAATTGTATTACCGAGGGATAAAATAAAATGAAAAGTATATAAATGAACTATTAAAATGTGAAATATATATATATATATACTATAAAATTTCTATGGTTGTATAATTTTACATTTTGGATATATTTGGAAAGGGAATCTCGTTGGAGTAGTCAATTATTTAAAAAAATACCAATTATGTCTTCTCCCTTCTTATAAAAGGCCACCCTCCCCACTATTCATCACTCCATCATATCTATTTATTTTTTCTAATACCTACCCAAATAACATAGAAAAACTTCTTAACCCATTATAGATGCCTTGTTTTTTTCAATTCAATTAATCTTTGGGAGGCTTTTGTTCATACCTATGTAAGAAACCCGATGAAGATGTAATGTTTTTTAACAAATATCTAGATTTTAATTCATTTTATACCTATATAAATAATAAAAAAACATTATAATACAATAAATTATAATAATAAATAATAAGAAACTTTTTCATATAAATATAGTTAGCTAAAACCTTCTCAACATATATCAAATGTGTTATGAAATAAAAGTTCATTTGTATGGTGGACTATCTCCTCGCGAACTGATGTCATTCATTTATCAATATCTTCAAATCATGGTTTGGTATGATGATAAATAAAAAGCATATATAAGATATATATAACCAATGTATATCTATGTAGTCACTATAACATAAATATATAATTTTAAATTTCATTTCATACGAGACATGATGGTGTCACCCATGTGTACGGCTGACTACTGCCACTCGATGAGATGTGATTCATCATTCACAAATGTTTCACATTAAAGGATATAAATATAGTCCACGAAATTATATATGATATATATGAAATTATTATTATTATTTGATGAAATATTTAGCATTATAAATATAAGATATATATTATTTTTCATTCATTACTATTCACTCACGTAAATATGATAACAATGAGAGAGTATATAAACACAACCACTTTCATGATGTGTTGCAACCTTATTTTAATCACCACAGCACATGGATGAAATATATTAGTTTATTATCTGGTATATATTATATGGTAATAATTCTATAAATTTAATATACTACTTACCTCATTTTCATAATGATTGTTGATAAATAGAAATGTTACTAATGCATACATATGGCATCCCGTATCAACGGTCATAACATAATTTGTTTTCCATATTCATAATTTAATATTGGAACAAAGATTATATATTTATTAAAAATATGATAAATATTAAATTATTATTATTATAGATAAAATATATTTGTAAAATATTTGATGGAAATAGAACATTCATGATAAAACACAAAAGAGAAATCCTTGAAATTAACACCCAAAACAATGAAAATAATAAAATATTATTACCAATAAGTGGTAATATTTTATAAAAGGATAATATGTGATATTATAAATATTAATATAATTCTTAAATAATTTAATATCACCATTAAAATCCAAATATAATCATGATGTATGGGATTTTTTAACTCATTCTTTGTTCATTATGTTAATCATCAACATCATTTATTTTCTCGTTCTAGGATTTTGTGTATATTTAATTTTGATTACATTATGTTGAATTAAAAATGTTTTTTTATTTATAGATGATTCACATAATTTATTCATTTGGTTATTCTAACATCAATATCATGATCATTGATAGGATTTAATTTAATATCTCATATTGATCGATAATGTTCATTCTTGAATTTCAATTATTGGTAGATATTTGTTATTTCTATGATTTATAAATTAATTTTATTCTTATATTTTTACTCATGATATCATAAAGTTATAATACCATATTCCACTCTTTCTTAATTAAAATTATAAATAATTTTTAATGGAAATAAATCTTAATTTATCTCTTCTATCAGAATTATGCTTTCTTCTAAATATTTTTATAAAAGTGTTTATAAACATGATTTTAACCATATATGAATGATTTATCAATTTAGTTTTATCACTTTTTAATATTCATTTTTTTAAATGTAATCTTTTTTTCATTTTCATAAAAATGATCGATTAGATTTTAACACATATTTTAAAGGAAAATTATTTTTCATTTTATGAACAACTAACATTTATTACACTTATAGAGTGAAAAATGAATGTTTTTTAAATTTTAAATCATATAAAGAATTACCTTCCAGCATGATGATCATTTCCATGAAGCTTCCATTGATTGTTTATAAGTTTATTTTCAATGAAAATGATATTCCAAATGAAATGGATATTTTACTCAAGAGAAAATATAATGATATTATATTGGTATTTATATTAATAAATAACAATTAATATATATTATTATTATAATTATTATATGTAATAGTGATTCAGTCATTAATTTTCTTTTAAATTTTCTATGATCTATTTGTCTAATGAAATTATTGACATTTACTACCTTGGTCAATTTTGTATTCAATAACATTACACTAAAATTTCCAACTTCATATGATCGTTGTACATAATTTTTTTTTCCAAAATTGACATATTATTTTTCATGGAGTTTTTTACTTAATTTAAAAATCAGTTCAACATACAGTATACTACATTGAATATTATTTGATTAACAGTGGAAATATTGATAAATTTTAATTTTATAAATGTTATGAATATTTCAAAATGATCATTTATAATAAATTAAATCCATTATTCAATATATGATGAATGTTTTGGAAAATTAAGACATGGGTGTGGTCAGGATGTAGAAATCCCATTGATGCAATGATCTTCTAAGGGGATGAATCAGATGGCTAGAAAACGTTAAATGGATTATCACCCATTTTGATTTAAACCATATTTTGAATTGTATTTATTGTAAAGGTATTATGTACCTGGGAAACATGGGGACCAATAATTAAGAATTTTCAACATTCATTGTGTGGTAATTACTATCCTAGATATTTTTTACAATGAAATTAACTCTACAATAATTTCATTATATGTTAATGTCAAAATAGAATTTAGTTTTAATTATTTACCGAGACATACTGATAAGGAAATATGAAATTATGATTGTCATTGTATTTAATAAATCAAATGTTTTTTGTTTTATTTAACAAATTATATTAGTTATTTAAATTGATTCATGAATTATTTCATAGTACCAAACCGAAACTGAAAATTTGAGCTCACACTTATTTATTTCAATTATCTAGGATTCCATGTAGTTTACTATGAAAATTATTCATGAACGTTCCAAATGGAATATAGTTATTATTTAGAAAATAATAATGTTTTAGTTTTGGTATTCAAATATAATGTAAGAGTAATGTATGTTTTTAGTTTTCTTATACTACTAAACATATTTTCCTATAGAGATGTGATTCCTTGTAACTTATTCCAGTGTAATAATGTATGAATAATATATAGGCATTCAGGTTATAGGTTTATATACATACACATACTATGCTTCTAAGTTCACAGTTTTTTATGTTTCATTTTATCTATGTTATGAATAATTCTATTATATATGATATTTACATTAATTTTTAATTGTAAAAATATAATGAGATATTATATAGGTTGTTTATATTCTAGTAATTTATGTATCCAATTTCACTATAGCTCAAAACATTTATATTTTGGACATGAACTATAACATCCCTAGTAAATAAAGAATACGATATTTTCATATTTATTAATATTTGTGAATTAAGTATTAATTTTACTTTAAAAGAGTTTCTATGTTCGATAGCATATGTGATACGCAACAACAAGTTTCTTTGAAATCTTATGTTGCACAATGATAATATAATAATATTATTTTTTAAAAAAATTAATATGTAGTCGTTGTATTGGCGGGAATGAATAGAAATAACTAAAATATGATTATATTTGTTTGTTAAGTATTTTTACATTTATCCAATAAAAGATAAAGTCTTAAAATAAGAAAAGAATTGAATTTTAGGCATATATACTCTAATATTCCCTAAAAGGTCGATTTATCACCTTTTGATGGAAAACCATCATTAAAAATAGTTTTGGACACTATTATACATTCTATTGGACCAAATAATATTTTTATTTTTATTCGGGACATCAAAATTTACATTGTGTATGTTTTTTTTATTTTTTCGATAAATTTCATTTTTAATGAATAATTGAAAAATGTTTTATTTTAATTCAAAAATAAATTTTCATATAATATATTTATATGATTATATTATCTTATGAATTTTTTTTAAAGTGAAATTAGAATATATTTTTACCATTTAATCCAATGGTGTTCATTTGAATTAAATTCACATTGATGTTGGACTTAAACAATGTAATTCTTTTGATATATATTATTTCATAAAAACACGCTATTTGATTTGACAATAGGAATTAATTATTAAATTAATTAATGAAACATATTGGTTTTGAAATTTTTTAAAATAGACATCATTTTTTTATTCAGAATATCAAATATAGCTACGGGTGAATTTTTGGTATTTTTCTGAAAAACTTCAAATTTTGATGTATAATGAAACCACTAAGTGGAAGTTAAAAAAACTGATTTTTCATTTCAATGAAATTTTACCACATCTGTGAATTGAATTTCAAAAATCTGACATACATGGGTGTCATTATTAAGTAATATGTGGTTCAATGGGATGAAAATATTTTTTTGGTGAATAGTAACATTTAAGTTTTATTAATCGCGATTAAAGGTAATTAGGGAAATTTAAGGTAAAAATAATGTTATAATAATATGAAATCCCCTTGACATGGGTCCTAATCATATTATATGAGTCATGGACGACCATTACAGTCCATCGGTCAATTTTTGGGACCCCATGGAGCCACATGGGTAAGATAATGACATTAATACTTTTTATTTAAAGTAAAAATAAAAATGTCACAATCATTTATTGTTTTACTAAAAAAAATTATATGGGGATATATAATTGTTATATTTGACTTTAAATATTCATTAAAAATCCAAAAATATTTCTTACAACATGGTATTTTTTTTATAAAATTTAGACATCAAATAAATAAAATTATTTATGACAGAATGATGATGTAGTGTTTACGTCATTAAAGAATGATTTAAATAAATAAGAAAATAATATTTAAAATAATATCCAACACATGTCCAATTATTATTGGATGATTTTATTTCAAAAATGGGCCACCTTATCATCTACTTTAATAATTTTTGGACCTTTATAAACTGAAAACCAATATATAATAAATTAATTGATTCATGCTTTCCAAAAGAGCCCCTCCTCTCCCTTATAAAAAGACCCCACTTCCTACGCATTTCAAACACTTCTCAATCCCTTTGGCTCATCCAAAATCTACTCAAATAATCTCTAAATATCCCTCCCTTCATCCTATATGCCTTCCTATAGGTAGAATGATCCTGAAGAAACCCTTTTGGTTCAATCCAATGGGAGTTACCCGATTTAAAGGTAATGTCTTCTCTTATGTTCTTTTGTTTTATTTTTCTTCTCCAACCCCCCTAACAATTTCTTATTAGTTTATTTTGTAACAACACTAGTATCATAAATATATTAGGATTTTTTTAATGAGAACTATTTGAGCTACACTTAAACACACCTCTGTTTAATGGTTAATGAACATACTGTTTCTGTGGATGGTGAATTACTGCCTCACGACACGAGGATTATTTAATATTCTCTTTACAACTTTCATGGTGCCCATTAAGTTGTCACTGTATTTATATATGATACATATTATTTTTATCTTTTCCTTATGCTTGTATATTTTTTAGTTATGTCAAACCTGTATGGTTTCCATTATGGGTAAACGTGATAATTTCATTTTAGGAAGTGTAGACTACCACCCCCTGAAAGTGATTTTAATCATTAATGTCATATGTCGGACGTATAAAGGATAGATTTAATAATATTATTCATGATATTATACTGTAATTATAATTTACCTCTATATCATAATGTTGTCATTATTTTAAATGCGAAATAGAAATGAATGTAGCATTCATGTGTACGTATGACTTACCGTCTCCATGAACGGTGCATTTGATTTCTTACCTCTAATTGATATGTAATATTATAAATGCATGTATATACTGGATATATATTATATATATTGTATCTACATCACGAATATAACTCTAGATATAATGTATATTTTACGACATGAACAACTAGTAATTATAAGAAGATTATTTCTGACTCATGTACCAAATATCGACAAATCGACCGTTATTAACATAAATGATTTCATAATGCTTATAACATGGAAATAAGTAATATAAAAGGAATAATAAACTTGAAAATGGTTCTTTAGCAATTATAAATTAACATTAGTTTATTATTTACTAGATTAAGGAGCGATCGAGTCAAGTCGGACATGAGGTAAGGGACTTCGTCTCAATATCCATTCACTGAAGCATATTTTGATTTCATACACGACATTATTTTATACATTGTATAAACACCCTTGACTTTTCAAATGGAATAATTTTCTACCAATCATTTTACAAAATGACAAAAAGAATGTTCCTTTTAACATAATCAGTTACAATGACCTTCTCCACCGCTGTGAGTATTATTTGATCTCTGGCTTCCTCAATTAGCAGTAATGTTTTAAAAGAAAATAAATAAAATATATTTTTTATGTATTTTGGTACTAAAAATGGTTTTGATAATGGATTTGTTATGTTAACATATTTATGTGATATATTTTGATTGAAATGTGGAAATGTTTTCGATCTATTATATTTGTTGTATGTCTTTTGATTTTATAATGGTACATGGACATTTGACGGATGGTTACGTGATAAAACAAATGATGGGTGGTGCTATGAATACCAAGATGGGTGGATACGTTATAACCTCCAATGCATTGGGTTTGGAATTCGGTCGTATGGCTATTCCATTTAGTGATATGTATAGAAGTCGACCGTATGGTTATTCCATTTATGTATGTTTATGTCCCAAGTTACCTTTCTATGTTATGTGATATTTATATGGGTTTTATGGTAATCATTTGGTTACAAAAGGGTATGTAATGATATTTTATTTAGTGAAGAGTATATAATACTTAGTAAAGGTGGAAAGTATTACTTATGATAAATTAATCATGTTTTACCAGTTGTTTTGAAGAAAACTAACATTTTTCCTTCTTTGTGTATCCCTTACTGAGTTTTTTATGATCCTCCCATGTTTTTCAAATGTTTTTCACATGATATAACGTGGAATTGGATCATGGATGGGATCAAGGAAAAGTCATGTTTTCTTTAACATGGAACTATACATGACTCTTTTTTTCAAGAGTTCATGTTTTGTAAAAAAATGTAAACTGTGTAGAAGTGTCTACTTTGTAATATTTTGAGATGTAATAGTTATGTCCTAATTCTCTAAAACTCTATACCAGAAAATATCCTCAATGTGAATTATTCAATTAATTCAAGATGAAGTATTATTTTACGGATGGTTCTATATTGTTGGTATCAAAGGTCGGTTTAGACAAAATTAGGAGTTATAAAATTGTTAAATTCATGTCCATAAATTAATTTATGAAATGATTGAAATGATATAGAATTTAAATATTACCATGTTGCTTCGCCTAAGTTATTTATATGTTCAGAATGGTTTTCCGTAGAGGAAACATGGAAGCTATGTTGGGATGACATCAGGAGTAAGACAACCTTCTAAATCAGCAACCTGAGATTGTTAGAATCGGAACTGAGTTGTTTGTTGCAATGAAGGAACAGTTGACTCAGTCTATAAATGGAGGTGGAATCCATGCACAAGATCAGTAAGATCAACTGTGGAGAAAAATGTTAGTGGTGGAACATTTCATGAGGCTACAACCCTCATCATTCAAAGGATCATCTGACCCTGTTCTAGATGAAGGGTGGATTAAATCACTGGAAACGACTTTTGATGTCATGGGGTGTTCAAAACAATAAAAGGATAGTCTTGCTGCATACAGTTTTGAATGTGTAGCTGATTATTTGTGGTTGATGGTGAAAAATAACAGGGATAGTAATGATATTTATGATCTTCATTGGGATGAATTCAATGGTATGTTTCTTGTGAAATATTTTCCTATGGTGGTTCGTCTTTGGATGGAAAAACATTTTTTGTAATTGAGGCAGGAGGATGACTCAGTGGCTGCTTGTGAAGCAAAGTTCACTCGACTGGCAAGGTATGCGCCAAATATCATCTGAGATCTTGATAGAAAGATAAATCGATTTTAATTAGGACTAAATCCATGATATCGAAGAGTATTAGCCTCTCGTGAGTTCAAAAGTTATGAAAAAATTTTCATTGTGCGGAAAATGTGGAAATGGAGTTTGCTGATTATCAGGTGTTCTTTGACATACAACATAATAAGAGGTCCAGTTGGCAGGAAAAGTGAAATAATTCATCAAAAAATCCAGGATGTAAGAAAACCAAATATCCATCCTGTGAGAATTGTGGTAAAATGCATCCTGGAAAATTTTTATCCAAGTCTGGAATGTGCTTTCTATGTGGTAAGTCTGGTCATATAGCTCGCAACTATAAGGAAGATGATCAAACATTCAATGAAAATCCAGCGGTAAGATGTTTTAAGTGTAATGAAATTGGTCATTATGAAAATGAGTGTCCATATAAGAACTCAACTGAGGGAATGCAGTTAGACTACTAGAAGAAAATGGGTGGTGAAATCCTTTGAAACTAATTCAGGAGATGTTCGGCCATCAAATGAAGTTGTATCAGATACACTATTTGTTTATTCATATAATGCCAATGTGTTGTTTGATTCAGGGTCAAAACTTTATTTCATTTCATGGAAGTTTTCTAGTAAATTTGGAATTCCATATCAAGATATGAATACATAACTTATGGTAGAGACACCTGGAGGAAATGTTTAGACAAAAAGAAAACATAAGAACATTTCTGTCCTTGTGTGCAGAAAGAATCTACATGCAAAACTTATTGTTTTGCCTCTAGTAGAGTTTGATGTTATTTTGGGTAGGGATTTGCTTTCTGTGTATCCTGATAAGATTGGTTGTAGAGATTAAGAGGATTCATTTTAGATATATTTTCAGTTTGTGTACAAGAATGATCCCTTTCATTTGATAACATATTAGGAAGTTGAGAAAATTGTAAAAGATATAAATGAATGTTACCTTGCACATGTTGTTCAAAAAAAAGGAACTGTTCAAGTTAATGATGTGCCAGTGGAAAATGAGTATCATGATGTTTTTTCTGATGGGTTTCATGGTATTATACATGATCGGGAAATTGAATTTATTATTGACTTAGTTCCGGATTCTAAGAAAATTTTGAAACCCCCTTATCGAATGGCTCAAGTTGAACTTTTAGAGTTAAAGAAGCAATTGCCTAAGTTATTATATAAAGGTTTCACTCGACCAAGCCAGTCAACATGGGGTGATCCTGTCACTTTTTTTAAAAGAAAGATGGTTCAATAAGAATTTTCATTGATTATAGAGCATTTAATAACATCACTGTTAAGAATAAGTATCCATTGCCTCATATCGATGATTTGTTTGATCAGCTCCTGGGAGATGGTTATTTTTTGAAGATTGACATGAGGTCGGGGGACCATCAGTTGAAAGGAAAAGAAGCAGACGTTCCAAAGACTGCTTTTCATACAAGATATGACCATTTTGAATTTTTTGTTATTACTTTTGGGTTAACCAACGCACCTGTTGTATTCATGGATCTAATGAATTTAATTTTCCATGAATTCTTGGAAACGTTTGTGGTTGTGTTCATTGATGATATTTTGGTGTTTTATAACAGTAAAGAGGTGTATTAAATTCATTTCAGGGTTATCATTCAAACCATAAAAGAAAAAAACTATATGGAGAATTCAGCAATTGTGAGCTTTGGTTACAACAAATTACTTTCCTTGGTCACATTGTTTAAACAAATAGAATAATTGTTGATCCTGCTAAAACAAAAGTTTTTAAAGAATGGCCAAAACCCACAAATATAACCGATATTCATATTTTTCTTGTTTTGGAAGGTTATTACCGGAGGATTGTTGAATGTTTTTCATGGTTATCTAGTCCAATGAATAAGTTATCTCGAAAATGTTTTAATTTCATCTGGACAAAATAATGTGATGATTGTTTTCAGGAATTGATATGAAGATTGGTGAATGCTTCAGTTTTTTCATTTCCATCTAGAAATGGTGAGTTTGATATCTACAGTGATGCTTTTTTGAAAGGACTTGGTTGTGTCCTAATGCAGAATGATCAGTTAATTGCTTATTCTTATGCCAGTTGAATCCTCCTGAGTTAAATTACCCTACACATGATTTGGAATTAGTTGTTGTTGTTTTTTATTTAAAAATTTGGAGGCATAATTTGTACGGAGTGAAGTTTGAAATATATACTGATCACAAATGATTGAAATATATATTCACTCAGAATGAATTTAACACGAGACAGAGGAGATGGTTGTAATTAATTATGTATTATGATTGCACGATCCTTTATCATCCGGGAATAGCAAATAATGTGGTTTATGCTTTGAGTCGAAAAAGTAATGTCACATTATCCATGCTACATTTTGAATGAGATCCATTGTTTTTAGATTTGATAAAAATTGGAATAAGTGTTGATGGTGTAGGAGATTATTATGTTTTGTTTCGGGTGATAGTGAGATCAACTCTATCAGAAAGAATAAAGAAAGAACAAAAAGAAGACAGTGAGTTGCAGAAAAAGTTAGAGTTGGTTTAGAAGGGTAAGTTGCCTGAATTTAACATTGATAATGATTGTGTTTTGAGGTTTGTGAAGAAATTATGTGTGCCTTATGATTCACAGTTGATGAATGAGTTGTTATGTGAGGCTCCTGGTTCCTCGTTTTCAGTTCATCCTTGATGTAATAAGATGTACAGAGATCTGCGGGAGTAATACTAGTGGGGTGGAATGAAAAGAGATATTGCTAATTTTATTGTGAACTGTTTGGCTTGTCAGCATGTTAAAGCTGAGCGGTAGTTACCGGAATGGATGTTTTAGTCTTTACCACTTCCAGTATTGAAATGGGAAAATATATCCGTGGACTTCGTTGAGTGATTATCAAAGACATCTCAAGTTAATAATTCAATATTATTTATTGTTGATCGATTGACTAAATCTTCTCATTTACATCCTATTCGAGATACATTTTCTCTAAATCAACTTTCTCGTTTGTATGTTAAAGAGTTATTCATGTTGCATTGAGTTCCCCTCTCCATTGTATCTGATCATGAGCCCAGTATTACTTCGAACTTTTGGAAAGGCCTTCAGAAGTCATTGGGTACTGAATTAAATTTTACTACATCTTTTCATCCTCAATCAGATGGGCAATTAGAATGAACAATTCAGACCCTGGATGATATGCTACATTATTGTTCACTGGATTATCAGGAAAGTTGGGACCATCATCTTTTTTTCGTTGATTTTTCATATAATAATAGTTTTCATTCCATTATACAGATGGCTCTATTTGAGGATTTATATGGATTTCTTTGTCGAACTCTAGATTTTTGGGATGATGTATGTGAAAGGAAGCTGATGGTACTAGAATTGGTAGAAGATATGGTAGAGAAAATTCATTTGATTTAGAAGAATGTGAGAACTAGTCAGAGCAGGTAGAAAATTTATGCAGATAACTGGAGGAAGGAACTTTCTTTTGATGTAGGTGATCATGTCTTTCTCAAAGATTCTCCATGGAAAAGTGTGGTGTGTTTTGGTAAGAAGGAAAAGTTGAGTCCGAGGTTCATTGGTCCTTATGATGTTCTGGAGAAAGTTGGATTAGTTGCGTATAGAGTGTCTTTACCTCCAATTTTATCCCAGGTACACAATGTAATTCATTTTCAATGTTAAGAAAGTATATTCCAAATCTATCTCTTGTTTTAAGTCCAGAGGGAGTTCAGTTGGAAGAGAATATATCTTATGAGGAACAACCAGTGTAGATTATTTACCGAAGAGAGAAAGTGTAGTGAAATAAGGTAATTTATCAGGTAAACGTTTTATGGAAAACCAATATGGTTGAAGAGGCAATGTGGGAATCTAAAAATCCTATGAGGGATAAATTCCCCCACTTATTTTGATAAGTAAAAAAAATTGTGAGGATGCAATTCACAAAAGGGGGGAAGGATATAACATCCCAGGTAAATAAATAATAATACGTTTTCATATTTATTGATAATTCTGAATTAAGTATTAATTTTACATTAAATGGGATTCTATGTTCGATAGCGTACCTGATACGCAACAACGAGTTTCTTTGAAATCTTACGTTGCACACTAATAATATAATAATATTATTTTAAATGATAGTTAATATGTAGTCGTTGTATTGGAAGGAATGAATAGAAATAACTAAAATATGATTATTTATTCTTGTTAATTTTTTTTACATTTATCCAATAAAAGATAACGTCTTAAAATAAGAAATGAATTCAATTTTAGGCATAGATACTCTAATATTCACTAAAAGGATGATTTATCCCCTTTTGATGGCGATCCCTCTTTAAAAATAATTTTCCCACTCTTATACATTCTATTTAACCAAATTAAATCTTTCTTTATAATAGGGACATCAAAATTTACGTTGTGTGTGTTTTTGTTATTTTTCCGATAAAGTTCATTTTTAATGAATAAATGAAATATGTTTTATTTTAATTAAAAACCATTTTTTAATCTAATTAATTTATATGTTTTGATTATATTTTTAATTGCTTTTAAAGTGCAATTAGAATATTTTTTTACCATCTAATCTAATGGTGGTCATTGAAATTAACTTCACATTGAAATTTGACTTAAACAAGTGTCAATCTTTTGATATATATTGTTTCATAAAAGCACGCTATTTGTTTTGACAACTGGAATTAAATATTAAATTAATTAATTAAACTTATTTTTTGTGAATTTTTTAAAATAGAAATCATTTTTGAATTTGTAATATCAAAAATAACTTAGGGTGAATTTTTGGTATTTTTCTGAAAAACATCAAATTTTGATGAACTGTGAAACCACTAAGTAGTAGTTAATAAAACTGATTTTTCATTTAAATGAATATTTACCACATCTGTGAAATGTATTTCAAAAATACGACATACATGGTTGTCATTAGTAAGTAAAATTTGGTTCAATGGGATGATAATATTGTTTTGGTGAAAAGTAACTTTTATGTTTTATTAAGCGCAATTAAAGGTAATTAGTGTAATTTAAGGTAAAAATATTGTTCTAATAATATGAAATCACCTTGACACGTGTCCAAACCATATAAGATGAGTCATGGCTGACCAAGAAAATCCATGGGTCAATTTTTGGGACCCCATGGAGCCACATGGGTAAGATAATGACATTAATACATTTTATTTAAATTTAAAAAATGTCACAAACATGTATTATTTTAATAAATAAATTTTAACATGGAGTTATATAATTTATATATTTGACTACAAATATTCATTATAAATCTAAAATGATTTCCTACAATAGGGTAATTTTTTATTAATTTTTAGACATCAAATAAATAAAATTATATATGAGACAATGATGATGCAGTGTTTACATAATTAATGAATGATTTAAATAAATAATAATATAATGTTTAAAATAATATCCAACACATGTCCAATTATTATTGGATGATTTTATTTCAAACATGGGCCACCTTAACTTCAACTTTAATTATTTTCGGACATTTATAAACCAAAAAGCATTATATAATAAATTAATATTTCATGTTTTCCAAAAGAGCCCCTCATCTCTCTTATAAAAAGACCCCACTTCCAACCTATTTCACACACTTCTAAATCACATTGGCTCGTCCAAAATCTACTCAAATAAGCTCCCAATATTTCACTCTTTATCAAATAAGCCTTACCTTAGGCATAAATCTCTTCAAGAAACCCTTTTGGTTCAAACCAAGACAAGTTACCCGATTTTAAGGTAATGTCTTCTCTTATGTTATTTTGTTTTATTTTGCTTTTCCAACACCCATTATCTCTTATTATTCCTTTATTTTGTAACAACACCAGTTTTGTAAATATACTAGGATGTTGTTATGAGAAGGAATCGAGCTACACATACACACACCTCTGTCCAATGGTTAAAGAACATACAGTTTCTGTGGATGGCGAATTACTGTCTCACTATAACAGAAATTCCATTTAGTGGTGGTTGTTTAGCAGAGGTTTATAATAATCCAATGAGAAACTGTTGTTCTTTTACAGCGCTGACCCTTCCCCCCCACCCCGCCCACTCTTCTCACCCTGCGACCCCACAGCCAATGCTTCCCCTGCAACCCGAGCCCCTCGTGACCCCAACGACCCCACGACCTAGGCGACCCCCTGACTCCGGCAACCCAGCAACCGTGGTGACCCCGGCCTCCGGGGACCCCGTGACCCCACCACCCCAGTGACCTATTTGAACCCTAAGGTATGAATTCTAGTAATTTTATTGTAGTTTGAGTTAAAAATCACTCAAGAACTTGTATATAGTAGGCGCTCGAATCATCATTCGTTGTTGTGTTCATTTCTATTTCAACTAATTTTAGTGTTTTTCATGTTTCTTTGTCTCAACCTTTTGCTGTCCGTTTTATTTGTTCGGGAGTCCGCAACAGCTCCTATTTTGTTCTAGCATATCGAGTAAGGGTGAAAATTTATATTCAAATTATGGTTTTTTGATTTCCAATAAGTAATTAATTGTATTTATCAAAGTTATGGTATGGAATAAGGAATTGCTTTGCTGAAAACATGATTGTGTAATGAATTTTCATTTTTCAGTAAATGATAATGTTTAGTAAAATTATATTAATTGGCTATAACATATATTTTTTATACAATTTATATTTTGGATTTTGGACCTTATTTTCTATAAGGGATCTTTTAATGTATTTGAATTATGTTTTAGTTATGTTTAGGAAATATAATGTAAGGGATTTAATATTTAATATTGTGCTAAAACTTATTTTAAGGGATCATTTCATATTTGTAATTTATATCTTATGTTAATGTTTATCTAAATCATGTTTTGAGAATTAGAAGATAGGTTTTAGTTTTCCCTTAAAAATTTATCTTCTTATAATTGAGTTGTATTTGGGGAATTATATTTTATCATGTTTCGATGTTCCAATGTGAGTGATTACTTTTGTTTTAAAAAAAATTAATTCATGAATTTATAATTCTGTTAGAGGAAATTTATATATATATATATATATATATATATATTCATCTAAAATTACATGTTTTATACATAACTTATTCCCAAATTTATTTTATTAGAATTTAAATTCTTATAAATGTATGCATTTTATTTCATGTTCGTCATACATAAACATATATAAGTATATTTAAGTATTAAATTTCAAACTCTATGACTAATTGCTTCAAGTGATGTAAGGGGGTAAATCATATATATATATATATGTGTGTGTGTGTGTGTGTATATTATACATGTTATATAATTCATATATATATGTATATATATATAAATGATGTTTGTAAATGGTTGTATTATATATATGTATATTAGGGATAAAATGTTTATTGACATGTTATGAAGTTCACTACAACAGTAATAATGAGATGAAGAAGACCCCAAAACCTAGTCTCCCCCACTCTCAATCTCCACGCATTGTGTAATGAAACTGCACCCAAGGCGGACACCACATACTCTCATCCATTAATATTCATCATCAACCTCTAATTTTATCCTCACATACACCTAAAAATAATTCACTATGTCTACTGGTGTCCCTCTTGTGTGGTTCATGACCCCTAACCAATAACCCAATGCCTCACAACTTCTCTTCTACTTTTTCTCTCTTATCCATGTTGTTTTCATCATGATTTGACCTTGATTCTTGTCTATTACTTCAACTTTATCCATCTTATACCATCAAAATTACCTCCTCATCTATTTTCTCCTTTTCATAATTGTAATTTGGTTTGGAAAATTTTTAGGTAGAGTTCTAATAAAAATAAGTATTTTTGAATATTTTTTATAAAATGAATTACAAAGAATCTATGGTGAAATATTTCTAGGACTATTTATATCACACTTTTCATACACATTCATGTTTGGGTGAGACTTATATCTTTTCATTCTAATTCCATGATTTTGATTTCTAGTTATTTGTTTCCTCTTTTTTCCATTAATAGACATTGGAATGTTGTGACTTTTTGGGGATCACCTGGAGATGTTTATAGTTGTGAATATGGTTGTTACTTTTTTTGGGAAATTTCTCTCTGAGATATTTCAACTAGGTTTATTCTGTAGTTAAATTAAATTTGTATTTTTTTCTATATATGATATCCAAACTAGATGAATTTTCATTAATATGTATAGTCTTGGATGAAAGTAATCACATTCATTGAATATGTATCTTTGTATTTGTCATTATTTTTTGAAATGGATAACTTGTTTATTTATAAGGCCTACGTGACTATAATGAATTATGACACTTAGGTATAGAGTTCCATATACTTTTGATACTCGATCATAGAGTCCATCAAACATGTATTACTCAAGTATATCATCCCTTTAAACTGCATAATATTTTTTCTATGATGAAGTGAATGGTTTTTAATTCATTCTTACTTATTGAAGTGGTTTGGATGAATATAAATCTTCCATGCTCTCGAATATAATGTTTAGTGAGAATTCCATATGGGATCTATTTCCACCTATGGGATTCAGATTATCTTATTATGTTGTCCTAGATGATTCTACCAACACATCACATTTCATATCCAAATTACCAACGTGATTCTACTATGAAACTCCAAAAACCAAGCCCAGACACATCAACTACTCTTCAAATACCCTAGTTTGATCCCCAAACCACATCAGCCGCATCTTGAATGCCATTTCTGATGTGATATCCACCTTTCCACATCAATTTTTATGCAAAAACCCGAGTAAGTCCTTCTCTAGATGAATTATACCAAAGGAGATCAATCCCACCCACAAATGCGCTTTCATATCCCAACCACGATGCTTTACAACTCATGGAATAACAAAAATTTTCAATCCCACCCCGAAGTTTGAATCTGACTCTTAGTTCAACTCCATGGTCAGATCCGCGATCATCCCATTTAACCATAATTCTCCACTCATGAGCACTAACACATATATGATCCAAATCACCCTCAAGTCACACCACCACTCTTTTCTATGTGAATACACCAAATAGAGGTCTAGGAATTCAATCCTCACAAGGTTTGTAGAACCTCAAAACCTAATCTCGCATGTTATTTCATCATGCATTTCCATAAACACCACCACTTATCATGCCTCAAGACTACCATCCCTCACGTGGTTCTTACCACTCCAAATTAACAATGTGTTGAGTTTTTTAAGCATCATAAGGTTTTCCCTAAACATTGTTTATAATAGATTTATTCCATATTCTATTTTTATATGAAGACTCTATAGAGAACATAGGTTGGGGTTATTCCAAATAAACAATGTGCTTTGGTTTTCATGGTAAAGTAGCTACCACGTTTCTACCACACTATTTATCTTTACCAAAGAAACATCCCTTATCCCAAACACAAGAGGGTTCATATCTAACTCACGGGATCAGCTTTATTATATTCTGTTTTTGTAATATTATAATATCGTATATATGGATCTCTTTATCTATTTAGTAGTAACTATTTGTTTTAATTTTTTTAATTATTGTGTAGGCACATTGTGATATACATGGATAAAAGCTGGATGACATTACTGAGGAACACACCTCAGTATGTTAAGGGATTTAATGAGTTTTTAGATTTTTCAATTTCTAATCGATCCGTTGATGGGAGAATAAAATGTCCATGTCCTAATTGTAAATTTAGAACATGGTTGATGAGAGATAATGTTTACGAACATTTAATACTGAAGCAATTCCCTGGTCAATATTTTTGTTGGATTTGTCATAGAGAATTGAATGTTACAGAATGATTGAGCACTAATTTTAATCCACATAATGAGGTCCCAAGTTCGTCGAAAATGGAGAATGAAATTCAAATCCTCATAAATGATGCATTCAGCACTGCAAGACACCACTATCAGCATCATGAGGTATCAGAACAACCAGAAGAGGGTGCTACAAATTGCAACATGACAAGTGATGTTTTTGAGACTGTAACACAAGAATATCAAGATTGTAACATATCATTGGATCCTCATCTTGATTATGTGGAGCCAAATGTAAGATAAATGTTAACTGAGGAAAATGCATTTCATTATTTAGTGGACGATGGAAATCATGAGTTTTATAGTGGGTGTTTGAAATATTCAATGCTTTCATTTCTGCTGAAGTTGTACCATATCAAATTTCTAGGTGGAATTGCAAATAAGGCGATGTCCATGATATTGTAATTGATTCATGATGATTTTCTTGAAGAAAAAATCCCAGAATCTTTTTATGATATGAAAAAAGTTGTTAAAAATATTGTTCTGAAATATAAAAAAATACTTTCGTGTCCTAATGATTGTATGCTTTATTGGGGAGAGAATTCATGTAGACTGAATTGCAAGAAATGTAATTATTCTAGATGGTAGGAAAAGGGTGATGTTGGATGTCTGAATGAACAAAATTTCATGGAGAAGAAGAAAAGTAACACACCTGCAAATGATTTTCATTACATTCTTCTGAAGCCTCGATTTCAAAGATTATTCATGTCATCGAAACCCACTGAATACATGAAGTGGAATTCTTTAGATAATAACACTAATGGGTTAATGTGAAATCCATGATATTCTCAATCGTGGAAGACATTTGATTCATTACATCTCGATTTCTCAGATGATCCTAGGAATGTTCGATTGTGATTGGATGCCGATGGATTCAAACCATTTGGGACTTTGAGTAACAGTTATAGCATTTGGCTAGTTGTTCTGATCCCTTATAATCTCCCTCCATGGATGTGTATGCAAAAAACATATTTTATCTTTTCGATGATTATTACTGTAAAAAATGCATGTAAATGATATTGATGTATACTTTCAGCCTTTGATTGACAAATTGTAGGATTTATGGAGCAACGGTGTTGAGACATTTAATGATTCTTATAAAACAATGATCAAAATGCATGTTGCACTAATGTAGACCATTATTGGCTTCCCTTAGCTGGGAAATTTATCTGGTTAGAACACATACACATGTTTGGCTTGTCCCATTTGTAACATTGATTTTGAGCCCAAACGGCTACCTCACAGTAAAAAATGGTGCTTCTTGTGTCATTGAATATTTCTCGTTGCATATCATAGATTTCAGCTGAACAGATCAAAATTTAATGGTTACATTGATCATAGACCACCTCCAAAGTCTTTAACTGGTTCTGAAATATTGAAACATCTTGAAAATGTTCAAACAGAATATGTGAAGGTTCATCATTTGAATGATAGTGGAAAACAGGTCTGAAGTGCATCATCAAGTGAAATGGGAATGCGACAATGGAAGAAAAAAACTATATTCTTCAAACATCGGTATTGGGAATTTAATTTTTTGTGGCATAATCTTAATGTGATGCATATTGAGAAGAATGTATGTGAAATTTTAATTTTCACATTTCTTAAGCAGCATGGAATGTTGAAGGATCATCTCAATGATCTCAATGACTTACAAGAAATGAACATAAAATGCGATCTCTGGCCAGAAGTGAATGAAAAGTGTCCTCCAAAAATTTTCTCAATGATAAATAGTGATAAATACATTTCTTAGAATTTCAAAGAATGTTAAGGTATCTGATGGGTATTCAAGTAACATCTCGTGGTGTGGTGACTTCAAGATTCGTAAGTTGCATGGATTGAAAAGTCATGATTCACATATTTTGTTACTATAGTTACTAACATTGGAATTGCGTACATTATTACCTGAAAAAATTACTACTGTTGAACTCCAATTCTACAAATTTTTCAGACAACAATGTGAGAAATATCAACAGCCATTTCAACTTGACCACCTCTAGGAGAGGTTTGTATTGACCCTTTGTGCAATGTAGATGATATTTCCTCCATCGTTTTTAATATAATGATGCATTTAACTGTGCATCTGGTTGAGAAAGATAAATTAGGAGGCCTCGTTCATTATCTTTGGATGTATCCAATTGAGAGGTACATTACTTATATGTTTTTTTAGGTGTGTAAACAATTTTTGGTATTAAATAAATGCATAATTATGATTATTTTATTTCACAGATCTTGGGAACTCGAAATCATACATGAGAAATAAAGCCCAAATAGAAGGCTCTATTGCTTAAGTATATTTGGATGAGGAGTGTCTTACCTTTTTTTCTAGATACATGGATGGTGTTGAGACAATATTTAATCGAGTTGGATGTGTTGATGGCACATCGAATGAATCTCAAATACATCAAAAATCCAAAATATTTTCTGCTATTGGCTTATCAGTTAGGAGGACCTCAAATGACACACTGACTGAATTAGAATTATTACTGGCACATAGAAATGTGATGCTGAATAATGAAATTTTAGATCCATTTATTGAAGAGTTGAGCATACAAACAAAGATACCAATGAGATTCCTAACGCGAAATGAGAAAGATATAACTAAATGTGTTCATAAAGAGCTTCTAGAATGGATTGAACGACGTGTAAGTTCATAAATATTGAAATAATTATGAATATTAGTTTGACACATACGGTATGTAAATATAATATTGTATATTTCCTTTTTCAGATCACGAATACTGATACTCAAGCTGAGGTGTCAAAAAATTTGATGTTTCTAGATAGAGGTCCTTTAAAACAAGTTATAAAGTTCGACGCTTATAATGGGAATGGCTTTAGATTTCGTACAGTCGATTGAGAAGTGGGTTTGAAAACACAGAATAGTGGTATATTTACATTTTCTGAAGTGGAATACTACAGAAAGTTGCATGATATTATTGAATTAAAATACCATAGACATTTTACTATTGTTTTTTTCAAATGAAAATGGATAAATATTATCAGAGGTGTTAAAATAGATTCCTTGAAATTTACTTCTGTGAACTTCTCTCGCTTGATGGATATTGGTGATTGTGAACTGCAAAATCCATATATCTTAGCATCGCATGAAAAAATGGTATATTCTATGAATGATGTTGTCGATGAAGGATGGAGTGTAGTTGGACACGTAATACAAATAGATTTGTATGATATGGGTGATGAAGTGGAAAACATGACCTCTGAAATTGAATTTAATCAACAACAGGAAATAGAATTATTTGTCCTTCATGATATTGAAAATATTAGTCTAGCAAGGATGAATGAAGTGGATGAAGCAATGTAGTAGGAAACCGACATTATTTAAGTGGAAAATGATTTTATGTACAATTATTTATTTATTCAACAACCACTTGTTTCATTTCTGTAGTCATTCATTGTCATTGTTATTTATATTTTGTCTGTTATTACTGGGCATCAATTGTTATTTTCATTTTTATTTTTATGCATAATTTTTTTGAAATATTTATTTTGAACTTAATTTTATTTAATTAAATGACACGAATTCCACGGAGGAAGTGGTACACTATTTCATCTAGTTCTGTGATAGATGATGATCCATCTGGCTCCCTCCCCATGATATTTGAGGCACATGATGCCTACACCCATGCACCATCTCCCATAGAACCATCTCTCAATCTGTCTTTGGATCTCCCATTAAGGGCTGAGTCGTCGACTCTCCATTCAAGAGCCTCAGTAGTGGGGTAGCATCATGCCCCTTCCAGTTCATCATGGGCATACTAGAGTGTAACTTTGATAGGTACAAAATTAAATTAAAAAAATTTATTGAATTTTTTTATACTAAATTTTTTCTCATTGAAGATGAAAAAAATGAAACTGTGGAGAAAAACACAAAAGGTGCATATGTTTGGAATATGACTGGAGAAAAGAAAACCATGCCATTTGATTCTTATGGGGTCCTGACAGATGACATCGTGGGGTTACTTGGCCAGATTCTAGGCTAACTGGCAGTGGAGCCCATTTCCCTTCCTATTTCATAAGATGAATGGAGACATATGCCTCCATGCTGGAAAAATAATGTTTTTTATTCTCAAATAAAGGTAAATTTTATACATTATGGTTTAATTGAATGGAATTTCACTAATATGATCAAAATACATTTCTGTATACATATGTTTTTCCACTTTACAGTTGCTGATGTGATAGCACAGAAGTCGACATTGAAAAATATAGGTACGAAATGGAAAGATTTCAAATGGAGATTGTGGTGTGATGTCAATGATACCTCGTTGACTGCGCAACAAATGTATGATAAGATACCCAGTGGGGTACCGAAAGAATAGTGGAAAGTTTTTGTTGACTGTCATCATGATGAGAAGCAGATGGTATTGAAATATATATTATAATATTATCCTCATATTACATTTATACATGTATATGAAGAGTACATGACATTGAATACATTAATATTAAATTGCATTCTATTTATTTCAGGATCAATCAAGACAGAATACATCAAACCTGGATAAGCAAGTCATCCCTCACACTGTGGGCTCAATAAGCTTATCTAGAAGCCGAACGACATTGGAAATCTTTGTATTAGTTAAAATATTTATAAGAAAGTATTATCTGTTTAATATATTGAATTGTTGATTTATCTTTTCTTAATGCAGTCAAAGTGTTTAGGGAACGAAGCATCCCAAACTGAACTGTGGTTGGACGTTCACAATAAATGAGATGGAAGTTTTGTTGATGATCCTGCTAAATATTTTGGGGTATGAAGTCAATTTTTTATTATAATAACTTATTATTAGTTTTTACTAGGTTAATATATATTGATATTTTATTTTAAGATAAAAATTAAAGGACTATGGGATGCAAATCTTGCACAGCCCTACTCAGTCTCCAAGGATGACTTGGTTGCTAAAGTCCTTAGGAAGGAGCATCCTGGTAGAGTGTGTGAGATGGGTTTGGGACCCATACCATATGAGGTTTTTAGAAGGCCACCGAGGATGGAAGCAACATCTACTCATGGATTTAGTCATCCCATACATGGAGATGCTTAGAAATAGTTTGTTTCACTACAAAACACAGTTCACCAGCAGTGGGATCTGATATCTGCTATGCAGAAAGAGTTGATTGAAATACGTCAGCATATGAGAAGATATTCCCTCGGTGATAGTGCATCGACTGGTGTTATGCAGGTAAATCACAAAAAATAAATATCACATAGTTTTATAACTTTCATTGGATTTAAGTTTTAATATAAATATGCAATCATATATAATTTTCAATATATTGTTCTTACAGGTGACAGTAGAAAGTGGTGATGATGGTGGCAAGGGTGACGATGCATCATCGGACCACGAGTAGTTATATTGTTCATGTGTGGAACAAAAATGGGAACAATTTGTTTGTATATGTAATATTTGTGGCACATATATGCCACCAAACATTTTCATGTCCTAAAATTTCATTGATTTATTTTGTTACCTTTTATGTGATTTATTGGTTTCTGATGTTTCTTATTATGTCATCATTTCTCGATAGTGGTATACATCATTCCATTTAGTCCAGTGATTGAATTAGTAGTCCATATTTTGGATGACTATGAGTTAAATACATTTTTGATATGTTGATCAAATTGCGTCATTTCATAGTGATCAAGGGGATAGTGTTGTGAACACTTTTTTGAGGCCCATGTAATTTGTCTTACTAGGAGGACACTGTGAGTGGTAATTCAGTGCCACTAGATGATGTTTCTCTTGTAGGGAATATTGTCTTTGTTCTAGGGAACAAAACAATGTGACACATTGGGATTAAAAACACCTAATATAATTATATAGATCCAACATTATATCGAATATCAATAAGACGGAGGTTCCAAATATCGATGGTATAAGATTTGAATCAACACACTCAAGATATGAATTCCAATAAGGTTGTACTCATTCACATTAAAACTCAACGGAATCCATATGAGAATTGAAGGAATCCACCGACTCCTAAGATACTACATCCTAAAATACCATTGGGATAATTTCCTTATATTGATCGAGATATATACCCCATGAAGGTAAATATAGATAAAACATTAATCTTGTGGTAATTTACATCAATTAATTTGATCCTAATCAAGTTGGACTTCTCAAATTGACCTTTATTGACTGATTAATCTATTATTATTATGTAATATTAGATAAATGAGGTATGATAACATCAACCAAATCACCATACATAATGGGGTTTTCCCTATTGAAATTTAATATTGATTTGCACATGTTATACTATTTTGAGGTTGAAATAAGTAATATTCTCTTATGTTGAGATTATTTTACTGTTTTTTAGTGGTGAGGGGGTAGTGGATTCATCGACACCTATTTCATACACAATAGAATCATGTTTCCAAACATAAATTGGGTTAACATTGATGAAATATGCTAATGTGTTACCACAAATAGGAAACACATATTTACATTATAAGAGGGATAGCATTAATTTGGGTGTGATCCCATAGGATGAATGACACTGGAGATGACCATGAGGTAAAAATGATAAAAAAATTCTCCCACACATTTGGGTTATGTTTTCCATTGTAATTTTATAGTCACAAAGGCCACATAAGATAGATTTTGATGCTTTTAGATATTAGTGCATTGTAACCATACCTAGTATATTATCTAGATATTCTAATGGGACTCAAGGGTGTTTAAACTAGTATGGGAATAAATATACTCTTGAGTGTTAGTGGTTTAATATCCCTAGTGGGATCAACTTTTAGATGCATGAGTATAGACAATAGGGAGAAACACCCTATATATCATCTTGAGTACTCAAGGTCACATGTTAATAAAAATGACTATAGTGAACATGATACTCATAATGATTTTATAATGTTATTTCTACTTTATGGCGGACATATTTATCCAACTCAATATGATAAGAGAAGAATGTGTTCTCATGATCTATTGAAAGGATACAAAAAGTTTGGATGTGAAATTATGGACTAATGGTTTTTCCATAGAATATTTTTAGTTGGACAACCTGTGGGGAATTATTCCATATAGATTACCATGAGTGTCATATAATGTCAGGATAGATCCATTTAGATGGTATTTCCGAAATAAGGTGTGAACCATCATGAACTCATTTTACAAGGGTATGGGAAAATGTATGTCAGGGTATGGGGAACATATATTCATAGAAATTGAGTCCTATGTATGACATAACAATTGTTTTCATGCCTCACCATTGTGTTCCTTATGGGTACTATCATCTTGTTTTTGTTCTTGAACATAATTTGTGCATTTGGTGATTTAATTTTAATTGAACTATGTGATGAACATATTTAAAAGGAAAAAAAATGAAGAAACCCATCAATACATCATTAAATGTAAGAGTTCATAGTTTATCAATCCAATCCCATGTTTCTGGAGTCGCATTATGTTATCTATTTTTTGATGAGAACCTCAAATGGGCATCCATGTATATGAATATTTGGTATTAATGTCCTTTTAGAACTAAATTACAATGAAAGGTGTTAAATAGTGATTCGTACTATAGATTCTTCAAAATAGGTATTGGTAAAAGGTGTGAGATTTTGGGATCATAAAATATTATTTGGGTGGAATAATTTTAATTATTGGATTCCCTTATAGATTTATGATTTTTTAATGAATAATATCAATGTACTACTGTTTGACGAGTTAACCATACTGCTATGATATCTCTGAATCTGTGTAGATAAGAAAATATATGATTTTTAGGTTAATCATTAATATAATACATATTTTTGATTAATTTGTTTAAGGCCACATAGTTAAAAATTTATTCATTTTTCGCCAAACAAATAGGTCGTAGGTGTTTACATTGTTGGGATCAGGCCCATGCGATGAGCATCCTATGAATCTATATTAATAGAATCATAACAATCAAAGTTTATTAATGATTAGTGGGATACATAATACCACTTATGTTCATTTTGTATAGAAATATTTCATGAATCTTACCTTTTTGTGAAGGGGAACACTTTGTCAAAGGTACCTAGAAGTACATAGTGTTTGAATTTATCATGAGTTTCCATTTAAGTTTCATCTTGGTTTTCAGTAACTAATTTATAGAAGGTAAGGTTTTTTATTACAACTATTAGAGGGCCCACATATTTTTTTCAATATCATATATGTTGTTATGATGATAATGGATGAAGGTTTATGAGGCAGGGGCATACAACATGTAGGTAGATATGATATTGTGATTCTAGGAGGTGTATCTAAAATTATAAACTATATAAAGAATCTAATACTATAGTCTTTAACAATGGTATTTTGTAAATGTGATTCATATTATTCTTATTGCATAAGAATAATATCATGTTTCTAGATATTGGGATTGAACCTCAGAGGGCACTATATTGTATCCTAGTTAAGAAGAATAAAATACAATATAATTTAAGGTATGCATTTTAAGGTAATGTGACATCATTCATCGTTGATTAAAATTGTTTTAAAATTACATGTGTAATGAATTTTAGAGTCATCCTTCCAGGTTTAGAAGGTGATTACTATAATGTATCTCAATAATTATTTGAAATTATGATCAAATAGAACATAATTTTTTTCTATATCATGATTTTTTAAGAAATAATTTAATAGAAGATTAGTTGTGTTATATAAAAGTGCAAAATAGGGTATTGAGTGAGGCTAACACACGAGATTCTCTTAGACACTTGGTATAATAGATATGTGTGGTGATGGTATATTTGGGGTGTTAAACCAAGTAGGAGGCCCAAACATGGTAAATCTAACTGTGTTCTACGCTCACTCCAGATATGGGAACACCGACACACATGTAGATATAATGCTTCATTTTCAAGTGATATATATTATGGGGGGTCATGATGGATCGGATGGATATATGTTTGGAGAGTATTTAAATAATGGACCTATTTTTTATAATTTATTCTATCATATATTTTTTTCAATTTATTCTATACCGATTTCTTTGGTTGATGTTTCTTGTTGTATGTTGGTATGTACAATATAGTTTATTCTTATATAGCATGTCAATGTATACTTACTTTTTTCAATTAATTCTATACCCATTTACTAGGATGATGTTTCTTATTTTCTATGGGTATGTGAAATATGGTAGTTATGGTTTGATTTGTATTTCTTGGTAGTGGTGCAATGGATGTATATTTTTTTTGGGTCATCTTTTAGCGGCAGTTTAAACCGCCGTGAAATTTCCATTGGTGGCGGTTTAAACCGCCACTAAATGGTGAAAACCACCGAGAAATGTAAAAAAAATTCGTTTTGCGGCGGTTTTAACTGCCACTACATAGTCTCATCAAAGGTGCTCATTCCACTGTCGTTCTCGTGACTTTAGTGGCGGTTTTACAGCCACTAAACTCATTAAAACAGCGGAAAATAAAATTATGTTAAGGGCTCATCAAAAAACTCTGTGAAATGGGGCAGCTATGATGCTTTCCTTAAACCGCTGCAAAACAGAAATAATCACTGCTAATAGATTAGAGATGCCGTATTAGGAGGCGTTTTACATAAACTACCACCAAACCATGTAGCAGTGGTTTAATGTGCCGCTAAATGAAAAAAAACTCGCCACTAAATGGCAGTTCTCTTGTAGTGTGATTAGAACATCATCTAGTGGAATACATCCATAACCCAACGTGTAAGATTGATCATTTCATTGATGGGTCCAATATTTTTCCCAGAATGAAATTCAGCTCCCTAATTTTTTCATCATACGACTATATATTATATTGTGTTATCAAGATACAGAATGAATTATATAATACTTATGACATCATGGTGTATTTTATATCTGTAGACCTTTGTAATTCACAGAACTTATTTTAATATGGATGTTTTCTAAATCGATTTTTATGTAGTAATTCAAAAAAGATATATTGAAAATTCAAACCCCTAATTTTTTTTCTGAAGATAAAATTAAGATTATGAAATTTATTAATGGAGTGGAACATGTAACTCACTATGATTTTAAGTTATGTTCTCATTCTAAAAAAATTCAATACATTACAATGCACACAACACCATGATCAAATACTCCCTAACCTATTGATAAGTTAATGTTATAGCCTATATGATAAAATAGATGGTATGAATAAAATTAACATAGTTATAATAATATGGTTTAAAAATTTAAATTTAATGATTTATTTTTGAACATTTGTTTATAAATTATGATAAAAATATTTTTTTTAAAAAAAGGAATTATATTTCAAAAAAAACTATTTAAAGGATCACATGTGAGTTTTATACCAATAATATAATCCAATAATAATTTTTTCATTATATTAATGATATATATATATATATAATATTCGATAAATTTTTTGACATTCATACAATATTTTTCATGCCAGGAAATAAGAACAAATCCAACTGTATCTATAAAAAAATTCAATAAAAAGTACTTTTTATGCTTTTTAATGGTGCCCATATTTTCGATAATGTTTCAGACACATTAATAAATTATATTTTACAAAATAGACATATAGTTTGGTAGGGTAATATTAAAATCTACTTTGATCTTTTTTTGGTATTTTTCTGATAAGATTTATGTTTTGATGAAGGATAAAATATACTTCATATTAATTGAAAATTTATTTTTCATTTAAAATATTTTTAGAGTAAAATATAATTTTATATTATTTTTTTTAAAAAAATTATCAATTATATTTATGATAAATTATTTTAGGTCATCAGAATCAACTTCAAATTGAGATTATATATATAAACTTTCATTTTTTTGAACATTTTTATTATTAAAAACATGTTGTTTTTTCCCATAAGCATGATTGATTGTAAATTAATTTACACATATAATGTGAATTTATATGGGAAAATTTTATTCCATATTTTGAAACATAAGATCCAAATTTAGTAAATAATTCCCAGAAATTTTTATAAAATTTGAATGTTAAACATAATAATTATAATTAACATGATAAAGATAAATCAGGTAATTTTTTGTAGATATACATTTATAAGGACTATAAATTGTCCCTAAAACATGAAAAAAAATATTGGATAACTTATTTTCAACCATAATCATTTATTTCTTAGATTTATTACTATTTTTTTGATTATTATGTGATTATGACCCTTATAATATATTTATTAATTAAATTCAATGTTGTCACAATCATGATTTTAAAAACTATAACATTTACTATATGATGTTATAGAGATACTATATTTTAAATAATGTGCTTCATTTAAAATTAATTGAGTTATATTCAATATGTTAATTTCTTTAATTTTTTATGATGATATGTGTATATTAAAATTGTGAATAGCTCCGAAGGAGTGATTATTTACTTATTGGAATAATAAAATAAATGATATTATAAATATTATATTAATTATTACTTGAAATAATTAATGTTATATATGAATTAAATAAAAGACGATAAATAATAGGGACGTTTAAATGATTTTTTTAAGATATCGTGTAGATAGGATATTTTTAAAATTTCATGGAATGAATAGTATAAAAATTTACATTAATGGTATTTTAAAATAAATTATTTATTTTAAAAAATATAAAATTCATAAAAATATAAAAATAAGAAAAGATAAATTGGGATAACATTTAAAATTTCTTCAATGATACATTTTTATTAGTAATTTTTATTATGATCTTATTAATCGTTAAACTATAAAAACACATGTTGTCATGTTATGAGTTAAGGGGAATAAATCAGGGTTAATGAAAAATGATAAGGTGATTAATATAGTCTAAACCTACCTAAAAAATATTGGTTGAGATTATTTTGAATCATAATAATATTATATTTTAATTAACTCACATTTATTCCAATTTTAATTGAATATTAATTTATATTAATTTAATATTTTTTGTTTTTTCAAAAGTTCCCATCACCTCAATTATAAAAAGACCTCTTCTCCCACACATTGTCACACAACTGTGAGACTTCTAGCTTAACCAACCCATATCTATTTATCCTCCTAGATTACTTTTCAGTGTTTTGGAGGATATTTACTTCCTAAAATACCTCTTATAGACCAATTAAGATTGGATATAATGGATGTCCACTGAAAGAGACGTAATTTTTCTACCAAATTATTTATGTTAATTTTTCTTATACTTATTCTTCATGTGTGGTTTCTATACCAAAGTAAGAAATATATTATTATATATATATATATATATTATGATATGTTATTTTGATTATTTGAAATCAATATTCCACCATTTTCAATCCTATGAAAAACAAAAGAATAGCGTGTGCGTACGTAAGACAAAATGTGTCCATATCGTGGGGTAATTTTTTTCATCGCTACTTTATTGAGATGGGTGTAATTATTGATATAATGGATATGAATAATAAATATGAAATTATATAAATTATTTAAAATTAAATATACCAATCTCTTCATTACTCTATCACCACAAAGGGATTGAAATCGGTGCTCGGGCATGTGTACGACCTACCATATCCACATCAATATGTGATTCATTTTTCATGTTCAACATTCAATAATTACTATAAAAATATATATAATGAATTAATATGACATCTATGGCTTTAGTATATATTTGGTTTTGATAAAACTATAGCATATTTCCATGAATCAAGACCTACACTGTGAAATGATTATATGAAAAATGAAGCACTCAAGCCTCGATACAAGGGTAATAATGAAATATATATATATATATATATATATATATTAAAAATATTGGTTGATTCGAGAACAAGAATCCCCCTCTACAATATTTTACAAAAAAATAATCACCACATGACTACACACCTTCTCCATATTGCCTCACCCTCTGACTCTTTCCATATCATTATTCTGGGGTTTCCACTGAATATCAATTCCCCCTTCATCACCTCTGATTCCTGAATCATTTAGATCACTTATCTATCCTCCCTCTACTAATGTAGTTCATTAAGCCCAAAAAATTTATGATTCTGACTTCTCATGTTACTATTTCTTTAGCTTTGACCACTATAACATACTCCCTTGAACACCTATATTAGGTTCCATGTGAATATATATAGCATCCCACCTTTTTTAGATAACATTTCATAACATTTTACAAACATAGGATCATTATAGTCTTGTGTCTAGAAAATTATGAACATGAAACATAAGAACAACATAAAAAAATTATTCTAAACCACTTGTAAGGCATCTTAATTGTTCAACCAGTGTTCATTAAAGCATCTCATAACCTGGGAGAATACATCAAAGGAAAGGGTGAGAGAAAGTCCCAGTAAGAGAAATAGGAGAAACATTTTACATGTGAACTTGAGATACCTCAATAAAGAAATGATAAATAACATTAAGGCATGAGAAAGAGATAATGGGGCATATCATAATAAAAATAACATGTTTAATAACATGAAGATGTGGCTATGAAAGTTAACTTAGACAATCATTTTTGTTTCACCATGGTCCATCCCTAGGGTGTCATTGTAAAAATTACCAAGGTTATTCCCCAACATATCATTAAAATGGTCATCTCTAGAGATTAAGTCTTTACCCAATGCATTGGAGTGCTATCAGGGTGCACCATTAATTCGTATTTATTTTCAACTGATCCAAATATATCATCATCAATCATTATATAAATAACCCATATAGAATAAAAGAAATGGGTTTCATTTCATAGTCAAAACACTTTAAAACTGCTTTAAAGACATGATCTTTATGTCACATTAAACCCACCAAAAAGTGAAGCGATCTCATGTATGTAAATACCAAAATTAAAAATAAAACATTTTGATATATATGTGAATACCCCTGTAGAATAAAGTGTTTTGAGTATTCACTTAATAAAATAAAATAATTTGAGAAAAATAAAGAGACAGTTTGAGAAGAAAATTTGGGAGCATAACGGCTATGTGGGAGGGTTTTAAAAAACATCGAAAAGAGAGGTAAAATGGGTCACCCACTCATAAATGATCCATAAAATAGTATAGGGGAAGAAATAACTGATATAAGAACATTTTAATGCAATTTTATGTACATACCATAGGAAATGAAAAACTTGAAATGAAGAAAAAAATAAGATTTCTCTGATGAAAAACTCGGCAGCCTAACAGCGTCACTTATATCATCAAAAAAATGAATTGATGAGAATAAATAGGGACCATAATCATGTGAACATAAAAGGAATGTATTATATATATTGAATATCATACCCCAAAATATGAAAAGGTACTTGAAATAAATGACATGAAAATATAAATTGAAAAATGAGAAGGGTGGAAGAATCCCTTAGAAAAATTTGGCAGCCTAACAGCACCACACAAACATTAATAAAAATAAATGATGAGAGTAAGAGGGTATCTATAATAATATTATCTTGACAATGGATGTAATATTAATATAATATAACACCCCCCAACATAAGAACATGGGGCTTAAATGAAATGACATACAAAAGACTACTTGAAAAGAAAGAGAGAGGTATGATCCCTTGCCTTGAAGAGTAATTTCAAAAGATTGACATTCAGGACCTTGGTAGGCTTGAGGGAACCTTGGGAAGACTCAATGGGAGATAAAGAGAGAATAAATTCGTTGGGGAGGATTTTGGAATGGAGTGAATGAGGATAAGGCTTGATATTTATAGGAGAGGTGAGGGGAGAAGGCATTAATTGCCACGGGACACCTCATAAGCGGTATTAGAAAAACCATGGGCTTGACCATGGTATTTCCCCATGGTATTGTCCACATAGGACACCTAAAACCTTATCTTACTATTAATTAGGTGACCAGAATTATTGACTAATTATTACATCTTTATTGTTGTCATTAAACACCTGAAACTCAAAAACTGTATTTTCACTATTCACCGGAAATTCAACTTTCTCAGAAAAATCCCAAAATTTATCCTTAACCTAATATTGATGCACTGATTAAAAAAATGAACTTCATTTTATGATAATAATGTTCTATATAATTTTAATTTAATTTTTAAATAAAAACACATTTCACATAAAATTCAATTGTATTTGAAAAATCCCAAAAATTCACCTTAACCAAATATCGATGCTCTGATTTCAAAAATGAACTCCATTTTAAGAAAATAATTTTCTAAATAATTTTTATTTTATTTGTTAAATAAAAAAACTATTCACCTTAAAAAAGTAATACTTAACCAATAATTTCTGAAATAATTATTTACCTATTTTATTGAATGACATTACTTAATCAAGGAGCCTAAATTGTATTAATACTTTCTTAACTGAAGTTAATTAATCAAATTGGTCACATTACTAATATGAAGCATAAAATCACTATTAATAAGTAATTATTTGTAAGAACCTGGTTCTTATCTTTGAGGTACAGGTTTTTTCTTTTTCCTTTCCCTTAAGTGTTTTTTGTGAAAATATGGAAAATGGAATAAAATGCTAAATTTTGAAACTAAACGCCGTGTATTTTTCCACACGCCATGTACTCTTGGCCATGTTGGGATAAGTACACAGGGCGTGTAGCCTCGCCGGCGACAAAGGGTGTAGGAACCGACTACACGCCGTGTAGTGGTCCTTTACACGTCATGTAGTCAGTCGGTAGGTTAAAAAGTAAGGTGGTGGAGTCGCCGCCAGCTGGTCGGCAGTACACGCCGTGTACTTGGGAGTACATGTCGTGTACTCTTGTCGGCAGATGAACAGTGTCGCGGTGCCACCAAATGAGCAGTTAAATGAAAGGAGTACACGCCGTGTACTTTGAAGTACACACCGTATACTTTGTTTTTTCGGCTTAAAACAGGCAGTAGCCTCCTCATTTGGCAGAGTAGGCACTTGAACCATTTTGGAGCCAAAGGAGGAGTCCAGATCGTTGAAGATCCACTGGTCATTCTTCTGGAATCCGATTCGGCTTCGGACGATCTCGTTGGAACTGCACGGGTAATCCCTCTCCTCTCTTGGTACCGTTTTTTACCAATTCTTCTCCTAACTTATGTTATTTACGTTTGAATGGGTTTTGTTCTTCGTCAGATCTACGCCGTTCTTGGTCGTTTCTGGAGTCGGTGTTTGGGTATAGCGTTCGTTGGCGTATCGGGTAGGTGGCTTTGTGATCATTTTCCAACTGTCATGCGTTTTTTTGCGTTTTCGCGCCACGAACCCATGTTGGGGTGTCGTGTGGCTGAGGTCGTTCCTATATTTAATGCCTAGAATTGCATAGGTGATTAAATTGTGATAATAAAATGATGTTTGGGATCGTTGCTTGGATCCAGGACCATCCCGAGGGGTGTGTTCCTCTATTTAGCCATTTGGCCAGGATACCCGAGGGTATGCCTTAAATGTAGTAACTGTAGAATTTCCTTGAGAGGAATTTCTTGTTTACTACATTTTGATATGTTGGGCATTGCCCAGTTACCTGTTTAGCCTGAGGGCGTGATAGTATTATCCTGAGGGCGTTGTTGTGATTAGCCTGAGGGCGTGACTGTATTAGCCTGAGGGCGAAACTCTACTTCTCCTGAGGGCAACCTTTCGTGCCTGAGGGCTTGACTTCTGTGCCTGAGGTTGATAATTCTGTTACAATGCCTGAGGGAGAGATTTTTGATGGCCTACGGGCATGCCTGAGGGCATGGTTCACTATATTAGCCTGAGGGCGAGTTACTGGTTGGCCAGAGGGCTTGGTGCTATTGAGCACAAGGTGATACTAAATTAAATGGACTAAATGAATAATAAAATGGAAATTTAATTGTTAAGTTAGTTACTTTTGAGTACTGCTTACTTTATTGAATTTTATTATTGCACACTGTTGTTGCATGCTTACACGCAGTTGGGAACCAGCCTTTGGTGGGTTCCTACTGAGATACATTTCTCACACCCTGTTTGGGTCACGCTTTTCAGCCCAAACAGATTACATTGTTGCAGGTGTAGATAGGGGAAAGAGTCCCTATATAGGTACTTTAATGTTGATGAGGAGTAGGAGGGAATGGGACCGAGCCTAGGCATGCGATGTCGCTGCTAGCTGTTTTTCTTGCTTTGCTATACTCTGTTTTATACTGTACTGTATTGATGTATAACATGTTCTGGCTATTTTCCGAGAACTTGAAACATGTAGCATCATAACTTATATACTATTGGTTATATCCACTACTGTAGTTATTTCAGTTGTGTATGTTTACTACTTCTGCTGTTGTTGAATTTTTATTTTGGTATTCCTCTAGGCTACACTTTGAAAAATGAGGTTATAGTTTCCCCACTATCAGACTTGGGCTCTCGCTGCTAGTCGGCAGCCTCTGGCGTTTGGGGAAATGCGCTTGAGGTCACGTGGCGAATCGGGCTCAAGGAACCGGTTGCGTGGCACCCGGGTCCGAGATGTTACAAAGTGGTATCAGAGGGTGTTTCTTTTCTTTGACATTCTATTTGGAGTCGTAGTGAGGGATAGGATAGAACGGTAGTTAGAAATAAGTTGTGCTTGGGCGTAACTAACCCGTGTACAGGGAAAAGCCAGTCTAACTCGAATTTTTCATTCTTTTGATTTTGCAATTTTACTGTTGATATGTTTTCACTGTTGGGTGACGCACTTGGATTGTGTTGTATACATTTTATTTGTGGGTTCTATTTAGTGGCAACCTGATGAGATGAGGTTATGTCGTCTCAGGCATCATATAGGAACATGCTAGATATCACATTCCATGCATAGTTTCCATGCCATGTAGGTGCATTAGAAATTCACATGTTGTTGTGAAAGTTGTTGTACTAGAGAAGCATGCTTTTGTGATAGTTGTTTGATAAATACATGCCATGTGATATGGTATATTTGTTTGATCTTGTTATAGAATGAACGCCAAACTTTGGTTTTTGATGAGTATGGGGCACCACTGACCAGGATTTTGGTGGATCATTGACGGTTTATCAGTTATAACACAGATAAGATGTCAAACATTGATTCGTGGGGAGTATGGTCCACCACGGGTCAGAATTTGACACTTAGGTGTTGTTTTCAGAATTTTATGGGTTCCAGAGAAGTTTCTGAGGCATACATTCAGGAAAAACCAGGATACACGCCGTGTAGGACCTCATACACGCCCTGTGTGTTCTTCTATTCGGGAAGAAAAATGTACTTTTTGAGTACACGTCGTGTACCCTGAGTACACTCCGTGTAGTCTCTTCCCGTGTCACAAACCGTGTGGGCGGCGACACGGGGTAGGTAAGGGATGCGGTAAAACATGCCGCGTAGTTTTTTGCACGCCATGTAGTGTGACCCAGAGTCCGGTCGTGTAACTAACAACACGGGTCAGTGAACTCCTGTACAGCACGGCGTGACAATGATGAACACGCCATGTAGTGTGTGACCTGGGGACTCGGCCGTGTAACTAACAACACAAGCCGGTGTCACCTCTATCTTAACACGCCGTGTTCCTTTGGGACACGCCGTGTAGTCTTGTCTGAGGACAGAATGTGTAGAGTTAGCAGTGTGGCTGGGAAACGAGATAGTGTACGCGCCGTGTTCGGGTGTAACACGCCATGAAGATTAATGTCGAGTAGCCGGTCGTGTCACCGATGACACAGGAAGTTGGAAAATAACACCGTACACGCCATGTAGGTATTATACACGCCGTGTAGTTTTATTGAACGGAAGCCGTGTGGATTAGCCATTTAGAAGGACCCAGGAATGGGAAAGGAAGTCAAGTACACACTGTGTAGTCAGTGTACACGCCATGTAGTCTTGTTTTGAAAATTTTGAAACGCCTTCTTCCTCTTGTTCCTTTGTGGTTCCTTCCTTTCAGGCTTAATAATCTTGAATGTGAGGTGTGCTTCTGACATTGTAGTGTCATGCCTCCTATACGACCGCGAGTTGTTCTCCAAGAGAGCGGCGATGATTATACTCCGGAGATGGTGGGAAATGGGCTACAAGTTGATCCACCAGCAGAGCCAGATGTAGCACCAGCTGTTATATCGGACACGGGCGCAGAGGCGCAGTTCCATGAAGTCTTGTTGTGGTTCATGCATACCTTTCAGGGAGCACCGCAGGCTGCCACATCTATGGCCGAGCTGACACGTATCTTTCAGCAGCAGCATCCGCCTATGTTTTCGAAGGATGGTGGACCACAGGTTGTAGAGTCTTGGCTAGGATCGATGCAGACTATTTTCGAGAATCTTGAGATGCCTCTAGGGTGGAGGGTCAGGCTCGCGACATACATGCTACGTGATTCCACCAAGAGCTGGTGGGATGTTACTGCCCAGTCAGATTATCACAGGGACATGGCATGGGAGGATTTTCAGACAGTCTTCTATGACTTCTTCTTTCCCGAGATGCTGAGGGCAGATAGAGCTCGAGAGTTCATGAATCTGCAGTAGGGTGCTATTTCAGTGATGCACTACTCTGCTCGTTTATAGAGATTCATCATTTTTCACCCATGCTGGTGGGTGATGAGACGTTGAGAGACAGACGTTTTGAGGATGGTCTTTAGTATGACATCTGAGTGCTGGTGAATGTTTTCAGGTTACCTACTGTACACGCGATTGTGAACCAGGCGTTGATTACAGAGAGGAACCTTCGAGAATCTAGTGGTGTGGGCTAGGGTGGTTCGACACTAGTTACTGGTACTATTTCTACTGGAAAAAGGAAGAGACAGATGGACTTCTCTCAGGGTGGAAGTACCAGCCATGCAGTCTCTTCAGGTGGCCCGATCATGTGCTACCAGTGTGGCAGAGTGGGGCACAAGAGGCCGCTGTGTCCACGAGACCCAGTGGAGTGCTGAGCTTGTGGTAAAATGGGTCATCTGCAGCGCTTTTGCAGGGCATTTCTACTAGTTTCTAGTGAGAGGGGTTTTGTGTAGACTCTGCATGCGGGAGTAGGACCAGTGGATTCTTACCATTCTGGAAACTAGAATATGTCAGGGCGTGCAGTCAGAGATGGTGGTCGTGGTCGTGGTATCCAGACACCAGGATCACAGAGGCAGTAGGGTGGGACAGCTCAGGGTAGCCAGGCTGTGTCGCAGGGTCGCGGCACTGGACAGACATATGCAGTGCAACAGACCCAGCAGGAGCAGGATCCCGGACCTTCGATAGTCATAGGTACTATTCTAGTAGATTCTGTCTTGTCTTCAGTACTTTTTGATACGGGTGCTACTCATAGATTTATATCTGTACCCGTTGTGGAGAGCCTTGGGCTCGGTGTTTCTACTTATTCTGATATCTTGACGCTAGACACTCCGTTGGGGACTAGGACGGTTGGTGTGCGTCAGTTCAAGGAGTGTCCCCTTCAGGATTGTGGGTGTCGCTTCCTTTGGGACCTCTATGTTCTGGAGATGACGATCTATGACATCATTCTCAGGAAGGACTGGTTGGTTCCCATTCGAGCCTTTGTAGATTGCTATCGTCGCAGGGTGTGTTTCATGTCACCAGAGAGTGGGGAGTTTCTATACAAGGGAGAATGGGATGTTCAGGTGATTCGAGCTGGACCAGAGCATCATGGGCGAGGTGGAGTCACAACCCAGATTGTGAGCTTATATCTAGATGACCCGGGGACTTGTCAGATGGATTTCCTTTCAGTTGTCGATCGTTTCAGGGATGTCTTCCCGAACGACTTTTCAGGTCTACCCCTGGTGCGTGAGGTGGATTTCTCTATCGATCTAGTTCCAGGAGAAACACCGGTGTCCATTCCTCCTTATAGGATTGACACGCCTAAGTTGCAGGAGCTGAAGAGGCAGTTAGAGGAGCTACAGGAAAAGGGTTTTATCCAAACCAGTACTTCTCCTTGGGGTTCTCTGGTCCTTTTTGCGAAGAAGGCGGATGGTACCCTTAGGCTTTGCATGGATTATCAGAAGCAGAACCAGTTGGAGGTTAAAAACCGATATCCCTTGCCAAGGATAGATGATCTGTTTGATCAGCTTCATGGAGCACGAGTGTTCTCGAAGACTGACTTGAGATCTGGATATCATCAGTTGCACGTTAGACCATCTGATACACCTCTCAAAGCTTTTAGGAGCAGGTATGGTCTATATGAGTATATGTTTATTCCATTCAGACTCATGAACGTGCCATCAGTTTTCATGTCTCTGATGAATTGTGTGTTCCATCCGTATCTTGATTCATTTGTGGTAGTATTCATGGATGACATCTTGGTGTACTCTCACACTCGACATGACCATGCCACCCATCTTGATATCATATTGAGTTCACTTAGAGAGCATCACCTATATGCTAATCTCTCGAAGTGCCACTTTTGGATGGACCAGATTCACATCTTGGGTCATATCATCTCAGAGGCAGGAGTTGCAGTTGACCAAGAGAAGGTGAGGGAAGAAGTTTCCTGGGAGCAGCCTAAGAACATGTTTGAGATACAGAGTTTCTTAGGGCTGGCTGGTTACTACAGGAACTTCATACAGGACTTCTCCCACTTAGTGACACCATTAATAGGTCTGACTAAGAAGGGTGTGATGTTCGTTTGTTCAGAAGCTTGCGAGATAGTTTTTAGGACATGAAAGGAAGGCTGACATCAGCACCGATCCTGATACTCCCAGAGAAGGGGAAGAGCTATACAGTTTACTGTGATGCGTCAGGGATTGGGCTGGGAGCTGTTTTGATTCAGGGCGACCGAGTTGTGGTGTATGGATCTCGGCATTTGAGGCCACATGAGAGGAATTACCTGACACATGATCTCAAGTTGGCTGTAGTTTTACATGTGTTGCGCAGTTGGAGACATTATCTATTGGGATAGAATTTTGTGATTTTCACCGACCACAAAAGCCTCAAGTATATCTTTACTCAGCGTGACCTAAATCTGAGGCAGATAAGGTGGGTCGAGTACCTACAGTCCTTCGATTTCAATATTGCCTATACACCTAGTAAAGGTAATGCAGTAGAGGATGCACTGAGCAGGAATACTCAAATACAGGCAGTGCAGGAAGGCAGTGGTGAGTGGCAGCTTATGGCTTTGTTCTCTGAGATGCATCTGAAGGAGCATGACAGTCAGGGGCAAACTTATCTTTCCTCGTTAGCTGTGTCTTCTACCCTCTTGGATAGAGTGAGAATGAGGCAACTATCAGATTTAGAAGGCCTAGTTCTACGGGAGTTTGTGGAAAGTGACGACCATCCTCCTGGTTGGACGGTAGGTGATGATGAGGTTTTTTGTTTCCATGGACGTGTATGGGTTCCAAGGGATATACGCGAGGATCTGATGCGGGAGTTTCATGCTTCATCTTGGTCAGTTCATCCCGGGGTTACCAAGATGTAACGAGACATGAGACGTCAGTACTGGTGGCCAGGTATGAAGAGAGAGATAGATGGTTTTGTTACAAGGTGTTCCACCTGTCAGCAGGTGAAGTCAGAGCATCAGAGACCAGCTGGGCAGTTGCAGCAGTTTCCCATTTCGGAGTGGAAATGGGATGATGTCGCAATGGATTTTGTGATGGGATTTCCAAGGTCACCTCGAGGCAATGACTCTGTATGGGTTGTTGTGGATAGACTTACGAAGGTATCTCACTTCTTTCCAATCAAGGAGACCTTTGGTGTGAACGATCTCGGAAGGTTGTATATTCGAGAGATCGTACGTCTTCATGGGGTCCCTCGTTCTATCATTTCAGATAGGGACACCCGCTTCACGTCTCATTTCTGGAAGAGTTTTTAGAGGGCGCTGGGTACACAGGTTCTTCTGAGCACAGCATAACACCCTTAGATAGATGGCCAGTTAGAGCAGACGATACAGGTGGTAGAGGACATGCTGCGGGCATGCTTCTTAGACTTTGGGGGCTCTTGGGAGAAGCATATACCCTTAGTCGAGTTTTCCTATAACAATAGTTTTCAGGAAACTATTGAGATGGCACCATACGATTCTTTATATGGTAGGACATGCCGATCACCATTGTGCTGGTTAGAGGCAGGTGAGGCAGCTTTACTGGGACCACAGCTCGTGTAGGAGACATCTGAGCAGGTCCAGTTAATTCGGAAGCGGATGGATACCGTACAGTCTCGTCAGAAGTCTTATGCTGATCGCCGCAGAAGACCTTTGGAGTTCGTGGTTGGGGATCAGGTTTTCTTGTGTGCTTCGTCGAGGCTAAGACACAAACAGATCAGAAGACAAGGTAAGCTTTCACCGAGGTATGTGGGACCATTTGAGATTCTGGAGAGAGTCGGGTCGGTTGCCTATCATTTGCAGTTAACGCAGCGGTACCGAGCCATGCACGACGTCTTCCACGTGTCTCAGTTGCGTCGCTACCATTCATACACGTCTCACACCTTTCATCCAGAGGATGTTGAGCTTCAGCATGATGCGTCCTTTGAGGAGCATATGATCCGTATCGTTGATAGGAGCATGAAGGTTCTCCGAGGCCAGTCAGTTCCTCTCGTGCAGGTGCTATGGCAGCATAGCCGAGTGCCGGACGAGACCTGGGAGAGGGAGGCCGATATACGTGCTCAGTGGCCAGAGCTGTTCTGAGCATTCTCTTTACCACCCTTGAAAGGGCAATTCGGGGACGAATTGCTATAAGGCAGGAAGTTTGTAAGAACCCGGTTCTTATCTTTGAGGTACGGGTTTCTTCTTTTTCCTTTTCCTTAAGTGTTTTTGAGAAAATATAGAAAATGGGAAAAAAAATTCTAAATTTTGAAACTACACGCCATGTATTTTTCCACACGCCGTATACTCTTGGCTGTGTGGGGATAAGTACACAGGGTGTGTAGCCTCGCCAGCGACAAAGGGTGTAGGAACCGACTACATGCCGTCTAGTAGTCCTTGACACGCCGTGTAGTCAGTCGGCAGGTTAAAATGTAAGGCGGTGGAGTCACCGCCAGCTGGGCGGCAGTACACATCGTGTACTTGGGAGTACATGTCATGTACTCTTGACGGTAGATGAACAGTGTGGCGGTGTAGCCAAATGAACAGTTAAATGAAATGAGTACACGCCGTGTACATTGAAGTACACGTCGTGTACTTTGTTTCATCAGCTTAAAATAGGCAGTAGCCTCCTCATTTTGAAGAGGAGGCACTTGAGCCGTTTTGGAGCCTAAGGGGGAGGCCGGATCTTTGACGATCCATCGGGCGTTTGTTTGGAATCCGATTCAGCTTCGGACGATCTCGTTGGAACCACACGGGTAGGCCTTCTCCTCTCCCGGTACCGTACTTACCAATTCTTATCCTAACGTAAGTTATTTACGTTTGAATGGGTTTTTTTATTCATCAGATCTACGCCGTTCTTGGGCGTTTCTGGAGTCGGTGGTCGGGTATAGAATTCGTTGGCATATAAGGTAGGTTTCTTTGTGATCATTTTCCAACTATCGTGCGTTTTTGTGCATTTTCGTGCCACGAACCCTGTTGGGGTGTCATGTGGCTGAGGCTGTTGCTATATTTAGAGCCTAGAATTGCATAGGTGATTAAATAGTGATAATAAAATGATGTTTGGGATCATTTCTTAGATCTAGGACCATCCCGAGGGGTGTGTTCCTCTGTTTAGCCGTTTGGCCAGGATACCTGGGGGTATGCATTAAATGTAGTAACTGTAGAATTTACTTGAGAGTAATTTCTTGTTTACTACATTTTTATATATTGGGCATTTCCCGGTTACCTGTTTATCCTGAGGGAGTGATAGTGTTAGCCTGAGGGCGTTGTTGTGATGAGCCTGAGGGTGTGACTATATTAGCCTGAGGGCGACGTTCTACTTCTCCTGAGGGAAACCTTTCGTGCCTGAGGGATTGAATTCTATGCCTGAGGGTGAGAATTCTGTTACAATGCCTGAGGGAGAGATTTTGGATGTCCTAAGGGAAAGTCTGAGGGCGTGGTTCACTATATTAGCATGACGGCGAGATATTGGTTGGCTTGAGGGATTGGTGTTGTTGAGCACAAGGTGATACTAAATTAAATGGACTAAATGATTAATAAAATGTCAACTTATTTGTTACGTTAGTTACTTTTGAGTACTGCTTACTTTATTGAATTTTACTATTGCACATTTTTGTTGCATGATTACACGCAGTTGGACACGAGCCTTTAGTGGGTGCCTACTGAGATACATTTCTCACACCCTGCTTGGGTCACGCTTTTCGGCCCAAACAGATTACGTTGATGCATGTGTAGATAGCGGAAAGAGTCCCTATACAGGTACTTGACTATTGCTGAGGAGTAGGAGGGCATGGGACCGAGCCTAGGCTCGTGATGCCGCTGCTAGCTGTTTTTCTGGCTTTGCTGTACTCTGTTTTCTGCTGTACTGTATTGATGTATAACATGTTCTGGCTGTTTTTCTAGAACTTGAAACATGTAACATCATCACTTAATAACTATTGGTTATATCCACTGCTTTAGTTATTTCAGTTGTGTATGTTTACTACTTCCGCTGTTGTTGAATGTTTATTTTGGTATTCTGATGTGCTACACTTTGACAAATGAGGGCATAGTTTCTCTACTATCAGACCTGGGCCCTCGCTGCTAGTCGGCAGCCTCTGGCGTTTGGGGAAATGCGCTTGAGGTCACGTGGCGAACCGGGCTCGGGGCACCCGTTGCGTGGCACCTGGGTGCAGGACGTTACACTATTCATAAAAAATTAAGTTTATCTTATTATACTCAAAATTTCTTACTGAACATAACTTTAGAAGATCATTTTTTAAAAATCATTACACATTATTAATTATTTATAGATTACATAAATATTAATAAAATAAATTTTTTCTAAAATTCATCAATAATATGCATACTATATTTATCCGGAAATTTGAAAATTGAAAAACTTCATCATAAGAAGAAATCACAGTTTTTATTTAAATCAATGGATTACAAAAGGCAGTTACCATCCTGTTACATAGCCCCTTATAACACCATCAGAGGACTTAAGTGTAAGGAGTTCTAGGGTGATAATATATTGGGGCGGCTCGACCAACATTTCCCGAGTAGTGATTTCTATTAGCTTGAACTTCTCGTGAATGCGATTTCGTTCCAGCTTCACATGATGAATTTCGGCTTTGGTTTGATCCAGAATAATGCCCAAAGGTTCTACCTCCTTCCCGAGTTCTGTCAAATGATCTTCGATCAGCCCGAGACTACTATATGGGGCCATAGAATCTTCATTCTATATTAATTAATCAAGATCACTTGTATTTATAGATAGTAATCCCAACATTTAGTTTCCAACGACCTTATTGAACAACAGTCATATAATAATCAAAACCCAACGGTCTTATTTTAATTATACTCATTTTATTAAATGAAATTGTTTTGTTGAGTATAAAATAAAATAACAAAAAAGTTAGGAAAGAAATTTTATTCAAAGTTTTGGGACGTTACATTATTCCCCCCTTAATAAATTATTTCCTCGGAAATTTAAAATTTTCATGGAAATTTCGTTGAAAGTCCCACATTGGAAAAGATTCATTAAAACTATTACATTAAAAGAATGAAATGGATGTAAATTGGTCACCTGAGTTAACCCATACTAGGATTCTATGTAAGAAAACATGGATATTGAAGAGAAAACAAATGTTGAATTTTTGATGGAGAGTGAGAGAAAACATGATTAGGAGAAAATTAACTACAAGAAGATCACAAACATAAGATGTGTTAAATAGTCTTTGATTACCCAGTAGGAAACGTAAACCAACAACATTTTTTTTTATGTTACTTTTCATAATATTTAGGAATTCATTTACTACATAAAATAAAAACATAAGGATATATATTTACATTCAAGTAGAGTTTCACCCCTTAATAAGTTTCCACCAAGACTAATATTTTCTCCAAATAATGAGCATTCAAAAAAACACGGTATCATAAAAAACACAATAATCATCTTCTAGAGAATCACCTAATCCGAAAAATAATAACTATATTTTTTCCTTGTCTTTAGTAATCAACAAAAACTAAAAATTATAGTAGGAGATCATATAATCCCCAAAAAGTATAATCCTATATAAAAAGAAATATGACTATTAATCTAAAAAATTTAACAAAAGTACCCAAACATCCATAAATACCATTCAATACACAACCATCCTTAAACTTCTTTAGAATAATCCAAACTAAGATTGGAACCCAAAACATAGAAGGATTTAATCACATAGTCTTCCATAAAAAAATTTAACATTTTTCTCCAAATAACATCAACTACTATAAAAAAGTGCAATTAACCTATTCATATATTCTCTATGCTATGTTCATCATTTTATAGAAATAACCCAAATCACCATATGTTCAAAAAAAAAATTCAACCATTCCGCATAAAATTAAATCATGTTGTATTATATTTCCCTTAGTCATATAGTACTCCAAAAAAGATAACATCGTCCAAAATTACTATTATCATTTAATAACCAAATCATTTTACTATACAAAGGATATCCATTTGATAAAACATAAGTTTCCAAAATCAACTTATTCATGATCCATAAAAATAATAGTTGCATTGGTCAGTCTGAAGGGAATAAAAACAAACTCATAATGCTTATGTCTTGATTAGAAGGCAGTTTTTGGAATATAATCATTCTTCATCCTCAATTGATGATAACAACAGTGAAGATCTATCATATAAATTAATTGAGTCCCACAAAGATGTTCAATTAAGTCATCAATTCCTGGAAGAGATTATTTTTTCTTCATTGTGATCACATTCAGTTCCCTATAATCAATGCATAACTGGATCGATCCATCCTTTTTCTTCACAAATAGAACCAATACTCCCCAAGATGACACACTTGGTCAGATAAACCCATTCCATAAAAGATCTCGGTGTTGTTTCTTTAATTCCTCTAACTCCAAATTTTCTGTCTTATAGGGGGCCAGTGACTTTGGGTGAGATCCAGGTGTGAGTCTAATGGAGAACTCAACCTCTCATTCTGGGGGAGGTCCGGGTGACACCTCGGGAAATACATCAATTTATTTTTAGATGATGGGGAAACTTTCTGAAAGAATAAATCCTATTTGAGAATCTTATTTCATTTATGAATATTTTAACATAAATGGATTTTATGTCTTAAAACTTCATCCTTAGACAAATTATATTTTTCTATAATTCCTTTATAATGATTCATAAAAAGATTGAGATTGACCAAAAATATACCTCAGGAGTGTCCTAACCAAGAGTGCAGTAAGGCTTATTATCATGTACCAGTTCCCGTTCGAGTCTAGCTTAAAGCATTGTTTTTGAGTTTTACCCCTATGTACAACTGTTGCAGAGCCACCTCTACCTACTGGTATCCAGACAAGGATGTATTTTCTTGGTAAACCACTTACTCAATAATCACCAAAATACATGGAAGATTTCTTATATATAAACTTTTCTATAGGATTATTCCTAAGGTTTTCATATCATAATTTCCATAAATAACTAAACTATCCTTTGATAACAACTATAGCATCCCGACTTTTTATTACATAACATTTCATTTCATTTTACAAAGAGAGGATCTTTAAAGTCCAATGACTTGGAAATAAATAACATAAAACATGAGGAAAATATTAAAAAATACTCTAAACAACTTGTAAGGATTCTTCATTGTTCATCATAAGTTAATTACAACATCTCATTACTTGGGAGCATACATCAAAGGAAAGGTTTAGGAGAAGGCCCAGTAAGGTAATCAAGAGAAAAATTTTACATGTGAACTTGAGATACCTCAATAAATTCATGATAAATAACTTTAAGGCATGATAAAGAGATCATGATGCATATCATAATAAAAATAACATGTTTCATAACTTGAACATGTGTCTACAATATTTAACTCAGACCATCATTTCTATATCACCAAGGTCCATCACCAAGGTGTCATTAAAAAAATTAACCAAGGTTATTCACCAAGGTATCGTTAAAATGGTCATCTCCAAAGATTATTCCTTTACCCAATGCATTGGAGCACTATCAGGGTGCACCCTTAATTTGACTTTATTGTCATTTGATCGACATATATCATCATCAATCATTTCATAAATAACCCATATATAATAAAATAAATGGGTGGCATTTCATAGACACAATATTTTAAAAATTGCTTTAATGACGTGATCTTTATGTCACATTAAACCCACATAAAAGGGAAGCGGGTCTCATGTATGTAAATACAAGAATTTAGAATATAAAATTTTGATATATATTTGAATACCCCAGTATAATAAAGAGTTTTTAGTATTCACTTAATAATATAAAAGAATTTTAGAAAAAGAGAGAGACATTTTGTGATGAAAATTTGGCTGCAAAATGGCTATATTGCAGGGTTTTGGAAAACATTAAAAAGAGAGGAGAAATGGGTCACCCACTCATAAATGATCAATAATATAGTATAGGGACAGAATATAAAGGATATAAGAACATGTTAATTAAATTTTATGGACATAACATATGAAATGAAAAACTTGTAAGGATGATAAAAAATTAGATCTCTATTATGAAAAACTCGACAGCCTAACGACGTCACATAAAACATCAAATAAATGAATTGATGAGATTAAATAGAATCGTTCACCATGTTAATGTAAAACTAATGTATGATAGATATATAAGATTATACCCTAACATAATAAAATTAACTTGAAATAAATGAAATTAAAATAGAACTTGAAAAATGAGAAGGGTGGAAGAATCCCATACAAAAATTCAGCATCCCAACTACACCACATAAACATTCATAAAACTAAATGATGAGAGTAAGAGTGGATCTCTCATAATATTATCATGAAAAGGGAAGTAGTAGGAATATAAAAGAACATCCCCCAACAAAATAAAATGGGTCTTAAATGAAATTTCATACAGAAGAGTACTTGAAATGAAAGAGAGAGGTAGGATCCCTTACCTTGAGGAGTGACATCAAAAGCATGAAGGTCAGGACCATGAGAGGGTCAAAGGAACCTTGGGAGGACTCTTTGTGAGGTAAAGAGACCGTGAATTTATTATAGAGGATTTAGAAATGAAATTAATGATGGAAAGGATTCGTATTTATATGAGAGTTGAGAGGACGAGACAATAATTTCCAAGGGACACCTCATCGATGGTATTAGAAAAACCATGGGCTTGCCCATTGTATTTTCCCATGGTGTTGATCACATGGGACACCTCATACCTTATATTACTATTCATAAGTTGACCAGAATTATTTCATAATTATTACATCCTTAATGATTTCATTATACCCCTGAAACTCAACAATTGTTATTTCAATATTCACCAAAAATTCAACATTCTCAAGAAAAATCCAAAAATCTCACCTTAACCAAATATAGATGCTCTAATTTAAAATATGAACTTAATTTCATGAAAATATTTTTATAAATATTTTTAATTTAATTCCTAAATAAAAACACTATTCACTTAAAATTCTTCTGTTTTAGAAAAATCCACAAATTCACTTTAACCAAATGTCGATTCTCTGATTTCAAAAATGAACTCCATTTTATGAAAGTAAATTTATAAATATTTTGAATTTACTATTTTAATTAAAAACACTATTCACCTGAAAAAAATATTACTTAACCAATAATTTCAGAAATATTTATTTACATATTTTATTGAATCACATTACATAATCAAGGTGCCTAAATTGTATTAATACTTTCTTAATTAATGTTACTTAATCCATCTGGTCACATTACTAATCATAATCATAGAATCACTAATCATAATTTATTATTCATCAAAAATTATGTTGATCTTATTAGACTCTAAATTTCTTACTGAACATAACTGTAGAAGGCCGTTTTTTGAAAACCATTACACATTATTAATTATTTAAGGATTACATAAATATTTTTAAAATAACCTTTTTCTAAAATTCATCAATAATATGCATACAATATTTATCCATAAATTTGAAAATTCACAAACTTCATCATAAGAATAAATCACAATTTTTATATAAATCAATGGATTACAAAAGGAAGTTATGGCCTTGTTACATAGGCCCTTATAACACTAGCATATGACCTAAGAGTAAGGTGTGCTAGGTTGATAGAATCTTGGGGCAGCTCGTCCAACATTTCCCAAATAGTTATTTCTATTAGCTTGAACTTCTCGTGAAAGTGATTCTGTTCCAGCTTCACATAATAAATTTTGGCTTGGGTTTGGTCCAATGAAAAGCCCAATGTTTCTACCTCCTTCCCAAGTTCTGTCAGAGGAGCTTCGACCGGCCCGAGACTACTGGATAGGGTCATCAAATCTTCTTTCTATATTAATTAATCTAGATCACTTGTATTTATAGACAATAATCTCAACATTTAGCTTCCAATAGTCTTATTGACCAACTGTCTTATAATAGTAGAAAACCAACAGTCTTATTTTAATTGTACTCATTTTATTAAATGAAATAGTTCTGTAGAGTATAAAAAAATACATAATGTCATGAAAAAAGAAAATATTCAAAATTTTGGGTCGGTACAGTATTTACACTTATCGGGGTTGATAATCTCGCACATTCTCTCTTCAGATAGTTTAATATTATAGAAAACCTTCAACTTTTTCCTTTATCTGTGCATTCTATTTTTTCGTGAAGATCTATTTTTTCTAAATGCATTGTGTTTCTACTAATTCTTTACACTTCCATATCATCATTGTTGTTTCCTTCTCATTTGGGTCCCCTACCACAATCCATTTTAGTTTTTGCATCACTATCCACCACCATGAACAATGCCCACAAACTACTTTTTGAACCTTTTACCATCAATAATATCTTAGTTAGAGATCCTATAGATTGAGACATCCTCAGTAGGTATGTTCAGCTAATGTTGTGAAAATTTTCTCTCTTCTATCCATAATTATTTATTTCTAGTTAAACATGAATTAAAGATACATAAACACTATATATCTAAAATTATAATAATCTATCTACACCTATCATTCATATCCTCAACCATTGTTTCATTAACAATCATTATTAGAAGGGTTCATATTGATTTACTCATTTCATCAACAATTGCTTCATAAAAGGTCAAGTGTTACTTATTTCATTCAGAATATAATTTTTCCAGTGCTATTACTATAGAATTAATAAATATTTCATTTATTTCAATATAGTTTTCATTGATTACCAGTATATTAGAATAATTACCTAGGATATGAATAGATATTATACATAATCTGATCATAGTATTGCATAACATTATTATGTTTAACTTCGTGAAATTAAATAAAATGATAAAATATCAAACATGAAATCATTGTTGACCTGTAGAGAGGCGTCATTCCAAAAAAGACTACTCCTGAAACAATAAAAAACATATTATTGTACTTTAATTTTGTTCACCATAAGTAGTTATGTAATATATCATTTAATATACGTAAATATTTACTATATTTTCACTTCATTAGGATTAATATATCTTGGAAATATTACTTCAACATAACCACTAACACCGATATGAAGAACACAAAGATGTGCATGTACATCTTTATCACCTATAGCCACAAATGGTAACTTCATTTTCCAATGTCCATTTCTTTTTTTTCTTTCATTATCAAAAAATTATCAAAAATGGGAAAATAATCCTCTCTTTTTTTCAATGTATATGTTGTTAATAAAATATCACTTTTACAGAATCAATAACAATTGATAATTATTATACAATCTAACTGCTCACACTTACTAACAATAATAAAAGACAAACAAGAAATCCACCTTCGCTGATATCTATAAATGGGTAGTTCCTTTTAATATTACCATAAGGATTATTTTGATTTCATAAACAATAAAATAACCAAATATTGGTATAATTTATCATATCACTATCTAACTGTCTATCAAAAAATTCTAATATTTATTCCTTATTTGTTGGGTCAAACAAGCGAAGACACTGAATGAATATCGTGATACAATATTCTTTTATTATATGAGAATCATTTAATTGAACTAAAATTAACTATGTGGTTTTATAATATAATATTATATAAAAATTAACTTCTTCTTATTTAATATTTAATTTAATGACAAAAAGTACATGTATTACTACAACATCACGTAATGCCTTGTAACGACCCAATGTTTCATTAATGGAAATCCCACTTGATCTAATTAAATGTATATTTATGTTTATATAAAATGTTATCTTCCTTTATTTATGATATGAAATTTGACCATTGCTAATGTAGACATTGAACAGTGATCACATGATTAGTATAAATATAGGACTTAAACAAATTCAATTTACTCAGATAAAGAAAGTGATTGCCTCATCCAGAAGAATTTCCCTATACCAAGCCCATTTGTCGGAGCTCGGAAAAGAGGTGACATCTTTGGGCATCACTCTTGACCAATCCCAAGCTGAGCTTCATAATGTCAAGCTTGAACGTTACCGTCTATGGGAAAAGTGGAAGTTGATTGAAATTACCACTCGAGCGATGTTATCTGAGCCACCCCAAGAGTATGTCACCATCACAAACCTTACCCTTAGGACTTATGCAGCTGTTTTAAGGGGTTATGTAACAAATAAGTAGTACTATGTTCATGTACATTATTTTTGTATATAATAATAAATATAATTTCTAGTCATTTTTGATACATTGTAAATAGTTTTTAAAGTACAAATAGTGTTTTTACTTATTATATAATTTCGAATTTTATATATTAAATTAAGATATTTATGAATTAAATTATATTTTAATAAAATATTATTATTATTAAATTAATTTTTATTAAATATAAATGATCTTATAATTTTATGCATGCAATTATAATTTTTATTAAGGTTTGAAATCCATTTCTGTCAAAACCCATGAATTTAGATAAATGTTAGTTTTTATTTTAAAATTAAAAATTAACATATTTAGAAAATTATTTAGATAAAATAAATTTTATTTCTGGAATCAGGATGTCGAAATTATCCAACTGTGAATTTTTCATAATTTTCTGAGACAGTCAAAGTTTTGGGTAAAAATTATAAACCATTTAAAAATATAATGTGTTTTATGACATCATAATGACCCAATAGTAATGTAATAAAATACTATAATCTTTATTTTCGGCCAATATATGTTTTAAAATTAAAATAATGTGATTTTGGGTTTGTTTTACTTACTTTTCAAATCATTAATGGACCCCTCAAGACTTATTAAACACCTTGTCTTTTTAAATTAATTTCCATGGGAGTGTGACTCACCTCCACATAAGAAAACCTAATATTTTAAGAAGATTGGACTTTGAAAATATATATTATTTATTTCCTCTTCCATTTTCCAAAAACAATGGGAAAACCATGGGATGGTTTGTATAAGGCCCCAGACTTAAACCTTACTTAATCTTGAGTTATTACAAGATTACACAGTGAGGATCTTTTCGGGTTTAGAGTTTTAGAGAAATAGATCATAAAACTTGAATTACATTCCAAATATAAAAAAAGTGATTAAATAAAGATATTATTATTCTTTCCCATCAATGGAAACATATTTAAAATAAAACATGGATTATTTCTTGACACTTCCTTGACACTATCATCATATCATGTACCTTTCCCTTGACCTGTGAAAAACATTTCAAAAAAACTTGGTATGAGCATAAAAAGCTCAGTAAGGGATATAAAAATATGGAAACGAAACATGGGTACATATATACATATGAATGAAATAATATGTTACCCATAAAACATAAGCACTTTAACATACCTCACCAAATCATGAATAAATCATAGAAATCATAAGACATAGAGGTAACTTGAGGCATTCCTAACATTCTTACGTAGGGAGTAACCCTCTTGGTTACGTTTGGAATACACATCATAGAATATTCCCTAAATCTCTTCGAACAGACCTTAACGTTTCACTCCTTCGCATTACCAAATGCATTGGTGAGCTATATCGGGCTCACCCACACTTAGTCTATCACGGAACAACCCGTCTTTATAATAAAGCCCAAGAACCTCAACATAATCGTATCACATAAAACATGCATAAAGGAAACATAACATTTCCACCTTTTAATCACAAGATATCAATACAACACATTGACATAAAAACATTAGGAAAACAATTTTCAATACCAAAATAAAAGAAAAGTAAAACATGGTATTTATTTTTCTTTTTAAAAAAAGGTATGGCTTGTAGTGGAAGCCGAAACTCAAATAATGGTCACGGCGGCGGAGAAGTCGTTGTCGCCACATACGTACGACAAAAACATTCCCTTTTTTCATTTAGTAAACGCTTTGTATAAAAAATATTCCTTTTGAATAAACGTAAAAGTCAAAGGGTTTTATACACCGTATAAAAGAAGGTTGTGTATAAAACAAAATATGCCTCAATGAAAGGAGAGATTTAGATGAAGACCCATACCTCGGGTCCAACATGACACGATCGTTCTTTAATGTCCTGAATAATAAACTTGAGTTAATTTCTATTTGCTTACGAACCTTTTTCAAGTTCATTATTACTTTTATATCCCTTATTTCCATGTCATCAACACTATGTAATTATTTAAGTTAATAACGGTCATTTTAACGATCATTGGTAATTGAGTCAAAAATAAACCTTTTATAATTACAAGTTGTTCATGTATCCATTATATCCAGAATTATAATCATGATGTATATATCATATATATCCAGTATATACATGCATTTATAATATTACATAATCATTTAGAGGTAAGAAATGAAATGCACCGTTCATTGAGACGGTAAGCCGTACGTACGCATGAACGCTACTTTCATTTCTATTTCGTATTTTATAGAATGGAATCATATTGATATAGAGATATATTATAATTCCAGAATAATATCATAAATGATATCATAGTTCCATCCTTTATACATCCCACATATGGTATTTAACGAATCAAATCACTTTGAGGGGGCGGTAGTCCGCACTTCCATAAATGAAGATATCGCGTTTACCCATAATGGAAACCATAAAGGTATGCCGAAAATGAAAAATACAGAAGCTTAAGGAAAAAATAAACATATTATATATCATATATAAATATAGTGACATCTTAATGGACACCTTTGAAGGTGTTAATAGAATGGTGAACAATCATCATTTCGGGAGGCGTAAATTCACCATCCACGGAAACAGTATGTCCTTTACCCATTAGATGTTGGTGTGTGTAAGTGTAGCTCGAATCCTTCTTATAAAAACATCCTAGTATGTTTAAGATACTGGATTTTTTACAAAATAAATGAATAAAAAGTGTTTAGGGGTTGGTGAAGAAAAATAAAACAAAAGGACTCAAGTGAAGACATTACCATAAAATCGGGTAACTCCCTTTGGATTGAGCTCAAAGGCTTCCTTGGGAAGACTTCTGCCCAATGTGAGGCTTCAAGGAGTAAGAGAGGGAATTGTAGAGACAAAATGGGCATAGGTTGGCCGAGCCAAAGGCTTTGGGATTGTGGGTATGGTGGTAGAGGTGGGGGCCTTTTATAAGAGGAGAGGAGGGGCACTCTTGTAAAGTTTACAAAATGTTACTTTATTTTCAAAAGTGTTTCGGATTTTAAAGGTCCAAAAGTGATGTTTTTCGAGGATAAGGTGATTAGGGTTCTAAATCCACTCATACAATAGGTTTTTTACATTTGTAGGTCTTAGATGTTACATTATCATTCCATTTTATTTAAATCGTTAAATAATGAGGTAATCGCTGCATCATCATGATGTCACAAATACTTTAACTTATTTAATGTCTAAAAATTATAAAAAAATACTATGATGTAGGAAATCTTTTTATATTTCTAATGAATATTTATAGTCAAAAATATGACTTATATAACCCCATGTAAATTTTTTTTAGTAAAACATCTCATGTTAGTGTTATTTTTACTTTAACATTAAATAAAAAGTTATTTATCTCATTTCCAAACCAAAGTGGCTCCATGGGGTCCCCAAGATGACCCATGGATTGTTTTGGTCTTCCATGACACATCAAATGAGGGTAGGACATGTGTCTAGGTAATTTCATTTTATTAAAACATTATTCTTACCTGAAACTACACTAATTACCTCTAATCGCGATTAAAAACATAATAAGTTACTATTCACCAAAAAATTATTTTAATCCCATTGAACCACATTTTACATCATAATGACTACCATGTATGCCGGATTTTTGACATTCAAAACAGAGAAGTGGTAAAATTTCATTTAAACGAAAAATCAGTTTTTATAAGTACTACTTAGTGGTCTCACTATTCATCAAAAATTGTAGTTTCTCAGAAAAATACCAAAAATTCACTCTAAGCTATATTTGATATTCCGAATTCAAAAATGAAGTCTATTTTAAAAAATTCAAAACATATAAGTCACATTAATTAATTTAATAATTAATTCCCGCAGTCATGACAAATAGCGTGTTTTTATGAAACAATAAGTATCAAAAGATTGACACTAGTTTAAGTCTGATTTCAAAGTGAAATTAATTCCAACAACCACTATTGGATTTAATGGTAAAAATGTATTATAATTTCACTTTAAAACCAATTCAAACGACAATCGAATCATCTTAAAAAATTAGATTAAAAAGAGGTTTTGAATTAAAATAGAACATTTTACACTATTCATTAAAAAAATGTACTTTATCAGAAAGATACCAAAAATTTACAAAAAGTAAATTTTTATGTCCCAATTCTAAAGAAGAGTTATATTTGGTATAATAGAATTTATAAGATCTATCAAAACTAGATTTAATGACGGTTCGCCGTCAAATGGTGATTAGTGGACCTTTCGTGAAAATTAGAGTATTTAAGCCTAAAATTGAATTCTTTTTGTATTTTAAGCCTTTATCCTTTATTAGATAAATGTAAAAACATTTTAAAAACATATATAATCATGTTTTAGTTATTTCTATCCATTCCCGCCAGTAGAATGGCTACGTATTAACTAACATTTAAAATAATATTATTTTATTACTAGTGTGCAACATAAGTTTTCAAAGGAACTCATCGTTGCGTATCGGGTATGCTATCGATCATAACAACCCTTTTAAGGTAAAATTAATATTTAATTCGTAAATATTAATAAATATGAAAATTCTTCATTCTTTATTTACCTGGGATGTTACATACTTCCCCCCTTTTGGGAATTGCGTCCTCGCAATTTTATTCACTTATCAAAATAAGTGGGGGTATTTATCCCTCATCACATTTTCAGATTCCCACATTGCCTCTTCAACCATATGGTTTTTCCACAAAACCATTACCTAGTGAATTACCTTATTTCGCAATACTTGCTCTTTTCGGTCAAGAATCTGGACTGGTTGTTCTTCATAAGAGAGATTCTCTTCCAGCTGAACTACCTCTGGACTCAAAACATGAGATGGATCTGGCTTATACTTTCTCAGCATCGAAACATGAAAAACATTGTGTACCTGAGATAAACTCGGAGGTAATGACTCTCTATATGCAACTGATCCAACTCTCTCCAGAATTTCATATTGTCCAATGAACCTTTGACTTAGCTTTCCTTTCTTACCAAATCACATCACTATTTTCCATGTAAAACCTTGAGAAAAACATGATCACTTACCTCGAAAGATAGATCCTTCCTCCGGTTATCCACATAACTCTTCTACCTTCTCTGAGCTATTCTCATGTGTTTCTGAATCAACTGAACTTTTTCTGCCATCGCTTCTACCAATTCTGGTCCCATCAGCTTCCTTTCACCCACTTCATCCCAAAATGCTGCAGTTCGACACCGCTTCCCATATAATGACTCACAATTTTTAAATCAAAAACAACAGCAACTAATTCCAAATCATGTGTAGGGTAATTTACCTCATGAGTTTCCAACTGACGTGAAGCATGAGAAATTACCTGATCATTCTGCATAAGGACACAACCAAGTCCTTTCAATGAAGCATCACTGTAGATAACAAACTCACCATTCCTAGAAGGAAGTGCCAAAACTGGAGCATTCACCAATCTTCTTTTCAACTCCTGAAAACAATCATCACATTCTTTTTTCCAGATGAACTTAACACCATTACGAGTTAGCTTAGTCATTGGACTAGATAACCGTGAAAAATTTTCAATAAACCTTCGGCAGTAACCTGCCAAAACAAGAAAACTACAGATCTCGGTTACATTTGTGGGTCTCGGCCATTCTTCAACAAATTTTGTTTTATCAGGATCAACAGTTATTCCATCTTTTGAAACAATGTGACCCGGGAAAGAAATTTGTTGTAACCAAAACTCACACTTGCTGAATATTCCATATGGTTTCTTTTATTTTAAGGTTTGAAAGATAACCCTTAAATGACTTTCATTCTCCTCTTTACTTTTATAAAACAACAAAATATCATCGATGAAAACAACCACAAACTTATCCACGAACTCATGGAAAATTCTATTCATAAGGTCCATGAATACAGCAGGTGCATTGGTTAACCCAAAAGGCATAAGTACAAATTCATAATGGCCATATCTAGTACGGAACGCAGTCTTTGGAACGTCTGTTTCTTTTACTTTCAACTGATGGTACCCTGATCTCAAGTCAATCTTTTAAAAATACAGTGCTCCCTGGAGCTGATCAAACAAATCATCGATATGAGGAAAAGGATATTTTTTCTTAACAGTGACGTTATTCAAGGATCTATAATCAATGAAAAGTCTCATTGAACCACCTTTCTTTTTAACAAATAAAACAGGAGCACCCCATGGTGATGTGCTAGGTCAAATGAATCCTTTCTCTAATAAATCATGCAATTTCTCCTTCAACTCTAGAAGTTCAATTTGAGCCATTCGATAAGGGGGTTTTGAAATTGGCTTAGCATCAGGAACTAAGTCAACAGTAAATTCAACTTCCCGATCTAGTATTAATCCAGGTAAATCATCAGGAAAAACTTCAGGATACTCATTTACCACTGGCACATCATTAATCTGAACAGTTCCTTTATTTTCAACGATGTGTGCAAGGTAACATTCATTTCCATCTTTTACATGTTTCTCGGCTTCTTGATAAGTTATCAACAGTAAGGGTTCATTCTTGTACACAAAATGAAAGTCTTCCTAAAAAAAACTTCTTTAGCTCTACAGTCAATCTTAGCATGGTAAATAGAGATCCAATCCATACCCAGGATAACATCAAACTCTACTAGAGGTGGAACAATAAGGTTTTCAAGTAGGTTCTTTCCACATATAAGGATAGGAAGATTCTTATAAATTCTTTTTTCCTCAACATTTCCCCCAGGTGTTTTTACCAAAAGTTCAGGAGTCATTTCTTGAGATGGTATTCCCATTTTACTAGATAAGTTTTCAGAGATGAAAGAATGTGTAGACCCCGAATCAAACAACACACTGGCATAATCTGAAAAAAAAACAATGTACCTGATACAACTTCATTTGATGGCCTGACATCTACTGATGTAGTTACAAAGGATTTCACCACCCCTTTCTGCTTGTAGTCTGGCTTCTTTCCCCTAGTTGAGTTCTTCATTGGACAATCATTTTCATAATGACCCATTTCATTACACTTAAAACATCTTACTGTTGTCTTATCATTGCCTTATTGATCATCTTCCTTATAATTACGAGCAATATGACCAGACTTACCACACCGAAAGAACTTACCCGACATGGATAAACATTCTCCAGGATTCGTTTTACCACACTTCTCATAGGATGGATATTTGGTTTTCTTACCTCCTTGCTTCTTTGGTGAATTCTTCCCCATTGCCTGCCAACTGGACCTCTTAATCTGTTGTTTGTCATAGAACACCTGATCATCGGAAAACTCCATTTCCATCTTTTCAGCACATCGAACAAGCTTTTCATAACTTTTAATCTCACGAGAAGCTAATGCCCTTCGATATTTTGTCTTTAATCCTGAGTAAAAACGATTGATTTTTCTATCAAGGTCTCAGATAAAATTTAGAGCATACCTTGCCAATTGAGTGAACCTTTCTTCATAGGTAGCCACTGAGTCTTCCTCTTGCCTCAATTCCAAAAATTGCTTTTACATCCTAAGTCAAACAGCCTTTGGAAAATACTTCTCAAGAAACATACCTTTGAATTCATCCCAGTCAAGAGCATCAATCACATCGGCGTCCCTGATATTTTTAACCATAGACCACCACTGATCTGCCTCACCCTCCAAATGGTAAATAGCAAGATTAATCTTTTGATTGTTTGAACACCCCATGACATCGAAAATCTTCTCCAGTGCTTTAATTCACCTTTCATGTAACATAGGGTCATATGATCCTCTGAATGATGGGGGGTGTTGCCTCATGAAATGTTCCACCGCTGACATGTTCCTCTACGTTTGATCTGGCTGATCTCGTGCATGGATACCACCACCATTTATCGCTTAAGTCAACTGCGCCATTACTGAAACAAATTGTTCACTTCCAATTCAAACCATCTCAGGATGCTGATTCGGAAGTTTATGTCCTTCTGTATGCCTTCCTAGCACTGCTTCCCTATTTCCTCTGCGGAAAACCATTCTGAACAAACATGTATTAGATGAAGCAAAATGGTAATCTTCAAATACTATATCAGTTCAATTTGACCATAAAAAAATATTTTTGGATAGTCATTTAATATAATTCTAACTCCTAAAGTTATCTAAACCGACCTATGATACCGACTATAAGGCCCCAGCCTTAAACCTTACTGAATCTTGAGTTGTTACAAGATTACACATTGAGTATCTTTTCGGTTTTAGAGTTTTATAGAATTAGATCATAAAACATGAATTACATTCCACATATAAACAAAGTGATTACATAAAGATAGTATTCTTCGTTCCCATCAATGGAAACATATTTAAAATAAAACATGGATTCTTTCTTGTCACTTCCTTGACACTACCATCATATCATGTACCTTTCCCTTGACCTGTGAAAAAAATTTCAAAAAAAATTGGGATGAGCATAAAAAGCTCAGTAAGGGATATAAAAATATTGAAAGGAAACATGGGTACATATATAAATAAGAATGAAATAATACATTACCTATAAAACATAAGAACTTTAACATACCTCACCAAATCATGAATAAATCATAGAAATCTTAAGACATAAATGTAACTTGAGGCATTCATAACATTCTTACGTAGAGAGTAACCCTCATGGTTACGTTTGGAATACCCATCACAGTATATTCCCTAAATCTCTTCGGAGAAACCTTAACATTTCACTCCTTCACGTTACCCAATGCATTGTAGAGCTATATCGGGCTCACCGGCCCTTATTCTATCACGGAACCATCCGTCTTCATAATAATGCCCAAGAACCTCAACATAATCGTATCACATAAAACATGCATAAAGGAAACATAACATTTCCACCTTTAAATCACAATATATCAATACAACACATTGATATAAAAACATTATGAAAACAATTTTCAATACCAAAATAAAAGAAAAGTAAAACATGGTATTTATTTTTCTTTTTAAAAAAAAGGTATGGCTTGTAGAGGATGCCGAAACTCAAATAATGGTCACGGTGGCGGAGAAGTCATTGTCGCCGCATACGTACGACAAAAACATTCCCTTTTGTCGTTTAGTAAACGCTTCATATAAAAAATATTCCTTTTGAATAAATGTAAAAGTCAAAGGGGGTTTATACACCATATAAAAGAAGGTTGTGTATAAAACAAAATATTCCTCAATGAAAGGAGATTGAGACGAAGTCCCATACCTCGGGTCTGACATGACTCGATCGTTCTTTATTGTTTGAATAATAAACTTGAGTTAATTTCTACTTTCTTAAGAACCTTTTTCAAGTTCATTATTCCTTTTATATCACTTATTTCCATGTCATGAACACTATGTAATTATTTAAGTTAATAACGATCGTTTTAACGATCATTGGTACTTGAGTAAAAAATAAACCCTTTATAATTACAAGTTGTTCATTTATCCATTATATCCATAATTATAATAATGATGTATATATCATATATATCCAGTATATACAGGCATTTATAATATTACATTATCATTTAGAGATAAGAAATGAAATGTATCGTTCATGAAGGCGGTAAGCCGTACGTACGCATGAACGCTACTTTCATTTCTATTTCGTATTTTATAGAATGGAATCATAATGATATAAAGGTATATTATAATTCCAGTATAATATCATATATTATATCATAGTTCCATCCTTTATACATCCCAGATATGGTATTAAACGAATCAAATCACTTTGAGGGGGCGGTAGTCCGCACTTCCTTAAATGAAGATATCACGTTTACCCATAATAGAAACCATAAAGGTATACCCAAAATGAAAAATACAGATGCTTAAGGAAAACATAAACATATTATATATCATATATAAATATAGTGACATCTTAATAGCCACTTTAGAAGGTGTTAGAAGAATGTTGAACAATCATCATTTCGGGAGGCGTAAATTCACTATCCACAGAAACAGTACGTCCTTTAACCATTAGATGTAGGTGTCTGTAAGTGTAGCCCGAATAATTATTATAAAAACATCCTAGTATATTTAAGATACTGGATTTTTTACAAAAGAAATTAATAAAAAGTGTTTAGGTGGTTGGAGAAGAAAAATAAAACAAAAGGACTCAAGTGAAGACATTACCTTAATATCGGGTAACTCCCTTTGGTTTGAGCTCAAAGGCTTCCTTGGGAAGACTTCTGCCCAAAGTGAGGCTTCAAGGAGAAATAGAGGGAAGTTTAGAGACAAAATGGGCAATGGTTGGCCGAGCCAAAGGCTTTGGGAGTGTGGGTAAGGTGGTAGAGGTGGGGGCCTTTTATAAGAGGAGAGGAGGGGCACTCTTGTAAAGTTTACAAAATGTCACTTTATTTTCAAAAGAGTTTCAGATTTTAAAGGTCCCACATTGATTTATTTCGAGGATAAGGTGATGAGGGTTCGAAATAAACTCATACAATAGGTTTTGTACATGTGTAGGTCTTAGATTTTACATTATCTTTCCATTTTATATAAATCGTTAAATAATGAGGTCATCGCTGCATCATCATGATGTCATAAATAATTTAATTTATTTACTGTCTAAAAATTATAAAAAAAATACTATGATGTAGAAAATCTATTTATCATTCTAATGAATATTTATTTTAAAAAATATGACTTGTATAACCCCATGTAAAAATTGTTTTAGTAAAACATCTCATGTTTGTGTCATTTTTACTTTAACATTAAATAAAAAGTTATTTATGTCATTTCCCAACCAAAGTGGCTCCATGGGGTCCCCAAGTTGACCCATGGATTTTCTTGGTCGGCCATGACACATCCAATGAGGGTAGGACATATTTCTAGGTCATTTCATTTTATTAAAACATTATTCTTACCATAAACTACACTAATTATCTCTTATAGTGATTAAAAACTTAATAAGTTACTATTCACTAAAAAATTATTTTAATCCCATTGAACCGCATTTTACTTCTTAATGACAACCATGTAATAAGTGGACCTTTCATGAAAATTAGAGTATATAAGCCTAAAATTGAATTCTTTTCGTATTTTAAGCCTTTATCCTTTATTAGATAAATGTAAAAACATTTAACAAACATATATAATCATATTTTAGTTATTTCTATCCCTTCCTGCCAGTACAACGGCTACGTATTAACTAACATTTAAAATAATATTATTTTATTACTAGTGTGCAACGTAAGTTTTCAAAGGAACTCATCGTTGCGTATCGGGTACGCTATCGATCATAGAAACCCCTTTAAAGTAAAATTAATATTTAATTCGTAAATATTAATAAATATGAAAATTTTTTATTATTTTTTTACCTGGGATGTTACAGTTTGTGGTTTGGATTAATTTAATGTAAGGGGTCCCAAACCTAAATAATAGACAATTCCCTCACCTTTCCTATATAAACCCACACATGCTCCCACTTCCTCCCCACTCAAAGCAATTGTAGTATATCCAACCTCTGTCCTACTCTCTCTAGAATCCTCCCGAGGTGCCCCAATCTCCCAATAAGCCTCTCATAAGCCTCTATCTAGCCTTTGGAAGCAGACTTCCAAGTAAGGGTTTTTTTCTTCCTTTCTCATTTCTGTCCAATTTTCATTAAGTTGTTTTTACTTTTAATTTCAATTCTGATTTTTGGGGTATGTTTTATCACCTCCCTAATACTTCCCCCTTTATTTTTTAATGATGGGAGACCCCTTTCTCTCTCATTAAATTCCTCCCATGAACACCTGTTACTATGCCAAAATTCCGAAAGGAACTTATCTCTCCTCTTTTATAATCAAGCAATAATATTGTATCATGAATCTAAATTCCATTACAATTGTTTTTACATGTATCTATATGAAATATTTACTGTCCATTACATTTAAATATTATTAGTAACCCCTTTCGCTCACATCAACTATTTTTATGAATTCTTATGTCACGCTGTTACGTTGCCGAAATCGCACCGATTTTCTAAGCCAATGCCATTGTGTAGTGAATACCGTGCCCATTTCTCCATCAAGGGTATTCACCTTTATGCACAATTACCTCATTATTATAAAGTTTCATGTATTAATTCTACATTCCTTTATCTTGGAATAAATTATTATGTTTTATGAATCCATGTTTTATGATCCATGGGGCACACTTATGCATGAAATGAAATGTTTAAGATGGGTGATCCCTTATAGCGCTCCAATGCATTGGGTAAAGTATAGTATCATGATACATCATGTGCAATTAGTGTTGAATCATGCTAATTCAAGTGCAATGAGGGTTTAATCGTGCTTTATGTGTAGTGAGGATTTACTGATACTCCATTTTTAATGAGCCTTGGCTCATGCAAATTCCATGTTAAGTGTTGTTGCCACATTTCATTGTTATGATTATCATTCTTTATCATGACTTTATGTTCATGTTTCTCTTATGATCTATTGATATTCCTATTGTCTAACATTTATTTTACTCCTCATGTTATTCCATGTGTATTCCCTTACTGAGCTTTGTAGCTCACCCTTTTCTTATGCATGTCCTCAGGTTATCCCATGCAATGCTAAGTACGAAGGAATGTAGTGGTCTTGTAAAGGATTTTTTCAATAAAGATGTTGTATTTAATGTTTCATGTTTTTATGAAATGATCCTAACAACCAAATACACTAAAACTCTTGATCTTCTTTGTTGTATCATGTGATGTTTTATGTAATAAATCATGTTTAAGTTTGTAATAAAAGAAGGGTTGTAATAGTTGGTATCAGAGGGAGGCTTAGATATTTTTGGGATTAAGAAACCCTAGTAAAACTTAGATACAAGACTATGTAGAATAAAATCATCCCTGTGTTTTTGTAAGTATTGAGTAAGTGGTTTATCAAACAAATACATCCCTGTCTGGATACGAGCAGGTAGAGGCAGCTCTGGCACAGATGTATCCTAGGGGTAAAACCTGAAAACACCAATTTGAGCTAGACTCAAATGGGAACTGGTGCACAACAACGGGTCTTGCAGAACTCTTGGTTACGACACTCCCATGGGATATATTTTGATAAATTCACAAGCTTAGTATGCACCCTTATTAATGGAATAAAAAAATGACCCTAAGAATATATGTTAGAAATTAGATCATGAAAATCCTAGATTGAAGCCTATAGACTCATGAGTTAAGAAAATAAAATATTATTTATGAGTCATAAACATTTTTCTTTGGAATACCCTTTATGTGTTACCCCTTACATTCCTTTTATTCCAGCCAATGGCCGGTAATAAGAGGACTTGGGCTAACAACCATTGTGAAGATCAGTGTGATGACACTACTAATGAGATGCCAAATCCAATGGGAGTGGGAATCATGAACTTTTTCATTATTCTCTCTCAGCTAACTCATGTTTTGAATAGAAATGCGGGTCAAGAGGGACATTCAACCCCCCCCCCCCCCTATGAAATAACATGTATCTATTGAGAGCTTCATGAGACAAAGGGCTATTATTTTTGTGGATCATCTGATCTCCCGATCGCTGAACAATGGATCAACTCCATTGAAAAGATCTTCTCCAACCATCAATGTTCTGAACAAGAGAAGGTTATCCTAGAAGATTATCATATGGAGGGTAAAACTGATCAATGGTGGACGTTGATCAAAAATACGAAGCCTGAGGAAGAGATTGAGGCGTTGGATTGGAAGGATTTCTAGAAGATGTTTTTTGATAAATATTTTCCACGCACCCTTCAGCTTAAGATGGAAAGGGACTTTCTTTCCCTCAAGCTAAAAGATGAATAATCTGTTGGAGTGTACGAGGAAAACTTCACAAGGTTTGTACGATATGCTTCCAGCTTTTTCGTTACCCCCGAATACAATATTGACCGCTTCTTTGGTGGGCTGAAGCCTAGCCTGTGGAAAGCATTAGAGATCCGTGACTTCGACAGCTATGAGGAAATTTTCCGATGTGCCCTCAAGGTCGAAATGGAAATCAGGAAATCACAGGGGTATCATGGGGACAAGAAGCGTATGGTGGACTTCAATGCTGGTGGTCCGATGGATAAATCCAACGGTGCTAAGATGATCCAGCACCCCACTTGACAAAAGTGCGGAAAAGAAGCACCGTGGAAATTGGATTAAGGGGATGAGAAAATGCATCAGGTGTGGAAGGGAAGGGAACCTAATTGTTAACTATCGGAAAGAAAGTCCCGCGGTTATGACAGAGAAGAGGAACGCTCCGTTCGAACATCAACGCATTGTTCAATGCTACCAATGCAATGAACCTGATCATTTTTTAAATCAATGCCCTAATCCAAGGGTTTTTTGAGGCAACCAACAATCTCCAAGGAAGCACAGAAGAGATTTTTCCATCACTTCTGCCGAAGTGAACCCCAAAAATGAAGTGGTGATAGGTACACTAGTTATTCATTCACGAGTAGAAAAAATAATTTTTATTCAGGTTCTACACATTCTTTTATATCTCGAAAGTTTAGTAGAACAATCCCAGCACCACCACAAATCATGGAAGTGAAGATGTCGGTGAGTACAAAAAATGGGGAAATCATTGCATCCCATGAATATAAGTCCTCCCCTGTTATAATATGTGGATTGAATTTCCCAGAGAACCTCATCATACTCCCTCTGGTGGAATTGGATGCAATTCTTGGCATGGATTGGATTTCCTTATATAGAGCCAATATAAATTGTCGGGAGAGGGAAATCACACTCCATATAGAGAATCGACCCCTGATTCTTTACAATGGTCAGGAGAAAGATGAATCTACTTTAGCTCCATCATATCAATAATGGATATTACTGCTCTATGAGCATGCGTATCTGGCTTAGATGATTGAGTCCAAGGAAGAAACCTTCCTTGAAAAAAATGCCTATTGTGAGGGAATTTGCTGAAGTGTTTCCCGAGGAACTGCATGGTCTTCCTCCTATAAAAGATGCTGACTTCTCAATTGAACATATACCTGGGGTGCTAAAAATATATACGACTCCCTATAAAATGGTTGTTGTTGAGCTTGAAGAGATGATGAAACAACTATAGGAGTATCTAGATAAAGGGTTTATACGCCCAAGTGCTTCACCATGGGGTGGACCAGTCCTCTTCGTCAAGAAGAAGGATGGGTCAATGCGGATTTGCATCGATTATCGTGAACTTAAAAAAATTACGTAAAAGAACAAGTATCCTATCCCAAGAATCGATGGTTTGTTTGATCAGCTACGTGGAGCACAATACATCTCCAAGGTGTATTTTCGGTCGGGATATTATCAGGTAAGGGTGAAGAAGGAAGATGTACCCATGACTGCTTTTTGTACAAGATACAGGCACTATGAATTCATATTAATGCCTTTATGAATCACTAATGCTCTATCAATCTTCATGTACTTATGAATAGAGGCTTCAGAGATTACCTTGACAAATTTGTGGTAGTCTTTATAGATGAAATTCTAATATACTCCAAAACCAAGGAGGATCATGAGGAGCATTTCAAAATTGTACTACAGACTTTGTGCAAGAAGAAGCTCTATGAAAAGTACAGAAAGTGTGATTTCTGGTTGAATGACATATCATTCTTGGGCCATATCATCACAAGAAATTGGATAACTGTAGACCACTCTAAAACAGATGCAATTGAGGGATGGTTGAGGCCAACATCGGTAACGGATATTCGTAGCTTGTTGGGGTTAGCTGGATATTATTGATGATTTGTGAGAAATTTCTCACGATTGTACAGCCCTCTTAACAAGATAAATCGAAAGGGAGTAAAGTTTTCTTGGAGTGATGAATGGGAAAAAATCTTCAAGGAGTTGAAAAAGAGGATTATCACTGCACCCGTGATCACTTTACCCACAAGTGGGGAACTTTTTGTGGTATTCAGTGATGCTTCAACGAAGGGATTAGGCTGTGTGCTGATGCAGAATGATAAGGTTATATCTTATTCCTCAAGGTCGTTGAAAATCCATGATCGAAACTATCCAACACATGATCTAGAGTTGGAAGCTGTGACCTTTGCCTTTAAAATCTGGCGGCATTATCTCTATAGAGAGAAATGTGAGATATATACTGAACACAAGAGTCTTAAATATATATTCACACAGAATGACCTTAATATGCACCAGATAAGATGGATAGATCTTATCAAGGATTATGACTATTCAATATATTACCACCCTGGGAAAGCGAACAAGCTGGCAGATGTCCTTATTATAAAGGATCTAGTGATTTTATCAATGATGAGAATTGAGAAGGATCCAATCTTCTTAGAATTGATGAAGACGGATGTGGGAATCATATAGAAGGGAACATCATCAATCCTTTCACAAATGATTTCTCAACCATCTCTTTTGGAAAGGTTAAAGGATGCTAAAAAGGATGATGTGAGAATTCATGAAAAAGTGGAAGACTTCAAAAAGGAGAAATCCTTGGAGTTTAATGTTAATGAAGAAGGAATTGTGCGGTCTGGGAAAAGAAAATGTGTTCCATCATGTCCGGAGCTGAAGAAGGAACTTTTGGACGACTCACATAGTTCAAATTTATCTATTCACCCAGGGAGGACAAAGATGTATCAAGATATCCAAGAAAACTTTTGGTCGGATAATATGAATAAGGAGATCACAGAATATACATCAATGTGCCTGGTGTGCCAGCAAGTGAAGTCAGAAAGGAAAAAGTCTAAGGGGATGATACAACCATTGCCCATACCAGAATAGAAATGGGAGAACATCATCATTGACTTTTCCACCGTACTTCCGAGGACATCCAAATGCAATAATGCAATATGGGTTGTTGTGGATCGTCTTACAAAGACTGCACACATCATTTCTATTCGGGAGTATTTCTCATTGGATCAACTGGCACGAATATATATCAGGGAAGTGGGAAGGTTGCATGGAGTACCACTATCTATTGTGTCTGACCGAGATCCATAATTCACCTCTATGTTTTGGAAGAGTCTTCACCATGCTCTGAATACTGAACTAAACTTCAGTACGACCTTTTATCCTCAAACTGATGGCCAATCCGAGCAGACTATCCAAATAGTTGAGGACATGTTGAGAGCGTGCTTAATGGACTTTAAAGGAGGATGTGATCAACATCTTCCTCTGATTGAGTTATCTTATAATAACAATTTCCACTCGAGCATCCAAATAGCACCATATGAAGCCCTGCATGAGAAATGGTGCATAACACCGGCATGTTGGGATGAGGTTGGTGAACGTAAGCTGCATGGACCAGAAATGGTTGAGGAAATGGTGGAGAAGGTGAAAACCATTCAGCAGTATATCAAGGCAGCCCAGAGTCGACAGAAGAGTTATGCAGATAATCGTCGATGGGAACTTGGGTTTATAGTTGGAGATATGGTTTTTCTACACATATCCCCATGGAAGAAGGTCATGATGTTTGGAAAGAAAGAGAAGTTAAGTCCAAGGTACATCGGCCCCATTGAGATTCTTGATCATGTCGAGGCTGTGGCCTATTGACTAGAACTTCCGCCTACCATGGCCAAAGTGCATGATTTATTTTCTGTACCCCTCTAAAGGAAGTACATACCGGACCCTTCACATGTACTCTCCTCTGAGGAGGTACAATTGGAAGATGATCACTCATATGAAGAGCAACCAGTGAAGATCATAGATCATAGAGAAAAAGTTCTACGAAATAAGACAATGCCTCTCATCAAGGTGTTGTGGAGAAACCACAAGTTTGAAGAAGTGACTTGTGAATCGGAGGATATGATGATGCTGAGTTACCCACATTTGTTTTAGTGTGGGAAAAGGAAAATTTCGAGGGTGAAATTTCTTAAGTTGGGAATATTGTAACGACCCAAAGTTTCATTAATGGAAATACCTCTTAATCTAATTAAATTTCTTTTTATGTTTATATAAAATGTCACCTTCTTGGTTTTATGTTATGAATTTTGACCATTTCTAATATAGCTGTTGAACAGTGATCACATGATTAGTATAAATATAGGACATTAACAAATCCAATTTACTCAGACAAAAGAAGCGATAGCCCCATCCAGTAGAATTGCCTTATACGATGCCCATTTTTCAGAGGTCGAAAAAGATTTGGCGTCTTTGCGCTTCGCTCTTGGCAAGCCCAAGATGATCTTAATCATGTCAAGATCAAAGGTGACCATCTACGGGAAAAGTGGAAGATGATGGAAATTACCACTCGAGCGATGTTATACGAGCCACCCCAAGAGTCTGTCACCATCACAAACACCTTACCCATAGGTCTTATGAGGATGTTTTATGGGGTTATGTAACCAATAAGTAGTAATATGTTCATGTAGATTATTTTTGCATATAATAATGAATATAATTTTTAGTCATTTTTTGATATATTGTAAATAGTTCTAAAAGTACAAATAGTGTTTTTAGTTATTATTTAATTAAGAATTATATTTTATAAAATTAAGGGATTTTTTAATTAAATAATATTTTAATAAAATAATAATAATAATATTCAATTAATATTTATTATATATAAATTATATTATAATTTTATGAATGCAATTATAATTTTTATTAAGGTTTGAAAGCCATTTCTGTCAAAACCAGTGAATTTTCGATAAATTTTAGTGTTTATTTTAAAAGTGAAAAATAACATATTTAGAAAAAAATTTAGATAAAATAAATGTTATTTCTGGAATCAGGACGTCAAAATTTTCCAGTGGTAAATTTTTCATAATTTTCTGAGACAGTCAAATTTTTGGGTAAAAATTAAATACCGTTAAAATATATAATGTGTTTTACGACATCATAATGAACAAATAGTGATGTAATAAAATACTATAATCATTATGTTCAGCCAATATATGTTTTAAAATTAAAATAATTTGATTTTGGGTTTGTTTGACTTACTTTTCAAAGCATTAATGGACCCCTCAAGACTTATTAAACACCTTGTCTTTATAAATTAATTTCAATGGGAGTGTGACACACCTCCACATAAGCAACCCTAATATTTTAAGAAGTTAGAATTTGGCCTTATAATTTTTTTTCTCTTCCCTTTTCCAAACACCATGGGAAAAAACCATGGGATGGTTTGTGGTTTGGAATAATTTAATGCAAGGGGTCCCAAACCTAAATAATAAAGAATTCCCTCACCTTTCCTATATAAACCCACCCAAGCTCCCAATTCCTCCCCACTCAAAGCCTTTTTAGTTCGTACAACATCTGTACTACTCTCTCTATAATTCTCCCAAGGTTCCCCAACCTCCCAATAATCCTCTCAGAAGCCTCTCTCTAGCCATTGGAAGCACACTTCCAAGTAAGGGTTTTTTCTTCCTTGCTCATTTTTGTCCAATTTTCGTTAAGTTGTTTTGCCTATTAATTTAAATTATGAATGTTGGGGTATGGTTTCAAACCTCCCTCATACTTCCCTATTTATGTTTGGATGATGGGATTCCCTTTTATCTCTCATTAAATGCATCCCATGTACACCCGTTACTATGATGAAATTCTGAAAGGAACATCTCTCTCCTCTTTTGTAATCAAGCAATACTTTTGTATCATGAATATATATTCCATTATTATTGTTATGAAATGAATCTATATGACCTAATTACTTTCCATTACATGTAAATATGATGAAGAACCCCATTCTCTCTCATCAACCATTTTTATGAATTATTATGCCACGCTGTTACGTTGCCGAAATCGCACCGATTTTCTAAGACAATGCCATTGTGTAGTGAATACCATGCCCATTTCTCCATCAAGGGTATTCACATTCATACACATTTACTTATTGATTATAAAGTTTCATGTATGAATTCCACATTCCTTTATCGTGTAATGAATGATTAAGTTTTATGAATCCATTTTTTGTGATCCATGTGGCACACTTATGCATGAAATGAAATGTTTAAGAAGGGTGAGCCCTTATAGCGCTCCAATGCATTGGGTAAATTATAGTATCATGATACGTCATGTGCAATGAGTGTTGAATCATGCTAATTCAAGTGCAACAAGGGTTTTCTTTTTCTTTATGTACAATTAGGATTTACTCATTCTTCATGTGCAATGATCCTTGGCTCATGCTAATTCCATGTTAAGTGTTGTTTCCACATTTCCATGTTATGATTATCATGCTTTATCATGCCTTTATGTTCATGATTCTCTTATTCTCTATTGATATGCCTATTTTCTAACATATATTGTACTCCTCATGTAATTCCATGTGTATTACCTTGCTAGGCTTTGTACCTCACCATTTTCTTATGCATGTCCTCAGGTTATCCCATGCAATGCTAAGTATGAAGGAATGTAGTGGTCATTGAAAGGACGTTTTCAGTAAAGATGTTATATTTCATGTTTCAAGTTTTTATGTAATGATCCTAATACCCAAAGACACTAAACCTCTCGATCTTCTTTGTTGTATCAAGTGGTGTTTTATGTAATAAATCAAGTTTATGTTTGTAATAAAATCAGGGTTGTCATATGCCTCCTCTTCATAGTAAAAAAATATTATAGAATTTATTGTAGTTCATTTCAATATTAATTCTTATGCGTTTATCTTATACAATGAATAGGTTATGTAATACCAAAGATTTTTATGAGAAATATTTTGTTTTTATGTTACATACATCATCAAATGAATCATTCAATACACACAAAACTATCTTGGATTGCTTTACACGCAATCACGACCTTCCTCGATAACTTGTGTTGTACGCAATACCGAGTTTCACTAAACAACGATATGCTATTAAAATGTTATTAAAACTAGCTGTTATGAATAGTAATACCCTATTTTTAAAATTTTATCAATTTTATCTTTCAAAAGGGAGTTCATTTTAGGATTTAGAATATCAATGTTATCTTAGGGTGAATTTGTGGAATTTTCCTGAAACAATTCAATTTTAGTTGAATAGTGAAAACAATGGGTTACTATTTAAAGCCCGACTTTTTATTTAAATAACTATTTATTTTATTTAAATTTATTTTAGGTAAAAATTGATACTTAATAAATATATAAGTTCAATTCAATTCATTGGAGTCTTTTTATAATAATTTTAGATATATAAAAAATTTATTGATCTTTTCACCGTCTTTTACACAACTCCTTGGAGAATTTGAAAATTTACATTAATCTTAATTTTACTGCTTCTGTGAATTGAATTGCGAATATATGAGAGACACTGTTATTATCAAAGTTTAATATGTGGTTCAATTAGATAATAATAATTTTGGTGAATAGTAACTTTTTACTTTTTTTACCACAGTTATAAGTAAATAGGATAATTAAGGGTAAAAATGATATTATTTATACCCTAATACATGTCCTAATTCTATTGGATAAGTTTAATTTGACCAAAAAACAACGTTAGGAATAAAATATGAGCATTTAGGTCCAATTGGATTAGATTAGGACATTTATTAATATTTTATTTAAAGAAGAGTTAAAATAGTTAAAACCAATGCTTAATAACTAAGACATTTTTAATATAGGGTTATAAATAATATATATTCAACTACAAATATTCATTAGAAAGATAAAAGGATTTCCTACATAATGTTATTTTATTTATGATTTTTATTTATTATTTTTAGACATTAAATAATTTAATTTATTTATGACATAGTGACGATGCAATAATTACCTTATTAATGAATTATTAACATAATTGATATTATAAATACCCAAATAAATGTAATTTGAGACTTTTTATGAATTAAACTAATTTTATAGGTTAATATTAAATGTTATTATTTATTTAATTTACTTTGTTCGAACTAATCATGCTGTAATGATTTTCACAAAAATCATGTACCAAATAGTGTCAAAATTGACATAAAATAGTTTTTAAAACAAATATTATATTATTAATTGTTATTTTATTCCTCAATATATAAGGTTCGGCCAAATGCATTATATAAGGTTATATATATTAATAATGAACCACCTGGGGTTCGTTTGTCTTGTTATAGTATGTTTACTAACCATATAGTGTATGAAAACAAGAAGACACGGTAAAAGTAAAATTATTTAACTTAAAGTTAACTCTTAATGATACGGTTAAAATAGTAACATAAACATGCCTAAAATATATTGTTTGAAAGGATTTCGACCCATCCCCACCTTATCTTCAAAATAAATCAATTTGGAGCTATTAAAAACCGATTATGACTTTATAATAAAATAATATTTTATGTTTTTCCTAAGCTGCCCCTCTCCTACCTTATAAAATGGAACCTCCTCCCTCTCCTCCTCAAACCACATTGAGCCTTCAAGTGTAGGACCTCTGAGACACCCTGAGAGGGGAGGGGTGAATCAGGGTGTCAACTTTTTCTCTTTAAAGTTGTGGATCATGTTCCCATGTTGGTAGGAACTACTAAAACATGGATGATGGATATGATCAGCAATGAAACATTCACATGCAAGGATATGACACAACAATTTTTACTTGGTTCACCACTAAGGGCTACGTCAAAAGAGCATATGCCGACAAGTTTCCGGTCATAACAAATTCCACTAATCTTCAATAGCTGTGGATTACAAAGGTTCATGCATAGTCACTTTGTCCTAGGCTCACTGCCTTTACAAGGTCCAAGGATAGCTCACTGCGTCCCTTAGGGCACTCCCATTGACTCCCCCAAGCTCACTACCATCGGTGAAGTCCCACTCAGTTTAGAGACATGAAGTTCTCTTTAATATATAGACATGAAGTTATTTGTCTCCTGCTCAGCATGAGAATTTTCTTGCATCAGGGTTCAATGTTGATGCTCTTTTCAGTTCAAACCTTCTTCTTTAGTGCAATGAATAATGCACTAGATCCTCTTGTCTCTATTTTCTTGAATCACAACCACTCTCGTGATTGCTCATTAAATGAAGCTCAGCTTTCTTGGCATCATCAGAATCAGTTCTCCATGTATGCATGAGATCATGCATGTATCATTTAGACTTCCTCCTTGAACCGAAGGTATCGGAAAATCATCCACCTTTCATGAAGCTTAAAAACGACGGGTGTGCTTCATCAATACCTGGCACTGTTTCCTATGCCCAGCATGCACGTACCAATACCGGCACACAAGTCACTAGCACGGTACAAATTCAGAATGCAGGTGACACCCACACACTTGCGCGACACTTCCTACTTCAGCTCCAAACTTTTTTGACCCACTTCCTTTCTCTCCTAAACTGCCTTGGGCGTGCTTCCAACAATCGGCGTGCAGCCTGCACTTGCGCGGCCCAACTACCATTTGTGTGGTTCAACCACCTTCGTGATGAGAACTCGAAAAGTCTCTATTTCTTGAACTCTGTACCAAATGAGGAGGGGTGGTCCTCTATTTATAGGAAAACTGGACCCCCTGCGCGGTGGCGCGCAAGTCTTCTCTCGACGCACAAGTCCTGGCGCGCAGCTCATCTCCCCTAGCCTCTGTCACGCAACTCACTTGTGCGACCCAATCAATACGTGTGTGACCATATTTCCATTTCCATATTTTGATGTTCTGTTCTTGAAAAACAATAGGCACGCATGTTTCCAATCCTCCTAGGCACTGACTCGCAAGACTCTTCATGGCGTGAAGGTCATTAGTGCAACCAACCCAACACTTGCATGACCCTCCTTCCTTTTCCATTTTTCCATATTCTGATCTTATAAAAAACTAGGTGTGAAAGTTAACTCTTCTTCAAGTACACGGTGCGCATGTCTCTTTTCGAAAACCAGTTTTCTCCATTTGTCAATTTTCAGGTCCATAATTTTGGCAAACAATGGAAAACGACACCACCTTGTGTCTGCTCATTTTATACTGCCTCTAGATCATCCATTCCTTTTTCGACATTCTTGAATCAAACATGGATCATTAACCACTACCCTTTAACTCGACATACCACCATTGAATATCCTTTTTCAACAAATTTGTATGTCGTTTGTTTGCTTTGTCAGCAAGCACGATCACCTCAAAAACAATTCTTCTCAATGATTTATATCCTTCAACAACTCTTCTGCTTTTATCACAAACTCAACTATCGTGATATATATTAATTAATGGAACAAAATTAGCATTATCATATTTTGAGAAAATGTGATGTGCATGGCCATCTCAGAATTCCAATCCATGCATGGCCATCACAGAATTCCAATCACTTGTACATTGTCTTCTTCTTCATCTGTCATTATCTACATCATGAAAAACATATGATTCAGTTCTTCAAGATGTCTCTTGCGTGGTTCTCGTGAAATCATGAGAAATTTCATGTACTTCATCTATTTCCATGATTCTCATGCAATAATGAGGTATTTCATGGTCTTCATCAAAAATCCATTCTTCTTTAATCATCCTCAGATGGATTATACCTCACTTCTTCATTTTTGTAAACAATGTGTCACCTTTGACACGTTTTCTTCAAACTTATGATTAAAAAAACTATCATCTGTATTTCCATTCCTCCATTTCATTGGATTACTTCTTGATATCCTTCATTTTTATCTTCATTGACAAATATTGAGAGAAAATACAACCTTATAAACAAAGTGGATCCAACAATCTCCCCCTTTGTATTTTGTTTTCAATACCTTATACATATTCTGAAATGAATCTGTCAATGTCACAATGAGAATCTTCTCTTCAATAAAATTTTCTCTTCAAACATTCATTTCACTTTCTCTCCCCCTTATTGACAAAAAATAAAAACTCATGGTAGGGAGGGAATCAATCTATACTTAAGCAATGGTTCATTAATAATTTCACTCTAAGTCTACTTGAGAAATTATAGATGTAGAAAACAAGAGGATTTGATTAAGACAACAAGGATGTCCATTTTTCATAGATCATGATACCACATGAGATGAGAACTCATGACATTTGTCTTCAAGGGTTTAACACATTCATTTCAGGAAAAAGAAGTCAAATATAATAGGGAATAATCAACCTGAAACTCCTTCACTCACATCAGCAATCATATTAAATACATTCAAGTGCAATTGGAAAGATAAGTGGCCTTGGAGAACATCTGTTCTTTTTATGTCACTGATCAATTCAGTTACTCCCCCTTTGTAGAATGATCTTTGATCTGAGTAACCAAGAGACAGAGATTGAGAAATGACATACCTCTTCCAATGACATGTTATTCAAGAAATTAACAGAGTAACTGCAAGTCCCGGCGCGGTGTCGCACAATTCATCCATCGGCGTGCAAGTCCTGGCACGCAACTCATCTCCCCTAGCCTCTGTCATGCAACTCACTTGTGAAACCCAACCAATACTAGCACGACCTTCTTTCCTTTTCCAAATTTTGAAGTTCTGTTCTTGTAAAACAATAGGTGACCAAGATTCCAATCCTCCAAGGCACCGGCACACAAGTATCTTCACAACGTGCAGGTCTCTTTTGCGACCAACCTAAAACTTGTGTGACCCTCTTTCCTTTGCCATTTTTCCATGTTCTGATCTTGAGAATCCCTAGGCGTGCATGTTCCCTTTTCTTCAAGTACATGGTGCGCAAGTCTCCTTGCCAAAACCAGTTTACTCCATTTGACGATTTTGATGTCCATAATTTTGGAAAACAATGGAAAATGGAACCACCTTATGTCTGCTCGTTTTGTACCACCTCCAATTCATCCATTCCATTTTTTGACGTTCTTGAATCAAACATGGATCATTAACCACAACCCTTCAACAAGCACGATCACCTCAAAAACAATTCTTCTCAGTGATTTCTATCCTTCATCAACTCTTCTTGTTTTATCACAAACTCCACTATCGTGATATATCTTATTTGATGGAACAGCTTTACCATCATCATCTTTTGAGGAAAATGTGTTGTGCATGGGCATCTCAGAATTGCAATCCCCGCATGGCCATCTCATAATTCCAATGACTAGTACATTGTGTTCCTCCTCATCTGTCATTATCTACTTCATGAATAATATATGATTCAGTTATTCAGGAATACTCTTGCATGGTTCTCATGCAATCATGAGGAATTGCATGGTCTTCATCAATTTCCATGATTCTCATGCAATAATGAGTAATTTTATGGTCTTCATCAAAACCCCATTCTCCTTTAATCATCCTCAGATGGATTATACGACACTTATTAATTGTTGTAAACAATGTGTCACCTTTGACAGATATATCTCGAAATTATGATCAAAACAACAATCATCAGTATTTCCATTCCTCTATTTCATTGGTGTACTTATTGATCTCCTTCATTCGGATCATCATTGACAACTATTAAAAACAAATAAAACCTTATACGCAAAGTGGTTCCAACATAAATCTCATCAAAACCATACCAATTTCACTTCTGCACTTCCATAGAAGCATCCTAGAGATCATGGTCTTAGTCAAAGACCATCTTTAGTGCACATAGAAGAGGTTAAGAAGAGGCACTTCAAAGAAGAGTTAATGTATGTTACCGATTGTTTCAAATTCATTTCTTCTTCTACGTCCTATTAATTAGTTGTTTAATTATGAAGTAATAACATCAGTATCACTCATATACTGATATGTTATTATAAATATTAATCAACTCTATTTCACCTTCTATCCATCCTACGGAAAACGAAATCACGGCGTGTGCGTACGTACGAAATACAGTCTCCACGTCGTGGTGTAATCTGTTTTCCACCACCACCTTACATGGATATTTATAATGGTGTAAATAATAACTATATATGATTATTTTAAATTGATATTTATTCTGAAATAGTATACATACACTTCAATACAATTCCACGATCATGGGAATGATATCATCGCTCGTGCGTACGTACTGCCTACCGTCTCCACGATGTGATGTGATTCGTTCTACATGATCTTAGATGAATAATGATTATATAAATGGATTGAATGAATAAATATGATATATGTTACAATAATACCATTCTGGTAATTAGGTATCTTTAACCAAAAAAGATGAATAATAATTTATTCGACAAGACATGCATAAGAACATAAAGCAATGAACACCCGAATAACAAGTAGAAATCAAATATTACTAATAAGAAGATAAAATAATGACCGTGTATGATATCATAACAATGATATGATTATTTAATAAGTCAATGACATTATTTAAATCATTATACAGGAGGTTCGGATACGTATGAAGCATAGTGCACCTAAGGTAAGGGAAAATATCGCAATCTAAATTTTTATCTGAGATTGTTTATACTTCGGTATTTATTGAGGCATATTTATCATCCGCATCCATGTTTACTCAATATGTAATATTATTTCTATCCTACTACAATTTTTTAAATCCAATTTTACCTATTTATGGATTTTTAATAAAATATGTGGAAGGAATCTTTTTTCGTATTTTAATACGAGATACTTTTTGAATTTTTCGGCCAAAGTAATAGAAGAATGTTTTTCTAACTTATACGGCATGAATGGATTTTTATTATTTCATAGAACATTATTTCCATGATGCTTCCTTTACATGTTCTCATGTTTATTTTTAATTATCTTCTTTTAGTTTAAAATTGTATGACATTTTAAGAAAGGAAAAATGTTTTTGAAGAAGAAAGTATATTTTCCTCAAGAATGGAGTTCAAGCATTATATCAAAATTATTTTCCATATATGACAACATAGAGTTATGTTTATATACCTATTTTTACATTTATTTGATTATGTTATGATGTCCATTTATCTTATGGATTTTGGTATGATGTCATGATGCTTAAGAATCCCATTTTTTTTACTTGGGTTATGTTACGATGTATGATTTATGATCTTGTCGCACACATAAGAATGGTATCATTATGAGATGGGTGGAACTTATATCTCCATTAAATGAATTGTGTAAATATTTATATCTCATGATATAGACATGGCTGGAACGACAGGTTAATCTCGTTCAGTGATACAAGACTGAAACGAGTAGTGAACTCGGTTTAGAAATGGACTTTGTCCACTAGGATAGTCTTCGCAATGATTCTTGACTACTAATAAATGATTCTCTATGATTATGTGTGTATCCCACAAAGTTTCATGTTATGATTATTGGGATTAAATTTCACTACTATGATTTATCCAATGTGATGAAATTATGATCTCTTTTGCAGGTTAATATTTCCAAAATGTTAGGTTCTTATGAATATAATGTGATTGATATTTATTTTGTTTATCCTTACTATAATTTTGAGCTCACCCTTTTGTATGTTTTCTTTTCCCAAGGTCAGGAAGAAGGGAATTATGTTAGATATGAAAAAAGGGACTCTAGATATGATAAAATAAAAGGGAGACAGTGTAGATGATTTACGAACCCTTGGGTTATGATTCCCAGTTTCTGAAGACACTATACCTATACGGTCCTTTCGTGGTTTTGTTATATGTTGTAATAAGTGTGCTTCAATTTTGAAGTAATAACAATGTATGTAGAGTATGGGTCATTATAGTTGGTATCAGAGGAAAGGTATATTCAACCTTTGGAAACTAGGATGTTAAAGCCTTAGTAAGAACCCTACGGATAAGTTTAAGCATAGAACATAATCTTAGTGTTTTAGAAATGGCCAGGAAAAACCTATGATAAGACCTTAAGTGTGAAATTTTATTCTTGATTATGTGTTTTTCATATTATAATTAGTGTTTCTAACACTATTCTTCTTGGTTTTATTAAATTCTGGAACACGATGGAATCATGTTAATGCGGAATGTGACGGGAAATGCAATGAATGTCCCCCTGAGCAACCAAACATTATGGGAGATGGAATGAAAAATCTTGTAGCCAAGATCACCCAACTTTCTCAAGCTATGAATCATGCAGGACTTCCAAACAAGCAAAGGAAGGAGAAACATTATGTTGAATCCATCATGAGGCAGTGTCCACCCTCATTCAGCGGGTCTACTGATCCATTAGTGGCTGAACAGTGGATCAGTACCACTGAAATTATATTTTCAGTTCTTCAATGTTCTGAACATGATATTTTCATCTTATCAGTATATCTTTTAGAAGGTGAAGATAATCAATGGTGGATTATTATTAAGAATATGAGACAAAGGGATGAAATTGAGTCCATGGAATTGGACGAGTTTAGCTACTAATTTTTAAATAAGTAAATCCCTCTTATTCTTAGAAAAAAGATGGAGAAAGAGTATCATGTACTAAAGCAAAAGGATGATGAATCTGTTGGTACCTACGAAGAAAATTTTACAAGACTGGAAAGGTACGCTTCTGGGATTATTGTCCAACATGAGAGTAAGATCGATCGATTCTTTTGCGGCATAAAACCAAGTATTTGAAGGGCGTTTTCCATAAGGGAATTCAATAGCTACAAGGAAATCATTCGATGTGCTCTCAAGGTTGAGATGGAGATTGGAGTAACCTATCAGTCATATGGGTTTGATAAGAAGAGGAAAATGGAATTCAATGGGAAATATAAAGAGCACAATAAAAAGAAGATGAGTTTTCCATTATGCTAAAAGTGTGGAAAGAAACATGGAGGGAGTTGTCTTAAAGGGACAAATAAATGATTCAAATGTGGAAAATAAGGTCATCGGACATTTGAATGCCGCAATGATGGGAATATGATGTCTAATTATTTGAACAAACAAAAGTATACACATAATGCACCTCGTACACTTCAATGTTTCAAGTGAAAGTAGATGGAGGATTATTCCAATCAATGCCCAAATCCATGGGTTGTTGATGATGATCGACGCCAACAAACTCTTAAGGCCAAAGACAGAGGAATGTCTCATGCAATTTCAATTGTCGATGTGTATTATGAGAACGAAGTGGTGAAAGGTACACTTACCATCCACTCTAAAGTAGGAAATGTTTTATTTAATTCTGGATCCACTGACTCTTTTATTTCTAATGAAATTTCTAAAGGTATCACCATATTACATCAACAATTAGAGGTTGAGTTAGCTGTGACAACCCCTAATGGCACAACAGTTGCATCAAAAGTTTATAATTATTCTCTGATTGAAGTTTGTGGGAAAGTGATTCCTGCAAATCTTGTGATCCTCCCTAGAGTGGAATTTGATGTGATTCTTAGCATGGATTGGCTTTCTTTATATGGAGATCATATCAATTGACAAATAAGGTAAGTCACATTTCATATTCCAGACCAATCTATGATTTTCTATCACAGCAAGGATGAAAATAACCTTCAAGTTGAAATTTCATCGATCTTATGGGTCTAGATTCCACTAAATTAAGGTTATTTATCTGAAATTGTTGGAGTGAAAATCACGATAAAGAATATGCCCAATGTACGAGAGTTTGATGATGTCTTTCCAGAGGAATTGTCTGGTCTTCCACCAAACCGGGAAGTTGAGTTTTCAATATAACTCGTACCAGGTGATTTACCTATTTCAAAGACGCCTTATAGAATGGCCCCAATTGAGTTGCAGGAATTGAAGATGAAACTCCAAGAGAATCTTGATAAGGGATTCATACGCCCTAGTGCATCACCTTTGGGATCACCTGTTCTGTTTGTTAAAAATAAATATGGATCAATGAGACTCTGCATTGATTATCGAGACCTTAACAAGATCACTATCAAGAACAAATATCCTCTCCCACACATTGATGAATTATTTGACCAATTTCGCGGAGCTCAATACATTTCCAAGATTGATCTTCATTCAGGGTATCACCAATTAAGGGTCAAAAGGGAGGATATACCAAAGACGACTTTCCGTACAAGGTATGGACTCTATGAATTTATAGTGATGCCATTTGGTCTTACTAATGCCCCTCTTATCTTCATGGATCTGATGAATAGAGTCTTTAGAGACTATATTGATCAGTTTGGGTTAGTCTTTATAAATGATATTCTTGTCTATTCAAAGAGCAAGGAAGAACATGAAGATCACTTGAGAATTGTATTGAAGACCCTGAGAAAGGAGAAGCTTTATGACAAATTTACCAAGTGTGAGTTTTGGCTTCAAAAAGTTTCATTTTTGGGTCACATAATCACAAAAGAGGGGATATCATTGGATCCAGCAAAAATAGAGGTTATCGAAAGATGGTCGAGACAGACAACAGTAACAGAGATCCAATGTTTTCCTGGTTTGGCCGGATATTACAGACATTTTGTGAATGATTTTTCATGATTATCTAATCCAATCCCTAGGTTGACTCGAAAAGGAGTTAAGTTCGTTTGGACAGAGGAGTGTGAAAAGAATTTCAAGGAATTAAAAAGAAGGTTTTTCAGTGCACCTGTTCTCACAATACCTTTTAGTGGAGAATGGTTTGTGGCCTATAGTGATGAATCCAACAAGGGATTGGGGTGTGTTCTCATGCAAAATGACATGGTTATAGATTATGCCTCAAGACAGTTGAAAATCCATGAGCAAAATTACCCAACCCTTGATTTGGAGTTAGCTGCGGTAATATTTTCATTAAAGATTGGGAGGAGTTATCATTATGGTGAAGGGTGTGATATTTATACTGATCATAAAAGTTTAAAGTATATTTTCACACAAAAGGATCTGAATATGCATCAAAGAAGATGGTTGTAACTGATTAAGGATTATGGTTGATCAATTCATTACCACCATAGGAAAGAAAACAAGGTGGAAGACGCATTAAGTCGACAAGTCCATGATAGCTTATCCATGATGAGGATCACAAAATATCCAATATTTATGGATTTACAAAGGATGAATCTTGAAATTTTAATTGAAGGTGAAAAATCTTATCTTTCTCAAATGAATGTTCAACCATCGATACGTGTGAAGATTAAAGTGGCATAGAAAAAAAGATGCAGAGTTACAAAATAAGGTGAGAAATGTTCTAGAATTCACACTTGATTGTGATGGGATAATAAATTTAGGAATCGAGGATGTGTTCCTCCCATCCCATAATTAAAGAAGGAGCTACTGGATGAGGCTCATAGTTCTTCATTCTCTACTCACCATGGAAGCACGAAGATGTATAGGGACATGAAATAGTACATATGGTGGGATGGCATGGAAAGAGATGTTGCGGAATATGTCTCTCGATGCGTGGTTTGTCCGCAAGATAAAGCTGAGAGACGGAAGTCTAAGGGGATGTTACAACCATTACCCATACCAAAATGGAAATGGGAAAACATCACTATGGACTTTGTCACTGAACATACTAAAACATCCAAAGGAAATAATGCTATCTGGGTTATAGTTGATCATCTTACGAAGTTGGCACACTTCATTGCTATTAGAGATGATTTATCTCTAGATCATCTTTCCATGATATATGTGAAGGAAGTGGTAAGATTTCATTGATTACCACATTCCATTATACATGATCGAGATCCGAGGATTAACTCATAGTTTTAGAGAAGTCTTCAGCATACTCTTGATACATAGTTATGTTTGAGAAATACTTATCATCCTAAGACAAATGGTCAGACTAAGAGAACAATTCAAACTCTAGATGATATGTTAAGATATTTCTCTAGGGATTTCAAAGGTGGTTGGGATCAACACCTCCCTTTGGTGGAATTTTCTTATAATAATATCTTTCACTCCAATATTCAGATGGCTCCTTATGAAGATCTCTATAGAAAGAAATGTATGACTCCAACTTGCTGGGATGAAGTTGGGGAAAGAAAGCTATTAGGACTTGATCTTTTTGATGAGATGACATAAAAGGTCAAATCTATTCAACAACACATAAGAGAATCTCAGAGTCGACAAAAAAGTTATGCCGATAACCGAATAAAATAACTAGAGTTTGAAGTAGGTGATAAAGTGTTCTTAGGAATATCTCCTTGGAAGAGAGTAATAAGATTTCGAAGGAAGGGAAAGCTGAACCCTAGGTATATCGGTCCTTCCAGAATTTCTGGATCAAGTTGGGAAGGTAACTTACATATTGGTACTTCCACCGAATCTCTCTCATGTTCATGATGTGTTCCATTTATCTCTGCTGAGAAATTACATACCTCATCCTTCACATGTACTCAGCTCAGAATTTGTACCGCTGGAGCAAGATCTTTCTTATGAAAAACAACCGATAGAGATTCTGGATCATAGTGAAAAATTGCTACAAAACAAGACCAGTCTCTTGGTAAATTTTTTATGGAGGAATCACCAATTATAAGAAGCTACATGGGTTCTTGAGGATATTATGAGGGAGAGGTATCCTCATCTGTTTGTTACAAAGTGACGAATTTCGAGGGTGAAATTCATTTTAAGGGGGGTAGAATGTAACACCCGAGCATTTTATGAGAAATATTTTGTTTTTATGTTACATACATCATCAAAGGAATGTTTCACTACACAGAACACCAGCTTGGCTTGCTTTACAAGGAATCATGACCTTCCTCGATAGCTTGTGTTGTACGCAATAACGAGTTTCAGTAAACAAGGATATGCTATTAAAATATTATTAAAACTAGCTTTTATGAATAGTAATACCCACTTTTTGAAATTTTATAAATTTTATCTTTCAAAATGGAGTTCATTTTTGGATTCATAATATCAAAATTATCCTAGCGTTAATTTTTGGTATTTTTCTGAAAACTTTCATTTTTTGACGAATAGTGAAAACATTGGGTTACGATTTAAAAACCAAATTTTTATTTAAATAATTATTTATTTTATTTAAATTTATTTTAGGTCAAAATTGATAATTAATACCTATATAAGTTCAATTCAATTCATTGGAGTCATTTTATAATAATTTTAGATATATGAAAATTTTATTGAACTTTTCACCGTCTTTTACCCACCTCCTAGAAGAATTTGAAAATTTACATAAAACTTAATTTTACCGCTTCTGTGAGTAGAATTTCAAATATCCGAGAGACACAGTTAATATCAAGGAGTAAAATGTGGTTCAATAAGATAAAAATAATTTGTGGTGAATAGTAACTTTTTTACTTTTGTTCCACAGTTAAACGCAAATAGGTTAATTAAGGGTAAAAATGATATTATTATTACCCTAACACATGTCATAATTATATTGGATAAGTTTAGTTCGACCAATAACAACCTTATGAATAAAATATGACCATTTAGTTCCACTTGGATTATATTAGGGTATTTATTATTATTTTATTTAAAGAAAAGTTCAAATAGATAAAATCGATGTTTAATCACTAAAACATTTTTAATATAGGGTGATACAGAAGATAAATTGTACTATAAATATTTATTATAAAGATAAAAATATTTCCTAAAAAATGGTATTTTATTTATAATTTGTAGACATTAAATAATTTATTTTAATTATGACACAATGATGATGCAATAATTACCTTATTAATGAATTATTAACATAATTAATATTATAAATACCCAAATAAATGTAATTTGAGACTTTTTATGAATTAAAAGAATTTTATAGGATAATATGACATGTTATGATTTATTTAATTAAATTTTTTCTAACTAATAATTATGTTATGATATTCACAAAAATCAAGTACCAAATAGTGTCAAAATTGAAATAAAATAGTTTTTAAAACAAATATTATATTATTAATTGGTATTTTATTCCTAAAAATCTATGGTTAGACCAAATGAATTATAAAAGGTTATATATATTAATAATGAACCACTTGGGGTTAATTTGTCTTGTTATAGTAAGTTTATTAACCATATAGTGTAAGAAAACAAGAAGACAGGGTAAAAGTAAAATTATTTAACTTAAAGTTAAATTTAAATGATAAGGTTAAAATAGTAACATAAACTTGTCTAAAATATATTGTTTGAGAGGATTTTGACCCAGACCCACTTTAACTTTGAAATAAATCAATTTGGAGATTTTAAAAAACGAATATGACTTTATAATAAAATAATATTTTATGTTTTTCCTAAGGTGACCCTCTCCTCCCTTATAAAAGGGAACCTCATCCCTCTCCTCATCACACCACATTGAGCCTTCATGCTCGGCCAAAACCTCCCAATATCTCTTCTAAACTTCCCTAGAAACATCCTAGAGGTGTTTTTCTTCTTGAAAGTCCATCTTTAGTGCCCTAAGAGGAGGTTAATTAGAGGCTCTTCAAAGAAGAGGTAATGTCCTTTACCGATTGTTTCAAATTTATTTCTTCTTCTAATTCCTCTTCTTTAGTTGTTTAATTATGAATAAATAACATATGTATCCCTAATATACTTATATGTTATTATAAATATTAAGAAACCCTATTTCACCTTCTATCCATCCTACGTAAAATGAAATCACCGTGTGTGCGTACGTATGGAATACCGTCTCCACGCTGTGATGTAATCTGTTTTCCACCACCACCTTAAATGGATAGTTATAATGGTGTAAATAATAACTATATATGATTATTGTAATGTGATATTGATTCTGAAATAGTATACAAATACTTCAATACAATTCCATGATCATGGGAATGATATCATCGCTTGTGTGTACGTACGGCCTATCGTCTCCACGATGTGATGCTACTCATTCTACATGATAATCGTTGAATAATTATTATATAAATGGATATTATGAATAAATACGATATATTTTACACTAATACTATTTTTTAAATGAGGTATCTATAACCTAATTTGGAGGACAATAATTTATTCGACAAGACATGCATAAGAACATAAAACAATGACCACCCGAATAACAAGTAGCAATCAAATATTACTAATAAGAAGATAAAAATTTGACCATGTATGATATAATAACAATGAATATGATTATATAATAAGACAATGACATTATTTAAATCATTATACATGAGTTTCGGAAACGTATGAAGCATATCGGACCTAAGGTAAGGGAAAATCTCACAATCACAATTTGTATCCGAGATTATTTATACTTCGGTATTTACTGGTGCATATTTAGCATCCACATCCATGTTTAATCAATATTTAATATTATTTCTATCCTCTTACAATTTGTTAAATCCAATTTTAAATATTAGTGGATTTTTAGTAAAATATATGAAAGGAATTTTTTGTCATTTTTAAGTATGAGATACTTTTTGACTTTTTCGGACAAACTACGAGAAGAATGGTTTTTTATCTTATACGGCATGAATGGATTTTTATGATTTCATAGAACATTATTTCTATGAAACTGACTTTAAATGTTTTTAATTTTAGTTTTAATTAACTTATTTTAGTTTAAAATATTATGACATGTTATGAAAGGAAAAATGTTTTGAAGAAGAAATGATATTTTCCTCAAGAATGGAGTTGAATAATTTAATCAAAATTATTTTCCGTCTAAGATAATATAGTTTCCTATTTCTATCCCTATTTTTACATTGATTTGATTATGTTATGGTGTCCTTTTATCTTATGTATTATATTATGATGGCATAATGCTTAAGAATCCCATTTTTATAACATGGGTTATGTTATGATGTATGATTTATAATCTTGTGGAACACATAATAATGGTATCATTATGAGATGGATGGGACCTATATCTCCATTCCAATGCATTGGGTAAAGATGTATATCTCATGAGATAGAAATGTATGGAACGACAGGTTAATCTAGTTCAGTGATACAGGAATGAAACATGGAGTGAACTCGTTTCCGAAATGGACTTTGTCCTCTAGGATAGTCTTGGAAATGAGTTTTGACTACTAATAAATGATTACCTATGATTATGTGTGTATGCCACAATGTTTAATGTTATGATTATTGGGATTAAATTTCACTACGATGATTTATCCCATGTAAGAAATTATGATCTCTTTTACAGGTTAAGATTTCCAAAATGTTATGTTCTTATAAATATAATGTGATTGGTATTTCTTTTGCTTACCCTTACTGAGCATTTGAGATCACACTTTTGTGTGTTTTCTTTTCCCCAGGTCAGGAAGAAGGGTATTATGTATGATATTCTAAAAGGGACTCTAGATATGATAAAATAAAAGGGAGACATTGTAGATGATTTATGAACCAGTTGTTTATGTTTCCCAGTTTCTAAATACACTATACCTGTATGGTCCTTTCTTGGTTTGTTATATGTTGTAATAAGTATGCATCAATTTTGATGTAATAACAGTGTATGTAAAGTATGGGTTGTTATAGCTTTCATTATACCACTTTTGGAAACTACTATTCCATTTCAACCATAAGTATGTCTGTGATTTGCAATGAACTATCATTGCTTACATGTATATTTATCTATATATACATGCACATTATAATATTTCCAAACATTTTATGGTATGATGTGAATCTGAAGAGGCACTAATAAGTATGAAGGTCATATCCAACCACTGGAGGTTCCAAATTAAATGAATCATATATTGATAGAAACAACTGTTATAAGAAATTTCGACATAGATCCTATAGTTAATTTTATAGTTCTCTCCACATAAACAATATATATTCAACAGGTAAATTATTACCTATATTATTAATTTTATTAAATATACAATAGTAACACATAATTTAATATTTAATTATGTAGATAAATGACAATAATTCCCTTCTGCAGAACACATAGGTTAGTAAGATATTATAAGCTGTTATATTACAACACTAACTATTTAATACTATGTACGAAAGTATTGTTTCATTAACATATTACATGAAATATTATAACATTTTTTCTCCACAAAATTCAGATATTGGTTACCCTTTCAACATTTGTGAGTATTGTGTTTCAAAATAATGGTTTGAATAAAGGAATAAAAAATGTAGTAGCATTCATATCCCATGTTTTACATTATATGTCAATCTGGGAAATATTTCATTAGAGTTATTTATACAATGTCCACAAAAACTTAGAATAATACATTTAAATAAATTCTCCAAACTGTCATGAACATTAAAAGACCACATGCACATTTAGAAGTCTATGGTTTGATTCCAATCAAAGGGATGGAAATTTGAAAAATCTGTGAAAAATGGTGGTTCACCAAATATATTTATATTAAATGGACAAAAATTACCACCTCATCAGAAATTTATGACCTCCTAATAATAAACACCCATATTTTCATAGATATATGTGTGTGAAACATTAGATTAATGTCAAAATAGAATATAAACCACCATGAATCTTTTAAATTTTGTGGTAAAAAATCCTTGAATATATGGTATTTCATTTTAATTAACACATATATCATATGCAACCTAGATGAAAGAAACCAAAATTCTACTATTGACATATACGATGTTGAGAATCTCAAAGATATGATTAATGAAAACAAAAATTTAGAACATAAATTAAGATATGTAAGGGATGTTATTGAGATTCATGGAGTTACAAATTTAATGTTTTTTCTTCTTAATAGAATCAGAATGGATGCACCAACATATAATATAAAAACCACATTCGTGACAATAATTTTCATTTTATGTGACATTAAATATCGTAGTTATGAGAGGGATTTCATCAATAATAAAAAAGGTTGGGAATTTAAATCCATAGAAGATATTTACCCTTTGTAACTTCTATTTCAATATCCATTGATTTTCAATTGTGTAGAATAAATTTATGTTAAAAAAATCTAAAATAATGATACACTCATTAATACAAGTGAAATAATCTATAATTTAGCAATGAAATAGTATTTTTATTTTCACTTTCAATTTGATTATAATGATTCATTGCATTTTTTTTATTCTACAAAAATAATGAAAAGGATTATTATATATGATTATATAATAATTGAGCCTCAAATAATATATTTTATTCAAATTAATTATATGATCTTGAGGTATGAACTATACTATGGGTTGCATGATGATTTTTTAGGGGTCACCATGATGGGTCTTTATAAGGGAAGAGTATAATTTTACCTTCTTATATTTACAGGTGGTGCATGGTATATGATTCAAAATTTTCATGATTATTTTTCATTTTTTAATTTGGTAGGGTATCAGTTTTATTATCATTTACAATTAATCTAATGTCGAAAAAAATTTCATGATTTGATAGAGTAAACAATCTTCTCTCATCGAACTTTCCACATATAGTGTCATGAATTTTCAATATTATTTTCTATAAAATTATGAAATATTTATGAGAGGGATGTTTATTCAGAAAATCTCTGAAATGTACAAATATTTTTCAATACAATTATATATCTATACAATGAATGTTGTTGATTTTTCACATTACATGTTCATTTATTTATGGTATTTTATCCAATGTAGCTGTCTGAATTTTATTATTTCAGGAAAGAGTGTTTTAACATGTAGAAGTTAATTTAATTTATTATAATTAAGAAAATGTTATCACAACAACAAGAATTTATATAAATTCTTATACTGAAATTCAAAATAAAGGTTCCTTCCCAAAACATCAGGAATCAATAGCTGATTTTATGATCCATGAACCTTGTGGTGATGCAAATCATCTCTCACAAAGTATGTGGATTGGAAAATGAAAAAATGGCTTTCCAAATAAATTTAAAAAAAACTAATGATGATAGTTATATTAAATATCAGATATGAAATTCTATAAGTAATGTCATCAAGAATGGAATTTTATTGAATAATCAGTTTATTGTCCAATAAAATCCAATTTTTCAGTTGAAGTACATAGATAATCTAAATGTAAAAATGGGTAATCAATTATCTTCTATCAAATACCTATATAAATATATAATCATGGGTCATGATCTTGTCATAGTATAACTATATGACACAAATAAAAGATAAATGTTAGGAAATAGTGTATACGGTATTAAAATGTATTATGAATGTCAACAAATATCACATTTTGAAGCATTTTAGAGGATATTATCTTATTATATCCATTATATATATATTATAGTTGACATGTATCATATTCAGTTAACATGTCAAAACACTACCCCCCACGCAATAGGTGAAAATATTGAAAACATATTGAATAAGAGCAACATTTCTAATACCATGTTAATAACTTGTTTTGAATAAACTATGACATACCTAGAGGATAGAAGTCAAAATTATTCATAATTCCCAAAAATATTTTTTATCAAATATTTTGATAAAAATTGGTATTATCACAAGAAGGAATTTTGTATTGGTATACTGCACATTATGCCAGCTACAAATTTAGATCCATATTTCTTGTGGATACTTTTCAAAAACTTTATAGGTGATACATCAGATGATTCAATTATAATAGGTAACAACATTACACAAAAAACATTAAGGTAGTCCAATTAATCATTGATATTATAAACTAATTCCCATGAGTTTATTGAATCACTAAATGATGTATCTAAATGCGGAATGCGGTACACATTGCAAATACTATTTATCAGTATATTAATTTCAAAAAAAATCATGACATGATATTTCCTAGTAGGAAACCTAGGACATCCTAACTGAAGATATCCTATATGTATAATGAAAAAGGTTTCAAAAATAAGATACAAAATGTTAATTTATCTCTATATTTTTTATATAGAAAAATAATGAATCGACCATTATTATTTGTTACAATATATTTATTATATTATTAAAATATTATATTATATAATAAATTATAATGATAATAATAATATAATTCATGGTGAAAAAAATATGTATATTGGTTATAACTACCGAGTGAGAGTATTTGAAAAGATAAATAAACAAATTTATGATTTTTATTCATTCTATATATTATTAATATTTGATTTCTAGACATCCTTTGACCCTATAGTAAAACAGTTTTCTATATATGTTATATTAGTTTTGTACTTATTGTATCTTAAATTAAATCATTTCATTATACCTACTTAAGGTGATAAATGAATAAATCTATTTGTTTATTGTTTTGTAACACTTCTACCCTATCATATAGATTTTACTCTAAAAGATATTCAATGGAAAATCAATGCTAGGATTGAAATATAAAACATTCTATACAGGAATGGTATATATGGTTCTTGTTATCCTATAATGGAAGTTCCATATAAATCAATTTAAAATACCCAAATTTTGTTTATTGTAGTATAACTTAATTGAAAAGTTAAACAACATCATAATGAGTACAAATCAATAAATATTAGGCTTACCATTGAATAAAATAAGTAATGTGTATCACCATGTCTGTATTATTTAGTCAAAAAAATCGGTTTATTGTCATATAAATTATTTAGTCAAAAAATTTGGTTATCTAGGATTAGGATCCAATTCTTCATAAACATAGCTTCAAACATGAGTCTATACATAGAGAGATATATTTTTTGTAAAAATGAAAATGATTCAATGATTCCATTTAGAGGACTAAGAGTTGTCTTTGGTGGATGTTTCAGAAAAATACTCCATGTAATACATAGTAGTCAATGAAGTGGAATTTTGTTTGCATCTATAATGTTATAATATATAGATAAATACTATCCGGTTTTAACATTGACAAGAAATTTTAGGATAAATTTAAATGATACCAATGATGGTTCAAATGTTGTTCATGAGTTTTATAAGCTGTCTTTATAGATTAGTGTAGGTCATTTTGGTGATCTCAACAATGGTGAATAAATCATTAAAATTCCATCAAAATATCTTCTAGAAATGAATTATTACCGAGTTACTGCAGCTACTGAGTGTGTATACCCAAATCACAATTATAACTATGGATAGGACTCTTATTTTATAGGTCATTCTATACTATCCCCAACCTATGTCATTGTTGAGGAAGTAAATGTCTACAAATTAATTCTTTATACATTAGAAAGTTATTATTATTTTAGATTTGATTCTATTTGTACTGTTATTTATGATATAGATAGGCTTGAGAAAATATATACAACTTATATTTTCAATGGTATCAATGTCTTTGTGCTTCCTGAACCCAAAGTTACTTTATAGATCGGTGTACCCATTATATTTCATAGAAATGTATATCGACAAAATAAATTATGTAATGGTAGTCTTATGATTGTTACACATGTGGGTGACCATACCATTAGAGCAAAAATTCTATGTTTCTGTTATTCCAGATAACTACCATTCATTCCGTGAAGAAATATGACACAATATCGCAAAATTTTTCCTTTAAAATTACTATGAACATAGTATAATTTAATTGTTTCATATGAAATGACTACAAAAAACATTCAATGCTAGTATTTATCTTATGTTTCCTTGTATCATCAAAAGCATGTCTCATTTCATGAAAAACATTATTTTTTTGTATCTATGGACATGTAAAAGAGGGGGTTGAAAATAGTTTTGTTGTTAAAAGAGATAACCTAGCCTCTAATTTCCCACAAAAAAATTTCTATAGAGAAGATTTTTATAAAAATTAATAGGTATATTTTAATTTATAATAAATACATTTCAATTTTCTTATCCATTGATGATATTTAGATATACATTACATCTATTACTACTTACTATGTAATAATATTAATATAATTTCAAACATATAATATTAAAAAACTATCATAATCAATAACTCATTTGAATGATATTACTGTTAATGATGATGAATCATTGTAGATATAATTCCATGTACTAAATCTATGGTGAAACTCATCAACCATGTTTGATGTAGCTATTTTCGAAATGATTCATTAGGAGAACAAGTGAGTTTACTATATAAACATGTTATATTTTTATTTTATTTACATAACACAGTTATAATGTACTAACATTATAACAAGTCATTATTCTATAGCAATGATATGTGATATATATTTTTAAAATGGATTTGTCACCAGTGAAAACTAACTACTATAAGGGACAATGATAAATGGTACAGTTACAAACCACTTCCTAATCAAAATGTGAGAATCACTCATTCATGAAGGCTTCTACTACATTATACAAAACATTCATATTTCTCTTAATCAGGGAATCTCTAATTGAGGAAAATAAAATATTATAGTCTATTTTTTTACTTAAACAATGTATGTTTGACCAACTGAAGTTCAAATGATAATTTTCTTTTTCTAATTCACTTCTTTAGATTACATTGTTCAGAAAAAGGTTTTGGAACTCTTATTTGGTACATTTCATTTGTAAAAACTTTAATGAAATTCTATGGTTATTCAATGAATGATTACTAATTTTTTAAAAGAACACATTGTGAAAAAATACAACTACCACTTCATAGTCTTATGGTTGGTCATTTCTTATAAATACTATTTAATTTTTTAACACTATCATAATGTTCTACTGTTTTCAAGTGGTTTTAAATTATATTTTATTTTTTTAGAAATAATTGGACATCTAAATCATTTATAAGCTATATAGTGTATCAGTACTACTATCTAAAATATAGAAATTGATTTATAAGATTTATGGTTTTCATGTTTCTCCTCTCACTTCATTTAATCGAAGTATTCAAATTTACAACAATGTTTATGTATATTCTTATAGAGACTCAGGAATTAAATATTGCTTATATGGATTGTTTTCAATCATAATAACACATTACATGAAAAAAATTACTAATCTATTGTAGATATCTTCCAACAGGTCATAGAAAAGAGATTGATTTGTATGCTTTCTAGACATATATTACCACATCTGTCTATCTATTTGTTGGTCTGTTCAAATATTCAACACTTGAAAATATTCTACTATTCTTGATCTTTTTTTATGATCTATTTATATGAAAAAACTAATTCATCAAACTATTTATCATCCTTGACATTCAAATAGTCCAAACATAAAAAAAGTATCATGTTCAATGTTTTTACTTTCGGAGCATTTTTTATTAAAAAAACTAACATCAATGATGAATTATCATGAAAATATTTTTCTAATTCTTTTTATTATGAATTTTTTAGATATGGTTTGATCATTCAATAACAATTTCAATGTCCAAAATCAGCACATTCTAATAGTTATATTATGCCTCTTCTTTATTATCACAATGAAAAACAATTTCTGATGATAAAAAGTGTTTCGAGGTAAGTAAGATATTCATAATTTTTATGTCATTATGTAGTCATCATTACTGTATAGATAAGTCATACAATACTCTATAAATTAATATAATTATATTTTTATTTTTAGCGAAAAAGGTGTTTGATTCACCATACAACAAAAAATGTTCAATGAACACATATCGGGTATTTTGAATCATGAAACTCGTTTATAAAAAAAGTAAAAAAAATACTGATGTCATAATTTGGTGCCAGAATTGAACAATATGACCAAAATGAACTACCTCTAGGTTGCCATTTTTGTTTCTCATTTTTTCTAATTATTACATAGATATATCCTTAGTATACAGCTATAACACTATTTAAATAACTCATTGAATAGTGAAAATATTAAATCAAATAGATTTAGAGTACTACTTTTGAGGACATATCCCAAAGACAAACATTCAGACATTATCTTAGACAGAAAGGCCACTCAATTTATAGTAATAATAGCTTCTCAGTATAGATATTCCTTGATATAAGTCAGATTATTTAACTTTATTTTTAGTAACATATTTTTAGTTTATTTAAAAGCACACTACAATTCAATCACAAATTAGGATGAGGATGATTTTTCTTTTTCTATTAGAGAAAACATTTTTGTATCAATAAGTGTTTTGTTTTTAATTGATGAACCATGTTACAACATAACAAATTATCATTATTCCTTAGAAAATAAAAAAATAAAATTTTCACTTCATCAATATTAATGAAATTTTATGAGTAATTTTCATCAATGCATTGAAAACATCCATATAACTAGTTATTTTAATTTCTAACATCACATTAACAACTATATAAATTTCACAAAAAAAAAACTTCTTTTTATCATATTATATATGATAATCATTGTAGTTAATCATCACAGGTTTGTATTACCATAAACCAATTCCATGTAATAATTTTAAATATTTACATTTTTATAATAGAAAAAAACCAAATTATTTAAATATTCATTAAACAATTATTCTATATGAACATAAATTCATTGTATATTTAGGTGTCAGGTGCAATAATGACACTAGACATGTTACAAAATAAAGATTGCATTTCCTCAAGTATATGTTTTTCTATTCATTGACTTTTATTTTCATTACATTAATGGATTATATAATTATTATTTTTAGTTCAATTTACATTTTATGGATGATAAAAACACACTAAATGTTTTCTTTTAAATTACCAATTGGTAAATATTATAATTTTAAATAAATGACTAATGTTTTCAGAAATTTTTTCTACATATTTCATGGATTCTATTCTACATGTAGAAAAATAATTTGAGTGTGTTTAATGCTGATGATGCAATCCAATGACGTGTTACAATGTCTCGAGACTCTTAAAAAACAACATGGCATGTTGATGAACTATGTCCCCATTTAAAATAAAAATAAAAATACTAAAAAAATTATTGAATTTTTTTTATGCAAATTCATGGAATTTGAGAAACCAATCTAAATCTGTTATTTTTAAATTATCTTTTACAATTTTATATTCAGTTTTAAATATACATTTTTAATGTAATAAAAAAACATGTAAAAAACCTATAATGATAACATTTATCCTTCTTGATGTGTATATATTGTACTATGAACAAATTTACCAGTTTCATTTTTATCAATTATTATTAACTTTAGTATAGAATCAATTTATTATCATCCAACATCTAAAATTGAGGGTACACTATAAAAATATTCACCCAAAATCTTTCTAGATAATACTAAAAAAATTATTAATATATTGTGAGTATGAAGGGAATACTAGATGATGTCAAATAATTTTTCTATTTTTTCAAGTGCTAACTTTTTTTTGGTTAAATAATATATCTAAACATATTCTTATCTTTTATTTGTATCAAAAAAATACCTATTATGTTACATTCATAATAACATGTTTCATGTCTTAATGTTATTAATCACATTTTCATATTTAAATTTTAAGATATTTTATAGATATTTTTTCCTCTGTGTTGAAAATAAATTTTCAGTCATTTTAATATATAATTTATGCCAACTACTACAGTTATGAAGTCTGAGAAAGTTCTATAACTATTCCAATATTATCTTTCACTAATGTGATAATTATAAAATATTTTTAATTAATTTTCATTATTAATATACCAATCTATTAATGTAATTTTAAAATTTAATTTTATTTATAATGTTGTGTGTATACTTGGGTGAGGGAATAGATTTATAATAAAATGTGGGATAAGATAATATAAGATGATAAATATGATATCGTAAATTTTAATATGGTTTTGTTATTAATTAATAACATGTATTGAACCATTATAAAGGTGGTTTTGTTATGTATAGTGGAAATCAATCCAAATGTAATAGTTATTAAAAAATTCTTTAATTTTCTAGGATTTTTATGTTTATGTCTATATTTGGGAACATTTTTCTTCCATGTACAAGTTTCATTAAAATCGTCTCCAAATGGAATTTGTTGTTATGATATAAAATTTTAATTCATTGTTAACGATATTATATTTTTTTAAATTATTTTAATGGGATATTATTGACATTTTTAAATGAGGTATTTTGTGGGTTTTCGATAGAAATATACAAGGAATGTTTCATTTTAACTTCCGCATCATTAGAATATTATTCATCCATCATACAACAATACGGTTTAAAATCTTCAATAAGATGTTTAAATTGTTATTTTTAATGAAAATTTTTTCTTCTATGATTGTGTGACCTTCCAAATAAATAATTTCAACCTAAAAATATTATTTTTGCCAATAAATTTCAATGATTGTATTTGAGTGTTTTAATCAATGTCATTTTACTTTTGTTGAATTTTATTTTTAATTGAATTTTATATATTATGATATCACCTAAAATATTTTATTTTATTATTTATTACGAGTTTGAACATGGATGTTCGATTTTGATACCATTCACCAAATTGGTTTTTGATTATGTTTTGTAATTACAGAATTATGTTTTCATTTAATATGTATATGTTTTTATGACTAAAACCATTCATATGAGGAATGAATTAGAGTTAGAATGTGAAGGGCGATGCCCACAATATCCAATTGATTCATCGGTATCTCACATGAGACAAACCATACATGGATTTTTTCCTAGCCTTACCCATTAATATTCAAATGACTTGGCCAATTCCATGACGACATATTTTAGTGGTCTATAATTATGCATTCTATCATTATTATATAAGGTATTAGATTTTATTTATTTATTTGATTAGTATAATTTCCTTTGATATGATTATTAGTTTATTGGATATCTTATATGGATTTTTTTATCATGTTATATGAAAGACATATTAGGATAATGTAATTTATAAATTGATATCTCTTTTTGTAACCTAAATTTCAAAATAATAGTTATTTATAATAGAATATTCTATATACATACCCATAATTGGCATCTGAGCTCAACCCTTTCAAAGGCTTTGTTTTCCCAAACAGCCGAAAACATAAAATTTGATTGATATTCTGTTTTAAACACGGAGAATAATGGTGTTTTGAAAGTATTTTATATGTTTTAGTTTATTCATTAAATTATAATATATGATTCATGTCTAGAATATGGTTTCCAAAATTGAAAAACTAATTACTCATTACGAATTATAATCTTGTATCGTTGACAATGTAAAAAATTGAAACACTAACAATGGACTTACGGGTCCTTGGTGTATAAATATTGACCTTTTAAAATGTTTTATTGATTACATTTTTCCAAATTTTGAATAAATTAAATTAATATTCTTGGTCATTTTCAATATAATGCTTATTTTTCTTATACCCAAAATGTTATATAAATCCTTGTTTTTACATGTATAAGTTGTCCAAAATTTTTCTTCATCTTGAATCTTCAATGTTTTAACATTTATTATAAATTTCATAAATTGTTATTTTCAAAATAAATTATATTCAAAATGATTGGTGGTTTTTAATAAAATATGTGATTTTTGTGGTGCAATAAATTTTTTCATCAAGAATAATTTTTCTTCAAATTTTAATGTATATAAATTCATTCATGACATCATCTATTTATTTTACTTTTGATAAAAAATTAGATATATTTTGTTGATATAATATATATTATTTCATTGATTGTTTTATGGCTAGTTTGATTGATGATGTACAATTTTATTACCATGTACCAAATTAATCTAGAATATTTACCATCATGATTATTTGATTGGGGTATGTTTTATAATTTCATCTGTTTTTTTCTGTAATTTCTATTATTTATTAAGATTCACCCATTTCATATTAGGGGTCCATTAGAATTAATAATTGACATGTGGGTTCAAATTATAGATAGAACCTATATTCTTTAGAATATATCACAAGATATATCATTTCACCATATTGAAGGGGTTATAGTCCAAATTTATAAAAATTTATTATTCAATGTTGTGATAGTTTGTTTCAGATATCAGGAATTATGTATCACCATAATTTTGATATAAATTATTATAGTTCATATTATTATTCAAATAATTATAATATACATGAATATGTTTCAATATTATGTTATTATTTATTTGCATTTATTTTATTGTAATTTATTCCGTCCATATTATAATGAAGTTATTGTTTAAATGGATTTTATTTAAGTTCATTAAGTTTATATATTAATTAAGATTATTAACTCTAAATTGGATCCACTGTTTTCTTACACTTATAGTGAATGTTTTTTTATAACATTGTTGTAATTTATTTTATCTATGATATGAGGTAGTTTTTTGTAATTGGTATGAAAGGATACGATATGAGTAAATATGGAGTTCTCAATTAATACGCTTTTATTATATCATATTTATATTTTAATTTTAATTTCATGTTTGTATCTAGTATACTATGAATAATAACTGTACGGCCCATCGGTATATGATTACTAGTATCTAATATGAATGTAACAATGTATATACTAACTATGTGATACATTGTTAATGGTATTTACACATCCATTGATATAATTAATCATAATAATGTTAAATATTATGAATTTTAATTTTAGGATATCAATATCCCAAGACAAAAAATTTGTTTTTTTAGAAATTATAAATCCCTATGTTTCAACTATGTTAGATGATCAATTTAATGATAGTTGTTTTTGTCTCAGTAAATCCTATAATATTTTAATCTTCCTTAGTGGTAGATATTAATAATTTAAAATATGATTTCTCCATCCATTTAGACCCAATATTAATTGAGACATCATAGGAATAAATGGATCTATTTTAATAGAAACGATTCCATGTTTTTTATTTTAATGGTTATTTCACAGATGGTGACTTCCTTCATTATGATCTCTATTTACTCTAAATAACACCATTCTAAAAATACTTGTTTTAGATAAAGAAACACAATGATTATAAAATAATATATCATCATAAAAATAAATATTAATATATTATTGATATTTACAAAAAGTGTCCATAAATCGTAAATTATCAATACCATTTCTCAAATACCAACTATATGTGCACGACCTTAAAAAATTCTTTTCAATTGATTTATGAGAAATGAAATTTATCTTTTTTATTAAAAGACATATTTTTAGAATATATTATTATATATTATTTTCTTCACCGTTAAATTAATTTATATTACATCACAATGTTTATACATCCACTATGTATCGATTTTTCAAAGAATAATAAATTTTATTTGGATATAACAAGTTTATTTTCAAAGAATATTTTCAAAATTTTCATTCTGACCTCATCCTTGTCCCTAACCATCCTCAAGAAAAGGTGAAAAAATTATATATATGGTATGTGGAAAAAATCCAGTAATGTACAGATAAAAATAAATAAATAATCAGGTTATCCAATGAATACTCATAAAAAATTTCTTTTTTCATAACAAGCATTTATCCAACATAATCATTGTTACCATATAAATCATCTTCTATGCCAAATTTTTTTATAAAACTTATCATAAGAGATCATAAATGAAAAATAATTTAAAAAATATTTCAGTTTTATTAATGAAAAACAAATGATTTATATTACACAATGTTTTAAATTACACACATAAAAAGCAGCATACAACTGTCTTTAGTCATATAAAAATTAGTTTAGCTTTTAAAATAATATGATTTATACCAATAATAGTGACATCCAGTCTTGGGTTCTACTAAACGTTGACCCGTGCTAGTTAGCCACATGCTCCCAAGCATGCCTTCCCATATTCCACAGGGATCCCACCTATTGCATGGGTTTTGTAATTCAGTCCTAGGGTGATTAACCCTATATTATCAGAATAAATTTCCAATGGATGTAAGAAACAATAACCAAGTGCAGAAGTGTATAAGTAACTTGAAAAATACACTATCATGTTATAATCCAAACCAAACATAATAATACTCAAATGAAAGGTAAAACATTCTATGAAAATTAATGTTTCTTGTTTCTATAATGAAACTCAAAGTAAAGACCCAAAAACACTATATAGTTTCTAAACCACATCTGGTTACGTATCCCATTATCTGATCTCAAACAATAACGTATCCTAGGGCCATTCCCTTATCATGTCCTACAACAATAATGTCTACTCGTGGTCTGATATAGTTTCCCAAATAAGGTGGGAGTATAAATCCATAGGTTACCACCAAAGGTGTCTAAAAAAAGTCCATTCAATAGATAGGGCATGCAGTTTATGATGAAATAAATACAATGCATAGTTAAATTGCTATTTCATTTCAATTAAATCATTAATCATCACATTGTTTCCAGTTTCAATTCTTGTTTCCCATTTGACTCATCGTTTATTAATATCATCCATTTTGTATAGGTCATCATGCATGTCCCCCTAAATAACATTATGTGTAGGTCACCATGTCAGTCACTCTATATCTCATTCGGTGTAGTATGTCATTATAAGAACCTAATAATCTCATTACATGTATGTTATCATGAATAGAACTCCAAAATCTCATGCCCTGATAACTTTTGGGGAGGAACTCCATGTCCAAGTATCATCTTCTAATCAGTCTAGAATGCCTTTTCAATAACCAAAAAACTCATACATTTAATCATTCATTATATCACTAGAACTTTCCACATCATTCCATTACTAATATAATGATTTTTTAAACATTTCAAAGGCCATTAGATATCTCAACAATTATCCAATCACATAACCCATTAATTCATTAGTAAAATAATTAATCAATCAACAAAATTATCATTCCATAATTAATTTGTCACAAATAATTTCCCATATTAAATATAAACATGTCATAATCATTTCTCACAACTATTTTTCAACAATCAACATCATTTAAAATAATTATTTATCACAATTAATAATCCTTGATCAACAACATGGCACATAATTAATCCTCACAGTTAATTATATTACATAGCCTATCAAAATTTCATAATTTATTCCCCCTAATTAATTATCATAACACAATAAATTATGTATCTCAAATAAAATATCTCAACACATAACATATCTCCAAAATTTCTATTTGGGAAACCCCCTTAATTTTATTCATGATTCAATTATCAATTAATCACTACGGAAAACACATGCCAATTCCTCATTCTTAATTACTCCAATTTAGGAAATCAATCATCAAGGGAAGCTATGATAAGATAAACACACAGACACATATCAAATCAAATCAATAGGATATTGATTTAGGCCTCCTTCTTCTATTTATTGATGGAAGTTATCCAAAAAAATCCCCAAAATCCATGCGGCACAACGTTGTAGATCTAGCTTCGAGTTTAAATTGCTTAAAGAAAATTAATATCATAATAATCATGATCTTGCAAAACTAGAACTAGATCCAAAATCCTATATATAGATATAAAATGATAGGTTTAGATCCATGGAAACTGTGGAGATCTTATCTAAAAATATCATGGAATGATAGAAGAATGAATGGGATGAGATCCACTAACACATTAGATAGTGGATCTTCAATATGATCTTTCGATCTTGAAGAACAGTGTTTGGATCAAGTGGGAATCCCTTAGGAAGGCTCTATGAAAACCTATCTTTTTTCAAGTTTCCGCCCAGATAAAAATACGAAAGTCAATGGGGGGGATAGTGGTTTTAAATTTTTTTTTTATATATAATATTCTACATTTGTGGTTTCATGGGAAGAGGCTCAAAGTTAGGGAAAACTGTGATCCAACAGTGGAGACCACTCTATCATGTTTTTCAAGGTTGGAATTGTATATTTGCACAGTTAGAAAACCCGTGTGAAAACTTTGTAGACCTCTCTTTACAGTTTCACATGATTGGCACAAATTTGTTGCACGGTTTTTCTAACTATGCACAAACAGTTCACAGCCTACTGTCCTTTGGATTTTCAAAAAATATCACTCTCACTCACCATAAGAAACTAATCCAAAACAAATGTACTCAATAACTTCATAAAATTACATGAAAATTTTTCCACGATGACACTAGAAAATGGCAGAATATTACAATATCAATACCTCATAATTGATTTTCCTCGAGATGCACTCCCAACCATCACCAATATTTTGGGGCCAAAATATTGGTCCATTAATCCCTCATTTCTTCTTCCCTTTCCCATTTTTCCTATTAATCACTGACATGTTTCCATAAAACTTGAACTAATGGAATGGTATTTCCACATAACAGTTACTCACTACGACCCCGCACACATAATAGATTCTCTTCTAAGGATGTGTCTATATAAATATCCACCTTTTCCACATTAATCACATGATAAGGGTCAAGGAAATACCGCCATAGTTATGGTACATAAAAAACATCATGTATATAACTGAATTTCTGTTGAAGGGATAATTGGTACGCCAGTAGCCCAATTCTCTAGAGCACATCAAATGGTCTAACAAAACTGGTCATCATCTTAACATATCTATATATCCGTTGGTGACCCAATACAGTTGACACTCAATTGAATACATGATCACCATCTATAAAATCTAGGGGTCATATCCGCCTATAATCATACAACCTTTTCTTACTTTTATTCATAGAATTACATTTCCAAATCAACTTCACCTGCTTTGATGTCTCCGGAATGAGACACAGTCCCAACTGATCTTACTCACCCACCTATAACCAACATATAAGTGGTCTAAAATGTCTTCCATAATGTTCATCATATTTTTCTATCTGTATAGTTTCATGATAAGTGTTTTTATATGAAAACATTACAAAATCCAAGTTCATATCCCAATAAACACCAAAAGAAAACACACATGCTCGTAGCATATCCACTAACCCTTGTATGGTATGCTCAAACAGCCCATCATTCTGTGTGTGGAAGGCCATACTTAACAGAATATATGAACCAAGTTCCATCTGTAATCCCTATTGATGGTGTGATGTAAAGATTGAATCATGATCCTAATCTTTTGTTCAGGGAACCCCCTGAAAATGAATAATGTCACATACATATATTTCCCCCAACTATTCTATTGTAATGATTTATCTGATTTAAAGTATATATTCTTCCTTGATTACAAGATCCACAATGAGAAAAATATCACCAATCTTCCATTTCACATACTCGTAGGAACAACAACCCAATTTTTTACATAGAATATAACATCCTCATCATTTATCTAGTCTGAAGGAATCTCCCCAACATAAATTCTTTCCCACAATGATAAACAGTTTAGATCATCATACTTCATATCCCTGATCTACCTTAGAAATGTATACACCACATCAACAGAAACCAAATTCATCCTCTCCTAACTCTCCAGAACTACCACCTGCATTTCCAATAGAAAAGTATTCATATTTCACTATTCACTAGAATCATTTTTAACTGAGTCTGATATTTCATTCTCAAGGTGTAATCAACATTATTCCCCATCCTATGTGTATATACATGTTTAACATCAAATGACTACGTATAGTATACCAATCTTTATTTCCAAATATTCATCTCACTATGTAAAATGATATACATCAATATTTTCTGATATGTAAAATATATAAAATATTATCCCAAAGGATAGTATTTCCAACACATAATAGCATAACCCACTACTTCCAACTCGAGTTCATATATAGGGTAATTCTCTTCATGTGGACTCAACTACCAAGACTCGTAAGAAATGACTTGATCCCCATACATCAACACAACTTTGAGTCTGATCCAAGATGCTTCAAAATACATTGTGTAATCCTCACTTGACTCAGGTAAGATCAAAATTGGTTCTGATGGAAAGAACATGTTAAACTCTTGAAAAGCATCCTTATATTCTTCTGCCCAATCAACATTTACCGATGTCATTGTCCAAAGTAATAATGATGCAGCCAATCAGGAAAAGTTCTATATAACCTAGCTCTGATGACCAGATAATCCCAAAAAACAATGGAAATCAAAAACATTATTGTGATTCTTCCATGAAACCACTTCCTTCACTCTTTTTGGCTCCATTACCATTACTTCCTCCGAAACAATGTACCCTGAAATGTGTAACCTGTCAATCCAAAACTGACATCTAGATAGCTTCGCATATAGTAGATTCTCTTTCGTTGTAATCAAGACAATATAGTGATGTTAGAAATGATCATCCATAGTCATTTAGTACACCATGATGACATCCAAAAACACCACCATAAAATAATATAAGTAGGGATGAAAGATAAGGTTTTTTAAGAACATAGTCACTGCTGTATCATTTTTCAATCCAAATGGAATTACAAAAATCTCATGAATGACATACCTACTCTTGAAAGTACATAGTGGTAAATCAGAGGTCTAATCCATCACCAAATCATTTCCTGATCTCATATTGATCATTTATAACACACAATTCAACTTTATCATGTAAAACATATCATCGATATGTGGTAGAGGTTGTCAGTTATTGACGATCATTTTATTCAACTTCCAGTAACTGACACACAAGCATAAACACACTCTGGCCTTCTTTAAAAATACATGTGTCCCCCAAGGAGACATACTTGTATGGATAAACAATTTATCATCTTACTCTTCCATCTGCGTTTTTATCTCTTGGTGTTTAGTTGGTTCCATTCTGTATAGTGGGATACATACCGTCTCAGCACCCAACATGATCGCATTAGTTAATTCAAAATCTGTATCAAGTGGAAACCAAGAAAAGAATTCAGGAAAGACATCATGAAATAGTAAGAATACTAGGGGAAGAATGTTTTGCGTACAGCTCCATTCATCTAGCCAAAGACTATCAACTTTGGTTGTGTGGTCTGCATGTTGTTGAGTAATTAGCTGAGCTCATCCTGTATGTATATCCCATTCTCTATGATGAACATACCGGTCAACCTTAAGAGACACAAAGGACACTCACTTGAAGTAACAATCTATGCATGCTTGTTTTGCAATGAGAAAGCCCATACCCATAATCAGGTTTAATCATGTTGTAAAAAGGATATTAATATCCCAAATAAAATGATACTCTCCAATCTGTACAGAATATTTCCTGTATAAATAGATATCCATTGACCATGCTCCCAATGGTTTATCGATATTCCTTACCACTCTTATATACTCAATCTCTAGGCTCATATCATAATCATGATTTATAGATATAAGGGAATGAGAGGAACTCGTATCAAACATGATAGTAGCTAATCTAGAAGAAACTAGAATAGTAATTATCAGTATTGATTGACCATCCTCGCTTCCATAAAGTGTAGGCTACAAGGCATGTAATTGTCTTTCCCATTATCCATGTGATTTCTTCTGACTCCCTTGATTACCACCACTCTGTTTATACGGGCACATATGACCTGAATCACCACATCCAATACCTTTATTGCCGATGCTAGTAGAACTCCACCTTCCAGAACAGTATTGAATAAAAGACCCCCTAACAAAACTCTGTCTCTGTGAAACATCTCCTTCAGCACCACCTGCACCTGAATCCTGCAAATCTTATATTGGTGTACCATCATGCCAAAAAAATGACACTCCACTAGTTGACGAGGACAATGTGTTCCATAGTGTCCCTGTATACTACACTGTTGGAAAAAACATGAGTAATATCCATTTCAACTCTTCCTCCTAACTTTCCACCATGATTTCCACTGCCCTGACTAAGGTTCTCATAATGACACATTCTTCTCTCAAAAATAACACTCTCTGATCGTCTAGTGATAGCTACTTGTCCGATAATGGAAGAATCCATCAGGATCATATCATAATTGGGAGACTGATTAACCACTTCTGAGATTATCCTCATCCTAATGATATTTACCTGGGACTTAATTTCAAATCTACTTCTGACCTAAAATATTTTTTCCAATCAATCCTCATATGCTACCAAAGCAGGAATGAAACACTATAAATCTATGAATTGTTCAGAATAATACATTATGAACTTTCTCCCTTGGGACATATGCCTAATATCTAAAGCCTTATCTTGTCATAGCCTCTTTGGATAGATGTTCTCCAAGAACATCTTTAGAATTTCCATCCATAACATATCATCAGTCTGGCTAGATCTTAATTGTATGTCCCAATAGTGCTTCATTCTACCGGGTATCATATAAGCACCCAACATGAACCACCTCCAAACCAGGCTCCCCAAGTGGTTAGTTATCATTTCATTATATTCAATACATAAATCATCTCCCTTATGTCCACTATCTCTAGTAAAAGTAGAAGGGTGCTCCAACTAAAACTCCCTTGTAACCTTGAAAAACTTTTCGGAATCTACCCTGGGTCTTTTTCAATATATAGCTGAAATAAGAAATGTTCCCTTAGATGATCTCCCCGTCCACCTCATACTTCACCAATGGTGCATCATATTCTTATTTGGATTTCTTTTCCATCCCATAACCCTTGGTATCTCCCTCAAAATGCATCTTAGAGGCATAAATATACAAATCCAAACACATGTAGTACATATTATAATTCAACCTTATAAAATATATGCAAGATGATATCCTAACAAAACATGTTTCCACATGTCCATAATATATTTTCTTGCACACGGAAACACTGAGGCCTTAGCACTACCCCTAAAAATATTACTCTATGGTCGTGGTTAACAGGGATACATTCATTTTCAATAATAAATTCAACTATTAATTAATCACATTATCTAAATTTTTTTATTGCAACAATAAAGTTATTAATCATACTCATTTTATTAATCATGGTTCTCATTTGAAACCAATTTATTTTAATTTTGAATCATTATTTTAATCTAACTACAAAGAAAACTAGTTCATGTTAACAACATACCCTTATTCTATTTTCATTTAGTGCCTATAATGATGCATTACACAATAACCCGAAGTGCTTCAAATGATGCATGAAAACCCAAAAACCATGCCAATTTAGTCGACGAATGGAAACTAAACACTTTTCAAAACATATATTGCATACCACAAAAAATGCAGCACCCAAGGTTAAATAATATCAAGTTGCATCAAAAAATATCAATCCTAACAATCCCATAATGAGTACTCAGATTCCCCTCGCACAAGGGTTTGCTACTCCCACACACGAGCTCATTACAGATCCTTGAATCTTACAAAAATACTAAATAACATTCCCCAAATATTATGAAAAAAGAATAAAAATGAAAATAAAACCCCTATGATACCACTTTGGGACGTCCTGGCCTGGGTTCCACCAAACGGTGCCCCGAGCTGGTAGGACACAAGCCCTCAAGCACATCTCCCAGTAAGCCAGAGGGTACCAACTTGCAGTGAAGGTCTAGAAAGTCAGTATTTGGGTGATTATACCCTCTTTTATCAGAATAAAACACTAATGGATGGAAAAAAAATAACCATGTGAAAAGACTTATAAATTTCCATTATAATACCAAGGAACGAGATAGTCACAACTAGAACATAAAATACTCTGCTTAAAGGTAAAACATTCTATGAAAATTCAATTGTCATGTGTCTACAATGAAACTCAAAGAATAGATGCATCAACTCTATGTGGGTCCTGAACCACATCTGGTTCCCTCTCCCATCCAGTATTCCAAAATATGAAACCTATCATAGGGCCTTTCCATTATCATGTTCTACAACAACAATGTCTACTCAAGTGATGATATGGTGGCCCGAATAAGATGTTAGTACTGAAGGACCCCGGGACACCCTGAGAGGGGAGGGGTGAATCAGGGTGACCACTTTTTCTTCTACTTTGTTGGATCTTGTTCCCACGTTGGTAGGAACTTGTTGAACCTGTATGATGATTACGATCAAAATGAAAACATTCACATCCACAGAGAAGACACAGTCATTTTTACTTGGTTCACCACTAAGGGCTACGTCCAAGGAGCATACGCCGACAGGTTGCCGGTCGTACCTAAATCCACTATGCTTCACTAGCTGCGGATACAAATGTTCGGGTACAGAAACTCTGTCCCAGGCTCACTGCCTTTACAATTGTTCAGGGATAGCTCACTGCGTCCCTCGGGTCACTCCCGTTGACTCCCCCTGGCTCACTGCCGTTGGTGAAGTCTCACTCAGTTTATAGACGTGTAGGTCTCTTCAATAAATTTGCATTGAAGTCTTTGCCTCTGCTCAGCACGAGACTCTGCTTGCATCGAAGTCCGGAAGAGATGCACTAGAACGCACAGAACCACTGAACTGGATAACCAAAATGTGCAGACAAACCTTATTGAGAAATATGCGAGACATCAACCATTTGCGCGCAAAATCATCCTATTGCGCGCAACATTTTCTTTTGGTGCGGAAAAATATTTCGCGCAAAAATCCCCTTTTTCGCGCAACTCCAAATATTTCGCGCAAGCTCCTTTACGCGATCCTTTTCGCGCATCAGACCTCGGATCTTCTCTAAGTCTTCCAACTAACCGAATGAAGGGGGTCACCTCATATTTATAGGCGACTGAGACCACTGCGCGCAAAATCCCCTTCGGCGCGGAAAATCTCTCATCTGGCGCGTAATCTTTCCCCCAGCTTATGTATTTCGCGCACAACCCTTATTTTCCGCGCAGCCCATGCCTTTGCCATCTTTCCCCAAACTGATTCTGAAACAGCATTTGCGCGAAAAAACTATTTCGCGCATCCCGCTGTTTTTCGCGCCCAACTTAAGTATTTCGCGCACATCCCTGATTTTCCGCGCAGCCCATGCCTTTGCCATTTTTCGCCTCTCTGAATTCGAAACACTGTTTGCGCGAAAAAACTATTTCGCGCATCCCGCTGTTTTCCGCGCCTAACTTAAGTTTTTCGCGCAAGCCTCTTATATTTCGCGCACCATTTCCGTTTTCTGCGAAGCTCCTTTTGCAGACAATCCATGTCTTCATTTTCCGATTTTGAGGCCCAAAAATTTGGCAAACACTGGGAAACAGCGCCACCTTCAAAACTGTTGTCTGCTTGAACTGTATGATCACTTTGCTGGAACACATTCGGAACTTCCACTGAGGATTGACAACAAACACAAACCATACACCAAATCATGCTTTGAAAAACCTGGTTCCAACAATCTCCCCCTTTGGGTTTGTTGGCAATCAGAATAAATTCAATAGATCTCCAACCATGAGCAAATCCAAAACGCAAGAATCAACTCAGCCAACACTCTAAGTCTACGTGAGCAATGCTCGGTGTAGAAAACAAGAGAGGAAGCTTGAATTGGGTCTTAGTGTTTTGAAATTCTCCATGACGCCCGATGTTATCCTTATTAAACTTCTCATCACAATCTTACACTTCCATCACAGATGAATTTCTTGCCGTGAATTTCTTGCCGTGAATTTCTTGCCTTGAATTCTCTTGCCGTGAATTTCTTGCCGTGAATTTCTTGCCTTGAATTCTCTTGCCGTGAATTTCTCGCCTTGAATTCTCTTGCCTTGAATTTATTCCTTTCTCCCCCATTGACAATAAAACCAAAGACCGAAAAGTTTGTTCAACGTTCAGCTCAAGCCATACTCCCCCTGGATAGTATCTCCCCCATAAACCTGCATCACAGCCATAAACAGATAAAAACAGTCAAAACACACGGGGAGAGGGGACTTCCGGAGCCTCCTTATGCAGTAGGAGGTGGTCGAACACCGAGGTTCAACCGATGCTTCTCGAACACAGCCGCGGACAATGGCTTGGTTAGGATATCAGCCACTTGCTCATTTGTTCCAACATGATCCATTTTAATCACGCCTTGTTCAACCTTTTCTTTGATAAAATGATACCGTATTTCAATATGTTTTGTACGAGAATGCTGAACCGGATTTTTCGTAAGATCAATTGCACTTTTGTTATCACAATAAATCACCATTGGTTGCTGCACCTTATCACCAATATCTGTTAGCTGCTGCTTCATCCAAAGAAGTTGAGTGCATGCTTTTGTGGCGGATATATATTCAGCTTCAGCAGTACTAAGAGAAGTACTTTCTTGTTTCTTGCTCAACCAGCCAACACATTTCTGCCCAATATAGAAAGCTCCACCACTTGTGGACTTTCTATCTACAACATCACCAGCCCAGTCAGCATCAGAAAATGCTGATAATTCACTGTCTCTGCCTGCAGCAAAAAATAACCCGAAGTTATGTGTACCTTGAATGTACCTCATGATTCTTTTTACTGCTGCTATATGTTCCTCCTTTGGATTACTCTGAAACCGGGCCGCAAAGCATGTTGCAAAGACAATATCTGGCCTTGTCGCTGTCAGGTACAGTAGGCTGCCAATGATCCTCCTGTACATGGTGGGATCAACAGAGTTCCCATCCTCATGCTTTCCAAGTTTAGTTCCAACTGCAATCGGAGTTGACATTGGTTTGGAGTCTTGCATATTGAACTTCTTCAGCAGCTCTCTTGCATATTTTTCCTGAGAAATGAATGTGTATTCCTTCTTTTGAATAACTTGCAGCCCCAAGAAATATGTGAGCTCCCCAATCATAGACATTTCAAATTCTGATTTCATGTGGTTGGCAAATTCATCCACTGATTTCTTCCTACTGCCACCAAATATGATATCATCAACGTAGACAAGAACCATGAATTGATCTTTTGGAGAATTCTTCACATAGAGATTGTGATCAACTCCTCCTCTTTTGAATTCCAACTTCTTGAGATATGAATCTAGCCGTGAGTACCACGCCCGTGGTGCCTGCTTCAAACCATATAGAGCTTTCTTTAGTTTGCAGACCTTTGTTTCATCGGTACCCAAGACAAAGCCCACTGGTTGTTCAATGTAGACTTCTTCTTCGAGTACACCATTCAAGAATGCCGTCTTGACATCCATTTGATATACTTTATATCCTCTTTGGAGTGCCATGGCAAGGAAAAGCCTTATTGACTCCAGTCTAGCCACTGGAGCAAAGGTTTCTTCAACATCAATGCCTTCAATCTGAGAGTATCCTTTACATACCAGTCGTGCCTTGTTTCTGATGACACTTCCATGCTCATCAAACTTATTTTTGAAGATCCATTTGGTACCAATCACATTGTGACCTTCGGGTCTCTGGACAAGATCCCATGTCTGATTCTTATCAATCTGATCTAATTCATCATTCATGGCTTTCACCCAAGATTCATCTTTTGCAGCTTCTTCGAAGGAGGATGGCTCTACAACTGATAGAAATGCAGATTGTGTGGTATTCCTCATCCTTCTGGTTTGAGTGGGTGCACTCCTATCCCCAATTATGTTGGATGGATCAATCTCAGCTCTTCGATTTCTCCTGCGAGGTTCAGTAGTATTCTCTTCAGCCATAGTTTCTTCTTCAGATTCTTCTTCTGAGTCAACATCATCATGTGATTGATGAGTGTTTTGAACAGCTTCCTCTATTTCTGCATTTGTAGGTTCTCCATGTTCAAATTCTTCATGACTTTCGATCACATCAGCATATGACGTCCGTGAATCATTTGTGGTTTTCTCTTCAATTATCTTAACATCATTGCTTTCCACAATCCTTCCCAAACGATTGTTGAAACATTTGTAGGCTTTGCTGTTCATTGAGTAACCGAGGAAGATTCCTTCATCTGCATTGTCACCATATTTCCCCTGATTTCCTTCTTTGTTCCTGATGAAGCACTTACTTCCAAAGACACGAAAGTATTTTAGAGAAGGCTTCCGTCCATGCCACAATTCATATGGTGTCTTTGTCTCACCCATATAAAGTCCTGTTCGATTCTGAATGTACACTGCAGCTTGAACAGCCTCTTTCCAGTAATGTCGTGGAATACGACTCTCAATCAGCATAGTTCGTGCCATGTTGTTCACCTGTCGATTCCTTCGTTCAACAACTCCATTTTGTTGTGGAGTTCTCACAGCAGCTACCTCATGTTGTATCCCATGCTTCTCCAGATAATTTTCAAATTCAATGGACGTGTATTCTCCTCCATTGTCAGATCGCAGCACTTTGATTGTTCGTCCAGTATCATTCTCGGCGATTCGCCGATATGTTTTCATGCAGTCAAGGACCTGTCGTTTCCGGTGAATGACCATCACACATGCCATTCGACTGTAATCATCTATGAAAAGGACAAAGTACCTTTCTCCATGAGTTCCGGCAACATTTATTGGACCACAAACATCTGTATGAATCAGATCAAGAAGGTGAGATGCCTTTTTCTTCTTTGGCCGATATGAACTGCAGACCAGCTTCCCACGAATACAAGAATCACAGGATTTTTCACGCTCACGCTTCAGGTTGGGAATGTCCATGACAATTCTCAATTTTGATATTTTCTCCATGTCTTGTTGATTGATGTGTCCCAATCTCCGATGCCACAGATTGTTTTCTTCTTCAACAGTCATGTAACATACATTCTCTTCACTATCAACCTGATACAAGTTTCCTTCTGTTCTGCATCCCTTCATGAGAGAATTGCCAGTTTTTCCCTTGATAGTGCAGCCTTTCTGATTAAAAGTAACAACAAGTCCTGAGTCACAGAGTTGACTCACGCTGAGGAGATTATGACGTAGGCCATCTACGTAAAGGACTTCAGTCTTCTTTAGTTCTCCATTAGCTAATTTGGTACTTCCACTCCCTTTGATTTTCAGAGCCCCATCATTACCAAATCTTACTGTACCATCAACATTCTTTATGATATTTGTAAGTAGACCGGCATTACCTGTCATATGAGATGAGCAACCGCTATCGAGAATCCAGGTACTGTTGTTCTTTGTGGCTTTGAGAGCTACCTCTGCAAGGTTTGATTTCTCAATCTTCCTCCTTTCCTTCCATGAGACATTAGATTGAGTATATAGAACTGATGGCCTTTCAACTATCTCTTCCGCAAACCCAGGTTCTTCATAGTCAAAGTCTTCTTTAAGAGGTGAGAACCTGTTTGAAAGAGAAACATCGTCTTGCTGACGAGACTTGACATGTCTGGAACTTCTGTATGAGGTGTCAATGTCCCTTCTCTGCCTGCAATTAATGGCCTTATGACCAAAGTTAGAACAATGAAAACAATATCCATAGAAATTATTTCTTCTATAAGAATTAGGATATGAAATTATTCTCCTTTGTTGAGCATCTATATCTTCTCCATTCAGATAGCTTCTTGCCTCTTCACAATAGGACATGGTATGGCCCAGATAGCCACAGAACTGACACTTCATGAGAAGAAATGTCTTCTCACTTGAATTTTTCCTCATAGCTTCTTCCTTGGGAGAATAGCAAGACTGTCTGCCATTTTTGAAAGTTTGAGGATAATTTTCAGGTCTCCTTTTAGTTTGGATTGAGGGTTCCTTTTTCAGCACTCTAGGTAACATTTCAACATGTTCAACTTCCATCTTATCTTTCTTTTGGATCTTTGCACTTCCAGCAGTTGATGACTCAGCCTCACAGCCAATTCCACTCTTTCCCATGCAAGCAGGTCTTTGATCACTCAAGACTTTTCCAACCCCATCTGAACCACACTTGGCTCTTGCAAGTAATTCTGCATCTGAGAATCTTCCGAACTGTATTTTCTTCCTCGATTCTTTTGGAACTAATTCTGTCTCCATTTTACTCCTCAGAGTAACTACTTCCTCCTCAAGACCCTCAACAGTCTTGGATTTTTCATCCAGTCTGGATGTGAGGTCATTGATGACCTTTTCTTGCTCTTCAACTCTCAGCTTCAGATCAACTGCATCATCATTGCTTTCAATTATTTTAGACTGTACCTTCACAAATTCTTCCAGTCGTTCAATTTCAGCTTCAAGTTGATCAACATATTCAGTTGATTCTTCTACAATTGATTTCCACTTATTGCAGCTCTTACATTTAATCTTAAGCTTACTAACTGCATCCTTAAGTTGCACCTCAGGATCTACACAAGTTCTCAGTTGTTTTTCACCATCAGTATCTTCTGACTTTTCAACAGTGGCCATCATAGAAGCATGGTTCCCAGTTTTGAATTCTGGTTCTTCTTCATCACAGAATTCATTGTCATCTTCTTCCTCTTCACAGACAAAACTCTTCCTTTGCATTTTCTTACCAGATTTGAAGTCTCCCTTTTTGAAGAACCTTCTTTGAGGCTTCTTGAAGTTTTCATCTTCACTGTCATCATCATTGATATTCTTCAAGCACTGAGAGGCAATATGCCCAACTTTTCCACAACGGAAGCATGCGAGAGGTAACTTCCCTTTGAATTTCCCTTTCCCCTTCTGGAACTTCTTTGCAATGAGAGAAAGAATTTCTTTCTCTTCATCATCATCACCGCTACTATCCTTTGAGATTTTCAATTTATCCATGGCCTTGAATGCCATTTCCTTGCTCACCCGAGTCGTAGCATCTTCTGGTTTGACTCTCATTTCATATGCTACCAAACTGCTCAGTAAGTCATCTAAAGAAAGTTTGGAAAGATCTCTTTCCTCAAGAGCTGACACCTTCGCATTATACAGAGGTGGAAGTCTTCTTAATATTTTCTTTACAATATCAATGTCTTTGATTTCTTCTCCTAGACCCCGAATTGCTCCAACCACTTCAGTAATTCGATTGAAGAAAGAGTCTGCATTCTCGTCTGGATGCATCTTCAGATCATCAAACCGATTGTGTAGCACTTGTAGTTTCGCCTCCTTCACTTTGCTATCACCTTCATAAATATTCTCAAGTTTATCCCACATAGATTTTGCTGAGGTGCAATTCATCACCTTCAGGTAAATCTGATCAGAAAGGGCAGCAGTGAGAGCATTCTGTGCTTTAGCATCTGCATCAAGAAGTTTCCTGTCTGTTTCAGTCATAGCCAGACCTGTTGAATCAGTGACATGTATTCCTTGCATGGTAGAAAAAAGAACTTCCATTCCAAGAGATCTTAGATGAGATCTCATTCTGTTCTTCCAGATCTGGAAATTGCTTCCATCGAAGTGAGGGACTCCCCTGACATTGACGGCGTTTTCCATGATGAAGAAGGTCAGATTCAACACCAGCAACCTGGCTCTGATACCACTTGAAGGACCCCGGGACACCCTGAGAGGGGAGGGGTGAATCAGGGTGACCACTTTTTCTTCTACTTTGTTGGATCTTGTTCCCACGTTGGTAGGAACTTGTTGAACCTGTATGATGATTACGATCAAAATGAAAACATTCACATCCACAGAGAAGACACAGTCATTTTTACTTGGTTCACCACTAAGGGCTACGTCCAAGGAGCATACGCCGACAGGTTGCCGGTCGTACCTAAATCCACTATGCTTCACTAGCTGCGGATACAAATGTTCGGGTACAGAAACTCTGTCCCAGGCTCACTGCCTTTACAATTGTTCAGGGATAGCTCACTGCGTCCCTCGGGTCACTCCCGTTGACTCCCCCTGGCTCACTGCCGTTGGTGAAGTCTCACTCAGTTTATAGACGTGTAGGTCTCTTCAATAAATTTGCATTGAAGTCTTTGCCTCTGCTCAGCACGAGACTCTGCTTGCATCGAAGTCCGGAAGAGATGCACTAGAACGCACAGAACCACTGAACTGGATAACCAAAATGTGCAGACAAACCTTATTGAGAAATATGCGAGACATCAACCATTTGCGCGCAAAATCATCCTATTGCGCGCAACATTTTCTTTTGGTGCGGAAAAATATTTCGCGCAAAAATCCCCTTTTTCGCGCAACTCCAAATATTTCGCGCAAGCTCCTTTACGCGATCCTTTTCGCGCATCAGACCTCGGATCTTCTCTAAGTCTTCCAACTAACCGAATGAAGGGGGTCACCTCATATTTATAGGCGACTGAGACCACTGCGCGCAAAATCCCCTTCGGCGCGGAAAATCTCTCATCTGGCGCGTAATCTTTCCCCCAGCTTATGTATTTCGCGCACAACCCTTATTTTCCGCGCAGCCCATGCCTTTGCCATCTTTCCCCAAACTGATTCTGAAACAGCATTTGCGCGAAAAAACTATTTCGCGCATCCCGCTGTTTTTCGCGCCCAACTTAAGTATTTCGCGCACATCCCTGATTTTCCGCGCAGCCCATGCCTTTTCCATTTTTCGCCTCTCTGAATTCGAAACACTGTTTGCGCGAAAAAACTATTTCGCGCATCCCGCTGTTTTCCGCGCCTAACTTAAGTTTTTCGCGCAAGCCTCTTATATTTCGCGCACCACTTCCGTTTTCTGCGAAGCTCCTTTTGCAGACAATCCATGTCTTCATTTTCCGATTTTGAGGCCCAAAAATTTGGCAAACACTGGGAAACAGCGCCACCTTCAAAACTGTTGTCTGCTTGAACTGTATGATCACTTTGCTGGAACACATTCGGAACTTCCACTGAGGATTGACAACAAACACAAACCATACACCAAATCATGCTTTGAAAAACCTGGTTCCAACAAGTACAACTCAATAGTCCACCACCAATAGTGTCTAAAATTAATCGTCATATAATATATTGCATGCATTTTATAAAGAAAAAATAAAATGCATACTTAAATTTTTATCATAGTGTTATTGAATTTTTATTCATCGCATTATGCCCAATATCAATTCATGTTTACCATTTGAATCATAATTTATTGATTTCATTATTTCAGTTTAGGTCATCATGAACACAACCCGAATCTCATTAAGTGTAAGTAACCATGACTATCACTTTATATCTCATTTGATGAAGTTTGTCATGCCTATCACCCCATTAACTCATTATTTGTTTTTCAACATTCCATGGACTAAAGAATCTCATGCATGGAAATCTATTGGGGAGGAACACAATGTCCATGTCCCAGCATCAATTCATTCTGGAACGCCATGTCTAGCACCACAAAAATTTTAACCATTTAATCATTCATTATTTCACAAGAAATTACCACATAATTCCATTAATAATCCATTTATTAGTTAAAATTTTAAATTCCATTTTCTAACACAACAATAATATAAGCACATATTCAATTAATAAATTTGTTCATTAATTAATCAATCAATACGTTAATCATTCTATAGTTTATTCATCATAATTAATTATCGATATAAAATATCAAATTTTCATAATTAATTATCATAATTATTTATATTTAATTAAAATAAATTATATAATTGATCATCACAATTAATTATCTTTAATCAATATCATAGCACATAATTAACCATCATAATTAATTAACTTACATTTTGAATCCTCATTTAATAATTAATTCCCCCTATTATTTAACTTAACATAATCAATTCAATATCACGATTAAAATATTTCAAACCATAAAAAATAAAAAAAAATATAAATTATAGAAACCACACATCATTTGTTCATTGATTCAATTATCGTTTAATAACCATGGAAAACACATGTTAATTCCTCATTCCAAATTACTCCAATTTTGGAAAACATTAATCAAAGGGAAGCCATAAAAACATAAAGTCACAACCACATATAAAATCATGACTATGGGATTTCAATATAGACCACCTACCTTGGTTTATTATAGGATGTTAGCCCAACAAAAATCTCCAAAATCCAAGAAGCACAACATTGTTAATCAAGCTTCGGGTTTACATCGCTAAAAATTAATTTAAAAATCATCATGATAATGAAAAACTAGAAATAAATCCAAAATTTTATATCTATATCTCAACTCATCGGTTTATATCCCTAGAAACTGTGGAGATATTCCATGAAAATATCGTGGAAGGATAGAGAAATGAATGAGATGAAATCCACTTATCGAGAAGAGAGAGAATCATCAGTCTGGGCATTCGATCTCGAAGAATGGTGTTTGGATAATCTTTTAGTACCTCCTTAAGGATCTCGGAACACCTCTAATTTCATAATAGAACCAAGGTCCAAATACGGGAGTCTTGTGGTGTTTTGGTTGTTATAAAAAGGAATTCTAAATTTTAAATTTCACGCACACACCTTCCTGGTTAGAGGAAAACGATTAGGTTAAACCATGCATTAAACATGCACACCCCTCTATCTATGATTTCATGGTTGTAATGATTTGGTATCACGCTAGAAAAATAGTGGGTAAACAATACAGACCACTCTGTCCAGTTTCAGATGCTTGATATGGTTTGTTTGTATGTTTTTTCAAGCCATGCACAAACCTTGCACCACCCACTGTTCTTTGGTTTTTCATAAAATTTCAACCTAACGCACTCCAATCGAGTACATCAAAACAATGGTAATTAAAAACATCAAAAGGTGCTTGAAAATGGACCTGATATGACTTCAGAAAAATCCATAATCTTATAATTCCAATCTCTAGTATTGAATAATAATGTATGTAAACTAGAACATCTTTTACATATCACTATTACAATAACTTTTACCAATAGAATTACCAACCATGAATATTGCAATATCCTATTAATAAAAAATAATTTAGTTATCTCCATCTCAGTCCCTAATTCATATGATTACTGAATTGGCATCAACCATTATCATGAGATATTTCAAGATTAGTATCTTCCTAAGATATATCACACTCACCTATAATATAAATAATAAAGAATAACTCGATCATTATAATAACATATGGAAGATTTAATTTTCATTAATATAGTAAAAACTATATTATTTACACTAATATGAATGATATATCTAGATTACAAAATTTCCATTACGTTTAAAACACTTTTAAAAAAATTCTACAAAATGGAAGAATTGTTTTTCCTTGAATAAATCATAGAATATGTTAATTGAATCGAATAATAAAATAATTATTATAGTAGTTGGATGAACAATTTACATCATTTAGATTAAAATAGAACATTCATTTTTTGTTGTAATAGGAACATTATATAAAAAATACATGAAAATATTTCTTTTTGAAACCATTATGTAAATTTAAAAAAGGAAATAAAATGATCGTTCTAATTAAATTATATATATAAATACAAATATAAAATATTTTATGTTTTGTTGAAATATATATAAATTATATTGATAACGATTCTTTAAAAAATCTATAATTTCTTTTTTTTGGTAATCATTCAGTTACCTTAATTCAAATTCATCTTGTTCATTAGTTATCAACATGAATAATAAAATTACGATAGTAATTTATTTTTATAAGATAAAATATAAATTTATTTATTCATTTTATGTAATTTTTTACCATGATATATCTTATTACATTTTTAATTATGTTTATGTTGTATGTTTTGATGATATTTGGATAATTTTTCCTTAATGAGTACGAAATGATAACTATTATCAAAGTGGAACTATTAATCATCTAAGGAATAATAATTAACTAATTTTGGTTCTAATAAATAAATTATTATTTTCAACATAACCATGAAATATTGTTACAAAATTAATTATTTTTTAATCATGGAGATAGTAAACCATCTGTAAACTGGATTAAATTTTCATGTTTTGAAGAGGCGTGTTGGATAAAAAGTAGGTATCATTAAATCTTTATTAAATTATCATTTCATAATAAATATCTTGTTACATATTTAATAATACACCTATATATTGTATCCATGTTCGTTCATGATAGATAATGAATCAAATTAGTTCAAACAATTGGATATCTAAATATATAAATACATGACTTCATCATTTTTCAGTGGTTCCATAGGTATGGAAATGAATTTAATTACTATATTTACATGATTTAATAATTCCATTAATATCATATATCTATATATATATTATGAATAATTTTAACAGTCATGAGTATTAGTGATTGAAAATGACTACATCAGTTTGTGAGGAGGTGGTCCACCGTACACACAAACGGTTGTTTCATTTATCATTTAATTGAAGAAGGTATTAGATATAAATTTTTTATAAACATAAATAAATATCATTATATAGATGATAGTAGTTTTTTTTATAAATTGTATGAAAGTATTATGGAGGTAGATGAATAAATAAAATAAAATCACTCGGATTAGAATTATACCTCTTATTTGGAAAAAATTATCTTTTTTATCTAAATCCCACATTGGCATGTTTTATGATCATTATGGGGCCTCATAGATATGTGTAGCGATGTATGGATGGTTTTGGGGATTTTAATTTATGATGAATAATTCTATTGAATTTTGGATAAGATATTAGTTGGGGTTCCCTTTTATATGTTGAGGATTGGAAACACATGTAATTATTTAAAAGATAAATTTATTTTAAAGTCTTACTCAAGAAAATGGATAAAAATTGGAATATTTTAAAATTATAGGGGTTATAGGGTCAATATATGTCCATAAAGTAGGAATTAAAATAGTTTTTATATCATTAAAACACTTTTTATGTAGTTTTACCACTAGTAACCACGTTTGAAAAATAATTGTGGTAACTGATTTATACTATTTTTACTGTTAATTTTGTCAAAAAAATTTGATTTGCATATTACTAATATCAAGTATACTGATTATGATTTTTTAATATTTTTTATCGAATTCAATTATATAATGAGGCATACTTCAATTTTTAATTAAACTCCTAAAATGTTCTAATTTTTTCCCATCATAAAAATGCCAATTTATGTATAAAATTATTTTCTTCCAAATTCTTGAATAATATTGCTTCCAATAACTATTATTCCATTATTATTTTTTAAAATGGAATGAATGACATTTTAAATAAAATCACAAACAAAATTTTAGAAAATAAATATAGGAAAAAATATTTTTAATAATTATCACTATTTTCACTATTTATTTAAAAAATTGAAATTTTTATAAAATTATGAAAAACATATATTGATATATTTTTTGAAAATATAAAATGTAAAATAAATTAAAATTAAAAAAAATAAAATCAATAATATAAATCTCAATATTTTAAATAAAACCATATATTACATTAAATACAAATTTTGTTATAAATTATGATTTTTCTTTTGGATTGATAAATTGCATACTATTCTAAAAGTGGATATAACACATAAATTTTTATTTATGTAATACTAATAATATATGAAAAATATTAATATTTATGAATTGTGGGTTTATACCCTATGATGTATCATTTTTTGATTTTATATAATATATAAATTTTTGGCTTTATATTTTAATACAAATACGTATCAAATGATGATATAATTTATAAATATTTTCTAGTATATCCTAGTTTTTTATCATAAAAAATTTATTGAATATTTATGATCTAAATATTTTTTTTTGTTATGGTTTTTAAAAGACTCAATATGATTCCAAATAAATTAAACAATCCCTTTTACAAATTTTTATGTGGTCCATTATTATATGGAAAATAATTATTTAAAATTATTATAATATATAATTCATTATAGTATTTGGATTATAATAATTTTTTTATTCATTAATTTTAAAATAACATATTTTATTTTTAAACTTTTATAATTAAATATAATTTTATGTTAGTAATAAATCATTTTATATATAATAATATTTTTAATATTGATTATATATGTTGCAGAATTATAAATGAAGGGAGGTCAAATTTCGAGTAAATAATAGAATTTCAACAATGTTAAATACAATTGATTTCATGATCATAAAATAAATTATATTTTATGGGTAATTTTAAAAAATAAAATTAATACAAAATACAAAACAGTTAACAACATAATGGTTTCATAATGATAGAATATATATGTTTGAAAATAAAAAATATATATTAACAAACATGGATTACTAAAATATGAATATATATTATGGAAACTCCAATTTCAATATTGTAAATTATTCATTCTCAAAGAAAATAATTTCTAAAAATAAAATTATAGTTCCTGCTAATCAATCATAATATTAAATTCCATTATTTATATGGATAAATTACATCAAAATATTATTTAGGTGTTATATAATGAAATACATACAATCACCTGAAATAATGTTCATCATATATTATCTCACATTATATGGTAATATATTTTAATTTAATATAAGATAAATTTATTTATTAGAATTAAAATTTAATTTTCTTTATATTTATTTGGTACAGATCAAGAAAATATTAACAATAGGATAATCATAGTGTATATCCCTGATAAAACAAAAAAATGATAAATTTGGTATCTTTTTTGATACCAAATATATTATTTAATAATATTTTTATGATATTTCTATATTATTTATCTTCATAAATGGAAAAAAAATAATTTTACAGATACTCTACCAGTGATATGTTATATTGATACCAGGGTTATTCATTCTAGGTATATATGATGATCAATAGGAAAATTTAATGTATTGAAATTTATATTATATATTCATTTATATAGTCAATAAATATCCCTTGAAATATTCACATTCATGTGATCAGTAGACATTATATTTCCCTAAATATCAATAATATTTATCATGGATATGTTTATTTTCAATAAATATATAGTTTCGATAAACTGATTTATACATTTTAGACAATTTTTTGGAAATATATAGAATTAATTATTATTTTAAAAATATAATTATTTTATGATAAGTCGCATAGTTACATAATTAAATTGATTATTTAGTATCTAAGGAATGTTTTGGAAATTAATCATTGTGTTGGGCCATGAATTTCATATCCCCTCAATGCAATAGTATTATCATGAGGTGAATCAAAAAGCTTGAATTAAATTGGTTTTACCAATAGTTTTTTAATTTCTTATAAATAGTCTTTATTGTAGAGGTATTGTGATTCTTGATATCATGACAAACAATATTTAAGAATTTTCTTAATTAAGAATTATATTATTATAAACAATAAGATCATCTAAATGACAATACCTCTAGATGCATTCCATACCTAATAATTGATTAAATGGAATTTTTTTCTAGTTATATATTATTCAATATACATTATTCATTATCTATTGATGATAGTAATGTTATTTAAATTTCATAAAGGTTCAGAAATTTACCCTTCATCGTTGATTCTTAATTATTTATTTTGGATTGTATAGTTATTTAAATGCAATATATGTTTAGTTATTTATATTTCAATATTAATTATTCAGTATCCAATAATTTCAGTCATTTTTTTGAATAATTTACTTGGGTGTCAATATATTTACCATTTCATATATATTGACTTATAATTATTATTCTTTATTTAATAATGATTACTTCCAATTTACAAACCTCTTATTGATAATTTTATCACATCCTTATTTTTTCACATTTTTATGAATCTAGAAATAGTTATATAAATGATATAAAATGTTATTCTATAATGAATAATGATATTTTCAAAAACAATTGTGTTTTATTTTTTTGTATTTTTGTGTAATATTGAAATAATGTATATATCTATTTAACCAAGACAACTAAATCATTTTTTCCTTAGTGATATTTTTTTAGAAGGTTGGGGTAGAGGCCTAATTTTATTATTAATGAAAATAAAACACCCTTTGAACACTTTAGAGGGAGACCCATTTCATAGCATGATGGTCTAGTGGGAACGTATCCCATTACATAGCACAAAGGCTCATTGGTCATATAGCCCATTACATATTCTAAAGGCCTAGAGGGCTTGTAGCCCATTAAATTAATTTTTTTAGGGATGTGATTAATTGTTACTTATGCAAATGTAAAAATGTAGACACCAACTCCATGTTATTGGGGTTCGGATAATTATTTATCCAATCAAATATTTATCAATGTTTTAGGCATATGGATTGAGTTGAAGATCCAATTATTTAATAATTATGAGTATTTACAAAAATTTCATCCCCTCTCACAATAAAAAGAATAATGCATATCTATTTCTATTCATAACTAAAAATTCGTTTTCTTTTGAATATTCCTACCAAAATCCATTCATTTCAATAATCCCCTTCTATAATGAATAAAATTATTAAAAAACCCTCCAGGATGTTTTTTTGATGAAAACCTAAATAGTTTGTTCAACGAAGTGGTATCATTTGTTAACTAAGAATTTTGTTTTATTTATTCTCAAACCTAATTCTAATATCATTCATATATGATTAAATAAGAAAAAACAATTTAAAATATATAGTAAAATTTTAATATATTATTGGCGTAAACTATGTCTATATCTTCTTCTGTCAATGGATAAAATAAACTATTGATCATGTGATTGAAGGACTACATCCCCACAAACTGATGTTAATCGTATTCCTTCATCACCTTTCACATATGTACATAAATATGTGTTTATTGAAAATATATTGTATTCATGAAATATTAATTAATATTATAAATTAATATATCTTATAAATTTTTCTCATAACTTCTATTAAAATATGATAACATCATTCATGTTTACGGAGGACTATTTCCTTGTAAAGCGATGTGACTTGTTTTTATAACCATATTAAATTGATGTTATATGTAATATTATTTATCAAAATAATATGAATTAATCTATTAAAATTTTATTTAATTATTTATAAAATAACACTTTTTTTCACTCTATCATGGTCATTGAAAAATAAAAGGGTTCTAAAATCATAGGAAGGGGTTATAGTCTCCTTTGATGTAACATACTTTATTTATTATAACCATAAATCATGGATATTTCAATAATTATTATTTATATATATAAATTATAATAATTTCATGATAATTTTTCTTGATATCATATAATGTCTAACACTTTTCCATATCCAATACACTGAATCTGTTTTGAAATTATTAACAAAGTGTCATCAAAGCACCTGATGTGGACATTACTGATTAAGTAATTATAAAAAGTCAAAAAAATAACGATGTAAAGGGTTTTATTATAATGTATTAGTATATGTAAAATACATTATGAAATATTATAGTTTATATATATTTTTTTAAACATGTGATAATGGACATACATGGGAATGCCTTGCCCCGAGGATAGGGTTTCACCACAAAACATTCTTCTTTGAGATACTTGTTCTTTTATTAACCTAGTTTCATTATATATATATATATATATACATACCATTTAAATATTATATCATTAATCATTTATGATAAATCATTGATTAATTTTAAATTAATTTACATCATTTTGGGTGTTATGATTCAATGGACACCACATGTTGTAAGGTTTTATGCTCCAATATAATTTTAATCGATATTGTTTTAGATTAAATTTTCTTTATATAATATTTTTATATTATAATTCAATAATATACTCTCATATTCTAATCCACATTTTCTTCATTAAAATTTAAATTAATAGAACATTTTTACTGTATGTAGTAATAAAATTGAAGGAGGATTTGTTTATGAAATGTTGAATTCATTCGCCTCTTAAGTCAAACATCCTTTTTTCCTTCATATCCATTTACTCTAAAAATATTTTAATGAATATTTTAAAAATTTTGAAAAAAATTTATATTATATTTGTAACCATTTTATTATTTAAAAAAAATTATTAACGAATCATTTTTTATTTATTGTGGAACTTGTTATCCTTTTTACAATAGTGTAAAAAGAAATGTTTTTTTTAGATTATATTAAACTTACAAAATTACATGCCACCCCCAACACTAAAATCATTTGATTATACATTATTAGTTACGATTTTTCTATTAAAATAATATATTTTATATAATATTTTTGAAATAATTATATTTTATAATAATTATATATAATTTAAAATATTATTTTTCTCAATATGTATTCCATTTATTCTTGTAATGGTTTTTTATTCAAAGATGAAATCATTTATTTTTTTTGATTTTTTCAAAAATATGTATATATATATCTAATATATATACCTATATTATTCATCCCAACATTTATGGGGTAATATAATCCTTGTTTTCATCTCCCAATTTCCATCATTAAGAAATTTATGTGGATTATGATATGAGAAAATATTATCAATCCCATTTCCATCCATGGTAAATTCTAATGTATTTTAATATAAATTATTTCCTTCGTGAAACACATAATCAGGAACATGTTAGAATTGGTGCATCCAAATGGTTATCAAATGCATTGGGTAATGTTTTATTCCCACAATACATCATGTATGGGATTTGGTAGAAATAAAATTTCATTATGGGACTTTATCAACCATCTGATATTGTCTAGGATGTTAACCATAATTAATTTTTATGTCCAATTATATTTTACTTCCTCACATACTATGACACAAAAATCATCTAATACAATTTTATTTATGATATTTTGTTTTCTGATTACCCTTGATCAATCACATTAATTATATCATGTTATACCTTAGAATAAATTGTTTGGTTTCATTACCATGTTTATTCAATTATATGGAATTTTACCTCACCCATTATTTCTATTTATTACCAAAGATATTAAATTTAGTTATAAGTGTTATAATGGAATTAAATTATCATTATTTTGTGTAAAATAATTTCATTTTAATTTGGTATCACTTAGATATCTTATGAACCTAATCCTACAAAGTCACTAATCCTTTTTGTCATTATTTTGAATTATTGGATATTTATATTAAAATTATGAAAATTTTATATGTCAAAGGATTTTGTTTCTAAAATTAACTATGTATTTATATAAAATAACATTAAAAAATTTACTGATGAATTATATTAATATTTATAAGACCCATACAATGAGTTAAAATAATTTTTACGAAAATTTTAATGAGTAATAACAAAATTGTATTAACTGGATAAATTATAATATTAAATAAAAGATATTATATTAAATGTTCCTTATCACATTTAATTACAATAATTTAATTACTGAGATAATCTTTTACCTTTATATTATACTTTTATTAAGAAATAGTCTATTAATTTTTTAAATCTCTAAAAATTAGAATGATAGATAAATGAAATTATTTTTTAGGGAAATTTTATGAACAAAATCCAATTTAGTCTTGGGATGAACTTATATAGTGTTGGTTATTTACTAGTATATGTTTTTTCTTCCTCGGAAACTATTTTAAAAAATATCAATAAATTTATTATTTTTTTGTTAATTATTTATTCTTATTAAAAAACATATTAATTATTAATTATAATTTCTATCATCTAAATTTTAAGACAATAACTGATTGGATTGAATTTTGGTCAGTATTACATGGTATATGATGTATTGTAAACATTATATTCCACAATATTTCAATATATATTATCATATTTTAATTTTTTCACACAAAAAAAATATTATTTTCACCCGTAATTTAGTTATGACTATTCTATTAATAGAATTAATTATAGTTTATATATTTCAGTATTCTATTTTTATAAACAAATTTCTAAATAAACATAATCAATTTCTATAATAATTACATATTATGATAATAAAAATATTAATGATCAAAAAATTCACTCATAATTTTTAATTAGCATTTAGATACACAGTTCCTCATTACACATAAATATTTTATTATAGTATTAAAGAAAAATATATTACTATCAAGTGGTTGTTTATCTAAAAATGTTTATTTATTGATTTCAACTAGATTTTTCTTCTCTTAAAATATTCTATTGAAATATATATTTTTGAGTTAAATATATTATATACCCAATGAAAACCATAATAAATTGTACCTATATTCAAATCATATATTGATTCACTCGATATATAAGTTTTCTTAAATTAGATGTAATTATTATTATTTTCTTTATAATTTTATATGTTTTATTTCCCATTCATACATTCTATGATTCCAATTATTATATTTTAATGCCTAAAATGGTAAATTATTTGATAAATGGTGTCCACGGTATCCAATGTTCATGAAATAATTATTTACTCTGATTAATTATTTTGATTTATTCTAACACAGTTTTGATAACAATATATCATTTTGATCACCTAGAATTTATAAATTAATTGTATTGTTTCATAAATTATTTCTTATATATTCCATTTTTATTATTGGGTAAATGGTTACTAAGTTCAATTACCCATGATATTTCTCTCTTATAATCACAATATTCATCAACAATAAATTACTTTTATTGTAAAGAACCAGAAATTTAAAGAATTTTTTTTAAATACATTGTATTTTTATGAGTCGGTGGCTTCTGGGGGAGCTTCATTCCAAGTCCTGGTGTGCCCGGAATCAATTTTCAATGTTTATCTCAAGTACGTTCGGTGAAAAAATGAGCAATATTTTTTAACTTTTGAACAAGTGCTCGGAATTAAAATCGGAGGGCACGGATGAATTTGCAGCACCAGGATTCGCTTAGGAAAAGCATAACTTCAACCGATAGGGGTCAGAGGAAAAAAGATAAGTTTTAAGACTTTCATAAAAAGAATTATATATAATAAAATAACTATAAGTTATGTCATTCGTTTTCTTCCTCCGTTAAGCGATAGTTAGTGGAATCGCATTGTAACAACGATCAATAAATTGGGGCCATTTAATGACTTGTCCCTTTGGTTGTGTAACAGCAAAGCCCATGTGTTTAATAGGTTCATTAATTGAGGTTCAATAATGAACCATAATAATGAACACAACATGAGAATTAATTATTTTATTAATCACCCCTTTGGCGAACAAATTGAGAACCCGCGGGAGGAAGCTCTGACGAAACGCCGACGATGTCGGCCTCCGAAGAAGAACGACGAAGAATTCCGGTTTCTCAGAGATTGACGACACACCACCAAACCTCTTCCACACGGACAAAAAGGAGACTCCAATTCCTCCTCAGCATTCCCCGATGATGCCTATGATCCTATTCTCCGTGACGTCGTGTACCGCGATGCCAAGGATCATCTTCCTGGTTGAGGTAGGGGTTTTGGTTTATTTTCATTACATGAATTATACCCTCGATAGGACGTATAATTGTTGGGAGTTGTTTGAACCACTAACGTGGTGGGTGTGGACCAACAAACAAGTCCAAAGCCACCAATATTTTGTCCTTGATGCGCGGAATGTTGGGCGATGATGAAACAGGACCGCAACGGCGTTTGAAAGCTGTCATAGTGAAGAGCGGATCCTGAGATGACACAGGCACCGACAGGAGCAAGAATGGACCACCAGAATGAATACGGTTTCCCGTGGATATCCCCGACCAGCAGCCCGGAGGCGGCGGCACCCCGACGCACCGCCGGCAAGAGTCATTGCGGCTGAAGCCGCGGCGGCAGGGGACCAGATCCCACGGATACGCAGGACCCGAAGGAGACACGGTGCTGGGCGCCGCGTCTGCGGAGCGCAAAGGCAGGGGGGACCATGTCGCCCCCCCCCCCTACTCGGCCCGCTGGCCGAGCCAACTAAACCCCCGGCCGGGCCGGGCTGCTCCCAGCCGGGTTTGGCCATACCCTACTGGGCCGGACCCGGACCTGGGTCGGGTTGACCCTGTTCCGGCCGCCCCGGGGGGCTTGGGCCGAGTCGGGCTGGGCCCAGACCCCCCACTTCAGACCGCTTTCGGTCTTTTGCCCGTAACATGTGCTACGGACCTCCGATCGATGCACCGTCAGTTGTGTATGAATCCTTGGATCGACACAGTCTTTTTGGTATATTACCAATGAGGTTTCCTAAATGTTTGGGAACGGCCGGGTTGGTTCGAACTCGAAACCAACCGTGCCCTTGGAGTAGAAACACTTATATCTCAAGGAACGAAGGTTTGGATGAAGCTGGAGTACGGTCGGGTTGGTTTTAGCTTAAAAACCAACTGGGCCCCTGAAACGGAAAATCCAATAACTCTCAGACCGGGCATCCGATTGACGCACCATATGTATCATTGGGTTTCTTTTGATGACACAGAACATTAGGATACATCAACTCTGGACTTCATGATATTTGATGTATCCACTCTTTTTTGCTCGAGGAGCGGACCCTCCCGAAATCGAGCATTCTGTGTGCGGGATTGCTAGAGATGGCTGTGACTGCATCGACTTCGGTACTGGAATCCTCCGTGTGTTCAAGAACTATGACTACAATATTAGAATCCTTTGTGTGTTCGATGGTGATGACTACCGTTCTTGTATCATATGTGTGTGTGGAAGTATTGGACTCTGTACTTGTATCCTGTGTGGGTCTGATAGTGTAGCTGGTCTTCTATCCTTTGTGGGTATGACAGCTTAGCTGGTCTTGTATCTTATGTGGGTCCGACAGCTTAGAGGAATCAGTGGCTACATCTGATCATTTCTATCTCCTTACGAAGTGTATACCTTTGTGAGATGAGTCTTGATTCTCAATCATTATCATTGATGTGGTTGACTTGTTTTCCTATGTGGACTGGGTTGTGCTTTCCTCTGTGGACTGGGTTGTACTTGGGCTCGGGAGCTAGAGCCGAACTGTAACTAATGACATAGGTATATGTATGGGAATATAATTAAGTAGAGTCGTTTGATACTTCATGATTGTATATTTCCTTTGTGGATTATCCTTTGTGGATTCTGAGAGACCTTCTGGGGTCTCGGGGTCCCTACTAAGTATCGTATACTCACCCCTGCATAGGCTATGCCTGCACTACGTTGTGTTGGATGCAGACAACATACAACACTCATCGGAGTGAAGGCTTGTGGAGCATGACCATACTTGGAGGAGGACCACTTGGTAGGATGCACACGGAGCGGACGGTCGGACCATGGAGCTAAAAAGACTATCTGTACCGACCCTTCTAGTGGTAGTTCTGGAGGACCACTCGGTGCTGTTGTTTTACTTTCTATTGTTGTACATTCCTTTTAGTTGTACTGTACTTTTAGTTGGGTTTGTATACTGGCCCATTTTCTTTTTAATCACTTACCTTGTACTCAGTTTTACTTAGTGTTTACTTCGCTTGTGTACTTTATTGTGTATGTTTGTTAATAAAGGCAATGACTTCCCTTCTTTTTGGATTTATGCCTTTGGTGCTAGTCGCCAGCCCTTGGCCTATGGAAAGCGGGCTTGGGGTAGTCACAGTATGGGCCCCGATGATGGGTCGTGACAAATTGGTATCAGAGGAGTCAGTTCTACCGCAGACCATGGGACTCTAATAATTTCATCATGATGAAGAATTAAATGTTTAGATTAATGAGTTTGGTTATCAGTCTATGGAGTCCAGTTTTAGTGCGTCGACCGATGTATCCATACACCAAGACCCTGACTTCTGATTTCTGACTCAGTGCATGAAAATATTGATTGCATGTGTGTTATAAAATATTTCTTTGTGATTACATTGTGTCAGCTCACCAGGTATACTGTATTAACCGTGGAACACCTGTTTCTTTTCAAGATGGCCCCACGATGGCAGCCAGCTAGGGTTCCAAGCTTTTTGTGAGACGGAAGCCCACCGAGCGACGAGGCCTTGGTGCAGGGCCCCATTACAGCGGAGGCATCAGCGGTACCTCTACCCACCGAGCCACTGATTCTACCCACCCCAGTGGCGGAGAGTCCACTCTACCTGAGCGTGTTGCACGATTTTCAGAGGCAGAGGCCGCCCAGGTTCCATAGAGAGATGGATCCTCAGGAAGCTGAGGATTAGATGGAGGCTATCGTCAGAGTCTTCAGATTCGTAGGGACACCAGCAGAACTCATGGTTATCCTTGTCGTGAGTCCCCTACATGTAACAACAGGTAGATGGTGGAGCCTGATGCTCCAGCTACACGATGAGGAATCTCTACTTTGGAAAGACTTCAAGAGCCTCTTCCGCTCGGAGTTTTTTCTAGCCACCCTCCATGCGGTGCGCATCTAGGAGTTACTATAGCTGCAGCAAGGCAGCATGTCAGTAGCCCAGTACTCGGCGAGATTTACCAACCTCTCGCGCTACTCCCCAGACATGGTACGAGACCCATTCTTCTGGGCCCATACCTTTGAATAGGGAATGAGGTATGAGATCAGAGCTTCGACGATTCCACTCAGCATCCCGACCCAGGCGGGGGTGCTGGAGCGATCCCAACTTGTGGAGAGCTTTCTCACTGAGCTGCCATCAGCAGTGAGACCCACCGTAGGATGGCACGGAGCAGAGTCTTCTACAGCTGGCATTCAAAAGATGACACAGTCGTCCAAGCAGACCAGGAAGTCTGTTGGAAAGCCTCAAGACATGATTTCAGTTGTGCGGGGCACACAGCACAGAGCTAGCCTTCTGAGGAGCAGACGGTGTTATGCATGTGGCGGACAGGGCCACATGCCTCGTGACTGCCCGACCCGCCATGCATACGAGCAGAAGACTGTAGAGGGACCTCCCAGGTAGAGGCAGAGGTTTGACCATGGAGTTCCGCAGGGAGTAGGCGGACGAGGAAGAGGAGCTGTCTGAGCAGCGGGTGGTGGACGACGCTTCGAGGCTCTACCACCACCACCCACAAGAGTTCCACCCCGACCATAGGGAGCTGGTGGGAAGTGGTGGGATCAGCTCCAGGAAGCAGATTCTTATGACCATGGCACACCCGAGATGATTCGAGGTACTATATATGTCTACTCCACCCTTACTACAGTTCTTATAGACACATGTGTGAGTCATTATTTTATTGTCGCTGCCCTTGTTCGGATCTCGGAGATTCCGACGGAGATGTTTGCTCGATCCTAGTAGCTAGAGACTCCTATGGGAGCAGACTCGATGATTACTCACTAGTGTCGTCAATGTGAGATTACTATAGGATGTTAGAGCTTTGTATGGGATCTTCTTATAGCAGCTTCGAGGCCTTACGACATCATCTTGGGTATGGATTGGTTATCTACAGTTCATGCTCAGATCGACTGTATTAGGAGGAAGGTGCAATGTGTCTGCACGGATGGGACCTGGTTCACCTTCACCAGCGAGAAGGAAACATTCGCAGCATAGGGTGGACTCACGCAGAGGGTAGGGCACCTGATCACACATCTGATGGCTAGTCTCATCCTTAGAGCAGTTGAAATGCAGAGTCCGAGTTTTCCTTTAGTGGTGGATCAGTATGTGGGCGTTTTTCCTAATGATATTCCAGGACTACCTCCTCATAAGGAGGTAGATTTATATATATTCTTGTACCTTGGGACATCATCGATATCAACTCAAGCATATCGGATGGCTCCCGGTGAGCTTCGTGGGCTGTGGGTACAGCTGGAGGACTTACAGGGAAAAGGTTTCATCTGACACAGTGTTTCACCCTGGGCTTCCCAAGTCCTATTCTCCAAGAATTCAGATGGGGGATTGCAAATGTGTGTCGATTACCGTCTCTTAAACCAAGTGATCGTGAGGAACAAGTATCCCCTTCCAAGGATTGAAGACCTCTTTGATCAGATCAAAGGAGCACGATGGTTCTCGAAGATAGACCTCAAGTCCGGCTATCATCAACTCCGAGTTCAGGATGAGGATGTGCAGAAGACGGCCATCAGGTGTCGGTACGACCACTGTGAGTTCTTGGTCATGCACTTTGGTGTAACCAACACTTCAGTAGTGTTCATGAGTCTAATGAATAGGATCTTCCAGCCCTACCTCGATCTGTTTTTTGTAGTCTTCATTGAAGAAATACTGATCTACTCGACGACCAAGGAGGAGAATTCCTACCAACTACGGGTTGTACTGGATACAATCTGAGAGCACCTACTTTATGGTAAGCTATCGAAGTGCTAGTTTTGGCATCAAGAGGTTCACTTTTTATGGTATGTCATCTCTATAGCAGGATTTGCAGTGCATCCTGCGAAGGTCGAGGCAGTAATTTCTTGGGAGCCACCAAGGAGCGTGGCAGAGGTGCAGAGTTTCCTAGGTCTGGCTGGGTACTATCGGAGATTTGTGCCAGACTTCTCCAGAGTTGTGACACTTCTTAAAGCTCTGACGAAGAAGGGGAATCCCTTTGTGCGCTCAGACAGATTTCAGTAGAGCTTCCAGGAGATAAGGTGGAGAATGACCAGTGCACCCATCTTGAGGCTACCAGAGGAGGGAATAGGGTACGTAGTATACTGTGATGCATCAGGGATCGGACTCAGGTGTGTCTTGATGTAGGAGCGAGCAGTGATCGTTTACGGTTCACGGCAGTTGAGGCAGAACGAGCAGAACTATACCACCCATGACCTGGAGTTAGCAGTAGTGGTCTTCTCCCTGAAGGTGTGGCGACACTATCTAATGGGTGAGCGATTTACAGTCTACTCTGACCACCAGAGTCTCAGGTACATTTTCTCGTAGAAGGACCTGAACCTGAGGCAGCGGCGATGGCTTGAGTTCTTCCAGGATTATGACTTTGGGATTTTCTATACTCCTGGGAAGGGGAACATTGTTGCCGATGATCTCAGCAAGAGATCGTGCACACAAATACATGGAGTGGCGATGGAGCAGTTATACGCTTTGTAGATATCCTTAGTGGATAGTTATGGGGCATCCTATATATAGTCCATCACAGTCACTCCTCCACTTCATCAGTGGGTTAGAGAGGCACAGCGTGGAGACATTGACTGTGAGGCGTGATGTGCTCAGATATCCTCAGGGCTGGCACCCAATGGATTTTCTGAAGGCGGGGAGCACGTCATCCTCTCCCGGGGACATACCATGGTACCAGTTACATTGTAGGAGGAGGTGCTGAGGGATTTCCACACTTCCCCTCTAGCGGTACATCCTGGAGTAGCGAAGATGTATCAGGACCTCAGATGACTGTACCGGTGGCCGATTATGAAGAAGGTTGTGGCAGAGTTCATTTCTCGATGCCTCACTTGTCAGCAAGTGATGGTAGTGCAACAGGTACCTGCAGGCATGGTACAACCCTTAGTGGTCCCAATGTGGAAGTGGGATGGGATATCCATTGATTTCATGATAGGGCTTCCACGTACATCCAGAGGACATGACACCATCTGGGTGATCGTAGAACGACTCACCAAGTCAGCCCACTTCCTACCGATCAGATAGCAGGGCTCAGCAAAGATCATGGGTTGCCTCTATGTTTAAGAGATCATACGGCTTCATGGTGTTCCATCATCTATCGTCTCAGATCGAGATTCTCTCTTTACTTCCCAGCTTTGGAAGGGGTTGCAGGAGGCCTTTGGGACGCATCTACGCCTGAGCATTGCTTTTCATCCTCAGACGGATGGCTAGACGGAGAGGACCATTCAGACACTTGAGGAAATGCTCCATGCATGTTTCCTTGACTTTGGTCACAGGTGGGAGGATCACCTACCCTTGGTGGAGTTTACGAACAACAACATCTACCATTCCACCATCGGGATGGCACCTTACGAGGCATTGTATGGTCGACCTTTCCGATCACCTCTGTGCTGGACTAACCCAAGGGAGTCAGCACTCGTAGGACCAGATATGGTTCAGGCTATGACAAAGAAGGTTCAGTACATCCAGGAGTAGATGAGGACTACATATAGCAGACATAAGTCCTATCTTGATAGGAGGCGGAGACCACTAGAGTTCGAATATGGTGACCACGTTTTCATTAGCATATCACCTCGACGTGGGTTGTAGATATTTGGTCGGGGTGGAAAGTTATATCCGTGCTTTATCGGGCCTTTTCAGGACCTCAACAGGGTAGGAGAGGTGGCTTACCGCCTATACCTTCCACCTTAGTTGCACCGGGTGCACAATGTCTTCCACGTATCTTAGCTGAGGAGATACATGCACGACCCGATGCATATCATCGACCATGGAGATATGGACATAGATGATAGAGTGACTTTTGTGGAGGTCCTGGTGGAGATCGAGGATTTATAGGAGCGGGTCCTACATGGACGGTGGATACCTCTGATGCACATTCGTTGGCAGCATGGGAACCTCCAGGAGAGTACATGGGAGCGGGAGGCTCAGATGCATGCTTAGTACCCACATTTTTTCCCTAGATTATGTTGTAGCTTTATGGGGCTGTAAAGCCCTAATGTGGGAGTAATGTAATGACCCAGAAATTTCAATGAATTTTTTTTAAATACTTTGGAATTTTACGAGTCTGTGGCTTCTGACGACGCTTGATTCCTAGGCCCGGTGTGCCCGAAATCAATTTTCAAAGTTTAGCTCGGGTAATTTCAGTGAACGATTGAGTGGGTTTTTCTATCTTTTGAGCTGGTGCTTGGAATTAAAATATCAGGGCACCAATTAATTCGCAGCACCAGGATTCGCTTAGGTGAATCTTAACTTCCATTGATAAGGGTCGGACGAAAAAGGTATGTTTTTAGACTTTCAGAAAAAGAATTATATATAATAATATAATTATAAGTAATTTTATTCTTTTTCTTCCTCCGTTGAGCAAAATTTGGCGGAATTGGAGTGTAATGATGATCATTAAATGGGGGCCATTTAATGACTCATCCCTTTGGTTGTGTTACAGCAACACCCATGTGTTTAATAGGTTCATTAATTAAGGTTCAATAATGAACCATAATAATGAACACAACATGAGGATTAATTATTTTACTAATTACACCTTTGAAAAACCAATTGAGAAACCGCGGGAAGAAGCTCTAATGAAACCCCGGCAATGCCAGCCTCGGATGAAGAACGACGAAGAACACATGTTCCTTGGAGATTGACGATGCGCCACCAAACCTTTTCCCTACGGCCAGAGAGGAGACGCCGCTTCCTCCTCGACGCACCCCTACGACGCCTACGATCCTCTTCTTCATGACTTCATGTACATTGAGGCCAACAATCATCTTCTTGGTTGAGGTAGGGGTTTTGGTTTATTTTTATTAAGTGCATTATACCGTCGGCATGACGTATAATTGTTGGGAGTTTTTTGAACCACTAACGCGGTGGGTGCGGACCAACGAACATGTCCAAACCCACCACTATTATGTTCTTGATGCGCGCAAAATTGGGTGATGACGAAACGAGACCGCAATGGCATTTGATAGACATCACAGTGATGAGGGGGTCCTGAGACGACCACAGGCGGAGATGGGAGCAAGAATGGACCACTGGAATGACTCTGGTGGCCCGTGGACATCATCGGCGGCGCCCCAGCACGCCACCGGTAGGAGCCGCCGCGGCTGAAGCCACGAAGGAAGGGGACCGGATCCCGTGGCCACGCGGGATCTGGAGGAGACGCGGTTCTTGGTGCCGCGTCCGCGGAGCGCAAAGGGGGGGGGGGGTGGATAGTGTCCCCCCATGCTCGGCCCGCTGGCCGAGCTAACACACCCCCCAGCGGCCCGGGGCGTGTCACGTGTACCAGGCTCGGCCGCACCCAGCTAAGCCTAGCCACACCCAGCCAGGTGGAGCCATGCCTTATTGGGCCAGACCCGGACACGGGTCGGGTCGACCCATTTCGGGTGGACCCAGGGGGGTTGGGCCTGGTCGTGTCGGGCCCAGACCCCCCCACTTCGGACTACTTTCGGTATTCTACCTATAACATGTGCTACGGACCTCTGATCGACGCACCGTCGGTATCGTATGAATCCTTGGATCGAGACGATCGTTTCGGTATATTACTCATAAGGTTTCGGAAAAAGTTTGGGTACGGACGTGTTGGTTCGAACTCGAAACCAACTGGGCACTTGGACCAGAAACACTTATATCTCAAGGACCGGACATCCAATTGACATGCCATCAATTGTGTTGGGATCCTTTTGTTGAGACGGTCCTTTTGGCTTACTCCACATGAGGTTTGGATGCAAATAGAGTACGGTCGGGTTGGTTTTAGCTTAAAAACCAACAGGGCCCCTGGTGTGACGCCCTAGGTTTTATGAACTGGTCCAAGTGAACAATGTTATGATTTATAATGATGTCTCTTGTTTTATATGATGTGTTTTGTGTGCTGATAAATAATTTGAAATGAAATAGATAAAAACAGGGAGAATAAGGTAAATTGGTATATAATAAAATATTAAATTATAACAATTACCCAACTAATTGAAAATACCATGCACAAGACCTAACATGGAAACAACAAGACTTCTAAGAACCACAACTCCAGTAATCAGATAGTTGTCATCTTCAGGGTCCCTCAGTCTAATAAATATAGTAGCCAGATCCACGACACACATACTAAACACCAAAGGTATGAAGAGATTCATCCTTCTTAGTTCAAGTGTTTTGATTTTGAGAAACACAATGCACCCCATGCTTTTATAATGGTCTGTTAAGTTATGACCGTTAAATATATATAGTCGTTGGGTTTTAAAAACACCCTTTGGGTTTCTTTTGATAATTTTTATCTTTATATGAATACTTGGTTTTAATGCTCTTATAATGATATTTCATATATTATAATATGTCCAAGATTTTTTACACAAAAGAATCATTGTTTTAAAATAAAAATAGTATTCTTGAAAATAAATCTAATTGTTTTTACAAAATCCCAATAGATACCTATATGGTGGAAAACATAGTATCTTTTTATTGAATGTTAGGTTTAAAGGGTATTTTTAATAATTATATCATTTTAGATCTCTAAAATTATGTAATTTCTAATTTGGGAAAACTAGTGGTCTTTTTTTTACAAAGGGGAATTTGATGAAACAAATAGTGGGGTATTTAAAGATCCTAATAATTATAAAGGTTTAGTATGTAAATTATGAAAGATATATATCTTTTAAAAAGATTTATATCAAGATGTAAATTATTTTACATAATCAGAAATGGGATTTTTGATTTGGAAATATTAAGTTAAATGAATTTATTAAGTTGTGTAAATTTAATGATCATATTTTGTACTATTATAAACATATAGTAAACTGTCAATTTTTTTTCTTCCATGTTTCGTATACCTTTTTTTTCGGCAAAGCATTGCTGGCCACGCGATAGCCCCGTGTATCCCTGAGCCGTCCGATCTCTCTTGAGATCTAGTCTCAGCCCTCATTTTCATTTTAAACGCTCAATACACCACCCGCTCTCCTAGCCATCCGATCACACCTAGATTTAATCAGCATCATCCATTTCTTTTCTGCGACGAATTCTCCGCGTTGTCCCCTTCCTCACATCATGATCTCAACTCCATCACCGGTTCTCAAGGACGCCACCTCTGTTGCACTACTCCTCTTGACCTCCGCACACACCTTTCCTAGGCCACTATTCCTTCGCCTTCCCCTCTCTGGTCTACACTTTTGGCCAAGTCACCTGGTGGCACCGAAACCCTAGTTAAACGCCTCCTTCCTCATGAAACCATGGCAGTTCGTCCTACTCCTTCCCTCCCACGAACACCCAGCAAGCCAGCGATGTACCTCCGGTCTGAGCATCCACCTCAAGCAAGGTAAGGGTTCTTGCTTGCTTGCCTTCTTTTGGAGGGACCTTTGTTTTATACTCCCGGTGTATATATAGAGTTTATGTATATATATACTTAAATATAAACCCCTTGTATTGTATTTCCTTCAAGGAATTTGCTGTCGTGTTTTCAGTATGGTGCATATGTGAGGGTGTTTTTATGTTTTGATTTCCTTTGGAGAAACCCATACCGTTATACAATCGGTATATGTTTACGGTTTGTATATGCATATATGTACTAAAAACACTTCAGTTTTTAATACCATCAAAGGTTGTTTTCCTTGCATTATTAGAAGAGTTATATATATATGAATCTTTTTAATGTCTTTTTTTTAATGATTCAGTTTTACAAAAGAGAAGAAACCCAAAACATATATTTACATATATAAGTGTATATACAGTTTTGTATAAATATATATAATTATGTGAATACATAGAACCCAATCCTTTGGTTTAGGGTATCCATGATCGTTCGGTAGGTTATAATAACTAATATATGTATATTGAGGTTGAATTTTAACCAACACATAACATATATTATTTATGTAAACCTTAAAATATATATAACTAAATATTTCGGCATGTCAATGCATTTTTCAAAACGAGACAGTATGACATTAGGGGATGAATTCCAATCCTTGAACGATATTTTGGATGCAATCTAGGCCATGGGCTTAGGTATATTTTTTTAGTAGTATTAAACCAATATTTTCCCACATGTTTATGTATTTATAGTTTCATGAATATTAATCCCTCTTAATGTTTTTTGTTCTTAACTAAAATAAAATTAAGAGTTTTTCAGAACTCATGAAATTTTGATGGCCTTGTTTATTTAGTACATTCGTGGTGAATATACGGTGATGTGTGTATATCATTATAAGTATAAAGTCCAAAACCCTGATTTGTAGTAATGATTACCAGGACTGACTTTATGTTGTGATGCATATGTTATTTTTAATAAAGGATAATTTTGGCATTACTAAAACAACATGTATTTTGTATATATGTACACACAAATGAGCATGGTTTATTAAAGGAGTTTATTTGACATTTCCCATGACGTATTTTATAATAAAGTGTATATTTGGTCTTGATTAATATGTATTTGAGGATTTAAGATTTCTGGGATAATGTCATCATGTGTGTTCATTTAGTAACTTTTTCCTACTTTGGTTAATGTTACTAATTAATCAAATTATGGTTTAATTTTTTTTTTCTAAGGGCCTGTTTATCACCATAACTAATGGAAAGATTTTTTTAAGCTTCCCACTTCCATAGAATAATAATTTTAAAGATTAATAATTTATTATATCATCATTTTATAAGCTTTAGTAATTAGCTTATTTGAAAATAATGTTTTACTAAACTATGTGTGCCTTTCATAGGTTATTAACAAATTTTGCAATGTTAACTGTCATATCATGTATTAGAAAAATGGTTGTTAGCTCATTGTTTATTTTAGTTATTATTGTACAAAATGCATACCGATGACATATCACTAAATGAACTAAGAAATTAGATTACCCAAAGTGGTATGAGAAACCATGGGTTATATGAAAATAAATGAGTTATTCAAGGTGGTATGAGACATCTTGAAAAAAAATGTTTAATAAAAGTATGAACAATGTGGATCACATGATAATAAAGACAAATTTAAGGGTGTTCCATGGTAGCGCCCCATTGCAATGGGTAATGATGTAACCACTAGAGATTACAATATTTAAGGGTGCACCCTGATAGCGCCCCATTTAATTGGGTAATGATGTAACCACTAGAGATTACAATTTTTAACGATAGCTTGGGGTTTACCTTGGTAATGTTTTTAATGACACCTTGGGGTTGATCATTGGTGAAACATAAATGATTTTCTAAGTTAAAGGGTGTAGCCACATGTTCAAGTTATGTAACAAGTTCTTTTCATGAAAATATACCTATTATTTCATTACCATTGCCTATAAGTTTTCATAAATATCTTATTTCACTAGTATATGTTTGGAGCATGATTAGTGTTTATCACTTAGTTGAATAGTAACTAGCATATGTAAACATACATTATTTCCTTTATGCACAACCTTGATTATGCTTAACTATTTAAATTTTATGCTTAAGGAAATCATAGGTCATACTTGTTTATGATAACCATTATCACTCCTTTGAGAAATGACATAATTGTATCATGTTCTTCTTGAAATCCTAGATTGAGCATTTTGATATTATGTGTTACAATTTTTCCTTTGGAGAATGTTCTGTGGATATATTTTTTTTTCTTAAAATAATGTTTTCAAAAGCTACACTGTTGTTTTTTTAAAACCCCTTACTAAGTATTTCAATGCTCACCCTACGTTTGTTTTTAAAATTTTCATGTATCAGCTTTTAAAAGATGAATCGTTTCAGACGTTTTTGGTTTCCAAGAACCTGAACCGCTCATGATCCTTTGTATAGGGACATTATGTGTAGTTTATCAGTGCATGTTTTATTTTTAAACAAACACGTCTTGTTTAGAAGGCACTAGCCCCTTAGTTTCGTGGTCGGGGTCTGTTACTGTTGGTATCAGAGGTTCGGTTTGGATATCTCTGGAAAGCCGGAAACTGAAACAATATATATATATATATATATATATACTTCAGTTTTACTAAAAAATGGGTTTTATTAAATTTCAGATGTAAAACTAAGGTACTAATCTTTTGTATCTCCCCACTGAGGCCCAAGAGACCATTGTGTCTTTAGCTAGTCGTGAGAATTTTCTAAACTATGACCATATCCGCATGACATGAAAACACCTTTACAACGTGTCCAACTCACCACGGGCACTTTAGTTACACTAAGGGGTAGGAATAGATTACCTCTTTATGATGATGACCCAGTTTCTCTCCTATATACGTTGAGGAGGGTACTATGAGGGACTTTTCTTAATTTTTACGGTGGGTGATGGCTTTGGCACTATGATCCTAAACACTTTTCAAGAAGCTTCTGCTGCCAGTGACCTCCATGCGGCATATCAATGGAAAGTTTTAAACTACGGATTCAGGGGTCAGTTGTTGGACATTGGAATTTTAGACGATGAGTCCACCCATATTTCTTACAGAAAAAAGTGTATGTGGATGTATCCAAAATTCATACCCCTCATGATAAACTCATGACATATCATAGCTGCCCCATGAGTTTTTCCCTGAATGCTCAGCCTGTGTTTGGTACAAGGAGTTAAGGAGTTTTTATTCTCTGTGTGGAGTTTGTTTAGTCGGTGGTTAAGGGAAACTCAAGTGCTAATGTTTAATAATAAACTTATGTTTATTGAAATGTTGTCTTTCCACTTCCTTGACTTTACTTTGTATTTATCCTTGAATGGTTTTCAAGTGATTGGACTTCCGTCTTAAACATTCAGATGGACGTAAAAATCCACCTGGTATCTCTTCTCACTAAGATTCTAGAAATCATTTCAATCAAAACTTCTGAGGACGAGTATGACACCTTCACAAATTTGCGAAAAACATGCATGCAGTGGTTTCAGGTGGCAAACAGTCCGGAGATTCTCTGTACCTTCTATAGGGATGCCTCCATCTTCTACCACATAGGCTCAGCACAGCTGGCCAAGCGTGAACTGCGAGGAAGTTACCATGAAGGGCTCTTCCTGGGTTTCACCTTAGGCTGGAACTACATGCCAAGTGTGAAATTTCGAGAGGGTGCATTAGATGAAAATATTTATGCAACTTATATGTTCCAACTCCTTAGCATTAGCCCATTTGATCACATCTAAGGCTTGAATGTCCTTGACCGAGACATAATTTGGCAAGTTATTCGTATGTTGGTCGACAAAGACATTTCATAACATTGTTCTGTTCGACCTTCCCTTTGGAAGCCTGATGTTCTGGAATATGAGTTCAACCCCTCCTGTCCTATGTGTATCTAGGTTATGGAACTAGAATATTTGAGCATCGCTACGGGGATCCCAATAAATGCACCTATTGGCCCTATACAATGGCGGAGATGGTGAGAACATTGCGGAACATTTGTAGTTTTGTGAAATAAATCGGAAGGATTCAATTTTCTAAAGGGGGAGATAATGTGACGCCCCAGGTTTTATGAACTGGTCCATGTGAACAATTTTATGCTTTATAATGATGTCTCTTGTTTTCTATGATGTGTTTTGTTTGTTGATAAATAATTTGAAATGAAATAGATTAAAAATAGGGAGAATAAGGTAAATTGTTATATATTAAAATATTACATTACAACAAAGACCCAACTAATTGAAAATACCATGCACAAGACCTAACATGGCCACAATGAGACTAATTAGAATCACAACTCGAGTAATCAGATTGTTGTCGTCTTTAGGGTACATCAGTGTGAAAAATATATTATCCAGAGCTACGACACACATACTCAATACCAAAGGTATGAGGAGATCCATACTTCCTCGTTCAAGTGTTTTGATGTTGAAAAACACCATGCACCCCCTGCTTTTATAATGGTCCTTTATGTTGTGACCGTTAAATATATATTGCCATTGGGTTTTCAAAACAACCTTTGGGTTTCCATTTATAATGTTTATCTTTATATGAAAACCATGTTTTAATGCTATTATAATGATATTTCAAATATTATAATATGTCTATGTTGTTTTTCACAAAAGAATCAAAGTTTTAAAATAAAAATAGTATTCTATAAAATAAATCTAATTTTTTTTACAAAATCCCGATGGATAAATATATAGTTGAAAACATAGTATCTTTTTATTGAATGTTATGTTTAAATGGTATTTATTATAATTATATCTTTTTGGATCTCTAAAATTATGTACTTTAGAATTGGGGAAAACTAGTGGTCGTTTTTTTAAAAAGGGGGAATTTTATGAAACAAATAGTGGAGTATTCTAAAGATCCTAATAATTATAAAGTTTTATTATGTAAATTATGAAATATATATATCTTTTAAAAATATTTATATCAAGATGTAAAGTATTTTACATAATCTGAAATGGGATTTTTGATTTGGAAATTTTATGTTAAAAGAAATTATTAAGTTGTATAAATTTAATGATCATATTTTTTACTATTATAAACATATAGTAAACTGTCAAATTTTTTTTCTTTCATGTTCCGTATACCATTTATTTTTCGGTAAGGCAATGCTGACCACGTGATCGCCCCGTGTATCCCAGAGCCATCCGATCTCTCCTAAGATCTAGTCCCGACCCTCGTTTTCTTTTTAAACTCTCAACACACCTCCCGCGCTCCGAGCTGTTTGATCACTCCTGGATTTAATCAGCAACGCCCGTTTCTTTTCCATGATGACCTCTCCACATCGTGCCCTTCCTCACGTCGTGATCTTCGCTCCAGCACTGGTTCCCGAGGACACCACCTCTTTTGCACTGATCCTCTTGACCATTGCACACCCCTCAACTAGACCATTATTCCTTCGTCTTACCCACACCGGTCTACCCTTTTGGCCGAGTCACCTGGTGACACCGAAACCCTACTAAAAAGCCTCCTGCCTCATGAAACCGGGGCGGTTCCTCCTACTCCTTCCCTCCCACGAACACCCAGCAAGACAGTGACGTACCACCGGTCTGAGCTTCCTCCTCAAGAATGGTAAGGGTTCTTGCTAGCTTGACTTCATTGGGAGGGACCTTTGTTTTATAATTTCAGTGTATATATACAGTTTAAATATATATACTCTAATATAAACCCCTCAGATTGTATTTCCTTCAAGGAATTTTCGGTCGTGTTTTCAGTATGGTGCATATGTGAGGGTGTTTTCATGTTATGATTTCCTTTAGAGAATCCCATACCATTATACACTCAGTATATGTATACAGTTTGTATATGCATATATGTACTACAAACCCTTCAGTTTGTAATACCATCAAAGGATGTTTGGCTTGTGTTATTATAAGAGTTATATATATATATATGAATATTTTTAATGTCTTTTTTATTTAACGATTCAGTTTTACAAAAAAAAAGAAACTCACAACATATATTTAAATATTTAACTGTATATACAGTTTTGTATATATATATATATATATATAAATATGTGAATACATAGAACCCAAAACCTTCAGTTTAGGGTATCCAAGATCATTCGGTAGGTTATACTATGTAATATATGAATATTGAGGTTCCATTTTAACCGACGCTTAACATATATTATTTATTTAAACCTTATATATATATATATAACTAAATATTTCTGTATGTGTATGGATTATTCAAAACGAGACAGTATGACTTTAGGGGATGAATGCCAATCCTTGAATGATATTTTGGATGCAATCTAGGCCATGATCGTAGGTATATTTATGTTGTAGTATTAAACCAATGATTGTCACATGTTTATGTATTTATAGTTTCATGAATATTAAACCCTCTTAATGTTTTTGGTTCTTAACTAAAATAAAATTAAGAGTTTTTCAGAACTCATGAAATTTTAATGGCCTTGTTTATTTAGTATATTCTTGGTGAATATATGGTGATGTGTGTATATAATTATAAGTATAAAGTCAAAAACCCTGATTTTTTGTAATGATTACTAGGAATGACTTTATGTTGTGATGCATATGTTATTTTTAATAAAGGATAATTTTGGCGTTACTAAACCAACATGTATTTTGTATATATGTACACAAAAATGAGCATGATTTATTAAAGGATTTCAGTTGACATTTCCCATGATGAATTTTATGATAAAGTGTATATTTTGGCTTGATTAATATGTATTTGAAGATTTAATATTTCTGGGATCATGTCATCATGTGTGTTCATTTATTAACTTTTTCCTACATTGGTGAATGTTACTAAATAATAAAGTTATGGGTTTTTCGTAAGGGCATGTTTATCACCATAACTAATGGAAAGATTTTTCTTTATGCTTCCCACTTCCATATAATAATAATTTTAAAGATTCATCATTTATTATATCATCATTTTATATGCTTTAGTAATTAGCTTATGTGAAAAGAATGTTTTACTAAACTATGTGTGCCTTTGATTAGTTATTAATATATTTTGCAATGTTAACTGTCATATCATGTATTGGAAAAATGTGTGGTGGATCATTATTTATTTTAGTTATTATTGTACACAATGCATACTGATGACATATCACTAAATGAACTATGAAATTAGATTACCCAGTGTGGTATGGGACACCTTGGGTAATATGAAAATAAATGAGTTATTCAAGGTGTTATGGGACATCTTGAATATATAAACTGTTTAAGCAAAGCATAAACGATGTGGATCAAATGATAATAAAGAAAAATTTATGGGTGCGCCTTGATAGTGCCCCATTGCCTTGGGTAATGATGTAACCACTATAGATTAAAATATTTATGGGTGCACCCTAATAGCGCCCCATTGCATTGGGTAATGATGTAACCACTAGAGATTACAATTTTTAACGATACATTGGGGTTTACCTTGGTAATGTTTTTAATGACACCTTGGGGATGGACCTTGGTAAAACAGAAATGATTGTCTATGTTAAATGGTGTAGCCACATGTTCATGTTATGTAACAAGTGATTTTCAAGATAATATACCTATTCAATCATGACCATTTCCCCTATGTTTTCATAATATTCTTATTTCCCTAATATAAGTTTGGAGCATGATTAGTGTTTATCACTTAGTTGAATAGTAACCAGCATATGAAAACATAAGTTATTTACTTTATATGGAACTCTGATTATGCTTAACTATATAAATTTTAGGCTTAAGGAAATCACACGTCATACTTGTTTATGATAACCATTATCACTCCTTTGAGAAATGACATAATTGTTTCAAGTTTTTCTTGAAAACCTGGATTGATCATTTTGATATTATGTGTTACAATTTTTCCTTTAGATAATGTTATATGAATATATATATTTTTCTTTTTCTTAAAATAATGTTTTCAAAAGCTAAACTGTTGTATTTTTTAAAACCCCTTACTGAGTATTTCAAAGCTCACCCTACGTTTTGATTTAAAATTTTCAGGAATCAGCACTTAAAAGATGAATCGTTTCAGAAGTTACTAGTTTCCCAGAACCGGAATCGCTCAGCATCCTCTGTATAAGGACATGATGTGTAGTTTATCAGTGCATGTTTTAATTTTAAACAAAACATCATGTTCAAGAAGGCATCGAATCCTTGCTTTCGGGGTTGAGGACTATTACACATGGAACAGAAAATTCAATAACTCTCAGACCGGGTGTCCGATAGACACACCGTCTGTCGCGTTGGGTTTCTTTTGACGAGATGGAACTTTGGGATACATTAACTCTGGACTTCATGATAGTTTATGTATCGGCTCTCTTTTGCTCGAGGAGTGGACCCTCCTGGAATTGAGCATGTTGTGTGAGTGATCCCTAGAGTTGGCTGCGACTACATCGACTTCTGTACTGGAATCCTTCGTGGTTTCGACAGGGACGACTACCATACTAGAATCCTCCATTGGTTCGACGATGATGACTACAGTTCTTGTATACTCTGTGGGTCTGGTAGTGTTGGACTCTGTACTTGTATCATTTGTGGGTCTGGCAGAGTAGCTGGTCTTGTATACTTTGTGGGTCTGATAGCTTAGTTAGTCATCTATCCTATGTGGGTTTGACAGCTTAGATAAATCAGTGGCTGCATCTGATCATCTCTATCGCCTTACGAAGTGTATACCTGTGTGAGCTGAGTCTTGATTGTCAATAATTATCATTGATGTGGTTGACTTGTTTTTCGGTGTGGACTGGGTTGTCCTTTCTTCTGTGGACTAGGTTGTACATGGTCTCAGGAGCTAGAGCCGAATTGTAACTGATGACTAAGGTATATGTATGGGAATATACCTAAGTATAGTCGTTTGATACTTCTTGATTGTATCTTTCCTTTGTGGTTTATCCTTCATGGATTCTGAGAGACCATCGGGTGTCTTGGGGTCCCTACGGAGTATCATATACTCACCCCTACACGGGCTATGCCCGCACTACGTTGTATTGGATCCAGATGACGGACATCACTGATCGGAGTTGAGGCTTGTGGAGATGGATGGTACCCAGAGGAGGACCACGTGGCAGGACGTACATGGAGCGTACGGTCGGATCGAGGAGCTGAAGAGACTATATGTACCCACCTTTGAGGTGGGAGTTTCGGAGGACGACTCTGTTCTGCTATTTTACTTTCTGCTGCTGTACTTTCCTTTCAGTTGTATTGTACTTTCATTTGGGTTTGTATACTGGCCCATTTACTTTTTCATCACATACCTTGTACTTAGTTTCACTTAGTTTTTACTTCGCTTGGGTACTCTGTTGTATATTTTACTTCATAAAGGCAATGCCTTCCCTTCTTTCTGGATTTGTGCCTTTGGTGCTAGTCGCCAGCCCCTGGCCTATGGAAGGCGGGCTTGGGGTAGTCACGACACGGGCCCTGAGGAAGGGTCATGACATTTATTAATTTTAAATTTATAATTTATATATACATATTATTTTTTATTGTATTATATTTATCTGATGTTCCCTCTATGAAATATATAATTATAGGGTGTGTGAAATATGACATATTACATAAATATTTAAAATTATGTGTTCCATTTATATTTTTATGATATAAAATTATATATTCTTCTCTCTATGCAAGAAGAAAACAATGAAGATAATAAATTGATCATGGTTCTTACACACTATGATATATCCATGGAGTATAACACAATGAAGTGTTATTTTGGAAAAATGTTTTCGTCAAGGAAAATTTATTACTGATATAAAATCATAAATAATAAAAAAAATTAATTGGTTTATAAATAACATGAAATTTATATATTAAAGAACGAAAATACCTCGAACATCGAAATCTATACTATTATAATACTCATATTCCCTCTCCCAATCTAATTTTCTATCAAATGAGCTCAAATATCTATCCTTCATCTTCCCCCATCAATAATAGGTGTTGACATAGATCCTATTGTGGGATAAATATGAGAGTAATATCTCTATGGAGTTAACATGTTTCCAGGAATCAATGAAAAATATTCATTATCTTTTATATTTCCTTTATCATAATCCTTATAGTAAGAGGTCTTCGGTGATAGAGAAAATTCCTCTATTCTTTACCACTTTTTTGTAATGTTATTAATATTTATTTTTATATTCAAATTATCTATGATTTTATTACATACCTAAAAGATGTTATAGTATTTTTTTCATGTGGATAATCTATACTCACAAATTCATGCTTCCCTAGCATCAATGGTTCTCTCTACTCCTTCCCTAAAAGATATTATTCCAAATTAAACCAAATTTTATCCTAAAACATTCGATGGATAAAAACTAATATGTTGTCACGAACCATCCCAGATCGACCCTGAACTTGTCACCTGAGCCGGTCCGCGACATGGCCCGAGGGGCGTTCCCGATCCCCATAAGCTATAAACTATTTCCGGGCATCAAATCTAAACAAGAGGGAATTATTTGGCCCGTATATTAAAGACAAGTAAAGTAGTATAAAAAGTTTGAATAATGCAAGGAAAATAAATGACAAAAAAATGGAAAACAGCCAACAACAACATACTAACCTGACCATAATGAAAACTCATCGCGACTCCGAGAGTCGCTCACCAGTCCACAAACAACTCTCGCCCACATTGAGGGAGCTCTTGCCAATCCTGCAACAAAACTAAAAATAGGAAAACTCTTTAGGCATGAGTATTAAAACTCAGTAGGAATTCCCAACGACTATTCCCAATTTACTACCGTTAAACAAATAAATCTACTAATTCCAGGTTTGAACTAAATTATAAAAAATATGGGTTTCCACACACATACATCCATATCTAAGATAAGTAATAGTCCATTGTACTTTTTAATTTAAAAACAGGTTTAATGTTTGAAAGGAACATGTGCATTTAATTTTAAATCATTTTCGTGAACAATTTAGAAATTCAAATGTTAGTTGTTAGTCGAATGGAAAACCACACACAACACACAACACACACTAAGGGAAATGGAAAACAAGTGGCACATAGGGGCTAGAAACCGGACTAGACCTCTCAATCGTCCACCACAAAAACACATTAAAGAAAACATGGGTCGAACCTAGGAGCTCGGGAACAATCCAGAACATACCATACATGTGACTCAATCAGAAGTCATACCCTAACACAATGACATCATAACACCCTAATGCTTGGAATAACCCTATATGGCTTATCCGAGGGGCCCAATCACCATTGCATCAACAACTCAGTATTCCCCTACTATGGGGAAACTAGCTACTGCGTTATTTAAACTAGTGTAGAAATTGTTCTCAGAATATTCACTCACTATGCCATGTTCCCATGTCATCAAAAGCAATAAAAAGGGGTGCATCCACAATGTAAATCAATCAGCCATGATGCACAAACATCACATTCAGCTCACTTAATCAATACACACCAAAGATCATCCCTAAGTGGTTTTTCCAAAGTAATTTATTTTATTAAAGTGACAAATGGGCCTTCTTCAATTTTATTGAAAACCCTCATTTCATGAGAAAACCCAAAACACTTGTTCAGAAGAAATCATTTATCCATAAAACTAGAACTACATTAGAATTCCATGAATTATGTTTAAAGGCCAAATGGGTATTCTTTCAAAACTAGTTGTCCACATGTCAATAAAATGTTTCAAGAGTCGTGTATAAAATAAACGGATCTTTTTTACACCAAATAATCATTTAAATATTAATTATCTTATATTATTTCCCATTTATTAAAATTAATAAAACATCAAGAAATTAATAAATTCTAAATTAAAAGGTGAGTGTAGTGGGGGACCTACCTCAGCTTGATGTCCAAACACAATGGCACATCACGCCCCGCACAGACGCACAAACACGTGCAAGCCGATGACCGCATGACCGTGGAAAAAACCTTGTTAATGCGCTGCAACGTCAATTATTTATAAAATACATAATCATGGACTTAAAACAATTAAAACGAGAAAACATCCTAAACACCTCCTCGACATGCTTTCAAAACACCACTTGCACCACCTCCACTATTTAATGGACTGTTTAAACCATTTACAAAACACCACTATGTGACGCAACAATGGGTTTATACCAAGAACATGACTTATTTTATATAAACACACTACATAAAAAACACATATTCAAAAATTTCAAAATACAACATTCGTTCCATCAAAATAATTCAATAAATCATTAAACTGATTATCAGATCATTTCAAGAATAGCAAAAAAGACTTCACATCAAAGTACACATATAGTCCTCCTTTTGAAACCAAACGTACACCAAGAACCAATTCACAAACGAATATTAATCACATCAAAGGCTTGATAAATTTTTTAAATTGCTCAAACAACATTATTTAAATAATTTAAAATTTATTACCTGGGTGCGCAACAAGGCGAACACACCAAAATAATAATTTCTCACTTGAACGCATGTCATAACACTAAAAAATTAAATTTTTCACCACAAAATTTGTTCATAAAACACATTAATAAAACCAAATAACATATTAAATTATTTTATTGATGCAAGGTTAGGTAGAAAACATAAATATCTTAGTGAGAAACCAAAAACACACGTCAAACGCACTACCAGCAAACACGAATAAATCCTAAAACAATGAACCGACCCAAAATTATAAAGGACGGACCTCAAACAAATCAAATCCTCCAAATAAAAACACTAAGAACAACGATGAAAACCCTAGCATGGAAGGAGGATGGTCTACCCGAGGTGGAGCTGCATGCAAAAGAGAAGGGGGACGCTGGCCGGTGTAGGTTGTCATCGCTGCTGGCTGACGCAAGCTGGGGGAACCAGGAGGGAGTGAGGGGTCGTGCAGGGGGCCACTGGGAGCAAATCTAGGGTTAGTGGGGGCTAAGCGTGATGAGCCAGAGGTGCACTTATCCAAGAGTGCATGTGACGTCCGAATGTGCGTCAGAAGAGGGAAGGTATTTTGGAATCTGTACGGAGAAAAGGGGTCGCTGGAGGGGGCCTTGGATGGTGGAGTTCGCACTGCCAGTGGGTGTGTAGGGAAGCATGAACATGGAGGGATAATTGAAGGGGGTATGTGTCATCGCTTCCAGAAGGGGAAGGTCGCCTGGCGGGTGGAGGTGCGGTGGAGGTAGAGGTGAGGAGGTTCGAGGCGTGGCGGGTGAGGGTGCAAAGGAAGATGGTGAGCGAGGGGGCTGCTGGGCGCATGGGTGCTGAGTCCAAAGGGCACCGCCGCATGAGGTAGAGGGCAAGAAAAACGCAGCGATGGAAAAGAGGGAGCCATATGGCACACACTAGGGGGTTCTACGGTTAGAGATTTTGTTTTATTCTTTTTCTATTACATAATAATATTAATCATAATACAAAAAATAAAAACAACAACAACAACAACAATAATAATAACTGATAAGAAGATAATATTAATAATAATGATAATAGAAATATAAATAACAATATAAATAATTTAAATATTAAGAAATTAAGAATAATAATAATAATAATATGAATAATAAAAACTAAATTCATTCATTTTCAAAGTCGGTCAATTTCACGGCTCGCGTTCCGCTGAGCATGCGGTTGAGTGAACCATGCTCAGACTGTGCCACCCGATAGTAACCGCATTCAGAGAAAATTTGTGTCCCTGCCCGCAGTTTCATAACTCGTGCACAAGTCGCACGTCCACAAACCAGGGTGTGAAAGTCTCCCCACCACAGACACTTTCTTCCCCCAGAAAGTCACTCAGCTGAACAATAGACATAACAAGAATCCATTCCCAATTGAGACTGAAAGGAAACACAACACAAGAGAATGTGAGAACACGATATGGTTCACCCCACAACAAGAACATGACTAGCACTAAAATTTAACTCCAAAACATATCACCCCGAGAAGGGGAGAGGGCGACACTGAAACTCCCAACCGATCCCAAATAAATTTTATAGCATGAGAAAACAACACATCAGAGCATAACTTTACCCAAACAGTGAACCTGAGCATAACTAGAAACATCGATTCCTCCACAAGCACATACATCTCCAAACAAATATAGCTAAACCAAGTTCAACAGATACAATGGTCAAACACACTTTTTAGAAAACACATGATTCAGAAAACCATAATCCAACAAAAAAACTGTTGGATTATAACAGAACATTTCCTTCATAACTTGATGATAAAACAATGAACTTACAACGATGAAAAAACTTTAATAGTAGAAAAAGAAAGGACAAAAATCACTACTAAAAAAACTTCCTATATTAGCGCTAAAAAAGGGCTTTAACAGTGGTAAAAAAGCACTGTAATTCTCAAAGCTGATATAGGGGGTCCCTTTTATCATCGCTTTTTTTAACGCTGATAAAGGTAAAAAAAATTAAAATAAAATAACAAAAAATTTAAATAATGTGGGGAGTGCTTTTATCAGTGCTTCACAACCCAATTTATCAGCGTTAGGAGGTCTCCCGCACACATCTCTTCCCGCACATCCTCTTATGTGCGCACCCCATTCGATTCCACATGAACTCGAACCCAGGACCTCCCCCCTTTCGCAGCTGAGCCTTTACCACTAAGCCATTTCACTTTGTTCTCTATTTAATGATATATCTATATATATATAGTAATATATATTTATAAATTTATATAAATTCATGTTAATATAAATATTTTTATTCATATATTAGTATATATATATATTAATTCGTATATTAATATATTTATATATATATATTTGTAGTTATAATTTTTTATAGGTATATTTATTTGAATATTAATATATACATATAAGATTAGTTTTAGATACATTTATGAAAAAATATGTTTTTTATGTGTGTTTATAGATAAATAAATAAATACATACATAAATAGATATATACAACACACATACATAGATATATACAACACACAGACACACATAGGGAGACACACACACACACATTTATATTTACGAATAAATACATATATATGTGTATTTGAAAATCCATAGAATGTACATATAAGTTTAGTTTTAAATGCATTTATGAAAAAATATATTTTTGATGTGTGTTTATAAGTAAGTAAATAAATACATACATACATATATACAAGACACATACACAAACATAGACACCCACACACACATAGACACATATATATTTACGAATAAATACATATATATGTGTATTTGAAAAGCCATTAAATGTTAAAATGACCATAACATATAATCTAAAATTCTGTTTCAATGCCACAACCTGCCAAATCAAAGAAAATGAAACAATCTTTGATATAATATGTGGTATAGGCCTAACAGACATCCGGATCAGAAGTTATACTTGTTTGAATGATAAAAAATCGGGGTATCCTGAATAAAAACACAGTTTTGAGGGATTCTTGGCCTTTTTGGGCTCGAAAATGTGACAGAGGCTTTGCGTCGATCATTGGTGTGTAGAGATCATCGTAGTCTTCGATTTGATATGTGGTAGAGCTCAAAAAGACACGCGGATCAAAAGTTATGGTCGTTTGAAGTTTGAGATACATTTTCTACTTATTTTAGATCTTTTATTCATTGATTTGATTTTTTTCCCCAAATTGTAATTTAATGATCTTTAATTGATAATAATTAAAAAATTATTAATTAATAATATTATTTTTAAAATATTTTGTATCCATTTTCACTAAATTTCTTTTATATTAAATGTAATAGTCTATTTATACGTATCTATAACATATTTAAAATATATATATATTGTATTTATATCAATATAAATATACTTATATAAGAATAATTTATTTTTCCAGATTGTTTTTGAATTATTAAATATTTCAGCGCTGATAAAGCCCCCCTTTATCAGCGCTACTAAAAGAAGCACTGATAAAGGGGTAACACTCCCCTTACTAGTTTCTGGCATAGTGAAGACTTTAAATGATCCCCTTCCAACACTAAACACAAACCTCGGACCAAGGCATAACACCCCTGGAAATTAATGACTGAGCATGAGCTTCACCCCAAGGTCTGTGGCTGGGGCTCTGATTGTTGAAGCGTATCCTACCTCACAGTCAGGCACTGAAATTATTCCGGTCACACCTTCTTCTTCAAGCTAAACTTCCTGCAGAACTTCTCTAGATGACCCAGACAGCCACAACGATGACTAGTCTTTATAAGGATGCATCATGACGGCCTCACATGCCCGAATCGGCCACAATGGTGGCATACCACTGAACGACCTGATGAACTAGAAGCCAAAGTCACTGAAATGACTCTTTTGGAACATGTTCCTCTGGAACACACTGACCTCCAGATGGGGAACCATCATCAGTGACTGGATACGCTGGATTTCCAAGCATCTTCACATCGGAGATTAATTTAGCTAAGAACGTCTCTTCCACAAACCACTCGAAATGAGGTTTCCTAGAAGGTAGGACCTGCTCCATAATCTCTAGATGAACACCCCCTATGAATAATGAATTCTTAATCAAATCTTATGACGCTACCTCCAGAGAAAAGGACACAAGTTCCATGAAATGGTCAACATATGCATTCACCAACTGTTGGCCTTGTTGAATATGCACAAGCTCTTCCTTTTTCTTTGTCTCACTTCTTTAGGTATAAACCATCGAACGAAGACAGATTTAAAGACATTACACATCATCCCAACTTGCATTTATAGTTGGATGAGAAACTCCCAAATGTTCAGAGATGGACCTTCAAATAGTCCCAAAACAACACGCACTCTCATTTCATTAAGAGTTCCCAACATCCCAAAAGCACACTCAATCACTTCAAATGACATAACTACCTTTAACAGACTCTGGTCACCATTAAGTACATACAATGTCCGAGAAGGACCAAAAATTGGGAATGACTTATCAAAAACTCTAGGGACCTTTCTGGGAGACATTTTCTGAACAACATATAAAACACATAACCAAAACCAATATCAAGCCGATGAAATATAATTGAATGTGTTTTCATCCAAAAATATCCAACTAAAAAACAAAACAAATACCAACACAACACAAAAATCCCTTTTTATTTTAGATTTCAAAACCACATTCTTTGAAGGCCATTTTCCAAATATCAAACCCACTTTTTAAACCAACTTTAATTTAAAAAAAATCATTTTCAATTTATTAAATTCGCTTTAGAAAACAAGGTCAAGTCTTTAATTCAAAGTGAACCCTTCAGTAATCCCATGAACTGTTGTACATGTCTTCATTTGATTTCATCCATATGCACAAACACACACTTTCCATGCATTCCCTCACATGTGAAAACGTTTATAAATGGTACCCATGGTTGCACGCAAACCATATTTCTACTAGTTCTAATCGACCATTGAATTTTTTCGGCTAATAGCATTCAATTTTAAAACAAATACATTTGAAAAATTTAATTCCCTTTTAAAGATATTGTTCTCATTTCAAAAACCCCTTTTCATTTCCAAAAATGTAATTACACCAACCAGAAAAAAATGACCCTCAACTGGAATCAATCCACCAGAGATAGGGACTTGTAATCATGCTTAACCTAGTGACATGGTAGTGGGCCATGTCCCAAGTAAGTGTCGACGACTAGGAAGAACATAATCCATGTACGTGGACTCCACATGGGTCACTTCTCCTTGTAAAATCACAATGTAACATTGGTTTGCCTCCTTTGTTATCCCTCAATACAAAACAAATCATAACAAGAGAATAACTAAATTCCTGAACTACCCATGGCGACTTGAGGTTCGTAACGGTTGAGGTTTCATGACGTCCATCCCGTACCTACCTCTCGAGTCCCGATAGTCTTAATATCGATCTAAAGGACACCCCAACTAACATGGGCCTCTGTTGATACCATTTTGTCATGAACCAACCCAGATCAACACTGAACTGGTCACCAGAGCCGGCTTGCGACATGGCCCGAGGGGCGTTCTCGATCCCAACGGGCTGGAAACTAGTGTCGAGCATCAAAACTAAATAAGAGGGAACGATTTGGCCCATAGATTAAAGGCAAGTAAAGAAGAGAAAAAATGTAGAATAACGCAAGGCAAATAAATGACACGAAAAAGGAAGAACAACCAACAAAAACAAACTAACATGACCACAACCAAAAATCCTCATGACTCCTTGATTCTCTCACCAGTCCACAACCAACTCTCACCCACAGCGAGAGAGCTCATGTCAAACATGCAACAAAACTACAAACAGTAAAACACTATATGCATGAGTATTAAAACTCAGTAGGTGTGCCCAGTAAACTATTCCCAATGCACTACCCTTAAACATAGAAATTTACTAATTCCAGGTTTGAACAAAATTATACAAAAAATGGGGTGGCACACACACACACACTCATCTCTATGAAATGTAACAGTCCATTACCCTTTCTAATTTAAAAAAAAAGTTTAATGTTTGAAAGGAACAATTGCATTTCATATTAAAACATTTCCACGAACAATTTAGAAATTCAAATCTCAGTTGTTGGTCAAATTGAAAACCACACACAACACACAACATGCACTAAGGGAAATGGAAAATAAGTGCTACACATGGGCCAACAACCGAACTAGACCACTAAATAGTACACCACAAAAAATAATCAATAATGAAAACATAAGTCAATCCTAGGTGCTCATTAACAATCCAGAACATACCATACATGTGAATCATCCTGAAGGCATTCCCTAACTCGATGACTTCATAATGCCCAAACGCAAGGCATTTCCCTACATAGCCTAACTGAGGGGCCCAATCCCCATAGCAGCAATAACTCAGTATTCCCCTGCTACTGGGCCACTAGCCAGTGCGTAATCTAAACTAGTGCATCAATCATTCTCAAAAGATTTTCCCACTATCCCAGGTTCCCATGTAAACACAATCACTAAAAAGGGATGTGTCCAAAATGTAAATCAATAAATCATGATTCAAAAACATCACATACAACTCACGCAATAAATGCACACCAAAGATCACCCTTGAGTGGGTATTCCAAAATAATTTATTTTATTAAAGTGTCAAGCGGGCCTTTATCAATTTTAAAGAAATACCTCATGTCTCGAGAAAACCCAAAATACTTGTTTAGAAGAAATCTTTTATCATTAAAAATAGAACTACATATGAAATTCTGTGAATTATGTTTAATTTCCAAATGGGCATTCTTTCAATACTGGGTGTCCGCTCATCATGAAAAGTTTTCAAGTGTTGTGTATAAAATAAACAGATCTTCTTTAAACCAAATAGTCATTTAAAAATTAATTATCCTATATTATTTCTCATTTATTAAAAATAATAAAACATCAAGAAATTAATAAATTCTAAATATAACAGTGATTTCAATGGGGGACCTACCTCGGCTCTCTGTCCAAACACAATTGCACATCACACCTCGCACAGATGCACAAACACGTTCAAGACGATGACCAAAGGACTGTGGAAAAAACATTGTTAATGCACTGAAACCACAATGATAAATAAAATACATAAACATGGACATAAAAAAATCAAACAAACAAACATCCAAAACACCACCTCGACATGCTTTCAAAACACAACTTGCACCACCTACACTATTTAATGGACTGTTTTCACCCTTTACAAAACACCACCATGTGATGCAAAAAGGGGTTTATACCAAGAACACATCTTATTTTATATAAACAAACTACTTTAAAAACAAACACATATTCAACATTTTCAAATTACCAATTTCACGCCATCGAAATAATTCAATAAATCATTAAACTGATTATCAAATCATTTCAATAAAATCAAATAAGTCTTCACACCAAAATACACATAAAATCCCCCTTTTGAAACTAAACGTACACTAAGAACCATTTCACAACAGAATCTGCATCACGTGAAAGACTTGATAAATTATTTATTCATCTCAATGAATATTATTAAAATAATTTAATATTTATTCCAAGGGTGTGCAACAAGGTGAACACACCAAAATAATAATTTCTTACTTGAATGCTTGTCAAAACAGTACAAAAATACATTTTCCACCACATAATTTGTTCATAAAACACATTTATAAAATCAAATAACATGTTAAATTATTTAATTGATGCAAGGGTAGGTAGAAAACATCAATATATCAGGGTGAAACCAAAAGCACGCGTCAAACGCACCACAAGAAAACAAGAATAAACCATAAAACAACGAACCATACCAAAATTATAAAGGTCGGACCTCAAACAAATCAAATCCCCCGAATCAAAAATCTAAGAAGAAAGACAAAAACCTTATCAAGGAAGGAGGTGGGTCTACCCGAAGTTGATCCGCACGTTAAAGAGAAGGGGGACGCTGGATGGGGGAGGTCACGGTCGCTGCTGGCTGATGTAAGCTGGAGGAACCAGGAGGGAGTGAGGGTTCATACAGGGGGACACCGGGATCGATGTTGGGGTCAGCGGGGGTGGAGCACGACAAGATGGAGGCACGCTTATCTGAGAGTGCACTTGACGGCCGGAAGGGCGCCAGAAGAGGGAAAGCTGCTGGGAATGTGGCCAGAGAAAAGGGGTCGCCAGAGGGTGCCTTTGCTGGTGGAGCTCGCACTGCCAGTGGATGCATAGGGATGCCGGAACACGAAGGGAGCAGGGAAGGGGGGTGAGGGTCGTCGCTGCCGGAGGGGTGAGGTCGCCTGGTGGGTGGAGGCGCGTTGGAGTTAGAGGTGAGAAGGGGGGCGCGAGAGTGGGATGCAGGAAGGAGGCTGGGGAACTGTGCGGGAGAGAGGGGGAGAGGGGCGACCATGGAGGTCAGCCAGAGGCGTGGCGGGGTGAGGTTGCAAAGGCAGATGGTGAGTGGGGGTGGGGAGAGATGGGTTCAGGGGTGCAGAGTTCGAAGGGTGCCACCGCATGAAGGAGAGGGCTGGGAAAACACTTAGCGGGAAAAGGGGGTCCCGTGCGGCACACACTTGGGGGTGCTAGGGTTAGCGATTTTTTTTATTTTTCTCATTACATAATAATAATAATAATAATACAAACAATAAAAACAACGATAAAAATAATAATAATAAACGATAATAATATAAATGATAAGAATATAATTTTAATAATATTGATAATAGTAATATAAATAGCAATACTAATAATATAAATATTAAGATATAAAGAATAAAAATAATAAGAATATGAAAAATAAAAACCAAATTAATTCATTTTAAAAGTCGGTCAATTGCACAACTCATGTGCTGCTGAGCGCGCAGTTGAGAGAAATATGCTCAGACCATGCCATCCAGCACTAGCCGCATGCAAGGAAAAGATGTGTCGCTGTCGTGTAGTTATATAACTCGTGCACATGTCACGCTTCCACAAGACTGGGTGTGAAAATTCTCCCCACCACAGATATTGTCTGCCCCTAGAAAGTCACTTAGTTGAACAATAAACACAACTTGAATCCATGCCCAATTGAGGCTGAATGGAAACACAACACAAGAGACCGGGAGGACATGAGAGGGTTCTCCCCACCACAAGAACCTAAAAGGCACTGAAATTTAACACCCAAACATATCAACCCGAGGGGGGGTGCGATTTGGGAACTCCCAACTGATCCCAACTAACTTTTATAGCATGAGAAAACAACACCTTCGAGCATAACTTAACCCAAACAGTGAACCCAAGCATAACCAGAAACATCGATTCCTTCACAAGAACCTACATCAACAAAAAAAAATATGTAAACCAAGATCAACATATACAAGGTTCAAACACACCTTTAAGAAAACACCCAATTTTGAAAACCATAATCCGACAAAAAAATTATTCGATTATAATAGAACATGTCTGTCATAACTCCACGATAAATCAATGAACTTTCAATAATGATAGAACATTAACAGTGGAAAAATAAAGGACGAAAAGACTTTAAATGTTCCACTACCAACACAAAACACAAAACACGGACCAAGGCTTCTTGCCCCTAGATATTCTTGACTGAGCGCGAGATTCACCCTAAGGCCCGTGGATGGGGCTCTGATGGTAGAAGCATCTCCTGCCTCACAGTCAGGCACTGAAATTCCTCAGGTCACAACATCCTCTTTAGGTGACACTTCCTGCAGAACTTCTCTAGATGACCCACACATCCACAACGATGACATGTCTTCAAAAGGATGTAACATGACGGCTTCACGTGCCCAAACGGGCCACACTGGTGGAACCCCACTAAACGATCCGATGAACTAGAAACCAATGTCACTACAGATGACTCTTTTGGAACAAGTTCCTCTGGCACACCCTACTCACAAGATGGGGAACCTTCATGAGTGACTGGATACGCTGGATTGCCAAGCATCTGTGCTCCAGATATTAATTCAGCTAAGAACGTCTCAACCACCAAACTCTTGAAACGAGGGTCCCTTGAAGGGAGGACCCACTCCATTATCTCTAGACGAACACCCCTGATGAAGAGAAATGTCTTCATCAAATCTTGTGATGCTGCCTCTGGAGAAAAGGACACAAGTTCCTTGAAATGGTCAACATATGCCTTCACCATCCGTTGGCCATGTGGAATATGCCCAAGCTCTTCCCTTTTCTTTGTCTCACTTCTTCAGGTATAAACCATCGAATGAAGACAGATTTAAATACATTCCACATCATCCCAACTTGCATTGACAATGGGATGATAAACTCCCATATGTCCAGAGATGGAATATCAAACAGACATAAAAACACACACACTCTGATAGCTTCGGGAGTTACCAACCTCCCAAAATCACACATGACCTCTTCAAACCACAGAACGACCTTTAACGGACTTCGGTCACCATTAATTACAGACAATGTCTGAAAAATACAAAAACATGGCATGACTTATCAAAAAAGTGGTGGAACTTTCTGGGCGGCATTTTCTAAACAACATATATAACACAGAACCAAAACCAATAACAAGCCGATGCGATATCATTGAAAGAATTTTCATCCAAAAAAATTCAACTAAAAAACCAAAAAAATACCAACACATCACAGAAATCCCTTTTTATTTTAGATTTCAAATCCTCCTTCTTTGAAGGATATTTTCCAAATACCAAACCCACTTTCCAATCCATCTTCAATTTCCAAAAAAATCATTTTCCCATTATTAAAATCGCTTTATAAAACAAGGTCAAGCCTTTAATTCCAAGTGCACACCTCAGTAATCCCATGAACTGTTGCACGTGTATTCATATGATTTTATCCATAAACACCAACACACACTTTAAATGCATTCCCTCACATGTGAAAACGTTCATAAAGAGTACCCGAGGTTGCACCCAAACCATATCACTACCAGTTATAAGCGACCATCGGATTTTTAGGCCAAGAGATTTGAGTTTTAAAACAAATCCATTTCACAATTTTAAATCCCTTTTAAAGAAATTGTTCTCATATCAAAAACCCTTTTTCATTTCCAAAAACGTACTTACACCAAACAAAACAAAAATGACCCTCAACATGCATCCAATCACTAGAGATAGGGATATTAGTCATGCTTAACCTGGAAACATGGTAGTTGTCCATGCCCCAACTAAGCGTCGATGAATAGGAAGAACTTAAACCATGCATGTGGACTCCACATAGGTCACTACTCCATGTAAAATCACTATGTAACATCGGTTTTCCTCTTTTTTCATCCCTCAATCCAAAACAAATCAGAACGAGACAGGAACTCAATTCCCAAACTACCCCTATCGACCTGAGGTTCGTAATGGGTGAGGGTTCATGACGTCGTTCCCGTACCTACCTCTCGAGTCCCGACAGTCCTAATATCTATCTTCCGGACACCCCAGATAACAATGGCATCCTCTGATACCATTTTTTCATGAACCAACCCGGATCAACCCTGAACTGCTCACTGGAGCCAGCCCGCAACACGGCCTGAGGGGCGTTCCTGATCCCCACGGGCTGGAAACTAGTGTTGGGCATCAAAACTAAACAAGGGGGAATTATTCGAACCATAGATGAAAGACAAGTAAATCAGCGGATAAAAGTAGAATAATTATATGAATATAAATGACATGAAAAAGGAATAACAACAAACAACAACAAACTGACCTGACCGAGACCAAAACTCATCATGACTCCAAGAGTCGCTCATGAGTCCACAACCAACTCTCATCCACAGAGAGAGAGCTCATGTCAAACCTACAACAAATCTAAAAATAGGAAAACACTATAGGTGTGAGTATTAAAACACAGAAGTCATTCCCAATAAACAATTCCAAATGCACTACCCTTAAATAATGAAATTTACTATTTTCTGGTTGGAACTAAATTATTCAAAATATGGGTTTCCACACACACACTTTAATCTCAAAGAAAAGTAACAGTCTTTTGCAATTTTTAATTTAATGTAAAACCACACACCACACACAACAGACACTAAGGGTAATGGAAAAGAAATGTCACACATGGGCCAGCAACCGAACTAGGGCTGTCAATAGTCCTCCACAAAAAAAATAAACACTAAAGAAAACATGGGTTGAATCTAGGAGCTCATGAAAAATCCAGAACATACCAAACATGCGACTCATCCTGATGGCATGCCCTAACTCGATGACGACATAATGCCCTAATGCTCGGCATAACCCTAAATGGCCTAACCGAGGGGAACAATCACCATTGCAGTAATAACAAAGTATTCTTCTGTTATGGGGCCACTAGCCAGTGCGTAATCTAAACTAGTGGAGCAATCATTCTCAGATGATTCACTCACTATGCCAGGTTCCCATGTCAACACAAGCATAAAAAATGGGTGCATCCACAATGTAAATCAATCAGTCACAATTCACAATCATCACATACATCTCATGCAATCAATGCACACTAAAGATCACCCTTAAGATGGTTTTCCAAAATAATTTTATTTATTAAATTTCCAAATGGGCCATCATCAATTTTAAATAAAAACCGTATTTCTCAAAAATACCCAAAACACTTGTTCAGAAGAAATAATTTATCCTTAAAACTAGAACTACATTTGAAATTCCATGAATTATTATTAAAGGCCAAATGATAATTCTTTCAATACTGGGTGTCTGCTCGTGATGAAAATGTTTCAAGTGTTGAGTATAAAATAAACAGCTGTTTTTTACACCAAATAATCAATTCAAAATTAATTATCTTATATTATTTCTCAATTATTAAAATTAATAAAACATAAATCAATTAATAAATTCTAAATTTAACGGTGAGTGCAGTGGGGAACCTACCTCGGCTCATTGTCCGAACACAATGGCACATCACGCCTCACACAGATACACAAACACACGCAAGTCAATGACTGCAGGGTCGTGGGAAAAAACCTTGTCAATGCGCTAAAACCGCAATGATAACTAAAATACATAATCACGGACTTAAAACAATTCAAACGAACAAACAGCCCAAACACCACCTCGACATGCTTTCAAAACACAACTTGCACCACCTACACTATTTAATGGCATGTATGCACCATTTACAAAACACCACTAACTGACGCAAAAAGGGGTTTATACCAAGAACATGAATTATTTTATATAAACACAATACTTCAAAAACAAACACATATTCATAATTTTCAAAATACATTATACGTTCCATTGAAATAATTCAATAAATCATTTAACTGATTATCAGATTATTTCAAGAAAATCCAAAAAGGCTTTACACCAAAATACACATAAAATCCCCCTTTTGAAACCAAACGTACTACAGGAACCATTTCAAACCCGAATCTTCATCACATTAAAGACTTGATAAATTATTTAAATATCTCAATGAACATTATTAAAATAATATAAAATTTATTCCAAGGGTGCGGAATAAGGAGAACACACCGAAATAATAATTTCGCACTTGAACGCATGTCAAAAAACTACAAAAATACATTTCTCACCCCAATATTTGTTCATTAAACACATTTATAAAACCAAATAACATATTAAATTATTTAATTGATGCAAGGGTAGGTAGAAAACATCAATATCTCAGTGTGGAACCAAAAACACAGGTCAAACGCACTGCAAGAAAACATGAATAAACCCTAAAACAATGAAACGATCCAAAATTATAAAGGTCAGACCTCAAACAAATCAAATCCCCCAAATCAAAACTCTAAGAACAATGAAGAAAACCATATCAAGGAATGTTGAGGGTCTACCTGAAGAGGATCCACATGCGAAAGAGAAGGGGGACGATGGTCAGGGGAGGTCACAGTCGCTGATGGCCAGCGCAAGCTGGGGGAACCAGGAGGGAGCGATGGGTCAGGCAGTGGGCCACCGGGAGTGAATCTGGGGTCGGCAGGGGCTGAGCAAGATGATCCGGAGGCGCGCATAGCCGAGAGTTCATGCGACGGCTGGAAGTTCACCGAAAGACGGAAGGTCACTGGGAATCTGGACAGAGAAAAGGGGTCATCGGGGGGGGGGGGGCTTGGCTAGTGGAGCTCGCACTGCCAGTGGGTGTGCAGGGAAGACAGAACATAGAGGGAGCATGGAAGGGGGGTGCGGGTCATCTATGCCAGAGGGGGGAGGTCGCCTGGTGGGTAGAGGTGCGGCAGAGGTAGAGTTGAGCAGGGGGTGCCGGATTCGGCTACAGGAAGGAGGTCGTGGCGCTGCACGGAAGATAGGGGTGGGGGATGACCATGGAGGCAGGCCAGAGGCGTGGTAGGGCGAGGGTGCAAAGGTAGATGGTGAGTGGGGGGGGGGATAATGGGCATAGAGGTGCTGAGTCTGAAGGGCGCTGCTGCATGATGGAGATGACAGGGAAAACGCGGAGAGGGAAAAGGGCGAGCAGCGCGGCACACACATGGGGGTTCTGGGGTTAGCAATTTTTTACTTTTTATATTACATAATAATGATAATAATACAAACAATAAAAATGACAACAACAACAATAATAATAAACAATAATAATATAAATGATAAGAATATAATATTAATAATAATAATAATAGTAATATAAATAACAATATAAATAATAAAAATATAAAGATATAAATAATAATAATAAAAAGAATATGAATAATAAAAACCAAATTCATTCAGTTTAAAAGTCGGTCAATTGCACGGCTCGTGTGCCACTGAGCTCACGGTTGATCGAACCATGCTCAGACCGTTCCACCAGGCAGTAACTACGTGCAGGGAAATGTTGGGTCCCTATCGCGTAGTTTCATAACTCGTGTGAAAGTCGCATGTCCACAAGTTGGGGTGTGACATATGTTCCTTTATCTAGTACCCTTTTTAGATATCATGGTATAAACACAATCATAAGTTGAAGAAGATGTCCCTAAATTCTAGATACCCAATTCCCATACATGATCATTTCACTTCTGATAAGTAATTTTCTTTATTTCAAAACCAACATGAACATCATAGGCTCCCATTGGTTCCAGAACATTTAGAACCTGAGTAATCTGATGTTGATTCTGAGACAAATAAATTCTATTCAATCTAGAATAATTTTGAGAGTGTGTAGGTTCCATAGCTTGATCACCAGAACATATAGCCTTGCTACTCTTTTCCAAGGATCCTTTCTTCCTAAAATTTGCATAATCATGACATATTTGGGATAAAAATATTCAAGTAAATGCATTAATACATATTTATTATGGATGTCCTGTAATATTTCAATAAACAAAGTAGTTAGGATGATTCTCATAGAATGTATATGATTTTACTCAACATTAGATATAACCAAGGTCATTTTTCAGTAACAACATAATTGATATCTAACTCAACTAACACTCAATATAATTTAAAATATGTAACATGATTTACCTCATTATAAATTTTAATGGGAACACCGACTAATAAGATGTATCATATTTGATATATCGTTGAAAAAATATCCCATTCAAACCAAATATTTTGACTTATATTTTAGAATAAGTTCATTTGATTTCAAAAGGGATGAAACTAAATCTCCGTTATTGGATACAGAGAAAAATAGGATTAATAGAATAAAATTATGTCCTTGAGAACCATCGCTATGTTCATCAATGAAGAAAAGTAAATGAAAATAACCATGTCCTATGAGTATGAAATACCAATTCAAGAAGAATAATGTAATGAATAAATGACAAAAAAATCATCAAGAATCCATTAATCCATATATTGTAGAAGGGAAACACACCAAATGATGGAGTGTGTCATTTAACCCAATCATATAAAGATCATGTCTGGTCATGTTTTGAAAAATGAAATGAATCCTTTTTAATAATTCTTTTATATTATTATTTCTATGGTGATTCAATATATCTTTTATTAATGAACCAGTAAATTTTAGATTTTATTTCCGGTCGATGAATATCTGGTTGGGCATATCTCCCGGCGTTTTTAGTATCCCATGTCCCTCGTCAAACTCTCTTGACATATCTTCCTAGAAGGATGCTATCAAAATCTATAGCATCATCTCAGAGAAAAGATATTCATCACAAAAACCCCATTCTCTCAGAAAATCAACACTAAAATTGTTGTCCCAGATTTTCTTTCATCCACACATTTGGTAATTTCATTAGGTCCCAATAAATTTTTAATATATACATACCTTTACATTTCAATGATTGTGATATGGTTATACCAATTTCAATAACCTTCCGGTTTTATAAACACTCATTCTTGTAAAAGATAAGAAATATATAAAAAATATTTATAATCTTATTATAAATTTTAAATAATTATTAATCCTGAATAAAAAACAGATAACATTACATAATTATTTATTCTACAATTTTCAATTCCAATATCTCATTGATCAACAATATATAAAAATTTTATATATTAAGGAATTTTTATGATTCCAAAAATCACATCATCACTCATATATTTTCTCCTTTCATTCTGGTCATCCTTGGTTACGTATGAATATATATTTTCTTCTATATTTTTTCTTTTTATATAGACTTTTATTTTCCTCATTCAGTGAGATCATCTAACCAGAGTTTCTAAATTTATATTTACTATTTATGATCATGTATTTTATACATACTTTATAAATTATTGTTATATCAACCCCATTATTATGTTTTATACATATTAATCACATCAAAAATATTCAATATTAAAATAAAGTCACATTTAAATATATATATATATATATATATATTTCCAAAAATTAACTTGTTTTTTGAAACCATTAGAAATAATTTCAATTTCTCAATCCTCTAAAACTACAACATTTTTAGAAATTATATATTAATTTATTTAATAATTATATATTTATGATATTAATATAATTATATTAGAATAAATTTATGAGTTATGAAAATTACCATTGGGCGATTCTAACTATTCTACAAATAAAATGAAATTTGGTTATATTGTGATACCCAAAGATATAATTATTAAAAAAATATATTAATTATAAAATGATGCAAAGAAAAATATATCACAGTAAATAGTGATTTATTCACTTATTTGATATATTTTCTTACCTCTTTATAAAAATAAAAATTATAAAATTATTCATTGAATTTTTTTTCCTAGTAACACATTTTATAAAACAAGGTACATTGATAACTACATAATTTTATTATAAAATGTTCAAAATATTATGTGGAATAGATTCCATATATTTCTTCAAACACATCAATCCAACCAATTAAGTAATATTTTCAATGTAAACATTGAAAAATTATCTTTTTTTGTTAATTTTTGGTATTTTACTGTATACCTATTTATCATTTACTAATCTACGTAAAAAATATTAATTTTAGGTATTGAAAATTTAATAATTTATTGCATACAGTTTCAAACTATCATTTTCAATAATCATAATCAAATAATTCATAAAATATTTTTTAAATCAGTATTGTATTTATTGATTTCCATATCATAAATAATCATAAAAAAATTTATAAAATATTTAATAATACATTTTATACACACCTCCTTCATCTGGATCATTTTATTCATTATATTTTCAATGAATTTTTATAAACAAACTATAAGACTATGCATGTAACAAATATTATGATGTAAAGTATAATGATGAAAATATTTATAAAATTAATATACAGAATTTACAAACAATTAGATACTTTTATAATGAATCTGTAAATCAACCCTTCCTTCTTGTATAATATTCAAATAATGTTTCCATAATTTATACTATTAAATTATTATCTTGTAACAAGATAATTGAGCCTCATTATAATAAGTGAATATTATTACTTAATAAATGTTTATTTTAATGAAAATAATAATATTTCATGTCAAAATACCTATTTCGAATGGATTAGTAATAATTTTTATATTTTTCAAAATAAGACTAGAATTAATTATTGAATGCTTCCCTCAGAAATAATCTATGACTAATAAAAAATGAAGTATTTACCCATTCACTCCAATTTTCATAATATTTTCTAATTATTTTTTTATAATTAATACTTTATTAAATATAAATTTTATATAAATAAAAATAGTTGAATTTGGATGTAAACTGCTCTATTTTTCCAAATTCAATTTTTCAGAAAATGATTTTTCTTTTATAAGAATAATTTTTTTCAACTAAAATAAAATAAAATAATAATTATTGTGGATTATTATGAAAATATATCTATAATATTGGTCTATATTTATAAATTTATATCCTCATGTAGATTTATTTTTGTAATAGAAATAATAAAATAAAATATTCTTTTTGAAAAATGCAATTATCGAAAAATAGTTTTTTACATAATATCTTGAATTGTATTAAATTATATAATGCCAATTATATGAATTGATATTATGATAAATGATTAAATTTTAAAAAATGATAATTAAAATATCATAATATATTAATATTTTTATTTGGGCATAATGATTAGAAAAAATTTTAATTTTTTTTATTATATTTATGCTTAAAATTAGATTTTGTGTGTTACATGTTTTTCTGTTGAAAATTACATTACAAAAATAATATATTTTGATTTCAAAAAATTCATTCAATATATAAAATAATTTTTTCAAAATTATCTAACATGTATTATGTTAATTTTTTTAGAACATATTACTTATCATGGTTAAAAAATGATACCATAGTGAAAATTAACATTGTAACTTTATTTAAAAAGATAAGATAAGGAAAAAAATGATAAATATAGTTTTTTATGTAGTGGAAGTGTTGATCAATATTTCTATCTATGAAATATTTTTTTATTAATTTATGAGTAATATTGGGTGATATTTACTTACTATTGCAAAATACATTTGGTTATTTACCCAAATGTCCATCTTTCTCAATTATAAAATGACAATTTATCACATCAATCCATCTCAACACTCAAAAAATTTATTTTCAATACCATAAAACCCTCCCTAAAATACATATCAACATTATAATTATTCATTTATTTTCAAAATATTATTTGAAGTTTTAAAAAGAAGAGGTCTGGTGATGGTTTCACTAAGAAGAAGAAAGCATGTTATCAAATAGCATTATATGTCATTATTAATTTCCAATGTTACATTTTATTCTTATCATTAAATATATAAACATAATAGTTTCTCTCAAATAATGATTCTTTATATTTATCTTTTAATATTATGAATCAATATCTTTCTCGATAAAATGTGAAATCGAACTACTGCCCATGTGTATGGAACACAACTACCTCAGAAACCAATGAAATATTTTTTCATTTACTAAATCACATAAATAATAATAATGATTTAAATAATAATTATATATTAAATATATGACATTATATTAATCTTATAAGATTAAAATTTCATCCACTTCTATAATGTTTCACCATTTATGTGTATATTATCATCTTTCATGCTTCCATAACACATACTACTTCCATGATGTAATGCGCTTTTTGTCCCTATAAAAACATATAAAATATTTTGTTAGATGTGTCTTCTTAGTAAATATGATTTTTATAAATTTATAAATTTATTTTATTTATATATATTTTATTTATCATTCCTATGAATAATAACTGAAACACTCAACAAAAAACATGATTTACAAAAAACTAGACTATAAACACTGAAAATAATGAAAATAATGTAATGTTATAAAAAACAGGTAGAAAAATTTCATATGTGGATCAGAAATGATTTTATAAATATTAATATGGTCCATGATAAATGTTTTAAATTCCTAAATTCATTATACTGGAGGTTGAACCATGTTCATCTAAAGGGAAGCATGAGGTAATGGATTTCATCTCAATTTTCATTCCACTGGGAATAAGGTTTTAATGTGAACCTATTCATTTTTATGTGGAGTATATAATAACCATTTGATTTATTACATATAAATAACTATTTATTAATGATGAATTATTTTTAAATCAATTATTATTCATTCAATATGTTAAAATTATATAATTTTCCATGTTTTAAGAATGTATTAAACAATCTCACTTTCTTTTGAGATAACATCTACTCTCATTGAATAACTCTTATAATATATCCTTCAAAAGCTCAAGTAACATTTTAATCTTATGTATATTTATAGTGTTTCTATATTTTATTCCAATTTTCCTCTATTTTTTATTGAATCACACATGTAAATGTATAAAATAATAAATTATATTACTTCTTTGTTAATTGAATAAAATTTTATTCCATGCCCATTTTTCTCAAATTTCATTTATAAATATACATTTATTATATACAAATTATTTAATAATGATATTTTATGATATCCTTGAATCATAAATTTGGTTTTTAAACAATATTTCTATTGATAATAAATGCTAATGTTTCTAGACCAAAGTCTAATGAAAGTTTTCTCTTTACGTGTATAGAAATGATAGACATCACCATCACAATTATTGTTTTATAAAATACAGAATCATTACACATATTTAGTGGTTTTAGAATGAAAATTAATTTATTAAATTTCATTTTAATATATTTTCTCTTATTTTATTATTTTTTTCATTGTAAATGATTTTAATGAAATGTCCTTTATTCTCAATAAATCGTTGGTCCCCTCATATTTCATGACTAATTTTATGATTTTTACCATTATATTTAGATAATCCAATTCTTGTGATCAGTTTTCATATGAAGTTATATTTATATTAAATATCCATATTCGTTGTATCATGTATATTATTAATTCTTAATTTTTTTACCATTTTATAATTTGTTTTTTAATTTGTATTATATTTGATTAACTAGAGAAATATTGACAAATATGTATTATTTAATAAATAAGAATATTTGTTGATAAAGTATATTTATCATGATCTATTAAGATAATATGATATATAAAGAATTTTTTGTAGATGTAGTGATTGCTTAGTCCAATAAATTTAAATCCTGTCATGGAATCTGTAGGTGTTATCATACAAATCCTTCATCCATATTAAATGTTTTTTTCTCGTAGTTTTAAATTTTTCTGTAAAATGTATTTAAATTATTGATACAAAATTTTACAAGAGCATGAAATCAAATATTATGAATTTCATTCTTTGGGAACTCAATTATTATTAAGTAGGTAATTTTTCATTGACACTGTCCATAGATGAAATTTTTTCTCACGTTATGGGAAAAGATGCATGTGGGAATAGTTATTTATCATCGTTTATTTAATATTTATTATCTTATCATGATATAAAATTAATAACTAAATATAATGGTTGTTCAGTTATTACCATTCCACACTTATTATTTCTTATTAATTCTTACTACATCCACAATACATAAGCCTTAAGAAAGTTGGATATCACATTGATTTTTATTACCCTCCCCAGTAAATGAAAATGATTTATTTGAATAGTTATAAGGATATTAAAATTCATTGAAAACAATTTTTTATATTTTATTCATGAAATAAGAAGGGGATCATGAATTTATTTGTATTTCAATGAAAAACAAACAAATTTTTCATTCGGGATTTTTTCCAATATATCACTGAATGTTTCATAATTTGATCTCCTCAATGATGATATTGGAGGTAGTTTTGATTATTGTTATATCATAATAATGTTTTTATAATCCATGGGAAGTATATTAAGGAAAATATAGATTATGGAATACAAAACTATGATGTTAATTAACAATATGATTTTTTTTGAATAATATCATCAATTTATGGAATGTTTGGTATTATGTGACTTTTCTTAAAAACACTACCCTTATTTGATTATGTAAATTGATGTGGTTCTAGAATTGTTGTACATAGGGGTGATAACTCAATTAGTGCATAGGTTTTTGACTTTATCATCACATGATCAATGAAAATAAACATATCTTTTCACATATTATGATACTTTGAGTGGATAGTATTAGACAAAATAAAATTTTATTTATATACAATAATGATGTATTTAAAAGTAAGGATGTACCAAATGAAAACAATTTAATATTATATAATTAAAAATTCCTAAACTTTTTAATTTTTATCATGCGATGCTATATATTTATAATGAGAAATTGTTATTTAAAATTATTAATATCATGAAAAAATTTAAAATATTACATTTTTTGGTAAGGGAGAATATAATAAATAATAGTATCATCACTAATGGTTTGTGTAGGGATTTCAATTCAATGAAATTAAATATATTTAGTATTATATCTGAGTATAGAATAGAAATATTGTGGTAGTGAAATCACATTATAACTAATATCATTTCGAAAATAGAGATCATATTTTTTGACTATGAGATTGTTTTATTATGGGTAGATTCCTAAAAATAAATCCCCCTTATAATAGTGACAATATTAAACTTATTTAGCTGATAAATGGAATATGTAATATGAAATTATTGTAATGGACATGGGATGAGATGAAAATGTTAATGGTGTACTTAAACTATACTATATCAATGGTAATTATGTTCAATGGTGGAAATTTATTTTGAATACTAGATCAGAAGATGAAAAATATACATATGTAAGGGAGATGTTAGTGGAGGATTCATCAGTAAATATTTCCTTCATGAGAAATGAACAGAAATGAAGAAAAGTTTTCATATCTTTAAATAAAATTTGATCCATTCCTGCATCCAATCCTATTATCACTCATATATGAAATTAAATGTATATAATATAATACAAAATAAATGGGTGAAAAATATAGGCATTACATTTTATATATACATACTATATATGAATATGTTAATGTGTTTCATAAATAATAACCTAGATATCAACCAGAATGTGAATTTGAGTTTTCAATTTATTTGGTCCATGATTCAAGACCAATATCGAAGGCTCTCATCTTAATGAAAATTATGAAATTAGTGGTGTTGAATAAAAAATTATATAACATTTGTGACATGGAATTTATTCTACTATGTGACATCCAAGGGGTTCCAATTTTATCATCATTATGATAAAATAAGGATCCATGAGGTTTTTCATTGATTATCGGAAAATCAATTTTATTTAAACGGAGAACATTTATCCCTTTCCTTCCATTTATGTCTTATTTGATCACCCTCATGGAGTAGTGAATTTTTAAAATATGATACATCATTATAGGTATCATTATTCATTTGTAATGAAGGAAAAAATTACAATGTTAATTTTCTGAACAACGTATAAACATTACAAATTTATAGTAATGAAATTTGGATTTAATAATTCACCATAAATTTTAAGGGATCTAATAAATTGTTAATAATATTAAATATATTGTTGATTTGGTTGTTTTATTCAATGATTATATCATGGTGTGTTTAAAATTCTATAAGGACTCTGATAATAAAATTTTTATCACTCATTATAATCATAGAAGAAATTATTTAAATTTGAAATTATGTATTTGTGATTAATATATTAAGGATGATTCTTTTTGTTGACATGTTGTCCCCATGGGTGGAAAATCTATTTATCCCATGATATGAAATGAAGTCAGACAATTTCCAATATTAATTAATATGACTATGTTACCTAGTATTGTAGGGTTTGTAGGTTACTATAAGTGATTTGTTCATAATTTTCCATAATTTTATAACTATTTATTGATCCATACTAGGAACAAGGTTTTGTTAGTTTTTTAATGGAATATGAATACTGTTTATATGAATTAAAGATAAGATTGGTAAATGTTACAATTCTTACACTTCCATTAGGAGATGAATCATTTCTTAAATATATTGATTCATTATATAATTATGTTTTTTGTTTCCATATGAAAAATTATAATTCTTTTTCATATATACTATAGAACTTAAAGACATACAAACATAACATTACAACCACTGATAGTGAATTTAAAAGGAACCGACCTAATTACCTTACATAATCTTGAATTTTGGTCAAGAACTAACTTCCATTAATATTGAGGAGCTTTTTGAGAATTTAGTTTTATAGAATTGGGATATATTTCATATATACCATTCCACTTTCATATAATGCAGATACTACAGAAACGACATCCATTTCTTCCAATATACGATACGTTTTAAATAAAAAAAATTTATTTGACAAATCAACGTATCATTTAACATGGATTCTTTTATAGTCATAAAAATATCAATAATCTTTGAAAATTATTTAAAAAAATTGGATGAGAACAAAAATGCTCAATATAAAATATAAAAAGAATTAAATGAAACATTAGTCATTGAATACTTTTAATGTATGAAATCTTTTTGAAAATAAACATACTTGATACCCATATAAAATTACTTTTTAATACATGATATTTCAATTAGAATTAAACAAAACATATATAAACTATATAGAACCATAAAGGAATATTGGGGAATTTATTTCCTAATCTTGTATACCTTATAATTCGTAACCCTCATAGCTACCTTAAAATCTATCCCTCGTGTCTACCTTATTATTTATATATCAATGTTACGCATGGAGTAACCATATTACTGACATCCAACCTACACATACCCAATTCATTGAAAGGAGATATAGGTCCCAAAATTCATCATAAACAATTACTAGGAACATGATCCTAATTATTCAACACAAATAATTTAACAAAATAATTTCTTTTGAATTTTATAAAATAGATTTTTAAAAATTTACTTTAAAAGAAAATTTCCTTAAAAGTGACATATAATTGAAGTGAGACTTGATACAGAGGATAAAGTAGGTATTTAAACTATAAATATTGATATTTTTACATAATATAAACAAAACACATCACACAAACAATTTTAATACAACATAAATAACAATGTAAAATTTTACCACAAAAATGGAAATCAGATTATTAATTCTTTTACCATGGGGTTTTCTTACTTCAAACTCATTTTAATATCATGTGTAATTTTTAAAAGAGTGTTATTAATATATTAAATATACAAATTAATTTTCATAAAACCTTATATAATCATTTAATAGTATCATTTCACCCTTTAATTGTTATTTTTTCTTCAATTATTATGGGTGTGTTTGTTACATTAATTCCATGGCAGGTTTATATTTGATTTTCATTTCATATAGAAATGGTATTTCAGAAGAAGAACGAAATACTATTCATATGTTTCCTTAATATATAATGACAACATAAATCACATTTTTTTCAAATATGAATATAGATCATTAGATAAAACATTAATGATGTATTTTACATCATTTGTTTTTTCATTTTTTCGATAATTGAGAACATTATTCATTATATAATCCCATTTCATGAATATAATTTCATTCCAGAACATAAAATATGATACTACATAAACATTAAATTATGATTCAACCATCAAAATTGTTTTATAATCTGGACCTCGATATGGGGAAGAGCAGTGAAGGGGGAGGGGGGTTGCAAGAACATAGACAATTTTCAAGGATTTAGAGGTGTGTTTGAAAGATGAGAATGTGGTTTGTATTTATAATGAATGAGAGGAAGGGTTTTCGAATATATTAATAATTATTATAATATTTATTCTCAGGACTATGTACAGTATTAATTCATGTGACCTCAAATATTAATTATTTCAAGTGAGTTCGAACCAAGTGGCCTTACATCAGCCATGCATCACTTATGATGTAGTAAAACATGTATTTATAATTTTTCGTATGTTATCATATTTAATTATTCATAAAATATTCAACAATTTCAAAAAAATCCGAAAAAATCACCCAAAACATTATTGGCGTGTAGAATTGAACATTGAACACCATTTTCTAAAAATAATTTTCTAAATATTAATAATTTAATTTTTATATTAAATAATAATTTACTCTAAAATAACAATTTTGAATCTATAACACATTTTTAACACCATGATAAATTAATCAACATCTCATTATCTTTTCACGTTATGATAATACTGTAATAATATGTCCTCTTATTCATAAAGGTCATAGTAATATTTATATTACTATTTATTAGGGAATGTTTTTGTTGCCTAAAAAAATGTTTCTTCTATAAGACTTCACATAACATATCGATTAGAACCATAGATGATCATTCATTGAATTTAAAATCATTGATGGGGGAAAATAATTTTTAAAGGCTACTTATAAATATCATCTTAAAAAAATATTATGTAATTTCAGTTTACTTTTTTAAAAACATGGGGTGTTACATTATCCCTACCATCTAAAAATTGTGTCTTCACAATTTTATTTAATTATTAAACAGGTGAGGGAACCTTTATATTATATCTTTTTCAGAATCCCATGTTACTTCTTCAACCATTTGGTTTCTCCAAAAAACCATTATCTTCTAAATTACATTATTCAGAAATACTTTTTTCCATTAATCAATAATCTAAAATGGTTTCCATACATAATATAGTTTCTCTTCTAACTAATCTTCTTATGGGCTCAAATCATGAGATGAATATTGTACATACATTCTCAACATTAGAAAATGAAAAACAATGGGTACCATGATAAAATCTGAGGCAAATCTACCAGGTAAGTGACTTTTCCAACTTTATCCAGGATTTAATAAAATCCTATGTACTGTGGACTTTGATATTTTTCTTAAAAAAAATTAATACTTTTCTAAGGTGGGATTCAATGAAAAATATAAAAACCTACATCAAAAGAAAAGTATTTCCTCAGGTCGTCTTAATAATTATTTTGCATGCTATGAGGTTTCCTCATGTGTTGATGTATATTCTTTACTTAACCAATTCCTCTACCAATTCTCTTCACATCAACATCATTTCCATGAAATAATCCCAATAAGTAGAGTTTGAAAATGCTTCTCATATAATGCCATGAATGGTTCCGTCTATAAAATGGAATGAATACTATTATAATATGATAACTCAACAAATACGAAATGTTGACACCAACATCTCTTGTAGTACATTGAACATGATCAATGCATATCCTCTAGAGTATGAATTGTTTTTTCTGATTTTCAATCTGATTAGGGATGAAATGTTGAATTGAAATTTAATTTTTTCCCAACAACTTCATGATTTCCCTTCCAAAAGTTATATGTGAAACTAGGATCTTTACCAGATACAGTGGAAAGAGTAAAACCACAAAACCAACAAATATCTTTGAGTTACAATTGAAAATGATGATCCAAAGTCAATCTATCTGGAGTATAATGAAAATTTGATGATTGTTTCAGTCAATCATCAATAAAAAAAATCACATTATTACCCAGGTAAGACTTACGTAGTCCCACCTCCAATTACATAGACATTTTATCCCATTAACACTCCAAAAATTGTAGTGGTTTAAGAATCCCCTTCAATAATTTAAACTCTACTTTAATTTTTTTACATATCAAACATTCTACTTTAAAATCCGCATTATCCATTTTCATTATATCTCACCAATAATACTCACGAAGGACCTAGTACATCATTGCACATCTCAGATGAACCTGAAAATGGAGAACTATGAACTTCCAACAAAAAAATATTTCTTCATCTTGGAATCACAAGGGACACATATCCTTTTATAAAACCATTAAACAGAATCATTATAAATGTTAAATTCTTGGAAACATACCCATTTAAACCAAATTCAACTTTTTTTTATATCTTACAGTCACCCTTCAGTGATAGAAAAATTCTATTAGACAACAATGTATGCACTGAATCATGAAACAAAATAGTGGTATTTCATGCACCAAAAACATATAATCCAAAATTAATCAAATCATTTATCAGGTGATCATGTTCCAAATGGAATATGGTTAATGATGCATGACTATTTCAACGCAATCCATCCTCTGCTTTGTTTTCTCTTCCCGAATGATAATTGATCATTCAATCATAATCCCTTATTAGTTAAATCATTCTTCTCCACTTCATGATTAGTTTCTTATGAGTGAATAAGAAATTTTATACTTTTATAGTTAGAATATATTTTACATCTGGCTCCATATAAATGAAGCCTTTAAATTTTCAATGAAAAAAAACATTATCCAATTCCAAATTACGTGTGGGATAATTTAACTAATGAGTTTTTAGTTTCCATGAAGCATAAGAAATTACGTAATCATTCTACATTACAACTTGTTAGGACCAATAAGGGCCTATATACCCTGAGAGGGGGGTGAATCAGGGTATGGATATTCTTTTTCAAAGTTCTTCTTACCCCACTGGATCTTGACCTCTCTATTACAAGGGTCACTTTGATTGCTCTTGTGTGTAAACTATGATCACTTCGTTACTTATTAATCTAATGATGATGCTTTGAATTCAATTCAGGGAAGGAAACATGAAAACACGGAGATTTTTACTTGGTTCACCCTCACTGGGCTACGTCCAAGGAGCATACGCCGACAAGTTGTCGGTCATACCAAATTCCACTATTCTTCACTAGATGTGGATACAATGTTCGGGAACAGTCTCTATATCCCAGGATCACTGCCTTTACAAGGTTTAGGGTCAGCTCACTACTTTCCCAAGGGTCACTCCCTATTTCTCTCTTTCTGGCTCACTACCGGTGGAGAGGATCACCTACTTCCACTTTTTTTGCTCACTACACTAGGAATTGATCCACTCATAGTTTATAGACATGTAGGTATCGTCATTTTCATGAATTCATGCATATTTACTTGTTTATGGATGCTCTGTTATAGTCCAAATTTCATCCACTGATGAATACCACTTTGACTCTTAACCACTGGGCAATTCACTTTGAAAACACCTTCGCAAAGCACCATACTTCGCGAGGCTCCCAATTTCGAGAAGCTCAATCAAGCCTTCGCAAAGAACCTTCCTTTTCGCGAAGCTCACAATTTCGAGGAGCTCATACCATCACAAAGCTCAAGCCTTCACAATAGATAGGCCTTCGCGGAGATCAAGTCATCGCAAAGAGACTTCCCTCGCAATGCTCACTGAGCCAATGTGGAGCACACGACTTTCACAGAGCTAGAATAGCCGCCATGAAGCTCTTATTTCATGAATCACACTACCTTCGCGAACTTCCTTCGCAAACCAAGAGAAAAGTATTTTCTATAAAAATTCTATATACTTCTCTCGAGGGGGTCGACCTCTATTTATTGGCAATTCCACTTACCCTCGACCCTTCCGCATGAAGTCAGCGCCACGTCATATCCTATCGCGAAGCTTCGAAGTTTCTACCAGAATTCTCTCAAAATCACAAAGCACCTCGGCAATTTTCGGATCACGAATCTCATCGTAATCGGAGAGCATCACCGTCAAAATTATTTCATGCCTTCTCTGCGATGCTCCCTCGTAAATCCCTTCACCACCGCGATGCACTTCATCCTCTGTTGTTCGTGAAGCTTTGACGTATTCACGAAAAATCACCACAATCATTCTTCTGGTCTTCGTGAATTCCATACTATGGAGCCTCTCTTCGAGAAATTCATTCCTTTGCCATATTAAAATATGATCTTCATGGAAATCCAATATTCGCGATGCTCACCAAACTCCAAATTTTGGAACCCAAAAATTTGGCAAACACTGGAAGATGGCGCCACCTTCAACTGCTCTTTAATACCACCTCCAGATCATCCTTTCCATTGTCATCCTTCTTTATTAACATGGATTGTAAACAAATTTTCTGGAACCCGACAATTATAAGGCCCCAGCCTTAAACCTTACTTAATCTTGAGTTATTAAAAGATTACACATTGAGGATCTTTTCAGGTTTAGAGTTTTATAGAATTAGATCATGAAACTTGCATTACATTCCACATTTAAACAAAGTGGTTACATAAAAGACAGTATTCATTCATCCCATCAATGGGAACATATTTAAAATATAACACAGATTATTTCTTGACACATCCTTGACACTATCATCACATCATGTACCTTTCCCTTGACCTGTGAAAAAAATTTCAAAAACATGGGATGAGCATAAAAAGCTCAGTAAGAGTTATAAAAATATGGAAAGGAAACATGAGTTCATATATACATTAGAATGAAATCACACTTTACCCATAAAACATAGGCATATAAAATCATGAATAAATCATAGAAAACATAAGACATAAAGGTAACTTGAGGCATTCATAACATTCTTACGTAGGGAGTAACCCTCTTGGTTACGTTTGGAATACCCATCACAGTATATTCCCTAAATCTCTTCGGAGAAACCTTAACGTTTCACTCCTTCGCGTTACCCAATGCATTGGAGAGCTATATCGGGCTCACCCGCCCTTAGTTTATCACGGAACCACCTGTCTTCATAATAATTCCCAAGAACCTCAACATAATCGTATCACATAAAACATGCATAAAGGAGACATAACATTTCCACCTTTCAATCACAAGATATCAATACAACACATTGATATAAAAACATTATGAAAACCATTTGCAATACCAAAATAAAAGAAAATCAAAACATGGTATTTATTTTTCTTTTAAAAAGAAGGTATGGCTTGTAGAGGAAGCCGAAACTCAAATAACGGTCACGGCGGCGGAGAAGTTGTTGTCGCCGCATACATATGACAAAAACATTACCTTTTGTCATTTAGTAAAATGCTTCGTATAAAAAAGGTTCCCTTTGGATAAACTTAAAAGTCAAAGGGGTTTATACACCGTATAAAAGAAGGTTGTGTATAAAACAAAATTTTCCTCAATGAAAGGATATTGAGACGAAGTCCCATACAAAGACGGTATCCTTGGTTTAAGGATAAATCAATTACATAATTATGTGTGACAAACGAATACACAAAATATAAGTGGATATTAAGTGTAAAATAATCAAATTTCATTCACACATATTCAAAGGATGACATATTCAATAACAACATGTTGAACCCAATGAAATCGAAATTGGGTTAAGAAGTTCCCTTGACAGCCTAACGGCGTGACATCAAAATGAGTTGATGAGAGATTAAAAAAAGGGTATCTCATCCCTTGGACATAAAATTTACATCAATAAGGATATATGAGAACATATCCCAACATAAAAATATGTAAATTAAAATACCCAACAAAAGAAGTCTTTTAAAAAAAGGAGGGTGAAAGGTTCCCTTACCGACATGGGTATCTTTCGAAACATACACCTCATGAAAGAGGGACAATACAACATTGATGTAAATACTCATAAAAGAAATTATATTACACAATGAGTAAAATAATGGGAAGAACATACACCACTCAAAGGAAATTGTGGCAAATGTAGCATAAATCTCACGGGAATAAAAGTGAGATGAAAAATCACTTACGAAAACTCGGCAGCCTAACGGCGCCACTTAAAACCTCCAAAAATGGATTGATGAGATCAAATAGGGTATCTCATCAAATTAAAATAAAATTTACATCAAGAGGAATATAAAATAACATCCCCCATCATAAAAAAAGGAGCTTAAAAGAAGTGACATAAAGGAGAGTACTTAAAAAGAAAGAGAGAGGTTAGATCTCTTACGAAAATTCGGCAGCCTAACAGCGCCACTCAAAACTTCCAAAATGGATTGATGAGAGAGAATAGGGTCCCTCATCACATTAACATAATAAGTACAGTAGGATTAATATAAAATAACATCCCAATCATAAGAAAGATGAGCTTAAAAGGAATGACATAAAAGAGTGTACTTAAAAAGAAAGAGAGTTGTAGGATCCCTTACCTCGGGTCCGACTTGACTCGATCGTTCTTTAATCTCCTGAATAATAAACTTGAGTTAATTTATACTTCCTTAATAACCTTTTTCAAGTTCATTATTCCTTTTATATCACTTATTACCATGTCATAAACATTATGTAATCATTTAAGTTAATAATATTTGTTTTTCCGATATTTGGTTCTTAAGTCGAAAGTGGACTTCTAACAATTACATGTTGTTCGTGTGGACAAATGTTTATTATATCCAGAATTTTATTCATGATGTAGATATCATATATGTCATATATATCCAGTACATGCATTCATTTATAACATTACATAATCATTTAGAGGTAAGAAATGAAATGCACCGTTCATGGAGACGGTAATCCGTACGTACGCATGAACGCTACTTTAATTTCTATTTCATATTTTATAGAATGGAATAATAAAGATATAAAGGTATATTATAATTCCAGTATAATATCATATATAATATCATAGTTCCATCCTTTATACGTCCCACATATGGTATTTAACGAATCAAATCACTTTGAGGGGGCGGTAGTCCGCACTTCCTTAAATGAAGATATCGCGTTCACCCATAATGGAAACCATAAAGGTATGCCCAAAATGAAAAAAATACAGAATCTTAAGGAAAACATAAACATATTTTATATAATATATAAAAATAGTGACATCATAATTGCCACCTTTGAAGGTGTTAAATGAGTATTGAACAATCATCGTTTCGGGAGGCAGAATTTCACCATCCACAGAAACCGTATGTTCTTTAACCATTTGATGTAGTTGTGTGAGAGTGTAGCTCGAATAAATCTTATAACAACATCCTAGTATATTTAAGATACTGTTTTTGTTACAAAAGAAATAAATAAAAAGAGTTTAGGGGGTTGGAGAAGCAAACTAAATCAAATGAACATTAGAGAATGAATTACCTTTAAAAGTGTAACTCCTTTTGATTTGAGCCTAAAGGCTTCCTTTGAAAGGATTATGCGCAAAGGGAATCTTCTAGGATGAGGAGAGGGATGTGGAGAGAGTAAATGGTCAGGGGTTGGATGAGCCAAAGGCTTGAGGAGTGTGTGAAATGAGGTAGAGGTGGGGGCCTTTAATAAGAGGAGAGGAGGGGCACTTTTGGAAAGTAAGAAATATTACTTTATTTTAAAATGTTTTTCGATTTTAAAAGGTCCCACATTGATATAATTCGTGGATAAGGTGTTGAGGGTTCTAAATCCACCCATCCAATAAGTTTTGGACATGGTTAGTTCATAGATTTTACATTATCTTTCCATTTTTTTTAAATCGTTAAATAATGAGGTCATCACTGCATCATCATGATGTCGGAAATAATTTAATTTAGTTAGTGTCTAAAAATTATAAAAAAATACTATGATGTAGTAAATCTTTTTATATATCCAATGACTATTTATAATCAAAAATATGATCTTTATAACCCCATGTAAAAATTGTTTTTGTAAAACATATGATGTTTGTGTCATTTTTACTTTTACATTAAATAAAAAGTTATTTATGTCATTTCCCAACCAAAGTAGCTCCATGGGGTCCTCAAGTTGACTCATGGATTGTCTTGGTCGGACATGACACAACCAATTAGGGTAGGACATGTGTCAAGCTCATCTTATTTTATTAAAGCATTATTTTTACCTTAAACTACACTAATTACCACTAATCGCGATTAAAAACTTAATAAGTTACTATTCACCAAAAAATTATTTTTATTCCATTGAACCACATTTTACTTCTTAATGACAACCATAAATGTCGGATTTTTGAAATTCAAAACACACAGATGGAAAAATTTCATTTAAACGGAAAAATCAGTTTTTATAAATACCACTTAGTGGTTTCACTATTCATCAAAAATTGAAGTTTTTCAGAAAAATCCCAAAAATTCACCATAAGCTATATTTGATATTCCGAATTCAAAAATGAAGTCTATTTTACAAAATTAAAAACATATACGTCAGATTAATTAATTTAATAATTAATTCCCACTGTCAGAGCAAATAGCATGTTTTTATGAAACAATAAGTATCAAAAGATTGACACTGGTTTAAGTCTCATTTCAAAGTGAAGTTAATTCTAATGGCCACTATTGGATTTAATGGTAAAAATATATTCTAATTTCACTTTAAAACCAATTCAAAATATAATCTAATCATATGAATAAATTATATTAAAAAGTGGTTTTGAATTAAAATACAACATTTTACACTATTCATTAAAAAAATGAACTTCATCGGAAAGATACCAAAAATTTACACAAAGTAAATTTTTATGTCCCGATTCTTAATAAGAGTTTTATTTGGTCCAAAAGAATGTTTAAGAGTGAACAAAACTATATTTAATGATTGTTCAACATCAAAAGGTGATAAGTGAATCTTTAGTGAAAACTAGGGCATATGCACCTAAAATTGAATTCTTTCCGTATTTTAAGCCTCTATCCTTTATTTGATAAATGTAAAAACATTTAAAAACATATATAATCATATTTTAGTTATTTCTATCCATTACCTCCATTACAACTGCTACATGTTAACTACCATTTAAAATAATATTATTTTATTATTAGTGTGCAACGTAAGATTCCCAAGAAACTCATTGTTGTGTATTGGGTACGCCATCGAGCATAGCATCCCCTTTAAAGTAATATTAATGTTTGATTCACAAATATGGGAAAATATAAAGATGTCATATTCTTTATTTACCTGGGGTGTTACATCCTTCCCCCCTTTTGGGAATTGCATCCTCGCAATTTTAAAATTGGGCTTGGAAACATCCTTGAAAGTCCCACATCGGAACAAGAGTCGGTAAAACATTTACTTTAAAATAAATAAAGATAAGTACAAAGGTCACCCGAGTTAACCCATAATAGGATTCCGTGTAGGAAAACATGGACATGGGAGAAAAAGAAAAGGGTCATGTTCTGATGGAGAGTGATAGAAAACATGTTTAGGATAAAGTTAACCATGAGAAAATCACAAACTTCTGATGGGTTAAACGGTATTCGATTCCCCAGTAGGAAAAGTTAATAGACAACTTTTTTGTTTTAAGCTAATTTTTATTGAGAAATTTATTCATAAGGAAACATAATCACTTATCATGTTTACTTTCAACTTTTACTAGATTCCTTAATCAAACACATATTTTTTTCCAAAAGACGAGTATTTAGGGAGACTTGTTCGCATTAAGAGTACTATAATCAACTTCTAGAGAATCACCTAATCCACAAAAGAGAACTATACAATTCCCATGTCTTCAAACCTTAACCAAAACTAAAACCAAAAATGTTACTACAAGATCAGATAATCCAGAAAAGGATAACCCTTTAAAAAGAAAATCTATGCTTAATCTCCAAAATTTGTCCAACAAAACCCAGAGTTCAACGAAGAACATTAGATAAACAATTTGTCCATAAAATTCTTCAAAGTAAACCAAAATAAGATTGAAACCCAAATATTTTAAGGATTTAGTTACATAGTCTTCCAAGTTTAATCGTAACATTTATTTCTAAACAACATCAGTTGATCCTAAAGTCTCGTATTGAAAAGTAATTAACCTAATCACATATCCTCGATGATAGGTTAATCATTTTCATAAATAACCCAAAATCAACTTACTCTTAATTAATAACATCATATAACTAAAAAGAATCAGTCAAACTAACCAGGTACTTAACGTAGTCCAGTGGTAGGCGATAATACCAGTCGCACTTTGGTTGTGGGTTCGATTCCCGCGGCTTTGTCCGACGCGACGGGTTGTCACACGGTCTGCGTGTTGTCCTTTTTCCAAAACTATATAATTCTTAAAACATTCCCCAAAATGAGATAAAATATTCAAGAATAATCATAACATATTTTAACCTCAAGTTTATCTCATTCCTTTCATTTCCCATCATATCATAGAGTAACCCATAATTACCTAAAAATTAAGGATCATATAAACCCTAATGGTTACCTTAATAATTATTACCTGAATTTCCACATCGAGTTGTCCATCTCGTACATGATGCACTAGAGAACTCACCAAGGTTCAAGTGGTTGATCATGACTCCTTGATATTTGGTTTATAACAACCATGAGTTTCCTCATTGAATCCTCCATTTTATCTAGTCTCTTAATCAGAGAACCACCACAGTTTCCTTCAAACCTGTTGTCTCTTTGGTGCCTGCTAGATCCATCCATTCACTAAAAACAGAAATGTCAGTGTGAGTATATCAACAAACCATCATGTACTAATGAGGAAGGTAAACACTAAGATACACTTACTCATTTACTTTATCTAAAACTAGTACTCTTTCTGAAATCCTAACCATTATGGTAATGTCACTTATGCTTAAAGAATACCCTAACCTCTAAAGTTATCTAAACCGACCTTTGATACCAACTATAATGCCCCAAACTTAAACCTTACTTAATCTTGAGTTATTAAAAGATTACACATTGAGGATCTTTTCAGGTTTAGAGTTTTAGAGAATTAGATCATGAAACTTGCATTACATTCCACATTTAAACAAAGTGGTTTCATAAAAGACAGTATTCATTCTTCCCATCAACGGGAACATATTTAAAATATAACACAGATTATTTCTTGACACATCCTTGACACTGTCATTACATCATGTACCTTTCCCTTGACCTGTGAAAAACATTTCAAAAACTTGGGATGAGCATAAAAAGCTCAGTAAGAGTTATAAAAATATGGAAAGGAAACATGTGTTCATATATAAATTAGAATGAAATCACACTTTACCCATAAAGCATAGGCATATATAATCATGAATAAATCATAGAAAAAATAAGACATAAAGGTAACTTGAGGCATTCATAACATTCTTACATAGGGAGTAACCCTCTTGGTTACGTTTGTAATACCCATCACAGTATATTCCCTAAATCTCTTCGGATAAACCTTAAAGTTTCACTCCTTCGCGTTACCCAATGCATTGGAGAGCTATATCGGGCTCACCCGCCCTTAGTTTATCACAGAACCACCCATCTTCATAATAATTCCCAAGAACCTCAACATAATAGTATCACATAAAACATGCATAAAGGAAACATAACATTTCCACCTTTCAATCACAAGATATCAATACAACACATTGATATAAAAACATTATGAAAACCATTTTCAATACCAAAATAAAAGAAAATCAAAACATGGTATTTATTTTTCTTTTAAAAAGAAGGTATGGCTTGTAGAGGAAGCCGAAACTCAAATAACGGTCACAGCGGCGGCGAAGTTGTTGTCGCCGCATACATACGACAAAAACATTCCCTTTTGTCATTTAGTAAAACGCTTTGTATAAAAAAGATTCCTTTTGGAAAAACGTAAAAGTCAAAGGGGTTTATACACCGTATAAAAGAAGGTTGTGTATAAAACAAAATTTTCCTCAATGAAAGGAGATTGAGACGAAGTCCCATACAAAGACGGTATCCTTGGTTTAAGGATAAATCAATTACATAATTATGTGTGACAAATGAATACATCAAATATAAGTGGATATTAAGTGTAAAATAATCAAAGGTCATTCACACATATTCAAAGGATGACATATTCAATAACAACATGTTGAACCCAAAGAAATCGAAATTGGGTTAAGAAGTTCCCTTGACAGCCTAACGGCGTCACATCAAAATGAGTTGATGAGAGATAAAAAAAGGGTATCTCATCACTTGGACATAAAATTTACATCAATAAGGATATATGAGAACATATCCCAACATAAAAATATGTAAATTAAAAGACCCAACAAAAGAAGTCTTTTAAAAAGAGGAGGGTGAAAGGTTCCCTTACCGACATGGGTATCTTTCGAAACATACACCTCGTGAAAGAGGGACAATAAAACATTGATGTAAATAATCATAAAAGAAATTATATTACACAATGAGTAAAATAATGGGCAGTACATACACCACTCAAAGTAAATTGTGGCAAATGTAGCATAAATCTCACGGGAATAAAAGTGAGATGAAAAATCACTTACGAAAACTCGGCAGCCTAACTGCGCCACTTAAAACCTACAAAAATGGATTGATGAGATCAAATAGGGTATATCATCACATTAAAATAAAATTTAAATCAAGAGGAGTATAAAAGAAAATCCCATATCATAAAAAAAGGAGCTTAAAATAAGTGACATAAAGGAGAGTACTTAAAAAGAAAGAGAGAGGTTAGATCTCTTACGAAAATTCGGCAGCCTAACGGCGCCACTCAAAACTTCCAAAATGGATTGATGATAGATAATAGGGTCTCTCATCACATGAACATAATAAGTAAAGTAGTATTAATATAAAATAACATCCCAATCATAAGAAAGATGAGCTTAAAAGGAATGACATAAAAGAGTGTACATAAAAAGAAAGAGAGTTGTAGGATCCCTTACCTCGGGTCCGACTTGACTCGATCGTTCTTTAATCTCCTGAATAATAAACTTGATTTAATTTATACTTCCTTAAGAACATTTTTCAAGTTCATTTTTCCTTTTATATCACTTATTACCATGTCATAAACATTATGTAATCATTTAAGTTAATAATATTTGTTTTGCCGATATTTGGTTCTTTAGTCGAAAGTGGACTTCTTACAATTACATGTTGTTCGTGTGGCCAAATGTATATTATATCCATAATTTTATTCATGATGTAGATATCATATATGTCATATATATCCAGTACATTCATGCATTTATAACATTACATAATCATTTAGAGGAATGAAATGAAATGCACCGTTCATGGAGACGGTAAGCCGTACGTATGCATGAACGCTACTTTCATTTCTATTTCATATTTTATAGAATGGAATAATAATGATATAAAGTTATATTATAATTCCATTATAATATCATATATAATATCATAGTTCCATCCTTTATACATCCCACATATGGTATTTAACGAATCAAATCACTTTGAGGGGGCGGTAGTCCGCACTTCCTTAAATGAAGATAACGTGTTTACCCATAATGGAAACCATAAAGGTATGCCCAAAATGAAAAAAAAACAGAAGCTTAAGGAAAACATAAACATATTTTATATCATATATAAAAATAGTGACATCATAATGGCCACCTTTGAAGGTGTTAAATGAGTATTGAACAATCATCATTTCGGGAGGCAGAATTTCACCATCCACAGAAACCGTATGTTCTTTAAACATTTGATGTAGTTGTGTGAGAGTGTAGCTCGAATAAATCTTATAAAAACATCCTAGTATATTTAAAATACTGTTGTTGTTACAAAATAAATAAATAAAAAGAGTTTAGGGGGTTGGAGAAGAAAAATAAAACAAATGAACATTAGAGAATGAATTACCATTAAAAGTGTAACTCTTTTTGATTTGAGCCTAAAGGCTTCCTTTGAAAGGATTATGCCCAAAGGGAATCTTCTAGTATGAGGAGAGGGATGTGGAGAGAGTAAATGGGCAGGGGTTGGCCGAGCCAAAGGCTTGAGGAGTGTGTGAAATGAGGTAGAGGTGGGGGCCTTTTATAAGAGGAGAGGAGGGGCACTTTTTGAAAGTAAGAAATATTACTTTATTTGAAAATGTTTTTCGGTTTTAAAAGGTCCCACATTGATATAATTCATGGATAAGGTGTTTAGGGTTCTAAATCCACCCATCCAATAAGTTTTGGACATGTTTAGTTCATAGATTTTACATTATCTTTCCATTTTATTTAAATCGTTAAATAATGAGGTCATCACTACATCATCATGATGTCATAAATAATTTCATTTAGTTAGTGTCTAAAAATTATAAAAAAATACTATGATGTATTAAATCTTTTTATCTTTCCAATGAATATTTATTATCAAAAATATTATCTTTATAACCCCATGTAAAAAATGTTTTCGTAAAACATATGATGTTTGTGTCATTTTTACTTTTACATTAAATAAAAAAGTTATTTATGTCATTTCCCAACCAAAGTAGCTCCATGGGGTCCTCAAGTTGACTCATGGCTTGTCTTGGTCGTCCATGACACAACCAATGAGGGTAGGACATGTGTCAAGCTCATCTTATTTTATTAAAGCATTATTTTTACCTTAAACTACACTAATTACCACTAATCGCGATTAAAAACATAATAAGTTACTATTCACAAAAAAATTATTTTTATTCCATTAAACCACATTTTACTTATTAATTACAACCATGTATGTCGGATTTTTGAAATTAAAAACACAAACATGGAAAAATTTCATTTAAACGGAAAAATCAGTTTTTATAAGTACCACTTAGTGGTTTCACTATTCATCAAAAATTGAAGTTTTTCAGAAAAATCCCAAAAATTAAACATAAGATATATTTGATATTCCGAATTCAAAAATGAAGTATATTTTAAAAAATTCAAAACATATAATTCATATTAATTAATTTAATAATTAATTCCCGCAGTCAGAGCAAATAGCGGGTTTTTATGAAACAATAAGTATCAAAAGATTGCCACTGGTTTAAGTCTCATTTCAAAGTGAAATTAATTCCAACGGCCACTATTGGATTTAATGGTAAAAATATATTCTAATTTCACTTTAAAACCAATTCAAAATATAATCTAATCATATAAATAAATTATATTAAAAAGTGGTTTTGAATTAAAATACAACATTTTACACTATTCATTAAAAAATGAACTTCATCGGAAAGATACGAAAAATTTACACAAAGTAAATTTTGATGTCCCGATTCTTAATAAGAGTTTTATTTGGTCCAAAATAATTTTTATGAGTGAACAAAACTATATTTAATGATGGTTCAACAGCAAAAGGCGATAAGTGAATCTTTAGTGAAAACTAGGGCATATGCACCTAAAATTGAATTCTTTCCGTATTTTAAGCCTCTCTCCTTTATTGGATAAATGTAAAAACATTTAAAAACATATATAATCATATTTTAGTTATTTCTATCCATTCCCGCCATTACAACGGCTACATGTTAACTACCATTTAAAATAATATTATTTTATTATTAGAGTGCAACGTAAGATTCCAAGAAACTCGTTGTTGCGTATTGGGTACGCCATCGAGCATAGCATCCCCATTAAAGTAATATTAATGTTTGATTCACAAATATGGGTAAATATAAAGATGTCATATTCTTTATTTACTTGTGGTGTTACAACAATTCCCCATGAAAACTTGTATTGTCAACAAACATAATCAACCAAAAAATACTGCAATGTTACCTTGAGTTATTTTTTCCCAACAATCTCGTCCTTTGGGATTTTTGACAACTCTTCATAACTCTTCTCAGAATGGTTTTCTGCACATTAATACCTCACTGAGTCTCCTTCTATCCACTACCCCCATTCGCCTTTTGTGATTCTGATAGTGTTCAAGGATTCACTTCACATGTACTCTAAGCCCACATGAGCAATTCTTAGTGTGAGAAACAAGAGTAGTATGAAAAGTTTATCAATGAAACACTTCTTGTCAGACCCCAATTGTCGATTCCAAACTGATACCAATTGTTAAATTGATACCAATTGTTTGACCACACTGATACCAATTCGTGATAGCTGGACACCTTCTCACACCATTCCAAAAACAATCTTATGATTTTATCACGATCCTCTACTGTCGTGATATATATGCTTTGATCGATCACTTCTAGCATCGTCAGATTTATACTCTCCCCCTTTCTCATTGCTCCCCCTATGTCGTTGCTTCACTTGCTAGCTTCTCCCCGTATCAATCATGATTTTTCAAATTTCCACACTGTCTCCCCCTTGCACAATCACTATTTTCTCCCCCTTTTTCAACGAACCCAAAGGTCCCTCCTTTGCAGTCTATAACTAAGTGGAGAACACATATCATCACATTAGGAAAAAACACATCATACCTTGGGAGAGGGGGTGGGGGTCCACATCCACACTTTTTCAAGTGCGGGGAGTCGACTGAACTCCCAGAGCTAGTCGATGCTTTTCAAATTCTTCCTTGGGTAAGGACTTTGTCTGAATGTCGACAACCTGTAGCTCTATTGGCACATACCGCAACTTCACGATTCCCTGCTCAACTTTCTTCTTGATAAAATGATACTTTATCTCAATGTTCATGGTCCTTGAGTGATGGACATGATTTTTTCTATGATTGATAGCACTTGAGTTATTTCACTGGATTTCAATCGGAGACTTCACTTCAACTCCCATATCTTCAAGCTGCTGCTTCATCCACAATAACTGTGTGCATGCTTGAGTGGCCACAATATACTCAGCTTCTGTGGTGCTCAATGAAATGAAATCATGATTATTTCTTTGCAAAGAAATAAACAATCCACCAAGATAGAATGCACCTCCTGACGTTGATTTTCTATCATCTGCTGATCTAGCCCAGTCTGCATCAATATTTACCAATAACTCTGTCTGAGATTTATCAGTATATGTCAAGCCAAAATCCATTGTTCCCTGGATATACCAAAGTATTATTTTCACTGAAATCATGTGGCTTTCCTTGGGATTACTCTGATATCTCATTGCTTGGCATGTGTAAAAAACAATATCAGGCCTTGTTGTAGTTAAGTACAATAGACTTCCAATAATTTCCCTGTATTCTGTGATATTAACTGCCTTGTCATCTTTATCTTTTGATAATTTCATCCAGGTAGCAACCAGAGTCTTAATATCCTTTTAATTCTCCATTCCAAACCATCTAAGAACCACATTGGCATATTTATATTGAGAAATTAATGTTCCATTCCTTCCTTATGTCACCTGTAGACCAAGGAAAAACGTCAGTTCACCAATCATGGACATTTCGAACTCATGTTTCATGAATTTGGAAAACTGTCTACACTGTGCTTTATCTGATCCACCAAATATTATGTCATCGACATAAACCAACACCATCATCCTTTGATTATTGTCATTGTTGAAATAGATATTTTAATCAATTCCACCACACTGAAAACCAAGCATCATCAAATACTGATCAAGCCTTGATTACCATGCTCTTGGTGCTTGTTTAAGCCCATATAATGCCTTCTTAAGACGACAAACCTTGTTCTAATCCTCATAAATGAGAAAACCGTGTGGATTTTCAATATACACTTCTTCCTCTAGAATCCCATTCAAGAATGCAGATTTGACGTCAATCTGGAACACTTTGAACTTCTATTGCACTACGATGGCTAGGAATAATCTGATTGTCTCTATCCTTGCAACCGGTGCAAATGTCTCATCAACATCTATTCCACAGATCTGGGGGTACCCCTTGGACACTAGTCGTAATTTGTTCCAAATTATTGTGCCATCTTCATTCATCTTGTTGTGATAGACCCATTTAGTCCCGAAGAAATTCTTATCTACTGGCCACGAAACAATCTCCCACATCTGATTTATTTCTGAATCATCATCAGTCACTTCTGCTCTCCCTGAGTCTCTTACCACTTCATTACTTTCAGAAAAAAACTTTTCACTATTTCATTGTTCAATGATGTCATTTCGTTGAACTTTTTCTCTCAGATTTTTGTTGACACACCTTTGATTTTCACTCGCAGCTTCTTGGTATCCTGAAAGCAGTCAGCCGATACCACATTGTTAGATCAAAATAGATAAGCATGAGATGCATGATTGTTGCTTCTTCTCCCTGTGTTTCTTTCTTCCCTCAATATGCAACACCTGAGATGAGTTATCCAATTATTGCTTTGATGGATCTTGCATATAATTTTGTTATTGAATGCTCCACCTATGTTATGTACCACTTCCTTGGGTTAGATCCATAAACATTATTCATCTCCTGTATCATTTATTCTCATATTCCACTCATAATTGATCCATTAACAGAATCTCTAAGCCTACTGATTTGGAACTCGGTGTTGGAAACTAGAGATTGTGTTAATAGCACAATCTCTTCTTATTGTGCTATGTTTCTCCATTTCATCATTAGATCTGCTACCTAATTTGAGTCAATTAAAACTCTAGAGCATATCACTTCTCCACTTCACATCTTTAGATGAAACATCCCCTTGGATCATATCTCCCTAAAACCTGAAACACTTGAATAACCAGTTAACAAAATTTATACACATAGGGAGTGGGGGAACTTCTGGAATCCTCAAGATGAGGATAGTGGTTGATCCTGATTGGTCAACCCTTTGATTCAATCATTTAGAGCGTCGGCCTCTATCTTCGATTCTTCTTGTTGCCTAGACAACTTCAACTGTTCTGGACATATGACTTGGCATTCTATACCCACGTTCTAAGTCTTTTCTGATATGTAGATTCAGCAGGCGTGGACTTCCTTAGACATTGAGGTTTAAACCCACTGGTATAAATTTCTTTCGTTGATGATCCACCTATATTCCAGTTCCCTTGATTCCTTCTCTGAGCAGGAATATCAATTCTTTTCAACTTCCCTTGCTCCTTTCATTATTGTAGGGATCTTCCTCTTTCATACACTTCTTGTGCAGGCACACGACATGCAAATTTTTCAAGGCATTCTTTGTTTAGTTTTCTATTATCATATTTCTGAGTTACCACCCTATTTTGCATTGGTGGTGGGGCCTCCACTGAACGCACATTCTTCTTACTCACTATTGTAGAGTTTCCTCACTTTTTCTTCCAGATTTGTTAATGTTACTTCTTAGAGGGCAGTTGTGAGTGTGACAGAGGAGGTGAAAGATACACCTTTCGTTCAGCATCATCTGATTCCCCTGAGGCTCTAGGCCATTTTCCAACTTTCCACTTTCTCTCCAAATGTAAGATTTCTCTTTATACATCACTGAAGTCAAGAATTTATTTCTGAGTTCCTTTTCCTTTCCTAATTTATTCTTGCTGCAATGTCTTTCCAAATTCCTATGATTAGAACATATGAAACATCTTCTATTAAAGGAATACCTCATTTCGTCATCTCTCAGCTGAGATGTTGATGCAACTTGAGATCTTCCTCTGACATTGAGTTGCTGAGATTCCTGACACATACTCATTGTGTGTCCCTTTCTACCATAGTAGTATCATCTGATGATTGTTTTCCTCTGAATGACTCTTACCTTTGATTTCTCATGATGCTTCTTCATATTCTCAGATTTAGTGTAGTTTCTATTTTTCACAAGATGAAATGTATTCTTGAGATTTTGAGCAGAAGCTTGATGTGTGGCCATAAATCCCGCCTTAATAGCACATGTCATCACTATTTCTTGGAACTGTCCTCTTAGGCCTATCTCCAGCACCTACAGGATTTTTCTTACCTCTGGAGATTTTGACTACATTTTTCATATCCCACATAGAAGTGGGATCATCAAATCCAATTCCAGATTTTCCCAAAAAGGGTAGCCTTTGGGAAAATACAATCCTTTCATGCTTCTCCTCTGATGTAGCATATTTGGATTTCATTTTATCATCACCTACTGAAGGATAATCAAATAATAAGTGCAGTGCATCCTTCAACTTGGGTTTATCATCAGATTTAAATTTCTCCATTTCCTTCTTCACTAATTCTATTTCTTGCAATAGTTGCTGAATCCTTTTATCTATTAATTCATGTTGAGCATAAAGTTCTTTCTTGATAAGCTTCCCTCTACTCATTTCATCTTCCATTTCATGTGTCATCTTATCTACCATGCCACATTTCTCCTTTCATTTCAATTTTTCTTGAGCAACAAATTCAAGGACGATTGCATTATCTTGTGGTAGCCATTGATTGTCATGAACTAGCTTCGATAACATTGTAGAAAGATCAACATTTTTGGCTTTCAAAATCTCAATTTCATCTGTGTCCGCATTCATTCCCTTAACATCGGCTTTGAGCTTTTCTTTCTTTATAGACAACTTTTACAGTTCTTCATCTTGAGAATCATTCTTCTCCCTTAGATCAGTGGCCACATCCATTAAACATTGATTTAATCCTCTTTGCTTGTTGACCAAAATCTCCAATACATTGATCCGGATATCATTATATTTGACTTCTTCATCCAATTTCTGATCCATTTCCATTTTCATGTTGACAACATCCACTGGTGGCCTACTTCTTGAAACTTCTTCATTATCAGTTGTTTCAGCATCACTTTGATGTTCATGTACTTCACTCATTCCTACATCATGATTGATTGAATCAATCTTTTCCTTATCAGATTCATCCAGGACTTCTTTCAGAATGATGTTTGATTTTTTTAACTGAATCACACCTTTTCCATATACACTTCCACACTGAGGGAAATTACCTGACTTCTGATTCTTCTTTGATGATTTTCCCTTTCATACGGTAGACTGAGATAAGAGAAAACTGTATCTTCAACCACACAGATCGACTACACCAAGTCGAAGAAAACAAATCTGATAAATGAAACCAGCCCTCTTATACAAATTTTTAGGACCAATTAGGGACTATATACCCTGAGCGGGGGGGGTGAATCAGGGTATTGATATTCTTTTTCAAAGGTCTTCCTACTCTACTGGATCATGACCTCTCTATTACAAGGGTCACTTTGTTTTCTCTTTTGTGTAAACTATGATCACTTCTTTACTTCTTTATCTAATGATGATGCTTTGAATGAAATGCTGGGTAGAAAACATGTAGACACAACGATTTTTACATGGTTCACCCTCACTGGGCAATGTCCAATGAGCATACGCCGAAAAGTTGCCGGTCCTACCAAATTCCACTATTCTTCACTATGTGTGGATAAAAAGTTTGGGAACAGTCACTTTGTCCCAGGCTCACTGCCTTTACAAGGTTTAGGGTCAGATCACTGCTTTCCCAAGGGTCACTCCTTGTTTATCTCTCTATGGCTCACTGTCGGTGGAGAGGATCACCTACATCCTCTTCCCTTGCTCACTGCACTAGGAAGGGATCCACTCACGGTTTATCGACCTATAGGTCTCTTCATTTAAATGAATACATGCATCCTTAACTGTTTATGGATGCTCTATTATAGTCCAACTTTCATCCACTAATTAATACCACTTTTCCTCTTAACCAATGGGCAATTCACTTTATAAACACCTTCGCAAAGAACACTACTTCGTGAGGCTCCCAATTTCACGAAGCTCAATCAAGCATTTACGAAGCTCCTTCATTTTCGCGAAGGTAACAATTTCATGGAACTCATACCATCTCAAATCTCAATCCTTCTCAATTATTAGGCCTTCACGGAGCTCAAGTCGTCGCAAAGCAACTTCCCTCACGAAGCTCAGTAAGCCAAAGTGGAGCACATGAATTTCGCGGAGCTAGAATATCCGCTGCGAAGCTCTTCTTTCGCGAAGCACACTGCCTTCGTGAACTTCATTCGCAAACCCAGTGCAAATTATTTTCTCTGAAAATTCTCTCTACTTATCTCAAGGGGGTCGGACACTATTTTTAGGCAATTCCACTGACCCTCGACCCTTCTGCGTGAATCCAGTGCCACATCATCACCTATCACGAAGCTGAGAAGTTTCTGCCAGAATTCTATCAAAATCACAAAGCACCACGGAAATTTTCAGATCGCGGAGCTCATCGTAATCATGGAGAATCACTGTCAAAATTATTTCACGCCTTCGCCGCGAAGCTCCCTTGTAAATCCCTTCACTGTCGCGATGCACTTCAACCTCTGTCGTTCGAAAATCTTTGACGTAATCGTGAAGAATCACCGCCATCATTCTTCTGGCCTTCGTGAATTCCAAACCATGAAGCATCTCTTCGCGAAATTCATGCCATTTCCATATTAAAATATGATCTTTATGGAAATCCACTTTTTGCGATGCTCACCAGACTCCTAATTTTAGACCCCAAAAATTAGGAAAACAATGGAAAACAGCGCCACCTTGTATTTCTCTTTTATAACGCCTCTAGATCGTCCTTTCCTTTGTCATTTTTCTTTTTTAACATGGATTGTCAACAACTTCTCTAGAACTCGACAATTCTCCATGGAAACCTGCATTGTCAACAAACACAATCAACCCAAAAATACTACAATGTTACCTTGAGGGATTTTTTCCCAACAGAACACAAACATGTCCCATCAATGGAGAATCAAATTAGAGGAAAAACTCATCATTTTAAGAAGGAAATTCCAAAACTAGGGCATTCTCCAATCTCCTCCTCAATTCCTGAAAACAAACAACACAATTTTGTCCAAATTTTTTCCCCATTTTGTGTTAATATATTTAGCATTCTAGATAACTGTGATATTTTTTTAAACATCCATTTTTAATAACATGTGAATCAAATAAAACTATATATCTATGTTACATATGTCGATTTTGGAAATTCATCAACCACTTTTGTATTTCCATGATCCATTATTATTCCTTCTGTTTTTACAGAGTTCCCATGAATGGAAATTTGTTCCAACCAAAAATCACACTTTTTAATTTTACATATATTTTCTTTTTCTTTATGGTTATGAAAACAACATTTAGATCTTTTCAATTCTCCTATTTAATCTTATAAAATACAAAAATTTCTTCAATAAACACATCAACCAACATTACCACGAACTCAAGAAATACTCAATTCAAAATATCCATGAATACAAAAACTGCATTATATTAACCAAAAACCATAACAACAAATTTATAATCCCCTATACAGAATTAAAAGTGCTTTTTAGGATTTCATCCTCTTTCAATTTTAGCTGATTGTATCTTAATATCAATTGATTTATGGAAAATTACTGACCACTTTGGATATGATCAGATAATTCATTGATATGAGGAAAAAGGATACATTTTTTTGTAATTCTAATGTTATTGAAGGATCAATAATAAATGCATTGTCTTATGAAACTGTCATTATTTGTAACAAAAAAGAAGCACCCCAATTGTGTTGTTCTAGGATCAATGATGCCTTTATCTAATTATTCTTACAACTTTTTTATTAATTCTTGATGTTCCATTTGATTTAGTTGATATGGGGGTTATTTAAATTGGATTAGAAACAAGAACTAATTCAACTATGAATTTGACATTCCAATCACATAAGACACCATGATACTCATTAGAAAATCATCATGGTAATAATTTACCACTGACATATCATAAAACTGAAATGTTTTATTGTTTTCATCAAAATGATCAAGATAACATTCATTTCCATATTTCTACAGATTTTCAGCTTCCTAATATTTTATCAATTTTAGGTGCTCTTTCTTGTATACAAACATAAACAATTTATAAAAAATAACTTATTTATGACTACAGTCAATCATAACATGATAAATAGAAAGAAAATATTTTCCCAGTATGAAATCAAACATTACTGAGGGGAAAACACAAGGATTACTGGTAATGTCTTTTCACATACTTCAATTAAAAAATTCGTATAATTCTTCATTTCAATAATATTCCCCCTTGTTGTTTTAACCATATGTTCTGGACTCATTTGTTAAGGTGATATTTCAAATTTAATAGAAAATTACTCAGAAATAAAATATTGTGTATACCCCGTATTGAACATAATATTAGAAATATTTGAGTAAACAATCAAGGTAAATGATAAAACAACATGGGATGGACAGATGTGTGTTGACGTAGTCATAATGGATCTCACTACACCTTTATGCTTATAGTTTTGCTTTTTTTCATCATTCAGATCTCCTGTTCTATAAGAATTTTTATAATGACTCATCTCACCACATTGAAAACACTTAATAATATTCTTTTCAAGATTATTATTAGGATAATTTTCATTAAAATCATAATAAAAAATTCCACAAATAGAACATTGAAAAGGCTTTTTAGTTTTGCAATAACATACCCGAGGGTTCTTTTTACCACACATCATAAACTGGAAACTAGAATTTCTTACTATCATATTTCATTGGTTAATTAATCCACATCACTTTACATTAGGATCAGTTTTTCAATTTATTATAATGGTTCACTTAATGATCAGAAGACTCTATCTCTACCCTATCAGCTTAATGGACATGTTTCTTTATAACATTTAAATTCATGGGAGGCCAATTCTCTTCGATACATTAGCTTTAATTTTGAGTAAAAGAAGTTGATTTATCAATAAAGATCTAGAATAATATTTAATGCATACCTTGAACGTGCTATAATGTTTTCATTATAGACACCAACTTAATATTTCTATTTTTATTGAATTCAAGGGATTTCTTCTCTATCCTATGTAACACAAAATTATGAATTTTTTTTAAGAAATGTTTTAAAATTCATCCCACTATATAGAATAAATCTCCCCGCCAACCATTAGATTTTTTACCACTGACCACCATAGATCAATTTCACCTTCAAATTGATAAATGTAAAGAATTGACTTTTTATTATCTGAATATCCCATTAAATAAAAAAAATTAATATACCTTAATCCATCATTTATCCTGTACTAGTTCAAAAGATAAATTGAATGTCGAAGGGTGTTGTCTCATAAAATGTTCCACTTTCACCAAGTTCAATTATGGTACCTTGGGTTGTTCAATTTTATGGATCATTCAACCATTTATTTTCTATAATAAATCATACATTAAATTCAAAAACTTCTCTATTCCAATCCCTACTATTCCATGATATAGATTCAGAAGGATATCACTATGTTGGTGCCTCTATTATTCATCATCCATATTTATTCTACAAGAAAACATTATAAAAGATAATATTAGTCTAAAAAAATGGTATTCGTTAAATTTTATATCATTTCAAATTAATCATAATGTAAACAAATCATTTATAGTTTTCAATTATCCTCATCCTAATATATAATGTTTTGTAAACCACATCTGGTACAAACTATAATGACCTAGTAATTTTACATTACATAATCATGAATTTTAGTCAAGAACATACACCCTTTTATATTGAGGATGTTTTCAAGATTATAATTTAATTGAATTGAGATAAAATGAATGAAAAATATTTCGAATTCATAGAGTGAATATCCCACAAATATAATATTCATTTCTTCTATACTATAAATCATTTAAAATAAAAAATGTTTTCTTTGACAAATCTCCATAACATTTAACCTGGATTCCATCATAGTCTTAAACATACTTATAACCTGTGAAAATAATTTAAAAACATGTATTGAAACAAAAATCTCATTAATGGATATAAAAATAATTAAATAAAACAAATATATATGAATACTTCTAATGAATGAAATCATTTACATGAATGTTATAAACGTTACCATTTATAAACATACATTGTAAAACATTATATATTCATAATATTTCCACAATACATATAAAACATAAATAGAACCAGAAATGAATCTCAAAGAATTACTTACATGATCATGTAACCATCTCATCTATCGTATAATTGTTTACCCTCATGGCTATCATAAAATGTTACCCCATTGCGACCTTATTGTGTAATCATCGTAATTACACTTAGATTAACAATATAGTTGACCTCCAATATACACCTAATAAATGAATTAAGTGGAGGTGTATTTACAACCATTAATCATTGAGAATTCCTAATATCTAGAAGATATCCATACAATAGAAAAAATTTCATAAAAACATTGCTTTTAAATTTCTGTAAAACAGAATTTTTAAGGATGATTTTAAATGAAACCCCTTTATAAGTATAATATAATTGAAATGAGACTTAATATTGTGGATTAAATAGGTTTATACAATGTAAATACCTATAATTAACCATAATATAAACCAAAATCATCACACAAGTAATCTTAATTCAAACAAAACAATGAAGTAGAATGTTCACCCAAATAATGGAAATCATGTTATAAATAACCTCACCATAGGTTTTCCTTACATTAAACACAATTTAACATCTAGTATAATGGTTAAAAAAGATTAAATAATATCATAAAAAAGGATATATTTGTTTATAACTACATATATGACCATTTAATAACATAATTTCTTCCCAGTAATTATTAGTATTTTGTTCCTTCAATTGTTTTGGGTGCATTCTTTACATGATTTACATGGAAAATTTGTATTTAATTTTCCGGTTGTATGGAAATAAAAATATATAAGGGGAATAAAATGGTATTAAAATGTTACTTAAATATATAATAATACCAAAATTGGTTTTTTAACATATATTATGAGGGATCATTAGAATAAACATTTATGATGTTTGTATAGATCATTTTTGGTGGTTCCTGAATAACCATGAATATATTTCATTATATAAATTAATGTCATGCATAAAAGTTAATTATGGAACCTGAAATAGGCCACAAAAACACTATATATTTTAATTCAACCATTAAATGGGTATTATGATCATCATTGAAGAATGTAAGGGAAATTGATAACATATCATCCATGATTTTGGTAAATTGGCACATTGTAAGTGGTGTTTTTATTTTTAGATAAAGATCGAGAAAAGATGAAGAAAGAAGACATATATTTTACATGAACATAATAATAAATAGAATATATATGATTCTGGGGATTTTATAACTCCTGGATTAGTTGCGGGAAATAGAGTATAAGAAAATACAGCAATTGGAAAGAAAACACATTATATATGAAGAGGATTCTTACATCTTGACCATTTCTCCCTATAATCCATATTAATGCCTTTTCTTTTTGAATTTTTGTCAGACCAGAAGATCATGAACATGGTTTTGATACATGATGAGTGGATTTGAAAGAACATAGCCAAATTTCAATTCTTAATAGGTGTGTGAGAAAGAGGGGAATGATGGTGGTATTAACATTGGAGGAGTGGAGGGATTTAACATTAATTTAACCATTTTATAATATTTCATCTCAAGACTATGAATTGAATTGATTCAAGATACCCCAAATAGGAATAATTTCATGTGAGCTCAAACCAAATAGACTTACACGTGAATTGAATCACTTATGATGTTATCAAACATGTATTTAGCATTTATAGTAATTAATAGTAGTTTATTATTCATCAAAATTTCAAGAATTTCATAAAAATCCAAAAACATTAACCATATACATTTATCAATGTGTAGAATTACAAAATGATATAAATTTTTTAAAAATAATTTTTTGTATATTAATATTTTAATTTTTAATAAAATATCAATTTATTGATAAATAACAATTTTAAATCTATAAAAAAAATTTACACCTCAAAAAATTAATCAACATCTCATTATCATAAAAACGACTGAAAATAAAATAATAATATGATTTACTATTAAGAAGGGTCATTTAACTATTTATATAACTATTCATAATGGTTCGTTACTATTCACCAAAAAGGCATGATTTTTTCAAACTCCAAATAACAAACTAATAACAAGTTTAGAAAACTATTTTTTGAAATTAAAATCATAGATGAAGAAAAATATTTATTAAATATTGGTTATATCAATATATTTTAATCCGGGATTGATGATTTTAAATTTAATTTGGAAAATATCGGGGTTAAATTTTACCCATATTTTAGAAATTGCATCCTCACAATTTTATTTACTTATTAAACAAGTGATGGTAACCATTCCTAACAGTATTTTTACACTCCTGTTAATCAACTTCAACCATGTGGTATCTCTAAAAAACATTTCCGGGAGTATTACATTATTCTACAATACAAGTTCCCTTCGATCAATAATCAAAACTGGTTTCCCTTCAAATAAATGGTTCTATTCTAGCTGAATTTCTTCTAGGATCAAAAAATAAGACGAATATAGAACATACTGTATCAACATCATATTATGAAAATCAATGTATACTTGAGAAAAACTATGTGGAAAAGATACTCAATAGGAAACTGTTCAATCATTTTCTAGGATTTTATATGATACAATTAATCGTGGAATTAACTCTAATTTTTTACCAAAACAAATAAAACTTTTCCATAGTGAGATTTTAAGAAAAAATGTTCACCTTCAAACAATAAAAAATTATTCCTCACATTGTCTACAATAACATTTCTGTATGCTCGGACATGTACTCATGTGTTGATAGATCATCACCTCTTTCACAACCACATCCTTTATTAATTGTGGACCCATCAAATTCTTTTCTTTGACTTCATCCAAAAAATATGTTGTTAGACACCAATTCCCACACAATTCTTCCATTGATTCTATATATATACTGTAATGAATACCGTTATTAATATAAAACTCGTATAATGACAAATGATGATGCCAACAGCCCTGGTAGTCCATTAAACAAGTTCGAAGAATACCCTCTAATGTATGAATCATTCTTAATGACTTCCCACTTGATTGGGGATGAAAAGTTATACTGATATTTAATTCTATTCCCAATTACTTCTGAAGTCCCTTATAAATGTTATAAGTGATTTTTGGATTCCATATGGATACAATGGAAAGAGGAACCATATGTATCCAGAAAATCACTTATAGGTAAAAATGTGAATGTTGATACAAATAAATCATATCATGAATAGAAAGGAAATACAGATATTTTTCCATCCAATATATAATAACCCAAATCACATTATTACTTATAGATGTATTAGGAAGTCCCACCAAGTTTTCCATGGATATATTCGTCTATTTCCACTCTGGTACTAGAAGTGGATGAAGTATCCCCTTTGGTAACAACTACTTTACTTTAACATATTGATATGTCATACATTTTAAGGAAAAAATTGCAATATATCTTTCATTCCCTAAAAAAATAACACTCATGATAGTCTCTGTACATATTATTACTTTCTGGGTGAACATAAAATTGATAACTATATTGTTCACATAATAAATCATTCTTCATCTTGGAATCACATGACACATACAACCATTTACCAAATCTTATAACAGAGTCATTATCAATGTTAAATTATAGGAACATTACCTTTTTAACACATTATACCTTTTTCTATAGCTCATGGTCATCCTTATATTCTTTCTTAATTTTTCTTAATAATGATTACTATAATGAAACTTATAAAAAAATGGAGGTATTTCCTGCACCTTCAACTTCTATGCCAAAATTAATCCAATCTTTCATCATGGGATAATGTTTCAAATGTATCATAGTTAATTATGAATAATGTTTCTAACTCATGTAATCCACCACATTGTATGATTTTTCTAGATTACAATTGGTCATTCAATCATAATACTTTATCGGTTAAATACTTCTTTTCTAACTCATGTTTAATTCCTTCTGAGTGAATATATACTTCAGTATTTTATGGGTAGTATATATTTGACATTTGGTTCTATAAAAATGATACCTCCAAATATTAAATTCATAAACTATAACTCCTAATTAGAAATCATATGTTGGATAATTTAACTCATGTGGTTTTAGTTTTCTTGAAGTATCATAAATTACTAGATCATTCCGCACCAGAACATAACCATGTCCCTTCAATAAAGCATTATTATAGATGAAAAATGCACAACTTTGGAATTGATATTCAAAAACTATATCAATAACCAATATAATCTTTAGTTCTGGGGAAAAAATATCACAATATTCTATCCAAATAAATTTAACATCTTTAATCATTTACATAGTTAAAGAGATATATAATTGTGAATTGTTTTTAAAAATCCATTTTTAATAACCTGCGAATCAAATTAAACTATGAATCTCTGTAACATTTGTAGGTTTGGTCATTCATAAAACACTTTTGTTTTGGGCATGATCAATTATTTTTCCATCATTATTTAAAATGTTCTCATGTAAATAAATATGTAAAAACCAATAACCACACTTCCTGAATTTTCCATATAGATTTATTTCTATTAAGGTTTGTAAAAATACCCTTAAATGTTTTTCATGATCCTCATCACTCATAGAAAATTCCATGATTTCATCAATAAGCACAACCACAACCATATCCAATAACTCTTGAAATAATCTATTCTTATGAGTATTTAATACAAAAGGTGAATTAGTTATCCCAAACTACATAAAAAAAATTTCAACTTTCAATATCTAGTATTTTTTTTGGAATGTCATCATTCTTCACATTCAGCTGATGGTATTGAGATGTCATCTCAATTTTGTAAAAGTACTGAGCTCCCTAGTGTTGATCAAACAAGTCATTAATATGTGGATAACAATTCATATTTTTAATAGTGATGTTATTCAAGGCTCTATAATCAATGAAAATGCTTATGGAACCATCTTTATTTTTAATGAACAAAAAAAGCACCCCATAGTGAAGTGGTAGGATGCATGAAGCTTTTATATAATAGTTCCTGCAAATGAATTTTTATTTCTATAATATACATTTGTTCCATTTGATATGGTGGTTCTAAAATTGAATTACAATATGAAACTAAGTCAATTGTGAATTGTATTGTACAATGAGGTATGACATAATGTAACTCTTTAGAATAAACAACAAGGCTTTCATTTACCAAAAGCACATAATTTACTTGAAAAGTTAACCAATTTTTAAAATATGAGGGAAATAAAATTCATTTTACACATTTCTAATGTTTCTCATATTTCGGATATGTTATAAATTGTATAGATTATTTCTTATATAAAAATTGAATCTATTTCTGAAAAATAGCTTCTTTGCCTTTATAGTCAATCATGGCATGATAAATAAAAATAAAATACATTCCCAGAATGAAATCAAAATCTACTTAGGAAAAAACAACAGTGTTATCTAGTAAATCCATTCCACAAACCACAATATAATGATTATTATAATTCATCTTTGTTATAATAATTTCTTCTAGTGTTTTAACAATATGATTTGGTCTCATTTGTTGAGGTGATATTTCCAATTTAACAAAAAATTCCTCAGAAATAAAATAATGTATAGACATTGTATCAATCAAAACATTAGAAAAATATGAGAAAACAAACATTTACTGGATACAACTTCATTGGATATCCCGACCTCTGCTGACGTATTAACAAAGGATCTAAATACACCATTAAGATTATATTCTAGCTTCTTTTCATCATTCAGATCACTCATTATGCAAGAATACTAACAACGAACCATCTCTACACATTTAAAACAATTAATATTTTACATATCAAGATTATTCTAAGGATTTTTTTCATTACAATCATAGGCCATATGTCCATACATACCACACTAAAAATGCCTCCTATTTTTTAAGGCATTACCTAGGGTGCTTTTTTCTACAATTTTCACAAAATGGGAACTAAAATTTTATACTACCATATTTCTTCGGTTGATTGTTACCCATAAGAAAACATATGGACCTTATATTCTAATTATTTTCAAAGTGAATGTGATTATCAGTAAACTCCATCTCTACCATATCTGCACATAGAAAAATTTTCTAATAACATTTGAATTCTTGGGAGGTCAATGACATTTGATAACATGGCTCTAATCCTGAGTAAAAGCGGCTGATTTTGATATCATGTTCCAGAATATGATTTGGATCATACCTCACGAGTTCTGTGAAGTGTGAATCAAAAAAATCCATCAGATCTTCCACTTTTTGATTCATTTCGTAGAATTTTGTCTCCATCGTATGTCGCAACACCTTTAAAAAATATTTTTCCTAGAAAATACTTTTTAAATTCATTTCACACCAAGGCATTTATATCCACTATATCCCTATAATTTTTTTACATTTCCCCCCCACTGAGAATCTATAGGTTCAAAATGATAAATGGAAAGAAAATGCTTCTGAATATACTAATAGAAAATAACATTGAATTATTTTTAAAGGGCCTTGATCTATTTTTCTTCCTTTACTGGTTTTAAAGATCCATTTTAAGAAGGAGGATGTTGTCTCATGAAATGTTCCACTATCATCGTGTTCCATTTTGGTATCTATGGGTTTTCTCTTTAAGGTATTCATCCACCATTTATATCTAGTGTTAGATGATCCATTACCATCACAAACTACTTGGATCCAATCCTTATAATTCTAAGATATAGATTCTAAAGGATATCGTTCTGTCGGTGCCTCCCCTCCAGAACATACCTATTTCTTCTACAGAAAACCATTCTGATCAATCATATCATAGAAATTGTATCATTTTAATATATAAAATCTATAACATTTCAAATTAACAATTATGTAAAAAAATAATTTATGTTATTTTACTAACAGAATCCTAACCTCAAAACTTATATAAATTATACTTTATTTCCATCTATAAGGAATCATCCTTATTACATTACATAATCAAGATTTTTATTCAAGAACCCACATCCTTTCATATTAAGGATCTTTTCAAGATTATAGTTTTAGATAACTGGGATATAATAAATATATATCATTACACATCAATAGAGAGTAGATACCACAAAAATAGTATCTATTTATTCTAAAATAGAAAACTTTTTAAATAATACATGTATTCCTTGATAAATACTAATAACATTTAACATGGCTTCTTTATTTGTCTTATACATCCTTATAACCTATGAAAATAATTTAAAAACATGGTATGATAACACAAAACATATTAAAGGATATATACTAAAGAAAAGAAAAAATTAGTGTATGAATACTTGTAACATATCAAATCATTTAAAAAGAAACATATTTGTTACCTAGATAACCTTGCTTTATGAAACAAGTGATTTCTAGGAGATTCTCAAAAAACATATATAACATAAATAGAACAATAAATTTATCTTAAGCCATCACATACATAATATTGTAACCATCTCGGATACCTATAATAATTTTTAACCCTCATGGATACCTTAAAATATATCCTTCATGGATACCTTATAGTGTAATCATCACAGTTACACATGGAGTAACCATAAGGGAAACCTCTAACTCACACGTATCCAATGAATTAGAGGGAGGTATAGGTACCACCCTTATTTATTAAAATACCCATGAACAAGAACATTGTAAAACCCCAGGTAAATAAATAGTATGACATTTTCACATTTATCAATATTTGTGAATAAAATATTAATATGACTTTAAAGGGGACTCTATGCTCGATGGCGTACCCAACACGCAACAACGAGTTTCTTGGGAATCTTACGTTGCACTCTAATAATAAAATAATATTATTTTAAATAGTACTTAATGCCTAGCCATTGTAATGGTGGGAATGAACAGAACTAACTAGAAAATTATTATATATGTTTGTCAAATATTTTACAATAAATGTTAGAGGATTAAAAATGTGAATGTAACCAATTTTAAAGGGTAAACATTCTAATATTCATTAAAAGGTCGATTAACCGCCTTTTGATGGAGAACCTCTTGTAAATCCACTTTTTGACAATTTTATGAGTTATATTTGACAAAATACAATTCTTCTTTAGAATCGTGAAATCAAAATTTACTTTGTGTAAATATTTTGTATTTTTCCGAAAAAGTTTATTTTTTAATGAATAGTGAAAAATGTTGTATTTTAATTCAAAACCTCTTTTTAATCTAATTTATTTATATGATTATATTATCTTTTGAATTGGTGTTTAAAGTGAAATTAGAATATATTTTTACCATTTTATCCAATAGTGGTTGTTGGAATTAATTTCACTTTGAAATCGGACTTAAACTAGTGTCAATCTTTTGATACATTTTGTTTCATAAAAACACGCTATTTGTTTTGACAGCGGGAATTAATTATTAAATTAATTAATGAAACTTATATGTTTTGAATTTTGTAAAATAGACATCATTTTTTAATTCGGAATATCAAATATAGCTTAGGGAGAGTTTTTGGTAATTTTCTGAAAAACTTCAATTTTTGATGAATAGTGAAACCACTAAGTGGTACTTATAAAAACTGATTTTCCGTTTAAATGAAATATTTCCATCTTTGTGTTTTGAATTTCAAAAATCCTAAATACATGGTTGTCATTAAGAAGTAAAATGTGGTTCAATGGGATTAGAATAATTTTTTGGTGAATAGTAACTTAGTAAGTTTTTAATCGCGATTAGAGATAATTAGTGTAGTTTAAGGTAAGAATAATGTTTTAATAAAATGAAATGGCCTATGAACATGTCCTACCCTCATTGGATGTGTCATGGACGACCAATAAAATCCATGGGTCAACTTGGGGACCCCATGGAGCCACTTTGGTTGGAAAATGACATAAATACCTTTTTATTTATTGTTAAAGTAAAAATTACACAAACATGAGATGTTTTACTAAAACAATTTTTACATGTGGTTATACAAGTAAGATATTTGACTATAAATAGTCATTGAAAAGATAAAAAGATTTCCTACATTATAGTAGTTTTCTTTATAATTTTTAGACATTAAATAAATTAAATTATTTATGACAACATGATGATGAAGCGATGACCTCATTATTTAATAATTTAATTAAAATGGAAAGATAATGTAAAATCAAAGACCTACACATGTCCAAAACCTATTGGATGGGTATATTTATAACCCTTATAACCTTATCCTATAAACACATCAATGTGGGACCATTAAAATCCTAAAATCATTCTAATGTAAAGTAACATTTCTTTACTTTCCAAGAGTGCCCCTCCTCTCCTCTTATAAAAGGCCCCCACCTCTACCTCCTTACCAACACTTCCAAAGCCTTTAGATCGGCCAAAACCTGCCCATTTTGTCTCTACACATTCCTCCCTAAATCTTAGAACTCTCACTTTGGGCAGAAGTCTTCCCAAGGAAGCCTTTGATCTCAAACCAAAGGGAGTTACCCGATTTAAAGGTAATGTCTTCACTTGTGTCCTTTAGTTTTATTTTGCTTCTCCAACCCCCTAAACTGTTTTTATTCATTTCTTTTGTAACAACTCCAGTATATTAAATATACTAGGATGTTTTTATAAGAATTATTATATCTACACTTACACCCACCTTCGTCTAATGGTTATAAACATACTGTTTCTGTGGTTGGCGATTTTCTGCCTCACGAAACGATGATTGTTCAATATTCTTTTAACACCTTTAAAGGTGGCCATTATGATGTAAATGTATTTTATATATGATATATATGGTATTTATGTTTACTATATTTTTTTTATTTTATATTTAAACCATAAATTTATTCTTTTCATGTTGTGTAATAGCGATAATTTCATATGAGGAAGTGTGGACTACCGCCCCCTCAAGTGATGTGACTCGTACATGCAATAGATGGAATGTATAAAGAATGAAATTAATGAACATATGTGACCTATATAACATATATATTATACTTGTATTATAATATATATATATATATATATATCATTTATTTTTAATTCCATTAATATGATAAAGAAAAAATGAAAGTAGTGTTCATGCGTACGTACGGCCTACCATCTCCATGAATGCTGCATTTCGTTTTTTATCTCCAAATGATATGGAATAGTATAAAATGAATATGTACTGGATATATATATGATATTTTAATCATTAATACTATTCTGGAAATTATTTACTTATAAATACATGGACAATCATTTTTCAAACAAGTTCATTTTTGACTCATGTACCAAAAATTGACAAAAACGTCTGATATGAACTCATATTATTAACCAATTATTATAACATTAAAATATGTGATATTAACAGAATAATAATATTTATAGGAGGTACGTAAGAAATTATAAATTGACCAAAGTTTATTATTCAGGAATATACAGAAACGAACAAAACAAGTTGGACTTGAGGTAAGGGATCCAACCTCTCTCTTTCTTTTTAAGTACACTGTTTTATGTCATTCATTTTAAAGCTCATATTTATTGTTATTGGGATGTTATTTTTAATTAATATTACTGTAATTTTCATGTTAATATGATTAGAGAACCTATTATCTCTCATCAATCCATTTTGGATATTTTGAGTGGCGCTGTTAGGCTGCCGAATTTTCGTAAGAGATCTAACCTCTCTCTTTCTTTTTAAGAACTCTCCTTTATGTCACTTATTTTAAGCTACTCTTTGTAATGTTGGGGGATGTTATTTTATATTACTCTTTCTATAAACATTATGTTAATATGATTAGAAACCATATTTTCTCTCATCAATCCTTTTTGGAAGTTTTAAGTGGCGCCGTTAGGCTGCCGAGTTTTCGTAAAGGATTTTTCATCTCACCTTTATTCCCGTGAGATTTATGCTACATTTGCCACAATTTCCTTTGAGTGGTGTATTTACTGCCCATTATTTAACACATTGTGTAATATAATTTCATTTATAAGTATTTACATCAATGTTGTATTGTCCTTCTTTTACGGGGTGCATGTCTCGAAAGATACCCATATCAGTAAGGGAACCTTTCTCCATCCTCTTTTTAAAAGTATTATTTTGTTATGTCTTTTAATTCAAATAATATTATGTTGGAATATGTTATTCTATATCCTTATTGATTTAAATTTTATGTCTGTGTGATGAGATACCCTTTTTATCTCTCATCAACTCATTTTTTGAATTTTGTAGTGATGCCGTTAGGCTGTCAAATTTTTGCTAAGGAACTTCTTAACCCAAATTTGATTCTTTGGGATAAACTTGTACCCAATGAATATGTCGTTCTATGAATATGTGTAAATAACCTCATATTATTTTACACTTAATATCCACCTATATTTCGTGTATTCATTTGTCACACATAATTATGTAATTGATTTATCCTTAATCCAAGGATACCGTCTTTGTATGGGACTTCGTCTCAATCTCCTTTCATTGAGGCATATTTCATTTTATACACAACTTTCTTTTATACGGTGTATAAACCCCTTTGAATTTTACGTTTATTCAAAAGGAATATTTTTTATACGAAGTGTTTACTAAACGAAACAAGGGAATGTTTTTGTCATACGTATGTGGCGACAACGACTTCTCCGCCGCCGTGACCATTATTTGAGTTTTGGCTTCCTCTACAAGCCATACCTTCTTTTTAAAAGAAAAATAAATACCATGTTTTACTTTTCTTTTATTTTGGTATTGAAAATGGTTTTCATAATGTTTTTATATCAATGTGTTGTATTGATATCTTGTGATTGAAAGGTGAGAATGGTATGTTTCCTTTATGCATGTTTTATGTGATACGATTATGTTGTGGTTCTTGGGAATTATTATGAAGACGGGTGGTTCCATGATAAACTAAGGGCCGGTGAGCCCGATATAGCTCTCCAATGCATTGGGAAACGCAAAGGAGTGAAACATTAAGGTTTCTCCAAAGGTATTTAGGGAATATATTGTGGTGGGTATTCCAAACATAACGAAGAGGGTTACTCCCTACGTAAGAATGTTATGAATGCCTCAAGTTACCTTTATGTCTTATGATTTCTATGATTTATTCATGATTTGATGAGGTATGTTAAAGTACTTATGTTTTAGGAGTAATGTATGATTTCATTGATTCTTATGTGTACATGTACTCATGTGTCCTTTCCATATATTTTTATATCCCTTACTGAGCTTTTTATGCTCATCCCATGTTTTTGAAATGTTTTTCACAGGTCAAGGGAAAGGTACATGATATGATGATAGTGTTAAGGATGTGTCAATAAAGAATCCATGTTTTATTTTAAATATGTTTCCGTTGATGGAAAAAAATGATTACTATCTTTATGTAACCACTTTTTTTAATTGTGGAATGTAATGAATGTTTTATGATATAATTCTCTAAAACTCTAAACCTGAAAAGATCCTCAATGTGTAATCTTGTATTAACTCAAGATTAAGTAAGGATTAAGGCTGGGGCATTATAGTTGGTATCAAAGGTCGGTTTAAATAACATTAGAGGTTAGGGTATTCTTTAAGCATAAGTGACATTACCAAAATGGTTAGGATTTCAGAAAGAGTCATAGTTTTTAGATAAAGTGAATGAGTAACTATATCTTCCTCATTAGTACATGATGGTTTTGTTGATATACTCACACTGACATTTCTGCTTTTATTTAATAGATTGATCTAGCAGGCACCAATGTGACAATAGGTTTGAAGGAAACTGTGGTGGTTATCTGATTAAGAGACTGGATGAAATGGGGGATTCAATGAGGAAACTCACGGTTGTTCTAAACCAACTATCAAGGAGTCATGATCAACCATTTGAACCTTGGTATATTCTGTAATGCATCATGTACGAGATGACCAATCGATGTGGAAGTTCAGTTAATAATTATAAAGGTAACCATTAGGGTTTATATGATCCTTACTTTTGAGGTAATTATGGGTTATTATATGTTATGATGGAAAATGAAAGGCGTGAGATAAACTTGAGGTTAAAATATTTATGATTATTTTTGAAGATTTTATCTTGTTTTGGGGAATGTTTTATGAATTATTTTGTTTTGAAAAAAGGACAACACATAGACCGTGTGACAAGCCATCGCGTCGGACAAAGCTGCGGGAATCGAACCCACAACCAATTTGCGACTGGTATTTATCACCTACCACTGTACTACGTGAAGTCCCTGGTTAGTTTGACTGATTCATTTTAGTTAGATGATTTTATGAATTATGAGTAAGTTTATTTTGGGTTATCTATGGAAATCTATTACCCTATCATAGAGGATATGTGATTAGGTTAATTACTTTTCAACACGAGACATTAAGAGCAACTGATGTTGTTTGGAGATAAATGTTACGATTTAACTTGGAAGACTATGTGACTAAATACTTAAAATATTTGGGTTTCAATCTTAGATTTGTTTACATTGAATTATTTTATGGACAAATTGTTTATCGAATGGTCCTCGTTGAACTTTGGGTTTTGTTGGACAACTTTTGGAGATTAAGAATAGATTTTCTTTTTATAAAGGGTTATCCTTTTCAGGATTATCTGATCTTATACTAACCATTTTTGTTTTGGTTTTGGTTTTGGTTAAAGTCTAAAGACATGGTAAGTATATATTTATTTTTTGTGGATAAGGTTATTCTCTAGAAGTTGATTATAGTACTCTTAATGTGAAAAAGTCTTCCTAAATACTCGTCTTTTGGAGAAAATATGAGTTTGTGTAAGGAATCTAATAAATGTCGAATGTCAATATGATAAGTGATTATGTTTCCTTGTGAATAAATTCCTCAATAAAAAGTAACTTAAAACAAAAATGTTTTCTATTAAATTTTTCTACTGGGGAATCGAATGGTGTTTAACCCATCACAAGTATGTGATTTTCTTGTGGTTAACTTTCTCTTAAACATGTTTTCTATCACTCTCCATCAGAACATGACCCTATGTTTTCTCCTCCATGTCCATGATTTCCGACATGGAATCCTAGTATGGGTTAACTCGGGTGACCTCTGTACTTATCTTCCTTTATTTTAAAGTGATTTTTTTACCGACTCTTGTTCCGATGTGGGACTTTCATGGATGTTTCCAAGCCCAATTTTAAAATTGCGAGGACACAATTCCCAAAAGTGGGGAAGGATGTAACACCCCAGGTAAATAAAGAGTATGACATTTTCACATTTATCCATATTTGTGAATAAAATAATAATATGACTTTAGAGGGGACGCTATGCTCGATGGCGTACCCAACACGCAACAACGGGTTTCTTGGGATTCTTAAATTGCACTCTAATAATAAAATAATATTATTTTAAATAGTAGTTAATGCCTAGATGTTGTAATGGCGGGAATGAACAGAACTAACTAAAAAATGATTATATATGTTTGTCAAATATTTTACAATAAATGTTAGTGGATTAAAAATGCGAATGAATCCAATTTTAAAGCCTAAACATTCCAATATTCTTTAAAAGGGCGATTAACAGCCTTTTGATGGCGGACCTCTTTTAAATATATTTTTTTTAAAATATTATGTGTTATATTTGACAAAATAAAATTCTTCTTTAGAATCGGGATATCAAAATCATCTTTGTGTAAATTTTTTGTATTTTTCCAAAAAAGTTAAATTTTTAATGAACAGTGAAAAATGTCGTATTTTAATTCAAAACCACTTTTGAATATTATTAATTTATATGATTAGATTATCTTTTTAATTGGTTTTAACGTGAAATTAGAATATATTTTTACCATTTAATCCAATAGTGGTCATTGGAATTAATTTCACTTTGAAATCGGACTTAAACTAGTGTCAATCTTTTGATACATTTTGTTTTATAAAAACAAGATATTTGTTTTGACAGCGGGAATTAATTATTAAATTAATTAATAAAACTTATATGTTGTGAATTTTTTAAAATAGACATCATTTTTGAATTCAGAATATCAAATATAGCTTAGAGGGAATTTATGGTAATTTTCTGAAAAACATCAATTTTTGATGAATAGTGAAACCACTAAGTGGTACTTATAAAAACTGATTTTCCATTTAAATGAAATTTTTCCATCTTTTTGTTTTGAATTTCATATATTCGACATACATGGTTGTCATTAAGATGTAAAATGTGGTTCAATGGCATTAGAATAATATTTTGTTGAATAGTAACTTATTAAGTTTTTAATCGCGATTAGAGGTAATTTGTGTAGTTTAAGGTTAGAATAATGTTTTAATAAAATAAAATGACCTAGAAACATGTCCTACCCTCATTGGATGTGTCATGTACAAACAATAAAATTCATGGGTCATGTTGGGGACCCCATGGAGCCACTTTGGTTGGAAAATGACATAAATACTTTTTTATTTAATGTTAAAGTAAAAATGACACAAACATGATATGTTTTACTAAATCAATTTTTACATGGGGTTATACAAGTTAGATTTTTGACTATAAATAGTCATTGGAAAGATAAAAAGCTTTCCTAAATCATATTTTTTTTATATAATTTTTAGGCTTTAAATAAATTAAATTATTTATGACATCATGATGATACAGTGATGACCTCATTATTTAACGATTTAAATAAAATGGAAAGATAATGTAAAATATAAGACCTACACATGTACAAAACCTATTGTATGGGTGGATTTAGAACCCTTATCACCTTATCCTATAAAAAAATCAATGTGGGACCATTAAAATCTGATACTCATTCTAAAATAATGTATCATTTTTTTTCTTTCCAAGAGTGACCCTCCTCTCCTATTATAAAAGGCCCCCAACTCCACCTCCTTACCCACACTTCCAAAGCCTTTGGCTCGGCCAAAGCGTTCCCATTATGTCTCTAACAATCCCTACCTAACTCTTAGATGCCTCACTTTGGGCAGAATTCTTCCCAAAGAATCCTTTGAGCTCAAACCAAAGGGAGTTACCCGATTTTAAGGTAATGTCTTTACTTTTGTCTTTTTGTTTTATTTTGCTTCTCCAACCCCCTAAACCCTTTTTATTCATTTCTTTTGTTAAAAATACAGTATCTTAAATATATACTATGATGTTTTTATAAGAAGTATTCGAGCTACACTTACACACACCTTTGTCTAATGGTTAATAAACATATTGTTTCTGTGGTTGGCGATTTTCTGCCTCACGAAACGATGATTGCTCAATATTCTTTTAACACATTTAAAGGTGGCCATTATGATGTCACTGTATTTTATATATGATATATATGGTATTTAAGTTTACTATATGCTTCTGTATTTTATATTTTAACCATACCATTATTCTTTTCATGTTGTTTAAAAGCGATGATTTCTTATGAGGAAGTGTGGACTACCGCCCCCTCAAGTGATGTGACTCGTACATGCAATACATGGAATGTATAAGGAATGAAATTAATGAAAATATGTGACCTATATAAAATATATATTATACGGGAATTATAATATATATATATATATATCATTTATTTTTAAATCCATTAATATGACAATGAAAAAATGAATGTAGCGTTCATGCGTACGTACGGCCTACCGTCTCCATGAACGGTGCTTTTCGTTTTTTATCTCCAAATGACATGGAATAGTATAAAATGAATATTTACTAAATATTTATGATATTTTAATCATTAATACTATTCTGTATGTTATTTACTTATTACTACATGGACAATCATTTTTTAAACAAGTTCATTTTTGACTCATGTACCAAACATAGACAAAAATGTCTGATATGAACTCATATTATTAACCAATTATTACAAAATTAAAATATGTGATATTAACTGAATAATAATCTATATAGGAGTTCCTTAAGAAATTATAAATTGAACAATGTTTATTATTCAGGAATATAATTAAACGAACAAGACAAGTTGGACTTGAGGTAAGGGATCCAACCTCTATCTTTCTTTTTAAGTACACTCTTTTATGTCATTCATTTTAAAGCTCATATTTCATGTTATTGGGATGTTATTTTATATTACTCTTACTGTAATTTTTATGTAAATATGATGAGAGACCTTATTCTCTCTCATCAATCCATTTTGGATGTTTTGAGTGGCGCCGTTAGGCTGCCGAATTTTCGTAAGAGATCTAACCTATCTCTTTCATTTTTAGGACTCTCCTTTATGTCACTTCTTTTAAGCTCCTATTTTTTATGTTGGGGGATGTTATTTTATATTACTATTTTTTTAAACTTTATGATAATATTATCAGAGATCCTATTTTATCTCATCAACCCATTTTGGAATTTTTAAGTGAAGTTGTTAGGCTGCCGAGTTTTTGTAAGGGATTTTTCATCTCACTTTTATTCCTGTGAGATTTATGCTACATTTGCCACAATTTCCTTTGAGTGGTTTATGTACTGCACATTATTTTACTCATTGTGTAATATAAATTAATTTATAAATATTTACATCAATTTCATATTGTCCTTCTTTCACGGGGTGTATGTCTCGAAAGATACCCATGTCGGTAAGGGAACATTTCACCCTCATCTTCTTAAAAGACTTCTTTTGTTACGTCTTTTAATTCACATACTATTATGTTGGAATATGTTCTTCTATATCCTTATGGATTTAAATTTTATTTCCATGTGATGAGATACCCTTTTTATCTCTCATCAACTCATTTTCTGAATTTTGAGTGACGCTGGTAGGCTGTCAAATTTTTGCAAGGGAACTTCTTTACCCAAATTTTATTCTTTGGGATAATCTTGTACTCCTTGAATATGTCGTTCTATGAATATGCATGAATAACCTCTGATTTTTTTACACTTAATATCCACCTATATTTCGTGTATTCATTTGTCACACATTATTATGTAATTGATTTATCTTTAATCTAAGGATATCATATTTGTATGGGACTTCGTCTCAATCTCCTTTCATTGACGCATATTTTGTTTTATAAACATCATTATTTTATATGGTGTATAAATCCCTTTGAATTTTACATTTATTCAAAAGGAATTGTTTTTTTATGAAGTGTTTACTAAATGAAAAAAGGGAATGTTTTTGTCATACGTATGCGGCGACAACGGCTTCTCCGCCGTCGTGACCATTATTTGAGTTTCGGCATCCTCTACAAGACAAACCTTCTTTTTAAAAGAAAAATAAATACCATGTTTTACTTTTATTTTATTTGAGTATTGAAAATGTTTTTCATAATGTTTTTATATGAATGTGTTGTATTGATATCTTGTGATTGAAAGGTGGAAATGTTATGTTTCCTTTATGCATGTTTTATGTGATACGATTATGTTGTTGTTCTTGGGCATTATTATGAAGATGGGTGGTTCCGTGATAAACTAAGGGCGGGTGAGCCCGATATATCTCTCCAATGTATTGGGTAATGTGAAGGAGTGAAACTTTAAGGTTTCTCCGAAGAGATTTAGGGAATATACTTAGGTGGGTATTCCAAACGTAACAAAGAGGGTTACTCCCTACGTAAGAATGTTATGAATGACTCAAGTTACCTTTATGCCTTATGATTTCTATGATTTATTCATGATTTGATAATGTATGTTAAAGTGCGTATGTTTTATGAGTAAAGTATGATTTCATTGATTCTTATGTGTACATGTACTCATGTTTCCTTTCCATATATTTTTATATCCCTTACTGAGCTTTTTATGCTCATCCCATGTTTTTGAAATGTTTTTCACAAGTCAAGGGAAAGGTACATGATATGATGATATTGTCAAGGAAGTGTCAAGAAATAATCCATGTTTTATTTTAAATATTTTTCCGTTGATGGAAAAAAATGAATACTATCTTTATGTAACTACTTTGTTTAAATGTGGAATGTGATGCATGTTTTATAATCTAATTCTCTAAAACTCTAAACCTGAAAATAATATCAATGTGTAATCTTATATTAACTCAATATTAAGTAAGGTTTAAGGATGGGGACTTATAAACATAATCATAGATCATGAATAATAACCCAAATAAATTTATTTTGAATTTTGTTAAAATAAATTATTAAAGATGATTTTAAATGAAAAACCAATTAAAGGTATCATATAATTGATATGGGACATAATAGAGTAGATTAAATATTTATATACACATTAAATACAATTAATTAAAAATAATAAAAACAAAACTCATCACACAAACAATTTTAATACCACAAAAATAACATTGTAGACGGTTAACACAACGAATGGAAATTTGGTTATGATTTTCCTTACCTTGGGTTCGTCTTACTTCAAACACATATATTCATCTTGTATAATGTTTAAAGAGGGTTATTAATATATTAGTAAAATAGATTAATTTATATAACACTGTATATGATCATTTAATTAAAAAATTTCATCCTTAAATTATTTTATTTTGTTCCTTCCATTGTTTTGGGTGCGTTCTTTACATTATTTCCTTGGCTGATTTGTATTGGATTTTCGTGTCGTATGGAAATGAAAACCCAAAAGTGGAATTAAATGGTATTAAATTTTTTCCATAATATATAATAAAACCATACATAATTTTGTTATCATATATTATGATGGATCATTAGAAGAAACATTAATGGCATTTTTTATACTGTTTTTGGGGGTTCCTTGATAATCATGAACTTGTTTCGATATATAATTAGATTTCAAACATAGAATATCATTCCATAACATAAAATATATTACAAAATAATCAATAAATTTTGATTCATCAATTAAATTTATTTTATGATAATGTTTTGTGGAATAAATGGTAATTGGAAACACATTGTCCCCGATTATGGTTAATCGTCACAACGTGTGTGGTGTTTTTATTTTTCGAAAAAATGGAGATGATGGGAATAAAGATGATTAGTATTTTACATGTAAATGATAAAATAAAGAATATATAATATTCTGGAGATTTAATATATAATAGATATTTAGAGGGAAAGAGAGTATAGGAAAATAAATTAATTTGAAATAAAACACATGAAAGAGGATGTCGATTCTTACCTTTTGATATCTTCTCATCCCGATCCTTCTTAAGGCCTACGTATTTGGCCTTTTAGTGACACTAGGATGTCATGGACGTGGGTAAGAGACTTGACGAGGGAATTTGGTATAACTAATAAAATTTTAAAGGCATGAATGGTGATTGAGAAAGTGGGGAACAAATGTGGTATTTATAGGTGTGGAGATGAGGGGTTTTACATTCATTTAATCATTATTATAATATTTTCGCTCCAAACTATGAATATTCTTGTTTAATGTGAAGGAAGATAGTAATTAATCTATGTGAGGTATAACCAGTGGGATTACATAATCTTTTCATTTCCAATGATGTAGTAGTACAATTATTTATCATGTGTCATAAATTAACGTATTTAACTATTCATAAAAATTTCACGAATTTTAGAAAAATAAATAAAATTCACCATATCATTTTTTGATGTCTATAATAGTAATATGAACTCAATTTTTTATAATAATTTTCAAAATATTAATAATTTAGTTTTTATAAAAAATCATATTTTTTTAAAAAATATCACTTTTAGATAGATAACTCATTTTTAACATCTTGAATGATTAATCAACACGTCATTATCATAAAAATTTACGAAAATAAAATAATAATATGATTTACTATTCATAAGGGTTATATTACTATTCATATAATTATTAATGAGGGTATGTTACTATTCAACAAAAAGCATGTTGGTTCTATCAAACTCCAAATAACGTACTGATCACAACTATAGATGACCATTATTTTGAAAATTCAATTCATATAAGAAAAAAAAAATCTTAATGGTTAGTTATAACGATCTACATATAATGTTTTTCCTGTATTTCGTTTCATTTTTAAAAAAATAAGGGGTGTTACAAATATGGTATCTATAGTATTTCCTTTAAAGATATAGAGACATTATCTATATACTGAATGAGGTGATATATCGATTGGCCCCATGATCATGATCATTTTAAACTCACACAATGATCATAACATGAGAAATATATTATTTCTTGATATATTCCATTATTAAAATATTTTATACCCTATCACCCTAGAAAGGAAACTATTGCGGCTGATGGATTATGTAGGACAAATCATGGAGTTCATTCTGAAATAGTGATTGATAGAGATTTATATCATGTAGACAGGGTTGATGGATATGGTAATTATTAAATATGTGAATACATCAATATTTTTTCAAATTATTTTAAAACCATCATTATTATAAAATATAAAAATTCTCAATCTAATGATAATAAATTTAATAAGAAAATTAAAGCTCTGAATTATTGGAATTTGGTAGATTTTTTTTGTGAATATGAGATCTAATTTTTTTTATTATATTATGTGTTCCTTTTATACTTGAGTTAAAATTTTAATAGTTGGATGCTGGTCAAAGATAAAATTTTCACTACACCCTAGAAACATGCATATTTATTGGGGAATGGAGTATCATTTTTTTGAGGTTGCATGAAACAGAAAATTGCTGATTATGTATATAATAGGAATGGTTTTCCAAAAGAAGACTACTAAGAGACAACATTATAGAGGTTTCATGAAAATTAAACTTAATTATACGTTGAAATAAAATGATATTAAAATAGACCATGTTAGAAGGATACCAATTATTCTTAGAAGAAATGATGTAGTGTGGGTTATTGTTGATTGATCCCCAAATATTCAAATTTTCTAATTTTATTATATGTTTATCCTTTTAATAAACATATAAGTATATATTTTATTGATGTTGTAAGACATCATGGTGAAAATATTTCATTTTTATGATCATGATTTTGACTCATGATTTTTTTTGAACCTAATTTTCTTATAATATTAATATTTATGATAGAAAATTTATGCTACCCTTTGTAAGAACATCATTATACAAAACACCAAAATAATCTTGGGATACATGAAACACTAACTTGGAGAGCTTTACGAGGGACACTGAGTTTCTATGAATCATTATGTTACTGTTATAATTATTTAAATGTAATAGTTATAACTTATTAATTAAAAATTGTAATATGAAATGAATGAACTAATTTTAATATATTATTTATATTGGATTTATATAAAAAAATTATAATAAAACTGTATTAGTGGTAATGTCTATATATATATATATGAAAAAAATATTTTCTCTAATGAACTACTTTTATGTCCATTTGTGAACTATAATAAAAGTATGTTTTGAAAATTTAAGAAAATATGTAAAAGGAAATAAACTTATTTTATAATTTATAATTTCAAATTTATGTTAATGTGTTTTTTAGATATTTTTTTAGAAGCATCATTTCTGGTTGAATAGTTAAAAATACTGAATTTTAAATTTAAATCTTCATATTGTGCTAATTTATGTTAATAGTAAAATTATATATTAATTTGGTTTTCATGAAAAAATAGATCAATTATACATTTATTAATCCAGTTTGGAAAATTTGAATAATTTATATAATAAATTTGTTTATTAAATCATAACTATCTTTTAAACATTCTATATTTCAAAAATGGATTTTTTGTCATGTCTGTGGGGTTGGAAATAAAAATAATTTTTTTGATTAGGTGTATTGAATTTAGAATAATGGAAATAGACTATGGTAGTAACTGTGATATTTATATTCTAATAATATCAATATAGTTTTTGAGCAATATTAAAAGTGATTGTTATAAAAACAAATCACAATGACTATGGTAAAATAAAGATTAATAAGGGACTAAACCATAAAAAAATTTCCAAAATGACATAGCCACTTTTCCAACACCCATTGGATAGATGTATTTCATTCATAAAACAAAAATTATTGAAATTGAAAGACTTTTTATTACTTTATTAGTTTAATAAATTGGTAAACTGTGCTTATTTTTAAAATTACCAAGTGTGTCCACCGCCTAACTTATAAAAGGCGACCACATATTCCCCTTCAATAGACATTTGAAACCACTTATGTTAAGCCAAGATATACCACTTTCAGTTTCCAATATATGTATATTTCAACTTCAAGAATCCCTTTTGGGTGAAATACATCCAATAATGCCCTTTGGTGCAAACCAAAAGGACTAACCCAAAGAAGAGAAGGTTTGGACATGTACAATGAATGTCAAGACATATGGTATGCTAATTTCATCTCACTTGTTAATTACATTATATAAATTTTAAATTTACCATTTAACTAATTTATGTTGTTAATATACTATCGGAGAATATATTATATGATTATTATACTTTAATTTATTGGAATTCACATATCAAATTGATGATATTATTTCATTGGGTTTTACTGTTCAAAAATTATTATGTCATAAGATTATTCTGTTTCAATTTTCATTTTTTGAAAAACATTTTTTTTATAAAATATATTCTTATATGAGTTTTATATAGTATCATTGGATATTTGTACTCAGTACAGTATTTATTTTCATAATATCTTAATATTCATGTAAATTCATTTTCATGCACAGGAAATTTGATACAATATTAACAAGTGTTATTAGTTAATGAAAGAATATCATAATTTATCAATATTCTTTATGATTATATTTTAATTGATGATATTTTTGATCTATTTCTATATATATTACATAAATATTTTTATCTCCTTGATATTTATGATATATTAATTTAATGGTACCATTTTTCCCTATTTGCTTCAAATGATGATCAAGAATGTATTTTTATGAATGTCTAACATTACCACTTTCTTTCGTTGGAAATCTGTGTTCTTTTAAAACTATGTTTTTTAAAAAAACATTCCAAAAATAATATTTTTTATACTATTAGATTAAATATTAATATTTACCCATTTTTTATCATTTTAAAAAGGATTTTAAAATGAAATATTCTTAGTGTTTCTTATATAGATACCTTTCTAAACATTTAATTGTAAAAATTGAATGAACACAATGTATATATTAACTCCCCATGAAAACTATAATTCCATCCATGTTTCCAAAACATGGATACAATGTTATTTTGTAATGATGTTTGTCCAAAATATTTGTAAAATTCGTTGTTTGACTATGGTTTTAAAAAAATCGGATTCAACAATGATTAAATTTTGAAATTAATTCTAAATGATATTCAAAACTACTTTCATACATATTAAATGAGTTATTTTAAATGAATATTATATCATTTTTTTCAATGATTATTATATAGTTTTTCAATATACTTCTAATGGAAATGGTTTTTGAAATTTTTTATTCAATATTTTTTATTGGGAAATGGTTTTTAAAATGATTTCAATCCTTCATTATATGTTTTGAAATTATTTTCAATGAAAATGATTTCCAAATTTTTTAAATAATAATTTATTATATTTAATGGAATATGATTTCAAGAATTATTTTGATATTATTTTATAATATATTAATTGAAATGGTTTTCAAAATTATTTCCATATTTATTCATTTTTTTCATGTTATTTTAAAAGAAAATGGTCTTGAAGTAGATTTATCTTATCAATTAATTAAGAATAAATTATATTTTAGAGATGAAATGTTTTCAAAAGGATATTCCCAATTTATTTTTCATTTACGATTAAATGTGTTGGTTTTAATCAAGACTTTATTCGAAATGATGTAAAGGTTCCATTTATATACTTCATTTAAATGGTTTATTTTTTTATGGAATGATGTTTAAGAAACCCATTTCTCTTTCACAAGTTATATGTTTATAAAACCCATTAATCATTAATTTTTTTTATTTTTATGAATCCCACTTCATTTCATGGTTTAATATTTTATGAGATTATTATGAAATTTGAATCATCCCACAAGTAATGTAATTATTACCTTTTAATGACACTCAATTCATTTTAACCATTATGATAGAATGTTTATGAAACCCATCTTATAATATTGTTAAAGATATGATAAATATTTTACTATTTTGTGGAAGAAATATGAAAGATGTTATTATGACATGTTTGGGACATATTTCTCCCTATAAAAAATTTTTTAATGATAATTCTCTCAATATATACTTATGAGAACCAAATTGACAGGCTTGATCCACTAATAGATGATATGAAAACCCAAACCTTATATGGAAAGCACTACAGCTGGTGATTGTTGTGTGTCCCACCCAATATGTGTAGTCACCATAAAGATACAAGATGTGGAAACCATATCCAATGGGGAAAGATGGTGAAACCATAAACACATATGGATGATTAGGTAACGTCATCGCATTGATGGAATGACTATGAATGGTGATGGTTTAGTGTCTCTCCCAGTAACTATAGTCTCCATGATGTGTGATAATATATTTTAGCAATTCATATTGACTAATTCGGAGTGAATTTACTTGTTTTTATGTAATCCAAAATTCTATATCATATTTTTATGATATTATTACATGTATTATTCTCTTGTTTCAAATATGATTCATACCTTATTAAAAACTAATCCTTATTTCCTATTTCAGGTTTATAATAATTAATATTCATGGTTTGATCCTATATTTTTTAGCATGTTATATTAACCTTATTATAACGTTAATGATTATGAATCTCACTATTTTACCCAAAATATACTTTTGAGCTCACCCAATTTATTTTACCTTCCATGTGTTATGATTATACTTTTCATGTATGATATTTCAAAGAGGTTTTATTGACTTGAAGAACCTTGTGGGAGATAATGTATCTCACTCATGTATTATAGAAAAAATTTCCATTCATATAATGGAAATGAATTAATAATTTCTTTGGGTTTCTGTTTATATAATATTAAATGTTTTATGGAAAAATGATGTAACACATTTTTCTATTAATACTATTAAGTTATAGTTGGTATTAGAAAAACGATTTATATGACCTTTAGAGTCAAGGATAAGAAAAATTCAGTGGGATGACTAAGAATATTTTAAATGATATTCTTCAGGATGTATCATGTATTAATATTAAGGATGAGGAAAAGTATACGAATATATCTAGGAATTTTGGTAATGGGCATAGAAAGTTGTTTCCACAAAATACATCCATGTCTCGACAATACAAGTGGATGTCCTTCTAAAAAATGCACATCGGTGTAAAAAATATAAAAGGTTTTATGTAAAACGTAACTTGGTGCATGAAAATAGGCTTTACAATATTTAGCAATGAGAGTTTTTAAAAGGGAACAATATGTTTGATAATCTATATGATACACCACATCATGCTTAAAAAAACCATTGTTAACAATTAATTAATATCATACTTATCGCATAACTGTTGCAATGGTAAAAATGAAAAATATTAACTGAATTATGAAAATAATGTCTAAAAATATATATTATTAATTTTTTGGTGAAAATTTAATTATAAATGAAAACAAAATCAAATTTAAGGAATTTTTTTCTGAAAAACTATTTAAATTCGCACAAGTGTGATTTATTACTAATTGAAAATAAAATCACACTTTTTGTCATATATTCAATTAACATATATCTATAAAATATATTAAATATATGATTTAATGTTTATATTATGTGTTTTCTAGTTATGGTATAACTATAAATCCAATTTTATGCATATAGGATTTACTTTTAAAAAACCAGTTTTAATGCCTTTTAATGTATAATCCATTTTTAATCTACTTTTCTTCACATTTATAAATTATATTTCATAAAATAAAAATATTTTTTAGAAGAATAATATCAAAATTTACATTTTTTTATTTTTTTTATTCTTATGACAAGAGTAATTTTTTAATGAATATTAAAAATAATACCGCATTTTTTTTGATAATTATGTTTTCAAAAAATTCATTTATAGAGTTAAATTAAAATTTTGAATTTTTTTAAAATATAATTAATATAAATTTATTGGTCAATATTATTTATTTCATTTGAATCAATTTACATTGAAATTGGATATGAAATCTTGTGATGTTTAGAATGTTTTTTACATTAAGAACTTGTTTGCATGATCTGTCAATATTATTATTTTTAAAATAATTTTAGCCACTTATGATTTATGAATTTTGAAAAATGTACATACAAGTTTGTAATTAGTTTTATAATAATGATTTATTTATATCAATATAATTGTTTTAATAGATTAAAATACTAACTTCAGAAAATTTAGTTATTACCATGGTTAATGGTAAATCATGTAATTATGGGTAAAAATAAAATTATAAATTACTACAATACGTGTCTTAATTTCATTGTATAAGTTTATTTAGATCTAAATTCATATATTTTTTAAAATAATACTTTTAAGGCAATTTTACGACATTCATACATTTATAGATTTGTTTTTAATGAAAAGTCAATTTTTTCACACACATATTTTTAATAAGTAAAAAATATTTTAATATAGGGATATATAAGTGATTTTTTCTAAAATAAATAGTATTTATAAATATAAAATGTTTAACTACTTAATTTTAATTTATTTATTATTTTTGTGAAGTAAAAAATTTTAATTTAATGGCGACAAAATGATGATGAAGTAATTGATTTAATAATGGGAGAATCAAATAAATGATAATACAAATATTAAAATAAAAACAATTTTATATAATATATTCTATAATATAATTTAATGGATAAATTAGAAATTTTAAGGAAGATTTAACCATGATTATTGGGATATATTATGTTCTTACTATATTTTTAAAAATTCAAATAATGAATAGTGAAAAAATTGATCTTAATGATATATTAAAATAAATAATATTTTATAAAATTATAAAAATATAAAAAATACATTATCCATCCAAATTGTTTTTTTAATCCTAAAATTTTAAATGTTTCTCATATATTATCCTTTTGGCATGTAATTGTAATTTTATTAACCCTCAATGTTTAAATAACAAGATAACATTCACTACTGGAAAAGGGCCTATACCCACAGTTTTCAAACCATGGGAAATATATTCAATTCATTTTAAAAAATTATCATCTAGAATGGTTTGAGCCCTACACCGTAAGCTTAACAGAAAATCCATGGACCAACTGAGTTGCATTTTTTATATGTCATATATACATATATCAGCACATATATATTAATATAATTCCCGTCGGATATTCAAAAAACAGCGGCCTCTGGGAATCAAACCCGCACCTCCAGCTACGCGTCACCCCATCACCCCACGATGGACCAGACCAGATGTTATTTTGATTTGTTATATATTCATATATCTACATATATATATTAATATGAAATGTATTTAAATTCAAAAAATGCGGCTATGAAGATTCCAACCATCGTAATAAAATACCCCTCAAAGCTACTTTCCAGAAACGTTCCAAACGAGCTAACATTAATATTTTATATGTAAACATTTATCTTCTTATATATATTAATATTATCTGTGAAAAAATTTCTTCTCTCCAAATTTCAAGAACCGTCGGTATAGGTCTTCAGAAATTATCCTATACCAATCGTTTTCTCCAAAACTATGGGTATAGGTCTTAAAAAAATACACACGGTTTTTGGCACATACGTGGGTATAGTTCACCTATACCCACGGTTTTGCAAAACCGTGGGTATAGGTTCACATACTGGCCCTATACCCACGGTATTGGAAACTCGTGGGCATAAAGGTACCCTATACCCAAGGTTTTTTAAAAAACCGTGGGTATAGACCTATTTTCCGGTTGTGATTGTACGATTTTAAATGTTAACATTGGGTTTAAAACAAAAATATATAGATTAAAAGAATATTACAAACATATGTAATTCTCCATGAACTATGGATACTGAAACCAAAATCATCATATATTTGAAATAAATATGTATTGATACAATTTGAAAGAAAATAAATTTTTATTAATTTATTAATTTTGAGAATTCAAGAGTGCCCCACCCCTCTAATATAAAAGGGATCCCATTATTATCTCTTCATCAGATCTAAAATCTTATTTGGTTCATCCATAATATTATAAAATAATTTTTTTTAAATTCCAATCCACATTAAAGAGGTATTATTTTAGTCATAATAGACTCTTTAATATTGATAATATGCTAATCAATGGTGATCATTCGAAGAAGACATGCCATTTTTTTAAATGATTTTTATTTTATTCCATATTCCACTTCCTTCAAAACATCTCCTAAAATTATGAAATAACAGATCAAAAATTTCCAATATAATAATATTTTATTAATTTAATATCATAATTTCAATCCATCCCCTATTCTCTCAAATGGGAAATGACTTAATCATTTGTGCATATGTGTGAACTATCACCAACACAAAATGATATAATTAATTTTAAATTATTATCTCTCAGGTAGGTTATAATGATGGAATTAATTATTTTATATGATTTTAATGAAATATTTTTCATTTTATTACGGTAAAATACCAATTCCATTCTTACTTTCTAGGTACATTAAAATGATAACATCATTCATGCGTATATGTGAACTGTCACCTCCATGAAACGATGTGATTCATTTTTCATCAGAATATCACATGTATGATATATATATATATATATTTGATATTATAATATGATATTAGTGATATTATGATCATTCCTAAATGATAAAATAACACTTACATTTTTTCCATAACGATCATTGATAAATGGAAATGTTACTCATTCGTACGTATGTCGTACCATCTCCATGATTGTAATTGAGTAAATTTTTCAAACACAATTTTAATTTAAGGATTTAAATGTATGGATTATTTTAAATAATAATTATTTGTTCATGGATAATATTATATATATTATGTATGAATGAACTTTTTTTATTATATTTGACTTACCGAACTCATTTTTCACTCAAAACGGAATATTGTCAAAACATCCAATGTGATCTTAAATTATTATTTAATTTTTATAACATGATAATAATATATATAAAAGTATTAATATATGTTAAAAGGTTATGTTTATTTTAAATGATTATCATATGTTTAATATTAATGAAAAAATGTCATACATGACGAATCAGACTCACTGTAAGTGACACTTTAATTGAAACATATTTATAAATGTTTTAAGTATTTATTCCTCAAAATAATTCTCATTAATGTCTATTATTTCAAAATGGTCAATATGGATTTATTTATTTGGACATGAATTTTTAAAATATTAATTTTTAAATTTCTATCATATTATTAAAATTGTTATGGTACACTTTGATTCATAAATAACTTTTTAAAATGTAATAAATGATTTTTAAAAAATAGATTGAATATTTAATATCCTGGAATGTTTTTTAACATATATGACCTTAATAGAATTTATTTTTTTCAGTGAGATTTAATTATTTAAAAAATATTTTAATTTTTTTAATATTATTTCCAATGAAACTAGTTTCTTTATTATGTTCATGGTTTTTTATTTAAATGTTATATTTACATGAAAATTGTATATTGATTTCTAGAAGAGTTTTACACATGATTTTAAAATAATTATCATGAAATTTAAGAATATTTTTTTTTTGGAATTATATACAATGGTTTGAGCCAAATTACATCTCATGGATGAGCCCGATATAGCTTATATGAAGGGTTAGTTCCCATTATAACTCAATGGTGATCATGATATAGATTATACAAGGTCTTAAGCCCCAATATAGCTCATTATATTTGTTTTAACATGATATAGATTATATGAATAGTTTTCCCCCATTATACCTCTTGGGTGAGGCCAATATATTTTATACTTTATGTAGACCAATAATATATCTCATTAAATATGGGTGATAATGGTATTGATTATGTGAAGGGTGATCCCCATTAATACTCTCCAATACATTGTGTACATTGGAGGTGTAAGAAGACTGTATGGTTATTCCATTTTTAGGGTTGAATATAAGAGTGATATGGAAACGATTCACTATGTGAACTTGTAATTTTTTTATTCTCTATAATGAGTTTTTATGGAATTATTTTTAACGGGTTTTCATGTTTTTACTCAATAATGTTTTACATTTTTTTTCCCTTACTAAGATTGTTGTGTTCATCCCAATATTGGAAATTATTTTCCCAGGTCCTAAGATTGGTAAGGAAAAAATAGATTCCATGATAAAATTAGTGAAGACTTGTCTTGAAAATAATTCATGTTTTTATAAGGTTTTCCTTTGGTAGAAAATACTTGATTTTGGGTATCATTATCCACTTGTAATGTATGTGTTTACAATGTAAGTGTTTGTCCAAATTATCTAAAACTCTAGACATACAAGAATGTTGGGAATGAAAGATGATAAATTCTAGTTAAAATTCACAAAAATATTTTACATTTTTGGTTTGGTCTTTAATGCTGGTATTCTAGCCAGGTATTATATAACATTGAATATTATGATTTTTCACTTAAGAGTAAGGGATATCATTTCATGTTTATAATTTTTTAGATGATATTTATTTAAATGTCCTAGAATACACTTTTTTGGATTTTGGTTATGAAAATATAAGTAGATTAACATTTTTTGAGTTATTTATTACATAGATAATTAAGGGAAATTTGTTATTGGGATGAAATTGAATGCTATGAGAGAAAATTTGTGGTTAAAATAACAAATGGTAATAGTTATTATTTAATCATATTTATATAGTATTATAATAACTGTGTGGTTTTGAAAAAAGGACCCCCGATAGGATGGGTAAAAACCCATCATGTCTAGAAAGGATGTATGAATCGGACACAAAACTGAATTATGAAAAGTGTGTGTCGCCTAACACTAACCTACATGATGTCTTAGTTTTTGTGAATTATTATTTTAGTCCAATGATATTATCTATTAGGAATGATTTATTTGCGGAAAATATAGTTTATCCAATATATAACCCTATATTTGTAATTTTTTTGGGGGATACATGATTAATGTTATTTCAGGATACATTCATTTTTTTTGAAAACATATATGATAAAGGTAAAAATAATAGTATATGTTTTTATTTGGGAAAAATTGTCAAATTATATTTTTAAAGAATCTATGAATTTTTGGACATATGAGTATTTGTTTAAGGTATAATGATATACTAAATATGTAGTTAAGCATTTATAGATTATCTAATTCTATAGAATCTCTTTATAGTGCAACATGCATGTAAAAATAATCTTAAATACTTATCATTCGAAGAAAAAGATGAGTTTTCTATGGATTTTATTATGGACGTAATTAAAAATTTTATGTAATTATATTTATTTATGTTGGTAGTATATAGAATAAAATAATTTCTCAACATAATGAAAAGGATATTCAAACAAAATTATCAATTTTATTTTCTTACTAAGAAGTAAATTAACTTTTAACTCATTGAATATTTATGGTTTTGAGATTGTAAACATTTCCATTGGAATGTTCTCTATCACTCCCCATTAAAATTAGATAGTTGGTTATCTATTACATGTCCATGATTTCATAAATGGAACCCTAATATATATTATATATGATGAAAAACATCCTTCCTTTTCATTTATTAAATTGGATGATTTATAAATCATTATTACGATATGGGGTTTTGATAAAGATACTTCAAATAATCTATACCCCAGATTTTGATGACGTTTTCCAATTTCAAGGAATTTTTTTAAAGGGGTGTATTGTAACGTTATGAGTATTTAAAAGGAAACATTATATTTGATATCATACATGATAAACCACATTAATATTAAATTAACCGCTATTTATTATTATTTAATATGGTAGTTTTTGAAAAAAATATTAGAATGGTGGAAATGAACAATATTAATAGTAATATGAAAATATGGTCTACACACACAGACACACATACATATATATATAATTAATGATTTGGGAAAACCTTAATTATAAATAATAAAACCCCATTTTATGGAAATGTTTTTTTATAATAATATATAAATGTGAATAGGTGTATTTTTTTACCCATAAATAATAAAATCATTATTGTTGGCTTTTATGAATTGAATATATATTTTTAATATATTAAATATAATTTTTACAATTCATCTTATAGGTATTCTAGATATGATATAAGAATAAAACCAATTTTAGGAATATAATAAATACTTCTCAAAAAGGTAGTTTTGTATCTTTTTTATGTAGAACCCATTTACTATATAGTTTTTGTCACTTCTATAAATTTTCTATTAAAAAATATTGTTATCATTTAGAAAAATATTAGAAAAATACAGTGTACTTTATTTTTCTATTTTTATCTAATATGATTAATTTCTTAATGAATATTGAATAAATACTCCATTTTAATTAAAATATAGTTTTCATACAATTTACATATAACATAATATTATATATTTGTATTGATTTAAAGTATATTTAAATATTTTTTTATCATTTAATAAAATATAGGTAATTTTAATCAATTTCTCCTTGAAATTGGACATAAAACCATTGTGAACGTTTGTACATTTTTATATTAGAAACCGATTTTCTCGATCCGTCAATGGCATTAATTTTTTATTATCATTAGACACATCTATTTGTGTAATTATTAAAAATTCATATACATTATTGTAATAATTATTATATTTATGATATAATTATATCACCCTAAATCTCGAAAAAAATATGAATATTACATTTATTAATTTTTTTATTATAATGGTTAAGGGTAAATAAGGTAATTGTGTGTAAAAATAACATTATAAATTATCCTAATACTTGTCCTAATATCATTGGATGATTTTGTTTATCCCAAAAAGAAAACATGGGATGAAATATACCCTTTTTAACCCACATGGAATAATTTATGACATATATACTATTATATTAAAAGAAAATCCAATTTTGTCACACTCTTGTTATTAAAAATTAAACAATTTTTAATAGGGGGATATATATGTATTTGGTTAAAGTATATATAGTATTTAGAATGTTATAATTTTTACCTACATCATATAAATCTATTTAAAATTATTTATAAATAAATAATTAAATTAAATGTAGACGTAGTAGGGACTACATAATTAATTTATTAAATGGAGTATTAAATAAATGATATTAAAAATATTAAAATAAATATAATTATAGTTAATTAATTTCATCCAAGAATATTATGGATGGATTTAAAATTTTTAGGATGAATTAATTGATATTTATTTATGATATAATGTTTTTTAGATATTTTTTAAATGTGAAATAATTAATAGTTGAAAAATTATTATTAATGATATTTTAAAATAAAATATATTTTAAAAAATGATATAAAATTTAAAAAAAATTCAAAACTGTATCTGACTAATTTTTATAAATCCCAAAATTTTAAAAATATCTCATTTATTGATCCTTTTTCATGTTAATTTAATTATTTTAAGCCTCAATGTGTAAATTAAAGGATAAAACAGCAAGAGATGAAGGTGTAAAATATGGGATAAAACAAAATGATAACAATAAAGATAATATTCATAAAATTTATATTTTTTATTGTATTAAGTAGATGAGACTCAACATAATATTATATTATAGATATATAATTTTTTTTCTATTTGGAATATAAAAATTATTTAAAATAATTTAATAATTTGAATAATTCCAGGACTTCCCCAGCCAAATTATATAAAAGCCCACTCATTCTTCAGATTTTTTCATAACTCACAACAAATTTGGTTAATAGGTGATATGAAAAAAAATCCTATAATTGATCCCCACAATCTTAAGGCCTTATTTTTTGTATAACACCCCCCATTGATGCATGTTGGTTTTAATCGAAGGTGATCATCTAAATAAGAGGAGTCAATTTAATTTATGTGTTTCTATTTTATTTCTTCATCCACTACATTTAAATATTCTCCGACCCTGATGAGATAATAAATCTAGTATCGTGAATAAATTTAGATTTTATTATGTTAATATCATCACCTAAATCCATCTCTTCTCCTCTGAAATAAGAAATGATTTAATAATCTTCGTGTAAGTGGGAATTAACACCTCCACGAACTGATATAATTCATTTTCCATTAATTTTTATCAGGACTGGTTTATAATTATGGAATTAATGTTTATATACGGTAAAGATAACATATCTATCAGTATAATATATTAATATATCAATTACATTCTTACTTTACATGAAAAACAAAATAATAATGTTGTACATTCGTATGTGTAATCTATCACCTCTGCATAACATGTAATTCATTTTTCATCACTATAAAAAATGAATATAATATATAAATAAATTAAAATAATTAATATTATATTGAATATATTATGATAATAATGTAAATATAAAATCTTACATACCCTCTATTAAATATGTTAGTTGAAAAATGAAAAAGTTACTCATGCGTACGTACAGTTTACCGTCTCCAAGATTGGAATATAGATCATTTTTTATATCCATATTTAATTATGAATTTATTAATATGATTTATTTTTTATAACCGTTATTATTTCATTAATATTATTCATGAGGTGATGTCCTAATGACATCATATACCATATTCTAAAAGTTAATGTCATTTTGGACACATTTATTGAATACCATCAAAACATATGACATGAACAAAAATAATTAGGTATGTTTTTTAACAATATAATCATTGATATAAAATGAATAATAAACATGAAAAATTTACCAAGATATTAAATTATTAACATAATTTTACTATTTAGGTAGAAAAAGGGTGTGTCTGACCAAGGAGACACGTGATAAGGGACAATTTTACTAAAGTATAATATAAAATTTTTTAAGGATTTATTTTTATACATATTTAACATACATTTAATTGATTTAGAAATGCTGTTGAAGTATTTTTTTAATTTCAAATGAATGTTTGAAAATGTTAATTTTGGAGTTTATCTCAAATTATTCAATGGTGTATGGGACACTATGATTAAAAAATATAATTTTTAATGATTTAAATGGGTTCTAAAAATGGATTTATTATTGAATATCATGAAATGTTTAATAAAGTAGACAACATAAATAAAAAATCAAATTTTTAGGAATCTTTAATTAATTTATGTTTCTTTAAATGTTTTCATAATTTATTCAAATGAATATATTTCTTTATTATGTGTATCTTTATGATATTTTAATATCATTTGTACATGAAATTGGTATTTTCATATTTAGATGTCTTTTATGCATGGATTAAAAATATTTTTCATGGGTATATTAAATATTTGTCCATTTTAAAATTTATACTAAGGGTATATTTTAATTATTGATCATAGTTGAACCTAATATAGCTTTTCAGAATTTTTAATCCCCGTTATAGCTTAGGGGTGAGCCCGAAGTAGCTTATACGATGGGTTGAAAACCATTATAACATCTAATAGGTGGGTCAGAATGATTTAATTCTATGAAGGGTTGATATCCATTATATATCATGGGTGATCTTGATATAGCATAGATGAAAAATTTATCCTCAAAATAGTACTTGTAATAGGGTTGAGTCTAATAAATAATATAAGAAGGGAGATCCCCATTATATATCTGAAATCAATTGGTTACTCCATTGGTGGAAGCCAAAAATATGGAATAAGGAACCAACATTAAACACTACATTATCTTGTCTTCATTCAAGAACTCACAATGAGGATCATTTCACATTTAGTCATTTAGATAACTAGGCCATAACTATTACATTAAATCTCAAATATTACAAATTACACACTTCTTCTCTACCTAATAAAACACCTTATATAAAAAAAATCAGTTTCTAGATAAAAATGTTTTTAAATTATTCTTTTCTCTTACCCTTCCCTATACCTTAGGAAAAAAATAATAACATGGGATGAACCTAAAAATCTCAGTAACGGTATTAAAATATGGAATGAAAACATTATTCATGGAATACTAAAAAATCAATTAAATCGTAATATTAACTCAAAAAACATAATTTCTTTAACATACCTTATGAGACCATGTGATTTATAAATAATTCATTTAAATCCTAAATCATAAATTTTAATTGTGTCATTAATGTCACACATACATTATAGCTTTCACATCTACAAATGTAGTAACCATCATGGTTACATTTGGAATACCCATCATAGTATATTCCCTAAATCTTTTAAGATAAACCTTAACATTTACCTCTGTCACATTACCTAATACATTTGAGAGATATCATGGGCTCACCCTCCCTTGGATAACCATGGAACCACCCATATAAATAATAATTTCCCAATAACCATACAATAATCACAACACATGAACTAGCATAAATGAAAATTAACATTTCCACATTGCAATCATAATATATCATTTCAAGATGTTGATATAATCAGTTCCTTTAAAGCATTAAAAAAATTAGATTTCTGATTCCATGTGTTTTATTCAAAATTGAAATATTTGAAAGGAAATTAGAATATAAAAAACACATTTATATATAAATAAATACATTTAAGAATTTTAAAAAATGTAATTAATGATATTTATTTAGAATAATTAATCATTAAAACATTTAAATCAATGTTTCAGTTAAATAATCCCTTACCACATGAGAAACACCTGAATCAAAATTTTTAAATAATAAAATTAAAAAAAAATTAAATATCAGGAGTCGATATTCATTCATTGTATAACATGTCAAAAGGTTTTTATATTCACCTTATAGAATAATATAGCTTTATAACATCAAGATCTTCCTCAATGAAAAGAGATTATGACAATGTCCATTACAATGATAATGTCATTAGATTAGGATAAATAAATGAAATAATTATTTAATGCCGATAAAAATAGAAACAATATAAGTGTATATTAATTGTAAAACAACCAATGGTCATTCTCACATATTCTTGAAAAAAATCCAATGATATTGATATTTAACTCAATGAATGAAGATTGAGTTATGATTTCCCTTACCTTGAGTCCGACATGTATCATTCAATATTAAATTTCCTGAATAATAATCATATCTTAATTTATACATGATTTAGAACTTTTTTAAAGTCTGTTTTGGATTTTATATAACTTTTTACAATGTTATAGAAATTTTTTAATTATTTAAGTTTATATCGGACATTTTGTCGATGTTCAGTACATGACTAAAAAATGAACATGTATTGATGAAAATTATCCATGTGGTTAGAAGTCCATAATCTCCATAATTACATTAGTGATTAAAATATATTATATATATCAAATATATTTAAATTTATAATAATCCATTACATCTTTATATAAGAATGGAAATGAACAATTTAAGGAGAGAGTATGCTATACTTTTTCATGAACGCTGCTTTCATTTCACTGTCATATTAATTTAATGAAAATTAAATGTTACATAGGTATATTAGAACTAAATTATAATATATATGTTACATATATAATATATGTTAATTAACATCAACTCTTAGACATTATAATCTTGGCATGAATGATTCATAACACTTTGAGTGGGTGGTAGTCCATACTTCCTCAAATGATATTATCAAATTTACATATTATTGATAGCATAATAGTTTGTTGTAAATAAAAATAACAGAATTTTTGAGACAATAAAAATATAATATTTATCATATATAAACATAGTTCCATCATAATTTTCACCACGATATGTTGTAGTAGAAAATTTAACAATCATCGTTTTGTGAGACAATAGTTCGCCATACACAGAAACAATACGTTCCTATATATTAAATGAAGGTGTGTGTAAGTGTAGTTATAAAAATTATCATAAAATATCCTATAATATTGAGGATACTAGTGTTATTATTTAATCATAAAATATTAGGAGAATAGGGAGTGGAGAGGAAAAATATAGGATGGGAGATTAAGAGAATTTGCTACCGCTAAATCAAGTAACTATTGTTTATTTTAGATAAAAGGCTTTCATGAATTTCCTTCTTCCCATGGTAAGGCTTATATGTTGAAATTAGGGATTTCGGAATATTATTAATGTATAATATGGATTTTAAAAGGGACATGAGAGGTGTGAGTAAGTGGGTACATGTGGGGGCCTTTGATATGAGGGAGGAGGGACACTTTTCAAATGTCTTGAAATATAATTTAATTATAGATTTATTTTTGAATTCTAGTAGTTGAAATGTGATATATTTCATGGATAATATGATTTTGGGTCAAAATCCTCCCAACCAATTGGTTTTCTGCATGTTTAGGTGAAACAATTAACCTTATATTTTCATTTTAACCCTTAATTAATAAAATTAACTCTAACCATGTCTTCTTGTATTTTATTCATATAAGGTTACTATAGTTACTATAAAATTACAATAGAACAACAAGTGGATAATTAATAAAATTTATAACATTATATGAGATAGTTTTATTAATTCCAAAAATCGAACATAGACCATTCATTAAATAATTTTCTACATAATTCCAAAAAAATAATCCAATCTATGATTTAAACCCAAAATTCCAAAGGATTTAATCCCATAGTTTTCCATAATAAATCATATCATTTATCTCTAAATAACATCGAATACTCCTTAGGTATAATATAGAAATTTAATTTACTTAATCACAAATTATCGATGATATATTATTCATTTCAATAAATATCCAAAATCACCATATTTTCATAATAAAAGCATATATTCTTCTGAAATAAAATTTAACCATTTCCCCTCAAATGAAATCCCATAGTATTCTATTTTACTTTTGAATATAGTGTTACCAAAAGATAGAACATCTTCCAAAATAACATTTATAACATAATTTCCAAATAATTTTCCGATAGAAATGATATCCATTTGACAAAATATAAGTACCCAAAATCAACTTAGTGTTAATCCTTCAAATCTATTAACTAAAAAAATAACTCATACCAACAAGGACTTTATGTAGGATATTGGTAGGTGATAAACCCTTATTTCACATCATTTGTGGGTTAGATCCCCACGACCTTGACTGACATGATGGTTTTTCACACTTCCCACAGGTAGACCTTCTTTTAAAGCTATATAATTCATATATCATTCCTCAAATGAGATAAAATCTTCCAAAATTACCGTAACAAATTTTAATCTCAAAGTTTATCTCTTGTCCTATATTGTGAATCCGGAAAAGTAATATATTATAATTAACTTGAAATAAGTCATAATATAATGGTTATACGTTAATTTATAATTGTGTCCCAAATAGAAATGATAATTATTCCACGAATAAAATTTCCACATTAAATAATACAAGATTACACATATAAGAAAAAAACATCCAATGTAATCATGTCATCAAAATAACATTAATAATATTAAACGTATCATTACTTAAGAATCCAACATTACTATTAAATCCCTTATATGTATACTTCTTAATCATTAAGTGTTATTCTCTGTACCCTAACCAGGATTTTTCAACATATTCATTAATAATTCTTTCGTACAAATAGAAAACATGAATCACGTCCTATTATTCAATAATTCCGAACATGAGACAAGAATTCATCCATAAATTTCATAGATCCTTTTAATATTCATCACCTTTAATTGGAATGGTATTATGTATCGATAAAAATACATTTTTACAGTTATATTGATCACATTCCTAATCATTTTTCATGGGATATCTATTTGCGTAATGAACATGTACACCACATTGAAATCATTAAATTCATCCCTCAAAAACAAAATCATTCCCTTTCATGGAGTCATATTAACGCTTCCTTTTTTAATGGTAGTTTATACTTTTATGACATTCATTACCACATCAATAACATCTTCTCTCCCCATTGAATAATTTTCCTAGTTATTTCTTTCTATATCCTGGACAAATAGGTTTTTAATATACATAAATTTATGATTATTACCTGATCATAAATTTTTATTTTATTCTCATATATATGATTTCATAGAAATTTACCATGGTTCATGTGGTCAATCAAGACTCTATATAGTTGGTTTATAATAACGACAAGTGTTATCATTGTAGCTCCCATTTCATTATTTGTTAACTCAAAAAACCACCATTCTTTCATTCACATCGATTGATAAATCACTTACTGTTAGATCCATACAATTACTAATACCAAAAAGGTCTGTGCGATTATATCAAAAAATAATCATATACAATCATATGTATAGGAAAACGCTATCATATACTTATTCACATTATCATAAAATAACCTGTTTTATCTATAGTATCTATGAATCATTTAAATATTCTAACTTTTTTAGTTATATTAATCATGTTACTTATGTATAAATCACAATGAAACATCTAATGTTATCTTAACTGACTTTTGATTCAAACTATAAGGGCCAAACATTAAACATTACATAATCATGAGTTTAGTCATTAATTCACATTGAGGATATTATTAGGATTACATAAATAGAGAATAAGTCCATAACTATTACATTATATATCAAATATTACAATGTATACACAACCACTATATCTAATAAAACTACTTAAATAAAATAAGAATAAATTTCATGACATAAATCTTCTTGAATTATTCTTTTATCTTACCCATTCTTATACACTGTGAAATATATTTCAAAAAATTATGATGAACATAAAATGATCATTAAGGGTTTTATAATTGGAATGAAAAAATTATTAAATCGATACCTTCAAATCAAGGAAATCATACTTTTTACTCCTTGAACATAATCTATTTAACATTCCTCATCAAATCATAATATTTAGTAATAACTCACGTAAATCAGAAATAATGAAGGTAACATGGGGTCTTTTTAACATAAAACATTGTATCTATCATAGATACATAAGGAATAACCTCTATAGTTGCATTTGAAATAACCATAAAATTATATTCCCAAAATCTCTTAGGATAATCCTTAACATTTACCTTTTCCACATTACCCAATGCATTGGAGAACTAACATGGGCTAAACCACCCTTAGTTTTTCTTGTAACCACTAGTATACACAATCGATGCCCAAGAACCATACCATGATCCTAACATGCAAACTAAAATAAATGAAATATAACATTTCTACAATACAATAACATGTTATCATTTCATGATATTGATAAAATCAATTCATTGACAACATTCAAAAAAAAGAGTTTTGAATCAATGTGTACCATACAAATTTGAACCTATTGAATAGAATATAAACATTAAAACAGTAATTTTCATATAAATACATACTTAATTCCAATTTTAAATCATGGACATTAATGATAATTATTCAAAAGAATACATCTTTAAAAAAATTTAAATGATGATTCAGTTAAATAATCCATTAAAACTTGAGAAACACTTGAATAAAAATAATTAATGATGAACATTAAAAAAACATTTAAATACCATTATTCTATATTAATTCATGATATAAAAGTTAAAAGGGTTCTATATACACCATAGTGAAAAAAAAATGTGCATAACAACAACAAATGTCTCAATGAATGGAGATTGAGACGAAGTCCCTTACAATGAACGTATCATTATATTAAGGATAAATCAATGAAATAATTATGTGAGAAAAATAAATATACACCCAATATAAGTGAATATTTTTGGTGAAAAATCAATGGAAATTCACAAATATTGATTTAATAACAAAACCATTGACAAATAAATTCAGGCCAATGAATGGGGATTGCGTTAATATTTCCCTAACATTTTGTCCGACTTGTCTTGTTCATTATTTAATTTCCTAAACAATAAATGTAGGTTAATCTATAATTTATTTATAACATTTTTAATTTTATTATTAATTTTATATCACTTATTACAATGTTATATCGATTAATTAATTATTTGAGTTCATATCGGACGTTTTTTCGATGTTCGATACTTGAGTAAAAAATGAACTTGATTTGATGTAAAATATCAGTGTTGATATAAGTCCATTATGTACAGAATGATATTATTGATTTATATATATCATATATTTCAATTATATATATATATATATGTGTATTTATAATAGAACATTTCAGTTGGGGTAGTGAAATTAACTACACCGTTCATGGAAACGGTAGGCCGCACATACGTTTGAACAATGCGATCATTTATTTGTCATATTAGTGAAATGAAAAATAAATAATACATAGGTATATTAATATTCATGTATAATATTAATTTTATATATGTTAGATATGTTAACTAAGACCATACATACATTATAAATTCGATGTATGCAATGAATGAGTCATAATACTTATATATGGCATTAGTCCAGACTTCTTCAAATAAAATTATTGTATTTACACTTTATGGAAAGAAAAATGGTATGTTGTAAATAAATATTATAGAAGAATAAAGAAAATAAAAATATAATGTATAATATATATAAATAAAATTCCATCATAATTTCCACCATGATAGGATGTAGGATAATATTGAACAGTCATCAATTCGGGATGCAGTAGTTCATCATACACTAAAACAGTATGTTCATATCCATTAGACGGAGGTTTGTGTAAGTGTAGTTTGATTCCATTCATAATAGAATCCTATTATATTTATGATAATTTTTTTGTTATCATAGAATAGTAATTACATAGGCAGTGGAGAGGGAAAATAAAGGATAGGATATTGAGAACAGATACTACCTCTAAATCAGTTAACCCATTTTGTCTTTGAAAAAAGGAATTCATTAATTACATTATTCCCATGCTATGGCCACCATGATGAAGATATGGATATTTGAATCTTAATTGAGGATAATTTTGACAATCCAATGGGCTTGAAAGGTGTTAGTAGGGGGATAGAAATGGTGTCCTTTTATAAGAGAGAGGAGGGACACTTTATGAATGTCATGAAATATTAATTTATTATAAATTGATTTTCAAATTATAACTGTTACAATGTGATATAGTTAGAGGATATGATTATTTTTGGGATAAATCATCTAAATCGATAGGTTTTTTAGACCTTTATCTCAGAAAATTAAGCATACCATTGATCATTATCCCATAGTTAAAACTATTATCACTCTCTGTGTCGTCTTGTGTTTTCATAATATATTGTAATATAGTTACTATAAAATTAAAATTGAACGAAAAGTAAATAATTAGGGATAATTTTATCATTACATATTTCATTTTTCTAAATCTTAATTTTTTAGACTATTATATCATTTAATAAAATAGTATTTATTTTAAAAACTCATTTCTGTTAATTTTCACAGTATTTAGTAAATTATTTTTTAAATTTATAAAAACATTATTAATCAGAATCAAAGACATCATATAATCCATATCATCTCTATGTCATCAAAAATATTCTTGGATGTCACCAAAATGATCAAATTACATTGATTTGAATATTTATAATATCATTTACTTGAATATCTTATGTAACAAGGTAATCACTGGATCAACGTTATGTGATCAATAAATTTATATATTTATTGTCTAATAATTATAAATAAAATACAATGATGAATAAATTATTTTTATATTTATAATGACTACCTATAGCCATAGATATCATTAAATAACCATATATCTTTTTGTATTTCGGGGATAACTGTCTATGATATATTTCCCTTTTGATTATAAAAAAATATTATAAAAGGTCATAATAACTCCAAATTGGGCACATATGGTCTCAAATTAGACTCAATGATGATTATAGTAGGCCATATCTCATCTAATATGATTAGGAGTCATGTTATGTAATTTTTATATAAATATAATATTATTTTTTTAACCCTTATTTACCTTATTTACCCTTTAAACTAGGTAAAAAATAAGAATTACTAAAGATACTGTTCATAATGACAAAAAATAAAAGGTAACTATTAACAAAATTTGGATCATCTGATTCCATATATGTAATCGGTTTTTTCAAATTCAAAAAACAGAATTAGAGAAAATTAATTTCAAATTAAGTCATGTTGTTAAAACGATAAATGCGATTTGTAAGAAATAAAAACTATCAAAGGATTGATATTTGTTTATGTCTAATTTCAATGTGAAATTACAGCTATTGAAAATAATTGGATAAAGTGATATAAAATAATCCATTTATACTTTAAATCCAATTAAATAGACAATATAACTATATAATTAAACTATATTAAATTGTAGTTTTGAATTAAAATATTGTATTTTAGTTATTCATAAAAATATCGATTTAACTAAAAGAATACAAAAAAATTAGACCAAAGAAAATTTTAATGTCTTGATTATAAATTAGAATTTTAATTTTTAAAACATTGCATACAAATTTTACAAAAACTGGATTTAGAAAGTTTTCCCCATTAATAGGTTGAAAAACATTATTTTTTTGAAAAATTCTTCTTTTATCTAAAATATTGAATTTGTACTTATATACTATATAGAAAACGTTTGAATTTAATTTAAAACATTAATATATATATATATATATCATATATTATTAATTAAATTAAAATCTATAAATAGTTATATGATTTAATAATCATAATTATTGGTTTTCATGGAAACACCTCTTTATATTTAATTGGGTTTTAATTCAATTACTAATTTTTTTATATAATTAATCATTATATAAACATGTGAAAACCATTATTCAAAATTCATTTCATACTATTCATTCCCACCATTCATAATGTTTTGTAAGAACTGTAACATTTAAATAATAATATTTATCTATTCTTTATGCTCGATGTAGCATATCTTATAAGCTATTGAATATAGTGTTTCTTTCTAAAAACCCTAGAGGTTCTATCTGGTAAATCCGTTTTTAGTGAATAATTTAAGAGTGATTTTTTAATCATATCCCATGTAACCTATTTTATTATTATATTATTTCTAATGAGTTTTTACGTATTTTTTAATGGTTTTTCATGTTTTCACTAGACAAACAATTTACATTCGTTAGGTAAAATACTAATATTGTTTTATCATAAAAATTTTAAAATGTTTATCATATTTATTATCATTGTTAAGGAAAAATAAGAAATTATGATCAATTTATTTAAGATATATCTTGAAAAGAATTCATTTTTAAGGGTTTCCTTTTCATGAACGAAATATATACTATGTATAAGTATTAACATGTAATGTATAGGTTTAAAATTTAACATTATATCCTATTTGTCTAAATCAATATACGTAAATTATCTTTGGAATGTATATATAATAAATTATATTCTCATGTTATGAGAATACTTTATTTTATGGATGAGTCTTTAAACTGTACACTTGGTTTGACACTCATGGGGGGATATTGGTTAGGAAATCAAAAAATATTAATGAAAATTCATGAAGTATTTAAATATAATTCAGATATGAATAACCTAAGATAAAATTAATATTTCATAGATTAATTATGGGTTCATAATTAACACATATTATAGGTGGGTTTTGATGATTACGAGTTTATTCATTATTATAGTTGTCTCATACTCAATGGATTCAATTTTTTGTCAACTGAGGGAACCCAAAAAAACTAGTTCCACATTGAATTTGATTGAAATTTATTTTTGAGAAGTCGGGTTGGATGTTCACTAGAGTGAAGAATGTATTGATCATTGTTATATAGTTTTTATATAACATGATTTACACTGTGTACCTTAACCAACTCTTCGACTTACCATGTAATAGAAGGCATGATTTTTCTGAGAGTTAACTAATGGAGATCATGGAGGAAAAAATATTTAGTTTCATAAATGCGTAGAATATAGGATAAAGAATCCAAGTGAATGTATTTGAGGAATTGGAATATTTTTTCAATATTTTAATGTATGATAAATCGAATGTTACTACAAAGGAAAAATGAAATGATTAGTTAATGCAATGGATAAGAAAATTGGACTACCTAAGGTATTATAAATTGATGTATACATTAATTGTAGAATGTATGGAAATTTTAAAAATAGATGGACTATGTGGATGGATCATATTGAGAATCATAATTTTGTTACAAGTAATGGTTTTTCGGATGATAATGAAGTGACCATGAATGACATATTAATGGTATGTTATATTATAATAGTATTTTTAATGATAATGATTAAATTATTTTTGATAAATTCATAGACATGATTCTTATTTCATAGATTAGAAATGTGGAATTCAATAATTATTAAATGATTCTTAGATAATTTCATCATATAGAAGTGGGATGCATTTAATACTTATGATTGGAAATTATATATTTTGTTGAATGAAACATTATATATATATTTTTGAGTGTGTGTGAATTGTAATTACATGTATTTAATTAATAATTTAAAAGGATATGTTGACTGTTAATGATGAAGAAGAAAACTGATTTCATAGAAGGGGGTCATTTTGATTATGGAAGGTAACCCTTAATGTGTTCAATATGACGAGAAAATCATGGTTAGCATAGATAATGTGATAATTGAATTGGATAAGGTAAATTAGATAGTAAAAATTACCTTGTAATTACTAGAGGAATTTATTTGCAATATAGTTTATATTATCATGGATAATGTTTACGACATCTTGTATTTATGAAATATATTCAAAAATCATTGGAATAATGAAGGATTCCAATTTTCTAAAATTATTTCTGCTAATTAATGGTGTTAATATGTTTAAATATAATATATGATTACAGTATTCGACTTGTTACATTAGAAAACTGGTCGTAGGGAAAATAATGGTATATGCATGATATAGGAATGAGTGTTTTTTTAAATGTCATTCTTGATTCAGCTATCCATATATACAGATTCACCAAGTTATATATTGTTTTCTCACTAGATTCCTTTAAAATGCATACTAGCTAGGATTCATTAGCTAGATCATGAAAATGACCCCCTTAGTGTCAATGAATTTATTCGATGACTAGTTCCCCAAATGATACCTCCATGTGGTGCACCCACTATACTGAAACATGTTTAGTAGCACATGTTACCCGTAGCGTCGGAAAACAAGGAACATAGGATGATCATACTACATGAGATTTAGAGAAATAAACCCCTCTGGTTTCTATGAGATCCTAACCCTCTGCAGCTAAGGAATAGCTTTAGGTGGTGACCCATATTTTTTTCCTTATTTGGACACATGAACATAATATGGTGGTTCTCACATTGAACCATCTACACGGATCAGTAAGAAAATGGTGGAGTTTGGACATCCAATCTCACAATGAGGTGACTCATTCATGGACAGAGTTTGTGCATCTATTTAAAGAGGGTTTGTAACTAGTTATACTAAGTGATGTTCATATACCGAATCTTATTTACCTCTATAATGGTATCATAACAGTATATGGTTATTCATTGATGTTCACCAACCATTATGTGAACATTACGGATATAGTAAAAGATCATTAATTAATGGCTCATACCATAGAAAGAGGTATCCATAAATATATATGTTCTAGTGTTATTCCTATAAGAATTCCAACATATGGTTGGGTTCTTGAGTGTAATTTGGTGGTTGAAATATTCTTGAATGAGAACATGACATCTTTTATAGACATTAGTGGATGAGAAGGAGAGGATACCTCAGTAATAGGAAGATGATTTCAATCATATGGAAATGGATGTGGGAGAGTTTTTGGATATGGTTTGGAGACAAAGGATTTGTAGTAGAGAGCTCAAAAGGATTGGGCCATTATCCTAGGTATAGGAATTTTTATTCATGTGATTGTATGGGGACATATCGCTCGGGATTGTCTGACACATCGAGCTGCTGATAGGGATATTGAGGATGGACCACTGAGGTAAATACAACAATAAGAGAAGGTACATTAGTAGGGATAAAGACATGGTAGAGTAGATGGGAGAGTAGTAGGATGTGGTAGACATTTTTCTTATTACAACTGCCACCCCCAGGAGGTCCACAATAGGAATTGGGAGCTATAAAACATGGGGGAGAAGAAAAGAAAGTGGTAGATGAACTTGATCAAGGGGATCAATAAATGATTATATGAATGATCCATGTATTTTATACATTGTAAATAGTAAGGATAGACCCGGGTCCTAGTAATTCCTTTCTCTCAACGTATCTTGGTTGGGACCAAGATACTCCATTTAAATCATTTACTTAACCCATATGCATAGATACACCTACTCGATATGACCCAATTATCACACACTTATGCTGACAGTGTGACCTAAAACATTGAAGTGAGAATTTTTGTTGGAACCTCTTTGTGGAATCATTAAGGCATTATTACAAAATTCTTGCTATATATTGGTTATTCATAGTCCATACAAAAATAAATTGTTTTAGGATAAGTGTGTGGTGTAACTGAATTGATGGAACATGGTTTTATATTGTCGATGAATTGTAATCTCATGAAGCATAGGATGTACACATATATTGGGAGGTATAGACTATTATTCATCTATTTGATAGACTGACCCTTGGTGTAGAAGATGTTATGAGCATCCAATTTTCAGCTGTTGTGGAGGAGTACCAGAGAATCTTTCTTAAAGATGTTGTAGGATTACCTCCCAACTAGGAGAAAAAATTATGTGTTAATCTATACATAGAGATATCACTGATGTCTACACCATCAGATTGGATGATCCAAAAATATCTTATCATGATGAAGGTGAAGTTCTATGACATTTAGATAAATTTATTTGTGAGACCTCGTGTTTCTCCCTAGGCGGCCCTAGTTTTGTTATCCAAAAAGGAAAGAAGGAGATTGAGGTTCTATGTAAACTATTGAAAAATTAACTAAGAGACAATGATGAATTAGTATCCACTACTGAGGATCAATGACGTCACAAATCAGTTGATAGGGTCATGTTGTTTCATGAATTTTGACCATCAATTAAATTATCAGCAATTGCGAGTGTAAGACGATGATATATCGATGATGGATTTTAGATAACGTTATAGTCACTATGAGTACTTGGTGATTACCATTGTCTTGATAAAAGTCCTATATGTGTTCAAAGGAATCACAAACCAGATCATTCACCCTTATTTAGACTGACATCAGAGGAGAAACATATGAGACAGTAAAGAATAGTTCTGGACTTACTCTAAGAGAACCATATTTATGAGAAACTCTAGAATTCCTTATTCTGGATTTATGTGGTCCACATTATGGTAAATGTTATCTCACCAGATAGAGTGTTAGTGGAACAAGCCAAGGTCTTGGTAGTGATATCATTAGAGACACCAAATGACATTATGGAAATGAGGAGCTTCCTCAGACTAACATGATATTATCATAGATTCAAACCCAATTTCTCAAAAATACAATCACTTATGAAATCTCTTATATGGATGAGACAACCTTTCAAATTGATAGATAAGGGTCAAAAAGTATTTCAGTAGTTGAAGTAGATTTTTATGAGCATTCTGATCTTTATATTTCTAGAGGATGGTGTCGAGTATATTATTTTCTATGATTCATCATGAAAAGAGAATGGTTGTTTCTTGGTGCACAGGTATGTAGTGATTGCCTTTGGATCATTCTATTTATGACCAAATTATCAAAACTAAATGATCCATGTTCATTTTTTAACAGTGGTACTATTTGTGTGGATGTTGTGGTGACATTACATGATGGGAGAGTATTATTTGGTGTGATTATATCACAAGAGTCTCAGGTGTATCTTATTTTAGAAGGATCTAAACATGAAAAAAGTGATGTCTATAGGTCCTCTAGGACTATTAAATTTATATTATCTATAATAATATGAAGGGGAATGTGTCAGTGTAATTTCGTAGTATAAATCATAGTTTTCATTCATTGAATGAGTTGTTAGATCGATAGTCTTATATTTATCATTTGTTGGTGGAGATGGAGAAACTGTCATCCAGTCGATGGTTGTTACCACTCCTCTCTTATGAAAAGTCAGACGCATTGCTTGGGTATACTAACTATGACACCCTACATGATTACATGTCCATGGGACATGCTATATAATGCTATTCCAAAGGTAGGTTGAATTTTTTTCTTTTCAGATTATGAAAAGTATTACAAATGATGTTGTTGGATGTGGTTTTGAGGGAATTTAAAAATTCCCCTTTGGCATCACATCTTGGTGTGCCAAAGAGTAATAAGGACCTCCAACATCATTTTTTGTGACCATCGATGAATAAATGAGTTGTAGATTCTGTTTAATGATTCAATTCAAGTCAGTAAGTGAAGGATGAGAACTATGCTCCATCTCGTTTAGCTCAACCCCTTTAGGTTTCTGAATTGAAGTGGGATGTGATAACGATGGAATTATGGATTGTATAACCACATATTTCTTGAGGGACATGTCTCTATATAGGTGATAATTTATTGAATCACCATATCTTCCCACATCCTAGCAATTTTAGGGTAGAGTAATATAGTGTTCTTGGGACACACATACATGCAAGTGATAGTTTAACTCCTTAGAGTTCAATCAATGATAGTTTCATATCTTGATGCTCATTCTAAAACATATTTATGAAAGGGATTATGGTATGTGATTGGGACCCAATTATTATTGAGCATAACATTTCAATCATAGAAATATGACCAGATGGATCAGACCATTGAGGATCTTGGGGACATGCAATGTTCTTGAATGTTTGACTTTGATCATTGTTTGGAGGATCATATACCACTGGTGGAGTTGACAGTTAATAATTGATAACATTCAATAATTTCTATTGAACCATTAAAGGGTTTAAATGGGAAACCATTCATGTGAACAAATTAGTGTAATGACCTAGGAGAGTCAGCACTCATTGAAACAGAATTAGGGAAAGCTTCTACATAGAACGTTCATATCATCCAAGAGAGGGTGATAAATGCACGTAGCCATTAATTTTTTAGATAATAGGCAGTGGAGGCATCTGGATTTCGAGTAAGGATACCACATTTTCCTAATTGTTTTACCTCTATGTGGATTATAGATATTTTTCTTGTGTGGTATGTTATCTTTATGTTTTATAATCCATTTTATATACTATATAGAGTAGTTGAGGTGGTGTACAACATTTCTATACACCCGTACTTGGACCAGGTACATTAGGTCTTCCACATTTTGTAGCAAAAGCGGTACATGAATGACCCATAGAATCTCATCAACTGTAGTGTGATAGACATTGAGGATATAGAGGATTTTTATGATTATCCAGTGGAGATCGAAGATATGAAAGAGATGATCTTTCATAGGTGAGATATTACTTTAAGATGTGTTTGGTGGTATCATGAGAATCTCCATGAGAGAACAAGGGATATGGAGGCTCACATTCATACATAGTACGTACATATTCTTTGGTAGCCCTTGTTTTAGAATTTTATAGTCATGATTTCCTATGTTTAGGATAATATAATGTCCTAGTTTTTTTGTATACTATTTGTAAATATAATATATACTTTATCTGTGACCAGGAATAGAGACGACATACATTAATGAATATCATTGTTCCCAAAATAAATGTTTGAAAAATATTAAAATATAAAATAGAAATCACTAATAGTTTATATAATTTAATATTAAATAATATTTAACAGATATTGATTTATACTTTTCTTATTTTGTACCCTTTAAATGTTTTTAGGTTATGTGAAAACATAATTAAAAAGACTTATTTCAATTAATTTTATTAACCAAAATTTAATGTTAATAATACAATAATAAATAATATAATATTTTTATAACAATTATAAAACACTGATTTATATTACAAACTATAATATTATTAAATTTCCATGTCCCGGTATTCTACCAAAATTAGATAATACATCATAACTCTTTATGGATAGTAAACTGACACAAACCTGAACACATATTAACTCAATTTTAGAGTATGATTATGGAAGTGATTCTTATCACGTAATATAATTTTAATAACGGGATAATTATATAATTAAATGTTTTTTGAGGATAAACTATATATCTAGATGTTTATAATATTAATTAATATTTAAAATAAATAATGATAAATATTTAAATGTTGTTGCAATAACTAAACACTCAAAATATTATCTTTCCAGTTTATAAACATGTGAGATTTGGTAGAGGTGGATACTAAAATTATTGTTTGGAAAATAATGTGACAATATATATCATATTTAATAATTAATATCACTATTAATACTATACATGAAGCATATTAATTGAAGTCAAATGACGTCATTTTGGGGAGGTGGTAGTCCACACAGTACACTAACAATTTACTTTTTTTATCACTGTGGATGAAAATGAATAAACAAGGGTATTGGATATATGATAACATTTTATATGTATCAAATTTAGATGAAATTAATAATAAATTTATTATTATTCAATAATTAAAATTTAAAAATTATGAAAATTAAAATAATATGAGATAACCCTAACATGGGATAATTGACATTCTATTAGATGTCAGATTGAATTTGAAGAGATTAAGATAAAATTGTGAAAAAGGGGGCATATGATTATATTATAAGGTTGTAGTTTATTTAAAAATATAGTTTCTAAAGGAATTTTTATATAAATTGGTGCATCATTGAAGCGGGAAAGTGCCATCTTTTTATATGATGAAAAATGTGACTCTTTTGTAAACACTCATTATTTTTCAATATTCTATTGAAACTACTATAAGATTGGTGAATCTTATGTGTAAATATTATTGATTTCGGGGTGAATTTCGGTCATTGATGAAATAAAATTTTCTTTAAAATCAATTTTTAAATATTCTATATGGTTTTTATAAACAAAATTTTACGTTTTAGTTTTTTCCTTTAAAATTGTTGACATGATTTTTAACAATGTGAATTTATGTTTTATTAATAAAATGATATAACCCATATAACAAAATTTATGTTTTATTATAGTAAATTTAACAACTAATTAATCCAACTCAATTAAAAAATAGTATTAAATATACTTCCAATATATACATATAAATATCATGGAAAACTATTTTAGAAGACAAATGACATTTTGACCATTAAAAATTATTAATATTAGTATGTATTGATTATTAATTATTTGTTTTTTATTACATATATTTATTTTATTATCCCTCAAATAATAAATATTATATAAAGTAAAAATATTTAATTTAATCGATATAAATTTAATGATTTTAGAAAGAGATTAATTTCTGAATAACTGGTTCTCTATGATCGGGTTATATATTATTAATAATAAAAATAAAAAATCTAATATAAGATGATCTTTGAGGCATAAAATAGTTATATAATATCTATATAAATTATAATAGTTACATTATAATGTCATCATTATTTGAACAGTGAATCTAACATTAATGTTATTGCACAAAACACACAAAAACCAGTTATTTTAACTGGATCGTTTATAGGTAAAGATATTTATGATTATGATATAATTATCAATGTAATATAATAAAATAAAGTAAAAATAAATGTTATTAATATTAAATTAATAATTTAAAATTATCATAAAGATTTCATTTTAACATTTTATAAATAATTGAAAAAATATATATTTTTTGTTTTATTAAATCATTATGTAAAACATCATAATGTTGAGATTTTGTTTATTAATTTGAAAATTTATTTTAAAAATAATTATAATATTTTCAATTATATATTATTATAATATATATTATTAAAATATATCAATGTACTCATATAATAAATAAATTACTTAATAGTAACAAAATTAATATAATAAATATTTGAACTATTCACATGAAAATATAATATTTATAAAAAACAGCCAAATATAATTTTTTTGACTAATTAAAAATTAAATTGTAAATATTATTAATAAAATTAAATATTAAAAAATATATAATTTTAAATGATAATATATAATCAAATAAATATGTATTTAATTACGATTATTCATTTCATTATTACCTTATATTAATTATTTACCTTCAAAATTAAAAATGTATTACTATATTACTATATTATAATATTTTATAGATTCAATAACATTGTATTCTTAAATTTTATGTTTTTTATAATCTTTTATGGCACAAGGAATTGTTATATAACATTTTATGTGTTTTAAAAGATAAAAAATATTCATTTGTTACATGAAACACACTTATGTTGACTGTTTCTCACAATTTTAATTATCTTTCAATAAAGGAATACTTTATGAGATCAATGTGAAACTCAACTTATTTTTTCTAATTATATATCCACCTAATAAAATATTGTACATTTAAGAATCTACATATCCATAATGTTGCACCACCCATTTTAGGTACATATCCATTAATTCATTCATATTGAGTCTATAAAATGGTGATGTTATGTATCAGTTGGGTTTGATGATTTATCTCACATTGTGGCTGATTTTTTAGTGGCTCATGGTTTTTGTATAGTTTGATGAAAGGTTATAACATCTCCAAAAAATCATGCAAGAGAATACAATAGACAATGCCTTTTTACAAGGTATGTCTAAACATTATGAATGACTATGAGAAATCATGAATCTTTTTATAATGGAAAAAATATGAATGGTGATTGGTTTTTATATCCATGTTATCTAACCATGTTAGTTTTGGAGTTTATATATTACCAATAAACTCTTGGGGCATGTTTATACAAACTAGGAAGCCTAAACATGCAGTGTATAGTTGGCCTACCATAATAATTAGATCTAATTTAAATTTAGTATTCTAACCCACTCATTTCCTTTATTCGTTCCACAACTCAAATTTTGTTTATCCCAAGGCATGGGATTTGATCCCATTTAATCTGGGTGAGATCCTTATACAAATCAATGTTCTTTTTATGACCCAATTTTTCTATAATTAAATGTTCTTGACCTATGAAATTATATATAATCTTTTTCTCTCCCTCTGTTTCTATAAACATTGTGGATCTAATATATAGTAGATAGATCCACATTCAATTACAATAATCATGATAGATTATTAATGTTTTTATTTTATGTTAAATAGATATATTGATGGATATAAATAGGTATAGTATAACTACTTATTTTTACCGGTGCTTGAGATGTAGGTGGATTATCTTTCCAATTTTTTTATTTAGATATTGAGGGTTTAGTTTTAATTGAATTATTTTATTTTAATTATTATAAAAAATATATATTTTATTCTTGATTGAAATATTATGTTGGTATTGGATTGAATGTTATGGAATGTGATTGCTGTTTGGAAAACCCCAATGTTTATAAATTTTAAGTAATTATTTTTAAATCATTTTTTTATTATAAGGATGTATTTGTTTGGAACTCATAGAAAATAAATAATATATTTCACTACAATGACTTAGAATATTTATGTAATAAACAGTAATGTATTTTTTTAAAATGGGACAACAAACATATGTAAATTAACACCATAATATTGGATAGAGTATATAAGTTAAGATGTCCCATCAATTGTGAATCCAAGATTCTATTACTGTGTGATTGTGTTTTTGGACATGAAAATGAATATTAAAAATATAATGATAAATGTTTTACATTCATGTTGCATATTTCTATTGAAAATTATTTTTTAGTTTTTATATGAACTACATTTAATATTCAAAACATTTTCATAAAATGTATTTAAATGTTTTCTGTAGTGGAAGGTGATGGAATATAATTTGGTGCATCACACTGTGTTTATAATCCTATCATTATTTGGATATATTGTGCATTTTCAAATATTATTTATCGATATATAGTTCAAGGAAATGTTTCTCAGTTCATTATTGATGCTTATTGAAACTATAACATAGTAAAAGTAATTGGATCATGGAGTGGGGGTGTTTCTTATTATATTCACCTAGGAGTTTTGTGTGTTGTGGTATTTTATTCATCATTGTGCATTTTTTTTATTTTCATCCTTCAATTTGATGTAGTTTGTTGGGTTCATTATGTTTTAATATGAATATTTTGATTACATTATTCATTTTTTTATATGTTTGATTAATTTTTTTCCCAGTTTGAATGACTTGTATTTCAGGAGAAAAAGGTTCCCCCAAATTTTCTTTAAATCCTTGGAATTTATGTTTATCCATTTAGTTCATGGGGATGAATCATAATGTATAATATCTTTATGCCACAATTTATGCTGAGGGGGATTTGTGGAATTTTATAATTGGTATCATTCTTGTTTGGTCAAAATAATTTTTTTAAGAGAAATGGTTTCTATAATTGAATATCCTTCTTTTATCTCGAAAAAAATGGTGTTAACATTCATCAATTCTTGACACAAAAAATGATGTCGGTTTTCCATGTTGTTATAAATAATATAAGTCTCTCTAATGGTATATTAGTAATAATTTTGACTATAAGAACATGAAATGTATAAAATAAATAGGAATAGATAAAATCCTTATGTTGAACAGATAGTTTATAGTTTTTTGGTACATGGTTGTTTTATGAGAATTCAAGGTGAGTTATCAACACATCATCATTTGTTTAGATGAGGAGTTTTTCATGAAATGATTTTATGGTAAGAATTAAATATAGGATATTTTTTTATAATATCGTGTAATGTGATTTATGATATTTATAAAATTTGATATTCGGTGAAAATAGTGATAATGATTCATTTTGAAATTTATAGTAAGATTATATTAAAAAAATGGATTAAATATTGTTGATGGTGGATTTAATGAAATATATGTAGTCATATTTGTGTATTTTGTAGATTTACATTGATAAGAATTTAGTTTCTAAAGAGTTAGGATAAAAATATTTTTTTATAGTCATATTGAATGGAACTAAGTATTTCTGATAGGAATTATATAAAAGAGGCTAATGAAAATAATAATGCACCTGTTCAATAGGTTAAACAATAGCTAGTTCAATTATTTTTGAATGATTTTTAACACATGCATAATGTTAATAAATATTATAATCAATAGAAATCATAAATATTTGTTTTTTTCCAAAATCCAAAATCACCCATCCTTTTGGTGGTTTATAGGTAGAAAAAAAAAAGAAGTCTTGTTGAATAAGATAACTCAAATAATCGATTTCCATAAGACACTAGAAAATTAGGATGTGTTTTTTGGAAATGTATATGGTGGAGAATTTGTATTTCCTATGGGAGAATTGAAATTTCATTCTAAATTAAACTAAGTAACAAAATTGAATGATTTTGAAGAATTATTTAACATGAAATTATATCCCCACCCCATTAATATTTCATATATAACATATTTTTCAGTTTTAAGGAAGTGGATATTTTGGTGATATAGTATGTAGATAAATTAGTAACTTTAATATATTTTTCAATTATTGTTTATTCATGTATTATCTTAAAGGAACATGTTTTTTATTCTAGAACAAGGATAGAAATTCATTCATGTATTTTAATTATCTGTATTATAGAGTATGATGAAATGTTCAATAGAGCTATAGTGAAATAATGTGAATTCATGGAAAATAACATTATTTATAGTATTTATATACCAATGGGAATAAGATGGAATACTAATCCGAGGAAAATAAGAAGAGGAAATCTTGCACCTTGAGTTGCGGATCACATTAGAATCAGACAATGGTGATAATATATCTTCCATTTTAACCCAAAAAGTATGATATGATCTTTCCAATTTGGTTCACTGGATCACATTATGAAAAATTTTAATGACCCACCAAGAGCAATTCAAAACTATAACAATATGGGATATATTTAGCACCATTATTGATGTGATCCATGGTCAGGTACTAGAGACAGATATAATGTTTCATAGGAGTATTGTGATTTAATGAGATGATAATATCATAACAAATATCATCATCCTATTTAAGTGAGACATGATATTTTTGTAAAACTATTAAATGTCAACTAGTTTAATCTCTACATGGAAAAAAATATGAAATTATAGTGAGTAATAATTTTAATAGAGAGAAAAAATGATTGTGGGTGACAAATATATTCCTTCTATGTTGAGTGGTATGATTCATTTTAATTATACCAATTTTCATGCCTTGTTTAACTAAATCTCTCCAAACTCATTTATTCATTCTCTTAATGATAATTTTTTGGTTTTCATGTTGAAATAATACCTTTGGTGGTCAAATAACACACCGTTATTGGTTGAAGAGTGTGTTATGTCTACATTTGTAAATATTGTTCTATACCTGTAAATGGGAGTTAGTTGATTTGGGATTTATCTATACAAGAGATGGATATACAAGACTTGATATTGGGTATGGATTTTATAACATATTTTAAGGACCATATCGACTACTATACTGAAAGGGTTATTTAACTTCTATATATTGGGTCAAGCATCTCATTGGATGATTTGAGGATATAATAGAACGTCCAACATGGCATATGAAACTAATTAATAGAAACGTATCATATCAATTAGTACTGATTACTTAGAGAATGTGGATGATTTTATAAATGTAAATTTTCAAACTAATCTCTATATAATTCATGAAATTTATCACACTATTGTTTTGGTGTTTCCCCAAAAAGAGAAGTGATGTTTATGAATAATATCTCATCGGGAAAAAAATCATATCTCAGTTCTATATTAATAGATAAAACATATATATTTATATGAATTGAATGATACATTAGAATATTTAGGTATTAATGGGTTCAATCAATCAATAATGTAAACATGGGATGTAAATATTTTGATCATGAAGATGTTGGATGAAAATCTTAGATTTTATATGGATTATCATAATCATAACCAAGATAAAATAACGAATTCTGTATCATTTTTTACGTATTTCAGATATATTTGATCAAATAATGATATCCTAGTTGATCAAAAAAATTGATTGATTTTCGGGATATCACCAATTATATTTTTGGAATGAGGATATTCAGAAGATAGATTCCATATATATATATATTTCCATTAAGAATATTTATTTATTCATTTTGTTTAATAAATGTACTCATCCCCATTATGGGATTGTTAAATAAAATCCTCCATAGGTACCCATATTCCTTTATTTAGGTGATTTTGATGATATATTGTCACATTCTATGAAAAAATCATTTCATTGGAAAAATTAGCAGTACTGTTGGATATATTTTGAGATTTTTTTTCATAAAAAATGATATCAATATACGATAATTGGATATAATTGGTACATTTCATTGGACATATAATTTCAGGAAAAAGTGTTTTTGTTGATCCAGAAATGAAAAAATCTATAATCTCTCAAAATATACTATATAACAACTTTTAGATACATAGTTTCTTTAGACATGAAGGATTCTATAGAAATTTTGAATGTGGTTTTTCACATTTTAAATCACCAAACAGAGTTCTGATCAGAAAATGACCTCATATACAATTGAAATAGTAAAATTATCAATCCTTTCATGAACATAAGATTAGTCATACATTAGAAATTATTCTCACTTTTCAAAATTCTAGAAAGTTTTATTTATTCTATTGGGATGCCTTAAGATGTTGGTTGATATGTGTCCTCAAGCACATATAACATACTATTTCTTATGAATCATAGTAGTTATTATATAATGAAAAGGACTACTGAACACCCAAAATGTAATTATCAATTGTGGTCCCTTAATTAAATACATTCAGTCATTACCTCACTAGTGAGAAAATAATTGTGTCTATTCAACATAATATTTCAAAAAAAATTATCCAATTTTTTTTGGAATTAATGGATGTTCATATGAATATTGTATCATGAAAAGTTTGAAATTGAATTATTTAACAAAACAGATACATGTTAATATATGAAATATGAATTTATCATTAATTAATATGATCAATTAGATAAATTTTATTTGGAAAATTTGATATTAATTTTTATTAAAAATAATAGACATCTTGAATTTTTAGACCATGGGGATGTTGATATTAAATTTTAGTTTTATTTGATCCTGATTTGGTTGAGTGGGTTATCGTTACCCTAAAATATTATCAAAAATTTGTTATTGTGAGGTAAATACACAATTGTCGGGAGAACATAGAGTAATGGAATATAGATGGTAATTTATTGTTTCATTTTGGAGACTGGATAGCTATAACTATTTCTTTTCAGGAAAATATTATTTGTTTACACCATCATTCATGATGGGGTAATCATCAAATTATTTATAATATTTATAAAGCATTTAACACAAAGTCTTGGTGGGTAGTAATTCATATTATTTTAGTAGGTAATTTCTTGGCTTTCCCTACTAGTCAACTGGTTAAGGAAGCGAACCAATAGTCAATTAGTATGTTATTGTCATTAACTATTTCCCATGTGTAAATGAGATAATATAGATATATATTAATTAATATGTATACAAAGGAATACTAAGAATCATGATGGCATAGGATGATAGTGGATCAATCGACATTGATGGATCACATCATTATGATTTGTAAAAATATTTTAGTGGAAGATAAGTAAAACGTCTATATGCATAAAATTGAAAAGATTAAAAATATTGAAGTTTTGATTTTATGAGATAAAGACCCTAGTATTATGATTTTTTTTGAAAATTATTTTAGAATTCCATTGGAACACATTTGAAAATTATTGTAGCTTAACATACTCAAATGGATAGTCAATCTGAAGACAACACAAATAATGGGTGAAGATATTAGGGCTTTTGTAATACATTTTGGAAGATAATGATAATGTAATATACCATTATTCTAGTTCAAAAACAATATTAGTTATCAATCTTTGACCATTAGGGATCCGTTCAATGTGTTGTATTGATTTTTTAACATTCTCTTTTATGTTGGGTGGATACAATGGTGACATAAAAAACATGAACAATTAATTTATAAGAGTCGATAAGGAGAATTTAACTGATAAAACAGATAATTTTGATATATTAGAGTAATAAAAAATTATACGAAGACCATAAAAATAATATGTTTTCATTTTAGGTGAGTGATCAAGTGTTCTTAAAATTATCTCTATTAATTTAGCATTGCAATTTTTGAAATTAGGTAATGTTATCACATTGATATATGGACCACTTTTAGATAATTTAATGTGTTGTGTTGGTGGGATGCCAGGTGTACATTAAACCAATTTTCAATTTAGTGAATTTGGCATATATTGGATGAAAAAAAAAATTTATTGGTTTGATGAAGGGGGAGAGGTGGGTGCCATTTATAAGTGGGTTATGGGACAAATATTCCATTTGAAAACATGTAATAAGTAACCTCGTTTTTAACTAATAAAATAAACAAAACCAATCTAAAATAAATAATGGAAGGTTTAGAGAAAAAATATGTCCATAAAATGGATTTTTTACAAGTGTATAGTATTTTTTCTCTTATGTTTAAGGCTTAGTTCCTTTTTAAGCATAAATTTACCATGATCCCTCTAAATAATTTGAATCACTTTAAAACATATTTTTGTTAAAAAAGTAATTATATCATATTATAATAAAAATATTTAACTTATTAGAACCATATATTTCCATTTATATATATTGAATTCCCAAAATCACCACAATTATTATTAATTCTTATCTCAATGACATGGTGGGGAAGTTATTTTTTAAAAAGAGAATGTTCAAAAGATCATTAAAATTTCATTTATAAATTCAATATAAAAATGATTCTAGTGATCTATTTTTGATTGATAGATGTATAATTGATATATTATTATATTAAAAACAACGTAAAATATAATTTAACTATATATAATATATAATCTAAAAACTAGTTTTGAATTAGAATTCAGTATTTATTACTATTCATCCAAAAAATGAAGTTTATAAAAAAAATTCTCAAAAATTCAACCAAATATATGATCTGAAATGTGAATATAAATTTTAGTTTATTTCACCAAATTAATTATCTAAATGTGTATAAATTCAATTTTTTTAAATTCAAAAAATTGAATAAAATGTTTATCTTTTGTGAAAATAATATTTTCCACACAAGTAAAGACTTTGCTAAAAAAATGTTTCTTTAGTTATCAATATTATTTATATATATAACCAATACAAATAATATTTATAATTAATTTATTACTATTCATGTTTCGATTTTTATTGGCTGTGTTATAACAACAATATTTTGTTAATTATAATAATATAGTGTTGTTTCGTTTAAAGCCTGTGTTGCATATAAAGAAATCAATATCGGTGTTGGGTGTAGTGCAAGATTATCTTGGTATAGTTTATGATGAATGTTTCATTTTGTGTATCATTCACCACATGAAAATAAATAAGATTAAATTATTTGACGAAAATGATCACAAAAACATGGGGTGTTACAAACAGGGTAGCATTTTTTATTTGGAATGAATGCATTAAGGTATTAATTTTGATGTATAGTTTTTTGTCATCAATTTCCATTTTAAAATTTTGATATCCTGATATATCAATTAGGAAATAATTTTAAATATCCTCATACATTATAAGAATATTGGTGTTCATTAAATTATACTTACATGTGTTTAATTATGATCATAACAGTGGTTTTATTAATATATTTAATTATATTATAAAATAATACATACATTTATATTGGGTTTATTTAATGATTTGACATCAGTATCCATGATTTCTTCAATAAATTGTGAATTTTATGACATATTTTATAGTCATTCACATGTTTTTTATGGTCGAATATTTTACCTTACAGTCAAATATTTGGTTTCTCCAGGAAATCACAATAAATTTTATGCATATCACCTCGTATGTGAATTAGATCACTGTATACATTGAATCCCTCCAAAAGTTTTAATTTTATAACTAATTATCATAATACTCATTTGACCATATTTAGATAGTTTATTTAGAAAAACCTTTCCTTTTATTTTATGAATGTTTTTACATTCATTTATAATTAATTAGTTATAAAATAATTATCTATATAGACATGTGTAAGTCATATTTTTCTAATTAAGTTAATAAATTTAGTTATTATCATTCTAATTTTTAGATCATGGAAATATTATTTAAATATTTTTAAGAATGAAATGGTGTTTCATTTAAACACGATTTTGTGTGTAACGTACGCTAATCTGGTGTTACATGTAGTGCAAGAATAACATGATGATGTGTATAACAAAAGATGAATACAATGCTCTTTTATAAAAATATCATTATTGTGTAATATTTAAAATTTAAAAATATTAAAATTATTAAATTAATTAAAAGAATATTATTTCCAAAAATCTCAACATGTTACAATCTACAACACTAAATATGAGTTTTCCCTGAAATTCATCAAGGTTATTAAAGGAACAACACATTATAGTTCCATTTATATAATTCCACATTATAAAAACAAATGCTAAAACTTCCATTTAAAAAAGATAATTTGATATATTAGGGTTAGCCAAAGATAATAATAACTAGGTTTCTATATAGAATAAAATAGGTGATGATTTGGGCATTGAAGAAATCTGTAAATATTCATTGAGATTAATAAGGATTATTGATCCCCAGAAAAAGTGTAATCCCAAGAAATTAAAAAATTTAAACAACATATTTTTAAAATATGAAATTGATATCACCCTTAATTTTGATAATAGGACAACATTTTTTCAATACTAATTTCCTAAATTTAATGAATTTTCATTATAATATACACTTACTTTGCTTCCGGACAACCTCACCCACTATTTATACTTCATAATTTTACACATTATCTTATATTCAATGAAATGAATATGAATTTATCTTTACTAATGAATAATAATATCATTAGATTTATTGATATAATGATATGTCATTCCATATGTCATTATCACTACAAAATGGTTAGCATATTTTATCAGATATGCATTAATACTCAAATGGAGGGATAATAAATTAATATCTAAAACCATATCTGATGTTTACAAAAATCATTACAAAAAAAATTAAATTATAATCCTAGGAAAATATTATCATTCAAAACAATATAATCAATTTTACTAAGTTTTCTTATCATTCATCTCTCATATAGCATAGGGTTTTTCTTGGTTTTCACTTTCAAAACATGTGAACACCATCATCATTTATTAACATCAATAATGTTAATAACCAAAATTACTATACATATTTATTGGAAATATTCATGATTATTTATTCCAATATTTATTTTATATATTCATTATTTCTCAAATGCTGTAAACATTATACATGATTACATAATTTACTTGATAAAAAATATTTAATCATTCCAAAGAAAATTAGAATTGTTCAATTTAAATATTGAAATAAATCATATATATATATATACAAATGTCATTTTGATAACTTAGGGAACATATTAAGCGTAATCTATCTTCATTTCAAAATTTCACCTTGCTATTAAATCACAATTTCAATTTATTATAAACATTCATCACAAAAATGTAAATCTTGATCGAATAACCTAAACAGAACAATCATTTTATATCTCACCATTCACGTAACATAATTTTTACATCCAAACACAAAAATACATCAATTATTCAACTTCTTAATTATTCCATTAGAAGGATACCTTTTCTTCTTACTTAATAACTCATTCCATTTAAATTTCATCCATATACTCATCGTCATAAGCAATATAAAATTTAATTGTGCCACCATTCAGATACTATTCTGGATCTTTCCACATAGGAAATCCATCATCAATATGGAAATTCCTACAACACATAAAGCATTTAGACTTTGATTTTGTCTCAGGGAGGAAAAGTTTTCCTCCATTTTGTTAATTGAACCCATTTTTCCTTTTTTTCAATTACTTTTGTTGTTTCATTATTATCTACTATCAAACCAGATACTTATTCCTATAATAAAATCACATTGGTGATTTTTTTATATACATGACCGATGGGAAACAAAATACTCTAGTTTTTATGGTCTCTATAATAATAAAACTAATCAAACATATTCATTATCTTATTTTAAGACATCAAGTGTTGGTTATGGTAAATGCTGTCAATCATGTTCCATGAAAATTTTCAAGGAATGACAACAACATCCTTCACATTAGTTATCATCCCTTTTAACATCTCATCAAAAATTATTATTTCATATTCAATGTTATCCATGTTTCGTCAGGTTCCCTCCATTGACTATAACCATAAATAATAGAGTAAAAATAATAATAAATTTGAATAACCACATAATCATGAAAAAACACTTATAGGATGACTAAATAATGACCCATACATTTACATATATGAAACCATTTACTTATAATTAAAATAATTTCTAGAAATATAATTAATAATATGATTAATTCAACATAAGGATTTCTCATCATATTTTTCAATGGTTAAATAAACCATTTCTATGATACCAACTATAATGTTAGAGACATAACATATATTATTATTACATATATTTTGGGCATGACCTAATACAATACAAAAACATATATTCAAATACTATTTTAGTTTAGTTAATTTGGAAACATGGATCACATTATTCTAATCTGTTTAAATATATTCAATGTTTCTCAAAATGATCCTCTCTATTAGTACCACTACATAATATAGTTCTTTATAAACTGAGGAAAATAAAACATAAATTAGGGTGATCATTTATGTTCAGTAATAGTATAAAAGGGAGATATGTAGACATTATCATAAGAAAAAGGTCATGATAACATGATCGTGAAAATAGTAGATCATGCCCAATATATTGAATATCATAAACATGAATCACGACATAAATAGTAGAAGTTCATAAGAAATTAATCAGTTGGAAACAAAGAACAAGATCCATGACAGCATGACACATGAATAAAACACGGAACTATGGGAAAATCATAAGAATATAATAATTATTACAACAGTAGTTAAAGAATAAATAAAAACACCATAATAGTTGTATGAGTTCACAACCACACCATTTTCTTGTCATGGTTCACTATTTTAATCATCATAGTAGTCATGGTTCACTCCCATAACCATCTTTATAGACATGGTCATTTATGTATATCACGTGAGATATAAATAATTACCCCAATAATCAGAGGGAGATATATGTATTACCCCCTAAAAATGACATCATACAAATGTGTTCCCCAAAAACAAAAATTAGTTATCATATCATAACTCTTGGAATGTAATGGGTTTCATGAATATCATGCAATCGTATCGTATTCCATGGAAAATAAATGTGTTTCATAAATATAATTCCATCATAAACATAACCATTCAAGAAAAGAATAATAATTTTATCTTTAAATCATATCAATAGTAAAACATAATTATCATCAAAAAAATTTATCTTATATGGAATTTTTTTTACAGAACTTATGAAATTAATTCGAACAAAAATGATTTCTTTTTTGAAATAATTTTTATTTATTTTATTATCGACATTATATTAAAACAAAACATTTTATTTGAAAAAAAAATTCTTGTAAGGTAATAAAATATAAAAAATGAGTTCACGAAGGAGTAAAAATCTATTCATTTCGTATATGAGAAAAAAATTACTCATAATTTAATAGGAAATTTCAAAAGTATCTTGTATGTAAAATTAAAACAAATTATTTTCAAACCGTTTAATAAAAAATCATTTGTAATTCCCCAACCCCATGTACCCAGAGTCGGTTCATTATTACAAAACATTGGCATGATCACAAGGGATCAAATCCTGAATGATCGATCAATTTAATAGCCTGGGAAGTACTAGATACATTAGTTTTAAATTACATCATTAAATAAAAACCTCAACAACATTCTGTTCCCTTTTTAACACCCTTATATCCTTATCCCATCCCTCTAGGTCAACAATAAAGAACTTCTTCACATCGTGGAAAAATAAAACATAGAAAGGGGTGGGCTCAGATGTTCTGGAAGGATATCAATATAGAGGAAACATTCATAAATAAGCATAAACATTTAAGGCAACACATAAGACTAAAAAACCCTTATAAACATAAACATCAACATAATATGGAAAAGATAAAATAAAATAATTCAATTTACTTTTTCACAGGGATATTCTAATAGTCGAATAATCACATGCAATATCAAAAGCCACTTTTATAATGATGGAATGCATATTGCGAGACTTCACAACAATATAGTCAAGGCCTTGTGCCAAGAATAAAAATATGATTTTTTCATGGCCTTGTTCCAAGAAAACTATTTTGTCTCATGAGACCGACCAATGAATCAGGGATCTATAGTTTTCTCCAACCATCTCTTATTACGTCCAATTCATTTCTCATATGAAATATATTAATGATAACCTAAAAATTCGTATAAAACTATCACACGAAATGTTAATTCATTAATCATAATCCTAGAATGGTATAAAAATAACACATCCACAATCAAGCATATCAAAAAAACCTTCAATCTATTATGAATGATTTTAATCATAATAAATAAACTTCAATCATGTTAAAAATAAATCAAAGGATGTTGGCATAGATAAAATAAAAACTATATGAAATAAATAACTCCTTCCATTTTGAAATCATTTAAAATTCATATAATAATAAAAGAAAACATTTTTTTCAAAATATTCTTATAATACAAAATGGGATGCTTTGATTATGATATAATAGTGGAAAATAGTCACACCCACCATATAAGTTAAAAAGATACATTCTTACCTTAATTTTGTCGAAAGGTCATAAAATACCTTGTTTGGAAAATGACGGAATGATTTCATTCGACCCATTTTATAAAAATTCAAACTAGGGTATACATGACATTAAACCATAGTCCAGTAAATAGTAAAAATGTTTTAAAATACATTTTTAAGAAACATGGATGTGGATGATAGAGGGATCCTAGTAGATAATTACGTAAAACCAACCTCTGATAATAAAGAGATTGTAAAATTAACCATTACCTTGTACATTCCTTTAGTCGATGGAATGTTAACCTCCTTTATATTTGTTGAATAATTGTTATTAAATTATAAAAAAACTACATACATAAATATGATATCATATATGACCCTTTGATATTCCTTTGTTAACAATATTTCAGTAGTATCATCATTTCACGTGTTAACTGATTCATTTTCATTTATATACATGGTAATGAAATCCATGTTTATTATGGATAGGATATATTTTATTCATATATAGAGTGATATTATGTTCATAAATATTATTTTTAATCATAAAATAAAAATTATTCTAGAATGATTACGATGGGGAATTAATATCATCGTGTTTATGGAGACAGTACTCAGTATGTACACACGAGAAACAGTATCATTATATTGATGATGAAATAATATGTAATTGGATATTATATCATATATAAAAAATCATTAAAATGTTATATATATTTTTTAAATCATTTATATTTATTATTATCCCCATCCAAAATAATTATGTGTTTGAATAACAAACTACACAACGACGTGGAGACGACACGCCTTACGTAAGCACATACGGTGACATTGTCATTTATAAGATGGATAGAATAAATAATATGATTGTACCATATTTATAATCACATAACATAATATATAAGTTATGAGATTACTTATTTTATAATGGAAACAACAATGAATGAGGAAGTTGAGGAATAAAACAACTTGAATGAGATGAGGAAGTATTTACCTCTTCATCGGGTTCTTTATTTTGGATTTTTCAAAAGGGATATTTAGGATGTCCTTCTAACTAAAATAAGACATCTAGGGAGAAGGGAAGGATGTTGGAAGGATCTTGGGGCTGGGGTTGTCTGAGTGAAAAATATTTGGATGTATTAAATTAAGAGAAGGGGAAGTACAATTTTATAATAGTTGTGTGGGTCACTTTAGAAAAAAACATGAAATAAAATTTTATAATAAAATAATTGTTGGTTTATAATGGCTCCAAATTATTTATTTCTAGTATATGGTGGGTATGCGTTTAATACCTTCTAACTAATAGGTTTTAGATATATTTATGTCATCATATTATCTTTATCTTTTTTATTTTACTCTTAGTTAAGTAGTATGACATTTACTAGGTCTCTTTTTATTTTTATATAATATGGTTAATAAACATACTATAAAATTTCAAATGAACCCCAAGTGGTTAACTATTAATATATATAACCTTATCTAAGTACTTTTCAAATACTTATATTTTTAGAAATATTATATCAATTAATAATACATTATTTTTTTAAAACTCAATTATGTCAATTTTGATACTATTTTTTATTTGATTTTTATGAAATCAATTAAAACATTATAACATCGAAGAAAATTTATTTAACCAACCCTAACATGTCATATTTACTTAAAAAATTAGTTTAATTCATCATAAGTCTCAATTTAAAATTATTTTGACATATATAATATCACTTAGTTTAATATTTCCTTAATAAGGTAATTAATTCATCATAATTGTGTCAAAAATTAAATAAATTATTTAATTTCTAAAAATTATAAATAAAATAAAAATATGTGTGAAATAATTTTATATTTATAATAAATATTTATAGTCGAATTTATATAGTGTGTAACCCTATATTAAAAATGGTTTAGATATTTAATGTTGAATTTAACACTTTAAAATATTCTTTAAATAAAATAATAATAAATGTCCTAATCTAATCCATGTGGACAAAATAAGATAATATTTTTTTCTATGGTTTTTGAGGTCCTATTATACTTATCCAATAAAATTAGTACATGTGTTAGGGTAATTATGATATCATTTTTTCCCTTAATTTCCATATTTACTTTCAACCGTGGTAAATAAGCGTCAAAAGATACTATTCACCCAACAATATTTTCATCTTATTGAACAAAATTTTACCTACTGATATTAACCATGAATCTAGGATTTTTTAAATTTAACTCACATAAGCAGTAAAATTCAGTTTTATGAAAACTTTAAAATGCTCCTAGGAGGTGAATAAAAGACGGTAAAAAGATCAATAAAAATTTTATATATCTTAATTCATTATAAAATTATTCTAATGAATTAAATTGATCTTATATATGTATTATTTATCTAATTTTATCTAAAATAAATTTAAATAAAATAAATAATTATTTAAATAAAAATTCGGTTATAAACAATAACACAATGTTTTTCACTATTCATCAAAAATTTAATGTTTTCTGAAAAATTCCCAAAATTCACCCTAAGCTAATATCGATATTCTGATTCCAGAAATGTTGTCCATTTTGAAAAATAAAATTGATATAATTTTTAATAGGGGATATTAATATTCATAACGGCTAGTTTGATTGGTCTCGGAGTGTTAGTGTCTCGATGTTTGTACAGTGCTAGCTATTGTATTATTCAAAGGGAAACATACAGTGGAATCTAGGGGTGTTACATTCTCACCTATTTAGAATAATTTCTACATTTTAATTTCTAGAATATTACTATATAAATAGGTTCAAGTTTTTTTTCATAATAAGTTCCTTAGGTTCCCACGTTGCCTCTTCCATCGTAGGGTTTCTCCATAGAACTTTTACCAGACAAGTTTTCTGGTTTCTCAGAACTTGTTCTCTTGTATCAAAAATTGTGACAAGCTATTCACAATAAGACAGAACAGGTTCTAGTTCAATGTCATCATAGATGAGTACATGAATTGGGTCAGGCATGAATTTTCTAAATAGGGATTTGTAGAACACATCGTGAAATTTGGAGAGACTTGGCGACATTGCCAAATGGTAAGCTACAACCCAAATTTGTTCTAGAATTTATAATGGTCGGATGTACCTAGGACACAGTTTAACCTTATTAAAAAAATCATATAACTCCCTTCCATGGAGATTCCTTCTAGAAAATATGAATCCTACCTGAATTTACAAATCCTTCCGTCGGTTATCGGCATAGTTCTCCTGCCTACATTGAACTACATTGATATGGGTTTGGATAACCTTCATTGTTTCAATCGTTTCGTCAACAAGTTTTGGGCCTACGAGTTTTCATTCACCAACATCATTCCATCAAGATGGTGTGTGACATATCTTTATGTTTAATGCTCTATATAGTACCATATGAATACATGAATGGAATATATTGTTATAGGTATATCTACCAATGATAAATATTGATCCCACATACATTAAAAGTCATGTGAGAAAGATCTCAACATGTCTTCTAATGTTTGAATAGTATGATCTAATTGTCCATTAGATTTAGGGTGGTAGGAAGTGCTCAAACTAAGTTTAGTATTTAGGGCCTTCTAAAGGATTTTCAAAAATTGTGATGTAAAACAAGGATCACGATCAGAAACAATCGATAGGGGTACTCCATGTAGTCTTACAACTTCATTAATATATTTTCCTGTCATGCGTTCAAGTGGTAAATCCTCTCTTATAGCAAGAAAATGTGCTGACATTGTAAGATGATCAACAATTACGAATATTACATCATTCCATCTAGGATTCTTTTGTATCCCCATTACAAAGACCATCGTAATATAATATTCCATTTCCACTTAGGTGTATGAATAGGATGAATGACTACTTGTGTATGTTTCCTTCAATAATTAAATTTTACAGAAACTATACATCATGACACAAAATCAGAAATCTCCATCTTTATTTTGTCCCACCAAAAATGTTCTTTAAAATATCTATACATCTTAGTGATATCAGGGTGTATAGAGAAATTGGATTTATGAGCATCTTCAAACAATTACATTTTTTGATCATGTGTATCGGGAACATAATGTCTTTTCCAAAATATCAAAATATCATCTTCATATATGATGTCTCTCAATCTCCCATCATTCAAAACTTTAGTCATCAATTGAAACTCCTCATCATCAGTCTAAGAAATCATTATTCTTTCTAGTAAGGATGATTTATAAACTATTAGAAAAATCATTGATGTTTCACCTTCCATTTTTATTCTCATATCAAACTTCACTAGATCCATGAAAATATGATCCCTTTCCATTCTAATAATGTTCAAAACAGCATGATCCTTTCTACTCAAAGCATCTTCTATGTCATTTTCCTTCCCCAGGTGGCAGTGTATTGTGCAATCATAACCCTTGAGAAGTTAACACCATCTCCTTTGACTCATGTAAACTTATTTTTGTGATAAAATATACTTCAAACTATTGTGATCAATATAAATCTCACATTTTTCACCCTAGATATAGTGTTTCTATATTTTCAGAGCAAAGACTACAGCTGCTAACTCAAAATTATGAGTGGGATTGTTTTGTTCATTGAATGTTTGGCTACCATGATGCATTGGAAATAAATATATCCTTTTGTATAAGGACAAAACCGAGTCCATTATTTAAAGCATCACTATAGATAACAAACCCATCATTACATGATGGTAGATTCAAGAAAGGATCATTGAATAATATTCACTTTATTTCATTAAAACAATCTTTACACTCTTTTAGAAAAATAAAATTAACTCTATTACATATGATATTGATTAATGGGATAGCCAACTAGGAAAAATTCTGGATGAAACATTGATAATAACCTAATAAACCAATAAAGCTAGTTACCGTAGATATACTTGTCGGTGATGGACATTCATGTATTTCCTTTGTCTTTGAAGGATCAACAGATATTCCATCCTTATGGACAATATGTTTAAGAAATGAAATCTCTTGAAGCCAAAATTCACACTTTCTAAACTTCCCATGTAACTCATTTCTTATATGAGTATTAATAATAACGTGCATGTGATTATCATGATCTCTATAGATTTTGGAGTATACCAAAATATCATTAATAAATAAAACTACAAATTCATGAAGATATTCCTTGAAAAATCTATTCATTATATCCATGAAGACAAATAATGCATGATTCAATCCAAAAGGCATTACTATAAACTTGTAATGTCCGTACCTGGTTCAAAATGCTGTTTTTGGAAAGTCTTCCTTCTTCAAACACATCTGATGATATCTAGATCGACGGTCAATATTTGAATAATATTGGCATCCATGAAGTTGGTTGAATAAATCATCAATGTGAGGTAGGGGATACTTATTCTTTATTGTTATATCATTGATCTTCTTCTAGTCAATGCACAACCACATAGATCCAACATTCTTCTTATAAATGAATAGGGGATCCCCATAGAGAAACACTAGGGTGAATAAATCCCTTATTACTCAGTTACTCTTTTTGTTTCATTAGTTCCACTTGTTCCACATGGTCCATTCTATAAGGGGTCTTCAATAAGGGCCATGAACCAGGAATTAAATCAATGGAATGCTCGGTTTCTTGTTTTAGAGGATGTCCAAGTAAATCTTCTAGAAACACATCAGTATATTATTCAAAAACAGGTACATCCTCTATTAGAACATTCTTTTCCTTACATATAGTTATTTTATTATCTTCTTCCCCAATAATTGAATTTAGTAGAGATGTTGGAGGAGGATCTAGCTAAGAATAAGTTAGTGATGTTTCTACTCTAATGATATGGTACTCTATATCATCCTCAAAAATTGTATCCTCTTTCTTCATACAATATATTTTTACATCATGGTTTGAAATCCAATCCATTAGGATGATTATATCAAATAATATCAGGGGTATGACGGTGAAATCAGCTGATAATGAAAATGTATATGCTGTAATTGGAACAAATTCACAAAACTTTGTTGTGATGATACATCCATTAGATGTTTTGAATAACAACTCCCATGTTTATTCAAATTGAAAATATATAATTTTCATAGAAAAATGGGAAGATATGAAACAATGTGATGATCTAGAATCATCTAATGCAGTGGCCAAACATGAGGAAACCATTAAATTACCCACCACCACGTCTTTCGGAGCATCAGCCTCAACAGTAGTGATCACATATGCTTGTCCTTCCTCTCTTGGCCTTTTCTGTTGTAATATTCCATGGCGCATAAGACATTCAATTTCATAGTTCCCCTTTTCTCTATAATTATAGCATTCAACAATGACAGCCTCTTTTTCCCCCTTGAAATCACTAGCTTGGTGGCCTTTTTCACCACACATGTAACAGACTCCCATTCCCTTCCAGCAAGTACCTTGGTGTTTTATCTGATATTTACTGCATGATGGATATTTAACTTTTCTCTTCTTCCCTTTATTTCAAGTTGTATAGTGTTCATCATATCTCTATTTCTCTTGCATTGCATTAATATTGTAAGACATTGAGAATTATTTTTTTTGTCTTGATAGGGCATGAGACAATATCTTCATATGATGAGAAGAATTGGGAGACTAATGCTCGATGAAGGAATGAGTTTAACCCATAAAAGAATCGATCAATCTTACTGTTTGGGTTATGTATAAAATCTATTGCATGCCTTTCTAACATTGTATATTTTGCCTTGTATTTTGCGAAATTATCATCCTCCTTTTGTCTCAGATTCAAAAATCATCTTTCCATATCTTCTTGATAGTCACAAGGAAAATATTTTTCTAATAAAATATCTTTAAACTCCCTCCATTCCTTATTTGATACTTAATCATTTTCCTTTGTGTTTTGAATCAACGACCACTATTTATCTGCATCTCCCATGAGGGGATAAACATCCATGGAATTTTTTTTTCCTTTCGCAACTCCCAAAAGTGGGAAATGTATTCTTTAAGGATCTTATCCATTGCTTGGATGTGGATCGATTTGTAGTCCCATTGATTGTCGGTGGTTGTTTCTAAATGAATCAGTTTATCATTGATCCTCCACATTGTGTATCTGTGTGCTCTATAGGGGTAAGGATATTATTCATAACCTGACTGATATGTCCTAGTATGGTGATAAGCTGATCAGCACAAGTTGCATCTCTAGCTCTATTGTAATTATCAATAGTAGGAGGGAAATCCCTAAATGGATTACGTGCATTGATACTGTTTCTATTCCTTCCACTAGGCTCCATTTATTAATAATGTCTTACACTAGATTAGTTTATGAATTGTAATATATAATTCCAAACATGTCAAATAGATACCTTAAATTGAACAGTTTATCGATATAATCCATAATCATAAAAATATTCTATTTAAGGAGTTATATACTCAGAAATAATTCATAATGGTTTGTAATGAAAATGAAAATTATCCAAATCATGTCCCCCAGAAATGTCGTAACTAAGAGTGCAGAAAAACTAGTTGTCGTGAACTAGTTCCTGTTCATGTCTAGCTCAAAGTGGTGTTTTCAGGTTTTAACCCTAGTTACATCTGTACTACATCCTCCTCTACCTATTAATATCTATACTAGGATTTATTTCTTGGAAACATAACAAATTACTACAATACCAAAATTCTAGGAAGTTCTTCTATACTAATCCTCAAAGTCTATCTTTGGTTAATGATATATAATCAGAGTTTTTCTAAATCTATCTTCCAACGTTTGTACTAAACATCCTCTGATAACAACTATAATGCAATGACCCCAGTTACCCAGAGTCAGTTCATTATTAGATATCATTGGCATGATCCCTAGGGATCAAATCCTGATAGAATGATCACTGTAGTACCCTTGGAAGTACTAGATAAATTCATACGTTTTACATTACATCATGAAATAAAAACATCAACAACATTTTGTCCCCTTTTGAACACAATTTTATCATTATATTATCTATGTAGTTCAACATTAAAATACTTCTTCACATCCTGGAAAAAATAAAACATATAAAGGTGTGAGCACAAATACTATATAAGGATAACAATATAGCAGAAACTTTCATAAATAAGCAAAAACATTTCAGGAAATTTATAAGACTAAAACAAAATTATTTTAAACCTAAACCTAACCAAAATATGAAAATGATAAAATAAAATAATTCCATTTACTTATTCTCCTGGATATTCTACTAGACTAATAATCACATGAAATATCAGTAGCCACATTCATAATGATGGAATTTGTAACGACAGACATCATAAACACATAGTCAAGGCTATGTGCCCTAACTACAAAAATGTTTTTGTCAAGGCCTTGTGCCAAGAAACTATTTTGTCTCATGAGACCTAACGATGCATCGAGAAGCTATAGGGGCTCCACCTGTGACATACTAAGTATAATGCATTCCTTATATAAATAGGTTCAAACATAACATAAGCATTCTTATTAAAACGATCACTCGAAATGATAATACTTTAACCATAAACCATGAATTGTATAAAAATAACACATCCATAGTCAATCATATCACAAAAAGCATCAATAAAATATGAACGATTTGTATCATTACAAATCAACTTTAATCATGTTTAAAATCTGTCAATGTATGTTTACATAGATGAAATTATAACTATTTGAAATAAATACCTGTTTCTATTTTGAAATCATTTAAAAGTCACGTAATTATAAAAGAAGACATTTTTTTTGAAAATATTTTTATTATCGTGTATGGGATGCTTCGACGATGATACAATGATGGAAAATATCCACACACACCGTATAAGTTAACAAAATATATTTTTAAACAAATTTTGTCAAAATGTTCATAATGCAACTTATTTGGAAAAAGACGGAATGATTCGTTTCGAACAATTTTATAAAACTTCATAAACGGGTATAAAAAAATTTATCCCATAGTGTATTAAATAGTAAAAAAATTGAAATATATTTTTAAGAATCATGGGTGTTGTTGATAAAGAGGTCCCAGTAGATTATTAAGTAAAAATAACCATATATAATAAAGTTATTGTGAAATTAACCCTTACCATGTACTTTTTCTTAGTCGATTGTATTTTAACATCTTGTATAATAGATAAAACATTTTTATTAAATAATAAAAGGATTAAATACATAAATATGATATCATAAATGAACCAATAATATAGTTTGGTTAATAATTCATTAATATCGTCGTTTCAGGTGTTAACTGATTTGTTTTACTTTATATTCTTGGTTACGTAATCCATGTTTTTTAGTGTTAATATGTATTTGATTCAAATAAAAAATGATATTATGTTCATAATCATTATTATTAATCCTATAATGATAATTATTGTTCAATTATTATGATGGGGAATTAATCTTATCGCGTTCGTGAAGACAGTAATTCGTTAGTACGCACGAGCAACTATATAATTATATTGGTAGATTAATCCTATGTAATTGGATGGTATAACATATATATATAGAATAATTGACATGTTATTTTTATTATTTACATCATATATATTCATTATTATACCCATCGAAAATAATGACGTGTTTGAATAACAAACTACACCACGACGTGGAGACGGTAAGTCATACGTACAGACTTATGGTGACTTTGTCATTTATAATATAGATAGAATACCGAATATGGTTGAACAATATTTATAATAACATCACAGAATATAGAATATACATGTTCTATTATTTTATAATGTAATCAACAAAGAATTCGTAAGTGGAAGAAGAAAAGAACTTGAAAGATATGAGGAAATATTTACCTCTTCTTAGGGTTCTTTCTTTTTATTTGACCAAAAGGGCTCCATAGGATGGATTTATTACCAATATAAGGCCACTATGATGAAGGTAGGAAAGTATGAAGGATATTTGGGCTGGGGTTGGCTGAGCCAAAAGAAATTGAGGTGTGAAATTAAGAGAATGGGATGTACCCTTTTATAAGAGAGGTAAGGGTCATTTTAGGAAAACATTGAAATATTATTTTTTATTAAAATAATTTTCAGGTTCTTATGTATCCAAAAAGATTTATTTCAAGTCCATGGTTTTTATGGGTTGATAACCACTAAAAAATAGGTATTAGAAAGGTTTCAGTCATCATATTAATCTTATCTTTTAGATTTAACTCTTAGTTAAATAGTTTGATATTATCCATGTGTATTCTTATTTTTATTTTATATGGTCAATAAACTTACTATAAAATTCCTAGAGAACACCAAGTGGTTAATTAATAATATATAAAACCTTATATAAGTCCTTTGTCCTATCCTTATATTTTTAGGAATATTATATCAATTAATAATATAGTATTTTTTTTAAAAACTCAATAATGTCAATTTTAACACTATTTAGTATTTGATTTTTCTGAAAGCCATTAAAACATTATCCATTGGAGTTAAATTTATTTAACCATCCCTAACATATCATTTTAACCTATATAATTTGTGTAATTCATCATAAGTCCTAATTTACAAATATTTGTTCATTTATAATATCATTTATTTTAATATTTTATGAATAAGGTAATTACTACATCATAATTGTGTCATAAATAAATTAAATTTTTTATTGTATAAAATATATTAAAAAATATCTTTATATAGGAAATTGTTTTGTATTTTTAATGAATATTTATAGTCCAATTTATATTGTCTGTAACCCTATATTAAAAAAATTTATTTATTAATCTTTGAATTTAACAGTTTTAACTATTCATTATATAAAATAATAATAAATGTCCTAATCTAATCCAAGTAGACCAAATAGGATCCTATTTTATTCTTAAGGTTGTATATGGTCGAATTAAACATATCCAATAGAATTAGTACAAGTTTTAAAGTAATTATGATATCATTTTTACCCTTAATTACTCTATTTACTATTAACCATTGTAAAAAAATCACAAGTTACTATTCACCAAAAAATACTTTCATCTTATTTAACCACATTTTTCATAATGATATTTACTGTGCCTCTCAGATTTTTTAAATTCAACTAATATAAGTGGTAAAATTATGTTTTCTGCAAATTTTTAAATTCTCCTAAGAGGTTGGTAAAAACGGTAAAAAGATCAATAAAATTTTTATATATCTAAAATCATTTTAAAATGACTACATTGAATTACATTGTAATTTTATAGGAATTATATATCTATTTGTACCTAAAATAAATTTAAACAAGGTATATAATTATTTAAATAAATAGTTAGTTTTAAACAATAACATAGTGTTTTTACTACTCATCAAAACCTGAATGTTTTCAGAAAAATACCAAAAATTCACCCTAAGCTAATTTTAATATTCCGAATCAAAAAATAAAGTCCATTTTAAAAAAATAAAATTTTAATAATTTTAATAATTGTTTATTAATATTCATAATGGTTATATTGATTGGTTGTGTTGTGTTAGAATCTCGAAGTTGAATAAAATGCAAGCTATTGCATTATTCAAAGGGAAATGTATCGTGGATGCTTGTGGTGTTACATCATATAAGGGTAAAAAAGAATTTATGAAATTGTAGATGAATAATAAAAATATTCTAGAAAAATATTTTATGATATAATGACATATATGATAATTATACCATAGTAAATACTAACTTACAAATAATATCAGAAAGTAATGATATGGTGAAATTAACACTTTATCTTTCAAAAATGTTTTACAGAAAATAAAAAAAAAAATCATTTTATTGAAAATTATTTTTGAACACATAAAATGTATGTTTGAAAATATAAAAAATAAAAAATCTAAGATTCATTTATTTTGATAATGTTCATAAGAGATCTTTTAAAAAAAATTCTCGAGGATAATAATCATCAAACATTTCATAGTGTCTCATACCACATTACAAAATTTGTATCACACTCTAAAGAAATAATAAAACTAAAAGAATCATAAAAGTTCTTGAAAAAAAAGATATTACTAATATAACATGTAAAAAATATGTGTATACACCTCATAAAATTATATAGGTTCATTAAAACATCTGCCTCAATGAAGAAAATTGACACAAAACTAACGTACTCCTTTGGTAAAATTTTACCCGTAAAATCCCATGAAATAGTGATCATTAAATGGATATGTAGATAAATAAAAACAAAATTATGAAATTAATTTAATACCTTAATGTTATCTATGTATAAAAAAATAAATGAGTGTTAAATAAATCATTCATCTAATCGAAATATAAAGTGATATAAAATTTCCTCAGCTTGCATTCAAATTTCATAAAACGTATCAAAAACTATAGTATAATAGTTCAAAGAATATTATTAACTCATTACTTAATAATATTCTTATTTAAAATACATTATATGATGATTCTATTAAAAAATTATTTCCGATTAATTAATAATATTTTGTTATTTTCACAGTTTTAAGTGTATATGATTCATGGTTTCATGGTCGATCCATTTTGTGTATATTTATGGATGTTATTATAAAATGAAATTAAAACACCAGATGAAGAATGTAATAGTATAAAATTGATTATTGAATTATATTTTTTCCAATATATTATATTAGTTTCACACATGGGGATGATTAATTAGATAAAATTTTAATGATAAATGTTTTGTCTTTTTATGGAGGTTGTTTTAAACACTATGATGTAGATTCATTTTATTTAATATTATTATTATATATTTTTTAAAGAATATGAAATATATTATAATATATATTAATATCATATTTAACCTCTAAAATAGTTTTATAACCATCAATGAAGGTGTTAATTTAAAAAATAATAAAAATATTATTCTTTGAGGCGATTAACCAGCATAACATCCACAACAGTTTTGTGTCATTGAATAATAAGAGATGCAAAATGAAAGATCTATGAAATATTCCATTAGAAACATAAAATTATAGTATATATATTATTATAGAGTTATTATTAATTAATTTAAGAATAAGGTAAGGATAATGTATAAAAAGAAAATATATTGAGAGAGGTAATTTTGGAAAATTACCTCTAGAATAACACATACTCGGGGGACCCTCTCAGAACTGGGTTTTGGTCATTTTGTGTCTCCATAAGAACATGGAAGTTTATAGAGTTAGTAATATAGGTTTGGGAAGATATATTAGGAGTTATAAATTTTTTGGGTTTAAATGGGTTAATGAGGGGTGATATATGTACTTGAGTAGAGTTTGGTTTAAATGATTAAATAAAGAATATTTTAAATTGAAATCCACTAATTTTGAGGTGGAAATATATTGGACAAATATTTCTACATATTGATATTACAGATAATGTATAGGGTAAGAAAAACCTCAATCAACCTTAAAATTTTCAATTTTTGATCTTTTTTAAGCATGTAACCATTTTAACATGAACATGTTAAAATTTTAACATATATCGTGGTGAATATTTTTTTACCATGGTAAACATTTATCACTATAGGAAAATTGGTTATTTGTGACGGGCTAATTGTGACGGGAATTTATATAGTCGCAAAAGGTTCGAAGAAATACGTATTTGCGACGGGAGTTTCATCCCATTGAAAATAGTAGGTTAATTGGGATGGGAAAAAGGAACCCATCAGAATAGGTTTGGCGCAGTTTGCACGCCAAAACGCGGACATGGTATTTGCGACGGGGATGCACCCCCCGTCGCAAATGCCCGACGGCCGTAAATACTATTTACGATGGGCAAATCCACCCATCGCAAATAGTATGTCGACAGGTGTGTATTTGTGACGGGACCCGTCGCAAATACCATTTTTTACCGCTGACTGTAATTAATGTGGGCGAGGGTATTTACGATGGGTTTCCCATCGCAAAGTTTCCTGTCGCAACTAATCTGACCTATATATTCCCCCACCTATTTTTTTAAACCACTCAGATCTTCCTCTCCTTCTCTCTGCATTCTCCAGTTTTGTGGAAAAAAAATATTTTAGTTAAAAAAATTTATACGATAGCAATTGGAAGGCGCTAATACCTTCAGAATATCAAAGTTTAAGGTATTTATATTTTAAATTTTTTATATGTAGTTTATTTTTTGATATTAATTTTAATTATTGTTTTTTAATTTTAATTAAAATACATTTAAATTAATTTTTATTTATATTTATTTTTAGTAAGAAATTGATATTGTTTGTGATAATTATAAATAATTATTGTTAATTTGTAATAATTAGATATTATTATAGATAATTAGTGGAATTTAGTAATAATTAGGGGTAATTAGAAATAGTTAGGGGTAATTAGGAATAATTATGGGTAATTAAAAATAATTATGGGTAATTAGGAATAATTTAGAGGTAATTAGGAGTAATTAGGAATAATTAGGGGTAATTGAGAATAATTAGGGGTAAATATGAATAATTAGGAATAATTAGGAATAATTAGAAATAAGTAGAAATAATAAAGAATAATTAGGAATAATTAAGAATAATTAAGAATAATTAGGAATAATTAGGAATAATTATGAATAATTAGGATTAATTAGGAATAATTAGGAATAATTAGGAATAATTAATAATAATTAGTAATAATTAGTAATAATTATTAATAATTAGTAATAATTTGTAATTATTAGTAATAATTAGTAATAATTAGTAATGATTAGTAATAATTAGTAATAATTAGTAATAATTAGTAATAATTAGAAAGAATTAGTAATAATTAGAAATAATTAGTAATAATTATTAATAATTAGTAATAATTAGTAATAGTTCATAATAATTAGTAATAATTGTCTTAGCTTGGTTAATCACCTTGCATGTAGCGTTGCAATAGGAAAACCCATGTCCTGCCCTTCTTATCTATAAGAATTATCTCACATGACCATTTACATAGACCATTCTTTCTTGAAATTTTAAGGGAAATATACTGATGTCCCCTCAAAATTTTAAGGAATAGTGATCTATGTAAAGGGGGTGAGATGATTCTTAAAGAAGAGAACGACCTTACTTTGGTCATCCTATTTCAACACTACTTGTGAGGTGATCAACCATGCAAGAACAATTATAGAGTTTACATTGGACATGGCTGACACAAACTTTTTAATTGTGCATGACCTGACAATTGGCGACCCTTTGAGATTTGATCATGTTATGAATAGAGAAAAGCATGTTGCGAATATTGATAGATTTAATATTTTATAAATTTTTTATTATTTTAATAATAATAATAAAAATTCATAAATATTGATAACATTATTTTATTATTAAAAATAATTATTATATGAAAACTGCTTTGATTATGAATGGAAAATTTGTAATCATCTTCACAATGATGATTACCAAATTTCCTATCATTATTCAAGCAGTTTTTTTGTTAAATATTGATAAGTATTGCTAAATTAGTAATAAATTGTAATAATTAGTAATAATTAGTATTAAATTGTAATAATTGGTAATAAATTGTAATAATTAGTAATAAATTGTAATAAATTTTAATAATTAGGAATACTGAGTAATAAATAGCTATAATTAGCAATATTTTGTAATAATTAGCAATAATTAGCAATAATTAGCAAATAATTAGCAATACTTAGAAATAATTGGAAATAATTAATAATAATTAGAAATAATTATTAATAAATTTTAATAATTAGTAATAATAAGTAATAATTTGTAATAATTTGTAATAAATTGTAATAATTAGTAATAATTAGGAATAATTAAGAATAATTAGCAATAATTAGAAATAATTAGCAATAATTAGAAATAATTAGGAATAGTTAGCAATAATTAGGAATAGATAGAATTAGTTAGGAATAGTTAGCAATAAATACGAATAATTAGTAATAATTAGGAATAATTATCAACAATTAAGAATAATTAGCAATAATTAAGAATAATTAGCAATAGTTTGAAATAATTAGCAATAATTAGGAATAATTAGTAATAAATTGTAATAATTAGCAATAAATTGTAATAATTAGACATAAATTGTAATAATTAGCAATAATTTGTAATAATTAGCAATAATTTGTAATAATTAGCAATATATAGGAAGAAATAGTAATAATAAGTAATAATTAGTAATAATTAGATATAATTAGTAAAAATTAGTAATAATTATATATAATTATTAATAATTAGTCATAATAAGTAATAAATAGTAATAATTAGATATAATTAGTAATATTTAGATATAATTTTATATAATTTTATATAATTAGTAATAATTAGATATAATTAGATATAATTAGATATAATTAGATATAATTAGTAATAATTAGTAAAACATAGTAATAATTAGTAATTATTATTAATTATTATTAATAATTAGTAATAATTAGTCATTATTAGTCATAATTAGTCATAATTAGTCATTATTATTCATAATTAGTGATAATTAGTAATAATTAGTCATAAATAGTCATTATTAATAATAATTAGTAATAATTGGTCATAATTAGTAATAATTAGATATAATTAGATATATTTGTCCATGCTTAGTTGATCACCTAGCAAGTAGCGATGCAATATGACAACCTAAGTCATGCCCTTCTCATCTATAGGAATTATCTCACATGACCCTTTACAGAAACCATTCTTCCTTGAAAATTTAAGGTAAATATACTGATGTCCCCTCAAATTTTTTAGGAAGAATGATCTATGTAAATGAAGCAAGATGATTCTTAGAGATGAGAATGACATTACTTTGGTCATCCTATTGCAACAATACTTGCAAGGTGATCAACCATACAAGGACAACTATAGAGATTACGTTGGACATGGCTGACACAAACATTTCATGGAACATTACGTGACAATTGGTGAACCTTTAAGATTTGAACATGTTAAGAATAGAGCAAAGCATGTTGCGAATATTGATAATTTTAATATTTTATCATTTTTTATTATTTTAATAATATTAATATTTTTTCCATAAATAATTATAATATAATTTTTTTCTTAGGAATAACTAGTAAAATAAAACTACATGGATAATGAAGGGAAAATTTGTAATCATCTCCACAACGCTGATTACCAAATTTCCTTTCATTATTCAAGTAGTTTTCATTTTTCAACATATTGCTAAGTATAGCTAAATTAGTAATAATTAGAAATAATTAAGAATAATTAGTTAGGAATAGTAGGAATGAAATTTTAATAAATTGTATTAAATTCCATGAACCTGGCCCAATTTCCAGTGGATTGATGACACTCCTTTTTCTCGATGACTTTCCTCCATTCAACTCTCACCGACTCAAAAAAAATTTGAAAAAATTGCTGATACATAGGCATATTCAATCTCATATAGAAAATATTGGATATGCGTTTGTAGGATCATATTTTTTTATGTTTTCAGGCGGTGACAGATGGAAGAAGACAATTCATCGACGAAAAGGGGGCTCTTTTGTCTGACGGCTCATTTACTTCCATCTTTCTCACACTGAAATCACGATGAATAATTTGTTTGGAGATAGGCATATTCATTCTTTTTCATACAAGAATGAATATGCGTACCTCCGACCAGATTCTTCATAGTGATTTCAGTGTTAGAATGATGCAGGTAAATGAGCCGTCGGACAAAAGTGGAACCGTAAATCCACTGGAAATTGTGTCGCCTTTAATTAATGATAATTATTAAGATGTAGTTGTAATTATTTATCATTTTTTCAGATAATATTTTTATAAATTCAAATTATTCAAAAATAGTGATGATTAAATATTTTATGTAGAAAAATATTGAACAAAGAAGTCAACATCAGTCATTATTAGATGATCGTGCTTGCATAAATCAGCACAAAATTCCAAATGATTCTGGTTTAAATCCTATATATATTAAGGGTGTTGAAGCTTTCTTAGCATTTGCATCATCAAAACCAGAATTTGTTTCAGAAGGAACAATTATGTTTCCTTGTAAAAAATTCTCTCTGAGAAAGTTTGACATAGTTGATAAGGTTGGAGGACATCTATTGTGGTTTGTTTGTCAACCAGATTATTTTTTTTGGTATCAACCCGATGAACGTTGTTCTAGAGAAGATCCTAATAACTTGATTCTGGATCCATCACAGTTTCAATATGTAGTACAGGATGTTGCTGGTCCATATCTGCAACAAACTAAAAATCGCGATGATATTGATTTAACTCATGAGTTGGCACTATCTGGATTTTATGAGTTGTTGTGGTCTGATGAGGATGCATTATATCCTGGTTAAAAGATAAGAAAATTAGAAGTGGTTACAAAATTTATAGCTATTAAATCAGATAATGCAATGTCAATCAACTATTTTGATCAGATATTTTCATTGGTTAAAACACTGTTACCTGAAAAAAATGTGTTGCCTGTAAATTACATTGAGAGATAGAGGCTGGTTCATAATTTGGGACTTAGTTATCAGAATATTCAGGCATGTCCAAATGATTTCATCATATCTTATAGTGAAAAGGAGTCATTAGATAGTTGCCCCACATGTAGAAAATAGAGGTATAATGAAGCTCATCCAGGGAAGTCTGGATCGATTCCAGTAAAAAAATTGAGATATTTCCCCATTTTACCCAAGTTGCAGCATTTATTTATGTCTCAGAACACAATGTCAATGTTGTCATGACACAAAAAAAAAAGAATTCAAATGATAAAAGAATGGATCATCCATCTGATGGTGATTCATGGAAACATTTTGACAGTCTGCACATGTTTTTTGCTATAGAATCCTGAAATGTGTGATTGGGTCTTTCTACTGACGATTTCTGTCCATTTGTTTCTTATTGTAGTCAGTATTCATGTTGTCCTGTCTTTTTAACATTGTACAACTTTCCTCCATGAATATTGATGAAGGAGACTTATATCTTTATGACTCTATTAATCCTAGGACAACCAAAAAAGAATATTTCTTTTTATTTTAAACCATTGATTGATGAGTTAAATGCATTGTGGAGTGATGGTGTTAATACATATGATGTTGCTGCGAAAAAAAATGTCATATTAAAAGCAACATTGATGTGGAAGATTAATGAATTTACGGCATATGCAATGCTATCTAATTGGAGTGCACATGGTATGAAATCATGTACTTACTATATGAAAGACAATAAAGCCTTTATGCTCGTTAATGGAAAAAAACCTTTCTATTTTGATTGTCATCGTAGATTTCTTTCAACCGACCATCCTTTTCGGAGGGAAAAACTCATTTTAGAAAAGGTATAATTGAAAGGGATGGACCTCCAAAGATGATATCAGGTACAGAGTTAAAATTAGTTTTATTTTCATTACCTCCAATCACATTTGGACAAACAGTAAACCAATAAAAAATTCATGGATTTGGAAAAGAACATAATTGGATAAAACAGAGAATTTTTTGGGATCTTCTATATTGGTCAGATTTGTTGTTCTACCACATGTTTCATGATATTAATAATGAGAATAACTATTTTGATAATTTATTTCATAGTGTATTGGAGACACCAAGTAAGATCAATGATATTGTAAAGGCATGATTAAATCTTGCCCAAAATTTCAGGCGACCGGAACATGAACTATTTGAAAATGTCAAATCATAGATGTCAATGAAGAAAAAAGCAGCTTATACACTATCTAAAGAGATTCACTTATTATTTTTTCAGTCGATTGATGATTTGTGACTTCCAGATAGCTATACTTCCAATTTGGGAAGATGTGTTAAGAATGGTTATATTACTGGATTAAAAAGGCAAGATTGTCATGTTATAATGGAAAGAATAATGCCGATAGGATTTAGAGGTTTTTTTAATTATGTGATTTGGGATTCGATAACAGACATATAATATTTTTTGAGAAATTTGTGAAGTGACAACAAACTATGATGCGCTAAGAAAACTAGAAGAAGGTGTTTCTATAATTAAATTTAAACTGGAAAAAATATTTCTGTCAGCTTTATTTGACTCAATAGAACATTTGATATTACATTTTCCACATGAATCTAAATTTGGAGGTCTAGTACTGTTTCGATAGATATACCCATTCGAGAGATGCATGTATAAATTGAAGAACAAAATACGTAAAAAGCATCAGTTGAAGGCTCAATTGTTGATGCTTTTTTGCAAGAGAAAATTGCTTCTTTCTTATCTCATTATTTTGAATCTAAATATTCCTCAAAACTAAATCTCTTGGGAAGAAACAAGGGGAATGTTAATGACAAAATAGTAAATAAATTAACATTTTTTAATCTCCCAAATCTGGGTTTCGATGGAGTTCATGAATGACGGATTTCAGATGATGAACATCACAGAGCTCATACATATATTCTGGTCACCTCTGAAGAAATGACATCATTTGTCCTGTGAGTGCTCTTATCACTTATTCTATAATTTATGGTACAATATTTAAACTTATTTTTTTCGGTTATATGATAATTATATCAAGAAACAACTTCAAAAAATTACAGAAGCTGCTCTTGATGAACGCAGACAACAAAATTTCTCAATGGTCTCAAAAAGTGGTAACATAAATTAATGATGGTTTAATATCAATAATGTTTATTATTTATTATATTGATAATTGTTTTAGATAATTTGAGGTGTCTCAATATTCTGATAAAATTGATAATAATATGTGTATATTGAGTAACCTACCATAAAAAATGGATAAAACTTATAATGCATATGTGGTGAATGTTTTTTGATTTCGAACACATGCATATGGGGAATAAAAAACAATGAACATTGGATTATTCTTGAAAGGATCACATAACAGAGAAACTGAAGTTGACTTTTATGGAATTTGGATGAAATTATTGAGTTGTGTTGTCTAGGATAGAATTACATAACAATGATTATATGTCGGTGGTTGGATACTGAGAGAGGCATTCGTGTTCATCCGACTCTTGGAATCTTCATTATTAAATATAAATGTCATCTTGATGTAAATGAACCATTTTTACTGGCTCAACAGGCACATCAAATTTATTATCCAAAGTATTGTTCTACTTCAAGAAAATTGAGTGATTGATGGAGCATAATAAAAATAAAATCTCAGAAAAATTTGTTTACTCAAACTGAATGTGGTTTCACTGAAGTGGAAGGAATTGAAAATTTTCAAAAGGCTGCTCAAAATCCATCTGATTCACAAAGAGAATGAATATTGATGATAAGACCCCACAATTAGGGGTAGATGGTGATGAAGATGTTAATGATGTTAAAAATGAATTTGAAATGATAAGAGACGTTGAAACTGAAACACATATGGATATTGATGATGCTTAGGAGGAAGATGAGGACATTGATATTGACATCTATGGAGAAGAGGATGATGATGAAAATTGATACAGTTAAATTCTATTTATAATCATAACTAATATATATCTATATATAATAGTTATTTTTAACTATATGCTAACAACAATTATTTTGTGTTTCAGATGGACCATGATCTATATCACGAGTTGCAAGATGCTGACCAGTCGTTGGATGATGAGATTTTGGATCATCTGACCCTTATCCTACTGGCAGTTCAAGGGATATGTTTAGGGGGTGCTGTCTTGCACGACTGATGATTCCTGACCCTATCCCCGAGCGACGTCCACATATTGGTTTCTATCCACACACAAGGAGGTATTATAAATTGTATGTTTTAGTTATCTTTCATTAATTTATTTATATATTTACTAGTTGTTTGATTATTTATTCCTTTTTCACAGTTTTTCAAATGTTTTTATTGGATAGGGGAGTGCTATCATGCATAATTATATTTCTTAGCCATGGATCACATGGGAACAGATACCCATTGATGTGTGACGTGACATGTTTTATCATTTGCTGGTACATAAATAAATAATATTTATTTTGAAACATATTGTATTAATAACTTGATATTAGAGATTATTTGTAGGGTATATGGTATCTTATCGATGATAGCATGTGCGACGCTATCCATGTGGCAAGGCAGGTTTCTATGTGTGACTGTTTCCATCAGTTTTTTGCACAATTAGAGAAGGACAACCATTAAGAAAGCATGAGTGAAGGAATTTGATGAGTCTTGTAGAGCCCACCGACCTGAGTACATTTCATCTCATGTTTGGGATGGATTATGTTTACACTGGTTGGGTGGTGGATTTCAAAGGATATCTTCAGTGGGAAGGCAGAACCGGGGGAGACATGAGGTGACACATAAAGCTTGTAGTCATACATCCAGTTCACATAGAAAGTATATGGTAAGTATATTTCTTAAATATTTTATATAAATTTAAATATAAGCAGTTTATTTTATATTTCGGTAGGCAGTCGAGCATCCCAATATTACGAAGTTCGACGTTTATCGGAGGATGTACAATGTTCCAATCGCTGGAGAGATTAGAGGTGATCAAAAGCATCAGATTGTGGTAAGTATTATTTTTTCAGTTTGAAAATTACCTACATATAATATTTTCCCAATTTTAATTTTAAATTGGAATTCAAGGAGTCATATTAGGTTGTGACCTCTCAGACATAGGCTGAGGGACATGACGAGACGACTGAGCAGACCAGTGATCACCATTTCGATGATGTATCATGGATGCAGGCAGCTCATTGTCGCTTTGATAAGGGCCTAGTAGTTGGCATCAGCTCTCATTTGACTCTTAGTATATATTATGGTACTCTTGGGATGTCAGCGTCCAGCTCGAGAGGTGCTCGTGGAGAGGCATAATCTTCTGACTCATAGTATCATGAGCAGTTTCAAACTCAGGATGAGCTTATAGAGACTTTGTAGAAGCCGCATGAAGAGATGTTTCGGCGGCAGCAGCAGTAGGAGAAGTATCACGAGGAGGAGCTGCGTCGATTAGAGCAACGGTGACATCAGGAGTATCACAAGAAGATGGAGTACATGCGCCATTTGACTCATAGTTTATGGATAGAGTTTCATCCTCCTCCTCTAGACGACCCCCTAGTGATTTGTTTTTTATGTTAAAAACAATTGAATTCAAGTTTTGTAATAATATGAACTATTCACAGTTTCAGTCTTTTATATTGGTGTAAATATTGCATAATTTAATTTTTTTTAATATTTTAATATTTATTATTAGTATTATATTTTTTAATATTTGTTTATTTTGTTAATAATAAAAATATTTTATGATTTTTTTAAATTTTTTTATAATATTGAAACATTTTATAATTTTTTATTATTTTATTATTTTAATAATATTAAAATTAATTTTTTATTAATCATAATTATATTAAATATATTTTTTTAGTATTATATTTTTTAATTTTTGTTTATTTTATTAATAATAATAATATTTTTTATTTTTTTATTATTTTTATAATAATATTATAATTTTTTTCCTTAATCATAATTTTATTATTATTATTTAATTATTTTTAGTATTCGTGGTGGGGTATTTTGCGATGGGTCCCCGTCACAAATAAGTGAAATATATTTTTTTAATATTAGTATTTGCGATGGGACGAAGGGCCCGTCACAAATACTATTTGTGAGGGGCCCGTCACAAATGGTTTTTGGGAATATAATGTATATAATCAGAAGAATATTTGCGACGAGGAACATCCCTATCAAAAAAACTATTTCCGATGGGCCCATCGCAAATATGTTTTTGGGTATATAATGTATATAATCAAAAGGTCTTTTTGTGACAAGAAAAATTATCATCACAACAGATATTTTTTGTGACGTGCTCAACGCAAAAAATATCTGTTGCGGTGTCGTTTTCTCCAATGGGCTGTTTACGACGGGTGCCCATCGCAAAAGTGTATTTGCAACGAGATCCCGTCACAAATATCCCATTACACAGAACACGAATTTCAGTAGTGTATATCTAAAACATAAAATGAACTTATAACCTATTTTAGACCTTATTATTCAAAATAATGAATCCATTATATCATATTGATTAAAAAAATTGGAATCATTATATATGAAATTAATCTTGTAGATAAAATGAAAATAAATTCATTCTAATGTGTAATGTTCAAATGTTGGAAAATATATATATATATATATATATAATTTCTATGTGAAAAATAATAAAATTATAAAAATTGGTTTTGTTTTAGTATAAATGAGGGAATTATAATTTAAAACTAATTTGAAATATAATTAATCTATAATAATAAATTTAATGAATAAGCATAGTTCATATAAAATGGATTGTTTTTTCAGTATTCACCAAATTAAAAATTTTCAGTAAAATAGAAAAAATAAAACCAAAGAAAATTTTGATTCTATAAATTCAAATAATATGTTCATTTTGTAAAATATATATTACAAAATTATCAAAAAATATATTTAATATAGGATCATCATCAAAAGGTTGAATATATGCATCATTAGAAAAATAAATCATATATCCATAGAAAAAAATTTGTTCTTATATCAAATCTTGAAATACCATAAGATGAATTTGAAAAATTACATTTAATATATTTTTCATATATTACATTTATATAATCCAATGAGAGTGATTTAATTATTTATTACCTTAAAAAAATTTGTGTACATTAAATTATTTTTTAGAAAAACATTTCCTTTTATTATAAGAAGGTGTTTACATCTATTTATAATTATTTGGTCCCCATATAAATAACTATATATAAATGTAAAAAAAATATTTTCCCTATTCTTTAAAAAAATTTATTCTCTGTCATTCTAATAGTTAGTTCATGTCTAACATATATAAATTATTATAATAATAAAATGATGTTTCATGGAATCTCAATGTTCCATTGAACGTATTCTGAGCTACTGTTGCATGTTTGTAATATTAACTTTTTGGTCTATATAATAGAAGAAAATCTTAACGAATTAGTAGAAAAGTTATTTATTTAGTTTGCTGTGAAATCAAAAATTTCAAAAAGATTTAATTATTTTGAATAAAATTATTTTAGAAAATCTCAGGTTGTTACACCTCTCTAGAGGAATCTCCATGTTCTTGAAGATTGAGAATATTATGTCAAGGTAACGATTATCCGCATGGGGGACTTCATCCCTAGAGAATGTTATTATTTGTTCTAATTAAACTCACTCATTAAATCATCCAATCATTATGCATGTCATGGATCTCCTTCAAGAGTCTTAATAAATCATTGGAAAACTATTCAATACTGGGAAACAATACCCATATCAGGTATAACTGGTATTACTGATTGTGAAACTACTAAATGTTTTCTGTGTTCCCCATGTCCCAACACATCTAGATAATGCTCTTTCAAACCACCTTTCAAACATATATAGGCCTTCATGATGAAATGTATCTAAAAATGATAAAAAACCTAAATAAAGATATAGTAATACAATATCACACACATGTGAATATGAGATGTGTAAATTGTCATATAATTGAGTCATGCCCCAATTTTCTACATTGAATTCTAGTTCTGAGTGAAATAAGGATCATAAGATCATATGAGGGAATTTTTGATAAACAATTATAATTTCTTGTCTGGGTGATGTTCTCTGCAATAATTCATGGGTCCCGGTATAGAAAATGTCAATTGAAATTTATAGAGGTATCACCCATTAATATGTAATTTGTATATACATTTATTGAATGCCTTCCCATGTGATAAATTAAATTTTTTATGTTCATTCATTTTTATTAAAAATATTCTTAGGTTTTTTATAATATATAACCTACAATTTCTAGTTTACTACTGCTCATATACTCAAAAATTTAATATGAAACCCATTTAATCACAACCATAACCCAAGACACCACATTTGACCTATGGTCCATGACCCTACATGCAATATTTTTGTACTAATGGTGTCTGCATCAATATTTTTAGGAAAATACTGTAACAATGATACATTTATTTTAAGAACCAATTATGTTTATCAATCCGCTTAAAGAGACATTTGTTTTATAATAGTAATAAATCATATATAATATATGATATATGTGTTGATGTTAATAAATATATCATATATAACATTGAATATTCAAGATGTTTTAGTTTTCTAAATTCCATAAATTAATCATTACATGAATATCTATTTTTAATACTAGTAAAATAGAGAATTACAAATCACAATCAACACCAGAAATCATGTGCATCCCCCAATGGAAAAATTAGATCAAAATTAGAATGACCAAATTGGTAAAATCAAGTCCCATTCCCTGGAAATTTATTTTCTTATTGTGAGTAAGCTACAACTTGTAATGACTCAATAACAAATACCAAATCCTAACCTATGAGCTGGTGGGTCACATAGCCTTATACAGAACTCCTTGTATACTAGTTTAAGCATACAAGTAGTGTGTGAATATGGTAATATAGTGGTGATACAATACCCTATGATCGGATTATCATATTATTATCATAAATGAATAAAAATGAAAAATAATAACATCGACCAACAATATATAAAAATTCACCCAAAAAATATGAATAATAATATGAGAAAATGTCTTGGCATATAAAAAATCATGAGTATTTCATTGTGATATAAATATGATAGGAGACACATGGAAATAGGAATTAAATACAGTACATTTATCGAAAATATGAAAAGGAAAAATATATATCTCTAGATAACTTCATGATTCGTAGCCTGGTCATGTAATCCCATGCTCCTATGAAATAATTATAGAAGCATAACTATGAGGATTATTTCCTTTATCACTTCATATATCCATAATGTCTCTTCATAAAAAAAATGTACTCCGAACAGTGTGTGAGATAACACGTAATAGGAAACTACTAGTAGTCACTATGACAAGTATAGTCTGTACATATAAGTTATGGTAGTGTGCATTACTAAAAATGACATTAATATAATTACAACTAATACTATAAAGTCTATGATTTCTCACTACAGATTGGAGCAATAATCCTAATGGATAATTTTAAATAATGTTATGCATCATCGATGGCCTACTTAGAGAAATCAATTGTCAAAACAACACATGCATGTATCAATGGAGTAAAAAACACATGGAATCGTACTATATCTTATCCAAGTAGTAAAAATGACCGAGGAAGCCTATTAATTCGCATCGATGTAGTATAAATGTACATGTAATCCTACTGCGTCAAATCTAATGAGTATGAATATCAATGGAATCATAGCAGGTATGATCCTTGTATTAATAACTTCTATGCCATCCTAGTATGTCAGGTATAGGGAGTTGGAATGTCAAAGTAATCCTATTATGTTTGGTCCAATGTGTTCTAATGGCCATTGTACCATAGTAAGTCAAATCCAAGTAGTTTAAATATCCAAGGAAGACAATATGGTAAGATCCAAGGTGTATAAATTTCTAAGTCATCCTATTAGATCAGATCTATATAGTGGGAATATCCAAGGTATTCTACTAGTTTATCTATGATAGATCCCGAACCCCATATTATGCTCATATCAAATTAATTCACCACTTCATAATTCATTTCCATAATAATTTCATCAATTACCATATAATTGATGATAATCTAATGTATTATCCCTTTCATAACATTAATACACAAATGACATTGTTCATTAAGGTGATTTCATCATTTTACATTCCATTTTATTACCACATTTAATCCCCCTTATGAATATATATCAATAATCACCCTAAAGATCAAATTTTAATAAATAATGGGATGAACCAATTCCATTAATGGTTTCAATTGTGTTTATCCCCCTTTAACCTTGTATAAGGGTGTCTGGGAATGTCATAAATATGAATTCTACATTATATTTTTTTCCATAAATTTAGAAAGAAACCCTTCAATGATCTATAATAAAACAATTTTAGAAAAGGGTATAAACAACAACACATTGAGGGAGACGTTATATTACTCCATATACATTCTTGTTGAGGTTTACATGTCCAGCATTTGATTTTTATTTGTTTCATATTAGAGAAAAACTGAAGAATAAATGAAGAACCTAAAAAATGGTCTAAGAGCCTGCACAAGAATAACATCATTGAAGGTTATATAAATGAGTGGAATAATATAACTAACAATTGATCTTACAAATAAAAAACCAGCGAGACAAAAAAACTCAAATCAGAGGATGGAAGGATGAACATGAATAAAGAATAATGTAGTGAGTTACAGTCTTCAAATATGATTAGAATGATGTTTTTTCCACTAGAAACAATAAATGAATAAGGGATTCATTATTTAAAAAGATTATGGGAAATAAAAATTTCTCCTTTCTTAAATGGGTCTTGTATTTTGGCCACATAGTTGGCCAAACTGTGTTCCATCTGTGCCCCATGAATGGCCTCACAGATATCTCATATGGGTTGGTGAAACTATTTTTCAAACTATGTGTAGAATGTCATAAACACATATGTTAAATGTTTATGTAGCACATGAATGTGAATGTGTAATGGGTCACATGTTTAATGAAAACTATAATCCATATTCAATAAATTGAATGGCATAGTATATTTTGTTCTGATGGTCTATATTATGATGCACAATTTTTTCTAACCATGAAGTCTTGTTGTTTCCACCAAATGATGTGGCTCAATGCTCGAAACAATCTTAGTACACCTTCTTATCATCAATATCTATACATGTAATTTAATTAAAGATATTCCAAAGGAATTAATATGAATGATGATGGTTATATTCATTGATGAAAAATATTGTTCTTATAAGTTCATTAATTTTTACGAAACTTATGTAACATGATTCACTAATGGAAATAGATTATCATCTATACCTCTTAGTTAGACATCTCAGAAGTCTCAACACATGATATGTTCCTTCAATTTCTATCCCATGTACATCTATTTTGTTCACAATCATGTAAAAGATTATATACATATCAAAAATGGATTAATTTTTTTCATCCTTATTATATTATATTTGATGGTAAAATTATATTATAGAATATATTTATTGTTAGTTCTTCCCTCTTGAGATATAGAACATGTATCCCAAATATCAAAAAAAAGTAGAAAAAATTATTATTTCATTACATTCATATTATTTTAATTCCCAATATAAGGAATTCATTAATTTATAATTACAGTTGTCTGAATAATCAAAGTAATCTCCCAAATCATATATGGAATATTTTATATTTTCATTTTTATCCTTGATAACGATCTAGATATTAAATCATATTCTCTCTAAATGAATTTTCATCATTGCATTCTATTTAGATTAGTTATATTTATTAAAATATGGTTGTTTATTACAAGAAATTCATTATTTTCATTATAATCCTTATGAACTAAAATTTATATTTAATATCAATTCATAGGATTTTATATATAACAAGATCATAGAAAAATTCTTTTAAAATATATTTATTCTTTTTTTTAGTTAGAGTAAAACACATAATTAAGAGGTGAGTTGGGATTAAAAATAAAATACATTTTCTAATATTTTTTAAAACTAAATCTCTAAATCTATAAAATATTACATGTTAATTAAAATAGAATAGTAATATAATTTTAAAATTTTAAAATATATAAAAGAATAATAAGTTCTTTGAATTTTTTTGAAAAATAGTACATTTTGAGAATAATTTAAATTTCTCACCACACAATATATAAAAAAAGAAGATTATCTATAAAATTAATGATTTTTAAATGTGTTTCAAAAATATATACAGATTTTCTATTGAAATAATTTAATCAAAATATATAAGAACACATTATAGAATATAAAAGTGGTTCATTGTCAATCAATTACCTCAAATCATCATCTATAAATCACCCATAAATAATAAGTTTATTATATAATAACTTATTTAGTAACATGGATCATGATTTAGAATAATACGAAAGAATATATTATCTTCACATATCATATTATATAATGTTACATAAGAGAAATAGAAGAAATACAATAATTGTAGTCATCCCAGACTAGTTGACAACATCAATAACTCTACATGGGATAAATCAATACTGAAATTAGAGAGTGTGTTCTATATTTTATAGTTCTATGCTAGATCAGGTTCTCATATTTAAAATTAATAAACAACAAACTTCTAAAAAGTATATAATAACTTACTAATATAAGTTCAAGTGTTTTTTTGTGTAATTTTTTATGTAATTATAGAGGTAGCACTTTTCATATTGTACAAATCTATAGATTTGGAATGAATAAATGATGATGTTAAGATAATATCCTTATATCAGAGGATGGTTCCAATTATAAAAAGACATCATATACATTTGAAACATTATAAATTATCTTTTATTTAATTAACTAAGAACTCTTATGTATTGGTGTTATAGGTTCGTTTTTCCTTATATTTTCAAAATCATAACGAAAAACATGTTTTCATTTTCATATATACATTTTAAATATGATCCTCTCTCCAAATGTATCCATTGATAAATAATTATTTATATCATTATAAATTTTTATGAAATTAATGTTCATTAAAACATTTTGACATGAATTTAATTTATCACATAAATGTGTTTAAATAATATATTTAATTATATTATAATATAATACATACCTTGAAGAAATTTAAATTTAAAGTTTAAATGCCAAAATAAATTGATGATTCTATAAAATATGAATTTTGAGATAAGTTTTACCATCATTCAATTATTTAGTTAGTTGATCATTTTTTCTTATGGACGAAGACACTACACATGTGGATGATCACATTTAATTTTCTATTGATCAATTTAAATTGTTTTTGATCATCTGGTTTTTTATTTAGATTCAATAAATTTTAAATTTTTTTATAATGAACATGTTTCATTAAATTGATCTTGTGGTTGATTATTCACATTAAAATATAATGTTAGTCGGGCATAAAGTCATATGGTTGTTTGTGAATTCGAAACAAAAACATTTTTAGTTAATTTATTTTCATGTATTTTTTCTATTCTATTGGATCATTGATCACTAATGTTGAATGAGAAAACAAGTAGTCCTTTAGTTCATTTTACTGTCACTTGAATGATTTCTCATAAATTCAACATGGTAAATCAGGTGTTCATGAGGTCGATCGCATATAATGTGTGGTCTATTATATATTCCCTTTAGAAAATTTTAAACATAGAATGATTCACATTTCCTTCCAAAAACATTAATGAAGCATCCTAAAACATAAAATGAATAGATAATATATAAATCTAATTTTTAATTAAAAAATTGAATTCATGGACTATGATAGTAGAAATTACCAATGTATTGTATATTTATTATATAACGTTATCACATAGTAGATCATTTTATCATTTAAAAATTAAATACCAATAACAATTTTTCAGGTCATTTAATTTCCCCCCTCAAAAATTTCCCCCACGAAAAATCATTTTACAAACTATAACAAATGAGGATACATATAAATAATTACCATGTTGGTTCCAAAATAGTTTCATCAAATGTGTGGTTCCACAAATCCAAACTGACCATGTTAGGGTTCTTGAATCATAATATATACTATCTGTGATATAATATCACTACAAAATTTCCTTGTTTGAAGAATACTTCTATTTGGGTGTCATTGCATTATTTAGTATAGGTGAGGTGTCTGGTATATACTTTCTCAGTAGGGACACATAGAAGAAAATCATGTACTTTTCAATTTTCTGGTGGGTGTGCATGACGATGGGATATAAATATGATGTTATAAAATATATATTAGAGTTATATGTATCTTTTCCATTGATTACCCATCATCAAAAAAATCAATACTTTCACTAATTTCAATGTTTAAAGGATAATCTTATCTCTAAGCTCATACTCAATGTCTCATTTATGATTATATGCACATAATTTTTGTTGATTTTGTGCATATTTCATATGATGATGAATGGTTCAAGAATTACCCATTCCATATTGGATAATATTAATACCCTTTAATCATAAATTCTTAAATGTCATCTAAACATGTTGGATTCTAACACTTATTCCAATGCTGAGCAGATTAATTTCCATTTAAATTCTAGATTGGAAATTATTATCATTTGAGAAATCCATTGTCAAAATTTGTTAATCCCAATGTCATTGTAAATTAATTTAACATGATCTAGTCTTATCATCTAGGGATTTAATGGCTCTCTCTAAATAACATACCATATTAGGGTGAAAAATGGAATCCAATGTTATCATTGTATCTTATTATTTCTAATGGATTCTACAAAACCATGAGGTGAACCTTAAATATCGACCATATTCGATAGAGTGTGTAATTCCGAAACTTTTAAGGATATCCCTTATGTATTTCATGGCATGTTGTTTAAGAGGTAAATATGCATGGATGGTAATGATATGAAATTAATTTCCATGGATATTGGCAACAATGTAGATAGTGTAATTCCATTTAGATGTCATGTGGATTCATATGATCAAATCCATGGTTATGTATTCCCCATTTAATACTAGTATATGAAAATGTTTCATCATACTCATAGAAATATTTTGTTAAACCATTACATGTTAGCATAACAATCACCAAGAAAAAAATTCATCAATTTATATCTTATTACAATCACACCAGATGTTTTTATTTAGTTCTCTATACATTTCAGTGATTCATCTATGAATAAATATTATCGATATATAAACATCATCATGATGTACCCTCTTCAGTTATAGTTATTATGGTCATAAATCCATATTCTAGGCCACATATCACTATCACATGAAATGTTTATTAATAGAATATTAGTTACTTTTTCTATTCCTTGATATTATCTATATGGGATTAAATGATCAATATATTAATGTATAATTGATATTCTATATGATCAAGGCGTGAGGAATTATGTTTATGATTCCTATAAACAAAATTTTCATTCAAAATAATCATATTTCCCTTTCAATTCTTATCATTTAACGGTTTCAAAATCCTTTCTACATAGAGAATCTTCCAATTTATTCTCCTTGTAATGATTTTAATGGATTTAATAACCAAAATCATTAAATATACTTAGACAAATTCTTTGGATCACATTTATTACATTTTGTATGAATGTATACATTAATATTTTTGGATTAAATATGTGTCACACATCTCCCTATTGATATATTATCACTATATATTCAATAAGAATGTCACTATAGAAAATTATTGATCTTGTTTTTTGTATTTTTATTGATGGACCATTAATTGGAGTGAGGCATGGACTGTCACATTTTTGTCTTGTGATGTTATGAAACCCAAAAACATTTTGGTTGCATTTTTCTAATTGAAAAATCCTTATGAACTAGGGGTTAATGTCTGTATAAGTGTATTTATTACCCCTGAATTTGATACTAAAAATATCTCCTCTGATTCATAATTCCATAAAATCAAAACCCACATCTATTTTCACAGGTTTAGTGTCCTTGAATATCATAAGATATTTATCCCTAATTTATTATATTACATAATTAATATATTTAACTATAATTAGTTTCCACTGATGATAGTCTAGGGAATTATTTTATTTTCATTATTCATGAAGAATAAATAGATTTATGGATTTTGGAAATAACATGACCTAGGAATATCACATTCCCTGTTTAATACTCAAATTTATTATATTTTATTTATAAATTATACTTTCACATAGTCATAAATACAAATTTCATCATCTCCACATGATCCTTATTACTTTTATATTAGATAATAATTTCATATATTAATATCAAATCAATGTTTTCTATTTAGTACCTAATGTATATTATAATCATGCCTACGAATAGAGCAGTAGAATTAGTGAGAAACAATTGAATCACTATAAAAATGTATTTTCCATACCTTCTATGAATTTAATTACTGTGGATATCCACCTTCTTTCCATTTACCTTATAATATCTAGATTAGAGATCAACCTTGGTGTCTTATAGGAATCTACATATCTAATAAAAAATAAATCAATCTATTTCATATAATAATGGTTCATTATTGTGATCTAAATGATCTCACAAAAATCAATTATAGGTGCATTAAACAATATATTTTCTTGAATAAAAGTATTATTGTATACTATGGTGAGGTATTTGAGCATATAAACCCTTTTTACATATTCACTGTTTCCATATTATTCTACTATTAATTTTAATTTTTGTCCATTTAATATGGATACATTGACGTTGGACAAAATTTAGGTATGTTTAATTTAGATCTCAACTTCACAATGTGGAGGAATTCATTGAAATTCATAAATAAACACTACAACATATTCCCTTAATATTATCATTACGTAAATATTAATATTTTCCTTAACCATAATAATTGGGTATAGATACATTTTCCATAAGGAAATATTACTTATTCATGATTTAATTATAGGGAGAGAGAGAGAGATTCACCATCTACCTTGAACATGGGAATAATTGAAGGGTGAGTTCTGAAATTTAGATTCAATTCTATTATTATAACTGTATATTTTTCTTGTAAATTTAATTTCCAATTTATACCTATAATATCATTGAATTTTTATAAAGTGATTACTATTTATATTATGGGGAAGATCATCCAACAAATTGTCCCTGGGTATGAGATATCTTCCTTTGAATCAATAATTGATAGATTTGAATATTCTCCCATAACATGAATTTGTTATTTAGAGAATGTGTTTCAATTGTTAAACTCGCCATTCATGTTGTGAATGAATTCATAAATCATGTATCAAAAAGTAAATTATATAGTCTCCAACTATAATTTTCAATGTTAGTTTAAAGTTTTCATCCTTATAAATATTTTTCGATTCCAATTCATAAAATTTTCAGGATTATTCTTACATTATGTTTGACAAATCAGATGATGTAAATTATTACTCAAATGATATTTGTCTAAAACCCCAGTTGATTTAGTACAGATACCCATTTACTATCTCCAAACACATTAGAACCATAATATACACTGATTGTTATTTTGACTATGATGAAGCATTGATAAATTTCTTCATATAATCCAATGTATAGAGTCATGAAAACATTTTATAGACATGAAATTATAATAATGTAGATGCTTCCAACAATACATTATTGGGTTAAGAAAAATTTTAAGGACATTAATTACAGTGCTATGATGTTTTCTGATACGTCAGGATGGCTTCATTTCCATATTTCTTATGGTTAATGAAATCAAAATCCATATTATGTAAAATATTATGTGGGAAATATTTGTTGAAATATATTTTCCCAAATTCATTCAACTCCATCACATCGATATATTCCTATAATATTCTATTTTTTTTATCAATTTTCACTATTGATAATATTCCTTATATATAACAGTCACGACCCATCCTCGGGTCCCGTGCAGTGACTACCCCAAGCCCGCCTTCCATAGGCCATGGGTTGGCGACTAACACCAAAGGCGTAATCTCGATAAAAGGGAAGGCATTGCCTTTTAACCTGTAACACACACATAGACTGAACAAAAGCAGTAGAGGCAACAACTGAAAATGAACACTATATATTACTGAATACAAAAGTATGTGCTGAATAGAAAGGGGCCAGAAATACAAGCCCAACAGTAAAGTACAGCTGCAGAAAATTAAACAACAACTACTGAGTCGTCCTCTGAGAATCCCACCTGAAGGGTGCATACAGATGGCCTCCTCATCACCTCATGTCCGTCCTTCCGCTCCGTGTACATTTCATCAATTGGTCCCCCTCTGAGTACCGTCTGACTCCATGAAACCTTGCCTCGATCAGTGCTATCTGTCATCTGCAACCAACACAACGAAGTGCGGGCTTTGCCCATGTAGGGGTGAGTATAACGAAACTCAGTAGGGACCCCGAGACCCCTGATGGTCTCCCACAATACACGAAGGATAAACCACAGAAGAAATATACAATCACAATGTATCCACCAACTCAACTTAGGTATATTCCCATACAAATAACTATTTTATCAATCTCAATTCGGCTCCAACTCTCAAGCCCAAGCACAACCCAGTCCAAACATGAATTAAATTCAATCACATCGATGATAATGATTGAAAGTCAAGACTCATCTCACACAGGTATACATATTTCTTATAGCGATAGAGATGATCAGATTTAGTCACTGATTCATCTAAGCTGTCTAACCCAAAAGGTATCCCAGTACAGTATTCATCACTTCCGGACCCATGGAGGATCCTAGTACATTAGTCTTTGCTTTCGAACCCACGAAGGATCCCAGTACAATAGTCGTCACTACCGCAGCCAGCACTAGGGTTCCCGCACAAAACACGCTCGATTCCGGGAGGGTCCTATCCTCGAGAAAAGGGGTCGATTCATCAACTATCATGAATTCCAGAGTTGATGTATCCTGAAGCTCCATCTCATCAAAAGGACCCAATGTGATAGACGACATGTCAATCTGACACCCAGTCTGAGTGTTATTTGCATTTCTGTCTAGGGGCATAGTTGGAATTCCACTTGTACCAAACCCAGCCATTTAACAACGATATCCCAAAATCACTTAGAGTGTCTCAATATGGACTGCCTCGTCAGGAGGATCCCAGTGATGTAGACGGTGCGTCATTCGGACACACGGTCTAGAAGATATTCGCATTTAAGCGAAATGAGCCCGGCCCATCAAGCCCAGTGGGCTGGCGGGTCAGCCCGACCCGGTTTGGCAGGTCGGACATGGATAGGGGAAGCCCGACCTAGTGGGGTGTGGCCCACCCACAGTCACGGCCTGCGGTTGCGGGCCGGTTCAGTTCGCCCGACGGCGTTGAGCGGCACCGCCCATCCTTGCTACCCGGCCGGCCGAAGCTGACCAGTTTTGTGTGGCGCAAGCGGCCCGTGGTTCCTCCACAGCGCGGTGTGAACATGCACGGCGGTCTTCCCAGCCTAGCATTTTGGGGGCCGGCCGGTTCGCCCAGAAAAGGGGCCCGCACAGTGGGCCGTTGTCTTCCCGCAGCGCGGCATCGATGAGGCATCATAGTCCTCCTGCCTGCCCGACCACGGCCCGTCAGTTTGCTTCATCCGAGCAGCCCGCGGATGCAGGCCACATCTCCTCTGCAAGGCAGCACCAAGAGGGCACCACAGTCTCATCATCGGCCGAACGTAGCCAGTCGGCTCGTCCAGCTAGCGGCCCACGGATGCGGGTCGCACCTCCTCCGTGCGGCACCTGCAGGTGTCGCGGTTCACCAGCCCGGCTGGCAGTAGCCGACCGGTTCTTCAGCCCAGGTGGCCCGTGGTTGCGGTCCGTGGTTCTCCTCTATGCATCCTGAGTGTGGCCACCAATTCTGGTTGCCGCCGCCCCTGGTCACCATTGTCAAAATAATCATGAACCAATGGAGGATCATCATGCCATGTTCGTACGACCCCAGCCCTCGGTGTTAGGAGATAATAAAAAGGTCAAAGACAATCCAATTCATCCACCCAGAATAAGGTATAATTTTAGTCATATACAAATTATAAAAATCTCCATTCTTCTTTTTGGTGTTTCTTACATGACAATGTCCTCGATTCATTGACATCGGTGTGCATCCGAGGAGTAAGAGACATTATTGGCGACGTTCTTCGTGGGCGGCGTCTTCTCCCATGATGCGGAGAATGTGGAAGGATGATGGCGTTCCTCATGGGAGTTGCCTCGCGCTCTTTCCCTGGTTGAAGAAGGTAGAAGTAGATGTGTTGTTGCTCTTCAGTGGAATCAGAATTCTTCGTTGGAGGAAGGCTCTTTCTATTTCACCGAGGATACACCAATTCTCCAAACCAAAAAAATTATGCCAACCCAAATATAATAATATATCCCATATTTTTATGCTCAATTAATGAATTCAAGTTATTTCAAAATAGATGTGCCAACTAATTAATTACATGCTAAAAAAATAAATGAAAGATTGTTGGCATCTTAAATTAGGGAAGATGGAAGGTTAAAATTAAAATAGAGGAGGTGGAGAGTTTTAAGAGTTAAAATGGGTTTCATGGAGTTAAAGGTGGATTTGAAGGGATAGGGGCTTGTGTTGGCCCCACCACAAAATATCCTCTCATATGAGGTTACGTGGGATGTGGGACCCACCTCTAACACTTCTTTGGAGAAAATAACCACCACCATATAAAAATGTGTTACACACACATAGTTATTCAAACTCTAATTTTTAATTAGAAACCCCAATTTATAACTTCCACTCTCGACCAAACCTAACCGCAGTAGAGGTCCCCTTAAGCGAATATTGGCACTTTGAGTTAATCGGTGCCCTCAGATTTCTATCCCAAGAAGTAGTTCAAAATATAGAGTAACCCGCACATACGTCTATTGAATGTACCCAAAAAATACATCAGAAACTGATTCCGGGCACACCGGGCCTCGGAATCAGGCGCCTTCAGAAACTGCATACTCATAAAATTCCAAAGAACTTATGAAAAAAATTTACTTTTAATTTATGGATCTTTATACTACCCCCACCTCAGGGAATTACGTCTCTGTAATGATACAACACACGCTAGGGAAAAAATGAGGGTACTGAGCATGCATCTGAGCCTCCTACTCCCATGTGCTCTTTTGACGGTTCTGGTGCTACCAGCGAACGTGCACCAGAGGAATCGACTGTCCATGTAGGACTCGCTCCTGTTGATCCTTGATCTCCACTGGGACCTCTGTAAATGAATCCCCTTCATCGATGTCCATCTCCCCATGTTCGATGATGCGGGACGGGTTGTGTATGTATCTCCTTAGCTGGGATACATGGAAGACATCATGCAGGCGGTGCTACTAAGGTAGAAGGGCCATGTGGTAAGCCACCTCGCCTACTCTACTGAGGACTTGGAAAAATTGAATGAATTGTGGAGATAACTTTTTGCCTTAGCTAAATCTTCGTAGAACTTGTCTAGGTGAGACCCGTAGGAAGACGTGGTCGCCATCCTCGAACTCTAGTGGTCTCCGTCTCCTATCAGCATAGGACTTCTATCTGCTCTGTGAAGTCTTAATCCATTCCTGGATGATCCATTCCTTCTCCATCATAGCCTGCACCATTTTTAGTCCTACAAGTGTAGACTCCCCTAGGTCAGTCCAGCATAGAGCTGATCTGCAAGGTCGACCGTACAATTCCTCGTAAGGTTGCATCCCGATGGTGAAGTGGTAGATGTTGTTGTACACAAACTCTAACAAGAGAAAGTGATCCTCCCAGCTGCTACCAAAGTCAATGACACAAAAACGGAGCATGTCCTCATGAGTATGAATGGTCCTCTTTGTCCAACCATCCGTCTAAGGATGGAAGGCGTTGCTTAAGCGAAGATGCATGCGAAAATCCTCCTCTAACCCCTTCCATAGTCGGGAAGTGAAATGAACAAATTGATCGGAGACGATAGTCGATGTCACACCATGAAAAGTTAAGATCTCATGAATGTAGAGGCATCCCATGCTCTCTACTGAGCCCTGCTCTCTGATCTGTAATAAGTGGGCCGACATGGTGAGTCGATCGATGATCACCCAGATAGGGTCGTTTCCTCTTGATGTACATGGAATCCCCCTCATGAAATTCATGGATATCTCATCCCACATTCACTCTGGGACCTCTAAGGACTATACCAAGCCGACTGGTACCTGGTGCTCCACCTTCACCTACTGACAGGTGAGGAACCGTGATACAAACTCTTCTATAACATTCGTCATACCCAACCACCAGTGCTGTCGTCTGAGGTCCCGATACATATTTTCCACTCTTGGATGTAGTGAATGAGAGGAAGTTTGGAACTCCTTCAACACATCCTCCTGTAATTCAACTGGTACCATGGTACGTCCAATGAATAGGATGAAAAGCTCACCACCATCAGAAAATACATCAGGTTCCTGCCCTGAGGATATTTTAGCACGTCACGTCTCACATTCAATGTCCCCACTTTGTGCCTCCCGGACTCACTGAAGGAGTGGAGGAGTGACTATGAGAGACTGCCAAAAGGCTGTTCCATCTCAATCCCCATAGGATATCTTCAACCCGGCCAACTACTCTATCACCTCTCCTAGCAGCTGAATTCCCGATCTCCTGCTAAGAGAATCTGCGATGATGTTTTCCTTCCCAAGAGTATAGACTATCTCGAATTCATAGTAATGGAGGAACTCGAGCCAGCACCGCTATCTCATGTTTAGGTCCATTTGTGAGAAGATTTACCTGAGAATCTGGTGGTTAGAGTAGACTGTAAAATGATCTCCCATCAGATAGTGCGGCCACATCTTCAAGGTGAAGACAACTGATGCTAAGTCCAGGTCATGGGTAGTGTATTTCAACTCGTTCTTTCTCAACTTATTTGAACCATACACGATCACTGATTTCTCCTGCATCAGGACACACCTGAGTCCGGTCCCTAATGCGTCGCAGTAAACTACGTACCCTATGCCCTCCTCCCGTAGCCTCAAGTTGGGAACACTGGTCATTCTCTGCCTCAGCTCCTAAATGCTCTGATGGAATCTCTCTAACCATGCGATGGGTTTCCCCTTCTTCCTCAATGATGAAAGCGGTGCTGCAACTCTGGAGAGGTCTGGCACAAATGTCCGATAGTACCCATCCATACCAAGAAAACTCTGAACCTCTATCACACTCCTGGGTGGTTCCAAACCAAGTACTGCCTCGATCTTAGCTGGATCCACTACTACCCCAGCCTTCGAGATGACGTGTCTCATGAAGTGAAACTCTCGAATACAGAACTGGAACATCAATAGCTTACCATAATGTTGGTGCTTTTGGAGTGTGTCTATTACTACCCACAAATGGTATGCATTCTCCTCCTCAGTAGTCGAGTAAATCAGTATGTCGTCAATGAAGACTACGACAAATTGATTGAGATAAGGCTGGAAGATGCTATCTGATATGCTAGAGTAGATATCGTTGTTGTCCTGGGGTACAGGTCAGTATAGAAGTATACCTACCTGTGAGGAGGTAATCCTAGAACGTCGTCAGGGAAAACATTCGCATACTGATCCACCACAATAGGAAAACCCGGACTCCGCACATCAACCACTTCGAGGATGAGACTATCCAAATGATGTTTGATCGGCTGCCCCCTCCACTGCGTAAGTCCATCATGCACTGTACAGGCTACCTTCTCACCGGTGAAGGTGAAACTAGTCCCATTTGTGTGGATACACCACACCATACACCTAATACAGTCAATTTGATCCTGAAATTTGGATAACCAGTACATACCCAAGATGATGTCGTTAGGCCTCTACACCACTACAAGAAGATTTCAACTGAATATCTCACCTCCTAGAGTATGCTCACACTACCGGCACCAGTGGGGAATCTTCGAGTCTTCTCCCATAAGAGTCTCTAGCGGTAAGGATCGAGCAAACGAATCCGACAGAATCTCTGAGCATCGAACAAGGGCAGTGAAAATAAAATAATGACTCACACATGTGTTTATAAGTACTGCATTAAGGGTGGATTATACACGAATAGTACCTCTAATCATCTCAGGTGTGTTGTGGTCGTAGGCCTCGACTTCCTGGAGCTGAGCCTGCCTCTGTCCGCCAGCTCCCTGTGGTTGGGGTGGACATCCTCATGGTGGTGGTGGTGGTAGAGCCTCGAAACTTCATCCACCACCCGCTGATCGGCCAGCTCCTCTACAACATCTGCCTACTCCTAATGGACCACCACTGTCAAATCTATTCCACTTCTTGGGAGGTCACTCTACTGTCTTGTAACGACCCAAAGTTTCATTAATGGAAAATCCCTCTTGATCCAGTTAAATGTTTCTTTATGAAAAATGTTTTTATAAGATGTCAACTTTTTTAGTTTTACGTTAAGATTTGTGACCGTTACTTTTTAGCCGTTGAACAGTGATCATCTGAGTAGTATAAATATAAGGCTTTAACGAACCCATTTCTACTCAGACAAAGGAAGCAATGGCCTCATCCAGTAGAATTGCCCCTTACGAAGCCCATTTGTTAGAGCTAGGAAAAGAGGTGGCGTCTTTGGGATTTTCCCTTGACCAAGCCCAAGCTGAGCTTCATCAAGTCAAGCTCGAACGTGATCGTCTATGGGAAAAGTGGAAGTTGATTGAAATTACCACTCGAGCGATGTTATCCGAGCCGCCCCAAGAGTCTGTCACCATTGTGCACCTTACCCTTAGGTCTTATGCGGCTATTTCAAGGGGTTATGTAACAAATAAGTAGAACCATGTTCATGTACATTATTTTTTTTATATAATAATGAATATAATTTCTAGTCATTTTTGATACATTGTAATTAGTTTTTAAAGTAAAAATGGTGTTTTTAGTTATTATTTAATTAAGACTTATATTTTATTAAATTAAAGGATTTTTGAATTAAATAATATTTTAATAAAATGTTATTATTAATATTAAATTAATTTATTTTTTTATTAAGTATAAATGATCTTATAATTTTATGAATGCAATTAAAATTTTTATTAAGGTTTGAAAGCCATTTCTGTCAAAACCCGTGGATTTTTTATAAATGTCGGTTTTTATTTTTAAAAGTGAAAATTCACTTATTTAGAAAATTATTTAGATAAAATAAATATTATTTTTGGAATCAGGACGTCGAAATTATCCAACGGTGATTTTTGCATAATTTTCTGAGACAGTCAAATTTTTGGGTAAAAATTAAATACCATTTAAATATATAATGTTTTATGACATCATAATGACCCAATGGTGATGTAATAAAATACCATAATCCTTGTGTTCGGCCAATATGTGTTTTATCATTAAAATAATGAGGTTTTGTGTTTTTTTGACTTACCTTTCAAAGCATTAATGGAGCCCTCAAGACTTATTCAACACTTTGCCTTTTTAAATTAATTTCCATGGGAGTGTGACTCACCTCCACATAAGCAACCCTAATTTTTTAACAAGTTCGGACTTTGGCCTTGTAAAATATTGTTTTCCTCTTTCCTTTTCCAGAAACCATGGGCAAATACCATGGGATGGTTTGTGGTTTGGATTATTTTAATATAAGGGGTCCCAATCCTAAATAATAAAGAATTCCCTCAACTTTCCTATATAAACCCACCCAAGCTCCCACTTCCTCCTCACTAAAATCCCTTGGAGTTTGTCCAACCTCTTCCCTACTCTCTCTAGGATCCTCCCAAGGTGCCCAAAGCTCCCAATAATCCTCTCACAAGCCTCTCTCTAGCCTTTGGAAGCACACTTCCAAGTAAGGATTATTTCTTCCTTTCTCATTTTTTTCAATTTTCTTTAAGTTGTATTTCCCTTTTAATTTCAATTATGAATGTTGGGGTATGGTATCGCACCTCTCCCATACTTCCCTCTTATTGTTTGAATTATGGGAGACCTCTTTATCTCTCATTAAATGCCTCCCATGTACACCCGTTTCTATGCCGAAATTCCGAAAGGAACCTTTTTCTCCCCTTCTATATTCAAGCAATACTTTTGTATCATGAATCTAAATTCCTTTTCAATTGTTGGTACATGTATCTATATGACCTCCTTACTATACATTACATTTAAATATGACGAGGAACCCCTTTCTCTCTCATCAACCTTTTTTTTACGAATTCTTATGTCACGCCGTTATGCTGCCGAAATCACACCGATTTTCTAATGCAATATCATCGTGTAGTGAATACCATGCCCATGTCTCCATCAAGGGTATTCACCTTTATGAACATTTACTTATTGATTATAATGTTTCATGTATGAATTCCACATCGCTTTATCATGGAATAAATGATTATGTTTTATGAATCCATGTTTTATGATCCATGTGGCACACTTATGCATGAAATCAAAATGTTTAAGAAGGGTGCGCCCTTTATAGAGCTCCAATGCATTGGGTAAAGTATAGTATCATGATACGTCATGTGCAATGAGTTTTTTTACTCATGCTAATTCAAGTGCAATGAGGGTTTACTCGTGCTTCAAGTGCAATGAGGGTTTACTCATGCTCCATGTGGAATGAGTCTTGGCTCATGCTAATTCAATGTTAAGTGTTGTTGCCACATTTCCATGTTATGATTATCATGCTTTATCATGCCTTTATGTTCATGTTTCTCTTATGCTCTATTGATATGCCTATTGTCTAACATGTATTTTACTCCTCATGTTATTCATTGTGTACTCCCTTACTGGGCATTATAGCTCACCCTTTTCTTATGCATGTCCTCACGTTATCCCATGCAATGCAAAGTACGAAGGAATGTAGTGGTCATGTAAAGGAAGTTTTCAATAAAGATGTTGTATTTCAAGTTTAAAGTTTTTATGTAATGATCCTAAGCCACAAAGACACTAAACCTCTCAATCTTCTTTGTTGTATCAAGTGAAGTTTTATGTAGTAAAGCATGTTTAAGTTGTAATAAAAAGTAGGGTTTTCATAGTTGGTATCAGAGGATAGGATTAGTTATTTTTGGGATTAGGAAACCCTAGTAAAGCCTTATATACAAGACTAAGCATAATAAAAACATCCCTATGTTTTGGTAAATACTAAATAAGTGGTTTATCAAACAAATACATCCCTGTCTGGATACGAGCAGGTAGAGGCGGCTCTGGCACAGATGTATCCTAGGGGTAAAACCCAAAAACACCGCTTTGAGGTAGACTCAAATGGGAACTGGTGCACAACAACGGGCCTTGCTGCACTCTTGGTTACGACACTTCTGGGGGATATGTTTTGATAAATTCACAATCTTAGTATGAACCCTTATTAAGGGAAAAAATGCCCCTAAGAATATATGTTAGAAGGAAGATCATGAAAAGCCTGGATTGAATCCTATAGACTCATGAGTTAAAGAGATTAAAGTTTATTTATAAGTCATCAACTTTTGTCTTTGGATAACCCTTTATGTGTTCCCCTAACTTTCCTTTTATTCCAGCCAAGGGCCGGTAATAGGAGAACTCGGGCTAACAATCGTTGTGAAGATCAGTGTGATGATTGTACTTATGAGATGCCCAATCCAATGGGAGCGGGAATCGCGAACTTTGTCACGCTTCTCTCTCAGCTAACTCAAGTTTTGAATAGAAACACTGGTCAAGAGGAACGTTCAACCCCCCCCTAAGAAAGAACAAGTCGCTATTGAAAGCATCATGAGAAAAAGGCCTCCTACTTTTAGTGGATCATCCGATCCCACGATCGCTGAACAATGGATCAACTCCATTGAAAAGATATTCTCCATCCTCCAATGCTCTGAAAAAGATAAGGTTCTCCTGGCGGCTTATCGTATGGAGGGTGAAGCTGATCAATGGTGGACGTTGATCAAAAATACGAAGCCTGAGGAGGAGATCGAGGCTTTGGAATGGAAGGAATTCCGGAAGATGTTTTTTGATAAATATTTTCCACGCACCCTCCATCTTAAGATGGAAAGGGAATTCTTTTCCCTCAAACAAAAAGATTAAGAATCTATGGGAGCGTATGAGGAAAACATCACAAGGCTTGCACGATACGCTTCCGGCTTTGTCGTTACCCCCGAATGCAAGGTTGACCGCTTCTTTGGTGGTCTGAAGCCTAGCTTGCGGAAAGCATTAGCGATCCGTGACTTCGACAGCTATGAGGAAATTGTCCGATGTGCCCTCAAGGTTGAAATGCAGATCAGAGAATCACAGGGGTATCATGGGGACAATAAGCGTAAGTTGGACTTCAATGCTGGTGGTCCGGTGGATAAATCCAACGGCGCTAAGAAATTCCAGCACCCCACTTGCCAAAAGTGTGGAAAGAAGCACCCTGGAAATTGCCTTAGGGGGACAAGAAAATGCTTCAAGTGTGGAAGAGAAGGGCACCTAGCTGTTAACTGTCAGCAAGAAGGACCCGCGGCTACGACAGAGGAGTATAACGCTCCATTCGAACCTCAACGCGTTGTTCAATGCTAAAAATGCAAAGAACCGGGTCATTTTGCAAATCAGTGCCATAATCCAAGGGTTATCGGAGGCAACCAGCAACCTCCAAGACAACAAGGAAGAGATTTTGCCATCACTTCTACCAAAGTGAACCCTGACAATGAAGTGGTGACAGGTACGCTAGTTATTCATTCAAGAATAGCGAACGTACCTTTTGATTCAGGTTCTACGCATTCTTTTATATCTCGGAAGTTTAGTAGAAAAATCCCTGCACCACCACAAATAATGGGAGTAAATATGTCGGTGAGTACGGAAAATGGGGAAATCATTGCATCCCATGAGTATAAGTCCTCCCCTGTTATAATCTGTGGATTGAATTTCCCGGCAAACCTCATCATACTCCCTCTGGTGGAATTTGATGCAATTCTTGGCATGGATTGGCTTTCCTTATATAGAGCCAACATAAATTGTCGGGAGAGGGAAATCAAACTCCATATGGAGAATCGACCCCCGATTCTTTACAAGTGTCAGGAAGAAGATGAATCTCCTTTAGCTCCATCATCTCAAGCATGGATATTACTGCCTTATGAGCACGCATATCTGGCTCAGATGATTGAGTCCAAGGAAGAAACCACCCTTGAAGAAATTCCTATTGTGAGGGAATTCGATGAAGTATTTCCCGAGGAACTTCCTGGTCTTCCTCCAAGAAGATATGTTGAGTTCTCAATTGAACTTATACCTGGGGCGCTACCAATATCCAAGACTCTATATAGAATGGCTGTTGTTGAGCTTGAAGAGCAGAAGAAACAACTACAGGAAAATCTGGATAAAGGGTTTATAAGCCCAAGTGCATCACCATGGGGTGCACCAGTCCTCTTCGTCAAGAAGAAGGATGGGTCAATGCGGCTTTGCATAAATTATCGTGAACTTAACAAAATCACAATAAAGAACAAGTATCCTATCCCAAGAATTGATGACTTGTTTGATCAGCTGCGTGGAGCACAATACTTCTCCAAGGTGGACTTGCGGTTAGGATATTATCAAGTAAGGGTGAAGAAGGAAGATATCCCCAAGACTGCTTTTCGTACAAGGTACGTGCACTATGAATTCATAGTAATGCCTTTCGGACTCACCAATGCTCTATCAATATTCCTGGACTTGATTAATAGAGTCTTTAGAGATTACCTTGACAAATTTGTCGTAGTCTTTATAGATGATATTCTAATATACTCCAAAACCAAGAAGGACCATGAGGAGCATTTAAAAACTACACTAGAGACTTTGCGCAAGGAGAAGCTCTATGAAAAGTACAGCAAGTGTGAGTTTTGGTTGAAGTAAGTCTCATTCTTGGGCCATATCATCACAAGAAATGGGATATCTGTGGACCCCTCCAAAACAGATGCAATTGAGGGATGGCTGAGGCCAACATCGGTAACTGATATCCGTAACTTCTTGGGGTTAGCTGGATATTATCGACGATTTGTGAGAAATTTCTCACGATTGTCCAACCCTCTTACCATGCTAACTCGAAAGGGAGTAAAGTTTTCTTGGAGTGATGAATGCGAAGAATGTTTCAAGGAGTTGAAAAGTAGGCTTATCACTGCACTCGTGCTCACTTTACCCACAAGTGGGGAGCTTTTTGTGGTATTCAGTGATGCTTCGAAGAAGGTATTAGGATGTGTGCTGATGCAGAATGATAAAGTGATATCCTATGCCTCAAGGCAGTTGAAAATCCATGAGTGAAACTATCCAACGCATGATCTGGAGTTGGCGGCGGTGATCTTTGCCTTGAAAATCTGGCGGCATTATCTCTATGGAGAGAAATGTGAAATATATACTGACCAAAAGATTCTTAAATATATATTCACACAGAAAGAGCTTAATATGCACCAGAGAAGATGGATAGAGCTCATCAAGGATTATGACTGTTCAATACATTACCACCCTGGGAAGGCGAACAAGGTGGCGGATGCCCTAAGTAGAAAGGATCCAGCGATTCTATCAATGATGAGAATTGAGAAGGATCCAATCTTCTTAGACTTGATGAAGATGGACGTGGGAATCATAAAGAAGGGAACATCATCAATCCTTTCACAAATGATTGCTAAACCATCTCTTTTGGAAAGGATAAAGGATGCTCAAAAGGATGATGCAGGAATCCAAGAAAAAGTGGAAGCTATCAAAAAGGGAAAATCCTCAGAGTTTAATGTTAATGAAGAAGGAATTGTGCGGTTTGGGAAAAGACTATGTGTTCCATATTGTTTGGAGCTGAAGAAGGAACTTTTGGGTGATCCACATAGTTCAAATTTCTCTATTCACCCAGGGAGCACAAAGATGTATCGAGATCTCCGAGAAAACTTTTTGTGGGATAATACGAAGAAGGAGATCGCTGAATATACATCAATGTGCCTAGTGTGTCAGCAAGTGAAGGCAGAGAGGCAGAAGTCTAAGGGGATGATGCAACCATTGCCCATACCAGAATGGAAATGGGAGAACATCACCATGGACTTCGTCACTAGACTTCCAAGGACATCCAAAGGCAGCAATGCAATCTGGGTTATTGTGGATCGTCTTACAAAGACTGCACACTTCATTGGTATTCGAGAGGATTTCTCTTTGGATCAACTGGCACAGATATATATCAGGGAAGTGGTACGGTTGCATGGAGTACCACTATCTATTGTGTCTGACCGAGATCCAAGATTTACCTCTATGTTTTGGAAGATTCTTCAACATGCTTCGAATACTGAACTGAACTTCAGTACAGCCTATCATCCTCAAACTGATGGTCAATCTGAGAAGACTATCCAAACACTTGAGGATATGTTGAGGGCGTGCTCAATGGACTTTAAAGGAGGATGGGATCAACATCTTCCTCTAATTGAGTTCTCTTATAATAATAGTTTCCACTCGAGCATCCAAATGGCACCATATGAAGCCCTGTATGGGAAAAGGTGTAGAACACCGGCATGTTGGGATGAGGTCGGTGAACGTAAGCTGCTTGGACCAGAAATTGTCGAAGAAATGGTGGAGAAGGTGAAAACCATTCAGCAGCACATCAAGGCAGCCCAATGTCGATAGAAGAGTTATGCAGATAATCGTCGACGAGACCTTGAGTTTAAAGTTGGAGACATGGTGTTTTTACGCATATCTCCATGGAAGAAGGTCATGAGGTTTGGAAAGAAAGGGAAGTTAAGTCCAAGGTAATCGGCCCCTTCAAGATTCTTGATCGTGTTGGGGTTGTAGCCTATCGACTAGCACTTCCACCTACTATGGCCAAGGTGCATGATGTCTTCTATGTATCCCTCTTAAGGAAGTACATACCAGACCCTTCACATGTACTCTCTTCCGAGGTGGTACAATTAGAAGACGATCTTTCTTATGAGGAGCAACCAGTGATGATATTATATCGTAGAGAAAAATTTCTACGAAATAAGACAATGCCCCTCGTCAAGGTGCTTTGGAGAAACCACAAGTTTGAAGAAGCAACTTGGGAGTCGGAGGATATGATGAAGCTGAGTTACCCACATTTGTTTTAGTGTGGGAAAAGGAAAATTTTGAGGGCGAAATTTCTTAAGGGGGGAATGTTGTAACGACCCAAAGATTCATTAATGGAAAATCCCTCTTTATCCAGTTAAATGTTTCTTTATGAAAAATGTTTTTATAAGATGTCAACTTTTTTAGTTTTACGTTAAGATTTGTGACCATTACTTTTTAGCCGTTGAACAGTGATCATCTGAGTAGTATATATATAAGGCTTTAACGAATCCATTTCTACTCAGACAAAGGAAGCGATGGCCTCATCCAGTAGAATTGCCCCTTACGAAGCCCATTTGTCAGAGCTCGGAAAAGAGGTGGCGTCTTTGGGCTTTTCCCTTAGCCAAGCCCAATCTGAGCTTCATCAAGTCAAGCTTGAACGTGATCATCTACGGGAAAAGTGGAAGTTGATTGAAATTACCACTCGAGCGATGTTATCTGAGCCGCCCCAAGAGTCTGTCACCATCGCGCACCTTACCCTTAGGTCTTATGCAGCTATTTTAAGGGGTTATGTAACAAATAAGTAGCACCATGTTCATGTACATTATTTTTTGTATATAATAATGAATATAATTTCTAGTCATTTTTGATACATTGTAATTAATTTTTAAAGTACAAATGGTGTTTTTAGTTATTATTTAATTAAGAATTATATTTTATTAAATTAAAGGATTTTTGAATTAAATAATATTTTACTAAAATATTATTATTAATATTAAATTAATTATTTTTTTATTAAGTATATATTATCTTATAATTTTATGAATGCAATTAAAATTTTTATTAAGGTTTGAAAGCCATTTCTGTCAAAACCCGTGGATTTTTTATAAATGTCGGTTTTTATTTTTAAAAGTGAAAATTAACTTATTTAGAAAATTATTTAGATAAAATAAATATTATTTTTGGAATCAGGGCGTCGAAATTATCCAACGGTGATTTTTTCATAATTTTCTGAGACAGTCGAATTTTTGGCTAAAAATTAAATACCATTTAAATATATAATGTGTTTTATGACATCATAATGACCCAATGGTGATGTAATAAAATACCATAATCCTTGTGTTCGGCCAATATGTGTTTTATCATAAAAATAATGAGGTTTTGGGTTTTTTGACTTACTTTTCAAAGGATTAATGGGGCCCTCAAGACTTATTCAACACTTTGCCTTTTTAAATTAATTTCCATGGGAGTGTGACTCACCTCCACATAAGCAACCCTAATTTTTTAATAAGTTCGGACCTTGGCCTTGTAAAATATTGTTTTCCTCTTTCATTTTCCAGAAACCATGGGCAAATACCATGGTATGGTTTGTGGTTTGGATTATTTCAATATAAGGGGTCCCAAACCTAAATAATAAATAATTCCCTCACCTTTCCTATATAAACCCACCCAAGATCCCACTTCCTCCTCACTAAAATCCCTTGGAGTTCGTCCAACCTCTGCCCTACTCTCCCTAGAATCCTCCCAAGGTTCCCCAAGCTCCCAATAATCCTCTCACAAGCCTCTCTCTAGCCTTTGGAAGCACACTTCCAAATAAGGGTTTTTTCTTCCTTTATCATTTTTGTCAATTTTCATTAAGTTGTATTGCCCTTTTAATTTCAATTATGAATGTTGGGGTATGGTTTTGCACCTCTCCCATACTAACCTCTTATTTTTTGAATTATGGGATACCCCTTTATCTCTCATTAAATGCCTCCCATGTACACCTGTTACTATGCCGAAATTCCGAAAGGAACCTTTTTCTCCCCTTCTATATTCAAGCAATACTTTTGTATCATGAATCTAAATTCCTTTTCAGTTATTGGGAAATGTATCTATATGACCTCCTTACTGTCCATTACATGTAAATATGATGAGGAACCCCTTTCTCTCTCATCAACCTTTTTTTTATGAATTCTTATGTCACGCCGTTACGCTGCCGAAATCACACTGATTTTCTAAGCCAATATCATTGTGTAGTGAATACCAGGCCCATGTCTCCATCAAGGGAATTCACCTTAATGCACATTTACTTATTGATTATAAAGTTTCATGTATGAATTCCACATCCCTTAATCGTGTAATAAATGATTATGTTTTATGAATCCATGTTTTATGATCCATGTGGCACACTTATGCATGAAATGAAATCTTTAAGAAGGGTGCGCCCTTTATAGCGCTCCAATGCATTGGGTAAAGTATAGTATCATGATACGTCATGTTCAATGAGTTTTTTTTTACTCATGCTAATTCAAGTGCAACGAGGTTTTACTCGTGCTTCAAGTGCAATGAGGGTTTACTCATGCTCCATGTGCAATGAGCCTTGGCTCAAGCTAATTCAATGTTAAGTGTTGTTGCCACATTTCCATGTTATGATTATCATGCTTTATCATGCCTTTATGTTCATGTTTCTCTTATGCTCTATTGATATTCCTATTGCCTAACATGTATTGTACTCCTCATGTTATTCATTGTGTACTCCCTTACTGGGCTTTATAGATCACCCTTTTCTTATGCATGTCCTCAGGTTATCCCATGCAATGCTAAGTACGAAGGAATGTAGTGGTCTTGTAAAGGAAGTTTTCAATAAAGATGTTGTATTTCAAGTTTAAAGTTTTTATGTAATGATCCTAAGCCCCAAAGACACTAAACCACTCGATCTTCTTTGTTGTATCAAGTGAAGTTTTATTTAATAAAGCATGTTTATGTTTTAATAAAAAGTAGGGTTGTCATATGTCTGCTGCTCGTCTGCATGGCGGGTTGGGCAGTCTTGTGCCATGTGACCCTGCCTGCCGCATGAATAGCACTACATTCCCCTCGAATGTCTTGCTCTGTTTCGTGTGCCCCACACAACTGAACCTGTATCCTGATGTCACCCACTAGATTGGCTAGTCCTCTTGGAAGTCTACATCAACTATCTACTGCCGGATACAGAAGACTCTGAAACATGTCATCTTGCGGAGGGTCTCGCCGCTAGTGACTGCTCAGTGAGGAAACTCTCCACTATATTGGCTCTCTCCAGCATCCCCACCAACATCCGAATGTTTTGGGGAATCGTCGAAGCCCTAATCTCATCCCTGAGTCCCTGCTCAATGGTCCAGGCCCTCAAGAACGAGTCTCGTACCATATCTGTGAAGTAGCGTGAGAGGTCGGTAAACCTCTCTATGTACTATGCAACTGTCATGCTACCCTATTGCAAATGAAATAACTCCTAAATCTGCACTGCATAAAGGGTGGATGGAACAAACTCCAAGAAGAAGAGACTCTCTAAGTCCGTCCAGAGCAAAGATGTCTGTCATGCACCTATAACTTCAAACTCCACCATCTACCTATGGCTGCATGCGGGAGACTCGCAGCTAGAATCACCATAAGGTCATCTATTGTCCCTACTAATCTGAAAACTCTAACGACAGCCTCCATCAAATCCTCATCTTCCTGTGGGTCTGTATCTCCCTGGAACCTGGGCAGCCTCTGTCGCGGGAACTCATGCAACGCACTCAGGTGGCGTGCACTCTCTACTGCTGGGGATAGTGGTATCGGTGGCCCAGCGTGTAGTGGTACCGCTTGTACCTCCGCTATGATGAGGCCATGCACCAAGGCCTCGTTGCTCGGTGAGCACTATCTTGAACAAAACTTAGAACCCTAGCTGGCTGCCTTCATGGGGACATCCTAAAAAAAGACAGGCGTTCCATGGTTAGAACATTTTACCTTGTGAGCTCACACAATGTAATCACAAAGAAAACTTTTTCAAAAGAAACACACATGCTATTAGTGTTTTCGTGCACTGGGTCCGAGATCAGAAGACAGAGTCCTAGTGTATGGATATGTTAGCCGCCTCACCATCATTGGTTTCCCTAAACTAATAGCCACACCCAAAACACATAAAACTATTTCATCACAGAAAAAATGATTAGAGTCCTGTGTTTTGCTTTAGAACAGACTCCTCGGATTCCAATTGGTCATGACCCATCCTCGAGCCCCACGCCGTGACTACCCCATGCCCGCCTTCCATAGGCCAGGGGATGGAGACTAGAACCAAAGGCATAATCCCAATAAAAGGGAAGGCATTGCATTTTAACCTGTAACACACACACATACTGAACACATGCAGCAGAGGAAACAACTGAAAATAAAAACAATGTAAAACTGAATACATAAGTAAGTGTTGAATGGAAAGGGGCCAGAAATACAAGCCCAACAGTAATGTACAACTGCATAAAAGTAAACATAAAATACTGAGTCATCCTCGGAGAATCCCACCTAAAGGGTCTGTACAGATGGCCTTCTCGGCACCTCAGGTCCATCTGTCCGCTCTGTGTACGTCTCGCCAAGTGGTCCACCTCCGGGTACCATCTAGCTCCACAACACTCTACCTCGATCAGTGTTGTTCATCATCTGAAACCATCTCAACGATGTGCGGGCATTGCCCATGCAGGGGTGAGTATAAAGATACTCAGTATGGACCCCGAGACCCCCTATGGTCTCCCATAATCCATGAAGGATAAACCACAGAAGAAAGATACAATCACGATGTATCAACCAACTATACTTAGGTATATTCCCATACATATACCTCATTTATCAATCTCTGTTCGGCTCTAACTCGAAGGTCCAAGCACAACCCAGTCCACATAAAAAGTAAAGTCAATCACATCAATGATAATGATTGAAAGTCAAGACTCAGCTCACCTAGGTCTACATATTTCGTATAGTGATAAAGATGACCAGATGTAGTCACTGATTCATCACAGCTGTCGATCCAATGGAGGATCCCAGTATAGTAGTCATTGCTGCCGAACCCACGGAGGATCCCAGTATAGTAGATGTTGTTGCCGAACCCACGAAGGATCCCAATATAGTAGTCGTTGCTACCTCAGCCAGCTCTAGGATTTCCGCATACAACACGCTCAATTATGGGAGGGTCCAATTAATTGAGAAAATGGGTCGATACATAAACTATCACAAAGTGAAGAGTTGGTGTATCCCGAAGTTCCGTCTCATCAAAAGGAACCCAACGCAAGAGACAACGTGTCAATCGGACGCCTGGGCTGAGAGTTATTGGCTTTTCTCTTCCAAGGGCCCGGTTGAAATTACACTCGTTCCAAACCCAGATTTTTTCCAAAGTTATCCAGAACTCACTTAGAGTATCGAAAAAGGACCACCTCATCGCGAGGATCCTAGTGCCGTAGAGGGTGCGTCAATCGGACACACGGTCTAGAAGATATTCATGTTTAAGAAAAACGGGCTCGGCCTGTGCAGCCCAGTGGGCTGGCGGGTCGGTCCGACCTGGTATGGTTGGTCCGACCTAGCATGGGGTTGGCCCGGCCTGGTGGAGCGCGGTCCACCCAGGGACCCGGCCTGGTGGGTCCGACCCGGTTAGGGGGTCGGCCTGGCCCGATGGTTCGCGACCTAGCCGCAGAACCGGCCCGCGGTTGCCGTCCTGTTCGGCTCGCCCAACGTCGCCGAGCAATGCCACCCCTCCTTGCTTTCCAGCAGGCTGAAGCCGATCGGTTTTGTCCGGCGCAAGAGGCCCGCGGTTGTGGGATGCGGTTCCTCCGCAGCACGACGCCAAGTGGTTCCATGGTCTTCCAAGCCAGTCCGGTAGGAGGTTGGCCGGTTCGCCCTGTAAAGCGGCCCACACATTGAGCTGTGGTCTTACCCCAGCATGGTGTCGAGGAGGAGATGTGGTCCTCCGCCCCAGCCAGCCACAACAAGCTAGTTTTCTTCGTCCGAGCAGCCCGCGGAAACGGGCTGCGTCTCCTCCGCAGCGCGGCGCCAAGAGGGCGCCCCGTTCTCCTGCTTGAGCGTCCCACTCTTGCGGGCCGCGGTTCTCCTCCAAGCGGTCGGTGCGCTGGCGCCGCTTCCAGTCCCCTCCACCTTTGGTCGCCATTGTCAAAATAATCACGAACCAACGGAGGTTCATCGGGCCGTGTTTGTTCGGCTCGTGACCTCCACGTTAGGCAATAATAAAATGGGAAAATACAATCCAATGAATCCACCAACAACTATGTATAATTTTAATCGTATAAAAATTATACAAATATCCCTACCATGTTTCAGAGTTCCTTTTTTGATAACGACATCAATTCGTCGACGTCAGGGTGTGTCCGAGGAGGAAGGTTCGTTATTGGCGACGTTCTACATGGGCAGCGTCTTCTCCCTTGACGCCGATAAAGAAGAAGGATGAAGGTGTTCCTCCTTGGCGTCGCCTCACGTTCTTGCCCCGGTTGAAGAAGGTAGAAGAAGACATGTTGTTGTTCTTCGGTGGAATCAGCGTTCTTCGTTGGAGGAAGGCTCTTCCAATTTCACCGAGGCTCCACCAATTCTCCCAATCAAAAACATTATTCTAACCCAAACATAATAATATAACCGGTATTATTATTCTCACATAATTAATTCAAATTAATTCAAAATAGATGAGCCAACTAATTAATTACATGCTAGAAAAATAAACGAGAGAGTGTTGGCATCTTAAATTAGAGAATATTGATGGTTAAAATAAAAAGAGAGGAGGTGGAGAGTTTTAAGAGTTAAAAGGGGTTTGAAGGAGTTGAAGGGGGAGTTGAAGGGTTAGGGGCTCGTGTTTTCCCCACCACACATTATCCTCTCATGGGAGGTTATGTGGTGTGTGGTCCCCACATCCAACTCTTCTTTGGAGAAAATAACCACCACCAAATAAAAAAGTGTTACACACACATTTTTGTTAAAACTCTAATTTTTAATTAGAAACCCCAATTTATAACATCCACTCTTGACCAAACGCAACTATGTTAAAGGTCCTCTTAAACGAATACCAGTGCTATGTGTTCATCGGTGCCCTCAGAATTCAATTCCGAGAACAAGTTTGAAATATAGAAAAACCTTCACATTCGTTTAATGAACGTACCCAAACAAAACTTCCGAAATTGATTTCAGGTACACCGGGCCACGGAATTAGGTGCCGTCAGAAACTGTAGACTCATAAAATTACAAAGAACTTAAGAAAAAAATTTCCTTGAAATTTATTTGTTTTTTCAATAACATAAATAGAAATATTGAAATTACAATTATTATAGAATTGATGGATGGATATGTTCATTGAAATGGAGTTGATCTATTGTTCTATTATTAATAGATCATATAGTCCACCTAAATATGAAGGCATTTTATTTAATGTTCTCAACTACAAATTGAAAATTCATTATTGGGGGTGTGTGTTTCACCCTTATTTATGTCATTGTTTAAGACATAAACTAATTTAGAATGTTTCATTATGACGTCTCAAATTCCTACTCCTTTTTTTGGAATCTCATTTTTATTTTTTCACATTTCCAATATTATTAGTTATTGACTAAACTCCACATTTTCCTAGGCAATGACATGAATATTTGGAAAATTGGTTTCAGATGTTTAAAACATATCAACACAAAAAATGGAAACTATGATCACTGAATGAATAACATATAAATAAAATATATTTAATAAAATATTAATTTTGAGGATTCATTATTTTTTATCTATGGTCTATATAATAACATAAAATTCCATTGGAATATTTTCCCTTACTAATGGTATGTAAAGATCTTTGGAAATTAAATATTCATTCTTATTGAGATGGTCAAACGATATGTAATTCTTGGCCACATTGTATAAAACAAAGTGATTATCAATTTAGTTCCCAAACCTATTTTTGGATGTAAACCCTTTTTAAAATTGTGAAATATCCATATATGGTTATAATTTTTAGAAAATAATTTTGCTTCATGGAAAAAAATTTCAAAATATATTACATAAATTTATGTTTTTTTATTTTTTTTTTCTTGTCCTAATGGATTTCAGTATGGTTTTCTAAATGTAATTCCAAAAAAAAATCATCTGATAAAAAATCTGAGATCTTATTCATAGTACACCATAAATCCAAATTTAAAAAAAATAACACAGAAAATATATTCCCAAAAAAAATATTTACATTTTATATGGTAGATACAAATAATTTTAACATGATTCATGTGTATAATAACATTGTTCAAAAAAATTCACAACATGCACTTTTCATCCATTATTCTTGTAAAACTCTATGAAATATCCGATTCATGTATATAAGATATTGGTGATCTATAAATCCCATTCAGGGATTAATCAACACATAGCATGATTAAGTTATTATATATCAGTCATGAGTACTTCCATGATGAAATAAAATGGTTTAAAATAAAAAAAATGATCATTAATGAAAGATATATGATGGTGACATTAGTGGAACCTAGGAGTGCTGAAAAATAAAAAAAATAGCACAATAAGCATTAGTAAATGATAGGAACTGATATATGATAACATTTTTTACATAGGATACTATTTCATTCACTATAAGTGGATTCTCCAAAGGTAAAATAATTACTTAATTCATTGGATTGAAATATAATTTCTATCAAACCCATTTCATTCATATAATGTGCATGAATTTTTGTTTCACCTAAACTATATAAGATGGGAACATATTTCATCAATGTTAATTCCATGATTATGATGTTTGTTATTTATAAATGTAATTCACAAATAATGGGTGGATAGTTCCACACATATGACTACACATTTAACAAAATGTGTGTGGGTGCTCATAATTAAAAAGTTCAGCACGAAAAATATTAAGATAATGTTATTAGTATAGTGTGAATATATAATTTCTATTTAAACATTTTAGTGTAATTTAGTGAAATTGTATCATTACATAGGTTCCATAAGGAAATTAAAATAAATCTATAAAAAAACATTACATTCGGATCCAATTAAAATGAAGTGAGGGTAATGGAAATAAAAAAGGATATTATGGGATCCCTTACATTGAGAGGGCTCTTTAAAGAAACTATGAAATATTATTAAGTGATTTATAACAAAATGATATGCATTTAGGGATATAATATTTTAATAAAATCATTATCATTTCTTTTTGAGGTAAGGGGAGTAGGTGGACTGGTGGGTTTTATGGTAAAAAGAAGGGTATTTATTTATTTAGTTCAAATAATAGGTTTTAGAGTCTATATAGTATAATTAGGAAGACCATAGACACTCCAATGGGTTTTATAATGGTTTCATCCAATGTGAATTAGTTTTCAATGATTTATATTCTTATAATCTAAACTTATTAAAATAATTCCATTGGCGATGTAGAAGTTTTTCACCTTTGTAATGAATTAAATATAAAACCTTAAAATATAATATATGATTTTGGGTATTCATTAATTTTTTGTAAAATTAATCAAATAAAATCATTAACGTGGTATTATAAATGAAAAATATAATTCTAGTCTCGGGTATGAGTTAAATTATTAAATAAATTATTTTTTTTGGATTTATGATGTAGTAATACATTCCTTATATTTTTTCATATATAATTACTACCCAAAAATTTATCACTATTCGAATTTCATGAATACATTATATTTATCTAATTTTTATGTGTTGATTTAAATAATAATATATATTAGATTATAATGAATTTCATATGTATTATAATTAAATCATTTTAATCAATATCCCCTTTTAATAAAAAAACATTATTTTTATGGTGATAATAGATTTTTTGACTCTATGAAGAATATATATGGAATTTTCAAATTACATGACCACATATATTCAAATAAATTATATTTAAAAAAATAATTAAAATAAAAAATCACATTAAAAATTACTAGTATTTTCCAAATAGAGTGTCTCAATTTAAACTATATATGTATTTACTAAAAAGAAATAAAATTTTTATATGTTCAAATCAATATATAATTGATAAAAAGTCATAATTTATTTATAAAGTATAATTAAAAGAAAATAATGTAATTAGTATTTTTAAGATGGGAATATAAAATTTCATACTTTTATGGTCTGGATACATAACCACCTATTACTGTGCTGTAATGAATAAATGTTAGTTGTCTGATGGTTCCACTTTCATAGGTTGGTTTAGTGATCATGGTTTTGGTATCATCTCTAAAAATAAGAAAACATTGATTTATTATTGTTTCTGGTGCATCTTCTGTTTAAAAGTTTCTTGAAAATGGTCATTGGAAAGGCCTTGTAATGCCAAATCCATCAGAACCTCTGATAAATGAGAATCACAATGCATATTTTTTTGAGTGAGTTTATTCCATTTCTTAATTAAATTTTATTTATCAAATCCCACAATATATATTAATCCTATTGTTCAATTTACAATATCTATATTATCCATTATTATGAAGTGAGTATTTATTTTCAATACGAAAACATATAAGATATATAAAAAAATTAACCAAGTAGTTCATCTGTTTTATACAACTTTCGTACATGTTAAAGAAATTATAAATTTTTATAAAGAGTTTAATTTGTAAATATTCGCATCATTACTAATAATGAATTCACGAGGAATAGGAAATGGTCATATCGTTATTAGAATAACGTTCAATCATCAATCCAATAGAGGACTAATAATTAATATAAGCATTTGGTTTAATTAAGGAATAAGGCAATAAATTATCCTATGTTGAACCATTAACATGTTAGACTGATATGGTTTGGTAACTGTTTATGTGTCCCATTTATCATAAAAATAAAAAAAATTATATTCGATTAAGATCATAGAACTTTAGTAATTATTAATTCTAGATGTAAAAAGGTACAACAGATAAATGTCATAGTATTTATGGTGGTGTAATTTTAAAAGGTTTATTACATAGTACATTTAATAATAGCAGATATATCATAAAATTAAGGATAAGGGAAAAATTATAAGAGGATGTTACAATGATTAACGACATGAGAATGAAAATTAGAAAAAATTACCACATATTTTGTTATGAGAATACTATATATTCCAAATAGTAATATTCCTCTTTCGGTTAAAGTTAACAACTATATGAAACTATAAAACATTATTAATTTTAGAGAATATTTTTATCTCTATCGTATTATAATAATATACATTAAAGAAGTTGTATAATTAAATTATTTACCATATTCGGTTGTATATGATCATGATATGAGGGAGAACTTGTTGTTTTAATATTTTTTTCTACAAGCTCTAGATACAGTTTTGATTTTAATTATTTATTACATTCCTCGTATAAAAGACTGAATTGAGAGGAAAATTCAATATTTATAATACATGATTGAATATATATATATATATATTTGAATGATTTTTTGGATCAACACCTTCCTTTGGAGTATCTTTTTACAATATTATTATTTAAAATACTATTAATTTGGGTCCTTATGAATCCCTTAATAGAATTAACTGTTGAACTCCAACATAATGGAATGATTTTGGAGGAATAAATAAATTGAGATAAAATATAGTTGATGAAATGGTAGATAAGTCTTGATTGAATTTATATAACATAAGGATTTATTATTGATGACCAAATTATGTACAAATAATCATTGACAAGAACAGGAGAAAACTTTCCATGAGAATGTATTTAATTAAATATTATTTTAGAATAATGTAATGATATTTAAAAAAATGTAATGATTAGAATTTTATTTTTCCCATTTGAAATTCATTTTATAATAAAACATTAATCATATAACTTGGTGATTCAACCAAATATCACTCAATTTGATGAATTTTCTATGTTTCTCTTCCAGGGATGCATATATATGATCAATCATATTTAGTTAACTCATATTTAATAATATGGAAGAAAAATATGTCTATTCAGAAAAAATTATTTTATATTATGGACTGTTGGTAGAATGTTCTATATAGAAACACCACTCTATAGGTCAACATAATTTTTAAAAAACTATAAATTTTTAAAATTTATGTGTGAACTTAACGATGTGACGTGGTGGAAGTATACTCAATTTTTAATATTAGATAGAATAAATTTTATGTAAAATGTTATTTTTGGGAAACAATCCCTCATAGTATCAGTCTAGCATTTTTGGGTTGGTTTTGGTAGTTGATAATACAGGGTCTCATGGAAAATTTTCATATTCTAGAGATGTTGTTGAGAATAAATGTTGACAAAGAACCATGAAAATGGATGATACGATCTGGAGGCATTTAAATAGAAGAGATATAAGGTGGGATTTTTTTTCATTGTTTTCCATATTTTTGGGGTCTAAAATTTGGAATTTGGAGAGCATCATGAAAAATGGATTTCCATGAGGATCACATTAAAATATGGTAAAGGCATGAGTTTTGAAATTATGGGAATATTGAATTGTATTTCTCAGAGAATGAAAGAATGTTGATTGTGAAATTTGAGATTATGACAACCTCTATGATATGAAAATTACAGTGGTTCTACACGATATTGAGAGATTTTCATCATAAATTGTGGAGCTTTGTGATTTTAGCTGATGTGGAACTAACGTTGTATGGATGGTTCTCGAGTCGGTGTAATCACGTATTAATTGGCCTCAACCCCCTTGAGAGAAGTAGATTGACCAAAAGAATAACATATATCTCTAGAATGGCGATGGTGGTTCGCCGAGAAGGAGCTTCATGAATTAATATTGAATTCGTAGAGGTAGTTGAGCTTTGCAAAAGGATGTCACACCGTGAAGGCTAGTTTGGATTTTCAGAGGACATGTGCACCACAAAGGCTTATTTAGAATTTAAATATCGCAATGACTAGTGTGAGCTCCATGAATATGTGAAATATGTGATCTAGAGAGCTCTGTAAACCTGGGAGACTCACAAAGAGGTTGGAGAATTATTTGTGATTTGTTAAAATGGGATTATTGAAATGGTAGGGTTCTTCTTGATTGATTATAAAAATAGATATCCTATTGTTAAGATAAAATTATTATTCATTAGTGGATAAAAGGGCATCGTCAACCGAGAATCTATCTATAATTGGGGCAGTATTCCTTAGTGATAATTAAGAGACCTACATGTCTATAAACTGTGAGTGGATATTCTAAAGAAGCTGTGAGCTCACTTCTGTTGAGAGAATAGTGGGTTCTCAAATTGTGAATGGTTGTAAACCAGGATGGATAGTGAGTCCACTTTGAACATGTATAGATCATTTTGCATATTGTGGATTTGGATAATGAGCATAATTTTGGTGTATGCTTCATGGAAATAGCCCATTGAGGGTGAACCATGTAAAAGTGTTGTGTCACGTGCATACTTTAACATTCATTCATACTCTCCAAAGGGAAGGAGAGAGTGAATGTAGTTTTTTCTAACAATAAAACAAGTTCAAAAGGGGTAGTTTTTTTAGTTTTTTATACCCTAGTTCACACCCTCATTAGTGTATCTACCATAGTGGACCTAAAAAAAACTATATGTATGAAAGGTTAAAATCACCGGTTCTGTCTTAATAAAGGTCACTAATCCCAAGGGAATTCTGATCATCGATAAAATTAATTTTCATCTCTGAAGGAATCAGATGTAACACTACATCTTATCTTTGGGAATGGATGTCATTACATCATAAATTCGGGGTATCTTAGCTGACATCAATAGTGGTGCTTTATCAGAAGCTATAAGATGATAATTTAATACTAACACCATGAGAATTAACACTTTATGTGGATATCTATCCAATGAAATTTATAATAAGGTGATTTAATGAAAAACATCAAATGCTATGTGGGAAAATATGTTGAACATATATGAAGAAAATACAATGGTCAGATAGACAAAGCTGCAAGTGTTGTGGAATAATTATGATGATCTGAAAATAATCCTGAATGAGTCAGTTGATGAATTATTTGATAGGGTGAATATTGTTGGGGATGATATGATAGGTCTTGGGGAAGTCATTTAAGACATAAAAATCATGGAACGCATCAGGAGAAAATGTCCACCTCAGTTCAATCCAAATGTTTCAGTATTGGATGATAAAGATTCCAAAGAGTTGACACTGTAATATTTTCACCGTACCTTGGCTATATATGAAATGAGGAATGATGATAACGAGGCAATGGAAAAGGGAAAATCCATAGAGGTGGAATTCAAGGCCATGAAGAAGCTCACCATTGAAGATACACATGAATAAGAAGATACATATGTGGTTCTGTATTTCTTTTCTTCAAATCAAGAAAGAATAAATGGAATGATTAAAGGGAAACACATACTAAAATTCATTAATTTTGGTAATGGTTGGTCATTTTGTGGCCTGGTTACCTAAAATGTGTCAATATAACAATAATTATGATGATGAATTTGAGATTTACAAGAAGTACTCTTTAGCCTATGTGAATGGGAAGAAACCGTTCAAGAGAAATTTTTTCATGAAAAAGAATCTTTTTTCACAAGAATTTGACTGTTCAGTTGTTTTTATGGTTGAAGAGGTTAAAGAGATTGAAAATTGCAATGATCATGGAGAAAATACGTTGGTTAAAATAGTTATTAGTGATCAAAAAAGGAAGAAGATGAAAAAGTTGAAGATGAATATGTTAAGGAATAATTGATATACAAGATGAGTTTGATGCTACTCTTGAAGAGATTTATTTTTCGATAGGAAAAACAAAGAAATCCCACAATGCTTTCTACAACGCTAAAATATACATGCAACAACAATAAGAAGATAGTATGATCTAATGAATGAAATTGTAAAACTCATATCATAATCACCAAAGAACTCAGAATTGGTAAGTGAGTATAAAATCAAGGTTGAAGAGAAGAATAGGGACATTGGTGGCATGAATAACATAAGGAAATTTCATGTCAATTATATCGATGATCATGATGTGGATAATGACATTCTATGACAAAATTTTATGGACCTTGAAAATCTATTTATTCCCAAAACGTTATTGGGAAAGTATCATATTTAAAATACTAAAATGATGAATGAGGATCCCAATTGTTCAGTAGGAAAGAAGTAGCAATTGAGATCAGATGTTAAGGCTTATTTGGGGGCATGATCAAAAATAGAATGTAGTTAGTATTGAAGCCAAAATACAAATTCCCATTACAAGGATGAATATTAAAGTGGGTACAAAGTAGAATACAGAAATTTAATGAACCGAAGAGACAAATGGCATTAAAGAATTGACATGTAGGAATGCACCTTTCCTCATGAGTTATATATATAGAAATATAGGACACCCACAAAATGTTTGTTCTATATATATGAGATACTGAAGGTCACAATAATAGTGGTCAAAACAAGATAGGGAATAATTCAATAGTACTTATTTTAACAGACACTATTTTTAGTGTAGAGGATTTGGGCTCATGGAACAATATTTCTCTTAGACCATACAGATGAATGTTTCAAAGAGGAATCAAAATTATCACATGTCAAACATCAATGAAACAATAGGTGAGTGGAAAATGCAAAAAAAAATATATTATTAGATGCATTCTGTTAATCTTACTCTAAGAATGATCATAAGTCTCAATATATGATGAGTGTGAAGAAAAAAATATAGACAAAGAAAATACATCAGAGGAGGTAGTGTTCACTAAAATATTCCATAATACATCAAAAACTTATGGGGGATGGATCCTTAATAGTGGTTAATTTTCTCACATGAAAGGCAATAAGGATCTGGTTACTGGCATAAAATATGAAAAATAAGGAGTTTTCAAGTCCGGATTTGATGAAGGACTGAATATAATTGGATTTGGAATGTCCATGTTTAGGGGAAAAGAAATAAGCTATCCTGATAGCTTTTTTTAGAAGGTCTCGGTAATAATTTCCTCATTGTTGATCAAATGCGTGACTCGTGGAATTTAATACGGTGTTCCAATAAGATTTTTTTCAATTAAGGGAAGATATAGAACCTTGATCCTGTAGGAAAAAAATAACAAAGGGAAATCTCTACCAATAATGTGGAGAAGAAGATATGGTTTTTTCCTATAGAGAGAAAGAAAACAAGTTCTGGAATAAATGACTTGCTAACCTACGCAAGACATCCTTGAAAGAATATATAAATTTTTATGTAGCTAGTGACCCCATAATATATCATGGGTTTGTACTCATATATTTGATTCAGGACAATAAGGGAATATCCTCACAAATATGTATACGGAAAAAAGAATAGATGTCACCAACAGTGTTTGAGTGGGTTCATACTGATGCTTGTGGTATTATCACACCAAATTTTTTTATTGAAATAGGTAATATATTCATTTAATTGTTGACTATAGAAGAATGGAATGGGTATTTTTTATATCCAATAAGGTTTATTTTTTCAGATGATCCATGCAGTACCAGAGGGAGTTAGAAAGATTTCATGGGAAAAAATTATGATCTTTTCTACAAATAACGATATGGAATTCACACTCACACGGGTGGAATACTATCTCGAGAAACACATGATAAGGCATGAATTTTCCTCAGAGAAAACTCACCAATAGAATGAGTGGTTTAAAGGATAAATCAGATCATCAATAAAATTTCTAGAATGATAATTATTGAAAAAGTCCTACCATAGAATGTTGGGAAGGAATCATTATTGACATCAGTTTACAGATCTAACTGAGCTCTGTTGTGTCTAATAGAAGGAATGTCTCCATATGTGTTGTGTTATGAAATGAATACAATGTTGAAATACATTCAAATCATTGGATATAAAGGATATATCCTCGACAAGGGAAAACAAGGAAATTGGAGTCTCATAGAGATGAGGGGATATTCTATGGAAAATCAGGAAAAATAAAATCATACAAATTCTTTAACAAGAGGCTATGAAAAATTCATGAAAGCAATGATGTCACTACTGTGGAAAATGAATAGAATACTCAATAGTACAGTGAATAGTTTCTTGGTGAACAAGGTCAAGAGTAAATTAACACATGTGGAGTAGAAGTGTCTGATACTAATTTAGATGATGATACTGATGATGAGCCTGAGGACGTAAAATCTTTATCTGCTCAGAATCCAAGGTGTCAAGATGAAACTGACAGGTAAAATATCAATGGTGATCAGTGTACTCTAGTTCAAACTAGATGATTGGAATATCTGTAGAAAAAATCATTGTTATCTCATTTAGAGCCTAAATTCACTGCTAATGTAGCTAAAGATGAAAACTGGGTTCAGGCTATTAATGAAGACCTATATCAAATTGAGAAGAAACATATGTAGGAGATTATTTTTAGGCATGCATTTAAGACTTTCATATGGACTAAATGGGTCGCTTGAAATAAGATGAATGAAGATAGCATAGTGATTAAAAGAAAAGCCTGACTAGTGTACAAAGGATTCTCCCAGATAGAGGGAATAAATTTTGATGAAAGATTTTCACAGGTATCCAAACTACAGACAATCAGATTATTCCTAGCCATTACCATGAAACGTAAGTTCAAACTGTTCAATATGGATGTCAAATCATCATGCATGAATGGGTTTCTAGAGGAAGAATTGTATATCGAGCATCCATATGTTTTTCTAATTCATGAGGATTAGAACAAGGTTTGTCGACTGAATAAGGCATTGTATGGGATGAAACAAGCCCTAATATCCTGGTACATGAGGCTTCATTAGTATTTGAAGAAACTCTGTTTCCAGCATGGTGGAGTTGACTACAATATCTATTTCATCAATGACAGTAATCAAAGGGTTGGGGCGCTGGATTATATCGATGAAATTGTTTCTGAAACTTATTCCAGGGTGCATGCATCCGTCACATAGAGGATGCAATGTCGTTTCCCTGCATTCCCTCTTTCCAAAGGTGGGAGGCATCTGCTTCTTATTCTGGGACGCCTTCTCCTTAATCTAAACGGGATGATGGAATGTCGTATCTTCCTTATGTGGATTCCTCCTCGGAGCTCTTCATGTAGTCCGGGTCTCAATCATAGATTTAATATGTTTTTCATGAAACTCTTCCCGGTGCCATATCTTCAAGGACACCAATTAATTACGCTGCTTCTGTAAGGACATTCCAAGGGGTCTTTTTAGGGCATCAACCTTAATTTAGGGGAGTAGTCACGTTGGGAACCAGTCGCGTGTCTTGACACTAGGGGATTGTCATGTCTGACTTATGTCCCTTATTATAGGGCATCTTGAGGGCGCGGAAGCCCGAGGAATCCCACTTCAAATGCGAGGAATCATATGTCATTGGAATGTATCTGAGGTTTTCTTCACCTTCCAATGTTTAACATAGTGTATGCTTCAAGTTTAAAATCCAACAGAGATGGATCGGACTGGTCGGAACACTGAATAGAGTGGATCAGATAGAGGAACACCCTAGAGGGAACACTGATACAGAGGCCAACATGTGGGTGTCTTCTCGAATGTTGTTTGATTGAATTGGGAGTAGGGGTGGCATGATCCCACCGGGAAGTGGCATCCTGGATGAGGATCAGGATAGGTGATGGAAGGTTCTGTGAATTTGATGGTAAATGGGATGGAACCGTCATAGGGTGATGGTTGTTTTGGACATGAGACTCGAGATGAATTTTTACGTACAACCATGACATGGAATCAAATTCCACATATTTTTATGGGATGATGGGACACCTAAGGAGGCGGCCCATGAGAATGGACGCATGGATGGGACCCAGGGGAAGTGGAACCTCTGGGTTGGGGAATGAGAATCCCAAGACACATGGGATCGAATGAGAGGTCAATATTAAATATGAGTTATGGGATTTAACCTCGTGGAGTCTTCCTACATATCTTCATGGAAGGGAATCAAAGACAACGTAGTTTAGATGGAGAATACAGTTTAACGTCATGCAGGACGGGGGCGAACCGAAGTGTAGGGGGTCAGAACAATTGGTTGGTGGGATTGAACCTTATGGAGGCTTCTTACATACCATTCCTTGACTTGGATAAAAGTACTCGTAGTTCGGGATGGGTAGGGTCTTACACTCTGAGGCAGTCCAAGGTGTTGGTGAACCGACGTGAAGGAGGTCGGAATGACTGGTTGGTGGGCTTGAACCTCATGGAGGATTCCAACGTACCATACCTTGACATGGATCAAAGTTCCTGTAGTTTGGGATGGTATGGGGCTTACACTCTAAGGTTTCCCAAGGTGTTTGGTTCTTCATCCTCATGGAGGCTTCCTATGTACAATGTCTTGAAATGGATCGAAGTCCTCGTAGTTCTGGACGGTATGGGGATTACACTATTAGGTGGCCCACGGTGTTTGGGGCTTGAACCTCATAGAGGCTTCCTACTTTTCATGCCTTGACATGGATCAAAGTCCCTGAAGTTCGGGATTGTATGGGGCTTACACTTTGAGGTGGCCCAAGGAGTTTGGGGATTGAAACTTGTGGAGGATTCCTACGTACCATGCCTTGACATGGATCAATGTCCCCATAGTTCGAGACAGTATGGGGATTATACTCTGAGGTGGCCGAAGGTGTTTGGGTCTTGAACCTCAGGGAGACTTTTTACGTACTATACCTTGACATGGATCAACGTACCCGTAGTTCGGGAGGGTATGAGGCTTACACTCTGAAATGAACGGAGCTGTTTGGGGCCTAAACCTCACGGAGGATTCCGACGTACCATACCTTGACATGGATCAAAGTACCCGTAGTTCGGGATGGTATGGGGATTACACTCTGAGGTGGCCCATGGTGTTGGTGAACCAACGTGAAGGAGGTCAGAACGACAGGTTGGTGGGATTGAACCTCGTGGAGGATTCCTACGTACCATACCTTAAAATGGATCAATGTCACCATAGTTCAGGATGGTATGGGGCTTACACTCTGAGGCGGCCCAAGTTGTTAGGGGCTTGAAACTCATGGAGGCTTCCTAAGTACCATGCCTTGACAAGGATAAAAGTCCCCGTAGTTCGGGATTTTATGGGGATTGCACTCTGAGGCGGCCCATGGTGTTTCATCTTAGTCAGCGCTTGCTCTATCCTCATGTGAGTCATGCTCGCTGTGAGAAACAAGAGATAACAAAGACTGGACGATCACGTCGTGAGAGGTGCGTCCATGGGAAATGAAGCAGGTCTTATGCATGGAGTGGCCCAAAGAGGTAATAGGGGCTTACACATGGTTAGCAGCCCGAGAAGTCGGGGATTACTACAGGATGGAGGCCCAAGGGTGAAAAAGTGAAGTTGGAGAGGGACTCGGTACCTGAGAAAGGAGAAGCATTGTTCCCTACCATGCCCTTCGCTGGCCCTAGGGACGGATGATTATAGGAGGAACAGAGATACTGCCTCCTACATGGAAATAAAGGGGCTTACCCCAAGGTGGTTGCCCTCATCTCATGGACCAACACCACTCCAATAAGGAGGATATCATCCCCTGTGAGGGGTGATCCCATACCCGTGTAGACGAGTGGACATGAAGAATTTCCAATGCGGGGGGGGGGGCTGCTTGCGAGGCACGGGGAAAGGTCACAGTTTAACATCATGTGTTGAGGACAATGGCAATTGGTAGTTTAACATCCTATAGCTCGGACGAGGTGGGTTTTTTCCTCACCCCTAGGGTGTACATAACTGTAACCCTCTGCTCCTTGTGGGAGGGAAGGAATTAGAAATGCCATTTCAAAGGGTGTCTTGAGAGAACCATTGAGGCGTCCATTTTAACGTGGCTATGTGAAGAAGAAATAGCAGATAGAAAGCCTATGAGAAGAAGCTTGAGGCAGAGCAACGCAATGGGTAGTGTTGTCCAATGGACTTTGAAGTTACTTTTTTCGAGCCTAAAAGGTTGTACAGGGAAACTGTGCATGATGTGGATGCTCGGGGCATGAGAGGCACCCGCGTATGGCATCCATAAAAAGAGAATTGGGAGCTCGCGCAATTGGGGCGCCCGGGGAGCACCGAGATGAGGGGTCCCTGGGGAATTGTGAAAAACCATTGAGGGTTGCACGAAATACGTATACCTAGGCACAAAACACTGAGCTGGTGAGAAATTGGTGATGCCTTCACCGAATTGGAGCCGGAGTTTTGCGCGCAACTAGAAGACTTGCACGCAAGGTGAAGAAATTCACACAAGTGTGAGAGACTGCATGCGATGACCGTGGTGCGCGCAATTTAAGGGATTGCGTGAAATTGGAAGTGTTCTGCGCAATGGAAGGGGTTGCTTGCAATGGAAGGGGTTGCACGTAATTGGATGAGATATAACGCAAGGGGCGGACCCTGAAGTGATTGGAATTCTATCTAAACCATGGGAATCTTAGGCGAAGGTGGACTTCAGGGTGACATGGTGCGAAAAGAACCGTACCTAAAGGCCATCTAAGTGCGCATAGAAGACGAATTTCACGCATGAGAGCTGGTTCAGATTCCTTCACCCCGAAGTGGAAGGGGGTCGCCTTCTATTTAAAGGCATCCAGGGGCGCGGAAACCTTGTTTTCATCGAAAAATTGCGTGATGTATGCAGCGGCGTGAAATGTTGGTCACACGGGGTGGGGCGTGAAATATTTTTCCCCCACACCAAATCAATTTCGTGAATCCCAAAAGAGTCTGCATGGGCCATAATTTTTTTGCACACCTATGAATTTATTTGGCATGACCCCTCCGGGCCCCCTTGAATTGGGTCCTTGGGTCCGAATATGATTCTCATTGTCATTTCGAAACCTTTTTCAACACTTGAGAGCTTTTCGGTGTCTAAAACATTCCCCCTTATAATTGGATTGGCGAGGGGACTCAACGGTCGAATTCTGAGGGAAACACCGAAATACAGGGCTCTGTGGGTTCTACACGTGCAAAAAACTGAAGCAGTGCTTAAAACACAGGAATGCGCAGAATCCGCTTTTGCATGGGTGAGTAAACCAGGATTTTCTCATAAAAGTAGATGTGGTTCCCCATCCTCGGACGAATTTTCTCGCGCGACAGGCTCCACGCTCTCATATGTGAAACATTCTACATCCATGCATGAAAAAGCCGCTCCGACTGGGCAAAATTAAACCGAGATTAGCACTCATTTTACGTGCAAAATCGGGTTTTTTCGTGCCACTGTTTGAAATTTAGTGGAGCCCTCTTATTTTTTGTGCCACCCTCTCCTACTTCGCGCCAACCACCCAAACACTTGTCTGATGAAGATGGCCGCAAATTAGGCTGGTGAGGGAGAAGCCACTGCTCGAAGGGATGAAATGGTGGAAATCTCAGAGGTTTATGGTTCCTAAAAGATTGTTTCAAAAAACCATAACCTCATCAACATGCTAACACCTTCCCAAAAAGTGTATTTCATGTCCAACAACCTTCCACTGTGGGACTTCAGCATTCTAGAGGAGGTCCCCCTACTGGGCTTGGAGGTGGATACACTGGGGTCATGGGTGACCTGTGAGGACAATCTTCCTTTATAGAACATTACCAACAATGGTCATCCTCCTAGAGAAACTAGGAACACAGATGTATATGTCCTAAATCCCTGGACTTGGACCATTGTAGGGGGTAACCCTTTTTCGGAGAGCTCCTTGGCCCTCTACGCAAGAACCTTTCGTCAGAGCATCACAAATGAGGCCAAAGGCTAGCTGCAGGACTGGGACCTACGATCTGGAGGAAACTTCACCAGCGAATGGGCTTGGGCATACTAGGTTCACCATACATGTGACTAGTTTGGGGCCGAGCTACGACATATTGGTTTATTTAAGGTGGTATGGACATCGCAATTTCACTTCTTCCACCAGCACGAGCTCGGTCCAGAGCGGTTCACCCGGTGGTACCCTGATACTAATAAATTACATCTCTATCATGGGGAAGTAGGTATCAGTATCTGAGACATTTAATACATCAGGGGTATCCCTTTGGAGGGCCACCAATTCTACGAATTACTTCTGCCGATGAACATGTGGGGATACAGATCATGAACCCCCATATTGACGTGGCACCTGCTGGAGCTTACCAAAGAGAATCTAGGGGTCATGGACTTCCTAAAGGACATGGCCTAGAAGGACTAGTTTATCTTGTTCGTGGAGAGGTATCTGGAATCCAAGATGCTAGGGTGGGGGTGTGGGTGTCCAACCGCGGAATAGTGGAGCAAGAGTGGACCACATTGGAGGGTCCTGGAGGCGGGGCACTATCAGTCATGGAGATACAACATAAACAAGAATCGGTACCCGAATGCTCGGTACACTGGATTTCTCACTACATTCATGAGTGGGAGGATCTCGTCGGTGAGGGATGCAAGGATGGGTGTTCGTCCAGCGACCCAGGTGATGGCTAGCATCATGGCTGCCAACAAAAGGTCAATTTGGGAGACCCTGTGCTGGCTCGACGCTACGCCATTTTGGGACACATCTAGAGTGGGGGATCACCTAGGAGAGTTTGTGGCCCCTACCATATTTTCCATGTCTAGGTTGCAGCTCATTGTGGAGGATACACCATCCCGAATGACATATGTCATCCAGGCAATGGCATGCGACCCTCCCTGCTAAACATTGATGGGGTCAGGATAATGACGCTCAATAAGGATAGAGTAAGGATCATAATTGGTAACCATAAAAACATTGACATTAACCCATTCCCCAACCCAATAGGCTAGACAATAGACAATGGGCAAGGCTCACTGGAGTAGAAGGAGTTCTTCCAAAGCATCAGAGATATGGTGCATGTGGCCCGGATCAATGGGATGATCTTCTGTGAGCCTTATATGACATCCTGGTTTGCCAGGCAATTCAGGTGCCACTAGAGAATAACGAAAGAAGTATACACCGATGTCTAAGAATAAAGGAATCCTTGTGTCCTCCATCAACTGTGGCTGATGTTCACGACCTATGGCTCTAGAGACATCATCACCTTTCATTCTACTAGAGTAGATGTTGGCCTCTCAGCCGAGTATGCCGAAAATTGGGCCATAGAATACCACAAGGGGCTGTTGAGAAAGCGAGTTCGGCAACTCAAGGATTCCAGTGTGGAACATGAGCGATGAGAGAGCCGGCAGAGTTCCAGTAGAGGGGGGTGATCAGAATCGTGTCAGACAACGGGGCCAGCATAGGTTGGGACCATAGCAGCGAGGATGTCCCATGGCATGGAAATGCCCTCTTCGTCTAGAGGAGGGTCCCACGAGGTGGCTAGGGAACTTACTAGGAATAAAATAAGATATATACTTCAACCTTCATGAGATTCCATTTTCCTCGCGCTATGGTCAGCTTGGATAACCCTATGACAGTTAGTGAGAACTGAAGCCCTCTGGTAGAATATAGTGCGAGAAGAGATCTAGCTTCTAGAATTCGGGATTGTTCAGGTTTTCAAGAGATTGAAATTCCATCGACGACATGCGAATCTGACATCCATGTACATGTACGCACGTCAAAGGGGTCGACTTGCGGAGCCACCTTTCTTGGTGAAAGTGATGCTCAGCCAGGAGCATGATCTGTAAACAATGCCGCGGGGAGATGATGACAGCAATGATGAGTCAGAGGGTATCAAGATAGCAGAGGATGAAGAAGAAGGATAATGTGAAGGAGAAGGTAAAGGAGAATATGAGCCCAAAGGTGAGGTGTCTCTGGGGGCATCCCACCAAGGGAGTCTCTGAGAGAGTGGTGAGATCTTCGGAACCTTTATGGATGTGACTGAACTGGTCAAGGTATGCTTTAACCCTTATCTATCCTCCTTCTTTATCCACTTTCTTTTTCAATACTTAATCCACCCACCTTATCTTACTCAAATGCATATTGGTGATGATCAAGCGTCCCAAGTCGAAGGAGGTGGAGAAGCGCCAATGGAACTAGGTGGGGTACCAATGCCTATTATCAAACTGAAGAGCGCTGAGGGATCCCCCACTATGACACCTCCCGAAGTGGACAGAACACTGGAGACCGACACCTTGGGTTCGTGTAAGTTCGTTGATTCGATACTGGTACTTACCATCAGATGAATTAATTGATCAGGGTGCTCATTGTCTGTATACTTATCATGGAATTTGAGGCTCGTCAGCCTGCTGAACCTGAACCATCCACGACTGAGCCGATGTAAAATGTACTGCCCAATCTAGGGCATGCCTCCCAAACCATGTTGGATCTGGCGATTGGTGATCAGGGAGCAGTTGACACTAGTGGTGCTGTCATCGAGGCAGGGCCAGAAGATAACGAGGGTCCCACCAAGGTTGAGGCGAGAGAGGAAGGTTGCTTAAACGCTGAATAGCCCAACCCCCCTGGGAGGAATCTCTGAGGAGGACCCAACTTCTAGCCTATTGGATATCTTTCTTGTCTATCGGCCCACTGACCCTGAGTAAATCGATGATTCAAAATCGGAATTGGCCGAGGAGAGTCAGATGACGTGACACATGGGGTGGTAGTGCATATGCCATTTTCTCAATCATCCTTAGATGGAATGGCTGAAGCGGATAGGGTCACTCCACACTTGGCTACGTTTCATGTGTGCTGGAGGGGAATATGATCAATGTCTTTACGTGACGGTCCGTGATTACATGGCTGAGAATATGCACGAGAGTATCCGGTGTTCCTACGTCACCCAGTGTTCGGAGGAGTCAGGGAGTACTGGGGAATTTCTGAAGGTGGATCAGGAGGTCTGATGCCTTGAATAATAGGTGAAAAAAGGAGATATTCATTGTAAACTGTTATAAGATTGTGGAACAGTTGTGGGCCTATCTGGCAGATTCCCAGGAAAAACTAGTGGATGCAAGTAACCAGATAACTGAGCACCAAACTGAACAGGCATGGGCACGAGCTAGTGTCACCGAACTGCACTCCACATCAACTGATGATGTGGGAGTCCTTAGGGGGTGGGATGCAGTTTAAGAGGCCACCAGCAAGATGGTAGCGACATCAGAAAGATCCATCCAAGAAGCTGACCCCTAAGGGCCATGTTTTGGCCGAACCCATAAACTCATTTTTCATTACTGCTTATTATTTTGTACTATATGTATGGAGAAATTTATTTACATATCCCTTTAGTTAGTCAGGTTCAACCATAATCCCAAAACAAATAGAAATCCAATATTAATCTCATGTGGGCCGTACAAGATGTGAGAAATAAGGGATTCCCATACTATCACTTCATGTGATTATGGGAGAGTCAACCATGCTTCGGGGATTTGAAATTAGAATCCGGATTTCTGAGGAGAAGATGGAGGCCTAATCAAAGGAAGATTACCTTAGACTGGTCGATATACCGTCTTCTCAACGCGCTCTAGCGCACGAGAAGGGAAATGGAAGGGGCATTGGAATCAGTCCGAACATAGGGGAATGAAAAATGTAAATCATGTTACACGTATTCAGATCATTGTGGGAGGGTGTGTAAATAAAGGATAGTTGTTGACCGTGTTCGAAACCCAATATCCCAATTGCATTAGCATGAAATGCGGCAACAAATGAGGGTCAACTGCTGACCATGTTCGCAACTAGAGACCTAACTCAAATATCATCTGTCTGTTTTTTAGAACGTTGGAACAAGAAAGAGGGTGGACCATAGGTCGAGAATCTATACTGTTTGGGGGTACCTTCAGATGTGAAAGAGGGTTAGGATCCAAATAAAGGGTGCACACAAAGCGTGGAAGATGAAGTGGTGGTTTTTTCGAATAGAATCCAAAACTCATGAAATATGCCACTATGGTGGAAGAACATTTGGTGGGAACATTAATCTAATAATGGATCATTCCTACACTAAGATAGGACCTATCTAAGGTGTCAATCCATGGGTCCGATGGTGAGAAAGGATGATATTTTTGATTCACAGGGCTGGGCCAGAGAGGAATTGTCTGGGCATTCCTACGTATTCCATAATGATAGAAATAAATCCATACATAGTTATAGAAATGTTCTTATTTTACGGTCATAGAACTCGGACAGGGGATCAGAAAATAATGTAGGGGACACATGGTAAGGTGATTATGAAACACAATGTGAATAAGTCTGAATTACCATGTGTTCCTTAGGTAAGTGTTTAGGATGAGGGTCAGAACAAGAATGGTCGGTTGGGCCCATGGGGAAGTGCCCGAGCATTCTTACGTATCCGATGAGAATGAGAATCATGCCACACATAGTTCTCAGTGGTAGCATGGTAAGGTACCTGTGAAAAGGATGAAAGGGGTGTGCAGGTATGGCCCTCACACCAAAATAAGGATTATTTTATGTATCTTGTTTGTCCATTATTGTGAATGGTTTATTTTGGAAGTGATAGGCCTAGGGTAAAAATTCTCAACACCGCCATAAGAATAAAACCATATACAAGAATTGACAAATGGTATGGTGGTTGAACGATACCCAACACGATATCCCCTATGATGAGGTCATCACAATGTAGTGTCATTTTTCATCGTGCGGCCAGGATGATACTATCACAGTTTATCGTCATGTGATTCGACCCGACATCACAGTTTAAGGTAATATGGAGTTGACCTGAAAAAGTGCAAATGATGTGATAAATCATACCAGGCATGAATGAAGATGAGGTCCACATAATCACCGTGTGCAATTACTAAAGAGGAGACTCGGGCAAACAGGATAAAGGGCAAGAGAAGCTAGCTCCCAGCTGAGATGGACCCAGAATCATGATGTCTGAGTGACCCCACATATCCCATGAGGATGAGGATCAAGACACACGTAGCCCTCAGAGAAGATCCCAGTTATGGTCTTTTCACTCAGATTGCGGGATCCCCAAAGGACTCCGTATTGAAGCTTTGTCTGCCTAACGTTTAGAGGTGCATGGAGGGATAGTTCCGGGAGTGTCGAGATTCCACTCGGACATGAAGGGGTGGAAAATAATGTGAATCATGTAAAAACATTCAAGGCCTGATGGGGCTATCTTGACAACAGAGGATTACTATTATCCATGGTCGCAACACATCATCCTATTGCGTTATCCTGAAATGGGGAAAAACAAATGAGCGTCGACTGATGACCATGTTTGAAATGCGGGACTTGTATCAATCTTTGTTTGAAGCCCTTGGGGGCGTTGACCCATAACGGTAGGAGATCCCTTAAGCCTAGAATACATGCCATTTTGGGGTTCCCTTCGGGTGAGAATAATAATGGGGGCCCAAATTAAGGAGAACATGAATCTTGAAAAATGGATGGAAACATGACCATGTTGAATCCGACACTCCATGTGCTAGACCAGAGTGCTCTTAGACACATCGACAAACTACTGTAAAGGGTCGTGGGGCTCGACATGAGAGGGGTTGGACTGGAAATATAATTGTTCTGGAGGTCCTACATATCCCATAAGGATGGGAATCAAGCTACACATAGTTCTTGAAGATACAGTTTAATGTCATGCCGGATGACATACAGTTTAACGTCACACGGGACGACATACAGTTTAACGTCATGTGGGATGACATGAGGTTTAACGTCATGCGAGATGACATACAGTTTAATGTCATCCATGATGACATACACTTTAATGTCATGCAGGATGAAATACAATTTAATATAATGTGGTATGACATACAGTTTAACGTCATACGAGAGGACATACAGTTCAACATCATGTTGGAAAACACACAGTTTAACTTAATGAGGAAGTACATACCATTTAACGTGATGAGGGACGACATAAAGTTTAATGTCATGTGGGATGACATGTAGTTTAACATCATGTAGGACGAGCGTGCAGTTTAGGTTCATGCAAGACCGACAATTTAAGGTTGGGCGGGACTGTAATCTAGTTTAAGGTCATGTAGGACTCGTAAGGGTCAGGAAAAGTATTGTTTAAGGAACATGGAATTGGTGGGAGGAGTTATACGCTCACCGCCCATGGTCACTGGTGAGTATGCAACATTGGGATCAACCTTATGAACAATGAAAGTTCCTTCCCATTTGGGCTCCAACTTGGGTGGTTTCCTACTGGGGATCATTGACTTTCTCAGAGACAACACCAAGTCACCATGCAGGAAAGAGCATAGGCAAACCCTCTTATTGAATGCTCTAGCAATCCTGCTCTGATGCATTTCTAGGTTGTGCAGGGCACGAATCATATTCTCATTTAGTGCTTCCAATTTATCTAGAAATATTTCATCCACTCTATCTAGTGCTTTCTAGTCATGGACCGCTGTGCGCAATGAGGGAAACTGAATCTCAATGGGCAGGACGGCCTCAGTTCTGTATACCAGGGAATATAGGGTCACATTGGTGGAATTGCGAGTCATCGTCTGATAATCCCATAGGGCTTTGGGGATCCTATCCGGACAACACTTCTTATTCAGACCATCCATTTTCAACATGATGTTAGAGAGGGTTTTATTGAATGCCTCGATCTATCCATTTTCTTGTGTGTGATAGTGGGAGGTATAGTTAGAGGGGATGTTGTACCTGGAGTAAAACATTTTCAATTTGGCTGCTCAGAAGTTGTTTCCATTATCTGTGAGGATAATATAAGGTACTACAAACCGATGGATGATATTGTAACTCAAGAAGTCAAAATTAGAATGGTCCCTGACTACCTTGAGTGGAATCACCTCTACCCACTTGGAATAGAAATTCGTAGAGGTCAGAATTATTCGGCATCGATGAGATGTTGATGGTGGGTATGGTCCTATGACATCTAATCCCCATACTAAAAAGGGCCAAGAGTAACTTGTAGTGTGGAGAGGCTCCAGTGGCCGGCGCACAAAGTTATCATGAACTTGGTAGGCATGGAAACTGTTGGTGAACTCAATGCAGTCATGGATCATGGACGGCCAAAAATACCATAATCTACATATCTGGTGAGACAGTTTTGGCCCTGCCTGATGGGCACCACAAGAACAGGCGTGAATCTCTTGCGTGAACTGTGGAATCTAAACCCCCTAAAAGCAATAGAGGAGAACACCATCTAACCTGTGCTTATAGAGGATTGGATCGTGACTGGGACCGCTATGGAGAGTAAACTATACTGCATGATGTCGCATTCACTCGTTCTCAGCCCGTTATGATGGGATATTACTATGTTGGACGTATTAAACCAAGGGTGTGCTTCAATCGACAATAATTTCGATCACTACATCCGGACGACCCGGGGGTCCTAACCTAGAGCCACCGACAGTAAGATGACTTACCTGTGGGCCATCATCACCATCTATGGTAACATCATTTATGACTCTCCGATTCTCCATGTGGATAATCATATCATCATGTTCTAACTCTATATGTGGTGCAGCTATTCTGGCCAAACCATCTGTATGACCATTTTGTGACTGAGGGACATGGACAACCTCAGGTCGAGATGAGAACTGATCCATTAGCTGGAGAGTGCGTTCTAACAATGGTATGAGATCTGGATTCCTAAAAACATTTTCGTCATTGACCTACTTAATGAAAATCTAAGAGTCCACGTTCACATGAAAATGGGGTACATCGATCTCGAGGGCCAGCTCGTGCCAGTAATGAGGGCATGAAACTCTGGATTGTTGTTAGTGCAACCTTCTAACAATAGGAATGAGTTTGGAAGAACGGCTTACACTGTAGTGATAAAGAAGATACCCGAGCCTACATTGTTGAGCCTAGGATAACTAATCCTCCTACCGGTGGGGCTCCAGGAGGCTCCATCAAAGTGAAATTGCTAGCATGAGACAACCTGATCGACTGAGAGGATTACCTCATTAGGAAAATCCATGTCTAAGGACTGGTCCTCAGAGGTTGGATGTGCAGCTGGAATGTTTCCCAATGCCTACCCTTGATAGCCTTCTTGAGGGACGAATCTGATATCAAACTGCTGGAGGATTACCGCCCACCGTGATAGATGGCCGGTGAACATGTGGAGATTCAGAATATACTTCAGTGGGTCTACCTGAGAGACCAACTGTACCTCATGGTGTTGTAGGTAATGTCGCAGTTTCTATACTTCGAATACCAGTGTGAGGTATCTCTTCTCAATGGGAGAGTATCTTGTCTCCATATCGATTAACATGCGACTGAGGTATTATATGTTGTTCTTTATCCCCTCATTGTTCGTCTGGGCGAGAAGGGAACTGAGGGGCCATTCTAGGGAGGTGACGTAGGGGACCAGCGGTATCCCTGATATGGCTGGAATCAAGATCGGAGGCTGAAGCAGATACATCTTGATTTCTATAATGTCGGTCTAGCACTCTTCATTCCATTCGCAGGCAGAGCCTTTCTTCATGATCCGAGGGAAGGGTTTACACTTCCTGGCCAGATTCACAATGTATCGGCGCATGTAGGATATGTGGCATTGGAGACCTCGATACTCCCGAATATTACTTAGGGATGGCATCTAGCTAATGGCCCTACTCTTATATGGGTTGATCTCGATGCCTTGGTGCCTGAAAACAAATCCAAGAAACATGTCTGAGGTGACCCCGGAAGCACACTTCAATTGGTTCATCTTCAGGTGGCGGGAACGGAGGAAGCTGAACAATTTCTCAATATCCTTGAGATGGTCCTGGAACTAGAAAGACATGACCACCATATCATCCACATAGCACTCCACCAATGTCCCGAGTATTGGCTTGAATATCTGATGCATGGTCTGCTGATAGGTGGCACCGGAATTCTCCCGGCCGAAGGGCATATCCTGGTAACCAAAAGTACCTTGGGGCTCCCTAAAAGCTATGGTTCATTATCCTCGAGGGCCATCTGAATATTTTTATACCCAGAGTAACCATTAAGGAAGGAGAGGTTTTGGAACCCCGTCGTAGAATCAATCAGGGGCTCCATCATAGGAAGGGGAAAATCGTTCTTTCATAAATTAGTGGTTGAGATCACAGAAGTTGATACAGACTCTAATCTATCCATTCATCTTCCTAAACAGTACAATGTTTTCCAGCTATTTGGGGTGTTGGACATCCGTAATGAGGTCGGCCTTGATTATCTTGTCATATTCGGCCTCGACCATGGAACCATGAGAAGGGTGCATCTTTTTGGGAGGCAACTTGAATCTGAGATGATTTGCTGGATGGCCGAGGCGGTGGACAGGTACCCGGGGATCTATTCCCAGAATCTCATCGTAACTCCAGGAAAAAATGTCACGATGTTGTTTAAGGATGTCTATGTACCTCTGCTGCTCCTCGAGGGGCGTGACGACACTGATCAATGTGGGTCTCAGGTCTGCCTCACTTCCGAGGTTCACCTGTACCAACTCGTCGACCATGGAGGAGGCACCTTCCTCAAAGTCAAGGGGTGTCCTCCAAATCATCTTCTTCGCTTGTAGAGGAAGGATTTGTAGTCGGAAAAGCTTCCTATGGGACAGAAAAAAATGACGGGAGGATGGTACTGGCTTTAGCGGTAGTGGTTATTTCATTGGGGAACACCGATATCCTGAGACCATAGTGAAGAAGGCTGTCGACCCGACCCCATCTGGTCTCTGGCCCAAGGGGCCACGCATGATAATTTCAAATAAATTGTGGCGCGTCGGCTGGATCCTACTTATTCTAGCCCAACGAAAGAGACAAGTATGACGTACCGCCACTGTCTTGAGTTGGATGTCCTGATACCTGATTGGAGTGGGAGGCTTCGGGTTCACTGGAGTGTGATTTGTATAAGAATATGATCTGATATTCCAACTCCACACGGATTTAGGATAATGGTTCCCCTTTGTCATGGAAATGATAAGACATTTCTCCATATCGTGGTTTGTGGCCTCCAACCGATGCATTGGGAAGATGTATGTGTCATTCAGACCTGCCCATGGTCCAGTCATAATGGTGATGGGCTCAACTTTACATACCTAGACTTGTTTATCCTTCCTCTTGTAATAGTCAGCTTCCAAATACCAGGCATCAAAAGAGGAAAAAGGAGACGCATCACCTTAGAGTACACCCACTCGACCATTAAGGGAGTACATGAGGCATTAGTGATAGGATGAAGGGACCGACACATGAAGATAGAGCCATGGATTTCCCATAAATGCATTATACATGGTATCTTGAGAGACAACCATGAACTCGATGCTGACGACTAGGCTACCGACCTGGGTCTTTTGACGGATCATGCCGACTGAGGTTTGCTATGTCCTGTCATATCCCTGGATCCTTAAAACGGAGGGAGTCAGGTCATCTTTGGATAACCATGGCTTCCACAATGTCTGTGTCGGGATAAGGATGGTCCTGGTGCCGGTGTCAAAAAGACAATGGATAACCTCCATGCCATTAAATTGACTGGTGATGTACATCAGGCGGATGTTCCCCTATATTGTGGATCCTTAATCCTATCCTATGAATGAAATGACAGCCTGACATTCAACACTCTAAACTGTTTCAGCATGAAAAGATTCTGTAGTTACTACCTCCATCTCAAACTGGTGGGGGTTACTTAAAGCCCTGATGAGTGATTTGTGCATATCTGGAGACAATAAAAGGGCTTCAAGGATGGAAAGCCTCACTGGGATGCTGGCGAGGAGTCTGAGAACGTCGTACTTCCATGAAAGGTGTGAACCTCTACTTGCAAGAAGTCGCTCTGTGATGGAAGGAAGACCGGGCCCTACAGGCTGGACCAGCGACTGACTGGTAATGGGAAAATCTCGTGATTCCCTAGTTGATGTCGGGAGAGGAGCTGTCGGGTGAAGATAGGACGACTAAGATACGACTATAGTGGGGAGAAGCTGGCTGCGGCACGGTCGGAGTGGTTCTGCCTGATCCAGTAAGACAAATGGCAGTAGAGGTAGGCCTGTCGACACCAGATGAGGAGGCTATGCGTACTGGGATCTGCACGGGGCCTGATTTCTGGTCTCAGTGGCATGCACGGCCTGGAAGGAGGTTCCAAATGACGTACCCCAACAACCCATATGTCTGCGGCTCCACCGACATTGGCATTGGCTGGAGAAGTTGGGGAGGTTCTCCTCGCACTCCCCCTCTCCATGAGTCATATAGGGGTTTAACAACTCAATGGCATTGACCGAAGCATACCATTGACTGTCACTTGTACAGTCATCCAACACTAGGTAGATTCTAGGGGGGATCCCAATATTTGGGGGAATAATGTTGCCACGAGTGTAGGAAAATGAAAACCCTGGCGGGGTGTATTGCTTTTTCTTGTGTCGCCGATGCTTTCTCATCTGAGAAGTGGCTGACGGAGATGATGATAAAGAAGTGGTGGTCGTAGCTTCTGATGTCTCCGACTGATTCAGATATGCACAAGATATTTCCAGGGGTGTGGGAGACCGTCTATTGAGCCATCCTGTCGTTACCCGATGTCGGAAACCTACTACCACTCGCATTCGCTATCACTACTGTTGTCCGACCTCACAAAGACACATGCCACTTGTGTCAGGCCAAGCCCAACCTGACTATGTTGTTGTCAATCTAGTCTTGGATCCAGTCCTTGAACACATATCATTTATTTATTGTGTTCCCCAGGATCTGGTGTTAAGGGCAGTAGTTGGGGTGATCGGTGAGATTTCCCTCTTCTAGCTTTCTGCACTAACGCAACCATACAATATCCTTCTCTAAGGCGTTGCGGATGTAACCGGGGAACTGTGACTTGTTGAACTAGTAGGTCTGATTTATTCTATCAGAAAAAGGGGGATCTAAGAGCCTGACCTTGATGGGGGGCCGAAGGAGCCTACCGAGGGGGCGGAACATGATTATCTCGCCTAGGTGGTGGTTGTGTGTTACGTGGAGGCGCCTGCCGATTCTGAGGTGGTCGCTACTGGGATGGAAGCTGCAACCGTGGTGGTGGACCTCTACAGGGCTACATAGCGGGCTCCACTGGTAGATATTCTAGCTATCAGGGGGCCTGTACCTGAGACACTGAGGTGGGATCAGTTCTAGCAGGCCTCCATTCTGGGATTATAGAGGGCAGCAGACGTGATTGGATGGCCTATTGCAGTGCATTTTCGAGGCACTGGGCTTTATATGAGATGTCTTGGAACCCTCTGGGATAGTTTTGAGTGATCAGGGTTGGAACCAATTCCGTCTTGACATTCCCCATGCACATCTTCATTTATTTCTCCTGAGTCAGTGGAATGTCAAGGGAGGTTGTGAGCGCCTTCCACTAGGCGACAAAGTCTGCGACTCTCTCATCATGACGTTTCCTGCACTTAAAGAAGTCTTCGATGTTTGTTTTCTGGGTGGTAGAGTTAAACTGGTTGAGGAATTTATTGTGAAGGTCATCCCAGCTAGTCACAAATCTGATGGGGAGTTGGTTGTACCAAATTAATGTCGGCCTCTCTAGTGACTGAACAAAACATGGTACCTTGGTGGCCTCTTGCTGCACTGAGGTCCCTATCATATGCCCACACCTTGAGTTAAAGTAGGATAGGTGATATGGTGGGTCCCCCGTCCCATTAAAGGGAGAGAAGGTGGGATTTCCGAATCTCAGGGATGCTGGCATATCATCCACCCACGCTGGGTATGGCTTTCCATCTAGTGGGATGACCACCTGTCGTGTTACCAATTCCTCCAGGCGGTTTATGAGTTCCTCAATTGGATCATCTAGGCATGGGTCCCTATCTTGACATGGGTCACTAACCACGAGCTCTTTGTATGGTTCTTCAATGCGGTAGACAAGCTCAGCGGCTCATGGAGCGGCTGGTAAAGCGAACCTTGGGGCTTCTGGGGGAGCCCGAGCGGGATTCCTTGGATTTTTGCACCGTTCAAGAGGTTTGTAAAGACATACCGCACCCTCTTTCCATGAGCTATGACTTTCACCCTGTCAGAGAATGTGGCATGATCAGGCTAGCCTGGGGGCATCTCACCATGGAGTAGTTGATCTTGCCCCTACTTCCCAAGACTAGGTTCATTGTAGTCAGGTCATCACTATGCAATGCATTCAGCGAGAAGTTCATTGAACAACATCTTCTACTCAGCGAGCTGGTGGTGCAATGTGGCCTTCTCGGGGTCATCCTCCGTCTTTTGCACTGAATAGGATGGTTCAGAGTGCTTGAAAACTCTGACATGCTCTTTTCCATTACTGACATTCCGGCTAGATACCAATGCCTTGGTGGGTGGAGGGAGACCATGGAGGTTCCTCTGCTGACGATTACTCCTCCCTGATGGGTCTAGTAGTGGTGGTACATCCTCAGAGAGGATGTTCCAATAAAAAATTTGTAGGTCGTTTTCCCCTCTCAACTGATCAGTCATGTTGACCGCAATTCTTCTCAAGGGAATGTCTTCAATGTCGCCAAGCGATTCAGGCTATCGGAGAATAGAAACATACTGCTCCCATCCATGGACTTACGCATGGGGGTAGCCTCATTAATAACGTTGTAGAGTACATAGAAACATTGAACGCATTGATGTGGTAGGGCCTTGTGGGGACCAGGTGACTCGTGGTGCTGGACCGCTGGGAGCGCAGGCAGATAAAAAAACGACATTGTTCACCAATGACTTCTAGGTGCACATGGATCTCGGGATAAGTCACTCGTTGGTGGAGAAGATGGATGTGAGTTTCCCAGTGGGTCTGGCGGAAACATTCAAACTCCTCCAGGTTGACAGATTCTGGCATTCAAATATTCAGTACTACGTCCACCAAAAACTCCTCAATGAAGTGGCATACTTTAATGATAGTCCATAATCTCCTTAGATTAGATTCACGGTCGAGACCTTGATTGACCCACTCGTCAAACGGGGGTGGCTGAGGAACTGGTGGTGGCACCGAGCCAGACCGCTGGGACGGTGGGCAGGCCGGCGGGAAATAAGACGAGCGGGATGATTGGCCACCGAATCTTGGGCTGCCCTCTAAGGGCTATAGTGACTTGGCCGCTATATCACGATAGGATAGACCGAAGACCAAGGCTCTTGACACAGCATAATAATCTGCCGATGGTGGGATATGACATGTCTCTTCGAGCATTTTCCCTCAAAATAGCTCTCTGTAGTCTCTAGCCGAGGTAGAGGGTGCTTCCGGAGATGACAGTGGAGACTGTGTGGTCGGTCCATGGGGACATTACAGGTTCTCGTGCTCCTGGATATACCTTCGATGGTAGACATGGATTCTATGGAACTCGCAATGAGGGAGTACGAGGCTGATACGCCTCGTTCTTTCCCTTGACCTTGACTCGGAGGAACAAGGGGAGTGTTTTCGAGCTGATTCAAAATCCGATTCAAATTCTGAGAAGTGGACTGGTTTGATTCCCATCAAGCCCTCCCCAGAATTCCTATTGCGGAAGTGACCACCTTCTATCCTGCCCTTGGGTGGCTCTTTGGGGAAAGGTCCACTTTCGGCATGAGGAGGCCCTTCAGCCATGCTGGTGTTAGGGTGGAGAGTGCTCCCACCAGGGTGGGTTGCGGTGCAAGGGGCACCGATGCATATGTCGAAGGGGACATGGGGAGGACCTTCATGGGAATTGCAGGAGCGGGTATGACCTCCGCTGAAGCTAGCAGAGGCATAGGTAGTGGCGGTAAGAGTATGGGTAGGACCTCCATGCTTACATCACATTAATACATCAGGGTGAGGATGGTCCTCATACTGGTAAATCCGATAATGGGAAGGACCTCTGTGATGGGTGTTGTTGAAGTGAAGTTTTCCTCCACCTCTCCGACCACTGGGGCGAGGGGGACCTTCTCCAATTGGCACAGTGACATTGGGAGGAACTCCATGCTGGTGAGTGGACGGACATGCAGTGTCTCTATACCTGTGGTCTGCAGTACGGTGAATGACCACATACCCAGTATTGTGTGTGCGAGAGAGACTCCTATATAGAGTGTTACTATCATGGGGAAGATCTTGGCTTGGGTTGATGGTGGTGTGGGGCAGACCTCCATGCCGAGGATGGAAACAGAGAGGACCTACACCTTCTTTAGTGGCTGAATGGAGTAGACCTCCATAGTGGGTGGCATTACTGTCGATCGGTCCGCAGCGGCCATCACCAGTGTCGGTGACCAAAAGAGTCAACCCAGCCTCCCTGTGGGGTAGTTGGGGCCTCGATCCAGGCCGGGCATATATCTGCGCATGCTCAATGTATGTCGGGAGTTGGGGATATGATTCAGTGATGTCTTGGGCCACCGTAGTTGCTAATGTTGACGCCCCATGACAGGCATACTCATCCATTTGCACCTAGCATTCACATTGGGTCAGATGAAATGGAGCTGGTGGTGCAGGTCTGTAGCTTACTTTCTCCTTGGCTCGGGGAACCGGACGGCTATGCTGACGTAGCCTAGGGGGAGCCCTCACTAGGAGCCCTTGAAGCGGAACTCCGATCGGGCCGACCCGATCCTTTAATTCATCGGTGTAGGGAAGGGTGTTGTCAAGGAATTCTTAGGACTAGATCCCGAAATTATTGAATGTTGGGGTGGGGAGAACCGGCTCCCTATGAAGCCCTCGGGGGTGGCATTGACCTCGAGGTGCAACCGACTATAGATCTAGGTGGGCTATATCCCTTGTGGGGATGATCCCCTCCTCCTCGTACCTGCATACTAGGTCATTAATTACCCTTAGATGGATAATTTTTGAAGGGGAGAGGGGGTGTGGACGCCCTTCAGTCGTGGTGGGTGAGGCCATCATGGAAGAGACAGAACCGCATGGGGTAGGCATGTCGATAATAACCCTTCCCCTATGTCGGTGGGCAGGTGATCAGGTTCCAGGAGAAACAACTTGGTTCCTGAAAGCAATGATATGAACTCATTAATACTGCTTGGATAATAAATTAAAAACTAGTACCTCAATGTCAATCCATCTTCTGTAGCCGGTAAGAGGGATCCATGCGGACAACGTCACAGAACAGAATGCTCAATATCCTGACTGTCCCAAATTCAAGTGAGTTTCACTTCATCCCCACATGGTGGGACATGGTACTGGGTGATGGGGTCAGATGACATGCTAATCCATTGTTACCTCGTATGGTACTAGTATACATGCAATGTAGAAGACCATCACATCGAGTTCACCATTTCTGTTTTGGACACTTCCACCGGGGCGCATTCATCCGTCACGTAGAGTACGCACTGCCGTTTCCCCACATTACCGCATTCCAAAGGCGGGAACATCTGCTTTTTATTCAGGAACGTATGCTCCTTTATCAAAATGGGATGATGGGATATCGTTTCTTCCTTCCGTGGATTCCTTCTTAGAGCTCATCACCTAGTTCGGGTCTCCCTCCAAGATTTAAGACGTTTTTCTTGAAACTCTTCCTGACACCATATAATTATGGAGACGTATTAATTACGTTGCTTATGTCAGGACATTCCATGCAGCCCGGTCAGGGCACCATCCTTCGGTTAGGGGAGTAGTCATGTTGGTCACAATTGGCATGTCTTGACGTTGGGGGATTGGAATGTCTGTCTTATGTCCCTTATTATAGGGATTATCGAGGGTGCGTAAGGATGATTCATCCCACATAGAACACTGAGAATATTATGCCATTGACATTTATCTGAGGTTTTCCTCAGCTTCCCATGTTTAACACATGGTATGCCACAAGCTTAACGTACAGAAGAGATGGATCAGACTGATCGGAACACTGAACATAGTGGATCAGATGGAGGAACTCCCTGGAGGGAACACCGATACGGAGGCCAAAACGTGGGTGGATTTTCGAATGTTGTTTGATAGAATGGAGAGTAGGGTTGGCATGATCCCACTGGGAAGTGGCAGCTCAGGTGAGGATCAGGATGGGTGATGGAAGGTTCTATTAATTGGATTGTGAATGGGATGGAACCTTCATGGGGTGATAGTGGTTTTGGGCATGAGCCTTGAGGAGACGTCCTATGTATCCCTGTGATAGGTAATCAGAGTCCGTGTAGTTCGATGGGATAATGGGGAACCTGAGGAGGCGACCCATGAGAATGGACACAAGGATGGGACCTAGAGGAAGTAGAAACTTTGGGTTGGGGGATGATCATCCTGAGACACATGGGTTCGATGGAGAGATCAGGATGAGACATGAGTTATGGGCTTGAACCTCATGGGGGCTTCCTACATATCCTCGGGGTATGAAATCAAAGACCACATGGTTCAGATAAAGAATAAAGATTAAAGTCATGAGGGATGTGGGGGAACCGACGTAAATGGGGGTCGGAACGACTGGGTGGTGGGCTTTAACCACATGAAGGCTTCATACATACCATGCCATGAGATGTATGAATATCCCTGAAGTTTGGGATGTGTAGGGGCTTACAATCTGAGGTGTCCCAAGGTGTTGGTGAACCGACGTGAAGGAGGACGGAACGACCCGTTGGTGGACATGAATCTCATGGAGCCTTCATACGTACCATTCCATGAAATTGATCAAAGTCCCCATTGTTTGGGATAGTATGGGGCTTACACTCTATGGCATTCCATGTTGTTTGGGGCTTGAACCTCGTGGAGGCTTCCTATGTACCATGCCTTTACATGGATCAATGTCCCCGTAGTTCGAGATGGTATGGGTCTTACACTCTGAGGTGGCCCAAGGAGTTTGGGGATTGAACCTCATGGATGCTTCCTACGTACCACGCCATGACATGGATCATAGTCCCCATATTTCTGGATGGCATGAGGCTTATACTTTGAGGCGGCCCAAGGTGTTTTGGGATTGAACCTCATGGAGGCTTCCTATATACCGTGCCTTGACATTGATCAAAGTCCACATAGTTTGGGATGGTGTAGGGATTACACTATAATGTGACCCATGGTGTTTGGGGCTTGACCCCAGGGAGGCTTCTTACGTACCATGCCTTGTCATGGATCAAAGTACCCATAGTTAGGGATGGTACGGGGCTTATAATCTGAGGCAATCCAAGGTGTTTGGGGATTGAACCTCGTGGAGGCTTTCTACGTAACATGCCTTGACATGTATCAAATTTCTCATAGTTCGGGATGGCATGAGGCTTACACTCTGAGGCGGCCCAAGGTGTTGGTGAGCCGATGTGAAGGTGGTCGGAATGACCAGTTGGTGGGCTTGAACCTGGTGGAGGCTTCCTACGTACCATGCCTTGACATGGATCGAAGTCTTCGACCTTCGGGATGGAATGGGGCTTACACTCTGAGGCGGCCCAAGGTGTTTGGGGCTTGAACCTCATGGAGGCATCCTATGTACCAAGCCTTGACATGGATCAAAGTCCTCGTAGTTCGGGATGGTGTGGGGCTTACACTCTGAGGAGGCCCAATGTGTATGGTCGTGGTTTGTGCTTTCTCTAAGCTCTTGTGAGTCATGATCGATGTGAGAAACAAGTGATATAGGTGACCTGACGATCGTGTCACAAAAGGTGCGTCTGTGGGAAATTGAGCAGGGCTTACTTGTCACGACCCGTCCTCGGGGCCCGTGCCGTGACTACCCCAAGCCCGCCTTCCATAGGCCAGGAGATGGCGACTAGCACCAAGGCGTAAATCCCGATAAAAAGGGAAGGCATTGCCTTTGTAAAGTAAACAAGCAGCACAGAGTAAGCAAGCGGAAAAGTAAACACTAAGTAAAAACAGAGTACAATTGTAAGTGTGGAAAAGTAAGTGGGCCAGTATACAAACCCAAACTGAAAGTAAAGTACAACTCGAAAGGGAAAACAGCAACTAAAAAGTAAAAGCCGCTACGCCGAGCTGTCCACTGGAAATTCCACCTGAAGGGTGGGTACAGATAGCTCCTCTGCTTCTCGGGTCCCGCCGTCCACTCCAAGCACGTCCTGCCCAGTGGTCCACCTCTAGGTACCGTCCTGCTCTATGAGCCTCTACCACGATCAACGATGTCCGTCATCTGCAACCAACACAACGTAGTGCGGGCATAGCCTGTGCAGGGGTGAGTATAAGCTACTCAGTAGGGACCCCGAGACCCCTGAAGGTCTCCCAAAATCCACAAAGGATAAACCACAAAGGAAAGATACAATCACGAAGTAACAACCGACACTTCTTAGGTATATTCCCATACATATACCTAAGTCATCAATTCCAATACGCTCCAACCTCTGAGCCCAAGCACAACTCAGTCCACACAGGAAAGTATACGTATTCCACACATGAAATCAAACGTAATCCACACAGGATAGCAACAACACAATCCACATAGGAAAGAAAACAGGATTCAGCTCACACTGGTATACTTCTTCAGAAGATGATAGAGATTATCACTGATCCATCTAAGTTGTCAGACCCACAAAGGATCGATAGGTACTAACCCCCGCAAAGACCCACATAGGATCGGACCCTCACAGGATCTGTAGGCGCTGGTTCACACAGGACTGCTGAGCGCTGACCCACACAGGATCGGACCCACACATGATCGGTAGCACTGATCCACATAGGATCGCTGAGTGCTGTAGTCGTCGTCATCGAATCCACTGAGGATCTCTGCACAGTCGTCGTCACATTCACAGTAGCAGTCGCAGCCAGCTCTAGGGTTCCCGCACACAGCAAGCTCGTTCAGGAGGGTCTGATACACGAGCCGAGAGGCTGATACATCAACTGTCACATAGTCCAGAGTTGATGTATCCAAAAGTTCCGTATCATCAAAAGGAACTGAACGTAACAGACGGCGCGTCAATCGGACGCCCTGTCTGAGAGTTATTGGCTTTTTCATCCCAGGGGCCCGGTTGGTTTTTATGACAAAACCAACCCGACCGTACTCCACCTGCATCCAAACCTCGGGCGAAGTATGCCAAAAGATCTGTCTCACTAAGAGGAACTCAACAAAGTCGACGACACGTCAATCAGACGTCCGTAGCTCAAGATATGAGCGTTTCCGCTCCGAGGGCCCGGTTGGTTTCGTGTACGAACCAACCCGGCCGAACTCAAAATATTCCGAAACCTTGAGTGTGATATACTGAAATGACCATCTCGATCCAAGGATCGCATCGCTGATGACGGCGTGTCGTTTGGATATCTATAGCCCGAGTTATGGGCATTTAAACCCAAACAGTCCGATATCGGGGGTTTCGGGCCTGGACCGTCCCGGCCCGAGACCCCCCGGTTGGCCCGAACCTGGTCGACCCGCCCCGGACAGGGTCGGCCTGGCCCGGCACGGCCCTGCCCGGCTGGGCACAGCCCGGACCGGTGCGGCCTCGACCGGCGCGGCCCGGCCCGGCGGGGCCCGGTGCGGCCCGACGCGGCCCGGCCCGGCCCAGCCTGGCCAACATGCCCGTCGCCTGTCCTGCTGGATACAGCGCGCCCAGCGCGTTTCCAGCTCGGCCTTCGGACGAGCTGTTAGAAAAATTGGGGGCGCCTACCCCCCTTGTGTAACCGCTTCCCCCCCCCCTCATTTATGGGGGGCTGTTGATGCTGGCCGGGGGAATTTAATTCCCCCGGCTTCCTCTTTTCCGGTCGGCCCGACCTGGCCGGCCGGCTCCTTCTCAACGGGACCGGCGGTGGCTGGTCCCCTTCTGGCTTCAACACCGGTGGCCCGGATGGCCGCCGGTCACCATGCTCCGCCGTGGGCCGGAACCGGCCGCGACCCTTGTCATCCGGCGCGGTGCGATGACACTGCGCCCCTCCGCCGCGGCTCCGCTCCGGCCGCGGCGCCTTCAACTTCCTTTGACGCGGCGCGACGGTGTCCCGTTCTTGTTCGACTTCTCGGCGTGGCGCGACGGTGTCACGTAATACATTTTCTATCGATTCTCGCGTGGTGTGACGGCACCACGCAATCCCGTTACATTCACAAGGAAACAATCATGAACATAGGAGGGGGTTAGGCCGTGTTGGTGCTGTCCGGCCCCCTCTCGTTAAACGATAACATTTAGTCGATTAACCAAGAAGTTCGACATGCTAGAGTCAAGAACGAAATTAATTTAATAAAATAACAATAATCCCCTACATCGGTTTCAAGAGCGGAGCACGTCAACAAGTCGCGGAAGACATGCATCGTGGAGGTCGGGCGTCACGAGAATCGAACGTCGATTCCATTGACGTTGAGGTGTGTCCGAAGAGGTAACGTCGTTGGAGAAGATTCGTAAGCTGACGGAGAAAGCCCGATGAGTAAACGGCGTCTCCTTTCATTGACACATTAAGAAGATCGAAAGAAGCGGCGTCGTCGATCTTCGGAAACACACCGGCTGCGAAGATGAGAAGAGACGACACGTCTTTCTCTTCTTATGGTGATAGCGTTCTTCGTCGGAGCCTAAGTGTTCTTCGTGTTCTTCGTCGAGGTTGAAGAAGATGAAGAATACTTCCCAATACTCTTAAGGTGGCAAAAGAAACTAACCAAAATAAAATAAGTCTAAGCCTTATTTTATTTTCACATCCTAACCTCTTTGAATTTCAAAAGTTTGAAATTAAGTAACACATCTTAATTAATAACACATTTTGTCAAAATTAATTAGAGTGGAGTTATTGGGGGGGGGGGTATAAGGGAAGTTGAAGATTTTGGGATCGTATGGGGCCCACCACACTTAATCCTCTCAAGGGAGGTTATGTGGATGTGGGTCCCACCTCTAACTCCCTTTGGGAGGAAATAACCAACAAAGTTAAAAATAAATTGTGTTCCACAATTTATTTAACTTCTTCTAAATTTCCCCCAAAACTAACTTTCATCCCGCATAAAAAGCAACCTCGGAAAAGGTCTCCTTAAGCGAAAATCGGCGCTGCGAGTTCATCGGTGCCCTCAGAATTCGATTCTGGGCAGCGGTTCAAAAGTTAGAAAAAACCGCTCGTTCGTTCACTGAACGTACCCGAGCCAAACTTCAGAAATTGATTCCGGGCACACCGGGCCTCGGAATCAGCTGCCATCAGAAACCGCGCTCTTGTAAAATTCCAAAGAAAATTAAGAAAAAATTTCCCTTGAATTTTACGGGTCTTTACCTTACTCCCACCTCAGGGCTTTACGTCCCCATAAAGATACATCAAAACTATGGAAACAAATGAGGGTACTTAGCACGCATCTGAGCCTCCTGCTCCCAAGTACTCTCCTGGAGGTTCATGTGCTGCCATCTGATGCGCACTACAGGAATCGACCGTCCACGTAGGACCCGCTCCTGTCGATCCTCGATCTCCACCGGGACCTCCGTAAAAGTCACCCCATCATCAATGTCAAGCTCCCAATGGTCAATGATGTGTGTCGGGTCGTGCACATATCTCCTCAGCTGAGATACGTGGAAGACGTCATGCACCCGGTGCAACTGAGATGGTAGAGCCGGGTGATAAGCCACCTCACCAATCCTGCTGAGGACCTGGAAGGGTTCGATGATGCGCGTGGATAACTTTCCGCCTCGGCCAAATCTCTGTAATCCACGTCGAGGTGAGACACGCAAGAAGACGTGGTCGCCATCCTCGAACTCTAGTGGCCTCAGCCTCCTGTCAGTGTATGACTTCTGCCGGCTCTGAGCTGTCCTCATCCGCTCCTGGATGACCTGGACCTTCTCTGTCGTGGCCTGGACCATCTCTGGTCCCACAAGTGCTGACTCCCTAGGGTCTGTCCAGCACAAAGGAGATCTACAAGGTTGGTCGTACAACGCCTCGTATGGTGCCATCCCGTTGGTGGAGTGGTAGCTGTTGTTGTACACAAACTCCACCAAGGGTAGGTGGTCCTCCCAACTACGACCAAAGTCGAGGATACATGCGTGGAGCATGTCCTCGAGAGTCTGAATGGTCTCTCCGTCTGACCATCCGTCTGAGGGTGGAAGGAGGTGCTCAGACATAACTGCGTCCCGAACGCCTCCTGCAACCCCTTCCAAAGCCGGGAAGTAAAGTGAGCTTCTCGATCGGAGACGATAGATGATGGAACACCGTGAAGCCGCACAATCTCCTGAACATAAAGGCGTCCCAAGCTCTCCACTGAGCCCTGCTCTCTGATGGGTAAGAAGTGAGCCAACTTGGTGAGTCGGTCGACAATCACCCTGATGGACTCGTGACCTCTGGAAGTGCGTGGAAGTCCAGTCATGAAATCCATAGATATCCCATCCCACTTCCACTCCGGGACCTCCAAGGGCTTTACCAAGACTGCAAGTACCTGGTTCTCAGCCTTCACCTGCTGGCAGGTGAGGCATCGAGAACGAACTCTGCCACAACCTTCTTCTTGCCCGGCCACCAGTGTTGTCGTCTGAGATCTTGGTACATCTTCTCCACTCCAGGATGTACCGCCAAAGGAGAAGTGTGAAACTCTCTCAGTACCACCTCCCATAAAGCAACTGGTACCATGGTACGTCCTCTGAAAAGGATTTCGTGCTCTGCTCCAAAGGAAAAACCATCAGGTTCCTGTCCTGAGGATATCTGTGCATGCCGCGTCTCACAGTCAGCGTCTCCATGATGTGCCTCTCCGACCCGCTGCAGAAGTGGAGGAGTGACTGTGAGAGACTGAAGGAAGGCTGATCCATCCCTATCCACGAAGGATATCTGCAAAGAGGCTAGCTGCTCCGTCGCCTCCTCAAGTAGCTGAATGCCCGTCCTCCTGCTGAGGGCATCGGCTACTACGTTTCCCTTCCCAGGAGTATAGACTAACTCAAAGTCATAGTCCTGGAGGAACTCGAGCCATCGCCGCTATCTCAGGCTCAGGTCCTTCTAAGAGAAGATGTAACTGAGACACTGATGGTCAGAAAAGACTGTAAAGCGCTCGCCCATCCGGTAGTGTCGCCATGTCTTCAGAGTGAAGACCACTCCTACTAACTCCAGGTCATGGGTAGCATAGTTCTGCTCATGCGGCCTCAATTGTCGTGATCCATAGGCGATCAATGCCCGCTCCTACATCAGGACACATCCGAGTCCGGTCCCTGATGCATCACAGTAGACTACGTACCCTACTCCCTCCTCATGAAACCTCAAGATAGGTGCGCTGGTCAATCTCTGTCTCAACTCCTGGAAGCTCTGCTGACATCTGTCTGACCACACGAAGGGTTTCCCCTTCTTCGTCAAAGTTGAGAGTGGTGTCGCAACTCTGGAGAAGTCTGGCACGAATCTCCGATAGTATCCAACTAGTCCCAAGAAACTCCGCACCTCTGTCACGCTCTTGGGTGGCTCCCAAGCTAACACTGCCTCGATCTTCACAGGATCCACTGCAACTCCCGCCTCAGAGATGACGTGTCCCAAGAAGTGGACCTCACGTATCCAAAACTGACAATTCGAGAGCTTACCATAAAGCTGGTGCTCTCGGAGTGTGTCTAGTACAACCCGTAAGTGGTAGGCGTGCTCCTCCTCAGTCGTCGAGTAGATCAAAATGTCGTTGATGAAGACCATGAAAAATCGATCGAGGTATGGCTGAAAGATCCTATTCATGTGGGCCATGAAAACTGCTGGAGCATTGATTACACCGAAATGCATAACCAAGAAATCATAGTGGCCATACCGACATCTGAAGGCCGTCTTCTGCACGTCCTCGTCTCTAACTCTGAGCTGTTGATTGCCTGACCTGAGGTATATCGTCGAGAACCACCGTGCTCCCTTGAGCTGATCAAAGATGTCATCAATCCTCAGTAGCGGATACTTGTTCCTAACTATCACCTGGTTCAGGCGACGATAGTCAACACAAAGTCTCAAGCTCCCGTCCACCTTCTTGGCGAACAAAATCGGGGAAGCCCAGGGTGAAACACTGGGTCGGATGAACCCGTTGCCCTGTAAGTCCTCCAACTGTACCTGTAGCTCTCTAAGCTCGGCGGGGTCCATCCGATACGCTGGAGTCGATATCAGGGCTGTCCCGGAGTACAAGTCAATATAAAAGTATACCTCTCTACGAGGAGGTAACCCTAGAACGTCGTCAGGGAAAACGTCCGAAACTGATCCACCACTGCAGGAAAACCAAGACTCTGCATGTCAACTGCTCCTAGGATGAGGCTATCCAACTGATGAGTGATGGGCTGTCCTCTCTTTTGCGGAAGTCCACCCTGTGCTGCAAAGGCTCCCTTATCGCCGGTGAAGGTGAACCTGCTCCCATCGGTGTGTACACATCGCACCTTGCGCCTAAAACAGTCAATCTGTGCATGGACCATAGATAACCAATCCATGCCCAAGATGACGTCGTAAGGCCTCAACGCTGCTACAAGAAGATCCCATCCAAAGCTCTCGCCTCCTAGAGTAATCTCGCACTGCTGACACCAGTGCGTAATCATCGAGTCTGCTCCCGTAGGAGTCTCTAGCCGTAAGGATCGAGCCAACGGCTCTGTCAGAATCTCCGAGCTCCGAAAAAGGGAAGCGGCTATGAAAGTGTGACTCGCCCCTGTGTCTATAAGTACTGCAACAAGGGTGGAATAGACACAGATAGTACCTCGAATCAACTCGGGCGTGCTGTGGTCGTAGGCCTCTGCTGCCTGGAGTTTTGCATGTCTCTGCCCGCCAGCTCCCTGTGGTCGGGGTGGACCTCCTGGTGGTGGTGGTGGCAGAGCCTCAAAGTGTCGTCCACCACCTGCTACTCGGCCAGCTCCTCTTCCTCGTCTGCCTCCTCCCTGCAGACCGCCATTTTTGACCCTCTGCCTCTGCCTCGATGGTCCCTCAACCGTCTGCTGCTCCTCGGCACGGCGAGTCGAGCAGTCACGAGCCATGTGGCCCTGCCCGCCGCACGAGTAGCACTGCCTGCCTCTCGAAAGACTGGCTCCACGCTGTGTGCCCCGCACTACTGAGCCAGTGTCCTGAGGTCGTCTGCCTAAGGGTCTGGTCTGCCTGGACCCAAGAGTCATCCGTCGACTGCCTGCTGCGGAAGACTCTACTACGTGCTGCCCTGCGATGGGTCTCGGCACTGGTGTAGACTCAGCAAGAAATCTCTCGATCAAAAGGGCCCGCTCCAGTACTCCCGTCTGAGTCGGTATGCTGAGGGAGATTAGCGATTCCCTGATCTCGTGTCTCAATCCCTGATCGAAGGTCCGGGCCTGGAAGAATGGGTCCCATACCATGTCGGTCGAGTAGCGCGAGAGATCGGTAAATCTCGCCGAGTACTGAGCGACCGTCATGATGCCCTGCTGCAGCTGAAGAAGCTCTTGAATGTGCACCGCACGGAGGGTGTCTGGGATAAAATCTGAGCAGAAGAGGCCCTCGAAGTCCTTACAGATGAGAGAGGCCTCATTGTGCACCCGGATCAACATGCTCCACCATCGGCCCACTACTGCGTGCAGTAGGCTCGCAGCGAGGATCACCATGAGGTCTGCTGGTGTCCTCACAATCCTGAAAACTCGTATGACTGCCTCCAGCCAGTCCTCGGCTACCTGGGGGTCCGTCTCCCCACGGAACCTGGGTGGTCGCTGGGACTCGAATTCATGCAGTGCGCTGAGGCGACGTGCATCGTCAGCGGCTGGTGCTGGAAGCATCGGTGGCTCGGCGGGTAGTGCTACCGCCGGTGTCACTGCTGACAAAGGACCCTGCACCGAGGCCTCATCACTCGGTGGGTTGTCGTCACGCTCGACTCTCGGAACCCTAGCTGGCTGCCGTTGTGGGGCCATCCTGAAAATGAAACAGGTGCGCCATGGTCAGAATAATATACATGGTGATCTGATACAAAGTAATCACAAAGAAAACTTGAAACACACAGGCAATCAATGTTTTCGTGCATTAAGTCGAAAATCAGAAGTCAGGGTCCTGGTGTACGGATACGTTGGCTGTCGCACCAACACTGGACTCCCTGGACTGATAACCACACTCAATACGCTAAACACTATTGCTTCACATAGAAAAGATCAGATTTCGTGGTAGAACCGAACTCCTTTGATACCAATTTGTCACAACCCGTCCTCGGGGCCCGTGCCATGACTACCCCAAGCCCGCCTTCCATAGGCCAGGGGTTGGCGACTAGCACCAAGGCATAAATCCTGATAAAAAGGGAAGGCAATGCCTTTGTAAAGTATACAAGCACCACAGTGTAAGCAAGCGTAAAAGTAAACACTAAGTAAAAACAGAGTACAACTGTAAGTGCGGAAAAGTAAGTGGGCCAGTATACAAACCCAAACTAAAAGTAAAGTACAACTCGAAAGGGAGAACATCAACTAAAAAGTAAAAGCCGCTACACCAAGATGTCCACTGGAAATTCCACCTGAAGGGTGGGTACAGATAGCTCCTCTGCTCCTCGGGTCCCGTCGTCCGCTCCGAGCACGTCCCGCCCAGTGGTCCACCTCTAGGTACCGTCCTGCACTGTGAGCCTCAACCACGATCAATATTGTGCTTTGTCTGCAACCAACACAACGTAGTGTGGGCATAGCCCGTGCAGGGGTGAGTATAAGCTACTCAGTAGGGACCCCGAGACCCCTGAAAGTCTCCTAAAATCCACAAAGGATAAACCACAAAGGAAAGATACAATCATGAAGTAACAACCGACACTGCTTAGGTATATGCCCATACATATACCTAAGTCATCAATTCCAATACGCTCCAACCTCTGAGCCCAAGCACAACTCAGTCCACAGAGGAAAGTATACGTATTCCACACAGGAAAGCAAACGTAATCCACACAGGATAACACAACACAATCCATACAGAAAAGCAAACGGGATTCAGCTCACACAGGTATACTTCTTCGGAAGACGATAGAGATGATCACTGATCCATCTAAGTTGTCGGACCCACAAAGAATCGATAGGTACTAACCCCCGCAAAGACCCACACAGGATCAGACCAACACAGGATCTGTAGGTGTTGGTTCACATAGGACCACTGAGTGCTGACCCACACAGGATCAGACCCACACAGGATCGGTAGCACTGATCTAGACAGGATCGCTGAGTGCTGTAGTCATTGTCGTCGAATCCACTGCAGATCTCTGCATAGTCGTCGTCGCAGTCACAATAGCAGTCGCAACCAGCTCTAGGGTTCCCACACACAACAAGCTCGTTCAGGAGGGTCCGCTCCACGAGCCGAGAGTCTGATACATCAATTGTCACATAGTCCAGAGTTGATGTATCCAAAAGTTCCGTATCGTCAACGGGAACTCAACGCAACAGACGGCGCGTCAATCGGACGCCCGGTCTGAGAGTTATTGCCTTTTTTGTCCCAAGGGCCCGGTTGGGTTTTAAGGCAAAACCAACCCGAACGTACTCCACCTGCATCCAATCATCGGGCGGAGTATGCCAAAAGATCCGTCTCACTAAGAGGAACTCAACAAAGTCGACGGCACGTCAATCGGACGTCCGTATCTCATGATATGAGCGTTTCCGCTCCGAGGGCCCGGTTGGTTTCGTGTACGAACCAACCCGGCCGAACTCAAAGTATTCCGAATCCTTGAATGCGATATACTGAAACGACCGTCTTGATCCAAGGATCGCATCTCCACTGAAGGCGCGTCGTTTGGAGGTCCATAGCCCGAGTTATGGGCATTTGAACCCAAACAGTCCGATATCATGGGTTTCGGGCCCGGGCCGTCCCGGCCCGAGATCCCCCGGTTGGCCCGAACCGGGACCACCCGCCCGGGACAGGGTCGGCCCGGCCCGGCGCGGCCCAGCCCGGAGCGGCCCGACCCAACCCGGCTGGGCACGGCCCGGCGCGCCCTGGCACGGCGCTGCCCGTCGCGGCCCGGCACGGCCCGGCCGGTGCGGTGCGGCGCGACCTGGCCCGACCCGGCACGGCGCGGCCTGGCCCGGCCCGACCTGGCAGACTGGCCAGGCGCCAGTCCGGCTGGATGCAGCGCGCCCAGCACGCTGCCATCTCGGCCTTTGTCCGAGTTGTTGGAAAAATGGGGGGTGCCTACCCCCCTTGTGTAACCCCCCCCCCCTCATTTATGGGGGGCCGTTGATGGTGGCCGGGGGAATTTAATTCCCCCGGCTTCCCCCTTTCTGGCCGGGCCGACCTTGCCGGCCGACTCCTTCTCAACGGGACCAGCGGTGGCCGGTCCCCTTCCAGCTTCGACACCGGCGGCCCGGCTGGCCGCCTATCAGCATGCTCCGCCATGGGTCGGAACCGGCCGCAGCCCTTGTCGTCTGGCGTGGTGCGACGGCACCACGCCCCTCCGCCGCAGCTCTACTCCGGCCGCGGTGCCTTCGACTTCCTTCGACGCGGCGTGACGGTGTCGCGTTCTTGTTCGACTTCTCAGCGTGGCGCGACGGCGTCGCATAATACTTTGTCGAGCGATTCTCGCGTGGTGTGACGACACCACGCCATCCCGTTCCATTCACAAGGAAACAATCATTAACATAGGAGGGGGTTAGGATGTGTTTGTGCGATCCGGCCCCCTCTCGTTAAACGATAAAATTTAGTCGATTAACCACGAAGTTCGACATGCTAGAATCAAGAACGGAATTTATTTAATAAAATAACAATAATCTCCTACCTCGGTTTCAAGAGCGGAGCACGTCAACAAGCCGCGGAAGACAAGCATCACGGAGGTCAGGCGTCGCGGGAATCGAACGTCGATTCTGTTGACGTCGAGGTGCGTCCGAAGAGGTAACGTCGCTGGAGAAGCTTCGTAAGCTGACGGAGAAAGTCCGAGGAGAAAAAGACGTCTCCTATCGTTGACACAGGAAGAAGATCGAAAGAAGCAGCGTCGTCGATCTTCGGAAACACACCGGCTGCGAAGAAGAGAAGAGACGACACGTCTTTCTCTTCTTATGGTGACGGTGTTCTTCGTCGGAGCCTAAGTGTTCTTCGCGTTCTTTGTCGATGTTGAAGAAGATGAAGAATGCTTGCCAATCCTCTCAAGGTGGCAAAAGAAACTAACCAAAATAAAATAAGTGTAAGCCTTATTTTATTTACACATCCTAACCTCTTTGAATTTCAAAAGTTTGAAATTAAGTTACTCATCTTAATTAATAACACAAGTTGTCAAAATTAATTAGAGTGGAGTTATTGGGGGTTTTAAGGGAAGTTGAAGAGTTTGGGCTTGTGTGGGCCCCAACACACTTAATCCTCTCAAGGGAGGTTATGTGGATGTGGGTCCCTCCTCTAACTCCCTTTGGGAGGAAATAACCAACAAAGTTAAAAATAAATTGTGTTCCACAATTTATTTAACTTCTTATAAATTTCCCCCAAAACTAACTTTCACCCCGCATAAAACGAAACATCTGAAAAGGTCTCCATAAGTGAAAATTAGTGATGCGAGTTCATCGGTGCCCTCGGAATTCGATTCTGGGCACCGGTTCAAAAGTTAGAAAAACCCGCTCGTTCGTTCACGGAACATACCCGAGCCAAACATTGGAAATTGATTCCGGGCACACCGGGCCTCGGAATCAGGTGCCGTCAGAAACTGTGCTCTTGTAAAATTCCAAATAAAATTAAGAAAAAATTTCCCTTGAATTTTACGGGTCTTTACATTACTCATGGTGCGGCCCAAAGAAGAATCATGGGCTTACGCGTGGTTAGCAGCCCTAGAAGTCTTGGCTTACTCCAGGATGGAGCCCCGAGGGAGACAAAGCGCAGTGGGAGAGGGACTCGGTATCGAAGAAAAGAGAAGAAAATTTCCCTACTACATCCTGCACTGGCCCTAGGGACCAAAGATGAATGGAGGAGTAGAGATTCTACCTTCTGGAAGGAAAGATATGGGTTTACACTAAGGTGGATGCCCTCTCCCCACGGACAAACACCACTCCAATAAAGAGGATATCATCCCCTATGAGGTGTGATCCCATCCCAGTGGAGATGGGTGGGTGTGATGAATGTCCAAGGTGGGGGGCCCTATGTACGAGGCATAAGGCGATGTCACAATTTAATGACATGTGATAAGGAGGATGTCACTTGGCAGTTTTATGTCATGCAGCTCAGACGAGGTGGGTTTGCTCTGTACCACTAGAGCTTACATAATCGGTACCCTCTTCACCTTGTGGGAGTTAAGGCTTCGGAAATGTCATTTCAAGGGGGCGTCTTGGAGCGAACCATTAATGGGTACACGTTAGCATGGCTATATGAAGAAACAATTACTGTTAGCGTGCATATGCGAAGAAGCATGAGGCAGAGCAATGCAATGAACGGTGTCATCCAAGGGACATTGAAGTTACTTCATACAAGCATAGAAGGTCGTACACGAAAACAGTGCATGATGTGGATACCTGAGGTGTGAGAGGCACCCTCGAATGGAATCCATAAGAAGAGCATCGGGTGCTCGCGCATGGGTGGTTCCTGGTGAGCAATGAGACAAGGGGTCCTAGGGGAATTGCGCGGAACCTTTGATGGTTGTGATAAATACATAGACCTACACCAAAAACACCTACCTAGTGCGAAATTGGATATGCTTTCATGGAATTGGATCTAGAGTTTGGCGCGCGAAAAGAAGGATTGCGTGCATGGTGCCGAAATGCATGTAATTGGGAGAGACTGCGCGCGATGACCGGGGTGCGCGCAATTTAAGGAATTGCATGCAATTGGCAGGGGTGCACGCAATGGAAGGGGTTGCATGCAATGGGAGGGGTTGCGCGCAATTGGAAGGGACTGAGCGCAAGGGGAAGACCCTGAAGGGATAGGAATTCAGTGTATACCATGGGTATCTAGAGTGAAGGTGGACTTCGGGGTGACTTGGCGAGAAAAGAACCATATCTGAAGTCCATCATTGCGTACGTGGAGGATGAATTTCACACACGAGAGCTGGTTCAGATACCTTCTCCCCAAAGTGAAAGGGGGTCGCCTTCTATTTATAGGCGTCTGGGTGTGCGAAAACCCAATCGGCACAGAAAAATTGCATGATGGAGGTGGCGGTGCGAAATATTTCACGCCCACACTAAAGCACATTCCCGAGTCCCGGAAGATTCTGCACGGGCCATAATTATTTCGCGCGCCTATGAATATATTTTGCACATCCCCTTCGACCCCCCCCCCCAAGACGGGGTTCTCGAGTATGAATATGACTTCACTTTGTTGTTTTGAAACCTTCTTCAATACTTTTTCACTTTTCGGCATCAAGAGATATATTATTGGAAGATCAAATTAAGCACAGTGTAGATAGTTTTCCGAATTCATGAAAAGTGAGATAGAATGGTCAATGGTTATAGAGATAACATTATTCCTTGGTTTAAAATTGTTCCAATGTAGGAATGACACTTTAATTTCTCAATACAAATATGCCAATGAGGATAAGATAGATTTGGAATGGAAAATTCCAAGGAGATAAAATCCTTGGATGCTACCCTGATTAAATTATCGAAAGATGTTGATGGAAATGCATTTAATATCATAGAATATAGATAGATTATTATATGTTTATTATAACTAATATTGTTTAAATCTGATTTTATTCGCCAATTTACATGTAGAAAAATATCAAATAAATTCCACGGAAATGAACAAGATTTCACTAAAAAGGATTCTTCAGTATATCAAATGAACGTTGGATTTTAGTTTGATGTATAATAAAAAATCTCTATCGGAGCTTTTAGGATATATAAATTCATATTGAGTATTTTTAGAATATGACAGGAAATCAATATTAGGAGGTTATTTTTTATTTTGATGGTTTGTTTACCTCTTGGATAAGAAAGAAGCAAGATTCCATTTCATTGATCACTACATATGATGAGTATATTGTAGCCACTCAAGCATTCACACAATTATTATGGATGAAGAAATAAATTGATTATATGGTAGTTGAAGAAAATTATCTAATCAAAACAAAATTAAATAACTCATGTTCTATAAATCTCAGCCAAAATTTCATCCATCATTCAAGGAAAAATCACATTGAGATAAATTATAATTTTATCAATGAAAATATTGAGAATTGAATCGTGATATTGGTGTATTTCCCTAAAGAACTACTGGTTACATACATTCTGACAAAGGCCTTACACAAGGAAGCTTTTGAGATTATTCGACTAGCTCTATGAGTTTAGTCAACTCCCCTTACATAAACATGTGTGGATGTGGGACCCCCTCTCCCCGAGGTATAGATTTTTTATTGGGCTTATATGTGCTATCTAATCAGCTATATACCAAAAAAGAGTGACCTTTGAGTTTGTTGACAAATGGGGGAAATAGTATCATAAGGGGGATAAAATTTTTCTACCTAAGGGAGAATATATCTTCATTAGTGACATGGGGAGAAGATGATAGGGGGTTGAGTGAGATAGTGGAATGAAACAAGAAATGAGAGTATCAGTTTTATATTTGATGAATCTTTATGTGATGGAGAAAATATTAGATATCATGACATATGGGGTTCATGATGAATTAATTTTATTGGTATCATTATTGTATCAACAACTTTTGTTAGAAATGAATTGATTCATTGATAAACATTTCATACTACTCTTGTATCTCAAGTTGACTATTGCTCATGTTGGCATAGAGTATGTGGTGAGTGAATCTTTGGTCACTATTTAAATCCCAAGATGAAAATGATGGAGGTTGATGGAAGGAGATTTAGTGAGGTATCAAATTTCGTGGAATTGTTTTGAGAAGAGTTTTCAACAATCCCAAAGGGGGATATTGTCAGAAAAACCCCCCCAAGGATAAATATGCCGCATTTTTTTGTCGGTTATGTTTACTGACCAAGTAGGTTTCCATGGTGAATTTTCATGTTCTAGAGATTTTTTGGCAGTCCATGTAGACAATGAAACACGACAATGGATTATATGATATAGAGATGTTAAAAATTATAAGATACAATGTTGAACTGTTTTCCATTATTTTCCAGATTTTTTGAGACAAAATTTGGAATTTGGTAAGCATTGTGAAATGACGACTTCATTGAGGATCTTATCAAAATATGTCAAAGTAATGATTTTTGTCAAGATGGACTTCTTAATGTGGATTTCATAGAGAATGGAAAAATGATGACGTTGAACTATATGATTATGATGAGCTCTACGATCTGAAAATTTTCATTGTGCTATGTGATATAGTGATATTTTTGGTAGAAATTTTGGAGCATTGTGATTTGTGTTTATGTGGAGGTGACTTTGCACCAAATATTCATGATTTAGTGGAATCACCTTTAAATAGGCCTTGACCATATCATGGGATATTGAGAGATAAATGAGAAACATTAATCTCTCAAATTAAAATGGATATTCACAGTGCAAGGAGCATAAAGAGAGAAAAAGGAATTTGTAGAGGCAGTTTATCTATACAAAAGGAAGGCACACCGTGAAGGCCAGTTTGGATTTGCGGAGGATGTTCACTTTTAAAAGGCCTGTTTGGCATTTTAAAATAAAAATGAATTGGGTGATATCTACGAATCAATGTGCACTATAATCTATAGAGAACCATGAACCTGTGACATCGTGATGAAGTTGGAAAATTGAGCAAGTTTGTTTGTGCTTTGATGAAGTGGTAGTTTTGAAAAGGTAGTGTTATTTGTGAAATAGATTCAAAATGGATTGCATAGTGTTCAAATGAATAGTTTTTTTCATTATCGAATGAAAGTTGAACATCGATAGAGAATCTATCAATAATTGAGGATATATTACATAGTGATAATGAAGAGACATATAGGCCTATAAACATTGAGGGGATCTTCTGAAGAAGCAGTGATCTTACTTTTGTTGAGAGAGCTATGAGTTCTCAAATTGATAATGGTTGTAAACTAGGAGGGACTGTGAGTCAAGTTCAAACATGTTTACTACATTGTTCTTCTATTGTATTTTTTATATCAGCACATTGCTGGTGTATGCCTTTTGGATTTATCCCATTGAGGGTGAACCAAGAAAAATTGTTATGTCATTTACATGCTTTAATATTCATTCATACACTGCAAGGGGGAGGAGAGATAGAATTTAGTTTTTCCATACAACAAAATAACATCAAAATGGTAGTTGTTTTAATTTTTTATACCCTGATACCCTCTCTCAGGGTATCTATCCTAGTGGACATATCAATTGGTATCAGGAAGAAAGGTTGATATTAGTGTTTCTCTCTCGATGGTGGTCACCAATCACAATGGAATTCCAATATATGATGGAAATAATTTTCATCTCTAGAGTAATAGGATTCAATGCTACTTCTGATCTTCATGAATTGATGTGTTTTTAAAATCAATTCATGGAATCTTACCTGACATCAATAGCGGTGATTTATAATAAGTTAAGAGAAAATAATTGGATAATGATTACAAGGAAATTAATGCATTAGGTGGAGCTCTATCTAATAATATTTATACAAATGTTATGTACTGAAAAACATCACATGATATGTGGAAAATCTGTTGAACATATATTAAGGAGATACAATGGTCAGAAAGGAAACGTTGTAAGTGTTGTGAAATAAGTATGAAGATCTAAAAATGAACCCAAATGATTATGTTAATGAAATCTTTGATAGGGTACATATTATTTTGGACGATTTGGGAGGACTTGGAAAAGTCATCAAAGACATAAAAATCATGGAGTGAATCATGAGAGAACATCCACTAGTATTTGTAGGGAAAAAATACCTCATGTTAACATTGTCACATTTTTGGGTTGGTTGTGTTCGTTGACAATGTAGGTTTTCATGGTGAATTATCAAGTTTCATAGATGTTTTTGACAATCCATGTCGACAAAGTAACATGATAAAGGATGATATGATCGGGAAAGAGTTACAAAATAATATATACAAGGTGGCACAATATTCTAGTGATTTCTAGATTTTTGGGGTCCAAAATATGGAAGTTTGTGAGTATTGTGAAATGTGGACATCCTTGAGAATCTCATAAATATATGTAAATGTAATGAGTTTTGAAAATATTGAAATCATGATGTATATTTTGTAGGGACTGGATGAATGTTGAAAGTGAGATTTGTGATTACAATGAGATCTGTGATCCAAAAATTGCCAAGATGCATCACTATATAGAAAGACTTTCTGCAGAAATTTTGGAGATTTTCGATTTGAGATGAAGTGGATATAATATTTCCCTAAAATGTACGTGAGTTGGTGTAGTCGCCTATAAATAGCCATCGACCCCCTTAAGAAATTTAGAGAGATCAAATGAAAATAATTAAGCTCTCGAATTGCGATTGATATTTGTTGAGTAGGGAGCTTCGTGATAGAAAATTGAATTTGAAGAGGCATAAGAGCTCTGTGAAAGGAAGTAACACCATGAAGGATAGTTTGGATTTTCAAAGGATATATTCTTCCCAAAGGCTTGTTTATCATTAAAAAGTCACAATGACAAGTTCCAGATCTGTGAATCAGTGAGCATCACGATGATGTTGGAGAATTGTGAAATCTTGTTCGAGACTTGAAAAAGTTATAGTGTTGCAAAGGTAGTGTGACTTTCGAATGAGTTTCAAATGGGATTTCCTAGTGTTCAAAGGCAATGTGTTATTCATTAGTGTAAGAAAGTGGGTCATCAACATATAATCTATATATAATTGAGTATGTATTCATTAGTGATAATGAAGAGATGTGTGAGTCTATAACTATGACTGGATCTTCGGTATAAGTACTGATCTCAATTCAGATGAGAGAGCAGTGAGTTCTCAAATTGTGAGTGGTTGTAAACCATTTGGGACACATAGTCCAACACGAAGTTGTATATAGCAGTGTGCTTATAGTGGATTTGGTGCATCAGAACATCCTTGGGGTATTCTCATTGGACATATACCAGGGTGGATAAACCAAGTCAAATTGAGGTGTCCTATGCATGCTTTATAATTCTATCATACTCTCCAACAGGAAGGAGAGAGAGAAGGGAGTTTTTTCTAATAACAAAACAGGATCAAAAGGTGTAGTTTGTTTAATTATTCATACCCTGATTCACCCCCCTCTCAGGGTTTCTAGCCCAGTTGACATAACACTTATTTTATGGTTTTTATAATTTCAGAACTCAGTATTTTAGAATATTTTCCCCAAAATTTATTTTAATTTCATTCATATATTGTGTTAAACGTATCCAAAATTATAAATGAACCATTATATACTATTAAAACAAATTATTTAAATTTGATAATTAAAACATAGATTCTATATTTAATTTAATGATTTAAAATATGTTTTCTTAAAAAATATTTATATAGTTAATATATAAATAAAATATATTGATATATATGTTCTTGGTATTTAGATAAATCATTGTATGGTTAAATAATTATCTTTATATATATTATATTTGATAACTATTATGAAACAATATTATAGTTTATACCATAAATATTATTTATTTTTGATAATATAGATGTAAATTTTTAAATAATCATCTCAAAATAATATTAGGGTAATTTTTTAGTAATTTTTAAAGAGATTTATTTTTCAAATAATTGTGAATAAAAATATTTTTTATTTTATAATGCCTTTTTTTCAAAGATACTTATAATATTAATATTAATTTGAAATTACATCAAATTATAATTTTCACTCATAATTATTTTAATCATATCAATTCTATTGGAATTTTTTTTCTGGATTATCAAATAACATATTTTTATACCTAGGACTAATTTTAATGAGAAAATTGATTTAAATCACATATTTGTTGGTTAAATATGAAATTAAAATTTTCAACATATACAAATAGAATTGGATAAAAGGGATTCAATATTTGGAATTATCAAAATTTATATAATTTAATATGATAAATATATATTTAGTAATAATGATTATTATGGATATTAAATATTATTCACCTTAGTGAAAAGGGTAATATCAGGTTAATCCCAAGTGATAAAACATTTAAATAACAATGATACATGGTATTATCATATTATATTTTGTTAATTCAACAAATGGTATAATTTTAGAGTTTATAAAATATTTTGAATCATTACATTTAATTCAAGAACAATATATAGGCTTCTGAGAAGATATGTTATAGTTAATCTAATGATTATACAATTTTGGAGAATTTTCAAATAATGACAAATTTTGAAGCATTGATTCTAATTATGTTTATTGAAAAATAAGAAAATCCTTCAATTATTAATTATTTAACCTATAAAATTCATTGAATCTAATTAATCACATTATTTCATTTTAAAATTATTTTTACTCATAAATTATCTGTTTTTATAAGAATAGTTTTTCCATGTTATAAAGTTCATCATATTAAAAATAATCTCTTACCTTATATGTATTAAATATGAAAAATTTGATTCCAAATTTTGAATAATCTTTTCAAAATTTATTTAGAATTATTCTATTTATGATTATTTAATTTAATTATCACGATAAAATTTAATAATAATTACAAAGAGTATAATTCGTTTACAGAGGTTTAACTAGGTGATAAGGCTTAAAATGTATTTAAAACATGTCCAAATATTATTTAATATTATTATTTATTCACTTTAAAAACATATAATTAAAATTTGGGATCTTTTTTACACTTTACTTAACCATGATAAATATATTATTTAATCTTTTAAGTAATTAATATGGTGTAATTTCTTTAACTATAAAAAATATTACGGCTCCATCCATGTACATATGTAATAAGAATTTAATATTTTCAAAATTATTTCAAAATACCTACCCAAAATCATTAGATTTTTTCTTTAGGTTATATTCATTCCATAATACTTTCCTTATGGTCCTTAAGATGAGATTTAAATAGTTCATTCCATGATGTGGTAATGAGCAGACATGACTAGATAACTTTTTATTCATATTTAAAATAATCTAAGTACATGGTAATTTTCATAAAAAAATATTTAAATTATATAATATTTTATTAAATAAAATTATTATTATTAAAATCCCAATATCAATCTTCTTTCCATAGCATAGAAATCGACAAAATCATCCAGGTGAATAGATAAATTACCATCTCTATAATGTAGCGTAAATAATTTTCCATCACAACATTTTGGGGAATGTTATAATTATGTAATTAAAAAATAAATATCATATTTTTTCATTTTTCATTAATGGATAAAATATATTATCATTAATTTCATTTCATCCTAAAAAATAGAAATATCATTTATGCATACATGCGTACTACGATTTACATGAAAATTGTTATTTAATTTTCTATATGTACATTATATAGGTGAATATATATACATATATAATGACTATATGTCATATTTTTATCATTATTAAAATCTTGGAACCGTGAAAAAAATACAATGATAATAACTACTTAACTTGAACATCAATGAAAATGTAATAGTTACCACACAGAAATGTGATTTTACCAAAAAATTGATAAAAATGTGTGACAAATAGGTATTAGTAAATAATGTATGGTATTATATATAATATTTTGTTTATGTGATATGTTTATAATAAATATAAATTTATTATAAATTATTTTTTAATAAATTTGAAAACATTTGGACATATGGTATGGTTTGATTCAAAATATCATCATTATTTGGGAATTTATTTTTGAAGTCCTTATTTGGGGAATTATGTTATAGTTTTATATTAAATATATATATATATATTTCCTTTTATATTTATATATTACATAAATTGTAATTTTACTTTCAGTTTCCTCTAAGTATGTACAGAAGATACCAAAAAAAATTATATAAAATTATTTCTTTTATACTATATTAGTACTATTTTTACATTATATACAATGTTTACATCTATTTTTTAATGATTTATTGTAAAATTATCCATTTATTTATTGAGGAAAATTATCCTTTTAAAATATATTAGAATAATTTATAAAAGAAATATTTTTATAAATTTATAAATGATTTATTTTACTCTCTTAAATAAAAAGGTGAAAAACAAATTTTTATCGTACATAGAATGAATGGAATTTCTAACTATAAAAGCCACTAAATGGTTTGAATATTGAATAAAATGATTTAAATGTTGTATAAAATGGAATCATTTTGATTAATATTAGTGAAATTTTTATGTTTTAAATAGATTATTTCAATAAACAATAATATTTTTTCCCATGAAAACATCCTTTGATATTTTTCATCTATTCTCATGTATGGTAACATCATTTTCAAATATTATTATTTAATTATGAAAGAAAATAAAATTATAAAATCCAAAAAATTAATTTTATTTTATTATGACCATTTTAAATAGTGAATGTATTTACTATATTTATGGTAATTCATGAAATTTGAATTTTCATTTATTATGTTTTTCCTGTGGATTATGTGTTATTTTTTATTCTTATGATGAATGAATGTTAATTATTATGTGATGGGTGGGGAATATAATTAAAAAACCCCTTGATGAGTCTTTAGGTCCCAATAAATAAAACTATATGGGTATTTGGAATAAGCCTTAACTATTAATTTAGGTTTCTTCGAATGATGCCTTAATAGTATGATCATAATGTTTGAAATTATACATTCGATCAACATGAAATAATTTATTAATTTCCAAATGATTATTTCTATAGTTTTGATTTCAATCAATAAATTTCACAGTCATGTGATTATTTATATTTCACTACATGATCAATGTTTTCTCGATCCATATTATCCATGAATTATTTATCATTGGATGTATGAATATAATTTACGAGTATTTGGGATCACACATTTCTTAGGTTTACATTCCCAATGACTCTATGATGTAAATTATTATTGATATGAAGTGTTATGAAAGTTGAAATAATGATTTTCTCAAGGAATATTATAAGTTGAATTTACATTATTCAAATGTAATTTAATATTTATTTATTTACAATGTTTACTTAGACTATTAAATAATTTGTTCAATATGGATGTGATCACATGTATCTTTGACAAAAATAGTTATGTAACCACCCATCCATGAATAAATTGGACTAGGTATTAATAGAAAACATAAAAAAGGACATAACATAAACATCGCAATCCGTGTGTAAATAATAAATTATGAATAAAATATAATTTAGTAAAAAAACTCAAGAATTTTTAACCATTATCATGAAATATAGAAATTATATATAAAATTATAACCATAAAACCAAGTAATGTTAAAATAATACATGATCCATCAACATAAGAGGAAATACTCCAAAATCGTAGACAACGTATTGATTAAAATGAAAACCACATTACACAAAACCCAATTTACAAAAAAAATTGCAAGTATATCTAGAAGACATTACACTAACGATTTTTTAACATAGAACACTACTGACCCATTTATATAACTTTTCTCTCTCATATGATAAATTTCTATTACCCAATGTGTTATATGGAGACATAGGACCCACTCATCACATAAAACATTCATTTATGTTCCAATTGAAAACAATGATAAAAATAATAAATAGAACTTATAAATAAAATGGGATTCATTATATTAAAAAATAATAAATAATGAACAATTGTAAATGTATGTATATATATTTAATAACCTAATGTAAATTAGTCAATAATTCCAAAAAAACCCATGGAAATAATATGTTTTTCCTTTAAAATAAAAATATAGTCATAAATTAAATCTCATGATTCTGAATTCTTTATCATACAAAATAATTTAATAGTAAATGAAAATTATGGTATTTATCATGTATAATAACTATTTTTGAGATATATCATTTCATGATATTGGATAGAAAATCATAAAAAATAACATTTTTAAAATATTATATATTCTCCACTGAAAATACATGGTTATGATTCTTTTAAAAAATTACCATTTAATTTTATGAAAAAATAAATTATGTCCATTTAATGATGTTGTATATGTTGAAATACTATTATAATTACTTTTTTTAAATGAAAAAATCTTTTTAAAAATATTTTCATGGAAAAAATAGATCAAATTATATTTGGTAACATTAATAAATAGAGTTTGGTTTTACATATCTCTTATAGATTCATAATTCATGGATCAAAGGAAAGATGAAAAATTTAAAACCATATTATAAAGAGTTCCATATAAAAACCATTTAATGAAATAAAAAATTTAAAAATCAAAAGTGAAAGTACATTGAAAACATTTACCATTAACGGAATCATTTTAATAATTTTAAGTAGTGGATGTTAAAATATATTTGAAACTATTACACATAAAAAGAATAATTATTAATGAGAATAAGATAATTTCATGGTGTTTTCAAAAAATAAATGTCAATAAAAATTTCAAATATTTAAATTTAAAGAAAATAATTATTTATGGAAAAAATAGTTACGGGTTATTAAATTACAATTTTTAGTGGATGATAAAATATTTTATTGGTAACAGATGGAAACAAAAATATCATCACATTGAAACACACAAATTTAAAAAACCTCATTACAAATAACGTGTCAAATTATACTTTTGAAAATTGGAAATAGATTTTTATTATAATATAATATTATTTTTATTAACCTTCCTAAATGAGAGAACATTATAGGAAAGAAAAATATTGATAGATATGAAAACATTACATTGGTAAAAATAAGATATATTCATTCAAATGGTAAAAAAAATTAAAAATTTGTTTAACAATATTATTATATTTATATATAGAAGATATTTACCCCTAAATAAATATTTAAATTGAACATAAAATTATCATGGAATAAAATATATTAATCATTAAATATTATTTCCTAATAAGATAGGTCATGAAACAATTAAAATATTTAGGTCATGAATATGCATTACAACCATTTGATCATTTAAAATAAAAATGTACGAGTGGTAGAACATTAAATAAAAACATTATTCCCTAATATAAAATAAAATTATGATAAGGAAGTAAATGTTGCTTTATTTGAACCACTTACATAGAATAAATGGTGTTTATAATAAAAATGTTTCAAGGGATTGAAATATTACTCAAAGAAACACATTGAACAAAGGAATTGAATGGTTTGATAGAACATGATGGTTATATTTTGAAAAAATCATATCTAAATAAAAATGGTGATTTATGATGAATTATTGAAATTGGAACTTAGATATTTTATATAAAATATAAATATGGGAAAAAATTGAAATAATACCTCAATGATACTAAACACAAGGTAACAAACCCTTACCATTATTCTTCTATAAGTAAATGGTAGATTAACCTCATTTAGAAAAGAAATATAAATATTAATTACATATTTTATAACCATAATATTAAATTTTATCATTTTTAAATATTTTTTTGTAATTAGATATCATGAGAAAATTAAATAGTTATACATTATTAGGACCAACATTTAACAATATCATTAATTGTTTTATGCATGTTTTATAATTTTGATATCACTGACCACTACTTTATACCCAGTTGACTATTAATATAACATTTTTCATTTTTAATAAATAAATCATATTCATTTAATATCATATTATTTTTCACTTACATGTTTATGTTATTTAATAATAATCATATTATTTTAATATATTTATTATTTCGAAAAATATTTTCTTATTTTTTGCGTAATATATGAAAATATAAATGAAAAATGAAGAAGGATTCATAGTGGAGGTGGAAATCTATTCGTACAAACAATCTGTGTTTATAATTATCAGTGTGTTATAGGGGGTTTGGTTGGATATTTAAATTAATGTTATAGATCATAATTATTTATTATATATCATATTTATTAATATTTTCCAAAATTAATACCATTTTTTAAAGTTTTTACTGATAAACTGAATACGTTGTTTCGCTGAGGAGGCAGTCTACACAATGCACTAACGATGATTTTAGGTTTTCTAAGTTGAAAAAATGAAATAAATATGTTTTATACAAAAAAATGACAAAATTTAAGTATAAAAATGATAATGAATTTTACATTTTATTATTTGTAAAAGATAATTAAATGATTAATATTATGAAGAAAAGTGTTAAGGGTGATGAAACATATACTAGAGACTTGAATTTTCCCATTAAAGATCCCTTGATATTGAAGGGATTATGCTACATATGATTTACTATAATGTAATTTTATTAAAATGGGGTATTTGATAGATTTATGGGTAATATATTTGATGTGTTTATATAGGATAGGTGTTGATTTGAAGGGTTTTTGGTACCTGTTTATAATAGAGAAAATATGATATTTTAGAAATACTTATCATATTTCAATAATGGTAAGATGTTATTATAAATTTAATGCCCCAAAATAATAGGAATTAATGATTCTAGAGTTTATCTATGTTGATTAATTAATAATCATGAACTTTATCACATGTTTTGACCATGTTATAGGGTTTCTAACATCATGTATCAATTTTATACATGTTTAATTTTCACTAGTCAATTGGTTTTTTAAAAATTCGAGTCTTTGTTTTATTAATAGTATAACATAAACCATGTAATTAAATCTCATTACTATGGATCTAAAGATACCTATAATTTAATTCAATTAATTATTTAAATTTATGAAATTATCTTTTAAATTAAAATTCACAATGTGTTGAATGTCTGTTTTAGAAGAAAAATAAGGGTTTTACACTAATAGATTCATATTTTTTTAAAATTCTTAAAAATAAACATTATGTTAACAAATTTTATTATTTATTTATAAGTATTATTATATTAACAATTTAAAAGTGATGCATTAAATTTGTTGGAAAGAAATTGCCAACCATTAATAAAATGATAAATTTATAATTTTAGTTTTACAATTATCATGGTCTATATTATTAATGAAAAAATATAATTTTTATTCATAAAAATGAAATTATAGAAAATATAAGAGTTTTGACATAATATTAAAAAAATATACAGAGATATTTTCATATCATCTATCTATTTAAAGAGAAAATAATCATATCGTTAGCGCATATAGTATGAAAAAATAATTTTTAAGTTTTTTATGAATAGTGATTTATTATTATAAAATAAAAGTATATTAAATCTATTTTATATATAAAACCATATAATTTTACAATATGTATCTTATTAGATAGATTCATATTATTTGATATCTTAGGTTTCATTCAATATCATGTTTAACTGAACATTGATATACAATAATATATTAACTACGTTGTTGGAATATTAATTAGACTATTATGAATGGTAATATGTGCATAATAATAATAACCACACTTATTAATATATAAAATAAACCTATCACATAAATGTGAAAATATTATATTTAAATCATTAAATATTGTAATAAATGTTTTAAAAATAATAAATTATGTTTTTATGATTTTGTGAAATGCATAGGTTTATTTACAATTTTAAAATTAATATATTGACTTAGATGAAGATATATTTTCATTAAATATATTCATAAATTTATATAATATTTTATTTTAATTATATAACAATTTTATAAGACTCTATATAATTATTCAATGTACCGTAGAATCAATTAAAATATTCAAATATGTTTTCTTTTAATAAATGGTGATTTTAATTAGTTATTAAATTTATCATATTTATAAAAATATTTTCCTAAGATTGGGTCCATTTTTTAAATTTTCACATTAAAAAATTATTAGTGTGAATTATTTGGGATTTTTTGAAATAGGTGAATTATTGGTCAATAGTTAAATACTGTAATTTATAGTATTTGTCATTTTAAGCCAAATACATGAATTTTGCAACAATGATTTATGTTAGAAACCATTAGATCAAACTAAAATTTTCTTTTCTACTGTATTAAGTCATAGAAACCTATAATATTGATATTATTGAGCCTAAATAATAAACAAATGAATAATAGAATCAAAAAACACTCTTCACCTCCACAAATATACCACATCTCACCAACCAATAACCTCACACATATTAAGAATTGTATATGATCTAAATTCTATGTAATTCCCAAAATATTAATTTTTATCAAATCTAATACCTTCATGTCTTACCAAATGACCAAATCTAATTTCCCTAAGGAGGATCCCAAGGAGACAACATTCAAGAGGTAAAATCTTCCTTATTTATCTTATAATTTCTTTTGTTTTCTTATCATCTCATCATATCTTATTTTCCAAACTGTAATGATAACTCTATTATAATATATATATATATATATTTATAATATGTTTTAACTTTTTAATTTAATAACCATCAATATGTTTCTTCTCTACTCATTTTATTTTTTAAATCAAAACATAATTCATGACGTGTTGATTCATTACCTTCATGAATAATTGGGTTTTTTTTAATTACTTCCATGATGGAATGTCATAGAACAATTATTAGTGATAAATAAGGTTTAAATTTTCATATTATATATTATATCATGTTCTAGAATGAAAATATAACTAATTATAAAATAAAATTTTACATGTTCTTGATGGTTGTAAAATCCATAAAAATAAATTAATACATTATTGTTAACTGTTATTATAACTAATATCACATGAACATATAAAAAATTATATAAGAAACCTTTTCAATTTATTTAACTTATTTATTAAAAAATAATTTCACTTCTAGAGTTTTTATTCCATTTTAAAAGAACTGTAATAATAAAATACATGGGAACCAACCATAAAACCATGAAACGAATGCTCCAAGAATAAGGGAATTAAAAATTATATCTCATAAAAATAGTAAAACATTTAACCAATATATATATATATATAATTATTCAAAAATATTTTTAATAGGTTCTAGATTAAATTATTAATTAATCTAATTTTATTATCAAGTAAATTAAGTTAAAAAAATTCTTTTTAACATAAATAGTGATTTTTTCATCACACTTTTACTTATTTGAGATATTTCTTATTGCACACTTATTTATTGTGTTTGGTAGATATATAATATTCATTAATATATCATATTATGAATATATTTGTATTTATGGTATTCAATGGTTCATTTTTTAATTATTGTTTTAATGAGGAATATTAATAGACTAATTACAATATGGTAAGGTATTTATTAACTAAATTTTTATTCATTATATTAAACATATATTTCATGGATTGTGTCAAGATATTTTTATGTATAAAATTATTTTGTTTTATTTCCACTTGTTTTATGTGGATAAACCGTGAATACAAATAATCCATTCATATTATTAATGATATGATACTTGTATGGGACATTAGCTCAATTATTGTTCATTGAGACATATTTTTGATGTTATGAACCAATTTTACTTTACATCATATATATATTGATCCTTATATTTAGGATCATCATTAAATTAATATTTCATTAAATATCCAAATTTCTTACATCATGGATTTGATTATTTCATAATCCATATAGTAATTTTTCTTGCGGTGTATACTTTGAATGTTTTTTGATTAAGTGTGGAAATATTGTTATAATCATTTAATTTACTCAATTTGGATACCTTTTCATAATGAATATTTATTCACGGATTCAAATTATCATTTTTATATTTCAGGTATTCTTTTGACATATAGAAACATGTGGGGACCACATATAGAAATCCTATCTAAGCATCAGTAGTATGTTGAGATTAAAAAGTTTACCTATTTAGGTTGGAATTTACCCATAATGAGTAATCCATCTTATCAGAGGTATTTAGGGAAAATTTTTACTGATTCATGAGATCATGGAATACAGATTTTTAATAATTGTCTTTATGATAATTCAAGTCATTATGATCCATGTTATTTTCACTATGAAATTAACAGTGAAATCAAATTTTGAAATGTTTATTAACTAAATGGAATTTATTTCCAATATTTTACATTTTATAATGATTATTATGTATCATCTCAAAATATTAAAGTTATTTATTAAATATAATTGATTTAATTTATATATATTCTTTCATATTTTTATAGTGTTTCATTTATTATTGAATCATACAAGCTTCTATTGAAATTTACCATTACATTGAATTTGGGCTCAATTTTTATTAATATTTTCCTCAGCTTAAGAAGATGTAATTATTCAATGATATCAACAATTAAATTAATATCTTTTTTATGATTGATATTATATTACCAATGTAGTAATGGTTCCATGTATTTATCCACTTTTTTCAAGAATACTAAATATTTTAGTCATTTTGGATTTGAGTATTGTGTATATTCCAATGTAATAAATTAAAGCACAGGCTATAGGAAACTGGTTTCCAGGTCTATACATATTGTTTAAAAAAATTCAGTAGAAACATTGGAAGATTATTTTAAATTAAACATAACCAACATGAGAACTATGATATTTTCTTAGATTATTTAAAAAAACAACCATTCGAATAATTTTTATCCTATGGTTCATTTCGCATTATTATTATGGGATAACTATTTGTGTTTCATTATTTAGTAGTGTATCCCAATGGAAGTTATGGAATAAATACATGTATAACATGATGTAATTTACTCATTGATCAATTTAACACTATTATTTTTGTGTTGAATAGATCATATTAATATTATGAAAGATGACTCATATTATTATTAGTAACCACAATAAACCAATGGTGGATCATATCATACAACAAAAGCCTCATTGTTTTAGTTGGAATATTAATCCAATTGTATTTGACAAATGGATCACGTCCCTTGAACGATCATTTCTAGAACTGGGCTATGATGAACGTGGAAAGGTAGTATAAGTAGTATATTACCTCATGGTAGAAGTTGATCAATGGTGTTCGTTGATCCATAATACTGAGGATGAAGATAAAATAGAAGATATGGAATGGAGAAAATTTCAAGAAATAATATTCATGAGATATATAAATCTTTAGAAAAGAACAGAAAAAATAGAAAATTCAATAACTTAATAAAAAGGAATAACAGATTGTTTTAATGTATAATATTACCATCATAATACTATAAAGGTATGATATACATTACATTCATGGTTGATAAAATTAATAATAATTTTTTTGAAGGTCTTATGAAAATTCTCTATTAATAAAAGGAGTCTCAGAAATTTTTATTATATGATTAAATAGTATTACAATTCATCAAAATGGATAAGGATTTTCTTATATCCTGTATGTTCAAGTAAAATAAATAGATTTATAGGTTTTATGATAATTTTGAAAATGGTAAAGCATAAAAGAATAGGGGAAAAAATCAATAACCATTATGTTAATATTTTGGGAATATTAATATTAGGAAATGCATAAAAAGATTGGGAGTTTGTTATATTTTGGAGAAAATTGTCATCAATCATTTGAATATAAGGGCAAGACACAATTAAATGATTTTAAAGGCTTCAAACATAATTAAATGAATCATTATTCAAGTTAATGGAATACGTTCCAAGTTAATCTACCACATAAGGGGACAATGGGATATGTATAATATTAAGTGATCAATATAGTTATGTTTGAATTACCCAATGATGTGGTAGCATGAAAATTAATTCAATATTTATATTTATCCAATATTTATTTGATTCTAGATCTATGTACTCTATTATATGTACCCAGTTTTTAAAAAAAAAATTATTTTAATTTAATAACAGATTTATAGTCAAAACTCTTAATAGATTCCTCATCACAAAAAAAAATTCACGAAGTCCATATAATTTAACATAACTGTTCCCAATTTTTTTTGTCTATACCATAATAACTATGGATTAATTTGATATAATCCTCAGTATGAATTTAATTTCCAAATATTATTTAAAATATATATTTTAGTATGAAGGAAATGACAATTTGAATATAAGATGAATAATCACTCATCTTTAGAGAAGAAACAATATCATATGATACCAAACAAGATCCAAACCCTATAGCTCTACTGAATGAAATTATTAGTTTGGATGTTAAAATTAAATATAGGGATGAATAATTTATTCGTTAAAATTAGTATGTGCATATTTTAATGGAATGAATTGATGTATTTCTTGAGGAAGTACCTAGACACCCCCCTCGAATGATTTTATGTTTCCCAATAATTTAATCCATGGTACAATAAAAATATCAATGAATCATTATAGAATTTCCACAGGGTAGTTAGAGGATATGATGAATAAACTAGAAATTTTTTGTAACAATGTATGTTTACTCCCTGGTGTTTCTCTATGGGGATCCCTTATTCTCTTTATTATTAACAAATATGGATCCATGAGTTTGAGCATTGACATTAGTGATATCAATTATATGATTGTAGAGATCAATTATCTTCTTCCTCACAAGGATGATTAATTTTATCTACTTCATGAAGCCAATTTTTTTGAAGATTTGTATTTGCACTATGTATCCCCAATTTACTGTAAATAAAGAGGATATTCTCCTGAAATATTTTTTAACGAGGTATATAAATTATGATTTTACTATTATTTCATTTTGATTAACTATTGAACTATCTATTTTAATGTATCTTATAAATAGAATATTAAAATAATAATATAATGATTCTTTTTTGGTAGAAATTGTTGATATAATGGTATATTCTAAAACATATGAATACCTTGAGAATCAATGGTGTATCCTTCCCAAGACTCCACTAAGAAATGTGTTATATGGATTATTTAACAAATATAAATTCTAGTTTCATAAAATTTCATTTCTTTGATATTTTTTCTTTATAGTTGGAATCTACGTTCATCCTATAAATACACCATAAATTCTTTATTTTCATATACCAATAACCCTAACCTTGTTATGTAGTTTCATTGGTGGATAATTATTATCATAATTCTGTTAATAATTTTTCCGGACTAGCTAACCCATTAACCATGCTCAAATGTAAATAGGATATGTTCATATAGATTAAAAAATGTGAAGAATGTATTGAATAAATAAATAGAATATTAGTTAATGGTATGGTTTTAAGTCTACCTTTTTGAAATGATGCGTTTATGATATTAAGTGATTCATTAATGAATTTAATGGGTTGTTTCCTTGTGAAACATGATAATTTTATTACATATGAATAAATGTAGTTAAACATTAAGGAACATAATTATGTAACTCATGATCATGAGATAGAATATGTAATGATTTATATGATGATATGGAGACACTCTCTCTATGGTTAATGTTGTGATATATATCCATATCAAAAGACATTGCAATAAAAATTTACACAGAAAGATCTCATCATGATCAAAAGATGATGGACCATGTTACTCAATTATTATAACTTATCAATACACTAAAATCAAGGATTAGAAAATAACATAGAATATATATTAATAAATAAGGTTCATGGAAATCATACCCAAATTAGGATCAAATACGAACCTTTGTTTATTGATTTTTTGAAGATGGATATGGGAACTGTTAAAGAGGGGAATCATCACACCTTTATCTAATGATTATGAAACGATATTTATTATAAATAATAAAAATTTATCAATTAGATGATGATAATTTTCATAAGAAAATTGAAGCTGTTAAAATGTCATATCTGTAAACATCATTCATGTGGATATAATTTTAAAATTTTTATGGCAACAATAGTTTTGATCAATACTTGAAATAAAAATGAAACTATTAGATGATTTTCATAACTCTAATTTTTCTATACACACTGGCTATACACATATTTATAATGATATAAAGGAACATTTTTTGTGGGATAATATGAAGTGGGAAATTGAATAGTATGTATCAAGATTTCTAGTTTTTCAATATGATAAGGTTGAGAGACAACACTCTTGAAGAGTCAATATACATTTATATATTATTTTATGGAGGAGGGATTCCATTGTAATGTAATTCATCAATAGATTACTAATTACCTCTATAAATAATGATATATCATGTATTATTATTTACCTCTTTATAACATCAACACATTTTCTTTCTATAATACTACATTTACCTCTTGGGGCCAAGAAATACTATATGTCCATAATGTTTTTAGTCGTCATGATGAGCCATTGTTGATTTTTAATGATCTGGATCATCATTATACATCAATATTCTATAAAATTATGTAGATGGATTGGGATTCTAAACATAATTTCAGTAATAATTATCACCCTCAACCAGATGGAATTTTTGAATGGACAATTCAAACATTGAAATTCATGATGATATCATGATCACATGAATTTCAAGGTAAAAGTGATCAATATTTACCTCTAGAATCACATCCCAGTTTTTTAAAATTAAATTGAAATGCATGAAACATTATTTTATGTAGATTTTTATAATAATCAATAAATATAATTTTCTATCTTTTGTGTCTTGAATTTGGAAAAATGAATATATACAGTTGTAATTAGTATGTTATTTAGAGTCCGATATGTAACACTTGATTTCTAGTGAATGGTAACATACTCTTTTGAATATTAATGTTGCCCTTATTAATATTTACATAAAATTACGAAATATAACATCACCTTTGATATTATACATGTAATATTTAATTGATGAAATGATTGACCCATATATCAGATGATGTAAATAAATTTATTATTTTTTTTTGGAAAAAATATTATTTTTATCATAAACTAAATTATTAATATTTAGAATTTTTTTACAAAAATTGATTTTATTTTTTAATTATACACATCAATAAATTGTTAAGGTGATTTTTGGCTTTTTTTTCTAAAATACATGAATTTTTCTGAATAATAAAATATCATAATTATGGTATTAATAGATTATGGGATAAATAAATTATTCCTAGTATCATTTCAAATATAAGAAACAATTAGTTTGATATCATATGCACTTATTAATATTTTATTTCTTGGAATCAAAACTTTTTAATGTCTTTTGGTAAAATAATAAAATAATGATTATTATAATGTAAAACTCCTCCTCTCCTCCACTATAAATACCACCCAATCCCCCCTCTACCTCCCTCAACTCTAAATTATTTATCCATGATAATGTTCCTCCCAAAACACCTCCCAATATCCTCCATAGATCTACGACCTACTAGTCTCACCAAGAGGCCAAAACCAAGGACCTTGAGAAGGATCTAAAGGAGAATATATCAAGAGGTAAATTCCCTGTTTTAATTTCTATATTTTCGTTCCATTTTCATTTCTATTATTATTCATTACTCACATACCCTTATCCAGGAGGCATGACTGATTTATTATCTTTAATATTCTATATTTTATCATCTTTATTTAAGATTCACCATTATACATCTTCTTTTCTACCTCTTATTAATGAAATTAAAACATTGTCCGTGATGTGTTGATTTACCAGCATAATGGATGATGGGATTTTAATTTCATTTACATATTTCAAGACTAGTCATGAAACAATATTTATATTTTAACATGTTTATTATTTATTTATTATATATTAGATAAGTATTTTAAATCATTTTTGTAAACAAGTAATTATTTTATAAAACTAAATGAGTTCAATATGTTTGGAGAATCGCAAAAATGACCTAAAAATTATCAATAATATTTTAACATATTAAAAATACCCATTTAAAAATTCAAAATGATAAATGTAATAATTTAAGGTAGTGTAAATATTTCAAGACCATTCCATTCAAATTCTGGAGTTTCACTTCCGATTGACTAGAATATCCTCTACGAACAGCTCATAGAAACCATGTAATTTACGCACCTAAAACATTGGAATTAAAAAAATATTATATATAAATGGGTAAAATGATGTCATAAAATGATCATGTAATTTTTTATAAATAGGAATATATTTCTGTAACAAATAAATGTCAATATTTTTACCTTCCTACAAGATTTTTAAACACGTTTTTGGGAAGTTGATCCTAAGGTAAGGGATCTTCTCTTTCCCTCTTTTAATCAGGAATCTTCACTATGTTTGGCCATTTTATTTTTAATTCCAGAGGATCTAATATATATTTGAAACTGCCCAATATTTTACTTATTATTTATTAATTATTAGATACACATTTCCCTCTTAATAATCCCTCCCATGTACAACTGAAACAATGCAGAAATTTTGTAAGTGGATTATAAACACAATTTTTATTCTCTTGGTTAACCATCAACTTCAAAGGTTTTTTACAATGCTAAGATGATGTATAAAATGTAATTTTTATATTATGTTTTATTATTTGTAATTATAGTATATTTACATATTTCCATCATTTAATCAATTTTATATGCAATGTTATGGTATTTGTAAAAGACATTCCTTTTAAAATCCTTCCAATGTATCCTTTATGAAATAAAAATAGATTGGTATTTGTTTACATGAGTATACTATTAATATTTTCAGATGTGTTATTACTATGGGGTCTCCATTATATTTTTTTAATAATTTATTTTCCTTATCTTTTGTGCGGTGTTCTTATTCTAAGACTTTTTTTAAGAAAAAAATGTTATTTTGAAACTTGAATGTGTTTTGTTCAAGGGTGTAATTGAGTTATGAAGTGTTTTATTAATGATATGTTCCTTGGAGACTATTAATGTTGGGTTGAGCCCATTATATCTTACAACATGATGATTGATCCCCATTATATCTCTAGATATGTTGGGTTGTGCCCATTATCGCTCAGGATATGAAAAGTGACCCCATTATAGCTCTCCAATGCATAGGGTACTTCAGAGATAGAAGTTGTCCAAGAGGTTATTCCATCAATAAGGGTGAATGTAAGATTGATAAGGTAAATATTTACAAATGAAAATACAAGATGTTTCTATGAATATGGATTTTTATGATTATGGGTTACATTGGTTTTCATGTTATCACATGACTAAGTATTTCATTATTTATATTCCTTATTAAATTTTATTTTCATCACATGATTTCAAAAAAAATTCATAAGATATAAGTATGGGTAAGAGAAATAAGAGATTTGTGATGAATAATATGGAATTTTTTCAAAGAAATCATCTATTAAGATTAATGTTTTCTATTCTGAAAAAATTGTTTCTTTTTTAGTAGTGTACTATTAATATTAATGTGGTATTTTATATATGTAAGATATTTTAATTCTCTAAAACTCTATTCCTAAAAAGATCCTCAATGTGTAATTATGTCTCTTCTTGACTAAAATTCCAGATTAATTAATATTTTAATTATGGGTCCTTGTAATTGATATCAGAGGATGGTTTAGTAAAATTTAGATGGTTAGCATGACGTTAAAGGGATACAAGAAATCATTTTTACTAATGGTTAATTTGATATGTTATTGAATTTAATGTTTTCAATGATGGTTCTATTAAGATATTTCTATTTAGAAAGGTTTTATTTCGGATAAATAGGGATATAGGGGTAGGAAGACACCAAGAGGTTGATGTCTATCTGAAACTGTAGCCTATAATGGGGGGAATCATAACTGACCAGTTTGTGACAAAAATGGGTCAATTGAGTCAATCAATAAATTGTGATGGTATCCATTCAAGAGATGAACCTGATCTATAATGAAGACTTGTGACTATTTTAGAGCATTTTATGATTCAACATCCTCCAGTATTCAGTGGAAGTGCAGATCTGATGATAGCTGAAGGATGGATCAAAAATTTAGAAAATATATTTGATGGCATGGGATGTTCAGAATGTCATAAGTTAATAGTATCCATTTATCATATAAAATGTGATTCTGATCAATTATGGTCTCTTGTAATTAATAGAATATAAATAGATGATCTTGATAGTCTGGAATGGGATGATTTCCAAAGTCTTTTTTTGGAATAATATTTTCCTAAAATTGTTCAACTCAAAATGGATAAACAATTTTGGTAACGGAAGAAGGAAGATAATGATATTGTGGCATCATATGAAGGAAATTTTACAAAAATGGCCATGTTTTCACTGGATATTTCTCTATACATGTATAGAAAAATTAATATATTTTACTATGTTTTGATACCTTTTTTACAAAGAGATTTTGCTTCATGAGAGTTTAACAGCTATGAAAAACAAGTTCCTTGTAATGATAAAATGGGGATATTGTTTTTTTACCCTTATGTGCCTCATGATGACATTAATAAGTAGTGGTCATGCTGGCATGAATTGTGGATATATTCATCAATGACGTCTTGATGTCAGAAAATCAATTTCCCTTCTTCTAATAAGTGTGGTAAAAGGAATCATAGTGAATGCCATGTATGTTATTTGAAGTACTACTGATGTGGGATGTTTGGAAACATTACTCATGACTTCCAGGATAATGGTATAAAAATTAGTTATAATTCAATGGTGATAGGATTTATCTTTAATGAATTGGGTCATTTTACAAAAACGTGTTCAAAGGTAGTCACATTGTCCCAAAACCAACAATATTAGAAGAATGTGGGTGTGAAAAACAATTTCAACCACATTATCATATTTTGAACAATTAAGTGCAGTGTTATTTTTTACATTTATTGTTTTTCAGATTTACTTATGTGTTGTTTGATTCTGGGTCTACACGTTCCCTCTATTAAGATAATTTTTTGAAAAAATTGGGAATTTCACCTGATGAAATTAAACAACATCTCATGGTAAAAAAACCTGGAAAAAATACTGTGGTAAAAATAAATTATATGAATATACCTATCTATTTCCTTGCAAAGAGTTTACCTTCAAATGTAGTTCTTCCCCCTAGTATGGATTGATGATAATCTAGGTATGGACAAGCTTTCTTTTATCAAGCAATCATAGGTTTCATAAAAAACGATGTTTTATTTCATAAAGAGTTTAAATATGTGTACATGAATAAATCTATACAATTGATAACATTTCAAGAGTCTAAGAGACTATTAACATATGGAAATTAATGTAATCAGTCTCATATATTTAAAGATAAGGTAACTATCTAGATTAATGATGTTCTAGTGGTAAATGAATACCTGGATGTTTTTCAAGATCAATTTTCTTGGCGGTATTCCATATTGAGATGTTGAGTTTATTATTAATTTACATCCTGCTACTAAGAAAATTTTATACCCCCTTATTGAATGACTCAAATGGAATTTCGACAATTATAAATGAAGTTGTAGGAATTCATAAGTAAAGTCTTCATCCGACCTAGCTTTTCAAAATGGAGTGATCCTATCTTGTTTGTTAAAATTAAATATGGCTCAATGGGACTTTGAATTGTTTATAGATCCTTAAATAACAATACTATTATTAACATGTATCCTTTTCCTCATATCGATGATTTGTTTGATCATTTCCAGGGAGCATAATATTTTATAAAGGTTGATCTGAGGTTGGGGTACCATCAATTAATATTTAAGGAGGAAACATTACGAAGACAACATTATTTACAAGATATGGTCATTATGAATTTGTATTTATGTCTTTTGGGGGACTAATACACCCAAAGTACTCATGTATTATATGAATAAAATATTTCAAGAGTTCCAAGATATGTTTTTGTTTGTGTATATTGATTACATTATAATATATTATAAAAGTAAATAGTTGCTTGAAAAACATCTAAGTGTTGTTTTGGAAACCATAAAATAAATTAAATGATGTGGAGAATTAATAAAGTTCTTTTTTGGTTTCAATTTAATTTTTTCATGAGAACATTATAAATAATGTTGGAATAATATTTTTTACATCCAAAAAAGTGGTTGCTGAATGGAAAATACCTAAAAATGTTTCAGAGAATCATAGTTTTTCAGGATAAGTATGATATTATAGATGGTTTGTTAAAGACATTCCATGGATTTCTATACTTATAACTACATTAACAATAAACTGTGTTATAATTATTTAGACCGAAGTATGTGATTTTTGTTTTCAAGATTTGAAGAATAGGTTGATGAATGCTTTAGTTGTGGCATTTCCTTCCAGAAATCATGAGTTTATCTTCAATAGTGATACTTCATTGAACGGGCTTGGTTGTGTTTTAATGCATAATGATATGGTAATTGATTATGATTAAAATAAAACTAAAACGTCATGTGTTAAATTACCGTATTCATGATTGGGAATTATTAGTTGTCATCATTGTATTAAAAATTTGGAGGCAACATTCATATGGACCCAAATGTGAAATATATACTAATCATAATTGTTTGAAGAATATACTCACTCATAAGAAATTAAAACTAAGACAGAGAATATGGTTATATCTAATCAAGAATTATGAGTGCACTATTCAATAAAATCATCGAAATGAAAATAGAATGGCTGATGCATTAAGTCATAAATGTAATGTTACATTAACCATGATATGTTTTTAGTGGGATCCTTTAGTAAATTATATGATTAATTATGGATTAATAGTTATAGTTTCAAGAATGAAATATGTTTTTAAGGATTCATTGTAGCCATCTTTGTCAGATATAATTTTGAATGCACTTAAGAAAGATTGTGAGCTATTTTGAAAGTCACAATTTGTTAAAATGGGTATGTTTCAAGATTTATCTTCGGTAAAGATTTTGTTTTAGGATTTGGTAGAGGGTTGTTTGTGCCTTGTTATTTCAAGTTAATGAAATAATTATTGTGTGAAGATCATAGATCACCATTTCCAGTTCATACTAGAATCACTTACATGTATGAAGAACATTAAGATTATTACTGGTGGTATGGACGGAAAAGCAATAATTATTATTTTAAATGGAATTTTTGACAATTCAATTGGTTAAAAGAAGAGAGGAGTTATCGAAGGGGATGATTTATCTTTTTAAAGTTCCACAGATTACATGAGAAAATATATCCATGGACTTCATTGTGGGAATACAAAATACTTCAAAAGGTTACAATTAAATCTGTGTTATTATTGATCGACTGATTGAATCTGCACATTTTTGTTCCATTCATGATATAATGTCTATGGATCAACTCTCTCGAATATACCTCAATGTGATTTTCAAGTTACATATAGTGCCTCTTTATATTGTATCTGACTGAGATCACATGTTTACTTATAATTTTTGGAAGGTCCTTCAGATGTTGTTGGGCACAAAATTTAATATCAGAATAGTTTTTCATCCTCAATCAGATGGGCTATCAAAATGAATGATTTAGATATTACTGTATATGATTTAATGTTGTTCAATGGATGCTCAAGGATCATTGGATCAATATTTTTTTTGTTGAGTTTTCTTGTAATAACAATTTTTATTTCAGTATACATATGGAACCATTTGAGGAATTGTATGGGAAAAGGAGTCAAAATCAAGTGTTTCATGATGAAGATGTTGAAATAGTGTTGATGGGGAAATAATTATTAAAGGATGTGAATTAAAAATTAAAGATGATCCTACTTCACCTGAGGATAGCATAATGTAGGTGGAAATGTTATGCAGATAATAGAATGAAAGACTTCTCTTTTGAGGTAGGTGACCATGTTTTCCATAAAATATGTCCTTGTAAAATTATGATGTGTTTTGGTAAGAACAGAAATATAATTATGTGGTTCATTGGTCCTTCTAAAATTTTATTGAATGTAGGGTCATTTGAATAATGATTAGCATTGCTTCTGTGTTTGTCTCAGGTACACAATGTTTTACATGTTTCGATGTTGACAAAATATGATTCAGATTCATCTCATGTTTTCAGCCTAGAACCATTTTAGCTTGAAGAGAACCTATCTTATGAAGATAAACCTACTCAAAATATTGATCGTAGAAAGAAAGTACTATAGAATATGGTAATCCACTAGGTAAATGATTAATAGAGAAACCACATTGTAGAAGAAGTAATATGGGAATCTGAAAATGCTATTAGGGAAAATCACCCACACTTGTTTAATAAGTAAATAAAATTGCAAGGATGCAATTTCAATAAATTAGTGATAATATAAAAAATTAATATTTAAAAATTAAATTTAAACAAATGAATCATTTTTTATTATAGATAATAATTATTAGCACTAAACATAACTTTCCTATTTCTATGTATTTAATTTTGGAAAATGGACATGCACGGTTACAATAATTAAGTTATTTAGAGACTAATAAGATCATCTTAATTTTTGCTGAATAGTAACATATACTTATGAATAGTAATTTGGACCTTATGAATAGAAACACACCTTTATGAATGTTATCCTAACATATATTATTATATATATAATATTTAATTGATTTTATGATATACCCATATTTGGAATAACTAAATAAATGTATTAAGATTGTTATTTTTGAAATAAAATATTATTTTATTTAAAAAAAATTAATCATATTTCATAAATTATTTTCAGAATATGGAGTTCATTTTTGAATTCTACATGTCAGGAAATGGTTAGGGTGATTTTTTTAGATTTTTCAAAATACATGATTATTTTGTGACAATTAAAAATGGTAATTACAGTATAAATATAAATGAGAGAAATATATTACTCTATACATCATGGATGATGTATGAAACCATTACAGAGAACTAAAATGCACTAATTACAATTTTTGGTCATGTAATCATTACTATTCATTTTCTTGGGGATAAATATTAAAATAATGATTAAAATAATGTAAAACTCCTCTTCTACTTTACTATAAATATCACACACTCCCCCATATCACACCCAAAACTCTCAAGACCAGTGCCTTTCCTATGATCTTACAAATACTCCTACCATGGACATTCCCCACATCTAGGACCTTTTGGTCTCCCAAAGAGGCCTAAACCAAGGGTCTTTTGAAGGATCTCATGTAGAATAGATCAAGAGGTAAATATCCTCATTTGGTTTCATTCTTTTCTTCTCATTTCCATTTCTATTATTCTTATTTACTCACCTCCCCTTATCAAAGAGGTAAGAATGATCCAATCTCTTATATATTTTATATTTCACAAATTTTATTGATGATTTAACATTGTACATCTTCTCCTCTCCCTCTTATTCATGAAATTAAAACAATGTTTGTGATGTGTCGATTTACCGACATCGTGGACAATGTGAATTCACTTTATTTTACTTCCTTAAATACTATTCCTGGAACCATTTTAGAGTTTAACCATATTATAATTTATTTATTATATCTTATATATGCTTCTGGGATCATTTTGTAATCATGTTGTTAATTTATAATAAATAATGAGCTCATTATGATTGACGAATCCCATAAATGAGCTAAACAAATATAAATATTGTTTTAACTTATGAATCATCCTAATTTCATAAATCGAAATGATAAATGGAATAATTTCGTATTTTGAGAAATATATAAATAACAATCCTTTATAATTATGTAGTTTCACTTCCAATCTTAATGAATATCCTTTATGAACCATTCATGGAAACCATGTAATTCACGCAACAGAAACAACTGAATTTAAAAAATATTATTAATTAATGGATGAAATGATGTTATAATAAGATCATTAAATGTGTTATAAATTGTAATATATTTCTGTAAAATATTAATAACAATATTTTAACATTCATAAAGAAGTATTAAACATATTTTTTGGAATTCAAACCTTATGTAAGGGATCCTATCTTTCTATGTTTTATTCAATAATCTCTCTTATTTTGTTCTATTTTATTAATTCAGAAGGATTGGGTATATGTTTCCACATCCATTACACGTCCATTATGAAATATTAATGGTTATATATGCCATTATCTATCATTACTCCCTATCATGTACACGTGATACTATGCTGAAATTCGGTAAGATAATTATGAACCCAATTTTCATTCATTGTGTTAACCATCAACATCAAGGGTATTTATCATGCTAAGATAATTTATAAAATTTAATATGATTATATTATATTTTATTATTTATATATATATGTTATATATATTCTCTTCATTTAATCAGTTATCTATTCAATGTTATGGTATTTGTAAAGGACATCCCTCTTAAAATCCATTTAAATGTCTCCGTTATAAAATCCATAACGAGTGATCTTCTTTTTATAAAATTTATGTAATCTTGTGATTTAATTTTTTTCTTATACCATAATATCACAGTTATAGGTTTTTTTGAATAAATATCGTTCATTGGCTTTTGTGCAGTGTTCTTGTTCTAAGAGTGATTTAAAAAAATGTATTTTGAAATGTGAATGTGTTTTTTCTCAAGGGTGTAGATGAGATATGAAGTGATTTGTTCTTGATATGATCCTTAGGCACAATTTATGTGGGGTTGATCCCATTATATCTTATGATATGATATGTGATCTCCATTATAGCTCATCATATGTTGGGATGATCCCATTATAGGCCTCGATATGAAATGTGAGCCTTATTATAGATCTCCAATGCATTGGGTACTCTAGAGATGGAAGATTTCCAAAATGATATTTCATGTGTGTGAGTGAATGTAAAATTTATATGGTAAATATATCCAAAGGAAACAAAATGATGTTTTTAATGCATATGAGTATTTATGATTATCAGTTTTATTGGGTTTTTATCTTATCACTAGACTAACGATTTATTTCTTTATATCACTTACAATGTTTTATACTCATCCCTAGATTTCAAAATGTTTTTCATATGATATAATGATGGGTATGAGACATATGGGAGTCATGATGAATGATATGGATTTTTTCCAAAAAAAATCAATTTTTTATGTTTAATGTATTGTATATTGAAAAAAATGGATACGTTTTCTTGTAGTCTCATCTTTATACGAATGTTGTATGTTTAGTTTGTAAGATATCCTAATTTTCTAAAACACTATACCTAAAATATTCATTAATGTGTAATAATGTATTTTCTTTACTAAAAAACATGATTAAGTAACATTTTATGGTTGGGTCATTATATTTGTAATATTTTTTCATAAATTATTATTTCCATTCAACTATTAGAACGGATCCATATGAAGAATTATATTGAAATTTATTTTATACTCTATCTTTTTTGGATGATATTAGTGAAATTAAACTTATATTCCCCAAATATATTGTTTAAATAGTGAAAATGGTAAATAGTATTCATGAACATATTAAAAATGAAAAAATTATGGAAAAGAGATATTTTATATACCTGAGAAATGATGTATAATTTCTTGTTAGAGTTCATGTATTTTTTTTTTGTAAATTTATTGAATGTTGTCATATGGTTGATAAGATTGGGTTATTGTTCCCCTAGTACACCCCAACATTTTAATTTTAGGAACGAAATATTGCAGTTATTTTCCAATTACTGATTCCATCATGTATCTCCAATAATCATGATGTGTTACACATATCATTGTCAATAAATTTCTTTCCAAAACAAAAAACATGTTCTCTCCTATGATTAAATATAAATGGAATATTATTTTTCTAAATGTGAACATGTTATTGAGATTATTCACAATAGATATACTATATTAGGAATATGACTTCTCATTTGAGAAAAAATCATTGGAGAAACTATGAAATGTAATAAGCATCATTGAAACCTCAAAATATTATAATGAAAAACCACCCTCATCTTTTTAGAATGAAATATTAATGGAAAATAAAAATTATTAATTTAAAATAAGGGAATAATATAAAACCACAATATATTACATTTGTTTATCCTCTTATATAAATTCTTTTTATTTGATAGTATAAATTTCATGCAACACCAAACATAAACGAGCAATTATACACCTTAAAATATTAGTATAGTCATTGGAATAGTAAATAGCAAATTATGAATAGTAATTTTCAAATTAAAATAATAACCTAACATATGAAATTATAAATAATATTTAATTATCTCATAAATAAGAATGTTATGTATATCTATCTTGAATTATGTAAGTAAATGTTTTAGAAATGATAAATTATGTGTTAGTATTTTTGTTAAATGTAAATGTTTGTTTGATATTTTATAATTAATATAATGATTCATGAGAAAATATTATTCCAAAAATTATATACATAAATTAATGTTCGGTATTATTAAAATTATAACACTATTTAAATATACCATAATTACTTTTTCAATGTGTCATAAAATCTGAAATAATATTAAAATCATTATTTTTATAATAAATTATTACATTAATTTGAAAATAAATATCCCATATTTGTAAAAATAATTTCAAAAAAGTGATAGTATTTTTTTAAATATACAATTAATAAAATGGTTAGGGTGAATTTTTGAGATATTTATTATATAGTTAATTATCTTCTAAATAATGAAATATATTAATTTATGCTATGTAACATTTTAATCCAAATTTAGTAATTTTTGACTCATGGATTATATAATAAACCATTATTTTGAATTAAAATTTTATATTAATTTTATTTAGTGATGTTATATAAAACTATAGATAGTGTTGAGCTAAAATAATAATGAAATGAAAAAAATATAACAAAACACCCCTTTCCACCCATATAAATACAACCCCTCAACACCCTTTATCCTGACAAATTATAATACATGAAACATATCTAAATTATTCCTAATTACAAAAAAAAATATTTTTAATTGAATCCAATACATTATGGTGTTAAAAAAACACCAAATCAAGGAATCTTAAGGAGGTTCCAATGTAGATGATATTGAAGAGGTAAAATCCCCCTTATTTATCTATTTATTTTTCATATTTTCATTATTCTTTCCTCACATCCCATTTTCCAATGTGGAATAATAACTCCATTATCATATATATGATTTTTTTTATTATATTAATGGAATATATATAATAAAATCTCATCTTCCACCTTTTATTATAAAAAAGAAAACATCATCAGTGATGTGTCTATTCACCAACATGATAGGGAATAAATTATCATTTTATATTACTACCTTAATGGATTGAGATAAAACTTTTATTATTGTTAAATAATATTTTAATATATATATTATAATTTATATCATGTTATGGTACAATGATATTATCATAATACTAAAAAAACAATACAATTATCTCACAATCAAAAAAACTGATATAAGTTATTAATATTCATTCATTAAAATTACATTTAATGAATAATCCTAATACCAAATATAAAAAGATATATGAGACCATTTGATATTTGTGATATTAATTAATAAAAAATATTTCCATTTCTGGGTTTTTTTCTGCTATTTCATATGAACACTCATAATTATACAAAAGGGAGACACCTGAAAAGTCATTAAATAAACGCTATAAGAATAGTGAAATAAATCAGTATGACTCATTAGAATAGAAATTAATTAACATAATAGAATAATAATAGAAAATATATTTTAAATATTTTCTTACTTAATAATTAATGAATATAAATTTATTACCTAAGACATTATGTAAAATCCCATGATAATCTCTTTCAATAGGTAATGTTTTCTCATCTCCCTTTTATATCAATAAGATATACATTATACCCAACTTATTTGTTGTGGGTGGTTAATTGATACATAAAATTAACATATAACATTAGAAATATACTTATATTCAATGTATTTAATTCTTCATGTGGTAATTATGGATTTTATCGATCATACGATTCGACAAGTTACAAAATGGTAAGGGATTTTATAACAATATTTGCATTCCTTGGGTTAAATGCCTATTCTTATGATTACGCCATGTAATGGTTTCCTGTATAATTAATTATTATTATTATACCATGATTTATTTATTTATTTTTATGACAATTTACTATGAATAGACATAATAAAATCATTTGACTAATGATATGATCCTTGTATGGTACATCGTCTCAATTTTCAATCACTAATGGTTATTTTTGATGTTGTCCACCTATTTTATTTTTCATGTTGTATATAATGACCCGTTTTATGATTATAATTAATTTAATATTTCATTAAATATCTACAAATCTTAAATCATGTATATGATTACTGCATATTTTATACAAGAATCTTCCATATGGTGTTTACTTTGGATTTTATTTGATTAACTAGGGAAATAATGTTAAATCAATATATTTTACAAAATACATTTACATATTAATAATTCATATTAATTAATTATCAAAATATATAATTTCTATATTTTAGGAATTATTTTACCATGTAGGCATTGTGGGGTCCCGGTAACAGATATCCCCTAGATGCTTAAGTAGTATCACGAGACGACAAAGTTGTCTGAATGAAGTTTGAATTTTTACCATAAGTCTTAAACAAACTTCTAAAATATCTTAATAGTTAATGTACCATGATTATTGAGATCTTGGTGACCAAATTAGTAATAATTTACATCATTATTATCCATGTTATTTTAAATATGTTATTATCCTTGAATTATTATTGTGTTGAGTTTATTGATTAAATGAAATTCGTATCAAATGTTTTACATTGCCCTAGTGATTACGCTTTATCATCTCATGATTGAATGTATTTTGGTTATATGGAATGTATATAGGTTAAATATATTGCTTTACATATTTATAATGATTAATTTATTTTTTATTCATTAATTTTTTGGTTTTATTTAAACCCTACAAATGCTTTAATCTCTCCCTTTTCATTGAATTATTTTCCTCTTCTTATGAATATTATATTGATGAATGAGTTCAATTATGAAAATATTTTTTTTATTTTATAGTTTGTTACCAATTTAATAAGGGTACCATTTATGTATATATTTATTCAATAATACTGAAATTAAATCTTCTTTGGTATTGAATTTTGTATCTATGCCAATGTAAAAAATTAATCCCTCATATCCAGGCTACAAGGGTCCGAAAAGTAACCGTGAAAATTTCAAAATAGTAATTTTTATTTAATATTTATTTATTACTAGTAAATAAAATAATAAAATCATTTCATCATTTTATAAATTTTTAATATAATCATTCAAAAATTCACTTCAATTATATATCTACGCAAACATTTAAATTGGAGATAATTTGTTTATAAATATTACAAAATATTTCAAAATACATTATCATAAATAAAACCATATAATTTTATAATATTATATTCCCAGATATTTCAATGTTTTCATATAATAGAATAATTTCTTGGTAGTAATGAAATTCAAAAAATTAATATTTTCACTATTTACCTGAATACTGTTTATCAGGGGAATCAAAAAAATTCATCCTATAGTAATTTTTTTATATGTTATTAAAAAATTAATATTAAATTCTAAAATTTAAAATATAATATTTAAAATATTTATATTTTTATAATAAAATATATAATATAAAAATGGCTTTATTTTAATTAACAGTTTAAAAAATTATTTTGCAATAATCAGTTTCATTTTAATGGAAATAAATACTATTGGTTTACTAACTTCAGGATTATTGTAAGATTATTAATAACTTCATCATAAAATGTGTTGGTTTCTATAGGTTGTGTGTAGTGTGTGGATAATTATATATAAGAGAGTATGCATTTTAAAAGATCAAAAATATTATCTTATCACAGTATTCCACCTATAGGTGCTCATAAACTATGCATCCTAGGTATATTTCTATATTATTTATTATATAAAACATAAATCCCTTAAACCTCATGTAAAGAAATATAAATTAAAATAAAATGTCTTATTTTAACCATTGATTCCCTATGATATTTTCCTATATAAATCAATTTTTTTGGATTTTATTTATAGTTTAATGAGGGATCTCTAAAATAGAGAATGAATGTAATTTCTTACAATATTTATAATCGTGCATCACCTGTTGATTAATTAATAGATCATTGAAAATTTCATGTAAAATGTGATAATATATTTTATTGCGTTTATGTGAATTTTTTAGTAGTGATGAGGGATCTCCTTGTGGTTTTAACATACTACCATAATAGGTTTCACCAAGAGGGATTCATTTTGATAGTTATCATTAATTATAAAATTTCCGAATAATTATTTGAAATAATTTACAACATTTTCATATTAGTATAAGATATGTGGCCAGATATAAGGGATTATCATTATAGGGAAAATTAATTTAGTCATTGAATGAATAGGGAGGAAATTTACTATGTTGTAGAAACTTTAGAGCATCATGTGGTCTATAAAGAATCATGTAATTTATTATAAAAAAGTCACTATATTGTGATAAGAATAACATCTCTGTATGAATGATAAGAAGGTTTATTAAGCACTAATATCCAATAAGTGGGTTCCTCGTATAGAAATTTTGGATGGGACAAGTCAATTACTCTTTTTTAGATTTTAATAGGTGTTTTATACCTATATAGGAATTGACTAAAGACCCTACACCTCTACATGGGGAGAGTGAAATGTATGGTTTAGATGATATATGTCCATGTTCTTCTATATGTGATTTATGTTAATGTTCAAAATTATTGTATTATAATTCATAATGAAAATATTTACAGTGAAAATGAAATGGATAATGAATATTATATATGATAAATACATTAACTATGAGTATTTGGTTATATAATGTTCACAAATCAATCTTATGGGTTCTATGTTGACTTTAGTGATAATTAAATAATGGAATAATAACCTAGTTAGTCTATAAATTCATTATGCGGTGGTATCATTATAATGAAGTAGTATAGTCGACTATTTATATCTGTTTGACTACAAATTCAATGATATGGTAAGTGAAAATGATTTTATATGGGTTAGGTGATCATCTGTGTGATAATAATTATGCCTAAACTATAGGGCCTTTGATATCCAGCATGGTTGAAAATATATCTATATAAGAAGAATAAAAAATATATTTGATTGATATGAGAAATGATATGGGAGTAAGGTATCCTTATATTGTTATTGGATTGTCATGGGTGTTTTCTTTCCATATTGTTCTTATTAATAAAATAGCATTCTAATATTATACATCTATATATGATTTAATTGTATCAATATGGTGTTTAATATTATTTAAATGTTGGATAGAGATAGGGATACCACCTTGTATATTTATTTTGTCCTCCATGTTATGTCTTGATGGATACCAAGAAACTATATATTTTACTCTTTTTCTCTCCTATCCCATACAAATAAGTTACATGGACACCTTCTGGGTATTATTTGTTAATTTCCATAAATATACTATATAATTATTTGGAAATAATATGGGATTTGTTTTATCATTGACTAGTGGTTTGATAAAATTACTGGGGTGTTACTTTTTTCTGTTTCAGGGATGGAAAAACTAACATAGATATAAAGAAAACATTATATAATTTTTGGAAATATTAATTATTTTTAATTTATAATTTACAATTAATGTTAGATCAATGATTGATTTCGTCCCATCATATTTTTTGTTTTATCTTATATAGTTTCTTATATATATCAATGTTCATTTATTTTTTTGAATAGAAACACACAGATATGAAAAACATTATATTTTAGGTTTTTGGTTGCGGAAGCCTATTTATTTTCATTCTCATTCCACTAATGTGAACATTAAATGATTTTTATTTCAAATTATTATTTTACATGATTGGTTTGGGTCATGGTGATATACATTTTTGATCGCGAAGATCGGTAGAAATATAAGTAGGTTCTTAATTGGGACTAAGTACCTTTCGTGTGATGATTCCCTCTTATATTATTTTTTCATATTTATATAACATTTAATATGAATGCTTAAAATGTGGAGGAGAAATTATAAATGTATAAATTATATTTTTTCCAAATGAGTTTGAATTTGAATGAAAATATATTTTTTACTCATAATGTGAATCATATTTAAATTTTAAAATTATATTTTTTATTCTTATGTTATTTATTGTGTGTATGAAATATAAAATACTTCCACATAACTAATAATTTTTATACTATATAAAGATATATAACATTACATCGACCCTATTTCATTGGTTTTAGATATGCATATGTTAATCTATATTTTTATATTATTCCTCATGTGTTATATAGTGACTTATAATATTTTTGCCATTCATTATTTATATGAATATCATTAATCACAAAATTATCTAGTCTCAATGACTAAATTACTGTTATATCTACCTTATATTATAATTTTTAGAGGAATATCCACTTATTGTCTCCTTGTATATAATATGAATTATCCACACAATTATTTTGGTAGATTGTTAAAAAATATTCACTTTAAAATCCATGATTTTATTAAATAATATGGGTATTGGTAATCATGATAAACATCCATTTATCATTTGATTCATCAAAAAATATGAGTATCCTATTTCATATTCTAATTCAACTAATCAATATGAATAATTTATTATATTTTCTATTTAGATAGTCCATTGAGAAACCCATCATTCATGATGTGATTACCTCAAAATTTTGGGAAATTTTTCTCTTATTCCGCATTCCCTTTTAAAACCATATCATTTACATCATAGATTTAAATTTAGTCATAAAATATTATTTAATTCATTATTTAGCCATTATACTATCTCATACCACTTTCTATTTTATGTGACGAATTTGATATTTCAAATCCACTTTAACATAATGTTTGGGATGAAATAATGGTATAATATAATTATAATCAAGATGTTATATTTTAATAATGGTAATTTTTTTCACTACAATAACCCATGCCATAAAAAAATATAGAAATGTGAACTATGATGACTTTTTGGTAGGATGAAAAATTACCTTTAATAATTCATTTCATGATGAAATAGAGACATTCAATTTTGGTTATTTTGAACATATCAATAATGTGAGGTATCTATAGAGGGAAGCATATAAGGATAAATTATTATATTTAAAATGGATAATAATTATAATTTTAACATTTTTTTGTAACACTAATTAAATACGTATACAGGATGCATCATAAAAATCATCATATGAGTATGTTAAAAGGATTATTTTATTGTTTGGGGTTCCCGATGTTGTTAAGAAGTCTACTGGGAATATAGAAGAAAACAAAGAAAAATTTATTTTTCTCTATATATGATTCTCATTATGATAATAATGATGGACTCTGGAAGTCTCACTCCATTTTAAATGTCATAGAAAAATCATATGTTAACATTTAATTATAAATTTCATATAAATATTCAGTATCTAATGTAATTATATCTAATAAAAAATTAGATATTAATATGGATATTACATGCAAGGAAAATGGCTCATTGTATTGCATTATTCTTATTCAATATTATATAAAAAGGTAAATTTTTTTAGTATCAAAAAATTTATTATTGTTATTGAAGAAATGTTGGAAAAATATTTTCGGAAACAATATGATGTTTTAGTGCCCATAAAAATGGTATATTTGTTCAAATTGGTGAATTCAATGGTAAATAATAACTTTTCCCTATAACCTATTATAACACTTTTATGATTACCTCACTATAAAAATCATAAATGTAATTTACAGAACCAATATATTGTAATTAAATGATGACAACTTGGAATGGATCATAGAATATATACATAGTGAATGAAATAAATTTTTAAAGGAATGAATATATATAATCCAAGATTTCAAATGATGTTACAGAACCACCCATGTTTCATGGAACAATGAGGAGGAACTAAAATTATTTGAGTAATATTAGAAATATATATAATTTTTTTAATAAATTAGTTGAAATTTGGATATACATGTTTACATTTGGGATGAAGGAATGAAATCGTGTGGAATATTTGAGTTTTTATTATTAAAGTTGATATGAGGTGCATTTAATGTAAGTGAGGGTAAATAATATTAAAAATCATGTGAATACTGATTATATTATTATGATGGGGTCTCAAATAAAATTGGTGATACCTTGCATGTTTTCAGTCAAATTTTCTACTCCTTATTTTTATATTATATAATTTTTTGAAATCAAAAACACTTTCATTAAACCATTTTACTAAATTCTTATTTCCCAGGAATTGTATCATTTTTAGAAAGAAATATATTTTTACAAACTAATAATATATAATAATGTATAAATAGTATATACATTAAATTCTTCTTAACAATAACTTGATTTAGAATGTTTTTGTTAGATTGGACCCAAAAATAATCAAACAAGATGTTAGAATTTTTCTTGTTTATTATAATCAAAAAATTTTGTTCATCTAACAAATAATTGATTCGATAAATATAACTAAAACTCATAAATAATATGGTATTTACATTTTTTAAGGAAGTTTATTGTATTTACTGATGTTTATAATATGAATACAAAAAATTATTTATATCTTATGAAAATATTTGTCACACTAATGGGGTTAATAATTACTATGTCAGGTATACAGTTACAAATGAGATGTCAGGTGCTTGCTGTCCAGGGTCATTGCAAAAAAATTAAACGTTTGACCCTATAAAGAATCCTATAAATAGATATTCAGCTATATTGGTTGGAGCAGATGTATTTTCTCTCTCAATAATTCTAATGATTATTTTTCATGAACTACTCATTCTTATTCTTTGTAATTATTTAGAATGTTTTATTGTAAGGAATCCTAATAAATGTTTTTTCATAAATAACATTTACGTTTATATTCTTGTGTGATAAATGTTATGATCGAGGAACTCTGTGGAATTGAATATGGATAATTAGATACATCAGATCATGAGTATCAGGGGATTGAATGATAGCGTTATTTCGATCATCTTATAGAGGGATTCTACAGATAGGAAGACAGAGAATTCATATCACTGTATCGATGAATTTTCAGATAAGGAATGATAGAAAATCCTATAAGTATAAAACATTTGATTATATTAGTAATATTAATTGAAATCCTTACACATTATGTTATAATATCTCTATTTTTATATATATTATAATGCATTCATACTTTTACATTGCAATTTTAGTAATGGTTTTAACAAGACACTATTTATATATGTATATGATTCAAAGTGAGGCATCATATTCAACATTCATTGTTTTTTATCAGTGTTACTATGATTACAATAATACCAATACATTTAATTAATAAAATCCATTTTTATTAGAAATTTATTTTTGATTTAATCAAATTGTTTTGAGATCATATTTTTTGACTTTGATAATAATATTGAGTCCAAGACCGATAAATTTACATTCAGAGACTTTGTATTTCGTTTAGTTTAAACCAATTAAAATAATGTTTTTGACAATAAGTCACCTCATTATAGTCTATAGATCCATCATAAATACACATAAAATCCTACAATTTTAATCATAGCACTTTTCTACTACTTAAAAACTATATTATATTTTTATTTCATTACCTATTGCAAGTTGTTAATGGTTTGATATAAACATTTTATTTATAATCATTGTTACACACATGTTTATCTTTGGAAAATATTAATTTAATTTTTGTAAAAAATATGCAATCGATATTTTCATTATTTGTATATAATCTAAATCAAAAAATACCACCTATCATTTATGCTGACTATTATGAGAAATAGATATAGGGGATGAAATGTCATATTATCAACACTGTAGTTGATAATATTGTAATGCACACTAGAGAGTAAAATATTCTCAATAATGAATTCAATAATTTTACATAGAGTGAAAAATATGTTGAGTTACATTATATAGTATCAAAACACTCTATGTTCATTGATAATAATTTTTTATAGTAATATATCTTTTTATGAACCTGAAAATAGTATACAGTAGATTTTTTACGTCACACAATTTGATAATTCTAAGGTTGTTGAAATAGGATGAGAAATAATTTGAATATAATGTTAGGCCACTTATTTATTTCAAATATAATTGGAGGAAAATATACAAACGATTTTTCTACCAGTCATAAATAGTTTACAGACTGTTGATGAAAAATATGTTGATGATAAAATTATTTTTGAAATGATTAATGATATGATTCCCAATGAGTGGGAATCCAAAATAATACTTTTGGATAATTTGTGAATGGTTAATAATATTAACTTATATGACTTAATTTGAACCATTATTAACTATGAGGGAATACATAAATGAGATACTAAGAATGTGAAAATGAAAAATAGTGGTGTCAGTTTTTCTAATACTAATATTATTCCTTCAAATGTTTAGTCATCTTTGAATTTTTTCAATATTTTGGAGAACACAATTTTTTTTCTTTTGATATATTCTATAAAATTATAAAACTCAAAAAATTAGTTATCTAATATGGAATGAAGGATTTTCCAATATAGTCCAGAAGAATGTTTTTCAATACCTATATATGAAGAGTCCTATGGATAATGCAGATAAGAATGATTTTAATGTCACTTTCTTTGAATATATGAAAGTTGGAATATCGGATTTCCCAATTCTAAAATGGAAGGACATAAAATAAAATAATTCATAATTAAATTTTAAAAAGTATTAAAATTATAATGCAATTAATTTCTTGAAAAAAATAGATACATTGAGTGCCAGTGGTGGTGACTCTCTTAAAAGTTATCCAAATAATGAAATTATCTAAAAGAAAGACATAGGTCATCAAGCTATTGTACCCATTAGAAATAACTATCTCATGGATAAGACATATAATTCTGAATCCATCAACAACATGTGTTAGATTTTTAATTACCATGGTGTGAAAAATTATGCATTGTAACACCTAGAGATATTATAAAAGAGTTCTTTTCTAATTAATTGTTTTTATATTTTACATTTCACACAACACTGTATGTAGATTATTTTGTAATAGAATATTTTTTATGCGTTATATGCCAAACCATGTTAATCATGAACTACAATGTACATACATATTATCTTATTTTAAACGAAACATCAACTTGGTATTCATTAAAAGCAATTCTGAATTTCCCTACATTAAACAAACCACTTAATTTCTAAAAAACATCATTTTATTTCTATGATTATTTAAATTTTATAGTTATTAACAATAAGATAAAAATAGTAATATAAATAGAAATAAATAATTTTAAAATATTTTTTATAATTTTATTATATAAATAAAAAATATTGGTAATGAATGATGTTATTTTTTGTAAATTACTTATATGTTTTAAAAAAACTATTTTCTAAAATGAACTACGTTTAATGAGACACTATAAATAATAATAAAATAATTTATGAATATTTAGAAATAGAAGATTAAAAAATAAAATTATTTTCTAGAATTAGAAATTCTAAATAATCATATGGTGATGTTTTGATATTTTTTATGAAACATCATACATTTATTTCTAGTGGAAAATACTGAATTTCAATTAAAAAATTATTTTTCATATAATGAAATTATAAATATAAATTATAATTCAATTTGGTTTTAATGTTTTATTATATCAATATTTTTCCATTAATAAAAAAATAGTTTCATTGGAAAATTTTTTAATTTGAATTTGAAAATAAAATCATTGCAATCATTTGAATGTTTTTATGTTAAAAAAATACATTATCGACCCAACTATGAGATTAAATTTCAATTAATTTCTAATAATTATACTCTATCAATTTGGATAAAATTGATTGAATATTTTTAATCAAAATAATATATAATTTATAATAATTTTGACATTGTTTTTTACAAAAATGATTAGACTAAGTGATTAAAATTAATTATGATTATTAACATAAAAGTAAACATTACAAAGGGATAAACCATAAAATGAATCCATAATGTGACATAAAATCATTTCTAAGATATGTTTTATGGTCATCTTTCAACCCTATCCTCTATTTTCTCAACTTTGGTTCATGATTGTATCCACATGAAATATAAAAAACATTGGTGGAATTCACACTTCAAATATTTACAAGAGTGTCACTCCTCCTCCACTATAAAAAGGTCTCCATTCCAACCACTTTCTCACAACTCTCTAGACGCTTTTGGATCGATAATTATCTACCCAAATATATCATAATCAGTCATCCCATAATCCTAGAATCATATTCTTTGGCATAATGATATACATAAGAGACCTTTGGTGCAATTCAAATGGAGGTACACAAATAAGAGGTAACAATCTTCCTTGTGTTGCATAATGTTATTTACATTCTCCGCCCACTAAAATATTATTAACCCATGAATGTGTAACAAAAAAATTATCTAAAATATTCTTTTACATTGTTATCCTATGGTTTATAACTACACATACCTGTAGTTTCATCTAATGGGTAACGAAAACACACTCCTTACAAATACAACAAACTACCACTTCATGAAATGATAATTGTTCATTTTTTCATTATTTCCAATCAGAGTGGAAATTATGATAAAAAATATATTCATATATGTTATAGAATTTATTTATTATGTATTAATTCTTATCTAATTATTTTACAACACATATCATTTTACGTTCAATTTTTTATAATTATGATAATTTCGTTTCAGATGTGTGGACTATCACCCCTTAAAAGTTATGTGATTCATTCACTCACAACATTAAATGAATTAAGGACGTGTCTAGTGAAATTATATGATATATATACAATATAATAATTATAATAAAAAAAATAAATATACATATATATTCCATTGATTCACTTTCTTTCAATACAATAAATAAACTAAAACAACGTTCATGCATACATACACACTACTGCACCATAAATGATGTATTACATTTCATACATTTATATTCTATATATTGATATAAAACACATATGTTGAATATGAATGATATATTTATCCTTGTGTACATTCTTTTAATAATGGAATAAGAATAAGGGCTCGATCATTAATAAAATAAAAGACATGAAAAAAAACAAAGTAGATATTACCTGATGTGAATACTTACAAATGAATTGTTAACAAGAGGTTAATATAAGTTCATAATAAAAAAATGAATGGAATCAAAAAAATAATATAATTTAGCCAAAATTTTATAATAAACTTACATTTTTTACACAATAATCATTTATCAGTATTGATATATTCAAGACATGATGTAAGGGTAATTCATCTAACATTTCTATTTTGTTGAGATACATGCTTTTTTCACCAACCATTACTTGTGTGTGTAGTGTATTTAGAAAGTGGATAAATTCTATTATTACTCTACTTTAATTTATATATACTAATATATCCATTTTTTGGTATTTATTTTATGAGGATTATGATTCAAAATTTACATTATTGGTTAAATAGTTTTTTCTTAAATTGTCATCTTTGAGACTCATTTTTATGCACCTAAATTCTTTTTTGAAGTATATATAATTTAATTTTAACTTTTATATAATCAATAACCTTATTTTCATGAAAATTGTTAATTCATGTAATTTTATTTTTCTAACATGGATAGTATGACCCCATGTTACCATTTTATATGTTATTATTATAACAACTCATTACAGTTTGACATTATTTAAGATTATGATTCAATTATTGAAATATTATAATATATCTCTAAATAAAATTCTGGAATATTATTTTCAAATGGTTATTCAGGTTATATTTAGTTATTGTTTCTACCTTTCTACTTATTGGTATATAAGATAGTTATGAATATGTTTTTATGAAATATCGTCACAACCCTATTTTCGGTTGGAAATTTCTGTACAAGTGAATCCATGCATTATAATAATGCATTACAATAATATTATAATATTATATTATCTTCTTTAATATATTGGTTCCCTTTTTGTCCTTATGAATATTTTCAGAGGAATATTTTTTTCTCATTCCGAACAATGACTTTTTCTATCATTTTACCATGAAAAAGTACTGTTCTTCTTACCTTGTATGGAATGTATGGATTTAGACATCATCATTTATTTGAATCTTCCTTCATATGTATATAAGATTAATATTTATGAAAAATATCATAAATAAAATTCAATTAATTTTTATTGAAAACATTTTAATGAATTCATTTTATGTTGTCAATGTATTTTTCAAGGAAAAATATTTTTAAAAATATTTTCCAGATTCTTTTATATGTTTTCATCGAAATTTTATTACAAAATGATTTAATATTAATAATTTTAGAAGGAAACATATATAAAAAAAATTCATGATTATTTTATATTTTTTCAAGGAAAATGGTTTTAAATATGATTTCAAGTCTTACATATAGGTTTGAAATTTTTTTTCAATGAAATGATTCACATAATGGTTTCAAGCATCTCTTATATTTTATCAAGGAAAATTAGTTGAAATTTTATTAAATATTTTTTTATATTATTTCATGGAATATTGATTTAAAATGTCTACAATATTATTTTAAATGTTTTCAAGGTAAAAGGGAAAAAAATTAAATACTTATTTATATGATTTTAATTTATTTTAAATGAAATTGTTTTCAAAATGTTTTGAATCTCCGTTTATAATGTTAAAAGGACATGCCTCTAAAAAATTTCCTAGTTCTCCTCATATGGATTTTATTAAAATGGATTCAATATTTTATTTCAATCATTATATATAGGTATTAAATATTTTTTAAAAAATGGTTTACATAAAGTTTATATTTATTTAGGATAATTTTTTCAATGAAGTATGCTTATTATCCTCAGAAAATGATTTCAGAATAAAATTCCATGTCATTGTAAATCAAATATTAAATCTATTAATGTTACACATTCCCCAATATAAGATGATACAAATGTTCTATTTATATTTTTTTCTTGAATGGTTTATGTTATGATGTAATGGCACTTATAACACCTATTTGTCATCCAGGAATTATATTCTTTGAAACCAACTTCTTTTCATAGGTTAAAATATTTATGAAATGATTATGAATCATATATATATATATATTCAATATGTTATGATATGATTACATAATTATTATAACCATTTTATTTCATTTGTTATGATATTATTTTTAATGATCACATGGCACATGTATGTATACATTAATAATGAGATATGTGTGACCAATATCTCCCCCCAATTAATTGGTTAATGATTCATATCTCATGATATAGATCTGGATGGAATAATAAATGACCCCAGTTATTTATTATATAGATGTAATGAGAAATTAAATCGGTTCAGTTTTACAAGACTAGAATGAGGAGTGAACATAGATTAAAAATATAGTGCTAGATATGTGTGTTAAAATGGTTCAATAAAGGACTTTTCGAATAATATTGCATTGTATTTGATTAATTTACTATTATTGAAATCATTATGTATCCTTTTTTTCTTACATTATTCCACTTATTATTCATATGTGATGATTTCACAATCTGTGGCCATTATTTTTTAATGATTCATGTGTAATTTTCTTCCAATATGTATTCCATGATTCTATTTTATGATCATTATTATAAATGGAATGATCTTATAAAGTTATGTTCACAATCTAATACCCCTATACTCTTGTTTAAGCTTACATGTTAACACTTATTGAGCATCTGATATCACCCATTTTTATGTTTCTTTCTCCTTGTTATAAAGATATGTATTAATTATGATGTTATTAAGATGGGTGATAGTCATGACGAATATAGTGGGAGATAATGTATATCATATATTACCACTATTTATGTTTCCATTTTCCAAAGGAATAAGAATAATATTGTGTTTGGGAGTCTATTTAATGTTTTAAGTATTTCATAAAAGATATTTCATGTTAAGGTATACAAATTTAGGGTCGGTATAATAGGTGTCATAAAAAAGGGTTATTTTTCCATCATAATATAGGATGAGAAATACATAATGTGAAACCTAAGGATATGACTATGGATAATTATCCAGATTATAAAAAGTTTATGAAGATATTATGGATTTTTGTAAAGGGTTACATTGTATAGTTTTATAGAAATAAATAATTTTATGGATACTACAAGTGGATGTGTCTCTAACATAGTTGTAAATATGGATAACAACACTAAAAATATGTTTTGAGCTTGACATGGGTTAATCTGGTATATTACAATGGTCCATTCTTCAAACATGATTTGAAAAATCTAGGAAATGTTCATCAATAATTAAAATCTATTCACAAACAATCCTGAATAATTAATATATAATTTGGTTTTCAATAACCTAGGATAAAACTAGGGTGTCATAGATTAAGGATGACTTCATTATTTAGATATCCTATTAATATTAATTTCATGAATATGATGTTTTCTTTTATGATTTGTATTTTTCACCCAATTATATGATTTTTTGTCAATTGAGGTACACATAGTAGAATATATGTCATGTGGGATGATCAATGGAGTGAAAGATGTTATGATCATGGATAATCATTCTTCACAGAACATGATTAACTATGTGTAACTCAAAAAACATTCATACACATGATAGAATAAGTGTAAGGAGTTCACTGAGAGTTTTTATAATTGATATCTTTTAGGATAGAATATTTGGTTTCCTTTGTTTCAATAATGTGGAAATAATCTCTTTTGTTAATGTTTTAGGGGAACATGGAGAGGTTTTGACTATGGAAAATAAAGACACAAATCAATTGACTAAAATGGTAAAATAAAGAGTTTAGTTAAATAAATAGATGAGAATATTGGCCTCCCTAATGAATCAACAAAGGATATGTTATTTATTTGTGGAATAAATAATCATTATACAACTCAATGACCCGAGAGGAAATCTCTTGAACATAGTCATTAAGGGGGTGTGAGAAATATTTACATTACTGATGGTGAATAGAGTGAAGATGAAATGTAAAATGAAAGAAGTTTTATGAAATAGGATGGTATAGCCTTTTTAATTGATTAAGGATGAATTAATATTTGCTTATATATATATATATATATATTCATTAATTATGAAAGATCAAATACAAAAGGATTGTGAAATTTATGTTTCTTCTATAATGATTTACCAGAATATTTTTATTATCTATGATGGAATAAAAAAGTGATTAAATGGAAATGTTATTTCCAATGAAAACACATGATTAAGGGAATGATAATCCCTAATATGGTTGATGTTTTTTGATAATGTTGTTTGGATGATGATATGTTTGATATACGTAAAATATAATTATTGATTACATTGGACATAATTAAGGACGTTGTGACAAGTAGTTGTTATATCCTTGATAAATTTTAAAACTTATTTTATTTATTTAATATATCTTGTAATATATGAAATAAATAAGCCTGCATGTTTTCTGATATTATATTTATTGATTCATCTTTTTACCATGTTCCAAATTAATATACCAGGAGGGTATTCACGTTTTTGGAATATGAGAACCTTTATCTACATTTTGATATAAAGGGGATCGATGTTAAGGTATTTTTGTGACATTTATTCCAATGCTTTCAATTTTCATCTTTTATCATTGTTATATAGTTTACCATTCATGAAATGTATATATTAAACTTCAGATAAAGTATTAATGTAATGATATTGTATTGAAAACCATGGTTAAAATTATATTTATTTATTAGTATTATTTCAATGATTTCTGCAATATTTTTTTGTAGATTATATTAGTGTTGTTTTAGAAAATGACATCATGTATGTCTATTGAAACAAAATTTAGTCTAAAATGTGATAGGTATAGAACCCATGACTGAATGATTATAAGAATTTCATGCATACCATTTTTTATGCGATGTCTTAGTTAATATATAATAAATAATTTTCAATTGACATTTAACATGAAAAAAATTTGTTAATATTTTGATTTAGAGATTAATTTATATACAATATTTATTTTCCGAAATTTTTGTTGATTCATGGTTATATTTTTTATTCATTTATGGGACATAATAAATGGTAACATTGTATTTTAGTTCCTAGAGCATCAATGTTAATTTGTGGACAATTATTTATTGAAGTAATGGATGAATTAGAAATAGTAAAAATTTAATCCAAACAATAAAATTGTGTTAATATAAACATATCAATAAAGTATATTTAATTATATTCTATGTTTTAAAAAAATTACTCAACGATTGAATAATTATCAAAAAATATGTTCATGATACCTTAATTTTTGTTTAACTGGTGTCTTTATAATTCATTGCATGTTTATGTATTTGTGGTCTTTAACATTTCATTGATCAATTACTTGTTTATTATTTATGACCTCAATCACTCCTTATAAATATTTTCAATTTTCCTCAATATCCAATCATCAATCCTGACCTATGTTTTCTCTGGTGAAAACCTAGTTATATGTTAATTTGGGTATCATTTATGGTTCCATATTTTACTTTGTATGCAATGATTTTTTTAATTAATAATATGTGGATTTATATTATTGGTGAATTAGGATATTAATCCATTGATAATATAGATGGATTTATGGGGGGAATTCAGTTTTATGTATAATGTAATAACTCGAGATTTTGTGCAATATATATTTTTGAAATAACTAAATATTTTGGAAGTTTTTCAATTCACGGAACAATGAAATTTATTTATTATATAAATGAACCATTTATTTATAGACCTATATGAAACACCATTTTAATAATGATCTACCGGAAAAATAAATTTTTTCTTTTTTTGCATTGAAAATCGACATGGAATATGTTACACACAACACCGACTTGGCATACACTACACACAACAATGAGTTTCTACAAAACATCATTTTATTGTTATAATTATTTAAATGAGATATTTATATCATAGACCTTAAATATAGTAATACTAATATTTATTTATACTTTAAAAATATTTTTTATACTTTCTTAATATATGTAAATCAAACTTATAATAAACTATATAATTTTTTGTAAATCCCTTATATTTTATAAAAAAACTATTTTCTGAAATGATGTACTACTAATGTCATTATATGAAAACTAATAAAATTAATTTTAGATGCATTTAGATATTTAATTTTAAAAAATAAAATTAATTTTATAATTTATCATTTCGAAATCCTTTTATAGTAAATTCTTTTGATTTTTTCTATGAAAATGCATTTTTGGATGATTAGTGAAAATTAATAAATTATATTTCAAAGAAATTTTCATATAATTTATTTATAAGTTTATGTTATATTTTAAACTGGTATCAATAAGAAATTAGAAAAATACTTTTTTCAATCAACCCACTGTGTGGAATTGTAATGAAATTCAGGTTTAAATTTAATATAAAGACAGTGAAAACATTTGGAAATTATTACGTCAAAACCCCACATTGTTGACCTAACTTCTAGAATAAATTTAAATTAATTTCTACCACTTATGTTATTGAAATTTGGAAAAATGGATTCTGTAAATTTAATCATAATAAATTATATTCTATAATAAGATCAACTTTTTTTTACCATAAATATTTGTTAATCTGAATAAAATTAATTTCCCCGAATAAGTGAAAAATAACCTTCACTAAAGACCAAGCCATAAATATAAGACCCGAACATCCTGTAAACTTTTCCGTATTCCATTATATGGTAAGTTGTGGAACCTATAATTTCATGGATTAGACTTTTTCAATTATAGGATCCACATGAAACAAGATAAATGTCGGTTTATTTCTATCTTCAAATATTTATTGGAGTGCCACACCTCTTCCACAATAAAAAGGCCTTATATCCTCCCACTTCTTCACAAATCTAATGTATCATTGGATTTTCCAATTTCATCCCATATATTACCTCTAATTACCTCCCATTATTCATGTAGCCTCTCTTGGAGATTAATAAAATACAACGAAGACTTTTTGTGAAAACTAAAATGAGTTACCAATATAAGAGTTAACATACTTCCTCAAGTACATTTATGTTATTTCCATTCTCTTCAACATAATATTATCTTAGTTCAAGAATATGTAACAAAAATAGTATATCAAATACACTAGATTGTTTTATTTTAATATTATTTACCAAAACTTACTCAAAAATTCATCTTCCGGATAATAGATTTACGGTTTATATATACAACAATTTACTGCCTCATGAAATGATGATTGTTCATTTTTCCATTAACACCTCTCATGTTGTAAATTATTGTTGAAAATATATTTATTTTTTATTTATATAATAATAATTATTTAATTAATATTATTTAAATATTTAAAAACACATATCTTTATAATGTTCACTTTGTGTAAATATGATAATTTTCTTTAAAGAAGAGTGGACTACAACCCCCCCCCCCCAACGTGATGTAATTTGTTCACACACTGAAAGGAATGTATATAAGATGTGTTTTGTGAACATAAAATATATATAAGATATAATAATTCTACTGTAATACACAGTTATATATATATTACATTAACTCGGATTCTTTTAATATGATAATAAAATGAAAAAACCATTCATGCGTATATACGACATACCATCTACAGAAATAGTGTATTCCATTTCTTACAAATATATTGTATATATTTTTATAAAATACATATAATGAATATTAATGATATTTATATCATTTATTAAATTAAATAATAGTATATTTATAAAGACCATAGACATAAAAAAATTAAGACAAATGAGAAAAACAAAGAGGATGTTACGAAAAATGATTACATAAAATAGAATTGTTATCATATGGTTAAAATAAGTTCATAATAAAAACATGAATATTATTAGATAAAGAATAATATTCTTTTAAATATGTATAATGAAATTATAATTATTATAAATATTTTTTGTACAAGTACAAAGAGATTATGGATACTTGGTAAAGGGATTTTATCTCACTTTTTATTACATTGAGAAGCATGAATTATTCACGACCCATTATTTTTGTGTGGTATGTATATTACCCATGGATGAATTATATTATTAATATAATTAAATTTATATATACTTAAAAAACAGTTTATGATATTTCTATCATGGTTTTTATGTGTCAAAAGTAACCAAATCAGTAAAATAGTATTTGTCTCAATTATCCTTCTTGGAAAATCATGTTTTTTATGGACCTAATAACATTTAGATGTGTATATAATTCCATTTTACATGTTATACTATAAATATAATTCATTTCATGGTATTTTAATCATTAGTGAATTTTAATATATTATATGTATAGTATGATCTCATTTACTATGTTATAAGAGTTTATTGAAAATATATCATCCCTTTTGAAGATGGTTTATAATTATGATTTTTTTGTGGAGATATTATAATCCATCACTCATTAAAATTCAATCATTCTATTATAATATTTTTATTATTTATATATTCATATATTTTTACCAATTTTCCACTCTATGGTACATAATATAGTTAATAAAATATTTTTAAACATCTTGGCATTACCCTCTCGCTGGTCAGTCTATGCTCATAGAATCCATATTTTATGAAAATGGTTTCCATAAATATTCTACTATTATATTATGAAAATTAAAATAAATTTTTCAATTTTTAATTTTTCCAATGTTTTCAAAGGAATAATCATGTATCTTTTCAAACTATTTATTTTTCAAAACATTTACCCAAAAAATGAATGTTATTTTTACTACATACAACATGAACAAATTTACCTGCAATAATTTCTTTGATGTTTTCTTTTCATTTATAAAATGATATTTTTTAGGAAAAGGTTTCACAAAATCAATTTCAAAGAAATTGTTTCTAAAAAATCACGAATTTTTTAATTTTTTTCAACTTATTTTTCAAAGAAATTTATTTAAAAATGTTGTCAAGATTCTTTTATATGTCTTCAATGCATTTTTTTAAAAAATTGTTATCAAGACTATTTTAGAAGTCATCAAGGAAAATTATTTTCAAAATTTCATCAAGAATCATTTATATATTATTAATGAAAAAAATTCGAAATCGAATTCATGGATTATTTATATGTTTGAAATTAATTATCAATGAAATAGGTTTCAAATCATATTCACTTTCCTTTTATATGTTTTGAATGAAAATTGTTTAAAAACTGTTTTCAAGATTCTTTATTAATTTTTGAAGGAAAATTGTTCACAAAATTTTTTCAGGCTTCTTTTATATGTCTTTACGTAAAATGGTTTTGAAAAATATTTCATTGATTATTTATATTGGATTAAATGTAATTTTTGATAAATGATTTTTAAAAAATTATCAAACTCCATTAATATGATATCAAGAAAATTGTTTTCAAAACAATTTCATGCTCTCTTTATATGTTTTCAAAAGAAAAATGATTCAATATGTTTTTGATGAATATATTTAAAAAATCATGATTTTTAAAAAATGGGTTTTAATTTTTTTTTATGTATTAAATATATTTTTTTCAAAGAAGAAATGAAATTTTAATTATTAAATTTTTTCGAAATATCTTTTCATTTTAATGTAAATCTATGATGAAATTTGTTGTTGTTTCTTGAATGATTCTACGAAATGATCCAAACATTCCACTATGATTTTTCTATTTAATAGTTTATGTTTTGGAGGAATAATTCTTATGACACATATCTATCCTCCTAGATTTATATTCTTTTGAATAGTACTTATACTCATGTGTTATTATTTTGATGAAATAATTATGAAACTAGTATCATTTTTAACAGGTTTTGGTATGACTACATTTTTATGATAACAACATCATTTCAAGGGGTATGATAAGATTTTTTTTGATCTAGTGGAACTAGTATGTATGATTTCATTTTGGGATGGGTGGGACCTATATCTCCTTCCAATGCATTTGGTAAAAAATTGCCTCTAATTAAAAATGCATGGATTGAATTAGAAATTAATTTAGTTTAGTATTATAATTATGTACATTCAATGAAAATAATTAAGTATTACTAGGCTGGAGTATAGAGTAAACTCAATTTAGTAATATAGGGAAAGAATGAGGTGTGAACATAGTTCATTAAAATACTTTTTTCTACTAACATGTAATTAAAATTAATGAATTTTTAAAAATTAAAATAGTTTTTTATGATTATTTGTCTTCCAACATTTCATATAATATTTCTACATTATGATTTCATGGATTATGTTCTTTATTTCAATTTGATTCATGTTTATTGAACATATAATATATATTCAATGAATCCAATCTATGATCTATGATTTGTAGGGTATGATATGATAATTTTATTATAACATTCTCATAAATCTATTCTCATGATTATTATTACATATCTCCCATTATACCGTTATTGAGAATATCATATCATCCATTTTTAGATTTACTTCAACATATTATGATGATATTCATTACATATTATATGTCTAAGAAGGTACCCAGTCATGGGGAATATATTATGAGATAATTTTTCTCACTTATGTTCTATTTCTTATGTTTATATATTTCCAAATGGAATAGATTAATATGGTTATTGGGAATAAGTTTGTTTAATGTTTTAGAGATACACAAAAGATATGTAATTTTAATGAATAAAAGTTGATTGTAACTATATAAAACATATTATGATGAATCATCCACAGTAATGGATAATTATTTTTCAATTTATGATGATGTTTCCAAATTTTTAAAACTTTAATAGAATTAAAATTTTATGAATTTAAAAAATGATGATAATGATAAAGATAAAATTTATATGTTTTATTCAAGAATAATAATTTGAAGGAAAAAATATCAAATAATTCAAAATATTATTATAACACTAATTCTTAAAAAGACAATATTTATAATGTCACGACCCGTCCTTGGGACCCGTGCCGTGACTACCCCAAGCCCTCCTTCCATAGGCCAGGGGCTGGCGACTAGCACCAAGGCATAAAATCCTGGTAAAAGGGAATGCATTTCCTTTGAAAAGTAAACAAGCACTACAGAGTAAGCAAGCAGAAAGGTAAACACTAAGTAAAAGCTGGTACAACAGTAAGTGCGGAAAAGTAAAGGGGGCCGGAAATACAAGCCCAACTATAAAGTAAAACTGAAAGGGGAAAAACAGCAACTAAAAAGTAAAGCCACAACGTCGAGCCGTCCTCTGGAAGTCCCACCAGAAAGGTGGGTACAGAAAGCCTCCACTGCTCCTCGGGTCCAGCCGACCGCTTCGAGTGAGTCCCTCCCAGTGGTCCACCTCCAGGTATCGTCCTGCTCCGCAAGCCTCCAACATGATCAGTGTTGTCCGTCGTCTGCATCCAACAAAACGAAGTGCAGGCATAGCCCGTGCAGGGGTGAGTATAAGCTACTCAGTAGGGACCCCGAGACCCCTGAAGGTCTCCCACAATCCACAAAGGATAATCCACAATGGAAAGATACAATCACGAAGTAACATCCGACACGACTTAGGTATATGCCCATACATATACCTAAGTCATCAATTCTCGCTCGGCTCCAACATCGGAGCTCAAGTACAACCCAGTCCACACAGGGAAGAAAAATGTGAAATCCACACAGGATAGTTCAACACAATCCACAAAGGAAAGTAAAACGTAAATCCACACAGGATAGCACAACACAATCCACAAAGGAGGGTAAACAGGATTCATCTCACACAGGTATACTTCTTCGAATGACGATAAAGATGATCACTGATCCATCTAAGTCGTCGAACCCACAAAGGATCGATAGGTAACTAACCCCCGCAATGAACCACACAGGATCGGACCCACACAGGATCAATAGGTAACTAACCCCCCGCAAAGACCCACACAGGATCGGGCCCACACAAGATCTGTAGGTGCTGGCTCACACAGAACTGCTGAGCACTGACCCACACAGGATCGGATCCACACAGGATCTGTAGCACTGATCCACACAGGATCACTGAGGGTAGTAGTCGTCGCAGTTCACTGAGGATATCTGCACAGTCGTCGTCGCAGTAGCAGTTGCAGCCAGCTCTAGGGTTCCCGCACACAACAAGCTCGTTTGGGAGGGACCGCTCCACAAGCCGCGAGGCTGATACATCAACTGACACAAAGTCCGATGTTGATGTATCCAAAAGTTCCGTATCGTCAACAGGAACTCAACGTCGTAGACGGCGCGTCAATCAGACGCCCGGTCTGAGAGTTATTGGCTTTTTCGTCCTAGGGACCCGGTTGGGTTTTAAGGCAAAACCAACCCGACCGTACTCCACCTGCGTTTGAACCTCGGTTGGAGTGAGCCAAAATATCCGTCTCATTTATAGGAATTCAACGAAGTCGACGGCACGCCAATCGGACGTCCGTAGCTCAGAATATGAGCGTTTCCGCTCCGAAGGCCCAGTTGGTTTCGTGTACGAACCAACCTGGCCGAACCCAAAGTATTTCGAAAACTTGAGTACGATATACCAAAACGACCGTCTCTATTCAAGGCTCGCGTTTCTGCTGGCGGCGCGTCGTTCGGGGGCACGTAGCTTTAGTTACGGGCAAAAGAGCGAAAATGGTCCGAAGACGGGGGGTATGGGCCCGGGCCGACCCGGCCCGACCCCCCCTGGGTCGGTCGAACCGGGTCGACCCGACCCAGTCCGGTCCAAAAAGGGCGCGGCTCGGCCCGGCCGGCCTAGCTCGGCTCGGCCGAGCGGCCGAGCGTGGCAGCCGCGGGGCGCCGTCCTCATGGGATTAGGATGTCGCGGACCTTGAGGGGCCGCGTTGGACATCAGCGGGTACGGCTTCTGCCGCGTCCTATGCAGGTGAGCCGGACCCGCGCGGCCGCGGGTCCGCTGGCCACCAACGCCACTGCTTTAGCCATGGCGGCCCTGTCCGGTAGCGCGCCGGGGCGCCGCCGCCTCTGGCCGCCGGCGCCGCCACGTCGGCGCCCCGCGCTGCCAGAGACTTCCGTGGTCCACTGGAGTTGCTCCGGTGGTCCGTTTTCATTCCCGTCTGCGCTGCTGCTCCTCCCGGGACCCGTTCTTCTCTGCGGAAATGTCAAATCGCCCTTGCGTCATGTTTTGTCATCGTCTGCCAAATCTGCACAACAACGCAGAACTGCAGAGGGTTGTCGGGCCGTGTTCGTTTGGCCCGCACCCTCCGCGTTAGGCGATAAAAATTTGGAGGTTTAAACAACACATAGAAAACATAACCAAACAATTTTAATGAATTAAAATTGTTCTTATGAACCGGGTTCTTCAATTCGAATGGAAACATTCACGGAGTATAAAACATTCAATAAAACCCCTACCTCATCAAGTCATCGCACGCTGGTTCTTCGCGGATTTGACGGTCGCGGAATGAGGGGTTCGTCGTGGAAGGAGGGGATCGTCGCGGTATCCGGCGTTACGTCGACGAACTCCGAGGACCAGGATACAAAAGATTTAATTATAAATAATTAAATCCGTGTGTTGTTATAAACCACAAAGAAGTTTAAAAAGAAACCCGAAATCTCTTACCTCCAGCAGTAGGTTATCGGAGATCGGGGCGGGGAAGAACGTCTCGGATGAAGCGTTGTCAATCTCCGAGGTTGACAGCGTTCTTCGCGTTCTTCGCATTCTTCGCGTTCTTCGTGTTCTTCGCGTTCTTCGCGAAGGTGGGTGAAGGCACAAAACTTGTCAAAACTTCTCAACCAGCATTTTTCCAAATGTCGTGTGTTGGTCTTCTTTTATTATTACGCCAACGGATTTCAAACAGGTTAAGAAACGAATGAAATTAATTCATAGAATTAATTTCAATGAATAAACCACCCAGTTAATTCAACGAAGAAAACCGCCCAAATTAATTGGTGCATTAAGAAAATAAGAAAACGTGTCAGTTGACTTTCATAATGACGGGTTTTCGTGGGTGTGTTACTTAGCGGAAAAGAAACGGTGGGGCTCGTGCGGGTCCTACCTCACAAATATCCTACCAAGAGGGTAGGATATTTTTGGATAGCACCCTATCCGCATCAACTCAGCTTAAGCCACTTTAAGTGGCTTCAAGTGGCTTCTAAGTGGCTTATGTGAAATAAAAATAAAGTTTGTCGTACTATTATTTTATTTCTTCACTTTAAGCCCGAAAATTAAAAACCACACCCGAGCAAACGAAACTCCGAAAGAGGCGTTTCTAAGAAAGTACCGGGGCTGCGATTCCATCGGTACCCTCAGAATTAGATTCTGAGCACCGGTTCAAAAGTTAGAAAAACCCGCTCGTCCGTTCACTGAACGTACCCGAGCCAAACTTCGGAAAATGATTCCGGGCACACCGGGCCTCGGAATCAGGTGCCGTCAGAAATTGCGCTTTTGTAAAATTCCAAAAAAAATTAAGAAAAAAAAATTTCCTAGAAAATTACGGGTCTTTACATTACTCCCACCTCAGGTATTTACATCCCTGTAAAGATACATCATAAATTAGGGAAACAAATGTGGGTACTGAGCATGCATCTGAGCCTCCCGCTCCCATGTGCTCTCTTGGAGGTTCCCGTGCTGCCATCTGATGCGCACAAGAGGAATCGATCGCCCACGTAGGAACCACTCCTGTCGATCCTCTATCTCCACCAGGACCTCCATAAAAGTCGCCCCATCGTCCACGTCTAGCTCCCCATGGTCAATGATTTGCGTCGGGTCGTGTACATATCTCCTCAGCTGAGATACGTGGAAGAGGTCGTTCACCCGGTGCAACTGAGGTGGTAGATCCAGGCGATAAGCCACCTCGCCAATCCTTCTAAGGACCTGGAATGGTCCAATTAAGCGTGGAGACAACTTTCCACCTTGGACAAATCTCCTCAAACCACGTTGAGGTGAGACACGCAAGAAGATGTGGTCACCATCCTTGAACTCTAGTGGCTTCCACCTCCTGTCAGAATAAGACTTCTGTCGGCTCTGAGCTGTCCTCATCCGCTCCTGGATGACCTGGACCTTCTCTGTCGTGGCACGGACCATCTCTGGTCTCACAAGTGCTGACTCCCCAGGGTCTGTCCAGCACAAAGGAGATCTGCAAGGTCTGCCATATAACGCCTCGTATGGTGCCATCCCGATGGTTGAGTAGTAGCCGTTGTTGTACGCGAACTCCACCAAGGGTAGGTGATCCTCCCAGCTGCGACCAAAGTCAAGGAAACATGCGCGGAGCATGTCCTCGAGAGTCTGAATGGTCCTCTCCGTCTGACCATCCGTCTGAGGGTGAATGGCGGTGCTCAGACGTAGTCGCGTCCCGAACGCCTCCTGCAACCCTTTCCAAATCCCGGAAGTAAAGCGAGATTCTCAATCGGAGACGATAGACGATGGCACACCGTGAAGCCGTACAATCTTTTGAACGTAGAGACTCCCCAAGCTCTCCTATGAGCCCTACTCTCTGATGGGAAAGAAGTGAGAAGACTTGGTGAGTCGGTCGACAATCACCCAGATGGAGTCGTGACCTCTGGAAAGTGCGTGGAAGTCCAGTCACGAAGTCCATAGACATCCCGTCCCACATCCACTCCGGGACCTCCAAGGGTTGTACCAAGCCTGCTAGTACCTGATGCTCTGCCTTCACCTACTAGCAGGTGAGGTATCGTGAAACGAACTTTTCCACAACCTTCTTCATGTCCGGCCACCAGTGCTGTTGTCAGAGGTCCTGGTACATCTTCGCCACTCCAGGATGTACCGCCAATGGATAAGTGTGAAACTCTCTCAACACCTCCTCTGGTAAAGCAACTTGTACCAAGGTATGTCCTCTAAAAAGGACGACGTGCTCTACTTCAAGGGAGAAACCATCTGGTGCCTGTCCCGAGGATATCTGTGCACGCCGCGTCTCACAGTCAGCATACTCACGTTGTGCCTCTCTAACCCGCTGCAGTAGTGGAGGGTGACTGTGAGAGACTGAAGGAAGGCTACTCCATCTCTATCCATGAAGGGTATCTGCAAAGCGGCTAGATGCTCTGTCGCCTTCTCAAGTAGCTGGATTCCCGTCCTCCTGCTGAGGGCATCGGCTACCACGTTCCCCTTCCCAGGAGTATAGACTATCTCAAAGTCATAGTCCTGGAGGAACTCGATCCATTGCTGCTGTCTCAGGTTCAGTTCCTTCTACGAGAAGATGTACCTGAGACTCTGGTGGTCAGAAAAGACTGTAAAACGCTCGCCCATCAGATAGTGCCGCCATGTCTTCAGAGCGAAGACCACAACTGCTAACTCCAGATCATGGGTAGCATAGTTCTGCTCATGCGGCCTCAACTGAAGTGAACCATAGGCAATCACGGCCCGCTCCTGCATCAGGACACACTCGAGTCCGGTCCCTGATGCATCGTAGTTGACTACGTATCCAACTCCCTCCTCAGGCAACCTCAAGATAGGTGCGCTGGTCAATCTCTGTCTCAGCTCCTCGAAGCTCTGCTGACATCTATCTGACCACACAAAGGGTTTCCCCTTCTTCGTCAAAGCAGAGAGTGGTTCCGCAACTCTGGAGAAGTCTGGAAAAAACCTCTGATAATATCCAGCTAGTCCCAAGAAACTCCGCACCTCCGTCACACTTCTGGGTGGCTCCCAAGCTAGCATCGCCTTGATATTCACGAGATCCACCGCAACTCCCGCCTCAGAAATTAAATTCCCCAAGAAGTGGACCTCACGCAACCAGAACTTGCACTTCAAGAGCTTTCCATAAAGCTGGTTTCTCTCGGAGCGTGTCTAGCACAACCTGTAAGTGGTAGGCGTGCTCCTCCTCCGTGGTCGAGTACACCAAAATGTCGTCGATGAAGACCATGACAAATCAATAGAGGTATGGATGTAAGATCCTGTTCATGAGGCTCATGAACACTACTGGAGTGTTGGTTACGCCGAAAGTCATAACCAAGAACTCATAGTGTCCATACCGACACCTAAAGGCCATCTTCTGCACGTCCTCGTCTTGAACTCTGAGCTAATGATAGCCTGACTTGATGTCTATCTTCGAGAACCACCGTGCTCCCTTGAGCTGATCGAAGAGGTCATCAATCCTCGATAGCGGATACTTGTTCCTCACTGTCACCTGGTTCATGCGACGATAGTCGACACACAGTCGTAAGCTCCCGTCTGCCTTCTTGACAAAAAATATCGGGGAACCCCAGGGTGAAACACTGGGTCGGATGAACCCATTGCCATGCAAGTCCGCCAACAGTACCCGTAGCTCTCAAAGCTTAGCGGGGGCCATCCGATATGCTATAGTGGATATTAGGGTTGTACCGGGGTATAGATTAATATAAAAGTCTACCTCTCTGCGAGGAGTTATCCCTGGAACGTCATCGGGAAAGACGTCCGCGTACTGATCCACCACTGCAGGAAAACTAGGACTCCACACGTCCACTGCTCCTAGGATGAGACTAGCCAACTGATGAGTGATGGGCTGTCCTCGCCTCTGCGGAAGTCCATCCTGTGCTTCGAAGGCTCCCTTATCGCCAGTGAAGGTGAACCTACTCCCGTCGGTGCGTACACATCGCACCTTGCACCTAATATAGTCAATATGTGCATGGACTATAGATAACCAATCCATGCCCAAGATGACGTCGTAAGGCCTCGACACTGCTACAAGAAGATCCCAGCCGAATCTCTCACCTCCTAGAGTAAGCTCACACTGCCGGCACCAGTGTGTAATCGTCGAGTCTGCTCCCGTAGAAGTCTCTAGCCGTAAGGATCGAGCCAACGGCTCTGTCGGATCTCTGAGCTCTGAAAAAGGGCAGCGGATATGAAATAGTGACTCGCTCATGTGTCTATAAGAACTGCAGCAAGAGTGGAATAGACACAGATCGTACCTCGAATCATTTCTGGCGCGCCATGGTCGTAGGCCTCCGCTGCCTGGAGCTGTACCTGTCTCTGCCCGCCAGCTCCCTGTGGTCGGGGCGGACCTCCCGGTGGTGGTGGTGGATGTAACATCCCAAGTAAGTAATGAATAATAGATATTTTTATCTATGTCTATTAATGATTAAGATAGTGTTTTAGAGGCTTAAAATGAAAATAAATACAATCTTATGCATGGAATACACTAATATTCTTAAAAGATTGTTTTACTGCCTTTTGATGGAAAACCCTTTTTAAATCTATCTTTTGACAATTTTATAAGCTATTTTTTTCAAAATAAAATTATTATTTATGATTGGGACATCAAAATTTACTTTCTGGGAATTTTTGGTATTTTTCTGATAAAGTTCATTTTTTAATGAATAGTGAAAAATGTTGTATTTTAATTCAAAACCTATTTTTAATCTAATTTATTTATATGATTAGATTATCTTTTGAATTGGTGTTGAAGTGAAATTAGAATATATTTTTACCATTTTATTCAATGGTGGTCATTGGAATCAATTTCACTTTGAAATTTGACTTAAACTAGTGTCAATCTTTTGATACTTATTGTTTCATAAAAACCCGCTATTTGTCATGACAGTGGGAATTAATTATTAAATTAATTAATGTGACTTAAATTTTTTGAACTTTGTAAAATAGAATTCATTTTTTAATTAGTAATATCAAATATACATTAGGGTGAATTTTTGGTAATTTTCTGAAAAACATCAATTTTTGATGAATAGTGAAACCACTAAGTGGTACTTATAAAAACTGATTTTTCCGTTTAAATGAAATTTTTCCATCTTTGTGTTTTGAATTTCAAAAATCTCACATACATGGTTGTCATTAAGAAGTAAAATGTGGTTCAATGATATTATAATATTTTTTTTGGTGAATAGTAACTTATTAAGTTTTTAATCGCGATTAGTGGTAATTAGTGTAGTTTAAGGTAAAAATAATGTTTTAATAGTATGAGATGAGCTTGACAAATGTCCTACCCTCATTGGATGTGTCATGGCCGACGAAGACAAGCCATGGGTCAACTTGGGGACCCCATGGAGCCACTTTGGTTGGGAAATGACATAAATAACTTTTTATTTAATGTTAAAGTAAAAATGACACAAACATGAGTTATGTTACTAAATTAATTTTCATATGGGGTTATAAAAGTCATATTTTTGACTATAAATATTAATTAGAAAGATAAAAATATTTCCTACATCAAAGTTTTTTTTTATAATTTTTAGACATTAAATAAATTAAATTATTTACGACATCATGAGGATGTTGCGATGACCTCATTATTTAATGATTTAAATAAAATGGAAAGATAATGTAAAATCTATGACCTACACGTGGAAAAAACCAATTGGATGAGTGGATTTAAAACCCTTATCAACTTATCCTCAAATTATATCAATGTGGGACCTTTTGAATCCGAAACCCATTTGAAAATAAAGTAACTTATCTTTACTTTCCAAGAGTGCCCCTCCTCTCCACTTATAAAAGGCCCCCACCTCTACCTCCTTACCCACACTTACAAAGACTTTTGCTTGGCCAACCCCTGCCCATTTTGACTCTCCACTTCCCTCTATTACTCTTTGAAGCCTCACCTTGGGCAGAAGTCTTCCCAAGGAAGCCTTTGAGCTCAAATCAAAGGGAGTTACCCGATTTTAAGGTAATATCTTCACTTGAGTCCTTTTGTTTTATTTTGCTTCTCCAACCCCCTAAACTCTTTTTATTCATTTCTTTTGTAACAAATCCAGTATCTTAAATTTACTAGGATGTTGTTATAAGAAGTATTCTAGCTACACATACACACACCTACATCTAATGGTTAAAGGACATACTGTTTCCGTGGATGGTGAATTTATGCCTCCCGAAACGATGATTGTTCAACATTCTTTTAACACCTTCAAAGGTGGCCATTAAGATGTCAATATATTTATATATGATATATAATATGTTTATGTTTTCCTTAAGCTTCTGTATTTTTCATTTTTGGCATACCTTTATGGTTTCCATTATGGGTAAACGCGATATTTTCATTTAAGGAAGTGCGGACTACGGCCCCCTCAAAGTGATTTGATTCATTAAATACCATATGTGGGACGTATAAAGGATGTAACTATGATATTATATATGATATTATACTGGAATTATAATATACCTTTATATCATTATGATTCCATTCTATAAAATATGAAATATAAATGAAAGTAGCGTTCATGCGTACGTACGGCTTACCGTCTCCATGAACGGTGCATTTCATTTCTTACATCTAAATGATTATGTAATATTATAAATTCATGCATATACTGGATATATATGACATATATAATATCTACATCATGAATACCATTCTGGATATAATGGATTCATGAACAAATTGAAATTATAAAGGGCTTATTTTTTACTCAAGTACCAATGATCGTTAAAACGACTGTTATTGCCTTAAATAATTACATAGTGTTCATGACATGGAAATAAATGATATAAAAGGAATAATGAACTTGAAAAAGGTTCTTAAACAAGTATAAATTAACTCAATTTTATTATTCAGGAGATTAAAGAACGACCGAGTCAAGTCGGACCCAAGGTATGGGACTTCGTCTCAGTCTCCTTTCATTGAGGAATATTTTGTTTTATACACAACCTTCTTTTATACGGTGTATAAACCCCTTTGACTTTTACGTTTATTCAAAAGGAATATTTTTTATATGAAGCATTTACTAAACGACAGAAGAGAATGTTTTGTCGTACGTATGCGGAGACAACGACTTCTCCGCCGCCGTGACCATTATTTGAGTTTCGGCTTCCCCTAAAAGCCATACCTTTTTTTAAAAGAAAAATAAATACCATGTTTTACTTTTCTTTTATTTTGGTATTGAAAATGGTTTTCATAATTTTTATCTATCAATAAAGGTGGAAATGTTATGTTTCCTTTATGCATGTTTTATGTGATACAATTATGTTGAGGTTCTTGGGCATTATTTTGAAGACCGGTGGTTCCGTGATAGACTAAGGGCGGGTGAGCCCGATATAGCTCTCCAATGCATTGGGTAACGCGAAGGAGTGAAACGTTAAGGTTTCTCCAAAGAGATTTAGGGAATATATTGTGATGGGTATTCCAGACGTAACCAAGAGGGTTACTCCCTACGTAAGGATGTTATGAATGCCTCAAGTTACCTTTATGTATTATGATTTCTATGATTTATTCATGATTTGATGAGGTATGTTAAAGTGCATATGTTTTATGGGTAAAGTATGATTCCATTCTTATGTATATATGTACCCATGTTTCCATTCCATATTTTTATATCCCTTACTGACCTTTTTATGATCATCCCAAGTCTTTTTGAAATGTTTTTCATAGGTCAAGGGAAAGGTACATGATATGATCATAGTGACAAGGAAGTGTCAAGAAATAATCCATGTTTTATTTTAAATGTGTTTCCATTTATGGGAATGAAGAATACTATCTTTATATAACCACTTTGTTTATATGTGGAATGTAATGCAAGTTTTATAATCTAATTCTCTAAAACTCTAAACCCGAAAAGATCTTCAATGTGTAATCTTGTAATAACTCAAGATTAAGTAAGGTTTAAGGCTAGGTCCTTATAGTTGGTTTCATAGGTTGGTTTAGATAACTTTAGGAGTTATAATTCTTTTAAATGATTATCCAAAAATAATTTTTTATGGTCAAATTGAAATGATATAGCATTTACAGATTACCATGTTGCTTCAACAAAGATATGTCTGTGTTAAGAATTTTTTTTCATAATGGAAATAGAGCAGCTTTTCTATGAAGGCATACAGAGTTGAATGACTTTCCGAATCAGCAACCAGAGATGGTCGGAATCCGAATTGATCAGTTTACTGTCGTGGTGACTCAGTTGAATCAGGTGATAAATGGTGGTTGTGTTTATTGATGATATTTTGGTGTTTTCTAAAAGTAAAGAGGAGCATGAAAGACATTTAAGGGTTATCTTGCAAACCTCAAAAGTAAAGAAACTGTATGGAAAATTCAGCAAGAGTGAGTTTTTGTTGCAAAAAATTTCTTTCCTTGGTCACATTGTTTCTAAAGATGGGATAACAGTTGATCCTGCAAAAACAAAAGTTGTGGAAGACTGGACAAGACCCACAAATGTAACTGGGATTCGTAGATTCCCTGGTTTGGCAGGATATTACCGAAGGTTTGTTATAAATTTTTCACGGTTATCTACTCCAATGACTAAGCTAACTCGGAAGGGTGTTAAGTGTATCTGGAAAAAAGAATGTGATGATTGTTTTCAGTAATTGAAAATATGATTGGTGAATGCTCCGGTTTTAGCACTACCATCCAGGAATGGTGAGTTTGTTATATACAGTGATGCTTCATTGAATGGACTTGGTTGCGTCCTAATGCAGAATGATCAGGTAATTGCTTATGCTTCACGACAGTTGAAAACTCATGAGGTAAATTACCCTACACATGATTTGGAATTAGCTGGTGTTGTTTTTGCTTTAAAAATTTGGTGGCATCATTTGCATGAGGTAAAGTGTGAAATATATACTGATCACAAAAGTTTAAAGTATATATTCACTCAGAAAGAGTTAAACATGATACAGAGGAGATGTCTAGAATTAATCAAGGATTATGATTGTACAATTCATTACCATCCCGGAAAAGCAAATAAAGTGGCTGATGATTTGAGTCGAAAAAGTAATGCTTCATTAGAAATGTTGTGTTTGGAATGTGATCCTTTGGTTAAGGATTTGATGAACTTTGGCATAAAAGTTGTTGGTGCAGGAAGTTCTTTTGTTTTGTTTCAGGTATCAGTGAGATCATCTCTATCAGATAGAATCAAGCAATCACAGAAGCAAGATAGTGAGTTGTAGAAAAAGGTAGAGCTGGTTTAGAAAGGTAGGTTGCCTGAATTCAACATTGATAATGATTGCGTTTTGATATTTGGGAAAAGATTGTGTGTTCCTTGTGATTCACAGTTGAAGATAGAGTTGTTATGTGAAGCTCATAGTTCTCCATTTTGAGTTCATCCTGGCAGTACTAAGATTTATAGAGATCTACGGGAGTATTACTAGTGGGATGGAATGAAAAGAAATATTGCTGATTCTACTATGAAGTGTTTGACATGTCAACATGTTAAAGCAGAGCGGCAGTTACCGAAAGGGATGCTTCAGCCTTTACCAGTTACATAGTGGAAATGGGAGAATATATCCATGGACTTTGTTTTGGGATTACCGAAGACATCACGAGGTAATAATGCAATCTGGGTTATTGTTGATCGCTTGACTAAATCTTCTCATTTCCTTGCTATACGAGATACTTCTTCCCTAGATCAATGTTACCGTTTGTATCTTAAAGAGATAGTCAGGTTACATGGAGTTCCTCTCTCCATTGAATCTGATCGTGATCCCAGGTTCACTTCTAACTTTTGGAAAGGACTTCAGAATTCGTTGGGTACTGAATTAAATTTTAGTACAGCTTTTCATCCTCAATCAGATGGGCAGTCAGAACGAACAATTCAGACCTTGGAGGATATGCTACGAGCTTGTTCTATAGATTATCAGGGAAGTTGGGACCAACATATTTCTTTGGGTTAATTTTCATATAATAACAGTTTTAATTCCAGTATACATATGGCACCATTTCAGGCATTTTATGGGAAGCGGTGTCGAACTCCAGCTTTCTGGGATGAAGTGGGTGAAAGGAAGTTGATGGGACCAGAATTGGTAGAAGAGATGGCAGAAAAAGTTCAGCTGATTCAGAGACACATGAGAACAGCTCAGAGCAGGTAGAAGAGTTATGCGGACAACAGGAGGAAGGATCTCTCTTTTGTGGTAGGTGATCATGTTTTTCTCAAGGTTTCTCCTTGGAAAAGTGTGATGAGATTTTGTAAGAAAGGAAATCTGAGTCCAAGGTTTATTGGACCATATGAAATTCTGGAGAGAGTTGGATCAGTTGCATACCAGGTGGATTTACCTCCGAGTTTATCTCAGGTACACAATGTTTTTCATGTTTCGATGTTGAGAAAGTATATGCTAGATCAATCTCATGTTTTGAGTCCAGAAGTAGTTCAGCTGGAAGAGAACCTATCATATGAGGAACAATCAGTCCAGATTCTTAACCACAAGGAGCAGGTGTTACGGAATAAGGTGATTAATCAGGTAAAGGTTTTGTGAAAAAACCACATTATGGAAGAGGCAACATGGGAATCTGAAAATGCAATGAGGGATAAGTACCCCCATTTATTCGATAAGTAAATAAATTGCGGGGACTCAATTTTCTAAAGGGGGGATGGATGTAACATCCCAAGTAAGTAATGAATAATAGATATTTTTATCTGTGTCTATTAATGATTAAGATAGTGTTTTAGAGGCTTAAAATGAAAATAAATACAATCTTATGCATGGAATACACTAATATTCTTAAAAGATTGTTTTACTGCGTTTTGATGGAAAACCCTTTTTAAATCTATCTTTTGAAACTTTTATAAGCAATGTTTGTCAAAATAAAATTATTATTTATTATTGGGACATCAAAATTTACTTTTTGTGAATTTTTGGTATTTTTCCGATAAAGTTCATTTTTAATGAATACTGAAAAATGTTGTATTTTAATTCAAACCCTCTTTTTAATCTAATTTATTTATATGATTAGATTATCTTTTGAATTGGTTTTGAAGTGAAATTAGAATATATTTTTACCATTTTATCCAATGGTGGTCATTGGAATCAATTTCACTTCAAAATTGGACTTAAACTAATGTCAATATTTTGATACTTATTTTTTCATAAAAATACCATATTTGTCATGACAGTGGGAATTAATTCTTAAATTAACTAATGTGACTTATATGTTTTTAATTTTGTAAAATAGTCTTCATTTTTGAATTAGGAATTACAAATATATCTTTGGGTGAATTTTTGGTAATTTTCTGAAAAACATCAATTTTGGATGAATAGTGAAACCACTAAGTGGTACTTATAAAAGCTGATTTTTCCGTTTAAATGAAAATTTTCCATCTTTGTGTTTTGAATTTCAAAAATCCGACATACATGGTTGTCATTAAGAAGTAAATTGTGGTTCAATGAGATTATAATAATTTTTTGGTGAATAGTAACTTGTTAAGTTTTTAATCGCGATTAGTGGTAATTAGTGTAGTTTAAGGTAAAAATAATTTTTTAATAGTATGAGATGAGCTTGACACATGTTCTAACCTCATTGGATGTGTCATTTCCGACCAAGACAAGCCATGGGTAAACTTGGGGACCCCATGGAGCCACTTTGGTTGGGAAATTACATAAATAACTTTTTATTTAATGTTAAAGTAAAAATGACACAAACATGAGTTATGTTACTAAAACAATTTTTATATGGGGCTATACAAGTCCGATTTATGACTATAAATATTCATTAGAAAGATAAAAATATTTCATACATCATAGTATTTTTTTTATAATTTTTAAACATTAAATAAATTAAATTATTTATGACATCATGATGATACAGTGATGACCTCATTATTTAACGATTTAAATAAAATGGAAAGATAATGTAAAATCTAAGACTTAAACATGGCCAAAACCAATTGGATGAGTGTATTTTGAACCCTTATCACCTTATCCTAGAATTATATCAATGTGGGACCTTTTTAATCTGAAAATTATTTTAAAATAAAGTAACTTATCTTTACTTTCGAAGAGTGCCCCTCCTCTCCACTTATAAAAGGCCCCCACCTCTACCTCCTTACCCACTCTTTCAAAGCCTTTGGCTCGGCCAACCCCTGCCCATTTTGGCTCTCCACTTCCCTCTCTTAATCCTTGAAGCCTCACTTTTGGCAGAAGTATTCCCAAGGATTCCTTTGAGCTCAAACCAATGGGAGTTACCCGATTTTAAGGTAATGTCTTCACTTGAGTCCTTTTGTTTTATTTTGCTTCTCCAACCCCCTAAACTCTTTTTATTCATTTCTTTTGTAACAACTTCAGTATCTTCAATATACTAGGATGTTGTTATAATAAGGATTCGAGCTACACTTACACACACCTACATCTAACGGTTAAAGGACGTATTGTTTCCGTGGATGGTGAATTTATGCCTCCCGAAACAATGATTGTTAAACATTCATTTAACACCTTAAATGGTGGAAATTAAGATGTCAATATATTTATATATGATATATAATATGTTTATGTTTTCCTTAAGCTTATGTATTTTTCATTTTGGGCATACCTTTATGGTTTCCATTATGGGTAAACGCGATATCTTCATTTAAGGAAGTGCGGACTACCACCCCCTCAAAGTGATTTGATTCGTTAAATACCATATGTGGGACGTATAAAGGATGTAACTATGATATTATATATGATTTTATACTGGAATTATAATATACCTTTATATCATTATTATTCCATTCTATAAAATATGAAATAGAAATGAAAGTCGCGTTCATGCGTACGTACGACTTACCGTCTCCATGAACGGTGCATTTCATTTCTTACCTCTAAATTATTATGTAATATTATAAATGCATGCATATACTGGATATATATGACATATATAATATCTAAATCATGAATACCATTCTGGATATAATGGATACATGAACAACTTGTAATTATAAAGGGCTTATTTTTGACTCAAGTACCAATGATAGTTAAGACGACCGTTATTAACTTAAATAATTACATAGTGTTAATTACATGGAAATAAGTGATATAAAAAGAATAATGAACTTGAAAAAGGTTCTTAAAAAATTAAAAATTAACCCAATTTTATTATTCAGGAGATTAATGAACGACCAATTCAAGTCGGACCCGAGGTATGGGACTTCATCTCAATCTCCTTTCATTGAGGCATATTTTGTTTTATACACAACCTTCTTTTATACGGTGTATAAACCCCTTTGAATTTTACGTTTATTCAAAAGGAATATTTTTTATACGAAGCGTTTACTAAACGATAAAAGGGAATGTTTTGTCGTACGTATGCGGCGACAATGACTTCTCCGCTACCATGACCATTATTTGAGTTTCAGCTTCCCCTACAAGCCATACCTTTTTTAAAAGAAAAATAAATACTGTGTTTTACTTTTCTTTTATTTTGGTATTGGAAATGGTTTTCATAATGTTTTTATATCAATGTGTTGTATTGATATCTTGTGATTGAAAGGTGTAAATGTTATGTTTCCTTTATGAATGTTTTATGTGATACAATTATGTTGAGGTTCTTGGGAATTATTATGAAGACGGGTGGTTCTGTGATAGACTAAGGGCGGGTGAGCCCGATATAGCTCTCCAATGCATTGGGTAACGCGAAGGAGTGAAACGTTAAGGTTTCTCCGAAGAGATTTAGGGAATATACTGTGATGGGTATTCCAAATGTAACCAAGAGGGTTACTTCCTACGTAAGGATGTTATGAATGCCTCAAGTTACCATTATGTCTTATGATTTCTATGATTTATTCATGATTTGAAGAGGTATGTTAAAGTGCATATGTTTTATGGGTAAAGTATGATTTCATTCTTATGTATATATGTACCCATGTTTCCTTTCCATATTTTTATATCCCTTACTGAGATTTTTATGCTCATCCCATGTTTTTTTGAAATGTTTTTCACAGGTCAAGAGAAAGGTATATGATATGATGATTGTGTCAAGGAAGTGTCAAGAAATAATCTATGTTTTATTTTAAATGTGTTTCCATTGATGGGAATGAAGAATACTATCTTTCTGTAACCACATTGTTTATATTTGGATTGTAATGCAATTTTTATGATCTAATTATCTAAAACTCTAAACCCGAAAAGATCCTCAATGTGTAATATTGTAATAACTCTAGATTAAGTAACGTTTAAGGCTGGGGCCTTATAGTGGTAGAGCCTCAAAGCGTCACCCACCACCTGCTGCTCAGCCAGCTCCTCTGCCTTGTCCACCTCCTCCCTGCAGCCCGCCACAGTCGACCCTCTGCCTCTGCCTGGCTGGCCCTTCCACCGTCTGCTGCTCCTCGGTACGGTGGGTTGGGAAGTCACGAGCCATGTGGCCCTGCCCGCCGCAGGCATAGCACTGCCTCCCTCTTAGAAGATTGGATCCGCGCTGTGTGCCCTGCACGGCTGATCCAATGTCCTGAGGTCGTCTACAAGAGGGTCTGGTCTGCCTGGAACCCTGAGTCATCTGTCGGCTACCTGCTGCCGAAGACTCCGCTACCTGCCGCCCTGCGGGAGGTCTAGCTGTGGACTTAGCCAGAAAGCTCTCGATTAGAAGGGCCCGCTCCAGTACTCCTACCTGAGTCAGAATGCTGAGGGAGATCAGCGATGCCCTGATCTCGTGTCTCAAACCCTGCTCAAAGTTCAGGGCCCGAAAGAATGGGTCTCGTACCATATTTGTCGCGTAGCAAGAAAGATCGGTGAATCTCGCCGAGTACTGGGCGACCATCAAGATGCCCTGCCGCAGCTGAAGAAGCTCCTGGATGCGCACCGCACGGAGGGTGGCCGGGACGAACTCTGAGCGAAAGAGGCCCTCACCGCGAGGATCACCATGAGGTCTGCTAGTGTCCTCACTAGCCTGAAAACTAGTACGACCGCCTCTAGCCAGTCCTCGGCTGCCTGGGGGTCCGTCTCCCCATGAAACCTGGGTGGTCGCTGGTGCTGGAACTCGTGTAGATCTCCTAGGTGACGTGCATCATCAGCGGTCATGGCGGGGAGCATCGGTAGCTCGGCGGGTAGAGGTACCGTCGGTGCCTCCGCCGTCAAAGGGCCCTGTACCGAGGCCTCGTCGCTCGGCGGGCTGTCGTCGCGCTCCACTCTCGGAACCCTAGCTGGCTGCCGTCGTGGGGCCATCCTAAAAAAGGAAACATGTGCGCCACGGTCAGAACAGTATACCTGGTGATCTTTTACATGTAATCATGAAGAAAACTTGAAAACACACATGCAATCAATGTTTTCGTGCATTATGTCGGAAATCAGAAGTCAGGGTCCTGGTGTACGGATACGTCAGTCGCCGCACCAACACTGGACTCCCTGGACTAATAACAACACTCAATACGCTAAACACTATTGCCTCACATAGAAGAAAGATCAGAGTCTGCGGTAGAACTGACCACCTCTGATACCAATTTGTCACGACCCGTCCTCGGGACCCGTGTCGTGACTACCCCAAGCCCGCCTTCCATAGGCCAGGGGCTGGCGACTAGCACCAAGGCATAAAATCCTGGTAAAAGGGAAGACATTTCCTTTGAAAAGTAAACAATCACTACAGAGTAAGCAAGAGGAAAGGTAAACACTAAGTAAAAGCTGGTACAACAGTAAGTTCGGAAAAGTAAAGGGGGCCAGAAATACAATCCCAACTGTAAAGTACAACTGAAAGGGGAAAAACAGCAACTGAAAAGTAAATCCGCAACGTCGAGCTGTCCTCTGAAAGTCCCACCTGATGGGTGGGTACAAAAATCCTCCACTACTCCTTGGGTCCAGCTGACCGCTCCGAGTGCGTCCCGCCCAGTGGTCCACGTCCAGGTATCGTTCTGCTCCGCAAGCCTCCACCACAATCAGTGATGTCCATCGTCTGCATCTAACACAACGAAGTGCGGGCATAGCCCATACAGGGGTGAGTATAAGCTACTCACTAGGGACCCCGAGACCCCCGAAGGTCTCTCGCAATCCACAAAGGATAATCCACAAAGGAAATATACAATCACGAAATAACATCCGACACGGCTTAGGTATATGCCCATACATATACCTAAGTCATCAATTCTCACTCGGCTCCAACATCCAAGCTCAAGTACAACCCAGTCCACACAGGAAAGCAAAACGTGAAATCCACACAGGATTGTTCAACATGATCCACAAAGGAAAGAAAAACGTAAATCCACACAGGATAGCACAACACAATCCACAAAGGAGGGTAAACAGGATTCATCTCACACAGGTATACTTCTTCGAATGATGATAAAGATGATCACTGATCCATCTAAGTAGTTGGACCCACAAAGGATCGATTGGTAACTAACCCCCGCAATGACCCACATAGGATCGGACCCACACAGGATCAATAGGTAACTAACCCCCGCAAAGACCCACACAGGATCGGGCCCACACAAGACCTGTAGGCGCTGGCTCACACAGAACCGATGAGCGCTGACCCACACAGGATCGGATCCACACAGGATTTGTAGCACAGATCCACGCAGGATCGCTAAGTGCATTAGTCTTCACAGTCCAATGAGGATCTCTGCACATTCATCATCGCAGTCCACTGAGGATCTCTGCACAGTCGTTGTCGCAGTAGCAGTCGCAGCCAGCTCTAGGGTTCCTGCACACAGCAAGCTCATTAGGGAGGGTCCGCTCCACGAGCCGAGAGGCTGATACATCAACTGACACAAAGTCCGATTTTTATGTATCCAAAAGATCCCTATCGTCAACAGGAACTCAACGTCGCAGACGACGCGTCAATCGGACGCCCGGTCTGAGAGTTATTGGCTTTTTGGTCCTAGGGGCCCGGTTGGTTTTTAAGGCAAAACCAACCCGACCGTACTCCGCCTGCTTCCAAACCTCGGGCAAAGTGAGCCAAAATATCTATCTCACTTAGAGGAATTCAACGAAGTCGACGGCACATCAATCAGACCTCCCTTAGCTCAAGATATGAGCGTTTCCGCTCCGAAGGCACGGTTGGTTTTGTGTACGAACCAACCCGGCCGAACCCAAAGTATTTGGAAACCTTAAGTGTGATATACCGAAACGACCGTCTCGATCCAAAGATCACGTTGCCGCTGACGGCTCGTCGTTCGGAGGCCCGTAGCTGATGTTACGGTCAAAATACCGAAAACGGTCTGAAGACGGGGGGTCTGGGCCCAGGCGGACCCGGCCCGACCCCCCCTGGGTCGGCCGAACCGGGCCGACCCAAACCGGGTCGACCCGACCCGGTCCGACCCGGCTGGACCCGGTCTGGTCCAGCCAGTGCGCGGCCCCGCCCGGCCGGCCCCGCTTGGCTCGGCCGAGCGGCCATGCGTGGCAGCCGCAGGGCGCCATCCCCGCGGGATGAGGATGTCGCGGCACTCGAGGGGCCGCGCTGGACATTAGCGGACGCGGCTTCTGCCGCGTCCCGTGCGGGCGAGCCAGACCCACGCGACCGCTGGTCCGCTGGCCGCCGCCGCCGCAGCTTCTGCCGCAGGGACCCTATCCGGCGGCGCGCCGGGGCGCCGCCGCCTCTGGCCGCCGGAGACTTCTGCGGGCCACCGGAGTTGCTCCGGTGGACCGTTTTCATTCCCGTCTGCGCCGCTGCTCCTCCCGGGACCCGTACTTATCTACGGAAACATCAAATTTCCCTTGTCGGGCCGTGTTCGTTTGGCCCGCACCCTCTGCGTTAGGCGATAACAATTGGGAGGATTAAACAACACATAGAAAACATAACCAAACAATTTTAATGAATTAAAATTGTTCTTATGAACCGGGTTCTTAAATTCGAACGGAAACATTCATGGAGTATAAAACATTCAATAAAACCCCTACCTTGTCAAGTCGTCGCATGCGGGTTCTTCGCGGATTTGACCGTCGTGGAAGGAGGGGTTCGTCGCGGAAGGAGGGGATCGTCGCGGTATCCGGCGTTGCATCGACGAACTCCAAGGACCAAGAAACAATAGATTTAATTATAAATAATTAAATCTGTGTGTTGTTATAAACCACAAAGAAGATTAAAAAGAAACCTAAAATCTCTTACCTCTAGCAGTAGGTGATCGGAGATCGGGGCGGGGAAGAACGTCTCGGATGAAGCGTCGTCAATCTCTGAGGGTGACGATGTTTTACGCGTCTTTCGCGTTCTTCGCATTCTTCGTGTTCTTCGCGTTCTTCGCGAAGGTGGGTGAAGGCACAAAACTTGTCAAAACTTCTCAATGAGCATTTTTTCAGATGTCATGTGTTGGTCTTATTTTATTATTACGCCAATGGATTTGAAACAGGTTAAGAAAGGAATGAAATTAATTCATAGAATTAATTTCAACGAATAAACTGCCATTTTAATTCAACGAATAAAACCGCCCAAATTAATTGGGGCATTAAGAAAATAAGAAAACACGTCAGTTGACGTTCATAATGACGGGTTTTTGAGGGTGCGTTACTTAGCAGAAAAGAAACGGTGGGGCTCGTGCGGGTCCCACCTCACAAATATCCTACCAAGAGGGTAGGATATTTTTGGATAGCACCATATCCACATCAACTCAGCTTAAACCGCTTTAAGTGGATTCAAGTGGCTTCCATGCGGCTTAAGTGAAATAAAAATAAAGTTTGTCGTACAATTATTTTATTTCTTAACTTTAAGCCTGGAAATTAAAAACCACAACTGAGAAAACGCAACTCCGGAAGAGGCATTTCTAAGCAAGTACCGGCACTGCGATTCCATCGGTGCCCTCAGAATTCAATTCCGAGCATCGGTTCAAAAGTAAGAAAAACCCGCTCGTCCGTTCACTGAACGTACCCGATCCAAACTTCGGAAAATGATTCCGGGCACACCGGGCCTTGGAATCAGGTGCCGTCAGAAACTGCGCTCTTCTAAAATTCCAATGAAAATAAAAAAAAATTCCTTGAAAATTACAGGTCATTACATATAATGTTTTTTATTTTTTAGAAAAATAGTTTGAGATATAATTTTTATTGACATTTCATATAAAATATTACTAATGCGGATATGGATCTAGTATAAAATATAAAATATGATATTTCCTCTTTGAAGAATATTTTATAAATGTTTACCACATGAAAAGTTAATTTTGGAAGAATTTATAATCCAGTTCACCCTTATTGTGATAATATTGAAATGGGTGTCAGAAATTAAAAAAAAACTAATTATATAAACAATAGTTTTGGTCTTGAATATAATTTTTTTTTGATATGTTCCAATGTGGGTCACACTGGAAGAATAATAATTATTTAATGAATGTTATATACCTAAGATTTTAGAAACCATAAATTTTAAGACAAATAATGATGACTAATGTTTTTTTCCTATTTTACAAAACCCACGAAAGTTAGAGATATAAAATTATAATTCTTTTTTAATATAGGAATGAAATTTAATACCCAAAAAAAATAATATTTGGTATATAGATAGTGGATTTTCTAGAAACATGACTTGAAATAAAGACATATTCAATATATTAATCATGTTGAATGGTAGAAAAGTAATATCACGAGATAGTCGTCAGGTAGATATTACTAAAATAGGCAACATCATTAACCTTGAAAAAATCTCTTATTTTCAATGTTCTAATTATTATATGTATTAATCCCAACCCTATATTCATTACTCACTTATGTAATAAAAGATACCTTGATATATTTAGGAATGATACTAAATTACAATATAATTCCTCGGTGAATTTATTCATTCGTCCAATCGACATGAAGATGTTTATACACGTAACATAGTAGACCTTGGGATACAAGACATACTGTGATTCGGTGTATTGGAAGATAAAACATTATTATGGAATAGATGGTTGAGACACTAAATCCATATAATCCTATCTATTTTGAAAATAAAATTAATTTTAAATGATCTACCAGAACATAGATTTGATACATTAATAGTCGATAACACCTATCAGTATAGTAAGCCACTAATGGAAAATTTTAAATCTATTATCTATATCCCAACATCTAATTATTTACTATTATTTAACATAGACTTATTTTTTCCTACAAAAACTATGTTTATTAGTTGAAAAAATGTGTATATGTCTTAAATGATTATTAAAATAGGCACACAATTGTTTATTTACTAACAAATAAATTTTATGCATTTATTTATTTTATAACATTTGTTGACAGTTAAAAATGATAAAAATAACATCTTGATAACTATTTTAGTTATAATTATGTAGAATTTCAAAATTATTGGTTTTAGTCATTTATTAGTAAGAAATTTATGGAATATAATATTTTATCACATAAAATATGTCAATAAAATGGTGTAGTTAAAGTAAGATATTAAATTATTGAAGAAATATTTAGAATAATGATTATTAAATACTTAGTAGTTATACATTTTTGGAATAAATTAGATATTTGTGATTGATATACTATAAATATATATATTTAATTAGGGTTTTTTATTATACAATACTTTGGAGATTTTGGCTATAAAATACCAAATGTTTCTAATATCAATGTTATTGTTTGAATAGTATTAATTCTATATAATAAATGTAATTTACATAAATTTGAAACCAAACCTGATTAAATAGTATTTTTATATTATTCAATTACTTCTATAGCCTATATTGTTTATAAAAAAATTATTGTAGAGTAAATGAAACAGTTAATGTTATGATTGATGAAAATGATACTTTTGTTTTCAAAAACCATAATCAGAATTATCATTGGTTATTTCTAAAAATTATTTCATTTTTTTAGATATTTATTATCATAAAAAAATAAATCAAGAACCAATTTCTGATGTCCTTTCCTGGGAATATTTGAAACTATTTTTTAAAAAACCGGATTCTGAAAACCCAAGAAGTCAATAGTTTCATAGGAATCATCCTAGTTAATGTATCATTTCTGATTTAGATAAACCATTTACGACTAAATACTCTTTAATAAATGAATGTGATTATCATTCTTTCTTATCTCAACTTGATCATATGAAAATTGATATGTCTTTAGGTAATAGGGATTGGAATAATGATGTTTAAGAGGTGCTCAATGTTTTTGAGAGGTAAAAATTGAAGACATTAGTTGAACAACATATTGAAACATCTATAGTTGGATTAAAGTGGGGTTTTTCTAAATATGTGTGATGGAAATATAATAATAGTTATAAAGAATGATAGACATTTTGACATGAGGTATAACAAAAAAGAAATAATTTATTATCAAGATATCTATGATCATGTAGCAAGGATTGAAGATATTCAAATAATTTTATCATTAGATTAATTCATTAATTTTAAACTTTTTAAAATAGATGTGAAGTGGGATTTTTATAACGGAAATGATCAGGATGATTTCTTTTAAATATATAATATTATTTTGAAAAAAAACATCTAGAATATGATAATAAATACACCAAATCTGTATATGTACATAAACACACACCTTTTGCATAATATGATAGGTTAACAATATTTTTGATTTCCAAATAATTTTGTTACGGGAGCTACAGATCTGACCCTTATAACCAAATAATTTGAAAAAAAATTATTAATTTATTGTTTTAATTACATTATATTCTATTCATCCCAAAAATATTTACTAAATTATATTGTAGATCATATGATGTGTGAGATTGAAATTTGTATGATGGGTGAGTTAACAAATTTCCTTAGTATTCAAATTAAAAAAATGGAAAATATTATATATCAATTCAATTATATAATAGATATCTAATAATAAATATCAAAATGGAAATACTAAACATATTAGTTCTCCCATTGTAACCTCCATTACGTCAGATCTTGATGAGCATGGGAAACCAGTTGATGAAAAAACTAGTGGCGTGGGGAAATGCGTACATTACATAACTACTAGTCAACTAGTGTTAATGGTCTTAATATTATTATCTGAAATATATCAAGAAAATAAAAACTATTCAAATAAAATGATATAAAATTATTTATTCATTATCATGATGAAACTATGTATTTTAGCATTTTAAATTATTCTATAAATGTTTTTAATGATATATTGGGATCCTATTATTGGTGGATGTATAATGGATGAAAAATGTTCATCTGTAACATGTACTTTATTATAAGATTAATTAGTTTCTTTTCCATGTATGTAATAACACTCAATATCACTTTCCACCACTGAAGAGAAATATATGTTATCATGAAGTTTTTTTACTCATGTGTTGTGGATATGACACTTACTCAAATACAATGACATGTGTTTTACAAAAACTCAAATTGTTTATCATAATAAAACAATCATTTATTTAATTAAAAACTCATCACATCCCAAAAATTCTATTCACATAGATATAAGACACCATTTCTTTAAGAATCACACACACAATGGAGATACAATTTTATAAATCATCAAAAATTAAGAACAAAATTGATATATTTTAAAAAACATATTTGTTTTGATAGATTTTAATATATCTAACAAATACTATGAATAATGAACATAGACTAATTCGTCATATCTACTTCTTCGTTAACCATCTCCTTACATTAATATACTTCTTTTTTAAGTAAGAGTATATATGCTTTATATATGTTTAATCTTATAATATGTTTATAATATTGTAATTCTTATAAATTTTTATTCTTTTATAAATCTGTTATCAAAATTAGATTTCTAGAAATAATGTTTTAATAATCTTTTTGGTGTCATAATTTTCCAAATAAAAATTCAGGAATAATCAATTATTATAAAATGCCCCGACTCAACAATTCATATAAAATTTTTGGGCTCTATATTTGTTATTATTTTTTTTGTATTCAAACAAATTAATTATTCTTTTTTGTTTTTAAATTATCATATTAAATTTATTATTTCGAATATAAAATATGTACTTTTTTTAGAAAAAATATTTCATTATGTTTTTATTTCAAAATAAAAATAATCAGATTAAAATACTAAGAAGAACAAGTTATTCATTTAGAAGAATCATTGGACTATAAAAGGTATTCTTTGATTCTTTTAGTTTTTTAACTATTTTATTACATTTTATTATAATTTTATTTTTTGTTGTTATAAATTAGTTTAATTTTTTTTGATAATTTTTAAAATGATTTGTAATCTGAATCATCCTCAATCCGATAAATGGGTTAGAAACATTGAGAGTTAAAAAATTATTTTAAATATTCTTTAGATTAGACGTGACAATCAGATCATAAGTGTTTTGAATATCAATATTTTAATATCATATGGAAGTCATGATTTTACTCAAATACCTATATAAGGACGGGTCACCACATGTCCCACATCGGTTTTTGGGAATTTTTGTTTTCTAGCAGATTTAACATTAAATTTTCCTAGACTAACTACATTTCATTATTACTTATAATTGGTTTCATTCCCCAAAGTCAAATGAATGGAAAAGAAAATTTTGATTAATTATTCATATTCAGGGAATGGTTAGTTTAATGGTCTTGGAACAAAAAATATGATTCGAATATCAATAGAAAAATTTTATTTAAGGATATGAGTCATTACATATATAGGGGACCTATAGTGATTTAATCCTATAATATCTGGAGGTTATTCATGAGTTTTTTGATATTGAATTTTTTTAAAACGTATTGTAATAATAAAATTTTGTTCATGAGTTACTGAAAATTGTTTGAGTTATCCTATTGAAATAGTTTTGATCTAGTTGGAGTAACCTATAAAGGTGAATCATATTTTCCATCTCACAAGCATCAAAATATTATTGGTAATTTTAATAAAACTAATTCTGAAGATTCATTGTTTTCATAATATTATAGGGTTATAAAATTGTCACAACTATTATAGAACAATCAATTAGTTTCCCTATAGATAAAAGGTTTTAGGATTCTAGAAAATAAAAATCGAGATAATTTACTGGAAACATACATTTTGGATTCGAATTTCATGGCGAATTATTGATAGTTTGAACATCTCAAGTTCATCCTAATCATATTGGAGAATATAATAAAAGGTTTAATATAATAAAATTTATAATGTATTTTTATATTTTATATATGTTGGATGTAAATATTATATATATTTTTACGGTGGAAAATAAATCAAATCCAATTAGTGAATATATTTCATTTATCAGCTATGATATGACATACAAAATAATTTTCAACATTGGTGCAAAATTAAATATGTGTGTAGAGAAATTTTATGTTTCTTATTTTAGAGTCACAACTATAATGAAATTCAAATTATGATAAAAATAAAATAAAGGTTGATACAACAACCATAGAGAACAAAAAAAAATGTTATTCTTAATGATGTTTCTAATGAAATGATGAAACAAATTTCTGCGACAAATCTAGGGGATTTATAAATTTTACATGACCACAAAGAGGCTGAGGCCTTAATTATTGTATTAGATAAAAATTTATAGGAATATTTTAACTGAAAAAGAAGAAAAAAAATTTATAAAATGATAATATTCCTGAAATTATTTTAAAAGGTAAGAACATGATTCAAATAATTTTTTCATTCCAACATCGAATATAGATCAATTCAAAAAAAAATATCTAATTTAGTTTTTCCGGAATCAATGTTTTACCATTCCCATATTTTTTATGATGTCAAAAAAGGAATAGATAATGTTTTTATAGAAAAATATTCACTAGATAATATAGAGAATGAATCATCAAAAGAATCTAAAGAAAAGGGAGTTCATATAAGAACTAGACACCATGAATAATAGATGGATAAAATAGAGGATGATGAAGTAAATGGAAAAGAGAAGAAGGAAAAGAATGAAAATTTAATAAATTATATGATGAAATAGAAGAATATAAATATAAGTAAGAGGATTAAGAAGACATTTAAAGATACAAGAATGTAGATATAGAAATATATTAGGATTATTCATAATCATCATCAGCTTCTTATTCAACCACCATGATCATTAAATATTAAAAAATAGGAAGTTCTAATGATGTACTATCCTCTTACAACATGCATAATCATCATAAAAGTAAAAAAAGTTGATCGACATTCAACAAAAAATGTTTCTAATAAATTAGAGGACAATAATGATGAATATATTATCGAAACATTATATTATATGAAAATGTAAAAAAAATATGTTATGAAAATAATAAGTGGAATTTGGAACCAATAGATCTACACATCCCTAGCCTAAACCATATCAAGAAGAGTATTCAAGAACAATAGATAATAATTGTTTAATTTTAGATGTCTATTTATTAGATTATAAGAATGAACTATTTTATATTTTCCAATGATTTCAGTAATGAGTCAATTAATCAAAGAAAGTCATAATTAGATGATGGAGACAAAAATGTCTTAATAGAATATGTAATTTTAATTGAATCTAAATTAAACTCTATTAAATAAATTTATTAGGGTTAAAAAAATTTTCTTTAATCATATGGTTTTTTTGTCTGATCTGGTCGATTTTGATATTCATATGCTTGATATACTGTTTAAGGATTTTAAGAAGAATATATACGATAACAAATTTTTTCCAATCAGTTATCATCATATATGGGTGACAAAGCAATATTTTGTAGCAATTAAGACATGTTATTGGTAAAAGTTCAAAGGCTATAAATGATCTAAATTAATTTATTCGAGTTACGAAGGAGTATTTTGTATTACTCTGATCCTTTAAAACATAATTGATTTTATTTAGGTACCAGAATAAGCTTTTAATTGAGGATGCTAAAAAGATAAATTCTAAGGACTATACTCTTGAATTATAAGATATAAAGCATTTTAGGGTTCTCCATGTGTTCATGAAGATGATGAATTTTCTAAAAACCATAATGATGTATTAATTAATTTGATTTGATCTCTTACTGTATGTTTTTGTAAAACATTTGAATTATATGTAAGGAATGAATTATAATTTATTAAAAAAATATTTGTCAAATTTATTGTAATTTTCATAAGTAATATATTCATTCATATTTTTCACAGATCATTATTTTGTTCAGGATTGTTTTGTTTGTTATATTAATATATATTTAGGAAAGATCAAATATTTTACATTCAATTTTTAAAATCACATAATAAATATTGATATAAATGGTGTTAATCATATATTATGGGTATAATTCCTTTCAAATGGGGATTATTGTTTTCAAAGTATTGAATTTTTATAAATAGTGGAAATATAATTCATAAGGTGAGATTAATTTTCAAGGGGAGATATTCTCATTATGGGATATCCTTTTTAAAAAACACTATATAAAATTTAATATTATATTCATAAATGTTAGAAAAATAGGGGGTGTTATGATTCATTTATTAAAAATCAATATGATTTTCCTAATGGAAGGAATGAATGTTTTTAATGTATTTTTCAATTATATTTTGGGTTTGAAATTTCTAAAAAGGGGAGATTATTGAATCCGGAGTTTATCATCCTAATTTTTGATAACATCAGTTTTAGGAATCAAAATCATTTTCTTTGAAGATGTTTTATAATTTTTTATATCCCATTTATTTTAGAACTTTTTTGTAGAATAAATTTTCACTTTCTTCATAATGAAAAAGTATTAGTTTATTGAGAATATAAAAATTACACTAATCATTAAGATCATCGGATTGAGAATGTGTTTGATTTATCAAACTCACCATTTTTAAGACCAAAACATGGTATTATTTATATTCTATCACATTTTCAATAGTTTGACCATCAGACTGATACTATTCTTAATAAATAAGACTGACCCTCATAATTATTTTCATGCTGGAAATCTTGATGGATGTACATTGGATTGACTGATGATTACAATCATAATTCCATTAATTATTCTATCCCGAGGAATATAATAATACTATAGTTTTTTCATAAATATGTCATTGGGAACTTATTTAAAATTAAGTTATCAAGAAGTGACAATGACATGTCATTATAATGAGAATTAATATCTTACCAATAGATCATTTCCTATAGACATTGAGTCATTTAAGGATATTGGAGATAATACATTTTCACCAAAAATTCTTTAAAGTTTACAAAGGAAGAATTTTCCGATATTAATATTTTTAATTCCATATAATAGTTTTATCATAATGAATCCTTGTCAATATTTTTTCCTTAAAAGGTATCTAATTTTTATTCATTTCAGATAATTTTTGTGATGAAGGTTTTCTGAGGATATAAAGGCGATTAATCTTATACAACATTTCAAGGGATTTTATGGATAATAATATAGATCCAATATAATTATCATATTAATGGATTATATGGATATAAATATTGAGGATTCCCAATCATCATATTGAGTAATATCATATTGAAGAAAAAATCATTATTGTAAGTATAAAATAATGGATTCCATTATATAATGTGGTTGACTAACTTACTCTTTAGTTTTAAAGATGTAATTTTTCAAAATATCTTTCAAATCATTCTTATTTTAAAAATATATTCTATTTTTTTGAAGTCATTATTCAACAATGAGAATAATTTAATATGATTCATCAAATTCAACATTCTATATTTTTTAATTTTTCATTGTTATTCTGATTTTGATAATTAAAATAAAATGATTTCATTATATATATAGTGAATAAGATATTTTACTCTTATTTGGTCAATATAATTATAGTAATGATTTATTGACTCTAATAATCATACTATGTTTGTGTTAAATAAATTAATGTTATTATAATTTAGGTTTTTTATTTTAAACCACTTAAACAATGTTTTTTAAAATAAAATTTACCTCCTCTTGTATGTATAACAATCATATTACGATTTTAAGATCTTATAAGACGAAAAAGACTAATTTCACTTCATTAATCCATGAAACATATCAAATTTTATGAAATAAAACTATTATATTACAATAAAGTATTACATATAATAATATATAGAATATAATTATTTTCAATAAATATTTGAGAATGGAGGATCATGAAAAATTGGAGTTGGATAGATAACCAAAACCTTCATTGATAAGTATATAAACTGGTCTGGATTAAAATTATATAATAAAATTAAGGAATTTAAATATAATTAATTATTGTATTTTTAATACCATGTGGGATAAGATATCATATTATTCAATAAATTTTGATTTATGTGTAAATATATCCCTTTTGATGAGATATTTGTACATTAAATAAAAAATAAAAAAATTGTTGATTTTTTTGTCATTTGTTATTTCATATTGGGTCCAAGTTATCCTCCTGATTTTGAGTTTTCTAAAAAAATAATAAATTTATAAGTTTATATAAATTATTTTGGGATTTAATATTTTTGTAAAAAATCATCTATAATCCAATGGTTATGATATTATGATTATACATTCCACATTTAATGTATTATAAAAAATAATTTCGAATACATGATAAATAGTGTAGAAAACAATATCAATGTTTGTGAAACCACTCAACATTAGTATTGTTCTTCAAAATTGGGATAATAAAATTGCATTATTCAATAGTTATGTAACATTATTTTTATTGAAACATAATCTCTATAGAAATTGTGTTTTCTACAATTTTATATACTGTTTCATTTTACATTTTCATTCATGATGGAATATACTTATATTTATCATCTAATATCTATAGAAACTATATTAATAATTATTTTACCATTCCATTTAGAAATCAATGTTGTTAATTTTCTCAACTAATATTTCATTCTGTCTATTTTGGATAAGGTAAAATAATTTTATTGTCTTATTAACATATAATTCATTTCAAATATTATTACGTTTTTCAATACGTTGACATGGTAATTTTTTCTATGGGTATCCACATTCACATATTAGTCACAATCAATGTTGCAAAAAATGAAAACAATCAAATGGTTTTAGGGCTTCACAACTATTGTTGGTTGTTTTCGATCCATATGTCGAAATAGATGAAGTCATTTTGGCAATTTTTTTCATCGATTAATCTATGTTGTTTTCACCGATTCAGGTTCAATATTATAGATATGTGACATATTTTTAAATCTCATCTCTATTTCTATAATAATTAAGAAATTTATAAATTACACCTCTTACTACCGTGATAGGGTGGCTACCTATGATTGGAGGAACTAGTGACATTTGATGTGTTGGGAATATATAAATGAATTTCCCCATTTGTGTTGTGATGGAAGATTATGAATTATATATGGAATAATAATATTACAAACATGATGAATACATTTAACACTATAAGAAAACAAATGCCTCATTATTAATGTGTCAGTATATATTCCCCTTTGGAATCACAAGTTGATCAAATAATGTGGACATAATCCTCATGTGAGGAATTCAACACTCATCACTATAAATATATAATTAATTTCATATTAATAATCATAGTATAATCACCTTGTAAATATTATTCTTTTCATACAACATATAAATATAGACATATAACATAACAAATGGGAGATGTGAAACTGTACTCATCACATATGTGCTTCATAATGATCATCATATAAAGAGTATGATGCTTATAACATGAGATATAACCCCATTATCATCACCATGGTGAGAAAAGTGATACCCTATGATAATCAAAAATTGAATTTTAAAGTCATTACATATTGTATATCATGATAAAAAACATATGTTGAACCATATTCATGTGATATGGGAGTTGAATAATAGATATTATTATCCCCACATTAGTTCATAAGGATTATCATATATGGTTACCCTAGTTTGTGACTTATGGATATATTTTTTATGCATTATGAGGGGTCAAAATATTAGACCAGAGTGAAGGAACACATAGATTTAATTTTTATTCATGGGGCCTTCCTGGTACACACATAACATTATACGTTATAAATATTTTTTATAAATTACTGTGATTGTTCATTGTTTAATGTCTAATTGGAGTAACTACCAATATATGTTTATCATGTAATAGGTAATAAATAAGATAACAAATAATGGTATGGAAATATTTCTATGAGGGATTATTATTTACTGGATAACCTTTTATCTATAGAGTAATGATAATGTTTCAGAGTTGTTGGCTCTATATAGTAACATTAAATAAAAATGTGATTCATTTTTTTAGAGATATTGAAGTATAACCACATCAGTTATATCTACCTCACCATTAATTTATTTATCATATGTTAATATAATGTTTGGGATATTTTTTGAGAGGTTATAATGTGTTTTTTTATGTTTTAGAGGTTTTTTATGGAAATTCGCATTTGGAGAACTATTAGTAGAATTTATTCTAATAAAATAGTTTTAACTATCGTGGAAAACAATTAGTAATAATTTTTTACCTAACTATTGAAATGACTATAAGTCACCTTTTAGGTTAGGTCAATGGGGAATGGTGTAGTTGGATAATAGTTTGTCAAATTGTGTGATCTACCATGTGGGGTGTTTAGAGGTAGTGGATCATGCATGGTTAGTGCCCAGTTTTCCTTGTCGTACACAATTACCAGGTTCCATGAATAGTTAGATATAATAATTTGAAATATAATAAAATTTATCATACTAATAATAATATTTCCCTATACAAATTTATTCACAAATACATCTCCAACTCTAGGATATGGATACCTTTCCATTTATTTTTGGAATGATTGTTAAGCATGTCAAAGTGATTTGGAGGTCTGAATTCCTCAATAAGTGCTCATCCATGGAAGTTTTCCAATGTTTTGTTCTTATTACATCTCTTGAAATAATGGATTTAATATGTTCGGGATTAATTGATGTTGTATTATGTCAATATTGATGTTTTTATATCAACTGAAAAAAGGTCAGATGTTGTTTTTTCACGTTTCAAGAGATTTTGTTGATGTTTTTGTAACATTCTTTATTTTCACCAATATTTCAGAGGTAAATGGATTAAATATTTACACCTCTTCAAATGAAAATGATGTATTTGTTCAAATTAATGAATTTTAATGGATGATATTGTGAATTTAATGTGTTATTCTTGATGGAATGACCACATAAGTGATTGTTTGGTAAAATGATGAAATTTGTTGGTTCTGAGGAAAACCTTGTGATTTTGATTTGAAAGTGGAGATTTAAAACTTGTGGATCCTGAATTTTATAATGAGAAATATTTATTTTATTTTTTCAAATAACATTAATTATCTATTTAAATGGATTGGAAATGGTTTTTTTGGTAAGTTATTTCAAAAAAATGGTTGATTTGGGTTAATTTTCATTCGATGTAACCATATTGAAGGGGTGTGTTCTATTGTAGAAAATGGTATCAGTTACCTTGTGATGAATTGATTAATCGATGAGATATCACTGGTGAGTTTATAAACTTTACCAAAGAATGAATGTTTATATCTTTGGAGTTATTTATTGGTTCAAAATTGAAATATCATATTTTTTAAAGAATTTTTTGGTTTTATTCCTAATAAAACTATAATATCTATGATATAAACAAATTTTATTTGTTTTAAATTTTTTTCATAAAGCTTTTAAAATGATTTATCCTACTAGTATGAGTTTGTATGTCATTGTAGGAATCGGATGCATTTTATTACTCAACCCTTTATTGGGAAATTATTTGCATTTGAATATGTTGTATATCAATACATGTGTAAAAAAGGTATCTAATTTCATTAGTGATGCATCATGATACATTTTTCATGAATTTGTATGTTAAATCCTTAGGGTGGTCATAATTTTCTATGTTTATTTATTAATGTTATTTTATTGTTTTTCCTGGTGTATACATTGTACTCTGATATTGAGTTTTATTGGTTTTTTATTGGCATGAATTATTTGTAATAAAAAACCTTACTATGGTTTGTAAGATTTTTTTCATGTGGTTTGGATGTTTTAGGATCAACAATAAAATCCAAAATTATATGTTATTCATTCATTTTTAATTTGTTACCGACCTCTGGTGTCCTCGAGGATCCACATACAGCCACTATAACCTCTCACTTCAGAAGACAATGAGGATGGGACAAATGATAAAAATTGTATCATTCATGGTTGGTCCGTATTTAATCTTTTTAAAAGTGGTATTTGATTGTTTAGTAATGGAGTTGAAAACAATTATTATTTTTCCATCATTTTGGTCGATGGTCGGAAATAGGACTATTAGAACATGAAATATAGTGCACAAAAAGGCATTACTAACCAATTTATACAAAGAATCATGTTTCTAGGGATTTTGGTTAAATGTGGTTTTATTAAACTCTTATTAGTTTTAAAGAAATTTCCATGGGTTTAAAACAAGGAAGAGAGCATGACATTTATTGATAGTGATGACTTCCCACTAGGAGTTTTAATTAATTTTGATTAATGATTTAGGTTTTTTTGAAAATGTTTTTATTTTTGAAAATAATTGAATGTATTTTGATTTTTGAAAATTATGGTTTAATTTCATAAAATTATTTGAAAATGGTAATTATTAAATATTGGAAAGACTTTATGTGATATAGGTATTTTGTTAAATTTGAAATTTTAAATCCTTCGGTTGTGAAATTGTGTGACTAAATGGAAATCTTTTACATTATATAGATTTGTATCTATTAGGTGTCAAAGAAACAAAATAGAATAGGCTATAAAAAATGTAGTAAACATGATCCCCAGGTGTACCAATAGTTGGTTCATAATATTAAATAGTTTTTTAATATTGTGAATTCAGGGAATAGAATGGATGACCAAGGGAAGTGGATCATTTTTTCAGTTCTAAAAGATGAATCTAATCATATATCAATGTAATTAAGAATAGGAAAATATATAAATATGGTTAATTGGGTAATGTTGAATCTTTTATTTCACTAGAATTTCACCTAATATAAATTTCAATATGAAAACCTAGAAGCTGTTGAATGTAACGTACTCATGGTGGTATTAATAATTCATCCTAAATTTTACCAATGCCATGCATTGGAATAATTTTTATTATTTTTAAAAATAACATTATATAATACAACATTCGTAATTTAAAAAATGATATACTTGTTTTGTTTTATGATATATAAACCCACATTGATAGACACTGTTGAAGATTTCATTAATTTTTTTCACCTTAAACCCAATGTTACTATAAGTGAATTTCCTGATGGAACATTTCTAAATCGTTATTGGGGACATATAATTTATCTTCAATTTTTATTATTGATTTAACATATTATATAAAGATGGTGGGTTGAGTGATGGTGATATTGGGATAGATTTAATTTAATATAGTTGGAGGAATATTATTTATTCTACTGGGGACTTGTAAGAACTCTAATGTTGTGAACAATCAGTAGAGGGAAACATATTACATAGGTTGAAATTTGACCTGAAATAAAAAAGATAGATCAATGAATCTCCTTCCAAAACCATAGAGTAAGTGAGAATGTTTTTAGATTTATTTGTTTGGGTATATAAATAAGGATTGTATAACACCACCTATATAATTTTATTATTAAATAAGATGATACATCTTCAGTTCTATTATTCAAGTGATCCAAGGTTTGGTGGTAGGGAAACATCTCATCAATTTCATGAATCATATTCATCGACTGAAGTGTGAATATTAATACCTATCATCACAAGAACCATGATGTCTGTTATAATTCTAGGACTACTAAAAATACTTAACTAGGGAAATATGAATATGGAAATATATATCAAGGTGCAGTGAGTAAAAAATTGTGTAATGATGATAAACTAATCATAGATGGTCATTGATGACCATTGATGGATATTGGTAAAATTATTTTTTATTATACACAAAAGAATACATTATTCGATAATAATGAATCTCCTTTTATTATTTTTTATCATGATGTTGATATTATTGGTTTTCATGTTTAGATGAGGTTACTAATTTTGATTCATTAAACTTCTCTTGGTCAAAGTGAATGTTTAGTCATTATGGGAAAATAATGATCTAAAACTATTACTAGGGATGAACTAATTTGACATTTATCTAGGATGGAGAAGGATGTTTGTGACATAATATTATATATATATATATATATCATTTTATGTTGATTAAATATCAAACCAAGTGTTACACATGGAAATTTTGTTTTACAACTGATGATAAAACTGAGATTATCTCTAGAGGATTATAAAATGTGAATTATTGTGGGTCTGAATTGTAGGTACCAGTGGTTGGAACTATCTTACACTAGTAAGAATATATAAATATGGAAAAATTGAATGTAATTATAAATAATTGATTTAAAATATATTTTTATCAATTTTAAAAATTTTCAGGTTAAATTTTTATTGTTTCCACCCAAGATAGAAGATGAGTTTATGATTCATTTCATACAATGAACTATTCCTATATCAAATTTGAAACATTAGATGGAACTAGTAAATTTTTTTGAATTAATTTTATAATTGGAAGAGAAAGAAAGAAAAGGTTTAATTCCTCATAGTTCATATCATTGTGAATCACTTGGGTTTTTTTTAAATGTGGATGGAGCTATTGACTATGTTTGGATTATCATGTGATAAAAGAGTTATGATAATGAATTGGAATCCTTATACATGAATTGATTACTTGTTTGATCAATTGAGTGTATCCTTGTGGTCCTCTAGAATTGGAAATCGTTCTAGATATCCCCAATTGCTTTCTCATACGAATGCTATTATAAAGATATCTTTCAATATTATACATGGAAATTATAATTATGTGTTTTTTCTTTTGTGATATAAGAAGTAAGTTGTTTTAATTATTTAATTGATAAATAGGATATTTCATTGGAATCTAGATTAATTTTTGGTGGATTTTATGGATGATATACTATTATATTATTTGAAAATTGGGGGGGAATGAATGTTATTTGGATATATTTTTGGGTGTCTTATGAGATCATCATCTGTATATCAAACATTAAAAGTGTTTTTATTGGATACAAGTGGTATTTTTCCTTTTCTAGGATATCATTGAAAAAGGTAATTTTTTTGCTTAAAAAATATAAATGTTGTGATCTGTTAAAAACCCTCAAATATTCCTTTAACGATACATAGTTTTCTTAGCCAAGATATTTATTACTGAGGTGATGATAATTAATTTTCATAAACAGTGTCACCAATCACAACATTGAAAAGTAATGTATCCCATTCCAATGAAAAAAATGAATTTTAGATGCCTTTTTAGGATATTAATATTTTACATCCTTCAATAATGGACATTATATATCATGAATCAGGAAACTTTTTTGGGGTGTATTGTCATGGAATGAGATTTGGGATAGGGTGAATTAATTTTCATGGAGATCATATTTTTTATTATGGATTTAAACATTATCATTTTTATGAGAATATCTAACCAAATCATTATTTGGAATAAGATATGATTTTCATGATTTTCGTATATGTTGTCATTACCTCTTAAGTGATAAATTTATATAGTTTAAAAATCATTAGTTCATATAAAACAATTTCTCAATATTAGACGTTAAAAATAGACAATGATGATGTATGGAGTACATTAAAATGTTTTAATTCAATAATATGTATAATATTAGTAGTGTAAACATTAGGGTGGATGAATTTGGAATGAAGTGGTAAAATTAGTCTGATAATGTTGCCTCGAATTAGTGGAAGATGATATCAGTTGTTGTAGACATGAACATGGATTGTATCAGCTAGTGTGATGTTGACTTTTTTATTTCCAATTTATATTTTTATTAATTCGGGTAAGAAGGATATGGTATAAACGTTATATAACCATGGCTTTGTTTTCATGGGGTCAAAAATAGAATATGGCCCTACCAATGTGGGATTTAATATTGTAAAATGATTAGTTCTATGGAATCAAGATATAATATTTATACCAATGGATTTTATGGAACAACTTATTCATTCTTACAACTATTTAGGGTGATTTGTTCATACTGGAATTTAAAATATGTATAGGAAATTAATAAAACAATTTTTGTGTTTCGTCGTTGTAGAGACCTGAAGCTTGATGTACCTGAACATTACATTACTTTTGCGGAATACTTAATACATACCAAAAACAGACACACAACGACCATAATATTTTATTGTCTTTGGAAACTTGGAACATAATCTTCTAATCGTGGTGAAAGATTTTCAACATCTACCATAAAGATCATCCCCTTTTTTTCTTACCTAAAACCTTTCTTTATATCCTGGGGAAAATAAAACATAAAAAAGGTGAGCTCAAATGCTCAGTAAGGGTATGAATGGATAAAAAAAACATACCGTATATATTTTAACTTAAAAACATGAACATAATGTTTAAACATCAAAAGCATGAGCAATGAAATAAAACATGTAAGTACGTATGACATAGATCATAAAGAAACATTAAGAATGATAAAATAGCATGGGAATAAAACATTTAATTGTGGAAACCATTAAGCACATGATATGATTTCCATATTAGCCAAGGCATTGCTGCCAAGACCATCTTAGTGGAGAAAGTCACTTTCTGAATCGAGTTCACTCCTCGTTCCAGTCCTATATTACTGAACCGGTTTAACTTGTTGTTCCTGCCATGTCTATCTCATGAGATATAAATCATTACCCAATGCATTGCAGGGAGATATATGTCCCACCCGTCTGATAATTAAATCATTCTTACATGTGCCACAAAATAAACTTGAAACATTCATCATAACCCAAAGAATAAAATTGGTTTCATAAACATCATCACATCATCACATAATCCATATAAAACAAATTGATATATCAACATAAGAAAATTGAAACCATGTAAATCATAGAGACATGATACTTGAAACATACACATGTATAATAATGTCATCTTAGATGAAAATGGTTTTGATAATACACTTGAAATGAATTCTTAAGGAAAATATCCTTTTTTCATCAAAATCATTTTCTTTTCACAAAATGTAATGAAATTTGTGAATAAAAGGTTTTTTTGATAATAGTCATGAAATATTTTGGAGGAGTCTTCATAAAAATTAGGCTTTATAAAACCGTAAAAATAGATTTGTGTCGTATAAGTCAAAAAAATTTCTTCTCGTACTTTTACCGGAAAAGTCAAAAAGTACCTCGTAACGTAAACAAATGAAACATTCCTTATATACCTTGTAGTAAAAGTCAAAATGGGTAAAAAGGAAATTAAACATATATAAAAACAGATTTAGAAAACATGGACATGGATGAAAACAATAACCCCAGTAAATACTTACGTATAAGCAATCTCGGATAAAAAAATGAGATTTGCAAAATTATCCCTTACCTTATGTCTGATATGCTTCGTACGTATCCAATACTCTTGTATAATGATTTAAATAATGTCATTTACTTATTATAGAATCATATTCATTGTTATTATATCATATATGGTTCACTTATGACTTTATATTACCCGTTCTTTTGTAAATTCCATGTTAAAGTGTGTTTTGAGTAAAATCGATTCATTTGTCATTCGTGTTTTGACTTTTAATTATTCATATGATTACTTAGATCATGACTACTTAATTCCAGAATATAAAACATTATTTATATATAATATATATTCATAATATAAATATATATAATAGATCGATAAATGGAAAGAAATACACCGTTCATGGAGACGGTAGGTCGTACGTACGAATGAACGTTGTTTTCATTTCCTTATGGAATTAAGTAGATGACATAAATATATATACATAAATCCAGTAGAATTATTATGTCATATATTTTATTATTACTTATTATATATACTTTATAATCATTCTTGAATGGTTATCATGGAGAGTGAATCTCATCGCGCCGTGGAGACGGTATTCCACACGTACGCACGAGCGATGATATCATTCCCATGATCGTAGAATTATATAAAATTGTATGTATAATATTACAGAATGAATATCACTTTACAATATTCATATATATTCATTACTTTTACCATTATACCCATCCAAGTAAGGTGGTGGTGGAAAATAGATTACACCACAGTGTGGAGACGGTATTCTGTATGTACGCACGCGCGGTGATTTCATTTTCCATAGGATGGAGAGATGGTGAAATATGGTTGTTTCATACATATAATAACATATAATTATATGAGTGATACTGATGTTATTACTTCATTATTAAACAACAAAATAAGAATAAGTTGAAGAAGGAATAAAATTGAATGAATCGATAATGGATATTACCTCTTCTTTGACACGCCTCTTTAAATCCTCCTCTTAGGGTACTAAAATTGGTCTTTGAAGAAAACCAGGACCTCTAGGATGTTTCTAGGGAAGTTGAGAAGGGAAATTGGAAGGTTTTGGCCGAGCTTAAGGGCTCAAATTGGTGTGAGGAAAACAGGGAGGAGGTTCCCTTTTATAATAAAAGAGAGGGTCACCTTTGGAATTCTTAAAAATATTAATTTTTAATAAATCTATCCCCACTTAAAAACCACCAAAAATGACTCATATTCGAATATTAGATGAGATAGGGTTGTAATATCATCAACCAATCAAATCTATACATGTTTGGATCTTATTTTAAACCTTATCATTTTAATTTATCCTTATTTATTCTATTTAAGTTTATTTGTGGTAATAAAATTCTAAATTTTAAATTATAACAAATAATTACTTATTTGTTGTGAATTTTCAAAAATTGTTTAATTTATAACATTATAGACCATATAAATTTAAATTTATAATTTTTAAATATTTTTGTGATTTTTAAACAATTTTATAATATGTTATTTTTATGAAATACCACTATTGTCAATTTTGACACTATTCATTTATTTGAATTTAAATAAAATATATACAGAACATATGTTAGAAATAAAAGCTTTAATAGATTAATAAAAGGTTATATGTATCTATAAAATTAGTGGAGCATATTAAATAGTTCATATAATATTTATTTTATTATTTTTAAAACCATTTAGTTGGTTTATCTCTTAATAAAATAAATACTACAACAATTTTGTATAATTATTTAATATACTTATTTGTTGCATAAAAATAAAACCTAAAATCCTATTATGAAGATAAATACATTACCTTTCGCAATAATACTTTTAATCGAATTTACCATCTTAAAATAACAATATTTAAATTGTTATATTTATTAAATTATGAAGGTGACAACTTTTTCATCATTTAAAATAAAATAATATAAGTGTCATAATCACTTTTATAAGGCTCCAAACAGTTATATATTAGGTAATTGGATGATTAAGGTGTAGATATACACTACCAATACGTTTTTGTCAGGTTTGTGGGCCTTTTAATGGGTATTATTATTTAAATAAAAACAATATTACTTATTTTCCACTTAATAAACAATTTATGTATCATTAATGTATCACCATTAATGACAATTATTTAATCCCTAAAAATTATAAATAAATTATCATGATGTAGATAATTTTATTATCTTTCTGGAGACTATTCATGTTCTATGTTTTATGATGTCTATCACTAAATTAAAGTTATTATACTTATAAGCTTTAAGAGAGTGACATGTTGTCACTTTCTTTGGTTTTAATAATAATTAAATTATTTTCGTGGAAAAAAGTCCATTAAATGACTCTAATCCGACCCTTAGGTGATATGGGTCTACCTTTAGTCATCCAATAGGATTTTTCCATGTGTTAGAATAATTTTATAATCTTATATTTACCCATAATTACCCGATTTACCTTTAACTATGGTTAATAAAATTTACCGTGGTTACTATTCACAATGCCCAAAAATAAAAAGTAGCTTATTAACATAATTTGGACCCACTTATTACAAATATGTAATCCATTTTTCCATATTCAATACAAAAAATTTGCAGAAATTAAATTAAAATTAATCCCATTGTCGAAAGAAATCGGGTTTTTCTTTAAAACATTGCAAAAGATTGAATTGATTTAACCTATGAATTCAAGGTAAAATCAATGCTAATGACATACATTATATTAAATGGTAAAAATATATTCTATTTATACTTTAAAAAAAATAATATTATAATTTAACCATATAAATAATTGCGATGAAAAAAGTTGTTTTTAACTAAAATATAGCGTGTTCTTACTATTCATCAAAATATGAAAGTTACCAGAATAATATGAAAAATTTATCAAAAGTAAATTTTTATTTCTTGATTACAAAGAAGAATTTTATTTTGTAAAATGGAACATATAAACATGTCAAAAACTAGATTTAATGTGGGTGCGCCATCAAAAGGTGGCAAAACAACATTTTTTGAAAAATACTTATTTTACCCGAAAAATTTATTTTGTTCTTATACCATGATCTAGAAAATGTGTAAGATGAATAATAATGTTATAAAATTAAAAATTTATTTAATATTATTCATAACGGCTAGTTCATAAAAATATTATAATAATATATCGTTTTTTAGTAAAACCTGGTATTGCGTACAACACACGTATCGAGGAAGGTCGCGATTGCGTGTAATGCAAGCCAAGTCAGGGTTGAGTGTTGTGAAAGAATCCTTCGTTGTTTTGTATAATAGAATCCAGACACATTTAATTTATATATTTAATATATATATATATATATATATATACTCAATGTTGCGTAGAATAACTATTAACAAAATTGTGTGTAACATGATCAAAGAATAGTGTTGCGTATACTGCAAGCTAATACGGTGTTGCGTATAGCGCAAGGTAATCTTGGTGTAGTATACAACACAAGACATTAATGAAATTAAAAGAATTTTTTTCATAAAATCTCAGGGAGATACATTCTACCCCCCTTAAAATGTATTTCTCCCTCCAAATTCGTCGGGGTTATAAATGGTTTACTACTCGAAAGTTTGTTTAATAGAAACCCACATAGTAAAAAGGAATACCAAAACATGGCTTTAAAAAATAAATAATGAAATGTAACTTTTACCCAAATTAACTCATCACTGGGATTGCATGTAGAAGAACATAGGTGAAAATATGGATATGGAAGAAAAATCTAACCATCATGTTCTGATGGAGAGTGGTAGAGAACATGGCTATGAAAAAGCCAACAATCACAAAGCTATTGATTTGTGATGATCTAAGGTACCATCTGATTCATCGGATATAAGGGAACTAGGACAACATTTTTGGTTTTCAAGATCATTTCCCTAATATTGATGAATTAAAAGAAATACTTGCATGATTTTGGTACAATCTCACTATTGTTCGTGAATTGAACAATTTCCACTTCATCCCTTAATGAAATGAATTTGAATTTGTTATTCATGATGTGTTAGCAGATCATGTGATAGAATGATGGGTCATTCCATCTCTTTCAAACAAAAGGTTAGAAAAAGTTATAAGTCCATCTTATGGTTAGATTAATCCTATATGGTTCCAAAAATGAACTTATACATCATATATCATACCGCTTAATAAAACAAAACTATTTTCTACTAAAAATGGACTTCCTGTAGGCCAGTGGTAGGTGATAAAGGCCAGTCGCACTTCGGTTGTGGGTTCGATTCCCACAGCCTTGTCCGACGTGATGGGATATCGCCCGTCCTGCAGGTTGTCCTTTTTCTAAAACTATATTACTATAACATCCCATCAATAATATCGAAAAAAATTCTATCATTAAACAATACTAACTTATGTCCAACATAATCCATTCCAATCTTTAGTATTATCCATAATACTGTAGTCCATTCTTATAATATAGTGAAAATGATTACCAGAGATTTAATACCATCGTTGATCCCTATATATCATAAGATATGTCTTGTTGGTCACATTCCAAACATTCGAAGGCCTTAATCATATATTCTCTTGAAAAATGAATACCCATTGAACCATAGTGAAAACATTAATGTAGTTAAAAGTTAACACTTTCCACATACACAAATCCCCAAAATTCTATATACTCAAACCATGATATCACTTAGTCCTTATATCAATCATGAACTCATGAATACAATCAAACATCTCATTATCTTCTTATTCCTTCATTATGCGCATATCATCTACTTTTCAAAAATATCTGAATAACCTTCCATGGTTCCTGGTACCATTCAACATGTACTTTCAAATACTTTTAATAAAAACAATAGTCTAACAATCCTTAGATGATTCTTTATTCCATAGTTCCATTAACTATACAACATAACTCTCAATAAACATACAATCAATCCACTACCTTCTAAAACAACCGACTGAGCTTCAACACTTCTTTCAGCTCATATATCATTTGTAGTCTTCTCATCATCACCCACATAAATAATACCCATATGGCCATGCTGATTCTCTTCATTATATTTTCTATTAGGGAAATGGTTTTCATAATTCCCATATATTCCACATTTAAAACATCTAATCATTGTTGATGTCGTAGCAATACCATTATCCTTGTCCATGGTGTTAACTGAACCTTTTCCTTTGCACTTACTGGCTTTGTGTCCTTCTTTTCCACACCCAAAGAATCTTCCAGTTCCATTGAAACAATCTCCCTAATGCCTCTTCCCACATGATTTACATGAGGGAAATTTAACTTTCTTTCCTCTATGATCATCATGAAACTCCATCTTTCTCTTATTATCTGAGTCGGGAAACTTTCCAAAGTTGATATTATTGATCATATTATGAGATTGCTTATTAGGCATAATAACGATGTTTGGACTTCCATATCTCGTTTCATTTGGCTTCTCATGAAGAAAATCATTCCATTGTCTCTCATATCCACCATTATCGCGAATCTTCCTATTTCCAGCCATTTTCTAAAACCCAAAAATAATAGTGTGAGAGGAAAAAATCATGCTAAGGAAAACAACATATTAATGGGTGATTATCCTCAATATCTAACATCTTAGGTCAAATTCTATGATCGTTACCTTTGTTCTAGGACTGTATCCTATACGTATACTTATCCTTAGGGACATCCCTAGACATACCTTAGGAATATCTCTAGGGATCTCACTAATGTTTTCGCATCCTAGTTTCCAAAGGTTGACTAAACCTTTCCTCTGATACCAAATGTAGAGACCCAAAGCTTGACGTACATGAACATTACATTAATTTTGCGGAATACTTAATACATAACAAAAACAGACACACAAGGACCGTAATAGTTTGTGTCTTTAGAAACATAGAACGTAATCTTCTAATCGTGGTGAAAGATCTTCAACATCTCCCATAAAGATCTTCCCCTGTTTTTCTTACGTAAAACCTTTCTTTATATCCTGGGAAATGAAAACATAAAAAGGGTGAGCTCAAATTCTCAGTAAGGGTAAGCATGGATAAAATAAAACATACCATATTCATTTCAACTTAAAAACATGAAAATAATGTTTAAACATCAAAAGCTTGAGCAATGACATAAAACATGGAAGTACGTATGACATAGATCATAAAGAAACATTAAGAATGATAAAATAGCATGGGAATAAAACATGTAATTGTGGAAACCATTAAGCACATGATATGATTTCCATATTAGCCAAGGCATTGCTGCCAAGACCATCTTAGTGGACAATGCCCCTTTCTGAATCGAGTTCACTCCTTATTCCAGTCCTTTATTACTGAACCAGTTTAACTTTCCGTTCCAGCCATGTCTATCTCATGAGATATAAATCATTACCCAATGCATTGGATAGAGATATAGGTCTCACCCATCTCATAATGAAATCATTATTACTTGTGCCACAAAATAAACGTGAAACATTCATCATAACCCAAAGAATAAAATGGGTTCCATAAACATCATCCCACCATCACATAATCCATATAAAACAAGTGGATATATAAACATAAGAAAAGTGAATCCATCTAAATCATAGAGACATGATACTTGAAACATACATATCTATAATAATGTCATCTTAGATAAAAATGGTTTTGATAATACACTTGGAATGAATTCTTGAGGAAAATATCCTTTTTTCGTCAAAATCATTTTCTTTTCACAAAATGTCATGAAATTTTAGAAGAAAAGGTTTTTGTTGAAAATATTCATGAAATCTTTTGGAGGAGGATTCATAAAAATAAGGCTTTATAAAACCGTAAAAATCCATTCTTGTCGTATAAGTTAAAAAAACATACTTCTCTTACTTTTACCAGAAAAGTCAAAAAGTACCTTGTAACATAAACAAAAGAAAGATTCCTTATATACCATGTAGTAAAAGTCAAAATGGGTAAAAAGGACATTAAACATACATAAAAAAACTTTTAGAAAACATGGACATGGATGATAACAATAACCCCTGTAAAAACTTACGTATAAGCAATCTCAGATAAAAAAAATGAGATTTGAAAAATTATCCCTTACCTTAGGTCCAATATGCTTCGTACGTATCCAAAACTCCTGTATAATGATTTAAATAATATCATTTACTTATTATAGAATCATATTCATTGTTATTATATCATATATGGTTCATTTATGACTTTATATTACAAGTTCTTTTGTAAATTCCATGTTAAAGAGTGTTTTGGGTAAAATCGTTTCATTTGTCGTCCGTGTTTTGACTTTTAATTAATCATATGATTACGTAGATCATGATTACTTAATTCCAGAATATAAAACATTATTTATATACAATATATATTCATAATATACATATATATAATAGATCGATAAATGGAAAGAAATACACCGTTCATGGAGACGGTAGGTCGTACGTATGCATGAACGTTGATTTTGTTTCCTTATGGAATTAAGTAGATGACATAAATATATATACATAAATCCAGTAGCATTATTATGTCATATATTTTATTATTACTTATTATATATACTTTATAATCATTCTTGAATGGTTATCATGCAGTGTGAATCTCATCGCGTTGTGGAGACGGTATTCCATACGTACGCGTGAGTGATGATATCATTCCCATAATCGTATAATTATATTATAGTGTATGTATAATATTACAGAATCAATATCACTTTACAATAATCATATATATTCATTACTTTCACCATTATACCCATCCAAATCAGGTGGTGGTGGAAAAAAGATTACACCACGGCGTGGAGATGGTATTCCGTACGTACGCACGCGCGATGATTTCATTTTCCATAGGATGGATAGATAGTGAACTATGGTTGTTTAATACATATAATAACATATCAGTATATGAGTGATACAGATGTTATTACTTCATAATTAAAAAACTAAATAAGAATAAGTTTAAGAAGAAATAAAATTGAATGAATCGATAATGGATATTACCTCTTGTTTGACACGCCTCTTTTAATCCTTCTCTTAGGGTACTAAAATTGGTCTTTGAAGAAGACCAGGATCTCTAGGATGTTTCTAGGGAAGTTTATAAGGGAAATTTGCAGGGTTTGGACGAGCTTAAAGGCTCAAATTGGTGTGAGGAAGAGAGGGAGGAGGTTCCCTTTTATAAGGGAGGAGAGGGGCACCTTTGGAATTCTTAAAAATATTAATTTATAATAAATATAACCCCACTTAAAAACCTTCAAAAATGACTCATATTATAAGATTAGATGAGATAAGGTTGTAAGCTCATCAACCAATCAAATTTAGACATGTTTGGATCTTATTTTAAACCTTATCATTTTGATTTATCCTTATTTAATCTATTTAAGTTTATTTGTGGTAATAAAATTCTAAATTTTAAATTATAACAAATAATTACTTATTTGTTGTGAATTTTCCATAATTGTTTACTTTGTAAAATTATAGACCATATAAATTTAAATTTATAATTTTTAAATATTTTTGTGATTTTTAAACAATTTTATAATATGTTATTTTTATAAAATAACAATAGTGTCAATTTTGACACTATTCATTTATTTGAATTTAAATAAACTATATATAGAAGATATGATCGAATTAAAAGCTTTTATAAATTCATAAAAGGTCATATGTATCTATAAAATCAGTGGATCACATTAAATAGTTCATATAATATTTATTTTATTATTTTTAAAACCATTTATTTGGATTATCTCCTAATAAAATAAATACTACAACATTTTTGTATAATTATTTAATATACTTATTTGTTGCATAAAAATTAAAAATAAAATCCTATTATGACTATAAATCTATTACATTTCACAATAATAATTTTAATCGAATTTATCATCTTAAAATCACAATATTTAAATTGTTATATTTATTAAATTATGAAGGTGACAACTTTGGAATCATTTAAAATAAAATAATATAAGTGTCATAATCACTTATATAAGGCTCAAAACGGTTATATATTAGGTCATTTGATGATTAAGATGTAGATATAAAATAAAAATAAATTTTGGTCAGGTTTGTGGTCCTATAATGGGTATTATTATTTCAATAAAAACAATATTACTTATTTTCCACTTAATAAATAATTTTTGTTTCATTAATTTATCACCATTAATGCCAATTATTTAATCCCTAAAAATTATAAATAAATTATCATGATGTAGATAATTTTATTATATATATGGATACTATTCATGTTCGAAGTTTTATGATGTTTATCACTAAATTATAATTATTATACTTATAAGATTTAAGAGAGTGACATGTTGTCACTTTCTTTGGTTTTAATAATAATTAAATTATTTTCTCGGAAAAAAGTTCATTAAATGACTATAATCCGACCCTTAGGTGATATGGGTCTACTTTTAGTCATCCAATAGGATTTTTCCAAGTTTTAGTGTAATTTTATAATCTTATATTTACCCATAATTACCTGATTTACTTTTAACTATGGTAAATAAAATTTACCATAGTTACTATTCACAATGCCCAAAAATACAAAGTAGATTATTAAAATAATTTGGACACACTGATTCCAAATATGGAATCCATTTTTCCAAATTCAATACACAAAAGTTGCAGAAATTAAATTGAAATTAATCCCGTTGTCGAAAGAAAACAGGTTTTTTTTTAAAACATTGCAAAAGATTGAATTGATTTAACCTACGAATTCAAGGTAAAATCAATGCTAATGAAATAAATTATATTAAATGGTAAAATATATTCTATTTATAATTTAAAACCATTAAATATTATAATTTAACCATATAAATAATTGCGATGAAAAAAGTTGTTTTTAATTAAAATATAGCATGTTTTTACTATTCATCAAAATATGAAAGTTACCAGAATAATATGAAAACTTTATCCAAAGTAAATTTTTATTTCTTGATTCCAAAGAAGAATTTTATTTTGACAAAATGAACTTATAAACATGTCAAAAACTAGATTTAATGTGGGTGCACCATCAAAAGGCGGCAAAACTGCATTTTTTGAAAAATACTTATTTTACCCGAAAAATTTATTTTGATCTTATACCATGTTCTAGAAAATTTGTAAGATGAATAATAATGTTATAAAATTAAAAGTTTAATTAATACTATTCATAAAGGATAGGTCATAATAATATTATAATAATATATCGTTGTTTAGTAAAACCTGGTATTGCGTACAACACACGCTATCGAGGAAGGTCACGATTGCGTATAATGCAAGCCAAGTCAGGGTTGTGTGTTGTGCAAGAATCCTTCGTTGTTTTGTATAATATAATCCAACCATATTTAATTTATACATTGAATATATATATATACTCAATGTTGCGTAGAATAACTATTATCAAAATTGTGTGTAACACGATCCAAGAATAGTGTTGCATATACTGCAAGCTAATACGGTTTTACGTATAGCGAAAGGTAATCATGGTGTTTCATACAACATAATAAATTAATGAAATTAAAAGAATATTTTTCATAAAATCTCTAGGTGTTACAGTCGTAAAAATTGTAATGGAAGATTTTGATTCGATATTCCGCACTGTTCAGCAGGAAAGAGAAGAACAATGAAGATCATCGAGCATGTGGTTGAATTCACCTATTCTGGTTTGGAAATGGAAAATGATATCCAATAATATTTTGATAGATATAACAAGTATGTTATGAAAACAAGATTCATATGGATGAATGTGGATTATATCATTAGTATTTCACAATCAATCCCTATTCATGAATCTCATATGATGGAAGAATTCTCAAAAATATATATATGTGAAGTTGAAAATATGAATGGTGTTCTTTTTTCGATGGTATAATTATGAGATCTGATATTAATGATAGATTTTTTCAAATCCATAAAGCATTACCATGGGTCTATGTTGACTATGAGAAAGGAAAATCATACATAAGTAAATGTATAATAAAAAAACAGATAAAATTTGAAGGATATGATTTGGGAATGTGTAATTGATTTTGGTGGATCGTGGGAGGATAAAATAAAGTTGATAGACTTCCCATATAAATTTTTTTTTAGTATACCTCGACACATATGATTCCTTTCATAGCACTGTATAATTTTCCATCTTGTTCTCCACTTTTATGGTTGATAATAGCTAATATTCAACAATTTGGACCAACCGTTGTAAAAGAGACAATATGGAAAAAAATTGATTAGGAAAAAAATGATGAATGCTCAAAGTCATCATAATTCTTATGCAGGTCATCATTAATGGCCTTTTCTGATTGAAGTGAGTTATCATTAATCTTCAAAATATCTCCATGTTTAATGGGGAACTAAAATTTGATTTCACCTGATAATGTTGGAGTTTAAATACATTACACCAATCTATTTATTTAATTTATTTTAATTAAGTATTGAATTGTGTAATAAATTATATTCACAATGGGAACTTTTGGGTTGTTTTGTTTGTAACTTGAAAACCCACTTTTTTTAGTGACTATTGTCAAATGTGACATCGATCCATCATGGATATAATAATAATCATGAAAATATCACCACATTTAACATAATTTATACATTCAATTAGAATCATGAATATATTTTATGAAAAATAATTTATGTTAAAATCATATAAAAGGGAGGACATATATATGCATGAATAACAATTAATTTTTTCAATGAACATTTCGGATATTAGGAAATTATTATTTTTACATTCTATAATGACAATAATTTCTTAAATACCCTATTGTTTTCTAAATATTATTATAATAATAATATATATTAGGTGATGATGAAGATTAAATCACACCACATGGTGGAGGAAGTAGTCCACAATTACTCATGAAAAACATTTTCAGTTTTTTAATGAATCATAATATTAAAACATATTTCCCATATTAACACTAAAAATAAAGAATATTTCATGAATTTAATGTATAAATATTAAATATACCATTATTTCCAAATATGATAGGTGTTGATGGAAAATAAATTACATTTCCTTATTAGGCAATATTATACTATAGACATGGACATTGGATTATTTAATGATTATATAGATGTTGTATGAGGCTATAGGGTATGGAATTAACATAAAAAAATAAAATATATGGTAAATATTTACATTTTTCTATCATCATGATTATGGAATATTTTACGGTAGTAGAATAAGAAATAATGACAAAATATTTTTATTAAAAACTATACATCCTTTTAGAGGTCCTCCTTTTCTTTCCATATTTTGTCCTCTAGGGTCTGTATTATGCCCAAGATAATTTCCTTATATTTATGTGGATAAATTTAAGGAATGTATTTGGAAACATTGGGATGATCAAATAATTTTTTAATAATTGAGATGAAGAGACTCCCATTAATAAAAGAGGGGTGGGCACTCATGGAATTTCCTAAAATAATAAAACAATTTAATTTAAATTTTAGGATGAAATATATATGAATTGATAATATTTTAATATATGATTACATTGATCCCAAATACTATCATACAATAAAATTTTGAATTTTTTCTATTCTATTTACCATTTTTTAAGACTACTTATCCCCTTTTGACAATTACCACGATAATAAAGTTATTCACTATTTTTTTCAATATTGTTTTTATAATCATAAAATTAGATAACAAATAAAGCAGGGATGATATAATAAACATTCTACTAATTTTTTTCTGAATAAATTATATTTTGAAATTTGTAATAAATTAGTATGATTTTATATGTTATTGAATATCAATATTATCTATTTTGGAATTATTCTATTTTGATGAATTTACTAACATCATTAAATAAATATAATCATAATATAATTATTCAAAATGTTTATATAATTTCATATTTGTTATGAAAATCATTTATAATAGTAAATCATTAAAAATGTGTACTTTTTAAATTTTTTTAGAATCATTTATTTAAGATTCCTATTAATTAAATAATTACAACTTCATGTCTGTGTAATAATCTAATTTTATAAATAATTCACTAGAAATTAAAAATATATATTAATGATACAAAATAACATAGCTTTTATACAACTATTTTTAAACCCAATACACTCAATTTATGCATATTGGGAAAATATTATAGTTTGTAATGGAAAGAATGTGACATTTTTTGGTTCTTATTCTATTAAATAAAATGAGAGTATTAATCACATCCAAATGGTATTAAAAATTCATATATTAAATATTTTTTATGAAATTCGATTACATTAAATCACCCAAAAAATTTATGGAAGGCTTTAGGTTCATTTTATTGTTCCATTCTTATTTTATTTTTAAAATTAATTGCATGAATTACCCATTACCGTGATAACAAAAATTACTATGGATACTATCTATATTGAAAAATTAAAAGAAAAATATTTACCAAATGTCACCCCCATGATTTAAAATACTAAATCATAGTTATAAGATTAAAACTGGAAAACTAGTATAATTTAATTAATATTAATCATCAAAATAGGATGAAAATGTTTTTTGGACCTGTGTCATTTTATCATATAAATTGTTTTTAAACTAAATTGATGAATTGTTTTCAAAAAAAACTATAATTGGATTATTTAAAATTTAAAGGAACTTTTCTTTTTCAAAATTAACCCAAAATTAAATTTTGACTCATAATTACAATATAATAAAATCGAGTTGTTAATAAAAATCTATTTTTAACTATTCTTTGAAAAGACAATCATTGCAACAAAATTCTCATAGTTTATCTCTATTATAGTTTTTATATTCTAATTTAACAAATTAAATTCATTTTATCAAAATCATTTTATGAATGATAAAAAATTTCTGATATTATTTTCCCACAAAATAAAATATAACCCTATTTTTTAAGAATTTTTTTTGTGGAAAATATCTTTTGAAGATTAATGTGAGTTTAAAAACTAATTTCTTATTTTATAAACACTAATAAATACATATATATTTATTAGGAATTTTATTAGTAATTAATGATTCAGTTACTGATGTTCACAATCACTAATTTATAGACATTGTTATAATGGTTATATAATAGTACTATGTTGATTATTTGTAACATCATTAATTATATCAATAGAAATTACCTTCTTATAATTAGGTAATGTATTATTAATAACATCAAATCAGTTTGAAAACAATATTAAAACATTATAATAGAATAAAAAATTAAATAAGTGGTATTTCTAGATTTTCAAGAACCCCCACTAATGATACAGTAACTTGACCTTTGGAAATCTATTGTGACCACTACAAATAGTAAAAAACATAATTGAATAGTGAAATCATCAATGAATTTATAAATAAATTTTTTTAATAATAAAAATTATAATGTCATGTAATTTTATAATAGTATATGTAAATAATTTGTTATTAATTATTAATTATGTTTTTGTATTTGGGTAGGTCATAAATATGTAATTAAAATTTTATGATTAATTAAACAAATTAAAATAAATTTATTTTTCATAAATATTATTGAAAAATTAATATTGTGTTGTCATAGGATTTTAATATGATTTGATGAGACCTTAATTTACTTTTCAATGTTTTATAAAATGAGTTGTAATTTTAAAATCGTGTATTTTTCGTAAATGATATTTTTAATAAAAAATAATTTTATGATATATTGAATCATATATTGATAAATTGATTATAATATTTAAATAATAAGGGTCAAAAATAATTGAGGATACATTTTTTAGATTGTTCTAAAATAGATAAATTTTGGATAAATAATAAAATACGGCAATTTACGGTTAATATACATTATAAGTTAAATACACAATTCATTGAATTATCAATGATGCCAGAACTATAATTTAAAATTACTTTTATCTCTTTACTATATTTATTAATTGAATCATCTCTATTACTTGTCCTGAGAAAAAAATCATATATTAATGAAAAATGAAAAAGACCCCTCTCTTTAACTATACATACCTTCCCTTAACACCACTTTTCCAAACATCTCTGAAGCATTGAACCATGACCAAATTCTATTAAAATATCTAAACAAGACAATAACCCATTTCCAATAGACCTTCATTCATAAAAATATGACAACTGTTTCCCTAATGGGATTTTCATGTAGGAGGAAATCAAGAGGTAAAATCCTTATTCTAATTTTGTTGCTATTTTCATTTTTTATTCACTCTTAAAATCTAGCCGTCCAAAATTGTATGATAAATAAATTAACATACATATATTGGAATTTAATCATACTATTGTAATAATCCATCATAAAACACCAACACATATCTCTTTTATTCAAATAATGAAATCATCTGCCCTGATGTGTTAATTTATAGATATCATGGACGATGTATTTTCATTTTACATAATCATCACAAAGGATGTTAATAATAAACTATAATTTATAGTACATACAATAATATTTATTTATTTAACATTTTATTCAATTTTAACTATCTTATATAGTGAATACTAAAAGATAAAATAAAACGAATTCATTATGATCGAAAACTACCAAAATTAACCAAAAATGATCATCATTAAGATTTATCCAATGATTCATTCACATACCATATAAAAAAATTCTCTATAAGATCTTCTAAAATTTTATAATAACATTAATAACATATAATAAAATCATTGGGTATTTATCCTCATTTTACACGAACTTCCATTCATGTATACAAGTAAACCGGTCATAAAACAATGAAAATGAAGACTCACAAATGAAGAAATTAAACACTATAACAACTAAAAAATCAATAAATGTATCAGGCCCCAGCCTTAAACCTTACTTAATCTTGAGTTAACACAAGATTACACATTGAGGATCTTTTCAGGTTTAGATTTTTAGAGAATTAGATCATAAAACTTGCATTACATTCCACATTTATACAAAGTGGATACATAATGATAGTATTCATTTTTTTACCATCAACAGAAACATATTTAAAATAAAACATGGATTCTTTCTTGACACTTCCTTGACACTATCATCATATCATGTAACCTTCCCTTGACCCGTGAAAAACATTTCCAAAAACATGGGATGAGCATAAAAAGATCAGTAAATTAAAGAAGGAAAACTGTTAGTTTTTTAAAACAACAAGTAAACCATGAATACTTTACCAAAGTAATACTTTTCACCTTTATGAAGTAGTAAAAACTATTCACTGAATAAAAGACCATTACTTACCCTTTTGTAACCCAAATATTTCCATAAAACCCATATAAAGAAAACATAACATATAAAGGTAACTTGGGAGATAAACATACATAAATGGAATAACCATACAGTCAACATCCACACATACTTAATGGAATAGCCATGCGGCCGACTTCCATACCCAATGCGTTGGAGGTTATAACGTAACCACCCGTCCCGGTATTCATGGCACCACCCATCATATGGTTTATCATGTAACCACCCGTAAAATGTCCAAGTACCATCATTACACATAAAATATTGAAAATATAAACATTTCAAAACCAACATTTCATTTTCAACCAAAATAAGTAATTCCAAGATATTGAATTAATTAATCCATTTTCAAAATCATTTAAAAGATATTTTTGAATCAAAGTGTCCCATACCACATTGAAGATTTTATTGGAATTATAATTTTAAAACATTAAAGTCCATATAAATAAATACTGTAAACCATTTTGAAAACACGGACATTAAAGATAAAGATTTAAAATAATAGATCTTTAAAACATATAAAACGATATTTTTGTTAAAGTGTTTTTAAAAAAATGAGAGACTCTTGAATACAAATAATTGCGGAATAAAATTTAATCCAAACTTTAAAATATCATGAGAATAAAGGGATTCATGATATAATATGTCAAAGGACAGTATACACACCATATTAGAGTGAATTGGTGCATAACAACAATGAAGTCTCAAAATAAATGTAAAATGAGATGAAATCCATTATAAAGAAGGTATCCTTAAATTAAAGATAAATCCATCTCATAATTATGTGTGAAAAATATAAATACACCCAATATAAGTGGATATTAAGTGTAAAACAATCAAAGGTTATTCCCACATATTCAAAGGATGACATATTCAATAACTACATGTTAAACACAATGAAATCGAAATTGGGTTAAGAAGTTCCCTTGGTAAAATTCGACAGCCTAACGACGTCACATAAAATTTTAATAAAAGGGTTGTTGAGAGAGATAAAGGGGATCTCATCACATGGACATAAAATTTACATAAATAAGGATATAGAAGAACATATCTCAACATAATAGTATGTGAATTAAAATACATAACAAAAAAAGTATTTTAAAAAAAGGAGGGTGAAAGGTTCCCTTATCGACATGGGTATCTTTCGAAACATACACCCTGTGAAAGAAGGTCAATAGAAAATTGATGTAAATACTCATAAATTAAATTATATTACACAATGAGTAAAATAATGGGTATTACATACACCACTCAAAGGAAATTTTGGATAATGTATCATAAATCTCATGGTAATAAAAGTGATATGAAAAATCCCTTACGAAAACTCAACGGCCTAACGGCGCCACATAAAACATACAAAAATGGATTGATGTGATCAAATAGGGTCTCTCATAATATTAACATTTTGTTTACAGAAATATGAATATAAAATAACATCCCCCAACATAACAAATAGGAGCTTAAAAGAAGTGTCATAAAGAGGAGTACTTAAAAAGAAAGAGAGAGGTTAGATCTCTTACGAAAATTCGGCAGCCTAACGGTGCCACTCAAAACTTCCAAAATGGATTGATGAGAGAGAATAGGGTCTCCTATAATATTAACATAAAAATTACAGTAATATTAATATAAAAGAACATCCCAATAACAATAAATATGAGCATTAAAAGGAATGACATAAAAGAGTGTACTTAAAAAGAAAGAGAGAGGTTGGATCCCTTACCTCAAGTCCAACTTGTCTTGTTTGTTTCTTTATATTCTTGAATAATAAACTTTGGTCAATTTATAATTGCTTAATTACCTCCTATAAATATTATTATTCAGTTTATATCACATATTTTAATGTTATAATAATTGGTTAATAATATGAGTTCATATCGGATGTTTTTTTGATGTTTGGTACATGAGTCAAAAATGAACTTGTTTGAAAAATGATTCTCCATGTAGTTATAAGTTAATAATTTCCAGAATAGTATTAATGATTAAAATATCATATATTTCCAGTAAATATTCATTTTATACTATTCCATATCATTTGGAGATAAAAAACGAAAAGCACCGTTCATGGAGACGGTAGGCCGTACGTACGCTTGAACGCTACTTTCATTTTTTATTTGTCATATTAATGGAATTAAAATTAAATGATATATATATATTAATTCCCGTATAATATATATGTTATATAGGACACATATGTTCATTAATTTCATTCTTTATACATTCCATGTATTTCATGTACGAGTCACATCACTTGAGGTGGCGGTAGTCCACACTTCCTCATATGAAATTATCGCATTTACACAACATGAAAAGAATAAAGGTATGGTTTAAATATAAAATACAGAAGAATATAGTAAAAATAAATACCATATATTTCATATATAAAATACAGTGACATCATAATTTCCACCTTTAAAGGTGTTAAAAGAATATTGAACAATCATCGTTTCGTGAGGCAGAAAATCGCCAACCAGAGAAACAGTATGTTCATTAACAATTAGACAAAGGTGTGTGTAAGTGTAGCTCGAATAATTCTTATAAAAACATCATAGTATATTTAAGATACTGGAGTTGTTACAAAATAAATTAATAAAAAGAGTTTAGGGGGTTGGAGAAGCAAAATAAAACAAAAGGACACAAGTGAAGACATTACCTTAAAATCGGGTAACTCCCTTTGTTTTGAGCTCAAAGGCTTCCTTGGGAAGATTTCTTCCAAATTTTAGGCTTTCAGGAGTTATAGAGGGATGTGGAGAGCCAAAATGGGAAGAGTTTGGCCGATCCAAAGGCTTTGGAAGTGTGGGTAAGGAGGTAGAGGTGGGGGCCTTTAATAAGAGGAGGGGAGGGGCACTCTTGGAAAGTAAGGTAATGTTACTTTATTTTAGAATGAGTTTCGGATTTTAATGGTCCCAAATTGATTTGTTTCGAGTATAATGTGATTAGGGTTATAATTCCACCCATAAAATAGGTTTTGGACATGTTTAGTTCTTAGAGTTTACATTATCTTTCCATTTTATTTAAATCGTTAAATAATGAGATAATCACTGCATCACCATGGTGTCATAAATAATTTAATTTATTTAGTCTCTTAAAATTATAAAGAAAAATATCCTGATTTAGGAACTCTATTTATCTTTCTAATGAATATTTATAGTCAAAAATATTACTTGTATAACCCCATGTAAAAATTGTTTTAGTAAAACATCTCATGTTTGTGTCATTTTTACTTTAACATTAAATAAAAAGGTATTTTTGTCATTTTACAACCAAAGTGGCTCCATGGGGTCCCCAAGTTGACCCATGGATTTTATTCGTCAGTCATGACACATCCAATAAGGGTAGAACATGTGTCTAGGTCATTTAATGTTATTAAAAGATTATTTTTACCTTAAACTACACTAATTACCCCTATTCGCGATTAAAAACTTAATAAGTTACTATTCACCAAAAAATTATTTTAATCCCATTGAACCACATTTTACTTCTTAATGAAAACCATGTATGTCGGATTTTTGAAATTCAAAAAACAAAGGTGGAAAAATTTCATTTAAACGGAAAATCAGTTTTTTATAAGTACCACTTAGTGGTTTCACTATTCATCAAAATTGATGTTTTTCAGAAAATTACCAAAAATTCACCATAAGCTATATTTGATATTACAAATTCAAAAATTATGTCTATATTAAAAAAATCAAAAAATATAAGTTTCATTAATTTATTTAATAATTAATTCCTGCTGTCAAAACAAATAGCATGATTTTACGAAACAAAAAGTATCAAAAGATTGACACTAGTTTAAGACCGATTTCAAAGTGAAATTCATTACAAAGAACACTATTGGATTAAATGGTAAAAATATATTCTAATTTAACTTTAAAACCATTTCAAAAGATAATCTAATCATATAAATAAATTAGATTAAAAAGAGGTTTTGAATTAAAATACAACATTTTCACTATTCATTAAAAATTGAACTTTTTCGGAAAAATACCAAAAATTTACACACTGTAAATTTTGATGTCCCGATTCTAAAGAAGAATTTTATTTTGTCAAATATAACACATAAAATTGTGAAAAAGTGGATTTAAAAGAGGTACTCCATCAAAAGGCGGTTAATCGACCTTTTAAAGAATATTAGAATGTTTACGCCTAAAATTGGATTCATTCGCATTTTTAATCCTCTAACATATATTGTAAAGAGTAAAAATATATGAAAAACATATATAATAATTTTTTAGTTAGTTCTGTTCATTCCCGCCATTACAATGGCTAGGCGTTAACTACCATTTAAAATAATATTATTTTATTGTTAGAGTGCAACGCAAGATTCCCAAGAAACTCGTTGTTGCGTATTGGGTACGCCATCGTGCATAGCGTCCCCTCTAAAGTAATATTAATTTTTTATTCACAAATATGGATAAATATGAAAATTTCATATTCTTTATTTACCTGGGGTGTTACATCCTTCCCCCCTTTTGGGAATTTCATCCTCGCAATTTTTAAAATTGGGCTTGGAAACTTCATTGACAATCCCACATCGGAACAAGAGTCAGTAAAACAATCACTTTAAAATAAATAAAGATAAGTACAAAGGTCACCTGAGTTAACCCATAATAGGATTCCAAGTATGAAAATATGGACATGGAGGAATAAAAAAGGGTCATGTTCTGATGGAGAGTGATAGAAAACATGTTTAGGAGAAAGTTAACCACAAAAAAATCACAAACTTGTGATGGGTTAAACAGTATTCAATTCCTCAGTAGGAAAAGATAATAGACAACATTTTTGTTTTAAGTTAATTTATATTGAGGAATTTATTCATAAGGAAACATAATCACTTATCATATTGACTTTCAAATTTTATTAGATTCCTTACACAAACTCAGATTTTCTCCAAAAGACAAATATTTAGGAAGACTTGTTCACATTAAGAGTACTATAATCAACTTCTAGAGAATCACATAATCCACAAAAGAGAACTATATAATTCCCATGTCTTTAGACTTTAACCAAAACCAAAACAAAAAATATTAGTACAAGATCAGATAATCTAGAAAAGGATGACCCATTAAAAAAAGAAAATATATTCTTAATCTCCAAAATTTGTCCAACAAAACCCAAAGTTCAACGAGGACCATTCGATAAACAATTTGTCCATAAAATTCTTCATTGTAAACCAAACTAAGATTGAAACCCAAATATTTGAAGGTTTTAGTCACATAGTCTTCCAAGTTAAATTGTAACATTTATCTCCAAACAACAACAGTTTCTCCTAATGTCTCGTATTGAAAAGTAATTAACCTAATCACATATCCTCTATGATAGGTTAATAAATTGTCATAGACAACCCAACATAAAATTACTAATGATTCCTAAAATCATCTAACTAAAAAGAATTAGTCAAACTAACCAGGGACTTCACGTAGTCTAGTGGTAGGCGATAAATATCAGTCGCACTTTGGTTGTGGGTTCGATTCCTGCAGCTTTGTCCGACGCGACGGGTTGTCACACGGTCTGCGTGTTGTCCTTTTTCAAAACTATTTAATTCTTAAAACATTTCCAAGAAGATATAAAATCTTCAAAAATGATCATAACATATTTTAACCTCAAGTATACCTCATTCCTTTCATATTCCATCATATCATAGAGTAACCCATAAATACCTAAAACGTGAGGATCATATAAACCCTAATGGTTACCATATTAATTTTTACCGGAACTTCCACATCGAGTTGGTCATCTCGTACATGATGCATTAGGGAACTCACCAAGGTTGAAGTGGTTGATCGCGGCTCCTTGATAGTTGGTTTAGACCAACCATGATTTTCCTTATTGAATCCGCCATTTCATCCAGTCTCTTGATCAGAGAACCACCACAGTTTCCTTCAAACCTATTGTCACTTTGGTGCCTGCTAGATCAATCCATTCACTAAAAACAGAAATGTCAGTGTGAGTAAAAAAACCATCATGTACTAACGTGGAAGATAAACACTAATATATACTTACTCATTCACTTTATCTAAAACTAGGACTCTTTCTAAAATCCTAACCATTATGGTAATGTCACTTATGCTTAGAGGATACCCTAACCTCTAATGTTATCTAAACCGACCTCTGATACCAACTATAAGGCCCAGCCTTAACCCTTACTTAATCATGAGTTAATACAAGATTACACATTGAGGGTCTTTTCAGGTTTAGAGTTTTATAGAATTAGATCATAAAACATGCATTACATTCCACATTTAAAAAAAGTGGATACATAAAGATAGTACTTATTTTTTTCCCATCAACGGAAACATATTTAAAATAAAACATGCACTCTTTCTTGACACTTCCTTGACACTATCATCATATCATGTACCATTCCTTTGACCTGTGAAAAACATTTCAAAAAACTTGGGATGAGCATAAAAAGCTCAGTAAAGGATACACAAAGAAAGAAAAGTGTTAGTTTCTCAAAACAACAAGTAAACCATGAATACTTTACCGAAGTAATACTTTTCACCGTTATGAAGTAGTAAAAGCTCTTCACTGAATAAAATTCCATTACTTACCCTTTTTTAACCGAAAGATTACCATAAAACCCATATAAAGAACACATAACATATAAAGGTAACTTGGGACATAAATATACTTAAATGAAATAACCATACGGTCTACTTCCACACATACTTAATGTAATAGCCATACGGCTGACTTCCATACCCAATGCATTGGAGGTTATAACGTAACCACCCATCCTGGTATTCATGGCACCACCCGTCATATGGTTTATCACGTAACCACCCATAAAATGTCCAAGTACCTTTATTACACATAAAATATTGAAAATATAAACATTTCAATAATAACATTTCATTTTCAATAAAAATAAGTAATTCCATGATATTGAATTAATCAATCCATTTTCAAAGTTCATTCAAAAGGGATTTTTGAATCAAAGTGTCGCATACCACATTGAAGCTTTTATTGGAATTATAATTTTAAAACATTAATTTCCATATAAATAAATAATGAAAACCATTTTGAAAACATGGATATTAAAGATAATGATTTAGAATAATAAATCTTTAAAACATTTAAAATGACATTTTTGTTAAAGAGTTTTTAACAAAATGAGAGACTCTTGGATACAAATAATTGCGGAAAAACATATAATCCAAACTTTATAATATCATGAGAATAAAGAGATGCATGATATAATATGTCAAAGGACATTATACACACCATATAAGAGTGAATTGGTGCATAACAACAATGAAGTATCAAAATAAATGTAAAATGAGATGAAATCCATTATAAAGAAGGTATCCTTAAATTAAGGATAAATAAATCTCATAAAAATGTGTGAAAAATATAAATACACCCAATATAAGTGGATATTAATTGTAAAACAATCAAAGGTTATTCCCACATATTCAAAGGATGACATATTCAATAACTACATGTTTAACCCAAAGAAATCGAAATTGGGATAAGAAGTTCCATTGGTAAAATTCGACAGCCTAGCAGTGTCACATAAAATTTTACAGAAAGGGTTGATGACAGAGATAAAGGGGATATCATCACTTGGACATAAAATTTACATAAATAAGGATATAGAAGAAAATATCCCAACATAATAGTATGTGAATTAAAATACATAACAAAAGAAGTCTTTTAAAAAATGTAGGGTGAAAGGTTCCCTTACCTACATGGGTATCGTTCGAAACATACACCCAGTGAAAGAAGGAAAATAAACAATTGATGTAAATACTCATTAAGTAATGTATATTACACAATGAGTAAAATAATGGGCTGTACATACATCACTCAAAGGAAATTTTGGCAAATGTAGCATAAATATCACGGAAATAAAAGTGATATGTAAAATCCCTTATGAAAACTCGGCAGCCTAACGACGCCACTTAAAACATTCAAAAATGGATTGATGAGATCAAATAGGTTATCTAATCATATTAAAATAAAGTTTAGAGAAAAAGTAATACAATATAACAACCCCCAACAAAACAAAGATGAGCTTAAAAGAAGTGACATAAAGGAGAGTACTTAAAAAGAAAGAGAAAGGTTAGATCTGTTACGAAAATTCGGCAGCCTAACGGCGCCACTGAAAACTTCCAAAATGGATTGATGAGAGAGAATAGGGTTTCTAATAATATTAAAATAAAAATTACAGTAAGAGTAATATAAAAGAACATCCCAATATCATGAAATATGAGCTTTAAAAGGAATGACATAAAAGAGTGTACTTAAAAAGAAAGAGAGAGGTTGGATCCCTTACCTCAAGTCCAACTTGTCTTGTTCGTTTCTTTATATTCCGGAATAATAAATTTTGGTCAATTTATAATTTCTTAATGAACTCCTATAAAGATTATTATTCATTTCATATCACATATTTTAATTTTATAATAATTGGTTAATAATATGAGTTCATATCAGACGTTTTTGTCGATGTTTGGTACATGAGTCAAAAATGAACTTCTTTGAAAAATGATTGTCCATGTAGTAATAAGTAAATAATTTCCAGAATAGTATTAATGATTAAAATATCATATATATCAATTAAATATTCATTTTATACTATTCCATATCATTTGGAGATAAAAAACTAAAAGCACCGTTCATGGAGACGGTAGGTCGTACGTACGCACGAACGCTACTTTCATTTTTTCTTTTTCATATTAATGGAATTAAAAATAAAGGATATATATATATTATAATTCCAGTATAATATATATGTTATATAGTTCACATATGTTCATTAATTTCATTATTTATACATTCCATGTATTGCATGTACGAGTCACATCACTTGAGGGGGCGGTAGTCCACACTTCCTCATATGAAATTATCGCAATTACACAATATGAAAAAAAATAAAGGTATAGTTTAAATATAAAATAAAGAAGCATATAGTAAATATAAATACCATATATATCATATATAAAATACAATGACATCATAATGTCCACCTTTAAAGGTGTTAAAAGAATATTGAATAATCATCGTTTCATGAGGCAGAAAATTGCCAACCAAAGAAACAGTATGTTCTTTAACCGTTGAACAAAGGTGTGTGTAAGTGTAACTTGAATAATTCTTATAACAAAATCCTAGTATATTGAAGATACTTTAGTTGTTACAAAATAAATTAATAAAAAGAGTTTAGGGTGTTCGAGAAGCAAAATAAAACAAAAGGACACAAGTGAAGACATTACCTTAAAATCGGGTAACTCCCTTTGGTTTGAGCTCAAAGGCTTCCTTGGGAAGACTTCTTCCCAAAGTGAGGCATCAAGGAGTTAGAGAGGGATGTGGAGAGACAAAATGGGCAGGGTCTGGCTGAGCCAAAGGCTTTGTAAGTGTGGGTAAGTAGGTAGAGGTGGTGGCCGTTTATAAGAGGAGGGGAGGGGCACTCTTGGAAAGTAAGGTAATGTTACTTTATTTTAGAATGAGTTTCGTATTTTAATGGTCCCACATTGATCTGTTTCGAGTATATGGTGATAAGGTTTCGAACTCCACCCATCCAATAGTATTTGGGCATGTTTAGGTCTTAGATTTTACATTATCTTTCCATTTTATTTAAATCGTTAAATAATGAGGTAATCACTGCATCACCATGGTGTCATAAATAATTAAATTTATTTAGTGTATTAAAATTATAAAACAAACTATCATGATGTAGGAGATCTTTTTAGATTTCTAATGAATATTTATAGTAAAAAATATGACTTGTATAACCCCATGTAAAAATTGTTTTAGTAAAACATCTCATGTTTGTGTCATTTTTACTTTAACATTAAATAAAAAGGTATTTATGTCATTTTCCAACCAAAGTGGCTCCATGGGGTCACCAAGTTGACCCATGGATTGTATCGGTTGGACATGACACATCAAATGGTGTTAGTACATGTGTCTAGGTCATTTCATTTTATTAAAACATTATTTTTACCTTAAACTACACTAATTACCTATAATCGCGATTAAAAACATAAAAAGTTACTATTCAACAAAAAATTATTTTAATCCCATTGAACCAAATTTTACTTATTAATGACAACCATGTATGTCGTATTTTTGAAATTCAAAACACAAAGGTGGTAAAATTTAATTTAAACGGAAAATCAATTTTTTATAAGTACCACTTAGTGGTTTCACTATTCATCAAAAATAGAAGTTTTTCAGAAAATTACCAAAAATTCACCCTAAGATATATTTGATATTACGAATTCAAAAATGATGTCTATTTTACAAAATTAAAAACATATAAGTTGCAATAATTAATTTAATAATTAATTCCCGCTGTCAAAACAAATAGTGTGTTTTTATGAAACAAAAAGTATCAAAAGATTGACACTAGTTTAAGTCCGATTTCAAAGTGAACTTAATTACAAAGAACACTATTGGATTAAATGGTAAAAATATATTCTAATTTCACTTTAAAACCAATTAAAAAAACAATCTAATCATATAAATAAATTAGATTAAAAAGAGGTTTTGATTTAAAATACAACATTTTTCACTATTCATTAAAAATTGAACTTGTTCGGAAAAATACCAAAAATATACACAATGTAAATTTTTATGTCCCTATTCTAAAGAAGAATTTTATTTTGTCAAATATAACACATAAAATTGTGAAAAAGTGGATTTAAAAGAGGTTCGCCATCAAAAGGCGGTTAATCGACCATTTAAAAAAATATTAGAATGTTTACGCTTAAAATTGGATTTATTCGCATTTTTAATCCTCTGACATTTATTGTAAAGAGTAAAAATATTTTAAAAAACATATATAATCATTTTGTAGTTAGTTATGTTCATTCCCGCCATTACAACCGCTAGGCGTTAACTACCATTTAAAATAATATTATTTTATTATTAGAGTGCAACATAAGATTCCCAAGAAACTCATTGTTGCATACCGGGTACGCCATCATGCATATCATCTCCTTTAAAGTAATATTAATATTTTATTCACAAATATGGATAAATATGAAAATGTCATATTCTTTATTTACCCGGGGTGTTACAAAATGACATGAATATAAACATAATGAATAACATGAATGTATAAAAGGTTCATTATTTATTAATAAATTAAATTATGTTGATTTTATGTGATGTTAAATTTGATAACACTTTCAAAAAAAAGGTAAGAGTAATAAAATAACCCAAGTCCATTTCCTATGGTATTCCACTATTTCACTCCATTTTCAGATTTCTTGTTCTTTTAATTTTTAATAAATTTCATTTATTTAATATAAAATAATATTTTGTAGTTAAAACATAGTTTCTACTTGAGTTTATTACAAACATAATGTTTTATAATAGAAGTATTCATTCTAAAACAACACATTTCACTTCTGTTGATAGAGTTTTATTCATCACTCAAGATTAACTATTATTATACCATGTCTGTTATTTTTTATTTATTTTAGAATCCATAATGATTTTTCATTAATTTATTATTTATGAAATATATCATATTCCTTCCTTGGGTTATGTCTAAGATAGATACATGTTCTATGGGGAATGTATGACTATGTAAATGTTATGAAGTCATGAGATCAGGTGAAATTAGATAACGCTTCAATGCATTATGTAATGTGATTAATATCAGGTGATAGAGTGAAATGCCAGAACATGATTCTATCTTTTTTGAAAACTAAGTTTGGTATTTTACGACTAAGTAATTTTTTTTATTTTTATTCATTACCACATTCCATTTACATATCATGGGATTCTTCTCATTAAATTATAATGATCTATTGTTTATGATATGATTAATATTATCCTCACTCATGTTTTATATATCTTATTCATCCTCTTACTTAGGTTTTCTCTCACCCGTAATTTTTATATATATTCTCAGGTTCTTACTTGTATAAAATTGAATATGAAGTCCACTAATATTCTATAGAAGATGGAATTAAATAAATTTTTAATTTTTATTATATAAGTGTTTTGTATTTTAAGAATTTTCCCAAGACACTAAACCATTGAATCATAGTTTTTTATTTCTATTATGTTGTTTATAATTATAATGATTAAATAGTAATGTAAGAAAATGATGGAACATTGTAATCGATAATAGAGCATGGATTAGTTAATTATCCGAACTATGATTAGAGAACCATTTTCAAAACCCTTGGAATGATCGTAAGAATATATAAGAACCCAAAAAGAATTTTTAAAAAAAAATTCTAACAAATGGATTATAGAATATATGCCTTCAATGTTAATTTCACTACGTAATAAATTATTCATACATAGTTTTTTGAATTATTTTTTGTTATAACATTTTCTATTTTTGAAAATGGTGGGAACTTGGGGAAACAAATCCAACAGCCTATGAAAGGGAAAATTTCGTGATTACATGAATGACATCAACAAAGTCAAGGGAGTTGGAGTTAAAAATATCATATTGATGCGTACCGAATTAGACTAAGCTACAAATAATAACCTGAAAATTGTGGATCATTCTCCTTCACCCAATATGTATGAGTGGGTAATATAGTAGCTTATGTAGAAAAAACCACTAAAATTTAGTAGAACTATTGATCCACTCATCACATAATAATGATTCAACCCAATTGAGTTGATAATTTTTGTATATTTCTATTTTGAGACAAAGAAGGTGAATTTGGAAGTTTATTTCCTATATAAAAATGCTGGTAAATGGTGGGGGTTAATTACAAACAGTAATCCATAAGGAAAATTTTATATGTGTATTGGAAATAATTTAAGATTCTATTTTTTACTAATTATTTATCACAATATCCTCATTAAAATATGAGGAATGAATTTATTGGGAAAAATAATAAAAGTAGGATAATTTTTCACATCTTATGAAGAAAATTTCACAATGATTTGAAGGTTTTTATCTGGGTTTGTTATAAAAATAATTGAGAAAATTATATATTATTTAGTAGTTAAAAAACACAATTTTAAGGCTCTATTGATTCGATATATTTCGAGTTATGAATAAGTTGTTTGATGTTATCTCAAATTGGATATAGATTTTAGAGAATGGATCCACGTTCAAGGGGATATGAAATGAAAGATGGAGTTTCCAGATGAAGGATGTAATGATTAAAGTTGAATGTTTACTCGACCACCCACAATTCAAAACTATGGAAATATCTTTCATGAAAAAATGGCACAAAAGGATGAGAAAATGAAATACGTGTGGGAGAGAAGTCCACCAATATGATGAATGATGAAATGAATTGGGGAAGAATGATAATTTGGGGGAGGAAAGTAGAGAACCACCCATGGTTCAATGGTTCAACTATAGGATGTAAGCTCACTATGCAAGCCAGTGCACTAATCCCCAGGCCATCAAATGAATTTAGCGTTACAATACACCATATCAAAAAGACAATGAGAAGTATTATGCCATCACTACTGCTGAGACGGATCCCCATAATGATTTCGTGATACCAATACTGGTTATTAACTCATGAACATACTATTTTATTTTAGTTATATGAATTCATTCATATCTAGAATGTTTAATAGAAAAATTCAAACACCACCATAAAATATGGAAGATATGTTATCTATGAAAGCAAAAAATGGCGATATTATTTCATATAATGTATATAAATCATCCCCAGATAATGTATGTGGGTAGAACCTCACAAAACACTATTTCTTGTTTCCTTTTATTAATTTATATTCAATTTTTGGCATGGTTTTGAAATATTTAAAAAAATACAACTCCAACTACCGGGGAAGGGAGATCACTCTTCACATCTAGAAACATCCTCTATTTCTGTAAAAATGTGAGGATGAGGATAAATATTATTCAGAATCATCATCTCATGTGTGGATACTATTTCCTTAGAATAAATCATATCTAGGTAAAATTATTAAAACAAAGGAGATAATCATCCTTGAAGACATGCCCATTGTTTGGGACTACACTGATGTGATCCCTGAAAAATTTCATGGGCCTCCTCCTGATAGAGATGTTGATTTCATAATTTAACATATTCCTAAATATCTACCTGTGTCAAAGACAAGTTATAGAATAACCACCTTTGAGTTAGAGGAACTGAGGAATCAGTTACAATATAAATTGGAAAAGGGTTTCGTATTCCCGAGGGCCTCACCGTTGGGTACACAAGTCCACTTTATCAAGAAAAAGGTTGGATAAATTCACTTGTTCATTGATTATTGTGAGATGAGAAAAAAACAAAGAAAAATTATCCCCTCCAGTGCATAGATGACTTGTTTGATTAACTTTGTCATGCCGAGTATTTCTCTAAGATGTACCTTTGGTCCCAATATCACCAATTAAAGGTGAAGATTGGACATATTCATAAAAATGTATTTCTAATTAGTTACAAAAAATATGTGTTCATAGTGATTTCATTGGAACAATCAAATTATCTAGAAATATTCATCGACTCCATGAATTTAATAATTATATATTACCTCAAAAAAATTACGTATTCCTTATGGATGATATTTTGATATACTTCATGAGAAAGGAGGAAAATGAAGAGAATATTAATACTATGATAAATACTTTGGAAATAGAGAATCGATATGTCATGTACATTTAATGTGTGTTTTGGATGAGTGATATATAATTATTAAGGAGTGTTACCAGAAAAAAAAAGAAATATTTATGGACCCTTCCAGGAATAAGGAAATTTAAGAGTTTACTATGAAAACATTTATAATGGAGATCCATAGTTTCCATGGCCTACCTTGGTATTTCCATCGATTTATGAATATATTATCATTATGATATAACACAGTAACCAGGATTACTGATAATGAAGAAAAGATTTTCATAACAACAGAATTTGACAACATTTTTAACGAATTGAAAAAAGGCATATCCCCCCTCTAGTACTCACACTCCCAAAATGTTGGGAACAATTTATTGTAAACAATGATCCTTCAAAGAGGGGTTTAAGATGTGAACTAATAAAATATGATAAATTGATCTCCTATACCACATGGAAGTTGAAAAATTCATTTTTAAAACTATCATACATATGATCTAGTGTCAGAACCTATGATCTTTTCATTAAAAAAAATAGAGACATTATCTCTATAGGGATATGTTTGAGATATAAATTGATCATAATATCCTATAATATATATGAAAATAGAAGAATATTAATATATTCCCTTGAAGATGTTTAGATCTCAAAAAGTATTATGATGAGTTAATCCACTACAATCTAGGTGATGTGAATAAGGTGGAATATTCTCTATGTAGAATTGATCTTGAAAAATTATCAATGATGAGAATTATGAAGGAGACAATATTCATTGATTTGAAAAGGATGGAAATGGGAATCATTATTGAAGAAACATCATCAATCCTATTCCAAGTGATTTTTCATTCATCCCTCATGGTGAAGTTAAATTATCCATAAAGGAATGATGTGTTAATTTAGAAGAAGGTGGATGCAATGAGAAAAATGAAAACCTTGTAGTTTACAACTGATGCAGATAGTGTTGTTAGATTTGGATCACAACTATGTGTACCTTCTCACATAGAGATAAATAAGGATCATTTGAGTGATTCACATAGATCAATATTCTATATTCACCAAAGGACAAAAAATATGTATTGAGATATCTAAAAAAACTCTTTGGGGGACAATATGATAAAGGATATAATTGGGTAAACCTCAATATTCCAAGTATATCAGAAAGTGAGGTTTGGTAGAAAAAATGAAAATGTTATGATATAACCATTACAAATAACAATAATGAAATGGGAAAAATCACCATGTACATTGTTAGAATACATCCAAATGCATCTTGAGGAAACAATTCCATATGGGTTGTTGAGGATCATCTTACCAAGACAGCTCATTTTATCGCAATTCAAGAGGACATCTGACTATATGAGATTGAATATAGATACAAAATATAAGTGGAAAGTATATATGGTGTATCACTATTGATTTTATATAATTGAAATATGAGATTAATCTATAATTTATTTAAAATTCTCCAACATTATATGAACACAGAGTTGAATTTCAATATGGCCTATCAATCTCAAACTGATGGGAAATCAAAGTGATCTATTAAGACACTTGAATACATGTGGAGGGTATGTTATAATAACTTAAAGAAATACGGTAGAAACACATTCTTCTGGTTGAATTATATTACAACAATAGTTTCCACTCAAGCATCGAAATGGATATATATTGACCTACCTATAGAAAAAGATATAGAACACCGACATGTTGGGATGAAGTCGTGGAACATACACTACTAGGACATGAAATGGTACAAGAAATATATGAAATTCTAAAACCCATTTAGCAGCATATCAATGCATCACAAATTCTACCGAAGAGTTGTGAAAACAATTATTGATTTTACCATGAGTATAATGATGAAGACATGAAATTCCTTTTTCATATCTCTATAGAATAGGATCATGAGATTTGGGATGATATGAAGAATGAGTAATTGGTAAATAATCCACTAAAATTTATTTGATAATGTTACATGTATGGCCTATTGACAGGTACATTCACCTTCCATGTCTCATGTAAATTATGTATTCCATGTGTCCTTCTTGAGGATGTACACACCAGATCCCTCACATGTAATAAATATAGTGGTGTTACAATTGGGAAATGCCCCTCTTAAAAGGGAAAACCATGGATGATCATAGACCATGGAGATAACGTCTTACAGAATATAAATACTCACATAGTCAAAGTACTCTTATGGAACCATATGTATAGAGCTACAACATAGTAATCATATAGGATGTGATGATATAGAAATACCATCACTTATTTGTATAAATTTATGTTTGGACGGAGAAATTTCACAAGGAGGGATAGAATGTAATGGAAAATTTTTTTATCAATGTAAATTCCCTTATAATAATTATTTCATATAGTGTAAACAATATAAAATCACACTTGAAACACATTAAAAAATATTACAAATGAATAGTTACTTAAGTACTTGTTATTTATATATGTTAATAAACATTCAACATTGAAATAAGAACTAGACCATTCAAAGAGTAATGTGACCATTATGATAAGTAATTAAACCAATAGAATACTAACGTTATATATATATTTATAAAGACAATTTTTGAATATTATAAAAGATAATATGATATAATTATATCACTGTATAAGTAAATAAATGATTAAAAATTATTAAGTCAGTGTTGGAATTTTTTGAAATAATATATATTGAATTTCAATTATATTAATAATTTAATAAAATTTAATAATATTAAATTTCTTAAATATATTCATAAAGGAATATTTTTTTGTCTTACTATTTTAATAAAATTTTATCATTTTTTAATTAATTATTTTAACTCTTAATAAATTAATTATTATTTTATGATCTATATGTTACCAATAAATAATGTTTTTAATTTATAATAATATTTACCATATATAGATATTTTTTTCAAAATAATGTTTTTCATTATTCAATTATACATATTAGAAAATGGTAGGTTGATTTTTTAAGGTTTTTCAAAAATAGATGCATTATTGTTGAATAGTAAAATACAGTAATGTATGGTATATATAAATTATATGTCAAAACATTATTCCTTGATTTTTTAATAATGTAAGGACTATTATCATAAATTATTCTTATCAATTTACTAGATTTATTCATGGGGTCATAAAAATTAAATATTATGACAAAATGTAATAAATTAAATAAATAATATAATCAAAATATACCTCTCTCCTCTAATATAAATACCAACCCTCGCTACATATTTTCCTCACACCTCACAATATTTGAGCCCTGTAAACATTACTGTCAAAATTCATCCCAAGACCCCCACCCTCTTTGAAGATCCTTTGGTCTCAATTAAATACCAAAATAGTTTCCCTAAGGAGCTTCTCATGGTGGAGGAATTCAAGAGGCTGAATCATCATTATTTTCATTTATTTGGTTTTCATGTTCATTTCCATTGTGATTCTATCCTCATCTCCACTAATGAAAATGGAATTATAACTTATGAACCTTAAATATATAATAACTTATGCATACTAATTGAATAATCCATCATCAAGCTCTTTCTCAATCTCAATTTATTATAAAAATGAAATCATCACCTGTGATAAGTTTTTTAAATTTACCAACATCATAAACTATACATTTTTATTTCACATTAACACCTTCAAGGATATTCATAGAACCACTATTCCCTGTTTCTTTTAGAATCACCAATGTCTATTCATGAATTTATTCTTTATGAAATGAAACCCATTCCTTTCATGGGTTATGTACAATATTGATATACATTATAGGTGGCATGCATGATTTTGTAAATATTATGATATTAAGGGTGCACATAAAATAATATAGTGCTCTAATGCATCGGGTAATGTGATTATTCTAATGAGATGAAGTGAAATGTGTGAACATGATTCATTATTTTTTCACAATTATGTGTCGTATTTGACCACTTAAAAATGTTTTTTTCATTTTTATTGATTTCCACATTCCATGTCCATATCATATGATTATTCTCATGAATATGATTATGATTGTTTGAATATGATATGGAGAATATTATGGTCACCCATGTTTAGTGTATATAATTCATCCTCTAACTAGGATTTTATAACACCCCTTCTTTTGATGTATATCATTATGTAATTAATTATACTATGGTGAATCTGAAGGCAACTAAGAATATAGAGAAGAAGGAATTAAAACAAAGTTTGTTATTTTATATAAATTATATGTATGGTTTTATTTTTACCACGATTTTAATACATTGGATCCTGGTTTTGTAATACTATTACATTATTTATCATTAAAATGATGTAATAATAATGTATGAAAAGTTGTTTCACTATGTTGTTTAATCTTGGTGTTATGCATATAAAATACTATTGAAAATATAGTTTTTTTTAAAATACCATGTTATTAATATATCCTCCCATTAATAAATCCTCTCCTCTCAATTTTATCATAATATCAGTGTTAAGATATTTAATATATGAATATAGATTTCTTGAAATATCACATTATAAAAAGGGTTAATAATACATTCTCTTGTTAAGAAATAAATAGAATGAAAACTTTATTCTTTATTAAAAAATATACAAGATTACAACTACTGTAACATTAGTTGTAAGTGAAAATATATACATTTTAGAGGAAAATAACACCCAATGAATGATATAGAGGGATAGAGAACATTATCAGAAGTATTCGAACAACAAAAAAATTATATATATGTGATCTATGATGAGAACATTGATCCACCGAAGAGGAAGATGATATAAAATTATTTTACATTCATGATAAATTCCCTTGTCTTGAGGAATTCCAAACCATATAACTATTTACATAATTAATGTATACATAAATGTCCAATATATTTTCATCCTTTAATGAATATCCACAATATACCCATCTTTTTCCCAAAATGATGAGTATTTATGATCAAATTTTCAGCCTTAAATCACTAGAAATATAATCTAATAGATCATATAATTCCATAAAATGATATATATTTACCCCTATAATATTTCACTATTAATAAAAACCAAAATGGTTCTCACAATATAAGAAAATTCCAATAATAATGAAAACATCATTTGAAAAACACACATTAATCATCAAAATTCATCAGTATTAACCATTGGTCAATTTAAATTATTCAATTAATTAATACCAGTAACATTAATAAAAATATTCTTAAACAAGAATACAACCCAAAAATTAGATTTATATGGAATGTTATTATTCCAATATAAAATTTTCATTTATATCCAAATTACATTATCATCCAACAAAGAAATATACAAAAATATTCTCCTAGATTATCCTATAATTTTAAAAATGTGTTAATCATTTACTATAATAAATTAAGTCACCATATATACAAAAATTATTATATAAACATAAAAAATATAATTCAACTATGAATCATCAAAAAATAATTAATGTTAATAAAAAATGTTATCATATTCCACAACCCAAAAAAAAATATCCCAAACATTATTAGATACTATACAATTTAATCACATATATCCTAAAATAGGTGTCTATTACCATAAATTCTCCGATTTTCTCAGAGTAACTCTTTGAAATATATATAGTAACATTTTATGAATCAGGTGCTGAAAAAGATGTGAGATTCTGAGACTTTTTTAGATTAGATTTAATATTCAAAAAACATTTAATATATTAATATTTTTATGAGTTTATTTATCATAATGAAAAGAAATATATCTTTTAGGGACACTTAGAGTTAATATTTAATAATAAAATTGAGTATGGAAAGTTGGATTTTCTATAGGCACGTTTTAATCAATTGTTTCATAGTGACCTAATTCATCCCCAATAAATACGGTATTATGATTCAATCACATGTTTTCCGCATAATTATGGAGATCAATATATGATCTTTTTTGGAGTAGTTGGGGAAGTATAAATAATTGGGGGATCTGATCGATACTGTATAGATTTTCTACGCTAATAGAGTTTGAGTATATCACCAACAAAAGTAATATTGGATCATTATTCCACATATCTGGATCCATAGTCAATGTAGGATGTTTGATTTATGTGGATCATCCCCATTTAATTTATACCTAGATAAACATATATAAATATACGAAAGGATTAATTATTGAATCTATCATGTTATCTGTATGTTTTTAATTTACATGGTTTTTGGGAATTTTTATTGATTATTATCTAGTTATTTTCATTAATCATTATAATGGAAATGAATTAAAAATGCCTGAATATTGTTTGAGTACCATTCATAAGGTTTTTTATATTTATTTAATTCTTCACCCTTAAATATGAATTGATAACATTTGTTTCTTTTGATGGGTGTTTTTCCAACTACACATTAATTAATTGTTTCACACATTCTCATTCGGTTAGTGGCTTGAAACTACAAATCAGGTTCAAGATTCCTAAGGGTATCATGCTATGATAGTAATGAAGATGATTTGGGACAAGATTAGAGAGATTATGGGGTAGGTTTTTGGAATACAATGAAGGCATTTCTAGGGAATTAAATTCCCAGTGACTCACATGTTGGAATCTTCAAACATAAAGTATAAATGTCTCTTAACCACAAGACCCATGCGTATTGGGCGTGATTGTTGGGGGAGTGATGAAATTAGTAGACCCCCCTGATGAAATGTGGGATTTTAGTATATCCTGAGAGAAATATCCTATAATCAAGAGAAACATGAATTGTGGGACCTTATTTTCTATTATAGGGTTACTAAATATAAGATAATATCACATTTCATGTGACAAATATCACATTTCATGTGACATTTTGTTTTTGACTCATTATGTACCCTTAGTTACACAAATAAATAATTGTATATGGGTAGAGCCATGTACTTTTTCATGACCAGAGAACACGAACTGATCCATTTAATTTTATGGGTGCATGTACATGGGAATGACTGGGTGTATACTTACATTACCCAATGTACAGGAGAATATCCTATAGTAAACAAGCATCGGTTAGTGCACACGATAATTCTTGGGAGAAAAATGACACATTATGTAATACTAGTGTATATTGTGAACTAAGAACATGTTTTCATTAAGTGGGGTTATTTTTATGATTATAGGGATTATATCATCCTTGGATAACAGTAGATATGTTTTTACATAATAAATGTAAATGGGATAGGGTCATCTCATATAGACTACATTCATGAACAATTGGTAAGGTATTTTTAATATAGTTGTGACTATTTTAATGGGGGATTAAACCTCATCAAATTCATCCAACAAATGTACCAGAATATGTTAATTTTGGATGCAGTTCAAACCTCCTCTAATTCGTTTAATTATTTATGTGATTTATTATACATCCCTTGAATATCATTAAAATGAATTTTAGTGGCATCTATAACAACACCTAATATTTTTCCACATTATAAAACACCTAGATATCCAACATGTAGAAGTTACCCCTTCTATCACCTAAACCCCCTGAAACACCTTCTATAAATTCCACCTCCCACCCCCCAACCAAGTCGCCAAAATCCCACCACATGCATGCCCACTAAATTCCTTATGTGCCCATCCATCTCCTCCCCCCAAAAAACCATGGATCCCCATAACCCAAACATCTAATATCCCCATGGTCCCCTCTACATGGGATATACCCCACATAACCCCTATATAAGGAAGACCATTAAAAATCACAACAACTGAGATCTCCGGTCTACCTGACCACCACCCCACTATTCAACCTATTTTAATGACAATATAATATATTATCATTATAAATTTTTTATATATTTGTATTTTAATTTGAAAAAATATTATTTCCATAATATATAAAAAGGTATTATATTAAACAAATATATATATATATTATTTATTAATTATATTAATAAATATAAAAATATATATATTTTATATCAGAAAAATATTGCATTCTGATATATCAATATATATTTAATATTTGATATTTCTAATTATTATAAATACATTCTATTAAGATATCTATATATATATATATACATATGAAAAAATATATTTTATATTAATAAAAAATAAAAACATTCAAATGTATATATTTTTATATTATATATTTATATGTATACATTTAAAAAATTCAAATTGTAACGCCCCGACCCTAGTTACCCAGATTTGGTGCATTATTACATAACATTTGAATGATCACAAGGAAATCATGTCTCGAAACAGTAATCTGTTTAGTATTATTGGAAACAAGATTCATACATAAGTTCAACTTTACAACTTGAAAAGAAATACAACGCGAATTTATTCCATTAGAAAAAATCAAGACTCCTAGATTATTCCTACAAGTCACTAAAAAATAACTTCATCCTTTCCTGGAAAAATGATTCATAAGAAAAGGGTGAGCTCAAATGCTCAGAAAGGCTAATCAATACTGTAGAAGATAACATAAATATTAAGCATGGTGAATAATTTAAACCACATGCCTTTACAAATAACAATCATCAATACATTTATGAAAGGAATTTGAGATAAGTAAAAAATGTCATAATAAAACATAATCATTGGTATTCAACTAGTTTAATGACCACATGAACCATAAATATTATTGTCATAATGAGGATATGTATAATGCCGGACATTCTGAAACATTTTGTCAAGGCCTCCGCCAATACAACAAAAAATGATTAAGACCTCGGCCAAACCCATATATCAAATTGGGATAGACCTCATCCAATTCCACATCAATTTGTCTCATGAGACCTATCGATGCATCTAGGAGCTATAGTGGTCTCCACTCATCACATACTATGTCCAATACATTACTCATTTGAAAAGGATGAAATATAACATAAAAATTCATATTAAAACTAGCATATGAAATGTACATACATTATCCATAAACTATTAATGGTATAAAAAGAACACATTAATAGTAAAACACATCGAAAAACCTTCAATACAGTATGGAATATTTTTATCATAATAAATCTACTTCAAACAAGTATAAAATCCATCAATCGATGTTGACATAGATGAAATAAACACTTTATGAGAGAAATATCTCTTTCAATTTTTGAAATCATTTAAAGTTACATAATTATAAAATAAAACATTTATTTTGAAAATATTATGTTATGATTTTAAGGGATGGTTAGACAATGTTATAAATGTGGACAATAACGTCACCAGTCGTATATGTTAAAAATAACATTCTTACCTTAATTTTGTTGAAAGGGTCTTAAAGTACCTACTTTGTAAAATGACTGAACGATTCCTTTAAAAACATACAAGTTCCAATAAGGGTATAAATTAAATTAACCCATTGTCTAGTAAATATTAAAAATATTAAAAATATTTTGAAATATGTTTTTATGATACATGGATGTTCATGATAAAGAGGTCCCAGTAGATACTTAAAAACATCATCATATAATAACGAGATTGTGAAATTAACCCTTACCTTGTACTTTTCCTCAGTAGATGGTAGGATAAACTCATGTATAACGGTCAAATAATTGTTATTAATTTATACAAGAATCATATACATTAATATGACATCATGTATGATATTTTAATATTGCTTTGTTAATAATATTTTAGTATTATCGTTGTTTTGGGTGTTAACTGATTCGTTTTCCTTTATATGATTTGTTATGTAAGTAATGATTGTTATGGATAAGATATATCTAATTCATATTTAGAGTGATATTAATGCTTTAAACATTATTTCTAATCATTTAATTAAAATTATCCTTGAATGGATACGATGGGTAATGAATCTCATGGTGTTCATAGAGACGGTAATTCGTACGTACGCAAGACCGATAATATTATATTTTGGTATTAAATTAATATATATTTTGATAGTATATCATATATAAATAATCATAATCTAGTTATATTTATTATTTAAATCAATTAAACATCATTATTATAACCATCCAAATCATAATGTATTGAATAACAATTACACCACGACGTGGAGATGGCATGTCGTACGTATGCACGTTTGGTAACATGTCATTAAAACGATGGATATAATAATGAATATGGTTGAACCATTTTTACAATAACACAAAATTATATAGAATATGTGGGAGTTATTATTTTAGAATGGAAACAGCAAAGAAAGAGGAAGTTGAAGAAGAAAGGAACTTGAAATAGGTGATGAAATATTTACCTCTTCTTCAAGTTATTCCTTTGGATTTGATCAAAACGGATTCTTAAGATGGATTTATGACTAATGAAAGGACCATAGGATGAGGGTAGGATAGTTGGGAGGATATTTGGCAGGGTTTGGAAGAAACCAAAGGCTTTCAAGGTGTGAATTTGAGAGAAGGGGAAGTTCCCTTTTATAAGAGGGGTGAGAGGCACCTTAGAAAAAGATAGAAATATTATTTTATAATAAAATCATTTTCGGTTTATAATGGCTCAAAAATGAATTATCTAATGTTTATGGTGGGTACGGGTCAAAAAAAACACTCATCCAATTGGTTTTAGATAGGTTTGGGTCACTATATTAACTTTTTTATTTAGATTTAACTCTTAGTTAATTTGTTTGACATTTAGAATGTCTCTTTGTATTTTTATATTACATGGATAATAAACATACTATAAACAAAAAATATATCCACTAGTGGTTCATTAATGACATATAAAATATTATTTAAGATGTTTGGCTGATCCTTACATTTTTAGGAATAGAATATCAATAAATATTATAATATTTGTTTTAAAAACTCTTTTATGTCAATTTTGACACAATTTGCTATTTGGTTTGTGTTAAATTCATAACAGTATTATTACATAAAAAATTCTTTTAATCAATCCTAACATGTCAAATTAACCTAAAAAATTCGGGTATAACATAAAAAATTTCATATTAAATTTATTTTAACTTCTATAATACAATTTATTTGATTCTTTAATCAATAATGAAAATATTCCATCATCATTGTGTCAGAAATAAATATATTTATATTAATTCTAAAAATTATAAATAAAATATCCTGAGGTAGAAAATCATGTTATCTTTCTAATTTCTATTTATAGTCGAATATATCTAATATATAATCTCATATAAAAATTGTTTTACTAAAAGATATTTGATTTTGTTATTTTTGTCTCTAATTTAAATTATTTAATATATAATGTCATTGTCACTTACATGAGGCTCCATGGGGACCGAAAAAAGACCTAAGGATGAACATGGTCAGACATGTATCAACAGATAGGGTTAAGACATGTGTTAGGGTAATTATAATATTATTTTTAACCTTATTTACTAGATTTACACCTTTAACCACAATAAATAAAATATTTACTGAATTAAATATCTCTAATGTATAAAAATAAAAGTTACCGATTTACACAATTTGGACTACATGACTCTAAATATTAAATCCTTTTTTCTATATTCAAAACACCGAAGTGGCTCAAATTAATTTAAAATTAATTTTTGTTGTCAAAACAAAAACCTTGTTTTTAAGAAATAATAACTATCAAAAGATTGACATTTGCTTATGTCCAATTTAAATGTGGAATTACGTCCAATGACCAAAATTTAATTAAATTCTAAAATATAATATAATTATAATTAAAAACCACTCAATATTATAATTTATCACTATAAATTATTTTGATTAAATATGTTGTTTGTAATTAAAATTTAGTATTTTTCATTATTCATCAAAAAATGACTGTTTTTAGAAAAATAAAAAAAATCAACCTATGCTATTTTCAATATTTAGAACCCAAAAATGAAGTCCATTTTTAATGACAAAACTGATAAAATTTCAAAAAGTGGGTATTACTATTCATAGCAGCTAGTTTTATTGGTCGCGATGTGTTAGAATCTTGAAGTTGCATACAACACAATCTATGGCATTATTCAAAGGGAAACGTACCACAGAAGAGTCGTCTGGTTTCTCTACAATTGTTCTCCTATATCAAAAACCTTGACAACCGCTTCTCAATAAGAAATATCTGGTTCCAGTTCTAATTATTCATAGGTAAGTACATATGTTGGGTCAGGCATTTATTTTCTCAATAGTGATAAGTTGAATACACCGTGAACTTTTGAAAGACTTGGCGGCATTTCCAAATGGTAAACTACAGCCCCAGATCATTATTGAATTTAGAATTGTCTGATGTACCTGGGAAACAATATACCCTTCTAACCGAAATGTATGACACCCTTCAATGGAGATACCTTCATGAAAACATGATCTCCTACTTGAAATTCCAAATCCTTCCTTCAATTATCAGCATCGCTCTTCTGCATTATTTGAGAAGCATTGATGTGGTTTTGGATTACATTCAATTTTTCCATAATTTTCCCCACATGTTCTAGGCCTACGAGTTTTCTTTTGCCAACATCATCCCAATAGGTTGGTGTGTGACATCTCTTTCCATATAATGATTCATATGGTTCCATTTAAATACTTGAATGGAAGCTATTATTATTGGAAACTTCAACCAGAGGTAAATATTTATCCCACATACATTGAAAGTCAAGTGTTAATGATCTCAACATGTCTTCTAACGTTTTAATAGTCTGTTATGATTGTCCATCAGTTTGGGGGTGGTAGGCAGTGCTAAAATGAAGTTCAGTATCAAGGGATTTCTGAAGACTTTTCCAGAATATTGATTTTAAACATGGATCATGATAAGAAAAAGTTGATATGGGTACTCCATGTAGTATCATAACTTCATTAATATATAGTATTTATAGAAATTTAAGTGGTAAATCTTTCCTTATTAGAAGAAAATATACTGACTTGGTAAGACTATCAATAATGACCCATATTGCATTGTTCCTTCTTGGAGTCATTGGTAGTCCCATGACAAAGTCCATCATAATATTATCCCATCTTCACTCAGGTATGGGAAGAGTTTTTATAACTCCTCAAGGATTTATCCTTCCAGCTTTCACTTGTTCAAACAACCATACATCTTGACACAAAATCACAAATCTCCCTCTTCATATTGTACAACCAAAAATGTTCTTTAAATCTCAATACATCTTGGTACTACTAGGGTGTATAATGAAATTTGAACAATAAAGATCATCCAAAAATTCCCTTTTTAGATTAGGTATATCAGGAACACAAAGGCCCTTCCAAAATATAAAAATTCCATCTTCATACACAATGTCACTAAATCTTTCATCATTCACATCTTCAATCTTCTTTTGAAATTCCTCATCTTCATCCTGAGAACTTTTTATCCTTTCCAGTAAAGATGGTTTGGAAACCATTAGAAAAGTACTAATGTTTCACCTTCCATTATTATTCCCATATCCATCATTTCTAGATCTATTAAAATAAGATCCCTTTCAACTCTCATCTTGTTCAAACCTCCATGATCCTTTCTACTCAAAGCATCTGCCTCTTTATTTTCCTTCCCTATGTGGTAGTGTATCATGCAATCATAATCCTTGAGTAGTTCAAGCCATCTAATTTTCCTCATGTTCCATTCATTCTAAGAGAAAATATACTTCAAACTCTTGTGATCAGTATAAATTTCACATTTTTCACCATAGATATAGTGTCTCAAAATATTCAAAACAATCATTACATCTGCTAACTCAAGATCATGAGAAGGATTGTTTTTCTCATGAATTTTCTACTTTCGGGATTCATAGGCAATAACTCATTCATTCTGCATAAGTAGGCAACCAATTCCACACATTGAGTCATTACTATAAATAACGAACCCATCATTCCTTAATGGTAGAGTCAAGATATGATCATTGACTATTATTCTCTTCAGTTTCTCGAAACATTATTCACAAAATTTTGTCCAGAAAAATTTAACCCCCTTTACGTGTGATCTTGGTTAATGGGTTAGAAAATCTGGAAAAATTCTGGATGAAACGTCGAAAATAACCTTCTAAACCAATAAAACTGCATACCTCAGTTATGCTCGTCAGTGCTGGCCATTCCTGGATTTCTTTTGTCATAGAAGGATCAAAATATATTCCATACATATAGCCAATATGGCCAAGAAAATAAACCTCTTGTATCCAGAATTCACACATGATAAACATCCCTTATAATTCATGTCTTCATAGAGTCTTTTGAATAATGCGCAAGTGATTTTGATGATCTTTTTAGATTTTGCAGTATTCCAAGATATCTTCAATAAATACAACTACAAAGTAATCAATATATTCATTGAAAACTATATTCATTAGATCCATGAAGATAGAGGGTGCATTAGTCAATCTAAAAGGCATTACTATAAACACGTAATGCTCATACCTGATTCAAAATGTTGTTGTCGGGATGTCATCCTTCATCACACACAACTGATGAAAACCAGAACGAATGTCAATTGTTGAAATGTGTTGAGCTCCAAGATGTTGGTCGAATAAATCATCAATGTGAGGTAGGGGATACTTGTTATTTATTGTTATAGCATCAATCTCCCTATAGTAAATGTGAACCCCCATAGATCCATCTTTCATATTAACAAAAAAAACAGGGGAACCCCATGAAAAAATAGTAGGGAAAATAAATCCCTTATTAATCAATTACTATAGTTTTTTCCTTAGTTCTAATAATTCCACAGTGGAAATTCTATAATGGGTATTTGAAATGGGCATTGAACCATGAATTAAATCAGTGGAAAACTTAATTTAACATTCGGGAAGATTCCTGGTAAATCCTCTGTAAATACATCAACATACTCATGAACAATATATACAACCTATATTTTAACATTCTTTTCCTCACCCACAATTATTTCTTTCTATTCCTCCCCATTAATTGAATTTAGTTGAGCTACTGCGGGTGGATCTAGATAAGAATTAGGTGTTGATGATTCTACTCTAAGGATAAAGTGTTCATTTTTATCAACATAAAAAATAGTCACCTCCTTCTTTTTACAATAATTTTTTTTTGCATCATGGTATGAATGCAAATCCATACCGAGTATTATATAAAATTCAATCATGTGTATGACGATGATATCATCAGATAAATAACATTTATATGCCCTAATGGGAACTGATTCACAAAACATAGTAGCAGTGATACTTCCCTTAAGATTATTGACTGACAACACTCTTATTAAATAAAATTGGAAATATCTAATTTTCAAAGAATATAGGGGAGATATGAAACAATGTGATGATCCAGAATCAAATAATGTACTAGCTAAACTTGAGGAAACCATTAAATTACCTACCACCATGTCTTTTGGGGCTTCAACCTTAATAGTAGTGATCACATAAGCTTGGCCTTGATCCCTTGGCCTTTTCTAAGTTATGTTTTATTGACGCTTGGGACATTAATTTTCATAATGTCACATCTCCCTGAAATTGTAGCATTGAAAATGCATAGCATATTTCTTTCCCTTACAATCACAAGCAAGATGGACTTTCTATCCACATTTCTAGCATACTAATTTTCCTTTTAGAAAGGCTCCAGGGTGCTTCCTTCCACAATTATTACATGGAGGAAATTTAATTCTTCCCTTATTCCATGTTTTTTTATTTACTTTCCCATAGTGTTCTGCAAATCTCTTCTTCTCTTTCTTTTCGTTAAAGTTGTATGACATAGAGATTCCTTTTCTGTCTTGATAGCACACAAATCAATATCTTCGTATGATGAGAAGGATTTTGATACTAATACTTGATGGAGAAATTGTTTTATCCCATAAATGTAATGTTTAATAATACATCTTGGGTTACAAATATAATCTACCACATGCCTTGCTATCCTTGTAATGTTTGATTCATACTTTGTGACATTCTCATCCTCCTTTTGCCTCACTCTCAGAAATTTTCTTTCCATACCTGCTTGATGGTCATGAGTAAAGTATTTTTTACGAAAAGTTCTTTAAACTCCCAACATTCCATATTTGATACTTTATAATCTACCTTGGTGTTTTGAATCGATGGCCACCATTGATCAGCATCTCCAGTGAGGTGGTAAGCTGCAATTACAACTTTTTCCATTTCACTACTCCCCAAGGCGAGGAATATTATCCCTAAGGAATTTATCTATTTCTCAGCTACTAATGGATTTTTAACCCCATTTAATATTGGTGGGTGTTGCCTCATGAAGCGATCTAACATTGATCCTTTGCATTCTGGATCAAGGTGCTCCATATATGTAAGGTTATTATTCATAACATGTGTGAGTTGTCCCAATATGGTGATAAGCTGATCAGCACCAGTTGTTTCACTAGCTCCACTATAATTATCTAGATCAAGAGGGAAATCCATACCGGGAGTGCATGAATTGATATGATTTCCATTCCATCCACTAGGATTCATTTCTAAAAAATGGCACACACTAGATTAGTTTATGAATAACAATACATAAATCCAAACTTGTAAAACACTTAACATAAATTGAACAGTTTATGGATATAATCCATAATCATAAAAATGTTTTCGTTGAAGAAGTATATACTCATAAACCATTCATAATGGTTTGTAATGAAAATGAGAATTATCCTAAGCATATCCCCCGGGAGTGTCGTAACCAAAAATACAGCAAGGCCCATTGTCGTACACCGATTCTCATTCGAGTCTAACTAAAAGGGTTGTTTTCGGTGTGTTCCCCTAGGAAAATATGTGCTAGATCCACCTCTACCTACTCATATCTAGACATGGTTTTATTTCATGGAAAATTCACAAAATCTCTACAATACCAAAATTCTTTGAAATTCATCTATACTAATCCTTAAAGTCTATCTTAGGGCGTTGTGTACAAATCAAGGTTTATCTAAATCTATTTTCCAAGGTTTGTACAAAAATTCCTCTGATAAAAATTGCAATTCCCCGACCCTAATTACCCAAAGTTAGTTCATTATTACATAACATTGTAATTATCACAAGGAAATCATGACTCGATAGACTGATCAGTTTAGTATTATTGGAAACAAGATTCATACATATGTTCAACTTTAAACTTGAAAGGAAATACAACACGAATTTATTCCCTTAAAAAAATTTAATCCTCATAGATTATGCCTCAATGTCACTCATAACTAACTTCATAATATCCTGTGAAAATGAAACATATGAAATAGGTGAGCACAAATGCTTAGTAAGGGTATGAAATACAGTGAAAGATAACATAAATACTAAGCATGGTGAATAATTGAAACCACATGCCTTTACCAATAATATACACGGATACATATATGAAAGAAATATGAGTTGAGTAAATAATTTCATAATAAAACATAATAATGGGTATTCAACTAGTATAATGACCACATGAACCATCAATATTATTTTCACAATGAGGGAATTTATAATGCCAGATATTCTGATACATTTCGTCAAGGTCTCGGCCAAGACATCTAAAAATGATTAAGGCCTCGAACAAAACCATATATCAAATTGGGAATGGCCTTGGTCAATTATATGAATAGTTGCCTCATGAGACCTACAGATGAATCAAGGATCTATAGTGGGCCCCACCCATCACTTACTAAGTCCAATACATTCCTCATATGAAAAGGATGAAATATAACATAAACATTCGTATTAAAACTAGCATAAAAAAGGTTCATACATTAACCATAAACCATGAATGGTATAAAAATAAAATATCATAGTCAAACATAACGCAAAACCTTGAATACAATATGGAAGATTTGTATCATAATTAATCGACTTCAAAAAAGTATAAAATCTATCAAAAGATGTTGGCATAGATGAAATCAAAACTATTTGAGAAAAATATCTCAATTTTTTTTGAAATCATTTAATGTTACATAATTATAGAAGAAAACATTTATTTTGAAAATATTCATACAAAATTGTAATGGACGCTTTGATGATGTTATAATAGCGGAGAATAATCACACCCACCATATATGTTACAATAGACATTCTTACATTAATTTTGTCGAAAAGGTTGTAAAGTGAATTGTTTGGAAAATAACTAAAAGATTTCTATCAAAACATACATGTTCAAATCAAGGTATAAATGACTTTAAGAAATTTTTTGTAAAGACCCGTAAATTTCAAGGATTTTTTTTCTTAATTTTCTTTGGAAATTTACAAGAGCGCAGTTTCTGACGGCACCTGATTCCGAGGCCCGGTGTGCCCGGAATCATTTTCCGAAGTTTGGATTGGGTACGTTCAGTGAACGGACGAGCGGGTTTTTTCTAACTTTTGAACTGGTGCCCGGAATCGAATTCTGAGGGCACCGATGAAATCGCAGCGCCGTTATTCGCATAGAAATGCCTCTTCCGGAGATGCGTTTGCTCGAGTGTGGTTTTTAATTTCCGGGCTTAAAGTTGAGAAATAAAATAATTTTGCGACAACTTTATTTTATTTCGCTTAAGCCACATGGAAGCCACTTGAGGCCACTTAAAGGCGGTTTGAACTGAGTTGAACCGGATATGATGCTATCCAGAAATATCCTACCCCCTTGGTAGGATATTTGTGAGGTGGGTCCTGCACGAGCCCCGCCGTTTCTTTCCGCTAAGAAACGCTCCTGCGAAAACCCGTCTTAATGAAAGTCAACTGATGCGTTTCTTAAAAATCTTAACAGACCATTTAATTGGGCGGTTTATTTCATGAATTAAATGGGTTGTTTCTTTCGTTGAATTAATTCAACGAATTAATTCAATCGTTTCTTATCCTGTTTTCGTGTGTTGGCATGTTAATAAAATAAGACCAACCAAAACCTTTTGGGGGATTACTGGTTGAGACAGAATCCTTGTTCCTCTTCCTCCTTCGGGAAGAACGCGAAGAACGCGAAGAACGTGAAGAACGCCGAACCCGGAAATCGACGACGCGACGCCGTGATCCGCAACGCCGACAACGTTCTTCTGCGACGTCTCTTCCTCCGCGACGGATCTTCGATCGGCTGCTTGATGTAAGAGTCTCGGACCTTCCTTTTTATCTCCTTCGTGGTTCTTAACCAAAAACACAGATTTAATTAATTAAATTAAATCTGTTGTTTCATGGTGCGTTGAGTTCGCCGACTCAACACCAGATTCCGCGACGACGCGACGCCTCCCCACGACGACGCGACGATCCCTCTCTTCTGCGACGAGCTTTTCCGCGAAGAACGCCTGCGCGCGACGATCGACGAGGTAGGGATTTTATAATTTGGAATACCCCTCTTTATTCCCGTGAACGTTCTTTAAAAATTAAAGAACCAGTTTCAATTGAACAATTTTATTTTATTAAAATTGTCGGTTCATGTGTTGAACAAATTTCTTCCGGTTGTTTATCTCTAACGCGGAGGGTGCGGGCCAAACGAACACGGCCCGACGACCCTCCGTCGTTCTTCTTCTTGTGCGGATTTGACGGGCGATGACAGAACGTGCCGCAACGGATGTTTGACGATTCCGCAGTGAAGGACGAGTCCCGGGAGGAGCAGCGGTGCAGGCGGGAACAAAATCGGACCACCGGAGCGATCCCGGTGGCCCGCGGAACTCGTCGGCGCGGCAGCGCCGGCAGCCGGGAGCGGCGGCGCCCCGGCGCGCCGCCGGACAGGCCGCCGCGACTCAGCGCGGCGGCGGCGGCACCCGCGGACCCGCGGCCGCGCGGGTTTGGTGCCCTCGGACGCGGCTGAAGCCGCGTCCCGACTCAACGCGGCCCCACGCGGGGGGCCGCGGCACCACTTGGCCGCGGGGGGCGGCGCCCCGCGTGCCTCGGCCGTTCGTCCGCTCGGCCGAACCGGGCCAGGCCGGTTCGGCCGACTCCCGGGGGGGGGGGGGGGGGGGGGGGGGGTCGGGCCGGGTCGGGCCGGGCCTGGAACCCCGTCTTTAGACGGTTTTTCGTTCAAACGCCCGTAACTTGAGCTACGGGCCTCCGAATGACGCGCCGTTAGCGGCAACACGATCCTTGGATCGAGACGGTCGTTTCGGTATACTATACTCAAGGTGCACCTTCCTTTTCGGGAGCCTACGTAGTTAAAACTCCGTAGTTAAGCATGCTTGGCCTAGAGCAGTGATCAGGATGGGTGACCTCCTGGGAAGTTTCCCAGGGTGGGTGTGAGACGGAAAGGCCAATAACTAACAGATCGGGCGTCCGATTGACGTGCCGTCTGTTTCGTTGTTTTCCTCTAAGTGAGACGGATATTTTGGCATACTCCGCTCGAGGATTGGACGCATGTGGAGTACAGTCGGGTTGGTTTTTCCTTTAAACCAACCGGGCCCCTGGGACGAAAAATCCAATAACTCTCAGACCCGGCGTCCGATTGACGCGCCGTCTACGACATTGAGTTCCTGTTGTCGATACGGAACTTTTGGATACATCAACTTCGGACTTTGTATCAGTTGATGTATCAGCCTCTTGGCTCGTGGAGCGGACCCTCCCGAACGAGCTGCTGTGTGCGGGAACCCTAGGCTGGCTGCGACTGCTTCTTCGACAGCGACGACCGTGCAGAGATCCTCAGTGGACTGCAGCGACGACTGTGCATAGATCCTCCGTGGACTCCGACGACGACCGTGCAGAGATCCTCAGTGGACTACGGCGATAAATGTGCGGAGATCCTCCGTGGACTCCGACGACGACCGTGCAGAGATCCTCCATGGACTCCGACGATGACCGTGCAGAGATCCTCAGTGGACTGCGGCGAGGACGGTGCAGAGATCCTCAGTGGACTGCGGCGACGACTGTGCAGAGATCCTCAGTGGACTGCGACGACTACTGCACTCAGCGATCCTACGTGGATCAGTGCTACCGATCCTGTGTGGGTCCAATCCTGCGTGGGTCAGCGCTCAGCGGTTCTGTGTGAGCCTGTACCTACCGGTCCTGCGTGGGCCCGGTCTTGTGTGGGCCCGATCCTGTGTGGGACACTGCAAGGTTAGTACCTATCGATCCTTCGTGGGTCCGACGACTTAGATGGATCAGTGAAAATCTTTATCGTCATCCAAAGAAGTATACCTGTGTGAGCTGAATCTTCTGTTTACCTTGGGCGGTGGAGCTCTTGGTTGTAGCAGCATATCCTTGGCAGTGGAGCACTCGGTTGTAGCGGCAGACCTGCGATACTAGAGACGAGCGTACAGAGTACGGAGACCGTGTAGCCGGCTGAGACCTGAAGACTGCTCGACCGACTCGACTTGGAGTGAGTCGACTAGCCCAGGGGACGGAGCGCCCGGTATTCGGCGGCAGACCCATGACGGACGGAGCGCCTGGTAGTTGGCAGCAGACCCGCGGTACTCGACTAGAGGAGTGGCTCTGTAGGCTATTTGGGTGAGCGCCCGGTATTTGGCAGCAGACCCTCAGCGGACGGAGCGCCCGGTAGTTGGTAGCAGACCCGCGGTACTCGACAGGAGGAGTACCTCAGCAGTCTTAGGTTAGTGAGCAGTATCTCGGAGTCGTGACATGACCACTGTACACTTCAGAGATGGGGCTCTTCATCAGTTACGGTTTCGATAATGAAAATCTTGGTTTGAGCTGAGTCAATGATCCTTGTGTTTCTCTCCTTTGTGGATTGTGTTGAGTTATCCTGTGTGGATTTACTGTCTACTCTCCTTTGTGGATTGTGTTGTTACATCCTGTGTGGGCTTACGTTTGCTTTCTTGTGTGGACTAGGTTGTGCTTGGGCTCGGACGTTGGAGCCGAATGGGAATTGATGACTTAGGTATATGTATGGGCATATACCTAAGCCGAGTCAGATGTTACTTCATGATTGTATCCTTCCTTTGAGGATTATCCTTTGTGGATTTCGGGAGACCTTCGGGGGTCTCGGGGTCCCTACTGAGTAGCTTATACTCACCCCTGCATGGTATTTGCCCGCACTACGTTGTGTTGGTTGCAGGCGACGGACAGCGCTGATCGTGGTGGAGGTGTGCGGAGTAGGACGGTACCTGGAGGTGGACCACTGGGCGGGACGTACTCGGAGCGGTCAGGTGGACCCGAGGAGCAGAGGAGGCTATCTGTACCCACCCTTGAGGTGGGATTTTCCAGAGGACAGCTCGACGCTGCAGTTTTCCCTTTCAGTTGCTGTTTTTCCTTTCAGTTGTACTTTACTGTTGGGCTTGTATTTCCGGCCCCTTTTTCTTTCAGCACATCTTGTACAGTTTTTACTTAGTTTTTACTTTTCCACATGCTTACTCTGAGTGCTTGTTTACTTTTCAAAGGCAATGCCTTCCCTTTTTTTTGGGATTTACGCCTTGGTACTAGTCGCCAGCCCCTGGCCTATGGAAGGCGGGCTTGGGGTAGTCACGACACGGGCCCCGACGACGGGTCGTGACAAATTGGTATCAGAGGTGGTCGGTTCTACCGCAGACTCTGATCTTTCTTCTATGTGAGGCAATAGTGTTTAGCGTATTGAGTGTGGTTATCAGTCCAGGGAGTCCAGTGTTGGAGCGGAGGCCGACGTATCCATACACCAGGACCCTGACTTCTGATTTCCGACTTAATGCACGAAAACATTGATTGCATGTGTGTTTCAAGTTTTCTTCGTGATTACTTGTGTCAGCTCACCAGGTATACTGTTCTGACCGTGGCGCACTTGTTTCCTTTTCAGGATGGCACGACGACAGCAGCCAGCTAGGGTTCCTAGAGTAGAGCGCGACGACAGCCCACCGAGCGACGAGGCCTCGGTATAGGGCCCGTTGACCGTAGAGGCACCGGCGGTACCTTTACCCGCCGAGCCCCCGATGCTTCCAGCACTGGCAGCTGACGAAGCACGACGCCTCGGAGCTCTGCACGAGTTCCAGCGCCAGCGACCACCCAGGTTCCGTGGGGAGTCGGACCCCCAGGCAGCCGAGGACTGGCTGGAGGCGGTCGTCCGAGTTTTCAGGCTAGTGAGGACACCAGCAGACCTCATGGTGATCCTCTCGGCGAGCCTACTGCACGCAACAGCAGGGCGATGGTGGAGCCTGATGCTCCAGGTACACGATGAGGCCTCCCTCATCTGGACGGACTTCGAGAGCCTCTTCCACTCAGAGTTCGTCCCGGCCACCCTCCATGTGGTGCGCATCCAGGAGCTTCTTCAGCTGCGGCAGGGAAGCTTGACGGTCCCCCAGTACGCGGTGAGGTTCGCCGACCTTTCTCGGTACTCGACAAACATGGTACGGGACCCCTTCTTCCGGGCCCAGACCTTCGAGTAGGGATTGAGACATGATATCAGGGCATCGCTAATCTCTCTCAGCATCCCGACCCAGGTAGGAGTGCTAGAGCGAGCCCTCCTGATCGAGAGCTTCCTGGCTGAGTCCACAGCGAGACCTACCGCAGGGCGGCAGATAGCGGAGTCTTCGGTAGCAGGTAGTCGACGGATGACTCAGGGTTCCAGGCAGAGCAGACCTACCTGTGGCCGACTGCACGACTCAGGCTCAGTTGTGCGGGGGAGTCGGGGTGGAGTCAGAGCCAGGCGTGGCGAGAGTGGGCAGTGTTACTCCAGTGGCGGGATTGGTCACATGGCTCATGACTGTCCGACCCGCCATGCTGTTGATCAGCAGTTAAGTGAAGAACCTCCCAGGCAGAGGCAGAGGTTCGACCGTGGCGGTCCGCAGGGAGGAGACGGACGAGGCAGAGGAGCTGGCCGAGCAGCAGGTGGTGGGCGACGCTTTGAGGCTCTGCCACCACCACCACCAGGAGGTCCGCCCCGACCACAGGGAGTATGTGAACATGCGGGAGCTCAACATCAGGCAGCTGAGGCCTTCGATCATGGAGCTCTGGGAGCAGATGGACAGGAGCAGAACTAGTGGATACGTCCTTTGTACTTCTAGTTCCTTGTTTCTATTGTGTAGCGTCTTTGTATTATGAGCTGCAATAATAAAAGACGCATACCTTTGTGATATTTTCATCCCTGTCCTCTTTCGTGATGTTACTAAGAGGTTCCAGTTTTGGCTGTTGACTTGACCCTCACTTGTGAGACATCTACTGGAGGAGACCCAGTTACCACACACTGATGCCGACAGTGTAACTCAACCCTTGGAGGCAAGAGTAACTGTTGGATCTCTTGGTAGTAGCGTCGAGGCCTTACGACGTCATCCTTGGTATGGATTAGTATCATCCATGTTAGGATTGACTGTATTAGGAAAAGAATGTGGTTCATCCAGGGGATGGGACCAGATTTCTCTTATCGGCAAAGAAGAAATATTGCAGCTCTTGTGGGACCTGAGATGGTCCAGGTCATCCAGGGGCGGATAATTACAGCTCAGAGCCGATAGAAGCATTATGCTAACAGGAGGCGGAGACCACTAGAGTTCGAGTATGGCGACCACGTCTTCTTGCGGGTCTCACCTCGGCGTGGTTTGCGGAGGATTGGTGAGGTGGATTATCGCCTGGCTCTGCCACCTCAGTTGCATCGGGTGCACGACGTCTTCCACGTATCCCAGCTGAGGAGATACGTGAACGACCCGACGCACATCATTGACTATGGGGAGCTAGACGTGGATGATGGGGCGACTTTTGCGGAGGTCCCAGTGGAGATAGAGGATCGACAGGAGCGGTCCTACGTGGGCAATCGATTCCTCTTGTGCGCATTAGATGGCAGCACGGGAACTTCCAGGAGAGCACTTGGGAGCGGGAGGCTCAGATGCGTGCTCAGTACCCACCTTTGTTTCCCTAGTTTATGATGTATCTTTACGGGGACGTAAAGTCCTGAGGTGGGAGTAATGTAAAGACCCGTAAATTTCAAGGATTTTTTTTTTCTTAATTTTCTTTGGAATTTTACAAGAGCGCAGTTTCTGACGGTACCTGATTCCGAGGCCCGGTGTGCCCGGAATCATTTTCCGAAGTTTGGCTCGGGTACGTTCAGTGAACGGACGAGCGGGTTTTTCTAACTTTTGAACCGGTGCCCGGAATCGAATTCTGAGGGCACCGATGAAATCGCAGTGCCGGTATTCGCATAGAAACGCCTCTTCCGGAGATGCGTTTGCTCGAGTGTGGTTTTTAATTTTCGGGCTTAAAGTTGAAAAAATAAAATAATTTTGCGACAACTTTATTTTATTTCGCTTAAGCCACTTGGAAGCCACTTGAGGCCACTTAAAGGCGGCTTGAACTGAGTTGAACCGGATAGGATGCTATCCAGAAATATCCTACCCCCTTGGTAGGATATTTGTGAGGTGGGGCCTGCACGAGCCCCGCCGTTTCTTTCCGCTAAGAAATGCACCCGCGAAAACCCGTCTTATTGAAAGTCAACTGACGCGTTTCTTAAAAATCTTAACAGACCATTTAATTGGGTGGTTTATTTCATGAATTAAATGGGCTGTTTCTTTCGTTGAATTAATTCAACGAATTAATTCAATCGTTTCTTATCCTGTTTTCGTGTGTTGGCATGTTAATAAAATAAGACCAACCAAAACCTTTTGGGGGATTACTGGTTGAGACCGAATCCTTGTTCCTCTTCCTCCTTCGGGAAGAACGCGAAGAACGCGAAGAACGCGAAGAATGCCGAACCCGGAAATCGACGACGCGACGCCGTGATCCGCAACGCCGACAACGTTCTTCTGCGACGTCTCTTCCTCCGCGACGGATCTTCGATCGGCTGGTTGAGGTAAGAGTCTCGGACCTTCCTTTTTATCTTCTTCGTGGTTCTTAACCAAAAACATGGATTTAATTAATTAAATTAAATCTGTTGTTTCATGGTGCGTTGAGTTCGCCGACTCAACACGGGATTCCGCGACGACTCGACGCCTCCCCACGACGACGCGACGATCCCTCTCTTCCGCGACGAGCTTTTCCGCGAAGAACGCCTGCGCGCGACGATCGACGAGGTAGGGATTTTATAATTTGGAATACCCCTCTTTATTCCCGTGAACGTTCTTTAAAAATTAAAGAACCAGTTTCAATTGAACAATTTTATTTTATTAAAATTGTCGATTCTTGTGTTGAACAAATTTCTTCCGGTTGTTTATCTCTAACGCGGAGGGTGTGGGCCAAACGAACACGGCCCGACGACCCTCCGTCGTTCTTCTTTTTGTGCGGATTTGACGGGCGACGGCGGAACGTGACACAACAGATATTTGATGATTCCGCAGTGAAGGACGAGTCCCGGGAGGAGCAGCGGCACAAGCGGGAACAAAATCGGACCACCGGAGCGATCCCGGTGGCCCGCGGAACTCGTCGGCGCGGCGGTGCCGGCAGCCGGGAGCGGCGGCGCCCCGGCGCGCTGCCGGACAGGCCGCCGCGACTCAGCGCGGCGGCGGCGGCACCCGTGGACCCGCGGCCGCGCGGGTCCGGTGCCCTCGGACGCGGCTGAAGCCGCGTCCCGACTCAACGCGGTCCCACGCGGGGGGCCGCGGCACCACTTGGCCTCGGGGGGCGGCGCCCCGCGTGCCTCGGCCGTTCGTCCGCTCGGCCGAACCGAGCCAGGCCGGTTCGGCCGACTCCCGGGGGGGGTCGGGCCGGGTCTCAGACGGTTTTTCGTTCAAACGCCCGTAACTTGAGCTACGAGCCTCCGAACGACGCGCCGTCAGCGGAAACGCGATCCTTGGATCGAGACGGTCGTTTCGGTATACTATACTCAAGGTGCACCTTCCTTTTAGGGAGCCTACGTAGTTAAAACTCCGTAGTTAAGCGTGCTTGGCCTAGAGCAGTGATCAGGATGGGTGACATCCTGGGAAGTTTCCCAGGGTGGGTGTGAGACGGAAAGGCCAATAACTAACAGACCGGGCATCCGATTGACGTGTCGTCTGTTTCGTTGTTTTCCTCTAAGTGAGACGGATCTTTTGGAATACTCCGCCCGAGGTTTGGACGCATGTGGAGTACGGCCGGGTTGGTTTTGCCTTAAAACCAACCGGGCCCCTGGGACGAAAAATCCAATAACTCTCAGACCGGGCGTCCGATTGACGCGCCGTCTGCGACGTTGAGTTCCTGTTGTCGATACGGAACTTTTGGATACATCAACTTCGGAATTTGGGTCAGTTGATGTATCAGCCTCTCGGCTCGTGGAGCGGACCCTCCCGAATGAGCTGCTGTGTGCGGGAACCCTTGGCTAGCTGTGACTGCTTCTTCGACAGCGACGACCGTGCAGAGATCCTCAGTGGACTGCAGCGACGACTGTGCAGAGATCCTCCGTGGACTCCGACGACGACCGTGTAGAGATCCTCAGTGGACTGCGGCGACGACTGTGCGGAGATCCTCCGTGGACTCCGACGACGACCGTGCAGAGATCCTCCGTGGACTCCGACGATGACCGTGCAGAGATCCTCAGTGGACTGCGGCGACGACAGTGCAGAGATCCTCAGTGGACTGCGGCGACGACTGTGCAGAGATCCTCAGTGGACTGCAACGACTACTGCACTCAGCGATCATACGTGGATCAGTGCTACCGATCCTGTGTGGGTCCGATCCTGCGTGGGTCAGCGCTCAACGGTTCTGTGTGAGCCTGTACCTACAGGTCCTGCGTGGGCCTGGTCTTGTGTGGGCCCGATCCTGTGTGGGACACTGCAAGGTTAGTACCTATCGATCCTTCGTGGGTCCAACGACTTATATGGATCAGTGATCATCTTTATTGTCATCCGAAGAAGTATACCTGTGTGAGCTGAATCTTCTGTTTACCTTGGGCGGTGGAGCGCTTGGTTGTAGCAGCATATCCTTGGCAGTGGAGCGCTCGGTTGTAGCGGCAGACCTGCGATGCTGGAGACGAGCGTACAGAGTACGGAGACCGTGTAGCCGGCTGAGACCTGAAGACTGCTCGACCGACTCGACTTGGAGTGAGTCGACTAGACCAGTGGACGGAGCGCCCGGTATTCGGCGGCAGACCCACGGCGGACGGAGTGCCTGGTAGTTGGCAGCAGACCCGCGGTACTTGACTGGAGGAGTTGCTCTGTAGGCTATTTGGGTGAGCGCCCGGTATTTGGCAGCAGACCCTCAGCGGACGGAGCGCCCGGTAGTTGGTAGCAGACCCGCGGTACTCGACAGGAGGAGTACCTCAGTAGTCTTAGGTTAGTTAGCAGTACCTCGGTGTCGTGACAGGACCACTGTACACTTCAGAGATGGGGCTCTTCAGCAGTTACGGTTTCGATAATGAAAATCCTGGTTTGAGCTGAGTCAATGATCCCTATGTTTCTCTCCTTTGTGGATTGTGTTGAGTTATCCTGTGTGGATTTACTGTCTACTCTCCTTTTTGGATTGTGTTGTTCCATCCTGTGTGGGTTTACGTTTGCTTTCCTGTGTGGACTGGGTTGTGCTTGGGCTCGAACGTTGGAGCCGAATGGGAATTGATGACTTAGGTATATGTATGGGCATATACCTAAGCCGTGTCAGATGTTACTTCGTGATTGTATCCTTCCTTTGCGGATTATCCTTTGTGGATTTCGGGAGACCTTCAGGGGTCTCGGGGTCCCTACTGAGTAGCTTATACTCACCCCTACATGGGCTTTGCCCGCACTACGTTGTGTTGGTTGCAGGCGACGGACAGCGCTGATCGTGGTGGAGGTGTGCGGAGCAGGACGGTACCTGGAGGTGGACCACTGGGCGGGACGTACTCGGAGCGGTCAGGTGGACCCGAGGAGCAGAGGAGGCTATCTGTACCCACCCTTCAGGTGGGATTTTCCAGAGGACGGCTCGACGCTGCAGTTTTCCCTTTCAGTTGTTGTTTTTCCTATCAGTTGTACTTTACTGTTGGGCTTGTATTTCTGGCCCCTTTTTCTTTCAGCACAGCTTGTACAGTTTTTACTTAGTTTTTACTTTTCCGCTTGCTTACTTTGAGTGCTTGTTTACTTTTCAAAGGCAATTCCTTCCCTTTTTGTTGGGATTTACGCCTTGGTGCTAGTCGCCAGCCCCTGGCCTATGGAAGGCGGGCTTGGGGTAGTCACGACACGGGCCCCGAGGAAGGTTCGTGACATTTTTTACTATGTGGTAATAATTTTTTTAAATAAATTTTTAAGAAACATGGATGAGAATGATAAATCGGTCCTAGTAGATATTTACGTAAAAAGAACCTCAGATAATAAAGAGATTGTGAAATTAACCCTTACCTTATACCATTCTGTGGTTGAGGGTAGGATAATCTCTTGTGTGATGGTGAAATAATTCTTATTAAATTATAAATGAATTATATACATAAATATGATTTCATATATGATCATTTAATATTGCTTTGTTAAAAATATTTTAGTATTATAGTCGTTTCAGGTGTTAACTGATTCATTTTCCATTATATGATTTGTTATGTAAGTAGTGATTGTTATTGATAGGATATATCATATTCATATTCAGAATGATATTAAGTCTTTAAAAATTATTTTTAGTCATCTAATAAAAATTATTCTTGAATGGATATGATGGGTAATGAATCTCATTGCGTTCGTGGAGACGTTAATCTCTACGTACACACGAGCAACTATATTATACTTTTGATGTTAAAAAAATATATAATTGGATGGTATATCATATATACAGAATCATTATCTTGTTATATTTATTATTTTCATCAATTACACATCATTATTATACCCATCAATGTAATAATGTATTGAATAACAATTACACCACGACATGGAGAAGGTCAGCAATACGTACACACGTATGGTAACATGTCTTTCAATGGATGGAGAGAATAATGAATATGGTTGTACCATATTTATAATAACAACAATGTATATATATGATACTTGATTTATTATTTTATAATGGAAATAACCTAGAAATAGGATGTGGAAAAAGAAAATAACTTCAAAGATGTGTTTAAATATTTTCCTCTTCTTCAGGTTCTTCCTTTTGATTTGATCAAAAGGGATCATTAAGAAGGATTTCTGAAAAAAGTAAGGCCTCTAGAATTAAGTTAGGAAAGTTGGTAGGATATTTGTGATGGGATTGGCCAAGCCAAATGTCTTTTAAGGTGTGAATTTTAGAGAAGGGGAAGTTCCCTTTTATAAGAGGGGTGAGGGGCACCGTAGGAAAAGTTAGACATATTATGTTATAATAAAACCAGTTTAGGTTACTAATGGCTCCAAAATGACTTAGTTAAATTATACGGTGGGGGAGGGTAAAAAACCAGTCATATAATAGGTTCTAAATAGGATTGGGTCACTATATTAACTTTATCATTTATATTTAACTCTTATTTAATTAGTTTGACATTTACCATGTCTCTTTTATTTTAATGTTATATAGTTAATAAACATACAAAAAACTTTCAAGATAACCACATGTGGTTCTTTAATGACATATATAATATTATATATGAATTTTTTCAAAACCATATATTTTTATGAATAGAATATCAATTAATAATATAATATTTGTTTTAAAAACTCTTTTATGTGAATTTTAACACTATTTTCTAGTTTGTTTTTGTTAAATTACTCTAACCATAATTAATTAAAAAAAATCATTTAATCAATCCTAACATGTCAAATTAACCTATAAAATTAGTTTATGGAATCAAAACGTTCATTTTATATTTATTTTAACATTTGTAATACCATTTATTTGATTCTGTTGTTAATAAGGAAAATACTGCATCATCATTGTGTCATAAATAAATATATTTATTTTGTGTATAAAAATTATAAATAAAATATCATGATGTGGGAAATATTTTTATATTTCTAATGACTATTTATAGTCGAATAGATTAATCATATAACCTCATATAATTATTTTTACTATTTGATATTTTCTTTTGTTATTTTGTCTCTACTTTAAATTATTTAATATATAATGTCATTATCACTTCAATGTGGCTCCATGGGGTCCCAAAAAAAACCCAAGGATGCCCATGGAAGGACATGTATCATCAAATAAGTTTATATATCCGTGTTAGGGTAATTATAATATTATTTTTCAACCTTAATTTCTGGATTTACCCCTATTACCACGGTAAATTAAATATTTACTGAAATAAATATTCATAATGTCTAAAAATAAAAGATACCTATTTTACACAATTTGGAACTGCTGATTGCATAATATAGAATCCATATTTCTAAATTCAAAACACAGAAGTGGCATAAATTAATTTAAAATTAATTCCCATTGTCAAACCAAAAAGCGTGTTTTTAAAAAATAATAACTATTAAAAGATTGACACTTGCTTATGTCCAGCTTAAATGTAAAATTATGTCCAAAGACCAAAATTGGATTAAATGGTACAAATATAATCTAATTATAACTAAAAACCACTAAATAGTATATTTTATCACTATAAATAATTTTTATTAAAAAAGTTGTTTTTAATTAAAATTTAGTATTTTTCACTATTCATCAAAAACTAAATGTTTTCAGAAAAATAAAAAAAATTCACCCTAAGATAATTTTGATATTCTGAACAATAAAATGATGTCCATTTTGAATGATAAAATTTATAATATTTGAAAAAGTGGATATTACTAGTTTGATTGGTCACGATATGTTAGAATCTCGAAGTTGCATACAACACAAGCTACTGTATTATTCAAAGGGAAACTTACCGCAGATGCTTGGGCTATTACAGAAACATTTATATATATATCATATAAATATATATTATAGTTAAATATATATTATGAATTATATTTATATGAATATAAAATACATATTTTTTTTATATTATCGCATAAAAAATTTAATCATTTCTTGTATATATATACGTATAAAAAAATAAAAAAATAAAATATTATTATATAAATAAAAAGTGAAATATGATTATTTATATATATATTTTACATATATAAATATACCAATACATATTTTTATATTTGTTAATATATATAGCAATATTATGCAATCAAATATATATTTATAATATTAATTTAAATATATATATATATATAACATAATATAATATAGAATTTACTTATTTATTATTTACATAGACTCTCCATATATTACATATTTTCATTACAAAATAAACATATTTATACATATATTTTTATTATCAATACTTACAAGGATGCAGTTATATTTTTCAAAAAAATGTACTTATACATTATAAAAACAATCATAGATGAAATATAATTATATATATAAGATTTTTTCTATATTTGTTTGTATATTTATTTGATTATATATATATATTTATTTAATGTATTTATATAGTGACATTATATGATTTGTTTGTAATGTATTTAAATATATTTATATAATGTTTTTATATAATACATATATAAACTTACGTACAAACAAACACACACACACACATGCACACACACACATATATATATATATATTAAGAAGCTGATATAAAAAAAGAGGCTTTTAAAACCTCCTTTAAAATATTTATCTATTTATAGCGGAGTTAACATAAAAAACCATGAATTTATATGAATATTTAACTTATAGTGGTAACCATACCAAAATTATTTATCCATGTTTAAGAGGCGATTATATAAATACCATAAAAATTGATAGGAAATTAGATTTTAAAGGGGGTTAAAACCTCCTCTTAATAAAGAGATTGTTATTAGTTTTACATATTTTTACCTAAAATAAAAAATATTTTTTTGATGGTGTTATTACCACCCTTTACTTTTAGAAATTATCTATGGTTAATAACCACTACCAATATATATTTAAATTTTCTTTATTTGTTGTTATAACACCATTTGAATTATTTATCTATATTTTAGAATATGTGTTACATAACCACATATGAAATCTAATAATATTATTTGAGTGGGGGTGAAATGAACTTTAATTTGAGATACTTCTGGTGGTTATTAATTTAAGTAATTTTGTAACAAAAGTTAATTTACTAGGGATTATAATTGCATATAAATAAAATTTTCATATTTATTTGCTGTGGATTTCTATAACCTTCACTAATATATATATATATATATAATATAAAGGTATGTAAAACCTGTAAATATGATTTTATATATTTTAGAGGGGGTTTTGAATGCCCCCTCTAAGAATCATCCACTAAATACATCGATATTTCTAGTAGTGGAGTACTTTTACAATAGAGATGAGTCCCATATTCAATTTATCTTGAACATATTTCCTTAGAGTAAAATCCTTTTATCAATACATATGAGGTTATAGATTTTTATTATGTCGTATACATATGATTATGATCATCTATAGTAGATTTTTCACCAATAGATATCTTGGTGTCCCCAATGGCCCTAGGAAGGATCCTCTAAAGTCCTTTTTCCCTATATTGGATTCTCAAAATTGAGGCGACCAACCTGAAATTGGTTTGGATCCCCTACAAAAATTGATAATCTATATTTTTGTTTTCAGGTACCTCAGTTCTTGGGGTGTGATCCCCATACTTGTATCTATCAAATCTATCATCCAACATATACTTCTTATTGAAGGACCTAGTGATAATTAAATCTCGGATGGATTCCATCAGTTCTACCAAACTCTAGGAGTGATTTATCCTACATGAGTGTTTCTACATACTATCAAGAATAATCCTTGGCTTAAAATGTTGTTGTACCATAACATGAGACCTAGTGTCTACTATTAGTATAAATGCATGTTTTATTATATGTATGATATTATGATTGGCATATCCCTGTGATGAGATGACTATTATTGATAATATTTTATTAATAAATTTAAGGAGTCCTATTGGGTATTTTTATTGTCATGAATTCATGGGATCATCCCAATATTGACTTTTTATATGTAGATGACCAACCGTTCAGTGATTTTATCATTGGACTTGGAGTAGATGATGAATATATTGGGCTAGAAAGATTTTGGTTCACACCCAGAGTCACAGTTGATTATAGACCCCCTCTATCTAAAAAGATAATTTTATTTTATGTTTTTTAAGATTCAATTATTTCATTTATACATATAATTATTATTATTTTCGTCTGAATGTGTCATTTAGATGTACGCATTCATTTTGTATCAGTTGTATTTTATAATTAATTGTTCTATGTACTTAGATATGTTTGTGCACCTAATAATAACATATTCAAATGTCCCCATGTAAGTGTTATTCCTACTAATCAATGACCACAAACCCTTTTTATATTGGGTATGTTATTGGTGTAGTCAAACTCATCTTATTACTGGCTATGCAAGACATGGTGGTGGAGTTCGTGATTGAGTTTTAGTAAAGGGGGTGTCTATAATTGAAATAATAATAATGTGCTAACATCTTAATCAAAATAATATATTACATGTAAAACAATGAATATAATATTTTGTAAAAATTCTTAATTTATGTTATTTTTTTATTAAATTCAATAACGTTGATATATTATATTATATATAACACTGGGTTTGAATGAAACACAATACATTATTAAAATATAATTATTTAAACATTAAGAATATAAACAAGAAATGATTTTTTAGGGTATGAATAAAAGTTACTAAATAATTCAATTATTATGGTTCAATACCATATAAACTCCACTATATTTACTAAACCTGGGTGCCTCCCTGCCTATGTGTCACCTACTCAAAACACCACGTCACCAATTACCACGTATCCAATTACCATTTACCCATGAATTTTCCAGCCTCAACCCTGCATTACACCTCGCATTTCGAGTCTACCCTCCGCATTACCTCGTCCCCAATCACGATTCTCCTCCGGTCGTATTAGGGTTCTTCCTGAACATCCTCCTCTTCATCCCTCCCCGAATCCCCCCTCCCACCATGCCTCCACCTCGAAATCCTTCTCCCTCTATGATTACGTCCATCACCGACTACAATCTTGACGACACCTCCCTCCCCGAATCCACTCTCCAGTCACATCTCCATCTACGACTCGCCTCTGCCTCCGCCCTCCTCCCTGAATACCTACTCTGCCTTTGGATCCTCCCCCTCCGCCTGATCCCCGTCCGACACCTACACCACGGGATGTTCCTTATCAGGATCATGCATCTACAGCTGCTCCGGATCTTCCTGGTTCGCCTCCAGATCCCTGACCACTACCTACAATGGTTCCTGGTAATATTCCACTTCTCTGAGCTCTACCACCCACAACGACTCTCATTATTTTATCATCTATCAACCTATTTTTTACGTAGATCTCATCAGCGGGTTGGTACATTATCATCTGTAACCTATTCGTATCATATTTCACCCCTTTTAGGTTTCTAATTTCATTCAATTCATATGAAATTTCCAGGAAATAATGCAATACAGTGATTGTCGAGATTTTTTTTCTCATAAATTTCTAAAATTATTTTCAGTTCTCTCTAATAATTAGTTCTTCGAGTTTAATATGAATTTTTGTTAGTTCTCCCCTATTATTATTCACCAATTAATGCCTATACTTCTACTGTGGGGCCAATAATTATCAATTAATTCATTTAAAATAACTTGAAAAATAGTTTTTATTACCAATTGTTTTTCACAAGTTGTCTTCAATTTAGTTTCATTAGAAAACTGTTCTCCATTATTAAGTATTTTGAACATAAAATAGCAAAAACAAATCATTTTTCTATAAGATTTTGTTCCATTATAACATTTTAATGCCTTTGGATTTGAATAGTTATAAATTTTTAATTAAAGATGGCTCTCCTTTACAAATTTGTAGGAGTGTATGTAAACTGTGAGGGTCTCAATTTATTCAAGGTACCCTGGTTGAGGAGATTTTTATGAATCAGGTTTTTTATTTTACCAAACGCAGATACTATCCCCCCTATTATCATTTTTTGTTTATATCATTTTTTGATTTCAACTTTGGTTTAATCAAACTATAAAATCGATCATAACCTTAATACTTACTTCCACAGTCGGTGAATATTGAATTATACAACATTGAATTTGCTTTCCTTTTGGTGTTTTTCTTGGGTATATAAATCCATGTTCATGGAAATGTTTTTAGCTCATTTCTGAATGGAGACTTGAATGTTATTGGTTTCACGACTTAATGGTTTTATTTGCAGTTGGGTTGTAGGTTTGGGCTTCTAGGGATATTTTCTTCTATAAAGGTATGTTTTGCTAACTCTGTAGTTGATTCCCCCACTTTCACATACATGTTCTATAGGGTGTTTTGGGTGCTTCTTATAATTTTGACAAATGAAGAAGGATCTGCATTACAAATTTGTAGGATTGGGTGTAAAGTTAGACGGTCTCAATGTGTTCAAGGTACCTTGGTTGAGTAGATTTGTACGAATCAGGATTATAATTTTACTAAACTGAAATACCATTATCCCTATTATCATTTTGTATTTTTATCATTTTCTGATTTAAACATTGGTTTAATAAATATATGAAATGCCTCAAAACACCAATACTGCCTTTCACAGAAGGTGAATATGAAATTATAAAACATTTATTTCATTTTCCTTTTGGGGGTTTTCTTGGAAATATAACTCTGTGGTCAGGGAAATGATTTGATCTCAGAGTAGGTGAATATGGAATTATACAACGTTGAATTTGGTTTCCTTTTGGTGTTTTCCTTGGGTATAAAACTCTGTGTTCATGAAAATGTTTTTAGCTCATTTCTGAATGGAGACTTGAATGTGATTGGTTTCACGACATAATTGTGTTTTTTGTAGTTGGGTTGTAGGTTTGGGCTTCTAGGGATCTTTTCATCCCTAATGTTATGTTTTGCTAACTCTGTAGTCGTTTACCCACTTTCACAAACATGTTCTATAGGGTGTTTTGGGTGCTTCTTATAATTTTGATAAAATAAGATGGCTCTACTTTACAAATTTGCAGGATTGGATGTAAAATTTTATGGTCTCAATGGGTTCAATGTTCCCTGGTTGAGCAGATTCGTAGAAATTAGGTTTGTAATTTAACTAAACTGAAATTCCATTATCCTTATAATCATTTTGTGTTTTTATCATTTTTTGATTTAATAGTTGGTTTAATAAATGTATGAAATGATTCATAACACCAATCCTTCCTTTCACAGAAGGAGAATATCAAATTATACAACATTTAATTCATTTTCCTTTTGTGGTTTTTCCTGGAAATATAACTTTGTGGTCATGGAAAATATTTGAGCTCATTTATGAATGGAGATTTGAATTTGTTTGGTGTCATGACATAGTGGTGTTATTTTCATGTGGGTTTTAGGTATGGGATTCAGGGGATCTATTCTTCCCTAAAGGTATATTTTTCTAACTCTGTAGTTGTTTTTCCACCTTCCCATACATGTTTTATAGGGTGTGTTGAGTGTTTCTTAGGTGGATGTAGCCTTTATCTTATTTTAAAGATCATTTTTGACATTGAAATAACATTCACAAAGTCATGAATGGATCACGAAGGTATTAATTTTCATTATATCTATTAATATTTCTCTATGTTTATAGCTTCATTTCAATTCTTACATCTCAAATTTTTATTTATGTTCTTTTAAAAATTATTATCGCATGGCTATTTTTCATTTCATCATAAATTCCCCTTTTACATTTACTATCATTTAATTTATGATCCACGTAAACACATATGATTTTGGTATAATTTGTTATACAAGTTAACGACCTTACTGAAAATATACAAGATAAAGAGACTCCATAAGGCAAGGATTCTCAATTCTTTATCAATTTTATTTATCATGTTTTTTATTAGCTTCATCAAATTTCTTAATGATGATGATTTATTTAACATCCTCATAGAGATTCATACCAAATTCAGAAAGTATTGTAATGAACACTCATTTTACCTCCTGCCTCTCAATGAAACCCTGCCGATCTAAAAACAAGCTTTAATTTTTGTGCATCTTAAATTATCCCAGCTAAAACTCTTCCTTATTTATCATCCCATCATCAATCGCCGCACTACGAAGAGGCTTTCTTTAACATCCTTATAAAGCTTTATACCAGATTCAAAAAGTGTAGAAATGACCACTCATTTTACCTCCTACCTCTCAATGAAACCATGCCGATCAAAAAATCAAGCTTTCCATTTTGTGCATCTTAAATAATTCCAGTTGAAACTCTTCCTTATTTATCCGTTCATCATCAATCACCACACTGTTAATATTCTTAACAGCTCATAGAGTGCTTCTATTTCACTAACACTAAAAATTGTCTCCCTTGAAAGAAGTTCAAGATCTTCTAGGCCTCTTGATTTTTTATGAAAATCAAGAACAAAACATGATAGCATGGAAGGGGACACATAATCACTAAAACAACGCATGTTGTCTTTGCACAATGATAAAGGAGAAGGAATAAGTTTTTAAGGTACATTTGTTTATGTTTCTTCAATCTACATATGATTTCAATATTCTCACCAATTTTTGGTGCATTTAAACTTATTTCTACGTTATTCTATAGCTTAAACAAATCACAACAGCGAATGTATCATGCACCTCATGAAATTAAATATTCAGGTCATTGTTCATATTATGTGAGGTATGATATCTTCATTTTCATGATTTTTGATGACTCGGTAAACATGCTGCCTCTGAATGAGGACTATTCTGTAAACATGCACCTGGGAATGGCATGGGCAGAAACATATATATGCACATACAAGTAAAATGAAAAATGGAAACTTGTGAATATATTGATGAATATATTGAAACAAGGAAATTACACTCACCAATATCTACAACAACATATATATTCATTATCTTCTGTTTAGCAGCAGCATAAATCTGAGCTGGGAAACTGGTGATGCTGGTGATGTTGCTGCAGATATAGGTATATTGGTTATCTAAGCAGAAATATATATGTTAATTTTCATTTAATTCTATATTAATGGATATATTACTTATTTTTAGCAGGGAAACTAGTGATGCTACTATTTGGAATAGAGGAAATTCTACTCACTTATATTGAAACAAGGAATTAATGTGGAAAACTAAAGCTTCCAGGTGCTGAAATTCCTCACAGCCTTGATGCAAAGGCAATTATTTGATCACGAAGGTATTCATTTTCATTATATCTATTAATATTTATCTATGTTTATAGCTTCATTCCAAGTCTTAAATCTCAAATTTTTCTTTATGTTCTTTTAAAACATTTTATCTCATAGCTATTTTTCATTTAATCACAAATTCTCCTTTTTCATTTACTGTCATTTATTTTATGATATACATAAGCACATATGATTTTGGTATGATGTTTTATACAAATGAATGACATTACTAAAAATATACTAGATATAGAGCCTCCATAAGCCATGGATTCTCCATTATTTATCAATATTTTCATCATGTTTTTTTATTATCTTCGTCAAATGTCTTAACAATTATCCTTTTTTTAACATCATCTAAAATATTCATACCAGATTGAGAAAGTGTAGCAATAACCATTCATTTTACCTCCAACCTCTCAATGGAACCCTTTCGATCAAAAAAAAGTGTTCCTTTTTGTTCCACATAAATAATTCCAGTTGAAACTCTACCATATTTATCAACCCATCATCAATCACTTCTCTGCTAATATTCTTAACAGCTCATAGATTGATTCTATTTCAATAACCATAAACATTGTCTTCCAGGCCTCCAGATTATTTATTCCAATCAAGAACACAACATGATAGCATGGAAGGGGATCACATAATCACTGAAACAACGCTTCATGGATTTCAACAATGATAAAGGAGAAGACATCAATTTTTAAGGTACATTTCTTTATATTTCTTCAATCTACATATGATTTCAATATTCTCACCCAATTTTGACACACTAAAACTTATTTATCATTTATTCCATAGCTTAATCAAATCAAAAAAGCGAAAGGATCATGAACCTCTCTATAGAAAAAACAGAAAAACCTCCGGTTGGTGTGGTGACAGGGATCCAACGATGAAGGAGAGACACCTCCAACAGGTCTCGGAGGCGTATTCAAAACACATGGTGTAATCTTATTGGACCATATGATGATACACATCAGGAAATTAAATAATCAAGTCAAGGTGAATATTATTTGAGTTATGATATCTGCATTTTCTTGATTTCTGATGACTCAGTAAACATGCAGCCTATGAAAGAGGACTATTCTGTTAACATGCATCGTGGGGATGGCATGAGTAGCAACATATATAAGAAACTACAAGTAAACTAAAAAGAGGAAACTGGTGAACATATTAATGAATTTATTGAAACAAGGAAATGAGACTCACCAATATCTACAGCAACATATATGTGCATTTTGTTTAGTTTAGCAACAACATATATCTGAGCAACAACATATATCAGAGTAGGGAGACTTGTGATGCTGGTGATGATACTGTAGATATAGGTATATTGGTTATCTGAGCAGCAACATATATGTTCATTTTATTTAATGGTATATTAATTAATATATTACTTCTATTTAGCAGGGAAAGGGTGATGCTTCTATTTTGAACAGAGCAAATGCCACTCACCAATATTGAAATAAGGAATTAATGTGGAAAACTACTACTTCTAGGTTCTGAAATTCCTCACATACTTGATGAAAAATTAATTTACAACATAGAGGAATCCATTGTTTCTATCATGGAACTATACATGATAAATAATATCTGTTCTATAAAAAAATATGTATTTTACTTATGGTAGCTCTAATGACCCAGTAGTGTGGGGCCAACAAAATTAGAAGCTTATATTTGGATGTTTCTGTTATTTCAGGTGATATTTAGGAATCTGGTTTGAGGAAATGTTTTTCTGGTATAAACATTAGTGGTCATCTTGGTGTTCGGTTAAACAAAAACATAAAATTTTACAGGTCTGTAGATTTCCCAATCATACTTTTCCTCAGTATTTGAGTCCATTTCTATATACATGTGGTAGTTTTTTGAGCATAAATGATTTTTCATTTTCAGGTACCAGAAAGACACTAATTTAGAAGGCATATTGATGAAAGTGAGCATAAATCGCTTTTCATTTTCTGGTTTCAGGGGATTGTTTTATTCCACTTTATTATAGTTATCATATTCTTTTTCAGATTTCAATCATGCTTTAGTTTATTATTTACATCTACCAATAATATTTCACAAGTTTGAATGATATCTGATTTATACTTTATTCATGATGTATCATTTTTAATAGGAGTAGCTCATTTTTTTCGTTGTCAGATTTTTCTTATGTGGCTAGATTCAGTGAATTACTTCCACCACCATAGTCATGATGAATGACATTCTTCATACCGCAAAAAGTTATGACATTCAAATCACTCCAATAGTTTCTATCACAAAAAATATTACTAGCATATGAACATATGATATTTTATAATCATATGGAATCATTGTAAATGATTCATATTCACTCCCAACATTCCTATTATTAATAATTACAAAACTTATGGTCAATAAAATAAGTATCCTTTTGTTGGTTCTTTACTTTATTGGCATTAATTGCGGGAGATGGGGTATACTCTAAAACTGATCCTGAAATATGTAAATAAATGTTGATTCATTCAACTTTTTTTATGCAGAAATTTATGTTTCTGGTGGAGGAAGAGAAGGCAAAAAATGATCCTAGCCACTCTGTAGTTTTGTAAACATTATAAAAATTCCAGTTATAGGATATAGAACATCTTACTATAGTTGAAACTACACATTATGTAACCTATATTCGTCAAATTCTTAACTTCTGTCCCCATGCAGTGTGTCTTTCTATATGTTTTATTCCATCATGATGTATTTTTCTTTGATATCTACATCCCTCATTCAATATTGTTCCACACACATGATGAATAGTTTCACTCCATTTTCTTTTTTCCCAAAGAGCCCACTCATTCAATTTATTATTATTTCACTTATTTTAACATTTCTCATTTTATTTTTTATGATCATTGTCTTATCTTTGAATTAGCTTTCAATTTTTATTTCAGTGCTAGAATTATAGTTATTGTGATCGAAATTAAAAATGATTTCTAATCTTCTTAATCAACATTTAAAAAATCATATACTTTTACTCTGTTTTTTCTTTGTCAACTATTTTAAAGGTGTCTTCATATTATATGAACTCATATTCCATTATCATACACCATTACTTTCTAATTAAAATTTATTCAACATTACTATTTTTATCAAATTTTATAAATACTAATCTCTTATTTAAATAAAAACCAGTAATCAAATATGTCGTGCAATAGCACGGGCGAGTACTAGTTAATTTAATGGTTCAGAAATTAGTTAAAATGTAATAGGAATCATTTTAATGAAAATTTATTGTTTTTTGAAAACTACTATATTCATTAATGGATGTATACTCTAACCTTTTAAAAATAATTTATAATTTATATTTATCAATATTATAGTTTTTTTTAGAAAAACTAATATTCATTTTTATATACATGTCAAAATAACCCCTTAGTGAATTATTCTCTATTTTTTTGAAAATGTTTATTTTTTGATGATTAGTGAAAAATAAATATTTTTCGTTGAATAATTCATTTCCATTTATATTTTTATAAATAAAAATTATATTTTAAATTGGTTTTAATATAAATATATCCATTATATATTAATTAATAAACATTAATCATTTAATTTATTTTTATTTTTACTCTTGATCTATTTTTGTAAAATTTTTGGACATTTTCTATTTGAAACCATGCATTCTAATCACATATATGAGATTAATTTTAAAATAAAATTATCTAATTATGATAATGAAATGAAGAGAAGTTGATTCCATATTTTTAAACTGCTTATTTATTGTCACCTAATATTGTTACATGTTGTTATTTTTTTTATGATTTCCAAAACCCTTATTTTTAACATGGTTTGGTTGTAGTTTGTTTAAGGGTTATTCTAATAAATTTTGAATTTTTTTTAATGTTTCTATGTTGTTCATGGATGGCTTGTGGTTTTCTCAATCCTTGTGACCTTCTTTTGAAATCTGTTCAAACCCATATAGTGTGTATTTCCACAGTTGTAGAATGGTTTAAAAAATCATGTGTATAACAAGTTGAATACATTCCCATGGAAAAACGGGGAACATGGTTTGTAAAACCATGTTACCCTACCACGGAAATCATTCATATGAGATTTTTAATCTGATTTTTAATTTCTAAAATTCTAAAAACCTCTTTTTAAGTGCTCGAACAGTCAAAACAATCCAATAGCATTATCTATGTAATGGCCTGGTCCTATATGGTTCATTACATTGTCAAAATTGTGTGCTTAGGTTGTAACGCCAGATACATTTATGAGAAATATTTTGTTTTTTATCAAAGTAATCTTTCACTACACACATCACAAGCTTGGCTTGCTTTACACGCAACCACGGCCTTCCTTAATAGCTTGTGTCGTATGTAATACTGAGTTTCACTAAACAGCGATATGATATTAAAATATTATTAAAACTAGCTGTTATGAATAGTAATAACCGCTTTTTGAAATTTTGTAAATTTTATTTTTCATAATGGACTTCATTTTTGGATTCAGAATATCGAATTTAGCTTAAGGTGAAATTTTGGTACTTTTCGGATAACTTTCATATTCTGATGAATAGTGAAAATTACTAAATTTTAATTAAAAAAACATCTTTTTTAATCGAAATAATTAATAGTGATAAATAATTAATTTCAGTGGTTTTAAAGTATATTTAGAATATACTTTTTCAATTTAATACAATGTTGTTCATTGGATGTAATTTCACATTTAAACCAGACATAAACAAGTGTCAATCTTTTGATAGTTATTATCTCTTAAAAACACGCTATTTGTTTTGACGACAGGAATTAATTTTTAAATTAGTTAATGTAACTGATATGTTTTCAATTTAGTAAAATAAACATCATTTATGAATTAAAAATATCAAATATAGCTTAGGCCTAATTTTTGGTATTTTTCGGGAAACTTTCATTTTTTGATGAATAATGAAACCACTAAGTGGTAGTTAAAAAAACTGAATTTTTCATAAAACGTAATTTTACCGCTTCTCTGAGTAGAATTTTGAAAATCCGAGAGACACGGTTAATATCAAGGACTAAAATTTGGTTCAATGAGATGAAAATAATTTTTTATGAATAGTAACTTTTTACTTTTTTACCACGGTTAAAAGTAAATAGGGTAATTTAGGGTAAAAGTGTTATTATTATTATTATCCTAACACATGTCCTCATTCTATTGGATAAGTGTAATTTGACCAAAACAAACCTTAGGAATAAAATATGACCATTTAGGCCCACTTGGATTAGATTAGGACATTTATTATCAATTTATTTAAAGAAGGGTTAAAATAGTTAAAATCAAAGTTTAATAACTAAATCATTTTTAATATAGGGTTATATATAAGATAAATTCGACTATAAATATTAATTATAAAGATAAAAAGATTTCCAACATAAATGGTTTTTTATTTGTAATTTTTAGATTTAAAATAATTTAATTTATTTATCATACAATGATGATGCAGTAATTATCTTATTAATGAAATATTGACATAACTGATGTTATAAATACCCAAATTAATGTAATTTGAGACTTTTTATGAATTACAATAATTTTATATGTTAATATTACATGTTAGTATTGATTTAATTAATTTTTTTCGAACTAATCATTCTGTTATGTGTTTCAAAAAAATCAATTACCAAATAGTGTCAAAATTGACATAAAATAGTTTTTAAAACAAATATTATATTATTAATTGTTATTATATTCCTAAAAATATAATGTTCGGCCAAGATACTTATATCTTGATAGTTTTATAATTAATGGAACACTATTGGGTCTCTTGGATGTATATGGTATGTTTATTAACTATATAATATAATAATACAAAGTGACATGGTAAATGCCAATCTAATTAACTAAGAGTTAAAACTAAACGATAAGGTTAATATAATGAACTAAACTTGTCTAAATTCTATTGGTTGATATGATGTCGACCCATCCCCACCTTAGCTTCTAAATATATCAATTTGGAGCTATTAAAAACCTAATTTTACTTTATAATAAAATAATATTTTTAGTTATTCCAAAGGTGCCCCTCTCCTCCCTTATAAAAAGGGCACCTCCTCCCTCTCTTCCTCACACCACTTTGAGCCTTCACGCTCGGCCAACCCCTGCCAATTTATCTTCTCCACTTCCCTAGAAACATCCTAGAGGTCCTGGTCTTCTTCAAATATCAATTTTATTACTCTAAGATGTGGTCTCAAAGAGGCACTTCAAAGAAGAGGTAATGTCCGTTACCGATTCTTTCAACTTTATATCTTCCTCCACTTCTTCTTCCATAGTTGTTTCATTATGAAGTAATAACATCAGTGTCACTCATATACTGATATGTTATTATATGTATGACACAACCCTATTTCACCATCTATCCATCCTACGGAAAATAAAATTACCGCGCGTGCGTACGTACGGAATATCGTCTCCACGTCGTTGTGTAATCTATTTTCCACCACCACCTTACTTGGATGGGTATAATTGTGTAAATAATTACTATATATGATTATTGTAATGTGATATTGATTATTAAATAGTATACATACACTCCAATACAATTCCACAATCATGGGAACAATATCATCACTCGTGCGTACGTACGGAATGCCGTCTCCACGATGTGATGCGACTCGTTCTACATGATCTTCATTGAATAATGATTATATAAATGAATTGAATGAATAAATATGATATATATTACACTAATAACATTTTGGAAATGAGGTATCTATAAACTAAAAAGATAATTAAGAATTTATTCGACAAAACATGCATAAGAACAAAAATTAATAAACACCTGAATAACAAGTAGTAATGAAATATTACTAATAATAAGTTAAGAATATGACAATATATGATATCATAAAAATAAGTATGATTCTGGAAATAATTCAATAACATTATTTAAATCATTATACAGGAGTTTTGGACACTTACGATGCAAATCAGACCTAAGGTAAGAGAAAATATCACAATCTCATTTTATCTGAGATTGTTTATACGTTGGTATTTACTATTGTGTATTTTATCATCCACATCCATGTTTCCTCAATATTTAATATTTCTTCCATCCACCTACAATTTTTTAAATCCAATTTTACCCTTCGTTTAGTTTTTAGTAAAAGATATGAAAGGAATATTTTGTCATTTTCGTACGAGGTACTTTTTGACTTTTTCGACAAAAGTACGAGAATAATGTTTTTTTAACTTATACAGCATGAATGGATTTTTAAAACATTATTTCAAAGAAGATTACTTTTCAAGTTCTCAAGTTTGTTTTTAATCAACTTCTTTTAGTTTAAAATTGTAAGACATGTTAAGAATGGAAAATGTTTTTGAAGTAAAAAGGATATTTTCCTCAAGAATGGAGTTCAAGTGTTTTATCAAAATTATTTTTCATCTATGATAATATTGGGTTCTGTTTCTATCCCTATTATTACATTGATTTCATTATGTTGTGATGGAATTATTTTTATTAATTCATTTATCTTATATGAATTGTTTTATGATGTCATGTTGTTTAAGAATCCCATTTTTTTATTACATGGGTTAGGCAATGATGTATGATTTATGATATTGTGGCACACATAAGAATGGTATCATTATGAGATTGGTGGGACATATATCTCCCTCCAATTCATTGGGTAAATATTTTATATCTCATGAGATAGACATGGCTGGAACGGAAGGTTAAATCGGTTTAGTGAAACAGGACTGAAACGAGGTGTGAACTCGGTTCAAAAATGGACTTTGTCCACTAAGATAGTCTTGGAAACGAGTCTTGACTGATAAGAAATGATTCTCTATGATTATGTGTGTATGAAACAAAGTTTCTTGTATTATGTTATGATTACTGGGATTACATTTCACTACTATGATTTATCCCATTTATGAAATTGTGAACTCTTTTGCAGGTTATGATTTCCAAAAGTTATGTTCTTATGTATATGATGTGATTGATATTTCTTTTTTTTTACCCTTACTTAGCATTTGAGCTCACCCTTTTGTATGTTTTCTTTCCCCATGTCAGGAGGAAGGTTATTAAGTAGGATATTCAAAAATGGACTCTAGATATGATGAACTAAATGGAAGGCAAAGTAGATGCTTTATGAACCAGTTGTTTATGATTCCTAGTTTCTTAAGGATCTATAACTATACGATCCTTTCCTGGTTTTGATATATGTTGTAATAAGTGTGCTTCAATTTTGATGTAATAACAATGTATGTAAATTATGGGTCGTTATAGTTGGTATCAGAGGAAAGCTTTAGTCAAACTTTGGAAATTAGGATGTGAAAGCCTTAGTAAGAACCCTAAGGATAAGTCTAAGCATAGAACACAATCATAGTATTTTAGAAATGGCCATGAATAACCTATGATAAGAACTTAAGTGTGAAATTTTATTCTTGATTATGTGGTTTTGCTATTATAATTAGTGTTGCTCACACTATTCTTCTTGGTTTTAGTCAATGGATGGAACCCGAAGGAAACATGTTAATGCGGAATGCGACGGGAAATGCAATGATTGTCCCCCTAAAAAACAAAACGTTATGGGAGATGGAATGAAATATCTTGTATCCATGTTCACGCAAATTTCCCAAGCTATGAATCATGCAGGACATCCAAATGAGCAAAGGAAGGAGCAACATTCTGTTGAATCCTTCATGAGGTAGTGTCCACCTTCATTCAGCGGGTCTTCAGATCCATTAGTGGATGAATAATGGATCAGTACCACTGAAAAGATATTTCCAGTTCTTCAATGTTCTGAACAAGATAATGTCATCTTAGCAGTGTATTGTTTGGAAGGTGATGCTGATCAATGGTGGAATCTTATTAAGAATACAATGCAAAGGGATGAAATTGAGTCCATGGAATGGGACGAGTTCAAGAACTTGTTTTTCAATAAGTACTTCCTGTGTATTCTCCGAACAAAGATGGAGAAAGAGTTTCTTGAACTGAAGCAAAAGGATGATGACTCTGTTGGTACCTATGAAGAAAATTTTACAAGACATGCAAGGTACGCTTCTAGTATTATTATCCAACCTGAGAGTAAGATCGATCGATTCTTTAGTGACTTAAAACCAAGTCATCAAAGGGACTTATCCATAAGAGACTTCAATAGCTATGAGGAAATCGTTCGATGTGCTCTCAAAGATGAGATGGAGATTGGAGTAACCCATCAGTCATATGGGTTTGATATGAAGAGGAAAATGGAATTCAAAGGAAAATATAAAGATCACACTGAAAATAAGATGAGTTTTCCCTTATGCTCAAAGTGTGGAAAAAAACATGGAGGGAGTTGTTTTAAAGTGACAAGTAAATGTTTCAAATGTGGAAAGGAAGGTCATCGGGCATTTTAATGCTACAATGATGGGAAGAAGTTGTCTAATGATGCAATAAAATGAAGGGATACATAGAATAAACCTACTACACTTCAATGTTTAAAGTGAAAGGAGATGGGGCATTATTCCAATCAATGCCCAAATCCAAGGGTTGATGATGATGGTTGACGTCAAAAAACTCTTAAGGCTAAAGACAATGGAAAGTCACATGAAATTTCTATCAGTGATGTGGAGTACGATAACGATGTGGTGAAAGGTACACGTACCATCCACTCTAAAGTAGAAAATGTTTTATTTGATTTTGGATCCACCCACTCATTTATTTCTGAAGAATTTTCTAAGAGTATCACCATATTACCTCAACAATTAGATGTTTAGTTAGTTGTGACAACCCCTAATTGCACAACAGTCACATCAAAAGTTTATAATTATTCCCCGATTGAAGTTTGTGGGAAAGTGCTTCCTGAAAATCTTGTGATCCTTCCTATAGTAGAATTTGATGTGATTCATGGCATGGATTGTCTTTCTTTATATGGAGCTCATATCAATTTCTAAATAAGGGAAGTCACATTTCATATTCCAGATCAATCTATGATCGTCTATCGATGCAAGGATGAACATAACCTTCCAGTGGAAATTTATTCTATCTTATGGGTCTTGATTCCACTAAATGAAGGTTATTTTTCTGAAATGGTTGGAGGGAAACTCATGATTAAGAATATTCCCATTGTATGGGAGTTTGACGATGTCTTTCCGGAGGAATTTCCAGGTCTTACACGAAATCGTGAAGTTGAGTTTTCAATAGAACTCGTACCTGGTGCTTTGCCTATTTCAAAGACACCTTATAGAATGACACCAATTGAGTTGCAGGAATTGAAGAAGAAACTCCAAGAGAATCTTGATAAAGGATTCATACGCCCTAGTGCATCACCATGGGGAGCACCTGTTCTATTTGTTAAGAAGAAAGATGGATCAATGAGACTCTGCATTGATTATCGAGAACTTAACAAGATCACTACCAAAAACAAATATACTCTCCCATGTATTGATGACTTATTGGACCAACTACATGGATCTCAATACTTTTCCAAGATTGATCTTCGTTCAGGGTATCATCAATTAAGGTTCAAAAGGGAGGATATACCAAAGACGACTTTCCGTACGAGGTATAGACACTATGAATTTATAGTGATGACATTTGGTATTACTAATGCCCCTGCTATCTTCATGGATCCGATGAATAGAGTATTTAGAGACTATCTTGATCAGTTTGTGGTAGTCTTTATAGACGATATTCTTGTCTATTCAAAGAGCAAGGAAGAACATGAAGATCACTTGAGAATTGTATTGAAGACCCTAAGAAAGCAGAAGATTTTTTCCAAATTTACCAAGTATGAATTTTGGCATAAAAAATTGCATTTTTGGGTCACATAATATCAAAAGAGGGGATATCTGTAGATCCAGCAAAAATAGAGGTTATCGAAAGATGGTCGAGACCAACAACAGTAACTGAGATCTGAAGTTTTCTTGGTTTGTCTTGATATTATCGACGTTTTTTGAATGATTTTTCACGATTATCTAATCCAATCACCAGGTTGACTTGAAAATGAGTTCTGTTTGTTTGGACGGAGGAATGTGAAGAGAATTTCAAGGAGTTTAAAAGAAGGTTATCCAGTGCACATGTACTCACACTTCCTTGTAGTAGAGAAAGGTTTGTGATCTACAGTGATGCATCCAAGAAGGGATTGGGGTGTGTTCTTATGCAAAATGATATGGTGATATCTTATTCCTCACGACAGTTGAAAATCCATGAGCAAAATTACATAACTCATGATTTGGAGTTAGCTACGGTAATCCTTGAATTAAATATTTGGAGGCATTATCTTTATGGAAAAAGGTGACATTTATACTGATCATAAATTTTTAAAGTATATTTTCAAACAAAAGGAGCTGAATATGCGCCAAAGAAGATGGTTGGAGCAGATTAAGGATTAGGACAGCTCAATTCATTACCACCATGGGAAAGCAAACAAGGTGGATGATGCATTAAGGAGATAAGACCATGCCAGTTTATCCATGATGCAGATCACAAATGATCCAATATTTATGGATTTACAAAGGATGGATCTTGGAATTATAATGGAAGGGGGAAATCATATCTTTCCCAAATTAATGTTCAACCATCTATACATGTGAAGATTAAAGAGGCACAGAAAAAAGATGTAGATTTACAAAAGATGGTGAGAAATATTCCAAAATTCATCCTTGATTGTGAGGGGATAATAAAGTTCAAGAATCAGGTTTGTATACCTCCCATCCCAGAATTAAAGGAGCTGCTGGATGAGGCTCATAGTTCTTCATTCTCTATTCATCCTAGAATCACAAAGATGTATAGGGATCTGAAAGAATACTTCTGGTGGGATGGCATGAAAAGAGAGTTGGTGAATATGTCTCTTGATGCTTGGTTTGTCAGCAAGTTAAAGCTGAGAGATATAAGTATAATGGGATTTTACAACCATTACCCCTACCCAAATAGAAATGGGAAAACATCAATATGAGCTTTTTCACAGGACTTCCAAAAACATCCAAAGGCAATAATTCTATCTGGGTCATAGTTGATCTTCTTACAAAAACTGCACATTTCATTGCTATTAGAGAGGATTTCTCTCTGGAACATCTTTCCAGGATATATGTAAAGGAAGTGGTAAGATTTCATGGAGTACCACTTTTTATTATGTCTGATCGGGATCTGAGATTTACCTCGATGTTCTGGAAAAGTCTTCAGCATACTCTAGATACAGAGTTAAGTTTCAGCACTGCTTATCATCCTCAAACAGAAGGTCAGTCTGAGAGAACAATTCAAACTCTAGAAGATATGTTGAGAGCTTGATCTATGGATTTCAAAGGTGGTTTGGATCATTGCCTACCTTTGGTGGAATTTTCTTATAATAATAGCTTTCACTCTAGTGTTCAGATGGCTCCTTATGAAGCTCTCTGTGGAAAGAAATGTAGGACTCCAACTTGCTGGGATGATGTTCGGGAAAGAAAGCTATTAGGACCTGATCTTGTTGATGAGATTGTAGAAACGGTCCGATCTATTCAACAACACATAAGAGCAGCTCAGAGTCGACATAAAAGTTATGTAAACAACCGAAGAAAAGACCTAGAGTTTGAAGTGGGTGATAAAGTGTTCTTACGAATATCTCCCTGGAAGAGGATCATGAGATTTGGAAAGAAGGGGAAGTTGAGCCCTAGATATATCGGTCCATTAGAAATACTGGATCGTGTTGGAAAGGTAGCTTACCGATTAGAGATTCAACCGAATATCTCTCAAGTTAATGATGTGATCCATGTATCTCTCCTGAGAATGTACATACCTGATCCTTCACATTTACTTAGCTCAGAAGTTGTACCGCTGGAGCAAGATCTTTCTTATGAAGAACAGCCGATAGAGATTCTGGATCATAGCAAAAAATTCATATGAAACAAGACCAATCGATTGGTTAAAGTTTCATGTAGGAACCAGCAATTATAATAAGCTACATGGGATCTTGGGGATATGATGAGGGAAAGGTATCCTCGTCTGTTTGTTACAAAGTGACGAATTTCGAGGGAAAAATTCATTTTAAGGGGGGTAGAATGTAACGCCCAAGACATTTATGAGAAATATTTTGTGTTCATCAAAGGAATCTATCACTACACACAACAATTTCTTGGCTTGATTTACACGCAACCGTGGCCTTCCTCAATAGCTTGCGTCGTACGCAATACCGAGTTTCACTAAACAACAATATGCTATTAAAATATTATTAAAACTAGCCGTTATGAATATTAATAACCAATTTTTTAAATTTTGTAATTTTTTTTTCAAAATGGACATCATTTTTGGATTCAGAATATCGAATTTAGCTTAGGGTGAAATTTTGGTACTTTTCAGATAACTTTCATATTCTGATGAATAGTGAAAATTTCTAAATTTTAATTAAAAAACAACATTTTTAATCGAAATAATTAATGGTGATAAATTATAAATTTGAGTGGTTTTAAATTATATTTAGAATATATTTTTACAATTTAATACACTGTTGTTCACTAGATGTAATTTCACATTTAAACCAGACATAAACAAGTGTCAATCTTTTGATAGTTATTATCTCTTAAAAACACGCTATTTGTTTTGACGACGGGAAGTAATTTTTAAATTAGTTAATGTAAATGATATGTTTTGAATTTGGTAAAATAAACATAATTTTTTAATTCATAATATCAAATATTTCTTAGGCATAATTTTTGGTATTTTTCTGAAAACATTCATTTTTTTGATGAATAGTGAAACCACTAAGTGATAGATAAAAAAACTGAATTTTTCATAAAACATAATTTTAAAACTTCTGTGAGTAGAATTTCGAAAATCCGAGAGACACGGTTAATATCAATTACTAAAATGTGGTTCAATGAGATGAAAATAATTTTTGGTGAATAGCAGCTTTTTACTTTTTTTTACCACGGTTAAAAGTAAATAGGGTAATTAAGGGTAAAAGTGTTATTATTATTACCCTAAAACATGTCAAAATTCTATTGGATAAGTGTAACTCGACCAAAAACAACCTTAGAAATAAAATATGACCATTAGCCCCACTTGGATTAGATTAGGACATTTATTATCAATTTATTTAATGAAGGGTTAAAATAGTTAAATTCAATGTTTAATAACTAAATCATTTTTAATATAGGGTTATACTTAAGATAATTTCGACTATAAATATTCATTAAAAAGATAAAAATATTTCCAACATAAATGGTATTTTATTTTTAATTTTTAGACTTAAAATAATTTAATTTATTTATGATACAATGGTGATAATGTAATTATCTTATTAATGAAATATTTACATAACTGATGTTATAAATACGAAAATAAATGTAATTTGAGACTTTTTATGAATTCCAATAATTTTCTATGTTAATATGACATGTTATTATTGATTTAATTAATTTTTTTCGAACTAATCATTCTGTTATGATTTTCACAAAAATAAATTACCAAATTGTGTCAAAATTGACATAAAATAGTTTTTAAAAACAATATTATATTATTAATTTTTATTATATTTCTAAAAATCTAATGTTCGGTCAAGATACATATATCATGATAGGTGTATCATTAATTGACCACTTGGGGGTCTCTTGGATTGATATGGTATGTTTATTAACTATATAATATAAAACTACAAAGTGACATGGTAAATGTCAATCTAATTAACTAAGAGTTAAAACTAAAAGATAAGGTTAATATAATGGAATAAACTTGTCTAAATTTTATTGGATGAGAGGCTTTTGACCCATCCCCACCTTAGATTCGAAATATATTAATTTGGAGCTACTAAAAATCGAATTTGACTTTATAATAAAATAATAGTTTTAGTTATTCCAATGGTGCCCCTCTCCTCCCTTATAAAAAGGGCACCTCCTCCCTCTCTTCCTCACACCACTTTGAGCCTTCATGATCTGACAACTCCGTCCAATTTCTCATCTCCACTTCCATAGAAACATCCTAGAGGTCCTGGTATTCTTCAAAGACCAATTTTATTGCCCTAAGAGGAGGTCTCAAAGATGCGTTTCAAAGATGAGGTAATGTCCGTTACCGATTCTTTCAACGTTATTTCTTCTTCCACATCTTCTTATTTAGTTGATTCATTATGAAGTAATAAAATCAGTATAACTCATATAAGTATATGTTATTATATGTATGAAACAACCCTATTTCACCATCTATCCATCCTACAGAAAACGAAATCACCGCACGTGTGTACGTACAGAATACCATCTCCACGCCGTGGTGTAATCTATTTTCCATCACCACCTTACTTGGATAGGTATAATGGTGTATATAATTACTATATATGATTATTGAAAAGTGATATTGATTCTTAAATAGTATACATACACTCCAATACAATTCCACGATCATGGGAACGATATCATCGCTCGTGCATACGTACAGAATACTGTCTCCACGATGTGATGCGACTCGTTCTACATGATCATTATTGCATAATGATTATATAAATTAATTGAATGAATAAATATGATATATATTACACTAATACCATTCTCTAAATGAGGTATCTATAACCTAAAAAGAAAAATAAGAATTTATTCGACGAAACATGCATAAGAACAAAAAGAAATAAACACCCGAATAACAAGTAGTAATGAAATATTAGTAATAATATGCTAAGAATATGACCATATATGATATCATAAAAATATGTATGATTCTGTAATAAGTCAATAACATTATTTAAATCATTATACTAGAGGTTCGGACACTTATGAAGAAAATCGGACCTATGGTAAGGGAAAATATCACAATCTCATTTTATCCGAGATTGTTTATATGTTTGTATTTACTGGGGTGTATTTTATCATCCACATAAATTTTTCCTCAATATGTAATATTGTTTCCATCCACCTACAATTGTTTAAATCCAATTTTTCCCTTATGTGAGTTTTTATAAAAAGATATGAAAGGAATCTTTTGTCATTTTTCGTACGAGGTACTTTTTGACTTTTCTGACAAAAGACGAGGAGAATGTTTTTTTAACTTATACGACATGAATGGATTTTTAAAACATTATTTATAAGAAGCTTACTTTAAAAGTATTCAAGTTTATTTTTAATAAAAAAAATTTTGTTTAAAATTTTAAGACATGTTAAGAAACGAAAATGTTTTTGAAGTAGAAAGGATATTTTCCTCAAGAATGGAGTTCAAGTGTTTTATCAAAATTATTTTCCATATAAGAAAATATAGGGTTCTGTTTGTATCCCTATTATTACATTGGTTTGATTATGTTGGGATGGAATTATTTTTATGAATTCCTTTATCTTATATGATTTGTTTTATGATGTCATGTTGTTTAAGAATCCCATTTTTTTATTACATGTGTCATGCAATGATGTATGATTTATGATTTTGTGGAACACATAATAATGGTATCATTATGAGATGGGTGGGACCTATATCTCCCTCCAATGCATTGGGTAATGATTTTATATCTCATTATATAGACATGGCTATAATGGCAGGTTAAACCGGTTCAGTGAAACATGACTGAAATGAGGAGTGAACTCGGTTCAGAAATGGACTTTGTCCACTAAGATAGTCTTGGAAATGCGTCTTGAATAATAAGAAATGATTATCTATGATTATGTATGTATGCCACAAAGTTTAATGTTTTATGTTATGATTATTGGGATTACATTTCACTACTATGATTTATCCCATGTTATGAAATTATGATCTCTTTTGCAGGTTAAGATTTCCAAAGGTTTTGTTCTTATGTATATGATGTGATTGATATTTCTTTTGTTTACCCTTACTGAGCATTTGAGCTCACCCTTTTGTATGTTTTCTTTCCCCAGGTCAGGAATAAGGTTATTAAGAAGGATATGCTAAAATGGACTCTAGATATGATGAAATAAATGGGAGGCAATGTAGATGCTTTATGAACCAGTTGTTTATGATTCCCAGTTTCTAAAGGCTCTATACCTATACAGTCCTTTCCTAGTTTTGTTATATTTTGTAATAATTGTGCTTCAATTCTGAAGTAATAAAAATGTATGTAAAGTACGGGTCGTTATATAGGTTGTTCTATGAGGCAACGATGGCTCATTTCATGAGTTTTCCAACATTCTAGTTTTTTCATCGGTGACCTAGGGGATCGGAGTTGGTGGCTCAGTGAATCAGTGTTAGCGACTCATGTTTTTGGTTTTAGTGACTCATGGGGTTGGTGTCAGTGAGACTAGGAATCGATGAGTCATGGCATGAGTGATTCAGGGAGTCGTGGAGTCCGGTCATGAGTGAGTTATGTAATAGGTTAGTCAGGACTTCAGTGAGATAGGGATTTAGGGATTCAGGGCATCAATGAGATAGATAATTAGTTCTTTAGTGTGTCAATATGTTTGGGTGTTGATTTGTCTGGTTTCAATAGATCTACGACAGTAACTCGGCATCAACAACATTTCCTTTCTGACTAGCTATTAGTGTCTCCTTTTCTGTGACCCACCCTTTGGTAATTAATTGTTGGTGCTGTAGGCTAACTATCAGTGGCCCACCCCTCACAGACCATTGAATGGACTTAAGGCCTTATTTTAATTGATTTTTGATAAACCCCTTTCATGTTTTATAGGGGAACCCCAACAAGTGTGGTAGGATTAGATAATACATTTCCTCTACGCTTGGATACATTAAATGGTCGGTCAGACTTAAGAAAATCATTAATATTATGACTACATGAAACTTCCCCTCACTTGTTTTTCCAAATTTTTCCTGTTTCACCCCTCATTCATTTTATTTGATGTAAATCAATTTTAAAGCCTTGTTTAGGAATTTATATGGGTGTTTCAAAGGATATTAATTATATCATTAATCTTTTAATTCTCCAAGGGCATTTAGAGAGTGAAACCAGATGATCTTGGCCATCATATGACATTAATGGCCTTAGAACAATTTCCTTTCATTCATATAGGATATTCCATTTCTAAATATAATGTCCTCTCTTATCATTTCTCTTGGTTCCTAAAAAACATTTCTTCCCAAGTCTTGTCGTACCCATTAACTATAGCCCCACTCCCCCTCAATTTTCCATGTAATCCCATTCTCATACAACCCCTCTATTTTTGGGAAAGGAGGAGTTCTACGGACCTATTGTTCCTGGTAGGGCTTTTCCATCATCTCTCCCTAATTTTGTATCATGAGGGGTGGTTGTAATTATATCTTCTAATAGATATGTATAAAATAAATTTGATGAGGATAATAAGAAGTAATAAATGGATATTGGGAAAATATTAAGGATCACATGCTTTTATCTATTATCATTGATCTATAATGTGAATTGTATGTGTTGTAGCCCTCTAAAAATCATTTTCATTGGTGGTCTTTTCATGAACACCCATGATGCTTCATGATTATTGTTGTTATCTCTGGAAATTAATATAAACATAAAATCTGATTAGTCATGTATAACTAGTTATGTGAAAAGGATTCTATATGATCAAATATGATTTGTGATAACCCTATTTTATCAATGTGTAATTTAAGAACCATAGATGATTAAATCCAAATTCACTCATATTGTTTTGGTGTGGAATTATGTTGTGTAGTCCTTGATGTGTTTTCTTTTTTATGATGATTATATGGTGGTGTAGTTAGTGGAATATTTGTGGGAATAGCGGTGTCCAGAGGAGTTTTTTATATAATAAATTTCTCATATGTGTGTGTAGTGGGGATGTTGTTTAGTGGTGGTTGTTGTGGGATTTCTATATGAGGAGGTGAAGAAGGTGTGATGGAATCACATGTTGAGATATTGATTGATTTTGGAATGGATGTACATGTTATTCACTGAGATTGCATCTAGGAAATGGTTGGGAACCCGGACAGTAAGACTACATAGTGTCCTTATTTCATGTTTGTGAGGGATAGAATGGGTTACCTTACCATTATCACTTTGTTCCCTATTTAGCATGTGATGTGGATGGTATGGTGATTTCACATTATAATTTTTGAATTTTTTTTTAGTTTCCCATGTAGGGTTGGAAATATATAAATGAATTATATGGTAATTCAAAATGATAATTGGTTATGTGAATTGTTCGGGGGTATGTTTTGAGTTGGCCTTGTAGTGAAGAGGTGTTCGAGCGACTATCATTCATGGTGGTACGTGCATATAGGGGAAGCAATTTATAGTGGTTTTCAGTGGGATGGTTATATGTTTTGAATTACATAGTATGTTATTAGTGTTAATTACATATATATGTGTGTGTGTGTGTGTGTGTTTTATATTCACACCCCATATGTGTTGATCTCCATGTTGTGAAAACTCACATTTTTATCGGAGAGGGTTTTGTTCCCAACATCCCAGTAGAAGGATGGATGGATATTTTTTGACATTATTCCACAGATCCTCTTCCTATTTTTTTACCGTTCATGAGTATCTAGACATGATTTACTATCTTTAGGGTTACCATAAACCAAGATCCTTTGAGTATGTTGTGTTGTTGATGAAAGTCCGTAGTATTTTTTGGTGATGATTTTTTCTTAGGTGTCTTAAGAATGAGGCCCATGTGTTTTTGGGAAACAATGATGGTTGTTGAGGCCTTGGTGTCTGTAGGGGGGTATGTCTATGGTTTGTTGCCCAGGTGATTGTAGGGGTAGGTTGTGGCAGTGGGACTAAATTTTGGAAGAGCAGTAGCATTAAAACATTTTCCATTATGAATGAGTCATTAACCTATAATGAGTGGTGCAGGGTACCCAAATATTTATGTGCTTATTATATTACATTATTTGATTTGGGTTACTTGTTGAGTGTACCTTGTGGGTGTTGGGTGGTCAGTATTCCATGATTGGTGGTGTCGGGTTCGGTAGATATTATCATAGGGTAATAATTATTATTCTAACACGTGTGCATGGGTGACAATGGGTTTTCCTTTAGGGTATACTTTTATGGGTACCCAACATATGTAAAACAATTTCAGGTTTCCTAACAGTTTACATGGATCGTGTTTGACCTTACTAACATGGATGTTAGTGATATTTTCAAGGCGGTTTCTTAGTTTAATTTTGTTTCTAACTTTGGATATTTATTTTTATTTCATGTATTTTTTAATTAAAAATGCATTTGGAATGGATTCTGGTTTTATTATATATATATACAAACACACACACACACACATATATATATATATATCATCGAGTTATGTGGGGTTGATATATCTAATATTCCACTATTGGTTACTATAAATGTGTCTTGCCTCCCTTTTTTTGAAATTACTATACCTTTGGTGATGGTCTCCATCCTGAGACCTATTGGAAGCAGGACATGAGGGTCATCATCACTCATTAATCTTAATGAAGGATGGTCTTAACTTATTTTCATCGCATACCTCATCTAGAAGAAGGCAGTTCATGACACAATTGTATCAAAGGCTAATGGTAGAGAGGCAGGATGGAGTTTGGAGTTAGGCACATTGAGGATTTCATGGGTTGGTAGGGAAATAGTGTTAGTTGATCATGGTGAATGATATATTCCATGGAATATTGACTTGGACATAGAATTTTATGTCCCCCCATTATTCGATGCAAGGACACTGAGTGTACTGAACAACCATGTGAGGCTACAACATTTTATGGGTAATGACACTATGAAATGTATATATCCACCATGATGTCTTTTGCTATTGTTTGTTATAATTATTTTCAGGATATTTAAATAAATAATGAGCTAAAATTTATCGTATCAGAAAATTTTATACTACAGGGGGTTAAGAGTTCCTTGTTTTCCTTTTATCTATGGCTCCTAGACGTCTCCCGTGTGTGCTTCGAGCAGTAGATGGTTAGCAGGTTCACCCAATTGACCAATAGAGAGTCCCCCTAGTAGAGGGGGATGATCAGTGGAAGAGAAATCATCATGATTTCTAGCATAAAACAATGAGAAAATACGAGGGATGTTTCATGGACATAGAGAGACTTCCCATTACATTGGTGATGAGTACACCATTATATGGTCATACCAAGTTAATTAATGTTTTCTTGATATGTAGACTGATGTTGGGGTGACATAAATCTAGTGGTGATATGTTTTTATAATAGATGTAGTGAAAAAATTTATTCCTTGGAATCAATTTTTTTGTTTTTGGTGGGTGGTGTTATCGACACCTTCCAAAGTAGAGTCATGTGTTAAGAGGTGAAAGGGTAGCATGTAGCTTCTGTTGGAAATAAGATATTTCATATAGGTCTTTGGATTATAGATAAACATCTATCCTTTTTATTCTATCTATCAGTGGGATTTATGGATGTAGAGATGGTGGAGGATCCAGGAATTGTTAGATAGTTTCTCTATTTTTTCCCTAAGGAGGTTGTGACTCTCCCCCTCGACATGACGTTGAGTTCAAATTAGACTTATAACCCAATGGTAGTACAATATTGAAGGATCCTTATAGTATGTCACTATCTGAGTTGTTTGAGTTTTTATTCATATTTACAATATGATGAATATGGGTTTCATTCAACCTAGTGTGTGGTCATGGGGTGCTATGATCTAGTTTGTGAAGAAGGAAGATGGTGGTCTTAGGCTTTTCATATAATATCAATGAATATATAATGTAATAGTCAAGAATTGTACCCCCTCTCTCAAGGATAGATGATATATTCAACCTGTTATATGGGATCATTTTTTCCATGATTGACCTATGGTCTAAGTATCACTAGTTGTTGTTTAAAGAGGGTGACCTTCTAAAGACTGCTTTCAGGTGTGTGAATGGGAACTTCACGTTTTTTGTTATGGTTTTTGGTCTTACGAACACACATACCTTGTTCATGGGTATTATGAACTCTATATCTCTTGAGTAACAAGACTTTTTCATTTTATAATTCATCATGGACATCCTAATCTACTCGAATATATAAGAGGATCATACGGAGCATTCCAGTACTGCAATAGAAGTTATTCGACACCACCAACACTATGAAAAGTTATCCAAGTGAATATTTTGGAAACATGGGATCCAATTACTTTTACAAGTGGTGTCCTAGAAGGGTATATCAGTGAACCCATAAAAGTTCAAGGAAGTCATTTTTTGGGTAGTACCCATGAATATGGTAGGGATTCACATTTTTCTTAGAATAATAGGATACTACTATATATGCATACAATATTTCATCTGAGTAACAGATGTATTGATGAATCTAACTAAAAAAGGCCATTCATTTTTGTGGATATATTAGTGAGAGGCATAGTTGGATATCTAAAGGGGGTTTTGTTCAGTGCTCTTGTGCTCAGGCTTCTAGAGGTAGGGGTGATATTATAGGTGGTTGGTGGTGATTCCCATCTAGGCATGGGATGTGTGCTGATGCAACAATGGGGAGTAATCTGTTATGGGTCTATGCAGTTATCTCTTCATGGAAATAATTATTACACCAATGATTTGTAACTAGTATCATTCATGTTCTCACTAATTCTATGGAGACATTACCGCATTTGGGAGAACTTCGTGGTCTTCATTGATCACATGACCTTGATGTACTTATTTTCCCAGTGAGACCATAAGTTTATATAGAAATGATAGATTTAGTTTTTATAGGATAACATATTTTATATCTCCCACACCTAAGGAACGTAGATTTTTACTAATTCATTGAGCATGAATTCATGAAAGGAAATTGTTTTGGAATCTATAGACGTAAGGATGGTGATGATAGATATGGCCAGATTGCACTTATATGCAGGTATGGATGTAGTAGAGGCTTCATATTTCCAAAGACAAAGTAGTCTTCTCTTAAGATAAAGTTGGAAGGGTTCATGTACGGAGATATAGAGGTAGAGGTGACAAATGTTCATGGTGACTTGGGTGATTCACCAGATGGATGGTTGAGGGATGTCCATAATCTGATGTTGTTATATGAGAAAAAGTTTTTTCTAGTTGAAATGAACAACGGTATCCTACATGTGTTTCATTGCTCACCTATATAGGCAAAGCCAGAAATATCCATATTTTAGCATGGATTGAGGGACCAGTCTTGTGGCCTAGGATGAAGCGGTCAGTGGCGGAGATTGTGGCAACATGCTTAGTGTTCTAGAAAGTGATGGTTGAGTAGCGTATTGCTGGTGGTTTGTTACAGCCCTTATATTTCACTGATTTGAAGAGGGATGACCTTTCAATGTATTTTATCATAGTATTACCCAGGGATCATAGATTATGTGATGTTATTTTTGTTTTAGTGGATCCATTGGCGAAATTTGATAACTTATTTGTGATCAAGGAATCGAGTGTAGTGGATTCCATATAATTGTTGCATGTGGATGAGGTGGTGTATCTGCATGGATTTCAAAAGTCCATTGTCTCAAATGTAGATACACATTTTACAAATTGATTATAGAGGGGATTTAAGAATTCATTTAAAACTCAGTTACATGTCATCATTTCCTTTAACTCTCAGAAATATTGTAAAATAGATCTGACCATGAAGATGTTGGAAGACATGATGCTAGAATGTGTCTTGGATTGTTTTGGGTCTTGGTTGCCACATTTTATCTTGGTAGATTTTTATTATAGTAGTATATATCACTATTACATTGGTATTTATTAGTTCAATGCTCTATATGTGTGGTCGTTCAATTCTCCCTTTTTCTGGGTGAATGTTGAGGAAAAATATTTTATTGGGTCAGACATAGAGTATAGTATGACAAAAAATTTGCAGCTTTTCTATGAGAGGAAAATGTTTGAAAATAGAATTATAATTCATATGCTGACCACAGGAGATTTTTTTTGGTGTTATAGGATGGGTACCACGAATTTTTGAGGGTTTCCCCTCAACATTAGATGTAGTGGTTTAACCGAGGGAGTAAGCATGCTCCCATGTTCATCGGAACCTTCTAGATGATAGGATGAATTGGTGAGGTGGAATTTCAACTGGAATTTCCACTATAGTTGAATGGGTAGATAATGTATTTCATGTCTCCCAACTTCATCAGTATCTTCACAATGACTCCCATGTCATTGTTTGTGGAGTGAAGGATATCAAGGATGGTGCACCATTTGTGGATTGACTAGTGGAGATCCAGGATTATTGGGATAATGTGATATGTTGAAGAACCATTACTTTGGAGGCATTGTGTCTTCAAGGGGAGTACTTGGGACTGATAGGGGTAGACGTGTGCTATGTACCTATAGTTGTTTTGTGTTTTCCTCATGTATTTTTCATTGTTATTTAATAGATGATCCTTATTTTCTATGTGATGTGTTAATTAAATTTAATGAGATGTATGATAATGTTATGATATTTGAGGAGGGTAGGACCTGATCCTTAATGAAGATGCATTAATGTTTATGTGACTAAACTAATGTGTGAGAGTTTGTGCCACCTAGACTAGAGAGTATCCTGACATGGGGAAGGAATCCCCTAATTTAGTTATTTGGCAGTGGGAATTTAAGTTCATGGGTTGTTTGTATTGTGGTTTTTCGGTTATAAAATCTCAAAGGAAGTGTTCTTAGATGTTGATTTTAACTCCAATGATGTGGTTTTTCCTTGAGAGGTATCTTACATTGTTTTTTTCAGACCCCACTTTCATATATGTTTGGTTTTGAAATCTCAAGGCTGATAATAGTTTTAGAGGTATCTAATTTAATGTAATGGACCTCCATGGACTATTACTTTCTCAAAATATAGTGTTTAGGGTGTTATGAGAGAAAATGGTGGCTTATTTGAAGAGTTTTCCAAATTTCAAGTTTTTCCATTGGTGAAATAGGGCATCACTGTCAGTGACATAGGGTGTCAGTGTTAGTGACATAATGTGTCAGTGTCGGTGAATCGGTGGGTTTGATTTGGTGAATTAGGGTATTGGTGTCGATGACTCAGGGAATCAGTTTCAGTGAGATAGGTAGTCTGTGAGACATGGAATTAGTGATTCTGGGAGTTAGTGTGTTTGGGCATCGTTCAGTTAGGTAATCGATGAGTAAAGACATTAGTGATTCATGTGGTTGGTGATTCATGGTGTTTGTGATTCCAGGAAATGGTGAGACAAGGTGTCAGTGAGTTAGGGAGTCAGTGAATCAGGGTGTCTTTGAGGCAGGAATCAGTAGCTCAACATCCATAACATAGATTCGATAGCTCAACATCATTAACATTGCTTTAGAAGCTCTGCATCAATCACTCGCTATCTGTGGCTCACTCTCAGTTACTCACCCATCGACGACTCACTTTCGGTGCCATTGGATTTGTTTCAGTGACTCACCCATCATTGTCTCATTTCCAGTTTTCCCTTTTTTCCACATTCAGCCATCTTATATTTTATTTAACATAAATCTAGTTTTAATCATTATTTTTTGAATATCTATGGGTGTTTCAAATAATATTAGTTATATCTTAAATATCTTAACCCCTTGTAGACTTTGATATAGTCAAATCTTGTGATCTTGGCCACAATTTGACTTTATGACCTTGAAATCATTTCCTTGTATTGACATAGAATCTTGAATATCTAAATCCATGGTCCTATATTCATACTTCTCTTGGTAAATGGCAAAATTTTCTTTCCCCAATAATCCATGAACCTGTGTTGTAGCTCCCCCCCTCTTTGGTTTTCCATGGAATCTGTTTCTCATGCCACCCCTCTGTTTTAGCACAAGGTGGTTTTTTGGTCGCTAATTGTTCCATGTAGAGATTATCCTTTCACTCTCCCTAATTATTTATCATCAGTGGGGGGTACTTATGTCCTCATTTAGATATATATGAAACCAATTTATAGAATATAATAGGAAAGAATAAATGGGTATAGAGAAAATATTGGTGATCAAATTATTTTATCTGTTATCATTGATATTTAATGTGAATTGTAGGGGTTGTAACACTCAGAAAATAATGGACATTGGTATTATTATATCGTTCAATCATGATGCTTTATGATTACTGTTGATTATATTTTGAAATAATTGTAATCATGAAATATGATTAATCATGTATACTTGGTTAAATTAAAAGGATTCCCCACGATCATACATGATTTATTATAACACATGATTATAAAAGGGGAATTAATGAACCTTTTTGGAGAAATCAAAATAACCTCATGATGGTTATATAGTGGTTCTTTTTGTAGTATGGTTGATGTTACATTGATGGGAATAAATATTGGTTATGTGAGAAGGGTACGTTATTTTTTTCATTGAGGTTGTGGTTTAATGGTTGTTGTTGTCAGATTTTTGTATGATGTGGTGCAGAGATGTGATAGAAAATCAGTTTGAATGATTGATTGATTGTGGAATGGATGGACTTCTTATATAGTGGTAATACATTTGGGTATTCATTTGGATGTGGAGAAGTAGGATCGGGTTGTGTCATGATTTCTGGATTATGAGTGATAGAATGTGTGCCCTTGCTATTAGCACTTTGTTCATTGTTGGTCATAGGCATTGGATGGTATGGTTGCATCACCTAATAATGTTTATAGAATTTGGTAGTTTCTTGGTTTAGAATGGAAATAAAAAAAATTAAATATTTGATAATTCAAACTGATAATTGGTCAAATGAATTAGCTTGGGGTATGTTTCATGTTGGGGCTTGTAGTGATGTGGCATTCATGTGGCTATAATTTCTGGTGGTACAAGCATGTTAGGGTGTCAGCAAAGGATTATTTGAGTGGGGTGGTTGTATGATTGTAATCCAATAGGATGGGCTTATTATTTACAAATATATATATTCTTGTAGTTCCTTTTTTCACTATTCACCCCACTAGTGTTAAGAACAATGTGACGAATAACCCTATTATTATGGGGGTGGGTGTCTTTTCCAGCACCCTAGAGCGATGATGGATGGATAGTTACATAAAATAATCCATGAATCCTATTCTTGAGTTTTACCACTCAAGCATATTTGAGTAGGATTTAATGGCTTTATGGTTACCATAACCCAATTTCCATCAGGCAGGTTGTGATGTTGATGGGAGGTCCATGTTTCTATGGTTCCAGATTGTTTCCACAGTGACATCATGTAGAGGAACATGTGTTTTAAAGATAAATGGATAGTTGTTGTGGACCAGGTGTATATGGGTGGGTATCTATGTAGTTTTTGGCGTAGGTGTGTTTGTGGTCAGGTTTTGGGAGTGTGGCTACATTTTGGAAGAGCGGTAGCATCATGACATTCGCTATTACAAATGAACTGTTCACCAGTCGGAAGTGGTGTAGGTTACCAAAATATTAATGTGATTATTATATTATAATATTTTATTTTCATTACATGGTGTGTGTTCCTTGATAAGGTTTTGAGGTTAGTATTCCTTGATAGTGGGTGTTGGTTTCTCCTAATTTTCTCATAATGGGATTAGTTTGTTTCGTCCACTTGTGCATGGGTGACTTTGTGTTTTCCTACTATGATTACTTGTACACTCACCCTAGGTATATAAAATTGTTTTCAGAATAATAAAAACATAACATGGAAGATTATAAATCATAATATATTTGACATAGGGTATGGTTTATGGGTCACTAATTTGTTTTATTTGGGTACTATAGAGTTTTTAATTTTATTTATATCAATTTTTCTATAAAAATGAACGTGGGATAGATTTTATATTTTCTATATATATCTATCATAGAATAGTTTGATCTTGATAAATATTATATCCCAACTCTTTTCACTTTAAAAATGTTAATACCTCCCATTTTAGGTGACATTTCTATACCATTAGTGATTGTCACCACCTGGGGGCCTATCAGAAGCAAGACTCAGGGGGGGTCATTATCCCTCAAACATGAAGAAGGATGTTAACAGAATCTTGTTATCCCTTCTATCATCTTGAGGATGGGGTGTTGTGAAAATCATCTTCTATAGAGGCCCCACTAGATGCTTCTCCCAAATACACCCTTACATAGGGTAATTAATTATCGGAAAACAATGTTACATCCCATCCAGGTTAGATTTCTCTTTTCATTTATATCTCCTCTCTCTTTTCTTACCACCAATGGGTTTTGTCATTATATGGGTTATTGGAGTATCTAACATATGATATTTTAGATCCTTAATCCATGTATTATTCACAAATAATCAGTGTTGACATTATGTATTAGGATTTCATAAATAGGGTTTGGTGTTTCCTGATCATGTTATCCCAAGGTAGGTGGTTCTGTTATGATGGACATGTTTTAGTAACACTAAATTTCATCAATTTATTAAATTTATTATTATTGATTGTGTTGAATTATATTAACATAAATATAATTTTATAAAATCCCAATACCAATAAATTGGTGATTTGTGTTTAATTTATCATAAAATTTGAAGATACCCTCATCTCTATTTAATTGGTTATTTATTGTGAAATTGAATGATATTTTAATAAATAATATCTTTTAATTTAATTTTTTATTCTAACTTTCTAAATCAATTTAATGAAATTTATTTCAAATTGGTATTTTATAAAATGTAATAAATTTGGATATGATAGAATCACAATGGTTTTACCTTAGAATGTGATTATATTGTCTAAAACCCAATGTAGTTTTTTTTGAAACGGTAAGTGGAATAATCAAAATGGTATAATGGGATGAATTTTATATGAGATGGTTTTAATATAAAATTCCCACGACTAATATTTATTTTACAATATGAAAGACTAAATTTTTAGTGAGTTATTGTTATAACAATAATTTGATGGATTATAATTGAAAAAAAAACATTGTTTTGTAGTTATCATCCTCAATAAGATGGAAATGATTCCAATTTTACATGTGTTAGAGGGGCATGTGTGTACACACATTTCTATGATCAATATCGAGTGTCTGTGATCTCATACCATGGAAGAATTGTACATTTTGGAAGGTGACCATTTTGGACACTATTTATATTTCAACATTATTTCATTGTTATTGTAAACTATTTTAATCATTAATTCTAAATCAAATAAACAATTTTATATAATAATTTTATTCCAAATACTATTTTGAAATGCATCAATTATTTGAAACATAATGCATGATTTCTTTTAAATTTTATATTTAATAGTAATTTAGTTTTTGAAGGAAATTTGTGATAATTTTGTAATTTAAATATCGGGGTCTTATTTTGAAAATACATGGTGAAATCATACTCACATTATAGATCTCACCCTAACTATTCAATTGGGTGTTTGTAAATTACCTTCATCTTGATTCAAGAAATGTTATGACGCCAATTGATGGTGGAATCAACTATTCATCCTTAAAAGTGGTGAGTTATTATTGTTGGTACTTGGTTTATATATCATGAGTTTTGGTACTGTAAGTTATAATTTTGGTTCATTATACATATTTGGGATCTGGTACATTTCCAACTATTATGGTTTTATTTTATGAATACTATCTTTCTTTTATTTCTTGAACCAATAAAGTTTAAAATTCATTCCCACATTCAAAAAGTGTGATTCAATGTTCTAGTCTCTTTAATATTTTTATCAAAGACTCCCTTAGGACTATTTCTGTATTGGTTCAGATAATGGGTTACGAGGGTACATGGTCCATTTTTTGAAAATGTTATATTATAGCACAAGTATGAGCTTCTTTTTATGCCAATATGTATTTGTGTAATCATTTTTGTATTTATTAGGTAGTTACAACTGAATATATATATATTTCTCATTAAAATGAGTCTTAATTAATTACGGTTGGTTTTTGGGAAAGATGAAGAGATGATTAGTTATAATATTTTACCTAAATTTTATATGGTTATATTGTACGGAAATAAATTTTTCTTATATTTAGGTATAAATTTTCCTTATTTCCCTGTTGCAGTGTAAATATTACTTCATATATGTTTTCCTATGATGTTTTTATGTGTCATTCCTTTGAGAAAACTTGTGAATCAGATCCAAAAGGAAGCTAATGATGAACCACAGTGAGAAAACACTCATGTGGACCTGAGTTCGGTTGGGGTGATCATGTGTACCATACAGCCATTGGGATATGCACCACCACCAATCCTCCATTAAGAACAAGTATTTTAATCTTAGTGGGATGTTGTAGGGAATTGTGTTGAGGAGTAACTTTACAAGAAACCTCCATCGTTAAAAGGCTGATATGATCCTTGTGAGGCTGAGTAATGGTTGATTAGGATTGAGTGTTTGTTTGAGTTCATGGATACAATTGATCAAATCAAGAATAAGTGTTCCACCTTAATTTAGGAGGGACTAATAAAGATATGGTGGGACACAATGGTGGTAGAGAAGATGTGTGAGGGATTAATGTGGAAATATCTAAAGGTCCATTTCATGGACTGGTTTTATCCATTGTGGATGTTGTTTTCCAAGGCTATGTAGATTATCAAACATGAGAAAACTGACATGAATGTGAATGTGTATGAAAACCATATTCTTGATCATGTTTAGTTTGATCCTGAGATTATATCATATGAAAATATTAAAACATGTTGTATCTAGATAGTGATCCAATCTGATATTCATTATCATTAATTCTTTATAAAACAATAATTTTATGATGATGTATATAATAGATTAGTGATAGTAAAAATAGATATGAATAGAATGTTAGTGTTAATGTGAGTTCTTTTTTCCTAGTGTAGTGAAATATCTTTTAATGGTAAAACGAATAAATGTTGAGTGTCATAGTGGTTCTCGAAAATAGTGTTTTTCTATACCTCCTGATGATCTTGGTAGAGGCCCCTTATTTTTTTACTTGCATGAAAGGCCTAGGCATTCTATGTGGGTTATCAGTGAGGCACCAAAGATATGTAGCTATGATGGAAACTTATGACACATTCATAAGTTCTTCAATGTCCCATATACTTCACAAAATTATGAAAAATATTGTGATTTGTTAAAAAAATGTGATACAATATGATAAATCATGTATAATGGTCTTCCTGTTATAGTCTTCTAGATGAAAGCTTCCTCAAATAGTGGAAGAGTCATTAGTAGAAGCAGATACTAGTTACAATTACAGCGAGATGTACAATCACTCTATTTATGTCAATAGTAACTATATTATTTTATACTAGTTTATATATTTCATTTATTCCTACATGTATTTTTAATATATAAAATCTTTTGATTGCAATTTTATCTTATGTTTTGGATATTACTACATTCCATGGAATGAAGAAATTACAAGGTTTATATAGTCCCACTTGTAATTTCCCTTTATTATATGTCAATCTCTCTTGGATTTTTTTCTTATTGACGTGAAACCTATTGACATTATATTCATGATTTATTAGCTCATTTCCAATATTGGTCAGATTTATATTAATAATCAATTGGTCTCCTATACTACATACGATGTTGTATCTCATATAATTCAATGGAAATTGGAACCAATGTCATCTAGAGTCTTACCATATTATCCATAGATTGGAAAATTAATACCACTCATTCTTTATTACAGGTGAGAATAATTTTTCGATCCTCTCCTACTACTTATAATCTATTATCTTGATATTATTTCTTTTAAATCCTCTTGTATTCCCTCAGTAAGTTAGGGATATTTTTCTATTGATTTAGTGCATGCTAATAAACCAAATTTTATTCCATCATACTTTATGGAATGCATTTAAATGAAAGTGTTAAATGGTAATTTGAATGATTTATTTGAGATTGGATTTATATGCTCGAGTGTGTCCCCTTGGGTGACACTAATTCAATTAAATAATAAATATGTTGGGTCTCTTTCCATTTTGGTTGATTAATGAAAGAAAAAGTGACTAATTGGAAGGAAAAAATTACATTTCTCCAAATATTAATGATTTTTTATTAGTTTAAATGAGACAAGTGTTTCTCAATAATTTTTCCTCAATCTGGTTACCCTTAGTCGTGAATGAAAGGATTTGATATTCATAAAACCATCATTAGGATAATGTGTGACCAATATAAGTACATTGTCATTATATTTGGTAAATCCAATTCTACAATAGTATTTATGGCATTAATGATTAGTATTTTTTAAAAAAATATCTTCATACATTCAAGGTGACATTGGTGGATGATGTCTTTGTTTACTCCATGTACATCGAGGATCATGTGCATCTTCAAAGATTAGTTCTAGAATTTTTAAGAAGTCATATATTTTAAGATAATAGTTTCAAATGGGATTTTTAGATCTGCGAACAGATTTTCATTGAGAGAATAGTTTTGGAACATGGTTTTTCAAATGATCTTGAAATGGAGAAGGATATTATTACATGGGAGAAACCACTATATAAATTTGAGATTAAATTATTCTTGGGTTTAGCTGAGAATTTTCATCAGTTCATTATGGACTTCTCAAATTCATCTTCTCCAATAAATAATCTTACTCATAAGAGATTATGTTTTATTATGATGAAAAATGACAGAAATGTTTTATTAAGCTGAATTATCTTTTTACTACTGCACCATTTTTAACTCATTAAGAGATCGAGCAGGTCTATGTTGTCTTTTATGATGCATTGGTTTCACGGTTTTGTGTTTTTTTATCCAACGTGATTATATCATTTATTACATCTCTAGTCATTCTAGGCCACATGAGAAAAAGTATCTAACCCATGACCTTCAACACTCATCTATTATGTACACACATAATATTTTCCAAAAATATATTTTCATAGAATGATTTATAATGTGTTCACACAACAAGAGTCTGAGTTATATCCTCTAAAATTAATATTGTAATCTTTTATAGAGGCTTTGTCTTGAATACCTAAAATTATTTTTCATTGAAATCACCTACTCCCCAGGGAATGGGAATATTATCACAAATTCTCTGAGAAGTATACTTTTGACCCATGCTATGAAAGAATCATCCAAAGAGTGGAAGTTGATGGATCTATTAAACGTTTAATATTTCATTCTAGGAATATAGGGGTGATGTTTCATTTCTATAATTTTAGTTTAAATCCACTCTTCCTAATATAGTTCTTTTATAAGAGTAGCTTGATAATGAGTTGTATAGAATTAGAGAGTCCCTTTATGGTGGGGATACTATTTCAATCTGTATGTTCATTACAATTATTATACAATTGTATAATACTAATTTTTTGGTACCGTTAATATCAAATAATTTATGGTGGGATATTTCTATAATTTACAGTAGGCATTACCCCTATGATACATTAAAATTTTCATAGACATGAGTTAATGAATCTTGTGGAAGGTTGTGAGATGGGGTATTACTAAATATGACTCTCATTGTTATATATTCTAACAGGTCATGGATATCTATAAAATCCCCAAGGTTTTATTTATCAATTTCTCATTCATACGTGTAATTTTGATGAGGAATCTATGGACTTTGTGATAGGGGTTTCCCAAACACCAAAATAGAAGAATGTGATATCGGTAGTGATCAATCAACGGTCTTAATGAGCTCACAGTATACTAATTCATGATTCAACCTATGATGTATTGTTAGGATGTAGAAATATGAAATATATTGTTAATTTTGGAAGACATCCACATACTATATACTCTTGTAGGGATCCTCTATTCACTTCACTCTTATGGAGAGGCCATCAAGAAGATCATGGACCTTATGTTTATCTGAGTACAATGTACCATAAAAAATTGGATAGAAATATAGAAAAATTTATACAAATTCTTAAGTAAATTTTTCTTACATTAATTCGTCACATTGGGGGTGATCGAGATGATAATATATAGAATGTTGAGTTTTTTTAATAATATTTAATATTCTATGATAAAGATGTATCCTTTTGAGGTCCAATACGGCCGGCCTTTCAAATCTTCGTTGTGATTGTTGACAGTTATTCCATGTTCCTTGGATGAACTAATATTGGTTTATGGGAAGAAAAATATTCATTTTATTAATCATATAATATCGATTCCAGAGATCTAGTATAAGACTTACACTTTGAATCATTATAGACTATTGTATTTTTGAAAGGGTGTCCACGTGTTATTAAATGTTTCACAACGTTTTGATCATCTGTGACATAGGAAGAAATGGAAACATACTCCAAATGTTTTAGGAAGTTTTGAGGTTATTTGGTAGGTGGGTAATGTGTTTGAACGTATATAAATTCCACAAAAACTGATGTCGATGCATAACTTGTTTCTCATAATTCCTCTCTAAAATTATCTATCTAATACATCTCATGTTCTGACTTAGGGTGATCCTGAGGTTAAATATGATTTATCTATGACGGAACAAGTAGTAAGAATAGATGATTATGAAACCTTGGAATTTCATGGGAAGATGATATCTTTAGTTTGGGTAATTTGGCAACATGGTTCATATTTTCATGAATCGTGGGAGTGGAAGGTAGTAATGAGGGAAAATAGCCTCATCTTTTTGACACAAGAGAGTTTCTTAGAAAGCATTAAGGAAAAATAATTTCTCTATGGTGTGTTGGTTGTGAAATCTTATTAATATTTTGAAGTATTTTTAAACCCATATTTTTATCATTATTTGGATGGGTTTCATTTAAGGATGATTTGTGTGAAAATTTTAGAAATTAATTACTATTTTTATGTTGTGAACGAGTTGATTGTGGTTTGTCCAAACTATTATGCCTACTAACGATAACCCTTTAAACCTAAATATTGCTGGTTTTCATGATTGGAGCACGATTTTACAAACTGTGAATCCACTGAGGAAAAACCATTCACGTTGACCAAAAGTGCGGTACAATTTCTTAAACATTGTGTCCCTATATATGAAACCACGTGTATGTGATTTTTTAGTTATATATTAATTTTTTATTTTAATGAAACCATTTTTACAATATTGATCTGCTCGTATGATCCAATAAAATTTTATTCTTTCTTGTAGGATTCCTAGATGTGAATTTTCCCCTAAACAACCCTCTATAATTGAATCAATGCTTAGAGAATGATGTTATATCCCATATCAATTAAATTTCACTATTTGTTCTGTTACTCCCACTCTCTTTTATTTCCTCTTTATTGGTTTTTTAGATATCCATGTTGTTGGAGGATCTAATATCGTCTATTTTAGATGTTGAAACTATGATTGATTCTTGGATCATCAATGTTGTTGTTCTTAATTGATGATTCTTGATTAGGGGTTGGTGGTTTTTAATCCAATGATCCCGAGTTAGGTGGTTTGTTATGATGGCTAAAAATTTATTAACCATATATTTCCTAATATAATTAAATTTATATCAATATAATTTTTAGAATTTCATTATGATTAAATAATTTTTTTAAAACCCCAAATTTAATGAATTATTTATATGTGGTTGTTTGGGAATTAAATTGGGAGATACCCACAATTACATTGAATTATGAATTTATTTTAAAATTAAATGGAATTTTATTCATATTTAATGGTGGAATTTAATTGTGAAAATTATTTTATTAAATTTATTTCAATTTGTAATTTTTTTTAAATGGAATTAAATTATTATGATAGAAACCTAGTGGTTTTCTCTTAGACCATTCTTGTTTTCATTAATTATAGTGTAGCTTGTAAACTGAAAATGGAATATTTTAATGGTGATAATTTGATGAATTGTATTTTAAAACATTTTAAAATAAATTTCCAATAATTTTTTTTATTAGAGTACATGAAACCCTATGTTGTTAGTGAGTTATTAACTTATCAATATTTCGATGATTTGAAAATGAAACAAAACCTAGTACCACAGGTCAAAACCTATATGAGATGGTGATGAGTACTCTTTTCCATGTTTCATAGAGACACATTTAGACATATATTGTTTCCATTGCCTAGGATTTTGTGATATCCTGTAGCATTAAACTTCAATTCATTTTTTAAGATGACCATGTTTTTCATTATTTATATTTTAAATATATTACATTATTATTGTAATCAATTTTAATCACTTGTTATGATTTATTGAAATAGTTTTATAAAAAATTTCTATTTATGAAATATTTTAGAAGTGTTTCTATCATATTAAATTTAAATTATTATTTGTTTTATATATTATTTGGCGATATCATGACTTTTTATTTAAGAATGAATTAATTATTTGGTAAATTAAATTATATAATATTAATATGGAATACTAGGTGACACCCTTATTAGATTTTAACTCACACAATACTTATTCTACTGGTTTTTTGTATATTAGATTCTTCCAGGTCTAATCACGGGTAGGGTGCCACTTTGAGGTGGTTGTAATTGTTGACCTTATGGATTGGTGAGTGATGTCTCTTGGAATCGGGTTATCTATTTTAAATCTATTATGATGAGTTTAAATATTGGTTATTTTTATATTTTTTTAAAAATACATTTCTCCCTATATAGATTTTTATTCATACTAACATGTTTATGTTGCTTTGTAAATGTTTATTGAAAATTAATTCAATCCGTCACTTTGTATGATGCAAGGTTATAAATGACAACCCATGGTGATAAAAAATTCTTTATAGGATATTTTGGTACAGTCTCAGTAATTTGGTTTCAATGGTACAAGGTCCATTTCATTTAAAATATGTTCAACATATCTTTTTTGCATGATGAATAGTAGAAAACTAAAAAAATATTTCCTACAGTTAATTTAAAATTTATTTTACTGGGTTGGGGTGGGGTTTAAATGTAAAATTTAAGGGTAAAAAGGGGAAAAAATTTCCCAAAACCATTGGATTTATATATTTATAAATTATTTAATATAGTTTGGAGATTTCCCAATTTTCCAGTCATGTGTAATTTGAATATAATGTGTACACCATTTTCATTTCAAAAATAACAATTATTCCACTTTCCTGACATATAAATATCCATATTTATTATATCCTCTTTATAATTTCATAACCAATTGGATCACAAATTTTATTCCAAAATAAATAAATAAATTCCCTCCCCTCATCATATATGCCCAATTATTCTAAAAAATACTCCATAATTATTCTTTTTGTGTAAATGAAAAGGCATTGTCTAAATAATTTGTATTCCCCAAAGAAGATAATTTTATTTTTACTCTTCCATAATATCCAAAAAGTTTTTTAGTCCTTTATAATAAAACATATTCTGTATTTCATATACCATGATATTTTTAAGTTATTTAAAAAAGAAAATCCGACATTATCTTCAACAAAATGGGTTAACAAATCATCATTCCTATAAAACGTGGTCGACCACCTTGCCAAACAATGTCATTAATATATTATGTCCACCTTTAAAAGATGTATTTAATGATTTATTTACATATTTATAATATAAATATGATTTAATTACACTTTCATAATGATGAAATCACGAAATATTCTTTATTTTGATACCATTACATATATACTAATATCTATCATGTTTATGAGCAACTACCACCATACGAATTGATTTCATTCACTATTAAGTAGACAATAAAAGTATGTATTATAGATAATATTTAATTAATATATGATATATTTTTTATATATTTATATTCATTAAATAAATGATCATATCCAAATTAATACCATCTAATCAATTTAACAACAATAACATATCTTGTGCGTACGTTTGCACTACCACCACCATGTAGTGAAGTGAAATTATTTCATTATCATATAAAACACACTTTTTATATTATATTTTCATTTATAATGAAAATTTAAATTATATATCTAATTTACTGTGATTAATAATCTACTTGGTCCATTGAGACGTGATACATTTTATCTAATTTAAATTTAATAATGTTGTCACCGAGTCTATAATAATGTGGTCAGGGTCACTATAGTTTTTATCAGAGGATATTTAGTTTAATCATTGGGAACATGATTTAGCAAAACATAGATTATAGAATACATCCCTATGATTAAATTGAAAAGACATAGAGATTAACATAATAAATCATTGTTAAAGGATAAATTATTTTTTATTTCCTTGAAAATAGATTATTTTCTATATTATAAAAGTGAATTTGGTTTTGGAAGTAATTTCTATAATGGTTATTAATTTAAATAGGTCAGACTTTTCTTGACCCCTTAGTATCCTAGTTCATGAAAGCATACCTTATTGTTCACCGGGTTTAACACTCTAAGGGATATTCATATGATAATAATATTTTCTCTAAAACCATTATAAGTATGTTAAAAATCATATACCTTGAAAGAATTGATGTTTTTTATTATGATAATATATACGGATAAATTTTCAATTTATTTTAGTTTTTTATCTACTTTATTGATTAAAAATAATGCTTCATAATGTTATGGTCTAATATATTATATAAAATCACTCATAAATGGTTCATACAATAATGAATGTGAACTACATCAATGAAAAAAATCAACAACGTATGAATGGTCAATATATTAATAAGACTAATTCAGCCATTCAAATGAGACTAGTCACCTAGATGTACTAATCATATTAATATATGCAATTAGGTGTTGTTGATATATTGAATTTATTACCAATGTCATACAAATTTGATGGGAATACATATAATAATTGTAGTTCAATGAAAGCCATATATAAATGGAATAAGAGATTGGAGCATTATTCATTAATATGATACCTGCAGAATGTAACACATTGAAACTTGAATTAAAGGAAAAGGATTTTTCTTAAAGAGTGCATAAAAAGGCATCCATGAATTTTTTGGAAAATGAAATAAACAATATTTAAATATTCAATGATTCCACAATAAGATGATGGATAACCATTCCATATAATTCCCCGTGAATCAATAGAATATTCCTCCAATTAATATATGAGATTAAATCCGACAATGTTCTATTTCTATAGAAAAAATAGAATGATTAATGTTATTTTGATGGCTGAATGTATTTTGTTATAAAAGTATTTCAATAAATTTTATTTTTGATATAAGAATTATGAAATTTATAATTATTTAAATAATATAGTATTTCATAAATTAATTCTAATAATGTGTGAAATTTTACCAAGAAAATTGATCTGCTTAAAAGTTAAACTTCCTGGGAAACACCTATTTGATATAGGATAAAACATAATATTTTCTTGATGATAATATAACTATAATATTATTATGTGTTAGTTTTGACACCAGTGTTATTAGTTTGTGGTCCTATGGTATAAGTCATCATTTCTTGAGTATACTACAATTTCTGACTTAGGGAATATATTCAATAACCTAATATTTTATTGATGGATTCAGGCATTTTTGATAATGTTTTATAATGATCATGATATTCACATATTTATAATTAGATAGTAATAACCACATATTATTTTATGGGGAATATATGGTTTTTATGGATTTTCCATCAAATGATATTGGATATTGAATTTGAAGAAAACTAATTTTAGTCTGCCTTCTAGTTAACATTATATGGAATGGATTAATTTGAACACTGGGTGTTATTAGAAAACATGTGCTAAAAATTTGGATTATGAATATATCTAGATACATGAGTAATTACATATCATTTTTATGAAATATCAAATATTTTTCAAGAAAAAAAAATATATCATAGATATTAATTTCATGATGAATGAAATGAAGTGGAAACTAATCGAAGCACTTGAATTAAATAAAACTATTCATTAGAAACAATTATATATCATGTCTGTGTATTTAATTAAATTATTTAAAAATATAACAATATATCAAATATTGGGAATCGATTTTGAAACAAAAAAAATTATCCAAATAACATTATTTATGATCATTCGATGGATGTTTCACCATTTACATATTCATGGTTTTTTTATGGTCAATATTATATGGATTATTTTCTATATTTTGATTGATAATCTCATAAAATGTCTATAATTTATTTTTTATTTCATACATTTCCCTATCATCATTTCAAACATTTGTTTTACTACCCTGAAACTATTTTTGAATGAAAACAGATACAAAATTATAATATTATTATTTAAACATTTCCATTGCAATCTATCTTTTAGGTTTGAATATAGTAATAGTTATAACTAAAATATTAACATTATAAGTATTAATAATATATAATATAAAATAAATTGTTATCTATATATTAAATATATAATATGAATCATTTGAATGAAAAATAATAGTATTCTGAAAAATTAGTATTTTTCTTAAAAGTGATCTAGTTTTTATTTTCAGAAATAATTCAAAATTATATAATAATTTTTTTAAATACATTCAATGAAAATGGTATATTAATTTTTTAAATCTACAAGTAATAATTTTAATTGTATTAGTTTTTTATATATTTATATTAAGATTTATTTTTTTATGAATTGTGTAAAATACAAATTTTAATTGAAAACTGCCTTTCAATGTAAATTAATTTAGAAGGGAAGTTATATGTCAAGATGATGTCAAAGTTAAATTAGTTTAATTATATATTCATTAATAAAAATTTTGTAATTATAAGCATTTTCATATTAAATATTTATTTAAAAAAATTGTATTCTTTTAAAGAGTTTATCTTTGAAAATAATATTTTTATCAAATTTATTAGATTTATTTTAAATTTAAATTTCAATGTTTTGTGATTGGAAATACTGTATACAAATTAAATATTTGGAATCATCATATTTTAAAAAAAAATTATATGTTAAAATTAAAATTTTACCATATTTAATGATGAAAATTGTATAAAAAATTATTTAACAATGTTAATGTAAAATTGTGTTTTACAGGGGTTAAGGTAAATATTAATGGGATAAAAATAACACAAAAGTAGTTAAAACCCCATTGAGAGGAAATTTGTTAAAATTATAACATCTATGTTCATTAATGGTCATTTTTCAATCATTTATTCATGTTAAAATATTGTGGGAGCATTTTTCATTTCAAAATATAGAAGTGTTCCAGTCACATCACTTATAAAAGACCACTACTCTATACTCCTCCTTAAATATAAAACACCATTGTTTTACAAAACTAAATAAAAAAAATACCATGTTTTGTTTATTACTCAAATATTATGAATAATTTATTTATTAAATCTATTTTTTCTCGATATTTTCCATGTAAAATTAATTGCCACTTATTTATTAATAACTTCTATTGTATGCATATCCTTATTAGAAAACTAAGATCACCATTTTATATTGACCTATTTTCCATTATATATAAGAATTTTTTTGATTGATATAAAATGATACAAAATGGGAAAAAATGTCATTAGCAATGAGAATAATATACTTTATGTCTGCAATTTTAATTATATTTGTAATTATGAATCATGTTTTCTAAGACTATGATACTATTCATTCCTTCAAGATCTGATTTATTGAATCTTATTAATATTTAATAATGAATAAATTGACTTTTTTATACTAGTATAATAGTTTTTGAAGTCTACATCTTAGCACTAAAGTTTTTATATTTGTGTTGTTGTGAGATTGATTTGGGTATTAGGTCTATATAGTTACCTATTTCATGATTGTAGTTTAGGCTAGGGACTGAAATATTAGTCTAAATGTTTATGGATCAACTCACTAATACTTCTAGTTTCTTGAAATTAAATCGATATATATATTCACTTGTTATCTGAAATAATAGGTGTAAGAATCATATAGATAGGGGTTTTGTTGATATGTCCTTTCTATGTTATCTCTCCGTATATAATCATTAACCGCGGTACATCCTATCAATATTAAGATGCACTCATGAAGATTTCCAGGAATGATTCCACAACATTATTGTGGGGGAGATACCATTATTGATGAGGTTTAAATATAAAGACTTATTCAGGAAGTAGTTCATCTGGGTCATTTGATAGAGATGCCTCTCAAATTTGAGAAGTATATGGTACCATCATTTCATGAAGATTAGGTGCACATGATATCTTTGATTCACTATTCATAGTGTACATGACCCATTACGAACGGGGGTTCGGTAGACCCCATGAATCGGAGGATTTGACCTGGTTAGTTTTCTATGTCTCGAACCATGACGAGGATTAAGCTGAAACTACCCCAAGCCCATCTCCATAGGTCATGGGTTATGATTTGTTATGAAGACACAAAAAGTGAAGAGGATTTTTCCTAAGAACCTATAAAATCACACGCAACCAACTCAATGAAATTTTATTATGGGAAATGAGAAAAATATGAACACTGCTACAAATAATCAAATAATTCATGAATTTCTAAACAATACAGGTAAACTAAAGAGAACTGAATGGAAAAGGGGGGAGAATAAATACCCAACAAGAATAGTGGAACAACAAAATAGTAACTTAAAAAAAAATTGAGAGATATCTAACCCTCAATCCCATGCTACGACCTATGTATGTGGTCTTATCACTTTTATACCTATTCTCTTATAAGGTCATGATACTCTTTTTCTTTATTTTCATAAGACATGTCACATCCCAGAAAATCCAAAGTATGTGTGGGTATAAAAATAATCTTTAGGACTCCCTATAAATGAGAAAGGGGAGTCGTAAGACATAATTCGAAAAAGGGAATATAGTAGATAGGACAAGTTATAGTTAAATGATTGTAGATCAACCCAACAAGAGATTGATGTATGATCATCCAAACACAATGAGATAGAAACTATGAGAAGATGATCATATCATCGACTCTTCACTACCAATTGAAGGAGAGTAGTCTCGTCTAACCAAGATATTCTAGACAAGGAAAGCTTGTATCATACACCACACGTCTTCACCTCTCTTTAAAAGATAGTAACCTAAAAACAAGAATTGGGTTCTAGATATAGAATATATATATAAATATATATTCTAAGTAAATGATATCCAAACAATATAGAGTGAGGGGATCAACATCTATCAGCTCGACCGAAGAATGTGAGTATCCAATCGTCCTTGAAGTAACCACCATCAATACCCAGCATCCCAGATATTTTCCCTAAACTGTGTATCAATGGGACTCAATCAACTCACACTGATAGTATCCATATTTGGTGGCATTGTCTCACCCTCACATTTTTTGGTTGCGTCACAAGCACACCTCTTTTTGAGAAAATCATTACTCTTCCTCGTGAGTCTGATGGTACGTCAAAGAAAAACTCATCACTGTGGAATAAAATCAATATTCCGTCTCATTGTTGAGGATTCATGCCTATCCCAAAAAGAATATTTCACTTCTAATTGGGTATCCATTACCTAGTACATCTGAGTGGATCAACACCCAAAAGTTAACAGGGACCCACTACCCAAACTTAGTTGAGTGAATCCCATAACATCAATTGGGGGCCACTACCTCACCCAGTTGGTGGTATTACCAAAACTTCTTTGGTTATCCTTGCTAAATGGTACCTCCCAGAATGCATTGAGGAACCACATTGGATATACCTACTAAATGGTAACAACTCAGAATGCATTTATGAAGAACATCGATGCAGTAATCGAGTGCTGCCCTGGGTAGGAATCACACCCGAAACATCTCATGTTATATCGTAAAGTGGAACATGGGGACCGGTTAACCCACACAACATGTGACCCACAAAATCACCTATATGTCTACATATCCATTTTGTGGTACTAATTTTGGAATAAGTACCCCAATTCATGCCAAGATACTCTCATAGTAAATTGAACATCTTGTTAGAAGGTCGATGAGTACGCGATGCTCATCATTGATCACAAGAAAGAGAAACCTAATTTATCTAACACGCATCCTCAAACAACCCCAACACATTTGACATCATATATTAATACATCTTCACTACTTTGAAAAGAGTGTAATCATATCTATGTTGAGGGTTATCTTCCAATATAATAGAGGAATCTTCCTCAGATATTTCTTTAATGTTTCCACATTTAAAGAGATCAAGAATAAGTCTCCGCACTTCCTAACATTTTTTACAGTTGTGGTCCTTGTAGAAACACATAGAATATTTACTATTCATTTTCCCCAAATAGACATCTGAAAGAAAATGATTTATCTAACTGAATTTCACTCAAAAGGCATTTTGTGGGGTCCACACCTCGATCAAAAAATTAAATATATATATTGTTCCATTGCTATCCAACAGGAAAAACTGACGAGATTGACTAATCATTCGCCTAAAACGGATACGTGGTGAAAACCCTACATTTCATTAGAACATGCATGAACAAGGCATCGTGGGTCCCATAACCGACTTTAGAATTATCATCTAAAATTATAATTGAAAATATTTTACATATAAAAGGGTCATGCCTCTATTTTCGGCACTTCAAAAAAATATTCTTTCTTGATGACAGGAAAAATACAAAAAACTCAATTAATATTAATAATTATATTGTTATTAAAATTAAGTGTTTTCTGCAACTAATTCCAGAGAAAAAATCACAATTTCCCTGAACTAGAATAAAAATATATTTTTTGATGAATGGGGCGTGTGTCCGTATATATTTCATTAAAATTATTCTCGGATTAGAATATACAGGCATTTAATTTTTTATGGCCCGATATGAGCTGTTTCAGCCTATTCTAGTCGGACTGCTCTATATGGGTTGTCCAAGTGCAATTTGTCAGCTAGCAACCACCATATAGTATGCTCATCTCACCCCCTATGTCTCATTGGCATTCGATAAGCTCATACATATACCTCAGTTGTTTTTCCATCTTTCCAGCTGCCTTGGCCTCCCTGCTTCAACACAACACCACATTTCTCCTTGTGAACTGCATCCCCCTGCTACCTTAGTTTCCCCACCTAACCGTAGCCTTGTCCCAATGCCACCCCATGCCATCTCCACACCACCACATTAAAAATTCCTACTATCTCTCTAAGACCCCATTGTCCCCACCTTCTCCCCTTATCACATCATCCATGTCGTCCAAGACACACCACAGTGTTGGACTCGCCAAAAATGGCTACCCCTCCCAGTCACCTCAATCTGCAACCCAACTCTATGAGGTTGTCGGTGACGGCGGCTCTCTAGTGGTCTCTTCCATGGACCAGTGATACACTTCCAGTTTCATGATCTCAGATCCCAAAATGGATCAGTGACCCCTATTATGATACCTATATAGTGTGAGCCACCATTTAAAGATACAACGACGGGGATTTCGTATAAAATATAGGGTTATAAAGTATGGATTGATGCTAATGTTTGTTAGTCCGTCAATAATTGAAAATAAAACGAATGAATTCAATGAAAAGTGACGATTTCTCTAATAAAACCATTATACATTGATAAATTTGAAGGATCCTACCTCAAATTAGTCGTTTGTTATTGGCGACACATTCACCGAGATCCTGTGGTTATCTTCAAAAGCTTCATTATGTATTTTACAATAGTGGAAGGATGTGAGATTTTTTTGAGGATAAATTTGTGGATAAACCTAATCAAAATACCATTAACATGTATTAATAGTATTTTATTTTGTTTACATTATCCACTCAACCATACCCGCCAACAATTGTAGAATCTTAATCATCAATACCTTCTCATTCCATGTCTCACCTAGGAAATAAACTCCATTACAAACTCAAGGGGTATCATTCATTTCCAATATGTTTCCCTTTTTGAATGTTATATTATTCTGTGTTCAAGATAATGTCATTATGTTTAATTATTTTATTTATGATTTTTCCCATGATTGAGTTTTCTAACATAAGACTTTCACCAACTATAGTTTCTCCCCTCCTAAGGTAAACGCCACATTCACCACTAAAATGCAGAATCATATTTCTGATTCGAGTTACTATTTGATTGTTCTAATTTTCCACTTCACGATAATAGTTAAAAATATATTAATTTTTTTACAATTTATTCCGAGCACACTAGGCCTCAAAATCCACACCATCTCAGCACCAATCTCTATAAATATATTTATAAATATTCCAATGTCATAAAAACAAAAATATGAGTCCCTAAATAATTCAATACATCATTCCACTCATCCTAAAAAATAAATACATGGGAATCAGCTCAGGATACTGATCCCACACTTTTCTCTCCCACTCCTAGGGGAAATGTTGTATATTTTCGTACTATAAGAACACACAAACCAATGGGGTGGTCTATACCTAAAATGTCCTCTTCAATCAATAATGTGCAATGAAACATGCACATATTTTTTTAGATGTGACACATGGGACACTTCGTGCACCCACTCTAGATGTTAGGGGTACGACACTATGGTGGTAATCCTCACCATCTCTTTGAACTATCTCAAATAGCTTGATGAAACTCTGGGAAATTTTGACATCTTGATCGAACATATAAACCCCACATCATGACTAGAAACTGTCACTAAACTAAGATAATGGTCTTAGGATCCCCTCCCACACCACATTATAATATCCTTCAAGTGAAATATATAATGTTATTTGGTCACACAAGATTTCACAGGTTATGCATCAAAACTGAGACTCTCTTACACACTTAGGATGTAAAGGATTCATCACCACAAACTAAAGAAAAATTATATCATCCTACTTCACCAGGGTCAACTACATGGAATATAAATTCTCCAAAACATCATGAACTAGGAGTGAATGGGACATCCTTTTAAAGGAATCTGCTTCAATGTTTCCCTTTTTCAGAGTCTAGACTATCTCAATGTCATAGTACTTGATTATGTTCAACCAATGAATCCCCATCATGTTCATGTATCTATTGGAAAAGACACACATGAGACTTCATTAGTCTGAACAAAATCCAAATAAATCTCATAGAGGATAGTGTCTCCACATTATAAGGGCAAAGACTATAGATGTTAGCACTAGGTAGTGTGTCATGTCACTCTGTTCATCTGTTATCCATCACCTAAACCTATAATTCATAATTGATATATCAAGGATGTTCTTTAGCATGCAATGATAATGATGAACAAATAAGGTGTGTAAAATCATCGTTCTTCTTGATACTAGGTACGAAAAGCTAAAAGTATACATTTTGAGTCATTGCATCCCTTTTATGGAGAGCAATCCCGAAACTAGGTGATCTACCACATCCAATAGACATATCCCAATCAAAAAGTGCCATGTAAGAAGACTCTGCTAACAATACTAGGAACTAATCTGACACTCCATCACTCAACCTTGCCCAGAATGCACATGTAAGAGGGACTCATCTACCAAAGCTCAGTATTATCTACTTAGGGATACACAAAATTTCCCTTATGGTTTTTCTCACGTCACAAAATGTGTCTTGGTTGGGGAAGTACCCTTATTCCTCATACATTTGTAGCAACATCGAACAACAATAAAAAAATTTTACATCAACCCAAGGACACTCTGTTAAAACCTCATGAAATGATGAGGGAGAAAAGGGTACTCCACACAATTTCTATAACACCCCATTCTACCACGATATGTTTCCCTTTGAATAATGCAATAGAATGCATTGTACGAAACATTGAGATTCTAACACACTACATCAAATTAAAATAGCCATTATGAATAGTAATACCATGTTTTCTAAATTTTATAAATTTTATTATACAAAATGGACTTCATTTTTGGATTCGTAATATCCAAATTAGTTTAGGGTGAAATTTTTTAATTTTTCTGAAAACATTCAATTTTTGATGAATATTGAAAAACACCGTGTGATTGTTTAAACCCGAATTTTTTATAAATTATTTAATTATTATATTTAAATTTATTTTAGGTCAAAATAGATAAATAATACCTATATATATTTAACTTAATTCATTATAGTCATTTAATAATATGTTTAGATATATAAAACTTTATCGAACTTTTTACCCTCTTTTGCTCACCTTTTAGAAGCATTTCCAAATTTGTATAAAACATAATTTTCCCATTTTTATGAGTTGAATTTCAAAAATCCATGAGACATGGTTATTATCAGTATATAAAATTTGGTTCAATGAGATGAAAATAATTTTTGGTGATGGGTAACTTTTTTACATTTATTTACCACGGATAAAAGTAAATAGGGTAATTAAGGGTAAAAATGATATCATAATTACCCTAAAACGTGTCTTAATGCTATTTGGTAAGTATAAATCGACCAAAAACAACCTTATTAATGAAATATGAATGTATTTTTCTAGATGTATTAGATTAAGACATTTATTATTATTTTATTTAAAGAATAGTTAAAAAAGTTAAAATAAATGTATAATAACTGATTTTTGAAATATATGACTATACATAAGATAAATATAAATATAAATATAAATTAGAAATCTAAAAATATTTTATACATAATCTAATTTTATTTATAATTTTTAGACGTTATATAATTAAATTTATTTATGACACAATGAAGATGTAGTAATAACCTAATTAATAAATTATTAAAATAATTGATATTATAAATACCCAAATAATTTTAATTTTAGACATTAAATGAATTAATGTAATTATAAAGGATAATATGACATGTTAGGGTTGATTAAATAAATTTTTTTTTAAGTAATAATGCTGTTATGAATTTAACAAATACAAAGTACAAAATACAAAATAGTGTAAAAAATGACATAACAGAGTTTCTAAAACAAATATTATATTATTAATTTGTATTCTATTCCTAAATATCTAAGGATCAGAAAAAGGGATCAGATAATTTTATATATGTCATTAATGAACCACTTTGTGTTCTCATGGATGTTTATAGTATTTTTATTAACCATATAATATAAAAATACAAAAAGACATGGTTAGTGTCAAACTATTTAACTAAGAGTTAAATCTAAAAGGATAAGGTTAATATAATAACGTAAACCTATCTAAAACATATATGATGAAAAGTTTTAGACCCATTTCCACCTTATCCTTTAAATAATTTATTTTAGAGACAATAGAAACTGAAAATGATTTTATTATAAAATAGTATTTCAAGCATTTCCTAAAGTGACCCTCACCTCTCTTTTGATAGGGCACATCCCCTTCTCTCAAATTCACACCTTCACTACCATTTGGATCGGCCAAACCCTACCAAAATATCGTACCAAAATTTTCCCCCCATCTTAGAGGCCTTACTTTAGTCATAAATACAACCTTTGGATCCCTTTTGATTAAATCAAAAGGAAGAAGCCGAAGATGCGGTAAATATTTCATCACCTCTTTGAAGTTATTTTCTTCTTCCACTTCCACTTTATTTTTTTGAATCCATTATAAACTAATATCTCTTGTAACTTCTACATACTTTGGTGTTATTAAAAAATTGGCACAACCATATTCATTCTTTTATCCATCCTATAAATGACAAAGTCACCATACGTGCATACGTACGGATTACGGTCTCCACATCTTGGTGTAGTTTGTTATTCAAAAACATCATCATTTGGATTGGTATAATAATGAGTATAAATGAAGTATATAAAAACTGTAACATGATAATTATTCTATATATATGATATACCATCAAATTATATACTATATTAATATTAAAATAATTTTATTGTTGTTAGTGCTTACGTACGGATTATTGTCTCCACTAACGTGATGAGATTCATTCCCTATCGTATCCATTCAAGGATAATTTTCTTTTGATGATTAAAAAAAATAATTTTTAAATTCATAATATTATTATGAATATTAATATGAAACATCCTATCCATAACAAAATTTACATAGGTAAAAATCATATAAAGTAAAACGACTTAGTTAACTCCCAAAACAATTATAATACCAAAATATTATTAACAAAGTAATTTTTGAAGATCATATATGATATAATAATAACATATATGGTTCTTGTATAATTTAATATTAAGGATTTAAATATTATACATGTTTTTAATTTACCATCGACCATGGAGAAGTACAGGGTAATGGTTAATTTCACAATCTCTTTATTATCCAAGTTTGTTTTTACATAAGTATCTAATGGGACTTATTTATCATCCATATTTGTGTTTCTTTAAAATTTATTTCATAAAATTTTTATTATTAAATAGAAAATAAGTTAAAGTAAATTATTCTATTATTTTACGTAATACATTTTTTAAACGAATCTTTCCGTCGATTTCAAAACAAGGTTCTTTATTACATTTCCGAAAAAATTAAGTTAGGAATGTAATTTTTTAACTAATACAGCGGGCACGACTATTTTCCACTATTAAAACATCATCTATGCTTCCCTTAATAGCATATAAAAATATTTTCCGAATAATTGTTTTATTTTATATTTATATGACTTTTAAATAATTTAATAATAAAAGGAGATATTTCTCTAAAAAAATTGATTTCATCTATGACAACATATTTTGATGGATGTTAAGATTATTTGATGTTTATTTGTTATGATACAAAACATCCATATTGTATTGAATGTTTTGTGATATTTTTGACCATGGATGTGTTAATTTTACACCATTCATGGTTTATGGATAGTGCATTGACATTTCATATGATTGTTTTAATACGAATGTTTATGTTTTGTTTAAACCTTTTCATATGATGTAGGCATTATACTTAGTATGTCACTGGTGGAGCCTTCTATAGCTCTTCGATCCATTGATAGGTCTCATTAGACAATCTAGTGTCTTGGAACAAGGTGTGGACAAAATCTTATTTGTTTTCTTGGCACAAGTCCTTGAATATGTGGTTATGATGTCTCTCATTATGAATTCCATCATTATGAAAGTGTCAATTGATAATGCATGTGATTATTCGAGTAGTATAATATCTATGTGAATAAGTAAATGGAATTAATTGATTTTATCTTTTCCATATTATGAACAAGTTAATGTTTAAAATTATTTTTCTTTAGTATTACTTTTCCTTAAATGTTTCTTCTTATTTATGAAAGTTTCCACAAAATTTTTATCCTTACTGAGAATCATACTTCACCCATTTCTATGTTTTATTTTTCCCATGATACGAATAATTATATTATAACTAACCTACAGTGATAGTCTAAGGGATATGACTATCTCCTAGGGAGACTTTGTATTTTTAGTTTTTCATTTTATAATGTAATGTAAATTTTATGAATATATCTAATATTTCTAAGGCTAATAAACAAATTGGTCATTCGAGACTTGATCTTTTGTGATCATGATAATGCTATGTAATAACTCACCGAAATAGGGTAACTAGGGTCAGGGCATTAAATTTGGTATCAGTGGAGGTTTAGTACAATCCATGGATTCTAGATTTAGGAAATACTTGATTAGATCACATTACCCAAAGATAGATTTTGATGATTAATATAGAAGAATATCCTAGAATTTTGGCACTGTAGAGATTTTGTGAGTATTCCAAAAAATACATCCCTTTCTGGATATGAGTAGGTAGAGGTGGTTATGCCACAGATGTTCCTAGGGGTAAACCCCAAAAACACCACTTTGAGTTAGACTCGAACGAGATCTAGTGCACGGCAATGGGCCTTGCTTCACTCTTGGATATGACATTCTCGAGGGATATGCATCGGATAATTCTCATTTTCTTTACAATAAAATATTAAGGAATTATGAGTATATACATCTTCAATGAATTTTTTTATGATTATGGATTATATTAATAAATAGTTCATTTATGTTAAGTTTTTACATGTTTGGAGTTGTGTATTGGGATTCATAAACAAATCAAGTGTATGCCATTGTTTAAAAAATGGAGCATAGTGGAAGGAATGTAAACTGTATCAATGTGCATAAACCATGTAGGGATTTCAATCCTACTCAAAAAATTTATAGTGGAGCTAGTGATGCAACTGGTGTTGATCAGCTTGTCGCTATACTAGGACAACTCACCTAGGTTATGTATAATAAGCTTAACAGTATGGAGAACCGTGATACGCAACACGAAGGATCAATGTTAGACCACTTTATGAGGGAACAACCCCCAAAATTAAATGGGAGTAAAAATCTATTTGTATCTGAGCAATGGATAAATTCCATAGAGAATATATTTCAGTCTTTGGGGAGTAGTGAAAAGGAAGAGGTTGTTATCGTAGTTTATCGCCTCACAGGAGATGCAGATCAATTGTGGTCATTGATTCAAAACACAAAGGAAGATGATGAAGTATCAAATATGGAATTAAGGGAGTTTGAAGATATTTTCCTGGAAAAATACCTTCTGATGACCATCAAGTGGATATGGGAAGACAATTTATGAGTCTGAGGTAAAAATTGGATGAAAATGTTGCAAAGTTTGAGGATATCATTACAAGTTTAGAAAGTCATGTTGTAGATTATATACCTAACCCAAGAAGTAAGATTGATCGTTTATTTGATTGGTTAAAATCATTTCTCAGGAGAGCAATAGTCTCACAATCTATCTTTTTATATGAGGATATTGTTTCATGTTTATCAAGACAGAAAAAAATATATATGCCTTATGACTTTAAATAATTGAAATAGAAGAAGAGATATGCTAAACTTTCTAGAAATGGAGATAAGGGGAAGAATGGAAATGATTAATTTCCATCCCATTGTAAATGTGGAAAGAAACAATCAGGTACTTTCCTGAGGGGAATGGGAGTCTATTACAAGTTTGGTGAAAAGTGCCACCATGCTCATGATTGTAATGGGAATAAAGAGTCTGTTAATGTAGAATTCTACATTTGTAGAGAAATGGGGCATTATGAAATTGAATTTCCTAATATCCAAGGAAACATACCATAAAAAAGGCCAGTGGATCACGTCCAGAATTATTCTATCACTACTGATGAGGTTTAAGCTCCGAAAGACATAGTGGCAGGTAATTTAATGGTTTCATCATGTTTAGAAAATTATTTTATTGATTCTATATAGTCACATTGTTTCATATCTTCCTAGTTTTATAAGACAATTATTTATTTGAAATTTGACATAACAAGGGATTTGTTAGTCAATTCACCAAAGGGAAGTATCAATGCAACAATGTTTTGTGAATCAGTTCCCATTTTGGCATATAAATATTTTTTATCTAATGATGTCATCATCATTCCCATAATTTAATTTGATATAATCCCTTGTATGGATTGGCTTTCAGACCATGATGCAATAAACTCTTTTTAAGAAGAAAGAGGTTAAAATTCTCAATGATGATAAGGAGTACCTTATCTTTAGAGAAGAAATGTCACCACAAAATTCTTATCTATATCCATCACCATGAAATCAACTAAATTAAATTATTGTGGAGTAATAGAATGAAATAAAGGTGGGTGAGGAAAGTAATGTTCAAATAGAGGGCGTAACTATTGTGCATTAATATGTTTATGTGTTTTCATAAGATTTACCTGGACATCCTCTAGAACGAGAAATTGAGTTTTCTATTGATTTAATTATTGGTTCAAGGAACATATTAAAGAACCCATATATAATGGTCACTGTGGAATTTGTGGAACTAAATAATCAACATTAAGAATTGAGTAATAAGGGATTTATTCGCTCAAGTGATTCTCCATGGGGAGCCCATAGTCTTTTTTTAAGAAGAAAGATGGATCTCTACGGTGGTGCATTGACTTATCAGAATGGATATTGAACTTCATTTGAGTACTGCCAACCACCCTCAAATAGAAGGACAATCAGAACGGTCTATTCAAACCTTAGAAGACATATTTATATCATGGTCACTTGACTTTCATGGTATGTGGGATCAAAATTTATCTAAGGTAGAAGCTTCTTATAAAAATAGCTTCCATTCAAGTATTCAGATGGAACCATATGAAGCATTATATGGAAGGAGATTTCACACACCAACTTGTTGGGATGATGTTGTTGAAATAAAACTCATAGGACAAGAACTTGTTGTGGAAACGATGGAAAAAGTTAAGGTAATCCAATCCCACATCAAAATAACACAAAGCAGGCAGAAGAGCTCTACCGATAACTGATAGAAGGATTTAGAATTCCATGTTAGATATAATGTTTTCTTCAAGGTATCTCTGTGGAAGGGAGTTATATGATTCGATAAGAAGGGTAAATTGAGTCCTAGGTACATCGAACCTTTCAAAAATTTAGAACGAATTGGGGTTGTAGCTTACCAGTTGGCAATGCCACCAAATCTCTCCAAATTTCATGATGTGTTACTTGCATCACTATTGAGAATATACATTCCTGACCAAACACATATACTCACCTATGAGAAAATTGAACTTGAACCTAATATATCTTATTCTGAAGATCCTGTCAAAATTCTTGATACTAGAGAACAAGTGCTGAGAAAATGGACGACTAGTCTGGTAAATGTTCTATGGAGATATCATAAGATGGAAGAGGCAACGTGGGATCCTGAGGAACATATGATGAAGAACCACCAGAATCATTTTATATTGTAATATTCTAGAAATTTTGAGGATGAAATTATTTTTAAGCAGGTAGAATGTAACACTCTTTGCTTCCACGGTACGTTTCCCTTTGAATAATGTTATAGCCTGCATTGTATGCAACTTTGAGATTCTAACACACTGTCACCAATCAAACTAGCTATTATGAATAGTAATAACAAATTTTTGAAATTTTATAAATTTTTTATACTAAAATGGACTTAATTTTTGGATTTTGAATATTGGAATTATCTTAGGGTGAATTTTTGAAATTTTTCTAAAAACTCCCATTTTTTAACGAATAGTGAAAAACACTACGTTATTGTTTAAAAATGAATATTTAATTAAATAAATAATTATTTGAATTTAATTTAAATTATTTCAAAATAGTTACATATAAAATATATATGTTCAACTTAATTCATTGAAGTCATTTTATAGTAATTTTACATATATAAAATTTTATCGAACTTTTTTACCTCTTTTACCCACCTCCTAAGAGCATTTCTGTATTTCTATAAAACATAATTTTACCGCATATGTGAGTTGAATTTCAAAAACTCTAGAAACATGGATAATATCAGTATGTAAAATTTGGTTCAATATTATGATGATAATTTTGGTGAATAATAACATTTTACTTTTATTTATCACGGTTAAAAGTAAATTGGGTAATTAAGTGTAAAAATGATATCATAATTACCATAAAACATGTCATAATTCAATTATATAATTATAATTAGTCCCAAAGAAAACTTAGGAATAAAATCTGAACACCATTGGTCCACATGGATTATATTATGTAATTTTTTATTATTTTATTTAAAGAAGAGTTAAAAGAGTTAAAATCAATGTTTAATAACTAAACCATTTTTAATATAGGGTTATACATAAGATAAATTCGACTATAAATATTCATTAAAAATATAAAATTATTTCCTATATAATGTAATTTTTTATAATTTTTAGACATTATATAATTAAATTTATATAGGACACAATGATGATGAAATAATTACCTTATTAACGAATGATTTCAATAATTGATATTATAAATATCCAAAAAATCTAATTTGAGAATTTAATAATTTAAACTAATTTTCTAGGTTAATATGAAATCATAGTGTTGATTAAATAAATTTATATTGAAGTAATAATTCTTTTATGAATTTATCAAAAAGAAAATACCAAATAGTGTCAAAATTGACAAAAAATGATTTTTAAAACAAATATTATATTATTAATTGGTATTTCAGTCCTATAAATATAATGGTCAGAAAAAGGTCTTAAATAATATTATATACTTCATTAATTAACTACTTGGGGTTCTCATGAAAGTATATAGTTTGTTTATTAACTATATATTTTACTAATTCAAAGAGATATGGTAAATGTCAAACTATTTAACTAAGAGTTAAATCTAATAGATAAGGTTAATATGATGACCTAAATCATTCTATAACCTATTGGTTGAAAGGGTTTCGACCCATAACCACCTAAGCCTTAAAATAATTAATTTTAGATCCATTAGAAACTGAAAAATATTTTATTATAAAATAGTATTTCAAGCTTCTTCTAAAGTGACCCTCACATCTCTTATAAAAGAGAACTTCCACTTCTTGCAAATTCACACTTTCAAAGTCATATGGATCAGCCAACCTCTCCAAAAGTATCCTCCCAAAATTATCCATTCATCCTAGAGGCCTTCTATTAATTATAAATCCAATCTACATATCCCTTTTGATCAAATCAATAGGAAGAACCTGAAGAATAGGTAAATATTTCATCACCTCTTTCAAGTTCTTTCATATTCCACATCATCATTCTTTATTGTTCCCATTATAATATAATAAATCTATTATATTCTATATATTGTGATGTTATTATAAAAATTTTATTACCATATTCATTATTCTATCCATCCTATAAATGACAAAGGCAACATACGTGCGTACTTACGGATTATTGTCTCCACGTCGTGGTGTAGTTTGTTATTCAAAAACATCATTAGTTGGATGGGTATAATAATGAGTATAAAATATGTTAATAAAATATATAACATGGTAATTATTCATTTAATATGATATAACTTCCAATTATATATGATTTTAATATAGAATAAGGATATTTTCGCTCATACGTACGTACGAATTACCCTCTCCATGAACACAATGAGATTTATTCCCCATCGTATCCATTCAAGAATAGTTTAATTTAATGAATAAATAAGATAATTTTTAAAGATTTAATATGATCTTGAATATCAATATGATATATCCTATCTATAACAAACATCTCTTATGTAATAAAGCATATAAAGGAAAATGAATCAGTTAACACCCAAAACGATTATAATACCATAATATTATTAAAAATGTAATATTACAAGAGCATATATGATATAATATTTTATTATATTGTTCTTTATAATTTAATGACAATTATTTAAATATTATAGAGGAGGTCAACATATCCTCAACCAAGGAAAAGTAAAAGGTAAGAGTTAATTTCACAATCTTGTTATTATCTGAGGTTGTTTTTACTTAAGTATCTTCTAGAAACTCCTTATCATCCACATCCATATTTATTTAAGAGGTATTTCAATACATTTTTACTATTTAATATACAAAGGATTAATTACATTTATTCCCTTATTTGACCTTTAGGTTTTTGAAAGGAATCTTTCTATCGTTTTCCAAACAAGATACATTATGACCATTTCAACAAAATTAAAGTAAGAATGTTTTTTAACTTATATGACATGTGAATCTATTTTCAATCATTATAACATCATTGTAACTTCCCTTAAAATCTTATATGAAAATATTAAAACTAAATTTTTTATTTTATATTTATATGTCTTTTAAATGATTTCAAAATAGCAAGAGATGTTTCTCTAAAAAAATGTTTTGATTTCTTTTCTGTCAACATCCTTTGATGTATTTTCAGCTTATATGAAATTGATTTTTATGATACAAATCTTCCATATTGTATTAAAGGTTTTGTGTTATGTTTTATTGTGGATGATATATTTTAACACCATTCACGGTTTACAGATAAAGTATTGGCATTTCCTTTTCTAGTTTTAATATGAATGTTAATGTTATGTTTAAACCTTTTCATATGAGGAATGCATTGGACTTAATATGTGATAGGTGGAGCCCACTATTTCTCCTAGATACATCAGTATATCACATGAGACAAAATAGTTTCTTGGAAAATTTCCATGACAATATCTTATTTGTTAACTTCGCACAAGGCTTTGACTATGTTGTTTTGAAGTCTTGCATTATGCATTCCATCATTATGTAGGTGACTATTGATATTGCATGGGATTATTCGACTAGTAGAATATCCATGTGAATAAGTTAATGGAATTAATTCATTTTATCTTTTCCATAATATGCTTATGTTCATGTTTAAATGGATTTGAATTAGTTAAACATTTCCTTAAATGTTTGTGTTTTTTTATTATTGTTTTGGCTATATAGTTATCCTTACTGAGCATATAATCTCACCCCTTTATATGTTTTATTATTCCAAGGATGTGAAAATGTTTATTATGAATGACCTTCAGGGATAGTCCAAGGTATATGAATGTGGCCTATGGAGACTATGTTTTTATAGATTTTCATTTTATAATGTAATGTAAAACTTATGAATGTATCTAGTATTTACAAGGATACAAAACTAATCAATCATTCAAGACATGATCTTTTTTTATCATGCCAATGTTATGTTATAATGCACCTACTCTGGGTAACTAGGGTCAGACATTATAGTTTCTAATATGTTCTACTACAAATAGCATAAAATGCATAAGGCATACATCTTATCATCTAGTTATTTGCATGATTTTAGTCATCCAAATTTTTTAGCTATTCGTACCCCAACTAAAATCATCTTGAACCTATCATGGGATACCCGGATGTGGTGTAAAGTCCTCATAACATCATCACCCACCACTAGGATATCCTGATTCTCTACATGCACCACCTCTATGGGGACCACCAATCCCCACCTGGGGGATACCTGATCATGGAACTCTATCTACCATAGTGGTTCTCTGGTTTCCATAATAATATTCTCATCACATCTGGTCAGACGATCTCATGCCATATGACCATCCCATTACATGCACAACACCAGAACTCCTCAGTAAATATGCGTCCTCTATGAATTCTCATCCCTATATGACTACATTACCGACAACAATTATGTGGATTCCTCTGATGTCGATATCTTGTCATATAATGCCTTCTAGTTGCAGAAAACAACTCATCTCTATTTCTCACATTTCAAAATCAATTTTTATAGCATCACACTAAAAAAAATATCTCTATCACCAGTGATTTCTCTAGCACTGCAACATAGGTGTGATTTACAAGGGTACTATGATATCATAGATCTGTCTATGGAGTCCCTGCTCAATATTTTATACTCGTAAGTAGCCATCATGGTTTGTGTCCAAGGAATATCATGTATGGTCTCTAAACCTACTCTCATACACAACGAGAATCATCCATCCATGCCAAAACTACAAGATCTATTTAATCCAAATGTAGAGAAAGAAAGAGGGTTAGTACTCCTCTCAAAACAGATAATATAATTTATCCCACAAGAGGATCGTCTCATTATGTATATGAGTAACCTATCTCTACAATGCCGAGCAGCTTCATGGAATGGGATGGCTACTAAAACCACAATCTGATCAACCTGGGTCCAAACAAGCCTGAAGAGGTAGAACACTAACTATATCTAGACATATGATGTCTAACGGTGTGGATCACCACCGAACATCAGTGGTCTGTAGTGCTAGAACACGTAGAGTGCGCTATGCCTACGTATTTCTTCATCCCGCTATGTTTAAGATACTAGATTCTCAATAGGTGGAGGTGATACTACCTTCCCACCAGGACAAAGGAGATATGATGGTTGTTCTTAAACAGATGCCCTGTCACACACATGTTCATCGTCATGAACCAGAGCTAGTATACAAGATGGATGTCATTTTAGGGACATACTAAATTTCTTCAATGAGTACCACAATGATATTAGCATATATAAAAATATATATCAATAATGATGGGAAGATGACTCGGAAAGGATAGTCACAAACCAAATATGATATGATGAATGTACCTTTGTAGCCAGCAACAACTGTCTTTGGGTGCCGAGTTGAAGTGAAGGAAATCAGGGTCCTACTGATTGGATACACTGGCATCCCATACCATCACTAGAATCACTAGCTAGATAGACTATCTCATGATACATCAAAACTATTTACATAAACCCATCTAATATAATTTTTGTGAAAACATACAAACAATATCCAAATAGTCAAACAAACTCTAATACCACTTTTTCTCCACCTGACCCATGTTGAGGCATGGGCTGCCATAACCCCCAAACTGCCTCCATAGGCCAAGGGGTGGATACAAGAACAAATGGAATAAAAAATCAGGGAGGATATTACCTATGAACTTGTACAAACTCACACATAGGAAACTCAGTGAATAATTGAAGAGGGAAAAGAATCAAAAGATGTAGCAATGCTATATATAATCCATGCAAGGATAAACCACTAAACAGTATAAGTATAGTACAATGAACTGAATATAAAAAAGGAAAAAATACAATCCCAACCAGAAAAGTTACACAAACATTAAGTAACTAAAAAAATTAAAAAATTTGAGAGTTCTCCACCCTTGAATCCAATGATACGTCCACCATATGCTATCCAAGAACTCGTATCACAATGCATCTCTAAAGTCATGTCCAATCTATCTATCATATTCACAAGGAACTACACATGCAGGAAATGAACATGCAGGGGTGAGTATAAAAATACTCATTAGGATGCCCTGAGCAGGTGAAGGGTTAGTAAGAGATACATAGAAAAAATGGAATGATGTGGATCTAAAAAGGTACAGTAAATGGAGTGCAGATCCACCGAAAAAGAGATTATAGTATGATCAACCAAACACAAGGTGAGAGAAACATGATGAAGATGAACAGATCTTCAACTTCTTACTATGTATATCAGGATATTTGACTTAGCTAACCATTAGAAACTAGAAATTCAAAGAATGTGACATTTCGGGATCATCTTCGCCTCTCTTTGATGAATAGTAACCAAAAACCAATTATTGGGAACTAAAAATAATATATACATATTTATATATATTTATAAATATACATCCTCAGTCAAAGAAACCCAATCAAGAGAGAGTACGGGTATCCCTATCTCATAGCATATCCCATGGTTGTGAGTAGCCAAAATCCCCCAAAGTGACCACCATCGATTCTCAACATCCCACACATCTTCAATGAAAATAAATTCAAAGGGAATAAATCACCTCACATTGATACTATCTACTTTTTGTGTCACTGGGTCTCCATAATGGTTTTAGGTCAAATCATAAGGATGCGTCTTTGTGGGAAAAGCATCCCTATCCCTTAATGGTATAATGATACACCAAAGAACTCCTTTTCACTGTGTCACATAGTCAAGATTCCTTTTCAATATCAAGGACCCATTCCTTGTCCAGCAAGAGGATTCCAATCATTATCGAGTATCCATTTCCTAGTAAATCAGGGGGGATTATCACTCAGGAGTTGAAAGGGACACACTACCTACCCCTACTTTAAGGAAGCCACAAGTCTCTATAAGAGACCACTTCCTATACTAGCTAAAGTTAATCCCAAAACTCCAATTTTCATCCATGTTGGATGTTACATCTTAGAAAACACCAAGGAACAACATTATCTATCCCTTCTTGATGGTAACCTCTTGTAAAACACTTATGAACAACACTGCATATCCCTACTCAATGCTACCTCTCAAAAGGAAATTTGAAACCACACTATCCTTCCCTCATGAATGGTTACTCAATATAGAACATGATTATAGTCATTGAAATCTATCACATATAGGTGTCACACCTAAAACATCTCATTTCAAATCACAAAGTGTTACACTGAGCTTGTGGGGCCCACACAATGTGTGACACCAACTCATTACACAGTAGTGTACAGAAACATTATTTGTAACAAAATTGTAAACATGTACTCCTATTCATACCAAGATATTCTTAGAGTACATGGAACATATAATATGAACAATGATGAGTGCTTGTCACACATCATTGATCTGGAGGGCCAAAAACATAATTTTACTAACTCAGCAACCCAAATATCCCCAGAACATTTGGCTGAATCTCCTCAAACATCATATCCACTCTCATGGGAGTGGAAGTGTATCTAGGTTGAGGGTTCTCTTAAAACATTGGAGAAAGATATTCCACTAATATTCATTTCATGTTTCCAAATTTAATGAATTCACATATAGGGATACATGAAATCTATTAGATTTCACTATTATGATCATTGGAAAAAATGCATAAGATCGACTATTCATTCTACCCAAACATACATCTGTTGGAAAAGCCATATGTCGCTACATTTTGGCCGTAATGAATCATGTAGGGACCATGCCTCAATCCTGAAATTTATTATATGTTTCAATCCATTGTTATCATCATGAAAAAATACATATGATCGACTTCTGGTTCATACAAAATAGATACATGTTAAAAAAGCTACATTTCACCGCAACCAGCATGAATACGGCCTCATAGGGACCACAACAGACATTATTTTGATCATTTAAAAGAAGTCTGAAATTTTTTTCATAGATATTGTGTTCATTCCTATTATGATGGTGCATCAATCAAATTTTCTATTTAGAATATTGATTTGATACAAAAACACCAAATAATATAAATAATATAATTATTTTTATACATAGGCGTTTTGTGAAACCGAACCCCAATACCAAGTCTTAAGAGATCCAAACTAGTATAAATATATTCATATAGATTAAAGAGATCAGTGTCCATAGACATTACATCAAACAGACCATGAGATTTGCAGATATGGGAATTAAATGATTTATGGCCCGATTTGAATAGGTCTAGCCCATTCGGGTCGAACCGCTCAACATAGTCTTACAACCCCATCCCATTTTTTCCACTCACACCCCAACTAACTCAGGCCAGGACCACCCCACCATGCATTAATTACCTACTACCTTCTAGTCCAACCATCACAACCACCATGATAGCTGGTCGGATACCTTGATCACGCTGCTTCAACGCGACACCAGGACGCTCCCCGTGAACTACGGCCCCTTATGGCCTTCATCACCCCACCTAACCATGACCCAATCCTGACTCCACCAATCGCGAAATCCAAGCCAAAAAAATGATGCATGCCTCCCACCCACCATCTCACCGAGACACCTCCATCATTACCTTCTCTATTGAGCACCTCTGCCACACCATCCAAGATGCACCACCATGTTGGCCTCATCGAAAATGGATTCTCTACTCAGCCGCCTAGCATTGTCTCCCTACTCCATGTGTCCACTGCCACCAGTGGACCAATGTGACTCTTCTGGCTACCCAATATCTTATCTGAAAACTGCTTGGTGATCATTACGATGAGACATTCACAATGCTAGCCTCGGTTCGATGATCCAATTGTGGATTGACACACCTAAAATCGTGCGTTGAATATCTGTGTAGAACGGATAGATTTCAGATAACATTTTAAGGTATAAAGTATGAATTGATAGTTATCTTGTTGTGGACATATGTAATTGAAAATAAATGTGATGAAACGAATATAAAGAGTTGATTTCTCTTGTAAAACCTTTATATAGAGATAAATTTCAATGATATTACCACAAATCGGTCATTCCTCCTTAGCAACACAATTTCCTTGATCTCGTTATGATCCACCAATATCTCATCATGGATTTTGCATGGGGTATAGAATGTGAGATCTTGTTGGAGGGTGTAATTTGGGATAACTCTAATATAAATCTAATAAATATGTATTTGTAAGATTTTATTAGGATTGTTTTATCCGCTAAACTGCATCTTCCCATGATGGGGAATTCAATAGCTCCTCGCCATCTCGTTTTTTATTATGCATAGAAAAAATAACCCATTATGAAATCAACATAGGGCTCAAATTTCTAATTTGATTCCATATTCTATGTTTATTTTTTTTGGCGTTTGAGATGAAATAATTAAGATGAATTATTTTTTTAGGATCTTTCCCCTGGGTGAGTTTTCTCACAGGTGTCCTACGCTGATAAAAGTAATGTCCCATGTATGATAAATTCCTACTTTCATAGTCAACTATCAATTAATATTTTTTATCCATGTAATGGTATGATAGTTATTATATTTTCATCACATGAATAGTTTAAAATATACTAAATATTTTAGTATTATTTATTCTGGGAACACATTGCTTCAGAATCGCACTTTGTCTAAACACCTAGATCTATAAATACAAGTAGAAATATTATAATGTCATACAATGCAAAAAATTGGTCTCTATATAGTTACAAAAACATTTATCTTATTTGGAAACCTACAGACCTGTTGATGGTTTAAGAGGTGATCCTTCATCATGGTGCCACATGTCATTTGTGTATCCTTGTGGTTTATTCATAGTCTAAGGATAATATATCATTACTAGAGTTTTAATACCTCGTTATATAGGATTTATCTCCATCTCTAATCCATGAATTACTCATATTGTATTATTTATAACTATAGTTGGGTAGAATGAATATGGATGAGTGACCCATAAATATTACCAATCTCTCACAATACCTATTGTATACGTTTTATGATATGTTACATCATGAAAATTACACTGGATAGATGTATTAAAAGATACATCTAGTATTTTTTGAAATATTTATGAATTCCAACATATGTTGGAGTGATAGATCATCCCTTTGTTATAAAGATATTTATGGTTTAGAATACACCAACAATGGATAATAGTAGTGGGAACACAAGAGGTGATACATTGGCATATGGTAGTGGATAGTATATGAAAGATCAAGATGTGAAATATATTCTAATAGGTTATCTCAATATATATGGTCTATTCTTTAGTGTCCCCAAGATGGTTCTAGTCATAATTGGGATCTAGGGTTCTTTAATTATAAATAGATTGATAATGTTGTGTGAAATAGGTAAAAATCCACAACACTGATCAAAACATAGTGTATGGGCCTCATAGCTAGAGATAATTGTAGAGGAATGTTAATCCCTAAGAAAAAGTACAAGGAAGAAGAGTATAGAGAGAATCATGAGGTGTAAGATAGTTTTATATGTTTGAACTACAGTCACTAGGTGGTCCCCACTATGCTCAAGGAGCAAGTGAACATGTTCGAGGGAAACTAGACACTACAAAGTTCAAATATCCAATGTCTCTAAGGATAATTAGAGGTATCATATCTTTATTTTATTCCACATATATAGTATTGATAGAAAAATGTTTGAGCCAATCTTATATTTGTAAATACCTACCTTGAGATTTATATATTTTGTTAGAGCCCTTGGTATGATCGATTGGATTGTATAAAACCACTATATATGAATCAGTAATCACATAAATATTATTAATGATTTATTTTTAAAAAATTTGGATATATTTTCTCATTGTATTTCATTTATTTAATGTTGAGTCATTATATCTTTATATAGGGCATTGAATGGTTATACAAAGTTGACTCTTAGATTAGAAGTTTATGTTATTGGATGTTGTCTGTCCATCTTAGTGGGATGATTTTTTCTGTCATAGGTGTGGAGACCAAGGAAGAGAATTATTGACTAATAAAATATAGGGGGTTTCCAATTACTCACATGTTGGATACCATGAATCTTATATTAGTGGATTATTTTGGATCTCAGTTTCCTCTTGTGGTTGATGATTATTATAATATCTTTCTTGAGGATATTCCATTATTAACATTAGAATAGTGATATATTTCTTCATTTGAATAAAAATAGGGATGACCCCTATATCATTAGCATTATATCAAATGTCACCCATAGGGAATCATGAGAATAGGGTAGTGTTGGATGACTTTTTGGGGAAGCGATTTGTGATACCTAGTGTTTACCATTGGTTATCCCACGTTTAATCCTAAAAGTAATGCTTGATAGATTTATATTGAACATTGATCATCAATTGATGAACCAGGTGACCATATAGAATAATTATCCTCTACTAATGACCAATTACCTCTTGAATTAGTTGAGTGGGTAGTGATGGTTCCTGAAGAATAACCTTATATCGGGATATCACCAATTTTGACTTCTAGGTGAGGGTATACCAAAGAAAAAATTAAAATGTTTCTATAGTCACTATAAGTAAATGGTGATGTATTTTGGTGTGATGAACTCACTAGTAGTGTTCATGGGACCTACAAACCAACTCTTTCATTCTTTCGTATACGTTTTTTGGAAGTCTTCATTGATGATATCCAAGAATTCCAATGAGTAGAACTCAAAATATTTTATGATGAACATATACAAACTGTGTGATACATATATTAAATGAAAAAACTAAAAGTTTCAGTTGCTGATCCAAATGTCCACATTCTATGACATTTTATCTCTGGTGAGGGAGTAGTAGTGGACCTAATAAAGGTTAATTCAGTGTTAACTTAGTAACCAATCAATGATGTGATGGAGGATTAGTGCTACAATGGCATTGCATGATAATAAATTGAATCATGAAATTGTTATCCAAGACATCACCCCTTCTAGATGATTTTACTTTTATGGCTTATCCATTAATGATGATATAATTGTGGACACATGGTTTTTAGGTGTTTAGGTAATAATTGATGACCACCCCAATCATGAGGTTTCTAGGTGAGAGTTTTATGTACGTAGTGTTGTGATATGCTTCAAGGAATATAATTTCTTGTGTTCTAATGCAATATTAATTGGTGATTGCAAAGGGATCTCTGATGTTGATACCACGTGATAAGAACTATGTGACACATGATTTTGAGTTAGAATTGTTTGTATTTACATCGATTCCGTGGGGACACTTCCATATGTAATATTTGTTTTTACATCCTCATTGACCAATATATTCTCATGAATAATTTCTCTTATAAGGATTATAACTTGATACTATGGTGATGATAAATTTTCTTGTAGGATAATGACGTCATGTTATTCTATATGGCATGTATGGGGAATTTGGTAGCTGATTCCTTCAATATGATTTATTGATTATAGTTGTTGAGTTTCTCGTTAGAGATGTCATCTGAATTTCTCTTTTATTTAGGGGAATACGATGGTGTATTATGTCTTATGATGATGGTTTTTACCCAACAAGATAATCAAATTCTTGTGAAATCCTATCAAAGAGATATCTATTGGGATTACATGAATCCATGGACATTCTACTAATGAGATTCATAAAGGTGGGGTGAATTTCATTTTTTTAGATAATGAATGATAGTACTGGTGATATTTCATGAAGAAAAGATGTGGTATTGCAATCCATAACCATTAATTTTACATCGTCATTTGGAAAAAGTTATAATACTTAATTTTGAAATTATTTTGTGTTTATATGAATGAATCTATTAGGAGAAAACAATTCCTCAATTTCTCACTAGTCATCAGCTAATGTTGGTGTACTATGTTCATGTGGGTTTATAAAAACCACATGAGGTTCTAAAGTGTAAGTGATATGGTGTATATAAAAACTTCATTATGCTTTTATAATGTTCATTCAAAATAAATTATTCTATATTGGTGATCATATATCAATTCTCCATGATTGGACACATCAATTAAATATGAGTTTAGGGTTTGGAATAGATCATTGGATTCTTTTATATGTATGAAATTGTTTGGAATCATGGAGTTCTCTTGGAAATCATTAAAGACTATTATTCTCACATCAGAAAATGATTTTACATAGGTTTTCATGATGCCTTTTAGTCTAAGATACATTTGAGAATAGTGTTTCACCCCTAGACTAATGGTCCGGCACATTAGATCATTCACGTATAAAAGGGAATATTTCGTGACTTCATGTTAGTACTTTTCCTAATAATTTTAGGATCCAATCCCATTGGTGGAGTTTGGGTACAAAAAAATATATAATACCACCACAAGAATGAAACCATTTGAGGTTCTGAATGCGTTAATATACATTTCTCCACTATGTTGGACTGATGCAAGAGTCTCAAAACTCATGTTTTCATAGTTTGTATCAAATATAATAGAGAAAATTCATGACATATATATGTGAATATAGTCTACAAATATCTATCATAACTACTATTTTGACTAATAAATGAGGACATTGGAGTTGTTGGAGGGATACCATGTGTTCCTAATGGTCTCAATATGAATATTATTACAGTGATTTAGTTAGTGTGTAGACTTATCTCCAAGATTCATTTCCCATTTATAGATAATATTAGATTCAGTGAGGTGGTATATTGCAAGGATTGACCACCATAGTTATACTTGGTATATGATTCCTTCCTCATGTTATAGACGAGTAGATATTTGCATTAAATTTTTTTGATATCAACTACAATGAGTATTAAATGGAGTATACTGATACCATTGTGTTGTACCTGATGGAGATTTAGGAGCAACATGACCTGCTCCCCTATGGTAAAGTGATTCCATTATTATTTCATGGAAGCATGAGAATCTTCTCGAGAGATTCTTGGAGAGATAGATATAGATTATGGCCCTACAAACACAATATTAATAGATATTTTCTCACTTTGAGATGCAATTATAAATTTTGAAGAGAATTTAATGTCTCATATTTTTTCTATTTAATACCTCGAACTAAATCTGATAATATTTTCAGATCTAGGTTTTTAGATGAAATGGAATTCAAAGGCTATGTGACCCAAAAATTTATATTTTTCAGTTATTCAACATATTTAAAAGATAAAGGGGTAGTTTTATAAAATAGATGAATACATTAGAATGGAATTATCATATCATAATGTCATAATGTCATTGTCTCCTGAATCCGTGCGTAATCCTATGTGAGGCAAAATCATTTTTTTCACCGATTATTTCTGGATAAGATTTTATGGGAGAGAATAATACATAAATTAAATTATTTATTTATTTTATTAAAATAAAGGATTGAAATAATTATTCTCAGATAAATAACATATTATGGGAATTCTATGGTTTAGCTGCATAGACATAGATATATAGTGATGATCTTTCAAAGAGATGTTGTCATGTAATAATTAATCAGGGGATCAGATCAATACAATGAGGATAGATTATGCTAATTAAGATTGAGGATATCACCGACATATACAATGAATGATCATTATTTTTATAGGGTTTATAAAAACTTCAGGTTGGATGTTGGATTTTTGTTCGTTTACCCCAATCTAATTTCTCATATTTGATTAGGTTTTCTCCTTATGTTTTTTCTGAAGTTTGTCCCTTGTAATTAATGCTTTAATCTTCAAAGTTTCATTTGATTGATGGTTCAAAAAATACACAATACATATTAATTATCCAAATATTCATTAATGTGTGGGATTGCTACTATATATTAAATTCTTTAATGTATATGGGATCATGATATAAAAGAGATTATGATGACCCCAGATTATATCAATGATGTTTGGGAATAAAATTCTAGTTTATGGTGATGGAGTTCCATTGTGTTTTTATATCTAGATAATTTTTTTATAGAATCCATCAACTGATAATGTAAGGTATGTTTGAAAAGTAGATCTAATATTTTTTCTGTGATTTACATTGGTAGTAATAGAATCTGGACACCATGTAATGAATCTCAGGATTTTGGAAAATCTATAGCTATACAAAGTGTAATTCGGAGATAAAATCCATGTGGAGACCTGGAATATATGTTAGGGTACTATGAATAAAAAATTATAAAACACAGTGTCCCACATTCCACATACTATAAAACTCATCCTAGAATATTGGAATGTACTATCAGGTGCAAGAGAAAATCAATAGTACACATTTTAATATGTGTACATAGACATGAAAATTGTAAATAGTTGGGACAGTGTACATAGACATAGCGATGTAAACATGAATTACTTGGGGGAACTAACAAAGTCTTATGTTTACATGCATAAACTAGATTACACAATCATGTACTAGAGAACTGAAGTAGAAAACATACTAGTAAGGAATACTATTTACTATTAGTACACAATGTATACATTTCCCTAAGATATATTATTCCCTTATTTCATCATATTTTTCATTTTTATTTGGTTTTATTCCCTCAATAAAAACATATTTTTTTATAGATTATGATGACATATTTGAAAATGTTGTGTGATCATCTAAATTGGATTTTTCTCGAAAAGAGATCTTGATGACCATCAAAATTCATAAGAGGGATCATCAATTTTTGTCTTCCATATACAGGGTTCTCAAAAATCATCATGGTCATCTTGACATGGGAGATGAAACCCATCATAGAAATCTGACCAAGATTGTTTTGTTGGTAAACCACATGGAATTCGTTGTGATCCCTATATTTATATGGATCTATTACAACTTCAAGCATGTACATATATATATATGATGTACCCAATGAGCACACCCTCTTTGATTGGAACCAAGAGTGATATCGCAGTCAATGATTTAGTTCCTATGGGAGTGTGTTGTTATAAATCATAAAGAAGAATCATAAACTATTATTATTGTAGTTTCATTACCATACTAATTAATTCCTACCATGAGTATATATGAATGATTTATTATATGTATCATATTATTATTGATATATACATATGATGAGATGAAAACTTTTAATGCTTCATTCTTAATGATTTTTGGGTATCCTTCTTAGGGTTAATAAAATCACCCCTACATGCGCTCTCCTGAAAAATGACATGTCTTATGTAAGAGGCTTGTCATTCGATGGAGTTCTCAGTGAACTAAGAGTATAAGAATATTATATTGGTCTATACATACTATTTCCAAACATAGAGACTCATTTTTAAATAGTCCACTATTTGTAGTATTTTCAATTTATTTATGGTTTTTGGTGTTCTTGTGTTAGTCCAATTATTCATTAGAGTGTTATTTTCATACTCTGATTGTGGGAATTATGGGTATTCATTCATTTATGGTCAGATTTATTTTATATACTATTATTGTAGAAACATGGATATGTTTCTATGCATAGAACTAACTTATGGTTTGCCCTACCATTTTATTTTTATGAATACATGGTTTTTATCACCAATACACGGACTTTTGGACATGGGAATGGGGTAGTAATTCTCAAATTATCGCTTTCTAGAGGGGAAAAGTGGGTTAGATCATGATAATGAGTTTTATCATAGGATTAACTATTAAAAATCAATCCCATAATAATTTAAATTAAACATATGATAAACATAACATAGAATTTATATTATACAAATTTAAATAAACCCTATTTTAATACCAAAGGTAAAATCCATGAACCAACTCTCCAGGATCATGGGAAAAAAATTAATTTATAGTTCTAGATTTTATACAGAAAAACGGGTCCAAAATACATCAATGCAAATAATTAAATAATCAAAAGGAAATATAAGATCAGTTATATATTCATTGATATTTTTATTATAAATTTAAAGATTTACGATAATAAAATTATACAACACCAATGACTACCAGTCTATATCTTTCTTTCTAAATTTAACATTTCATAATCCATTGTATGTCTTCATACTCTCTCATTAAGTTCTTTATATATGATTTATTTCTAAAATCCAATAATTTATCATAATTCATTATAATATAGTTCAAAGGAAACATGAAAAAACGTTATGAAATATTAATTTTGATTAAACTTGTGAAATAACAATTTAATTACATTGACAGAAATAAGATGGGAATAAGGTTATGAAGGAATGAAATTTACATGAGAATAACATAAAAGAATATATTCAAAAAAATAAATGGGTAATAAAACATGAATAATGGAATAATTCTATAAGAATTTATAATGTCAAATTATTCAATAAACATGAGACATTTGATGTCATTTTTGTTCAAATAAATCATTAAATACCTAGTAAAAGAATAAATAAAATGTGTTGGTATATTGGATCCTTATTTCCATGATATGTTTAAAATCTATATTAGAAGTAATGGTATACTAATTAAAACCACAGGAGAAACCATATGGTATCTCCCTCATTCATTTTCATAATTACATTTAATGTTACACAATTCATTTGGAGGCTATAATGACTTGGACCCTTCATATAAGCAATATCAGTCTCAACCATTCTTTATGGTCTATACTGTGGATCAAGCATCTGTATAAGATCTATTGGGATAAATTATTCATCATAAATAACATTAATGTAATATCAATGAATAAAACAGTTAGGATAATTCACTTTTCTATCCTAAAATCACTCTATTCACTTATAGACTGTGTTTTACATATGGGAAACAAATGAGTTCTATGACTATCTGTAAATACATCTATTGAAATAATTATGTTGGCGTCATTAAAAAATGAATATGGGTTGGGTATGTAATATAATGGTTTGTTTAAAAAGATGAATGGAAATACCATTAAAATATAATTAAAATAATTCAATTGGGAAATAACCCTTTCACATTGAAAATTAAATTTAAAAACAAATGAAATAATTTTCAAATTAATTTTCATTCAAAATAATCATTTGAACAAATAATGTATGATATAAACTATATAAGGTTAATTATTAAGTAAAATTATTTTATGATATAAATTATTAAAAAAATATTTTCAAAAACTTTTAAGGGAGTGTCTAATGTGATCAATTTTTAACACATTCAAAAAATTATATTTATATTTAAAAAAAGGTAAATGATGATGTCAAATATCATTTCTAAATTATTTATGTTTATAAAATATATTTCTTTTTATAATAGTTGAAAGCATGGATAATGAAAAAAATCTTCCCCAATACAAATGAAGAAACATGATCATTACCACATACAAATATATTTTTTTATGTTTCTTAAATTGATAATGGGTGGTATGGAAATTAAAAAAGAAAAAAATATTCCCAACTATAGGGTAGTAAAGAAGATATGGATTATGAAAATAAGAACATATAATTTACCCCTAGGGAACCTTGAAAAAAATTATTGTATGAAATGATATTATAACAAATAAATCCTTTACCACTTTGGTATAATTTTAGTCATAATCTCAATGAATGTGTAATATAAGATAATTCATTAAATATCATGATAATAATGTGATTGATGATATAACATGTAATATTTCAACTACACACGCATTAAAATAATTTTGGTTTACATATTAATTTGTATTTCCCAATGACTTTTTTTGAGATGAATAATTAGAAAAAAAGCATATAATTGATATTAGAAACAAAAAATAATGAAATTATGTGTAATAAATGAAATTACACCGAAAAGTGAACAAAATAAAATTATAAATAAATTCACTCATTATCATGACATAATATTTTAGTGAAAAGGGTTATAACCATCTAAATGGAGATTGATATAAGAATCATTTTTACACTTATAAATAATCATGTCAAATCCCCATTAATGATTTAAATCAAGTTGAAGCTGTAAATACAATGAATTATGAAGGATTTATGATATAACATGGAAATGTTGTAGTATATACCCCTTATAAATTATTTTATGTGAAAAGGAGAATAAAAATCATAGATAAATTAAAATTGCGATGAAATATCTTAACTCAAGTATATAAAATCAATTTGTATACAATAACTCTAAATTAATAATTGTATATCAATTATTTAATTTATAAATAAAATTTTCCATGAATATCACCATATTCCTATACCATTTATTTCATATATTTCAATTGAATATATAAATTTAATTATCTATTAAGACCACATCAAAAACATTAAGGAAATTTGGTTTTAAATTTTTAAAGCGACATCAATTCCATAATTGTTTCCAAATGGATAATTGATAAAATATATTCATAATTAAAATAAAAAAATAATTCTTATTTATTATTAAAAAATAAATTTTTTAAAACCAATTATGAAATATGGTTATAAAAAATTAACTATGTCAGAATCAGGCAAATTGTATATCTTACAATTTAATGTGTAGCATTTTCATTTTTCAAATGAACATTAGGGATAGAAAATATGAATTTTTTCATGTAAATAGAGTTATAAAAATATCGTAAATATAATATTTTTTAAAATATATTTATATATATAATATATGTAGTGGATTATTTTGAACAAGTGACATATTTTTTGGACATGGTTGTTACACATATGATGGAATAATGTTATTCTTTTTTAGTGTATGTGGAACATTATGAAAATTGGTTTTATCTAATTTCTTCAAAGAAAATTATTTATTTAATATAATATATAGATATATAAATATATATAGATACATTATAACCTTAATTATAACTAGAAATGTAATGTGGTGATTGAATATGAATTAAATCGGTTCACGAGGTGGTAGTCTATTGCACACATGAATGTTGGATTCCATTCCCAGTGATAGATGATGAAGATGGATATATGTTATATAATTAACATAATATAATCATTGTATATGTGAGCTACTAATGATATTTTCTATCATGGTTATGGATGATTTTATGGATGTGAAAGAACAAATATTACTAAAATTATCGGTTAAGAACAATAACACTGCTTTGGACAAAAAAATATTCTATACAAATTAAGACCTATAAGTTTGTTATTAATACATAAAATAAGGACTCCAAATCATGTATAGGGATGTAATGAATGATTTAGGGAAGTACATGGCTGAATGAAATTCTTTTATTGTGTGAGTAAATAAGAAGAATATGCTCCCATTAAAAATATAGGCGATGAGAACTCTTGAAATGTATTAAATAATGAATTTATTTTAATTTATTTCCAATTTAAAATGGATTGAGATTGATATTATTTGAAGATAATATGGCATGGAATGGAAATAATCACAACCATTTAAATTTTAATTTTTCTATTTTAGTTATTATTTTTATCATTTTCTTTAAAACCAATAAGACACAATTTGAATATTACCATGATTTTTTAATCATTATGGGACAATTTATTTACTATAAACATAAAACTAGCCCATAAATGAACAATGGATGATATTTCCAGCCATCAAACAATAAGAATTTTGAGTTTATGTGTTTATATAAATTTATATATTAAAATAAATTATTATTTATTATAGAATATCATTGATTTCATTTTTTGAACAATTCATTTATATTGATATTAATAACATCAATATAACAGTATAATATAAGTATAATATATTCAAACACATCAATAAAGTTATTATTATCCTTAAATTGTTTGTATCATATATTTTCATTTAAATTATATTTATTTAAAATTCTTAATATAATTTATTTAAGTTTCCTAAAAATTCAAAAATTACAACACCATAGTTTTCTTCTATAAGAGTAATTATTTTTCCCATAATAATAATAAAAAAATTTCAAAGATAAAAAACTTATTCATCACTGAAATAACCATTTATGAGTGTAAATATCCACTTTTTATCTCATATTTAATAACATTATTGTTTTTAAAAGCATGACTATATCAATTTTGGATTTATATTTACATAAATATTATAGAGGTCAAAATCATGTCCTAATGGAATCATAAACCCATATATTCTTCTTTTTCAAGATTAAGTAAGAGATATACAAATCAAATAAATATAATTACTATTTAAGTGTCAATTTTGTAGCCATTATCATTTTATTCTTATCCATAATTACCATATACACCCATTACATGGTTAATGAAATTACTATGGTTACTAATTATGTGGTGAAATAATTCAAGGTACCTATATACAGAATTTTTAACCCATTGTTAAATATTGGAAATCTATTTCCCAGGATTCATAAAATAGAATCCATCTAATTAAATTGAAAATTAATCTTAAAAATATGAGGAAATTGTTTTATGTAAAATTGTACTTTTCATGTATAAAATGTTTATATAATAAATTATTGAATAAAAAGTATTTAGAAAAACATTCACATTAATTTTTTTACATAAACAGTAAATAATTTTATTTATAAAAAAAATAAAAAGTATAATATTTATTTAATATTTATTTAAAATATTTTAAAAAATTCCCTAAAAAAATTTGTAACCATTAACATTAAAATAAAAAATTTCTGAAAAATATTAACTTTTCTCTATCAAAAAATTTTAATATAATTATTTCAAAAATATAAATCGTTTCAAACAATATATTTTATATAATATCTTTTAATTATTCATATTAATCACTTATAATAAGAAATAAAATTCAATTTTAAATGAAAACATAATTTTCAAGCACAATGTGACTTAAAAATTTATGTGCTCATTTTCTGACAAATAATGAATACATTTATATTTTTTAGGATCTATATATATATCTTATAATATACCTAATACTATTTAAAATAACCAATTTAATTATATGATTATATTCTTTGTCTGATAATATTGGTTGTTTGTTCATGATTTATATTGCATATGTGGAATGATATTGAATATAATTATAATTCTAAAATATCATGATTTTTTAAAAAGGGCGTGTTAAAGAGGGATTGCGTGTCCCAATCACTGTATCATGTATATTCAATGGGAAATGATGAATGATAGGGCATCATAGAAGGATTTTAAACTCTTGTAGTATAATGTATAACAGTGTATATGAAAATAATATATTATGAGATTTAAATTATAAGGGGGGAGAAGATTTCATGAGGGATGAATTTAGAAAATATTTGAAAAATAAGTTCCAAAATATAACTCAATGGATGGGGAAAAAAACTTCTGGATTTTCTATTTACCATGTATGAACACAAGATCCCTCGCATTTATTTATAATTCATTTGATTTTTGTCCCTTATATGGAAGGCATGCAAATTTTGACAATACATCATCGTCAAAAGGTATCCCATTTACATATGATGTGTAATGGGGACTAAAATTTAGGGATGATCAATCTGTAATGATGGGCATAGAGGAGTGTATGTTGACAGTTAAATAGTATTGATGATTTTTTTTGAATTTGATTAGATTGAGGGTCATATTAGTCGGATATATATAGATATATATATATATATATATATATATATTTGGATATATTTAAGGGGAAATGAAACAATCTTTTTCTGGATGGGAACATGAAAACTCATTCTTGTGTCTCTATGTATCCCATGGAATGGGAATCCATACAATTGTTGTTTTTCTAGGTAGTGCAATAGATGACCGTTAGCAGGGGGTCTTCTCTGTAGTGGAATATTGTATTATGAATCTTATATTCAAGAAATGAGTATACGTAAAATGTATTTTTAATATCATATTATTTTGATGATGGATATATATTCCCACATCATATGTCGATGATATAGATTGATTCCATTTACTATATTTTATAATGTGTGATAAATGTTTTCAAATTCTATAAATTTATGTTGATGAGGTCATATAGGTAATATAATATGACTTGTAAAATTTCCAATAACATGAAAAAATGAATACAAATGTAGTGGATGTTTAAAATTTATCAAAAGAACCATATTAGAAAACTTCTATTGGGGGTAGCTGTGATGTTCAACCCATCCTTGATGATTAATGAATAAAATATTGGGAGTTAGCATTTTTATTGATGAAATTTCATCCAACATAGGATTCATCTTCTATGGAATTTTTTTAGGAATCAAATTTCTCAATATTTCCTTTACCATGTCTCCCTAATTATAGTATTAGAGAAATATTTTTTTTCATGCTCGGGATACCTTGTTTCGATGATCTTCGTGCTTCTATAGTGCATAGAGAATGATTTAATTGAGAGCGCCCCAATTGGGTAACTATAAATCATGTCTCATGCGTTGTGATTTCTCAAAACTAATAGATATTCAAAGAGAAAATTCCATTCCACTATCATTAATTCTACCTATGTCCTATATACCATGATGTGTTGGATCTAGTAGATGCAGTTTGTAGTAGTTTCCTGATATTACATCATTGAATTAGATATCTTTTCTAGACGGATATATTATTTTTACCCACATTCATCTGGTAAATATTATATAGGAATCTATGAAATTTCATAATGTACTAATTTTCCATTATATAATATCAAGGGTTATGATTACACCATATATCATTATAATATTATATCTTCATCAGCTATGTGGTCCAAAATTCAGTATCATTTTTTGATAGAATTTTTACCTCAATCTTAAATCAATAGATGATGTGATATTTCAATATCATTTTCTTGGAACATGTATTGAAAAAAAATGAGGATGATGTATTCGTAAAACATTGAGATAAATACGGTTTCAGTAAGAATGAATTTCCACTAACATGTTATCCCAGGTGTGTATGTTCCCACAATATCAAATTCCCATGACAAAAACATCTAGAAGAAAATTGTGTAATAAAATAGTTCTGGTGAATAATTTATTATATTTTCATTGATCTAGAATGTGATACATTACATAGTGATCTTAAATAATTCATAATTCATATTTTAAATAATCACCCTAATATTTAGATATTGTGAGATTATTTTTTCCCATATTTTTATAACATATATGAACAAACATGTTCATATTTCATGACCTAAGGGACCTACATCATTGTATTGAAATATAAAAATATTACATCAATAAATATCTTGTAATAGACTAGCTAAGATTATATACCATAAATGATAGTAATATTCTCTATACACTAGTGATTTATATCACATTGTCCTCAGTCAAATAATAGTGTTTTTTTGTAGAGGTACACGATTAGAGGATTCATTCACTCTTTTTATTGTTACAATAATAAGTTTTTCAATATTCTATCTAAGGATGTGTTGATGGAAATATGGTTCACATGTTGATCAACCAGATTTGATGAATCACTGGAAATAAAATTATTTTTCTCCGTTTGAATATAAACATTTTTTAATATATCACAGTGAATGATCCATAATAACTAGTCAAATAATACTCTTGGTATTTCTAGGTAAATTTTACCTGATTTACCAATGAGATTTAATAAAACATTCTATAAGATAATGGATTTACTATAGTAATGGTGAGAGAATTCATTTTCTAATGATATGTTAACTACTTCACTTATAGATAACTACATCAAATTAAACATTAAAATGTAAACATGGATGCTCAATTTTAAATGGTGGGACAAGTACATTGATAAGGTAAATATACCATAACTAATACTTGTTACATACATATAATGAATCGGTTATATATGAAATTTTTTATTGGTGGCTCTCTGAGTTTCATGTTTTTGTGTCTTCTCTTAGACACTCATCCTAATGAAAAAAGAAAATATATATTTTACTATGGTTAGACCATATAGAAATATTGAACAACATAATCTAGGAGGTATTTCTTAATTGTAATCTTAACATAGGTTGGATGTGAAACCATGAAATCTCTAATTCATGAACCATGATAGCGTCTAGTGGATGAAAATAATGTAAAACTACTACTTCATTTCAACCGATAATACCAATCATCAAGTCATCATGAAATTACTGAATATGTACATCAATTAGATGACATATCATACCGTCTACACCATATGGTACATTAGGTAATGACTAATTTTTTAAATAGTGTTGTGTAATCTATGGTAACTTTTTTCAGTGGTAGAATATTTTCTCTCAATGTCATGTAACCTATCAATGAAATAGTACATGGTATTATCAATACAATTAATAGTTATTGACAAGAAGATATTGAAAAACAATAATACAAGAATAGTAACATAAATGAGAATGATATATCATAATATGTGTGGAATTATAATAAGTATACGAATATGAGAACAATTGATTTCATGGATCGTAGTCAGGTCACCCACACCCCATTGCTACATGAAACCTTTCAGCATGAGCATGTAGAGATGATTTATTTTTCCACCTAGATTATAAAAATAAATAATATATACAATATATATATAAATAGAATCATAACAGATCATGGTGGTTTTGTGGAAGTGAATTTTGGATAATACCATAATTCAAATATATGAGAATCTTAATTCCACTATATTAGAATATAAATTATAAAACATACCATAGAAATCCTTGAATGAAAACTTAATGTTATTAATAATTAAGTGATTTGAAAAATAATGAAGAATATTTTTTAATGGTCATTATGATTGTCTTGGAATTGGTATGATTTTCCTAAAACATATTAAAATAAAATTCTACCCATGTTCCAAGAAGAAATGAGATGATGCACTCTATAAATATGATAAAATTGTCTCTAAAATTCAACAACCCAAATTTCTTCAACCAGTAAAAAGAATACATTTCTTCTCCCATATGTTAGTGGAATACTCCACATTTGGATCTGTCATGATTTTATAACACCTAGAATACTCATTGATGAATGGTAGAGATTCAAATCTCAAAGTTATGTCAAAAAGTTTTTTTCACAAGTAATTAAAATTCATCACGTGGGAAATAGAAATTGAGGTTACAAATGTAAATAAAGACTCTCATTTTCAGATATTTTTTATAAATAAAAAATTATATTATAAAAACATGGGGTATCGAAATTTTATGATGATTTTTTCTTTAATGATATTATCAACTTCTTCAAAAACAATAAAATCATTAGAAGAATGCATATTTTGAAGTACCTTTTCAAAACCATGGATTCCAATAAAAAATTTAATATAGTGGGATAATACATGGGGATTAAGACCAATATTTTTCATAGTTATATTGATGGTACCTCACTAGTGCATATAGTAATCCATTATTTGTCTGGTGGATGAGGATGAGTATTAAGTAGTTGTAGCCATTATGGGAATTTTAAACCCCTATCTTTGAGTTATTTTTTCATATTCATATAACTACCAAAAATTATATATTATGAGTGTTTTATTGATGATTCATCGAACAAATTATACTTTTTCTGATCCCTAAGAAATATATATTTCATTGTATCTATATCATCAATAATTCTTTATGGGGTTCCATATTGAGAGTTCTATTTATTGAATTTCACAATCCCTTCACTTAATAGTGTTGACCATTTTTTCCTAATAGATACAGGTAGCATACATCATCATTTATTTTCCAACAATAATCCCGTAGCATAATAACCCTTAATAAATCAAAATGAAACTCTTAATCAATGGAGTATTCATAGAATGAATGGATGTTGGCTCTTCTCTGAACTCAGGTTGTGTAAAATCACTGATAGCATGCAATAGATCAAGAAAATGTGGTGGATCTTGAATTCTATATCAATTTAAACTTCATATCATCAAATAAATGGAGGTAAATCATGTAGATTTAATATATCATGATGGTGGGATACCACAAAATGGTTTTCATTTATTAATTGAACAAATATAATACCATGGTATGAGTGACTAACATATCTCCTAGAGAATAATTATTCCATGACTAGTGATGATATTACATTCACCAAAGTCATTGATATTTCCAATGAAAGAGGAAGATACATACACCACCTATGTTACGTAATCTCTATGAATTTCCTTAAATTAGAATATCTTGTCATAATGAAAGTCTATTATGATAAATTACCTGATGATGATGTTCCTAATGACTCGGAGGTAGGGATACCAATAAAATTAGTTTTCAAAGTGATCATATTATTAACATCAATTTTCCTATATAATTAAAAATATTTTATTATACTTTAAATAGAGATCGAAATACAAGAAATTTTTTTCCCTGATGTAGTATACCATATTTATTTTATCTATGGAGGAAACTCTAGGTGCCATTGATGGATATGGGGATTGCCTGAAATTCTCAAATTGAGGTTGAGAATAGTGATATATATTATGTGGTTGACCCTAAATTTGGAATAGATTGGGGCCTAAAAATTAATTTTTTAATCCTTATCAAGTCTCACATGCATCCAAATTAGAGGAAAATGAGGTAGTATCTTTAACCATTGTATGATATGTTTCATATATATTTTAATTTATATATCTCTCTCAATGAACTAATACAATACACCTATGTACATCAGAGAGATGAGGGTTTCGAATTGATCTTCTAAATCATTCTTCAAACTCATTCAAATGGAAATTTCTTGAGGAACCATTAGATTGAGGAAATATGGAAATACCTTCAATAAAATAAATAACACAATGACATGATTATTTTCCCACTATGTTCCCAACGTGTGGTTCATATTTTTTATTATTATCAATTTTAGAGATATAATTGATTAAGAACATCCAATATATATCGCCCATGATAGTGATTGAACTTGAGGCTAGCTAACATTACAAAAAAAAAAGCATCCATGATCTAGAAAAGAATATAAGTTTGGTATCATATTTTTACAGTGATATTCACTAAACTAGGACATGCATAATGTTAGAGTGGAATATATGGTTATTTAGTTTATATATACTCATAAATATGGTGAATCGCGGGTTTTTTAAATTTTGTTTGTTTGTTAGTATGATCCACAAAACATAATAGAATGTGCATTTTATATATAGTGATAATTTCTTTTGTCTATGTAGACACTCATGTTTGGTCTTTTGATCACATATCATAAAATTGTTTGGAGTTTTGAAAAATGTAACCCCACTAATAATAATGTTAAAACAAGTCAAAAAGTTACCACTTTTCAGAGTATGCATGACTCGTGGATTGACTAAAAAATTTATGTTGGTGAATACTAGGCTATATATCAGTTAGGAATATCTATGGGTCTCTATATTGATAGTTTTTTGGGTTGATCATCATCATATATTGATAATAAATAGTAAACTATTGGTTTTACCGATTCTAATTGGGGTATGAAGGGAACATGTCAAACATTGTCCCATATATGGTGTGGGACACTTAGAAGTTTAGTTATGATCCTTTTCAAATACACAAGGGCCTAGTTTGAAGTAGTAATAATAGAATCTTGTTTTGTCTTATGTGTGGTATTAGATTGACCAACATGTTTAGTAATTCAATAATATTTTCGATATATCGATGGACATGCATCAATTACATGGTGGGAAAATCATGAACAAATGTTAATATCTAATGATTAGTGTATAAAATAACTCGATGGTTTTCATAAAACTATGGCTCCCTTGATGGTGGGTTTTCTCGGTTATATTACCTACTAAAAAATATAAATTCATGATCATATAGTGGTTCCAATGGGATGAAATTCACAGGGGAAGATATTGGAGATAAACTTTCATCTTTAGTTGGAATATTAGACTTGGGGACATATTACCACCTTTATGGAGGGATCATTTACATGTCAATATAAAGCCCCAATACCATTATTTGTTTATTATGGGATGAATAATAAATGTTCAATGAATATAATTATATCTCATGATAAAATAACTATGAGAATACTATTTTTACCCATGATAGTTGAGGATTTAAACCTTTTGGATTTTGTTGATTTTATCCTTTTGGTTCAACATGTGGAGATCCATAAGTTTATTTTGGAATTATTAGAAGTTAAATTGAAATTTTACAGTGTGGATAATTGGTTTCAATAGCTTTTTGTTGTGTCTTATGGTGTAATCCTCAATAATGAACATTAGTAAAGTGAATTGTGGTTACCCAGATGCCCAAAACACAACTAGTAACTAGTCATTATATACGATTTCAAACAAAAATTATTCACCCTTTTAATTTTCAAGTGGGATGACCTACCCTTTTTTATCCCCTGGTTGTATATATGAAATTTCATAGGGTTATGGAGTATGTGATATAGATCTATATTAATGTTGATTTTAATATAGTGGAGGCATCACATTATCCAATCATCCCTTGAATGAGGGATTCCTTTTGAGGTTGAATGAGGGTCACAACCATATCCTTGTATGATGGGGTACAAAAAACCACATGATTATAAGAAAGGAAATTGAGTAAATTTAGTTTATTTGGGGTTTTTTCATTCATTAGATTCTTTGAAAATAGATCCTAAAATACACGCTATTTTTACTACTGTGGTGGAGACTAGGGAGACTGATGTTCATATGACCAAATAATCTAATACTAATTGAAGGAAATATAATACATCCTCTAAATTATGGTATATGAGGTGGAATATTGGGACCTTATGGATCTCATAGTTTGGAATGGATATCCTTAACATATATTCCCTTTCACCAACATCATGTCGATTAAAAAAACTATGTTCCCTAAAATAAACAGTTCGCCAAATTTTTAATGGTTGAGGGTGAGATAATGTTATGCACTATCATACCATGGTTGATGCAATAGAATATTACTGATAATGATCCCATGAGAGTCATGGTGGTTTCCTTTATACATGTTATGGTTTATTCTATGATTATTGAATCTATGTTAGAAAGATACATTTCAACACCAATATATTTCTTCTAAGAATATGAAGTCTTCCACACTATTGTGTGTCGTGTCTCTATATCATTCATTATCATTATTGGAGAACATCCATGATGAAATTAATCACCATGTGGTTCCCCCAATGATGGTTTCATGTGGTCCACTAACTAGGAGAGTTGAAATTGTTTACCTTTGGGGGGATGGGGACCTAATCCTAGAATAGTGTAGATATTTCCCATTGAGGAGTTTCAAATTGTAGGGGATTTTTCATTAGAGAAATGGTATTGTAGAGATTATAGAGTGGATCATAATTTAGATAATTTGGTGTATTTACCTTGGCATGGTTATCCTGCATTTTGGATAGGGGTCAGCGATGTATGGATGTGATTGACAAGTTGGTCATCTAAGAGTGCCATTCATCTTTATTGGAGGCACAATGTTATGTCATCATTCCTGGGTGATTCTTGGATGTTGTTAATTATAAGAGTTTCTAAATTTTACACCACCACATGAGTTAATGGTTATATTTTTATGATTTTTCACGGTAGAATCCATTTAAACTGTTTTTAATGATAATTGGTAGTATTTCACCTTGTATTTTTCTATAAGAGAATTGTAGTGAAATGGCGTAGAGGCCTCCCCCTATGCATGATACACTAGATGGTATGGTATTATACCATTACACTAATGTTGATAGATGATGATAGTGATAAACTTATATTTTATGAGATCAATGATATATATTGTGTGACAAATACCATGAGACATGAGCGATATTTTACTCCAAAAATAAGTGTGATTGGGTGGGATTTCCAAAAAAACTTATTCATTGACCCCCAAACTTGTTATTAAAAGGATATTTAACAGAACTAATAGTTGGTTTCCTATATTAGATATCAATCCAACTATAAAAACATATCTAGATAATTTGCTTCCCAAAAATCCTAACACTACATAGCAGTTCAAATGTAGAAGATAGTGGTCTAATATTTGCGGAGACAAAAAATGAATATTTCCATTACTCTTCATATATATATTATTATATGAGAATATATAATTCCAATTAATCTACTTTTTTTAATACATAATATTGTTAGTCATTAAACATTAAATAGTTAGCACTCATATTCATCCCATTGGTGATGAAGAATCAATTCACTTCAAGATTACAATTTTGTGGTCAACCCCAATATCATAGATTTTTACACTTAGAGGTTTCCAATATTGATCATCTACAAACTGTTGACGGATAATAGATTCCTGGTGAGTTATAAGTTTTATTTTGAGTCCCAAAACTATTAGTGATAAAATATCTTTCTGTCTATCTTTCAAACCCTGTCTATTATTGATTAAGAAAGTATTCACTTCACATTCATCGTTCTATGGTGAACCTAGCACCATTATTCCATAAAAATGATTATTCAAAGAGATTACCAAATTAAAACTGTTGGATGAAAAAATATAAATATTAGATTTACTATTATGTTTTCTAAAACATACCCATGTGTTTGGTATTGGGCATTGTATTTGTGTACAAGGACTGCTCATGGTTTTCATTTTTCAACATTCCACCATTCAAAAGGTTCATGTAATTCTACATTGGGATTGATTATGTAATAAAAAATATTGAAAAATATTTTTGGTATATGGGCCATTCCTTCTATATATTCTTCATTTGAGTTTTAACCTACTTTGGGTCTCCCATAATAATCTATGAAATGTTTAGGAATCTCATTCTTAGTGATATATTCTAGGGTAATTTGGATAATTATGATTTATTATCTCAAGATATGGTGGATAAATTTAGTTAGAATTGATTAGGAAATTGAGAATGTACAGATACTATAAATTAATTCTAGAGTTGTGGATGTGGCTAAATATTATACACAGGAAACAAGGATTCATTTCTAAAAAATACAAGGAATCCCATGATAAATATAAGAAAAGATTAGTTTAAGGAATATAAAATGAATGTCACATTTCCGTAGGCATATATTTCTCAACTCTCTATGTGTGTCACATTCTTCATGTGTGTCATCTGACCCACATATTTCTAGTCAATCTTTTTTGAACATATAATACATCATGGGCTTGTTATATTGCAAAAAACATTCTCATTATACTAGTTATGAACACTATATCATCACCAATGGAATGCGATATTGTATCATATTATCATCACATATGGCCATTTTATTCTTGTGAAATACATAATATCATGATTTCTATGTTCGTTATAAGCCTAGGACGATCACCTAGGTTGGAAAAAAGATATTATATGATCACCATAGAGGGGTTTCTTAAGCTCATTACCTAGGTAATCTCATGAATAATACCTAAGGTTGAATCATATGTTTGACACATTCAATATGATAAATTGTTATTATTCTAGTCATATATGATTCAGATAATGTCTAACTAATGATCCTTATTATCATCATCTTGTGATATATTTTAGATTTGTCAAGAGGCATCACATGTTTATTTGCAATTGAAGAAACTCATAGATTCAAAAATCACTCAGGGAAAATACTAATACAACCATTATGTACTCAGCTAATAAATGATTTACATATGAGTAGGGGTCTCATATTGTTAATGTTCAGTAGAATATGATTTCTATAAATGATCATCACATATACATCTTAGCATAGGTTCTGATTCTACAGTTATTCCAAATTAAAATGGAAATTAATATTTAAGTGAGAATGAATGTTCTCTTGAATGACTATCAGTCATCAGTGTTAAACAATACCCATACCAATGTGGAATGGAATTATGATTCATGTTGATTTAAATGGATATGTCCTCTCCATATCACCACATACAAATGATATAATTTATTTTCAAGATATCTGGTTGTTTGGATTGGAGTATATGGAGGTATACTACATATGATATTATAAGGAAGTTATCAAAACAAACATAGTTATATTTCAAAGATTATGTTCATATAATGGGATTATATCATATTGTCTAACATCATATGTTTAGTAGACTATTTTTTTGAAAAAAATCAAAAAAATCTACATTGTAGGTATTATATGTAGCTGATTCTGAGAGTGTAGGGAAGTCATCATATTCCCTTTATATAAGTTATCTAGTATTCATCCAATGAGGAATCATATGATCATCGCGCATAGAATTCCATGCTCATCAAATATAGCCCGGATAAATTTTAATGAGTTATTATAATGGAGAGTTGATAATTTAATATTAGGAGACTATGATATTGTGATATGGATATTTATGTAATGAAGAACAAATGTTATTTATATACTATATAAATTCATAAATCTCATGAATTTTTTCATTTTAGTTTATATTATTTTAAATGGTAAATTACTGATATGATTTTCATTTCTAATACCTTTTATCTTTTTGAAAATATGTTTAAATTTTTTTTCCATTCTACCATTTTTAATATGTTAATGACTTATATCTTAGAAATTATTTGGGATTGTGCATAAAGATAACAATTAGTAGATATAGTGTGTAGATAGAATGATCATGGGTTCCTTAAAGTTCTCAAAATTGGGAAAATTTGTCTATATTTTTCAATGATGTCATGGATATAGATTATTCACTTGCTACATAGGTTATCGTTTAGAGAAAAATGAAAGGGAACATTCAATTTAATTCAGTTTGTAGGGTTTCTAATGTTATGATTCATATTCTTACTGGACACTAGAAATCACCATGTCTAGTCCATACATTGACCAATAGGATTGGATGTATGGTTCAATGTTACCAACCAGGTGGATATGTTTTTCATGGGAGAAAAATGTTAAAAAAGGAATGGGTCCCATGGTATGTCAACATTCATTGAAATATGTTTGGAAGAAGGAGGAATCAAATAGGGACCCGGAATACCATGCCACAATAAATTGTATTTGTGTGAAGGATTATTATATCATGGTACATGGACTATAACATATGTTTAAGCAATATTGATGGATGTCTTTTTTGAAAAAACACTTTTGTAGCTGTGAGAGGTAAATAGATTTATCAATAAATTGAATATTTTTAAAAATACTATTTTCATCAATAGAATAATAGTGAAATAATCTATTTGATATTCCAAGGTGATTTAGGAATCATGTTAGTATTTCAATAAAAAATATATAATATTTAATGTCTATGAGAGTATTCAGTTCCATGAATTCATAAAATAATGAGTGGCCTGGGATGATAAAATTCTGCTCCAAATTAATATGTATATTCCAAAAAAAATTGGTTGGGGATGCTTATATAGAAATTTTTCTTTATTGAGAATATTGTCATTTTACTCCATCCATTTCAAAAAAAAGGACGGAAATCCAAATATAGTCACTTCATTCTATATTATTCCTTTTTTATGAAACATTGGGTTTCACAATACCCACATCATTTCAATTCATGTTCTTCTAGGATATATATGAAAATAATACATTTTTATTTCTCTTTCTCTCACATCTTGTTGTGTGATAAATTTTCATGTTTAATGCAACCCATGATTTTTCTGCATAAGAACCTCATTAGTTTCATAATGTTCATTTGTGAATTTATTCTTTATCAATAAGAATAAATCATTCATTTCAGTGCCTATGAATCAATTTTCATGATGAATACATAATTGTTTTTCTTCTATAAACATTTGACCCCACTTTCCATGACATATAATATATTCTGATAAATGAAGAATATTATTTTTAATGAACATGACTTTTAAAATGATTCTAGTTTTTTTAGAAAGTGTTTTTATATTATATCAAACAACACATAAATATATATCTTTAATTATTATTAATACAGTAGTCAAACAAAAATAAAAATATAGATCTCTCCATTCTGTTACAGTTATATACTTATATTTAACATTATAAAAACTAAACAAAATATTATTATGCCAATAAAATTTTAGAAAACGATTCTAATAAATATTGAATGAAATAATGAGGTGGTATTAATTTATTCTAAACGTATATATAACCATTTGAAGTGTTAACCACTAATAATTATACCGTTTAGATATAACTAAAATAATATAATTAGCGTTTATAAGTTGTAATGAATAATTAATGAATAAAGGAGAAGTTATGGTTTGAACTAGTGGATTCATACTCTATGAATCATATTTTTCAGAATATGTTATGATGGTAGAATCTATATTTTTATCCTTTTACCACGCCCAATATGAGATTCAACACGTGAATATATTATAAATAGTGTATGAGAGACGTTCATGTTATTGGAAATTACATCTCATTTGTTGTTAGATGAGCCACCGCATGAATCTATCACTATCTCACATATTTCCCTTTGGTATTATATGGGTGTTATATAGAGATATATATCTCGACCATAGTAACATAATGTGTAATTATTTTTTACAAATCAAATAATTATTTTCACAATTTAATTTTAAAATATTTTTTTCTCAATATAATATATGATTAATTAAGATGAATTTGATAAATTGATTCTTCAGACAAGAATATTTCACATTTTATAGAAGAAATAAATTTATATAATAAAAAAAAATTTCTAAGTAATAATTATTTATATGAAATTTTATTTCAAAATAACTATTTTTTAGAAGAAAAAATTAAATTTATTATATTCCAGAAAATATTTATGTGTCAGAAATTTAACTATGCATTACAAATGACTATTTTTTAATAAATATAGATTTTGATATTTATAGTTAAATTTATTATAACTAGATAATTATTCTGATAAAATTGTCCCAATTTTTGAAATGATCACATTCAAATAAATTTTTAGTGAATTTATGGTAATTTCTTAAAATAAATTATTTTCCCATGAATGGTTAATATATATTTTGTTAATTTTGGTATGTTTAGATTCTTCAAAATCATATCATGCTGATGTAATAATTAATTTACAAGAATCCTAAACCTAAAATACATAAGTTTATTAATATCAATTATTTTAATGGATTTTAATCAATTTAAAAAATCAATATGTGACTATCAAATTTATAAAATGGAAGCATTGCTTGTAAAATCATTTATATGTGGGAAATTTAGTTTTCCATTCCAAAAGTCGTAATAAAAAATGATTCTCTAGTATTTTCATCTAAAATAAAATAAAATGTGACCCAAATGTCATAAACCATGGGAGAATCATGGTTTGGAAAATTATTTATCATTTTCAACAACATAGATTTCTAAGGACTATATTTTCAAATTATTAAACAAATCCCCCAATTTTTATAAAGGACCACACATTTATCCATTTCCCTTCACTCATGATAATTACTCTATTATTTTTTTTAGTTTTCTCCCCAATTGATCCCCTATGGTGTCCTCAAGACTCCATTGTAAGATTAATCATGCTTTTGGTGCAACACATTAAGGTAATGGAATTATTCTTTATTTATCTTTATTACAAGAACCTCTTTTCATAAATGTATTTTAATTGATATTTTCACTCTGTTTTAGTACCATTGTGAACATAACCTTACTACCAAATTATTTTTTACCATTATGATACCCCGTCCACCTCTCATTTTATAATTTTATATAACCTTGTTTTGCACATATCCTGCTGAAGAATTCCCTTATCCTGATTATAAATCTACATAGGAAATTGTCATTTTTTTATGAATATCAAAACACATTTCTTTTCTAGGGGTATTCACCTAGATGTAAAAATATATTTGATTCCATAATTTGGACATAATAATCATAAATTCTATTATTTTTCGATAAAAATGATATAGTTATATTTTCATTAAGAACCTTCTTACTCCATGGACATAATAAAAAAAATAGTTTTTTCACGTCAGGTTATTATTTAAATTACTTTTTTTGATATATGTAGATAGAATCTACAACGAAATATGAATGGTTAACCATGATAGCTTTTGAATGAATTGTTTAAAAGTTTAATCACTAAATATGACATGTATTATGATAACAAATTGAATAAAATCGATACTTTTCAATTATAAATCCTTGGTAACAAACCATGGTGATATGCGTAAGAATGTATTATTAAATATTTTATCTAGATTTTAATGATACTATTCATGATATTTTTCTTATATTCTTCATGTACTCATTCTTATACCATAATAATATTTCACATGTTCTTCTTTAATTTCTTTACGATGACATGTAAAATATTTCTCTTATTAAGCCTCATGTTCACCCGTTTCCATTTATGTATGTCACTTGGTTATGTGATATATATAATGTAATTAGAATGAATATATCAATAAGGATATGAATTTTATTTTAAAATTTTTTGTTATTTTCATGTATTCTATTCCAATTTTCCAATCAATAAACATTAAAAGATCCTCTCTTTTGTTAAATGTAATAAAAATTAAATTTAATGAAAATGTGTTAATCCATTGTTTTTATCAATGGATGGATTAGTTATTTATGTTAACTAGGTATATAAATACATAGTATGAACCATTGAGAAAAATTTTAATATAGGAAAGCATCCTTATATTTTACTAATGTACTGTGTATGTTATTTTTGAGAAAATAAATCACTATCTAGATATAAAAAACTGTATGTGGAATTGGAAAAAATGTATCTGGGGTTAACAGCAAAAAAATATAGCATTGAGTTATACATGATTGGGAATTGGGTCACAAGAATTGTACTTTACCCTCTTCTAGTTTGATAATCATGGGGAATAGTTTGTCTACTCACCGGCATCTTAGGAACCATGATAATGCATATATTTAATATTTAATTGTCATTAATAAAATATAATATTTCAATATGATGTTTTATTTCATAAAATTCATTTATAAACTAAAATATTCTTAAAAATCAAATTTCTATCTATAATTTTATTTGTTTAAAAAAATTTACTGAAATTGGTGGAACTAAAAAATTGAAGAGTGAAACGGATTATGAAATAATGGACCTTTGATGGAAGACACAATGGAAAAATTATATAAGATGATGATTATAATATATTTAGTTTTTCGATAACTTTAATCGATTTGATATTCCACATTCACCTCTAAGAGAATATCTTTCTTTTTATTCCTTGCATTATCAACCACCTTATTTTTATGGATCTACTAATACATTGATTTCTAAACAATAGATAATATATATTTAAAAGATATTTTCTGAAATTATCTATCCAGATAAAGACAAAGTGACCATGTAAATATACTACATAAATGGTGAAGCAAATTAGAGGTGGAAATGGATCAAAAACATGAAACTGTAAAATATGATTGATTCTATGGAGTGGAAATATTTTATGGAAATATTTTTCAATACATATTTTTTACATTAAATGTGAATAATATATTGATAATTAATTCCTCAAGATGAATCTTATGGATAATTAAATTGTAGGAAGCTTTGAGACGAACAAAAAACAATTTCCCATTACACCTCATGATTTGTTATGGATCATAATCTAATGGTTGATGGATTATTTGGTGGATTGAGACCCCATATATGGATAAATATAGAAAATCGAGACTGTGAATTAATATAAGAGATTGAATTATTTTATAAAAAGAATCACATTGTGTTTGGTTAAATGTAGTAGTAAAATATGTTGAATCAAAAGAAGATTGTTATCAATCTGAATTCATGTAGGGGCATTGATTACTGAAGAGGAGGAAAAATGAGGAAGTTATAACATGTAACAAATTTTGGAAGAATAATTTTTGGAAATTCTTGCTCAACAGTTGAAATTGAAACATGTGTGGAAAATATGTCAACATAACTGAAGACTATCATAGTGCAGAGAAGCCTCAACATCTCAACATTAATTAAAAATCAAAGATGGTACAGTCCAATAATAATGTTCAATGATTCAATTATGGAAGGAATGAGAACATTTCCAATAACATATCAATTAATAACATTATGTGGGAAAATAACTATCAAACTTAGCGTAGTCCAAGGTATCTTGGTTGGGGTTTTTATATCCATACAGCTAATGTAAAGGCCCTAAATGTTGCAGTGGAAGGAAATATTATTGTTCTCTCAATGATACCAAGAAATCTATTTACTACAGTCTCTATGAATTTTTTTATCTTCCACATTTTCAGTGAATGTATAATCAAATTATGAGATTATTGAAGTATATTTATCTATCAAGTCTTTTAGAAGGGTTTATCCAAGCATAAACATTGCATTGATACTCTGGAATTTTCATTGGAAGAAAAATATCATCATATATCCAGTATTCATTCCCATGGTGGAAGTCAACACCATACTATGGATGGAATGGATCTCAATGTATAATAAAAATTTAAATTGTAAATGTTTTGAAATATCAGTAGTATTGAATGTACAATATATAGTTTATTCAAGTGAGATATATCTTAACCTGAGCATTGTCTATAAGCACATCATGTGGAGTTATTTTTATAGATGTTCAAGGAAGAGGTATAAGGAAATAAATGTATAAAAATGGAAAATGTATCCATTGTTTAGGAATACATTGATTCATTTTCAAATAAGTCATATTGAGCTCCCAAATAGATAGTAAGATTAATGCATTGAACTCATACTTGGATACAGGTAGGTATCATAAACGACATATATAATTGAAAATGTAGAGCTAGTGGAATTAATGAAAAACTTCAATATCTTTTAGATATGAGATTTATCTAACCAAGTGTGTCACCATGGGAAAACCTATTATCATTGTGATGGATAATGATTGACCAATACATCTAGAAATTGATAATATAAAACATAATGAGATCACAATGAAGAAAAATCATCCTCTCTAATGGAAAGATAATTTATTTGAATATATCGATGAAGATAAATTCTTATCTAGAATTTATCTAAAATATGGTGATAATTAATTGATAGAGAATAAATAATTTATTAGAATGATTTAATACCGATGAATATATAGGTATTATGAGGTTTTTGTTATACACATCAAATTTTTAATTCCCCTTCTATATAAATGTATTTGATGAATATAGTCATTAGTGAATACCTTTTTAATCTTGTGGTAGTCTTTATTGTTTATATTATGATATATTAAAAAATCCATGAAAAATATGATGATCATATAAGTGTTATATAAAAAAATATGGATAGAAAAGATATTTATAAATTCCATCCAAAGTGAATATTTGATATCAAAATATTATTTCATGGAGAACATTATAACCAATAATGGAATGTTAATTTACCCTTCCATAAAAAAGTTATAGAGGAGTGCCCTCGCTGTTCAAAAGAAAGTGATATTTGGTGTTTCCTTAGATAACAAGATTTTATTGGAGTTTTATTAATAAAAATCATGAAATTATAATCCAATAAACAAGTTAACTAAAAAGGTGGATATGTTCATCTATAAAATTTTATGTTATGAATGATTACAATAACCAAATAAGAGATGGGTAACTACCCATGTGTAAACTCGACCCTCTATTGGAGATGGATTTTTTATTTATAATGATGTATCTCTAAAAGGGATTGGGGGAATCCAAGGAAAGAATGAATAGGTGATTTCTTAGGCATATCAAAAAATAAATCCCCAAGAGAAAAAATATCCTAAGAATTACATGGAGCTAGATATAAGTTTTTTTCAAAAAATATGGAGGAACTATTTTAATGGTGATAAATGTGATATATATACTCCACCATAGATTGATGTATATATTCACATAGAAAAATTGAAATTAAGGCCTATAAATATGGTTTAATCTTATTAAACACTGTTTATGTTCAAATTATTTACTCCCTCGATGAGGGAAAAAATTAATGATGCATTAAGTAAGAAATAACCTATAGTACTAAATATATTAAGGATTCAAGGAGATCCATTGATCTTGGACCTAGTATTGTCAAACATGGGAATCCAAATATATGTGAAATCCTCACTCATATCCAAAACAATTTCTAAACAATAATTACTAGAGTGTATTTATTAATATCAATGGTAAGATCCATAATTAAAAAATAAGGCAGAGGATGTGAATGAATGTCTGTTTCAGTGGGTAAATATAGATCAAGAAGGTGTAGTGAAATTTCACAAAACAAAACATGTCCCATCTGTTATAATGATAATGAAAGAACTTATCGATAAATCTCATCACTCAACATTCTCTATACATCATATTAGAAATAAAATTTCTATGGACTTTCATTATTATTATTCAATGGGAAACATAAAATGAGAGAATTTTAACTATACTATGTGATGCTTGTGATGTCAACAAGTGAATGGGATGTGATAACTTTTAATGGGGTATTATAACCACTACACATGCCAACAAGTATGTGAGAAAATATCATTTTTGATTTTGTCACATGTCTAGAAGAACATGAAGAAGAAAAATATTCAATATTCCTAATAGTGGTCAGACTCACCAAAACATGACATTTTATTATTATTGTTCAGGAATATGTATCTCCTAAAAAAGAATCAATGATATATGTAAAGAATGTGGTGAGTATTGATGGGGAATAAATTTATATAATTTATTATCATGATACAAGGTTCACATCTAAATTCTTAAGTAGTAATCAACATTTTCTAAATACATAATATAATTTTAGTACGGAATATCACCCACAAACTGATAAAAAAAACTTAATGGGCTATTTGTACACTTAAGTACGTACTGAGAACGTGCTAAATGGATTTTAATGGTTGATGGGATCACCACCTAAAATTATTGGAGTAATCATACATCAACATCAACCACTCAATTATTCAAATAGGACCCTATGAAGTTATATATGGGATGTAATGTAGAATTACTACATGATTGGATGAAGAATGTGAGTGAAATTTTTATGTTCACGATCATATGAACGAGTTGAATGAAAAGTTTCATTCTATCCATGAAAATATTAATTCTACTAAGATTTAATAGAAAATATATTCTGAAAACCCTAGAAAAGGCATAGTGATTGATTTTTTAGACAAATATTTACTTCCAATATTACCTTGGTAGATATTTATTTCGATTGGGATGAAATGGATTCTTATACCATGGTACATATCCCATATGATGTACTTGACTTCATAGGATAAGTGTCCCATCATCTATAAATTTAAAAAAATATATCTCAAATTAATAATTTTTTATGTTTCTAAAATGATGATATACATACCTTATCTCTCACATGTACTAAATATAGAAGTGGTACAACTGGAAGGTGGCCTCTCTTTTGGGAAAAAATGGGTGAAATATTAGACCATGTTGATAATGTTCTATATAACATGATAACCCACCATGTCAATTTATTATGGAGGAACCATAAGATTTACAATGAGACATGGGAACTAGCTGACATGTTGAAGATGTTTTAACATCTTGTTTTCTCAACTAATAGAATAACTATACATTTCAGGAATTGAATTTTTTTAGGGAAGGGGATTAATTTAATTACCCATTATTTCTAAATTACATTTTTTTCCTTAGAAAATGAGTTTAGGTTTTATTACACATAATAAATCAATTTTTAATTACTAATAATTAATACATTATTAACCAAATTGGAGAATATTTGTCACTCCAATCCATTAGAATCATCTCCACCAAAGACCACTAGAATAGATAAAAAATTTATATACTAATCGTTATATGAGAACATTTTTATCAGAAACAATGAAAATAAATGAAGTTGTATTTATTTAGTATGATAGGAAATATGAACATTAGAAAATTTGACTGTTGAGATCTATATTATTTATTAATAATTATAATGTAATAATTATTTTTTATAACAATTAATTTAGAATTATATGTAATTCAAAAAAAAGATTAATGACAGCCTTAATCGGTAGATTGATACTATATAAAGATCATTTTTTTAGAACTAATGGGGGAGAATGTGTCAATGGGGTTTTCCCAAGAATAAGGCCAATTTGATCATCAATAAGGGAAGATATAAATAAATCAACTATGTGATAAATTCATGTTTCTTGAAATTACTTCTCGATCAATGTTATCCAAGCATTCCCATCGATCTATTATAAGAAACACCTTATCAATAGGTCTCATGCTTCTGTTATAAGGGGTTATGTTTATAGGAAATAGTTACATAAAGAATAAATTATTTCTATAAATAAAAGTTTTCTATATATATTTCATTTAAAGAAATGTTTTTCAAAATAATATATAAATTTAATTGACACAACATTAAATAATTTACCTTTAAGAATAAATTTAAATTTTGTAGAAAATATATAAATTTTATTAATAAACTAAGGAATTTTTATAATATTATTTTAATTAAATATCATGTTTAAGAAAATAATTTTTAAATAGAAATTATAAAATGTTTTTCATATTTCCCAAAAAAATTATTTTACAAAAAATTATTATTCTTATAACTAGATACTTTTTTTAAATAAGGATTTTATTATTTAAATGATAAAGTTTTCAAGATTATAAAATTATTATGATAAAATAAACACCATTTCTCAAATAATCATATCGATTTTTGGTTATGATCAATTTATTTTAATGTTATAACATAAATTTTATTTCAATGAATAGTAAACAATTATATTTTTGGTTTATTGGAATGTTTAATGAATTAATAATTATGTTATAATGATGTAATAAATAATTAATCACAATCAATGACCTAATATATGTCTTTTTATTAATATAAGTTATTTTAATGGATTTGATTTAGTTTCCAACACTTATTAATGAATTTACAATGTCTAAAATGGATTCAATAATTTTAAAAATATTTCTCTATGGAGACAATAATTTTCCAAACCAATATATGTAACAAAAAATATTTCTCCTCTCGAGTCCATAATGACATTCCTCATGTTATTATTGGTATTCCTCATGATCACATGTAAAATTATTCCATTATTATGCCACATGATCACCCCATTCCTTTGATATATGTCCCCAATTTTTTGAAATATTGTAAATTTACATAAAACGAACCTATACTATGCCGTTGAAAATAATTTGAACAATTTTGTATGTTTCATGTATTTTGTACAAAATTTATGCGAAAATAAAATTTATAAGATCATCTCTTTTGATCAATGTAATGATAATTTTATATAATTATATTGTGAAATTCCATAATAATTATAATTTTTTAATGAATCTAATTACAAATAATATTCCCATATAATGAAAAATATTATATTCAATTTGTTAGTAAAACATTGTTATATAAAATAGAATTAAATTTCATGACCATGCATCTATCTAAGTCAAAAATTCTCTTCGCTAAGAAAATATTTTGTAAGATGCCTCCCCATATAATTATTTTGTTGTTTAAAATAATTAAATAATTATTATTTAATATTTTTATTTTATTATTATAAGATAAATATATTCAAAAAATTACAATTAATTGTTTACATCATATATTTAATGCTGGGTTAAAAAAATTTGACTGTATCTTTGAGTTTCTTTGTAAATGTATAAAAATATTAATCTCACTTACATGATTTTTCAAAATTCCATGATTACTAAAATTAAAAAAATGAATGACACTTATTGTTAAATTCAATGATATATAAAATCAAATTGCATTTGATTATTAAAAAACTGCTAAATATTCCAACCAGTGAATAAAATTACCTAATAACAAAGGATCCATTCTAACAATATTGAAGCGGTAAAGAACATGTAAAATGAAACTAAGTGAACATGTACATCAATCCAAATCACAACTTTATGGAATGTAAAAATATTTTAAAAACTAAATGTTTTAAACTTTTTGAGGCTGAATGAGGTGAGCCATCATAGATGGATAGTGATCTAAAATGAGAAAATTATTTTATTACAGGTACTACAAGAACAACACGCGTCGAGGATAAAGAGAAAAAACACAATCTTTACCACTCAACTAATAATCCAAAGGGAAAATCAACCATATGGTACATGAAAAGGGATGCATTACATTAGAAGAAGATTCATGTTATTTTTCCACTATTATATCTCACATTTATTATATTTTACCCTATACTCATTATGAGTGAATTATTCATGACTTGATTAATCATAAAATAAATTTTGTTGTTTAGATGGATAAAATAAACATGGAAACTCTGATCGAGAAGATACACTAGGGACTTGTAGGGAGATATTTAATGAACCAACTAGACTCATATAAAAATCAATTTAAATTGGAAGAAGAAAAATATGCTACTTAGCATAAATAATATTAAACATTTTAATTATTTAAATGAAACTCTTCTAATGTTAAATGAATATATGTATAATCTAAACCAAATTTTAATAGGGGAGCACCAACCAAATTTTTTTAATGTTCAAATAATTTTTATAAATTATTGAAGGGGTGTTGGACCCCTAGAACGATTTCAAAATGAATATTCTTTTTTTGAACATCCAAGGACTAGAAAATCCATGAATGGTGGGTTACCATAGACTTATATTGGGAAAATATTAATTTGATTTAACTGGGATATCTAATCCAATCATATATTTATCTGTTATATACATTCGCATGATAAAAATATATATTATTTTTGGGTTAAAAGAATACATCCTACAACACAATGAGAATGTATCAGGCCGTGAAATATGCTCAAATAATCATTCATCTATTTTGTTAAAATCATATCTGAAACCAGAAAATCGATCATGATTACAGGATGTGGAATTATAGAGGGAGCTCCCCATTTCAATTGTTAATTTTAATTTTTATTTGGGAAAACCTATTGCTACCTACATCACATATATATTGATCCATATCAGAGTAACCTATGCCACATGGAAGGGAAATTCAATCTCAATTACCAAAATATTAAGTCCTGTTAAGCATGTGGTGGTTTCAAATTCTTTTTATACTTTTGTTGTTTATAATTATTCATCCACTTTTTATAAATGTATTAATGTATCCATGATGAAAAAATGTTCTTGAGTTGTAGAATTATGGAATGAAATATTATAACTCATTATTAGAAAAAATGTTGAATACCATATTCCATAGAGAGTCATGAAAAAAATCATCACCTATTTAATTAGTCCCTTCACGAACTATTTATTTTGAGACTTTATAATAGAAAATATGAATCATTTATATTTATAAGATATATATTTTTGTTTACATTGATATGTGGATAATATAAGTACACTAAATCCTCCACTAATCCATTTATTAATATAGTTTTTTATAAAATCTAAATGAAGTCACATTGTCTTGTTTGTGGTAACACTTCTCTCAGATAATGAATTGAAAATATGATATGAATATTATTTTTTATATGGTAAAAACGTCTAATAATGTGACAGAAAAATATATCACCTTAAAATCAAAATTTCTATTTATAATATTCTAAAGATGGAAGATTTTTTTGGGCTGCAACAATGAATATCAATCATGATTCATCATTGATTAAAAAACACGATATCTTTGGCTCTATTAACTAGATCATAGACCATAGAAAAAAAATATTCCCATACAAATATACCATGTAATATAAGATATCCTTATATAAAACCCCAGTTTATGTCAACTATAAACAAGATGGAATCTCTCTATCATCAAGAAGCATACTCTATCACCAACATAGAGTGGATGTGGACGACATTTTTTAATAGATAAATAAAACATCTTCCCTATAAGTAGTAGTGTTTGATTTTTTTACTTTATTATCTGTAATATGGAAGAATCAATGATCACCTTAAATAATTTTTGAACACCTCTATGTATCAGTAGGTGATGAATATTTTCACTATTTCTTCTACTGAACTCACCCACATCCTCTATCATGGCAGGAATAGGCTGATCCATGATTAGACATCGTTCAATATTTATTTTAATTTTTTTTTGGATATCAATTTTGTGAACTCATTGTAAATGGGTTATTGTAATAATTCAACAAATTATTTATCCATATTGAGATGATTAAACATTATAGGTGTCATTCCTCTTTTACTAGATACATTTAAGGTATTATGGAAGTCATTATTTATTATCTTAAATGAATTGTGATGGACATACAAGGTTAAATCTAGTCTTACAAGGTTTGGATCTCTTTTTATAAACCACAATGGTGATGTATTTGGAAGCCTTTATCAGAATTATGGTATTTATACTACATTGGAAGGGGAAAATAATTGGATGATCAATTATATTGACATGAAGAATCAAATAATCATGGGAAATATTTTGTTAGAATGGTATTATACAATAATTATATAGTCTATAATATCTACAAACATCCTCCTCTATGATATGTTATATGCAAGATGGTTAAATTTCATGAGAAACATCTCATCAGTGAAATACATTATTAATCTTGTGTTTTATGAATAAAATATTCTTGGTGATGGAATTTCATGAGAACGGATGAGTGGTGACGATTTTGTTATTTCTAACTCTCCCCAATTGTCATTTTCCTTCTCATTCATGGAGTAAAATTTAATGTACCGTCCTTTTTAATGTTTTAACTATTATTTAACATAATTTAGTTAGGTCATTTAGACCAGGTATCATCTTTTTCAAAAAAAAATGTATCAGAAATCATTCTTTTTGAATCATAGAGGTGTTGTTTATGTTGTTAATGAATTATTCAATGGAAACAAATATAAATAATTAAAATCCATTTTTTATAATATAATTGTCTCAATCATCATCAAGTAGATAGAATATATAAATTTTATCTTTTACTTAAAAAATATGTCATGGATTGACAATATATCTCTATATACAGTCATTTATTCATCAATTTCAGTTCTATGCTCCCTTGAAAACTCATGGAAAATGCAATTTATTATCCATTTTCTATCATATGACATTGTTTTAAATATTTCAATATAAAATATTTTCAATCTATTTGATTATATGATATTTATATAATTATCACAAATCATTGCACTTATCCATTTAGAAGAATTGGTTATAAAATACACATTTTATTCCCCACTTATATCTTGTCATATCTAATTACTACTTTAATGTAAAATGTATATAAAAGTTTGAATAATTAACTAGTAATACATAAATAAAACATATTTTAATAGATAATTGTCATTAATTATATTTTTAAATTCCAAACCCATTTATTTTTTGAAAATTATATCACACATTCTAAGATATTTATAGATATAAGTATTATATTTGAAAACATTCCTTGAAATGATTTACATTATTATATAATTTTATATTTCATTGACTAAAATAATAGCTTTAGTCAATGATAAAATTATATTTGTCATGTTAGTATTCATAATATAATTGTTTTAAAACACTGGATAATATGAAATTGGATACCCATTATGACATGATATGCACCCCATGCTTGAGAGTTTCACACACATGCATTATAAACACAACAATTTAACTAATACATAAATCTATGTAATTTTAGGATGGACATTTTATATTTTATATAAAGAAATTACATGTTTTACAACTTCCATGAATTCACCAAATCATTTTAGTTATGTTCAATATATTCCTTCACATGCTACACATCAAACAATTATTGCATTTCCTCATAACTAGATGTAACTAATCTATATCCTATTTTTTATTCATTTAGAAAAAAAATTATTTCCACCATAATTTATCCATCTACATTAGTATTTTTTTGAAATTATTTTATGTTTATTTTTAAATGATATCATGTAAACATTTTCAATAATCCTACGAATAAAAAGTTAGTTGGTTTTTTAATAATTTTCAATTTCAATTATACTTGTATGTCTCTCATAAATTTCACAAAAAAAATTATATATAAATATATATGTGGATTTCCAATTAACAAAATATGTAAAAAAATTTATCTAAGGGAATATTATTTATGGTGATAAAATATACATTTAGATGAAGACTAAAAATAAAAAATTGTAGCATGATTTTTACTGTATATAAAAGACATCAAAATCTTATGGTAACATTAAATGACATGATTCCTATTGGGAATCGTCAATCATATAAATCAAATAAAACAATCCCAGGGAAATGATATATTATCAATATAATGAGGTGGAATAAAAAAAGGGTGGTAGTATATGATATTTTTGTTGAATATGTAATAATTTTAAGATACTAATGAGGTGGTTATTGACTTAAAATCAATCAATAATATTATTTTGTGCATTGATAAATTAGTATATCATTTGATAGTCCATGTTAATAATATAATATTTTATTTAATTTGAAATTATTTATTCATCATTTGATTATAATACATTTTTTTGTGATTGAATGAATAACAATGACTAACATGTGTTGTTGAATATTTATTTTTTATTTTAAGAGGTGGTGCACATATATTAATTAATGAAGAGTAATAATGAGTACACCATGTTATCTATGTAATTGATGTACATGGATTTATATATGATGTGTTCTAAATTTCACTATAAATGTATATTCACATGGTTATGGAAGAGTTATACATTTCAGGAATGATTGGAATTAAATTTTTTGGCGAATTTAGCCACTACACCTTCCAAATCGCTAACGTTCGAATTCGAGGTGAGAAATGATTTTATGTACTTAATATAGAAATTAATAATAGTATATTAAATGATATATACATATATTCTATTTCATGATTTTTTAATTAATTCATGATATAAAAACATACTCTAATCCCTGGAAAATTATTAATCTTTTGAGTGGTTGAAATGTGGTAAACAAAAAAAGAATTACTAAGTCATGGTGATCCAAATAAAACATTATGATTCCCTTGAATGAAGTGTGTTGACCAATTTCGAAGTACACATAAAATTTATTCTAGTACAGTTGAATATGAATATTTACATGAGATATCTGGTGATACGAAATATTCTTATATTGAATAGGTAATATACTATTGTGAATACCATATGTTTTCATTTGATATTTATCAATTTTGACATTATTTGTTTGTGTTTTTATTGAAAATACATAGGGAATGTTGATAGATATATTTGGAGACCTATATACACTGAAGTGTTATGAAAAATAATCCCACATAATGGATCATGTCATTTTATGATACAAAATTAGCATAACATATACACCATATTAAAAAGATAACCATTTTACAATTACAAAATACATATTAATTATGGATAATAACAATATAGTAATTTTACTCATTGTGTATGACAAAGCATAGATACATGATGCAATTTGGAAGCGAATCACCACTTAACAGAGAAGGATGTGTAAATACTCAATTTCAATGGAATTGATTTGGAAATTGAAATTTTGATGTATATTTTTAAATATTCGGGGATGTCTCCTGATGAAAATTAATGTTATATTGCAATTTATGGAAATATAGTGTCCAACATAATTTTGTGGATTGAATTAAATTTAACTACCACAAACCTTCATATTTGAAGATAACATATCATAGATTCCAGAACATGTCACTATGTTATAGCCTTAATTTTTTTTTCCATTCTCCAAAAGTTATAGTGGACCAAAACATAGAGATATAGAACGAAAAATTTTATAATTGGTGTCATAGATAACAAACAGATAATGGAAGAATTTATTCGAATTATGTGGGTTTACTTGTTGAAATAATATTCATATTGGAAACCTGTAAATATCCTTCAAACTAGTGTATAAAAAGGTGATCCAAATTTTTCATGGAGATTTAGTGGACACCTACAATTCAAATAAATAATATTTATTGGATTTCAGAATAATAGTGGTATATAGAACTCATGTGTCACCAGATGATTATATTGAATTAGTTATGTAAATTGGTCATAACAGGGGATTTATAAAAATGATTAATATATATTGAATTACATGTTTCTTAACATATAAGTGTAACATATATTGATATGCTATTTTTAATATTGACTTTTTTCTAACACAATGTTCCAAATCATTAAAATTAAAGGGTATGTTGATGAATCAAATTCCACGTTTTATATTTAGTTTTTAAAATAAATATTTATATTAAATTTTCAATTTATAAATTTTATAATATATTGAAGGTTTATAAATACAGAATTACATTATTTTAAATTATATATATATTATTAATCAAAAATTTCATTAGTGGTTTTATTCTGTATGGGAAAAATAGAAACATGTGAAATTGAAAATAAATAGATATAATACATGTAATGGGGTTTAATGAGGTTATAATATTCAATTTATATTCTTAATATGGATAATGATAAAAGTGTCCTATTATATTGAAGATATATTTAAAATTTATTATATGTATAGGATGACTAAATATATCATGTTTTGGTATGATATCAGTTAAAAATAAGTTCACATATATTTATTTATAAGATAGTTCACATAATATTGATCGACAAAGTGAATAAATGATTATGATTCCCAATTGATAATGTGAAATTGAGAGGTGATTCATCTTGAATTTTTTTTTAAAGACTTCCGGACATCCCATGAATAATTGACAACATAATTATTTATATAAAAAGGTTCAAATAAATTTCAAGGACAAGACATGACTCAAAATGTGGTGTTAAATAGTATCATCATTATTAAATGTTGAATTACATGGTAAATAATGAAATAAAGGTGTTCAAAGATTGAAAAATAGAATATTTAATTTATGTGTTCAAAATGTTATAATATATATTTCTTTACGTGTAAAACCACCATTTATGATTAAAATGTGACATCTCTCTATATTGTCATGTGGCGTTTAACCATGGAATCGTGTGGAATATGAATTATTGATCAATTTTTTCATGTTTATATCTTCTTAAACTAACATATGTGGTATCAAATAATTGTTAATATACATAATAAGAAATATTTAATGAAATTCAAGAAAAAAATTGACTAAAATATCAATATGATTAGTGTATATCATCATTAATTAAAGAATGCAGAGTTTAATAAATTTGGACATTAAAATAATCAACAAGGAATAAGAATATGTATATATTTATCAAATTATGTTATTATCAAGGATAGACAATCATCTATATAATATATGAAAATGAACCACATGTCTTACAACAATCCACACCTAGTCATAACGTAATGCATTATTGGAAATGTAGAGATCGTGTGCCCAGATCGATGATTAACATTTTCAATATGACTTATCCACTACAATATAGGGTAATTTTTTATTTATATTACTCCAAAACAATATCATGTCTATACTATGTAGATGTTCCCAAGGAAGGTAGACATACTAAATACCATTATTTTTTACTTAATTTCTTTTATACACTGTGATTAATAGATTTAATTTGTGTGGGTTAAAAATAACTACAAAAAGTAGTAATAAGATAAGGATTATAATGATAAAAATCATATAATCATTAAGATCTGATATAAATGTTACTATTTAATTATGAGGTCAAAATATCATTAATAGTTGTATTTGAAAAAATCCCTGATTTAATTAGAGAAGTTCCACACAGTGAATATAAACTATATCTTTAATGTATTCTGTACAAAATTTCCATGTTACCCTAATAATTTTCATTTAAAATAAATCTTATATTTATTAATATTATTAATGATAAGGTAAATTATATTTTTAAATATTATGGTCCCTGAAGACAAATAGAATATAGATATCATTTTATGATTTATTCTTCAAGTAATTTTATCTCTATTTATATTCAATGAATTTGTTCATTGAATTATCTAACATGTAATTAATATTATCAAATATTCAGGTATTTTTTCATTTTATGATGACATTATAAATTGAAAATAAAAAATCTCGATATCCATAATATCTTTATAGTAGATATACTATGAAATAATATGGTTTGTGTAATTTTAATATAATCATTTAGGTGGATATATTTATCATATATGTATATAAATTATTGTATTTTAATGTCATTATTATATTCACTACCTTTAAATTATTTTTCACTAAATTTATTTTTTATCTATTTTATATTTATTTATTCATCTTTTACATGAATATTTATGGAATTTAAAAATTCTATTAGAGTCATATATATAATAGGAAGATCAATTATATTAATCAATTGTGATTAGTTTCTCCTGTATAATTATATATATTTGAAAAAATTATATTTCTTACAATATTTATTATAACATTAAAAACTAATTTCATATTAACATAATTGTTATAATTTATTTTTCACTATATGTGTGTTTTAATTATAATCAAACAAGTCATATTAGTTATGATATGTATAATATATTTCCATTTATAATCCAAAATACCCTCACATTACTTGATATATAAATGTTATGAAAATATAGATGAATATTTATGAAAAGTAAAAAAATAAATATTTGAGATTGTGTAAATAATATTTACAAGGTTATATGATTCTATATGTAAAAAAATATTTAGAAGGATTCAATATTATTTTGGGTTAAAAATTAAAAGGTGAATAAAAAAAATCTATAAAAAAAATCTTAGCTCAAAAAAATCTTATGGTGAACATCACATTAAAAATCTACCAATGTACAAGTTGTTCTGTATGGTGGTTCAATATTGCATGTTTTGGTATATGGGTAGTTATATTATTGTTAATATATATTCAATATTAAGAAAAAAATTTGTTTGTTGTTTACTATTACCTAAACCCTATGTTCAAAAAGTTGTTTTTACCTGAATCCCTCTCAAGCAATTTTCTCATTTTTCTCAACTATAATTTTTTTGGATAATTTTGGGTAGTTTTATCGTTTAAATAATTTTTCATATGTATTAAATATATTATTACTTAATATATCTAAATAAATTATATTTATACTTTTTATACTATAATAAAATATAATAATTTTCATTATTCTACACAATCATTGATTTTAGGTTGAAAACACATAGTTAAAATATCATTTTTATATTATATATAAATTATTATGAAAATGTATTGATATAAAATTTCATGAATTATTTTTGATATATTTATAAAATTTCACGAAATTTCGAATAATAATATACATGGTCGATATACAATAATGTTTGAAAATATATAAGAAAATATTTTTTATATATATATTGTAGTAATTTTGATACTCATTGAAAATTAGATGTCTAAAGAATTATTGAGTAATGTTATTGGTAATAAATTTTCAAACATATAAACACATTGATAAATATTAATGAGACACCACATATTACATATATGTGGATTTTACAAAAAATGATAATGAATGAATCCATTATGTGAGACATGGATAATTAAATGTTTGAACTATGGTTCCTTACTATAATGTAGTCTAAGATTCATTATTTTTAAATTTTATCATTTAAACATATATATGTGATAAATAAATAAAAATAATTAAACAATAAAATATAGTATAAAATTATTTCATAAATATGTTCATTGATTCATGTAACAAAATAAAAATATTAACTTTTTAATAGTACCTTAAAAAATAAATAAACTATATATTCCAAACCATTAATATTAAAAAATGGGATAAAAAATACAAAAAAATATGATAGATAAAATATTATATCTTTTTTCACTTAGACTCGATTAAATAAAAATCATCTGATAATCAATGCACTAGAATGGATAATCATTACATGTATGATAATCTTTTAAAAAATTGTATTTATAAAACCTAAAGAGGTATACATGTTATTTATTGGAATTTCATATAAGGGGTAAATAAGTTATATAAATAGGATATAATTCTAAATTAATGTCTAATTTTACAATTAGTAAAATTACTATATAAATAGTAACATGACCACAGGAATAATATTATCAATAAAAAGGCGGTAATTAAAAGAACAATTTCTCTAAATAAGAATAATTGAATATATATATATATATATTTAATAGGAAATATTATTAAATTTACTGAATATAAATTTTTCCTTTATATAACTATCATAACATAAAATGATATAAATGTATTATATTTCTTTTGTAATTTAGTATATAGCACTAGTAATTATATATTAAATATCACGGATTTTTTTTACAAATATTTATAAATATATTAATAAAAGGAAAATAAATTTTTGTATTGTCGTTTCAAAATTATTCATGACTAATATTATTATTGTTTTTCTAAAATAAATATGGATTTATAGGTATAAATAAAATTAAACCTCAATAATATGTTATGATTTAATTACTCATATTTTTTAAAACTGAATTAAAGCTTTCTAAACTTTTATTATAACAAAATATATGTTGAATGAGAAAAATTATATATTTCAAACTAATAAATAAAAAATTATAATTGTTAATCAAAAATTTCCAAATATTAAATTATACTTTCATCTAATAAATGAATATATTTATTTCCTTTTTTTATATTCTTCAACTGATTCCCATTTGGTCAGGAATGAACAAAGATTCCCATGTACAGTAATAACCGAGTTGGTTTTGAATTATCTCAAAGGGAATCCTTGATCCCCATGGGTTTTTGACTATCACAAGTAATTATATCAACCTCAAATGGAATAGTTTTGGTAAAAGAAAAACTCATCAATGAAAAATAAAAGATTAATAAAAAACAACCTATATATATTACTAATAATATTTTATATAAAAGTTACCACCAGTATACATATAAATATCTCACTAGAAAAATCATCCAACGATAACAACATCCATCAATGATTTTTCACCCAAAACCATTTCAACAGGTGTAAAATAACTCCACTAGTCACCATCATCACCCCGTAGCTTCACATGTCAAGAAAATGCACCAAATCGATGTAGAATTTTCCCTTTTCTTGTACCTCAGTCTAAAATAACAAAAAAAAACATCCAAAAGAAACTGAAGGTTTTCAGTCTAAAAACCCTATTATGGTCTCACATTGTGTTACATAAGTAATCCAACAATAAGAAAACAATTATTAAAAAATTTAATTAACAAATTTTTGGGAATAAAAAATAAATATTTCAACACAGATATTATTTTATTTAAAATTATAATAGATATATCAATACAGAAATAAAATAACATTTTATTTTTCACAATTATATATGAAAACTGGCTTGAATAGAATTATTCTAACAAATTTATTATATAATCTAATCATTTTTAAACACTATGGTCATATTTCTTGTTATATATTTGATCTAGGCTATGAAATACTTTATGCACTCAATCATCAATAATCTCTCAAATATGTGTTCATATTTCCCATGGATCATAATAAATTGACTAGTCAATTCATATATCAACACTGACAATAATTAAAACTATTTTTTGGAAGGTTATTTGTCATCAATCCCTCACTTTGGAGCCAGAGTACCAATAGTATTTCCATAATAAGAATGCAACTACTCAATAACCCAATTTCATAAGCTATGAAATTAGTGAATCATCAATAAAAATTGAATAATTTTAATTAGTTTCATCATTCATAATTAAAACTACTAATAATAATTTTAAGAATCCCTTTCAATATAAAAACAAAAACATTTTCCATAAAAATACTTCCTTTTAATTTATATTTTATTTTAAACTAATAATTTTATAAAATCATCATCTAACCATTTTATATTTCATGATATAATTTTCCATAAATCAACCCCTCAATTTCAATTCCATTGGAAAGTGAGGTTTTTACATTTCTCAAAATGTTTTAAAAAACATAAAGTAACCTCAAACCAATGAATTATATATTAATTTGTTAATCATTTAAAATAATTCATACAATTTAGGTATTTAATTTTTCAGTATGGTATTCTATAACAACCTACCATTAATCACACAATAATATAAATCAATTCAGATAGCTGGAAATTTTAATCATGAATGAGGGAGAAGGAGATGTATGAATGGACATATGATTCATGATTGATATCAAATATATAATAATTCAACAACATTATTATACACATATATCAAATTTAATACAATACAAGAGATAGAATATATATAAGAATAGATAAATGACATAATAGATAATGATCTGGATCTTCCACCAACATGTCAATTCACTAGAGATGATGTGTGTGGAGCTATGAAATCCACTATAGTTACTAAAAAAATGAATTCGAATAATAAGAATAGGGTAGAGTAATGTTCAAACTAGGGTTCACATGAATTTAATTAAAGTTTTTATGGGATTAAAAACATTCTCACATGATTTATTAGTAAGGCTACATGGTTATTAATAAGTTTATCCCCTAACCATGATCCCTTACTGGTATTATGGAAACGATTCATATATTTGTAACTTATTGAATGTAATTGTGATCCTCTAATGAAAAATTCATCTATACATGAACATATTTTTTAGATGGGACTCTATATTGTTTTCAGTAATAGTTCACCTCCCTCCATTGCCTCGCAAAAGGGTGCATTATTTCCTTGGACAAGCATCACAGTTTATCTTAACTAGGTTCCAATAATTTAAATAAAAATGAGATTCAAATGAATTGTTTGTGAAAGAACCATAAAATCAAATTTAACTATACCAAACACTGAAATATTCAAATAATTTTCAAAATGAACATGATAAATAGTTAAATAATATCAAAACATCCACACCAAAAAGAAATTTTATCCCTAGAAATTCATTCAAGAATACTACAATTCAATGATATGAGGAAAATACTCTCTCAAAAATGCATTGTGATCACATGTACCATTTGAATCATAAACATGATAATATAGGACATATGATGTAATTATATTCATCAAATGAAGAACCATTGTCTTAGAATCTAAAATCATGTCATGAAGGTCAGTCACAGACAAATCAGGTTCTATAACAATGTATTCCCATGTAAATATTATTAAAGGGTCAGAATGGTACATCCCGAGGTATGATAAATAAATCATTTTTGGGATCTACATCAACTATGGGGTTAATGTTAAATAGTATGCATTATTACCCACCCTCTCAAAAATTACAACAGCCCTCACAAGTAGTAGAACAAGCATTTCCTATTATCTATGTCATAGGTGTCCCAGATATTGTGAATCTATCAAAAACACCATGTTACCAAAAAAATAAAATATTTTATATAATGATTATAACAATAATATTTATATAGTCTTTGTGGCACTATCATTCATTTATGAATCAATATAATCTCCATTATCATCTCTGGGAAAAAACTGGGTCCATCAAATAGTGATTTAGGAATCTCTAAAAAACTCAAAAAATATATTGATGGTTGGGCTATACATGTCATCAAAAGGATCCATTTGAATCAAATAAAGGTAAATATTTTTGAAGGAAAACACCTTTTCTCCCTTGTTTTTATCAAATTATGGACCAATATTATGTATATAAACATTTACCATATCTTATAGTGTCTATATAACATCTTCTTTCGAGTCATCTGTTTGTAGAAGATATGACATACTCATTATAACCATGGATTCCATAAACCACATGGAGCCCTCTATAAATATGATAAGTGAACCGAGTATACCTATAAGAGACTATAAAAAATGGCACTCCATGCAATTTGACAATTTCACAAACAAAGTGAATTTTCACATCATTTACACTTGTTTTATATTTATTATTTGGAAAGTGATATAATTTGGACTGATATACAAGAACTATAAATAATAATTTCTTCCCTCATGGGGTAGGTGTAAAATCAAACAATAAATCCTTTGAAAGGTAATCACATATCCATGTCATCCCGAGAAGTGGATGAAAAAACCAGAAGGCCACTAGTTCTTGGTCTTGTCCTGAGAATAGTTTTAAAAATTATATATAATTACAGTGATGTATCTCTTCATATAAAGCAACTAGATTCATCACCACATATTATGGAATATTTTATTAAATCTAAAGTTCACTTCCCATATCGAATAACTGAAATCACCAACATATCATTTCTCTCTATGAATAGTACAACATGCTGGTTCTAGAAATATAGTACACCCTCAGAGGAGAATGACCACTCATTAGTGTAATATTCAATAAAATGGAAGTTCCTAATTCTATTGATTTTATCATCAATCTATTTCTCCTGAAGAATCGTCTCAAAATGATAGGGGTTCAACAGAATATATGAAAAATTAAGCATAGTGGCATTCTCTCAGAATTCTAAATGAAAATAAAACATATATCCACCATGTTAAAAAATTTATGATTCTTCCATAATTAAGGTATGGTGTTATTTAGTCAAATAATTATTAAATAAATTCAGCATTGCAATGGTGTGGGAATGTTGAAGAAAAATATTTTAGATGATCTAGTAGAAATCATTTCTCAATGTTAATTTTTTTATATTTTATAACTTGGAATTTTTTGTTCAGAATAAATTCAAATACATTCTCTAAAGAGGTAGTTAAAATAAATCATATGTGTATAGAATAATAGTTCTGAGTTTAGGATAACGATTTAGATAGATTTTATTAGGTTTCCTACACTCTCTAAGACCATATGATATAACTTGATCAACGCATAGTGACCCAAACTCAACCATATGATTCAAAAAATTCTACAAATCCCTACTCTGCCTTTGAAGGATTTTTCATTGAAATAAATGTAAAAATATGATAAATATACTTAAAGAAATTATGAAATTTAAAATCTCATATGAGTTTCACTCCTTTCCGAGTGAGAGATGTTATCAGAGAATATAAATTTATAAACTATTTAACCAACATGTGGTAATATACCACTAATCCGAAAAGATCCAGATTCACAAAAACATTATATTGGTATTATAATGTTATAAAATCATTCACATTCTAAGAATCAAATAAAACATAATGTATTAAGACAATGTATCATAACAACATAACATCATCATTCTATAATTTCTTTGTCAAATTGATTTTCCTAAATAGATTGATTCCTCAATATTTCTAGACTGTGTCTCAGATTACGCACATAGCCATCCATTATTTTATAGTAAACCAATATATTATCAAATAATACCACCATAATCAAATATAGGTAGTCATGAAATTTCATGTTCATAAATGAAATAAAAATTGAAAATCTATTGGTTTGGCCAAATTAAAATAACATGGGACTCGTAATGAATACGCATACTCATAAAGTATGTCATTGGGATAAAAAATTCATTAATTATCTACTATGAATAACCATACCAAAGATTAATCATCAATATCCACTTATAACATTTCAATAGTTAAAAAACTATTTTTGGAAAAAGATACTTGTTATTTACCACTAGAAGATTGAACATTTAGTAATCAATACAAAAGAGATATGCCCAATCATTCTTTATTTAAAATATAATTGGTTCCACCCAATGTAAGACACTAGAGTGTATAAAAATTTATCAAATAGAACATCTAACTAGATCATTAAATCTTTCAGTTATCTTGCCTCTATAATATAATATGGAATGAAGACTAGTAATATCCATGATAAATAATTAATAAAAAATTTAACATCTCTTACTAGAAAAAATCATGAACATTCAAGATGAAACACATAAGATATTGTAATAAAAACATGTGAGAGATCACAACTAAATGATTCCCAAACCAATTTAAATGATGAATAATGATATTATTGTTCTTATATCTATAAATTGATGTATTTATCTTATAATCATTGGTTTTGATTCCATATAAAAAAATTACATGACCCATCGGTCACAGTAATGGATTATCACAGAAGATAAAAGTTCATATGGGACTTCTGAGAAATTAAAGAATCAACATAGATAATTAAAATAAGATGGTTAATTTAAAGAATTAGAACATTTTATGTATGCTCAATCTGTGATAGAGAGAGATAATATAATATAATATGTAATCCAATATCTTTTTCTATTTTTATGGAAACATTAATATCCATAAAATTAGAGTTAATCGTAGTTGGGTGATGTAGTAATTTAACAAAACTATTCAATATAAATTTATGAGGTTCACCATTATCAAATAATGTAGTCACGGAAGATGATAATATAGTAACAAAACCTCTGAATGTTTCTCAACATACATAATATTTCGAAGGAGACTCTTCTAATTATTGATGAATCTTCATTCAAGATTATTTTAGTATAGGAACCATATTACATCAACAATCCATTTACAGCACAGAAACACTAATGATGAAGACCTAATGACACTATCAATGGTTGAAAAGTGATGAGATTACTTTAAAAACATACATGATATTAAACACATGAATCATACACTGGTTTACTTGGTATAAACACATTTCATATGTGTGACCATGCTATACTGGATTCAATTCAAAGGTATTATTATAGAATCCATATATAGTATGGATGTTTCATGTTATCAAGGTCCACAAATAGACTCATTATTATTTATATATCCACAAATGAAACAACTAGAACTTCAACATGGAGGTGGAGGAACTATTTTCAACCCTTAAATACCATCCATGTTAGGTTTAGCTATCAGTTATCTATCCATCATGTCCATATTGTGTATGAGAATTAGTATGAAAATCTTCCATCAGATACAATGTCAAAGTCAAACCTCAAATATTCCATCCCCTTGGTTATCATTTTCACTACATATAATGAATACAGTATATGATCATCAAATAATATCTCATATTGAATTACAATATATATTTAATTTGGATGCTAAGGAAATCTATAGACTATTATAAGACTATAAAATTTTTATATAATGACCTTTAAAGAGGGATGTAATGACATTCCAATCCAATAATTCATTGTTCTTTAATGTATCCATTCAATCAAAAAATATAATTTCAGGCCTTCCCAACATTAAGGTTTCACAATTTAATTTTATTGAATTAATTTTTTATAGGATCTGAATACGAATATCGGTCTTATTAAACTAATCACCTGACTCTTGAGAATCAATTGAGCAGTGGAAATCTTATGATTTAAACCATTGATAAAATTGATTTTATTATCTATATTTATCTATTAGAGGATTGAAAACTGTAATTTGAATATAAATATCTAATACTTTTTATCCCAAATTAAAGACAGCTTGAACCACCATCTCAAGAACATTTTTATCAACTATAGGATTCATATTGAATGCTTCATTTAAAACATCCTCCCATGTTCTTTTCAAATTTTACCTTGAATTAAGGATTTTAGATTACACCAACAAATAACAAAAATACCAAGGTTACTCCAATTATTCAATAAAATAAGAAAAAGAGGAATATAAATTCTATCGAATTGTTGTAAAAAAATTTGTATTTAAAAATAAATAGATATAAATAATGAAAAATAGTAGAATTAGATTAATTTATTCCTCGGGGGAAATTTTCTCAAACACTTATAGTGTTTTATGGATGTATATTCTATTAGGTGGATAAGAACTCACTTTACATACCTTATTATTCCAAAAAATATCACCTTTTATATACTAGGTTATCCCATACGTCATACTAACATCAATGATAGATTCTTAATCTGTCCCCCTTATACCAATTTTCCATTTAGAAACCCAGACACCCTAGTACACTAACAAATGATCAGTTCCTAAAATAGAATTATTGGAATTTTCAATCTCTATGAGATAGAAACTAGAAATAATCATCATTATAATATTTATCAGAATGGTTATTTCCCCAAGCACAATTAAATAATGAAAAAAGTTAATGAATAAATATTAAAAAAATTGGAATTCCATACACTCTTAAATGAAAAAAATTAAAAAATTAAAAAATATAAACATCCATATTTAAAACATTATCCAAATATTAAAAAAAAATTATCAAGACATAGTCTCAAAAACCATATCGATTATGTAATCAATAACTCCACTTATCACCATTATCCCATCCAAAACCTTAAAATAAAGCACATCAATGAAATGTATGTGGTTCTTTCAATTTTCTTGTAAAATATCTAAAAATTCCCAAATATGAAGGTGGGGTGTGAGATAAGCCGCCCAGTAGGGTCTCACCATGTGTTCCATAATAAATTTCAAAGAAATACACAATTATATATTCAATTTATATAAATATACAATAACTAAAATTTGAAAATTTAACTCCAAACATTATGTCATCTAAAAATTTAGTAGATATATAAAAATATGTATTAAGTAAATTACATATAAAAAACATACATAATACAACCATTTAGTATGAAACATGTTTAAAAAAATGATGTATAATATAATCTTGAAAAAGAATCATAGTCATATTACATATGTTACATTAGTTAAATGCTCTTTTATCCTCTCACTACTCATTCATTAATCACAAATAATGTATATGTGGACACGACCCTATGATCAGGCCAATGATGTTAATCAATCAATTTCTAATTAGGGAAAATAATGTCTAATTTGTTTTGATCATTTTTTCATCATCAATACATTGATTGGGAGATATATTCAAATAACTATTATCCTAATAAAACATTAACTACATTATTTCAAATTTTATTCAATCACTAAATCAATTACTCCTCGGGTATATCAATCATTTCAATTTATTTCATCATTCATTATTCATATTCTCAATATAAAATTAATATTCCATATCAATTTCAAAAAAAACATGTTATTTTAAACAATTCATAACTTGAAAATAATTATTCATTTTATGTTTATTATTATCATGAATCAAAATCAATCCATTTCTCATTTTAGGCTACATTGTTTTCTCATATTATACATAGTAATTACAATTCCATTGAAATTGGGGTTTTCACAGTTTCGATAACATTTTCTAAATCAAATATTAAATCATCTATACTCAATGATTTATAAATAAATTAAAATTTAATAATAAAATTTAAGAAATCTATTGTAAGATAAATCCTTATGTAATTAGATGCATTTAATCAAATGAAAAAAAATAAATATCCTCAATATTAAACAACATTAATGAATGATGGATAAGGATATCATGGAAACGAACACATAATCCTTATCCATCAATATATAGATATAATTTACAAAATTTTGTGAATATACACCACTAAAATTGAATAAAATATAAAATAGATAGGAAAAAATAAATTGATAAATCATATACTATGGATGGGACACGATCTTCCACCATCACATTAATTCATATGTGAAGAGGTTTGGGTAGTTGAGAAACCCATAATATTACCATGAAAGTGAAAAGTAATTCTATTAGGTACAAATGGTAATTTATTAAAGGTTTTAATAGGTACCCCAAATGTTTAATTAAAATCTGTATCACAACAATACCAACACACATTGTTTCTTGGTTGGGTCACATGGTTACCAATAGTCATTCTCTATAAACTTGTCTCGGTAGAGTGATTCTAGAAACGGTGAATTACATGGTTTCACAAAAATACTATCAATTTTATATCTATAAAAATTCCATATTCCCATGTCCCCAAGGTATGGAGTAGAGCCCACACATTTTTTATAACATGTAACACATGAAACCAAGAACATATCAAGATACAGACACAAGTCAACTATAGATAAAAAAGAGTGATGAATGTAAAAAGGGGCCTAAATATAAGCCCAAAAGTAAAGGTTCAAGTACCATTGAAAAATATACATCTTAATAAAAAGGAAATCAGCTACTTGGTCGTCCATCGAGGTTCATACCTGATGGGTAGGTACAGATCGCCTCCTAATCACTCCACGTCCGCTCGTCTCCTCTACGTATTGACAAGCCATATGGTCCACCTCAATGCCCCGTCTAATCATGGCACCCTCATCCTCGATTAGTGATGTCCATTTTCTGCACAAGACAGAACAAGGTGTGGGCGTAGCCCATGCAGGGTAGAGTATAACAATACTCAGTAAGGACACTGAGACCCATAAGGTCTCACAAAATCCATAAAGGATAAACCCCAATGCATGAAGTCAACTATCAACCCTATATAGGTATATGCCCATACATATACCTATGTTATCATGTATACCCATCTCAATCAAGAGAAAATTCAGGGTCCAACCCAAAATCCCGAAGCTTAACTATTTCACAATGGAAGGAAAACTAAAACGGTACGCCACACAGAAGAATTCCACCAAGGTATTACCATGAATGTAAGTACCACACAGGTACGATCTCAACTCACACCAGATATAACTTAAGTACAATAGTAGATATGATTAGATTTAACTACTAATAATCTTACTCAATTAAGAGGATTTTTTGATGACCTGCATAGATCACGCGGTGTAGCCCACACTGGTTCGTTTGGTGCTGACACACACCTGATCACTCGGTGCTGACCCACACAAGATCGCTTGGTGCTGACTCATAAAGGATTGCTCGATGCTGACCCACACAGGATCGCTAGGTGTTGAGCCACACAATATCGATTGGTGATGTTTCACATAGGATGGCTTGGAGTTTTCCCACACAATATCGCTCGGTGCTGACCCACATAAGATCACTCGGTGCTGACCCACACAAGATTTCTATTCCGTTTTCACGTCACAGTCTACTACTATGTTCCCACACTATGATTTCTCATCTCTGGGAGGGTCCACTACTCATGCCACATGTCTATAATCCATCTACCATGATTTCTCACAAATATATATCTCAATGTCCTACCATGTAATAGTGTTCCCAATGCAATAGACGGTGTGTCAATCGGGCATACGGTCTGTGAGTTATTAGCATTTTAGTCCCGAGGGCCCGGTTGGATTTTTTGCTCGATCAGACCTGGCCATACTACAAATTTTTCCACATCTCTAGTTGGGTATACTCATATGGACTATCTTGCTCCATGGTTTCCAGTGCCGCTGGAGGTTCTTCAATAGGATGCCCAGTGACAAAGTTATGGCCAAAAGAGCGTAAAGTTAGAAGAATTCCTGGGTCTGGGCCGACCCGACACGATTCGGGTCTACCAGGCCCACTAGATCTGGACGGACCTAGACTGGGTGGACTAGAATGGTGGAGGCCCTGCCTGGGCAGTGACCCACTGGGCGGCGGGGCATCCGCAAAGGTCACGGGTGACGCGGGGGCCGCAGAGGGTCGTTGGGCGGTGCGGCTGCTAGGCGGCGTGGAGGGCCGCGGTGCGGCAAAGCCACGAGAGGGGGGTGTTGGGGGAGGCCATGTGGGTTGTAGAGGGCCGTGAGTGGAGGAGGCCGCAGGATGGAGGTGACGACATGCAGTGATGTCCTCGGGGCGACTGGGCCTGCCAATGGTGGAGGTCACGAGGTGGCGGTGGCCGCCGACGACGGATGTCGCGAGGCGGCAGAGGCAACGGGCGGTGTGATGGCCGCGTAGCGGCGCCGTTGCGTCGTTTCCTTCATCAGGGCTGGCAGTGGTTCCAGCCTCCATTTATATGCCCCACCATGGTGGGTTTCCCTCTTCCTCCATCTCGAAGAACACAACAATTAAACACAAGATTTGCGGAGAGGTCGGGCGAAGTTTTTTTGGACCGGACTCTCCGCTTTAGAGCTATACCAAGGGGATGTAATCTCTTATTGATTTTTTCAATGAATTATCAAGAACGGGTAAGGGGAATAAATACATGAAACCACTGTACAACCTCCCACAATGATTATTCCCATACTCAGAAAATAAATCATCTGCAGATCAACTAGTTAGAGATTTGATTCGCGTTATTTGTTTTAGAAGAGAAGAACATGGGAAAAAATAATCAAACATAATTAAACCCCATCCTTGAAGGTTCGTTGATGATGTAGTGACTAATAATTCCATGATGTAAAAGGATTTCATGCCCACCACATTCCTCTGATCATGTGTTCATTCATCAGTTCTTCATAGTAGAAGACATTCCTCATCAGTGAGAGCATTCTTCAATGGAGGATGAGTTTCTCGAAGATTCTCCAAAGTTACCCCCTTTTTCTAATAGTCCCCCCCCCCCAAATTCCACAAAAATGAGTAATAGCCAACATAAAAATTTAAATTAATTAGATTAATAATGTTGGTACAATTAAAATGCTGACAGATTTCAATAAATGATGGTTGGCTCCAAAAATTAAATGAGCTATTGGAATATTTAATTTTATCAAATTAATTTGATCAAATTAATGGCAGAAAATAATTAATGGTGATATGAGTGGTTTCTCCCACATTAGAAGGGTTCAGGATTTCCTTAAATTAATTTAAATTTGGGAGGTTAATTTAGGTGGTCCCCACCTCTAACACTCACATGGGAGGTTTAGGCTCGGGTGGTCCTCACCATAATAACCCATGATTAGGGGTTTCAAAAATCAAAACGTTAGACATTATTATTATTTTTATTTATTTCATGAAATTCACCAAAAATATATTTCACTCTCGAGTCACTGTGGTTGAGATGAAGGTCTCTTTAAGAGAATACAGGCACTACAAGTTCAATAGTGTCCTAGGATTTCAATTCCAAGCACCGATTCAAATGTAAAAAAACCCACTCACACGTTTACTGAACGTATGAGAAAAAAGATTAGAAATTCATTATTGGGCACTCTGAGCCTCAAAATAACCTGCCATCAATTTTTTCAGACTCCTAAAATTACAATATTTTAAAAAATAATTACATGGAATTTCTGTGTCTTTACATTCTCCCCACCTTAGGGATTTTAAACCCAATAAGGTACAACTCAAACTAAGGAAACATTTGGGGGTACTGAGCACGTATTTGAGACTACCGCTCCAATGTGCTCCTATGGTGGTTCCCGTGCTACCAGCGAACACGCACCAGAAGTATCGACAACCCATGAGTTACTCCCTCATGTCGATCCTCAATCTCCCAATTAAATATTACAAAGGATGCCCCATCATCAACGTCCAACTCAACATGGTAGATGATGTGAGAAGGATCATGCACATATCTCCTCATCTAGTATATGTGGAAGAAAACATGAAACCGGTGAAACTGAGGGGGGAGTTCTATGCAGTAATCCACCTCACCAACTCAGCTGAGAACATTAAAATTTGAGATAAAACATGGAGATAACATGCTGCCTCAGCCAAATATCTACAAACCTTGTCGAGGTGAGACCCATATAAATACTTGGTCACCATCATCAAACTCCAGAGGTCCTTGTATCTTATCAGCATATGAATTTTTTCTGCTCTTTGTAGTATTCATTCACTCTTGGATGATCTGCTTCTTCTATGTGGTAGCTCGAACAATCTCTGGTCCCATGAGTGCTAACTCCCAAGGGTCTGTCTAGCACAAATGTGATATGTATGGTCTCTCGTACAATGCCTCAAAATTTTCAATCCCTGTGGGGGAATGATAGCTATTGTTTTATGAAAACTCTAACAAACACAAGTTATCCTCGCAGATGCTACCAAATTTGTGGAAGCCACAACGCAGCATGTCCTCGAGGGTCTAAATGGTCTACTCATTCTGGTCATCTATCTGAAGATGGAGGATGGTTCTCAAACAAGGTATCATCCTGAAAGTATCCTACAACCCCTTACATATCCAGTAAGTAAAACATGCATCGTGATCAGATATAATCATTGAGGGTACTCCATATAGCCACAAAATCCCTTGTACATAATGGCATCCCAAGATCTTTACGGATACCTACTCTCTGATCAAAAAGAAGTGGGCTGAATTGGTGAGTTAGTTGATGATCACTGAAATCGATTCTTGTATTCTGGATGTATGTTGATGTCCTATCATGAAGTGAATGGATATCCCATCCCACTTCCACTCTGGGACCTCTAATGGTTGAACCAAAATGGTTGGTACCTGATGCTCCACCTTTAATTGCTGACAAGTGAGGCCCCGAAAGACAAAATCTGCAACTACTTTCTTCATTCTAGGCCAACTGTGCTGTCATCGTATATCTTGGTACATTTTCACTACTCTTGGATGTATAGATAGAGGGTAAGTGTGTAACTTCATCAAAACTACCTCCTGAAGTGACACTGGTACCATGGTACATCCTCTGAAGAGGATGACGTGCTCCCCCCCTTCAAAAAACCCATCAGGCTCATGTCCTGTGGATATCTGTGCACATCAAGCCTCATAGTTAGCATCCCCATGCTTCACCTCCCGGAATCGCGGAAGAAGTGGGGTAGTGATGGTAAGAGACTGAAGAAAAACTTCTCTATCCTGATCCATAAAGGATATTTATAGAGTGGTCATATTCTCTATCACCATGCCTAGCATCTATATACCAGACCTCCAAGTGAGTGCATCTACTACAATATTCCCCTTCCCAGTAGTCTAGACTATCATGAAGTCATTGTTCTAGAGGAACTCATTCCAATGTCGTTGTCTGTGGTTCAGGTCTTTTTGAGATAAGATATACCTGAGACTCTTGCGATAAGAGTAGACTATGAAGTGGTCTCCCATAAGATAGTGCTGCCACATCCTATAGGCGAAGACCACTGCTGCTTACTCCATGTCATGGGTAAAGTAGTTCTTATCATTTTTTTAAGATGTCAAGAACCATATGCGATCACCAATCCCTCTTACATCAGGAAACATCTGATCCTGGTCCTTGATGTGTCGCATTAGACTAAATACCCTATGCCCTCCTCGGAAAGCATCAACATGGGGACACTAATAAGCATCTACCTCAGCCCCTGTAAACTCCGCTGGCATATCTCCAACCAAAAAAAGTGTTTTCCCTTCATCATCAATGATTAATGTGGTGCTGCAACTCTGGAGAAATGTGGCACAAATATCTGATTGTATCTTCCCACACCAAGGAAACTCAGTACCTCCATCACACTCCTGGTAGGCTCCGAAGCATGTACCGCAACAATCTTCACCGGATCCACTACTACTCCTTCCTCCTAAATGACATTTACTAGAAAGTAAACCTCTCATATCCAGAACTAGAACTTCGAGAGCTTACCATAAAGTAGGTTCACTCAGAGTGTGTCCAGTACTACCTGCAATTTGTAGGCATGCTTCTCCCCAGTAGTCGAGTAGATCAGAATGTCATCAATGAAGACTAATACAAAGAGACCATGGTATGGATGAAAGATCCTTTTCATGAGTCCCATGAACTCTTATGGAGTGTTGGTTACACTGAATGGCATAACCAATAACTCTTAATTTCCATACCGATTCCTGAAAGATATCTTGTGTACATCTTCGTCTCGTACTCTGAGCTGGTGATAGACTTATCTAAGGTCTATCTTCGAGAACCACTGTTCTACCTTCAACTGATCAAAGAGATAATCATTCCTAGGGAGTGGGTACTTGTTCTTCTTGGTCACCTGGTTCGGGTGTTGATAATTAACACAATACCTCATGCCCCCACATGCCTTCTTGGCGAACTAAATGGTGGCTGCCCATGGTGAAACATTGGGATCAATGAATCCCTTCCCATATAAGTACTCTAGCTATACCCACATCTCACGAAGCTCCGCGGGAGCCATCTGATACGCTTTTATAGATATCGGTGATGTCCTGTAGTAATGGTCAATATAAAATTTCACCTCTCTATGAGTAGGTAGTCCTGGAACATCATCATGGAAGACATCCGTGTATTGGTCCACAACTACATGATATCTTGGACTCTCCACATCAACCTCTCTGAGGGTAAGGCTAGATAACTGATGAGTGATTGGATTCTCCCTCTTTCAGGTATATCCATACTATGCTGCAAAGGCTCCCTTCTCACCAGTGATGGTAAACCTGGTCCCACTTCCAAAAACACACTTCACTATTCTATTAATACAGTCAATCTGAGCATGGACTGTAGATAACTTGTCCATACCTAAGATGGCATTGTATGGCATCGACGAAGCAACTAAGAGATCCCAGTCGAAGTTATTGCCTCCTAGAATAAGCTCACACTACCTTCACCAGTGCCTAATCATCAAATCCGCTCTTGTAGTAGTGTCCAACCGGAAGGATCGAGTCAATGACTCTATCGTAATCTCCAATATCTAAATAAGGGAAGTGGAATTAAAACAATGACTGCCAACAATTTCAATAAGTACTATTTCTAAGGTCGAGTATACACTTATCATACCTCATAACAACTACAGAGAATCGTGATCCTAGGTTTAAGCTTCCTGGAGCTGAGCTCGCCCCTTTCCTACTACTCTATGTGGTCCGGGTGGACCACCTGGTGGTGGTGGAGAAAACATTTTATATCGTTTCACACTACCAACTGCATGACCATCTCCTCTTTCACGTCCGCCTACTCCCTATATACCACCTCTATCAAACCTCTGTCTATGCATGGGTGGTCCTTCGACCGTCTACTGATCATTTGTATAGTAGGTCATACAGTCATGAGCCATGTGACCATGTCCTTTGTATAAGTAACACTGCTTGTTCCCCACATGACTGGATCTATCATGGGTGCCCCAAACAACCGACCCTCAATCATGTGATCATCCACCTATAGTTATAGTCTTCTAGGACCTCTAAGAAATCTGTCTGCTACAAGATTCAGAAGACTTTACTACCTGATGTTTGTTGGTGGGTCTCACAGTTGGTGACTGCTCAACATGAAAACTCTCAACTAAGAGGTCTCTCTCTAACACCCCTCATGTGTCAGTATTCTGAGAGAAATAATCGAATCCTTGATATCCTTCATGAGTCCCTACTCAAAGGTATGGGCCTTGATTAATGGTTCATGCACCATATCATTGGAGTAGTGTGAGAGGTCATTGAACATCAACGAGTACTGATCCACAGTCATGATGCCCTACTGTAGATGAAGAAGCTCTTATATGTGCATAGCGTGAAGATATGCTGGGACAAACATTGTCCAAAAACTTCTCTTGAAGTCTTCCCAGAGAAGCGTCACCATGAATTGAACATAGAGCATCAAGCTCCACCATCTTCCTGCTGCTGCCTGTAGTAGATGGGAGGCAAGGATCACCATGAGATCAGCTGGTGTCTATCCTAGTCAGAAGACTCCCAACATGGCCTCCAGCCAATCCTCAGCCACATGTGGGTCCGTCTCTCCCCTGAACCAGGGTGGCCTCTGACGATGGAACTCGTGAAACGTGCTTATGTAGCGTGCCCCCTATCCTATTGTCGCAAGTGGCATCTGTGGTCCAAGGGGTAATGGTACCATTGGTGCCTCCCCTGGTGCCTCTACTGGATGAGGCCCTACACCAAGGACTCATCACTCGATGGGCTACTAGGGTGAATTATATCATGAACACTAGCTGGATTTATACATGTAGTCATCTTGAAAACAAACAGGTGAACCATGGTCAAAATGTTATAACTGGTGAGAGGACTCAAACAGATCACATTGAAAACTGTTCAATACACACACACAATTTGTGTTTTCAAGTAATAAGTAAGAAATTTGATGTTAGGGTCCCGGTGTATGGATACGATGGCCACCACACCAACACTGGATTCCCTAATCTGATAACCACAATCACTAACCACTACTGGATAATGGACCTATACCCATGGTTTTGGGGAAAACTGTGGGCATAGGTTACCCTATCCCTACGGGTTTGGCAAAATCATGGTATAGAAATGTTTTGATACACTATGCCCACGATTTCCCCAAACTGTGGGCATAAGATACCATATACCTATGGTGTTCTACAAACAGTGGGTATTGGGTGACCTATACCCATGGTTTTCCCCAAAACCATGGGTATTGTCGTCGGATTAAAAAACATATACCCACTATTTTGACAAACCTGGGGTATAAGTTTCCCGTGTCTGCGTGAGAAATTTATTTTTTCTGCGAGAACAAGAAAAATTGGCGGTAGTTCTATACCCACAGTTTATTCCTCTATACACATGGTTTAAATAAATATATTTAATAAAATATATATATAGATACATATATGTGGTGATGGGGTATTGGTAAGTCCTCTCGTGAATGATGAAGTGGTTGTGAGATCGAATCTCGCGGGCCACTATTTTTTAAAATATGTTATACCCACAGTTTCCATACTGTGGGTATAAAGTTATGAAATGGTGGAAAAACATATACCCATGGTTCATCCAAACTGTGGGTATAGGTCAGGGACCTATATCGACATCACCAAGGACCATGGTTCCCCAAACTGTCATTATTTCTTATACCCATGGTTTTTTGGGTCCATACCCATGGTTTTGAACCGTGGGTATATGATCATTTTCCATTATTGACAATAAACACTATTTCCGTTAAAAATAATGATTGTATTCATGTGCTATATGGTAAAACTATATCCTCTGATACCAATTTGTCATGACCAATCCATGGGGGAATGTATCGTGACTACCACAAGACATCCTTCCATAGTCCATGGGCTGGCGACTAGCACCGAAAGACGTATTCCCTAAAACCGGGAAGGAATTTCCTTTATAAAATGTAAACACACACAACCAAGTACAAAATAAAATTCAATCAAAATTCAACTGTATAGAAAAAAACTGTGCGTAGTATAAAAAGGGGGAAGGAATACAGGCCGAATAGAAAAGGTACAAGTACAACTAAAAAAAATACAACTAAAGAAAAAGGAAAGAAGCAACTAGGTCATCCTCTTAGTTTCTTACCTGAAGGGTTGGTACATATGGCCTCTTTAGTACTTCACATCCACCTGTCTCCTCTGCATACTGACCCACCGTATGGCCCACCTCTAGGCCCTATCTAGTCCTGGATTCCTCAGCCTCGATCAGAGCTGTCTGTCATCTACACCAAACACAACTTGGTGTGGGCATAACCCCTTGCATGGGTGAGTACAACGATACTCAGTATGGACCTCGAGACCCTCAAGGTCTCACAAAATCTACAATGGATAAACCATAACGCATGAAGTCAACTGTCAACCCTACCTAGTTATATACACATTCATATACCTATGTTATCATGTATATCCATCTCAATCAAGAGGAAACAGAGAGTCCCACTCAAAATCCCAAAGAACAACTATTTCACGAACGAAAACCATGAAGGTATGTACAACACAGGTAATCCACACAGAAGAATACAACCAAGGTATTATGAAGAAGGAATTTAACACACAGTAATGAACTCAACTAACATAAGGTATAACATAAGTAAAATAGTAAATATGATTAGATATAACTTCAAATCATCTTAATATATTAAGAGGCTCTACTGTTGACCCACACAAAATCGCTCAGTGATGACCCACTGAGGATCTCTAGGTGATTACCCACACAAGATTGCTTTGTGCTAACCCACATAGGATCTCTTGCTGTTGATCCATACTAGAACGCTCATTGATGACCCACACATGATCGTAAGGTGATGACCCATAGAAGATCCCCAGGTGCTGACCCATACAGGATCGCGAGGTGCTGACCCACACAGGATTGCTCTGTGCTGTCCCGTATAGGATCGCTCGGTGGTGACCCACACAGGATCGCTCGGTGCTGACCCACAGAGGATTTCTAGGTGTTATCCCATAGAATATTGATCAGTGCTGACCCAAAGAAGATATCTAGGTGCTGACCCAAACTAGATCGTTTTTCATTCTTCACATCACAGCCACCTACTGGGTTTCCACAGTAAACATGCCCATCTCCGGGAGGGAGTGCTTCACAAGCCACTGGTTGATACTCCAACTGCCAAGAAGTATCATGAAGAAATATCTCAAAGGACTGCCACATCATAGGGGTCTCAACGCAATAGTTGATGCATTAATTGGATGCCTGGTCTTTGATTTATTAGCCTTTTGGTCCCGAGGGCCTATTTGGATTTCTGTTCGATCCAACGTGACTGTACTCCAACATCATCCAATTCTCTAGTGGGTTATACTCAAAGGGAAAATCTCATTCTGAGGTTCCCAGTGCCAGTGGAATTTCTTCAACCAGACGCTTGGTTCCAATGTCATGGCCAAATGAGTGTACAAATCGATCTTCGCCCGGGTCTAGTCCGACCTGGCCTGATTCAGGTCAATCAGTCCCGTTGGGTTTGGTTTAGCCCCTGGGTCTGGCCCAGCCCACTGGGCAGCCTGGCCAAATGGACCGCGGGGTGTTGGGGTGGCCGCAGACGATGCGTGGGGCGTGGGGAGGGGGCGGCAGGGGTCGCGGGGCAGCGTAGTGGCATGGAGGGCCGCAGGGCGGAAAATCCATGGGGGTCGCAGAGGGCTGTGGGGAGGCGAAGGACACATGGCGGAGGTGGATGCGGAGGGCTGCAGGCGGCGAAGGAAGCAAGTGGCGGGGGTCATAGGGAGGTGGCCGCCACGGTGGGAAGAGGCTTCGGGGAGACTAATTCCATGGATGATGGAGGCCGCGGGGCGGTGGAGGTAGCATGGGGCATTACGGCTGCGGGGTGGTGGAGGCTGCTGGCATCGCAGTGGCCGCGGGGCGGCGCCGTTGTGCTTTCACATTCATCGTGGCCGACATTGCTGCCGACCCCTGTTCTCGTGCCCCACTGATGTTGGGTACGGTCCTCCTCTATCACGAAGAACAATACAATTAAACACATGATTTTCAGAGAGGGTGATACATGTTTTTTTGGATCTCACACTCCGCGTTAGAGCGATAACAAGATGCTAGAATCTCTTCTTGATTTTTACAGTGAATTACCAACAACGGTTATAAGGAAGACATTCCAACAACCACCCCCACAACATCGTGAAATTATCATTACCAAACAAACCAATGAAATCATATGCGGATCAACTAGTTATATAGTTGATCCACGTTCATTGTTTTAGAAGGGAAGAACATGGAAAACAATAATCACACATAATTAAACCCCTGCCTCAATGGTTCGTTGATGTTGGCACGAGTAAGAATTCGAAGATGTCGATGTTCATCATGCCCCTCACACACCTCTAATCTCGGTATCGTTTGTCGGTTAATTGAAGTTGAATATGTTCCTCATTGGCTAGAGTGTTCTTAATTGGAGGATGAGTTTCTCAATAATTATATAATGTTTTCCCCTTTTTCCAATAGTTTCCCCAATTTTACCAAAATGATTAATAACTAACTTATTAATTTAAATTTAGTATATTAATATGGTTAGAAGAATTACAATACTGACACATTTCATTAATTGATGGGTGGATCCAACAATTAAATGGGTTGTTTTCATATTTAATTGTATCTATTTAATTAGATCAAACTAATTGAGGAAAATAATTAATAGGGAGTTGACTGGGTTTTCCCCCATTAAGAGGGTTCGAGTGGTCGTCGCCATTAATTTCAAATACGTACATTAGTTCAGGTGGCCCCCACCTCTTAACACTCACATGGGAGGTTTAGGCTCGGGTGGTCCCCACCACCATAACCCAGGTTGAGGGATTTCTAAAATAAAAATGTTAGACATTTTTATTTTTATTTAATTATTTCACGAAAAGCACAAAAATTATCTTTCACTCTCAACCCACTACAGTCTAGTTGAAGGTCTCCATAAGTGAATATAGGCGCTGTGATTTCAACGATGTCCTAATATTTCAAATCTGAGCACCGGTTCAATAGTTACATAAACCCGCTTGCATGTTTACTAAACATACCAGAAAAAAAGTTCATAAATTCATTTCGGGAACTCCGAGCCTCGGAATCATTCATCGTCAATTTTCATGGACTCGTAAAATTCACATATATTAAAAAATATACATTTAATTCTTGGGTCTTCACACATTGTTCAGTAATTTTTCACCATGCTTCAGTGCATCAAAATGGTGTGCACGGTTTGTTGGGCCAAACCACATGGATTTCCCAAACCATGAATATCCCCCATAAGATTTCTATAATTATTTTTCAAAACACAAAAATGATTCCAATAAAAATACCAATAGAGAAATATAAATGAAAGGATAAAGAAGTTACATAAATAATTTAACGATATCTTACACTTTAGTTTTGGATTCATTTCATGAAATAAAAATTATTTAATAAAATATTATTATTAAAAAAATTATAACCCTTAATAAATTTCATGAGGATCCAAATTTTTCTACATACTATTTTATTTAAAAATATAACAATTTTTTTATAATTATTGATATTGTCTTACATATTAAACCATATTGAAAAAAATAATCGCTAATGTTACTGTACTAACAGTTCTCATATTTTTAATTGTTAAACATTTAAGAGATTAAAATTTAAAATATATATGATATACTATTGTTGTAGTCAAAAATTGAATAATTTATCTCAATGTAGTGGTAACCTATAATTATATGAGAACTTCAATTTTCCTTCATTCATACCCCCCACAAAAACTAATTAGGCGTCAGAATAAAAATATATTTTTTATAACTATTTTTCAAAAATAATATATCGTAAATATGAATCCTCTCCCAATACATTAATCGTTTTATACATTATTTATACCATTGTCATTTTATACTTTCTTATTAGGTGAAATTTTATCTACCACCTCTTATCATTGGTGTTTTTATATATTATTTTACTAACATATTAACCAATAATAAATAATTAATTTAATTTTTAACAATAGTCATTTGAACAATAAATATAGTATAATTATATTATATAAACCCATTATAGTTATTGAAAATACTAACATGAATTAATTATGAAAAATTTATTTTATAAACACCAAATCTATATACAGTAATTAATGTTATTCTATTGAACTTAAAAAACATTATGATTATTTTAAATTATATCTTTAAACAAAATTTATATTTTGATTAAAAATTGAAAAATAACATCAGAAAATATCACGTGATCTATAAAAATTCATTAACATAGAAAAAAATATGTATAAGAAATACCTATACTACTAAAATCAAATTAGTGTATAAATTTCATAAAAACATTTAATAATTTTTTATAATATGAAATTAATATATATATATATATATAAATATTTAAAAGAATATACTAGATCATATATAGTGTTTTTCACATTATATAAATTGATTGTGAATCATTATATATTTGATTTATATTATCTAAATCAAATTTACAGAATTGTTTCTTATAGAAACATGGATTTTATAATATTTTAATTATTTTTCACTTTTTTATTTCTGATAAACATATTTCACATTAAACCATAGAATGTCATCACTTAAGTGAAACATTATGATCAAAATAATAAATATTAGTTCATATCCCCATTCTATTTGTTTATAATTATATGAATTAATATATTATTTCATATATCATTTTATATGATCACTGGCTATCTAATAATAATCTAATTGTTTTTTTTTTCTATAATTACATTACTCTTTACACATTTTATAATTTATTTACAAGTGTTTTGATGTTTAAGAATGGTATTTTTTATAAATCAATTCCATTTTCTTTTAAATTAATTTTTACTCACATTGATATCTCTCTTCATTAACATTAATACCTCCGGGTTTGTAATTATTTAACTATATAGTTAATTATATGTGTATATATATATATATTTAATTATGGGTATCATTGAATTTTGAAATTTTTTGTTATTTAATTACATGGAATTAGTTTAATTTTCATGTTATGGATGTCAAATTCAATATTAGAGAATTGAAATTCTAGATATAAATTTTACTATTGTAAAATTATATAGAGATAAATGAAATATATTGGAGGGGAAGTAATATAATTAATTAATAATTTAATTGTAAATTATAATTTTAGAAATATGATTAAATTATATGGTATCAGTTCAATTTAGAAGAATTTTTTTCCAATTCACTTCTTTTGTTGTATTTTATATTTAGTGTCGGTGGACAATAAATGGATGGAAAAATGAAATTCAACTATTCGTAATGGTTGGTTTGAATTATTAATTTATACAAAATAAGTTATAATTTATATTTTAAATAAATTATTAAGATTTTATATTAATGGATAAATTCCATTAAAATCATATTTTTATATTTCTACTTTTTATAATAATAATAGAGTTTTTGGTCTTATAGAATAGTTTGATGCTGACTAGCATGGGGGAAATATACATAATGTAATTTATACATAAAATATTATTTACATCGATATATAAATCAATTGGTCATTGGGGGAAAATTCATGTTCCCATTTAGGATATGATACTCACATAAGGTCATGCACTATAATATTGAGAGTTGAATGAGGCTCATGACAAAACAAATTAGGTCTATACCAAAAGTACATACGTCATTTTATATTTTTCTAAATGGGATATTATATTAATTTCGATTTTTTTGAGATTTAAATAATATTTTTATAATGTTACTCAATATTTTATATTTTATGTATTCTATATATAAGTAGATGTAGTGAAATCAAGAAATCATGTCCATATTGGAATATTTAATAATTTTATTAAGATACTACAATGTATTAATAATTTAATGAATCATATAATTTTTAAATGATTTGGTTAATTATGTTTTATGATTAGAAAATATTTTCTTCAAAATAAATTTTTTTAGGAATATATATATATATATATATATTAAACTACTATTGGAATTTATTCATTCTGGTAATATAAATTTATAGTAACACCCTTAAAAATTAATTTATTTTATTATATGATTTATATTTGGAATATTGAATATTTTTATGATGTATATGGATATATGGGAAAATCAAAAATTATAACTATTATAGAAACTCTAATATCCATCAATAGTAATGGAAAGAAGTAGAGAGTGATTGAAATCTACTATTATGTTTTTTCATAATACACTTTAAATCTCTAGGTGAAAACATAATTGATTTGGAAAAGTAATTTATCTCATCAGACCTTTCAATGAAATGAGGGGATATATATAAGTGGTCCCCAACCATTACTACATTTTCAATAAGTTCCTTATATATTAAATAAATAATTTAATCCATCAATCAATTATAATTATCATCAAATATTTATATTGATTAATTGACAAATATTGATCAATATTTCCCCTATCAATCAAATAATATTCAAGGTTTAGGATGTAAAAAAATTATATGTAGTTTTATAAATAATAAGTTCCATCATACATGAATATGGACACTTTATATTAATTTAATTTCCAATAAATTTTTATCACAAGAAGTATTATTTCATGAGAATGTAAACAATAACAAAAAAGATATTATATAATAAATTTTACATATTTTTTACCTTTTAAATTATATATACATGAAGATAAATCAACAAGACAATACATTAATCATCCAAAATAAATATATATTCATGTTAGATACTTAAATGGGGATTTATATACAAAACATAAATGTAAATGGGTGTATCATAGAAAACATGTCTCACTGAAATGGTAATTGAGATGAAATTTCATACACTACAATTCTATTTATTTGATAATAATATAACCTCTTTTATAATGGTTTTATGAATGTTATTAATTTATTATATAATTATACCTATGTTTATAAAATCATATATAATCGAGGTAAAATATTTTTTCACCCATTTGTTAATAATATTTAATTATTTCTCTTATTTCAGGTGTCAATTGACTTTTTTATCATTACAGAATTATCATGAAATTTGGGGTGATTATAAATATGATGTAAATAAATAATCCAATTAAGGATAATAATGTTATAAATATAAAATTAAATAATTATATTCATTAATAGAACCATTATTGAATGTAGGGTAAATAAAATAAGTTTTATCACATTATATATACATTGGTTCATACGTATCCACGTGCAATGATATCATTCAATTAACATGCGAAAGGGTAATGGATAAGATGATAAATTAGTTTTAAATAATATAAATCATTTAATATATATAATATATATTAATTAAATTAGTATTTATTACCTTCCATGTATTTTTAAAATGGAATAATGAATCAAATTGATTCCTAAAAACGTACTATATTATACTAACAAAGGAGGTTTTCATTTTATATAAGGAATATAAAGTAAGAATTTTAATGTGATATTTTAATTAAAAAAATTATAATATGACATAAATAATATATATATATATATTAAATTGATCATCGTATCATACCATGAGTACTGTTGATGGAAGACAAGTTACTTCACTTCGTAATGTGTCAATCCTCCTTACACATGATCAATGATTTCATTTCCCATTTGATATAAGTGGAAATAGGTATAGCTTATCTCATTAACAAAATAATATAATAATATATGATTTATTATGGTGATATTATAAAATCATGTCTAATATTTTTTTGAATGATATGCAAAAAGAAATAAAATAAAAATTATCGATTAGAAACATTACTTCATCTCCATACTAACTCTTTAGGTTTTCTCAATAATAATATTTAAAATGTAATTCTAATCAAACCAAGGTATATATATTACTAAAATAGTACTAAGTAATTTCATGTTTGTGACTTTTCTAATTAAATTGGGTTTGGTTGTGTGAAGTGGGGATAAGAGTGAGGGGATATTATAAGTTTATAAGATGCAACACATTGAATATTTGAAATAATTCAACTACACTCACATATTTATCTTTCTCAAAGACACCAATATGGGTAATTATCAATACATATAAAAATATGGTAAAAATATTTACATACAATGGGTTTATATATTGTTGGTTGGTCATTGTGAAACATTTATATTTTGTTTAACCACCTATTAAATTAGTTTTTACCATTAATATAGAAATTAATTTTAACAATTTAATGAAATTAGAAATGGAAAATAATAAGTTTATATTATTATAAAAATAATTATGATTCCATTTATAAATTCAATTTATGGAAGTGATGGAAATAAAATATAAATTTTCCATGCTAACATGATCAAAAGGTGGGTTCTCAAAGAGAAAACATGCATAAGAAAAGTCGTTTTTAATAAAATATTCATCATTAAACTAATAAAAATGAACTAAATTTAATTAATTATAATTTTATTGAACTAATTTTCAATTTATATATTATATAATATAATTTAACTCTATAAATAATTAAAATCAATGTGTAGTTTTCAATAATTATCATAATTTTTCAATATTAGTAGAAATAATAAAAATTCATAAAATATAGACCTAAGATAATAATAATATTAAAATTTATATAATTATGTTCATATTTTCAAAAATATCTACAAAAAAATTGATAAATATTTTTATTATAATTTCACAAGATGCACTAAAATTATTTTTATTGATATACAACCATATTTTTATAAAACATTTTTTACTTATAATTGATTCTTATTTTTATTTATAATTAAATATAAGCAGTGAACATATGGAAACAACATATTATTCATAATATTTTTATTCCTATTAATTCCCAAAAACATTATGTCTACATTATAATGGCCGTGTAATATAATATTTAAATTATGTATCATGTTTGGTTTAAACTCAGTGTTGTGTGCATTGGCTGCTATAAAAGAGATTGAATTTATTTAAATGTAAATATATTATAAATCCTTATAGTGTTAGATTATAATATCCTATAATAGAATCATAATTTTTTATTAACAATTACATTATAAACATATTGGCTTCTTTGTACCAAATAACATTCTCCAGTTCCAACATTGTTTCATCAATTTTTATTATATATCTAAAGTATCATTATATGTTATGTCATTTGATTCCTCATAACACACTATTTAGTATAAAAAATGTAGATGGGTTCATCAAAATTAGATAGATCTAGTTCCAATTTTATTTCTTTATATGTGAGAACTTGTTTTTAGTCTGGAGTGTACATCCTTAAAACAGAAATATGGAACACATCATGATATTTTTAGAAAAATTTTGGTCTTTGAAAAATTTATCCAGTGACATATATTTATTCTACTTTTTAAATGACTATGTTGTACCTACAAATCAAATTTTAATTCTTACGAAATCTTATAACACCCTTAAACGTATATTTATTAAAGAAAACATGAACTCCTACTTATAATTATTAATACAATATCTGATTGTGGGAATTTCTTTTTTTACACCATTGAGATTCATTGGTATGAGACAGAATAGACATTATCATTATTTTAGAATCATCATCATTTTATGGGACTGCATATATCCTTTAACCATATACCTCCAAAAATGATGAATTAAGACATCTAATTAATTACATTTCAAAAAAGGGTTACATATGAATATTTGAATTGAAACTAGTGATATAGGAAAACTCGTCTAATGATTAATAATAAACCGAAATACTAACAAAAATCATGGGGGAATGACCTCAACATGTCATCCAATGTTATATAATTTTTTTTACAGTCCATTGGATTGAGTATGTTATGTGGTGATAAAATGTAGCTCGTTATAAAGATCAATATTAATACACATTTAGAATATTGATGTAGGATGAGGAACATTATTATGAATGATCAAAAGTGGTACACCATGATTTGCTAAAAATTTAAAATTATATATCATAGTAAGAATATCAAGAGGTAAGTATTCACTTATAGTGTGGAAATTTATATATCTTGTTAGGGGATCAACCTTAAACTATATTGCATGAATCATCCCATAAGTCTCAGTTACACTTATCACACTGAAAAAATTAGTGTCATCCCATTACGACATAGGAATATGTTGATGTTTCATAACTCATATAGGGAATTTTCCTTGAGTCTTGACCTACAGAAAAACTATGAATCTTGATAAAAGGATCGAAATTCCTTGCATTATTTTATCTAACTAAAAATATTCCCTGAAATATATTTAAATATTTGATCATCCATGGTGTATAAATAATATCAAATCATGAGAGTCATCCAACAATTCCATTTTTTAAAATGTTATAGATAGAAAACATAATATAATTAAAAAATTTAAAACAACATCTTAAAAAACAAATTCTACTATTATATTTTCATTCATATATTTAATATTCTTCAGAAAATTATAGTCACCATATTGATAACAGTTTATCTTTTCCAATACATATTGTTTCTCAATGATTATAAAAAGTATTTATTTCTCCATTCTCTTAATTATTACAATATCAATATATACTATATAAATGAATATCATATACCTCTCAGTCCTCTTTTTTCTCAAAACTCAATAATCATTCCCACTCAATGTATAAACTAACTTGATTGCTTTCCGTTGGTGGTAGTTTATTGATAAATCAAAATAATTGACTATATCATGAAATCACCTTAGTCTCATAGTGTTCCATTTCTATGAAAAAATATATTTTTAATATTTTATAACCTATTTATATCTCATATAATTCAATATATAGATAAATTCTCTACATCTTGTAATAAAATTGTACATATGGAATCTAAATATCATGGGTCCTATAGTTCAATACATGATTATTAAATTACCATAACTAATTTGATATATCATTATAATTTTTAATTAGGACATAATTAGATCCCTTCGTTGATGCTTCACTATATGTCATAGACCAGTAATTTCCATTAGAGTCAAAATCAGAGAATTAACCAATATCCTCATCAGTTCGTCAAAAAAATCATCACATTAATTATTCCAAACAAACATAACACCTTTATATGAAATATTTAATAATAGTCTATCCAATTAAGAAAATTTTTAATGAAATTATGAGAGAATGTATGAAACCAATAAAATGTTGATCCATAGTTATTTTTATGTATTATTATATTATACAAATATCATAATCTTTGTTTTGTGGACTAAGATTCTATCATTGGGTACAATGTGGCCTGAAAAAGAATTTTCATGAGGCTTGAAATCACACTTACTAAATTTCCTATATAACTTATTCCTTTTAAGAGTATCAATAATAACCATAAAGTGATTCAAATGGTATTTGTATAATTAATAATACCCTAATATTTCTTCAATTAATACCACAAAAATCTCATCATGATATTCATCTAATATTATTATCATTAGATCCAATGAAATAGAGGATATATAATTCAATAAATAGTGTAATTATATATAATCTTCATGTCAATGCCTATTTTTTAAATCTATATTCATTATTTCATAATTATATAATATAAGTTTATGCTACCATAAATTAAGGTAATTCAATGAAATAATTTAGGATCTTTTAATTTGATTAAATATTTCATCAATTTTTTCAGTTGATATAATATCCATGTCATAATAGAATTTATTTCTTTATAATAAATTTATAGCCTCATATATTCATACTCTTTATTAATGAATAGAACATATTCTTAATATAGTGAAACACTAGGGTGAAAAAACCACCTAACAAATAACTCTTCTAGTTTTGTCCTCATTTTTATTAATTCAACATTGTCCATTATATAGAGACTCTTTGATATTTGTCTTATATTAGGGAATAATTAATAGAAAACTAAAAATCACACTATGGTGGATGACAATTTCATTACTTATAAAATACATTACTATATTAATGTAAAATAGGTATATCCACAAAATGATTATTACCTTACCATTAATAAAATGTGTTTTCTCTTATTCACCATGAATCTCATCTAGAAGAGCTAATGGTGTTGGATCAATACATTAATCTGATGTCGATGTTTCTCCTCTATTGATATGGAGTTATATATCTTCATCATAAATCATAATTTCATTACTCTTAAAAAATAATCATATTTTAAAAACTAGTCACTAATAAGGATTATATTGAAATTAAATTGAAGTATGATAATATGGTATCAAAAATCATTATTATTTGTTGAAATGGGGAATTACTTACACATCCTTTTCATAGTAATACATACACTAAATTTTTTGTTAAAAAGAACTAATTAAATTTAATGGGTAATATCTAATTTTCATTGTAAACATGGAATATGTAAAGGAATGTGTGGATATATAATCAAATGAAAATTTATATAAGTTTGATGTTATGAATAAAATACATGTCACTAAATCATGAGGTACTTACATATCATAAATATTAATTTCATAAGCTTGGCCATCCCCCCATGGATTTGTTTTTGTGGTAAATTCTAATGAATCTTGAAGAATTCCTTTGTATAGTTCCCCATATCCCTATAGTTGGAACCCTAAATATAATTTTTTTTTATCATTCATTTTTCATTATTTATCATGTTTAGCCTTATCCCCATAATTTTAACAAATACAAAATCCATTCACATTTTTCCCAAGATGATATTTTACACAACTCTCACCTACTGTAATTACTTCATTCTATTATTCTTTTTTAACAGATTAATATTTTCAATTTTCTCATTTTACGTATTATGTTAATGATTTCCCATATACATGTTCATTCATGATAATTACATCCCCATTTTTATGGAACATTGATCAATTTCATTATATATTGAAAATGATTAAGAGACTCTCCTAGAGATGACATAGCATAATAACATGAATGAAATGGTCTACTATGCTATCAATTTTTTATATTGAATTCATAGTATACATAAATTCATTGTAATCGAATCCTCAAACACATCCAAACGTTTTTAATCCTTTTTATTTATGTTATATTAATTTATCTTTGTTTCATTTTATTTCTTATCAGGGGATATTTTTCATATAATGTCTCCTTAAAATATTTCCATTCAATGATTTATTTTTCCACTTCCTCACTGTTATTCATTATCAATTACAAAAATATATCAATAATTCTTTTGAAAATACACTATCTATGCAACCATTTCAATTTCATCATATCTCATTCATATAAATATATTATCAATATAAATATCCCATTTCTCTATTAAAATTTTACTTACAGTCACACAAAATGATGGGGACTTATATCTCATGATGTAATCCAAAATAATAGAGTCCCACAATGGAATATTTTACTCTATCATGGAAACATTATATTTCATAACCTGATTAATGTGACCTATTAGAGTCATAACATACTAATTTCCAAAATAATAATTATTTTCTTCCTTTCTAGGGTAATATGTAGATTTTCTATTAGTATTTACATTGATCATCCCTTCAGGTAACATTTATGAAAATGGAATACACCAGATTACCTCATAAAATTGTGAAATTTAAATCATAATATATAATTGAAAATATGGTGTAACATGCCAAAAAATTAACAAATATATGTGTTGTTAATAAAAAAACATAATCATAGATTCATTACGTATATATTTATTTTCAAATCATAAATAATGCTTTGTAATGAAAATAAGAATTATATTACGAATATAAACTATGGGTGTCAAACCGAGGGAGCAGTGAGGCCCAATTTTTTACATGGTAACCATCATGTTTATACTAACAATTCTTTAGTAAAATTATAGTGCCTAGGTATATTTTTTTTCCAAAAACACATCCATGTGTAGTGGCTAGACTAGGATATATTTTGAAGAAATTAAAAAAAAATATCCTTCTAAAAAATAATTTTAATGTTCATATATAATTATCCTCAATGTATAAAATAGTTTCATGATCCATAATATATTATTTCCTCAATATAGTTCCCATTTTTTTCTAATAAAATTTATCGGATTCCAACTTTATCCACTCAGACTCCAGTAACATTGAGTCAGATCATACTTTATTACAGTGGAATGGATAGAAAATTCAAAATCCCATATGTAAAATGGTTTCTTTGTTCTAGAAAACTATATACATAGATGATACCTATTTTTATAGGTAAAAATATAAAACCTAAAAAAAGAAAATTCTCATCATTTTTAAAACTCATTAAATTGATATATCGTCCTAACATGGAAAAAGGGAAAAAATAATGGAGAGGTTAAATGATTAGTAAGGGTCACATATAGAATAATATATCATAAAAAATAACTAATATTCAATATGAAATGATATATAACTAAATAATAATGCTATAAATAAATAAATTGAGGATAAAATATGGAATAATCCAAAGGAAAGTAATCCAAGAGAACAATAATTTCATTTTCTCAATAAATTGAGTCTAAATGAAATCCATAGAAAATTTATATACCAAATTAACTTGGATAATAATCATCAGTAAATTTCCGAGGAATTAAATTCTCAATTATTTAAAATAATGATCTCAATATTAATGATACATCTTCTATAAATAGAATTCATAATACAATGTAAAACTATAAGTTAAACCCATACTATTTAGCCAATATATTCATCCCTTAAGACTTTTTGATTAATATATGGTCTATCTATAACCTACCCCATTTGAAAACATTCTTAATTTGTTCCTCAAATATTAAGAATTTTATTTAATTCATCATTCAATAATCTTTATAATAAAATATATGTTCTGAGTAAAGGATACATATTTACCAATATTTTATTAGCTAATAAATAAATATTAAAACGTCACCCTATATATATAAATGGTAAATGTTTTATGAAATAATAAAATCAATCATAAAATAATATGGATATATATTACAAACTTAATTTACAATTAAAAATGATCACAATAAAGTTGTTGTTTCAAGAAAATGGAAACAATAAAAAAATAAAGTAAGATTGAAAAAAATAACTCATTGGTATCTTATTTACTATAACCAATTATAAAATAAAAATGATAAAAATAATTACGACCAAAAAAATATTTGTATTCATGTTAAATACAACAAACTAAGATTTTTATGCTATAAAAAATTGAATAGATGCATATTAACAAATATGTATCAATAAAAAATATTTGGATGAAATAACATACTTCATGTTCATTTAGATGAACACCCGTAAACCTATTATAATATAGTTTTAATAATTTTATTTATTCATAATTGAAACATAAAGTCGTTATAATATCATAAATGATCCTCTTATAAATTTTTAATTTTAGATTGTTTTAATTTAATCATTATTTTCATTATTTTGGGTTTTAATTTTTTATTTTCTCATGCGTATTATGAAATCATTATTCTAGTCCATTTATATAGGATATAAATCCATCAAATAAAAATTATTATAATGTAAAAAATATGATATTTAATAATTGGATAAATTCTTTTATCCTTTTCAAAAATGTTATTCATGTAAAATTATTCACATATGTTTTGTAAATATAGGTGAAACACATGCATGAGTGATGACGTCGTTCCATTAAAAAGTGAATGATAGAGGGAGTGTATGATATATTAATTTAAATGAATTATAATTAAAAAAATATCTCATTTATTCATTAAATATATCTTATTTCCTTCTATTTAATATGAATGTGAAAAAGGAATCGTGTTGCTTCGGGTGGTGATAGTCCTCCGTATACATGTACGAAATTGTCATATTTTAAAAAGAATTTAATATAACGTGGTATATGTTATATTATAATTTAAAAATTAAATTATTTTATTAATATTATATTAAAATATTAGATAAAAAATATTATATCAATAAATATATCTAACAATGAGATGTGCCTATTGAAAATTTACTTACATCAATTCAGGAATGGGTAATCTTTCTTGTACATGATCGATTATTTCAATTTATATATGATAGAAGTGGAGATGTATAATGATTATGCCACTAATATAATACCATACCAGTATAATGATGTTACTAGTGTTATTATAATATAATTATTGAGTAATTTTATAAGGATGTATAATAAGAAATAAAATTAAACTGATATTTTAGGAACACTACCACTTCTTCGAACAACCTCTTTAGTTTTACAACAACACCATTCAATGGATGTTATTATGATTACAAAAGGGGATACAGTATGTTTTTTGGTTGAGGATAAAGAATTTATTATCTCATATATTGGTCGAACCAAATCTCGATGTATGTCTATAAAGGGTAAGATAGGTGTGTCCATTTATATGTGTGGGAGAGGAAACACATGGAATCATTGAGGTGATTCAATTACACCAACGTTTTTATCATACCAAAAGACTATAATATGGAATATTATCGACCCTTGGAGGTGATATGTTGTAAATATGTCCATATAATTGGTTTTGGATAATATTAATTGAATTCTAAATGCTATTATTTTTATTTTTACCCCGTATAAATTTGATATACATTAACCACAATAATTGATTTTTATTTGTTTATATATTTATATTAAAATGAAATACAGTTTTTCTTAATAGATAATATAAAATAATTTAATAAAAATTTTTGTATCTATTTTTAAATATTAAATTCAAAAAACAATAATAATCAAATCTTAAATTATACATGGAGACACGATGAAAATGCGGGTTTCCACTGAGAATGTTATCATAAGTGTGGATGGTTTTAATAAACAACTCAATATAAAATTGATTCAAATCAACTATAAAATATTTATTAAAATATAATCGAACTAATATATGATCTTATGAAATTTAAATTTTTATTTAATTTCTATTTAATATTTTTATAACTCAGTTTTTATTTCGAATTGGTATATTTTACTATTAATCGAAATATTAAACTATTTATAAAAATTTCAAAAGTTACCCAAAGTTAATATTTTATTATTATTTAAAAAATTATATTTAAAATTGATAATATAAAATTTCAAAAAAATTACAAATATAGTTTTATCAATACATTGCAATAAACAATAAATCAATTTTCATTGAAAAATAGTTTTTTATAAAACATTCCATTAACTTTAAATTAATTCATATTTTTATTTATAATTGATAGAAAATTAGATAATGTGTGTGAAATAAAGAAATTGAATAATTTTTATGTTTTTTATTCATACCAAATCACATAAGAACACAGTTATAATGACTATGTTCAAATAATATACTAATGAAGTATATAATTTCATTTAAAATCATTGTTCCATGAATTGGATGATATTGATGAGATTGTATATATATATATATATAAGATTGAAAATTTAAAATCTTCATGTTTCATAGTAATTACTAGGATTCTTATAATTATTTTAATGTTTTTATTATCCTCTATATTTTTATATGAAAATATTATTTTATAAATGATTTATTTTTTATTATGTTTTGCATACATGTATACTCTCCAATGTTTTTAATAAAAACATATATATTTTGTGAAATGTGAAATCAATTTATTATTTATACAATAATTTTGTTTTTGGGAAATATTTATTTTTGAAAAATAATTTTATGAATTGATGTTTTTAATGGTGTTATATAGAAAACATGGTTTATGAAGTAAATTTGTTTTTTGAATCATTTTATAATAATAAATCTGATAAATTATTGTTTTTAGATTAAATATATTTGATTTTTTAATTTTTATCATAATTTTGTACTATTATTTATCAATTATTAATATTTATTAGATTAAGATATTAAATCCAGTCTAATTATTATCTCCCTCTATAGATATTCTGCAGTGGAAATTTAGATATTGAAATTTAAATTTTATAGTTATATGGTATTGAAAAAATGATCTAAATCAGTTTTATAGAAGGATAAGTTGGTCAATTAGTTTCAAATTAAATTTATTTATTGGTATAATTATAAGGAAATGGTTGATTCTATTGAAAAAAAGTTCTTAAAATTTATTTTGTCTGAACTGTTCCTTCGCTAGACTTTAATTAACTTGTTTTTTATGTTAACAATTATATTAGTTCATTAATTTATTTCATTTAAGGGAATTAATTTCCTAGTATATATCATAATTCAACAATACTAGTTTGTTACCTTTGTCATTTTAGTGAGAATTCATCTTTCCTTGTGGAATTTTTATTACATTCATGGTATTTGGATCATCATTTCATGATGATACCTGACATAATGTCTTATATTAGTTATTTTTTCTAGTACATGAACATCCAAAGCTCTTTATTTTATTATTTTATGGAAACATACCTTATTCAAAATTGTTCTATTATTTTATTTAATTATATCGCATTATTATGTAACAAATTTCAACGCTATAGGTAATAATGTTTATTATTGATGAATTCTATTTTATATTTATTATTAATATTAATATTTATACTATGATGTGATAATTTTTCAGTGAATTATATATCTTCTAAATCTCTTGGAAAATTTTTAAATCTCATAATATATAATTTTAGATGCATGGGTAGTGATTCATGAATAATTTATTATGATGTAATGGTAATTATCGTTGACTTATGATATTTTTGACACAATGGTGTTTATCTATAATTATTATGAACTCTATATTACTCGTTTATGTTTATATATTATACATTATTTATAACTCCTCATGATTTTTTAAGTCAGATTATTTTAATTTCATTAATTTATTATGTTTTATAGTACACCAATATTAGCCTAAACTATAAACGACTCCGTGTTAGATTGGAATATACAAGACAATATTATTGTCATTTGTTTCACACAATATCAAGTTGTTTTGATAGTATTAATTTCAGAGAACACTATGTATTGATTTGTATCATTGTATAAATGAACTATGTTTGTATTATAATTTTATGAAACACTAAAGGAATCTTACATTATATGCAACACTTACTGGGCTTTCTTTACAGGTATGAGTGACCATCCTTGATAACTTTCAATGTATCCAATATCGAGATTCACTAAAAATGATATATTATTTAAATATTATTATTTAATTGGATATAAACTAGAATGTATGAATAGAATTAACTATATTTTTATTTTTATATGAAATTAAAATTCATCATATGAGTCTTCTATACATGATAATATAACAAAATAATTATTTTTAAAAAATAAAGTATTTTTTGAAAAATTAAATTTTACCCCCTTTTGATGGCGCACCAATTTTAAATCTAGTTTTTTTTGCAATATTATACGTTCAATTTGAAAAAATAAACTCATTATTTGGAATGGGGGCATAAAAATTTATTTTGTGTAGTTTTTTGTATTTTTCATATAAGATTAATATTTTATTGAATAGAGAACTGTATTGTATTTTAATTAAAAATACCATTTTTATCAAATTTATTTTTCTAGATAGATTATATTTTTAATTGGATTTAATGTGTAATAGGGTTATTTTTATATAATGTCATTGGATGTATTTTCAGATTTAAATTGGACATAAACACAATGAAATATTTGATACGTTTTTACTTCTTAAAAACCCAATTTTTGTTTAGACATTGGAAATTTATTTTAAATTAATTTCTCCAAATTCTGTGGTTTGAATTATGAAAAATAAAATTCATATTTGGAATCATTGGTTAAAAAATATATTAATAAGTTACTTTTTTTTCTAGATACAATGATTAATAACTACAGTGATTATTATTTAACAAAGTTAAAGGTAAATCGTGTAAATTGGGGTAACTGATAAGATGATAATGAAAATAAAATTATCCTTAAAACTGCCACATTCTCATTAGATAAATAAAATTCAACCGTTATCATTTTTGGTAAACAACATTATCATTTAATGTTCACATGACATTGAAAATTACATCGATATTAAAAAATCCAATGAAAGTGAAAAAATGTAAAACCCACATTTCTTATCTGTATAATTATTTTAATATATAGATAAACTGGTCATATATTAAAAAATAAATAGTCTATGGAATAGTAAAATAATTATATACATTATGTAAATTTATTTTTAATTAATAGGAAATAAATAATTACTATAATGTCCTATTTATTGATGATGAAAAATTAATTAATTAATGATAAAAAATGAAACAATCATTATTAAAATATTAATAACCATTAAAAGTAAAAAACATGGAAAAATCTATGTGGTCAATTATATCTCAAAATCATCATTTAATGGTCATTATAGTTACCATTTGGAGCCTTATATAATAACATCTGAACTTTATAGTATTATATTTAATATAATGTTAATGTAGTCACATTCATAATTTAACAAGTTCAACATTTTTAATTGTTATTATAATTGATTATCAAGAATAAATATATTCTCATGAAATATATACAATTTATCTTCGTTTTTTGTATTTTTTTATTTTTACTCAATAAATATGTATAATAAATAATTACCCAAATCATTTTAGTAATTATCTTATTAATGAAGATATAAAATATATTTTATTAAGAATATTAAAATAAATACATATTTGGGATAATTAAAATGTACCATAAATTTAATTGAAAACCATTACATCATAGGAATAAAATAAAATATTTTTTTTGAAGGAAACCTGTTATTATTATGTTTTTAATAATAAATAAATTGGATACTCTCAAAATTGAAAATATTGTTTGCTTATCAAAATAGAGTTTTATTAAATTATTTAAAAATCATTAAACATTTTCTTAAAAAATAAAATAATTATTATATGGTAAAAATATTCTATATTATTTATTTATGATCTAATTTAAATCAAATAACTATATATTTTACCCTTTTAATATGTATATATTCGCTACCCTAGTTTAAATAAGGATGTGTTAAATTGAAAGGATTAGGTTTTAATGGACATAGAAACATGTCTAAAATTTATTTGTTGATGGTATTACAACCCTACCTCATTTCATCATCAAAATTGGGACATATTTATTATTTTTGGTGGGATTTTATTTTATTATGAATTAAAATTATTGAGTTTTACAAAAGTACCCCTCACCTCAATTATATAGGTTTTAGTGTTCTTAAAATACAAAATCTACTTCCATCTAGATGAGATATAATGAGAGGACGTCAATGAATAGGTAATCCCCTCTACTGATTCTTTCATATTTATTTCTACATCTACTAATACTTAATGAGTTTTTTCATTATAAAATAATAAAAACTGTAGAAAATATATAGTGAGATGTTATTATAATTATGAAAAATCCATATTCATATTTCAATCCAACCTATGAAAAACTAAATTATTACGTTTTGTACGTATGGCTTACCATCACCACGTCATGGTGCAATATGTTTTTCACAACCACCTTACATGGATGAGTATAAAAATAGATATAATGACTATATATGATTACTATTTAACGATATTTATTTTGAAATAACGTACACTATGAAATTAAATACCATTCATGAATTTTTAAAATAGTATTTTTGCTCGTGAAAACGTACAACCGACTATCTCTATGACATGATTTGATTCATTCCCCAGGCTTCCCATTCAATAATGATTATAATGAATATATAACAAATAAGAATGATATATATGATATATATATTTTACAACATATATATATATATATGACATTTACATACATCTATTTATTTCAATAATGAAATAGACACACCATTTATGCGTACGTATGGCATACCATTTATATAAAAAGATTATTCCATTTCAAATATATATATATTATATATATATTTATATAAAACAATTACAAGAAAAATAAATAATGTTTTAAATTATAGAAGTAATTAAATCACTATTTGTGTAATAATATCAAGAATAACACATCAATATACATATGATAAATAAAATGATTATTACACAGAACATTACTTTAACATTGAAATAAATAATTAACATGTAATATAAATTCATAATTGAATAAAATATTAGATCATAAATATTATTTTGGTTATCTTAGAAGTTAATTATATTTTTCAACTCACTATATAGGTGTTTTAGGCATATACAGATGAAATTGGGCCTATGCTAAGGTATAATTTTACAACCTCATTATAATCTGAGATTATATATTCGTAAGTCTTTAATGTGGTATATTTTTCATCCATGTCCTTTTTTAAAAAATATATTGTATTATTTATATTCTTATAATATTTATTATAGTAAATTTTAAACACTATTTAATGTTTATATAACAATCTGAAATGAATCTTTTTTCATTTTCAGTACGATATACTTTTTGAATTTCATGAAATTGTAGGATAAAAATGTTTTTAAATTTATACAAAATGAATATATTTTCAGGCCTTCATAACTCCTTATTTCCATGAATATTTCATTACAAGATTTTATTTTAATTTTCAATTAAACTATATTAATTTATGTTTGCATGAATCCTTCAGAAATGAAACTATTTTTGATGATGAAAATATAATTTCCTCATGAATTAAGGTCGAGTGGTTAACTGAAATTATTTTCTATATAAGATTAGGATCTTCAAATAGGGTTATATATATATCCCTATTTTTAATGTGACATTAATATGTTATTTATTAAATTATATTTTATATGTGTTAGTTATTATAGAATGATGTCTGAGATGCCTTTTTAATTTTATGGGTTATGATTTGATGAATTATTTAGGTTTTATACGGCACATGTACGAATGATTTCATTTTGAGATTGGTGGGATCTATATCTCTTTCTGATTTATTAGGTAAATTTTTATATCCCCTTAGATAGACATGACTACATTTTAATGTAAATGTAGTTCAATAATAGAGGGATGGAATGGTAAGTAAATCTGGATCAGTAATACATTGATGGACGACATGTAACCACAATTCAGTATTAGAAATTTCCCAATTTTATGATCCTGACATCAATACCTTGGCTTCTATGTAAATATTAATCTGTTCTTATTTATTTTCCACAATTCCATCTTTTTTCCAATACTCTTCTGTCATGGTTAATGTTACATTATGATCTATGCCTTATATAATACCAATATTTCTTCTAGGACTCATGATATTGATATTAAAAATTAATTTTCATGTTTTCAAATTTTTATGAAAAAGTTTTGTTTGATTTTTTTCATGTTTACACTTACTAAATATTTGCACTCACCCATTTTGAATTTTCTTTTCCATAGGATTTAATTAATGTTTTTGGGTAAGGAAAAAAATTGATGATATTTATGGATGTTGTTGATGATATTTCACCATTTTATATGATCATGATACGTGTTTCCAAAGGCACCAAACTTATATAGTCTTTGGTCATCTGTTTGGGTCAGGTATTAATTATTCAAAACAAGTAATGTAATTTCCATGTAAGTCAATCTTGGGTTTCTAATACTGGTATAAGAGCAATGGATTAGTAAACCTTTGTAAACTAGGATGAAAAAACATTAGTGAGTTATCTAATGATATTTATAAGGTAATTATAGTGATGTACCAAAGGGTATGTCTAACAATAGGTCACAGTCCTAGAATTACTGTAATAATTCTGAATAACCTTGAATTAAATCTACGAAGTTAGATATTATAATAAATCTCCATGATTATTTTGTTTTAATATTTTGATTAATGACTCTTAGACTATTCATTTAGGTTTTAAGAAAATGGATGTTAATAGGCGGATTCATGTTGAAGGAGAATATGATATACAATGGCATGATATTCTTCATGAGAAACCAAATGAAATGGGAGTATAAAGTAGAAACATCATTAATATTCCTAATTAGCAGTCTCATAATATGATCAATGATATAAACATTGTTTATATCCATATCCCATATAATAAGTTAATGATAGAGTTTAATGGTGGCCATAGAGTAATTAAAGTTCATTTTTCTTAATGTAAATCAAGTGGGAAGTGGTATAAATGAGAATGTTTTAAAGGATATGGAAGATGATTTCATTGTGAAAATTAAGGACACAAAGCTAGTATTTAGAATGGAAAAGGTTTAGTTTATACAATGGGAAAGAATAATGGTATTTATAAGAAGTAAAATTTAGTTTAATGTTTTCAATGTTGAATGTTCAAGATTTATGCTAATTGATTATCTAAGGGAATTTTTCATGAAGAAAATCAGCATGATCATATGGGTAATATTTATGTTTTTGATGATGATGTGTCTATAAATGAGATATGAGATAAAATAAGTTTTAAGAGACTAAAACAATGACGACCGGTCAATGGTTTAAGAAGACAGTGGAATTATTACATGATTATCAAGAATAATTTCATATAAGTAATTTTATGGTATTATGGAATAAGGATACATATAATAATGTTACCCAGTTGTTTTTCTACAAGTATTTGAATGTATATGTTGATTGGTATTAGTAACCATGATAAGTTATTCAGTTATTTTTGGAAAACACATGATATGTGAATAATGACAGGATAACAAAAAATAATTTGTTATAGTATAAATGACCTCAAGACTGATATAAAGACAAATTTATATAACAGTTTGAGTATATATATTTTTTGGTATTTTTGTGTGTGGAATTAGTAAATTTTGACAGAATTATGTTTTCATTACGATTATACACTAATTAATTTAATTATAAAATTTCTAGAGAATACATTATTAAGGTATTCACATGTATGGAATGTTACAACCATGAACTGTGAAATGATATATGGGATACAAATGTTAAGCCTATTTAGTTCACCTTTTTATAATGGTTTATATTTTTAGTTTTTAGATAGATTGTTATGTTATCCATTTATGGATAGTATAATTTATATTCTTGTAGAATTTTTTTAAATCAATGTATTATCTCGCTATATGTAGACTTATGCATATTTGATAATTTTTTAATTTTTTTGTTGAGAAAGAGGAAATGACATATCTTTTTATCACATGATCTTATAACACTTCATGAATGACATGTTCAACTTTATTTCATTAAATAAGAGATGGAATGGAAATTGTTCAGTGAACGACCAACCATGAGATTATATAGAAATCAATTATGTATTTCTCCCCATGAAAAAAATTAATCAACAATTGGAAAAGGATCTTGAAACCTAAACGTTTATCCTAGAATCTATTTGTCTGATGAATCATATAGTACATTAAATAAACACATATTTTTGACATTCTGTTTGTAAACATCTCCAAACCATATTCTCTCTAACTATCCATCATAAGATGATGGTTAGATTTTGGTTCCATAAGGATGTTTTCACTTCCCACCTACATTCTTCTATGTGGAATCCCAGTGATGTGATACTTTGGGTAATTGTTATGTTTTAAAATTTACATTTTAAAATGATGTTTTATTATTTATTTTTATGATGTGGGTATCCCTGAATTAAATTTTCATGTAGTAAATCATTCATAACCCTGCTGAATTTTTAGGGTAAAATTAATTTAAACGCGGGTAGAATGTAACACGACGATATTTTATGAAATGTATTCTTTTAATTTCATTTGTATCTTATGATGTACAATACACAATTATTATCTTTTGTTATACAGATCAGTGTATTGTATTGATGTATATGCAACACTATTTTTTTCTTGTGTGACACACAATTTCAAGTTCTTTTGATAGAATTCATTTAAAGAAACCATGAGTATAGATTTTTTTCAATGTATAATCAAACTATGTATGATTATGTTCTAAAATACTTGAATGGTAGATTTTACTATACACTACACTAACATGGATTGTATTACATGGAAGAGTGAACTTCATCAATAACTTTCATTGTACGCAATACCGAGTTTCAGTAATGAACTATATATTATTAAAAGATTATTATTTAATGAGATATAAAATATCAATTAGGAATAATATTTAACAAGTTTTGGATTTTATATAACATTAACATTCATCTTATTTATTTTCTAGACATGATATAAGAATAAATTCAATTTTTCATATAAATGAATTATTTTTTAAAAAAATGCAGTTTACCACATTCTGATGGATGACCCATATTAAATTTCGTTTTTGACATTTTTATAAGTTAAATTTATAAAAATTATGTTTTTCTTTAGAATATGGAAATAAAAATTATCTATTGTTTAATTTTTTGGTATTTTTCAGATAAAATTCAATTTTTAATTAATAGTAAAAAATACTTCCTTTTAATTGAAATATCCCTTTACATCTAATTTATTTACCAAGTTATATTAAATTTTTAATTGGTTTTAATATGTAATTGGATTTTTAATCATTTAATCCCATTTTATCGTTGGAATTAATTTAACATTGAAATTGGACATTAACAGTTGACAATCTTTTGAAATGTTTTACTACGTAAAAAACCCACGTTTTGGTTTTAAAGGTAGTAATTAATTTTTAATAAATTTCATCTAATTAAGTGATTTTAATTGTGATAAATGGTTTTCATATTAGAAATCGTTGGGTCAGAATTATCTTAATATATTAACATTATTAGGAAAAATTATGAATAGTTATTGTGGTAATTTTTATTAACCACAATTAATGATAAATCAGGTAGATTAGGGTAATTAATAATGTGATAAGAACAATAAAATTATCCTAAGACTTAGAAAAACCCCATTAAATGAATAAAATTATAACCTTAACACATTTTAATCGAATCATAGTCATTTAAATTAAATTTGACACTGAAAATGACAGAGATTATAATAAAACCAATGAATGTGACAAAATGCCAAACTCACATTACTTATAAGTATAATAATTTTAATATAGAGATAACCAAGAGATATCTCAAAAAATAAATAGCTCGTGAAAATATATTATCATTACATAAATCATGGTATTTTATTTTTAGTTTTTAGGAAATAAATAATTAATATAAAGTCTAATTCGTTGATGGTAGAAATATTAATTAATTGATGAGAAATCATTGAAAAAATTAAAATTAAAATATAATAACCCAAAAAATATCAAAACACAAGACAAAATCATAGACATGAATTATATCTCTTTATAATCATCCAAATATCATGTTAGTGCCCATTTACACCCTTATCTAATTGATTATGATAATTATATTTTTTTATTTAATGTATGTTAATGTTGACACATTCACACATTAATAAGTAAAACAATTTTAATGTTGGATTTTATAATAGATAAATTCTACAATATAAATTCTAATTAAATATATTAAATTCATCTTCTTTATAGTAATTTATTTTATATTTATAATAAAAAAATAATTATATTAAATAATTATATAAAATCTTTTGAGTAATTATCTTATTAATGGTGATATCTAATAAATGTTATAAAAAATATTAAAATAAAAAAAAATTATTAATAAATATGTTCCAGAGATTTTATAAATATCCTTTACCAAATATAAATTTTATAAAAATTTTCTTTATATGCTAACTCTTTATTTTTATATTTTTAAAATTTAATAAATTGAATACTGTCAAAATTGACAATATGTATGGTTTATCAAAAAAGTGTTTTATTAAATTATTTAAAAAACATAAAAAATTACAAAAATATTGAATAATTATTATAATAAAAAAATTGTTCTATATTATTTATTTATGATCTAATTTTCAAAAAATAAATATATATTTTACCCTTTTAAAATTGAAATATTTGTTACCCTAGTTAAAATAACAAAGTGTAAAATTGAAAATATAAGGGTTGAATGGACATAGAAACATGTATAAAAATTATTTTTAATGATTTTACAACCCCATATCATCTCATATTCTAAATTGATATATTTTTAGGTTTTTTATTGGGGTTTTATTTTATTATAAATTAATATTTTTGAGGATTCCAAGAGTGCCCCTCACCACAATTATAAAAGCACACATCCTCCCTCACTACTTCACTTAATTTCGATAGTTCATGATCAGAAAAACACTGAACAATTCCTTTATAAACATCCTTAGTAACATTATATTTGTTCTGGTATTCTTAAATGACCATCTATAGTTCCATTAATAGGAGATATAAAGAGATCACTTCAAAGAAAAGGCAATCCCCTCTACTGATTCGTTCATATTTGTTTTCTACTTCTACTTCTACTTCATGAGTTGTCTCATTAAAGAATAATAAATCAATTATAACACATATTAGGAGATGTTTTTATAATTATTATACCACAATATTCAACATTGTATCTAACCTATGAAAAATTAAATCACCACACGTGTGTATGTACGACTTAATGTCTCCACACTGTATGTGTAATCTGTTTTTCACCACCACCTTACTTGGATGAGTATAAAAATAGTTGTAATAACTCTATTTTTTATTATAAAATGATGTTGATTCTGAAATATAGTACACTATTCAATTCAATATGATTCATGAACTATGAGTATGATATCATCGCTCATGTGCATGTACGACCTACCATCTCCATGATGTGATGAGATTCATTTTGCAGGTTTACCATTAAAAAGGATTATAAATTATATATTATAAATAAGTACAAAATATATGATATAATAATTTTAAAGGATTTATGTATATATATATATATATAATATTTATATATCATTTTTCCTTCTTCTATTCAGTAAAATAAATATAGAGAAACAACATTCATGCGTATGTACGACCTATCGTATCCATGAATGCCATATTAAATTTAATTTTTCTATCAATTATATATATTTTTATACTGAATATATATATGATATATAAATCTTGTTTTACATTCTCTATGTATGTGAATCACAAACTATATAATAATATCATGAATAACATGTCAAAACATTTAAAATAATTAAAATGATTATTTCCCAAAACGTTTCTTTAACATGGAATTGACAAATGAGTGGGTAATATAAAGTCCTTGTTTTATAATACATGTTATCATAAATATTATAACAGTTCTATTACATGTTAATAATACATTCAATCCCACTATACTGTAGTTTCTGGCACATATGGATAAAATTAGACCTATGTTAAGGGATAATTTTTCAATCTCATTATTATCTGATATTTTCTATTCGTATGTATTTAATGGGGTATATTTATCATCCATTTAATATTTCCAAAATATATAGTTTAATTTATATTATTATAACAATGTTTAAGGAAAATTGTACCCCCTTGTGAATTTTAATTAAACTGTATGAAAGAAATCTATTGTATGTATTTTCTAAAATGTATTGTATGTCTTTTAAACAATATTCCACATTTTACAACTATAGAAAAAGAATGTGTGAAAATATGATACCATAGGGATATCATATGTTTGATAAATCGATAAAAAATACTCTATGTATTTTTAGATCAAATTTTTTTCATATTATTCAATAATTTTTTCATCATTGTTGAATTTAAAACCCATATGTTCTTGAACAAATTAGGTAAGTATATCCATTAGTTTGATTTCCATGTAAACAATATGATCACAACTTCCATTGGAAATAAATGCCATCTAGATAAACATAATAACCTGTCTCGTGTCACACAATTTACACAAAACATGTAGACATTGTCTGAATCCATCCAACCAAAATACATTAATGTGGCTTGTTCTTATATCTCCAATAATGGTATTCCCTGATATAATGATTCCATGTTTCTCATCATTTTTATACCAAACTACTCTATATTATTAATTTATAATTATTTTTTCATGATAAATGTTTTTTAATTTAAGAATAATGAAAAAATATAAATAAATATTTTATGACTCTATGTTTTGCAACTAATGGAATATTAGATCCATTTTATTCTACACATTGTGTTTTGTCACCCTTTCCAACTTCTCGGTTTACTTTATTGGTAAAAATTCTTGTTCCAACTCATGATGTATTTATAAATCGTCATATAACAAGGATTCTAATATTTTATTATATTTACCCTTCATGATGATGTTTCAATTAAAATATTATTCTTATATTGTTATTCAATGACACATAATGTTTCTCCAATAGGTTATGTTGGATTATATTATTTTAATAATATTTACAAAAAATTGAATGATGAGGAAATATCAATAGTATGATATTGTTTTTACTAGTTTTTTTATTATAGATCCATGAAGCATCATTTATCAATAGGTCCCACATTATTGATAATACCCATATTTACTAAATAATACTACTAAATTACTAGTGTTTTTTGTGTTAATTTATATCAGTAGCCGTAACTAATAGGCCATATTATGAATGAAGAAACTCTTTCTTATTTTATGTATTGGATAATTAAATATTCGAATTAATGACCAGTAATAATGTTGAATGATCATTACCCAAAATAATTTTTTTTACCCTTTTTAATATGTAAATTTTTATTCGTAAAATTTTTTTATGTGAACTCCCCGTGAAACACTTTTTTTACTTTATGGGATAGTGCAGTCAAAATCCCCACATACATATCGAGGGTCACAATTAAATTTATATAACACTGATACAGTCTAATAATAATAACCACATTTATGTTCCTCGTTTTTTTTTGATCTCTCTATAGGTTATTCCAGTTTTCAAAAATCAAATGATGTTAAACCATTTTGATATTCTTCTCAACATTATTTTATGAAAATCAAAAAAAATTATATTAGAACTACTTTTAATCATCTATAAACTGAGACATCTGCTATTATTTTTGATTCATTTTGTTATTTTATTTTTAACAACAACATTATCATTAATTGTTTTAAACCAGCTGATATTTATTTATTAAAGATTAATCATAAGATCAGCTTTTTTTTGAACTATTCCCATAACAATGGTTACTCCATCAATGATTTCATTCGCATGGGTATTGATTACAAATAATATGATAACATCTCTATAGAGGCCTCTTATTTCATAAATGTCATATTATTATGTCTTATTAGTCATATCCTCAGCTATTTTACATAGATTATTCAATAGTGTTGATTCATAACCTTGAAATTTAATTTTAATATTCTCATATGATAGAAATAGAAATACGTTACTTCACCAACATCTTCTTACATGGGGTTCTCTATTATGAAATTTTATTCAAAGCCTTTTATTCCACCTCCTTTTTTTACACATCTAACAGGGAACCATTTTTATAAATCATCATATCATATGTAATTAAATTATATATTAGGTTTCTAGTGTAACCTATTTGTTGTTGTAATTTATTAATTAAATATACTTTCATATTGAGTTATGGTTAAAATATTTTATATCTTATTTTACTAATTTTAATTATCACAAGAAAACCTAACGGTGCCCTCTTAAGTAGCGATAAGCTTTGTGTGACACCCTAATCCCACCTATAATATTTCAAGGGTTGGAGACCAATTTCGAGTTTTCATAAAAAATATATAAGAGGCCTTATCAAAAGGTACATTTTCCCATGTATTTATCTACTAATACCCACAAACTTCTAAAATGGAAAAATATAACTAATTATACAATTAATTCATAAAATATCTCTTACATCAGAGTGTAATAAATGTACTAGAATATTTTAAGGGTCAAATAAAATCCCACCCATTAATAGATATAGATATAAACCTTATAAGAATGATGGGACTCTTATAAAGTGTTACATCCAGTGTAACCATGGTATGTCAAGATCACTAATCTCTACATTCTCCATGAATTATATAGAATATATCAAAAGGCATTCCATCTAAATTAGAAATGACTTGTGCAGGAAGATACTATGCAAGGATGAGAATGAAAATACCTAGTATGACACCATGAGATCACAAATGATAATTTATCAATATAAGAGACAATTAATCATCATGAGTGTATATTAATATAATATGAGACCCAAAAATAATTAACCTTCATTTACTCATAAAAATTTAATTTCTCAAATTGGTACAAAACAAATCATGTTGTAAGATTCAACATGATCATTCAGGGTAAGTCTATTTACAGAGTACACAATCCATGATCCATATTGTCACTAATGATTCTAATTTGATAGTTCATGCTAATTTGGTCTTGTATATGAATTTACTCACTAGACATCAGATATCTCAACATATAGTTAGGGAATGACACCTACTGCCACTCTATGACACACAAAAATCTACAATATATCATTTATATATATAACTGATTCCATCTGTATGGGATTAATGCTGATTCTATAAACCCTACCTGTGATGAATAATGAACGATGGAGGATCCCACCATATCCACTTAAAGGGATACCCCAATATCTGTCATAAGAAACATACTGTGTTTATCAAAATTATATAATTAGAATGTAATTCTACACTATTCCCCTATAGATATAATGTAATGGGACAAACTATTGAATATTTTTCAAATTATAGAAAATTTAGTCCCCAACATTCATTGGTAAAATTATATTGTGGGTATTAGTAGAAACACATGGTTGGTGTACCATGATACCATCTTGTGTATTTCTATCTCGCAAGACATATAATAATTCATATAAAAAAGTATTCCTTTAGGGTATGTGATGTATATATGTCATAAAAATAGTTGGTGTGCCCCCACTGTTTGATAGTGTATATCTGGTCATGCCCATGTACATTATTCTATAATTTTGTACACTAGTTCATGCTCTTTTACATGGCCAAGTCTAAGGGATATATAATGACAATGTACTATGGTCATTCCCATTTTGTTGGTTTTTTCTGTTCTATTCTACCAACTGGAATATATAATATACTTCCAGTTCTAACATACATGTAATGTGACTCATTTCATGAAATATGTGATATTTGTTCCTTATGTGTAATCCTTAGTGTCATAACACAAGACTACATAGTCTTTCTTATTCAGATTATATTATTTTTAGATGCTAATTTCATAAGAAATAAATATTATTCCCTAAATTTTTTCTTGATTTTGGCATAATCAGATTCACCAACAATCTTGTAAATATATTAATTTTTTAGAGTTACTAGGCCTTGACAATGTCAGTGACCAGATTCTACCTAACCAATCCACTTGAAAAAACATAAATTGCCAGATCATGTTGTCATGGAATGGAAAATTGGGATATGGGGGACACTAATATAATCCAAATTCACATCCAATTTCCCCCATATTCATCTCACCTCAATCTCTCTATCAATTTCTAATAGTAACCATTTTTATTAATTTTTTCTACTGATGAATGATTATGAAATTATGAAATACTAGGTATTTATTGAACATATTTCCGAATGAATTATTATTGATGAATGTGTGAGGAAACAATGAAGTAACAGGAGAATAAAAAAATGAGGTATGGACCTTTTTTATTGTTTCATTTAGACTATATTCATTTCATTTAGAGTTAAAAATATAGACCAATACCTAATCCATAGTATTAATTCCTAATAATCATATGATGTTAAAACAAAACATTAAAGGAATGACCGACCCACAAATCATTATGAAAAATGATTAATACAAATTATTTATGGGATAATCCAAATGAGAAATAAACCCTCAAAACCAAACACACTACCATAGTTTTTGCTTGATCACTAATGATGAAATGAAATGAATTATTATCATACAGTAGATCTACTAGCTCTATCAAGGAAAATGGTCCATAAGAAATTGACCATGATCCTCAATCCATTTTCATTCCCCATGATCTTTTCAACTAACACCTCAATAAATTTTACGTTTATGTGGATAACCTTAAGGATTTTTTATAAATATTTATATAGATTATTTTTATCATAGGATTTTAATTGAATGATTAATTAAATATTTTATAATATTTAGTTATTTATTATATAGTGGAGATCAATACAAACACATGAAGCTTAATATTTTTTTGTCACAAATTGGGAAAATTATGTTATAGACATAATGGTAATGTATGATTACTCATCCCAGACCCCGAAAACAATTTAACACATTATTTTTCATAAAACTTTGGTATGTGATATAATAAATTTTACATTTTTAATACATTGACTTTAAAAATAATCGGGCCAAAAAATCATGCACTAACATAGCAGAAATCTTTGAAAATATTATTTAAAATCATCTGATGTTTCATAATGAAAAAACTACCATTAAATCCACCCCATCAATTGAATATTATTACCAAAAATAATTATTAAACAAGAAAAATATTAGTGTATTAGGCATTCATTTGGGTCTCACACACCATGTTTCTCCCTTCCCAACACTCGTTCTTCTATCATTCACCTCAATTAGATCATTTTATAATAAAAGAACTTTGATTGTTGATCATTAATTCCAATTTGGAACTCTGATTTTGTATCTCCGTTCAAAGTTTCTTTAATTACCCAAAAGATAATAGGTTATGGGTTGTGAATATACATCCTCAGTTAAAACACATGGAATACATCATGTACAAGAACGTAATAGAGCCATAGGGCCTGATGGTATTCCACCTCATCAATACTATGTCATAATTTGATGGGGATAGTAAATTTCTGAGTAAACATTTCAATCTGGAAAAATCTCTGTGACCCATGTCAAGGTGGTACAATAAATAACATATGGATTCCATCATGAAACTCCAAAGCCCAATATATTCTAAATAATATGAAATTTTAGGTCTCTATGATGTCTTAGTTCACAGTTTTATGGTCTTCACATTCTTGGTTTTAGCTCCAAAAAACACCAAATCCATAAGAAAAGATTCCAATTGATTAGTTTATCATTGTAGTGACTTTCTAGAATTCAATACAAGGCCGAAAATGGTTTCATACTGAAGGTATAATGGTATCTATTTTTGTATAAAAGTTTCACCAAGTATTATTAGTCATCCCAACTATAGAAATTTTATAAGAAGAATTCTTGAAACATGTCCTCTAGAAAATAAATTTTTCAATAAATCTATTCATTATTCTGGAGGTGATGTGTAATGATCAATTGTAATTATGTCCCGAATTCCAAATGAAATCAAATAGATAATAGTGATGTGAAAAAATGACATTATCATAAAATGATATATATAAACGCATAATGATGGACTATATGATGTGCATAAATTCTTCCCTGTATTTCTATTGAACTGTGCCTTTAGAAATTAAGGAATCAAAATTACATGGTGAGTTTTTCGATGATTAGACATAGAGAACCATGTCGTCTAGATGATCATTTAATACCTTAACTTTTTCTTTATATATACCATTCCACTTCAACATTATCACTACATGGTGATTTGGCAGACCCACTAGAAATAGTGTTCAGGGTCCACCAATTGATAGGTGATGCATTGAGAGAAAACATAGCTATTCACATATTCATCCAAGTCCGCTAGAACTAACATTGAAGGTCTTGGTAAATCATTGAAACAATAAGATATATTCACAAATGGGATTTATGAAATTTCAACATAAAATCATCACTCAACAACACTAGTTTCATTTCCCATCCACATAAAATTTTTATTTGAACCATGTATTTAGAAAATATATCATGGGCATGACTTGTGTTAATCTAGGTATGCACAATATCCCAATTAGTATCGCCATGTTTGGATACCATAAAATGATAAATATGTAACATTGTAAATATCATTTACTATAAGTATTATTCACCATCCTTTTCCATAAATGAAAAAATCTGTGGCAATTAATACTCTAATGCCTCAATTAACAACTAAAAAAAGATCACATTAATAGAGTACCCTTCATCATACTCCACTTCATAGTAGTATATACTATCTCCATGTAATAATCATGTAGAATATCATTCCATATACACTTTTAAATGATAATTTATTTATATTTTAATACATTATTGTGACACTTATAATCAAAATAGATGACAAAATAATCATTAATATAAAAATGTGTTCACATCATTAAGTAAAAATATCACTGCTTAGGTTGTGGATTGTTGGTCAGGTAATTCTTCTCCTTTGATATCATCTTTTCGGTCTAATAGAAAATTAACACCATCCTTTGAATCATGAATCAACCAATATCGTTCCCTGATTCATTAAATATATCCACACTCAACAACCTTCTTTGGAAATCCTCAAATGTGTTCCATGATCAACCATATATATTACTTCTGAATAGATTGATTAAACCTCATATCTAAATTAAAGGCTACCCCATGTTGGTTAAAGGAGTAAAGGGTGATTATATGATACGTAAATCATGAATTAATCTCCAATACCATCCTTTCAATGAATTGAATTTATACACTTCAATGTCACACTAGGGTGGATACCAAGTTAAAATAAATTTCAACATTTTCTTGACAAACATCCAAAAACTCTACTGAGATGACATGTCCAAAACATAGGAACTCTCAAATCAGAAAATACACATTGAGAAATACCCTTAAATCTAGTTATCTTGAATTATATACTAAAATATCATTATATTTATCATGAAATATTTCATTGATTTGGAAGACACTATGATATCATAAATTAATTCAATAAGAAACCGATCAATGATAAGATCTAGGATGTGGTTAATGATTCCCATAAACATTGATGAGCCCTTCACTATTCCAAATTAAATCACTAATTTAACTTATTTTCTATATCATCATTAGAATATAATCTTCCGTATGCTGACAAGTGGAATTCAGGGAACATCAGCCACCTGATGTTTGCTAAAGATGTTCTGTTTTTCATGAATGGCTAGTGCAGATACTTGCACAATTTCAGAGACATCATGTCCAGTTACAACAAGATCAGTGGGAAATCCATAAACTACTCGAAGAGTCATGTCTTTATCTCTGATAAATGTTTGAGAAGGAGGTGTAGAGATATACAGAGGGGTATTTTTTGCAAGAATAAACATCTTCCCATTTTGTATCTTGGGGTACATATATCCTCTAGTCGGGTTAAGAAACAACATTTTAATGGAGTCATGGATCGTATACTAGGGAGGATTCTCAACTAGAAGAATAAGCTTCTTTCATTTGGGGGACTGGTCATGCTAATTAACATCGTGCTTCTTTCTATTCCAATGCATGTGTTTTCAGTTATTAAACCCTCTAAGGGCATGGTACAGGAGATATAAAGCATCCTTACAAGTTTTATTTGGGATGCCAAGGCAGAAGTAAAGTGTCATTTGGCCTCTTGGAAGAGGATGGCAAATCCAATTGATGAAGGAGGATTCGGCCTGTATGACATTCAAGATACCATCCTTGGTTTACAAGCTCGTCTTGCATGAGACATTATCACTGGGGAGACACTATGGGAAAAATTCTTCAAAGGACGTTATGGCTGGATTGAGGAGACTAACATGCATGGTGCGATGAGGCTGGCCAAGTGTATGTTTGATCGTATGGAGGAGTTTCATGGTTGCTCTAGGTGGATTATCGTCAATGGGAATATTAGCTTCTGGCATGACAACTGGGCGGGTGGAAATCTGGCCTCGAAGGCTGCCCGTCTCCTGATGTTACTTTCAGGGAAGCTTTTAACGGGTATGATATCATACATGCAGCGTTAAGCAACACCCAGATGAGTCTTTTTGAAGAAATTGTGATGAATGAGTAACTAGATGTATGTTGCTTCACAGAGGCTGCTTCTGGTAGGTTCACCATCCGCGACTACAGGAGAAGCCTTCGGAGAGAGAGGCCTATGGTGGAAGGGGGACATGTCATTTGGTTCAAGGAGATTCTGACGAGGATGAACTTCTAGGTGTGGAGAGTCAATAATAGAGCGCTACCGACAGAGTATAATATTCAGAAAAAATGGATCTGCATGGCGTCTTGGTGTTATTACTGTGAGCACTCTAGTATTCAGACAGTGGTTCATCTTTTCTTCTGAGGGAAATGGGCCTCACTTCTATGGTCCTCTGTCACCCACTATCCTCTTGAGGATGGAGAACATGGGACCTGTCAGGATTTTTTTTGTAGCTTGGTTATCGGGGACACATAACAAGGCCTTGGAAAAACGATTAGGACCATCATCGTGGTTGCTGTTTGCTGGGTCATTTGGGAGGCACGTAACCAGGTTAGGATGGGCTCCAAACAGTCTCCATTTTCATTTATGATTAGGCTTAAATCTCTCATTGTGGTACTAGAACCCTTGGTTAAAGGGGGGAGTGATTCGTTGTTTCTTTGTAACTTCCATAAGATACCATTCATGCTTCAAAGGAGGGATGGTTTTTGGGTAAAGTGGCAGCCACCAAGAAAAGGGTTGAAACTGAATATTGATGGGTATTCCATTGAGGGTGTGATGAGGGGAGGAGGTTTACTTAGAGACTATTGGGGCTTGATGTACATTGCCTTTAGTGCATTTTATGGTCCTGGTAACTCCCTGAGGGCAGAGGCTCGGGCTCGCCTTTCTGGCCTTATGATTTGCAAGAGGAAGGGCTTGAAGGTGACAGAGGTGGAGTCAGATTTAGAGGTCCTGGTTAGGGCTGTTCAGGGATGTTATGGGATTCATTGGGAGCTGACTTACATTATTCGATGGTACAAGATGGAAACACGTCTAGGAAGGTAAATTCATCATAACTGGAGGTAATCTAACTTTTCAGCTGACACGCTGGCTCATTTGGGCCGGCAGGAGGAAACTCTTTTAGTTTATGATAGTCTTCATTCTCTTCCCCTGGATTGTTTATGTGTGTTTCAATGGGATACCCTGGGCCTACACCACTTTCACCCCTCCTGAAGGGTTGTCTTTGATCATTCTTGTTTTCCTTTAAAATATTAATAAAAAATAACTTTTAGACCAATTAAGAATTCCATTGAAAATAGTCTTTGAAACATTCTTTTTCGTGGTGAATATGTAATCTCGACATATCCTCATGAATTATTTCTACGTACTCTATATCCCCATCATCAAGATGAAATCCATGAGTATCTATAATTACATGTGTCATAGTAGCTATCCTTTAAGAAATCAGTTTTTCCCTCTTTTGTACCATCTCATCATTATTTTCTAGGGTTTCCTTCTCATCCATGAATGAAAACATCATCCATTCACTTTGGGAAAACCTCATCCTCTTCTTTATATAGTCATTATATGAATGAACTACGTATATCCATTCTATACATAAGATGAAACCATAAGAAATAATTACTTCTATAAAGATCTCCCATAAGATTATCTATCCCAAGGGTCCCATGACACTCTTTCTACAATAATGTGTGATTTCTGAATCCCCTTATATAAGATTCGTCAAGTTCAATTTTCCGATGAATGGGAAAAAATTATGCCTCAAACTATGGATGCAGAAAGATAATTTTTGAAAACACATATGACAATTTTCATTTTAGATAAAGTAGAAGAAACCTAAATCGATCCTCAAGTCATCCCAAAAGCCTCAGTTCAATAGAAAAATACATCATAAATTTTTATTACCCATAATCATGATATCCCACAATATAGCATAGAAAACATGTCATTGGTTGTGGAGAAAGGTCAAATTGTCTTCCACCTCCAACAACTCTCCCAGATCCCCTACCACTTTTAACTCCCTATATAACTCCCTAATCATTTCACGTCCTATACCTAGGATTTGCATTAAACAACTATAATATATCTCCATGAAGGCTCGTGAAATTTCGTGTAATATATATTTAACCATTGGAATAAAAACTCAACATCTCCCCAATATGAATAAAACAATTCTGAGAGCTAATAACTAATGTCTCCCAATCTAGGGATCATCTCTGGATGTGTCTCACACACCCAGATCCACATGTCTAATGATAGAAACTATATTTTTGAGGATTCATCTCTTATGATTCCATTAACAGCAGTAACATCCAATGTGAACTCTTTCATAATGCTATCCACTGACATGGATCCCTCAAAATATCATATATACAAAGAATATAAATAGTATATCAATTAAACCATGATATTTCAATGTAATACCAAATCAAATTAGTGTTTTCAGAATAATGGATCATGAATTGTATCCATAGAGTATCCAAATAGGTTGTTGACCCTAAAAAATTATACATCCACTATCAAACATCCAGTATAAACCAATATAAGATTATGGTTATGAAAATACACCCAGATGGATAGAATTAATACCATAATATATTATAAAAATAAGACAAATGGAGATTCATATCAACATGTGTCTTAATCAATAGACTCCAACATCTCCAGGTATAATTGTGATGTATATATTCAAATAGGACCAACGTACGATCTAAATTTTTCTTCTCTATAAGAAAATATCATGTCAATAACTCTACCCATCCCTTAGCTACCAAGGGTTTGTCTCACCTAAAACCTGGGTGGTGGCTACCTAGAAAACTCTAGAAGACTATTTAGCTTATTTATATCCTCATCCAGTACTACTAGTGAAACGATATACTCAATTGGTTATGGAAACAGTATAAAACCAGCTAGAGGTACCACATCCAATATAGGAACGTTTACTAAACCCTCATCACTTGGAGAATCATCCTCATAATCCGACTAAATAATCATAGATGGATGTACTTATGAATGTATCATGAAATAATCCATACATACCATAGTCAAAGAGTTTATCTATGGAGATTACATAATAATTACATGGAAACAACAACCTATTATTATAGGATTCATGTAAAAATGATTTACTTGTAAGTAGTTTCTATAAGTACAAAGACAACCATATGGTTTCCACAATACTAGTTAATGGATAATTCATGTTCACCATCACAAATTGATTCAATGGAATGAGATATAAACTCAAAATACTTCTACATTGATTCATTTAATCCAAAACAAATCTCATAGTAATAAAATATCCAAAAATCTAGACTGATGGTTACCATGAATATTACTCCACTATATCCCAATCTGACCCACTAGGTCCCACTTGGAATGTAATAAGATGAGTGCGACACCAAAAAACAACCCACAATTAGAAAGGGGGTGGAAACTATCACTGATTAAGAAAATTATACAAATGGGAGACCTTATCATTAGGTTACTGTAGACATTATACATCTTAGAATAACCATTCGATGATGAATGATAAATTATAACTGGTACCATTATTCATGCATAACATATATCCAAAATTCACGTACAAAAAATGTACTAAAAAGCATAATGATCTTATAAATAAACCACCCATAAAATGATAAATTGTCTAACCTACTATGTAGGAGGGGACATATAATATATGTAACACCTGGTCTCACTATAATTAGTCTTCCCCATTATTATATTCCTTTTCATGGTCTTACCAAGTCTCCATCAAATGGAATAACATCATCATAAGACCACACATGGGTGGATTGATTCTATGTATGTGTGAGTATAAGAATACTAAGTAAGACAATCCAATATCAAAAATAAATAATTCATTAAGTGGGTATCCATCGCATCATCATGTTCTTATGTCAAAATAAAATTAGGCATAACACAAATAAAGTATATAACACTCAGGACAAACATTAATTATCATTAATTTATCATCCAACACATTCTATATAATTCTGACCAATCATTCATTATAGTTCTCATCTTGGTGAACTCACTCAAAGCAGAATCAGGTCTTGTCAATGAACATTCTGGATAGATCTTCACTGATCCTGATATCAAGATGAGGTGTAAAACCTAGATCCACTCCGGGACACCAAAACTATACAATACTTTCCTTAAATATGTAGGATCCACACCATATTCATGGTGTTCATGCCGATACCATGATTGCAATCGAGAATGGTGAAGGTATGATAGAAGATCCCACTCCCATCACATGAAGGGATCCGGAGAACACAATATCACATAAAACACATAGAGGCATCATAATCCTATTATCAAGACGTAGTTCTATATTTTACCCTAATTTTTAAGGACCCAGGGACCCCACTCTATTAAATCTAGTCTAAACTAATATTATGTAGGGTAGACACATTCCTTGGAAAAATTATATGACATGTATCAGAAGAACAGTACATGTTTGGTCTCCCCTTAGTTGTACCCATTTATAATCATCTCATGAGACAAGGGGTCATCTAAATAATATACATATCATTTAGGGTAATAAAAATTTAGTGGCCTCTCTAACACATAACATGCTACCAGTCCATGCCTGAGTACATATTGCAGTTCTTGGGTACTTTAGATTCAGCCATTGTACATCATGTCATTTATTTTTATTTGGTCATGTGTGAGTACCATGTAATTTCCATGTATCATATATGTTCTAGATTTTATATAAATTTTTATTATTGTATCCTTCAAGGTAGATTCCAAGACTCAATTACAAGGTTACATGCCGTGTGACACTTGTCACTCTTTGGGTGATATTTTTTCATTGCATGTAAACAATATATATATGGGTGCGGAATACATAACCATTTTTAATAAAACTATACACCATGAATTTGGGATCATAAAAAATTTTAAGACTATTTCAAATATTCATCCATTACACATACATTTTTGAATATTCCACTAATGACACTGATGCTAGTGGTTCGTGGTCAAATTATTCCTTTCCATCAAAGGTGACCTGACACTAGCCACCAAATCTATATTGATAAATAACCACCATCACATATTTTCATCACCACACAAACATTTAGGAAAACGGTAACATATATTTGATCATGATTATCTTTTGGAAATCCACCATCATCACTCCCCCTCAATTAATAAATATATTTTAATCTGTATACAATGTTTTCAATATATTACACTGAAAAATGGTTGTGTTATGATAAAATAATATGTGAATCTTGAAAATCCTACCTATGTAATTATTTGTGATGAAAATGTAAAGAAAATGGGATTGAATGATCAATGAAAAAGTTGAGGGATAAACCTGAACCATTGTTCAAATTGGCCTAGTTTAAATTTAAAAATAATGAAAAATTGTGACAAAAAAATAATCAATAATATCAATTCTCCTATATCCTATGAAACTAAATTCATAACCACTAGGAATTAATGACCCATGAATCAATATGTTGTTTGATTCATGATATTCATGGGATAATAAAATAAGGAAATAAACCATAAAAAATTCCCTTACATGGGTATCTATCGATCAATATGAAATAATAGAACAAGATCATCTTCAATATTGATATCCATGATATATGTTGGCGAACATGATTCACATTCAATCGATAATGATCCTCGGTAAATTATCATTCAACAGTATCTTGTCCAATAACTCCACAATCAACACCGGGATAAGTGGATATCCATATGTATTTTGATATAATGTGTTTATATATTTAATTATTTTGAAAGGATTTTAATTATTCAATTATGTAAATATTTTTTTATGATTATTTTCCCCCATATTTTTGATAATGTTAAACTCCAAATTTCCAAATATATTATATCATTCCTAGGGTAAAAATGAGATTCCAAATATATAAGTACTGTAATATTTCACATTCATGTCACCATTTTAGGGATCTTTCATTACTTTATAAAAACTAACTATGTGTAAATATTTTTAATATTTTTATTATATCAACATTGAGCCTATTATGGACATAGAATACAATGAAGACTTATATCCAAGATCATAATATAATGTTTACAATATTCTAATATTTTACATGGAAAAAATAGTTATGTTACTCTTCCAACCTGATGTAAATCTATATCTATTCAATTTTCTTCCACAATGCTATTAATTTTATCAATCAATGCCTCCATATTCTCATTTCGTTTCATTAACATATATCAATACATATTACAAAAAATTAGCTATAGATATTATAATACTGTTTAATATCACTGTTAAATATTTAAATGATTCACCCACATACCATGATTGGGTTATCAAGAATTCACATTTATAAATATAGGGTTCTTCAATGAAATCCATAATTCATTAATCAATCATATTTTATAATCCAAATACATTTGATCTTTATTAGATAGGGAAACAATCTCTACGATTCGACGATTTCGTCATGAAAATCCATGTATAGATCCTTCAACAATTATCCAACATATTGTTCAGTTATGATATTACATATTTTTAATCTCTTAGAATAAATTATATAAATTTATTTATTATAAAAAAACTAATTTTATTACATTAATGATAGATATAAATTTATATAATAAAGCTGTAGTTTTGATACAACATGTTTTCTCTATGTAATGGGTTATACATTGGGTGGGTAGGGGAGAATCAGAGTATTATATATTATCTACTAATCACTATATAATTATCATATCCATTTTTAAATAAAACACATATTCCATTTTATTGGTCATTATATGATGTTAAAAAATTAAGGAACATGCCCATTTTTTATATTATACTTTCAAATAGGTGAATCAAAGGAGTATTCCAAGAAATGTTCCCATATACTGTATTTACAGATCTCTTTACAGTGGTTATAATTTCTGAGTGGAAAAATTTCCCTTATATTTTTATAAATATAACAAGATGAAATATCATTAATTATATCTACATTCATGAAAGAAAATAAATCCATGAATCATACAATGAAAATATATCATTGGACAGAGTTTTATTCATTACTGACCATACAATACTATCATAGAACCAATCATTATTTTTTTGTGTTTCCACTCTTTACATTATATTCATCATGTAAAATTTATATAAGCATTTTATATTCTATTTAATGTTTCCAGACCATCAAAACACACTTTTATTTGTTTCCCATTTCTAGACTACTATGATCCTTGAATGCATGCCATAACTATTTTATAATTTCAAAATATTCGAATTATTCAATATAAACTCAAAAAAAAAATGCTCCAAATTTTTTTAGCACATCCTAAAATTCTTAATGGAATATAATGTCATTTTTTATTTGAGTACATCATGATTCGAGGAACAACATTGGGAAAATCACATAACCACTAAATACACTAATTTACTCCTATTAAAATCTATAATCTTAATGGAATCGATCTTCTAACTAAAACACACAAATTAACTAGACATTTTGTTAATATGTACATTTAGACAGTAAACTCTTGTTGATATAACCTCTGAGATCCTCTAGTATCTAGTCCAAACCAAATTCTTCTACTCAAAAAATGGTACCATGTCAACACGAACTGATAAATCTTTTATCTGGTACAATAAAATGGGACAATAACACTATTATGGAACTATCTAATGAATTTTTGAACTAAAATAAACATCATTAGCAGGTGAGATATGAAAAAAATCATGGTGTTTAACATGTATCGTATTATCTCACCAAAAAATGAGCCTTGTGAATATTTTCATTAATCTTGTGAAACATAGTCATTAGATGGGTTTTCATATAAAAACACAAGTCAGTCCTCTAATATTTTTTGAATGAAACATATGATTGTTTTTCCATGGTGCAATGCACGAAAATTAAACTTTAATGACTCTTATGACCTTGAATACAATATATACATTTTCTTTTTTTTCTAGAAACTCACCATTATAGAATGAAAAACCACATTACATTATTATCCATATTTTCTATATAGATCTACTAAATACTATTCTTTGAATCCTTCATGATCAGTTACATTATTTTAATATTTTTCAAATGAGTCATCATATAACATCGTCAATAATAAAATTCTTCAAATGCTCTATGTGACAGTCATAAAAATTCTTATTACGTGCTAAGATTTTTATTTATTTGTTATTTGAGGATTGATCATTCCATAATCATGATAGTTATTTTAATTTATTATAATATGTATGTTATTATAATTTTCATGTATATTAACCTAATGTTATTTCATAGTTTAGATAAAATAATTCTACATTTAATAATATCCTACATTTCAGTTATATAAGTGTTGTGATTCTGATAAAACAATATTGAATTACCAATTAGAAAGGGGTTAAATAATTGATACTATATTTTTTTAATGTGTCATAAAATTCAACCTTATTTAATTTTTATTGTGTGAATGAATAAATAACATTATTTACACATTTCTAATACAAAAAATAAATAAATTTGTTCATTCATATATTATTTTTACATGGTTGGAAAACATTGTGGTTTAACATGTAATTTCTTTGATTGGTTAATTGTAAGTCATTTACAACTAAAAAGTCTATATTCTTAATACAAGTATGTGATGGTATAATCTAGGGCCTAATGAAAGTTACATGATTATAAAATTGGATCCCACTTATAACAAGACAATTTTTAGCATATTTAACAATTTGGGGAAATACAAAGGGTTTTTTTATTATTATATAGATATGTTGGATAATTATTATTTTATTAAACTATTTTTTATTTTTTCATTTTAATTTTTTGGTATTAAAAAGTTTTGTAGTTTGTAAAATTTTATTTTTAAATATGAATATAGAGATGTTACTATAAAATTTATAATTCCATTTAAAAATAAAATAATGATATATTATTTTATTTTATTTTCCATTCCTGAAAAAATATTTTTATTTTATGAATAATTATTTTATACATAATTGACATGAAATATTAATTTAAAATTTTAATTAATAGTAAAAATGAATGAATTTTTTTATGGTGTGTCATAAAATGAAATGTAATTAAAACAAGGGATAATATAATAGAGTGGATAATAGTCATTATGATATAAATAAAATTGTTTAAAAATTATTTTGTAATAAATTTATTTTCAAATCAATTTTTAAAAAGGTGTAAGTTTAATAAAATTTTGGATCACTAAAAATTTACAAAGCCACAATTTCATTTAATGATATATATATATATATATATATGTGTGTGTGTGTATATATATATATATCTTTTTATCTCCTTTTCATTTTCAACAACATACCTTAATTTTTCAACTAACATTTATTAATTTGTAAACAATCATTAATAATTATCAAATCATGTGATATAATTTTTTTCATAAGATTAATGTGGATTATATAAAGTATTCTTTAACATGTTGCTATAAAAAATAAATAAATGTGATGGTTTGATGAATTGGATTTTAGAACTGGGTATTATGGGATATTTGATATTTTATGCCACATTAGAATGAGGGAAAACACACTTTTTCGATGATTATGTCATATTTAAATTCTCTATAATTCCTAATAATTGTATGATTTATTGGGTTATGTTATTTTTTAAGGGGTCCATCCCACTCAATTTTTGTCATCAAATATTGAGTAATTAGATCAACATGGTTATTCTAATTCATCATGATCTATATAACTAATAAAATTAGGAACTAATTCCATATTAATAAAAAATGTTATTTTGTTTTAGAATCACAATTATCGGGATTATATATTCATTAAATTATGATCATTAATCATGGACACATGGAAATTCTATGAAAAAATATAATATCATTTCACATTAAATTTCATATCATATTGTATCTATTATATGAATATCGAATTTTATTTCATTTTTTAAGAATATATATTTTTTATTTATAATAAATAATTTTATATGGGATTTTTAATCATAAGTTTTCTTAAAGATAATTCATGGTAGATGGGGTTTCAAAAATCAAAATAATTTTCACAAATATTTTAATATTAAAATCTATTTTCATGAATTAATATTCAATTTTTATCTTTGATTTTCAATTAGATAATTATTATTTAAATATTACTTGTATTTTTTAAATTCTATAGTTTTATTTTCCATATGTTTCATTTTAAAAAAGTGTGTTTTTGTTTATCTGAGGAAATGGTTTTGATTAATGTTTAAAATATGTAATTGTATTTTCATTTTCCATATATTGTAATAAATATAATGTAAATATTATTAAAAAATAAAATTAATTTTGTTATTGTCTTCATATTTTCAAGTTATATTATATCTCATTATCCATGTATTTGTTACAAATGGTGTGTTTAGAATGGATTAAAAATAATCAATGTTAGTTATTTAGTTCAGTGTGTATTATTCTTCATAGGGATTAAATTATAGACTAGTATTTTATTTTTATAATTAATGTCTTAAAAATTATTAGAAACATTATATTTTAAGTGTAAATGATATATTTTAAATACTATATTTATTATATTATTGATCTTTTTTGTTTATTTCTTGATTTATTTTAATTTTATCATCACATCATTATTGGGGAAAGTATTTTCCAACCTGAAAATGGATTTCTATAAATAAAATATTAATAGGGTAATTTTTATGTAAGTATACCTTCAGTTTCATAAAATTGATAAAATATGAATGTAAAATTTTTAAAATAATGATTTATAATATAATATCCGGATCACTCATGTATGGAGACATTTTGTAGTAATTATGAGATCCTGTAAAGATTTTATATTCCCTCTACATGAGTTTTATTTGAAAAATTATAACAACATTCTAATTCAAGTAAGATTTAGTAAAAATGGGATTCTATATCAAATATAACACTTATTCAAATAGTTTAAAAAAAGATGAAAAAACATTTATCATAATGTTATGAATCAGAGACATTGTATAAATAAAACAAATAATGTATAAATTACCCCGACGATGAACATGTCTTTCATCATTGATCATAGTGTTTATAAAAGATATATGAGATTATATCGATAGAGACATTACACTAAGTTGTATCCATGGGTTGACTAGAATCTCCATATGTTTTAGGGGTAATTTCATCAATCCATGTTACACAAGTACCACAATATGAATCAGTTGTGGGGGAAATGATATTTCAGTTTGATAAAATACAATAAAACCATGAAATCCATTTTCATGGACATTTCTAGATAAATAATACTCTTTGGGACACTCCCCATGCATATCTATTTATAATCAAATTTTATACTATATATGAATAATGGAAAAAATATAATTTATTTATAATCACTCAAATAATTTTGATTGAAAACATCAAATGATTTAATATCAAATTTCCCAATTGTATGTAACATAATGAATCATATATAATTAGTTGTATTTAATGTAGATGATTATACCCATATAGTAATATTTATTATTTAACTGACATATCTAATTAGAAACCATATAATAATTTTTCAATTAGATTAATTGTATCAATGTAATAATTATATAGACATATAATGAATATAAAAAAAATATAATAGTATTATTTAATAGTGTTTATTTATTATTATTTTATTTTTAAAGAAACACTACAACGAAAAGTATATGACATTTAAATTAATTATTTCATACAATATAAAACACCAATGATGAAAAACAATATATTATTTTAAATTCATCTCCTGTATAAATGAATTTGTACATTTCTCAATCAATCACCTTGTGAATCTGAAGCCTTTTAGGCCTTTATGGACAACAAATTAATATTATTAAAATATAGGGACATAAAAAACCATTATCATAAATATATTCCAATATCTGCTAAAACCATTTTGAATTCTATCTTAATATTCACATTGAATCACATCACATATGATACTAAAAGAGTATCAATCTAAATCACCCAAATGATTGTTTATAAAATTCATTCAGAGTAGCTTCCAATGTTTAAAAAAATCTAAATCACTATTAGGAAAACCAATAACTATAACTCACAAGATTATGTAGTATTGAAATCTAAAGTGAATTGATAAATATAAAAATGTAAAAAATTAAAATGTATACATAATAATTAATTATACTAAAGCTATAGAGGGACGTTATGTGATCTCCATCAATCACATGAATCTATATACTTATTGTGAAGAAACATTTCTTAAATAAGAATTCATTTTCCTATGATATTTTTTCAATTCATTGATTAACGATGAGACACATTTTACAAAACATTTTATGTGAAATCATATATTTCAATCAAGATTTTATACATATACTAGATTGACTATCACATTTCATGCTATTAAACTCAATGGATGATAATATCATATTCTCACCACACAGTATATAATAATGAAACAACCCTTATCATTGAAAAATCATTTAATATCTTAGCCAATAATAATCCATGTCCTATATTTTATACACTTCATATGATGTGAATATTTTACTTCCTAGTAAACTAAATTGTTGATATAATCTTTAAAGAATAAAATAATCAAATTAAGAATACATCCTCAATGGTGAAGTAGTAATGGTATCAATGTATGGTGGTTAACATTATATGTATCATATTATTCATAATTTATTTGGAAAATCTATGTATGAAACATGAACCTATATAGTATAAATGATAATTTGCCTTCAAATACATATGGCATATTTTGTTGGTCATATAGAACAGAAAACATGATTTTTTTATCATGCACATATTTTATATATAAACCCATTATACCATTAATATTCACCAAAACCTATAATACAACATGATAAACGTTATACATGGTTTACTAAAATTCAAACATTAATAGATAAATTACCATTAGTGTTCACACAATATAAGAAGCCATCATTAATTATTGATGAAGTGGAGATATAAATTTATATTACATGATATATTTTGTAAGAACAGTTGTATTGATAATATAAATAGAATAATATACATGACCCTTTTTAATCACATATTAAATTTAACATGAAAAAATCTATATACAAATTACACTTTTTGGGTTTTATTAATCTAATTTCATCTAAATGTTTTAACTATAATATTCCAATGTGACCAAAAACTAATTCCCTCCTAATACATGATTTAAGGGAGTTCATTTACAAGGAAATAATCATTAAATAATAATGATATTTAAGAATTGAATGCTTTATATTAGGCAGATTGAATATGTACTAAATTTACATTACTACATAAAAACAAAATTTTATATCATATTCAATTATGTTTTCATAATTTAATTTTTTTATTCATCCTCAATTTTTCTGAACATATTAATTAAACAGTATTCATTTATAGTCATCAAATTAATAAAATTTATCACTATAAAGTATTTAATTACCAATGAAACTAGAATCATTTAAGATATAATGGTAAACTCAAAATGATTATTTAATATTATAATTAATTATTTCTAAAGATTTCAATTTATAATAGTGAAAATATACTCCAATAATAATATTTTAATAGATATTATTTATTTAATACCATTATATGATACATAAACTCATTTTTCTTGGAAAATAACACTTATATTACTTAGTGATGTTGTTTTAAAAACATTCATTTTTTATCATATTTTATATGATATTATACATTTTTGTAAAAATTATTTAAAAAGAAGATTTTATTTTTTAAAATATCCCATGGATTTTGTAGTGGGATTAAATTCCATCAAATTTTATTAAAAATTATTTACAATAATAATTATACTACATAATATTTTTTCCATATCTTCATTTCAACATGGTATAGAGTGTGATAAATCAAATGTTTGGTATTTATTACTATTTTGTTTCCTTAAAACATCATTTATATGATATGAATAAATAAATACATTATATTGATCCATCAAAATATAAAAAATTGTTCTTTATATGAAATATCTTCAATAGTTGTTTTGTTTAGAAGATTTCATTTAAAAAAAATAACTCATTAATCTCATTAATTAATTTTATACATCAGAGGGCATAATGAATTTTTAAATTATAAATATTTATTCAAATACACATTCAATTTTTTTTTGAAATTATTATTTTTATTTTTAATACGTGACACACACTACTGAATATGTCTCTAAAAATAGGATCTGGTATACGAAACAATTTCGACCTATGGACACATTTAGAAATCATTCAAACATCCATTATTATGGAAAATTTTTACTATATAGTAAAATAATTATTTTTGGTCTTAAAAAGTACATTAATATCCATTTAGATTGAAAAAAATTCTACTTTTTCTTTTAATATATTACATAATATTTAGAATTTCCTTCCATGTTAATCTATTCTAAAATATTTAATAACATAGTATATTACTTTTCTCAACTAACTAACACATTAAAAGAATCATTCCCAATGATTAGATAATGAATACTAATGCTATATCAAATAATAAATTTCACAATGACTTTCATTGGGGTTTTTTTCAATTAATTATATATCATTGATTTAATATTTGGTATTATTTTAAAAATTTTAGGGGTTTTCTTGTAAACTAATGGAGGGTGGTGGATATGATGACGGTTTTGATTCTCTAACACCATAGCGGCCACTATTTACCCAATTTTGGAAAAAATATGTCTAATATGGATATAAAAATGTTTATATACTAGATATTATACAAGATAACTAATGTGAATTCATCATGACCGTGGTCATAAATTTTGTGGGAGGCTATCCACTAGGCAGCTGTTGTGGTCCAATTGAGTACTCATTGTGCTGAAGATTATTTGTGCTAAGAAGGATTATATACGTCAGGTCATAGTTATGGAATTTTATCATAACATGGGGGACTCTATTTATTAGTGTATCTTATGTGATATATTATAATGATAGTTAGAGGTTTTCTATCTATTCCATTCTCAAAATTTATATATCAATATGTTATAAATTAAACATTATATTGTTGATCTATATATTGATTTTATAAAGTATCAATGGGTTCTTATTAAATTTATCATTTTATATACTGATTTGAAATGATTTTTATTGATTATTTCTACCCCTTTTCATTGTCTTTTTATTCCATAAAATATTATTTTTATTAAATCCATATTTAATTTAGGGTTCAAGTCATTGTGAAATTTTTTTTCTTAAATATGCTAACTTGGTAATCAATATCTACCCATATATTTTGGAATGGTGATTTATATGAAATAATAATTTGATTATTTATTTAAAAATTCAATTTTATAGTATGACTTTTAAATAAACATAATTGATGGTAAATAATTTATTTATGAATTTTTGAATGGTAGTGGTTACCCACGTTGGTTGTTATGTGATATAATTTTTCTTATCAAAAACCAAATGATTTTTTTTCTAAGATTAATAACAACCATTAATTTTATAATTATTTTATAATATAATTTAATGATAAAATATTTCAATATACGTAGGTAATAATGTTATTAAATATTGTAAATTGATTTGTTTTTGAAAAACACTACTCAATAGTTTTATATGGGATGGTTTTTTAATTTTGAGTTCACAATGTCGATTATTTTTAATGAAAATGTATTTATTTGATAGATTGTTATTATATAATAATAAATATTTATAGTCAATGGATGGGTTAAATTGAGTAAATATAATATATTTTTTTATTTTAATCAAATGTTTCATGAAGCCTTGTTTATTATTATAAAGCCCTCAGCTCTATAGTAACAAAAACAATGCTCTGAACCGGGTTATCACATAACCTCAAGCATTCTGCCCCATATACCAGAGGATGATTACTAGTAGTGCAAGAATAAAGTTATCATTTCGAAAATATACCAACTAATAAAAGTGAATCACAACATATATAATGTCAATAGATAAGATAAAAACAAAAACAATAAATTAACTGCTTGTAACAATAACCAAAATGTTACTAATTACACATTCTATAATGAAATCTAGCGAATAATTTAAATCCAATAATTTTATATAATAAATATAATGACAAGAACTAAAAAAATATCTTAAAAATATATTAGAGTCCTATTATGGTCTAGACCTCGATGCTCAAACCCATCATCCCATGCACAACTAATCACCAGGTCCTTGTCCTTAACCTATTCCAATAACCTAGTAGCATTTACTCTGGTACAAAAGATACATGGTGGTATTATGTGAGAGTTTTTGTGTCGTAAAAACCTCAATCAATATTTTCCCTTCTAATGTAGCACATTGGTGACCACAGGGTTGTCTCTCGAGGAGGTCGTAGTTCGATTTGCAAAACTGTCACTTTTGTTATTAATTTTTTTTGTAGAAATAAAAATGGGAATTTGATCAATAATTTGAAAATAAAATTTTAATTAAATACTGAAGTGAAATAATTTTAAAGGAGAGATAATGTGGGTTTGAAATCAGGAATAAAAACAGTATTTGCAGACAAGCTTCACCCTCTCGGACACTCCCCTCTTCCTTGTATATAAATAATATATCTTTATTTTAATTCCTAAATGTACCCCCAAGGACCTCCATGTTTACACTCAAATTTAAAAAGAAGTCATATTTTATACTTCAATATGATTGGTTTCCCGCCTATATAAGTGACTCAATTACTTAAGGACCTCCAAGTAATTGAACCTAATTGAATTCGCTATGCTCAAGGGAAAAACCTCATCAATGAATTTTAAATAGCGAAATCAATTGTTCTACTTTATAAATGGAACAAAGATCAAAACAAATTTGTTGAAAAAATATTTAAGAAATAAAAAAACTAGATTCATTCAATAATATAGGTTCACACGAAATTCAAAATGAGATTACACATTAAAATCAAAACTCGGAAGAGAGTGTTTGTCGGGAGTCGTCGTCCGCAACAACTTTCTTCTTAGCCTTCCATTACTTTAAAATCCTTCATCATTTCTATTAAATCCTCAAATGATGTAATCTTCTTAAAGATAAAAATATCAACCATCCCCTTCACACTTTCAAGCCAACTCCCATTGTTACGGATGGTGAGGGGATGAATGGAATGTTATTTATAGGTAGGAGCTCCTCTCCTTTTATAGGTAGATTTCATCATCAAAAAATATGTCGCTTTTTAGACCCATTAATTGGCCTATTCACGTGTAGACCACTTCATAAATATTGTTCATAAATATGTTTTACGTCCCCCCTCCAAATTTCAGATTCATTGGACGTGTATTGAAGGCGTTATGATTTTTTATTTTAAATCAAATTTTATGGATGAAGCTTCTTGGAAGCTTCCTTAAAAACTATATCACTCAAAGTCCATCATAAAGGATTCCAAACGACTTAAAATTAATTTTTTTGATGCGTCTTGGGGTTATACTTAATATCCCAGTGGAATAGAATAATTTGGAAGAGTTTATTCTGAATTATGATTCCATTACTATGGTGGGGTCCATGCAGTCCGCCTGGAAATATTTCCAACTTCGTTGATTTTTTGGGCATCAAGATGCATGAGTATTTTCCTAGTCCTGAAGACAAAGATGATGGAAATAAAATAAGGGTTCAAAAAAATTCCAATCACAAATTTTGAAAATGTATGTTATGATAAATGACCAAAATTCCCCATTGATAAAAATTTGTTAAACTCCAGAATTATGCAATTTATAATTTTTTCCCGAAACACACTCTAAATCGAAAATTCTTACAAATAAGAACAATTTGGTAAATTTTTGAGGTTTAAATCATTTAAATAGTCATTAAAAATTGTGGAAATATTAGCTCTATCAATTCCCCCACACTTGGCTCTTGGACTCCTAGACAGGTGAGCACGGAATCAAGAAAAATAAAACACATACCAATGGAGTTTACCAATTTACCACAAATAATTCAAAAGATATCACACCTCATTAAAGACAAATATTTAATGTTATAAATTCAAATAATTAAATACAATTCCACTTCTTTTGTCTTCTCATAGACAGAACACACTTACCTCATATTCATTTTCTCTCAGCACACAATATAGATTTCCAACAAGGCTTTTGTCATCCAACTCATGCAAGAATTACCATAGGCTTGATAAATTTCTATATCTCCACCCGATGTGAGATATGAACATGTGATTATCATGAGGACTTTATAAGGTTTTTCTGTGGCTTGGGGTTGGTAGGATTCAAATGTGATAAATTATGTAGCTGAATAAGGAGGGTTTGACTCTTTTTGAAGTAGAAATACATGATTCTAATTATTACTCAAGTATAGTCTCCTCCATATTCTCCTATGAAAAATAATCATCTATGATCATCTGTTTTACACCCCATTCCATAAATATTTCAGTAGAAAATATGACTTTTTTCGAAAGCTCCAAATTGGGCACAACTTATTTCCATTGCGAGCTGCAGACAGGCACAACTCCATTTCATTTCAGTGCTCCAGACAGGCACAACTCCATTTCATTTGAGAGCTCCATATAGGCAAATCCCTCAGAAAAATATATTCCAGCATCACAAATATGCCATCAATGTTTAATTGTTCTCCCAACGCAACACCAAACGAGGTAACACATCATGAGTCATCTTCCCCCCCACACTTAAGTTCAACTAGATCATGCATTTATACTTTCAGAGCAGGTTGGAAAAGAGAAATTTGGCTTGTAATGTGGCTAACCTAACAGGATATACATGGATACTAAGGGATCAAGAAAGATCAAATGTTCAAGGAAGGTCAAAATAAAAAGGATAATCATGACAATGGGGCTCTAATATCCAAACAAATGCCTCAATTATTTTAATCACAAGTATCTCAGCCCTCATTTTTTGATAAAAATAAATCAAGTTCTGGTTTAAACAAACATTAATTAGTTATCTCAAGAAAGAGTTGAATGTAAAGAAGATGTAAAAATTGGTCCAGAGGCATCACAAGAATAATAATTTCAATCACAATGTCAGTGATATGTGCCATGAGATTTAAAAATCAGTGGTCTTTTCAAGAATTTTCCAAATTTTTTAACCTGAAACAATGCCATTTTCAGCATTCGTTTATGTTCAATTTCAAAGGATCAATTGGTTCACTCCATGGAAAGTGTTTCAAATGAAATTCAAGAAATTGAAAAACGTTTTCTTTGAAAAAGAAACATGAAATAAATGGAAAGAAATTTTGAAAACCAAAAATTTCAAACAAAATTTCGTAAAAATATACTCTACCCAGCATTGTTTCCCCCCACACTTATTCTATGAAATTTCCTCATTGAGTAGTTTTTTTAGCATGAAATTCAAGAAATTAATGACATAGAAAAAATTAATGATAAGGAAACACACAACCATGCATCAATTATATTCTGCGTCATCAAGTTGAATCTCCTCCATTGGAGGATCTTGAAAATTTTCATGAAATAGCTTCAACTTATGACCATTGAAAATGAATGATGTCTCTTTGTCTAGATCATTAATCTGTATTGCACCAAAAGAAAAAACATGAGTAACAATTAATGGTTAGACCATTTGTAATGAAATTTACCATGGAAGAGTTTCAATCTTGCATTGAACAGCAGAACTTTGTTTCCCTCCTTGATGTTTTTGGTGTGAATCCTCCCATCATCAAAGGCATTTCTTATCTCTTTGTATAACCTGGAGCTTTCGTATGCATTATTTATGATCTCCTCTGACTCCTGCAAACAATATTTTCTTTCTTTCCCAGCAGAATATAGGTTCATGTTACATGTTTTTACATCCCAAAAGGATTTGTGTTCTAACTCAACTGGTAGATGACATTCTTTTCAATAGACAAATATAAATGGTGACATTCTAATGGGGGTTTTGAAAGCAGTTCTGTAGGCCCAAATAGAATCATCAAGTCTCAAACTCCAATCCATTCTATTTGGGTTCACTATTTTTTCTAGGATTTGTTTCATCTCCCTATTAGACAACTCTGCCATTCCTTTTGTTTGACGATGATAGGTCATAGAGGGCATATGATTAACTCCGTATTTCTTAAAAAGATATTCCAAAGTCCTATTACAAAATGGTTACTTTGATGTGTAATTAGAAACATTGGAAATCCAATCCTTGAAAACAAATTTCATTTCAAAAATTAGGACAAAATTTATGCATCATCAGTTCGGGTGGGGATATCCTCTACCCACTTGGACACATAATCAACAGCCAGCAAGATGTAGAGATATATAAATGAATTAGGAAAATGGCCCATGAAATCCATTCCCCATACATTAAAAACATCACAAAACAAAAGTGGGTTTAATGGCATCTCATTCCTCTTGTAAATGTTTCCTTAGAATTGACAATTTTTACAGGTTCTGCATATTTCGAAAGCGTCTCTAAAAATGTTGGTCCAATACAATCAAGAATCAAGAACTTTTCTTGCTGTTCTTTGTGGTCCAATGTGTCCTCTATAGTTTAATGTGTGGCAAAAATGTAGGATGGATTGAAATTCAGAGTTTAGAATGCATCTTCGTAGAATTTGATCACTACCAATGTTCCATATATAAGGATCATCCCAAATGTATTTCATTGAATCGCTCACATGTTTATCAATTTGATCTTTGGAAAACTACTGGGTATGTTTATCAGAAGACAAATATTTTACAAGATTAGAAAACCATGGTCTTACACTTTGAGCATAAAATACATCCTCATGAAGAAAGGTTTCCTTAATTGGGGAACACATCTGAAATTTTCTATTCTCAATAGATGGTATCCTGCTCAAATGATCTGCAACAAGGTTCTTACATCCTTTATTATCTTTTATTTCAACATCAAACTCCTGTAAAAGAAAAATCCAGCTCAAAAGTCTTGTTTTTGCATCATGTTTCTTCATCAAGAATCTGATTGCATAATGATCAGTAAAAACAATCACCATGGAGCCCAATAAATAACTTCTAAATTTGTCTAGAGAAAAGACAATAGCCATCAGTTCTTTCTCAGTTGTTGTGTAGTTTTATTGGGCTTTATCAATAGTTCTGGAGGCATTGGCAATCACATGAGATTTCATTTCTATCCTTTGACTGAATACTTCCCCAAGAGAAAAGTCAGATGCATCGGTCATTATTTCAAAGGGAATGTCCCATTTATGAGGTTGAATAATGGGAGGGTTTATCAGTCTTTGTTTCATCTCATGAAATGAATTTATTCAATTCTCATGAATGAGAAATGGGACATCATCTTGTAGTAATCTATACAATGGATGTGAAATCGTACAAAAATCATTAATGAATATCTTATAAAATCCAGCATTACCAGGTAATGATCTCACATCTCTCATAGTTTTTAGGTATGGTAATGAAGAAATGACCTCATCTTTGGATTGATCAACGTGAATTCCATCATGGGACACAACATGTCTAAGAACGATCCCTTTATCAACCCTAAAATGGCATTTTTCATAATTTAGAATGAGGTTCTTTTCAATGCATGTTTCAAGGACACGTTCCACAATTTTTAAACAACATTCAAAAGATGATCCTTACAAAGTGAAATCATCCATAAAAACATCCATGTATGTTTCCAAAAATTTAGAGAAGATTCTTATCATACACCTTTGAAAAATTCTCGGGGGATTACATAAACTGAAGGGAATCCTTCTGTATGCAAAAGTTCCAAATGGGCATGTGAAGGTGGTTCGCTCTTGATCCTTGAGAAAAATGTGAATTTGAAAATATCTAGAGAATCCATCAAGAAAACATTAGTGGGTTTTCCCAGATATTCTTGCAAGGACTTGATCAAGGAATGGTAAAGAGGAGTGGTCTTTCCTTGAAACCAAATTGAGTTTCCTATAATCAATGAACATTATCCATTTATTTGGAAGCCTTAAGGGGACAATATCACCAAATTCATTCCTTGAGATTGTAAATCCACCTTTTTTAGGAACAACATGGTATTGATTTACCCATTGACTATCAGATATGGAAAAAATAATTCCAGTAGGCAGCAGGGTGGTTACGTCTTTCTTCACAACCTCTATAAGTGTTGCGTTCAGTCTTCTTTGAAATTGTCTTACCGGTCTAGAGTTCTCCTCCAGTAAAATTATGTGCATGAAAACCAAGGGGATGATTCCTGTTAGATCAGAGAGATTCTATCCTAGTGATTCCTTGTAGGACTTGAGACCATCCAACAATTGGTTTTCTTGGACTTCTGACAAATGTTTTGAGATAATTACAGGGAATTGTTCATTATGACCTAAGAAGGAATACCTCAGGTTATCTGGAAGGGGTTTTAATTCTACCACAGGTGGGTTGGTTTCATTGATAACAGGGAACTATTCAGAAGTTATATTGTTTACTGAAGCTCCATGTTCATCATGGTGATTTCTTTCTTTGATCTCAAGACTTGTTTCATGTGAAAAATTGGAAACCTCTCCTGGAATACCACTAACATGTTTAGTGGTTTCTAGAAATTCATCTCCATCATTACTCAGATATCCAGTCTCAACATCCCAAGACTCTTCACAGTGTCCAATTTCATCCTCATTTTGATCTTATTTATTATCATACAAATTTATATCTTATTCCACATCAGTTGGTATTTCATCGCATAAATAATAAGGTAACATTCCAGATGAAAACCAATCAATCATGTTTACATGGGGAGTTGAATGATCCTCAACTGGGTGTTTCAATGAATGGTAAATGTTGAAATGAACAACATCTCCTCAAAATTCTAGTGAAAGTGTTCCCTTGTGAACATTGATCATTGATTTTTCTATTTTTTAGAAATGGCCTCCATAAGATGAGGGGAGCATGTGTGCTAAACTGATCATCTTCCATATCCAAAACATAGAAGTCAATAAGATAAATCATGTCTCTCACTTGAATGAGAGCATCCTCTATAACTCCAGCAGGTTTGGTGGTACTTCGGTTTGCAAGTTGAATGATTATTCCAGAGGGTTTCAAGACTACAACCTGATGAGATGAGTAGACAGAATGTGGCATGACATTTATGGAGGCCCCTAGATCAATCATCACATCTTTGAATTCACATTTTACAATGGAATAGTGAATGGTAAATGCCCTAGGGTATTTACACTTAATAGGAAGGTCATGTTGAATAATTGTTGAAACATTCCATCCTAAGTTTACATTTTCACCTCCTTTGAAATTTTTCTTGTTGGTACACATGTCTTTCTGAAACATATCATACCTCGTAATTTGTTTCACAGCATAAAGTAATGGAATATTGACTTCGTCTTCCGTGAATGTTTCCAAAACCTCTAATCCAATTATTTTTTAGCACTTGACTTTGGTGGTGGTTTACTCCTTGGATAATGCAGTGGAGGTTTTAATGTTTCTTGGGTATTCTAAGTATGTTTTGGAGGAACATAAGGACCTGACATCCTCTTCCAATCATTCTTTGTTCTTTCAAACACAATTTCATCTCTTGACTTTGAGTTTCTATCAACTTCAGATTTTTCAACATTTTTTTCAAGGGTAGGCTTTTTGTCAATAGTATTAGCAACATGATTTATGTTCTCAATATGAGGGTTGTTCCATTTTTTCCACTCCTAAGTTCAATTGCACTCACATTTTCTTTCTCATTATTCCTCGGATTTACTTATTACATTGATGGTTAACCACTTCTCGTTTTATTTGTTATGAAATTAATACCAGAGGCATGTTGACCCATTTGAGTCATCAAAGAATTAATTTGGTTATCTTGTTGTTTTGATTATTCTTTTAGTTCCCTCATTTACTCATGTTGTTTCCTCATTTCCCCTTGTTGTTTCCACATTGCTTCTTCAAGGTTCCTATAAGATTTTTGAGTGGGAGGGGTAGGGTGAAAATTGCTTCCAGAATTAGCATTGGCTTGCTCATTGAAATATCTTGGTTGAGAATTACTTGATTGTCAGTGGAAGAATAACTCTCGGTTGTTCATGTTGACGAAATATTTCATTTGAGTTTTTGTTCCATCCTTGATTGAAATTTTGGTTGTTTTGAAATGGTCTTTTCTAGTTTCATTGAAATGGTCATCTAGGAAAAACTGCATTGATGTTCTCAGGATGCTCTTTCATTTGCAAGAATTGGTCACTAAAATGTTCAGTATAAGAACAAATCCCATAGTGGATATGTTTTTGGAATGCCACATTAGGTTTGGGTTTGGTTGGTGGGGTGTTAGAAAACATTATTTACCTTACCATGATGGTAAGTTCAAATAGTTGACTTGCAATTGTGTTTTTTTGGGACTAGTAGTATGGAATTCTTGTTAAGATTTGACATTAAGAAGGCCTATGGTTCCAAATTGTTGGGCATTCTGGGTATTTTTTGCAATTAAAATCCTAGCAGCAGCTGGTGTCTTATCAATTAATGCTCCTCCTGGAACTGCATCGATCATACTTCTATCAGTGAGACACAATCCTTAATAAAAGTATTGGATGAGAAGATGGTCACTGATTTGATGATATGGGAAACTAAAACAAAGATGTTTGAACCTTTCCCAGTATTCGTGATGTGTTTCTCCTTGTGTCTTCCTAATTCCACAAATATCCTTTCGAAATGAGGCATTTCTAGATGCAGGGAAAAAAATTTCAAGGAAAAGATTTTTTAATTCATTCCAATTTCTAATCAAGGTTGAGTGAGAATAGAAAAAACATTCCTTAGCAACTACATCTAGAGAAAAAAGTAAACGACCTCAGCTTCATTTGATTAGCATCGACTCCATGAGTTTTCTTATTGACACACAAGTAGCTGAATTCTTGAAGGTGTTTGTGTGGGTCTTCACCAGGAAACCCATTGAATTTGGGAAGCTGGTGAATGAAACCGGACTTGATTTTAAATCCAGTAAGGGCATCAAGAAACTCTACAAGATACTCATGATTTTCGTCATAGGATGAAGCCAGTTCTTTAAAATTTCTATTTTCAGACATTTGGATTTTAGTTTCAACTAAGCCCCTCTTATGTGTATTGGTGGAAGATTCAAAACTTGAAACTTGTGGATTATTACCTCTAACCCTATAGTGAAAAGTTCTATCAATTTCAGAATCTAACGGTAACAAGTTCAGTTCAGGAGTTCGGGCCATGCAAGAAAAAATAAATAAAATCAAATCAAATCGAGCAACCTCCCCAGAAATAGTGCCAGTTGATGTGATGATTCTTGGGTCATAAAAACCTCAATCGATATTTTCCCTTTTAATGTAGCACAGCGGTGACCACAGGATTGTCTCTCAAGGATGTTGCAGTTCGAGTTGCAAAATTGTCGCTTTTGTTGTTAATTTTATCTGCAGAAATGAAAATGGGGATTTGAATAACAATTTGAAAATAAAATTTTAATTAAATACTAATGTGAAATAATTTTAAAGAAATGATAATGTGGGTTTGAAATCCATAATAAAAACAGCAGTTGCTGACAAGCTTCACCCTCTCAAACACTCCCCTCTTCCTTGTATATAAAAAATATCTCTTTATTTGAATTCCTAAATGTACCCCCAAGGACCCCCAGGTATACACTCAAATCTGAAAAGACATCATATTTATGATTTCAATATGATTAGTGTCCCACATATAGAAGTGACTCAATTACATAAGGACCACCAAGTAATTGACCCTAATTGAATTCGATATGCTCAATGGAGAAACCTCACCAATGAATTTCAAATAGTGAAATCAATTTTTCTACTTTATATATGGAACAATGATCAAAAAAAATTTGTTTAAAATATATTTATGAAATAAAACAACCAGATTCATTCAAAAATATGGGTTCAAGAGAAATTCAAAAGGAGATAACATATTAAAATCCAAACTGGGAAGAGAGTGTCTGTCGGGTGTCGTCGTCCGCAACCACTTTCCGCTTAGCCTTACATCACTTGAAAAGCCTTCATATTTTTTATTGAATATTCAAATGATGTCATCTTATTAAGGATAAAAATCCCCACCTTCCCCTTCAGTCTCTCAAGTCGGATCCTTTTGTGATGGATGGTGTGTTGATGAATGGAATGCGATTTAGAGGTAGGAGCTCCTCTCATTTTATAGGCATATTTCTTCATCAAAAAAGTTTTCGCATTTTCAGCCCATTAATTGGCCGATTCACGAGTGGACATCTTCATAAATATTGTTCATAAATTTTTTTTTTGTCCACCCTATAAATTTCATTTCTCATTGGACGCATATTGAAGGAGTTATGATTTTTTTATTGTAAATAGATTTCTCTTGATTAAGCTTTCTGGAAGCTTCCTCCAAAAGTCTATCACTCAAAGGCCATCATAAAGGATTCTAAATGGCTTCATATTAACTGTGTTGACGCGACATGGGTATCTCCTTAATATACAAGTAGAATCGAATCATTTGGAGTATTTTATTCTGAATTATGCTTCTATTACTATGGTGGGTTCCATGCAGTCCGCCCGGAAAAATTTTCCACTTCATTGATTTTTTAGGGCATCAAGATGCATGAATCATTTCATGGTCCTGAAGACAAAGATTATGGAAATAAAATATGGGATCAATAAAAATTCGAATCAAATAATTTGGAAATTTATTTTATGATAAATGACCAAAATACCAATGGGATAAAAATCTGTTAAAAATCCTGAATTATGCAATTTAAACTTTTTATCTCAAAACACACTCATAATAAAAAATTGTTACAAATAAGATCAAATTGGTAAATTGGTGAGGTTTAAATCATTTAAATAGTCATTAAAAATAGTGGAAATATTATCTCTATCAAGGACCAATAATTTTATGATTACAAATCAGTATGCCACCACAAATGATGTCTAAAAATATACATATTATGTATGAGTGTATGTAGGTATTCTGTGAAATAAATTAACAATGAATCAAGAAGGGAATTAATGAAATTATCTAATACTAATTTTACCCACTATGTTTTTCTAAAAAGAATCAAACAACCAATCTTACATAGGTCACACTACTAGTCTATGTCGAGGCACAAAGGGTGACACAAACAAGTAAACATAAGGGATTTAACTAATTAAAACTCATTTCATACCCATATTCTTCAATATTCATTTAATTAACTATTATCGTTATTACTATTTCATCACTTATTCTTATCTTCATTACTAAATTAATCATCATCTCATGTTCAATGGGTGAGATATTTACATAACATAAACTATGGACTAAGATATTCAATTTTCGTGAATAATTTAATAATCCAATTCCATATCTCCCTAGGGATAAAAACTTCACAACAAATACACTATCCTCATCACAAAGCTTTAGTCAAGGGGGAATGCAACCATTGGGGGAATATAGTTTTTTACCCTTCAATAACTTACATTAAGGGATGGTGTTTAAATCCACAAACTAAATCGTTATATGATTGTAGAGCCTTTGTCAATACTTTACAATACTAAGCCTTTTGAACAAGCTTATATATTTATTCACCACACATATACCACATCCCACCAAAACATAAATAATAAAAATATCCAATATAGTCTTATAAATAAAACATTAGAATAAATATTATTTCCTAAACCATTAATGCATTTCCATTTACATTACAATTATTTTCATCCCAATTCCCATTTCATATAGATAACTAATAAATAATTTCATTAATTTGCCTTACTAAATCCATTTAAAATATTAAAAAATTTCCACATGTTCACTTAGTTAACCCATTCGTCATTTAAAATTTATTAACCACCTCTGATTTTAATGTAAAAAATCGAAACCCTTCTATTACATTCATTTTAATCCTATTAACCCCATTTACGCATCATTCCAAATGCCCACTTATATCATACCACTATCTATGCACATTCATCGCTTAGTTCATTTCATTTTAATTTTATCATGCCAATGTGATTATTTTATATTCTTTCTCACTATCACTTATGATATTTAAATTGCTATGGTCCCATTAGACCATTATAAATAAATATTTTAAATAATCCCAATTCAAAATAATTATTGAAATCTTATTGATCCCACCCTTTAAAACATCTGCATTGCACATAAAAACTAAAACATGACCTATGGATTTTCTTTCCCGTTTTACCAATCAAGACTTCCAGTAAACCATTTTCACAAAAATAGAACATCGTTACCATATAAAACACCACTTGATATACCTTTGAAAACCCTATTTGAATCCTTTAGATGTAAAAATATCCATTATAACAATTTCTCACATTCTAGCACCATTTCACATCAGAAAATCATAAATTGAGTCAAAGACCAAAACATTCCATCAAACTCATTTCAATACCATTCAATCATTTAAAAAAGATAACTTATGAATTGATTGAGTAAATCCATTATCCTTTCCCACAATTCAATACTATTTTCATAGACCATTGTCTCTTATTAATACCCATATCTCAAGGTTTACTAATTTTTTTCACAAAATACTAGGGTCCATCTTAACATATGGGTAACCCTAGGTATGTTGTCACATAATCAATAAACCGAATAGTGTCTGTGATGGTTCTCCCACCTCAATATATGTTCCAAATCCCATTATATTACGCATGTTATAATGATGAAACATAGTTGTGAAATAGAAAAACTACAAACACATATATCACATTAAGACTATGGGGAAAATCATTAAGACTACATTCCTCATGACCATTGATGAATTATTTTTTAATATCTACCCTTGAAGAGAACTCCATAACTATCTTAATACAAAACTTAGTATACAAAAAATAGTAGTTTATAGGATTTAAGAAGAAGATAAGATATTATAGATGACCTAATCAAAAAAATACTATAAATAAGAGTGTTAGACTGACACAGATCATTTATATACACCCAAATTCTCTCCAAACATCTATTATTTGAAAGAGTATCACCTATTAGAAGACTTAAATGGATAGTATCATCACAAAATCTTTTGGAGGTGGAATTGGTGATAAATATGGGGAGAATATATTAGGTTTGCGATAGACCTCTGTTCAAAATGGTTTACATTTGGCATGGTTTCTAAGGTCCCGCACACAATTTACATAATGCATGATCTAACCATGCTCAATTTACTATTTTGTCACATTTATCCTCTTATCATGTTCCACACCAACGTAACACATATAAAACACTCAAGCACTAAAAAACACTTCCATAAAAAAATGCATTTTAACCAAAATTTAAACATGGATCAGGAATCATGAATTATAGGTATTTTATAACCCCCACACCTTATAATAGCTCATCCTTGATCCACACATATAGTCATTACTAGGACATCAGGACCACAATGTATATACCCTGGACCACCAATCCACATTCACCATCTGATTTTTTCACGGATCAAAGATATGTTGTAACAATTCTTGGACCAAGGAAAAAGTCCTTCCATAAGACTAATTCCCTCATCATGTCCCAAAATAAAAATTTGATTCTTGATGAGTACACATTCAACTAAACTCATTATTAATAATAACAAGCACACAATAAAGGTCATTTTATTATTACAAAACTGTTACATTAAAAAAAATATTAAGAACTATATAATCATTGAATAACAAACTCTAAATATGTTGGTCGGAACCACTTCACAATTCAGGGCCAAAATATCTTCGCTCCCCCTAAATCTAGTTTTTTGATGAACTAACGGTGATCCAAGCATGAAATCACCAGATGTAATGTCCATATATTATCCACATGTCACAACCTATCCCAATCTAAATCTTGAGACCTAATATCCTTGGTAATTTCAAACATCCGAAAATGAAAACTAAAAAATACTATTCATCATGATATATTATGATATTCAAAACCTAAGGAAACACCCTTTTCGAACACCTCTTCATGAAGATGATTCTTACCTGATTCTATATAACTCAATCTATAGGTTGCAACATTAAATGACTGAACCTCAACTGATCATAAACTCAACATGACCTTCACGGCATACATAGATGTCCAAAAATCAATGAAAACAACCTCCATCACTCGCATTAGGTCATTCCTTCAAAACCAAAAAATTCGAAACCCCCAAAATACATACTAATTCAAGATTAACATTGTTTTTCCAAAACTCCGACTTCTATTTCTGAAATTTTCTTATCCTTATAGTGTTAACCATATGTGTCTTACAACCCACCACATCCATTAATGGTTTCTAGGTAGAATCATACCATCCCTAGTTGACTCTCTCTATCAAATACCAAATTCCCTTAATGTTATGTTTCTACATTACCTAGCCACGAAACGTATTCACCATTTTATACCACCATTATTAGTAATCACCAAAAAATCTCAAGAGGAATTTTTGGAAAAGCTTCGTCCTCCTGGAAGTCACTACTCCTCAAAATTTTTCCCTGTTCTAAAACACCCCTCAACAAAACACTTATCGAACCACTCTAATTACCATTAGAACTATTCTGATCTTGAATCCATCACCCAACTTGAATTACCATCACATTAAATCCTAACTAATTTCCCCTCAAGAAATTTAAACATTATCCCACTGGTTTCCCATCCACATTTTGAAGCCACTGCACCCACATTATAGATTTCTATACTCATACATGACTAAACATGATTCACTCTACCTTATGAGTATTATTGTCACTACATAACTCAAGTGATTTTGACTACCATGTATCATGCTCCAATCACACATAGACAGACAAAACATGTGTGTAGTCTTAAAGATCCCATTGAAAAAACAAAAAAAATCACCATATACATATTATTATATTACATGGGTGACACGCATGGTATTTTTCAACTCTTATCCCATCATGAGGATCGTTATCACAATTATTAAATTTTTTACTCCCCACTACATAACTTCACATATGCCGGTCCTAAAACATAAAATCTGAGGTGGTCCATATCAAACCAAAACACATTAATGTTTCTAAGAAAAATGTGAAATCCTTATCCGTGATCCCAAGAAAATGTAATGATATAAGACATGATCTCCAATATCAATGCATATGAGAAGAATTATTTTATGAACAACACCACAAACAATTCATCCTTGATGTCACCTTCCACTTTAGAGGTATCTTACATGCTAAGATCTTTAGATTCCCACCCCGCTAGTGCCTCATCTATCCTTGAGCACCACAACTCGACTTGGATTTCAAACACAACTCACCTTAACCTCATGTCCCTCTTTCATGTGGTCGCGACCCATCATTACTTTTGGCACCATTACCATTACCTCACGGTAGTTCTTCTTTCACGATCTCGATGACCTTGAGAGATACAAATTGTTTTATTTCACTACTTTAAAATCAATAGGATTCTCATAATACCCGGGCATTTCCAGGTCAATTCCATGGGAACATGTGAAATTACATCCCACCTACCTAGGAACAGATAATAATGAAATCGTTCATAAAAAATATAATCTCATCGCCGGGTACTCATTAGACCCATCATGTTATCCCAGTCTCTAGTGGCCATGCGCACAAAACCTGAATCTAGATCACATAATACATAAATAACCCAAAATGATCATCCCTCCAAATCAAACAACAAGATTAGACCTGATGCTTTACCAATGTAATTATAATCAGAAAATTACTCTATAAAATAGCATATCCATGTGACCAAAATCACCCTCATTTTTTCCATAATAAGAGCACACATCCAAACTTTTATCACTAGTTTATTACCGTCGCAAAAGAAAATTGATTTCTATATATGACACCATCAAAATGAATAGGTTGTGTCTTTGAATGATCACGTCCTTCACAAATAGCTTTAAAACCAAACGCAACAACCTATGTATTTCCTTGAGGCATGGCAAAGGAATAACTATGCACATTTAACCAATCCTAGTGGAAACCATTGTGCTTCGATTCAACTTCTAAAGAATCCACATGCGATCCGCATTCCAAGGCACCAACAACAATAGAATGATCATTCTCGATGATACCCTTTATATCTAAATCATTCTGACTCATAGACACCACTCATGCTACCCGTCCCAAAACTATTATCTATTCTAGTTATACATCTTCTTTAATCATGCACTAGGAAACCCACTCTCTGTGCCACTACCATGGTATAAAACATATACATTTGAAACATGCACCAAAATCACTAACACCCTAACCAACAGCTTTAATAGTATATTCATAAAAGGATAATGACTCCATATCCCCTAGATCGACCATCAATAAATAAAGACTATATTCTCTCTCTAAGAGTGACACACCAATTCAAACTACAAGTTGTTCATAGTAGTAATCCTACGTCTGTTCCAAACATAATATTTCTAACTTAGAAAAAACCATTTACCCTGGCTCCCACAGTAATGAAACTCACACATGTACACCATAACCAAGATTTGAACACCCTATTTATGTTATAGAACACAACTCACAAGACATCAATGCACTTGAATCTCCCCATTCACAATAAGAGACATCAATTCACAATAGTAACGTCATAGTATCACCCAAAAACATAACATAAAACATTTTTTTAATTGAAACACCAAACTCAAACTTATCATCAGTTTCTTCTACCGTATGTCACAAAACTATGGAACCCTCACTTCCCAATCTAATTATAAATGAGTTCAACCACCCACACAATGGATCTCTACCACTGGTTCTTTTTATGTTCTATTATTCTCTTATTTTTACACTTAATTTAATATTTACCTTGTAAACACACTATATAACTTTTCAAACATTACATGTTCAATAACAATTCATCCACACATTCAAAACCTTTTTACAATCCAATCCATTCAAAATTTATGGAATTATTCAAATTCACATTTCAAATTGTTTCTTTTTTCCAACCCAAGGATTTACATTTAGGAAAACTCTTTATAAACCATAATTTTTCATTACGTAATTCACATGTAAATCATTGGCAACAAACTGATGTCCTATATATCATATGTGCCTATCAAGATGCATAAACTCATAAACCCTCTCTTTCCACACCAGGTCAAAAGACAAAACCTCATAAATCAACATCATCACATCCATGTGAACATCTATTGGTGGAAATAACAATCAACCAAAAAGAACAAAACTTAACACAAATTACATCCCATGGAAACCTATATTTTCCTTCATACATGGGGATTTATGATTCCCAAAATGAACTCATTAACAAGACCATATGTTATCATAGTCTCCTTTATACAATTTACCAAATTGTAAGACAAAATACCTTCTCTCATTCAACATTGTAACACCCCCAACATGATAACCACTAAATCGGTTCACTGAGTTGGGTTGTCACATAACATCATTTGTGCCTCCCCATGCGCTAGAGGCTTTCAGTAAGAATATTTTGATTAATGTGAATTTTGTAGGATCGAAATAGTGATGTAGATGCTCAATATACAAGAGGGGGGTGAATTGTATACTTTAAAAATTCCTTTGGAACCTTTAAAGTTAGTTACGATTAACTATGTTTTCCTTAAGCAAAGGAAAGGGCTAAGTTTAACAAATTTAAACTAAGAAAATTCACAACACCTCTTACACCGAATACAAACTTGAAATAAGATTCCGAAAGTGGGTTCCGGAAATATGGTTCTGGAAATTGAAACTTTACAAAAGTTACAATATGGATTCTACCTTAAAGCGTATAGAATCTAAATGAATCAGAGTAAGTAAGGAAGTATAAGAAAGTTATACTTTCCTTAAGATACAAAATGCAGCGGAAATAAAACAAGTAGTTAAACTACAAGTAACAAGATAATAGTCTTTTAACCCAAAGAGAAGGGTATCCAAAAACCTTGGATAAAGGTCCCTTGATTTATACTTTCAAGCAAGTCTGTCTTACTCACACCAGGGTAAGCCCTCGATACGAAGATCGGAGTCTCTGTCTTGCTATCCCCGCAAGCCTTCAACTTCATGGTAGTTGGCGACCTCTGTCTTCCTCAGCAAGGAAGCCCTCGAACTTCAAGGTAGTCGACACCTCTGTCTTCCTATCCCCGGAATCCCTTGAATGTAATCACCAACATTCGGAGTCGCACGAATCTTTCAGAGTTAATAAGATCCTCTCTATCTATAAATCACTTCAAGCATGCAATCACATGAGTCGAAGATCTGTCAGCCTTTCAGCACCGAGCTCTTTCAAATGAGCTCCTATTTATAGGTAAGGTCGGCTCCTTCTCTAACGGTCATATTTTCCTTAAAGATCAGAGGGACCTGTACACGTGTCACTTAGACAACGGTTAGTTTATAACAAAATAGACGACATCATTTTATAACAAAACAAGTGTAATAGAATTTACGCCATCGTTTTAAATCTAACATAAACGTTCAGAATGAAAGGTTCGGAGTGAAGGTTCGGAGTGTAATGGAAATAATAAAGAGTAGACAAATTTTAGAAGTGTAAGCAATATAAAAGTTCGGAGTCTAACAAATATATTTTTCGGAGTCTGAATTAATTCAGAGTGTATAAAACAAAGATACTCAAATTCTGTTTAATAGGTGAATTCGGAATGAGAATTCGGAATAGGAATTCATCATCAGAATTCATAATGAGAATTCATCATCAGGATTATTAATGAGAATTCGTCATCAGAATTCATAATGAAAATTCTTCAACAGAATTCATAATGAGAATTCTTCATTGGAATTCGTAATGAGAATTCGTCAACAGAATTCGTAATGAGAATTCTTCATTGGAATTCGGAATGATATTTCTTCATTAGAATTCGTAATGGGAATTCTTCTTCAGAATTCGTATCCTGAATCTTGAATAGAACTTAGTCAGAGTTCATATCCGGAATTCGAAATGAAACTTCCTTATAGTTCTTATCCAGAATCCGAATCCTAAAACAGAATGCATTATATCAAAGTTTCAATGATTCCGAGAAAATGGAAGTGAATCCGAATTTCATACTTAAGAAAAATATGGATGAAAATAAGATAAGGATAATTTTTCTTATAAAAGCAATTTTTCTTAAGAAAGAATTTTTTCTTATAAAAGCAATTTTCCTTAAAGATAAGGTGTTTGTGATTTTCAAAACAAGAAGGAATGGAAAAGTCATAAGGAAACCCTTATTGACTCAACAATCTCCCCCTTTTTGGAAAGGACAAACATCCTTACGAAAACGAAATTCTAAGAAGAAAAAAAACATTAAGGCTTATCTCCCTTTGCTTTAAGGATATTGATGAATATGACTAACTCCCCCTTAGGCTTTGAAACTCTAAGGATCGTATTCATATTTCCGGAGTGATAGATAAGAATGTATTCTTTAATGAAAAATCTCCCCCTTAAACAAACTCTTATTTAGAGTTTTTCTTTTTCTTAAGTTCCTTCTCCCCCTTTGTGATTTTCAAAAAGAATTGGAGGGAATGGAAAAAAATAACATAGTACCTGAAATATTAGTAATGAAAACAAAAGAAACGACAGGCACAAATTTCATTAGGTTTGAAATCTTGACAACAAAGAAAAAATTACAACAAAAAGATCGGATTTTGTTATTTCGGATCTTTTTCCTTTGACATGATCCCCTTTATAATAGTCTTGATCTTCTTTGGGTCTTTATGATCTTCTTCATCTTGTTTCTCTAAGACAACTATTCTTGCAGACTGAGCTTCAATTTTTTCTTCCTGGGCTTTTAGCTTTTCTTCTTGAGATTTGATCGTTTCTTCCTGAGCCTTCATACTTTCTTCAAAATCAATCTGATGATCCCTTTCAAACTTCCAGTTTTGAGAAACGGAATTCAGCTTCCCATTCAGATCTCTCACTTCTTGAATCCGGAAGTTCTTTTCTTCTGTCAACTTCTCTTCAATGGATGAAGTTAACTCATTTATCTTCTTGTCCTCGGTCTCAAAATCATCTTTAACATTTTCTTGAAATTCATCGAGCAACCTCATCTCTTCCACAGTCTTCTTCGACCAGTTTTTCATCCTCTTGCATGATCTTCTATGAGCTTCATAACCAACAAAAAACGTTTTGAACTGAGCCTCAATCTCAACGCACTTGTCCATAACCATAGATACGGAGTAAGTTTTCTGATTCAACGCATGTTGGAGCATCTGGAATCTTGAGTCAATACTAGAGAAGGTCGGAATGGTTCCCACCAACTTCTTTAAGGACTGGACAACAAAATCATGCCACAACGAGGATGACTCCAAATCTGAAACTTTGCTTGGATAAATTTCTTCTTCAACAAGTTCAATCTTTCTCTTTGAAGAGCTACCACCTTCCTTCCTCTTCTTTACTTCTGAGCTCAGAGTATCGGCAAGAATTTGCTTTCCCTTGTCTTTTTCCGGAATTGAATCCTGTTCCGGAGTTCTCTTCTCACTATCAGAAACTTGCACAAAATTATCTTCTTCATCAGCGACTTCCTGAACACGAACCCCTACGATTTCCTTCTGAGCAACATCAAGTAAAAGATGTTCTTCTTCTCCATGATAAGTAACTTCTTCTTCTCCTTTATCTTCTTCTATTGCTGGAGTAACTAGCTTTGAAGATTCAGCTTCTGAAGTTTGGAGTGATAAGTGTTCTGAAGGTGTCCCCTTGTAATCATCTACTTGTTTCAGCACATCTCCGGTTTCACCACTTCCTTCAGCACCATCTTCTACTTGTTCCACTTGCTCAACTTGCTCTACTTCCTCAGTATTCCTAGCAACAGCTTCTTCCGGAGCAACAAAAATTCTTCCTGGAGTTTTAGGTAATGATTCCAAGGAGAAAGATCTCGGAACAGGAATAGTTGTTGAAACCATTTCATTGAATTTCAACAAAGTCTGATCTACCTCAGCCTAATACATCTTCTTATTGAGATTCTTTTGCTTTGCTTGTTTTTCAAGCTCATCAGCAGTTTTCTTCTTTAAGGCCTTAGCCTCCGCAGGGTCCAATCTGAACTGCGGATCCCCTTCTTATCTTTTTTCTTTATCTGCTCTCCACTTCATAACTACCTCATCAGGATAGGCTTTCTTCTTCTTAGGTTTTGGAGGTGCGGAATGGACTTCCTTAGACTTAGGATTCTCTACTTCTGTTTCCACTTCTTTCAGCTTTCTCTTCCTTACTGGCTTAGATGATTCTGGTTCAGCAGCCTTCGAAGCCGTTTCTTCTTGATTTGGAAAATAGAAGAACTCACCAGTTTCCTTGTTGAAAGCCACATCCATCCTCTTAAGAGTACCATCGCTGACCAGCATGATCTTGCAAACTCTTGGCTTAGATTTACAAGCCTCCTTGAACGACTCATGGCACCGAACAATCAACTTGGAGAGGATTTCTGGATACATAATAATCAGAGCTCTCAGATTTCCTTTCTTCAAATTTTCAATAGTAATAAGAATGTGCTTCATCAAGTTGAACTTCCTTAGATTTATCCGGAAATCTAAGATTTAGATCTCACTTTTCTTCAAGCTATCTTTATCACCTTTCCTTGGTACGATAATCCCTTGTACCCATAACTCTAGAATCCGGAAATTTGTAGATAAACTAGCAATCTTCGGAGCCTTATCATCAGCCAGTCCGAGAGTTTCTAAGGATTTTTCCTTGTCGAAGCTACCCTTAGAGTCCGACAACACATGCGAAATAAATTCAGCTTCTCCTTCATAAGTCAGTCCTACCAAGCTTGCAGCCTTGGTGTGAGAAAGCTTGTAACTCTTTCCATAAGACTTAAAAGAGAACTTCTCCCTATTATCTTCCTTAAAGAAGGAAACTGATTCATAGAACTCAACAAGTAAGTCTGAATACACTTCATCTTGGTTCCCGGTTTTTGACACCGCAACATCTTCCCAGCCATTCAACTTAATGTTCTTTGAAATAAGGGAATCATAGTTGTTGATGAAATTTGGATGGACTAACCTTTCTCTGTAAACTAACCATTGCGAAATAGGCTTAGTGGATGACATTTCTTGAGATGCTAACTCCGCAGACATTCAGATCTGAAATTCTCTGGGAAGTTCGGAACGGAGAAAACTGAGGTTCGGAACGGCCTTAAAACAGAGGGGCAGAACTTCGGGACTCGAGAGCTTGAAATCGATGTGGTACAAGTATTTGGGTACCCTTTATATAGGCAACGAGATGACGGTTCTCCTTCCACAGTTGATATAACGGTTGGAATAAGCTGAGATTAGATCTAATGGTTGAAAGCTTGAATCCGATCTTTTTGAGGTTTTTATTAAAACAAGGAATTAAGAAAACTATAATCCGAAAACATAATACAAGAAAATGCCAGCAAGTAAAATATGACTATGAAAACATGAGTAAGGTAATCATTTTTCAGATTAGCTTTGGAGGATTATTCGTAATGGGTAATATAAAATAACTACAGAGAGAAAAAAAACATTATAATGAAAAGATAGAGTTCACAAAATCTTTGCTATAGAAAATAAACTTAGTATAGAAAAACTCAGTACGGAAAACCTCATTACGGAAACTTGATTACGAAAAACAAATTAAAAAAAACTTATTATAAGAGATTCAGTACGAAATTTCCATTATGAAAATACCAGTACGAAATTTTCATTCCGGATGTTTTCAATACAAACCCTTCCAAATCAGAAGTATTTTGTACGAAAATATCCTTTCTGAAAAATTGTAGTTTCGAAAGTTTCATTCCAGAAATCTTTGTTCCGAAAAGTTTGAAAACTAACTTTGAAAAACTTTGTTAAACTAACAAAAAAATGTACTCCCCCTATGAAAAGGAGTTTATTGCTGTAAGGAGACTTTTTCAACAGAAAGTTAATTAAGAATGATTACCTTATGGTTATCATTCCTAACTTCTGTTTAACATATTCAAATCTATCAGAAGGCAAAGATTTTGTGAAAATATCAGCAAGTTGTTCTTGTGTTCCGATAAATTGAAGAATAATATCAACTTTTAGTGTGTGATCCCTAAGAAAGTGATGCCTAATATCTATGTGTTTTGCACGAGAGTGATGTACAGGGTTCTTACTAAGGGCAATGGCCCTTGTGTTATCACACAAAATTTGAGTTTTAGAAAAACTCAAGCCATAGTCTGTGAGTGTGTGTTGCATCCACAACACTTGAGCACAACAACTTCCAGCTGCTACATATCCCGCTTCAGCAGTGGAGAGTGCTACAGAATGTTGCTTCTTGCAGGACCAAGAAACTAATGAATCTCCTATGAAATGAAAAGTTCCGGATGTACTTTTTCTATCCATTATACATCCACCAAAGTCAGCATCATAAAAGATTTTTAGAATAAAATCATTTCCAGAAGTATAAAATAATCCTAGATCCATGGTTCCTTTAAGGTAGCGAAAAATTCTTTTTATTGCCTTTAAGTGAGATTCCTTAGGATTAGATTGATATCTTGCACATAAGCATACTGAAAACATTAATTCTGGTCAAATAGCTGTTAAGTATAGTATACTTCCTATCATACCTCTAAAAAATGTTTGATCTACTGGTTTCCCTGCTTCATCAAGATCTAAAGAGTTTGAGGTACCAATGGGAGTACTTATACTCTTAGTGTTGTCATAACCATACTTTTTGAGAAGATCATTAATATACTTATGTTGAGATATGTAGGTTCCTTCTGGTTTTTGAGAGATTTGAAAACCAAGGAAAAATGTTAACTCGCCCATCATACTCATTTCAAACTCAGATTTCATTAGACTTGCAAAGGAGTCAGTCAAAGATTGCCGAGTTGAACCAAATATGATGTCATCAACATAAATTTGAACAATCAAAACATTTTTCTTATCTTTCTTTATAAAAAGGGTTGGATCTTAATTTCCCTTAACATAGTTATTTTGAAGCAAAAATCCAGTAAGTCTATCATACCATGCTCATGGGGCTTGTTTAAGGCCATACAAAGCTTTGGTAAGTCTAAAAACATGATCAGGATATTTTGAATCTTAAAAACCAGGAGGTTGTTCAACAAATACATCCTATTGAACATAACCGTTAAGAAAATCACATTTCACATCCATTTGAAAAAGTTTGAAATTAAAGAATGCTGCAAAGGGATGTAGAATACGGATAGATTCAAGTCTATCTACTGGAGCATAGGTTTCTTCATAGTCTATTCCTTCTTGCTGATTATAGCCTTTAGCAACAAGTAAAGCTTTATTTCTTACTATGATTCCATTTTCATCACATTTATTTCTAAAAACCCATTGAAATCCAATAACAAAAGTTTCCTTAGGTCTTTCAACCAAGGTCCAGACTTTATTCCTTTCGAATTCATTTAGTTCATCTTGCATGGCTTTAATCCAATCATCATCACCTAAAGCATCATCAGTGCTTTTAGGTTCTAATTGGGAAAGAAATGATAGATGTTCTACTTCATTTCTTAAGGAACTTCTAGTCCTTACAGGTTGGTTTACATCACCAATGATACTATCACTGGGATGATTCTTAAGAAACACCTGATTTGGGTTTTGTAAAACCTATTCATCAACATATGGTAGAAAGTCTTCTGGGGTAACTGTTTCAGAAGTATCTTCTTGAACAATTTCCTTATCATAATGTTCTTCTATCAAAGGTTGACAATCAGTTTTTGAAAACACATCTGAAGATTTAAGTTGGGAAGATTTACAAACAAAAGGATCTGACTCATCAAATTTTACATGTACCGTTTCCTCAACAGTGCAAGTATTCTTATTAAAAACTCTATAAGCCTTAGAGGTTGTGGAATATCTTAAGAAAATCCCTTCATCATACTTTGGTGCGAATTTATGTAAGTTATCTTTAGTATTCAAAATGAATACTTTGCAACCAAAAACCATGAAGTAGGAAAGTCTTGGTTTTCTACCATTCCATAACTCATAAGGAGTTTTATTAAGAAAAGGTCTAATAAAAACTCAATTTATAGTATAGCAAGCAGTACTTACAGCTTCAGCCCAGAAATGTCTAGCAATAGAATATTCACTCAACATGGTTCTAGTTATTTCTTGATGAAATCTATTTCTTCTTTCAACTACACCATTCTGTTGAGGAGTTCTAGGTGCTGAAAAATTGTGAGTAATACCTTTCTTACTACAAAAAGTTTCAAAATCTGAATTTTGAAATTCTCCTCCATGATCACTACGAATAGTTTTTAATGGAAGGTTTTTCTCATTTTTAACTTGAGCTCTAAAACTTTTGAAATATGAAAAATCTTCAGACTTCTTTGCTAGAAAATAGACCCAAGTAAATCTAGTGTAATCATCAACTAGAACAAACACATAGTATTTGCCTCCAATACTTCCAGTTTGTGTTGGACCAAAAAGATCCATGTGCACTAACTGTAATGCATTAGTTGTTGAGATTTCACCAATCGATTTAAAACTAGATTTATGTTGCTTACCATATTGGCAAGGATCACAAACTTTAGAAGAATCAAATCTAAGCTCTGGTAGATCCTTAACTAGTTTCTTCTTAGAGAGTTTACATAGGTTCCTAAGGTTACAATGACCTTGTCTTCTATGCCATAACAAGGAATGATCTTCCATTGAACTTAGGAAAGGTAAATCTTGGCTCCTGAGGTCTTCTATGTTTAATGTGTAGACATTCTCTTGCCTATTGGATGAGAGAATAAACTCTTCCTTGTAATTGTAAACTAAGCACTTATCATTCCTAAAATTCACAAGGTAACCTTCATCACATAACTGACTTATGCTCATGAGGTTGTTCTTAAGACCTTTAACAAAAAGAACATTTGAAATTGAGGTTTTACCAAGAAGAACAATATTACCAATACCAAAAATCTCTCCCTTAGCATTATCTCCGAAAGTTACCTTTCCTCCTTTTGTTTTGATAATCTTTTAAAAAAATCTTTTGTTACCAGTCATGTGCCGGGAACATCTACTATCCATGTACCATGTATTGTTGCTAGTACTTTCTTTGTTTTCCTGAAATCAAAAAGAGAATTAGATTTTCGGAATCCAAACTTGTTTGGATCCGAGATTTCCAGACAATAAAATTTTAGGTACCCACATTTTCTTAGAAAAGTAAGCTTTGTGAAAACCTAGAGATTGAGTTTTATTTAAGGAACAATTCTTTTCCCAGTGACCACCACATTGACACTTGGTACAAAATAGGGCACTTTGAGGAACAAAACAATTGTTACTGAAAATTGGTTTTGCATGGGTATAACCAAATCCGGATTTATTTCTTAAAGGTCGTATTTGAGAATACATTTTATCAAAATTTTCCTTACCATGGGTAAAGTTTGATAAACCCTTCATTAACGAAAAAATTTCGGACTTGAGTTTTACAACCAAGTTTTTATCCTCAAAATCATTAGTTTTTGAACTAGAGTTAGGCTCGAAAACATTTTTATTAGAAATTACTTTTTCTAACTCTTTAGAAAGTTTGTTCTTCTCAGAACTTATTTCCTCAAGATTTTTTGAAATACTTTCAAAATCATCATTTTTCTTATCAAGATATTTAGAAAGATCTGATATCTCTTTTGTAAGAATAGAATTCCTAGTGTTTGCCTTATCAAGTTTCTTATTGAGTTTAGAATTCTCAATCTCAAGAAGTTCAGCAAACCTAGAGACTTCTTCATAAGTAGGTAAAGTATTTTTCTCATCAGAAGAAGATTTTTCATCAGAAGAGTTATAATACTTACTATCATTAGAATTTAAAGAAACATTGGCTATTGTTTCAAAATTTCGTACCTTAGCCATAAAACAATGGTTATCAATAGGTAATCTAGCTATAAGACCAAGATTCTTCTGTCTTGAAGATTCATAATCAGATGATTCATCTGAAGAGTCACCACCACTGTCACTCCAGGTGTCATTGGCTTTCAAAACTTTCTTAGCTTTGACTTTATAATACTTCATTCTGTTTCTGTCTGAATGCCTTTCCTTCCTTTATTTTTAAGCATAGGGCAATCTGGTCTAATATGTCCAGCTCTTTTACATTCATAACAAGTAACTTCTCCATCTTTCTTATCTTTCCTTTCCTTTTTCTTATACTTAGATCGAAAATTTCTCTGTCCAGCTATCTTGTTCATCCTTCGAGCAAGATTGGCTAATTCATTTTCTGAGACTTCACTCTCACTTGATTCGGATTGGAAAATAACTTTCTTAGACTTGGATTTGGTTACTCTCTCAGGAGTCTTAGCTTTCATCTGATTTGAAGTTGTAGTAAAAGCAACAGTACCATTTCCATTCTTCTTCTTGATGTTGTCAGCATCTCTCTTCATTCTGGTTTCATGTTGTAGAAGAGTTCCAAATAATTCATCAAGAGTAATTTGAGTGACCTTCCTGTTCTCATCCATAATTATTCTCTTGGATTCCCACTCATTGGGCATAATATCAATTATCTTTTCCACAAGAGCTTCATCATCTAAACCATTTTTTCCCATAGATTATAGACTTTTGACAATAGTCATAAATCTTTTTTGAACTTTACAGATAGGTTCTCTATAAGGAAAATTGAATCCATGATATTCATCTCTAAGCATAGCTCTTTTAGTCTCAATCAATTTAGAAGTTCCAAAGTGTGTAACTTCTAACTTCTTCCATATACAGTTAGCTTCTTCACAAGAAGAAATTTGGCTATATATATTTCTGGTCATTGAACATAGTAAAGTATTGCGTACCTTATAGTTGAGTTGGTATTCTTGCTTTTCCTGATTAGTAAAAGTTCTGACTTCCTTGCCAGGAATTTTATAATCACCAGTAAGCATAACAAAGTTGTCTACTCCAGTATTAATAACAAAAGTCTTCATACGATCTCTCCAGTATTCATAGTCATTACCATTAATGATTGGTGGTCTTGTAGGATTCAGATTATCAATTGATCCAACATTGATTCCTGCCATACTTAAAATAACTTTGTATACACAAACTTGTTAGTAGCAAAAGTTTCGTAATCACAAAGTTTGGATTAGGAATTTTCCGGAGTAGAAAAGTTCGGAATGATAAAAGTGAGCAAGAAAAACTTGTATGTGAGTACAAGTATTTCAGAGACCTCCTCTGATACCAATTCTAGGATCGAAATAGTGATGTAGATGCTCAATATACAAGATGGGGGGTGAATTGTATACTTTAAAAATTCCATTGGAACCTTTAAAGTTAGTTACGATTAACTATGTTTTCCTTAAGAAAAGGAAAGGGCTATGTTTAACAAAGTTAAACTAAGAAAATTCACAACACCTCTTACACCGAATACAAACTTGAAATAAGAATCCGAAAGTGGGTTTCGGAAATATGGTTCCGGAAATTGAAACTTAACAAAAGTTACAATATGAGATTCTACCTTAAAGCGTATAGAATCTAAATGAATCAGAGTAAGTAAGGAAGTATAAGAAAGTTATACTTTCCTTAAGATACAAAATGCAGCGGAAATAAAACATGTAGTTAAACTACAAGTAACAAGATAATAGTCTTTTAACCCAAAGAGAAGGGTATCCAACAACCTTGGATAAAGGTCCCTTGATTTATACTTTCAAGCAAGTCTGTCTTACTCACACCAGGGTAAGCCCTCGATACGAAGATCGGAGTCTCTGTCTTGCTATCCCCGCATGCCCTCAACTTCAAGGTAGTTGGCGACCTCTGTCTTCCTCAGCAAGGAAGCCCTCGAACATCAAGGTAGTCGGCACCTCTGTCTTCCTATCCCCGGAAGCCCTCGAATGTAATCACCAACATTCAGAGTCGCACGAAACTTTGAGAGTTAATAAGAGCCTCTCTCTCTAGAAATCACTTCAAGCATGCAATCACATGAGTCGAAGATCTGTCAGCCTTTCAGCACCAAGCTCTTTCAAATGAGCTCCTATTTATAGGTAAGGTCGGCTCCTTCTCTAACAGTCATATTTTCCATAAAGATCGGAGGGACTTGTACACGTGTCACTTAGACAACGGTTAGTTTATAACAAAATAGACGACATCGTTTTATAACAAAACAAGTGTAATAGAATGTGTGACATTGTTTTAAATCTAACATAAAAGTTCAGAATGAAAGGTTCGGAGTGAAGTTTCGGAGTGTAATGGAAATAATAAAGAGTAGACAAATTTTAGAAGTGTAAGCAATATAAAAGTTCGGAGTCTAACAAAGATATTTTTCGGAGTCTGAATTAATTCAGAGTGTATAAAACAAAGATACTCAAATTCTGTTTAATAGTTGAATTCGGAATGAGAATTCGGAATGGGAATTCGTCATCAGAAATCATAATGAGAATTCATCATCAGGATTCGTAATGAGAATTCGTCATCAGAATTAATAATGAAAATTCGTCAACAGAATTCGTAATGAGAATTCTTCATTGGAATTCGTAATGAGAATTCGTCAACAGAATTCGTAATGAGAATTCTTCATTGAAATTCGTAATGGGAATTCGGAATGAGATTTATTCATTAGAATTCGTAATGTGAATTCTTCTTCAGAATTCGTATCCTGAATCTGGAATAGAACTTAGTCAGAGTTCATATCCGGAATTCGGAATGAAACTTCCTTATAGTTCTTATCCAAAATCTGAATCCTAAAACAGAATTCTTTATATCAAAGTTTCAATGATTCCGAGAAAATGGAAATGAATCCGAATTTCATACTTAAGAAAAATATGGATGAAAATAAGATAAGGATAATTTTTCTTATAAAAGCAATTTTTCTTAAGAAAGAAATTTTTCTTATAAAAGCAATTTTCCTTAAAGATAAGGTGTTTGTGATTTTCAAAACAATAAGGAATGGAAAAGTCATAAGGAAAACCTTATTGACTCAACAAATTTTCGGAGACTATATCCATTAATCAGATTTATGGCACAATAGAAGTAACACAACAAATAATATAACTCGTTGAATCAATAAATGGACAGATTTTAACAATAATAAATAAATACCCAAGTAAACATGATATTATAAAATAAAGTGAATAATATGCATTTAAAAAGTCATAAAAAACAAACCATGACTAGAGGTAACAAAATAACTTTAACAAAGATTTGATTCCAAACCCGGGTACGACCTCAATTCTTTAACACTTCATCCCATGCACAACCAAACACCATGTCACTATCCTGAAACTGTTCCTAAGAACAAGTTTCATCTTCCTGGGTGCCAAGGTGCCATGGTGGCCTGATTAGGGCATGGCTACAACTCATTAGGACACCACCACTGGATTATAAAGAAATAGGCAGTCTATATACGTTTGTATGTATGTATCATGAGAAATAAAAAGACATATAAATAGGGAGAACATTTATGTAATTATGTAATATTCATTTTAGACATTATATATTCTAGAATGAACAAAACAACCAATCTAACCCAGGTCACGCTAGGATTCTAAACCAAATCATAATCGATGACACCCACATTTAACCATAAGGAATTTAACTAATCATAACCACTCACATAACCATTATCAAAAATATTTATTTAATCCATTTTCAAAATTATTACAACTTTATTACTTATCCTATACTTATTACTAAATTCAACTTCCATTCATGTTCCATGGTTAGGCATTTAGACCATTTACACTACGGTGTAAGGCTGTCAATTACCAAACATATAAGAATAATCCTAATACTGATCACACAAGGGATAAAATCATCATAATTAACACAATATACTCATTTCAAAGCCCTATTCTTGGTGGAATGAAATAGTTAGAATAATATAGCTATGTACCATTTTCTAAATCATGCATTAAGTGGCGGAGTTTACATCCTCAATCCCACTCAACTTATGGGTGTATGAATTTATTCAATAACCCACACAACCAAACCATGTGGACATGCCTATTAATCAATTAACCACACATATAACACCTTAGAATGAACCAAAAAATTATAAATATCCATCATAATTCTCAAAAATCAACATTAGAATAAATATTATTCCATAACATATTAACACATGTACATTTAAATTACATTTCCATTTAGCACTATTCATGTGTCATATGCCTAAACTGTTAGGAATTTCACAAATTCCCAAAAAGTATCCCATTTGAAATTTCATCAACATCTATATCTGAACTCACTAAACCTATACCATTGTGAAATTTTGAGAAATATTTATTTTTAATGAATTTATTTTTTTGATATTTTTCATTACACGTAACACTACATATAGTTTATTTTACAAAACAATTATGTTTGTCTATAGCTATACATTACAAAAAAGTAAATCATTCACTATACAAAAATTATATTTTATCATGTTTTAAATATAACATTTACTTGGAATACATTGCATGCAACACCGACTCGGAGTTCATTACATGCAACCTAGAATTTTTTGGAACATTTTTTAATTATTTTAATTACATAAAAATGTTAATTATTACCATGATATTAAACATAGTAATATGAATTGTAATAATTAAATTTAAAGAATTTATTAAAATTATTTTATATAAATAAAAAATATTTTTATGAAAGAATTTTGTTTTGGAAAATTCTTTATATGTTTAAATATACCATTATCTCAAATCAACTACATTTACTGCCATTCTATTTAAAATAGTAAAATTAATTTTGGACACATTTCCAACATTAATTTGATAAATTATAGATTATTTTATCATTTATTATTTCCAAATTATTTGAGCGTGAATTTTTGGGATTTTTCTGTTATACAACATTTCAGGATTAATAGTGAAAATCGTTAAATTTAATTTCAAAACTGATTTCTCGTTTCATTTATTTTTAAGGAAAAATAATATCTAAATTTTATTTAAAATTTTAGCTATATAAAATTTTAATCAAGGAGCCAAATTTTTTCGTTCAGTTTAATTTCACTTTGATATTGTATATAAAAACCTAGAAAACTTTTGAACATTTTTAAGATAAAAACCCTTATTGTCGACCCGACTATGGGATTAATTATAAATTACATTCTGCCACTTTTGTGATTTCAATTTAAAAAAATATATTCCATATTTTCAATAATAATAATCTCTAATTAATAACAATGTCAACGCAGTTCTGACCCCAAATATTATTATAAGTGATTAAAAATAATTATGATTATTAAGAGAAAACATAACATAACAAAGGAATAATCCTTAAATTTAAGACCTAAAACATCATAAACAATTGTCCAATAACCATTTTATGGTCATATATAGAACATATTATCTCTTTTTTAGAATTTTATCAATTATTGGATCCACACAAGTCCTAATAAATTGGTGGAATACTATCTTCAAATATTTAATTGAGATTCATTCATCCTCCACTATAAAAATCCCTCATCCTCTCCCACATCCTCACCCATATCATGAACTAGGACATGAAACATATATTCCAATATATCTCACAAAAATACCTCCCATAATCCTAGAATCACCACCTTTCGATTAAATAAATCCCTAAAATAATATTTTTGGAAACTAAAGGAGATACCCAAATAAGAGGTAATTTTGTTCCTCGAGTTCTATTATGTTATTTCCATTATACATCCTATAAAATATTCTTTTTACATGCATGTGTAAAAAATATAGTATCATTTATATAATAGAATTTTTTTATAATAATGGTTACAAGTAAACATAGACACACTTCCATCTAATGTGTAACAAACATATTGTTTACGTTTATAGTGAACTACTATCTCACAAAATGATGATTGTTCATTTTTCATTTACCTCCTCTAATGGTGTAAATCATAATATAAAGTATATTTGTAAATTTTATATATATTATTAATTATGTCTCTATTATTATTTAATTATTTTACAAAACCTATCTCCAAACATTTAATTTTTGGTAAATACTATAATTTAGATTGAGGATGTCTGGACTACAATCCCCTCAAAGAAATGTCATTCATTCATACAATATATTAAATGAGTTGAGGATGTTATTACTAAAAGTTATATTATAAATCAGTTATAATAATTATATTGGAATAATTATTTATATATACATATATATATATTTATATATACATATTCCATTTACTATCTTCATTTTCATACAATAGTAAGATTGTAACAACGTTCATGCATACGTAGGACCTATCATCTCCATGAATAGTGTATTCTATTACATACATATATATTCAATAGATTATTATAGTACATCTAAAATAAATATTAACAATAATTATATCATGTTTTTAATTATATTAATTATGATATAATTATAAGGACAAATGATACGACAAATTAGGACACATGTGAAAAGCAAAGTAAATATTACCCAAAGTGGTACTTTAATATAGAATTGTTATGAACATAGTAATTTAATGTAAAAATAATAAATGTATGGTATTTTATATAATAATATTCATCTATAAAATATTTTTAATAAATATAAATTCATTGTACAATAATCTTCAATGGGTATGAAGAGAGTTAAGACACAATGTTATTGGATTTCATCTCACTTTTTATTTTCAGGAGATATAAGTTAGTGTAGTGTGTATACGTCAAATAAATAAATTCTATAACTATAATACATAAATTTATGTGTACATACATATGAATTTTATGTTTTTTCATTCATGGGGTTTATGTTTCAAAAGATACCAAATTAGTAAAATATTATTTTTTAAATTGTCTTTCAATGAGACTCATATTTTCTAATTCACCTAAAATTTAATTTATGGTGTATAATAATTTTTTATACATTTTGTAGATTTAATGTAATTATTTTAATTATATTTTAAACATAATTTAGTTTAATTTTCATTCATGGATTGTATGATCCCAAGTTACAATGTTATAAGTGTTTATTGGTATAATCTCATTGGTTTTCATGTCTTTTTTTATTTTGATTCCTTTTTGAAATCATATAATCCTTATATAATGAAAAATCAATAATTTTCCTCGCATATAGTTATTCACGATATATTCATGTATTGTAACCATTTTTAAACTATTTGGTACATATGAAAATAATAAAAAAATTTATGAAATTCCAACATTACCATCTCTCGAGTGAAAAAATATGTGTTCCATCAAAACAATGTTTTCTAAAAAAAGGTTTTCAAGAATATTCTAAAACTCTCATATATCAAATAAATGAAATTTTATCACTTTTCATCTTTTACCATTTTTTTAGGAATAATCCATTTTCTTTCTGAACAATGCATTTTTTATCATTTTTTCGTGTAAAAGGAATGTTCTTCATACCTTGTATTGCATATACTGATTTACTAGCTATCATTTCATTGAAGAATACATTTTATATTTAAAAAGATAATTTTTACGATTATTTTTCTACAAAAAAATTATAAAGAACTAATTTCCCAAACATTTTCTTCATTTCTTTATAATATTTAATATTATTTCACAAGGAAAATTTTTTCCATAACATTTTCAAGATTTTTTTATATAATTTTAAGGAATTTTTTTTTCAAAAATATTTTCTTGATTCATTTTTATGTTTCCAATGAAAAATGTTTTAAATTTATTTTAATATATGTTTATAGGGTTGAAATATATTTTCAATGAAAGTGTTTTTAATCCATATTAATATTGTTTTTATACGTTTTCATATAAATGTTTTAAAAACATATTATCAAGATTCTATTATATTTTTCAGGGGAAAACAATTAAAAATATTTTCAAAATTCATTCATATGATTTTATAGAAATTATTTTATAAAATTATTTTTAGCCTTATTTATAATTTCTAAATGTATTTATATTTCAATAGTATTCAAAATGTTTTAGGTTTGTTTTATATGTTTTCAAATAAAAAACTTTTCTAATGGATTTCATTGTATCTATATATGTGATCAAAGAAATATGATTCCAAATGTTTTTAATGTTTTTTATAATATCTCTTGTTTACTTTCAAGAAAATATTTTTAAAACATCTTTTTATGTATTATAGATCTTTTTTTTAATGAATAATGTATATTTTTGTCAACAAATGTTCTGAAAATACAATTCCAAGTTATTTTCTTTCTATGGTTACATCTGCTGATGTTACTCATAACATTATAAGAATTGATATTATAGTTCCATTCATATTATTGTATATAATGCGTTTTGTTTTTATTGATTGATTTTTATGTAACCAGTTTCTCTTCCACAAGTCATATTGATTGGAAACCCACTTCTTTTCATGGATTATGATTTTCATAAAATTATTTTGAAAATTGTATCTATTTGCACATGTTATGATATTATTACATGTTTTTGATACCCATGTCATTTAATTGATTATGATATGATTTTTAATGATTAATGACACACATATGTATGATTTCATCAGAATATGGTTGGGACCTATATCACCCTACAATGCATTGAGTAAAAATTAATTACACATGTGATAGACATAGATAGATTGAGTAATTAACTCAGTTCTGTATTATAGGTTTGGAATATGAAATGATGGCGAATCGGTATTAAAGGGTTGGAACGAAAAGTGAACATAGTTCAATAATACTACACAGGAATGGAATGTGAACTATGTTTATTAAAGGAATTTTTTCACTAAGATGGTATTTTCAGTTATTCCATGACTACTAAGGTAATCATTTTATGTGCTTATATGTCTTCCAAAATTCCTTGTATTATTCATATTTTATGATTTTATTTATTTTTTGTTTATTTACCTATGATTAATTTCTAATGAAATACCAATATATATTCAATGATTCTTATTTAAGATCATTGATAAACATGGTATGATATTTTAATGTTATGATCAAATCCCCATACCTCTTTTCTCATGATTATGCTTACATGTGTACCTAATTTACCTTTACTGTGCATCTGATATTAACACTTTTTATATTTCATTCCCAATTTTATGAATATATTTATTAATTAAAATGTGTCTAAGAAGGTTGATAGTCATAAATAACAAAGTGGGATATAATGTATCTAACATTGGTCTCAGCGTTTATGTTTTTATGTTTCCAAAATCACAAGATTAATATGGTCTTTGGGAACCTGTTTGATTATTGATTAATGAATTAAAAAAATTTAGATGTAATTTTAATGTATAAAATTTGTCAGCCTCTATAGTTGGTATAAAATAAAAATTTTAGTTAACATTTGGACGCTAGGATGAGAAAACCATAGTGATTACCCTAATAAAACGTATATGAATAAGTCTATGGATTAGGAAAAGAATAATAAAATATCCTATAATTTTTAAAAAATTATTGTGTGAATCGGTCCTTATAAATACATCCCCTTATAAATACAAAAGGTGGATATTTCCTTAGAACAGATGTACCTAGGGGTAATTTTCACAATCCATGCTGGGCTTCCATCTGACTCATCACCTGACCAGGTCCACATCATTTTATGAATGATGTTCCTGAGCTCCAAAGATCAGAAAATAGTGTCAGCATCAAATACAATACAAGTGCGATCAATTTCAATATAATAATGAGGATAAAATAAAAAAGAATATAGAATAAGAACCAACAACTAAATATTACATACATATATAAAACAGGTTTAGTTGGAATAGTTGTACATGATATAAACTAAATACAAAACATAAACTCAAACATAATAAAACCAAATCGCTACTAAGGTTATCTCTATGTCACCACATGGTCACCACAAAACACTAACAAATATTCTAAAAAAGAAACATGATCCAAAATAATAAACCTGCAAAAAATCACTGGTCTATCAATAGTAAAAGCTATATGTTGGGTGGGAGATAAATAGCTGAGTAGGAGTCCAACAATGAATCCAAGAATTCATTTTCCTATAAACAATCCATTAAATCTATTATCTAGTACAATTATGTAAAAATGGATTTCACATTTTATTAAACAACCAAATTCATTCCTTTTTAAACATGAATACAACAACCATGTATTCTTATAGAGGTCATCATTTTAGAATCCCTACACAAAACAAAAAATTGAATAAGACTATACTAGGTTTTGCAGAAAATAAATAAACAATTCTAGATGATAATAAAATACAATAAGAAAAAAATAAGCCCAAAAAATGTAATAACAATGGGAATTTCCTATGAATCAATAGAGGAATCACATGATGTACTCTATTTGGAACCACCTTTTGGTGTCTGGTGAAGCTCTCATGTCTACAACCAACCTTCCGCCCTTAACTCACTAGTCCAGTGCCATATCCCACCAGTCCTCTCAACAATATTGGGGGTACCAAAGATTATAATCAGGGGTTTTAAGAAACCTTCACTCAATCCACTAAAATACACCTTGGAACCCATAGAAATAATATATTTGTATGTAGGAGTCCCTCATACACATGACTCCTCTTACGTGCCATCACCACACATGGATACCCCAAACACAGACCCCAGCTATATGATAACCCTTTATATGAAATCCCCCTATATAGGTTCTAACAATATATATATATATATATATATATATATATATCATATAATCAAATGTGACAACCATGTATTCATTCCCCAAAATCTTTCAAAATCATTTCGCAAAATATTATAAATATTCAAATTAGAAAGCTATATTTTCAAAACCATATTCATTAATCAATATAAAAAATACCCATTAATGACATATAAAATTTGTATCGCAAATAAACATTCTAATCATTTCCCAATAACACCCAAATTGAGTAAAAATATCCACTTTTAGGAATGAAATGCCAAACTAACCTTTTTCCCAAACCAAACATTATTTCAAAACTATAAGAACCTAGTTCGTATTTTTGAGGTATTGGTTTATTCTTTTCTCCTTTCCTTAAGTGTTTTTAAGAAAATAGGGAAAATGTGGAAAAATCCAAAATTTATAAAGTACACGACATGTACTTTGTCCACACGTCGTGTACTTTTGGCCGTGTAGGATGAGTACACAGTGCATATTGTCGTATCGGCGATGAAGGGTGTAGGAACCATATACACACCGTGTGGTGGTCCCTTAGACGCTATGTAGTCAGTCGGCAGGCGAATAGTAAGGCAATGGCCAGCTGTGAGACAACCCACGCCGTGTACATATGAAGACACTCTGTGTAGTCATGTCGGTAGGTGAACAGTGCCACGCTGGTAAGAAGCCTCCAAACGAAAAGTTTAAAAATGGAAAGTACACGTCGTGTACATGAGAGTACACACCGTGTACTTTTTTATTTTGGCTTAAAATAGGAAGTAGCCTCCCCATTTGGTAGAGGATGAATTTGAGCTATTTTGGAGCCAAAGGAGGAGGCTGAACCTTTAAAGATCCACCGGGTGTTCGTTTGGAATCTGTTTCCGCCTTGGAAGATCTTTTTGGAACCGCGTGGGTAAGCCCTCACTACTCTTAGCGTGTTGCTTACTAATTCTTCTCTTAATGGGAGTTATTTGAGGTTAAGAGAGTTTACATCTTCGTCAGATCTACATCGTAATTGGGCGTTTCAGGAACCGACGTTCGTGTATAGCGCTCGTTGGCGTATAAGGTAGGTGGCTTGGTGTTAATTTTTCCAACTATCGTGTTTTTTGTGCGTTTTTGTGCCATGAACCCATATTGGGGTGTCGTGCAGCTAAGGCCATTGCTATAATAACCACCTAGAATTGAATAGGTGATTAATCGTGATATTAAAATTCTGGTTGGGATCATTAGTTGGATCTGGATCCACCCCAGGGGTGTGTTCCACTGTTTATCCATTTGGCCTGGATACCTGAGGGTATTCCTTTGAAGTAGTAATTGTAGAATTTCCTCGAGAAAAATTTCTTGATTACTACTTGTTTACATGTTGGGCAAGGCCCGATAACCTATTTATCATGAGGGAGTTGTTGTGATTAGCCTGTGGGCGCTGCACTATTTAGCCTGGGGGCAGTAGATATTTCGCCCTGAGGGAAACTTCTTCCATGCATGAGGGAAATAGACACTATGCCTGAGGGTGACACTACCTATTCCTGAGGGAAAATTCTGTTATGCCTGAGGGAGGTTTCTTGTGTTGGATACTCCTTACTTGACGGTAGGGGTTTACTTGTCTGAGGTCGTGGATTGTTTACTTAGAAATGCATTTTGGTGATTTATAATATTAAATGGATTAAATGAATAATACAATGGAAATATAACTGTTATGTTAATTACTTTTGAGTACTGCTTATCTTTTTTCATTTTACTATTGAACACTATTGTTTCATGCTTACACGCAGTTGGGCACAGGACTTTAGTGGGTGCCTACAGAGATATATTTCTCACACCCTGTTTGGGCCATGCTTTTCAGCCCAAATAGATTACGTTTCTTCAGGTGTAGATAGGGGAAAGAGTCCCTATACAGGTACTTGACTGTTGCTGAGAAGTATGAGGGCATGGGACCGAGCCTTGCTCTCAATGCCGCTTCCAGTTGTTTTGCTTTTTTTTCTGTACTCTATATTTTGTTGTAATTTATTGATATATAACATGTTCTGGCTTTTTTCATAGAACTTTTGACATGTTGCATCATTCTTTAAATACAGTTTGTTATATCTACTATAGTTGTTTATTTCTGCTATGCATGGTTTACTTCTTCCACTGTTTGTTGTATGTTTTATTTCGTATTCCACTATTCTAGACTTTGAAAAATGAGGGCATAGTTTCCACACTATCAGAATTAGGCCCTCGCTACTAGTTGGCAGCCTCTGGCATTTGGGGAAATGCGCATGAGGTCACGTGGCAAACCGGGTTCGGGGCACCCGGAACCGAGATGTTACAAAGTGGTATCAAAGGGAGTTCTTTTCATTAACTTATTGTTTATAGCTGTAGTTAGGGATATGAAGAATGGTAGTTGGTAATAAACTGTGCTCGGGCGTAACTAACCCATGTATAGGGGAAATCCAATTTACCTCGTATTGCAATTTTAAAGATTTTGAAATTTACAGTTGATTTGATTTCAGCGTTGGGTGACGCACTTGTGATTGTGCTATTATATTTTAGTGATGGGTTCTATTTTAGTTAAAACCTGATGAGATGAGGGTATGCCATCTGATGAATCATATAGGCATATGCTAGAAATCACATTCCATGCATAGTTTCCATGCCATGTAGGTTCATTAGAAAATGCAACTTGTTGTGATAGTTGTTCTGCTATAGGAGCATGTTTTTGTGATAGCTGCTCTAAAAAAATACATGCTATGTGATATGGTAATTTTATTTGAGAATTTTTATAGAATGGACACCAAACATTGGTTTTTGGGGAGTATGGGCCCCCATTTACCGGAATTTGGTGGATCATTGGCTATTTATTTTGTTTTAACATAGATAAGATGTCAAAATTTGATTCATGGGGAGTATGGGACCTCACGGACCGGAATTTGAAATTTAGGTGTTGTTTTTCAGTGTTTTCTAGGTTATGGGGAAGTTTCTGAGGCATACTATCTAGAATCCCAGTATACATGCCGTGTAGTTCTTTAAACACACTATGTATGGACTTCTGTTCAGGAAGAAAAATAAACTTTTTGAGTACACACCGTGTACCCTAAGTACATGCCATGTAGTCTCTTCCTGTGTCACAAACCGTGTGGGTGGTGACACGGGGAAAGGGAAATAAGTTGGGAAAACACGCCGTGTAGCTTTTGCACACGCCGCGTAGTGTTGACCCGGAGTTTTCCCATGTGACAGACAACATAGACATAGGAGATCTTAAGACATACACGTCGTGTCCACTGTGGAAGACGCCATGTAGTCTGACCTGGGGACACGGTTGTGTAACTAACAACACGTGTCGGTGAACTCCTGTACAGAACATGCCGTGTCAATGATAAACACACCGTGTAGTGTGACCCGGGGACTTTGTCATGTAACTAACAACATGGGTCAGTGTCACCCCTCCATGAACATGACGTATACCTGTGGGACACGCCGTGTAGTCTTGTCCGAGGACAGACCATGTGGTGTTAGCTGTGTGGCTAGAAAACGTGAAGGTTTACACGTCGTGTGTGGGTGTAACACACCGTGTAGTGTCCAGCCGAGTAGTTGTCCGTGTCACAAACGACATAGGGAGTTGGAAAATAACACCATACACGCCGTGTAGAATATATACACACCGTGTAGTTTTTGTTGACCATGAGTCGTGTGGTTTAGCCGTGCAGAAGGACCCGGGTAGGGGAAGGGAAGTCAAGTACACGCCGTGTAATCAGTATACACGCCTGTTTAGTCTTGATTTGAAAATTTTTAAATGACATCTTCTCTTGTTCCTTTTGGGTTTCTTCTTTTTTGGTCTTAATAATCTTGAATCTAAGACGTGTTTTTCACCTTGTAGTGTCATGCCGCCTAGATGATCATGCGTTGTTTTCCAGGAGAGCGGAAACAAGTATACTCCAGAGATGGTGGGCTATGGGATACCAGTTGATCCTCTAGTAGAGCAAGATGCAGCACCAGCTGCTATACTGGACACAAGCGGGGAGGCACAGTTCTGTGAAGGCTTATTGCGGTTTATGCAGATCTTTCAGGGAGCACCGCCTGCTGCCACATCTATGGACGATCTGACTCGTATCTTTCAGTAGCAGCATCCGCCTACATTTTCAGGGGATGACGGACCACAGGCTGTGGAGTCTTGGCTGGGGTCGATGTAGACTATTTTCGATCATCTTGAGACGCCTCCAGGGCGGAGGTTCAAGATTGTGACTTATATGTTGTGTGATTCCACCAAGAGGAGGTGGGATGTTACCACCCAGTCATGCGCATTACATGGACATGGCATGGGAATATTTTCTAGAGGACTTATATGAATTCTTTTTCCCGAAGACACTGATGACAGATAGAACTCGAGAGTTCATAAATCTACAGTAGGGTGTTATGTCAGTGATGGATTACTATGCACATTTTACTGAGCATCATCATTTTGTACCCTTTCTGGTGGGTGATGAGACGTTGAGGGCCATACGTTTTGAGAATGGTCTTTGTTAGGACATCCAGGCACTGGTGAATGTTTTCAGGTTGCCTACTATACATGCTATTATGAACCAGGCGCTGATTACAGAGAGGAACCTGTGGGAAGCTAGTGGTGTGGGCCAGAGCGGTTCAGCACCAGTTACTAGTACTTTTTCTATGAGAAAGAGGAGGAGATAGATGGACTTCTATCAGGGTGGCAGTACCAGCAAGTCAGTTTCATCCGGTGGACCGGTCAGGTTCTACTAGTGTGGTATAGAGGGGCACAGGAGACCAGAGTGTCCACATGATCTAGTAGAGTGTCGAGCTTGCAGAAAAATGGGTCATCTGCAGCGTTTTTGTAGGGCGTTTCCACCAGTGGCTAGTGAGAGGGGTTCTATACAGACTTCGCGAGCAGGAGCAGGACCAGAAACTACTTACCAGTCAGGGACTGGAATACGTCCGGGTGTACATGCCGAGATGGTGGTTGTGGTCATGGTAGCTAGACACCAGGATCTCAGAGGCAGCACGGTGGGATAACTTAGGGTAGTCAGGCTATGTCACAGGGCCGTGACACTAGACAGACATATATAGTGAAACAGACCCAGCAGGAGCAGGATCTCCGGCCTTCAATAGTAAGGGGTACTATTTTAGTAGCATTTGTCTTATCTTCAGTACTTTTTGATATGGGTGATACACATAGCTTCATATCTGTACCTGTTGTGGAGATCCTTGGGCTCCGTGTTTCTACTTCTTCGGATATCATGACGCTAGAAACTCCGTTGGGGACTAGAACGACTGGTGTGTGTCAGTGCAAGGAGTGCCCCTTGAGGTTGGTGGGTGTCACTTCCTTTGGGACCTCTATTTCTTGGAGATGACAGCTTATGATGTCATTCTCAGGATGGACTTGTTGGTTACCTTTCGAGCCTTTGTAGACTACTATCGTCATAGGGTGTGTTTCACGTCACCAGAGGGCGGAGAGTTTCTGCACAAGGGTGACTGGGATGTTCAGGCGAGCCAAGCTGTACTAGAGCATCATGGGAGAGGTGGAGTCGCAACCCAGATTGCGAGCTTATATCTAGATGACCAGGGAAATTTTCAGACAGATTACCCTCCAGTGGTTGATCTTTTCAGGGATGTCTTCCCGGACGACGTTTCAGGTCTTCTTTCGGTGCGAGAGTTGGATTTCTCTATCCGCCTAGTGCCATGAGCAGCACCAGTGTCTATTCCTCCTTATAGGATGTCCACACCTGAGTTGCACGAGCTCAGGAGGCAGTTAGAGTAATTATAGGTGAAGTGTTTTATCCAACCCAGTACTTCTCCGTGGGGTTCTCCGGTCCTTTTTGCAAAGAAGGCATATGGTACCCTCAGACATAGTGTGCATTATCAGAAGCTGAACCAGTTGGCAGTTAAGAACTGATATCCTTTTCCAAGGATTAATGATATTTTTTATCAACTTCGTGGTGAACATGTGTTCCTAAATATTGAATTGAGGTCAAGATATCATCACCAGCGCGTTAGAACATCTGATATACCTCTCACAGCTTTTAGGAGAAGGTATGGTCTATACAAGTATACGGTTATACCGTTCAGACTCACGAACGTGCCAGTACTTTTCATGGATCTGATGAATCGTGTGTTCCATCCTTATCTGGATTATTTTGTGGTAGTATTCATGGATGACATCCTGGTGTACTCTCATACTAGACACGACCATGCCACCAATCTTGAGATCGTATTGAGTACACTGAGAGAGCATTGGTTGTATGATAAGCTCACAAAGTGACACTTTTGGATGCACCATATTCACTTCATGGTTCATATCATCTCGGAGGCAGGAGTTGAAGTAGACCCAGAGAAGGTGAGAGAAGTAGTTTCCTGGGACCAGTCTAAGAATGTGTTTGAGATACAGAGTTTCTTAGGGCTTGATAGTTACTACAGACGCTTCATATAGGACTTCTCCCGCTTAGCACTGTTGTTGACGGGTTTGACTAAGAAGGGTGTGAAGTTCGTTTGTCCAGAAGCTTGTGAAACAGCCCTTCATGACCTGAAAGGAAGGATGACATCAGCACCGGTCCTGATACATCACGAGCAAGGGAAGAGCTATATAGTTTACTATGATGCATCAGTTATTGGGCTGGGAGAAGTGTTGATGTAGGGTGATTGAGTTTTTGCATACGGTTCACGGCAGTTGAGGCCACATGAGAGGAATTACCCGACGCATGATCTCGAGTTGGCTGCATTTGTGTATGTGTTTCACTGTTGGAGGCATTATCTATTGTGAGAGGATTTTTTGGTTTTCACCGACCACAAAAGACTCAAGTATATCTTCCCTCAGTGTGACCTGAATCTGAGGCAGAGAAGGTGGGTCAAGTACCTGCAGTCCATTGATTTTGAGCTTGCCTATACACCTGGAATAGATAATGCAGTAGCTGATGCACTAAGTAGGAACACTCAGATACAAGCAGTGCAAGAGGCTAGTGGTGAGTGGCAGCTCATGGATTTGTTCTCTGAGATGCATCTGAAGGTGCATGACGGTCAGGGACAGACTTGTCTTTCCTATTTAGTTGTGACTTCTACCCTCCTGCATAGAGTCAGGATGAGATAACTGTCTGGTCCAGAAGACCTAGTTCTGCGGGAGTCGGTGGCAAGTGAAGACCCTCATCCTAGTTCCACTATAGGCGATGATGAGGTTCAGCGTTTCCATGGACGAGTGTGGGTTCCAGGGGATATATGCAAGGAGCTGATGTGGGAGTTTCATGCTTCAGTTTGGGCAGTTCATCCCTGGGTTACCAAGATGTAACGTGAATTGAGACGTCAGTACTGGTGGCCGGGTATGAAGAGAGTGTAGCTGGTTTTTTTTACGAGGTGTTCCACCTATCAGCAAGTGAAGGTGGAACATCAAAGGCCAGCTGGACTGTTACAGAAGTTAACCATTTCTGAGTGGAAATGGGATGATGTCGTGATGGATTTCGTGACGGGATTTATGAGGTCACGTAGAGGCAATGATGCTGTGTGGGTTGTTGTGGACAGACTCACGAAGGTAGCTCACTTTTTTCTAATCAAGGAGACCTTTGCGGTTGACAAGCTCAGAAAGATGTATATCCGAGAGATCATACGTCTTCATGGGGTCCCTTATTCTATAATTTCAGATAGGGATGCCCTCTTTACATCTCGTTTCTGGAATAGTTTTCATAGGGCACTGGGTACACAGGTGCTTCTGAGCACAACTTACCACCCTCAGACAGATGGCCAGTCAGAGCATATGATACAGGTGCTTGAGGACATGATGCGTGCATGCATCATATACTTTGGGGGATCTTGGGAGAAACATATACCCATAGTCTAATTTTCCTATAATAATAGTTTTCTAGAAACAATAGAGATTTCACCTTATGAGGATTTATATAGTAGGCCATTCCGATCACCTTTGTGATGGTTAGAGGCAGGTGAGGCAGATTTATTAGGGCTGCAGCTCGGGCAGGAGACTACTGAGCAGGTCCAGTTGATTCGGAAGCGGATGTCTGCCGCGCAGTCTCGTCAGAAGTCTTATGCAGATCACCGTAGAAAACCGTTGGAGTTCATGGTCTGGGATCAAGTTTTCTTGCGTGTATCGTCGAGGTTGGGACACAGAAGGATCAGGAGATAGGGTAAACTTTCACTGAGGTATGTTTGTCCATTTGAGATTCTGGAGAGAGTCGGGCAGGTTTCCTATCAGTTGTAGTTACCACAGCGGTAACGAGACATGCATGGCATCTTCCATATATCTCAGTTACACTGCTATCATTCAGACTCGTCTCACACCCTTCAGCCTGAGGAGGTTGAGCTTTATATGGATGCGTCCTTTGAGGAGCAATCAATTCGTATCGTTGACAGGAGCACGAAGGTTCTTTGATTCCAGTCAGTTCCTCTCTTATGGGTGCTATTGCAGCATGGCCGAGTGCAGGACGAAACCTGGGAGCGGGAGACCGATGTACGTGCTCAGTGGCTGGAGTTGTCCATGGCTACATCTTCACCAACATTGGAAGGGAAATTCGGGGACGAATTGCTTTAAGGGGGAAGTTTTTAAAAACTCGGTTCTTATTTTTGAGTTATAGGTTTCTTCTTTTCTCCTTTATTTAAGTGTTTTTTTTTTGAAAATATGGAAAATGGGGAAAAATCTTAAATTTTGATGGTACACGCCGTGTACTTTGTCCAAACGCCGTGCACTTTTGGCCGTGTAGGATGATTACACAGGGCGTGTGGCCATGTCGACAATGAAGGGTGTAGGAACCAAATACACACATTGTAGTGGTCCCTTACATGCTGTGTAGTCATTCGACAGACGAATAGTAAGGCGGTGGCCATATGTGAGACAAAAAACACCGTGTACTTATGAATACACGACGTGCAGACATGTCAGCAAGTGAACAGTGCCATGCTGGCGGGAAGCCGCGAAATAAATAGTTTAAAATGGAAATTACATGTCGTTTACTTTGTTTTTTTTAAAAAAATAGGAAGTAGCTTCCTAATTTGGTAGAGGAGGCATTTGAGCTGTTTTGGAGCCAATGGTAGAGGTTGAACCTTTGAAGATCTGCCGGCTGTTCATCTGGAATCTGTTTCCACCTCGGACGATCTCGTTGGAACCACGCGGGTAAGCCCTCTCTTCTCCTAGCATGTTGCTTACCAATTCTTCTCCTAATGGGAGTTATTTGAGGTTAATATAGTTTACTTATTCATCAGATCTACATCATAATTGGGCGTTTCTGGAACCGATGTTCGTGTATAGAGCTCGTTGGTGTATAAGGTAGGTGGCTTGGTGTTAATTATTCCAACTGTCATGTGTTTTGTGCATTTTAGTCCCACGAACCCATGTTGGGGTGTCGTGCGGCTGAGGCCATTGGTATAATGACCACCTGGAAATGAATCGGTGATTAATTGTGATATTAAAATCTTAGTTGGGATCGTTTCATGGATCTGGAACCACCCCCGGGGTGTGTTCCACTGTTTAGCCATTTGGCCAGGAAACCTGTGGGTATGCCTTTAAAGTAGTAATTGTAGAATTGCCTAGAGAGAAATTTCTTGTTTACATGTTGGGCAAGGCCCGATTACCTTTTCATCCTGAGGGAGTTGTTGTGATTTGCATGTGGGCGCTGCAATATTTAGCCTGAGGGAAATAGTTATTTCTGCCCGAGGGTAACTACTTTCGTGCCTGAGGGAGACAGACTCTGTGCCTGAGGGAACACTACCTATGCCTGAGGGAAAATTTTGTTATTCCTGAGGGCGATTTCTTGTGTTGGATACTCTTTACCCGAGAGTTGGGGTTTACTTGTCTGATGATGTGGATTGTTTTCTTAGAAATTCACTGTAGTGATTTCTAATATTAAATGGATTAAATGAATAATAAAATGGCAATATAATTGTTAAGTTAGTTACTTTTGAGTACTGCTTACATTTTTTCATTTTACTACTACACACTGTTGTTGCATGCATACACGTAGTTGGGCACGGGCCTTTGGTGGTTGCCTACTAAGATATATTTCTCACACCCTGTTTCGGCCATGCTTTTCGGACCTAATAGATTACGTTTTTGCAGGTGTAGATAGGGGAAAGAGTCCCTATACTAGTATTTGATTTTTACTGAGGAGCAGGAGGGCATGGGACCGAGCCTAGGCTCGCGATGCCGCTTCCAGTTGATTCGATTTGTTTTTCTGTACTCTTTATTTTTTTGTATTGTATTGATCTATAAAATGTTCTAGCTATTTTCTTAGAACTTGTGACATGTTGCATCATTGTTTATATACATTTGGTTATATCTATTGTAGTTTTTTATTTCTGTTGTGCATGGTTTTCTGCTTCTGCTGTTTGTTGCATGTTTTCTTTCGTATTCTGCTACGCTACACCTTAAAAAATGAGGGCATAGTTTTCCCACTATCAGACCTAGGCCCTCGCTGCTAATCGACAGCCTCTAATGTTTGGGGAAATGCACTTGAGGTCACATGGCGAACCAGGTTCGGGGCACCTGTTGAGTGGAACCTGGAACCGGGACGTTACAAAAACCAAGATGAAAACACACAACACTCATAAATATGATCAGGATGATTGCATGTCATTTATAAGACATTAATCCCTTATAAAACACCAAATTGTTCATCTATTAAAAAATTTTGAAACTACTTTATTCCATTTAAAAAAAACAAATAACCATTTTAGATATATAAGGTGAAAGAGAAGATGTGGAACCTTTTTAGAACATTGAATTTCTAAGAGAGGATCACATTCAAGCCCGCATCTTTTGAAATCCCATCTATTTGAGCACACTTTTTACCAATGGATGTACCTACATCCAATGAAATTCATGAATTAGTTTTCCCCAAACTATTTCCAAAGTAACAAATTGTCCTTTACAACTAGTACAAAAAACCATCTTATAATAAACAACCATGTTTCTCAATGAAAAAAAAATCCATTACATTTAATAAAAAATATCAATGGTCAAAAACCACCAAAATCATTCATCTCAACCTTTAAAGGCTCAATTAAAATTTTATCTAAATGACTGGTGTGCATGCTCATAGGAATAAACAAGGATTCTCTTGAAAATGTATTTTTTAAAATTCTACCAGTGAGAAAATAAGGATATAAAATAATTTTATTATTATAAATATAATATTTATTTTTAAAAAACAAATGAAACACCCAATAATTAAATTTATTCCATTAGAAAGAAAATGGACAGAAACAATTACCTCGATAAGGTATAGTGAAATGGAGCTTCAATGGGATAAATAATAAGTCCTCACGAAATAACAGAACACTATAGATCTAAAACAATGTTGATCTACAAATAAAACCTATCATATAGTGCTCATCCATGTGAGGGTTTTCAAAATGTAAACCATGAAATAGAGATGGGAAATGATAACGTATAAAAAAAGGACAAGAAACCCTAAAACTCACATTATAATCATATGAGATGCACCCATGGTGGAGGAGTAACTAAATAGAGGGAACTACATGGATCACTTTGTTTTACAAAAATGAACCAAGCGAGAGTTGTCTGATTTAGTTTTAAAAATGGGGAGGGGTAAGTATATGGTTTTTTTTATTTTTATTAAACTTGAAAAATCACACAGTTTTGCCACATTTTTTTACCAAATCGTGTGCCATCATTTTGGTATCTAGTACCAAATAGGCGCCCCCCTGCATGACCAACCCGCATGGTTTGACTAAACATAAACTAAAAGTGTGGTTGATACTACCAAGGAGAAGACCAAAATAATGACCAAGCAATATGGTTTGACTGAGCATTCTCAAAACATGATGTATCGTCTGCCAGAAACTAGGAAATTACACATTGGTAATTGGGTTGAACTGTAAGATTTCCACTAACCATGTCGTTCTTGTGTAGGGGACAGAATCTACACAGACATAAAAAACTAAAAAAATTTAACCATGAATCAATATAAACCTTGACATAAAATATCCTAGATTATGAAAAGATTAAAATAAAGGATTATCCAATGTCAATTTGTCATAATAATCCCCACCATATACACATTCTATAACCATAAATCATCAAGACGAATGATAACCAAAAATCAGGTACTTGCCGAATCAAAAAAATAGAAACTAGAAATCATCGGGTGACTATTCTCTCAAAAAGTCACATCTGAATGATAATGAATAAACCACAATATAAGGATTCCATAGAACACGAGATTGTTCTCCCTAAAATGAGAACTCAACTAGACCAGAATCATTAAAAACAAAACATTAACACCAAAACATAAACATGAAACCAACTATGAGGAATCCCTAAATACTGGGACCTGCAGGGTAAGGGACCTCCGTACTAGAACAAGATAACCTCAACCCATGGGATAAAAATACAACACCATTGAAACAATGATTTTTCCCGGTTGATCAAAGACACGTAAAACAATGCGAGGGTTGACCCATGAAAAGAAAATCCACCCACATAGTGAACCAAAGTCACCATGCTTCAATTCCAAAAAAAACCAAAGAATTTACAAAACATCACAGGTAAAACTGAAACCAACTGACATAAGGGAAAGGTACACTCATTGAATGGAAAAAAATTATATAGGAGCAAAAAATTAAAAACCACAATTTGGATCCTGGAATAAAAACATTGTCAAATTTTTACTATAGAATGATTAAATCACAATGGTAGAAAAAATAGAAAAAAGAAACATTTAATGTCTCTATCTAAACATGGAGAAAAATAATCAAGGAAAGGTTCAAAACAACCATGGTAACTCTTAATTGTGTGAAACCATCACACTAATTCTTGTGGTTGGAGCCCTGATGAGGGATGAATCCCCATTCTCATAGTGAATTACTAGAATCATCTAATAAAAATGTATTCTATCCGCAAAGTCTCCTAAATATATTATCCAAATGACCCGAGCGTCTGCAACGATGGAATATATTCCTAGGGATATGAAAACATGGTATTGAATTCTTAAACCGGCCACACTAGTGGCATACAACTGAATGGCCTGACGAAAAAATAATTGAACCAATGGAGGAGAATTTTTACATTAAGGTTCTTCTTAACCATTGTAATACCTCAATCTCCCATGGTACACTTATCCTTGAATAATAAAATAGCTAGAATTGTACACAACATCGAGTTCTAGCACACCACGACCAATCAAACAAGTCGTTTAGAAAGTAGTTATGAATAGTAATACCCACATTTAGAAAATTTAGAAAATTTATTTTTAAAATTGGACTATATTTTTGGATTCGGAATATAAAAATTAGATTCGGGTAAATTTTTGGTATTTTTCTAAAAACATTAAATTTTTGATGAATTATGAAAAAAATTTCATCATTGTTTAAAACTAACATTTTATTTAAATAATTATTTTTATAATTAAATTTATTTTTAAGACAAAATAGATACATAATACATATATAAACCCACAGTATTGGACTCATTTTATAATAATATTAGATATATAATTTTTTTAAAATGTTTTATCATCTTTTACTCACCTTCTACGAAAAATAAAAAATTTGAAAAAAATGTATTTTTAGAATTTCTATGAATTGAAATCCAAAAATCCAAGACTAAATTTTTTCATTTTTATAATAAATGTGGTTCAATGGGATGAAAATAATTTTTGGGTAATAGTAACATTTGAATTTTATTTACCACAGTTAAAAGTAAATATGATAATTAAAGGTAACAATGATATTTTAATTATCCCAACAGAAGTCCTAATTCTACTCGATATATGTATTTGGACCAAAATCATATTTAGGAATAAAATATGACCCTTTTTATTTACATAGATTAGAATAAGACATTTATTATAATTTATTTAATGAAGAGTAAAAAATGTTAATTTCAACATTTTTATAACTGATCAATTTTTAATATAGGGTTTAAAATATGTTATATTCGACTATAAATATTTTTTAAATGGGTGAATTTTTTTTATATCATGGTATTTAATTTATAATTTTTAGACATTAAATAATTAAATATATTTATGACACAATGACGATGAAGTAATTAACTTATTAATGAAAGATAAAAATAATTGATATTATAAATATTAAAATATATGTATATTGAGACATTTGACGCATTAAACGAAATTTATATGATAATATGACATTTTAGGTTTGAATAAATTAATTTTTTTCAATAAAATCATATTTTTATGACTTTCAAAAAAACTAAATACTAAATAGTGTCCAAATTGACATAAATTAATTTTTTAAAACAAATAATATATTATTAAATGATATAATATTCCTAGAAAAACGATTCAGAAAAAGGTCATATATAATGATATATATATCATTAATTAACCACTTTAGGTTATGTAGGAATTATATAGTATGTTTATTAACCATGTAATGAAAAAATACAAGAATTCACAGTAAAAGTTAAACTATTTAACTAAGAGTTAAATCCAAAAGATAAGGTTAATATGGTGACATAAACTTGTCTAAAACCTATTGGTTGAGATTATATCGACCGATCCCCATCTTATACATTAAATAAATCCATTTGGAGCTGTTTTTAATGGATAATGATTTTATAATAAAATAATATTTCGAGCTTCTTCTAAAGTGACACTTACCATTCCTATAAAAGGGTACTACCTCTTCTCTAAAAATCACATCTCCAAAGTTATTTAGCTCATCCAAAACATGCTCAAATATCCTCTTAACAACCCTAACTTCATCCTATTTTCCTCATATTGATCAGAAGTCCATCTTAAGAATCCCTTTTGATCAATCCAAAAGGAATCACCTGAAGAAGAGGTAATAATTTTACATCTTCTTTCAAAGTTATTTTCTTTTTCAATTCCTTTTTCATTATTGTTTCTATACCAAAATGATAAAACTAGTACATTATACATACTATGATGTTATTATAATTATGGTACCACTATATTCCTTATTCTATCTATACAATGACTTACAAATTCATCATACATAAGTATGGCTTACCATCTCCACGTCGTGGTGATGTTTGTTAATAAACACTTATTTGGATAGGTATAATAAATTGAATAATTGATTTAAATAATAAATATTACAAGTTAATGATTCCATGTTTATAATATAATGACCAATTACATATTATTTCACCATCAATAGAATGACATTGTCGCTCGTGGATATGTACGATTTACCGCCTCCTCGACGCGATAAGATTAATTTCCTCATTCACCATTCGATAATGATTATAAAAATATATATTATTAATATGTATGTAATATATGACGTAATAATTACCCAAGAAATATATATATACATATATACATATATCTCATACTCTTACATCCATTCAATATGATATGAAAACGAAAACATCATTTATGCATATGTATGGACTACTGTCTCCATGAACAGTGTCTCCATTTCATATTTCTATCTATTATAAATATTTGTAATATGAAAGTTTATAAACCATGATCTATGTAATACGATTTACATTTACAATTCAACACATGTATGATAAAGAACCCAATTATTACATGAAATGTTACTCTAACATGGAAATTATTATTAAATGGGTAGTATATAGTAATAAATAAATCATATATGATATCATAAAATATTTATATTGTTCTAGAATTTTTTAATAACCTACTATGGTCATTATAATGCTGTTAAACGTACCCTCGACTAATGGAAAGAACAAGGTAAGGGGTTTTCATCTCAATTTTCACTGCCGTGAGATTCAAGCTATATTTGCCACAATTTCACTTTGTGTGGCGTATTTACTTTAATTGAATGAATTCATATTGTAATATACATAATGTTTTGGGTATTTACATTTTCACTGTGTGATACTTCTTTCATGGGGTGTAATATTCGTATGGTAACAAATGAGAAAGGGAATTTCTAATTTTTTTATTTCCACTCATTGGGTTTTATACACTCATCATTGATTATTTTACACCAAGATTATGTGAGAAATAACTATTTATTTATCTATGTAGTACTTTTCACTCCCCTTTATGTGGATATACTTTTGATACACATAATCACTCTATCAATAAATTCCCATGTCATTGATATGAACTTCATAATGTTAATCTTAACTCAATTTCCATTCATTGAGATAATTATATATGTCATTGGTATTGTTTTTATATGAATATGTGTGAATGTCCTTAGATATATTTAAAATGAAAATACAATCATACTGAGTTTATTTATATTCTTCACACATAATTATTTCATTGAGTTATCCTTAATCTATGGATATAGTCTTTATAAGGTATTTCATCTCAATTTACATTCCATTGGATGTTTTTTATTGTCATACTCCAATACACTTTTATATGGTTTATATTCCATCCATTGACATATTATATCATGAATCCCTTTATTGTCATGATATTATAAATATTTGATTATTTGTCTTCAATCTTCTTTCATTTGGTTATAAACTCATTAACTAAAATATCGCTTTAAATGTTTTAATGATTTAATATTCTAAATCATTGTCATAAATATCCATGTTTCAAATATTATTTTAAGGATTTATTTATATAGAAATGAACATTTTAAAATAAAAAATATTATCAAAACATTCAATGTGGTATGGGGCACTTTATTTCAATAATCTATTTTAAACATCTTCATTGACAAATAATATGACATTCAAATGTTTTTATGAAAAATGGGATATTTATCACAAATAGTTTTACTGAAAATTTTTACCATTGTCAAAATTCTTTATTGTATTTTATTCTTTTTGTGGTTGATTTAATATAATAAAATCTTTTATATTTTATTTAATGAGTTATGTTTGAATGTGGATGTTCTATTTTTATATCATTCATGATTTGTAGTTAATATATAGACATTTCATATATGAGTTTCAATATGATTGTTTATATTATATTTCATATTTTTCATATGCAGAATGCATTAGACTTACTGAGAGACTGGTGGGGCCTAAAATAGACCCTTTTTTAATTGGTAGGTCTAATGAGACAAACTATTGTCTTGGCATAAGGCCTTGACCAAATTTACATTTAGGATCTCGAAACAAGGCATTTATATTGTGATTAAGATGTCTGGAATTATGCATTCCATCATTATTAAATTAGCTATTGATATTACATGTGATTATTCAACTAGTATATTATCTATGAGAATAAGTAAATGGAAATATTTAATTTATCTTTTCCATATTATGCATATTTTTATGTTTAAAAGTCTTGTGTTTTTTTCTTATACAATGCGTTAAATTTTTATGCTTATTTATGATAGTTTCTGCTATATTATTATCCTTACTGATAATCAGAACTCACTCATTTCTTATGTTTTATTTTTTCCAGGATGAAAAGAATAATATTTTGATTAACCTGTAGGAATAGGATTAGGGATATGAGTGTGATCAATGGGGACACAATGTTGTTGTTTTTCCATTTGATAATTTAATGTAAAACTTAAGAATGTATCTAGTAATTCCAAGGATACTCTACTAATTTGTCTTTAGGGACATGATCTCTTATGATCATTCCAATTTACTGTAACAATGTTCCAACTCCGGGTTATAGGGGTCACAAAATTATTATTTCTGTCCGAGAAAATTTAGTAAAATCCTTGTATACTAGATTTAGAAAAACACAGATTAAATAACACTACCGAATGATAGAATTTATAAATTAGTATAAAATAACATCCAAATTTTTTGGTAATGTATAATTTATGTGGGTTTTCAATGAAATACATCCTTGTATAGATATGTGTAGGTTGAGACACCTCTAGAACAGATGTACATCGAAGTTAAACTAGAAAACACTACATTGAGCGAGACTCAAATGAGAACTGAAGCACCGCAATGGACCTTGCTGGACTCATGGTTTCGACAATCTTGGGGGATATACTTAAGAGAATTCACAATTTCATTACAAACTGATTTGATGAATTTTAAAATAATATGAGAATAAATAACCTTAGTTAATCTTGAGGTGTTTTATATTGAAATTAATGTGTCACAATATTCTATAATTGATTTTATGACTGTTGTTACTCACACTATGATTTATGGGTTTACAAAAAGTTTCATTACAAGGAATTCAGAGTAACATTGAACATGATGTACATGGTGGGAACATTGGTAAATGTGAGTAATGAAATGGAATTTTTTTAGGTATGAAAGATATAGTGTTTGTGCCGAATCAGTTTTCAAAAAAATGATCAAAAACATATATACTAACCAACTCCCAAACTCAACAAAGAAAAAAATACGGAGAATGATATGATCTACAACAGTGGATACCATAGAGAAAGTAATTCTAAATTTCCATAATGTTGGAAATGTGGAAGGAGAAACCTAGGAATGTGTCTCAATGGAACAACTAAATGATTAATGTGTGTGAAAGAAGTACATAAAGTAAAGAATTGTTGAAGAATAATGAAGATTATTGTAGAGGAAAATAAAAATGACCTTCATAATTCATTTATAGTCATTTTACATAAATGTAGGGGACCTGGGCATTACCCGTCACAATGTGTTGTTCTATAGGATAACCTCTAACTCAAGGAATAACATATGTGGATATAAATGGATGGTGAAATGATTAAAATTTTTATTTCATTATTTTTGTGGGATTACCTTGGAATACATTTCTCTTATATGTGTAACCCAGATGTTTTTTATTTAAACATGATATTTTAGGGAGAATTATCATTTCTTTTGTGGATATAGTTATAATTAACTATTTGGGTTTATATGATCCTTGAATTTGAGAAAATTACCAGTTTTTTACTTTTGGGATAAAAATGATAGGTATGAGATAACATTTGTTGTTAAAAGATGTTATGGTTATTTTTGATGAATTTATCTAATTTTTGGGAATGTTATAAAATTATATAGTTTTTGAATAAGGATAACATTCCGACTGTGTGTCATCCTAGAACGTTATAAAAAGGCATGGGAATCAAACCCACAACCAATGTGTGATAGGGACTTATCACCTACCACCGGACTAGGTGAAGTCCATGGTTATTATGACAAATTAGTTTTAGTTAAATGTTTTTATGGATCAAGAATATATTGATTTTGGGAACATAATATTTATTAAAAAGATACTGTTATTATAAGAAAATGATTTTTTATTAAGAGCTCATGGTTATTTCAGTTGACGTTTACTCTTTTGGTAACACTATATGCCTAATGAAATTAGAATACAATGGGATTTCATTTGTGGAGTAATGGTTGAAATTTAATTTTGGAAAGAATCTATGTTTTATTGAGGACATATAAAGATTTGGTTTATTTATGGAAATGACAAAACCTATAATAGAGATTATGTGATTAGGTTAATTACTTTTCATTGTGAGATAATAAGAGTAGTTGATGTTTTTTGGAGATAAATGTTATGATTTTATATGGAATACAATGTGATTAAATACTTCTGAGTTTTGTGTTTGATTCATAGTTTGGATTATATTGAAATATTTTATGGACAATTTTTTATTGGATGGTCTTTGTTGATCTTTGAGTATTGTTTGATAAAGTTTGGGTATTAGAAGTATAATTTCTTTTTATAAAAGATTAACATTTTTGGGAACTATTTGATCTTGTACTAACCATTTTGGTTTTGGTAAATGTATAAAGGCAGTGGAAATATATAGTTTATCTTTTTTGGATTAAGTGATTCTCTAGGAGTAGACTCCAGCACGTCAGATGTGTCCAAGTCATCTTGAAGATTGATCATTTGAAGAAATGATGAGTGTTTGGTATAAATTTATTGAAGGATGGAAATATACTTGAAAATTAAGTATATATACTTATTTTCATAGTAAATATCATATATAAATCCTCAAAAATTATGAAAGGGAACCTAAAACAAAAAAATGTTGTCTGTTTACTTTTCTTACTAGTGAATAGAAGACCATTTAACTTATCGAAATTTTGTATTTTTCTTATTATTAACTTTATCCTAATCATTTCTTCAATCACTCTCCATCAAAAAATGACACTTATTTTGTCTTCCATATCCATTTTTTCCTTCATGGAATGCTATTATGTTTTATCTAGAGTGACATTTTTACCTCTCTTTCTTTCTTTTAATGTGATAGTTTTATTGTCTCTCTTTCAATGTTGGATTTCAACAAAGTTGTTTTGAAATGTCAAACTCAATGTTCTATTTCTAATATTAACATTTGGGGATTAAATTATTAAAATTATGGGAGAATGAAACACCCTAATAATCCATGGTATGCTTCTCCTTGAATAATAAAATATCTTGCATTGTACGCAACATCATGTTCCTGCACACCACGACCAATAAAACTAGTCATTTAAAAATCAGTTATGAATAGGAATATCCCCTTTCTGAAATGTTATAAATTTTATTTTTTAAATTATACTACATTTTAGGATTCAGAATGTTAAAATTATCAAACAGTGAATTTTTGGTATTTTTATGAAAAAATGTAATTTTTGACGAATAGTGAAAAATATTGTGTTATTGTTTAAAATCGACATTTTATATAAATAATTATTTTAAAATTTAAATTTATTTTTAAACCAAAATTTATACATAATAACTATATTAAGATAATATAATTCATGGGAGTTATTATATATTAAAATTAGATATATAAAATTTTATTGAATATTTTATCATATTTTACCCACCTTTTAGGGACATTAGTAAATTTATATAAACATAATTTTACCATTTATGTAATTTGAATTTTAAAATTCCGTGAGGCACAGTTGTCATCAGCATGTAAAAAGTTATTTAATGGGAGGAATTTTTTTTGTGAATAGTAACTTTTGAATTTTTTTACCACGACTTAAAGTAAATAATGTAATTAAAGCTGAAAATGCTTTTATAATTACCCAACAGAATTACCAATTCTAATTTATAATTGTATTTATACAAAAATCATCCTTATCAATATTTTTTGATCATTTTTATCCACATGTATTAGATTAGAACATTTTTTATATTTTATTTAAAGACGAGTTAAAAATGATAAATTCAATGATCAATAACTATACAATTTTTAATATTGGGTTACACCGAAAGTAAACATGACTATAAATATTAACTATAAAGATATATAAATTACAAAAAAATGGTATTTTATTTATAATTTGTATACATTAAATAAATAAATTTATTTATGTCACAATGATGATTCAATAATTACTGTGTTAATGAATGATTACAATAATTGATATTATAAATATTAAAAAAAATTGAGACATTTAATAAAATCTATGAATTTTATCCGAAAATATTATATTATAGAGTTGATTTAATGAATTTTTTTGATGAAATCAGTTTGATATGAATTTCACAAAAACCAAATACTAAATTGTGTCAAAATTGACTAAAAATATTTTTTTAAAATAATATTATATTGTTAAATGATATAATATTCCTAAAAATATAAGGACCGGACAAAGAATTTATATAATTATAGATATATAATTAATGAACCACATTAGGTTCTATTGTCATTTTAAATGATCTTTATTTACCATGTAATAAAAAATACAAGAAGACATGTTAAACATTAAAATACTGAACTAAGAGTTAAATATAAAAGATAATGTTAATGTGGTGACCCAAACATGTATATAACATTTTGGTTGACATGATATAGAACCATAAACACCTTATAATTGAAATAAATTCATTTTTATACATTATAAACCTAAAATTATTTTATAATAATATAATATTTCAATCTATTCATAAAGTGACCCTCACCACTCTTATAAAAGAGTAATATCTCTTCTCTCAAAATAACCCCTCCAAATACTTTAGGCTCATCAAAACGATGCTAAAATATCCTAAAAATACTCTCAAATCAATCAATATGCCTTAAATTTATTATAAAGGTAACCTATAGATTCCATTTGATCAAATCAAAAGGGAGCCCCTGAAGAAGAGGTAATAATTTCATCACCTCTTTCAAAGTTCATTTCTTCTTCCACTTCCTCTATTGTTGTTGTTTCCATACCAAAATAATAACTCTAGTTCCTTATATATGATGTGGTGTTATTATAAATATTGTAAAACCATATTAATTATTCTATTAATCCTATTAATGACATAGTAACCATATGTGTATATGTACGGCTAACCTTCTCCACGTCGTAGTGATGTTTGTTATTTAACACTTCATTTTTTGGATGGGTATAATAATGACTATAATTTATGTAAATAATAAAAATAAAATGTTAATGATTATTTATATATATTATATGGTGAAATTAAAAAAACTCCACTATAAATATAATGATATTGTCGCATGTGCATACGTACGGTTTACTGTCTTCCTGATGCAATGATAATCATGTCCACATTCAACATTTAATTGTGATTACAAAAATATATATTAATAATAAATATTTAATCAATGAAATAATAATTATACTTGAAATATATAAATATATAAATATACACATATATCAAATTAACGTAATTCCATTCAATTAAATATGAAAATTGAAGTTGCGTTTTTGCGTATGTACGGACTACTGTCTCTACGAACGATGTTTTCATTTAATGTTTATATCTATTATAAATATTTATAATCAGAATTTATATTATATATAAATCATGTTTTATTATCTCGATGTATATAAATAATTATCTATGTAATATGATCGAGAATATAATTTTAATACACGTATGATACAAAAATCAATTATTACACAAAATATTACTTTAAAATGAAATTATTATTAAATGGGATGTATAAACTAAAAAATAACTAATATATAATATCATAAAAATTAATATGGTTCTGGTATAATTTAATAACCATCTATGATCATTATACAAGAGGATAAACGTACCCTCTACTAAAATAAAGTACAAGATAAGGAGTTTTCACCTCACTTTTTATTCCCTTGAGATTCATTCTATATTTTACACTATTTCCCTTTGTGTGGTATATTTACGGCCTTTGATTTAATTTATTGTGTAACATACTTAAATTTTAGGGTATTTACATCTTTATTGTATAATCCTTCATTAATAGGTTGTATGTTTCATATGTTACAAAATTAGAAAGGTAATTTATGATTTCAATTTCCACCCATTGGGTTTAACACATATTTCATTTATTATTTTACTCCATGGTTATGTGTCAAATCACTATTTATTTATTTAAGTTGAAATTTATACTCCCCATTGTGTTGATATAATTTTGATACACATAATCACTCCATTAATAAATTCTCAATTCATTGATATGTACTTGATAAGGGTAATCTTAACTCAATTTCCATTCATTGAGCTAGAGATCCAAGTCATTGGTTTTGGTTTTACAAGAATATGTGTGAAGGTATTCTGATTGACTTACACTAAATATCCAATAGAATTGTGTGTATTTATACTTTTCACACATAATTATTTCATTGATTTACCACAAATCTAAGGATAATATCTTTATTATGCATTTCATCTCAATTTACATTCCATGGAGACTTTTTTGTTGTTATACGCCAATTCACATTTATATGGTGTATATGATGTCCTTTGACATATTATATCATGAATCCATTTATTCTCAGAATATTATAATGTTATTATTATTTTTATTCATGTATAACTCATTTGGTTAGGAACTCTTTAACTAAAATATCATTTTTTGATGGTTTTAATGATTTATTCTTATAAATCATTCTCATTAAAGTCCATGTTTTAAAAATGTTCTTAATGACTAATTTATATGGACATGAATGTTATAAAATTAAAATTCCATTCAAAAGATTCAAAATTATACGGGAAACATTGATTCAAAATTCTCTTTTAAATGAATTATTTGAAAAATAGAACGATATTAAAATGTTTTCAAGAAAAACGGGATTTTTCACTCAAATAGTTTTTCTGATAATTTCCATCTATGTCAATATCCTTCATTTTATTTTATTCTTGATTGAGGTTAGTTTATTAAAATTCAATCATCCATATTGTATTTAATGATTTATGTATTATTGTGGATGTTTTATTTTTATACAATTAATGGTTGGTTGTTAAATTATTGAAATTTCTTGTGTGAGATTTAATAAGAATGTTTAGATTATAGTTCACAATTTTCATATGAGGAATGCATTTGAATTATTAAGTGACGGATGAATCCCGCTATAGCTGTAACATACCAGGTAAATAAATAACAAGAGAATTTTCATATTTATTAATATTTGTGAATTAAATATTAAATCTACATTAAATGGGACAATATGTTCGACGACGTACCCAATACACAACAATGAGTTTCTTTGAAATCTTACGTTGCACACAAATAATATAATATTATTATTTTAAATAGTAGTTAATTCATCACCGTTGTATTGGAGGGAATTAATAAAACTAACTAAAATATTATTATATATGTTTTTTGAATATTTTTACATTTATCTAATAAAAGTTATAGGCTCAAAATAAGTAATGATTCAATTTTAAGCATAAATACTCTAATATTCACTAAAAGTTTGATTTACTACCTTTTAATGGAGATCCCTCAATAAATCCTATTTTTTCACTTTAATATATTCTATTTTAAAAAATAAAATTCTTCATTAGAATCGGGTCTCCAAAATTTACATTGGATGGAATTTTGGGATTTTTCTGATAATGTTCATTTTTTTATAAATAGTGAAAAATAATGTATTTTAATTAAATACAACATTTAAATATAATTTATTTATATAGTTATATTATATATTTAATTTGTTATAAATTTAAATTAGAATATATTTTTAAAATTTATTCTAAAGTATTTAATTGGAAGTAATTTCATTTTGAAATTGGAGATAAACAAGTGTCAATATTTTGATAGTTATTATTTCTTGAAAACACGCTACAGGTTTTAACAGCGGGAATTAATTTAAAATTAATCTAGGCCACTTCTGTGTTTTGAATATGGAAATATGGATTCCATATTTGGAATAAGTAGGTAAAAATTTTGTAAATAAGTAACTTTTATTTTTATATATTTTAAATATTTACTTTAGTAAATATTTTATTTACCATGATTAAAACATAAAAATAATAAAAAAGGGTAAAATATAAAATTATAATATTATTAAATTACCCTACCAAGAGTCCTAATCCTATTGGATGAAACATATCCGGAAATGGGCATCCTTTTATCGAATTTGGGAACCCATGGATCCACATGGGAGTTATAATGACACGTTATATTAATTAATTTAAAGTAAAGACAAAATGACATAAACAAATATCTTTTAGTAAATAAATATTAACAAAAATATATATAAGTTATCTTTTCGACTATAAATTATATTTGGAAATATATAAAGATTTCCCACATCATGTTATTTTTTTATTATTTTTTGACATAATATAAATTAAATTATTTATGACATAATTGTGATGCAATATTTACCTTATTAATTAATGATATAAATAAATAAGATTATAAATATTAAAACAAAATCCAAAACCTGTCCAATTCCTATTATATTATTTTATTTCGACCATGAGTAATTTTAGCTTTGATTTTAACGAATATTTTACCTTTTGAAACTGAAGATGAGGTTATAATAAAATAATTGTTTCAAAATTATTAAAGAGCCCCTCCTCTCCCTTATAAAAAACCCTCACTTCTAATCCATTTCGTACACTTTTAAATACTTTGTCTCAAGAAAAACCTTCTCCAATAATCTCTAAATATCCATTTATTTATCCTATAATCCTTATATTTGGTATAAATTACTTCAAGAAACAATTTCAATTCAAACTAAAGGGAGTTAACCGATTTAAAGGTAACGTCTTTTCTAAAGTTATTTTATTTTATTTTACTTATCCAACCCCATTACCTATTTTTATTCCTTTATTTTTTAACATAAATAGTATCTTGAATATTATAGGATGTTTGTATGAGAAGGATTTGAACTAAATGTACACACACCACCATTTAATGGGTAAAGAACATAATGTTTCTCTGGATGGAAAACTAAATTCTCACCAAACGATGATTGTTCAATTAACTCCTACCACCTCTCATGGTTGTAATTATGATGGTAATTTATATATATATATGATATATATTATGATTATGTTTTCTTTATAATTTTGTTTTTTCATTTATATCATACCTTTATGGTTTCCATAATGGGTAAACGCGATAATTTCATTTTAGGAAGTGAGGACTACCACCCCCTCATAGTGATATGACTCGTTAATGCCTTATGTGGGATATATAATTGATGGAGTTAATGATATTATATATGATATTATACTGTAATTATACAAGGAATGTTTCCGACCGAGCGTAGTCGATCCTAGAAAATATATTGAAAAAAAAATGCATAAGTTTCAAACAGAGTTGTCGTACAAAACTACCACCAAAAAAGGGAAATGACAAATTATAGTCATCCAAATAGTATATGGTCCAAAGACCTACACAAAATAAAGACATAAAATCTCATAATACCCTTATAGCACATCCGTCACAATCCACTTGCACCACCCTTGGAAAACTCCACCTCCCTAAGTCGACCGCCCTACAATTAGACTGCTGGATAGCACCGAAACTAAAGAATAACATGCTGTTGACCCGCATTCCAAGGTCGAAACACCTTCCAAGATAAATGATGACCTAGCCGACGCCTCCGACAAAGACATGTCCCAAAGTCACCACCCTCATCCCGTGGTGGTCAACAAAGTCCTACACATGATCAAATGCCCGTCGCCATCGTGCTCGCATAAGGCTTGCACTCCCATCACCGTCGAGCCGGAATAGTTCTGACACCAGCGCACTGCACACCCACTGCATCGAAAATGTCACACCGACTGAAGATAATAGTCTACTCAACGATGTCACATGAAAATAATACCAAATCCCATGACCCGCTGTCCGGGTCCATCAATCAAAATCACCTCGGCCCGCACCATACGGTCTCTGAAAAATCTTACCCACCAGTCGGAACCCCTCGCTGGTGAGAATAGCTCCATCAGCGATCCATCCCCCCACAATTAGAGATGAAGAGCGGTCACCGGGATCCCAGAATAGTCTCACCCCACCATCCCTATCCATCGCCCACCACCAGGAAAGAACAGATGATCGCTTCCAGTTAAACTCATAACCACCATATGACATCTCCAAACAGCACCTAATATCACTCAAAACCTGTCATCGCTGGTACTTCGGTCGACCCGCACTACTCCGAGGTCCCTGGCTGCATTTCAACAACACACACCACTGAGGAAATTCCAACAACACACTGGGAGTACACACAAAATCCATCGCTGGCCGAAGAAGATCATCACCCCCATTCGGGGTACAAACCAACATGTCAGAGTCCCTTATCTCAGAATCATTGTTATGCAAATCTATTCTCTTTCTCGAGGAGCAAAGGGAAATAGATCATTGCGCTACACCATATCATCCGATCTAAGATTATCATATAAGCGATTTTCATAGAAATCGCCATAAATTGACAGAGAGAGAAGCTCTCCTCTTGAGAGAGAAGCCATATATTAAATTTAATACTAATAATAAATTATATATTACTGTATTTATAATATACCTATTAATCAATATGCTTTCATTCTATTAAATACTAAATAGAAATGAATGTAGCGTTCATGCGTACGTACGGCTTACCGTGTTAATGAAAGGTTCATTTCATTTCTAATCTCCAAATGATATGTACTAAAATAAATACATGTATATACAGGATATATATGATATATATGATATCTACATCATTAAATTCATTCTGATGATAATGGAGTACTGACCACATGGTCAAATTGTAAATATAACTAGTTCATTTTTAACTCAAATTATGAATATCAACAAAATGTCTGATATGATCTCAAATAATTAAGTAACAGTTACTGAAAGGTAATAAATGATATAAAATTAATAATAAACATTAAAAAGGTTATTAAACAAGTAGAAATTAAATTATTATTATTGTTCAGTAAGAACAAGGAAAATACGAGTCATGTTGGACATGAGGTAAGAGATTTTTATCTCACTTTTAATTCTGTTAGACTTCCATTGTTTGCCACTTATTTATTGCATCTGGTGTATTGTGTACTGAAATTTGAAATATATTATCACGATCCTATTAATATTAGTGGTATTATGAGATTAATTTGGTTGTTATTAACTTTTTCTCATACGAATCGATTGATTACAATGTGGTAAGGTTTTTCATCTCACTTTTTATTCCCATGAGATTCGTGCTATATTAGACACTATTTCCTTTTCTGTCATGGATATACTTCCAATGATTGTATTCTTTGATTAATATAATTTAATTTATCGGTACTTACGTATTAATTGTGTGATCTTTCTTTCATGGGGTGTATGTTTCGTAAGATACCAAATCGGTAAGGGAACCATTCACCCTCCTCTTTTTAAAAGACTTCTATTTGTAATGTCTTTTAATTTACATATTAGTATGTCGGGATATGTTCTTCTATATCATTATTGATGTAAATTTTATTTCCAAGTCATGAGATATTCTTTTCCCTCTCATCAACTTATTTTATGAATTTTAAAGGGAATTCGTTAGGCTGTAGAATTTCTATAAGAAAACATCTTAACCCAATTACAATTTTTGGGTTAAATATCTACTTCTTGATTATGTCATGCTATGAATATGTGTGAATAACCTATGATTGTTTTAAAAATAATATCCACTTATATTGAGTGTGTTTATATTTGTTACACATAATTATGTAATTGATTTATCCCTCATCTAAGGACACATTCTTTATAAGGGATTTCGTCTCAATTTATATATTCCATTGAGACGTAATTATTGATATGGACCAATTCACTCTTATATGGTTTATATACTATCTTTTGGAATATTATATCATTAATAACTTTATTATTATGATATTTTTATTTGACAGTAAATGTTATTTCTCAATTATTTGTATTCTAGGGCCTCTAATTTTGTCAAAAACTCTTTAACTAAAATATTATTTTAAATGTTTTAAAGGTTTATTCTTCTAAATCGTTCACATTAATTTCCATGTTTAAAAAATGGTTTCAAGGATTCATTCATATGGAAAATAATTTTTTGAAATTGAAATTTTATTAAAAAATATTCAAAGTGTAATGGGACACTTTGATTCAAAAATCTCTTTATTTAATTTTTTAAATGGTTTTGAAAATGTTTTAAAAAAAGATTTGATTTTGTCATTATTCTGAAATGATATATTGTCATTGCAATGCGGAAACAATATCTTTCAATTATGTTTGTTATATGGGTTATGAATAACATATGTCTATTGGGCATTGTTTACATATACGGGTGGTTCTATGATAAACCTAGGGCAGGTGAGCCTGAGATAGCTCTCTAATGCTTTGGGTAACATGACATAGGTAAACATTAATGTTTCTCATAAGAGATTTGTAGAATATTATATAAGGGTTATTACAAATATGACTCCCTCTATATCCATGATGTATATAGTGTATGTATGTTATTTATGCCGTAAGTTACCTTTATGATTTATGATTTCTATGTGTTGTTCATAAGTCTTACGATTTCATGAGGAATGTTAGGTTTGAAAATTATGGTTTCATTGTTTTATATTTATTGATTGGATAATGTTTTCATTCCTTATTTTATATTCTTTACTGATCTTTTTATGCTGATCCCATTTTTTTGAAATGTTTTCCACAGGACATAATGATGAATAATGTTCTTAGATGTGATCAAGGAAAATTCATCATGTCTTAAACATGGAACTAGACATGACTATTTTTACATGAGTTTTTATTTTATTAAAAAAATGGATACTGAATAAAATTGTCTACATGTAATATTGATGTTGTTATTTTAATGTTATGAACTAATTATCTAAAACTCTTAACCTGAAAATATCATCAATGTAAATTATCCATATAATTCAAGATTATGTAATGTTTACGGCTAGGTCCTTATCCTTGGTATCAGAGGTTGGTTTATAAAACATTATTTATTAAAATTCTTTGTTAAACACATGGTTTGTCCCTATGTCTATTATTTTAGTTAAATATTTGTTTTATAACTTTTTTCTTATCAAGGATAGAATTTTACAAATGGAAGGAAGAAGATATCAAATGACATTCCTATCTATTCCCAATGAAATGCTTGTAATAATTATTGTAAAGTCGTGTTTGGATGATTGTGAACCCTGTTATAACATAGAACTCACTTCGAATAAATTGTTTAAGATAACAAACACCTCCACTATACTCCTATATCATCGTGGATCATGGTTTGTATTTAATCAAATCATATTTTCACAATATTCTCATATTTTCAGGAAAGGTAAATATTTTCATGGAATTTCCAAATATTTTCCCTTATCACAAGATTTTGAAGTGTATTATGATTTTGAAAAAGGATATTAAGAGGGAGACACTTGTGCAACCTATTTATATTTGATTTTACTATATATTCTCTTAGAACATACATATGGTATTTTAAAGGGACCACTAATTTAATGTTTCCACTCATATTCAGTCCGACTGTTTTATTGAAATCATGTTTTATCTGATTTTTTGAAATTATTTGTCATATATCAATATTTTGAAAAACTATTTTTCTATTGAAACCCATATAATCCATGTTGTACATGGTTTATTTTGATGATGGAAGAAAATTATTTTAAAGGATCTATAAATCATTTTTGTAAGGCATGGACCTTCTACCTACATGAACCAGATAACAATGAAACCAAGTAGACACCATGATCATGGTATGATGTTCTTTATTCTGGGGATCATTTCATTTTATCATATATTGTTGGAATTAAAAGAATGAATAAATATATAAGATATCAAAAATTAAGATGTAGATATCATAATGAATTGGGATGAAAATGAGAGGTATAATGAAACCATTGAGGTTAAATCATGTTAGGGTTATTTATGAGTTTCATAAAAAGGACAACATGAAGACCGTGTGAAAACCTGTCATGTCAGACAAAGCTGCGGGAATCGAACCCACAACCAAAGTGCGATTGATATTTATCACCTACCACTAGACTACGTGAATTACCTTGTTAGTATGACTTATTCTTTTTAGTTAAATGATTTTATAGATCAAGAATAATTTGATTTTGGATCTTATATTTTATCAAATTTATATCCTTAGTATTATAAAATGATTTGGTGATTAAGTGATAAAAGTGATTTTGGAAGAGGTTCTCTCTTTTAGGTAATAATATATACTAATGAAAAATGGAATACTATGGGATTAAAATTTTGGGGTAATGGTTGAAATATTATTTTTCGAAGAATTTATGTATTATTTTGGAAATATGGATTTTTGGGTTATTTATTGAAATGACTAACCTATCTAGAGAATATGTGATTAGGTTAATTTCACTATAGTATGATACTATAAGAGTAGTCGATGATATTTGGAGATAAATGTTAATATTTACTATGGAAGACTATAGGATTAAATCCATATGAGTATTGGGTTTCATTCTTAGATTAGATTATTTTGAATAATTTTAAGGACAATTATTTATTGAATGGTTTTTTTGATCTTTTGGAACATTTTTTGAATTTAGGATATTAAGAGTAGTAATTGTTTTTAAAAAGAATTATCCTTTTTGTGGATTATATGATCTCGTACTAACAATTTTGGTTATAGTTGATGTTTAAAGACAAGGGAAATATATAGTTATTCTTTGGTAAATTATGTGATCTCTATAATATGATTCATGTGGTTTTTATGTGACTTTGCCTTTTTGAATGATTATTACTTGGAGAAAATATTACTTTTTGGTAGAAACTTATTAAATGATGAAACTCTACTTGAAGTTTAGTATATTTCATTATGTTTTTTTTTTATGTAGTAAATGAATTCCTCAAAATTATGAAATGGAACATAAAACAAAAACGTTTTTGTTTTATGTTTCTTACTGGGAAATCAATGATTGTTTAACACATCATATGTTTGTGACTTTATAGAGGTTAACCTTCTCATAATCATGTTTTCTACCACTTTCCATCAGAACATGAATAATTTATCTCTCTTTTATCTCCATGTTTTACTACATGGAATCTGAGTATGGGTTATATTGGGTGACCTTTGAACTTTTCTTTCATTCTATTAAAGTTATAGTTCTACTGACTTTTTTTCGATGTGGGACTTTTAATGAAATTTCCAATCCCAGTTTTAAAATTTTGAGGACGGAATTATCAAAAGGGGGGAAGGATGTAACATCACAGGTAAATAAATAACCTGAAAATTTTCATATATATTAATATCTATGAATTAAATATTAATTCTACTTTAAAGGGTACACTATGTTCGACAGCGTACTTGATACACAACATTGGGTTTTTCTTTGAAATCTTACGTTGCACACTAATAATATAATACTATTATTTTAAATGGTAGTTAATGCCTAGCCATTTTATTGGAGAGAATGAATAGAACTAACTAAAATATTATTGTACTTGTTTTTTGAATATTTTTTAATTCATCCAATAAATTTGAGAGGCTCGAAATAAGTAATGAATTTTATTTTAGGCATAAATACTCTAATATTCACTAAATGGTCGATTTACCGCCTTTTAATGGAGAACCATTTTAAAATCTAGTTTTCCCACTTTTATTTATTATATTTTATAAAATAAAATTATTATTTAGAATCGGGACACCAAAATTTACTTTGTATGAAATTTTGGTATTTTGCTGATATTGTTCAATTTTTTATGAATAGTAAAAAATACTATATCTTAATTCATAACTGCATTTTAATCTAATTTATTTTTATGGTAATATTATCTTTTAAAATGTTTTTAAAGTTAAAGTAGAATATATTTTTACCATTTAATTTAATTTTGGTAATTGGAAGTAATTTCATTTTGAAATTTGACATAAAAAAGTGTCAATCTTTTGATAGTTATTATTTCTTAAAAACGTGTTATTTGTTTTCACAGCGGGAATTAATTTTCAATTAGTTTATTCCACTTATATTTATTGAATTTGGAAATATGTATTCCATATTTTGAATCAATAGCTCCAAATTTTGTAAATAAGTAACATTTATTTTTAGACATTTTAGTTATTTACTTGAGTAAATATTATATTTACCCTGATTAAAAGGTACGAATAATAAATAAGGGTAAAATATAATATTATAATAATATTAAATTATGCTAAAATGTGTCCTAATTATATATTATGATACATATCCGACCATGGACATCCTTGGGTTGAATATGGGACCCCATGAAGCCACATGGGATTAATAATGATACTTTATATTAATTAAATTAATGTAATGACTAAAATGACAAAAAAAATATCTTTTAGTAAATAAATTTTTACATGAGGTTATATAAGTTCTCATTTCAACTAAAAATATTATTTGGTAAGATAAGAATATTTCATACATCGTGGAATTTTTTTAGTATTTTTGGATATAAAATAAAATAAATTATTTATGACACAATAATGATGAAATATTTAACTCATTAATAAATGATTTAAATAAATAAGATTATAATTCTTAAAACATTATCCAAAACCTATCCAATTACTATTGGATAATTTTATTTCTCCCATGAGTAATATTATATTTGTTTTTAACGAATATTTGTCCTTTTGAAACTGAAGATGAGGTTAGTATATTCAATCATTCCTAAAGAGACAGTCCTCTCCCTTATAAAAATCCATCAATTCTAACCCATTTTTTACACATATAAAGACTTTGGATCATAAAAAATCTGCTCCAATAAGCTCCCAAGATCCATCTCTTCCTCCTATTTTCCTGACCATAGGATGAATACAATTGAAGAATCCCTTTTGGTTCAAACCATATAGAGTTACCTGATATAAAGGTAACATCTTCTTTTATGTTCTATTGTTTTATTTTACTACTCCAACCCCCTAAACTCTTTTTATTTGTTTATTTAATAATGAAAAGTATCCTCAATGTACTATAATGATTTTATGTTAATGATTCAAAGTACACCTACACACACGTCCATCTAATGGGTAAAAACATAATGTTTCTGTGGATAGAAAAATAACGCCTCACGAAACAATGATTGTTCAAATAACTCTTACAGCCTCTCATGGTAGCCATTATGATAGAAAATTATTTATATACGATATATATTATTTTTATGATTTTTTATGCTTCTGTTTTTCTCATTTATATCTTATATTTATGGTTTCCATAATGGGTAAATGCGATAATTTCATTTTAGGAAGTACGAACCACCTCCCCCTCAACGTGATATGACTCATTAATGCCTTATGTTGGATGTATAAAAGATGGATTTAATGATATTATATATGATATTATACTTTAATTATAATATACATATGTATAATTAAGTTTTAATTCCATTAAATATTAAATAGAAATGAAATTAGTGTTCATGTGTACGTACGGCCTACCGTCTCCATGAACGGTGCATTTCATTTCTTATCTCCAAATGTTATGTACTAATATACATACATGTATATAATAGATATATATGAAATATATAATATATAAATAATTAATATAATTATGGAGATAATGTAGTATTGACCACCTGGACAAATTTTAATTATAACAAGTTCATTTTTAACTCAAATTATGAATATCGACAAAATATCTTATATGAACTCAATTAATTAACATATTATTATTGCAAGGTAATAAATGATATTAAAGTAATAATAAAAATCATAAAGGATATTAATAAAGTAGAAATTATCTTATGTTTATTATTCAGGAAGAACAAGGAACATACGAATCATGATGGACATGAGGTAAGAGATTTCTTATCTCACTTTTAATTCCTTGAGATTTCCATTGTTCACCACTTTTTTATTGGATGTGGTTTATTGTATACTGAAATTTGAAATATATTACCATTATTCTATTTATATTCATGGGTTATGTGATTCATTTGGTGGTAATTAACTTTTACTCATACAACTTGATCGATTACAATGTTGTAAGATTTTTCATCTCACTTTTTATTCCCGTGAGATTTATGCTATATTAGCCACAATTTCCATTTGTGTGGTCGATGTATTTCACATAATTGTACTATTTTTGTAATATAATTTAATTTATGGGTATTTAAATATTAATTTGGTGATATTTCATTCATGGGGTGTATGTTTATTATGTTACAAAATTGGTAAGGGAACCTTTCACCATCCTCTTTTTAAAAAGACTTATTTTTGTTATGTCTTGTAATTTACATCATTGTATGATATGATATATTATTCTCTATCCTTATTGATGTAAATTTTATGTCCAAGTGATGATATATCTTTTTACCTCTCATCAACGTATTTTTTGACTTTTAATGTGACATCGTTATGCTGTCAAATTTTTGTAAGAAAACTTTTTAACCCAATTTCAATTTTTGGGTTAAACATATACTTCTTGATTATGTCATGATATGAATATATTTTAATGAAATATGATTGATTTACCCTTAAAATAAACTTTTATTGGGTGTATTTATATTTTTCACACACGATTATGTAATTTCTTTTTACATCAATGAAGGATACCTTCTTTATAAGGGATTTCGTCTCAATTTACATTTCCATTGAGACTTCATTGTTGATATGGACCAATTCAGTCTTATATATTGTATATACTGTCCATTGGAATATTATATCATTAATAAATTTATTCTCATGATATTATTAAGTTCTGATTAAATGTTATTCCCCAATTATTTTTATTCTAGGGTCTCTCATTTTTTTAAAAACTCTTTAATTAAAACATAGTTTTAAATGTCTTAAACCTTCATTCTTCTAAATACCTCACATTAACATCCATGTTTTAAAAATGGTTTTCAGGATTTATTCATATGAAATTGAATGTTTTGAAATTGAATTTTCTTTCAAAAGCTTCAATGTGATATGGGACACTTTGTTTCAAAAATATCATTATTTAATATTTTACATGGTTATGAAAATGGTTTGATAAAAGCTTTGATTTTTTCAATATTTTGAAATGATATTTTGTGATTTCAATGTGGAAATGTTATCTTTCCATTATTTTTTTATGGGTTATGAATATTTTATGGCTATTGGGCATTGTTTACATGTACGGGTGGTTTTGTGATAAACCAAGGGAGGGTGATCCCTAGATAGCTCTCCAATGCATTGGATAACACGACGGAGTTAAACATTAATGTTTCTCCTAAGAGATTTAGGGAATATTCTATGATGGGTATTCCAAATGTGACTCTCTCTATAGCTGTAATATCTAAAATTTATGTCTTTTATTTATTCGATATGTTACCTTTATGATTTAATATTTCTATGTGTTGTTCATAAATATTTAGATTTCATGAGGTATGTTATGATTGAAAAGAATGGTTTCATTATTTTGTATTTATTGATTATCTATTGTTTTCATTCCTTATTTTATGTCCATTACTGATGTTTTTATTCTCATCCCATGTTTTTGAAATGTTTTCCATGGGAATTAATGATGAATAAGGTTCAAGGATGGGATCAAGGAAAATTCATGTTGTCTAAAACATGGAACTAGACATGACTCTTATTTCAAGAGTTTTTATTTTTTTTAATGGATACTGAGTAGAATTTTATACATGTTACATTCTTGTTGTTATGTAAATGTTGTGACCTAATTCTCTAAACTCAAAACCTAAAAAGATCCTCAATGTGAATTATCCATGTAATTCAGGATTATGTAATGTTTAAGGTTGGGTCCTTATAATTTCACATTGATGCATCAGTAGGTCTCATGGAACAAAATTGTGTATTGGTCAAGGCCTTGAAAAAGTTTATATTTAGGGCCTTAGCACAAGGCCTTGATATTGTGGTTAAGATGTTTGTCATTATGAATTCCATCATTATGAAATAAGCTATTGATATTACATGTTATTATAGGACTAGTAGAATATCCATGGGAATATGTAAATGGAATTATTTTATTTATCTTTTCCATATTATTTAAAAGATTATGTTTAAAAGGATTGAGTTTTAGTCATATACATTGAATTAAATGCTTATGCTTATTTATGATAATTTGCACAATATTATTATTTTTACTAAGAATCTGAACTCACCCCATTCTTTTGATTTATTTTTCCCCAGATGCACCAAATTACATTATGATTAACCTACAATAATAGGATAATGGATATGAGTGCGATCAAAGGAGAAATAAATATGTTGTTTTTCATTTTCATAATGTAATGTAAAACTTATATATGTATCTTGTACTTCCAAGGCAACTAAACTAATAAGTCTTTAGAGACATGAAGTCTTGTGATCATTCCATTGTTATGTAATAATGTACTGACTTTGGGTATCTGGGGTGCGGGAATTACAACCATCCTTATAATCATAACAGGAAACATCTTTATTGTCAACAAATTGTGGATTTTTAAAAGCCTACACTCTAGAAACCAATTCATCTAGAAATGCTTTATCAATCTGCTTCCCAAAACAAAGGAACATAGAAGAGAGGACCCAATCCTTAATCTCTACATCAAGTCCCCTACTAATGTGTGTATCCTACATCATATAATGTGATGCCACCTCCAATGAAAGAAAAAATATCTCCTTGAAGTGGTCGACATTGGCGTTCAATATATGATGGCCTTGCTGAATACTCATGATATCATCCCTTTTCTTCATCTTTACCTCCTAAGGTTTGAACCATTAGAAAAATACAGACATAAAAAATCCCCCACATCATCTCAAATCAAATCCATGGTGGGGATAGAATCTCACATTCTTCCATAACAATACTTTAAAAATATACCAATAATACACAAACTCTAACAATTTTGATAGTTTTGAATCATCCTAAAGACACTTTCTACTACCTGTGGATACTTCACCACCACTAACAAACCAAAACCTTCATGATGGACATAAAATACTTGATAAGAATTATAAACTATTCATGAATAATTAATAACACCTTGAATGTTCCTGGGTGGAATATTCTGAATAACATTGGAATAAAATATCTAGAAACAACATCAGACCCAAACACAACTGAAAGAAAAATTTCAATCCAAAATAATAGGCTCAAAAACTAAATGCAAACCAACACATCCAAATATCCCCTTCTCAAAAAACTCATTTCCATTTCATTTTCCAAAAACAACTTCTTATGGGGAAATATTCAATTGAAAATTCCATTTTTCCGATGAAAACACCATTATTAAAGAAAACCCAATTTCCAAATCAACTTTCCTATCTGAAAAACACATTTGAAAAACAATTCGAAAATATTTATTTTAAAGGCCCACCTTTGGAATCCTATGAAATGTTTCACTTGGGATCATCCAAATCCATCCAAATGGGCTATCATTCACTTCCAAACAAAACTCTAAAATGTGAATACGTTCATAAAGAGAACCATGGATTACAAAAAACCCATTTCCATAGAAAATAAAAACCCACCACAAATTTTTAATCAAAAACATTATCTTTAAAAAATAATTTTACCAATATCAAACAACATGAAATAGAAACTTTTTCATTTTAATAACCATTTTAATTTGAAAAATATACTCACACCAGTCAAGACCAAAAGAAGATACAACTCAAAAAAAACCACCATAAGGAAAAAATAGTATTTTTTCATAACTCGACCACATGGTTGTGGGTCATTCCCTAGATAATAATCTACACTAACAGGACCATGGAATATCAACTAGGACTACACATGGGACACTAATCCACATAAAAATAAAACATGACATTATATCAAATCAATTATCATCCCTCAATCTAAAACAATGACAATATATTAAATTCCATACTACCCCTAGAAATTCATGTCTCACCCTCTGTGATGGGGATCAGGAACCAACCCATAAACTATATCTTGAGACCCTAAATTCCTCGTATCCATCTACCTAACACCCCAAATAACAAGAATATTACTATGATAACATTTTTTCATGAACGAAGTTGAGTTTTCATCTGAACTAACACCGTACCTGATCCATGAAATTGATTGACGGCGATTCTCGATCCCCACTAGCTGAGATCTAGTGTTGGGAAACAAGTAAAATACAAGTGGGAATGATTTAATCATAATAACCATGATCAATTAAATAAAATAATTAACTGAGAATGCATTATTGACCAATAAATGAGTCTCACATAAATATATAATTCTGATTCAATTAAAAATGTTTTGTATGTTTGAAAAAAATAAAAAATTAAAACTAATCCAAACCAAAACAAAACCTCTGCCAATGAAATCTCTATGTGACCACATGGTCACCACCATCCTCCAATCAACTTGCTTCAAAGGAAACATGAACCAATGACTTGAACCTACAAAACCGATCATGTCTAACGACAACAAAATGTACTTGTGTGGTGTGATCTAAAGAACTCATTAGGAAACCACCAATGAATACAATCTTTTTTCTTTCCCAAAAATAAACCATTACATCTTGTTTTAAGTAAATTTAAAAAAAAACTAGTGTTTAGAAATGTTATTATAAAAAAACATTTCATTTTGAAAATATAATACAACACTCTTTTTTTTAAAGTAGGCCATTATTCTATAAAACCAGACCCAAATAAGAAAACATATAAATTAATAGCAGATTGAGAAGAAAATAAATAAAATTTCTAGATGATGAAAAAATATGATCGGACATAAATAAGAAAAAATAAATTATTAAAAATCTTAATTTCCTAAAAATCCCTATAGAAATTCATGGAAGTACTCATTTTGGAACCATATACCAGTAAATAGTGAGGTTCCCTACTCTAGGACCAACCATCCGCGCTCAACAAACTAATCCAGTGGAACAACCCACCTGGCCTCTCAATAATCTAAGGGGTACCAATATATCTAATCTGGGATAGAAATAAACAATCATATGTCCATCTAAATTACACCTAGTAACCCATGATAAAAATTTAAAGGGAATGTAGGAGGCCCTCGCACGCGTGGCTCATCTTACATACTGAAACTGCACTTGCCTACACCAAGCACAGACACCACCTATTAGATGACCCAACAAGGGAGATCCCCCAAACTAAGGTTTAAATTATATATATATATATATATATATATATCATCAAAGGTGATAACTGGGCCATCATGTCTCATATTCATTCTAAACCATTTTATTAAATTTTTAAAAAATGAAAATCGGTGATTCAAATTGTCAGAACTACATTCATTTACCAATATTAAAAACTTCCAACTGGAAATTCTATAATGTCTATCATAAATGAATATTCAAAACATTTCTTATCCATTCAAAAATTTGATACCAACAACTATATTCATGAATTCAATTCCAAATAGGCCTTTATTCCAAATCAATCTTCATTTCAAATCCAATACGAAAACACATGATGCACAAATTGATTCCAAACATGTTTCCTTACATTTTAGAATCTAATAAATATTTTTAGAAAACAGAATGGGTCATTACTTCAAATGAAATATAGGAACCACGTTATATCATCTGGGGAAAACATGGAACCATTTTATGAAAATGATAGAGAAGATGATAACCCTTTTTAGAGAATTATATTTCAAAGTGGAAATCACTTTCAAGGACATAATCATTTATAAATACAAAACATTAGTGAACTTTTAGAACCCATTGATGTCTTAAAATCCAATGGAATTCAACATGTAGTATTTCCCTAATCAATTTCCAATGTAACTACATGTTCTTTCAAACGAGTACAATAAACTATATTACAAAAACCTACCAACATTCACATAAAAAAACAAACAAAATCCATAAAAATTTATGAAACATTTATATGTGAAAAAACAACCAATAACATCCAATTATAACATTAATGTATTATTTATTATTTTATCAAAATGTTTAGTTTTCATATGCATAGGCATAAACAATGAATCTTAGTGAAACATATTTTACAAAAAATTTACAAATGAGAAAAAACCAAAATAACTAAAAATAAGTGTTATAAAGATGTAAAAAATGATTAAAAATTAATTGAAAAACCTAGCGTCTAATAGATTTCATCATAATGTAAATTTATAGAAACTCCTACCTCGATGTGGTGCGAATTCAACAAAACATAGAAGGGAGGAAGAATAAGGCCTCACAGAACAATCACACACCTTATTTTATAAATAAAATCAATATAGACAATAACTGTAACATATGGGGCTATTTAAAGATATGTTTTAACAAATGGAAACTAAAAAATAGATAGGGGAGAGTGATGTCACGAACCATCCCATGTCGACCCTGAACCGGTCACTCGAGCCGATCCACGACAAGTCCCGATGGGCGTCCCCGATCCCCCCCGGGATGGCAACTAGTACCGGGAATCAAAAGTAAATAGGTGGGAATGATTTGGCCCAATAGAAAAATAAATTAAGCAGCGGAAATAAAAAGAACAAATGAAAAAAAAAGCAACCAACAACGCCACTAACGTGACCACGACTAAAACTCCACGTGACCCCTTGGGTCACCTTCCAATACCACAACCAACGTCGCTCAAGCGAACAACTGAATCTGGATCCTGCAACAGAACTAAAAACAAGAAAACACTATATGCGTGAGTATTAAAACTCAGTAGGTAGGCCCGACTAATTCTATTCCCAATGCACATACCAACAAATAAAGAATTTATCAATTCCAGGTTTGAAGAAAATTATATAAAATATGGTTTCCACACACTTTCATTTCTAAAACAAGTAACAGTCCATTGCCCTTTTTAAATTAGAACAAGTTTAATGTTGAAAGAAATCGGTGCATTGCATTTTTTAAAACATTTTGCGAACAATTTAAAAATCCAAATTTAGTTGTTAATCCAAAGGAGAATCACACACAACACACACTAAGGGAAATGTTAAAAGTGGCACTCATGGGTCAGCAACCGATCACGACCTCTCAATCGTCCACCACATAGAAATAAACACTAAAAGAAACATGGGTCGAACCTAGGAGATCATGAAAAATCCAGAAAGTACTATATATCTGACTCATCTTGAAGGTATGCCCTAACTCGATGACGTCATAATGCCCTAACGCCCAGTATAGCCCTACCTGGACTAACCGAGGGGCCCAATCCCCATAGCAGCAATAAATGAGTATTCCCCTACTATGGGGTCACTAGCCAGTGTGTAATCTAAACTAGTACAGCAATTGTTCTCAGAAGATTCACTCACTATGTCAGGTTCCCATGTCAACACATACAATAAAAATGGGTGCATCCGCAATGTAAATCAGTCAGTCACGATACAAAAATATCACACACAATTCACGCAATCAACGCAAACCAAGGAACACCCCTTACTAACCCCAAAGTGAGTTTTTCCAAAATAATTTATTTAATTAAAGTGCCAAACGGCCCTTCCCCAATTTTAAATCAAAACTTCATTTCTAAAGAAAACCCAAAACACTCATTTAGAAGAAATCACTTATCTTTAAAACTAGAAGTATGTTTGAAATTCCATGAATTATTTTTGAAGGCCAAACATGCATTCTTTCAAAATTGGGTGTCTGCCCATCAAGAAAATATTCCAAGTGTTTGGTATAAAATAAACGGCTCTATTCACACTAAATAATCATTTAAAATTTTATTATCTAGTTTTTTTATCATTTAGTAAAATTAACAAAACATCAAGCAATTAATAAATTCTAAATTTAAAGGTGAGTGCAATGGGGGACCTACTTCAGCTCGCAGTCCAAACCTAATGGCGCGTCACACCTCGTACAGATTCACAAGCAAGCGCAAGCTGGTGACCGCAATATCGCAGGGTACCCTTGCAAACGCACTGCAACAATCACACAATAACTAAAATTTCACAAAAACATACCGAGAACAAACCAAACAAGCCACAACATGAATGAACTACCTCGACATAATTTTAAATCACTACCCACACCATTGACATTTTTTACCAAACCACATTAGAAACATCATACGCACCACATGATTAAAGCAATTATCCATTTGAATAATTTATAAAACACCCGCAAATGGTGAAACCAAGGTTCACCTCAAAACATACTCAGTTTCACATAAGAAAACACTTTAAAATAAAACACACAACATCATCACACCAAAACCTGACTGACACCTAACAACCAACCTATAAACCCTTTTATAAAAAAACGCACCCGTTTTCACACACAAAATATCTCCACTTTAAATTAAAAAAATTTATATTCGCAACACTTTAACATGTTCACCACCTTAAAAAAAATATTTCACACCCAATAAACAATTGATTAACACTTCTATAAAAAAACAAAAAAAACAAAATGACGAACACATCATTTATATGACTTCCTAAAACACTTTAAAATTTATAAAATGAATTTCCAAAGAGAAACCTAAACAACTTGAAAACATCTAACGCACTACAAGTAAAAACAAACACAATTGGAAAAAAAATAAGGCATAAACAAAAACAACTTCAAAAGTCATTTTTAGCAAATTCAACTATCGCAAAAACACCAACACATCACGAGATAGCTAAAATGCACCTTAAAACAATTTAGGAACCTAATTCAGACTGTGCGAAACTAAGCAAGAGGATTAAAACCTCACCTCGGATAGAGGCGACCTACCGAGACAAGCCGAACTGCTCCGCCTTCGGTGGCGGTTGCCGGAACACAGACCCAAGGGTCCCAAGAGGCCAATCGCACAGCCCTACCGGTGTCAGAAGATGGGAGGCTAGCCACACTGTGAGGAGGGATGGCTGCCGGAGGTGTTGTATGCCAAAGAGGAGTCTGACCAGGTAGGTGTGCGCATGGTAGTTTGAGCCGCTGGAATAGGTATGGGGCACGGGAAGAGATGAGGCAGCTAGGGTTTGGAGCGGTGAGGTCAGCCCGCCGGAGTAAGCGAGGAGCAGAGGGGTTCTCTGCACACAGGCCGCCGGAGGGAGGAAAAAGCACTGGGAGGGGTGTCCGAGCGCGCCACATGGGAGAGGGATCGGCTTGGATCCACGAGTGGAGGCGAAGTTGGCGGAGATGGCGGCGAACACGGACGGTGGAAAGATGGAGCAAGGAAGTGAGGGCGGCTGGCACAAGCACTGGAGGCCAGACAAAATTCGACGGGGGCCGGGGTTAGGGCACTGCGTCGCTGCGCAGAAGGGAAGCGGGGGAAAGGGGGCGATGGGATGGGTCGACAGAAAGGGGATTAGGGTTTGGGTTTCTAAAAAAAATCATTCTATTATATTAATAATAATAATATTAGTAATATTAATAACATTAATATTAATAATAATAACATAATAATGTTAATAATAATAATACAAATAATACTAATAATGATAACAATGATATGTATAATAGAAACATAATATTATTATTATTAACAAACATTATTTTTAAAACATATGTTATTTAATTATCAAAATACGAATACTAGATACCCACACGCTCGTCGCATGACTTAATAAACCGCACACAAGTTGCGCGCCTCAACTCAGACGACATGGACATTCTCAAAAGCACCTCGGGCGATCGCGCGGCTATCGCCCACAATGTGGTGACCGCGCACGGGCCTGAAACCCAGTAAAAGCATAAAACGACAACAAATTTTAATTCGGTATCAGCCCATACCATGGCGCAAACACTCTGAACCAAGAAATAATAAAAAGAAAATAAATAGAAACGGAGGTTGTGAAAAGTGAAATGAGAGAAAAATTGAAAAGAAACCCAAAAACTAGCCATGGAATCAAAGAGGAATCGCCAATGGAGGAGGTGAAACCAAGGAGAGGGACCTAGGGTCTCACATCATGTGCCAATAATAATGCGAGGGATAAGGAATAATATAAGGATAAAAAGGGGGTGTGGTTAAGATATTATTTTAACTTTTTAATGACCTTCCCCAATCACATGGTTTAGCCACACAACATACCATACCATGTGGTAGAAACTTTTGAAGAGTCGACCAATTGAACGACCAACCTGCATAAATTGACTGACCATGCACCGATTGTATTGTAGCTACTACTATATATAGGTCTGATTTCATGAGCAAGATGCATGGTTTGACCCACCACACTAAAATAGTGTGGTCGCAACTGCCCGACATCTGGTCCTTCCACATGGGTACTGGGGCTGAACCTCACTATTTCCAATAATTGTGTCATGCCTATGCACATGCCAAAATCAACCTAAACTTCCCAAAAAAATATAATTATAACTAGGAATCAATCGTAACATTATCAAATAATATACATGAACTGGGGAATATAACAATAAATGATAATTCATGGTCGAGGTCAGATAATAACAACTCTTACAAGATGTTTCAGGCCTAACTCAATGTTATATGGTACATGAAAGTAGGACCTATTGCACACCTATTTTGACATTCTTATGTATATGAAGTAGGAGGTCAAAAAATAATCACAGATCATCTTGATGGATTTAAATATAATTTTTATATGAATAACCTTGGTTAAAATTTGGGTGTCATATATTATGAAATCTGTCATGATGTAGTCATCTAATGTGTAATTATTTCATTGACGATATGGTTTCTACTATGGTAAGTAATTATCACACTATAATTATGGATTTCGTCAACTATGGGAACCAGAAATATCTGAATTAGTATTTAATGTATTAGAAATTTTTTTGATGAGAAGTAATGAGATTTGATAAATAGAGTGAATGATGTTGTGATGATGCCTGATCAGATTTCACAGAACTGAATTATAAAAGTGTTCCTTATAAAACTCTCAGAATCACAAAGGATGATTAATAATGAGTTTAATGATATTTTGGGTAATGGATACCTAGAATTAATTATGATTAAGCTTTTATTTTTTCACGAATTTGGAATGAAAAACCTATGTCAATTTCTTTGAGGAAAAAGAAGATGTTTTGACTGTGGAAAGAACACATAGAATGTGATTGAAATGGTAAAAAATTATAGTTAATGAAATTGATGAGAATATTGGACACCCAAAGGTATCATAAAATGTTAAGTGTTTTTGGTGGGGGATATTTATTTTTTATGCAACTTAATGTCCTAAGAGGAAAGCTCCTGAATAGAATTATAAATGTTGTATGATTGATGTTTACGTTACTGATGATGAAGAGACCATATATGGATTTTGAAAGGAAAGAGGTATTATAGAACAACATGAGTAATCCTTGTTAATTGATTTTGGATGAAGTATTCAATACATTTATGTATTTTTATTAAACAATTATGAATGGTGAAATATATAATGGTTTTCCGATTTATGTTTCATCACTATTGATTTACAAGAATGCATTGAATGGATCTAATGGAATAGAAAAGTTATTTAATAGAAAGATGATGTCTATGGAAAATAAAATATTATGGTAAATACTACCCTTCTTATGTTCCTTGTGTTCTGGTAATTAAATTTGGATAAAGATATGTTGGGTATATGTAAATTAGATTGTTTTGATTACTATTGAACTACATAAGGACTTATTTATAAATATTTAATGCATTCATTGATAAAGAATACAACATTATGGATTTATCAAATATATATAGTAACCTAAAAATTAGGTAAGCATGCTTGTTTTTCAAATGGATGTATGGTAATACAAATTTCTACCATGATCCATGGGAATTTATGATGGGTTTATTCACATGTTTTGAATATTTCAACAAAGAGCTACTTTGTGATATTTGAGTTATCAGTGATAAGATGACTTCATTTATTTATTTCTAATGTTTTTATATCTTTCAAATTAGTTATAAGGTTATCCATTAATGAAAATATTATGTTAATATTTGGGGTAAGTATTTATTTATTGATATTTTAGTGAAGACCATGGTTAAAAAGAAATTTTGTGATTAACCTTATTACAAGTATGTCAATCATATTTATTTATAAAATTATTTTATTCTGGTTTTAGAGAGTGAAATTATTTTTTTGGGTGATATCCAATCATTTCGGACATGGAAACATGTGTTAAACACATGTACGAGAAATGAAGATGGTTTCATGCCAACCACTAGCCTAATTGATGTGGTTGTTAATGTATAATTATTTTTGATGAGTAGTTATTTATGATGAAACTATTCTGTTATTTTTTATCTTTATAAATTAATGTATTAACCATAATAATTATAACTAATATTTATAGATAAATAGTTATAATTTATAATCTTTTTTTGGACTTAATATCTTTAATCATTTCATTTTAGTGATTTAGGCAACAATTTGTGTTTTTGGACATCCATTTATTGATGTAATGGATGAATTGTAAATAGTTAAAATCAATACCAATGAATGAATTTTTTATATATAAATATATTATTTTAGTATATTAGATTTTTTCTTTTATCAATAAAATAATTATCCGTATATAATATAATGGTAATAAATGTTTTCCTAATACCTTAATTTTTTTTGAATTGATGGCCTGGTAAATCAGCTCCGGGTTTGGAATTTGAGACTATAAATTTTTCTTTGATCATTAAATTTTTTATGATTAATGACCTAAATAACTCTCTATAAATATTTATTCATTTCACTTTTTCAAATCATCCCTCCAAACCTATGTTTTCCCATGGGGAAACCTAGTTATCTGATACATTGGTTAACCATTATGGTACTAACTATCAATTTTATAAGGGAACATTTTGTATTCATTTATGAAATGTAAATTTATTTAAATGGAAATTTAAAATAAAAATTTGTTGATAAATCAAATTAATATTTAGGGAAAAATTATTTTCAAGATTATTAGAATGTAAAACTATTATTTCTCTAATTTTTTTGGAATTCATTTTTTCTTTTTGATATTTTTCATTTCGCGAGACACTGTTAGTAGATTATTTCAAAAATTCACTATGTTTGGTAAAATTTATATGCATCCCAAAGATATGAATTCACTATGAAATGTAAATTTTGTATTTTTTACATGGAACATCAACTTGTCATACGTTACACACAACACCGACTTGGAATACATTACACTCTACACTATATGTCTACAAAACATCATTTTATTATTGTAATTATTTAAATGAGATAATTATAACCATACCCTTAAAATTAGTAATATAAATATTAATATTAAATATCTAAAAAAAATTTATAATGGTTTTATATAAATAAAACATATTGGTGATGAAAGATATAATATTTGGAAATATCATTATATGTTTAAAATAATATTTTTTCAAATATAATGCTTTTAATAACATTCATTGAAAAATAGTAAAATTAATTTTTAAAAAATAAGGAAACAATATTTTATAAAATTAATTTAAATTTTGAATTTATAATGTAGAAAGTATATTTCATTAATTTTTGTGATTTTTATTAAAAATATTATTTTTGATGAATAGTAGAAAGTACTAGATTTTAATTCCAAAATATTTTTCATATATATTATTTATGAAGTTAAATTGTATTTTAGATTTCTTTAAATGTTTAATTAGATAATATTTTAATAATTCAACCAAATTTGGTACATTGTAATCATTTTCACTTAAAAATTGAATATAAAAACATAGAAAACTTTTGAACATTTTCACGTTAAAAACTAGAATTATCGACCCAACTGTAGGATTAAATATAAATTAATTTATACTACCTATGTGTTTAAAATATAATACAATGGATTCAATTTTTTGAAAAAAAATATATAATTACCTGTATGGTTAACATAGATTTTGAGAAAATGATTTACTGAAGTTGATTAAAATTTCGTAGGATGACTAAGAGATAAATTAATATGACAATGGATGAACCATAAATATAAGACCCAAAAGACATAGAATCCATTATAAGAGATATTTTACTGAAATATCTTGACCCTACACTCTTTTTTATCAACTTGTTTCTATTATTTTATCCACATTAAACATGAAAAACATGGGTGGGATTCTCTCTTAAAATATTTACAATAGCGTGGCTCCTCCTACACTATAAAAGGCCTCCAATCCTCCTACATCCTTAAACCTATCAATCCACATTGGAAAAAAACATATATAACCTAATATATCAATAATAAATCTCCCATCACCAAATATTATTCCCCTTTGGGATGAAATCTATTCAGGGAATCTTGTTTGTTCAAACTAAAGAGAGTTAACCAAATTAGAATTAACATTCTTGTTTTAGTTATTTTATATTATTTCCATTATACACAATCTATAATATTTCAATCACATGAATTTGTAATGAAACGAGTTTATTTTATTATTATATGATGTTATTATGAAAGGGTTTCAAACAATTCATACAATCACTTCCACCTAATGGGTAACAAATATACATTTTACATTTATGGTGAACTTCTGCCTCACGAATTGTTGATTGTTCATTTTTCCATTACTGTCTCTCATGGTGTGAATATGTGATGAAAAATATTTTTATTGATGTTATAAATTATATTTATTATTACATTTATCTTATGTAATTATTTTATGAATTATATCTTTATACACTCTCTTTTATGTAAATACAATAATTTCATATGAGGAAGTGCACACTACATATCCATCTATGTGATGTGATTCATTAACAAGATATATATAATTTATTAGAGATGTATTTAGGGAAATTATATAATAAATATGGTATAATAAATATTCTTTAATATTTATATACATATTCATATATTCCATTTACTCTAGTTCTTTAAATATGACAAAAATATTGACACAACATTCATGTATTCGTATGACCTATGTCTCCATGAATAGTGAATATCATTTTATACTTCTATATTATATAGACTATTCTAATACATATATAATAAATATTAACAATATTTATATAATTTTTTACATTTTTGAAATCATGATATAAGTATAAGGACCAATAATTTAATAAATTAAGACACATGTGAAAAACAAAATGGATATTACCTAATTTGGAACCATAACATAGAATTGTTGACAATGGGGTAATATAAGGTCATAATAAAACCATGTTTTGGATTAAATATAAGAATATTATTATGTAAAATATATATAATATTATTAAATTTATTATACTGGAATATTGTACGAGTACGAAGATATTCAAGACACATGGTTTGGGGATTTCGTCACAGATTTTATTTCTGTGAGATAAATGATTTATTCTCCCCCTATTACATTTATGTGGTGTGTATATATCCCATTGACAAATTATATTTATTTTATAATTAAATATATGGGTACTTAAATATTTAATTTATTTTCTTCCTTTCATGTGAATTAAATATCAAAGCATAAATAATCAGTAAAATAGTATTTTCACAATTTGCCTTCATTTAAGCTCACGTTTTATTATCAACCTAAATTATTTTTTGAGCTGTATATACTTAAATTTTTCATGTTATATCATGAATATAATTATTTTAATGATAGTTAAAGCCTTTGTTAATTTCAATTTTTTACATGGAGAGTATAATCCCATGTTACAAAGTTATAAGAGTTTATTGATGTAATCTCATCGATGTTAGAGATTGTTTATTATTTTTATCCCATTTTTGAAATATAATAATCCATCCCTACAGAACATAAATGTATTTTTTTCTTATAGTAATTCATTATATATTTATGTATTGATAAAAAAATAATCTTCTATACAAAATATATTTATGATATTTTTAATAAATCTTGACATTACCCACTTGTCTATTTGAAATCAGTGTTTCTTCATAACCATGTTTTGTAATATGATTTCTAAAAATATTATACTATTACCATTCAATATTTAATTAATTTAATTTTTTTATTATACCAAATCTTTCAAGGGACTCATCTAGTCACTTTATAAAAAAATCAAATTTCTCTCCTTTTACCATGAAAAGGGAGTATTCTTCTTACCTTGTATGGAATGTAAAAATTTAACTATTTTCATTTTTTTGAATGTTCTGTTGCATGTTTCAAAAGATAAATATTAATATAATGTTTCTAAAAAATCAATGAAATGGATATCAAATTGTTTTAATGTTTTTTTATATATTTAATGTATTTTAATGGATATTTTTTCAATATGTTTTCAAGATTATAAAGAAATATTTAAATGAGATTTTTTAATAAGTGTTTTAAAGGATATTTTATATGTTTTCAATGGAAACAAAATCGAACATTTTTCATGCTTATTTTATATGTTTTCAAGGAAATTAGTTTTCATTATGAACTTAATCCTTATTTATATGCTTTCAAATTATTTTATATTAAATGATTTTAAATAGTATAATATAGATATGTAGTTGGGGTTTAGCTTAGTGGTAAGCACCCCTTCAATCTACATGAAAAATGGGGGTTCAAAACCCATTGGGTGCATATACTGTAGTAGTATTGTTGCGTACTGTAGCACCGGTGGCACTGTTGCAACAGCGGGCACTATAGCGGTGACATGTCACTGTAGCGGCGACAGAACATTGTAGCAGTGGTGGGTACTATGCAGTACTGTAGCAACGCGGGTACTGTAGCAGTACTATTCACAGAATGGGCTTTGGGCCAAAAAAATGGGCTTACGGGTCATGTAATGGGATAAATGCCCACTGGGCCTTCGGGATATGTAATGGGTCTCCCTCTACCCATTTAAAGAGGTCTTTGCTTTGATTTAATAATAAAATGAGGCTTCAGCCCCAACCTTTAAAAAAAATTATTTTAAATAGTTTTCTATATCCATTTTGAAGATTCCATGGAAAATTGATTACAAAATGATTATGAGATTCTATTATAATTTTTCAATAAAATTTTATTCCAAAAATATTTCATTCTTTAATTATATGTTTTTGGGGGAAAATATTTTTAAAATTATATCGTGGTTTTTTTATTATTTTTCAAATTATTTTCAATGAAATGGTTTTCAAAAATATTTCTGGCTCCATTTATAAGGATTCAAAGAATGTAAATTTCTTAATGTGTTCCAGATCACTTTATATATTTTCAGTTAAATAGGTTTAAAATATGTTTCAAATTATTTATTTATAATATTATAGGATTAAATTCAAGAAAATGGTTTTTAAAAAAATTAATTAATAATAGTTATTTTTTCAAAGAAGAACATATATCCTCTTTGATAAATGTTTTCAAAATTTATTTCTGGGTTATTTTCCATCTATGATGACATCTGTTGATGTCACTAAATCACTTATATGAAATGATCTAAATGAAGCATTCATAATTTTTTCTTTAAGTGTTTCTGTTTTGATAGAATGATGTTGGTGGAACTTTTTTTATTCTATAGGTTATATGCTTTTGAATCCTTCTTTTATCTATGGGTTACGATTTTAATTAAATTATTATGAATCATGTATCTTTTTCACATGTTATGATATGATTATGTGGTAATGACAACCATTTAATTTTATGGTGTATAGAATAATTTTTAATTATCTTGTGAACATGTATGTATGGTTTTATTAAGATATGGTTGGGGCCTATATCTCCCTCCAATGCATTGAGATAATAGTTATTTATCCTATGATAGACATAGATGGAAAAAGAATTGAAATATGTTTTGTAATATATATCTAGAATGATAAATGAACTCAGTTATGTAATATTGGGATTAAATGAAGAGTGAACATGGTTCATTAATATAGTTTGGAAATGAGGTGTGAACTATGTTTAGTAAATCCCATTGTCTACTAATATGGTCTTTGTTGTGATGTCTTGACTACTATGAAAATAACTACATATTCTTATGTGTATTACATAATTCCATTTTTATTCTTATGTTAATCTTTCAGGACCTCCATTCACTATTTATATACAATTCATGTGTAATGAAATTCCAATCATTTTGGAATTTTTAATTTTTGTGATATATTATGTGATGGTTCTGATCATATAATGTTATAGTCACATTTCCACACCCATGTTCTCATGTTAATACTTTCATGTCTCCCTTGTATACCCTTACCGAGTATCTGATCTCACCTATTTCTATGTTTCATTTCCCATGTTATGAGATATTTATTTTGTATGATGTGTCTAATAATGGTTCCAGTTAAGAAGATCCTAGTGTGGGACAATGTAGTAAACTTATGAACCAGTTTTTATGCTTCATAGTTTTCTAATGAACTAGACTAAAACAGTATTTGGAATTTATTTTTTTAGTGTTATAATTATTCCAAAAATGATTCATAATGTTAATGTATTAAAATAAAGGGTATAAAGTTAATGCATTAATAATTTACCATGTATTTATCACTTTTTCATTTCAAGTGAAAATAACAATCCATTATGCACATTCATGTTAATCCTATTTTAACCATTTTTACATCGTTCCAAACAATACTTTATTCTCTTTAATCAACTAACCCCATTAATCACATAGTTCATTTCATAATCAAGTTAACATGGAAAAATATTTTTTATGAGGTCTATATCACTAACCATTAAATCCCTTATATTACTATACTAAAATTGGAACATTATAAGAAATCATGGAAATAAAACCCATTCAATGGTCCCCGTAACAGCCTGAGAGGGGAGGGGTGAATCATGGTGTAAACTATTTTTAATGTTTTGGATATTGTTCCTAAATTGTTAGGAACATTTTAAATATATTATTAAAATTAATTCACGGAGATTAAACAACAATTTTACTTGGTTCACCGCAAAGTGCTACGTCAAAGGAGTATTTGTCGATACTGTGTTAGTCGTACCTAAATCCACTAATCGTCACTAGTGGAGGAGTAAACTATTTTGGTCATTATCACTCTATGATAGGAAAACGTCCCTTACAAAAATTCTGGGATGGTACACCACTTCCCTCAAAAAACATATATAATACATCCTTTTCTCAATTTTATGAGGGTGGTTGAACTCAGTTTATCAAATCACAAATTCTATTTAATATATTGGAATTGATGTGTATGTATATGTCCATCATGAGGCACTACTTTCATCAAACACCAGTGTAAATCCTCACTAAAAGAAATGATCAATTAACATTAATACTCAAATAAACCCTTCACAAAGACCCTTCTCAAAGCTCAACCATTTTGTGAGCTCACTTCCTCAAATATCACAGTGATTCACGGAGCAAAATACTTTGTAGATCATCACCCTTCAAGAGCTCACATCCCCAAAGAGAAACCTTCTTTGCGAAGCTCACAGATCCAGGGAGGAACAACTCATCTTCGAAAATTAGTCATGACTTTTTTTTATTGGAATAATTAATGAAATTAAAATTCTATTCAAAAATATCAAGCTCACATAGAACAATCTACTTTCTGAATCACCCCCTGCTTCGTGAAGTAAATTTGATCCCATATTTTCTCTATTCAAATCATACAAAATAAAGAGGGTGGCCTAGTATATATAGGCATTGTTTATTTCATAGTTCCACTTTTTCAAGAGGTAAATCTGAATCATCCAAAAAATTCATCATAGCACTTTATTCTCTTCACAATACTCTGTGTAACTACAAAGATCTCTTTCATAACCCTTCACACTGCTATAAAGCACCACCGCAAATAACCATTCACCATGTAAGTCTCATAAATATAAATAAAACTATCACAATATTCATGTCTTAAAAAACCACACTCCCCCCCAAATATTAATTTTATTCAATATTGAATATCAATTCCATAGATCTAGTATAAGACATATGTTGATCGTCCTTACAGGCTATTGTATTTTTCAATGTGTGTTAGGGTGTTCTTGAATGTTTCACTGTGTTTTGATCATTTATGTGTCAAGATGAATGGAAGGTATACGAATAATTTTTTGGGACATTATGAGGTTCTTGAATAGTTGGTGAATACGACTAACCATATATAACTTCTACCAAAGGTGATGTCGATACATAACATGTTTAGTGTAACATATCTCTGAAATTATCTATCTAATCCATATCATGTTTTGAGTTGGGGAGATTGTGAGGTTAAATTTAATTTATCTATGACTAAAAATCTAGTAAGAATATCTAATTTTGAAACTAATGTATTTAATTAGAGGATGATATATTTGTTTTATGTGCTATGGTAGCATGGTTTAGATTTTCATAAGACATGGGAGAGGGATGTACTAATGAGAGAAAATGGGCCTCATCTTTTTAACATGAAATATTATTAATATAAGGACCTGTTCATAAAACATTACATTTTTTGGAATTAAATGAATAATTCACATTGAGTATATTTTCAGGTAATGAGTTTTAGAGAGTTATACCATAACTATTACATTACATCTCAAAACTTTCGAAGTAGACAACTCTACTATGATTCCATTTTTATCAAAATATAAAAATTCTTGAAAAAAATAGTCATGTCCGGTTCCATGTTATAGATAGAATGATATTACATTGATCCCATCCTTGACCTTGTTCATCATTAGGTCATGTGAAAAACATTTCAAAATATGTGATGAGAATAAAAATCTCATTAAGGGTTATAAAATAAAGAATGAAAATATAAGTTCATCAATACAGATATAACATAATCTCTTTAACATACCTCATGAAATCATATGATTTATGAATTACATATAGAAATCATAAATCATAAAAGTAAATTGTGGCATCCATATCATACTTATATTGTTTCCATCACATCTATGTAGGGAGTTACCTAATGAATAATCGTCACATTATATTCCCAAAATCTCCTAGGAGAAATATTCAGGTTTACCTCCTTCACATTACCCAATGCATTGAAGAGCTATATCAGGCTCACCCGCCCATGGTTTATCAAGGAACCACACTTATATGTAAATAATTCCCAATAACAATAACATAGGAAACAAGTATAATGAAAAGAGAATGTTTCGTCATTTCAATCAAAATATATCATTTTAGTATATTGAAATAATCAATTCTTTCTCAAAACCATTTTCAATACCAAAATAAGTAAAAATGATATATATTATTTAATTTCCTTTAAAAAACACTATGGATTAGTAAGGAAGCCAAAGATCAAATAATAAATGCGGCAACAGAATGGTCATTGTTACCATTGACATTAAAAAGAATCATTTTTTCATTTAGTAATCCGCCTCATAAAAATTAATTCTATTAGAATGAAATGGAAATTCAAATGTGTTTATACCACTGATAATAGAATTTTGTGTATTAAAACATAATATGCCTCATTGAATGGAGATTTAGACGAAGTCCCTTACCAAGATCATTTTGTAAACAAAATAGACAGATTATGTATATTCACTATAGACACACATAACTAATGTAAATGTAAAAGATATGACATAAAAATTTATTTCATATATAATAATAGAACATAATTATTTAAAAGTATGATATTAACCCAAAAGAATGGAAATTTGGTTAAAAAGTTCCCTTACCTTGTGTCTGAATTGACCAGTTCGATCATTAATCTACTCAATAAAAAACTAAAGATAATAACTATTTTAATAATAACTATTTTGAAGTTTGTTATTTCTTCTATATCACTTATTAACATGTTATCATAATTATGCAATCATTTAAGTTAATAATAGTTATTTTGTCTATATTTGGTACTTGATTAAAAAATGACGACTTTATATTTACAATTTGTCATTGTGGTCAATAGTCCATTATCATTAGAAAAATATTAATTAATTAGATATCATATATATCATATATATTTAGTATATATAGGTATTCATATTAGTATTTATCATTTGTAGAGATGAAATGAAATTACCCATTCAGGGAGACGATAAGCTGTATGTAAGCATGAACGCTACTTTCATTTCTATTTCATATTTTAATGGAATTAAAAGATAATATTAGATAAAAATATTATAATTTTATTATTAAATACTATATTATATCATTATATCCATTATTAATATGATCCACATATGGAATTAATGAGTCATATCACTTTGAGGGGGTGGTATTCTACAAATCACGAATGAAATTATCGTCTTTACCAATAATGGAAACCATAATGGTATTCTATAAATAGAAAATATAGAAGCTTAAATAAATAATTAACATAATATATATCATATATAAAAATAGTTCCATCATAATGGCCACCATGAGAGGTGGTTGCAGATAATCAAACAATCATCATTTCGTGTGCCGTTAGTTTTCCATCCACAAAAACAATATGTTCTTCACCCATTAGATGGAGGTCTGTGTAAGTGTAGTTTGAATCCTAGTTATAAAAAAATACCAGTATATCAAGGATATTGGGGTTTTTATAAAATAAAGGAATAAAGATATTTTACGGGTTTTAGAAGTAAAATAAAAGAATATAAGTTAAGATAAATTATTACCTTTAATTTATGTAACTCCCTTCGGTTTGAACCAAAATGACTTCTTGAAGTGACTTCTTCCTATAGAATGGCCTCTAGTTTGAAGATAGGGATCATGAAAGATTATTTGCACAGGGGATGGGTGTGCCATGGGTCTTGAGAGGTGTGATGAATTATTTATATGTGAGGGCTCTTTATAAGGGGGAAGGGTCTCTTTAGAAAAGTGTGAAAATATTATTTTATTATATAATGATATTCAGTTTCTAAAGTCCAAAACGAATTAAAGTCAAAGATAATATGAAATATGTCCTATATAAATTCATCCTATAAGAATTGGACAGGTTTTGGACTTTATCCTAATATTTCTAATCTTATTTATTTAAATCATTTATTAATGAGGTAAATAATACATCATTATTGTGTCATAAATAATTTAATTTATTTGATGTCTACAAATTAAAATAAAATAAAATAATGTAAGAAATTTTATTATCTTTCCAAATAATATTTATAGTCAAAATTATATCTTATATAATCTTATTTAAAAATTAATTTATTAAATGATATTTGTTTATGTACTTTTTGCCTTTACATTAAATTAATTAATCTAAATTGTCATTATCACTCCCAAGTGTCTCCATGGGGTCCCAAAAACAAACCAAAGATTCCCATGGTCATAAATTACTCAAAAAATATGGTTAGGACATGTTTTAAGGTAAATTTTTATTATTATAATATTTTGTTTACCTTTAATTTCTGTATTTATCATTAACGCCGTAAATAAAAGTCAAAACATACTATTCACCCAAAAAATTATTTTTTTCTTTTTGAACCAAATTTACTTACTAATAACAAAAATGTATGTTGTATTTTCAAATTTCAATTCATAGAAGATGTAAAATTTAATTTAAATGAAAAGTCGGTTTTTAACTACTACAATGTTGTTTCAATATTCATCAAAATTGTTGTTTTTTAGAAAGATACCAAAAATTCAGCCTATGATATATTTTATATTATGAATTCAAAAATTATGTCTATTTTACCAAATTCAAAACATTTGAGTTGCATCATTTAATGTTAAATTAATTCCCATTTTCAAAACAAATACCATGTTTTTAAGAAACAATAACTATCAAAAGATTGACACTTGTTTAGGTCCAACATTAAATTGAAAGTAATATCAAGGACCAAAATTGGATATATTGGTAAAAATATAATATAGTTACACATTAAATTCAATTAAAAATATAATATATCCATATAAATAAATTAGATTCAATGTCACTTTTGATTTGATATAAAGTATTTTTCACTATTCATAAAATATGAATTTTATCAGAAAAATTAAAAACTTTTACCCAATGTAAATTCAAATGTCTTGAATCTAAATAAGAATATTATTTTTTCAAATAGTACTTATATAAGTGAAAAAAAAACTATATTTAAAAAGGTTTCGCAATCAAAATATCTTAAATCAAGCTTTTAAATAATATTAGAGTATTTATGATTAAAATTAGATTTATTCGCATGTAATCCTCTAAATTTTAATGGATAAATGTAAAAACATTTAAAAAACGTGTATAATCATATTTTAGTTAGTTTTGTTCATTCCATCTAATACAACGACTAGGCATTAACTATCATTTAATATAATAATATTATATTGTTATCGTGCAATGTAAGATTTCAAAGAAACTTGTTGTTGCGTATCAGGCACGCCATCGAAAACAGAATCCCCTTTAATGTAATATTAATATTTAATTAATAAATATGATTAAAAATAAAAATTTATTATTTTATTAGTAACTTGGTATGTCAAATCCTTCCCCCCTTTTGGAAATTGTGTCCTCTCAATATTTATTCACTTATCAAATAAATGGGGATATTTATCCCTCATAGCATTTTCAGATTCCCAGGTTGCCTCTTCAACCATATGGTTTATCCAAAAAACCATTACCTGGTGAATTAACATATTCCACAAGACCTTCTCTCTACGATCAATAATTTGGACTGGTTTTTTCTCATAAGATAGATTCTCTTCCAAAAAAACAACCACTAGGCTCAAAACATGATACAGATCTGGCATATACATTCTCAACATTGAAACATGAAAAAAATTGTGTACCTGGGATAATCATGGAGGTAAAGCCAAACTACATGAAAATTATAAAATTTTCTCCAAGATTTGATAAATTCCAATGAACCTCAAACTCATCATTCCTTTCATACCAAAACACATCACACTTTTGTGTGGAGAAACGTTGAGAAAGACATGATCACCTACTTCAAAAGAGAGATCCATCATCTAGTTATCTGCATAATTTTTTTGCCCACTCTGAGTTGTTCTCATGTTCTTCTAAATCAAATGAACATTTTCTAGCATCTCTTCTACCAATTCTAGTTCCATGAGCTTCCTTTCAACTACTTCATCCCAAAAATCCAGAGTTCAAAAATTATTTCCATATAATGCCTCAAATGTATCCATGTGTATACTAGACTGAAAATTATTATTATTTAAAAATTCAACCAAAGAAAGATGTTGGCCCCAACTACCATGGTAATATAGTGAACAAGCATGTAGTGTATCCTTCAAGGTCTTAATTGTTTGTTCTCACTTCCCATCTAATTTAGGATGAAAATTTTTACTAAAATTTAATTTAGTAACCAATGACTTCTCAAGGCCTTCCCAAAAGATAGAAGTAAATCTAGGATCACGATTAGAAATAATGTAGAGGGGAACTCCATGCGACCTGACCATCTCTTTAACATACAACCAAGAATGTTTATCTAGAGGCAATGTATCTCGAATAGGAAGGAAATTATTAGATTTAGTCAAACGATCAAAAATAACTCAGATTTCATTATTACCTCATGATGTCTTCGGTAATCCTACTGTGAAGTCCAAGGATTTATTTTCACATTTCTACTCTGGAACCAGTAATGACTAAAGCATCATTTTTGGTAACTGCAAATCTACATTAACCTACTGACAAGTCAAACACTTCATAGTAAAATCAGTAATATCTCTTCTCATTCCATCCCACCATTAGTACTTCTGATGATCTCTGTACATCTAGGTACTGTCGGGATGAACTGAAAACGAGGAACTATGAGCTTCACATAACAACTAATTCTTCAACAATAAATCACAAGGCACAATTAATCATTTCCCAAACCTCAAAACACAATCATTATCGACATTAAAACTAGGAAACATATAATACTGAACCTACTATACCTTTTTCTACAACTCATTGTCTTCCTTCTGAGATTCCTTAATTATTTCTAATATAGATGATTTCACTAACACCTCATACAAAACTGAATAATTTCTTACACCAATAACATTTATGGAAAAGTTCATCAAATCAAAAACCAAAGTATATAATTCCAAACATAGCACGGTTAATGTAGAATTACGTTTCTAACTCAAATCATCAAGAACTTTATTTTCTTTTCTTGGGTGGTAAAGGATCGTGTAATCATAATTGTTGATTAATTATTTCCATCTCTTCTGTTTCATGTTCAATTATTTCTGAGTTAATATATACTTTAAAAATTTGTGGTATGTATATATATCACATTTTACTCAATAAAAATTATGCCTCCATATTTTTAAAGAAAAAACAACTGCAGCTAATTCCAAATCATTTATAGGGTAATTTAACTTAGTAGGTTTCAACTGATGTGAAGCATACGCAATTACTTTATCATTTTGCATAAGGACACAACCAATTCCTTTCAATTAAGAATCTTTATAAATAAAAAATTCACCATTTTAGTAAGGTAATTCCAAAACTAGATCATTCACCAATCCTCTTTTCAATTCCCAAAAACAATCAACACATTCTTTTATGAAAATGAACTGTCAACTTTCTGAGTTAATATAGTCATTGGGCATGATAACCATGAAAGATTCGCAAAAAAACCTCTTGTAATAACCTTCCAAATGAAGAAAACTATATATCATGGTTATATTTGGGGGTCTGGGCCATTCATCAAGCATTTATGTTTTAAAAAGATCAACAGTTATGCCATTTTTTGAAACAATGTGACCAAGGAAAGAAATTTGTTGTAACCAAAACACATACATGATGTATTTCCCATACAGTTTATTTTAATTTATGGTTTTCAATACAACCCATAAATGAAATTCATGTTCTTATTTTCATTTGTAATAACATAAAATATCATCAATGAACACAACCACAAAATTATCCATGAACTCACGGAAAATTCTATCCATATGTTCCATGAATAAAGTAGGTGCATTGGTTAATCCAAAAAGCATAACTACAAATTCATAATAGCCATATCTAGTACAAAACGAGATATTTGGAATAGATGATTCCATTACATTCTAATGATGGTACCTCGACCTCAAATCATTCATCAAAAAATATTGATCTCTCTGGAGCTGATCAAACAAATCATCGATATGTGGAAAAGGATACTTGTTTTTAATAGTGATGTTATTCAATGATATATAATCAATGTAATGTTTCATTGAACTATCCTTCTTTTTAACAGATAAGACAAGATCACCCCATGGTGATGTGCTAGGTTGAATGAAAACTTTATCTAATAACTCATACAATTTCTAATTTAACTATAAATGTTCTATTTGATCCATTCAATAAGGGGGTTTTGTAATTGGATTAGCATCAAGAACTAAGTCAACAGTAAATTCAACAAACTGATCAGGTATAATACCATTAAACTCATTAATAAAAACATCAAGATCATCATTTACTAGTAGCACATCATTAATCCCAACAGTTCCTTTATTTTCAACAATATGTGAAAGTTAATATTCATTTCCATCTTTTACTAGTTTGTCATTTTCCTGATATGTTATCAAAATAAATAGATTATTCTTATACACAAACTAAACTTTTTTCTGAAAATAAACATCTTTATCTCTATATTCAATCATAGCATGATAAATAAAAAATCCAACCCATTCCCAAAATAACATCAAACTCTACTAGAGGCAAAAAATCAGGTTTACAGGTAGATTCTTCCCACACATAAGGATTGGTCGGTTCTTATGTTTTCTTATTGTCTCAATATTTCCTCCATGTGATTTAACCATATGTTTTTTATTCATATCTGGAGTTGAAATTCTCAATTTACTAGGAATATTATAAGAAATGAATGTGTGTAGCCCCTGAATAAAATAACACATTGGTATAATCAGAAAAAACAAACATTGTACCTGATACTACTTCATTCGTTGGCCCAACATCTATTGTAGTTGTTGAAAAAGATTCCACCTCCCCTTTATGCTTGTAATATGAATTCTTTACCTAATTTGTGTTTTCTTTGGAGACTCATTTTCATAATGAACCATTTCATTGCACTTAAACATTTTTCTCACTGTAAATCATATTTTGTCTTACCATTACCTATATCTATATCTGTGAGATTAGAAACCTTATATCCCATTTTACCACATATATAGCACTTACCATAATTCAAAAGACATTAACCAACATATGTTTTACAAAAAAATTCACAAAATAAAAACTTATTTTCTTAAAATCTGACTTTTTTTATGACTTCATCACTTTTCTTACCTCCTCGACCTTTTATTCTGTTGTTTTTTCAAAGAACACATGATCATTGGAAAACTCCATTTCCACCTTCTCCGCACAACGAACAAGGTTTTCATAAATTTGTAACTCATGAGAAGCTAGAGCCATTTGATAATTGGATTTAATCCTGAGAAAAAGGATTTATTTTACTATCAAGAACTAATATGAAATTTAGTTCATACCTTTTTAGTTGAGTGAATTTATATTTATAAGCATCCACTATGTCATCCTCCAGTGTCAATTCTAGGTATTGTTTTTCCATCATAAGATGAACCACCTTCAGAAGATATTTCTTAAGAAATATACCTTTGAATTCATCCCAATAAAGAGAATCAATCACATCGTTATCCCTGGTATTTTTCACAATCGGCCACCACTAATCAACTGTACCTTCAAAAAGGTAAACAGTGAGACTATAATTTGGATGTTCTGAACAACCCATGACATCAAAAAATGTCACCAATGATTTAATCCACCCTTCTTCTAGCATAGGGTCATATGATCCATTGAATGATGGGTGATGTTGCCTTTTTAAATTTTCCACTACGGAAATGTTCTTCTATTGTTGATCTTGGTGATCTCGTTCTTGGATACAACCATCATTTATACCATGAGTCAACTATGCTATCACTGCAACAAACTATTCAGTTCCAATTCTTACCATCTTAGGTTGCTGGTTTAGAATGTTTTCTTCATCCTGATGTCATCTTAACATAGCTTCCCTATTTCCTCTGTGGAAATCCATTCTGTACACAGAAATATCTAAGGCAAAGAAACATGGTAATCTATAAATTCTATATCATTTCAGTAATAACATAAAAAAAATATTTCTGTATATTAATTTAGATATATTATAACTCCTAAATTTTTCTAAACTGACATCTGATACCAACTATAAGGACCTATCCTTAAAACATAACATAATCTTGAAATAAATGAATAATTAACATTTAGGATATTTGTAGGTTTAGTGTTTTCGAGAGATATTCCATAACTATTAAATTATATCTAAAAAATTTCAAGGTAGACACTACTACTTAGTTTCCATTTTTTTCATTAAATAAAAACTCTTGAAAAAAAGAGTCATGTTCAGTTCCATGTTTTAGATAGCATGACTTTCCCTTGATACCATACATGACCCTGTTCATCATTAGGTCCTGTGAAAAACATTTTAGAACATAGGATGAGCATAAACAGATCATTAATGGTTATAAAAAAATGAAAGAAAAAATTATTTCATCAATACATACATAACATAAGCTCATTAACAAACCTCATGAAATCATACGATATTTTAATCACATATAGAAAACATATATCATAAAAGTAACTTGTGTCATTTGTATCACACATACATTATAGCTATCACAACTATGTAGAGAGTTACATTTGGAATACCCATCACAGTATATTCCCTAAATCTCATACGAGAATCATTCACATTTACCTCTATCATGTTACCCAATGAATTGGAGAGATATCTCGGGCTCACCTGCCCTGGGGTTTTCACGAAACCATTCGTATACGTAAACAATGCCCCAGAATCATAACACATAGTACATGAATAATAGAAAGATAAAATATCCACATTTCAATCACAATATGTCATTTCAAGATATTGTAATAATAAATTCATTCTCAAAACCATTTCAATACCAAAATACATAAAAATGTTATATATTATTAATTTTCCTTTAAAAACACTAAGACTTGTTATGGATTCCAAAAATCAACTAATACTCGTGGTGGTGGAAAGGTCATTTGCACCGCATACGTTAAAAAGAAACATTCTTTTTTCCTTTAGTAAAACTCCTTATAGAAAATTATTCCCATTGAATTAAATGAAAATTCAATGGTGTTTATACAACGTATAAATAAAATTTCTGTATTAAAATGAAATATGCCTCAATGAAAGGAGATGGAGACGAAGACCCTTACTATGATCATTTGGTAAATAAAATAGATAGATTATGTGTATTCATTATAGGTAAATATAAGTAATGTTAATGTACATGATATGACATAAAAATTTATTTCATTCGTAATCATATCACATCATAATTTAATAGTAGGAGATGAACCCAAAGAAAGAAAATTCGGTTAAGAAGTTCCCTTACCTCGTGTCCAAATTGACCCGTTCATTCTTTAATCTCCTAAATAATAAATTAAATTAAATTTATAATTTCATAATAACATTTTTCATGTTTATTATTCTTTTTATATCACTTATTACTAGGTTATAAACATTATGCAATTATTTATGTTAATAATTGTCATTTTGTAGATATTTGGTACTTTAGACAAAAATGTACACTTTATATTTACAAGTTGTCAATGTTGTCAATAGTACATTATCTCTAGAAAGATATTCATTAATTATATATCATATAAATCCAATTTATATATGTATTAATAATAGTACATATCATTTGGAGAAAAGAAAAGAAATGTATCTTTCATGAGCATTGTATGCCATACGTATGCATCAACGCTAATTTCTTTTCTATTTCATATTTTAATGAACTAAAAGGTAATTATACATAGTTATATTATAATTTCCGTATAATATCATATATAATATGAATAAATCCATCCTTTATACATCACACATGTGACATTAACGAGCCATGTCACTTTTAGGGGCGGTAGTCCGTACTACCTCAAAACAATTATCACGTTTACCCATAATGGAAACCATAAATGTATGCTATCAAGGGCTAATACAAAAGCATAATGAAAACATAAACATAATATATATCTTATATAAATATAGTTCCATCAAAATGGCCACCATGAGAGGCGGTATGGGATAATCTAACAATCATTATTTCATGAGGTGTCAGTTTTCCATCCACAGAAACAATATGTTCTTCACCCATTAGATGAAGGTGTGCGTATGTGTAGTCAGAATACATCTCATAAAAACATCCTATTATATTTATTATATTGGTGTTGTTATAAAATAAAGAAATAAAATGTTATTAGGGGATGGATAAGTAAAATAAATGAAAAAATATAAGAAAAATTGTTACCTTTAATTTGGGTAACTCCCTTTGTTTTGAATCAAAAGGTCTTCTAGATGTGACTTCTTCCTAATGTAAGGCACTTAGGTGGAAGATAGGGATCATGAAAGATTATTTGGGGAGGGTTTTGAAGAGACAAGGGGCGTTATAGGTGCGAGTAATGAGTTATAAGTGAAGTCTTTTTATAAAGGTGTGTGGGGATCTTTAGTAAAGTGTGAAAATATTATTTTATTATGTAATGATATTTAGTTTTTAAGGGTCCAAAAAAAATTAATTTCGAATATAAGATGAGTCATGGTCAAAATAAATTCTTCCAATAATAAATTTACTTGTTTTATATGTTATTTGAGTATTTATAATATTATTTATTAAAATAATTTCTTAATGAGGTAAATATTGATTCATTATAATGTCATAAAATAATTTAATTTATTTGATTTCTAAATTTTACTAAAAATTTCCATGATGTAGGAAATATTTTATGATTTCAAAAAAATATTTATTTTCCTAAAGATAAATTATATAACAGAATGTATAAGGTTAATTTTCTAAATGGTATTTCTTTATGTCATTTTTCTCATTACTTTAAACTAATTTATCTAAAGTGTCATTATCACTCCCATGTGGCTCCATGGGGTTCTAAAATCGACAAAAATATGCCCATGGTCGTAAATGATTCCACCAACATGATTAGAATAAGCTTTAATGTAATTTTATATAATTATAACATTCTTTTTACCTTGAATTACCTTACATTCCTTTAACCACGGTAAATAAAAGTCAAAAGATAGTTTTCACAAAAAAAAAATCATCTTATTGAACAAAATTTTACTTATTAAGAATAAACATTTCTGTTGTATTTTCAATATTCAATTCACAAAATTATTAAAATTTCATTTAAATGAATAGTTAGTTTTTTTAACTACTACTAAGCGGTTTCACTATTCATTAAAAATTGTTGTTTTTCAAAAAGATACCAAAAATTAAGCCTAAGATATATTTGATATTATGATTTCGAAAATGATGTCTATTTTCCAAAATTAAAAACATATAAGTTGCATTATTTAATTTAAAATTAATTTCCGTTGTCAAAACGAATAGCGTGTTTTTAAGAAAGAAAAACTATCAAAATATTTCCACTTGTTTATGTCCAATTTCAAAGTGGAAATAATTCCAATGACAAAAATTGGTTTAATTGATAAAAATATAACCTAATTACACATTTAAAAAAAATTAAAAATATTATATATCCATATAAATAAATTAGATTATCAATCACTTTTGAATTAAAATACAGTATTTTGGACTATTATTAAAAAATGAATTTTATCAGAAAAATACCAAAAATTTACCCAATGTAAATAATGATATCACGAATTTAAAAAAAAAATATTTTGACAAATAGAACATATATAAGTGACCAAAGCAATATTTAATGATGGTTCTCCATATAAAGGCAGTAAATCGGCCGTTTAAATACCATTATAGTATTTATGATTCAAATTAGATTCATTCAAATTTTAAGCCTCAAAATTTCATTGGATAAATGTTTGAACATTTTGAAACCATGTAACATAATTTTTTAGTCATTTATACTCATTCCCATTAATACAATGGCTAAGTGTTAAATATCATTTAAAATAATAATATTATATGGTTACTATGCAATGTAAGATTTCAAATAAACCCTTTGTTGTGTATTGGGTACACCATAGAACATAGAAACCCCTTTAAAGTAAAAATAATATTTAAATTGAAAATATTAATAAAAATTAAAACATATTATTTCTTTATTTACATGGGTTGTTACACATAATTTTATTTTGGGGAAAATAAATTCTCTAAGGTTGGAGGATATGAAATACTATTAATATTTTGAATTATTTTTAAGCACATATTTTTCTCATTAGTTTAGTGTGTTTAATTTAATGGTTATTAGGGTGAAAATTTGGAAAAAAATTAATGTTTATAGGTTGTGAACAGGTTGTGAATAGTTGGTCCAAACTATTCTACCAACTAATGACAACCATTTAATGATAAATATTGATGGTTTTCCTTATTATAGACTGTTTTTTAAACTATGCACCCACCATGGGGAATCCATGCAATTTGATAAAATGTTGTTAATAGTTTCATAAACCTTGGGGCCCTACATAGTAATCATTTTAGTAGTTTTTTAATTTTTTTAATTTTCTAAAATGATGAATCCATTTTTTATGATCTTTATAGGACAGTATGAGACCATAACATTTAATTCCTTCTTATAGGCTTCTACGATGTGATTTTCTCCCCATAAAACCATCTATAATTGAATCAATTCTTGGAGAATGATGTTCAATACCCTGTCGATTAAATTTCACTACATATTCTCTATTTCCCACTCTCTCCTCTTTCCTCTATTTGGTTTTGTAGATATTTATGTTATTGGAGGATCTAATATCCTCTATTTAAATATTGAATGTATGATTGGTTCTCGGATCATCATTGCTGAAATTATTCATTAGAGATTGATGATTGAGGCATTGTTGTTTTTTTATCCAACGATCATGGGGTGTGTGGTGCAGATAAGATGGAAAAAATTAATTTAATCTAAATTGGTGATATAATTTAATTTATTTCAATAGAATGTGTTTAATTTTAATAGGATGAAAAATATTTTTTTAAAAACTCCATTTTAGTGAATTAGGTAATTTTGGTTGTTTTTTAATTAATTTTGGTGTACACAAAATTTGATTGAATTAGATATTTATTTTGAAATTAAATTTTTATTTTTTAAATATATTATGGACATTAATTGTGGAATTTTAATTTTGAAATTTATTTGATGAAATTAATTTCAAATTGGAATTTGAGAAAATGGATTAAAATAATTATTATAGAATCCCAGTGGGTTTCTTGTTGAACATACATGATATGTTTAATACTAGTGTTGGGGTTTTTTTAAATGAAAATAGAATATTTTGAGGGATATATTTGGCTGAATAGTATTTTATACAGTTTTAATATAAATTTACAATCATATATATTCATTAGAGAACATGAAATACTAGGTTCCTAGTGTGTTATTGGGTTCTCACTATTTTAATGCTTTACAAATGAAACAAAACAGAGTATAATATGTAAAAACCTATATGAGATGGTGAAAATTCCGCTTTTGATTGTTTTATGAAAAAAAAAATTTACACCCATATTGTTATGATCACCTTTGATTGTGTGGGATCACATAGAATAGAATATTCATTATTGGTGGAAGATGATCATGTTTTTCATTATTCATATTTTAAATATATTCCATTATTGTTGCTAACTATTTTAATAATGCCTTATTATGTATTGAAATATTATTATATAATATGTCTATTTAAGACATTATTTCGAAGTATTTCCAGCGTATTAAATGTTAATTATGATTTTTTTTAAAATATTATTTTAATCTACCATGAAATTTTATTTAAAATTGAATGAATTATTTAGTTTATTAAAGTATTTATTATTATTATGGAATACTTCATGACACCCTTCTGGGATTTTAACTCACAGCCTACTTTTTTTCTTTTGGATGTTTGTAGATTACATTCTTCCTAATCTGATCAAGGGTAGGTTTCCACTTGGAGTAGGTTGTAGTTGATGGTCCATGTGATTAAGGAGTTGTGAATTTTAGACATAGGTTATCTATATTTTTTATAGAAATTGTAGTTTTTCGTTTGGGGTATTTATATCTGCTTGATACTAGTATAGTTCTATCTATAGTGTTTTTAATTTATTTATATCGAATTTTTTTCTTGCTTCATAAATGTTTTTGAAAAATTCATTCAAAACATCACTTTGTTCGATGTATGGTTATAAATGACTACACATGGGGATATGGAATTAAATTTAGTCTATTTTTGTAGAATCCTATTAATTAAGATTCAATGGCACCCATGACAGTACATATTATTTATTAAAACATTAAATTTTATCATAATGAATATTAAAAATCATAAATTTAATTTAATATTTATTTTACATGGATGGGGGTATAGTTAAACGTAAAATTTATGTTTAATAAATGACACAAAATATTTCCAAAAACCATTTGAAGGATTTATTTAAGAAATATATCAGCTAGCTTGGATAATACACAATTTTCTAGTCATGTGGAAACAATTTTCTCTTAAAAAATACATTTGTTCCACCGACGACACTTATAAAAAGTCAGATCATTCCTAACCTCTTCAGAATTTTATAACCAATTATATAAAAAATTATTCTAAAATAAATTAATTAATTCCCTCCTCTCATAATTGATGCCTATTTTTTACAAAAATACAACCTAATAATCCTTTTCAGAAAAACCAAAATACGTTCTAGGAATAATATGTAATGTCCCTAATATATAATTTTATTTTACTTCTTCCCACACCTCCATTATGTTTTGGTAGACCATTCTGATAAAACATATTAATTGTATTTCGTATACTATGATTTTTAGTATGTTATTTGAAAAATATATTCATGTATCATCTTTCACAAAATGGGATATTAAATAATCATTTGTGTGTATAGTTGGTTTCCACCATGCCAAATAATGTCCATTAGTTTTTATAAGCACCATTAAAAGATGTAATTAATTATTCATTTACATATTTATAAGATAATTATTATTTAATTACACATTTAGAATTCAAAAATCACATAACCTTCTATATTTTGGTTTCATTATAGATATGATAAAATCAGTCATGTGTAAGACCGACTACTGCATCATGAAACGATTTGGTTCACTTTTACATACACATTCAATATAATTTATTAAACATAATCGTTAATGAATATGTGCTTTATTTATGATATATCTATATTCCTGAAATAAAATATCATATCAAAATTCATACAATCTAATCCATTGGATATCACTATCATCTCTCTTGCATACATGTGTACTACCACCTCCACGTAGTGATGTGAAATTGTTTTCATTTTATTCATACATTGATAGTATTAAGGATGTATTTTATTGACATTAATGATGCATATAACATAATTAATAATCCTTAATTGTTAATTAATACGTTTTTCCCATTTTTTCATCCTTCTTGGAAAATGATACAATATTCTGGTGTTCGTACATCATTCTACCTCCATTTAAGATATACACCATTTTTTCTCTAATTTTTATAGATTACATTAAATAATTTCATATTTAATATATATTATACGGAAATATTTTTTATCATTCAAGATATTGTTAAACAATTGAGAAAATTGAAATTATAAAAATAACCAAACCAAAAAACAAATGAAAAATGATGAAATTATAACCCAAAACATTATTTTTAGTATACAATTTATAATAAACAAAATAAATATGTCTAAATCTAAATATTAAATGTTAAGAGATTTATTGTAATGATTAATTAATAAATTTTTAATAAACTGTATTATTAATAAATATATTCATATAGATAAAGAGGAATTAAAACAAATGGTAGGGTTTTCTCAGGTTAAATTATCATCTATGAGTTATATGCCATATTAACTACTTATTTCCATTATGTGGTTTAAATAATACCAATTGGATATATTATATCATGATTCTATTTGTAATTTTAGTATTTTATGTTTCATTTTATTTCTTTTCATTTTTGTGGATTATCATTTTGATGCAAATAATGTGGTAAGGGTTTATTTCTTAATCTCATCATTACTCATGAGTGTTTATGGTTATTTCTCCCTGTGAGGAATTATCTGATATTAATATCTTACAACCAATATATTATTTGACCTATGGTTATTAATAATTTTTTTTCCATGTAATTATACAATTTTTATACTATTTCTTTTATAAATTTCCTGATAGAATTTCGTAAGGTGAATAAAAATTTATTACTATTTTCAGTTATAAAACATTTATAATTGAAACCCATGATTATAAAAAAATTAAAAAATGTTTTTATCGTTTCCAAAATGTATAACTAATGTTATTTTTACCCATTTTTAATTTTTTTTGTAAAAATTCATATGAATCATCATTTTATTTTGAAAATAATCCACGATTTGAATTTACTAATAATGTAGATGAATTGTTGTTCTAACAAATATAATATAAAAAAATTGACAATATCATGACCAATGATTTTTTTTAGCCTCATATTACAAGTTTGAAAAAGTTATTTTCTATTATAATTATTTACAAAATGTTTCTAAAATTATTTTTAAAAAATTTTATTTTCATAATGCAATGGTGATTTAATAAACAACTATTTTAAAGAACTTTTCATGCTATTTCTTTTCAACAACAACAGAAAACCTATAATTTTCTTATGATCGATTGAGGATATGTCAAATTGATTGCATCATTATTATTTATCCATATGTAATATGATTATTTTTAGTATGGATTTATAAAATTTATACCATTTAGAAATCCACTCTCTAGAGTTTAGGATTATGTATATGGATTGGGATGAGTATATAAATTTCAAATGTTGGATATAAATATGAATATTTACATTGATTATTTTTCACTACATTCATATGTGGAATTCATTAGACATAGCATGGGATATAAGGGAACACTATATCATCTCAGTGAATTAGTAGGTCTCAGGAGATAATATGCAGTGGGGTTTGGGAGAGGCCATACCAATTTAATTAGATTTCATGGAATTAAGACTAAATGTTATGTTTTAAAAGTTTAATATGAATAACTATGAAATTATTAATTCAATAATTTGTATTCTATGTGTCTATTAAAATATTTTGAATACCAATGGGGTTTTTCATGATAATTTAATTATTAATATGGAATTATTTGATCAATATTTATCTGTGCCATATTATACTCATGATATTGATTAAATGACATATGTTTCAGTTATTTTTCCTTAAATATAAATTATATATTATTTATATGTGGAATCTATTGTATGCTCACTATTACTATTCACATGAGCTCATTTCATTCTTATGTTTTATTTATTCCATGATTCCTTTATGAGTTCAGTGATTAATATGCGTAGATATACTATTAGAAATTGTGTCATTGTCACATAAAACAATTTGCGTATATTGTATTTTCAATTATGATTATAATGTAAATTATATATCCCAGTTGCCATGACTAATAAGAAACATTGTCCTTCGAGATGTAATTACTAGAATATAATGAAAATGTAATAATTTAGTCACTGACTATAGACTAATGGGGTCCGGGTCAATATAGTTTATATCAGAGTATATTTAGTGGAATCATTGGGAACATTATTTACGAAAAAAAATAGATTATATAATACAATCCTATGATATACAATTATAATACATATGGATGAAAATAATAAATCTTAGTTAAAGATTATATTATTTTTTACTTACTAGAAAATAGATCATTGAATGTATAATAAATGTGGATGTGGTTTTGGAACTGATTTACATAGTGATAATAAATCTGAAAAGGGAATATTGTGCATGAACCATTAGTATCCTAATGTATTAAAATATAATTTTTTGTGCATCATGTTTAACACTAATAGGTATATTCATATGATAAATCGTATTTTCTCTTCAACCTATTATATAGAAGATAAAAATTAATATATCCTGAAATAATCATTGTTTTTTATTATGAGATTATATACGAATAATTTTTTTAAATTTAATTGAAGTGATTAAGTAGTTTTGGGATTCATAATAATGGTTCATAATGCTATGGTCTAATATATTATATAAAATCCTTCATAAATGGTTCTTACTACAAGGAATGTGAACTACAAGAATGAACATAATATACAATGTATGAATGATTTATTCGATAATAAGACTAATTCAACCATTCAAATTGGATTAGTCACCATGATATACAAATCATGTGATGATATGCAATATGTTTTTGTTGGGATAGAGAATGAATTAACAAAATATTAAAACTTTTATTGTATGAAAGGGAATTAGTGGAGTTCCAAGAAAACCATGGATAATGGGAATAAAATAATAGACCATTATCCATCATGTGATACCTATGGTAGGTAACACTGTGGAATTTTAATAAAAGGAAAAGGATTTTCTTAACGTGTGCATAAAATGGCCACCATGAATTCTTTTAAAAATAAAACAAATAATCCTCCAATATTTAATGTTTCTACAATAAGAAGTCTGGGAAATAAGATATATAATTTCTCTTGTATCAAGGGAATATACCTTTTATTAATATATGTGATAAAGATAAATAATATTATATTACTATAGAAAATTCAGAATGATTAATTTTCTTGTGATGGACTAATAAATTATGTTATAATAGTATTTTAATCATTTATATTTGTGTTATAATAATTATGAAATTTATAATTATATTACTACTATAGTATTTCATAATGTATTTTCAAGAATTTTTTGAATGTTACCAAGAAAAGTGATTCGGTTGAAAGTTAAACTTCTGGGAAAACACCCGTTTGAGATAGAATAACACATAATATGTTCTTGATGATAATATAATAATGAAATAATTAAGTTATAGTGTGGATTTACTATGAATTTGTTAAAGGATTTATGGGATATGTAATCATTTCTAGAATTTACTATAACTACTAATTTATGGAATATATTTAATACCCTTATATTTTATGAATAGAATCATAAAATTTTTATTATGGATTTATAGTGATCATTATATTAATGTTTTTAAAATGAGATAGTAAGCCCAAAAAAATATATTATGGGGAATATAATATTGTTTTAGTGATATTACATCATATAATTTTGGTCATAGAATATAAAAACAAATTTTCGGTGTGTCTTTGGGTAAACTACACATGGAATGGATTGATTTGAGTAGTGGGTGTTATTGTAAAACATGTGAAAAAAATTTATTTATGAAAATTTCTACATACATGAGTAATTAATTATCATTATTATGAAATATTAGATATTCTTCCAGCATAAAAAATATATTTGGATATTAATTTAATGATGAAATAATTGAAGATGAAAATGATTGAAGCACAAGAAATAAATGAAACTGTTCTTATGAAATAGAAATATATCATGAATTTATATTTACAAAAATAATTTGACAATAAAATAATATATCAACCACAGGTAAATTATTTTGAAACAATAAATCTATTGGAATAATTTCATTTATGTTGAATCGATGAACATATCACCCTTTACATATTTATGGTTATTTATAGTTAATTTTATATGGATCACATTGATTATTTTGATAGATAATCTCATAAAATATCTGTAATTATTTTTTATTTCTCAAATTTCAATATCATTATTTACAATTTTTGATCTCTAACTCCAAAACTGAGTTTTATTGCAATGTGATAAACAATTAAAATATTATTATTCAAACATTACATGTACAATGTTTCTGTTATTTTGGATGATATGAATAGTACTAACTAAAATATTAACAGTATATGGTTAAAAATATACAACATATAATAAATTTTTTTCAATATATTAAAAATATAATATAAATCATATGAGAGAAAAATAATAGTTTTCTATTACATTGGTATTTTTCTAAAAGGTGGTCAACTTGCTCTTTTCAAAAATATATAGAAACTAAATAAAAAATGTCATAATATTTAACATAAAATGATATATTAATTTTTTAAATCTAAATGTCAAAATTTTATATTTGATTAATTTATGATATTTTGATAAAATGATTTATTTCTTAATGAATTAAGAAAAATACAGATATTAAGTAAAAACTGCCTTTTAATTTAAATTGTTTTAGTAGAGAAATTATATTTTAAAATTTTTTGAAAGAAATATTTGTTAGATTATATATTCATTAATACAACTGTTGTCATTTTTATCATTTTCATATCGAATTCTAATGTCAAAAATATATAATGTTTTGAACAGTTTATCATTGAAAATCATCATTCTTGTCACATTTAGGGGATTAATTTTAAATTTAAATCTCAAATTTATATGAATGAAAATTTGAGAAATATAGTAAATATAGTAAATATTTTGAATATCATATTTTATAATATTTTATTATTTAAAATTAAAATTTTACCATAATTAATGAAGAAAATAGGAAAAAAATTATTTACAATAGTTAATGTAAAAATAGGGTTTTCATGGTTAATGTAAAAAGGAATTGGTTAAAAATGATCCAAAATTTGTAAAAATTAAATTGGAAGTAAATATTTTGAAATTATATAATATATTTTTGATAATGGAAAATTTTAAAGTATTTTTATATTAAATATTATTGGAACCTTTTTCTTTTCAAAAAATACAAGAGTTCTAGTTTCATCACTTATAAAATGACACTACACTTTACTCCTCTTTAGACATAAAACACCATTTTTCATAAAATTGAATCAAAAATAAATTCCATAAATCTATTCTATCATACTATTTGTTTTATTATTTTAATTAATCACTTTTATGAAGCAATTCAATAAAAATAAAGTTTTTTTTTAAGAAGAAGTATCTTACGTAACCGAGAGTTTTATTTTAATTCTTCCTCCAACTAAATAAATTATTATTCAAAAATCACTATATAAAAAATTTCATGAGAAATAATATAATTATATTTTATTTTGTTAATATATTAACTTAAATAATCCTCCTCTTCCATCAAATTGATTATCAAACCATCAATCGTGTGTATAGCGGACTACCATTATGCAATCCTATTTTACTCATTTTCCATCATCAATATACAACATTGGATATTATTATTAATTTATATTATGTAAATGATATAAATGAGTTAATTATACTGATTGTATAATCATATCACATATACCTTCTTACATTCTATTCTTTGGGGGATTTGATAATGTCTCATGTATATATCATGCATTACCACACCGTAAAGCTGTGTGACTCAATTTAATGTTTTGCATAAAATGAATTATAATAAGGATAAAATATAATCTAAATATGTGATATTTAAAAACTAAAAATATTTATTTAAAAAAATCACATATTACATATTACCTTTTAATCCATTGGAAAAAAAATTTGTCGCTCGTGCGTGTGTGCAGACTGCTGCTTCGAAATTGTGATGTGTAATGTGTATCATTTTATATTTACATTTATTGTAATAAGGTTGAATTTTACTAATATATATTATAAATATAAAATAAATATTATTCATTCATTATTAGTGAATTTTTATTTTCTTTTTTTCTATCCAATGAGGAAAATGGAAATGGACTTATCTCAAACATATAACTCATCATCTCTATGAATGGAAGAATATATTATCAATATCTAAATTATATAGATTAATATAAATTATTATATATTTAATATATATTATAATTTTATAATTTATATTAATATTTATTTTATGTAACCATTATTATATAAAATGGAAAAAAAATTCCCAACCCCGAACATATGTGATAAATGAAGTTATCATCTCCCAAAACATTAATTTCAACAATGTATGATAATAAATGAATGATAAAAAATAAAATATTATTTGTCATGAAATATAATATTAATATTATTAAATGGTTTTTTAATTAAACAATATTTATTACATGATATTTTCAGGTCCATATGATGGTTGTTGAACAAGTGGTAAGAGTTTCACATCTCACATTTAATTTGATGAGAAATATGGCATATTCAACAATTATTTCCACAATTTGGTGAAGATAAAACCCCATTTATATTTTATATCATGAATATATCTATCTTCGTTTTATTTATTATTTCATTTTACCTAATTTATTATATTGGGATTACAATTCAGAAGCTAACAATGTGGTAATTGTTTATTGACAATATCATCATTATTCAGGATTGTTTATGTTTACATAAACATTGGTGAAATTATTAGATACAAATATCATATAATAAATAAATTTTCTTCATATATGTTTATTCATGAAATTTATTATGTAATATTACAATTTTCCCAGTCATTGGTAACTAAAATAGTTGAGAAATGTTTTCATGATAATCATACTTTATTACTTTATTAGTTCAGAAATCTTATTTCATCCAATCCCATGATTTCTAAAAATATTAATAAATTTTATTTTATATTTCTAAAATTTACTAATTAATTTCCATTTTATACTTTTGTAATTTTTATCTTCATTTTTATTAGAATCATCATTTAGTTTTAAAAAATTGATTCTTTAAATTTTACCATTAATGTGAAAGGAATTATTATCTTAATATTATCGAATGAATAATGTCTTCCACCACCAGGAACAATCATAATTTTAGATAATTTTTTAAAAGTTATAAAATAATACTTTCAATTATATTTATGTTCAGAATGTATTATGAACTTTTTTATAAAATATATTTTCAAAATGAAATGGTTATATTTCAAAAAAAAAATTATGATCTTTTCATGGTATTTATATTCATAAATATCATAAAAATTCAATTTTAATTATGGTCCATATATAATATGTTTTATTCATTAAATATTTATTTTTCTTATGATTTTTTATTCTCATCAATAATTGGGATCTATAAATTTTCTAACTTTTTCACTTTAATCAGGATAGGTTGTTTTTAACTTTATTTATGGAAGTATGTATTAACATTTCGTATGATAGTTTTTCATTATTTATTTTTACATTGAATTTTTTAGACCATCCATATGATTAATTAATCAAACATAATATGTAATGGTAGGGTCCCACTATAAACTCTTAATGGACCAGTAGGCCTAATTGAAAAAACTAAAAGGGGTTCCGGCAAAAGCTTTACCTTTTTAATTTGTTATATTCACAGAGTGCCTCATTAATATGATTTATATTTCATTCATTATACATTCCCTAATAATTAATTAAATTTTTGATATTCCATGTGATTATTCAATTATTTATAATATCCATGGTTATCATCTCAAGATCATGTTATTATTTCTATTGAATTATTTAATCATAATTTATTACTAAAATATAGTAAATAATTTATTAATTAAATCCATGTGTTTTTGTTATTTAACTTTTTTTATTGTTTGTTCCATATTTATTAACATCATATATTATACAATTATCTTTATTATACAACTACGATCACTCATTTATTATTATGTATTCTCCCTAGGATACTAGGATGTATTTTGTGATTGATATAAAAACATATGCAATGAGAAACAATGTAATTATCAAATAAAAGAAAGTGTATTTTATGATTTTAATTTAAAAAATATTTTTAATTATGTATATAGTTTTCCAAGACTATGAAACTATTCTCTCCTTCTTGATCGGATTCATTATAACTTATAATAATTTAATAATGAAGAAACTTACTTTTTTCTACTACTCTAGTGGTCGTTAATGTATCAATATTAGTACTAAAGTTTTGAGTTATGTGTTATTGTGAGATTTATCTAGGTATTATGGCTAAACAATTAACTATTTAAGGGTTTTCATTTGGATAGGGACTCCAATATTATTAAAGAATTCAACATATAAACACACCAATACTATGACTTCCTCCAATTTAAATTAATATATATAAGCACTAGTTTTAGAGAAAAAATTGGTGTATGAATCATATAGATATGTGTTGTGTTTTCTTGTGCTAAATGATTTATCTCTGCAAATATAATAATTGACAGTGTTACATCCTATCAATTATAGGATGCATTAATAATGATTTAAAGGAATGGTTTTTCACCATTATTGTGTGACATATACCATTATTGATGAGGATTCGATACATAGTCCTAAACTCGAAGTAGTTCGTCTGGGTCGTTTCATAGCCATGCCTCCACTGATTAAGATGTAGATGGTACCAACATTACCTAAATAAAAGGTGCACATGATAACCATAATTCATGATTCTTATCGTCAGTGACCCCTTATGATATGGGGTGAAGTAGACCCCATTAATCAAAGGATTTGACCTAGGTAGTTTTTTTTCACTCGATCCTTGCCAGGGCTGGAGCCGAAACTTCCCCAAGCCCACCTCCATAGGCCATGGGGTGATATAGGTTTCTAAGGCACAAAAAACAATGAGTAATTTTTCAAAGAACCTATATACACAAAAAAATCCAATTATTGAAAAAAAATCCAAATAAAATGGAATAAATGATTCCACACTGCTGCAAAGAAACCAACCATGCATTAACTACTAAACAGTACTTGTAAAATAGTGTAAAATGAATGAAAAAATGGTAAAATTACATTCCCAAGAATAATAGTGTCATAATATAGTTGTAACTAAAAAAATTTAAAATATTTTAAAGATCTCCAGTATTAAATTAAAAGCAATGTCCACTATATTTGGTCCTAGCACTCATATCCCTATGCTATTATAAAATCATGACCAAACCATTATTTTTTTATCATACATGACCCATTCTAGAAAATCTAATGTAGGGGTGATTATAAAAATACTCTATAGGGTGCCTCAAAAAGGATAAGGGGGAGTCGTAATAGATACTCTAAAAATTGGAAAGCTCTAGATATGACAATGTATAGTTAAAGTAGTTTAGTTCAAAAAAATATGATAGTGAATTATTCTAATTCAAACACAAGGATCTTGAAACAATGAAAATTGGATCTTCTCATTCATTCTTCACTACAAATATAAGTATAATGGAATCATCCAACAACGAGATGCTAGAATTGGAAAGAGTGTGGAAGACCCCGCAAGTCTTCGCCTCTCCATGATGGTGAGTTTCCCCAATCCATGGAGTGGGTACTAGAAAATAGAATATATATATATATGTATATATATATATATATTTATATATTCATACTAAAATATACCCAAATGAGATATATTAAGGGTTTTAACATTACATTTCTCGGTCCAAGAATGTGAGTATCCAACCATCCTAGAAGTAACTATAATCTATGCCCACTATCCTGCATGTCTTCTCTAAACAATAAGTCTATGGGACTCAATCATCACTCTTTAATACTATCCACATTCATTGGCACTGTCTCTCACTCACAGTTTTAGGATGGGTCACATGGACACAACATTATGTGAAAATCATCCATCATCCTCTTGAATCTAAAGGAATGACAAATAAAAACTCATAACTATGGAACACAATCAATAGGTCATCTAAATGTCTAGGATACATTCCCTTACTACCTATAGTATTCCACTGTTCATCAGGTATCTCAGCCGTAGTAAATCAGGGGGGATCACCACCAAAATGTTGATGGGGACCCACTACCCACCCCCACTAGAGGCAAGGAAGGAACATCAATAGGGGACCACTACCCCACTGAGTTGGTGGTTATCCCAAAACAGCTCTGCCTATCCCTCGTGGATGGTACCTATCCTAGAACATCAATGAACCACATTGGTTATTCCTACTAAATGGTAACCCCAAAAAATAATCATCGAGGAACCAAAATGTCCAACCCTACTAGATGGTACCTATTTAAAATCAAAAAGGAACCACATTTTCCATCCCTGATGGATAGTTCCTCTAGGATGAATGTTGACGAAGTCATCAGGTGCTTCCCCATGTAGGCCTCACAACTGGAATATCTCATGTTTTACCGTAAAGGGGTACATGGTTTCTGTGTATCCCACAAATCATGTGACCCCAACTATTCACCTCGTAGTCTACCTATCCATTCTCTGGTACTAAATTCTGACCATGTACCCCAATAATGGCCAAGATGCACCCATAGTACAATCCATGAGCTATTAGAAGCCTGATGAGCACACAACTCTCATCGTTTATCCCATGGGACAAAAAAATAATTTCACTAACATGCCTCCTCAATCATCCCCAACACATTTGACTAGATATCATCATATATAATTTCCACTATGAACATAGTATATGAAAATATATGTTGAGGTTTCTCTTAAAACACCATAAAATTATATTCCACCGATATTCCTTCAATGTTTTCACAATTAATGTTATAAATAATAATGATATGGACTTCAAAAAAATTTATAGTTTTAATCATTGCATAAAAACACACAATATCAACTATTCATTTCCCCAAATGGACATCCGATGGAAAAGTTTAAACACGCTACATTACTCTTGAATGGTGTCCAGTGGGTCGCACATCACGATCCCAAAATTAAATTATATAGATTTCCCCAATTCTATCCACATGGAATGACCCACATGATCAATTTTCCATTCATTAATAATGAATACATAGTTAAAACCCAACATTTCATCGGAACATGTTCAAATACGGCCTCATGCCGCTCACACCTAACCATATTATAATCATATAAATGTATTCTTCGAAAGAAATATCATAAAAAACAGTCACACCTCCACTTATGGTTCATAAAATAGATGTTCTATTTAGATTATGGGTCTAATAAAAATAACACCAATACATATTAATAATAATATTATTATTAAAATTAAAAGTTTTGTGCAACCAAACATTGTGACCATGCCATAAAAGAACTGTACCGGTATAACAATATCTTTCTCAATGAATGGGGTGGGTGGATGTAGGTAGAGCATTAATCAGATACTCAGATTGGATGATATGATCATTTAACGTTTTTTGGCCCAATATGAGTCGGTCCAGACATTGATGCTGGACCGTTACGCTTATGAAAGCCCAGTGCATTTCTTCTACTCGCAGACCATGTGTGGTCTACTCATCCCACCCCCAGTGCCTCATTGGCCTCCTATCCACTCAACCTGCCACCATTGCAGCTATGCCAGCTACCCTACATCCTCGGTACCCTGTGTGAGCACGACACCCAACCACTCTCTATGAACTACATTCCCTTGATGCCTCAGTGTCACCACCAGACCCTAACCCAATCTCAACATCACTACTTCCTATCACGACACCACCACATGAGAAACTACCACCACTTCCCTAAGACACCACTATCCAAGGCATCTCTAGTGGACACCTTGGCTACGTCGTCCTGGTCGCAACACAGTGTTGGCCTCACTAGCAACAGCTACACATACTGACCACCTCACAATGCATGTAGAGACCCATGCATAAAGTACATGGATATTATATTACTTTTTTGGAATACATAATACATAACAAAATAGTCATTGACAGACCGTTATAGTTTAGTATCTTCGGAAACTCCGAACACAATCATCTAATCATGGTGAAAGATCATCAACATCTCCAATAAAGTTCATCCATTTTTTATTACCGTAATAATTTCTTTTGGTCATCAGGAAACGAAAACATAAAACATAGAATGGGTGATATCTAATGCTCAGTAAGGGTATACATGGAGAAAATAAAAAAAATCATATAAATTTGAACATAAAAACATGAACATAAATTTTAATCATCAAAATCCTAAGTTGTGAAATAAAGCATGGCAATTCGTAAGGCATAGATCATAAAGGAACATCAGTAATGATAAAATAGCATGGGAATAAAACATGTAATTGAGGAAAACCATTAGGAACATGATATGATTTCTATAGTAGCGTAGGCATTTTTTCTAATACTATCATTTTGGATAAATACCATTATTGAATTGAGTTTACCTGTCGTTCCAACCAAGTATTGCTAAACCAGGTTTACATTCCATTCCAGCCATGTATATCTCATGAGATATAAATAATTATCCAAATAATTGAAGGGAGATATAGGTCTAACCCATATGATAATTAAGTCATTCAATCGTGTGCCACAAAATAAACATAAATCATTCATCATAACCTGACGAATAAAATGGGTTTCATAAACATCATAACATCATAACATAATCCATATAAATCCATGTAAATAATAGAAAAATTATACTTGATACATAACCATTTTAAATAATTTCATCAAATATGGAAAATAGTTTTGATAAAACACATGAAATTATTTCTTGTACAAAATATTCTTTCTTCTTTTAAATCATATTCTTTTCTCAAAATGACGTGCAATTTAATTTTTTTTGAAAATAATCATGAAATCGTGAAGAAGAAGATTTCTGTAAAAATATTTTTATGAAATCATAAAAATCTGTTCATGTCATATATGTTAAAAAAACAATCTCCATGTACTTCTGCCAGAAAAGTCAAAAAGTACCTCCTATGGTAAAAACAAAAGATTCTTTCTGTACCACATAGTAAAAGTCAGAAAGAGTTAAACACAAACATAAAAATATATGGAAGAATAGTAACAAATTAATGATTTTTTTTAAAAAAAACAGACATGGATGATAAATATAACCCTAGTAAATACTTACGAATAAACAACCTTAGATAAGAACGTGATTCGAATAATTATCCCTTACATTAGGTCAAATTTCTTCTGTAAGTGTCTGAAACTTTTGTCTAGGTGGTTTAAACATATTATAATCTTGTAACAAAACCATAATATTATGTATTATATCATATATGATTCACTAAAACTTTATATTTCCCGTTCAGTTGTCAATTCCATGTTAAAGCAGCATTCTGGGAAAAATCGTTTCATTTATCGTGTGTTTTGACCTGTAATTTTTTTATATGATTACTTAGATCATGATTAATTTCTTCCATAATGTAAAACATGATATATATATATATATACATCATATATATTCAATATTTTAATATATATAATCGATCTATAAATAGAATGAAATACACCGTTCATGGAGACGGTATGTCGTACGTACGCATGAATGCTGTTTTTATTTCCTTATTAAAGTAAATGAAATATATATATAAATTTATCCAAAAACATTATTATGTCATATATATCATTGTTTTTTATTAGATATAAATTATAATCATTCTTTAATGGTAAACATGGAGAATAAATCTCATCGCGTCATGGAGACATTAAACCGTACGTACACATGGGTGACATTATCATTCCTATGATTGTAGAATTGTATTGAAGTGTATGGTGTATAATATTTCAGAATATATATTAATTTAAAATAATAATATATAATTATTTCTTACATTATTATACCAATCAATGTAGGTTGGTGATGAAAAAAAGATTACACCACGGCGTGGAGACGGTAGGCCATACGTACGCATGCGTGTTGACATCGTTTTTCATGGGATAGAAAGAAGATGGAATATGGATGTTTCATATTGATAATGACATATCAGTATACAAGTGATACTCGAGTTATTACTTAATAATGAAACCACTCATATAGAGGATGTAGAAGAAGAAGTAAGTTTGAAATATTTGGTAAAGGATATTACCTCTTATTCGACGTCCCTCTTCTAAACCACCTCTTAGGGAACTAAAATTAGACTTTTAAGAAGACCAAGATCTCTAGTATGTTGATAGGGAAGTGGGGAAGAGAAATGTTGTGGTTTTGGATGAGTTTTAATTTTCAAAATGGAGTGAATATGAGATGGAAGAGTGGACTTTTTATAATTGAGGAGAGTGGCACTTTAGGAAACCTCAAAAATATTAATTAATAATAAAAACAAACCCCACAGAAATACATCCAAGATGATTCAACATTGAAGAAGAGATTATATAGGGTTGTATTATTATAGGACAATAAAATTTATACATGTTTTAATTTTATTTTAAACCTTATCATTTTGATTTATCATTTTTAATGTATATAATTTTATTTTTGGTAATAATATTCATAAATTTAAATGGTTAAAAATAATTACTTATGAGTTGTAAATTGTCCATAATTGGATATTTTATGATATATTCGACAAAATAATTTTTAATTTTTAATTTTTTGATATTTAAACAATTAAAAAATATGTTATTTTTATAAAATATCAATAATGTAAATTTTGACACTATTCATTTATTTGAATTTAAATAAATTCCACATAGAAGATATATTTGAAAAATCATATTTAATAGATTTATAAAACGTTTAATTCATCTAGAAAAGTCATGGTGCACTTTAATTAGTTCATATAATATATATTTTAATATATTTAGAACCTATTATTTGATATTTCTCTTAAACAATAATTACTACAACTTTGTTGTATAATTATTTAATATAAATATTTGTTGCATAAAAATTAAAAATAAAATACTCTGATTAATATAAATCTAATAGATTTTATAATAATACTATTAGTCGAATTTATCTTTCAAAACACCCAACTTTTAAAATGTTAAATTTATTAAATTATGCAGGTGAAAACGTTGACATCATTTAAAATATAAAATATAAATGTCATAATATGTTTTATAAGGCTACAAATGGTTCAAAAGTAGACACATTGATGATTATGGTGTAGATATACTCGACCAAAAAGTTTTGGCCTTGTTTTTGGGCCTTTTGATTGGAATTATTTAATTAATAAAAACAATATTATTGATTTATTTCACTAAATAAATAATTTCTGCATCATAAATGTATAATCTATTAAGGTAATTATATTTTTTTAAATGAAAAATAAATTAAAATGATAAAAAAACATTTAAGAATTAAAATTAGTATTTATAATTTATTTTATATTTCGTTTAACCATATATTAAAAATAATCTAATTATTAATGTTTGAGTGAGACATATTTTACATTCCTTTAAATAAAATACATTAATGGTATCATCTATGTGGGTTCCGATAGATACCATATCGACCCAAGTATATTTTAAGAAGAAATATATCCATATAATTATATTAATACACGTGTCAGGGTAATTTTATAATATTATTTTGATCCTTAATTACCAGTATACCTTTAACCATGGTAAATTAAATTCCCCGTAGATGGTAGTTATAATGAACATAAATAAAAGTAGACTATTAACATAATTTAGACCTAATGATTCAAAATATAGTATCCATATTTCCAAATTCAAAACATATAATTTTATTTAATTAATTTAAAATTAATCACAATGAAAAATGTTTTTTAAGTAAAATTTCGCGTATTTACTATTCATCAAAATATGAATGTTATCATAAAAATATAAACAGTTTATCCAAAGTAAATTTTTATATCATGATTCAAAATAATTTATTTATTTTTTCAAATTTAACTTATAAAATTTTCAAAAATTATATTTAAAATGGCTGTGTCATTAAAGGCGACAAGAAAATATTTTTAAAAAAATACCGCTTTTATACAAAAAATTGATTTTCTTCTCATAACATGTTCTAGAAAATATGTATGATAAATTATAATTTTTTAAAATTAAAAATTTGGTGAATAATAATCATAATGGATGGTTCATAATAATAATATAATTTTTTTAGAAAACCTTGGTATTGCGTACAACGCAAGCCATCGAGGAAAGTCGCTTTTGTGTGTAACGCAAGCCAAGTCAGTGTTGCGTGAATGATTCATTTTTTTTCATATAACATTATAAAATCTTATATAATTGAACAAAATATATATTTTGTGTTGAATTCTATCAATGGAACTTGAAATAGTGCAAAAAACAAGTAAATAATAGTGTTGCGTATAATGCAAGCTAATACGGTGTTGCGTACAGTGCAAGCTAATCTTGGGGTGGTGTACAACACAAGACATCAATAAAATTAAAAATAATCATTCTCATAAAATTTAGGGGAGTTAAATTTTACCCACCTTAAAATAAATTTCACCGTCGAAATTTATTTGGGTTATAAATGGTTTACTACTTGATAATTTCTTTTGTAGAAACCTATATCATAAAAAGGAATAAAAAAATTAATAACAAAAGTATGAAACCTAACAGTTACCAAAATTTACTCATAACTGGGTTTCCACAAAGGAGGAAATAGGTGAAAACATGGATATGGAAGAGAAATCAATCCATCATGTTTTGATGGAGAGTAGTAGAGAACATGGTTATGAAAAAACCAGTAATCAGAAAGCCATAAATTTGTGATGATCTAAGGTACCATCTAAAGCATTTGATATGAGGATACTGGGAAAACATTTTTGGATTTCAAGATCATTTCCCTATAGTTTAAAATTTTAAATTAGAATATATACTTTCTTGATTTTGGTACAATGTCTTCATTGTTCATTCCATGAACAATTTCCAATTTAAATCATATAGAAATGAAGTTGAATTTATCATTCATGAAGTGTTCGCAGATCATGTGATAAAATGATGGGACATTCCATCTGTCTCGAAAAAAAGGTTAGCCAAAGCTATTAAATATATATAAGTCCATATATGGTGATATTAATCGTGTATGGTTTAAATTATGAATTTATAATTCAGCTATCATAAATCTTAATAAAATAAAACTAATTTATTATAACAAGGAAATACTATAGGCCAGTGGTAGGCGTTAAAGGCTTATCACACTTCAGTTGTGGGTTCGATTCTCATAGCCTTGTCTGACACGATGGGTTGTCACCTGTCCTGTGAGTTGTCCATTTTCGAAAATTAAAGCATTATAACATTCCCTAAATAATATAAAAAAATTTCTAGCCTTAAACAATACTATCTGATGTCCAACTTTATCCTTTCAAACCTTTAGACTTATCCAAAATACTTCTTTCCAAACTCATAGTATGAAGAAGGAAAATTACCTGAATCGTCATATAATAAACATGTGAATACCATAATTTATCCCCCATATATAATAAGATATATTTTGTTCGTCACATTCGAAACATGTGAATACCGTAATCATGTATTCTTGAAACAGAAATTACCATAGAACCTTAGTGAAAACCAGAATTGTCTCCAATGTTAACGTTTTCCACATAGAAAAATCACAAAAATTATATATACTCAAATCATGATATCACATTGTCCTTATATCAGTCATGGTCTCATTAATAATATCCATCATATTATTTTCTCTTTATCCCATCATTATGCACATATCATCTGCTTTCCAAAAAATATTCCAATCACTTTTCATGGATACCAGTAAAATATAATTATTGAAAACAACAATAAACTAATACATAGTTATTATAAAATTCTACAATACTATAAATTTAATTCCAAAAAAATATTTTTTAATCTTGTTACATAAACAATTAATCATTCCACCACTTCTTTTTAATATTCATCATCACCAATCGTGATCGCATGTGACATCCCTTTGTTCTTTTTCTTTAGAGGTTTTTGATGTTGATCATCATTATCCATTTGATTAGGGCATTGGTTAGCATAATGCCCCATTTCCCTGCAACTGTAGCATTGAAGTCTTGATGGTGTGTTCTCTGTAGTTTTTTCTCTATTAACATAATTAGCTAATTTTTACCATTACTTCGGAACTCAACTGCTTGATGACCTTCTTTTCCACACTTAAAACATTATCTTGTCCTTTTAAGACAATATTCTCCTTGATTCTTTCCACACATTGAGCACAATGAAACATTTGTCTTCTTTTTACCATATTTCTGTGATTTTTCATTGAACTCCAGCTTTCGTTTCATGTCCAGACCATGTGATGGATATGTAACACCAACTTTTAGTTCTACCATGATAGAACAACTCCCAATATATTCATAGCTACTAAAGACTCTTATGGATAATGCCTTTCAAAGACTTGGTTTTAATCCACTAATGAATCGATCAACTTTACGTTCAGGTTGGATGATAAATCAATATGAATTCCTTCCAATCCTTGTAAAATTCTCTTCTTATATAAAAACAGATTCATCATCCTTTTCCTTAAGCTCAAGGAAACCCTTTTACATATTTTTTCTATGAATATGAGGAATGTAATTATTGAAAAATATGGTCTTTTAACTTATCTCATTCCATGGATTCAATTAAATCTTGGGGCCTTGTATTCTTAATTAGAGTCCACTGGTCTGCTTCAACATCTAAAAAGTAAACAGCCAGAATGGATTTTTCATGTTCTAAATAGTGAAGTATGGGAAATATATTTTCAATGGTACTGATTTATAGTTCAGCAACAAGTTGATCAGAAACCCCACTGAAAGAAGGGCGACATTGCCTCATGAAGGAAAAAATAGAATATTGTTCCCTTCTCTATTCATTTGGATGTCCATAATGATTCATAGCTTGTGTAAGTATATCAATAAGAGGTTTCACTCCATTTCCCATAATATTTGATTTTTTAGGAGGACAATAATTGCATTTCCTAGTTCATTGATCTTTAACATAGTTTTTTCAAGTTTTAGCCATTATCCAAAACCCAAAAAAAGTGTGAGAGGAAAAAATCATAGTAGGAAAAAAAACATAATCAAGGGAGAGTACGTTCACTTTAAAAAATATTAGGTTTAATCCTAGGTTATTAAGGATATTTATCATAATTCTATGATTGTAACCTATACTTTATACTTAACCTTACAAACATCCATAGATATACCTTAGAAATATATCTAGGGATCTCATTAATGTTTTCACATCCTAGTTTCCAAAGGTTAACTAATCCTTTTCCTCTGATACCTACTTTAGAGACCCAATCTTGACATATATAGATATTACATTACTTTTGTGGAATACTTAATACATAAAAAATAGAAATCAATGGACCGTTATATTTTACTGTCTTTGGAAACTCTGAACATAATCTTCTAATCTTGGTGAAATATCTTGAACATCTCCAGTAAAGATCTTATTCATTTTTTCTTACCTAAAACCTTACTATTAGTCCTAGGGAAATGAAAAAATAAAACATTGAAAGGGAGATATAGAATTATCAGTTAGAATAAACATGGAAAAAATAAAACAAACCATATACAATTGAACTTAAAAACATGAACATAAAGTTTATACATTAACATCATGAGTTGTGAAATAAATCTTTGTAGTACATAAGTCATAGATCATAAAGGAACATATATCATGATAAAATATCATGGGAATAAAACATCTAATTTTGGAAAACCATTAATCACATGATATGATTTCCATAGCAGCTAAGGCATTGGTGCGAACACCATCATAGTGGAAAAATACCATTACTCAGCCCGGTTTACCTACCATTCCAACCATGTATTGCTGAACTAGATTCACTTTCCATTCCATCCATGAATATATCATGAGATATAAATAATTACCCAATGAATTGGAAGAGGATATAGGTCCCACCCATCTCATAATTAAATAATTCTTTCGTGTGCCACAAAATAAACATAAATCATTCATCATTACACAACGAGTAAAATTGGGTTTATAAACATCATCCCAAAATAACATAATCCATATAAAACCATGTAAATAATAGAAACATTATACTGGAAACAGACCCATATTATAGAATTTCATCATAGATGGAAAATAGTTTTGATAAATCACTTGAAAGGAATTCTTGACGAAAATATCTTTTCTTCATTCAAATCATTTTCCTTTCTCAAAATAACGTGAAAATTTTAATGAAAATTGAAAATAATCATGAAATCTTGTTGAGGAAGCATTAGATAAATAAGGAATTATTAAATCATAAAAATTCCTTCACGCTTTATAAGTTAAAATTCTATATACTTGTACTTTTTCTAGAAAAGTCAAAAAAATACATCCTATGGTAAACAAAAGAAAGATTCCTTCCATAACACATAGTAAAAGTCGAAAAAAGGTAAACATGACATTAAAACTATAGGCAATAATAGTAAAAAAATTATGGAAAACATTTTTTATAAAACATGTACATGGTTGATAAATATAACCCAAGTAAATACTTACGAATAAAATTCTTAGATAAGAACGATATTGGAATAATTATCCATTACTTTAGGTCCAATTTCATCTGTACGGGTAAGAAAAATTTTTATACTGGATTTAAACATATTACAAACATTTAACAAAACAATATTAATATTTATGATATCATATATTATTAATTATGACTTTATATTTGCCTTTAATCTGTCACTTCCATGTTAAAGTAGTGTTTTGTGTAAAAAGGTTTTATTTATCGTATTTGTTTTGATTTTTAATTTTTCTATATGATTACATAGATCATGATTAATTACATCCATAATGTAAAACATTATTTATATATCATATATATTCAATATACTAATATATATAATTGATCGATAAATAGAATGGAATTCACCATTCATGGAGACGGTAGGCCATACGTACGCATGAATGCTGTTTTTGTTTCCTTATTAATGTAAATGTCATAATATACATAAATCCAATAGAATTTTTTTTCATATATCTCATGATTATTTATTATATATACATTATAATAGTTCTTCAATTGTTAATATAGAAAATGATTCTCATCGCGTTGTGGAGATGGTAAGTCATACGTACGCACGGGCGGAAATATCATTCACATGATTGTGGAACTGTATTGAAGTGTATGATGTATAATATTTCAGAATAAATATCACTTTACAATAATCATATATAATTATTTCTTCCATTATTATACACATTAATGTAGGTTGGTGATGAAAAACATATTACACCACGATGTGGAGGCGGTTGGCCGTATGTACGCATGCGTGGTGACTTCATTTTTCCTAGGATGGATAGAAGATGGAATATGGTTGTTTATTATATATAATAACATATCAGTATACAAGTGATACTAGTGTTATTAATTAATAATTAAACAACTCATATAGAGGATGTATAAGAAGAAATAATTTTGAAGGATTCTGTAAAGGATATTACCTCTTCTTCGATGTGCAACTTTTGAACATCCTTTTAGGGAACTGAAGTTGGTCTTTGAAGAAGACCAATACCTCTAGTATTTTGATAGGGACGTTGAGTAGGTTTATGGGAAGATTTTGGCAGAGTTTGAAATCTCAAAATGGAGTGAAGATTAGAGGGAGGAGGTTCCCTTTTATAAGAGATGAGAGGGGATCTTTTGGAAACCTCAAAAATATTAATTTATAATAAAAACAAACCCCTCATAAAAACCTCAAAAATGACTCAACATAGATTATGAGATTATATAGGGTTATAATCTCATCATCAAATAAAATATATACTTGTTATGATTTTATTTTAAACCTTATAATATTGATTTATTCTTTTTTTAATCTATTTAATTTTATTCGTGGTAATAATATTCAAAAATGTAAATGGTTATAAATAATTTCATATGTGTAGTGAATTGTCCATAATCCAATACCTTATGACATATTTGACCATATATATTTTAATTTTTTAGTTTCTAATATTTATTTGGATTTTTAAACAATTTAATAATATTTTATTTTTATAAAATATCAATAGTTTCAATTTTGACACTATTCATTTATTTGAATTTAAATAAAATCTACACAAAAGATATATTCAAAACAAAATAATATGATGAATATAAATATAAAATATTTCATAATAATACTTTTAGAAGAATTTATCATCCAAAAAACCCAACTTTTAATATGTATTCTTTATTAAATTAAGAAGGTGACATCTCTGACAGCATTAAAAATATAATAATATAAATGTCATAATCTATTTTATAAGGCTCTAAATGGTCCACCGGTTGATAATTAGATGCTTATGGTGTTTATATACTAGACCAATATGTTTTGGTCAAGTGTTTTGGCCTTTTGATGGGTATTAATATTTTAATAAAAACTATATTATTGATTTTTTTTACTAAATAAATAATTTCTACATCATTAATGTGTAAGAAATCAAGGTAATTATATATTTCTCAAAAATTAAAAATAAATTACACTGATAAAGAAAAACATTTTAGCTTCCAAATGAGTATTTATAATCGAATTTATATTCTTTTTAACATTATTATAAAAATAATTTAATTATTAAAGATTGATTGAGACATATTTCAGTATCCTTTAAATAAAATAAATTAAAGGTCTCATCTAACTGGGTTCCAATAGATAACATTGTGACCCAAGAATATTTTAGAACGAAATATAACCATTCGATTATATTATGAAATGTGTTAGGGTAATTTTATAAAATTATTTACCCTTAATTACCAGATATACCTTTAACTTTGGTAAATAAAATTCACCGCAGTTACTATTTATAATTCTCAAAAATGAAATTAGTATATTAAAATAATTTGGACCTAATGATTCCAAATATGGAATAGATTTTTCCAAATTAAAATCACATAAGTTGTAGTTAATAATTTGAAATTATTTTCTATGATAACTGTTTCTTTTAATTAAAATTTAGCATATTTTTACTATTAATGAAAATATGAATGTTATAATTAAAATATGAAAAATTTATCCCCTGTAAATTTTTATATCCTGATTCAAAATAATTAGTTTATTTTTTAAAATTTAACTTATTAACTTTTCAAAATGATATTTAAAATGGATGCATCATCAAAAGGTGGAAAAACTGCATTTTTTAAAAAATACTTTCTTTATATGTGAAATTGATTTTGTTCTCATACCATGTTCTATAAAATGTGTAAGATAAATTGTAATGATATAAAATTAAAAAAATTAATACAATTCATAATGACTAGTTTATAATAATAATATGTTGTTGTTTAGTATAACTCGGTATTGCGTACAACACAAGCCATCAAGGAAGGTCTCAATTGTGTGTAATGCAATCGAAGTCTGTGTTGCGTGAAAAATTTATTTTCTATTGCGTGTAACATAATATAATTTTTTTTCATTCAAAAAAATCTATATTATATGATTAATTCTATCAAAAGAACATGAAATTGTGCATAAAACAAGCCAATAATAGTGTTGTGCATACTACAATCTAACATAGTGTTGCATACAACGCAAACTAATCTTGGTGCATCTTACAACACAAGACATAAATAAAATTAAAAAATCATTCTCATAAAATTTCAAACCATGCGGCCAATGGGGGAGGCGGCTCTCTAGTGGTCTCCTCCATGGACCATTGGGACACATCCAGTTTCACGATATCCTATCCAAAAAATGGATCAGTGACCCCTATAGCAATAAATTATGGATCGATAATCATGTTTGTGTGGAATTCAATAATTGAAAATAAAACCAAATAAATGAGGGGAATGAGTTTACTTCTCTTGTAAAAACATCACACAGAGATAAATATGAAGGATCCTACCCCAAATCAGTCATTCTTCATAAGAAACGTGTTCCCCTTGATCCCGCTATGATCTGTTGAAGATTTATTGTGGATTTTCCAAGGGTGGAAGGATGCGACCTTCTAGATGAGGGTATATTAGTGGATAACCCAAATTAAAATACTATAAACATGTATTTTATGGATTTTATTAGGTTTATATTATCCATTTAACCACGTCCGCCAACATTTTCAGAATATAAAACTTCAACACGCTCTCATTTTATGTCGCACCTCAGAAAAACACCCCATTCCAGTCTCAATGTATGTCTTGGATTTCCAATCCAAGTCCACATTTTAAGGTTATTTTATTCTGCATTTGAGATAAAATAATTATGAATAATTATTTTAATTATGAATATACCATGTGTGAGTTTCCTCAAAAAAGTGTTGTGTCAAAAACTATTATGCCCCACCTAGGGTAAACTCGACATTCCAGATTTAACATTGGACTTATATTTCTGATCTAATTTACTATAAGAGAGTAATAATTTCTTCATCGCAAGAGCAGAATAAAATATACAATTTTTATATAATTTATTGTGAGAACACTAGGCCTTGAAATCCAATAAATCTCAACACCTTTCTCTATTAATATACTTATAAATATTCCACCCTCTTATATGGAACAAATGAGTCTCTACTACATTCAGTACATCATTATCTTTATCAACAAAAATCAAAACATGGGAAACAACTCGGGATACTAATCCCACACTTGGATCTCCCACTCCAAAGGGAACTACTATACATTTTCCATACTGTCACATCATTCCAACCAATTAGATGGTCCATCTTCCAAATTTCCTCTCCGATCAATAATGGTCATAGGAACATGCTTGTATTTCCACACTTCCGACACATGGGAAACGTTGAGCACCCACTCTAGATTTCAGGGGTAGGGCATTGTGGTAGAAAACCTCGAAATCTCTTTGGACGATCTCGAATATCCCGATGTTACATAGGGATATTTTTCCTTCCCAATCAAATCTATACATCCCACGTCATGACTAGAAACCCTACATATCATGATGAAATGGTATCACGATTCCCTCCTTTATAAAATCCATCTGGAGAAACACTTATGTTTTTTTGGTCACACATGATTCCGTAGTTGATGTGTCACAATCGAGACTCCCTTACATGATCAATATGTGAATGATTCATCACCACAGACTGAAGAAAAATTAATCCATCCTACTTAACTAGGGTCAGCTATATGGAAGATAATTTCTCTAAAAACATCCTTAACTAGGTGAGAAAGGGACTTCCTTTTAAGGGAATATGCTACAATATTTCTCTTTCAAAGATTCTACTATATCGAAGTCATAGTCATGAAGGAATTTCAACCAGAGCTTCCACCTCATGTTCAAGTATCTCTTCAGGAAGTCACACCTGAGATTCTGGTGTTCTGAGCAAAACACAATAAACTCTCCCAGATAATAGTGTCTTCATATTCTGAGAGTGAAGACTATCGTTGTTAGCATCATGTAAAGAGTTGCTCAGTTTTATTCATGGGTTTCTATTACCTTATAACAACCCATACTTTATATACATTTTTATTACTTCAAAATTGAAGCATACTTATTTCAACATATCAAAAAACCATGAAAGGACCGTATAGGTATAGGGTCTTTAGAAACTAGGAAACATAAACAACTGGTTCTTAAAGCGTCTACACTGTCTCCCATTTATTTCATCATATCTATAGTCCCTTTTGGCATATCTTACTTAATAACATTTTTCCTGACCTAGGGAAAGAAAACATACAAAAGGGTGAGCTCAAATGCTTAGTAAGGTTAAACAAAAGAAATATCAATCACATCATATTCATAAGAACATAACATTTTGGAAATCTTAACCTGCAAAAGAGAGAATAATTTCATAACATGGGATAAATCATAGTAGTGAAATGAAATCCCAATAATCATAACATAAAACATGAAACTTTGTGGCATACAAACACAATCATAGAGAATCATTTCTTATTAGTCGAGACTCATTTCCAAGACTATCTTAGTGGACAAAATCTATTTATGAACCGAGTTCACTCCTCGTTTCAGTCCTGTTTCACTGAACCGGTTTAACCTGATGTTCCAGCCATGTATATATCATGAGATATAAAATCTTTACCCAATTCGTTGGAGGGAGATATAGGTCCTACCCATCTAATAATGATACCATTCTTATGTGTGCCACAAAATCATAAACCATACATCATAGCATAACCCATGTAATAAAAATGGGAATCTTAAACATAATGACATCATAAAACAATTCATATAAGATAAAGGAATTCATAAAAATATTTCCATCACAACATAATCATATCAATGTAATAATAGGGATAGAAACAACACCCTATATTATCTTAGATGGAAAATAATTTTGATAAAACACTTGAACTCCATTCTTGAGGAAAATATCCTTTCTACTTAAAAAAAAATTTCCTTTCTTAACATGTCATACAATTTTAAACTAAAATAGGTTGATTAAAAATAAACATGAAAACTTGTAAATGAAACTTCTTGGAAATAATGTTTTAAAAATCCATTCTTGCTGTATAAGTTAAAAAAACATTCTTCTCGTACTTTTTTCGGAAAACTTAAAAAGTACCTCGTACGAAAAACGACAAAATATTCCTTTCATATCTTTTACTAAAAACTCACCAAAGGGTAAAATTGGATTTATACAATTGTAGGTAGATAGAAACAATATTACATACTGTGGAAACATGGATGTGGATGATAAAATACACCCCAGTAAATTATGAAGTATAAACAATCTTGAATAAAAATTGAGATTGTGAGATTTTCCCTTACCTTAGGTCCGATTTGCTTCATATGTGTCCGAACCTCCTGTATAATGATTTAAATAATGTTATAGACTTATTCTTAAATCATACTTATTTTTATGATATCATATATGGTCATATTCCTAGCTTCTTATTAGTAATATTTCATTACTACGTGTTATTCAGGTGTTTATTAATTTTTTTTCGTATGCGTGTTTTGTCGAGTAAATTCTTATTTTTCTTTTTAGGTTATAGATACCTCATTTCCAGAATTGTATTAGTGTAATATATATCATATTCATTCATTCAATTCATTTATATAATCATTATCCAATGAAGATCATGTAGTACGAGTCGCATCACATTATGGAGACGATATTCCGTACGTACGCACGAGTGATGATATCGTTACCATGATCGTGGAATTGTATTGGAGTGTATTTAAACTATTTCAGAATCAATATCAATTTACAATAATCATATATAGTTATTATATACACCATTATACTCATCCAAGTACGTTGGTGGTGGAAAATTGATTACACCACGGCGTGGAGACGGTATTCCGTACGTACGCACGCGTGGTGATTTCGTTTTTCATAGGATGGATAGATGGTGAAATAGGGTTGTTTCATAGTTATAATAAAATATCAGTATATGAGTGATATAGATGTTATTAATTCATAATGAAACAACTAAAGAAGAATAAGTGGAAGAAGAAATAAAGTTGAAAGAATCGGTAACGGACATTACCTCTTCTTTGAAGCACCTCTTTGAGACCTCTTCTTAGGGCACTACAATTGGTCTTTGAAGAATACCAGGACCTCTAGGATGTTTCTAGGGAAGTGGGGAAGTAAAATGTGCAGGCTTTGGCCGAGCATGAAGGCTCAAATTGGTGTGAGGAGGAGAGGGGAACCTTTGGAATATCTAAAAATATTATTTTATTATAAAGTCAAATTCGGTTATTAATAGCTCCAAATTGATATATTTCGAATCTAAAGTGGGGATGGGTAGAAAGACTCTCATCCAATAGAATTTAGACAAGTTTAGGTATCAATTTTAACCTTATCATTTAGATTTAACTTTAATTTAGATAATTTAACTTTTACCGTGTCTTCTTGTTTTCTTACACTATAAGGTTAATAAACTTACTATATCAAGACTAAAGAACCCCAAGATGTTTATTATTAATATATAAAACCTTATCTAAGTAAATTTGCTGATCCTTAGATTTTTAGGAATAAAATAACAATTAATAATATAGTATTTGTTTGAAAAACAATTTTATATCAATTTTGACACTATTTGGTAATTAATTTTTGTGAAAATCATAACAGAATGATTAGTTCGGAAAAATTTAATTTTATCAATACTAACAAGTCATATTAACATATAAAATTATTTTAATTCATAAAAACTCTCAAATTACATTTATTTGGGTATTTATAACATCAATTATATCAATATTTCATTAATAAGATAACTAATGCATCATCATTGTGTCATAAATAAATTAAATTATTTAATGTCTACAAATTATAAATAGAATAAAGTTATGTTGGAAATATTTTTATCTTTATAATGAATATTTATAGTCGAATTTATCTTATGTATGACCCTATATTAAAAATGATTTAGTTATTAATCATTGATTTTAACTATTTTAACCCTTCTTTAAATAAATTGATAATAAATGTCCTAATCCAATCCAAGTGGGCCTAAATGGTCATTTTTTTTCCTAAGTTTGTTTTTGGTCGAATTAAACTTATCCAACAGAATTAGGACATGTTTTAGGGTAATAATAATAACACTTTTACCCTTAATTACCCTATTTACTTTTAACAGTGGTAAACAAATAAGAAGTTACTATTCACAAAAAAATTATTTTGATCTGATTGAACCACATTTTAGTCCTTTATATTAACCGTGTATCTCGGATTTTTGAGATTCTACTCACAGAAGCGGTAAAATTATGTTTTATGAAAAATTCAGTTTTTTAACTACCACTTAGTGGTTTCACTATTCATCAAAAAATGAAAGTTTCCAGAAAAATACAAAAAATTAGGCCTAAGATATATTTGATATTATGAATTCAAAAATGATGTTTATTTTACCAAATTTAAAACATATCAGTTACAATAAAAAATTTAAAAATTAATTCTCGTCGTCAAAACAAATAGCGTGTTTTTAAAAGATAATAACTATCAAAAGATTGACACATGTTTATGTCTAGTTTAAATGTGAAATTACATCCAATGAACCACATTGTATTAAATTGTAAAAATATATTCTAAATATACTTTAAAACCACTCAAATTAATAATTTACCACTATTAATTATTTCGATTAAAAACGTTGTTTTTAATTAAATTTTTTTAATTTTCACTATTCATTAGAATATGAATGTTATCCGAAAAGTTCCACAATTTCACCCTAAGCTAACATCGATATTCCAAATCCAAAAATGAAGTGAAAAATATCAAAAAGTGGTTATTACTATTCATAACGGCTAGTTTTAATAATATTTTAATAGCATATCGTTGTTTAGTGAAACTCGGTATTGCGTACAACGCAAGCTACTGAGGAAGGTCACGGTTGCGTGTAAAGCAAGCCAAGCTAGTGTTGTGTGTAGGGAAAGATTCCATTGATGATTTATATGAAATAAAAACAAAATAATTCTCATAAAAGTCTCGGGCGTTACATTCTACCCCCCTTAAAATAAATTTCACCCTCGAAATTCGTCACTTTGTAACAAATAGATGAGGATACCTTTCACTCATCATATCCTCAAGCTCCCATGTAGCTTCTTATAATTTGGGGTTCCTCCATAAAACATTCACCAATCTAGTGTTCTTGTTTCTTAAAACATTTTCACTACGATCCAGAATCTCTATCAGCTGTTTTTGATAAGAAAGATCTTGCTCTAGTGGTACAACTTCTGAGCTGAGTACATGTGAAGGATCAGGTATGTAATTTCTCAGGAGAGATACGTGGAAGACAACGTGAACTTGAGAGAGATTCGGTGGAAGCTCCAATTGGTAAGCTACCTTTCCAACACGATCCAGTATTTCAAAAGGACCGATATATCTAGGGCTCAACTTCCCCTTCTGTCCAAATCTCATGACTCTCATCTAGGGAGATATTCATAAGAACACTTTATCACCCACTTCAAATTCTAGGTATTTTCTGCTATTGTCGGCATAACTTTTCTATCGACTCTGAGCTACTCTTATGTGTTTTTGAATAGATCGGACCTTTTCTGCCATCTCATCAACAAGATCAGGTCCTAATATCTTTCTTTCCCTAACTTCATCCCAGCAAGTTGGAGTCCTGCATTTATTTCCATAGAGAGCTTCATAAGGAGACATCTGAATACTGGAGTGAAAGATATTATTATAATAAAATTCCACCAAAGGTAGGTGTTGATCCCTACCACCTTTGAAATCTATATAGTAAGCTCTCAACATATCTTCTAGAGTTTGAATTGTTCACTCAGACTGCCCGTCTGTCTGAGGATGATAAGCAGTGCTGAAACTCAACATTGTATCTAGAGTATGCTGAAGACTTATCCAGCACTTCGAGGTAAATCTTGGATCCCGATCAGATATAATAGAAAGTGGTACTCCAGGAAATCTTACCACTTCGTTTACATATATCCTGGCAAGCTAATCCAAGGATAAATCCTCTCTAATTGGAATGAAGTGTGCAGACATTGTATGACGATCAACTATGACCCAGATAGCATTATTGCCTTTGGATGTTTTAGGAAGTCCTGTGACAAAGTCCATAGTGATTTTTTCCCATTTTCATTCGGGTATGGGTAATGGTTGTAAAATCCCCTTAGACTTTTGTCTCTCAGCTTTAACTTTCTGACAAACCAAGCATCGAGAGACATATTCAACAACATCTCTTTTCATGCCATCCCACCAGAAGTTCTCCTTTAGGTCCATATACATCTTTGTGCTTCCAGTATGAATAGAGAATGAAGAACTATGAGCCTCATCCAACATCTCCTTCTTTAATTCTGGGATGGGAGGAACACAAACCCTATTCCTGAACTTTATTATCCCATCACAAACAAGGTTGAATTCAGGAACATTTCTCACCTTCTTTTGTAATTCTACATCTTCTTTTTGTGCCTCTTTAATCTTCACATGTATAGATGGTTCAACATTCATTTGAGAAAGATAATATTTCTCCCCTTCCATTAAAATTACATGATCCATCCTTTGTAAATCCATAAATATTGGATCTTTTGTGATCCTCATCATGGATAAGCTAGCATGGTCTTGTCGACTTAATGCATCTGCTACCTTGTTTGCTTTCCCAGGGTGGTAATGAATTGAGTAGTAGTAATCCTTAATCATCTCCAACCATCTTCTTTGGCACATATTCAGCTCCATTTGTGTGAAAATATACTTTAAACTTTTATGATCAGTATAAATGTCACACCTTTCTCCATAAAGATAATGCCTCCAAATCTTTAATGCAAAGATTGCAGCAGCTAACTCCAAATCATGTGTTGGGTAATTTTGCTCATGGATTTTCAACTGTCGTGAGGCATAAGCTATCGCCATATAATTTTTCATAAGAACACACCCCCTACCCTTCTTGGATGCATCATTGTAGATCACAATCCTTTCACTACTACAAGGCAGTGTGAGCACAGGTGCACTGTATAGCCTTCTTTTCAACTCCTTGAAATTCTCTTCACATTCCTCCATCCAAACAAACTTAACTCCTTTCCGAGTCAACCTGGTGAGTGGATTAGATAATCGTGGAAAATCATTCACAAAAAGTCGATAATATCCAGCCAAACCAAGAAAAATTCAGATCTCAGTTACTGTTGTTGGTCTCGACCGTCTTTCAATAACCTCTATTTTTTCTAGATCCACAAATATCCCCTCTTTTGAGATTATGTGTCCCAAAAATGAAAATTTTTTATTCCAAAATTCACACTTGGTAAATTTGGAAAAATGATTCTCCTTTCTCATGGTCTTCAATATAATTCTCAATTGATCTTCATGTTCTTCAATTCTCTTTGAATAAACAAGAATATCATCTATAAAGGCTACCACAAACTGATCAAGATAGTCTCTAAAGACTCTATTCAACAGATCCATGAAGATATCCGGGGCATTAGTAAGACCAAATGGCATCACTATAAATTCATAGTGTCCATACCTTGTACGGAATTCCGTATTCGGTATATCCTCCCTTTTGACCCTTAATTGATGATACCCCGAATGAAGATCAGTCTTGGAAAAGTATTGAGATCCGTGTAGTTGGTCAAATAAGTCATCAATTCATGGGAGAGGATATTTGTTCTTGATAGTGATCTTGTTAAGTTCTCAATAATCAATGCAGAGTCTCATTGATCCATCTTTGTTCTTAACAAATAGAACAGGTGCTCCCCAAGGTGACGCACTAGGGCATATGAATCCCTTATCAAGATTCTCTTGGAGTTGCTTCTTCAATTCCTGCAACTCAATTGGGGCTATTCTATAAGGTGTATTTGAAATAGGCAAAGCACCTGGTACGAGTTCTATTGAATACTCAACTTCACGATTTGGTGGAAGACCCAGAAATTCCTCTAGAAAGACATCATCAAACTCCAGCACAATGGGAATATTATTAATCGTGAGTTTCTCACCAACCATTTGAGATAAATAACCCTCATTTAGTGGAATCAAGACCCATATGATGGAAGAAATTTCCACTGTAAGGTTATGTTCATCCTTGCATCGATAGATGATCATAGATTGATCTGGAATATGAAATGTGGATTCCCTTCTTTGCCAATTGATATGAGCTACATATAAAGAAAGCCAATCCATGCCAATAATGACATCAAATTCTGTTATAGGAAGGATCACGAGATTTTCAAGAAGCACATACCCACAAACTTCAATCGGGGATGAATTATAAACTTTGGATGCGATTGTTTTGCCATTAGGGGTTGTCACAGCTAACTCAACATCTAATTGTTGAGGTAATATGGTGATACTCTTAGAAAATTCTTCATAAATAAAAGAGTGGGTGGATACAGAATCAAATAAAACATTTTCTACCTTAGAGTGGATGATAAGTGTACCTTTCACCACATCGTTATCGTACTCCACATCACTGATAGAAATTGCATGTGACTTTCCTTTGTCTTTAGCCTTAAGATTTTTTTGATGTCGATCATCATCATCAACCCTTGGATTAGGGCATTTATTAGCATAATTCCCCATTTCCTTGCACTTGAAACATTGAAGTGTAGTAGGTTCATTCTGTGTGTCCCTTCCTTTGTTTGCATCATTAGAAATCTGCTTCCCATCATTGCAGCATTCAGATGCCCGATGAACTTCCTTTCCACATTTTAAACATTTACTTTTCCCTTTAAGACAACTCCCTCCATGTTTCTTTCCATACATTGAGCATAAGGGAAATCTCATAATCTTTTCAGTGTGCTCTTTATATTTTCCTTTGAATTCCATTTTCCTCTTCTTATCAAACCCATATGACTAATGGGTTACTCCAATCTCCATCTCAACTTTGAGAGCACATCAAACGATTTCCTCATCGATATTGAAGTCCCTTATGGCTAAGCCCCTTCGAAGACTTGGTTTTAAGCCACTAAAGAATCGATCTTACTCTCAGGTTAGATAATAATACCAGAAGCGTACCTTGCAAGTCTTGTAAAATTTTCTTCATAGGTACCAACAAATTCATCAACCTTTTTCTTTAGTTCAAGAATCTCTTTCTCCATCATTGTTCGAAGAATACGGGGGAAGTACTTATTGAAAAATATGTTTTTGAACTCGCCCCATTCCATGGAATCAATTTCATCCCTTTGCCTCACATTCTTAATAAGATTCCACCATTGATCAGCATCTCCTTTCAAACGATACACTACTAGAATGACCTTATCATGTTCAGAACATTGAAGAACTGAAAATATCTTTTCAGTAGTACTAATCCATTGTTCAGAAACTAATGGATCAGTAGACCCGCTGAAAGAAGGTGGACGCTACCTCATGAAGGATTCAACAGAATGTTGCTCCTTCCTTTGCTCGTTTGGAAGTCCTGCATGATTCATAGCTTTAGAAAGAAGTGTGAGCATGGATAAAATATTTTTCATTCCATCTCCCATAACGTTCGGTTGCTCAGGGGGACAATCATTTCAGTTCCCGCCGCATTCCGCATTAACATGGTTCCTTCGGGTTCCAGCCATTGACTAAAACCAAGAATAATAGTGTGATCAATACTAATTATAATAGGAAAACCACATAATCAAGAATAAAATTTCACACATAAGGTCTTATCCTAGGTTATTCATGGTTATTTCTAGAACACTAAGATTGTGTTCTATGCATAGACTTTTCCTTGGGGTTCTTACTAAGGCTTTCACATCCTAGTTCCCAAAGGTTGACTATACCTTTCCTCTGATACCAACTATAATAGTTTGGAATTACTTCAATTGGACTATAATTGATACCTATCAGGGAACTCCATGGGCGGCTACACCCCCTGGGTGGGGCACACCACCACCCCCAGTGGCAGCCATTTCCCCATGAAGCCCTTGGGTGGAGAGGCATTCTTCATCCAATGCTCACATGTGAGAGTTCCCAAGGATCAGATACATTCCTACCTCCTTTGCCTTTGATACCAACTATAACGACCCATACTTTACATACATTGTTATTACATAAAAATTGATTCATACTTATTATAACATTTAACAAAACCATGAAAGGTCCGTATAGGTATAGTGTCTTTAGAAACTGGGAAACATAAACAACTGATTCATAAAGCGTCTACAGTGTCTCCCATTTATTTCATCATATCTATAGTACCTTTTGGAATATCTTACTTAATATCCTTCTTCCTGACCTGGGCAAAGAAAACATACAAAAGGGTGAGCTCAAATTCTTAGTAAGGGTAAACAAAAGAAATATCAATCACATCATATTCATAAGAACATAACATTTTTGAAATCGTAACCTGCAAAAGAGAGCATAATTTCATAAAATGGGATAAATCATAGTAGTGAAATGAAATCCCAATAATCATAAAATAAAACATGAAACTTTGTGGCATACACAAATAATCATATAGAATCATTTCTTATTAGTCAATACTCATTGCCAAGACTATCTTAGTGGACAATGTCCATTTCTGAACTGAGTTCACTCCTCGTTTCAGTCCTGTTTCATTGAACCAGTTTAACCTGCCATTTCAGCCATGTCTATCAAATGAGATATAAAATCTTTACCCAATGCATTGGAGGGAGATATATGCCCCACCCATCTCATAATTATACCATTCTTATGTGTTCCACAAAATCCTAAACCATAGATCATAGCATAACCCATGTAATAAAAATGGGAATCTTAAACATCATGACATCATAAAACAATTCATATAAGACAAAGGAATTCATAAAAATATTTCAATCACAAAATAATAATATAAATGTAATAATATAAATAGAAACACAACCCTATATTATATTATATGTAAAATAATTTTGATAAAACACTTGAACTCCATTCTTGAGGAAAATATCCTTTCTACATCAAAAATATTTTTCTTTCCTAACATGTCATTCAATTTAAACTAAAAGAATTTGATTAAAAATAAACTTGAAAACATTTAAATTAAGATTCTTTTAAATAATGTTTTAAAAATCCATTCATTCCGTATAAGTTAAAAAAACATTCTTCTCGTACTTTTTTTAGAAAAGTCAAAAATTACCTCGTATGAAAAACGACAAAAGATTCCTTTCATATCTTTTACTAAAAACTCACCGAAGGGTAAAATTGGATTTAAATAATTTTAGGTGGATGTAAAAAATATTAAATATTGAGGAAACATGGATGTGGATGATAAAATACACCCCAGTAAATTCTGAAGTATAAACAATCTCGGATAAAAATTGAGATTGCGAGATTTTCCCTTACCTTAGGTCCGATTTGCTTCGTATGTGTCCAAACCTCCTGTATAATGATTTAAATAGTGTTATTGACTTATTATAAAACCATAATTATTTTTATGATATCATATATGGTAATATTCTTAGCTTCTTGTTAGTAATATTTCATTACTACTTGTTATTCGGGTGTTTATTACTTTTTGTTCTTATGCGTGTTTTGTCCAGTAAATTCTTATTTTTATTTTTAAGTTATAGATACCTCATTTACATAATTGTATTTTTGTAATAGATATCATATTCATTCATTCAATTCATTTATATAATCATTATTAAATGAAGATCATGTAGAACGAGTCGCATCACATTGTGGAGACGGTATTCCGTACGTACGCACAAGCGATGATATCGTTCTCATGATCGTGGAATTGTATTATAGTGTATGTATACTATTTTAGAATAAATATCACTTTAAAATAATCATATATAGTTATTATTTACATCATTATACCCATCCAATTATGTTGGTGGTGGAAAATTGATTACACCACGGCTTGGAGACGGTATTCCGTACGTACGCACACGTGGTGATTTCGTTTTCCGTAGGATGTATAGATGGTGAAATAGAGTTTTTTCATACTTCTAATAACATATCAGTATATGAGTGATACTGATGTTATTAATTCATAATGAAACAACTAAAGAAGAATAAGTGGAAGAAGAAATAAAGTTGAAAGAATCGGTAACGGACATTACCTCTTCTTGGAAGCGCCTCTTTAAGACCTCTTCTTAGGGCACTACAATTGGTCTTTGAAGAAGAAAAGTACCTCTAGTATGTTTCTATGGAAGTGGGGAAGTTAAAGGGGTAGGGTTTGGCCGAGCTTGAAGGCTAAAATTGGTGTGAGGAGGAGAGGGAGTAGGTTCCCTTTTATTTTGGAGGAGAGGGGCACCTTTGGAATAACTAAAGATTTTATTTTATTATAAAGTCAAATTCGGTTTTTAATAGCACAAAATTGATATATTTAGAAGATAAGGTGGTAATGGGTCTAAATCCTCTCATCCAATAGAATTTAGACAAGTTTAGGTATCAATTTTAACCTTATCATTTAGATTAAACTTTAAGTTAGATAATTTAACTTTTACCATGTCTTCTTGTTTTCTTACACTATAAGGTTAATAAACATACTATATCAAGCCAAACGAACCCCAAGTTGTTTATTATTAAAATATATAACCGTATCTATGTCATTTTTCCGAACCTTAGATTTTTAGGAATAAAACAACAATTAATAATATAGTATTTGTTTTAAAAACAATTTTATGTCATTTTTGACACTATTTGGTAATTGATTTTTGTGAAAATCATAACAGAATTATTAGTTCGAAAAAAATTAATTAAATCAATAATAAAATGTCATATTAACATATAAAATTATTTTAATTCATAAAAAGTCTCAATTTACGTTAATTTGTGTATTTATAACATCAATTATGTCAATATTTCATTAATAAGATAATTACTGCATCATCATTATGTCATAAATAAATTAAATTATTTAATGTCTAAAAATTATATATAAAATATCATTATGTTGGAAATATATTTATATTTCTAATTAATATTTATAGTCGAATTTATCTTTTGTATAACCCTATATTAAAAATGATTTAGTTATTAAACATTGATTTTAACTATTTTAACCCATCTTCAAATAAATTGATAATAAATGTCCTAATCTAATCCAAGTGGGCCTAAATGGTCATATTTTATTCTTAAGGTTGATTTTGGTCGAATTACACTTATCCAATAAAATTAGGACATGTGTTAGGGTAATAATAATAACACTTTTACCCTTAATTACCCTATTTACTTTTAACCGTGGTAAAAAAAGTAAAAAGTTACCATTCACAAAAAATTATTTTCATCTCATTGAACCAAATTTTAGTCCTTGATATTAACCATGTCTCTTGGTTTTTGAAATTATACTCACAGAAGCGGTGAAATTATGTTTTATGAAAAATTCTGTTTTTTTAACTACCACTTAGTGGTTTCACTATTCATCAAAAAATGAATGTTTCCAGAAAAATATAAAAAATTTGGCCTAAGCTATATTTTCTATATTAATTCAAAAATTATGGTTATTTTACCATATTAAAAAAATATCAGTTATATTAACTAATTTAAAAATTAATTCCCATCGTCAAAACAAGTAGCATGTTTTTAAAAGATAATAACTATCAAAAGATTGACACTTGTTTATGTCTGGTTTAAATGTGAAATTACATCCAATGAATAGAATTGTATTAAATTAAAAAAAATATTCTAAATATACTTTTAAACCACTCAAATTAATAATTTATGACTATTAATTATTTCAATTAAAAAAGTTTTTTTTAATTAAAATTTAGTAATTTTCACTATTCATCAGAATATGAAAGTTATCCGAAAAGTACCAAAATTTCACCCTAAGCTAATTTCGATATTCCAAATCCAAAAATGAAGTCCAAAATTTCAAAAAATGGTTATTACTATTCATAAAGGCTAGTTTTAATAATATTTTAATAGCGTATTGTTGTTTAGTGATACTCGGTATTGCGTACGACGCAAGCTATTGAGGAAGGCTAGAGTTGCGTGTAAAGAAAGCCAAGATAGTGTTGTGTGTACGGAAAGATTCCTTTGATGATTTATATAACATAAAAACAAAATATTTCTCAAAAAAGTCTTGTGCGTTACATACCTCATGATGTACTTAATAATTGATGTATTAAGGATGATGTTGAGTACAAAAAGGTACCAATGAATAGTGAAGGTGAGTAAACTCATCCATATGAAAGAACCTAGGAACTAAAAGCTTGTGGAACACCTTGTGCATCATCTCTTCCCTTCAATGGAGATTAATCCCCAACCAGGTACTCTCCTACATGAACTGGTGACATCCCAATAAAAAATTGTCAGGTAGGAAGACTCCACTAGAAATACCAGTACCTAATCCAACACTCCATCACAGAACCATTCCCTAAATGTACTAGTCAGAGGGAATTATCCACCACACCTCAATATTATTCTCTCTGGACTGCACTAACTCACCATTATTTTTTTCCCTCATCACAAAAATGTTTCTTAGTTGATGAAGAACCCCTATTATTAGTGAATTTGAGGCTATGTCAAACAAAATTGTCAAAGGGTTACAATAACGCCCCATGTCACCCATTTAAATCCAGAAAAAAAAGGAGCAGGGAGAAAAGGGCAATCCAGTCAGATTCTAACACATTATTCTACAAAAAGTAGAAACTACACCGGGCATACCACTTAACATCTAGTTATTTTCATGATTTTAGACATTTGATATTAATAGCTATACGTGGCCCCAACTATTAACTTCTTGAACCCGATGTGGGCTTCCAGGAGGGGGTGTAAATTCCTCATAACATCATCACATACCTCTAGCTTTTCATGATCTTCTCCAGAACCACCTCCCTAGGTACCACCCATTCCCCAGCTGGGGGATCCCTGATCATGACACAATCTCTACCATCATGTTTCATCGGTTTCCTTCCTAATATTCTAATCACATCAATTCAGTCAATATCAAGCAACACAACATTTCTATTTACAACTATACAACCTACTGTCCATGGGATATCCCCATTTTGTATGTTTCATCATCCCCATACCACTACATGCTTGTGAACGATTATGGGGAGGCATGTGATGTCAATATATTGTCATTTGACAAATTCTTGCTGCGGAAAAAATATCAACTCTATTACACACACATATACAACCATTTTTATAGAATCAATATAAATAAAATATCTCTTTGACCCGTGCTTGCTCATATACTGAGACATAGGTGTGATTTATATAGGTACCATGATATCACATATTTCTCTATGAAGTCCCTGCTCAATCATCTATGATCATATGTATATGTCATGGATCATGTCTAAAGAGTAGATAGTATTGTCATTGAACCTATTCACATACTCAGCAACCATCATTCCACCCTATCGTAACTACACGATCTCTTGAATCTAAATAGAACTCATGCTGGAGGGATAGTACTATGCACATAAAATCTATTATACTTCTTCCCATGATAGCATCTCCTCATTGAGTATCTTGGTAAAAATGCTCCAACATTTACCAGTTTCTCTATGGAAATGGTTGGATACTAAAAACTCCATATGATGTATTAGTGTCGATACAAGCCTGAAGAGGTGGACCACTAACTCTAGCAAAACTTCTGATGTCTGAGGGCCTGGATTCCTATAGAACATCTTTGGTCTCTAGCGCTAGAAGTCTCAAAGTGTTCTCATATTTTGCATGTCCGAATCCTACTCTATTATGGGTATATAAATCTCAATAGGTTTTGGTTGAACTACCATCCCACCTAGATAAAGGGGATTTCATGATTGTTCTTGAACGGATGCCTTGTCACACACATGTTTGTCATCATAAACCAAATCTTGTATCCTATACATATGTCTTTGAGGAGACATAATATAGATTATCAAGGAGTATCATGGTCATATTATAATATCTATATATATATATCAGCAATGATTGGGAGATTACTCAAAAACGACAGTCACATACACAATCCAATAGGATTCATGTATCATTGTTCACTGCACCAAGTGCCTCTGAGTGCCAAGTTGAAATCTAGATAATCAAGGTCCTTGTAACTGGATACTCTAACCGCCCATACCATCATAGAACCCACTAGATATATTCCATCTCTTAGGACACATGGACACTTTTTCCGTAAACCCAACCAATACCTTTTTTGGAAAATGTCTAATCAACATCCCAAGGGTCAAACCACCTATGATACCACTTTTTCACGACACAATAAATGCTGACACTGGAGCTGCAACTACCCCAAGACTGCCTCTATAGGTAGTGGGTGGAAGAGAAGAACCTAAGGAAAAAAATAGGGAGGACATTTCATAACAACATGCACACACACATATAGGAATCTTAGTGGGAAAGTGAAGAGAGAAAAGAAAAAAATATGCAACACAACTATAAATAAACTTGGCCTAGAGAAACCACTAAACAGTAAAAGTAAAATACAATAAATTAAATGTAAAAAGGGTAAAATACCTTCCAAAAATGAAATGTTCCACAAAAATGAAGTAACATAAATAAACAAAAAATAATTGATAGTTCCACGCTCTATAATCCCAAGATACAACCACCATATGTTGTCCAACTGCTTGTTTTCCTATGCTTTTCTAAAGTCATGATCATCCTATCTATCATTTTTAAAGGGAACTGCACGTGTGGAAAAAGAACATGAATGGTTGTGTATAAAAATACTCATTAAATAACCACATATTGGTGAATGGGGAGTTATATTAAATTCTTAAAAATTCAAATAAGTTTATTGGACAAGAAATAATAAAAAGAGTGTAGATCAACCCAACATGAAATTGAAGTAGCCTCATAAAATCACAAAAATCTATAAATTGGGATAAGATGAAAATAACATAAATTCTTTTCTACCTATATCATGATGGTAGACTAATACATCATTTAGAAATTAGACAATGAAAGAACGTGTCATGTCACGCTCATGTTCGCCTCTCTTGGATAGAGAGTATGAAAAACCTATGGAATGGGTACATAAAATATAATATGTATATATATATATCCTTAGTCAATGAAACCCAAATGAGAGAATGTAAGGAGATCTATGTCTCATAGATAATCCTATAAAAGTGTGTAGCTAATAGTCCCAAAAGTTACCACCATCGTTGCCCATCATCCCACACATCATCCAAGAACTGAAATTCAAATGGATTGAATCATTGAACCTTGATACTAGAGACGTTGGGTATAACAATATTTCATTAATGGTTTTAGGTTGAATCATAAGGATTTTTCTGGGTGGGAAATGATCCCTCTCCTTTATTAGTCTAATGTTAATACAAATAATGCCTCGTCACTCTGTCACATTGTCATGATTCCATCTTAATATCAAGGATACATACTTAGATCAACTTGAGGATTCCATTCATTATATAGTATCCATGCACTAGTACTTTTTTTGGATAATCACTCAGAAGATGAAAGTGTCCCACTACCCATCCTTGCTAGAGGAAAGCCTGAAACTTCCATTAGAGACCATTGCCGATCCAATTTGGAGGTAAGCCTAGAACTCCTATGTCCATTCCTACTAGAAGGTACCTCTTGTAAATCAACAAATAACCACACTAGATATAAATGTTGTATGGTAACCTCTCGTAAATCACATAAGAACAACATTGTACATTCCTACTAGATAGTACCACTCAGAAATCATAAAGAAACTATACTGCCCATCCCCATAGTATGGTGCCTCTATGTCGGACAACATTATATTCATAGTGTGATACCCTGTATAGGTGTCACACCTAGATCATTTTGTGTCATATCACTAAGTGGTACACTGAGCGTGTTGGTCCCATACAATGTGTGACCCCCCCCCCCCCCCTCATCGTATGGATGAGTACCTAAAAATTCTAAGGTACTAAATTGTAAACATGTAACCCAATACATACCAAGATAATCCCAGAGTACACATAATATATAGATAGAATTTTTTTGAGTTCACAATACTCATTTTTGATTCGGATGTACAGAAACATAATTTCCCTAACACTCCACCCCAAACAGCCCTAGAACATTTGACCAAATCTCCTCATGCATCCTCTTCAAACTCATAGGAGTTGATTATGATCTACGTAGATGGTTCTCATCAAACTACAGAGAAGGATCTTCAATAGATATTAATTTCATGTTTCCAAATTTAAGTAAATATAAAATAGGGCTCCCTATATTCAAATGGTTTTCACTATTTTGATCATTGTTAAAGAATGCATATGATTGTCAATTTTTCTCCTCAAATAGACATCTGATGGAAAATTTATATATCTATACATTGTAGCCAAAAGGAATTATGTGGGTCCAATGACCCAATCCTAATATAAATTATATGGTTCACTCCATTTTGATCATCATGAACAAAAACACGGGATCAGCTACTCGTTCATACAAAACATATACCTAGTGAAGAACATACATTTCGCCGTAATGGTTGAATCAAGGCTCATGGGGGCCACAATCGACATTATTTTAAGCATTATAAAGTAGTACTGAATTGTTTTATAGAGACCAAGTTATCACCTCCATAGATGGTGCATCAAATAGATGTTTTATTTAGAAGATATGATGGATATAAAAATCGCAAATAATATTAATAATATTATTATTAATAAACATAGGTGTTTCATACAACTAGAACACATGAATAAGTCTTAAGAGTCCTAAACTAGTATAAATATATCAATCTCTATTAAAGTGATGTGTCTTCATAGATAATGTGTCTAAATGGTACCAAAATTTGAATATATGGGCTTGTAATGCTATATGTCCTTATTTGAACAGCTTGGGACCATTCTAGTCGGACCTCTCCACCTAGACCAGCTACAGCGACCAATTTTGTCTTCTTGATCCACACCGAACATTTTGATAGCCAACCCCATTCTACATTGCTAGCTTTCTCCCTTTTCATCTGACCACCTCAACCGCTATGCCAGATGGCCAACGGCATTGATCACCCCACTTCAACATGGCACTAGGATTCTCCATATAAACTATGATGCCCTACGGCCTCGGTCACCCCACCTGATCATGACCCCTTCCCAATGTCACCAATCTATGTCTCTACACATCTTCCACAATGCATGCCTTCCACTAACCATCTCAATTAGACCCCTTCATCCTCTACTTCTCTTCCCGGCACCCCGACCACACCATCTATGCTACACAACCATGTTGTCCTAACCAAAAGTGTATTCTCCGTTGGCCGCCACACATTTCCTCACTACTCCATGCACCCACTACCACTAATATACCACTAGGACTCTTTTCGGAAGCTCGATATCAGATCTGGAAACTGATCGGTGATCCCTGCGATGATACACTCACAAATATATATATTGTTCGATGATCCAACCATGTGTTTATACATTTGATATTGAGAGATGTATATCCATAGAGAACAGACAAATTTCAGATAAATTTTTAGGGTTTAAATTACCGATTGATGGTCATGTTGTTATGTCCATCTAAAAATGAAAATCAAAGTGATTAAATGAACATATAGAGTTGATTTCTGAAGTTAAACCATTATACGGAGATAAATTTGAAGGATCCTACATTGAATCAGTCATTCTTCATTAGTGACATGTTTTCTATGATCCCATTATGATCTTCCAAAGCCACATAATGGATATTACAAGGGGAAAGGATGTTAGATCTTTTTGGATGGTGGATTATAGGAAAATATAATCAAAATATCATAAACATGCATTTATAGTATTTTAATAGGTTTTGTGTATATGATAAATGGAATTTTCCATCAGAGGGGAGTTAAAAACATATCAACCTTCTCCTATTATGTCATAATGGGGTGAAAAAATCATTAAGAACTCAACAAAGGTCTCAAATTTTCAATTTGATTCCACATTCCAATGTTATATGATTTAGAGTTTAAGATAAAATAATTAAAATGATTTATTTTATTTATGATCTTTCTTTTGGGTGAGTTTTCTAATATAGGCCCTAAAATTACAAAATTTATGTCCTCCCTATATTCAATGCCATATTTCAAACTCAACTATGGACTAATATTATTTATCCTTGTTACCATTTGAGTATTATTTTGTTTTCATCACATTAATAATATATAATATTATAAAAAAATTTGTATAACTTATTATGGGAGTACTTGGCCATTGAATCGCATGTCGTCGTAGCACCTAACTCTATAAATATTTGTAGAAATATTCTAAAGTCATAAAATTAAAAAATATTATATCTACATTATTAAAAAATACTTTTACCTTGTTAGGACACCTGCAGACTAGATGGTGGTTTAGGAGGTGAGTCCTTTTCAGGGTTCCCAAGGTAATTTGTATATTCATGTCGTTCATTCATTGTATAAGGATACTCTATCATTACTAGAGATTGAACACCTCATCAAAGAGTATTTCACACCACCATTGATCCGAGCAGTAGTCATATAGTATCATTTTTATGTATAGCGGGTTATCATGAGTATGGACAGGTGTTCATATTTTTTTACCTAACTCTCACAATACTCATGGAATATTGTTAGTGATAGGTTATTTTAGGAAAATTCAATTTAAGGGAGGTCTACGAATATATATCTAGGATAGTTTAAAACATCATTGAATTCCAACCTATGATGGAGTGTCCGATCATGCCATGGTTATAAAGTTATTTATTGTCCATGGGGCACCAACAGTTGAGGAATGTAGTGGTCACAGAAGAGGTGATATGACAACTATAGGTAGTGGATTGTAGATGAAGAGATCTAGATCAAAAATATATTCTTGGAGGTGATCACAATATAGATGGTACGTGCATTAGGGCCCACATGATAGTTCTAGTCATCTTTGGGATATTTGGATCTTCAATAATTATAAGAAATAGAATCTTGTGTGAAATTGGTAAAACAACATTATAGGTAATGAATAAATAGAGTATAGGATTCTTAGGTAGAGTAAATAGTAGAATAAGGTAGTTCCTTAATAAGGAGTTCGTGATATAAGAGAATAGAGAGAATCTCGAGGTGGAAGACGGTTAGAAATGTTGGCACTAAAACCCCTATGTGGTATCCACCATGCTCAGGGATCTAGTGAACATGATTGAGGGAAACTATAGGATATAGAGTCCAACAATCCAAATTCTAGTATGATAATTATTGGTATGATCTCATTTTTTAACAATAGATATATACTTGATAAAAAAACATGTGATCCTCTCTTATCTTGGTACATTCCTAGTTCGAGATGTAGATGTTTTTTTGGAGCCATTGGTAAGACCTTTATGATATTATATTCCAACCATAAATGAATCACTAATCACATACATATTATGAAAATTTTATTTTATGTATTTATGATTTAGTTTCTCATAGCATTTCTTTGTGTTAGTATTGAGTCTTTACAACATCATATTGGGCATGGAATAGATATACAAAGTTGAAACATTAATTAGATGTTTGCCTTAGAGGATGTGGAATGTCCATGTTGATGGGATTATTTTTTTATCATAGCTTTGATGAATGATGAAGAGAATGATTGACTATTAAAATTGAGGGGGGATTTGATTACTCACTTGTTGGACTACATGACTCATGGAATAGTGGATTCATGGCCTATCAATTTCTTATTGTGGTGGATGATTATGATAAAGTCTTTATTCAAGATTAGTCATGGGTAAAATTATATATAGTTATCTATTTCTTAATTTTAATATACATAGGTTGGGTATCTATATCTTTTATATAATATCTAATGTCCCCCGTAGTGCATCATAAGTATTGGGTGTAGTTAGATAACTTACCGAGGAAGCGATTTGTGAGACCTAGTGATTCCCACTAGGTATCCAAAGTGTTATTCATGAAAAACATGGATGGGAGAGTGGAATTTTTTTTTAATTATCAACTCATGAACCAGGTGACCATATAGAATAATTATCTACTACTGATGACCAATGGACTCTTTGATTAGCTGAGTAGGGTATGACGGTTCTCGATGAAAAACCTTATATCATGCTATCACCAACGGTGAATACAGGGTGATCATATTACAAAGACCACATTAACATGTTTCTATTGACACAATATGTACATGGTGATGCATTTTTGTGTGAATAACTCCCTAGTAAAGTTCATTGGACCCATTAACCAAATCATCCATCCATTCTTATAATAGTTTTTAGTAGACTTCATCGATTATATCCTAGATGTCCAATGAGGAGAACATAATATATTTTAGGATGGTCATATAAATACAATGATATAACTATATTGAATGGAATACCAATAATTTTAAGTCGTAGATTCAGTATTTCCACATTCTAGGATATTATATCTCAAGTGAGGGAGTAGCAGTGGACCAAATAACGTTTGAGTCAGTTTTATCATGGTTTCCAAACAAGGGAGTGATATAAAATCCAGGATGCAATGTGATGGAATGATACTAAGGAGATTCATTTACAATTTCTCCAAGATATCACCACCAATGGATGATTTTTTATTGATGTCTTATCCTTTAGTGAGGTAAAAAATTTAGAACTCTAGTTTTCAAGAGTTTTGTTATTGATTGTTGACCACCCCAATCAGGAGGTTTCTATGTGAGGGTGTTATGTATGTACTGTTATGGTATCATTATTGACTAGAATTGGTTGTTTTATATTACATGATTCTTTAGTTATTTCAAAAGTCTCTTAGATGTTGATGCCACATGTTAAGAACTACGTGACACATGATTCTAAGATGGAATTGTTAATCTTATCATATTTTTTGTGGGGACACATCCATATATACTATTAGTTTGTCATCATATTATACCGACATAGTGTCAATTATATTTTCCCTCATATGGACCTGAACATGAGACAATATAGATGATTAATTTTCTTCTAGGATTATGAATTCTTGATTTTCTATACCGCTTGGATAGGTAACGTGGTTGCAGATTCCCTTAATAAGAGTTATTGTTTATAGTTTTTGAATGACATGTCAGGGAATCCAAATTCATTTATGTTTTACATGGAAGAAATGTATGGTGTATCGTATCTTATATTTATTGATGTTACCCCACAACATAATCAAATTCTTAGTAAATCCGATCATATAGATCGATATTGTGATAATGCACATATATTGTAAATTCCATTGATGGGTTTCACAAAGGTGGGGTAAATGTCATTATTTATAGATTATGAACCACGATACTGGTGATGTTATAGGAATATGAGATGAGGTAGTTTAATCCATCCCAATTATATGTACATCATATTGTATAAATGTTATAGTAGTTTATCTCGAATTAGTTGAGGTTCTAAAGAATGAATATTTCAGGAGAAAAAATTGCTCTCAATCTTTCACTTTTCAACAATTGATGGATGAGAACTAGGTTGATGTGGGTTTATACGAATCACATGAGGATCTAGAGTATAATTGTTATTGTGTGTCTTGGGACATATGGATGATTTTACAATGTGGATCCAAAGTTATTGATTTTTTCTTGGTGATCATATATCATCTCACTACCTCTGTACACATCAATTCTATATACTGATAGGTTTTAGTATAGATCATTAGATTCATTTATAGATATTATTTTTTTCATAATCATGGAGTTCTATTGGAAATCATTATAGACTGTTATTCTCACAACACAACATGACTCTGGAGAGGATTACATGAAGCCATTGTTACTTAGCTACAATAGGGAATACTGTTTCAACCCCAGAATAATGGCTCAACACATCAGGTCATTTAGTTAATAGAGGGAATTTTTCATGCTTACATGTTATTATTTTCCATATTTTGGGAGGATCCTCTGCTACTGTTAGTGACATTGTTCAAAAAAAGTTACAATTCCACAACCATAATTGATACCTTATAGGCTTTGTATTGGTTAATATACTTATCCCAACTATGTTTGACTGATGTAAGAGTCCCTATACTCATGTTCTCATTTTTTTTGTTTTAGATATGATATGGAAATTGCATGTCATCCATATGTGAATAAAGACTGAAAATATCCATCATAATTATTATACTAACTGATTAAGGAGTAATTTGGAATTCTAAGAGAGAGACCATATGTTCTTAATGGTCTCAACATAATCTTTATTATAGTTATTTAGATTGTGTGTAGACCAATATCAAATATTCATTTAACCTTTAAAGATATTGTGAAAAATCACTAAGGTGGTGTAATTCTATAATCCGCCACTATAGTTAAACATAGTACATGATTCATTTCATGTCTCATAGACAAAAAGATATATGCATGACCAAAATCATGATATCAACTAGCATTAGTTGTAAATATATAATATACGATAGAGATTTTGTTAATGATTCCTCACTCAATAGTTGTATATCTACATTCTATATCACTTTAGAAATACATAATTTTGATCAATACCCAATACATGTGGATTTTTTCAAAAACAATAGAAGAAACCAATACCATTTAAAATCAATAATGCTGGGACAGCTCATCAATAATTTAGTAAATTTTATCGTGATATATGAGACTCGATTGATTCCTTTTATATCCTTATGGCATACATTTTCAAGGTGAAATTGTTTCAAAAAAATGAAATAATGGAGTAGAAAATGATTCAGATCATTATATGGGGATATTTATTTTCATGAAAGATATTTTCATCCCCTTCAAAATTTCATTACCCTGAAATTTGTTTCTTCTAACAATGACCATGAATCTGAAATGTTCTTCAAGATCTAAAACCATATTAGACTATGGAAAAAATATATAATTTCATTTTTAAAACTATATGGATAAATTATTGGGATAGAAAAATACATTTTTAATGATCCTAAATGGGTCAGGAGTGATAATAGGCCTTCATTTCTTTTCAAATTTTGAAAACATATTATGGTTGATATATTTTCCATTAATGAGAATGTAATCTCATTTTCTATGAATATTTTTAATGGATCCCCATCCATTGTTTATCTTAGATAAGGAATCATTCATATTCTTGTTGGTAATGAAAATAATATCATTCCCACTTCATTTCCTTTCGATAATGAATTAAAATATGAGTTTTTTCAACATATTAAAGTGAGATTTCCAAGATAATATATCTCCACCAATCACTAATTCGAGACTTTTTTCAATGTAATCTATAAGGATCTTTAAAATTTGATATATCATTTTATCAATGGTGAACCTATCACACAAGGTAACAATGCCCAATTTTTAGACAACATTCTAAAATATTAAATTATAATGATATTATTCATTTTCAACAAGATTACCCTATCAAAATAATCCATAATGTTATGGCCAAAATTCATTCAAATAGGCTTGGTAGTGTTACTGATAAAATTATTTCTTATAATCAATTTGGATTGAACCAAATAAGAAATATCCAAGACTACCTCATCACATATTTAGAATTTGTGAATTTAATTAGGAAGAACATTAGTAGATGTAACATTACATAGAAAACATATATAAAAAATATTTTTATACACTAGATTGATGTTTTAAATGTATATTCATGAAATATTTTTGGACATGATATGGTATTTATTTATTAGATTAAACTTCTTCATAGATCTAAACATATATTAATACAAAAAAATTGTTCTCGAGAAGGTATGTTTACATGTTGTATGGGTGGTTAGGCCATGGGAAACCTTATCATTCATTATTATTTTCATCTCAAAAGACTATCTTAATAGGATCCTATAATATATAGTTGATATAGTTGATCTGAAGACTGTTCAGGCTAAATGTAGTATTTATGATCCTCATATCCTATTAGATGATGATTAAATTCTTTTTACCAAGTTAAAAAAACATCATTAGAATATAAAAAATCTCCAAAACATAGTGACAATGTTTCAAGCCATGAAATATTAACATATAATTATTCATCAATATTGTTAAAATCATATTTGAAACCAAAATATGGATCGATATTAGTGAATTGTGCATCAGAGAGGGAACTCCCTATTTCAATTATTTAGTTGTCCCTATGTTTTTGTAAGTCATAGTACTCCCTACATCACACATATTTTGAACTATATCAGAATAACATAGGCATCAGGGAAAGAAAAGTCACTCTCAATTACTAGATGATCAGTTATTTTCATGCATTCAGTGGCCTATGAATTGGATTATAATTTTATTTTTTATAATTGTTCTTAACCTTTTATTAAAATTATTTATGCATCCATAATGAAAAAATGTTTGGATTGGTATAATTATATAATTATATATTATATCTCTTTATTAGAAATAATATTATATTCCATATTCCCTAAGTGTCATGGAATAAAAAAATCATTTCCTATTTAATCATTCCCATAAAAAACAGTTTATTTGGGGAATTTAAATAGAAAATATGAATCCTTGAGCATTATAATATGTATATTATTGTAAATATTTATATATGGATATTATAAGAACATTAAAACCTCTGATATATCTAGTATTAAAACATTTTTGATAAAATATACATGAATTCACATTGGCATGTTAGTGCCGACTCTTCTCTCAGATTCTGGATTGACAATATGATTGTAATGTTTTTGGTTTATATGGTAAACATTTATAATCATGTGACAGAAAAAATTATCACATCAGAATCTATATTTCTAATTAGAATAATTTTAATTCTTATGATTTTTCTGATAAGGGACAATGAATGGCCTTCTTGATTCAAATATGTTCAAAAAAACATGATATGCATGGATACATTAATTGTATCATTCACCTTAATAAAAAAATATCTTCATATCCAAATTTACCATGTTATAGTGGGAACCCATACATAAAACCCCATTTTATGTCAATTGTATGCATGACAAAATCTCTTTGTCATCAAGATGCATACTCTATCTCCAACAAAGAGAGGACATGGACTACCTTTTTAATAGAAAATGGCAACTTACTCCCTCTAGAATGTAGTGTTTGACTTTTTGTATGCTTAATCATCTGTTTTCTGAAACAATCATGCATCACCTTACAAAAATTATGATCATATCCAGGGAATATTAGCTAAAGTACCTATTAACAATATCTTATACTAAACTCACCCAAATATTATATCATAGAATGAATATGAAGATACATTATTAGACTCTTTTTTATATTAATTTTTTATTTTTTTTTGTAGTGGATATCAATATTGTGAACTCACTGTAAATGGGTAGGTGTAATAATTAAATATAAGATTTTTTTATATTTAGATATTGGAAAATTATAGGTATCACTCTGTATTCACAGGGAATAATTATCGTATTATAGATGTCACTATTTTTAGTTTTTCATAAATGTGATTCGGATGGATATACTAGAAGAAATCTAGTATTACGAGGTTTGGAATTATTTTTAGTGACTATAATGGTGACATATTTGTATGCCGTTATCACTCTTTTGGTATTTACACATCATTAGATGTTGAAATTATTAGCCATATCATTTCTTTTGACATGTAGATTCAAAGAAGTTCGAAAAATGTTTGGCTCAAATTATATTCTACCATAATTATACAAATTATAATATTTTGAAACATCTACCACTCCTAGATTTTTTTGTCAAGAAGGTTTAATTTCATGGAAATACACTCCTCAGTTAAATATATTATTACACATATGTTTTCTTAATCCAATTCACATACTGATGGCCTTTCATAAAAAGGGATGATTAGTGATGATTTTTTTATTTTTTACTCTCCCATATTGACATTTTTTCTCTAATTCATGTTGAAAAATGTAATTTACAATCCTTTAGAATGTTTCAACTAATATTTAACATAATTTAGATATGTTATTTGGAACATGTATCATCATTCTCAAAGAAAATGATTTTTGAAAACTTTCTTAAATATTCTAAGAAGAATTGTTAATGATGTTAATGAATTGATAAATGGGAATAAATAGAAGACATAACTATAAATTTTAATGAAATAATGTTCTCTATCATTATAATGTAGATAAAATCTATAATTTTAAATTATTAAAAAAATATGTAAGGGATTGACAAAGAATCTCCATAAACATTCATTTAATGTTTAATTTTGGTTCACTCCTCCCTTTAACACTCATGGAAAATACCTTTTATTGCCCATTTTCTATAATTTGACAGAGTTTTATATATTTCAATACAAATTATTATCATTTTATATGACTATATGATATTGATATAATTATCACAAATCAACCCACTAATACTTTTATGACAATTCTTTATGAAAAACACATTATATGCCAAAATTATATATTTTCAAATGTAATTAATGATTCCAATTAAAATGTATTAAAACATTAAAATAGTATACTAATAATACAAAAATATAACATATTTTTTAAGACCATGGTATTATATATTTTAAATAAAAAATTCAAAACCCATCTATTGTTTTAAAATTATATCACAGTTTCTATGAAATTTATAGATGGAAGGTCTATATTTGAAATCTTTCATTGAAATTTTTTACATTATTATAGAATTTTATATTTCACTCATTAAAATGATATCATTAGTATGGTTTAAAATTGTATTTATCATGATAGTATTAATATTACTTTGGTTCTAAAACACATTATATAAAAAAATGGCACCCCATTATGACATGATATGCATCCCACATTTGACTGTTTCACACAGATACATTTAGTACTCAAAAATTTATATATTCCATTAGTCTATGTACATTTTAGAAGGTAATTTTATTGTTTATATATAAAAATTACATGATTTAAAACATCCATGAATTCACCAAATCATTTTAGTTATATTCAATATTTTCTATCACATAATACACTTCAACTAATGACTTTATTTCCTCATAACTAGATATACATAATGTATATAATATTTTTTATTAATTTAGAAAACAAATTATGTCAACCTTAATTTATAGATCTACATTAGTTTGTATTGAAATAAATTTCCGATTATTATTTTTATGATAACATATATACTTTTTCAATAATCATATGAATAAAAAGTGACTTGGATTTGTATGAATTTTCAATGTCGATTATACTTTAATGTGTCTCATAAATTTCATTACATAAATTATATATATGTGTGTTCCAAATTAAGAACATATGAAAAAATATTATAAAATAGAATATTATGTATGGTGGTAAAATGTATATTGAGAGGAATATTTATTATCAAATATGGTATCATGACTTCTACTACATATTGATGACATCTAAATCTTTTGGTAACATTTATTGACATGTTCTTGGATATCCATTGACAATAGTAAATCATATAAACCAATTTAAAAACTATAAAATATCCAAGGTATATGACAGATTATAAAAATAATTTGGTTGAATATAAAAAGTGTGGCGGTATATGATATTATTGTTCCATATGTAATAACATTTACATACAAATGAGGTGGTTAATCATTATCAATCAATAAAACATATTATTTTGTGCATAGTTAAATTAAAATATAATTTGATAGTCTATGTTAAAAATATAATATTTTAATAAATCAAAAAATATTTATTTTGTATTTTTTAGTAATATATTTTTATATGGCTAATGATTTAAAATGACTAAAATTTGATGTTAAATAATTATTTAATATTTGAATAAGTGGTGAGAATTTATTCACTAATAGTGACTCATAATGATTACACATAAATAACTCTATATTTAATTGACATGGATTCACATATTATGTATTGTAATTTGAACTATCAATGTAGCGTTACAAGTTTATGGAAGTGTTATATGTTTGTGGAGTGATTGAAAGAGTATTTTTGGTGAATGTAGTCATCACACCTTCCACCTTGAATAAGTGAGAAATTGAGGAGAGAAATGGTTTTATGGAAACTATATATAAAGGACTAATATTATATTCTCTATGATTTGTATATTTCACTTCATGATGGAGTAATTTTTTAGGAAAGTAAAACGTTATCCACTCTATGGATAATGATGATTTATTTGGGAACATAAAATATGATATACAAAAAAAGAATCACTAAGTCATGGTGATCCAAAAATGCCATGGTTTTTCCATTGAATGGTAAATGTTTTCTAATGTCCATGTATACAAAAAACAATTTACACAAGTGAAGAATATGATAATATACATGAAATAATAGGTGATACATAATATACCTATAATTCATAGTTAATATACATTTGTGAGTATCATATTTTTTAAGGTGATACATATCAATATAGGCATATGTTTTGGGGTGTATATTGAAAATAAATAATGAATATGTATATTGATATTTGGAGACCTATATATATACTGAAATGTTATCAAATGAGAAACCCACATCCTGGATCATATAATTTTATTTTACAAAATTAAGATAACATATACACCATATTAAGGAGATAACCGTTAAAAAATTACAAAATAATTATGCTTTATGGTTAATAACAACATAGTTATTTTGGTATCTTTGTATGACATAAAATAAATACTTAATGCAATTATGGGGAGAACTACTAAATCCTAGAGGAGGATAATTAAAAACTCAATTTGAATGGATTTGATTTTGAAAATGGAATTTTTATGTATAATAGTATAAGTTTTGGAAAGTTTCCATAAAAATGAACTATTATATTATAATAGATGACAATATAGTGGCTAACAGAATTTTTTGATTTAACTGATTTAAACCACCATATGACTCCTGATATGATGAAACAATATCATGGATTCCAGACTATGTCACTGTATTAGAGCCCTAAAATTGTTGTTTTCTTTATCCCCATATTATAGTGGACCAAAACATTGAGATATACAAAACAAAAAATTTATAATTGGGGTTAGAGATAACCAAACCATAGTGACAGAATTTATTCTAATTTTGTGGGTTTCATTGGTGAAATAATATTCCCAAGATAAAAATGTAAATATCATTCAATCTTTTGTAGAAACATGTGATCCAAATTATGAATGGAGTTTGGGTGGACACTCAACATTCAAATAAAAAATATTTATTGGTTTTCAGAAAATAATAGGGAAATAGAACTCATGTGACGGCACATGATTATAATTAATTAGTTATGTTAACTGGTCATATCTGGGTATTTATTAAAAGAAATAAAATATATAGAATTATGCGTGTTATAACATAAATTAGTAACGTGTATTAATAATATATTTTTAACTTTAACTATTTTCTGATAAAATGCTCCAACTCATTTGGTTTAAAGGATATGTTGATGAATCAAATTCCATGTGTTTTTTTTAATTTCTAAAAAACAATTTATATATTAAATTTGCAATGGATAAATTTTATATTATATTAAAGATTTATAAAGAAGGAATTATTCAATTTTACATTATATATATGATTTAATACAAATTTAATTAGTGGTTTTATTTAGTATAGGGAAAATTGGAACATATTAAATTGAAAAATGGTAGAGATAATAAATGAAAAGGGTATGAATGAGATAATGTTGTAAAAATATGTTGTTAATATAGAGAAAGATAAAAATGTCTTTTTATTTTGAAGATATAAATAAAATTTATTATATGGACTATAGAACTAAATCTATCATTTTGTGGTATGCGATCTGTTAAAAATAAGTTCAAAGAAATTTATTTATAAGATAGTTCAAATAATATTGATATACAATGTGAAGAGATGGTTATGAACCCCAATTGATATTGTGAAATAGAGAGTTTTTTCTTAATGATAACATTTTTATGACTATTGGACAACCCATGAATAATTGAATATTGAAATATGTGTATAAAAATGTTCAAAAGAATTAACGGGAAAGAAATTACTCAAAATTTAGCCTTAAACAATCTCTTCATTATTTAAGGGTGAATTACTGGGTCAATAATAAAATAAAGGTGTTAAAATGGTGAAGAATATGAAATTTAATTAATGTGTTTAAAATAATATAACATATGATAATTTTGGTGTAATCCCACCATTTATGATTAAAATGAGACAACTCTCTATATTGTAATGTAGTGGTTGACAATGGAATCACGTGGAAGCAACATTATTGTTCATGGTTTCAATGTTTATATGTCCTTGAACTAAAATAAGTGGTGTCAAATTATTGTTATTGAACATAAGAAGAACATTTTTATGAAATTAAAGTATGACATTGACTCAAATATCATCATGGGGAGTTGATATCATCATACATTAAAAAATGAAGAGTGTAGTAAATTGGGGCATAGAAAATATTCAATAAAAAAGAAGAATATGAATTGTTTCTCCAATTTGTGTGATTATCATAGATAGACCATCATATAAATAATAAACGAAAAAGACCCACATGTCTATCAACAATCAATACCTTGTAATAATGCACTTAATTGTTGGAAATGAAGAGACAATGTGCCTAGATCGATGTTTTATCTTTTCAATGTTTTTTATACAGTACAAGGGAGAGTTATTTTTCATTTCTTTTACACAAAAACAACATCATGTCTATACTAAATATATGTTCCCAAGGAAGGTAAACATACTACAAAACATTATTTTCAACATAATTAATTTCATAAATAATTATTGACAAAATAATTTTTTACGGGTTAAAACTAAGTGAAAAAAATATTATTATGAAATAATTATAACGTAAAAAATCATATAATCATTATGATATGATCTAAATGGATAAAATTTAATTATGAGGTAAAATTAATCCTGAATTGTGTGATATAATTAAATTTGTTTTTAAATTCGAGAATTTCCACACACTAGATGAAAACTACATCCTTAATGTATTCTGAAAAAAAATATGCGTGTTTTGCCAATAATTAACATTAAAATTAAGTCATGTTTTTGTAATATTGTTAATGATATTATAAATTTTATTTGAACATTTTATAGTCACTACAGACAATAGTATATAGATATCATGTTATGTTTTAATCAATAAGTAATTATGTCTCTATTTATATTAAATTTATTTGTTCGTTGAGTTCTTTACCACTAAAATAATAATATCAAATATCCAAGGATTTTTACATTATATAATGAAATTATAATGTAAAAATAAAAAAATTATAAATCCATAAAATCATTATTGGTAAAATACTAAAAAATAATTTGGTATGTGTTTTTTAATATAATAAAATGGGAGGATATATTTATTATATGTATATTAAAATTATGGAATTATTATGTACTTATTATATTCATTACCTTTAAATGGGTTTTCACTAAACATATATGACATACTTTTTAGATTTAATGATTCATATTTTACATGAATATTTATAGAATTTAAAAAATATTTAATAATCATATATATTATAAGAAGATCAATTATGTTAGTCCATCATGTTTGGTTATTTCTCTATCATTATATATATTTGAACATAAATATTTCTTAGAATATTCATTATATCAATACTATTCATTTCATAGTATTGTAATTATTATAATGTGATTTTTATTGTATGTGTGTTTTCATTACTGTCAAACAGATTATATTAGTTATGCACCCTAAAATATATTTTCTTTTATAATCCAAAAATACCACACGTCACATTATATATGAATGCTAAGAAAATATAGATGATTATTTATGAAAGATGGAAAAAATATTATTATATGAGATTGGATTAATAATTTTTAAAATGTTTGATAATTACATTGGTAAAAAAAGTAGAAGTATTTCACTATCATTCTGAGATAAAAATAATAAGGTGAATAAAACAAAACAATTTATTAAAAATCATTTGGTGAACATCACATTAAAAATATACCAATGTTCATGTAGTTGTGAATGGTGGTTCAATATCACTTGTTTAGGTAGATGGATAGTTATATTACTATTAATATATATTCAATATTATGAAAAGAACTTGATTTGCAATTCATTATTCCCTAAACCCTATGAGCAATATGGAGTTTTCTACCGAAAATCCTCTGAAGACATTTTCTCATATTCCTTAACCATAAATTTATTGGATAATTTTGGGTAGTTTTATTCATTAAATAAATTTTTAAATGTATTAAATCTATTTTCACTCAATATATCTAAAAAATTATATTTATTCTTTTTAATCTATAATAAATAATAATAATTTGGTTCATTCTGCATAATTATTGTGTTTGGGTGGGAAAAAATTGAAAATATCATTTCTATAATATATATATATATTATTTATATGTATTGATATAACATTTCATGAATTACATCTGAAACGATTATAACATTGCTATAAATTTGGAATTATTTTTTACATGGTCGATGGAGGCTGATTATTGTTATTATATACAAAATTAATTTTTTTTATATTACAATGTTACAGATACTCATTGAAAATTAGATGCCTGAAAAATTTATTCAGTAATGTTTTGGGGAATAATTTTTCAACATATAAACACGTACATAAATATAAATTAGACACCACCTATTGTAGATATGTGGATTTTTAAAACAATGGAAAGAAAAATATCGATTCAGTTTTGGATACATAGACAATTAAATGTTTGAACTATGGTTTCGTAATGTAATGTAGTTTAAGATTCATTATTATTAAATTTTAATTATGTAAACATATATATGTGATTAATAAATAAATTCATTAAATAAGGAAATATGTTTTAAAATTGTTTCATATATATGTTCATTGATTCATGTAATTAAATAAAAAATATATCCTTTTTTACAGGGCCTAAAAAAATAAACAATATATTACAATACATTAATATATTAATATAGGATATGAATTACTAGAAAATATAATGGATATATGATGAAATTAATTTTCTCTTATAATTGATTAAATAAAAATCATCTGATAATCAATGCAATAGGATAGATAAACATTAATTATAAGATAAACTTTTCATAAATTGTATTCAGGCATCCAAAAAAGAAATCTATGTTACTGATTGGAATTTAACTTAAGGGGTAAATAAGTGCTATAAATTGAATTTAATACTATATTAGTGTCTAATTTTACCGTTGGATAAATGATCATTTGAATAGTAACATGACCACTGAAATAACATTTTCACTAACATGGGGACTATTCAAATAACTTTTTATGTAAATATGAATAGTTGAATATATATATACTCAATATAATATATTTTTTAATTTAATAAATATAAATTTTTCATTTATATAACTAACATAAAATATAATGATATTAATATATTCTATTTTCTTAATTTAGTATATAGAACTAGTAATTATATATTATATTTCATGTAATATTTTTTCAAATAATGATATATATTTTGATAAAATGAATATAAATATTATTTTTATCATGTCAAAAAATTTCATGACTAACATTATTAGAGTTTTTTGAAAAAAATATGGATTAACAAGTATAAATAAAAATAAACATCTACAATATGGTTTTCATTAATTCGACATTATTTTAAAGAATCAATTAAAGCTATCTAAATTATTTTTATATCAAAAAATATGTTGAATGAGTTAAATTATTTATATAAAACTAATAAATAAAAAACTTTATACTTAATTAAATTTTACAAATATTAAATTTTATATTCCTATGACCAAATATTATATTTATTTCATTATTTTTTATATATTTTTTAACTGATTCCCATCATTTCATGAACCATCACAAATACCCAAGTGCACTACTACACGAGTTGGTTCTGAAATATATCTTATAAATTCCTTGATTCTCATGGGTTAGTGACTATAAAATTGAATTACATCAACCTCAATGGGAATAGTTTGGGTACAAGAAAACCCCATCAATGAAAAATAGCAAATGAATAAAAAATAACAAATTTATATTCATGATAGACATCAATAAAAAAGTACCTCAATTATACATATAAATATCTCCCTAAAAATATAATCCAATGATAACTACATCAATGAAGGATTTATCATAAAAAACCATTAAAATAAGTGTAAAATATCTCCACCAGTCCCCATCATTACCACATAACCTCACATGTCATTCACATCCAACACATGTAAATGTAATTTTCCATTTTTCGATACCTCGATTTAATATAACAATAAAATAACCAAAGGAAAATTTAGGGTTTCATGTAAAACCCCTATTATCGTCTCACCTAGTGTTCCTAGAGCAACTAAATAATAATTAAAACAATAATTCAATCAATGAATATAAAATATTTTAGGGAATAACATTTAAATATTCAAAAAAATATAATTTTATCTCAAAATATATAAGATATATAAAAACAGACATAAAATATTCTTTTATTTCCCATAATTATATAAGATAACTAGCTTGAATAAAATTATTTTGCAGAAAAATGTATTGTATAATCATTATTTATTCAAACACCCTGGTCATATTTCTTGATTTATATTAGATCATGGCTCCCAAATCAATTAACAACTCATTCATTAATAATTTCTCAATTACATGGTCATATGTCCCATAGATCATAATAAATTTACTAAACAATTAATACTCAAGCACACATTTTCTTCAACCAATAAATCAGTCATTCATAAAAAATCATAATATTTAAATAATTTCATCATTCCTAGTTAAAACTCAACATATTTTTATTAACATGCCTTTTCAATATCATTAAAAATTAATTTTTTCATCAAATTCATGCCTTTTAAATCATATTTTACTTTCAACTGATATTATAACAGAATCAACATCGAACCATTTCACATTTCATGATATCATTTTTCTAAATTCAACCCAATATTTTAATTCCCATTTAAATTTTAGGTTTTTAAAATTCTCATAATGTTTTTAAAAAACCTAAAATAACCTCAAATAAACGTCTTATATATAAATTGAAGACTCATTTTAAATTAATTCAGTCAATTTTTTTATTTAAATATTGTGTATAGTAGTATAGAATAACCTACCATTAATCAAACAATAATAAAAATCAATTCATATAGTGGGAATTTGTAATCCTGGATTACGGAGAATACAATCAAGGAATCGATATAAGATTCATGAATGATAAATATAAATATATAACATTTTAAAAACCTAGTGATTCACAACTATTAAATGGAATAAAATACTTGAGATAGAGAACCCAAAACTAGAGATAAACTATATACTAGATAGAGATCATGATATCCACCAACATATCGATTCACTAGAGATGATCTGTTTGGAGTTAAGAAATCATTTATATTGACTAAAAAAGGAATTCTACTTATAAAAATATGGTTGATTAATGTTCATACTAGGGGTCACAAGAATCTAATTAAATTTTTTAGAGGATTAAAAACACACTCAGATCATTTCTGAGTTAGTCTACATGGTTATTAGTAACTGTGATCCCTAACCATGATCCCTTACTAGGATTCTAGATTGGGTTCATATATTTGTAACATATTGAATGTAATTTTGATCCACTAATGAAACCCCCTATATACATGGAAAAATGTTTAGAATAGAAGCTGTAAGGTTTTCACTATTAGTGAACCTCCCACTATTTCCTCACAAAATGGTGCATAATATCCTTGGAAAAGCATCATGGTTTAGCATAACTGGGTGTCAGTAATTTAAATCCCTTTTGGATTCAACTAAATTGTTTAAAAAATATCTATAAATAATGATTTAACAACCCGAAGACTAAATGATTCAAATAATTTTCAGATTGAACATGAAAACATGTAAAATAATGTCAAAACCTCCACACAAAAATGACATTATATCCCTAGAAATACATTCAAGAAGACTACATTTCAATGATATTAGGACACTACTCAATAATAATGGAATCATGATCCCATGTATCATGGGAAAAATAAACATTCTTCCATTGGATGTAGGAAGTTATTGTATTCATCCAATTAAGAACCCATGTCATTGAATCTAAAATCATGAACTAAATGTCAGTCCCAAATAAATCATGTTCCATAACAATGTATTCCCATTCAAATACAATATAAGGGTTAAAATGATACATCTTAAGCTATGATATATAAAACAAATAGTTGATTTACATAAACTATGGGGTTAATGTTTAATAGTACGAATTATTTCCCATAACCTCAAAAATCACACAATCCCTCAAAAATAATAGAACAAGAAATCCCATATTTCTATGTCATTGGTTAACCAAATATTTTGAATCTATTAAAAACACCAAGACACTATGAAAAATAAAAAATTTCCCATAATGATTATAAACATAATATTTATACAGTCTATGTGATGCTATAATTCTTTTATGAATCAAAATAATCATCCCTATCATCTCATTGAAAAAACAAGGTCCATCAAATTGAGATTCAAGAATCACTAAAAAAATCAACAATGATTTTTAAGGATGACTGTATAATTCCTAAAAAGGTTCCATTAAATTCAAAGACATGTTGCTAGTTTTAAAGTAATCATCTTCATCTCCAAATTTTTCATCCAACGATGCACCAATATTAACTATATAAGCATTTACCAAAACCTAGAGGGTATATATAACTTGTTCTTTCTAGTCATATATTTGGAAAAGATATGAGATACTCATTATTACCATGGATCCCATAACTTATTCGAGGGCTCTCAAAAAATGATATATAAACCGAGTATACATATCAGAGAATATAACAAAAGGTTCTCCATGAAATATAACAATTACATAAACATAGTGACTTTTTTGATCCATAACATTGGATTTATATAGAATAATTACAAAGTGATCTGATTTGGTCTGTGGAACAAGAACTACACAAAATACATTCTTCCCTATTAATGTAGGTGGAAAATAAATCTTGAAATCCATTGAAATGAATCTCAAATCCATGTCATTATGATAAGTGGAAGAATAAAACCTGAAGCCCTCTAGTTCTTTGTCTTAACATTCTAATAGTTATAATAATGAAATATAATGATATTTATTTAACTCATCATATAATTCAAACATAATTAACAAAATATAACGTAGAACATTTTATTATGTATAGTGCACTTCCCACATGGAATAATGGAAATCCTAAAAATATCCATTCTCTCTATGAATAATACAATTTACTTGTTATGGAAATATAGTACACCCTCATAGGAGAATTACAACTCACAAATGGAATCCTCAATATAAATAATGTTAATAATTATTTTGATTTTATCATCAATATATTTAATCTGAAGAATCTTCTCAAAAAGATAATGGATCAACTGTATATTTATAAAATATATCACAGTCGTATTCTATAAAAATTCTATAAGAAAATAAAAACATAGAACCAGAATGTTCCACTCATTGTATGATTCATTCATCTAAAAGGCATGGTGTTACTTCCACAAATCATTATTAAAGAAATTCACCTTTCAAATGGTGTGTGTTATGTTGAAAAATATTAATTTAAGATAATTTAGTATAAATATCTTCTTAATGTTCAAATATTTTTTGTATAAGTCATAACTTCGGATTTTTTGTTTGGAATAAATGTTAATACATTTTCTATAGAGGTAATTACTCCAAATATTAAGTGCATGTATCATAGTTCAGAGTTCAAGATCATGATTTAGATTGTTCTTATCATGTAACATATATAGACTCAGATCATATGATATAACATGATCAACCCACATATACCAAAATTGATCCATATGATTCACAAAATTCAACATATCCCTACCTATATATTATAGGAGTCATCATTGAATTGTATTTAATAATATGAAAAAATACTTACAATATTAAAAAAAATTAAATCCACATATGAGATTCGCTCCTTTCCGACTGAGAAAAGCCATCAGATAGGATAAATTTGAGAAATATTTAACAAACAAGTGGTAATAACCCACTATTCGAAATATTTATAGATTTTAAAAAATAGTATGTGGTTCTAGCATTGTTTTAAATGCATTTACCCTCTCAAAATCGAAGAAATTATCATGTATCATGATGACGTACAATAATAACATAGCATCTTGAATCCAGAATTTGGTTTTCAATATATTTTCATATGTTAGTGATTCTCCAATAATTACAGAACATATCTCAGATAACTCACATGACCATCCATGGGTTTTAAGTAATCAAAAATATTATCTAATAATACCACCATAAACTTATAATGGTAGTCATGAAATTTAATGTTCATAAATGACCTAAAAATTAAAAATACTTGAAAAATGGTAATAACATTGTACTAATATTAGACACTCCAACTCCTAAAGGAAGTCATTGGGATATAATAATAATTATTTCCTAAATTGTTTATTAGAATACTAATTAAAAATAATCAATAATCACTTCTCAAATTTCAATAGTTAATAAATATATTTGTGGAAAATGATACTTGTTCTTAAACATCACATGATTGAACATTTAATAATCAATCAAATGATACATGTTCAATCATTCTTCATTTGAAAAATGAGTTGGTGCCACCAGAGGTGAAACACTCGAGTGTATAAAATATTTAACAAATATATCATATTATTATATTTTTATCTCGTTTAGTTAACATGGTTCAATACTCTAATAAGGAATGTAGACTGGTTGTGTAGAAGATATCAAATTAATTGATAACTAATCCACCCTTACTAGATAGAATCATGAAAAATCATGATTAAACACATCATGTATTGTAGTGAAAAACATGTGGGAGACCACAAATAAATTATTTTCACTCTAATTCAAAGGTTAAAAAAAGATATTATTCATCTTAACTCTATAAAATGAGGTCTTTCTCTAATCAAACTTGTATCTGATTCCACCTAAAAAATAAGACACTCCCCATCATGTACATTAAAGGATTCTCACATATGTTAACAGTTCATATGGTCCTTATGAGAAATTATGGAACCAACATATAGAATGTAATTAAGAAGATTCATATAAAGAATTGTAAAGTTAGATGTTATATTAATGTCTGATATAGATATATAATAAGTAATAAAATGGAAAAAATACCTCTTTTTTTTCAGGGGAACATTAATCTCCAAAACATTAGAAATAATATATGTTATAATATATAGTAATGTCACAAAAAAATTACATATGTATTTTTGGGATACACCATTATAAAATAATGTAGTCACTCAAGATGAAACTATAGTGAAAAAACCAATGAATGTTTCACAGCCTACATCATATTCTTTATGAGAATCTTCTTTTTCTTTAAGACTCTTCATTCAAGATAATTTTATGTTATGAACCATATTAATTCAAGAGTCTAGTTACAACAAAATAACATTAAGTGATGATGACTAAATGTCACTATGAACAGTAGAAATGTGATGAAATATCATTAATAATTGACATCATATTCTACACATGAATAATACACTAGGTTACTTGGTAGAATCACATATCATATACTTGACCGTGCCAAACTGGATAAAATTTAAAGGGTTTATTCTAGAAACCATACAAGGTATCGATGTTCTATATTATCAAGTTACACTAATAGACACATTATGATTTTTATTTCCCCTAATAGAAAAACTATAATGCCCACATGGAGTAGAAGGAACTATTATCAACCCCTACATACCATCCATGTCAGGTTTAGATCAATTATCTATCCAAAATGTCCATATAGTACGTGGGAATTAGTATGAAAACCTAACATCAGATATAAGTTCAAATACAAACCTCAAATATTTTTCCCCTTTCATATCAATTTTCACTACTTTCATGTAAAAGTAAATATGGTCTTGAATCATATCTCATATTGAGTTAAAGTATATATCCATGTGGGATTCTAAGATTCTATATAGACTTTTCTTAGATAATAAACCTTGTATATAATTGTTCTATAAATATGGATATAATATCTTTCTACTCCAAGAATTCAATTTTCCTCAACACATCCATTAATTCCATCAATATCTTGTTTGTACATTCCAACATGAAGGTTTCATAATTCAATTTTATTGAATGAATTGATTCAATGATCTGAAAAAGATTCTTAGTATAGTTAAACAAAACATCTGAATATTGAGAATCAATTAAGTAGTGGCAATATTATGGTTTCTACCAAAGAAAAAATTGGGTGTGTTTCCTATTTTTATATATTAGAGGATCCAGAACTTTAATTTCAATAGAAATATATAAAATATTTCATCCCATATCGTAGACCTCTTTCACCACCATCTCACCGAAATTTTAATCAACTGGAGGATTCACATTCAATGGTTCCTATGATACTTCTTGCAGTGTTCTATTCAAATTTTACCATGAATGAATGATTCTAGATAACACCAACACACAACACAAAAAACAGCAAGTCTACTCATATTATTATTTCAAATAAGAGAAATAAGAGCAAAAATTATATCAAATAGACTTCAAATTTTTTTTATTTAAACATACCTAGATAAAAAGAATGAAAAATAGTATAATTAGATCAATTTAGTCCTCAAGGAAAATATTCTAAAACTTTTAATATTACTTAAGGATATATATATTATTAGGTGGGTAGGAACTCACTTTTAACAAAACATTTGGTCCTAAAATCCCACCTTCTATGTACTTGGTTATCCCATACATCTTACAAAAATCGAGTATAGATTATTAACCTATCACGCTTATACAACTTTTACATGGACCAACCCATACCTCCTAGTACACTGACACATTTTAGGTCCTAAAATAGAATGATGGGAATTCATAATCTCCATGAGCTATAAACATCCAAATGTAAAAAATTATAAAAATATTAAAAAAATAATCAAGACATTGTCCCAAAACCCCTATATATTAAATGGACCATAATTACACTTGTCACCACCATCCCAATAGAACCCTAAAAATAAGCACATCTACAACGTGTATGTGGTGCAATCACTTTTCCAGGTCCTTGATATTAAATGATTTAAAAATTATCAAATATGAAGGTATGGTGTGAGTTAAAACACCCAGTAGGGTATTAATATTTGTTCAATAATCAATTTCATAAAAATAAACCATTTTCTATTAAATTCAAATAATAATACACAAAATAATATTTGAATATTTTTTACCAAATATCATTTCATGTTAAAATATTGTAGATATATTTGAATAAGAAAAAAGTGAATTCTATAAAATACATTCAAATATTAAAACTATTAAAAATGAATCAAATTTGAAATCAATTTCATGAATAATTAAATATTATACAAGAACCATTTTAATATTACATGAGATACATTAGTTAAAAGAACATGGACCCATGAAATTCTCATTTAGTAATTACCAGAAATGTGTTTGTGGACACGAACCTATGAACATGCCAATGAGGTTAATAAATATATTTCTCATCCAGGAAAATCATTTTTAATATTTTTGATTGAGTTTTCATTTTTAATCCATTGACATGTAGTCATATTCTCACAACACTTATCATAATAACCCACTAACTACACAGTCTCATGTGTGCATCAATCATTCATTCAATCACACTTGAGATACATCAATCATATAAATTTATTTCATCATCCATTGATCATATTCTCACTAGAAAATAAATAATCCTTATCAATTTCAAAACAAAACATGGTCTTTTAACCAATTCATCACTTGAAAAAAATTATTCATCATATGTAAATTATTATCATTAGTAAAAATCACACCATTTATAATTTTAGTCTATATTATATGTCAAAATAAACTTAATAATTTTAATTCCAATGAAATTTGGGTTTTTGGAGTTTTGATAACCATTTATAAATCAAATATCAAATCATCTCAACTCAATGTTTTATAAATCAATTAAAAATTAATTTATATTTAGTAATACAATTTAAGGATTCAATTGTAAATTAAATCCCTATATAATATACATCATTTAATCACATGATCCAAAAAAAATCAATTTTAGAAAATAGTAAACAATATTAATGAACAATGGAGAATGATATTAGAGAAACAAACACATAATCATGATCAATTAATATATAGATATAGTTAACAAAATAATTTTGAGATTCACCCACTGAAATGGAAGAAAATATAAAAGAGATACAAAACCAAAACAAATAGAGGAACAATATTCTAATGATGGATCATGATCTTCCACCATCACATTGATTAAGAAGAGAATAGATTTGGGTAGGTGAGAAACCCCAAATATTGCCTCCAAAATTCTAGGTAATTCTATTAGGTATGAGTGGACATGGATTATATGTTAAAAAGGGGGCCCAAAAGTTTAAGTAAAATCCTAATCAAAGTGAAACCAATACACATAGTTTCTTGGTTGGGTTACATTGTTACCAGTATAAGATCATTATAAACAAGTCTATGTACTATTCTTATAGAAAGGGTATATTATATGGTTCCATAACTAAACTAATCATTTTAACACTATAAAAATTTCTTATTCCCATGGAGCCATGGTATGGAGTAGAAAACTCACTTTGTTCTATATTTTTTCACAATGCTTGAATACATCACAATGGGGCGCAAGGTTTTTCGGGACAAACCACATGGGTTTCTCAAACCACAAATAGCCCCATGTATTATATAATTTATTTTAAAAAACACTAAAATTTACCAAAAAATTTAAAATAGGGAAATATAAATTATAGGGTCATGAAGTTTAGTATAACATGTAATGATATGTTACACATCATTTTTGGATTCATTTCATAATCATAAAAAAATTATTTAATAGAATATTATTATTATCCAAAATGATAAAAATCAATCCCTTTCACAAGGAAATATATTTTCTCCATAATGTTATATTAAATAAATCATAATACTTCTATTAAAAGTATTAATATTCTCTTAAATTTTACAACTTATTCGAAAAACATTCTTTAATAAAATTCTGAGAACATTTCTCGCATTAGTAATTGATATAAATTTACGATATTCCAATTCAACATTTATATGATATACTATTACAGTAGTCCAAAATTAAATAATATATCTCAATGTAGAGGTAAGATAGTATTATATGAGACGTTCTGTTTTCATTCATTAATATCCCATGGAAAAATTAATTCAAAGTCAGAATAAAATTATTTTTTATAACTACTCATATAAAATGATAAATAGAGAATATGACTCCTCCCCCTAGACATAAATAATTTTATATATCATTCATAGTATGTTCATTATATATTCCCTTTGTGGGTGATCTTTTTATTTCACCTCATATCACATATGTTTTCATATATAATTTTACACTCTTATATAAACCACTTATAAATAAATAATTTCTCTTTTATCAATATTCAAGAGTACAATTAATATACTATAATTGAATTATATCCATCCATCGTAGTTTATAAAATAACTAACACATATTAATTATGAAACATTTATTTTTTGAACACCAATTATATATTTAATTTAATTATAATTATACTCTTTTACATAAAAACACTACTTAGTATTTTAAATTATAATTATGGACCAATTTTTATATTTTTTTAATGATTTCAAAATCACATCAAAAAATATCATAAGATCAGTTTAAATATTTTAACATAGAAAAAAATCAAGAATAAGATATACCTATACTACTCAAATAAATATATGAGATAAAATTTAATAAAAAAAAATTAACAATTAAATTTAATAGATAGTAATATATATATATATATATATATAATTATTATAAAATATGATACTGGATCATCTATTGTGACTTGTGATATTATATAAAAATATTTTGACTCATTGTCTATTTTATTTAGATTATCTTATTCATATTTACATAATTGTTTCTTTTAGAAAATTTAATTTTATTATATTTTATTTATTATTAGCTTTTTTATTTATTATACACATTATTCACATTAAACTATAAAATAACATCACTTAATTCAAACATGATGACCCACCTAATAAAATTTCATTAATATACACTTTCTATTTTTTTTAATCTAAGAATTATTATATAATTTCATATATCTTTCAATAAGTTCATTGGACATATAATATTTAGAAATTTTTTCTGTGTATATTCATTACTATTTATGCATTAAATAATTGTTATATGTGTGTATTGATGTTTAAGAAATGTATTATTAATAAATCAATTCCATTTTATTTGAAATTAATTTCACTAACATTGAAATATCATTTAGTTAACATTAAAACGTCCTAAGTTGTAATTATTTTACAATATATATAGTAATATATTTATTTATATATTTAATTGTTAGTATCATTGATGTTTGATAATTTTTTGTTATTTAATTACATGTAAATACTTGAATTTTCATGTTATTGATGGTAAATTAAATATTAATTAATTGAAATAAAAAATATAAATTCAACTTTTGTAAAAATATATAGAGATAAATAAAATATAATGGACTTAAGGGAATATAATTTATTAATCATAATATTAGAATTTATATTTTTATAAATATGATTAAATTATATAGGATCAATTTATAATTCATTAATTTTTTCTCTAATTCAATTCTTTTATTTGTTTTTATATTTAGTGGTCGTGGAAAATATATGGAAGTTAATATGAAATTCAACTAGTCATAATAGTTTTTTTCCTAATAATGTATACATAATAAGTTATTTTCAATATTTAATATAAATTATCACGAGATTCTAGAAAACTCCCCATCCCTTAAAATTCATTTTTTTTCTCTAATTTTAAGAAAAATATATGAGTTTTAGGTCTTATTAAATATTATGACACTAACAAGCATGGTGAAAATATACATTTTTTAATTTCATTATAAAAATTTATTTTCAAACATATTTAAATCAATTGGACATTTGGGGGCAATTGAAATTATCATTGAGGCTCTGTCACTCACATAAGGTTATTGACTATAATATTGATTGGTTATTGAGGTAAATTCCAAAATTAATTATGTGTATACCAAATGTACAGAGGTTTATTAGGTATTTTTATAAATGTGATATTATATTATTTGTTTTTTGGTGATTTACAGAGTATTTTTATATTGTGAATAAATATTTTATATTTTATTTATTTTATATATAAGTACATGTAGTGAATTCCAGAAATAATATCCATATTAGAATACTAAATAATTTTAATAAGATACTATCATTTATTAATGATATACTATATGATATAACTTTTAAATGATTTTATTATTTTTGATTTATGATAAATAATTCTTTTCAATAAAATATAAATTTTTATGAATATATATTTCTGAAACTAACATTGGAATGCATTATTTTTGTAATCTTAATTCATAGAAACGCCCTTATAATTCATTTATTTTATTATATGATTTAAATTGGAATAATTAGATATATTGTTGATTTATATGCAAGGATGGGAAAATAAAAAAATATTATTATTTTAGTAACTCTAATCTCCATCAATGGTAATGAAAAAATTTAGGGAGTGTTTTTTAGGTAGAGTAATAGCTAGTATTCTTTGAGATTAATAGAGACACATAACACATTACTTTTGTAATGTTATTTAGATTGTTGATTGAAGTGTTAATGGGTGATGAAATGGATTATTTAATTGTTTGAATAGAATTGTGATTAAATTTTGATAATGTGAGTTATGGTTAACATAATGACCATGATATCAATATCCTAGAGTCCATTAATAAGTTATTATTTTAGTTTATATAAAATGTTTCAAATCCCAAATTTTCAACCAATTTATCATTTTTGGAGAACAAAATATTGTTAGGATACCCATTTTACATTACCATGATAAAAGAATACATGAACTACAAAATTCTCAACTTTCCTTTGTCTCATTTAAATGATTCATCTTCATATCCCATAAAAATGAATCAAAACAGTGATAAAAATTAATATGGGTTTTCTAAAGTGAAGGATAACATGAATCAATAAGAATAATTAATATAAAAATATAATTAAATTACAAATTATTCCATTTAAAATATATCTTCACTATAAAATATGAAATAATCAATATGGAAAGATAACTAACTTAAAACCCATAATATTCAATCAATAAACTACGAATGAAATAATAATAGAGATTTTATAAATTTGAAAATATAATGGATAAAAATAAATACTAAATTCTAAATGATGTAAATTATTGATTATTAGACTTCATTAAATCATGAATCTTGAAAATTATATTATCACCTCCTTGGATAATACAATTTAAAACTATAGTTGAAAACACATCTTATTTTTAAAATTGATTTATCTCGTTAAACCTATTAAGGAAATGATGGGATATCTATAACTAGTCTCCAATGATAATGAAATTTTCAGTAAATTTCTCATATTTTAAATAAATAATTTAATTCATCAATAAATATTCCAAACTATCAAATATCTATATTGATTAAACAACACATATTTATCAATATTTTCCCTATTAATATAATAAAATTCAATGATAAGGACGTACAAAAAGAATATGCGGTTTTAGAAAAAAATCATTTCCTTCATTCCAAAATTCAGACACTTAATATTAATCTAATTTGTAATGAAAAATTATTAGAAAAAAATTATTTCAAGGGAATGTAAAATGTCACAAAAGAAAATGATAGTATATAATATGTTTTAGATATATTTTACCTTCTAAATTATATATCTTTGAAAAATAATCAACATTACAAGAAATTACTCTTCCTTAATAAATATTTATTCATGTTAGATACATCAATGGGGATTTATATACACCACATAATTGTAAATTGGTGCACCTTAACAAACAATTTTCATTGAAATGGTAATTGAGATGAATTACCATACACTACAATTTTGAATAGTAAAAAAATTATTAACCTCTAATATAATGTTTTGAAGAATGTTATTAATTTATTATATAATTATATCCATATTTATAACATCTTATCTAATCTCTTTAAACTGTTATTCCATACATTTGATAAAAAAATTCTATTAATTTTCTTCATTGCATGTGTAAATTGAATTATTTTATCAATATATGATTATAATTTAATTTTTGGTGATTATAAATAGTATTTAAAAAATATTATAAAAAATTCTACAAATGTTATATATATCATATTGAATAATTATAGTCATTGATTGAACCATTATTTAATAGCGGGAATGCAAAATATGTTGCATCTCTTTATAGGGACATTGGGTCATACATACCCACAAGAAATGATATCATTCAATTAACTCGTGATAGTTTCACTTACATGACTTCTTTTAAATTAATTTTTCAATTAATTTCAATTATTTCTTTTTTTGGGGGGCTTCCCATGTTTTTTTGTGGGAACAATGACTTTTAATTATTTAGGCCAAACAGTGAGGCCATTTCCAGATTTATTAACCAATTTTGTTTCATTTATAAAATTTTTATTCTTTAATATATTTTACCCATTGCAATTCCTAAATGGCCTCCCCATACATATTAAAAAAACCATTTCAATTTTCCCATTTAAAAATCCATTATAATGGTTTATTAGGGTTTTTATTTATGGATTTGTGCCGGCTTGAAAGCCAATTTCCACATAAAAATAAATTTTATTATTTAATAAGTTATTAAATTTTAATTAATTTTTGGTGATTCTACCTCTATCTCGATCCCACTAATCATTGAAGCACCACCGTTTTCTTCTATCCCTTTTTGGAGATCATTTTATTCACCGATTAAGTCGAAACATCTTAAGCATCCTCAATTCAAAGAGATTTATAAATGTAATTTGTTTCCTTAATAAATCCTTCATTTATCACTTTTTTCTTCCCATTCAAAATCCTACATGATCTCCTCATCCTTTTTCGAATAGCATTATAATGTATGGCTATTTTAAAAATTACATACTTGTGGAATTAGGTATATTTCCCCAAGAATCGTTCTAGTATGTTTCCTTCCCTTCATTTTCTTATATTTCCTTAAGCCTTCATCCCTCTTACTGGATGTTCCGAAGTGTCCAAAATATAGGGTTAGAACCTAGGGTTTGTAATGGTGTCTTTGTGATTTAATATGTAGATTTTAGGTGTAACACTTCAAGCTTCCATAGTATGCTTATTTTTAAATAATACAGTAGTGTGTGTTGTATGCAACTTCGAGTTCTAACACACCACAACCAATCAAACATGCCATTATGAATAGTAATACCCAATTTTTTAAATTTTAAAAAATTTACCTATCAAAATAGACTTTATCTTTGGATTCTATGTATCGAAATTATCCAAGGGTGAATTTTTGGTATTTTTCTAAAAATAATCAATTTTTTATGAATAGTGAAAAATACTAAATTTTAATTAAAAACGGCTTTTTTAGTCAAAATATTTATTGTGCTAAATTATATTATTGAGTGGTTTTAAAGTATAATTTGATTATATTTTTACCATTTAATCCAATGTTGGTCATTGGCTGTAATTTCATATTTAAATTGGATGAAATTTTGACGGTTTTGTGATATGTTTGAATATGGATGTGTTATTTCATACAATTCATGGTTTATGGATAAAGTATTGAAATATCATATGCCATTTTTAATTATATTTTTTATGTTATATTTAAACCTTTTCATGTGAGGAATTAATTGGACTTAGTTAGTGACGGGTGGAGCCCGCTATATCGTCTGATGCATCGGTAGGTCTCATGAGACAATCTAGTGTCCTCGCACAAGGCCTAGACCAAAAATTACTTGTAGTCTTGGAACAAGGCCTTGACTATGTGGTTATGGATGTATTTCATTATTCATTCCATTGATATGAAAGTGGCTATTGATTTGCATGTGATTATTTGATTAGTAAAATATCCATGTGAGTAAGTAAATGAAATTATTTTGATTCAAATGTGTCATATAATGATGAAGTTTTTGTTGAAAAGGATTTTTTTAGCTCTATACATTTCCTTAAATGTTTATGATTATTTATGAAAGTTTCCGCTATTTTGTTATCCTTACTGAGTATCTGAGATCACCCATTTTTATGTTTTATTTTTTTTAATGATGTGAAGAAGTATATTATGACTGACCTGCAGGGATAGTCTCTGGGATCTCAGTGTTGTCTATAGAAACTATGTTGTTGTAGATTTACATTTTATGATGTAATGTAAACTTTATGAATATATTTTGTACTTCCAAGGCTACTATATTAATCCGTATTTCGAGAATTTATCTTTTGTGATCATGCCAATGTTATGTAACAATGAACAGACTCTGGGTAACTAGTGTTGGAGCGTTACAGTTGGTATCATTGGATTTTTAATACAAACCGTTAAAACTAGATTTAGATAAACTCTGATTAGAGCATACATCCCTAAGATAGATATTGAGGATTAGTATAGAATAACTTCTTAGAATATTGGTATGTAAATATTTTGTGAGTTTTACATGAAATACATCTCTGTTTGGATACAAGCAGGTAGAGGTGGCTCTGGAACAGATGTACTTAGGGGTAAAACCCAAAAACACTACTTTGAGCTAGACTCGAATGGGAAATGATGCATGAAAATGGACCATGCTTCACTCTTTGTTACAACACATCTGGGGGATATACTTTTTATAATTCAGATTTTCTTTACAAACCATTATAAACGGTTTATGAGTATATGCTTTTTCAAAGAAAACATTTTGTATGATTAAGGATTATATCCATAAACTATTCAATTTATGTTATATTTTTTACAATTTTGGATTTATGTATTGTGATTCATAAACTAATCTAGTTTATTCCATTTATTAGAAATGGAACCTGGTGGAAGGAAGGGAAACCGTATCAATGCACACACTCCATTTAGGTATTTCCCTCCTACTCAAGATAATTATATTGGAGCTGGTGATACAACTGGTGCTGATCATCTTATCACAATATTGGGACAACTCACTCATGTTATGAATAGTAACATTCTCTGTATGGAGCACCATAATCCACAGTGTGGAGGATCAATGTTAGATCTCTTCATGAGTCAACAACCACCAACATTCAATAGTTATACAAATCCACTAGTAGTTGTGCAATTGATAAATTCCTTACATAAAATACCACATCATGGGGAGTAGCGAAGGGGAAAAATTTGTCAAGGAATTTTACCACCTCAATAGAGATGAGGAACAATGGTGGTCATTGACTAAAAACACAAAAAAAAAAGATGATTAAGTACCAAATATGGAATGGTGGGAGTTTAAAGAAATTTTATTAGAAAAATAATTTCCTCCTGACCATCGAGCGTTTATGGAAAGACAGTTTATGAGTCTGAGGAAAAAGGAGGATGAGAATGTCGAAAGGTATGAAGCTAACATTACAAGGTTTGTGAGCCATGCTTCAGATTATATACGTAACCTAAGAAGTAAGATTGATCATTTCATTGATGTGTTAAAATCATTTCTTCACCGAGCATTAGTCTCACTATCCTTCTCGTTGCATGAAGATATTGTGTAACATTCCATCATGATAGAAAAATAATTCTCTATGTTGTAAGACATTAAAGCAAAGAAAGAGAAGAAGAGATATGTCGAACACTCTGGAAATGGAAATCAGGGGAAGAAGAAAAAATTTGAATATCCATCCTATAGTAAATGTTGGAATAAACATGCTGGTAATTTCCTGAAGGGAATGAGAGTCTGTTACAAGTGTGGTAAAAAAGGCCACCAAGCTTGTGATTGCAAAGGGAAGAAAAATGCAGTCGATGTTGAATGACACAATTATAGGGAATGGGGCATTATGGGAATGAATATCCTAAGTTTCATGTGAACTTATCTCATTAAATTCCAAGGTATCAAGGCCAAGATTATAATATCAAAACTGCTGAGGTTGAAGCTCTGAAAGATGTAGTGGTAGGTAATTTAATGGTTCCCTCAAGTTTAGCCAATGCTTTATTTGATTCTGGATCATCGCATTGTTTCATATCATCCCAGTTTTCAAAGCAAATTATATATTTCCAATTTTACTTAACAAGGGAGTTGTCATTAAAAACTCATACAGGAAGAGTCATTTCAACAATGTTTTGGGAATCGGTTCCCATTAAGGCATATAAACATTATTTATCAACTGATCTCATTATTATACCCATGATTGAATTTGATATAATCCTCCGTATGGATTGGATTTTAGACTATGATGTGAAAATTTACTGTAATAAGAAGGAGGTTACAATTTTTTATAATGATAAGGGGTACCCTATCTTTAGAGCAGAAACATCACCACCTAATTCTTATATAGATCCACCTACAATAGTTCAACTAAACTCAATTATTAGGGTGGATGAGAATGAAATAACTGTGGGTGAGGAATGGAATGTTCACATAGAGGTTGTACCTATTGTGCAAGAATATGTTGATGTGTTTCTGTAGGATTTACCTGGACATCCTCTAGAACAAGAGATTGATTTTTCCATTGATTTAATTCTTTGTTCAAGGCCCATATCGAATACCCCTTATAGAATGGCCACTGTAGAATTAGTGGAACTAAAGAACCAACTAGTGGAACTATGTAATAAGAGATTTATTCACCCTAGTGTTTCTCCATGGGGATCCCCTTTTCTCTTTGTTAAGAAGAAAGATGAATATATGAGATTGTGCATTGACTACAGGGAGATCAATGCTATAAAAATAAAGAACATATATCCCCTACCTCGCATTGATGATTTATTCGACCAACTTCATGGAGCTCAATACAATTCAAAGATTGAACATCAATCTGGATATCATCATTTGTGTGTGAAGAAGTAAGACATTACGAAAATTGCATTTCGAACCAAGTACAACCATTAAGAGTTTACAATAATGCCTTTTGGATTGGGTAAAGCACCCTTCGTCTTAATGGATCTAATGAATAGAGATTTAAATGAATATATTCATGAATTTTTAGTGGTATTTATTGATGATATCTTGGTATACTACAAAATCTACAATGATAATGAAAATAAATTGAGCAGTATCATGAAGACTCTTAGAAGACATGTATTATATTGGAATTTTAGAAAGTGTGAATTATGGATTCAGGATATTTTTTTCATGGCCACATTGTATCCAAGGAAGGAATATTTGTTGATCCTTCTAAGACCAAGGCAATCCAATAATTTCTAGCACTGATGAGTATAACAGAGGTCTACAATTTTATTGGTTTGGTAGGTTATTATTGACATTTCATTCAGAATTTTTCCCGGTTCACTAACCCATTAACAAATCTCACATTAAAAGAGGTTAAATTTGTTTGGAGAAAAGTGAGTGAAGAATGTTTTGAAGAACCAAAGTTAATATTAGTCAATGATCCTATATTGACACTTCCATCGAGGAATGATGGGTTTGTTATTTATAGTGATGCATCAAAGAAATTACTTGGTTGTGTCCTTATATAGAATGATAGAGTTATTGCCTTTGCATCACGACAACTGAAAATTCATTAGAAAAACTATCCTCATCATGATATTGAGTTAGAATCTATATTTATTACTTTGAAGATATGGAGACATTATCTCTATGGTGAAATATGTGAGATTTATACTGATCACAAGTGTTTGAAGAATATTTTCTCACAGAAATAACTCAACATTAATCATAGGAGATGGCTTGAACTACTCAAGGAATATGATTGCTCTATACAGTACCACCCAGGGAAAGAAAAATAAATTGTCAGATGCTTTGAGTAGAAAGGATCATGGAGTATGAACTAGATGAGAGTTTAAAAGGATCGTATATACATGGATATAGTAAATATGGATATGGGAATCACCATGGAGGGTGAAACATCAATACTCATTCAAATGGTTGCCAATCCATCTTTACTAGAAAGGATAAAGAGTTCTCAGATCGGTGATGAAGAGTTTCAAAAAAACATTAAAGTTGTGAATGATGGGAGATTGAGTGACATTGTGTATGAAGTTGGAATTTTGAAATTTGGGAAGAGGCTTTGTGTTCCCGATATACCATATCTAAAAATGGAATTGATGAATGATGCTCATAGTTCTAATTTTTCTATACACCCTTGGAGCACCAAAATGTATAAAGATTTGAAAATTCATTTTTAGTGGGACAACAAGAAAAAGGAGATTGCGGATTTTGTTTCAAGATGTATGGTTTTTCAACATATGAATGCCAGAAGGCAACAATGTAGAAGTTTCATGCAACCTCTTCTCATACCTGAGTGGAAATGGGATAGTATTACGATGGACTTTGTCATGGGACAACCAAAGACTCCTAGAAGGGACGATGCAATATGGGTCATTGTTAATTGCCTTTCCATGTAAGCAGATTTTCATGCTATAAGAGAAGATTTACCAATTGAATGTCTAGGAAGACTATATATTAAAGAATATGTGAGACTTTATGAAGTACCCCTATCGAATGATTCTGATCGTGATCCACGTTTTACATCAAGATTATGTAAAAGTCTTCAGAAATCCCCAGATACTAAACTTTGTTTGAGCACTTCCTACCACCACCAAAATGATGGAAAATCATAACGGACTATTCAAACCTTTGAAAACATGTTGAGATCTTGCTCACTTGACTTTCAAGGTATACAGGGTCAATATTTACACCTGTCAGAATTTTTCTATAACAATAACTTACATTCAAGTATTCATATGGCACCATATGAAGTGTTATATGGAATGAGAGGTCGCACACCAACTTGATAGGATGATGTTGGTGAATGTAAACATGTAGGCCTATAATGTGTGTAGGAATCGATGGAAAAGGTGAAGGTAATTCAAACCAACATCAAAGCAGCTCAAAGTAGGCAGAAGAGCTATGTTGAAAACCGAAGGAAGGATTTGGAATTATAGGTAGGAGATCAGGTTATCTTGAAGGTATCTCTATGAAAGGGTGTGAAATATTTTGGTAAGAAGGTTAAATTGAATCACATGTAAATCAGACCTTTCAAAATTCTAGAACGAGTTATGGGTGTAGATTACCGTTTGGCAATGCCGCCATGTCTCTCCAATGATCACGATGTATTCCACATATCACTGTTGAGAAAATACATGCCTGACACAATTCATGTACTCACCTATTTGGAATTAGAACTGAAACCTGATCTATCTTATTGTGAATATCCTTTCAAGATTCTTGATACAAGAGAACAAGTGCTGAGAAAACGGATGACTCGTCTGGGAAAAGTTCTATTGAGAAACCATAAGATGGAAGATGCAACGTGGGAACCCGAGGAACTTATGAAGAAAAACCCCACGATTCTTTTTATGCAGTAACACTCTATAAATTTCGAGGATGAAATTATTTGAAGGAGGGGAGAATGTAACACCCCAAGATTCCATTGTATGCTTCTATTTGAATAATACAGTAGCATGTGTTGTACACAACTTCGAGTTGGAACACACAACAACCAATTAAACTACCTGTTATGAATATTAATACACACTTTTTAAAATTTTATAAATTTATCTTTTAAAATGGACTTCATTTTTGGATTCTGAGTATCAAAAATAGCTTAGGGTGAATTTTTGGTATTTTTCTGAAAACATTCAGTTTTTGATGAATAGTGAAAAATAGTAAATTTTAATTATAAACTAAGTTTTTAATCAAAATAATTTATAGTGCTAAATTATACTATTGAGTTTGTTTTGAAGTATAATTAGATTATATTTTAACATTTTATTCCAATGTTGGTCATTAGATGTAATTTCACATTTAAACTGTAAATAAGCAAGTGTCAATATTTTGAAAGTTACTTTTTCTTAAAAACACGTTTTTTGTTTTGACAACAGGAATTAATTTTAAATTAATATCTGCCACTTCGGTGTTTTTAATTTATAAAAACTTTTTCCATATTTAGAATCATGAGGTCCAAATTGTGTAAATAGGTATCATTTATTTTTTTACATTTTGAATAATTACTTCGGTAAATAATTTATTTACCATGGTTAAAGGGTAAATTTAGTAAATAAGGTTAAAAAGTAATATTATAATAATATTAAACTACTCTAACACGTATTATGACCCTATTGTACGATACATGTCCAAACATGTTCATCTTTGTGTTGATTTTTCGAACCCATGGATCCACCTATAAGTGATAATGACACTTTATATTAATTAAGTTAAAGTAAATACAAAAATGACCCAAGCATATATCTTTTAGTAAAATAATTTTTACCTAAGGATTTAAATGTTATATATTATACTATAAATATTAATTAGAATTCTAAAAATATTTCCAACATAATCGTATTTTATTTATAATTTTTAGACGATTAATAATTAAATTTATTTATGACACAATAATGATACAACATTTTCCTTATTAATGAATTAATCAAATAAATTGTATTATAAATGATAAAAAATATATAATTTGAATGTTGTGATGCCATCCATGAATTTTATCGGTTATTATGATATAATTTTATTGATTAAATGGATTTATTTAGAATTAATAATATTTTTAGGACTTTATCAAAATGAATTTATTAAATAGTCTCAAAATTGACATAAAGGAGTTTTTAAAAAAAATATTATATTATTAATATATATAATATTTCTAAAAATCTAAGTGTTGGCCAAATGAATTATACAATAATATGTGTATTATTAATTAACCACTTGGTGTTCTCTTGGATGTTTATAGTAAGTTAACTAACCATATAATATAATAATACATAGAGACATGGTAAATGTAAAACTATTTAACTAAGAGTTAAGTCTAAAAGATAAAGTTAATATAGTGATCCAAACCTATATAAAACCTATTGGTTAAGTGGTTTTCTACCCATCCCTACCATATCATTTAAATAAATCAGTTTTTAGAAATTAGAAACTGAAAATGATTTTATTATAAAGTAATATTTCTAGCTTTTCCTAAGGTGCCCCTTACACATCTTATAAAAGGGCACTCCCCATTCCATCAAATTCTCATCATAAAATGTTTTTTTATTGGCCAAAACCTACTCAAATACCCTCTCAACTGTTTTCCATTTATCCTAGAGGCCTTCCATTCGTCAAAAATCCAATATAAGGATCCCTTTTGATCAAATCAAAAGGAAGAACTCGAAGAAGTGGTAAATATTTCATCACCTCTTTCAAGTTCCATTCTTCATCCACTAACTCTTTCTTTGTTTTTTCCAATCTAAAATTATTAATTCAATACAATCTATATAATTTGATGTTATTATAAATATGATATAACCATATTCATTATTCTATCTATCCATTTATTTATATGTAACCATACGTGCGTATGTACGTCTTACCGTCTTCATGTCGTGGTGTAATTTTTATTCAATAAATTATTATTTTGATGGGTATAATAATGATGGTTAATTGATTTAAATAATTATTATAATAGGAACATTATTCTCTATATATGATATACCATCCAATTATATATTATTTTAATATCAAAATAATGATATTGTCGCTCATGCGTACATAAGGATTAGAGTCTCCACGAACATGATTAGATTCATTCCCCATCATATCCATTCAAGACAAATTTTCATTAAATGATTAAAAATAATATTTAAAGACTTAATATCATTTTTAATATGGATAATATACATCCTATCCATAACAAACATTACTTACTTAACAAATCATATAATGGAAAATGAATTAGTTAACACCTGAAACGAAGATACTACTAAGTATTATTAACAAAACAATGTTAAAAGATCATATATGATATCATATTAATATATAATATTCATTTATAGTTTAATAAAAATTATTTCACCCTTATAGAAAACTTATACATACCATTTACCAAGGTAATGTACAAGTAAATGGTTATGTCTAAAACCTCTTCATTATTGAATGTTGTTTATATCTAATTATCTACTGGGACCACTTTATCATCCACATCCATGATTCATAAAATTAATTTAAAAACATTTTTACAATTTACTAAACAATGGGTTAATGTCATTTATACCCGTATTTGACCATATATGTTTTTGAATGGAATCTATCTGTCATCTTCCAAACAAGGTACTTGCTAACCTTTTTGACAAAATTAAGGTAAGAATGTCTTTTTATAACTTATACAGTTGGTGCACATATTTTCCACCATTATAACATCATCAAAGCTTCCCTTAAATGATTATTAAAATATTTTCAATTATAAATGATCTCATATATAATTATGTGAATATTAAATGATTTCGAAAAAATATAGATTTATTACTCTAAAAAAGGTTTTGATTTCATCAATGTCAACATCCTTAGATGGAATTTATGTTTGTTTGAATTTGATTTATTATGATTCAAAACACCCATATTTTATTGATGGTTTTGTGATATGATTGACTATGGAGATGTTATTTCATACGATTCATGGTTTACGGATAAAGTATTGATATTTCATGTGCCAATTTTAATTCGAATGTTTATGAAATGTTTAAACCATTTCATATGTGGAATGAATTGGACTTAGTAAGTGATGGGTGGAGCCTGCTATTTCTCTTCAATGCATCGGTATGTCTCAAGAGACAAACTACTGTCTTGGAACAAGGCCTTGACAAAATCTTATTTGTAGTCTTGGCACAAGGCCATGACTATGTAGTTATGAAATTCTGGCATTATGCATTCGACCATTTTTAATGTGGATTTTTATATTGCATGGGATAATTAAACTAGTAGAATATCCATGTGGGAAAGTAAATGGAATTATTTTGATTTATATTTTCCATATCATGATGGTGTTTGCGTTGAAAAGGCTTTTGTTTTAGTTCTCTACATTCCCTTAAATGTTTATTATTATTTATGAAAGTTTCCACTATATTGTTGTAATTACTGAGCATCTGAGGTCACCCATTTTTATAATTTATTTTTTCCAGGATGTGAAGATGTATATTATGACTACCTTCAGGGATATTCTATGGAATCCCAGTGTTGTCTATGGAAACATTGTTGTTGTAGTTTTCCATTTTATGATGCAATGTAAACATTATGAATTTATCTAGCACTTATGAGGCTACTAAACTAATCGGTATTTCGAGACATGATCTATTATGATCATTCCAATGTTATGTAATAATGAAATGACTCTAGGTAACGCGGTTCAGGGAGTTACATTAGGTTTCCCTTCACTTGATTTTGGTGTGGCAATTGTGTGCTTGATATTTCTCACCAAGATTTGAGGGATTCGACACTTTCAGTAGGTGGTTTCATGTGTAAAAAGATATTTATGAGTTAGATTGTTGTATTTTCTAATTCTTCATATTCCTCATATGTTGTGTGTGGTGTGAAAAGTGGTCATTATTGATTTGGTTAAGAGTTTAATTTTATTGATGAATTTATCATGAAATTGGGTGTTTTTCATGTGTAACAGTTGGGGTATTATTTGGGTGTTTTTTAGAACATATGAAATTGGTTCAATAAATCTTATTTGGGATGATAATTATGAATTTGTATTATATTTTTGTGACATTGTGTTAGAAATTCGTCTTTTGAATGGGTTTAAGGTGCAAAACCATGTTGTTCTTCTTGAAAGTGATTTTGAAAACATTTTTTTTCATGTGGATCTTTTGTGGTATTGTTTGAGATATTTGTATATCACATAGGGGTTTTTTAATAAATTTTGTTGGGGATCAAAATTCTGTTTTGAATTTCTATTGGGTGATTTTTAATTGAATGATGTTATTAAAAGGGGTTTTATGTGAAAAGATTGTGTATACTCATTGGCATTGTTTTATGACTATTTGGAATGGTGTAATTTATTATGTAAGAGGTGAAACCATATTAGAAATCTGTTTTGGATATTGTATATTTTGAAATGGTCCATTTGAAATTTGAATGAGTCTATCATGTTATGTTTATACTCATTTAAATGTTTTATAAAAATGTTTAACATATTTACTGAAATGTGAAAGAGGTGTGAACGTGATGTGGGCTGTTTGTGTGACTGTAATGTGAAAAAAGGATTTTGATTATGAAAAGTGGTTTTATTAAAAATGTGATTAAGCTGTTATGTGATGTTAATCACATTTTTAAATATTTTATAAAAATGTTATAGGATGTGATGGTTTGAAAAAGTTATGCAAAATGTGTTGTTGGATATTTTAGTGTGAGTTTGATTTCAAAATGCATTTGAACAAGTAGTGGATTTTGTAACTTGTGTGATGTACATGGGGTTGTTTGGTTAATGTGTGATGTGGAAGTTATATTTTCATGTGAAAACTATATTTCTTGGATTTAATAAATTATTTGAGCACAATAGGGAATCCCAGTGATCTAGGTGGGTGGACTTGTACCAGTATGCTTGTAAATTTGTTTGGTTTGGCCTCAGTTTCATGTAGAAAGATTGACACTTTAAACACTAACTAAAATATTTTGATGAAGATTGGTGAGAACTAGGTTATGGTTATTCTACCTACTTGTGGAAATTGTGCACGAGAACAGCTATTGTGACGATTACTTTCACTGAGATACGAGGTTCCTGGGATCCACAATGAGTTAATGCATAGGGGTTATTTCCTATTACATGTGATCATTAGATTATTTGTTCTTATCGTCAGAAAACGTTCTTTTTGGCTATAAATTTCAGTATTTTTTACATTTATATTAAAAGAGTTGTTTCCTTAAATTATCCCTCTTGAAAACAATTTAAATTTTTAAGTTGGGTCATTTATAAATTGTAACTAGCATTAAATGTTTATGAAAACATGCTAGCTTTTCATATGTGAATGTTTATCGCCGGGAATATATTATTTGTGGTATCCCAATAAGTATTTTCTCACACCCTAATTACACCCTTGGGTGTATGTATACTTGGTTATTTTTTTGTCATGGGTTTGGGTACAACTTTTGTGCCAGAATTTCGGGTTTTTACTGATCGTTCGTGATGCGGTGTTGTTGGGATTGCTTGAGGGGGTGCAACATTCCATGTGGAGGTTATTGGGATGTCTTTATTTGGTTTTTTATTTTTTAATAGTCTTTAAACATTGTTTTAATTTATGTAATTCAGTTTTGATATTTATTAAACGACAGTTTTATTTGAAAATTCTAGACTTGTTTTATTGATTGTGTTTGTTGATTAATGTTTTTAAACTCAGGTAAATCGTTCCCAAAATTAATTTTATGATACTAGAGAAATTTTTCTATCCCATGGGGATTGGGAACGCCCTTTGGGACTTGTTTTTTTCTAGGTCAGGTGTCAGTTTTGATAGTGACCGGATTCAGTTCGTGACATAACTGTATCAAAGGAGGTTCAGGTTAACCCCTTGGGTAATGTTATTTGGGGAATAGTTGTGATAATCCTGTGATAGGATTGTCAATACTTGTAATTCAAGTTATTTTTAATGTGCCAGATCACCAGAATTCATGATGTGATTTATGTCACCAGGGGAGTCGGGACTTATCTGAGCCCTTTGGTTTTCTTGGATTGATGATGTTTAGGGGAAATGAAAAATGAGTTTGGTTAATGGTCTCAGTGAGATCGTAGGTCATTGAAATACATGCGGAGCCATGGATATTTCCCTAGAACACTCTATATTATGGATAAGTGATTGACATATGGTTTCCAACCACATTTCCATGTCACCCACCATAACTAGTTTCCCCTTGCATTTTCTTGTGTACAATTGTTTTGAAATATTGTATGTTCAATTTTACAGAAAAAATTACATGGTTTTAAGAAGAGTAAGGCTTTTGGTAAATGATTTTCTAATAAAAAGGGAATTTTTAGATTTTACAAATGGGAGAACTGGATTTTTTGAATTGTATTGGAATGTAAAATTTTGTGTTTTCACCTCTTTTGAAATCATGAACTTCGTCAAGGATGGATTTGAAAAAGTGTTTCCAATAGGGTTTTCTAAACTATAGAATGATTTTTTAATGGGATGAGATGATTTTAAATTGATGTGAATTTATTGATGGTGAGTATTTATTTGAATGATTGCTCCTTTCTAAATTTACTTATTAAGCTGTAATTTGGGTTTGATTTTGTGGTTAGCGGTTTTGAGAAAAATGTCTTGGTTATAGTTTTGGTTCTAAAAAGTGGAATGAATTTTTGTTTTAACCATTTTTATTTCTGTGAGAGATCCCATGCATGGAGTTATATGGGATGATTGATGGTTTATGACATGGATGGATGGATACTAGGATGTATATGAGGAGGGTGCCTTTTGTGGCATAGAAACATGCATGTTTGAGGCCCATGGGGTCCCATAGGTGGATACGCTTACCGGTGAACCATTTACATTTCCAATATACGTTTTTAAAGGAAAACATGATGTTTTGATAACTATATTGGAATGGTTTGTATTATGTGTATTTCATTTAAGTTTTACGTTGTGGGATTTTTTGAGTCTAAGAACCCATCCTGTTTGAACTGTGTTTGGGGTCTTTGTTTAGTCGGTAAGTTGGGAAGAAGGACGGTTTACTAGTCACTTCTAAAAAAATTTGAATGATGCCTTTACGATTGTTTCCTTCTTGTTTTTGGATGTGTTTTGTGGTACTTTTTAAACTATGGACTTGGTGGGTTGGGTACTTTGGTTCTCTCGTTGGATATGGTATGCCCCCATTAAGGGTTAATACACAAATGAAGTGAAACATGATTTGTTTCTCCATTAGAAAATAAATCAGTTGATCATTGTATGGAAATTAACCATGAGCATTATAGAATGAGTCTAAACCCATTAATTTTTTTGTTTGAGTATACTCTTGTTGTGGGAGATTTCTCGTGGAATGTTCAAAGAGACCATAGTTTCTTAAGTTTCCTGATTCGTTGAAGGTGGAAGTGGACTGGGGTTGTTAGTCTGGATGGTTGTCTAGATGGTGTCTAAGAGGGCCTATGGGTCCTTCATAGTCTCTATGAAGTAGGATTTTACATTAAACTACAAGTGTGGGAAATATGGTCATGAAAGGATATATTGGCCACTTTCTAGAATTGTGTGTTGTTTTGGGATGTTGCATAAGGTCCCTCTCTAAGAATTCATTATATCAGTCACAATGGTCATGTTCGGTGATGCCTTGTGATGCCTTATGATCGATTGAATGTTAAGGTGAATGTCGTGCAATCCTCTCAGAGTCTCTATTATTTAGGGAAAATGTATCCGTTATAAAAACATTAAGATCTACATTTTTTTAGGATGTTGAATATAGGTGTTCTTTAATTATATTGTTTCTCACCTAAAGAAACATGGTGTGATGTTTGTGCATCTTCTAAGCCCTTGTTTCGGTGAAATATTAGGTTAGGTTATAGTGTGGTTCCAATGTGATATGTCCTGGAAAACTTATCAGGGATTTAGTTATAGTTTTTGGTGGAACTAAAAGAATAAATCTTATTAAGGGGGATTGTAAATCCTAACTGCGATGTCGAAGATGCTTCAATCATTTGACCTCCATCCATTGGTCTCAGAAAGAAGATTCCTTGTAGTCAGGGGAAATCCTTGATTCTTTTAAACACTTTTACAAATTCATATACTCATTGTGAAAGATAATATGAGTTCAAACCTCTGGTGTCATCATCTTTCTTCTCTTTTTCCCATTCAGTGGAAATAGGTGGAGGGACTAGTACCCATGTCATTGACCAGTGTTATTCCCTCCCCCTTTGGTTTCCATTGTTTCATTGGAAATGGTGGAGAGCTTCATTAGAAAGGCAGGGAACACCATTTGTGCTCGAAGAGTAGTGAAATTGTGCTAGATAGCCATGTAGAATGAATGATTCTCATTGTTATTTCATAGTTTCACAAACCATGTAGACTAATCATGAAGCCTTCCCAAATCTTTAAATTTTTGGGTCTTTCTGTGTCGACCCATGCTGGTCAGTAATGATGGTTTGTTCTTGTGGTTGGGTGACCCACTATGATTCTCATATATGTTCCTTTGTAAATTTTTAATGGATATATACCCTTTCTACCAGGGAGTTTGTACAGTCCTCCCCTTGTTCGTGTCCGGATTCTTTGACTAGAAAAATATATGTTGTCTCATATGGTGGAGATCCTATTTATGTCCCCCTGTCCCAACAACTCAAATTTATCCATGGTCATGGCTTGGTGGTTAGTAGTCTCATTAAATGTTATCTAGCTGCCAACATCATACTTGAGTAAATTATGGGATTGGATAATTCCCAACGGTTTAGTTATATCATGGTAAGTGTAACCTTGTTTGATGATGTTATTTGTTTGGGTAAATTTCATGAGTCTTGTTCAGATCGTGTTTGAGTAGTGTTTGTTTGGGATAATGTTTTAATGTGATTGATCAATTTAGTAATGTGTTGTATTTTCTGGTAGTGAGAGTAATCCTTCTTTAATTGATCATTTTATGTGTTTTGGCCTTTGGGGGAGAATCCTGGCAAATAAGTACATCTTGGTATATCGGTTGGGTTTGGTTTTTCAAATTGTCCTCACTATGTATTTCCAAGGTTGTAATGTTTTCATGCTTGGGATAAATGTCGCATACATGAATAATTTTTAATTTATTTTTAATTTAATTTCCCTTCATGTTTTTTGGGGTATTCCCATGTTCTTTATTGAGGAAAGGGTGAATTTTCATGATTTGGGCCAAAATATGAGCACATTTACCGATTTAAAAACCGATTTTTATTATTATAAAATTTTCGTTTTTTAATATTTTAACCCATTTCTATTTTTAAATTGACACTCCAGACCTATTAACACCACCATTTCAATTTCAACCCTTTAAGAATCCATAATAAGGGTGTATTTGGGTTTTTATTTAAGGATTTCGGCCAGCCCAAAAATCCCATTTCCAGTTTTTAATGAACTATTTTTTTATTTAATAAATTATTAAATTTTAACTATTTTTCAGTGATTTTAAATCTAACACGGTCCCACTAAACCGAGTTGCACCCCATTATATTTTACTCCTCTTGGGAGTTCATTTTCTTCTTCGATTAATTCAAAACTTCTTATGCTTCATCAATTCGAGAAGATTTATAAAGGTAATTTTTATCCTTTATAACTCCTTCACTTCTCACACTTTTCCACCCTTCAAATTCATTCATGATCACCTCATCCTTTTTCGAACCTCTCGTGAATGTTTGGAAATTTGAAAATTCAGATACTAATGGATTTAAGTCGATTTCTAAAATATTCATTCAAGTAAGTGTTTCTCTCTTCATTTTCTTCCATTTCCTTAGGATTTCATCCATCTTTCATGCTGTTCCAAAGTGTCCATAATATAGGGTTAGAACATACAATTTGGCATGGTGTCTTTTTGGTGTAATATTGAGATTTTAGGTTTCTCTTCACTTCCAAGCGGTGCGGCAGTGGTGTGCTAAATGTTTCGCACCAACATTTGAGGGATTCGACACATTCTGTAGGTGGTTCCATGTGTAAAAAAATTATTGACAAGTTAGAATGTTGTATTTTATCATTATTCATGATCTTTATATGTTTTTTTGTTCCAAAACTATTCAGTTTTTATTTGGTTAAGTGTCTAATTTTATAGTCTCATTTTAGCTTGATATTGGGAGTTTTTCACGTGTAACACTTGGGGTATTATTTGGGTTTATTTTAGAACTTATGAAATTAGTTTAAAAAATATTTTTTGGCTGAAAATTATGCATTGGTTGGGTCATGGTGTTCCATTGGGTTTTAATGTGGGTTTTCAAATAGGTTTATGGTGTAAAACCATGTTGTACTACTTGAAATAGATTTTGATAACATGTGTTTTTCATGTAGATCTTTTGTGGTATTGTTTGAGATATTTTGTATAACACTTGGGGGTTGATAAATAAATTTATTTGGGATGAAAATTATATTTTGAATTGGTATTGGTGTGATTTTGTCCATGAAATATGGTTTTGATATCGGTTTTATGTGAAAAACATGGGTACACTCCTTGGAATTGTTTTTCGAAAGTTCTGAATGGTTTAGTGATTTATGAATGATGTGAAACCATATTTGCTGTAAAATCCTAGTAAAATAATGAGTAAGACATTTTCATATTGAATAATATTTGTAAAATAAATATTAATTTTACTTTAAAAGGGACTCTATAATTTGATGGCATACCTGATACACAAGCATGGGTTTCTTTGAAATCTTATGTTGCACACAAAGCTGAGTCATACTAAAAAATAGTAATATAGTATTATTAATTTAAATAGTTTTTAAATCCATGTCATTTTAATGGAGGCAATGAATAGAACTAACTACAATATGATTATATCTATTTGTTAAATGTTTTCACATTTATCCTATAAATTCAAGAGCCTTATAATAAGAACGAATCAAATATTATGCATAAATACTCTAATATATTTTAAAAGGTCGATATACTATCTTTTAATGGAGAACACTATTTAAATATATTTTTTATCACATTTATATATTATATTTGACAATATAAATTTCTTATTTAGATTCTAGACCTCATATTTTACTTTAGATAATGTTTTGGTATTATTCTTAAAAAAATTCATTTTTAGTGAATAGTGAAAATATTATATTGTATTTAAAAATTTCCTTTTATTATAATTTATTAATATGGTAACATAATGTTTATAATGTGTTTTAAATAATAATTAGATTTTATTTTTACCATTTTATTCGATGTTGGTCATTAGAATTAATTTCACATAGAAATTGTATATAAACAAGTGTCAATCTTTTGATAGTTGTTATTTCATAAAAACACACAATATGTTTTGAAAACGTGAATTGATTTTAAATTAATTAATACCAATTATATGTTTTGAATTTGGTAAAATCGAAATTATTTTTGAATTCATAATATCAAATATATATTAGGCAGATTTTTTTTATTTTTCAGAAAAACATCAGTTTTTTATGAATAGTGAAACCACTTAGTAGTAGTTAAAAGACTAAATTTTTCATTTAAATGAAATTTTATTGCTTCTATAAATTGAATTTCAAAAATACATCATACATAGTTTTTATTAATATATAAAATTGAGTTCAATAATATGAAAATAATTTTTGGTGAATAATAACTTATGTCTTTTTTTACCACGGTTAAAGTTAACTAGGGTAATTGTGGGCAAAAAAAATATAATAATACAAAATTACCTTAAAACATGAACTACAATTATTGGACAAGTCTTGTACAAACATGGGAATACTTGGGTCAATTTTAGGACACCATGGAGCTACATGACAGTTATAATGACTCTTTAGACTAATTAATTTAATGTAAGGACAAAAATAACATAAACAATTATCTTTTAGTAAATTAATTTTTACATAGGGTTTTATAATTTATCTTTTTGACTATAAATATTCATTGGAAAGGTAAATATATTTTCAATTTCATGGTATTTTTGTAACGACCCAAAATTTCATTAATGGAAAATCCCTCTTGATCCAGTTAAATGTTTCTTTATGAAAAATGTTTTTATAAGATATAAACTTTTTAGTTTTACTTTAAGATTTGTGACCGTTACTTTTATAGCCGTTGAATAGTGATCATCTGGGTAGTTTAAATATAAGCCTTTAACGAACCAATTTTCTACTCAGACAAAGGAAGCGATGGCCTCATCCAGTAGAATTGCCCCTTACGAAGCCCATTTGTCGGAGCTCGGAAAAGAGGTGGCGTCTTTGGGCTTTGCCCTTGACCAAGCCCAAGCTAAGCTTTATCAAGTCAAGCTCGAACGTGATCATCTACGGGAAAAATGGAAGTTGATAGAGATTACCACTCGAGCGATGTTATCCGAGCAACCCCAAGAGTCTGTCACCATCGCACACCTTACCCTTAGGTCTTATGCGGCTATTTTAAGGGGTTATGTAACAAATAAGTAGCACCATGTTCATGTACATTATTTTTTTTATATATAATAATGAATATAATTTCTAGTCATTTTTGATACATTGTAATTAGTTTTTAAAGTACAAATGGTGTTTTTAGTTATTATTTAATTAAGAATTATATTTTATTAAATTAAAGGATTTTTGAATTAAATAATATTTTAATAAAATATTATTATTAATATTAAATTAATTTTTATTAAATATAAATGATCTTATAATTTTATGAATGCAATTAAAATTTTTATTAAGGTTTGAAAGCCATTTCTGTCAAAACCAGTGAATTTTTTATAAATGTCGGTTTTTATTTTAAAAGTGAAAATTAAAATATTTAAAAAATTATTTAGATAAAATAAATATTATTTTTGGAATCAGGACGTCGAAATTATCCAACGGTGAATTTTTCATAATTTTCTGAGACAGTCAAATTTTTGGGTAAAAATTAAATACCATTAAAATATATAATGTGTTTTATGACATCATAATTACCCAATGGTGATGTAATAAAATACCATAATCCTTATGTTCGGCCAATATATGTTTTATCATTAAAATAATGAGGTTTTGGGTTAGTTTGACTCACTTTTCAAAGCATTGATGGAGCCCTCAAGACTTATTCAACACTTTGCCTTTTTAAATTTATTTCCATGGGAGTGTGACTCACATCCACATAAGCAACCCTAATTTTTTAATAAGTTCGGACCTTGGACTTGTAAAATATTGTTTTCCTCATTTCTTTTCCAGAAACCATGGGCAAATACCATGGGATGGTTTGTGGTTTGGATTATTTTAATATAAGGGGTCCCAAACCTAAATAATAAAGAATTCTCTCACCTTTCCTATATAAACCCACCCAAGCTCCCACTTCCTCCTCACTCAAAGCCCTTGAAGTTCGTCCAACCTCTGCCCTACTATCTATATAATCCTCTCAAGGTGCCCCAAGCACCCAAGAAGCCTCTCACAAGCCTCTCTCTAGCCTTTGGAAGCACACTTCCAAGTAAGGGGTTTTCTTCCTTTCTCTTTTTTTGTCAATTTTCTTTAAGTTGTATTTCCATTTTTATTTCAATTATGAATGTTGGGGTATGGTTTCACACCTCCCCCATACTTCCCTCTTATTGTTTGAATGATGGGAGAACCCTTTCTCTCTCATTAAATGCCTCCCATGTACACCCGTTACTATGCCGAAATTCCGAAAGGAACTTCTCTCTCTTCTTTTACATTCAAGCAATACTTTTGTATCATGAATCTAAATTCCATTTCAATTGTTGGGACATGTATATATATGATCTACTTACTGTCCATTACATGTAAATATGATTAGGAACCCCTTTCTCTCTCATCAACCTTTTTTATGAATTCTTATGTCACACCGTTACGCTGCCGAAATCGCACCGATTTTCTAAGCCAATGTCTTTGTGTAGTGAATACCATGCCCATTTCTCCATCAAGGGTATTCACCTTTATGCACATTTACATATTGATTATAAATTTTCATGTATGAATTCCACTTTCCTTTATCATGGAAGAAATGATTATGTTTTATGAATCCATGTTTTATGATCCATGTGGCACACTTATGCATGAAATGAAATATTTAAGAAGGGTGCGCCCTTTATAGCGCTCCAATGCAATGGGTAAAGTATAGTATCATGATACGTCATGTTCAATGAGTGTTGACTCATGCTAATTCAAGTGCAACGAGGGTTTACTCGTGCTTCAAGTGCAATGAGGGTTTACTCATGCTCCATGTGCAATGAGCCTTGGCTCATCCTAATTCAATGTTAAGTGTTGTTGCCACATTTCCATGTTATGATTATCATGCTTTATCATGCCTTTATGTTCATGTTTCTATTATTCTCTATTGATATGCCTATTGCCTAACATGTAGTTCACTCCTCATGTTATTCATTGTTTACTCCCTTACTGGGCTTTATAGCTCACCCTTTTCTTATGCATGTCCTCAGGTTATCCCATGCAATGCTAAGTACGAAGGAATGTAGTGGTTATGTAAAGGAAGTTTTCAATAAAGATGTTGTATTTCTAGTTTAAAGTTTTTATGTAATGATCCTAATCCCCAAATACACTAAACCTCTCGATCTTATTTGTTGTATCAAGTGAAGTTTTATGTAATAAAGCATGCTTTAGTTGTAATAAAAAGCAGGGTTGTCATAGTTGGTATCAGAGGATAGGTTTAGTTATTTTTGAGATTAGGAAACCCTAGTAAAGCCTTAGATACAAGACTAAGCATAATAAAAACATCCCTATGTTTTGGTAAATACTAAGTAAGTGGTTTATCAAACAAATACATCCCTGTCTGGATACGAGCAGGTAGAGGCGTCTCTGGCACAGATGTATCCTAGGGGTAAAACCCGAAAACACCGCTTTGAGCTAGACTCAAACGGGAACTGGTGCACGACAACGGGCCTTGCTGCACTCTTGGTTATGACACTCCCGGCGGATATGTTTTGATGAATTCACAATCTTAGTATGAACCCTTATTAAAGGAAAAATGCCCCTAAGAATATATTTTAGAAGGAAGATCATGAAAAGCCTGGATTGAATCCTATAGACTCATGAGTTAAAGAGATTAAAGTTTATTTATAAGTCATCAACTTTTGTCTTTGGATTAACCTTTATATGTTACCCCTAACTTTCTTTTATTCCAGCCAATGGCCGGTAATAGGAGAACTCGGGCTAACAACCGTTGTGAAGATCAGTGTGATGATTTTACTTATGAGATGCCCAATCCAATGGGAGCGGGAATCGCGAACTTTTTCACGCTTCTCTCTCAGCTAACTCAAGTTTTGAATAGAAACACTGGTCAAGAAGAACATTCAACCCCCCCTAAGAAAGAACAAGTCGCTATTGAAAGCTTCATGAGACAAAGGACTCCTACTTTTAGTGGATCATCTGATCCCACAATCGCTGAACAATGGATCAACTCCATTGAGAAGATATTCTCCATCATCCAATGCTCTGAAAAAGAGAAGGTTCTCCTGGTGGCTTATCGTATGGAGGGTGAAGCTGATCAATGTTGGACGTTGATCAAAAATACGAAGCCTGAGGAGGAGATCGAGGCTTTGGAATGGAAGGTATTCCGGAAGATGTTTTTCGATAAATATTTTCCACGCACCCTCCGTCTTAAGATGGAAAGGGACTTCTTTTCCCTCAAGCAGAAAGATGAGGAATCTGTGGGAGCGTACGAGGCAAACTTCACAAAGCTTGCACGATACGCTTCTGGCTTTGTCGTTACCCCCGAATGCAAGGTTGACCGCTTCTTTGGTGGTCTGAAGCCTAGCTTGCAGAAAGCATTAGCGATCCGTGACTTCGATAGCTATGAGGAAATTGTCCGATGTTCCCTCAAGGTTGAAATGGAGATCGGAGAATCATAGGGGTATCATGGGGACAAGAAGCGGAAGGTGGACTTCAATGCTGGTGGTCCGATGAATAAATCCAACGGCGCTAAGAAATTCCAGCACCCCACTTGCCAAAAGTGTGGAAAGAAGCACCCTAGAAATTGCCTTAGGGGGACAAGAAAATGCTTCAAGTGTGGAAGAGAAGGGCACCTAGCTGTTAACCGTCAGCAAGAAGGACCCGCGGCTGCGACAGAGGAGAGGAACGCTCCGTTCGAACCTCAACGCGTTGTTCAATGCTTCAAATGCAAAGAACCGGGTTATTTTGCGAATCAGTGCCCTAATCCAAGGGTTATCGGAGGCAATCAACAACCTCCAAGACAGCAAGTAAGAGCTTTTGCCATCACTTCTGCCGAAGTGAACCCCGACAATGAAGTGGTGATAGGTACGCTAGTTATTCATTCAAGAATAGCGAACGTACTTTTTGATTCAGGTTCTACACATTCTTTTATATCTCAAAAGTTTAGTAGAATAATCCCTGCACCACCACAAATCATGGAAGTAAAGATGTCGGTGAATACGGAAAATGGGGCAATCATTGCATCCCATGAGTATAAGTCCTCCCCTGTTATAATCTGTGGATTGAATTTCCCGGCGAAACTCGACATACTCCCTTTGGTGGAATTTGATGCAATTCTTGGTATGGATTGGCTTTACTTACATAAAGCCAACATAAATTGTCGGTAGAGGGAAATCACACTCCATATGGAGAATCGACCCCCGATTCTTTACAAGTGTCAAGAGGAAGATGAATCTCCTTTAGCTCCATCATCTCAAGCATGGATATTACTGCCTTATGAGCATGCATATCTGGCTCAGATGATTAAGTCCAAGGAAGAAACCACCCTTGAAAAAATGCCTATTGTGAGGGAATTCGCTGAAGTATTTCCCGAGGAACTTCCTGGTCTTCCTCCAAGAAGAGATGTTGAGTTCTCAATTGAACTTATACCTGGGGCGCTACCAATATCCAAGACTCCATATAGAATGGTTGTGGTTGATCTTGAAGAACTGAAGAAACAACTATAGGAGAATCTGGATAAAGGGTTTATACGCCCATGTGCATCACCATGGGGTGCACCAGTCCTCTTCGTCAAGAAGAAGGATGGGTCAATGCGGCTTTGCATCAATTATCGTGAACTTAACAAAATCACGATAAAGAACAAGTATCCTCTCCCAAGAATCGATGACTTGTTTGATCATCTGCGTGGAGCACAATACTTCTCCAAGGTCGACTTGCGGTCGGGATATTATCAAGTAAGGGTGAAGAAGGAAGATATCCCCAAGACTGCTTTTCGTACAAGGTACGGGCACTATGAATTCATAGTAATTCCTTTCGGACTCACCAATGCTCCAGAAATATTCATGGACTTGATGAATAGAGTCTTTAGAGATTACCTAGACAAATTTGTGGTAGTATTTATAGATGATATTATAATATACTCCAAAACCAAGGAGGACCATGAGGAGCATTTAAAAACTGTACTAGAGACTTTGCGCAAGGAGAAGCTCTGTGCAAAGTACAGCAAGTGTGAGTTTTGGTTGAAGGAAGTCTCATTCTTGGGTCATATCATCACAAGCAATGGGATATCTGTGGACCCCTCCAAAACAGATGCAATTGAGGGATGGCCGAGGCCAACATCGGTAACTGATATCTGTAGCTTCTTGGGGTTAACTGGATATTATCGACGATTTGTGAGAAATTTCTCAAGATTTTCCAACCCTCGTACCAAGCTAACTCGAAAGGGAGTAAAGTTTTCTTGGAGTGATGAATGCGAAGAAAGCTTCAAGGAGTTGAAAAGGAGGCTTATCACTGCACCCGTGCTCACTTTACCCACAAGTGGGGAGCTTTTTTTGGTATCCAGTGATGCTTCGAAGAAGGGCTTAGGATGTGTGCTGATGCAGAATGATAAAGTGATATCCTATGCCTCAAGGCAGTTGAAAATCCATGAGCGAAACTATCCAACGCATGATCTGGAGTTGGCGGCGGTGATCTTTGCCTTGAAAATCTGACGGCATTATCTCTATGGAGAGAAATGTGAGATATATACTGACCACAAGAGTCTTAAATATATATTCACACAGAAAGAGCTTAATATGCGCCAGAGAAGATGGATAGAGCTCATCAAGGATTACAACTGTTCAATACATTACCACCCTGGGAAGGCGAACAAGGTGGCGGATGCCCTAAGTAGAAAGTATCCAGCAATTCTATCAATGATGAGAATTGAGATGGATCCAATCTTCTTAGACTTGATGAATATGGACGTGGGAATCATAAAGAAGGTAACATCATCAATCCTTTCACAAATGATTGCTCAACCATCTCTTTTGGAAAGGTTAAATGATGCTCAAAAGGATGATGCAGGAATCCAAGAAAAGTGTAAGCTATCAAAAAGGGAAAATCCTCAGAGTTTAATGTTAATGAAGAAGGAATTGTGCGGTTTGGGAAAAGACTATGTGTTCCATCAAGTTCGGAGCTGAAGAAGGAACTTTTGGATGATGCACATAGTTCAAATTTCTCTATTCACCCAGGGAGCACAAAGATGTATCGAGATCTCCGAGAAAACTTTTGTGGGGATAATATGAAGAATGAGATCACTGAATATACATCAAAGTGTCTGGTGTGTCAGCAAGTGAAGGCAGAGAGGCAGAAGTCTAAGGGGATGATGCAACCATTGCCCATACCAGAATGGAAATGGGAGAACATCACCATGGACTTCGTCACTGGACTTCCAAGGACATTCAAAGGCAACAATGCAATCTGGGTTGTTGTGGATCGTCTTACAAAGACTGCACACTTCATTTCTATTCGAGAGGATTTCTCTTTGGATCAACTGGCACGGATATATATCAGGGAAGTGGTACGGTTGCATGGAGTACCACTATCTATTGTGTCTGACCGAGATCCAAGATTTACCTCTAAGTTTTGGAAGAGTCTTCAACATGCTCTGAATACTAAACTGAACTTCAGTATGGCCTATCATCCTCAAACTGATGTCCAATCTGAGCGGACTATCCAAACACTTGAGGATATGTTGAGAGCGTGCTCAATGGACTTTAAAGGAGGATGGGATCAACATCTTCCTCTAGCTGAGTTCTCTTATAATAATAGTTTCCACTCGAGCATCCAAATGGCACCATATGAAGCCCTGTATGGGAAAAGGTGTAGAACACCGGCATGTTGGGATGAGGTCGGTGAACGTAAGCTGCTTGGACCATAAATGGTCGAAGAAATGGTGGAGAAGGTGAAAACCATTCAGCAGCATATCAAGGCAGCCCAGAGTCGACAGAAGAGTTATGCAGATAATCGTCGACGGGACCTTGAGTTTAAAGTCGGAGACATGGTGTTTTTACGCATATCTCCGTGGAAGAAGGTCATGAGGTTTGGAAAGAAAGGGAAGTTAAGTCCAAGGTACATCGGCCCCTTCGAGATTCTTGATCGTGTTGGGGCTGTGGCCTATCGACTAGCACTTCCACCTACTATGGCTAAGGTGCATGATGTCTTCCATGTATCCCTCTTAAGGAAGTACATACCAGACCCTTCACATGTACTCTCTTCCGAGGTGGTACAATTAGAAGACGATTTTTCTTATGAGGAGCAACCAGTGAAGATCTTAGATCGTAGAGAAAAAGTTCTACAAAATAAGACAATGCCCCTCGTCAAGGTGTTGTGGAGAAACCACAAGTTTGAAGAAGCAACTTGGGAGTCGGAGGATATGATGAAGCTAAGTTACCCACATTTGTTTTAGTGTGGGAAAAGGAAAATTTCGAGGGCGAAATTTCTTAATGGGGGAATGTTGTAACGACCCAAAATTTCATTAATGGAAAATCCCTCTTGATCCAGTTAAATGTTTCTTTATGAAAAATGTTTTTATAAGATATCAAATTTTTAGTTTTACTTTAAGATTTGTGACCGTTACTTTTATAGCCGTTGAACAGTGATCATCTGGGTAGTTTAAATATAAGGCTTTAACGAACCAATTTTCTACTCAGACAAAGGAAGTGATGCCCTCATCCAGTAGAATTGCCCCTTATAAGGCCCATTTGTCGGAGCTTGTAAAAGAGGTGGCGTATTTGGGCTTTTCCCTTGACCAAGCCCAAGCTGAGCTTCATCAAGTCAAGCTCGAACGTGATCGTCTACGGGAAAAATGGAAGTTGATAGAGATTACCACTCGAGCGATGTTATCCGAGCAACCCCAAGAGTCTGTCACCATCGCACACCTTACCCTTAGGTCTTATGCGGCTATTTTAAGGGGTTATGTAACAAATAAGTATCCCCATGTTCATGTACATTATTTTTTTTGTATATAATAATTAATATAATTTCTAGTCATTTTTGATACATTGTAATTAGTTTTTAAAGTACAAATTGTGTTTTTAGTTATTATTTAATTAAGAATTATATTTTATTAAATTAAAGGATTTTTGAATTAAATAATATTTTAATAAAATATTATTATTAATATTAAATTAATTTTTATTAAATATAAATGATCTTATAATTTTATGAATGCAATTAAAAATTTTATTAAGGTTTGAAAGCCATTTCTGTCAAAACCCGTGAATTTTTTATAAATGTCGGTTTTTATTTTAAAAGTTAAAATTCACATATTTAGAAAATTATTTATATAAAATAAATATTATTTTTGGAATCAGGACGTCGAAATTATCCAATGGTGAATTTTTCATAATTTTCTGAGACAGTCAAATTTTTGGGTAAAAATTAAATACCATTTAAATATATAATGTGTTTTATGACATCATAATGACCCAATGGTGATGTAATAAAATACCATAATCCTTATGTTCGGCCAATATATGTTTTATCATTAAAATAATGAGGTTTTGGGTTTGTTTGACTCACTTTTCAAATCATTAATGGAGCCCTCAAGACTTATTCAACACTTTGCCTTTTTAAATTAATTTCCATGGGAGTGTGACTCACCTCCACATAAGAAACCCTTATTTTTTAATAAGTTAGGACCTTGGACTTGTAAAATATTTTTTTCCTCTTTCCTTTTCCAGAAACCATGGGCAAATACCATGGGATGGTTTGTGGTTTGGATTATTTTAATATAAGGGGTCCCAAACCTAAATAATAAAGAATTCTCTCACCTTTCCTATATAAACCCACCCAAGCTCCCACTTCCTCCTAACTAAAAGCCCTTGAAGTTCGTCCAACCTCTGCCCTACTCTATCTAGAATCCTCTCAAGGTTCCCCAAGCTCCCAAGAAGCCTCTCACAAGCCTCTCTCTAGCCTTTGGAAGCACACTTTCAAGTAAGGGGTTTTCTTCCTTTCTCTTTTTTTGTCAATTTTCTTTAAGTTGTATTTCCATTTTTATTTCAATTATGAATGTTGGGGTATGGTTTCACACCTCCCCCATACTGCCCTCTTATTGTTTTAATGATGGGAGAACCCTTTCTCTCTCATTAAATGCCTCCCATGTACACCCGTTACTATGCCGAAATTCCGAAAGGAACTTCTCTCTCTTCTTTTACATTCAAGCAATACTTTTGTATCATGAATCTAAATTCCATTTATATTGTTGGGACATGTATATATATGATCTCCTTACTGTCCATTACATGTAAATATGATGAGGAACCCCTTTCTCTTTCATCAACCTTTTTTATGAATTCTTATGTCACGCCGTTACGCTGCCGAAATCGCACCGATTTTCTAAGCCAATGTCTTTGTGTAGTGAATACCATGCCCATTTCTCCATCAAGGGTATTCACCTTTATGCACATTTACATATTGATTATAAAGTTTCATGTATGAATTCCACTTTCCTTTATCGTGGAAGAAATGATTATGTTTTATGAATCCATGTTTTATGATCCATGTGGCACACTTATGCATGAAATGAAATGTTTAAGAAGGGTGTGCCCTTTATAGCGCTCCAATGCATTGGGTAAAGTATAGTATCATGATACGTCATGTGAAATGAGTGTTGACTCATGCTAATTCAAGTGCAACGAGTGTTTACTCGTGCTTCAAGTGCAATGAGGGTTTACTCATGCTCCATGTGCAATGAGCCTTGGCTCATGCTAATTCAATGTTAAGTGTTGTTGCCACATTTCCATGTTATGATTATCATGCTTTATCATGCCTTTATGTTCATGTTTCTATTATTCTCTATTGATATGCCTATTGCCTAACATGTATTTCACTCCTCATGTTATTCATTGTTTACTCCCTTACTGGGCTTTATAGCTCACCCTTTTCTTATGCATGTCCTCGGGTTATCCCATGCAATGCTAAGTACGAAGGAATGTAGTGGTCATGTAAAGGAAGTTTTCAATAAAGATGTTGTATTTCAAGTTTAAAGTTTTTATGTAATGATCCTAATCCCCAAAGACACTAAACCTATCGATCTTCTTTGTTGTATCAAGTGAAGTTTTATGTAATAAAGAATGCTTTAGTTGTAATAAAAAGCAGGGTTGTCATAATTTTTTTATTATTTTTAAACATCATATAAATTAAAATATTTATGACACAATAATGAAGTAGTGTTTACCACATCAATTAATAATTTAAATAAATAAGATTATCAATATTAAAATAACATCCAAAACCTATCCAATTATTATTGGATGAATTTATTTCAACCATTATTAATCTTATATTCAACCTTAATGAGGGTTGGAACTTTTTAAAATGAATGTATTTATATAATAAAATAATATTTTCACACATTCGTAATGAACCCCTCCCCCCTTATAAAAAGCACTCACCTCTAACCCATTCCTCACCCCTCTCAAGCCCCTTGGGTCATCCAAACCCTGATGAAATAAGATATCAGGATCCTTATATTACACCTAGAATCCTAAACATAGGAAAAAGGAACCTCAATAAGTCCTTTTGGGTCAAACCAAAGGGAGTTACCCTAATTATAGATAATCGTTTCTCTTAAATCCTATTGTTTTATTTTGATTTCTTTACTTCTCCAACCCACTAAACTCATTTTATTCTTTTATTTTATAACAAATACAATATAACCAATATACTAGTATGTTATTATGAGATTTATTCTATCTACACTTATACACACCTCCATCTAATGGGTGAAAAACATATTGTTTCTGGGGATGGAAAACTAACGCCTCACGGAGAGATGATTGTTCAATTATCACAAATCGCCTCTCATTGTGTCCCTTAAGATGGAATTGTATTTATATATGATATATATATATATATATATATATATATATATATATATATATTATGTTTATGTTTTCTCTATTATTCCTTAATTTTTATTTACAAACATACCTTTATGATTTCCAATATGTGTAAACACGACAATTTCATTTGACGAAGTGCGAACTACCGACCCTAAAGGTGATATGATTAATTTATGTCATACATGGAACTTATAAAATATAGAGTTAATTAAATTATGTAACATATATATCATATTATATTATAATATAATTATAATATACCTATTTATTATTATTTTTTCATCCCATTAAATATAAAATAGAAATGAAAGTTTTGTTCATGCGTACGTAGGACATAACGTCTCCATGAATGACATGATTCATTTATTAACTCCAAATGATATAGAATATTATAAATAAATTTAAAAATGATATATATGATATATAAATCATGAATATCATTCTATAGATAATGTAATTTTGACCACATGGACAATTAGTAATTATAAAAATATCTTTTTTTACTAAAGTTCTGAACATTGACCAAATGTCTGATATGAAATAAAATAATTTACTAATAGTTATAGCAAGGTAATAAGTGATATGAATGGAATAATAAAAATTAAAAAATTTGTAATGTATGTTGAAATAAACTTAATTTTATTATTCATGATGAACACAAAAAATACTATTCAAGTCGGTCATGAGGTAAGGGATTTCTTATCTCACTTTTAATTCCATGATATTTCAATTATTCAACACTTATTTATTGAATTTGGGGTATATTGTACTTACATTTCATATATATTATCATTATTATTTTTATATTCATGTTATTCTGTTAATCAATTTGTGGATATTATCTTTTTGTCATATGACTCGACTGATTACAATATTGTAATGGATTTTCATCTCACTTTATTTTCCCGTGAGATTCATGCTATATTGGACAATATTTCCATTTGGGTAGAGTATATACTGCTCAATATTGTATTCATTGTGTAATATACTTCAATTTAATGGTATTTAAATCTTTATTTTATATTCCTTTTTAATGGGTTTTATGTCTCGCAATTTACCAAATCGGTAAGGGAACCATTCACCCAACACTTTTTTAATGACTTCTTTTCGTTATGTCATTTAATTTACATATTATTATGTTGCTATATGTTCATATATATCCTTATTTCTATAAATTATATATAATTGTTATGATATAACCTTTTTTCTTACATAAAATCATTTTCTTAATTATAAAGTGACATTGATAGGCTACCAGATTTATGTAAGATAACTTTTTTTACCCAATTTCCATTGCTTGGGTTAATCTTATAATTTTTAATTATGTCATGATATGATTATGTGTGGAATCATTGTTTGTTTATTTATGTTTTTATTTCCACTCCCCCTTTAGTGAATATAAATTTGATACACATAATCACCCCATTGATAAATTCCCAAGTCATTGATATAAACTTGATAAGAGTAATTTTATCTCAATTTCCATTAATTGTGTTCAACATCCAAGTCATTGGTTTTGTCTTAAAAAAGAACATGTGTGAATGTAATATGATTTATTTACACTATATATCCAATAATATTGAGTGTATTTATATGTTTCACACATTATTATGTAATTTATTTATCCTTAATCCAAGGATACAGTTTTTATAAGGGATATCGTCTCAATTTAAATTCCATTGGTACTTCATTGTTGTTATGAACCAATTCACTCTTATATGGTGTATATACGGTCCTTTGGCATATTAAATCATGAATCCCTTTATTCTCATTATATAATAGAGTTCTTATTAAATTTTATTCTTCAATTATTTGAATTTTAAAAGTCTCTCAATTTTTTAAAAACTCTTTAATTAAAATATCATTTTAATGGTTTTAATGAATTATTCATCTAAATATTTCTCAATAATGTACATGTCTTGAAAATGGTTTTAAGGATTTATTTTTAAGAACGTTTATGTTTTAAAATGTCAATTCCATTAAATGATTCAATGTGGTATGAAAATCTTTGATTCCAAAAAAATATCTTTAGTAAATGTTTTAAATGGTTATGAAAATGGTCCGATAAATCACTATTTATTTCAATATATTGATATAATATACTATGATTGGAATGTGAAAATGTTAAATGTACTTTATTATTATGTTATTTTTTATGATTATTTTATGGTTGTTAGGCATTGATTATGTATACGAGTTGTTCTGTGATACACCTTGGGCGGGTGATTCTGAGATAGCTCTTAAATGCATTAGGTAATGTGATAGAGGTAAACATGATGTTTCCCCTAACAGATTGAGGGAATATACTATGATGGGTATTCCAAGTGTATCTCCCTATATAGTTGTGATAGCTATAATGTATGTTTTATGTGAATTCCATATGTTACCTTTATGATTTATGATTTCTGTGTGTTATTCATAAATCTTATGATTTCATGAGGTATGTTATGATAGAAAATTATGGTTTCTTTGAGTTGTATTAATTAATGCGATAATGTTTTCTTTCATTTTTTTTATACCCCTTACTTAGTTTTTTATGCACATCCCATTTTTTTGAAATGTTTTTCACAGTGTATATGGAATGGTAAGAGAAATGAAGTATTCAAAAAGATTTATATCAAGAAAAGAACTCTTGTTTTATTTAAGGAGCTTTTTTTGTGAAACATTGGATAGATTAAAAGTGTATACATTGTAATTTTAGAGATGTAATGTAAAATGTATGGCCAAATTCTACAAAAATATAAACCTAAAAAGATCCACAATGTGTATTCTTCACTACTCTCTGGATAATGTAATGATTAACATTGGGTCCTTATATTGGATAACTGTTGTGGATTGTGTATAATTTTAAATGGTCCATTTTAAATGGGAATGAGGTTTTCATGTGATATGTCTACTTATGGAAATGTATTATAAAAAAATTAATGGATTTTCGGAAATGTGAAAGAGGTGGGAATGTGATGTGAACTGTTTGTGTGACTGTGATGTGAAAAAATGGATTTTTTTTTTCTAAAAATTGGTTTTATGAAACATGGGAGTGGGATGTTATCTGATGTTTAGAATATTTAGAATGATTTTAAAAAAAATCAAAGGATGTGTTTGATTTAGAACTTTATGAAAAATGTTTTTTGGGTTATTTTGGTGTGAGTTTGATTTCAAAATACATCTGGAAGAGAAGTGGATTATGTGTCTTGTCTGATGTACATGAGGTAGTTTGGTTTGTATGTGATGTGGAAGTGATATTTTTATGGGAAAACTATATTTCTTTGCTTGTTTAACTTGTTTGAGCACAAGAGGGAAACCTGGATATCTATTTGGGTGGACATGTACTAGTATGCTAGTGAATAAGTGGGGTTTGGCCTCTATTTCACGTAATAATATTTACGCTTACAACACTAACTAAACTATGATGATGATGATTGGGGAACTCTAGGTTATGGGTATTCTCCCAACTAGTGGATAGTGTTCACGAGAACTGATATTGTGATGGTTACTCTAACCATGATACGAGGTACCTGGGACCGACAATGAGTTAGTTCCTAGGGGTTATTTCCAATTTCTTGTGCTCATTAGATTATTTTTTCATACCATAGACATATGGTATTTTTGGTTGCAAATGTCAGTAATTTTTAAATTAATTTTAAAAGTGATGATTCTTTAAATTAGCCCAAATGTAAACTATTTAAATTTTTAAGTTAAGTTTTAAAACAATTGTAACTAGCTTTTCCTATTTATGAAGACATGCAAACACATCGTCTAGGAATGTTTATCACATGGAATATCTTAGTTGTGGAATCCTACCGAGCCACGGATCAAACCATACATACACTATTGGGAGTATTTAGAAACGAATATTTTTGTTGTCATATGTTTTGGTACAACTTTTGGGCGAGCTGTTCGGTTTTTTACTGGTCATTCGTGATGCAGTGTTGTAGGGATGGCTTGAGGGCAGCTCAAATTTCAGTTTGGAGGTTCTTGGGCAATTAATATTTTTTTTTTAAACTTTTTAATTGTCTTTAAACATATTTTTAACTTATGTAATACAGTTCTGAAATTTTGTAAAAGATGGTTTTATTTAAAAAATCTATATTTGATTTGTTGAGTTACTTTTCTATTTAAAGTTTGTAAAATCAGGTAAATCATTCCCAAACATTATTTTATGATACCTGGGCAGTTTTTCCAGCCCGTGGGGATTGGGAACTCCCTTAGAGCTTGGTCACGGGACGGGTCGGGTGCCATTTTTGTTGGCAACCAGATTTAGTTTGTGACCGATAGGGTAAGGGATAGTATGATATATTATTTTAAAATAATTTACATCATGTAACACATATCATATATATTAATTAAATTAGTATTTATTATCTTCCATGTAAATTTAAAATGGAAGAATGAATCAAATTCATTAACAAAAAGGTTGTATGCTGTACTCATGAATGACATTATGATTTTTTAAATTGAATTGAAAGTTATAATTTATATATGATATTATAATTACATAATTATAATATTTACTAAACATAACCCTGAGTTCTATTGATAGAAAACTAGTTACATGAATATGGGACGTGTTAATACTCTTTACCCATGATATATGCTTATATTTCTTATTTTATAGAAGTTGAGATGGGTATAGGTTTCCCAATTAACATAATGAAATGTAAATATATGGTTTATTAATGTGATTTTATTAAATCATGTGTATAATTTGTTTGAATGAGGTGAATGAAAGAATAAAATTTAAATGATCGATTAAAAACGTTATGACATCTCCAAACTACCACTTTAGGTTTTCACCAAAATTAATAATATAATTCATTTATGATGAAACCAACATCCATATTATACTAAAAGGGTAATAAGAATGTTTGTTTTTATTACATTTCTAATTAAACTGGATTTGGTTGTGTAATGACGAGATAAGAGTGGGTTTCCTTTTATATGTTTGGAAGAGGAAACACTCTAAATATTTGAAATAATTTAATTACTCTCACATATTTATTACTATAAAATCTACCTAAATTGAAAATTCTAATCCAATATACTAATATGGTTAAAGTATGTTTGAACAATTGGATTAGAGAATGTGTTTTTGGCCATTGTGGAACATTTATATTTAGTTTAAATACCTGTTAAATAAGTTTTTATCACTACTATAATAATTATGTTTTACCATTTTATACAATTATTAATTAAAAAATATTTTGTTGATATTATTATAAAAAAATTACAATTCTAATTATAAATTCAATTTACAAAAGTGATAGAATTAAAATTTAAATCATTCATACTAACATGAAGAAAAAGTGGGTTCCCAATATGAAAACAAACATAAGGAAAGTTGGTTTTCAAAAAACAATTCAACATTAAACTGAAAAAAAACCTACATTTAATTTATTATAATTTAATTGAACTAAATATCCTTAAATCTATTATTATTATAATTTTTTTGTAATTAATTTAAATAAATGTGCAGTTTGAAATAAGTTTTTTTTATTTTACAATATTAATATGAAAAATAATAATTCCATAAAAATAAGCAAATGATTATTATAATATTAAAATAGAAAAAATTATGTTTATATTTTCATAAATATTTAAATTAATTAAAAATTATTTTTAATATAGCCAAAAGATTAGGGCATAGCCCTTCTTATTAAAAAAAGGAAAACAAAAGACAACATGAAAGATGACAGGGTCATACAAGCACACATGCCCTCGTACCTAAGTTGAAGCGTAGAGAATAATTCAAAAGTCAAAGTCACATTGATATGATGTGTCATTGTCACCATCCCAGTCAAAGTCCAGAGGGCCATGAGACCTGGTAACCATGGTTGGCTTTAGGTATGAGTAATCCCTCCTCGGTCTCGCTTTCCTAGAAGGAACAGGTTGAGATCCTTCAACATCCACCATGACATTTTTCCCTTTGGACAAAACTTGACTGTATGTTGGTTTTTTTGGAGAATCATCCTCAACTTCATCCCATCTTCCCGTGATGTCATGCAAGTCGTTTTGTTAAAGAATTTCCATGCGAGTCCCTGAAATCTGCTCACCTTTCTCTGCCAGAATAGGGTCCATTATCTCCTGCTCCTTTCCCACAATCACTTCTGGTGTCATGTCACCTTAACCCACAGTAGTGAACTCCTCTGTTTGATGCTCCGGATCCGCATCCTTATCCACCTGAGGCTCAAGGGCATACTTTTGGGGAGCATCATTCGCCGCTCGTGATGCGTTGGCCTGCATTGAATGTTTCTTCACCTTCTTCCTACAAGAAGTCTCATGATGTCCTTTTAATGAGCAAAAGGCGCAAGCAACATTTTTAAAACACTTCTCTTTAGCATGTCCAATAAATTGACAGTCATGACAGAAATCAGGAAATCTCTCATACTCCACCTTGAGAGAGATATCATCATCCAAAGCAGATAATAGGATATTATGAACAAGACAAGTACTTAAGTCAACTTCCACCAGAACTCTAGCATAGTGACCAAATTTTTCATCCTCGGTGGTCCGGTCCATTTTAATTGGAATGCCAACCGCAGAGGCAATGTCAAACAGAATTTTAGGATGCCATAAAATCCAGTGAAGACCAACAATTGTGATCCAGACCTGAACTCTGGTGTTTTTTATAGTGAAAGGATTGAAACGGAAATCCCATTATTGAAAACAAACCATACCTAGTTTTAGAGAAATTGAGCCAAACCCCCAAGCTCTCCGCTTAAGACTGTCTGATGGAAAAATAATATGAAAAAATCCACGTCCCATAGGTATGCATTGCCAATCAGAGAACCCCATATAGAGATGAGTTTCTGAACCAACTCATCAATTTTCCATGTTTTACCTCCACTAGGAACAACAAGTCTGGATATAATTGAATGCTCACAGATCTTAAATCTATCAATAATAGCCTCCCTACTAGAAACAACGCGAGCAGTGTCACCCTTCCTAACAATGCGCTCAGAAATACCATCACACACGGCTGTAAAATGCCTTCATTCAGAATCTCCTGCAGCTCCTGAGGGGGATCTACTCGAAGTACCTGCATCTTGTAATTTATCAGATGAAATTCCAGTCTCCATGAGGACCCTCTCCACTGCAGATTGAGCATCAACAGCGCCCAATGAACCTTTACAATTCAATTTCAATTGCGCTGGATGATTTTCAGTCGCCCTCACCGCTTCAAGGATAGGGAATCCCAAATCCGAAACATCAGCATACAGCACTGCCTTGGAACCCGCAACCTCCACCATAGCAGGCGAAAGATCCTTAAACACCGTCGGGACAACATGACTCGCACCGGCGACATCATCCAGATGTCGAACCTTAGGCGCAACATCAACAAGAACAACACCTGCATCAGCAACCACCAGATCCGATTCAGATCTGCAGGGAAGGGAAGCAGCCGCCGTCTCCATTGAAGCCGCGTAAACCCCATCCTTCCTCCAATCCTTCAGCTAACACCCACAAAAGATCGATTCCCCCGCGCATCACGCGCAACCGCTGGATTCAGATCCAACTTAGGTCTGCAGGAGATACGTTTAGCAGCTGAAGCCACCTGAAGACCATGCGACGGGACATTCGTCTCAAAAGAGGGAGCCGCAGCAAGAATTGAACCATCCGTAATAAGGGATTTACCAAGAAAATTAGGGAAACCCATTGAAAAACCCTAAGTAAACAGAAGAACAAAATCGCCATGAGGGGAGGAATCCCGAGCACCCGCCATCTCTCTAATCTATTTTTATTATAATTTCACAAGGACTGATAATATTTTTTCATTGATATAAAAACAATTTTTTCAAAAAAAAATTACATTCAATTGATTATTATTTTTATTTACAATTCAAATATAACTAGTTAACATGTGAAAGCATCATATTATTGATAATATTTTTATTCCTATTCATTCCCAAAAACATAATGTCTACATTATAATGGTCATGTAAAATAATATTTTAACTGAGATTGACATTTGGTTTAGACTCGGCATAGTATACATTGTGGGCTATAAAAGTGATTGAATTTATTTAAAAGTAATTTTATATTAACGTCTCATGGTGTCAGATTACATCCTCCTATAAAAAAAATTTATAAAATGTTATTGTATATTATTTTATAAATATATAAGTTTAGTTGTTCCAATTTACATCATATGGTTCAAACATTGATTCTTCATTTTTTTTCTCTGAAGATTCGTTGTCAGATATGTCATTTGATTAATCACAACACACTATCTAGTATAAAAAATCCAGATGGGTTCTTGAATATAATATAAACAGTGTTCCTATTTTATTTCATCATATGTGAGAACTCGGGTTTATTCTGGAGTGTACTTCCTTAACAGTGATATATAGAACACATCATGTAATTTTTAGAAAATTTACTGGTATTTCAAAGTGGTAGCCCACAAATCATATTTATTCAATGATTAAAAAGGGTATATTGTACCTGTGGCTAAATATTTTCTTTCTTAATAGATCTTATAACACCCATCAATGGATATTCATTCAAGAAAAAATGATCTCCTACGTATAATTTCTAATCTATTCTCTGATTGTGTTAATTACAATTTTTTGTACAATAGGATGCTTTAATATGAGAATCAATAGACATTGTCATTATTACATCTTCTTCAATAAAATTAGGACTACATATATCCTTTGACTAACTTCATCCAAAATAATGTATTATTACATATTCTTGCATATAATTCATCAAAGGGTTCCATTTGAATATTTGAATTGAAACTATTGATATAAGAAAACTCTAATTATGATTAATACTAAAACAAAATACCATGTAAATAGAGGGTTAATGACATCAAAATTTCATATCATTTTATAATAATAATTTTTGATTGTCCATTAGATTGAGGATGGTATGTGCTTCTAAAATGAAGAATAATATAAAGAGACATCTGAAGACTCTTTTAGAATATTGATGTTAAATTAGGATCATTATTATGAATGATCTAAATAGGTACTCCATGAATTATACAAAAATTAAAAATATAGATCATTGCAAGGATATCATGATGTATATATTCTCTTATAATGTGTAAAATTTCATATTTGGATTGGTAATCAATGATAACGCATATTGCATCAATCATCCCAAATATATATGTTACACCAATCCCAAAGTAAATTGTTGTGTCATCTGATTATCACATATAAATAGGTTGAAGTTTCATGACTCATATATGGTGTTTTCTCTAAGTCATGACCTATTGAAAAACAAGGAATCTTGATTCAATGGATTAAATTCTTGGATTAATTTTATCAAATAAAAAATATTCCCTCAAATATATTTAAATATTTGATTTACCAAGTTGTATTTATAATATAAAGCCATTATCATCATCAAATAGTTAAATTTTTAAATAAGATATATGTGGAAAACATCATAACATTAAAAAGATCAAAAAACCATCTTTAAAAAATAAACTATTATAAATTCATTCTTATCATTAATATTCGTCTAAATATTATAATAATCATATTGATAAAATTTTATCTTTTCTAATTAATAGTGTTTCACAATCATCTAAAAAAGGATTGATTTCTCATTTCTCTTAATAATTTTAATTTCAATATTTAGTATATTAATGAACATCAGATCCTTCTAGGTCTTCATTTGTCTCAAAACACAATGATATTTCCTATATAATGCATCAACTAACTTTTGTTCCATTAAATGTGTGGTATTGTATTGATCGATCATAATAAATGAGAAGATCCAGAAATCACCTTAGTCTCATAGTGTTCAATTTCAATGAAATGAATTATTTTTGGAATTGATAATCTATGTATATCTCACATAATCAACTATATAGATAATTCTTCTATTTCTAGAAATAAAATTTTACACATGTAATCCCAATATCTTGGGTTTGATAGTTCAATTAACAATTATTCTATTAACTTAATGAATATGAAATGACATTTTCATTTTGAATTGGGACACAACTAAATCCCTTCATTGATGAATCACTACATATCATAGACTGGTCCTTTCCATTAGTTAGATTCAGAATCATATCATTTACCAATATCCACTTTAGTTCATCAAAAAATTCATCACATTACTTATTCCAAAAAACAACATAACACCTTTACTTGAAAGCTTGTATAATAGTATAACCAATCGAGATAATTTTGGAATGAAATGATGATATAATGTATGAAACCAATAAATCATTGTACCATATATATGTTTATCAGTTTATACTATTATAAAAACTACATTATCTCCTTCGTATGAACTAATATTCAATCATTGGGTAAAATGTGGCTAGAAAATAAATATTTATGGTGCTAGAAATCACACTTACAACATTTCTCATATCACTCATCCCTACTAAGTTTATCTAAAATATTCCTCAAGTGATGCACATGGACTTTGTATAATTTATAATACCCCAATGTTTCATTAATTAATACCACAAAAACATCTCATGATATTATTTTCATTAGATCCACATAAACAGATGATGCATTATTCAATGTAATGATTATTTATATAGAATCATCAAATATATACATCTTTTGTAAATATATCTTCAATATTTCCTCATTATATATTATAAATTGATGTTACCATGAAAGAAGGTAATTTATTGAAAAAAATTTGGACACATTAAATTGTTTAAATATTTCACAAATTTTTGGCTGTGGATACTTTTTCCATATCATAATATAATTTATTTCCTTATAATCTATGTAGAGCCTCATATATCCATATTTTATATTAAATAATAGAACATGTTCTCTATATAGTGACATGATAGGGTGAATAAAACCTGTACAAATTAATTATTCTAGTTGTGACCTCATCTACATTAATTTAACATTGTAAATTATATAGGGAATCTTTTATATTAGACTTACATCAATTATTAAATCAATGGGAAACTAAAAATAACACTTCAGTGGATGTCAATATAGTTTCTAAAAAAATGCATTAATATATTATTGTAAAATAGGTACGAATACAATTTTATTTTAACCTTCCCATCATTTTTTTTCTCTTCTTCCATATGGATCTAATATAGAAAAGCTATTGGTGGCGGATATATACATTAACCAGATGATGAAGTGTCTCTTATAATGATATAAATTTATATATCTTCGTAATTTCATTACTCTTTTAAGAACAATTAATCATATTTTAAAAGCATATCCCTAACAAGGATTATATAGAAAGGAGTTATAGGTATGACAATAAGGTCTCAAAAATCATGTTTATTTTTCAAAATTTCGAATTCATAATACATACTTGTCATAGTGATACATCCATTATGATTTTTGTCATAAAATCCAAATTTAATTTCATGGGAAATTTCTATTTTTTTAGAAAACATGTAATATATAATTGAGTGTTTGGATATAGAATCAAATAAAAAATTATATAAAATTGAAGATATGATTAATGTACTTGTCACCAAATCATGAGGTATTTACACCTCATCAATATAAATTTCATATGCTTGGCCTTCTCACCGAAGAATTTTTAGTTGTAGATTCCCATAAAGCTTGATGAATGACTTTGAATAGTTATAAATATCCCAATAATTGAAACACCAAATATAATTGTTTTGAACATGCAATTTTTAATATTTATCCTGAAGACCCTTATCCCAATAATTATAAAAAACTCCCAAAATATTCACGAATATCTTCGAAGATAGTTTTGACATCCATCACATTATAGAAATTACTTTGTTCTATTATTCTTTTATATCATATTCGATTTACCTTCTCCTCATTCGACCTATTATGTTTTTGATTTCCCATGAAAATGTTAGGTCATGATAATTACCTCTCCAATTTTATAGAAAATAAATCAATATCATCATATGTTTATAATTATTGAGAGAGTCTCCTAGAGAAGACCTGGAAAAACAGTTGAATGAAATGATTAATCATGCAATCAATGTTTTATATGTAATTCATTATATACATGGATTCCTTGTAAAGGTATCATCATACACATCATCATTTTCTCCATCCTTATAATTTATTTTAAATTAATTTAACTTTTTTCATTTTATTTCTCACGAGGGTTATATTTTTCTAATAAGTTATCCTTAAAACATTTAAATTCAATGAGTTATTTTTCTAATTCCTCACTAGTTTTCATAATCAGTGTCCAAAATATATGTATACATCCATTAAAAAATACACTATCTATGAAACCATTTCAATTTCATCATATCACATTAATATAAATACATTCTAAATATAAATAAATCATTTTTATATTACCATTGTACTTATTGGAACAAAAAATTATGGGTACTTATATCCCATGAAGTGATCCAAAATAGGAGAGTCACACTATAGAACATGTTACTCTATCTAGGATGCATTATAGGTCATAACTGGATTATGGTGGATTGTTATAGAAATAACCTTCTTAGTTTTCAATAGAATTTTTATTATCTAACATTTTAGGGTAATATGTACATTGTACCCATGTATTGATATAGGTATTCCCATTTTTTTCAATTTCCACCAAATGGAATACAAATTATTACCTCATAAACCTGTAAAAATTAAATCATAATGTATAATTGTATATATGGTGTAACACTTCAAATAAATATCAAATTAATGATTTGTTAAATAAATAATAATAAACATTGATTCATTAGGTATATATTCATTTTCAAAGAATACTTAATTGTTTTTAATGAAAATTTGAATTATACAATTAATATACACCATGGTTGTCAAACCAACAGAGCAGTGAGGCCCATTGTTTTTTACAAGGTTACTGTGAAGTCTATACTAACACTTATTTATCAGATTTATTACCCCTATGTATATTTTATCAAAAACCACATCCACATATAGTATATAGACTATGATGTATTGTGAGGAAAATACACAAAATCTCTTCCTGAAAAATAATTAGAATGTTCATCTACAATTATACTCAATGTTGATAATTGTTTCATGTTTTCTAATCCATTTATTACTCCATCTAATTCCCATTTATCTTCAAAACATTATCTGATTCGAATTTTAACTAACCTGACTATGGAATCATTGAGTATGTTCATAATTTATTACAATGGAATAAATAGAATCTTTTAAATCCCAAAAGAAAAATCATTTTTCTAGTACTGGAGAACTATATGCATTCATAATACCAATTTTTTATAGAGGAAAAAAACCAAACACAAAAAATGAAAATTCTCATCATTTTTATAACTCATTCAAATGATATATCATCATAACATTGAAAGAAGAAAAACAAATATGGGTGATATTAAATGATTACAAAGAGTCGCATATAAAAAAATATACCCTGAATAAAAACTAATATTCAATTTTTAGTGGTATATAACTGAAATATCATGACATTAATAAATAAAATGATCATAAAATAGTGAATAATATAAATTTAATGGTTATTAACTAAACATTAATTTTATTTTATCAATAAATTGAGACTAAATGGAATCCATAGATAATTTATAAACGAAAATATCATGGATAATATTAATAAATAAATTTCCAATTATGTAAATTATGAATTATTTAAAATAATGATCTCAATAGTCATGATACCTATACTATCATCAAATTTTATAATACAGTGTAAAAATACGTGTAAAACCCAGCACTACTAGAAAAGGGGGTAGTGGAGCCCCCCAGACTCGGGCGACCGCCATTGGCGGTCGCTATAGCTTACCATTAGCGACCGCCAATGGCGGTCGCTAACCTGCATAAAAAAATTCGGGGGGTTTCTGCCCCCCCCACGCGCCCTCGATCTCCCTCCGCCCTAACCCCCTCCCTCCCTCACCGCTCTCCCTCGCTGCCCTCCCCTCCCCCGCCGCCCGACCTCCCCCGCCGCCCGGCCTCCCCCGCCGCCCGGCCTCCCCCGCTGCCTGCCCTCCCCCGCCGCCTGCCATCTGGCCTCCGGCCGCCGCCCTCCGCCCTCGGGCCTCCGGCCGCCGCCCTCCGGCCTCTCGGCCCTCCCCCCCCACCCCGGACGGCACCCGCACCCCGGACAGCCCCCGACGCGCACTCCGGACCGCCCCCCGCACCCCGGACGCCTCCCCGCACCCCGGACAGCCCCCCCCCCCCCCCCGCGCACTCCGGACCGCCCCCCGCACCCCGGACGCCTCCCCGCACCCCGTACAGCCCCCCCCCCCTTCACTCGGACACCCCCCTCCGAACCCGGACAGCCCCCCCGCACCCCGGACAGCCCCCCCCCCCCCCCCCGCACTCGGACACCCCCCTCCGAACCCGGACAGCCCCCCCGCACCCCGGACAGGCCCCCCGCACCCCGGACACCCCACCCCTCACCCCCGACAGCCCCCCCTCCCCCGCACCCCGGACACCCCCGCACCCCGAACACCCCTGCCCGCACCCCTGACAGGCCCCCGACACCCCGGACACCCCTCCCCCGCACCTCGGACAGCCCCCCCCCCCCCCCCCCCGACCCCAGACACCCCCCCCTCGCTACCCGTCCCCCGTCCCCTCACCGCCTCCTCTCCTCCAGCTCCCCGCCGCCGCCGCCGCACGTCCCCTCCCTTGCCGCACCGCCTTTGGCTCCGGCTCCCCTTCGCTGTCTCCTCTCCCTCGCAGCACCGCCTTCGGCTCCCCTCCCTTTCAGGTTTGTAGCTCAATCAGGTAACATGAGCTTTCAGTTACATTATTATTTTATCAATGGTTCATAAACAAATGGTTAATATTTATTTTGAATATAGTTTATTTGAAAAATTTAAATGTAATAAGTATTGTGTAAATGTTTGTTATACAGATATTATTATGGATAAGAGTTGGATTGATCTTCCAAATCGAACGTCTAGAGAATATTTCAATGGCATTATGCAGTTTATTGACTTCACGAGAGGATTTGAAAGTGACTATATTAGTTGTCCATGTAGAAAATGTGCTAACAGATATCAATTCACACGAGATACTGTGAGGGAGCACCTTTTCTTTAATGGATTTCTGAAAAATTATAAGAGTTGGACTCGTCATGGAGAAGAATATGTTCGTTGTCAAAATACAGATGCAGCTCAGATGGATGTTGATGCAAGGATGACTAATCCAATGCATGAAATGCTTACTGAAATGGTACGTGGGTTTGATCCTGAAGGCATTGACATCCAGAATCTTGAGACCGGTGAGATAAATCTTCGCTCTGGTGCAGATCGTGATTCGAGGAGGTTTTATGATGTACTTGATGATGCGAAAACAGAATTATATCCTGGATGTACTTCTTACAATAAACTGTCGTTTATCGTGGAGTTGTTACATTTGAAGACTTTGAATAATTGGTCAGACACATCATTCGACATGCTTTTGGTTTTATTGAAAAAAGTTCTTCCTGTCGACGCTAAGATTCCTGAGTCGTATTACTATGCTCGTAAGTTGACAGAGAACTTAGGTTTTACATATGAGACTATAGATGCATGTGCAAACAACTGTATGTTGTTTAGAAATGAAACTGCTCATTTGGATATCTGTACGGTTTGTGGCGCTTCTAGGTGGAAAGAGAACAGGGGAAATAAGACTCATCAAAGTCAGATTGCGATACAGGGGAAACCGATTGCCGTAAAGCAAATGCGTTACTTTCCCCTTAAACCGTGGTTGAAAAGATTTTTTATGTCATCTAAAGTTTCTAATTTAATGAGATGGCATGCAGAAAGAGTTCATGAAAGTGACATGTTAACCCACCCGAGAGACTCTCATGCATGGAAGGATTTTGATAAGATACATCCCAACTTTGCTAAAGATGTTCGTAATGTCCGATTGGGATTGGCAGCAGATGGTTTCAATCCATTCAAGTCTATGGTTGGTGCAACTCATAGCACATGGCCCGTGGTGTTGGTTCCATATAATCTTCCTCCGTGGCATTGTATGAAGCAACAATTTATATTACTTTCCACTCTTATTGATGAACCTAAAAGTCCGGGGGATAAGATTGATGTTTACCTTCAGCCATTGATTGATGAGTTGAATGAATTTTGGGGCGATGGTGTGATGACTTATGACTGCGAAACGAATGAAATGTTCAAACTGCATGCTGCTTTATTGTGGACAATCAATGACTTCCCAGCTTATGCAAATTTATCAGGCTGGAGTACGAAAGGGGAATTTGCTTTCCCTTGTTGCAATAAAAGTAAAAAATCTGTATGGCTTAAACATTCCAAAAAATGGGCATACATGGGTCACAGGAGTTTTCTCCCTCCCCAGCACAGGTTCAGAAAGGACAGAGTGACATTTGATGGTTCTAGAGAGTTCAGCCCAGCACCAAAGATCATGACAGGAGTCGAAATGTTATCGCAGATTGAGGAAGAAAACATCCGCACGGTATATGAAATTCAGGATTTGGTGGCTCCTCCAGTACGTAATATTCGTGCTGCGGGTAGGCAGCGCAGTCACAATTGGAAAAAGAAAAGTATTTTTTATAGTCTTCCGTATTGGAAAACTAACATGTTGAGACATAATTTGGATGTCATGCACATTTAAAAAAATGTTTGTGATAACATATTGGGGACCATTTTAGGTTTCAGTGGAAAGTCAAAGGACCATGTTAATGCACGCCGTGATTTGGAAGAAATGGGTTTAAGGAAACAGTTGCATTTACAGTTAGCTGAGGGAAACAAGGCATATATGCCTGCTGCACAGTATTCGATGACTACAGAGGAGAAAGAGACATTTCATTCCATTTTGAAGATGGTCAAGGTGCCTGATGGTTACTCTTCTAATATTTCAAAGTGTGTGAATCTGACGAGCAAGACATTGCAAGGGTTGAAAAGTCATGATAATCACATATTACTTCAGCAGTTGATTCCAATCGCAATTTGTGATTGTTTATCCCCCAATGTTGTTCAGCCCTTGATTGAGATGAGTAATTTTTTTAGACAGCTTTGTTTAAGAAATCAACGAATGAGTGATTTAAAAAGTTTGCAGGACCGAATTGTACTTACGCTTTGTCACTTTGAGAAACTTCCCCCCCCCCCCTCATTTTTCGATGTTATGGTCCACTTAACAGTGCACCTAACTGATGAAGTAATGGATGCTGGTCCAGTGCAATTCAGGTAGATGTATCCTATTGAACAGTATTTGAGTACATTGAAAATATTTGTACGCAACAGAGCTCGTCCAGAGGCATCAATAGCCAATGGTTATTTGATGGATGAGTGTACTACCTTTTGTGCAGAATATCTTACGGATGTTGAAACAAAATTAGATAAGCCCTCTCGGATTCATGATGGTCTAGTTGGAGAAGGAACCACATTTGATATGGACAACATCGAGTGGATACAAGCACATCGATATATCTTGTTCAATACTCCATCAGTTGCACCATTAATGCAGTAAGTATCTTATCAATGTGCTTGTATAACTTTTACATGTTTTCTATTCATAAGTTGATCTTTTAAACATCGCGTAATCATTTGCAAGAAACACATTAATGAGATAAAAGAAGAGATGCATCGTGCGACTGAGTTGAAAATTCAACAATCTCATTATGCGGCATTTCATGATTGGTTCAAGGATTATGTATGTATAAATTGATTTTCATTATGAGTGAAGTATTAAACTAATTCTTTCTGCATATATCAGTATTGATTTTTATAAATTATGTAGGTTCGTAAGCTGAGGGAGTTAGGGGACCCCACGTTACCTGAAGTATTTATCCAACTGGCTGAGGGTCCATCTATAACGGCTCGTCGTTATAAAGCTATTGATGCTAATGGTTTTCGATTTCGCATTAAAGATGTTGACGACAAACGATCAACACAAAACAGTGGAATCGTTTGTCCCTTTGTCGATTCTGGTTATTACTATGGTCAATTGATAGACATCATTGAAGTTGTATACACACACGGTTTGAAGTACATATTGTTAAAGTGTAATTGGGTTGATCCAGTGCGTGGATGTAAAGTCGATCAATATCAGTTTTCATTGGTGAATTTTAACTATATGTTATACAGAAATAATGAACGAGTTGAGAATGAACCTTTCATCTTGACATCACAAGCGGAACAAGTATTCTTCGTTACTTTGCCTTCGGATCCAAGTTGGAAAGTTGTTGTCAAAATGTCTCGGCGAGGAGTGTTTTTATTTGAAGAAGATGAACCCGAGACTGTTCCGTTTGTTTACCAACAACTTGATCAACATACCGTAGTTCAACGTGAAGAAGATATTTATTGGGTCAGAGCGGCTGTTGAAGGAGAAACGGTCGATTTGCATGCTTAATGAAAGGTATAATTGTTTTCCCGCTATTCAGTAGAATGTCCAAGGATATCATAAATTATCTAATCATTTTATAAATCCTTATAAGTTTTAATCCTCACTTTTGTAAGTTAATTCAGTCATAAATATTTAGGTTGATTAACTTTCTGATTTTTTAAAATTCATTCACAACTAATTATTCAATCCATTTTTTGTTTGATTAACAGTTGTATAAGTTTGATTTATTAAGAACAATCCAATTTATCTTTTAAACACTTTAGACTCATTACTGATATTTTGTATGACTGCAGACATGTCAGGGGAAGAGGCAGAAAATCCACATCATCCATCTGAGGCATCTACGTCTCAGGGTCGAGGTATGTTTGAATGTCATTGTCTATATTTTTTATGTAATTGACATATATATATATATATATATATATATAACATTTGTCAATTTATATATAAAATTGTTTTCAACAGGATCAGACTCGGCTGCTTCTTCCTCTCGCAGGAGAGGCCCTGGTTGTGGCATATTATCATGGAATTCCGACACGACGATAGATGTTTCATTTGATGAGGTATTTCATCCCGTGGGACCGAATGCCCCGGCATTTATTCGTCAGCTGGGTCATATCATACGTGACCCACATCGATTTCCATTGACCACGCGTGATTGGGCTTCTATCCCTCAGGACACAGTAGATCGTCTATGGAGGGAGGTTCAGGTAAGAAAATAATTTTACTTTATTTTCTATTTATAAATAATACTAATATGTTTGATTATTTTCATTATAGAAAAATTTGAAAGTATGCCCTGAAGAGTTTCGGCCCGTGTGTATGAGCAAATGCCGTAAGCTGTGGAAAGATTATAAAGGCAAAGTGAAGAGGGACCACTGGGTACCAAATGTGGGTGCCCTTGACATTTTGGAAAAAGTCCCGAGAGGTGTCCTACCGGCTCAGTGGCATGACTTGGTTGCATATTGGTCTACTGCGGGTGTTGCGGTTTGTATATTAATTATTTTTCTGTATATATATTTTCAAGAATATGTGATTTGTTTGAAATTTGAATGAATTGAATGTAGGAGGTGTCAACACGCCATTCAGAGAATCGAGCGTTGCAGGGACCAGCTCACAGGCTCGGGACTTGTCACGTGTCTCAGATCCGACATGAGGTATATATTATTCATTTTTTAATTTATTAATTAATATGGTTTTGTGTTTATATTCTTTTAATATACAGTTGCGAGGGCAAGGTGCAGCAACTGATAAAATGTCGGTGTGGATAAGGACTCGTGATCGCAATGATCCAGAGGTTGCAGCATTGATAGTAAGTGTCTGTACTTACCAATAATTACATAAATCTTTATATTAACATATATATATTTATATATATTTAAATATTTCACAGGATCAATTTGAAGCTGAGTTAGAACATCTGCCAGAGGACCAGCGACAGCTTCCCATGCGACGGGATGAGATCTTTCATCGCATTATTGGTCGGGACGGGCATGGCTATAGTTTGACCTATGGAGCAGGGATTCCTCGTTCTGTAGTGTCACACGCTGCGGTTGTCGGTCCTGCTGTTGCTCATATGACACAGCAGATGTCAGATTTTGAGGCATGGCTGCACGCTTCCGAGGAAACAAATGCGCAATTGACAGCTGAGGTTAGAGCACTGTGGGAATATGTGCGTCGAGCTGATGGTACAGGGGATCATACGACGCAGGTATATACTGTATTTATTTATTTAATTTAAATTATTTTTGTTATTAAAATATTTATAATGTTTATTTGTTGTAGGCACCTGGCCCACCAGAAGGAGGTAGCAGTGATGGCAACGCGTGACGCACCATATATTCACGAGATATGTTTTTTGTTTTTACTGGTAGGGTTGACATTGATGTACTGTATTTATTCATTTAAGTAATGCATTATTACCATCCATGGTGGTCTTTTAAATATTTTATACACATATTGAGTTTTTGATCAGATAATCTTGAATGATTCTACATTTGAAAAAGTCGAACTAATTCCAACAGATCAATAAATCTGATATTATAGATTATGTATTATCCAATATATTTTTTATAAATTTTTGTATGGTATCGATAAAAGAAATATGTATTAATTAGATGTTATCACTTTTATTTTTCACTTTTGTAATCAATGGGATGGCCTTTGCACCCCCGGAGAGCCCCCCGCACCCCCGTACAGCCCCCCGCACCCCCGTACAGCCCCCCCGTACAGCCCCCCCGCACCCCCGTACAGCCCCCCGCACCCACGTACAACCCCCCGCAACCCCGTACTGCCCCCCGCCACCCCCGTACAGCCCCCCCCCCCCCCCCGCACCCCCGTACAGCCCTCCGCACCCCCGTACAGCCCCCCCGCACCCCCGTACAGCCCCCCGCACCCACTACTGGAAAAACAGGTATTTGCGACGGGCTATTTGCGACGGGATCCCGTCGCAAATAGCCATTTGCGACGGGGTCCCGTCGCAAATAGCCCGTTGCGGAAAACGCCGTCGCAACTAAACTTATTTGCGACGGGACCGTCGCTAAAGCCCTTTTTTGCGACGGGCATTCTCCCCGTCGCAAATAGTATTCCGTATTTTTGTAAAAAACTTTTTAAACAGTTATTGCGACGGGCCCGTCGCAAAAACTATTTGCGACGGGTCCCGTCGCAAAAGGTATTTGCGACGGGCCCGTCGCAATAACGTTTTTTTTTTAAAAATAAAAAAATTAATAATACTAGTATTTGCGACGGGAACCGGGACCCGTCGCAATTACTATTCATAGTAATTGCGACGGGTCTCGTCGCAAATACTCTTTTTAAAAAAAATAAAAAAATATTAATAATACTAGTATTTGCGACGGGCATAGTATCCCGTCGCAAATACTATAAAAAAAATAAAAAAAAATAAATTATTAATAAATTATTTTAATTAATATAATAATAGAATTATAATTTACAAATGAAAATAATAAATTATTTTAATTACTATAATAATAGTAGAATTATAATTCAAAAATAAAAATAATAGAATACTAATAAATAATTTAATTAATATAATAATATTATAATTATAATTCATAAATAAAAAAAATATTAATAATTTATTTTAATTAATATAAAAATAATAGAATTATTTTACATTCAAATATTAAAATAATTCAAGTATTACAAAAAAATAATTAAATTATAATATTATAAAATTTTAATATATATATAAAATTTTAATATATATATAAAATTTAATATTATAAAATATAAATATTATTATTATTCATATTAATATTGTTATTTAAAAATATAATATTATTAATATTTTATAATGAGACAGAAACTACGAATAGAAAAAAAAAAATATTTTGATTTCACAAATTTTATAACAGAAATACAAACTCTAATCTGTAGGAGGGGGGGGGGAGGTGGGGGATCTGCAGATGGTGGTGGAGGAAACTCCATCCCTAAAGCATGAGTGAGTCGGCGCATGTACTCCATCTGCTCCTGATGCTGCTGCTGCCACCGACTCGTCTGCTCCTCGTACAGCTGCTGCTGGCGTCGACGCTCCTCCTCATGCTGCTGACGTATCTGCTCCTGCTCCTGTCGGAGACTCTCTATCTGTGCAGTCTGAGATCGCAACTGCTCCTCATACTGTGTAGAAGAAGATGCACGAGCTCCCCTCGAGCTGGACGCCGACATCGCAGCACTGCCATAATAATCTCCGGGAGTCAGTCGAGAGCCGATACCAACTACCCGGCCCTTCTCGAAGGCATACTGGGTGGCCTGCATCCATGCCGCCTCATCAAACTGACGGGCAGTGGTCTGATCTGATGACTCGGCCTGACTCTCAGGCCGGGCCTGTGCCGCTGCGGCCTCATATGACTCCTATAGTTGCAATTTAAAATTAAAATTGTGAATATATTATATGCAGTTAATTTTTAAACTTGAAAACAAATAATACTGACCACGATGTGATGCTGACGATCACCTCTGAGCTCCCCAGTAGCAGGATCACTATACATCCTCCGATATACGTCGTACTCTGTAATATCGGGGTGCTCGACAGCCTATAAGAATAAAAAATAAACTGTTAATATTTATAGTTATATAAAATATTTATAAATAATGTACGTACCAGATGCTGTCTATGAGTACTGAAAGAACGACTCCCAGCTCGATGAGTCACCTCCTGCCTCCCCCGATTCTGCCTCCCCACCGATGATCTCCTCTGAAAGGCACCACTCAACCAGTGCGCACATAATCCATCCCATACATGGGATGAAATGTACTCTGGTCGGTGTGCTCTACATGACTCCTCAAAATCTGACACTCCTGCTTTCTTCATCGCAGCTTTTCTTAAATTGTGCAAAAACTGACGAAGGCGATCACGCATGGCCACCTCCCATGCCTCGTGGATGGCGTCACGCATGGTATCCTCGATCGGATACCATAAACCCTACAAATAAATCAAAATATCAAGTTAGAAATGAAATAATTTTCAAAATAAAAATTATTTATTTACGTACGTACCAACCAATGGCCGAACATGGCCTGCTGCACATCAATGGGAATCTGCTCCCATGTGGTCCACGGCTGAGAGAAATAGTTGCGCAAAATAGCGATGCCCTGTCCGACTGCTATATGCGAAAAACTGAAAAAATAATAAACATTTATTATGTGAATAGATTAATGAAATCTTAGTCAAATTCACAGGTTATTACACAGGTTATCACACCTCCGGGTGCGCGGATCAAACCCAAGACGTGGACGTCGCTCGGGGACGGGGTCAGGAATCATCAATCGTGCAAGACCGCGCCCCCTCCGCGTACTCCCTGGAGCGGCTGCAGGCTGAGGGTCATCTGCCAGCAACTCATCCGCATCGAAAGGCAGGTCAGCCTCCGCCAACTCACGAAATGTGGCCTCGTCCATCTGAAACAGAAAATGTTAATATTAGCAAATAATTGATAATTACTATTATATATACATATATATACATATTATGATTGTATATAAATACCATGGAATTCTATAAGTGTTCATCTTCATCATCATCTTCATATATGTCAATGTCATCTTCATATTCCTCCTCAACATCATCGATATCCATTCGAGTTGCAGTTGCTTCATCTCTTACCATTTCAAATTCATGTGTGACATCATTAACATCATCGTCATCACCGACTCTTAAATGTGGGGTGTCGTCATCGATACTCATATCTCTTTGTAAAAAAGATTGATTTTGAGTACTCTCTTGAAAAACTTCAATTCTTTGCACATCAGTGAAAGCACATTCACTTTGACTAAACTGATTGTCTCGAATTTTGATTTTTATTACACTCCACCAATCAGTCAAGTCTCTTGATGTTGCACAGTACTTTGCATAATAAACTTGATATGCCTGTTGAGCCAATAAGAATGGTTCATTTACTGCGAGAACACTTTTACATTTAATATCGATGATTCCATGAGTCGGATGAACACGCACGCCTCTCTCTGTATCCAACCACCGACATTTACAGGAATCAAACCAGACTTCCCGTGTTGTCCTTCTTTATATCTCTGTTGCCCACATGTGGGACAACTATCCAACGACTCATTTTCCCCTGAATATAAAATGCAGTCATTTGAACATGCATGAATCTTCTGACAAGTAAGTCCCAAATTTCGAACCAACCTCTTACTTTCATAGTAATTTGCAGGTAAAACATTTCCTTCGGGTAACAGTGTTTTCAGCAAAGAAAATATCTGGTCAAAACATGTGTTTGACATTCCGTTATCTGATTTGATAGCCATAAATTTTGCAACTGCTTCTAATTTGCTCATCTTGCAGCCAGGATATAATGCATCCTCAGCAGACTTCAACAACTCATAAAATTCAGACGGTCCCAACTCAGGATTTGAAGCTATATCAGCCGGAGTTTCTGTATGTTGAACAGATGAACCTGCAACATCATGTACTAAATCTTGAAACTGGGATGGATCCGGAATCAAGTTGGTATCATCTGCTCTGGAACTGCGTTCACCGTGTTGATACCAAAAAACATAATCTGCTTGAAAACCAAAACGCAAGAGATGTTCCCCCACTTTGTCAAACGTGTCAAACGTTCTCAATGCACATTTTCTGCAAGGGCATTTTATCTTTCCTTCTGAAACAAATTCTGAATTTGATGCCGCAAATGATAAAAAAATCTCCACACCCTCTATATATACTGGATTTAAACCAGAACCATTTGGATTTCTACGTTGATTTATCCATATGCGGTCATCTAATAATGACTGTTGACGACCTCGCTGTTCCATATTTTTCTATAAAATATAAAAGCATTACTGGTTTTGAATAATTTGTTAGAAAAAACACTCAAGCAAGGATTACTAATTATTACAATTTATTACTAATTATTACAATTTATTGCTAATTATTACTATTTATTACTAATTTAGCAATACTTAGCAATACTTAGCAAAAGGAAAACTGCTTGAATAATGAAAGGAAATTTGATAATCATCGTTGTGGAGATGGTTATAAATTTTCCCTTCATTATCCAAGCAGATTTCGTTTACTAATTATTAGTAATAAAAAAAATATTATCAATATTTACGAAAAAACAATATTAATATTATTAAAATAATAAAAAAAATTAAAAAATATTAAAATTATCAATATTCAGAACAAACTTTGTTCTATTATTAACATGTTCAAATCTTAAAGGGTCGTCAATTGTCAGGTCATGCGCAATAAAAAGTTTGTGTCAGCCATGTCTAATGTAAACTCTATAATTGTCCTTGCATGGTTGATCACTTCGCAAGTAATGTTGAAATCAGACAAACCAAGTCATTCCCTTCTTAACTATAAGAATTATCTCACATGAACCTTTACATAGATCATTCTTCCTTAAAAATTTGAGGGGATATCATTATTTTTCCCTTAAATTTTCAAGGAAGAATGGTCTATGTAAAGGTTCATGTGAGATGATTCTTATAGATAAGAAGGGAATGACTTGGTTTGTCTGATTGCAACATTACTTTTGAAGTGATCGACCATGCAAGGACAATTATAGAGTTTACATTGGACATGGCTGACAGAAACTTTTTATTGCGCATGACCTGACAATTAGCGACCCTTTAAGATTTGAACATGTTAAGAATAGAGCAAAATCTGTTGTAAATATTGATAATTTTAATATTTTATAAATTTTTATTATTTTAATAATATTAATATTTTTTTCATAAATATTGATAATATAATTTTTTTTGCTAAGTGTTCTTGAGTATTCCTGAGTATTCCTGAGTATTCCTGATTATTTGTGAGTATTCGTGAGTATTCGTGATTATTCGTGAGTATTCGTGATTATTCGTGAGTATTCGTGAGTATTCGTGAGTATTCGTGAGTATTCCTGAGTATTCCTGATTATTCCTAATTATTCCTAATTATTTGCAATTATTCCTAATTATTTGCAATTATTGGTAATCATTGGCAATTATTGGTCATTATTGGCAATTATTACTAATTATTCCTAATTAATCCTAATTATTCCTAATTAATCCTAATTAATCCTAATTAATCCTACTTATTCCTAATTATTACTAATTATTCCTAATTATTGCTAATTATTACTAATTATTGCTAATTATTTCTAATTATTGCTAATTATTTCTAATTATTGCTAATTATTTCTAATTATTGCTAATTATTTCTAATTATTGCTAATTATTGCTAATTATTGGTAATTATTTCTAATTATTTCTAATTATTCGTAATTATTACTAATTATTGGTAATTAATACTAATTATTGGTAATTATTGGTAATTATTGCTAATTATTGCTAATTATTGGTAATTAATGCTAATTATTGGTAATTAATACAAATTATTGGTAATTATTACTAATTATTGGTAATTATTACTAATTATTGGTAATTATTACTAATTATTGGTAATTATTACTAATTATTCGTAATTAATACTAATTATTCCTAATTAATACTAATTATTCCTAATTATTGTTAATTATTCCTAATTATTACTAATTATTGTTAATTATTCCTAATTATTACTAATTATTGTTAATTATTCCTAATTATTACTAATTATTGGTAATTAATACTAATTATTGGTAATTAATACTAATTATTGGTAATTAATACTAATTATTGGTAATTATTACTAATTATTCCTAATTAATACTAATTATTGGTAATTATTACTAATTATTCCTAATTAATACTAATTATTACTAATTATTGTTAATTATTCCTAATTATTACTAATTATTGTTAATTATTCCTAATTATTACTAATTATTGTTAATTATTCCTAATTAATACTAATTATTGGTAATTAATACTAATTATTGGTAATTAATACTAATTATTCCTAATTAATACTAATTATTCCTAATTAATACTAATTATTCCTAATTAATACTAATTATTCCTAATTAATACTAATTATTCCTAATTATTACTAATTATTCCTAATTATTACTAATTATTGTTAATTATTCCTAATTATTACTAATTATCGTTAATTATTCCTAATTAATACTAATTATTGGTAATTAATACTAATTATTGGTAATTAATACTAATTATTGGTAATTAATACTAATTATTGGTAATTAATACTAATTATTGGTAATTAATACTAATTATTCCTAATTAATACTAATTATTGGTAATTAATACTAATTATTCCTAGTTAATACTAATTATTCCTAATTAATACTAATTATTCCTAATTAATACTAATTATTCCTAATTATTGTTAATTATTCCTAATTATTACTAATTATTGTTAATTATTCCTAATTATTACTAATTATCGTTAATTATTCCTAATTAATACTAATTATTGGTAATTAATACTAATTATTGTTAATTATTCCTAATTATTACTAATTATCGTTAATTATTCCTAATTAATACTAATTATTGGTAATTAATACTAATTATTCCTAATTAATACTAATTATTGGTAATTATTACTAATTATTCCTAATTATTACTAATTAATACTAATTATTGGTAATTAATACTAATTATTGGTAATTAATACTAATTATTGGTAATTAATACTAATTATTGGTAATTAATACTAATTATTGGTAATTAAGACTAATTATTGGTAATTAATACTAATTATTTGTAATTAATACTAATTATTTGTAATTAATACTAATTATTCCTAATTAATACTAATTATTGGTAATTAATACTAATTATTCCTAATTAATACTAATTATTCCTAATTATTCCTAATTATTACTAATTATTCCTAATTATTACTAATTATTCCTAATTATTACTAATTATTCCTAATTATTGTTAATTATTCCTAATTATTACTAATTAATGTTAATTATTCCTAATTATTACGAATTATTGGTAATTAATACTAATTATTACGAATTATTTGTAATTAATACTAATTATTGGTAATTAATACTAATTATTGGTAATTAAGACTAATTATTGGTAATTAATACTAATTATTTGTAATTAATACTAATTATTTGTAATTAATACTAATTATTCCTAATTAATACTAATTATTTGTAATTAATACTAATTATTCCTAATTATTCCTAATTATTGGTAATTATTACTAATTATTCCTAATTAATACTAATTATTCCTAATTATTCCTAATTATTACTAATTATTCCTAATTATTCCTAATTATTACTAATTATTGTTAATTATTCGTAATTATTGTTAATTATTCCTAATTATTACTAATTATTGTTAATTATTCCTAATTATTACGAATTATTGGTAATTAATACTAATTATTGGTAATTAATACTAATTATTGGTAATTAATACTAATTATAGGTAATTAATACTAATTATTGTTAATTATTGGTAATTATTACTAATTATTCTTAATTATTGATAATTATTAGTAATTAAATGAATAATTATCAATAATTAGAAATAATTACCAATAATTACAAATAATAACATTATTAATATATTTTATTATTAATATTAAAATAATATAATTTTCTAATTTATATACAGTTCTTTTTTCATCTGTGCGTTTTCTATCTCCACATACAAATAATACATGTGAAGACAGCAAACACACAGATGAAAAAAGAACTGTATATATATAAAAAATTATATTATTTTAATATTAATAATAAAATAAACTAATAATATAATAATGTTCTTATTCTTAATTATTGGTATTTATTACTAGTTATTAATATTTATTCTTAATTACTAAAAATTATTACTAATTATTCCTAATTACCATATAAACAATACTTATAATTTAAATTTATTAAATAATAAAACAATGTGAACATAATTAAATTACAACTAATTAATAATAATAGAAACTAATAAGAAATTAAAAATAAATAAAAAATTAAAATGAAGATAAATACCTTGAAAATTGATCTGTTCTGATCGTTCTTCAAAACTTTAATATCAGCTCCGGAGAAAAAACTTAAACTGGAGAAAAACTCAACTCTAGAAATATAATTCTGAGAGAGAGAGAAGATAAGGAATGAGAATGAAATGAAAAAAACGGATGGGGGTATTTATAGGTTAGATTATTTGCGACGGGCCCATTTGCGACGGGATTCCCGTCGCAAATAGTATTATTTGCGACGGTACCCGTCGCAAATACCTTACCCAACATTTATTACGGTCAACCGGTAAATAGTTATTTGCGACGGGTCCCGTCGCAAATAATCCCTGCCGACATAGTATTTGCGACGGGGGAATATTCCCGTCGCAAATACCTCTTACCGCCGCCGGTTATTTGCGACGGGAATATTTCCCCGTCGCAAATAAGTTTCCCGCGATTTGGCGCGCATCGCGGGAAAACTATTTGCGACGGGGAAAGCAATCCCGTCGCAAAAGCCTCCTTATTTGCGACGGGGAAATACCCCCGTCGCAAATAAGTTTTTAACATGACTATTTGCGACGGGAATAAATCCCGTCGCAAATAACCCGTCGCAATTGCTCATTTTTTCCGTAGTGACCCCCGTACAGCCCCCCGCCACCCCCGTACAGCCCCCCCCCCCCCCCCGTACAGCCCCCCGCACCCCCGTACAGCCCCCCGCCACCCCCGTACAGCCCCCCCCCCCACCCAACCTGCACCCCCGTACAGCCCCCCGCTCCCCCGTACAGCCCCCCCCCCTCACCCCCGTACAGCCCCCCGCACCCCCGTACAGCCCCCCGCACCCCCGTACAGCCCCCCGCACCCCCGTACAGCCCCCCGCACCCCCTTACAGCCCCCCCGCACCCCCGTACAGCCCCCCCGCACCCCCGTACAGCCCCCCGCACCCCCGTACAACCCCCCCCGCACCCCCGTACTGCCCCCCTCCACCCCCGTACAGCCCCCCCCCCCCCCGCACCCCTGTACAGCCCCCCGCATCCCCGTACAGCCCCCCCGCACCCCCGTACAGCCCCCCGCACCCCCGTACTGCCCCCCGCCACCCCCGTACAGCCCCCCGCACACCCGTACAGCCCCCCCCCCCCCGCACCCCCGTACAGCCCCCCGCACCCCCGTACAGCCCCCCGCACCCCCGTACAGCCCCCGCACCCCCGTACAGCCCCCCGCACCCCCGTACAGCCCCCCGCCACCCCCGTACAGCCCCCCGCACCCCCGTACAGCCCCCCGCACCCCCGTACAGCACCCCGCACCCCCGTACACCCCCCGCACCCCCGTACAGCCCCCCCGCACCCCCCTACAACCCCCCGCACCCCCGTACTGCCCCCCGCCACCCCCGTACAGGCCCCCGCACCCCCGTACAACCCCCCGCACCCCCGTACAGCCCCCCCGCACCCCCGTACTGCCCCCCCGCACCCCCGTACTGCCCCCCGCCACCCCCGTACAGGCCCCCGCCACCCCCGTACAGCCACCCGCACCCCCGTACTGCCCCCCGCACCCCCGTACAGCCCCCCGATTGTGTCCGTTTCAGCAGCGCGACGCGCGTTGAAATGGCGCGTTGGGGGGTCAAAACAACCCGAACGACGTCCGAATGCCACGAAACCGTACGACAACATCCAGGGCGTGAAATTTGAAATGGTCGGCTAGACGACAGCTCATTCGGAGGTGCCGTGTGACCGCGGCGGCCGGAAATGCGTTTCCGGCGCCATTAAACACCAAAACGGCGTGCGGCGGTCCCATTCAGAGCAAACGTGCTCCGAACGACCTGAAACCGCACGGGAACGATAGAAATATTATTTCTGAGATGCAGTAGGAGGCCGCACGTCCATCGGACGTGCGGTGCGCGTGGCACGTCCGATTGTGTCGTTTTCAGCAGCGCGGCGCGCGCTGAAATTGCACGTTGGGGGGTGAAAACCACTCGAACGACGTTCGAATGCCACGAAACTATACGACAACATCCGGGGCGTGAATTGTGAAATGGTCGTCCAGACGGCACCTCATTCAGAGGTTCCGTGTGACCGCGGCGGCCGGAAACGCGTTTCCGGTGCCATTAAACACCAAAACGGCGTGCGGCGGTCCAATTCGGAGCAAACGTGCTCCGAACGACCTGAAACCGCACGGGAACGATAGAAATATTATTCCTGAGATGCAGGAGGAGGCCGCACGTCCGATTGTGTCGTTTTCAGCAGCGCGGCGCGCGCTGAAATGGCGCGTTGGGGGGTCAAACCACCCGAACGACGTCCGAATGCCACGAAACCATACGACAACATCCGGGGCGTGAATTGTGAAATGGTCGGCCAGACAGCACCTCATTCGGAGGTGCCGTGTGACCGTGGCGGCCGGAAACGCGTTTCCGGCGCCATTAAACACCAAAACGGCGTGCGGCGGTCCAATTCGGAGCAAACGTGCTTTGAACGACCTAAAACCGCACGGGAATGATAGAAATAATATTCCTGAGATTCAGGAGGAGGCTGCACGTCCATCGGACGTGCGGTGCGCGTGGCACGTCCGATTGTGTCGTTTTCAGCAGCGCGGCGCGCGCTGAAATGGAACGTTGGGGGGTCAAAACCACCCGAACGACCTCCGAATGCCACAAAACCGTACGACAACATCCGGGGCGTGAATTGTGAAATGTTCGGCCAGACGGCACCTCATTCGGATGTGCCGTGTGATCGCGGCGGCCGGAAACGCGTTTCCGGCGCCATAAAACACCAAAACGGCGTGCGGCGGTCCCATTCAGAGCAAACGTGCTCCGAACGACCTGAAGCCGCATGAGAACGATAGAAATATTATTCCTGAGATGCAGGAGGAGGCCCCACGTCCATCGGACGTGCGGTGCGCGCGGCACGTCCGATTGTGTCGTTTTCAGTAGCGCGGCGCCCGTTGAAATGGCGCGTTGGGGGGTCAAAACCACCCGAACGACGTCCGAATGCCACGAAACCGTACGACAACATCCGGGGCGTGAATTGTGAAATGGTCGGCCAGACGGCACCTCATTCGGAGGTTCCGTGTGACCGCGACGGCCGGAAACGCGTTTCCGGCGCCATTAAACACCAAAACGGCGTGCGGCGGTCCAATTCGGAGCAAACGTGCTCCGAACGACCTGAAACCACACGGGAACGATAGAAATATTATTCCTGAGATGCAGGAGGTGGTCGCACGACCATCGGACGTGCGGTGCGCGCGGCACGTCCGATTGTGTTGTTTTCAGCAGCGCGGCGCGCGCTGAAATGGCGCGTTGGGGGGTCAAAACCACAGGAACGACGTCCGAATGCCACGAAACCGTACGACAACATCCGGGGCGTGAATTGTGAAATGGTCGGCCAGACGGCACCTCATTCGGAGGTGCCGTGTGACCGCGGCGGCCGGAAACGCGTTTCCGGCGCCATTAAACACCAAAACGGCGTGCGGCGGTCCAATTCGGAGAAAACGTGCTCCGAACGACCTGAAACCGCACGGGAACGATTGAAATATTATTCCTGAGATGCAGGAGGAGGCCGCACGTCCATCGGACGTGCGGTGCGCGCGGCACGTCCGATTGTGTCGTTTTCAGCAGCGCGGCGCGCGCTGAAATGGCGCGTTGGGGGGTCAAAACCACCCGAACGACCTCCGAATGCCACGAAACCGTACGACAACATCCGGGGCATGAACTGTGAAATGGCCGTCCAGACGGCACCTCATTCGGAGGTGCCGTGTGACCGCGGCGGCCGGAAACGCGTTTCCGGCGCCATAAAACACCAAAACGGCGTGCGGCGGTCCCATTCGGAGCAAACGTGCTCCGAACGACCTGAAACTGCACGAGAACGATAGAAATATTATTCCTGAGATGCAGGAGGAGGCCGCACGTCCATCGGACGTGCAGTGCGCGTGGCACGTCCGATTGTGTCGTTTTCAGCAGCGCGGCGCGCGCTGAAATGGCGCGTTGGGGGGTCAAAACCACCCGAACGACGTCCGAATGCCACGAAACCGTACGACAACATCCGGGGCGTGAATTGTGAAATGGTCGGCCAGACGGCACCTCATTCGGAGGTGCCGTGTGACCGCGGCGGCCGGAAACGCGTTTCCGGCGCCATTAAACACCAAAACGGCGTGCGGCGGTCCAATTCGGAGCAAACGTGCTCCGAACGACCTGAAACCGCACGGGAACGATAGAAATATTATTCCTGAGATGCAGGAGGAGGCGGCACGTCCATCGGACGTGCGGTGCGCGTGGCACGTCCGATTGTGTCGTTTTCAGCAGCGCGGCGCACACTGAAATGGCGCGTTGGGGGGTCAAAACCACCCGAACGACGTCCTAATGCCACGAAACCGTACGACAACATCCGGGGCATGAATTGTGAAGTGTTCGGCCAGACGGAACCTCATTCGGAGGTGCCGTGTGACCGCGGCGGCCAGAAACGCGTTTCCGGCGCCATTAAACACCAAAACGGCGTGCGGCGGTCCAATTCGGTGCAAACGTGCTCCGAACGACCCGAAACCGCACATGAACGATAGAAATATTATTCCTGAGATGTAGGAGGAGGCCGCACGTCCATCGGACATGCGGTGCGCGCGGCACGTCCGATTGTGTCGTTTTCAGCAGCGCGACGCGCACTGAAATGGCGCGTTGGGGGGTCAAAACCACCCGAACGACATCCGAATGCCATGAAACCGTACGACAACATCCGGGGCGTGAATTGTGAAATGGTCGGCCAAGAGGCACCTCATTCGGAGGTGCTGTGTGACCGCGGCGGCCGGAAACGCGTTTCCGGCGCCATTAAACACCAAAACGGCGTGCGGCGGTCCAATTCGGAGAAAACGTGCTCCGAACGACCTGAAACCGCACGGGAACGATAGAAATATTATTCATGAGATGCAGGAGGAGGCCGCACGTCCATCGGACGTGCGGTGCGCGCGGCACGTCCGATTGTGTCGTTTTCAGCAGCGCGGTGCGCGCTGAAATGACGCGTTGGGGGGTCAAAACCACCCGAACGACCTCTGAATGCCACAAAACTGTACGAGAACATCCGGAGCGTGAATTGTGAAATGGTCGGCCAGACGGCACCTCATTCGGAGGTGCCGTGTGACCGCGGCGGCCGGAAACGCGTTTCCGGCGCCATTAAACACCAAAACGGCGTGCGACGGTCCAATTCGGAGAAAACGTGCTCCGAACGACCTGAAACCGCACGGGAACGATAGAAATATTATTCCTGAGATGCAGGAGGAGGCCGCACGTCCATCGGACGTGCGGTGCGCGCGGCACGTCCGATTGTGTCGTTTTCAGCAGCGCGGCGCGCGCTGAAATGGCGCGTTGGGGGGTCAAAACCACCCGAACGACCTCCGAATGCCACGAAACCGTACGACAACATCCGGGGCGTTAATTGTGAAATGGTTGGCTAGACGGCACCTCATTCGGAGGTGCCGTGTGACCGCGGCGGCTGGAAACGCATTTCCGGCGCCATAAAACACCAAAACGGCGTGTGGCGGTCCCATTCGGAGCAAACGTGCTCCGAACGACCTGAAACCACACGGGAACGATAGAAATATTATTCCTGAGATGCAGGAGGAGGCCGCACATCCATCGGACGTGCGGTGCGCGCGGCACGTCCGATTGTGTCGTTTTCAGCAGCGCGGCGCGCGCTGAAATGACGCGTTGGGGGGTCAAAACCACCCGAACGACGTTCGAATGCCACGAAACCGTACGAAAACATCCGGTGCGTGAATTGTGAAATGGTCGGCCAGACGGAACCTCATTCGGAGGTGCCGTGTGACCGCGGCGGCCGGAAACGCGTTTCCGGCGCCATTAAACACCAAAACGGCGTGCGGCGGTCCAATTCGGAGCAAACGTGCTCCGAACGACCTGAAACCGCACGGGAACGATAGAAATATTATTCCTGAGATGCAGGAGGAGGCCGCACGTCCATCGGACATGCGGTGCACATGGCACGTCCGATTGTGTCGTTTTAAGCAGCGCGGCGCACGCTGAAATGGCGCGTTTGGGGGTCAAAACCACCTGAACGACCTCCGAATGCCACGAAACCATACAAAAACATCCGGGGCGTGAATTGTGAAATGGTCGGCCAGAAGGCACCTAATTCGGAGGTGCCGTGTGACCGCGGCGGCCGGAAACGCGTTTCCGGTGCCATTAAACACTAAAACGGCGTGCGGCGGTCCAATTTGGAGAAAACGTGCTCCGAACGACCTGAAACCGCACGAGAACGATAGAAATATTATTCCTGAGATGCAGGAGGAGGCCGCACGTCCATCGGACATGCGGTGCGCGCGGCACGTCCGATTGTGTCGTTTTCAGCAGCGCGACGCGCGCTGAAATGACGCGTTGGGGGGTCAAAACCACCCAAACGACGTCCGAATGCCACGAAACCGTACGACAACATCCGGGGCGTGAATTGTGAAATGGTCGGCTAGAAGGCACCTCATTCAGAGGTGCCGTGTGACCGCGGCGGCCGGAAACGTGTTTCCGGCTCCATAAAACACCAAAACGGCGTGCGGCGGTCCCATTCGGAGCAAACGTGCTCCGAACGACCTGAAATGAGATTATTTCTTGAATCGAAGTTTTTAAATTATTATAGCACAATGATTTGATATTATATATATATATTAAATATATATTAAAACATTTAAAATATTATATATATATATATATATATATTTAAAATATTGTATTTAATAGTATATATATGAATATTTATATATATATATATATATATATTTATATTCAATTCAATAAAAAATTTTTTAAAATTTTTTTTTTTAGCATAGCGACCGCCAGGCGGTCGCTGAAGGCCGATCTGCCGGCCTTCTATATCGACCGCCATTGGCGGTCGCTAAAGGCCTCTAGCGACGAGGCAACAGCGACCGCCAATGGCGGTCGCTGCGCGGCCGCTACAGACCTTTAGCGACCGCCAATGGTGGTCGCTAATAGCCTTATTTACAGTAGTGCAGATTTTTTTGACCAACTAATTCTTTTCATGAGACTTGTTGATGAATTGATGGTCTATCTATAATTTACCCCTTGTGATTACATTTTTAATGTATTGTTAATTTATGAAAAAATTTATTTCATTCGTGATTCAATAATCCTTATCATCAAATATTTGTATTGAGTAAAGGATACATATTTAAAAATATTTCAATATTTATTAAATTAATATTCAAATATCAAACTCTATATATAGATGGTACATGTTTAATGAAATAATAATATTTTTCATTATATTATATGGATATTTATGTGAAATTTAATTTCCAATGAAAATTGATCAGAAGAAATTGATTGTTCTAAGAGAATAGAAACAATCACAAAATAAGGTGAGATTGGAAAATAATTTTTAACACCTTCATATCATCTAAACTATAACCCCTTATAGAATAAAAAAATTGAAAATAATTACTAATAACTAAAAAATTGGTATTCATGTTAAATACAATAAAACTGGAAATATGCAGAATACATAAAATTGAATAATTCTATATTAACACATATGTATCAATAAAATAAAAATTTGGACAAAACACCATCCATCGCATTTACCTTTAGTTGAACACACGTCAACCTCTTATATTATGGTTTTAATAATTTTTTTATTTTATAATTAAATCATAAAGAATTTATAATATCATATATGATCCTCTTATATAATATTAATTCTTTACTGTTTTTAATAGTTTTTTTATTTTCATTGTTTTGTGTTCTAATTTCTGTATTTTCTCATGCATATTTTGAAATGAATGTTCTGGTTCATGTATATAGGATATAAATCCGTCAAATAAAAAATTATTATAATATTATAAATTTAATATTCAATTATTGGATACATTATTTTAACCATCCATTAATTTTGTTCATGTAAATTGATTCACATATATTTTAGAAGATATAGGTTGTACGCACACACGAGTGATGATATCATTCAATTAAAAGGTGAATGAGAGTGGGATAGTATGATATATAAATTTTAAGGAATTAAAATTATTATATATATATATATATATCATATATTAATTAAAGATATCTTATTACATTCTATGTAATATGTATGTGAAAAATTAATCACATCACTTCATGAAGTGATAGTCCTACTTATACATGTGTAACGTTATCAAATTTTATAAGGAAATGAATTTTATAAGGTATATGTGATATTATAATTAAAAAATTATAATAATATCTTAGATATTATATAAAAATATTACATAAAAATATTATATCCATCGCTATATATAACAATGAGATGTGTATATTGAAAAATGAGTTATATCAATTCAAAAATAGGTAATTGGTTGTGCGCATGATCAATGAATTTATTTTCTATATCATTTATGTGGAGATATATAAGAATATGACAATAACATAATAAAATACCACTATAATGATGTTACTAGTGTTATTTTACTATAATTATTGATTAATTTTATATGGTGTTTGAATAATAAATAAAATTAAAATGGTCTTTTAGGAATGTTATCACTTCTTTAAAGTTCATCATTAGTTTTGCAATAAAATCATTCCAAGGATGGATGTATGGTCCCAAAATTTGATATATTAGATTTTTAGGTGGATTAACGAAGTTTTTTTCACATATTTGTCTACCCAAATCTCTATGTGTGTATATAAAGGGTAGGTTAGGTGTTTCCATTAATAATTGGTGGAGAGGAAACACATGGAATAGTTGAGATGATTCAATTACACCAATTTTTTTATCATTCCAGAAGACTATTAAATTGTTTACAATTGACCCTTGGAAGTAATATAGTGTAAATGTGTCTATAAAATGGGTTTTGGACAATATTAACAGATATTTGAATGCTTATATTTTTGTACGCCTATAAATCTATTATACATTAACCCTTATAGTTCCTTGTCATTGATTTAATTAGTTATAATGAAAAAACAGTAGATATTAATATATAATATAAACAGTATTCATTAAAAATGTTGAATCTATTTTTCAAAATTGAGTTCATAAAATGAAAATAATTAAATTTAACGTTATACCTGCATACGTGATGAAAATGTGGGTTCCCACTGAATAAATTATCATAAGAATGAAAGGATTTAATAAAAGAAACTCAATATAAAATTTCATAAAATGAATTTAATAGTAGTTATTAAAATATAATTGAATTAATTTATGATTTGAATCAATTTAAAAATTTATAAAATTTTAAATATTACATTTAAAAAATGGTTTTCAATTTGATTTTGTATTGTTTACTATTTATCAATAAATGAATATATTTAAAATAATATATAAAATTACCCTAAGATAATTTTTAATTATTATAAAAAAAATATTTTCAATTAATTATATATAATTTCTAAAATTTTAAAAAAATTGTTTTATTATATGTCTGCATGAAGAAATGAATTATATTTCAATGAAAAACTATTATTTATAAAACATTCATTTAACATGAAATTGTTTCTTATTTTTATTTATACTTTTCAGAAAACCAAATAATGTGCATAAAATAAATATATTTAATAATTTATATTTTTTTGTTTCTACCCACAATTATAACAACTAGGTAATAATGGACATGTTAATGTAATATATTAATGGATTATATCATTTCATTTAAACACATTATTTCATGCATTAAAATAAGTCAAAGAGATTTTGTAGAGATATATATATATATATATATATAAGAATACAAATTTACAATCTTGGCGTGTCATTGTTAATAGTTGGTAGATCATTAGTATTTTCGTGGTGTTTATTATCTTCTATATTTTTCTTATGACAATATTATTTTACTAGTGGATGATTTTTATTTGGGTTTTGAAAACATGTAGACTCTCGGTTGTTTATATGTAAAACAAAGATTTTTTTTTGAAATGTGAAAACAATTTATGATTTATATAATAATTATTGTGGGAAATATTAATTTTTTTAAAATAATTTTACTAATTGATGTTTTAATTGTGTTTTCTAGAAAATATAGTTTATGAAAATAATTTGTAAATTGAATTATTTATTAATAATAATTTTGATAGATTAATGTTTTTAGAATAAACCTCATTGATTTTTTTATTTGTATCATAAATTTTAATTATAATTTTTCAATTATTTATATTTATTAGAATAATATAATGAATCTAATTTAATTATTCTGTCCCCTAATAGATGTTCTCCGGTTGAAATTTAGATATTGATATTCAAATTTTTTAGTTATCGGGTTATGATCAAATGATATAAATCAATGTCATGGAAGGAGGATTTGGTCAATTGGTTTCAAATGAAATTTATTTATTGGTGTTATTATAAGGACATGTTTATTTCTATTGATAAAAAGTTTATAAAATTTATATTCTTTAAACAGTTTCATTGATGGCCTTTAATTAAATTGTTTTTTATGTCAGAAATTATATTAGTTCATTAATTTATTTCTTTGAAGGGAAATATATTACTAGTATATATCAGTATTCCAGATTACTAGTTTACTACCTCAATCAATTTAGTGAACATGATTAATTCCTTGTGGCATTCTTATTACAGTCGTAGTATTTGGGTCCTCATATCATGATGATACATAGACCAATTTCTTCTATTCATTCTTTTTTTCTAGCATTTGAACAAAAAAATTTAATTTTTTATTATTTTATAGAAAATTATATGATTCTATATTCTTCTATGAATTTATTTCATTATATCACTTTAACATGTAAAACAATTCATTCGTATGGTTAATAATTTTTATTATTGATGTATTCTATTTTATATTTATCATTAATGTTCATTTAGATATTATGATGTGATGAATTTTATTGAATTATATATCCTCCATATAAGTTGGTAAATTTTTATATTTTGTAATATATTATGATTGTGGCCTGGGTAGTGAGTTATGAATATTATATTATGATGTAATGGTAATGATCATTGACTTATAATCTTTTTGAAACATTGGTGTTTATATATTATTACAATGACCTCTATATTATTTGTTTAGTTTTATATATTATACATTATGTGTTACACCCCCAGTATTTATGAGATTGATTATTTTAATTTCATTTATTTATTATGTTTTATGCTACCATTATTATAATTTAAAATACACAACACTGTATTATCTTTCATTATATAAAACACTTTTTATGGCAAGTGCTACACACAATTTCATGTTTTTTTGATAGAATTCATTTTATGCAACACTAATTATAGATTTTTTCAATGTATAAATAAACATATTTTGGATTATGTTTTACACAACAACAAAAAATATTACACTATACACTATACTAACTTTTCTTGCATTACATGCAAAAGCGACCTTCCGCAATAGCTTGCATTGTACGCAACACCAATTTTCACTAAACAATGATATATTATTAAAATATTATTATTTAATAGGATTTAAACAAGAAATTATGATTAGTATTTCATTTTTTATTAAATTTTATATAACATTAAAATTCATGTTATTAATTTTCTATTCATTATATAAGAACAAATACAATTTTTCAGATAAAAAATTATTTTCAAAAAAATGCAGTATTACCATTTTTTAATAGAGCACCAATTATAAATATAGTTTTTGTCACTTTTATAAGTTCAATTTATCAAAATAAACTTATCCTTTTTAATTGGGAAATAAAAATGTACTTTTTTTGAATTTGTGTTATTTTTCATATACAATTAAAATTTTAATGAATAGTGAAATATATTGCATTTTAATTCAAATATTCATTTTCATATAATTTATTTATGTTGTTATATAATATTTTTAATTTTTTTTAAAGAGTAATTGGATTATTTTTATATCACCTAATATAATTTTGGTCTTTTCAAATAATTTCACATTTTAATTGGACATAAACACTTGACAATGTTTGGATATGTTTTAACTTTTCAAAAAAGAAATTTTTGGTTTTGACAACGCAAATTATTTTAAAATTTATTTCTACCAATTATTTTGTTTTAATTATAAAAAATGAATTTTATATTTGAAATTAGTGGGTCCAAAATATATTTATTGGTTACTTTTAGTTTTCGGAAATTATGAATAGTAACTATGTAAATTATTATTTACCATAGTTAAAGGTAAATCGAATAAATTTGGGAAATAATAATATGATAAGGATGGTAAAATTATTTTAAAACCTTCCAAAATCCCATTATATGAATAAAATAACATCTTTAACATCTTTGGTTTGAGTCATAGTAATTTAATGTCCACATGGCAAGGAAAATGACTTAGATAATAAGAATACAAATGAAAGTGACGAAATGTAAAACTCACATTTCTTATATGTATAATAATTTTAATATAAGGATAACTAGGTGAAATATTATAAAATAAATCATCCATGGAAATATAAAATAATTACCCACATCATGGTATTTTATTTTTAATTATTACGGAATAAATAATTACCTTAAATTCTAATTCCTTGATGATGTAAAAATTACTTAATTGGTGTGAAATTAATGAATTTTTTTATTTATATCATAATAACTAATAAAATTTCCAATTACATTATAAGATCTAATTGGTAATGTATATCTCAACAATACTCATTCAAATGTCATGATAGTCACCATTTTGAGTCTTATATAATCTATTATGACCATTATATTATTTTATTTAAAATAATGTCAATGTTGTAACATTCGTACATAAATAAGTAAAAAGTTTTAAATGATTTATTTGATAATTTATAAATTAGAATAAATATATTATCAAGAAAATTTAAAAATGTATCTTCATTATAGTATTTTAGTTTTAATTTTCTAAAAAAATATTTATATTAAATAATTACAAAAAATCATTGTAGTAATTATCTTATTAATGTGGATATCAAATAATTGTTATTAACAATGTTAAAATAAATATATTTTGGATAATAAATATGTACCATTATTTTTATAGAACACCTTGACCATAGAAAAATATACTAAAATAGTTTTTTTGACGTTAACTTGTAATCTTTATATTTTTAAAAATCAATAAATTGAATAGTGTCAAAATTGGCACAATTTCGTCTATCAAAATAGTTTTCTATTAAAATATTTTATATTTTTTAAAAATTTTCTAAAAATATATAATAACTATTATATGGTAAAAAATATTCTATATTATTTATTTATAATCAAATTTAAATAAAATATATTAATATTTTACCCTTTAATATTGAAATATTTTTTAATCTAGGTAAAATAACGAAATGATAAATTAAAAAGATAAGGTTTTAATGGACATAAAAACGTGTCTAAAATTAATTTTATGACTATATTAAAATCCTAAATCTTTACATTTTTAAAATTAGGATCTTTTGGTGGTTTTGGTTTGTGTTTTTATTTTTTTATAAATTAAAATTTTTGATGTTTCCAAAAGTGCTCCTCACATAAAATATAAAAGGGAACATCCACCCTCACAATGTCAAATCATTTTGAGAATTAAATCTAGATGATTCCTTGACAAATTACCTTATAAACTAACCTAATTACATTATATAGGTACTAGTATTCTTAAAAGACCAAATATAGTTCAATTAAGATGAAATATAAAGAGAGATCTTCAAATAATAGTTAATCCCCTCTTCTGATTCATTTATATTTCATACTAATTATACTTCTTATTAAAGTGTTTTTTCATTTAATAATAGTAACTCTAGTATAAAATATATAGTAATATGTTATTATAATAATGAAACAACCTTATTCCACTTTCTATCTATCATATGGAAAAATAAATTACAATGTCTGTGTTTGTACGACTTACCATCTCCACACCATGGTGTAATGCATTTTTCCCCACCAAAATACATGGATGAGTATATAAATGGATGTAATAAATATATATGAATATTATAAAATTAAATTTATTCTTAAATATAGTACATAATGCAATTAAATACCTTGAAAAAATTATGGGAATGATATTGTCGCCCATGCGTACGTACAGCCTAGCGTCTCCACGACGCGATGATTTTCATTTTCAATGTTAACCATTAAATAATTCTTATAGTGGATATATAATAAATAATAATGAAATATATTAAAAAAATTACTACATTTATGTATAGATATATTTCATTTATTTAATTACATTCAATTCGTTAAGAAAACTAAATAGTGTTCAGGCGTACGTAAAGCCAACCGTCTCCATCAACGTTGTATTCCATTTCATATATCTATCTAATATATATATATATGATATATAAATATTTTATTTACATTTTAAATGTATTTAAATCAATGTTGTCATTTTCGGTACGATGTACTTTTGGACATTCCGGTAAAAGTAGGCGATTTTTTTTTAACATATACCGATTAAATGAATTTTTGAGCTTCCATACTACCTTATTTCCATGAATCTTCCTTTAAAATATTACATTTTTTATTTTTAATAAATATATTTTTTTAAAAAAATCAATACATTTTCCGAAAAGAAAACATTTTTCATGAAGAGTGGATATTTTCCTCAATAATTATGTTCAGGTTTTTTATTAAAATTATTTTATATCAAAGATGATGTTCTTATAATAGGGTTAGTTATTTATCACTATTTTTACTATGAATTTATTGTGTTAATTATTGAATGATATTTTATATTGATTATGTTATGATGAAAAGATGATTGAGAAGCCTTCTTTATTTCTCGAGTTATGCTATGAAGAATTATTTATGTTTTTGTGGAACATGTAAGAATAATTTCATTATGAGATGGATGAGACCTATATATCCCAATAATGCAATGTTTAAATATTTATATCTCATGATATAGGCAAGACTGTATTGGAATGTCAAACTGGATTTGTAATACAAGGCCGGAACGACATGTAAATCTGGTTTAGTAATACATGGCTAGAACTACTAGTAATCCCAGTTCAGTACTGGACATTATCCACTATGATGGGCATTAAAATAATGCCATAGATTATATGTAAATCATATCATGTAGTTATTTATTTTCCATAATTATATGTTTTATTCAAATTTTATTATATCATGGTTAATGTTCCTTTATGACATATGCCTTACATACTTCAATGATTTTTTCTATGACTCACAATTTTGATATTAAAAATTTATGTTATTGTTTTCACATTATTATATTTATGTTTTGTATGATGTTCATCATTTTTTGCATTATTGAGCATTTTCACGCACCCATTATAAATTTTTTTCCCCAGAATATAACTAAATGTTTTAGTTATGATAATAGAATGGGGAATATCTTTTTTGGAGATATTGAAAATCATTCACCAAGATAGAAGATTATTTTCCATATTTCTAATGAAACTAAGCTAATACAGTATTTGGGCATCTGTTTGTGTCATGTATTAATTATTCTATAAAATTAATGTAATGCCCATGTACATCACGCTTGGGTCTTTACATTTTGTATCAGAGCGAATGATTAGTCAGTATTTGGAAACAAGGATGCGAAAACATTAGTGAGATCCCCAGAGATATTTATAAAGTATGTATTGGGATGTCCCTAAGGGTAAATATAACTATTCATTACATTCTTAGATTTATGGTAACGATTTTGAAAAATCATGGAGAAAACCGATGATGTTATATATTGAAATTACTCCCCCTTGATTACGTTGTATTCCTATTTTGATTTATGACGGTCTCACTATTCATTTTGGGTTTTAGAAAATGGATGGAAATTGGAGGATTCATGTTAATAGAGAATATGATGGAAAATTTAATTCCATTCTTCCTATGAAACGAAATGAAATGGGGGTTTCAAGGAGAAGAATCGTTATAAGGTATAATCAGAAATCTCATAAAATGATCCATAATCTTAACATTGGTGATTTTTCTGACCTAGATAATAATATAATGATGGAGTTTTATTGTGATCAATGAGTAAATAATGTTAAATTTTACACATTGAAAGCATGTTGGAATAGGCATCAATGAAAATGATTCAAAGAAACTAGAAGATGCATTGGTTGTGGAATACAAGGACTATGTTCAAGTAATTGCAAAGGAAAAGGTTCAATTAACACAATAGACTAGGATAATGGTATTTATAAGACACAAATGATAGTTAAATGTTATAAATTTTGAATATACGAGAATTATACAAATAGATTTCATAAGGAAAAATATCATGAAGAGAATCAACATGGTCATATGGGTGGTATTTTTTTGATGTCGATGAAGCGACTATAAAAGATATATGTGATGAAAGAAGTGTTAAGGAATAAAATGATGAATCTTGATCATTGAATTAAGAATATTGTATAATTATTAAATAATTATCAAGAATAATGTTGTATAAGTAATATTATTTTATTATAGAATAAGGAAACATAAATGAACTGTTACACTATTATTTTTTCCTTAAGTAGTTGAATGTATATATTGAATGGTACCAATTTCCATTAAAATATATTCAGATATTTTTGGAGAACACATGATATTTGAATTTTAATGAGATATGAAGATAATGAGTTTTTTGTTATTATTAATTAATTCGGGACTGATATAAGTACAAAGTTATATCATGGTTTGAGTATTCAAATTTTTTGGTATTTTCTAGTGTGGATAGAGTATGTTTTTTAAGAAAGGCATGTTTTCACTATAGTTCTATGGTAATAAATTTTATTACAATATTTTAAGAGAATAAATGATCAAGTTATTCACGTGTTTGGAAGGTGACAACTAAGAACTGCTGAATAATATATAGGAGACAAATTTTACATCAATTTAGTTCACCTATATCTAAATTTTTATATTTTCAATTTTGTAAGGATTGTGATGTTATCCATTTAGGGATAATATTAGTTAAATTATCATTGATTTTTTTAGATTAATGTATTATCTCACTATAAGTGGATTTATACACATTTTATAACATGTTCTATTATTTTTGTTAAGAAATATGGTATGACCGATAATTTTATTTCAATATATTCTAACACATTAAGAATGAAAAATGAAAAATTATTTCATTAAATAAGATATTATGATGAAAATGTTTAGGGAGTGACCAATAATGAGATTTTACTAAAATAAAATAAGTATTTATCCTCATGCATAGAAAAAGCTCATCAACTTTAGGAAAAGGATCATTAAACCAAAAAATTTATCTTATTACCTACATGTCTGATGAATTATATAGTTTTTTAAATCATATCATACTTCTTTATTTCTAGTACATAATATTCTCTAAACCTTAATCTCTATCACTATCAATCAGAACATGAAGGATAAGTATTATTTCATATCCATGATATCACTTCCAACCTATGTTCTCTAATGTGGTATCCTAGTGATGTGTTACATGGGGTAACCAATATGTTTCTAAATTTCTAGTTTAAAATAGTGTTTTAGTATTCTATTTTATGATGTGGGTATCCATGAAAGAAATTTTCATGTAGTAAATAATTCATAGCCTTAACAAATTTTGATGGTGAAGTTCATTTTTGGGGGTAGAATGTAACACCCAGAGATTTCAAGGGAATGATTCATTTAATTTTTTTGATGTATTTTGTTGAATGATACTCAAATATTATATTTCACTGTAAACAAAACCGTATTTTCTAGTAGTATATGCAACCCTATTCTTGCCTTATTTTATACACATTTTCAATGACTTTTGATAGAACTCATTTCATTTAATATTGAATATATATTTTGATTAATGTATAATTTAACTATGTAAGGATTGTGTTTTACACAACATGAAAGGAATATTTCAGTATATGTAAAACAGAATTGGCTTGTGTTACATGTAAGAGAGACCTTCCTCGAATGCTTGCATTGTATGAAATACTGAGTTTCATTATCCAATGAAATATTATTAAAATGTTATTATTTAATGAGATATAAAAATTTATAATGAATAAAATTAACAAAATTTTGAATTTTATATAACATTACCATTCATCTTGTGTATTTCCTAGACATTATATAAGAAGAAATTCAATTTTTTGGATAAAAGTATTATTTTTTTAAAAAAAACATTGTTTTAGAATATTTTAATGGTGCATCAATTTTAAAACATGTTTTGACACATTTATAAGTTATATTTGAAAAACTAAACTAATTATTTTGAAATGGGACATTATAATTTTACTTCTTATTAATTTTTGTTATTTTTGTGATAAAATTTAAATTTTAATGAATATCGAAAAATACTGCATTTTAATTCAAAACTGCCTTTTCATCTATTTTTATATCTTGTTAGAATAACATTTATATATGTATTAATTTTTATGTCGATTATTTATTTATAATTTAATCCCATTTTGGTCATTGTATGTAATTTCACAATTAAATTGGACATAAACACATGATAATCTTTTGATATGTTTTTACATCTTAAAACCTTGCATATTGGTTTTTAAAACAAGAAATAATTTTAAATTAATTTCTACGAATTCATTATTTTGAATTTTAAAAAATTTATTTCATATTTTTAATCTGTGGGATAAATTTTGTTAATAGGATACTTTTAGTTTTTGATATAATGAATAGTAACAATAACAAAATTTATTTACCACAGTTAGAGAAAAATCAGGAAAATTATCGTAACTAATAATATTATAAGGTCAATATAATTATCATAAAACCTTAATAAATCCTATTATATGAATAAAATTAAACCCTTAACATATTTGGTTCCAAAAAAAGTCATTTAATGCCCTCTTGGCATTGAAAATGACATAAATATTAATAAAACCAATAAAAGTGGCAAAATGTCAAACTAACATATCTTATAAGTATAATAATTTTAATATGTGAATAAACAGGTGATATGTTAGAAAATAAATATTCCAAAGAATGATATTCTATTTATATAAATCATGGTAATTTATTTTTAATTTTTATGAAATAAATAATTCCCATAATGTCTAATTCTTTTATGGTGTAAAAATTAATTTATTGATGAGAAATAAATGATTTTTCTATTAAAATCAGAATAACAATAAAAAACTCAATACATATGACCAAATCATATTGGTTGATTATATATTTACAGTAGTCATAAAAATGTAATTAAAGAGTCCATTTGTAGCTTTAATTAATAGGTTATGACTTTTATATCATTTTATTTAATGTAATGTTAAAATTTTTTCATTTATACTTTACTAATTATAACATTTTCATTGTTTGATTTCATAATATATAAATTCGACATAATATATTCTAATTAATAATATTAAATAAATATTCATTATACTGTTTTATTTTAAATTTTTACTTGAAAAATAAATATATTCAATAATTACAAAACATCGTTATAGTAATTATCTTATTAATAGAGATAACAAATAAATGATATTAAGAATATTAATAGAAATACATTTTGGGATTATGAATTTTTAAAATTAATTATAGAGACAACGTTCAACTCATATGATTATACTAAAATATTTTTTTCTATGTTAACTTGTTATCATTATATTTTTAAAAATAAATAAATTGAATAGTATCAAAATTAACAATATTGATCGTTTATCAAAATAGTTTTTTAATAAATTATTTATAAATCATAAAACATTTTATAAAAATATAGAATAATTATGATATGGTAATAAATTATAGGTTATTTATTTATGATCTAATTGACACTATATTAGTAAATATCTCACCATTTTAAAATTGAAATAGTTTTTAGCTTTTTTTAAAATAACCAAGTGTTAAATTGAAAATATAAAGTTTTACTGGACATGTAAATCAGTATAAAATTTATTCGTTGATAATAATTGAACACATTATCATATTATCCTCAAAATAGGAATGTTTTTAAGTTTATAAGTGGGGTTTTATTTTAATATATATTATTATTTTTGAGCTTTCCAAAAGGGGGCCTCACTAGAATTATAAAAACTCACATACACCCTCACCACTTCACTTCATTTATGGAATTAAATATTGGACATCACCTTTCTAATTACATTAAAAAATTCCACAGTCACATTATAGAGGTTCTATAATTATTAAAATTCCAAATCTAGTTCCATTAAGAGGATATATAAAGAGTGATCATCAATGAAGAGGCAATCCACTCTACAGATACATTAATATTTCATTCTACATGTAAATTTACATCATCAGTTATTTTATTATAGAATACTAACTCCAGTAAAACTTATATAGTTATATGTTATTATATTTATGAAATAACCATATTCCACTTTCTATCCATCCTATGAAAAATAAAATCACCACACATGCGTATGTATAGCATAACGTCTCCATGCTATGGTGTAATCTTTTTTGGCCACAACCTAACTTAGAATCATATAAAAATGGATGTAATAACTATATGATATTGTTATAAAATTATATTTATTATAAAATATAGTACACTATTCAATTAAATACCTTTTAAGAATTATTGGATTGATATCGTGGCTCGTGTGTACGTACGACCTACCATGTCCACGATGTGATGATATTCATTGTCCTAATTTACCAAAAAAATATAATTATAATGAATATATAATAAATAAGAATTAAAATATATGAAATATTACTTTTACATGATTTATGTATATATATATATATATCATTTAATTAAATTGATTAAATTCAATAATTAAACTGAAACAACATTCATGCTTATGTACAACCTATCGTCTCGATGAAATGTGTATTATATTTAATTTTTTCTATCTATTAAATATATTTATATTCAGAATATATATGACATAAAAATAATTTTTTGGAATCTATATTTATGTAAATGGTCATCTATATAACAATATCATGAATTACACGTCGAAAATTGTACGATAAACAAAATAATTATTACCAAAAATGTTTCTTTAACATGGAATTGAAAAATGAATGGGTAATATAACATCATAAGTGATTCATATATGATATAATAATTATTATCACGATTCTGTTACAAGTTAATATTTTGTTCAAGACCCAAATATAGTAGTTCTGGGAATATACGGAAGAAATTATACCTAAGGTAATGGATAATTTTACAATCTCATTATTATCTGAGATTCATTATTCATAAGTAATAAATGAGGAATATTTGTCATCCACATACATATTTCATAAACATATAGTTTTATTTATATTATTATACTATTGACTAAAGAAGATTTTACCCCTGGTGAATTTTTTTTAAACAGTATGAAATGAAACTACTTTATTTTTCAGTATGATGTACTTTTTTACCTTTTGGATAATGCACTAGAATAATTTTTTTACTTATAAATCATTAATGAATTTTTATGTTTTCATTATGTGTTATTTACATGCATATTAATTTGTAAGATTTTTTGTTTATTTTTAATTATATTATGTTATTTTAAAATTTCACCACATCTTTATATAATAATGTTTTTGATGTAGAAATGATATTTTCCTCAACAATTAAGTTTATGTGTTTTATGAAAATTATTTTCCATCTAAGATGATGATCATTAAATAGGGTGTGTTTTTATCCCTATTTTTATTTTGATTTAAATGTGTTATTGATGGAATGATATTTTATATTTATTATGTTATTATAGAATGATGTTTGAGAAAACCATTTTATTTTTTGGGTTATGATGTGATGAATGATTTCGGTTTTGGGGGCACATGAAATAATGATTTCATAATGTGATAAATGTGGCCAATATTTCAATCCAATGAATTTGATAACAATTTATATATCTTGAGATAGACATGATTAGAATGGCTAGTAAACTTGGTTGAGTAATATATGGATGGAAGAATAAGTAAATCTGGTTCAGTAATACATGGCTGGAACGACATGTAAACCCCGTTCAGTAATGGATTTTTTCCACAATGATGGTCATGACATCAATGACATGGCTACTATAGAAATAATATAATCTAAATATTTATTTTCCAAAATTATATGTTTTATACCAATGTTATTTAATAATTTTAATGGTTTTTTATGATTTATTCCTTACATATTCTAATATTTATTCCTTGCCTTAGGAATTTGATATTGAAAATTTATTTTAATGTTTTAGAATTATTTTGTTTTTGTTTTGTATGATGTTATAAATCTTTAAACTTACTATGAATTTGATCTCACCAATTTTATATTTTCATTTCCCCATGATATATAGAAATTTTTTAGGTTGGAAAAAAGGTGGAGATAATTTTGGGAGATGTTGAGGATCATTCACTAAGTTATAAGATTATTTTCGAATATTTTAAACACACTAAACAAATACGGTCTTTGGGTGTCTATTTGTATCATGTATTATATATTACAAAAAAGAAATGTAATGTCTTTGTACATCAATCAAGGACCTCTACAATATATATTGATAATGAGATTATTTCAGGATATACATACGATCAATGAATAATAGATATTGATTACATACATCATGGTTTATTTATTTTATTATAAATGAAATTTTAGGTAAATAATTTTTTTGGTTTGTAATCATGTATTTATATGTTGTGATCATGTATATAATATTATTGGTCAAAAATTATGTATAATTCCACAAATTTGAAACTTTTTAAGATAAGTAATTTACTTTATTTTTATAATCATTAAATACATTAGATGTATAGGTTATGGTCTATCTAGTTTTTATAACTATATAATTTTCATATAGAAAATATATTTTATAATGACTTTGGTGTTTTGAATTATGATATATTTAGTTATTTTTAGGGATTTGAATAAGAAATATAGTTTAATATTGAATAATAAAAAGCTATGTTATATATTAGTGACATTAGTTATGGTTATTGATTATTTCAATCTAATTATCTTACATATATGATACAATAATAACTTATACTATTTAGATTTGTTTCTATTATTAATTTCACTAATAATCATAAATTTATTTTATAGGAAAAAATAAAAACAATAATGTAATTAAAATGTCAAAGAAACAATAATTATTTTTCAAATGAGTGGTAGATAATCATGAGAGATAGAATTGAAAGTATTTTAGTGATGTTAGCGAAGTGAAATCAAGATAATCAACATTGATTACATCATACTGTGCACCCAAAATCTCTTAATAAGGAATAATATAATTTTGAGTCCACTATAATGAAATTAAAAATATCCATTAAAGGATCATTTGATCAATTAATATTTCAGTAATAGATCAATTATAATAAGAAGTCATTTTGGGTTTTCAACATTTTTAGTAAATAAAGGTAATAATGTCCATATAATATAATGAAATATGATGAAATTGTTTTTATATATAGATTAACAATAAAATATTAGTGAATTATGTAATCATTTCTCAATATGATGAATTATTAAATATAATATTTTATAAAATAATTTCATATTATTAATTATTATAAATTCAGTAAAGGATTAATGAAATTATTATTAATAGATAAAAATAAATATGATTTAAAAACATGATATGAAATGTAAGGTATCAATTTTTATTAAATTATTCACTAAAAATATGACTAATTATTTTATTAGAGCTTATAACCAAGTCATAAAATGGAATTGGATGATTTAGGAAGTAATATCAATGAAAAAAATAATATTTATTCACTCTAAAAAAATGTAGTGATTAAATAATCATAATATTATTGATTATGTACAGATAATAGAACAATAATTTTGTTCTATTGATAGTGAAATAAGACATGTCATTGTTAATTAAATGTTATATTTTCCACAAGTTATGATATGGGATGAGGTATTCAGGAATATACCTCAATTGGATAGGTATATATTTAAATTGTGAAAAATATTGGTCTAAGACTCATTATTGATGAAGGGATCTAAAATGAAAACTTAACAATATTAATAATATTATGGTACTATTTAAAAAAAAATAATGACGTTTTAGTTAGTAAAATTATCATAAACCCAATAATAATTATTGTTATCTTTGAGTTTGTTTGAACGAATTCTTTTATATAATATCATCTATATAGATATATTAAATATACAAATAAATAGTTGAGAGATTATTTATTAATGAAAAATCGTTATGGGGAAACTATAATATGTTTAGTATATTACATATCAATGATTAAAATTTTCAATAAACATATTCATTCATATAAAGTGGTTCATTATATTATATAATTAAATTATATATTATTAAATTTTTTTACATCCTTATAGAGAGAAAACAAAAAATACCATTTGAGTGAAATATCAATCAACCTCCCAAATCATCTAATACATAAATATATATAGAAAAAAAATCTTAATGAAAACATTTAAATGATATAGGTATTGCAATAAAATATTGAAGAAAACATGCCATAAATGGTTTTAAAATATATTATGAACCTAAAATAAATTATAAGATGAGGGTATGTGATGATATATAAATGTTTGTTTTTTTCTCACCCCCTTATTATATGGTTAAGTTCTAGATAGATCATGTGTATGGTTCAAATTCAATATATTAAAGACTATATAAAATAGCCATAATAGATTTATGGAATTGAAGAAGTAACATTATTATCATAAAAATGGATAATTAATAAAATAGAATTAACATGTTGTTTATTAATACTATTCATCAATAATAAGTATGGGTTAAGTTAATTATGTAATAAATATATGGTTCATATCTAAAAAGTATGAAAATAATGTATTTAGTGCCATTGTATGATATGTTTTATAATTAAATTTATGAGTATTAACACAAAATAATGGAATACCAAATATTCTACTATATAAACTAATTGTAAAATATTCATGTATTCTAAAAGTATATATATTCAAAGAAATTATGTTTTTTAGTATATAAATGTTCATTTTGGACATAAAATGTTCTTTCTATATTAACAGACATAATGAGTGGAGTATTTTGAGATATCTCTCAGAAACATTTATAAAATTTTTCATTAAAATAACAATGTATTTTAAAATTAATTATTAACATAGTGAATTTTACTTTTATAAATACATTGATAATGGAAAATTAATTCAAAAATAAAAATACAGTTTATTTCTGGATGGTTCATGTTTTTTTCAGGTGTAATTTATTCTATACAGAGTATATGTATGAATTATTTAATTAAAACAGATGGTGAATAAATGTTACATAAAAACTATTATATAGTTAAACTATTTTATCAAATTATATTTACATAGACATGAAATAGGTAGAATCTTTATATGATATTCGGACTGTAAAACCTTATTAATTGAAAAAGAAAATATTTTTTAAAAAATAAAAAAATATATATAAATCATTTAATAACGTTGGATGTTGTTATTTGTGTCACCTGTACTCACACTAACTTCATGTAGAAAAGGTTTTAATATATAAATCTCACATTAATAAATATGATTATTTTCCTCTTTGTGGGAAATTATTTGTTGATATAATATTCCTCATATATATTATTGATCTACAAAAAGAGATAAAAAAATGTTAAATTGAGTTAGGATTGGTTATATTTATTATTAAAGGGGAGGTGTAATTTTCTATATATGTAGAAGTGGGATAAATATACATATCATAATTTGAAAATAATATTTACTCTAAGATTATGTTGAACGTGTTTAAATAATTATAGAAATAGTTGATCAAGGATTTTGATAGTTATATTCATTTCAACAGTAAAGAATAATTACTATTTTAAATAATGTTTATATTAATATCTCAGAACCGTATCTGTAATAAAGAATTAAGGGGAATAAATATGACCTAAAATAAAAAATACATTAATAACATGATGGCTGTAACCATAACACATCTTTCTAAAATAATATCTCAATGTATATATTAACGATGATTCATGTGTCCAAAAATGTAAATTTAGTCTTATAATAGTATTTGAAACTATAATAAAATGAAAAATTTTAGGATTTAACATTGATTTATATGGATTTGAAATATTTGGGACATCATTATTTGTTTCATCATTATCATAGAAATTTAAAGTGGTATTAGAGAATACACAAAGTTAATTCTTCTCATTTCACCATAGAAGTAAAAAAATGTATTTATATCACTCAAATAACTTCTTCTGTGATAATATAATGGTGAAGAATATACTTATATATAAATAAAATTCCAAATATTAAAAAAGGAACTAAAAATGATAATTTTATATTACTATAATACAACTATTACCCATACATATATGGAAATTAGAATTATATCTTAATGGACATCATAATTGTTCATTAAAATTACCATAATATAAATAATACATATTCATTTTGATATATTTACAAAAAAATTCATCTAAAATAATTTTTATTCCAAAAAACATCTCTATCAAATGACTAAAACTAATTCCTATCAATGATTTCAGGTTGTTTTAATGGAAAACACATTTCATTGTACTTTTTTGAAATCATGGTTTTACCATGATGATTTAAGGGTGCACTCAATATGAATTAATTAAACTATTTAACTTCGTCACATATTATTATTAATATATATATGTTAAATCATATTGTACCAATTAGGCTCTTAATAACACGTTTAGTGTTATCTAGAAAATATATTGAAAATTTATTACAAATATAATTTAAAATATGATTTATTATATAATAATATATTTCAAGGATTGGTTGAAATGTATCCATATTAAATAATATATAGAAAACAATTTTTTTTGGATGAGGTTGTAAATAATATTTCATGACAGTAAATTTCATACCTACTAATAAAAATGGTATAATAATTTTGAAAATACAACATATAATATTATTGTGGAATAAACTTCTAAACTGATAATAATTGATGATTCTATGATATGGATCATAGGTTTAAAGAACTTCATTCATGTAAGAGGGATAATATGTATCTTTGAAGGGAAATCATTTCCCAATGTATATGTTCCCCATTAAAAAATTTAACCTTTTAAGAAACTTATCTATGATTTCATGAATCTAAATATCTACTAAGCTAAATGAATTATGATAAATGTATATATATCAAGTAATTTCAAGTGTATAACTCACATCAACTAAATACAAAATGGATACAAAAAAGGATAATATCTCATATGAGGTATAGTTATTGAATACCATATATTTTCATGACAATGTTCTACAAAATTAGATGACTTACCTGGTCAATGAATTTGGGTATAAATATATTTTAGGAGATTGTGACATTGATATTAAGGACATGATGGAACAAACAGGCCCTCATTTGATCACTTTTGATGAAAATAATTCATATTTGATGAAAAAAATTAATATTGTTTGTGGAAATGTAACATGACATGATTCAATATTTTATGTTATATTAATATACATTAAATAAATAAATTATATATTTCTTTAAGAGTATAATTAAATTTATTATTATATAAAGTAATTATGAATGCCGTGTAGTAATGAAAATTATATGATCATAGAACTAAATATTTAAATTTGGAACTAAAACATTTCATATGAATAATAAAAGTAAAATTTAAAAATTAATAAAATTAATTATCTAAATATAATATATAAATAAGATAAATTTTCGATTCCTATAAATGTCAATATTATGGCGATTAATGTTCAAAGAAATAAAATTACAAAATATATATTGGTGATTTTATTAAATAAATAATGGGAACCAAGAGTGAAACAAAATTGAATTTATGTTAAACTATTTATAGAGTATACATATGGTATAAAGGGATAATATGAGCATTTTAATAGGTAATGTTGTTTTTAAATATATGACCATTGGAATCACAATATATCTTTTAGAATAATAATTTTTCAGTTTTCTATCTCTTTTAATTTCATTTAATATGTTACTAAATATAGTTGATAAATTTTCAATATATGACAATCAAAATAGCATAAATTAATGATTATTTTAATTTATAATTTATTTTATTAATTTCACTTAAATAATGTATAATGAAATAATTTATTCTAGTAAGGGCGATTTCATTTAATATTTATATGAATTTGTTTTTATTTAATTTATTTATTTATTTTTATTTAAAATAGTATTTTTTATAAAAAATTACTACTAATATAAATCAATCACGATGAAATTATTTATTTTTAATTTTTTAGTTTTATAAAACTATGTATGATTTTTTATGAGAGTGGTGTGAATAATTTTTTTATATAATAATTTTAATGTCATCAGTTTTATTAAAAATTCCAACAAATATAAATGAAATTTTTTTATTGATTTAAAATATATTTGATGAGTAAAATATTATATTTTAATAATATTAAAATATTTTCAATACATAAATTAAATTTCCAAAAAAATGTTATTTATTCCATAAAAATATTATGATTCATTAATTTAGTAAATTTATCGAAAAGATTACATTTATTTTTATAAGTGTATATAATTTAATAGGATACCATTTTATTTATCAAATACTATTATCTATTTCATTAATGTATATTATACATCGCCATTATTGAAATAATATAATTGTTAAACTTTTTATTCAGTACCATAATGAACTATAAATACAACCCATCACAACTAATCCATCCTTTAAAAAATAACATGATATATTATATTCAATATTTAATCTCATAAATCTATTATCAATGTTTTAAATATTTATCTAATAAATTAATAGGATATACAAATGGAATTCCCATATAATAAGGATAGGTTTTGAAGTGTAGATAATAAATTCTTATTATATCATTATTTTTATTTGTTATTATATTATTATAAACAAATTATTCTTCCTAAATACAATATATTTGGTTAATAATAGTAACATAATCATATTATAATTATCACTTTAGTATTACTATTTAATTCAAAATTTAATGAAAAAAATATATTCCATAATAAGATTAAAAAAATAGAAACATTTTATTATTTATGAATATTTTATAAATGATTAAAAATATAATGATATGATTATATAAATGAATTATTATTAACATTATTCATTAATATGAATTTTGAGTTGTATTATGGATTTTATAAAAATTATAATAAATTAAGTCAAATTATTATGTAAAGTGACTTAAATATAATCATAGTCGATCACCAAATTTTATGAATATTAATTATATACATTATATAAAATATATAAAATTATATAATTTATTGATGTTCATATATACATTGAATTGTAATATTTATTTATTGTTTGATGAATTGTTATGATTGATACTTCTAAACAAATAAACTTTGAAACGACTATACTATATTGTTAAGAACCTATATATTTAATATATATATATATATATATCTAGTGGATGAGTAATTAGTTTATATTTTAGCAAAATGTATATACATTAATAATATTTTAGGTTCTGTAATAAATTATTTAAAATTATTTTAAAATAAATGTCTATGTCTATATTAGGATAGTCAAATCATGTAGTAGAATAGCCATCATGTTTTATCCCCATGCCCATTCTGATTAGTTATTGGTATGTATTTTTTCTACATTATGATATGTTTTGATACCTACATTTTACATATTATTTATTTTGATTAAAAAAATTCTCTTGCATCATCATCTTCATCGACTTTCCCTTGAATGTTTTCTTTTATGTTGAACCATATACAATTGAAATTCATTTATCTCCACAACATCCCAGTATATAATTCCACTCAATTATAATAGCATATATAATTTCTATATTTAATTATTTAATATAATATAGACACTTATTTCTCAATTATTTTGTTACTCTAATGTATTGATCCCCATTATTTGGTTTTTATAAAATATTATGAATTTTTTAAAAAGGATTTATCTATAAAATAATATTTTAATTTTTTTAAAATGATATATAATTTAGTATCATTCCTATAATCATAAAATTTTATTTTGTTATATTATATTTAATTATTCATTTATAACTCAATATTTTTTACATCCTTTTTTATTTCCGAACATACAAGATTCTTCCTAATCATATTAATTATTTTTGTTATATGAAATTATTAAATATCTTATTTTAATATCCAGGTGTAACAAGTCTATATTAGATGAATTATCAATTACATGTGACCTTATTAATTATACACATTCATTGTTAATATTTCTTAGACTATAATTATATATCACCTATTTATATTGGGTGTTTATTATATTTAAATGCATTTTATAAATGTTTTGTGGAAAATTTAATTAACACTATATTTTGTCATGTTTCGTCATCAATCCTGGAATATTGGTTTAAGATAATTTTTTTGGTGTAATATTTTTACTGTATATATATTCTATCTAATCATAATATATTTCTCCTTAAATATCTCAGATATTATGATCTAATTAAACACATGATCATCTGTCAATAGTCTATGTTGATTATTCTCTACGTCATTTACTTTTGGTTATAATATTTTTTAATTTTAGTAAATTATATATTTCAATAATTGTACTATGGGATATATATGTTTAGATAGGTGTATTGTTTGTTATAATAAATCTATTAGGAATAAATTTTAAAATCCACATGATAAAATAACAAAATTAATTGTATTCTATATATAATATTCAATTAATCTCTATATTTTATTTAGTTTTTTGTATTTTTAAAAATATTTTATTGTTTTTATATAGAAATATTTTCAAATATTTTTTTATATTTTATTGTTGATTGTACAAAGTTTAATTGTATTATTAGTTTCCATAAGAGTAGAGTCGGGACCTGTGAAATTATGAAATCACCAATTGAAATTATTTAATAGTTATGAAATGAATGATCCAACAACTATAATGGAATCTCAAATGATGATAAGAAATTAAGTCTTTTTAATATATAATATCGAATCGATAATTTAGTCAATGAAATAAAAAAAGAGCTATTAAATTCTTTGTTAAATTATTTTATTATTTATGAAATTGATTTTTTACGAATTATAGAGAATATACTCCAAAGAATAAATGTTTATGAAATTCCCCAATGTGTATATTATCACATGATGAAATAATGGTTTCCATGAAATATTATTCCACTATGAATTATTTTTATAAATCAAACATCAGAAAGACTTATTGTAACAAAATATATATATAATTTTCTAGAAAAAAACAGATCATTTCAATGAATTCAAAATAACTACATTCTAGTGGAACATATAAATGAATAATTAAATCATTATGGTTTATGTTTAAAATGCTCAAAATTTTAATTGTTGATAATTTTTATGATATATATTTATTATTCAATTTCATATTATAATTTTCATTACTTTTCATTTTGTTATTTATATTTATGTTTTATTTATTATTTAGGAAACGTTTTCATTATTTATTAAGTTATGTCAGTTATCGTCACATAGAAAAGTATTTTACCATTTATTTACTTTCCATGTTATTAATAATAATAAATATTATTGCTTTTTTAAAATGAACTAATTATTTTTATTGTTTAAAATCATGATGAACATATTAAAAATAATAATGGAGAGCACCCATTTGGGAAAATGATTAAATATTCCAAATAATTATGAATCATAATAAAATAATTCAAAGTTTTTATCATAACAAGATAAATATATATTTCATGTAAGAATATAGAACATTTTTACGGAATATTTTAGGGAGAGGAACTCAGACAACATAAGATTCTGAAGCTTAGTAATATCTGAATTGAAATTCTAATGATCTTAACAATACTAATATCAATGATGCATATTTTTTTTAAAAAATTTGAATAATTCCCGATATTTTGTCTTCGATCTGAAATCTTATATTGATCTTTATATTCATGTGTGGGTTTTACATAGGAATTTTATAACCATAGTGAACATTAGAAGTTGGTGTTGGGAGAGCTGGTGAGAGAATTTATAAATAAATTATTCCATGAAATGAAATTTCTTTAATTAAATTTATATGATATGAGGTTTCTTATATAAATTTAGTTTGAGGAGATATCTAGGTTGGTTTCTTATCCATATAGTCTAGAGTACTGTTTGAGGTGAAAATTTATGGGTGACGACATCTGTTCAAATTGATATCAAGGATTGTTTCATTATCAGAGTTTGAGGATTTCACCAAGGAAAAAATGTGGATTCATTCATCATTATAAATCAATCAATATTGAGGTAGGAGTTTTTGTTAATTTATCCCAAATTTAATATATTATTTTATCTAGGAGTTAATCGACTAAAGGATGGATTCATTTATTGGTGGACTTATTATTTTGATTAGTGGATAACAATTATTTGCTTGATTCATTGATGTTTATACATATCCATCCAACTTTTCAAGGATAGTGTATTATGGTTAAAATCATGGAATGTCTTAGGTCTACCCCTCATGTTTATATTTTATGGTTTTCTCTCCCTTTTCAACATGAGAACATCATTGGAGTTTGATTTTCCCCTATGTTCAAAAAATACTCGGTGAACGGTCAGTACACAATTTAGATTATCCATTGTGGTTCACTACTGGGGGTTTAGAATTGATATCCTATGAAATGGTTTTCTTTCATGATGAATGGAATTCATCCATAAATGTATTTGGAGTTTTTATCATGGTTTTTGGATGATACACCAATGATGCAAGACATAGGGTGTTTTTTAGCACTGACTAAGGTATGATTCTAACAATCAATGGTAAAGATGTTGAAAAAACATCAGATTCCTGAAATATATAGACATTCAGGGTGGAAATAGTGACAGATGGGTCACGGATGAAGACATGTGAAACATTCCATGGGTTTTGTGAAAAACTACACAATATGCCTTATACATCCATGAACACACACAAGGTACTTATTTCTATGCAACATAATGTTTTATATATATATATATATACTTCACATGATATGTTACACATAGAAGACTAGGATTTTAATGTATGGGTATTAAAAACCTATAATTCCATGTTGTTATATATGCCATCTGTGCATAGTCACATGTTATGTTACACAGGGTTGATAGATTAGAATGTATAGGTGGTATGGGATCAGGTGTCCATGTGGTCCCATATTATGTACATGTGGGAAGTGCATATATAGGCCAGAATATATGTTGAGTAAAATTTAAATAGATATGGCCATATACATGAGAAAATTATAGTGTACAAATGGACCGTAATAATGACACAATGAGTAGCCACCTATACACATACACTTCATCCACCTCTAGAACAATGCATGCATTTCTGAAAAGTGAATTCAATTTGAGTGAAATACATGGAAATTTTAAGGATTATTGAGTCATGCCATGTACCCCCAATGATACCGTGTGTACTCTTTTTAGGATAGGTTGGATTCCTCTTTCTCTTGAGTTCATCTTCTTGGTGAGTTTCTATGAGCTTCCATAGGCCCGTATTAAAAGTGTGTGTTCCCTTAGAACATTACCTAACAGTTTAGTATGGAATTGTTTTCTATTCATTTGATATTAGTCTATTATGAGGAACACTAGTCTTCAATAGAGTTGTTCAAATCCCTTCGTGAGGCCCAAAGGGTGATTATATATAATCATCATTTTCCATGGGATGGGTTACTGGTATCACCATGAATAATGATATGAGGGAATTTATGGACTATGGCGCGACTTAATCCAGATTGGGTATTTAGTATTCCCAATGGCCTTATGTTTTATCCCCATATGATTATCTTTCTATTTAGACATCTAGTATTTACCCTTATAATGAGATCCAACCAGTGTGACATCTAGGAAAAATTCCATTAGAGTTATCGGACTCATGGATTATGTTCTCTGAGACAATTTTTATAAAGAACCATATATCATTAATCACAGAATGGATTTACAGTTTTGATCCTACATTGATACTTTGTGTCTATTATAAATATATTTGGATGTATTGATATTTTTCTCACATTATTATTGACATATCAATATGATGAGCTATAAACTATTATTGATGTTGAATGCTTAGTTGATTCCGGGTGTCCTACTAGAAATCATTATACTAACACAATAATGGTATATTCCTATAGATTTATGGTTTTTTAATTATTATGGAAAACATTTCAGGGTCCTTAGAGGATATAGAAAATGTGGATCCAATCTTGGTATAGAAACACCGTGGTGTGTACAGGTGTTGTTTTTAAAATTATTCCCCTCATTTTGAATAGATTTGATATTATTTCATGTTTTTAGTAGGATATATATTTCTGTTTTTATGAATTTTAATGCATTCTATCACACCCTGATTGTGGTATTATAGAATTGTGCATGAATTTTTATCAATTCTTTTAAATTTTATCATTATTTTCTATTGGAGTTCTGTGTATACATAAAATTTCATTAGTCTGATTCCACATATTTGTTTGATATGCCTTACTATTCTAGTTTGGAATTCCTAGAATATTATTGGGGATATTGGGGTAGTTTCATATCATAAACCAATTGTTCAGGTCATGAAAGAATAGTATTATAGGAATACCAAGCATTAACTGTTATGAAGTTTCCTGATTTTAGGAACAATGATTTTTTTTCATTTCTTTAGAAGTGATGTTTGTTTTAGGGACTAGATAAATAGTGTTAGAATATTTATAGTTTTTCTAATTGGAATCAGTGTCTAGATTTGGTCCAGTGATGGGAATATACATTTACTAAGACCCTAATAAACTTCTTGATGACTTGGTACATATAGGAGCTAGTTTTTTAGAACACATTAGTACATGAATCATATAATAATGGGTTGGGGTTTCCATTCCCTTATTGAATATCCTCCCTAGATATTCATATCATCCATGATATATCATGATAATCATCATGATTCCTCTATGACGAAATCCATCTAGGATTATGAGATAGGTTTTTGGTTATGAAAATTTGAGTGATGAGGATTCCATTGAGTGAGCACATTATGAGGTGTTTTATCTATGAAGGAATATCAAATTTACACCACACATTGAGGAACACATATATCATTCTATAGATAATGAAGATGATCATCCAAATAGTATGCAGTCAATAGGTCTTAAAGGATAAGACTATAATACTTTTAGTCTTATCCTGATACAAAATATCTATATATTTAGACCACATATAAGTTTTAGTGAGCTTGACCATGGGGAAGAGGCGGATACGCTCTAGCTGATGTTCTGAGTTTTCTATTTGGTGTGGCCCCCAAATGACGAGATTGTGGTATTTGTTACACTTTTTCATCATGGAGAAGCAATTTGATTTGATTTTACTCAAATATGATAGAAAATGGATAATATTACATCATGAGATCAATATTTACAGATCACCTTATTTATATGGTTTTCCATACCCCCATCTTGTGTCATAGAGGAATAATATGAGCCAACCATGTGAATGTATCATTAGGATGATATGACTTTTGGATGGAAGACCTAGTAGTAATTATTCTCTAGGGTGAAATGGTGGATTGATCCAGACATATATTGGTTATTGATTTTGTTATAATGGAAGAATAATGAAGAAAAAAATTATCCTGTGAAGGAATGTTCATAAGAAAAGATCACTAATTTTCTAGGTGAGTCAGTTCCCCCCCACCCCAATGTAGATACAGTTGAGGTGTGGTTCATAGTATTCCATTAATTGTGTCTCAGATGTTTATTTATGTGACATGGTGTTAGATAAAACCCTCTTTTTTTAAATAGGGATGAAGGAAAAGGATGTGCTCCACAAAGTATGATCTTTTATAGGCTTTGAATTTGTTTTGAGGTATTTCATGTTTCTTTACAGAAATAGATTCAGTTTTCCCACAAAATTTTGAGCCACCTTTTCCATGGTGTATCCCCTATTTGAAAACTATTGATACTTGTAGATCATATGTTCCAAACCCTTCATATAGAGGCTCATGAAGGTATGATAGATGAGAACATGATTATGTATACAATGTGACCAAAATATATGAGGAAAGAGTGGGTTCCTCATATGAAAATATTCTGTATTGGTAGTGGGGCCTTAGATGTTTTCCATAGTATGAGCTATTCATTTACCATACATTCTATGAAGATTACTACCAATGAATATATTATTGCATCTAGTTTCTTGGAATATATTTTTCCTTCATTGATATATTATCCACCAACCGGAAGGGAAGGATTAGTTCATTCACAATAGGATTGATATTCTTCTATAATATATTCTTATTTTTACCCATGAGACAACATATGTTAGGAAATTTCATTTATTGTGTTGAATTATGAGTAACGTTACATCATTTATGATGAGTTGTAAGGGTGACCATCCATTACGAGTTGATTTTATCATGGGAAGTATCAATTAATGCCTTTATGATTTTGATTGTATATCATATTACATAAGAGTGCTAATAGAGATAATGGTGTAGTTTGAGGAGTCTACATAGTGGGGGATTCGCAAGATCAATATCATTTTCATATTAATCCTTATTTTGTTCACATAGAGGTGGATGATATCTAGATGTTATATGTGGATTTCAATAATCCACATTAGATGACTATATTGGGTTGGTTGAGTATCCAACACTGAGAACTAAAATCCTTTCCACCCAGTCGATAGAGGATTCGTGGATCATGGATTTTGACCTTTGGATGGACTATCAGCATAAATAATTATTGGAGGTGGATGTACCGAGCATGACTCCATAGAATCATTATTGGTTCTTTACCTTCTGGTGAATAACTATTGGAATTTTAATCACCCAAATAGTTCTCACCATACATTTGATAATGATTTTTAACCAATTAGTGATTTGTTCTTTACATGGTTTCATCATGGTACTCTCATGTCCTTATCATCAATTTTGTATCACGTAAGATACAAGAGAATGTTTTTAGGAATGATATAGGAGCTCTAGTCGTATGAATGATCCCATGTAATATTTCAATATTTAATGTACAATTATTAGGCTATATATTTACAAATACGAGAGTTGATGTGGACCCCAAATAGTTTGAGGAAAATGATTTTCAGGGACACATAGGATATGGCAGTGGCAGAATATCCTCCAATAAAAGTCATTTATCCATTGTTGTCCAGTGTGGTGATGGATTAGATTATCACATTACATTTTACTATTGTGGGTGAGGATGGTTATGTGTGCCTCTAGTCGATGGTTGTTACCCTAATAATTCGATTTCCAGGTAGGGAGTCATGATATAGGGATATTTATTGGGAGATCATGAGAGACCAGATATCAACCAGATACATTCCTAATTGTTTCCATGATGGTGGGGACCTCAAAATAATTTCTCATGGATTGTCTGTGGAACAATTCATGTTGTGAAAAATGGTGTGGAGGTGTTTTTTCTATAGTTGTAAAACCCTGAGAATGGTTGTTGTACCATCAATATTTAAATATGGGTTTGGGGGACATTTTTAATGCATTTTGTGGTTTAATTTAACCATTGTTGTATCAAAAACCAATTGATGGAGACTGGGGTGATGGGTGGAAGAGTAAATATGATGGTGTTATTTAGATCCAATAAAGTGTATTCCATTATTGAAGAGATAAAATGATGCTTCATCAGGGATAATATAATAACTCATAAGGTTTTCTCACATTCTACGCAAGTGACAGAAGGGTTTATTATATTTTGTTAAGCTTCTGCATGAATGATGTTGTTTTGATTTAGAGAATTACCTTAACAATCATTGTAGAAAATGTTTTTAACTTCACGGGACGATTAGCAAAATAAAAACTGAATCCATTTGGAACTAATTTTCCCTGGGTAATGGTGTTTTTCAATAGATCTCCATTGTGGAAAAGTGGACCATTCAGGTTCTGGTGAACATGATTTGGATTTTTCCTATCTATTTTGAGACACAACTGGGTGGATCATCTATAAACGGAGGGGTTTGAATATCTAGTTGATTTACACCCCACCACTTGAGTAAACGTATTTCAAGACCACGTATGAGAAACCTTATAAGAAATTAGTATACTGGTCGGTTCTAGTATACAATAGTTCTTGGGTCCTTGTTTATTTTTTAGTGATGGTTCTAAAGGGTGATACTCTCTATTGGATGATAAGAACTTCCCTGGAAAGATCATGAGTCATAGGTGAAAAAATGATGGAGGTCATTGGAATTAGAAAATTATTTTGTATTTCCCATGGATGTAGGATGCCATTTAGGATCTTTGGACTTTTAATTTCTTACTATTATATCAGGATATCATGGAGTTTACTTATTAACCTTATGACCACAATAGTTTTTGTATCATGGTTTTCTGAACATGTCACATCTAAGGAGGCATGTTAATGACTTTTGGTATGATATCAACCAAGGTCTACTTGGAATTGATAGTAGAGTTCCTTCTTCAAGGACAAGGTTTCATTGAAAAACAATATTGAAATACCCTTTTTGGGAATTTTCTTCCAAGGGTGGATGTTTCATGAAACTATGTAAAACCATTGTGGGAGCTTGTGGAAGTGGGAGATCCTGTTCGAATATCAATAATCCCAAATTTATATTTTATTTCCTTTTATGAATAAAAATACTTAACTATGGAAATAATTTAATATCCCAATTTATTTCATTTAATACTTTTTAAAACTAATTAGAATATTTTATTAGTCAATATTTGATATTGTGTGTGATTTTGAGGACCAGTGAACATGGAAATTAAATTTTAATGTTTTTAAAAATATTAATATCATGCACATGATGTTTAATTATCAAATTTAATAAACCACTAATGTATTATTTGATCAAAATTATGAGATCTTTTTTGATTTCAGATGGTGGTTTTTAGCTTCTAAACAAGATAAACATGAAACATATCATACCCCTGGGTTTGGAAGGTTCTTTGGAGAATGTTTAAATTAATTATTTAATTAAATAATGGTACATTAATTAAATTTTTGAGGCCTATTATTGACTATAAATATATGGTTATGAAAAGATATTACCACTGGATACCTAATCCTTGAGAAATAGGGAAATGCTGGAGGAGTATGATGAGCCAGAGATTCGTAAGACCCAGTGTGTTTTCATGGGAAGCCCTATGTTGTTCACTTAGAGGTGGATGAGAGATTTAGATTGGGAATTGATTGATATAACTCCAGAGATATTACTATATGGGGGTATCCACCACTAAAAATTTATGACATCTTCTCCCATTATAGGGAGTAAAATTTTATATTGTAGTTTTACTAGATGGAATGTTAGGGCTAGTTTATGGTTTGATGGGTTATTGTACCAAATAAAGATTACTAGAGAAACTTTTATTTCTTTGAGTTTTTGGTGACACCCTTTTTCATTTAAAATCCCTTGGAAGAAGTCGCAAAACATGTGATCCATGTCCTTAGCCAATCCTAGATTATATCATTTCGGTCTTCATCTACAGTTCCCAAATGTCCTTAGTGTCAAATTTGGAGCACGTGAGACATAGTATAAAATCCATGTTCAATATTAACCTAAATTTAATAGATTTATTACATAAATGTACACATAATAAAACCTAGAATATCAAGAGGTAGAGATTCCATGAAAATTAGGTACGTATAATAAATGATTGAACATGGGGTATAACAACTTTATTGAAAAAATAATTTACACTATTCTAAAATTTCATGGATTTTATAACTATATTGGATAACCAAGGGACAAAATATAAAATGGGTGAGAAATAAAGACCTATAAGGGAATAATTTTTGAATAATTTGAAATATGTTAAACTAATGGAACATAAATTGTGTATAAAATGAGTATTAATTGAAATCATGATCATTAAGACATGATATGACATGATAATCATATCATGTTAAATGATGAAACAATCATAAAAAACTACATCGCAATCATTGCTAAATGATAAAAATTCTTGATATCATGGTTTAAAAATTCATATAATGTAATAATGGTCACTCCTTGTCCCATCATGAAATCTCATGACAGTAAACATTTCCCAATGCACTCGAGTGCTATATAATTTTGGATGCACCGGTCAAATTTGTTTCATACTCCAACTTAAGTATTCCAAATAGATCATACACAATGGATTAATTCAACAATATAAATTATTAAAAAGTCAATTATTTTTGAATAAAAATCTCAACTACAATAGAAATATGATTTCTAAGAAAAATAAAATTTCCATCAAAAATATTATTTATATTTTACTATATAACTAACAAGGTCATGATTCAACATTGGTCGACCCAGAACTGGTGACCCGAGCCAGCGTGCATCATGGTACGAAGGGTGTTCTTGACCCCCATGGGCTGGAAACTAGTGTCGGTCATCAAGATTTAACAGATGGAAACGATTTGGACCATAAATGGAAGATAAAAACACTAAACAATGATAATAAATAATAGTAGAGACGAGAAAAAAAAGACGTACATACCTCCTTGTGACCCTATAGGTCACCCCTTCCTCAATCCAACATCACGCTATGGCGACAAAATCCAAGAACGACACAACACTAAAAACAAAAAACAAAGACAAAACTATAGGCGTGAGTATTAAAACTCAGTAGGCATTCCCAAACAATCTATTCTCATATGAATTTCCTTTAAATAATGGATCAATAAATTTCATGTTTGTAATACAATGTATAGAACTAGGTTTTTCCACATTTTATTTAAAATAAATCACAATCCATTAACCTTTTTCATTTATTACCGTGTTCAAATTCATGAAAGATACATTAACATTTTACAAAGAAAGAATGTTTTTTTCACTTAAAAGGGAGAAAAAATGTAAAAAACACTCTTAAGTTATTTTCGGAAAACATTTTCAGAACAACTCATCACTTTCTCAAAGAGGTTACGCCACACATGGAAGCAGGGTCATCAACCACACAATAAGGGAAATAGAAAATTGAGCACATGAATAAATATCCAAAAAAGGAACTGCAATTATCTGCCATAGTCAAATAAGTTCTAAAATACATGGAAGAACCTAAGAGCTCGTGAATAGTCTAGATCATACTATACATGTGACTCATCCTGAAGTCATGCCTATTCTCAATGATGTCATAATGTCCGAACACTCAATGTTTCCCTACCTGGACTAAATGAGGGGCCCCATCCCATAGCAGAGAATCTTCCGTACTAAGGGAAACTATCCAGTGCATGTTCTAAAAAAGTTCAATAATAGATCACTAAAAATTTGATCGCTATGATGAGTTCACATGTCGATACTAAAAGAGTGGTGATCTTACAATTTCAAACAAGTATCCATCCACAAGTACATTCCACACACACATTCAACACACACAACAATGTCACCCCCAAGTCATTCTAAGGAAGACATCACTTGCCTTTCAACCATTTGGTCATAAGAAAGACCAAACTAGTGGACCACTCATAACATATAACTCAACTAATGAAAGGGGACCACATCCATGGGGAGTTTTTTTTGAGATAACTAGTTTTACAAAAGATCAAACTAGACTTCACCTGATTTTTGCATGCCAAACCATTTCTTAAGAATCACACAAACACCACTTTGAAAACGAAAAATAAACTTTGAACCCCATTAATGAAACCCAAACCCAAATTTTAAATCTAAAACACATTCACATTGGGAAAAGATTAATTTCATCAAGAAATTGATTTGAAAAAAAATCAAACAATTTATTTCCACACATTATAGGAAATAAACCACTCCAATTCAAGATATATCATTTTAATAAAGGTTATATGTTAATAATATATATTAAAACTAGGTGAAAAAATGCATGAAATAAATGATTCTTAAATTTAATGGTTAATTAATAGAGATCCTACCTCAAAGAAGGAAGTAGACCAAGCCGAGAAAGTTTGACTCTTGAAGAATATGAAAAAAAAACATTCATACTAGCACACACATAAATTATCATACATATATATACCATTAGTAAATTAAACATATTCCCCACACCATGAGGGTATATGTGTAAGGAATATATATATATATATATATACAAACATACTTACCTATGTATATGTGTGTGTGCATCACCAAGGAGACACCCAATATCTAATTAATTTACCTAGAGGAACCAATGTTATTTATAAGCAACTGACCATTCATGAAATCATGATGTAATGAAACATTATTTTAAACTGAGCATTACCAAATGGACCTTTTTGTTTTTTCACACAACAAATACATTTACCAAAACCACTTCAAAAGCCATTTTCTATAATATGAAATCTCATTTTCGTTAAAAAATTTACAACCAGGCCTCAAAATTTATATATTTCCTTCATAAACAAATTTTAGGAATTTTACAATGAACTAACATCATTTAAAAAACAATGAACCATTAAAGTTACCATGATTTTAATAAAACACAATTTTCTATAAAAAACATCTTTCAATTTCAAAAACACCAAAACCTTATTTCAAATTCATTTACCCTTACTTAATCAATTTATGAAACCCCATTCAAATTATCACAAGGAATAATTTTCAATCCAAACAATTTTATTGATAAATACCTCTTTTTAAAACCCACACACAAATCAATGATCACACAAAAAGGCATTTCACATCATTTTCATAATTTCCAAATCACAATAAAAGAAGAAAAACAAAAGTCAACATGCCTAAATGATCCATTCCCTTTGTAAAATCCCAATATCAATGAATTCACATCTCAAGGGGCTTTGAAAACAAATTTCACACCTTTTTCATAATCCTTAAATCACATATATGATGTACCCTCCTGAGGAACACATGAAAACATAACCATATGCTTAAGAAAATCTTCTTTTACCACATAATCATTTAAAAAATCTTTTGAAATATATTTCGTACCACATAAAACATCTAATTTCTCTATTTAAATCCCAAATGACATTTAACCAAATGCATTTGACACATGTACACCTATACATAATTGAAGACTCACTTCAAAATATACTTTTAACATATTATACTCCCAAAAAATACACCATAATAAATTCACTAAGTGATTAAAAAAATAAGGTGGTAGCATGAATAAACATGAACAAGAAACACTTCAAAAACTATTTTTACATGTTAAAATAATCTGTAAACATCATAATGATCTAATTAGCTATCTAATAAAGAATCTAATAAAGGAAAAATAATATTTAATGCAAAAAATCACCAACTTATTATAACAAAATGAAAATAGATATAAATTCTTACCTCAAAGGCATGTGATTGTGATGAAACTATTGAAGGAGAATTATTAAGCTTCTACAAACAAACATAAAACCCTATACCTTAGGTAACATAGAAGGGAAATGGATTTTTTCTAGCTATAAGATGGGATCATTACACGAGGGTGGTCACCAGAGGGATAGGGTGCGCTAGAGGAGGTTACGTGAAAAAAGAGGGGTGTCGCCAGATGGGGACACAAAGGAGAGGTGGAGGCCACCAGACTGGAGGGGAGGGAAAGGCGGAGGGCTCCTCACACCACTGGAAGGTTGAGAGTGGAGAGGAAATGTGCGCAGTGTGGGAGAATGAGGGCGGGGGGGGGGGGGGGGGGTCATGACACCATAGGGTTTTTCCTTCATTTTTGTTTTCAAATATTCGTTTTTATTAAATTTTATCTTATTATTTTCACTTATTTTTAATTAATTTATTTAGTTATTTCAAATGTCGATCAAACTCAATGCTCGGTATCGTTAAGCATGTGGTTGAGTGAACTCTACTCAACCCTGCCTTCTAGCACGGACCACATTTAAATCTAAGTTGCGTGCTTACTGAATAGTTTTATAACTCATGCGCATGTCGAGCATCATCCAGGTCATAGGGTGACAAAAAATATTCAATATATGGATTTAAATTCATAATAATATAAATATAATATAAAAGTTTAATATAAATAATTTCTAATCATGGGTCCTTTTAAATAATTATAATGTAAAAGCCTTATTATGTTTAAAACATTTTTCATACAATTGAATTTTTAATTCTATAAATAAACTTTTATTAAAATATGTTATAATGATATTTTAAATGTAATGAATTTTATTAAATATAAATAATGAATTTTTATTTTATCTGAAAATAAATTTAAAATATTAACTATTATTTTTAATTAATCCATTTTTCAAAGGAAATAAAAATACTATATAAAATGATATATTTTAATGTTCACCAATATATCTATATTTTTTAGGAAATCCAAAAAATTTACCAAAATATTATTTTGATGTGATGATAAATACTTGATTTTATTTTATAATCTAAATTTTTAGAAAATTATAGAAAACAATTCTAATATTTTAAAAAATATTTTTTAAAGAAAAGATCATTTTAAGAGAAAAAGAAAATTTCCAAAATTGTATGATTATTAACTAAACATTAATTTACATTTTTATATAATATATATATCATAATTTAATTGACCCTAATCATAACATAAAATTATATAGAGATATAAAAATATTAAAATTTAAATAATCCTTGTTTGTTTAGGTTCAGTGTTGCTTATTTCATTTGATATCGAACATGTTTTTTTTTAAAAACACTAGGTGTTACATTCTTACCTCCTTCAACAAATTGTGTCCTAACAATTTAAACAAGAAATCAGAATGAAACATTTTGAAAAATGTAATTATATTTATTTACAACCCACATTGTAAAAGGGGTTAATTAAAATTCAACTTGAAAATGGAGAAAAGGAACTATAAAGGTCATCACATAACTAGGTTTCCAAGATAGTGAACATTACTTGGAAGTGAAAACATAGACATAGAATATAACGAAAATACCAATATACTAATTTATTGTGATATAAAACATGGTAAGGATAAATTTAATGACCACAAAACCATAAATTTTTTATGGATTAAATGATCATCATGTCATTAAAATATGAAATTATTTTTGAAACAATATATTTTCTCTCGAGATAAGGAATTTCATATCATATAAACTAAGAATATAAAAAATACTATTTCATGACAAGTATAATTAATTTTCACTAAAATATAGTCATTCTCTATAAAATATGATAAATCAATGTGATTTTTTATACTTGAATTTGTAGAATAAATATCTAACAGATCATAGAATACACTAAAGAATAAAATAATATACATATTATCTCTACTAAATACAAAATGGATTGCATAAACTTAGATAATACCATCCCACAGTAGTCTAAAAAAACTACAAAAAACCTAATAGTTTAACATTGATCATTCATTAAATAAATACTCATATATAACACTAATAACCTCAAAATTGAGGTCTGTTTCTACCTCAAAGGATTTATCATACCATTCTTCTAACAACACAATAAATGTAAGAGGCTTCATCTCAGATAATCCAAATGGATTTATATTCTACAACAAAAATAAAATTTCTCCCAAAATATTTTTATTTACATTAATATAATAATAATATTTTATCCTAAAACATGTTTATGAAAATATCATATAAAAATTTCATAACATAATTCATCCAAAGTTGTTTCAACGATTTTGAACACAAAATTATCCTAAAATATTTCTCCCCTATAATATTCTAGTATGTCCCTATATTAATTACCTAGTATGGGTTATCAATCACTAAATCATGTTTTATTCTAAAATATAATTTTATCAGTAAATCACAATTATAGGTTATTGGTAAAATTCATAATAAATTTCATCTGCTTAAAGAAATACTTCATTGGAAAATCCATACAGGATTCATGATTATAATATCTGGAATGTAATAGATATATTAATTTTAGAACATAATTCTTAAATACCCCCTATATAAAAACTTTAATCATTAAACATCAACAGTTTACATATCATATTTGCTTCCTTATACAAAATCATTGACATAGATATGAATTATTATTGTGAAATAATATCCATAATAAATCATATTCAACTCATTCCTAGTACATTTATAGAATCAAATGGTGATTCATGGAATTATTGATGAATAATTTCTCCCTAAAATTTATATGGTATTTATTGAAGTAAAACCATTCCCTAACATAGATAAGATCAAATTACACTTAGTGTATAATTATTATAGTTTGAGAAAGAACATTCCCACTAAAATCAACATGGTATACATATTTAGTTTTTTGATGATGTAAAATAATTTTGGTGGCGACTAAATTGTCTCATAAAATATACAAGATATTATAATAGGGTAGAAATTGAAATACAAAACGAAAACCATAATTACTGAGTAGAGGATACAAATAATTCCGTCATCATGATTTATCTTAACAGGGGACATGGATTTTTTCATTTTTCATGGAGATTGATGATTCTCATCATGCTTCTCACCCCATTGAATAGAGAATTGTCTTTGATAATTACTAGCATAGACACAATACAACTTTAAACCATATAAGGTACATTAGATTGAAATTTATTTCCATCAATTATATTATCTAATTTTATAGGGAATCTTGTAACTATATTCCCAATCTTTCAACACATAAAACATCTTTTAGTCCCATTATGACATTTCCCATGTTGACTCCTTCTACACTTATTTAAAAAAGGAATGTTTTTTTCACTCCCTTATCTCAATATCCAATGAACATCCTTGAGAAGTGATCTTACTCTTCCTTGACATATTCAGGGAAAAATGTCCCATTTGTTAATTTTGATTTTTTATTTCTTTTTTGGAATTATCATAATATGTTCAACGTGATCTCCAACTGAATGGGGATCTCACTGGGGATGTCACCATATTACCCTTTACATTGTTAATTAACCTGATTTCTCTAATTTGAAGACATTTTTTATAAAAAAAAAATTAGGTAAGGTTATTTTTAAATCATTAAAAGAATAACGGGGAATCCAATTACATTAAAGTGATAAATTTTAATTTAAATTAATTTCTCAAATTAGGTATCATTAGGCTTCAATATAAATTATTCATGGTCTATTTTAGAACACATACTGTAATAGGAATTTTGTGTCCCTATAATATTGGTTTTTATTAATCCTGTGAATTTACCGATTCATATCCCCTGGGAGTGGAAACCCGATACATAGTAAATATCATTGTGTGTTCCAAGATACATCGAGCTAGGCCCAACACACCTTGTCAGAGTTGTTATCCATAGGTGAATCTATCTGAAACAATGTCCACATAAAGATTCCAGATATGGAATTATATTCTTAATAAAAATGTACTCTATTGTTACAGATATTTAGGGATGTTTTTTTACATTATCATATCCCTATTTAATTTCCTATTGTTTTCTAATCCTTTTCCAAAAAATTAACTAAAAAATTTATTGGATTCCAAAATCTAACAAACTTGTTCTCAATGAAATAATAAATCATAATTTATTACAAATAAGTACACATAATAAATATTGAATGATTGATATGTCTAGTGTTTTGGGGAGTTAGGTACATAGAATAACAGCATGAACCTAGGGTAAGTCATCATTATAGAAATCCCTTCGGTGCAAACCAAGGTGTTACCCAAATAAGAGGTAACATTCTTCTTCGAGTTCTTTTATGTTATTTCCATTATACACCCCAAACAATATTCTTTTTCCATGAATATGTTACAAAAGGGTATCCATAATATACTAGGATGTTTTTTTATAATGGTTACATGTAAACATAGACACAATTCAATCTAATGGGTAACAAACATATTTTTTTCGTTTACAGTTAACTATTTTCTCACTAAACGATGATTGCTCATTTTTCATTTACCGCCTCTCAAGGTGTAAATTATAATAAAATGAAATTGAACTATTTTATAAATTTTTTTATCATGTCTTTATACATTTTTAATTCATTTATAAAACACATCTTCAGACATTTCATTTTTTTTTTGTAAACACGAATTTTTTTTGAGGAAGCGTGGACTACAACCACCTCAAATCAATGTGATTAATTCACATAATACATGAAATGAGTTAAGCATGTTTTTACTAAAAATAAAATGATATATATGGTATAATAATTCTATTTGAATAATTATATATTTATATATATATATGTATTCCATTTACTATCATTATTTTAATACGATAATAAGACTGAAACAACGTTAATTTATATGTACGATCGACCTCTCCATGAATAGTATATTACATATCATACATATATATTATATAGATTATTATTGTAAAAATTACATGAATATAAACAATAATTATATTCTGTATTAAATTCTAGAAGTATAGATATAATTATAAGGAACAATTATATGACAAATTAAGACACATGTACAAAGAAAATTGGATATTACCCGAAGTAAAACCTTAACATATAATTCGTTACAACAAGGTATTATAATGTAATAAAAAAATATATGGTATTAGATATAATAATATACATCTATAAAATAATTATAATAAACATACATACATAATACAAGAATCAAGTTTGATTATGAAGAGAGTGATGATGATTGGTAATGGGATATTATCTCAATTTTTATTCCCATGAGATACACACTTTATTCACCACCAATTCCTTTTTTGTACTCCGTATAATGCACATTGATAAATTATATTATTATTATACATAAATTTATGTGTACATAAATAAAAATTTTATGTTATTTCGTTCATGGGTTTTATGTTTCAAATGATACCAAATTGGTAAAATAGTTTTATCTAAATTTTCATTCATTGAGTCTCATATTTGTTTATTCTCATAAAATATATTTCAAGGTATATATACATACCTTCTACATGTTATTTAATGAATCCCTCTATTTTAATGATATTTTAATCATCATTTATTTTTCTTTTCTTACATGGAGTGTATGATGATATGTTCTGATGTACTAAGAGTTTATTAAAATAATATCATTACTTTTCATGTTTTTTATGATTTTTCTTCCTTTTCTAAAATCATATAATCCTTATCTAAAAAAATCATTGATTTTCCTCTCATATTTTTATACATGATATATTCATGTAATGGTACCCTTTTTATACTATATGGTACATATGATTTGTTATTAATTTTTTTAAGAAATCCCAAAGATAACCTTTATTTGTTCATAAATATGATCTCCTTCAAAACCTGGTTTTCTAAAAAGGGTTTTCAAGAATATACAACTCATATCCTATAAACTATAAATGAAAATTTTTATCTTTGTTTATTCTACCATTATTTTCAATGATATCTTATAGTTTCATTTTGAAAAATGAATTTTTTTCTATCCTTTTTATATGTAAAATTAATGTTCTTATTACCTCATATGGAATGTATGGATTTACCATATAGAATTTCCATAAAGCATCCATCGCTTATTTAAATGGATATTTTTTAATATAATTTTTCAAAAATATTTTTCAATGAATTTACTTTCAAATCATTTTCATAGTTTCTTTATATGGTTTAAAATTATTTCTCAAGGAATTTATTTCAAATTTTTTTCATGAATCTATTATATGTTAGCAAGGAATGTTTTTTGACAACTATTTCCAAGATACTTTTATAATTTTTTAGGGGAAAATATTTTTCAAATTTATTTCAAGACTTGTTTATATGTTTGAAATAAAATTTCATGAAATGGATTTCAAAACATTTTCATGTTTCTTTTATATATTTTCATTGAAATTTTTTTAAATATTTTTTCAATAGTCTATTATGTTTTTGGATGTAAAATTATTTTCAAATTATTTTCATGATTAATTTACAATATTTCAATGAAATTTTTTTAAATATGATTTCATTCCTAATTTACAATTTCATACGAATTTTTTAATAAAATGGTTTTCAAAATGTTTTTAATTTTTTTATGTTTTTTCAAAGATAATTGTTTTCAAAAATATTTAATTCTCTCTTTATATTATTTCAATGAAATAAGATTCCAAATTTTTTTTAAAAGTTTTATTTATAATATTTAATGTTTACTTTTAGTTAAAAAAATTCAAATGTTTTTATGTATTACAAATATCTTTTTAAAATAATAAATGATATTTTTTTAAATAAATGTTCTAAAAATAACATAACTTTTTGTATTCCATCTAAGATGAAATATGTGGATTTTAATAATTCCATTTTTATAAATGATACTATGGTTCCATACAAATTTTTAAATATAATGGTTTATGTTTTTATATAATGATATTTATTAAATCAGTTTCTATTCCACAGTTATTATTGTTTTGAAACCCACGTTTTTCATAGGGTATGGTTTTAATGAAATGATTCTGAAATCTATAACTTTCCATAGGTTAGGATATGATTAAAAGTTTATGTTACCAATTTTGTTTCTTGATTTATGATGTGTTTTTTAATTTTATGTGTCACATGTATGTATCGTTTCATTATAATATGGGTGGGACATATATCTTCATCCAATGCATTGTGTAAATATTTATATCTCATGAGAAGATATGGAATGAATGAGAGATAAACCAATTTCAGTATTATTGGGTTGGAACAAGAAATGATGTTGACTTAGTATTAAATGGTTTGAACGAGAAGTGAACATAGTTTAATAATACAACACTAGAATAAGATTTGAACTCTGTTCATTAAAGGACATTTTATACTAATATATCCATTGATGTGATTCCTTGAAGAGTATAGACAACATTTTATATGGATATATGTAGGCCACAATTCCTTGTATTATTTATATTTTAAGGTTTCATGGATTTTGATCATAATTTACTTATGATTCATGTCAAATAAACTAACAAAATTTATTCCATGATTCATATTTATGATCATATCTATACATGGTATGATATTTTAATGTTATGATCACATTACCATACCACTTTTTTTTATTCCAACATATTTCCCTTTTTTAGCCTTATTGTGCTTCTAAGCTCACCCATTTTTATGTTTCATTCCCCATGTTGAGAATATATTTATTTTATATGATGTGTCTAAAAGGTTGACAGTCACAAATAACATAGTGAGAGATAATTTATCTCACCAATATATCAGTGCTTATGATTACATGTTTCCAAAGGCAGAACACTAATTTGGTATTTAGACATCTATTTTTTTAATTCTTTATATATTATAAAAAAATTAAATGTAATGTTATTTTATAAAATTGGAGGGCCTATATAATTGGTATTAGTGAAAAGGTTTAGTTATCATTTGGATGCTGTGATGAGGAAAAAATAGTGACAACCCTAATGAAATGTATAATAATATCTCTAAGGATTGGGAAAACTATAGGAAAATATCCAAGATATTTTCTAAAGGATTGAGTTGTATCGTCCTGGTTCCGGAAGCCACCCAGAGGATCCCCGTACCCAGTTGGTCACATGGCCTCAAGAGAATTTCCCCGAATGCTAGAGGATACCGAAAAGCAGGGTGGGTATTTGGTGTGATAGTGGGTATACTAATCCCTCATTGGAAGAGTACACAGCGGAAGTAAACAAATACCTACAAGAGTGGAATCTGTAATAATATCATACCAAAAACAAACAGCGGAAAACTGATAGAAATAACTGGAGAAGATATATATATGAAATGATGTGTGATATATATGTCTAGGAATGTAGCGAAACAAAGCACAACGCTGAAATATAGTTCAAAACCATGTACAATAGAAAAAAAAGTAATCAGATCAACAGAATCACAAGCCTATGCTTGGTTCAGTGCTCTCCAGCTCCACATCATGTCATGTACCAGAAGTAGAAGGGCACTTTCCCATGTCTATACCTTCATCAATATAATATTTTTTGGCCTAAAATCATGTCCCAAATACGGTGTGAGACTAATCCAAGTAGGAAACCACTACGAGATTTGTTCCTAATAGTCAATGAGTATATGGAAGGTAAAATTAAATAATTTATTAAAAAGGATGGTACACAATAGTAAAAAATCCATAGTTCAATATCAAGAAATAACTTGATAAGTAGATAAAACACAATAGGTAACTCTCTTGGTAGCACACTCTGTCTAACCCCTCAGGTCCTACCTAACAGGTACAACCAACCCATTGGGCAGTACACTTAGTCTAACCCCTCTAGTTCAGCTTAAGCATAGACTCTCTGAAAATAACTCACCATCAATTCCCCCTATAGTCTCGTATCTTAACTAAAGGCGCTATAGGGAATCACTTATGTCACATTCCCTTTGTGGCATGAATAAAGAACTACTGACACTCTGAGGAAGCACTCAAATTCAAATCCCATTGTGGTCTCACATTGTAAATTATAAAGAAACTCTGGAGAAGCCCATAACATCCATTATTCATATATTTTATACACCATGTTCTCACGACCCTGTGTAAGTCAAGTTAGTGTAACAGCACATAACTGCCAATGTAAACCTCAAGAATTACTTGGCATTAATTCTACAGTACAATAGCATAATAGAAAAACAGTCACACCGTCCTACATTACTAGGAATAAGAGAGTAAATAGCAGTATAAAAGGAAATAAAGACCTAAGGGTCCAAACATGCAAAACATGCATGGGAAATACATCGAAAGCACAAAAATTCACCCTATTCACAGACAATAATCATCTACTCATACATAAAAGCATAAAAGAGAAAAAATGATCTGAAACGGTAAATGCACAATACCCCGTTCATGGGTATTGGGAAATTTTGCACATAAAACACAAGGACTGTGTACAGAAAGGCACAAACCACCTACCTTGGTATTGGGAGATCAATAAACTTTAACCACAGGGCTTGAGTCACCTTAAAATTTCATAGATCAACTAAAACGTATAAAATTTTCAACCCACAATAACTCATGAAAGAGGATAAATCAAGCGATGGTGATATAGGATAAGAGAGAGCTCACCGATTTGATTGCAACCCAAAATTCGATGTTTGATTTAGAGAATGGATTCTCGATCAGTGGCTAACCAAAGATCCGTGATTGCTTGGTGCTCTCAGACGAACTAGGTTTAGAAGAAGACAGTCCATTCTGTCCAACGTGACCTTAGTGAGTTTAATAAATAAAATTCATGGCCTGTAATTTTGAAGTACACGACATTTACTCTCTATTTCCATACTCTGCTTTAGGTAGACTCCAGGTCATCCCACATGGCTGTGTTCAGGGTCGTTATAGGGACAACACACGGCTACCCGCGGTAACCAAGTACACGACTTGTACTCCTAAAGTAAACAGTGTGTACTTCAAAAAATTTCTAGAAACTCCTATTTTCTAAAAACCTCCAAAAAAACAAGAAAAACATACTTGAAAAGAAGACCCGAGTTCTTACAAACTTCTCCCATATAAATTTCATCCTTGAATTTCCCCAGCAAGGTAGCGTAGAAGAAGAAACCCTGAACAGCTCTAGCCATTGGGCTCATACATCGGTCACCCTCTCCCAAGTCTCTTCATGTACCCGCCCGTGCTGCCATAGCAGTCGTACCAGAGGAACAGACCGGCCACAGAGAACCTTTGTACTGGGATTGAAAACCTGGATAGGAAGTTCCTCAAAGGATGTGTCCACTTCCAACTCATCCTCCTCAAGTTGAAAGACATGTGATGGGTCTGAAAAGTAATGTTGAAACTGAGAAACGTTGAAAATATTGTTCAAATTCTGGTACATATGAGGTAAAATCAACCGATAGTTAACCACCCCGACTCCCTCCACCACCTGAAATGACCCGACATACCTCGGCGAAAGCTTACCGTTTCTCCTTATCCTCTTATTCCCAAACATTGGTGTGACACGCAAGAACACCCAATCCTCTACGTAAATCTCCAAAGGCCATCTCCACTGATCAGTATATGAAATCTATCGAGACTGTACAGTAGACATCCTCTTCCGAATTATCTCTATCTACACTGAGATCTCTTGGACAAAACGAGGTCCCAACAAAGCTTCTTCTCCTGCCTCTAGCCAACATAAGGGTGATCACCAAAGCCTACCGTACAAAGCCTCATAAGGTGCCATGCGAATAGTTACTTGAAAACTATTGTAGTATGCAAAATATACAAGTGTTATATGACTCTCCCAAGAACCTCCAAAATCCATGATGCATGCTCGGAGCATGTCATCAAGCACCTAAATCGTACACTCAAACTGGACATCTGTTTAGGGGTGGTAAGCTGTACTCAAAAGTACTTGGGTACACAAAGCCTTCTAAAGCACCTGCCAAACTCAAGAAGTAAAACATGCACCCCTTTCTGAAACGATGGAGTGTGGTACTCCATGCATATGTACAATCTCTTGGATGTACAACCATCCAAACTCATCAACACTGACAGTCTCCTTGATCCGAAAAAAGTGAGAAACCTTCGTGAGTCTGTCACTGACAACCCAAACTGCATCATTTCCTCGAGATGATCTCAGAAAACCGGTCATGAAGTCCATCACGATGTCATTCAACATCCACTCTGGAATAGGTAACTGCTATAAAAACCCTTCCGGTTGCTGATGCTCTTCTTTTACCTGATGAAAGGTAGAACACTACATGGCGAAACCTGCAATGTCCCTCTTCATACCTGGCCACCAATACTAGCGGTGTTGATCACGATACATCTTGGTGACACCAAGATGAACTGCCCAAACTGAGGAATGAAAATCTCACATTAGATCCTCGCTTAGGTCTATTGGCACCCATACACACCCCTGGAAACGCAAGATCTCATCCTCACCTATGGTCCTTCCAAGAATAGGGTCCTCTCCTGACACACTCTCCCTTAAGACTAGGCCTTCAGAAACGAATAGTTGCCTCATTCAAACTCAGTCATGACAAGTAGAGGTAACAATTATGAAAGAAAAGAATGTTTGCCCCTGTCTATTTTGCACCTCCAAATGCATCTTAGAGAAAAAATCCATAAGCTACCACTAACTGCAAGCCTCCTGAATTGCATGTATCTGAGTCCTCATGCTCAGCGCATCAGCCTCTGCATTTCCTTTCCCAGGCATATATGCAAGCTCAAATTTAATGTACTGTAGGTAATCAACCCACCTTCAATGTCTCAAATTCAGATCATGTTGAGGGAAGATGTACTTGAGACTCTTGTGGTCGGTTAAAACCACAAAATTCCCCCACAGAAGATTATATCTCCAACAACGTAAGGCATGGACAACTACAACCAACTCAAGATCGTGAATCGGGTAGTTCATCTCATGTGGTCACAACTGTCGAGACCCGTACGCAACGACTCCTTCCCCCTGCAAAAGAAAAGATCACAGCCTAATACCTAAAGCATCACAATAAATAGTATAGATCTTCCACTGCTCTGGAAAGACTAGTATTGATACTGAATTAAACCCCCCTTTAGCTCTTGAAAGCATGACTCACAAGAATCAGACCACATGAACATCGCACTGTTCTTATTCAGACCTGTAAATGATGTTTCTAAGGGTGATATGTCATGTATGAAGCGTTTGTAGTATCCAGACAGCCCTACGAAAATATGAACCTCTAATACATTTTTCGGGTGATCCCAATAAACTATTGTTCTCAAATTCTCTAGGTCTACTGATACTCATGTCTCTGAGATAACATAATCTTGGAAGTAAATCTGATCCATCCAAAAGTGAAATTTTGAGAGCATAGCATATAACTGATTCTCTCCTAGTGTACTCAAAATGATCTCAAGATGTGTAGCATTGTTGTGTCGAGTGTGAGAGTACAACAACATATCGTTCACCAAGACCACGATGAAAAAAAAATCCAATTTTGGATGGAACACTTGGTTCATCAGTGCCATGAAAACCTCAGGAACATTCATGAGACCGAACGGAATAACCATATAATTTTATAGAACATACCTACTCCGGAAGTCTGTGAGAGGTATATTAGAAGGTATAACACACAACTAAAGATAACCGGACATCAAGTCAATCATAAAGAACACCTGGGCTCCTAGAAGCTGATCAAAGTGATCATCAATCCTTGGTAAGGGATATATGTTCTTGACCGTCAACTGTTTCAACTTTCGATAATCCACACAAATCATGAAGGTGTTGACTACCTTTTTCGTAAAAAAGACAGGTGAAACCCAAGGATAAGTACTGGGTCAAATGAATCCCTTTTCCTGCAACTCCTCGAACTGCCTCTTAAGCTCCAGTAACACTAGTGTAGCCATCCTGTAAAGAGGAATGAACACTGGTTCCACCCCTGGAACGAGCTCAATAGAAAAGTCCAGCTATCACTCTGGAGTCAAAACTGATATGACTTATGGAAAGACATCCATGAAATGATCCACCACTTGAAGAAAGTATAACTGAGAAGTCCCCTGATCATCCAAATTAAAACTAGAAATCTGGGTTGTAACTCCTCCTAACCCATGATTCTCTGGACCCGCTCTACTTTAATGGACATCCCACTCATCCTTATAAAGGAAATATATGCCCCCTGGTGAGGTGAAACTCACCCTATATTGATTACAGTTGGTGATGGTCAAGACGGGAACTAGCAAGTCCATTCCGAGAATAACATCATATCCTGCCATCTATAGGATATAGAGATCCCATCGGAAGTGAAAACCACAAACCTATAGAGTTTAATACTTACACTAACATACACTCGCCATTCTGGTCCCCAACGGATTGTCTAGTGCCAAGAAAGCAGTAGAAGAAAAGATTTTTAGCCCTAGGATCTCCACAACCAAAATAGATATAAAGCTATGTAAAGCCACTGTATCTAAAAGAGAAGAAGCTAAAACTAAGGCAAATAAGGTCGTACCTCGAACTGTAGAATGTCCAGGATCCTGCTCTTTCTAGGTCTGCTCCACTACAAAGGTCTATCCTGCTCCATAGCCCTATGATCCTGCCTGACCACTCTGAGCTGATCCACTCTACTGTCACTGAAGGACCAGCGAATGAAAACCATGACCACGACATTCAACATGGACTGAATGGCCATAAGAACTCTTGTTCCCTAACTAGTGAGAAACTTGTGGTGTTTCTTCTAAACAATGAGTTATACAAGAACCCATGTCACCAGCTCTCTGGTGATAACATCTGACAAAAACACTGAAGGTGACCCAACTTGCCTTATGATCGTCACTCCACCGGGTCTATCGGGTAGTCTGGGCTATTATGCCCAGTCTTCCCACAGTGGTAGCATACCAGCCGGCTACCATAAAAGTGTCTCGCCTCCTTGAATAACAGTGCTAAGACTCCCAGCGGCGCTTCCTACTATCAGTAGGAGGGATGCTAATTCTAAATGTCTAGCAGCTCGGGCTCACAACTCCGGAATCCCTCAGATTGTACTATGTGGTCAGCGCCTGGTTGACGATAGAAGTGATAGAAGTCAACCGGAAGATGTTCACATGAGATCGGATGTCGTGCCTCATACCATCCATGAACATCCTTTCCATGAATAACTGATCACCTCTTAAAAATGAATGAAGTGCAAAAACTCGGTAAAGTGGGAGGAATACTCCATAATAGAAAGAGTACCATTCTCTAGACTCATAAACTATCGGGCTCGATCGTCCCTCATGGTCTTTGGATATAAGTAGTCATAGTATATAGCATCCCGTCTTTTTATAACATAACTTTTCATTCCATTACATGGAACTGAGTATCTTTAAGGTTTAGTGTCTTGGAAACAAGGAACATAAAACATGAAACAAAAAAAAACATTCTTCTTAAACACTTGAAAGGCTTCTACTCATGTTCACCCTAGGCTCATTACTGCATCTCATAACCTGGGGACATACATCAAAAGGAAGGGTGAGCATAAGGCCCAGCAAGGGAAACAAGTGAAACATTTTACATATGAACTTGAGATACATCAATAAAGTCATGAAAAGAACTTTAATGCATGAAAATGAAATCATGAGGCATATCATAATAAAAATAAAACTTTTTCATAACATGAAGATGTGGCTGCAACATTTAATATTGACAATCGTTTCGTTTCACCAAGGTCCATCCCCAAGGTGTCGTTAAAAATTACCAAGGTTATTCACCAAGGCGTCGTTAAAATGGTCATCTCTAGAGATTAAGTCTTTACCCAATGCATTGGAGCGCTATCAGGGCGCACCCTTAAATTTGACTTTATTATCATGTGAGCCACATATATCATCATCAAACATTTCATAAATAACCCATATAGCATAAAATAAATGGGTTTCATTTCATAATCATAACGTTTTAAAAACTGCTTTAAAGACATGATTTTTACGTCACTTTAAAACCCACAGAAAAGGAAGGTGGGTCTCATGTATGTAAATCCCAGAATTTAAAATAGAACATTTTGGTATATATGTGAATACCCCTTTAGAAGAAAGAGCTTTGAGTATTCACTTAATAAAATAAAAGGACTTTAGAAAAAGAGATAGACATTTTGAGACAGAAATTCTGCAGCATAACGGCGATGTTCCGAGGTTTTAGAAGACATTAAAAGAGAGGTAAAATGGGTCAAACATTCATAAATGACCCATAAAATAGTACATGGACAGAATAAGAAGGATACATGATCATGGTAATGAGATTTCAAGGACATACCATTTGAAATTAAAAACATGGAAGGAAGAAAAAAAATTAGATTTCTCTTATGAAAGTTCGGCAGCCTAACGGCGTTACTTAAACCTCAATAAACAATGATTTGAAAAGATCAAATAGGATCTCTAATCATGTGAACATAAGAGTTCATTATGATAGATATAGAGATAATTCCCCAACATAACAAAAAGGAACTTGAAAGAATTGACATGAAAGTAGAACTTCAAAATGAGAAGGGTGAAGAACCACTTAAAAATTCGGCAGCCTAACGGCGCCACTTAAAACATCAAAATACTGAATTGAAGAGATCAAATGGGGTATCTCATCATATGAAAATAAGAGTCCAGTATGATATATATAGAGATCATACCCCAATATAACAAAAAGGAACTTGAAATAATTGACATGAAAGTAGAACTTCAAAACGAGAAGGGTGAAGAACCACTTAAAAATTCGGCAGCCTAACGGCGCCACTTAAAACCTCAAAATACTGAATTGAAGAGATCAAATTGGGTCTCTCATCATATGAACATAAGAGTCCAGTATGATATATATAGAGATCATACCCCAATATAACAAAAAGGAACTTGAAATAATTGACATGAAAGTAGAACTTCAAAACGAGAAGGGTGAAGAACCACTTAAAAATTCGGCAGCCTAACGACGCCACTTAAAACATCAAAATACTGAATTGAAGAGATCAAATGGGGTCTCTCATCATATGAACATAAGAGTCCAGTATGATATATATAGAGATCATACCCCAATATAACAAAAAGGAACATTAAAGACTTGAATGAAAATAGAACTTGAAAACGAGGAAGGTGAAAGAATCCTTTAAAAATTCGGCAGCCTAACGGCGCCACTTAAACATTCTTAAAACGAATTGATGAGAGAAAGGGGGGGTCTCTCATCATATGAACATGAAATAGGCAGTAGGATGAATATAAAATAACATCCTCCAACATAAGAACATGGAGTATAAAAGAAAATACATAAAAGAGATTACTTGAAAAGAAAGAGAGAGGTCAGATCCCTTACCTTAAAATGTAACTCTTAAACCTCAAAGGGTGGGACCTTGAGGGCTTGGGGGCACCTTGGGAGGACTCCTTGGGAGGTAATGGGACCATAAATTCGTTGGGAATGAGTGGGGAGTCGAATGGATGAGAGGAGGGCTTGGTATTTATAGGGAAAGTGAGGGGACAAGGCATTAATGGCCAAGGGACACCTCACATGTGCTTTTCTCAAACCCATGTGCTCTCCCTTGTCATTTATCATGGAGTTAGGCCACATGGGCCCCCCAAAACAATAATTCATCACCCTTGGCCGGCCAACCCTCAAAAGATCTCATGACATCATCATGACACCGTTATGATGTCATTAAACATACCGAAACCCTAAAACTGTATTTTTACTATGCACTGAAAATTCAACTTTCTCAGAAAAATCCCAAAATTTAACATTAACCAAATATCAATGCTCTGATTTCAAAAATGAAATCCATTTTATAAAAATAATTTTCTAAATATTTTTAATTTAATTTTTAAATAAAAACACTATTCATCGAAAATTCATTTTTTTCAGAAAAAACCCCAAAAATTACCATAACATAATATCGATGCTCTGAGTTCAAAAATAAAGTCATTTTGATAAAAATAATTTTCTAATTATTTTTAATTAAATTTTTAATTAAAAAACACTATTCACCCGAAAAAACTAATACTTGAATAATAATTAATGAAACCGTTATTTAACTATTTTATTGAATCACATTACTTAATCAAGGTGCCTAGATTATTTTAAAACTTTATTTAAGTGAGATTACTAATCCATTTGGTCATATTACTAATCCTAATCATAAAATCACTATTCATAATTTACTATTCATCAAAAATCAAGTTGATCTTATTAGACTCTAAATTTAGTACTGAACATAATTGCAGAAGACCATTTTTTGAAAATCATTACACATTTTTAATTATTTAGGGTTTACATAAACATATTTAAAATATCCTTTTTCTAAAATTCATCAAAAATATGCATACTATATTTATCCGGTCATTTCAAAATTCATAAACTTCATCATAAGAAGAAATCCCAATTTTTATTTAAAACAAGGATTACACAAGGTAGTTATGGTCTCGTTACATAACCCCTTATAATACCAGCATAGGACCTAAGAGTAAGGTGTGCTAGGGTGATAGAAGCTTGGGGCGGCTCAGTCAACATTGCCCGAGTAGTAATTTCTATCAGTTTGAACTTCTCACGAAGGCGATTTCGTTCCAGCTTCACATGATGAAGTTCGGCTTGGATTTGATCCAGAGCAAAGCCCAGTGGTGCTACCTCCTTCTCAAGCTCTGTTAGATGGGCTTCGATCGGTCCAAGACTACTAGGTGAGGCCATCGAATCTTCTTTCTATAATAATTAACCAAGATTACTTATATTTAGAGACAATAATCAAAACATTTTGTTCACAGCGGTCATGTTGACCGATGGTTATATAATAGTCAAAACCCACTGATCTCATTTTAATTATAATCATGTTTATCAAATAAAACATTTTTGTTGAGTATAACAATAACACATAAAATTAGGAAACAAAATTTATTTAAAAAATTTCGGGTCGTTACAATCTTCCCCCCTTAAGAAATTGCGTCCTCGCAAATTTAAAACTGGGTTTTGAAATTTCATTGAAAGTCCCACATCGGAAAAGGAGTCAGTAAAACTATTACTTTAAAATAAAGAAAGGGAAGTACAATGGTCACCCGAGTTAACCCACACTAGGGTTCCATGTAGGAAAACATGGACATGGAGGAAAAAACAAAGGGTCAAGTTCTGAGGGAGAGTGATAGAGAACATGATTAGGAGAAAGTTAACCATGAGAAAATCCCAAACTTATGATGTGTGTAAACGGTCTTTGATTACCTAGTAGGAAACGTAAACCAACAACATTTTTGTTTTACGTTTCTTTTCATAATTTTGAGGATTTCATTTACTACATAGAACAAAAACATAATAAAATATACCTACCTTCAAGTAGATTTTCATCCTTTAACAAGTCCCTACCAACACTAATCTTTTCTCCAAATGATGAGAATTTAAAAACACTTGGTCTCATAAAAGCACAAGAATCATCTTCTATAGAATCACATAATCTACAAAAGATTAACTATCTATTTCTTCTATCTTTAAACATTATCCCAAAAACAGAAAGGTTAAGGTAAAACAACTCTTCAAAAAGAAAGAATCCCATAGGAATGGAAACTACTTTTAAATCATCAAAGTTCCATGGTACTACCCAAAGTTCATCATAGACCATTCCATAAATAACGGTCCTTAAAATTCCTCAAAACAAACCAAACTAAGATTGAAACCCAAATACAATAAGGATTTGATAACATAGTCTTTCAAAACAACTTCATTGTTCATCTCCAGACAACATCAACCACTCCTAACATCTTATAAAAAAGTAGCTAACCTAAACATATTTTACCCAAGATAGGTTAGTCATTCCCATAAGTAACCTAAATTACTATAAGTTCACCTTAAATTCATCGATTCTTCAAAATATAAGTCAACCTTACTCCTCAATGAAAATACCGTAGTAATCTATTTACCTCGATCAAATATGGTTCCCAAAATAATGAACGTCTTCCAAAATAATAATCATATTTTAATCCCCTAATCATCCCTGTCATATTAATACGAAAATCGTCGCATTTCCTATCACATTGGTTGTCGGAACATGTTCTTCCATTTCCCACCATTAACTAAGAAGAGAAAGCATAATTAGGGGCTTAAGTACTTAGCTAATAATCATGAAAAGGAACTGAAAACATATAAGGATAACTTGTATATGAAAGGTATACCCTAAGTTGTGATCTCCTAGGTTCCCATCTAGGTTATGAATGATCATATATTATTATGTGAACCTTTATTTTATTTTATCTTTGTTCCTTTAACAATGGTTCATACCAAGCTTATGAATTTACCAAAGCATATCCCCCGGGAGTGTCGTAACCAAGAGTGCAGCAAGGCCCGTTGTCGTGTACCAGTTCCCGTTCGAGTCTAGATCAAAGCGGTGTTTTCGGGTTTTACCCCTATGTACATCTGTGCCAGAGCCACCTCTACCTGCTCGTATCCAGACAGGGATGTATTTGCTTGGAAACCCCTTACTCAATACTCACCAAAATACCAGGAAGATTTCCTATATTAAACTTTTCTATAGGGTTCCTCCTAGAGTTTTCATATCCTAATTTCCACAAATAACTAAACCATCCTTTGATACCAACTATAGCATCCCGTCTTTTTATAACATAACTTTTCATTCCATTACATGGAACTGAGGATCTTTAAGGTTTAGTGTCTTGGAAACAAGGAACATAAAACATGAAACAAAAAAAACATTCTTCTTAAACACTTGAAAGGCTTCTCCTCATGTTCACCCTAGGCTCATTACTGCATCTCATAACCTGGGGACATACATCAAAAGGAAGGGTGAGCATAAGGCCCAGCAAGGGAAACAAGTGAAACATTTTACATATGAACTTGAGATACATCAATAAAGTCATGAAAAGAACTTTAATGCATGAAAATGAAATCATGAGGCATATCATAATAAAAATAAAACTTTTTCATAACATGAAGATGTGGCTGCAACATTTAATATTGACAATCGTTTCGTTTCACCAAGGTCCATCCCCAAGGTGTCGTTAAAAATTACCAAGGTTATTCATCAAGGCGTCGTTAAAATGGTCATCTCTAGAGATTAAGTCTTTACCCAATGCATTGGAGCGCTATCAGGGCGCACCCTTAAATTTGCCTTTATTATCATGTGAGCCACATATATCATCATCAAACATTTCATAAATAACCCATATAGCATAAAATAAATGGGTTTCATTTCATAATCATAACGTTTTAAAAACTGCTTTAAAGACATGATTTTTACGTCACTTTAAAACCCAAAGAAAAGGAAGGTGGGTCTCATGTATGTAAATCCCAGAATTTAAAATAGAACATTTTGGTATATATGTGAATACCCCTTTAGAATAAAGAGCTTTGAGTATTCACTTAATAAAATAAAAGGACTTTAGAAAAAGAGATAGACATTTTGAGACAGAAATTCTGCAGCATAACGGCGATGTTCCGAGGTTTTAGAAGACATTAAAAGAGAGGTAAAATGGGTCAAACATTCATAAATGACCCATAAAATAGTACATGGACAGAATAAGAAGGATACATGATCATGGTAATGAGATTTCAAGGACATACCATTTGAAATTAAAAACATGGAAGGAAGAAAAAAAATTAGATTTCTCTTATGAAAGTTCGGCAGCCTAACGGCGTTACTTAAACCTCAATAAACAATGATTTGAAAAGATCAAATAGGATCTCTCATCATGTGAACATAAGTGTCACGAACCAACCCGGGTCGACCCTGAACCGGTCACCCGAGCCGGTCCGCGACATGGCCCGAGAGGCGTTCCCGATCCTCCCGGGCTGGCGACAAGCGCCAGGGCATCAACAGAGGCTATGGGAACGATTTCTCCCATTATAAATAAATAAGATAGTGAAAATGATACAGAGCAGCACAGAAAAGATAAACCAAATAAAGTGACTAAACAGGAACAAACAAGAATCAAACTAACCAAACACGACGTGCGAACAAACTCCGTGCGACCTCGCAGGTCGCTCTCCGACTCAACGATCAAGCGTCGCCCTAGGCGAGCGCACTCAAGCTATAGCCTCCACAAACACTAAAAACAGAAAAGAACTATAGGCGTGAGTATTAAAACGCAGTAGGCTAGCCCGATATCTATTCCCAATGCACTACCTTTAAAATAAAAGAAACATCATTTCAAGTTTGAACTACAATTTATAAAAGTATGTTTTTCTAAGCATTTTACTTAAAAACAAAGTACGAACCATTGCCCTTAGCCATTTCAAAATTTCGGGTTCATTTCATTAGTGTCAATGACATTTTAGGAAAGGGGGAAAGTGATGTTTAAATTTTCCAAATTTGTGCAAAGGGGATTAAACTCTTTTATTTGAAAACAATTTTTAGAAACCTAATCAAAAGCAATTCACCATTTTCCAAAGAAGACAATACACCAGAATGCACAAAGTAAAACACACAGCAAGGGCAATGTAGGTATACATGTGAGCATCATAATCATTACTGCAATCTACAAAAGCTGAATAGACATGGGTGAACCTAGGAGATCGAGAATAAACCTGAAGACACCAATACATGAGAAATCATCCTTATCGACATGTCACGATGAAATCATAACGCACAATACGCTCGACCATCCACTCACAGGCAGGTCAAGGGAAAATCCCATAGTAATAAACCCAATATATCCACCTACTATGGGCCACTGGTCAGTACCATAACCTACCAGTGCAGCAATCGTTCTTAGAATATTCTCTCAATATGCCAGATTCCCATGTCTCAAGAGTTTGAAAAAGGGGTGAGCCAACTAATGCCAACCGAGCATCCAATCATATACATATATATATATAAAGCACAACAGGCATCACCCGAGTCACTCCGTGGAACAACCTCATGCCTTTTACTACTCAAGTACCCGGGAGCCTCTAAGCGCGGCCTCCCAAACAATTAATTTCAACCAAGGCATGAGAGTCGCCCTAAGAGGGTTTTTATAAAAAAAACATTTCCATCGCTTTCCATAAAGTGTCAAACGGGCATTTAATACAGTTCACAATTACTACCAAAACCAGTTTAAAACTATTTGAAGAACCCACAAAACACTACTTCACAGGTTGCCAGTATTTTTATAAACCAAACCAAACCATTTTCTTTTCCAAATAAACTTTAAGAGCCAACCGGGCAATTTCTCAAACGAACCAATGTATTTGTTCACGCTTCAAAAGAAATCATTTCTCATTAAACCAGAACTCTATTTTATATTCCGTGAATTATGTTTAAAAGCCAAACGGGCATTCTTTCATTATTGGGTGTCCGCTCGTCAAAAGGATGTTTCATGTGTCGTGTATAAAATAAACGGCTCCTTGTGACATTAAATAACCATTTAAAAATTAACCATCTTACATTAAAAATAATTATCGTATATTATCTCATATTTATTACAATTAATAAAATGTTGATTTTGAACAATTAGGGTGCGCAAACAGCATGAAATAATATAACTTAAATTTTAAAAGCAGTGCAAAGGGAACCTACCTCAAAACCAAGCGTGCCGACACAACAACCTCGGATCCAAGGCGCGATGACACGACGTGTGTCCGAAACCACGTGACAAAGTCCGACACTCTGCATAGTCAGTACCAAGGACTCAGACACATACAAGAACTCACTAGATCATTCGAAACCAAGCGGCGGGAATAAACACTCACCTCGAAACTGAAGCGCGACGACGACGGAACCTCAAAAACAAGGCGCGGTGATGGCGCTCACTCGGAAACGCCCTGCGCGGGTCCTAAAAGTCCTAAGCCAACAAATAAAAACCCACGATCAATAAGAGTACGATGATAATAATAAAAATAAAGATAATAATAATAATAATAATACTAATAATAATAATAAGATTAGTAATAATAATAATAATAATAAATAGTAATAATAACAATAGTGATAATAATAATAATAATAGAATAATAATAATAATAATAATAATAATAATAATAATAATATTAAAATTAATATTAATAATAATAATAATAAAATTAATAATAATAATAATAATAATAATAATAAAATTAATAATAATACTCATAATAATAATAAAAATAAGAATAACAATAAGAATAATAAAAATAAAAATAAGACTAATAATAGGAATAATAATAATAATACTAGTAACAATAACAAAATAATAATAAGAAGAATAATAATAATAAGGATAATATTAATAAGAAGAATTATAAAAATAATAGAATAATAATACTAATAATAATAACAATAGTAATAAACAATAAAAATATAAGAGAAAAAAAAAAGAAACAAACCTGGCACGAGGGGGGGTGCTGGCTTGAGCAGGGAGCAAGCGGGGAGGAGGCCGGGACGCCGGCTGTGCGCGCTGAACGGGTGCAGCGGACAGGAGAAAAAAAAAGGGTTCGGCAGAGGGAAGCCGGGCAGGAGGCAGAGGCCGGGGTGATCCAGGTGCGGCGGCTGCTACTGCGGAAGGAGGAAGAACTGGAGTGCGGATGAGCAGCAGGGTTGGGGCGCTGGGAAGAGGAGAAGCTGGATAGGGGAGTCGGCTGGGTTGGAATGGGAGGTGGAGGCCGGGTCGCACAGGAGAAGACGGGGAGGCGCTGCTGCTGTGTGCAGGAGAAAATGGGGAGGGTGAGGGGGACCACGGCGGTGCTACAGGGGGCTGGAGCGCGTCCAGGAGTAGGGAGGTCCGGGCGAGCGCGGAGGGTCGGGAGTGAGGCGAGGGCCACTGTCGGGGCGAGAGGCGAGGGAGGGTGTTGTTCGGCGCTGGAGGACGAGGTCGAAGGTGGAGAGTCGTAGCAAGGCGGCTGCTGGCATGAGGCAAAGGGCGAGGCCAGGTCGGCTGCAGGGGCAGAGGGTGATGGGGTCCTGGTGCACCGAACAGGAAATCGAAGGGGGAGGGGAGCTCGTCACGCCACGCTATGGGGGAAGAAGGGAGGGATGGCGGCTGGGTGCGGGTCGGCCGAACCATGAGGGAAAGAAAAAAGAAAGGGGAGGGAGAGGGAGAGATGAGGGGTGGCGGCTGCAAATGGGAGAGAGACGAGAGTAGTAAAAAAAAGAAGCAGCCTGCTAGGGTTAGAGGAAAAGAGGGGGAATTATAATAAAAAGAAAAAAGAAAGAAAAGAAAATAAACAAAACAAAACCAAATCATAATAATAATAAATTACAATATTAATAATAACAATAATAATGATTAATGACAAACCATATTTAATAATAATTATACTATTATTCGCAGCGTTAACAATTTCATTAATTATCTATTTTTAACATAATGATAAAAATAATAATGATAATGATAATCATGGTGATAAAAACACAAATGATAAAAATATTCATTTCATCTTAAATAATAAAAATAATTATTAATTTATAACTATAGATTTGTGCATTAAATATAAAGACTCTATTTAATTTTTTTTTTCAAAGACAACGGGATGCGCAAAAACACCGGGCAGGGACGCGCGGGGCTTCCAGAACAGTCTCCGCTCACGCGCCCCACGACGTCGCGTCAAAACGCGCACTTTTTAACAAAAACTCAAAAATCTAATCCGAGACTGGACACGAACCCCAGCAAAAAATTCAAAGTCAAAGAAATCATAAAATAAAATAAACGTGCGTGTCGGGGTGTGACAATTCTCCCCACCATAATGCTTTCCGCCCCTGGAAATCCACCACACCAACCAGTCGATCGATCAACACCCAAGGATTCCACACAACACGATCCAACCTCTTGTCTCAAGAACATCATGCCGACTACCAACGGAACTAAGCCTCATTGCCCGAAATAACTCACCAACAGAGGGAGGCCCGAACGGCTCCCCACCATAAGAACTTGACTAGCATTTGATAACGACTTAAGAGAAAACCCAAAAGACTCATGGTGGGTCTCCCCACCATAAAGGACTGACCTCATAGCGGCCAACCAGAAAACTAACTTAGGCCAGAACCGGGCCTTACTCAAGCTATATATAAAAAGCACAGCAGACTATTTAAACCACCCACTCCCGTCCGAAAGGGATAGAAGCTTAAATGGATACTTTGCGCAACCAAAACCCTCACCCCATGGGCGAGGAGGGTGGGCCCAAGGATCAAGTCACTAAAACGACGACGTACGACTACTCACGACCCATCACTTCGGGATGGACACAAACCAGGGCCGCAACTGATTTACATCAGTGGCCCACGCAAAGTCACTGATCAGCAACTTAGATCCAAAAGGAACAATTCCCGACGTTACATGAGGGATAAGTCCATCGCGCACTTTGCGACAAGAGAGAACCACAACGACAGAGAAACCAGAGCAACAACACCAAAACTATCACACCACGACGATAGAGGCACGACTTTCACCAGACTCTTTAAAATTTCCCCCAGGGGGTTCCTGACTACGCGCCGGCTTCACTCCGAGACCTTTTGGCTGGAGCTCTGATGGATGAAGCATCTTCTGCCTCGCAGTCAGGTTCCGATAATCCCAACAAGAAACATACATATTTTGATCTGACAGATCGAAGTACAAGATTTTAAAATTCAAAAACATACCAGCATTGAAAGGCGAAGTTCATCAAAAGACCCACGACATTCCCATACATTTCAAACCCAAAACACCACCAGTACAACTACAACGATAAAAGATCCCTTAAACTGAAAGGAAACTTACACCAGGAACTCTGAACAAAGACCCAACAACACATTAATTCTGAGAAATTCCCCTGCGACGCTTTCTTGCAACGCCCCGACAAAATCGTCGCAAGTGACCCAGACGTCCACACGCCTGGCAGGGCTTCAGAGCGCTTGGGCACGATGACTTCTTGTGACCCCGCTTGCCACACTGATAACACACAATAATCTCTCGCTCTAAAGAGGTTGATGAAAGATCTCGAGGCCTCTTGATTCCACGAACTGATCCATCCACTTCCATTTGCTTACTCATTACCTTTCCAGAATCTTCACCAGTGCTCATAGGGATCGAAGGAGGGAGAACTACTTCGATCACTCCTGCCATCGTGGCTTCGACATGAAAAGCTTGTCTCGCCACATCGACAAAAGAAGTCAGGTTGGACTCTGACACCTTCGACTGCAGATCAGGGCGGAGACCCGCCTCGAAACGTCGAGCCTTCACGGGGTCATTTGTGGCATACTCTGAATCATAAGGTACTAGCTCCACAAAGCGATGGAAATATTCTAACACGGATCCGTCGCCCTGCTGCAGACAACACATCTCCATCCCCTTTCTCACCCTATCTTCCTCAGGGAAATATTGACGAATGAATGAGGCCTTGAAAAAATCCCAAGTAACCTCTTGAAGGGGCTTGTTCCGAGATACTGACTTCCACCACACCCACGGTGAACCTTCAAGCATGAAGGTCGCAAACTTGACCTTCAGCGACTCGGGCAACCCAATGAGGTTAAAGTCCCTTTCAACCTTCTGCATCCACTCCTCTACCACAGAAGGGTCTGCTTGACCATAGAATAGAGGTGGATCGAGCTTCCGAAACTCAAGCATAAAATCCTTAGATTGATCAACCGCACTACGATCACCCATCAAAGCTTCAATGGGATAACCGCTGGACAAGGAAAAGTCAAAAATCCAATCAAGGCCAACTCAACGAATGAAGAAAAACCTCAAAATCAAACACTGCATAGGTGACAAGCTCAAAATATGAGAAAACAAGTTATCATAACATCAAGAAATTTCTCTTTGAAAAAATCTTTAATTTAGAACAAGCTTAGTGGGTTAAACCTTCTCCATTGGTATTCTTTAGAGCCTCACTCACATGCATGTATCCATGCCACCCAGGGCATCCATCCATCATACCAGAAATCCATCCACATTTCCAACATACCACAATGCATGTGAGCACTCATCAGAACACCAAGGTCAAAACAAAGCAACTTCATTTTCCAAAAACAATTTATTCATACCACTTCTTTTAAAACAATCCACAAATTAAACATGTCATTTCAATCAACACTTTTTTTTTTCAAAACCAACTTTTTTTTTGATTCAAACCACTTTCAGAAATCAAGGGGAACTCAAAACAACTCAAACAGGGGACTAGTGTCAGTGGGTGTCTTGACCATATGGTTGGCGGCCATATGCCAAACACGTCACTAACACAGAGAGCCTTCTTGGACCATGCCCCTAGCTCTGCATGGCTTGCCAGGCCGTGCGGGTTAGGAGGACTAGTGGCCCAACTCCCTTTGTCGTATCCCAATCACAAAACCTTTCCATAAAAACCCAAACGAACCAATTAAACCGGACTTCCCATGGAAACCTGAGGATCAGTACGGGAAAGAGTTCGCGACGCTCTTCTCGCACCTACCCCTCAAGTCCCGACAATCCTACTCCATCTACCTTGACATCCCAAATAACAAAGGGCGCTCTGAATAGTGAGGTATGCTAAGAGCAAACCTCCTCTGATACCATTTTGTCACGAACCAACCCGGGTCGACCCTGAACCGGTCACCCGAGCCGGTCCGCGACATGGCCCGAGAGGCGTTCCCGATCCTCCCGGGCTGGCGACAAGCGCCAGGGCATCAACAGAGGCTATGGGAACGATTTCGCCCATTATAAATAAATAAGATAGTGAAAATGATACAGAGCAGCGCAGAAAAGATAAACCAAATAAAGTGACTAAACAGGAACAAACAAGAATCAAACTAACCAAACACGACGTGCGAACAAACTCCGTGCGACCTCGCGGGTCGCTCTCCGACTCAACGATCAAGCGTCTCCCTAGGCGAGCGCACTCAAGCTATAGCCTGCACAAACACTAAAAACAGAAAAGAACTATAGGCGTGAGTATTAAAACCCAGTAGGCTAGCCCGATATCTATTCCCAATGCACTACCTTTAAAATAAAAGAAACATCATTTCAAGTTTGAACTACAATTTATAAAAGTATGTTTTTCTAAGCATTTTACTTAAAAACAAAGTACGAACCATTGCCCTTAGCCATTTCAAAATTTCGGGTTCATTTCATTAGTGTCAATGACATTTCAGGAAAGGGGGAAAGTGATGTTTAAATTTTCCAAATTTGTGCAAAGGGGATTAAACTCTTTTATTTGAAAACAATTTTTAGAAACCTAATCAAAAGCAATTCACCATTTTCCAAAGAAGAAAATACACCAGAATGCACAAAGTAAAACACACAGCAAGGGCAATGTAGGTATACATGTGAGCATCATAATCATTACTGCAAGCTACAAAAGCTGAATAGACATGGGTGAACCTAGGAGATCGAGAATAAACCAGAAGACACCAATACATGAGAAATCATCCTTATCGACATGTCACGATGAAATCATAACGCACAATACGCTCGACCATCCACTCACAGGCAGGTCAAGGGCAAATCCCATAGTAATAAACCCAATATATCCACCTACTATGGGCCACTGGTCAGTACCATAACCTACCAGTGCAGCAATCGTTCTTAGAATATTCTCTCAATATGCCAGATTCCCATGTCTCAAGAGTTTGAAAAAGGGGTGAGCCAACTAATGCCAACCGAGCATCCAATCATATACATATATATATATAAAGCACAACAGGCATCACCCGAGTCACTCCGTGGAACAACCTCATGCCTTTTACTACTCAAGTACCCGGGAGCCTCTAAGCGCGGCCTCCCAAACAATTAATTTCAACCAAGGCATGAGAGTCGCCCTAAGAGGGTTTTTATAAAAAAAACATTTCCATCGCTTTCCATAAAGTGTCAAACGGGCATTTAATACAGTTCACAATTACTACCAAAACCAGTTTAAAACTATTTGAAGAACCCACAAAACACTACTTCACAGGTTGCCAGTATTTTTATAAACCAAACCAAACCATTTTCTTTTCCAAATAAACTTTAAGAGCCAACCGGGCAATTTCTCAAACGAACCAATGTATTTGTTCACGCTTCAAAAGAAATCATTTCTCATTAAACCAGAACTCTATTTTATATTCCTTGAATTATGTTTAAAAGCCAAATGGGCATTCTTTCATTATTGGGTGTCCGCTCGTCAAAAGGATGTTTCATGTGTCGTGTATAAAATAAACGGATCCTTGTGACATTAAATAACCATTTAAAAATTAACCATCTTACATTAAAAATAATTATCGTATATTATCTCATATTTATTACAATTAATAAAATGTTGATTTTGAACAATTAGGGTGCGCAAACAGCATGAAATAATATAACTTAAATTTTAAAAGTAGTGAAAAGGGAACCTACCTCAAAACCAAGCGTGCCGACACAACAACCTCGGATCCAAGGCGCGATGACACGACGTGTGTCCGAAACCACGTGACAAAGTCCGACACTCTGCATAGTCAGTACCAAGGACTCAGACACATACAAGAACTCACTAGATCATTCGAAACCAAGCGGCGGGAATAAACGCTCACCTCGAAACTGAAGCGCGACGACGACGAAACCTCAAAAACAAGGCGCGGTGATGGCGCTCACTCGGAAACACCCTGCGCGGGTCCTAAAAGTCCTAAGCCAACAAATAAAAACCCACGATCAATAAGAGTACGATGATAATAATAAAAATAAAGATAATAATAATAATAATAATACTAATAATAATAATAAGATTAGTAATAATAATAATAATAATAAATAGTAATAATAACAATAGTGATAATAATAATAATAATAGGAAAATAATAATAATAATAATAATAATAATATTAAAATTAATATTAATAATAATAATAATAAAATTAATAATAATAATAATAATAATAATAATAAAATTAATAATAATACTCATAATAATAATAAAAATAAGAATAACAATAAGAATAATAAAAATAAAAATAAGACTAATAATAGGAATAATAATAATAATACTAGTAACAATAACAAAATAATAATAATAAGAATAATAATAATAAGGATAATATTAATAAGAAGAATTATAAAAATAATAGAATAATAATACTAATAATAATAACAATAGTAATAAACAATAAAAATATAAGAGAAAAAAAAAGAAACAAACCTGGCACGAGGGGGGGTGCTGGCTTGAGCAGGGAGCAAGCGGGGAGGAGGCCGGGACGCCGGCTGTGCGCGCTGAACGGGTGCAGCGGACAGGAGAAAAAAAAAGGGTTCGCCAGAGGGAAGCGGGCAGGAGGCAGAGGCCGGGGTGAACCAGGTGCGGCGGCTGCTGCTGCGGAAGGAGGAAGAACTGGAGTGCGGATGAGCAGCAGGGTTGGGGCGCTGGGCAGAGGAGAAGCCGGATAGGGGAGTCGGCTGGGTTGGAATGGGAGGTGGAGGCCGGGTCGCATAGGAGAAGACGGGGAGGCGCTGCTGCTGTGTGCAGGAGAAAATGGGGAGGGCGAGGGGGACCACGGCGGTGCTACAGGGGGCTGGAGCGCGTCAAGGAGTAGGGAGGTCCGGGCGAGCGCGGAGGGTCGGGAGTGAGGCGAGGGCCACTGTCGGGGCGAGAGGCGAGGGAGGGTGTTGGTCGGCGCTGGAGGACGAGGTCGAAGGTGGCGAGTCGTAGCAAGGCGGCTGCTGGCATGAGGCAAAGGGCGAGGCCAGGTCGGCTGCAGGGGCAGAGGGTGATGGGGTCCTGGTGCACCGAACAGGAAATCGAAGGGGGAGGGGAGCTCGTCATGCCACGCTATGGGGGAAGAAGGGAGGGATGGCGGCTGGGTGCGGGTCGGCCGAACCAGGAGGGAAAGAAAAAAGAAAGGGGAGGGAGAGGGAGAGATGAGGGGTGGCGGCTGCAAATGGGAGAGAGACGAGAGTAGTAAAAAAAAGAAGCAGCCTGCTAGGGTTAGAGGAAAAGAGGGGGAATTAGAATAAAAAGAAAAAAGAAAGAAAAGAAAATAAACAAAACAAAACCAAATCATAATAATAATAAATTACAATATTAATAATAACAATAATAATGATTAATGACAAACCATATTTAATAATAATTATACTATTATTCGCAGCGTTAACAATTTCATTAATTATCTATTTTTAACATAATGATAAAAATAATAATGATAATGATAATCATGGTGATAAAAACACAAATGATAAAAATATTCATTTCATCTTAAATAATAAAAATAATTATTAATTTATAACTATATATTTGCGCATTAAATATAAAGACTCTATTTAAATTTTTTTTTCAAAGACAACGGGATGCGCAAAAACACCGGGCAGGGACGCACGGGGCTTCCAGAACAGTCTCCGCTCACGCGCCCCACGACGTCGCGTCAAAACGCGCACTTTTTAACAAAAACTCAAAAATCTAATCCGAGACTGGACACGAACCCCAGCAAAAAATTCAAAGTCAAAGAAATCATAAAATAAAATAAACGTGCGTGTCGGGGTGTGACAATAAGAGTTCATTATGATAGATATAGAGATAATTCCCCAACATAACAAAAAGGAACTTGAAATAATTGACATGAAAGTAGAACTTCAAAACGAGAAGGGTGAAGAACCACTTAAAAATTCGGCAGCCTAACGGCGCCACTTAAAACATCAAAATACTGAATTGAAGAGATCAAATGGGGTCTCTCATCATATGAAAATAAGAGTCCAGTATGATATATATAGAGATCATACCCCAATATAACAAAAAGGAACTTGAAATAATTGACATGAAAGTAGAACTTCAAAACGAGAAGGGTGAAGAACCACTTAAAAATTCGGCAGCCTAACGGCGCCACTTAAAACCTCAAAATACTGAATTGAAGAGATCAAATTGGGTCTCTCATCATATGAACATAAGAGTCCAGTATGATATATATAGAGATCATACCCCAATATAACAAAAAGGAACTTGAAATAATTGACATGAAATTAGAACTTCAAAACGAGAAGGGTGAAGAACCACTTAAAAATTCGGCAGCCTAACGGCGCCACTTAAAACATCAAAATACTGAATTGAAGAGATCAAATGGGGTCTCTCATCATATGAACATAAGAGTCCAGTATGATATATATATAGATCATACCCCAATATAACAAAAAGGAACATTAAAGACTTGAATGAAAATAGAACTTGAAAACGAGGAAGGTGAAAGAATCCTTTAAAAATTCGGCAGCCTAACGGCGCCACTTAAACATTCTTAAAACGAATTGATGAGAGCAAGGGGGGGGGGTCTCTCATCATATGAACATGAAATAGGCAGTAGGATGAATATAAAATAACATCCTCCAACATAAGAACATGGAGTATAAAAGAAAAGACATAAAAGAGATTACTTGAAAAGAAAGAGAGAGGTCGGATCCCTTACCTTAAAATGTAACACTTAAACCTCAAAGGGTGGGACCTTGAGGGCTTGGGGGCACCTTGGGAGGACTCCTTGGGAGGTAATGAGACCAGAAATTCGTTGGGAATGAGTGGGGAGTCGAATGGATGAGAGGAGGGCTTGGTATTTATAGGGAAAGTGAGGGGACAAGGCATTAATGGCCAAGGGACACCTCACATGTGCTTTTCTCAAACCCATGTGCTCTCCCTTGTCATTTATCATGGAGTTAGGCCACATGGGGCCCCCAAAACAATAATTCATCACCCTTGGCCGGCCAACCCTCAAAAGATCTCATGACACCATCATGACACCGTTATGATGTCATTAAACATACCGAAACCCTAAAACTGTATTTTTACTATTCACTGAAAATTCAACTTTCTCAGAAAAATCCCAAAATTTAACATTAACCAAATATCAATGCTCTGATTTCAAAAATGAAATCCATTTTATAAAAATAATTTTCTAAATATTTTTAATTTAATTTTTAAATAAAAACACTATTCATCGAAAATTCATTTTTTTCAGAAAAAACCCCAAAAATTACCATAACATAATATCGATGCTCTGAGTTCAAAAATAAAGTCATTTTGATAAAAATAATTTTCTAATTATTTTTAATTAAATTTTTAATTAAAAAACACTATTCACCCGAAAAAACTAATACTTGAATAATAATTAATGAAACCGTTATTTAACTATTTTATTGAATCACATTACTTAATCAAGGTGCCTAGATTATTTTAAAACTTTATTTAAGTGAGATTACTAATCCATTTGGTCATATTACTAATCCTAATCATAAAATCACTATTCATAATTTACTATTCATCAAAAATCAAGTTGATCTTATTAGACTCTAAATTTAGTACTGAACATAATTGCAGAAGACCATTTTTTGAAAATCATTACACATTTTTAATTATTTAGGGTTTACATAAACATATTTAAAATATCCTTTTTCTAAAATTCATCAAAATTATGCATACTATATTTATCCGGTCATTTCAAAATTCATAAACTTCATCATAAGAAGAAATCCCAATTTTTATTTAAAACAAGGATTACACAAGGTAGTTATGGTCTCGTTACATAACCCCTTATAATACCAGCATAGGACCTAAGAGTAAGGTGTGCTAGGGTGATAGAAGCTTGGGGCGGCTCAGTCAACATTGCCCGAGTAGTAATTTCTATCAGTTTGAACTTCTCACGAAGGCGATTTTGTTCCAGCTTCACATGATGAAGTTCGGCTTGGATTTGATCCAGAGCAAATCCCAGTGGTGCTACCTCCTTCCCAAGCTCTGTTAGATGGGCTTCGATCGGTCCAAGACTACTAGGTGAGGCCATCAAATCTTCTTTCTATAATAATTAACCAAGATTACTTATATTTAGAGACAATAATCAAAACATTTTTTTCACAGCGGTCATGTTGACTGATGGTTATATAATAGTCAAAACCCACTGATCTCATTTTAATTATAATCATGTTTATCAAATAAAACATTTTTGTTGAGTATAACAATAACACATAAAATTAGGAAACAAAATTTATTTAAAAAATTTCGGGTCGTTACATAGTAGATGTTATGAAACTCATCCCACTCCAGAACATGCTGGCTTCCCACATGTGAGATCACATCCCACTAGCTCTTGGTAGAGTCCAGAAGCATATATGTAGCTATCTTGACCCTCCTCTTCGGAGGGTTCTCTATATGCTCAATGATCGTCATCATGGCGTCTATCCATGACTCTGTAGCCTATGGTCCTCCATCCCCTAAGAAAGTTGGAGGATTCTATGGCTGGAAGACCCGTGTCAAATCATCCATTGACAGGGTAGGAGGCAGTGTCCCCTGAAATTTCATCATCATCCTCATAAATACTTACTTGAACTATGAATCATCATTGGTATCAGGTATAACTATTGGTTCCAATACTGGCACAATGGGAGAATATGCAAAAGTCCCTGGTCAGCCGTATCTTGCGTCTGATCACTTCCCTGTAACTGGCAGACAACCATATGATGTCTCCATGGGATGACACTGTAGGGTGAAATGCACAACTTAGATCATGATTATCAGGGATTGAAAACTAGAAGTACATTATGGGAACAAAAGAAATAAAGCATTCATGTTTTAAAAAACATGACTACATGGTGTGTATGTCCCTTACACAGTTTTTTCCCCTATGTAATTTACATGGGTGTGTACTCCTACCAGAACTGGTTGTATAACACACCATACACATGGCGTGTTCCCCTAACACACGTCGTGTACTTGAATCCTCTCCCCCTACCCGAGTAATTCAATATGGTTAAGCCACATGGATCTCCTAAGACAAGACTACACGACGTGTTCACGATGGACACGACATGCACTAGACAAGATTTTCCTGGCATATCTTGTTAGTGACATGACCTGACACACAACTCACATGATCAAGGTGGAAACGACATGTATATGATGGGATAACACCACCATGTGTTGTTAGTGACACGGCTGGGTACCTGGGTCAAGATACATGGTGTGTCCAACTGGTACACGGTGTGTTCTCACCAGACTTTTCCCATCCTATGTCTCTTCGAGCATGGCCGATGACAAGGTTAGAGACTACATGGCATTTACATAGAGTACACTTTGTATACTTAAGAAAAATTGTTTCCTCATGAAAAGAAGAAGACATTGTGTGTTGTCAAAACTACACAGCAAGTATTATAGGTTTTCTGGATATTAAGCCTCAGAAACTACTCCAGATCACAGAAAAACACTGAAATGAACCATGAAAGTGCCAAATTCAAAATTGTGAGGGCCCATACTCCCCGTGAACCCATCAATTACATTTTAAACATGTTATAACAATGTAAAAAGTCAATGATCTACCACATTATTGTCCATGAGGGCCCATTACTCCTAAAGAACCAAATTTTGGAGTTCATTCAAACAAAAACCTACACAAACAATACCCTATCAAAGTGATGGTATTTTATCAAGGCATCTATCACAACAACATGCATATTCTACACAACAACATGCAATCTCTAATGCATCCTAAATAGCATGGAAAGAATGCATGACATGTGATTTATAGAAAGTACCTATATGATGCATGAGATAGAATAACCTCATCTCATCAGGTTGTGATAGAAATAAAACCTCAGAAACATAAATAATAACCCGAAAAAAACCTATGAGTCACATAACATTGAAAATCGAGGAAACTATAAACATGAAAAACCTGAATATTGCATAAACGAGGTAGATTGGATTTTCCCTGTACACAGGTTAGATACTCACGGGAACAACATATTACCAAGTACCTATTCTGTCTTATCCCTGACTATAGGCTCTAAACAATATGTCAAGAGAAACTAATGTCTCTGATACCACTTTGTAATGTCACGGTCCTAGAAGCCACCAAGAGGCGCCCCATAACTGGTTGGTCACATGGCCTGAAAGGCATTTCCCCAAATACAAGAGGCTGCCAATTAGCAGCTGGGGCTATGGGTGTAATAGTGGAAAAACTATGCCCTCATTGGCAGATTACACATCAGAAGTAAACAAATACATTCAAGAACAGAAGCTGTAATATTATCATACAAGAAATAAACATTGGAAAACTGATAGAAATAACCAGATCATATATATATATGAAATGATGCGGGATACATATGTCTAGGGTAGTAGTGAAAAAAATAAAAATGCTGAAATAGAGTTCTAAACCATGTACAAAGGAAAAATAGTAATCAGCTCCACATCATCACAAGCCTAAGCTTGGTCTTGTGCTCTCCAGACCGCATCATGTCATGTACATAAAGTAGAAGGGTGCATGCCCTTGTCTATTCCTACAACAATATAATCTGTTTGTCCCAAAATAATGGTCCAAACATGGTGTGAGACTAATCCCATTAGACAACCACCACAAGATCAGTTCCTAACAGTCAATGAGTATATGGCAGGAAAAAGAATAGAAAGTAGTAAAAAGGAAGGTACTCAATGGTAAACAATCCACATTTTAATATCAAGCAATAACTAATCATGAAGATAAAACAAAACACGTAACCCTCTAGGTAGTACGCTCAGTCTAACCCTGCTGGTTCAAAATAATCATAGACTCTTTGAGGAAGAACTCACCGTCAATTCCCCATATATTCTCTTATCATAACTAACAGCGCTCTAGTGAAGTACATACGTCGCATTCCCTCTGTGGCCCACGTCAAGGAACTACAAAAACTCCGAGGAATCACTCAACGTCAATTCCTCTTGTGGTCTCACATTGTAAATTATAAAGACACTCTGGAGAAGCCCTCAACGTCCATTCTCCCTGTTGTCTACACACCAGGTTCTCATGACCCTCTGTAAGTCAAGCTAGTTTAACAGCGCGTAATGGCCAAGGTAAACCTCAAGAACTACTTGGGTAACATTCTACATCACAATAGAATAACAGAACAATAGTAACACCATCATACAATACTAGGCATGGGAAAGTAAATAGCATCCTAACAATAAATCAAGACCCAATGGTCCAAACAGGAAAACATTCATGGGAAATACATCCAAAGCACAACAATTCACCCTATTCACAAACAATAACCATAGACTGTTGCATACAAGCATAGCAGAGAAAAAAAGGCTGAAACAGTAAACGAGCAATACCTCGTTCATGGGTATTGGAAAATTTGGCACATAAGACTCAAGGACTATCTATGGAATGGCACAAAACACCTACATCGGTGTTGAGAGATCAAGATACTTGAACAATGATGCTTGAATCGCCTTATAATTCCATAGATCTTTGAAATCATATAAAACGTTCAACCCAAAATAACTCACGAAATAGGAGAAATCATGGTATGTTACACTAAAAGAAGAGAGGACTCACCTATTCATTTGCAACGTAACCTTCAGTGTTTGATTCCGAGAACGGACACTTAATTGAGGGCTCTTCAAAGATTCGTGGCTTCTCGATGCTCTCAGACGAACAAGGTTACGAAGGAGACAGTTCTGTCCATCAAACGTGACCCCGGTGTGTTTAATAAAAAATTAAAATACATGTCATGTACATTTTAACTGCACGGCGTGTACTCACCATTTCTATACTCTGCCTTAGGTAGCCACTAGGTCATCCCACATGGCCGTCTGCAGGGCCACTACACGGACACCACACATCTACCCGCGGTAACTGAGTACACGACATGTACACTAAAAGTCCACGGCGTGTACTTCAAGAAATTTCCAAAAACTCATCTTTTCTCATAAACTCAAGAAAAAAATAAAAACATAGCTGAAAAGGAGATCCAGGTTATTACATGAGTGAATGAATTCCTAGAAATAAAAACAATTATTGATACTAAAATGTTGATTTTGTTATATAATAGATATACCTATGGGTATTTTTCACAAACCGGGCTAGGTTTCCATCCAACCCGACACCAAACCTGGTCTGCGGCAGGGTATAGAGGGTGTTCACAATCCCCATAGGCTTTAAATAAGTGTTCACATCAAATAAAATACATGTGGGAAATAATTTAACATAATAATAATGATCAAATGAAAAAAATAAAAAATCATACTACACAATAATTACCAATAACTGAATCATGCACAAATATATAAATATGGTTTAGTTACAATACTTGTGCAAGAGATAAACTAAAAACAAAATTGAAACTCAAACAAAATAAAGACAAATTGCTACCAACATGATATCTATGAGACCACATGGTCACCACCATCAACCAACCAATATTATATAAAGGAATCATGAACCAAAAACCTAAACCTACAAAATAGATTGGGTCTATCAACAGTGAATGGTATCAGTAGTGTGTTAGCTATGTAGCTGAGTCGAAAACCAACAAAAAAACCCAGAATTACTCTTCCTAGAAACAATAAATTAACAAAATTTTTTAGTTCAATTATAAAAAAAATTATTCAAATTTTATTAATCTATTACATTGTTTCCATTATAAAATTGAATACAACAACCTTTTTTTCTTAAAAAGTACATCACATTCGAAAACAAACCCAAAATCAGATTCCAAAGTAGACTATATCAATTTGTGCAGAAATTTAATAAACATTACCAGATGAGAACAAAATATAACATGAAATAAATACGAACAAAAAATTTAGTATCCTTGTAAATTTCCTAGAAATCCTTAGAGAAATCCCTATACGTACTCGGTTTGGAACCAACTATCAGCGTCTGTTGAAGATCCAATGTCTATAACCAACTTATCGCCCTTAATTGACCAATCCAGGGCCACAACCCACTAGCCTCTCAGAAATCATGGGGGTACCAATTTATCTAATCAAGGCTAGAAAGAAACCATTACTCGATTCTCTAAAATATTCCTAGGAACCGATGGAAATAATTTATTTGTAATTTGGAGTCCCTTATACACTTGACTCATCATACATTCCATCACCACACTTGCCTTCTCACAACACAGTCACCACCTATAAAATAACTTATAAATGGGACCCCCTATATATGATCTCACTGTATATATATATATATATATCACATCATCAAAGGTGAAAACCATGCTTTTTGGTCACAAAAACATTCCAAACCATTTCGTGAAATAATCTAAAAATGTCAATCGGGCATTCTAATTTTCAAAACTACACTCATTTCTCAATTTTAAAATGTTACAATTGGGGAATATATATATTATATCTCATATAAACATTCAAAACATTTCCCAACCATTTCCAACATTGATAGAAATAATAACTTTCCAGAATGCAATGCCAAGCTAGCCTTTCTTCCAAATCAATCATTATTAAAAAACCAAAATGAAAATACAGAACACACATAAAGATGAAAAAAAGCTTCCTTGATAATTAGAAGCTAGTAATCCCTTATAAAACAAAAAAACTTTCATCATATTAAATAATATAATGAAACTACATTATGAAATTTTGGAAAAACGTGGAACCATTTTATAAAAATATGGTCAAAGAAAAGATAATGAACCTTTTTAGAGAACTAAATTTAAAGGAGGTGATCACATTCAATTCCATCAAAATTTGAAATCCCATCCATATATACACTCATTTCGCCCTTGGATGTGCTCGTATCCAATGGCATTCCACCAGTAGTTTTCCCCAACCAATTTCCAAATAACAACATGTGATTTTCAACTAGAACAGAAAACCATCTTATAACAAACACACCACATTTCACAAAACAAAACCAAACATAGTCCAATCAATTTAACAAGAAATATATAATATTAAACACCATCTGAATCATCCAATTATACCCTTAATTTCTCAATTACAATTTTAACTAAACATTTGATGTGTATATGTATAGGAAAAAATAAGAATTCTCTTCAAAACATATTTTTAAAAATTTAACCAATTAGAAAAGGAGACAATAAAATAACTGTGTGTATTATAGATATGTGATTCATGTTTTAAAATAAATTGAAAGACCCCAAAATTAAATAGATTGCATAAAATAAATGGACAGAAACAATTACCTCTATGGGGTACAATGCAATGGAACATCAAAGGGATGAAGAATAAGGCCTCATGAACCGACTGCAAACCCTAGATACAAATTAATTTAGTTATAAAAATTAAAAATAACGTCTAGGACTAAAACAAGATAGGGTTTACAAAATGGAATCCATGTAATAGAGAGGGGAAAAATAAATTAGGGATTATGGACATGATATCCTAAAACTAACATTATACTCATAGAGGAATAACCCATGGAGTATGAGGAACCACGTAGAGGGACCTAGGGCGATACCTTCATGTGCCAAAAATAATCCATGAGAGAGTGGTCCAATTTATTTTTACATGTGGGGAGTGGTTAGAATATGGTTATTATATTTTTAATGGCCTGTAACGATCTCACAGTTTTGGTGCATTGTTTATCCAATAGTGTGATGACATTGTGGTAGCCACAACAAAATAGAGAACTGGCCGCATGAATAACACAAATAGTTTGACCAAACATGCACTAACTGTGTATTAGATACTACCTAAGAGAGGATATATGACATGACCGGACCTTAGGGTTTAAAAGAACATGCTTAAATTACATAATAGATTCTTCTCAACAGTAGGACCTTCTGAACGGGTACCTAGGACGAACCACATGGTTTCCACTAACCCTGTGGTGCTCATGAAGAGGCCAGAATCCACATGAACATCCAAAAACACAAAAAAAAAATAACCATGAATAAATATGATAATTGAATAAAAATTGATCCAAGATAAGGAAAAGGATAAAATAAAGGAGTATCTTTGGTCAGGGTGTGAAAATCAACCCCACCACAAATGTATTCTACCCCCAAAAATTCACCAAGACAAAATATAACAAATAATCTAGTACATGTCAAATAAAAAACAAGAGAAACCATAAGGAATGGGGTAAAGAATCACTTCACAAGTCACACCCGAATGATAAATAATAAACCACAACATATGTTTGAGGGATAACATGAGAGGGTTATCTCCACAACAAGAACTCGACTATCCTGGTAGCTGTAAAAACCAAATAGAACCACAAGAACATAAAAAATGAAACCCACTATGAGGGATCCTAAAAAACTGTGACCTTGGGAGTAAGGAATTTCCCTTCAAGAACCAACAGCCATATACCCAAGGGATAAAAACAACAACACCATCAGAACTAAGAATTTACCATGACGATCTAAGACTCCCAAAACAATGGGAGTGTAAACACACTAAAATAAACACAACCCAAACAATAAACAAGAAACACCATTCATTAATTCCACAATACTCACTCATTTAAAAAAAATCACTTGTAATACCGAAACTAACACACATAAGGGTCAGGTACACACAAATAATTGAAAAAAAATAAAGTCCCAAAAAAATCAATACCACAATTTAGATCATGATATAAAAAGTTTTTTTCACTTTTAAAACAAAAATATTAACTCAAAATTATTGAAAAACTACAACAAGTGATCTTTAAATGACTCCATCCAAACAGGGAAAACAAGAATCAGGATAAGGTTTCACACAACTTCGATAACTTAGTATTTTGTGAAACCATCACACTAAGGCTTTTGGTTGGAGGCCTCTTGACAAAAGAACCACATAACTAAAAGTAAAATACTATAATCATATGATAAAAATGTATTATAGTGGTGAATCTTCCTAGAAAACTTCTCATGTTGACCAGTGCACTTAAAACGATGGAAGGTCTTCATAGAAATTTGACAAGATGGATTTGAATGCCCAAAATGGTCATAGTGGTGGCATACAACTGAATGGCCCGAAGAACTAGAAATTAGAGCCAATAAATGTGACTCTAGAAATAAAGGTTACTCTTAAAAACACATACGATCATTTTGGTAAACCCTATGGTCATAAAAGAACTACAGATTTCAAATTGCCTGCTCACTTGAAACCAATTCTACTAGAATCACTTTTTCTAATAGCTTCTATAAACAAATAACCTTAGAAGAGTGGATACATTTATTAATATCTAGATGAAGTCCTATAATGAATATAGAGTGCTACATCAGATCCAGTGATGACACCTCTGATGAAAAAAATATCCTTGAAGTGGTCGACATAGGCCTTCACCTTCTGATAGCCTTACTGAATACTCATGATATCTTTCTTTTTCCTCATCTTCATCTCCTCGGGTATGAACCATGGGAAAAATACATACATAATAACATACCACATCATCCAAGATCACAACCATGGATGGGTAAACATTTCTCATTATTCCAAATAAAGACCTTCAAACAAGACTAGGGCAACATGAACTCTAATAATTTTGAGATTTCTGAATTGACCTGAAGATACTTTCAACTACCTTAGGCCACTTCACCTCCTCTAACAAACCTCAGCCACCCTGATAGAGAGGTAGTATATGATATGAATTTGAAAACATTCATGAATAATTCTAAAATTTTGGGATGTTTCTAGGTTGAATATCATTAATAACACATGAAACACTAATATGGAACCAACATCAGACCAAAACACAACTCAAAGAAACATCTCAATACAAAACAATAGGTTCAAAAACTGAATGAAAACCAACACATACAAAAACCCCATTTTCAAAAACCTTATTTACATTTCAATTTTCAAAACCACATCTTATGAGGTAATTTATGAAACTAAAATCTATTTTTCACTACACAAAAACCACATTATAAATGAATAACCATTTTCAAAATCCACTTCCCTCTCTCAAATAGACATTACAGAAACAAGTAAAATGATTTTATTTTAGAAACCAGTCCATGGAATCCTATGTATCTTTGAACATGAATTCATCCACTTCCATCCACATTTTCCAAAACACACTTTCCACACATTCCCACAAATTTGAAAATGTTAATAAGGAGCACCAAATATTTCCAAAAATCCATTTTGATAAAAAATCAAAACACTCAAAAATTTTCAATCAAAAACAATATCCATTATAAAAAATTTTACCAATTTAAAAACACATGAAAGGAATCCATTTCCATTTCAAGACCCATATTCATTTCAAAATCCTAATTAAACAAAACAAGACCAAAAAAGGACACAACTCATAAGAAATCACTAGAATGAGGAACTAGTGTTGATGTCTAACTCTTCTACATGGTAATGAGTCATGAAAAATATAATAATCTATAGTATTATGACCATGAAACATACACTTTGACTACACATGGGTTACTAATTCATCTGAAATGACAAAATGTCACAAACTCAACTCCATTTTCAACCCTAATCTAAATAATGAAAAATGATTCAAATTTAAGACTACCCCTAGAATCTCAGGCCTCACCATCTGTGGTGGGAATTAGGAACCAACCCATAAAATACCTATTAAGCCCATAAATGCATAGCCACCAACAACCTAACATCCTAAATAATGAGAAATTCACTTTGATAACATTTTTTCATGAAACATGATGGGTTTCCATATCACTTGATAACCGACCTGGTCCAAGGAATCTCTTGATGAGCGTTCCTGATCCCCACTGACAGGAAACTAGTGTTGGGCATAAAATAAAATACAAGGGGGAAATTTTCTTCTTAATAACCAGGATAAATAAAATAAACTAAAAAACTGAGCATATAGCAGTGACCAACAACTGATTCTCACATAAATTTATAAAACTGATTCTGGTACAAATAGTGTATAGGAATGAAACTAAATAAAAAATTGAAACTAAAAAAAATAACACAAAAATTCTACCAATACAATCTCTATATAACCAAATGGTCACAACTATCCACCAATCAACAATATTCAAAATATATTAAACCAAAAACCCGAACCTGCAAAACAGCACAGGTGTACTGAAAAAAAATGTATTGTAGGTTGTGATCAAAATAGCTCAGTTGGAAATTACCAAATAATCAATGATTTTACATTCCAAAAAATAATCCATTGTCTCTTGTTTTATGTAAAATTACAAAATCATTATATAGTAATTTTTTTAGTCAAAAAAATTTCTTTTTTTAAATTTGATTACAACACCATTATATTCCCAAATTGGCTATCATTTTATAAAACAAACCCCAAATCTAAAAATGAAGTAAAAAATAAAGGATTGTGATGAAAGTAAATAAATAGATTCATATGAGAAAAAATATAATAAGAAACAAATAAGAACAAATCAATTCTTAACCATGGAAATTTTTTAAGAGTCCCTATATAAATTCATAGATATACTCATCTCTGATCCACCTACAGACTTATAGTGAATTTCTCTACTCTATAACCAATCAGTCACCCTCAACAGAATAATCCAGTTGCAAAAACAACCTGGCCTCTCAACAATCTAGGGGTACCAGCATTCCTAATAAGGGATAGAAAAAAACCATCTGCTAATCCTCTAAATGACACCCTGGAACCCCAGATAATAATATACTATGCATGTAGGAGGACCTCACACGGGGGACTCATCATTCCTACTGAAACTGTACTTTCCTACCCAAAACATAGACACCTCATATTAGATCACCCATAAAGAGAAATCCCCATAAATAGTTTCCTTCAATATATATATATACATATATACATATATCAAATCATCAAAGGTACCAAATGGGTCATCACGTCACAACATATTTTTAATCCATTTCACAAAATTTTCTAAAAATGCCAACAAGAGATTCTAATTTTCAAAACTACATAAATTTTTCAATATCAAAAAGTTATAACTGGGAATTATATAATTTCTACATCAAATACACAATAAATACATTTCTTAACCATTCCCAAATTCAATACAAATAACCACTTTCAATAACCCAATGCCAAACTGGTTTTTATTGCTTATCTATCATTATTTCAAAAACAAGAAAAAAACAAAAGAAACACTTATAGATGAAAAATAAGATTTCTTACCATTTAGAAACAAATAAATATTTATAAAAAACAATATGGTACATTACATCCAATGAAATATATAAACCATTATATGTCACTTGGGAAAAACAAGGATCCATTTTTCAAAAAAGAGAAAGAGATGATGAGGATCCTTCATTGAATAATATATTTCAACTAGATAATCACTTTCAATCCCAGAATCATTTGAAAATCACATCCCTGAGTGGACTCCATTAACCCTTGGATGTTCACAAATCCAATGGAATTCAAAAATTAGTTTTTTTCAAATCATTTCCAAAGTAACAACATGTGTTTTAACTAGAAAAAATCTATCAGAACCCCCCCCCAATTTTCATTAAAAATCCAAAAAATCCAATATATTGAATAAAAAATTTCTATGTTAAAACACCACCATAATATTATAATTATATATTTAATTTCTTAATTAATATTTTATCAAAATTTTTAGTATTCATGAGGATAGGCATAAATAATGATTGTCTTCAAAAACTATTTTAAAAAAGTATACCAATGAGAAAACACCACAACAAACAAGAAATTTTTATTAGAAAGATATAATTAATGTTTAAAAGTTATTCAAAAACCCAAAAAAATTATTATATTACATCATAATTGTAATGGATAAAAACACCTACCTCGATGTGGTGAAAATACAATATGACATTGAAGGGAGGATGAAAAATGGATCACAGACCAACCACAAGCCCTAGTTCCAAAATAAAATCATGCAACAAATTAACTATAACATCTAATGTTTCTTAATTATAGGATTTAACAAATATAAACAAATAAATAGAGAGGGTAAGAGCGAAATGAGTGAAAATGGATAAGAAACCCTAAATCTCACATTCGAATCGAAGAGGAAAAACCCATGGAGGAGGAGGAACCATGTAGAGGGACCTATGGGGTACCATAATTTTAAAATATGAATCCCAATGGTTAGGGTATAATATTTGTTTAAAAAGTGAAACAAAGTAGAATATTTTTTTAACCATTTTATTTCCTAGCCCAATCACACGGTTTGGCAACACGACTTACCAACCCGTGTGGTAGCCACTTCCTTTGAGTGGACCAACCGCATGACCATCTCACATGATTTGACTAACCATTCACCAACCATATGGTATCTACTATCTAGAAGAGGATATACCATATGACCTGGCTGCATTGTATGACCTACCACACTCAAACCGTGTGGTAACTACTATTTGATACCCGGACCTTCAAAATTGGTACCTTGGATGAACTTCACTATTTCCACTAGCTGTGTGATTCCCATGCCCATTAAAAAATCCACATGATAATAAAAAAAACTCAATAATTTTAATGAAGTCTCAATCATAACATCCACCATAAATACACTTGATCAGGAAAGTAATAAAATAAATTTTTATCCAAGTTGGAGGTATAAAAATAACAACTCTGATAAGTTGTTTCATGACAAAATATAGGTTATATGGTAGAGAACAATAGGCCATGTTTCATGCCTATTTTAACATTATTGGGGATAATATTTCCGAAAACATAAAATCTTCAAAAAACATATAGATGGATTTAAATAAAATTTTGATTTGAATAACCTAGTTTGAACTATGGGTGTCATATATTATGTAATGCTTCATGATATAGTCTTCCAACAAGTAATTATATTCATGGCCATGTGGTATTATGCTAAAATAAGTAATTATCAACCATGATTATGGTTTTAGTCAATGGTGGGAACCAAAAATAGCTGAATAAAAATTTAATTTTTTTGAATATTTTCTGATGATTATTAAGGTAGTATGATCTCTGGAGTGAAAGATGTTGTAATTGTGATAGAACTGATTTCATAGACCATAATAAACAATGTGTACCCTAAAAAACTATCAGACTCACCGAGGAAGAAAAAGAATGATTTTTATAAGATTTACAGTAATGGACACCCTGAATAAATGAGGATTAGGTTCCCATTTTTCCCTGAATGTGGAAATGAATAAACTAAGTGAATTTCTTCGAGGAATAAAACGATTTATTGACTATGGAAAATATGAAGACAAATAAAGTGACTATATGGGTAAAAAAATTTAATTTTATGAAATTGATGAGAATATTTTCCTCCCTAAGAAATAATAGATGATTAAGTGTTCTATGTGGTGGAATATATCGTCTTTATGCAACAAAATGTCCCAAGTGGAATGCTCAAAATGATAATTATCATGGTGATGAGAATGATGGTTACATTATAGATGATGAAGAAATTATATATGGAATATGAAATTAATGAGGTATTATGAAATTGGATGAGGTATCCTTGTTAATTGATTGAGTATGAAGTAATCAATTTTTTAATGTATATTAATTAAATAATTATGAAAGGTGAAATATAAAAGGGTTGTCTAATTTATGTTTCTTCACTAATGATTTTCAATAATACATTCAATAGATCTAATAAAATAGAAAACTGATTTTATGCAATTGTTATGTCCAAGGAAAATATATTATTAAGGTAAATACAACCCTTGTTAAGTTATTTATGTTATGATATATTTTTTTGGATGAACATTTGTTGGATATGTGTAAATTAGAGGGTACGAATTACATTTGAACTACTTAAGGTCTTGTTGACAAGTATTTTATTCTATTCTGGATAAAGCTTTCAACATCTTGGATTTATCAAATATATCATGTAACCTATTGAATTAGTAAAAAATCATGTTTTCCAAAAAAAATTATCAAGATTATTGTTGTTTCCACAATCTAAGAGAATTTACCATTAGGGTATTCACACGTTGGGAATGTGACAAACATGATATACTTTGTGACATATGGGTGATCAATGTTAATATGATTTCTTGTATTTTCTTCTAATGTTTTTATTTTCATATTTTAAAAGGGTTATAAGTTTATCCATTCATTAAAATATTATCATAATATTTGAGTAAGTATTTATGTGTTGAGATTGTATTGGTAACCTTGGATAAAATGATATGTACTAATTAACCATATTCCATGATTTTCAATCATATTTATTGTTAAAATTATATTATTATGGTTTTAGAAAATAAAATTATTTATGCTGGTTGATAACCAAAAATATATAACAAGGGCACGGGTCTAGGACCCATGTTTGAAGGATGATAATGGTTTGAATCCCACCATTAGCCATCCTTATGTCCTTTTAAAAGCATAATAATTTTTTATGAATAGTTATTTATGATGAAACATTACTACTATTTTTTATGTTTAGAAATTAATGTATTAACCATATTGATTAAAATAATATTTATAGATAATTAGTTATACATTTAAATCTTTTATGGGACTCAATATATTCCCAAAGTGTATTTTAATGATCTAGGCATCAACGATAGTTTCTGGAAAACTATTTCATGAAGTAATGGATGAATTATAAATAGATAAAATCAAAACCAAAGAATGAAATTATATATATATATGTATATATATATATATATATCAAGTAAGTATATTAACTACATTTATTATTCAATAAAATAATTATTCTATGTTAGATAATGATAACAAATGATATATTAATACCTTTATTTGAATTGACGGCCTTGTTAATCTACTCAAATTTTTGACTTTGAGACCCTCAATTTTTCGTTAATCATTAATTTTTTTTGATTAATGATCTCAATAACACCCTATAAATATGTATTTTGTTCACTATTTGTAACATTAACTTCCAACATATGTTTTCCCATTGGGAATCCTAGTTATATGATACTCTATGTAAACAATATCATTCTAACATTCAATTTTTTAAGGGATGTTTTAGTATTCATTCTTGAAATATTTATTTCTATAAATGAAACTGTTAAATAATAAACCATTGATATACCAGATGAGTTACGATGGAGAAGATACTTTAAAGGTTTGTATAATGTCACACCCCTATATTTTCTGAATTTGTGTTGAATTATTTTGTTCTTTTTGATATTTTTCATTTCATATGACACTAGGAAATGATTATATATAAATGGACTATGTTTGTTAAGATTTATAAGAAACATCAAGTTAATAATGAACTATACACAAAATAAATTATTTATTTTTCACCTAGAACATTGAATTGGCATACGTTATACACAACATCGACTTGGCATGCATTACACTCTACACTAAGTATCTATGAAACTTCATTTTATTGTTTTGATTATTTAAACGAGGAAATTATAACCATCCCCTTAAAATTATTAATAAGATTAGTTATATATAATTACAAAATATTTTTTATAATTGGTTTATATAAATAAATCATATCGAAAATGAATGATATTTTTTTTAATTCATTATATGTTTAAAATTACTATTTTTTTAAAACGAACAACTTTTAATATCGTTCAATGAAAATTAATAAAATAAATATTATAATAATTTTAAATTTTGATATTTTAAAATAAAATATTTTTTATATATTAATTGTATAAATTATACGATGTAAATTTTATTGATTTTTATGAGAAACATCATTTTTTGATGAATGGTAACAAGTACTAATTATTAATTCAAAACTTATTTTTCATAAATTTTTTTTATAAAGATAAATTATATTTAAAATTTTCTTAAGAGTTTGATTAGGTCATATTTTTATCATTCAACCCAATTTGGGTCACTAGAATAAATTTCACATTGAAAATAAATATTCATCCATATAAAACATTTGAACATTTTCATACTAAAAACCCACATTATCGAACCCACTGCGAGATTAAATTTAATTTAATTTACACCGCCTATGTGATTTAAATCTGGAAAAATGGATTCCATATTTTGAATAAAATTTATAATTTATAATTACTTGTATGGATACAAAAATTATGACAAATTTTTTTTGTGAAAGTGGTTAAAATTTATTATGATGGCTAATAAAAAATTTAGCATGACAGACGACAAAATATAAAATTTATAACACAAAAAGACCTAGAACCTCATAAAAGTTAATTGTTTTTGGATCTATTTAGGCCATATAATCCTTGTAAGACACTTTTTTCCATTATTGGATCCATTTTTAACATTAAAAACATGGGTGGAATTATATCTTCATATAATTACATGAGTGCCACTCCTATTCTAATATAAAAAGGCCTCATATCCTCATACATCTCCACACCTCTCAATCCACATTCTCTCAAAAAATATATAGAAAAATAGATTTTTAAAATCACTCCCATCATCAAATATGCTTCCCCTTGGGAAGAAATCTATTCAAGGAATCCATTTGGTGGAAACCAAAGGGATTTATCTAAATAAGAGGTGTTATTCTTCCTTGAGTTGTTTTAGGTTATTTCTATTATACACCATTTAAATATTTTAATTCCTTTAATTTTTAACGAAACTAGTATCATAATTATTATATTATGTTTTTATGCTAGGGGTTTATATTATACTTACACAAAATTCCATCTAATGGGTCACAAACGTAAAATTTATATGTAAGTCGGACATTTGCCTCATGAAATGATGGCCATTTATTTTTCCATTACCACCTCTCATGTTTTAAAATATTATAAAATATATGTTTATATATGTTATAATATATATTTTTCATTACATTAATCGTATTAATAATTCGATAATATATATCTTTATGCTTTCTACTTTCTGTAAATACAATAATTTCATATGGGGATATGCACACTTATACTTCATGAATGTGATGTTATTTGTTCACAAAATACATGGAATTTATTAAGGATGTGTTTAGTGAAATTATATGATAAATTTTATATAATATTTTTATATTAATATTTATATACATATAAATATATCCCATTTAATCTCTTTCTTTAAACACATTAATAAATCAAAAACAATGTTCATTCATAGGTCTGGCCTACATCTCAAAGAATAGTGTCATTCATTTCATACTTTTATTTTAATTATATTATTATAATAAAAATATAATAAATAATAAATATATTTATATAGTGTTTTAATATTGGTAAATAATGATATATGTATATAGACCAAATATTTAACAAATTAAATCACATGTAGAAAAAAATTCATATTACCTGATGCGAAACCTTAACATAGAATTGAAAAAAGAGGCTAATATTAGGTCATATTAAAATCATTTTTTAGATTAGGTATAATAATTTTATTATGTATACTATTTATAATAAAATTAAATTTATTATACATTAATATTTTATGAGTACGAAGATAGTCAAGTCCTAAGGTATGAATCTTTTTTGTTACTTTTTATTTTCGTTAGATACAAGATTTATTAAACACCTATTATTTTTTTGTGGTGTGTATATTTCCCATTTATTAATTATATATTTTTTATAATTAAATATATGAGTACTTACATATCTATTTTATATTATTTATTTCCTTGGAATTAATTATCAAAATTTAGCAAATCATTAAAATAATTTTTTTTTTCTTTTCTTTCTTTAATGATAATGTTTTATTGTGATCATAAATTATTCTTTTAGGTGTATATACTTATATTATAGACGTTATATAATGAATATAATTATGTTAATGATATTTTAAACTTCTATTAATTTCATTTTCTTATATTTGGAGTCTAATCCCATGTTACCATGTTGTAAGAGTTTATTGAAACAATATCTTTAATTTTCTAGATTGTTTATGATTATGCTTCCATTATTGAAATATTATAATCCATCTCGCAAGAAGATAAATCTTTTTTATTCTCATACAGTTGTTAATATATATTCATGTAATGGTAAAACAATTAAACATTAGCATATAAGATTATTATGAAGGTTTTTTAATAAATCTCGACATTACCCTATCTTCGGTTGGAAATATGTGTTTCATCAAAACCATGTTTTGTAATATTTTTTCTAAGAATATTCTACTATTATCCATTAATCCAGGAAAAAATTGACCATTTTTATTTTACCAATGTATTCAAGGGAATCTTCTGGTCACTTTCTAATCAAATAAATTTTCTATCTGTTTACAATGCAATGGGAGGGTTCTTCTTACCATGTATGGATTGTACAGAGTAACCTATTGTTATTTCTACGAATATTCCTTTTCATTTTTAAAATGATTTTTTTTAGTAAAATGATTATAAAAAAAATCAACTAAATGGTTATCAAAATGGTTTCATGAATTCTGTATATTTTTTGATGTATTTTTCTAAATTATTTCTTCAAAATGTTCTCATGATTCTATTGTATGTTTTCAAAAAAATGTATCAAAAAAATTCTTAATGTTCTTTTAATTTTTTTCTGGGAAAATAGTTTATTAAAATATTTCCATGCTGATTTTATATTTTTTAAAGGATATTAGTATTCAAAATATATTCAATCCTTATTTATAAGTTTTGAATTTATTTTATAATAAATTATTTTTAAAAAATTTTATGATCCTTTTATAAAATTTTGAAGATAATTTTTACAAAATGTTTCCGAGATTCATTTATATGTTTTTATGGAAAAGATTTTCCCAATAAATATCAAACCTAAATTATAATTTCTCATGTAAAATGTGTTTTAAAAAAACTTCAAAAATAATTATATTTTTTCAAATTATATTAAAAGAAATGATTTTCAAAAAGTTTGCATTCCCCTTTTATATGTTTTTAAGGAATATAGATATAAAAATCTATCTTCACGAGTTTTAAATGAAAATGGTTTCCAAAAGGTTTTCAGTTATTTCATTATATGATTTTACATTTATTTATATGAAATTGGGTTTCAAATAGATATTAATTAATTATAGATATTTTATCATGGAAGAACATATATATTCTTAATGAAATGTTTGAAAAATACCATTCCAAGTTATTTTTCATCATTGAAGACATTATTATATGTTACTCATGCACATCTATGAAATGATCCAAAAGATAAATTCATATTTTTTTTCTTCATTGGTTTATTTCTTTATAGAACTATGTGTCATGATCCGTCCCTCTCGGGCACATTCTATGACTCCCAAAGCATGCCTCTAATAGGGTAGGGGTTGGTGACTAGAAAAAAATATCTATATTAGTAACACATGAGTCATTTTTAAAGTACCTATACAAATGTAGACATCATGAAGCCCACAAATACTGAAATGAAAAATCAACTATTTGAAAAATTCACGATTACTAATAAACTCAACCAACAGAGTAAAATGAAAAGTAATATAGAAAAAATAAATCTAACCCCGAATACAAGCCCACCATAAAAAAGTGTATGCAAACTATAAAGTCCAACCTGTAAGCACAAACATGTAATGGGTGTACTACTCGTAGTTGTAGGAACACCCTGACCTGTAGGGAAATTATAATGCTCTGTACAGTCTTGGTCTACCTTAGACTCTATCAAAATGACGTTTGTCTATACAAGACATGACACATGTGGGAAAATCTGGTGGAGGGATGAGTATAACAATATTCAAAAGAGGGACATGGAAACCACAAATAAATACACAAGGTAAAGGTACAATCAGATGTGCACAGTATATGTCTACCAAAAATATAACAATAGAAACAAATCCATATATACTCAAAACCCCAACCTATAGTTAGATATAGTTCACACAACTGCATACCCCCACTAGGGATTCAGTTCTAAGATTCCACAATGCACTCGTAGAAGAAAACACACGCCACGAGTCTGGTAGCTCTGACGTCGTCCGTCCAAGAAGTGTTGTTTTTCTAAAAAATACATGAAAAATATATACACAAAATCTTGGATAACACACTCTTGAGTGGGGAAAGACAATGATACACAGATGAGGATCCCTCCTAGGGCCTTGGAGGATACTGCGACTCATCTGGAATCACCTTCTATGTAGAGGATCGAAGTCATGTATGAGAAGTCACATCGATACCATACTCTACCTAGATTCAATAATGGATATAAGATCTCTCTCTGTGCCTCTCATAGGGATACACAACTCTATCTCAGAAATTCATGTTGAATTGATCATACTCCCATGGATTAAAATAATACATAACTTTCTATGGAATGAGAATTGGGGGAATTAACCCAAACAAAACCAATCTGAGACACGGTGTACAAGAGGCTCAAGCTATGTTCTAGGATATACATGACATGTACAAGAGTCACACACCGTGTCTCTTAACTCTGGGTACAACACATGTAAAATAGACTGATTCAAAAAAACATGTTGTGTAGATATTTTTCACATGTATTCTAGTATGGACCACACGTCGTGACCGAGTAACAAGGGTTGCATTTGTGTATGCAATTGTGTTCCCATACACGGTTTGAACCCATGTGTTCCATACCATGTAACCAGTACATGGGGTAGCCCATGAAGATAGCCTATTCTAATTTAGTGGTTCGGAACATGACCATATAACCACACCATGTCCATTTAGCTTTATAGGTACACGTTGAGTCCCACGAAGCAGTAGTTACCATTCCGCATGGAGAGTACATGTCGTATCACGAATCCGTTTAGACCATCACATGTTCGTGTATTTCAACATATACATTATGATCTTTTGTAAGGGCCAACATGCCATGTGACTGGGGTTAAACGCTCTTTGGAACCTAAATGTAACCCAAAACCATAGACTCCACTAATCCGGTCCAACACTATGTGTTGTTGATAATACACTCCATATTGATCGGAAATCATTAGATACAACATATGTGCACCAGTTTCACCACCAATCATCATTCCGAAAATCAAATTGCCTCTAAACACATGATATGTGGTCTCTATACCATTCTATAAATGTTCCGGGAGTATTCGAGGGTTTGATCGGACTCTAAAACTTTTCTCGGTCGTCTACGTAAAGAATGATCAAAAAATGATTTCTGCAGATCGTGTTTATTCAACTGACGCATTGTTCATCGCACCTCTGATAATTTGTCACAATGTGGGATCTCCAATTTTTTATCTTTCTGTTGTGAAACAGATGCAAAATGATTCATTTTTCATAACCCCACCAAGAACGTGAAGAACACGGGGTTGAAAAGGAATAACAAATAAATAATCAAAGGTGGATATCACCCATTATGTCTTTCATTACGGAATTAATTCACTACCACTAATAAGTTTAATAGGTGAATAAAAATTAAAAACCAATGATCGTCATAAAATTAATTTCTGAATCAAAAACCCAACAAGAAAAGGAAATTGAAATCCTCCCACATGAAATCCTCATCCGCTGATCACCCTGTTTGTGGGTTGATCCATGATCATAATTTAATACAAGAACATGGAAGAGATGAATTGAAATAACTACCCCGAAATTGATTCGGTTGAGGAACGATCATTGCGTCATGTTTTTTGGAATGGTTCTTCGAATTTGAGATCTGTAAATCGATTATGTCCTTGTCATCTGCCAATAGGTTCTCCCCCAAAGCACCAATGGAAATCCACAATTCACAGAGTTATGTGAATAACCCTAGTATCTTTCCGTAAGTGGGTATTTAAAATGTTAAATTAGGTAATTGCATAAAAAGGAAACATTTAATATAAATTAATTGTTAATTTATTTAATTTCCTTTAAAATGTACAAAAACTATATATAAAAGTAGACCCAATAAAGTTGATATTAGGACCAACCAAAGGTAAATTCACTACTCTGAAAGTAATTTTTCCCTTGGATTGATGATATGGGGACACTATTAATATTTATTCATCTTTTTTAGGAAAACCGCTCACGGGCGCTGTTTAAAAGATTTATTTATTTCAAAAAATGATTCCAGGGACCCCATGCCTCAGATGTGCACTCCGTAAAAAATAAAAGTCTCAAAAAAATTTCATATAATATTTAATAAAATTATGTGGAAAAAATAAGACATTACATTCTCCCCACCATAGGTCATTTCATCCTCAAAAAGATAAAACAAGAGGCTACTCAAACAGACGTGGGTACTGGGAACGAATTTGAGGCTCCCATTCCCACATTCTATACATAAGGTTCTAGTGATACTACCAGATTCACACCATGTGAATAGATCATCGACGAAGGAACCTCTCATACTGAACATCTATCTCTACTAGATACTCAGCAAAGGTCTCTCCATCTTCAATTTCCATCTCACCCTAGTCGATGACCTGCAATGGGTCATGCACATACTTCCTTAGCTGAAACCCGTGGAATACATCATGTACCTAAGGAATATGTGGTGGTAGAGCTAACTGGAACACCACCTATTTAACTGTGTGTAGTACCTAAGAGGATCGATGATCCTCCAAGATAGCATGCCTCCCCAACCAACTTTTCATAACCCTCGTTGAGTTGAGATCCAAAGAAAGGAACAGTCTCCCACATCAAACTCCAAAGGTCTCCTTCACCAATTAACACTAGAATGTTTCTGGATCTATGGAGGATTCATCCGTTCTTTGATGATCTTCACCTTATTGGTGGTAGCTCGCACATATCTGGACCCATATGTGCTGACACTCCAGGGTCAGTCTAGTTAAGTTGTTACTGGAAGGGTATTCCATATAAATCCTTGAACGGTGCCATACCAATGGTGGAGTGTTAGCTATTACTATATGCAAACTCCACCAGTGGTAGGTGGTCCTATAAATTGTAACCACTGCCCAAGATACATGCCTACAACCTATCCTCCAGAACCTGAATAGTGCTCTGCTTTTGACCATATGTCTATGGGTAGAACCTTGTGCTCAACCATAAATGAGTCCCAAAATCCTCATTCAATCCCCACCACTACTGGGATTTGAAGTGTGTATACCAATATGATACTATTGAATAAGGGACACCATGAATCTGATCTATCTCGAGCACATAGTGGTGTCCCAAGCTCTCTACTGAACTCTTCCCCCTGATATCTAGGAATTGGGCCGACATGGTGAGTCGTTCAATGATTACCCAGATGGGATCATGAACCGTAGATGTACGTGTAAAGCATGTCATTAATTCAATCAATATTCCAACCCAAATCCACTTTTTCTCATCTATGGGGTGAGATAATCCTACTAGAACATTCTTCTTAGCCTCCGCCTGATGGCATGTAAGGCATCAATAAATGAACTTCGCTACATCATTCTTTTTGACCGACCACTAGAACTGCAACTGGTGATCCTGGTAAAACATCACCACACTAGGATGTATCACTAAGGGGGATGTAGAAAAATCCCTCAGAAACTCCTCCCACCATTACACTTGTACAATAGAGCATCCAATAAAAGGAACAATGTGCTACCCACCTTGAGAATATCCATCATTTTCATATTCTTTGGATAATTCATCATCTAAAGCCTTAAAATTTACATCCCCAAGTTGTGCCACCCAAGCTCATCGTAATAGTGGAGGGGGTGAAATCCATTGACTTAAGGTATGAAGCATCATCTCTGCTCATGATGGATAAATGTAACGAGGCCAATTATTTTGTCACCTCACTCAAAAACATCGAGCTCGATCACCTGCTAAGAGCATCGTTCCCTCTGTTCACCTTCTTAGGAATATATATGACCTCGAAATTATATTCATGGGATTAGTATAGAAAATTCCTCAATATCAGATTGAAATCCTTCTATAAGAAAGTGTATTTGAGGCTCTTGTGGTCAGACTAGACAATAATCCACTATCTCATATGTTAGTGTTGCCCAAAAATCAATGTGAGTACTACCACTGCCAACTTGGAATCATGGGTCACAGGTATATTATCATGAGGTCTAATCTAGAACAATCCATTAACAATAACTACTTTTATTTTTATTAGGAGGCAACCAAGAATGGTCCATGATGAATCGTAGAAAACTACGTACTCGACACCCTCCTCTGACAATCTCAAAATCGGGGCGCTCATTATGCTCTATCTCATCTACTTGAAAGACTACTGGAACATCTTTGTCAACATGAAAGGGTTTACCTGTCATGTTTTAGCCACACATCAGTGCTGATATCTGATATAAATCAGGAATGAATCTCTGGTTTTATTCTACCAACCAATGGAAAATTCTTACCTCTGTCATGCTTCAAGGTGGCTCCCATGATAACACTACATCTACCTTGGTTGGGTCCATAGCTACACAATCTAAGGAGATAATATGTCCCATAACATTGACCTCCTGAATCCGTAACTGGAACATCGAAATCATCACATAAAGATGGGTCTCATGGAGTGCATCTATAACCATTTTCCGGTGTCTCCTGTGATCCTCCTCTAACACCGAGTACACACAGATGTCGTCGATGAATACAACTATGAACCGATCTAAATATAACTGGATGATCAGGATCATAAGTCCCATGAATAATATAGGGACATTTTTCCAACCAAAAGGCATCACCCAGTACTCATAGAGGCCTTAATGACATCTGAATGGAATCTTCGTTATATCCTTGTCTCATAATCATAAATAGTGGTAACATTACCGATTGTCAACATTCGAGAACCAATGTGCCCCTCTTATCTAATCTGAGAGGTTTTCGATCCTCGGTAGTGGATACTTGTTCTTCACAGTCACTTATTTTAGGCATTGGTAGTCCACACACAACCTCAAAATCCCATTTTCCTTCTTGGAAAACAAAATAAGGGCCACCCAAGCTGAAACGCGGGTTCTCAAGAACCCCTTCCACTGAAAATCATTCAACATCACCATCATCTATTGAAGCTTGATGGGAGCCATATGATCATTTCTGATCATATCATTTATATCTTGGGGTGTATGATGATGCATAATTTGATATCTTGGTGGGGATGTAGTCCTAGAACATCTTCGATAAATATGTCCTCGTACGCGAACACTACTGATAAAAACTAGAAGCTCACAACATCTACATCTCCATGGGTAAGGTTAGACAACACATGAGTGATCATCTCCCCCTCTTATGCATGAGCCTATTTCCTGATACTTGGGTCTCCCTTTCATCGAGAAAGGAAATCATCATCCCATTGCAGTGGACTCACCGCACTCTTTGCCTAAGGATGTCAATCTGGACATGGATCAAAGATAACCAATTCATACTATTAATGATGTTGTAAGGCCTTGACGCTACCACCTAGAGGATCCAAGAAAAACTCTCACCAATTTAGCTATGATCACACTGTCTGAAAATGTATGTGATCATCGAGCCTCCCCCCAAAGGTGTCTCCAAGTGTAAGGGTCAAGTAAATGACTATACCATAATCTGAAGGTTTCTCAGAAGACATATTGAGAGGAATAAATAACTAGAACCTATGTCTATATTTGCGATATCTAAGGTAATGAAGACACATATAATACCATGGATCATCCTTGTTGTCTCTAGGTTGTACGCCTAGAAAACATGCAGTTTTCCCCATCCTTGTCCCCTAGCTCCCTGATCCTAGTGCAGACCTCATAGGGGTGGTGGGTGAAGTATAATGAAGTGTCTTTCACCACCTAAAACACTCTATTATACTATGACTCATCAACTACCTAGCAGGTATGATTTCTCCATTCACTAATACTTCCTCAGTGGTTTATCCACTACCTCCCTATTAGAAGCTCGACAGGATAGACAACCTCTAGCGATATGCCTGTTACTGACGTATGAGTAGCATCACCTCTCCCTAGGATGAATGGAACCAGCCTGAGAAACCTGGTCTATCGATCCCTAGACCAGGGTCCTTTGGTGATGTCTCCCAAGTCCTAATCTATTTTCCAAACATCAGGGATACGCACCTGGAGTGTCTCCCGAAGAATCGTAGACTATCGAAGATAGAACTATCTCCCGAGGTCCTTGCCTCTCCCTACGGTCTAAGTCTCCACACCTTTCTACCTGTTACTGACTACTTTCAGTTGTATCTTCTCTACATAGAAGCTCTCGATCACTATGTCCCATTAGATAACTACATAATAATTAATAGAGGCATGAAAGTAGCTCAGATGTCCCATCGTAGAACACTCTTGACGGTCTGATCTCTGTAGTACTGATCTCTGACTATATCAATCAGTTACATGGAAATGTTATGAACCATGAAATATATTCATCCACCATCAAACTGTGTTTCCGGAGCTGAATATGTTCATATATATGAACATCTCTAAGAGTAACCGAAGAGAAATCATCACTAAAAAGTTTCTCAAACTCTGTCCATGAAATAGTCTCCTCATCATGAGTCTATGGGGTCAGAATCCACCATCGTCCCTATCAAACCTAAAGAAGGCTCGCTCCTAGGATCACCATCTTGTCTGCTAGTGTCCGCACTAGATGGAAAACTACGGTCACCAACTTAGTCCAGTCATCAGTCACCTGAGGGTTGGGATGACTTCAGAACCTGAGGATTCTCTATATTAGAAATTCATAGAGTGCGCTCAGCCTACACCCCCATCTGTATGTACAGTAGGTACCACAAGCTTCTCCACTAGTGGTGGTATAGACGGTGCACCACCTTGTTGTAACGCTTGGGGAACCGGTCCATGTATAGAAATATCGTCATTGTGGGGGTAATCCTCATGATCACGCTACAGAATCTAAGTGAGTATACATCATGGAGGAATCCTATAAGGAAAAAAGATGTTACATGGTCAATGATTATATCTGGATTGCTGATACAAATGACATGGAAAACAAACCCATTCTTATATGATGCATGTACAATTCATTAACTTCCTTGAAACTAGTGTTTTCATGTACTGAGTCAAAAATTATGTTATCAGTGTCTTGGTGTATGGATATGTTAGTCGGTCGTACCAACACTAGAGTATCTGTCCTAAAATCCGAGCTTGAAACACTTAACATTTTTTCCCCAAACCCATCTCATAGACTCTTGATTCTAAGGTAGACCCGATCACCTCGGATACCACTCCGTTATGACCCGTCCCAGTGGGGCCTATGCCGTGACTCCCCAAACCCACCATCAATGTGCCGGGGGCTAGTGACTAGCCCTGATTAGGCATATCACTATCATATGAGGCATTTCATAAGTACATGTCCACATGCACACATCTTCAATCCAACAAATGCTGAAATGTAAAAACCACTAAGGAACAAATGCATGCATAAAACTAAACTCAACAAACAGAGTTCAATGAAAAGTTAAGTACAAAAATTAAAATTGGGCTAGAATATATGCCAATCCGAAAACAAGAGTCTGAAAACAAAAAAGTCCAACCTGTAACCACAATGAGGTACTGGATTGCTGCTCATTTTCCTAGAAACACCTCAGCCTGTAGGGAATTCATAAATCTTAGACTAGTCATAGTCTGCCCTGGACTCCTTCAAAAGGCTCTTATTCTATACAAGACATGACACCTGCGGGAAAAGCCCATGTAGGGGTGAGTATATCAATACCCAGTAGAGGCCTTCAAAAACCACAAATAAATACAAAAGGTAAAGGTATAATCCTATCTACATTGTATATTTCTGCCAAACCTATTACACGAAAAACACATCCATATATAATAAAAACCCATACCTATATTCTATAGACATGTCAGAAAACCACATACCCACACTAGGGATCCAATTGAAAGATTCCACGGCGCACTCTTCTAGGAGAACTCACTCTAAGAGACTGGTAGCTTTGATGTCGTCCGACTATGAATTATTATTTTTCGGGAAAAGACATGATAGGTAGATACACTCTTTCTGTGAGAACACACTCATTAGTGGAAAAAGATCACAATAAACATATGCGGCTCAATGACATAGCCTTGGTGTTTATCGTGACTCATCTGAATTCTCCTTCTATGTAGAAGATCTATGTCTTATAAGAGTATTCACATCGATACCTGACTCTACATAAGGTTAATATTGGATAAATGATCTTGCTTTGGGCCTCTCAGAGGGAAACTGACTCTATCTCAGAATGTCGGGATAAAGGCATCATAATCATGTTGATGGAAACTATACACGACCTTCATAAGATTGAGAAAGGGGGGAAGTAACCTTAAAAAATTTCCATGATATAGTGGACAAGAAGCTCAATCCATGTTCTAGGATATACACAACATGTATAAGGGTCACAGGCCGTGTCTCTCGACTCTTGGTACTACACGTGTAAAATGGACCAAGTAATAAGAACTGTCCATGAATAAAAGTAATTACATGAAATGTATTAATAACCCCATGATGTGTCCAAATAACTGTGGTTCAATCCTTGTATGCGGTAGTGTGCCCATACACAGTTTTAACCCACATGGGCCATCTCATGTAACAAGTACATAGGGTATCCAATGAAACTATCATGTTCAAGTCTAGTGGTGGAGTACATGAATGTGTACCAACCTAGTGTTCATGTATCTTCCTTGATACATTCCAAGTTCTGCGAAGCCATCGCTACCATGCTGCGTAGAGAGTTCATGTTGTGTCGCGAAGCCATGTAGTTTTTCTTGTGTCTGTGTATTTCCCAAAATACACACTCAGATTTGGGGAAGGAACCACATTTCGTGTGATAGGGGTCGCATGACATGTGGCACCAGCTGGAATACTAAAAACATAGATGCCACTTAGCCAGTCCAACACGACGTGTTCTTCGGAATACATTCATTGTTGATCATAAGCTTCCAAAAATGACATCTATCACCGGAATGTCGTTGTTGCTCCTTCAATAATTAATCTGACCATTTGATCATATCATCACTCATGATATATGGATTACCTACCATTCCATCACTTGTTTTGAAGGTTTTGGGGGTTCGATCGTCCTAGAAAACAACTTCTGATCATTCGCGCCAAGAATGGTCAATGAATGGTTTCTCCTAAAACGTGTTGATTCATCTGACACCATCATCATCACACCTCCACTGATTTTTCATGATGTTGGATCTCTAATTTTGGATCATTGTGTTGAAAAATAGATATGTAATGATTAGTTTTTCATAACACCGAGAATAACGCAAAGAACACATGGTTGAAAAGAAGGAAGAAATTAATTACAAAAAAAGGAACACACCTCCTCCATCATTCGTCATAGCGTCGATCAAATCATATTCTTTGGTTTAATCAAATAATAATAACGAAAGACAAAATATTATCATAAAATCAATTCCCAAATCAAAAACCACAAAAGGAAAGGAAATTGACACCCTCCCACAAGGCACTCGATCCATGAATCAAATTGTTTCTATGTTTATCTGAGATCATCATTAAATCCAAGAATCGGAAAGTAAATAATTTAAATAATAACCCCTAGCTCGATTTGGTTGATGAACGATTTCTATGTCACTTTCGTTGGTGATGTTCTTCAAATACCAGATGCATCAAACGATTGTGTCGTTATTGTCCGCCAAATAGTTCTACTCTAAAGCTCCAATGGAAATCCTCACTTCTCATGGTTGTGTAGGATAACCGTATGAAAATACAATAATTATATATTTAAAAGGTAATAATGAGGGTTTTTTGTAAAAATTTATCATTTAAAAAAAATTATCAATTTATTTTGTTTCTTTTTAAATTTCCAAAAACTATATTTTGCTACTGACCCATGCCAGTCTATGTTAGGCCCCAACTAAGGTAATGTTGCTTCTATGAATTCAATGTTGCCCTAAATTTTTTGATATGGGAATACATTTAAAATTTATTCCAGTTTTTCCAGAAAACCTCTCACGCGTGCTGCTTAATTGTTTAATTTATTTCAAACATTTATTCTAGGAACTTGAGGCCTCAGAATCACACATCCTCCAAAAGCATGGTCTCGAAAAAATACAATATAATATTTTAATATAATAAATATAAAATCCAAGATATTAAATGATGTGTATGAAAATATATTTTCCTCCCCATGTTATATGCTTTTTAAAATTTCATCTTTTCATGGGTAAATATGTTGATGAAATTATTATGAAACGTGTATCTTTTTACATATGTTGTGAAATGATTACATGGTTATGATACCCAATTATTTTTATGGTAGGTGATATAATTTTTAATTGACTTCTGAAAAATTATTTATGATTTCATTAAGATATAGGTGGTGCCTATATATCCTCCCAATGCGTTGATTAATTATTTATATCTCCTAAGATAGACATAGATGGAATGATAATTGAAATATGTTTAGTATTATTATACTGGAATTAGAAATGAACATTGTTTTGTATTATTGGGATGGAATAATGTGTGAACATAGTTTAGTAATACAAGAATGGAATGGGGTGTGAACCATGTTTAGTAAAGGGCTCTGTCCACTAAGATGGTCTTGGATGTGGTTTCTTGACTACAATGGAAATCATTACATATGCTTATGTGTATGACATAATTCCATGTATTATACTTTTTTTAGAATTTTGATTCCTAAGTTCACAATTTATTTTTAATTAATCTAATGTAATTCAATTCATTAATGAATGATTCATTTTTATGATATTTTATATGAAGGTTCTGGTCTTATAAATTTATGTCCAAATTATCACACCCTTGTGATCAGGATTATGGTTACATCTCTCCCTTGTTTATCCTTACTGAGTATCAGAGATCAAATATTTTTATGTTTAATTCCCAATGTTATGATATATGTATTATGTATTATGTGTCTATAAATGGTTCTAGTTATGATGAATATAGTGAGAGATAATGTTGCAATCTTATATATCAGTTTTTGTTTCCATTTTTTCCAAATAACTAGACGAATACAATCATTGGGATTTGTTTTTTTAATGTTATATGTTTTCCTAAAAATATTTTTAATGCTCATTATTAAAAAGAGAGGGTCTCAAAATAACCCATTAATAAGTTTCAATTTATTGAACACTTATGCATTCCATGTATAAATGAAAACCCATTGGGAACATTTGTGTTAATCCATTTTTACCCATTTTCACATCATACTATACAATTCATTATGCTCTATGATCAATTAAACCCATTCATCACCTACTTTATTTCATAATAATGTTAATAAGAAAACATATTTCTTATGGGTTCTATATCGCTAACCATTATGTAACTTAAATTACTATAATCCCATTGGTCCTTTATAAGCACATCATGAAAAAAAATTCAATGGAAATGGGAACACCCTGAGAGGGGAGGGGAGAATCAGGGTGTCAACTTTTTATTTTTAATGCATGGATATTGTTCCCAAATTGGTAAGATCATGTTATATCCTTCAATAAAATGAATGCAAGAAGATAAGACACTAATTTTACATGGTTCACTAGAAAGGGCTATGTAGAAGGAGCATACACCGATAGGGTGTCAGCCGTACCTAAATAAACTAATCTTCACTAGTTTTGGAGTACAAGAGTGTTCTAATAGTCACGATGTGACATGCACACTACCCTTAATAAAGATTAGGGATATCACACTGCATCCCTTAGAACACTTCTGTAAACTCCTTCAAGAACTTTACTATTAGAGAGGCCTAACTCATTTTATCAACATGACGGTCGCTTCAATAGATTGGCATTGAAGAGTTTTCCTTTTTCTAGAATTAGGCACTACTTGCATCAAAGACCTGAGTAAATGCACACAAAATGTGCTGAACAGTCAACACTAATATTCAAAAAACCCTTCATAATGCCCCATCTCTACGATCAACCCTTCAATAATCTCTCTATCTCATTGAGCACAATCATTCGCGGAGCTCACTACCTCATAGAGAAATACCCTTCGCATATCTCATATTCTCACAGAGAAACCTACACAACGAATCTCACTGATCGAACGTGATATACCTCATCTTCGATAAACACTCATCACCATGAAGCATATACATCCTTAAATAAATTAAAATATTATTCATAAAGATCAAACTCACATAGAACAATCTACATCACATAGCACCCATTTCTTCTCAAATTCAATGTGATCTTGGATTTTCTCTCTTCAAATTTTGTTTATTTAAGAGGGGTGGCCTCTTTTTAAAATGCAATGTCGAATGTCGAGCACCACTTCTTCTTTCAGACAAATCATAATAAGCCAAAAACATCTTTATTGAACATCTCTCACTTCTCAATACTAGTTGTAACCATAGATCTCTCCTTTAAAACCCTTTTTACTACCTGATAGCAATATTGTAAAGCACCATTTGCAAAGCAAGTCTCGTAATCGCAGAGCACACTATTAAAAACATCATGCATTCTCAAAACATACTTTATGAATCCCATATATATGAAACATATTTATTTTAAATATTTTCTTGAGGCCATCATTAAAAATCATTTTTCTAAATTCTTACCATTTTCAATAATTGGGACCCCAAAAATTTGGCAAACACTGGGAAACAATGTCACCATCAAAATAGATAATGTATTGAAATTTATGACCCTTAATCTTTCAATCTCATGATTTTCCATTAAATGATATACAAAAAATGAAAAAAATTATACTTTTTTAGAAAAATAGCATCCTTGGATCCAACAATCTACCCCTTTAGGTTTATTGGAACACATCAAATAAATTCACTAATTTTACAACCACAATTAATACTCGAGCCATAAAGAGACAACTCAGTCATCACTCTAGGTCTATGTGAGCATTGTTTGGTGTAGAAAACATGAAAGTGGACATGAATTGAGTTCACATTATTTTCATTTCTCCCCTAAATTATCATATATTTATTTTTATATTCCCCATATTTCCTATATATGAAGGAAACATAACACTCTCCATATCCATTGAATTTATATATTTTCCCCCATTAAAAATAAAACCAATGTACATAATATTAACTTCTTGAGTAAAAAACATGCTCTCCATGATCTTATCAATCCCATAAACATTAATCATTTCCACAAATAGATTAAAATAGTTTAAATAACATGGGATATGAGAATATCATAACCTCTTTATGTATTAGGAGGTGGCAGAACACCAAGGAACAACTGATTTTCTCAAAAACAGTTGCTGGTAGTTTCTTGGGCATAATGTCAGCAACTTTCTCATCAGTTTTCACATGGTCTATTTGGATCACACCATGTTCATTTTCATTGATGAAGTGATATCTAATCTCAATATTTTTCGTACATGAATTATTAACATGATTCATTATGACATAAATTTTGCACTTGTTATCATAGTAAATCGCCATTTGTCATTTGACCTCATCACCTATATCCATCAGTTTCTGTGTTATCCCATATAACTGATTTCACTTCATTGTAGAGGAGATATATTCAACATCAGTATTACTATGTGATGTATATTCTTGTTTCTTTTTCAAATATCCAACACATTTATTTCCAATATAGAATGATCCACTATTGGTGTATATTTTATCCTCTACATCTATAGGACAATCAACATCATAAATTTCTAATAGTTTATTATCTCTTCTAATTGTAAATTATATCCAAAAACGATGTGTACCATAAATATATCCCATTATTCATTTCACTATTACAGTATGTTCATCTTTTGGATTACACTGAATGAGGGACACTAAGCATGTTCCAATAAAAATATCTAGATGTATCATTGTGAGGTACACCAGGCTTCCTATGATTCTCGCATACATTGTGGGATCCACATATGTCCCTTCCCCATGCATTTAGATTTTTCCAATCCACAATCGGTGTCACTATTGGTTTGGAATTTATCATATTGAATTTTTCATTTTCACTCTTCAATAATTTTCTTCAGAAATGAACGCTTTATCCTTATTCTGAATCACCAACAATCCAAAAAATTATGGGAGTTCACCAATAATAGAAATTTAAAATAATGATTACATGTCATTGAAAAATCCATCCATTGATCAATGCTTGCATCTACTAAAAATATTTTCATCCATGTATACCCCTAACATGTACTAATCCTATTGAGAATTCATCACATAGAGATTCTGATATACTCCACCTCTTTTAAACTCAAATTTTCTCATATAAGACTCCAACTAAGAGTACTATGCTTATGGTTCCAGTTTTAGGCCATATAGAGCTTTCATTATTTTTCAATACAATACTTCATCATTTCCTAGTAAGAACCCCATGGGTTGTTCGATGTAGACTTCTTCTTCATGAACTCTATTTAAGAATACTGTCTTGAAGTCCATTTGAAAAAAATTATATCATATTTATATTTCCATGGAAATAAATATCCTTATTGACTCAAATCTTTCTACTAGTGAAAATTTATCATCAACATCAACTCCTTTTATTTTTTAGTATTTTTTTAAAAACAAAACAAACTAGGTTTTTACCATATTTCCATATTCTTCAATTTTTTCCTTCAATATCCACTTTGTTCCAATCATATTGTGACCATTGGGTCTCATAAAAAGGTTCCATGTCTGATTCTTATCAATCTGATCCAACTCCTCATTGATGGATTTCACCCATGACTCATCCATTGAATATTATTTAAATGAGCATGGCACCACAACTGACCAAAATGTATATTGTGTATTATTCTTCATGCTCTTAGTTTGTGTGGGTGCATTGCAATACCCAATAATGATGGATTGATCATTTTCTTCTCTTTGATTCCACTATTGAGATTCATACAAAGTTATTTAAGACAAGGTTCCATTTTAATAATATTCATCAGATTCATCATCATTATGTAACTCATGTTAGATTTTGACACCTTCTTGTATTTCTGTATTTCACATTATCCTATTTTCACTTTCTTCCTCATATTCTATTACATAAATATATGAATTTCTCGATGAATTTGAGGTTTTCTCCCCAATGATCATGACTTTGCTGCTTTCCACAATCCTTACTAAGAGCTTGTTGAAGATAATGTAGGTTTTGATGTTCATTGAGTATCCAAGTAAAATTCTTTCATCTACATTGTTTCCATACTTCAATTGATTTACTTCATTTTTTCTAATGAAAAATTTATATCCAATAACATAAAATGTATTTCAAACATGGAATCCTTCATTTCCAAAATTCATATGGTGTATTTTCCTCACCCATATAAACAACTATTAAATTTTGAATATAAACTATATCTTGAACATCCTCTTTCCAGTAATGTTGTGGAATATGACTTTCAAGTAGCATAGTTCTTTCCATGTCTTTCACCTATCAATTTATGTACTCAAAAAATCCATTTTCCTATAGAGTCCTCATAGAAGCTAACTCATGTTGTATCCCATGATTATTCTAGAAATATTAAAATTAAATGGATGTCTATTCCCCACCATTATCAAATCACAACACATTGATTGATCGTCCAATATCTTTTTTGAGGATTCGATGATATATTTTCATGCATCCAAGCACTTATGTTTTCCAATGAATAACCATTACACATTCTATTATACTTTAATCATTTATAAAGATGAGTATATAACATTCTCCATGAGTTTCCAAAACATATATTGGTCCACATACGTATGCATGAATGATATAAATAAGTTGAGATGACCTTTTCTTTTTTGGATTATCTGAACTGTATACTAGATTCCTATGAATGCAAGATTCACAAGAATTTTCATGTTCAAACATTAGGTTCAGAATATCTATGAATATATAAAATTTAGATATCTTTTCTGTGTCCTTGTAATTGACCTGTCCCAATATCCAATGTTATGGGTTATTTTCTTCTTCAATATTCATTTAACAGTTGTTGTATTACTATCTACCTGATACATGATGCCTTATATTTTTCATCCTTTCATATGTGAATTTCTTTTCATTCCCTCGAGAGTGCATTTTTTCTGATTTATAGTAACTATAAGTCATGATCCAAAAATATGACTCACGCAGAGAATATTATGACATTGGCTATCCACATAGAGGAATTCGGTTTTTTAGATATACATTTGAAAATTCAGTACTTCCACTGCCTTTGAATTTAATAGATCCATAATTACCATACTGTACTGTTCCATCAACCCTCCTCTTGGAATTCAATAACAATTATTCATTACCTATCATATGATATGAACAATAGCTATCAAGAATCCAACTTCTGTTTATTTTAGTATATTTGAGGGCTACCCTTATAAGGATGGATTTTTCAATTTTCATCATTTCTTTCTAGGATACATTGGACTGAGAGTAGGACAATAACTGACTATAAATTAATTATTCTATGTACATGGGTTCTTCATATTAAAAGTTTTCTTCCAGAGGAGAAAAACTATTATAAAGTGAAAAATTATCTTGTTGATGAGATTTGACTTGTCTCCATCATCAGTATAAGGTGTCCATGTCACTCATATGAATGTAATAATTGGATTTCTGTCCAAATTGTGAACAATGAAAAAAATATCCATATATTTATATTCTTCTGTAAATAGTAGGATATGAAGTTTTCTCATCTATTAATCTCCCAGATCTGACCTATTTATATAGCTCCTTTCCACTTCATAATATGACATATTATGACCCTCATATCTACTAGACAGCAACTTCATTAGAGAAAATGTATTTTCACATCTATTGGTCCTTATTCCATCTTTCTAGATAATAATATTTGACTTCCTGTTATTCCTGGAAGCTTGGTGATAGTTTTCTAGTCTCTTTTTAGTTTGATTTAAAGGTCTCTTTTTTTAATGCTTCTAGGGATTCTACAACACGAACAATAATAAAATCACATTTATTCCGAACTACATTATTTACAGAATTTGATATTTTGGCTTCTAAACCTATTCCAATGTTTCCCATGTTTGTGGGTATTTCATCACTCAAAATCTCTTTATCTTTATCAGACACTCATTTTTCACTCTCCAAGAGCTCAACATATGAGAACCTACCATATTGTATTTTATTCTTTTCTTATTTTGAACTTCATTCACTTTTGAACATAATACTATGAGTTAAATATTCTTTATCAAATCCCCCAAATGGTTTTGGACATCTCCATTTTTTAGTTATGGTCATTAATGACTTTTCATGTTCATTGATTTCAAGCTTTATTTCCACTACATCATATATTTTTTCATGGATTGATGACATTACATTCACCAGTTCAACCTATGGTTTAGATTCTTCTTCATCCTGATTAAAATATTATGATGATTCTTAAACCATTTAATTACATTAATTTAATCTCTTAAACTTATTCTCAAGCATACTAAAAGATTCCTTATGTTTTAACATGGGATCAGTATTATATTCATACTGGTTATCTCTAGATTTATCTATTGATGCTTCTGACTTTTCAGTGGTATCCATCATGGAATCATGGTTTCAAGATTTAAATTCCAGTTCTTCTTCATCACATAATTCATTATCATCGTATTACTATTCACATAACCAATCTTCTTCAATAAATTCTTTCTAGATTAGAAGTCTCCATTTTAAAAACCTTTTTTATGGATTCTCAATGAGTACTCCTTCACTTTCATTATCATAGAACATTCTTGAGCACTAAGAAGCAATGTTCCCAACCATGCCACAATGAATGAAAGATAAAGGTAACATCCCTTTAAAGTTCCATTTGTTAATATGAAACATCATGGAATTTGGGTAAATAATTTATCGTTCATCATTATATTACCCACCACTACCTTTTTAAATAATTTTTTTTCTATTTCTTTGAATCCCATTTCCTTGATCACTCGAGTCATACAAGATTCTAGCTTGACTCTCATTTCATATGCTACCAGGCCACATAGTATATCATTCAGAGAACATTTGGAAATATCTCTTTCCTCAATGGATGAAACCATTTCATTATACATGGTTGTATGTATTCTCAATATTTTCATTACTATGTCAACATCTTTTATTTCATTTCCTAGACCTGGAATTTCTCCAACCAATTTATTAATTTGATTAAAGAATGAGTCTACATTATCATCAAGATGCATCTTTAAATCGTCAATCGTATTGTGAAGGTATTATAAATTACCCTCATCACATTGAAATATCCATCATATATATTTTAATGTTTATCCATCCTTGAATTTACTAAGGTGAAACCCATCACATGTAGATAGATCTGATCAGAAAGGGATCTGTGTGAGAATTTTGGGCCCTAGCATCTACATCATGAATCTTCCAGTCTGTATCAGTCCTAGGAAGCCATGTTGGGTCAGTAACATGTATTCCATGTACATTAGGAAATAATACATCCATTCTAAGATATTATAGATGAGATCTCAATCTGTTCATCTAGACCTGAAAATCACTTTTGTCGAAGTGGGGGGCTACCTTAACATTAACAGAATTATCCATGACGGTATAAGATAGATCAAACAGCAGTAAACTACCTTTGATACCAATTAAAGGACCCCAGAACACCCTGAGTTGGGAGAGGTAAATCATGGGGTCAACTTTTTCTTTTTAATGTTTTGGATCTTGTTCCTTCATTGGTAAGAACATGTAAAATATTTCAGTCAAATGAAAACATGGGGATGACACAACACTCGTACTTGGTTCACACCAAAGGGCTATGTCCAAGGAGTATACACCAATAGTTTGTTAGTCATACCTAAATCCATAAATCTTCACTAGTTGTGGAGTACAAGAATTTGGTCATAGGGACACATTGACATGCACACTTCCCTTACAAAAGTTTAGGGATGGAAGACTTATTCACTCATAACACTTCTGTAAACTCCCCTAACTCACTACTATGAGAGAGGTATAACATAGTTTATTTACGTGACTATTTCATCAATAGATTAGAATTGATGTGTTTTTCTTTGTCTAGTACGTGACACTTCATGCATCAAAGACCTGAGTAGATGCTCACTGAATGTCGTGACCACACAACAATGATATTCAAAACCACCTTTCATAAATAACCTTAAAAAATACCAACCCTTTGATAGGCTCTTTACCTTTCCCCGCACAACCATTCGCAGAGGAACACTATTCGCAAAGCTCAGTTCCTCGCAGAGAAACCTACATCGCGATGCTCAATGAACCAATGTTGAACACCTCATATTTATGAAACACTCATGACATAGAAGCATTGTAATAATTCATGAAATTAAAAGTCTCTTCACAAAGTTCAAACTCACATAGACCAATTTTGTTTAGGGGGCACCAATTTCATCTTGATTTCTAAGAGATCCTAGATTGTCTCTCTTCATATCGTGCAGAATTAAGAGGGGTGGCCTCTTATATAAATGTATGTTCTAATGCAGATCACTAATTCTTTAGTGGAATAATATGGATCATTCAAAAACATATCTGTGGAACATATCTCTCTTCTAAATGCTCATGGTAATCGTAGAACTATGTATCAATACCCTTAACATTACCACAAGGCTCCACTGAAAAGCACCATTTGAAAACCAAGTCTATTAATCACAGAGCACAATGTCACATTTTTTATTTCATTGGAAAAAAATCGTCATGAAGACCATATCTGGGAAACTCATTTCTTTTCCATATTTTCTTGAGACCATCAAGAAAATGAAAAATTAATAATACTTGACATTCCCTAAATTTGGGACCCCAAATGATTGGAAATCTCTAGGAAATGATGTCACTTCCAAACTACTTACAGCTTGAACTATATGATCATTTTCCTTGAAATCTCCCTAATCATCCACAAGAGGAATGGAAAAAAATAGACCATGATTCTTTTTCAACAATGATAATCCTTCATTCAAACTATCTACCTCAATGGGATTATTAGAAATCTTATGATAAATTCACTGATTCCCCAACCACAATCAAAACCTATTCCTTAAAAGAACCAACTCAGTCTTCACTCTATGTCTACTTGAGTAGTCCTAGGTGTACTAAACAGGATATAAGAAATGAATTGAATTCATATACATTTCGTTTATCCCCTAAATTTGAATTTTTTTTTATATTCTCCAACTTTTATATATCTGAATGATACAAAACACTGTCTATCTCCATTGAATTGAACCATTATATCCCAATAGAAATAAACCAAATGAACCAAATCATTACTTCTAGTGTAAAAAATAATCCTCCCCTAGATCATATCTCCCCCATAAACCATCATAATTTCCACAAAATGATTAAAAATTGATAAAAAATATGAAAGATTGGAATACAATAACCTCCTTATGCGTTGGGATGAGACTAAACATCGAGGTTCAACTGATGATTCTCAAACACAAATTTTGATAATTGATTGGTCATGATGTCATCCACATTCACGTCCTTTCCCACATTGTACATTTTTATCACACCTTGTTCATATTTTTACATGATGAATTGATATCTGATCTAAATATGTTTCATACGAGAATGATGAAAAGGATTTTCTGAAAGATCAATTGTGCTCTTGTTATCATAGTAAATCACCATTGGTTGTTTCACCCCATCACCTATGTCCAGCTGTTGCTGCTTCATCCCATGTAATTGATTTCCTGCCTTGGTAGCAAGGGTATATTTATCTAAAGTAGTACTATGTGATGTAATTTCATGTTTCTTTCTCATGAAACCAACTCATTTCATTATAATATAGAATTCTCCAACACCGGTGGACTTGTTGTCCACTTCGTCTCCATAAATATGAGTACCTAGAATGTACTGCATGATTCTTTTCACTACATCAATATGTTCATCATTTTAATTAATCTGAAAAAAGGCCACTACGCTGGTTGCAATGAAAATATCTAGTTGTGACATGTTAGGTAAAGTAGGATAACTTTGATTATTATATATATTGTGGGATCCACATGCATCCCTTCCTTGGGAATTCATATTTTTGTTCCAACTACAATTGGAGTCACTATAGTATTGGAATCTTGAATATTGTATTTCTTTAGTAGATATCCATTATTATTTTCTTGAGATATAAAAGTGTAATCCTTCTTTGTAATCAACATCAACCCTACAAATATGTGAGTTCAATAATTACAATCTTTTGAAATTCAGATTTCATGTTATTGGAAAATTCAACAACTACTCCTCTCGTTCTTCCACTGAAAAAATATCATCCACGTATACCAATAAAAAGAACCAATCCTATTGATAATTATTCACATAGGGATTGTGATGTACCCCTACACTTTTAAACTCATGCTTTCTCAGATAAGAGTCCAACTGAGAGTACCACAACTATGGTGCCTCTTTATGGCCATATAGATTTTTCATTAATTTGAAAACCTTTAGTTTTCATTGAAAAGAATGACCCCCATGTGTTTTTTGATGCATAAATATTCTTCCAAATATCTATTTAAGAATGTTGTCAGGATGTCCATTTTAAAAACGTTATAACCTCTTTGGATTTCCATGGTCGGAAATAGCCTGACTGGATCCAATATTGCTATTGTAGGTAATGTCTCCTAAACATAAATGCCTTCGATTTGTATGTATTCTGGGAAAAAACTAGGTGCTACATGTTTCTATCTACATTTCCGTGCTCGTAAATTTTTTTTGTTGAAGATCCACTTTCTACTAATCACATTGTGACCTTTGGGTCTCTTGACTAGGTTCCATGTATGATTCTTATCAATCAAATATAACTCTTCCATCATGGATTTCTCCCACGATTCATCCTTTTCGACTTATTAAAATGTGAATGGTACCACAATTGAAGAAAATACATATTGTGTATTATTATTCATTATCCTAGTCTGTGTGGGTGCATTCAAATCCCCAATGATGATGTATTGATCAATTTTTTATCGTCGATTACTTATTTATATTCATCCTAATTCATTCTAGGAAAGGTTTTCTCATCATAATATTTTTATAATTTAACATCACAGTGTGTCTTATGTTATTTTTTTACACCTTCCACCATTTCAATATTTTCATTTTCTCCATGTTCACCTACTTTATCATCTTCTATCACATAAGCCAATTATTTACATGAAGCAATGGAGGTTTTCACCTCAATGATATTGACATATCTACTTTCCACAACCATTCCCTTATGCTTGTTGAAACAATAGTAGTCTTTTCTAACCATTGAGTTTCCAAGTGAAATTACATCATATGCATTGTCCCCATACTTCCTGTGATTTCCTTCATTGAATATGATAAAACTTTTATTTTCAGAAAAACAAAAATAGTTCAAAGATGGCTTCCTTCGATTCCACAGTTCATATGGGGTCTTCTTCGTTCTCATATAATGTCCTATTTGATTTTGAATTAATATATTAGCTTGAATGACCACTTCTTAGTAATATCAGTGAATACGACTCTCAATCAGCATAGTTCTTACCCAGTTGTTCACCTGTCGATTTTGGTACTAAAAAATCCATTTTTCCATGGAGTTCTCACTACATCTACCTCATGTTGTATCCCATGCTTCTACAAGTAATTTTCAAATTCAATAGATGTTTATTCTTTTCTATTGTCAGATCACAACACTTTGATTGTTCGTCTAGTATCATTTTTCGCGATTCAATGATATATTCTCATTAAGTCATGTACTAGTCATTTAAAATGAAGAACCATTACACAATCCATTTTACTATAATCATCTATGAAAATGACAAAGTAAAATTCTCCATGAGTTCCAAAAACATTTATCCAGCCACATACATATATATTAATGATATCAAAAATATGATATTCCCTTTTCTTATTAGGATGATATGAACTGAACCCCAGCTTCCCCAGAATGCAAACTTCACAAGAATTTTCACGTCCATGCTTTAGGTTGAAAATATCTGTGACAATATTCATTTTATATATCATTTAAATGTCCTTATGGATTATGTATCCTAATATTGGAGGTCATATGTTATTTTTTTTATCAAAAGTCATGTAGAAATTGTCTTCATTTCTATCAACTTTGTATAGGTTTTCTTTTGTTCTGGAATCATTTCATAAGTGAATTTCATATCTTTCCCTTGATAGTGCGTCATTTTTAATTAAAATTAACTATATGTCTCGAGTTCATTACATCCACTGCCTTTGATTTTCAGAGCTCCATCATTATGAAAACATACTATTCCATAAACCCTTATATGAAAATTCATTAACAAGTATTACTTAACTGTCATATGAGAGGGACAATCACTATCAAGAATCAAGCTGCTGTTTATTTTTTTTGCTTTAAGTGCTACCTCTGTAATGTTGGATTTCTCAAAATGTTTTCATTCTATGAGACATTGGATTGAGTGTAGGACACTCATGTAATTCTAATTATTTATTCTGTTTACATGATTTATTCATAGTCAAAATCTACTCCGACGTAAGAAAACCTATTTGAAAGATCAAAAAAATATTTTTGATGAGCTTTGACTTGTATCCAACATCGGTAAGTGGTTTTCATATCACTCCTATGCATGGAATAAATTGATTTATGGCCAAATATTGAAATAATAAAACAATAAAATAGAAACTGTTTCTTCTATAAGTAGTAGGATATGAATTTGTTCTCCTTTGTTGAACTCCATGCTCTCCCTTTTGTAGATAACTCCATGCCTTTTCGTAATATTACATAGTATAACCTATATTTCCATAAAACTATAACTCCATGTGAGGAAATGAATTCTAATATCTATTTTCCCTTATGACTTATTCCATGGAATTTTTTTGACTTCCTATTATTCCAGGAATATCTAGGATAGTCTTATTTCATCCTTTCATTTTTATTTAAGGGTCACTTTTTCTGTGATTCTGGGGATTTTTTAACATTGTCAACGTTCAACTTTCCATTATTATTTTCCACTTTATTTGCAGCATTTAATGTTTCAGTGTAACAACAGATTCCACTTAATTCCCTGAGTGTGGGTTGTTGACCACTCAAAATCAATTCAAATCCAACAGAACCACATTTTTTTCTCTCCAGTAGCTCATCATATGAGAACCTACCAAATTGTATATCTTCGTTATATCTTTTGAACTTGATTATCTTTTGATCATACTCTAAAGAGTAACAGCTTCTTCGTCAAGTCCCCCAACCATTTTGGACTTCTCCTCCAGTCTTGAGGTAAGGTAATTGATGACCTTTGCCTACTCTTAGATTTTTCACATTAGTTTCACTACAAAATCATTCCTTTCATGGATTGAGGACTGTACATCCACCAGTTCATCCAGTCATTCAATTTCATCTTCAAGATGATCAACATATTTTGATGATTCATCCACCATTTCATTCCACTTATTGAATTTATTACACTTATTACCAATATTACCAAAAGAATCTTTAATTTGTAACATAGGATCAACATTAGTTGTCAACTAGTTATAGTTATCTTTATCTACTGATGATTCTGTCTTTTCAATAGTTGCTATCATGGAAGCATGGTTTCCAGTTTTACATTCTGGTTCTTCTTGTTCACAGAATCCATTATCATCATTGTCTTCTTCAAATAAAAAAACTCTTCTTCTATAATTTCATTCTAGATTTGATGTCTCCCTTTTTGAAAAAATAATTGTTTTTCGTCTTCTAAATTTTTTCACCATCACTTTCTTCATCTTTGATTTTTTTAGCACTAACATGTAATGTGCCCATATTTTCCACAATGAAACCAAGATAGAGGTAATATTCCTTTATATTTACCATTTCCCTTCTGAATCATCTTTGAAATGGATGAATGAATTTATTTTTTATGATCATATTAACTACTACTATATTTTAAAATTTTCAGTTTCTCAATAGCTTTGAATTCCATTACCTTTTTGACATGATCCATATAATCTTCTAGTACGAATATCATTTATATACCACCATGATACACAGTAGATCATTTGGAGAATGATTGGAATGATATCGTTCCTCATGGTTTTAATCCTTTTCATTTTACAGGGGTGGAAGTATTCTCAATATTTTCTCAATAATATCAAAATATTTTGTTTCTTTACATTGACCTTGAATTTCATCAACCACTTCCATAATAATATTGAAGAAGGAGTCTTCATTATAATCAGTATGCATCTTCAGATCTTTATACCTATTGGGGGGGGGGGAATTTTAGTTTTCTTTATTTCCCATTGTTACCTCTTTCATAAATATTTTCATGTTTATCCAATATAGAATTTGCTAAAGTGAAACTCATCACCTTTAGACTGATCTGATCAGAATGGGATATCGGGAGTGCATTCTTTGCTTTAGCATCTGCATGAAGAATTTTCCTATCTAAATGAGTCATAACCATCCCTATTGGATTAGTAACATGTAGTCTGTGAACATTAGAAAATAGGACTTCCATTCCATGGTATCTTAGATGAGGTCTCATTTTTTTCATCGAGATCAGAAAATTACATCCATCGAAGAGGGGGACTCCCCTAACATTGGATGAATTACCCATGTTGGTATATGACAGATCAAAAACTAGTAACCTCTCATTGATACCTCATTAAGGACCCTAGAACACCCTAAAAGGGGATGTGTAAATCTTGGTGTAAAATGTTTCTTTTTAAAGGTGTGGATGTTATTTCCTCATTTGTAGGAACTTGTTAAGTCATTTAGTCAAGTGAAAGTAAGGAGATGAAACAAGAGTTTTACTCGGTTCATTGCAATGGGATACATCCAAGAAGAATATGATTATAGTGTGTTAGTGGTATCTAAATTCACTAATTATCACCAATTGTATAGTACATGATTTTGACCCTCATCACTCTGTGATAGGCACACTTACCTTGAAAATATTTTGGGATGACACACCAATTCCCATGGAAGACCTCTGTAAACTCCCCCAATCCCACTAATATGAGAGATGTCTAACTCAGTTTCTCAACTTGAAAGTCTTGTCAATAGATAAGCATTAATGTTTTTGTCATTTTCTAGCACGAGACTCTACTTTCATCAATGACTTGAGTATATGTCCACTAAAATCTCTGACCACTCAACAGTGATACTCAAAACAACCCTTCTCAAAGCCCCTTCAAAAAGAACAACCTTTAGTTGGGATCTATACCTCACAGATCACAACCATTAGAGGATGTCACATCCTTGTAGAGTAACACCCTCCACGAAGCTCACTACGTCATAGAATAACCTACATCGCGACACTCACTGATCCAATACAGAATGCCTCATCTTCGAGAACATCACATGACATAGTGGAATTGGAACCATTTAATAAATTTAATGTCTCTTCACAATGCTCAAACTCAGAATGAACAATCTACATCATAGAGCACCCCTTACACTGCGAAGTCAATGATAGCCCAAAATTTTTCTTTTCAAATCATGAAAAATGAAGTGGGGTGGCTTCTTATTAATAGAGAATGTAGAATACAGTGCTCAGTGTCATCATGGGTGAATTATGGATCAGCCAAAAACATGTATGTGGAACATCTTTCTCTTCTTAATAATCATCATAGCCATAGAGCTCTCTGTAAAAACGCTTTGCACTGCCACAAAGTACCACTTCAAAGAACAATTCACCAACCATGTCTCATTATCGAAAATCACCCCATCATAGTCTTTATGTCTTCTCGAAACACACTTCATGAATCCCATCTCAAAAAAGACTTTCATTTTTTGTATTTTCATGAGACCTTCGAGAAGACAACTTTTTTCTAGGCTTTCCATTCACCAAATTTTGGACCCCAAAAATTTGGAAAACACCTAGAAAAGTTATCACCTTTAAAACTGAATATGACAAGAATTGAATGATATTTTTCCTTTAAATCACCCAAATAATCCATGAGAAGATTGAAAAAAATAGAAACTGAGCTCCTTTTTCAATATAGTGCATCCTTAGTTCCAAAAATCTACCCATTGGGGTTTTTTTGGAAATCTTAAGATAAATTCACTGATGCGCCAACCATAATTAAAACCTGATCCATCAAGAAACTACTCAGCCATTACACTAAGTCTACATGAGTAGTTTTCAATGTATAAAACAATGGAAAGGACATGAATTGAGTTCTTTTCTTTACTTTTCTCCACTAATGTTTCATTTCTGTATTTTTCTATTTTCCATCATTTGTGTATCATAAAGAATTATAAAAATCTCCAACTCCATTGAATTTATCCATTCTACCTAACTTGAAATAAATCCAAACAACCAAATCCTAGCTTTAATTAAAGAAACATGCTTCCGTGGATTGAATATCCACCTTAAACATACACCATTTCCACAAACAGATTAAAAATAGATAAAAAATCTGGGAGAAGGGATTCTCATAACCTTCTTACGAATTGGGAGGTGGATGATGACAGAGTTACAGCTGATGTTTCTCAAACACAACTATTGAAAGTGTCTTTGTTCATAATGTTAGTCATCTAATCATCAGTTCCCACATTGTCCATTTTGATCACACCTTGTTCATCTCTTTCCTTAATGATCTGTTATCTGATCATTATATGTTTCATTTGAGAATTATGAACATGATTCTTCATAAGATCAATTTAACTCTTGTTATTATAGTAATGTAACATTGGTTATTTCACCTCATCACCAATTTTTGTTAGTTGTTGACTCATAGAAAGTAATTGAGTGCACTATGTGGTAGTTAATATATATTCAGCTTCAGTAATACTAAGAGGTGTACATTCCTATTTATTCAACAACCAGACCACGCATTTCATCCCAATATAGAATGCTCCACCACTAATGGACTTTCTTTATACTAAATCTCCAACCTAGTCATCATTCAAAAATGATGATAGTTCAATATCTCTTCCTGCACCAAAGTATGACCCCTAAGATTGATTACCTATAATGTACCCCATGTTTCTTTTCACTCGTTCCATTTTTCATGCATTGGATTACTTTGAATGCGGTCCACTAAGCATGTTGCAAAGATAATATATTTTCATGTATCGGTTAAGTACAATAGGGTTCCTATGATACTACTATTCATTGTGGGATACATATACATCCCATTCTCACGTTTTTAGAGTTTTTTTCCAATAGAAATCAGAGTAACCATTTCTTGGGAATCATGTATACTAAATTTCATCAGCGCCATTATAGCATACATTTCAGGATAAATGAAAGTGTAATACTTATTCTAAATCACCAAAAACCCTTCAAAGTATGTTAGTTCACCGATAAATTACATTTCAAAACCTTATTTCATGTTATTAACAAGTTCAACCACTGATACATGTCTTCTTCAAAAGAAAATAATATCATCAACGTATACCAATATCATGAACTGATCTTGTGGAGAAATATTCACATAATGACTGTGATCTACTCCCCCTCTTTTAAACTCACGATTTCTCAGATAAGAGTCCAGCAGAGAGTACCACACATGATGTTCCTCTATCAAGACATAGTGAAATTTCTTTAATTTTAAACCATTTATTTGATCATATCCAATAAACTATTATTTGGGTATTTTTGATGTAGACTTCTTCTTCCAAAACTCCATTTAAGAATTTTTTCTTGATTTCCATTTAAAAAACATTATAACCTCTTTGGATTTCTAGGGCATGAAGTAGCCCAATTGCCTCCAGTATTGCTGCTAGAGAAAATGTCTCTTCAACATCAACACCTTCAATTTTTTAGTATTCTTTTACCAACCATGACTTCCATGTTTCTAACCAAATTTTCATTATAATGAAATTTATTCTTATAGATCCAGTTTCTACCAATAACATTGTGACCTTTGGGAATTTTGAATAGGTCCAATATCTGATTCCTATCAATCTAATCTAAAACATCAATCATAGAGTTCACCTAGGATTCATCATTTACCACTTCTTCAAATAAGGATGGTACCACATCATATAGACATGTAAATTGTGTATTTCTTCTCAATCTTCTTGTTTGTGTGGGTGGATTCCAATCACCAATAATTTTGGATTGATCAAGTTATACTCTTTGATTCCAATTTAAAAATTCATCCAAAATATTTCCTTACTTGTATTTCTATTCAGATTATTCTTATGAGTCAACTTCATGATGTGACTCTGGAGTGTTTTGTAGAAAATAATCTATTTCTTTATCTTCATTTTCTTTATTTTCACCATCATCCTCATATTGTATCACTTCATCATATGAATTTCTCGAAGAATTTAAGGTTTTATCTTTGATTATTTTGGAATATAATTATTTCACAATCCTTTCCAAGTGCTTGTTTAAACCCTTTTAGGATTTTTTTCATTGAGTATCCAAGTAAAATTCTTCTGACTGCATTGTCCCCTTACATCCCATGATTTCCTTAATTGTTTTGGATGAATTATTTACTTCCAAAAATTAGAATTTATTTCAATGAGGGATTCATTCCATGCTACAATTCATTTTTGTATTCATCTCACTCATATAAAGCCCTATTCGTTTTTGAATATACAATGCATCTTAAAATCCTCTTTTTAATAATGTCTAAGAATACGGCTCTCAATTAGCACAGTTCGTTCCATGTTGTTCATCTATTGATTTCTGCACTAAACAAATCCATTTAGTTTTGGATTTCTCACAGAAACCGCCTTATGTTGTATACTGTGATTCTCCATGCAATTTGAAAATTCAATTGATGTTTATTACCCTCCATTGTTTTATATCAAAACTTTGAATGGGTGTCATGTATCATTCTCATTGATTCCATGATATATTTTCATGTAGTCAAGCATTGGTCATTTCGATTGAATAACCATTAAACATTCCATTAAGCTGTAATAATATCTGAAATGGATGAAGTAACTTTCTCCATGAGTTCCAAAACATTTATAAGGCCACATATTTCTATATGAATGAGATCAAGAATATGATATTCCCATTTAATCATTGGATGATATGAACTATAGTCTAGCTTTCCCCAAATGCAAGCTTTATATGAATTTTCATGTTCATGATTTAGGTTGGGAATATCTAAAAAAGTATTTAGTTTAGATATATTTTCCATTTCTTGTCGATTGATGAGCTCCAATGTTCAATGCCACATGTTATATTCTTCATCAACAATCATGTAGAAAATGTATTCTCTACCATAAACATGATACATGTTGCCTTATATTCTTCTTCCATTCATTTGTGAATTTTCTATCTTTCCCTCAATGGTAAATCCTTTTTGATTAGACGTATCTATAAGGAATGAGCCATAGAGTAGACTCATGCTGAGGAGATTATGATATAGGCCATCCACATAGGGGACATCATTTTTATATAGCTCTATATTATGTAGTTCAATACATCCACTGCCTTTGATTATCAAAGAACCATTATTACGAAACTGTAATGTTCCATCTACCCTCTTCTTGACATTAATTATGAAGACTTATTTACCTTTAATATTAGATGAAATAATGCTATTAGGAATCCATCTTCTATTTGTTTTTGTAGATTTAAGGGCTTCCACTCATGGTTTTATTTTTAAAATTTATTCATAAATTTCCATGAGATGTTGGATTGAGTGTAGAAAACTAATGTTCTTTCAATTATATCATACATGTACATGGGTTCTTCATAGTCATAATCTTCTTCTATAGGAGAATTACTATTTGATAGAATAAAACGATCTTGTTGAAGATATTTGACATGTCTCCATCATTGGAATGAAGAGTCCATGGCACTCTTATGACTGTAATTAATGGATTTATGGCCAATGCTATAAAAACGAAAACAATATCCATAGAAATTGATTCTTCAATAAGTAGTAGTGTATTATTTGTTTCTCCTTTTTTAATATCCTATCTATCCCCCATTTAGATAGATCTTATCCTTTTCATAAAATGACATAGCATGACGCGAATTTCCATAGAACTACCACCTCATGAGAGGAGGTGTCTTCTCACTTCTATTTGTCCTCATCCCTTCATCATTATGAAAATTATTTACCTGATTTATATTCCTAGAATCTTGAGGATATTCTTCTATTCTATTTTTAGTTAGATTTAAGGATCTCTTTTTCAATGCTTCTGATGATTTTACAACACGATCAACATTCAACTTTCTTATATTCTAGTCCACATTATTTTAAGAATTTCATGTTTCGGCATCACAACTACTTCCATTGTTTCCCATGTGTTCCATTCTTTGATCAATAAGAATCATTCCAACTCAATCATACCCACATTTTTCTCTCTCCGACATCTCAGCCACTAAGAACCATCCAATTGTATTTTTTCCTTCTATTGATCTTGATTCACTTTTGAGGATACTCCTAAAAGAGAAAACTTCTACTTAATTTCCACCGATAGTTTTGTACTTCACCTCTAGTCATAAGGTAAGGTCATTGATGAAAATTCCATATTCATAAATTTCTGACTTTAGTTCCACTACATCATATTTCCATTCATGGATGGATCACTGTACTTTCACCAGTATATCTATACATAAAATTTCATCTTTAAGATGATCAACATATTATGATGATTATTCCACCCGCACATTCCTCTTATTCCATCTCGTAAACTTATTTTGAAGCTCACCAAATGTTTCCTTACATTACAAAATAAGATCAGAATTAGTTGTCAACTATTTTTCCCTAGCTTTATCTTTTTATCGGTATAACATTTCAATGGAATTAATCATGGAAGCATTTTTTTCAATTTTAAATTATGGTACATCTTCTTCACAGAATTCAATGTCATCATCTTCCTTTCAATATAAAAAAATTATTATATACTTTATTGCTATATTTGATGCCTCTATTTTTGAAAACCTTTTCTTGAGGCTTCTCAATGTGTATAGAATCACATTATTCATCTTCAAACATTCTTGAGATCTAAGAATAAATGATCCAAACTTTTTCACAATGAAAGTTAGATAGAGGTAAAACCACGTTAAATTTTTCTTTTCCCTTCTGGAACATCATAGAAATGGGAGAAAGAATTTCATTTCCTTTATTATCTTCACCATTACTATCTATTGAAATTTTTAGTTTTCCATGTCTTCAAACTCTATTTCCTTTCACAATCGAGTCATGTAATCTTCTGGATGGACTCTCATTTAATATTCCAATTGGGTGTTAAGCAGATCATATAGAGGAATTTTGGAAAGATATGCTTCACCAAGTGCTGAAACCTTTGCATTGTAAAGGGGTTTATGTCTTGTCAACATTATCTTTAAAATATCACCGTCTTTGATTTATTTTCCTAGACCATGAATTCCCCCAACAACTTCAGTAATTTGGTTGAATATGGAGTCTGCATTCTCATCTGGATGCATATTTAGATCATAAATCCTATTGTTCAAGACATTTATTTTCCACCTTATATTTTCTATCTCTATCATAAATATTTTCCATTTTATCCCATGTGTAATTTGGAAAGGTTTAACTCATCACCTTTAGATAGATCTAATTAGAAAGGGATGTGGTCTTAGCATTCTTTGTTTTTGCATCTACATCAAGAATTTTCCTTTGAAAATCATTCATTGCCAGCCCTGTTGGATCAGTAAATTTTTTTCCTTGAACAGTATAAAATTGGACTTCCATTCCAAGAGAACTTATATGAGATATCTTTTTATTATTCCATATCTAAACATTACTTCCATCGAAGTGGGGGTCTCCCCTGTCATTGGTAGAATTCTCTATGACGAAATAAGATAGATCAAACAACTATAACCTCCCTTTAACTCCACTTAAAAGACCTTGGAACACCCTGATAAGGGAATGTTGAATTAAGGTGGAAAATGATTCTTTCTATAGTTAGGTATCATGTTCCAACTTTGGTAAGAAATTATCAAACCATTCAGAAAAATGACTACAAGGGGATGAAAAAACACTTTTACAGAGTCCGTCGCAAAGGGCTGTGCCCAACGAGAATACATGGATATTATGTCATTTATACCAAAATACACTAATCATAACCTCTTTTGGAGTACATAAGTTTGGTCACCGTCACTCTATTAATGGCACACTTCCCTTACAAAAGTTTAGGGATGACACACTGCATCCCACATAACATTTATATAAACTCCTACAGGATCACTATTATGAGATATGTCTAACTCAATTTATCAACATGAATGTCACTTCAATATATTGGCATTGATGTGTTTGTCTCCATCCAGCATGAGGCATTTCTTACATGTAATACCAAAGTAGATTCTTACTGAAAATCCAATCCACTCAACACTAATACTCAAAAAACCCTTCAAAATTCCCCTTCACACAGCTCAACCATTCTCAAATCTCTCTCCCTCACAGAGCAAACCATTCGTGGATAAAACTACCTCAAAATGAAGCACCCATTTCAAAGCCCCATTCCTTGTAGAGAAACCTATTTCATGAAGGTCACAGATCTGAAGTAATATAGATCATTTCATGAATACCTCATGACATAGAAGCATTATAAGCACTGAAGAAATTAATGTATCTTCACGAAGATCAAACTCACATAGAACAAAATGACTTGAAAATAATCCCTTTCATTTCAAAGTCTAAGCGATACAATATTTTCTCTCTTAAAATTATGACAAATTATGAAGGGTGGACTCTTATTTATAGGCATGGGAGAATGTGGAGCTACGCTTCATCATGCACAAAATCCGGATCGGCCAAAAACAGAATTGTTGTGAATCTCTCTCTTCACAATACTAATCGTAACTATAGAGAACATTGTCAAACCCCATCATACTACCTCAGCGCACCACAACAAAGCACCATTCTCAACACAAGTCTTGTAATCACATAGCACACCATCACAATTATCGTGCCTTCGTGAAACACACTTCATGAAGACCATCTCGGTGAAACTCATTAATTCTCCATATATTCATTAGAACTTCCAGAAAAACTAGTTTTCACAATTCATTCCATTCACCAAATTTGGGACCCCCAAAATTTGGAAAACCAAAGGAAACGATGTCACCTTCCAAACTTCTTACAACTTGAACTGTATGATCATTTCCATGCAATATCCCTGACCATCCATGAAAGGATTGAAAACAAACTAAAATCATGATTCTTTTATAGATAAGAGAATCCTTGGTTCCAATAATTCAAAATACTCATTGATATTATCTATAAACTACCATTTAAAACATGTTTCCTTCCACTAAATACTAAAACAAGCCATAATTAATTTTTTCCATTGTCCAACAATCAAAACAACCATTGAACCATTTAAAAAAGGAATCCTTATTCTAATTTTAAAACACCATTTTAAATCACTTGATAAATACCCTTTTTAATAACATTGAGGAAAACATGTCCTTTAAAAATATTTCTCACATTCAAAAATAATTTTTTTCAATAAATCTAAAACTGGTTCAAATCCCAAAACATAAAATAAAACCCATTTCAAAATGGTTCAATAATTTATAAATGAAAAATTGTGATTTACTTTAATAAATAAACTAACCATATCCACACATAAACTAAATATTCACTACCCATTCTATCTCATAAATAACTCTATCCTAGGGTTTACTAATTTTGTTTACATAATACAAGGGTTTGGGTTACCCCTGGATAGCCCTAGGTTTGGCATCATATCATCGTTGAACCCAATATTCTCCATGATTGTTATCACACATCATTATATGTTAAAAATATCTTTGTGTAACCCAATACTTCAATATACTATATATAAGTGAAATAGAACCACTACATAATCATTTACCACATCAAGAATTTGGTAAATAGATTTAAGACCACCTGCCTCATGAATCATAAAGAACATTTTCATAATCTCCGCCATTGATTCGTACTCAACCACCCGCTTAATAAAAACATAAAATCCATTGAAAAGTGATGGTTTTATTGTTTTCTAAGAAGAGGTGATATTCTGAAAGCCCCAATTCAGAAAGTATAATAAAGGGGAATGTTAGACTCTCTTGGATCTATGATTCTCACCCAAACATGCTCCAAATGATTAGGAATCAAAAGTAAATAACCTATATGAATCCTTAGAGGGTTTCGTTCATCACTCATGATATTGATAAAGAATATGACAATTATTGGGGGGAAATATGTAGTTTCATAATGGGAGATGGGAATTTTAAACTTTTTATTGTCTTGTGATTTGGTCACATGATCTAAAGAATGTGCCTCAATCGGGCCGCTCTCTTTATCCAAGAAGATCCACACAACATAATTTCCTAAGGGAACTTACATATATTTTGAAAACCATATAGTAATTGTGTGATATATCTATATACAAAAAACATTCCATGGCACGTGGTTTCCTCGGTTTGGAAACTGGTTTACAGTAATCTTTCTCCAACTATTCACTACACACTATTTGATCACTTTTCTACAATTACAATGTCTTATACCCCCATAACACTTACAAAACATCTCAATAACTAAAATAATTCATTATAAAAAAAATAAGGTTTATCAAAAATAAAATCAAGGACACACCTTCATTATAGATCAAGATCTTACCGTGATTAGAAGTCAAGTATATATGTGTAATAATGTATTTTATTAAAATTGTATATATTTGTGAAAAATAGAGTAAATTATTTTCTATAGATTATTCAACATGAAATAGTTATAACAATGCTTGAAAGGGTAAATTTTATCTATAATTCCATCCTAATAAATATTTAAAAAATGATGGAAACTTATTATTTACCAAGGTTTTGAGAATTTATTTGTAAATAAATATTGGAACATAAGGCATATAATTATAATCTGTTTTATAATTAATAAAATATTTATATTTATTATCAATAACCAATCATTAGGTTTTAAAAATTCAAAATTATGTTTACATGAAACCACCCTTGGTGTACTATGATGTGATTAACCATATAGGGATTAGATAACGTTATACACCCTAAATAGGAAATTTTTAACTACAATTTCCAAGATATATATGATTCCATGGGAATTTATTTTAAATAGAGCAATTGATTATGAAGATATACAATTAATATGGTTATCCTTGTAAAATGGGGGAAGAAATGTAGTAATCCCCATCCTTTGATTATGCAGTCATTTGATAATGGGTTTAATTAAAACAATCTTGTAATTCTCTAGATATATGGATCCATATACTACATTCTTAGTTATAGTAAATTTTAATATTAAAATAATATCACATTTTATCTTATTGTATATATTTACATACTCACTATATGGTATGGATTGGTTTTCAATTTGTTATTTTAATTTTATATTATTACAATTGTTTTGTAAAAAACATTGAAAAATATTCATTGAATGATATTTATGGTAAAAGAATAATATACTTCTAGGTAAGAGAATATTTTGATAGTAAATATAGACCATGTTAATGAGTATTTTGAATCCTCTTTTGTGGTTTTTATTTATATTCTCATGCAGTCTTATTCAGGATAATTTTTACATTTTTTTACTTATGATAGAATTTTTTGTCTGGTTTAGTTTTGAAAACATTTAGAAATGGTAAAATTTTACATTGATCATTTTAAGATTATATTGATAAATTAAAAATGGGTATTATAAGTGATTTGTTTTTTGGATAATATTTTCAATTAACTATTTGGTGGTGAATCACTCCCCAAATAACATAATTAGATCCATAATAATATTATATATCATTGTATGATTTCAGACCTCACATGAGGTCTTATATTGTTATAGCTCAGTTTCTCAGTCATAAAATAGAGGGTAATTATAAAATTATATTCTATTCTTGAGATTTGTAGTATTGTAGAATATGGAATATTTCAAACATAGATAATTTTTTTTCATAATAATATATACGTATTTAAACTATATTTTATTATAATAGGAAAAATTTATCTCTATTGATAAATGATTCTAATGAAATGAGTAGATTATACATCAAATCATATTAATTATCACTCAATTAATTGTTTTTACTATTAATATAATGAGAATAAATGTATTATAATCATCTAAACAACATTATATTAAAACATTTATTTTATTTCATTTTATATGTATATTACAAATAATTTCACCACATTTTGTAATTTTATTTGAATAAATGACATAATTTTCAATGTTATATTTCTGAAAGTATATAACAGTGATTATTATGGATTTTAGAAGATGTTTTATTATTGTATTAATAGAAAAAATAATGGTTTTTTTTGAAACATTCATTTCTTTTCATTATATCGGATATGGTAAAATCCCCATTTTGTGGGGATATATGTTCTTTTTTATTCTTAAATGCATTATTCTAAAAAAATGTTTTCCATTGGGTTTAATTTTAATAAATAAATATTTTTTTATTGTACTTATACGTATTTAATAAAGAAAAAGGAATTAAAAAATTTTATTTATGAGATTTTATATTTGTAACAAAGTCATTTAAATTATTGATAATTACAAATAATATCTTTCTAAAAAAATGATTTCATCATTTTAAAAGTGTAATATTTGTAATATATATATGAAAAAAATTATTATGCTAGAAAATATAGACTAAAATGAAATTGGAAGAATGGATTTGGACCCATATCATCTTAGATTTTATATTTAGACATTTTAGTGTCACATAACCGTAAGTTAGAATCTTGTAATCTTTTAATGGAAATAATAATTATAAGTGTTTTTCTTCAGAAAATTATAAATGGGAACCTCCACTTCTCACATAAACATATATCATGATAACTATAGTTTAACCAATACCTACCCATATTCCATCCCAATTTATCACCACATGTCCTTCTGGTTTTGGTGAAATCAAAATACCACATTGATGTGTTTAATATTTATCCCAAATTAGGTTTACTAAATCAAATTTATAACACTAAATTGAGTTTGATCATGTTTATAAATTATTTTGACACCATAAACTCTATATAAACCCCGATTTTATAATAGGATTAGTGTGAAAAATGATCTAATATTTAATTATATTAAGCATATAACCATTTTATATCCCTTCTTAAATCATATGGGAAATGATCTCAGCATTTGTGCGTACATATCAACTATCACATCCATGAATAGATGAATTTCATTTTTCATCACCTTCTCTATGTTATGGTTATATAAATATATTTAATGGTATTTTTATTTTTAAAAGAAGGTGTTCCCAAAGTTCAGCATTTATTAATAGATAATGAAAATATAAAAGAACAACGGAAAATGAGGTGATAAGATCAAAGACATGCATGATGAATAATATTCATTTATGAAAACATGAGAGTGGGTACAATTGATATAACATGATGATCAGACACCCCAACCAAAAGGGTGAGGTCCCTTTTTCTAGTGATTAATATCTATCCATGGTTTGTGACCATCATATACATGTATAGAATCTATATCATCCATCATCTCATCAGATATAGGTTCTCCAAAATATTTTTTAAATCATCCTCACATATCATAGAATCTATAAGTTAAAAATGCTTATCAGTGCATACATTTGTTTTTACACTCTCACTAATAGTTTTAATAGGTAATAATATTATTGATGATTATATACCATCAATGTCAGTGAGTTGGGATAAAACTATAGTTTTAATTCTAATAAGAGTTACCACAATAGATGTTGTACTTCCATCTATCCACCCTGGAATGTCAAATTTTAATGGATTAATAAGGTTCAATAGAACAGAAGATTATCGTGAATACACATTATCTACAACAGTATCTTCATTATCACTCAACATTTGAGTACTATAATTAATATTGGAATATTAAATTTTCAAGGCATTTAATTTCATAATAGAGTCATCACCTTCATCATCTATAGAACAGACATGGTTAAAGTACATTAGTTATTTTATTTCAACTATAACATTCATAGAAAGAAAATGTTCCATAGGGGAGAATGAAAATGATTATATATCCTGTAATACTTCTAGTAAAGAGTGAGTCCCATCTATTCTACTATGAGTTTTAATAGATGTAGAAAAAGGTTTCTAGGATTTACTAATGTATTCCTAGTAAAATTTGTTCATTTAAAGCATTATTTGATCATGAAGGAGTGAATTTTGTAAAATATGATGTCACCGTAACATATAATTTAACCAAGACATGATCATTCAAAATATAACCATGGATAGATCTACTTTGTGCCAAAACTACAGATTGAAATACATAAATTCTTAAAGGGGTTTTTTTAAAAGATTCACATACATTATCATTGTCTTAAATATAGGATATATTAGAATCAAAATAAGTACCTTCCCTATATTTGACATTTAATTAATTTTTTGCAGCTATCATATTCTCTCATCATGATTCTAGCATGAATTATTTTTTCTTTCAATAAACTTGGTTTTATATCCTCATGAGCATCGCATTCCATTTCATATTAGATATCATCTGATTCATGTTCATCCTGATCATCAACAAGACGCCAATATAAATTTTCATTTAATGTAAATACAGGTTCAATAATGATATTTTGTAATGAATTATATTGTCACACCAAATGATTATATATGTATTTCATTTGAAATAAATAATTGGTCATTGATAGACTGCATTAACTAAAACCTATCGTCTAAATTAAATTATGATATAGTGTACCCCTATAACCTAGAAATTGGATTTTTGGGTATGTATAGAACTAAACACATTATAAAATATATATTATTTTTTCAAAATAACTAATTTTATTAATTATTTCTAATTAAATAATATTTGTTTTGTTAAGAAAATAATTTCATGATTAATAATTTTTATTAGATTAAATTTATGCTTGTTGGACCTAGATATTTTTATATGATAAATATATTTTCTCACAATGAATTTTGGAATTTAATGACTTTTTTGATATTTATGAATTATAATCCTTATATTCTTTGTCTAATGGTTAGGAAAGATGATAAAATAATTAAAATTTTAAATAGTAAATTTCAATAAAACAATTTTTATATTAAAAATGTGTATTTAGAAAAAAAATTAAATAAAAAATATTATAATAATTTTTTAATGAAATTTTTATATTAGGTATACAATGAAAAATTTTAGCATTATTTTGATAGTTTTTAGCAGTCATGTAATGAGATAAAAATAATTATTATGCCTAAAAATTAATTTTTCTACAAACATGCTTTCCATTTTACATAATTAATTTAAACTAAATTATTTATAGAAAAATATATTAATTTTTAGAAAATAGATTCCATATTTTTAATCAAAATTTAAAATTTTGTTAAATAAGAAACATTATTTTTCTTTGTTATGAATTCTAAAAATAGAAATATTTTGTTACTGTGATTAGGACTAATATATGTTTATGAGGAGGATAAACTATGATATAAGGATATGTGTTTTCAGTAAAGAATTATAAAAAAAATTAATGAATATAAAAATCTACTTTATAAAATATTAAATTCTGTGATATTTGTATTTTGATTAATTATATATAATAAGACAGAAATTATATATAAATATTTTAAGTAATTAGTTTTGTTTTTTATAATTCCATTATAAAAGTGTCCCTCATCTTATCCATTGATAAAATAATTAGATATTTCATTATAAAAAAATATTTTCTTATACCATTATAGATTCATTAACTCTATAACTGGTCTCGTGTTATTCTAAAAAAAACTAATCATTCAATTTTTAAGGTATAAACCAAAAAATGGATCTTAATAATGATTTATAAATCGTAACTAAACATTTTCAATTTTATTTCATATTATTTATTATATATTTATATGTTTTATACATAAAATATATGATTAATAAAACATCATGAATCTACTAATATTCTATTATTATGATGGAAACCCATTTCTATAAAATTGGAAATGTAAGTATAACACATCGGTATGTCTGGAGTACTACTTCTACTTTGCGATACGACTCATTTCCAATGACCCCTTAAGATTAGTCAATATTATGTAGTATTTAATTAATATATATCATATTAATGTAACTTTTTTAATATAAAATTTTATTATTAATTTTTTAACTTTCTTAATATAAATTCTTTTTAAAATGAATATAATGTTCATGCATATGTACAAACACACTATATATTAATGGTTCAAGTCATTTTTCAACATATACCTCTTTTATAAGGTCCTAAAATTCTATATGTTGAATTTACGTCATATTTATATCATTATTAAAAATCATGAGATGATGTAACAATGATCTATATTTAAGGACCATAACATCCTAATTGAATAATATTGGAAAAATTGAAAAATTATCACAAAAATGAGTGGAAAATAGAATACACTAATGAACTTGTGATAATATTTTATAAAAAAAATTTGTATTATTTCTATGAATATTGTTATTTTATATAATTATAATAAATTTTATGTCATTATATGGTAGGTTATATGACTTAAAATTAAATTTGGTTATGATTTATGGTTTTTTTATGATCATACCTTTTTAACATGTTTTTTAATTAAATTTTACAATGTTCAAATTATTTGGTAAAACTAAAAAAAAATATTTATTTTCATAACCAATGGATACAATTAAAAATCATATATTTCTCCTTATGTTTCCCCCATATATGTACTCAATGGTCTGAAATATGTTTTCTTAACTAAAATTTAATTTATATTCTATTCACCTTTCAATTGTTTCTTCAATGTAAATATATTCTATAAAATTTTTTAAAAAATTTATCATTCATCTCAATGATTTTTTAGAGTCTATTTTATAATATCATAATTTATATGAAAATTAAATAATATTATGCTTTTTTTAATTTTCGAAATGAGCTATTTTTGATTTTTACTGAATTATTGAAAGGAATCTATGTTTTGGAATTTATAAAAACATCAAATTTCATACCATCATGAAGTCTAATATATTTCAATAATTTGTAAATTTTTTAATGTATATTTTCATGGTAAATATTTTCCTTTAAATTATATAATTATTTATATTTTAAATTACTCATTTCAAAATGAAAATGTTATATTCCTCAAGAACAATTCCTATGAACATTTAAATGTGTTTTAAAACTATGATAACTACATTAATTTTTCTTATCAATGAATGGTGGAAATGATATTATGATACCATCTTTAATATTTCCCTAAAATTATTATTATTATTATTATCATGACATATCACCAAAAATGATTTTTTTATCCATTGGTTGTTCTATGATAATGTGATAATTTTATTCATGATCATGTAAAATATATTTGGGTGAATAATTATTGCACGACATCTAGGAAATATGGGATATTAAATTCATTAGATATGGATTAATGTTTTATATTATGAATGGGTATAAAAATGATTATCTCAATCCCAACAAATACTCCTGGATAATATCACAATATGAAAGATGGTTGTCATGTTTTAAAATTGTAATAGCATGTGAGGAATTTATTAGTGGGTATCCTTGACAAAAGATTTATATTATTATGATTATTCTGCACAGTATTCCCCTTTTTTATCAAGGTTTTAATAAAAAAATTCCAAGGAAAAAGTTATTTTGATATCTTTATGACTCATTACTTGTGAACAGCTATGATTATTTCCATTACATGTGATTATGATCTATGAATAATTGGGTATGACTTATAAATGTTAATATCATGTTCACATACCCCTATACTCCTGTCATACATAATATTACTCCTTGAATGATATCTTAATTTTATTCCCTTACTGATAGTTTGAGATCACACCTATTTATCGTTTAATTCCACTTGTATATGATGAATAATTTTTTGTTAGATATATTTATGAATGAATTTAGTTTCAATAAACACAGTGGAAGATGATATAAGTGTTTTACAATCTAGTTTTTTATGCATCCTGGTCTAAAATAATAATAAAACGTTGATGATATGATTTTTATTGAAAAGATATGTTATAAATATTCATATAATATGATAAAACATTTAGGAATAATTTTTTCCCTTGTATGTAATTACAGGATGTTTTAAATAATTTGGTAATAAAGAATGGGATGACATTATTGATATCCCATTGAGAATCCCTATGTATTGTAGATCATAATGTAGTATGGTAAATATCGAACTGTTATTTTCCAAGAAAATACATAAAAGTATGGATACTATAATGTTGATGTGTATATATAACATATGAAATAACTTTAAATAGTTATTAATGGGGTGGATTGTATAATAAATTTATTGTCTAAGGTGCATATTGAGTAGTTTAAATACAACACTTTTGGATAAACACTCTAGGATAATATAGTTGGGTTAATTCAAATTTACTTAATTATCGTTTATGCTATATTTGAATATATGATGTTCATGGATGACCATGATTAAACCAACTGTTTCATGTATTTAATAGAAGATTTTGTGGTTTATAGAATCTATATATAATTCCCTTGATTTTATATTTCGTCATATCATTATTGTTGGTAAACTATTATTTTCTATTGTAGTCATTGGTAGAGAACAAAAATATAAGGTATGGCTAAATCAAAAAGAAAATTTAAGGATATCCTCATAAAAACCCATATAATATGTGGTAGGGGTCGATAAATCACATTTCCATTAATACGATTAATTATCAATCTATTAACAATTTTAAATTTTCAAATGAGAAATAGAGGGAATAAAATATGGGTGATCCCTTCACTATGAAACATCTAACATTTTTCTGCGGTCCTACAGGTACATTACTTCATCAAATATGTATTAGTACCATAGAGAATATATATTCTTTTATCTAGTGTACATATAGTAAAATATCAATTTTAGATAAATAACAGTTTAATGAAATGAAAATTTATTATGGGAACTTATTCATAATACAAAGTAACTTGATTAAATGTAAACAATTTTTAAGAATTATTATAGAATGTTATTTTTTAACATGTATGTTTCTAAAGTTATTTAAATTAAAATTCATAAATTATTAATTGATCTATGAAAAAAGGATTTTGAATCTATTATTTCTGATGAAGATGGGTTTTCATGACTTGTGAGGTAGGAATATAGAGTTATCATTCAACATGAATAAATGATTGAACCATTCTTATGTTTCTTAAAACGAATTCTCTGAGGGTATTTACATCTATGTTACATCAGTAATTGTTGGCCCATATATACTATTGGCCAACTATCACTAAATGTAATGGTTTTAATTATCACAAATCAGGTCATATATTAACTTATATATTACCTTATATTGAATATTATATGTTATGTTATAGCATTATCCTGAATACCAAGTCAATTCATTTATATAACTATTAATGTGTATTTAAGTATGAACAAGCTTATAAGTGGACTATATAAGTGTTTATGGATTTTAATAATCCTTGACATTGCTTAAATGTATGATAGACTGGGCATCTATGAATTATCTATGTATGAGTCACTAACACTAATAGACAGGTGACTCACTAACCAACATATGATTCACTAACAGACAGTTCAAACAAGAATATGTTCTATGTATGTGATGATGAAATCATTATAAGGACTCGCTATTAAATATGAATCACAGATGAAAACAAACTACCATCAGTCCTTGTGACCTACTATTGCATGATGGTACTGACCCAAGGACTCACCATCAGTTAAAATGAGTAACTATTGGTTCAGCAGTCTCATAAGGAAAAGGAAGGACTCACTTTTGATATCAGACATTGATAGATCAATTGTATAACCGATCGAAGGAAGGACTAACTATTGATATGAGTCACTGATATTTCAATTGTCTAACCAACAAAAGGAAAGACTAACTATTGAAATAAGTCACTAATGTAATGATCCACCAATGTATGGAATGACCAAAAGAATGATATATCGAATGAAGGAGTAACCAATAGATGGTGACCCCGATATATAGTGACACTGATAGAGGAGTCACTGATAAAATATTCAAATATGAATTTATTAATATTATTTATAATGGTCATATTTTTTTATTTAATGACTCTGACATAATTAATTCCAATTTACAGACTTGGAAGTAGAAAATATGATGTACAACTTTTCCCTACATGCACATTTTTGGGATATAATGGTTAAATGTGGAAAAAGAAGAATGTGAGAAAGAGAATGTGGATGAGAAGTAGTGCATGTTGTGTATGAGAGAGGCATACTAAAAACATCAACTCTCATGCAACCACAGTGATACCAAGAACATAAAAGGATTAATTTATGAGGAGATCTACATATCAAGCTAAACTAGCTGAGATGACGTTGAACATCTTTTGAACAAGAAGCAGAACATCACACACTCCTGAAATCCAAAACACAGAGGCCACAACACTCTGTTATTGAGTCAACATCCTAAAGAGGACTCTAACTTCAACTATTCATAATCAAATGAGTCCAGAGAATCACTACATAACACATTGAGTCTTCAGAATCTTACTCTACATCATTCGCTCTATTATGTTAATTTAGTTACATTTTTGGGCAGTGTGTATATCTTTCAGTTACACATATTGACCCTTATTCATAACTAGAGAAGATATCCCAAATCTCACACTCCCATTACCCATTTCTATCCCAAATAGAACTGTGGAAGAGGTCGTGTGGGAACTAGATGTTTTTTTTACATGATAAACTATGGAAGAGATCATGTGTGACATGGAGAGACCTATCTGTTGTTGTGATCCCTAATCCATGGTGTGGATAAAACTATTTGTTAATTTAAACTACATGATCACAGGTGATCCCCAACTAGAGAGGATTAAATCTCTTCTTGATACTAAACCTCATGGTTTGTATCAATTTTGTTTTTATCATTTAGTTATACTTTGTTTTATAACATATTTCATAAAACAATATTGAACTCTAATAGTCAGTATGAGGAATTTTTTAAAATAGTATTGACTTAATAGGTTAGTTTCAAAAGCTATATTAATTATTATATTTATATAAGTGAGAACCAATCATTCTTTTGAGAAATTAATCGAACAGTAAATCTCTTATAAAATCACTATTGACAAACTAGGAAATTTAATTTTAAACATTGGGGGAACATAAAAGATTATTTTAAACTGAAATTTTTATAGAAACTCAATTCACACCCCACTAGAGTACTCTAATTCAACTCATATTGGGTATAACTTTTTTTAATAATTTTTTAGTATTCAAATATTTTTCAATATTTTTCAAATATGATTGTTATTGTCATTCAAAGATTATAAAATTTCTATTATTTTTTTAAATTTTTATCCCCTTTAAATCATTTAGAAAATGTAATATGGACAATAGATTAAATTGTGTTGCAACAAATAGGCAACCTTTTTTCAATGGATAAAATTACACTCAATGGAAGCATAAAATTAATATAAACCAAGAAAAAATGGGATCTGAAATTTGTACTGATATTGAATATAAATATGAATTCCATGAAACTGCTAGAATCACATGGGATGAAGCTTTCAAGAATACCGATAACAGTAACTATATTGCAATCAATGCCCTATACATTCAATTATGAGATGAAGAATATAATCACATTTCTTCCTGCAAAACTGCTCATGAGATTTGGGACACTTTTTCAATTTCCCATGAGTGAACATATAATATGAAAGAGATAATTTTAAATACTTATACTATTAAATATGATAATTTTATGATGATGCTTGATAAATCTAATTCTAACATGTATTTCAGGTTTAATGACACTGTGAACACTATAATATCTCTAGGAAGAGATGTTACTGCAAAAGAAAAAATCATGTAGATTCTCATATACTTATCTGATAGATGGAGAGAATCTCTTATCACATTTATATAATCATGTGACATCAGAAAATTATCTGTCAATGAACTCATTGGAAAACTCATTATGGATGAGGTGGAAAATAAATTCAACAAAGAAGAATAGGATGAAACTAATAAAAAATATCTTATATTCAAGAGTACTACCTCTATGAATAAGAAAAATAGGGAAGTATCCAGACTATCTTGAATGATATAGTATTGATGAATCAATATTAGATAGTGATGAAGATATTTCTTAACAATATAGAAAATTTGAGAAATTTTATAGAAATAATATCTTTTTCAGGACGCCCAATAATAATGGTTGATATGATAACAATGGAAACTAAAAAAATTACTGGAAAAGAAAAGGAAAATTAGAGGAGATTGTCTACTATTAATTTAAAAGGAGAGGTTATGTCAAAGTTGAATTTCTAAAATTAAAACACATAATTAAGTATGAAAACAAATGCAAGAATTATAAGAAATATATAAAGGCCACATGGAGTATCTCTATGGACATCAATAGTGAATCAACATTATCTCATGATTAGAAAGATGACATGGGAAATATGTGTTTTATAAAAAATATATCTTAGGTAAACTTATACTAACGTACACAAAATTATCACTATTATGAAAATGAATGTGAGTCTGAAAATATGACAAGTGATGAACTGTTTTATAGTATAACATTCTGGAGAAGACATGTAAGTAACTTGAAGATAAATATAATTCATTAATGAAACAACATACTCTTACTATAAATTTTAAATCTGAACTTACTACTGAAAAGTAAAAGAATACTTAACTTCTCATATAAAACAATGAGTTAAAAATATCTCATGAGAAGTTGAATAAATATATTAAAAAATTTACTAATTGAAATGGAACTCTTATTCATATTTTTGGTAATTATATTTCTCTTTGGTATACTTCTATAATATGAAATCATCCATAGAAAAAATTTATCTAAAGCACATTTTTTAACTAAATCAAGAGAATCCGCTTCTCTGTCCAAAAATGAAGATTTTAAAGAAACATAAAGTTATGATAAAATCCTTTACTGTCTCTAGATTTTCTTGAGTTAATAAAGACTACATTTAAAATATGTTATATAATTCTTATAGAAAATTCATAAGAAAAATTTGGGTATGTAATACATTGATCACTAATGTCACTGGACCAAAATAAGTTGGGGTACCAAAATATATATATTTTTATTATCATATAGGAAATCTATATAAAGAGATTCTTCAAGAGTCGATGTTACTTGGATAGTGGATTTTCATGACATCTGACAACATATTATTCAGGATTCAAGATCCTAATCTAGATTTATGGGGGATATGTAACCATTAGTGACAATGTTAAAAGAAAAATAATTGTCTTAGGCTAGGTTGGTACCTCTAACTCAGTATTAATTTATAAATTACTTTTTTATGGATTGAAATATAATATTCTTAATATTTCACAATTATACTGTTGATTTATTTATTTTTTTATATAAAAATTATTCTTGAAAAGTTTTTATCCCTAACAATGGATTGGTATTTTCTGCTTTTAGAAATGAAAATTAATATTCTATTACATTATATTATTTAGTTTCTCAAAATTATTAGTTTTTCATTCCATTCAATAATGATTCTTGGATTTGGAATAACATATTAGGACATTTTAATATACACTCTATTATAAAGGATAATTGATACTTCCTAGTAAAATATTTACCCAAGCATGAATTTCTAAATGACATAGTCTGTAATCCTTATCAAATGGTTAAACAAGATATGACATCATTCAAATCACATAATGAAAATTCAAATTTATAACCATCAAAGATTATTCACATTGATTTTTTATACCATCATGAGTTTCTAATATTAATTTGAAGCACTATGTCTATGTTCTTGTATATGAATATTCTATGAATACATAGACTTATTTCATTACTCCCAAAAGTGATGAAGGTACTTACTTAAATAAGTATGCTAAAACAGTGGAAAGTCAATGTGTACTTAGAATTAAATCCTTAAGAAATGATCATGAACATGAGTTTGAAAATTACGTCTTTGATTTATTTTTATCACATAATGGATATAGTCATCACTTAGATTCCATTAGGACAGCCCAACGAAAAGGAGTAGTAGAATTAATGAATATAACTATAAAAGAGATAGTACGAACAATGATAAATGAATATTATTTGCCTTTTTACTTTTGGAATGGGGATATGAATATATAATGCTACATAATAAACAGAGTCTTAATTAGACTTATCATATGGAAGAATCATTAGGATTTGTTGATCAATAGAAAACCCAATGTTTTTTATTTCAATTTTTTTGGAAGCAATGTATATATTCATAATACAGTGGAATATGTTGAAATATTTTCATCCAATAGTGATGAAGAAATATTTTATGGTTTATCACCGTTTAGTAAAGCCTAGGGGGTCTTTAATAAAATAACCAAGTGTTTGAAAAAATCTGCGCATATCAAATTTGATGAAATAGATCCACATGAACCTATGATATCTATATAAAATCGTGAAGATTCAATTTCAAACATGTATATAAATGAAAACTCATATAATTCTCTTATCAAGCCATATGTGAAGTCAACAGTTTTGGAAATTATTCAGAATCTGAACATGATGAACCTAATCTTATAGATGAACCTAGAGATAATATCACCTCATTTTCAATATCAACTATAACTCTAAAGAACCATCTTTATATTCTGTTGTTGGAGACATAGACAATGGGACACAAACTAGAGCATCTCTTATAAGTCAGGTTGATTGTCCATATTTATTTTCACATCATGAACCTAAAAAATCAATCCTGAAATTAACGAAGAATTTTGGGTGATGTAAATACAAGAAGAACATAATCATTTTTAATGAAATAAAATTTGGAAACTTGTTGATAGAAGAAAATACACCTTGACCATAAGCAATCAGTGGGTCTTTAGGAATAAATATGATGAATCCAGAAATAATGCTAGAATCAAAGCTAGACTAGTGGAATAAGTTTATATTCAAGAATAATTCATTGAATATGAGTAAAAATTTTAATTGTTTCTAGACAAGATCAATTAGAATCTGTCTTTCTTCAGTTTCCCGTCATAATTTCAAACATTATCAAATTGATCTATAAAGTGAATTTCTAAATGGGTATATAGTTGAAGATGTGTTTGTTGAGCATCATATTTGTTTGAAAACCCCTCATTTTCAAAACATTGTTTTTAAATTAATAAATGATTTATATGTTTTAAAACGAGATCCAAGATCTTGTAATGATATATTATGTAGTTTTATTATCTTGAATGGTTTTACAAATGAATTTTTTGACCCTAATCTTTCTATAAAACGAATTTCTAAATATTTTTTAGTATTTGAAATCTATTTTTAAGATATTATTTGAGGATATTCAAGAAATCTTTTATGTATTTAGTTTTCATAAATGATGTTAAATGTATTAGAAATCTGTCTGATGGGTGAACTCAAATTTATTGTTGGATTTCTGATGATTCAATATAATGAAGGTAAAACATTCAATAATCATAGATACAAAAAATTTCTTTTAAAAATATTGGTATTTGATTAAATTAAATGTAGGTACACTCCAATGAGTATTAGTTGTTTTCTAGATCTTGATGAATTCGATAAATATGATGATCAAACCACCTATAGAGGAATTATTGGAAGCATTCAATACATGACTGGTATTATGAAAAATATAATTCTTAGTGTGAGTATGTGTGCTTATTTTCTAGGTAATCCCAAAAAGTCTAACATAAATATCTTTAAAATAATATTAAAATACCTCAATCATACTATTAATATAGGTTTGTATTACCCCAAAATAAAATCAATTGATATAGTGAGTTATTATGATGCTGATTTTCGTGGATGCTAGTTTGATAGGAAAAGCCGAATTCGGACATGCCACATTTTAAGAAATCCATTGGATTCATTGTGGAATATGAAACAAAATGTTGTTTCATTATCTACTTCCAAAGGTGATTCCATTGTTGTTCGTAGTGGTTGTGCACATATTTTTTGGATGAAACACAGTCTTCTAGAATACAGATATCAATTTATACATGTACCTATACATTTTTAAACACAAGTTATATTAATGTTTATAAGATACCAAATTATCATTCTAGAACATAACATATTGATGTAAGGCGTCAGTTTTTTATAGAACATTTTCTAAATTGTGATGTCACTTTAGACATTATTAGCATTTCATATCAGCTTTCTAATATATTCACTAATGCATTGAACTCTAAAAGAATAAATTAAATCAGACATGAGTTAGTAATGTTCAATCAGTAAGACCATGTGTTCTCCATTCCTTTGGTCTTATTTGGTGACGTTTTCATGATGACACTATTTGTCGTACCAACATTGTTGTCATGCCGACACCGTTATCAAGTCGAATCATTTTTCATGCAGACACAATTTTCATGTCGACAAAATTAGTACTATAAATTTTCTATAGGGGAAAATTGATGCCTCATTATATTTATATGTTTTATGTTTTTTATCAAAACGACATTATTTCATTAATTTCAGTGAAGTTGGTTTTTTATTTCATGATTGTGTAATTTCAAAAGCCCTAATTGATATAAATTTGAATTGATCCACCATACATCTTCTAAGATACTCTCTCTTGGTCACTGCTCCCTTTCTCTACCCCGGACCATTCACCAATGATCCTCCAGAAAAAACTGATCAGAATGCGGTTTGTGAAGCATGCCCTTGAAGAGGGTGAGTCTCATGCAACCATGAAAGAAAATGGTGACCTGAGGAAAACATCATATCCTATAAATCTTCGTATGGTAAACCATGTTGGAACCTCAGAGAAAGAAGTATTAGTGGAATTTCTCTTACAGATAATGTATTTCATGTTGGAGGTGCTGCATTATAATGGATGTCATGAATGGTTCTCAAACAATGTCAAAGTATTCTTCTAAATGATGTAATATTAATTATATATGAATATGGCACTTTTTCTGGGTGGAAGTGATGTTTCATGGGTAAAATTGTTTGTGAAGGGGACGAGAATATCTTTCTCTACAATACATTTGGCTGAGTTTCTCAAGGTACCACGTGAAATAAGGTTTGATGATAATCACGGTAATTCTCCTCTTGAATGGGAATTATTTGGCTATGAGATATCTCTTAAAGGGCTAACTTGAAATGAGGATCATAGTGGACCCATTTCCACTGAGATAAATGGAATTTGTGTAGAATTTAGTTGAATGGAATGTAGTTAGAAAATGGGACTTTCCTTCTTTCAAGTATCATGATGTATATTAGTTTATTTTTTGCATAAATTAGTTAAATGGAATATATGAAGATATCTGACTGTGCACATTAATGAGATGATAAAACCTTGTTGTATGTCAAATTCTATTTTCTATTCCTGAATGATTTCATCAATTATAATAGATAAAGGATGAGTCATTGAAGTAGTTGATATTGTAGTTAGTGAATGTAGTGTATTTTTCATTAACTATAACATTTGTATGAGAATGAAAATTAATCGGAACCAATGGAGGAAGTAATGGGTTAGTGATAAAGATAGATTGTATGAGATGTTTAATCCTATAGATCATCCAATATGACCAAGGTTTCTTGTGGATCCTAGTGTTGGTCCACATGTTCAAGTAACATATTATTTATATTAGTATGAGGAGTCTACTACTCTTGTCATAGATGAGGGATCCCGAGTTGATGATAATAGTGACCCAAAAACTACTAGATGAAAAAAAATCATTGCTGGTTCTACATATCCACATATGGACTTATCCTCTAATGAAGATATTATCAAATATACTAGAAGTGATGAAATGGAAATTTAAGGTAGTGTAGAGTATGGCTGTGAATCCATTGAGGAACAAAATGAAGAGAAGAAGATGATGGTGCTGAACGTGGTTCAAGATCAATAATGAGAGAAACAGTTTCGCAAGTTGATGATGAAGATGGGGATGCAATGGATGATGTTGGTGATAATGAAGAATGTAGTGAATGTGGTAGTGACATTGAATCTAGACATCATGTTGACAATCCAAATGTTGTGAGTATGGATGTTGTTGATGCTAGTATTGTTGTATCTATTAAAAGTGTTATTAAAGATGGAAATGTTTCCCTATATGAACATGTTTTTCAAGTAGTTTATATAAGGAGAAGAACTCAGCATATGGAAAAGCTACCTATCCAGGAATAATTGATGGAGGGGTAGCAATGTTCCAAGAATGTTGACACTCATAGAGAGGCTCAATTAACATTTTCTGAAGATGATGAAGAGCATCATACTGGAAGAGTATGTCTTGATACTCTTACCCCTATAGATTTTGATATTCTTGATGAATGGTTGAGGCATCCTCGTTATGTAGACCTGGGATTGGATTATGAAGATTCTGATAATGAATTTGTTTCACCTAATACAAGGGAACTGGTCCATGATACCTCTACTAGTGATTATGTCAATAAGGATGATATTTATCAATTTGAGTAAGGCATATGTGCCTTCATAATACATTCAGTACAATATAAATTGATGTAAGAGATTGGTGAAGCTAGGAGAGAGACTAATGATTTGTCTAAAAATTTAAAGGCAATTTGTTTTATGGTTGATGGTGTAACAAAAGCTAGTTCCTTTTGTTCTTATTAGGCCTCAACCAGTCTATCTCGAGCTGATGTTTCTTCGGTTTCAAATAATGTGATTAAATAAATTCATCCAAATATAATCACAATTTCAAGAAAAATTGTGACAAGTAACACCATGCTCATGAATGACATAAAGAATTTAACAACTACGATCAATGAGTTAACCCTCGAGTATATGAATACAATGGAAAATATCATGAAAGTAGTTGAGATTCATTTTTCATATTGTAAAACACAAAATTTTTCCAAGATGAGAAAATATATTCAAGAACATACCTCTGTATCTATTTCTTCAGCCAAGGATCAGCTTGTTCAGCCCTAAAAATATATAGATCATAGTACTATAAGTTCGGTTTTGGAAGAAGAGTTCTAAGCTTTAATTGATAGTTTTTTCAAGGATGAGTATAGTTCAGGTATGGCTCATGACCTTGTGAAGTATTGTTCAAGGATTTATTCACAGACTCAACAAGTGATTACCAAAAGGGTCAATGAGTTTTCTCTAATCTCATGAGAAAGTATACAATAGAAAATCTGTTTATGTAGTTGGCCTCCAATCTTACACTTAATGTAATGGAAATGGGTTTTATGGATTTTATTTAGAAGACGATAGAATTTACTCCCTTGCTAGATAGGTTTTAGAAAACAAAGATGATTTTGAAAAGGCTATGAAATATAGCGGACAGATCATTGAAGTGTTAATAAAGATGTTAAACCACATATCCATGTCCAAAAGGGGGAGAATATTATTAAGAATTATTAACATTAAGAGAACATTATTAAAAATTATTATTAGTTTGCACATTATTATGTTTTTATACATTATCATCTATAATACATTATTTTAATCTTCTCTTTGATACATTCCTATTGTTTACATTATTCATTTTACAATGGTAATTAATAATGACTTGATTTTTTATCATAAAGACGTGGGATTTTGTTGGCCCATAGATACAGTTGTCCAATATCTTAAACAATAATGGTTTTAATTATCACAAATCATTTCATATATTAACATATATCTTTCCTTATGTTAATGAACTTTTGTTTTGTAGCAAAATTGTATTGAATGTCAAATTAGTTAATTAATATTACTATTTATTTTTTTTATGTCTAAATATGCTTAGAAATGATTATCTATGTGTTTATGGATTTTAACACCCACATAAATTGTAGAAATATAGGATAGAAAAAACATCGTAGAATTAACTATGTTTTAGTCCCTAACACCAACAGACAGGTTACTCGCTGGCAGACATATGACTCCCTGACAGACAGTTCAGACATGGTAATGTTCTATGTATGTGATGCTGACACCATTAGAAGGACTCACTATTGCATACGACTCATCGACATAGATAAACTACCATCAGTCCAAGTTAACTACCGATTCATAATGCTAACAAATCAAGGACTTACTATCAATCTAAATGAGACACCACTGGTTCAATTGTATCACTAATATAAGGATGGAATCGCCATTAATATGAGTCACTGATAGTTCAGTTGTCTCACTGATAGAATGATGGAATCACCATAAATAAGAGCCATTGATTGTTCAATTTTCTCACCAACAGAAGGAATGAATCACCATTTAAACAAGTCACCAATGTAAGGAGTCACTGACGTATAACAAGAATGACCAAATGAAATACTGACAGACAGAGTCACAGATAGAAGGAGACACTGTCAGAATGAGACATCAGAAGACAATTCACTGATAGACTGTTTAAATTTTCATTTATTAATATTATTTTTAATGACTATATTTTTTATATTTAATGAATCTTACAAAACTAATGCCTACTTTTAGAATTTACAGCAGATAGTATGATGTACGAGGATTCTCAACATGCATATTATTGGTCTAGAATGTATAAAAGAGGCAAAAAAATCATGTGAACAAAATAATTTTGATGAGATGTAGTGTATGTTTTGTGCAATTGAGGCATACTAAAAAACATTAACTCGTATGAAACCATTGGGATCCTAGAAACTAAAAAGGAAGATCATACAGGGAGATCACGAAATCAAGATAAACTTTTTAATATGTCTTTTAACATTCTTCAATCAAGAATCTGAACATCTCATACTTTGGGAAGTAAGAACACGGAGGCTATTACACTCTGGTTTGGAGTCAACATCTAGAATGGAAATCCAACTTCATCTTCTATTCATCAAACGAGTCATAGCATCGCTACATAGAACTTAGTGCATTTAAAGCTAAATCTATATTCATATCTCTATTGTGTTCATTTTGAAACATTTCAGTGATGTGTGTGCATCAATCTGTTATACACAAAATGACTATTATGAATAACTAGAGGACACATATTATCCTCAATATTACACTCTCTTTATCCATTTGTATCCCATGTATAACTATGGAAGATTTCGAGTGTGACCATGTTTTTTTTTTCATAAAGAACTATGGTAGAGGTCGTGTGTGACTTGGACTTCCCAATGTGTTGTTGTGGACCCCAATCCTAGATGTGGATCAAACTGTTTATTAATTTAAACTAATTGGTGGTATGTAATCACCATGTAGAGAGGATTTAGTCTCTACTTTAGGATGAACCTCCCAATTTATATAGGTTGTGTTTTTACCTTTTAGTTTTACATTATTTTATCACATATTTCATAAAAATATATTAAACCCTGATTGTTTGTCTTAGAATGGTTTTACAATAGTAATGACTTTTTAGGTTATTTTGGAATGTTGTTTTAATTATTATATTGATAAAACTGAGAATTAATAAATCATTTTATAAAATAATCGAATAGTCAAACTCTTATAAATTCACTTCTAGCAATCTGGGAAATTGAATTTTAAACATTTGGGTTACTCAAAACAATTATTTTTTAAATAGAAATTTTTATAGATACTCCATTCACCATGTTCTAGAGTACATTACTCCAATAAAAATTATATATAATAAATTTTATTGATGGTATATAAAGGTTGAAATAGAGATCATAACCACTCATGAATATCAAGTAATTGATGAGAAAATAAATATAAAATTTAATGTATATTTTAAAACAAAAACCCCATGGAGGGATGAAATTATGTCTTCTGTTATGGTAGATGTTTGGGAAGAAACATAAAAGAAGTTATAATAATGGGACTATAAAATGATTTCTATTTGGACATGAAGGTCATCGGGTAATTAAATTCTAATGTGATCGTAATAATTAACGTAATCATGTGAATGAAGAGAATGTTCCATTTATTAGGGCACACAACCACTATTGTATCATATATAATGAGTGTTCACATTACATTAATAAGAGATCAATTCAAAGTGTCAATAATAATGATCAAAATCAACAAATACATTACCTGATTTCCAAAAGAAAATATCATTTTATGACTATTACTGATATTAGTTACATGAATATTTTGTGAAAGTTTTTCATAAAATCAACTCTATAAATATATTTGTATTATTTGATTCTAGATTGATAAAATAATTAATATCTAAATTTTTTCCTAATGGTATCAAATTATAGCCTCAAAAATTAGATATTGATATAATATTAAACCCTCATAATGGAACTATGATTGCAATAGATGTATATGAATCTTCACATGTTGATGTTTGTGGGATGGTTCTTCATTTTATTTTTTTAATTATCTCATTAATTCTTTTTAATGTTATATTGGAGAGGGTTTGGAATTATTTAAATAATTAAAAATTAAATTCGTTTAATGGGATGTGACATTTGATATTATAAATCAAACTATGATTCTCTATCGGTGAGAGGATAAATATTAACTTCCTATTAAAATTGAATCAATTATATTGGTCTAGATTTTTTTCAATGTGGTAATACATCTTATAATTTTAGTGTAGAACTCAAAATTGATTCAATTTATACTTTATTGAGTTTCATGAATCCTATTAATTATAGTTTTATTGTCATCCTCTAAATGATAATGTAGAATTTTAATAAGAACTCATGAATAGTGGTAGATCTATTTAAATGAATCCATATTAAAGGGACCTACTAGTGTACTGGGAATTAATAATGATGATCCATGAGATAATTGATAATGGATTATTTATGATTTTTTTGTCACCACGGGGTATACGAATTTATTTTTAAAGAATAATTACTGATTAATCTGACAATATATTTATTATCAATAATTTAAAATATCCATGATCATATATTAGTATCTATAAAATTATTGAATAATTTTATAATAAATTATATGGTGTTCAAAAAATTTCTATCATTGATCATTGATATGGATATTATCAATGAATGGTAATAATTGAATTTGACACAAATACATCATTCTATATGAGGTATAGAATTATTAAATTTATAGATATTTCATTTTGTATTACTAACACCCCAATAATCATCATGAATTTAGTTAATAGTGTCTTTATAGATTACCATGATAATTGTTTTGTATTCTTTCTAGATGATATACATTTAAATTCAATTTAAAAGGTAAATAATTAATATTAGTATTAGATTATACTAATGAACCTAATGATGGAAAAGTTTTAGGAATAATTTACTTTGATTGAATACGCACTATGTAATGATTCATTTTTTTGTCATATAATCTCATGCGAGGGTATATTAGTGTATCTATAAAAGTTAGAATTTATTTAAAATTTTTCCTATCTATCCACTATGACAGAGATCCGTAGACTTCATATATTTGATTGATAGTAAAAAAATCATTATATTGAATTTTCCACATTTATGTTATACACTCTCCATATTCACTCAAAGTAGTGTCATGTTACATCAGACTGATGAATCTGATGAAAAGTTCCTGCATTTAATGAAAATATTGGTCAATTCACTTGTACTCACACTACATTATGCTACATAATGGATTGTGATTTATAGTTATTCATTTATGAAGGTGTTATGATGTATTCTTATGTGGAATGGAAAGATGAAATCTTATATGTCATTTCAATTAGTGTTTCATGAATAAGATAAAACAAACCCATCGACAAGATTGATCATTTTTAATCATTGAGTTAATGACATAGAGGAATTATCGATACAAAAAATATTTAACATATATAATGATAATAAAATGTTAATTTAAATTTTAAACTATAAAATATTAAATATGTTTCGATGAATATGGTTGGTGTTAATTAATTATTTTAAGAACAAAATACATTTCCACCCTATGAATGTGAACAAGGTGGAAAACTCATTGATTCATAATTATCATGATGGATAGATGGTGATAAATATTAAATAATATCATATATTTAAAAATTTTTCAATTATGGACAGTAAAATCATTAAATAAGAGGAGGAATATTTTATTTTCAAAATGAGATTCTATCCACAACTCAATATAAATATTAATGTGTTGTATAATGAAGATTTAAAAAAGTAAATGGTGGTGGGAATCGATTTTAGTTGAACATATATTTTAATGAAATGAAAAGGTACAAAAAATCATAATGTTTTCTGAAAATAATAGATTTTGATAAGTATCTATTGGAATAAGAACATATATCTAAATTATCTATTCATCCTAGATGTATGAATATGTATAATGATCTAAAAGTGTATTTCATTTGAGGACACATGAATATATATATATATATATATATATATATATATCAAATTATATATTTTGATTCATTGTATATAATCATGGTAATAGTAAGAGGTAGAATTCTATGAATTTGTTACCACCAATACCCATACAAGAATTAAAATGGGAAAACATCAATACGAATTTCCTCTTTGGACACTAAAAACATCTAACGACTATAATAATATTTTAGTTGTCATAGATATTATTTTAAAGTAATCAATTTTTATTGATATTAGATAAGATTAATAATTTGATATGATTAAACTTATATAGATTAAAAAAGTGGTAATATGGGAGTGGTTACAATGTTCTATTGTATATGATTGAGATATGAGGGTTACCTCATTATTTATGTGAAACCTTCATGAATATTTGCAAACAGATTTTGGTTTTAGTAATTAGTATCACCAAAAAATAGATGGACAGTATTATAGGACCATTAAAACACTAGATTATATATTTAGATCATTTAATCTATATTTTATAGGTTGTTGTTATGAAAACTATCATCACATCGTGTTTTCTTACAAAAACAATAATATAAATAATTTAGAAAGATCCATATAAATCCATCAATGGGTGGATGTGATGAACTAAAACATGATGGATTAGAAATGTTGAGATATTAAAATTGCTTGTTGAGTAAGATATGGAAATGATAGAGAAGGTTAGATAAATTTAACAGCACCATATGTCTACTTAGAACAGACATAAGAGTTATACATAAAATACATAGTGAAATATATAATTCAACATTGGTGGGAATATATTATGATGAATTTGATTTTGGAATTAGTATATGATATTTTTAAAGAAGGGAAATCTAATAATTAGATAAATACACCCTTTCACGATTTTATGTTAATTTTGATTCTCTCTAATCTCATAAAAATTGAATCAAACATATTTGATGTTCATGGTATATTGAGTTTATCACGATTGATGAATTCCATTCCCGATCCATCAAATATACAAAAATCAATGGTTTTACAATGAAAAAATGATATTCATTTTGAATAAAAACCAATAAAAATCTTTGAACATAGATATACAGTGCTACGAAATGAGAATAATCTATAAGTTAATGTTGACTAGAAGAATCAAATTTTTTGAGGATGCTCCATACGAACCTGATGATGTGATAAAGCAGTTATATACTCGTTTTTGTAACAAATGAATATAATTTTAAGGGATAAATATATTTTATGGGGTATATAATGTAACAACCTATGATTTTATGTATATCTCTACTTAAACAAATATAATGTATTTTATTTTCTTCTTAGTGTTTATCATATATTCAAAATGGACACAAAATATTTTATACCATTATAAATTTTCCATTAGATTTGTAGAAATTAATAGGATAATACACATTATGATGTGTATATATAGATATATATATATCTATTAGTAATATTTATTCATCAATTCATAATAAATATGGATTGAATTTTTATCAAATATTTTTCATGTTTACATTATCAATTATCCAAACAAAAATATTTCATTAGTTCATATGAATTTTGTTATAAAATTTTATATTCATTTTAATCTGAAAGTTAATTTTATGATATTTAATGAAATATTGGAATTATCATCAATGTATTAGATATATATTTTCTATTAATGAATATAAATTTCATTAAAGGTAAAAAATAATTATTTTTCAAAATATTTTCTTTATATACTTTTTGTGGTATTGACCTAAAAACATCAATAAATATTTATTCATTAATGGATTTAATAGAATTTTAAATTCATAAACTCAACAAAATATTTTAACAATCATATTTTGTGTCTATTAGGCATGAAATGAATGTAAATTTTGTAGTTTGTTTAAAATGAATGAATCTAAAAATGGTATTTAGTTAAATTTACGTTGTTAATTTAAAATTATATTTTCCATATGTGGATATTTTTTTTCCAAAAGTTGTTAAAAACATGAGAGTGGGGGGAATAATTGAATGATATATCAAAATAACTTCTTTAGTATATGTTGTTTTGTTGTGAAAAAAATCACTTCTCTCCCTATCCCATAAGAATGTATGAGCATAAATAAAAACATGCATGGGACACAAACACATTTCTTGGCTCACCCATGTTGGGATATTTTCAAGGATAATGCACTGGAAATGTACCAATGTATGAAATAAAAAAATTCAAATAGGTATAACATTGTTTTTAGTTGACTCAGTATCCATATAAATTCACTACCATTTACAATTTCAAATGTCATTAGTCACTAAAAATATGTGTGCTTATTAATCCTTCATAATATTCTATATTTTATAACCTGAAAAATTATTTTTTTCACCTAATATAGTGAGTCATGAAACTCAAAATTCATCCCAATTTTGTACATATTTTTTACTCATAATTTCAAAATAAATGATTCTAATTTTTGGAAATTTTATTTTTAAAAAACTATTTCCAATCATGAATTAAACATAAATATCTTTTAATAAGGATCACACATTCATTAAAGTCACATAATTTAATGGATATATATACATATTTTCTAATCCATAATATTTAGAATGACATAATTTGTTTTTTTTAATATTGTTCATATAAAACCTTTTTGCAAGCTAATGTTCTCAAAACTAATTATAAAATTTAATGATATTGGATTATCAATAAGGATTTTTATACTCTTCTAATATTCATTAAATATCTCGTTGAATAATAATTATTCTCATACATTTATAAACACAAATAAAACAATTTTACTCTATATTGTGAAATACTTTTTACAGGCACATATTCAATTCCCACATGATCCATTCCGGGCGGTGAAAAAATGTAACAGAAAAATTTTCCCAATAATTCAAATCATTCATGAAACACAGTTTTTCAACACAATTATTTATAGTAGAATAATTTCAACATATCCAAGTGAATAATGATAGCTGATTTGACAAACTCTTCATCCCCATAGGTTAGCTACATTCATCATGAACCCTATCATTCCAGATATATAAACATCGAACAAACATCACGAACATCATCTGATTTAAAACACCCCATGTATTGCTGCTTATAATTTCATCTTAAATACTATCTTGATCAAGAAATATTTTCTGTCTATATTAATGAAAAATGTAAACTTCATTGAGGTTAGTAACAAGTTAAATAACACATATCCTCCCATAGGAAAAAACACATCATGCCTCGGGGAGATGGGGTCCCATATCCACAATGTTCAGGTGTGGGATGTCGATTATACTCCACGATCCTATTGATTCAATTCAAATGCCTAATTTTATATGTATGTATTTAGTATTTCTACAATATTATTTTAATTATTATCACACTCCATTCTCTTAATCACTTTTCTTCTATAACGGTGAGAAAATTATATTTTATTTCAATTCACGTCATCCATTGAGGAAGAAATCGATATTTTATCAGATTAATATATCATTAATTTTCACAGTGAACTATGATTAGAGACATCACATCAAATAAAAAATCTCTGAGCATCTACATAAACCATAATTATAGCATGCATGCTTGATTAACCACAATATATTCAGCTTCTACAGTGCACATGGAATGATATCATGTTTCATACATTCCCATGAATAGACATTCCTCAAAGATAAGATGCACCAACTAATGTTAATATTTTATTATAATCATTACCATAATAATATTAATATATATAAATGAATATCAATTAATGGGTGTTTTTACTGTAAAAGTAACCAAAATCCACCCTTCTGTTGACATACGCTAGTATTATTTTCACATACTGAATTTTCACTTATTTGGGATTATGTTTATACCAAAAAAATAGAATGTTGGAAAAATATATCATATTTTATTATTTTTCCATATAATAGGATTAATATAATCTACCAATATTCTCTGATATTGATCCCATTCCATTCATCAATTCATCCTTGTTTCATCTTGGTATTCGTCAGAGTCGTTAACTCTTTGGAATTATATATTCTTGATATTCTCAGGACCTCAATGGAATATCTTTCAGAGAAATGATTGTGTTGTTCCATCTATTGGTCAACTATTATAGAATAAAAATTATCATTTCAACTATAATTGACATTTTCAATTCAAAATTCATGAATTTTCTGAACATTTTAAAATATTCTTAATCTGATCTACTAATGATTATTTTGTCTACATACAATATATCTATTATTATTTTGGTACCTATCATTGATGAAATAGAGATATTAAATTAATGACCCAACTCTAGTCACAAATATCGATTGTATTTATATATTAAACATTAATAATTTAAAATAAATTACATCCTAAATAACAAAATAGTTTAGTATTATTGATATATTGGGTTCAAAAATGATTTCCATATTACTTTTGAAAATACAAATTACAACAAATATTATTTGAATAATATGAATATTCTCACTAGTATATATATTTTTATCAATCATACTACACATCATGGATTATATATAAATAAAAAAATAAGGGTGATTTTAAATTATTAGTTATGGTTGTGTACAATGTAAGCTATCATCAATAATTAAGAATAACCAGGGATTGGAAAATAATTGTACACACCATTATCTTTAATATCATATGTATCATTATAAGATAAGTAATAATCAATATGGAATGATAAATTTTTTATGAAACATTCCAATTAATCAATAACGTACAATTATAACCTATTATGGAATAATCGCAAAGAAATTGTAATTCAATAAAATGAGAATGAAATAGATCTAGACATATAATCATTGCTAAAATAACATGGATAAATGTAACTGAAATATCAATGAATGTAATTCATAATGATCTGATTCCATTTCTCAAAAACATGATACCACTTATGTAAAGACATATCCTCATGATATTTGATAACTAATGGGTAAAAACCCATTTCACTATGCATATACAACATATTCATCTCATGATACATGTAGATTCATTGAGGGTCTATCCATTATTTATACATTTAATGTCCTTATATATAATTATTTCATCATATTTTGAATAATCAATTTATTTTAAGAAAACTTTTCATTAATAAACAATATTCATATTGAGTAAGGATAAATATTTAACAATATTTACCCATATAAAAAATAACATTCAGTTTGTAATAAAATATGAAGACCCGATACATCGTATAATGAATAAATTTATCAATGATAAATTATATGTATGTTTTGGGGTAAACATAAATCCAAATGATCCCAGATAAGTTAATATTTGATCATATATTTAGTTACTACATAAAATGAATCATGAAAGTGAATAACAATACATTGTACATTAAAAATTATCATAATAAATACATTGAGAGATCAAGGACATTTTCTATCCAGCATATACTCAGTGGAGTAATAAAAAGGGGATGGTGTTATTTATGAATAAATATATCGTATAAGGTTTTTTAAAAACATTTTCAATGAAACTAGAATTTCTATTTTAAAATTAACTTTTAAAACAAAAAAACACACCAAAAAATTAAATAACTTTTCTTAGAAAATTATATCTAAACAATATAATGTAATCTGTAAAATATTCTTTTGTTCATGATAACTATACATTATGTTCATTTGGTACATGATAAAATACAGAATTCATTATTTGTTTGATTCATTCAAAACAGGATTTGAATTGAAAAAAATATTTGTATTACATTCAAACAATTTATAAAAACATAAAATGGCTAAAATTTTATTTTATTTATCATTATAAAATGGTTTTAAAATATTAATAAAAAAATTTAGAGAAAAAATGGTTTTACAAGAAATCATGTTTGGATCGAAGAGAGAAATGAAAACATACTTACTTATAAAAATTATCAATAATATAATGTAATAAAGATATTAATTATTGTAAAATTATATAAAATACCATGATAAACAATATATTAAGAAAATTAAATTGTTTTATCGGATATAAATATAATAATAAACAATATTAATTAGAATTACATCAGGAAATAAACCCTTATGTAAGATCCCAATTTTTGAAAGGTATATTTTTGTTGTGTTTTGGTGCATTACCTTGTTTCGAGCTTCAAGGGATGTTTCCCGAAGATGTGAGAGGCCTTGGGGGTGTTCCGGGGGCTCGGGGCACGGAAGAAGGAAATCTGGGCAAGACAGGATAAGGCGCACGGCATGCGCACGGCCAGGCAACTCGTGCGGCCTGCCCAGGATAAACCGTGTAACCCTTCCTCCTCCAGACAGAAGCATGCACACAGTTTACGCACAGTTTTCCAAACTGTGCAGCTAAATCATTCGACCCTCCTCCTCCAGACAATGGCATGCGCACAGTTTGTGCACAGTTTTCCAAACCGTGCGGATAAATTATGTGGACACTTAATGTTGGAAAAAATTACACGTTTTCCATTCCGAGCATTAAAACCCCACTCGGTATTTCCTCTCATTTCCTCCCTCTCCACCCTAGGTACTAACAAAATCACCCAAAGGTTCCAAGAGACCGATCTCCTTTGATTCTAATGAATTTTTGGTGTCGTTTGTTGTAGATCGAAGTTCTAGGTAAGGCTAATCACATCCCTTCGTCTTTTTTTGGTTTATAGTTTATACCTTCTCTCCCTCTCATTCCAAATCTATAAAACACAAATTTTTAAGCGGGTTCTAGGTGGAAGCTCCAAAGGTTGGTTGGATCGAGGTCTAATGACTCGATTGAGAGTGCGTTAACTACAGTTTCGAGGTAGGTGGTCTACATGTGATATCCCATAGTTATTTGGGTATTTGTGGATGGTTAGTTTTGTTCTTGATTTCCTTTGGTTCTGTTTTGAATATCCTTGGAATGTTTGGTAACAATGGTGTTTAAAATGGAAAATGGGAACCCTCACGATCCCTGTGGGATGTGTTGGGATTGACTTGACCTAATTGGGGACATCCATGGGATGTGATGGCTTTTCCCGGATTTAGGGATTGATATTAAACAAGTGAACTTGTTGTAATGAATTGTAGAGCCCTTGATAAATATGTTGGAATGATAGGTTGAACTTGGAAAAAGACGATAGGTGATGCACCAAGACTTGGAAATAACCTAAGGGTTAAAGTGGAAAGGGTTAAATGGTTGATTAATGGAAATGATGAACGGGTTAAATGGATTATTGTGTAAACTGATTAAAGAACATAATGGATTAGATTATGGGTTTAATATTGAATTCTTAGTGAGATAGTCATAACACATGGGAATTTTCTAAATGGTTAAATGATGCGAGATGGTAATGTGTTAATGGGTTAAGTCATGATGTGGATTCCCATGTGGGATGTTGTGAATAGTGTTTGTTGAAGGGAAATGGTTTGGATGGTTGATGGTTACTCATATATAATCATGTGAACATGGATTCATAGATTGGGGTATGACATGAGGATCTACACCCACGGGTTGAGTGAAGACAATGGTTCTAAATTCCACCCTAAATTCACGGGTTAGGAAAGGGGCATGATGGTATATTCTCCCAACAGTTGCATCCACCCGGACTTAGGCTTCGAGGTGAGGTTATGGTTTCTATGAAGGGTTAGTCCTAGTGATATATGATAACGATGTGTCTACCCTCTTGAATGTGATTGTTGGCCTTGGACCAATGTAATATAATGTATGTGATTAACCCATGTAAATGTGATGAAATCATGAATGGTGATAATGGGTGTGTAATGAATGGTAATGGAAGTGGCAATGTCTTGTCTCTAAACAGGTTAATGGTAACTTAAATAATTACTTGGCAATTATCATTAATATTCCCTTGCATTCACTATCTGTTTGTACTAGATATTTTGTAGACATCGTTGGTGGTGGCCAGCTGAGTTGTACTCACACCCTGCTCGGGCCACCGTTGGGTACCCGAGTAGACTTCATATTTGAAGGTCAGGAGAAGGGAAAAGGTCCTTTCAAATAGTGAGTAGACATGGGTAACACATGGTGGATGATCTGGACTTGGATTCGAGATCATTTTGGGGATTTTGGTCGTTATCCTTATTTTGGGCCTTCGTTCACTTTTTCACTTGTAGTATGACATGGTATATTTTTTGTTGGAAATGGTTATACATGTTCCTTGTATATAGGTTATTGTTTCTGCAATTTGTTTATTTCTGTTGTGGATTACTCTGATAAAAAGGGGTGTAGTCTCCCCACATGACTATGTAGACCCCTGCGGTTAGTCGGCAGCCTTTGGTGTACGGGGAGGCGCACTTAAGGTCATGTAACTACCAGACTCGGAGCACGGGTTAGTGGCTTCTGAGTTGGGGATGTTACAAAGTGTTATCAGAGGAGGTCTTTCTTCTATTTATCTGAGGATTGGTTATTTGGGATTGGTATCCAAGGGTCAAGACGTGTCGGGCCTTGGTAATGAGCTCGTGCTTGGGAGTATCTATGCCATGTACGAAGGAAACCCCAAGTCACCCTGGGTGGAAAATGTTTTTCTTTTTCTTGTGATGTCACATTTGATGATATTTCACCGTTGGGTGATGCACATGTGGTTTGATGTGAATGTTTTATGACATTTGACTCGTGGCCTTAACAGCATGAGGATTTCCATTCATGCATCATTTTAGGAACCTAGAGAGATATGTGACATGAATTGTGTTATGAACACGCATGGGGTGGGTGTGTGAGGATGGAAAAAAGGGTGCACCATGCATTTCATGAAACTAAGAAATAATGAGAAGAATGAAATATAACAAGTGGGTAAATGATGTTCAATGGAGTAAAAGGGCTTGAAAAAAGTTGGAAAATATTGTTGAGATACAGTATGAAAAGTGGGTTGTTGTAGCTAGTAAATAGATTTTGATAAAGTCGTGAAAGTTATGTGGTATGTGTGCTAAATCATGGGCTTAGCATTGTAGAGAAATGACACCACGACGTCGGTTGCTAGTTGGGAATCGAGAGGAGGTTGCTGAGAAAAATCTTCCAGTAGAGGAGAACGAAAATGTGGTGATCAATGAAGGTAGAGAGGACCAGTTCCGAGAGAACATGGCTCACCTTATGCAGATGATGGATCAAGACCCAAGGCGGGTTGCACCGAGCATGTTCGAGCTGACCAGGGAATTCCAACTGTAGTACCCTCCGAACCTCACCGAAGAGGGTGGGCCTGAAGCATCAGAGTTCTGGTTAGAGTCTGTCCAGACGATACTGGACAATCTGGATACCCTTATCGAAAAGCTGGTGATGCCGGCCTCTTATAGGTTGTGAGGCCAGGAAATGCGTTGGTGTGAAATTTAGGCTCAAATCGAGAAGGTTGATGGAATTTCGTGGAAGATGTTTCAGGAAATGTTTCTAGAGCATTTCTACCCGGAGACCTTGAGTCATGAGTAGGCTGCAGAGTTTATGAGCCTAACTCAGGGATCACTATCGGTGATGGAATATTCTAGTCGCTTCACTAACATGAGAGGCTTTGTCCTAGTGTTAGCAGGGGATGAGGTAGTAGTAGCAAGGCATTTCCAGGATGGGCTGAGACATGTGATCAGGTCTCATTTAAACATCTTCCACTTGAAAAGTTTTACAGATATAGTAGATCAGGCACTGATCTCTGAAGGAAACGTGAAGGGAGATTCGGGTAGTGGGATTGTGGTGTCAGTGGGACAGACGAGTGGTGCAGCTCCAATGGTTGAAAGCGACCCCATGAGAGATCACAGCATGGAGGAAGTGTGAAAAGTGACTGGAAGAGAGGGTCAGCCTATTAGAGTGGAAATCAGGTGTTCTGCTATCAGTGTGGTAGGCCGGGGCATATGCGTGGTCAGTGTCCCTGACCTCTAGTTGAGTGTCGTTCATGCGGCCAAATGGGACATGTGCAGAAGTTCTGCAAGAATCCGCAGCAGTTGGGTGAGTATGATGGTGGAAGGCAGGTACCAGATACGAGAATGGGATCAGTTGCCCCATCTTAGGAATGCAGTTTGAGCTCCACGGTCCGTACTGGTATGGGTGGTGGATGTGGAACTCAAGGGAATGATCTCTCATGCCAGTAGGGCAGTGCAGCGCAGGTTGTTCAGGTTGGAGCCCAGGGTAGAGGGGCAAGTCAGCTTCAGGCAGTTCAGTTTGTGCCTGGTGATGGTGAGGCTAGACCATCGACTGTTTGAGGTACAATCCTTTTGGATTCTACTTTTTCTACTGCATTGGTTGACACAGGTGACACACACTCTTTTGTATCTGCTCAACTTGTGATACTGATGGGTTTACCTTTGGAGGGGGTGTGTGGGGTGATATCAATTGACAATCCATTGGGGGTGCGGGTTGAGGATATCAAGCAGTGCAAGGGTGGTGCAATAGAAGTTGGTGGGTATCATTTTCAGTGGGACTTTTTCATTCTAGAGAAGTCAGGCACTGACCTAATCTTGGGAATGAATTGCTTGGTGTTGTATCGAGCACACATAGACTGTTATCATCACAGAGTATCGTTCAGGTCCCTTAAGGGTGACTCTTATGTCCATCGTGGAAAATGGGATATTCGAGTAGGGCGTGTGGGGCCATTTTGTCAACATATGAGTGGATTCATAGCTCAAGTGGCATGTCTCATGCTTGATGATGATGAGGGAGGGGAAAAAACTAATTTCCCTCCTATGGTGTATCAGTTTCAGGATGTTTTTCTTGAGGATTTCTCAGGGTTACACCATAAGAGGGATGCTGAGTTCACAATCGAGTTACTACCGGGAGTGGAGCCCGTTTCTATTCTTTCGTACCGAATGGCACCAGAAGAACTCCAGGAACTGAAGGTTCAGCTTGAGGAGTTAGAGCGTAAGAGGTTTATCCGTCCTAGTACTTCTCTATGGGGATCTCCCGTTCTTTTTGAAAAGAAGGATGATGGGTCATTGAGGCTGTGTGTTGACTATCAAAAGTTCAATCAGATGACAGTGAAGAATCGGTACCCTATTCCTAGAATTGATGACATGTTTGATCAGTTGAGGGGTGCATTGGTGTTTTATAAGATTTATCTGAGAACGGGTTTTCACCATTTGAGGGTGAGGTCTTCCGACATACCACTGACAACTTTCGGAAGACGGTACAAGTTATTTGAGTCTGTGGTAATGCCTTTCGGATTGAACAATGCACCATCTGTGTTTATGGATTTTATGAACCGAATATTTCATCCCTATCTAGATCAGTTTGTGGTTGTCTTTGTTGATGATATCATAGTGTACTCGAAAACACATGACGATCATGCCCAAAATTTTGACATTGTCTTGGGTACGCTAAGAGTGAACCAGCTATATGTCAGGCTATCAAATTGTCAATTCTTGATAAGTGAGGTGTATTTTCTGGGTCACATAATCTCGGAGATAGGTGTGTCAGTGGATCGAGAGAAAGTGCAGGCAATTGTATCTTAGGAGCAGCCGAAGAGTGTTTCTGATGTTCAGAGTTTTCTAGGTTTGACTGGATATTACCGCAGGTTCATTGAGGATTTCTCTCGCTTGCTAGCACTACTCTCGGGCTTGACCAAGAAAGGAATTGGGTTCAAATGGTCCGAGTCTTGTGATAATGCTTTCCAAGAGTGGAAGAAGTGGCTGATCACCGCACATATGTTGATCTTACCTGAGCCGGGTAAGAAGTACATCATGTTTTGTGATGCGTCCAGAATCAGACTTGGGGCCATGTTGATGCAAGATGAGCAGGTGGTGGATTATTGGTCAAGGAAGTTGAGAACCCAGGAGTGGAATTATCCCACTCATGACCTTGAGTTATCTGCAGTAGTGTATGCTTTGAAGTGTTGGAGGCACTATCTGTTGGGAGAATGGTTTACCATGTTTACTGACCATAAGATATTAAAGTACATCTTCTCACAGCAGGATCTGAATCTTTGGCCGTGAAGATGGGTTGACTATCTCCAGTATTTTGACTATGAGTTGGTGTACATGCCGGGAAAGGGATACAGTGTTGCTAATTCTCTGATCAAGAAGGTTCAGAATCTGATGGTTCAGGATTCCATTACCGAGTAGAAGGTGGTGGCATTGTTTGCAGAAATGCACCTGGAGGTGCAGGAGGAGAGTGGTCAGGTCACTCTTGCTTCCATAGTGATGGATTCGATGCTTTTAAGTCATGTTAGGTAAGGTCAGCTTGAAGATCTTGAGTGTTTGATCATGAAGGAAAATCTTAAAGGTAGGGAGCTACCTTCTAGCTGGGCCATCGATGTAGACTGTGTTGTTCGTGTTTGTGATCGTGTGGTTGTGCCAAAGTGTTTGTGAGGAGAGTTGATGCAAGAGTTCCATGCATCAATGTGGGAAGTGCATCCTGGTTTGACCAAGATGTACCGTGATCTCTGAAGGAAGTTTTGGTGGATTGGAATAAAGAAGGGAGTTGCGGGCTTTGTGGCACGGTGTCGTACCTGCCATCAGGTGAAGGCCAAGCATCAATTCCCAGGTGGTTTGTTGCATCCATTGCCTATCCCAGAATAGAATTGGGATGATGTGATAATGGATTTTGTCATGGGTCTTCCAAGGATGTCATGGAAGAATGATGAAATATGTGTGGTTGTGGATCCGTTAATGAAAGTGGTTCATTTCTTACTGATTTAGGAGACCCAAACATTTGACCAGTTGGGTGAGTTGTATGTTCAGGAAATAGTGCAGTTTCATGGTGTGTCGCAGACCATTGTTTTGAACAGAGATCCACGTTTCACAATGGGTTTCTGGAAAGGGTTGCAGAAGGCGCTTGGTACACAGGTGTTTTTGAGTACGGCATTCCACCTGGAGAAAAACGGGCCATAGGAGCGTACGATCCATGTGTTGGAATACATGTTAAGAGCTTGTGTCTTGGACCTTGGTGGTTCTTCAAAGTGACACCTATCATTATTTTTGTTTTCCAACAACAACAATTATCATTATATGATTTATATGGCACCGTTTGAGGCGCTTTATTGGAGACCATGTAGATCTCTGTTGTGTTGGCTAGAGGCCGGTGAATCTGAGTTTTTGGGGTCAAGACTCGTGCAAGAGACATTAGAGAGAGTTAAGTTGATCAGGAAGCATATGGATATGGCCTAGAGTAGGAATAATTAATATGCAGATTGGAGGTGTAGACCTCTTGAGTTTGTGGGGGGTGATAAATTGTTCCTTCGGGTGCCGCCAAGGTTGGGTCACCATCAGATACGAAAGAAGGGTAAGTTGGCGCCCAGGTATGTGGGACCCTTTGAGATTTTGGAGAGGATCGGACTAGTGGATTTTTGATTGGCTCTTCCACAACAGTATAGTGAGATTTATGATGTTTTTCATGTGTCTCATCTTAGACGTTATCACTCTGACCCATCTCACGTGGTTTATGTTGAGTATGTGGAGCTTGAGGCTAATGTGTCCTTTGAGGAGTATCTGGTTCGTGTGGTGGATCGTAGTGAAAAGCACTTGCAAGGAAATGATGTGCCATTAGATTGAGTAATATGGAAACATGGGAATGTTCAGGAATAAATGTGGGAGCGGGAATCAGATATGTGGGCTCAATGGCCCGAACTCTTCTCTTCGGTGGATCAATGACACTTGGAAACTCGGTTCGAGGATGAGCCATTATAAGGTGGGGAGATTGTAAGATCCAAATTTTTGGAAAGGTATGTTTTCATTATGTTTTTGTGGAATCACTTTTTTGGGCTTCAAGGGATGTTTCATGAAGGTGTGAGATTCTTTGGGGGTGTTCCGGGGGCTTGGGGCATGGAAGAAGGAAATATGGCCAAGAAAAGATAGGGCACACGGCCTGCGCATGGCCAGGAAACCCGTGCGGCCGACCCAGGATAAACTGTGCGACCCTTCCTCCTACGGACAGAAGCCTGCCCATGTTTTGCACACGGTTTTCCAAATTGGGAGGCTAAATCATGAAACCCCTCCTCCTCCAGAAAGTGTAATGTGCACGGTTTTCCAAACCATGCGGACAAACTGTGCAACCATTTATTATTGGGAAAAATTACATGTTTTCCATTCTGGGCATTAAAACTGCACTCGGGATTTCATCTCATTTCCTCCCTCTCCACCCTAGGCACGATCCAAATCACCCAAAGGTTCCAAGAGACCGATCTCCTTCGATTCTAAGGTATTTTTGGTGCTGTTGGTTGCAGATCGAAGCTCCGTGTATGGATAATCCCATCCTTGCTTCCCTTTTTGGTTTAGGATTTGTACATTATCTCCCTCTCATTCTGAAGATCTAAAACCCTAATTTTTGGGTGGGTTTTAGGTTGAAGCTCCCAAGGTTTGTTTAATCTAGGTCTAAGGACTAGATTGAGAGTGTGTTCAACTGCAATTTTGAGGTAGGTGGTCTACAAGTGATATCCCATAGTTATTTGAGTATTTGTCCATGTTTAGTTGTGTTCTTGCTTTCCTTTGGTTATTTTTTGAATAATCATGGCATGTTTTGTAATAATGGTGTTTAAAATGGAAAATTGGAACCCTCATGATCCCCGTGGGATGTGTTGGGATAAACATGACCTAATATGGGCCATCCATGGGATGTGCTGGATTTTCCCAGATTTAGGGATTGATATTAAACAAGTGACCTTGATGTAATGAATTGTAGAGCCCTTGATAAATATGTTTTAATGACTTGTTGAACTTGGGAAAAGATGTTAGGTGATGCACCTAGACTTGTCAATAACCTAAGGGTTAATGTGGAAAGGGTTAATAGGTTTATTCATGGGAATGATGGACGGGTTAAATGGGTTAATGTGTCAACTCATTAAAGGCCATAATGGATTAGATTATGTGTTTAATGTTGAATGCTTAGTGAGATAGTCACAACACAAGGGAATTGGGTAAATGGTTAAATGATACGAGATGGTAATGTGTTAATTGGTTATGGCATGATGTGGATTCCCATGTGGGTTGTTGTCAATAATTGTTTGTCGAAGGGAAATAGTTTGGATGGTTGATGGTTACTCATATATAATAATGTGAACATGGCATCATTGAGTGGGGTATGACATGAGGATCTACGCCCATGGGTCGAGTGAAGACTGAGGTTCTAAACTCCACCCTAAATGCACGAGTTAGGAAAGGGGACTTAGGGTCTATTCTCCTAACGGTTGCATCCACCTGAACTAAGGCTTTGAGGTGAGGTTATGGTTTCTATGTGGGGTTAGTCCTAGTGAAAAAGGGTAACGATGTGTTTACCCTCTTGCATGTGATTTTTGGCCTTATACCCATGTAACATAATGTATGTGATTAACCCATGGAATTGTGAGGAAATGGTAAATGGTGATAATGGGTGTGTAATGAATGGTAATAGAAGTGGCAATGGATTGGCTCTAAACTGGTTAATGGTGCCTTAAATAATTACTTAGTAATTATCATTCATATTAACTTTCTTGCATTATCTGTTTATACTGGATATTTTGTAGACACTTTTGGTGGTGGCCTACTGATTTGTAATCACACCCTCCTCGGGCTGCCGTTGGGTACCTGAGCAGACATCATACTTGCAGGTCAGGAGAAGGGAAAAGGTCATTTCTAGATAGTGAGTGGACATGGGTAGCACTTGGTGGAGGTTCCGGACATGGATTCGGGACCATTTTGGGGATATTGGTCATTGTCCTTATTTTGGGCTTTCGTTCACTTTTTCACTTGTAGTATGACATGTCATATTTTGTTGTTGGAAATGGTTATACAAGTTCCTTGTTTATCAGTTATTATTTCCGCTATTTGGTTATTTCTGTTGTGGATTACTATGATAAAAAGTGGGTATAGTCTCCCCACATGACATCGTAGACCCCCGCTGCTAGTTGAATACCTTTGGCGTATGGGGAGGCATTCTTAATGTCATGTAACCACCCGTCTCGGAGCACCGGTTAGTGGATTCCGAGTCGGGGATGGTGCACATTACAATGGTCGTAATACAGATTTAAGGATTAGTCAATGAAGTGATTATGTGTTTCAAATTTAAATCATCAAAAATAAAGCGGAAACACAACATGAAATAAAATGGTTCATTAATCAGATAATCATACAATGAACTAATCAATCATATAAATATTTTACCCAATAAATGTAAATTGAGTTATAAAATTCTATACATCGTGCTTCAATTTGGTTGAACATGATTTAACCTCATGTAAAAAAATTATACATGTTATTAACTAATAAAAACGCATATTAATATATAAAATATCATATATAATCTTTTTATAACATCTTATCACCTATTTGTTAGTTATCATTCATTATATTCATTGATTCATGCGTTAATTATCTTTTTTTCTCATTCATATTTTCTTAAGAAAGTTTCAGATTATTTCTGTATTATATATTATTTTTCAAATGAATATTAATAATCTTGTAATAATTATCATATTTTTAAATTAATTATACTTTATTTGACCAATAATTAATGATCTTTTTCAGAAATTGTGTATGTTACAATGATGGATATGGTAGGTTGTACATGTGTTTGTTTTAGGTTTTCATTTTTCAATGATCATTATGGAAAAGTTGTAAAAGATATTTTATATTTCCATAACGGTTTTGATGTCATAAAAATATATTATTTCTTCCAAAATACACCCATATATATATAATATATTTGGTTTCATGAGGAAAATTGTGTCACATAGCTTCATGAAGGTTGTATTTCACTCATTCACAAAAAAGATATCATCTTTTAGTTAGTGAAAAGGTAAAGAGAAAATAATATATTATATTTTAAAAATGATAAATGTTTCATTAATAGAATAAATATTTCATTTATGTCACATAAATTTATTATATTAATCATTATTTTAATCAATTTAATGTGTTAGTCAAAAATGAATCATATCGCTTTGTAAGGTGGTAGTCCACCGAACTGAAGAGAGATGTTATTGTATCGTATAATGAATAAAAAGTAAAAATTGATATGTATAATATATAAATAATATATAAGTATAATTATGCAATAAATATCATGTATATAATTTTTATTCATCATCCTATACAACCATTAGTGTTGGTAATGGAAAAAAAGAATGGCCTTTTTCATAAGGTGGTTGTACGATGTATACAGAAATGATGATTTCCTAAACCATTTGATGGAATTTGGGATTATTGTAGGTGATTAACAAAAAATTAAATAATATCATTATATCAAATTTCACTTTTTACAAAGGTCATCATGTTCTAAAATGAATTAAATTAGAGGGATGAATAAAAAAATAAAAAAAATCTTCTTTTAGTGTGTTACATCTTATTTGGGTATCTTCATTAGGTTTGTACAAGATTCATAATATTGTAAATTTATGAAAAAAAAATTATATGGTTATATGAGAGTATTGGTGATATAATTTTTAGGGTATTAACATAATAAAAATGGTGTGATGGTGTGAATAAAAAAGTATTAGGGTGGCTGTCTATTAGTAAGGGTAGTATAACAATTTTACATTCTGAAATGTAAAATCTGTACGCATGTTTTCCTAAATGAAAAAATTATCAATAAGTATGTATTATTATAACATAGGAATCATATTATTTAAATATTTCCATATAGTAGATTTGTATTGATCTTTAGGACATTTTTACCCTTATCATTTTAGTTCAACCCCATACAAATTAATTTATTCATTAAAAGAGATAAATAATTTATACATTTTCACTATTAATTTTGTTAAAAAAATAAATATAAACCAATTTTTATAATATATTATTATTATTAAAAATATTTAATCCATTTATAATAATTCCATTCAAATTATATGAATAATCTGATTTTAAAAATCACCCAGAACGATTGGAAAATAGGTTTTAAAAGACAATATTTTCTATTGTATATAATATTTTTAAATCAAAATTATTTATGAAAATGATTATAATGACCTAATTTGGATTAATAGATATATAATTTTACTAATACTATGTTGATCCCAATTTACACATTATGTTAACAATGTAAATATATTATACTAAAATGTTGTTTTAAATTTAAATATTGTATTTTCACTATTTAATAAAAAAAATTCATTACAATCCAAATAAACCCCTTTATGATAATATGGATTCTATAAATTTAAAAATAATTTTTCTAATTTTCGTATAAATTAATTTTAATATTTTTCCAATAAACCACTAAGTCGTCCTATAGAATGAATCCTTTTTTAAGAAAACAATATTTTTTTTTATTTAAAAGATTTTTATTTTGTTTATAATAAATAGATTTCCATGATGTAAATAATTTATTTTCTATTATTAACACCCCAATTTATAATTTATTATTTATAATGATATATTGTGTTGTTTTTCATTTACTTTAAGGTTTTTTTGTTTGGCAACCGATCAATTTGATTAATTTTAAAAATATATATTTCTTGGTTAATTTAATCTATGCATTATGTCTCACATATGATATCGATAATAATGTTATTATTTTCAATTTTTAGTTTATTACATTCTCCCCTTGTTAAAATAAATGTTTCATCACTTTTTATAATTTATACCCTTAATCATGGTTTTGGAATTTAGAAATACCATTCTTATAAAACAAACACTATAAAAAGGGTTAATAAAATATCATCCCAATAAGAGAGAAAGGGAATTACAAAGGTCATATGGATGAAAACTTATTTGGATCATAAATATGATAATATTGTTGGGATATGAAGTCATGGACATTAATATAATAATAATAATGATTATATTATAAATTTTTTAATAATATTTTTCTCTTATTTTGGAGTAATTTGTAAAATATATACAAATATATTTAAGCATACTTACTTGGTATCGTTCTATTTCATAAGTATAATTTCATCCTTTTGTTGTGATTATATAAATATGAAATTAATCATTTAATTCATGAAATAAATATCCAATTTTTTTTCCATTATTCCTAAATCACTAAAATTAAATTTTTATGGACATTAATATCTATAATATAATGGTATGTCATTATTTCAATCAATATATATTCTGATGAAAAATGGGTAGCATAGGTTATCCAATGTCCATAAATCTCTATATTGTGAAGTAATACATTAATATATAAAACATCTCGCAATGTTAACCTTTAACCATTTATTAAATTATTATCCTTATGAACCTCAATAAATATTAATATATAAAAAATTAGAAATAACGTCCCTAAATTTCAAAAATTCACTTATCAATAATCTAAACAGCCTAAGGTAACTCTTAGTCATCATATACCAAATATGTGAATACATCTATCATCTATTGTCCTAAAATATGGTAATGTCCTAAATCACCATAAAACCTTATTATAGAAATTAATTCATCCTTCTTCATTATGTAGATTACATATTATTGGATATATTACTTAAATACAAAAATTGTGTAATCTCCAGTAATGGTTGCACAAAACATTTTATCAACAAATCAAAAATCAGTTCCAATGTATTTAGTACTATCCAATTTTATTTGTCCATATCAATCATATCATTATACCTAAATCATTATATAAAAAATATAAAAATATTAAGGGTTTTCTTTCCCTCACACATGTTTCCTACAAGACATTAATATTTTCACTAAATCATTTTTCCAAGTCATCAATATCAATTAGAATACCCATTAAATTCCTTACCAAAAATTACTATCGTAAAATCCTTAGGATTTCCATAATTATTATAATGAGTATATTATTGATAAAATAATAAAATTTAAACAATCATGAATACAAATCAATCACAATAATTATTACAAGTCATATTATTACTATAAAACAATATTACATATGGTCTATTAACTATTTTGAGGTATATTTCATTAACCATTGTGACATTAACTTTCATAGTTCCTTATATAATTACATTTAAAGGAGTGTTAATTAAAAATCATTCATTACCCTTGTAATAAATATTATAATTAAATTTATATCTAACAAGTAGAAAAATCCCATTCCATTTATGAATGGAGTAGGGTGTTGTCACGACCCGTCCTCGGGGCCCATGCCGTGACTACCCTAAGCCCGCCTTCCATAGGCCAGGGGCTGGCGACAAACACCAAAGGCATAAATCCCGATAACTGGGAAGGCATTGCCTTTATAAAAGTAAACAAAACACTACAGAGTACAAGCGGAAGTAAAACACTAAGTACAAAGAGAAGTGCTGAAAGGTAAATGGGCCAGAATACAAACCCAAATGAAAGTACAACTACAACTGAACAAAGTACAACAGAAAAAGACAACAGCTGGAAGAACGGAAGCGACTCCTGGGTCGTCCTCCTCGGATCCTACCAGAAGGGTAGTTACAGATGGCGCAGCTCCTGGATCATCCACCACGGATCCTACCTGAAGGGTAGGTACAGATAGCCTCCACAACGCTCTCGCCCATCAACTTCCTCCGTGTGTTGTCTCGTTGTGAAGTCCACCTCCAGATACTAACTCGTCATGTGGTCCACCTTCGGTTACTGTCCAGTCTTCAAACACTCGGCCTCCGTCAGCACTGTCTGTCGTCTGCAACCAACACAACAAGGTGCGGGCATAACCCGTTCAGGGGTGAGTATAACGATACTCAGTAGGGACCCCGAGACCCTCAAGGTCTGACTAAAACCAACATGGATAACCACAAAGAAGATCTCAACATATACCCTCTACTTAGGTATAATCTCATTCATATACCTAAGTTATCAAGTAACCCATCTCAATCATGAGGGAAACACCAAGATCATTAGATCAACGGAAAATGACCACCCAGGTATATGCCCATACATATTCCTAAGTTATCAAGTGACCCATCTCAAATCAAGAGGTAAACACAAAGGTTAGAGACTCAGCTAAAACCATGATTTTCATTATCGAAACCGTAACTGCTGAAGAGCCCCGTCTCTGGAGTGTAAAGTGGTCCTGTCACGACTCCGAGGTACTGCTCACTAACCTATGACTGCTGAGGTACTCCTCCTGTCGAGTACCGCGGTTCAGCCACCCAAACACAGTAGTGCTTCCCGCCGGGGTATGTCACCCAAACACAGTAGTGCACACCACCTAGTAGCCTGCTGAGGTACTCTCCGGATGAGTACTGAGGGTCTGCACTATCACAGAGGCAGTGCTACTTCCGCCATGGGTCTGCACCCAAACAAAGTAGTGCTCCGTCCACTGGGCTAGTCGACTCACTCCAAGTTGAGTCGGTCAAGCAGCCGTCAGGTCTCAGTCAGCTACACGGTCTCCGTACTCTGCACACTCATCTCCAGGAGGGTCCTCTCCACGAGCTACAGGTCGGTACTCCAAATATATGAATGTCCCACGAAGAAGTATCTCAAAGGACCACCTCTTCATAGGGGTATCAACGCAACAGACGGCGCGTCAATCGGACTCCTAGTCTGTGAGTTATTAGCCTTTTCGTACCAGGGGCCCGGTTGGTTTCATGAGTGAACCAACCCGGCCGTATCTCAACCGTACCTCGAACTCTCATAGGGTATAATCATAGGGACCGTTTCTCAACGAGAACAGCAACGCTGCTGACGGTTCGTCAAACGAACGTTTGGTCTGAAAGATAACAACTTTTTCGTTCCAAGGGCCCGGTTGGATTTCAGGTACAATCCAACCTGGCCACTATCCAACAGCAACCAAAACACTGGCAAAGTATTCCAAAAGTTCCGTCTCATCAATATGAATTCAACGAGACAGACGGCGCGTCAATCGGACGCCTGTTCTGTGAGTTATTGGCATTTTCGTTCCAGGGGCCCGGTTGGTTTCGTGAGCGAACCAACTCGATCGCACTCCGACGCCATCCAAACCTCGAGCGGAGTAAGAAAAAAGATCTGTCTCACTTAGAGGAATCCATCAAAGTCGATGACATGTCAATCGGACGTCCGGAGCTCAAGATATAAGCATTTCCGCTCCGAGGGCGCGATTGGTTTCATATCCGAACTAACCCGGCCGAAACCAAAGTGTTCCAAAACATTGAGTGCGATATACGAAAACGACCGTCTCGATATAAGGATCGCATATCCGCTGACGGTGTTTCGATCGGAGGTCTAAAACTCATGATATGGGTGAAAGACCGTGAGGGGTCTGAAAACGGGGGTTTCGGGCCCGGACCGACCCGACCCGAGACCCCCTGGGTCGGCCCGAACCGGGTCGACCCGACCCTGGTGCGGTTCCAGCTTGGTCGGTGCGGCCCGGCCCGGTCTGCCCAAGCAGGCCTGGCTCAGCCGAGGGTTTGGCCGAACGGCCGAACCGTGCGGGGGGCGCTACCCCCGTGTGAAGAGCAGCGGCCCCGCGGTTGGGGCCGCCCGTGCCAGCGGCCGCGGCAGCCGGCCGCGTCCCGCTTCTCCCCTCCAGTCCCACGCGGTTGCGGGACCGTGCTACGATACAACGGCTTCAGCCACGGCGGATTCTTCCGGCGGCGCTCCGGGTGCAGCCGCCCCCGACCACCGGCGCCGCCGCACCGGCGTGGCGCACCGGCAGGGGCTTCCGCGGACCACCAGATGCGCTCCGGTGGTCTGATTTGCCTGTGGTCTTTTCCAGTGGTCACCCCGGGATCCTACCTTCACTGTAAAGATCCCACAACGCCCGCACGGCTTCGTTTGTCGTCGCCCGTCAACCCGCACTTCAATTTACAAAATGTGTCATCTTCGTGGTTCTCCGGCGCGACGTGATGGCGCCGCCCCCCTTCGTCATGGCCCGACTCCGTCCGCGGATGTCTTTGAGTTTCTCTGATGTGGCGCGACAACATCACGTCCTTGTTCGTTTTCACGGTACGGCGCGACGGCACCGCGCATTCCTTGCCGCACGTTTCCGCGCGGTGCGACGACACCGTGCCATTCCCGTTTCAATCCACAAAAGAAACCCACATGGATAAGGAGGAGGCTCAGCCGTGTTTGTGCGGTCTGTCCCCCTCTCGTTAAATGATAACAAATGGTCATATTTCACGAACAACGTCGAGGTAATAATCACTAACAAATTAAATAATAATCCTCAACATCAATCCGCATGAACGAACGATCCGCGGATCAACCTGGAATTGGTTGGTCCGCGCTCGTCGTTCTTTTCTCAAAAGATAAGAGAACACCAAAATAAATTACCATACCTTGATAATTGATGTCACACATCGGGCATTGCGGAAAACGGCATCCCGAGGAAAGAATTCATAGGCGACGTCAGAGTGCGTCTCATGCGGCGTCTCCTCACTTGTCGTAGAGAAGAGAAAAGATGGCACGTCGATCATTCTTTGCGGAACCGGTGTTCTTCGTCGAAGAAGATGTCGTTCTTCGTCGAGAAGGAAGTCCTCTTCTTCTTCACAATAATTCTCTCCCAATCTTCCTTAGCACAACGAAAGCCCTCCCAAAAATAAAATAATAAGCTACCCTTGTTATTTTATTAACACAATCCATTTCAAATTTCAACACTCAATACACTTAATTAATTAATTGAGTAGGTTCAATTAATTAGTTTGTGTATGTTGGAAAGAGTTAAGAGAGGGAGAGAAAAGTTCCTCTTAAATGTTTGGAGTGTTAAAGAGGGGGTTCTTTGAGAGTTACATATTAAAGAGGGGGGAAAAGGTTATGAGAGTTATGGGAAGTTGTAAGGTTGGGGCTCGTGTGGGCCCCACCTCACTATTATCCTCACATGGGTAGTTAGGTGCCCCACCCCAACTCCCCCATGTAGGATACAACCACTTAGATACTAAAATAAAATTGTTCCACAATTTTATTCACTTCATATATAACCCACAAATTTTAACTTCTCCTCCCGAGCAAACGCAACTGCGTTAATGTCCCCTTAAGCAATTACCGGCGTTGCGAGTTCATCGGTGCCCTCAGATTTCAATTCCGAGCACCGGTTCAAAAGTTAGAAAAACCCGCTCGTGGGTTCACTGAAAGTACCCGAGCTAAATTTCTAAAAATCATTCCGGGCACACCGGGCCTCGGAATCAGGCGCCATCAGAAACTGTGTTCTTGTAAAATTCCAAAGCAAATTAAGAAAAAAATTTCCTTGAAATTTCCGGGTATTTACATTACTCCCACCTCAGGGATTTACGTCCCCGTAATGCTTCAACACAAACTAGGGTCACAAAAGCGGTATTGAGCACGCATCTGAGACTTCCTCTCTCATGTGCTTACCTGGAGATTCCGTACTGCCAAAGAAATCACACCCGAGGATTCGACCGTCCTCATAGGATCGGCTCATGTTGATCCTCGATCCCTACTGGAACCTCCGTGGAAGTAACCCCATCGCCATCGTCCTGGTCCTCATGGTCGATGATATGCGAAGGGTCGAGCACGTATCTACTCAGTTGAGATACCTGGAAAACGCCATGCACCTGGTGCAACTGAGGTGGATGGGTCAAGCGGTAAACCACCTCTCCTACCCAGCTGAGGACCTAGAAAGGTCCGTTGAACATCGGAGATAATTTTCCACCTTGGCCACATCCCCGTAAACCTCATCGAGGGGAGACCCGTATATGGACGTGATCGTTATCCTCGAACTCTAGAGGTATCCAATTCCTATTAGAACTGAAACTCAAATGACTGCTGCCACGAGGGTATGGTTGACCGACTCAAGAGTGATCGGTCGCACCCTCCTGTGCACGAGTTACCCTATGCTGCTTGGGGTTTCCTTTTTCGCCGACCAAGTAAAACCCATTCTGATGTTGTAGTTAAACCACAACCTTTTTGCCTAATACAGTCAATTCATGTATGAACTTTGGATCCAATCCATACTCAGACCAACGTCGTAAGGCCTCGACGCTACCATCAAGAGATTCCAACCGAAACTCTCGCCTCGAGGGTCTGACCACACTCTCGGCGTAAGTGTGATTATCGAGTCTCCTCCCAAGGTATCTCCAGACGTGAGGGTCAAGTCCACGGCTTACCGAAAACACTTGGTCTGGAACAAGATTTGTGAAAGCAAGGAATGATTCATATCGACGTCCGTTACTACAGTAGCTAGTAGTTGACACAGACTGTCCCTTGAATAATTTTTAGAGCCATTGGGTCACACTCCTTGACCGCATGCAGCTACTCTCTTCCACCGCCCTCCAGCTTCCTGAGCCTGGCGGGGATAACTAAGGCTGGTGGTTGTAGCATGTTAAGATGTACACCACATCATGCTGATCTCCTAGATCTGCCTCCACATCTGCTGCTCCGCAGAATCATCTCTCCTTAAAGACTCCTCTTCTTTTAACATTTAACACGCTCGAGTCTCTAAGACTGGAGCCGGTTTCCTGTTTCTTACTGTACTGTGCAGTCTTCATCCGCTCCTGGATGATCTGTACCTTCTTTGCATATGATCTGAAGCAGCTGCTAAAATTTCTCCTTTGCCGAAAAGAGAAACTCGGTCTCATCCCCTAGATGAACCACACCCATTTCCTAATATAGTCAATCCTGCCATGAATGACGCATTCACGCCATGGATGACATCGTAAGGCATCGACGTAACTACTAAGAGATCCAACTGTCACTCTCACCTCCAAGGGTCAAGTCACACTATCGGCATCAGTGTGAGGTCAGTGGGTCTCCTCTAGTAGAAATCTCGAAAGTGAGGATCAAATCAACAGTTTTAACCGGGACCACTCAGTATCAACCAAACAAAAGGATAAGAAAGCAAACAAAGATAAGTGTATATTTTTATTATTGTAGCTCATAGTACAAAGACACGAATACAATAGAAACATGGAACTAGAAGTACAAGATACGTATCCACTAGTTCTGCTCCTGTCTACCTGCTCCCGGAGCTCTACTGCCTTGTCTACTACTCGGTTGTTGCTCAAGCACCCGCCACTGCTTCTGCCTCGGTGGCTCCTCCAAAGCCTACAGATCAACTGTACGAGGAGTCGGACAGTCACGTTCCAGGTGACCCTTTCCGCCGCATGAGTAACACTGTCTGTTTCTAGCACGCCTAGCTCTGTCCACACCTCGGGTACCCCGCACCACCGATCCTAAATCCCAAGATCGCTCAACTGCTGGTCTGGTCCTCCTGGACCTCTACATCATCCTTTGTACTGCCCACAGATGACTCGGATACTGATCGAATAACATCTGGAAAAGGCAGCATCTCCTGAACACGCTCGGGGTGTAGAGCTACTGGCACAAACTCCACCCTGAAGAAGGTCTCGAAGTCTTCCCATGTGAAGGTCATCCCGTCGCAAAACTGGAACAAGTGGCTCCACCACCTTCCTGCTGCTACCTGAAGAAGGCTGGAAGCAAAGATCACCATGAAGTCTGCAGGAATCCCCACTAGCCTGAAGACTCTAACCACATCCTCTAGCCAAACCTCACCCGCATGCGGGTCCATCTCTCCCTAGAACCTGGGTGGCCTCTAGCGCTGGAACTCATGCAGTGCACTCAAGTGGCGTGCATTGCCTACTGCTGGGGATGGTTGCATCGATGGTCGAATGTATGGTAGTAATTTTGGTGCCTCCGCCGGTGCCTCAACTGTAAGAGGGCCCTGTACCGAAGCCTCATCGCTCGACAGGCTGTCAGTACGCACATCCCTCTGGGATCTAGCCGGTGGTCCGAGAAAAGGCATCCTGAAAGAAACAACGTGACACGGTCAAACGATTATACCTGGTGAGCTGACCTGGTTTGAGCTGATATTTAAATAAAACTTCTGGAAACACACATGCAATCAATGTTTTCGTGCACAATGTTAGAATTCAGTTTTCATTGTCCTGGTATATGGATACGCCAGCCGCCCGCACCAACACTGGACTCCCTGAACTGAAGACCACACTCGGTACCCTTAACAATATTGCTTCACAGAAAGGAAATATCAGAGTTATAAGTTCTGCGGTAGAACCGACTCCTCTGATACCAATTTGTCACGGCCCGTCCTCAGGGCCCGTGACGTGACTACCCCAAGCCCGCCTTCCATAGGCCAGGGGATGGTGACTAGCACCAAAGGCGTAAATCCCGATAACTGAGAAGGAATTTCCTTTATAAAATTAAACAAAACACCATAGAGTACAAGAGGAAGTAAAACACTAACTACAAAGATAAGTACTGAAAGGTAAATGGGCCAGAATACAAACCCAAATGAAATTACAACTACAACTAAACAAAGTACAACATAAAATGACAACTGCTGGAAGAACGGAAGCGGCTCCTAGGTCGTCCTCCTCGAATCCTACCTAAAGGGTAGGTACAGATGGCGCAGCTCCTAGATCGTCCACCACGGATCCTACTAGAAGGGTAGGTAAAGATAGCCTCCACAATGCTCTCACCCGTTAACATCCTCCGTGTGTCGTCTCATCATGAAGTCCACCTCCGGATACTGACTCATCGTGTGGTCCACCTCCGGGTACCGTCCAGTCTTTGAACACTTGGCCTCCGTCAGCACTGTCCGTCGTCTGTAACCAACACAACAAGGTGCGGGCATAGCCCGTGCCGGGGTGAGTATAACTATACTGAGTAGGGACCCCGATACCCTCAAGGTCTCACTAAAACCAACATGGATAACCACAAAGAAGATCTCAATAGATAACCTCTACTTAGGTATAGGCTCATGCATATACCTAAGTTATCAAGTAACCCATCTCAATCATGAGGGAAACACCAAGATCATGAAATCAATGGAAAACCACCACCCAGGTATATGCCCATACATATACCTAGGTTATCAAGTGAACCATCTCAAATCAAGAAGTAAACACAAAGGTCATAGACTCAGCTCAAACCATGATTTTCATTATCGAAACCGTAACTGCTGAAGAGCCCCGTCTCTGGAGTGTACAGTGGTCCTGTCACGACTCCGAGGTACTGCTCACTAACCTAAGACTACTGAGTTACTTCTCCTGTCGAGTACCGCGGGTCAGCCATCCAAACACAGTAGTGCTTCCCGCCAGGGCATGTCACCCAAACACAGTAGTGCACACCCCCTAGTAGCTTGTTGAGGTACTCTCCGGACGAGTACCGTGGGTTTGCACTGTCACAAAGACAGTGCTCCATCCGCGATGGGTCTACACCCAAACAAAGTAGTGCTCCGTGCACTGGGCTAGTCGACTCACTCCTAGTCGAGTCGGTCAAGTAGTCATCAGGTCTCAGTCCGCTACACGTTCTCCGTACTCCGCATGCTCGTCTCCGGGAGGGTCCACTCCACAAGCTATGGGTCGATACTCCAAGTATCTGAAAGTCCCACGAAGAAGTATCTCAAAGGACCGCCTCGTCATAGGGGTCTCAACACAACAGACGGCGGGTCAATCGGACGCCCGGTCTGTGAGTTATTAGCCTTTTTGTCCCAGGGGCCCGGTTTGTTTCGTGAGAGAACCAACCCAGGCGTATCTCAACTGTACCTCAAACTCTAATAGGGTATACTCATAGGGACCGTTTCTCAACGAGATCACCAACGCCGCTGACGGTTCGTCAAACGGACGTCTGGTCTGAAAGATAACAGTTTTTCCATTCCAAGGGCCCGGTTGGATTTCAGGTACAATCCAACCTGGCCACTATCCAACAACAACCAAAACTTGGGCGAAGTATGCCAAAATTTCCGTCTCATCAAGATAAATTCAACGAGACAGACGGCGTGTCAATCGAATGCCCGGTCTGTGAGTTATTCGATTTTTCGTTCTAGGGGCCCGGTTGGTTTCATGAGCAAACCAACCCGAACGCACTCTGACAGCATCCAAACCTCAAGCGGAGTAAGCTAAAAGATCCGTCTCACTTAGAGGAATCCATCAAAGTCAACCGCACGTCAATCGGATGTCCGGAGCTCAAGATATAAGCGTTTTCGCTCCGAGGGCCTGGTTGGTTTCGTATCCGAACCAACCCGGCCGAACCCAAAGTATACTTAAACTTTGAGTGCGATATACCGAAAGGACGGTCTCGATCCATGGATCGCATCGCCGTTGACGGTGCGTCGATCGGAGTTCTACCGCTCATGATATGGGCGAAAGACCGTGAGGGGTCCGAAAACGGGGGTTTCGGACCCGGACCGACCAGGCCCGAGACCCCCTGGGTCGGCCCGAACCGGGTTGACCCGACCCGAGTGCGGGTCCGGCCCGGCCGGTGCGGTCCGGCCCGGCTGGGCACGGCCCGGCCCGGTCTGCCCAAACCGGCCCGGCTCGACCGGGGGTTCGGCAGAACGGCTGAACCGTGCGGGGGGGGGGGGGGGGGGGGGGGCTACCCCCGCGTGAAGAGCCGCGGCCCCGTGATTGGGGCCGCCCGTGCCAGCGGACGCGGTAGCCAGCCACGTCCCGCCGCTCCCCTCCAGTCCCGCGTGGTCGCAGGACCGCGCTCCGCCACCGTGGCTTCAACCGCGGCGGATTCTTTCGGCGGCGCTCCGGGTGCCGCCGCCCCCGACCGCCTGCGCCGCCGCACCGGCGGGGCGCGCCGGCAGGGGCTTCCGCGGACCATTGGACGCGCTTCGGTGGTCTGATTCTCCTGTGGTCTTCTCCAGTGGTCACCCCGGGATCTGAACATCACTGTAAAGATCCCACAACACTCGCACGGCTTCTTTTGTCGTCACCCATCAACCCGCACACCGTCTTCGTGGTTCTCCGGCGCTACGTGATGGCGTCGCACCCCTTCGCTGTGGCCCGACTCCATCTGCGGATGCCTTCGGGTTTCTCTGACGCGGCACGACGGTGTCGCGTCCTTGTTCGTTTTCTCGGCGCGACGCAACGGCGCCTCGCATTCCTTGCCGCACGTTTCTGCGCGGTGCGATGGCACCGCGCCATTCCCGTTTCAATCCACAAAAGACACCCACATGGATAAGGAGGAGGGTCGGCCGTGTTTGTGCGGTCCGGCCCCCTCTCGTTAAATGATAACAATTGGTCATATTTCACGAAGAATGTCAAGGTAATAATCAAAAAAAAATTAAATAATAATCCTCAACATCAATCCACATGAACGAACGATCCACGGATCAACCTGGAATTGGTTGGTCCGCGCTCGTCGTTCTTTTCTCAAAAGATAAGAGAACACCAAAATAAATTCCTCTACCTTGATAATTGATGTCGTATGTCGGGCGTCGTGGAAAATGGCATCGCGAGGAAAGAATTCATAGGCGACGTCGGAGTGCATCTGATGCGGCGTCTCCTCACTTGTCGTGGAGAAGAGATAATATGGCACGTCGATCGTTCTTCACGGAACCGGTGTTCTTCGTCAAAGAAGATGTCGTTCTTCGTCGAGAAGGAAGTCCTCTTCTTCTTCACAAGAATTCTCTCCCAATATTCCTTAGCACAACAAAATCCATCCCAAAAATAAAATAATAATCTACCCTCATTATTTTATTAACAGAATCCATTTCAAATTTCAAAACTCAAAACACTTAATTAATTAATTGAGTAGGTTCAATTAATTAATTTGTGTATGTTGGAAAGAGTTAAGAGAGGGAGAGAGAAGGTCCTCTTAAATGTTGGGAGAGTTAAAGAGGGATTTCTTTGAGAGTTACAAATTAAAGAGGGGGGAAAAGTTTATGAGAGTTATGGGAAGTTGTAAGGTTGGGGCTCATGTGGGCCCCACCTCACTATTATCCTCACATGGGTAGTTAGGTGCCCCACCCCAAATCCCCCATGTAGGATATATCCACTTAGATACTAAAATAAAATTGTTCCACAATTTTATTCACTTCATATATAACCCACAAATTTTAACTTCTCCTCCCGAGCAAATGCAACTGCGGTAAAGGTCCCCTTAAGTAATTACCGGCATTGCGAGTTCATCGGTGCCCTAAGATTTCAATTCTGAGCACCGGTTCAAAAGTTAGAAAAACCCGCTCATTGGTTCACTGAACGTACCTGAGCTAAATTTCTGAAAATGATTCCGGGCAAACCGGCCCTCGGAATCAGGCACCGTCAGAAACTACGTTCTTGAAAAATTCCAAAGAAAATTAAGAAAAAAATTTCCTTGAAATTTCTGGGTCTTTACATGTGTTTCTTTCTATAATTATAACATATTGGAAAATCCATTTTCCCATATATTATTTTTTCTTATTTTTCAATGTCATCATCATATTATTTTTCTTTCCGTGGAATCTATAACACATAAATAATTATTTTTATATATTTTTAGAACTTTTTACTATTTCCTCATATGATGATAATTTTTGGGAGACAAGTTACCATTAAAAAAAGTTTCTTAATCTCATTAATGAAATGATCATTCTTTCTATTTTAATTTTCTGCATTATGGAAGTTGTTTTTCCTTATGTTAGGTGAAATTTCTACATAATGAAATACCCTAGAATTGATCACATTATTATGAGAAATAATTTATAATAAAAAATTGGGAATTAATTATCCTAAATTAAAGAATTTGTGAAAAAGTAATTTCATAGTCATAAAAATACTTTCTTTGGGGATAAATATATTTTCAATTCGTTATTAATTGTTTATATTGAAAATGTGAATTGTCCTAAGAATATACCCTGGTATTTTTAATCCATGTTCATTGTATGTTTTTTTCACATGAATTTTTGATGGAGATATCTATCCCATTGATCCCTTTTCAGAGTTACTTCCCCTCAGAACATCTAATCTAGAACCACATTTACATGTAGCTTCCAAACATGGATGTATTTCAAGGAAAGACCCCCTAATAACTACCTAAAACATACATTAGGATGCAATTTTATACATTTAATAAATTTCTATCATAGTATTATGTTCTCTAATATATTTTTTCCCTAATCCAATTCACATGGATACAAATTAACTCCTTCTGATACCAACTGTAATGTCCACAAATCCAATATCCTAGAACCGATGAAATACTTTCTTAAATTATTATTAGTTACAAGAAACTAAATCCGAACAGTAAAAATAGTATAGTCATCATATTATCCTATGTAGACATATTATTCTGATGTTACATTAGAAAAAAACAATTACAACATAATTTTTAGACAATAATGTTATCCCCTCTAACATATCCCTCCATATAAAATTTAGTACACTTCATGGATTCTAGATAAATAAAGAAAAATAATGGTTATCTCTTAATCACTGTAAATGTTTTCAATATAGAAATATACAATCAATCAACAAGAATAATAGACATGTTAATGTAAATAACTGAACACACATTACAAAATAATAAAATGAATATAATGAAAAGATATGGAATAATAATATAGAAAGGTAAATAACTAAGAACAAATTCTATTTATTCAAATACTAGACTATATTAACTATATAATGTTTTATTAATATCATGGTAAATATATGAAAATGAAATGTTATTTAGTCAATACACATATAATGAAATTCATGAAAATGTAATATCATTAAACAAATCTCGTGGATAAAGATAACTAAATTTTCAATGTAGGATATACATAATTATAAGATTTCATGTGTTAGGAACATGATACCTCTACCATCAATATATATCCATGTTTTTATGTCCTAAGTCATTCACAAATATAAATAATCAATTTTATTTGTGAACAATGTGCCTTACCCAATAATATATATATTCAGTAGAGAATAACAATTTACCAATATTTTCACCGATAAAAATATGACATACAATGAATAACATTTTAGGTAGAAATGATATACACATTAAGAAATAATAAAATCAATGACAAATAATATGTATATTCTAGTTATATTTATGATTCCATGATCATATGTATAATGAACTGACCATAAAACATTACATAATCATTAATGAAATGAATAATTCACATTAGGAATCTTTTCTGGTTTATATTTTTAGAGAATTCTGCCATAAATATTCAATATCAACATGAAAATTACATGTAGACACTACTACTGAGTATCCATTTTTTCATAAAAACAAAATCATAAAAATAAACAAGTTTAGTTAAAAAATTTAGAGAGTATGACTTTTTTATGATCACATATTTGACCATATTCCACTTTTTGTCATGTATAAAAAATTTCAAAAACATGGAATGAATATTAAAATCTCATTAAGGGTTATATAACAAGGAATGAAAAAACATTAACCTATCAATAAATACAAATCATTTAAACCATACTTTTCAATCATAACATACCTCATGAAATCATAAGATTTATGTATAATATATCAAAATCATAAATAATAAAGGTAAATTATGGCATCCATATCATACATTCATTATAGAAATCATAGCTACGTAGGGAGTTAAATTGCAATGCCAATCACATTATATTCCATATATATCTTTGGGGAAATAGTAACCTTTACCTCCATCACGTTACCCGATTCATTGGAACGATATCTTAGGCTCACTGGCCCCAGGTTTATCACAAAAATACCCATATACATAAACAATGCCTAATAACCATAACATATTCATTACACATAAAACAAGGATAATGGATAGATAACATTTCCACATTGAAATCACAATATATCATTTCAACATATTGACATAATCAGGGATTTATCAGTCCTTTTTCAAAACCATTTAAAATAGTTAATAAATAAATTTTGTAATTAATGTGCCCCATACCACTTTGAATATTTCTATGGAATTAAAATTTTAAAAAATTAATTCCATATAAATAAATCCTAAAATAATTTTGAAAATATTGACAGTAATGATAAATATTTATAAGGATAAATAATTAAAACAATATTTCAGTTAAGGAGTTCTTAACCCAATGAGAGATGTTTGAATACAAATAATTCAAGAATAAAATTTAATCCAAACATTATAATATCATGAGAATAAAGGGATTCATGATTTAATATTCCAAAGCACAGTATATACACCATACTCAAGTGAATTGGTTCATAAAAACAATGAAGTATTAATGGAATTTAAATTGAGATGAAATCCCTTATAAAGACGGTATCCTTATGTTAAGGATAAATCAAATTAAAATTTATTTGTGCCAAATATAAATTCACTCAAAATGATGGGATATTCAGTTTAAATCAATAAGAGGACATTCACACATGTAATTTTCACAACAAATCCAATGTCTTGGATTTTTAACTCAATAAAGGGAAATCAAGTTATGATTACCCTTATGAAGTTCATATCAATGACATGAAAAATTATTAATGGAATGATTATGTGTATCAAAATTATATTCACTTAAATAGGTGTGGAAGTAAATAAATAAATTAATAAATAAATAAATATTTATTTATTCCTCAGATAAACATATAATTACCAAATCAATAATTATATGATTATCCCAAAGAATGGAGATATGGTTTAAGAAGATCCCTTGTGGAAATTCAGCAGCATAATGACATCAATTAAAAATACCAAATAGATTTGACTAGAGAAAAAAGGGTATCTCATCACTTAGACATAAAATTTATAATAATAATTATATATAATAACATATCCCAACATAATAAGGTGCAAAGTATAAGACATAACCAAAAAGTAGGCTTTTAAAAAGTGGAGGGTTAATGGATCCCTTACAAATTTGGTAACTTACGAAACATTAACCACATGAAATAAGAATAGTACAATGAATATGAAAATACCCATAAATTAATTTTTAGTACATAAATAATACAATCATTGTCATTACATACACCACACAAAATAAATAGTGGCAATGTAGCATGAATCTCAAGGAAATAAAAAGTGAGATGATGACTCCTTACCACATTGTAATTAATTGATTCATATGACCAAAAGGTAATAACCACCAAATAAATCAAAAAATACCTTGAATATAAAAAGACAAGATAATATATATATCAAATGGCCATACAAAATAAACCACATGTAATAAATAATTGGTGAACAATGGACATATCATGGAATTAAAAGTTAGATAAGAAACCCCTTACCTCATGCCCGACATGACTCATTTGTTCCTTATTCTTCCTGAATAATAATCATAATTTAATTTAAAATTTCTTATGATAATTTTTAAAATTATTATTCCTTTTATATCACTTATTACTTAGCTGTAACAATTATTTAATTATTTGAGTTAATATTGGACATTTCGTCGATGTTCAGAACTTTAGTAAAAAATGATCTTGTTATAATTACAAATTGTTCATGTGGTCAAAATTAAATTATCTCCATAATAATATTAGTGATTTAAATATCATATATATCATATATATCAAGTATATAAATCATTTATAATAGTACATTATGTTTGGAGATAATAAATAAAATCCACCATTCATGGAGATGGTAAGTCGTGCGTACGCATAAACAGTACTTTCATTTTATTTCATATTAAATGGAATAAAAAAATAATGATAAATAGGTATATTATAATTCTAGTATAATATCATTTATTATTTAATTATCTCCATAATTTATACATTCCATGTATGGCATGAACGAGTCATATCACTTTGTGGTGGCGGTAGTCCGCAGTTCTCAAATTAAATTATTGTATTTACCCACCATGGAAACAAAAAAGGTATTCTATAAATGTAAAATAAATAAGCATGGAAAAAACTATAAATATAATATACATCACATATAAATATAGTTCAATTTTAGTGTCCACCATATGAGGTTGTAGGAGAAGATTGAACAGTTATCATTTCGTGAGGCAGTAGTTCGTCATCCCTAGAAACAATATGTTCTTTACCCATTATATGGAGATGTGTGTAAGTGTAGTTCAAATCATTCTCAGAAAAAAATATAATATATTTAGAATACTGGTGTTTTTATAAAAAAAGGAATAAAAATAGTTTATATGGTTGGAAAAGTAAAATAAAACAAAAGAACTTAAGAGAAGACGTTACCATTGAATCGGGTATCTCCCTTTGGTTTGAACCAAATGATTTAATTGAAATTCCTTTTTCAAAGGGTAATGGTTATATGAGGAGGATAAGGATTTAGGGAGATTAATTGGGTAGATTTTAGATGAGCCAATTGGCTTGATAAGTATATGGAATAGGTTAGAAATGTGGGATTTTTATAAGGGGGAGGAGGGGATCTTTAGGAATGTTTAAAAATATTAATTTATTATATAATAATTTAGGTTAATAAAGGGACAAAACATATTAAAGTTTAATATAAGATGACTCATGTTCTAAATAAAATCATTCAATAAAAATTGTAATGGTTTTGAATTTTTTTTATTCTTTATTATCATATTTTTTTAAATCATTCCTTAATGAAGTAAACACTACATCATTATTATGTCATAAATAAGATTATTTATTGGAAGTTTAAAAATATAAAAAAACATCATGATGTATGAAATATGTATTTATTTAAAATAAAAATTTATAGTCTAAGAGATAACTTATATAACCCCTTGTAATAATTGATTTACTAAAAGATATGTGTTTAAGTCATTTTTGTCATTACATTAAATTAATTAATATAAAGTTTCATTATAACTCTTATGTGGATCCATGAGGTCCCATAATCATCCCAAAGGATGACCGTGGTCTAAAATGTATAAAAAATAGCATTAGGACACATGTTAGTGTAATTTAATATTATTATAATATTATTTGTTTACCATTATTTACCATATATACTCTTTAACGGTGGTAAATAAAATATTTACTAAGGTAAATATTTAAAATGTCAAAAATTTAAAGTTACCTATTTAAAAAATTAGGCCCTCATGATTCATAATAAGGAATAAATTTTTAAATATTCAAAACAAATAAGTGTTAGAAAATAATTAAAATGTAATTCTCGGTGTGAAAAAAAACGAGTTTTTAAGAAATAATAACTATCAAAATATTGACACTTATTTATGTCCAATTTCAATGTTAAATTACATATAATGACCAAACATAGGTTAAATTGTAAGAATATAATCTAATTAAACTTTGAAACAATTTATAATGATATTCTAACAATATAAAGAAATTATATTAAAAGGCAGTTTTGAATTAAAATACAGTATTTTTCACTATTCATAAAAAATGAACTTTATCATAAAATTACAAAAAAATTATCCAAAGTAAATTTTGATGTCCCAGTTCTAAAAAAATATTATTTTGTCATGTAGAACATATAAAAGTTACCAAAACCATATTTTAAGAGGGTTCTCCCTCAGAATGTGACAAATCAACCTTTTAATGAATATTTGAGTGTTTGTGCTTAAAATCAGATTTTTTCTTATTTTAAGCCTTTAAAATTTATTGTAAAAATGTAAACTCATTTTACAAACATTTATATTCATATTTTAGTTAGTTTTTATTATTCATTCTAATACAATGGTTATGCATTAACTACCATTTAAAATAATATTATATTATTATTTTTCTGTATGCCTCACCTTTGTGTGCAAAATATGATTTCAATGAAATCCATTGTTGCGTGTAGGGTATACCATCAAACATATAATTAAATTTAAAGTAAAATTAATATTTAATTCAAAAAAATTAATAAATATGAATATTTTATATTCTTTATTTAATTAGGATGTTACATCCTTCCCCCCATTTGAGAATTGCACCCTCACAATTTTAAAATTAGGCTTGGAAACTTCAATGAAAGTCCATCATCAGAGAAAGAGTAAATAAAAATATCACTTTATAAGAAAAAAATAGAAATTAAAAGGTCACCTGAGACAAAATATACTATGGTTCCATGAAAACATGGATATAGGAGAGAAACTAACTCTCATAGATTAATAGAGAGTGATAGATAACATGATCACAAAATTATAACCAACCAAAAACCAATATATTTCGGTTGGGAAAAAGTCTGATGATAAAACAGATCTTACAACATTATTGCTTCAAGATAATTTACATAGATTTGAATAATTTTGTTAATATCTTGACTAATATCGTGTGGAAATATATTGACTTCTCATTTAGAGTGTCATCCTTTAATAAAATTCTACCACAAACTCATATTTTATCAAATTGGTATGTATTCAAGATGAATTGGTCACACATAAAGTTCTAGGATCAACTTCTAGAGTATAAAAAATCTACAAAAGATGAACTATATATATCCCCTATTTTCATAAATCTACCAAAACCAAAATTGGTTAGTATAGGATCATATAATCCATAAAATGATAATTATTTTATAAAAAAAATACTACTCTGAATCTCCAAAATTCCACAAAAATAACCCAAAGATCAAGAATACCATTAAATATATAATTTTCCTTAAAATTATTAAAAGTAATCCAAACTAAAATTGATTCACAAATCTTAGAAGGATTTAATCACATAGTACTATATGATAAATCGTAACATTTATCCCCAAATAAAAATAGTTACACTTTAAGTCTCATACAAAAAGGTAAGTAACCTAATCACATATTTCCATGATTGGTTAATAATTTCTATAAATAAACAAATCATCATATGTCTACAATAAAAACATAGATTCTTCCAAAATAAAATATCAACCATTACGCCACAAATGAGATCCCATAGCATTCTATATATTTTAATCATATAATGTTTCAAAAAAAGAAAACATCTTTTAAAATTACCTTTCTCACTTAGTCACTGTATCATTTTTTATATTAAAGATATCCATCAGATGAAACATAAGTTACCAAAATAATCTTATTCTTGATCAAAAAAATCATTTAAATTAATATAACAAGTCATGCTAAATATGGACTTCACGTATGACAATAGTAGGTGATATACCCTTGTCACCCTTTGGTTGGGGGATTGATTCATGCAGCGTTTCTAGACGCAATGGTTTTTCACTAATCTTACATGGTATCCTTTTTATAAAACTCAAAAATAACCATAATATATATAAAAATAAAAAGTTTTCTTTATACCATTCATTTTAATTCCAATAAATTAAGACCTCAACATCTTATAAATTTCCATTTTTTCACCTATATATGATAAAACAAAAATATTCCTAATATAAAGAACATAATACCTTAATCATGGTGTCTATATGGTTTCATAATCATCGTGTTCACATAGTTATAAGGTCAATGCATTACAATAATGATTTAGAGTTCCTTCAAAATCATTTTCTTACTTCATCCAAATACACCATGTAAAACTTTGGTCATATGGTTGTTTGTAGAAAAACAACTTCGGAAAATAATCATTTTTGAAATATAATTTCAAAACATCTGATAAAAAATTATTTTTTATAAAATATTTAGACAAAATTGGAGATGAAACATTCAATCAATGGTCCTTTTAAAATACCACAAGTATGTGCTGAGATACTATATTGTAAAAGCTAATTTAAATAGGTTGTGCAATGGTCTCCTTCTTCAGCACCATTTTCAAAATCATAATATTCATCAGAATACGGTGATAAGGTAAATTTTATAAAAATGCCTTCATAATATTTACCTTTCATGAAAATATGAGAATATTTAAAAACTATATTTGATAAAATACAACCAATGATCCACAGTGATATTGAGGTATACTTTTGGTGTTCGATAGCTCAAACAACTACTTGCAAGTGATTTGTATGCTAGAAAAAGGGTCACCATTATCTAAACATGACTTTTCAATAATTTTTTCAAGAATGTCATCAAAAAGAGATAGGAATGTTGTTTTAGATCCACATATTTCCATTTGTAACAATCATTCCATGATCAGAAAAATTTCTAAAACAATGTTTCAACTGAAATATTAAAAATGGGGACTAACCATGTGTTTAATGAGAACTTATAATCGCTAAAGTTTTCTAAACCTATATTTGATACCAAATATAAGAACCTAACCATAAAACCTTACATAATCACGACTTAAACGAATAATTCACATTTAGGTTCTTTTCATGTTTAATGGTCTATAGAATTAAGTAATTACAATTACAACTCAACAAGAAAATTACATGTAGACAGTACTACTCTTTATCCATTTTTTCATAAAAATAATACTCATAAAAATAATCATGTCTACTTCCATGTTTTATACATCATGACATTTCCTTGATCCCATCATGGACCCTATTAATCTTTAAGTCATGTGGAAACATTTCAAAAACATGGGATGAGCACGAAAATCTCAGTAAGGGTTATAAAATTAGAAAGGAAACATTAACCCATAAATAAATAAAAAACAATGAAACCATACTTTTTGATCCTAACATAACTCCAGAAATCATAAGATTTTCTAATAACACATAGAAATCATAAATCATAATGTTAAGTTGTGTCATTTATATCATACATGCATTTTAGCTATCACATCTATGTAGGGAGTTACGTTGGAATACCCATCAATATATATTACCTAAATCTACTAGGAGAAACATTAACTTTTACCTCTATAACATTACCCAATGCATTGGAGAGCTATCTCGAGCTCACCCGCCCTAGGTTTATCACAGAACCATCCATATATGTAAAAAATTCCCAATAACCTTAATATATTCATAACACACAAAACAAGATAAAAGAAAATATAACATTTCCACATTGCAATCACAATATATCATTTCTATATATTGACATAATATATTCTTTATCAATCCATTTTCAAAACCATTTAAAATAATTAATAAAGATATTTTTGAATTAAAGTGTCACATACCAATTTTAATATTTAGAAGAAATTAACATTTTCAAAAATTAATATCCATATAAATATATCCTGAATTTTTTTCGAAAATATTGACATTAATGATAAATATTTATATGAATATAACTTTGAAAACAATATTTTAGTTAAGGGATTCTTAACCAAATGAGGGATGATGGAATACAAATAATTGATAAATAAAACTTATTCAAAACTATATAATATCATTAGAATAAAGCGATTAATGATATAATATTCCATAGGAATGTTTATACACCATATAATAGTGAATTAGTTCATAATAACAATGAATTCTCAATACAAATAAATTGAGACAAAATCCCTTATAAAGACGATATTTTAAGATTAAGGATAAATCATTTATGTAATTATGTGTGCCAAATATAAATAAAATCAATATGATTGGATAGTAAGTTTAAATAAATAAGAGGAAAATAACACATGTTATTTTAAAAACAAAACCAATGTCTTGGATGTTTAACTCAATGAATTGAAATTGCGTTAAGATTATACATATCAAGTTCAAATCAATTGCTTGAGATATTATCAATCGAGTGATTGTGTGAATAAAAACTATATCCACATAAAGAGGAGTGATAATTACTACAAAAATAAATATATTTTTATTCCACAAATAATCATATCATTACCAAATGAATAAGTATAATATTAAACCAAAGAAAAGAAATGTGGGTTAAGAAGTTCACTTATGCAAATTCAGCAGCCTAATGACATCAATTAAAAACTATGAAAATGATTTTATGAGAGAAAAAAGGTTATTTCATCACATGGACAAAAAATATACATTAATAAGGATATAGAATAACTTGTCCCAACATAATAATATGTAAATTATAAGACATAAAAAAAATAAGTCATTTAAAAAGATGAGGGTTAATGGTTCCCTTACGAATTTGGTAACAGATGAAACATTCACCACATGAAAGAAGGATCAGAAAATGAAGATGTAAATACAAATAAATTAATTTATATTAGACAATTAATACAATTATTGGTATTAAATAAATGATACAAATGAAATAGTGGCAATATAACATGAATCTCACAGGAATAAAAATTATGATGAAAAATTATTACCATGTTGAAATCAACTAAGTCGTATGACCAATAGTTAATAAATACCAAATAAATCACAAAATATCATGAATATAAATAGATTATTGATAATATATAATTATAAAATGGTAGTACACAATACACCACATGCAATAAATATGTGGTGAACAATGGAAATCTCACAGAATTAAATTTGAGATATGAAACACATTACCTTGTGTCCAGCGTGACTCATTTGGTCCAGGATATTCCTGAAAAACAAACTTATTTCAATTTATACATTCTTAAGAATGTATTTTAATTTTATTATTCATGTTATATCACTTATTACCTAACTATAATAACTCGTTAATTATTTGAGTTCATATTGAACATTTTGTCGATGTTTGGAACTTGATTAAAAAATGAACGTGTTATAATTAAAAAATGTCAATGTTTTCAAAACTCAATTGTATCCCGAATAAAATTCATGACTTATCAATCATATATTTCAAGAATATATTTATTTTTAATTGTACGTATCATTTTTAGATATGAAATGAAATGCATAGTTCATGGAAACGGTAAGTCGTACGTACACATGAACGCTACTTTCATTTCTATTTAATATTTAATAGAATGAAAATGTAATGATAAATAGTTATATTATAATTCTAGTATAATATCATATATAATTTAGTTATCTCTATCCTATATACATTCCACGTATGGCATGAACGAGTCATATCACTTTGAGGGGCTGTATTCTTCACTTTCTCAAATGAATTTATCGTATTTACCCACTGTGAAAACCATAAATATATTCTATAAATGGATAATAAACAATCATAGAAACAATATAAATATAATATATATCACAAAGAAATATAGTTCCATCTTAATTTCAATTATAAGATGTGGTAGGAGATGATTGATCAGTGATCGTTTCGTGAGGTAGTAGTTCGTCTTCCTCAGAAATAGTATGTTCTTTACCCATTTGATGGAGGTGTGTTTAAGTGTATATTTAATCCTTATCATAAAAACAACATACTATTGTTTCGATACTACTTTTTTTAAAATAAAGGAATCATAATAGTCTATGTGATTGGATAGGTAAAATAAAACAATATAACATAAGGGAAGATGTTATCATTAAATCTGGTATCTCTATTTGGTTTGAACCAAAATAATTAATTAATTTTCCTTATTCATAGAAGAAGTCTACTAGTAGGAGGAGAGGGATTTAGGGGACTTAATTGGGTAGAGGTGGGGCCAGCCAAGTGGATTGAGATGTGTTATGAAAGCGATAGAAGTGAGGTTTTTTTAAGAGGGAGGAGGGGCTCCTTTGAAATGTTTAAAAATATTATTTTATTATATAAATATTTTTGTTTTATAAAGGTCCAAAACATATTAAATTCCAAGAAAAAATGACTCATTTTTAAATAAAATCATAAAAAAATATTTGTAAAGGTATTGGATATTGTTTTAATCTTTGAAATCTTATTTATTTAAATAATTTATTAATGAGGTATACACTGCTTCATTATGGTGTCATAAATAATTTAATTTCTTTGATGTCTAATAATTATAAACAAATATCATGATGTGAGAAATCATTATATCTTTAAAATTAATATTTATAGTCGAAGAGATAACTTATATAACCCCATTTAATAATTGAATTACATAATGATATATGTTTATGTCATTTTTTTCACTACATTAAATTAATTAATATAGTGTTTCATTATCACTATTAAGTGGCTTTATGGGGTCCTAAAATCAACCCAAATGATTTCAACGGTAAGACATGTATCATCCAATAGGATTAAGACACTTTTTAGGGTAATTTTATATTATTATAATATTATTTGGTCACCATTATTTAACAAATTTACCCTTTAACCATGGTAAGAAATTATTTACTAAGGTAAATATTTAAAATGTATAAAAACTAAAATATACAAATTTACACAATTTGAACCTCTTGATTATAAAAATTGCATACATTTTTCCAAATTCAAAACATTTAAGTGGAATAAATTAATATAAAATTAATTCCCATTGTCAAATCAAAAAGCGTGTTTTTTAGAAATAATTACTATCAAAATATTGACACTTATTTATGTCCAATTTCATAAAATGACCAACAATAGATTAAATAGTTTAAATATAATCTAATTAAAATTAAAAATAGTTTAAAAAGATAGTATAACCCTTTAAATAAATTATATTAATATAGTTTTCAATTAAAATATAGTATTTTTCACTATTTATAGAAAAATGTACTTTATATGAAAAATACCAAAATTTTATTCAAAGTAAATTTTGATTTCCAAATACTAAAGAAAAATATTATTTTGTCAAATCAAACTTATAAATTTGACCATAAATATATTTAAAGAGGTTTTTCAATCAAAAGGTGGTAAATTTACCATTTAATGAATGTTAGTGTATTTTGGATTAAAATATAATTTTTTCCTTTTTTTAAGCCCCTAAATTTTATTGGAATAATGTTAAAAATTTAACAAACATGTATATTCATATTTTAGTTAGTTATTTCTATTTCCACTAATACAATGGATTGGCATTAAATACCATTTAAAATAATATTGTATTATTATTTTTCAGTGTGATTCAGCATTGTATGCATCATAATATTTCAAAGAAACTCATTTTGGTGTTTATGTTACTTCATCGAATATATCATCCCCTTTGTAGAAAAATTAATATTTAATACAAAAAATCTTTTAAATATGAAAATGTTATATTCTTTATTTACTTGGGATGTTACAATAGGTAAATGAATATTTTAAGAGATAGTTTATTACTATAAAAATTTAATGAAAAAATTGAATCTCAACACTATCCTTTTTCAAAATGATATGAAACCATCCATTTGGTGAATAAGTACAATATAAACCGAAAAAATACCCATTGGGGTATCAATAAATGTATTTTATGAAAAGGAATACAAAACAAAGTTAGTCATTTTATTGAATAATACATCCCTTTAATATTATGAATACCATATTAAAACATATCTAAATAAATTTAGAAAAAAACTATCTTTGAAAATAATATTTTAAACATATAAATAATCATTATAACATTAGAGTGTTCATGTTGAAATGAAATTCTTTTAATACCATTATGTTATAAAAAATATTCTATCCATATTTTAAATAAATTAAAATAGTCATTATTTTGAGAATTAAATGATTATTAAATAGAAAATATTTTTTCAAAGTCAACATTATTAAAAAAGACATTAAAAATCATTTTTAAAAAGGTTAAATTAATCATTTTTTAAAACATTGTTTTGGAAAAATATATTTCTAACCAAAAAAAATAAATGATGTCATAATTTAATAAAAGGTATAAATATTTTCAAATACCAAAGAGTGTAATCATGGTAAAATTCCATTAGAAGGATATTTTTTCATTATTTAAAAAAAAATTCTTTCACTATACATAGATAAAATAATAATAAATCTCAATTATAAGGGCATTTTAAAATAAACCTTGAGAATTAATATAATATTGATGTGAGAAATAAAAAATTAATCTATGATTATTTTAATGTATATCAAAATAAAATAAGTAATAATAGACCATAAAATAATAAAAGTTCATTGCATGAATAATATTAAAATGAAATAATCAATTAATAGAAGTTTAACCTAATGATTGAAAATTGAGTTAAAAATCCCTTACTTTATAATTATTTTGATTGAACATGATACAAAATACTATATAGCTTTTAAATTTTTTTATTAAATTATAAAATAACCATCTTAGTATTTATAATATCATATATGATCCATTTATAACATCATATTAGACATTAGATATTTATCAATCATCATTTTAATTGTATAATATGTTAATTTTATTGTTTTCTCATTAATTATTTGTCATGAAATTAAGGATATTATTCATATTATATAGTTACATCATCTAAAATATAATAATAATGTTATTAGTATAATATTTATACATCAATTATACTTTTATGAGGCAATAATACATCATACACAAAGTGATGTTATCATATCACCTACTGAATGAAATGTAAAATATTTATATACAATATAATGAATAAAAATATATAAATATGTAATAAATATCATATATATATATATATTAAATCATTAATCTTAATAAACTAAGATAGGTTGAAAAATAAACACAAATGACATCAGTTTGCGAGTCGATAGTTTACTATGCACATGAATTATGAATTCTCAAACCATTTAATGGGAGTGGGGATATTTTTAGGTAATACATTTAATATAAAAACATAAAAGTAAATTTAAAATACATATATTATTACGTCATTACATTTTAATAATTATTTATGTGGGTGAATGATGAAATAAAATAAAAATGAATGTTGAAGAATATTTCCTCTTCTTTGAATATACACCATAGTTTTGAACAAATATCCTTACTAGAGAGAATTAATGAAAATATTAAATTTTATATATTAGATTATATATTCATAGAATTTATTTAGGAAAAATAAAAATAAAAACAAAAATAGTTTTACTTGTAGACAAAGTGGGGAGATTGTGTGGCCTTTTATTAGGGAGTTGACTAGAACACTTTTATTTTTTGAACAGAAAATGGTTTAGCCACATTTGTCTGATGAAAAAAGTGTCCCAGATGAATTATTATTGAACCATAAAAATTCTAAGGTTAATATATGGAAATAAAATAGAATATAGGAAAATTTATTGATTATTTTAAACCATACTTTTTCACCTAACCCTTGGTAAATATTTTTTTACCTTAACTGTAGAGAATACTTTTTCCTAATTATAATAACAATTTTGATAAATAAAATAATGATGAACTTTTAAAATAATATAATTTATTTGTATATCAAATTTTAAACAAATCATTCCATATTATGTTGAATGGCGTTTATCAAATTATTTTAAAATTTATCTCACAGACACAAAGAGAAAGTCATTTTTCAAAGAGAAACTGTTCAAAAGATTATAATTGTTTTATATGAAAATTAAAATTTAAATAGATTAAAATGACCTAAAAAAGAATAAAATATAAAATTGACCAATTGTTTTCCATATAAATAAATTACAATATAATTTATCATGATAGATTTTTATGCAATAATTCATATTTCAATTAAAATATTTTAGTTTTCGTTATTCATAAAAAAAGATTCAATTCAAAAAAACAAAAAATATCACACAAAGATAAGTTTGATATTATATTTTAAATATTTATATTAATTTTATCAAAGAAATTTTCTGAATTTTTTAGAAATTAATATTAAATTATTTCTGAAAATCACGACTAAATCATCATCTAGAATGAATACAATTTTTATGGAAAAAAAAATCAATAAAATGATTCTTATTTTACTTTTAGTCAGAGTTAGCCATGATTTTCACAATTTATGAAGTATTATTAATAACCCTCAATATAATGGTTATGTTGTAACAGTATTCTATATTATTGTTCAATCAGACTCAATCATTCATGTTCTAGATGATATCAAAGTGATTAAATTTAATGAAATTGTTATTTAGGTTTATTTATGGGAGGTGTTGTTTATCATATACACCATAAAAAATTTAACGTTGTTACTTTAAATTATCATTGAACAATTTTTAATCAACTCAAATATTTTGTAAATAGAGATTCTTCAAAAAATGGAAATGTCTTGAATACCAAAAAATATGTTTTTTGCTTCTACACATACATGATCTTCTTCATTCAATAATGATTATTATCATTTTAATGGATAATAATTACAAATGAATGTTTTATTTTCCCTTATTATTTCAAAAAACAATTCATAAATGATGACTTCACATTCATCTAGAAAAAATTATATAATCATTTTAATAATATTCTTATGAATAGAATAATATAATACATCCTTGTAATAAGTAAAAATTCCACATTAAAATTGATTCCACATATTAGGGAGTGTCCCTTTATAACATTCCAATTATTAGTTTTAATTTTCCAACAATCTTAATTTTGATTGTTTTATAGGGTTGACTTTATCCTGATAAAATTTTTATCTTTTAGTCTGAAAATAATATCCAAGGGTTGGTTCTTGTTTATTTGGAAAACCTAGTCATTCATAAAATCAACTGAATTTTCATTACAATATGATTCATACAAAATATTAACTCTACCTATTATATGAGGGATTCTGATTTTTGTGACATATTTCTCATTATTTGAATAGGTGTTTCTTGATCAGTGATGATCTTTTTTTCAGTCTCATCGTGACTGATTAAATTTTGTAAAAAAATAACCCTATATTTTTCTAGTCATCATTAGTATCCACTAATGATTCAACATATTCCAATTATTTTTCCCATTACAAACTTCTTATTTGTATAATTATAAAATTTATACTTTGATTCTGAATATTCTATTCATTTTATATTATAGTGGAATGAATGATTTCAACCATATTTTCTAGATTTTTTTCAATAATTTGTACACATATCTATTCCAAGAGTTAAAATTGTATCTCTCCTAATCTCTATAATATTTATAATTCGTGTGATTCTCCAGATTGAGGGGGAAATGGTTCTTCCAAATATTCAATTTTTTCAATGTTTTATTCCTATAATAAAATCACTCTTATAATAAAATTAATTCTTTCATTAATATCAAGGCTATGTTGGAAATGTTTACGGACTTCTAGACTTCATAAATACAAAATTTCTCTACTATTTCTATTTTAATAAGAATCATTCTTGGGATTTTATTCATTATTTTATTTCTCCACTTATCCATAGAATTTTATCCAGCATTTCTCACTTCATAAACATGGTAATGTATCTCTTGATTCTCAAGATATTACTCCACATGGTTTTTTTAATTTCTATTGTTTTCATTTTGTATCATCTAATTTATTATTATATGAATCCTCTAATATTCACTATGATTCTATGTATTGGTAATTAATCATATCTGACCTATGGGAATCAACAAATATACACTGCATCATACTAAAATAAAAAACTAATAAAAAATAATACATTTTCCCATCAATAGATCTTAATGTGGTATGTTTGAAAAAATAAACATGAACCAATCCAACCAATCTATTGGATTTATATTATCCAATAGTATAAGAATTAAATTATTAAAAAAAATGAAAAACGATATTATGAACATGTTATAACTTGTAGAGATTTACATTTTCATCTTATTTCATCATATTTTTAAAATATAGTTAACACAAATGGCTCAGTCATATATAATATAATATTTTCTCTTTCTCATTTGATATAAAGTTAATATATTTTTCTCTGCATAGAAGGATAATATTCCCATTTATTCTCTTTACCTAAAAAATTCACACCATCATTTCCATTGAAAATATATATCTTCTAGGTAAATCATATAGTGTTCCATGAGTTAAATAGTTTACAGGAAAGTATAAATTAGGGTCTATGTACATAAATAATAATGAAAACAATAACCCTTATATCATTGCCTATAAATTTGGATTTTACTAAAAGCATAACCTTCAAGTGTTCATAATTTCTAAATCTAATGATAATAACATTGTTTTATTATATTCCTGTAACAAGATCCTTATTTCCCATCATATGGGAGGTGTATCCACTATCAATGATCCAAATTTTGGTGGGACATACTTCATTGAATTTTATGTATACAACCACATCCTCATTAACACTTTTCTATTTTTATGCATGCTCTTTAACCATACATGATGTTGAACTATATTCATGATTGTTCTTATAGTTTGATGGAATCACTTCATCTTGTAGTGATAAAAATAAATTTTTCATTTTGATCACACACAATGATTCCATGACTATATTCATTAACCAATTTTCAGTATTCTACAGAAAATTCATCTACATTATCGATGAGTAATATATAGTCATGTTCACAAATCCCCCATAGAAAAAATAGTGTTCATTAAATGAACATACAGAATGAAAATTTATGTGTTTCCATATTTTTTCCTCTTACTCCATTATGTATATTTTATTTTTGGAATAATAATTTTTATAATGTCCCATATCTCCATAGTAATAAAAATTGATATAACGGTATTTCATATGAACCATTAATGCATGACTATTTTTTTATTGGGTTCTATGTACCTCGTGATTTTTATTCATATCCATATATATTTTCATCCTTATATTGGAATGATTGTGTTAAAAATAAATCCTTGCATATTTAATTTTTTAGCTAATATGTGGTCCAACCATGTTATTTAGAAATTATCATTGATTCTATTTTGGGGGTCCTCTAAACGCTAATTCCACCATTTCATTTTTCTCGATATTCATCCTTGTTAATGTTGAATCAATATTGAAGAGAATTTCTTGATATTATACTTTCCATGGTATAATGAAAATATTCTATTCAAGATCATTGATACATTTATTTTTAACTTTCATAGTGAATTATAAACACCAATAAACCTAGATATTTCTATAACATTGAGATTTTAATAAATTAAAATTTCTATGTTCTTCAGTATTGTTGGGTTATAATTTCAATTTATACCTTTATCTGATAACATTCATCTTATTGAATCTAATTGATGGAACATTTATTTTCTGTTCAAAAAGTAATATACCTCCATAAAAAATATTCAAGGTAGTCTAAAATGATGAGGCCCTAATGAATCCTCATAAAAAACCTAATAAATTCCTAAGGTAGTGATACCACTCTATAAAATACCAATAAGGGGTCATCATGAATTATCCTGTGATAAAGAGAATCTGTGGAATTGTTGGCCTCCCTATGAATATGTTGAACCTCACATCCATTTTCAATATCATCAAGAGTTAATTATAATTAATCTTATAGATCATACCTTACCTAAACTTACCCAGGTTCATTCATTATCTCTATAATTATATAGTACTTTTTCATGAAATCCCCAGTCAAATATTTTTAATGGTATTTTTACTCTTGAATTATTTATACCACATTATATTTTGAACTATAATTACATTATGAAATACATTTCTTACTCTTATTGAAATTTAAATTACTATTCCTGTTACTATTAACATATGATATACAATTTGTTATTTAAATTTAAATTTCATACTCATTATCATCGTGAAACTTCATATGGTACCATACAACATGATTTCCAAAATAATTACATCAAAATCACGAGAGTTGAACATTCCCATTGAACATTAAATTTTCTCCATATAAGTTATCACAAAAGAATCACATGACAAATTCCTTCTTGCTTTCTTCCTTTATAATAGATATATTGATATTATTAATGTCCATGAATTATAAATCATTAGATTTTCTATTTTCCTCTTACTTATTATCATCATTTCTAAACTATTATATGACATGAGTAATATATAATCCTTAGAATATAAGCTCCTTTGGATCTTTATCATTTTGTATAGAAACATTCAGAATGAACCATGGTGGAATTATTCTAATGATATAATTTAAAATCATTACATCATCAAGAATTTCTATAAGACAACACACATCATCATTAACAACATTCAATATATCATTGAATGTTTAAATGGAGTTATTTTTGTGTTTTGTTTTGTCCCCATATTATTTCATTGTACCTATAATTAGCTTCTTAGAATATTAATTTTTTTCATATATTTTTTATAGTTCCTCCCATATGTCATTTGATGTCACACATTATATCACCATCATATATTTTTTTATAAAATGTACCTCCTAGAGAATTATTTACAATGGAAGAAAAAAATAATTATATTAAGTTTCATTATAATAAAAATTCATTATACACACCAGTATAAAAATTATGTATCAAATCTATAATGTCATCCGTTACAAATAATCAGATATAATGGTGAATATGACTCGTAAATAACTAAAAATTATGTTAATAAACTATTTATATAAATTTGTGATTATAAACATCCATTTATACTTTTATGATAGGGGAAAAATCAACCTTTAAACCTCTTAAATAATTTTACCCTATAAGGATAAATACCCACACAAGGAGGTTAATTTAGGAGTGACATAAAAAAATGTTCACCCATTTGGATATTTATTCTTTTTAAAGAAAAAAAACTTATTTATCTTTAATGTAGAAATGTTTGAGGATAAATTATGACATTAATGGGACACAAAAAATACATGGATCACCAACAATTTTATTTTTCCAAGGATAATATATATGAATTATATGGGTGTAGAGAATCAACTTTAGTGCAGTCCAATTAGATTTTTGAAAAAAACACATCATCACTAATTGTTCACTACCAATCACAATTTGAAAACTCAATGAAATCTCAACTGATGTGTGATCACTTATCCATTAGAGTATTGTTCTATTTATCATCAGAATAAATATTATTCAAAAATATTTTTATATGTTTAGAAACCCTATATTATTCAACTTGATGAGTACATTTTTATGATATAATTTCATAGATGATCCTTCTAGTTTGAGTGGGATTCACATAATTAAAACTCTTTCTCAAAATTTACCAAACAATCCATCACATTGCAAAATATCACACTTTAATGAAATAAAAAACTGGTCTTCAATATATATAAACATTCATTAAACTACATTGGTCATATTAGGAAAAAATATTCTTGGATCTATTGTTCTTACAAAATCATTCAATAAAGAGAATGTTGTGAAACTATTTAACATATTTTGAGTCTTCTCATCTTTTATAGAGAATAATAAATTAAAATATGTTGTACCTACCTTTATATAGACATTTCTACACCTTCTAAATATATTTTTTTATCCCCATCTGTTATTTATATTATCCACCTAAAGAATCTTTCTGGGGATTTTTTGTAGTCATATAACATTTCATATTTCATGAAACATACTTCTATGAATAAAAAATTACAAGAAAAACAACATAAAATTATCAATTTTCATGCTATTTAATATTTTCATGATACATTCTATAATTTCATTCATTCTTGAAATATTCCTCTTCCTTATAATTTTGGAACACAAATTTTTTGAAAAGACTAGTAACCGATTCCATAATTTATAGACCATTTTATATACCACTTATGGAGATGCCATATATATATATATATAAGAGATTATTTAGTATTCCTTGTTAATATTTATGTTAGAACTTCACAAGTGACTATTCTATCCTTTTTTCAGCCACATAATAAATAAACAAAACCATACACTCACCTTGAGTGGTTTTTGACGAAAAATAATTATTTTTACAAAATATATTTCATATTTTGATACTTCATATCTAAATTTTGTAATTATGAAAAAAATTTATAGATAAATATAAAAATAGTTAAATATTTATTCAATATATACTGTTAAAATAATATTTCTGGGAGGAAAAACAATAATCTAAAGAAATTAATTCAGAATTAACATATAAAATTTTAATTTTTTAAGTAATTTTTAAAATATATTATCATAACCCAATGATATTTCCATTTTAACACGTTTAATACAAAAATAAATTAATTATATTTATATATTTCATGTAATACCATGGGAATCCTCTCCCTCGCATATAAAATCTCACCTCATATCCTCCATTATTCACAATTTTCTATGTAACTATATAATATAATACTCTTTTTATTAACATTAATGTTTCATTAAATTAATTACCGATCCCATGGTTTTCTCCATGAATATATTATTCAAAAAACCCTGTGTAAACCAATTAATGTATCTCAAAGAAGAGATTTAAATATTAATCGTTCAATATAAATATAATTTCCACTTCCATGTTCTTTACTCCAGTTATACCCATTATAAAATTGTTAATTATGCATAAGAAATTTAATCTGATACTATTATGATGATGGTACTATCAGTTTCCCAACTATTTTTCTTCAAATTGAAACTTAATGTATCACTTCTGCATATATCTATACTACCACATGCACGTTGAGATATGAATCAATTTCCATCACTATAACAACAATTTGCTTATTTTCATGCACTCGTAAAATATTTTTTCATCATTATTAGGTTTCAAATTATCTTAGGATTATTTTGGTGAAATTTAGAATGTTTCGGAGGCATTTGGTGATGTCAATAGTTAGTACATTGTATTCACTAACCACAGGCCCCAACAAAACTAATAGTCACCATAGGTCGTGCAGAATTCATGGTCAATGAAATGTTTCTCAAATAATATTCCCACTAATGATAAAATATGCATCCTAGAGTACGATCACAAGGTTAGGGGACATGGTTTGTCTATCCATGATTCTTGCACCTGGAAAATCTGAATATGGAAAATAAATAATCCAAAAATTAATATTAAAATCATGTACACCTCAGTTGAACCCCCAGTCAACCCCCTAATGATCCAAAATCATTTTGTTGGTTTTGGAGGCTCTCAAGAGGTAGTATTTTCCACTAAAACACATTTTCTTAGATGATAAAATATTTGTTTATCTAGGTTGATCATCTTTGTGAATGTGGAATTCCATTCTAATATATTGTTCCAATATCTCCTTCCTACCTCAATATATTTTTATGGAAAGTCATGTATTGGCGGGTTCTAGACAATGTTTGATTTCATCTTGATTCTATATTTTATTTCATTATCACTGACATATTATCTCTTTATTTAATGTTCCCATTATAGATATAGATTCATTATATTTGATTAACTTTTGGAGGTTCCATTTATTATTTTCTATGTAATAGAAACAATTAGTATCTTTATTTGTTTGAAATTTCATTCAATTTTTTTATAAAACCTTCTTTTGATGTTTTTATAGTATTTAATTAGAAATGGAATTGATTTTGGGGACCCCCCTTTAAAATTAATATGGAATTTGGGGTGTGTATTGAAAACTTATATAATTCATTAAATGATTTGATAATTCATTTGAAACAATTTTACTAAATTTCACTGATGAATCTCCTTGATTGGTTTGTCATTGAAAAATTAATGACATGATAAAAAAAACCATGTTATAATTTTGAAATAATTCTCCATATTGAAATTTAAAATTTGGAAATAGAATTATAAATGATGATTGATTTTAAATGAGATCAGTACATCATTATTTGTCGACTAACTGAGAATGTGGTATCCTAGGTAGTAGTGTGATATTTGGGATATGAACACGTGTATATTTTTCCCCTGTATATGATTGATGATGAAAAATCTACCAAAACACTATATCGGTATATTATATCCAAAATTGGTTATTGATGAGTCAGATACAGAATTATCCTAATAGAATTATGAACACATACATATATGAGATCACTGATATTAGAAGTGTGTGGAGATAATATATAGATGATAATAAAATGCTAGGAAGATATCTATGGTGATTATTTAATTATATTTTATATAAATAAAATAATTATTGACCTATTTTTCTCATTCTGAATGATTAATATGAATTAATTTTTGTAAAATATTTAGTTCAGACATGTTTCAAATGTTATTTATATTAAAAAAAACAATGTCTTGTTTTATATATGCAAATAATATAATATGTCATTCTATGATTTATTAAAATTGAAATCATGCTTCAGTATGTTATTTGGTCATCTTTTATGGAAGAAATGGGGAGGAATTATTTCTTCTTATTTCTCACACCATACCTTTTTTATTGTTATTTTTAATATTTTATTTTTTTGGGCCCCTGTCAAGGGAATGTGCCACTTGGAGGTGGTGGATATTCTTAATCCATTGAGCTTGCTGTGATTTTTCTATTTGGGTATATAAAATTTTTTGTTTGATATTAGGATCTTTTATGATATAATTATTTTTGTTTTGTTACCTTTTTGGTTTCTAGTAGGTTCTGCATTTAGAGTGTTGAGCAAACTGACTAGTATCTTTTATCTTCTCATGTATTGGGGAGAAAAAATTCAATTTGATCTTGTATGATTTCACGTTCTTCTCAGCAACCCATAGTGATCAGGATATCCCATTGGTCTATGTCTATGTGGGATTTAGTATCAAGGACTAATGGTATTCATTATGATTCAGGGAAGAGTTATATCACAAGATGGCTGAGAATTTTTCATTGATGATAGTATGTTTTTTGATATGTATTTTCAAGACTCATCAGGCAGTCATGTGCGAGTTCCTGGAATGATATTATCGTAACAAGATACATGTAAACATGGGTTTTTTTAAAATATAATATTAAAGAATATATTGATCTAATCATAGTATTTTACTAACTTTTTATGTTTACTATTTAATTTATAGATCTTGATATTTTATCTTATGGGATTTATTTTCATGTTACTCTTGTTTAATTTGTTAAATTAAGTAATCTTATGATTTATTCAGTGTTATTTGTTGATGTTTTATAGAATAATACCTTCATTAATATATGTGAATAGGACCCATGGGTATAATTATAAAGAACCATAGTGAGTGGATTCCCTTGTGGAATATAATCATAGTGATATTATTGTGTGTGTTTCCGGTGATTTGGGAAAACCACCAAAACCTGTTGTTGTTTGAGGTATAATTTTGGAACCATAGAGGGATAAATGTTGGAATCAAGATCAATTTTTACGTCACCATATGACTCCAAATATTCTTGTCTTTAATGGTCATCAATAGTCTATTATATAGTTTAAAAATATAGAACGTTTTTTGATTTGATGGAATCTCTTGATTCTATTAAGGTGTTGTGTGTCACCTTCATGTTATACGGACCTCACCGGAGATATTGGGATTATATGGTATTGATGAAGAATCATGATGTCTTATAGTGGATCTAAATTATAGTTCTTCAAACTAATCAGTTATTTCATGAGTCTATGGTGCTAGATAATTCTATCGATATTTCCAAACTCAGAGAGGATGTCATGGCCGTTGTGAAGTACGTAAACATGTTTTACATGCCAATGCAGTTTTCACCCAAGAATGTATCAAATGAGAACATAAATATTTGACTATTGAAATTGGTCCATTGACTATTTATCAATTCATTTTTCATCTTAATGAATCTCTCATAAAATTAAATCATTTTGGATAAGACATTAATGGATGATCATATCCTTGATAGAAAGTCATGGTTAACAAATTGTTATATTTTTTTCAACTTGATGTTCACTTTAGTACAACAAATGATATTGGATCCATGTTGAGAGTCATTATAGATATAAATAATAGGGTTATTCATTGACTTGTGTAGTTCAAATAAGCGGCCCATTGGATTTGTTATTGTGTGGGAAGGTTGGGCATTTGAAGTAGGTTTTCACTTATGCACCCAAAATCTATAGCTAATGTGGATTAAAAACCCACTTGTATAATATATATTATATAACGTGTACTATACATAGTGGAATGGGAACATTATTAAATAAATGTACTATATTTCAATAAAAATCCTCACAAATAGTGTGGTTCTTGACAAAGACATCTATAATGAGGCATCATCACGCAGTAAAAGAGTCTCTATAAGAACTTGAGACATGACCAATGATTGTGAGAGGTACCAATATCATAACTTCGTATTTTTTTATCTTAACATTATATTAGTTCATATCACACATTTTAATAATATCTCATTATAGTCAAGATAAATATAAATACATATCTTTTTAAGGTTTTGGGTATTACTAAGACCCTTGGAATAAAGAAAGAGAAGTCTCTCCATTATCCTTCTTGTGTTTTATTATTAACTAAAATATAGATTACCAAAAATTCTGTAGTTATCAACATGAGACATTCTGAAATCATTTTCAGGGTAGATTTTATCATTTCTAATAATTTATGAATTGAATTTCATCTTATACGAGTCTCATTTACCTCATCGGATGGTGTGTCCCATATCATTCATGGGGAATGATACCCGAGGACATGAAGAACCGAACATTATTATCCAGATTTAGGGTATGTAATATTAGTTTTTTATTTTTATTGTGTATTGGTGTCTTCTACTGATGATATCCAACCATATTTCATCGAAATTTTGGACGCTTCCATTTTAAATTATATAGATTCCCACTATAAATATAGGTCTATTTTTCTTTTGATTTTGTAACCAATACTCAGTCATTGTGTATTTATTTATACCACATGGAAAAGGAAGGAATAAAATAGTTAAGTCTCTATTAGATGATAATTTTTATAATATTATCATAATCCAGAGGGTGTCACCATATATAGAGCCAGATCATATTGATAAAAATTAAACGGAAAACATCACCATTGTGTTGATTACCAAAAATTCACTTGAGATACGATAATGAAAAACTATAGATTTACTTTTATAGATGATCTGATTGAATATTTGTATAAGGACCTAATCATAAAAATTAAATAATCACGAGTTAGATGATGATATCAAATTATGTATCTTCATAGTTTCATAGTTTTAGATAATTATTCCAAAACTATTATATAACGACTTAAAAATGAAAAAGTATAAACTTCTACTCACTATAAATTTTATTTTTCATAAAATGAATCCCTATAAAAGAAAACCATATTTTTTTTCTCGATAAAAATCTTAGTAACAGTCATCCTAACTTCTACCTATCTTTTACACATCCTTATACCCTGTAAAACATTTTGTAAACATAGGATTAGAAAAAATCTCAGTACGAGATATTTGTTAAGGAAAGAAAACGTTATTCCATTAATACTTATAAACCGTGAAATCATACATTTCACCCAGAATACATAATCTCTTTAACATACCACATTGAATAATAAAATTCCATAAAACACATAGAAATCATAAATCATATAGGTAGCTTGTGGCATCTATATCATACATACATTTTTGCTATCACAGCTATATAAGGGGTTACCTTCATGGCTACGTTGGGAAAACCCATCACACTATATTCATGAAATATCTTTGGAGAAACCATATATTTTAACATAGTCTCATTACCCAATGTATAAGATTACTATCACTGACTCACCCACCCTTCGTTTATTAAGGAACCACCCGTATAAATAAATAATTCCCAATAACCTTAACATAATCATAACACATATAAAAAATTAATATAACAAATAAAATTTACAAATTTATATCACAAGATATATTTTCCAGATATTAACAAACTCAATACATTCTCAAAATTATTTTTGATAAAATAATAAATGAGAATTGATTATAGTATTTAATTTTCATTAAAAACATTATGTCATGTAGATCAAGGAAAATATTAAATAATGGTCAAAGTGGTAGAAATTTCATTTTCTCCACATACATTAAAAAGACATCTCTTTTTCATATAATAAAATGCTTTGTAGAAAAATAGTATTTTCTAAAACATTGGAGAAAAATTAAAAGTCCAAATGGTTTATGATACACTGTATAAAATAACGTTGTGTATATTATCAAAATATGCCTCAATGAACAGAGATTGAGATGAAGTTTATTATCTTGAGCTTGACTCGTTACATGAAATATTTACATTCCTAAATAATAAATTTAATATAATATCTAATTTAATGATAATTTTTTTCAATTTTATTATTCCTTTTATTTCAATTATTTCCATTTTATATGAATTTCATTGTTTTTTCATATCAGATGTTCATATGATATTCAGTACATGAGTCGAAAATGAACTTGGATTGATGTCAATAGCCCGTTTGGTCATAAGTCCATCATTACTAGAATAAAATTCATTAAATAATAATGAAATTTATACATTAATTATATTCTTTAATCAAGCCATTCAGTTATGGTATGAAAAATGAACAACATAATATTCATGGAGATGGTTGGTTGTATATATGCATGAGTAACGTTTCAATTTTTCATTTGATCATTATGGAAATAAGGTAATTGTTATTTTATATCTCAAAAATTATCATAATATAATTAAAATAATAATAATAATTTAATTATATTTATATATATCCTACATGTTTTGTGGTGAATTAAAACTGTTCACATAGCATAGTGGAGGTGATACTTCACACATCCGCATGAACAACATTATCATTTTTACATGCAGGGAAAATAAAAAACATAATTGATATATAATTATCTTAGTAGGATAAATAGTTAAAGAACATCATATAAAAACATTTATTTAATCATTATAATAAATAATGGGAGATAATTATGGAAAACTAATTGTATCAGTACATAGACGGTGATTGTGCAAATGTACGTACGGACGACTAATTACATTCCCATTTGTTAGAAGTGGATATGGATATAAGAGACTATATTAACATAATAACATCTCAATATATTTTGGATATTGGTTTTATAATTTTATCTTTTAATAATATGACTTTATGCATGTGGAAGAATAAATAAAAAATAATTACTTAATGAAAATGATATCTCTTATTCAGTTGATCGCCTTTAAAGAACACTTTAACAACTATAATAAGGGTTTTCATCATAAAATAAGACCTCTTTAATGTGTATATGAATTATGGCGTGGTTTTTGGGTAGATCATATCTAAAAAAAGGTTCATGAAATATTAGTATTATAAAATAGTGGGTACCTTTTATAGGAGAGTGGAGGGGAACCCTTGGAACCTCTCAAAATATTAAATTAATTTAAATTAATATTTCTGTACAAATGACTCTAACTACAGTTATGTATAATATTATTTGATGAACGTTTAAAATCCACTAATACAATAATTTTTAGGCATATATGAAATTTATTTTAAACCATATTTTTTTAGTTTACCTTTAATTTATCTCTTTTAGTTTTAATTGTTCCAACAATATTTTTAATATGAAGATTCCATAAATTTACATATATGTGGAAATTTTAAAATATTTAAAATCAATATGAACATTTAGAGGTTATTATATCATCATAGTTATTTTAATTATTTTAAAATAATTTAATAAATTTTCATTTTTATAGAATAACAATTATGTCAGTTTTGACACAATTCATTTATGTAAATTTAAATAAAAACCAAAATGATATATAACATTGAAAAAACCATTTAATATTTTTATATCAAGTCATATGCCCCTCTAAAATTATTTTATGGCATCAAATATATTACATTATCTTTATCTTAACATTATTAATATCATATATTTGATTCTTCCTTTAATAAATCTATTATCGCATCATCATTGTATCATCATTAATTTTAATTAATTATTTACTATAAATTATAAACAAAATACAATGATGTTGGTTATATTTTTTTTCTTTGTAATAACTATTAATAGTCAAATTTATCACTTATATAACACCATATGAAATTGTTTTTAGTAATATGAATCATTTTTATGATATTTTTATTTTTATTTTAAATAAAATGTTATTAATGACATAATCACACCAATGTAGCATAGAAAGGACATAATTATGGGCCATGTGTAATATAGTTCATCTATAACTCATCCACTAACATTAGGACATATTCTTTGGTAGTTTTATCTTATTATAATAATATTTTTACCCTTATTTACACTATTTACCTTTAACTTTGGTAAATAAAATACTATAGTTACAATTCAACAAAAATTATATTGATTCTATAAGACCATGTATTTAATAACTATTCCATATTTTTATGTCATTTTTTTAAAATTAAAATCATAGAAGTGAAAAAATTATATTTAAAATTAATCAAGTTGTCAAAATGAGAAAAATAGTTTTTTCCATAAAAGGTTCAAAAGTTCCCATTGTATTTCAACATAATATTAAATTGACATTTAATCCAATGAATTATGTTAGATTATCTGATAAGATCATTATAAATTAAGCCTTAAAACCATGTATATGTATAATCTAACAATATAAATAAATTATACAAAAAACAAAGTTATACATTAAAATGCAGTATTTGTTACAATTCATTAAAAAGTTAATATTATCATAAAAATACCAAAAACTACTCAAAATTAAATTTCTATGTCCCTATTCCAAATAAAACATTTATTTATAAAATTATATCATAAACTAGTGTCAAAACCATGTTTAAAATGGGTTCACCATGAAATGGCGTGAAAACTGATTTTTTTTAAAAACAGTCATTTTGTCAGTAAAATTTTACTTGTTCTTATATAATATCAAGAAAACACAAAAGATGAATAATAAATATTATATTTAATAAATATTACATTAATATAATACAATAATATTTATCTTATTAGTTTATAAACACAATTATTCACAAATAAATAGTTTCTCATAAAAACAAATCTTTTATATTCAATTGGTTTTTATTCACAATTCAAATTAATTTTTCAACAAATGAATCATTATATAAACACGTGTAAACCATATTTTCATAATTTTGTTAATATAAATAATTTTCTCCATTCTAACTATTATGAAAGAAAAACATAGAATAATAATATTAATAAGAAATAGAAACATCTCTAAAGTTAAATTATGATCAAATTAATAAATATTAATAAATAAAAAAATTATTCAATAATTACACGAGACTACACAGTATTACCCCTATTGGAAATTGTGTCCTTATAATTTTAATATTGGTCCTTGTAATTAAGGATTCACATCTCAAAATTACTTCATTTAAATCCCACATCAGAAAAGTGGAAATAAATTTTACACTTTAAAACCCACAATGTCAATTATATAGGCCATCAGAGATAACACAATCTATGAATCCATTTAGGATAACATGGATATGGAAGAAAAACTAACCATCTTGTTCTGAAAGAGAGATATAGAAAACATAATCAAGATGAAAATAGCAATTAGAAAACCACTAACTACATGTGGTTAAACAGTATTTGATTTCATAGTTGGAAGTGTAAATAAAAAATATTCTGTTTTTAAGGTACTTTTCATAAATTTTGGGATTTCATTTACTTCCTAGGCTAATATCATAAAGGAATAAAGAAACATGAAAAGTATAGTTTCATACTTTAATAAAATTCTTCCACAAAATCAACTTCTTTCCCATCTTATGAGTACTTTATATGATTTTCAATGCATAAAACCCTAGAATAAGCATTTATATAACCACATAATCCAAATATGAATAAGTATTTATTCATCATGTCATTAAAAAATTAACAAGACTAAATAGTTAGGCTAAAAATAATATATTTCCCCAAATATAAAAACATTAATATAATAATGACTACTTTGAATCTCCAAAATTCAAAAGTAATACCCAAAGTCTAGCATATACCATTAAACAGATAACTATACATAAAATTTCTCAAAACAGTTGTAAATATGATTAAATCCAAAAAAAAATTAAGGATAATATAAGGACCCAACCTTAAACATTACATAATCCTTAATAAATAAAATAATTCACATTCAGGATCTTTTTAGGTTTTGAGTTTTAGAGAATTAGGCCATAACTATTACATATCAAAAATAAAATTACATGTATACACTACTACTCAGTATCCATTTTTTTATAAAATAAAAATCCTTAAAAAGAAACATGTCTAGTTACATGTTTTATATAGAATGACTTTTCCCTGATCACATCCTTGACCCTATTCATCATTTATTCTAATGGAAAACATTTAAAAAACATCAGATGAGCATAAAAAGCTCACTAAGGGTTATAATAGAAGGAAAACAATAGCCCATCATTAATTAAAAATCAATGAAACCATACATTTAAATCATAACATGCCTGAAGAAATCATAATATTTATGAATAACACTCAAGGATCATAAATAATAAAGGTAACTTATGGAATTAATAACATACAAACATTGTGGCTATCACAGCTACATAGGGAGTCACATTTGAAATACCCATCATAGTATATTTTCTAAATCTCTATGGAGAAACATTACGTCTACCTCCTTCACATTACCCAATGCATTGGAGAGAAATATCAGGCTCACCCTCCCTAGGTTTATCAAAAAAACCACCCATTTACGTAAATAATGCCCAATAACCATAGAATATTAAAAAAACATAACATAATCATAAAATAAAGATAACATTTCGACATTCCAATCACAATATATCATTTCACGATATTGACATAATCAATGATTTTTCAAAACCATTTTAAAAAACCATTTAACAAATTTAATCAAGATATTATTGAATCAAAGTGTCCCATACCACCTTGAAGAAATTAAACAAATTATCATTTGAAAAAATTAATGTCTATATAAATAAATCCTAAAAACAATTTTTAAATCATTGACATTAATGTGAAATATTTAGGTTATGGAGTTCTTAACCAAATGGGAGAATAATGAATAAAAATAATTGAGGAATAAAATTTAAAAAAACATAATAATATCATGAGAATAAAGTTATTCATGATATAATATTCCAAAAGACATTATATACCCCATATTAAAGTGAATTGGTGCATAACAACAATGAACTCTCAATGGAATGTCAATTGATCGTAAATCCCATATAAAAACCTCATCTATAGATTAAGGATAAATCAATTACATAATACTGGGTAAAAAATATAAATACACTCAATATGATTTGATATTCAGGGTAAATCAATCATAGAATATTTACACACATTCTTTTTATGTAAAAACCAATGACGTTGATGTTTAACACAGTGAATGGAAATTGGGTTAAAATTACTCTTATCAAGTACATATCGGTGACTTGAGAATTTTTCAATGGAGTGATTATGTGTATCAAACGTATATCCACACAATGTAGAGTGTATATTAAAATATAAATAAATAAATATTAATTCCACACAAAATCATAAAATGACATAATTAATAATTAGAAGATTAACCCAAGGAATGGAAATTGGGTTAAAAGGTTCCCTTACCGATTTCGTAACTTACGAAACATACAACCCATGAAAGATGGATAAAAAATTAAGATTTAAATACTCATAAATTGAATTATATAACACAATTAATACAATCATGGGAAGTATATATAACACACAAAAATATGTAGTGTCAAATATAGCATGATTCTTACGTGAATAAAATCTGAGATGAAAATCCCTTACCACATTGTAATCAATCGATTCATATGACCAAAAGTTAATAACCATAAAATTATTAACATAATAACATGAATATAAAGAGAATCATTATAATATATATCGATTTTCAGTACACAATACACCAGAATTAATAAATTAGTGGCGAACAATGGAAATCTCACATAATTAAAAGTGAGATAAGAAATCCCTTACCTCGTGTCCGACTTGACTCGTTTGTTCCTTTTTATTGCTGAAAAACATATTAAAGATAATTTATACTTTCTCAAAAACCGGTTTCAAGTTAATTATTCCTTTTATATAGCTTTTTATCGTGTTATAAATATTATGTAATCATAAATTTTTATAAGGTTTGTATTGTTGATATTTGGTTCTTCAGTCAAAAAATGGATTTCTTTTAATTACAAGTTGTTCACATAGTCAAAATTTAATTATATCCAGAATTATATTCATTATTTAGATATCATATATATCATATATATCTGTTATATAAATTTATTTATAATAGTATATAACATTTGGAGGTAAGAAATGAAATTCACCGTTTATGGAGACGGTAAGTCGTAGGTACGCATGAACGCTGCTTTCATTTCTATTTATTATTTTAATAGAATTAAAACATAATGATACATTGGTATATTATAATTACAGTATTATATCATATATAATAACATTAAAAATTCTTTTATTTCTCCCACATATTTAATTAACGAGTCATATCACATTGAGGGGCCGGTAGTCCGCGTTTGCTCAAATGAAATTATCGAGTTTACCCATACTGAAAACCATAAATGTATGATATAAATGAAAAATACAGAAGCATAAAGAAAACATAAACATAATATATATCTTATATATGTATAGTTTTATATTATTGGTCACCATGAGAGTCTGTATTATATAATCGAACAATCATAATTTCGTGAGGAGTTAGTTTTCCATTCACAAAAACGGTATGTTCTTCACCAATTATATATATGTGTGTGTATGTGTACTTCTAATCCTTATCATAACAAAATCCTAGAATATGAAGGATACTGGTCTTGTAATAAAAGGAATGAATAGAAATATTTTAGGGGTTGGATAATTAAAGTTAAAGAAAAAAGATAAGGAAAATTGTTACCTTTAATTTGGGTAACTCCTATTTGTTTAAACTAAAAAAACATCTTGAAGTGACTTATGCCTAAGGTAAGACTTATAAGTGGGAGATATGGATATTTATAGCTTATTAGGGCAGGATTTGGGCAAGCAAAGGGGCCTTATAGGTGTGAGTAATTAGTTATAAGTGAGTAATTTTTATAAGGGGGGAGGGGCACTTTAGGAAAGTGTGAAAATATTTTTTTATTATAAAATGATATTCGGTTTATAAAGGTCCAAAACTAATTAAGATCAAAGATAATATTACTAATGGTCAAAATAAAATAATCCAAAAATAATTTGATAGGTTTTGGATGTTATTTTAATAAATATATTCTTATTTATTTAAATAATTTATTAATGAGGTAAATACTGAATCATTTTTGGGTCAAAAATAATTTAATTTATTTGTTGTTTAAAAATTATAAACAAATTACCATGACGTATGAAATATTTTTATATTTCCAATTAATATTTATAGTTTAGTAGATAACTTATATAATCCCAAGTAAAAATTTATTTACCAAAAGATATTTGTTTGTGTCATTTTTGACTTTAATTTAAGTTAATTATTCTAAAGTGTTATTATCACTCCAATGTGGCTCCATGGGGTATGAAAATCGACCAAATGATGCCTATTGTCGGACATGTCTAATAAGTTTAAAACCAATGTTAAGGTAATTTTGTATTATTATAATATTCTTTTTACCTTGAATTACCCTATTTATCTTTAACCGCATTAAATAAGTCAAAAGTTACTATTCACCAAAAATTATTTTAATCTTATTGAACCCCATTTTGCTGACTAATAATAACCATGTATGTCAGATTTTTGAAATTCAATCTACAGAATCAGTAAAATTTCATTTAAATTAAAATTTTAGTTTTTAACTACTACTTAGTGGTTTCACTATTCATCAAAAATTTATGTTTTTTAGAAAACTACCAAAAATCCGTCCTAATATATATTTGATATTCTGAATTCGAGAATGCTGTATATATTACCATATTAAAACATATAATTTTAATTAATTAATTAAAATTAATTCTTATTACCAAAACAAATAGTGTGTTTTTAACAAACCTTATGTTTCAAAATATTGATACTTGTTTTTATCGAATTTCAAATTGAAATTAATTCCAATGACCAACATTGGAATAAATAGTAATAATGTAATATAATTAAACATTATGTACAATTAAAAATATAATCTAACCATATATATATATTATATTGAAAGAAACATTTGAATTAAAGTACTGTATTTTTCACAATATTTAAAAAAATGAAATTTATCCGAAAAATACAAAACATTTACCCAAAGTAAATTTTGATGTAAAAATTCTAATGAAGAAATACATTTTGTCAAATTAAACATATAAAAGTGACCAAAACTATATTTAAAGAGTGTTCTCCATGAAAAGGCGTTAAATCAACCTTTTATATTAAATTATGTTTGAAATTATATTTATTCACATTTTATGCCTCTAAATTTTATTGTATAAATGTAAAAACATTTAACAAACATATATAATCATTTTGTAGTCAGTTATTTTCAATCCTACCATTACAACATCTAGGTGTTAACTACCATTTAAAATAATAATATTATATTATTAGTGTGTAATGTAAGATTTCAATGAAACCCATTATTGCAAATCGAGTACACCATCGAACATATCATCACATTTAAAGTAAAATTAATATTTAGTTCACAAAAATTAATAAATAGGAAACATGTCCAGTTCTTTTTTAAACTGGGATGTTACATCCTTCCCCCCTTTTGATAATTTCATCCTCTCAATGTTAAAATTGGGTCTGAAAACTTAATTAAAAGTCCCACATCAGAAAAGAGTCACTAAAACTATAACATTAAAATAAAGAAAGAGAAGTAAAATGGTCACCCAAGATTAACCCCACTAGGATTCCATGTAGGAAAACACGGATATGGATAGGAGAACAAACAGTCATGTTCTGATGCAGTGTTATAGAAAACATGATTAAGAGAAAGTTAACAACAAGAAAATCACAAAGTTATGATATGTTAAACTGTCGTTGATTACCAAGTAGGAAATGTAAACCAAAAATATTTTTGTTTTACATTCCATTTAATAATTTTAATGATTTCATTTACTACATATAATAAGAACAAAAGTGAATATACATACCTTCAAGTATAAATTAATCATTTAATAAGTTTCTACCAAAAATATATCTTTCCTCCAAACAAAGAGCATTCAAAAAGACTTGGTCACATCAAATGCACAAGATTCATCATCTAGAGAATCACATAATCTAAAAAATAAGAACTATATATTTTCCATGTCTTTAGAAATAAACTAAAACCAAAATGGTTAGTGCAGGATCAGATAATACCCAAAAAGAACAATCTTTAACAAAAAGAAAAACTACACTTAATCTCAAAAATTTGTCAAATAAAACCCGAATTTTAATAAAGTCCAATCAATAAACAACTATCAATAAAATTCTTCAAAAGTAATCCAAAATATGATTGAAACCTAAATCTCAAAATTATTTAATTACATATTCATCCAAGATAAATATTAACATTTATCTCTAAATAAAATCAGTTACTCATAAAGTCTCATATTAAAAAGTCATTGACCTAATCACATAATCTTCCGGTTAGGTAAATTATTTTCATAAATAAACCAAATCATCATATGTCAACAATAAAAACATAGATTCTTCCATACTATAATTTTAAACATTATTCCATAATTGAAATCCCATAATATTCTATCTTTATTAGGCATATCGTGTTTCATCAAAAGAGATAACATATTCCATAACAATCGTTTTCACTTAATTACAGAATCATTTGACTTTATTAAGTATATCCATTTGATTATACATAAGTTCCCAAAATCAACTTATTTTGGTTCCATAAAACCATTTTACTAAAATAACAATTCTTACTAATAGGGGACACTAGGCTAGTGGAAGGCGATGCGTCCTTAGCTCCCTTCGATTGTGGGTTCGATTTCTACGGACATTCCAGATGTGATGGGTTGTCACCCGTCATACGATTTGTCCTATATATAAAACTAAAAAATAAACCTAACATGTTTCAACCTCAATGATTTTCTTATAGCTCTAATTTTCATCACAATTCATTATGATCTCAACATCTTAATTCTTTAAGTCTTATATATATTGACATTTTTTTATTTCACCACCGTATGATAAAATAAAACGATCTCCCAAATGAAGTACATCATTCATTGATCTTGGTGTCCATTTAGTTTAATCTTCATGTTGTTCACATAGGTAGAAGTTCCATTCGTTGCAGTAATTATTTAGAAATCCTTAAAAATCATTTGCATCTTTCATCCAAATACACCTTGTACAACAAGGGTCATATGGGTGTTCATAGAAAAACATTGTTGAAAATAATCATGTATGACATATAATTTCAAAACATTTGATAAAACATGATATCTGTAAAACATTGGGATTGAATTTGAGTTGAAACTTTTATGTAATGGTTTTTTTATAATAACATAGGTATGTGCTGAGAGACTATATTGTAAAAGAAAATATAAATAGGTTGTGCAAGGGTCTCCTTCTTAAGCAACTTTTTTAAAATCATAATATGCTTCAAAATCTTGTGATAAGGTAAAATATTTGAAAATGACTTGATTCTATATACCTTTCACGATAATATGAGAATATTTTGAAATAGGGTTTATTTAAATAAAACCTATGATCCACGATGATAAAGAGGTATAGCGAAGGTGTTTGATATCTCAAATAACATCTTGCAAGTGAGTTGTATGCTAGAAAAAGTTTCACAGTCATCTGAACATGACTTTGCAATAATTATTACAAGGAAGTCATCAGGAAGAGATATGAAGGTTGTTTGATATCCTCCTCCATCCATTTGTAACAAAATTTCCTTGATCTATAGAAGTTATAAAACAAGGATTTAACAGAAATAATAGACATAGTAACTAACTAGCTGTCTAACAAAAAAACCTAATAACTAAAGTTGTTTAAACCGACATCTGATACCAACTATAATGAACTATCCTTAAACATTACATAATCCTAAATTAACAAAATAATTTATATTGAGGATCCTTTCAGGTTTAGAGTTTTATAGAATTAGGCCATAACTATTATATATCAACATGAAAATTATATGTAGACACTACTACTCCGTATCCATTTTGTTCATAAAATAAAAACTCTTAAAAAGAAACATGTCTACTTTCATGTTTTAGACAACATGACTTCTCCATGATCTCATCCTTCACCCTATTCATCTATAAGTAATGTAGAAAACGTATTAAAAACATAGGATGAGAATAAAAACTCAGTAAGGTTTATAAAATAATTAAGGAAAACATTAGCACATCATTAATTATGAATCAATGAAACCATACATTTCAATCATAACATAACTTACAGAATCATATGATTTATGAATAACGCACAAAAATCATAAATCAAAAAGGTAACATATGGCATTCAAAACATAAATACAATGTAGAAATCACAGCTACATAGAGGGTCAAATTGGAATACCCATCACAATTTATTCATTAAATCTCTTCAGAGAAGAATTATGTTAACATCTATCACATTACCTAATGCATTGGGGATCTATCTCGGGCTCATCCACCCTAGTTTTATCAAGGAACATCCCATATACGTAATGAATGCCCAATAACCATAACATATTCATAACACATAACATAAGCATGAAATAAAGATAGAATTTTCACATTCTAATCACAATATATCATTTCAAGATATTAACATAATCAATGCTTTGTAAAAACCATTTTCAAATCCATTTTAAAAATTTAATAAATGTATTTTTGAATCAAAGTGTCCCATACCACATTGAATCTTTTAAATGAATTATCAATTTAAAACATTAATGTCTATATAAATAAATCCTAAAAAACATTTTAAAAACACAAAAATTAATGTAAAATATTTAGGATCATAAAAACATAATAATATTATGATAAAAAAGGTATTAAAGATATAATAATACAAATTACAATATATAAACCATTTAAAAGTCAATTGGTTCCTAAAAACAATGAATTCTTAATGGAATGTAAATTGACATGAAATCCATTATGAAAATTGTATCCTTAGATTAAGGATAAATAAATTTCATAATAATGTGTATAAATATAAATAAACTCAATTTTATTGGATATTTAGTGTAAATAAATCAATGATCATTCACAAAAAATATTTTTAAGACAAAATAATTGACTTGTATGTTTAACTTAATGAATGGAAATTGAGTTAAAATTAATCTTATAAAGTTAATATCGGTTACTTGAGAATTTATAAATGGTGTGATTATTCATATCAAAATTATATTCACAGAAAGGGGATTGGAAATTAAAAAATAAATAAATAAATATTTATTCAATACATAATTATAGCATGACATAATTATGAATTAGAAGATTAACCCACAGAATGAAAATTGGGTTAAAAGGATCCCTTACCGATTTGGTAACTTACGAAACATAAAAACAATGAATGAAATATCATAAAAGGAATATGTAAATACACATAAATTTATCTATATTATACATTTAATACAATCATTGGCCGTACATGTACCACACAAAATGAAATAGTTACAAATATATCATGAATCTCAAGGGAATAAAAAGTGAGATGAAAATCCCTTACGACGTTGTAATCAATAAAGTTTTATGACCAAAAAATAAAAACCACCAAATGATTCATATAATAAAATCAATATAAATATAACAATGATAATTTATATCAATTTTTTATATATAATACACCACATGAAATAAATTAGTGGTGAATAGTGGAAATATAACATAATTAAAAGTGAGATAAGAAATTCCTTACCTCGTGTCCGACTTAACTGGTTTGTTAATTATTCTTCTTGAATAATACAATAAAGATAATTTATACTTTCTTAAGAACATTTTTAATTTTTATTATTCTTTTTATATAACTTATTACCATGTTATAAACATTATGTAATAATTTATGTTAATAACGTTCATTTTGTCGATATTTGGTACTTGAGTTGAAAATAGACTTCTTATAATTACAAGTTGTTCATATAGTAAAGTGTTCATTATATACATAATGATATTAATGATTTAGATAACATATATATAATATATGTCCAGTATATACATGTATTTATAATAGTACATAACATATGGTGGTAAGAAATGAAATGCACTGTTCATGGAGACGGTAAGTCGAATATACGCATAAACGCTACTTTCATTTATATTTCTTATTTTAATGGAATTAAAAAATAATGATACATAGGTATATTATAATTCCAGTGAAATATAATATATAATATAATTAACTCCATCCTTTATATGTCCATCATATGTAATTAATGAGTCATATAACTTTGAAGGCGTGGTAGTCCACACTTCCTCAAATGAAATTATTGTGTTTACCCATAATAGAAACCATAAATGTACGATATAAATGAAAAATAAATAAATATAAAGAATATATAAACATAAAATATATCACATATAAGTATATTTTTATCTTATTGGTTAACATGAGAGAAGGTAGGAGATAATTGAACAATCATCGTTTCGTGAGGCGTTTGTTTCCCATTCACAAAAACAGTATGTTCTTCACACATTAGATGGAGGTGTGTGTATGTGTAGTTATAATACTTCTCATAAAAACATCCTAGTATATTGAGGATATTATTGATGTTATAAAATATGGAATAAATAGATTTTAGTTATTGGAGAAGTAAAATAAATGAAATGATTTTTAGAAAAAATATTACCTTTAATTTGGGTAACTCTCTTTGGTTTTAACCAAAAGGACTTTTGAAGTGACATATGCCTAAGATAATTCTTCTAGAGGAAGAGAGGAATCTTGAAAGCTTATTTTTGTAGGTTTTGGACGAGACTAGGGGCTTAAGAGGTGTGAAAAATGAGTTAGAAGTGAGATATTTTTATAAGGGGGAGGAGGGGCTCTTTAGGAAAGTATGAAAATATTATTTTATTCTATAATGATATTCGGTTTATAAAGTTACAAAACTAATTAAAGTATAATATAAGATTAATAATGGTCGAAAAAATATCATTAAATAATAATTGGATTGGTTTTGGATGTTATTTTAATATATATTATCTCATTTATTTAAATCATTTATCAATGATGTAATTAGTTCATCATTTTTGTGTCATAATGAATTTTATTTATTTGATGTATAAAAAATATAAAAATTAATACAATGATTTATGAAATCTTTTTATCTTTCCGATGAATATTTATAGTTGAAATGACAACATATATAACCCCATGTAAAATTTAATTTACTAAAAGATATTTGTTTGTGTCATTTTTGTCATTACATTAAATTAATTAATCTAAAGTGTTATTTTCACTCCCATGTGGCTCCATGGGGTCTCAAAATCGACCCAAGGATGAACATGGTCTTCCATGACACATATAATAAGTTTAGTACAATGGATAAGGTAATTTTGTAAAATTATAATATTAATTTTACCTTGAATTACGGTATTTACCTTTAACCGCGGTAAATTAATGTAAAAAGTTACTATTCACCAAAAAATATTTTCATCTTATTGAACAATATTTTTTTACTAATAAAAACCATGCATGTCGGATTTTAAAAATTCAATCCACATAAGTGGTAAAATTTCATTTAAATGTAAATGTTAGATTTTAACATCTGCTTTGTGGTTTCACAATTCATCAAAAATTGATGTTTTTTAGAAAACTACATCAAATTCAGCCTAAGATATATTTGATATTCCAATTTCAAAAAATTTGTGTATTTTAACAAATTAAAAACATAGAAATTTCATTATTTAATTGAAAATTAATTCCCATTATCAAAACAAATACCATATTTTTAAGAAGCAATAACTATCAAGAGATTGGTACTTGTTTATATCCACATTCCAAGTGAAATTGATTCTAATGGCCAAAATTAGACTAAATTTTGAAAAATTAATATAATTTTACTTTAAAAACAATTAGAAAGATTATATAACCATATAAAAAAATTACATTAAAATTCACTTTTGAATTAAAATACAATATTTTTCATTATTCATAAAAAAAATTATCATAAAAATATCAAAAAAATTACCCAATGTAAATTTTGATTTCCCAATTATAATGATGGATTTTATTTTTTCAAATGGAATATATAAAAGTGAAAAAAATATTATTTAAAGAGTTTTCTCCATTAAAAGTTGGTAAATATGTCATTTAATGTCAATTATGTTTAAAATTAGATTCATTCACATTTTAAGCCTCTAATTTTTTTTTTGATAAATGTAAAAACTTTTAACAAACATATATAAAAAAAATTCAATTAGTTCTATTCATTCCCTCCATTACAACGGCTAGGTGTTAACTACCACTTAAAATAATATTATTATATTATTAGTGTGCAACATAAGATTTCATTGAAACTCGTTGTTGTGTATCAGGTACGCCATCGAACATAGAATCCCTTTTATTGTAGAATTAATTTTTAGTTAAATTTTTTTAATAAATATGAACGATGTATTTTTTTATTTACTTGGGATGTTACAGATATAATGAAATATTCTTATAAGGCAATTTCTAACCTTTCACTCAAAACAAAATCAAACATAGTTAATTTCTCATACAAATAATTTAATAACATATTTTCCTTGATAGGGTAATCATTTCCATAAATAAACCAAATTACCATAAGTCCACATTAAAAACAAAGAATCTTCCAAAATAAAATTCATCCATTACTCCTCAAATAAAATCCCATCATATTCAACTATTATTAGGAATATTGGGTTCCAAAATAGTCTACGTATTCCAAAATAAAATTTATCAATTAATCCAGAAATCATTTTACTATACGATGCTTATCCATTTGATAAAATATAACATCCCAAATTCACTTATTTATTATTCAATAAACTTATTTAACTAAATATAAAATGACATAATAACCATGGAATTTTCATAGGCTAGTGGTAGGTGATAAATCCTTGTCGCAAATTAGTTTTGGGTTCTATTTCCATAGCCTTTTCTTACATGACGGGTTGTGACCCTTCTTATGGGTTTTCCTTTTCCTAAAATTATATAATTTTATAACATTCCCAAAATGAGATAAAATATTCCAAAATTACCATAACATTCTTTCTCCATAGAGATCTCTCATACCATTCATTTAGAAACAGAAAAAGTAATAACCCATAATTACCTCAAGATCAAAGATCTTATAAACTGTAATGGTTACCCATACCTTTTAGATTTTGACCACAAGGAAATATAATTCTTCTTAAAATGAAATAATCACATAACAAGAATTAATGTTACACAGAATAGAAAAAATTCCAAAGCAATCACGTCATTGAAAGAGAATTAACACTTCATTTTTAATACCACAGTCTATCATAACTCTTGAGTTCTTTATAGGTATAAAATTTAATAATTAAGAATTATTGGTGATCTTCTAACCATGATTGTCCATATAATTTTTCAATACTTCTTGCCTAAAAACAAAAACATGAATCATTTCATAAAATTCAATAATTTCAAAACATGAGAGAATAAATAATTCATGACATTGATAGGTAATTTTATGTATCCCCATAATCATGTGGAATTGAAATTGGTATTTCTAAACATATATTTATGTGGTCCTCCTAATCCCACTCACAAAAAATTCATGGTATGACATTGATTCTAAAAATGACCATAATCCCCACCTTTATATCATTCAGTTGAAAACCAGAATGAAATTATTTCCCTCTCCGTAATTCAACTGAATGCATCATTTATAATTGGTAGGATATTACTTTATTTCATTCATTACATCATCATTAAAACATTCTCAACTCAATAAATCAGTTTCTTGGGTGTTTCATTCTATATCTATGACACATATGTCTTTGAATATTCTAGTGTTTTTGATTATTAAGAGAACATACACATGGATTAAATTCATTCATATATGATGATTTAGAAAAATTACAGTGGTTCCAATGGTTAATGATGACTCCTACTTGTTGGATTAGATTAACCATGATTGTTCTCATTAGAGTTCTTACATCACCCAGTTTCTTATTTAGACAACCTCTACATATTCCTTCAAATCCATTATTTCTTTGGGGTGTACTGGATCTATGAATTTTTTAAAACCAAAAACATTAGTGTGATTATATCAATAAAATAATCATATACTATCTTAAAAGTAATATAAACACTAATATATACTTATTCATGTTATCGCAATCTAATTTAATTTATCTAAAATTTGTATGACTCTTTCTATTATTCTAACAATTTTCTATATATATAACTTGTAACTTATTCTTAAATATAAACCTAGCTTCTAAAGATATCTAAACTACAATTTGATACCAAATATAACATCCCAACTTAAATATTACATATTCATGAGTTAAATCAATATTTCACATTGAGGATCATTTTAGGTTTAGAGTTTTAGAGAATTGGGCCATAACTATTATATAAAAACTCAAATATCACAAAGCAGAAACTTAAACTATAATAATATATAATAATGAATTAAATAATGAATTCAAATTGAGTACCTTTTTAGGTTTAGTGTTTTAGAGAGTTATGCCATAATTATTTCATAACAACTAAAATTTTAAAATGTAGACACATCTACTGACTACCCATTTATTTTCACAAAATGAAACTCTTAAAAATAATAAATGATTTATTTTTCATGATAAAAATATTCAGAATATTCATCTTTACTTATTCTTTTTTTACACCCATACTTATTCCATATTAATGCATTTTAGAAACATGGGATGATCACAAACAACTCAGTAATGAAGAAAATATAAGGAAATAAAAAGTTACTCTATTAACACATATAAACCAATGGAATCATACTTCATAAAAATAAAACATATGATCCATAGAATAACACATAACATAAAAAGAGTCACTATAAACACATATAAAACAAAAATCATAATGGTAAATTGTGGCCTCCATATCATACTTACATTTTATCTTTAACAGCTACATAGAGGGTATCCTTCATGGCTATGTTTGGAATACCGATCAAAGTATATTCCAATTTTTTTTTTTGAAATAGTATTGTTTAAAGCTGGATCATTAAAAAATTCATTGTAATGATACCATAGGATCACCCTACAATTTATTGTCTTGGAACCACCCGTATAGATAAATAATGCCTAAGAACCATAACATAATCATAACACATAAAACAAGCACTTAGGTAAAATAAAATTTCATCATTGAAATAAAAAATTGCGAATTCATGATATTGAAATAATAAATACATTATAAAAACCATTTTAAAAACAAAAATACATTAAAATGGAATATTTAATGTCACACTTGGATTTTCAATTCAATGCTTTGTTATGAATTTCCTTTTTCGTTCTTAGTTTTTGCTTTGTTTCATGGTATTTCGGTTTCAAAATTTTTATGCCTCTTGTGTTCTTGATCGTTGAAAATAATATTGGGGTATTTTATTGTACTTGGCCTCAACTTTTTTCAATGTTATAGTATAAGGATGTGGAATTTTGGAGTTAGATTCCGGACAGTCCTAGTGGAAGCACATGTGGGGTATGTTGTGGAGGTGGTTTGTACCCATGTGTTGGATTTGTTTTTGGTTGAAAATAGTGCATTGTTTTAGGAATTTTTCTCCCATATATTTGGCATATAATTCCCCATATGTTTCCCCTTTCGGCCCTTTTGAAATAGGAATCATGAAAATCACTTTTTTGTGTGGCAAGAACTTCCACATGATTTTGCCCAACAAAATACTAAACCATGTATCCAAATCTTGTAAGGTGTCCAGCACATTAAAGTTTAATGTGTTTTGACCCTTTCTACCTTTCAAAAAAAACCAAATCTGACCCTTTATTCCCCATTTTGTGCCCTACTTACATGTAAATCCCTTCAAGATCACTCACCGTCCCTTGAAACTCAACTTTGATTGATATTTCAGTAGGGAAACATCAAAATTAGACCACTATGTTTTCCTACCAATGATTTCATCCTTCTCTTTATGGATTCATCCACCATTTTATGAGGGTCTATAAAGTCTGGATGCTATGGTCCATACCTAGGGTTTTTCCTCATGTCATTTTGGTGAAATCTTGTGTATTATTGATTGATTTCACTTCCTTATTGTGTGGCGGTGGGGTGATTGATGTGTCACACAATAATTTTAGGATTTGGCAAAAATAGTAGGTGATTACATGTGTAAACGTTATTGGATGATATAGTTTTTATTGATATATATTCTTTGCATGATTATTTTCAATTTTTTTGTGTGAAAATTATATTTGGTAGCTTTTTTTATTTTTATTGTTTTTAAGTGTCATTTTTGAGCAAAATGATTTTTTTTAGTGTTTTACATGTTGTGTTCATTAGGGTTGTTTTATGATTCAGGGAATAGTTTTATTAAATGATGTTATGGCTGAATTATTTTTTCTGTGATATTGGTATGATTTTGGTGATCAAAGTGGTTTTTAGAAGGATTTTATGTGAGAAAACGTGGTTACATTCCTTGGATTTCTTTGTGATGGTTTTAAATGGTTTCTTGATTTATGTAAGGGGTGAATCTATGTTTCAAAACTATTTTTATAGGAATGTACTTTTTAAATGTCCTATTTTAATTTTAATCGGATTTTATGTGATGAATACTATTTTGGAATGGTTTTGTAAAATTGTATAAAGGATTTGTTGAATTGTGAAAAAGAGGTGAAATGGGTTGTTGGCTATTTTGGTATGAGTTTGACTACCAAAATGAATTCAAATAAAATAGGGGATCATGTTACATGTGTGTGGGATTTTTGGTGTTTGTGTGACTTGGATGTGGTATTTAAATGGGATAATTTTATTTCAAGGGTTGTGGAACTTGTTTGAGCACAATAGAGAAAAACTGGGTATCTAGGAGGGTGGATGTGTACTAGTATGCTATTGATCCCATGGGGATTGAGCCATATTTCACATAGAAAGATTTAGGAAGACAAAAATAAGTAAACAATGATTGTGACGATGTTTGGGGACCACTAGGTTATGGGTTTGATCCTTAATAGTGGCTCATGATCATGACAATGTAAATATTTATGGTTACCTTTACTGAGTACGAGGTACCTGGGACCCACATCGAGCTAGTGTAAATATTTTTTTTGCATCGTCAGTGCTAATTGGTTATTTTATACATAGAATAAGATTATGGTATGTTTGGATGGAGAAATTTATTACTTTTTCATTAAATTTAAAAATTTCATTTGTTTTAATGTATCCTACTTGAATGTTGTTTTTTATTTAATGTTGCATTTTTAGAAATTGTAACTAGAATTTCCTATTTACCAAACATGCACTAGTATTATCATATAATGATTATCACAAATAATATTTTTATGTTGGAATCCTAATTGGATTTTTATCACACCCTACTTACACCCTAAGGTGTTAGTATAAATGGTTATTTTGTCGTAGGATTGGATAAAGCTTTTAGTTCCTGTGGTTCATGTTTCTAGTGGTCCTTCTAGGCACGGTGTTATAGAGATGGCTTGAGGGTGGTTACCCTTTCCATGAGTAGGTTCAAAGGCTTTAATTTTTTGTTTTCATCCTTTGAAATTGTCTTCAATCATTTTCTTCATTTGTTTAATTCAATTCTGAAATTTAGTAAAATATTTTTTTGTTTGAAAAATCTAGATTTTTATTCTGGGATTCACTTGTTGTCTTATGTTTATAAAGTCGGGTAAATCATTACCAAATGTAATTTTATGATACTTGGGAACATGTGTCTACCCATGGGGATCAAGAATTACCTTTGGGACTTTCCATGGGCCGGGTTATTCACTATTTTGATGGTGACCATATTCGATTCTTGACAAATTGGCATCAATGGCGATTCAGGTTAACTCTTTGGGTAATATTATTGGGGGAAGAGTCCGAATAGTATGACGTTCGGATTATCAGGGTTTGACATTCCGATTAAAAGTAGGGTGTCTGGATAGGACACCATGTGACATAATTCAAGTCTCTAGGGGAATTTATGCTTTATCTGAGTCCTTTAGATTTCTTTGTTTGATGATAATTTGTGGAAATGAAAAGAGAGATTTTTTAATGGTCTCAGTGAGCTTGCAGGGCCTACAAAGCCTTGTGGAGCTGGTGATATTTTCTTAGAACACTCTCCCTCACGATGAAGGGTTGGTTTATGGTCACCACCCATATTCCCAATTCACCTAATGAAACTAGATTCCTCTCGGATTTTCTTATGTCGCTTTGTGATTGAATTTTGGAACATGGTTTAAAAATAGCATTGATTTATGAAAAGAAAACATTTATGAAATAATTTTTCAGCAAAGATGATGTGGATTGTTTTATGAAATGGTACTACAGAATTTTCATAATTATTTTTAAATGTAAAATGGTGTGTTTACACCTCATTTGAATGTTGTAACTATGTTGATGTTGGTTTTGGAGAATCTGTTTCCAAAATAGTCTTATAAACTATTGAATGGTGTTTTAATGGGATGAAATATTTTGGGGGTCATGTGGGGAGTTTCGATATGGATTTTTATTTTTTATCTATTGAGAATTTGAAATGTTTTACCAATCATTGGAACCTAGATTTAAATAAGAAGATATGAGTCTTTCAATGAATGGATGTTGATCAAATTGTGTGTTTAATAACACCAAATGTTTTTTGAAAAGGGATGTGATGTTTTGAAATTGAAGTGAATAGATTAAAGTGTGTTTCAATTTAATGAATGTGATTTTTTGAAATGTTTCTTAATATGTAAATTGCTTTTGATTTTGTGGTTAGTAGGGATGGGAAAATGTATGTGTCGGTTGAATGTTTTGGTTAAGAAAATTTGAACCATTTTTTATTTTAACCATTGGTATTTCTATGAGAAACCACATGCATGGGGTTAAATGTGATGATGGATGGTTAATGGAATGGTTGGATGAGTGTCAGGATGGATATGAGAAGGGTACCCGATGTGGCGTGGAAAAATTCATGTGTGAGGCCCATGGGGAAAAACTGGAGGATATGATAACCACCAAACCATTTATTTTAAAATATATGATTTTAATGGAAAACATGTTTTCTTGATGACCAGTTTTGGTGGTGTTTCTTATGTGTTTATTGTAAATTTTTCTGTTGTGTTATGTTTGATTCCAAGAACACCTCTTGTTGAAATGTGTTGTGGATTTTTGTTTGGTCCATAAGCTGGGTTGAAGGGCTGGTTAATGGTCTCCATATTATAAATGTTTGGGAATGCCATTACAGCGGTTCCCTTTATATAATTAGATATGAATTGTGGAATGTCTTGACCAATGTTACAGCATGGATGGGTCCTTGGATTCTCTAATTGGATAAAGAATTCCCCAATTAAGAATTAATACATGACTGATGTGCATCCCATATTGTTCCACCATTGGAAGGACCTCCAATTGATGAATATAAGGAGTCTTTTTCTCGATATTTTTAGAATTAGTCTACACTAGTTCTTTTATTGGATTTTTAGATCCCCCTGTAATTGGAGAGTTCTCATGGAAGATTGAATGAGACCATAATTATTTAAGTTACCCGATTCATCGAAGGTGAAAGTATCTTGGGGTTGTTATTGTGAATGGTGCCTAAGAGGGGCTTTGTGTGCTTCATTGTCTCTTAAAAGTAGGGGTTCATGTTAAACCACCAGTGTAAGAAATCTAGTAACGAAAGGTTATTATTGCCACATTCTGGAATTGTGTGTTGTTTGTTGACTTGGCATAAGATCCATTTCCGTATATTGTTTCTATTAGTCACAATGGTCATTTTTTGTGACAACTTCTGATGTAATGAGTTTGTTTGATAGTAAAGGTGATGCTTTTCAATCATTTGTGAGTCATTGTTTTTTCATAATTGTGTCTTCAATCGAGAAATCATGATATCATTTTTCTAGATTAAGGGTTTCTATATATCATTTCTTCTTTCCATTTCTCATCTGAATAAACAAGGGGTGATATGTGTGGGTCTTTTATGCCCTTATTTCATGTAAATGTTGGGTTTGGGTAAACTGAGTTTGGAATGTGTTATATCCTAATAAACTCATCTGGGATCATGGTGTATTATTCATTGTATTGAATGAAGACATTTTTTGTGGTTTTTTAGGCCTGATTGTGGGGCCAAAGATGCTTTGATTATCTGAGCCCCATCCATAGGTCCCACTGTGATGCTGCTTATAGTCAGGGTAAATCCCATGGTTATTCAAACACATGTAAAATTTCATTTCCTCAGTATGAAAGATGAGAACATTTTAAACCTCTGGTGTCTTCATATTTATTTTTTATTCTCATTTAGTTGAAAGAGGTAGAGGGCCTAGTGAACATGTTATCACCCAATGTCATTCTTTCCCACATTGGTTTCCAATGTGTTTTTGGATAATGCATGGAAATTTTTTCTAGAATGGCTGAGTGCACAGTTTGAGTAGAGTTATTAGTAATTATTCCATAGAAAACCATAATGATATAAGGATCCCCATAGTTTGTGGATGGTTTCCCAAACCACGTGGACTAACCATGCAGTCATCCAAAATATATTTTTTAGGTTTTTTTTGTCATACCATGTTGATCAGTTGAGAAATTTGGTTACTATAGTGGGTATACCCTCTATGATTCACATGTATGTTTGATTGGAAATGTCTAATGGAATTATAACCCTTGTACCGGGGAGTCCGTTTTGGTCACCCACTGTTTGTGTCCTGATTCTATCTCGGAAAATTTTATGTTGTCTTTTATGGTGGGGATCCCATTCGGTACTCCTCGTACTAGTAATTGAGATTTTTCTTTGTTCTGGGATTAGTGATCTCTAGACTCATTCTGTAACACCCCAGGTAAATAAAGAATATGACATTTTTATATTTATCCATATTTGTGAATAAAATATTAATATGACTTTAAAGGAGACGCTATGCTCGATGGCATACCCAACACGCAACAACGAGTTTCTTGGTAATCTTACGTTGCACTCAAATAATAAAATAATATTATTTTAAATTGGAGTTAACATGTAGCCGTTGTATTGGCGGGAATGGATAGAAATAACTAAGATATGAATATATATATTTTTTAAAATATTTTTACATTTATCCAATAAAAGATAAAGGCTTAAAATACGGAAAGAATTCAATTTTAGGCGTATATGCCCTAGTTTTCACTAAAGGTTCCTTTATCACCTTTTGATGGCGAATCTTCATTAAATATAGTTTTTTTCACTCCTATACATTCTATTGGACCAAATAAAACTCTTCTTAAGAATTGGGACATCAAAATTTACTCTGTGTAGATTTTTGGTATCTTTCCGATAAAGTTCATTTTTTAATGAATAATGTAAAATGTTGTATTTTAATTCAAAACCTCTTTTTAATATAATTTATTTTTATGAGTAGATTATCTTTTTAATTGGTTTTAAAGTGAAATTAGAATATATTTTTACCATTAAATCCAATATTGGTCGTTGGAATAAATTTTACTTTGAAATAAGACTTAAACTAGTTTAAATCTTTTGATACTTATTGTTTCATAAAAACACGCTATTTTCTCTGACAGCGGGAATTGATTATTAAATTAATGAATGTGACATATATGTTTTGAATTTTTTAAAATAGAATTCATTTTTGAATTCAGAATATCAAATATAGCTTAGAGTGAATTTTTGGGATTTTTCTGAAAAACTTCATTTTTTGATGAATAGTGAAACCACTAAGTGGTACATATAAAAACTAATTTTTCTGTTTAAATAAAATTTTCCATCTTTGTGTTTTGAATTTCAAAAATCCTACATACATGTTTGTCATTAAGAAGTAAAATTTGGTTCAATGGGATAAAAATAATTTTTTGGTGAATAGTAACTTATTATGTTTTTAATCGCGATTAGAGGTAATTAGTGTAGTTTATGGTAAGAATAATGTATTAATAAAATTAAATGACCTAGACACATGTCCTACCCTCATTGTATGTGTCATGGCCAACCATGAAAATCCATGGGTCAACTTGGGGACGCCATGGACCCACTTTGGTTGGGAAATAACATAAATATCTTTTTATTTAATGTTAAAGTAAAAATGACACAAACATGAGATGTTTTATTAAAACAATTTTTACATGGGGTTATACAGGTCATATATTTTTCTATAAATATTAATTGGAAAGATAAAAAGATTTTTTACATCATAGAATTTATTTTATAATTTTTAGACATTAAAGTAATTTAATTATTTATGACATCATGATGATGCAGCGATGACCTCATTATTTAGCGATTTAAATAAAATGGAAAGATAATGTACTATATAAGACCTACACATGTCCAAAACCTATTGTATGAGTTTATTTCGAGCCCTTATCACCTTATCCTTGAAATACATCAATGTGGGACCTTTAAAATATGAAACTCTCTTGAAAATAAAGTAACATTTTGTAACTTTACAAGAGTGCCCCTCCTCTCCTTTTATAAAAGGCCCCCACCTATACCTCCTTACCCACACTCACAAAGCCTTTGGCTCGGCCAACCCCTGAACATTTTGTATCTCCACTTCCCTCTATTACTCCTTGAAGCCTCACTTTGGGCATAATTCTTCCCAAGTAAGCCTTTGAGCTCAAACCAAAGGGAGTTACCCAATTTTAAGGTAATGTATTCACTTGTGTCCTTTTGTTTTATATTACTTCTCCAACCCCCTAAACTCTTTTTATTCATTTATATTGTAACAAATACAGTATCTTAAATATACTAGGGTGTTTTTATAAGAAGGATTCGAGCTACACTTACACACACCTACATCTAATGGTTAAAGAACATAATGTTTTTGTGGATGGCGAATTTCTGCCTCACAAAAAGATGATTGTTCAACATTATTCTAACACCTTCAAAGGTGGACATTAAGATGACACTATATTTATATATGATATGTAATATTTTTATGTTTTACTTATGCATCTGTATTTTTCATATATGGTATAACTTTATGGTTTCCATTATGGGTAAACACGATATCTTAATTTAAGGAAGTGCGGACTACCACCCCCTCAAAGTGATTTGATTCGTTAATACCATATGTGGTATGTATAAAGGATATATTTAATGATATTATATATGATACCATACTGGAATTAATATAATATTATGTATCATTATGTTTTAATTCCGTTAAATATGAAATAGAAGTGGAAGTAGCGTTCATGCGTACGTACGGATTACCGTCTCCATGAACGATACATTTCATTTCTTATCTCAAAATGTTATGAAATATTATAAGTACATATTTATAATGTAAATATATGTAATATATTACATATAAATTATGGATATCATTCTGGAATTAAAACATATATATATCTCTCTCATTTTGTTTTAATTCCATTAATATGACAAAAAAATGAAAGTAGCGTTCATGCGTACGTACGGCCTACCGTCTCCATGAACGGTGCTTTTCGTTTTTTTATCTCCAAATGATATGGAATAGTATAAAATGAATATTTAATGGATATATATGATATTTTAATCATTAATAATATTCTGGAAATTATTTACTTATAACTACATGGGCAATCTTTTTTCAATCAAATTCATTTTTGACTCATGTACCAAACATCGGCAAAAACGTCTGATATGAACTAACATTATTAAACAATTGTTATAACATTATAATATGTGATATGAACTTAATTATAATCTCTAAAGGAGGTAATTAGGCAATTATTAATTGACTAAATTTTATTATTCAGGAATATAAAGAAACGAAAAGACAAGTTGGACTTGAGGTAAGGGATCATACTCCTCTCTTTATTTTTAAGTACACTCTTTTATGTCATTCCTTTTAAAGCTCATCTTTATTGTTATTGGGATGTTATTTTATATTAATATTACTGTAATTTTTATGGTCATGTGATGAGATACCCTATTCTATCTCATCAATCCATTTTGGAAGTTTTGAGTGGCGCCGTTAGGCTGTAGAATTTTCGTAAGAGATCTAACCTCTCTCTTTCTTTTTAAGTACTCTCCTTTATGTCACTTCTTTTATGCTCCTCTTTTTTATGTTGGGGGATGTTATTTTATATCCCTATTTCTATAAACATTATGTTAATATGATTAGATACCCTATTTTATCTCATCAATCCATTTTTGTAAGTTTTATGTGGCGTCGTTAGGCTGCCGAGTTTTCGTAAGGGATTTTTCATCTCACTTTTATTCCCGTGAGATTTATGCTACATTTGTTACAATTTACTTTGAGTGGTATATGTACTGCCCATTATTTTACTCATTGTGTTTTATAATTTCTTTTATGAGTATTTACATCAATGATTTATTTTCCTTCTTCCACGAGGTGTATGTTTCGAAAGATACCCATGTCGGTAAGGGAACCTTTCACCCTCCTCTTTTTAAAAGACTTCTTTTGTTGGGTCTTTTAATTTACATATTTTTATGTTGGGATATGTTCTCTTATATCCTTATTGATTTAAATTTTATGTACAAGTGATGAGATACCCTTTTTTTCTCATCAACTAATTTTGATGTGACGCCGTTAGGCTGTCAAGGGAACTTCTTAACCCAATTTCGATTTATTTGGGTTCAACATGTATTTATTGAATATGTCATCCTTTGAATATGTGTGAATGAAATTTTATGTTTTTACACTTAATATACACTTATATTGGGTGTATTTATATTTGTCACACATAATTTTGAGATTGATTTATCCTTAATTTAAGGATGCATTCTTTATAATGGATTTCATCGCATTTTACATTTCTATTGAGACTTCATTGTTGTTATGCACCAATTCACTCTTATATGGTGTATATAATGTCCTTTGGAATATTATATCATGAATCCATTTATTCTCATGATATTATAAAGTTATGACTAAATGTTATTCCTCAATTATTGTATTCATGTGTCTCTAATTTTGGTAAAAACCCTTTAACCAAACTATCGCTTTAAATGTTTTAATTATTTGTTCTTATTAATATCCATGTTTTCAAAATGGTTTTAAGGATTTATTTATATGGATATTAATGGTTTAAAATTTTAAAAGATTCAAGGTGGTATGGGACACTTTGATTCAAAAATCTCTTTATTAAATGTTTTAAATGATTTTGGAAGTGGTTTCTCTTTGAATGGATTCATTATTTCAATATACTAAAATGTTATATTGTGATTGAAATGTGGAAATGTGATGTTTCCTATATTCATGTTTTATGTGATACGTATATGTTATAGTTCTTGGAAATTGTTATGAAAACGGGTGGTTCCATGATAAACTAAGGGCGGGTGAGCCCGATATAGCTTTCCAATGCATTGGGTAACGCGAAGGAGTGAAACGTTAAGGTTTCTCTGAAGAGATTTAGGGAATATACTATGATGGGTATTCCAAAACGTAACCAAGAGGGTTACTCCATACGTAAGAATGTTATGAATGCCTCAAGTTACCTTTTATGTCTTAAGATTTCTATGATTTATTCATGATTTTATGAGTTATGTTAAAGTGCTTATGTTTTATGGGTAAAGTATGATTTCATTCTTATGTATACATGTACTCATGTTTCCTTTCCATATTTTTATATCCATTACTGAGGTTTTTATGCTCATCCCACGTTTTTGAAATGTTTTTCAAAGGTCAAGGGAAGGGTACATGATGTGATGATAGTTTCAAGGATGTGTCAAGAAGGAATCCATGTTTTATTTTAAATATGTTTCCGTTGATAGGAAGAATGAATACTGTCTTTTATGTAACCACTTTGTTTAAATGTGGAATGTAATGAAAGTTTCATGATCTAATTCTCTAAAAATCTAAACCTGAAAAGATCCTCAATGTGTAATATTTTAATAACTCCAAATTAAGTAAGGTTTAAGGTTGGGGCCTTATAGTTGGTATCAGAGGTCAGTTTAGATAACTTTAGAGTTTATGGTATTCTCTAGGAATATGTGACATTGCCATAATGGTTAAGATTTTAGAAAGAGTCATAGTTTATGATAAACTGAATGAGTAAGTATATCATAGTGTTAACCTTCCTCATTAGTACATGATGGATTTGTTGATATACTCACACTAACCTTTCTATTTTTAGTGAATGTATGGATCTAGTAGGCACCAAAGAGACAATTGGTTTGAAGGAAACTGTGGTGGTTCTCTGTTTAAGATACTAGATAAAATGGGGGATTCAATGAGGAAACTCATGGTTGTTCTAATCCAACTATCAAGGAGTCATGATCAACCACTTGAACCTTGGTATGTTCTGTAATGCATTATGTACGAGATGACCAATCGATGTGGAAGTTCAGGTAATAATTATAAAGGTAACCATTAGAGTTTATATGATCCTTACTTTTGAGGCAATTATGGGTTATTATATGATATGCTGGAAAATGAATGGCATGATATAAACTTGAGGTTAAAATATGTTATGATCATTTTTGAATATTTTATCTCATTTTGGGGAATGTTTTAAAATTATATAGTTTTGGAAAAAGGACAACACACAGACCGTGTGACTACCCGTCGCGTCAGACAAAGCTGTGGGAATCTAACCCACAACCAAAGTGCGATTGGTATTTATCGCCTACCACTGGACTACGTAAAGTCCCTGGTTAGTTTGACTGATTCTTTTTAGTTATACGATTTTATGAATTAAGAGTAATTTGATTTTGGGTTATTTATGAAAATGATTAACCTATCATGGAGGATATGTGATTAGGTTAATTACTTTTCAATACGAGACTTTAGGAACAACTGATGTTATTTGGAGATAAATGTTACGATTTAACTTGGAAGACTATGTGACTAAATCCTTAAAATATTTTGGGTTTCAATATTAGTTTGGTTTACTTTTGTAGAATTTGATGGACAAATTGATTATATAATGGTCCTCATTGAACTTTGGGTTTTGTTGGACAAATTTTGGAGATTAAGAATAGATTTTCTTTTTAAAGGGTTATCCTTTTCTGGATTATCTGACCTTGTACTAACCTTTTTGGTTTTGGTTTTGGTTAAAGCCTAAAGACATGGGAAGTATATAGTTCTCTTTGGTGGATTAGGTGATTCTCTAGAAGTTGATTATAGTACTCTTAATGTGAACAAGTCTTCTTAAATACTCGCCTTTTGGAAAAAATATGAGTTTGATTAAGGAATCTAGTAAAAGTTTAAAGTCAACATGATAAGTGATTATATTTCCTTATGAATAAATTCCTCAATAAAAAGTAACTTAAAACATAAATGTTTTCTATTAACTTTTTCAACTGGGGAATCGAATACCGTTTAACCCATCACAAGTTTGGATTTTCTTATGGTTAACTTTCTCCTAGACATGTTTACTATCACTCTCCCTCAAGAACATGACCCTTTGCTTTTTCTTCTATGTCCATGTTTTTCTACATGGAATCCAAGTATGGGTTAACTCATGTGACCTCTGTACTTATCTTCCTTTATTTTAAAGTGATTGTTTTACCGACTCATGTTCTGATGTGGGACTTTCAAGGATGTTTCCAAGCTAAATTTTAAAAATTGCGAGGACGCAATTCTCAAAAGGGGGAAAGGATGTAACACCCCAGGTAAATAAAGAATATGACATTTTCATATTTATCCAAATTTGTGAATAAAATATTAATATTACTTTAAAGGGGATGCTATGCTCGATGGCGTACCCAACACGCAACAACGAGTTTCTTGGGAATCTTACGTTGCACTCTAATAATAAAATAATATTATTTTAAATGGTAGTTAACATGTAGCCCTTTTATAAGAGGGAATTGATAGAAATAAGTAAAATATGATTATATATGTTTTTAAATGTTTTTACATTTATCCAATAAAAGATAAAGGCTTAAAATACGGAAAGAATTCAATTTTAGGCGTATATGCCCTAGTTTTCACTAAAGGTTCACTTATCGCCTTTTGATGGAGAACCGTCATTAAATTTTGTTTTGTTTACTCTTATACATTCTATTGGACCAAATAAAACTCTTCTTATGAATTGAGACATCAAAATTTACTTTCTATAAATTTTTGGTATCTTTCCGATAAAGTTCATTTTTTAATGAATAGTGTAAAATGTTGTATTTTAATTCAAAACCTCTTTTTAATCTAATTTATTTATATGATTAGATTATCTTTTGAATTGGTTTTAAATTGAAATTATAATATATTTTTACCGTTAAATCCAATAGTTGTCGTTGGAATTAATTTTACTTTGAAATCAGACTTAAACTAGTGTAAATCTTTTGATACTTATTGTTTCATAAAAACACGCTATTTGCTCTGACCGCGGGAATTAATTATTAAATAAATTAATGTGACTTATATGTTTTGAATTGTGTAAAATAGACTTAATTTTTGAATTTGGAATATCAAATATAGCTTAGGGTGAATTTTTGGGATTTTTCTTAAAAACTTCAATTTTTGATGATTAGTGAAACCACTAAGTGGTACTTATAAAAACTGATTTTTTCATTTAAATGAAATTTTGCCATATTTGTGTTTTTAATTTCAAAAATAATACATACATGGTTGTCATTAAGAAGTAAAATGTGGTTCAATGGTATAAAAGTAATTTTTTGGTTAATAGTAACTTATTAAGTTTTTAATCGCGATTAGAGGTAATTAGTGTAGTTTATGGTAAGAATAATGTTTTAATAAACTGAAATGAACTAGACACATGTCCTACCCTAATTGGATGTGTCATGGCCGACCAAGAAAATCCATGGGTCAACTTGGGGACCACATGGAGCCACTTTGGTTGGGAAATGACATAAATATCTTTTTATTTAATGTTAAAGTAAAAATGACACAAACATGAAATGTTTTACTAAAACAATTTTTACATGGGGTTATACAAGTCATATGTTTTACTATAAATAGTCATTGGAAAGATAAAAAGATTTCCTAAATCGTAGAATTTATTTTAAAATTTTTAGACATTAAATTAATTAAATTATTTATGACATCATGATGATGCAGCGATGACCTCATTATTTAACGATTTAAATAAAATGGAAAGATAATGTAATATATAAGCCCTACACATGTCCAAAACCTATTGGATGAGTGTATTTCGAGACCTTATCACCTTATCCTCGAAATAAATCAATTTGGGACCTTCAAAATCTGAAACTCTCTTGAAAATAAAGTAACATTTTGTAACTTTACAAGAGTGCCCCTCCTCTCCTCTTATAAAAGGCCCCCACCTCTACCTCCTTACCCACACTCCCAAAGCCTTTGGCTCGGCCAACCCCTTCCCATTTTGTCTCTACACTTCCCTATATTACTCCTTGAAGCCTCACCTTGGGAAGAAGGCTTTCCAAGTAAGCCTTTGAGCTCAAACTAATAAGAGTTACCCGATTTTAAGGTAATGTCTTCACTTGTGTCCTTTTGTTTCATTTTGCTTCTCCAACCCCATATATTATTTTTATTCATTTATTTTGTAACAAATCCAGTATATTAAATATACTAGGGTGTTTTTATAAGAAGTATTCTAGCTACACTTACACACACCTACATCAAATGGTTAATCAACATACTGTTTCTATGGATGGAGAATTTCTGCCTCACGAAACGATGATTGTTCAACATTATTCTAACACCTTCAAAGGTGGCCATTAAGATGAAACTATATTTATATATGATATATGATATTTTTATGTTTTAATTAAGCTTCATTATTTTTCATTTATGGCATACCTTTATGGTTTCCATTATGGGTAAACGCGATATCTTCATTTAAGGAAGTGTGGACTACCGCCCCCTCAAAGTGATTTGATTCGTTAATACCATATGTGGTACATATAAAGGATATATTTAATGATATTATATATGATACCACACTGGAATTAAAATAATATTATGTATCATTATGTTTTAATTCCATTAAATATGAAATAGAATTGGAAGTAGCGTTCATGCGTACGTACGGCTTACCGTCTCCATAAACGGTACATTTCATTTCTTATCTCAAAATGTTATGTAATATTATATGTACATATATATAATGGATATATATGTAATATATTATATCTAAATTATTGATATCATTCTGGAATTATAACATATATATATATCTCTCTCATTTTGTTTTAATTCCATTAATATGACAAAAAAATGAAAGTAGCGTTCATGCGTACGTACGGCCTACCGTCTCCATGAATGGTGCTTTTCGTTTTTTTATCTCCAAATGATATGGAATAGTATAAAATAAATATTTAATGGATATATATGATATTTTAATCATTAATAATATTCTGGAAATTATTTACTTATAACTACATGGGCAATCTTTTTTCAAACAAGTTCATTTTTGACTCATGTACCAAACATCGGCAAAAACATCTGATATGAACTAACATTATTAAACAATTGTTATAACATTATAATATGTGATATGAACTGAATAATAATCTCTAAAGGAGGTACTTAGTCAATTATTAATTGACCAAAGTTTATTATTCAGGAATATAAAGAAACGAACAAGACGAGTTGGACTTGAGGTAAGGGATCCTACTCCTCTCTTTCTTTTTTAAGTACACTCTTTCATGTCATTCCTTTTAAAGCTCATATTTCTTGTTATTGGGATGTTCTTTTATATTAATATTACTTTAATTTTTATTTTCATGTGATGAGAGACCCCATTCTCTCTCATCAATCCATTTTGAATGTTTTGAGTGGCGCCGTTAGGCTGTAGAATATTCATAAGAGATCTAACCTCTCTCTTTCTTTTTAAGTACTCTCCTTTATGTCACTTCTTTTAACCTCCTATTTGTTATTTTGGGGGATGTTATTTTATATCCATCTTTCTATAAACTTTATGTTAATATTATGAGATACCCTATTTGATCTCATCAATCCATTTTTGTAAGTTTTATGTGGCGTCGTTAGGCTGCCGAGTTTTCGTAAAGGATTTTTCATCTCACTTTTATTCCTGTGAGATTTATGCTACATTTTCCACAATTTACTTTGAGTGGTGTATGTACTTCCCATTATTTTACTCATTGTGTATTATACTTTCTTTTATGAGTATTTACATAAATGTTTTATTGTCCTTCTTCAACGAGGTGTATGTTTCGAAAGATACCCATGTTGGTAAGGGAACCTTTCACCCTCCTCTTTTTAAAAGACTTCTTTTGTTGGGTCTTTTAATTTACATTTTGTTATGTTGGGATATGTTCCCATATATCCTTATTGATGTAAATTTTATGTCCAAGTGATGAGATACCCTTTTTTTCTCATCAACTCATTTTGATGTGACGCCATTTGGCTGCCAAGGGAACTTCTTAACCCAAGTTGGATTTCTTTGGATTCAACATGTAGTTATTGAATATGTCATCCTTTGAATATGTGTGAATGACATTTTATTGTTTTACACTTAATATCCACATATATTGGGTGTATTTATATTTGTCACACATAATTTTCAGATTGATTTATCCTTAATTTAAGGATACCTTCTTTATAAGGGATTTCATCGCATTTTACATATCTATTGAGACTTAATTGTTGTTATGCACCAATTCACTCTTATATGGTGTATAGACTGTACTTTGGAATATTATATCATGAATCCATTTATTGTCATGATATTATAATGTTCTGATTAAATGTTATTCCTCAATTAATGTATTCAAGTGTCTCTAATTTTGGTAAAAACCCTTTAACCAAAATATCACTTTAAATGTTTTAATTATTTGTTCTTATTAATATCCATGTTTTCAAAATGGTTTTAAGGATTTATTTATAAGGATATTAATGGTTTAAAATTTTAAAATCTTCAAGGTGTTATGGGACACTTTGATTCAAAAATATCTTTATTAAATGTTTTAAATGGTTTTGGAAGTGGTTTCTCTTTGAATGGATTCATTATTTCAATATACTAAAATGTTATATTGTGATTGAAATGTGGAAATGTTATTTTTCTTGTATGAATGTTTTATGTGATACGTATATGTTATGGTTCTTGGGAATTGTTATGAAAACGGGTGGTTCCGTGATAAACTAAGGGCGGGTGAGCCCGATATAGCTCTCCAATGCATTGGGTAACGTGAAGGAGTGAAAAGTTAAGGTTTCTCCGAAGAGATTTAGGGAATATACTGTGATGGGTATTACAAAACGTAACCAAGAGGGTTACTCCGTACGTAAGAATGTTATGAATGCCTCAAGTTACCTTTTATGTCTTATGATTCCTATGATTTATTCATTATTTTATGATGTATGTTAAAGTGCTTATGTTTTATGGGTAAAGTATGATTTCATTCTTATGTGTACATGTACTCATGTTTCCTTTCCATATTTTTATATCCCTTACTGAGATTTTTATGCTCATCCCAAGTTTTTGAAAAGTTTTTCACAGGTCAAGGGAAGGGTACATTATGTGATGATAGTGTCAAGGATGTGTCAAGAAAGAATCCAAGTTTTATTTTAACTATGTTTCTGTTGATTGGAAGAACGAATACTGTCTTTTATGTAACCACTTTGTTTAAATGTGGAATGTAATGCAATTTTCATGATCCAATTCTATAAAACTCTAAATCTGAAAAGATCCTCAATGTGTAATCTTGTATTAACTCATGATTAAGTAAGGTTTAAGGCTGGGGCCTTATACATTCAATAATATCTAACTACCAACATCTTCCTTGTTTAAACATTGGTATTTGAGAGTTCTAAAAAGTTTAATTAATTTAATGTAATGGTAACTCAGTTTGATATTTTTTATCATTTATCTAAATTTCTTGAGTCTTGTTCAGATATTTTTTGAGTATTTGCTCTGGGATGAAGTCTTAATTTTCTTTATCATTTCAGTAATGTGGTGTATGTTTTGGTTTATGAGAGTATTCATTCGTTAAATTATCACTGGAGGTGTATTGGATTTGGGTGTGAACCATGGGAAACGAGTACATCATGGTTTATATGTTGGGTTTGGTTTATTTATATGGACTAGATATTTCATTCATAGGTTATAATTTTTGACGGTTTGGAGAATTTTCACACCCATATTATCAATTCCCTGATTTGTTATGAATTTATTTTTTCGTTTATAGTTTTCCCTTGGTTTTTTGGTGTTCTAGGTTCAAATAATTAATAATTATTGTGTTATTGATCTATATTGTTGTTCTTATGTTCTTGTTTGGTAATTGGAATATTTATTTTTCAAAGGGATGGTAATATTTTTAGGTTGTTTTTAGTTGGATATCTTACACTTCTAGTTCCACCACATGTGGGTATGTTGTTCATGTTGTTTGTAATCATGTGTTGGATGAGTTTTGGGGTTAAAATAGTGCCTTTTGGGGAATTTTTCTCCTCTATACTAGGCCATGAATTCACACTAGGTTAACCCCATTTCCCCCCTTGTATTTTAAGGAATAAAATCAGTTATTGGGTGGCCAGAACAGGCCGCACTTTTTTGGTTGCACGGTTTACTAAACTATATAGCCAAACATTCAAGGTGTCTAACACATTAAAATTTTAGTTGTTTTGACCATTTTATATTTATATAAGTTAACCAAATATAGCCCTTTATTCCCCATTCCATTCCCTACCTCCATGAAAATTCCCCAAGATCTATCACCCTCTATTAAAAATCATATTTTATGGGAGAGTTTATGGGGGAAAATAAAAATCATGAAATTATGTCTTCCTCTGTTTCATTTTCTCCAACTCCTTATGGTTTATCCACCATTTCCCGAGTTTATATAATATCCATAAACTAGGGTTTATACCTAGGTTTTAACCTTGTGTATTTTTGATTAAATATTTTGTAATAGGACTTTATTTCACTTATTTGTGGTGTGGTGGTGGTGTGATTAATGTTTCAGACAACAGTTTAGAGTTTTTGGAAAAAATGGTAGGTGATTCCAAGAGTATGAATTATTATATGAGTTTGTTTTTTTAATTTATATCTTTATAATGATTCACTGCCATATTTTTGGTTAAAAAATTATATTTTTTTATTATTTTTTAATTGGTGGGTATTTAAGTGGAATTATTGTGAAAAGTGAATATTTTTTGGTGTATTCTCGGTTGTATTCATTGGGGTTGTTTTATGACTCATGGAATAGTTTATTAAATGATATTATCGTATCTAGTTGAATTTTTTTGAGATATTGGTATTTTTTTGGTCTTCAAAGTGGTTTTTTATAAGTTTTTTTCGTGAAAAACATGGTTACACTCATTGGATTTGTTTTTGTGATGGTTTTAAATGGTTTCTTGATATATGTAAGAGGAGAAACATGGTTGGAACACTATTTTGGTAGGAGTGTAATTTTTTAATGGAATATTTTAATATTAAAGGGATGTTATGTGATATGTACTATCTTTTAATTGTTTTGTATAATTTTATAAATTATATGATGAAGTTTGAAAAATAGGTGAAACGTGTCGTGGGATTTTTTTGATTTGAGTAGGATTTCAAAAAATAAATATGAATGAAAAGGGGTATCATGTGACATGTTGTTGGTATGTTAGGTGGGTGTGTGAATTGAAAGTGGTATTTCCATGTTAATATTCTATTTCATGGCTTGTGGAGATTTTTTTCATGCAAAAGGGAAATCTCAGGTATCTAGGTTGGTGGATGTGTACTAGTATTCTAGTGACCCCATGGGGTTTGGCCCATGTTTCAAATAACATGCTTGATGGTAAAAACACTAACTAAATCAATGATTATGATGCTATTGGGGGAACACTAGGTTATGGGTATGATCCCTACTAGGGGCATATGATCATGAGAGCATATATTTTTATGGTTACTTTCACCGAGTACGAGGTACCTGGGATCCACAGTGAACTATTGCCTATCTTTGTTATCCCATTGCTTGTGCTAATTCTATATTTTATATATACCATCAACATATGGTATGTAATTCTAATGAAATTAGGTATATTTTTCATTCTATTCAAAATTGTTGATTTATTTTAAATTATCCAACTCGAATGAAATTTTTATTTAATTTTTCAATTATTAAAAATTGTTACTAGCATTTATTGTTTACAAAACTTGCACGTTTATTGTCTAATAATGATGATCTCATTGAATATTTTTGTAGTGGAATCATATTGGGATTTTTCTCACACCCAATATTAACCATTTGGTTGATGTAGACATGCTTATTTTGTCGTAGGTTTGGGTAATGCTTTTAGTGCTAGTGGTTCGGGTTTCTAGCAGTCCTTCTTGGTAGACTGTCATGGATATGGATTGAGGGTGGGGCCCCTTACCATGAAAAGGTTCTTGGGCAGTCCGTTTTTGTTTTTTAATGGTCTTAAAACATTTTCTTATATTGTGTAAATAAATAATAAAATTTAGTAAAAATTTATTTGATTGAAAAATCCATTTTTAATGGGATTCACTTTTTTTATGTTTATAAACGTGGGTAAATAATTACCAAATTTAAATTATGATACCCGAGATCTTGTGAAAACACGTGGGGATTGGGAATATCTTTCAATACTTCCCACGGTCTTGTTTGGGTTCCATTTTGATGGAGACATGATTTAGTTCATGACATTGTATATATTTTTCTTTTTAAAAAATATTAATGATTCAATAGGATGTCAAATATCAAATTATGGTCATGGAAGAAGAAATGTCACTATCACCGTATAATATAATAACAAAACAATCATTTTATTATTTATTAATACAAATAATATAAATTTTTTTCTTCAGATAGCAATTGGAATAAATTAAAAAAAATAAAGGGTTTTATTATAAACCGTATAAATTTAGGTGATGTATTTTATCGAAATTTACCTCAATGAAAGCGGATTCAAATTAAATACCTTAAATTGTGTATGAATCATCATGTAAAATCATTATATTCGAAAATAATAAAAATATGATAACTTATAATTTCTTTACAACCTCTAATTAGTCTTCTTATATCACTTATTTCCATGTTATAAGAATTACATAATTTTGTATGTTTACATCAGACGTTCAGTTAATATTCGGTACTTAATTCGAAAATGAACATGGATTAATGTAAATAGTACATGTGGTCATTAGTCCATATTCTCCATAATAACATTCATAACATTATAATCAATTTAATATATCAGTAATAATTGTTAATTTAAACCATTAATTTATGATATGAAAAATGAACAACGTTATAATCATGGAAAGGGTAGGTTTTACATATGCATGATTGAAGTTTCAATTCATCATTTGATCATTATTAAAATCATGAAATAATTATTTTATCATTACAGAATGATCATAATATAATTAAAATAAAAAATAATAATTTAAATATTAATATATATATATATATATATATTATACAAGTGATATGGTTAATAAAATCTATTCACATCGCCTCATGGAGGTGATAGTTCACATGAATGCACGAACGACCATATCATATTTATTTGAAAATAAATTAATAACATAATAGATATATCATTCTATTATAATGTTAAATATGTCATAAAAATATTATAAAAACATTAATTCCATCATTATGTCTAGTCTTAAGAGAAGATTATGGAAAACAAATTATATATATTCGTGGTGGTGACAGTTCAAACGTACGCAGAAATTATTAATTCCATTCACATTTAATGGAAGTGGAGATTTATTTAGGTGTTGATATGAATAATATAACATCTAAGTATATTATGTATAAATGAGTTATTCTTTATCCAATAAATATAAAATTGGATGGATTGGGAAGAGGTAATAATATAAAATTACTAAATGAAAATGATACATCTTCTCCAGATGATCACCTTTGAAGAAAACCTTAACACCTCTAAGAAAGGTGTTCTAACTGTACTATTGAATAAATATTGTAAATAGGGATTTTAGTATTTTTTTGGTTATATCTTTCCCAAAAAATGGTTCTCGAAGTGTGAATATTTGAGAAGAGTTGGTACCTTTTTATAGAAGTGGCACCCATAGGAACTCTTAAAATATTAAGTTGATATAAATTAATGATTTAATAAAAATGACTCCAGCCTAAGTTAAATAAATGATAAAATGACTATATTTATAAATCTTCTCATACATTAATTTTTAGAAATGTTTGTATTTTATTTTAATCCTTATCTTTTTGGTTTACACTTAACTTTTTTCTTTTAATTTTAAACGCTGTAAAGACATTTTAAATATCAAGAGGGTATAAGATTATTGAAATGGGGTCAATTCCCCTTAATTAGACACATTATCAACTTTTATACATCATTATAAAAACATATTAATTCTATAATATTTTAAGGATTAATATATAATTTAATAAATTATTTTTTTTATAAAAAATCAATAATGTTAGTTTTGACACTACTCAATTTTTTGAATGTAAATAAAATCCAAACAGAGAGAAAAATTCAAAAAAAGTATATAATATATTTATAAAATCTCATAGTCACTTATAAAATTTTCTTAGGGCATCAAATATTTAATATTATATTTATGTTAATATTATTAATATCATTTATTTTATTTTCCTTTAATAAATCTATTATTTCATCATTATAGTGTCATTATTAAATTTAATTATTTATAACCAAAAAAATTATAAATAAATTACCCAGACGTAGGTTTCCTTTTTTATATTTATAATAAATATCTATTACTTAATATATCAGTTATATATGACTACATTAAAACTATATTATTAATAAGATATGTGTTTATGATATTTTTATTTTTACTTTACAAAAATATTATTAATGCCATAATCACACCCATTAAGTTTAAAGGCCAAACATTCGGCCAAATTATTATTTGGTTCGTCCATAACTCATAAAATATTATTATAACAAGTTTCAATGCATCTTTATATTGTTGTAATATTTTTATTACCCTTATTTACCATATTTACCTTTAATTGTGGTACATAAAATAAAAAAGTTATTATTCACTAAATATTATTTTGATATTATTGGAAAATATTTTTTAAACATATTAAAAAAATTAAATTCTTTTTTTAAAATTCAATTCATAGTAGTTCAAAAATAAAATTTAAAATTATTCCTATTTTTGGAATGAGAAAACAAGTTTAAACATTCAAAAGTTCATATTTTTTTATATATAATATTTATTTAGAATTTCATCCAATGAATTATATGGGATTAAAATAAAAATAAATCATCAAATAATACATTAAAACCATTTAAAAGGACAATATAACAGTTTAAAAAAGTACACAAAAAATTAGTTTTGAATTTAAATGTAGTATTTAAAACTATTCATGAAAAAAATTAAAATTATCAGAAAATCACCAAAAAATAAACCTATGTAAATTTGGATGTCCCTATACCAATGAAGAAAATTTATTTTTTTATATAGATCCTGTAATTGTTTCAAACGAAGATTTAAATGGGTTCACCATTAAAATGTGCCAAAACTGTATTTTTAGAAAAACAATCATTTTATTCCTAAAATTGTTTTGTACTTATATAATGTCTACAAATCATATAAGATAATTTTAGATATTGTATTAAATAAATATTTCATTGATATAATCCAGAAAGAGTGAATTTAATATTTTACAAACACAATTATTCTCACATTAATTATTTTTCCTAAAAACACATCATTTATATTTAATTGGTTTTTAAACACATTTCTAGTTAATTTTCAAACCAATGATTAATTATAAAAATATTTTTAAACCAAATTTTCATAATTTATTTAATATTTTTCATTTCTACTATTCTAATGGCTTTGAGATAACTCCATCTTAGAATAATAATTCTAATAATAAATTATTTTTGGTATAACTCAGTCTTCTGTACAATGTATGATTTCCAGGAAACTCATTTTTCGGTGATGGGTATTCTATCTTACATAAAAACCCTTTTAAATGAAAATTACGATCCAATTCATATGTATTAACAATATAAAAATGTATTATTCTATAATTACTAATAATGTTAATGTTTATGTGGAGAATTTTTTCTCAACAATTTATCATTTATATAGTTACAACCAGCTGAGTATTAAAAAAACTGACATTAAAAAAACATCATTTTAGAGAATGTATGACAATTATGAGTACAATTTAATTCAATTTAGTCTAACAACCTATCCTCATGTACATATATATTTTATGAACAATATCATCCATGAGTATCTTGATATCTCCATGGTGATATTTGTGGATGATATCCTTGTGTACTATCAACCTAAGGAGGATCATGTCCAAAATCTAATAATTGTTCTAGAAATGATTATAAATCAATGACATTATGAAATGATATCAAAATGTTTTTTCTAGATTCTAGAAGTGGTGTTATTGGGACACATAGTATTAGGACATTGTATATAAGTGGATCCTAAGAAGATGGAATGAAACGCACGAACCTAGTTACATAGATTCGGTGCATTATTACATAACATTGGAATGATCAGAAAAAAAATCAAGTCTCTAAATATTGATTAGTTTAGTTGCCCTGTAAATACTAGATAAATTCACAAGTTTTACATTATAATATAAAATGAAAAACTAAACCGACATAGTCTTCATAGGACACACTCATATCCCTTAGAATATCCCTGCGGGCCAGTCATAATAAACTTCTCTACATCCTGGGAAAAATAAAACATAGAAAGGGGTGAGCTCATATTCTCAGTAAGGATAACAATATAGCATAACCCTTTATAAATAATCCTTAAATTTTAATAAAATATAAGACTAAAACAAAATCATTTTAAACTTGAACTTTTTCAAAATATGGAAAAGATAAAATCAAATAATTCCACTTACTTATTTCCATGGATATTCTTCTAGTTTAATGATCACATGAAATATCAATATCCACATTCATAATGATGGAATGCATAATTCCAGACATCATAACCACATATTCAAGGCCTTGTGCCAAGGAAACAAATAAGATTCTATCAAGGACTTGTTCCAGGACACTAGTGTGTCTCAGTAGTCCTAATGATGCATCAAGGAGCTATAACATGATCTACCAATAACTTACTAAGTCCAATTAATTCCTCATATGAAAAAGTTTAAACATTAAAAATACATTCGTATTAAAACTAGCATACAAAATGTCAATACTTTGTCTATAAACCATGAATGGTGTAAAAATAACATATCCACAGTAGAACATATCACAGAACCATCAATTCAATATGGAAGTTTTGTATCATAATAAATGAACATTGAATAATTTTAAAATCCATCAAAGGATATTTATATAGATGAAATCAAAAAAAAATAGAGAAATCTCCCTTTATATTTCAAAATCATTTAAATTTCATATAATTATAAAAGAAAAAATTTATTTTGAAAATATTCTTATAATCTTGTGATGGAAGCTTCGATGATTTATAATGGCAAGAAATAGCCGCACACGCTATATAAGTAAAAAAAAATTTTTACATTAATTATTTTGAAAAGGTCAAAAGGTATGTTTGTTTGGAAAAATATAGAAATATTACATTCAAACTGTATGAACCTAGACCTTATTTTCAGGTATGTTTTCTTTTTCTGGTCGTTTTTTAGAAAAAGATAAAATTATGGAGTTCGTGCAGGGGCGAACAGTTGGCACACGGTTAGTGCACGGTCTGAACAAACCATGTGGCCAACTCAGGAAACCATGCAACACTTTACAGTGGGCTCTGAATAGGAAGCACATGATTTTTCAAACCGTGCGGGCAAGACATGTGAAATCCCTGGATGAGACAGTGGTAACCGCATGATTGGTGCACTATTTTCCAAACCGTGCGGGGTAACCTTGCGACCACTTAATGTTAGGGTTTTTAATTCACGGGCCACTCAGTATTTCTCATTTCTTCTCCTAACTCTCTCCCACTCGAGCCTCAATTGTGATTTTTCGGTTCTCAAAGGTTGAAGGTGCTCCTCAACTCGTTTTTGAGTCCAATCGAAGGGGTTTCTTGGTGGATTGAAGGTGGTTCTTCTAGGGAAATTCCATCCTCTTGGTTTCTCCTTGTTTTTCCCATGATCTTCTCTTACCTCTCTCTAGGTTTTTTAGATCTACATCTGTTTCATTTAGATTTAGTGTTGGGTTTGACTAGGGTGTTGATTTTAAGGCTTGTGGAGGATAGAGAAAGATATTTAGAGTGGTCTTTCATGAAGCGGTTTCCCATATTTTTGGGTGCGGTTTATTGTGGATCGTTTTATCCATAACCCTAAAGGTAGGTCGTTTGTGACTTTCCGTTGAAAGTCTTTGAGTATTATGAGCAATTGTGACAATACGCTTCAAGGGGGTATTGTGTGTTTAACGTTTTACCATTGTGTTTATCCTTCCATGCTTGTAGGATTTCATAGAGTTTGATTGGATACGAATAGGGTTGAATTGCTATGCTTTAGATTTTTTTCCCACGCATGTCCTGTTTCCGACCGTTTGGTCCTGTTTTGCCTATTTCTCATGACTAGTGATTGTATGACGGACAATTGTTTTTCTGATATACTGTTGAGCTGTAGACTGTTTAGCCATGTAGTTTGTAAGGTTTACCTTGACCATTTTGCATTGTTATGCTCATTGACTTGCATAGCGTCGTGATAACCTATTTTTGTAGACTATAATGGGATAGATAGAGTGAGCTTCCTCAGATAGTCTTTGGGTATTATAGACTATAAGGGGATATATTTAGTGAGATTACTTATAGAGTCTTTGGCTATTATTGACTATAAAGGGATAGTCCGAGTGAGCTTCCTCAGAGAGTCTTTGAGCATTATAGACTATGAGATGATAGACCGAGTGAGCATCCTCAGAGAATCTTTGTTTACTTTGAACTACCTTGACCAATACTAGACTATAGGAGTAATTGACTGAGAAAGCTTCCTCAGAGAGTCTTTGAATAACATTTTATACAAGTGGAATTGACTGGGTGAGCATCGTCAAAGATTCCTTGACCTTGGATCTATAAGGGGAATTGACCGTGTATGCTTCCTCATAGAGTCCATGAATACCTTAGGATATAAGGGGAGTTGACTGTGAGTGCTTCCAGAGAGGGTCTTTATGAATTCGTATGACATAACCAGAGGGCCTAGGTTGAGTGTATTTCTCAGAGGGTTTCTTGTACTTTTTAGGTAGGACCAGATGGGATGGAGGAGATTAATTCCTAGAGGGTTACCTGTTTCTGCATAACTTCTCATTAGTTGTTGCTTGATATTTGTATTGTGGATTGTTTACTGTTAAACATGTTCATGTTTACTACATTATATACTTTTACCTGCCATATATTCACTGACTGTTAGACATAGATGTTTGGGTGGTTTCCTACTAGGATTTAGACTCACACCCTATTTGGGCCATGCTTCTAGGCTCAAGTAGATTATATTGTTGCTGTTATAGATAAGGGAAAACACCATTTCACTTCAGGTACATGACTTGCTATAGAGCTGGAGAGCATGAGACCAAGCCTTGGCTTGCGATACTGAAGAGCTTTTATCTTTTTATTTTTTACATGGTTTATGACTATTTTTATTCATCATTGTGACTTTTTTTGCTGTTGTCTTAGATATATGTATCATGGATCTTTTTTTATGCATTCCTCCATTTTTTATTATCTCAGTATTTTGTTGTGTACTTTTTTTGGATATTTACTACTTCCACTATTGTATGTTTGTTTACATCTACTGTGTACTCTGACAATGAGGGCATAGTTTCCCCACTATCATACTCATGGCCCTCGCTACTAGTTGGAAGCCTCTAGAGTTTGGGGATATACACTTGAGGCCATGTGACCAACTGGGTAAGGGGCTCCTCTGGGTGGCTTCTGAATATGGGACATTACAAAGTGGTATCAAAGGTACTTTTTAGTACATCATACCATACCAAAATAAATGGAAAGTATGAGCGTATGATTTCGGTGCTTGAGGACATGCTTCAAGCATGTATTCTGGATTTTGGAGGTTCTTGGGAGAGACATATACCTCTAGTGTAGTTTTCCTACAAAAATAGTTTTCATGCAACTATTCATATGGAACCTTACGAGGATTTGTATAGTAGGACATGTCGATCACCCTTGTGTTGGCTGGAGGCAGGAGAGGTAGCTCTACTGGAACCTCATCTTGTCCAGGAAACTACATAACATATAGAGATGATTTGGAAGAGGATGGATATTGTGCAGTTTCTTCCGAAGTTTTATGCTGATCTTCGGAGACAACCTCTGGAGATCGATGTTGGAGATCAGGTTTTTCTACATGTCACAGTGAGGATGGGGCACATAAGGATCATGAGACAGGGAAATCTTTTGTCGAGGTACGTTGGGACTTCTGAGGTGTTTTAGAGAGTTGGATCGGTTGCCTATCGGTTTATGTTACCTCAGAGGTACCAGGATATGGAAGACGTCTTCCACGTTTCACAGCTTCCACATTACTTTTCAGACCAGTCTCATGTCTTGCAACCTGAGAAGGTTCAGTTAGAGGTGGATTCCATGTTCGGGGAGCATCCTATCTAGATTGTCGATCATAGTAAAAAGATTCTCTATGGCGGGTTTGTTCCTCTGGTATGATTGATATGGAAGCACGATCGAGTACAGGACGATACTTGGGAGAGGGAGGCCGATGTATGAGCATAGTGGACAGAATTGATTTGGGTTTCTTCTTATGAGACACCTTGATAGAGAAATTCGGTGGTAAATTTATTTATGGGGGAATTTTGTAAGAACCTGGATCATCTTTTTAGTTATGTTTTCCTTTTATGGTTGTTTATGAGAAAAAGATGAAATTCTAGAGGTCGTGCAGGGGCACATGGTTGGCACATGGTTAGTGCACGGTCTGAAAAAACCATGTGATCAGCCCAGGAAATCATTCAACCCTTGACAGTGGGGCTCCACATGGGCAGCACACGGTTTGTCAAACCGGGCGGGCAAGCCATACGAAATCCCTAGGTGAGACAATGGAAACTGCATGGTTAGCACATGGTTGTCTAAACTGTGCGAGGTAACCGTGCAGCCACTTAATTTTAGGGGTTTTATGTCTCGAGCCATTTTGTATTTCTCATCTCTTCTTCAAAATATCTCCCACTCGAACCACACTTAGGATTTTGTGTTTTCAACGGTCTAAGGTGCTCCCCCGCTCGTTTACGAGGCAAATCTAAGGGGTTTATCGGTGGATCAATGGTGGTTCTTCTCGGGTAAGTCCATCCTCTTGGTTTCTCCTTGGTTTTCCCGAGATTGTCTCTTCCCTCTCTCTAGGTTTTCTTGATCTACAACTGTTTCATGTAGATCTAGTGTTGGGTTTGCCTTGGGTGTTGATTTTAAGGCCAATGGATGATAGGGAAATGGATTTACAACGGTATTTCATGAAGCGGTTCCTCGTATTTGTGGGTGTGGTTGATTGTGGATCGTTTTCTTTAGAACCCTAAAGGTAGGTGGTTTGTGCCTTTCCGTTGAAAGTCTTTGAGAATTATGTGAAATTGTGCCAATACCTTAGAAGGGGTACTGTGCGTTTACTGTTTTACCCCTTTGATTTTCCTACCATGATTGACGGAAAGCGTAGAGGTTGATTGAATATAAATAGGGGTTAATTGTTTTGCTTTATATTTTTTTCACATGCATGTCCTGTTTCTAACCGTTTGGTCCGGTTTCTCCTATTTTCCTTGCCTAGTGATTGTAGGATGGTGAGTTGTTTTATTGACATGTTGTTGAGCTGTAAACTTTTTAGCCATGAAGTTCTTAAGGTTTACCTTGGCCATATTGCATTTTTAATCTCGTTGACTTGCACAGGGTCGTGAAAACCTGGTGTTATAGACTATAAGGGGATAGACTGAATGATCTTCCTTAGAGAGTCTTTGGGTATTATAGAATATAAGGGGATATACCGAGTGAGCTTACTCAATGAGTATTTGTGTTTTCTATACTATAAGGGGATAGACCGAGTAAGCTTCTTTAGAGAGCCTTTGAGCATTAAAGAATACGAGGGGATAGACCGAGTGAGATTTCTCATGGAGTCATTGTTTACATTGAATTTCCATGAAATATCCTAGACTATAGTAGAAATTTACTGAGTGAGCTTCCTCAATGATTCTTTGAATGAATTGGGATATAAGGGGATTTGACTGGGTGAGCTTTCTCAGAGAGTCCTTGACGTTGGGGATATAAGGGGAATTGGCCATGTGTGCTTCCTTAGAGAGTCCTTGACTATCATAGAATATAAGGTGAATTTACTATGAGTGCTTCCTCAAAGTGTGTTTATGAATTTGTATGACTGAACCAGAGGGGCTAGGATGAGTGTACTACCCAAAGGGTTGCTTGTACTTGTTAGGTAGGACCAAAGGGGATTGATGTGTGTACGTTCGAGAGGGTTACCTATTTGTGTGTATCTTCTCGTTAGTTGTTGCTTGATATTAGAACTGTGGGTTTTTTACAATTCATCATGTTCCTATTTACTGCATTCTGTAATTTTACCTGCCATATATTCACTGATTGTTAGCCACAGATCTTCAGGTGGTTGCCTAATAGGATTTAGTCTCACACACTATTTGGGACATGCTTTTGGGCCCAAACAGATTATATTGTTACAGGTATAGATAAGGTAAAGCTCCATTCTACATAATGTACTTGATTTTCTATGGATATGGAGAGCATGGGACCAAGGTGAGGCTTGCAAGGATGTGGAGTTAGAGGGTCCATGATCCTGCCATTGATGAATATGATCCACTACAAAAGACTATCCATATCCACGACCCTGTGACCCTGCCTAACTACTCTGAGCTGATCTACCTTGTTGTCGCTGATAGCTAAAGGACTTTATTCCATGTCTGCGACCTCCACCATAGTCTGAATGGTAGGAAGAACTCCAGTTCCCATAAATTTGAGAAACTAGTGGGGATGCTCTTGTATGAGGATTCATAGATGAACCCCTATCACAAACTACTGGTTAGAAGATCTGACAGAAATGATGCAGATGGCCCATCTTACCGCAAGATCGGCACTCCATCGGATCTCTATGGCATTGCAGCCTAGTATGACTTCTCCTCCCGCACTGGTAGAACACCACCTAGCTACAAGAAGATGCATCTCGCCAACTATGATCTCCTCATGCAGACTCCCTGCAGGGTTTCCTACTATCAGTAGGAGGAATACTAACTCTGGATGTCGAACCTCTCTGGCTCACAGCTTCAGAATCCCTCAGATTGAGCTTTGTGATTAGTTCCTAGTTGACAATGGAGGATATCAAAGTCAACCTCAATATGATCACCTATGATTGAATGTCGTGCCTTAGACCATCCTCAAACTTCGGTGCAAGGAAGAACTCTTCACCTCCTGGAATAGTTGTGAAACATTGTACCTCAGTAAAGTAAGATGAGTACTCTATAACAGAAAGAGTACACTGCTCAAGACTCAGGAACACCTAGGCATGATCGCCTCTCAAGGTCTTTGGATAGAAGTAATAAAAGAAGATGTGATGAAACACATCCCACACCATTCTCTGTTTGATCGAGTGAAAATGAGGCATTTATCATATTCTGAAAGCCTAGTAATATGGGAATGTGTGTCAGGAGAGGACCCTATTTCTCGATAAAACATAGGCTAGGATGATATCTTGCATTTCCAGTGGCGCGTATGGGTGCCAGTATTTATACGCGAGGTGATGGTGCGGGACTTTAATCCCTTAGTTTGGGCAGTTCATCCGGGTGTCACCAAGATGTATGATGATCTATACTGTCAGTATTTGTGTCCAGGTATGAAGAGAAGTTTTCATGGGTTTTTCATGTGGTGTTCCACCTTTCTGCAGGTGAAGGAGGATCATCTACGACCAGAAGGACTTCTATAGTGGTTACACATTCCCGAGTGGAAGTGGAATGATATCTCTATGGACTTCGTGACTAGTTTTTCGAGGCCGCGTCGAGGGAATGATGTTGTATGGGTTGTCGTTGACAGTCTCACGATGGTCGTTCACTTCTTGCTGATCAAGGTGACCTTCAGTGTTGACCAGCTAGGACAATTGTACATCCAAGAGATTGTATGTATAAATGGGGTTCCTGGTCCATTGTTTCATACAGGGATACACATTTTACTTCTTGGGTCTTCCATGGGCTTCAGAATGCTTTGGGTACACAGGTACTTTTGAGTACAAGATACCATCCCCAGACAGATGGCATGTCTGAGCGTACGATTCAGGTGATTGAGGACATGCATAGAGCTTGTATTTTTGATTTTGGAGAATCTTGGGAGAAACATATACCTCTAGTGTAGTTTTCTTACAAAAATAGTTTTCAAGAAACTATTCATATGGCACCTTATGAGTCTTTGTATGGTAGGCCATACCAATCACCCTTGTGTTGGCTGGAGGCAGGAGAGACAGCTATCCTGGGACCTCGTCTTGTCTTGGAGACCACAAAACATATAGAGTTGATTCGGAAAAGGATGGATACCACACAATCTTGTTAGAAGTCCTATGTTGATTATGGTCGATGATATCTGGAGTTCAAGGTCAGATATCAGGTTTTTCTACGTGTCACACCGAGGTTGGGGCACAGAATGATCAGGAGATAGGGAAAGCTTTCTCCAAGGTACATCGGGTAGTTTGAGGTGTTGTACAGGGTTGGGCTAGTTGCCTATAAATTTTAATTACCTCATACATACCAGCCTATGCATGAAGTCTTCCCCATTTCATAGCTTCGACGTTACTTTTCATACCTATCTCATGTCTTGCATCCCAAGGTTGTTGAGTTAGAGGAGGATACCTCGTTCGAGGGGAATCCTATCCAGATTTTCGATCATAGTACAAAGTTTCTCCATGGCCGGTCTATTCTTTTGGTATGACTTTTATTGTAGAACGGGCGAGTATAAGATGAGACATGGGAGAGGGAGGCTGATGTATGAGCACAGTGGCCGAAATTTTTTGGGGTTTATTCTTCTGTGCCTCCTTGATAAGAAAATTCGGGGACAAATTTATTTAAGGGGGAAAGTTTTTAATATCCCAAACCTTCTTTTCAGGTATGTTTTCTTTTTATGGTCGTTTCTGATAAAAAGAGGAAATTCAATAGGTCATGCAGGGGAGCACGGTTTCCACACAGTTGGCACACGGTCTGAACAAACCATGCGGCTAGCCCATGAAACCGTGAAACCCTTGACAGTGGGCTCCGCATGGGCAACGCACGGTTTGTCAACCCGTGTGGGCAGGCCGTGAGAAATCCCTAGGTGAGACAATGGAAACTGCACGGTTGGCGCATGATTTTCGAAATCGTGTGGGGTAACTATGCGGCCACATAATGTTAGGGTTTTTTATTCCAGGGCCACTCATGGTTTCTCATTTCTTATCCAAACTCTCTCCCATTTGAGCCTTACTTGGGATTTTGGGTTCGTAAAGGTTGAAGGTTCTCCCCCAGTCTTTTTGGAGGTAAATCGATGGGGTTTCTGGGTGGATCGATGGAGTTTCTTCTCATGTATGTCCCTCCTCTTGCTTATTCTTGGTTTTCCGTAGATCTTCTCTTCCCTCTCTCTAGGTTTTCTAGATCTACATCTGTTTCATGTAGATATAGTGTTGGGCTTTACTTGGGTTTTGATTCTAAATATTATGGATGATAGGGAAGGAAATTTTGAGCTGTCTTTGGTGAAGCTATTTCCCATATTTGTGGGTGCAGTTGGTTGTGGATTGTTTTCACTGTAACCTTAATGGGAGGTGGTTTGCACCTTTCTGTTGAATTTTTTTGAGTATTATGTGCAACTGTTCCTATACCTTTGAACGAGTTATTGTGATTTTACCATTTTACCCCTGTGTTTTCCCTTCTATTCTTGTAGGAATTAATAAAGGTTAATTATATATTAATAGGGTTGAATTGATATGCTTTAGATGTTTTTCCCATGCATGTCTTGTTTCTGACCATTTGGTCTTGTTTTGCATGTTCTCCATGCCTAGTGATTGTAGGATAGAGAGTTGTTTTTCTGACATGTTGGTGAGCTTTAGACTATTTATCCATTTAGTTATTAATATTTACCTTGGCCATATTGCATTGTTATGCTCATTGACATCCACCGGGCCATGAGAACCTAGTGTTATACACTATAAGGGGATAAACTTAGTGAGCTTCCTCAGAGAGTGTTTGGGTAGTATAGACTATAAAGGGATAGCCCAAGTGATCTTCCTCAGAGAGTCTTTGGGTATTATAGAATATAAGGGGATATACTGAGTGAGCTTCCTTGTAGATTTTTTCAGCATTATAGACTATGAGGGGATAGACCGAGTGAGATTCCTCAGAGAGTCTTTGTTTACTTTGAATTACCTTGAACAATCCTAGACTATAGGAGGAATTGACTGATTAAGCTTCCTTAGAGATTTTAAACGACTTGGGATATAAGAGGAATTGACTGGGTGAGCTTCCTTAGAGAGTCCTTGACCTTGGGGCTATAAGGGGAATTGACCATGAGTGCTTCCTCAGAGAGTCTGTGACTACCATAGACTATAAGGGGAATTGACTGTGAGTGCTTCCTCAGAGAGACATTATGAATTCGTATGACTGGTCGAGAGGGGATAGGATGATTTTACCTCCCAGAGAGAATCTTGTACTTGTTAGGTAGGACTAGAGGGGATGGTTGTGTGTACTTCTCAGAGGGTTTCCTATTTATGCTTAGCTGCTCATAATTTTTTGCTTGATATTAGAGCTGTGGATTGTTTACTGTTTAGCATGTTTCTGTTTATTGCTTTCTATTCTATTACCAGCCATATATTCACTGACTCTTAGGCACAGGTCTTTGTGTGATTTACAACTGGGATTTAGTCTCACTCCATATTTGGGCATTGATTTTGGGCCTAAACTGATTATATTGATACAGGTATAGATAAGGGAAATCTCCCTTCCACATCAGGTACATGACATGCTATGGAGATGGACAACATGGAACCAAGCCTAGGCTTGTGATGCTGAGTAGCTATTATCTTTTTCTTTTGTACTTGGATCAACTGTTTTTATTCGTAATTTTGACTTGTTCGGCTATTTTCTGAGACATATTTATCATGCATCATTTACTATGCATTGCTCCAATTGTTTATTATCTAAGTCTTCTGATGTTTACTATTTTTGGATATTTTATGCTTCTGCTATTTCATGTTTGTTTACTTCCGCTGTGTACTATTCCAATGAGGGAATTGTTTCCCCACTATCACACCCATGTCCCTCATTTCTAGTTAGCATCCTCTAATGTTCAGAGAAATGCACATGAGGCCATGTGACCAACTGAGTACGGGGCACCTCTGTGTGGCTTCCGGATCGGCGACATTACACAAACCAATTTATAAAAAGTAAAAAAAGGTATAATTGAATTTATCCCATAGTCAAGTAAATAGTAAAAAATTTTGGAATACATTATTAAGAAACATGGATGTGTATGATAATGAGGTCCCAGTAGATACTTATATAAACATCTTCAGATAATAAAGAGATTGAGAAATTAACCCTTACCTTGTACTTTTCCTTTGTCGATGGTACGTTAACCTCCTGTATAACAGATGAATAATTTTTATTTAATTATAAATGAACTATATACTTAAATATGATATCATATATGATCTTATAATATTTCTTTGGTCATGATATTTCAGTATTATCATCGTTTCGGGTGGTAACTGATTTTTTTTCCTTCATATGATTTGTTATGTAAGTAATGCTTGTGATGGATATGATTTATCTTATTCATATTTATAATTATATTAAATCATTAAATGTTATTTTTAATCATCAACTCAAAATTATTATTCAATGGATGCGATGGGGAATGAATCTCATCGCGTTCGTGGAGACAGTAATCCGTATGTATGCACGGGTGACAATATCATTATGTTTTTATTAAAATCATATATAATTGGATGGTATATCATATATACAGAATTATTATCATGTTATATTTATTATTTATATCTTTTATACTCATTATTATACCCATCCTAATGATGATGTATCTGAATAACAAGCTTGAATAACAAGCTACACCACAATGTGGAGATGGTAATATGTACGTACGCAGGTATGGTGACTTTTTCATTTATATTATTGATATAATAATGAATATGGTTGTGAAATTTTTATAATAACATCACACTATATATATGATACTATATTTACTATTTTATAATGGAAACAATAATGAATGATTAAGTGGAATAAGAAAAAAACTTGAAAGATGTGATGAAATATTTACCTCTTCTTCAGGTTCTTCCTTTTGATTTGAACAAAAAAGATCCATTGGTTAAATTTATGACTAACGTAAGGCCTATAGAATGAAGGTATGGGTCTATAACCTCTCAAAAAATAGATTTTAGATAGGTTTAGGTCAACATATTAACCCTATCTTTTAGATTTAACTTTTATTTAAATAGTTTGACATTTACCATGTCTCTATGTATTTTTATATTATATGGTTAAGAAACATACTATAAACATCCAAGAGAACCCCAAGTTGTTCATTAATGATCTATATAATATTATTTGATCCCTTTGGCTGAATCTTATATATTTTTTGGAATAGAGAACCAATTAATAATATAATATTTTTTAAAAAACAATTTTATGTCAATTTTTACACTATTTGGTGTTTTGTTTAATTCATAATAGCATTACTAATTCGAAAAAAAATTCATTTTTTCAACCCTAAAATGTCATATTAACCTAAAAATTATTTTAATTCATTAAAAGTCTCAAATTAGTTTTATTTTGATATTTATAATATCTATTATTTTTATCTTTCATAAATAATGTAATTACTGCATCATCATTATTTCATAAATAAATTTATTTATGTAATGTATAAAAATTATAAATAAAATTCCATTATGTAGGAAATGTTTTGATAATTTTAATGAATATTTATAGTAGAATTTAAATTATTTATAACCATATATTAAAAATGGTTCAGTTATTAAACATTGATTTTAACTCTTCTTTTGAAAAAATAATAATAAATGTCCTAATATAATCCATGTGGACCTAAAGAATTATATTTTATTACTAAGGTGGTTTTAGGTAGAATTAACTTTATCCAATAGAATTAATACATGTGTAATTGTATAATAATATCATTTTTACAGTTAATTATCTTATTTACTTTTATCTATCAAAAATAAAAGTAAAAATTTATTATTCACCAAAAATTATTTTTATCTTACTGAACCAAGTATTACTTATTGATATTAACTATGTCACTCATATTTTTAATATTCATGTAACATAAGTGGTAGAATTATGTTTTTACAAATTTTGAAATTGTCTTAGGAGATGGCTAAAAGACGGTAAACAATTTGATAAAAAAATTTATATCTAAACATATTATAAAATGACTCTGATGAATTATGTCGAAACAATATAGGTATTATGTATCAATTTCTTCATAATATTAATTTAAATAAAATAATTAAAAATTTAATTAAAAATTTGGTTTTAAATAATAACACAATGTTTTTCATTATTCATCAAAAATTGAAATTTTTCTGAAAAATATAAAAAATTCACCCTAAGCTAATTTTGATATTTCGAATCCAAAAATGAAGTAAATTTTGAAAGATAAAATTTATAAAATTTCAAAAAGTCAGTATTTCTATTCATAACGGCTATTTTTATTGGTTGTAGTGTGTTTGAACTTGAAGATGCGTACAATGCAAGCTATAGAATTATTCAATGGAAAACGTACTGTGGAAGCTTGGGGTGTTACATTATTTTATACATAAAATAATTTCATCCTAGATATTTTTTTATTATTACTACATAAAAAGATCCAGATGGTTCATCATCATAGGTTCCTCGGTTTCCCATGTTTCCTTTACCATTTTATGGTTTCTCCATATAAGATTTACCATATTACTAATTAGCTTTCTCATCACTTGTTCTCTGGTATCAAGAATTTCAATAGGATCTTCATAATAAGACAGATCGGGTTCCAGTTCAATTTCATCATAGGTGAGTACATGCATTGGGTCATACATGTATTTTCTTAACAGTGATATGTGGAACACTTCATGAACATTGGAGAGGCTTGGCAGCACTTCCAAATGGAAAGTACAACGATAATTTTTTCTAGAATTTTTAAAGGTTTGATGTACGTAGGACTCAATTTACCATTCCTACCAAATCAAATAACTCCGTTCTATGAAGATACCTTCAAGAAAACATGATCTCCTACCTGAAATTCCAAATTCTTTTTTTGGTTATCAGCATAGCTCATCTACTTACATTGTGATGCTTTGATGTGGGTTTGGATAACCTTCACCTTTTCAATAATTTCCTCGACAAGTTCTGGGCTAACGCGTTTTCTTTCACCAACATCATCCCAATAAGTTGGTGTGCGACATCTCTTTCCATATAACGCTTCATATGGTTCCATCTGAATACTTGAATGGAAGTTGTTGTTATAGAAAATTCTACCAGAGGTAAATATTGATCCCACATACCTTGAAAGTCAAGTGAGTAAGATATTAACATGTCTTCTAAGGTTTTAATTGTTTTTTTTGATTGTCCATCAGTTTGAGAGTGGTAGGAAGTGCTCAAATGAAGATCAATATCCAAGGATTTCTGAAGTCTTTTCCAGAATCTTGATGTAAAATGGGGATCATGGTCAGAATCAATCGATAAGGTTACTACATGAAGTCTTACAAATACAATAATATATAGTCTTTCAAAACTTTCAAGTGGTAAATCTTCTCTTATAGAAAAAAAATGTGCTGACATGGAATGACAATCAACAATGACCCATATGAAATCATTACTTCTAAGATTCTTTGGTATCTCCATGAAAATGTCCATAATAATATTATACCATTTCCACAAAGGTATGGGAAAAGGATGCATAGATCCTCCAGGCTGTGGCCTTCTATCTTTCACTTGTTTAAAACCATATATCTTGACCCAAAATCAGCAATGTCCCTCCTCATGTTGTCCCACAAAAAATGTTCTTTCAAATCTATATACATCTGGGTGCTACCTGGATGTATAGAGAAATTGGAGCTATGATCATCATCTAACAACTCCCTTTATAGATAAAGTATATCGTGAATGCAAAGTCTCTTCCCAAATTTCAAAATCTCGAATTCATATATGATGTAACTCAATATCCAATCATTCATAGAATTAATCTTCTTTTGAGCCTCCTCCTCATCAGTCTGAGAACTCTTGATCCTTTATAATAAATATTTTTTTGACAACCATTTGAAAAAAAATTAATGTTTCACCTTCCATGGTTATTCCCATATCCAAATTTACTAGATCCATGAAAATAGGATTCATTACAATTCTCATCTTGTTCGAAACCCCATGATCCTTTCTACTCAAAGAAACTCCCACCTTATTTTACTTCCTTAGGTGGTAGTGTATAGTGCAATCATTATCATTAAGTAGTTAACGCCATCTACTTTTCCTCATGTTGAGATTTTTTTGTGAGAAAATATTCTTCATACTCTTTTGATCAATATATATCTCTCATTTTTACTATAGTGATAGTGTCTCTATTTCTTCAAATAAAATATTACAGCTGCTAACTCTAGATAATGAGTAGGAGTGTTTTTCTCATGAATTTTCAGATATTGTGATGTGTATTCAATAACAATGTCATTCTACATAAGGACACATCCTAGTCCATTCATTGAAGCATCACTATAAATAATAAACCCATCTTTCCCTGATGGTAGAGTCAAGATAGGATCATTGACTGATATTCTATTTGGTTCATTCAAATATTATTCAAACTCTTTTTTCCAAACAAATATATCCCATTTATGTGTGATTTTTGTTAATTGGTTAGCCAACCGAGAAAAATTCATGACGAAACATTGATAATAACCTGTAAAACCAATAAAACTACATACCTCAGTTATACTAATCGGTACTGGCCAATCATAGATTTCGTTGGTATTTGAAGGATCAACAGAGATTATATCCTTAGAGACAATATGGACAAGAAAAGAAAACTCCTGAATCCAGAATTCATTCTTTCTAAATTTCCCATATAATTTATTTCTTCTAAGAGTCATTTGAATAATGCATATGTGATTTTCATGATCTTCATAGCTTTTGGAGTATACCAAGATATCATCTAAAAATACCACTACAAAGTCATCAAGATATTTCTTGAAAACAATATTCAATAGATCCATGAAGACAAAGGGTTCATTAGTCAACCCAAAAGGAATTTCTATTAACTCGTTATGCCCGTACCCGGTTCGAAATGATTTTTTTCAGAATGTCTTCCTTCTTCTCACACAACAGATGATATCCAGATCTAAGTTCAATCTTTTAAAAATATCGAGCTTCATGATTTTGGTCGAATAAATCATCAATGCGAGGGAGGGGATACTTGTTATTTATTTTTATAGCATTGATTTCCCTGTAGTCAATGCACAACCTCATAGATCCATATTTTTTCTTAACAAAAAGAGCAGGGGATCTCCATGGAGAATCACTAGGGAGAATAAATCCCTTGTAACTCAATTCATCTAGTTTTTTATTTATTTCCACTAATTCTATAGAGTCCATTATATAAGGGGTCTTCGATATGAGCCTTGAACCAAGAATTAACACAACTAGAAATATGATCTATACCAACAGTTTTGGGAAAACCATTGGTATAGTTCACTAATTTGGAAATATACCATCATTTTGGCCAAAACCACTGGTATATGTCTCTTATATGGACCAATACCAATGGTTTTCCTGAAACATTTGGTATAGGTCACTAATTTGGAGCTATAGAAACGGTTTTAGTAAACCCTTGGTATAGTTCACTAATTTGGACATAAACCAACGGTTTGGCCAAAAATGTTGGTTTACGTCCATTATATACACCCTATACCAACGGTTTGTCCAAAACCATTGGTATAGATCCCAAAATCAATGAACCTATACCGATGGTTCTCAAAACTGTTAGAATAGGTCTATACTAATGGTTTTGAGAACAATTGGTATAGATACATGTATTTTTAATCGAATCTTCATAAAGAGGATATTAAATAAATCAATATTTAAAATAATTATGACAATACTTATATATATTTATCAAATTATGTTCACAAAAGAATGTTAGGTTAATAGTTAGGTCGTTAGTTGACAAACGGGAGGTGTTGGGATCAAAACCAAATGAATTATTGTTTTTTGAATAACATATACAAATGGTTTTATGAAACCGTTGGTATATATTTTCATATTTCATATACCAGCAGTTTTCAATGCCATTGGTATAGTTCTATACCAATGGTTTTCCCAAAAACCATTGGTATAGACCTGTCCCCTATGCCATACATGGAAATGGTTATCCAAACCGTTGTTATATGCTATACCAATAGTTTGGAGGCCTATTCCAATGGTTCTAAACCCTTGATATAGGGTATTTTTCCAATATTTTAAATCAATGGAAAACTCAATTTCTCATTCTGGAGGATTTCCATGTAACTATTTTAGAAACACATCAACATATTCTTGCACAATAGGTATGTCCTATATTTGAACATTCCTTTCCTCACCCATTGTTATTTTATTTTCTTTTTCCCCAATAATTAAATTTAGTTGAGGAACTGGGGGTAGATATAGATAAGAATTATGAGGTATCATTTCTGCTCTAATGTTATGGTACTCATTATTATCATTGGGAATTGTAACCACCTTCTTATTACAATTAATTTTCACATAATAGTCTGAAGGCCATTCCATACCAAGGATTATGTCAAATTCAATCATGGGTATGATGATGATATCAGTATATAAACAACATTTACATGACCTAATGGAAATTTCTTCAAAAAACATTATTGTAATGATACTTCCCATAGGTGTTTTGACTGACAACTCCCTCATTATGTCAAATTTTAAATATCTAATTTTCATAGCAAACTGGAAAGATATTTGACAATGCGATGATGAATAATCAAAAAAAGAATTTTTTAAACTTGAGGAAAACATTAAATTACCTTCTACCACATCATTCAGAGCTCTAACCTCAACAGTAGTGATAACATAATCTTGGCCTTGATCCTTTTTCCCTTTCTGAGGTATGTTTCCTTGGTGCTTAGGAAATTCATTTTCATAACGCCCCATTACACTACAATTGTAACATTCCACATTGATAGCATATTTCATCCCCTTTCCATCACAAGCATAGTGGCCTTTTTCACCACACTTGTAACATACCCCCATTCCCTTCAGGAATGTACTTGGGTGTTTCTTCCCACATTTTCCCCATGATGGTTATACTACTTTTCCCATCTTCCCCTTTTTTCCATTTATAGTGTGTTCAGTAGATCTATTCTACTCTTGGTTTCCGTTAAAGTCATAAGAATTAGAGAATTACTTTTTTTTCTTGATATCACAAGAGACAATATCCCTGTATAACAAGAAGGATTTTAAGAATAATTCTCACTGGAGAAATGATTTTAACCCATAAATTAAATGATCAATCTTACTTCTTGGGTTATGTGTATAATATGTAGCATGTCTTAATAACCTTTTAAAGTTAGCCTCATACATTGCGACATTATGATCCTCTTTTTTCCTCAGACTAAAAAATTTTATTTCCATATCCGCTCGATAGTCATGAGGAAAGTATTTTTTTAAGTAAATATCTTTCAACACTCTCCATTCCATACTTGATACATCATCATCTTTCATTGTGTTTTGAATCAATGACCACCATTGACCTGCATCTCCCGTGAGGTGATAAACTACCATGAAAACTTTTTCTCATTCGCTACTCCCCAAAGAGTGGAATATTTCTTCTAAGTAACTTATCCATTTTTCGACTAAAAATATATTTGTAGTCTCATAGAATGTTGGTGGTAGTTTCCTCATGAATCTGTCTAACATTGATCCTCCGCGTTGTTAGTCTGGGTGCTCTATGCGGGTAAGGAAATTAATCATAACCTGAGTGAGTTGTACTAGTAAGTTGATAAGTATATCAGCACCAGTTGCATCACCAGCACCACTATAATTATATTTATTAGGAGATAAATTCCAACATGGATTATGTGCGTTGATACAGATTCCACTCCGTTCACAAGGCACCATTTCTAAATAATGTCATTAACTATATTAGTTTATGAATCGCAATACATAATTACAAAATTTTAAAACACTTTTCATAAATTGAAGTACTTATGGATAAAATCCATAATAATTAAAATGTTTTCTTTGTGAAATTATATACTCATAAAACCTTCATTATGGTTTATAATGAAAATGGAAATTGTCTTAAGAATATCCCCCAAGAGTGTTTTAACCAAGAGTGATGTATGGCCCACTATCGTGCACCTGGTTCCATTTGAGTCTATCTCAAAGCGTTGTTTTTGGGGTTTTTTGCCTAGGTGCATTTGTTTCAGAGCCACCTCTGTGTGGTCATATCTAGACAAGGATGTATTGCTTGGAAAACTCAAAAAATTTCCACAATACCAAAACTCTATGAAGTTCTTTTATACTAATAATCAAAGTCAATCTTAGGGTAATGTTCTCTATTTAGTGTTTTTATAAATCAAGCTTCCAAATATTGTACTAAACATCCTCTGATACGAACTATAACCCCCCAAATCTAGTTACACAGAGTCGGTGAACTATTATGTAACATTGGAATGATCACAAAAGATCAAGTCTCGAATGATCGATTAGTTTAGTAGCCTTGGAAATACTAGATATATTCATAAGTTTTGCATTAAATTATAAAATGAAAAACTACAACAGCATAGTCTTCATAGGCCACACACATATCCCTTAGACTATCTCCACAGGTCATTCATAATATAACTCTTCACATCCTGGGAAAATAAAATATAGAAAGGGGTCAGCTCAGATGCTCAGTAAGGATAACAATATAGTAGAAACTTTCATAAATAAGCATAACATTTTAAGGCAATTTATGTCTAAAACAAAAGCCTTTTCAACTTGAATATCAACATAATATGTGAAAGTTAAAATAAAATTATTCTATTTACTTATTCACAAGGATATTGTACTTGATTAATAATCACATGAAATATCAATAGCCACTTTCATAATGATGGAATGCATAATTCCAAACTTCATAACCACATAGTCAAGGATTTGTGCCAAGACTAAAAATAAGATTTTTTCAAGGACTTGTGCCAAGATACTAGTTTTTCTCATGAGACCTATTGATGCATCGAGGAGCTATAGCAGGCTCCACCCATCACATACTATGTCCAATTCCTTCATCTTATGAAAAGGTTTAAACATAACATATAATTTGTATTAAAACTAGCGTATGAAATGTCAATACATTATCCATAAAAAAAAATGCTGTAAAAATAAAATATCCATAGTGAAACATATAAAAAACTTCAATAAAATATGGATGTTTTGTATCATAATAAACCACCTTCAAATAAGTTCAAAATCCATCAAATGATGTTCACATAGATGAAATCAAAACATTTTTTTGAGAAATATATCTTTCTCTTTGGAAATAATTTAAAAGTCATACAATTATAAAATAAAACATTTATTTTCAAAATATTCTTATGATATTGTAAGAGAAGAATTGATTCTATTATAATCGTGGAACATACCTGCACTAGTCATAATTTAAAAAAAAACATTCTTACCTTAATTTTGTCAAAAAGGTCATAAAGTACCATTTTTTGGAAAACGACGGAAAGATCCCTTTCAAAACATTTTATAAAAAGTAAAACAAGGGTATAAATGATTTTATCCCATAGTCTTGTAAATATTGAAAATGTTTTGAAATACATTCTTAAGAAACATGGATGTGGATGATAAAGAGGTCCTCGTAGATACTTATGTAAAAACACCCTCAGATAATAAAGAGATTGTGAAATCAACCCTTACCTTGTACTTTTCCATGGTAGAGGGTACATTAAACTCTAGTATAATTTTTAAATAATTGTTATTAAATTATAAAATAAATATATACATAAATATTATATCATATATGACCTTCTAATATTGCCTTGTTAATGATATTTCAGTAGTAACATCATTTCAGGTGGTAAATTTTTCGTTTTTATTTATACACATTGTTACGTAAGTAGTGTTTTTTATTCATAGGAAGTATCTTATTCATATTAAGAATGATATTATGTCTTTAAAATTTATTTTTAATCATCAAATTATAATTATTCTTGAATTGATATGATGAGGAATGAATCTCATCGCATTCGTGAAGACGATAATCTCTACGTACGCACGAGCGACAATATCATTCTTTTGATATTTAAATCATATATAATTGGAAGGTATATCATATATACAGAATCATTATCATGTTATATTTATTATTTAAATCATTTATACTCATTATTATACCCATCCAAATGATGATGTATTTGAATAACAAACTACACCATGACATGGAGACAATAATCCGTACATATGCTTGTATGCTAACGTTGTAATATATAGGATGGATAAAATAATAAATTCAGTTGTACAATTTTTATAATAACATAAAATTATATATAATATACTAGAATTATTATTTTATAATGGAAATAATAATGAAAGTGGAAGTGGAAGAAGAAAAGAACTTGAAATAGGTGATGAAATATTTACCTCTTCTTCGGGTTCTTCATTTTGACTTGATCAAAAGGGCTCCATAGGATGGATTTTTTACTAATATAAGGCCTCTAGAATTAAGGTAATAATGTTATGAGGATATATGGTCTGAGTTTGGTTTATCCAAATTTCTTTTATGGTGTGAATCTGATAGAATGTGAAATGCCCTTTTATAATAGAGGTGGGGGTCACATTAAGAAAAGATTGAAATATTATTTTATAAGAAAATCATTTTCGATTTATAATGGATGGAAAATGAATTATGTAAAGGATATGGTGGTTATGGGTCTATGAAATCTCTACAAATAAGTTTTATATAGGTTATGTCATCTTATTAACCTTAATATTTAGATTTAACTATTAGTTAAATAGTTTGACATTTAACATGCCTCTTTGTATTTTTATATTATATCGTTATTAAACCTACTATAAACGTCCATCAGAATCCAAAGTGGTTCAATAATGAAATATATAATATTATTTAAGCCCTTTTTAAAAACCTTATATTTTTTGGAATGGAATAACAATTAATAATATAATATTTGTTTTAAAAACTCTTCTATGTCAATTTTGACACTATTTGGTTTTTTGTTTTTGTTAAACTCATAAAAGAATTATTACTTAGAAAAAAAATCATTTAATCAAACCTAACATGACATATTAACCTATAAAAGTAGTGTAATTAATTAAAAATATAAAATTATATTTTTTTGGATATTTATAATATCAATAATTTTATTCTTCCATTAATATGGTAATTACAACATCCTCATTATGTCGAAAATAAATTTAATTATTTAATGTATGAAAATTATAAATAAAATACCATAATGTAGGAAATATTTTGTTCTTTATTATTAGTATATAGAGTCTAATTTATCTTATGTATAACCTAATATTAAAAAAGTTTTAGTTATTAAAATTTTATTTTAGTTCTTTTAACTCTTCTTTAAATAAAAAAATTATAAATGTATTAATTGAATTCAAGTGGACCTAATGGATCATATATTATTCCTATAGTTTATTTTGGTCTAATTACACTTATCCAATAGAATTAGGACCTGTGTTAGGGTAATAATAATTTCATTTTTACCCTTAATTACCCTATTTACTTTTAATCGTGGTAAATAAAAGTAAAAAGTGACTATTCACCAAAAAACAAATTCAAATTATTGATCCAAATAATATATAAAAATATTAACAATGTCCCTCAGATTTTTGAAATTGAACTCACAGAAGCGATAAAGTTATGTTTTATACAAACATGGAATTTCTCTTCGGAGGTGCGTAAAAGACATTAAATTGTTCGATAAAATTTTTTATATCTAATATTATTATAAAATGAAACCAATGAATTATGTTGAACATATATAAGTATTGTGTATATATTTTGACAAAAAATAAATTTAATTAAAATAAATATATATTTTATTTAAAATTCTGTTTTAAACAATAATGCAGTGTTTTCACTGTTCATCAAAAACTGAAAGTTTTCAGAAAAAGACAAAAAATTTGCCCTAATCTAATTTCAATAACTGGAATCTAAAAATGAAGTCCATTTTGAATGATATAATTTATAAAATTTCAAAAATTAGGTATTACTATTCATAACGACTAGTTTGATTGGTTGTGGTGTGTTGGAACTCGATGTTACGTGCAATGCAAGCTGTTGCATTATTCATAGGAAAACATACCGTGGAAGCATGGGGTGTTACATAGAAGGTATACTGACCTGGGAAAAACCCTCATTGTGTTTTCAATATTCATATATTATTGGGTGTATAGGGGTATTATCATTGGTTAATAAGAGATTTATCAAATTTGGCTTCTCGTATTACATATCTGTCTTCGAAGGTGGTGATGTTTACATAGTATGAAAAATCTCAATGTTATTTTGCTAATATGAATTTTATATTTACATCCATTGTAGTTTTGAAACATCCCAAGGCTAGTAATGTCTATTTAATCTTCTATGACACATTATTTTTGGGTTTTGACTATATTCTTATGAATGTATACCATGCAGAGGCCTATGAATCTCGATATATTTTTCAACATGAAAATAATTCGCTAACTAATGAACTTATACACATAACTATGAATCATGAACTTAAGAGTGGGCATCATTACCATTTTTTAAATGGTTTATTATATTTTCCTACCACAATAGTGTATTTTATTTCTTCTCTAAAAATTATTTGATTAACAGGAAGAAGTAATGGCTGGTGTACCTACATAATTTCTATTTCTCTATTCCTTATACCCTGTGGAATGAGAATTGTTTTTATAGATTCTTTGGGTTGGAAATGTTCATCCCATTCCATGAAATAATCATTAAATAAGTGGATCATTATAGAACTTTTACCAATTTTTCTATTAATTGTATAAGTGGAAGAGGCTATGATTTTCATGGAATGATATTAGGTAAACTTCTATAATCTTAAGAATATTCCTTATGAACAGCACCATTATCATAAATTCTGTATAATTAGGGGCTATTTCTGGTAGAGAGACCATTTCTGAGTGGTAATTATCTAAGGATGGTATCATGAAACTTCATAATAATATATTTATTCCATTAACTATTAGTAGAGATGTGATGGGTTAAAACCATAATTTCATATGTGAATTTATCCTATGAAGGAAAAATATAACTAATGATATAAAATGACTATTCTGGTGGCCATATATGATAAATAACATCACTATCTTTGCTTCATGCTCTTATACTTTCCAATAGGTCAAGGATGATTTCCAAAATCCATCGATTTTTCTCCATCCCCTTAGAATAGTGATATCTACATGGAATGTTATTTATAAAGATGATATTATTTGGTATCATTATACCCCTAAATGTAGGAATTTCGTATGGGTTAAAATTGATATTCAAAAAATATTCTCACATTATAACCTTTTCAATACAACCATATACTAGGATTTGAAAAATATCTATGTGAAATAGAATTTCTTTCATTTTCACGGAGTTCCATCTGCAATAGTCTCTCATATAGATCCCTATTTTACTTCTCAATTTTTACGATCCCTATAGTGGGCAATGGGATCTGGAGTCCATTTGAGTAAGATATAACATTAATTAAGTGATGAGAAGATAGAGGGGGTTACGATGATTCCGGAGGAAATTCTATATGGTTACATTCTGGATTATTTGGGATATAGGGATGACTATTTCTGACATGTTCAGTCCACATATAAAAATAGTTACAATTCTATGATAAGAATTTCTCCTTTTGATGTGTTATATTATAGGCCACGCAAATCTCTCTTATATAGTCTGGAGATCGATGATATATCCTTGTAGGACCAAGCATGAATCACGAGATTTCAAAAATAATTCATTTGATATATTATATAATGTTGATAGAAAAGATCATTTTCAAATATTTTTGTAATCAATACCATATATCATTCATGTTCTCTGTTGGTGACTGAGTCTTCAAGGGAGTTTCACCTTTGTTTAGTCGCTGATGGATTGGGGGAAATAGAAGCTTTGTAATAATATTGTGGGACCTTCTAATGTTTTTTAAAATGTCGGTAATGTGTATTTACATTTATCATTTACACTATTGTTTTCATTGATGAATAATGGGTTCCATGTATTAAATCTTCATAAGTATATTTCTATCCTATCTCATGTATTGAGATGTGATGATCTTGATATTGACCCTGATTTATCCATGATTGAGCATCCAGTCATTACAGTTTATTTTGTGAAAAAATGTACTTTCTGGATGATTATACCTTTTCTATGTGTGCTATGGAAGCATCTATTTTATTATCATGAGACTTGGAAGAATATTCCACTCGTGATAGAGTAGTGGCATCATCTTATTGATAAAAAAACATCTTCACTTGATTTATAGGGACATAATGATTTTATGGTTATGTGGTTTTAACATCACATTACTTTTTTAGGATATAATTCTACTATTATTTTTATTATTCTTTTATTGGGACATGTCTCGTGCTAATTCTAGTTAAATGTGGATATGTTTTGAGGTTTTTGGGTTTTTTATGGTTGACATATGGTTTTACTGAAACACGTTCCCCACTAATGTAAACTATAACCCCTCTAAATAGTATGAAATTAGCCTTTAGGGGATGTTATCTTATACAGTATTGTCCAATATGAGAAATAATGTACCCTAGTGTTGGGGAACAATGTTAGGTAACATGATTTGTCTAACCATGCAGCCCTCTCCAGGAAACCACCTCCACAAATTATAAATTATCATAAAATTAATTTCAAAATATTGAACCCTCCTGGCTAAACCCTAGTCAAACCCCCTCTCAACCATTAACATTATTGTTATACACCGACCCTAGTTACCCTGATTTGGTCCATTACTACATATCATTGGCATGATCATAAGAGATTATGTCCTGAAAGACCGACTAGTTTAGTATCATTGGAATTACTGGATACATACTTATGTTCTACAGTAAATTATGAAATGGAAAAATAGACACATTTCATCCCCTTTGATCACACTCATATCCTTTAGCCTATTCATGCAGTTTATTCCTAATATTATTAATTGCATCATGGGAAAATAAAACATATGAAATGGTTGAGTTCAGATGCTTAATAAGGATAACAATAAGGTGGAAGCTGTCAGAAATAAGAAAAAAAATTTAGGAAATGTATATGACTAAAACATAATCCATTTAAACATAAACATTAGCATAATATGAAAAATATAAATCAAATAATTTTATTTACTTATTACCATGTATTTTCTACTTGTCTAATAGTCACATGTAATATCAATATATAATTTTGTAATGATGAAATTCATAATGTCAGACATCTTAACCACAAATTGAAGGCCCCCTTCCATGACCAAACATATAAATTTTGTCAAGGCCTTGTGACAGGAAAATATTTTTCATTATGAGACCTATATATTCATCGAGGGGATATAGAATTCCCCACACATCAATTACTAAGTTTAATCCATTCCTCAAAAGAATAGGGTGAAATATAATCTAACCATTTTTATTTTAACTCGCATACGAAATGTCAATACATTAACCAAAAACCTTGAATTGTATAAAAATTGCACATCCATAGTCAAAAATAACTCAATAACTAAAATATGGGAGATTGTATTATAAAAATCAACCTCAATAAATAATAAAATACTATTAATTATATTGACATAGATGAAAATAATTAGTAAAACTATTTGTGATAAATATCCCATTTTTCATGAAAACATTTGAATGTCGCAGTATTTATCAATGAAGTTATTTACAAGTAATTTTTGTATAAAATTGTCCCATACAAATTTGAAAATTCTGAATGTATTATTAATTTTACAAAATTAATTTTCATATAAATAAATCCAAAAATCCCTCTTTAAAACATGGACATCAATGAGAATGAATTGTAAGAATAAATCCTTATAACATTTAAAATAATGATTTAGATAAAGAGTCTCTAACCAAATAAATGATACTTGAATTAAAATAATAAAAACATTATAATATCACAGGAATAATGGTATTCATGATATAATATGTCAACAGAAAGAATATACACCATATTAATGTGAATTGGCATATAATGACAAAGAAGTCTCAATGGAATGTAAATTGGGACGAAATCCATTATAAATATTGTATCCTTAGATTAAGGATAAATAAATTAAATAACTATGTGTGAGAAATATAAACACACTCAATATGATAGGATATATACTATATATCATTAAATGTACATTCACACATATTCTTGTAAAAACAAAACCAATGACATGGATGTTAACACAATGAATGGAAACAGTGATAAGATTACCTATATCATGTTCATATCAATGAATTGAGAATTTATCAATATTGTTTTTATGTATATAAAATGTATATCCATGAAATTGGGATTGGAAATTACTACCTAAATAAATATGTGGTTATTTAACACATAATCTTCGAGTAAAATAACAATTGAAGTATGCGTAAAACCCAATTAGTGGAAAATGAAATTAGAAATTCCATTACCTATTTGGTAACATACAAAACATACGGCCCATGAAAGAAGGTTGATAAAATGATGATGTTAATAACCATTAATTAAATATATTAAATAATGAATACAAGCATGGGAAGTATATACACCACTCAATAGGAAATAGTGGAAAATATAGTGAGAATCTCATTGGAATAAAATGTGAGATGAAACCCCTTACCTTGAACATTATTTTAGTCAAGGGTATGTTTAACCTTTTTTATAATGACCAGAGTATGTTATTATATTATACCAGAAACATATTAATATTTATGATATCATCTATAATTAATTTATTATATTATACTACATATTTATTAAAAATTTCAATGTTAATGTAACATTTTGGGTAATAATCACATTTTTTGTTGTACGAGTTTTTAAAATGTTATTCTTAATCATATTACTTAGAGAATGACTTATATATTCAAAAAATATAAAATTTTATTAATATATAATATATATTCAGATTATAAATAGGTATAATATATTGAATTCTGAAATGGAAACACTGTTCATGGAGACGGTAGTCCATACGTACACATAAATGTTGTTTCTGTTTTAAAATCGGATTGAATGGAAATAAGTGAATGAATTATTTGAATATATATATGTATGAATTTATATTTCCAGTAGAATTATTATTTTATAAATATAATTTTTATTAATAATATATATTTTTATAATCATCAATGAGAGTTGAATGTTGAAATGAATCTAATCGCTTCATGGAGACGGTAAACCGTACATACGCACGAGCGACAATATAATATTATTAATTTTGAAATCATATGTAGTTATAGGGTATATTATATATAAAAAACATTAACATGTTATATTTATTATTTACATTAATTTTAGTCATTATTATACCCATCCAAATAAGTAAGTGTTTAATAAAAAACTTCACCCTGACTTGGAGACGGTAAGCCGTATGTACGCACGCATGGGGACATTGACATTCCTAATATGGATTGAATAATGATTATGATAGTATAATATTTATAATAACATCATATTATGTAGAAGGTACTGGATTAATTATTTTGGTATAGAAACAACAAATAAAGAGTAAGTGGAAGAAGAAATGTACTTTGGAAGAGGTGTGGATTTATTACCACTTCTTCGGTTACATCCTATTGATTTGTACAAAATGGATCCATAGGTTGGATTTATGATAAATGTAATGCCTCTAAGATTAATTTAAGGTAGTTGGAAGGATATTTTATCATGGGTTGGAAGATTCAAATGGCTTTGGAGGTGTGGTTCTAAGAGATGTAGAAGTACCCTTTTATAAGAGAGTTTAACGTCACTTTCAAAAAATCATTAAATATTTTTTTATTATAAATTAATTTTTGTGTTATAATGGATAGAAATAGAATTATTTTATAAATATGGTGAGGATGGGTCTAAATAATCACAAAAATAGGTTTTAAACAATTTTAGGTCCCAATATTAACAATATCTCTTAGGTTTAACTCTTAGTTATGTAGTTTAACTTTTACCATGTCTTCTTGTATTTTTATATTACATGGTTAATGACGTTACTATAAAGTTCCAAGGGAATATAAAGTTGTTCAATAATGATATATCTATCATTATATAAGTCCTATGGAAAAACCATATATTTTTAGAAATATTATATAACTAAATAATATAGTATTTGTTTAAAAAGATTATTTATGTCAACATTGATAAGGTAATTACTACATCATCATTTTGTCATAAATAAAATTAATTATTTAAATTTTAAAAATTATAAATAAAATAATATGATGTAGTAAATATTTTTAGTTTTCAAATTAATATTTATAGTCAAATGTATCATATGTGTAGCCCTATATTAAAAAGTGTTTAGTTATTAAACGATGAAATTAACAATTTTTACTCTTCTTTAGATAAAATATAAAAAATTTCCTTATCTAATACAAGTGGTAAAAATGGATCATATTTTATTACTAATTTTAATTATTTTCTAAATACAATTATCCAATATAATTTTTAAATTTTTTGGGTTAATTATAATATCATTTTGACCTCTAATTTCTCTAGTTTATTTTAACTGAGGAAAGTAAAATTACAAAGTTACTACTCACAAAAAATTATTTTCATCATATTGAACCACATTTTACTTACTGATGACAACTGTGTCTCTTGGATTTTTGAAATTCAATTCACAAATGTGGTTAAATTACGTTTTATGAAAATTTGTTAATGTGTCTAGAAGCTTGGTAAAACATATTAAAAATATCAATAAAATTATATATATATATATATATATAATATTATATTAAAATGACTCCAATGAATTATATAGGTTAATATAAGTAGTATGTATCTATTTTGTCTTAAAAATAAATTTAAATTTAAAATTAATTATTTAAATAAAATGTTGGTTTTCAAAAATAATGAATTGGTTTTCACTATTTATAAAAAAATGATAGTTTTCAGAAAAATACCAAGAACTCATCCTAAGATAATATTGATATTCCAAATCTAAAAAAGCAATACAATTTTGAAAATAAATTTTATTAAATTTCATAAAGTGGGTACAACAATTCATAAATACTTTATTAAATGTCTTCTTTGATTGGGCGTGGTGTGGTACAACTCGAAGTTGTGTACAATGCATGCTATGGTATTATTCAAGGATATGTGTACCATGGACGCTTGGGGAGTTACATTTTACCATAATTCAAATAATTTCATACTAAAAATTTATACTTAGAAACAAAAACTAGGGTTTTGACATTTCAAAACAACTTTTTTGAAATCCCACATCAGAAAAAGGGAAAATAAAACTTTCACTTTAAAATAATGAAAGAGAAGTACAAAGTTCAGCCATGAAAACCCATAGTTGGATTCCATATAAGAAAACATTGATAAGGAAGAGAAGCTATGTTTTTTTTATGATGGAGAGTGATAGAATACATGATTATGAGAAAGTTAATAGTAAGAAAACAACAAACTTGTTATGGGTGAAACGGTCTTTGATCCCCTAGTAGGAAAAGTAAATTGACAAAAAAATTTGTTTTGGGATCCCTTTCATAATTTTGGAGGATTTATTTATGAAATTGACTAAGAAAATAAGGAAATAGAATTTCATATCATGTAGAGTTTTATCCTTTAATATGTTTCTTCAAAACACATATCTTTTCTAAGAATGAGCAGTATTCAAGATGACTTTGTCACACCTAAAGCACAAGAATAAACACCTAGAGAATCACATAATCCAAAAAAGTTGAACTATATATTCCCCCTATCTTTAGACATTAACCAAAACCAAAATGGTTAGTACAAGATCGTATAATTCCTAAAAAGGATAATCTTTTATAGAAATAAATACTACTCATAATATCAAAAATTGAACAAATAATACCCAAAGTTCAACAGAGGCCATAAATTAAACAATTTTCCTTAATATACTTCAATATTATTCAAAATTTGATTGAAACCCCAATCTCAGATGAATTTAGCCACATAGTCTTTTGTAGTAAATATTAACATTTATCTCCAAATAAAAATCACTACTCAAAATTTCTCATACTAAAATGTAGTTAACCTAATAACATATTATCTATGATAGTTTAATCATATCTATAGATAAACCAAATATCTATAAGTACAAAATAAAACACAAATTCTAAAAAAATAAAACTTCAACCATTAATCCACAAATGAAACCCATAGTATTCTATTTTCCTTAGGCATATAGTGTTCCCAAAATTGTAATCTTCTTAAAAAATAACCATTATCACTTAATCACCAAATCATTTTCTTATAATAAGGATATACATTTGATAAATAAAAGGTTCCTAGAATCAACATATTCATGATCAATAAAATCATTTAACTAAAAATAATAATCCATACTAACTAGGGATATCGTGTAGTCTGATGGTAGGCAATAAATCTCAGTCACAATTGGGTTGGGGTTTTGATTCCCACATCATTGTCTAACATGACAAGTTATCACATAGTCAGCATGTTGTACTTTTTCAAAAACAAAATAATTTTATAACAATAGAAAAATTAGATAAATTCCTTAATAATAACCATAACATCTTTTGACCACAAATGTTATCTCATACCATTCATTTTTATCCCAAAAAACAAATAACCTTTAATGGTATCAAATTCAAGGATCATATAAATGAAAATGGTTCATTATAACTATGTCCAAAAAAGAAAAGTTAATTCTTCCTAAAATAGAATTTTCACATAAAAACTATAGGGATACATATATAAGATAAAGTATTTGGAATTAATCCCATCGAAAAAGAGAATTGATAAGTTTAATCATGTATCCATCAATTTATTTCACATTGGTTCTCCCTTAACATAGTAGATATTCTATAGAATAGGATATTGACTCGGGTAATGCACAGGTCCCCTACATTTATGGTAAATGATTGTAGATGGATTCTTAGGATCATTTTTATTTTATTCCATAGTGCCCTTTAATTCTCCTCGATATTTATTTACATTATGTCCTTCTTTCTCACACATAAATAATTTCATTGTTCCATTAAGACTCTTTCCTACGTGTCTCCTTCCACATTTCATGCATCATGGAAATTGATCTTTCTTTTCTCCATGGTCTCCACTACAGGAGATCTTATCATTCTCCGTATTTATCTTCTCTATTGATATTGGGAGTTGGTTAATGTATATTTTTTTATCATATTTTTGGAAAAAAGATTCTAAAATAACATGATATTTTTTATGTCTATTAACATTCTATTTTTTTCTCATTTACTCTACCATGCCCACCTTGTACATCATCTTCAATATTACTATGACATCAATGGAATCCATACAATTACTAAAACAAAATCTCATAGTCTGTGTAACAATAGTCATAAAATCATTTATATAATATCATGACCCCTTTATTTTCAATCTAAAACACCTTAGCATTAACTAAGATTATTTATTCTCATATTATATTAAAGTCCTTCAAATCAGTTTCTAAATAAAATTTTAATTATCCTAAGAATATCCCCAAGGATTTTCGTACAGAGGAGTGCATCAAGGCCATTATTGTGCACCAATTCCCATTCAAGTCTAGTTTAAAGTGGTGTTTTCAGGTTTTACCCTTATATACATCTATTCTAGAGCTGCCTCTACCAGTTCGTACCTAGAGAGGGATTTATTTTTAGAAAAGAAACATAATATAAACTTTAACAAATCTATTGGATGTTCTTATATACTAATCCAGAAAATCTATCACTAGGTAGTGTTCTCTAATCAATGTTTTTATAAATCTTGTTCACATGGTATGTATCAAACTTCCACTAAAACCAACTATAATACCCCAACGCCAGTTACCCAGAGTCAGTGCATTATTACATAACATTTTCATGACCACAATATATTAAGCCCTAAAAGACTGATTAGATTAGTAGCCTTGGAATTTCTAGATATATTCATACGTTTTAAGTTACATTAGTAAATGAAAAAACAAGAACATTGTGTCCCATTTGATCAAAATCATATCCCTCAGCCTAATCCTATCGGATAATCATAATATTATTCTTTGAATCCCTGAAAAAATAAAACATAAGAAAGGGGTGAGTTAAGATGCTTAGTAATGATAACCATATATAAGAAACAATCATAAATAAGCATAATGATTTAAGGTAATGTATATGACTAAAACACAAGCCTTTTAAACATAAAAATCAGAATAATATTTAAAATATAAATCAAATAATGCCATTTAAATATTCCCATGGATTTTATACTAGTTGAATAATAACATTTTATATCAATATCTAATTCAATAATGATTAAATGCATAATATCTGACATCATAACCACAAATTCAAGGCCGCGTGCCCAGACCATATATATAAATTTTGTCAATGAATTGTTCCAAGACACTAGTTTTTCTAATGAGACCTACCGATGCGTTGAGGGGATATAGCGATCCACACCTATCAGTTAAAAATTCCAACGAATTCCATATATGAAAAAGTTTGAAATAAAATGTAATCATTGGTCTTAAAACTCGTATATGAAAGGTCAATACTTTAACCACAAACCATGAATGGTATAATACAAGCACATCCACAGTCAAACATAACTACTTCAATACAATATGGAAGTTTGTATTATAATAAATCATCCTCAATCAAGAATAGAAAACAATAAACATTATTGAAAAAGATGAAAATACTCAGTAAAACTATTTGAGATAAATATCCATTTTTTAAGAAAACATTTGAATGTTTTCCTATTTATCAAAGAAGTCATATAAAAAACATTTTTTAATCAAATTGTCCCATAAAAATTTAAAAATTCTGAATGTAATTTTAAATTTAAAACTTTAATTCCTATATAAATACATTCATAAAATAATTTTTAATACATTTATATTAATGGGAATAATTTAGAAGCATAAATCGATAAAATATTTAGAACAATATTTCTGTTAATGAGTTCCTAACCAAATAAAATATGATTGAATAAAAATAATAAAAAAATTATAATATCATGAGAATAAAAGGATTCATGATATAATAATTCTATTGATATCATATACACTATATAAATATGAATTGGTGTATAGAAATAAATAAGTCTTAATGGAATATCAATTGAGAAGAAATCCCTTATAAAGACCTTGTTCATAGATTAAGGATAAATCAATGAAATGATTATGTGTGAAAATTATAAATTCAACCTATATGATTGGATATTCAGCGTTAATCAATCAGTTGAAATTCAAACATATTATTGTAAAAACAAAACAAATGGTAGGGATGTTTATCTCAATGATTGGAAATTGAGTTAAGATTACCCTTATCAAGTTAATATCAATGTCATGAAAATTTATAAATTAGTGATTATGTGTATTATAAGTATATTCACAAAATGTATTTTTTATGTTATCAAATAAATAAATAAATAGTGATTTGACACATAATCTTGGAGTAAAATAATTAATGAAGTATCCGCAAAACCCAATGAGTGGAAATTGAAATTAGAAATTCTCTTTCTGATTTGGTATAATAAGAAAAATAAAAAACATGAAAGAAGTATCATAAAAGTAATATATAAATACCCATAAATTTAATTATATTACACAATGAATACAATCATGAGTAAAAAATACAATAAAAAGGTAAATAGTGCAAATATAACATGAATCACATGGGAAAAGAAAGTGAGATGAAAACCCCTTACATTGTACTATCCTTTAGTCGAGGGTATGTTTAACCTCATGTATAATGACCATAATATATTGATAAATTATTCTAGAACCATATTAATATTTATGATATCATTTATTATTCATTTATAACATTATACTACCCATTTAATAATAATTTACATTTTAAAATAACATTAACGGTAATAATACCTTTCTTTATCGCATGTGTTTTAACTTGTTATTCTAAATAAAATTAAATAGATCATGATTTATATGATTCCATAATATAAATCATGATTTATATATCAAATATATCAAGTTTATAAATATGTATAATATGTATAAAAATGAAATGGAAACATCGTTCATGGATTCGGTAGTCCATATGTACGCATTAACGTTGTTTCCGTTTTCATATCTTATTGAATGGAAGTATGTGAATGAGATATATATATATATCTTATAGAAATATTATTTCATATATTAATTACATATTTATACTATATATTTTATAATCATCATTGAACGGTGAATGTGGAAATTAATCTCATCGATCATGGGAACGGTAAACCGAACGTACGCATGAGTGACAATATTATTCAATTGAGGGTGAAATAGTGTGTAATCGGATGGTATATTATATATAAACAATAATTTACATGTTATATTAATTATTTTAGTCAATTATACTCATTATTATACACATCCAAATAATGAAGTGTTAAATAACACACATCCCGACAACATGGAGATAGTAAGTCGTGTGTACGCACATATGATGACTTTGTCATTCATAGGATGGATCGAATATTGAATATGTTTGTAAAATATTTATAACAAAATCGTAGTGCATATAAGGTAATTGATATATAATTTTGTTATTCAAAACAACAATGAAATAATATGTTGAAGAAGAAGAGAACTTTGAAAAATGAGATGAAATTATTACCTCTTCTTTGGGTGTTTCCTTTTTATTGGATCAAAATTGATCATTGGATGGATTTATGATCAATTTAAGGCCTCTAGATTGAATTTAGGGATTTTGGGAGGATATTTGAGAATTTTTTGGCTGATTGAAATGCCTTGGGAGCTGTTATATTGAGTGAAGGGGAAGATCCCTTTTCTAAAAGAGGTGAGGGTCACTTTAGGAATATCATGAAATGTTATTTTATTATAAAATATTTTTCAATTTCATATTGCCCAGAATTAATTTATATCAAGGAAAAGGTGGTGATGGGTCTAAATCCTCTCTTCCAATATGTTTTAGAAAATTTTAGTTCACCATATTAACCTTATCAATAATATTTAACTCTTACTAAAATAGTTTATCTTTTACCATGTCTTCTTGTATTGTTATATTAAATGGTTAATAATCATACTATAAAATGACAATAGAACCTAATGTGGTTCATTAATGATATATATATATATATATATATATATATATATATAATTATATAAATCATTTTTTGAACATTATATTTTTAAAAATATTATATCAATTGATATTATAGTATTTGTTTTAAAAATTTATTTATTTCAATTTTGATACTATAGAGTTTTTTGTATTTGTGAAAGTAATAAAAATATGATTTCAACAAATTAAAGTAATTGAATCAACCCTAAAATTTCATATTATACAATAAAATTAGTGTAATGCATAAAATGACTTAATTTAAATTTATTTTAATATATATAATATCAATTATTTTAATTATTCATTAATAAGGTAGTCATTGTATCATCATTGTGTTATAAATGAATTTAATTATTTAATGACTAAAAATTATGAATAAAATACCATGAGGTATGAAATATTTTTACCTTTCTAATGATTTTTTATAGTTGAATTTATATTATGTGTATCCCTATATTAAAATTGTTTTAGTGATTAAACATTGAAATTAAAGAATTTAACTCTTTATTAAATAAAATATAATAAATGACCTGATATAATACAAGTGGATCAAATGTATAATATTTTATTCTTAAGGTTTATTTTGGTCAAAATCAAATTATCCAATAGAATTAGGACATGTGTTGGGGTAATTATAATATCATTTTTACCTTAAAAACTATATTTACCTTTAATAGTGGTAAATAAAATTCAAAAGTTAATATTCATCAAAATTTATTTTCATCCCATTGAAGCATAGTTTACATACTGATGACAACTGTGTTTCTCATATTTTTTAAATTCAATTCCTTGAAGTGGTAAAATTATATTTTATGCAAATTTTCTAATGTTCCTAGAAGGAGGGTAAAAGACGTTAAAAAGTTCAATAATATTTTATATATCTGATATTATTATAAAATGTCACCAAAGAATTGTATTGTGTTAATATAGGTTTTATGTATCTATTTTTAATTAAAAACAAATTTATATTTAAAAATTATTACTTAAATAAAATTTCGATTATAAAATACAACGTGATGTTTATTCAGTATTCATCACTAATTGAAATTTTTCAGAAAAACACAAAAAATTCACCCAAAGATAATTTTGATATTCTGAATCCAAAAATGTATTCCAATTTGAAAAATAAAATTTATTGAATTTCACAAATTCAGTACTACTATTTATCACTTATTTTTAAACGTCTGGTTTGATAGGTCATGGTGTTCTAGAATTTGATGATGCATACAACACAAGCAATTGAATTATTCATAGAGAAGTGTACCATGGAAGGGTGGTGTGTTACAATTTTCATTGTATTTGGTATCTCTAAACAGTCATTTTTGTTGCACCAAACACTTTATCTCAATAGATCTAATCATGTTTTATCTCATTCTTTCTTCTCCATAAAAGTGGTTTTCCTCCCTAATTGTATCTTCCAATATCTCCATCATGACTCTTTGGAGTTTCATGGATATTCAAAAATTAGATGGATCAAAATTCTATTTGATTAGATTTTTATACTAGCATTTATTTCATAATCTCTGTCACCTTTATTATTCATTGGTAGATCTTGTTTAGGTGTTGATTAGTAATCATTTATTAATGTAAAGTGGTTTCATTTGAGATTTTCCATGTAATGGAAACATTGAATTGATTTATTTGACTGAACAATATTTTTATTTATTTATAAAACCTTGATTTTATGTGATTTGAATATGAAATTTAAAATGGAATGGATTTTGGGGGAAGACCCCAATTCAAATGGAATTGGAATTTTCTATGTATTTTGAAAATTTCTGGAACTTATTAAATGAATTTCAAATTTATTTTAGAAAATTGGAATATATTTAATGGAGAAGAAAATATTATTTGTTATCATTTATAAATAAATGAAATGAATAAATACTCATGTTTGGTTTCAAAATAGATTCCACATATATATACTAAAAATTGTTCATTTCAAATGTAAATGATGGTTGATTTTAAATGAAATTATTTTTCCCTTTATGGTTGTTTTATTGAGAAAATTATTTCCTAGGTAGTTATTGGGTTATTTTGGACAACAGTTCAGTGTTCTTGATCTATAAGAATAATATTGATGGTAGAAATCTAAAATAATTCTTCTGTCTCCAGATCATATCCATGATGGGATGTTGATGTTTCATATTCTCCCTAAACCTGATGGTGGTGAGAAAACATACATAGTTGTAAAAAAACGCAAGAAGTGTTACAATACTATAGCTAGTATGTAATGTATCATAGGATATATGACAATGGTTTTTATTATTATTATTTTTATATATTTCTCTGGTTATATAATTTCTTCCTCCTTACAAATGATTTACATAAATTATTCTATATTAATTTTTTTAAAGAGATTTTCGAAATGTTTTTCATACTTTTAATAAATTATGTTTTGTTTCAAATATGAAAATGAAAAATTATGGTAGGCCCTATTTTATTTAAATTTAATTTATGATTTATATTTTTATTTTTTCATCTCTATTTGAAAAAAAACGTGATTCCATAACTGGATTTATAACACAAACCCTACCATTTATTTATAGTGTTTATAGATTTTATAATTATTGGTATGATAAAAGGGAATAAAATTTGAGGTGGAATATTTTATTGATAGATTCTCCTTGGAGTGATGTTTAAATTTGGTTATCTCAGTTTTATCATGTTAGAAGTGGTGTACTTTGATGATGTAAACCATTAGGTTTTTTATACATGTTGATTTTTCCATACATTCTATGTTTAGATTATTGAGAATTCCAAATTATATTTTTAATATTTTTTATTGTAGAAAGATCCTTTCATTCGGGTTCATATATGATTCCATGTACTAGTAGTCCACATGTTTGGATACTGAATGCCCTTCGGGCTAGGTTAGTTATAAATCATATGAAATTGTACTATGGTATCTACAATGGTTCTTTCCAATTACATCCTCATATTTATTGAAATAATAATTATTTTATTAAATATATTTGATACTTAATTCATACCTACGAATCTTTAACTAAATAGTGTTATTGATATTTCTTGCATTATTTTCAAAAGAAAATTATAATAGCATTCAGGCACACTAATCGAAAACAATATCCTAGAACTATGTAATTAATTTTTTAATCTCTTCCTTTTATGAATTTTTCAAGAAATATATATATATATATATATTTTTTATATATGTCTTATTTATATAATAATAAAATTTATATACATTACATTTACATAATTATGTTAAAAGAAAATGTTTCCTAAATCAAAATATAAATGAAAAATAAAAAAATTATCAATAAGAATAGAGATTTTAATAAAGAATTATTGATGAACATGTAATAGGTTTTTATTATTATAATATTAATGAATTTATACATATTAATATGGATCTATTAAACATTTATAGTAGATTTTTTATTATTTTACATGATATTACTGTTCTCGTGAATAAATTTGATCGTTAGGTATTCATTTTATGTTAAAATATATCTTTTGATCAATATTGTTCATTTACAAAAAAAATGATGGTGAAATTGTGTGATCTATACCATTAAAATACGATTTCATTTTATTCTCCTCTATTTCAAGAAATATAAACATTTTTTCATATTCAACTTTCAACCTAAATAATGGTCTCAATGAATGTCATTAAGGAAACCCAACTTTTATTTCTATTCAGGTGTGAATATAGTCTTTCATATTTATATTTTATTTATAATTATTCAAATAATTTTTTACCTGTTTCAATATAAAATTTTAGTTATTTATTCCAATGTTTTTTATTATATATAAATATTTAAATAAATAGGAATATTAATTTTTTTTCTAAAATATGTGCACTTCCCTTTTTACAAAATCTATGGAAGGAATCATAGATTAGTCATATAACACAAGAGGGATATTTCCAACCATCATAACCACTCTATTAATTGAATAATTGATTATAAATTTTCACCCTTATTTTCAATGGATATTATCATACTAATATTTAAAAAAAATAGAATTGTAAATTAATCATTTCAAAATGAAAATTATATTATAATTATGAATTATTATAGTGTTTGATTAAATAAATTTCTCACCCCTAATAACATACATTCATGACATATATGATTAACTGGATATATCATCATATGTTTCTATACCATTTATTTATCAAGATGATTAATTATTATAATGATGTAATATCATGAAAACTCATTTTAATTTCCATCTGTAATGTTATGATGAAATTTAAAATGATTACCTAAATTTGAGGCATTATTATTATTGAATAAAAAGTAGTCAATGGGTTTGTATTTTATAGACATCTAATTTATTGGGTTTTGATTTTAGTTCATTGATATCAAAGAGAAAAAATTATTATATCCCAATAACTACAAGGGTAAAAAATATGATATATTAAGACGAATGGGGAACATGTATTGATTGATAAAGACAAACATCTGAAGAATTTATTGGCATACTTCCTTGAAATAATATTTATATGATTCTGATTATTCCCTAATATATCACACTCTTTTATAAAATATTCATATACCAATGTTATAATCTCTTTTTTTGTATATCCTTATGATTCATTCATTATAAACATTCATGTAATAGATAAATTACCTATTATTGTAATCTATGATTCGTTTGGAATGATTTTAAAAATTTTTATCATATGTTCTCACACCATTATTCTTACGTTTTTCTTAAAAATGATCAATTAATATTATCTAACTTTCTTACCATTATTATGTATTTTTGATCACCGGTTATTATGTTTAAATTTACATAATATATAAGGAAGGGTTTTATGTATGATATGTCTAGGAATGGGGTTGTTTGTAACAAACAAATTATGAGATGATGTAGATCATTTATAAAAACATTTATTAGGTTTCCAATTAATAAAAAACAATAATCCAACATGGTAAAATAATTTATTGTAATTATATGTAATGATTATTAATATAATATATATTTTTTATTTATGTATTTAATGTTTTTGTCCCCTCAATTATTTTTTACATTTATTTAATAAAATTTATTTTAAAGGGAAATATTTTGTCATTCAACCATACAGACTACCATCTCGACAATGTAAGGTAAGTAATTTTTCCATATATCTTTATAAAATGTATAAAAATATTTAATATTATGATTGAATATAATCATATGATATTCCTCCACCTTAAATGGTAATAGAATGTTGTTTATTGATGTGAGGCTCACATGTGGAGTTGATATAGAATATGTTCATAATTTGAAAAAATCCTCTTATTAAATTCTATAATTTTTTTAGCTTCATTTTAAGGATATCAATGCATCACCAAGTGCATGTAATTTCTATCAGATCATCCTAAAAATAATATGTGTATTTCATGTTTCATTGACATACGATATCAATAAATTTGTGGGATGAACACACTAAAATTATATAAACTCTTAATGTGATGCTTCTCATTACTATTAATGATCAAATTTAAAATTTTATTATGTTGTTTACATTTTATGGGGTTATTATTGAATTAACCTAAACCTCATTTATGTTAATGGAGTGGTGTGGGTTTTGATATAAAATCTCTCTCAATTTAATAGATTTTTTTTAAGTTCATTGTCATCAGTTACTGCTTCCATATATAATAAAAATGATTCTAACATATAGATATATGTTAAATATTAAATTATATTATTTACATGAAATCATGGGCCTATTATTCACTATTTATATAATAAATGATCTATATGGGATGATGATTTACGAATAACACATGTGATATCTTACACATATTTTTAGGATTTTAACTAGTGAAGAACAAATAAATGTGTGGGATGTAGCCATTCAGAAGACATAAACTCATGTCCCTAATTAGATCGAAATTATCCTTCAATTACACTGGTTGTATGTTCACATTTGGAGTTGATTTTCTAAGAAATCAGAATATTGGAATTATAGTGTTACATCACACCAATCCTGGTCGGTCCTTATAATGATCTTGATTCCCAGTGAATGAATTGTTATCGAGGACCTCAAAGATAAAATAACTCTAATATTGAAATAGTGTTTCTTACAAGATATTGAGATTCACATTGGGTGATACATATGTTATTTCTGAGATGTAATATTAAACTCGTAGTTTATGAAAATTCATTTTACCCTATGATTTCACTATGAATAACATGATTATATTTTAATAATATTGAAAGTGTGGTTTGGGTTATAAACACATTCTCATCCCTTTACATATGATACCTATTAAATGATGAAAAATTTGGATATAATAGAACTATGACATTGTGGTATATAAATAAACTATCAAATAAAAAAATCCATGTGGAATTGAATAATTAAAACCCAAATGATGTTTCTAAAGATGAATTGTTAATTAATTTGAAATTATAAATTATAAAGTAATAATATATTGTATTTTAATTATGAAATTATTCTGTTATCGATTTTTATATATTATATACTTATTATACATGAGTATTAGTGGGTATACAATGATGTTAAGGATATAGGGTAAGTGTTCTTTGTAACAATATTATTTGATAGATAAATGATTGATGTTATTCACAAAGTTGTGTGTATATAGGTTATATAATTAAAATTTGATATATTAAATCAACATTACCTTAATATTTATTGTATTCAATATTTAATTTTCCTATTATACAATTCAATAGATTAATGTATGTAAATATACCAATGTACTGATTGTTGATATTTTAATCTCGTTTGTTTTCATGACTACCTATGTCAAATATCCAATGATAGAAATTATATGGTTATTATATTAACATATTATTAGTAATATAATTATTAATTTTATCTAATTTTTCATGTATTTGTACCATTTTCACCACATTAATATTTTAAAAGGACTAAATTTTTTTTTTTGAAAAGTTAGCATATTTTTATTTCTTTTCTCTTGGCATCATTTAATTCCATATACATGTGTTTAAAATTGTTTATACAACTTTTCCAATGCATGAAATTTTTTTAAGGAGATATTTTTAGTGGCTATTATTTTATATAATTAAAATTAATGTATTTTTTTATATTTTATTTGAATGATATATTTTATATTTAAAAATGATGAAATTACGAATCATCATTAATTTATACGTAATGAATGGATTTAATCATTTGTATCTCCATCAATATTCATTAATAAAATTTTAGAATTTTCAATCATTTTAAATGAAAAATACTATCCCATTTTTCTTGGGATTTATTGTTTTGAAGGAAACTAAAAGAGAATGTTTTCTATCTATCAATTTATATTTCCTATTTTAAATTATCAAATAATTGTGATTTTAATATAAAAAATAAAACTGTTTTTTTTCTAGGGGATATGATCTTATGATAACATCCAGTCTCACTATATAGATATATTAGTATGTTCATTTTTTTGTATGATTTCATTGAACAAAATCCCTTCCCATTTTTTGATTATTTTATGATGAAATTATGAATGTTTCTATAATCTTGGAAATGATATATTTATGATTATATTATGTGATTTGTGAGATATAAATTATATTCACCTACAATTCATTCTGTTATATGTTCATCTAATGATGTAATATGATCTCGGATAGGTAGTTTACCAATTCTATGAAATTATAGAGGAAATTAAGTGAACCCATACATTACAGGATTTGATAAACTATTTTATGATTTCCTAGGAAGTGAACCTTATCTAATAGTATGATTTCTATTTGACTTTGATTTTTCCACACACTCTTATGAAATTTTATTATATTTATGATATAGTTAACTTAATAATGATTTATTAATGTTAAATCAATTCACATAGAAATCATGTAATTTTAAATTAAAAATCATAATTCGATGACTAATGATATATGGTCTATGAAATGTTTGGTGTGGTGTTTTATGTTATTATCATTTTCTATAATCATTATTATTATCATATGCTCACGTGAGATCACCAATTGATTTCTCCCATGTATACCATTAAATATAATTTTAGATCCCCAATTATTATGTTTCGTTTTTTACGTCAAATAGAATGGTATTAAATTGGATACGGATAAGAAATGTACTTTATGATAAGAAATTCCATTTATAAGTTGAAAATCATTTAAGAAAAGAAATTATGTAAAAAATAATTAATTAAACTAAAAAATAAATATTAAATTGTATTTATTATTTTCAGTTATGTTGAGTATTGTCTATAATTATATACTATTTATTTATCTAATGTTTGGGTCACATCAGTTTTTATTAGAGAAGGTTTAAGTAATTTATAGAAAATATATTTCTTGGCGAATAATTATAGTGCCGAAGAAACAAAATGATTAAGTGAAGTAATTATATAATGAAGATAAATATTATATTTTTTAAGAAGGTTTCATAATTTAGAACTTCTTTGGAATAAATTTTATGACTAAAATTTCTACCTCTATAAATAATGTTTTTTATTTGATACCCTAACCATTTTTGATTTATTACGGTATATAACATATAATGATGATGTTTTTGTGTAGAAAGGTATACTCAAATATTTAAGTGTCTTATTTAATAATATATACTCACATGAATTAATATAAATTGTGAATATTATCATGTAATGTTATTTCAAAACATCTTCTATTTAATTAAAACTTATCTGTGAAAATTCAGAAAGTTTCAATGATTGTATATAATGTTTATAGGTCATATATGATAGTAATTTTTGGAATCTAATCCATGAAAATCAATTATTAATGACCCAAATTTAATTTAATGTGTTTTTATGAATGTATTGTTAGTCACCATTTAAAGGACACTGATGAAGATTATTAACATTTGATATTATAAATCAATCATTGATCATAAATAGGTGTGCTGATGAACATGATCATCCAATAGATTCTAATTCTATATTATGAGTCATAATACTGATTCTAAATGTGTTATTATAACATATCATTGTGTATAATCTCAATATTGATGATATTTATACAGATCTATTACATTTCGATATATTTTTGGAAAAATTTCTTCATCAGCCACTAAATGATGTAGTTGAATTTTGTATTGAAATGATACATTTAGGTATAACAATTTCATTGAATACTTATAAAATAAAAAAAATATACATTCAAAGACTATAGAAGTAAATGAAAGAGAATATGATAAAGGGATTCATGCACCTATGTTCATCATCATGGGATGCACTCGTTAATATATAATATGGAAAAGGGTTACATCATCTCTATATTGGTTTTGAAAAACCAAATAATATAGCCATAAAGAAAGGTTTCTCCTACCATGTATTAATGAATTTATGGATAAGTTACATGATGCTCATTACATTTCATCGATTGAAAATAATTAGACATATTATCATTTGTGGGTCCAGAATGTGTGACAAACTTAGAACGAATTCTATATATGGTATGGTAATTATAAATATAAATTAATTTCATTTAGACATTTTGATATACTTACAGTAATCATTTATATATTTAATATATTATTTACAGATTACATTGGTAATTTTTTATTTATCATTATAGATAATAATATTATATAATAATTTGGAAGTATGAAAATGATAAACTTTTGAGGATTGTGTTACGTAGCATTGGGAATGAGAACATTTATGAAATGTAAAGAAAATGCATATTTTCTAAACACAAATTATTACTCATGATTCATGTTATTACAATAGATGTTATGTATATGTTTTTTTATAATCTATATGGTATTGATCATTCAAAGTAACCATTTATAATGAATGATTTTTTATTATCTTGGGTCGGATGGATAAAAATTACTCATTATGTCAAATTTATCATGTATATATAGTCCAATGACCATGTTGATATGGAATTGGGAAATGAACCATTTTTAGAACGAATGTAATGAATATTTCAAAGATCTTTAGATAGGGTTGGTCATTACACATGTTCGTAGAACTTTTAATTGGATATTAATTTTCAATAATGTGTTAAATAATTTACTTTTATGTGTTATTATTTGTAAATATATAGTAGAAGAATAATTAACCTAATAATTGATGGTTCATGAGAAAAAAATCATAACACATTATTTAGGGATTTAGTAATAAATTATTTACTGTAATTATTGATGTATTATCTATATGGTGTAAGGTGTGGAATATTTATGGATCATAAAATATTGATGTATATATTAATAAAATATTAAATTAATATGTGATAAAGTGGATTGATGTTTTTGAATAAGGATTTATATTTCTCAAAAAATTACCACCCATGATTAGAGAACATTGTGGAAAATTCAATGAATGAAATGTATGATAATGGTTTACATACGATGAGGATTTAAAGTGACCAAATTCCATTGAAATTGAAGCGGATAGAAAATGAATCATTGAAAAGGGGTAGTGGTCCTATATGTATCTGATGAATGTTCATCAATATATTCATTTTATAATTAGAGAGGTATAATAAAAATATGTATAGATTCAAAAAAAGTTAATTATTTCTCCAATGTTCAACCATGACCATGATTGAATTTTGTGGTTTAAGAACCGATTATGTATCCCATAAGTATAAAAATTAAGGAAATAGTTGTACTATGAATCACATAGAAAATCATTATCTATTCATCCAAGATACATGAATATATATATAAATCATAAAATATATTTTTAGTAATAAAAAATTAAGGTAAATATTGATTCATACATATCCGGATTCATGTTATTTAAATATGATATGGAAGAATAAGAAATTTATTTCATGATTTTAGAACGGTAAGACTTTGTAGAGTGGAATTAAGAAATATTCCCATTGAATTGAATCATATGACTCATCATGGAATCTAAAGGAAACAATAATATTTCAGTTACAGTTTATCACATAATTATGTAAACTCATTTTATTAATATAAGATAATTATTATATATTGATTTAAAATCCCTGATATATCTTAATATCTAAGGTTTCATTATTATACCTCGTTACATATTTTTGTTACTCCCTTTCTTATAAATTTTTTTATCATCCTTGTTTGTATATGTTTTAGGGTTATCACGGATGTAGATCCTTTACTGAGGGGAAAAGATTAATTTTTTTTGGTAAATATGGTTTTTTGAAGTAATTGTATCAAGGTATATTCATTTCACATACATAGTGGGTTTTCCCATGTTTAGAAAATAATAAGAGTGGGGTCTTTGGGTTTCCTGAATAAAAAATGTAGTTTCTGCAATATTCTAGGATATTAAATGTTGTTTTTGTATTACACAACATGTAATGATCACAATGATGATTCCATGAAATAGTTTCATGGCATGAAGGGTTTAGTGTATTTATTCCAGGTTTAAATTATGTATTGTAAAAAATAGGGTTTTCATAGAATGATGATGTTTTTACAACTAATTCTAGAATTTTCGTATTACCTGATGTGGAATGGTATTAAAATACACTAAAATTTAAGGCGTTTTTGTAGGATTTGAGAGGAATATTTTCATTTAATTATTCCTACAATATTACATCTCCCAACCAAGAACATACATGGGGAGATTTTGTGTGGTTTCCTTGCACTTGAATCATTTCAATTAGTTATTTAAAATTATTTCACTTTTCATTGTTCTATTCGGTTAATAGGTTCTTCTGGTTCTTCATTATTTTTTCCAAGGATACTTTTTAGGCTAGGATTATGTTTTAGATTCACGATTAAATTGTTTTTTTACCAATCCATTTCATTTTCCATTGTTCCATACCTTTTTAAGGATGATCATTTTGTTTCTGATCATCATTTTCATTGGGTTATTGGTTTATACTAGTTTTAATATGTTTTTTTATGAAAGTGGATAATAAAATAAATATCATGTCGTTCATTGTAAACTCATTTTGGTTGTTTATTTATGTGAACTCATATGTGTTCCTAAAATGATAGACTGGAAAGAAATACTTTTTTAATGATTTTTTAATATAGTAACTTATTTGGCTAAAATAGAAATGTGTTTTCAAACCAAAAATTGGACTGGCATGGCTTTAAAAATGATTTATGAATTTGTGAGGATGGTTTTAAAAATGTATTTTAAAAATCAGTATATTAGGAACCTTGGGTAAATCTGTAAATAGAAAAGTATGTCAATAGTGTGTGTGGAACCACTAGGAGTTAAACATTTTTATATCAATATGTTGTTATAGGACTTGTAATTGGTGGGATACAAAGTTATTACTATTAAGGATCATTAGTGTCCAATGTGTATTTTTCCATTTTATAAGGAATAATATGAGGTGATTTATCATATACTATTATTTATTACATTGTATTTTTCATCATGGTTTATTTATAATCATTTTTATATGATGTTGTATAATAGATCGTCAAATGATAGGTTACATTTTGGATATGTTTTTACTTTAATGCCAATTTATTCATTTTTATAATTCTTTTTTATATAACTTATAATGTTCAAATTTATGGTATTATTTTATCATATGTAATTATAAAAATCAAAAATAAATTGATTCAAATTCAAATTTTATATAAAAAATGGTTTGTAAGAATTATTTAGATTAAAATGATGAAATTGTTGAATTCATATTTTTATACAGTGTATATATGATGTGGTGTTATCGAATGGGTGATTTAAGGATTTCCTAGGTCACATAGAATATTATTAGTCTTTATGTATTCCTAAATTTTGGGTTAACTGAATATGATGGGATTGTATAGATCCCATTTCTTTTTTTCATTCTTCCAAGTACTCTCATTTTGTGTCTTATTTCATTATAATCAATACATGTTCTTTTTTCTTGCTTCACCTCCTAATTGGTCTCTTTCCCTACTATACGGTTTTTAGGACCCAATTTTCTTTAATGAAAATTATTATTCATGTAAAGGAATATCAGGAAGTGTGTTAACACTACCTAATTTTGGTTCTATGACTATTATATATTGGGTTTAGGTCCATTATAATTTTGATAGTATGCCTGGAAAATGGGACTAGTTAGCTAACTTCATTGAGTGAAATTGAGGTACCACATGATCAAAGACTTTTTCCATTTTTATTGTATGGGATTTTGGGAAATTTTAATTATCTATATGTGAATCTTATTTAAATTTACCTATTATCTAATTAATATATTTTTTAAATGAATTATTAATTAGAAAAAAATCATCTTATTTTAGTTAATTGATTGGATTTTAAAAATTGATAATAAGGTTCATGGAATTTTATTGTAATTTAATTTTTTACATTCATAATATTATTAGAAAAATACCCTATGAGAATAACTTCCACATCCATGATGGGATGCTACGATACGTGTTATTAATGTGAAGCTACATGTTGACCCTTCATTGAAAGATGATGTTATCCATGGTATTCCAAAACCTAGTCTTGTGGCTGTCTGGATCCACGGATTTTGGCTGGATCATGGTGCCTAGTTTAATATGTATCAACCACCCATCATCTATGGAAATAATAGAAAATATAAATTTAATAATGGCATGAGATTTTGGAGGGGAATGTCTATTTTCTGTAGACTCTATATGAATCGATGATGGGTTTTCCCTCATATGTGATTGAGGGATTGGGAAAGAGATGGTGGGACTATATTTTTTATGATATGATGCAAGATTACAGAACATGGGATTATTTTAAAAATATATTTAATCAGTATATATACCCAATGAAATTGTGTGTGGAAATATAGAATCATTTTTTCACCATGTGCCTAGGGAAGCATACCATTTTGGAAAATTCTACCTATTATTCCATGTTGGGGTATAGGGAACAAGATCTTCTCAATAATAAAAACCAAAAGCCTTAAAAGATTATGTTGAGACTTTGGTGTAACATTACGTTATTTTGACTCTCATGTCCATTCTAACCATTATGGATCATGTCGATAAGGAATCTTTAGTTGAGGAATATATAGATGGGAATATAGTTTTGGTGGGGGATTTTATTAGTTCAGTTGTTAGATGGGATTTAAATTCTAGATAGAATAGGAATCACAAGGGTGGTCACCTTTCTTATGGACCAATTCTAATGTATTTGACATGGAAACTGTGGGTTGTTTACAATCATTTTGGGAAATCCAGTCATATCAGGCCTAAAACTATTGAGGGTAATAGGACTTTTCATCATTAACCATTGTTAGGAAATCTACAACATTTATATATATGGATGTAGCCAAGATATAGGCCATGTTACACTATTGAAATGGGTTTTCAAGTGCTTATTGATTCTTCTAGGTGTGGTGGATCAAATCCACTTTCCAATTGGGTGTTCATGGGGATAAGACTGTAAATATTTATGTGACTGAGTATGTGGAAGAAGAATCCAAGGAAAGGCTAGCTACTATCAGAGGTAAGGTATTCATTTCTTCCTTAATGGTTATATCATTGATTTATATAGGTTATAATAAATTCTTTAATATCATTAATGATAGTCGATATGTTTTGTTTTTATATAGAATATACAATGAACATGTTTTATCATTCAATGCCTCTGGTTAGTAGGTCTAAAGTAGGTTTTATGCGTCCCTCATGTTAGGGGATGAGATATGGCATTGAGGTATAATGGGACATCATGGTATGTGATCTTGAAATCGTAAACATGAATATTATCATGGATTGTATTATCAGTTTCATGAAACATATATATTTATATTTATATATCACCAATGGGTGTCGTATTTATCTATCTATGGGGTCACACATGTATTTTAGGGTGAGTGCGAGTCTAGATTGGGAGGGTAAGGGCTTGTTTTTTTCAGGGGTAATTTCATGTCTTCTTTCACAGTTTTTTTATGATACAATTGTACCTCTTTTTGGATGTTGAATTCATGGAGTGCTCAATGTGTTCCCCCATGGATTTTATGAGTTATTTTTTTACTTTATCACACTGGAGATATGTCACGTTTACTATTTTATTACTCATAGGTATGATTCACATTTATATTTAATCTTATATAATGGAATATAATTAATTTTTTTTTGAAATTACGGTACATCATTATGACCTATATGATAAAGGATTTATTCATAATAGTGTGATAGTATGGGCTTTACCTGTCCTCATTGGGAAGAATTAATAGGATTTTCTATGGATCTATATTGATGATATAAAGTTTAATAGGTATATTGTTATGAAAAAATATCATATTCTGATGACGGATGATCTATTTTTCCAATTTAGAGGGTAATTTTTGTTTTCAATGATTTACTAGTTGTCTGATTACCTCTAGTTTTGGGTATGAGAAGACGATATGATGAATAAAGTTTTTACGAGCCGGTATGATAATTTTGAGATTCGGGCTATGTCAATCAGCATCATTAATCACCATGTAGTTTTATGTATTTGAAATCCATATTTTTTCCTTTCATTCTTTAAATCATTTGTTTGGTCTGTGAAAATTTAATGGTGTACTCCATGTTGGAGGAGGAGTATAAGGACAATTTTGATATCATTCTTTAAACCATGAAATAACATTGTCTATAAGGTAGTCTATCCAAAACATGAATTCTTAAAATATGAAGTGTTTGGGACTTTTTATATCGGATAGGGGAACCATTGTAGATCCTACAAATATAAAATAATTGATTTCCTAGGAGCATCCCAAAAATGTTTTCAGATTCAGCGATTATTGGTTTTTCTAGTTACAATATAATGTTTTTTTATGATTTACTCAATATCTCATCATCAATGACTAATTTAACCCTGAGGGATGTAATGTTAAAATGGAATGAGAACCATTTCGTATATTTTAGGGATTCCATGATGATGATGAACTAAATAGCTATTTTCAGTCTTGTCTAACTAGGTTTAGTTCTCGAATGTTTTCTGTGATACATCTAGTAAGGGTTGGTGACATTTCATAATGAAAGGGAAACATGTGGTGGCCTATGTATGACAACACTAATCATTAAAAATATGATTACTAATTTGTTACATAATATTACAAACAATACAACCTATAAAACTGGTATGTATTATGAAATTGGGAATTTGGTATATTATATAAATAATTAAAACAATAAATATATAATAATTATTGAAAATATCCTTATAATGCTTGTACATAAAATTTCTTAGGATAACCAAGGGACATAAATAAGAGTGTTTTGAAAACATAAATCCTAGCAATGGAATAAAGATGTCATGAGCATAAGAAATTAATACATGATGGACAATATGAATGTCAATAGGGTATAAAATGGATGAGAATATTAAACTCGAATAATGAGGCATGATATAACATAATAACCATTAAAAAACCATTGGAAATGTGTAAAAACATAAAACACTACATCATAAACCTAATTCAAGGATAATATCCAATACATCATGATTGAAAATTTCACCTGGTAGATTAAGTTCCATTCTTAATCCCTCTCAAGGTGGTTCATTAGACTAAAATATTCCCAATTAATTATATTGCTATATAATTTATGGTTCACACATCACATTAATTTAGTTATCCTGGTTACGTTTTCATTATATATCCTAAAACAAATAATAATTATCATAAAATTATATTCCGTGATAAAAATCATAGAATACATACATAAAAATTCATGATGAAATATGTACATGGGAATAATGGTGAACACCCTTGATAAGAACATGGTATGGGAATTCATTACCCATCAGTTTGTTATGGAAAATTGTGGTCAATTATAGACAACATAACAACGTTACATAATTTTCATAAATTGGGTAATGAATAGAGAAACGTGTCCCTCATCATTTATATATCAAATGGATATTAATTGAAACATAGAAAAAAATATCCCAACGTTATTAATTGATAATATAAGGTATAAGATAATGATGAAATATGAATAAATAGTAGAAGATGATGATCCATTACCATGAGAGTGTGATTGAAAATACATGAGAGGAGCTTCATGATAGCTTTGGGGGTAAATTATGAGTAGTATTGTGAAAGGATATCTGTGTAAGGGAAAGGTAAAATGATTTCAATTGAATAAGGATGAGAAGATAGGTGGGTTTAAAAAGTAAATGTGTGTCGAATTATTTATTATTTTTAAAATATATTTTTTGAACTCTATATAATAATATTACCAGAAACACAAAAATTACAAGGTTTTTCCTATGGGTTCTTCCTATGATAGATTGATTACATAATTTAATAAGTCTTTGGATTGGTCATATTAATATATTGTGCATGGTGATGTAGAAGAGATTCAATGTCTTAAAGAGATTATTTTAAAACCATTAAATATATTCTATGTTTTGTAGAATATATATTGGATTTATAAAATTATTCAAATAAACATAAAATCGCATTTATTTTAAAGGAAACATTGTTTTGGTTGTGGATACCATTTATATAATTTATTTCATCATTTTTTGGGTCAATATGATTTCAAAATATAGAACATATATTTACAACATATTATATTTTTACCTGATAATTTAATTAGCTAAAAAACATTAGAAAAATTCCCCAGCATTGAATCTCAAAGTTATGATTCTAGAAATAATATTCATTTTATAGAAAAATTTCTAAATATGTGTATTTTCACTTTTAAATTATGAATTGAAATATATTAAGAATTTTTTGGTTTTTTATACTAATAGTTATTGAACCCTTAAAAATTAATATTTTAATTCATAAAATTTATATGATCATTTATATTTAATAAATTGTATGTATTAATAATATATTATTTAAAAAGTTTTTACTTCCAAAATCCATTATTTAATTAAATTAATAAATATTAAATGAAATTTAATACTAAATAAAAATTAGTTTTTCTAAAAAAACCACACATTTTAAAAAAAATGATAATTATTAAATATATATATTATTCTATTGAAAATAAAATATAAATTTTATATTATTACTATCTAGAAACATATTCTGTTAATATAGTAGATAAATCCCTAAGTGTATGGTGCAAGATTTCCAGATTTTCATGGGGTCCTTTGGCATACAAGGTTTTGTCCATGATCTTGATGTGCTTGAACTTGTCCATTAAATAGTTTTTTCATTCATAAGTTGTTAGATATAAATTTTTCATGGACAAGGGAAAATACTAGTGATTATATCACTCACAGAAACCCTAAAAAATGGGCCTCATAGGATATGATCCAATGAGTTGAAGCTAATGAATTTGTTATATGTGACAATTGGATTTATGAAAAACCACTATTTATATTAATTATTAGATCATAGTTAATCAACTATATTATAAATGGTAAATATTCTTAACATCCAAATAAATCTTGTATGATATAAACAAACGAAATAAGTGAATTTTTTTTCTACAAAAATAATACATATTAATACATTTAACTTAATAATAAGGGGAATTTTGTTTATTAATGTTCATGTAATTACAATCTTTATTCTTATAAAATATCTCCCTAATATGTAAATTTCATGCACAAAAACAAATAAAGGTAATTCTATTTCATCACCACCACTATTTCCCATGTCACTTCATCAAAAATGTTGTTTCTCGACAACACATTTACTAGGTGCATTTTCATATTTCATAGATATTTTTCACTATGGTCTATGATTTTGACTGACCACTCCTCATATAAAAGATAATTCTCAAAAAAATACCACCTATGGATTAAGTAAAAGTGAGGGTTTTTGTATATTCTTCCTAAATTGGGATAAATTTAAATACCTAAATTACATAATATAGTGAAATTTGGAGTTCTGTCAATATTCCACTACTCCAATGCAATCAAGGATATCAAAAGATCATTATATCTCTAACCAAGCATTCCATTATTTCCAAATCTCTGGATATTCTTTCAGGGATATATATAGGAATACCATGCATCCAATATAAAACATTATGTATTATCTGTGATTTTCAATATAGCTCTTTTGTTTAATTTGAACAGGATTGATGTGATACTTAATGGTCTTGAATATTTCCAAATTTTTTTGACCAATCAGTTTTTTCCTACCTTCATCCCAACATGTAATATTTTTGTACCTCTTCCTATAAATTAATTCACAGAGATCTATTAGGTTATTGAGTGGAAAATATTATTGTTTATGGGCCAGATCAGTGGAATATGTTTGACCCAATCTCCATTTATGTAAATTCATAATTCTCTCATAATATCCTCGAGTTTCTAGATATTTTACTCAGATTATAAAAAAATTTGTTGTTATAAGTTGTGATTAATTTCAACCCATTATTTAGAGAATTTGGGATATTCTTCAAAAATGTGGTGTAAACTTTTGGGAGTCAATTAGATACAATTTATAGTGGTGTTCCATGCATCCTCAAAACTTCAGTGATTTATATATTTGCATGTGGATCGAGTTAGAAGTCCTTTTGGATTGCACTGAATGGTAGAGTCTTGGGAAAATGATACCCCAAAACCTATATATAATTATTTCCTTTTCATGGATTTATAAGTCCACTGAAAAATTATATTGTGTTTTTTTCTCATTTCAATAATGATATGGGTTATGGTTACATCATTTCAATTGATTTTTTCATTTCCCCCTTCACTTGGTGACATATAAGATGTTTTAATGTATATTCCACAATTTTATTCTAAATAATTTCCATCCACAAGTGCTTATATATATATATATATATATATATGGATTCACCTCTGTTATTTTTAGATGGATGGATAGATTGAGCGGTGTGCATATTCAAAAATTTTGTTCATTAAATTAGGATTAAATTGTACACAAAGTCTTAAACAAAATCTCACCACTACATCTTCATTATCAATGAACTATAAGGATTTATCTTTTCTTATAGCATCCAATATTTTGTAGACCCCAATATAATCTCTTGTTGATTAATTTAGCTTTTCTAAAAGTTATAGTTGAGAAATCATTTGTGGAATGATTGAAGATGTTTTATTTGTTTAGCATTACCATCTCCATCCACTTTATATCTAAGAAGATATGATCCTTATCAATTCTAATCAATGATATAATACCAAGATCTGTTCAACATAGAGTGATTTCCACTTTATTCACTTTTAATTGATGTTAGTTAATCAATTAGTCATTGTACTTCATCATCAAATTCTATCATTGATGGAACATATTCAGATATTTTTGTGTTAATATATACTTATGGAATTTTTTTATACATATATATTTCACACTTCTCCCAGTATTGATAACAAATATATATTTTAAACTAAAAAATCACTGAAGCCTAATATAGATCATTAATTAGGTACTTTTGTATATGAATGTTCAATTTCATTGATGTGTACATTATCACTGTGACATTTTGCATTAACACATAATCCAAATTCTTCTTTTAACCATTACAAAATACCATGAACAATTCACAAAATTTGTGTGGCATAATTACAATTGTAGTGATATTCCACCTTTTCAACACCTTGAAGTGATCTTCACATTCATGATTCCAAAAAAACATTACTTCTATCAATGTTTTCATGGTTAGAGGTTATTATTATGATGATAAATTTCTCAATAATAGACTATAGTATAGACCTAATGAAAGGAAACTACAAATATTTAACACATATGTTGGCCTCATTATTATATCTGTTGCTTATGTTTTTTAAGGGTCCCTAGATTTCCCATCAATTGTGATAATATTCCCTAATAATGAGAATTTCATCAACTAGAAATAACATTTTTTTACTTGGAATAATGCTTCTACTTATGTAAGGTCTTTATAATGGTTCTAAAATTATCCTCATTATCCTCCTTTCATTTGGATTATAATAAAATATCATCTATAATGACTACAACGATTTTGTTGAGGTAATATCTAAATACATTATTCATCAATTCCATGAATATGTGTTAATCATTTTAGAGTCGGATTGGAATTACAATGAACTCATAGATCCTGTGGCATGTATGATATTATTTCATGAGGATATTCGCCTTGTTCACCTAGAATAGTAATATACCAACCACAGATCCACCTTATAGATGTAATGTTATCCATATAGCTGATATAACAAGTCACCAAACTACGTAAGGGGACACACTTTCTTTATCATGAACCTATTGAGAATGAATTAATTCATGAAAAGGTGCATTGAAAAATACTTTTTATTAATAAAGATGATGGGTTCACCCTATAGTGGGGCACATGGGTATATGAAGAATTTATCCATACTCCACTATAGTTATTACATCAGCTCCTCATGTTCCAAAAACTTATAATCTCTCTGTATCCTTAGATAATGGTAACACACCTGTTGTTGGAATGATTTAAAATTCAACGTCTAAACTATAAAGAAGACCAATAAATTCTTTTGGAAACACTTTAGTGCATTCCCTCACTATAATAATGTATTCAAGGATTATCAATTCCATACAATCAATTATTTGATATATATATATATATATAAATTCATACTCCTATGTAAATAATATATATGCTTAAAATGTTGATGTTACAGACGATTCATCCTTCTCCGTGAATTTATACAAAATTATAAGATGATTCATGTGACCGAGGATTATTTCTTTTTCACAGTAATTTATATTTTCTATATATAAGGAAATCCATTAAATTGGCTTGAATTGCATAAAATTCCACCAAATTAAATATAAAATGTTTCTATGGGATGTTAATCCCATAATAAATTATGACCCAAAATGGGTTAGGATTTCCAAAGGTGTTCAAAAATGATGTCCTGAACAGCTTCAAAAAATCACTAGAAGTAAAGAGCATCACAAATTCGTACACTGTCAAGTATGACATGCCTCCTATGTGTATTCATTAACAATCCTACTTTGCTGTCCAATTCATGTTGTAATTCAAGGAGTGTTGACAGGTTAGATGAAGTGGATCTCAAAACATAACCAAGTGCACCTTCCATTCTCAACATCCCCCAAGTTCTAAAAATTAAAGTCCATTAAATTGATCTCTTTAATGATTCAACTCAAATGAATATTAACCAAGTCAATTGCTCTCTTCTTCATCTGGGATCAAAATTCCCCTCACATTAATGAGTTCATTTTTGACAAAGGCACTTTATTTTAATCTTTCTACGCTATATTCCTTTTGCAGAGCACTTATTAAAATTGAAATTGGATTTATTTATTCACATAAATGCACCCATTGCACCTTGTCTTAGATACTCACCATGGGATCCCATTTTCCCATTTTACTCCAGATATAAAGGCCTTCATTAAAAATCATTCAATTTGACTTCCTAAAGTGGTTAAATATTATTTAATAAAGATGTGAGTCTCATGGGTTCTAGTGAGAACATAAAGATACCATAAGTAATGATCCTCATCCCACAAAACCCATCATGTCATACTCCCATCCTTAGTTCCTAAACATAAAGGTTAATAGAGACAGTGGAAAATTGTACTCAGCAATCATTCATACTTAATCATTTCTGACTAAGTTCCATTCTCAACATCCAGAAAACAATTATCCACTAAACATGACATAAATGAATAATTTCACCATGGATCATTGACTAAATTACTGAGAATTGGAAAAGGTCAATGCATCTTTTCTCCAGTTTTAGAAGATTTAAAAAATGGACCATTTTTTAAACAACCACAAACTGAGGTTCAAGAAGGGGGAATTCAACATGACACTTTTATGACCCCTTTCCCCCACACATAAAACCCAAAATTGTCCAAAATGTTGACTCTCAAGTTGGGAGATGGTTTATGTTCAAAAGAAATGGAAATTTCAGCTGAAAACGGATATGGAGGAGTATCAATGAAGTTCAATAAATTTCTTTACCACACAAAAATTGAAAAAAATATTACCGACAAAAAAAAGAAAAGTCCAATCCCACCAACTAGCACCAGCAACCAAGTGTATTTCTATTCCTAAACTGTACATTCTTTGAATCAGTGTGAGTAGACAAAGGATTTAATCAATTTACTTCAGATAGTAGCATGATTAATAGTGATGTGCAGCAAAATCATAATGATATTGAAATTAATGGGCGAAAGAATGTTCCACAAATCAGATCAAAATAATATTTCAACTCTCTAGATACTAGAAGCTAAACACCCATGAAATAAAACATAGTCATTTATCACAAATTAGTGGAAGTCCCCCACTATTAATTCACAGTGAAGAGTAAGAAAGTAATTGAAAGCAAAAAAGGCAGAACAACACTTCCCTAAATTATTGGACCTTAAGTAGTGGAATTCATCAAAAGATCCTCTTTAGCATCACTGGGTTGTTACTCCTCTTCATTAACCTATAGGTTCAAATAATTAAAATAATATTTCATACTTTTCAGTTCAAGATAAGTAACCCAAGAGAGTTAGTATAAAGAAATGGTATCCTTAAAATGATGTGGTTTGCTCCCTTGTGGTTTCATGGCCAAGTTTCTTGCAGCAATAACTCTCTCTAAAACAATAACAGATCATGAGGCACCATGAGCTGGTAAGAACATCAACTGGAGAACAAGCAGTCAAGACTAACTTTATTGAAAAACATAAAACAAAAGAGACACTACTAAGTAACCATGTGTTAGTTCCAATGCAACACTGAGTTTATAGTCCTCAGTTATACATGAATCATATCATTCTTCCAACAGATATATGACAGACACGACCTTTGGATTCCCTTCAAATATGTGATTTATTCTTTGACCATTGACTATGAACAGTCGATTATCTCCTACAACCATCTCAACAACTCCATTAACCAAAACTCTAACAATGGTAAAGGGTCCAGACCACTTGGACTTCAAATTTCCTAGATAAAGCTTCAATCTAGAATTGAAAAGAAGGACCCTCTCACCAACCTTGATATTCTTATTTTGAATGATTGAGTCATGAAAAGTCTTTTGTATTTCTTTTTAAATTTCATCATTCTCATAGTACTCTCTTTGAATCTCATCCAGCTCACTCATCTCTAGTAGTTTTCTCTCAACACCAGATTTAAAATCTATGTTAAGTGCCTTCACTGCGCAATAACATCTTTGTTGTAACTCAATAGGTAGATGTCATGCTTTCCCAAAGATTGTCATATATGGTGACATGGCTATAGGAGTCTTATAACCAGTTCTATAGGCCAAAATGGCCTCATCCAATTTCCTTGACCAGTCATTCCTAGATCTAGACATTGTTTTCTCTAAAATCGGTTGGAGCTCTCTATTTGAAACTTTTGTTTTCCCACTGGACTGTGGGCGGTAAGTAGTGCATGTCCTATGAGTGAACTCATACTTCTCCATCAAAAATTTGAACTTATAATTCTTGAAGTGAGTCCCATTATCAGTTATGAATGCACGAGGCACACCAAATCTGAAAAAGATGTTTTTCTTGATTAATTTCACAACACTAGCAGCTGAATTATCAGGCAGAGCTACTACCTCAACCAACATGGACACGTAGTCCACATTAACTAAAATGTACACATTCCCATAAGAATATGGGAATGGTACCATGAATTCTAAGCCCCACACATTCTATATTTCGACCTCCAAATTACCTTTTTTGGGTAGTTCCTACCTTTTCCAACATTTCCCATCATTTGACATTTCTCACAGCTAATAACCAGACTCCTAGAATCTTTAAATAGTGTTGGCCAGTAGAAACCAGCATGTAGGTCCTTTGGGCCATACATTCTCCTCCATGGTGCCACCCCAATGTGATAAATTTCAGCTCTCATGTATTGGAAAAATATCATCCTCAACCACATATCTTCTCAGAATCCCATCAGCACACCTTCTAAAGAGAATAGGGTCATCCCAAAAATAATATTTCAGCACAAATATTATCTTTTTCTTCGGGTTGTGTGAGAGATCCCTAGGAAGGAATCCAGCTGCCAGAATGATGGCATAGTCTGCAAACCAAGAAGACTGCTCCACAGAAGCAGCAAACAATTTTTCATCAAGGAAAGAAGTATTGATCTCTTTTGGTTCCTTACATGGGGAATTTGACCATTGGGACAAGTGATCTGCAACTACATTCTCAGCCCCTTTCTTATCATTGATCACTAAATCAAACTCCTATATCTGCAAGGTCCACCTCATATGTCTGGGCTTTGAGTCCTTTTTAGCTAGAATATACATAAGGTCTGAATGATCTACAAATATTATGATCCTTGATACTATCAAATATTTCCTGAACATTTCCAATGAAAATATCATAGTAGCCAACTAATTTTCAGTGGTAGAATAATTCTTCTGGGCATCATCTAGCAGCTTTCTTGCATAGTAAATTACATGAAGTTTCATATCCTTCCTCTATCCTAACACAACTCCTACTACAAAGTCACTAGCATCACACAAAACCTCAAAGGAAAGCTTCCAGTTAGGAGCAGTTATTACAGGTGAAGTAGTTAACATCTCCTTGATCAAATTAAAGGCCCATAGACATTATTTATCGAATAAAAATGGTGTTTCCTTAACTAGAAGGGAGCACATGGGTCTAGTAATCTTATAAAAGTCTTTAATGATCCTCCTGTATAACGCAGCATGGCCCAAAAAACTTATAATTACATTAACATTTTCAGGTGGGGGAAACTTTTGTATGACCTCAATTTTAGCATTATCGACCTCCAAACCCTTCTTAGAAACATTGTGTCCCAAAACTTTGCCTTCAATGGCCATGAATTGGTACATTTCCCAGTTTAAGACTAAGTTTGTCTCTTGGAACCTTTCTAACACTAGTTCTAGGTTTTTTAGATAGTTCTCGAAGTTATCTCCCACAACAGAAAAATCATCCACGAACACTTCAATAATCCTCTCAATCATGTATGAAAATATTTCTTTCATGCACCTCTAAAAAGTGGCAGGAGCACCACACAAGCCAAATGACATCTTCTGGTAGGAAAATTCCCCAAATAGATAGGTGAAAGTGGTTTTCTCTTGGTCTTCAGGTGTAAAGGAAATATGGTTGTAACCAGAATAACCATCAAGAAAGAAGAAGAATTCATTGCCTACAAATATCTCTAACATTTGATCCAAAAATGGCATGGGGATGTGATCCTTTCTCATGGAAGCATTCAATTTTCTGAACTCTATACAGACTCTCCATTTATTCACTGCTCTTGCCTGGATTTTCTCATTCTTTTCATTAGTGACCACTCTCACTCCACTTTTTTTATGTACCACCTAGACAGGATTGGCCCACGTGATATCAGAAATAGGAAATATTATTCCAGCATCAAGCAACTTAATCACATCTTCCCTAAAAAAATCCTTCATGTAGGGGTTGAGTCTTCTTTGGGCTTCTACTCTGGGCTTACACTCAGGTTCCATTAGAATTTTATGTATACAGAAGGATGGACTTATCCCTTTGATATAATCAATTGAACAGCCTATGACTGACTTGTATTTCTTCAAAATAGTATGAATATATTGTTCTTGACCCATTTTCAGGTTGGATGAAATCATCACAGGAAGGGTGGAATTGTCTCCTACAAATGAATATTTGAGATGGAAAAAGAGGGGATTTAGTTCATGGTTGGGTGGTGACTGGCTTGAGGGAAGACACATGGTCATGGGAGGCCCAAGGTCTTCATCCTACCTCTTGAAGAAGGCAGTAGAAAAGGATTTTTCCTCAGTGCAAGAGATATCAAAAGATATCTCCTCAAATTTAGACTCCTCTTGTGGTGTAAGAATGTGCTCCAAAACAAACTCATCTAGGTTCTCCAAGAATTATCCCTCATATTCATCAACAAATTCTCTCTCCTTACTTGAGCTGATCCCCATGCAAGAGGAATAATGGATTTTAGGTTCACTATTGATTTCAACTATCATTCTGTGAAACTCATATTCCACCTTATCAACACTACTCTCAGTAAATAACATCTCATATTTTGGGGAAAATGGGTGGGTGGGTTCTTCGATTTTCTTAAACACATTGAATTTTTCTTTTTATTCACCCAAATTGAAAATCAGTTTCCCCTTAGACACATCTATCACAGCTCCCCGTGTGGCCAATAAGGGCCTACCAAGAATGATAGGAACCTCCTGGTCATACTCCATATCAAGGGTAAGAAAGTTAGCAGGAAAAAAGTGTTTGCCTATTCCCACTAACAGAGCATCGACCCTACCCACTAGTTGAGTAATTGTCATATCAGAAAGCTGTAACATTATAGTGGTGGGTTCGGGAAATCCTAATCTCAGGTGCTGAAAAAGTGACAGTGGAATCAGATTAATACTAGAACCCAAATCACACAAATAGTTGAACTTTCCACCTCTATCCCCAAATGCGCAATGTATGACAAAGCTTCCTGGGTCTGAAAGCATTGGGGGTATAATATTCTACAAAACTACACTACACAACTCTGTTAAGCTATAGGTGGAAAATTACACTAACGTCTTTTTGTTTGTGCGAATTTTCTTGAGTGATTTCAGATATGATGGGCTTTGAATCAATGCTTCCATGAATTGGATATCAACGTTAATCTTTTTAATCCCTTTCAAAAAATTCAACATTTCATTATCCTAAATTGGTTTCTTAATTCGTTGTGGGAAGGGGATTGTAGGTGCAAAATTCCACAAAATAGGGGGCATCTCTACAACATAATATTCAAAAAATTTCTTCCCTTTATTGTCATTTTATTTTCAATGCATTTTCATTGGGGTTTAGAGTTGGAACAAAAGGGACTAGAGGGTTTCCAATGGTGCTATCCAGTTTTCCAGATTAAAGTTCATTTAGAATTGAGTTTCTAGTTTCATCTAGTTTCTCATTTTCAGTATTTTAGGGTTCTTTACTAGTCTCTTGGTGAGTTTGGAGACCACTTCTGGTGGTCACAGCCATGGAATTCTCCCAAGGATTGACTTTAGTGGTACTGGGCAGCATACCCTTTTCTCTATTACTAGAATCTGTAGCAAACTGCCCTATTTGAATTTCCAGGTTATTCATTCTAGAATCCATTTGAACTTTATCATAAACCTTTTTGGTCTTTTGTTCATCAAAACAACCAATAAATTGATGGAACATGTATCTCACCTCATCTTTTGAGTTGGATGAGTCAGCCTTTGGTTGGGATTGGGGTTGGAATTGCTGCATAGGAGGCTACTGGAATATAGGAGGAGCATTAGGTCAGATGACTCCCTGCTCCCTCCATGACAGGTTTGGATGGTTCCTATACTACTGATTGTATGTGTTGGAAAAGGGATCATCCCTACAATGCATCCGAGCTCCATAGATAGAAATGATGACACTCTCATCAGGCTAGACAAGCATATCAAGGTTTGGAAAATAGGTTTGAGAATGGCCATACATGCCATAGTGGTGCCACTACTCCTTAAGGAATTGATGTGGGTTCTCATTAATGAACCCAACAGCTTGGGATTTAGCTTTAGGAGTAGAGGCGCTTTGTTTTCTCAAAATTTTTCTCTTCCTAGAGCATTTGTGCTGGGAATTTTGCATTAATGTGTTAAGGATCTGTTTGAGCTCTTCGGCAGTCCTATCACTAAAGTCTCTTCCAGACGACTAATCCACCAAGGATTGGTGGTAAGGGTTGAGACTATTGTATAAGGTGCCCATAAGTAATTGATGTGTACATTTATGGTTTGGACACTACCTAAGTAAACCTCTAAACCTATCCCAGGCATCATGAAATAGTTCTCCTTCATCCTGAAGAAACCCAGTTATTTTTTTCCTAATTTCAGATGTCATCCTCCTTGGATTGAATTTCATAGTGAAGGCATTCTTAAATTGATCCCATGTGACATAGATTTCTTCTTATAACTATTGAAAGCAAGACCTAGTATTTCCTTTGAGGCAGAAGGGAACACTCTCAGTTTAATCTCTTCCTCAGTGACACATCTAAGTTGTAGCTACTAAACACTACAATAGAAGGCTCTAATAAAGTCAACATAGTCTTCACTAGGAATTCCATTGAAGGTGGGTAGCTGACTAAGCATGGATTTCTTGATCTCGTAATTCCTGGACCTATAAGAGAGTATAATGCATGAAGGGTAACTAGACACTAATGTTAGCAAGAACTCTCTCAAACTGTGCCTCTTAGCTATCTCATTCCTAGGTTGGTTCATCATTCTTTATTGTTTCAAATTTTTAGGAATTGAATTTTTCATGTTTTCATTTCTGTTATCTTCCATTTTGACCATGCCTTTGTTATTTTTTCAAACACATAAGGTTTTTATCAATTTCAGGGTTACCAGGTACTCTGTATTCAAACATAGACCTGGTTTCCATGTAGTAGGTTCAAATATTTTGTTTTTTTTCAATTTGTTTTTCTTTTTGTTGAATTTTTTTGGTGATTTTTTTTTGTGATTTTTTTGTGATTTTTTATGTGAATTATATTTGGTTTTTTCCCACCTAGACTTTCCAGCAATGTCACCAAAATTTGCATGCTCACGCATCATTGGACATGAGTGACAAACTAAACTATATAACTTACTTACTACTTAGGAAAATGGAATGATAGGGTTGAACCATAGGGAGGCCTCATGTTGTGTTTGGCGATCTAGAAAAAACTAAACAAAGACACAGACACAAAATCAAGAAAACAAATTGGTGGTGGTGAAGTGGGGTGAATGATACATAATGTTTGACGAAGTGAGGGTAAGATGGTGAGTGCAATGTGAGTAGACAGACCGACAAGACAAATTGTGGTGTAAACAACCAATAAATGAGTAAGGGGAAAGTCCAAAGTCCGATTCGATATTTCTCAACCTCGTTCATGAACTGAAGTTATAAAAATATGGATCTGACTAAAAGTAACTGGCCAAATTTTTTGTCTGGTCAGTTTGTGATGAAATAGCTCTTACACTCCTACTATAAAAGTCATTCCATCCAATGGTGAAGATAAGTCAGAATTCACTGGGATCAACTTTTCAGTTGAGTTCGATGTGTCTCTATCATTTGAGCATAACTCACTTGTCAGTGAGTTACTTAAATTGAAACAGTTTTTATTATGGTGCAAACAAGATCGATTTTCACTCGATCCTGTTGTTTTGAAAATAAACTCTTCTGTAAACAATAATAGAGATAATAAAAAAATGATGCAGTGCATGAATCGGACTAGACAAACCAAATCAACCATCTTATTAGACCCGAATTAATTTAGATGGACATAATGGTCAGTTTTAATGTAACAATAGAGTAAGAATCAATGTAGTTCATATTGAAATAAGTGTAGAAAAACAGAGTACCAAAAAAACTAAGTTGTTTGAACTCCATGCTACTGCTCTCGGAAATTCTGACTCCTGCTGCTTGATGCTAGATGCAATTATGAAATCCGCTCGATATCCCGCCCTGGGAATCGAGGTATGAAAATTGCTCTAATATGTATCTCTCGGTGCTCTAATTTACTCGCAATGGAAAATGTTCATTCCTCAAGCTCTGCAGCCCATTGTCTCGATCAAAGCCTCAATGATTTGTCTCATGTTCTCTACATCCTCTACTATCTCCTTATGTTGTTCCAAACTCTTCTCCCATACTGTCATCTCTCTACTGGATTCATTAATGTCTCCCCTGTCTCTCGCACATTCATCACCCAATCGAACTCTCTGGAATCTCCCCCGAGGAGCTTACGGGCCTCCACGTGTAGCTTTCATTGCGCTGCTCCTCCCGTGTTGGTCACCGAAGCAATTGATCTAAACTGAATGAAAAATACGCACGCGCGGTGAGATAATTTCTTCAATGTAAATAGAAGATCCATTGGCATGGAATATTCTCGTGTTTTCCCCACGAACTTCTTTTATCCCTACTTCTACAAGTAGATCCCCTGCACAGAACGACAAGAAAAAGCCAAGATCACATAAGACAAATAAAATGAAACTATGTATTAATATTATTACATAGATTAGTTAATAATAATACATATTAATATATATATATATATAATACAAAATATTATTATTACTATTATATGTAAATATAATTATTATATTTATTAATATTTTACTTATTAAAAAACAAAAGTAATTAATATTATATATATATATATATGTATATATAAGTATGTTTATTATATGTTATATATATAGTATATTATATATATAATGAATATTGTATAAAACTAAATAAATAAAACAAAGAAGAAGAAGATGAAGAGGGGTGGGGTGCGAATGGAAGAGAGGGGAGAAAGGCGGAAGTGGTTCGATGCTGGGCTGTGCGAGGAGAGGGGAGAAACTTCGGGTGATGCGGATAGAGGATTATGAGTGGGGACCTAGAGCTAGTTGTGGTGAGGGTCAAGGCAAGGGAGAAGGAGGGTGGCACAATGGAATGGATGAGTGGAGGTCAAGTTTCGGTGATGAACAGGTGAGAGGAAACAGCTTCCAACGGAACGAAGAAGGAAGGGGGAACGATTGTGGAGTGCGGCGAACATGGTGGAGGGTGAAGGGCACTTTCGAAATTGATCAGGAGGGGGCGCGGCGATGTTTCATCGGAAATGCAGTAATGGCTTGGTTCGAGTTCTGGTGGAATTGAGGAGCAGCAGATAGGGGGTCTCGACAAAGAGAAGGAGTTTTGTGTGCGGTGAAAAGCAAGAGATTAGGAGCGGTGTGTTGGCTATACAAGCCGTGGGAAAAAAAGGAGGAAGAAAAATATGGGACAACAAACACCACAAGGCTTTCAAGCTTTCATATATTTCAACGGATTACATTTGAACCATATTTATAGGCTATTAAAAAAAACACCAAAAAAGGACAGCACAATAAATTTAATGAAGGACCAAAATACAAAGCAAACAATATTAAATGTCTCGCTTGGGAGAAGCGGATGCATGGGGAAATGAGGAGACACATGGGAAAGTGGCGCTGCATGGGGAAGATACGCTGCATGGGCTGCTTTGGAAAACCAATGGATTGGTTTGCAATTTCCAACACTCCCCTTCAAACCAAAACTGACTTCATCCCGAGCATCGTTCTTAATCTTTTGAATGCATCCGACGGTAATGCCTTTGTGAAAATATCCGCCACCTGTTCCGAAGTATGGCAATATTCCAATTTAATCGTTTTTTGTTTCACATGATCCCTGAGGAAATGAAAACGAGTATCAATGTGTTTTCTTCTCCCATGCTGCACCGGATTTTTGGCTAGTTCAATAGCCGACTTGTTATCCACATATATCACCGTGGATCCATCCTGTGGATGCTTCATTTCCTTCAAAAAATTTCTCAGCCATATTCCCTCACAAACAGTAGAGGATGCTGCCACATACTCTGCTTCACATGTGGATAAAGCAACCACACTTTGCTTTCTTGAATTCCATGTAAAAGCAGTCGATCCAAGAAAAAATACGTACCCAGTAGTGCTTTTTCTTTCATCTTGGTCACCTCCCCAATCACTGTCTGAGTATCCATACAACTCTGCTTCTTCGTTGTATGGATAAAAGAGACCAAAATCTACCGTTCCTTTAACGTACCTGAGGATACGTTTTGCAGCTAGCCAGTGTGACTCTTTCGGTGTCTCCATATACCTGCTTAGAAGTCCAACACAATAGACAATATCTGGCCTTGTGATTGTGAGATACCTCAGGCTTCCAATCAGACTCTTGAACAGAGTCGAGTCAACGTTTCTTCCTTCTCCATATTTTGTCAGTTTCAAGCTCGTTGCAACCGGTGTGTTTACAGCATTACAATCGGCCATCTTGAATTTTTCAAGCAACTCCTTGGCATATCTCTTCTGACATATATAAATGCCTCCATGTTGTTGCTTCACTTCTATGCCCAGAAAGAAGGACATGAGACCCCCATCGGTCATCTCGAACTCTTTGAACATGGCCTCCTTGAAATCATCGAACATTGGTCGACAATTCCCTGTAAACAACAAATCATCAACATACAAGCATGCAATAAGAATATCGCCACGATCATTCTGCTTGATGTAAACCGCATGCTCATATGGACATTGGGCGAAGCCATTCTCTCGGAGATAACTGTCAATGCATGCATTCCATGCGCGAGGAGCCTGCTTCAACCCATAAAGTGATTTATTCAATCGATACACTTTGTCTTCCTCCCCTTGCATGACAAAACCTTCAGGCTGATCAACATAGACCTCTTCTTCCAAAAATCCATTTAGGAATGCAGACTTCACATCTAGTTGGTAGATCATCCAACTGTGATGGACAACAAGGGATATAATCATTCTTACAGTGTCAAGGCGAGCAACAGGAGCAAAGACTTCTTCGTAGTCCACCCCGTATTTCTGTTTGTACCCCTTTGCTACGAGCCTTGCCTTGTATCGATCGATCTCGCCATCAGCATTTCTCTTTATTTTGTACACCCATTTGACACTAATGCTCTTCTGTCTTTTTGGGAGTGTAGTCAACTCCCACGTGTCATTTCTCTCTATGGCACAAATTTCTTCTTCCATAGCCATTCTCCAGCTTTCTTCCCTCATGGATTCCTGAAAGGTCAAAGGCTCATGATCTGCATACAAGCAAAAAAGATTTACCTCTTCAGTCTGGTCATAAATGTCACTCAAATTTTTCATCTTCATAGGAGCCATAGGCGAGGATGAGCTGGCCGAATTTTGATTTGATGGAGTCCTTTGAGGAGTGAGGAAATGTACTCCTGGACTTCTTCCAACTGATGATGCACCCGAGGAAGGTGTTGTGGGCGTCTTCTCCTGATGATCATGTCTTTCTTCAAAATCTTCAGTTTCGACTACAACATCCTTGTTTGGTTCTTCATCATCCCATTTCCACGCTTCTTCCTCACTAAAGACCACATCTCTACTAACCACTAATTTATTGGTTAGTGGATTGTAAAGCTTGTTGGCTTTAGAGGCTTCACAATATCCGATGAAAATGCATTTCTCGCCACGATCATCCAGCTTCCTTCTTCTTGCTTATGGAACTTGAGCATAGGCGACACACCCGAAGATTCTTAGGTGCGCCACGCTCGGTTTGTAGCCGCTCCACGCCTCTTGTGGTGTAAAGTTCCTGACGCTCTTCGTTGGACACCGATTGAGCAAGTAGGCAGTACACGCCACTGCCTCTGCCCAAAAACTCTTTGGTAGCCCTTTCTCCTTCAGCATGGTCCTCGTCATGTCGAGGATGGTGCGGTTCTTCCTTTCTGCAATGCCATTCTGTTGTGGGGTGTAAGCAGCAGTGTATTGCTGCTTGATGCCATGCTCCCTGCAAAAGTCTTGAAATGCATTTGAGGTGTATTCTCCACCTCTGTCAGATCTCAGCACTTTGATTTTGTGACCACTCTCAGCTTCAACACGAGCTTTGAAAGTTTTAAAGATATAAAAAGCGGAAGATTTCTCCTTGATGCAATACACCCACAGTCTTCTACTGAAATCATCAATAAGGGTAATGAAGTACCTATTACCTCCAAGTGAGGGTGTTTCAAGTGGTCCGCAGATGTCAGTGTGAACCAACTGAAGTGGTTCTGTTGCTCTTCTGGACACTCCACTTGGGAAGGAGTTCCTTTGTTGTTTTCCGAGTGTACATGCCTCACACACATGATTTGTTGATTCAATCGTCGGCAAACCACGCACCATTCTTGAGGAGGATAGAAGTTTAAGCCCGCTAAAATGGAGATGCCCAAAACGCAGATGCCATCTCCATGAATCATTCTTCATGAGCCCAAATAGGCACTCCTCGGCCTTTGTTTTGATGTGCAGTGGAAACATGCGATTCTTCGCCATTTGGACATGAGAAATCAACCTCATGTGAGCATCACTTACTGACAAAGAAGAATTATCTAAGTGTATAACATACCCATTTTCAAGGAGTTGGCCGAGACTTATGATGTTGTTTTTCATACTTGGTACGTAATACACATTGGAAATGTAATTCGACTCACCATTCTTCAGATAGATTTTGATTTTACCTTTGCCAATCACGGGTACCTTCGATGAATCGCCGAAGGTCACATAGCCATGAACTTCTTCCATTAGTTCTTCAAAAAGTTCTTTGTTACCACTCATGTGGTTGCTCGCACCCGTGTCAAGATACCATACATCGGGGCATTCAGATGCCTTTTCTTGTGCGAGGAGGAGTGTCGTACCTTCTTCTTCATGGCGTGACGCTTCAGCATAGTTGGATTGCGCATCATGATCCACTTTGCTCCAACAATTAGAGGCATAATGGCCGAATTTTTTACAGTTATGGCATTGAACATTTTTTGCATTTCCACGACCACGCGTGAATCGGCCTCCACCGTATCCTCTTCCACGGAAGCTACTGATGTTTTGTTGATTTTGCTGATAGATTGGATGGTATCCACGTCCTCTACCTCTTGCACGATAACCGCCCCGTTGTGCTTGGCCATTCTTGGGTTCTTGCAGAGTCAGCTTGGACTCTAAGTCATGCTCTATTGTTGAACCCGCATTTTTCTGCATTCACTGCTCATGTACTTGCAACGACCCCATCAACTCTTCAATAGATAATTTTTTCAAATCTTTTGATTCTTCGATTGCCACAACCACATGCTCAAACTTGGTTGTGAGCGATCTAAGTGCTTTCTCAATAACTCGAATATCCTCCATTTTTTCACCATTTCTTTTCAAATTGTTAATAATGAGAATTAAGCGTGAGTAGTAATCTGAGATACTCTCACCTTCCTTCATTCGCACCGCTTCGAACTCCGCTCGTAATGTTTGAAGACGGACCCGCTTCACACGATCAACTCCTTTGAAAATGGTGGCAAGTGTATCCCAAGCTTGCTTTCTCGAAGTTGCTTCGGCAATTTTTTCGAACGTCGATTCATCCAACCCTTGATAGAGAAGGAACAACGCCTTGTTGTCTTTCTTCCTTTGATTTTTGACGGTCGTCTTTTCTTCATTCGTGAAGGCCGCTTCTTCCTCCGCAGTGGGTACTACATACCCGTCGGTGATGATTTCCCATAATTCTTGTGACCCAAACAATGCCTTCATTTGAATGCACCACCTCTCATAGTTGTCTTTAGACAAGTTCGGAACTTGCGGCTGGATCGCGGTGGCCATCTTCGAAATTTGGAGGATGCCTTCGAACCGGCCTCTGATACCAGTTTGTTGGCTATACAAGCCGTGGGAAAAATAAGGAGGAAGAAAAATATGGGACAACAAACACCACAAGGCTTTCAAGCTTTCATATATTTCAACGGATTACATTTGAACCATATTTATAGGCTATTAAAAAAAACACCAAAAAAGGACAGCACAATACATTTAATGAAGGACCAAAATACAAAGAAAACAATATTAAATGACTCGCTTGGGAGAAGCGGATGCATGGGGAAATGAGGAGACACATGGGAAAGTGGCGCTGCATGGGGAAGATACGCTGCATGGGCTGCTTTGGAAAACCAATGGATTGGTTTGCAATTTCCAACACGGTGATGGTGTTGGAAGGGAGAAGGGGGCTCCAGCTTTAAGGGATGGGATCTCGAAAGGATAGGATTAGGGTATGATATAGGAGGTGAGGTCGTGGAGAGGGTTTGAGGATTTCAAATCTCGTTTTTGGATTTGGGTAATTCGATTCATGTTTTTGATGTCCACTACTGCAGCTGATTTGTTTGGATGTCATGTGTTCTTTGCTGTGTTGTTTGTGGTCGAAGATCAGGGGCTACGGTGTGTGGGAGGTAGTGGAAATGTAATTTAATGGTGATACCGTGAACACGGTGAGAAATTTAAGTTCTGAAACAGTGAGTGATGCTCACGGTGAGTGGGGGAAGGAAACAATGAGATGTGCAAGGAGGCGTCGTGAGTGTGTCTCCCGGTGAGACATCACTGGGTTATGGTGTGTGGGAAACTAGTGGGAAGAAATTTGTCGTTGCGGTGATTCATGGGTGTGGATGGAGAATAGAAGGTTCGTGTATGTGGAGGAGAGCAACGTTCCACTATTTTATTTTAAAACGGCGACATAGTGAATAAGGGGATATTGTGGCACCGTGAGTACTGCTCATGGTCTCAAAGTGAGGTTAAAACGGTGGGATAAGAACAGAGGCACCGTGATGGAAACACATCATGCATCTGAAACACCTACAAACAAACACAACAAAGAAAATTAAATAAATAAAATAATTTAAAGAAACTAAAATATCTGTTGATAAATTAAATTAAAATTAATTTAATTAAAAACAAAGAAAACAATGTTAAATAATAAAATTAATTGTGTTTCAAATGAATGAATGTATTTGGGTTTAATAAATTAATTTAATAAAAATTAAAAGAAAAATTGTTACTTTCTTAAATTATTTAACTAAATAATTAGTGAACTAATTAAATTAAATAATAAAAATATTAATTGAACAAGATTGAATTGATAAAATTAATTTAATTATTAAAGGGATAATAACCATAAAGAGATATTTATCTAAAATTTAAATAATAAAGAATTATTTAATTTAATTAATGAATTTATAAACTAACTAAAATGAATAATATGTATAAATAAAAGAAAAAAATAAATAAAAGTCGAATTCAAATTAATTAAGTAAATTAAAGAATTATTTAAAAAGAAAATAATGAATATTAAAACAAATTGATTTAAACTAAGACAGATTATTTGACACTACGATGTACAAAATCACATTAATTATCAATTATTTAATAAAAAACATCATTTTGATATAAATAGTAAATAGAATATACAAAATGGGTATGGAAAAGGGTGTTAAAACACTGCCACATCAGATATCAACATGGTCTTGGTCAAGGTAAAATCTCATTGATGTTATCTCCCTAAGGAGATCCAATAAATGTTTTTTAAAGGGTATAATCTTACTAGTTCAATCCATTACATGATTTTCCTATGTCACCATTATTTATCAAAACCCTATATATAGAACAAGTATAAGATCATTATTCAAAAACTATATTATTAATGGTAAATATTATTATAAGTGTTTTAAATTTGATAGGATATAATAGAACAAATGAATTGAATATGTTCTAAATAACCATAAATAATTATAATAAATTTAATTAAATAATAAGGGGAATTTTATCTATAATATTTGGGGTCATTACAGTATATATCATGCTCTTTACACCTTCCTTAGAAGAACTAAATCACCCAAGTTATTGAGTTTGGTGTGGTTATGAATTCCCTCAAAATGTGGTGTGATTATATCTTTATGGAGTAGTTTTTAGTCTATTTAGATCATAAGGGACTAAAAAGTATTTTTACTCAGCGGGATATGAGTTAGTGACAATGAATCATTGTAGTGTATCTTCATACTTTTTATTTTTATATCAAATACACCCATCAAAGAGAAATCTACGTACCAATGCTTTAAAAATGAGATTTTCATTAGTTGAAGATAAGGTATTAATTGGGATGTGGTCTATATAGGATTTAATTGTTGAGATGAGCATCAATGTGGAAGAGGTTAGTGGATAGTTTTTGTGGGCAATTAGGAAAACTAACTCGACTATTTATGAACAAGTTCATATCATGAAGGTGGATGAAAATTTAGTTCCAAAGGTATTGTTAAGTACATTAGGTTTGGGAGACCTCGAGTTAGTGGTGTCCGTAATCTAAAGACAATTATTGATAATGTGGTAGGTTGGTTGTTCCGTTTTCCATGAGACAAGAGTTGTTAGACAATAGACACTAGTTTATTTGGTACATGCACCATTGGCTTAGAAATATTTATCATGATTTGATATTTTGGTATTGGCGAAAGGGGATGATGTGGTTGGTTGTAGATGTTTAATCTTGATGTATTAATTTTCAGAGAATTATAAAGGAATAGTATTGAACATTGAGTTTGTCGCAACTATTACCCACTTTGGTATGGAAGTGGCATAATATTTCTATGTTTTGGATTTATTCTTCCAATTAATCCTAGTGTGAAGTTTGTTATTTGTTTTATCATTGAATGAATCATGATATCATTTCATTTCCACCATATCGATTATATAAGAAAGGTTGAATATCTTGGGGGACTTATGTGTCTATGTGAGTTTGATAATTCATGGGGTTCCATTTCTGGGTATTTTTATAGTGAAATAAGTTTCATGTTTAGGTTCAGGAATGATTTACAATAGAGGGTGTATGCCTAAATTAGATTAAGCATGGATAAATATTCCCTTATTGAAGGACAAAAATAGAAGGTCATCCCAGTTCTTTAAGATATTCGACGGTTCTGTGAGCTTTATATTTTTTAACCTGGGAAATTCAATTTCCTCTGAGCATGTTTTCCTAAAATAACATTAATCTAACCACAATTAGGATGGCACAAATTGAGGGTTTATATGGGTAGCCATGTATATTTCTCTTATGTTGGGTAGAGTTTCTATTATGTTTCTTGGTTTGAGAAAGTATTTTTTTTTAGAAATTATGGATATGTTTTTATTGAGAAGAAGTAAATTGATCATTACATAAATTGTAAAAAAATATTAGTTATACCATCATCGCTAACCATTAGTGTTTTATATTGGTGATTAGGTTTTCTTTGTTTTTTACCTCACCTAACTCATCAGTGATTGGGTATCCAAGGTATGATGGCACAATGTTTTGTGGGAACCATTTAGATCCTTAGAAAACAAGTGATTGTATTATATTGGATGGAAATTTCATGTCTTTAAATCTATCTAGAACATGTTTCTGTTGGAATGATGGTAATATTTTAATGAATTAGAGTATGGTTTTCCTTTGTTGTCAATCCTCATAGGAAGTTCAGAATATGTTTTAGCAAAGTGCTCATACAGGTCAAGTAGATTATAGTATTTAATGTGGCACCATTTTCCATAGTTTACCAAATTTTTGGGCCTGAAAATCGACAAATGGAGAAAAGTGTTTTTGGAAAAGAGACTTGCGCATTGTGTACATGAATGAGAGGAAGCTTGCATGTCATATGTTTTTCATTACAAGAACATGGAAAATGGAAAAAGGGATAACAGTCATGCAGGTTTTGGGATGGTCGCGCAAGTGACCTACGTGCTAGGAAGGGACATGCACGTCGGTACCTAGGAGGTTTGGAACGATGCACTCCAGATGATTTTTGTGATCAGATCTTCAAAATATGGTAATTGAAAGAGGGTCCGGCAAGTATTGGTTTGGTCGTGCAGGTGAGTTACACGACAGAGGCTAGGGCAGATGGGGCTGCGCGCCGGAACTTGCACGCCTAGAGGAGGCTTGCGCACCACCACACATGTTGTCCTTTTTGCCTATAAATAGAGGACCACCCCTCCTCATTTGTAATGAAGATCAAGATATAGAGAATTTTCGAGCTCTTGTCACACAATTGGATGATTCGCGAAAGTGGTTGTTGGGCCACACAAGTAGAGGATGGGCGCCAGTTGTTGGTTTCCCGTCCAAAGTGGTTTGGGAGTTAAAGGAGTTGAGTCACGCAAGTTTGTAGTTGAAGGAGGCAGTGTTGCGCAAGTGGGTTGGTGTCACCTATGCGCTAAATTTGTACCGCGCAAGTGACTTGCGTGCCGATCCTGGAGAAGCACTCCATGTGAGGTTGAAGTACACCTGTCCTTTTTGGAGCTGCACGAAAGTTGAAAGATTGCCTAATACCTTCGGTGCAAAGTCATATTAGTCTACAAGTGAAAGTTGGACTTCAATAGAGCATATTCATACAAAAGAGGATGCATTCTTTTGAAATGATGAAGAAACCATCACGTCTATAAACTGAGTGTGACTTCACCAAGGGAAGTGAGCCAGGGGGAGTCAACTGGAGTGACCCGAGGGATTTTGTGAGCTATCCCTGAATCTTTTGTAATGGCAGTGAGTCTGGGATAGAGTGACTGTGCTCGAACCTTTGTAAGCAACAGCTAGTGATGTTTAGTGGAATTTGGTACGACTGACAACCTGTTGGAATATTCTCCTTGGACGTAGCCCTTAGTGGTGAACAAAGTAAAAACCGATGTGTCGTCTCTCTGCATGTGAATATTTTCTTTCTGTTCATATCCATCATACAGGTTTAAAAAGTTCCCACCAACATCGGAACAAGATCCATAACGTTAAAAGAAAAAGTTGACACCCTGCTTCACCCCTCCCCTCTCCGGGTGTCCCAGGGTCCTATAGTTTCATGATTCCAAAATAATAAGATTCAAACCAGATCATCCCCATGTAATTTTAGGCTATGATTTCAATCATGATACTAACACCGCATTGGATGAGTGGTTATTTGAGATTATAGATCACTTAGAGAAGATTCTATGTTGTAAAATGATTCTTCTCTTATATGTAGATCGGATTTATAGATGGGATAGCCACAATAAATGGTCGAGGGAATTTTTTATGAGGTTGTAGTGGCCTTAAATTTTTTTATTATTGTTATCTAATTGATTATGGGGGTGAAAAGAGTTTATGGTGGTGATATTCAAATAGAGATTTGTCATTTTAAAGGAATACATTATTTATGCTATGATTATCATCAGAGTTTTAGTTCATCTGTGGGATTATCAGGGTTTAAAACCATTACTATAGAATATAAATAAAAATTATAGGATATATTTTAAATTAAATTAATTTAATTCATTTATAAAATTTCAATCAACATAGTAGGGTTCTTTCCAAATTCAGTGAACACATGTAGTGGGTATTTGGGTTTTACTACATCTAAATTTTAGTTTATATTGTATATTGGTACACTACTTGTCATGTAAAAATTACACGCCTTTTAATGTTCTCCCTGAATAATCCATGAAATATGTTCTTCATGTGAATGGTTTACATGAAATGCACTAGTTTTACATCTTTTTCTATCAAAAATTCGGTTTAAGAAAAGGCGATGTGTTTCCGGATGATTCAAAAAAAAATTTGTTACACAATTTAAAATGGGTTACATGTTCTGTAATGGGACTATAAGACACATAAATGGAAAAATTTGTTGGTTTTGGGGTGGTGTACAACTAATTTTCATTATTTCATCCCATAGACTTACGACAATCCACTCAGATAATTCCCTAAACGATTTTGGGTGGTTCCCTTCCTTAAGAATCATTTAATACAGTTATTAACCATTTGTGTGGTTCTGATGATACTCTCTAGGTATTAATTACTTCTTTTTCATTTATTTATTTTAAAATAATTGTTTTTCAATGGTTAGGTTTCATATTCATGGTTAAATGGATTTTTTATATCGATCCTTTATATTTTCTAATTGTGCATTGTCTTTCGATGGATAATCTAATGTCTTCCGATCAATGTTTCCAAAAGAATCTACGTTTATATTTTATTGGGGAAAGTGTTACTATATAATGGGTTAATGTAATTAATTTATTTTCATACTAGTTAAATTCCATTTGTTTGTTCATTGTTTAATGTGATATGTGTTTATAAAAGGGTTTATTAGAAAAGGAAAAGGTTTTTAAATATTTTATTCTATTAAAACTGATATTCTAGATTTATAAATTTATTATCAAAACCCAAATAAAATTGTATTGTATTTGAATATGTTTATTGAAATTTTGATCATGGTTTTGAAATTATATTTTGAAAATTCATCATATAATGGACATTGGGTGAATTTGTAGAGGGACTCAGATATCAATAGTGTGTGTTAAACCATTCAAAGGTAAGAATATGGATATCTATGGACAATGGAAGGACATGATATTGGTTAAATCAAATGTTATTCATTTTTATTCTCTTTGGTGTATAAAACCTGTTTTTCCTTTGGCTAGGGCCTAATATGACGTTCTTTTTCATTTATGGATATTTATCGCATGATTGTTTTTATTCGGTATTATTGATCACATGTTTTATATGAGGTCATATCAAATAGCCTTTCAGGATAAGTTACTTCATTGATATATCCTTACATACATGCCTCTTGATGTATGGATATGATTTTGGATTATATCAATTGTACATTTAATATTTATTGTTTAGGATAATGAAATTATTTATAAATAAGGGAAAAAATATTTATAAATAAATTGAAATTATAAAAATTATTTTTATATCTATTTCATTAAATATAAATCTAAAACTATTTAATTCATGTTATTAAAGCTTGTATAGAATCTATGGTAGTATCCTACATTGATTTTTATCACATAACCTACTTTTTCACAATGTGGATTTGTAGATGTTGTATTAATGGACATAGGTAATGGATAGGGAATCATTAGCGTGATATCTTCTCCTCATAATGTTTCATTCATATTTGCATGGATTGGATTTGAATACTGGTCACATGGATATTTTTTGGTATTAAGTTATTCATTCTTTATAGTTTCTCGCATTTTGAATGGATTTATTATATTTGGTTGTATCATTTTAATCTACACAATACTATACTTCTATGTCATTATTTTGTTTATTCAAGACATGTTCTGGTTTCTTGCTCCCCCTCACGATGTAATGGACATGTCAGGTGCATGGTTTTGATGATTAGTATTGGCATGTAACATTAATGGAGTCATATATTCTATTGATTGAGATAAATTATAAGAGAATATCTCAAATTATTTTAGAAGTAATCAACATTCATTGATTATGGACATGATATTAATCAATTCACATCATCATAGGATGTATGGTTAGTCTATATTGACTACTAAAATCCTAGATTATATATTGAGATATTTACCGATGGATTTCAATGGTAGATGGGATTTACACCATCCTCAAGTAATTTTTTATAATAATTTATTTTTCTCAATAATTTAGATGGATCCATATGATTCCATCTATGGAAATAAGGGTAAAATCTAAAAATTAAATTAATAGGGAAATTTAATGAAAGAAACTACATCTTGAGATTTCTGATTAAATGTTAAAGAATGTTGGAACAAATCATCGATACATCAGGAAAACGCAGACTACAGAGAAAATTTTTTAACAACCATGTGTGAGATATAATGTTTGATGTTGGTGATAATGTTTTCATCTGAGCATCTCCCTGAAAACCATTTATGTGGTAAATAAACTGAAGAAATTTAATCTTATGATATATAGGACCCTGTAATATTATTGATCACATTATGGAGGGAGTTTATCATATTTCACTTTTATATAGCCTCTGTAATGAAAAAAATGTGTTCCATAAATCATTTTTAAGGTAGTACATACATGATACATTTCATGTAGTGATCTTAGAAGATATAACAATGGATCAGGATATTTCAATTTAATATTAATTGGTGGAGATTCAAAATTTATGAGATAACATGTTTTGAATCAAGACAACTCTACATGGTAATGTTATATGGGGAATCCAAAAGCATGAGGAAGCTACATGGAAACATGAGACAAATATGAGGTAGAAGTTTTAGTGATTCATCGATTTTAGGTAACAAAATTAATTCATCTATATTTATGTGGGATAAAATGTGAAACCCTATTATTATAGAAAATATATTTTCTATTATAAAAAAATCAAGTGTTTAATAGAATTCAATATTTTCAACACTAAACATAAAGGAAAATAATTACTATATTAAATTATATATATATATATATTTTTCCTTATTAAAATGATTAATCAATTAATAACTGATTATAAATTGTTCATAAAGGAATATAAAATATTTATCATGAAAAGGGGATTTTAAAATAAAACAGTTTTTATGCATATAATTTATTTTTATATTATATTTTAAATATATAAGTACTAATAGATAATTATAATGCAACAATTAGTATATATATCCAATAAAATTATTTAATATTAAGCAGAATGTTGTTTGTTTTATGGAATGAGAATAAATTTAATTTACGTATCAAATATACATTAAATAAAACCTTTTTATTATATGTGTCGATATTCTAGTTAATTTTGTTCAATTTTAGTAATTTTAATTAAAAAATGGACATAAATTTTAGTCATTAATTCAAAATTCTATTATATATTTGTTTTGGGAATGTTTGGAAAATATAGATTAATGAAAAAAATAGTGAAAAATGTAGTATTTACTAAACATTCATTTCTTTTAATTAAATAATGTTATTTAAATGTAAATTATTATATATATATTTTTATTATAAAAGGTTTTCTATTTTGATTCAAATAATCCAAGTAATTAATAAGGAATCCATATTATATATTTTGTATACATTCATTTTTATACTTAAATACTCATTTTTCTTAAATATAGCGTGTACTATATTTTTTAGAGTTGTACTAAATTAAAATTATACAATTTCGAAAAATTAATTATCGAAAACTTTATTTATATTTTCAATCACATACATTCAATTTATAAATATTTTTAATATAATTTTTTTTCATTAGGAATAATGATGTTGGTAAAAATGATGTCAATATAGTAAAATGTTAAAACATGTTAATTATGGTTAAAACAAAGGGACAATGTCAGGACATCTAATTTTTATTTATATTGAAATACTTTTTTGTTACCAATTTTACATTATAATTTAAATATAAATATATTCTTTCTATTATAAAATGTGTATGACACATAAAATATGTAAATGTTATGAATTATTTCATATGTCTCACTCCCCTCACATTAATTATATAACCATTTTTTTCAATCATATACACGTCATGAGATGTATAGTTTATAATTTTCTAACCAAAGACCTATAAATTATTTACTCAAAATTTCCTAGAGGATATGGACTTAATAAGGACACTATTATATGTATGATGTTGTAAACTAAATGATGTTTTCCATATAAGAGTTTTAACTCTATGTAAATTTAGTTTATGTTATTAAATTATATACATCCGTGAATCCTATCATAAAAATGATATTCAAATTTAATCCTAATATTTAATAAACTAAAATAATATTATTTTTATTTTTTAGCCAATTTTCACTCACTTTTCCACCTTATCATCAATGAATTCATTAGTTATGCATTAGTGTGAACTACCACAAAACACTAAGTGATGTGATTCATTTTGCATCATTGTCTCTCATTGATGGTCGTATATAATAATTTAATGGATGAATATTATGTTTATTAAATAATTTTTATTCGATAATGATTAAATATCATCTACCTTCTTAACCTTGTACCCATTGGATAATAATACATGTATTGTTTATAAGTATGGACTACACCCATAAAATACTAATGTTTTCTATTCCGCGTTTCATGTTAACAAGGATTTTAATAGTGATAAAATAACTAGTCATATATTAAATTATTATATTATTTATAATTATTATATATTACAATGTTTTTAATTTTTTAATTTGGGAAATCAAAAGACATCATCTATGTACATACAGAAAAATGGGTCCATAATGTGATGTAATTTATTTTTCATAATTTTTTTTGAAGGGTTATAAATTTAAAAATAATGAATAATTTTAATATATATGAAATGAATATTATTTTTGACATAAATAAACCATGTCAATGGGATATGAAATGGAATAGTTTAAATTAAACATTCATGGGAAAAAATTATTATTTTTTTATTTCAAATGACTATTAAAAAGGAAGGATTGTTGTGAAATGATAATGTAATAATATATTATAATATAAAAATTATATTTTTATTTTATATATTTTTAATATATATATATATATAAACTAGAGTTTGAGGGTGTGTATAATGAAATTTAGGATCTAAGGTAAGGGTTCATCATCCCAATATTGTTTCTTTGAGATATGATTCATTTTATGAACCCATATATTTTGATGTGTTATATATAATACCTATTTTATATATTATATCATTATTATATTTATATTCATTTTATTTTATTTCAAAGTAGATATTAATATTATAAATTGGTTTTATGATTAAAATGTTGCCTGGGTACTAATATTTTATATCAATATATGTTTTTTATTCACAATAGTATTTATTAATTTTCTAATGAGGGAAATTATATGATAAATATATTTTTAACCCTTTATATTTTCACATCATCATGTTTTTATTTCATCACATTTTATTTTATTTTATTCTAAAATCCTTGTAACTCAAAAAAAATGAAAATATATTTTTATGAAAATCATACCTTATTTAACAATGTTTTTTCGAGAAACATTATTTTCTATATCCATGTTATTTAAATTGTTTTATAGATGATAATAGCTAAATATGTAGAATATTATTGGTAATTTAGTACCTTTTAAAATATTTAAAATTTTTTAAATTAAGAAAATTAAATGTTTATCTATTCAAGGAATTTTTTTAACAATATTATGAAAAAATGACCATATTCGACGGATACTACTTTAAAAAATTTTCCTTCAATATTGTCCCTACATAATTGTGATAAATCCTTTTAATTTATAGATAATTATATATATAAATATTTAATTATATTTACAATCATGGATAATTTTAATTCATAATAGTAACATAATTAAATTGGATTCTATATCAGTATTTTTATTGATTTCTAACAATATCAAACATATTTATGAATTGCTATGCAAAAATATGGAAATTATTTTATTATTATATGAACTTCAATTCTCTGGTTATCTTTTGATGGTGAATTTTTTTTAATTTATTCATTTATATTCCCATGACTTATTTACATAATGATGGAATAAAAATATTATTTTTTAACATATGGGTTTATTTTTGAAAATGTAATGGGTGGTCCTATATTTATATATCACATAAATTTATTTGATAAATATTATTATCTAAGGATATTGTTTGAATGGGGTGAGGGTTGCACCTAATCCATAAATTTATTGAGGTTGGGTAGGGAACCTAGTCCATTATGGTACGTTTTTCTCTATGTGAAGATGGTTATTGTAGTTTTCCTCAACATATAAAATCATTATTCCATTATTAATATTTCATTAAACATTCATATGAAATTTCCTTATTATTTTTATATTCCCACCTGTATAATTAATTATTTTCTATTACTTCTCACTATTATGAGTCACATATTTATTCGAGAAAATGCCTTATTCCAAGTCTCTTGATAAATGATCTGTGAATCATGGGTTTATTTATTTATATTATGGTAATGATATAAACCCATTACTCATCACTTATGATTACATATGATCATGAATTTACATAGATACTCAAGACAAAAAACCATTTATTTCATTAATCATTTCCTAATTTTCATAATAATAAAAATTTAGGATATAAATGTCTAGTGGCTTTTGATTAGTAGACATAAAAATAAATAAACATAAACATAATAACATCATGATTTTTCAAGACTATTCATATTTCTCATTCCTAACATATATATTTTTCAAAATAATAGGATATCATGGATGACAATTCATACGGAAATTATGAGAAAGAAATGCTGGAATAGAAATTATCATGAAAATATTGTATAACATGAGATTCAAGCAGCATAACATAAATATCATATATACGATGATCAAAATAATAGTCAAATTCATAATAAAATGATTTCCAAAGATAATAATGATGTGTAAAAAATTAAATATTATATAAAAAATATACTTCTAGTGGAATTTTAAATTCAATCATCATAACTTTGACTCTGTCCCATATTGAGTCTAATTTACTCCATAATCCCCTATATTAAATCCCATAAGATATAAATCAATACCAAATGAATTTGAGGGATATATAATTATGATCCCAAAAATTACAATAATGAAAATGTTATATATGAATTAAAAATAAGGAACATAAAAAATATATAAATTACCAACATAATCAAACCCACAAGAATGAATTGAGTTTCTTAATATATATTCCAGGAATTAGTGTTGGATATATCATAAGGATTACTATCTATGTAAATTATATAATAATTTTTATATTATTATCTAAAATAGATAATTTTGTCATGATCATTTTGTTACTATATTAATATTTCATCATAATTGTGTATGATATTATAGAATAAGGATTTACCACTTGGGTGATTCTTTATGAAATTTGAAAAAAAAATATTTTCAATGAATGAATTAACATATTATTTTCTATAAGATATAAATTTAACACAGAGAAATATCAATATAATAATGTGGTTTTTTGGAATCTATACAGTTTTCAAAAACAATTCATGGGATTGATATGATAAATGATACATGGAAAATAAATATTCCTATATAACATGTTCAAATATTTGTGTGTATTTCAATGATAACATACTTATATAGCCCCAAAAAAACAATTGTATATTAAGCTAGGTGAATATAAGAAATAAAATGTGACTTGTACATATATATCATCGTAGAAACATGCAATATATTTATTTTATAAAATTTAACTAAAAATATATAGTCTTTTATAGAACTGAATATCTTTTCTGACCAACAATTTTGAGAAAAAGGATACCCTATTATAATATATGATAGTCTAATATATATTATCCCTGAACAATTAATTTCTTTCAATTCCTATATATCCTCACAAATTTAATAATCCTTTGGATTTTATATTAATAATTTGATTAAAAATATAAAATATAGAGTGAGCATAATATTTCTCTGTATGAGGTTTTAAAAAACAAGGGTAAATAATATTTATAATAACCTTTTAAAATATCGTTTAATTTTTTTTATTTCATATCAAATATAAAATATTGGATAAATAATTTCCAATAATTTTTTGAGGGTTTCAAAAATATATAAAGATAGATAATAAATTTAAAAAACAATTTAAAATAAATACCACTAGAAAACATTATTTTGAATGAATTTTCCATTTATACCAAAAAAATTTGAAATATAATTTTTTTTTCAAATAATTTTAAACTAGGGTTTTAGAAATATATAACCGATGATAATTATTTTTATAAACCTCCTAAAATACATATCTCATTTGTAGAATTGTATTAAAATACATTTTCCTATTATATATAAATAATTGATATAAAAAATATTTTTTTCCCAAAATTTAGTAACTATCATTTCGATAATCTATAATAAGATACAATTATTTTCCAAAACATTTTAAAATACATTGATTTTTCCTTAATATATTAAAAACATTCCTTTTGAAAATAAATTCTTTTTATGGGAATGATTAAAATTTTGAATCCTTTATGAAATCCATGTGTCTACTTATTATATCACATTTGGGACAATGTTTTCTTGAGTCCATGGGCTCACTAAACATTTATAATATTCATGTATGATACCCGACTACATGGTTTTATAAAACAATTTTTGATACGGTTTCTTTTCTCAATTAATTTCTACAAAATATCCTTCAGAAAACTAGATAAATAATTTTCAACATAAAATAATTTAACATTATATATTTTTTATCAAAAGAGGATTTCATGAAAAAACCCATAATTTATCAAAAATACATTATTAAAAACTAATATTTATATAATATATATAAATATTAATATATATATATATATTCACATTATAACAATATATATAATATAAATGTTATAAAATAACAAGGCCACAACTATAATCATGATTAACACCCATATGTCTAAAATAAAATTTTAGGAATAAAATGATAATTATAGAAGTAAATATATATTTTTTATAATTTTATTAAAATATATTATAAAAAAATTATAAACATTGTCATTATAATTTCATCAATGAATATAGAAATTAATATTCTATTTCTGAAATTAGATTCTTAATTGAAAAATTAGGTGTGTGTAAATAGAATATCACATTAATAAAATAATTTTCTGAAAAATTAAATCAATTACATAAAATATATATAAAAAATCTTAGTATACTTGGAATTGTATCATTTGATATAAAATAGAGAAATTATAAAATAAATATATTTTTATAATATACATATATTTTTGTTAATAAATACCCATACAATTTATAATAACTTTTAACAATTATATAACATTTAATACATGAGTTGATAATAGAAAATTTAATATTATAGATAAAATAGTAATTTCTATTAATGAAATACCAATATGTTTCTATATCAAATTCACCTTTCAATTAAAAATGTTTTATACCTAAACAATAATTTAAAATATTGGGGTGATGTGAATCAGAATGTACCTTTCTTAAATATAATTGTTTTTTAGGAAAATAAATATAGTATTAATATTAATTATATTTATTTAAAATAACTCACATAAAAGTAGTGATTAGAAACATTAAAATACCTTTAAACAAAATAGTTTACTCATTCAAAACAAGGGTTTTAAAATTAATCATCGATTTTAGTTGTTGAAAATAGAATATCCCTATCATAATATAATAGAAGTTTAAAATAGTACTCAAAGACATATAATAATTGGGAAAAATATATATATCATATAAATGATATTGATAACCAATTGGAAATTGAAAATCCCTACTGATAAATATTCAAGGGCTGAAAAAGAAGACATGGAAAGAAGAATAATGGAGATTGGGCTAGGATATTCCAATGATTGAGAGGATGTATATATATATATATATATATATATATACTTATAGTGGTTCAAATATACAGATTTCTCATGTGTTTCATTAGTCAATGGGAGAAGATGAATTTTTAAGGGTAAATTTTTTGAAGTTGAAATAGTTTATGTAGAATTATATAAAGAAATAAAATCAATGATTCGAATAATCTTTCAATCATAAGTCAAAATGGTTATTCCATTTTTTATGGATATATTCATTTACATATTAATATAATTTCTTATCATCTATTATAACACCACATTTAAATTATATGAGTTCTTATATAATATTATTCATAGTTGTTTTCCCATTCCATGATTTTATAGGAGGAAGAGTAAGATATTTTTGTTTTTAGGTGGAATAATTATATAGTTCAAATTGTGACTATGAATTTTTCAACATGGTAACTAAAATGTGGTGGTACAATTTCATGGTTAACTCAGTGAGGTTTTTCTCTAATAGTGTTTCCTTATGTTGGAAGGTGAAAAATATTTCTATTAATATGGAAATATCAGGTATTTATCTCATTGTATTCTGAAAAAATAAATTATACTTCTTTTAGGTGATGAATATAATGATCAAAAACATCATACGACTATGATTTTTTTGATTGAACAATAGTTAGTTAAAAAAAAAAGTTATCCTTGGGTAAATAGTAATATAGCATCCTATCATTCCTTTAAAATAACATCAATTTAATGTAACTTAATACTATAACCGCATCCAATAACCGCTCAATTCAGCACCGGGTCGGTACCCTGATACAAATTGATGCACCATATATGGATGGGCTGAACCACCTAACCCCTACGCACATTCAGGAACAACACAAACCCAATGGGAACTATTCTCACCATTCTTAGTAGGTTCCCATACCCCATAAAATATTTTGGTCCTTCTATGCATACTCCTACGCACAATCAAGCTTTTATCTCATAAGTGCATAGTTAATTTGGGTATGTGGCCTCTTCTATTTGGATAATTGTTTTTCACGTAACTATATTTTAATTAAAGTAATGGGGGGAAAAATATATCATAAATTTATATTAATTAAATGTAAACCAAAATGTAGTTATATTATTTATTTATTTTAATCATCAAGACTATATCATTAACTTATTGATTCTTCAAATATTTTTTAGTATTTATATTTCATTAACCATATTATTTATTATTTATATGAAATTTTACGTTTTAATGATATAATAAATTTTATATTTAAATATATTTTCAATATTTATTCCTTCTATAAATGACCCTAAAATTACTCACATAACATTAATTTTTTTTGTTTTATCATTTGGGATCTATAAATATTACACTTCATCTACTAATTTTATAATTTTATAAAAGATAAAATTAACTATTGTTTTTATATAATGTTTTATTCCATTCATATCATACATAATAGATATTTTAATAAAGTATCATAGTGGATATAAGAAAAGGTACATATAAATATCTAATGTTTTAGAAATACATTACTTTAAATAAATTATAATAAAAAATCTATTCGCATTTAATTAATATAATGATAATTATAATTTTTCCACTTATTTGTATTTATACCATCATAATATTCCTAAGAAACCAAAATATTATAGATCTAAATGATGTGAACTATAATAAAATTGTTGTAATGTTTATTTTAATATTTCATGCTTTATTAATATTTTTTATTGTATATTTGAAATTATAAAATCCTTAGAGAGAATATTTTGTCTTCTACATGACAATAATTTTTTTATTATGTTCCTCAACCAAAATACCAAGGAATTTATTATTGAAATTAAATTATATACAGGCCTAAAAAATGTATTTTTTTATAATATCTGTAATAATGCGATACTAAATTATCCATAGGAGTATTCGACCATGTGAAATCCCCAAAAATTCTATTCCTAATAATCCCATCAACCACCTTCTTTACCGGTCAAAATATATGACTAACAATGAAATTTATTTTCTGGAGATAATTCATTAAGTCCATCCACTTAGACATGAGTCTCAATGAATGATGCAGTGTACTATTCCTAATATTTTTCATGATAGTAGTGGAATCACCTTCCATCCATAAATTATTCCAACCATTTATTTCTTTCAAAAGATATGGAATTACCTACTCCAAGAATCTCTACATCTTATAATGATGCCACATTCACATGATCTAGAGAAACATCTAAAATAATTTTTCCAAAATAAGGTTTTCACATCAATTTCTCATGTGGTTTAACATCGGTTAGAAAATGATATTATTATAGATGGCATTGTAAATAAATTTTTAGCATCGGTTAAAAATTTTTGACTAGTAGATGAGTTTTTTTATTTCTCTTTCACAATAGTTATCACATAACTTAATTGAAAAACCTAAGTGATAAGAGATTATTTGTATAAGTTATGTGATAACCGACATGAAAACCCAATCATAATTGGTATGTCACATAGGTTATCAGAAAACTGGCATGAATACCCAACACTATAAAAGGAATATCATAGTGGTTATATAATAGATGATTTGAAGAACCAATTTTTCATAATAAATTATTATTAAACCATCCCCTTCAAAGAAAAAAATAGAGTAATCAAGAAAAAAATGAAAAAAGAAAGAAGAAAACAAGATGAACTAGAAACCGACAACCAAGAAAACACATTCACAAATAAAAAATTCAAAATAACAATATTTACTAAAAAAATATAAAACACAACCACAACAATATAATTAGTTTCCGATCAATATATATTTACATTTAAAACATACAAAATTAAAAATTACTGTACTAAAAAACTAAAATTAAACCATACATGTAAAATTATTTTAAAATTAGTTTTTTAATTGTCTTAGCTCCGGTACTCAATAATGACGAGGATATTCAAAAATATACAAATAAAATTGAAATAATAAAAAATATATTATTAAAAAATTAATTACATATCAAGAAAAGGATTATAAAGAAACACAACCCAATAAAACATTGTATCTTACCCTGTTGAAATTATTTCTTATATAAGTAGTAAAACATAATATCCACATTATTTTACACCTTATTGTTTATGACGATGCTATTTAAAAAAATTATGTTGAAAATAACAGTATTAAGTTATATATCCAAAAGATACTAATTATAAACCAAGAATAAAATATTTATTTATATATTTGATCATGGGTATCTTCTTTCTTATGGTCTCTAAAATGAAATTACATGTCGTGTTCCAAAATAATATGAATGATATAATTTTAAATGTCAGTATAATATAATCATTTATTAATAAATTCAAACTTACCATTCCACTACATTCTTAATATTTTTCAACACATCACCCTAGATAGAGAAATACATGTAATGTTCATTCACTATTGGAAAACACACCTAACTTCAAATTTTCACTAATATAAAAGAAAATTAAATGCAAGTGGTTTTTAAGTTAAATGTTATATTACACTTTATGATATATATGTTTCATAATCGTAAATATAATGAAACATAATGAACCAAATAATATTATTCTTTTCAAAATAATTGAAATATAAATTATTATTTCTTGTTCAGTCATTATCATTACTATAGGTAAAATAAATATGGGGTCTATAAACCCATATACATCAGTTTTTTCATGATCATTAAACAATATAAAAATATATCTAATAAAAAATCATATGTATAAAATTTTAATAAAATAAATGTGTTTAAAGATTTATATTAAGAATTACATCGAAAAATCTTTTATTCTATTGATACATAAATAATTTCTAATTTTAATCCTTATTATATCATTTTCTATAATTCCCATAATAATTAAACATCCAAAAATCCAATATTCAATTGGAATATCCTAAATATCCAAAAATCCATTTAATAATTTGGAAATATATCAAAAATATTAGAATTTGTATCTGAAGTCACAACATCTTCTATTTTTTGTTTTTTATAATGTGCTTATATACCAATACAATATTTAATTAAAAATAGATAAATATATAAAAATTAAAATGTTAAAACATATTTAATACCAAAATGAAACAACTGATAAAACAAACACATACCTTTATGGTAATAGGTCGAACATGTCTAGATAGAAAAAGTAAAATGTATCCCTTATATTTTCCAATAATACTCACATCTTCGGTTGGTAATGGTATTCCAAGTGATCTATCTATAGTATCATACAAAGTGAAAATATAATTTATTATCCTATCTGTATATGATGAATGGTGTAACCAATATAATATACCATCCCATTTAAAATAATATAATGCATGGTATCATCAATATATAATCACAATAACTGGGAATCTATTGAGGAGGAGATGTTGGATTAGGATAATAATGAGTGTGATCTTCAGGCCTAGGTTGTGGTGTAGGACTTGCTAGAAGAGGAGTATGAGTGACAGCTGAGGTCTGAAACTAACTATTAATGTATAAAAACATTGATTGTACCGAAGCTGGGATCATATACTCTATTTTCACATTAATACACTGAAGATCATGTACCAAGAATTCTATATCTATTATGGACATCTTACATTGAAGAATTTGTAGAATGTTTAAACACTTTTACAATAATAAACCTAACAGGTATCCTCATACACAACCAGGGTTTTTGGGCTTTCCCAATTTTGTAGATAAAATACCCTAGCTAACCTCACATAAAAATACCTCATATGTGAACTTATACTTATAGGATTCCAGTATGAATTTTTTGAAAAAATATGAAATGGATCAATGAATTAAAAAATATTGAATTTAAATAATTAATTAATTAATGTACACATAATACAATCCTCACAACTGTAACCCTCGTCACTATCGTAAAATATTTTATTTATTTTCTTAGTATATCAATGTTCTATTTTTCTTGTCTAGCTGAAGGGGTTTAGGGGAATACTTTTCAAATCCTAAAGACTCATCTCTTAGTTTTTGAAAATAATTAGCTATCGTATTCTCTTCTAATAACGTATACCCTCAACAAGATAATGTATGAGGGTATGCATTTGAAAATTGGATTTCTATATATGATATCCTTGATTATTAGAAATTAATAATAATTAAATAATTATTAATATCATTAAAATAAAAAAGCATCTAAAAGGTAATATTATAAATACTAAAAACTATTCTCATATTCTTTTTCAAAAAATTTCTTCCATGTATGTTCTTATATAAAGGGATATATATCAAATGCATTATGATGTTGTATATATTAAAAAAGGAAATATGATATGATGGTGGATTTAAAATACCTAAATCCCTAAGTATCCTTTGATATGAATTTCCTCCAGACTCCTCCAGTATCAACTATATCACATGTTATCTGATAAGAAGGGAAAAATGATATTACTATAAAAAATTCAACATATATTGAATAAAAACAATATGTATTCCAAAATACTCTCCTAAAAGTGAAATAGTTTCAATTTGTTAGTACTTATCCAATGATAAATAAAAATAATTTTTTACACTACCATAATATAAAATCCTTTAATTATTTTTAAATTAGACCTATTTGAAGATCATTATCATAAAAGCCCACTAGTATCCTGAATTCGTTGATAAAAAGAACTGATAATTTATATAAATGTGTGATATTGTGTTTACCAACTATTGAACTCTTTTTTTCCATGTTGTAGTTGATGTTCCTTAAAAATGTATGTGCTTCATCAACATGATCATTTATACATTCCATCCTAGGGTTATGAGTAAGATAACCTCAAGATGTGTTTAGCGGATCTGCTTATTGATCAGTCATTATCCTACAAATATAAGATATAAACAATCAGTACACAAATATCAAAATTAAACAATTACATTCATTTATATATAAAAAAAGATAAATTATAAAACAAAAAAAAAACAGAACAGAACATAGAAAAAATTAATATTTTTTATAGATAACTAAAATTACTAAAACATTAACGATATATGAAAATACATATAACATTTGATGAATAATAAAAAAATAGTGCATTAATAGTACAAATGGACTAATATAATAAATCATTTTTACAAAAAAATAATATTTATACAATATAATCAAATTAAATAATTTTTTAACATATTATATTTTTATAATTTAAATAATAATAATTAATTAATAAGTTATGTCATGTTAAATTTGAAAAACTAAACAAATGACTATTATAAACAATAAATTAAACTAATTATTAATAATATGTGTTTTAATGAGGAAAATAAAATTAAAATATATAACATTTAATGAATTTTAATAAATTAAATGATAAATAATCATATATGAGCTATGATATTACGAATATACTAAAATATTTTTTCCAAATTTCTTTCTTCATGATCATTCAATTTGAAACAAACAATACCTATGATGTGCTCATCGATATTATCTATTAATATTTCAATGGAAGTAAGGATATAACAAAAATTATCATATTCGACAAGTTAATATCACCAACATACTATTTCATCAATATAAAACAACAGACCACAAAATATGATATTGATTGATAATATATAATTTTTTTTCAAATGATGTCATTAAAAATGTTTCATTAGTGTATTCCAATATATTACGATTTATTATGGTCATTCCAAATTCATTCTGCATGAAAATGTTGTTACTAATTTTTTTTAAAACATTGAACATGAAATATATTTTAATAAACCTCACATACCTCTTCAATGACTCTATAATATTCACTTGATACATAAACTGAGTTTTTGAATTTAGCATTCGAAAAATATATTTCTTCTGCGAACATCAATTAACTAGAATTCCAAACTGCACTTTTTTTTCCTAATCATTCATATGAAATGTGTATCCATTAATTCCATATTCAGATCATATTTTAAAATTTATTCTTGGTACACCCACTAACCATTTTAATGATCTCTATTCATCTGATCTATTAATCCTTAACTCTTTAACCAATGGAAAAAAAATTCTTATGCTATTTCAAAATCAAAATATGATTCTTATTTTGATAGAAATATTTAATCACAATAATATGTATTGTTATATATGGCCAAAAAAATATATATGTTATTCAAGATGTGTAAAAGTACATTCTTTATCTCTTCTCCTTTAATCGATTTGAAATTCTAGTCATGACTATCATTTCTCCCATATTTATATCATTTATGGTGCGATATAGGTAAACCATTTCACTATACTAAAAACATGTAGTGTTTAAAAACCACCATAAACTCTTCATAAATATATTTCACTAAATTTGAGGCTTCAGGTTGATATATATTCTTAAAATACACCTTCAATATATTTATATTCATTTCAAAAGCATTAATCCAGCAATGGTATAAATGAATGAAAATCATTATTTCTCTCAATAATTGAAGCATTAAATGAAACATGATATCAAGAAAATATTGATCAAAATATATTTTAAATTGAAAAATTATATATATCATATAATTCCACAAATTTATTAAACATTTCCATAAATTTACATTATTTCAAATTGAATTGAAAAAATAATACAAATTCATGACTGTGATTTTAACACGGAGGGGAAATATTCCTCAAAATGAAACTAGAATTATTTTTTTAATCATAACATGAAAATAGAGATATTTTATTTCTATTTATATCAAATAAATTAAATAAAAAAAATATATTTTATGAATAACCATTTGGTACATTAATAACACGAAGAAACTATAAAAATATTATTTTTTGCCACTTGGATAATGTATGACAAGTCGGGGTAGAAATGTTCCCCTTCCATTAAGAGTGGGAGGTAACTTTAAATATAATCCCATTTAGATTTTGTCATATATTACATTGAACCCATATTTTTTCTTTCCTTTAATATCTATTAATGTTCCAATAATGTTTCAATTTATATTATTCTCCATGTTCATAAAATTAATGTTATATCTGAACTCATTATATCCTCAATATAGTACCTAATATATTTTTGATCATTTCATCTAAATATTTCAATCATTTATAGATTTAGGTGACCTTCTCAATGTCATATAAATATATTGGGCCCTCTAAAAATACAGATCATATAATGATGGTTTTGGATGAATGAAAATTTCTTATGATCCATTCAATTCCTTCTAATTTTCAAAAATATTGATCCGTAGACAAAAAATATTGGTGACCCATGTATAATTTTTTATCCCATGATGTATATTATAATATAAATTCAATTTTTTACAAAATATACTCACTTTATTCCCCATAACATTGCATTCAAGCTAATTTTTTTATACTGGGAACCCATTTATGGTTAACATAAAAATTGAATACTATTGAAAATATTACTATTTATAAGAATTATATACTCTAATAAAATAAACCCATAATTTTTTCAAATCATCAATTATGGTGATAAGAAAATGCCAATAACACACCCTTATTATTTTGGTCCATAGATCATTATGCTCAATAATACATACATTTACATCTTACAAAGCTGAAGAGATAAGTAATAAATTAAAAATAAAATAGTTAATAAAATATATGAGATACTATGTATTTTATATGGACTAATTCATCCATTAGAATTCAAAGATTATGAATTCTAATTTCATTTCCAAATATAGAAAATGGGTTATCAAGTTTCATTCACCATGTAAAATAATCTGGATGTCATAATTTTTAATCAAATTTCTACTCATTTTCATGTCAACATAACCTTTTTCATCATGTGAATTTGATATTAAAATTTTCAAATGAAAAATTATAGGAAGTTGCCCAAATCCTTTAGAAGGGGTCTTTATAACTGATAAATCATACATTTATAATTCGTTAAACTTATATCGTGATATCCCACATCTTCTAACCCATGACAAAAACATTTATTCCATCCTACATAGTAATCATTCATTCTAGATGATGTGTATTTTTTACCCAAATCACAGTGGGAATGATATTTTATTTTGACTATAATGTAAATTTTGAACATAGTTGTCATTAGGAGGTAAATCATTCTAAAATTTCAGCAACTCTGTAAAACTCTTATCACCCCATACATGTTTCATCACCATGTTAATCAATCATAAAATAATATATAATGTTATAACTTATGTACCACAAGAATACAATGGTTTTTAGGAATCACTATATAGACGATAATTTATCAGTTCTTTCTCAATTACCACAACATCAATATATTGATTCATTTCATCAATTTTATCAGAGATATCATCTTTAAAAATTATCATCATTAATATATTTTAAATTCTTCTCTGTTTCACAACACCAAATCCGATGGATGTATTCTAGATAAAAACATTATAAAATTAAATTATGATGAACCTATCTACATTTTAATGTCTTCATATATACATGTTTTAGATATGGATAAAAGAACATGTCATTTTTTGGAACATTATATTTAGAGAATTCAATAAACAAAACATCAACACCTTCCTCATATTTATCACTTATTCAATGTTTCATAATAAAAAATCAAATCATTATTACATATAACAATAAAAAAAATTAATATAAATTCAAAATAATATAGTGGTTATAAATTTGTGTATGATGTGGAAATATTATATTATTTCAATGATAATCAATAATACTCACTTTTGGTAGAATGAATTTGTAAAATTTTTCATTGTGTTTAATAATAGTGAATATAATAATTAAAATGATAATAAAATTGCTTATTAAATTTAATGTTAATTGGAATGATTATAAAACAATCAAACATAAAATAGTGTAAATTTATATCAATGATTCCATAATATGTATTTAATAAAATTTTGAAATTTGAACTAAATATTTCCACATTTGATAAGTATAATTACAAATTATTGAAAAATTTGATAATATTAATCAAGATTATTTTTAAATCCTTTAATACTATGAATAGATGTAATTTAAATATGAAAATATAGTTATAGAATTATCTATTTTTTCATTTTTTTCTATATAAGATTTGATGAAACCTGAATTTTATTATTTTTTAACAGAGTCTTGATTTATATTATGTAATAGAGACCAACCTCCTTAAGAGGTTTTCCATTGCATGGCTAGAATATCATTTTTCATTTCTAAATATAGCAACATCATGAACTGGTTCATGGAATGGTATATTTTAATTGTGATTTGGTTGAGTGAGTTAATTTTTTTATTTTTTGAATTCTCAATCAAGTGATCATTTTTATTAATATTAAATGATTAGAGGAACACACTGTCATTTAAATAGGGATATTGGTTCATGATCTATCATCTTCTATCAACACTATATGTTCTAGTGATTTAGTATAATATTTTTGGTGAAGATAGTATAAATCCATAGTGATGGTATATATTTTTGAAAAAAATTATTTATATTCGTATTTAGAATATGAGGGTTGATTATTCCCATAATATACATGAAAAAATGAATGTATTTTAATTAATTTGTAAATATTATATGGACTATATTGAATTCAATTTTTTGAATTTCCTAGCATATGCTAATCATGAATCATACAACATATTTCTAAAATTAGCATATTCATTTCAAAGTTAATTAGATATGAATCGTAAGGATTACACATTAACTAATATCCCTACATGGATGTCAGTCATAATACAATACCATTTGTAAAAAAATCATAATAACTCATGAATAATTGTGTCAGTGGTTGTAATAATCCATGTATTCAACATACGTGTCTTTATATTTCTCTAACCCATAACATGAATAATTATGTTCAGAATGTAAATTTTTAAATAATTATTCATGTAATGTTTTAAATAACCATTAATTACCATTATATCATAATATAAAAATGATATGTAAAGGAACCATTGGATAGTTCTAACTATGTATTCATTAATAATGTAAATATGTAATTGATAGTAACTCATAATACATAGACTATATATTTATTATATTGTTTTCATAATAACAATATGCTCACATTTTAAGAACAGTATTGATATGGATATACACCACATATATGATAATCTAAATAGAACTATATGAAAATAGAAGTTTTAGTGTATATTTTTTTTTATTACTATGTATCTAATAAATTCATAACACTAAATGATATTTATCCATATACATGGAAATGCATTCATAACCAATTAATGATTCTCTAACATCATCTAAATAAGTAACATTTAGAGATTCAATATATAAATTCATGATTGGATGTACTATGAGAATCTATGAGACAATTAATTTCAAACTAATTGTCATATTATAGAATCACAAAAATTTTAAGATAGAATAACTAAATTTATTTTCCAACATCGAACATTATAATATAATGAAATCCACTTAGTTATATAGCTAAATTAATTCAAAAATAATGTAAATGAATATGGTAATGTAACAGTTGAGATGATCAGATCTGTATTCAAACATTGAATGATGGGGTAACCAAAACATGAGGGATATTGGAGATGATAATGTTAGATTTTATTCATTGGAATCGAAAAAAATTGACATTTAGAGCTACCACGCTATTCAACAATCGAAAGAGATGTTTGATGTGTGAGGCATACATAAGAGATCAACAGATCAAATATATAGTAATCAGCTGATGAAAAAATTAAGATATATGAATATTGAAATATAATATAATCATGCATCAAATAGGAGAAAAAAAGGTTGTGTAATCCCTACAGGAAAAACAGGTCTACATTCGTGAGAATGAATAACCCATAAATGATTAAAATAGATGTGTTATAAAATTTTAAATGGTATATAATGTATGTTATATAATAAATGATGTTAAAAATATACATTTTGGTGTCTATTATTTGATAACTTATGTGTTTAAAATTACACTAATTTTTCATATTATTTATTATTTAATAAATGTGAAATGGAAAATTATTCATGTCAGTTATATAATAACCAATGTGATAAAGAGGGTTTCCCACATTATATCATCTATCATAATATAACTGTCCTAATAAAGTGGCATATCCAATGTATTCATATTAATTATATAATAAACTATTTTATGAATTAAAAATATATATTTTAAAATTTGTTATGTATATCCGACGTGAGATAGATGAAGCAAGAAATACTTGATATACTAGTGAGAATTCTTTCAATATGATCTCAAAAGTCAGTGGCTTTCTATGAGGGGCCCAGATTCCCCATAAAATTTTCATTTGTTTTTATTGTAATCCAATTAAGTAGTGTATGATTCCAAAAAACATCTTTAATTTTGACTTTTATATTTTAATTCAAAAAAATCCCAATATTATAAAGATTATGAAATCATGAACACTGTTATCCAAAAAACTATTCTCCATCTAATTTAGTTCCCTTACATCAACCAAAATCCTCATCATCCCTGATCAAGGATATTAAAATGTTAAATCATTTATAAAATCAATAATAGTATACAATAGGTAGTTATATAATTAATCCACTGCCACATGCAATAAATTTTTCAACAAGTTATTGAGGAATAAGCCAGTGATGTGCAATGAACATGAGTGTCGATAGCTCAATCATAGTTTTTGTATTCCAAAAATATCATAGATCACCTTCCAAGTGTCGATGTTGTCAAACATATGGGGAATCCTAGCCTTGTTGAAATTTATGATCAAGTTGAAATCACCATTTCTGTCACTGGTAACATGTTGATAAAATAATTTACCATTCAGACTAATATTTATTGTCATATACCATTCCAAAACATTATGGGAATATGAAAATGTTTATGAATTTTTATTTATTTATCAATATAAAATATATGAGGATGATATATTTCTATCCAATAATTTATAGGAATCTCGAAATCAAAATAAGAATATAGAGGAAAGATGTTGTCATTAAGATTATATCCAATCCAATAATGAATCCATAATTTTAGAGAAGATATAATATTAACGATCTATCTTAGAAAATCCATGATTATATAATATGATGCCTTAACCCCTAGCCAAATGGATGAATCCAGGTATCCAATATTCCTTACATTATAAATTCAATAAATATGTCTATAGTAAAGACCATTTAAGGGATAATGTTAGTAATGATGTTCCAATCAAAATAGGCAAGATGGTATTCATTTAAATTGATAATGTTGTTAAATCCCAAAACACCTTCGGGTTAATATTAATAGTATATTTTCCAAGGTACATTGACTATCATATATTCATTAACAATTTCACTATATATTTAATTATTAATATTATCATTAATTATTTTTAACAATCCCCTATAAATTTTATTACCAAGAATGAATAAAAATGATTTGTTACTATAATGAATTTCATAACTATTATTTTTTCATCCATATATATATCCTTCCAATTCCAAGAGGAATGATTACATATGATCATATCAAAAATTGAATACAAATATCAATCACATGGTGTCGTCTATAATAAAGTAACTCAATGGTTTTTGAAAATAATTGACACGTCTCTTATGTTCTTCTTTGAATTGATGTTACTATTTCAGATAAGTTGGAAAATCTTCCCAATATATATAAATGTTTTTCCTACATAATAATATTTCTCATAAATTATCAATGTGATTTGAAGAATTATTAATGGTTCAAATATTCCCTCACCACCATCTATAAAATGATTATATCATCATCATAACATATAATAGTTAGAGAAATGTGGGACCTATAATTTGGTATTGGCTTGAAAATTCCTTGTTCCACCCTATGAGAGAGACACATAACAATATAATACTTAGTAATATAGAAAATAGTTGTAGAGAGTGAGTCACCTTGATTTTATAAGGATTATTTATTGCATTAAATAAATGAAATAATACCCTAAAATTCAGGGATGTTATATTCTACCCCCTTAAATTTTTTTTATACAATTATATTATTTCAATGTACATTATGAGAAAATCAATACTTCCATTTTATGTATTATGAATAATATAATTGATACAATTCTTGTAACACCCCTATACCATCTAGACTGGAGCCGGTGCATTAATTTTTATGTTGGATTGGTTAGTAGGAATTAAAATCCTAAAGGAACGATCATTTTAGTAGTCTTTAAAAAACTAGATACAAAAACGTAACTCAAATTATATTAGAGAAGGTTACAAAATACAATACATAAAAAAAATCCGCGTCTATAATAACTTAATAAATGATATCATCTTCAACAAATGTAGAATTTAGACTATGAAAGGGGTGATCTAAAATGCTCATTAAGGGTTACAAATACCAGAAGCATGAATCAATAATAAATAAATCATAATCAAATATGGCATGGTGAATAAATGAAAAACACATGCCATTAATAAACTACAAAAGGGCATGCATCCTTAGATTTGGTCATAGTGAAAACTTCCATGATATTAATAACTGATAATGAATAAAGGGAATGTTTATTAAATGGAAATCATGTATATATCATATGAAACTATAATACCATTAAAACCGTTTAGTTTTGTGGGTAGAAATCCGTTTGATTTTTGGAAACAAACTCGAAGGGTTTGTCGTCAACTGATTTGTCACATGAGACCTACCGATTCATCGAGGGGATATAGAGGTCCTCACACACCACTGAATTTCCAAAGAATTAATTATACATTGATTTAATAAAATATCAATATGCCTTTTCAATATCCGTATAGAGTATAGTATAGGGATTTATCAATATTTCAATAATAAAAATAACATTCCAAATAAACTTCATTTGTAAAATGGTATACAGTTTTTAAGGAAAACATATAAATGATATGATATAACATATATTTAATATAAATATAATTTTAAATTAATATTTATCTAAAATGGGCAGTAGGTACACCACAAAAGGATTATTAGGTACACCATATAATGTTAGTCAAAACAAAATAGAAGTTGAGACAAAGTGTCTTACCACAATGTTATCGGTCAAATCATATGACCAAAACTTTATAACCATCAAATGAATCTTTTAATAACATGATTATTAAGGGAATAATTTTATTATATATCAAATTTCAGAATATATATACCATATACAATAAATAAGTGGTGAACATCAAAAATCTCAAAGAAATGAAAGTGAGATAAGAATCCCATTACCTTATGCTCGAGTGATTTTTTCATTGGATTAAATGACCTGAATAATAATCTTTAGCTTCATTAATAAATAACTAAATATCCTCATATATATATATAATTAATATATTATAACCTTATTAGGTTCATCCATGTCCCTATTATGGGTTTAAGAGGTTAAATTTTCTTTTTTTGGAAGCATTTTCTTCGTTAGTTTTTATGATTTGTTTACTTGTTTTCATGAATGAAAGTTCATTTGAAATGTGGTTAAAAATTCAGAATTGTTAATATATCTTATTAATGACATTAATGAGATATAAATTATTGTTTTTATATACCATGATGATGATTCATTAGTTAAATGTCTATTACAATATTCAGATTAACTTGGTCGTTTTGTTCATAATGACCTTGTTTTGTATTATTATCTTATATTATGAGTTTCTAAGGATTATTGAATATTAAGGATATGAAATAAATATATTAATATCTATTTCAAACATTAAAATTGTTTCATGGAATGTAATGAAGGAGAAAGTGAAGAACAAAACTCCGCTGTCCACAAAGGTTATAAATTGGAACCTTGTGGACGTTGATTTCATTTATAAAAATAAAAGCGATGGAGTAAGGATATTGATGAAAGTTCATCCATTAACATTATATAATTTCATTATATAGATTATAATGGAGTTTTTTATGGTCATTTGGACACATGAGGTGTGGGGAGAAAAATAAAAGTGATGAAAATGAAAATAAAAGAAAATGTGAGAGATCCCTTATGAAAATTCGGCAGACTAACAACATTGCTTAAAAAATCATAAAATGAATTGATGAGAGAGAAAGCGTATATAATAACATTGAAATCAAAATTATAGTAAGAATAACACCTAAAATCAAACACCAAAATATGATAATAGAAAATCAAATAGATAACATAAAGGAAGTGTCAACTAAAAGAAGAGAATGAAGGATTCCCTTACCTTGTAGAGTAACTCCAAGATCATGAAGGATGTGACCATGGGGTATTAAGGACTCCTTGGAAGGACTCCTATGGAGGTAATAACACAAGATATTCGATTATATTGAGTTTTTAGTGAACTAAAATGAAGTGGGTGAGTGGGTATTTATATTAATTAAGAGAGAGTTTTTTATTAATTAAAAGGGACACCTCGTTAGTGGTTTTCAAAAAACCATGGGCTTCCCCATGGTATTTACCCATGGTTTAAGACACACGGTAAACATCATGTCATAAGATACTATATAAAATGTTTAACATACCATTATATTAATTATTAAATCATTATTATGTCATTAAACTACGGAAAACTCAAATATGTATTTTTACTATTCACGAATAATTCACGTATTTTAGAAAAATCCCAAAAATTCACCCTAACCATTTTTCGATGTGTATAATTAAAAAATGATCTCTATTTATTTAAAATTAATTTTCTATGTATTTTTAGTTTATGTTTTAAATATAATCAATGTCAATTCGAAAAATAATAATTTAAAGGTATAATATGTTTTGTATTACCATAAAAAATTAATTAACTTCTCATTATCATATTACCTTAAGAAAATAAAATATTATCATTATTTAATATTTATAAGGGTCATATTACTATTCATATTTCCCTTCATAAGGGTGTGTTACTATTCATCAAAAAATAAAGTTGGTTCTATCAGACTCCAAACGACTTACTGGTCACAACTCTAGATGACTGTTTTTCAAAATTCAAAACATAGATGAGGAAGATTTATGTTTAATGGATAGCATATAACATTATCCAATATTGTATTTTTTTCAAAAAAGACATACTGCTTCATGGAATATGGGATATCTAATGAATAGTATGTTTTTAAGGACAACATACCATAAAATGTTAGGGGTGTTATATTATTCCCCCCTTAAGAAATTTCGTCCTCAAATTTTTATGAATAATGACCACCAAAAAGATGTGGGTGGTTCTTATTCATTAAATCCATTGGTTCCCATGTTACTTACCCATTATTTTAGTTTCTCAAAACAACCTTTACTAAAAAAATCGTTCAATTTCTCAATACCAGCTCCCATATGTCAATAATCTTGATGGTATTTCCAAAGTATGATAAATCATGTTCCAGTTTTATTTCTTCATATGTGAGTACATGCATTGGGACTGGAATGTATTTCTTTAAAAATAAAACGTGGAACACCTCATGATCTCTAGAGATATTTGGAAGCATATCTAAATGGTAAGCTATAACTCTGATTATTTCTATATCTTAAAATGGTCTGATGTACCTGAGGCTCAGTAACCCTTTCTTGTCGATCCTTAGGGCACCCGTCCATGGAAATACTTCTAGAAAGACCTTATCTACCACATGTAATTCCAAATCCTTCCCCAGGTTTTCAGCATAAATCTTCTTCCTACTTTGTGCTTCTTTAATATTTGTTTGGATTGAATTCACCTTTGATGTGGTATCTTCAATAAGTTCTAGGCCTATACGTTTCCTATCATCAACTTCATCCCAACAAGTTGGAGTTCGACAGCTCTATCCATATAATGCTTTATATAGAGCCATTTAAATACTATAATGGAAACTATTGTTGTATGAAAATTACACCAGAGAGAAGTATTGGTCCCACATACCATGGAAGTCAAGGGAGCATGACCTCAGTATGTCTTCTAGAGTTTGAATAATCCATTCAAACTGTATTTCGGTTTGGGGGTGATATGCAGTACTCATTCGAAGCTCAATATTCAAAGCCTTCTAAAGACTTTTCCAGAATATTGATTTAAATCGGGGATCTTGATGAGATAAAATAGATTGAGGTGCACCATGATGTCTTACAACATCATTAGTATAAATTATTTCTTGGATCTCAAGTGGTAAAACATCTATTATAGGAAGAAAATGTTCATATTTTCTGAGATGATAAACAATTACCCATATTGCAACATTCCTTCTAGGTATCCTCGGTAGTCTTGTGATAAAATCCATTGTAATTTTATCCCACTTCCACATAGGAATAGGAAAAGGTTTCATCACTCTGTTGGGAATTTATCTCTCTGCCTTAACTTATTGACAAACAAGACACCTTGACACGTACATAGAAATTTCTCGCTTTATATTATCCCACGAAAAATATTCTTTTAGATATATTTACATCTTGGTGATACCTGGGTGTATAGAAAAATTTGAGCTATGGGAACCGTCTAATGGTTATCTTTTTAGATCAGGTATTGATGGAAGAAATAACATTTTCCCTAATCTTAGAACTCCCTCTTCAAACACGATGTCATCCAGTCTCCCATACTTGATAGAATTAATTATCTTGTGAAGATTCTCATCATCGGATTGAGATATTTTTATCTTCTCTATTTTTGATGGTTTTAAAATTAGTTTAAAGGTAAACTAATTGTCTCCTTCCTTACAAATTCTCATATCTATCTTTAGTATATCCACAAATATTGAATCTCTCTCAATCAACATTTGAGTTAGAAGTCCATGATCCTTCGTACTTATTGCATCTTCCACCTTATTCTCTTTTTCTATGTGGTAGTGTATTGAAAAATCATCATCTTTGAGTAACTCGAGCCATATAATTTTCTTTATGTTGAGTTCTTTTTGTGTGAAAATGTGCTTCAAACTCTTGTGGTCCATATAAATCTCACATATTTCTCCATAGAGATAATTTTTCCATATTTTCAGAGAAAATATTATGGCTGCTAACTCATGATCATGAGTTGGATTATTATTCTCACGGGTCATCAACTGTCTTAATACATAAGAAATAAATTTATCCTTTTGCATAAGGATGAAACCCATCCCATTATTTGATGCATCTCTGAAAATAATGAATCCATCACTTCCCGATTGAAGAGTCAAAATTCGATCATTGACCAATACTTTTTTTAATTCAATGAAGCATTCTGTGTGCTCTTTTTTCCACACAATCTTATCTCTTTTACGCATGAGATTGGATTTCGGGTTAGCTAGTCGGTCGAAATTCTGAACGAAACGTTGATATTAACTTGCTAAGACAATAAAAATGTGTTCCCCCATTATTTTTGTTAGAATTGGACAATCGTGGATTGCCTTTGTCTTCCCAGGATCAACTAGGATTCCATCATTATAGAAAACTATGTCCTAGAAAAGAAAATTATTGAAGCTATAATTTTCACTTTCTAAACATCACATATAATTCATTTCTTTAAATATTTTTCAGAATAATACACAAGTTATCTTCATGGCCTTCATAGATTTTTGGGTATACTAAGATATCATCAATGAATACCATGAAAAAATTATAAATAAATTCCTTAAAAACTCAATTAATTAAATCCATTAAAATAGACTGTACATTCGTTTGTAAAAAAATAATCACTGTAAACTCGTAATGTCCATACCAGGTATGAAATGGTGTCTTTGGAATATCTTCCTTCCTCACACACAGTTAATGATATCCAGATTGAAGGTCATTCTTTGAAAAGTATTTATCTCCATGAATTTTATCAAATAAATCATCAATATGGGGCCAGTGATACATATTCTTTTTTGTAATAGAATTGATTTCCCTATAATCAATGCATATCCTCATGGATCCATCTTTTTTTTTGAAAAAAAGGACCGGGCCTCCCCATGTAGAAACACTAGGTTGAATAAATCAATTTTTATTCAACTCCTCTAGTTGTTTCTATAACTCCACTAACTCCACCGTGGCTATTATATAGGGATTCGTTGATATAGGTCTTGAGACAGTAATAATTTCAATGGAAAACTTGATTTTACACTCTGAAGGATGTCTAGGTAAATCCTATATAAATTCAAAAATGCATTCATTCACTATATGCACATCTTCTATTTGAATATTTCTTTCCTCACCCATAGATATTGGGTTCACTTCCTCTCAAAGAATTTCATTCAATAGAGCTGCTGGGGGTGAGTCCAGATAAGAATCAGATGGAAAGGTCTCGTCTCTATAGATAATAGATTCTACACCATTTAAAAAAATTGTAACTTCATTTTTCTGGCAATAAATCTTTGCATCATAGTTTGAAATCCAATTAATAATGATAATTATATCCAATTCCATCATTGGTTTGATGATAAGGTTATCAACTAAATTGCGTTTAAGAGTCACGAGGGGGGACTAGTGGAAAAGACTTTTTTACAATGGTGCACCCCCTTTGAGTTTTCACTGATAAATCCTTTATTAAATCAAATTGAACATGTCTATTTTTTTTTGTAAAACCGGAAATATATAAATGAATGCTATTATCCAAAATCAAATAAATTGTTGGAAATGTTTTATGAAAAAATTAAAGTACCTACCTCCATACAATTATGAACGTCAACTTCCACGGTTGTAATCGCATAAGCTCTCCAATGTTCTCTTAGAATTTTTCTGAGACATGTTTCCTTGGAGCTAAGGATACTCATTTTCATAGTGACCCCTCTCTCTATTATTGTTGTATTGAACATCATCAAATTTTTTCTTCCCCTTGCTTTCGTGAGATAGAGGACCCTTTTATCCACACTCATAGCAGACTCCCATGACTTTAATGCATTTCTCGAGATGATTCTTTTCACAGTTCTCGCATAATGGAAATTTCTACATTCCCTTATTCTTATTTGGTGCTTCACCTTCCATGTTGTTATCAGAGTGCCTCTTTTTATCTTTTTTCCCATTAGAAAATTTTTCCATTGTTTTGATGGCATTTGATACAATTTCATCATATGATGAAATTTTTTGAGAAGCTAGTACCCTTCGAAGACATGGATTAAGTCCTTTAAAGGAATTATCTATCTTGTCTGCCATGTCATGTATGTAATTTATGGTATAACTGGCAAGAATTGTTAAGGTAGCCTCATAATCTGCAACACTGTCTTCTTCCCTTTGTTTTAAGCCAACGAATTTCCTCTTCATTTCGGTTCATTTCTCATGAGGGAAATATTTTTCGATGAATATTTCCCTAAAATTCCTCCATTCCATATATTCTATTTCTTCTTCCTCTATGGTATTCTGAATCAAGGACCACAATTTACCAGCATCTCCCTTGAGACAATATACTTCCAGTACAACCTTTTAATTTTCTTTGAATCTTAATTCCATGTATATATTTTCAAGGGACTTGATCCATTACTCAACACTCACTGGGTTAGAAGTCCCACTAAATGATGGGGGGATTATGCCACATGAAATGATCCAACACAGGTGAGGAATGGATATTAATTACAACCTGAGTATGTTGCCCCAATATGATCATGATCTGATCTTCTCCAACATTGACTCTGTTGACATTTTCATGTAGAGAGATCCCTTCCTTTCCCACAAGTATTGATTCCCATTCTTCCATTAGAATCAATTTCTAAATAATGGGATCCACTAGATGAGTTTCTGATTCTCAAATAGAAAATCACTAAACATAGATTTTAATTCTAAGCATAGCTTTTCTTATAAACATCGTTCCTCTAAAGAAAAAATCACATTAAACACATTCATAATGCCTTTTAAAGAAAATGTGAAATATACTAAGTATATCCCTCTGGGAGTGTTGTAACCAAGATTGAAGCAAGGCCCATTTTTGTGCACTAGTTCCCATTCATGTCTAGTTCAGAGCAGTGTTTTCGGGTTTTACCCCAAGATACATCTGTTCCAGAGCCGGCTCAACCAGCTTGTATCCATACAGAGATGAATTTATTGAATGATCCACATAATATATTCCTTACCAAAATACCAGGACATTCTTGTACAATTATCATCAAATAAAACCTTTGGGCTTTGTTCCCTACTATACATTTCTTACTCTAGTATCTATGTTTTCTACTAAACTTCCTTTGATACCAACTGTAACACTCATAACCCTGTAGACCAGAGCTGGGGAATTACTTGTTATATTATCATGGTTAGAAGGAATGAAAATATAGAAAGAATGATCAGTTTAGTAGTCTTGATGAAACTGGATACATTAACGTAACTCAAATTACATTGTATATGGTTACAAAATACAATACAAAAAAAACTGCGTCAACAAGAACTCAATAAATGATCTCATATTCATCACCTATTGAAAGTAGACAATGAAAGGTGTGAGATCAAATGCTCATTAAGGTGTACAAATAGTATAAGTATGAATCAATAATAACTGAATCATAAACAAATATGTTTTGGTGAATAAATGAAAACACACACATTTAATAGACCGAGAAATGGCCTACATCCATAGATTTTTTCGTAGTGGAAACCACATGGATAGTAATAACTGATAATGAATAAAGAAAATGATTATTATTTGGACGCCATGTATCTCACGCATAAATCCATAATACAGTTAAAACAGTTTAGTTCTGTGGGTAGAAACATGTCTAATTTTTGGAATCAAACTCGAAGGGTTTCTCACCAACTGATCTATCTCATGAAACCTACCAATGCATCGTGGGGCTATAGTGGACCCCACCATCCACTGTATTTCCCGAGATTTATTTATAAATTGATTCAATAAAATATCAATATGCCTTTTCAATATTCATATAGAGTATAGTATAATGATTTATCAATATTTCCACAATTAAAATAACTTTGCAAATAAACACCCTATTTAAAATTGTTTATGGTTTAGACAACAAACATATCCATGATATGCGATTATGGATATTTAATATAAATATAATTTCAAAAGAAATTTTATATCAAATGATCATTAGGTACACCACATAAAGATTATTAGGTGCCCCAGACAATGTTAGTCACTATAAAATAGCAGTTCAGACAAAGTCTCTTACTACATTTTAATCAGTTGAATCATATGACCAAAACATAATAACCATCAAATGAATCTTTGAATGAAATTAATATATAAAGAATCATGTTGTTATATATCAAATGGAAGTAGACATATACCACATACATGAAATATTTGTTGAACAATGAAAATCTCACAGAAATGAATGCGAGATAAGAAACCCATTACCTTATGATCGAGTGTGTTCTACATTTGTATTAATGACCTGAATAATAAAATTTAGCTTCATTAATTAAAAACATCATAACTTCATATACATGTAATTTATTTATTATAACCATATTTGGTTCATTCATTTCCCTATTATGGGTTAAAGAGGATCAATTTTCTTGTTTTTGAAGCATTTTCTTCCTTAGTTTTTATGTTTCGTATACTTGTTATCATGAATGGAAGTTCATTTGAAATGAGTTTAAACATAAAAAATTGATAATTTATCTTATTATTGACATTAAGGAGATATTAATGATTTTGGGTTATATACCACGATGATGATTCATTAGTTAAAATTTTATTACAAATATTCGGATTAACTTGGCTGTTTTGTTCATAATGAACTTGTTTTGTATTATTATCTTATCTTATGAGAGTATATGTATTACATAAAATTAATGAGATGAAATAAATATATTCTTATCTGGTTAAAACATTAAATTTTTTTCATGACCAGTAATTAAGGATAAAGTGAAGAACAAAACATCGTCGTCCACAAAGGTTATAAATTGGAACCTTATTGATGTTGATTTCGTTTATAAAAATAAAAGGGAGGGAGTAAGGATATTAATTATAGTTACTCCATTTACATGATAAAATTATATTATATAGATGATACTATAGTTCATCATGGTCATTTGGACAGAGGAGGAGAGGAGAGAATAATAAAATACATTAACTTGATAATAAAAGAAAATGTGAGAGATCCCTTATGAAAATTAGGCATCCTAACGAAATCGCTTAAAATTTCATAAGATGAAATAATTACAGAAAAATGGTATCAAATAATATTTAAATAAAAAGTAAAGTGACAATAAAACATAAAATAAAAACCTAGCATATGAGAATTTAAAATAAAATAGATAACATAAAGGAAGTGTCGAGTAAAAGAAAAGAATGAAGGATTCTCTTACCTGGTAGAGTAACTTCTAGATCTGGAAGTATGGGACCTTGGGGGATTAATAACACCTTCGGATGACTCCTAGGGAGGTTATACCACTAGAGCATCGAGTATATTTAGTTTTTAATGAATGAAAATGTAGGGGATAGTGGGTATTTATAATAATTAAGAGAGAGTTTTTTAATAATTAAAAGAGGACTCCTCGTTAGTGGTTTTCACAAAGCCATGGGTTTTCCCATTGTATTTGCCCATAGATTAAGCCACATGGGATACCTCATGTCAAAATATACTATACACTAGTATACCAGCCCTTTATATTAATTATACATCATTATGTTGTCATTAAACTACTGAAAACTCAAATGTGTTTTTTTACTATTCATGAAAAATTCATGTATTTAAGAAAAATCCCAAAAATTCACCATAACCATTTTATACTGTTTATAATTCAAAAATGTACTCCATTTTTTTAAACCTAATTTTATAATTATTTTTAATTTATTTTTTTTATAAAATACAAGTTAATTCGAAAAATAACAATTTAATGCTATAATTAGTTTTGTATTGCATTGAAAAATTAATTAACTTCACATATTCTTATTACCTTAAGAAAATAAAATATTGTCATTATTTTCTATTTATAAGGGTCATACGATAGGATATTATATAACTGAGTATGATATACTCTATAATACCAAACATAGGATCGAAATAAGAATTAGATTCTCAGATATAGGAGGGGTGAATTGTACCTTTTAAAAATTTCCTAAGGAAATTCTGAATAATCAAAATTCACAACACCTCTAAGTCCTAAAGACATGCCCGATTCTAGAAAAGTGATTCTGAAAATGAAACATAACAGAAGTTTACAACTACTAAGATTATACCTTATTGATTATAGAATCTAACTAAATCAGAGTACAAGTAAGGAATTATAAGAAAGTTATACTTAACTTAACAGTACAAAATGAAGCGGAAAAACTTGTAACAAAAATAAGTAACATTTAATAAGTCGTTTAACCCAAAGAGAAGGGTATCCAACAACCTTGGATAAAGGTACCTTGATTTATACTTTCAGAAAATTCTGTCTTACCCACACCAAGGTAAGCCCTTGATACGAAGATCCTAGTGTGTCTTCCTATTCCCGCAATCCCTCAACTATCAGGTAGTCGGCACCTCTGTCTTCCTCAGCAAGGAAGCCCTCAACTTCAAGGTGTTGGAAATTTTTTTTCCTATCCCTGGAATCTCATGAATGTATATAGCCACAATCGGAGTCACACATATCAAGTCTGCACAAGGCAAAGTTTGAACAACCTGTTCAAACTTTCTGCACTATTCATGAGAGTTGATAAGATCCTCTCCCTCTAGAAAACACTTCATGAAGTTCTGATCACCAAAATTTCAAAATTTGTTGCTTCTTTTCAAATGATCTCTAATTTATAGGCAAAGCTCCAATGGTAGGCTCCCTCCTCCAATAGTCATATTACTCCCTGAATTTCGAAGAGACCGGTACACGTGTCACTCAAACAACGATTAATCAATAACTGAAAGCACGACATTGTTTTTTAATTGATAAAATGTAAGCATAAATAAAATGATATTTGGAATGGAGTAGAAAATGAATGTTCGGAAAGGAAAAGGTTAAAGTATGGAATGGAAGTAAAAATTAATTTGGAGTCTATAAACTTATGATTGTTCGAATTCTGTTTTGTAGGAATTCGAAACCTGAATTCTGTAGAAATCCAGAGTCTGAATTTCAAGGAAATCTGGATACTAGATTCTCAAGAATTCAGAACTTGAACTTACAGAGTTCGGATGTTAACTTATAGGAGTTCAGAGTTGAACTTGTAAATGTTCAGAGTCGAACTCGTAGAATTTCTGATTCGAACTCATAGAAGTTTAGAGTCAGAATCATGGAAGTTCAGAGTTGAACAAGTAGGAGTTCGGAGTTGAACTCATAGAAATTTGGAGTCAAACTCATAGATGTTTAGAGTCGAACTCATGGATGTTTGGAGTCCAGAATTTGGAGTGGAACATCAGGAGAATTTGTATGCAGAATTAGGAGTGAAACTTCATGAGAGTTCATATCCAGAATTCAGATTTAAACTTCATTAGAGTTCATATCCATAATTTGGAGTTGAACTTCATTGGAGTTCGTATCCAGAATTTAGATCCTATAAAATAATGTTCCATGTCTATCTATTATACGATTATAAGGTTTTAGATATGAATATTATTTTTACACTTAATAAAAATATTGATATGAATAATGAGAACAAGGTAAGGGTAAATTTCTTTTGGGATGGAAATTTTCTTTATGGTAGTAAAACAGAGGTAAAATGAGATTTTCCTTAAGAAAAGGTGTTTGTGATTTTCAAAACAAGAGGAATGGTAAAGTCATAAGGAAACCTTGATGACCTATCAATCTCCCCCATCAATGAAGTAATGGAAAATTTAATAAAGAATACCTTATTGACTCAACAAGCTCCCCCTTTTTGGAAAGAGAAAACATCCGTACGAAAAAGATTGTAATGACTTAGAATAAATTTATAGACTTGTAATTATATCTTATGTCCCTTTTTTTATGATCAATGGTGAATACGACTAACTCCCCCTTAGGCTTTGAAACTCTAAGGATCGTATTCTAGATTTCTGGAATGAGAGACTACATTTGAATGAAGATTTTGTAAGGAGAACTCCCCCTTACATAAGGATTGTTCTTATTAACATAGAAATTTTTCTTCTCCCTTTTGATTTATTTTTCCTTCTCCCCCTTTGTGATTTTCAAAAAGAATTTGATGGAATGGAAAAATAATAATGTACTTGAAACATTAGTAAGATATAGAAACAATACAAAAAACCATTGTTTTCCTTAAGATTGAAAGGATTTTTACAAGGAAAAATACAATAAAAGAACATATTGGTCTATTTGTCTTTATTTTTATTGGGTATTATATTCTTCAGAACGGTTTTCATCTTCTTTATGTCTTTGTGGTCCTCCTCAGATTTTTTCTCCAAGGGTGTGATCCTTTATTCTTGAGATTTCAGGACCTCTACCTGAGTCTTCATGGCCTCTTCCTGAATCTTCAGCAATTCATTCTACTTTACAATATTCTATGTGATCTCAATCCGAAGATATCTTTCCCCCTTTTAGTTTTGAGCAACTAAGTTATGCTTCCCATTCAAATCATTCACTTGATGATTCCTAGTATTTTGATTAAGGGTCGGCTTTTCCGGATGATTTTTCATATTGGAACCCTAAATATCAAAATATTATGTTACATCATTTTGAATGGTATCATGCTCTATCAAATCCTATCGATTTTATTTGACCATAAAGTCATTTTGCTGAAACATTTTATGTGGACCTCATAATTGATAAGAAAATTTATGTGATCAGGCTCAATCTTCAAAAATTTATCCATCAACATGGATATAGATCCTGACTTCTGATTTATGTTGTTCTAAAGTATCTAGCTCATGGAGTCTATTGTAGGAAAGATCATAATTGTATCCACCAATTTCTTCAGAGAATCAACAACAAAATTGTGTCCCATTGCAAATGACTCTGAATCTGACAACTTGCTAGGAGAATGTTCTTCTTCAATTAACACCAGCTTTCTTCTTGAAGAGCCACCAAAATCCTTCTTCCTTATGATATCTTCTGTTGGGGTGTCCATCAGCACTTGCTTACCCTTATAATCTTTTGGAATGGCTTTCTCATTAGGAGATTCTTCCTCAATTTCATATAATAGAACTATCTTGTCTTCATCATGTTTTTTCTTTCTATGCTCCTTCCTCAATAAGGTTCTTTTCATAGCTTTCTTCCTCAAATAATTCATTCTCTTTCCCTTCCTCCTTGTCTTCATCTTTCTTTCCATCTTTTTCATCTCCCTTTCTTGGAGTGACAATCTTTTAGGACTTGGCCGTAGATGTTTTGAGTGGTAATTTTTCTGAGGGATTTTCCTTTTCTTGATAATTTTTAACTTGTTTAATAAGATCATCAAAATCACCACTATGTTCTTCTTCTTCTTCTTCTACTTCCTCTTATTATTGTACTTCGTCAACAACTTCTTCTTATACTTCTTCAACAATTTCTTCTTCTACTTATTCAAAAAATTCTTTCTATTTAGATTTTTCCAGAGTGACATAATTCTTCCCCGAAGTCTCAGATAATGACTAGACTAGGAAAGTTTCTAGTACTGGAATATTTTCGGAAGCTACTTCTGTGGCCCTCAAAAGAGATTGTACAACTTCAGTCTTAGACATTTTCTTCTTCATCTTCTACTCCTTTTCTATCATCTCAAGATATTCAGCAGTCCTCTCTCTTAAAGACATGGCTTCAGTGGGGTCTAATATGAACTGAGGTTCCCCTTATTTTCTCTTCTCCTTATCTTCCATCCACATTGCAACCACTTCATCCGGATACACTTTCTGTTTCTTCGGTTTGGGAGGGGGGATTGAGCTCCCATAGCTTTAAGAGATTTATTTGTCTCCTCCACTTCCTAAAACTTCTTTTTATTTCCATCCTTCTTTGATGGGTCAGCTTTTTCAATATTTTCTTGATTGGATTCTACCTCATCCACTGGCAGATCATAAAACTCTTATGTCTCCTTTGAATAAGCCATATTCATTCTCTTCAAAGAGTCATTACTAACAAGCATAAGTTTAAAATTTCGAGACTTGGATTTTCATACAATCATGAATGATTCGGGACACTGAACGATCATCTTTGAAACTAAGGCCGGAAATATAATAATTTGGGCTCTAAAATTCCCCTCCATAATGTTCTTGATTATAACAAGTACATCCCTCATCAAATTGATTTTCCCTAGATTTAACAGGAATTCTATGAAATATATATCACTTTTATGAGGGTATATTTGTCACCTTTTCTTGTTACTATGAGTCCTTGTACCCATTGGTCAAGGATCCGGTTATTATAAGATAGGTGAGAAATTTTGGCTCTCTTAACATCATCAAGTCCATGACATTGTAAGGCCTTTACCTTAACAGATCTACCTAGAACTTTCGAAAGGTTGGGTGAGAAAAACTCTGCTTCCCCTTCATACACCAGCCCCACCAATCCTGCAGCCTTGGTGTAAGTAAGTTTGTACGTCTTCCCATAACCCTTAAAGGAAAATTTTTGTCTTCCCTCTTCCCCAAGGAAACAAACTGATTCATAGAAATCAATGAGCAATTCCAGAAACATTATGTCATGATCACTTGTCTTAGATATGTATACATATTGCCAACTAATTCACTTGATATTCTTAGAGATTATAGAATCATACTTGAAATAGTTCAGATGGACCAACCTTTCCCCGTATACTTGCCATTTTATGATTGGCTTCGTGGTATAAATTTCTCGAGAAGTGGCTTCTACAGACATTCAGATTTGAGGAACTTTGAATGATTCGAAACGGGCTTTAAGAACTAAGGCAGAGCTTCGAGACGCGAGATCTTGGAAATCGATGTGCGACTACTATCGGTGGTCCCCATTATATAGGCGATGGTGGTGAACATTCAACTTCCAAAACCAATATCATGGTTGAAAAACTCTCTGATCTGATCTGACGGTTTAAAACATACCTGCAAGGAAATCATGAATCCAATATTTTGATGTTTTCAAAAGATTCGGATTTAAGAATAAATGAATCCGAAAATTTTAAAAACAAAGGAAACTACCGGAAAGTAAAAGTGAATAGGATAAATTAAGTAAAGAAATCATACCTTATGGATTGTCTATGAAGATTATTTGTAATAAGTGATATTCTTCTTGAAAAAAATTTGACTCAGAAAAACTCATGATGAAAAAGTTTAATTACAAAAGCTTTGAGTACCAAAACTCAATTACGAAAAAATATGAGTACAGAAACTCAATTATGAAAATTATGAGTACGGAAATTCCCATTACGAAAATTCTCATTAAGAAAATTTCCATTACAAAAATTTCCATTAAGAAAATTTCCTTTACCAAAATTTTTATTAAGAAAATTTTCAGTACGAAAATTTTCATTTCCGAAAATTCCATTACGAAAAATATTAAAACATAATTACAAAAAATATAAAAACAACATTACGAGAAATATGAAAACATCATTAAAAAAAATGAAAACTCTTATAAGGAGATGTACTCCCCCTATGAAAAGGATTTTATTACTGTTAGGAGAATGGTTTGACAAATAGTTAAACAAGGAAGATTACCTCACGATTATCATTCCTAACTTTTTTTTAATGTATTCAAATCTATTGGAGGGTAAAGATTTTGTGAAAATGTCAGCAAGTTGATATTTCATTCCGATGGATTAAACAATGATATCTCCTTTTTGTGTGTGATATCTAAGAAAGTGATGCCTAATGTCTATGTGTCTTCCATGAGTGTGATGTGCAAGGTTTTTGCTAAGGGAAATGGCACTTGTGTTATCACACAAAATTTGAGTCTTAGTATAATTCAAGCCATAGTCTATGAGTGTGTGTTGCATCCACAATACTGGATCACAACAACTTCCAGCTGCTACATATTTCGCTTTAGTAGTGGAATGTGCTACTGAGTGTTTCTTTTTTGCAAGACCAAGAAACTAATGAATCTCCTAAGAAATGGAATGTTCCATATGTACTTTTTCTATCCATTCTACATCCACAAATTTCATGAACTGAAAAACCTTTTAAAACAAAATCATTTCTAGAAGAGTAAAATAGTCATAAATCCATGGTTCCCTTTAAGTAGTGAAAAATTCTTTTCACCATCTTTAAATGAGATTCGGTAGGATTGGATTGATATCTTGCACATAAGCATACTAAAAACATTAAATCTGGACGACTAGCTATCAAGTAATGTAAACTTCCTATCATACCTCTAAAAGAGGTTTGATATACTTATTTCCCAGCTTCATCAAGATCAAGTGTGTTTGAGGTACCGATAATAGTACTTATACTCTTAGTATTGTTATATCCATAATTTTTAAGAAGATAATTAATATACTTAGGTTGGGATATATAGATTTCATCTGGTTTTTTAGAAATTTGAAAACCAATGAAAAATGATTTCTCACCCATCATACTCATTTCAAACACAAATTTCATTATATCCGCAAATGAATCAGTTAATGACAGATGATTTGAACCAAATATAATTTCGTCAGCATAAATTTGAACAATCAAAAAAATTTCTTATCTTTTTTTATGAAAAGTCTTGGATCTACATTTCCCTTAACATAGTTATTTTGAAGCAAAAATCCTACAATTCTATCATACCAAGCTCGAGGGGATTGTTTAAGGCCATACAAAGCATTTGAAAGTCTAAAAACATGATAAGGATGTTTTGTGTTTTTAAATCCAGGAGGTTGTTCAAAAAAAACTTCCTCTTGAACATAACCATTAAGGAAAGAACATTTTACATCGATTTGAAAAAAATTGTAATTGAAGAATGATGCAAAGGCAAGTAAAATAAAAATAGATTCAAGTCTAGATACTGGAGGGTAGGTTTTTTCATTGTCTATTCCTTTTTGTTGATTATGCCTTTAGCAACTAATCTAGCTTTATTTCTTACGATGAATCCATTTTCATCACACTTTTTTTCAAAGACCCATTTTACTCCAATAATAGAAGTTTCATTATGCCTTTCAAATAAGATATAAACTTTATTCCTTTCCAATTCATTTAGTTCATCTTTCATGGCTTAAATCCAATCATCATCACCAAAAGCTTCATCAGTGCTTTTTGGTACTCATTGGGAAAGGAATGCTAGATTGTCTACTTCATTTATTAAAGAACATCTGTTCCTTACAGGTTGATCTACATCACCAATGATACTATCACTAGGATTATTCTTAAGAAATGACTGGTTTGGGTTTTGTAAAACTTGTTCATCAACACATGGTTGGAAATCATTTGGGGTAAATGTTTTAGAAGCATCTTATTGAACATTTTCCATATCAGAAGGATTTTCTATCAAAGGTTGATAATCAGTTTTTGAAAAGACAACTAAAGATGTTTGATGGGGTTGTTTGAAAACAAAAGGATCAGTTTCATCAAATTTTACACGTACTGTTTCTTTCACAGTAAAAGTGTTTTTGTTAAAAACATTATATGCCTTAGAAGTTGTGGATTACCCTAAGAAAATTCCTTCAACATATTTTGGTGCGAATTTGTTTAAGTTATCTTTAGTAATCAGAAAGAATACCTTTCATCCAAAAACATTAAAGTATGAAAGTCGAGGTTTTATACCATTCCTTAACTCATAAGGAGTTTTGTTATGAAAATGTCTAATTAAAACTCGATTTATATTATAACAAGAAGTACATACAGCTTCAGCCCAAAAATGTTTATCAACAGAATACTCACTCAACATGGTTCTTGTTATCTCTTGATGAATTATATTTCTTATTTCAACAACACCATTTTTTTAGGTGTTCTGGGTGCTGAAAAGTTGTGAGTAATACCTTTTCTACTACAAATTTTTTTAAAATCCCAATTTTGAAATTATCCTCCATGATCACTATGAAATGTTTTCAATGGAAGGTTTTTCTCATTTTTGACATGGGCTCTAAAACTTTTGAAATAAGAAAAAACATCAGACTTCATTGCTAGAAAATTGACCTAGATAAATCTAGTGTAATAATCAACTAAGACAAATACATAGTACTTTCCCATAATGCTTAATGTTTTTGTTGGACCAAAAAGATCTATATGTACTAGCTGTAAATCATTAGTGGTTGATACTTCACCAACTGAATTAAAAATTTATTTTTGTTTCTTACCATATTGACAAGGGTCACCAACTTTTGAAGAATCAAATCTAAGATTTGGTATATCCTTAAATTTACCTTTATTAGAAAGTTTGCTTAAGTTTATAAGGATACAATGTCATTGTCTTCTATTCCACAACCATGAATGATCTTCCTTTGCACTAAGGCAAGGTAAGTCTTGGCTCTTAAGGACTTCTATGTTTAGTGTGTAAACATTCTCTTTCCTATGGGCAGAATGAATAAAATCTTCCTTAGAATTGTGTACTAGGAACTTATCATTCCTAAAATTCACAAGGCAGTCTTAATCAAAAAATTGACTAATGCTGATGAGATTGTGCTTAAGACCCATAACAAATAAAACATTTGAAATTAATGTTTTTCCAAGAAGAACGATATTACCAATCCCATTAAATTTACCCCTATGAATTATCTCTAAATGTTACTTTTCCTCCTTCCGTCTTGATAATATTTTCAAAATAGTTTTTTGTTACCAATAATATATCGTGGACATCCACTATCCATGTACCATGTATCATTGTTGGTAATTTCCCTATTTTCCTAAAAATAAGAAAATGTTAGGTTTTCAGAATCCATACTTTCTTGGATTCGGAAATCTCAGAAATCAACATTTTGGGTACCCACATCTTCTTAGAAAAATAAACCTTATGAAATCCTAAAGATTGGGTTTTGATTAAGGGACAATTCTTTGCCCAGTGACCACCACATTGACACTTTGTATAGAATGGGGCACTTTGAGGAACAAAGTAGTTGTTACTAAAAATTGGATTAGAAATTTTGTAACCAAAACCAGAAGTATTCCTTCGAGGTAGAATTTGGGAATATATTTTATCAATATTTTCTTACATAGGGTAATGTTTGACAAATACTTGTTAAAAAAATATTTCGGATTTGTGTTTTATACCAATGTTCTTATCTTTAAAAACATCTGATTTTGGGCTAGAGCTAGGCTCAAAAACATTTTTCATAGAAATTATGTTTTCTAGATCTTTAGAAAGTTTATTCTTCTTAGAACTTACTTCTTCAAGATTTTTTTGAAATACTTTGAAAATCATCATTTTTCATATCATGATCATTAGAATGATCTGATATTTCCTTAGTAATAATAATATTCATATAATTTTCCTTGTCGATATTATACATGAGTTTTGAATTATCATTTTCAAGGAGTTTGTAAAGCCTAGAAATTTATTCATAAGTAGGTAAAGTATTATCTTCATCAGAAGAGGATTCTTCACCTGAATAGTTATAATATTTAATATCATTAGAATTTGAAGAAACATTGGTCATTCATTCATCTTTGTGTACCTTATCCATAAAGAAATGATTATCAATAGGTAGCCTGTTTAAAAGACCCAGATTCTTCTGTCCATGAGATTCATAATCCGATGATTCACCTGAAGAGTCTCCACCACTAGCACTCCAGGTGTCACTGACATTCAACACTTTCTTAGCTTTGGACTTGTAATACATTTTGCTGTTTTTCTCAGAATTCCATTCCTTTCTTTCCTTTCTCTTGAGCATAGGGCAATCAGGTCTTATGTGTCTAGATATCTTGAATTTATATAATGTGACTTTAGACTCTTTCTTGTCTTTCCTTTCCTTCTTCTTCTATTTAGATTGAAAGTTTCTCTGTCCAGCTATTTTGTTAATCCTTCGAGAAAGATTTTCTATTTCATTTTATAAGACTTAACTCTCACTAGATTTGGAATGGATAAACACTTACTTGGATTACGATCTTATAACTATCTCATGATTCTTAGCTTTCATGTGATTTTAATTAGTAGTAAAAGCAATACTATCATTGTCATTCTTATTTTTTATATTGTCAGCATCTCTCTTCATTCTAGTCTTGTGTTGAAGAAGTGTTCCAAACAACACATCAAGAGAAATTTGAGTAACCTTTCTATTCTAATCTATAGCAGCTCTCTTTGATTCCCACCCATTGGGCATAATATCTACGATCTTATCAACAAGGGATTCATCATCTAGACCTTTCTCTCCCATTTGATTGTAATATATTTACAATATTCATGAATCTCTATTTCACCTTACAAATTGGTTCTCCAAAAGGAAAATTAAAACCATGATACTCAACATTGATCATTTCTTTCCTAGTCTCAATCACTTTAGATGTGAAAAATTGTGTAACTTCAAGTTTCATTCATATACATTTTGTTGTTTTATAAGAATATATTTGGCTATATATGTTCCTAGTCATTGAACAAATCAAAGTATTGTGTACCTTATAGTTGAGTTGATATTCATGTTTTTCTTGATTAGTAAAGGTACTAACTTCATTATCAGGAATTTTATATCCTCCGGTAAGCATGAAAAACTTCTCTACTCTAGTATTGATAATGAAATTCTACATTAGATCTCTCCAATACTCGTAGTCATTTCCATAAAATATTGGTGGTCTGGTAGGATTTAGGTTGTCGATAGAACCAACATTTAAGCATGTCATCCTTAAGAAAAAAATTGGCAAACAAACTTGTTAGAAGTATATGTCTGTAAACAAAATAAAATATTCTATGAAAGAAAAATAGTACCTCTAAGAAAAAAGTGAATCCAAACTGTGATTCTGAAATGTTTGAATCCGGAAATGTGAATCTGAAAATTCTATTCCGGGAAATAATTCTCTTCTGAATCTAATCATGAGATTAATTCATATGGAACCAATTCCTCTGATACCAATTGATACTATATAACTGAGTATGATATACTCTATAATACCAAACATAGGATCTAAATAATAATGAGATTCTCAAATACAAGAGGGGGGTGAATTGTACCTTTTAAAAATTTCTTAAGGAAATTTTGAATCATCAAAATTCACAACACCACTAAGTCCTAAAGACTTGCTTGATTCTGGAAAAGTGATTATGGAAACTAAACATAATAAAAGTTTACAAGAACTAATATTATAACTTAAAGCGTATATAATATAACTTAATCAGAGTATAAGTAAAGAAATATAATAAAGTTATACTTTCCTTAACAATAAAAAATGCAGTGGAAAAAATGTAACAAAAACAAGTAACAAGTAGTAAGTCTTTTAACCCAAAGGGAAGGGTATCCAACAACCTTGGATAATGTTACATTGATTTATACTTTCAGGAATGTCTGTATTATCCAAACTGGGGTAATCCCTCGATACAAATATTGGAGTCTGTCTTGCTATCCCCGAAATTCCTCAACTATCAAGTATACGGCACCTCTGTCTTCCTCAGCAAGGAATCCCTCAACTTCAAGGTGTTGTAACCTCAGTCTTCCTATCCCCGAAAGCCCTCGATAGTATACCGCCACAATCGGAGTCGAATGTAGAAATTTTTCACAAGGAAAAGATTTAATAATCTGTTCAAACGTTCTACACGAAGCTTGAGAGATGATAAGAGCCCATCTCTCTAGAAATCACTTTAGGAAGATTTGATCACCAAAATTCCTAAAGTTGTTTCATCTTTTCAAATGAGCTCATATTTATAGGTTAAGCTCCAACATTCGACTCCCTCCTCCAAGGGTCATATTCTTCCTTGAATTTTATAGGGACATGTACATGTCTCACTCATACAACGGTTAGTCAATAACTGAAATCAAGACATCATTTTGAAATGGAAAAAATGTAAGCATAAATAAAATGATATTTGGAATGGAGTAAAAAATGATTGTTCAAAATAGAAAAGTTTAGTGTTCGGAATAGAAGAAAAAAAATTTTCGGTGTCTATAAACTTAAGAATGTTCAGATTCCATTTTGTAAGAATTCCGAACCTGAATTCTGTAGAAATCTAGAGTCTAAATTTAGAGGAAATTCAGAGTCTAGTATCACAAGAATTCTGAACCTGAACTTACACAGTTCGGAGTTGAACTTATATGAGTTTGGAGTCGAACTAGTAAAAGTTCATAGTCGAACTCATAGAAGTTCAGAGTCAAACTCATAGAAGTACGGTGTCGAACTCATGGAAGTTCAGAGTCAAACTAGTAGGATTTCAGAATCGAACTCATTGAAATTTGGAGTCGACCTCATAGAAGTTCAGAGTAGAACTCATGGAAGTTCAGAGTCTAGAATTTGGAGTGGAAATTCATGAGAATTCATATCAAGAATTCGGTGTGAAACATCTTGAGTGTTTATATCCAGAATTCGGAGTGGAAATTCATGAGAATTCATATCAAAAATTCGGTGTGAAACATCTTGAGTGTTTATATCTAGAATTCGGAGTTGAACTTCGTTATAGTTCGTATGAATTCGGAGTTTAACTTCATAAGAGTTCATATCCAGAATTCGGATCCTAAAACAGAATGCTTCATTTCTAACTATTATACGATTCTGAGGTTTTAGATATGAATATGATTTTTACACTTAAGAAAAATATTGATATGAACAATGATAACAAGGTAGGGGTAAATTTCATTTGGGAAGGAAATTTTCTTTATGGAAGTAAAACTGGGGTAAAATGAGATTTCTCTTTAAGAAAAGGTGGTAGTTATTTTCAAAACAAGAGTAATGATAAATTCATAAGGAAACCTTGATGAGTTATCAATCTCCCCCATGAATGAAGGAATGGATGAAATTATAAGGAAAACTGTATTGAATCAAAATAATATTAGTATTCATATTATTATTTATATGGTTATGTAAATATTCATCGAAAAATCAATTTGGTTCTATCAGACTCTAAACGACTTACTGGTCGCAACTCTTGATGACTGTTTTTCAAAACTCAAAACATAGAAGTGGAAAATTTATGTTTAATGGATTACATATAACATTCTACTATAATGTTTTGTTTTAAAAAAGACTTGGTGCTTCATTCATAATGGGTTATTTAATGAATAGAAAGTATTTATGAGAAACATACCATAAATATTTTGGTGGGTTATAATTATATAAAAAAAGCGTAAATCTGTTACCTAGATGTTAAAAAATAAAAAATTCATTCTTAATTTATTCTCAAACAATACCATCTTAATATTTAATGTTTTATTCACTCTTCTATTCATACAAGTTGATAGATACCAAGATCCACTCTTTAGGATTTGGTGTAAAACTTGTTTTATATTTCTTTTGAAATGTAACTTAAAATATATTTCCCTTTACAAAATTAATGTTCTTTTATATCATGGTTTTAGAGGAAAACTAAAACCCTTTAAAATATATTAAAGTTTAATATGGATTACCTATAAAAATATATTTGAATTCACTGATTCTAGTTCTTTAACAAATTCAATCTCCTTCGTATCATCTGAAGAGATTTTGAAAAAAAATTAAATGTATGGTGAGAAAAAAAATCATATTAATGGGTTTCTTTAAATTAGTGAAAATCCTTTTTAAATACACTATTTTGAACCACATAGAATATTTTTTAAATATATATAAAATATATAAAATTATATATATATTTTTTACAAATATAATAGAATGGATTTCATAATATATATGTTAGGAACCCAGATGTGTTGCCATACAACCTAACGCCTGACACAATTCGCACCAGGGAAAAAAGGGAATTTCAGATCCCTATGGCCAATAAGAAGTGTATGGATGTCAAAGAAAGAATGATAGAACAATTTTCACGAATTAACCACATTAAATATGAAAAAAATAAAAAAAATATGAAAAATTCAACCAAACATTCCATTAATAATTACCAACCCTTGTCTTTACAAACTAAAACGACCAAAAAGGGGACAATGATATGAAGGGGAAACCATTACATCACCCCAAACCTACATGCAACAATAGTATCACATCATATAGCCTCCACCACTATGATACACAAATAGAGACACTAGAAACTCAATCTACCAATGCTACAAGCCCCGCCATATCCAAAAATAAGTAGACTATAGGGTCTGTATACATACAAACGTTTATACAAGGTATGAGCTGAATCCCAATAGGGTATAATTTGTATAAAATATTTCATTTATAGACGATTAAATTACAAAAAACAATAGGTTTTATAATGAAATAATTAATAGAATATTTTTCAGGGAAATAACCTTAAAACAAAAAAACATTTAACTAATACAACATTAAATGGAAATTACTTTTAAAGAATGTAACATTAAATAAAACACCATTTATTTTGAAATTAATAACCAACCATTATATAAGAAAATGGTAAGTGTGATATATAAAATGAGAAATAGTCACGGGAAAAAATCCCTAGGCACTAGCTAGAAATGGGACCCTAGGAACCTCATATCTGAGTAAAAATGTGCTATAGGAACCACAACTAACTATGTTTTCAAGAAAGTGCCAATAGGGGATTCACATTTCAAGGTCTAGTTTTCCCAACCATATCATATGTTTAGTTATTTTTGTCATCATCAACCTTGTTATGTGAAATTGGACAATAGCCACATCTAAGTCACTTGCATACTTGTCTCCTTTCACCCAATTAGAATCTTGAGAATCCATTTTTTGTGCTCAATAAAGTTTTACATTCACATAATATATCACATATATAAATACTTTTACCACACAAGTAACACATCAAACGTGTGAAATGAAAACATAAATTTTACAAAAACAATACCATTCCAAATATCAAAATGCAGACTAGAACCATTTAGAAATAATGTTTTCTACTACATAAATTATTCATTAAAAAGAATTTTAAAACATACCAAAATAATGCACTAGTAATCCAATTATTTCATAGAAAATCACCTTTTAAAATCTTTACAAATACCCAACTCATTTTTAAAACCTATTTTATATAATTTATATAACTTTTAATTTCTATTTCATGTTCACAAAAAGGGAGACATCATGCAATGATTTTCATTTTTTAGAATACAATTTTGCACCTTCAAATCCCTTTGAAATCTCATTTCACACCTTCCACATAAGGCATAAAACAGCTTCGATAAACACCATTATAAAGCATTCCCAAAAAAATAACCATTTACCTTTATAAAATTAACATTTAGGATATATGTATGTCAAAGACTTCCAAAATATATTTTTCCAAAACACAACTAAATCCAAGAAACACTCTAATGGAAGCATGAAAGAAACTCAAAATCATATAATAGTGTAAAATCATGGAACCACCTACATTAACATGAAAATTCATTCATAAAACTAACTTCATAACAATGTCATTATAATAATAGTTTATCACTACCCATAACAACCATGGAACATGAAAAATGCACATGAAATCATTGTGAATTCATCAACAAAATGTTCAGGCATGGAGTTGCCTAACATTGGTGTCAAAACCCAAAAATTCAGTCTGAATCTTCAGTAGAACCCTAATTTGTCTACAAGGAACCCATGTTGGACCTTAATTCAAGAAATTGAACCAATAAAATCACGATTAAACCTTAAAGAAATGAAACCTTATCCCAAAACTAAATTAAAGAAGGAATAGGCTTAACCTGGTAGTTTTCACCTACAACAAAGGGTGAGCTCGCAGGACGCACATAGGAGAGATATGGCTAGTTGGTGGGTCACACCAAATGAAGTCGGGGCGATAGTAGGGTACAACAGGAAGATCCAGATGAGAAAGGGAGGTGGTAGAACAATGCATCATGGGTAGGGTAGGGAAGCACAATAAATAAGGTATGTGACAAGTTAGAGGAGAAGGGAGGAGGATGAATGAAGGAGGGAAGAAAAGATGAAAAAAGAAACAAAGGAAAGGGAAAGGGTAAAAAATAAAAAGAAATTCCTAAAAATCTAAAACCTACATAATAATAATAATAATAAGAAAAATAATAAAAATATTATTTTTATTTTTAACATAAATAATAATAATAATAAAATTTTCATATAATAACAATAATTTTATAATAATAAAATACATTTAGTTTTATTTCATATTTCATTATTTTATTTTATAATCACTTTAATGTATTAATTATTCCTAATTGTGATAATAAAGAAGGTTAATAATTTTATAAATATTATTAATATAATTATTACCAAAAATAATAATTAGAAAATTGATATTAATTATAATATTAGCATTATTTGAACCAATAATAATATTAATATTATTAACAATAATAATTATAATAAAATTGTTAACAATATTTATAATATTATTATTATTATCAAAAATAATATTATTACTATCAAAACCATTTTTCATTTATTTTTATATTCACGCCTTTTATATTAATTTGTTATTATTCCTTTAATATAATATTTTTTTAAACACTGGGTTACCGTACAGTTACCTCGCATGGCTCATGTAACTATGCACAGACTGTGCGTTGGCTTATGCCCATTCTATAAGTAACCACACTGGTACCCGAGCTAACTCTACATCTTCTTCTAACCATGTGGTGTCCATGCACTGACCTTGAACACACAAATTTTATCAATATTAAGAAATAAAATCATCACCCAACCTCAAATTTCGATAATTATTATCCAGAAAAATCCAACCTATCAGACCGGTTTATGAGATAAACAACTGATACCGAACCTGAGCTAGTATTGAGGATAAATTATAAACATGGGTGTGAAAATTATCTACAATATAATTATTTATACCCCTGGAATATATCACATGCATGCTTAGAAAATAGAACCAGTATACCCTCATATCTCAAAGAGGTTCGTGACAAGAAACACGAGAGTTAATCAAGAACACTATCAACAAAGAGAAAGGACTTGAAAAATAATATCAGGAGACCCGACATGGATAACATGGGGGAATCTGCAGAACCATATCCTACCACCATAAAGGAATTATTGAAAGATACTCCAAACGAAACTAAAGACTCATTGCGATTTATCACTCATATGGGCATTACCATATTTAGACAAGCCTAACCAAAACCGAGGTTGAAACGAACTCACATGGATTTCCATTCATGAACAACAACTCTAAGTTCTACACACACAAGGGAAAAAGGGATATGGTTCTAGAAAATTAAATTAACCCTTCACTTTGTACCCAATGGGGTACTCTTCCACCTACCTGGATCACAATCTTAGGGAACAAGTTCCACATGTCCCTCTTCACTACATAGGTCCCCTTTAAATGAAAAATCTATAGAAAGAAATTTTAACTACCTCCGTCTTCAAAATGGATGACAGATATGAGACCAGGATACCTTACACTCCTAGAGCTCCTTAAAATATGACATCTTCAATCCGAGACCTATGTCTAGTGATCTGGTTGTTGAAGCATCTTCCGCCTCATAGTCAGACGTTACAATCCCGGAATAGAACATCATTTTTTAGTACCACATGAATCTACAGAACATATCATATAGAACCATGAGAATGAAACACACCTTGTGTCCCACATAATCTGCCACCTCACATTACTATAATGGGGGATTAGATAATGCACATGAACCACCCCTTTTTTCCATTTAAGGGAAAAAATTAGGAGGGAGAACACTCAGAAGACACCCCCATATGAAACAGTGGGTTTTGGAATTTTCCAAAATGGGATATGCTTCTATTAAAATAGAATTCTAAAAAAGTACCACAAAATTCCTCCCTGCATTTCAAAGGGAACCCGTACTACAGGATGTCACTGAACAAGACCCTTATAACTGATAAAAACATTACGATATGAGGGACCTTAAACTATGTCCTAAACAACAAGATATGATGACAAGCAGTCATAACAACCTCTTATTACCTGATTTTCCACACTGTGTCCCTTAAAGTGATCTTTTACTTAGATGAAACCAACGAAAGACCCAATGTCCTTTTGAATTAGTATCCCTCACTGAGTACAATAGACTAATTACATCATTTATCACTAGAATTCTCTTAAATAATTTATACAGGGCCTTCATGAAAATATGATATCAAACTCTCCTTTTGTCACAACACAACTCATGGAGTCTAAATTTCCACCCAACTCCTCCTGTATAAACTATCCCACTACGAGAGGAACTACGTATCTGGAATAATGATAGAGGTTGATTCAATCATTGAATCAAAATGAATTTATGGTTTTTCATCAATGAGAGGATATACTAATGGTGAGTCACATGTTGCTGTGCTTCAGTCATGCATTAACTCTTTGTTGGGGCATACACTAGCCGATGAGGAAACCCAAGTAAACTATAAGACATGTCAATTGCCCAAAAAATTCAACAAACTAAGACATAACAGATAGGGGGAACAAAAAATTCTCCACAAATCATTCCTCAAATAAACTATTCACTATTTTCGCATGATTAACAACTAGTAGGAAAAACACAACTCGTAACATCAATTAAACAAATATGGTCTACAAAATCTCGATTCCTTTTAATAACAATATCAAATCATAAATAAATACACCACAAAACCACAGATTATCAAATAAAACACATTTTATTTTTGAAAACACCTTTCAAAATAAAACATGATGAGTTGGTTTCACATTCACCAATGGTTCTTCATGGGCCTCTCAAATTTATGTCCTTATGCCACCAGAGAACTCATCCACTTTTAATCACATAACCCATGCATGTGGTCACCTATGAGAATACCCCAGTTTCAAACAAAACCTCTTCATTTATCAAAAAAAATCAAACCACAAATCCTCTTATTTAAACATCTATCCACACTACTAAACCCATTATGAATCCTTTCAATCCTTTACAAATAACACTTAGAATTCTAAAAAAACATTTCAACCCCCATACGTCAATTTGAAATATGAAAATTTCAAATTATAACACTCTCGGTTTTTCATCAAACTCTATTTCATAAAAACCCATTTACATAAAATCTTTTTCACCCATATTTTAATTTGGTTTAATAAAATCACGATACTTTATAAAATATAAATAATTTCATAATAAATTCCATTTTCAAATCCTACTCATAAATCTCAAAACATTTCATCCCATTGAAACTATTAATAAATAACTAATTACTCACATTCCAAACCACTATAAAATGTTTAATAATCCTATTTAAATCACATTTTTTCAAATAAAAAAGACCATTTTCCACCATCTAAAATTTATAAGACATCCTATATTTTATCCATGTCATAATTTTTCAAACAATGGTTTTAAAAAACAATTCTCATAAACGAATGTTCAAACAAAATGATTCAAGAATAAACTAGTGATGATTGGTGACCATACACCGGTCACAACATCATCATGTGGCACAATCTAGGGTAATGTCTCATTGTCCACATTGCATTCCAAGCACAACATGTTCACTGAGACCGTTTACCCAACCCCCGTTCTATTTCCCAGTGAAACGAGCCACCACAAGAGTTAAAATACACAGATGAAACCTGAATTCCTCGTGTAACTTGAGTCCCACCATGTTGTGTTCTATCTAGAATCCTTACTCATACTTGAAAATTATGTACCGAAAATCCTAGATCATGTCTACCCAAACTCTTTCCTATGAAACAAGACTCAAAATAGAATAACCTTATTCCGATAGAATTTCTTATGAACCATGTTGGGTCACCATCCAACTTGGCGCCCGCCCCGGTATGCGGATTTTCCCAAAGGGCATTCCTAGTCCCCATGGGCTGGCACAAGTGCCTCTGTATAAAATACAATAAGTGTGATTTATTTACCTGAATTAACCACCTAAAAAACACCAAAATTAACTTAAAATATGTATATGAATATTTTAACCAAGAATTACCTTAAAAATTTCCATCCTTTCTGTTTCAAAACTAAAAAAACCAAAACGGGGTAATGATAAAATTACAAAACTAGGATATCACCCCAAAAATCTGTGCAACAAGAGGATACAAATATTAAGCTGCAAACATTATGATCCATTCTAAGAGCCACTATAAGCTCAATCATCCAATGATATGCCCCATTCCTTAAGCAGAAATAATAGGAAACAAGATCTTCATACACCAAAATGTGTATGCTGGGTGTGAGAGAAATCCTAGTAAGATGACACCCGGACAAAAAATTTCATGCACTATAATTTAAATAAAAAATAAAACTTATTTTTTATAGAAAAAAAATACTAGAATAATTTTAAAGAAAATAACTAGAAAAAATAACATTTAAAAAATGAACCATTAGATTAAAAGAATATTTAGAGAAATTAAAATTAAATAAAACACCCTTTCTTTTAAAATTATCATCCAAACATACCATATATCAATTGTAAGTGTGATATAGAAAATGATTAGTAGTCACAAGAAAAATCCCATATGCACTATCTTGAAATGGGACCATAGGAACCTCGTATCTCGGGGAAAATATGGTATTGAAACCATGAGAAACTATGTTCTCATGCATGATCCACTTGGGGGGAATCACATCCCCATGCCTAGTGGTCCAAACCATATTACCTATATAGTTAGTGTTGGCACCGTTATACCTACTAACTAAAATATGACTGCAACCACTTCTGAGCCACTAGATTACTTATCCTAGTCTGAGAAAAAAGATACTCGTGATTCCCTTTTTCTAATCAATAATATTTTACATTCACAGAATATATCACACATATATATATATATACATTTACCACATAAGTCACACATCACAATAACACGTGGAAAATAATACGTCCACATAACCAAAACAAATCAAAATTTCCAAACACATAGTAAAACCATTTGGAAATACCTTTTTCACCACATTAAAAATTAATTAACACCGAATTTAATCCATAATAAAATACCACAATAGAAATCCAACAATTTTCACAACCCCCACCTCTTAAATTAATACACAAAACCAATTTATTTTTAAAACCTATTTCTCATAATTTTCACATTTTTCAATTCCTATTTATAGTGCACAATGGGGAAGGCAACATGAAAAAATTTCATTTTTTACAAGGCTCATACTCACAATCCAATCCATTTGAAATATCATTTTGCACCTTCAACATAAGGAAATAACCCACTTTTGAGAAACACCATGATAATGCATACACAAAACATAAACATTTACCTACATAAAATCCAAATTCATAAAATATTTCCATCAAAAACATAGAAAATATACATTCTCACCACAAAACTAAACCATAAAACACTCTTATGGAAGAATGAAAGAATCTCAAAATCATATAGTAGTCTAAAACCATGAAATAAACTACTTTCACATGAAAAATTAGCTATTAAAACCATTTTCATATCAAAAAAATTTTAAAACAAGTTTTACATCACACATATAAATCATTTAACATGTAATGATGCAAAAGAAAGAATATTGAATGCATCAAAAAAATGTCTAGCAAAAGAATCACCAACCATTGATATCAAAAACCCTAAAAATTTGTTGCAAAACATCAGTTTCACCCAAATTAAATCACAAGGAAACCAAGGTGAACCGTAATTCAAGAAACCTGACCATGAAAGTCAAGATTAAACATTAAATACAATAAAAACCTAATTCAATCCCAAAGGGAAGCAGGAATATTCTTAACTATGTACTTCCTTCCTACATCAAAGGGAGAGGAGAATCACCAATGGGACAGGGAGGCTAGTTGCATGGGGGGAGTGTTGCTGGAGGAGAGAAGGAAATTGGGGGGGGGGGGTTGGTGGAAGGGATTGGGGTGATTTGGATGGTCATACAAGAGGTTGATGGGGTTAGCCAGTGGGTCATGCCATAGGGTTCAAGGCACTGACAATAGACCATCAAAATAGTCATCCAATAAGGGGAGGAGGAGGCATAGTGTAGCAATTGTTGGGTACGACAACATGACACAAAGGGTGTGTGATGGGTTAGAGGAGAAGGGGGTAGATGAAATAAGAAGGGAAGATAAAAAATGATAGAAAGGGTTAGGGAAAGTGAAAAAAAGAAAAAACATGACAAATAAATTCCTAAAAATACTAATATTGAAATAATAATTGTAATAATAATTATAATAATTAAAATAATAGTACTAATAAAAATTATATTTGTAATACTAGTAATGAAAATAATAATATTATTCTCACGTAATAATACTAATATATTAATATTATTATTTTTATTAAAACAATTCTTTGAGTTTTATTTCATTTTTCCTTATTTTATTTTAACGACCATTAAATTCAATAATAATTATTAATAGTGAATATAATAATTCTAATAATATTACTAATATTATTAATATCATTAATTCCAATAATAATAATATTATTAACAATATCAACAATAATATTACCATTATTATCACCAATAATAATAATAATAATAATAATATTAATATTTTTAACATAAATAATAATAATAATATTCTCAATATTAATAAAGTTATTATAATTATTATTATTAATATTTTTCTTTTAAATATTTTATTTCAGGCCTCTTATTTTATTTTATTGTTATTCCTCGAGTATATTTTTAACCACTAGAAAATCATGTCGTTACCTCACATTACTGAAGAAACTCTTAACGTAAAATGCGGTGGATTCTTCCCATTCTAGAACTTATAGCACGGGTACCCAAGCTGACCATACCACTTCCAAAAACTATATATTTTCTGTACATGTCCTAAAAGCTGAATATTTTCAAAAAATACAAAAATTAAACTCGATACCAAACCCAAACATCCACAAAGATTATGTTGATACCACAATCCCATCACACCCGGTTCCTGAGAAAAACAATAGAGTACCAACCTCAGCCAAGAACGAGGATAAATTAAAAATCCTTGTATGACAATATATATATGAAAAAATTATTTTTAAAAACCATTGAAAATACATATGACAATTCAAACATTATCCCTTTATATCAAATCGTTTGATGTAAAAAAATTGAAAAAATGTACAACTATGGTTTTTAAAATTAAAAACGTTTTATTATACTATTCACAAAAAATTTAAAATACATATCACATTGAAAGAAATAATAAAAAATTGAATTTATTTTGAAACTATTTAAGTAGTAAATATTTTTCAAAAAATATAAAACTATGTTTTTCTAAGTTAATTACCATATAAATAAATTTTAAAAAATCTTTTAAAATAGTTTTATTTTTCATTATTCTCTCAAAAACATTCCTTTTGAAATAAAAAAATATAGAATGAAACGACACATGGTATTCCTTAATAAAAACTTGAAACCACATTCTATATCAATTTATGGACAACATTCACTTGAGGCCACAAGTTCACATCTCATGACTCATAATCATGTTTGATACCTATTATTTCAATATTATGAAAACACCATTGATAATATTTATTTTATAATTTAATTTCAATTAAAATAACATTTGGAAAAGTATATAAATTATATTAATGATAGAATAGTTTTATATAATATAAATTTTATCAAAGCCTGATATTATGATAACTAAATAATTTAAGAGAAATCCATATATTATAGTAAATAAAAAATCATATATTTATATAATCAAATAAATATAGGCAGCCGAACATCATAATAAAATAATAGGGTGTAAATTTCATAATAGAATATTGAAACATGCAAAATCATAATTAATATCAACATGAATAAAATGGAATTTATTTCAAAAAATGTTAACTATAAAATCCATTTTAATGTGTAAATAATTTTATTGAAATTAAAGAACATAAGATAATAAAACTTATCATTTTAATTTCACCTTTTATTAAAAAAAGAAAAATTTACTTTTCGGATAGACTTATTTAATTAAAAAATGGTGTTTTTAGATATTATATCCCATACATAACATAATAGTTTCAAAATATAAATCCATTATAGAAAATATTGAATCAAAATTATAGTATAATAAATTGTAACTTATCATAATAAATATGGAAGTTTAAAAATATTTCTCTTGCTATAAAAATTACTTTTTTGAAAATAAATACCCCTACTAATTTAATTTTACCTTTTATAATGGTCTATTTATTAATATTGAAGTTGAAAGAAGATATTTCTCATGGATAAATAATAATGTAATTTTTTAATGAAATAATACACCATTACAGTATCAAATTGAATGTTGAATAATTTTTTTTGTAAAAGTAATAAAATATTTATTATAGGGGTTTAAGGAATAAAAAACATTTTATTAATAGAATAATTTTTTTATAAAATAATTATATTCTGAAAAAAAAATCAAATAATTTAAAAAAACTCTATTAATTTTTTTTTACATTAATAAAATTGGTTTAAATAAAATAATTTTCACATTCATAATATTGAATTTAAAAATGAAACCATATTATACTTTTTGAAAATAAAATATTCCTTATATAAAGTGAAAGTTTATTTAAAATACGAATCCCTTTCAAAAAATAATAGTTGGAAATGTGTATATATATATATATATATATATATCCCTTACCATATATTAGTAACCGAAAGTAAATTGGGAAAGGAAAAAGTCTAACAGTCAAATTTGGAATGAGAAGGTGTTTGATAAAGAAAGAGAGAGTGTGTGAAGGAATCTTCTAACAAGTGATATGAGGTCTCTCTTTGTATAGATATACATTTATATTTCTTTAGATACACACATTTCATATGGATGGAATCATATAGTGGAAGAAGATGAATGTATAGAGGAGAGGTTTTGTGGAACCGGATGCAATACACATATTATTCACTAGATATATAAACACAAATCTTATTATGGTACATTAATTTGAATTAAAAATGAAAATTCCAATTTTACGTGTATATTCATACATATATTTATATAATTATCATCCCAAATTTAAAAGGAATTATTTAATATTTACCATTTCTTATAAATACACAATATTGTCTATTTCTAATAATTCAAATATTCATTGAGAATAATGATATTTACATTTGTGATTGTGGGCCAAATAATTACATATTTAAAACCAATGCAACAAATTCATCCCCATGGAAACATGATAGTGGATAAAGGGTTTCAAGTAGAAATGTGTGTATGTCATCCAAAATAGATTTTCCTTGAATTGGGAAGAGAATATGGAGAAAAAAAAAGATATTTAATGAAGGGATTCAGTTCAGCATATTGTGGAATGAAAATGTATAATGGTCTGGTGAGGGAGACGAAAATTGAAAACATGAGATAGCTAGGACTTGATTGTTGAATGGATGTGATATAAATTTAAATTTTTAACCAAAAGTGAAATGTTATATATGATCTTATCCCACATTTAATATTTCTTCAATTTTCTATAATAATATATTATAATCGCTGCTACAAACCAATTGAGTTTCTACCTAGTTCGTCACTCGAGTACAGTTACACACACAATATGGGGATGGGTCATCCCACCAAGAATATTATGAATATAAGGGAACACCACACACCAAATTCGTTCACATACCACTATTATTTAGTAGGAACTCATATGACTTTCTACTATATGGACTTTCCATGCCTTCTCCCACGAGTTTCCAATCATGTCTCCCACAGGTGAAAAGTTGAGTTGGTTATCCATCATATAATGGTTGACTAATGTTTTTAATATAAATTTGTTTTAATTATATTATAGTATATTAAATATAGAAAATTAATTTAATATATATAAATATAAGCACATATTTTGTTACTTCCCCTGATTTGGAACTCCCTCAGATAGTATAAATTTGTTGGTTGTGATACCTCATGTGCGCCTCCCCGTACACCAGGGGTGGAAGTCTAGTAGTAGAGGTGTGAATATTAATGGGGAGACCATAATACCATGTATGAAGTGTCATATATGTATAATTGAACAATCAAAATGAATGAAATAATAATATAGATATAGAAATATACACTAATAAGATTCAATAGAATAATCCATTAAAAAATAAAGTAACAATATAAGGATATCCTAGAATGTAAATAAATTACTGAAAAAAACATAAGTAAAAGTCTACCAAAATAAAATGAAGACTTGAAATCCTATGGTCATGAACCCCACTTCGGTCCCACCTTTTCACCCCAGCCCATCCATCAATGAAACAATCGACATCAATGTCATTTTCACTTGTTCAAACCTGCATCCAAAAAATATGCTCAGTCACCCAACAACATTCTGAATTGGGTTTGAGTATAACATAGTATGTTTAAACCAACATGTATAAACTAAAAAGTATAATAAGTGGTATAATATTTAAATAAACAAACATATGTGTTAATTAATTCTATAATTAATACCAAAACAACAACAATATTCTTCAGATCCATTGCAAAATATCTTTGTGGTTGTCCTACAACCATTCCAATCACAACCATATAACAAATGAAAAGTAACATGATTCAATTCAATTCCATACTATCTCAAAAAATTTCATACGAATATGGAAACCATGACCATATAACCAATGTAAAACAACAAACTTTCACACCATACCAATATATCATGTATAATTTATTATGGCCATTCCAAACCCCGCTATATAACCACAATATAGACTCAACAAAAAAAATAAAATCCATATAATAATTACAACATTTAGATTAAACCCTTATAAGAATTATATCATGGGACACAAATAATCTCTCATTTTATAATAACTATGTCATTGGGATTGGCCGAGCCTACAAAATATCACCATTATATTGTATAAGTGTTCATGATTGAGGAAAATGTCAATATATAAGTCTTTAATCGTTGAACATAAATACTATAAAAAGTCATGGATATCAAAATATCAATTAAAATATCTAAATGGATAAATATATTAATTATCATATATCTTCCATATACCAATTTTAATTAAATTTTAATTTATTAGCATTTTTAAAAAAATTAATAAGCTTCAAATTAGTGATTCTATATTAAGCAATCACCTAAAGTCTCGGTCATGTAAAAAAAATTTAAACCATTAAAAATTAAATTATATTAATGTATCTATCAACCCATGTATAACCATAAGCTATTTTAATTTCAATTTGAAACCAAAATACATTAAGGAATAATACCATTCATTATTTAATTGATTTTGGGTTCATGATACATTGGAAATATCACAATATTGTATAAAATTGGAAATTATCAAACAATAGGTTTATGATTTATAACCACTACAACAACTAGTATAGAAAGTAATCCATAAAATAAAAGAAACAATCAGAAAGAAGTTCAACATGACTAAAAACGGGTACCATGATCAAAACTAATCATCATCAAACTAAAAACACATAAGGCCACATGATTACCTATAAACTAATGGAAGAATAAGGTAGATAATGGAAAAATTGAGCTGAAAATACTTAATAGGTATTGATACCATAAATAGGACTTCCAAATGCTATGTAAGGACTCCAATGATATTAAGAACACTCCCTATCGTTGATAGAATAATGATTTAGTGTTATTAAAATGAAATATCAACCACAAATCATGTTTTAAAACAGTAGGTTGGGGAATTATATGACGTGTGATGTAATTACACACAATTTAAAAAAAATTAATGGGATATGATGAAAAACTAAAATTCTAATATTTATTCAATTAAAAAATATGATTATTACTCAATATTTATTTTATTTTCCCACTGTGTATTTGTTATACAAATGGGTTATCAACCCATTCTTCGTTTAAACAACCCAAATCCCTTTACAACATCCCAATATACCAACATCCCATGAAACAATTAAACCCTTTATAACATCACTAAATTAATTCAAAAAACAATCATAAGTCATTTATGTTTATTTCAATTTCCCCAAAAATAATCTCCATGTGGATCCCCAATAGTTTTCCCAAGATTGTATTAAAGATGAGGAAAACATACTCAAAATAAATGTTATAGAAAAACATCGATTGAGAAAAACCTAGAAAAAGGGGAACATAAAACCCCTCAACCATAAAATATATAATACCTAATATTATCCATGATTCACTATATAGTCTCATATAACATTTCGATTCACTGTTATTATATATTAGATTTTTCTCCCATGTGTCCACTTGAACTCACCCAAGATTCCACTACACTTGAACCATTGTTATAGCCCTGCCCTAGAGATATTTCTCAGCATGATCCAAAACCCAAATCATACTATCCTAAAATGTATAATTATCACAATGATTGATGTCTAATAAATCAATCACCTCATTATTTTTTTGATGATATATCCATAGTTAAAATAAGTGGAACATGTAGTGCATGAAACAATAGAGTTATGGAGGGGAAAAATAGTAGACTACCGGAATGACCCTTACCACTATCTCAAATGACATAAAAACTATACTCTAATTTTTCATGTTTAATTATACTTAGTTACCCTAACCTAGTCAACAACTGAATGAAAACTTGATAACCAACATCAAATGATATAGTTCATCTCTGATGGTTGGCTTGTGATTTTTTCACCCTCTCTATATTACCAACTGATGTTTGATTAATTTAACTTTCATAGATGTCTCATTCATGATACTAGGACCAAAATGTGTTGATTGACCTTCATCAAGGAAAAAAATAGGTAATCATAATTTCTTTTTTTCAATATTATTAAAAGGTTCAATTTGTATTGATTCATGGATGTTATTATTATATGAAAAGTCGACAAGTTTTATATATTACTCCCATGAACCAAAAAAAATTAAAAACAAAGGCTCATAAAATATATTTCATAACTAGAATTTTCCCCTCAGATTGGCAATAAATCTTTGTATAATAGGATAGTCTCAAAAGATCCCTTATTCCCAAATAAATATTAATACACATTCATAAACTCGATGTAAAACAAGGTTCTCTATCTGAAACAATAATCCTTGGAACATAGTTCCACTATACCTCCTTTCCCACACAATGAAATCCCAAATAATCAAATAATATGGTATCCCAAGTAAGAAATAAGTCAACTAACTTAGATAATTGATCAAAAAAACCAATAAAACGTTATTCTTTGGGGTTTTCCTAGGTAATACTATCAAAAAAATCTGTTGTGACATAATCCCATTTCCACATAGAAATAGGAAAAGGCTAAAGAAGACTTTTTTTCATATGATTTTCCAATTTCACTAGAAGATAATTGAATCATCTATCAATATATCTTTTCAACTCGTACTTCATTCCTAAAAACATTACTATCAATGGATTTAAGGATACATCTTTTTTATACAAGGATTCAACACCCATATAGAGTCCAAAAATGTACCTATAAGCTCATCATGTAAGCCCATAAGAATCCATACTCAGCCAAAAAAAATAATATAATTTTCTTTTATTAATGACCATCCTAAAGTTGTCTTCCCACAATATAATTTTTCTCTCAGAAAATAAAAATTTGGGTCATAACACTTCTTTTTCGTAATGCAGACTAAAAGTATGTGTATGAAAATTGTCAAAGATAGAGATACCCATCCATGAGACTATTGAACACCTAGTTACATGTTTTTAAAGAGTTAAATTATCTTCCACACGTCACAAGACACTTGGAAGTCCTCTGTCTATGTCCTTTATCTCAAAGAGTTGGTAATGATATTACCATGCCTAGTGTATTATCCATTTTAATGTCCAAAGACTCCAGATACTTGATCCACCTCGTCTGTTGAAGTTTCTAGTTTTTTTGATAAATTGTGTACTTGAGGACATTGTGGTCTGCATTTATAGACAAACTCTCACCCATGAGATTGTGTGTCCTACATCTTAGGGGATATATTGACACTACTAACTCCAAATCATGTGTAGGGAAATCTCCCCTGGTCATCTTAGCTTCCCTGACACATAAGCTCCCACTGTACCCCACTTCATTAGAACTAATTTAATTCTTACTCTTGATAATTCATGGTAAAAGGTATAAGCTTTATAGGGAATAGATATTGTAGGGGTAGTTACTTATTTTAGCTTTCCTTTCTACTTTTGAAAATAACATTCATGATCATCATACCCAACAAACATAAACCATTTCATTGTCATCTAAGACATTAGTGCATCAAAATGGAACAAATTCATGATAAAAAACCAATAATAAACTCTTAAAACCATAAATATATGAATCTAAATTTTGTTCATGTGATTTTCCCAAGATACCATGGTTGTGGTATTCTCTGGTTCCATTGACACTCCTGCCCCTAAGATGACATATCCCAATGAGTGCAATTTTTTAATCTTAACACTAAACCTTGTTAAAATGTATATAATTTAATAATCAATCAATATTATCATGATGATTTAATGATGTTTGGGATTATCATCAGTGAATTGGAAGTAATATAATATTTCATTGATAACCCCCATCTCAAAATGTTCAAGAAAAGAATGAAAAATCATATTGATCAAGGCCATGAATATCACTAGAGTGATATTTATCCCACACGGTGTAACTATAAATTCAATCAAACAATATATTCTTCAAAAATTATTATATCCTATGTTTTAATGTCTCACCCTCTACAGATGACACCTTGAACACAATTCATTTTTTTATAAGATCTTAGAACATCACAACTAATCAAAATTATCATCAATGTATGGAAGAGGCTATCAATTTTTATTATTTAACCTCATTCGACCACCGATAATAAACACATAAGAAAAAATACCCATTGAATTCATTAATAATATAGTAAGAGAAACACAATGAGAAATAATCGGTTTTCTGAAGATTTTAGATTCTAGATCTTCTAACTTATCTCTGAACTCTCATTTCTTTTATAGTGATATTATATAAGGCAAAAAAATATGCTCTACTCCTGACAATAACTCGATCAGGAACTCAAAAACTCACTCAAGTATTAATAAATACAACATATAAAGAAATAAAACATTAAAATTACATATGACTGGTGGAAAATAATCTTACTATAGTTCACCAATATCAACAGAAAGAATATATATCTGGTCCATGTGACAAATTTTTTTAATGAATTGGACCTGAAAGAGAATCATTATGATCCCACTCACTATGTTGAAAATAATTATATCTTAATATAGATATAATGATAATTATCCTCTTATAAAATTCAATAAGATCCTATTATAGAAATAACAATCCTTACAAAGAATCAATTCAAAGCTTTTCAGTTTTATCATGAATTGTTCCCCAAAGAAATGGTAACAACCAATATCTAATTAAAATTCCTTTAAATTTTTGATATCCAATGAGCATGATCTCTATATTTTTTCGATGTTCAATAAACCATCCATGAATTACACATTCAATCCCAAATGGTTTGAAAAATGATATGATATAATAGAATGCAATTCTCAGTATCATAAAAAACAAAATCTAAGGTAAATGATACATTAATCCTCCCTTTGATGGGAGATGGTCTTATATCCATGATCAAAAGAGTAATATTCATTAAAAAACCGAGTTTTCCCTCTACCTTGGGCTCCACTTCGACTACGCTAAGCATTTTCCCTTTCATAGTATTGTTTCCAATGGACTGTGGTACCACATCCCTGGCTTGGCATGAACAACCAATGGAACTCTAGCTACCATCCCTGTGAGGGGTAGAAGAGACCCTTCTTGAGTCATGTTCTTATACATACTCTCTACCACAAGTCTATGATTGAAATTTTGAATTCAAACTCAAATAACGATCTAGTAATACATTGATATGACATTAAAATTTCTGTTTAAGACATTATGGGTGCTAGTGACCAAAAATGCCACACTCATAGAACACAAACACAACATGACCTTGAGATATATATCCACTAACCTAATGGCTATTTCCACTATTAAAATTGTGGAAGCCATTGTAGATTCACTTCAATACACTTTAATAATAGCTCCAGGATTTCTCTTTTGAAAGAGCCTATACATTACATGAGGCCTCTCTCAGATTCAATTTTTTGATGAGTGTCTGGTTCAAACCATCCTCAAATATGCTTAAGTGACAAATATTTAAAAAGAACATTATCTCATTGTGAATACCATCCTCAAAATGTATCACCATGAAGATATAATAAGATTCCAAAGATGGTGGAAAATTCTATAGGTCATTTAAATGTCTATCATAGTCTTTAGCTAAAATTACCTCCTGCATCGGATGAATAACGTCATGATATTTTTCATCGCTCGACATATCATGATAGAAATAGATCAAAAACTTCATCTTTATGTCCCTCAAATGAATATGATCAAACAAACCAGATTCCACTATAATATCACACCAATGCATGGCATGTCCAAAAACTATCTATGCAATAAGCTTCACCCTCCTATCAACGAGTGTCTTGAAATTCATTAATATCATCTTGACTGAATTAATCTAGAACATGGATAAGTGGGTTCCTCCATCCATATTATACATTATATGATAAAACATCTAAAACTATCTTTTCAACTCAAACATCGATGCAATGGTATAAACAATCATTCATTCCATGTATCACATTACTCTTAGAAACTATCATGAAGATGAACATCCATTTTCTCCCCAGTAACTATAAGAATATTCAGTTTAGTTTTTTTATGACCGAGTTTATTTCCTCCCACCTAATGCTGAAGACTAAGTTGACAGGGGGAATTTTTTCTACAAGACAAACACATGCCTTAGAAAGATGTATTGAATCAAATACAATATAAGCAGGTGACTAAAATATTGAACCACTGACTCCATGTCTCCCAAAACATAGATTGCATGTTTCTTAGTGTGACACTTCAAAAAAATTCACTTATATAGTGAAATAGATATCGCATGTCACTGTTCAAGAAGATATTATATATCATATAAAAAAGTGACATGTCCTTATCATTAACATTAAATGTTAGTATATCCATATGTGTTTATTATGATGTATATATTCCCATCCTATGCCATACCAGTCCATGAGTACCAATCTAATCAAATAGTATCATCATAAAACAATAAACACTCACAAAATGTGAATCATCCAAGATGAAATAATATTAATAAAAATAGTGAAACATCACAAAATGTAATCACATACATAAGAACATAGATTTTCTCTTGTACAAAAGATAGCTACTCCCATAAAAAAGATCATTACTAAGACATTACACACCCTAGTATCCTATGTACCTTTCCCAAACAATAAAACAGACAACAATAAAACTAGCACCTTTGATAATACTTTGTATTCTACCATTATCTAAGACTCTATCATTGGGCCAAATAGGGTTGGATGGATACCTCAAGTACTTATCCTCTTATGAAAGATGTTACCAACATGTAGTAGGGGTGTGAAAATTTTAGTGGTGTGACTATACCCCCATAACATGTAGTGTAATATTAGTATAAATAAACCATGTAATAAATAAAATCAGAGTATATTAATATCATAATAAAACAACAAGAGACAACAAATTAATCTAATAAATAACAAAGGTATCATGTAATGATGTGCTATAATGTAACTGAATGTTATGTGAGAATCAATAAAATTAAAATACTAGTAGTCTCAAAATATAACTCAAATTTCATTTTTCCCGAACCATCTATCATTCCACCCTCCAAACTCTATCCTATCTATTGAAAAATCAATCCACAAAATGTTCCTTTTCTATTATCCAAAACATCAACCACATAATCTTCTCAAGTACCAAACGATGGTCTAAATTAGATGTAAGTAGAACATAGTGTGTCAAGGACACCATGTCTAATCTATGTATTTTGATTTGAAGTGTATGTAATAAAGTGATAAACAGATGTATTTTTCAATTCAACAATTTGTAAAATAAAAAACATTCTCCTTCGGATTTGGGATAGAATATCTTCAGGAATTTATTATGACCAAGCCAACCAAAACCATAGGATCAAAGTAAAATAACATAATTTAGTAGAATGATTCAATATCATGGATCATGTATTAAGACAGTGACAACCCCCACCATATAATAAAGGTAAAATATCATATGTCAACACCATTACATAAAATCCTGGATGAAGTATTACAACCATGCCAACCATCACTATATATTAATGGTATAAAGACATCATTAAATTTCACAACCATGTATTAAATACAAAATTTATCTCAAAGAACTATAATTATTACCTCATGGGAATGATATAATCCCACTCTCAGTAAGAATTACAACATGGGACTATATCGAGCATGCTCAATGTCATCGTTACTACATATAAGTGTACAGGTGATTGGTACAAGCTTGAGATATAATAATTCCATAATGGAACACAAGTATTTTCATCAAAAATTGTTCTCACAATATCACATAATAAATATACATGATTAACTATGTGAATTACCATTTATCATTAATATTACACTTTAAATTAATTCTGTATTTATTGAAAAACATATAGATTTTAACTAGACGCATCATTGGGAGTCTATATGAAGCAATCAACTAAGGTTTCATATCATGCCAAACACACATGAAAAAATTATCCCATTAAATTATATTTGGGGTTCACACACTCCACGAATAACCATAAGTCAGGTATAATTACAATTGAAACCAATAGAAATCATAGAATAATCATATTAATTTTTTAATTGATCTGGGTGCATGTTACATTTGAGCCATCAAGATATTTTATATAGATGGAAATTATCAAACCTAATGGTAAATATTTTTACCCCAAACCTAATCCGACAAAGGAAATAATGCTTCTAATGGAATAACCCCTGAAAAATATGGTGAATATTATCAAAAATAATATCCAATATAAAAATTGATCAAGATCAAATCATAAATGAAAATTTTCAAAGGATTCCACTGCAATAGTGGAAATAAAAAGTGAGATATAGAAAAAACCTAACTAGAAATGCCTAAAATGTATTGATCACAAAAACTAGACATCCATAAGAAAGGTTGAAAGTCAAAATTATCATGGAATATTCTGTATAATCGTGAGGACATGGATGTTGTGTAATGAAAGGAAAAACTAACAGCCCAACATGTTTTAAAATTGTATGTCATTTAATTACATGATGTGTATTATAGTTACACATTGATTAAATATTTTTAATGGGATACTCCCAAAATATAGTTACAAATGATTAATTTCATAAAAACATGTGATCATAATGTAATGTCTAATCCATTTACACTGAGTCTCAGTGTTCTTCATATGGGTATTCAACACATTTCCCATTTAAATAGCCCAAACAACCTATAAATCTTCCAAACTAACCAAGAACCCATGAAATAGTTAACCCATTTATACTTAGACTCTATAAATTCATACGAACATACATCCCTAAAATTTAACTCATTTTCCCAAACAACACCCTCAATATGGATCATCTCTGTTTTCCATGTTTCATTTCATGAAAAAGAAAAACATACACTAAATATAAGATAATGAAAATCATAGAGAGATGAATACCTAGAAAAGTATGGAATCTGACATATTTAATTAAATTATTTATTATTTTGAAAAATTATACAAATAATTTTAACTTATTCATTCCCTTCATATTTTTCTTATTATGTATTATTAACCACAATTTTTTAATTACTTAAACGAAATTTGACAATATATGTTGGCAAATTATATTTTAATATAATTTAATTATTCATTCGTTTATTTACCTCAATGAAATTAAGTACACAAAATATAATTATTTATAGTAATATAATTTTAACTCTATATAAATTGTACTTTATCAAATATTTTAATAATTTTGAAAAATAAACATTTACCAATGGGTTTATAAAGGTTTATAATATAATGATATCTTAATTTATTACTTTAATTAAAAAATTATTACAATGTCTAATATCCCATAATTATATACATGATTTTCATTTCAAAAATAACTAACATAATATAAATTTTAAAAGATTATACTCTACAGTTTTTAGTAATCTTATGATGATTCTAATTTTTTCACTTCCTTATATTCTTACCAACATAATATTGATATAGATTCTATGTATGAAAGATCCAAATGATGAAAGATGCAATCATTTCATTAGAATTTTAATTTAACTTTTCCTCCATTTAATCCGAAAGGATATTTTATTATTAAAATTAATGTATCTTTATAGAAAATGGATGTCTTTCTATAGGATATCAATTTGTTATCATAATATTTTAAAAAATGTACCTCTATGTTGTTTTTATAAAAGTTATTCATTGTCATCATTATTAGATAGGCTCCAATAAAATTAAATAATGTTAAAATATGTATAGTATGTATATAAAAAATATGAGGTGTAAATTACAAAAATATTTCAAAAACTAGAGAAACTAGAGGGAACATGTAACCGAAAAGTGTTGAATGAGGTAAAAAACAAATACATTGGGTTCCAAATTCATTTTATGCCCTTAAATTACATCCTGAATAATAAAATTATTTTAATTTCAAACTGACATGATATAATTATTAAAAAAATTATTATTCCATTGCCTTTTTAATATCATATTTTGTTTATTTTCAATATAAATTTTCTTAGGTATATTACATGTGTTTATTCTATCAATTTTTTTATACATTATATATGTTAATAATGGAATAAATATTTTTAGTATAGTTTTATAATATCGAAAATATTAATAGTGTTATGAAAAATTATTATATACTAAATATATTTTTAAATATATCATTGATGGGTGGGGATTTAAAATAAAACACTTTACTTATATAGGTGGTAGCATGCTTGTATATATAATTAATGTTTCCATATCTCAATGAATTAGAAAGATGTAATGTAATTGATTCTTGTAAAATTTAGAAATCATAGTTAAATAATAGGTATAATTTTCATTCATCCATTATATCATACTTATTGTGAATGAATGATAGTGATAAATAACTTAATATTCTTCTTTTTTGAGGGAATAGTCTAGAAAACACACTAATGATGATTTTTAACTTATCAAATTTTTTGGATTAAAGAAGTGCAATTCTTGTATTTTAGTAACATGATAGTATTATAATTACACAAATATAACTTTTTATTTCATGTATACATGATGTTTTTATGCTGATTATTAAGAATAAATAATTATAAAATACATAATACATATGTTGGAGAGTTGATCTTCATTTAGATATTTCATTATAAGTGAAGGTCTAAAGATAACATATAGAGACCAAGGGTATATATATAGTCAATTGACATCGAGGAGAATTATTTTTGTACATTTTAATGTAAATAATTAAAATTTATGTGTAACCATAAAGTGGTGGATTTAACCCTCTTATATTTGTTAATAAAAGAGTACTTTTGGAAGACAATATGTAATTCTCTGATATCAATACAATTTTACAAGGAAGATGCCTCCAAATATTCACAATAACAATTTTTTGGACAATATCTTGAAAATAAACCCTTAAAGAGGACCTTCCGCATATGATTTAGACATGTTTCAAATCAATTAGTATAATTTTAGTCTCTCAGTTTTTCTTTTTTTTTCTGTAAATTGTATTTTAATTAATAAATTAATATTATATTTTATTATTCAAGGTAACATAAATAAAATATTTTCTATTTAATGATCCGAGATTCATTTTCCATTTTTATAATTAAATTTATAAATATTTTAAAATCTACTATAAAATTAAAAATGTAATATATCAAAAATAGTTTTCATAGAAAAATAGATTTTAACCATTTTGTGTTCTTTAATATTATATAGTATTAAATACTAATATAATTAGTCATAATATTTTTATTTATAATATTATAAAAATAATATATTTATTATTTAATTTTTTTTAGTTTTACTGTTTAATAAAATCACTAATATTAGAAAAAATCAATAATTTTTAACCATTACACCATTAGTTAAAAATAATCATTTTAATATATTTATTATTAGATGAAATTATATTTAAAATGTTATATAATATGTTAAATATTAAATAAAATATTAAATAAAACATATTATATTGAAATACTAAAATTAAAAATTTTATTTTTTATAAATATATAAAATTTTATTTTTTGAAATATCAATTGAGATGAAAAAATTTAAACAATTTTATAAAATTAAATTATTATTTTTAAATGATTAATAATTATTATTATATTCATATATGATGTAATTACGCGACCCTAGATTCCCAGAGTCAGTGCATTATTTTAATACATTGGTATGATGACAAAGAATCATTTCTCGATAGACCGATCAATTTACCAGTCTTGGAAAATAGATTAAAAACATGAACGTTACAATACACTTTCCAACATACAACACAAGAAAAATCCTTTCATAATTCCATTGTTCCCTTATCTTAACCCAGCATATTATACATAAAATTATTTTTCAGAGCTTGGGAAAATGAAACATAAGAATGGGGTGAGCTAAAACGCTCAGTAAGTGTAAATAATACAACAATAGATAACATAAATATTAATCATGGTGAATAATTGAAAACACATGCCTTTACTAGTAATAAACATTAACACTTTTATGGAAGGAATTTTATTTACGTAAATAATTCCTTAATGAAACATAATCATGGGTATTATACTTGTCGAAAGACCACATGAACCAAAAATATTATTTTCATAATGAGGGAATGTATAATGCCAGACATTCTGAAACATTTCATCAAGGACTCTTCCAAGACGTCTAAAAAAGATTAAGGCCTCTTCCAAAACCATATATCAAATTGGGAAGGGCCTTGGCCAATTCCATGTCTAGTTGTATCATGAGACCTACCGATGCATTGAGGAGCTGTTGCGGGCTCCACCCATCACTTACAATGTCCAATACATTCCTCACATGAAAAGGTTGAAATATAACATAAACATGCGTTTTAAAAATAGCATACGAAATTTCAATACATTACCCATAAACCATTAGTGGTATAACAATAACACATCCACAGTAAAAAATATCGCAAAACCATCAATACAATATGGATGGTTTTTATCATAATGAATCGACTTCAATCAGGTATAAAATCCATCAAAGGATGTTAACATAGATAAAATCAAAACTATTTGATAAAAATAACTCTTTCTCTTATTTTTAAATCATTGGAAGTTACATAATTATAAATGAAACCATTTATTTTTAAAATATAATTATAATATTTTAATGGAAGCTCTGACGATATTATAATGGCGGAGAATAATGGCACCCTTCCTATAAGATGAAAAAACATTCTAAAATTAATTTTGTTGAAAAGGTCAAAAAGTACCATGTTTGGAAAATGAGTGAAATATTCATTTCAAACCATATAAGTCCAAATAATTATATAAATGACTTTAACACATTGTCTAGTAAATAGTAAAAATGGTTTGAAACACATTTTCAAGAAACATTGATGTGGATGATAAGGAGGTCCTAGTAGATACATACGTAAAAAAAATCTTGTATAATAAAGAGATTGTAAAATTAACCCATACATTGTATATTTACATGGTCATGGGTAGGATAACCTCATGTATAATGGTGAAATAATTGTTATTAAATTATTCAAAACTATATAAATTAATAAGATATCATATATGATCTTCTAATATTTCTTTGTTAATAATATTTTAGTGTTATCATAGTTCCGGGTGTTAACTGATTCATTTTCCATTAAATTATGTGTTACATAAGTAATGTTTTTATGGATAGGATGTATTTTATACATATTCAAAATTATATTAATTATTTAAACATTATTTTTAATCATCAAATAAAAAGTATTCTTAAATGGATATGATGGGGAATGAATCTCTTCGTGTTATTGGAGACATGAATCCGTACGTACGCACGAGCGACAATATCCTTTATTTATATTAAAATAATATATAATTGTATGGTATATCATATATACAGAATCATTATCATGTTATATTAATTATTTTCATCAATTATACTTCATTATTATATCCATCCAAATAATAATGAATTGAATAACTGTTACACCTCGACGTGGAGACGGTAAGCTGTACGTACGCACGTATGGTGACATGTCATTAAAAGGATGGATATAATAAGGAATATGGTTGTAACATATTTATAATAACATCATAGTATATAGAATATACTGGAGTTATTTTTTAAAAAAATAAACAACAAAGATAGATAAAGTGGAAGAATAAAGGAACTTGAAAGAGGTGATTTAATATTTACCTCTTCTTCAGGTTCATCCTTTTCATTTGATCAAAACGGCTTCGTAGGATCACTTTTGGACTAAAGGAATTCCCTTAGGATGAAGGGAGGATAGTTCAGAGGTTTTTGGGGTAGGTTTTGGACAAGACAAATGGCTTGGAAGGTGTCAATTTGAGAGAAGGGAAAGTGCCCTTTTATAAGAGGGGTGAGGGGCACCTTAGGAAAATATTGAAATATTATATTACAATAAAATAATTTCCAGTTTCTAATGGATCAAAATTGAATAACTTAAAGGATAATGTGGGATGGGTCAAAAACCACTCAACCTATTAGTTTTAGACAGTTTTGGGTCACTATATTAATTTTTTCTTTTAGATTTAACTCTTAGTAAATTAGTATGACATTTACCATATCTCTTTGTATTTTTATATTATTTCATTATTAAAAATACTATAAACTTCCAAGAGAATGTCAATTGGTTCATTAATTACATATATAATTTTATGTATGACCGTTGTCCAAACCATAGATTTCTAGAAATAGAATATCAATTAATAATATAATATTTGTTTAAAAAACTCTTGTATGACAATTTTGACACTATTTTCTATTTTTTTTAAATTCCTAACAGCATTATTACTTCAAAAAAATTCATTTACTAAATCCTATGATTTCACATTAATCTAGAAAATTCGTGGATGGCATCAAAACATTCAATTTATATTTATTTTAACATCTATAATACCATTTATTTGATTCATTCATTAATGAGGAAAATACTGCATAATCATTGCGTCAGAAATATATTAACATTTATAATGTATAAAAATTATAAATAAAATACCATTATGTAGGAAATCATTTTATATTTATAATTAATATTAATAGTCAAAGAGACAACATATATAACCCTATGTAAAAATTGATTTAGTAAAAGATATATTCTTGTGTCATTTTTTATTTACTTTAACTTAATTAATATAAAGTGTCATTATCACTTACAAGTGCCTCCATGGGGTCCCAAAATTTACCCAATGATTCCCATGATCTTCCATGACTCATACAATAAGGTTAAGACAAGTGTTAAGGTAATTTTGTATAATTAAAACATTCTTTTTACCTTGAATTACACTATTTACCTTTAACCGCGGTAAATAAAAGTCAAAAGTTACTATTGAACAAAAACTATTTTCATCTTATTGAAAAACTTTTTACTTAATGAGGTTAACCGGTTGACTTATATTTTTAAAATTCAAATCACAGAAATTGTAAAGCTCAGTTTTATACAAATTTTCAAATTCTCTTCGAAGATTGTTAAAGACGGTAAAAAGTTCAATAAAATATTTATATGTCTAAAATTAATATAAAATGACTCCAATGAATTATATTCAACTTATATAGGTATTATGTATATATTTTTATGTAAAATAAATTTAAATAAATTAATAATTGTTAAAAAAATGTCTGTTTTAACCAATAACTCAGTGTATTTCACAATTCTTCAAAAATTGAGAGTTTGAAGAAAAAAAATACAAAAATATCACCATTAGATAATTTTGAAATTATCAATTAAAAAAATAAGTCAATTTTACCATATTCAAAACATAGATGTTTCATTTATTAATTTAAAATTAATTCCCATTGTCAAAACTGAAATGCATGTTTTTAAGAAATAATAACAAACAAAAGATAGATACTTGTTTATGCTCACTTTCAAAGTGAAATTGTTTCTAATAAATAAAATTGGATTAAATGGTAAAAATTTAATCAATTTATACTTAAAAAACATTAGAATTTATAATTTAACACTACAAATTATTTTCATTAAAAATGTTGTTTTTAGTTAAAATATTGTATTTTTCACTATTCACCCAAATATGAATGTTATCAGAAAAATACCAAAAATTTATTGAAACTGAATTCTTATGTCCATATTCTAAATTAGAGGTTTGTTTTATTAAATTTAATATATAAAATTTTCAAATATTGGATTCAAAAAGGGTTCTGCATTAAAAGGCGGTAAAATGGCATTTTTTTAAAAATAATTCTTTTATCGGAAAAAAAATGAATTTTCTTTTTATTCATTATGTCTAAGAAACTCATAATATGTATTATAATTTTATATGGATTATATAAAGTTCCAAATTTATTTATCTTTATTCATAACCTCTTTTGAACGACTAGTTTTGGTAAGTCGTGGAGCGTTTGAGCTCGGTGTTTCGTGTAGTGCACGTTATTGAATTACTTTTAAGAAATAGCATACTATGAAATTTTCGGGTGTTACATATGCTATAAATAAATAAATAAATATATATATATATTGATTTATAAAAAATTATTTCGTACATTTCTTATATATGTGATAGTTTTTTGTGAAATCAATATTTTTTAAATCACCTAATAATTAATTTATTTTTTAAAAACCAAAAAAAATTATCAAAAGATAATAATGATATTATGAAATAAAAAATTAATTTAATTAGCCAAAATTTAAATTTATCATTTACAATAATGATAGGTATTGGTATTTATTTTCAAATATTCTTTCCCGCATGTTTTACAACACCCAGAGTCATCTTGGAAATTTTAATTTTTTTTAGAGGTTCTTGGTTTTGTCATAGTCCATCATTTTTTGTCATATAAGATACTAAAAAATATATTTTTAATTTAAAACAATCACTTTCATATAATGTCATTAAAATCAACCCCTAAATAAATTTTGAACCTCACATATGATTTTATATAATAAGGTAAAAAATTAGGATCTTTTTATTTCTTGGTCTCCTTAGGTTCGCATGTTGCTTCTTAATACATTTTGATTCTCCAATGTACATTTAAAATTTGATTTTCCTTATAGTTTAGAACATTGTGTTTACAATCCATGATCATTTTTGGCTTCCCCTCATAAGATTCATCACTCTCCAATAACACAACATCATAATTCAGTAGATACAAGGGATCTGCTATGTAATTCCTCATGAGATATATGTGGAACACATAATGTACATTGGAATTTATTTTTGGGAGTTGTAGTTGATATAACATACCTTTAATGAGATTAGACATGTAAAATTATCAAATATAACAAGGATATATCATCCACTATTTTCAAATTATCACCACTACTTCCAAAGTGGGATATGGGGGAACACATTATCACTAACCTCAAACTCCATGTCCCATTATTGTATATCAACATAACTCTACCACTGATTGTGTTATTATTTGATATCTCGGTGAATGGATACAACTATATCTATCATTTCATTGACCAACTCATGTATTAGAAATTTTTTTAACCTACTTCAACCCAACACAGCGGTTTTTTCTAGAGGATCTCATAGAGGAATTCATTTTATTTTTTACGATTCGTTTCTATAAATAGTTTTTATAAAATAACATGACCATAAGAAGGAAACAAAACCTTCATCCCATAAAATAAATACTGAAATAAATCAATATATCACCTTCTATTTGGATAATCCATTCAAATTGGTAATAATTATAGCTATTATTTCCCATAATAAAGGTAATTTTTATTATTATATCATACTAAATACAATTCCATAACATTGTGGGTAATAACAGATCTTAATTAAATACATTCTATAGTGGTGTTTTGTGTAGTCTCACAACGTCTCTAGTGTATATCACCGAAATATGATCGTGTTACCAGTCATCTAAAAATGAAATTATGTACCCATTATTTGTAATATGGTCCCCCACAATCTATGTATACTCATTGCTATTTGATTTTAAGAGAATAACATGGAAAAAAATATAATAATGGTTTCAAATTTAAATGAAGGCATCAGAAATGGTTGTAAAATCCTATTGAACTATTAACACTCATCCTCGACTTATTAACAAACCATAAAAAATTTATATATATTCAAAAGCCTCATTTTTCTATATTTTCACATAAATAGTACTCTTAGTGATCACTTTATGTTTACTTCATTCCATAGAATATGGATAAATTTTAAATATGGGAATCATTCATTATCCCGTTTTATATATATGGATTTGATGGAACATGAATTCATTTGGAAAATTTCACAGGTCCTTCTACTTTAACCTTGATCATAGAGTTTATTCCCTTACTAATGGAATAGTCCTTCTTATATATCCCAATATTAACCTTTTTAAATTTCTATATATTCTCATATGATAAAGGTTGATAAATAATATGAAAAAGGAATGATGATGTAAATTTTATCATGATTACCGGGAACAGAATTTTCATTTCCAAGAAGAAAATTATCAATTCTAATCATGGATATAGTTGAATGATTTTTTCAATATGGAGGATTTTTCTCTAAATTTTTCATCCCAAAATGGTATTTGTTTGAGTGATTACAATCATTGACCAGATCTGAACATCTTCACTGGTGCATGATGACATCCATTAGGTAATATTTATTTCAATATTATTTGGTCTCTATATATATATATATTATATATATATCTGTGTGTGTGGATCACACTTCTCTCCAAATATGTAATGCCTATAAATTTAAATTTATGTATTTTTTCTAACTTTATATATCATGAAAGATAATTCTTTCCACACACCATCATGTATCATGAAAAATGATATATCACATTATAATTATACATGAGTATACAAACAGATACCTTTTTATTTTAATCAATATAGATCAAAAATGATTCCTTATAATGTTTTATGGTGAGTAAAAATTCAATTAATGTCCTCCACTTCTCATCCTAGAATCACCATTCATAAAAATAATTCTAGAAAGTCTATAATACCTTAGGATTACTCTTCGATAGTATGTTTTAATGACTTGAAATGTTTCATAAAAATCATTTATAGTACCTATATATTAGAAATAAACTATGTATCTCTATCACAGATAATTTTCTAGTCCAATCCTCATTCACCATTATCATTCAAGTGTCTTATGTTACCAACATACATGTGAAAACAAGCCCCAAAAATTGTATTTTATCTATCAAATAAAATTATTTTTAATTTCTTGTGAATTATCCATTCATATATTTTACAAAAAAACATTATAATTCTCTGCATTTTCCTCCATAATTTTGCAGTATATAAGAATATTATATATATAATACAAGAGAAAAATGAAAATGAAATTTCTAAAAAATATATCTATTAAGTATATAATGAACACTAGATAATTTAGAAGTCCAAAAGTAATTTTTCTGATTTGGTTTTGATTATATGTTACAACCCATATATTGATAGACTAAATTTATTTCATTTTTATTACGATTCAATAAGTAGATAGCTCTATACAATATTTTTATTGAATTTATAAAATTGTTCTATTATAATCATTTTTATAAGGTTTTATTTAAGTATTAAATATTAAAATTATAGTATGTTAACTTGAAAAAAATAATTTAATTAATATTTTACAAATTATATTCAAATTACATTATGGCTCAAAACAGATTCAGTTTTCAGGGAAAACCAAAAATAATTTGTTTTTTTTCAAAATATTAACAATTAATTCAATAAAATAAGACAATTAAAAAGCACCATTATATTTTGGATTTTTCTTAATATGATAAAAAAACCATATGAATTACATTTATAAAATTACATTATCTTTAATCATTAACTAAAATGAATTTATTATAAATATATTTTTATGCTAAAAAACATTGTTTTCTTAAAACTGATCAAATGTGAATAAAATTTATCCATTTACATAATTAAAATATCTTTATATAATGAATTTTTTAAATTAAATGAATATATTTTATATATATTTATATAAATTTAAATTCATATGATGATAATTTCTAGTCATAGTGTTAATATAATCTTATCAGATGCTTCAAACAACAATTTTCAAAAAAAAACATATGCGGACTGAATTTGGTAAAATTGATTCCATATTTCGAATTAGAATAATTTTTACATATAATTGAGTCAAAAATAAATTTTTTGTCATAAAGATATTAAAAATAGTTCATATTTGTTACCGTTATAAAGGTATAGTTTGTCCATTAACGGTAAAAATAATCTGATAATTACTACAATGTAACCTTAAATCATAATATAATTAATTTAGATGAGTGGATTTCATATGTACTCTTCATGGATTTTAATTCATGACTGTTTTGTTCCATAGGGCCATGATTATAACATACATACTAATTTATTTAATGAAAAAGAAAAAAATTAAATCACTAATTTCTAAAAAAATATATTATGTGTTCAAAAATGGACTATAAAAAACTTATGAATTTATATAATTTTTTTTGTGAGAAATATAGTCATATAAATGAAAATAATTTTTTAATATTATTATAAATTTTTTATATTTATTTAATTCTATCACAACTCCTATGCAGTAATTTTATTAATTAAAAATAAATAGTAAATAATTTTAAAAATGATAAATGTAATAAAAATTTAAGAAATAATTTTGAGCCCTGATTTTTTTTAATGATTAGAACATGTTAAAAAAGTGAAATATATTTAGATTCCAATTTTATTATTTTCTAAATCGTTCAAATTTTTAATTAATTGAATTGTATCAAAATATGATATTAATGATATTTTATAATACATAATATTTTATTTTATGATTCAAATTTCCTAAAAGTATTTTTTTATAGATAACTGAATAGGAAACTGTTCATATTATAATATTTTGTCCGTTTATTGTAATAATTTTTTTATAATTATTTTCATGGGAACTAAAGAGTAAAAACATTATTACCAAGGTAACTTTCAAAAAGAGAAAGAATGGGCTAAAACAAAAAACAATATGTGTGACGACATCACCTAAAAAAGCGTAATTATTATTGGATGGCTGAATTTTGACCCAAAAACTTATTATTCATGAACCATACCATTCTACAATCATTTAAATACGATGATTCATTTATATTAATTTATAAATTTAATTAATTTCTCAAGTTCACCGCCATTTTCTAATATAAAAAAACATCTTCTCATATTTTGTTTATATATAAAAGGAATTTTATAAACACCCCAAAATTATAAAATAAGAACAGTGTATTCATTAGTGTGTATAAAATGAAAAACAATGGAGAAAAAAATAATTAACGCCATGAGAAATTATAATATATTTATCTCTAAATAAATTCAATCTCTTAAGAAGTTTTTTTACATGAAACACTATGGTTCGGTTTGGTTACATGAAACACAGAGTATATCTTTTGTTACACTCTACACTATGTTTAAAATATATTTGAAATGTTAATAATTTTTTTTATATATAATATTTATCACATAAAAATTGTAATTTTAGGTACAACTATTATTAATTAGATTATGAATATTTTAGACAGTTACATAATAATAATAAAATAAGAATCCATTAAAAAACTATTTTTTGAAGAACTGTATTTTTCTAAAGGATTGTTTTGTATCACATAAAAAACACAATTCAAAATTATTTTTTATTAAATTGAATAAAAATACTTGACCAAATAAAATTATTTCATGAAATTATATTGTCAAATTTATCTTTGGGTAAAGAGAAGGGATTTGTCTCAATGATTAATATTTGATGAATAATGAAAAAAGTAATTTCTAATTAAAAACATTCATTATTTTAATAATTTACAATGTAAAATTATATTATGATGTGGTTATAAAGTAACATTACTTTATTTTTTTAACAATTCATAATATTAATGACTTTTAATCACATCCATATTGAGTTTCTATATAAAAACACATTAAATGTTTCAATATTATCTTTTTGAAACACTACTTCCACATAACGTAATTGTGGATATTTTTAAATTAAAATTTTAGAATTATGTGAATTGTATTTTAAAGAAATTATGTTCATGGAATAATATTAAATTAAATTATCAAATAAGTTCATCATAATTATTTTCAAAATATTAAAATTAAAATTGTGAAAATTATTTACCATATTAAAGATAAAAATAGATTTACCGTGGGTTTAATCTAAACATAAATTGGATATAAATTAACAAAAAATATGTAAAACCCCAATTTTATAGAAATTGTTACACCAAATCCAATATATCTTCTATAATGGTCCATTTTAGATCATTTCAGGATGATAAATACATGGTTTTAGTTGAATATGTAAAAAAATTATATATGTTCCATTTAACTCGCTAATAAAAGGCCTCCCCCACATCCTCTCTTTTTTAATCCATAAAACCCATTTGGTTCATGATATACTGACGAATTAACATACCAATATTACTACCTTTATTCTAGAAGAATTTTTTTGAATTAATCCATCTATGGAAGGGTTTTAGAAGCAAATCAAATGAGTATACCGAATGAAGGGGTAATGTTGTTCGATGATCATTTTTATTTTGTTTGATATTCAACATCCTATAATTATTTTTAAATAAATGATAATATAATATACTCATTCCCATTTATATACTGTGATATTGTTATTTTATCTTAATTGCCGACAAAAAACATCTCATCAATCAATTATATTATGGAATAATAATTCTAGAATATGACTGACTACTTCCTCATGAACAGAGGTCATCCATTTTTCCATTGCGACCCCTCATGGTTGGATATGAACATGGATTTAAATTTTTTATGTCACATATATGACAATATTATACCTATATATTAATTACATGATGTATATAGGTAAATACCTATAATTTCCATGTAAATCATTTTTTTAAATAAATGATAATTTTACGAGTCCGTGAAAATTCACGGCGAGTGATTCCGAGTCCCGGAGTGTCACGAATAAATTTCGGAACTTCAGTTTGGGTATGTTTAGCAAACGTGCAAGTGGGTTTTTCTAACTTTTGAACTCGTGATCAGAATTGAAATCTAAGGGCACTATTGAACTCACAGCGCCTGTATTCATTTAAGAATAATTTCACCTTGATCGAAGTTCGTAGTGGGTGAAAGTTAATTTTTGGGCTTTTCGTGGAAATAATAAAATAAAATAATCTCTCATTTTATTTTTTTTGTAAACAACCTTGTGGATATTTTGGTGGTGTGGACCATAGACGTTGTATTCTCTAAATTGAATTCTTGGTGGTGTGGACCACCCAAGCATAACCTCTCATGTGGATATTACGGTGGTGGGGACCACCCGAGGTATAAACCTACTGAACTCCCCTCATAATGAGTGAGAAACCTTCCTACTCCCTCATTAATATGGAAGAGCCTATTGATCTTCTTACACATTAATTACACCAACCCTCCTTAATTTATTATTCCACCCATCAATTAATTATTTAATCGAATATGAAATTATGCCAACTTAATATATTAAGTTGGCTAATCCTTATTTGGGTGGGAATTTAGGGAAACTCTTGGAAAAAGGGAGAAGCTAGGAGAATTGGGAGAAAATATATTCACGAAGAACGCCAACAAAGAATGATGACATCGAATCAGACTTCTTCCACGAGATGTTTGATGACGAGGAGTGTCTTCAAGGTCAATGAACAAATAATTGAGGAAAATGCTGACGAAACTAACATCTGTCTTTTCCCAACGATTAGTCTTCTTCCTCACGACCTTGTCGATGCCATCAAGCGAACGAGGTAGGGGGTTATTTTTGTATGAATACATTTCCATGTTATTCCCTTGAATTATTTTTCGTTTTTGGAAATAAATCGTTTTGGGATGTTGTAAAGCATGGAATTCTTCTTCAATTACTTGTTGAGCCATATTCTACCACCCTAACATGGAGGGTACGGGCCAATGAAACATTGCCTAACGTCTCCGGAAATATTGTGATGATTTGTGTTATTGAAAGTGACAAAGCCAATAGTGCAAAAACACCAGTCAGCACACCGACGGCCGCCGCGCCCTACGGCTCCGCCATCCGCGGCCCCGTCGCGCTGCCCACAGCCCCCGCCGTCTGAGCTGAGCCGCCATCGCCGAATGGGTCGAGCTACCGCCGACTGGGCCGAGCCGTTGTCGTCATCCGCCAAGCCATCACCACCACCGTCCTTGAAGCCACCACCATAGGCCACCAAGACACCACCACCGCAGACCGCCAATCCGCTGCTTCCATCCGCTATGTCACTGTCGTCCCACCAAGCCCTCGGAAGAGTGGCCCTGGTCGCGCCACCCACAACCTTTCAATCCGCTCCAGCCGTGCCACCCACGGTTGAGCCGCTCCTTCTGAGCTGCCTCAGGGCTGAGCCGCTCCAGCCGAGCTGCAAAGCGGTTGAGCTGCTCTGGCCGAGCCGCCCCTCAACCCCGAGCCACTCCGGCTAAGCCACCCAAGCCAAGCTGCGCTGCAGCCTTGCGATGTCCACGACCGCACCCCCTCATCCCCTTGTGGCCTGCTAGACCCCCAATTAGATGGGCCTCCCAACATGGGTCGAGCCGCACTGCGGGCCGGACCGATCCTAACCCGGTTGGCCCATGTCGAGTTGGGTCGAGCCAGTCCATCCCAGTCGGACCAGACCCGGGCCCACTAAGACCCATTTACACACTTTTGGCCATACCATTGGCACCTGACGTCTGTCTGATGAACAATAAATGGCTCTAGAAATCTTGGAGCAAGAATGTCTCTTTAAGGATACCCCACTAAAGTTTTGGTTTAAGATGGGTAATGTTCGGTTTGGATCAAGCATGAATCCAACTAGGCCCTCGTGACTAAATGGGTAATAAATCGCAGACCGGGCGTCCGATCGATGTGCCTTATATTGTATTAAGACCCCTATGGCATTGCGTATCTTTGATATGCTTCATAATGGGACTTCATGGCCATTAGAGTTTAAACCTATAGATAGTGAAGCAGATCCTCTTGAAGATGAGTGAGCATAGTGCGGGAACATAGTAGCTGGATGAGACTTGATGACTGCTGACCTTTTTGACTTGGAGTGACTTTAAAAGCCCAGTGGGGAGTGCCTCTATGTAACACAGTAGACCCAAGGTGGGGAGCACATCTGTGTGGCATGGCAGACCCATGGTACATGAAAGGAGGAGTACCATAGGAGGTCACAGTGGGGAGAGCCTCTATGTGACATGGCAGACCCATGGTACTTGATAGGAGAATTACCTCAACAAGTCATGAGTGGGATCGCCTCTGTGTGATGCAGTAGACCCGTGGTTGGGAGCACCTCTGTGTGACACAGATGACCCATGATACTCGATAGGAGGAGTACCTCAACAGTCCAAGGTTTGTAGGAAGTGCCTCTATGTGACGCGGCAGACCCACTATAATCGATAGAGGAGGGGATCTCCAACAGCCGAGTTGTTTGACGATGTGACTATGGATGTTAATTGTTACTACCCCTAGAATAAATCTCGGTGTGAGATGAGTCTGTATCTCTTTTTTTTCCTCATAATTGAGATATATTACCTGGTAACATAGGTATATGTATGGGAATATACATAAGTTGGGTTATCTGTTGATTTTAAACACGGTAGATTATCATTTTTGAATTTTGTGAGACATTTATCTTCTCGGGGTACCTACTGAGTATCATCATACTCACCCATGCACGGGCTATGCCCACATCTTGTCATGTTGGATGCTAACGACAGACAATGCTAACTAAGGCTGAGTGTACCAGGACTGGACGTTGCCCGGAGGTGGACCATACGACATAACGGTAAGTAGAAGAGACGGGTGGACATGGAGTGATGAGGATGTTATCTGTACCTACCCTTCAGGTAGGAACCTCGGAGGATGATCCAGTAGCTATCTATTCTGATTCTTCAGTTTTTTTTTATTTCAGTTGTACTTTTACCTTTACTGTAGGTCTTGTTTTCTGGCCCCCTATTACTCTTAAAATTTTTTAGGTAAAATTGTTTTCATGTGTTCATATCTTGATTTGTGCTTGGTTAAGTGAGGTTATAGGTTATAAAGACAATTTTTACCAGGTTTAGGTAAAACACTTTTCAGTGCTAGTCGCCTGCCCCTGGCCTATGGAAGTCGGGAATGGGGTATTCAAGTCATGGCCTCGAGGGATGGGTCATGAAAAATTGGTATCAGAGGATTCGGTTCTAGAAAAGAACTAGGACTCCGATATTTTGGATGAAGAAATAGTGTTAAGTGTAATGACTGCGGTTTTTAATTCAGGGAGTCCAGTATTGGTGCACCGACCGTCATATCCGTACCCCAATACCATGATTTATTATTTTTGACTCAGTGCATGAAAACACTGATTTCATGTGGGTTTTAAAGATTCTTATTTGGGAACTCTTTATGTATGCTCACCATGTATAAATTATTGACCGTGGAAAACCTATGTATTTTAAGGATGGCTCCACGCAGTCATTTTACTAGGGTTCCAAGAGTAGCACACACTAATAGACCACTGAGTGACGAGGACTCGGTGTAGGGTTGTCTTTCTAAAGAGGAACCAGCAGAGGCACCAGCGGTACCATTTCCCATTGGGTCACCAATGCCACCTTCCCCAGAAGTAGATGGTGCACACCACTTGAGCGCATTTCGTGAGTTCCAGCACCAAAGGCCACCCAGGTTCAGGGGAGTGATGGTCCCACAGGCAACTACGGTTTGGATGGGGTTTGTGGTGAGAGTCATCTAACTCATATGTACACTAGCTAATCTCATGGTGATCCTTGTCGCTGACCCTCTATACGAAGCTTCAGGCAGGTGGTGGATATTGATTCTCCAGTTTCACGATGAGGTGATGCTTTTCTAGGAAGATAATGAGAGCCTGTTTCAAGCATATTTTGTCCCAGTGACTCTCTGCACAGTTCACATTCAGAATTCTCTTCATCAGCAGCAGGGCAGCATGACTATAGCTCAGTACTCCGAAACGTTCATGGACCTCCCACATTACTCCACATATATGTTACGAGACCCATTCTCCAGGGCCTGGACCTTCATGTAGGGGCTCGGGCGGGACATCAGGGCTCAATGATCTCACTCAATATCTTGACACAGGCGGGGGTGTTAGAGAGAGCCCTCTTGGTGGAGTGTTTTCTTACTAAGCAGTCGCCAGCAGTGAGACCCACCACCATTCATCATGTAGCGAAGTCTAATATATCTGGCATCAGACAGATTTCAAAGTGGTCCAAGAGGACTAGACCAACATGTGGATGACCGCATGACTCAGTATCGGTTGTGCAGGGAACCCGAGGTGGAACTAGTCAGGCAAGGATCATGCGGTGTTTCTCATACGGTGGGTAATGTCACATGGATTCTGATTGTCCGACCAGTCATACGGATGATCAACAGACGGTTGAGGTATCACGAAGCTAGAGACATAGTTTCAACCGAGTAGGCCTGTAGGGAGCATGCGGACGTTGTAGTGGAGTTGGTCATGCAGCTGGCAGTTGGTGATGATTCGAGATGTTACCGCCACCACCACCAGGAGGTGCACACCAACCGCAGGGTGTAGGTGGAAAGGTGAGAGCTAAGCTCTAGGTAGTCAAATATTATGATAATAGTACTCCGGAGATGATACTATGTTCGATATCTATCTACTCCACCTTGGATGTAGTTCTTATAGACACAGGTTCCAGTTATTCTTTTATTACCACCGCCCTCGTTCAAAGCTTGAAGATTCTGACAGAGTTTTCTACTTGATCCTTATGGCTAGAGACTTCTACGAGAGTGGATTCAATGATTATGCAATGGTATCAGTAGTTTGATCTTAGTCTACTAGGAAAGAGCATTAGCTAGCATCTCCTAGAAACTGCGTCGAGGCCATATGATGCCATATTGGGTATGGACTCGTTATCTACCATCCATGCTCAGATAGACTGTGTTAGAAACAATGTGTGGTGTATTATCAGGGATGGGACCAAGTTTACTTTCACAAGTGAGAATGGAACCTTTGCAGCGCAGGATGGACCTACCTAGAAAATAGTGAAGCCAAACACTCATCAGTTGTCTAGCCTTACCCTCAGAGTGGTTGATGTGGAGAGTCTGAGATATCTTGTAGTGGTGGACCAGTATGCGGGTGTCTTCCCTAATGATGTCCTGGGTCTACCTCCTCATAGATAGGAAGAAATTTACATTGTCTTTTACCCTTATGACGACACTGATATCCACACCAGCATATCAGATGGCTCCAGCAGAGCTTCGTGTGCTTCGGGTATTGCTATAGGACATGTAGGGGAAGAGATTCATTTGTCTCAGTGTTTCACCATGGGAAACCCAATTTTGATCTCCATGAAGGCAGATGTGAGCTTGAGGATTTGTGTTGACTATCGTTTCCTGAATCAGGTGACCTTGAAGTACAAGTACCCACTCCCGATGATTGACGGCCTCTTTGATCAACTGAATGGAGCACGTTGGTTCTTGAAGATAGACCTCAGATCAGGCTATCACCAGCTCAGAGTACGAGATGAGGATGTGCAAAAGACGGCCTTCAGATGTCAGTATTTCCATTATGAGTTCTTGGTTAGGCCATTTGGTGTATCCAATGGTCCATTATTGTTCATGGGACTCATTAATAGGATCTTTTAGCCATACCTTGATCACATTGTAGTAGTCTTCATCGATGACATTCTGATTTACTTGTATACTGAGGAGGAGCATGTCTACCATTTGTTGGTAGTACTGGACACCCTACAAGAGAACCATATTTATAGTAAGCTCTCGACGTGCTAGTTTTTGATCTGATACGTTAACATTCTATGGCATGTCATATCAGAGGCTGGATTTGCAGTGGATCCAGTGATGGTTAAGGCGGTAATTGCTTGGGATCCACCTAAGAGTGTGATGGAGGTACAGAGTTTCCTGGGTTTGGCTGGATTCTACCCGAGGTTTGTGCTATATTTCTTCAGAGTTACATAACCTCTATCAGCATTTATGAAGAAGGTTAAACCCTTCATCTTCTTGGAAAATTCTAGCAAAATTATCAGGATCTGAGATAGAGGCTGACTAGTTCCCCCATCATGATGCTTCCAAAAGTGGTCGTAGTGTATGTAGTTTACTGCGACACATCATGGACCAGACATGGATGTGTCCTGATGCAGGAGCGAGTAGTGATTCCATATGGTTCTCAAAATCTGAGATAGCATGAGAAAAACTATGCTACCCAGTACCTCGAGTTAGCAGCAGTGGTCTCCTCCATGAATTTGTTGCGGCAATATATGATGGGTGAAAATTTTATAGAGTACTCTGATCAAAAGATTCTCAGGTATATATTCTCTCAGAACGACCTAAACTAGAGACAAAGATGTTGGCTTGAGTTCCTATAGGACTATGAAATCGAGAAAGTCTATACTCAAGTGAAGTGGAACATTGTTGCAGATGTATTCAGCAGGAGGTATGGTATACAGCTGCTAGGTGAGGCGAGGGAGCAACTGGATTCTTTACAGATATCCTTTGTTGATATAGATGGAGCAACATTTCTTTAGTATCTTATATTCACTCCCCCACTCCTTTAGCGATTTAGGTAGGCACAATGTGGGGACACTAACTGTGAGACACGACGTGCTCAGATATCCACAGGACTGGCACCTGATGGATTTTTGGAAGGTGGGGAGCATCTCATCCTCTTCAGAGGACGAACCATGGTACTAGTTTCACTAAAATAGGAAATGTTGAGGGAGTTCCACACATACCCTCTAGCAGTATATCCAAGAGTGGTGAACATGTACCAAGATCTCCAATGACTGCACTGGTGACCGGGAATGAGGAATGTAGTATCAATGTTTTCCTCTCGATGCCTCATTTGTTAGTAAGTGAAGGCAGACCATCGGGTACCAGTAGGAATGTTTCAGCCATTAGATTTCCCAGAGTGGAAGCGGGATGGGATATCCATTGACTTTGTGAAAAGACATCCACAAACATTCAGGGGAAATGACTTGATTTGGGTGGTCTTCAATGGACTCACAAAGTCGGCTCACTTTCTTCTGATTAGAGAGTAGGGTTCAGTAGAGTGATTGAGATGCCTCTATGTGTTGGAGATTGTACGGATATATATAGTAACCATGATGATTGTCTCCGATCTTGATGCACATTTTACATCCCATCTATGGAAGGGGTTGCAAGTGGCTTTTGGGACGTAGCTTCGTTTGGGCACCACCTTCCATCCTCAGATGGATGCCCAGATTGATCGGACCATACAGACCCTGATGAAATGTTATGTGCTTGTGTCCTCAACTTCTATCATAGCTGGGAGGATCACTTACATTTAGTGGAGTTCACTTAGAAAAATAGCAATCACTCCACCATTGGGATGGCACCTTTTGAGGCATTGTACGGGAAACCATGCAGATCACCTTTTTGATGGACTGACCAAGGGGATCCATCACCCATGGGACCAGAGATGGTTCGGGCTACCACACATATGGTCCATATCATCCGAGAGTGGATGAAGACCGCACAGAGTAGGCCGAATTCATATTCTGATAAGATAATGAGACATCTGGAGTTTGAGAATGATGACCACATCATTCTATGGGTCTAACCTCAACGAGGTTTCTGGATATTTGGCCGAGGTAGCATGCTATCTCCAAGGTTCATCATACCATTTCAGGTCCTCAGAAGAGTCAATGAGGTGGAATACTACATAGCTCTTCCACATCAGTTGCATAGGGTGAAAAATGTCTTCCATGTTTCTTAGCTGAGGAAATACGTGCCCAACCATTCTCACATTATCGACCATGGAGAGCTATATGTCGATGATGGGGCGACTATTTTGGAGGTTCTAGTAGAGATTGTTGATTGAGAGGGGTGGGACCTTCGTTGACGGTCGATACCACTGGTGCGAATTTTCTGGCAGCATGGGAACCTCCAGGATAACACATGGTAGTGGGAGGCTCAGATGAATGCTCTGTAACCCCACTAGTTCCCTTAGTTTGAGTTGTGTTTTATGGGGATGTCAATCCATGAGGTGTAGAGAATGTAGAGGCCTGGAATTTCCATGTATTTTTTTAAAATAAATTGAAATTTTATGAGTCTGAAAAAATTGACGGGGCGTTATTACACGGCATGGAATGCCCAGAATGAATTTCTGAACTTTTGTACGGGTACGTCCCGTAAACGTGGGAGCGGGTTTTTCTAACTTATGAACTAGTGCTCAGAATTGAAATATGAGGGCACCGTTGAAGTCATAGTACCGATATTTGATTATAATGATATTCACCTCGATGATAGTTGGTCAAGGGTGACAGTTAATTTTTGGGTTTTTTGCTGAAAAAATTAAATAAAATAACCTCTCATTTTTTTTATCCACCCTTCTGGATATTGTGGTGGTAGGGACCATAGGTGTTTTGTTTTCCAAATTAAATGCTCGGTGGTAGGGACCACCCGAGCCTAACTACCTTGTGGATATTATGGTGGTGGGGACCACCTGAGGTATAAACCTCTTGAACTCCCCACACAATGACGAAAAAACATCCCAACTCCCTCTTTAATGTGGAAGAGCCTCTTGAGATTCCTCTACATAATTTATGCCATCCTTATTTTATTTATTATTCCACCCTTCAATTAATTAATTAGTCTAATTTAAATGTATTCCAACTTAATATATTAAGTTGGTTAATCCTCATTTGGGTGGGAATTGCGGGAAACTCTTGGATAAAAGGGAGAAGCTTGGATAATTTGGAGAAAAGCGCTACACAAAGAACGCCAATGAAGAATGCCGACATCGACTCCGACATCTTCTATGGGATTTTCATTAATGTGTTGAATCCTCAACGTCAATGAACCAACAATCAAGGAAAACGCCGATGACAATGACGTACAAATTTTCCCAATGATTCATCTTCTTCCTCGCGACCTCGTCGACGTCGTCTAGTGAACGAGGTAGGAGTTTATTTGTGTATGAATACTTTTCTATGTTCTTCCCTTGAATACATTTTCAGGTTTTGAAATAAATCATTACAGGAGGTTGTAATGCAAGATGTTTGACATCATGATCTTGTTGAACAAAATACTACCACCCATACGCGGTGTGTACGAGCCATACAAACATGTCCCGACAACTCCGAAAATCTTGGGATGATTTTGGGTGTTGCACGCGATGAAGGAAAAGGTGCAACGACACCACTCCGTGGCACCCACAACCACTGCACCCCATAGCTTCACCACCCATGGCGCCGCCGCGCCTCCCACGGTTTCCGCTGCTCTGTCTGAGCCGTCGTCGCTGACCGGGCTGATCCCCCGCCATCGTCCACCAGGCTGCCACCGCCATCGTCCATCGGGCTACCTCCAGAAACTGTTGATCCACCACCTCTCCAGGGCCACCACTGCAGACCGCCGAGTTATCGTCGTTGTCCGCCCTATCATCGTCGTCCCACCAAGCCACCGAATTAACCACCCCGGCCGCACCACCTATGGACTACCGAGTGTCTCACGACCTTCTTGAGCCGCATGCGGCCTTCCGAACCACTATGGATGAGCCGCTTTATAGCTGAGCATCTCCAACCGAGCCACGTCGTAGCCCCGAGCTTCTCTAATCAATCCACCCTGTGGCCTCTCGCCATCTGCGGCCAAACCCCTACGGCCCCTTGCGGCATGCCAGACCGCCCAGCAGGTCGAGCTGCCCTACACTGGTCGGGCTGGGCCCGACCTAGCCGATCGGGCCAGGTCATTTCGAAACGGGTCGGCCCAGGCCAGGTCGGGTTGTGTCGGTCAGACCGGGTCGGACCAGTCCCAGGCCCACTACAAACCATTTACCCTCTTTCGGCCCTAACATTGGAATCAGACTTCCATCTGAAGATTCGCCAGTGGAACAGGAAATCATGTTAGTAGACAGTCCCTTTGAGTATAACCCACTAATGATTTATATTAAGATTAGAAACAATCAGTTTGGATTGAGAACGAATCTAACCGGGCCCCCGGGACTAAAATTCCAATAACTCATAGATCAGGCGTCCGATCGATGCGCCATCTGTTGTTTTAAGATCCCTATGACGTGGAAGACCTTTGAGATGATTCTTCATGGGACTTCTTGGCAGTTGGAGTATCGGAGAGTAGCTCATGGAGTGGGTCCACCTGTAGAAAACTGAGCATAGTGTGAGAACCCAATAGCTGGCTAAGACTTGACGACCGGTGACCTTTTCGACTTGGAATGACTTGACATGCCTAGTGGGGAGCACCTCTGTGTGACACAGTAGACCCATGGTAGGGAGTGAATATATGTGACATGGTAGACCCACGGTAAACGACAGGAGGAGTACCTCAACAGGCCACGGTGGGGGGGAGCCTCTGTGTGACATGGGAGACACACTGTACTCGACAGGAGGAGTTCCTCAGCAAGTCACGAAGGGGAGCGCCTCTGTGTGACGCGGTAGACCCGTGTTGGGGAGCACCTTTGTGTGACACTGTAGACCCACGATACTTGATAGAAGGAGCACCTCAGCAGTCCATGGAATGTGGGAAGTGCCTCTATGGGACACGGAAATCCCACTATAATCGATAGAGGAGGGGATCTTCAGTAGACAAGGTGTTTGACGATGTAACTGGAGATGTTAATTTTTATTACCCCTAGAATAAATTTTGATACGGGCTGATTCTTATCTTGGTTTTTTCTCATAATGGAGATAAATAACTTGATAACTTAGGTATATGTATGGGCATATACAAAATTAGGGTTATCTAATGATTTCAAACATTGTGATTTATCCTTTGTGGATTTTGTGAGACCTTGATGGTCTCAGGATCTCAACTAGGTGTTGTTATACTAAACCATGCAAGGGCTATGCCCGCACCATGTCATGTTGGATATAGATGATGGACAGTGCTGACTGAGGCTTAGAGTACCAGGACTATATGGTGCCCGGAGGTGGATCAAACGGCGTGTCAGTGTGCAGAGGAGACGAATAGACGTGGAGTGCTAAGGAGGCGATTTGTACCTACGCTTCAGGTAGGAACCTCAGAGGACAATCCAATTGTTGTATTTTCACCTTTATCAGTTATTTTGTATTTCATTTGTACATGTACCTTTACTATTGAGATTTTATTTTGGCTCCCTCTTACTTTCAGCACTATTTTGGTTATACAGTTTTCTTGTGCTCGCATCTTGTTGTGTTCTTGGTTATGTGAGGTTACAGGTTATAATGGCAATCCCTTCCCAGTTTTAGGAAAAATGGATTTCAGTGCGAGTCGCCAGCCCTGGCCTATGGAAGGCGGACCTAGGGGAGTGAGGGCACGGGCCCCAGGGGACAGGTCATGACAATATATATATATTCCATTTAGTATGGTATATGATAATGTCACTCTTGTTTTCATTGATCTACTACTCATGAAGTGATGTGATATGTTTCTCACCTACGATTTACAATGAAAATGATAATAATAAATACTATAAATATATGCCATATAAATTAAATAATTATTTTATTAATGACATATATATAATTCATAAAATACATTATATCATATATTCATTTTACTGAAATATGATAACTTATCTCATGTGCTTGTGGAATATCTCTTTCATCAAGTGATTTGACTATCTTTTCATCACTAGACCATAAAAATGACATATATATTTATATATAGAAATAATATGGTATTAATGATATTATTATAATTATTTGAGAAAAAAGAATATTACATACCTCCTTTCTGTGATGATAATTGAAAAATGGAAGTGCTACTCATGCATATGTATTACCTACTAGCTTTATGATAATAAAATACTTCATTTCTAAAAAGAATATTTCATCATTTTTTTGAATTGTATAATATAAATAAAAATATGATAGTGATGTCAGTTTTAATTTTTTGGAGAGTATAGAACTATGTAATATACACAGGATTCAATTTCATAAATGCTAAAAATATATGAGCAAGTGAAGAAATTTAAATCTATAACAACAAAAAAATGAAATATTATTAACATATGGGTAATATTTTTATTATAATACATTCACATATCAGGTTATAAATATTAATATTTATTTATTAATAGTTATTAAAATTTTAAAAAACAAATATAGATGGGGTTAAATAACATTAAACAAAATTTAATATTGATGTAAGATATTTCATCTAAATTTCATTTAATTGAGGAATATTTTTATGTTATGCATATTATTTCTTTCATAAGGTGTGTATAATTCCTCATTGAAATGACATTGTAAGATTAATTAATAAATCTTGGTATTTATGTTTTGATTTGAAATAACGTTTCTAAGTGGACCTAATTTGAAAATTACCAAGTGTTAAATAATTTTATAACTCAATTTTTTCATTTAGTTTTATAATTTATTTTTTCTCATCGACATTATAATATAATGTGTTTAATTATATGTGATTATAATATATTTTATTTCAAAAAATATTGTAATTAATGTTATAATCATAATTAATTCATTGAATAATTCTAATTTGAAATTAGGATATGTTTAATAATTAATTTCACAATCTAATTCTAATCGAGATTATTTATTCTTGAATTTTAGTTGATGGAAAAACTCTGATAATTTGATAATAAAATAAAATAATTTTAATTTCATTTTGTTACCAAATATATTTATATTTAATAATATCAATTTCAATTATATAGTGCATAAAAATTAGAAAAATGTTTTTATGAATATTTGACTATATTTATCAAACTTGTGAGAAATCTCCTTTATTCTAAAACCATGTCATCAAAAAATGTTTCCATCTTTTTTTCAACCATTTAAAATTGATTTATTAAATAATATGTTTCTTAAATTTTCATTTTTAAATTTTTTTTTGAATTGAATGTTCATGTCATTATCAAAATAATAAATGTTTTCATATTATAAAATATGTGAATGAAATATTAGTTTTAGTGTTGATAGAATGTATAAAATAAAATTATGTATTGAAAACATAGAGTTTTAATTATTCCATTATATTTTTTAATGATTAATTTCAATAAAATGTATGTTTTATTTTGGAAATTCTAGTTTTATAATTTTGTTTTCAAAATAAAATTAATACTTTCCCCCTGGATGTTTCTAATCTCATTTAATTGTATTTATATTAGTTAATGAAAATAACCCTTTATTCAGAACATAATGGCTATATTTTATATTGAAACCTACCATAATCTTCCTCTTTATGGATTATTAAATTTATCACCAATGAATTTATTTCAAATAAATTCATTGATACGTTTTTTTTATTTATTAAAATTCACATGAAGTATTCACATTCCTCTAGAAAATAAATTTTCTCTCAATATCTATATTTTTTATCACTGATATGGATATTTATTAAAACATGTATTATTTCTACATATGGTGTTATACATATATTGTGACTTTTTATTTTGAAAAATATTTATATATCTATATTCTTTAATCAATATTGTTTTTTATGATAAGACACATTGTTTATGAATTAAATCGATTATTCAACATATGATGCATTTTTTGAAATGTCATCCATGAGTGGGATTAGTTATTGATAGCCTCTTGAAGCATCACTTATACCACGTGATGAATAAATTTTCTATAATTAGGTTAATGGTTTTCAACCCATCAATTATAATCATTATTGAAGATTGCTACAGAATGTAGTGGTATCATGTTTCTATGAATCATGAATTCCAATAATTAACCATTCCCTTTTTAAGAATTCAATTATTACGATATATGAGATTTTCACATTGACATTATCTTTGGATTCATTTCATTCAATGTTTATTTATTAATTTTCATGTTTTTTATTATATTTACCATTCTATATTTTTATTCCTTATTTAGTTGTGATATTCATTATATTAATTAAATGGCAAGAGTTTTATTTTTGTAACATTATATATTGATTATTCATTATCTTATCATCATATTCATTTTATTTAAATTTAATGAATGTATAGTTTTTTAAATTTTTAATGGATTATACATATTTATTCATGATATCTTCTACTATACTTATTCTTTATTGAACATTAATTCTCACCAATATTTTTTAAATTTTCTAAATACTCTATGTATTGTAATATTTTTTATATGTATTGATATGATTCATGGAATAAAGTTATTATAAAAAATCTTTTTATTTTATTTTTAAAATTTAATATGAGAATCATTTATCAATGATGTTTATTAAGACTGAAAAACTATTCAACCCTTCAATATGTGATTCATTTTATCTTATGAAAATGGATTAATGAAGGTTCTAGTTCCATGATAATAGGGAAGGGGTGATTGTTGTTGTTATTATAGGATGTGTAATATAACCCGTGAAAACAATATTTAGGGAGGCATGTATTATGGAATGAAAACCTATGATAATAAGTGAGTATAATTATAGAATTTTATCCCAAAATATTTAAGAAATAAATATAGTGGTTTTTCTTTCAAATTCATCCTTTTATGGATACAACATGTTGATGTGGTTCATGAATAGTGTCATTAGGAGGTAATATCTCAAAATAAAGGGTGTGGGGTTTTACAGGATCATCACCTTGTTCAGGAAAACAATCCTTATTATGCACCTGTTCTAATACTATATGGGTATATTCTTATATTAATTAATATTTTTTTACAAATCATTATCATGTATTTTAATAATTTATTATAGTGAAAATACCTAGTCAAACCTATAAAGTCTTATATTATCAATAATGTTTCATAATTTATACATCATATTATTTTTTTAAATATTTTTCCACTAGTATTGATGTCCACACACAATGATATTTGTTTTTTTTTCATTTCATGAAACATGATGAAATCTCATTAATATTGAATATTAAGGATAAGTTTGTGACTATGAGTAACCAAAGGGGATATTGGAATGAGTGAAAGATAATTTTATTTATCCAAATAATTTATCTGTAAATATGATTAACAAATTTTACATTAACTAACTATCATAATAAATAAATAATAGAATGATTGTTTTTTCTAAGAGCTCAAATATTAATGACCATAGAGGAAAAAAGGTACAAATTTTGTCATGTTTTAAATGTAAATGAAAAAAACCCCATAATATGACACAAAAAACTTGGAAAATGATTATTAGTGGAATATATGTTAATAATGAAATGAACTGTAGAGGAAAAATAAAAAGTATGATAGAAGGAAACAAATCCCATCTGAAGGGTTTAGTTATATTTTTTTCCTTTTATGTGGGGAGCCTATAAATTATCTGAATAAATTATCTCATCTAATTTTAAACCCATTGACCATTTAAGGAACTATGTTGAAATATAACAGAATATGTATTTGTTTATTTCAATTCAATAATATAATTTTAAATGTTTTTTACCAATATTATATTTTTTATAAAAATCATAAAAAATATAATGATTGTGTAAAATTTTGAATAAATTTTTATATTAAACAACATAATATTTATGAGTACTATCATGTGTTTTTAATTATAGTATTTTTAATAATATCCAGGCCATAAACACCAATTTTCTTGGATTATGAGACATGAGTCTATCGAGATTTATGACATTTTGGACTATATTATTTAATGTTTATGTTTTACTATAAATTTTTGTTGAGGAGTAAGGGTATTAAATTATATAGGAATATGTTTATAGGTATTTATTTCCATTATGGTCGATATAAATAATAATATAATACATTATTGAAAAATAATAAATAATGAGAAATTAATGAAACCATTATTTGAATGTTTATGAAATTACTGATTTTTTCAAATATTTTCATCATATTATTTTTAAAATATTATAAGAATTATATTAATATGGTTTTAGAAAATTTAAAAAATTCACACCATATAATAACCCAATTATATCAAAAATTTCATGCAGCTAAACCCATGACCGAATGATTCTAAGGGTTTAAAGCCAAATGTTGATGGACACAATATCATGGTTAATATGTGATTGTTTTTTATAAATGATTTGAAAAATATTTATTAATAATAATCTATTATTATTATTTTTTATTTAAAGATTAATTATGTTGGTAAGTGGTTATAACCATATTGGATACTGAAAATAGTTATTGTAAAATTCAAAGGTATGTCACGCCTTTATGTATAATATGATCCATTAAACGTGAATTACTGTTGTTAATGAAAAAAATAAAAATTTGACATTCATTTCATAGAGTATAAGAATAATTGGAAATTGATTGAATAAAAATTAAATGGTGAATGATTTTTTAGAAATAAAAAAATTACAACAATATATATTTGTTTAAATTCATAGATAGAAAAATAATTTATAAACATAAGGAAAATATGCTTGAAACAAAAAAAATTATCATATTACATACATATATGATGATTTAGATGTTCTTTTAAATATTCACAAAATTAATTTATAGAGTCACTTAACTATTCATTGATCATTCACTTCATTTTGATCAATGACCTCAATCATTATCTATAATTAATTATTCATTTCTTTCATTTCTATATCTTCACTAGCAACATGTGTTCTCCTTCTGTGAAACATATTTGTGTGTTATTCAGTATGACTTTTAAACTGCCAGTTATATATATTTATGAGGATTTATTATTAACCCTTTTAATGATGTAGTTTTTTTAAAAAAATTAATTTTCTAATATCGATCCTCTGATTATAGACATTTTGTATAAATTGTAAGAACAAAATTTATTTATTGTGGGTAGAATGTAACAACATAGAAAATATAAAAGGATAACATTGTATTCAATAAAATATATGACATGTAACAACATATATAGAGAAATAATAACACTACGATAAATGATTGTGTATTTATTTTTAAATATATTCAATATCTTCTAAATCCAGAAGAATTTGAAACAATTTATATAGATTGGGTTCGTATAGACACCAAGACTAGTGTGTATTTCACAGAACAATAATATTAAATGAAATTCAAAATATTTTTAAAATAATATTATATAATATAATTTTTTTAACCAATGTATTATAATATTGGGTAAGACAATTATTAAATAAAATTAATAAAATTATTGTTATTTGTTGATTATAATAAAAATAATATTCAATTTAATATTTTCTCTTTGAACCCTCTATTTCTCAACACATTTACGTGACTAAAATCAAATAAAAAATGAAAATTATATAAATGGATTTTGTAAAAATATAACTAATATTTCAAATAATAGTTATATATATGTATTTTATAATATTTTGAATATAAGTTTTACCATATTTTATAGTAGAAAAAATAAAAATTAATTATTATGGTTCATGTGAAATTGGATTTTATGGTTGTTAAAATATAATAATAAGGTAAAAAAATGATCCAAAACAAGTGAAAAAAAAAATTTAATGTTATATGTCCATGTTATATCATCTAGGTTTTAAAATTGTGTATTTTGTACCATGTTACATGATAAAAACATGGTAGTCATAATATCATTTTAAAAAATACAATTATGGCACTCATCTCAATTGTAAGAGTTCACCCACTCTCATATATTACTGACAACATAAAACCATTTCTATGTGGAAAATACCTTCCCAAATAAAATACAATATTCCAACCCCAAATCATAGATTCCTCATTTCATTCATATATGAAATCTATTAGTATTTTTTGTACACACTAAAAGAGGATACAAAAAATAATGAAACATTGTTAAATTTTCATTTTAATTTTATTTCCTCTCTTACTCCAATGATTATTTTTTTACCATTATGATATTAAAAACTCTATATATTCCATAAAATTATATGTTCTATTATTTATTTTATGACTTACAACAACCTCTACATTCATCAAATGGGTTACCAAGTCATTGTTCATGTGTAAGGTAGATTTCTGCCTCACGAACTAATGTCATATGTTCTTCCATTACCACCTCTCATATTATGTATTATGATGAATAAATTATATACAAATGTTATTTATAAAATATTTTAAACATTTTAGTAAATATATCATATGATCCTTTTAAAAATTTTATCAACGTCGTATACGATAACAGGTTACGTGTGTACGGTGTACTACTACCCCACGAAGCGATGTGATTTATTTTTCACTAAAAATTTACATAAATTGTGAAAAAGATAAATATAATTAATTAATTTGATACACATTAGAAAACATTTAGTTTCATGAACTATTTTTCATTCATAATAGATAATATATAATTTTATTTCTTATAGTAAAATTTTGCAACGTATATCGTGTATATGTGGACTATAACATTCATGATGTGATGCAACTCTCTTTTCATCAATAATAATATGGATGATGTGTGTGTGTGTGACTATGTGTGTTCGTATTTTTAAAATCATATGGTTTTTATGATATCATTATAATATTTGTAAGAAAATATTTTACTTACCCTTATTCCATTATTATTGTTGAATAATAGAAATGTAACTCTTGTTTACATAACACCTAAAATCTATGTGTCGTAATGTACTTATTTTATCAAAGAAAGATTTATAATAATTATCTTCAAAATTATTATAGGTGTTAAAATATGATAATTATTTCATTATTATTCTTCATAATATGATGGAACTATGGACTTTAAGTTTGAATTAGATATTTAATAGGAAAACATAAATGAGAAAACAAGGAAATTAACACCCAAAAGAATGAAAATATTAATTTATTCTTGAGGAAAACATGATATGATATTATAAATAGATAATATATGATATTATAAATATTAATATGGTTAAATATAATGTTAATAACATTTAAAAAATATATACTAGGGTTTAATGCACGTTCAACCAAAATCAAGTGTTAGGTAAATGATTTTATCTATATTTCATTTCATTAAGGAATATTGTAATGTTATGAATATATTTTCTTTTATAAGTTGTATATGATATTCCATTTAAATGTTATATAATGATTCATCAATAATTCATTGCATTTTTTGTTTAAAATATATATATTTTAGCCATAATATTTGAGAGGAAATTACAATTTGGATAATAATTTTATAACAAAATTTATTTTCATTAAGTCACATTACATATTTGTTTTCTTTGGTATTAAATAAATTTTTGTATAATGAATATTGATTATATTATGTATTATTTATAAATATTTTATTTAGACTTGTTATGGATACATTAAATTGATTTATTGATTAATTTTCACTTCAATGTTATGATCATTCAAATAGTTTATTATATAATCACATTCAAATCGAGTCTGTTTATTCAATAACATCAGTTGAAGGAAATAATTTGATCATTTTTTTAAAAAAAATATTTTATTATCCTCTAAATATTCATTATATTTTCATGAAATTATTCCATTTTCAATCTTTTTTTTCAAATAATTGAGATAATGTTATCAAAATAATCCAATAACATTTCTCACTTTTGTTGGAGATACATTTCTTTCCAAAACTGCAATTTTATGGAATGATTTAAATAAATTACAAAACATTTATTAAATAAATTTTATCCAATTTTTAATATTAATAAAATTAAATGGAGTCTTCATATAATTTTCAAAACAATAACTGTCTGGATTTTACAAAAAATGTTTTCTGACTCATTTTTTATGGTACATGACATTTATGAATATTATTGGCATCATAACCACTGTACATTTTTATTCTTCCATTATAATTTTTAAAGAGTATTTTTAGAGAAATGTATTTTTTAAATGTATTATATACATTTATATTTAAAAATTTATCATCAAAATTAATAGTATATATCTAAAATAATGATATTAATGATCTATTTATTGTATTTATACTCATCATTGAATACAAAACATTATTTATTCCCTCAATAAGTTCATGTTGTATTGACACTATCATTATTCTTAATCTAGATTATTTATGTTGTTTTATTAACATAAATATTATTGAAATTCACATCCTTGATTTATTTTTTTAGATGTTAACTTTCCATTTAATAATACACTTTCTTATGGATAAAAAATTTAACATATATATAAAAACAATTTACCATGGATATATTTATTGATTAAACAATATATCATTTCTACATATGTTTTTCCTCATTAAATGAAATGGTTTTCCAGGGTAAATATTAATTATTTCTTATTCCATACTCAATATGGATATTGGATTATAATTAATATTTTTTATGAATTAAAAAAATTGTTTGATATTTGAGGAATGCCTTTGAAATTATAAAAAATAGTTGGTTCGAATTATATTTATCACCTAAATGAATCAGTTGTCTCATGAGACAAATAAGTTATCTTGATATTCTGAAATGGTTTTTTACTCATTATTTTTAAATTTCCATTAGGATAGATTATTTCAATAGAGGAACCATTTCCTAGGAAACACGATGATCAAAAATTAATCATTTATCAAATTAATCCATCAATAATTATTATCCACATTATTTTAACAATGAAATTATATCTAAAAGAATTTTATTCACAATTTATTGATTAAATATAATTTGTTTTCATTTGTTTACCTTTATATTTTTTTTTCATTATCTAGTTATGATAATAATTATATTGATTAAATGAAATATGTATTCTTTTATTTACCATGCCTTGTTTATTATTAATATCTTATAAGTTTATTAATGTAATATAAATAAAATGTTTCATCGGTTATTTATTATGGGATGATGATTATGTTTATTGTTTGGTGATAGCTTCTAGTGTACATTACACTTATTGACCATTTCAGCTCACCTTTATTTTGTTTCCTTTTCCCCAAAATCAAGGAGGAGACATGTGTTTGATGTGTAATGATATAATATGTAGAATAATTTTTATTCTAAATATATATATATATATGTGTGTGTTTTAAAATGATGTATGGGAATCATGTATGTATCATGTTTACCAATACTATTAAACTGGTTGATCCTTTGTGATGTGATTCCATATATCTTTTACCAATTTATTAATGAAGGCACCAGCTCTACCCTATTAAGTAAGGGTTAATACTCCTTTGGATCATAAAATACCTACATGGATACCTTATATACATACCTACCTTTTTCTAGTGGCATTTTACATCATAATACCATCCTTGGAATAATTGGGAGTAAAATATTAAGGGTTGTCTAAAAAAAATGTATAGTTTTTAACCAATTGTTTTTGTTTTGTTTCATTTTAAATATTAGTCATCTATGATGAAATAATAACATTGTTATCACAAAAATAAATATAATTCATTATTTTAATGGGATTATCTATATTTATCTACTAACCAATAAAATGGGGAATGAACCCATCATTTTATTCTTATAAGCGGACTACTGCATCAAGAACCGATGATTTTAATTATCCATATCCTCTTATTACATCATGTCATAAATGATGGATTTAATTTGAATAAATTTGATATCATTGGAATATTTTTCTTTATATATATTATATATCATTTAGTTTCATGCCATTCCAATCTCTGAAAAATGATAATGTCATTCATCTATACATGGGGACTAAATCCTCTACGCAGTGAGGAGATTCATTTTTTATAACCTCATCACATTGATGGTATAATTATATATATATATATATATATATATATATATCAATTTTACAAAAAAATATTTTCTTGAGGATTTATAAATTATCAATTATGATAATATAATACCTACCATCTTTTCATAATGATCATTGAAAAATTGAAATGCTACTCATTCATAAATGATGCATATCATTGCTAAGATTGAAGCATAGTTAATATTCAACAACCGCATCTCATGGTAGGTATTGAAATAAAAAATCATTTGAAAATAATAATTTTAAATGATTAATATTATTGAATATGATGAAATAATGACCTATTTGACAATAGTCACCATATTGATGTCTGTTTTTGATATATGATCTAAATATTTTTGGAATTCTAGACACAAAATCAATTTACTATTTAATGATTGTATCATTGAGATTAATTTAATAATAATCATGAAATTCTTTCACAAAAACCGAAAAAATAACATAAGTATATTATTAATTATAATAACATACCTATGTAATGTGTCATACTCATGTTATTGAAATTATTTTAAAAAAAAATACTTACCTTAAAGTTCATTTCCTAAATCTTTTATTCTATTTAATTGTGTCACGACCCGCCTTCACCAAAAGGAGGGAAGAGTCAGCGGATTGCCAGGCCCTTCCTTCTTTAAGTTGAAGGAGAGATAATGACCCCCGAAACCCGCCTTCAATAGGTCCCGGAGTGGCGACTAGCACCAAGGGTATAGAAAATTTTCGCAAATGGAAGGCGTTACCCTTTTTATTATTTAGGATCGGGAAAAAGGACAAGTCGACCTCCCAAAAAGGAAAAGAAACAAGTTTATATAAATGAACCTAAATAAAGACCCCATGCATGTTTAAACAGTTTACAACAAGGTAAAAGTACAAAAGAAAAAGAAAGCTCTCAAGTACAATACCAAAAGAAAACAAAGATACAACAACAGCGACAACTCCAACTGTCCGACTAATAGGGTCCCGTGCAGCCCTGGTAGTCCTCCTGGAAACCTGAAAGTAAACGTAGGGTGAGCATACAAGTACACTCAGTAGGGAAAACCAAGACTCTCGTGCACAAGTGGGGGAACGTACTAAAGTCCCGTGAGAAAAGAGTGAACCAAACAACTAACAAGGAAAACTATCCATCCCAGGCCTCACCAAGGCTCACTCCCCAAATAACGCAAGTCCAGTAATATATATAATAAGAGCACATCGATGTTTGGGTACCCCGCGCCACTTCCCCACTGGTTATTGAGACATCCTACGCATCGGACCAATCCCGCCATTCTCACCGCAGTCCCACTGCCAAATCCCGCTCGCACACACCTGGGCCACAACCACACGCAGTCCCACTGCCAAATCCCGCCCGCACACACCTGGGCCACAACCACACGCAGTCCCACTGCCAAATCCCGCCCGTACACACCTGGGCCTCAACTGCCACAAGTAACCATGCCTGCAAACACCTAGGCCAGAACAACCACCGCTACGCCCGAAGACACCTGGGCTAAAGGATCCACTGCCATGCCCGAAAACACCTAGGCCTCATCCCGAAGACACTTGGGAAACCACCTGCCGCACACACCTGGCCAACCACCACAACACCCTGCCCGATGGTTCTTGGGCTAATAATGGACTTCAGGCCATCACAGCCTGCCCGAAGGTACTTGGGCTATCCGGGAAAGGGAGCAGAAAAGGAGCTAATAACCAGCCACTAAGTATAGTGTTGGGAAAAACACCCTTCCCCCATAAATGGGGGTGTTCGGCACTAAGTGCTCAACTTGGGTGGGGCGCGAATAAGAAACACAAAGCTACAAGTATAGATATAGGTAACAAACACTCACCCAAAACATAGGTTTTCCTAGCCAACCTACAGAACACAATACCACAGCGTCCGAGTCACAATTCACGACCCTTGCCCACAAAACCATTTGTCCCATTCTTGTTTCACGTTCAGTCAAAATGTTCAATTAATTTTAAGCACTACTGGGCAACTACCATAAGCATAACCAAGGAAAACGTCAAAGCATAGATCAACCAAAACACTCACACCCGGTTCTGCCAACAGAGGATCTCTCCCCAATTTGTGATAAAAACTCACAACCACTGAAACCATGCCAACAGGAGATCCCATCCCCCAAATTCACACAGCCACCGAGAGTATAAAAAGAACAGGGGATCCCATCCCCTCCCACATTTCCAGCAAACGGCCCGAAGGGAAAACAACCACTAACCACTACCAACACAAGTCAGGGATTTTCAGATTTAAACGATTTAACACACTCCATGATTTCAAATTCCGTGTGTTCTAACTGGGAGTTATCACAGGGGCCGATCCTGGTGCTTTCAATTATTCATCCGGATATACGTGGTTAACCAATTTCACAGCAGGAGTTCACAATTTCAGCAACCCATTTAAAACATCATGAGGGGATTCAAGTGCACACACACGACCACCAACGGCCTCAATTTTCAGAAAACATAAACCAGTACAACAAAAGGGATGATCACAAGATAAAGCATAACAACGATCACAACCCCTTCCCCTTCTTCCTTTAGAACTTCGTTTATTATCTTCATTAGGGTTTGGTTCAACCAATTCCATAGGAACAAAAGTAGCGCCCACCCCGCATGATACACAAAAGTGAGAGACAAGAGAAATTTCCTACTTGTTGATAGATGATCGACGTTTAGGCCGGGGGCGTGGAACTTTACGGATAACGACGCGGCGGTCCCGATGCACCAGAAGAGCCACGATCGAAGAAGGGGGGAAGCCACGGCCTAACCCTTAATTATAAAAGCTGGGGACGGTTGAGATGAAACACAAAACCACGGAAGACGAGGGAGTCGTGGGTTGACCACGTGGCTTGACTCATCATTAATGGCACTGGGTGGTTTTAACCGACCCATGAATTAATGAAGCATTTAATTAAAACCTTTGTGCGTGTTTCGGATTCCAAAGATATTTTTAACAAGGCAGAATAGGGTTTAAAACCCTATTTGCGAAAAAGGAACGTTACTGGAACAACTTGGCAAGGCCGGGCGACGTCGGCCGGCCTCACCGATCCGTCTCACCGATCGGTCGCACCGATCGGTCTCACCGGTCGGTCTCACCGTTCGGTGTCACCGATCGGTGTCACCGATCGGTCTCACCGATCGGTCTCACCGATCGGTCTCACCGGTCGGTCTCACCGATCGGTACCCCGCAAGGAAACCAGATTTTTGGCAAAGGAAGGGACCAAGGGGGGTCTGGGTCATCACAAATTGATTATAATAATTATTATTTTTTTCTATTTATTTTTTCATAAAATTACAATAAAAATAAAAAATTTCACATTTTAAATTAATTAATATATTTTAAAAATGAATCCTTTTATATATTTTATATATTGAAATTCAATTAAAGAGACAATACAAGAATTATCTATTTTAATATATATGGAAACAATGACTAGTCCCACTAACATAACCATTATGTTTATTCTAGAATCTGTTAAAATAATGTATGTTCAATTTAGAGAAAAATTAGGTATCCCTTCCTTTTGTTTATTTTAGTTTTAATGATGGTTTTCGAAATGAATGTTTATTTAAATAAAAGAGTTTTTCATCAATTTAGTATCAAAATATTTTTTATCCACATGTTTTTGGGACAAAACATTTAATAATAATGATTTTCATGATATGGACCAAGGAAATATTTTATGATAATGAGTGATCCAAATATATCTTATACAAGGGTTTTATCACCATAATTACACATTATATAATGGGTTCAGCCATATTATTACTCAATATATGATTGAAGAGCCCGATTATATCGCTCCGATGAATTTTGAAATGAATATTTTCTCTACAAAATCATATTGGAAGACAACTATTTGGTTACTCCAAGTGTAAGGGGGTTTTACTGGTTATTGGAAGATGATTTACCAATGATAAAGAAATGAATTTTTTATTCATTTATAAGATTTTTAAGTAATTTTTTTATTTGAAAATATAATCTGAAGATATTTTGTTGTTATGTGAAGATAACACACTTATTTTTGAAAATTCTTCTGTTTTACAAAAATATATTTCTTGGGTTCTTATGAATTCTATAAAACCCAAATTTTTAGGTTTTCAATTCTTTTGTTACATATATAATATTTTTTTAAAAATATATGGAATTTATTTTAATTTAATTGAGCTTAATGTTTAAAGGATAACTATTTTTATGCTATCATATTTTGAAAATGGACTAAAATTTTCATTCATGTTATTATTATTCTAGTTGTTAATATTTCTTATATACCATGATTTAATATTTTTAGTGGGATTTATAAATAGTGGAAGAAAATTAAAAAGTATATTTTAAATTCATGAAATAATCATAAAATGTATAATAGAAAATTATTTTCATAAAACACATGTTTATGTATTGTTTAAGGTGGCGTCTTTATAATTACTTTCAAATAATGGATCATAAAATTTTAGAGGTTATGGTTTTGAATATAAATTCAATAAAGTGAATATAATTTATATTTGATATAGAATTTTAAGGATTGTCATGATGATTCATATAATCATTCTATATTATGGATGGTTTTGTACACATTAAATATGTATGATATAGTGGTAAAGAAATGACAGGTATATTTTCTTTCATGTTAACAACTTGGAAAAAAATATAATTATAACTGATTAATTTTTTATAGTAATATATCAGCTAATGAAAAAAGTGGAGGTATACATGATATAGATGACATAGAACTATACAAGAGAAATATTACAACAATGTTCCATTTCATGAGGCAATTATATCCTATATTTTGTAGATCTTATATCTATGTGGTTTTTTATGGGAAGAATCAACCCCTAGAAAAGATATTTTATGTTGTGTATTTTATAATGTACTAAAATATAACTATATATATTTATATTTTGAAGGTAATTCAAATTACTGGTGCTCAATGGATAAGAATTTTAGAGAAACATTTAATGTTTATTTCTTAGGTTAGGATAAATATTAGTATACATTCTTTTAGAATTATTTTCCTATAGTCATTGAACATTGTATTGAAAACAATTATTGTAATTTAGGTACAAATACAAACACAAATATAAAGAAAAATAAAAACACTGAAACCAAGATAAAAATACAAATACAAATTCATCTAATTTTCATTGTATGCATTAAATAATATAATGGATCATGATATTGAAATTAATTGGTACTCAATATTGAAAACACAATATCAAATATAATTGGATTGTTGATAATTGAAATTGTTTTTGTTCCCTTTCTGATGACTATAGAAGGTATAAGTTGAGTTTTCATATTATTATGTTTCCCATGAAAAAAATAAAAAATATCATGTGGCAATTAATTGGGTACAATCCATATAATAAATTCAGTGTTAAACAAATTTTCTTTCCAAATTATGATAAGTGTGCTAAAGAGAATACTAGAGAATATGTTCAATATTTAGGGAATGATTAACAATATTGAATATTTAGACATACAGATCATGGATTTGAGTAAAATTATTAGATTATTAATGATAAGGTAGTGGTATGATTCATTAATTCAAGGATTTTTGAAATTATTCTAATGAATATTTGAAGTTAGTATATCAGGGTAGAGATCATCAATATAAAAAGATAAGTTGTTTCCTAAATTCATTTTCTACTACTAGAAATGATTTTGGGGCATATAAGGATGTAGTGACTTGTATATTACATCTTTATTCCAAATATACCAATCCCTTATTTGAATCTAGATATTTACATTCCTTCTCTGACATCCCAGCTAGATAAAGAACATGTTATTTTTCATATTTATTAATATTTGTGAATTAAATATTAATTTTACATTAAAGGGGACACTTTGTTAAATGGCATACCCAATATGAAACAACAGGTTTCTTTGAAATCTTACGTTGCACACTAATAATATAATATTATTATATTAAATGTTAATTAACGTATAGCCGTTATAACCATGAAAAAAAATTTACTATCTAAAATAGGATTATACATGTTTTTTGAATATTGATAAATTTATCCAATAAAATTTAGAGGCTTAAAATAAGTAAAGAATTAGATTATAAACATAAATTGTCTAATATTTACTAAAAGGTGGATTTACCATCTTCTAATGGAGAACCCTCTTTAAATCTTGTTATTTCGCTTTTATATGTTATATTTCAAAAAAAATATTCTTTAGAATCAAGACACCAAAATCTACTTTGTATGGAATTTTGGTATTTTTCTGAGAATGTTCATTTTTTAATGAATACATAAAATTACTATATTATAATTCAAAAGTTCCATTTAATATGATTTATTTATATGGATATATTATCTTTTTAATTAGTTATAAATTGTAATTATAATATATGTTCACCATTTAATCAAATTTGGGATAATGGAATTAGTTTCGCTTTGAAATTGGACGTAAAAAATTGTCAATCTTTAAAGAAGTTATTATTTCATAAAAACACGCTTTTTGTTTTGACATCGGGAATTAATTTTAAATTTATTTATACAACTAATATGTTTTGATTTTGGAAAATTGGATTCAATATTTCAAATTTGGAGGTTCAAATTGTGTAAAACTGCAACTTTTATTTTTATTCATTTTAAATATTTACTTCAGTAAATATTTCATTTACCATGATTAAAAGGTAAATATAATAAATAAGGGTATAATATAATATTTTAAAATTTTTATATTACTCTAACATTTATCCTAATCCTATTTTTTGATACATATCCGGCCATGGGAGTCCTTGGGTCGAATTTGGGACCCCATGGAGCCACATGGGAGTAATAATGACACATTTTATTAATTAATTTAAAGTAAAGACAAATATGAAATAAAAAAATAACTTTTAGTAAATTAATTTTTACATGGGTTTATATTAGTTATAATTTATACTTTAAATATTCCTTGGAAGGGTAAAAAGATTTCATAAATCATGGTATTTTTTAATTTTTTTTTGGACATCGAATGAGTTAAATTATTCATGACACAATAAGGATGCAATATTTACCTCATTATTAAATGATTTATATAAATAATATATAAATATTTAAGCAATAACCAAAACCCATCCAATTCTTATTGGATGATTTTATTTCGACCATGAATCATCTTAACTTCGACTTTAACAATTATTTGACCTTTTGAAACTGAAGATGTGGGTATAATAAAATAATTGTTTCAAAATATCATAAAGATCTCCTCCTATCCCTTATAAAAAGCCCTCAGTTCTATCTAATTCAACACAACTCTCAAGACTTTTACCTCATCCAAACTCTTCCCAATTAAGCTCCCTAAATCCATCTCTTCCTCTTCCAATAATCCTTACCATATGAATAAGGCACATCAAGAATCCATTTCGGTTCAAACCAAAGGGAGTTACCTGATTTAAAGGTAACATCTTCTCTTTTGTTATTTTGTTTTATTTTACTTATACAACCCAATAAATTCTTCTTATTCCTTTATTTAATAACAAAAACAGTAACCTCAATATACTATTATGTTTTTTATGAAAAGTATTTGAACTAAACATACACACACCTCCATCTAATGGGTAAAGAACATAATGTTTCTGTGTATGGAAACTAACGCCTCATGAAATGATTATTATTCAATTAACTCCTACCACGTATCATGGTGCCATTATAATGTAACTATATTTATATTTGATATATATTTTTTTATGTTTTCTTTATGCTTCTTTATTTTTCATTTATAGAATTCCTTTATCGTTTCCATAATGGGTAAACGCGATAATTACATTTTAGAAAGTGCGGACTACCACCCCCTCAAAGTGATATGACTTGTTAATGACTAATGTTTGATGTATAAAGGATGTAGTTAATGATATAATATATGATATTATATATTAATTATAATATACCTATATATAATTATTTTTTAATTCCATTAAAGTACGAAATTGAAATGAAATTAGCGTTAATGCCTTAATAGGGCTTACCGTCTCCATGAACGATGCATTTAATTTCTTCTCTCCAGATGTTATGTATTGTTATAAAATATATATATATATATATATATATATTGGATATATATTATGTATATTATATCTAAATTAATAATATCATTCAATAGAAAATAGATTTTTTTACCACAAGGACAAATTGTAATTATAAAAAGATCATTTTAACTCAAATTCCAAACACTGACAAAATGTACGATATGAACTCAAATAATTATCTAACTATTATTGAAAGATAATAAGTGATAAAAAAGTAATAATAAACATTATAAATTTTATTAATAAAATATAATTTAACTTTAGATTATTATTCAGGAAGAATAGCGAACATATGAGTCAAGATGGACAGGAGGTAAGTGATTTCTTGTCTCACTTTTAATTCTGTGAAATTTACATTGTTCACCCATTATTTATTGCATGTGGTTTATTTTTTACTTCTATTTGATATATATAATCATGATTATATTTATATTCATGGTATTTTTTTATTCATTTGGTGGTTATTTACTTTTTCTCATACGACTCGATTGATTACAACGTGGTAAGGTTTTGTCATCTCACTTTTTATTCACGTGAGATTCATGCTATATTAGCCAATATTTCCATTTGTTTGGTAGATGTACTACCCATTATTGTATTCCTTGTGTAATATAACTTATTTTATGGGTATTTACATATTCATTGTGTGGTATTTCTTTCATGTGGTGTATGTTTCGTAAGTTACCAAATCGGTAAAGGAACCTTTCACCCTCCACTTTTTAAAAGACTTCTTTTTGTTATGTCTTTTAATTTAGATATTATTATGTTGGGATATGTTATTATATATCATTATTGATGTAAATTATATTTCCATGTGATGAGATATCCTTTTCTCTCTCATCAACATTTTTTCTGAATTTTAATGCGATGATGTTAGGCGGCCGAATTTCTGTAAGAAAACTTCTTAACCCAAATTCAATTTTTTGGTTAAACATATACTTCTTGATTATGTCATGCTATGAATATGTGTGAATAAACTATGATTGTTTAACACATAATATCAACTTATGTTGGGTTTATTTATATTTTTAACACATAATTATGTAATTGTTTTATCCATAATCGAAGGATACCTTCTTTATAAGGGATTTTGTCTCAATTTACATTCCCATTGAGAGTTCATTATTGATATGCACCAATTCACTCTTATATGGTTTATATACTATCCTATTGAATATTAGATCATGAATACCTTTATTCTCGTGATATTGATATGTTCTAATTAAATGTTATTCCATAATTATTTCTATTCTAGGATCTTTCATTTTGTTAAATACTCTTTAACTAAAATATCGTTTTAAATGTTTTAATGGGTTATTCTTCAAAATATTACCAATTAATATCCATGTTTTGAAAATGGTTTTAATTATTTATTCATATGGACATCAATTTTTTGAAATTATAATTTCTTTTGAATGATTCAAAGTGGTATGGGACACTTTGATTAAAAAATATATTTATTTAATATTTTAAATGGTTTCGAAAATGGTTTGATAAAAGATTTGATTTTGTCAATATTTTGAAATTATTTATTGTGATTGAAATGTGGAACTGTAATATTTCCATTATATTTGTTTTATGGGTTATGAATATGTTATTTATATTGGGAGTTGTGTACGTATACGGGTGGTTCCGCGATAAACCTAGGGCGGGTGAGCCAGAGATAGTTCTCCAATGCATTGGGTAACGTGACGGAGATAAATGTGAATGTTTCTACAAATATATTTAGGGAATATATTTTGGTGGGTATTACAAATGTGACTTTGTATGTAGCTTTTATAGCTACAATGTATGTTTGATATAGTTTCTATAAGTTACCTTTATGACTTATGATCTTATGATTTCATGAGTTATGTTATAATTGAAAAGTATTTGTTTCATTGATTTGTATTTATTGATAGGTTAATGTTTTCGTTCCTTATTTTATAACCCTTACCAAGATTTTTATGCTCATCCCATGTTTTTGTAATGTTTTCTACCAGATTTAATGATTAAAAGGGTCAAGGATGTGATCATTTAAAATTCATGATGTCAAAAACATGGATCTAGACATTTTTCCTTTTTAAGAGTTTATATTTTTTAAAAAATGGATACTGAGTAGTAGTGTCTACCTATAATTTTCAAGTAGATATGTAACAGTCATATATTAAATCTCTAAAAATCTAAACCTGAAAGGATCACCAATGTAAATTATGCATTTAATTGAATATTCTGTAATGTTTAAGGCTAGGTACTTAGAGTTGGTATCTATTGTCGGTTTAGACAAATTTAGGGATTAGGAGTTTTTGTTTGACATATGGTTAGTCTCTAGGTCTACTCATTAAGTTAAATATGTATTTGTAAAAAATTTCAGATCAAGTAATGTATGTTAAAAATTTTTGGAGGAGGATCTCAAATGACATTCCAATCTCTTCCTGATGAATTTCTTGTAATAATTATGCATGATCGTGTTTTGATGATTTTGAAACTTTTTCTAACATACAACTCACTTGAAAGCAATTGTATTGGATATCAGACACCTCTACTGAACTCCAATAACATTGTGGATCATAGGTTGTATTTAATCAACTCTTATTTTCACAACATTCTCATATTTTCAAGAAAGGTAAATATTTTCACAGAAATTTCTAATATTTTACCTTATCACAACATGTTGAAGCATAATATGATTTGAAAAAAGGTACTAAAGAAGGATACCCTTGAAAAACCTATTTATATTTTATTTTAAAATATATTCTCCCAACACATACTTATGGTATTGAATTTTTCAACTCAAATTCAGCCCGACTATTTTATAAAAATCCAGTTTTATCAGATGTTTTGAAATAATATGTCATACATGATTATTTTCCAAAACTATTTTTTTATGAACACCCTTATGACTTAAGTTGTACAAGTTTTTTTTAGATGAAGGAATAAAATGATTTTGAGGGATCTCTAAATCATTATTTCAATGCATGGAGCTTCTACCTATGTGAACAAGATAGCGACTAAACCAGGTGGACACCATGATCAAGTAAAGACCTGGAATTTCCATGTAATTTTTTTAATTAAATGGGGATTTTTCGAGTCCATGAAAATTGACGGCGGGTGATTTTGAGGCCCAGTGTGCATGTAATCTATTTATGATGATTTTATTAGGTACGTTCAGTAAGCATACGAGTGAGTTTTTATATCTTTTGAACCGGTTCTTGTAATTGAAATCTGAGGGTGCTATTGAACTCACAGTGCCGGTATTCACTAATGAAGACTTTATCCTCGATGGTAGTTAGTTTACAGTGAAATATAGTTTTGGGTTTTTTATGGAAATAATAAAAATAAAATAAGCACATGTTTTATTTTATTTATCAATTATAACCACCGATGTGGAAGTTGGAGGTGGGGAGGATTACACCTTAACCTCCCATGAGAGGTTATGGTGGTGGGGCCCACCAGAACCTATCCTCCAACAAGAGGTTATGGTGTGGGGACCAACCGGGACTAAACCCCCCCCCCTTTAAATTGAGGAAAAACTCTCAAATCCCTCATAAATAAGGGAGAGCCTCTTGACGTCCTCTACCATTAATGCTGCCACCCACCACCATTATTAATGGTGTCAACCCTCCTGCTTAAATTAAGTGAGCCAACTCATTTGATTAAATGATACAATTTTAATTTTAAACACAAAAAACTAAATATTTGATAATCTATTATTTTGAGGGGTTACAAATTCATTTGTAGAAAAAAGGTTGTCAAAGGAGGATTAGAGGTCTTGGGAGAAAACATTACAACGTAGAATGCTTTCCCTGGAAAAGAAAGGTCCACCAATGAATAATTTTTCCATCGACTTCGACCATCTTCCTCGGAGTAGCTTCCAATGTGAGATGTCCTATTCTGCGGTGAATCGACGTCCATCTTTTCCCTACAGTTCGTCTTCTTCCCCACAACCTTGCCGACGAACAACGAACAAGGTATGCATTTTATTTTATGTATGATATCATTCCATTCATTCATTACTTCTAAAACAAATAATGTGGAAAAAATATTATCATGTTGATCTATGGATGTTTTTCCTTACGGGATGGGAATATTTTGTTAAATGATGGATTATTGGAAAGGATGTTTTTATGATATCTTTTATGACGTTCTTTTCTTCGTTCTTGTGAACCTTTTTCTACCACTCTAAACAGGGAGGATGTGGGCCAAACTAACATGGCTCTACCACCCGCCGATATTCTTGGTGGTGTTCTTCAAAACCGAGGTGAAGGCAACGAATGAAAAAGATGTTCCACCCACAGCCTCCATGACACGCGCCGCCCCTGTGGAATTCTGACCGCTGACTCCACCAAGCCTTGTGCCCCAGCTTCATGCACCCCGGTCGGGCCGCCCCACCGGCCGCACCGCCTCGTCGGTCGCACTACCCCACAAGCCGTGTCTCCTTGTCGACTGCGCCGCCCCGCCGGCCGCACCTCCAAGTCGGACGTGCCTCTTTGTCGGTTGCACTGCCTACACAGCGCCCTACGGTCCGATCATTTCATCTTAGAAAGTGCAGACTACCACCCCATCAAAGTGATGAGATTTGTTAATGCATTATGTGGGATGCATAAAGGATGGATTTAATGATATAATATATGATATTATACTTTAATTATATTATAACTATGCATTATTATTCTTTAATACCATTAAATTACGAAATAGAAATGAAAGAAGCATTCATGCGTACGTACTGCTTACCATCTCCATGAACGGTCAATATCATTTCATATCTCCATATGTAATGTGCTATTATTTAATATTGTAAATACATACATATATACTACCTGATGGTCCGGGGCAGACCCAATGGGTCAGGACAGGTTGAACCAAACTGGGTCGGCGCATACTAGGTTGGGCTGACAGGGTCAGACCGGAATCAGGCCCACAACAACCCATTTGCGCTTCTTGTGGCCATATCATTGGAAGCGGACGTCCGTTTGACGAACCGACATTGGCGCTTGAATTCATGAGTCTGAAGGTCCTTTGGAGTATACCCCATAAGAGTTTGGGGTATTGTTGAGATACAGTCAGGTTTGATCGAGCACGAATCCAACCAGGCCCATGGTACTAGAAGACAAATAACTCATAGATCGGGCATCCGATTGATGCATCGTTAGTTGTGTTGAGACCCTTATGATATGGCCGACCATTGGGAAACTTTCTCTTGGGACTCTTTGGATGTTGGAGGATCGACCAGTAGCTCGTAGAGTGGATGTTCCAGAGAAAAGTGAGCATTTGTGTGAAAACCTAGTAGATGACTGAGTCTTGACGACTGCTGACCGAAGGACTCGGAGTTACTCGACTAGCCCAGTGGGGAGCGCAGGTTTGTGGAAGCAGACCCACGGTGGAGGAGCACCTGGTTGTTGTGGAATACCTGCGATACTTGATAAGAGGATTTCTTCTGCATGTTATGAGGTGGAGTGCCTGGTTGTGGCGGCAGACCCGCGGTACTCGACAAGGGGATTACCTCTACAGGCTATGAGGGGGAGATCCTGGTTATGGAGGCATAAACATGGTGGGGAGTGCCTCTGTGTGATGCTGCAGACCCACGGTGCATGAGAGGAGAGGTACCTCAGGAGTCCAAGGTTAGTGGGAAGCACATGGTTGTGGCGGCAGGCCCACTGGACTCGATAGAGGAGGAGTTCTCCAGTATCCACTGGTTCGAAATGTTTTATCCCAAGAATAAATCTCAGTTTGATCTGAGTCTGTTTTTCTTTGTTTTCCTAATGATAGATATGGATCACATGATAACTTAGGTATATGTATGGGCATATACCTAAGTAAGATTATTTGTTGATTTTATACTTTTTTGTTTGTCCTTTCATCATTTTGTGAGACCTAGAGGGTCTCAGGGTCCTGACTGAGTATCATTATACTCAACCCAGCACGAGTAATACATACACCTTGTTGTGTTGGTTGCAGACGACTGACAATGCCAACTGAGGGTGAGTGTACAAGGACTGCATAGTACTTGGAGCTGGACATATGGCTAGTCGGTACATGGAAGAGACTGAAGGATGTGGAGTGATGAGGAAGCTATCTGTACCTACCATTCAGGTAGGAATCTTGGAAGAAACCCAATAGCTATTTTTTCTGTCTTCAGTTGTACTTGTACTTCCAGTTCCGTGAACTTTAGTGTTGGGCTTGTATTTCTTGCCCCTTTTACTTTTCAAAACTCTTTTTTATACACTTTACTTAGTGTTTTGTATCCAGTTGTGTACCATGTTTTGTGCATTTACACATAATAAATAAAATTATTTCCTAGTTTTAGGAAATTACGCCTTTGGTACTAGTCGCCATCTCTTGGAACATGGAACGCGAGATTGGGGTAGTCACGACACATGCCCTAGTGGACGGTTCATGACAATTGGTTTTAGAGGAGTTAGTTATACATCATAAAATAGGGCTCTGATATTTCTTTTCATTGAACCAATACTGTAAGGTGTAGTGAGTGTGGTTTTCAGAGCAGGGAGTCCAGTGTGGGTGCGGTGGCTGACGTATCCATACACTAGGACACTGACTTTTGATTTATCGCTCATTGCACAAAAACACTGATCACGTGTGTGTTTTAAAATTTTTTCTTGAATTAGCTCAACCATGTTAGCTAACCAGGTATAACTATTGAACATATCACATCTTTTTATTTCAGGATGTCTCCACGCGGATGACCAGCTAGAGTCCTGAGATTTGTATGCACAGATTTCCCACCGACTGATGAGGCCACGGTGCAGGGCCCATTTCTAGCAGAGGCACCAGCGGTAACATTACCCATTGGGCCACCAATGCCACCAGCCCCAGTAGTAGACGTTACATGCTGCATGAGCTCATTGAACGAGTTCCAGCACTAGAGGCCACCCAGGTTTAGGGGAGAGACGGACCCACAGGCGGCTGAGGATTGTCTAGAGTTTGTTGTTAGAGTCTTCTGACGGTTAGGGACACCAGAAGACCTCATGGTGATACTTTCTGCTAGCCTTCAATAGGTAGTAGATATAAGATCTTGGATCTTGATTCTCCAGGTTTACGATGAGATGACGCTTCTCTCGGCAGACATCGAGAGCCTGTTTCGGGCAGATCTTTTTCCAGCGACTCTACATGTTGTGTGCATTCTTGGGACACTTCATCTGTAGTAGGGTAGCATGATTGTAGCTCAGTACTCAGCAAGGTACACAAACCACTCACTCTACTCCACCAATATGGTGCGGGTCCCATTATTCAGGACCCTAACCATTGAGCAGGGACTCAGGCGGGAGAGCAGTGAATCAATGATCTCGCTCAGCATCCAGACACAGATGGGGTGTTAGAGAGTGCCCTCTCGGTGGAGAGTTTCCTTGATAAGCAGTCACGAGCAGCGAGACCCACCACCATTCATCACGTAGTGACGTCTTCTGTAGCTTGCAGCAGATAGTCGACATAGATGTCCAAGAGGACCAGACCTAGGGGCGGACGACCTCATTACATTGGGTCAGTTGTGCGGGGCCCAAAAGACAGAGTTAGACATGCCAAGAGGGGGAAATGTTACGGATGCGGAGGGTAGGGTCACATGGCTCGTGACAACATGACCCGCCATTTGAATGATAATAAAACGGTCGAAGGACTTCCCAGGAAGATACAGAGATTCGGTCAAGGTGGTCTGCTTGGCGTAGGCGGACGTAGAATATGAGATGGTCTTCCAGATGGTGATGGGTGTCGTTTCGAGGTGTTACCGCCACTACTACTAGGAGGACCACCCCGATCGTAGGGTGAAGGAGGAAAGGAGAGAGCTCATCTCCAAAAAGCTGAGGAATATGATCATGGTGCTATGAAGATGATTTGAGATACGATCTGCTTCTACTCCACCATAGCTGCAGTACTTATAGACACAGGTGCTAGTCAGTCTTTCATTCTGACTACCCTCGTTCGGAGCCTAGAGATTCTGATGGAGTTGTTGCCTCGATATTTATGGCTAGAGACTCTAATGGGTGCAGATTTGACGATTACGCACTGGTTCCGGTAGTGCATGCTTACTATAAGAGTAAAGATCTTTGACTAAGATCTCCCAATAGCAGCGTCGAGGCCATACGTTTGTCATCTTGGATATGGAGTGGTTATCTACATTCTATGCTCAGATTGAATGTGTTAGGCGTAATGTGTGGTGTGTCCACACTGATGGGACTGGGTTTACCTTTGTCAGTGAGAAGTTAGCCTTTGAAGAAGATTATGGAATTTCTCATAGGAGAGTGCATCCAATTACTCATCAGTTGGTTAGCCTTACCCTCAGATCAGTTGATGTGGGGAGTACGACTTATCCTATAGTGGTGGACCAATACGCAGATGTTTTCCCTGATGATGTCTTATTTCTACCTCCACGCATTTTGGTGGAATTTTACATTGAATTTTACCCCGTGTCAATAATGATATCTATTCCAGCAAATCGGATGTCTCCTTCAGAGCTTCGTGAGATGTGGGTACAGTTGTAGGACTTGTAGGGGAAGGGATTCATCTGGCCCAATGTTTCTCCTTGGGAATCCCCAATTCTATTCTGCAAGAAGGTGGATGGGAGATTGAGGATTTGTGTTGACTATCGAAGACTGATCCAGGTGACCTTGAAGAACAAGTACCCACTCCCAAGAATTAATGACCTCTTCAATCAGCTGAAGAGTGCACGGTGGTTCTCAAAGATAAACCTCAGACCAGGATAACACCAGCTTAGAATTTGAGGCAAGGATGTGCAGAAGACAGTTTTCATATGTTGGTATAACCACTTTGAGTTCTTCGTTATGCCTTACGGCATATCCAACACTCCAGTAATTTTCTTGGGGTACATGAATAACAATTTTTAGCCGTACCTTCATTTCTTTGTAGTGGTCTTAATCCAAGACATTCTGATCTACTCGGCTACTGAGGAGAAACATGCCTATCATTTGTGGGTAGTATTGGACACACTCTGAGAGTACTATCATTATTTTAAGCTCTTGAAGTTCCAATTCTAGATCCGAGAGGTTCATATTCTAGGACATGTTATCTTGGAGGCTGGAGATGTAGTGGATCCACTGATGATTAAGGTGGTACTTGCTTGGGATCCACCCAAGAGTGTGATGGAGGTACAATGTTTCTTGGGTTTGGCTGCTAACTATCAGAGATTAATTCCAGATTTCCCCAGAGATATACCACCACTATCAGCCTTGACAAAGAAGTGGCAACCCTTCGTGTGGTTGTAGAGACATCAGCAGATCATTTAGGAGATGGGGCAGAGGCTGACTAGTGCCCCCATCTTGAGGCTTCCATAGGAAGGCGTAGGGTAGGTATTCTAATGCGACGCATCAGGGACCGGACTCAGATGTGTCCTAATGCAGGAGTGAGCAGTGATACATTATGTTTCTCCGAATTTGAGACAACATGAATAGAACTATGCTACCCATGACCTAGAGTTGGAATTCATGGTCTTCTCCTTGATGATGCGGCGACACTATCTGATGGGTGAGAATTTTACAGTGTACTCTGATCACAAAAGTCTCTGGTATATATTATCCCAAAATGACCTGAACCTGTGACATCAACGTTTTTTTGGGCTTCTACCAGACTATTACTTCGCGATAGTCTATACTCCTGATAAGGGAAGCGTTGTTGTTGGTGCACTCAGTAGGAGATCTGGAATACAATTGCGAGGTGAGGCGACGGAGAAGCTAGACGCTTTACAGATATCCATTGTCGATAGAGATGGAGAAACCTTCCTTCAGTCTCGTATATTCACTCTTCCACTTCATTAGCGAGTCATGGAGGCAGAGCGTGGGCACACTGACTGCGAGACATGATGTGCATAGATATCTACAGGATAGGAACCTGATAGATTTTCTGAAGGCTGGGAGTAGGTCATCCACTTTAGAGGGAAAACCATGGTACCAATGTAACATCAAGAGGAAGTGTTGAAAGAGTTCCAAACTTCCCCTCATGTGGTACATCCAAGAGTTCTGATGATGTATCTGGACCTTCAACGACAACAATGGTGGTTAGGAATGAAGAAGGAAGTAACATAGTTTGTCTCTCAATGCCTCACTTATCAGCAAGTGAAGGAAGAACATCCGGTATCAACAGGATTGGTTCAACCTTTAAATGTCCTAGAGTGTAAGTGGGATGGGATATTCATGGACCTCGTGATAGGATATCCACATACATCTTGGAGAAATGACTCAATTTTGGTGAATGTAGTCTGACTCACCAAGTCGTCCCACTTCCTACCGATCAGAGAGCAGGCTTCAAAAGAGTGCTTGAGACACCGCTATGTCCATGAGATTGTGTGGCTATATGGAGTACCTTCGATTATTGTCTCTGATTGTGATGCACATTTTACTTCCCTACAATGGAAGGGGTTGTATGAGGATTTGGGACATAACTTCATTTGGAAACTATCTTCCATGCTCAGATGGATGGCCAGATCTGATGGACCATTCAGACCCTCGAGGACATGCTTCGTGCACGTTCCATCGACTTCGGTCATAGTTGGGGGGATCAATTACCTTTGTTGGAGATTTCATACAACAACACATATCACTCGAACATTAGAATTTCACCTTTTGAGGCATTATAGAGGCGACATTGGAGATCACCTTTGTGTAGGACTGACCCTGGTGAGTCTGCACTAGTGGGACCAGAGATGGTTCGAGCTACCGCAGAGATGGTGCAGATCTTCTAGGAGTGGATTAAGACTGCATATAGTAGGTATAAGTCGTATGTCGAGAAGAGACGGAGACCTTTGGAGTTCAAGGATGATGACCATGTCTTTCTATGGGTCTCACCACAACGAGGTTTATGTAGATTAGGTTGCGGTGACAATATTTCTCTGAGGATCATTAGACCTTTTCAGTTCTTCATTAGGGTTGGCGAGGTGGAATACCTCTTATCTATTCAACCTCAGTTACACCAGGTTCACAATGCCTTCCACGTATCCCAGCTAAGAAAATACGTGCACGACCCCTCTCACACCATCGACCATAGCAAGCTGGAATTTGACGATGGGGTGACAATTACGAAAAATCATGTAGATATTGAGGAGCGACATGAGCGGATCCTTTGTGGACGGTCGATACCATTGGTTCACATTCAATGGAAGCAAGGTAACCTCCAAGAAAGCACATGGGAGAAGGAGGCTGAAATGGGTGCTCAATACCCCTACTTGTTCCCTTAGTTGAGTTGTGGATTATGGGGATGTAGATCCCTGAGGTGGGTAGAATGTAAAGAATGTAATTTTTTTATTAAATAAAGATTTTAAGAGTCTGTGATAACTAACGGTGTGTGATTATGAAGCCTGGTGTTCCTGGAATCAATTTTTGATGTTTTGTTTGGGTACTTTCAGTAAACATACAAGAAGATTTTTCTAACTTTTGAACCGGTGCTCTGAATTGGAAACTGAGAGCACCATTGAACTCGCAGTACCAATATTCTTTTAAGAAGACTTTGACCTCGATGACATTTGGTCGAGGGTGAATGTTAGTTTTTGGGTTTTCCAAGGAACTAATAAAAATAAAATAAGTGCATGTATTATTTTATTTAATCTATTATAATCACCCATGTGGATGTTGGAGGTGGGGAACACAACACTTTAACCTCCTATTAGAGGTTATGGAGGAGGCCCCCACCATAACCTAACCTACCACGAGAGGTTATGGTATGGGGACCACGCAGGGATACCCCCCCCCATTTAATTGTGGAAAACCGCTCAACTCCCTCATTAATGAGGGACAACCTCTTGAACTCCTCTACCATTAACGGTGTCCCCTCCCCATTTAATTAATGGGGTCAAACCTCCCCCTTTAATTAAGTGAGCCAACTCATTTAATTAAATGCTACAATTTTAATTTTAAAAGCATCAAACTAAATAATAGATATTCTATTATTTGGAGGGGATAACTATTAATTTGTGGGAAAAAGGATAGAAATGGAGGATTAGAGATCATAGGAGAAAACTCTCTAACGAAGAATGCTTTCACTGGTGAAGAACACTCCACCGACAAAGAACGTCGACCATGACTTCAATCATCATCCTCGGAACTCCTCCCAACGTGAGACGTCCTCGTCCATAGTAAATCAACGTCCGTCATTTCCCAACGGTTCGTCTCCTTCCCGGTAACCCCATCGAAGAACAACAAAAAAGGTAGGGATTTTATTTTAAGTATGATATGATTCTCTTGAATATTCCCTTATAAAAAAAGAACAAAGACCGCCTTATTATCAGTTTGATCTATAGATGTTTTTTCTTTGTGGGTTGGGAATATTTTGTTAAATAAGGGATTATGGGAATTAATGTTTTGAAGATATCTTCCGTGATTTTCTTTGCATCGTTCTTGTGAACTGTATGCTACCACTATAAACATGGAGGGTGTGAGCCAAACTAACATGGCATGAACCCCCGCCGATCTTCTTTGTGGTGTTTTTCAAAATGGAGAAGAAGGTGATGAAGGTAACAGTCACGCCACCCTCGACCTCTACAACCCGTGCCTCCCCCGCGGCATTCCGAATGTCGGCTGAACCGCACCCATCTCCCCAACAACAAGCTCCCCGGACACGCCACCCTGCTCATCGCACCGCACTGTCGGCCACCCCGCCCCACCGGCCATGACACCCCACCAGCTGCGCTACCCCGCCGGTCACGCCCACACACACCTCATCGCCCCATTGGGAAAAGCTGCATGTGTTGCACACTCTGGGCTGAACCGCCCTCACGACCTGCTGGGATGGGCCTAGCAGACTGAGCCAAACCCAACGGGCTGACCCGCCCGACGGGACGGGCCAAACCCTACAGGTCAGGCCTGGTCGACCCGAATAGGGTTGTCCAAGACTGAGTCGGTTTAGGTTGTTCCGACCAGGTCGTACTAGACCCAGGCCCACTATGACCCAATTGCGCTTCTTTTGGCCATATCTTTGGCACAAGATATATGTTTCATGAACCGTCAGTGGCATTGCAATTCATAGATCATGACTGTCTCATTGAGTATACCCCACTAGAGTTTGGGGTATAGATGAGATATGATCAGGATTTATCGTGCACAAATCCAACCGGGACCCCCTGACTAGATGACTAATAACTCACAGATCGGGCGTCCGATTGACACACCATCAGTTGCATCGAGACACCTATGATGTGGCATACCATTGGGATACATCTTTGTGGGGCTTTGTGGATGTTGGAACATCGAACAGTAGCTTTTGGAGTGAATCATCTGGAGAAAAGAGAGAATCGATGCGGGAAACAAGTAGTTGGCCGAGACTTGATGACTGCTGATGGATTGACTTTGAGTGACTCAACTAGCCCAGTGGGGAGCTCCTGTTTGTGGCTACAGACCAACAATGTAGGGGCTATTGGTTGTGGTAGCAGACACGTGACACTTGACAGGAGGAGTACCTCTACAGGTGATGAAGGGGAGCGCCTGGTTGTGGTAGAAGACCTGCAGTACTCGACAAGAGGAGTACCTCTGCAGGGTATGAGGGGAAGTGCCTGGTTGTGGTGGCAGACCCATGGCAGGAGCACCTTTGGGTAACGCAGCAGACCAACTATAATTGACATGAGGAGTACCTCAATAGTCCATGGTTTGTGGGAAGTACATGGTTGTGGCGGCAGGCCCACTGTACTTGATAGAGGATGAGTTCTCCAAAAGTTGAGGGTTTGAAATGTTATAACCCTAAAAAATTCCTTGTTTGAGCTAAGTCAGTTTTTCTATGTTTTCCACATGATTGAGATGGATCACTTGATAACTTATATATCTTTATAGGCATATACCTATGTATGGTTATCAATTGATTTCATACTTTTTGTTTGTCCTTTCTAGATTTTGTGTTACCTAGAGGGTCTCAGGGACCCTACTGAGTATCGTTATACTCACCCCAACTCGGGATATACCCGCACCATGTTGTGTTGGTTACAAACGACAGACAATGTTGACTGAGGCGTAGAGTAACAAGACTAGACCTTACCTAGAGGTGGAACATATGATGAGTTAGTACATGGAGGAGACTAATGTACGTGGAGTTCTGAGGATGCTATATATACCTACCCTCCAGGTAGGAATCCCGGAGGACAACCCAACTGTTGTTTTTACTTTCTTCAGTTGAACTTTTACTTCCAGTTCCTTTTACTTTACATTTGGGATTGTATTTCTGTCACCTTTTACTTTTCATCACCCTTTTGTTAAACATTCTACTTAGTGTTTGGAATCCATCTGTGTGCTCTGTTGTGTGTGTTTACAGGATATAAAGGCATTGTATTTCAATTTTTACAGAATTACGCCTTTGTGTTAGTCGCCAGCCCCAGGCCTATGGAAGGCGGTCTTGGGGTAGTCACGGAACGGGTCCCGAGGGATGGGTCCTCATAGATCAAGGTATGATGTTCTTTATTATGGGGATCATTTAATTTCATATTATGGTGGTGAAATGAATGAAAATGACAATATATATAAAACATCAAGAATTAAGACATGGAAATCATAATGATTTTGGAGGATAATGAGAGGTATAAGAAAACCATTTAGGTTTAAAAATGTTAGGGTTATTTGTGAATTTTATAAAAAGGACAACACACAGACCATGTGACAACTCGTCATGTCAGAAAAATATGCAGAAATTAAACCCACAACAAAAGTGTGCTTGGGATTTATTGCCTACCACTAGAATATAGGATTTCCAAGTTAGTATGACTTACTCTTTTTAGTTGAAGGATTTTATGGATCCAGAATAAGTTTATTTTTGGGACTTATGTTTTTTCAAATTGATATCCTTAATATAAGAAAATGATTTGTTGATTAAGTGATAAATGTTATTTTGGAAGACGTTCTCTCTTTTGGTGAACATTATATGCTTAAGAAAACTAGATTACTATGGGATTTAATTTGAGGAGTAATTATTGAAGTTTTATTTTGGAAGAATATCGGTTTTTATTATATACATATAGATATTTGGGTTATTTATTGAAATGATTAACCTATCATAGAGAATATGTGATTTGGTTAATTATGATTTAGTATGATACTTTCAGAGTAGTCTATAATTTTGGAGTTAAATGTCAAGATTTACTATTGAAGACTATGTTATTAAATGCTTCAATGTTTTGGGTTTCAATTTTAGTTTGGATTATTTTGAATAATTTTATAGGAAATTGTGTTTTGAATGGTCATTCGTGAACATTGGGTACTTTATGTTATAAATGATTACTCTTTTTGGGGGATTATATGACCTCATACAAACCATTTTGTTTTTAGTTGATGACTAAAGAAAAGGGAAATATATAGTTAATCTTTTGTGGATTATCTGATTCTCTAGAATATGATTCCTGTTCTTTTGGTGTGACCAAGTCCTTTTGAATAATCTTTGTTAGGAGAAAATATTAATTTTTTGTAGAAACATAATAATGGATGAAACTCTACACATTGTTAAGTATATTTTTTATTTTTTTATTATATGTAGTAAATTAATTCATAAAATTATATAAATGAAATTAAAATAACATTGTCAGTTTACATTTCATACTGGGTTATCAATGACCGCTTAACACATCAGAAGTATGTGATTTTATTGTGGATAACTTTTCCATATCATGTTTTTTGTCACTCTGCATCAGAACATAGTGGTTTGTTTTCTCTTCCATATACATGTTTTCTAAAATGGAATCCTAGTATAGGTTATCTTAGGTAACATTTATGTTTAATTTTCTTTCATTTAAATGGATAGTTTTATTGACTCTTTTTCCCATGTGGTTGATCAAATGAATTTTCCAAGCCCAATTTTAAAAATGCGAGTATTAATTTCCCAAAAGGGGAGAAGGATGTAACATCATAGGTAAATAAAGAACATGACATTTTTCATATTTATTAATATTTCTGATTTAAATATTAATTTAACTTAAATGTGGACTCTATGTTTGATGGCGTACCTGATATACGACAACAGGTTTCATTGAAATATTATGTTGCACACTGAAAATATAATATTATTATTTTAAATGGCAATTAATGCCTAGCCTTTATAATGGTGGGATTAAATAAAACTAAAAAATATGATTATTCATGTTTGTTGAATATTTATAATTTTATCCTATAAAATTTAGAGGGTTAATATAAGTATAGAATTGGATTTTAATCATAAATACTCTAATATTCACTAAAAGGTCGACTTACTGCCTTTTAATGGAGAACCCTCATTAAATAATGTTTTTGTAACATTTATATGTTCTATTTTATAAAATAAAATTCTTCATTAGAATCAGGACACCAAAATTTACGTTGGATGAAATTTTGGTATTTTTCTGATAATGTTCATTTTTAATCAATAGTGAAAAATATTATATTTTAATTCAAAAGTGACTTTTAATCTAATATATTTATATGGTTAGATTATATTATTAATTTTTTATAATGTTTAATAATAATATATTATTACCATTCAATCCAATGTTGGAAATTTTAATTAATTTCAATTATAAATTGGACATAAAAAAGTGTCAATCTTTTTATTGTTATTATTTCTTAAAAACACACTTTTTGTTTTGACAGTGGGAATTAATTTTAAATTACTTTTTCCCCTTCTGTTATATGAATATGGAAAAGTGAATTACTTATTTAAAATCAATAGTTACAAATTGTGTAAATAGGTTACTTTTATTTTTATACATTTTTAATATTTACATCAGTAAATATTTTTATTTACCATGATTAATGGGTAAATTTAACAAATAAGGGTAAAATATAATATTATAATAATGTAAATTACAATAAAATTTGTCTTAATCCTATTGGATGATGTATATACAACCATGGGAATCCTTGGGTCTAATTTGGGACCCAATGGGGCCACATGGGAGTAATAAGGAAACTACATTAATAAATTTTAAGTAAAGACAAGAATGACATAAACAAATATCTTTTAGTAAATAAATTTTTACATAAAGTTATATATGTTATCCTTAAGACTATAAATATTTTTGGAAAAGTTAAATATATTTCCTACATCATGGTATTTTTTTTAATAATTTTTACGCCTAAAAAAATTAAATTATTTATGACACAACAATGATGAAATATTTACCTCATTAATAAGTGATTTAAATAAATAAGAATATAAATATTAAAACAATATCCAAATCATGTAAAATTTTTATTTGAGGTTTTTATTTAGACCATGATTCATCTTCACATTGAATTTAATGATTAGTTTAACTTTTTCAACTGAATATGAGGTTATAATAAAATAATTGTTTCAAACATTCCTAAAGAGCCCCTCCTTTGCCTTATAAAATGCCCTCACTTATAACAAATAATAGACACATATCAAGCCATTTTTTGTCAAATATATTCCCAATTACACTCCCTAAATCCCTATCCTCCTCCTACAAGAATCCTTAGCTTAGAAATAAGTCACTTCAAGAAAACCTTTTGGTTCAAACCAAAGGGAGTTACTGGATTTACAGGTAACATCTTCTCTTAAGTTCTTTTATTTTATTTTACTTCTACAACCCCCTAAAATATTTTTATTCCTTTATTTAATGACAAAAGAAGTATAATAAATATAATAAGATCTTTTTATGAGAATTATTTGAACTACACTTACACACATCTCCATCTAATGGGTAAAGAACATAATATTTCTGGGATTGGAAACTGACACCTCAAGAAATGATGATTGTTAAATTAACTCATACTACCTCTCATGGTGGCTATTATGGTGGAAATTTATATATATTTATGATATAAATTATTTTTATGTTTTCTTTGTTCTTCTATATTTTTTATTTATAGGATACCTTTATGGTTTCCATAATGGGTAAACGTGATAATTTCATTTTAGAAGTGCGGACTACCTCCCCTTCAAAGTGATATGACTCATTAGTGCCTTATGTTGGATGTATAATGGATTTTGTTAATGATATTATATATTATACTATACTTTAATTATAATATAACTATGTATAATTATGTTTTAACTCCATTAAAGTACGAAATAGAAATGAATGTTGAGTTCATGCGTACGTATGACTTACCGTTTCCATGAACAGTGCATTTCATTTCATATCTCCAAATGTTATGTACTATTATATATAAATATATATACATGATATATATTATTTATGTGATATCTAAAAAATTAATATAATTCTGGAGATAATGGAGTTTTTACCACATGGAAAAATTGTAATTATAACAAGTTCATTTTTAACTCAAAATCTGAACATCGACAAAATGTCCGATATGAACTCAAATAATTAACTACATTTTACTGAAAGGTAACAAGTGATATAAAAGTTATAATAATCATTAAAAGGTTATGAAGCACATATAAATTTACTTTAGTTTATTATTCAGGAAGAACAAGGAAGATACAATTCATGTTGGACATGAGGTAAGTGATTTCTTATCTCACTTTTAATTCCATGACATTTCCATTGTTCACCACTTATTTATTTAATATTGTGTATTTTGTACTGAAATTTGATATATAATCTCATGATTATATTTATATTAATGGTATTATGTGATTAATTTGGTGGTTATTATGTTTTTCTCATATGAATCGATTGATTACAATGTGGTAATGTTTTTTCATCTCACTTTTTATTCTCTTGAGATTAATGCTATATTAGCAACTATTTATTTTTTTATGGTGAATGTACTTCCCATGATTTTATTTTTTGTGTAATATAATTTAATTTATGGGTATTTACATATTCATTCTACGATCATTATTTCATGGGGTGTATGTTTTGTCAGTTACAATTTCAGAAATAGAACCTTTCACCCTCCTCTTTTTAAAATACTTATTTTTGTTATGACTTTTAATTTTCATCTTATTATGTTGGGATATGTTCTTATATATCATTATAAAATTAAATTTTATTTCCAAGTGATGATATATAATTTTTCTCTCTCATTAACATATTTTCTAAATTTTAAAGTATTGGTGTTAGGGTGTCGAATTTCTATAAGAAAACATCTTAACCCAATTTCAATTTTTTTATTAAACATCTACTTCTTGATTATGTCAGGCTATGAATATGTGTGAATAACCTCTGATTGTTTTACACTTAATATCCACTTATATTGAGTGTACTTATATTTTTCACACATAATAATATAATTTATTTATCATTAATCTAAGGATAACTTCTTTATAAGGCATTTCGTCACAATTTACATTTCAATTGAGAAATCATTGTTGATATGAACCAATTCACTCTTATATGGTATATATATTGTCTTTTAACATATTATATCTAGAATACAGTTATTCTTAAGATATTATTAAGTTCGGATTAAAGGTTATTCCTCAATTATTTGTATTTTTTGATTTCTTATTTTGTCAAAAACTCTTTAACTAAAATGTCATTTTTAATGTTTTAAATGTTTATTATTATAAATCTTTCACATAAATGACCATGTTTTAAAAATGGTGTTATGGATTTATTCAAATTAAAATGAATGTTTTGAAATATAAATTTCATTCAAATGCTTCAAAGTGGTATGTGACACTTTGAATCAATAATATTTTTGTTTAATATTTTAAATGGTTTGGAAAATGGTTTGATAAAAGCTTTGATTTTTTCAATACTTTGAAATGACATATTGTGATTGAAATGTGAAAATGGTATCATTCCATTATGTTTGTTTTATGGGTTGTGAATATTTTATGGCTATTGGTCATTATTTATGTATCTGTGTGGTTCTGTGATAAACCTAGGGCGGGTGAGCACGAGATAGCTCTCCAATGCATTGGGTAACATGACAGAGGTAAACGTGAATGTTTCTCCTATGAGATTTGGGGAATATACTATGTTAGGTAATCCAAATGTGACTCCATGTGTAGTTGTGATGTCTACAATGCATGTTTGATATAGATTCCACAAGTTATCTTTATGATTTATGATCTTATGATTTTAGGAGTTATGTTATAATTGAAAAGTATCGGTTTCATTGATTTGTATTTATTGACGGGTTAATGTTTCCATTCCTTATTTTATAACCCTTACTGATATTATTATGCTCATTCTATGTTTTGAAACGTTTTCCACCAGACATAATGATGAATATGGTCAAGGATGGGATCAAGGAAAATTCATGCTCTCTAAAACATGTAACTAGACATGTTTCTTTTTATGAGATTATATTTTAAAAAATGGATACGGAGAAGTAGTGTCTACCTTTAATTTTCAAGTTTATATGTAATATTTAAGGCGTAATTATCTATAACTCTAAACCTGAAAATATCCTCAATGTAAATTATTCATTTAATTCAAGATTATGTAATGTTTATGTCTATGTCCTTACAGTTTCTATCAAAGGTCGGTTTAGACAAATTATGGGATTAAGAGTTTTTGTATGAAACATGGTTAGTCTCTATGTCTACACATTAAGTTAAATCCTTATTTTTTTAAAAAATTTAGACAAATGAAAGCATGTTACAAATGAATGGTGGAGGATCTCGAACGACATTTCTATCTCTTCTGGATCACATTCTTGAAATAATTATTGCAAAGTCATGTTCGGATGATTTTGAAACTTTTTATATTATACAACTCACTTGCAAGAAATTGTTTGAGATATCAAAATCCTCCACTATACCCCGATATCATCGTGGATAATGGGTTGTATTTAATTGAATCTTATTTTTACAAAATTCTTATATTTTATAGAATGTTAAATAATTTCAAGGAATTTTCAAATATTTTACCTTATCACAAATTTGAAAGCATATTATGATTTTGAAAAAGGTGCTGAAGAAGGAGACTCTTGCACATCCAATTTATATTTGATTTTAAAATATATTCTCCCAGCACATACTAATGTTATTGAAAGTTTCAACTCAAACAAAATCTGACTATTTTATAAAATTCATGTTTTATTATATGTTTTGAAATTATATGTCATACATGAGTATTTTCAAAAACTATTTATTTTCTGTGAAAACCCTTATGACCCATGTTGTACAAGGTGTATTTCGATGATGGAAGAAAATGATTTTGAAGGATATTTAAATCATTGTTGCAATGCATGGACCTTCTACCTACATGAACAAGATAATGATGAAAACAAGTGGACACCATGATCAAGGTATGGTGTTCATTATTCTAGGGATCATTCCATTTTATTATATGGTGGTGAAATTAAGAAAATGACAATATATATAAGGCATCAAGAATTAAGATGTGGAGATCATAATGATTTGGGATGAAAATGAGAGATATAAGGAAACCATTGAGGTTTAAACATGTTGGGGTTTTTTTGAATTTTATAAAAAGGACAACACGAAGATCGTGTGACAACCCATCGCGTCAGACAAAGTTGCGGGAATTGTACCCACAACTAAAGTGCGCTTGGTTTTTATCGCCTACCACTAGACTATGTGAAGTTCCTCGTTAGTATGACTTATTGATTTTAGTTAAATTATTTTATGGATCAAGAATACGTTTATTTTTGGGGTATTTTGTTTTTTTAAATGGATATACATAATATAGGAAAATGATTTGGTGATTATGTAATAAATGTTATTTTGGAAGACATTATCTCTTTTGGAGAACACTATATTCTTAAGAAAAATAGAATACTATGGAATTTCATTTGTAGAGTACTGATTGAAATATTATTTTGGAATATTATCAGTTTTTATTTTGTACATATATTTATTTGGGTTATTTAGGGGAATGATTATCCTATCATATAGAATATATGATTTGGTTAATTATGATTCAGTATGAGACTTTAAGAGTAGTCTATGTTTTTAGAGTTAAATGATATTATATACTATAGAAGACTATGTGATTAAATCATTATATGATTTGGTTTTCAATTTTATTTTTGATTTTTTTGAAACATTTTAAGGACAATTGACTATTTAATTGTCTTTCTTGAACTTTGGGTAATTTATGTTATAAATAATTACCCTTTTGGGGATTATATGATCTTGTACTAACAATTTTGGTTTTAGTTGATGTCTAAAGAGAAGGGAAATATACAGTTCTTCTTTATTGGGTTATTTGATTATCTAGAATATGATTATTGTGATTTTGATATGACCAAGTACTTTTGAATAATCTTTGTTTGGAGAAAATATTAGTTTTTGACAGAAACTTATTAAAGGATGAAACTCTATTTGATCTTAAGTATAGTTTCTTATGTTCTTACTATATGTAGTAAATGAATTCATAAAATTATAAAAAGGAACATAAAACAAGAACATTGTCAGTTTATTTTTCCTAATGGGTTATCAATGACCGTTTAACATATCACATGTTTGTGATTTTCTGGTGGTTAAATTTTTCGTAATCATGTTTTCTATCACTATCCATCAGAACATGATGGTTTTTTTCACTTCAATATCCAGGTTCTCCTACATGGATTATTAGTATAGGTTATCTCATGTCATGTTTTTGTTTCTATTTCTTTCTTTTAATGTGATATTTTTGTTGACTCTTTTTCCCATGTGGGACCTTAAATGATGTTTCTAAGCCGAATTTTAAAATAGCGAGGATGCAATTCCTAAAAGGGGGGAAGGATGTAACATTCCAGGTAAATATAAAACATGAAAATTTTCATATTTTTTAATATTTATGAATTCAATATTAATTTTACTTTAAATGGGATGCTATGTTCGATGGTGTACCTAATATGCAACAACAAGTTTCTATGAAATATTACGTAGCACACGAACAATATAATAATATTATTTTAAATGGTAGTTAACTCCTAGCTGTTATAATGGTGGGAATAAATATAACTAACATAAATAAGATTATTCCTATTTGTTAAATATTTATTCATTTATCTAATAGAAGTTAGAGGCTTCAAATAAGTAAATAATTTTATTTTAAGCATAAATACTCTAATATTCACTAAAAGTTCAATTTACCACCATTTAATTCCAATCCCTCATTAAATCTAGTTTTTAAACTTTTATATGTTCTATTTGATGAAATTAAATTCTTCTTTTAAATCGGGACACCAAAATTTACATTGGATAAATTTTGGTATTTTTCTAATAATGTCCAATTTTTAATGAATAGTGAAAAATACAATATTTTAATACATAAGTTCCTTTTAATATAATATATTTATATGGTTAGAATATCTTTTTAATTGGTTATAAAGTGTAATTAGAATATATTTTTAACTGTTAATCCAATTTTGGACATCATAATTAATTTCACATTGAAATTGGACATAAACAAGTGTCAATTTTTTATAGTTATTATTTCCTAAAAACACGCTTTTTGTTTTGATAGCGGGAATTAATTTTAAATTAATTTCCGCTACTTTTGTGTTTCGAATTTCGGAAAATGGATTCCATATTTTTAATCATTAGGTAAAAATAGTTTAAATAAAAATCTTTTATTTTTAAAATTTTTAAATATTTACTTCAATAAATATTTTATTTAACATGATTAAAGGGTAAATATAATAAATAAGGGTAAAATATAATATAATATTAATATTAAATTACTGTAACATTTTCATAATCTGATTGGCTAATACATATCAGACCATGTGAATCCTTGGGTCGAATTTGGGACCCCATGGAGCCACATGGGAGTAATAATGACACTTTATATTAATTAATTTAACGTTAAGACAAAAATGACATAATAAAAAATCTTTTAGTAAATCAATTTTTATATAGAGTTATAAAAGTTATCATTTTGACTATAAATATTTTTGGGAAAGATAAAAATATTTCCTACATCAAGGTATTTTTTTTAATTTTTGGAAATCATCTAAATTAAATTATTTATGACACAATAATGATGCAATATTTACCTCATTAATAAATTATTTTAATAAATAAGATTATAAATATTAAAACAATATCCCAAACCTGTATAATTCTAATTGGATGATTTTATTTAGACCATGAGTCATCAAAAAGTTGAATTTAATGTTTCTTTGACCTTTTGAAACCGATGTTGAGTTTATAATAAAATAATTGTTTCAAACATTCCTAAAGATCCCCTCCCCTCCCTTATAAAAATCCCTCACTTCTAACCAATTCCACACACCTCTCAAGCCTTTCGGCTAGTCCAAGCTATACCCAATTAATATCCCTACATACCTATCTGCCTCCTCCTAAAATCTTTACCTTAGGAAGAAGGCACTTCATGAACCCCCTTTTGGTTCATTCCAAATGGATTTTCCAGATTTAAATGTGAGGTACTCTCTTAAGTTCTTTTGTTTTATTTTACTTCTCCAACCCCATAAAAACTTTTTATTGCTTTATTTTATAAAAACACCAGTATCATCAATATAATAGGATTTTGTTATAAGATGGATTCAAAATAAACTTAAGCACACCTCCATTTAATGGGTAAAGAACATAATGTTTCTGTGGATGGAAAACTAACGCCTCACGAAATGATGATGTTCAATTAAATCATAACGCCTATCATGGTGGAAATTATTATGGAACTATATTTATATATTATATATATTATGTTTATGTTTTTTTATGATTCTTTATTTTTCATTTACTACTTACCTTGATTGTTTCCATGATGGGTAAACGTGATAATTTCATTTTAGGAAGTGCAGACTACCGTCCCTCAAAGTGATATGACTCCTTAATGACTTATGTGGGATCTATAAAGAATGTATTTAATGATATAATATATGATATAATCATTTAATTATAAAATACATATGTATCATTATGTTATAATACCATAAAAGTGCGAAATAGAAATGAAAGTAGCATTCATGCGTTCATACGGCTTACTGTCTCCATGAACGATGCATATCATTTCTTATCTTCCAATGATATGTAATATTATAAATACATATATATACTGGATATATATGACTTTTATGATATATAAACAATTAATATCATTTTGCAGATAATGGAGTTTTGACCACATGGACAACTTGTAATTATAAAAAGTTCATTTTTAACTCAAATTCCGAACATCAACAAAATGTTCGATATGAACTAAAATAATTAACTACCTATTATTGCATGGTAATAAGTGATATAAAATTAATAATAAAAATTAAAAATTTAATTAATGAAGTAAAAATTAAATTTATATTTTCATTCGGGAAGAACAAGGAACATACAAGTCAAGTTGGACACAAGGTAAGTGATTTCATATCTCACATTTAATTCTGTGATATTTCCATTGTTCACCACTTATTTATTTCATGTGGTGTATGTTTTACTGACATATGATATATAATATCATGCTTATATTTATATTCATGGTATTATGTGATTCCTTTTGTGTTTGTTTACTATTTCACGTACGACTCGATTGATTACAACATAGTAATGTTTTTTCATCTCACATTTTTTCCTGTGAGATTCATGCAATATTTGACACTATTTCATTTTTTATGGTGGATGTAATTCCAATTATTGTATTCTTTGTGTAATATACATTAATTTTTGGGTATTCACATATTCATTGTTCGATGTTTCTTTCATGGGGAGTATGTTTCGTAAGATACCATATCAATAAGGGAACCTTCCACCCTCATCTTTTTGAATGAATTCTTTTTGTTATATCATTTAATTTACATATTATTATAATGTGATATGTTCTTATATATCATTATTGATGTAAATTTTATGACCAAGTTATGACATATCCCTTTATTTCTCATCAACTTATTTTCTAAATTTTAATGTGATGATGTTAGGCTGTTGAATTTCTGTAACAAACTTCTTAACCCAATTTCAATTTTTGGGTTAAACTTATACTTCTTAATTATGTTGTACTATGAATATGTGTGAATAACCTATGATTTTTTTACACTTAATATTCACTTATATTGGGGTTTTTATATTTTTTCACACATAATTATGTAATTTATTTATCCTTAATCTAAGGATACCTTGTTTATATGGGATTTCATCTAAATTTATTTTTCCATTGAGACTTCATTGTTGATATGCACCAATTCACTCTTATATGGTGTATATAATATCCTTTGGAATATAATATCATGAATAACATTATTCGCATGATATTATTAAGTTCTGATTAAATTTTATTCCTCAATTATTTGTATTATAGGATCTCTAATTTTGTTAAAAACTCTTTAACTAAATTATAGTTTTAAATGTTTTAATGGTTTATTTATCTAAATATTTCACATTAATGTACATGTTTTAAGAATAGTTTTAAGGATTTATTAATCTAGAAATTAATGTTTTGAAATTGAAATTTCTTTCAAAATCATCAATGTTGTATGGTACACTTTGATTCAAATATATCTTTATTTAATATTTTCTATGGTTTTAAAAATGGATTGATAAAAGATTTAATTTTTTCAATATTTAAAAATCTTATATTGTGATTGCAATGTAGAAATGTTATATTTACCTTATGTTTTTTATGGTTTATGAATATGTTTTGGCTACTGGGCATTGTTTATGTATACGGGTGGTTCTGTGATAAACCTAGGTCGGGGGATCCTGAGATAGCTCTTCAATGTATTGGGTAACGTAATGGATGTAAACGTGAATGTTTTTCCTAAGAGATTTAGTGAATATACTGTGTTGGGAATTCCAAATGTGACTCCCTAGGTAGCTATGATAGCTATAATATATGTTTGATATGGATTCCAAAAGTTAATTTTATGATTAATGATCTTATTATTTCATGAGGAATGTTATAATAGAAAAGTATTGGTTTCATTGATTTCTATTTATTGTCGGGTTAATGTTTCCTTTCCGAATTTTATAACCCTTACCGAGTTTTTTATGCTCATATCATGTTTTGAAATGTTTTCCATAGGACATAAAGATGAATAGGGTCAAGGATGGTATCATGGAAAAGACATGTTGTCTAAAACATGGAACTAGACATGTTTCATTTTAAGAGTTTATATTCTAAGGAAATGGATACGTAGTAGTAGTGTATACTAGTAATTTTCATGTTGATCTGTAATAATTATACCCTAATTCTATAAAACTCTAAACCAGAAAAGATCATCAATTTAAATTATCCATTTAATTCTAGATTATGTATTTTTTAAGGTCGGGACCTTATAGTTGGTATCAGAGGACATTTTAGAAAACATTAAAGATTATGAGTTTTTGTTTGACATATTGTTAGCCTCTATTTCTACTCATTAAGTTAAATCCTTATTTTTTGAAAATTTTTCCAATCATGGAAAGTATGTTACAAATTGAATGAGGATGATCTCAAACAAAAATCCAATCTCTTCCTGGTGAGTTTCTTGCAATAATTATTGCAATGTCATGTTCGGATGATTGTGATGATTTTTCTAACATACAACTCACTTACAAGAAATTTTTTGAGATATAAAACACCTCCACTTTACCCTTATATCATCGTGGATCATGAGTTGTATTTAATGAAATCCTATTTTCACAAAATTCTCATATTTTCAGGATCGGTAAATATATTTTCAAGGAATTTTCAAATATTTCACCTTATTAGAAGATTTTGAAGCATATTGTTATTTTGAAAAAGGTGCTGAAGAAGGAGACACTTGCACAACCTATTTATATTTGATTTTAAAATATATTCTCCCATCAGATACATATGGTATTGAATGTTTCGACTCAAACAAAGTATTAAAGTTTCATAAAAATCAAGTTTTATCAGATGTTTTGAAATTATATGTCATACATGATTATTTTCCAAAAATATTTTTTATGTGAACACCTTTATGACCCAAGTTGTACAAGGTTTATTTGGATGAAGGAAGAAAATGATTTTTAGGGATCTCTAAATCATTTTTACAATTCATGGACTTTCTACCTACATGAATAAGATAACGATGAAACCAGGTGGACACCATGATCATGGTATGGTGTTATTTATTCTGGGGATCATCTCATTTTATCATATGGTGGTGAAATTAAAAACAATTGACAATATATATCAGACATCAAAATAAATATGTGGAGATCATAAAGTTTTGGGATGAAAATGAGAGGTATAAGAAAACCATTTAGGTTAAAACATATTAGCGTTATTTTTGAATTATATAAAAAAGAAAACATGCAGACCTTCTGACAACCTATCACTTTGGACAAATCTACGAGAATCAAACCCACAACCAAAGTGCGATTACAATTTATCGATGACCACTAGACTATGTGAAGTCCATGGTTAGTACGACTTATTTATTATAGTTAAATAATTCTATGGATCAATAATAAGTTGATTTTTGGGTGTTATGTCTTTCCAAATGAATATCCTTAATATAGGAAAATGATTTTGTGTTTATGTGATAAATGTTATTTTGGAAGAATTTATATCTTTTGGGGAACACTATATGCATAAGAAAAATATAATACTATGTGATTTCATTTGTGGAGTAGTGATTGATATTTTATTTTGGAAGAATATCTGTTTTCATTGTGTACATATAGAGATTTGGGTTATTTATGGAAATGGTTAACCTATCATAGAGAATATTTGATTTGGTTAATTATGCATCAGTATGAGACATTATGAGTAGTCTATATTTTTGGAGATAAATGTTAAGATTTACTGTGGAAGACTATGTTATTAAATCCTTCCATGTTTTGGGTTTCAATTTTACTTTGGATTATTTTGATTAATTTGAAGGAAAATTGTTTATTGAATGGTATTTCTTGAACTTTGGGAACTTTATATTATAAATTACTAGTACCTTTCACATGCATTCGCACGGCGCTATAATTCAAATCTGATTTTCAAAAGTGTTTTAATAGTTAGAGTAGTTGATAATTAAAGTTACTTAAAATATGATAAACATCGAGCTATAGTGATATATTATTGTAAAAAGAAATGAAAAATAACAACATTTATTTTAAAATATATATGAAAATGAATGAAAATGAAATAACATGATATAAAATGATTCTGAAAAACAAGATGTATCATTAAGAATTTGATGTAGTGTCTTTAATCTATAATCATCATATGTAAATATCATTTCATAATTTGAGAGAAGGATTAAATTGGAATGTATAAAAAATAACTGAAATATGTAAATGAAGTGATGAATAATGGCCTCAAAAATATATTGATGGAGCAGTGGAGGAAAAGGTAGAGGTATAATAGGAGTCATAGGTGGAGGTAGATGCAGAGTCGAAATCCAATGCATAGGAGGAGGTGGAGGCCAATGAAGAGGATCCACCTGGGGAGGGGGATTGTCAATATATCATTAAATTCATAAAGAGTTTATTGACCATTAAGAAAACATCTATTGTTGTAAAGAAGACATTTCAAGATAGAAATAATATTTCATAAAGAGGAGCATCTGAAAAAATATGATTGTAAATAAACTAATATATCTCAATTTCTATGAAAAATAACTTCTGGACTACTTATTATGAATCAAAATTCTATGAACTAATCCAAAACCAAACTAAAATACAACACTAACACATGAAATTACTATAATAAAGACTCTATTTTCCCAATATTCTTAATCTTGTTAGATTTTAGTAAGATAAATCAACTGTAATTCATTTTTCAAATCAAATGTAATGAATACATCATTGCACAGCTATTGAGTTTGGTCCCGAGTACAACTCATCCAAAGAATCATTACAAATTTAATAAAAATAACTAAATGAGCACAGAAAGGCAGCATCCGCATTGTGGTCTCTGCAATATACATCGAGCTATTATTTGAACCAATGGATCTTTGTAGGAGCCTTCATTAAAACTCTATGATCCAAACCTTCACTGAAGGAAAATTATGATCTGAAAATGGAAATAGTGATATTCTGTAATGAAATGAATTTAATGATGTGTTCCATGAATATCAAAATGACAATTCATTGGATAATAAATTGTTAACATATGAACACTTCAATGGAAATTTAGATACAATAGGGTGTTTGGTGCATTTACTAGGTTTAATTTTCACCTGGAACATTGAAGCCATCTATTGAAATTCCCATCATGGTGACACATATCCCATTATAAATAAGATATTTCCACACCATTTTAGTGGTAGTGAGCAACTAATGTATTCTCCAAGTCTCCTTGGGATAGGGTAAGATGACATTTTTGTTAACATTAGGTTCTATTTTGTTGCATGCACATTGTTTTCATCAAAGAACCTATACATATTAAAACAACTATGTGAAATGGTGTTGAATAATCTACCTATATACTGGAAAATGATAACAAAAACACCAATACAATTAATCTACAAAAATACACTATATTTTAACTGGAAGTTTACCTATATTTTTAATTCAATGAATTTTCTAACATTAGGGTGTGTTTCTTAACATTATGTATCTATTTGTATGCATGATCCATGTTTCCACAGAAGTACATATAAAAAAATTAAGTGAAATGGTGTTGGAAAATCTGTGTATATGTTGGAAAATGATAATGAAAACACCCATATAGGTAATCTACAACACAAACATTATATTTTAACAGTCATTGTACATAAATTTTTCATTGATTGAATTTTCTATCATTGTGGTGAGTTTAACATATGGTTCTATTTGGATGCATGTGCTTTGTTTTCACAAAAGTACCTATAAATAATAATAAATATTCTGTGAAATGATGTTGGGAAATCATCCTATATGCTGAAAAATGACAACAAACACACCCATACAATCATTCTACAACATAGAACACATGAAAACTGATAACAAACACACCCAGTAGTAGAGTCAAGTATACACATAATAGGGAGTACATTCGTGTTCTTTGTACTATCAAAAAACCCATGCGGAATTCTGATACTACCCCTACCTCCTAAGTAGCAGGTAATGCATCTATATTGGAATTTAATGGTTTTTAATATCTATTCTCCCCATCAAACCATGCTGATCAGGTGGTGTAGAATGAACAAGATTCTATTGAACTTAAAGACACCCCCCAAAAAAATTTCTTTTCAAGGGTATAGATTTCACCAGGTGATGTGAAGGATGTTTGAAAATAGTAAGTCAAATGGATAACTCCTTTTAAACCATTGGTTTTATCTCATGTATTCTACACTAATGATATAGAAATATCAAGATATATATCATTGAATTTTTCTAAATTATAAATGTAATTTTTTATAATTTTGAAAATTGAAATATATTCATACACTTAAAAGAATATGAAGTGCATGGTAAAGATAAATTAAGTATCGTGTTATAAAGAATCATTATAGAAGTCCTATAGTAATTTTATCAATAGGATAAAATAAATAACGTGACTAATTAATAAGTCTTGATTCTTTATAATAAATTGCTTATAGATGAATATCATATGCAAATAATTATGTGTGTGATTAACTATATAAATGGTTTTGAAAAGATTTGATTTCGTTTCCAAATGGGTGAGAATAGAAAATCAATTAATAAAAATGATCTTGAAATCCATTTTTAGTAATGCCTAAAGTACATATTGTATACCGACTGGACCAATGTCTGAACAACAAATGGATTGGTTATTCCATTGAATATACTCTTTGAACTAAAAATGGATTTTTTAGTCCATTGAATAGTCAAAATGCATGTTCATTTTAATTAGTTCATACTTAATGTACTGAAATTTTCTGAACTGAAAAAATTATAGTTCATTTTCTTATTCATTACTGCATATATACGTTTCGTGGTAAGACACATGACGTGCATGTAACATCCAATATTTACAATTAGACCAAATGAAACCCATATTTTTAAATCATTTAATTTAATACAGTACCTGAAAACCTAAAATAAGAAGTATCATGTTTTCATACCAATATATATTAGATCAAATTCTACAACATATAGTGTATCTTAAATTCCTGCAACAATTTTATCTGCAACAAAAAATAGATAATGTGACAAAAAGATATGTAATTATTAAATAGAAAAAAATATCTATAAATGAATATCATGTGAAACTAATTATGTGTCTAATTGAATCTACTATTAGTTTTGAAAAGAATGGATTCAGGTTCTATATTAGTGAGAACAAAAACTCAATTACTAAAAATGGATTAAAAAATTAATTTTTAGTACTATATGAACTGCATATTGTATACATAACCAAATACTATCTGAACAACAAATGGATTGGTTAGTCCATTGAGAAGATTTTTTGAACTAAAAATGGATTGGTTAGTATGTTTAATAGAAAAAATTCATGTTCATTTTCCATAATTCATTATTAAAGTAATGAAAATTTCTGAACAAACAAAATGAAAGTTCAATTTAATATTCAGTACATCATATTTAAACTAACAAACTACTATGTGAACTGAATAATTTGGTGAAATTATAATGAACATGCATTGTATATGAACTAACCTAATGGACTAACCAATCCATTTATGGAATAATTACATTGTTAACAAGATTTAATGAAAATTGAAATTCATTTTTTTAGTTCACTCACAGTGAATATCATCTTTTGTTTGGCCCCAACCATTTTTTGGTCCAACACAGACTATATATTCATTTAGTTGTCACACACCTCCTGTATTGAAGATGAAAATTATACTTCCAAGCCTACCAATTATACCAACATAACCCTATACTTTTCCTTCATTTCACAAAATATTATACTTTAAACAATGTGCATGTATGATAGCCATCGAAATGGAGATTCTGTTATGTAAAAAGAGACTTCTTTGATCTAGAAATGAAAAACTAACCAGTTGTATTGGTAAATTAGGATCAGAAACAAGAAAGAGGTAGATCTTAAATCATTTCAGGAATGTTGTTCTTATTGATAACCTGATTCTTCAGTTTCTGCATTGAATAATTACATAATTATACAGGAGAATAAAACTGAAAAGGATGGTAATGGATATAAGAACTTGTGTCAATTGGTTTGGTACGGGCCTTCTGACTACATTAAATGCATCTAAGAAATTAAATCGGATGAGGAAGATGACAAACCAGCTTTCCCATCTTGATGACAATGTATGGATAGTTTGGGAGAAAATATTAAATGGATAGTTTGATGCCCTTCTTTACCCAACCCCAAAGGAGACCCATGAGGCTCTTCATCACGGATGTCAGTCAGACAGTGGGGGAGGTTTTAAGCTCTTTCCCTACCATCCCATCAAATCAGTCAGTAGGATAAATTATTTTATATAGAGAATGAAAACGGAAATTAAACTTTACAAAAAATGTGTATAACATAATTTTTTTCATCAGACCATATTCCCAGGTAGCACCTGCAAGAACAGAAACATCCTTATATAAAATTCCCAATTTTTTGTACCCAAAAAACTGGATCGTTAGATCAACCATAACTAAATTATTGATTTTCTTAAAGAACAAATATTCTTTATCATGTACAGCTTCATGATACCAGGAATGGACTCTGTTGTGTTGATAATTTCCTTTGCATAATGGATGTGACGAAATTAATTACCTGGAAGTAGTAGTATTCCACATGACATCCTTGATTCAATATAGGTCAGGGGCATTTTCTCTGTTCCAAATAGCAGCATCACCAGTTTCCCTACAAAACAGAAGATATATATTCATTAACATACCAATTGTTATGTATACCAATCGTTAACTAAAACTTGTATGTCCATATTTATTTGTGAAATCGGAATCATTACAAATAATTGTTCTTGTAGCAGAATAAAGATATTTCCATAAAAATATGAAATGTATTACCCCATAATGATATTCCTTACCATTCCATAACCGATATGTAGCTTTCCTACAATGTGAGATTGAGTTCTCTTAGTACCAGCATTTCCCACAAGAAAAGATCAACTGATCTCACAAAGAGACTTCATTTTCTCTATAGCATGAATCAATATTTTTTCATTATATGGTTACTAAATCAACAGTGTTTTCCCAACATTAAGTACCTAAACTGTTCTCAGGAGTGGCTATACTGCAGCCACTTTTCCTCTTCATTTATGTTCTTATACATGTTCAAGGAGGTTCTTTATTTTTTTCTCTAGCATATGTAGTTGCCCTTTGTTCAGTTGAGAGTGGAGGAGGGGGTGTGAATTCAACATCTGAAGCAAAGGATTTTCACCCATGCCTAACTCTTCTATCGATAATCCATTTAGCAGAATATTAAAGAACCTGTTACACAAAGAATAAATAGAGAAAAATTTTAGTGTACTACATATTCATACTAATAACAACTGTAGCAATATAAGGTTTGATACTGGAGCATTATCATTAATATCAATGGATGGTAGAAAGTGAAGTAAAGGTGACTTAACACTACTAAAATCATTCGCTAATTCCATATATAAGGCATGGGGAAAATAGAATAAACTACTAGAAAATTTGTGTTGAAGACAACAAAAGCACTCCAAGGATGCCTCTTAAAGAGGGTGGTGGAAATCATCAAAAACATTGAAAATAAAGTAAAAACACGAACCTGGAAGTTTGTTTATTCTTCCAACAATAGTATGATTTGATCTTTAACAGGCATTTGAGGTGTTGGATAGCTTTTTTTCTACCTATAAAACACAAAAAATAGGTTATTAAATATTAATATAACTAAAGGAACTAAAAGAAAAGATAAGTGACAATATTTTTAGGGTTTAAAACCCCGAAAAAGTGTTTTAGTTAACCTGTCAAAAGATGGAGAGTTCCTGCTAGTCAACTCCAGTCCAATAACTGCTGTGGTCTTCTGAGTAATAACCACCACATCTTGTTTCTCCAAAAGATTCATGGTTATAAATGTAAAGTGAATAAACATTTTAATCAATCAGTTTCCTAGGGTAAAGTAGTTAAATTTTGAAGGATAGAAAAAATATAATGTATTAACAGTGAGACATCAATGATTCATTAACCCTGTTTCATAATTCATAATTATTAACTCTCATAATTCAATAATAGATGCATAATGTATAATGAAAATCATTATGGATATTAACTAATGTTGTGGTCAAATTATGATCATATTTCAGTAATGAAAAAATAGAATGCGCAGTATGGAAAACAAGATATGTAACTAATTGGAAATGATTTTTCATAAATGATAATATAGATTAAAAAATAGGATTCATGATTAAAAACAGAATATATTATGAGTTATTCTAAATAGAACAATTGTGTAAGCCGACTCATACCCAAATAAATTACATGAAATGAAGTAAATAAGTTAAAAATCATAAGTAACAACATTAATATCATGGTTAGTTATAATTTTTAAACCTGAAAAACCTAGAAAACATAAATGAAGCATAATTTAATTTAATGAAATTGATTTTAAAGAGTTACCAACAATGAAAAAAACAATTTTAAAATATTTACAAAAAATAAAGAGTCACAATGACAGAAAATAGTAGACAAGAGCAGATAATTGAGCAGTATAAAATTAAAAAAATGGAATCAGAATAATAGTTGAATCATGAGGTGAGGAGTGGGGGCGGGCATAGAGGACTATGACATCTATTTTTTGGGTTTATTGAAAACAATTCTATTATTTTTCATTGATGGTTTCACAAAACAATTAGGAGGGGGATGGAGGAATTTATCATTCATCTCATACCTCGTACCAGAGAAAATAAGACATTATCATCTCCATTCATGGCCATGACTTCGATGGAATTATAAAAATCAATAGGTTCCTACAAGGGTGAGGGGGGAGGGACATGAACCGGAGGCTCTAAAATATTATAATTCATTTTAGTGAGCACTTCACATGATTTAGAAGAAGGGGACTACATTGTTGTATGAGTCAGAGACACCAGGCGAGTGAAAGATCAATGATTCATTATCAATGTTGCATAATTCACAATTATTAATTCTCATATTGCAAAAATATATGCATAATGTACAATGGAAGACTTAATGGATATTAAATAATTTTTAGGAAAAATTATGAACATATTTCATTAATTAAAAAATAGAATGCTTTGTATGGAAAAATTGATAAGTAACTGATTGTAAATGATTTTTCATACATGATAATATAGTTGAAAAAAATAAGTTGCATGTTTACAAAAATAGAATACATTATGTATTATTCTATGTAGAACAATTCTGTATGTTGACTCATACATAAATGAATTACCTGCAATGAAGAAAAGAAGTTAAAAAGCATAAGTAACTACAATAATATCATGGAAAGTTATAATTTTTAAACCCAATGAATCTTAAAACATAAATAAAAAATAATTTAATTTTTAGAAATTTATTTTAAAAATGTAACAACAATGAAAAAAATAATTTTTACATATTTACCCGAAATAAGGAGTTACTGTGATAGAAAATAGTGGATATGAGCAGATAATTGAGCAGTAAGCAATGAAAACACTGCAATCAGAATAATAGTTGAATCATCAAGTGAGGGGTATTTAGATGTCAATTTACAGAAGAAAATATTATAAAATGAAAAAAACCATAGATAATAGGGTCAAAAGTATGATGCACTAGAAAAAAGATTTTGTAATAGAATTTAATGTTTTTGAATTCGGGGGATATAAGAATAAGATATTGAGTTGGCAACAATAATTCTAAAAAAGTATAGGCATATATGTGATCAATATTTATGTTGTTAGATTCATCCCTTTAAAAAATAATACATATGGTTGTCAAAATCAATTGATCTAAAGTAGTGGATGTAAAAAATAAATAAAAAAATAATTTCATATTTCTGTATTTTTTATTATAGGCAGAATGGAAATGAGCCAAAAAATTCATATTCCTCAATTATAATATTTGAATATAGATAAAAATCAATCAAGAGTAAAACAATATACCTGAATGGATGATAATTTAGCATTACCATATTCTATGAGTCCACTATGATTGTAATCGAATACATTTATTAAAAACATTGAAAATGACATAAAATCTGCATGATTGAAACTTCAAAATATGGGTATTGAATCAAATAAGTTACACATTCCTAAAATGGATCACACAATGATGCACTGTAAAAAATCATCATCAACCATGGAATAAACATAAATGAAGAAATATTGAGCATGAAAAAGAAGTAAAATTAGTAATTGGTGAATATACATTGCAAAAAAAAGCACTAATTTGGATAAATATGAAAATTTAGAGGTTTTCTAGGTGAAATATGTTTGTACCTATAGGGGAACCTAATGTACAGTCTGGAGGGAAATCCTAAGTGGTAGAGGCTATGAATGAAAGGGATAGACGAAGAGGATGTATAGGTAATCCTGAGCGATAACCTCGATACTATCGAGGGAAGCCCTGGAGGAGTAGAGGGGAACTGATAGATGTAGAGAGATGTTGATCGGGGAATGCAAGAACCCTAGGTCAAATGAAGGTTTAGCTCGAGTGGATGGAGAAACATAGTGAATTACATATGCAGCATCGATTTTAAAGAAATATGGACCCACAGAAGGAGCTAAACAACACCTATAATTGATGTAATTAGCGGGGGTTGATTTGAAGGATGTTGTTAGAGTTCGTGGATGACAATATTGAGTGGGAATCCATAGAGGGGTAGAGGGTAACTGGGATTTGGATGAACACAAATACTGGGGTGTGCAGGAAGCGTAGGTCAACATGGGATGTAGCGCAAGCGAAAAGAGAAATTGAGGAAACTACGTCTTGAAAAGAGAACGAGGGGAAGAAAGGGTTTCAAGCGATGGAAGATGGAAGTTACAGTGTGATGGAACCCGGAATAGAGAGGATAAGATGCACAAGTTGGAGGTGAACCCATTGGAAATTGTGAGCAGAATAGGGTTAGAGTGATAGTAACGTGGTGGACGATGAGGAAAAAAAGGCAGGAGTAGTGGAAAATGGAAACTGGGAGAGGAAATCGCGATGGGGAGGCTGATTCGAGGCGGGAGTGTGAGGGAGATAATGGAACAGAAAGGGAGTGGAGTAGGGATATGGTGGCATGTATGCGTGACACATAATCAAAATAGGATGTGGAGGATTATTAGAATGACACGGGGTAGTGGAGAATATCTTAGATTAGTATATCTATAGAATACCCTTTTTTGGGAATTATATGATCTCATACAAACCATTTTGGATTTCGTTTGTGTTTAATGTCATGGTAAATATATAGATATTTTATTTTCTATGTGATTCTCTATAACATGATTGTTGTTATTTTTATGTGAACAAGTCTTTTTGAATAATATTTGTTTGGATACAATATTAGTTTTTTGTAGAAACTTATTAATGGATAAAACTATACTTCAAGTTAAGTATATTTTCATGTGTTATTATTCTATGTAGTAAATGAATTCCTAAAATTAAGAAAAGGAACTTATAAAAATATTGTCAGTTTATGATTTCTACTAGGTTATCAATGACCACTTAACACATCACATGTTTTTAATTTATGGTGGTTAACGTTCTCCTAATCATGTTTTCTATTACTCTCCATCAAAACATGATGGTTTGTTTTTTCTTCCATATCCTTGTTTTCCTACATGGAATCCTAGTTTAGGTTATCTCAGGTAATGTTTTTGTTTATTTTTCTTTCTTTTAAAGTGATAGTTTTATTGAATCTTTTTCCAATCCAGGACATTAAATAATTTTTCTGAGCCCAATTTTAAAATTGAGAGGATGTTATTCCAAAAAGGGGGGAAGGATGTAACATCCTAGGTAAATAAAGAACTTGAATTCATTCATATTTATTAATATTTGTGAATTAAATATTAATTTTACTTTGAATGGTACTCTATGTTCAATGGCGTACCCGATATACAACAACAGGTTTCTTTGAAATCTTACATTGCACACTAATAATATAATATTATTATTTTAAATAGAGGTTAACGCCTAGCTGTTATAATGGCCTGAATAAATATAAATAATTAAATTTGATTATACATGTTTTTAAATATTTTTAAATTTACCCAATAATAGTTAGAGGCTTAAAATAAGTAAAGAATTTGATTTTAAGCATAAATACTCTAATATTCACTAAAAGGTCAATTAACTGCCTTTTACTTCCGAACCCTCCTTAAATATAGTCTTTGTCACTTTTATATGTTCTATTTGACAAAATAAAACTCTTATTTAAAATTACATCACCAAAATTTACTTTTGAGGAAATTTTGGTATTTTTTGGATACTGTTCATTTTTTAAAGAATAGTGAAAAATGCTGTATTTTAATTCAAAAGTGCCAATTAATATAATTTATTTATATGGATATATTATATTTTTAATTGTTTATAAAGTTCAATTTTAATATATTTTTACCATTTAATCAAATTTTTTACATTAGAATTAAATTCACTTTGAAATTGGATATAAATAGGTGTCAATCTTTTGATAGTTATAATTTTTTAAAAACATGCTTCTTATTTTCACAGCGGGGATTAATTTAATTTTAATTTCTACCACTTCTATATTTTTAATTTGTAAATATGGATCCATATTTGGAATTATTAGTTAAAAATTGTGTAAATACGTAACTTTTATTTTTAGACATTTTTAATATTTACATTAGTAAATATTTTATTTATCATTATTAAAGGGTAAATATATTAAATAAGCGCAAAATATAACATTATAATAATATTAAATTTATTTAACTTGTTTCCTAAAACTATTGGATCATAAATATACGACCATGGGCATCCTTGGGTCCAATTTGGTACCAAATAGAGCCACATGGTAGTAATAATGACACATTATATTAATTAATGTAAAGTAAAGACAAAAATGAAATAAACAAAATATCTTTTAGTAAACAAATATTTACATGGGGTTATATAAGTTATCCTATAGACTATAAATATTTTGTGGAATTCTAAAAATATTTCCTACGTCATGGTATTTGTTTTATAATTTTTTGACATTATATAAATTAAATTATTTATGACACAATTATGATGCAATATTTACCTCATTAATAAATGATTTAAATAAATAATATTATAAATATTAAAAAATAATCACAAACCTATTGAATTATTATTGGATGATTTTATTTCTACCATGAGTCATCTTAACATTGAATTTAATGATTAGTTTACCTTTTCAAACCGAAGATGATGTTATAATAAAATAATTGTTTCAAACATTCCTAAAGAGCCCCTCCTCTCCCTTATAAAAAGCCCTTGCATCTAAAAAATTCCACACACCTCTCAAGCCTTTTCGATCATACAAATGCTTCAGAATTAATCTCCCTACATACCTCTTCACATCCTACTAGAATCCTTACCTTAGGGTGAAGGAACTTCAAGAAACCCATTTGCTTCAAACCAAAAGGAGTTACCCGATTTAAAGGTAACGTCTTCTCTTAAGTTATTTTGTATTATTTTTATTCTCTAACCCACTAAACACTTATTATTCCCTTATTTAATAACAACACAAGTATCCTCAATAGAAAAGGATGTTTATAAGAGAAGAATTCGAACTGCACTTACTCACAACTCCATCTAATGGGTAAAAAATATTATTTTATGTGGATAGAAAACTAACGCCTCACAAAACGATGATTATTCAATTAACTCCTACTACCACTCATGGTCTCCATTATGATGGAAATTAATTTATATATAATATATATTATTTTTATGTTATCTTTATGATTCTTTATTTTTCATTTATAGCATTCCTTTATGGTTTCCATAATGGGTAAACATGATAATTTCATTTTAGGAAGTGCGGACTACCGCCCCCTCAAAGTGATATGACTCGTTAATGCCTTATGTGGGATCTAAAAAGGATGGAGTTAATGATATTTTATATAATATTATACTTTAATTATAATATACTTATGTCTCATTATGTTTTACTTCCAATAATGTACAAAATAGAAATTAAAGTAGCGTTCATGCGTACATACGACTTACCGTCTGAATGAACGGTGCATTTCATTTCTTATTTCCAAATGTTATGTACTGTTATATATATATATATATATTCAATATATATTATTTTTATGATATCTAAATAATAAATATCATTCAGGAGATAATGTATTTTAGACCACATGGACAAATTGTAATTATAACTAGTTCATTTTTAACTCAAATTCCAAACATCGGCAAAATGCCCGATATAAACTCAAATAATTAACTAAATGTTATTGCAAGGTAATAAGTGAAGTAAAATTAATAATATACATAAAAAAGGTTATTATGAAATTATAAATTAACTTTAGTTAGTTATTCAGGAATAATAAGGAACATACGAGTCATGTTGGACACGCGGTAAGTGATTTCTTATCGCACATTTAATTCTGTGAGATTTCCATTGTCCACCACTTATTTGTTGCCTGTGGTGTATTTTGTACTACAATTTGATATATAATAGAATTATTCTATTTAAATTAATGTTATTCTATGATTCATTTGGTGGTTATTAATATTTTCTCATTTGACTCGACTGATTACAATGTGGTAAGGTTTTTTCATCTCACTTTTTATTCATGTGAGATTCATGTTATATTAGACACTATTTCCTTTTGTGTTATTGATGTACTGCACATTGTTGTATTCATTGTGTAATATAAATTAATATATTGTTATTTAAATATTCATTGTCTGAACTTTCTTTCATGGGGTGTATGTTTTGTACGTTACCAAATCGGTAGGGAACCTTTAACACTCCTCTTTTGAAAAGACTTCTTTTTGTTATGTCTTCTAATTTATATCTCATTATGTTGGGATATGTTCTTATATATAAATATTGATGAAGATTTTATGTCCATGTTATGAGATATTCTTTTCTCTTTCATCAACATTTTTTCACAATTTTAATGTGACGATGTTAGGAATTTGAATTTCTGTATGAAAACTTCTTAACCCAATTTCAATTTTTGTGTTAAACATCTACTTCGTGATTATGTCGTGTTATGAATATGTTTGAAAAACCTATGATTTTTTACACTTAATATCCACATATATTTGTTTTATTTATATTTTTCACACATAATTATTTAATTTATTTATCCTTAATCAAAGGATACCTTCTTTATAAGGGATTTTGTCTCAATTTACATTTCCATTGAGACTTCATTGTTGATATTCACCAATTAAATCTTATATGATGTATATAATATCCTTTGGAATATTATATCATGAATAAATTTATTCCCGTGATATTATTATGTTTTGATTAAATGATATTCCTCAATTATTTGTATTGTTGGATCTCTTATTTTGTTAAAAACTCATTATCTAAAATATCATTTTAAATGTTTTAATGGTTTATTCTTATAAATATTTCATATTCATGTCCATGTTTTAAAAATGGTTTTAAGGATTTATTAATATGGAAATGGATGTTCTGAAATTGAAATTTCATTCAAAATCTTCAAAGTGGTATGGGACACTTTGAATCCAAAATATTTTTGTTTAATATTTTAAATGGTTTTGAAAATGGTTTGATAAAAACTTTGATTTTGTCAATATTTTGAAATGATATATTGTGACTGCAATGTGTAAATGTTATCTTGAAATTATGTTTGTTTTATAGGTTATGAATATGTTATTTCTATTGGGCATTGTTTATGTATACGGGTGGTTCCGTGATAATCCTTGGGCTGGTGAGCCCGAGATAGCTCTCCAATTCATTGGGTAACGTGATGGAGGTAAACATGAATGTTTCTCAAGAGATATTTAAGGAATATATTGTGATGGGTATTCCAAATTTGACTCCATTTGTATATATGATATCTATAATATAATATTGATAAAGATTCCACAAGTTACCTTTATGATTTATGGTCTTATGATTTCATGAGGTATGTTATAATTAAAATCTATTGGTTTCATTGATTTGTATTTATTAACGGGTTAATGTTTTATTTCCTTATTTTATATCCCTTAGTGAGCTTTTTATTCTCATCCCCTGTTTTTAAAATGTTTTCCAGGGGGCTTATTGATGAATATGGTCAAGGATGGGATCTTGGAAAAGTCGTTCTGTCTAAAACCTAGAACTAGACATTTTCCATTCTAAGAGTTTATATTTTATAAAAAATGGATACTGAGTGGTAGTGTCTAACATTAATTATCTAGTTGATGTGTAATGGTTATTCCCTAATTCTCTAAAACTCTAAACCTAAAATGATACTCAATGTAAATTATTCATTTAATTCAATATTATTTAATTTTTAAGGTCGGGTCCTTACACCTTCATTTATAATAAATTAGAATTCCAAATGAGAAAATCACCTCATGAATGAATATACAATTTTCTGATAAAATTTATGTTTGAAATTTTTACTTATTGATGATTTATCATAATCCTCTTATTTTTCTTATAGTGATGTTATTTCAAAAAAATAACATTGAAGTCACCATTATAGAGTTTTATTAATTTGTGTTTCTGGATATGGTTTCATTTTATCATGCTACGATAAATTAAAATGTTAATAATGTTATATTTGATTATTTCATAACATTAATAACATAACAATAAGGCAAAAATCTGATTGGTGATGCCATTAAATTTCACTTAGCGCTTGTTTTATTGAAATGACGAAATGGATAAATTTTTTAATTCTACTCAAGTATAGTACTATATGGATATATTTTATTATAATTAACTAGGTATTATGCTTAATCAGAATAATCCATTTAATTTTGAATTAGTTGTTAATGGTAATACTATTATAATATCATATACTTGGATAGCTCAACCTGAACATTTGGAATTGAATATTAATACTAGATTGTAGATAAATGATTCATTCTTTATGTGAAATAAACATGGGGTTCCACTATTATATTTGGTAAGATGAGATATTTTTCAATAATTATTTTCATTTTATATGTATAATTGAATAACATCACTATATATAACAAGTAACATTTCACTAATATCACTGATTTATTTGATTAGCTCTAGAGAGTATAGTTTTCATCAACGATTGATCGCAGTACAGGAATACATCTAATGATGGTTAAGTTAGAAGCTATATTGATGTTTTTAATTGGTATTATATACATGAATTATGAGTTTTTAGTTATTCTATATGAGTTTTCTAATTCACCATTTATGATTATAGATCGTATAAATAATTTTTTCCTTCAGTTATTGGATATGTTTGTGATTTTTTTGTTTATGATAATTTTGTTTATTCTTTATTTCCTGATGAATATTAAATGAAAATATAGAGTATATTACTATCATTAAGGGATAAAAATATTTAGAAAATTTATTAGATACATTTTTTTGAAAATAACATATTTGGTCAACCTTATTGTTTTAAATGATTGAATAATTATTGAGCCTCATAAAACTAAAATTCTTGAAGAATGATCATCATCTAAAAATATTTTCAGATATTTATTGTGTTCATAGATTACCATGATACTACTAATGGTTTGTTGAAAACATTTCTCATCTTTCTAGCACACATAATATGATGACTACAAAAAGTGTAAAATTAATCTAGATAAAAAAAATGTGATAAATGTTTCCGATAACATAAACAAGATTCTGGAAAAACTGATTTTTTCTCCTTCCCTCAACAAATATTAAATTTTTCATCCACTAATTCCAATATCTGATGGGGTATTTTTTTTATATGGATAGATATTCATCCAAAATATTCACAAACATCACAAAAATTGAAATATCATGAATTATATTATCATAAACATGATCTAGATTTAATTTTTGAGGTTTTTACATTAAATAATCAGTATAATAATTTATAGTGTAATGTTTAAAATATATTTTGATCATAAATGAAGAAGAATATATTAACTCAAAATGAGTTGAAAATGAGGCATATATGATGGTTGTAATAAATTATGGATTATTACTCCATTATTATTTATCATCGTGGAAAAAAAGTAGATGTTTCCTTCAATCATAAAATTATTGTAACATTAATAGTGATTCATTTCAAACATGACACTTTGGTTACTTATTTGATTAATCATGACATAGAATTTATGCATTAAGTAACACCACTCTATTTTTAGGACTGTCAGTATAATAATTTTTTTTATTATTAATTAAAAATCCTTTGAAGGAGGATTATATTTTATTTTAAAAGGGTATAATATGTTATGAATGTTGACTTTTTAGGGTTTAATGTTGATGAAAAATGAATTATTGTGTTTTTCAAAGGTAATGTTTTTTCATCCATACCTAATTAAGAAATGAAGTATTTTTTGAATCATATAGTTCTATGATTTCAATTCATCCTGGTAGAAATATTAGTTATTTATAACCTTAGTAGTATTTTTGGTGGGATGGAATAAAAAGGAATTTTATTGACATTACCAGGAAATGTTAGGAAAATAAATAGGTCAATATAGATTGATAATTACTAAAGGGAATTATTTAACCTATGATAGTGTATGAGTGGAAATTGGAATATATATCAATGGATTTTATGGTTGTTTTTTCAAAGACATCTCACTATAATAACAAAATTTGGCTTATTAATGATTAAAAAACTATGTCAACAATATTTCTTACCATTATATAATTTATGTATGTAGATCATATTTCTTTTTTGAATCTAGTGGATATAATTAAGTTATGTTGATTTACTCACACCATAGTATCAGATCGTGGGCCCAGGTTCACATCGTATTTTTGGGATGGACATAAAACATCATTATAAAATGAATTAAATTTCCGTATCGATCATAAAAAAATATTATAGAATGTATGAGTTAATAAGTCAGACCTTAGATGAAATCATATGAGATTATTGACTGGATTACTAGTAATAATCGAATTATTATCTTTTATAGGTTGTGTATTCTTTTAATTATAATTATAATTATGGTATATAGATGGAACCTTCTGAGGAATTATTTGGAATGGTCTGTTGGACTCAAAATTAATGGTACAATGTATGAGAACATAATTTGAAGGTAGTATATTGAATAGATTATATTTTTGATAAATTATTATTGATTAATCAGCATATTTAGAAAGACCATAGTAGGAATAAATGATACGTTGAGAATTAGTGTAAATAAATTTCCTTAATTGTTGGTGATCACGTTCCTTAGAAAATACTTACATGGGAATTTTTAATAATTCTTTATATAAAGGGGAATCTTAATCTATGATTCATTGAAACATACGAAATCTTATAGAAAATTGGATTAGTGTCCTAAAAGTTTATCAGTCCTCGTAGTTAATTCCATGTTAATACCTTGTTCCTTTTATCAATGATAAGAACACTATACTAGATTGAACTCATGAATTGATCTGTTTGGTACCTCAGTTAAAAAATAGCCTTTATTATGATGACCAAAAGGTTCTATTTTTTGAAAATAGAGATAAAGTGTCAAATGATTTCTTGATTCTCATGGTAATGGTTTTTGGTAAAAAAAATATGATTGAAGATGTGAAGTGGAAATCCAAAAATTATTTGAGCTAATGATATACCTACATGTATAATAATTTAGTAAAATTTATAAAGAGAAATTCAAAAAATGGGGAATGAATGTAAAACAGAAGTAATTAGAGAATTAATATTTTTCATTTTTATCAATATTCATTAATTATTTAATTATATTATATATTTTGATTCTATAAAAATGAAATAGTATATTTATACTTTTATTGAGGAATAATATTATATGTTATGTTTAAATGTGAAGCCTTCTGATATTTTTTTATTAAATTTCATAATTTTTATCAATTTGAAATTAATAAAATAACATTTAATAATTAAATATATAAATGAAATTTAAAATTTACAGAAATGTTTTTATTATATTATATTAATATAATGATAATTTCATAATATATTGTTAATTTATGATTATATATTTCTTATATAATTTCTTTTTTTGGAAAACAAAATTTCAGTACTCTTTACGGGATAATTATATAATGAATTTGAGCCAGGTAGGGGGATTGAAATTTTTATTATAGATTTCATTTTTGAAAATAATCATAATTTATATTTTTTTTATTATGACTAACTTATATTTTTCTGATAATTTTTAGTAAAAACTAAAAAAAATTGTGACGGATGTAAATGTGAAATTGTTTAATTTTGGATAAAAATATTTCAACAATGATATGAAAGTAACACTAAATCATGATAATAATTTTATCCAATGAATAATTTTCATCCATAGACGTATAGTATTCGAATATATCACCTTTTTCCAATATATCCATGATCATGAACATTATAATAATTTATTCTAAGAAACAGACTAAATATCACTATCATACTTCTAAAAATTTAAAATGTGTTCATAAAGGGACAGTAGTATTGTGTGAATGTATATAAATTTTTACTTTAAGAATAATGGAAATATATATATGATAATTATATATTTATAAATTCTAATATGTATAAAATTCCATTCAATGATTATGCAACACATACATAATAATTCATTAATTAAAATAAAACTAAAATATATGATTTTAAAAATACATAATGTAATAGAAATTTCAGGAATGATTTTTTCCATGAATAATTTATATACCTATAAAATTTTTGGGATGTTTTAAATGTTTTTATTTTAATAAAATCTATTTCTTAATGTTTTTAATGTAAAATTAAATGTATTGAGTCAAAATTTTACATTAATGATATTTTATAATAACTAATATTTTATTTAATGAATTAATGTTTCAAATAATTTTATAAACAACTAGGATAATGTGAATTAGTTTATATTATCAAATATTGTTCATTTATGGGGCATAATTCCATTTATTATATGTTTTGTGGCCCATAATGATTAAAATCATAATTATGAGGTATTATTCATGAATTGTTAAAAGGGGTTAAGCCAAAGAAATATATGTGAAAAAATAATCTCAAATTGAACAATTTGAATTATATTATACTATTTCTAAATACATTAATATTTTCATAAAATATACTCATTTTAGATACACATTAATATCAGAATTAGTTTATATTAATTTTCTACTATAGCAAATTAAAAGAGTATCATCCTCTCTTGTAAAAGGGAGCCACCCATTCCCTATTAATTTCACATTAATATATATTTGTATTGTAGAGGACCTACAAAAATACCCTCAACACATCACTCATAAAATCATTGAGTCCATGGTATAATCTCAAAGCTTTACTAGGAAAACATTTGTGATATACTTTATTGGAATTCCAAATAAGAGGTAATGTTTTTAACTATAATTTTTTTAATTTTTTAAATTCATAAAATATTGGAAATACGTGATCAAATAATAAAAATAGTATCTCCAAAATAATTTTATTTTTAGGTTAATTTAATATTTAAAATCAATATCTTCTTCTATATGAAGGTGAACAAAAACATCATTCATTCATATATACGTACTACCTCCTCACATACTAATGTAATTTGATTTACATCCCCTCATATATATATTTTTAATGATATATATATAATATATATACAATATATTAATATAATATTTATAGTTTTTTAATTTTAATATATATTTTACTTTATTTCCCTTCTACTGACTAAAAAATGATAATGTTGTTCAAGTATACATGTGGACTCTACATCCAGAAAGTGATAAAATTCGATTTCTATCACCATAGCACTTGGATGATATATATAATTTATCTTATAATAATTTATTTTTAATTATAATATATTAATTACCTTATTTTCATAATGATAATTAAAAATTGAAAACATTACTCACGCATACATATGTCCTACTATCTCTATAATTGTAACATAGTTAATTTTTCCTAACTGTATCTAACGGTTGTTTTTATATCATAAATTATATTTAATAAATGAATTTTATTTCATTATTATTATTATTATTATTTAAAAATTACCTATTTTTCAATGGTATCATACCAAATTCATTTTGAACATTTTGGATAAATATAATCAAGATACCCAGTTTAATCATAATTTATTAATTAATTGATAATATTGTGGAAATAAAATGAAAAATAAACACGAAATTTTTTCATAATCATGATAAAAATTATCGTATGTTATTAATTAAATATGATAAATTGTGTACATAAGGATTATAAAACATGTTTAGGGGTTACTTTAATGAAAAGTCTCTTATTGATGTTTCCCATTAATCATTTTTCCCTTACATGTAAATGTATTTAAAAATTAATTGTTTTATATTTACATATGAAAATAAATGAATTATAATTAATATTTAATTCCAATTATAAATTTATTTCAAAATATTTTAAAACTAAACTTTTATTTAATTTTATATAAAACATTCTCTCGTTATTCACAAAAGGAAAAAAGGAAAGTTCAATTATAGTGTATTTGGAGACAAGGCCTTTTCCAACCACCATAACCATTATTTGAGTATTCTATTCCATTAAATTTGGAGATGTTATATTCAATTAAATGAAATATTTTCTATAAATTGGGTTATTTTGGGTTTGAAATATATTTTGGGATGAATGGGTGTTTTAATATGTAAAAACTGTTTTTATATAGGTTCAAAAGTGTTTTTAAAGTGTTATGTAAAGAAATTTTGTTGTCCTAAAATGATTAACACATGATATGGTCCTTGGAAATTTTTTATTATTATTGGAGAGAATAATGCATCATATAATATTGGATGAACCCTATTATATATTATTATACTATAGGTTTGTCCCCATTAGAAGTGACTATAGGATAGGATATCCTAATTATAGCACTCTAATGCACTGAGTAATAATTTTTTTATAAAATTAAATATATTACATGATGACTATATAGTCATTCAAAGAGTATGAGTTATATTAATGGTTCTATGAAGAAGACGCCCCATGGATGTTAAATAAATTTTGGATAATACCAAAAGGATATTATTTTAATTTCATTCATTACAAATGGTATTCTAAAAAACATTTTATTATGTGATGAATATGATTCGTTTATGTTAAAAAATATTTTTTATGAAAATGATATTCTTGGGATCTAATATTTTTATGAAACCATAGTGTGACTAATTTTACCCATCTGTTCTCTTATTAAATGTGTACTAAAAAAATGGACATTAGAGATAATTTTAATGAGATTAATGTTTAATAGAATACTCATTTTATGATCTAATGTATTTAAAATGGATAACATATTTCTTTCTTTTTAAATTCATATCCCCCAATGAGATTTTTATGATCATACCATGTAATAGATTTTTTTTCAAAGGGTTTATATACTCATAAGGAAAAATATTTCTAATTATATATCATAAATATTTTTTAGGAAATGAAAGCATGTTTCATTATATAATTTTTTTTTGGGATATATGAATACGTATATAAAGAATCGAATATGTAATATATAGATTTTTATTTATGAGTTATTACATAATTCAATAATACTATAAATTTAAAATGACAATAAAATATATGATAAATAATAATTGACTAAAAACAAAATATTATGTAATTTATAATATATATTCCTTATATTTTACCTATTATAAAATTTTGTCTTGGGAATATCCTATTTTTTCTCCTTTAGCAGTAGATATCCTAAACAGAGGTCCACATTCGAGAAATATTGATCTCTTTATAAGTGATTGATCTATTCATCAATCTATGGTTGATGATATTTTTGATTTATTATATTAAATTTTAGGACAATATAATTGATATATATTAATAAACTCATCCCTCCAAATGACAAAGGGAGAAGGTGCACCTTGTGTTGAATTAGTTGTGCATATGAATCTCATGTCTAGATATTATTGTACATTCATATTATTTTTATAAAGTTCATTGAGGAATATTATAAATATATTCTTGGATATTCAAAAATTTATTTGGATATATTCAATTGAGAATATAAACACTTGGCTAATAGGGGGACTAGAAAATACATCTTAGATTACATTAGTGTAATCACTTACCATTAGAATGTCTCAAGAGAGGATATATCCTTTTATGGAATAATTTCTTCTATATATTGTTTATCATAAGAAAATAATATCCTTGATCAAGAATATTATTCTATAATTCATTCATTCTCATCCTTTCACTAGTATAGAAACATATGATTTTCTTGACAATGAAGGTGATTTACATCTCTCAGAATTTATTTTGGGATGTATACTAAGAAAACTAGTCCATTATAATAATTTCTATAAATACAAATAAATTTATTATAAAAATTATTTACATGAATTTAACCTTGAAAATACCATCCTAGTGAGAGATATATTCTCTATATGTACCAATTATTCCATTTTCATTTAAACAAGTAACATAAACTCTATGATTTATTATTTTTTATAAATATTTATACTAAAAATGAATTATATGAATGTGTTTGTAGAAGTATAATGAAATAGTATGTTTACTATAATAGAACTAATTATTATTGTACTCGGCACTACATTATTTCGTTGATCCACCATTGTGGTAGAAATGTTATAATCCCCCTACTTTCCTCCATACTTTTAGAGTTATTTCCATTCGTTATCATTAATAACAATCCATATAATTGATTATCTTAGGAAATATTGTTGTTTATTATATTTGAAATATTTGGTAAAATAAAAATGATAGATTTGGATATTTTATTTTTTGATCCAATTAGTATGATTCTTCATCAATATTTTTAATTCATTGGAATTATGTCACTCCTTAACAAAAATGAATTTTTCCCCTCTTAAGATAGTTTGATGATGATTATTTGAAAAAAAAATCATGTTGAAAGTTGATTTTCAGACATCAATGGGTTTTATCAATTATTCACCAAGATATAAATTCTATTAAACTATTTTTTCTCATGTCCCATGAGGCCATTGAAAATTAACCATTTAAATTATAAATTTTAGGGATCACTAGAAAAAATTTTCAAATCTTTCTAAGTGATAATTTTCAAATTCTCTCTTAATACATAACATTGGCCTTATAGAGATACGATCGGTCTTACATTTAGTGTTAATGGAAAAATAAGAGGCCTAAAAATAAATTCATATGATTTTACCCTAAAATATATGATTTATTAATTATCCTTTATATTGAGTGCATTAAACTCCATCTCTATTTTTTATATATATTTTTTAGTAAATATTTATTGATAATTTACCTTTTTAATTCATATCTTTATATAGATTGTATATCATACATGAAAATTGCATTATTGATCACTATCCACCACGGACCAGCTTCATTATCAAGGTAGTAAAAAACTAGTATGGCATTTCCATTCTCAATGCATAGAAGGATATAAAATATATTCAAAATTTATATTATACATTTTTCATGGATTATGGGGTTATAAAATAAATTAAATTTTGGAGATATCATATTTGAAATGGAATAAGATGTAACTTGATCTCTTATATTAAAATCCTCATGAGTAAATTTTTTATTTATAAATTGATACAATTGTGTGGGTATAGATATATGTTTCTAATATCATTCCCCTATAATGTTATTAATTTCATTATGTAATTCCAAAAATTTATTATGTAACATGTCATTATCATGATTCCTCTTACCTAAATTTTTTTTCTATAATGGTGGATAGATATAAAATTTTAATACTATTGTCAATTAATATATAAATTATAAGCCCCCGGCCTTAAACATCTCTTAATATTGAATTAAATGAATAATTCACATTGAGGATCTTTTCAGGTTTAGAGTTTTAGAGAATTAGATCATAACTATTACATCTCAAAAGATTACAAAGTAGACACTTCTACTAAGTTTCCATAGAATAAAAATTATTAAAAAGAGACATGTCTAGTTCCATGTTTTATATAGCATGACTTTCCCTTTATCCCATCCTTGACCCTATTACACATTATGTCCTATGAGAAACATTTCAAAAAAAACTTGGGGTGAGCATAAAAAGCTCATTAAGGGAAACACAAAGAATGAAAACTGTTAGTTTATCAAAACAACAAGTAAACCATGTATACTTTATCAAAGTAATACTTTTCACCTTTATAAAGTAGTAAGACTCTTCACTGAATAAAAGATCATTACTTACCCTTTTGTAACCAAAATATTACCATAGAACCCATAAAAAGATCACATAACATATAAAGGTAACTTGGGACATAAACATACTTAAGTGGAATAACCATACGATCGACTTCAACACATATCACTTAATGGAATAGCCATGCGGCCAAATTCCATACATACTTAATGGAATATCCATACGACCGACTTCCATACCCAATGCATTGGAGGTTATAACGTAACCACTAGTCCTGGTATTCACGGCACCACCCGTCATATGGTTTATCACGTAACCACCCGTCAAATGTCCAAGTACCATTATAAAATCATAAGACATAAAACAAACATAATGGAAAGAAAAAATATCCACACTTTGATCAAAATATATCACTCAAATATATTGACATAACAAATCCATTATAAAAACTATTTCCAATACCAAAATACATAAATGATTATATGGTATTTATTTCATTTTAAAAACATCACAGCTTGTTGAGGAAGCCAAAGACCAAATAATACTCGTGGCGGCGGAAAAGGTCGTTGTCACCGCATACGTTAAAAGAAACATTCCTTTTTGTCGTTTAATAAAACTCTTCATAGAAAAATATTCCTTTTGTATAAAAGTAAAAGTCAAAGGGGTTTATAAATCGTATAAAATATAGTTGTGTATAAAACGAAATATTCCTCAATGAAAGGAGATTGAGACGAAGTCCCTTACCTCGGGTCCGACTTGACTCGATTATTGTTTAATATCCTGAATAATAAATTTGAGTTAATTTCTACTTGCTTAATAACCTTATTATGTTCATTATTACTTTTATATCACTTATTATCATGTTATAAACATTATGTAATCATTTAAGTTAATAATGTTTGTTTTGTGGATATTTGGTTCTTTAGTCGAAAGTGTACTTCTTAAAATTACATGTTGTTTGTGTGGTCAAAGGTTATTTATATCCAGAATTACATTCCTGATTTGGATATCATATATATCATATATATCCAGCATATACATGTATTTATAATATTACATAATCATTTAGAGGTAAGAAATGAAATGCACCGTTCATGGAGACGGTAAGTCGTACGTACGCATGAACACTACTTTCATTTCTCTGTCATATTAATGGAATTAAAACTAAATTAGAGGTATGTATATTTTAATTCCAGAATTATATACATCATTTAGATGTATCATTCATCATATATATCAATTATATACATGTACTTATAATAGTACATTATATTTGGGGATAAGAAATGAAATGCACTGTTCATTGAGACGGTAAGCCGTACGTACGCATGAACGCTACTTTCATTTCTATCTCATAATTTAATGGAAAGAAATAATAATGATATAGAGGTATATTATAATTCCAGTATAACATCATATATAATAACTTTAAATCCATCCTTTATACATCCCACATATGGCATTAACGAATCAAATCACTTTGAGGGGGCGGTAGTCCGCACTTCCTTAAATGCAGATATCGCATTTACCCATAATGGAAACCATAAAGGTATTCCCAAAATTAAAAATACATAAGCTTAAGGAAAACATAAAAATATTATATATCATAAATAAATATAGTTACATCTTAATGGCCACCTTTGAGGGTTTTAAAAGAATGTTGAACAATCATCGTTTCGGGAGGCAGAAATTCGCCACCCACGGAAACTGTATGTTCTTTAACCATTAGATGTATGTTTGTGTAAGTGTAGCTCGAATCCTTCTTATAACAACATCCTAGTATATTGAAGATACTGTATTTGTTACAAAATAAATGATTAAAAAGAGTTTAGGGGGTTGGAAAAGCAAAATAAAACAAACGGACTCAAGTGAAGACATTACCTTAAAATCGGGTAACTCTTCTAGATTTGAGCTCAAAGGCTACCTTGGGAAGAATTCTGCCCAAAGTGAGGATTCAAGTAGTAATATAGAGGTGTGGAGAGCCATAATGGGTAGGGGTTGGCCGAGAAAAAGGCTTTGGGAGTGTGGGTAAGGAGGTAGAGGTGGGGGCCTTTTATAAGAGGAAAGGAGGGGCACTCTTGGAAGGTAAAGAAACGTCACTTTATTTTAAAATGGTATTTGGATTTAAGAGGTCCCACATTGAAGTGTTTCGAGGATAAGGTGATAAGGGTTCGAAATACACCCATCCAATAGGTTTTTTCCATGTTTAGGACTTATATTTTACATTATCTTTCAATTTTATTTAAATCGTTAAATAATGAGGTCATCGCTGCATCATCATGATGTCATAAATAATTTAATTTATATAATGTCTAAAAATTATAAAAAACTATCATGATGTAGGAAATCTTTTTAGATTTATAATGAATATTTATAGTCAAAAATATGACTTGTATAACCCCATTTAAAAATTGTTTTAGTAAAACACCTCATGTGTGTGTCATTTTTTACTTTAACAATAAATAAAACGTTATTTATGTCATTTCCCAACTAAAGTGGCTCCATGGGGTCCCCAAGTTGACCCATGGCTTGTATCAGTCGGCCATGACACATAAAATAATGGTAGGACATGTGTCAAGGTATTTTCGTTTTATTATAATATCATTTTTTCCTTAAATTTCACTAATTACCTCTAATCGCGATTAAGAACTTAAAAGTTACTATTCACCAAAAAAATATTTTAATCTCATTGAACCACATTTTACATCTTAATAAAAACCATGTATGTCGGATTTTTGAAATTCAAAATACAGAAGTGGTAAAATTTCATTTAAACGAAAAATCAGTTTTTATAAGTACCACTTAGTGGTTTCACTATTTATCAAAAATTGAAGTTTTTCAGAAAAATACCAAAACTTCACCCAAAGCTATATTTGATATTCAGAATTCAAAAATGAAGTCCATTTTAAAAAATTCACAACATATAAGTTGCATTAATTAACTTAATAATTAATTTCAACTGTCAGAGCAAATAGCGTGTTTTTATGAAACAATAAGTATCAAAAGATTGACACTAGTTTAAGTCCAATTTCAAAGTGAAATTAATTCCAACGACCACTATTGGATTTAATGGTAAAAATATATTATAATTTCACTTTAAAACCAATTAAAAAAATTATCTAATAATCTTAAAAAATTATATTAAAAAGAGGTTTTGAATTCAAATACAACATTTTACACTATTCATTAATAAATGAACTTTATCGGAAAGATACCAAAAATTTATACAAAGTAAATTTTGATGTCCCGATTCTAAAGAAGAGTTATATTTGGTCCAATAGAATTTATAAGATCGATCAAAACTATATTTAATGACGGTTCGTCATCAAAAGGTGATAAGTGGACCTTTCGTGAAAATTAGAGTATATAAGCCTAAAATTGAATTCTTTTCGTATTTTAACCCTTTATCCTTTATTAGATAGATGTAAAAACATTTAACAAACATATATAATAATATTTTAGTTATTTCTATCCATTCCCACCAGTACAATGTCTACGTGTTAACTAACATTTAAAATAATATTATTTTATTACTAGTGTCCAACGTAAGTTTTCAAAGGAACTCATCATTGCGTATCGTGTATGATATCGATCATAGCAACCCTTTTAAAGTAAAATTAATATTTAATTCATAAATATTAATAAATATGAAAATTCTTTATTCTTTATTTACCTGGGATGTTACAACCTTCCCCCCTTTTGGTAATTGTGTCCTCGCAATTTTATTCACTTATCAAAAATAAGTGGGGGTATTTATCCCTCATAGCATTATTAGATTCCCACGTTGCCCCTTCAACCATATGGTTTTTCCACAAAACCTTTACCTTGTGGATTACCTTATTTCGCAACACTTGCTCTCTTCGATCAAGAATCTTGACTGGTTGTTCTTTATAAGAGAGATTCTCTTCCAACTCAACTACCTCTGTGCTCAAAACATGAGATGAATCTGGCATATATTTCCTCAACATCGAAACATGAAAAAAATTGTGTACCTGAGATAAACTCGTAGGTAAAGCCACTCGGTAGGCAACTGATCCAACTTTCTCCAGAATTTCATATGGTCTAATAAACCTTGGACTCATCTTTCCTTTCTTACCAAATCTCATCACAATTTTCCATGGAGAAACCTTGAGAAAAACATGATCACCTACCTCGAAAGATTGATCCTTCCTCCGGTTATCCGCATAACTCTTCTGCCTTCTCTGAGATGTTCTCATGTGTTTCTGAATCATCTGAACTTTTTCTGCCATCTCTTCTACCAATTCTGGTCCCATCATCTTCCTTTCACCAACTTCAACCCAAAATGATGGAGTTCGACACCGCTTCCCATATAATGCCTCAAATGGTGTCCTCTGTATACTGGAATGAAAACTGTTATTATAAGAAAACTCAACCAAAGAAAGATGTTGGTCCCAACTTCCTTGATAATCCATCGAACAAGCTCGTAGCATATCCTCCAAGGTCTGAATTGTTCGTTCTGACTGCCCATCTGATTGCGGATGAAAAAGCTGTAGAAAAATTTAATTCAGTACCCAACGACTTCTGAAGGCCTTTCCAAAAGTTAGAAGTAATCCTGGGATCACGATCGGACATAATGGAGAGTGGAACTCCATGTAACCTGACTATCTCCTTAAGATACAAACGGGAAAGTTGATCTAGGGAAAAAGTATCTCGTATGGAAAGGAAATGAGGAGATTTAGTCAAGCGATCAACAATAACCCAGATTTCATTATTACCTTGAGATGTATTCGGTAATCCCACAACAAAGTCCATGGATATATTCTCCCATTTCCACTCTGGCACTGGTAAAGGCTGAAGCATCCCTTTCGGTAACTGCCGCTCTGCTTTAACCTGCTGACAATTCAAACACTTCATAGTAAAATCAGCAATATTTCTTTTCATTCCATCCCACCAGTAATACTCCCGCAGATCTCTGTACATCTTAGTACTGCCAGGATGAACTGAAAACGGAGAACTCTGAGCTTCACATAACAACTCTCTCTTCAACTGTCAATCACAAGGCACACATAATCACTTCCCAAACCTCAAAACACAATCATTATCAATGTTTAATTCATGAAATGTGCCTTTCTGAACCAGCTCTACCTTTTCCTACAACTCACTGTCTTGCTTCTTGCTTGCTTGATTCTGTCTAATAGAGAAGATCTCACAGATACCTGAAACAAAACAGAAGTACATCCTGCACCAAAAACTTCTATGCCAAAGTTCATCAAATCCATAACCAAAGTATCAAGTTCCAAACGCAACATCATTAATGAAGCATTACTTTTTCGACTCAAAGCATCATCCACTTTATTTTCTTTTCCCGGATGGTAGTGAATTGTATAATCATAATCCTTGATTAATTCCAGCCATCTCCTCTGTCTCATCTTCAATTCTTTCTAAGTGAATATATACTTTAAACTTTTTTGATCAGTATATATTTCACACTTTACTCTATACAAATGATGCCTCCAGATTTTTAAAGCAAAAACAACAGCAGTAAATTCCAAATCATGTGTAGGGTAATTTACCTCATGAGTTTTCAACTAAAGTGAGGCATAAGCAGTTACCTGATCATTCTGCATAAGGACACAACCAAGTCCCTTCAATGAAGCATCACTGTATATAACAAACTCACCATTCCTGGAAGGAAGTGCCAAAACGGGAGCATTAACCAATCTTCTTTTCAACTCATGAAAACAATCAACACATTCTTTTGTCCATATCAACTTTACACCCTTACGAGTTAGCTTAGTCATTAGACTAGATAACCGTGAAAAATTTTCAAAAATCCTTCAGTAGTAACCTGCCAAGACAAGAAAACTACGGATCTAGATTACATTTGTGGGTCTTGGACATTCTTCAACAACTTTTGTTTTAGTAGGATCAACATTTATGCCATCTTTTGAAACAATGTGACCCAGGAAAGAAATTTGTTGTATCCAAAACTCACACTTGCTGAATTTTCCATATATTTTCTTTTCTTTTAAGGTTTGGAAGATAAACCTTAAATGAATTTCATGCTCCTCTTTACTTTTAGAAAACACCAAAATATCATTGATGAAAACAACCACCATTTATCACCTGAATCAACTGAGCCATCACTGCAAAAAACTATTCAATTCTGACTCTGACCATCTCAAGATACTAATTTGAAAGGTCATTTCCCTATATATGCCTTCCCAGAAAAGTTGCTATGTTTCCTCTATGGAAAACCATTCTTATCACAGAAATACATTAGGTGAAGCAACATGGTAATATTTAAATGATATATCATTTCAGTCATACCGTAAATTAACTTATGATTTAACAATTTTCTAACTCCTAAAGTTGTCTAAACCGACCTCTGATACCAACTATAAGGCCCCGACCTTAAACATCTCTTAATATTGAATTAAATGAATAATTCACATTGAAGATATTTTCAGGTTTATAGTTTTAGAGAATTATATCATAACTATTACATCTCAAAAGATTACAAAGTAGACACTTCTACTAAGTTTCCATAGAAAAAAAATCTTAAAAAGAGACATGTCTAGTTCCATGTTTTATATAGCATGACTTTACCTTGATCCCATCCTTGACCCTATTCCACAATAAGTCCTGTGAAAAACATTTCAAAAAAAAAATTGGGGTGAGCATAAAACTCTCTTTAAGGGAAACACAAATAATTAAAACTGTTAGTTTATCAAAACAACAAGTAAACCATGTATACTTTATCAAAGTAATACTTTTCACCTTTATGAAGTAGTAAAACTCTTCCCTGAATAAAAGATCATTACTTACCCTTTTGTAACCAAATGATTACCATAAAACCCATAAAAAGATCACATAACATATAAAGGTAACTTGGGACATAAACATACTTAAGTGGAATAACCATACGGTCGACTTCCACACATATCACTTTATGGAATAGCCATGCGGCCAACATTCCATACATACTTAATGGAATAGCCATACGGCCGACTTCCAAACCCAATGCACTGGAGGTTATAACGCAACCACCCGTCCTGGTATTCACGGCACCACTCTTCATATGGTTTATCACGTAACCACTCGTCGAATGTCTAAGTACCATTATAAAATCATAAGACATAAAACAAACATAATGGAAAGAAAACATTTCCACACCTTGATCACAATATATCACCCAAATATATTGACATAACAAATCCATTATAAAAACTATTTTCAATACCAAAATACATAAAAGAGTATATGGTATTTATTTCATTTTAAATACATCACGGCTTGTTGAGGAATCCAAAGACCAAATAATACCAGCGGCGGCGAAAAAGGTCATTGTCACCGCGTACGTTAAAAGAAACATTCCTTTTTTTCGTTTACTAAAATGCTTCGTAGAAAAAGATTCCTTTTGTATAAAAGTAAAATTAAAAGGGTTTTATACACCATATAAAAGATAGTTGTGTATAAAACTAAATATGCCTCAATTAAAGGAGATTGAGACGAAGTCCCTTACCTTGGGTCCGACTTGACTCGATCGTTCTTTAATGTTCTGAATAATATACTTGAGTTAATTTCTACTTTCTTAAGAACCTTATTTATGTTCATTATTAATTTTATATCACTTATTATCATGTTATAAACATTATGTAATCATTTAAGTTAAAAATGTTTGTTTTGTCGATATTTGGTTCTTAAGTCGAAAGTGGACTTCTTACAATTACATGTTGTTCGTGTGGTCAAAGGTTATTTATATCCAGAATGACATTCCTGATTTGGATATCATATATATCATATATATCCATCATATACATGTATTTATAATATTACATAATCATTTAGAGCTAAGAAATGAAATGCACCGTTCATGGAGACGGTAAGCCGTACGTACGCATGAACGCTACTTTCATTTCTTTGTCATATTAATGGAATTAAAACTAAATGAGAGGCACATATATTTTAATTCCAGAATTATATTCATCATTTAGATGTATCACTCATCATATATATCGATTATATACATGTACTTATAATAGTACATTATATTTGGGGATAATAAATGAAATGCACCGTTCATGGAGATGGTAAGCCGTACGTACGCATGAACGCTACTTTCATTTCTATCTCATAATTTAATGGAAATAAATAATAATGATATAGATTTATATTATAATTCCTTTATAACATCATATATAATAACTTTAAATCCATCTTTTATACATCCCATATATGGCATTAGCGAATCAAATCACTTTGAGGGGGCGGTAGTCCGTACTTCCTTAAATGAAGATATCACATTTACCCATAATGGAAACCAGAAAGGTATTACCAAAATGAAAAATACAGAATCTTAATGAAAACATAAACATATTATTTATCATATATAAATATAGTTACATCTTAATTACCACCTTTGAGGGTTTTAAAAGAATTTTGAACAATCCTCGTTTCGGGAGGCAGAAATTCGCCATCCACGGAAACTGTATGTTCTTTAACCATTAGATGTAGGTGTGTGTAAGTGTATCTAAAATAATTCTTATAAAAACATACTAGTATATTGAAGATACTTTATTTGTTACAAAAGAAATGAATAAAAAGAGTTTAGGGGGTTGGAGAAGAAAAATAAAACAAACAGACTCAAGTGAAGAGATTACCTTAAAATCGGGTAACTCTCTTAAATTTGAGCTCAATGGCTTCCTTGGGAAGACTTCTTCCCAAAGTGAGGCTTCGAGGAGTAAGACAAGGATGTGGAGATCCAAAATGGGCAGGTGTTGGCCGAGCCAAAGGCTTTGGGAGTGTGGGTAAGGAGGTAGAGGTGGGGGCCTTTTATAAGAGGAGAGGAGGGGCACTCTTGGAAGGTAAAGAAAAGTCACTTTATTTTAAAATGGTATTCGGATTTAAGAGGTCCCAAATTGATGTGTTTCGAGTATATGGTGATAAGGGGTTGAATTCCACCCATAAAATAGGTTTTTTCCATCTGTAGGTCTTAGATTTTACATTATCTTTCAATTTTATTTAAATCGTTAAATAATGAGGTCATCGCTGCATCATCATGATGTCATAAATAATTTAATTTATATAATGTATAAAAATTATAAAAAAAATATCATTATGTAGGAAATATTTTTATAATTATAATGAATATTTATAGTCAAAAATATGACTTGTATAACCCCATGTAAAAATTGATTTAGTAAAACACCTCATGTGTGTGTCATTTTTACTTTAACATTAAATAAAAAGTTATTTATGTCATTTCACAACCAAAGTGGCTCCATGGGGTCCCCAAGTTGACCCATGGCTTGTCTTGGTGGGCCATGAAACATCCGATAAGGGTAGTACATGTGTCAAGGTATTTTCATTTTATTATAATATCATTTTTTCCTTAAATTGCACTAATTACCTCTAATCGCGATTAAGAATTTAAAAGTTACTATTCACCAAAAAAATATTTTAATCTCATTGAACCACATTTTACTTCTTAATAACAACCATGTATGTAGGATTTTTGAAATTCATAACACAGAAGTGGTAAAATTTCATTTAAATGAAAAATCAGTTTTTATAAGTACCACTTAGTGGTTTCACTATTTATCAAAAATTGAAGTTTTTCAGAAAAATACCAAAACTTCACCCTAAGATATATTTGATATTCTGAATTCAAAAATGAAGTCCATTTTACTAAATTCACAACATATAAGTTGCATTAATTAATTTAATAATTAATTCCCACTGTCAGAGAAAATAGCGTGTTTTTATGAAACAATAAGTATCAAAAGATTGACACTAGTTTAAGTCCGATTTCAAAGTGAAATTAATTCCAACAACCACTATTGGATTTAATGGTAAAAATATATTCTAATTTCACTTTAAAACCAATTCAAAAGATAATCTAATCATCTTAAAAAATTATATTAAAAAGAGGTTTGTAATTAAAATACAACATTTTGCACTATTCATTAAAAAATGAACTTTATCGGAAAGATACCAAAAATTTATACAACGTAAATATTGATGTCCCGATTCTAAATAAAAGTTATATTTGGTCCAATAGAATTTATAAGATTGATCAAAACTATATTTAATGACGGTTCGCCGTGAAAAGGTGATATGTGGACCTTTCGTGAAAATTAGAGTATATAAGCCTAAAATTGAATTCTTTTCATATTTTAATCTTTTATCCTTTATTAGATAAATGTAAAAACATTTAACAAACATATATAATCATATTTTAGTTATTTCTATCCATTCCCACTAGTACAATGGCTACGTGTTAACTAACATTTAAAATAATATTATTTTATTACTAGTGTGCAACGTAAGTTTTCAAAGGAACTCATCGTTGCGTATCGGGTACGCTATCGATCATAGTAACCCTTTTAAAGTAAAATTAATATTTAATTCGTAAATATTAATGAATATGAAAATTCTTTATTATTTATTTACCTGGGATGTTATATAAATGGTAAACAATAAATATAGAAAAATTATATTATATATGATTCACAAAACATGACATATTTATAAATCAATTTTATTATATGTTATTTATGGTGATATCATAATTAGTTTTCCAAAACGAATTAAGTTGAAAAAAATATGAAATCAAGTATAATGGTCTGTAATGTGAATTTGAATTAACCAATGATTATACAATGAGTGTGTCATTCCAATCATTCACCCATAGGTCCAATTATTAGGGATTAATGTGATTATTGATTAAATTCTCAAAGAAAACTTTAAATGCATATTACCCATTTGATTTTTTTCTGTATCTAGAACCAATTACAAATGTTTTTATGGTGTTTTATTTCATGGGAAACAACCACATATCATCATTAACAAAATATAAATGTTATATTTTTCATTATCTTATTCCATAGTCTTATACATGGTGTTTTGAGTATCATATATTAAATAATATCTAAATAATCAAACATACCCTTCATTGATACTAAGATTGGTGATCTGAGTAACAAACACATATTATTTCATAATTGTTAAGATAATTTCCAAAAAATAAATTCCATATTTATATGTTTATGAGATCTTCTTATAATTAAACATATATATATATATATTCTTATACATTAAAAAATTTATTTATTTAGACTCTATATATTTATCATGAATACCATTGTTATTTTAAAGAATAATTGGATATCTTATGAAAAAAATATATTTAAAATAATGATATAAAAATCCCTATAGTCAAAAAAAAATTGAAATACATAATAAAATAATAGAAATGAGGAATAAAATTTTATCTTAAATAGGATAATTATATGAATATAGAATGAAATAAAGAAATGTATTTGTAATATCATAAACTCGTGGAATGAATATAAAACATTTTATAAAAAACATATGTTATTGGTATCTTCTAAGACACTGATAATAGTGTAGGCAGTGTTCCAAGGAGAATTAGGTTCACTCTCGAATACAATTCCTAAAACATCATTAGATTTAATGCATTAACCAACAAATTGGAAGTTTATATAACTCAATCCCCACCAATCACCTAATTTAAAATATAATATTCACAAGAAGAAAATAAAGTATACATAAATAATAAGAATTAGTAAATCCATGGGAGGTATAGTGTTTCATAATTCTTATTAAATTCGTAGTCATATTATAAATTAAAATTATTCCCATGGTAAAAAATAATTAAATAATTTTTATATTTATATATTAAAATAATACAACATTCATGATTATTGAATTCCAATACTGATATTTCAATAAAAATATCAATGATATAAAAGAATAACAACATGCCACTTGGGAGATTCTTTGTGTAATAGGTAAAGGATTATTTTAATTTTACATATGTAATATTAATTTCCCTATAAATAGAATATAAAAAATAGGTTTCTCCATTAAATAATAATTTTGTAAGAATTTATATTTGGTTGAAAATATTTAAATGTTGGTTTTGTTCAATATAATGAATGGCATATAAATTCTTCCATAAACAAAGTTAAATAGATTTAATTGTAACAAGTCCTTTCTCTAAAGATTGTTCCAGGGTGTGGATTAGGAGGACCGAGAGACGAAGGCTAGGGATCTAGATATCCATGCAGGTTGTTGGAATTTGTCGCATGCTTGAAAAACTGTTAGGTTCGATGGAGGTGTCTGTGTGGGGATGATGTTGGTTATCAGAGTTAAAAGCATTCTTCTATTGTTAACCCAGTCTATGAAGAACATTATGGATGATCCCACCTTGATATTGTTTCTTTCTATTATGTCTCCCCCAGTCCATTGGTGGTTCTCCATTGGGCAAATATTTATGCTAGAGTCTATAAGGTTCATGTTACAATCTCATCATTATTGTTCCTTTTTCTATTGGAGTTATGCGAGGAGGAGTTATTTTATGTGACCCCATAGGAAATATCATTTTTTCCTTTCTCATCTGGCTTTGGGGCTGGTGATTCCTTCAAAGCTATGGCACTGAGCCTGCCCTCAGTTCTTATAATCTGCAGGAACAAGGAGGATAATCTGATGGTGGTTGAAACTGACACTTTAATACACTACAACTCCTTAATTAATACCCATGATATCCCATGTTCGATTTCTTATATAGTTTTTAGGTTCTGGATCCTCATGTGCAACCAAGCAAAAATTCCTCATAATTGGATATAAGGAAAAAAGAAGTGGCGGACTATTATTATTTCATATCTAATCTGGAAGCTGATATTACACAATGTTCCAACATGTCTAACCTTCGTATTTAGGGATGAATTTGATTATAGGCCACAATCTCTGTATTCATCATTTCAATCCACCGTAATTTGGATTTTTCTTATTTTCTACTTGCTACCCTTTCATCTTGTTAGATTCCTTGTACTTTAATTTGTTTTAAAAAAATTAATAATAATGATGGAAATCTATTATATATTTCCATGGATGGGAAAGAATTAAATAATATCTATATATTATGCTATTACATGAGATAAAATATCATCTATGAGATTTATTTTTGGAACAAATTTGAGGGGATTATAAATTGCAAGGATATCCTTAGTAGGTTTGAATTGATCCTCTAATATAGAATAAAATAAAAATTTACTATTTGAAAACCCATTTATAGTTATATGGTATCAATATAAAATTACATGGTCAATGAATACAAAATTTCATAATAATTGATTTTCAGGTTATATAGAGTTTTCTAATTCTAAAAAAATAATTTATAAATTCATTTTTAAAATTTTTCTTGTATTTTATCAAATGTCTTTAATTTGTATCATTTTTACTACAATAACTTGTTATTTCACTATGTAATATTTATTTAATATAAAAATATATGTTAAACAAGATAAAAAAGTTAAATATGATATAGAAATTTAAATTCAAAAAAATCATATAGAATTTTTATATATTAAATTTTTTTAAAATTAAAATGTATAACATATAATAAATAGTTTTCATAAAGAAATTAATTTTATCAAATTTGTGTTATTTAATAAAATTTATGATTGATAAATATTTTATTGATTATTAATATAGATATATATGCTTAAATTTTCAATACATTTAATCTTTGATAAAAATAAACATCCCTGACTAAATAAAAATTACTGGTCATTAATAAAATAACTAAAACAAATTTTGTTTACAATTATTATGGTAATTGAAACTAATGTTTCAAATATTATCATTATTAAAAATAAACAAAAATGTAAATTTTTATCTAACATTATCTTAAATAAAACAATATGGAACTATGTTTAGCTTTATTTTTTCCGATATTTGATAATGTCCCATATATTATTATAGTCATGTAAAAACATATATTATTGTGAAATATTTCATGAGTTTAAAAAATATTAAACATGTGATTTTTTAACATAATATTTTATTATCAAATACTATTTATTTTTTATTAAATATATATATTTTGTATAAAAAAAGTATTTTTAATATTTTATGTCATTCTTATATTATAAGAATTTTAATTGTTACTGAAATTTTTATTTTTAACGCTCGTGTAAGAATAAATTATTTTTAAAAAATTTAATTATGTTAATATTGATATTCTAATTCATAAATTGAAACTAAATTTAAATATTAATATTCGAAATGTTTTATATATAATGAAATTAAATATTTATTTACTATTATCAATTCCATCTTGTTTTACATTATAGTTGTCAATTTTTATAATATGATTTTTTAAATTATTTACAGAAATGGTTTATAACAGTATCGTAAGTATCATTAGATATTAAACACAATATTTATTTATTGGATATAATCACTAATATCATGTTTCATCAATGTTGATATCTCCAATGTTAACACTTACACAATAAATGCATTCATTTTATCTTAAATTTTCTTTTACACAAGTTATAATGAATGGTTTTGAGTAGTGTATTTCTAATAAGAATACTATCTGAGAATAAATCCCTGGGTTATTTTGTATATCACTCATGAAATAAGTAGTTATTGTTTTTAAACATCAAAGACACAAAATTCTTAATGATATTGGGAGTGAATTATGGGAATATATATATATCGAATGTTCATATATAATAATGAAATATATATACATGTTATTCATGGGTCAACTCGATGTTTTGTGAGACATGGAAAGGAAGAATTTTATTTTTTCTATCCAAAGAAACTATAGTGGAATTATATTTTATCTATAATTTATTGAATTTTATTTTCCATGATTACTAAAATTATTTGTTTTATGATACTCACTCGATTGAGGGTTTGTGTTTTATAAATTCATGTATCATTTTTGGTGAAAATGTTCATAGTATAATTTTTACTCAATGTCATGTTGATTGTGATTGATATTATTTTTTTAATTTAAATAATAGTTTAATAATGAAATTTTAAATAATTAATTGATTATTTATAATTTGGGTAATATATTTTGTGATGTTGTGTGGGTAGTTTTTCTTAACTATTTTTTTTTATATTTATAGTGTTATCTATAATATATTTCCTTGTTATAAAATTTTTTGTATTTTATAATGGATGTGATATTTCATTTTTATAATTAATGAACAAAGTATATGGGTTGATGATAATCCAAGAAAATAATTTTAGATCGAGAATTATAATGAGATAAATAAAGAGGGGGAATCTAAAAATATTACATTTCCAGATGAGAATGAGATATTAGTGGAGAAAATAACATTTAGATTTTATTAATTATAATCAAAATTGTTGTGATACATGAGTTTGATATCAATGAACTCCAATATCTAGAATAAACATTGGGAATCATAAATAAAATTAATGGTTATAGTTCAGAGATAATATTCTTGAGTTTATTGATTCTTTGAATGAATGAATATTATGTTGAATGTTTTTTTATTTTGGGACTATCTTTTCTTGGAGGTATATCTTTTACCATGAAAAGAGAAATAATTTCATTCCAATGAAGGTTATTAAATCATATTTACTTTGGATATTTTATCATATGATACTGATGATTGATAATTGAAATGGATCTTTGTAGTTTTTTGAACGTTTAATATGATTTTTCCAATTATTTAATATGATTTTTCTTCCTTGGGGATAATTATTTTATAAATATTTGGTTTGAATATGGAAAATGGTTTAAATGCATAACAATGGTCAGCCATTTTAATAACATATTTATAGTGGATTAAAACATAAATGTTATTATGGATAAGAATCTTTTTCGTAATTAACCGACCACAGATTCCCTCTAAACTAACACTCGAACCAATTCACTAATGAACATGTTTGAATTCCTGATACCCCAGTGATACTTACTTGTACATGGGAATCAGAAACAAATTAGAGGGAATCACTATTACCAACCTAAAAAAAGATATGTGGAATATATATGTAAACACAAATTAAAAGAATATAAATTTCAATATAACATAATCAATGATGTTTCATACGATCAGGTTCAAAACAAAAACATTATGATAAAAATAAAATTTATATGAGTACCTGCAACAAAATATAGTAATAAAAACAAGAATCTACTACTCCATGTGATTTTGTGTCAATGTATCTCCATCTCACTACTAGATAAACATTCTTAACTAAAATATTCCTCACCACCTCACTATGGTTCATTTCACTTTCCTACAATAGAAGACCATATAAGAGATACACATTCCAAAGAGTACATATAGGGTATGAGCTAAGCAGTATAACAAGTATCCCACCCCTAGATCTCTTATAATGTCAATGAAAAATAATCCCAATATTCTTAATTTATAGAAAATGGAATGATATTATGTCAAAAATATTTATATTTAAATAATAATAAATTTATTCCCTTCTTCTATAATTCTAAAATTAACAATATAAAATAGTTTCTATGAATAATATCCACAACGATGATATATTTGTGAAAAAAATTTATAATAGTTAGAAATCCATATAAACCCATATAACAATAATAAATCAATTCAAGTATAACTAATGGTATTTCTAGATAATAAGATTATGAATTTATTATAACTACATCACAACGAAATTCCAAAAATCAATTCATTATGGTCTAGGGAACCTAGGAACACTTCAAAATGTAAACACGTATACAATGTCAATAAATTTATTGATCCAAATGAATATAGAATAGGAAATTAAGAACACTATATATTCTATACCCCAATAAAATACCTATAAAATATCAATAATACTAAAACATTAACATATATACCATATCTCCTATGAGTTTCTTTTAACAAAAAAAATCAAGCATTTTTATCACATTTCAAAAAACTGTTCGAAATAACATTTTTTCTATAAAATCTTATTTTGAAAACCCATTTTGTAGTCCACCTCACATTTCACTGAAGTTAAATATATTCTTATAATGTATGGGAGTTTTTTTCACAAATCCCCATTTAAAATCACCAATATATTAATATTTTATCAAACAAATTATTTTGAAAATAATTTCTAAAATTAATATCATTTACAATTTATAAAACATAGGTTTGAGATGAAACCAAATTTTTCACATGTTTCACACCACATGGAGTGAGATCCACACAACATGAACGATATGGAGAATAAGTGAAACTATTATAGGTCCAAACACCATTTAATGCATGCTAAAATTGAGTTCCAAAAAAATGGTAAATAGAGAAATTAAACTAACAAATTCCTCTTGAAACACATGTGATTTACCACAACAAACATAATGAATCACCATTGTAATACGATCACACAATGCACTTATAAAAGATATAATATGTATCAACACATTGTAAAATACCAAAAAACACATCCCAAAAGTGATACAAAACATTATAGAAATGAAACTAATGAGAAGAAACAAAAATACATACTAAAATATAAGAAAACAAACAATATGAATATCATGTGTTGAATAGATTAAATCAAAATATAAGATTCCACAAAAAAATGATTTATAAGGACCTAGGGTTATAGGGTGACTGATGTGATGAAATATAGAATTATATAGACATGATTTTTGTTAAATCACATTAGATAGAAAGAATTAACATCATTAGTCAGTGATTTATGAAATGAATATATCATATTGTATGATCACAAAAAAACTGGTCACATTATTTTTAAACCCTAAATGAAGAATTATATATGTTAATTAACTTAATTACATTAACCTATTACATTCAATAAAACAAGAATTCTAGGATTCTTCTAAATTCAAATTCATATATTTATTCTCAATCATGTCATGAATTGGTTCTTTGCCGAACACCTAAAAAATCTACTATAATAAACTCCTAAAACTCATCACATCATCGTCGGTGGAACAAAAAATTCTACAAATAATGGAAAAACATTTATATAGAATATAAATCATTATACTTTGATTAAATTATCCACACTATTGGACTTTACATCCCTATAAAATCACCCATAATATGGGTTCTCTATTAATAGGTGATTCCACTACTCCATCAAGGACTATTAAAACTCCATTGTGTCATGAAAATTTGATTCATGCTGCCACAACATATTAACCAATTAATTATAAATCCAATGAAATTCAATCATATTCAAATAAACTATCTCAATAATGTTTTGAAAAACTGAATCAACTTTACAAAAATCAATATCCTCCCAACTAAGAACATGGTAAGGATTTGGATGGGGGATCCTAAGGTGTGATATATGGGAATGAAATTTAATACCCATCAAATAATTTTGAAATTACAACCAATAATAATTATTCATGAGCCGTAAATCACCTCAAATGGTATAAAAAATCCCATAGTTATACTCTCATACTTTACAAGAAAACAATTTCCCAATTGAGGATAAATATTCACGATGACTTTTTCACCAAAGGATTTATCCAAAAGAAAATGTTTATGATCACCATATAATTTATACCCACTTTTGTCTTGTCGAATAATCATGTTATATAATTAATACTAATTAATATCTCTAAAATAAGACATTATCCCACAAGAGTGGCCTTTCCAACATCTGAAAAATCAAGAGGGTTCTTACCCGAATGATAATAGAAAGCCTAAAATATATCAAATTTTAAAATTATTGGAAACACATATTATTCAAAATATCAAACCATAAAACATTCCAATACAAAAAACATCCATAATCTAAGATGTTCAAATATATAATAACTTATAAGATATAAATACAATGCTCTATCAAACCATCCCTTTATGCATGGTAATATATACTCAATCTGAATTGACATCCAATCAACTCCTAGAGTTTCTTCATGAATATAAATATTAAACACTTATCACTATCTTAAATAAATTTTGGGTTAACCTCTTGAAAAAACACAAAATATTGCATATAGATCTTGCTTAATTATTCAACCATGGTGGTCTCCCTTATCATAATAAAACGAGTAGTATTTTTCATGTAATCAGTCACCACCCATATAACATTATTTCCTAAAGTAGTCCTTGTAAATCCAAAATATATATATACACATCAATTCATTTCAAAACAATATTAGAAAAGTCTGTAACATACCAAAATGGTTTAGGTGCATTTCCATTATCTTCTAGTGTATGTAGTAGTGGGAAAGATACAAAGTAATTATGGTCATCAAATTTGGTAATTAAAAATTTCATCTCTAGCCATAATACATCTTCATAAAACTAGTTTTAGTGGAACATGAAGAAACATGAAAATTGGTCAATGATTAATTAATCCAATTACATGAGATGAAAAACATATCCCCAATGTGGATATCAGAATCAAAATGGATATAAACATCTAAAACTATATCTTCATGATATATGGTTTCCCTGATTACTATGAACCAATTATCATGTATATGACTATACTAAATAAAATAAAGAATATATAATGATTACTAGATGCTTGTAAAACCAAACGAAAATTAACCCCCTTCACATCATTATACAAACAATAATAGTATCCTATATGGTTCTAATCCTCCTTCAATTACTTCATAAGTTATTATGGGACTCTCTGACTGAGATCATTATCTCTGTAATTCTCCAGATCCAAGGAGTATGTGGTGACGATGTTGGAGTTCATAAGGTATTAAACTCACTATACCTATCAAAAAATAAGTTCATTTAGAGAAAATTTATATCTGAGGAACATATGATCACAAAATTCCAAAAACTATTACCCAATTTAATATGAATCCAATAGTTTAGTGAATTCATAGCTTTGAAATGTGTTAAATTTTGATTGGGGTATTTTTTCAGGGTGAGTAAATTGATGATTTTCTTATCCTGTAAAATGATTATCATGCATAGTCATTCAACACATACCATCACTATAATAATCAAATTATACCATATTACCCATACCATTCTATAGTAATTTGAAAATTTTACCAGATAATATAAAATTACTCAACTCCTTAAATTATGTATGCCACATAGTGACAAAATTGATTTTCAACACATTCATGGAATGATCAGCCAAAGGTGATGCATAAGCTAGGAAATGAATAAAAAACAACGAATAATACATATCTTGAGCATGGAAGGTGAGTAACTCAAAGTTAATTCATAGTACTACCCATTAAAAAACATCAATCATCATCTCAAGGCTAAATAAAATTTCATGTTCATATATCTAATTAAATATTATAATCATTTATTATATCTAGAAATTATATTTTTAAATATTCACATAAATTTGATGACTCCATACGATTTCCAAAAAAATATTCAAATAGTTAAAATGTTCAACATCAAATCTAAAATAAATTATAATATCACCAATATTGAAAATTATAGTGTGGTTATTATATTAATGAATTATCAATTTAATATGTACAAAAAAAACAATATCATTAGATAGAACCATAATAATAACTTAAAATTCCAAATACTCTTACATTATCTAAAATGTGTTTTTTGGAATATCAGGATGTCAAACATGGGTTCAACAATAACATGACTAAATATAAAATTTCATAAAACCAATTTTACCTCTATCTAATCAATCATATAATCTACATGGGTAAATGTTTACATTTTCTTAATCATTAACCATCTCAGAATTCTTACATTCATAAACAATTGTTTTAAACCACTATATTTCATGGAAAAGGGATCACGAGCTTCCTATGTCGAAAAATTTTGGTGAACAAAACATTTCTATATTTGATTACCCAACTGGTTTTTGTATATTTAATCAATAATTGTTCAATTCGATAAGATTATATTATGATCGACTATATACTAGACATGATATCAATTGGAAACTATTCGAACGTTTTTAGAGGATGACCTCATAAGACATCATTATGATACAAGGGATGTACCTAACAACCAAGGGATTTTCATAAATATAGTAACATAACAAGTCTTGAATAAAATGGGAGAAAATAATCTCTCAATATCATGGATTGAATATCCTGTATGAAAAAACCTCAAATCACTATCTCTCTAAATAACGCATGATGTCACATTGACAGATAGGAAGAAAAAATTCCAAATATGACTAAAAATCCATGTAGGAAGAGATAGAATCCATTCAATCATAATTAATACTTGGAATATATCCATATTATGTAAAATGAAATCCATGACAAACTCTACATCATATACTAATAGATAATATGAAGAACATCGAGACTCTTGATACATTTTCATTCCAAGAGATGTCCCCAACTACCTAGCAAATAACAGGACATTTTTTATATAATCATATTAACAAACAAGGATGTCATATATGAGGGTGATTAAAATTTATTAAATATATTATTTTATATATAATATTATAAAAATATGGTACCTCTTTTCTTCAATAGACTCATTTCAACCACTGTACAAAACACATCCATTATAGGATATTGATTCACTCATGAAGCTAGTGCCTAGAGTCTTATGGTCATTAGATAATCTGAATATATCCTAGTGGCCTTTGTATTAGAAGATCCCTATCCCTAACATAGTATAGATATAGTCTAAAGAAAAACTATAGATTTAAAATTTGTCCAAAATAACTATAAACCTTTATTGGCATAGTATAATTGTATCTATAGGGACTTACCTTGTCACACTAATATTAAGATATACTCTTATTTATAGATAAATAAGATGTTTCCTGAATGGATTGATTATAAGAACCACCTCCACTAGACATTCCATTATCGTGGAAATTCATATTCCTTCCATGTACAACATTGAAACCACAAAAAGGTGGAAAACGATTGTATGAGTAGACAATCAGTCTCATAATATATATTTTTGACATCATTTCCCCCCAATTTTCTCCTCATGTGTAAAATGATTTTTTATATATACCTACAATCATATTTCAATCCTGAAACCCTAATTGTACTTCTAATCTTTCATATAAGCATTTCTCACATAATCTTGACTAAAACTAACCATCACCACAATTCTATTTTTTAATCTCAAATATTAACATATACCTAAATTAATCAGAGGGTCTATTGATAAAATCCAAACCAAATAGGATTCTAATAAGAACTAATAAAATAATTGGGGTTTTAAACCCTTACAATACAATAATTGGTTCCATGTTTCTTTTACTATATAATTCCACCACCGTATACAGGGAGCCTCAAGCCTAATAATTGATCATTTCACCTGGAGATCCTCATGTATATACAAGAATCCAAAAAACTAATCAAACTATTTTTGAACATACACTAGATATTAGGGATTATTATGGGGTTTTTTCAAATAGAATATCTTAGGATCGATCTTTATCACCCTCAGTTCTTGAATAGAACATAGTGTCCTGGATTTGAACCCAAAGATTATTATTTTCCATGACATGAACTACCCATATGATTTACTATTACAACTTATGTTATGTATGAGGATTCCCTTGGGGAGAATATCTCACATCACCCTCCTCTAGAACCCATAGAATATTTATATGTGGTTTTTTTCTACAAAAAATAAAAATAATAAAAGGATAGTACCATGAAATAAATATCTTCATAAATATGAACACCATAAAAACAAATTGACATCAATAAAAATAAATGACATACAAGTCACACACCATTTCATAAAATGGTATCTTGAGGGTCTTCAAAGAACTATTTCCTAGGGACTCACTGAAAACTACATATTGAGTCTACACAATATTATCTCACATATTCTCGACATCAAAAAATTATGAAACTCAAAGAAAACATCCACTATTAATAATTATAATGAACTTACCTTGGATACCATCATATTTGTTACTTTAAATGACTTTAGACTAATTCATTTTTATTCTCAATCACCATGGGGTAAATAATATTCAATGTACATAAATACTAGAGGGAATGTTATTTTCAAATTGATGTATGACACTTTTAATAGAAATTGAAAAAAATGCTAAAATAATAATCAAACTGGAAATATTACATAACAAATGATGAAAAAGTTGGGTGCTATAAATCAAAAATATCATGATTGAACTCCAATATACCTATCCAAAAAAATTTGAAAAACATGAAATATGTACTCCATATTTTTTTGCAGTATTTACAACCATATCTTGACCAAAAACACATAACCAACTAAAATAATCCATGCCACCTCACTATGGAATCTTTCCCTTTCCTACAACAGAAGAAAACACATAGTATCTATATGCATAATGGAATTTGAATGGTATGACCTACACAAGATTTGTATGATCTCCCCTAGGTGTTAACAATCATGTACATATAAAATATTCAAAATAATATGAATTTATAGATAAGGGGTCATGAAAATAATTTCTACAGTTTTATATCAAAATCATCATAGAATATTACCCTTTTTCATTGTTTTAAATAAAATAATGTAAATTAGACCCAAAATATATTTCACATACAATAGTTAAATTTTAAAAATATATATATTAATGAAAATGATGTATATAAAAAATAATTATTCATTAATCAATCAAAGGATAACATATAATAATAATAAATAGAAAAATATTATAATAATTATTACTAGATTGATATATATGTTCCTAAAACATGTGCTTCAAGGTCTATGAAACACATGAACAACCCAAATTGTGACCATCCGCCATGTCAATAATTTTCTCCATCAAAATTTTTCTTTTGTTAGTAACTGATCAAGATATAAAAAAGTGACCTCCCTTATAATTACAAATGAAAATACAAATTAATACACCCTCAACAAATGGACCAAAGGTTCCAATATACTTAATTTAAAAAAATATCTAAAGGTATTACCCAATTGAATTTTATAGTTTTAAAAAATTGTATCTATGAAAATTATTTTTTGAATCTGATTTCACATTCAACTTCAAGATTCTTCTAAAAACACATTTCTTTTACAATACCATGGGGGAACCATAATTTCTCATAAACCCATTTACAAAATAAATTTAATAAATCCATTATAATTCAATTCTATATAAAATAATTTTTACTAAAAATATCAACAATATTTCATCCAACAAAGATATGATATGGAACAACCTACTTCAAACTGGGGTTTCACACCACCCATAATGGAACCCACACTACAGGAACAGAATTTCACACTAGAATAATTGGTGGAGGAATTTTAACATTTATTCCATAAAATAAAGTATTTTTTAAACATATAGGCTCAAAAAGAAGTTATACCAACACATACCTGAAGATTACCATGTGACACACCATAACAAGCACAACGATCGACCCATGAAAAATATTCACACAAAAGATCTCAATGGGATTGTAGAATAATCATAAAATGATAAGAAATAGAAAAATAAAATAACAATACTATAATAAATATGAGAAAATAGAATCGAATTTTATGAAATAAAACAAACATTTCCAAAGAGAAGTAACTAACTAAGATGTAGATCAAGCATTGAACGTTGGAGATCGGAAGAGCTAAAACCACATGAAAACATCTAAGAAAGACACAAGGTTCAATATATAGATAATATGAATAATTAAATTGGGTTATATGATAGATAGATTGAAAACGACAAGAAAATAGTGATTCAAATCATTAATCTGATATTTATAATCTAAATCTACCATATTTCATGTACACATAAAATGTGTGACCTCAATTTAAAAAATACGATGATGAGTTTTTTACCAACAAAAAATTCATTTCAATAATATTTTTACACCTTAATCTAGTTGATCATGGATGTTTCTAAAATAAAATTCATTTCTTGAGTCCAATTCATGTTTTATTCTTTTTATAAATATATTTTCCAACCCAAATCCAACTAAAAACTATAAAAAAATCAGATCATCACTGATTCCACAAAAAAAATGAATCAAAATCTTACAAATTAAATATTGGTGATCCTTTTTCCATGAAATTAAATTAGTGAATAAAATCTTGAGTTAATGAGAACTGGAGATTTCAATGGTCAAAATAATTGATAGGGAGATTATTATAGAAGGTATGGAGATAATTTCAGCAGTTAAGAGATAAACTTCTCATCTAAAATATCTAATGACAATATTCTAATTATATAAATTCCATGTGGTTTATGTGGACCTACCAATAATTTGAAATTTAAATTACCAATATTTATAACTCATGTTGAATATTATAGTATATATAGTGGTATTTATAATGTGGTTATCAATGAATATTGTGTTTTTATGAAATATGATTCCATGAATTTTCTTTTGTATTGTAATTTCATTCTTTGGTAAGTGTGTCATTGTAAAGTGCTAGCTTCATGTGATGTGAAAGAGGTTGTCGAAACAATTCTATGTATTTTAAATTGACTTTTTAGAATTGATATTTAATATAGGGAATAGAGGAATACTAGAATTAGAGTTTTTGTTCTATTTATGGTGGTTTTCAGAATTTAGAATTTACATGTGGATCTTGGTGAGGTTTTATTAATGGTGAGAATTTTTAGTTTGGATTACTATACCTATAAAAAAATTAATTAATTATATTTATTCACATTCCTCTATATTATTTTCTTTGTATTATATTATATAATTTTATTATGATTTCCCATATAGAATTTTGTCTTTTGATACACAATTGGGTATAGCTAAAGAACCCATTATTGGATTCTTTTAATATTATTATATTGATTGTTTTATAGTGAATAATGAGATTTCATAATAATATAGATGATTTTGGTTTAGGTAATTTTATAGATGGATTGGTTAAAAAAAATTTGGAGCATATTTATTTCTATAGGAACTGAATAATGAGTTATCTCTTTTCTGAATATTATTTTTTTTCATGGGAGTTGGATTATCATTATATTAAGGAATGATATGATTTATGGAATATTATATTGATTACTTCATAGGTTTTAGGGGTGTATCATGGACCATTAAGGTAATATTCATGTGTTATTTTTCATCATTATTTTGAATGAAATGATAAAATGTTTCTAATAGATTTCATAGGCTTTTAACAGGAGTGGGAGGAAGATTTTTTTATCCACATGATATAACAATCAGATAATATTTCTACACATCAATATCATATATAACGAGATGAAATTATTCTTTTTAAGTATTATTTAGAGGATCTAATGTTCATCAGATTCATTTACTGGATTCTATATACATGAGACGCTCTTGTAATCTTCACTTTGAAACATAATAGGGATTTGTGGTTATAAGTCGATTATTATATGATATACTAGGTGAACCATTTATCTCATATAATTTATTCAAAATAACTTTTTTTTGAACATGTCCAGTATTATTTTCCACGAGGTTTTCATTAGTTTATTTTGTGAGATAACATTGTCCCAAAAAAGAAAATTACATAATTGATATGGAAATTATGAAATCATTGTTATTTTATCAAAAGTTGTAAAAAAATTATTAATTTTATATTTATTTTATTTACCATACATTCCATAAAAATATATACATATTTTTATTCTCTTTATAGATGACTTATTAATAAATTGAATATTAAATGTAGAACATCATGTGAATTTCAGACTCATCTTCGATATTTCCAAAATAATATGTTCCATAGACTGATATCATCACTGTAGTTCTACATTATAGATGTAATATTTCAAAATATTATTATATCATAATGTGGAATATTTGTAGACCCTAAAAATGTTAATATTGTTATTTACTTTCACATCCCCATGAACCTCCATGACATATATTTTATCAAGTTTTTTATCTTATATTATCTATATTTTTTTAAAGAATTCACTTTCAATGATTTTATAATTATGATAATTAGTCATAAGGGGTTGATTGTATAAGGGTATGGTAAAATTGAGGACCCTTTCCAATAACTATTTTAGTGATTTATTTCAAAAAAATATTGTCAATGTGTTAGATAAAGTAATGTGATGGGATGTATATCTTTAGGAATATAGTGTGGGACATTGTTGACTAGTAATTAATGATGGTTTCATTATAGGATTTGGTTTTTGGATGGTTATAAAAGATAATAAAATTTATATTACATATGGTTCTGACATAGGAATTTTTATTCATGCTCATAAGAAATTAGTGGCATTGAATTTTTTGTGAAATATTTTTGGTTATTACAATAATATATAGCTCGATGTGTAAGATTTATCATAGGAGTTTCGATCTTTATCTTAGGTAATTGGTTTTATATATCTAGATATATTAATTTAGGATTTTCAAAACATTTAGAATGATGAATGTTGTCCCGAATGCCATGTTTTGGATGTCCATGGATAATTTTGTTATCAAATAAATATATAATATTATGATTATGAATCTTATCTTAATGATTTATCTCATCTTGATAATGAGTTAATTCATATAGTTATTCGACAATTTCTTATCACCTCATCCTAGATGTATCTAGTGATTTTGGAGTGATTTTTTATTTAATGTTCATGGTTTATATTTGAAATCTGTATGGTTTTTGGTACATTTATAGGTGAGTTATTAGAAAATATTTTTTTTGATAATTTCTTGGGAGACTATATGATCCTTTGGATCAATTAGAATTGTCGTTAAGAGATTTTCATACATACTGATGGAATATTATGGGCATGAAATTCCATTCATGATCCATTTTTTAGAAACTAATAGATCTATTCTCGTAAATCGATTTATAATGAACGAAATATGAATTCACTAAAAATTTAGTCATTTTATGATATTTAAGGATTAATTGTTGATTGATTCCACATAGATTATATTGTGGATAAATATGAAGGAAAATAATCATTTAAATATCAATCAAGGTCATGGAAATTGTATCATGTTATTTTAATATAGTCGATGTTAAAATAGTAATTTTTAAGTGGTTTTATATATGTTATCATCAAGAACCACGTTGTTTGTATAAACACTGTGACAATATTTGAGTTCAGTATAAGATGGATATATAATTCATAAGAAATATCGTTTTTTGAGAGGTTGGATGATGAATGTATGTACATATCATGTTGTGATTATAGTTTCTCGAATGTAACATTATATATTGTTTGATGAATGGAAAAAGAATGAAATATACATCTAATATTTCAAACTTGGAATAATTTTTAAAGGATGAAATAGTTTGTTTATTTTATTGAATTCTACAATGTAATGTTTATACATATATTATTTGAAAGTAAACTTTGTCAAATTTGGATATATTGGATACTGTCCAAAAAAACAGGATGCCACATTACATCATTATTATGGAGGATAAACATGTTTATACTGAATTGGATGTTCCCCTTCCATGGTAAAAGTTTCATATTAAAATATATCCAATAAAATAGTAAGATATTAAAAAACACTTCATGAGAAGATGAAAAGGACATAATTCACGTTTAGAATAATTTATATATCAAAAGATATATATACAATTCCCTACCACATAGGATAAAATATCTATAAGAAGTACAAAAATAAAATAGAGGTTAGACTCATGGAATAATATAAGGAATTAAAAGGGTTTTCTTTGATTTAAAAATCTGTCTACAATTTATGTGAATGAAAGTTCAGCATAGTTGACCTAAAAATTGGATTTGGAACATTTAATTTAACCATTATTAAATGGGACAAGATTCTCAATAGAGTGTTTTTTCTTGAAAATGGTTATATTCAATTGGAAATTAAATAATAACGTTATGGATCAGGTTTTTTAAGAATTAAATTATGTTTTCTAGATGTTATTTATTTATCAGTATTGATTTTGTACGATAGGAAATAACATTGAGATTTTAATAAAAGTAAATTTATCTAAATTTTTTTTAGAAGTTGGTTGCATAGAGTCTATATATGGTATCATCGAGATTAACAATGAAAATATATTATATAATATTATAATTATATATATATATATATAAAGATATCTAGATAGTTTTATAGAAATTTATTCTTTATTCCGTAAGAGGTGTATTGAGAGAACAATGAAAATATTGATACATTAAAATATAAGAAATAGAAGACCACAAGTTAATTCTTGTTTTTAATTATAGTCACATGGATAAATAGGAATAAATATTTAACTTTATTAGAAGAAACAGATTCAAACCTCACATTGAGTGTGAATCTTATTAATTTCCACACATAGAGAGAATAATAAATAAAATAACAATGGTGTGTCAATGATAAATTTAGTGAGTTAAGAAAAATAGGGATAGAGAAACTTTTATATTGATTATTGAAGAAGACCAAAATGCCATTATATTGTTTAATAATTCCCTTTAATCTATAAATTAACCATGATTAAAACAAATAATTACATTGAGGAGAAAAAGATGTAGATCCACTAGATGTGAGTTGAACTATTTTCAAACCATTTGTCCATAAAAACATTTTTTTATAGTTTCATTCAAGTTGAAAAAAATATAAAATTGCCATACACATACTTCAATCTCTATATCTTATTTATATTTTTATAATACACAGAACCAATGATGAACCCTCTATATTATAGCAGAACATAGTTTTCTATTTATCAAAATAAATTCATGATGTCCATATAGGATTATAGAAAATATTTCACATATAACATACATCAGGGCACTAATTTGACTATTCCTAGTGATAGAGATAGTGATTCTAGGATAGAGAAAATACTTATTAAATTTATATCTAATTAATTTTATAATAAAACTAATAAAAATATAAATTCTTTTATTAAGAGGATGAATCTATTGATTATATATGGAAGATTATTAATGATGAAAGAGAGTGGGAAATCATCTCAATATTTTATGATGAATTTCATGAATTATATGTATAAATGAATAAAAATAAAAAGAATACCTCAATGATGATTGTACCCCCTATCATGATCAGTAATAATCATTACATCTATATATGTTGTTATAACAATACTCAAGAAGTTTGTTAAAAATTTTAGAATTCAATATCCCTCATAGTGAAAGAAATATGTATAGATTCCAATGATTTCATAAAAGTGAAATTAACTCATTAGTTTATTATATTTTTACATAATGATAGTGATTAAATAATATCCCAATATAAAAAATTAGATCCGGGAAAAATATAATAACAACATGACATATCATTCAATGAATATTCATATAGGGGAATTAAATGACATTAACAAGTGATATGGAATTGATTATAGGAATAATAAAGATGAGTACATAGATAAATGAAAATGGGATTTCTCTTGATGATCATCTACAAGTGACTGTTAAAAATTGAAAAAATAAATAAAAAATCATCCCTCTCATATTAAACATTAACCATTGGATTGAATATTGAACTAGAACTGGTACATGGAAAAAATATATTAATTCCCTTATAATGTTAAATTATAGGATCATTGATGATCTTTAATCTAATATCATATCTATAAGAGGAAAAGAGGAGTTGGGGTTTCACTTAAAGGAATTACTAACATGTAGATAATGAAATGTACTAAATTTAGAATTTCTTAATGTATGAATGGTACCAACCTAATTTTATTATAATGGTCCTAAAATAAAAATAGATAAAACATGATATTATAATGGAAAATGAAACTCACTATAATATTGTTTGTAGCATTCAAAGGGTATGGAAACCCTATGAATGGTTTTATTGAATCTTTTGTGCAAAAGGATGATCAAAAACTTGATGACGATGATCTCATTGGTCACAATAACATGTTAATATTTTTCACAAATTTGAAATCAAATCAGATAGGTCATGTGGCTTTTGATAACCATGTATATAAAAAGTATTTCACATAAATTTTTAATGTAGTATCCAATCCCTCAATTTCATTTGATTCTACTCTTCCATGATGTGTTCTCAAAAAATGGAGAATTGCACCTGTGGAGTCCCGTCAAGATGCATTTAATGGTCTAGGGTTTTAATGAATGGAATGTAACTATATTCGGGCATGCATATTATCCTGATGTCATTCCCTCTAATGAACATGTAGTATTTGATTTATCTCAATGGAACATAGGCTCCCTTAGATTTAGGAATTGGAACAGAATATTGATTTCAGGAATGTTAAAAACACTCACACATATCTATTTATGAATTTGAAAATTGAATTGGATAAATAGGAATCCACATATTCTATAAGATATTTCCTAATGCTTTGGAAACACCAAAAGGATAGATAGGGTGACAAAAAATCTGATTTTTGAACATTATATCAGAATAATTGATAAGGAATATGTTTCTTCTGCATTAGTTCAAGAAGTGTTGGTGAATAATAGGGATGAATCCATTTATCTTGATATAATTAATGAAAGGAAACCAATGTTTTTATACCATTGAAACTTTTTTTGAGAACATGGTGTATGAATGTAATAGTTACAAGATCTAAATCATATACAAAATTAATTTTCTTGATTATAATATTTTTAGATGTAAAAAGGATAATGTTAAGGTCACTGAAATTTTTAACACTGGGCTAGGGATGGAGAATAGGCATATATTACCTATTGTGCAAGATATGGGGTCATCAATAGATGATGCTACCTCTAAGAAATATTATAATGCTATTACCTTGTGTATATAGTAGTAGAACCTTCTATTGTACTAGGGATGGGGACATGGAATAATGTAACTTATATGCAAGATCTGGGGACATCCATGGATGACCATATGTCTTCTAATTCGGTTAAATTTTATGATTTGTCCTTTGATATTGCATCCCTAATAGAAATATAATCTGAGATAAAATATGAATCTATTAAGAATGTTTTATTGTATTTTAATTATAAAAAACCATCTGAGTTCACACTATGTTATTATCATATTGAAAATATCCCTTCTACTTGTGTTTGGGAAATGTACATTCCTTGTGATGATTCTATGACAGATAGGGCTGATGGCATGAAACATAATTTTGTACATGTTTATCAAGAAGGAAAGGATTTTCCAGAGTCTTCATATCAAGGGAATAAAGATAGTAATTGGAAGGATGTTATCATGGATTCTTTTCTTGTGCCAGACAACCAATAATAGATAGATTATATTGGGAAAATTGGTCAAGAAGATGAGGTTTCTCTTTAAAAAACAAACCAGCCAGAATGGATGTTTTTACATGTTCTACTATCTAAATCTATAACAAGGATATTTACTACTATTTTTTTTAATTTCATTGTTATGTTATCAAACATATACACTAATTCAAGTTTTTTTCATTGAATGATGTTTTTTATGATTCAATACCATCTTAAATAAGTAGTGAAGATGAAAATGCTTCTAATGATGCATAATACAATTTAGATACGGTTAAGGGCATTTCAAAAGATGGCCTAGATAGGAAACACCAATATGATGGGCCTCAAACAAGGCTAATAATACATAAATATGGAATGATATTTTTAAAAATTTTCATTAACTAAAGAATACATTACAGGTCATAGTCCATAGAAATATAATTGTGACCAACAACACCTTACTTATTAGAATTATTGAATCAATATTGAAATTCGACAGTTGGAATCCATTTAAATGGATAATATGTTGTAACTATTTTGTATTTTATAATAATATGGAGGGTGAAATGTAGTCCATTTATGTGTTTAAACCTGAGAGTATTTTTATCAACTCATGATGTTGTGATCCATGGTCCACTAAAATTACTTCAGGTCTGAATGGTACTGATTTTTATATGATATTTGTTTATGCCTTTAACTTATATGCACGAAGAATTGATCTCTGAAAATATATGGAATGTATGTCAAACAATATATTTGAAAGATGCACCATAATTGGCGACATTAATGTTTTTTAAGTCCGGAGAATAAAACAATAGATAAATTGTTTCAACCTGTAGCCATTGAGTTTGCCTCATCTATTGATAAATGTTATTTTAATAAGTTTCCCATTATAGGATTTGATTTCACATGGTGTAGGTTTATAGTTAATAAGAGGAAACAATGAAAATTATATAGATGTATTGTACAAGTTTATAATAGGAATGATTATATTAATGTCTTAGGGATAAATATCCACAAGATACATTATGATCATAATCGCTTTCTCATTGACATCAACTTTAATAAATCATGGTCACCCATGTTTCCTTTTATGATTAATATTGTTGGTCTTGTAATGCTTGGAGATAGAGAAATAATTTTGTAGCCCTTGAAAACTAAGTTCATTCGTATACCACTACAAATTTTAGTTAGTAAAGTCATATGTGGAAATGAAAGGATCAAGGAATGCATCAAATACTCTTTCTCAAATATTGATCGTGATATCGAAAAAGCTGAAAATTACATTGTGCACTACCAAGAATGTAATCAGTTTTAAAAAGTTCCCTCTAGGGATGAGAGTTAGGCCACTTCTAAACATGATTATTCTTATTCCCATAAATATAAATTCTCTATGAATGAGTTGAATGTCATATGGATCAGATACGGACATGGTAATACAGTACATTTCAACTACATACATGAAGAAAATATTTCTAAAAAAAGAATCTCCAATATCATGATCAATGGAACTTTATACAGTTATTATAATGAAATTTTACATTTTTTTCTTTATATTTTCCTGTTTTTGTTTGAGTATAATGGAGGTTATAATACCCAAATGATGTCAATTAATATTTCTCCTACCATTTTTGATAAAAAATAGTAATCTTATTCATGAACCCAATGAAGATGAGATTAATGAAATCATCTTTTCCTTAAATATTGATATTGTTGCTAGACAGGACGAATTTAATGATAATATATTCATGTTTAATTGGGACATTATACACATTTAGGTGATCAATGGTGTTAAATTATTCTTCAATAGTATTCCCATGTTGAATGGAGTGAATTCCTATTTCATATTCCTGCTCCCAAAAAATTAAAATGCTCTTCACATCAAATATATTCAATTGGATTCCATTGGAAACTCAATTCCCAAGGACATCAACATGATTTTGGATTCTTAAGTAGGTGTAATTTCCAAATACATAATCACTTAAAATAATTTTTGCTTTTACAAGGGAGTAATATACATACTTTTCATTACACTACATTTAAATGAGTTAAAAATGATTAAAAATCTATAGAATGGAAGTATGGCCCTGTTGTTTGTTATGTAAAAGGATTTTGATACTTCCAAGTAGATTTTTATCCTTAAAATTATATGTATGTTTATGTTATATTCTAAATTTATTTATTTTATTAGTTTCATCTTCAAGAGTTTCAGGCTAACCATTATTGTGATTGGGTCCCCAAGGGGTTTCATTCAATGCTATTGGGTGTCAGAAATATAGATCATATATCTATAATCATTATTGCTTTGGTTAGGGAATACTTATGATGTTTTCTTAATGATTTAGTTTATGCTAGTTTGTACAGGTGGATAAATATAACGACCCATACTTTACATACATTGTTATTACTTCAAAATTGAAGCATACTTATTACAACATATAACAAAACCATGAAAGGACCGTATATGTATAGTGTCTTTAGAAACTGAGAAACATAAACAACTGGTTCATAAAGCGTCTACACTATCTCCCATTTATTTCATCATATCTATAGTCCCTTTTGGCATATCTTACTTAATATCCTTCTTCCTGACCTGGGGAAAGAAAACATACAAAAGGGTGAGCTCAAATGCTCAGTAAGGTTATACAAAAGAAATATCAATCACATCAAATTCATAAGAACATAACATTTTGGAAATCTTAACCTGCAAAAGAAAGCATAATTTCATAACATGGGATAAATCATAGTAGTGAAATGAAATCCCAATAATCATAACGTAAAACATGAAACATTGTGGCATACATAGATAACCATAGAGAATCATTTCTTATTAGTCAAGACCCATTGCCAAGACTATCTTAGTGGACAAAGTCCATTTATGAACCGAGTTTACTCCTCGTTTCAGTCCTGTTTCACTGAACCGGTTTAACCTGCTGTTCCAGCCATGTCTATCTCATGAGATATAAAATCTTTACCCAATTCATTGGAGGGAGATATAGGTCCCACCCATCTCATAATGATACCATTCATATGTGTGCCACAAAATCATAAATCATACATCATTGCATAGCCCATGTAATAAAAATGGGATTCTTAAACAACATGACATCATAAAACAATTCATATAAGATAAAGGAATTAATAAAAATAATTCCATCACAACATAATCGAATCAATGTAATAATTGGGATAGAAACAGAACCCTATATTATCTTATATGGAAAATAATTTTTATAAAACACTTGAACTCCATTCTTGAGGAAAATATCCTTTCTACTTCAAAAACATTTTCCTTTCTTAAAATGTCATACAATTTTAAACTAAAAGAAGTAGATTAAAAATAAACATGAAAACTTGTAAAGTAATCTTCTTGGAAATAATGTTTTAAAAATCCATTCATGTCGTATAAGTTAAAAAAACATTCTCCCCGTACATTTGTCAGAAAATTCAAAAAGTACCTCGTACCAAAAATGAAAAAAGATTCCTTTCATATCTTTTACTAAAAACTCACCGAAGGGTAAAATTGGATTTAAACAATTTTATGTGGATTTAAAAAATATTACATATTGAGGAAACATGGATGTGTATGATAAAATACACCCCAGTAAATTCCGAAGTATAAACAATCTCGGATAAAAATTGAGATTGTGAGATTTTTCCTTACCTTAGGTCCGATTTGCATCGTAAGTGTCTGATCCTCATGAATAATGATTTAAATAATGTTATTTACTTATTCCATAATCATACTTATTTTTATGATATAATATATGGTCATATTCTTAGCTTCTTATTAGTAATATTTCATTACTACTTGTTATTCTGGTGTTTATTACTTTTTGTTCTTATGCGTGTTTTGTCGAATAAATTCATATTTTTCTTTTTAGGTTATAGAAACCACATTTAAATAATGGTATTAGTTTAATATATATCATATTCATTCATTAAATTCATTTATATAATCATTATGCAATTAAGATCATGTAGAACGAGTCACATCACATCGTGGAGACGGTATTCCGTACGTACGCACGAGCGATGATATCGTTCCCATGATCGTGGAATTGTATTGGAGTGTATATATATTATTTCAGAATCAATATAACTTTAAAATAATCATATATAGTAATTATTTACACCATTATACCCATCCAAGTAATGTGGTGGTGGAAAATAGATTACACCACAACGTGGAGACGGTATTCCGTACGTACGCACGCACGGTGATTTCGTTTTCCGTAGGATTGATAGATGGGGAAATAGGGTTGTTTCATACTTATAATAAAATATCATTATGTGAGTGATACGGATGTTATTAATTCATAATGAAACAACTAATGAAGAAGAAGTGGAATAAGAAATAAAGTTGAAGGAATCAGTAATGGACATTACCTCTTCTGTGAAGCTCTTCTTTGAGATCTCCTCTTAGGGCACTAAAATTGGTCTATGAAGAATACCAGGACCTCTAGTATGTTTATAGGGAAGTGGAGAGGAGATATTTTCAGGGTTTGGCCGATCATGAAGGATCAAGGTGGTGTGAGGAAGAGAGGTAGGAGGTGCCCTTTTAAAATGGAGGATAGGGGCACCTTTGGAATAACAAAAAATATTATTTTATTATAAAGTAAAATTAGGTTTTTAATAGCTCCAAATTGATATATTTCTAAGATAAGGTGGGGAAGGGTAGAAATCCTCTCATCCAATAGAATTTAGACAAGTTTAGGTATCAATTTTAACTTTATTATTTAGATTTAACTTTAAGTTAGATAATTTAACGTTTACCGTGTCTTCTTGTTTTCTTACACTATATGGTTAATAAACTTACTATATCAAGACAAACGAACCCCAAGTTGTCTATTATTAATACATATAACCTTTTCTAAGTCATTTTTCCAATCCTTAGATTTTGAGGAATAAAATAAAAATTAATAATATATTATTTGTTTTAAAAACAATTTTATGTTAATTTTGACAATATTTGGTAATTGATTTTTGTGAAAATCATAACAGAATGATTAGTTCGAAAAAATTTAATTAAATCAATACTAACTTGTCATATTAACATATGAAAGTATTTTAATTCATAAAAAGTCTAAAATTACATTTATTTGGGTATTTATAACATCAATTATGTCAATATTTCAATAATAAGATAACTACTGCATCATCATTGTGTCATAAATAAATTAAATTATTTAATGTCTAAAAATTATAAATAAAATACCATTATGTTGGATATCTTTTTATTTTTCTAATTAATCTTTATAGTCTAATTTATCTTTTGTATAACGCAATATTAAAAATGATTTAGTTATTAAACATTGATTTTAACTATTTTAACCCTTCATTAAATAAATTGATAATAAATGTTCTAATCTAATCCAAGTGGGCCTAAATGGTAATATTTTATTCCTAAGGTTGTTTTTGGTCTAATTAAACTTATCCAATAGAATTAGTACATGTTTTAGGGTAATAATAATAACAATTTTACCCTTAATTACCCTATTTACTTTTAACCGTGGTAAAAAAGTAAAAAGTTACTATTCACCCGAAATTATTTTCATCTTATTGAACCACATTTTAGTCCTTGATATTAACCGTGTGTCTCGGATTTTAGAAATTCTACTCACAGAAGCGGTGAAATTATGTTTTATGAAAAATTCAGTTTTTTTTAACTACCACTTAGGGGCTTCACTATTAATCAAAAAAATGAAAGTTTCCAGAAAAATACAAAAAATTAGGCCTATGCTATATTTGATATTATGAATTCAAAAATGATTTTTATTTTACCAAATTCAAAACATATTATTTAAATTAACTAATTTAAAAATTAATTCCCGTCGTCAAAACAAATAGCGTGTTTTTAAAAGATAATAACTATCAAAAGATTGACACTTGTTTATGTCTGGTTAAAATGTGAAATTACATCCAATGAAAAAAATTGCATTAAATTGTAAAAATATATTATAAATATAATTTAAAACCAATAAAATTAATAATTTATCAAAATTAATTATTTCGATTAAAGAAGTTGTTTTTAATTAAAATTTAGTAATTTTCACTATTCATCAAAATATGAAAGTTATCCGAAAAGTACCAAAATTTCACCCTAAGCTAATTTCGATATTCCGAATCCAAAAATAAAGTCCAAAATTTCAAAAATTGGTTATTACTGTTCATAATGTCTATTTTTAATAATATTTTAATAGCATATCATTGTTTAGTGAAACTCGGTATTGCGTACGACACATGCTATTGAGGAAGGTCGTGGTTGCATGTAAAGCAAGACAAGCTAGTGTTGTGTGTAGGGAAAGATTCCTTTGATGATTTATATAACATAAAAAAAATATTTCGCATAAAAGTCTCGGGCGTTACATTCTACCCCCATTAAAATGAATTTCTCCCTCGAAATTTTTCACTTTGTAACAAACAGATGAGGATACCTTTCCCTCATAATATCCTCAAGCTCCCATGTAGCTTCTTCTAATTGGTAGTTCCTCCATAAAACATTAACCAATCGAGTGGTCTTGTTTCGTAGGACTTTTTCTCTACGATCCAGAATCTCTATTGGCTGTTCTTTATAAGAATGATCTTGCTCCAGCGGTACAACTTCTGAGCTGAGTACATGTGAAGGATCAGGTATGTAATTTCTCAGAAGAGATACATGGAACACATCGTGAACTTAAGAGAGATTCGGTGGACATGCCAATCGGTAAGCTACCTTTCCAACACGATCCAGTATTTCGAAAGGACCGATATATCTAGGGCTCAACTTCCCCTTCTTTCCATATCTCATGACCCTCTTCCAGGGAGATATTCATAAGAACACTTTATCACCCACTTCAAACTCTAGGTCATTTCTTCGGTTGTCGGCATAACTTTTCTGTCAACTCTGAGCTGCTCTTATCTGTTGTTGAATAGATCGGGCCTTTTCTGCCATCCCATCAACAAGATCAGGTCCTAATAGATTTCTTTCCCCAACTTCATCCCACCAAGTTGGAGTCCTGCATTTATTTATATAGAGAAATTCATAAGGAGCCATCTGAATACTAGAGTGAATGCTATTATTATAAGAAAATTCCACTAAATGTAGGTGTTGATCCCATCCACCTTTGAAATCCATAGAGCAAGCTCTCAACATATCTTCTAGAGTTTGAATTGTTCTCTCAGTCTGACTGTCTGTCTGAGGATGATAAGTAGTGTTGAAACTCAACTCTATATCTAGAGTATGCTGAAGACTTCGCCAGAACATCGAGGTAAATCTCGGATCCCAATCAGATATAATAGAAAGTGGTACTCCATGCAATCTTACCACTTCCTTTACATATATCATGGCAAGCTAATCCAGAGAGAAATCCTCTCTAATAGAAATGAAGTGTGAAGACTTTGTAAGATAATCAACTATGACCCAGATAGCATTAGTGTCTTTGGATGTTTTAGGAAGTCCTGTGACAAAGTCTATAGTGATGTTTTCCCAATTCCATTCAGGTATGGGTAATGGTTTTAACATCCCCTTAGACATCTGTCTCTCAGTTTTAACTTGCTGACAAACCAAGCATCGAGAGACATATTTAGAAACATCTCTTTTCATACCATCCCACCATAAGTACTCTTTCAGGTCCCTATACATCTTCGTGCTTCCAGGATGAATAGAGAATGAAGAACTATGAGCCTCATCCAGCAGATCCTTCTTTAATTTGGGGATGGGAGGAACACAAACCCGATTCCTGAACTTTATTATCCCATCACAATCAAGGTTGAATTCAGGAATATTTCTCACCTTCTTTTGTAACTCTACATCTTCTTTCTGCGCCTCTTTAATCTTAAAATGTATAGATGGTTGAACATTCATTTGAGAAAGATACGATTTTCCCCCTTCCATTATAATTCCAAGATCCATCCTTTGTAAATCCATAAATATTGGATATTTTGTGATCCTCATCATGGATAAACTGGCATGGTCTTGTCGACTTAATGCATCTTCCACCTTGTTTGCTTTCCCAGGGTGGTAATGAATTGAGCAGTCGTAATCCTTAATCATCTCTAACCATCTTTTTTTGTGCATTTTCAGCTCCTTTTGTGTGAAAATATACTTTAAACTTTTATGATCAGTATAAATGTCACACCTTTCTCCATAAAGATAATGCCTCCAAATCTTTAATGCAAAGATTACCGCATCTAACTCCAAATCACGTGTTGGGTAATTTTGATCATGGATTTTCAACTGTCGTGAGGCATAAGCTATCACCATATCATTTAGCATAAGAACACACCCCAGCCCCTTCTTGGATGCATCACTGTAGATCACAAACCTTTCTCCACTACAAGGTAGTGTGAGCATAGGTGCACTGGATAACCTTCTTTTCAACTCCTTGAAATTCTCTTCACATTCCTCTGTCCAAACAAACTTAACGACTTTCCGAGTCAACCTGGTGAGTGGATTAGATAATTGTGAAAAATCTTTCACAAAACGTCGATAATATCCACCCAAACCAAGAAAACTTTGGATCTCGGTTACTATTTTTGGTCTTGACCATCTTTTGAAAACCTCTTTTTTTGCTGGATCCACAGATATCCCCTCTTTTGAGATTATGTGACCCAAAAATGCAAGTTTTTTAAGCCAAAATTCGCACTTGGTAAATTTGGCATAAAGCTTCTCCTTTCTCAGGGTCTTTAATAAAATTCTCAAGTGATATTCATGTTCTTCCTTGCTCTTTGAATAAATAAGAATATCGTCTATAAAGACAACCACAAACTGATCAAGATAGTCTCTAAAGACTCTATTCATCAGATCCACGAAGATAGCAGGGGAATTAGTAAGACCAAATGGCATCACTATAAATTCATAGTGTCCATAACTTGTACGGAAAGCCATCTTTGGTATATCCTCCCTTTTGACCCTTAATTGATGATACCCTGAATGAAGATAAATCTTGGAAAAGTATTGAGCTCCGCTTAGTTGGTCAAATAAGTCATCAATGCGTGAGAGAGGAAATTTGTTCTTGATAGTGATCTTATTAAGTTCTCAATAATCAATACAGAGTCTCATTGATCCATCTTTATTCATAACAAGCAGAACAGGTGCTCCCCAAGGTGACACACTAGGGCATATGAATCCCTTATCAAGATTCTCTTGGAGTTCCTTCTTCAATTCCTGCAACTCAATTGGGGCCATTCTATAAGGTGTCTTTGAAATAGGCAAAGCACCTGATACAAGTTATATTGAAAACTCAACTTCATGATTTTGTGGATGACCTGGAAATTCCTCTGGAAAGACATCATCAAAATCCCGTACAATGGGAATATTATTAATCGTGAGTTTCTCACCAACCATTTGAGATAAATAACCCTCATTTAGTGGAATCAAGACCCATAAGATGGATGAAATTTCCACTAGAAGGTTATGTTCATCCTTGCATCGATATATGATCATAGATTGATCTTGAATATGAAATGTGACTTCCCTTATTTGGAAATTGATATGATATCCATATAAAGAAAGACAATCCATGCCAAGAATCACATCAAATTCCACTATAGGAAGGATCACAAGATTTTCACGAAGCACTTTCCCACAAACATCAATCGGGGAAGAATTATAAACTTTTGATGGGAATGTTGTTCCATTAGGGGTTGTCACAGCTAACTCAACATCTAATTGTTGAGGTAATACATTGATACTCTTAGAAAATTCTTCAGAAATAAAAGAGTGGGTGGATCCAGAATCAAATAAAACATTTGCTACTTTAGAGTGGATGGTAAGTGTACCTTTAACCACATCATTATCGTACTCCACATCGCTGATAGAAATTGCATGTGAATTTCCTTTGTCTTTAGCCTTAATATTTTGTTGATGTCGATCATCATCAACAACCCTTGGATTAGGGCATTTATTGGCATAATTCCCCATCTCCTTGCACTTGAAACATTGAAGTGTTGTAGGTTCATTCTCTGTGTCCCTTCCATTGTTTGCATCATTAGACATCTTCTTCCCATCATTGCGGCATTTAAATGCCCGATGAACTTCCTTTCCACATTTGAAACATTTACTTGTCCCTTCAATACAACTCCCTCCATGTTTCTTTCCACACTTTGAGCATAAGGGAAAGCTCATCTTCTTTTCAGTGTGCTCTTTAAATTTTCCTTTGAATTCCATTTTCCAAATCTTATCAAACCCATATGACTGATGGGTTACTCTAGTCTCCATCTAAACTTTGAGAGCACATCGAACTATTTCCTTATAGATATTGAAGTCCCTTATGGGTAAGGCCCTGAAAAGACTTGGTTTTAATCCACTAAAGAATCGATCGATCTTACTCTCAGGTTGGATAATATTACCAGAAGCGTACCTTGTTAGTCTTGTAAAATTTGCTTCATAGGTACCAACAGATTCATCATGCATTTGCTTCAGTTTAAGAAACTCTTTCTCTATCTTTGTTCGGAGAATACGAGGGAAGTACTTATTGAAAAATAATTTCTTGAACTCATCCCATTCCATGGACTCAATTTCATCCATTTGCCTCGTATTATTAATAAGATTCCACCATTGATCAGCATATCCTTCCAAATGATACACTGCTAGGATGAAATTAACATGTTCAGAACATTGAAGAACTGAAAATATCTTTTCAGTAGTACTAATCCATTGTTCAGCAACTAATGGATCAGTAGACCCGCTGAAAGATGGTGGACGCTGCCTCATGAAGAATTCAATAGAATGTTGCTCCTTCCTTTGCTCATTTGGAATTCCTGCATGATTCGTATCTTGAGAAAGTTGTGTGAGCATGGCTACAAGATTTTTCATTCCAGCTCCCATAACATTTGGTTTCTCAGGGGGGACAATCATTGCATTTCCCGTCGCACTCCGCATTAACACGGTTCCTTCAGGTTCCAGCCAATGACTAAAACCAAGAAGAATAGTGTGAGTAACAGTAATTATAATAAGAAAACCACATAATCAAGAATAAAATTTCACAATTAAGGTCTTATCCTAGTTTATTCATGGTCATTTCTAAAACACTAAGATTGTGTTATATGCTTAGACATTTCCTTAGGGTTCTTACTAAGGCTTTCACATTCTAGATTCCAAAGGTTGACTATACCTTTCCTCTGATACCAACTATAATAACCCATACTTTACATACATTGTTATTACATAAAAATTAATGCATAATTATTACAACATATAACAAAACCATGAAAGGGCCGTATAGGTATAGTGTCATTAGAAACTCGGAAACATAAACAATTGGTTCATAAAGTGTCTACATTGTCTCCCATTTATTTCATCATATCTATAGTCCCTTTTGGAATATCGTACTTAATACCCTTCTTCCTAACCTGGGGAAAGAAAACATAGAAAAGGGTGAGCTCAAATGCTCAGTAAGGGTAAACAAAAGAAATATCAACCACATCATATTCATAAAAACATAACATTTTGGAAATCTTAACCTACAAAAGAGAGCATAATTTCATAACATGGGATAAATCACAGTAGTGAAATGAAATCCCAATAATCATAACATAAAACATGAAACTTTTTGGCATACAAACATAATCATATAGAATCATTTATTATTAGTCAAGACTCATTTACAAGACTATCTTAGTGGAATAAGTCCATTTCTGAACCGAGTTCACTCCTCATTTCAGTCCTGTTTCACTAAACCGGTTTAACCTGCCGTTCCAGCCATGTCTATCTCATTAGATATAAAATATTTACCCAATGAATTGAAGGGAGATACAGGTCCCACCCATCTCATAATGATACCATTCATATGTGTGCCACAAAATCATAAATCATACATCATTGCATAACCCATGTAATAAAAATGGGATTCTTAAACAACATGACATCATAAAAAAATTCATATAAGATAAATGAATTCATAAAAATAATTCCATCACAACATAATCAAATCAATGTTATAATAGGGATAGAAACAAAACCCTATATTATCTTATATGGAAAATAATTTTGATAAAACACCAGAACTCCATTCTTGAGAAAAATATCATTTCTACTTCAAAAACATTTTCATTTCTTAACATGTCATACAATTTTAAACTAAAATATGTCGATTAAAAATAAACTTGAAAACTAGGAAATTAAGCTTCTTGGAAATAATGTTTTAAAAATGCATTCATTCCGTATAAGTTAAAAAAACATTCTTCCCGTACTTTTGTCAGAAAAGTCAAAAACTACCTCATACGAAAAATGACAAAAGATTCCTTTCATATCTTTTACTAAAAACTCACCGAAGGGTAAAATTGGATTTAAACAATTGCATATGGATGGAAACAATATTACATATTGAGGAAACATGGATGAGGATGATAAAATACACCCCAGTAAATTCTGACGTATAAACAATCTCGGATAAAAATTGAGATTACGAAATTTTCCCTTACCTTAGGTCTGATTTGCTTCGTAAGAGTCCGAACCTCCTGTATAATGATTTAAATAATGTTATTGACTTATTACATAATCATACATATCTTTATGATATCATATATGGTCATATTCTTAGCTTCTTATTAGTAATATTTCATTACTACTTGTTATTCAGGTGTTTATTACTTTTTGTTCTTATGCGTGTTTTGTCGAATAAATTCTTATTTTTGTTTTTAGGTTATAGATACCTCATTTACAGAATGATATTAGTGTTATATATATCATATTCATTAATTAAATTCATTTATATAATCATTATGAAATGATGATCATGTAGAACGAGTCGCATCACATCGTGGAGACGGTATTCCGTACGTACGCACGAGCGATGATATCGTTCCCATGATCGTGGAATTGTATTGGAGTGTATATATACTATTTCATATAAATATAACTTTACAATAAACATATATAGTCATTATTTACACCATTATACCCATCCAAGTAATGTGGTGGTGGAAAATAGATTACACCACGGCGTGGAGACGGTATTCCTTACGTACGCACGCGCGGTGATTTCATTTTCTGTAGGATGGATAGATGGTGAAATAGGGTTGTTTCATACTTATAATAACATATCAGTGTGTTATTGATACTGATGTTATTAATTAATAATTAAACAACTAAATAATAATAATTTGAAGAAGAAATAAAGTTGAAAGAATCGGTAATGGACATTACCTCTTCTTTGAAGCGCCTCTTTGAGATCTCCTCTTAGGGCACTAAAATTGGTCTTTGAAGAATACCAGGACCTCTAGGATGTTTCTAGGGAAGTGGAGAGGAGATATTGCCAGGGTTTATCCGATCTTGAAGGCTCAATGTGGTGTGAGGAAGAGAGGGAGGAGGTTCCCTTTTAAAAGGGAGGAGAGGGGCACCTTTGGAATAACTAAAAATATTATTTTATTATAAAGTCAAATTCGGTTTTTATGTCACGACCCCCCCTCGGGGTCCGTGCCGTGACTACCCCAAGCCCGCCTTCCATAGGCCAGGGGCTGGCGACTAGCACCAAGGTGTAAATCCCAGTAAAAAGGGAAGGCATTGCCTTTGAAAAGTAGCCAACACCACAGAGTAAACAAGCGGAAAGTAAACACTAAACAAGCAGAGTACAACTGAAAGTGCGGAAAAGTAAATGGGCCAGAATACAAACCCAAACTGAAAGTAAAGTACAACTCGAAAAGGGAAAAACAGCAACTGTAAAGTAAAAGCCGCTACTCCGAGCTGTCCACCGGAAATCCCACCTGAAGGGTGGGTACAGATAGCTCCTCTGCTCCACGGGTCCCGCCGTCCGCTCCGTGCACGTCCCGCCCAGTGGTCCTCCTCCGGGTACCGTCCCACTCTGTAGGCCTCAGCTAAGGTCAACGCTGTCCGTCGTCTGCAACCAACACAACGTAGTGCGGGCGAAGCCCGTGCAGGGGTGAGTATAAGCTACTCAGTAGGGACCCCGAGACCCCTGAAGGTCTCTCAAATCCACAAAGGATAAACCACGAAGAAAAGTAACAATCACGAAGTAACATCCGACACTGCTTAGGTATATACCCATACATATACCTAAGTCATCAATTCAAATACGCTCCAACCTCCGAGCCCAAGTACAACTCAGTCCACACAGGATAGTAAACGTATTCTACATAGGAAAGCAAAACATAATCCACACAGGATTGCACAACACAATCCACACAGGAAAGCAATAGGATTCAGCTCACACAGGTATACTTCTTCAAGGACGATAAATATGATCACTGATCCATCTAAGTCGTCGGACCCACGAAGGATCGATAGGTAACTAACCCCCGCAGAAGACCCACACAGGATCGGGCTCACACAGAACCTGTAGGCGCTGGCTCACACAGAACCGCTGAGCGCAAGGACCCACACAGGATCGGGCCCACACAGGACCTGTAGCACTGATCCACGTAGGATCGCTGAGTGCTGTAGTCGTCGTCGTCGAATCCACACAGGATCTCTGTACTGTCGTCGTCGAATCCACACAGGATCTCTGTACTGTCGTCGTCGCAGTCACAGTAGCAGTCGTAGCAGTAGAACAGTCACAGCCAGCACTAGGGTTCCCGCACACAGCAAGCTCGTACGGAGGGTCCGCTCCACGAGCCGAGAGGCTGATACATCAACTGTCACGAAGACCGAAGTTGATGTATCCAAAAGTTCCGTATCGTCAACAGGAACTCAACGCAACAGACGGCGCGTCGATCGGACGCCCGGTCTGAGAGTTATTGGCATTTTCGTCTCCGGGGCCCGGTTGGTTTTTAAGGCTAAACCAACCCGACCGTACTCCACCTGCGTCCAAACCTCGGGCGGAGTATGCCAAAAGATCCGTCTCACTAAGAGGAACACTACGCGACTGACGGCACGTCAATCGGACGTCCGTAGCTCAAGATATGAGCGTTTTCGCTCCGAAGGCCCGGTTGGTTTCGTGAACGAACTAACCCGGCCGAACCCAAAGTAATCCGAAACCTTGAGTGCGATATACCGAAACGACCGTCTCGATCCAAGGATCGCGTTTCCGCAGACGTTTCGTCATTCGGAGGTCCGAGGCTCAAGTTATGAGCCAAAAACCAAAACTGGTTCGAAGCGGGGGGGTCCGGGTCCGGGCCGACCCGGCCCGACCCCCCCTGGGCGGCACGGTGGCCGGCGGCGGCGCCTGGCGCCGCACGTGGGGCTGCGCACGCGGGGGCTAAGCCCCGCGGTTCTTCAAAGTGGCGCGGCCTTTGTGCCGCGCCGGTTCTTTTAAAACCACCCCCCCTCACGTGGGGGGGCCTGCTGGCGCCGAACCAAGGGGGCGGCTGCCCCCTTCCCTCAAGAACCGCCCCCCCTCATTAAGAGGGGGGTTTTGTTGAACCGGCCGGGGGATTTATTCCCCCGGTTTTATGACATCCGGCCGGCCAGCTGGCCGGCCGGTTTTTACCAACGGGACCGGAAATTCCGGTCCCGCCTTCGACTTCCGACGCCGGCGGCCCGGCCGCCTGTCTCCTCTTCCGCCGCGGCCCGGAACCGGCCGCGGTCTTCTCGTCCCGCCACGGCCCGGAACCGGCCGCGGTCTTCTCGTCCCGCCGCGGCCCGGAACCGGCCGCGGTGTTCGTCGTCCGGCGCGGTGCGACGGCACCGCGCCCCTTTGCCGTACTTTGATTCTTTTCAACGCGGCGCGACGGCGGCGCGTTCTTGAAGATTTTTCCTTGACGTAGCGCGACGGCGCCGCGTAAATTAATTGTACGATCATCCGCGTGGTGCGACGGCACCACGCCACTTGCTTCCACCCGCATGAATAAACATAAACGATGGAGGGGGGGGGGGTTCGGCCGTGTTCGTGCGGTCCGTCCCCCCCTCGCGTTAACAATAACACTTATATAAAATATTTAAATGCCTCACGTAGACATGCGATCCACGAGCAAGAAAAGGAATAAGGAAACCAAAATGAAATCAACAACCCCTACCTCGGGTCTAAGATTCGAAGATTCGTCTACGTTCCGCGGAAGACGGCGTCGCGGAGATCGGGCGTCGCGGTCGTCGTTCGTCAAATCCGTTGACGAAGAGTTATGCCCGAAGAGATACGTCGTTGGCGAATCTTCGTATGCCGACGAAGAAGGTCCGAGGAGGGTGCGGCGTTCCCTCTTGTTGACACCGAGGACGAAGAAGAGAGGCGTCGTTCTTCGTCGGAGTTTGAGCGTTCTTCGTTCTTCGTCAGAGCTTGAAGATGAAGAGGAGCTCTCAAAATGACAAACAAAGAACTCAAAATAAAATAAGACTACCTCTTATTTTATTAACACATAACACAAAAGAATTTCAAAGTTTGAAATTCAAAAAGACTTAACTCCCATAATTAATTAAGAGTAACTTAAGCCAATAAAGAGGGGGTTAAGGGAACTTGAAAAGTCTAGGGGTTCGTGTGGGCCCCACCACACTTAATCCTCCCAAGGGAGGTTAAGTGGGTGTGGGTCCCACTTCCAACCCCCTTAGGTAGGTTTTTAACAAACTAAAAATAAAATTTGTCTTACACAAATTTTATTTAACTCAACTGAAAACCCCAAAACTTAACTTTCAACCCGCAACAAACGCAACTCCCGAAAAGGTCTCTTTAAGCGAATATCGGCGCTGCGAGTTCATCGGTGCTCTTGGATTTCAATTCCGAGCACCGGATCAAAAGTTAGGAATTCCCGCTCGTTCGTTCACTGAACGTACCCGAGCCAAACTTCGAAAATTAATTCCGGGCACTCCGGGCCTCGGAATCAGGTGCCGTCTGAAACCGCGCTCTTGTAAAATTCTAAAGAAAATTAAGAAAAAATTTCCCTTGAATTTTACGGGTCTTTACATTACTCCCACCTCAGGGCTTTACGTCCCCGTAAAGATACATCAAAAACTAGGGAAAAAAATGAGGGTACTGAGCACGCATCTGAGCCTCCCGCTCCCATGTGCTCTCCTGGAGATTCCCGTGCTGCCATCTGATGCGCACAAGAGGAATCGATCGCCCACGCAGGACCCGCTCCTGTCGATCCTCTATCTCCACCGGGACCTCCGTAAAAGTCGCCCCATCGTCAACGTCAAGCTCTCCATGGTCAATGATGTGAGTCGGGTCGAGCACGTATCTCCTCAGCTGAGATACGTGGAAGACGTCGTGCACCCGGTGCAACTGAGGTGGTAGAGCCAGGCGATAAGCCACCTCGCCAATCCTGCTGAGAATCTGGAAGGGTCCGATGAAGCGCGGAGATAACTTGCCGCCCCGGCCAAATCTCCGAATACCACGTCGAGGTGAGACCCGCAAGAAGACGTGGTCGCCATCCTCGAACTCCAGTGGCCTCCGCCTCCTGTCAGCATATGACTTCTTCCGGCTCTGAGCTGTCCTCATCCGCTCCTGGATGACCTGGACCTTCTCTGTCGTGGCCTGGACCATCTCCGGTCCCACCAGTGCTGACTCCCCAGGGTCTGTCCAGCACAAAGGAGATCTACATGGTCGGCCGTACAACGCCTCGTACGGTGCCATCCCGATGGTGGAGTGGTAGCTGTTGTTGTACGCGAACTCCACCAAAGGTAGGTGGTCCTCCCAGCTACGACCAAAGTCAAGGACACATGCGCGGAGCATGTCCTCGAGAGTCTAAATGGTCCTCTCCGTCTGACCATCTGTTTGAGGGTGAAAAGCTGTGCTAAGACGTAGCTGCGTACCGAACGCCTCCTGTAACCCCTTCCAAAGCCGGGAAGTAAAGCGGGCATCTCGATCGGAAACGATAGATGATGGCACGCCGTGGAGCCGCACAATCTCCTGAACGTAGAGACGTCCCAAGCTCTCTACTGAGCCCTGCTCTCTGATGGGTAAGAAGTGTGCCGACTTGGTGAGTCGGTCAACAATCACCCAAATGGAGTCGTGACCTCTGGAAGTGCGTGGAAGTCCAGTCACGAAGTCCATAGATATGCCGTCCCACTTCCACTCCGGAACCTCCAAGGGTTGTACCAAGCCTGCTGGTACCTGATGCTCAGCCTTCACCTGCTGGCAGGTGAGGCATCGAGAAACGAACTCTGCTACTGCCTTCTTCATGCCCGGCCACCAGTGCTGTCGTCTGAGGTCCTGGTACATCTTCGCCACTCCAGGATGTACCGCCAAAGGAGATGTGTGAAACTCTATCAGCACTTCCTCTCGCAATGCGACTGGTACCATGGTACGTCCTCTGAAAAGGATGTTGTGCTCTACTCCAAGGGAGAAACCATCAGGTGCCTATCCCGAGGATATCTGTGCACGCCGTGTCTCACAGTCAGCGTCCCCATGCTGTGCCTCCCTGACTCGCTGCAGTAGTGGAGGAGTGAGTGTGAGAGACTGAAGAAAGGCTGCTCCGTCTCTATCCACGAAGGATATCTGCAAAGAGGTTAGCTGCTCTGTTGCCTCCTCAAGTAGCTGAATGCCCGTCCTCCTGCTGAGGGCATCAGCTACTACGTTCCCCTTCCCAGGAGTATAGACTATCTCAAAGTCATAGTCCTGGAGGAACTCGAGCCATCGTCGCTGTCTCAGGTTCAGGTCCTTCTGCGAGAAGATATACCTGAGACTCTGATGATCGGAAAAGACTATAAAGCGCTCGCCCATCAGATAGTGTCGCCATGTCTTCAGAGCGAAGACCACTGCTGCTAACTCCAGGTCATGGGTAGCGTAGTTCTGCTCATGCGGCCTCAACTGTCGTGATCCATAGGCGATCACTGCCCGCTCCTGCATCAGAACACATCCGAGTCCGGTCCCTGATGCATCGCAGTAGACTACGTACCCTACTCCCTCCTTAGGCAACCTCAAGATAGGTGCGCTAGTCAATCTTTGTCTCAGCTCCTGAAAGCTCTGCTGACATCTGTCTGACCACACGAAGGGTTTCCCCTTCTACGTCAAAGCTGTGAGTGATGCCGCAACTCTGGAGAAGTTCGGCACAAATCTCTGATAGTATCCAGCTAGTCTCAAGAAACTCCGAACCTTAGTCACGCTCCTGGGTGGCTCCCATGCTAACACAGCCTCAATCTTCGCAGGATCCACTGCAACTCCCGCCTCAGAGATAACGTGTCCCAAAAAGTGGACCTCACGTATCCAGAACTGGCACTTCGAGAGCTTACCATAAAGCTGGTGCTCTCGGAGTGTGTCAAGAACAACTCGCAAGTGATAGGCGTGCTCCTCCTCTGTCGTAGAGTAAATCAGAATGTCGTCGATGAAAACCACAACAAACCGATCGAGGTATGGCTGAAAGATCCTGTTCATGAGAGCCATGAACACTGCTGGAGCATTGGTTACACCGAAAGGCATAACCAAGAACTCATAGTGGCCATACCGACATCTGAAGGCTGTCTTCTGCACATCCTCGTCTCTGACTCTGAGCTGATGATAGCCTAACCTGAGGTCTATCTTCGAGAACCACCGTGCTCCCTTGAGCTGATCAAAGAGGTCATCAATCCTCGGTAGCGGATACTTGTTCCTCACTGTCACCTGGTTCAGGCGACGATAGTCAACACAAAGTCGCAAGCTCCCGTCCGCCTTCTTGGCGAACAATATCGGGGAAGCCCAGGGTGAAACACTGGGTCGGATGAACCCCTTGCCCTGCAAGTCCTCCAACTGTACCCGTAGCTCTTGAAGCTCGGAGGGGGCCATCCGATATGCTGGAGTGGATATCGGGGCTGTCCCGGGGTACAAGTCAATATAAAAGTCTACCTCTCTACGAGGAGGTATCCCTGGAACGTCGTCGGGAAAAACGTCCGCAAACTGATCCACCACTGCAGGAAAACCAGGACTCCGCACGTCAACTGCTCCAAGGATAAGGCTAGCCAACTGATGAGTGATGGGCTGTCCTCTCCTCCGCTGAAGTCCATCCTGTGCTGCTAAGGCTCCCTTCTCGCCGGTGAAGGTGAACCTGCTCCTGTCGGTGCGTACACATCGCACCTTGCGCCTAAAACAGTCAATCTGTGCATGGACCGTAGACAGCCAATCCATGCCCAAGATGACGTCGTAAGGCCTCGACGCTGCTACAAGAAGATCCCAGCCGAAGCTCTCGCCTCCTAGAGTAAGCTCACACTGCCGGCACCAGTGCGTAATCGTCGAGTTTTCTCCCGTAGGAGTCTCTAGCCGTAAGGATCGAGCCAACGGCTCTGTCGGAATCTCCGAGCTCCGAACAAGGGCAGCGACTATGAAAGAATGACTCGCTCTTGTGTCTATAAGAACTGCAGCAAGGGTGGAGTAGACACAGATAGTACCTCGAATCATCTCGGGTGCACCGTGGTCGTAGGCCTCTGCTGCCTGGAGCTGTGCCTGTCGCTGCCCTCCAGCTCCCTGTGGTCGGGGTGGACCTCCTGGTGGTGGTGGTGGTAGAGCCTCAAAGCGTCGGCCACCACCAGCTGCTCGTCCAGCTCCTCTGCCTCGTCCGCCTCCTCCCTGCGGACCGCCACGGTTGACCCTCTGCCTCTGCCTCGGTGGTCCATCAACTGACTGCTGCTCCTTGGCACGGCGGGTCGGGCAGTCGCGAGCCATGTGGCCCTGCCCGCCGCACGAGTAGCACTGTCTGCCTCTCGTAAGACTGGCTCCGCGCTGTGTGCCCCGAACTGCTGAGCCAGTGCCCTGAGGTCGTCTGCCTGAAGGTCTGGTCTGTCTGGACCCCTGAGTCATCCGTCGACTGCCTGCTGCAGATGACTCTGCCACGTGCCGCCCTGCGGTGGGTCGCTGTGCTGGTGAAGACTCAGCAAGGAAGCTCTCGATCAGAAGGGCCCGCTCCAGTACTCCTGTCTGAGTCGGTATGCTGAGGGAGATCAGCGATGCCCTGATCTCGTGTCTCAAACCCTGCTCGAAGGTCCGGGCCCGGAAGAATGGGTGCCGTACCATGTCGGTCGAGTAGCGCGAGAGATCGGTAAATCTCGCCGAGTACTGAGCGACCGTCATGCTGCCCTGCCGCAGCTGTAGAAGCTCCTGGATGCGCACCGCTCGGAGGGTGGCCGGGACGAACTCCGAGCGGAAGAGGCTCTCAAAGTCCGTCCAAAGTAGAGATGCCTCATCGTGCACCTGGAGCAACAAGCTCCACCATCGTCCTGCTGCTGCGTGTAGTAGGCTCGCAGTGAGGATCACCATGAGGTCTGCTGGTGTCCTCACTAGCCTAAACACTCGAACTACTGCCTCCAGCCAGTCCTCTGCTGCCTGGGGATCCGTCTCCCCGCGAAACCTGGGCGGACGCTGGCGCTGAAACTCATGCAGTGCGCTGAGGCGACGTGCATCGTCAGCGGCTGCTGCTGGAAGCATCGGGGGATCGGCGGGTAAAGCTACCGCCGGTACCACTACTGGAAAAGGGCCCTGCACCGAGGCCTCGTCGCTCGGTGAGCTGTCGTCTCGCTCGACTCTCGGAACCCTAGCTGGCTGCCGTCGTGGGGCCATCCTGAAAAGGAAACAAGTGCGCCACGGTCAGAACAGTATACCTGGTGAGCTGATATAAGTAATCACAAAGAAAACTTCGAAACACACACGCAATCAATGTTTTCGTGCATTAAGTCGGAAATCAGAAGTCAGGGTCCTGGTGTACGGATACGTCGGCCGCCGCACCAACACTGGACTCCCTGGACTGATAACCACACTCAATACGCTAAACATTATTGCTTCACAAAGAAAAGATCAGAGTTCACGGTAGAACCGAACTCCTCTGATACTAATTTGTCACGACCCGCCCTCGGGGTCCGTGCCGTGACTACCCCAAGCCCGCCTTCCATAGGCCAGGGGCTGGCGACTAGCACCAAGGCGTAAATCCCAATAAAAAGGGAAGGCATTGCCTTTGAAAAGTAACCAACACCACAGAGTAAACAAGCGGAAAGTAAACACTAAACAAGCAGAGTACAACTGAAAGTGCGGAAAAGTAAATGGGCCAGAATACAAACCCAAACTGAAAGTAAAGTACAACTCGAAAAGGGAAAAACAGCAACTGTAAAGTAAAAGCCGCTACTCCGAGCTGTCCACCGGAAATCCCACCTGAAGGGTGGGTACAGATAGCTCCTCTGCTCCACGGGTCCCGCCGTCCGCTCCGTGCGCGTCCCGCCCAGTGGTCCTCCGCCGGGTACCGTCCCACTCTGTAGGCCTCAGCTAAGGTCAACGCTGTCCGTCGTCTGCAACCAACACAACGTAGTGCGGGTGAAGCCCGTGCAGGGGTGAGTATAAGCTACTCAGTAGGGACCCCGAGACCCCTGAAGGTCTCTCAAATCCACAAAGGATAAACCACGAAGAAAAGTAACAATCACGAAGTAACATCCGACACTGCTTAGGTATATGCCCATACATATACCTAAGTCATCAATTCAAATATGCTCCAACCTCCGAGCCCAAGTACAACTCAGTCCACACAGGATAGTAAACGTATTCCACATAGGAAAGCAAAACATAATCCACACAGGATTGCACAACACAATCCACACAGGAAAGCAATAGGATTCAGCTCACACAGGTATACTTCTTCAAGGACGATAAAGATGATCACTGATCCATCTAAGTCGTCGGACCCACGAAGGATCGATAGGTAACTAACCCCCGCAGAAGACCCACACAGGATCGGGCTCACACAGAACCTGTAGGCGCTGGCTCACACAGAACCGCTGAGCGCAAGGACCCACACAGGATCGGGCCCACACAGGACCTGTAGCACTGATCCACGTAGGATCGCTGAGTGCTGTAGTCGTCGTCGTCGAATCCACACAGGATCTCTGTACTGTCGTAGTCGAATCCACACAGGATCTCTGTACTGTCGTCGTCGCAGTCACAGTAGCAGTCGTAGCAGTAGAACAGTCACAGCCAGCACTAGGGTTCCCGCACACAGCAAGCTCGTACGGAGGGTCCGCTCCACGAGCCGAGAGGCTGATACATCAACTGTCACGAAGACCGAAGTTGATGTATCCAAAAGTTCCGTATCGTCAACAGGAACTCAACGCAACAGACGGCGCGTCGATCGGACGCCCGGTCTGAGAGTTATTGGCATTTTCGTCTCCGGGGCCCGGTTGGTTTTTAAGGCTAAACCAACCCGACCGTACTCCACCTGCGTCCAAAGCTCGGGCGGAGTATGCCAAAAGATCCGTCTCACTAAGAGGAACACTACGCGACTGACGGCACGTCAATCGGACGTCCGTAGCTCAAGATATGAGCGTTTCCGCTCCGAAGGCCCGATTGGTTTCGTGAACGAACTAACCCGGCCGAACTCAAAGTAATCCGAAACCTTGAGTGCGATATACCGAAACGACCGTCTCGATCCAAGGATCGCGTTGCCGCAGACGGTTCGTCATTCGGAGGTCCGAGGCTCAAGTTATGAGCCAAAAACCAAAACTGGTTCGAAGCGGGGGGATCCGGGTCCGGGCCGACCCGGCCCGACCCCCCCTGGGCGGCACGGTGGCCGGCGGCGGCGGGCGGCGGCGGCGGCGGACGGCGGCGGCGGGCGGCGGCGGCGGACCGCGGCGGCGGCGCCTGGCGCTGCACGTGGGGCTTCGCACGCGGGGGCTAAGCCCCGCGGTTCTTCAAAGTGGCGCAGCCTTTGTGCCGCGCCGGTTCTTTTAAAACCGCCCCCCCTCACGTGGGGGGGCCTGCTGGCGCCGAACCAAGGGGCGGCTGCCCCCTTCCCTCAAGAACCGCCCCCCCTCATTAAGAGGGGGGTTTTGTTGAACCGGCCGGGGGATTTATTCCCCCGGTTTTATGACATCCGGCCGGCCAGCTGGCCGGCCGGTTTTTACCAACGGGACCGGAAATTCCGGTCCCACCTTCGACTTCCGACGCCGGCGGCCCGGCCGCCGGTCTCCTCTTCCGCCGCGGCCCGGAACCGGCCGCGGTCTTCTCGTCCCGCCGCGGCCCGGAACCGGCCGCGGTCTTCTCGTCCCGCCGCGGCCCGGAACCGGCCGCGGTGTTCGTCGTCCGGCGCGGTGCGACGGCACCGCGCCCCTTTGCCGTACTTTGATTCTTTTCAACGCGGCGCGACGGCGTCCCGTTCTTGAAGATTTTTCCTTGACGTAGCGCGACGGCGCCGCGTAAATTAATTGTACGATCATCCGCCTGGTGCGACGGCACCACGCCACTTGCTTCCACCCGCATGAATAAACATAAACGATGGAGGGGGGGGGGGTTCGGCCGTGTTCGTGCGGTCCGGCCCCCCCTCGCGTTAACAATAACACTTATATAAAATATTTAAATGCCTCACGTAGACATGCGATCCACGAGCAAGAAAAGGAATAAGGAAACCAAAATGAAATCAACAACCCCTACCTCGGGTCTAAGATTCGAAGATTCGTCTACGTTCCGCGGAAGACGGCGTCGCGGAGATCGGGCGTCGCGGTCGTCGTTCGTCAAATCCGTTGACGAAGAGTTATGCCCGAAGAGATACGTCGTTGGCGAATCTTCGTATGCCGACGAAGAAGGTCCGAGGAGGGTGCGGCGTTCCCTCTTGTTGACACCGAGGACGAAGAAGAGAGGCGTCGTTCTTCGTCGGAGTTTGAGCGTTCTTCGTTCTTCGTCAGAGCTTGAAGATGAAGAGGAGCTCTCAAAATGACAAACAAAGAACTCAAAATAAAATAAGACTACCTCTTATTTTATTAACACATAACACAAAAGAATTTCAAAGTTTGAAATTCAAAAATACTTAACTCCCATAATTAATTAAGAGTAACTTAAGCCAATAAAGAGGGGGTTAAGGGAACTTGAAAAGTCTAGGGGTTCGTGTGGGCCCCACCACACTTAATCCTCCCAAGGGAGGTTAAGTGGGTGTGGGTCCCACTTCCAACCCCCTTAGGTAGGTTTTTAACAAACTAAAAATAAAATTTGTCTTACACAAATTTTATTTAACTCAACTGAAAACCCCAAAACTTAACTTTCATCCCGCAATAAACGCAACTCCCGAAAAGGTCTCTTTAAGCGAATATCGGCGCTGCGAGTTCATCGGTGCTCTCGGATTTCAATTCCGAGCACCGGATCAAAAGTTAGGAATTCCCGCTCGTTCGTTCACTGAACGTACCCGAGCCAAACTTCGGAAATTAATTCCGGGCACTCCGGGCCTCGGAATCAGGTGCCGTCTGAAACCGCGCTCTTGTAAAATTCTAAAGAAAATTAAGAAAAAATTTCCCTTGAATTTTACGGGTCTTTACATTTTAATAGCTCCAAATTGATATATTTCGAATATACGGTGGGTATGGGTCGAAATAATCTCATCAAATATAATTTATACATGTTTAGGTATAAATTTTAACCTTATCAGTTAGATTTAACTTTAAGTTAGATAATTTAACTTTTACCGTGTCTTCTTGTTTTCTTACACTATAAGTTTAATAAACCTACTATATCAAGCCAAAATACCCGAAAGTTGTTTATTATTAATATATATAACCATATCTAAGTCATTTTTCCAAACCATAGATTTTTAGGAATAATATAACAATTAATAATATATTATTTTATTTAAAAATAATTTTATGCCAATTTTGACACTATTTGGTAATTGATTTTTTTGAAACTCATAATAGAATGATTAGTTCGAAAAAAAATTAATTAAATAAATACTAACATGTAATATTAACATATAAAATTGTTTTAATTCATAAAAGTCTCAAATTACATTTATCTGGGTATTTATAACATCAATTATGTCAATATATCATTAATAAGATAATTTCTGCATCATCATTATGTCATAAATAAATTAAATTATTTCATGTCTAAAAATTATAAATAAAATACCATTATGTTGGATATCATTTTATCTTTCTAATTAATATTTATAGTCTAATTTATCTTATGTATAACCCTATATTAAAAATTATTTAGTTATTAAACTTTGATTTTAACTATTTTAACCCTTCTTTAAATAAATTGATAATAAATGTCCTAATCTAATCCAAGTGGGCCTAAATGGTCAATTTTATTCATAAGGTTGTTTTTGGGAGAATTAAACTTATCCAATAGAATTAGTACATTTGTTAGGGTAATAATAATAACACTTTTACACTTAATTACCTTATTTACTTTTAACCGTGGTAAAAAAAAGTAAAAAGTTACAATTCCCCAAAAATTACTTTCATCTCATTGATCCAAATTTTAGACTTTGATATTAACTGTGTCTTTCAGATTTTTGATATTTTACTCACAGAAGTGGTAAAATTATGTTTTATGAAAAATTCTATTTTTTTAACTACCACTTAGTGGTTTCACTATTCATCAAAAAATGAAAGTTTCCAGAAAAATGCAAAAAATTAGGCCGAATCTATATTTGATATTATGAATTCAAAAATGATGTTTATTTTACCAAATTAAAAACATATCAGTTACATTATCTAATTTAAAAATTAATTCTCGTCGTCAAAACAAATAGCGTGTTTTTAAAAGATAATAACTATCAAAAGATTGACACTTGTTTATGTCTAGTTTAAATGTGAAATTACATCCAATGAACAAAATTGTATTAAATTATAAAAATATATTCTAAATATGCTTTAAAACCACTCAAATTAATAATTTATCACTGTTAATTTTTTCGATTAAAAAAGTTGTTTTTAATTAAAATTTAGTAATTTTCACTATTCATCAGAATATAAAAGTTATCCGAAAAGTACCAAAATTTTACCCTAAGCTAATTTCGATATTCCGAATCCAAAAATGAAGTCCAAAATTTCAAAAAGTGGTTATTACTATTCATAACGGCTAGTTTTAAAAATATTTTAATAGCATATCGTTGTTTAGTGAAACTCGGTATTGCGTACGATGCAAGATATTGAGGAAGGCCGTGGTTGCATGTAAAGCAAGCCAAGCTAGTCTTGTGTGTAGGGAAATATTCCTTTGATTAATTATATAACATAAAAACAAAATATTTCTCATAAAATTCTCCGGCATTACAATAAAGATAGGTAGTGAATTTTTTTCACCCTCACATATTTTCTATGTTAATGATATTTATCATTTTAGGAAAGATTCTTAAATTAAAATCTCTTAGACTATGCCTATCATTGTGAAATATAAGAAAGCCTATATAATATTTATTAATTAGGGAACATCATTTGTAGTGTTTTGAGAAGGATTATAAATTTTTTAAGGTAAAATGGTTTCAAGGGAGTTTGGTGTTAATATCATATCTCTCCCTTTCACATATCTAGGTGTAACACCCCAGGTAAATAAAGAGTATGAAATTTTCACATTTATCCATATTTTTGAATAAAATATTAATATTAATTTAAATGGGATGCTATTCTCGATGGCGTACCCAACACGCAACAACGAGTTTCTTGGGAATCTTACGTTGCACTCTGATAATATAAGTAATATTATTTGAAATGGTAGTTAATGCCTAGCAGTTGTAATGGCGAGAATGAACGGAACTAAATACAAAATTATTATATATGTTTGTCAAATATTTTTACTCTTTACAATAAATGTTAGAGGATTAAAAATGCAAATGAATCCAATTTTAAGCGTTGACATTTTAATATTTTTTTAAAGGACGATTAACCGCCTTTTGAAGGCGAACCTCTTTTAAATCCACTTTTTGAAAATTTTATGTGTTATATTTGACAAAATAAAATTCTTCTTTATAATCGGGACATCAAAATTTACTTTGTTTAAATTTTTGGTATTTTTTCGAAAAAGTTCAATTTTTAATGAACAGTGAGAAATGTTGTATTTTAATTCAAAACCACTTTTTAATCTAATTTATTTATATTATTAGATTATATTTTTATTTGGTTTTAAAGTGCAAATAAAATATATTTTTACCATTTAATCCAATGGTGGTCATTTTAATTAATATCGCTTTAAGGTTTGACATAAACGAGTGTCAATCTTTTGAAATATATTGTTTCTTAAAAACACGCTATTTGTTTTAACAGTGGGGTTTAATTATAAAATTAATTAATGCAAATTATATGTTATGAATTTGGTAAAAAAGACATATTTTTTGAATTTGGAATATCAAATATATCTTAGGGTGAATTTTTGGCATTTTTTTGAAAAACATCAATTTTTGATGAATAGTGAAACCACAAAGTGGTCGTTACAAAACTTGATTTTTCGTTTAAATGGGACTTTACCACTTTTGTGATTTGAATTTAAAAAATAAAATTTAAATTATTTTCATTATTAAGTAAAATGTGGTTCAATGGGATGAAAATAATTTTTGATGAAAAGTAACTTTTAAGTTTTATTAATCGCGATTAAAGGTAATTAGTGTGATTTAATGTAAAAATGATATTATAATAAAATGAAAATATATTGACACTTGTCATAACCCTATTTGATGAGTTATGGCCGACCAATACAACCCATGGTTCTATTTTTGGTACCCCATGGAGCCACTTGGGTTTGATAATGACATTTATGCCTTTTATTTAAAGTTAAAATAAAAATGTCACAAACATGATATGTTTTACAAAAACAATTATTACATGTGGTTATACAAGTCATAATTTTTACTATAAATATTCATTGGAAAGATAAAGAGATTTCCTACATCATATTAGTTGTTTTATAATTTTCATACATTAAATAAATTAAATTCTTTATGACATCATGATGATGCAGCGATGACCTCATTATTTAACGATTTAAATAAAATGGAAAGATAATGCAAAATCTAGGACCTAAACATATCAAAAACCAATTGGATGGGTGGATTTAGAACCCTTATCACCTTATCCTCTAAAAACATCAATGTGGGACCATTAAAATCCGAAAACCATTAGAAAATAAAGTAACATTTTATACTATTCCAAGAGTGCCCCTCCTCTCCCCTTATAAAAGGCCCCTTCCTCTACCACCTTACCCACACCTCTCAAGCATTTGGTTCGGCCAATCTCTGATCATTTTGTCTCTCAAAATCCCTCTCCTCATCCTAGAAGCCTTAACATAGGCAGGAATCTCTTCAAGAAACTCCTTTGGTTCAAACCAAAGGGAGTTACCCGATTTTAAGGTAACGTCTTCACTTGTGCTCTTTTGTTTTATTTTGCTTCTACAACCCCCTAAACTCTTTTTATTCATTTATTTTATAACAACTCCAGTATCTTAAATATACTGGGATGTTTTTATAATAAATAATCGAGCTACACTTACACACACCTTCATCTAATGGTTAAAGAACATACTGTTTCTGTGGATGGTGAATTTCTGCCTCACGAAACGATGATTATTCAACACTCATATAACACCTTCAAAGGTGGCCATTAAGATGTAACTATGTTTATATATGAGATATAATATTTTTATTTTTTACATAAGATTCTGTATTTTTCATTTGTGGCATACCTTTATGGCTTCCATTATGGGTATACGCGATATCTTCATTTTAGGAAGTGCGGACTACCGCCCCCTCAAAGAGATTTGATTCGTTAATACCATATGTGGGACGTATAAAGGATGGATTTAAAGTTATTATATATTATTTTATACTGTAATTATAATATATCTTTATATCATTATTGTTTTATTTCCATTAAAGTATGAGATAGAAATGAATGTAGCGTTCATGCGTACGTACGGCTTACCGTCTCCATGAACGATGCATTTCATTTTTGACCTCTAAATGATTATGTAATATTATAAATACATGTATATAATGGATATATATGATGAATGATACATATAAATGATGAATATAATTCTGGAATTAAAATATACATACCTCTCATTTAGTTTTAATTCCATTAATATGACAAAGAAATGAAAGTACCGTTCATGCGTACGTATGGCTTACCGTCTCCATGAACGGTGCATTTCATTTCTTACCTCTAAATGATTATGTAATATTATAAATAAATGTATATGCTAGATATATATGATATATATGATATCCAAATCAGGAATGTCATTCTGGATATAAAGAACCTTTGACCACACGAACAACATGTAATTGTAAGAAGTCCACTTTTGACTTAAGAACCAAATATCAACAAAACAAACATTATTAACTTAAATGATTACATAATGTTTATAACATGTCAATAATTGATATAAAAGGAATAATGAACTTGAAAAAGGTTCTTATTAAAGTATAAATTAACGCAAGTTTATTATTCAGGATGTTAAAGAATGATCGAGTCAAGTCGGACCCGAGGTAAGGGATCCTACTACTCTCTTTCTTTTTAAGTGCGCTATTTTATGTCATTCCTTTTAAAGATCGTATTTCTTGTTATTGGGATGTTATTTTATATTACTCTTACTGTAATTTTTATGTTCATATGATGAGAGACCATATTCTTTCTCATCAATCCTTTTTGGATGTTTTGAGTGGTGTCGTTAGGCTGCCGAATTTTCGTAAGAGATCTAACCTCTCTCTTTCTTTTTAAGTACTCTCCATTATGTCACTTATTTTAAGCTACTCTTTGTTATGTTGGAGGATGTTGTTTTATTTTCCTCATTCTATAAACTTTATGTTAATATGATGAGAGACCCTATTTGATGTCATCGATCCATTTTTGTACGTTTTAAGTGGCGTCGTTAGGCTGCGTAGTTTTTGTAAGGGATTTTTCATCTCACTTTTATTCTTGTGAGATTTATGCTACATTTTCCACAATTTCCTTTGATTGGTGTATGTACTGCCCATTATTTTACTCATTGTGTAATATAATTTCATTTATGAGTATTTACATCAATGTTGTATTGTCTTTCATTCACGGGGTGTGTGTTTCGAAAGATACCCATGTCGGTAAGGGAACCTTTCACCCTCCGCTTTTTAAAAGACTTCTTTTGTTATGTCTTTTAATTCACATATTGTTATGTTGGGATATGTTCTTCTATATCCTTATTGATTTAAATTTTATTTCCATGTGATGAGATACCCTTTTTATCTCTTATCAACTCATTTTCTGAATTTTGTAGTGACACCATTAGGCTGTCAAATTTTTGCAAGGGAACTTCTTAACCCAAATTTGATTCTTTGGGATAAACTTATACTCCTTGAATATGTCGTTCTATGAATATGTGTGAATAACCTCTGATTTTTTTTACACTTAACGTCCACTTATATTTGGTGTATTCGTTTGTCACACATAATTATGCAATTGATTTATCCTTTAACCGATGATACCGTCTTTGTAAGGGACTTCGTCTCAATCTCCTTTCATTGTGGCATATTTCGTTTTATACACAACTTTCTTTTATACGGTGTATACACCCCTTTAACTTTTACTTTTATACAAAAGGAATCTTTTTCTACAAAGAGTTTTACTAAATGACAAAAAGTAATGTTTCTTTTAACGTACGTGGTGACAATGACCTTTTCCGCCACCACGAGTATTATTTGATCTTTGGCTTCCTCAACAAGCCGTAATGTTTTTAAAATAAAATAAATACCATATACTCTTTTATGTATTTTGGTATTGAAAATGGTTTTGATAAATGATACTATTATGTCAATATATTTAAATGATATATTGTGATTGAAATGTGGAAATGTTATCATTCCTTTATATTGGTTTTATGTGTTATAATTTTATAATGGTACTTGGACATATTACGGGTGGTTACGTGATAAACCATATGACAGGTTGTGTCGTGAATACCAGGACGGGTGGTTATGTTATAACCTCCAATGCATTGGGTATGGAAGGTTTTCGTATGGCTATTCCATTAAGTATTTATGGAAGTTGGCCGAATGGCTATTCCATTAAGTGATATGTGTGGAAGTCGACCTTATGGTTATTCCACTTAAGTATGTTTCTGTCTGAAGTTACCTTTATATGTTATGTGAACTTTATATGGGTGTTATGGTAATCTTTTGGTTACAGAAGGGCAAGTAATGAACTTTTATTCAGTGAAGAGTTTTTACTACTTCTAAAAGGGGAAAATTATTACATTGATAATGTATACATGGTTTACTTGTTGTTTTGAAAAACTAACAGTTTTCATTCTTTGTGTATCCCTTACTGAGATTTTTATGCTCATCCCAAGTTTTTGAAATGTTTTTCACAGGACTTAATGTGGAATAAGGTCAAGGATGGGATCAAGGGAAAGTCATGCAACCTAAAACATGGAACTGGACATGTTTCTTTTTAAGAGTTTTCATTTTATGGAAACTTAGTAAAATTTTCTACTTTGTAATCTTTTGAGATGTAATAGTTATGTCCTAATTCTCTAAAACTCTAAACCAGAAAAGATCCTCAATGTGAATTATTCATTTAATTCAATATTAAGTAAGGTTTAAGGACAGGGCCTTATAGTTGGAATCAAAGGTCGGTTTAGATAACTTTAGAGGTTAGGTAATTCTATATGCATAAGTGATATTACCATAATGGTTAGGATTTCAGAATGAGTCCTAGTTTTAGAGAAAGTGAATGAGTAAGTATATCTTCATGTTTATGTTCCTCATTAGTACATAATGGTTTTGTTGATATACTCGCACTGACATTTCTGTTTATAGTGAATGGATGGATCTATCAGGCACCAAAGTGACAATAGGTTTGAAGTAAACTGTGGTGGTTCTCTGATTAAGAGACTAGATGAAATGGGGGATTCAATGAGGAAACTTGTGGTTGTTCTAAACCAACTTTCAAGGAGTCATGATCAACCACTTGAACCTTGGTATGATCTGTAATGCATCATGTACAAGATGACCAATCGATGTGGATGTTCAGGTAATAATTATAAAGGTAACCATTAGAGTTTATATGATCCTAACTTTTGAGGTAATTATGGGATACTATATATAATAATGGAAAGTGAAAGTCATGATATAAAATTGAGGTTAAATTTCATTATGGTTATTTTTGAAGATTTTATCTCGTTATTGGGGAATGATTTAAGAATTATGTAGTTTTTGAAAAAGGACAACACGCAGACCGTGTGACAACCCGTCGTGTCGGACAAAGCTGTGAGAATCGAACCCACAACCAAAGTGCAATGGGTATTTATCGCCGACCACTAGACTATGTGAAGTCCCGGGGTAGTTTGACTAATTCTTTTTAGTTAAATGATTTTATGATTTAAGAGTATGTTGATTTTGGGATATCAATGGAAATTTATTAACCTATCATGAAGGATATGTGATTAGGTTAATTACTTTTCAATACGAGACTTTAAGAGGAACCGAAGTTGTTTGGAGATAAATGTTATGATTTAACTTGGAAGACTATGTGACTAAATCCTTCAAATATTTGGGTTTCAATATTAGTTTGGTTTAATTTGAAGAATTTTATGGACAAATTGTTTATCGAATGGTCCTCGTTGAACTTTGGGTTTTGTTGGACAAATTTTGGAGATTAAGAATAGATTTTCTTTTTATAAAGTGTTATCCTTTTCTGGATTATCTGATCTTGTACTAACCTTTTTGGTTTTTGTTTTGGTTAGAGTCTAAATATATGGGAAGTATATAGTTCTCTTATGTGGATTAGGTGATTCTCTATAAATTGATTATAGTACTCTTAATGCGAACAAGTCTTTCTAAATACCCATCTTTTGGAGAAAATATGAGTTTGATTAAGGAATCTAGTAAAAGTTGATTTTCTACATGACAAGTAAGTATGTTTCATTATGATTCAGTTAAGATAAAAAATAAATTCCTCCATGAAAAGTAACTTAAAACAAAAATTTTGTCTGTTAACTTTTCATACTGGGGAATCGTATACCATTTAACCCATCACAAGTTTGTGATTTTCTTATGGTTAACTTTCTCCTAGACATGTTTACTATCACTCTCCATCATAACATGACCCTTTGTTTTTTCTTCCATTTCCATATTTTCATACTTGGAATCCTAGTATGGGTTAACTTGGGTGACCTTTGTACTTTCCTTCCTTTCTTTTAAAGTTATAGTTTAATTTACTCCTTTTCTGATGTGGGGCTTTCAATGAAGTATCCAAGCCCAATTTTAAAATTGCGAGGACGCAATTCCCAAAAGGGGGGAAGGATGTAACACCCCAGGTAAATAAAGAGTATGACATTTTCACATTTATCCATATTTGTGAATAAAATATTAATATTACTTTAAAGGGGATGTTATGCTCGATGGCGTACCCAACACGCTACAACGAGTTTCTTGGGAATCTTACATTGCACTCTAATAATAATGTAATATTATTTTAAATGGTAGTTAATGCCCAGCCGTTGTAATGGCGAGAATGAACAGAACTAACTAAAAAATTATTATATATGTTTGTCAAATATTTTTACTCTTTATAATAAATGTTAGAGGATTAAAAATGAGAATGAATCCAATTTTAAGCGTAGACATTTTAATATTTTTTTTAAAGGTCGATTAACCGCCTTTTGAAGGTGAACCACTTTTAAATACACTTTTTGACAATTTTATGTGTTATATTTGACAAAATAAAATTCTTCTTTATAATCGGGACATCAAAATTTACTTTGTGTAAATTTTTGGTATTTTTCCGAAAAAGTTCAATTTTTAATGAATAGTGAGAAATGTTTTATTTTAATTCAAAACCTATTTTTAATCTAATTTATTTATATGATTAGATTATATTTTTAATTGGTTTTAAAATTTAAATATAATATATTTTTATCATTTAATCCAATGGTGGTCATTGTAATTAATATCACTTTAATGTTGGACATAAATGAGTGTCAATCTTTTGAAAGATATTGTTTCTTAAAAACAAGCTATTTGTTTTAACAGCGGGGTTTAATTATAAAATTAATTAATGAAAATTCTATGTTATGAATTTGGTAAAATAGACATCATTTTTGAATTTGGAATATCAAATATATCTCACAGTGATTTTTTGGTATTTTTTTGAAAAACATCAATTTTTGATGAATAGTGATACCACAAAGTGGTCGTTACAAAATTTGATTTTTCGTTTAAATGGGACTTTACCACTTCTGTTATTTGAATTTCAAAAATCAAATTTAAATGATTTTAATTATTAAGTAAAATGTGGTTCAATGGGATGAAAATATTTTTTGATGAAAAGTAACTTTTAAGTTTTATTAATCGCGATTAAAGGTAATTAGTGTGATTTAAGGTAAAAATGATATTATAATAAAATGAAAATATATTGACACTTGTCATAACCCTATTTGATGATTTATGGCCGACCAAGACAACCCATGGGTCGATTTTTGGTACCCCATGGAGCCACTTGGGTTTGATAATGACATTTATGCCTTTTATTTAAAGTTAAAATAAAAATGTCACAAACATGATATGTTTTACAAAAACAATTTTTACATGTGGCTATACAAGTCAGAATTTTGACTATAAATATTCATTGGAAATCCAAAAATATTTCCTACATCATAGTAGTTGTTTTATAATTTTCATATATTAAATAAATTAAATTCTTGATGACATCATGATGATGCAGCGATGACCTCATTATTTAACGATTTAAATAAAATGGAAAGATAATGAAAAATCTATGACCTACACATGTCAAAAACCTATTTGATGGGTGGATTTCGAACCCTTATCACCTTATCCTCGAAAAAAATCAATGTGGGACCATTAAAATCTGAAAACCATTTGAAAATAAAGTAACATTTTATACTTTTCCAAGAGTACCCCTCCTCTCCTATTATAAAAGGCCCCCTCCTCTTCCACCTTACCCACGCCTCTCAATCCTTTGGTTCGGCCAAGATCTGATCATTTTGTCTCTCCACATCCCTCTACTAATCCTAGAAGCCTTAACTTAGGCAGGAATCTCTTAAAGAAACCCCTTTGGTTCAAACCAAAGGGAGTTACCCGATTTTAAGGTAACGTCTTCACTTGTGCTATTTTGTTTTATTTTGCATCTCCAACCCCCTAAACTCTTTTTATTAATTTCTTTTGTAACAAATCCAGTATCATAAATATACTGGTATGTTGTTATAATAATTATTCTAGATACACTTACACACAACGTCATCTAATGGTTAAAGAACATACTATTTCTGTGGATGGCGAATTTCTGCCTCACGAAACGATGATTGTTCAACACTCATATAACACCTTCAAAGGTGGCCATTAAGATGTCACTATGTTTATATATGATATATAATATATTTATGTTTTACTTAATCATTTGTATTTTTCATTTGTGAAATACCTTTATGGCATCCATTATGGGTATACGCGATATCTTCATTTTAGGAAGTGCGGACTACCGCCCCCTGAAAGTGATTTGATTCGTTAATACCATATGTGGGATGTATAAAGGATGTATTTAAAGTTATTATATATTATGTTATACTGGAATTATAATATATCTTTATATAATTATTGTTTTCTTTCAATTAAAGTATGAGATAGAATTGAAAGTAGCGTTCATGCGTACGTACGGCTTACCGTCTCCATGAACGGTGCATTTCATTTCTTATCCCCAAATGTAATGTACTACTATAAGTACATGTATATAATGGATATATATGATGAATGATCCCTCTAAATGATGAATATAATTCTATAATTAAAATATACATACCTCTCATTTAGTTTTAATTCCATTAATATGACAAAGAAATTAAAGTAGCGTTCATGCGTACGTACGGCTTACCATCTCCATGAACGGTGCATTTCATTTCATACCTATAAATGATTATGTAATATTATAAATACATGTATACTCTGGATATATATGATATATATTCTATCCAAATCAGTAATGTCATTATAGATATAAAGAACCTTTGACCACACGAACAACATGTAATTGTAAGAATTCCACTTTTGACTTAAGAACCAAATATCGACAAAACAAACATTATTAACTTAAATGATTACATAATGTTTATAACATGTCAATAATTGATATAAAAGGAATAATGAACTTGAAAAGGTTCTTAAGCAAGTATAAATTAACTCAGTATTATTATTCAGGACGTTAAAGAACGATCGAGTCAAGTCGGTCCCGAGGTAAGGTATCCTACTCCTCTTTCTTTTTAAGTATGCTCTTTTATGTCATTCCTTTCAAAGATCATCTTTCTTGTTATTGGGATGTTATTTTATATTACTATTACTATAATTTTTATGTTCATATGATGAGAGACCCTATTCTCTCTCATCAATCCATTTTGGAAGTTTTGAGTGGCGCCGTTAGGCTGCCGAATTTTTGTAAGAGATCTAACCTCTCTCTTTCTTTTTAAGTACTCTCCTTTATGTCACTTCTTTTAAGCTCCTCTTTGTTATGTTGGGGGATTTTATTTTATATTCCTCTTTCTATAAACTTTATTTTAATATGATGAGAGACCCTATTTGATCTCATCGATCTAATTTTGTACGTTTTAAGTGGCGCCGTTAGGCTGCCGAGTTTTCATAAGGGATTTTTCATCTCACTTTTATTCCCGTGAGATTTATGCTACATTTGCCACAATTTCCTTTGAGTGGTGTATTTACTGCCCATTATTTTACTCATTGTGTAATATACTTTCATTTATGAGTATTTACATCAATGTTGTATTGTCCTTCTTTCACGGGGTGTATGTTTCGAAAGATACCCATGTCGGTAAGGGAACCTTTCACCCTCCTCTTTTTAAAAGACTTCTTTTGTTATGTCTTTTAATTCACATACTATTATATTGGGATATGTTCTTCTATATCATTATTGATTTAAATTTCATCTCCATGTGATTAGATACCCTTTTTATCTCTCATCAACTCATTTTCTGAATTTTGTAGTGACGCCATTAGGCTGTTAAATTTTTGCAAGGGAACTTCTTAACCCAAATTTGATTCTTTGGGATAAACTTATACTCCTTGAATATGTCGTTCTATGAATATCTGTGAATAACCTCTGATTGTTTTACACTTAATATCCACTTATATTTGGTGTATTTGTTTGTCACACATAATTATGTAATTGATTTATCCTTTAAGCAAGGATACCGACTTTGTAAGGGACTTCATCTCAATCTCCTTTCATTGAGGCATATTTCATTTTCTAAACAACTTTCTTTTATACGGTGTATAAACCCCTTTTACTTTTACTTTTACTTTTATACAAGAGGAATCTTTTTCTACAATGCGTTTTACTAAATGACAGAAAGGAATGTTTCTTTTAACGTACGCGGTGACAACGACCTTTTCCGCCGCCGCGAGTATTATTTGATCTTTGGCTTCCTGAACAAGACGTATTGTTTTTAAAATAAAATAAATACCATATACTCTTTTATGTATTTTGGTATTGAAAATGGTTTTGATAAATGATTCTATTATGTAAATATATTTAAATTATATATTATGATTGAAATGTGGAAATGTTATCATTCCTTTATATTGGTTTTATGTGTTATAATTTTATAATGGTACTTTGAAATATTACGGGTGGTTATGTGATAAACCATATGATGGGTGGTGCCGTGAATACCAGGACAGGTGGTTACATTATAACCTCCAATGCATTGGGTATGGAAGTCGGTCGTATGGCTATTCGATTAAGTATGTATGGAAGTTGGCCAAATGGTTATTCCATTAAGTGATATGTGGGGAAGTTGACCTTATGGTTATACCACTTAAGTATGTTTATGTCCCAAGTTACCTTTATATGTTATGTGATCTTTATATGGGTTTTATGGTAATCTTTTGGTTACAGAAGGGTAAGTAATGAACTTTTATTCAGTGAATAGTTTTTAATACTTTGAAAAGGTGAAAATTGTTACTTTGATAATGTATACATGGTTTACTTGTTGTTTTGAAAAACTAACAGTTTTCATTCTTTGTGTATCCCTTACTGAGCTTTTTATGCTCATCCCAAGTTTTTGAAATGTTTTTCACAGGACTTAACGTGGAATAGGGTCAAGGATGGGATCAAGGGAAAGTTATGAAACCTAAAACATGGAACTGGACATGTTTATTTTTATGAGTTTTTATTTTATGGAAACTTAGTAAAAGTTTCTACTTTGTAATAATTTGAGATGTAAAAGTTATGTCCTAATTCTCTAAAACTCTAAACCTGAAAAGATCCTCAATGTGAATTATTCATTGAATTCAATATTAAGTAATGTTTAAGGTCAGGGCCTTATACTAGGGGTGCCTCTATTTTGAGGTAATGTTAAAAGATAATTTCTAGAAAGAATATATTAAAAAATCATCAATAAATTGGAAATATGGAAAGGTATGACCCTTTCCCTGGTAGGTTGTGTTTTCATGGTCAATTCCATGGCAACGTCGTTATTGGTATATGCTTTCTCTTTGTATAGATGTCTCATAACCATCACTAAGTAACCAAAAATCACGATTATTAATTTCATTTGGACTCATTCTATTCATGATAGAAATATGATAATAGTTTAATGGGAGGAGTTTGTTAATCCTATTCATAAGTAGGGAATGTGAGTAAAATACATTAATCATTTCAATGTGTCCCTAAATAAAAAGTTCAAATGAAGTCTCCTCACTTTTAATGATACCTCAGATGAGTTTATTTCCACCAAATTCAAATGTATATTGTTTATGGTTTACATTCTTGTAATGCACTATTTTTTTGGCCAGCCATCAAGAATAAAATCACAAAATTATGTTATTCTCAAAGAATATTTATTTCAATCATCCCTATATGATCTAGTGAACAACCTAACAGAACTCAAGGAAACATAATTAGGTAATTCAAATCCCTCCTCTAATGAATCATGTAACTAATTATGAATTTTAGGATAGTATTAGTTCCCAGTACATGATGAAGCCTAAACTAAATGTTTAATTCTCTAGACATGAATATATTGATCATGATACTCTTTTTTGGACACCAAATCTGAATGGAATTTTCACTAAAAGGGGATGTTATGGGCGTGCATGTAACTGTTCTTCTTGCACACATTCATGGTTTTTGGGTTTTCGGAAACCTATCATACCACGAGGTGATTTTCTTCTGATATGGAGAATCTAGAAAAATATATACCCACAAACGATTGGGATATCACATGAATCTACATGTTACCATTATCTGCATTCAAATAAAACAATGGAACATCATTTTATTTTCAAAAAATTAACTAAAAGGCTATGGTTGTATGTGCAGAACAATTTTGGTTATTGATTTAATTTTTATAGTAAAGAAAGGCTACTACAATACATCTATAATGTAGGATGCATCAATCAAATATAGTCCATCATGTTTTCCTCATCATCCAATTTTATATGTTATTTTTTGAAGTCTATGAATGGGATTTCCTTATAATATCATATCACTTCATTCCATTCTTGTTTTCAAGCAATTCATAAACCCATTAGGACTTCTTCCATGATAAAAACTAGATGTATGAACAATGCATTCACTGATTTATCAATTCAGATATAAATTAGTGTTTCATGCATGAAAAAACCTTTAATGACTAAATAAATTAGGTGTATTCCATTTATTTCACGGTTAATGAAGGTCAATGTTGAAGGGGTGGCTTTTGGTGCACCGGGACCCTCATGTTTTGGTTTCATCTTCCACGCTCAAAGGGGATTCTTTAAAGGTTTCTTTTACCACATTATTATAATTAGTTATGTTATTGGGGATAAAAATTGGGTGATTATCAAGGTGGTTATGTATGTATTCCAATTTGGGTGGTAGTATTTTTGGGTCGAATATGACTCTACCAAGGTTGTGGATTTACTTAAATCATTCTCAAGAAGCGTTCCTTCAAGAATTGTTTTTCACATTAGATTGATTGCATATGTCTTGGAAAGTGTATTAATCATGAATTCACTCATGAATAACAAGAAGCGAATAATTCTGTTGATGCTCTCTCTAAGAGGGATGTCATAGAAACTAGCTTAAGGTCATCTTTTTTTATTCAATATTTATTTTAATCTTTTGATAATGCATATGCACATGATTTTTTCTATCGTGGACTTTGTAAAAAGACTTTTTAATGACTCTTTATTGTATTTATTTTTATAATTAATTTATTTAGGTGAGTGGAAGCCTGAATCTTTTACCTTTATCTTATTATCAAAATATATCATAATAAAATTTTCATTCAATTCCATAAATTATTCACCCATACAATTCCTAGGAAAATGAAAATATGGAAATATAGAAGTGAAATGTGGATTAATGACTACTTTTGAGAGTCATAGATGAACTTGTAAGGAAGGAATATCTAGGGATATAAATCTAAAAATGTTTATCATATAGATATAGAAGATATAGAGTATAAGGAATCATTTATTGGTTTCAAAAATTACACAACAATGAAAGATATTATGATTTTTGGAAGAACCATCCTATGATGGAGGATTCATGTCTAATAATTTATTAATGTATAATTAAAACAAGAAAATATTAAAATGAGGATTCACCTAAAAATGCATATGAATCAAAATATCTAGAAACTAAAGAATACTAGTGAGGGAATCCATAATTAATATTTCCACTGATGTATTTTTTAGAAACAATTACCAAGTCTTAAAATTAAGTGAGAAACAAATGATTATTTTATCAAGACGAACAATAATCCTTATCATATTAATGATAGAGGTTACCCTATCACCATTTATATTGATGAATCTAGTTATTGATGTGGTACATGAATAAGTTTTAGATAAAATACTTGATATATATTATTTAAAAAGTGAATTATTCATAGTGATAAAGTGTTTCTAGTGAAAGAAGATATTTATGTGCACAAATAAGATTATTTCAAGAAAGGTATACAATTTTATGATGTTCTAAAATTGTATCAGGAATAAAAATTAATTAATATCTTATATCAATAACATAATATGAATTGGATATTTTTTCAAAGATACATCATAAATGTTTTTAAGGATGATATTAATTGTAATTGTGGAATTAATAATATTCAACTGATAAAGTACCAAATATGGGGTTAAAGTGGTTTCAAAGCTATATTTAAATGTTCCAATGGTATTGAATAACCATTATAGATAAAAATCTGAAAATAGTGAACATTTCAAGTTGTATATAACTATTTCATGAAATATAAGTCATCTCTATAAAAATAAGCAATATATATTCCTTACATATCTTCTCGTTAAGGTACTCGAAAGTTCTATCAAAATTATATTCTTATGACACCAAAATGTTTCAAGAAGAAAAATATTTATAAAAAAATGCATGTGCAATTTTTAAATCATACCTAAAAAAAGTTCAGATATATAAAGGAATTTTGGGGGAGTTTGTGAAGAGAACAAAAAATGGGTTTTGGACTTATATTATAATGAATGGATCTTATAAAAATTGGATGATAATCTATAATATAGGAAGCCCCATGTTTCTAAAAAATAATGTTTTTTTCAATTTATTTTACATGTATTATGTGTCATCGACTTGTATATTAATGTTTATATATTGATGGTTTAGTGTTTGAATGATTGATATCATATGTTTTTTAGTCATATGAATATTGATCACATGATAAATTATGATAATTTTCTATGAAATCAAATGTGTGAAAATACATATTATTTATTGCTATAAAAGTTAATTTTTTCATTTAACGATTCATGCTTCAATAAACCTGTAGAAATTTTAAGACATACATTATATGAGTTTAATTAACTCATTGAAAATTTATTAAAAAATTTAGTTATATTGAAAATATATTTGTTTTGATAATAAGTTGTGAAAATATATAGTAATTTGTATTTACAAAAGTGTTATAAATTGAAAAAAATGAATCTAGATGTCTGTATATTTTACCAAAATAAAAATATCCATAAGATTAATTTACTTATATTTAATCCAAGCAGTGTCAATATTCTTCAAAAATCAATATTTATAATACTATTTAAAAATATTAATTTCGTTTACATCAATCGCATATTTTGATTGTAAAATTATCAAATGGAAACCAAGGATTGTACGTTCCTATATTTCAAATAGTGTTTCCATTAGGTCTATGATAAAGTTCATAAAAAGTAGTGAGGAATATACTGATATCAGCATTTTAAATGAACCACCTTACCCCATTAAGATTTTTGTTAATATTATGGGAAAATATATATATGTGGAATAAAATATGAGAGAATTACCCCCATTTTACTTTGATAGATATAAGGGAAAACATAAAATAATACTACAAAAACCCATATGAGCCTATATAAAAATAGATATAATTCTAAAGAAACTTATAATATTTATTATCAATGGTACAATTATGATTTTAAAGGAAATTTTCATTATGATGTTAATTGGAGAGAATATAAAGGAATTATGACTTCATAACCATAAAAAAATTTGGTTATTTGATGAAGGATGAGTTCTTGATACTATTTATTATTAAATTTAGAGGTTTATAATACTAGAACCTATGAGTTTTGGTTATTATTTGTTTTTAATAACATTATTTTGCATCTTGAAATAATGTGTTAAAGTGTTGAAGTATTCATCAATGACATAGTTCCGTGAAGATATTCATGTTTAATTTGTATAAATAGAAACATACCCCTTGATTTATATTAATATCAAAATCAGTAATTATTGTATTTAGTTTAATAAATCTTTAATTCAAAATAAATCTATTGAATATATTTTTATAGGTTATAGACAGAAACATTTTTTTGACAACAAGCATTTTGCAGTTATTTCATTTTAGAATAATATATTTTCCAAGTTGATAAATAATATATATATTTTATTGGTATTATAAATATTAAAATTTCATCAAATACCATGACAATATGGGCCACATCACAATAGGTGTTGGATTTCCTATAATGGAAAATTTCAGGGAATATATTTCATATGATTCATATATGATATGTTTTTTAATACTTGATTTGATTGATCTATGTTATTTAATTAAATTACACAAAGTTTAATAGATGTTAATAAACATGTTTCTTTATCAAATTTCATTTCTTATGTAACACATTCTGATAGATAATCATATAGTGGAAATACATTATTATTTATTTCATCATATCTTGTGAATTAGAGGTTCCCAAAATATGGGTGAGTTTTCCACCACAATATGTAGAATTTAAGAAATATTTGAGAAGGTCATGATATGAGATGATGGTCATGCTATGAAGAAATATAAAAATAATTTTCTAGGTATTGTTATTTAGAGATATCATCCATATAAAGAATTATTATTCATCAATATATCAAGATAAAAATTTGGATTTCATAGTTGAATAATATACCTAACCACAATATGTTCAATTTTTCAGAATATTATAGGACTTTTAACAGTTATTTATCAAATTAATGAGGTTTAAAATTGAATATTATAATTTGAGATAGATATTTGGATTAGAAATTTTCATAATAAGGGAGGGTGTATTAATTTGATGTGGTATCTGTTTTATCGTCTTTTTTCTATTGGAAACTTTATGATAAATTTCTAAATCTATTTTTTATATTTTATTTGGATTTATTATATCTTAAGGTCACAACTATATTTAGTTTTGAAACATAAAATAATCATAATTATTTTTATGAATGTAAATTATGATCAATCATATATGTAAGGGTTAGTTCAATGGATTCTATAAAACTACTCATAATAGTTTAGGTGGAACAGTGTTTAGGGAACATAAATGTATTTTCATTTATAGTTAAAAGGTAGATTTGAGACCTATGTGAATAAATATATAAATATCAACATTAGTTGTTGAAGGTGATACTCAATATTGGATGAAATAACAATTATATACTATTTTTTTAAGGAAACCAAAGGGAAATTATTATATAATAAAATTTTGGGATACAGGAGTCTAAAATAAAAAATAATTTTAACATGATTTTTCATCTAAGGGAATTATATCAGCAGGGAGTTCTTAGAACCAGGTAATATCTTGATTTAAACCCATGTTGTCCAAGCCATATGCAGCCATGTTCGCTTCATGATAAACATGTGTGATACCTAAAATATCCAAATGAAATGGACTACTACCTAAAATAAATGTTTTTATATCGTACTATATAGTATAAGTATAGTGTTATTATGTGAAGAATAATATAGCACTAATTGTGGAGAAATTTTGAATGCAGTTCCTCATGATGAATAGAGTCAAAGGAGTATGTCCTCAAATTGTTAAAGGTGACCCACATGTCATTAAATGGAAATGAAAAAAATAAAATTAATGAACTAAAAAATATTTCAATAACATAGTATGGAGAGTAATTTGAGATGTATATACACTAGATTTTTATAGAACATTTCAAAAAACATGTATTCATAAAAACATGTATCTTGGAATCATAAATAAGTGTATCCATGCATGAGTAAGATGAGATATAGTTTTTTGAAACTATATTAATTAATGTTGATGTAATTGGGTATACATGGGGATTTCATAAGGTACATCACCAAATATTGAGTTAAATATGAGGATAAGTTTCATGTTAATGAGCTCTCGTCGGTGGTTATTAATGGAAGGAAATATGAACATATGACAACTGGTTTGTTTAATGGGTTACAAATATCATTTATAAGGAATTATAATGTCTGATAATTTTTTCACTTTGGATAGATGTTACCAATTTAATAATGATCTTGTCACCTCTAATAATTAATGAGTTTTCAATGATTTATTGTGATAATATTGCGGGACTTTATGAGATACCACATAATATTATACTTATAATGTACCGACATATATTATATTGAAATGCAATATGATTGGAGTACCTCATGACCTCTAATATATATCCATTAATTATAGAGGCTACTAACTAGCCACATGGGTATAAGGTTGTATTGTTTGGAGTCTATAAACCAACATTAGAGTACAAAATAAAAATAAATAAATAAAAAATTATCCAAAAAGTTAAAAATAAGAGTATGTAGAGGAAATAATTTATTATTATTAATAATATAATGTCATGAAAGCATCCAGCTATATATAATCACTATACAACCATAAGGTCTTACAACATATATTAAAGGAATTCAAAAATAGAAGGCTATACTACATATTTAAGCCTCACCACATACCAATATCTTGATTTCATCAATGATATATCGCTTGAACTTGTTAAATTTGATTTCAATCATTAACATAGCTTGTTCCTATAATAATTGAGGGCATGTCGTGTATACCTATAAAATGGAAGCTAGAGTATGGTTTGATTTAGTGATATGCATAGAAAAAATAAAAAATTTCACAAAGTGTCAACAAAGAATTTTATATTCAACAGTAAACCTAAATCAACTAGATTTATTATGTCTCACCAAAAATCCTGATGAACCTACCAAAAAGTATAAAAACATAAGTTGACCACAAATTTTATTACTATATATATCCATTGTAGATCCTTAGGTATATAAACCGAACTGAGGAAAACTACTTCATGTGATGTTTGAGCGTCTTTGAGCTTGAGTATCACCTTAGGGGGTCAACATTCAACACTCTGGGGATCTTGTTCTCACACCTCCAGTATAATTTTTAATGGATCATGGGGTTTCACTATGAATCCTTATCATATATACCTGAGGCTAAACTCCCCCAGTCATAATAGATCAAAATAAATATATGAATTATATTTGAATCCAATGACTATGAGGCCATAACAAATCCTTTATGTCCTAATATTATCAAATATGAGGGGACCCTAAATATCAAAGGGAATAGCCTCCATGATCCCACAATCAATCTTTTTTGGAATCCATCATCTACAAACTACTCAAAAGAACCATCACTGGTGAATCCACCTAAACATGAAGGTTATCTTTGGAATTGATCTAGGGTATCCAATAGACACATTTGATATTCCTATCATCTATGATTATATTTATATAACCATTTAAAACCCAATTCAACCATTTGAATCACATAGGTCCTAGGTACTCGAAATGGTCTCAGAATAAAAGTATTCGAATCTTGGGATCCCCAATCATTCACACTGGTCTATTAGTGTGAACATAATCCTATCTATCTAGGGAATTAATCTATACAATAAAATTTATATACTCTAATAATGTATCCTAGGTACCACCTCAAGGAATTCGTTTCTTCATCAACCATATTACTATGTGATATTGAAACTATGAATATGCCTGAAATTTACTATGAATCTAGATCCCAAAAATATAGGTCATCCCATGAAATCTCTATTTCAATTGGAGTTTCATAGGTTTCCCATGAAATAAAATTAATTGAATTCCATATATCTAATTATGAGATGTCCTAGGAAATCCAATTTTATGACGATAAATAAAAAATAAAATATAATGGGATAAATGAAATTCCACACCCAGCACCGTCATCTCAGTCACATCGAGGTTAATCAACAATTCAGTTTCTAGGTTGACACCCCTGACAATATCAAAACACATCAATACTTACTCTCTCATTTTCTGTATTTCAAGGGACACAATCACGAATCAATTAGTTCATAGCATCAACGAGTAACCACCACATGGGTGATTTTTCTATCCTAAATCCATCAATCATGCCCAGATTCTCTTGGGATTCAACATCCCATGACATCATCATAAACCTATTATAACCTCAATGGATTAGTGAGGTGAAAAAAATTATAAATAATCAATGATATGTCAAACAAACCATATAATTCCTCATGGTTACTCTATCTTATCCTTCTTTACAAACTTCATCCTAATCAATATAAGGAATGTCAACCTATGACTTTTCACATTGGATGAGGGTGGATCACTCACCTTGATATAATACTATGATTCTATTTTGTCACTAGTTTTACGAATTTACTCTCATATCTTATAAATTCTCTTTATTTTTCTATTATATATCAACACTACATGTATGTATAATGAACAACTACTTTGTAAACTATTCCATTCCAAAACAATTTCATCCAGAGGACAGCCATCATAGGGTAAAAAATATATAAAGGAATGAATCTACTGAAGTCATTGACAATAAAAATATAAGGAATAAATCTATTCCCTATGAAAATAATGGAGCAGGAACATACTCATATTTAAGGGGTTCAATTATTTTATCCTTAAAAAATTTATCAATTTAATTATTTCCATGATATTACGATCTAACTGGAGGAACCACCTATAATTGGGAGAATTGACATCAAATTCCAAATAATAAAAACTAAATTCTTAGTGATCATATTTTATTCCCACTACCTCAAATTTGAATCATTTCCTTTTAAATTGAAGATTTTTGAAGTATTACCCCTTGTGCATGAATATTCATCCTTTATCAAACCCTACTCATATCACCTAAAAAATTATTAACTAACACTAATAAGCATATAACTAATAATTCTATCAAAATATAATTTAATAATCAAATAATAAAATCATGGAATACTCGGTGAAAACAATCAATGTGCTCCCTCAGCACTAGAACCAAAAATAAATATACACAAAGATCTGTCTGAAAACTCTCTCTCAAAAACCCCCAGTAAGAATTGAAAAACTAACATTCCATTATAATAAATTTAATTGGAATATTTTGAAAAAAAATATTCTATTGTAATTTTTATTAATTAATGATTTGATATGATCATATATTATACATATATTCCCACAAGAAAGGATAAACCAAATCCCCATCAATAAAATTAAACTTCAACATACTCTATTGAAATTTAAATCAATTCCTATGGAGGAAAACACAAAAATAACAATGAAATAAGGTGGATGTATGTTGATAACAGGGTTAGTATATTCATATATAGAACCAAAAAAAATAATCTAAACCACCTCCCATGATAAGAGGGATGCTTTTTGATATCGAGGATATTTACTCATGTCTTACGCACGAAAATGGAGTGGGGTAAAGTGGTTTAAAAATCTAAAACTCAATTATGAAAAATATTAATTTCCCACATTAAATGAAAATCATGTTAATGTTGGTTTACTATATCATATTCCACAAAACTAAATATGGTTACCCATGGTTTCTTTAAATTTCATTGGATTCCTCAAAATATTTAATACTCCTAAAAAAGTCTATTTGATGTTCTAAAATCATCATAATTTAATAAAAATGTGTACTTCTTAAAAAATACATTTAATTATTCTAAAAAAATAAAATTCAACGAAATTTTTTAAACTCGTATGGGAAAATGGAATAAAAAACCCGACTATAAAAAATATTTCATTGATGATTTCAAATTATTAAACAACAACTAAACCCCCTAACATCATATCTCAATTATCTCTCAAATTAAAATATTCTACCCTTAAACATTCAAAACTAATCAAAATTTAAACATCCAATTGAAAACATTGAATATTCCAAAACCATTTCTATCAATTATAACCACAACTAAAACACATGGAAGGTTAATAGAAATAACTACCATATCAAGGTAGTAACATGATCATTTTCTAATTATTTATTTTCTCTATAGTGCTTAATATTATAATCTATAGCTTACATCATCCAATTATAAATTTTTGGTACCGCTTTCACTAGAATTACTTATGAAAAATACAAACCAATGTTATAACACCTTTTATGAAATTACTCCAATATATTTAATCATAATCATTGATGGAAACACCATTCAAGAACCGATATTACCACTTCTTAAAAATTTAGGACAACTACTAATGGGTCTCAGTATCTATACCTACAGTCCATGAATACCCCTACAACCCAAAAAAAATGCAATGGACATAGAAATAAATTCATAATAATAATAAAAATGCCTAATTATTTTATAATTTTCATCATTCCATCTCTTTATAAAATAGTTTTTGACATCCTTTAGTAATGGTTTTTGGTGGTGCTCAACATACCCATTTAGTGTATTACTTAAACACTCGACACCAATTTCATTAATCCCAAAGAAATACATTGATCATAAAATTACATATGTTGGTTTTTTAAAATAAAATCAAATTTGATCAAACCAATTTCATAATTTTATAATAAATCTCCAATATTCTGTCCATGATGAATGATGTATTCTCTATGAAAAAACATTTTATTTTTCATATATTATCCCAACTCAAGAACGCACAACCTATAACCCCAAAAAAATTAACAAATATTATAATTTGAAATCATAGATGATTAAAAATTTATTTAGGAACATTTATTTATTGTAATCTCAATGATTATATAAACACCCAAAGGTTGATCCCATACTTGAATAACCCTTACAATGAAAGGGCCATCAGGATGTGACTGATATATCACTCTGTAATATTGGATTAAACTTTTTGTCACTTTATTAAAGGAAAAATTGAACATCATGATCAACATTCCATTTATAATAAAACTCATGGATTAAACCTAGTTATCCCAATATTATTATAGAGATAAAATGAAACACTAACTAATAAAATGTCCCAGATTTTGATAATGACACAAATAAAATTCACTAAACTCAAGTCTCTAACACGGAACTCACCATTATGAGGTCACTAGATCACTCACCATTTTATATTATCCATTATACTTGTCATTAATATTATTCTACGAAGATCCATCCTAAATATATATTTTCTTACTATAACAGTCAATGGTTATCACCAACTGCCCCTAAAATCATTCAATTTTTTATTCATCTTATACAAAGTCCACCATCCATATTTCATAAAAAATATCTATGTCATCTTGCCCAGAAACATCTGATCCACATTTACATGTCACATTCATATATAGTGTGTTGTGATTAATTTTCATTGATACCCATAGTTTAATATCCAACTATGACCCATTCCAATTTACCAAAATAAGGCCCTAGTGTGTTGTAAATTATCAGCATCGGCTCATTATCCCAAAAAACAGATCATTACCTATAAAAGATTATTCTCATAGAATAGTATCACCCTAGGAACCTCTCTTCATCACTAGACACTATAATGACACAACAACATAATATAAGATCCCATGAATTGATATCAAATATAATAACTTTTTCATAGTTCCTTATTCAAAGGATATAAAAGAAATTATGTTACATGATCTCTATTGTTTCCCAAGATAATCGCAATTGTCTAACTCAATAGACACCAATTATGATATCATGGTCTTCTAGTCTTCCATTATTTCCCTTAAATTAGGAATAATAGGGTTCATAACTCCTATGAAACACCTCATCTTTTACATCATATACTAAATTAAAAAAAACACAAGGAAACACCCTATCCATGGTCAAATATGTTGACGAAATGACGTTATGACACAATATCCAACCATTGAAATTATTTTCATTAAGAATCATGAAAAAATATTACTCCTTCGATAAAATAATATCAGGATGATCAACCATATATTTCACTAATGTGATCCATGTAAAGAAATTATGGTAGAATGGTTCAGTTATGTATTGTGAAGCTCTACGTTTAATGAGAAAACACTGTAAAGGTTAGTAATGAAACATAATATAATGAAACACGCACAATAGTAATAACTAAGGGGTTCTTCTTGAAGACATTGAATTTATTTACTGACCCATCATGGTCAATACACATCCCATTCAAGTGGTTATATACCACTATAATATCCATATATCATGTGTCCATAGTTTTAATAAGTTGTTTCACTAAAATAAAATATATGTTTTCAATTTAACCATGTTGAGTTGAATTACATAAGTATAATATATATTATATCACCATATGAGTAATTTATTTCAATTTAATATATTGGACCTTATTCGTCAGAGATAATAGAAATAAAAGGTGGAATATATAATATATAAATCAAAAAACCTATATATGATTAATGTGATGTCACATGATTCTATAAGAAAATATCTAAAATCCTTAAGAAAATAATAACACTAAGAATAATGTATACCTTGCAAATAGAAGTCATATAAACTTCACAGTGAACATCAAGGAAAGAAATACCTTGGTAACATGGACATCCCATAAGATATGTATTCATAATTCACCATCTTGAGTTTTAATAGAACCGCTAAGACATTCTACGTCTCAATACCACGAAATCATAAAAAAAGTTAATAGAAAAAAATTACCTAATACAATTTTGAACATACCCAGATGAGAATACATTGAACAAAATCCACATATGACTACCATGTAACATCATACATGACACCCCAAATGCAAGAGGCAATTGACTAATACTTTGGGTTTAATGGTCACCATGGTAAGGTTATAAAAGTAATAATTTCTTGTAAAATAATATTAAATACAGAAAAAATCAACAACAACAAGAAATATATATATATTTGAAATTAATAAAATACCATTATCTAAATAAATTAATGTATAGGAATATAGTTATAGAGACTCACTTGTCTCCATCTAGTTTAATCATATATATATATAAATAAAAAATAATATATAGAAGAGTATCCTCTAAATTATTGATCCTTAACAAATCCAAATTTCATAAACACGTCAAATCATTCCTACTTGACCATTCTAAACCTGATCTACATCCACAACCAAACATATACCTATAATATGTGTGAGTAGTTCTAGTGAAAATCTACATTGAAGACTTTATAATGGTGGACATACATAACACTATGGAACACCACCATTTCGTTACCACACTAACTAGTATATTGTGTGATATGTGTGTGGGAAATTCATTGATAGAATAAAAATATAGTATTCAAAATAAAAAAACAATAACCTCCCAAACCATCTTTAGCCTATGCCAGAATTTCACTATGATTGTCATGATAAACATATCAACAATCGTGTAATCTAAAGAGAACCATGTACTGCCATGATACAAGTGCATGTTGTTGACCATTTTTTCCAGAGAACCAATTGACCACACATACTTTAGCTAATTTTTTAATATCTCTAATCATGATTATCATCTTTAGGGGGACATCTATTTCTAGTTTTGGAATCTCATGGTCATATTTGTACCTCATTTAGTGTTAGATTCAAGGGTATCACTAGTAATCTGTCATCCTGTATCCTAATAAGGGAACCCCATGGATATAGTTTGGGTTTTTTTAATGTTAGTGACATATTTTAGTCCAATTAGATTGAATCATTTGAAAATATTATACATAACGGAATGACATATTGATGAGCTACCGAAGAATTAAAATGGATTATTTTCATGGATCTAATTTTAAATCTCTTGGTAATCCATCATATTGCAGATACATTTCCAAACCGTAACTAGTTCATCCATATGGTTCAATTCGGTATCATATGGATCAATTAATGGTATCCAATATATACCCTTAGGATGTACAACATTTGTTATTTGGTATCAATTCCTACATGATAGTTCATATCACTATTCAAATGATGGGAAACCAAGTATTTGATATGGTTTATCTGCATCCCCATTTGAATATCAGGCTACCAATCATTTTTCACGGTCTCACTATAATAAAGGAATAATGGGCAATATGGGAGTTAAATTAAAAATTGAAATATCTATGTACCAAATATGGATCATATGAGCCATATCTAGGTATCCACTAGGCCATTGATTATATAACTTGATTAAAGTTAGACACAACATTCTCCACCTATATACCATGGAGATAGATCATAAACATATGGTGAATCCAATTGTGTAATCATTCTCAACAAGCGATACTCAATCATCCTAGGAAATCAAAATAGTTAAAGTCCCAATGATTGATTCCTTGGATTCTTGGTATATCATATAGACTAAATATTAATAATATAATAATATAAAAAAGGCTACCAAAATTACATTATTGTCACTATCATCTTAACCTCATTAGGATCACATGTCAATTCATGTTCTAATATGACACCAACATATGTATCTACTTATATCCATACATACACATTTTTGATTGGGTTTTTAATTGGTCATTGTTGAGGGACCCCAATGTAGCAAAAATTTCTGGAACCCTATAATGAATCTTAAATATTACTAATGTCCTAGTTAAACTCCAATTTAACATCCAGTTACCCACTTTTAGTAATTTCTCTTCTCTCTTTTCATTTACCAGTTAATTTTTTTTTGTCTCATGGGACTTTGGAGGAAAAAGAGTGTTTGTTTGGGGAAAAGGGCCTAAATTTAGAGATTTATTATTATTTAAATTAAGTTAGTATGAGTATTAACATGTTAACATATTTTTTGGTTCCTTTTGAGTTTGATTAATGGCGATGTTGGTTTGGGATTTTAAGAGAAATACATGGATTTTGTAATCTAAATGAAAAATTTATATCTTGAAGAACATGTGAACCATGTATTAGTCATTAGTTAGATGTCATAAATTTGGTTTAGTTATTGAAAATCATACATCCTATGAAATTATTCCATATTGTGAATAATTTTTACCTCCTATATTGGTTTAGGGGAAGATTTCTTGAAGCAACATGTCGGTTAAAAGGATTACACACCATGAATATGTTTCCAAATAGGTATTGGATCTAAGTATATATCAAAAACCAATATAGTACCAAAAAGGATTACACAACTTGAATATTTTCCACATCTTGAAATAGTAAAAATAGGATTTTTAATCTGAGGTAATGTGGTTTTTGGTGTTTTGGGTTCCATGGATATCACATCATGAAATGGGTATTTACACCATGCATTTATCATGGTTTATGATTTTTAGGGATTATCACATTTGTTTTTTTTGTTAAAATAGTGGTTCTTCTCTCTTAACATGGGATCACTCTTAGGATATTTTGGGAACCTCGACTCCTTTTGGATCACTTCATTTTGTAACTTATCATCGGGTTGTTGCACTGCATATCATAATCTGTGAGACCTTCCTATTTCATCATTGCCTATGATCAATATATAACTGTTGGGTTATTTTCAGATTCTTTGATCTTGTGGTGTTATTCCTCTTATATCTTATGTGTTATCTTCATCAAATGGTTGGTCCTTTTTTTGTGTTACAATGGATTCTTTTTCCAAGTGGTTTATCATAAACCAACAATTTTTTAATATTATTTTTTCTAGGATGTGTTTATAATTCGAGGGATTCAATATCATTTCATTCGTTGTTGACCTTGTGTTACATAATACTTGGTCAATTGTGTTTTGTGTATGTGTGACCAAATATGAGGTAGGTTGTTTTTATGTTTCATATATTTAGTGAACTATATTTCACTATGTTTATAAAAATAATTATAAATGAATTTGGATTTTTATTATGTGTTTTTTAAAACAAGTTTCTGATAAATGGTTGTTTCTCATTTTTGTAAACAAAATATTTTTAATGAATATTTAAATGGATTTCTATAACAGTTTTCAAAAAATATTCAATGAAAAGGATTCAAAAATATATCACATCATAAGCCTTTTGTACTTAGGTGTATGGTGTCTCAATAGGCATAATCCATTGATACTATTAGGGGTTTAACTCATGGAATATTCCATGGCTCATTGGGCCCTTTATTATAGAGACATGGTATACATTTTGGGTGGTTTACTTTATGGGTTGTTGATTTTCTCCCCAGATTCGATCTGTATGCCTAGAGGCTTCATCTGTGATATTTTTTCAGTCTGTGTACAAGTTTCATATCCATCTATTTCCATAGTGATCTTTTTCATGATATTTCCAATGATTTGGATTATAATTTTTTATCAATTATTTCAATACATTCAATATGTTTTGTGACACATGATTTAATTTTAATTGACATAAGAGTTTTATATTAAATTATTTGAAACTATTTTACATGGATAATTTTAAAAATGTTGATAAAGGGAAATTAAATGTTTTTCATTTCTTTAGATATAAAAAGGGAATTTTTATTCATGCCTTGTTTTTCATTTTTTGAGTATGTTCATATTGTTATATATATATACTTTTTATAGAACATGATTATGTTATCCTATTGATGCTATTTACCTCACACCATGTACACCCATTCTGCAGTGCCAAGAACATTTAATTTCATTAATTATAGGGAATGGAAAGGTTCCACAGTGAGGTGGTGAAGTTCTTGTCTACTATATATTACTATCATGTGGTGAGATGGTGGTAGTTTCCCACACTATCATATAGAGTAGCTATTTTTGATTATGTAATTCTTGTTCATGGATACGTCTCTTGAATATTTATACATACCATTATATTTCATCTATTCTATTTCTTCTTTTTTGATATGATATATTTTTCTTTATTATTACTCTACCCTTTCATTCCATATTCTCTCTATATATATATATATATTCATTCACACTTATTGTTGGGATAAATTGTTCGCTCTAGTTGTGGTTGATTCCCAGGTTTTAGTTTCCAGTCTATGGGGATGTATACATCCCTTCGGGTATGATGAATTTCAGTTTCGGTACCATCATGTGTGGGTATCAGGGTTTGGTTTTTCATTGTTTAAAATGAGAGGATTTTTCCATCATGATTTTTTATCATTGAATATTTTTTAGAATATTCCTTGGATATTTAGGACATGAGAGGTAGGATGTGTTGAATACATAGTCAAATATTTCCATGATGAGAATAAACATACCATATACTGTTTGGATGTGAGTTACCTATTTTTAGATCTTTATCCCAATATCTGCTTTTTATTATAATTTTTTAGTTTGAAGTTTGATTGTTAGATTTCAGAACATTTTGTCTATTTTTGGTGTCGATTGTTATTTCTCTGAGATTTATTCCAAGGGTTTCATGAGATCGTGTAGTAGATACTACTCACGTGAATCTGTCGACAGACTTGAATATTATCAATCCTATCATGCATGTTGTTTTTGATGTAGACTAAAATGTTCCACAAGTATATAATGTAAATTATTAGGTACACCCAAGATATGGATATGACATGCAATGATCAATATAGTTATTATGATGTAATCCACCAAACATTAAGGATACAGATGATCCTCATAAAATAGAGTACTAAATATAATATTTTTATCATTTTGTTGAATTAAATGATACAGAAGACAGAATCATAATTAATTATGTGGGGATTTAGATAAGAGGGTCCCAGAAATATATGGTTGTATTGTATGGTTTATATGGATAGTCATGTGGTCATGGAATATATTTGGTTCAAAACACTCTTTATCCATCAGATTTTTCTATATTCACTAATGATGGATAAGCCTCTATAGTTCCTCTCATTTTTTAAGGAGAGTTTTTTTGGTTATTACACACCAATGTGTTTGTAGATATGCTTATAATCTATCTAGATGTAGTAAATAATAAATATATGTAAGTTCAAAATTACATTGTGGGTTTTTAGTCAGATATAAAATTAAATGTATTTATACTGAAGTATTTTTCATATATGAAGATAGTATACATGAAGATTATAGATTAGATGTATATTAAAGGTAATTTTGGTTATTATCTCCCTTATCTTCCACCCCGAGGAATATTTTGTGACACACAAGGGAAAAATATTAAGTGGAAATATCATCAATTGAGTGGTAAAGGGAGTTCACAGAAGTTGGTCTCTTATGCATAGTCTATTTCAAACATTTGGGTTCCACTAACATACTACTAGTGTGTTATGGTTGGAAATGACTATTTTTCTTATTATTAACCTATTAGGATGTCAAAAAAATTATGGATTTGATTTTCATCTATAGTGTTTTATTTGGATTTTTCTAAACCATGCGATGAACTGATATTATCTGATTAAAAGTCAATTATGAAAAAATCAAACACATCAATGAGTATGGATATCCAACTATAGGCCTCATGGGAAAAGAAACGTCATGCTATAGACATGTTTCCAAAATATTAATATGTGGGTCTAGAAATAGTGAAAGGCGCCATCATTATTTCATCTTCATTAGTGATTAAATTATTTGATACCAGGGGATTCCATTCATTTATTTCTAAAACTTTTTCCGATATGGTTAAAATTAAAATGGTTTTCATTTATATTTTTATGGATATACAGAAAACCTCTTTGGAAGGTAAATGATTTTGGGCGTCAATGTCATTTTTCACTGTCGATAGATGATACATAGGTAGTTTAGGAATTCATAATTCATGATATTGACTTTTTCACTATCATTAATGGGTTAGATTGGTTTGTCACTCATTAAGATGATGTTTATTGTTAGCATTTATGTGACTGGTTTTTTGTGGTCGATAGGATCTCTCATCTGTTTTAGGGATATTTTGATATGATTTGATGTCGGGAAGGTCCTTATCAATAAAAGATAAGATTTTTTAGTACATTTTTATAGTTTATCCAAATGATTTTTCTTCCCTTGTTTATTATCCAATAATTGGTTTGGGATATCCTAAGATTTTCCAAATCTATTACTTTATTCTTCTTATATTGAGGATGATAGAGTGTATGATTTATTAGGCGGTTGGTACACATCCTAATTTGATACCATCATATCATATAGAACAAGATGAGATGAAAGAGATCAAAATTAAATTATATTGTCTAATGTAGAAATTTTTAGGTCACCCTAGTGTTTAAATATAAGAATATCGTGTACTCTATTATAAAAAGGTAGTTGGTTCACTCAAATTTTTTTGTGGAATATTGTCTGTTGTACCAAATAATGGTTTGTAATATTTATCTTTTTCCACATTTAATTGATTATTTGTTAAGTTAATGTGGGAAAATATGTTCAACAATATTTATATTTGGTAGTTTTTACATCATCTTAGTGTTCTAGTTTCATTAATAATAAATATGGAATTAGGGAGAATGTATGTCCATTAAGAATTTCTTATGATGTATGTTGATATAACTAATACTCCAGCGGTTGTCATGGATTATTAAAATCAGATATTATATGAGAATATTTGATATTTTTTGGTGGTATTCATGGTTGAAAATTCGGGTTTCCTAAGATCTGAGCATTATAAGAGGTACAATTTTAGTATATTTATAGAAATCCTGAGGATTCATTGTTTTTATTGTGAAATATTGAAATGAAATTTTTTAATCCATGATGTGAAGTTAAAGGGTAACATGATTTAGTATTGTAAATTATTAGTTGATCCTGAAAAGGTGAAGGTTGTATTTATAACGGATGACACACTAAATGTTTTTGAGATTCAATTAATCATTAGTTTTACTAGAAATTATAAAAAGTTCGTTAAAGACATCTCAATGGTGTCATCACATATGAATAATCATACTACGGAAGGGGTGAAATTAATATTTTATGAAATTCTCTAGTATTATTTCAATGAGATAAAATGGATTCTATCATTGGCTGTAATTTTGGTCATATCTAAGACCATTAAGGTTTGATTGTTTTTTTGTGATGCTTATGGTGTTATGCTGGGTTGGGTTCTTATGAAAAATGATCATGAGGTGGATTATAGATGATTAAATCATTAAAAATATGAGTAAAATTATTCCACTCATGATTTAGATATTTCCACAGTTGTGAATGATCATAAATGTTGGTTGAACTATTTTATTGGGGAAACGTTCCCAATATTTTCTAACCATAAGAGTTTGAGATATATCGTTTCTCATAATGAATTGAATATCAAGAAAGTAGAAGTGGGTGGAATACATTCATACATTTGACATTGACACAACCTCAAACCTGGGGAAGTGGACTGTTGTTTTGGATGTTATTAGAAGAAATGTACCATCCCTATATAGTGGGGAGAATGTTTTGGTTTGGTCCCTCTCTTTAGATTGTATTCACTGCTTTGGGGATCAATTTTTTGTCCCATTCCCAATGTGGGTCTCAGTTCTTCATCACTATAACAGTTATTCATGGTCCATTTATTTAGTATCTTTAATAAGTAATTATGATATAAGATGGTGATTTTGGTTTCCAGGTATGAAGTGTGACATTATATATTCTGTGTCATATTTCCACACCTTCCAATAGATAAATTAAGAGCATCTAAAACATTTTAAATTACTCCTGAATCTTTTAATGTTAGTTTGGAAATGGGATAAAGTGTTTATGGAATTTGTGGATGGATTACTATATACTCCCTAATGGTGGAATTCAGTATGTGTGGTGAATGAATATTTGATAAACATGGTGCATTTTATTATGAACCAAGACACCAAAAATAATTAAAACTTATGTAATATGTATATACAAGAGATTATCTAGTTAAATAGGATTCATTCTGACATTATGTTAGATAGGGATCCCAATTTGACTTTGTGTTTTTTGGAATAATCTCTAAGAGGTGATGGGGACACAGGTCAAGTTGAGTGTTTCTTCCCATTCATAAAAAGAATGTTAGATTCAGTGTAATATTCAGATCTTAGATGATATTCTTTGTTCATTCATTTTAGGTTTTCGTGGATCATGGGATAGAAATTTCCGTCGAGATTATATTTTTAATAATAACATTTATTATTCATATATTAGATTTGGTCCATTTTAGTAGTTGTGTGGTCACTTGTATGGATAACATATTTAAAGGGAAGATGTGGGGGAGTACTATTTTTTGGGACCTAGTCTTGTTCACGATAAGTCATAATGGATTCATAATATACATCAACATATGGATATAACTAAGAGTCTAACAAAAACATATCTGCATCATTGACATCATCTGTTGGAGCTTCCTATTTGTGAAGATGATTTCATTAATAATTCTACTTAGTTGGGTCGACGTCATCTTAGAGTTAAAGTAATACTAGATATAAGGTTGTTGGACCATTTGGGGACTCTATGAAGCCTTTGTAGGTTGCTTATCTATTGAAATATAATGTTCAATTGATGGTAATTCAGGATTTTTTCCACATATCACATCTTAGGAAATACCATCATTATCCCTATAACATTTTGAGATGTGAATTTATCATGTTTGAGATAGATGTTTCAATTTCTAGGTTACTAGCGGAGATTGTTCTCACTCTAGGGAATGTCATTCATTGGAATTTGATTATGTCTGGCAGGGTGTTATGGTGAAATTGATAGATTTCTCTTGATACGTGGGAGCATAATTCGTTCATGTGGGAACATTGGCCTTACCTTTTTCCATACATCATTCAATTGTATAACTTCCTAGGGATGTAATTTCTTCTATAATTGAGTTTGTAACTACCCAATACCCACTTTCAGGTATTTTTATTCTCAATATTCATTTACATAATTATTTTGTGATTTTGAGGACACCCAAGGACTATGACCATTTTGTAGGGAAAGTGACCAAATGTTTGGGGTTCTATGTTTTTTGGTAATAATTCATTTTGGGTATAAATATGTTAATGGGTTCTCTAGTTCATCCTTTAGTTTAAAGAATGTTGGTGTTGTTTTATGTTTTTTAGTGGAATTGTGGATTTTAACTTTCTATAGAAAAAATAAATGTCATTAACGCTTTATATACAATGTATTTTTCACGATGTAGATTTTCTTGATTTCAGATTGTTATGTGAATAGATTACACTATGTGAAGTTATTACATTCTATGAATATCATTCACATAATTTATTTGTTTTCAGGAAAATTTCATGAACTTTTATTTGTATAAAAAGGATTACACAAAAAAAATACAGTTTAAATAATGTATTTTTTACTGAGAAGATGTCTTGAATAATTATAAGGCATGAATGTATTACACCCCATAAATATTGTTCACGTCTTCTATTACTTTATAGGAAGATATCTTGAACTAGTATAATGCACGAAGGGATTAGATTTTGTGAATATTTTTTACATTGTAAAATGGTAAAATATGTATTTTAAATCTTTGGTGATGTTTTTTTGGGATATTCTAGTCTAATGGACTATACATTATGAAATGTAGTTTCACACAATGTAATTATCATTTCATATGATTTATAGGGTAATTTAAATATGATTTTTTTTTATTTTATGACATTCTTCGTCAATCATTAACTAGAGCTATCCTAGGATAATTTAGGAACCTTTACTCCCTAAATATCACTTCGATCTGGGAAGGATCATGTGGGTTATTGTGTTGTGTGGCTCTAGGTAATTAATCTCTTTTTTCTCATTTCCATTTACCATAGTAGCACTATTGCACTATTTTTTCTAATATCTTGATCTCGTGGCCTTATTCCTTCAAAATCCATTGTGTGATCTTCTATAGGGGGTTCATCATTTGTTGGTTGTTGTATGGAGAGTGTGTATTTTTTATTAGGTTTTCCATAATCATCCCTTTATTCCAAATACTATGTTTGGGGTATTTTATTATAATACATGTTGTCTCTGACGCTTTTTTTGGGGCTCGTGCATTGGTCTGTAGAGGATGCACAACAGTTGCCCCACTTTCTCATTTCCAAAGGCCGGCGACATCCATTCCTAGTTCAGGGATTTTTTTCCTTATCGAAATGGGATGATGGAATTTTTGTTCCTCCTTCCGTGGATTCCTCCTCAGAACTCATCACCCAGTCTGTGTTGCCCTTATAGACTAATATGTATTTATTGAAACTCTTCCCAGTGCCGTTTCTTCATAGACGCTGGTAAATTACACTACTTCTGTAAGAAAATTCTAATGGTTATGATCAGGGTAGCATCCTTCAGTAAGGGGATTATCCATGTTGGACATCACTGGCGTGTTTGGATGCTAGACCAGTAGCAAGTCTAGGTGTATTCCCCTTATTGTATAGATTATTGGTGGCGCAGAAGATCGAGGCATCCCACTTCGAATGCGTGGAATTATATTCCATAGGCATATATATGAGGTTTTCCTCAGCTTGTTTTGTTTAACACAGGGTATGATGTGGGGTTAACTTCTAGCGGAGATAGATCAGGTAGATCAAAAAACTGACTAGAGTGGATCATATAAGTTAAAACCTCGAAGGAACACTAATGTTGGGGATAACACATGGTTAAAAATTTGATTGTTGTTAAAGGGAATGGGGAATGGGGTGGCATGATCCCATTAGGATGTGGCGGACCATGTAAGAATTATTATGAATAATTGACTGTTAAGTGGAGTGGATGGATAATGAGAGAGAGTTGACTCGGGGGGGCCATGGTGATGTTGGGATTGATCCACGAAGAGACCTCTTACGTATCCATGTGGCAGGTAATCAAAGTCCATGTAGTTTAGGATGATGGGACACATGAGTATGTGACCGATGAGAATGGATGCATGGATGGGATCCGAAGGAGATAGAACCTTGAGGTTGGTTCATGACCTTCCCAAAACAAATGGTCTTGAGGGAGAGATCCGGATGAGACATGAGTGATGGGTTTGAATCTCGGGAAGGCTTCCTACGTATCCTTTTGATAGGTAATCAAATTCTACGTAGTTCATCTGAAGATATCTTGTTGTCGATTCAGGACTTCAACATTTTACCGCCAAATGGGGCTGACAATCACATACTGCTAGTTGAATGTGACAATATATTACCACTGGATGGGGGTCGCAACGGCCTACCACTAGATGGGGTCACAAAGGCATACTGCTAAATGGGGTTGCAACAGAATACCATTGGATGTAGGTCACAATGAAGGACCACTGGATGGGGTTGCAATGACATACCGATGGATGGGGGGTCGTAAACGATTACCACTGGATGGGGGTCACAATAGCTTACTGTTGGATTTGTTTGATCCTCAGAGAGTCTTCCTATGTTCGTTGTGTTGGAACAGATCAAATCCCACATAGTTCTAATGGGTACATTTTACCGTCTTGTGGGACAAAAAGTGGGCGTATAGTTTAACATCATGCAGGACCAGAAAAGTGTTGGGGTTAAACCTCATGAAGTCCTCTAACGTACCTTTTCGTAGGAAGGATCAAATTCCATGTATTTCATGTATAGTGGGAACCGATGTGAATGGGGTTGGAACCAGTGGGAGGTGGTCTTGATCATCAGAGAGGCTTCCTACGTACCTTGCCTTGGCAAGGATCAAAGTCCATGTAGTTCATGTGGGGTGTTTTGGACATACACTCTATGCTTCCTAGAGGGGATGTCCCTGTCGATGCCCAATCTAATCCCACATCATCCATGTTAGGTATAAGAAATAAGAGTCAGTAGAAAACTAACGATCCCATCGTAAAGGGTACGTCTGTGGGAAGTGGAGTGGGGATTACACGTATTTAGCAGCCCAAGGAGGAAACATGGGCTTACACGTGGTATGTGGCCCAGGGGGATGGAGATTGGGACTTACTATATGGTGGAAGAATGAGTGGTGACAAAGACCAAAGGGAGAGGGATTTGGCACCGAGTAATAGAGGAGGAGTAGTGTTGCATCCTCTTACAAGAAAAGCTAGGGGCTTACCCCAAGGTGGTTGTCATTTCCCCACTAACAGACATTGCTCTGATAAAGAGGATCTCATTCCATGTGAGGAATGATCTCACTCCTGTGGAGACCAGTGGGCATAGAGAATGTCCAAGATGGAGCACCCTATGTGGAATTCAAGGGTCATGGCCATCGTTTAGTGTCATTTGCTAAGAACTATGGCACTTGGCATTTTAACATCATGTAGCTCTGAGCAGGTGGGTTCACACCGCACCCCTTGGACTTATATAACTGATGCCTCCCGCACCATGGGGAAGGGAAGGCATCAGCAATGTCGTGGTGAGGGGGTGTTATGGAGTGATCCTTTGAAGGGTCATCATTAACGTGGCTATGCAAAGAAGAAATACCAGTTAACATATATATGAAAAGAACCACGATATGAAGCAATGCAACAGGAAGCACTGCCCAAGAAACATTGAAATTGCATTGTGAAAACATGAAGAGCCACAAAGAAAATGATTTCATGAAGCAGGTGTAGTGTGCATAATTAGGGAACATACATTGTTCCCTGAGGGAAGGATGAAAAATGGAGCACGCACAAGTGAATAGGTTGGGCGCAATATGGATGGTCTGCGTGCAAGATCGAAGTGTGGAACACAATAGAGTAGCGATGCACGCAAGTTGGTAGGGTTGCGCACAAAAAGGATGGTCTGCATGCAAGATGGAATGGTTGAGAAAAACTGAGTAGGTATGCGCACAACATGGTAGGTTTGCGCACAAGGTGGAAGGGTTGCACACAATATGTAAGGGTTGCGTGCAATAAGGAAGGGGAAGCGTGCAAGAGAGGTCCGATGCAGAGGAAACTTTCATGGAAATGGGGAAAGTTTCATGAAAATGGCTTTGGGATAATGGAAACTAGCGAGGATAAATCCCATGAGGTCTCACATGAAGGAGGACCCTTGGGGGACCCGTCATCAAAAATCCAATACCTGAAGGCCGTGTTGTTATTCACACAATCACGGAAGAGGTAGTCTTCACGCAGTAGAGCGTCATTTTGTATTATCTCTTTTCATCCCTAATGGTAGGGGGTACATTTTCTTTTATAGATGAAGTCCCCAGGGTTGAGTGCTATAGGAAATGGCATGAAAATTCATGGTGGGCGTCGAATTGGGCGCTCAAAGTGGTGTTGCAGGCAAACCACGTGCTCAACAATGCATTTGGCATGCAAATGGGGCGCTGCGCGGAAGCTCTCCCATGACGGTGAATTAGGCATGCAAAGGGTTGCTTCACACAACTGCATGCTTGACACTGCATGGGGTGAACAAATGGGAGTGTTACTGAACCTCTCCCTTGACATCGTATAGGTCGTGCAAGATTTTGCGTATCGGGGGCCGCTTGCGCACACTCCTTGAATCTTGTGCGCAGCTACCTCCCAGGTCCAAGAATCTTCTCTCCCCTCCCATGTTCCTTAATTTTCTCATTATCCTCTTCATGATATACTTCTCTATATTTCATTATCATCAAATTCCCCCTCCCATTAGAATCAAAGCTGAAGGGGAACCCGAAGGTCAGATTCGGAGGGCACGCCCAATAATAGCGAAGCAATCGTTTGGTGAGCACCAAAATGAATTTTTCACACACAAACCTATTTTAGACATGTGGAAGATGATTCCACACATATAAATTGAATGAGGGCCCACTTTAGGCCCATAGTTTTTACATTTTCTGCATGATATGTGGTTAGCTCTTGTGGGATAAAATGATCGTGATTAGCTTGTATGTTTCCAAGGATGACCTCAGGTTTTGTGCATTTTCCCACATTTTTCTGAAATATCGACATTCTTGTGTGTCGCATAATTTTTGTTCATGCCAAACTTCATTCATTCCCTCCAACCCTTTAGGATTTCCAAAATGGACGCTCAACAGACTGATGTCAAGAGGGAGGTCGCTTCTACTGTGAAAATAACTCAGATGATCACAAACCCTCAGATTCTTCGTGTGAGGAGGGTTGTGTCTGATAACCAGCTGCATTTTCACCAGCTTATGAAATCTCAAGGATATTATGTTCTGAGTGATATCCTGCTGCTATGAAACACTGGCCTTCTGAAAGAGCTTCTAATGCTCGGTTTTGAGATCGACAAACTGCAGTCGTGGGTGACCCAGGAGGATTGTCTTCCACAATTCTATATTACAAAAATTTGACATCCTTCTTAGGAAATTCATAACACATCCATTTATGTCCTATATTCGAAGACCAGTATGGTTGTGGGAAGCGATCCAGTTCCTGAAGAATCTCCTTCTATTAATGCCAGTACATTCAAAAATAGTATTACTGACGAGACGAAGGGTTGGTAGGAATGATATTTCAAATTCAAGATAAAATTAACCAATTCATGGGCTTGGGCATACTGGGTACATCAAACATGCATGAAATTTTGGCTATAGATGGGGTCCATTAGGATTTGTGAGGTCCTCTGGATGTCCCAATTTTATTTCTTCTAACAACAGGACATGATATTAGAGTTATTATATCATTGTTCCCCTAATACCAACACCTTCCACCTCCACCATGGGGATGTGGGAATCAATATGTTGGACATCCACTATATCAGGGGAGTAACCTTGTAGGGGTACCAGTACGACGAGTTACTCCTAACGAGGAATTTTTGGAGGATGGGAAAAGCACCACAATCGTGTCATGGCACCTTCTAAAGCTAGCTATAGAGGATCTAGGAATAAAATATATCCTGAAGTACATACCCTATTCGAGGTGGTTTAGCCTTTTCCTGACGCAGGACACGGCTGTGAAGATTCCATGCCAAGGGACATCTCAGATTGTGGAAGCAGGATCACACTAGAGGGTTCTAGGGACATGAGAGTACTGGTCATCGGGATTTCACAGTAATGAATGTAAATACTTGAATGTGAAATATGTTGGGTTTCATGTCATGTTCTTGAGTGGGTGGTGGTTTCCAGTTAGGGAAATGAGGATGGGAATCATATTAGGGATGCTAGTGATAGTCAAGATCGTGGCAGGGAAGAAGAAGGTCATCTTGGGAGTGCCAGTGTTGTCGTGGATGTACATCATTCTTGGACATATCTCAAGGGGAAGTATGCCCAATAGGATATGAGGACCGTTCCAAAATCATCATGGATGGGTAGCGGCTCACTAAGGTGGTTATAACTTCCTGAATTCCATTCACCCCTGGTAATGGTATGCTGCTGTCTCTATTGAACATTGCTGGAATTCACCCCATAATACTCAGAGATGAGGGGATCAAGCTGAAGATTGGCAGCCACACCCACTTTGACATTCACCCATTATCTGTAAGAACCCATACCTTATTTTCTAGTATGTTTTTCCTTTTCTGGTTGTTTTTGGTAAAAAGAGGTGAATTCTTCTAAGTACATGTCATGTACTTTTATGCTGCTCGAGGCTGTGTGCTGGCAGTGTCATGGCCACACACACGACCATGTAAGGATGATGTGGAGGTCTCATAATTCAGAGTACGGAAAAGCTTAGTACACGTCGTGTACTCCGAAAATACACGTCGTGTACTTTATTTTTTTTGTACAACGGAATGGGGTCACATATTAACACCAAATACACCATCTTCTCTAGCATCATTGATAGAGAGAAAGGGTACGACCTCTGATCTTCTCCAAGCCACCGATCCATCACCGGTTAACCGAATTGAACGCCGTTGGTTGTAATAGAATCGTAGCGGTGAGTTATTGGTTCCACTTTGGCCATGTTTCATGACTCCTTCTATCGTGTGAGTTATTTTAGGTTGAACATTTTAGAGGTTTTTGCAGATCATCTCCATTATAGGCCGATTCACGAGCCGAGGTTCAAGTATATCGATCTCTTACGATCGAGGTAGGTGGTTTGTTTCCTTACGTTGAGTTTCTTTGAGTTTATGTGCAAAATTTCCAGACTCCCATGTTTCGGGTATCTTAGGTTAGGGTTTTGATCATGTATTATTATCTTTCTTATATTTCTTGTATTCTTGAGGTTATTAGATGAATAATGATTGCTTGTTAGCATGTTTGAGGATCACCCCATGGGTGTTCCTCTTGTTTTTGTTGTTTATCACTATTTAGCTTAGGTTACCTGTGAGGAAAACCTTGTTGCAATGATTACCTACATTGATATAATTCATTTCATGTATTGCCTACTGTTTATATGCTTTTGATGAATTGTAGATATTATCCAAGTAGTTGTTGAACTTACTTAGGGCTGCTGACAGTCGATTACGCCTGACTAGACTGCTCAGGGCTGTGTGAACCTGGTGCGGTAGACTGAATAGAGAATTGATGATTATGGGCTTCTCTAGAGAGTCTATTATAATTTAGTATCATTTTCAGGACCTACAAGAATTGTAATTTTTTCTTGCTCAGAGTGTCTCTAGTTACGTATCGAGACTACAGGAAGAATTAGACGTAAGTGCTTCCTCAGAGAGTCTATAGCTATCTTTACCAGACCGTCGAGGAATTGATGGTGAGAGCTTCCCAGAGAGTCTATGCCTTTGTAGTATTACTTGACCAGAGGGGTATGCCAATATGAGCCACCCAGAGAGTCAGTTTGAACATTGTTGGTTGGTTTTGATGAGTCCACCAAGACAACGAACAAGCTTGAGTTTTGTACTTCTTGTTGTTTAGGTGGACTGCTGAGACACCTGTTATGTTACTTGCTATGCCTTGGGAATAAAGAGATGCTTGTAATATTCCTTGTATGATAATTAAGTGATTGAATTAAATTAATAAATGAATGTGAATGGATATTTGTATGATTGGTTACTTTAGTGTACCCATGTTTCTCTACTGCATTTATTTCCATTAGTTTTTCTATATTGCTCACTGATAGTAGGGAACATATATTATGGGGGTTGCCAACTAGGATTAGTCTCAAACCCTATTTTGGTCCTTCTTTTAGGACCAAACAGGTTATATGGTTTCATGTGTGGATAGAGATTTTGGACCTTCTACTTCAGGTACTTGATTTCTTGTTAGAGCTGGAGAGCATGGGACCGAGATTAGGATTGTGATGCTGCTGGAGTTTCTATTTAATTTTAGGACTTATTTCTAAGTTTTATTTTATAATGTTGTTGTGTTTACTGCTTTCCTTAGATACATGTACCTGCTGCATCATTATCATCATTACTATATATTCATTGCTTCCGCTGTTAGTTTCAGTTATTGTATGTTGTTTAATTCTTCTGCTATTGACTGCTATTTCCTCTCCCTTGTATACTTTACCAAATGAGGGAATAGTTTCCTGAATGACTCACCAAGGCCCTCGCTTCTAGTCGGAATCCTATGGTTTTTGGGTAAATGCACTTGAGGTCATGAGGTGAACCGGGTATGGGGCACCAGTTGAGTGGCTCCAGATTCGGGTCGTTACAAAGTGGTATCAGAGGAGGATTCTTTTCTTTTCTTTTTTGTTTAATTACTATTTATCCAAATTAGACAGGTATAGGAAAGAATAGGTAAATGGTAAATAGTTGTGCCCAGGAGTTCTAGAACCCTTGTATAGGGAAAAGTCCTGTTCACCTTGAATATTGCAATTTTCGAGTTTTGAAAATGTTACAGTTTAATTGATTTCACCGTTGGGTGGTGCACTTGTTTTGTGTTGTTACTGTTTATATGATTGTGGTTATATTTTCTTGAAACCCGATGAGATGACGGTATGCCATCTCATGCATCATATAGGCACTTTTTAGAAAATAAAATGTTAGGAATTTTTCCATGCAATATAAATTGCATTAGAAATTGCATGATGTTGTGATAGAATTTGTGATAGACTATGCATGCTGTTGTGATGGATGCTGTGATAGAATTCCTGTTATGTTGATAGGGTATCATTTTTTTAGAGATTATTTATCATGAATGCCAAACTTTTGTCTTAGAGGTGTTATGGGACATCGAGATTCATAATTTGTTGGCTCGTGAGTCTGTTATACTGTTTACTTTTTATAGGCATTATTATGATGCCATGATTTGATTCGTGGGGAGTATAGGCCCCCACGGACCGGAATTTAGTACCTTAACACTGGTTTTCTGTGTTTTCTGGGCTCTAGTGCAGTTCTGAGGCTAATGTCCAGAACAACCCAGAACACACAGCGTGTACTTTATGAATACATTTTGTGTGGTTTTTAAACCGTGTCACTGACTATGTGAGCAGAAACACGGGTTTTTGAAAAATCATGTAGGAACACGACGTGTACTAGTTTACCACACCGTGTAGTCTGAAATAGGTACCTCGGCCGTGTCACGAACAACACGGGTCTTGTTATCTTTTCACATGGACGTCGTGTCTAAATCTTACACGTTATGTCGTCGGATCTAGGTACCCCAGCCGTGTCACGAACAACACGGGCCGGTGTTATCCTTTCTCTTACACACCGTGTTCTCATGAAACATGTCGTGTACTTTCAGCTGTGTAGCCGGCCATGTAGCTAACCACACAGTTTGTTAGGACTTCCTCGTACATGCAGTGTCCTTCTAGAACACACCGTGTAGTTTCGGCCATGTTTCAGGCCGTGTCGCTAATGACACGGGCTAGGTGAAGCTTGATAAGTACAGGTCGTCTCTTCCTTGAACACGCCGTGTAGTTTTTTCTGAAGAGAGAGGTGTGGATTAACTGTGTAGAAGGAATCGGGCATGAAAGAGGATTCGGGTACATGCTGTGTGCTGGGAAATCACTTCATGTATTTGGGGGTGTTACACGACAAGTTAGGTAAAATTACACACCCATGTAAGTGACCAAAGGGAACACGCCGTGTAGGGAATGAACATGCCAAGTATACATGTTTTTTTACAATTTGAATTCCTTATTTTCCTTGGTACATCTTGTGCCTTCAGTTTTCCTGACTTTGTTAATCCTGAATCTCAGATGTGCTTTTGGCCTTTCAAAGCTATGGCACTGAGTGGTCCCCCCGTTTTCCATCAAGAACCAGGCAGTGACCTTACACCTGATATGGCAGATCAGGGACTACCAGTAGTTCCACCCATAATCTGGACATGGCACCTGCAGTGATTCCAGAAACTATTGCCGACACTCAGTTCAGAGAGGGTTTCATGATATTCATGCCAACCTTCCAAGGAGCTCAGCAACCTGGCCTGACTATGGAAGAGTTGATGCTAATTTTTCAGCAGTAGAATCCTCCAACGTTCATAGGGGATGGAGGACTATAGGCTACATAGTCATGGATAGAAGCCATGCTATCCATCTTCGAGCAACTAGAGACACCTCCGGAGAGGAGAGTTAAACTCGCGACTTATATGCTATGAGATTCTGCCAAGAGATGGTGGGATGTGGTTTCGCAGGCAAGGCGCCCACAGGTGATGGCTTTGGATGAGTTCAAGCATACGTTCTATGACTACTTCTACCCAAATATACTGAGGGATAACAGATCCAGAGAGTTCATGAACCTACAGTAGGGTACTCTCACAGTTATGGAGTATTCCTCCTACTTCATAGAGTTACAGAATTTCACTCCCGTTCTAGGGAATGACAGGATGTTTTTATCGAGAATGTTTGAGGAAGGCCTCAAACCGAACATCAGATACTAGGTGAACATCATCCAGTTGAATTCAATTACTCTGATAGACAACCTAGCACTTATCACGAAGAGAAATATGAGGGAGACTAGAGCTGTGGACTAAGGCGGTTCAGCACCCAGGGCTGATTCGTTTTAGATAGACAGTAGGAAGCGCCATCGTGAGTCTACACAAGGTGACTCGAGGAAGCGAGGTATTCCTTCTGGTAGATGGGATATTCCTTCTAGAAACCAAGTTGTGTGCTATCAGTGTGGAAGAAGCTGGCTTAAGAAGCCTCATTACTCGAGAGACCCAGTGGATTTCCGATCATGCGGCAAGATGGGTCATCTGTAGCGTTTCACCAAGGTTCTCATTCTAGCGGCTAGTGAAGGAGGATCAATTTCGACTCCATGTATAGGATCAGGATTACATATTTCACAGAAAACTAGGGACTGGATTTCTTCATGTCATTTAGGCCTGGGTAGAGGTCGTTGATACAGTGGTCAGGGTTAGGGATAGGTCAGCTCAGGGATCTCAGGCTGCTACATTGGGCCGTGGTGTAGGCCAGTCTTTTGCGATAGAGCAGATTCATTAAGAGCAAGATCTTGGACATTCTACAGTTCAAGGTATAATTTTAGTAGCCTCAGTTTTATCCTCTTCACTTTTCGATACAGAAGGTTCTCATAGATTGATTTCTGTGCATATTGTGGAAATCCATAGACTTACTTTTTATACTTCTGAGGATATGATGATGCTAGACACTCCCAGGGAGATAGAACTTCTAGCATGAGTTAGTGCTTGGACTACCCCCTTGAGGTTGGTGGGTGTTGTTTTTCGGGGAGTATCAATGTTTTGGAGATGACAGTCTATGATTTCATTCTCAGGATGAACTGGTCAGTTCCCTTCCAGGACATTGTCGATTGCTATCGTCATAGGGTGAGTTTCAAATCACCGGGGGGTGGATATTTTCTTCATAGGGCGAATGGAATGTCCAGGTGAGCAGAGTTGGACCAGAGAATCATGGGTTGGGCAGTGTTATTGACAAGATTTCGAGCTTATATCTAGATGACCTTGGGACTTCTCAGATAGATTTTCCTCCCATGGTTGATCTCTTTCCAGATGTCTTTCTAGAAGAATTTCCTCATTTACCTCTGGAGCGAGAGGTAGACTTCTCGATTGAGCTCGTTCCAGGAGTAACACAGGTATCCATACCTCCTTATAATATGGACACACATGTGTTAAAAGAGATTATGAAGCGGTTGGAGGAGTTACAGGGAAAGGGTTTTATCCGACATAATACTTCTTCTTGGGGTTCGCCTGTTCTGTTTGCAAAGAAGGAGGATGGTACTTTACGTCTTTGTGTGGATTATCAGAAGCTAAATCAGTTGATGGTAAAGAAACGATATCCATTTACATGGATAGATGATCTCTTTGATTATATTTGTGGAGGCAGAGTGTTATCGAAGATCGAAGTGAGATCCTTCTACCATCAGTTGCGTGTCAGACCATCTGATATGCCTCTTACAACCTTCTGGAGTAGGCATGGTCTGTATGAGTATATGGTTATGCCGTTCGGTCTCATGAATGCGCCAATAGTTTTCATGGCACTGATGAACCGAATTTTCCGTCCTTACTTTGATTCTTTCTTGGTGGTTTTCATGGATGTTATCTTAGAGTACTCTCACATTCGACACGACCATGCTACCCATCTTGAGATCATTTTGAGTACACTGAGGGAGCATCAGTTATATGCTAAGCTCTCAAAGTGACACTTTTGGATGGATGAGATTCACTTTCTTGGTCATGGAATCTCAGAGACCAGAGTATCAGTAGACCCAGAGATGGTGAGAGCAGTAGTTACCTGATATCAGCCGGAGAATTTCTTCGAGGTATGAAGTTTCTTAAGGTAGGTTGGTTACTACAAGTGGTTTATACAAGGCTTATCAGGGTTAGCAGCGCCATTGAAGGGCTTGACAAAGAAGAGGGGTGAAGTATGTTCGGTCACAAGCCTGCGATTCAGCCTTTCGAGAGCTGAAGGGGAGATTGAATTTAGCATAGATTATGGTTTTTCCGGAGCCGGGAAAGAGTTATACAGTTTTCTGTGATGCATCTAGCATCGGGCTTGGAGAATTGCTTATGCCGGAGGATCGTGTTGTTGAATATGGATCTCGGAAGTTGAGGCCACATGAGAGGAACTATCCTACGCATGACCTGGAGTTGGCTGCAGTTGTTCATGCTTTGTGTTGTTGGAGACACTATCTTTTGGGTGATAATTTTGTGGTATATACTGACCACAAGAGCCTCATGTATATCTTCACAAAGCATGACATGAATATGAGACAACAGAGGTAGGTTGAGTACCTTCAGTCTATCAATTTTGAGTTTGCTTATTCCTGGGAAGAGAAATGTTGTGGTAGACGCATTGAGCAGGAGGACACATATACAGGAAGTTCAGGAGGCCAACAACGAGTGGAAGCTTATGGTTCTGTTCTCTGAAATTCATTTGGAGGTGCATGACAGATAGGGTCAGACATTTATTTTTTCTGTAGCTATTACCTCTACCCTTATTTACAGAGTTCTAATGAGGCAGCTATCAGATGCTGAAGGCCTAGTCCTATGGGAAAGCGTGTCCGGAGAGGACCCTCATCCTGGATGGATTGTACGCGAGGGTGAGATCTTGCATTTCCGTGGACGCATTTGGGTGACAGTAGATATATGTGAGGAGCTAATGTGAGACTTTAATTCATTAGTTTGGGCAGTTCATACTGGCATTACCATGATGTATCATGATCTACACTACTAGTATTGGTGGTCCGGTATTAAGAAGGATGTTGCTAGTTTTGTTATGAGGTGTTCCACCTTTCAGTAGGTGATGGCGGAGCACCAGCTATTAGCAAGGATTTTACACTAGATACCCATTCCCCAGTGGAAGTGGAATGACGTCACGATGGACTTTGTGATAGGGCTACTGAGATCGCCTCAAGGGAATGATGCAGTATGGGTTGTCATTGATAGGCTCACGAAGGTTTCTGACATATTTCCAATTAAAAAGATCTTTAGTGTTGATGAGCTTGGATGGTTGTACATCCGTGAGATTGTATGCTTGCAAGGGGTTCTAAGTACTATCATTTCAGATAGGGATGCCCGCTTCACGTTGCATTTCTGGGAAGGGATACAAAGGTCTTTGGGTGCACCAGTACTTCTGAGTACAACATATCATCCCCAGACAGATGGCCAGTCAGAGCGCACGATTCAGGTTCTAGAGGACATGCTACGAGAATAAGCCCATGATTTTGGAAGTTCATGGGAGAGACATATACCTCTAGTAGAGTTTTCCTAAAATAATAGTTTTCATGCGACTATTAAGATGGAACCATAAGAGGATTTGTATGGTAGGCCGTGCCGATCACCCTTATGTTGGCTGGAGGCAGGAGGGGCAGATGTGATAGGACCTCGTCTTGTTCAGAAGACCACAGAACAGGAATATTTGGTTCAGAAAATAATGGATACTACACAGTCTGGGCCGAAATCTTATGCTGATAAGCAGAGACTCCCTTTGGAGTTCATGGTCGGAGATCAGGTTTTCCTACGTGTTACCTCGAAGTTGGGACATTCGAGTATCAGGAGACAGGGTAAGATTTCTTCGAGATACATCAGGTCATTTGAGGTTCTAGAGAGAGTTAGGCTGGTTTCTTATAGGTTGCAGTTACCTCAGAGTTACCAGTCTACGCATGGCTTATTTCATGTTTCTCAGCTTTGACGCTACTTATCGGACTCGTCTCATTTTTTTTCAACCCGAGGAGGTTGAGCTGGAGAAAGATGCATTTTTCGAGGAGCATCCTATTAGGATTGTTGATCATTGTGAAAAGGTAATCTGTGGCCAGTCTGTTCCTCTAGTATGGGTGTTATGGCAGTACGACTGTGTACAGGACATGACTTGGGAGAGGGAGGCCGATATGCGATCATAGTGGCCAAAGTTGTCTGAGGTTTCTTCTTCGCCACCTTGTTAGGTAAATTCGGGGACAAATTTATTTAAGGGGGGATGTTTTTAAGAACCATGACCTTCTTTTCAGGTATGTTTTTTATTTTATTAGGAAAAAGAGGAGAATCTAGAAATTTTCTAAGTACACGCCATGTACTTTATAAGTACATGCCCTGTACTTTGATGTCGTTCGAGGCCGTGTGCTGGCCATGTCATGGGCACACACACGGCCATGTATGGGTGATGTGGAGGCCACTTAATTCGGAGTATGGAAAAGCCTAGTACACGACGTGTACTCAAAAAATACATGGTGTGTACTTTCTTTTTTTGTTAAATGGACTAGGGTCGCGTCTTAACCCCGAAAACACCTTCTTCTCCAGTTTCATCGATGAAGAGTGAGGGTATGACCATGGATCTTCATTGAGCCACTGATCCATCACCGGTTATCCTAATCAAACACCGTCATTTGAAATAGAATCACAGTGGTGAGTTCTTTGTACTTCTTTGGCCACGTTTCATGATTCCTTCTCTTGGGTGAGTTATCAAAGGTTGAATGTTTTGGGCGTTGTTGATGATCTTCTCTGTTATAGGCCGATTCACTAGCCGAGGTTCAAGTATATCGATCTCCTAGGATCAAGGTATGTGGTTTGTTGCCTTACGTTTAATGTCTTTGATTTTTTGTGCCAAAGTGTTGGATTCCCATGTTTCAGGTATCTCGGGTTAGGGTTTTGATCCTATATTGCTATCCGCCTTAGATTTCATGTATTCTTGAGGTTATTAGATGAATAATTATTTCTTGTTATCATGTTTGAGGATCACCCCATGTGTGTTCCTCTTGTTTTGGATGTTTATCACCGCTTGGATTAGGTTGCCTGTGAGGCAGATCTTGTTACATTGATTTCCTGCCTTTATATAATTGATTGCATGTATTGCCTATTTTTTATATGCTTCTGATGCATTGTAGCTATTATCCAAGTTGTTTTTGAACTTAATTAGGGATTCTGACAGTCTATTATGCATGACTAGACTGCTCAGGGTTGTGTGAACCTGGTGTGGTAGACTAAAGAGGGAATTGACGATTAAGGGCTTCCCTAGAGAGTCTATTATAATTTAGTATCGTTCACAGGACCTACTGGAATTGGACTTTGTTCTTCCTTAGAGCTTCCCTATTTAAGTATCAAGAATACAGGAGGAATTAGAAGTAAGTACTTCCTCAGGGAGTCTATAGCTATCGTTACCAAACCGAAGGGGAATCGACGGTGAGAGATTCCCAGAGAGTCTGTGCCTTTTTAGTATTACATTAATAGTGGGTTCTTCCATTATGATCCAACTAGAGTGTTAGTGTGAACCTTTTTGGTTGGTTGTGAAAATTCCGACAAGCCAATGAATAATCTTGGGTTTTGTACATCTTGTTGTTTAGGTGGTTGGCTGAGACACATGTTCTGTTACATGCAATGTGTTGGGAAGATTGAGCTGATTGCTAGATTATTTGGTTGATAATTAAATAAATGAATTAAATTAATAATTGAATTTGAATGGAGATTTGTAGGATTGTTTACTTTACTGTACTCTTGTTTCTCTGCTTCATTTATTTAAATTACTTTTTCTATATTTCTCACTAACTGTAGGGAACAAATCTTGTGGTGGTTTCCTATTGGGATTAGTCTCACACCCTTTTTGGGTGCTACTTTTTGGACCAAACATGTTATATGGTTGTAGGTGTGGATAGGGATTTTGGCCCTTCTACTTCAGGTACATGATATTTGGTTAGAGCTGGAGAGCATGGGACCGAGCTTTGGCTTGCGATGCTGCTGGAGTTGTTATTTACTTTTAGGACTTGTTTCTCAGTTGTATTTCAGCACATTGTATTTTTTGCATCTTTACTTAGATACTTGTACCTGCTGCATCATTATGATCATTACTATAAATTCATTTCTTCCCCTATTAGTTCCAGTTGTTGTATGATGTTTACTGCTTCTGCTATTGACTATAATTTCCTCTTCAATGTATACTTTCCCAAATTAGGGCATTGTTTCCCCAATGACTCACCAAGGTCCTCACTACAAGTCGGCATCCTCTGAAGTTTGGGGAAATGCACTTGAGGTCATGTAGAGAACCGGGTATGGGGCGCCAGTTGAGTGGCTCCAGATTCGGGTCGTTACATTTTGAACCCTAGTTATTCAGATGGTAGATGACGAGCGGGGGCCATTAGAGTAGTGAGATTACCTTCATAGTATTCGGGGCGGCATATGAGTGGCTCGTATTGACGGTAAAAGCATATGTGAATCATACGTGCCAACCAGGTTTTCCATAAAAGTAAGGTGTATGAAAGAGATGCCAAAGAAAGTATATACATAGGATTGTGAAGAATTTCATCCTTGTATTATCCTCCAACTATGTCTTATGTTCACAATATCCGGATTGGGAGAAGTCATCACTCTTCCCCCAACCGATGTCCGTACAGGCCTTCCAAAATATTATGCTGAGAGCTGTGTGAAAACATACACCAAGGTGATTCGTTGGAAGTGTATCTAGAAAATCGAGTTGTCTAGTGCAGATCCCAAAGAGCAGGGAGGTAGATGAAGTGTCATGGGGTAGGTGAGGAAATGAATTGGTCAGGAGGATATCATGGAACATGCCATCACTTCATCGGAAGGAGAAATGCAAGCTGAGAACGTGCCTCCCCCTTATGGGGAAAGGTGGTCCGACATGCAGCCATGTGGTCCTATGATGGAAATTCTAGGAAAGAAACATAGGTACCACCTGAAGCCGTCCTCCAACACCATCTTCCCCTCTCTGCGGTCTTCCTATAGAGCATTACGTTAGACTATGTCTACTGACGAATTGTGGCGGCAGTTGGTACATGACAGGCTTGATCTTCCAGACATTTGATGCATCCAGTTGAGGGATACTGTAATCATTAACCATCGTCATACATAACTGATAGCCATAGATATGTACACATGCTAGTGGGGGTGGTATGATGAATCACATCTCCTGGTGAATGTGATGATTGGGTAGAAACATGTCCCAAAAAAGATCCCATCCAAGGAAGAGAGTATAAAGGAAGAGGGAGAAGAAGAAGAAGATGATGATGATGAATAAGATGAAGATGATGAAGAATAAGGTGATGAATATAAAGGTGAAGAAGAGTAGGAGGACCAAATTGGAGGTGATGGTGGTGAGGGGCCATTAAAAGATCCCCCTCACTAGCAGAGCTCCGGGGAGAGCAAAAAAATCATAGGTTCCGATGCAGAACTGGAAGAGCAGCTTGAGGTAAGAATAAACCATATCACCATAGGACTTTAACTTTTTACAATCTTGATCTATCAACATAAATTCGTCCTATTTAGTAACACATGGGAAAGGGTTCTGATGAAGCCTTCCCCACAGGAGATAATGGTGTGGCTATAGAGGACGTGGAGCATTCTCTAGAGCCTATCCTTGGGACCGAGCATAGTGGAGTGTCGATTAGGGCAAGATTAGGCGATAATTTTACAAAAGGAGAGTCCCCTTCCATCCCCATTATTTAAGGGGAGATGAAACCAGTGATTGAGTTGACAGACACCGAAATCTTTCCTGTGGTGGCAGCCCCCACCTGAACACGGGTATTGGACACTACTGCACTTGGATCTCGTAAGTCATTTTTCATTTGTTCTACACTATGCCAGGGATTTCGGATAATCATGATATTTATTCTTTATGTAGTGATCACATGGTTGGAGGCACAACAAACCGTCAAGTTTGGGACATTTTTAGGAGTCCTGCCAGAGGCTACATTTGCCTTTATTGAAGCAATAGTTCTAGGTGGCCCTACTTGGGTACTCCACAAGTCAGAGATTGCAATGATGGGTGGTAATTCTATGGGGGTGGAGCTCCAGCCTGATGAGAGTGAATTCGATAATGGGGAGGTAGTTCTAGAAAAAGACACTGGCACTGAACTCTTTGCTGTTTTCCCAAAATACAGGCCTTCAGAACCTGAAAAAATCGACAATTCTAACTCAGATGCTGCTGAGGAGATCCATATGACCTAGAGCAATGTGTGGATGTGTATCATACACATTATCAGCAAGAAAAAGGTAGAATGGCTAAGCCGGATTGGGTCACTCCGCACCTGGATACTATTTCTCTGTGCTGGAGGGGTATATGTTCGCCGTTCTCACGTAATGATATGTGATTACATGGTGGAGAGGATACAGGAATATAACTGACGTTTAGGAATTTACGAACACTAGGAGGATTCAATGAATACTTATTCCTTCTTGGAGGTGGAGAAGGAGGTCCATCTATTTGAGGAACAAGCGATGGAAAGGGAGGAATTCATTGGAAACCAATCTGAGATGATTGAGCGATTGATGTCCCAGCTTGTGGATACTCAGGAGCAGATAGCGTAGGTGAATCGCCATATGAGTGAGCTCTAGACTAAACAATCACATGAACAGGCCAGGGATAATGAGTTGCGCCCAGCTACTACGGTTGAAGATAAGGATCTTAGGGGGTGCGAAAAAATGATGGAGGCCACATGTTGGATGGTGGAAACATTGGAACAGTCCCTCCAAAATGTCGACCCATAAGGGCCTTGTTTTGGACGACCCCACTAAAATTATCCTTCTTTATTACATCCATATATAAATTTTATTCATATACCGACTATTTTTTTGTTTGTTTTAATGCACATTAACCATAATACTGAAATAAATAGTGATCCATTCCTAAGATCATGTGGGTCGTGCCCTATGTGAGAAACAATGGATGCTTGCACGATTAAATCATGTGAATGTAGGGGTACTAAAAAACTTCCAGGAAACTAGGGTTTGAAGAACCAATCTATATTTACAATAATAAAATAGAGAGACCTGATTAGAATATGAGGACCTCAAAATAATTGATGTTCTGTCCTCCCAATGTGCTCTAGAGCACAAGCGGGATAATGCTAGAGGCATTTGAAATTAATCTTAACATAGTGGAGTGGAAGGTGAGATTCATGATACACAAAATTTGGAACACTATAGGGGTGGCATGACAATGAAGAATAACTATTGAATGTGTTCGAAGCACAATATCCTTATTGTGTTAGCCTGAAAGGGGTATAACAAACAAGGGCCGACTACGGACCATTTTCAAAACACGGGGCCTGGCTCGAAATGTCATCCATTAGTCTTCCTAAACGTTGTCCCAGGATAGTAGGTGAGCCATTGGCAGAGCATCCATACTATTCGATAGTTTCATTAGATGTGAAATAGGATGAGAGTCCAAATAAAGGGCACACAAAGCATGGAGCGTGGTGTGATAGTTTATTGGAACGGATTCTAACTCTCTTGAAATTACGCCACCGTGTTGAAGTAACATTAGGTGGGAACATCAGTCCTCTCGGGTAAGGGCCTTGAATGACATATAGTTCTTTATCATATCGATGATGATTATAGACATGTTGTTTAATATCGTATGTTAAGGAAGTTTCACATAGTTTTTATATCATACTACGGGGACCAAGGTTAAGAGTTTTATGTCAGGGTACATGGACTGCAGACTCCTTATTTGAGGTTATAGTGACTGGACTATTATCGGGGCCATGATGCCAAGAGGGTTAATAACTCTAGGTCTGGGCCCGAGGTGTAAGGCATGGGTGTCACCACATATCCCATAAAGATGAGAATTAATCCAAACATAGTTCTAGGAATGCATTGTGGTCAATGACTTACTTGTATAGGGGGAATCCTTTCTGGAGAGGGATCTGATGCATCCCATAGTTATTAAGGGGCCTCTTGAACTTGTTCTTGGTAGAGCTGCAGTTTAATGTCATGAATTGAGGACATGTGGACTCATGTAGTTTAATGTCATATTATATGACGTGGAGTGAAGGGAAGATCCTTGGAAGGTAGTATGTGGTGATGTAGCTGTAAACGTGATGTGAATGAGCACTTAAAGAGTCCACATGACACCACGTATCCCCTGAGGAAGTTCTTTAGGTGAAGGGACCAAAAGTGAATGTTAGGCTGGGCCCAAGGAAAAGTTCTCTGGTTTTTCTATGTACCTTATGATGATGGGAATCAATCCATACATAGTTCTAGGAGCACAGTTTAACATCATGCAAGACAAGAAATGCATGTGTGGCATGACTATTTCAGTACACATCCAATAGAATCTACTAAGCCCACATAAGTCATGCTCGATGTGGGAAACAAGGAGTAGGGATGGTACCTTCCTAGAACATGGAGTAACATGGCAGGGCGATGGGATGCAAGGTGAATGATGTCCTAATGAATATGTCCCTCCTATGTAACACACCTAGATACATGAACTAGTAATTCCGAGTTTGTTGGAATTCCACTTGATCATAAGGATGAGGAAATATGTGAATCATGATGCTTGATATCTAGACATGAATGATGGTGGCATGACGATAGGGGGTAACTGTTGACCATGTACAAAACACAATATGTGTTTTGTGTTCACCTAGAATAGGGAAAGACAAATGAGGGTCGACCACTGACCATGTTCGAAACATGACACATCTCGCAAATGTTGTTTGAGGTTTTCAGGTATGTTGGGCCAAGTCAGTAGGTAAGACAATGTGTCTTGAGAATAGTCTATAAAGGGGGTCCCATCAGAAGTGGAAAATAATGAGGAACGAAATAACGGGATCACGAAGCTTGCTCAAGGAACGAGGGAATGTCCCTATAAAAATTCCATACATTGAGAACTACAACAAGGCATCTGAGTACGATGAATAGATGTATCATATAGAGGGAGTTGATTCCCCCTACAAGAACAAGGGTCATGAGATTGTATGCCTCCATCTTAATAGTCGTATGATGGTCTATTAATGGGAGCATGATTTAATGGGTTGTGCGCAAGGCGGAGAAGTGGCCGAACATGATGCACTATTCCCATAGGTAGATCTTATTTAAGGGTAATATAACTCAGAAAAGGTTGGGAAAAGACAAGGGAGTCACAAGATTCGGTTGTTGAAACACCTGGAATGAATGAGAGTCCCAGTGGTACTCTCCACTCCACACACTCCCAAAGGAGTTCGGGACAAGGGGCCGAAAGGGAAAGGACATGATTTCAGATTCTTAGGGCTGGACCAAAAGACAATATGTCTTGGCATTCCTACATATCACATGAGGATAGTAATAACACTATACGTAGTTCTATGAATGGCATGGAAAGATACCAATTCCAGAGTTAATATGGTTTAGCAGGTCTAGCCCTTTTACCTAAAGAAGTGGAATTTGATTGATATTGTTTTTCCTTTAGGATGATTGAGTGTTGTTTCTATTTTTGAATTGATTGAACTAGGATAGAAATTCCAGGCATCACCATAAGAATCTTTCCCTGTACAGTCATAGAAAAATTTTATGGTGTGTGGTTGATACCAAACATGATTTCCCCTCTAATGAGGACACCACGATGCCTTGTCATTTTTCATCATTCGGCCAGGATGATAATGTCACACTTTAGGGTAATGTGATGGGACCAACCATGCATTTTAACATCGTGTAGTATATATTAAATAGTTTAATGTCATGTGGGACTAGGCATCATAGTTTAAATACATAAGGATCATACATAAAGGGAATGTGCACGATGTGATAAAGCATACCAAACGTGAATGAGGACATAATCCCATAGCACACCACGCACAACTCCCACAAAGAAAACTTAGGCTTAGGGGGCTAGAAATGGTAAAAGAATGTGGCGTAGGATGTAGGAGGGACTAGCTCCTTGAAGGGGAGTTTGTGATGTTGGAATTATAATCCCAACATGAACGAATGCATAAGCCCAAACATGCCACATCACGTAGTTCTATAAGTTCTATGTCCTAGAAGGTAGAATATAAGAGATAAATTAGTGGAATGCGAGTTGGACCCAAAGAAGAGATGTTTGGGTGTTCCTACGTATCCCATGGGAATGTGAATCAAGTTGTACGTAGTTAAAAAAGAGATATTAGTTTATGGTCTTAGAGCTATGAGAAGGGAGAAGCAGAATCCTTCCATGTAAGCATGCACCTCAATCTGATCCTTAAGCCAATGTGAGTCAATCTCATTGTGGGTAACATGGGTGTAAGAGGTTTTTTTGTTGAAAAACTAAAAATAAACACTAAAGAGAAGTCGGTGTGGAGCCCCTAATGACTTCCTACAATGGCTTTGTCCTCTTAACGTGAAAATTCTCACTAAAGCATACTACTAGGAGGGTTGAAATTCCACATGGACAGAATGGGGTGGAAAATGATGTGACTTGTGTAACATACATTTAAGGCTTGAATGGAATTTGTGTGATGATGGAGGATAATTATTGACCATGTTCAGAACACATTATCCATACCGTGTGACATGAAATGGGAACAACAAATGATCGTTAAATGCGGACCATATTCACAATGTGATACATGTATTGCTTTTTGGTATAGAAACCTCGAGGAAATTGGCATGTAATGGTAGGATAGCCCTTAGGCCTGACATCTAGGACATTTGGGGTTCCCTTAAGCTTTGAAAGATAATTGGATCCCAAATAAAGGGGAACATGGAGCCTTAAAATTGGATAAAAGCATGTCCAAGCAGAATTCAACACTCCAAGCTCTAGACCACAGTGCTCATGGACCCATTGGTGAATCAGCTAAGAGGGCCAAGGGAATCGACTTAATGGAAGCTGACTCGATGAGACACGTGTAGGGAAAGGGAGTGAGGGTTCTCTAGAAAGAGAGGTATGAGGTAGGGATGTTACAAACCCTACGTGAATGGGGACATATGCCCATACCATACCATATATCCATCTTATAAAAGAAAGTATGAAATGGGAAAAAGATGATCAAGAGGTCGCTAACAGGAGGGCCTTGACCCGAAGACATGACATTCGAGTGGTCCTACATATCCCATGATGATGGGAATCATGTCGTACGTAGTTCTAAAAGAAGTGTTATGTGCAGTTTTGTGTCATGCTGTAGGGACGCAAATAAGGGCATGATGACCGAAAGAGGGATGTGTATGACATGGTGGGTAACCCAAAATGAATGAAAACATAATCACATACCACACCATATAAGACTAAGTGGGAACTTTGGCCAATGCCCTGAAAAGGCCTAGTGACCAAGGGCTGGGTCATAGAAAAAATGGTGTACCTAACTTTTATTTTAACGTCTTTCAGTGAGGAAAAGGTGACCTTCATTTATGGTTGTAGAGCTCAGACCAAAAATTACAAGTTTAAAGCCATATGCATGGGATATAGAATGATAGTCATTCTGCCTATAGAATACCACAAAGCTGCAATGATGATTGAAGAAATCTATTGACCACGTTCACAACATAGTATCCACTCTTGTGAGACTGGAGTTCGGGGTGAACAATTGGGTGTCGACCATTGACTATATTTAGAACATAGAACTTTTATCAATTTTATACTCTCATTCATTGAGGACTTTATCTCATAAAGATAGGAGAGCCCTTAGGCTAATAATCCATGCCATTTATGGGTCATTTTGGATATAAAAGATTATAGAAACCCATATGATGGGTCTCGCGAAGATTGGTAGGGCCTGCACTCGCGGAAAGGGAGATAAATGGATAGATGTTTCAAGGGGATATGTGTTGCAAGGCAGAATAGCCTACCATGAAGGAGGATATGAGTCCATACCATAACACCCAATCATAAATGAGAACATGGACCAGGCGGCTCAAAAGGTCGAGGGACCTGAGGTTGGGCGTCCCGGCATGTTGTAGCCATATGGCCACTCCTGTGGATATTGCCTTATCATAGCTCCTAATCCCACAATAGAAATTCTCGGTGCGGAAACCAAGGAGTAGGATTAGTCTCTCCTCATCACATAAGGGACCACCAGGTGGAATCACACTGCTGCTTGAGGTAGACCGAGGATTGGAGAGACGGCGCAATAGAATAAACAACTACACTCCATGTTTGGGGCACATGTGGGTGGTGACAACAACAAAGGATTATTATTGACCAGATTCAAAAAACAGCTTCTATACCATGTAAAATGATATGGGAACAACAAATGAACCTCGATATCTGACCATATTCCCAACGCGGGGCTCGTATCAATTTTTTTCCAAAATCCTTGAGGTTATTAGCTCATAATTTTAAGAGAGCCCTTAGGCTAAGTATCCATATCATTCGTGGTCCCTTTTAGATGTTGAAGATGTTGGGAACAAAAATGATGTTGTGTGTGGAGCATAAATGTTCCCGTACAATTTCAAATAATGCTAGACTAAAAAATTTCTAGAGATCTTCAAGGGAGAGGGATACATGGAACAGTCATGATGCACTCGACGTGAATGAGGGAAAAAGCCTACAACGCAACATGTGTTTCATCCCAATGGGAGGTCCCAAAGTTTAGGGTTGGGCCATGTATGAAATGTCTTGGTAGTCCTACATATCCCATGAGGATGGGAATCAATCCATACATAGTTTTGATAGGTACATATAATTTAACTTCATGTAGTAATAATATGGTACGATTAGAAGAATGAGGAAGGGCACATGGTGCAATCATCATAACCCTGAAATGAGTGTGGCCAAAGAAGCCTATACGATGTTAGGTGGGATCCTCCAAAAGAACTATTCCCTGGAGGGGATAGTCAAAGTGGAATCTGGGGATGGACTCAAGGTGATAAATCTGACCATTCCTACGTATCCCATTAGCATGGGAATCTAGCCATACATAGTTATTAAAAATGTGGTTTAACATTTTACAGGATGACACACTGTTTAAAGTCTTGTAGGACTCGACTGTTTAAGGTTATAGAGGAACCTAATATAGTACAGGGTCATGTGGGACCCACACTTTGAGGTCATACAGAACCGTATAGATTAAGGTAAGGATAGTCCATACATCTCAGGAAAATTATTTTTTGAGTAACATGGCATTGGTGGGAGGAGTTATACCCTCACCATCCATGGTAACCTGGGAGTATGCTCCGTTAGAGTATACATTGTGAATAATGTATCAGAATTCCAATTTGGTCTCCATCTTGGTTGGTTTCCTGTCAGGTATCACTGGTGTCTTTAGAGACAATATCATGTCTCCAAAAAATAAGGAACATAGGAAAACTATTTTGTTGAATGCTCTGGCTATATTATTCTGATGCCTTTCCAGGTTGTGCAGGGCACGAAGCATATTCTCATCGAACACTTCTATCTCATCTTGATAGATTTCATCCAAATTATCTAGATCTTTATGATCATATAATGCTATGTGGAATGAGGGAAATTGATTCCTTATGGGTAGGATGGCCTCCACTCTATACACCAGAGAATATGGGGTCACCTGTGTGGAATTAAAAGTCACTGTCTAGTTTTCCTAGAGGGAATCAGGGAGCTTGTCCGAAAAAATCATTTTATTATGGAAAACCATTTTGAAGAATGTTAGAGAGTGTTTTGTTGAATGCCTTGATCTATCCATTTGCTTTTGCATGATAGTGGGAGGTATAATTAGAATAGATACTTTAATTAGCGTACAATTCCTTCAGATTAGCTGCATGAATGTTTGTGTCGTTATCAGTGTGGATAGAATGAGGGACTCCAAATCTATAGATGATTTTGGAGCTCACAAAGACAATGATGGAATGGTCCATGACCTCCTGGAATGAATCTGCCTCTTCCCACTTGGAGAAGAAATATGTAGCAGTCAGGATGAATCAACACTTGAGAGCTGTCGATAGTGGATATGGTCCCACGACATCGAGTCCCCATACCAAATATGTCCAAGAATTATTGGTGGAGTGGAGTGGAATTGGTGGTCGATGCATGAAGTTAGTATGAATTTGGAACACATGGAACCTATTGGAGAACTCGATGTAGTCATGGATCATAGAGGGAAAAAAGTACCCATGTCTCTGGATCTGGTGAGATAGTTTTGGCCCTATATGATGAGCCCTATAGGAACCTCCATGAACATCCTACATGAATTTGGAAATCTAGACTCCATGAATGCAATGAAGGAGAACCCAATTAGAACCATGATTGTAGAGGATCCTCTCATGACTAGGATTGTCTTTGAGGGTAAAACATAGTGTGATGTGTCAGATTCTCTTGCACTCGGCCCGATATTCTAGGAGATAAACATTTTGGAGTTACTTGACAAACGAGTTTCTCCAGTCATGAGTCACTTAAATCACTACATCTGAGGGTCCTAGGGGTCCATATGTGGAGGAATTGGAGATAAGGTGGCTTACCTACAGGCTGCCATCATCACTTTGACTGATATGAGTAATGACTCTTCGATGTGCTATGTGGATAATCAGGTCATACTATTCTGGCTCTACAAGTGATACAGATAGGTCGGCCCAGGCATCAGATCGACCTTTCTGAGATCTAGTGACACGATTAATTTTTGACCGAGATGGGAATTGAGCCATTAGATGGAGGGTGAATTCCAACAATGGCACGAGCTCTGGATTTCTTATGACACAGTCACCATTAATCTACTTGATAACAAGTTTGGAGTCTGCTTTCACATGAAAATGGGGCACACCAATCTTGAGGGGTAGTTCGAGGCCAGTGATGAGTGTCAGACAGTCTTCCTCATTGTTGGTGAAAACTTCTTACGGAAGGTATGAGTATAGGATAATGGCTTGAGTTGGGGTAATGATGACGATACCCAGGCCTATGCTATTGAGCCTAGGGCCATTGAGCCTTCTGCCGGTGGGGCTACGAGAAGTGCCATCGAAGTGCATTTTACAGTATGGTATGGCTTGGTCCACCGTGAGAATCACGTCATCAGGGGAATCGAGGTCTACATACTCGTTTGCAGGAGTTGGATGGGCGGAAATTATTTCTGCCAAAGAATTCCCTTTGATAGCCATCTGAGGGACAATCCAGAGGTCGAACTGCTGAAGGAGAACTTCCCACTGAGCTAGATGGCCTTTCAAAATGGGAAAGTTCATGCTATACTTCGGGGGATCTACCTAGTACATCAGTTGTACCTCATGATGCTGGAGGTAATGCCACAATTTTGGTACTATGAATACCAGTGTAACGCATCTTTTCTCGACAGGGGTGTATCTAGTCTCTGTATTAATGAGCATTTGGTTGAGGTATTATAGGCTATTCTTGGTTCCCTCATTATTATTATTAGGGAAAAGGGCACTGAGAGATCGCTCTAAGGCAGTCACCTAAAGGAACATTGGCTTTCTAGAGATGGGTGACATTAAGACTGAGGGCTGGAGCAGACAATGCTTTATTTCCTCAAAAACTGTTTGGCAGTCTTCATCCCACTCATAGACAGTGCCTTTCTTCATGATCCGAGAAAAGGGATTACAATTTGCGGAAAAATTCATGATGAATCGGTTTTTGTAGGACAAGTGGAATTGGAAACCTCAAATCTCTTGAATATTGCTCAAGGGAGATATCTATCTGAGGGTGTCAATCTTCTCTATGTCGATCTCGATTCCCTTGTATCTAACAACGTTTTCGAGAAACTTCTATAGGTGACCCCAAAATCACACTTCAATGGGTTTGTCTTCTAGTGACGAGAACCAAGGAAGCCAAAAACATTCTAAAATTATTTGATATGTCCCTAACGCTGGTGGAATTTGACCACCAGTTCATCTATGTAACATTTTACCAACATTCTGATTGTTAGATTAAATATGTGATCCATAGCCTTCTAATTGGTGGAACCCACATTCTTTAAACCAAAATTGCATGACCTGGTAATATAATGTACATTATGGTGTTTAGAAGGATGTGGACTCCTCATCCTCGAGGGCTATTCAGATCTGGTTATACCCGGATTACCCATCAATGAATAAGAGGTCTTGGAACCTAGCTATTGCGGCGGTTAATAATTCTATCAGAGTAAGGGGAAAAGCATCTTTCAGAAAGTGATGGTTGAGATCTCAGAAGTCGATGCAGACTCTGATATGTCCATTCATCTCCCGTACCAGTACAATGATGGCCTGCCACTTGGAGTACTGGACCTCCTTAACGGAATTGTCACTAATGATCTTATCAACTTTTCCTTCAATTATTGCACCATGAGAAGTGTGCATCATTCAGGGAGGCCACTTAAACCCATAATGATTTACTAGGAGACCGAGGTGTTGTATGGATACTTGAGGATCTAGTCAAATCCTATCATCATAACTCAAGGAGAATACAACATGGTGTTGTTTCAGGAAGTCTATGTACTACTATTTTTCCTCTAGGGGCATAGAGGCACTGATCAATGTGTGTCTCGTTTCTACCATGCTACCGAGCTTCACCTATACCAAGTCTTCAACTGTGTTGGAGAATCTCTATTGAAAGGTCTAGGTATAATCCTCTACATCCTATTATTTACTTATGAGGGAGGATCCTCGGCGGGAGGTGCTTCATCAAAGTTGGTAGCTCCCGATAGGAGGTTGGTACCAACCAGAGCTGTAGTGGAAACTACTTCGGGGCACCCCTGTGCCACTATAACCATAACAATAAATGTTGTTGATCCAATACAATCTGGTCTTTGGCCCATGGGGCCACACATGATGATATCTATGCAATAGTCGCATGTCGGCTTTAGCCAGTTAATTCCGGTGCGACAAAACAAGCAAGTATGAAATATTATCATTTCCATGGGACCGACATCCAGATACCTTTTCGGAGTAGGAGGCTCTGCTATCACCTAAGCTTGGTTTGTGTTGGAGTTTCATTTGATCTTCCATCATCTCTAAGATGTGCAAACGTATAACAACCCTACTCTTTATTACACACTTAAACCGGATTTATTACATAAACTTCACATGATAAAACATATAATATTGAGAGGACTAGTGTCTTTGTGGATTTGGATCATTACATAAATACTTAAAACATGAAATACAACATCATTATTGACAACCTCCTTTACATGACCACAACATTCCCTTGTACATAGAATTTCATGGGATAACCTGATGACATGAATAAGAAATGGGTCAGCTATGATGCCTAGTAAGGGAATAAACATGGAATAACATGAGGAATACAATACATGTTAGAAAATAGGAATATCAATGCAGGAAAAGAGAAACATGAATAAAAAATCATGATAAATAATGATAATCATAACATGGAAATGTGGCAACAACTCTTAACATGTAATTTTGCATGAGCCAAGGCTCATTGCACATAGATCATGAGTAAAACCCAATTTCACAAGAAGCACGAGTAAACCCTCATTGGACTTGAATTATCATGAGTCAACACCCATTTCACATTACTTATCATGATACTATTCTTTACCCAAGGCATTGGAGTTCTATCAGGATGCACCCTTTATAAACATTTCATTTCCTGAATAAGTGTGCCACATGGATCATATAACACAGAATCAATCATCATAATTTATTCCACAAAAATGGGATGTCAAATACATACATGAATCGTTATAATCAATATGTAAATGTTAAAAATGGTGAATACCCTTGATTGTGAAATGGGTGTGATATTCACTGCTCACTGACATTGGCTTGGAAAATCATAGTTCAATTTCGACATCATAACATCGTGAAATAAGTACTCATAAAAAATTTTGACCAGAGAGAAAGTGGTGTCTCATCATATTGATATGAAATGGAAAATATGTGGGTCATATATAAACATCTACCAAAAAATGTAATAGAATTAATATGCATAATTCAAAAATATTACTTTGATGTAAAAAAGAAGAGAGAAATCCCTCACGAAATTTCGGCATGGTAACATTTGCACATGGAAGGTATATATGAGAGTGAAAGTGGTATACCATCTTCCAAATATAAAGAGGAAAGTATGGGGGATGTGAGAAATTATACCCCAACATTTGTAATTGAAAAAAGGGAATATTAACATAAAGAATATAGGACAAAATAAGAAAGGAAGAAATAAATTACTATGAAGGGTGATCACAAAGGCTATGGAGAGGCTTTTGAGAGGCTTCTTGGGAGGATTCTAGATAGAGTAGGTTAGGGGCCGGTCAAACTCCATTCTCTTTTTGTAAATAGTACGTGGGATCTTGGGTGGGTTTATATAGGAAAGGAGAGGGAATTATTTATTATTTAGATTTGGGACACCTAACATTGAACTAATCAAACCCACAAACAAGCACATGGTTTTTCCTATAGTTTTTTCCAAAGGGTAGTGGAAAAACATTTATAAGGTCAATAGCCGAACATCTTAAAATAATAGGGTTGGTTATGTGGAGGTGATTCACACACTCAAGGAAAACATTTTAAAAAGAAAAAATATTTTATATGCCTTGAAGGGTCCACTAAAGCATTTGTAAAATATATCAAAAAAAACACAAAATCAAATTATATTAATGGTAAAACATATATTTCATGAACATAATGTTTATAGTGCTTTATTACATCATTATTGGGTCATTATGATGGACTAAATCAAATTATATATTTAAACGGAATATAATTTTTACCCAAAAATTTGACTGTCTTAGAAAGTTATTAAAAAATTCCCATTGGATAATTTCAACTTCATGATTCCTAAAATAATATTCATTTTATCTAAATAATATTCATAATATGTGAATTTTTAATATTAATATAAAAATCGACATTTATAAAAAATTCATTGGTTTTGACAAAAACAACTTTCAAACCGTAATGAAAATTACATTATAATTCATAAAATTATATGATCATTATTATTTAATAAAAATTAATTTAATAATAATATTAATTTATTAAAATATTATTTAATACAAATATCCATTAACACACCAAAATAGATTTTTTAGTTGAATAATATCTGAAAATACTATATGTTCTTTGAAAACTACTTACAAAGTAAGAATAATAAAATGAATGTATGTTCTATATTAAAAAATAATATACATAGTCATAGTGCTAGGTTCATGTTACATAACCCCTTATAACTCCCACATAAGATCCAAGGGTAAGGTGTTCGATGTCGATAGACTCTTGGGGTGGATCCGATAACATTACTCGTATTGTAATCTCTATTAACTTCCACTTCTCCCATTTTCTGTTCTACTCAAGATTAAAATGTTCAATCTTGGCGTGGGCTTGGTCAAAAGAGAATCCCAATGATGTCACCTCATTTTTGAGCACCAAAAAATGTGCTTCGTATAGGGAAAGTCTACTGGATGAGGTCATCACTTCCTTTCTCTAAGTAAATTGGATTTGATAAAGCCTTATATTTATATTAATCATGAAATCAATATTCAAAAACTATATTAGAAATGGTAACAATTAATAACGGTATTTTAAAATCCATAATCATAAAACCAATTATGTTCAAATTTTATATAACCATAATATGACATTTAATAAGATCAAGAATAATTATCATTAATGAATGTATGGGTCATTACAATCATACCCCATTAATAAATTTTTCCCTACATATTTCCTTTTCCCACACTAAAATAGATGTGGGAAACTATGCTCCATCATTTCCTCTGATTCTCATGTTGCATCTTCAAAATTCTGGCATCACCACAACACCTTGATGAGGGGAATTGTCTTTTTTCATAGAATATTTTCTCAATGGTATAATATCTTCACTGGATGATCTTCATAAGAAATTTAATCCTCTAGATGTACTACCTCTAAAGAGAGTACATGTGAGGGGTCTAGTATGTACTTCCTTATGTGATATACATGAAAGACATCATGTAAATTGGACATGGTCGGTGTAAGTGCTAGTCAATAGGCCACAACCCCAACTGGGTCAAGAATCTCGAAGGGGACGATGTACCTTGGACATAACTTCCCTTTATTTCCAAACCTCATGACCTTTTTCCATAAAGATATGTGAATAAATACCATGTCTCCAACATTAAACTCATGGTCTCATCGACGGTTATCTTCCTAACTATTTTATCTACTATAGGTAGACCTGATATGTTGCTGAATGGTTTTCACCTTCTCCACCATTTCTTTGACTACTTCTGGTCTTAGAAGCTTACGCTCAATGACTTTATCCCAACATGTTAGTGTTCTATACATCTTCCCATTTAGGGGTTTAGGAGGTTCCATTAGGATTCTCGAGTGAAATCTTTTATTGTAGTAGAATTCAACCAGTGGATGATGTTGGTCCCCCCTCCTATGAAGTCCATAAAACATGATCTTAACTTATCCTCCAGTGTCTGAATAGTTCACTCAGAATGGCCATCCATTTGAGGATGATAGGTCGTACTGATGCTTAGTTCAATATCCAGAGCATGTGGAAGACTCCTCTAAAACATAGAGTTGAATCATGTATCTCAATCAGATACAATAGAGAGTGGTACTCCATGAATCCTTACCACTTCTCTGATATATATCTGTTCCAGTTGATCCAATGAGAATTCCTCCCAGATTGCAATAAAGTGTGCAGACTTTGTAAGACGATCCATGACAACCTAGATTGAATTGCTGCTTATGGATGTCTTCAGAAGTCCAGTGAAAATGTCCATGTTGATGTTCTCCCATTTCCATGTTGTTATAGGTAATGGTTGCCTCATCCCCTTAGACATCTGCCTCCCTTCCTTCACTTGCTGACAGAGAAGGAACACTGATGAATACTAAACGATCTCCTTTTTTATATTATCCAACCAATAATTATCTTAAAGATCATGATACATCATTCTGTTTCCTAGGTGAATAGAGAAATTTTAACTATGTTAATCATCCAAAAGTTCATTATTCATCTCTAGACATGATGGAACAAATAGTTATTTTCCAAATCTCACAATTCCTTCTTCATTAAAATTGAACATAGAGGATTTCCCTTGTCTGATAGCTTCTACTTTCTTCTGATTTCTCACATCATCCTTTTGATCATCCTTTATGTTTTCCAAAATAGATAGGTGAGAAATCATTTGTTAAAGGATTGATGATGATCCCTTCTTTATTGTTCCCATGTCCATATTCATCAAATATAAAAATATTGAATCACTCTCAATTCACATCAATGATATAATTGTGGGGTCCTTTATTCTAAGAGAATCTGCCACCTTGTTCGGTTTCCCAGGGTGGTAATGGACTGATCAGTCATAGTCTTTTATCAACTATAACCATCTTCATTGGCGTATGTTCAACTCATTCTATGTAAATATAAACTTGAGGCTTTTGTGGTTTGTATATATTTCACACATCTCCCGAAAGAGATAATGCCGCCAAATTTTTTAAGCAATGATCACCACAGTAAACTTCAGATCATGTTTTACATAATTTCTCTCACGAACATTCAATTTCCTTGAAGCATAGTCCATGAATTTTTCATTTTTCATCAACACACAGCCTAATCCCTTTTTTGAAGCATCACTGAATACCAAAAAAAGTTATCCAGATGTGGGTAAAGTGAGAAAAGGTGCACTGATAAGCCTCTTTTAAAACTCCATGAAGCTTTCTTCACATTCATCACTCCATGAAAACATTACTCCCTTCCCAACTAGCTTGGTAAGAGGGTTGGAAAATCATGTTTAATTTCTCACAAATCATCCTAAATATCCATCTAACCCCAAGAATATATGGCTATCATTTACTGAAGATGGCCTTGGACATCCCTCAATTGCATCTATTTTGGAGGGATCCACATACATCCCATTTCTAGTGATGATATTTCCCAAGAATAAGACCTCGTTCAATTGGAACTCACACTTGTTGTACTTTTCATAGAGATTATCCTTCCGCAATGTCTCTAGTACAATCTTTAGATGCTCCTCATTGTCCTCCTTAGTTTTGGAGTATATCAGAATATCATCTATAAATACTACCACAAAATATACAAGGTAATCCCTAATTACCCTATTCATCATGTCCATGAATATTATTGGAGTATTAGTGAGTCCAAAAAGAATTACTTTTAATTCATAGTGCATGTATCTTGTTAAAAAAGTGGTCCTGGGTATACCTTATTTTTCACCCTTACATGATAATATCTCAACCACAAATCCACCTTGGAGAAGAATTGTGCTCCCTGAAATGGATCAAAAAAAGTCATCGATTCATGGGAGACGACACTTTTTCTTTTTTTGTGATTTTGTTAATCGTGTGATAATTGTTTCAATGGTGCATTCGCCCATCTTTCTTCTTGATGAAGATAACTGGTGCACCCCAAGATGATGCACTTAGGCATAAAAAATCTCTATCCAGTTTATCTTGTAGTTGTTTTTTCATCTCCTCACACTCCATAACAACCATTCATTATGGATTATTTGATATACGAAATTACCCAGGTATAAGATCAATTAGTAATTCAACATCTCTTCTAGGAGGAAGGTCGTGCAATTCCTCGGTAAACAAATCAGGGAATCCCCTCAAAATAGGAATGTCTTCAGGGATGGTTGCCTCCCTAGACTCAATCATCTGATCCAGATATGCATTCTCATATGGAATTAATATCCATGCTTGAGATGATGGTGCTAAATAAGATTCATCTTCCTCTTTTCACTTGTATAAAATCTGGGTTCGATTCTCCATATGGGGAGATATTTCCCTCTCATGGAAATTATGATAGATCTATATTAGGAAAGCCCATCCATGACAATAATTGCATAAAATTCCACTAGAGGGTGTATAACGAGGTTCCCCAAAAAATTCAATCCATAGATAATGACTAGGAAGGACTTGATTCATGGGAAGCATTGATTGTTCCATTTTTCATACTCACAGAAATCCTTACTTCCATGATTTATATTGGTGCTGGGATAATTTTAATAAACATTTGGGATATAAAAAAATGTGTAAAACCTGAATCAAAAATTAAATTAGCTATTCTTGAGTGAATAACTAGCAATCATGTCACCACTTCATTGTTAGGGTTCAATTTGGTAGTAGGGATGGAAAAAGATCTCCCTTCATGCATTGAAGGTTGTTGGTTGCCTCCAAAAACCCCTGGCTATAGGAAATTATTTGAAAGATTCCTTGGTTCATTATATTTTGTATCAATGAACAATGTCTTAAGGTTCGAACGGATCATTCCTTTCCTCTGATTTAGTTTCTGGTTTTTCTTATCAGCAGTTAATAGATATGTGCCCCTATCTTCCACACCTACAGAATTTCCACATCCCCTTCAGGAAATTTTCAGGGAGCCTCTTTCTGCACATTGTGCAAGTGGGGTGATGGATATTATTAGCACCATTGGATTTATCCATTGTACCACCAGAATTAAAGTCCACCTTACACATCGTATCACCATGATACCCCTGAGCTTCATCGATCTCCATTTCGACCTTGAGGGAACATCAAAATATCTACACATAGCTGTTGAGGTCACGGATCTCCAGCACTTTCCGTAGGCTAGGATTCAGCCATCCAAAGAAGCAGTCATCCTTGCATTCGGGGGTAACGAAAAACATGGAGGATTATCGTGAAAGTCTTTTTATGTTTTCCTCATATGCTCTGATATATTTGTTGTCCTTTTTCTTGATGGAATGTAAGTCCATTTTTATCATAAGTCAGAGGGTGAGCAGAAAATATTTATCGAAAAACATCTTCTGGAAATCCTTCCATTCCAACAGCATGATCTCCTCCTTAGGTTTCATATTATTGATCAATTTCCACCATTTATGAGATTTACCCTCTATATGATAAGTATCCATTAGAACTTTCTCTTTTCTGAAACATTAAAGGATGGAGAAGATATTTTCAGTGGAGTTGATCCATTTTTTGTTGATTGAGGGATCAGATGATCCATTAAAAGTGAGAGGCATTTGTCTAATGAAGCTCTTGATAATGACTGGTTCATTAATAAGGGGGGTTGAGCATTCTGGTTGACCCATGTTTCTATTCAATGCTTGAGTTAAATGAGAGAGAATCATGTCAAAATTTGTGATTCCCACTCCCATCGGATTGGGAATCTCATTAGCACAGTCATCACATTGATCTTCACATCAGTTGTCAGCTTGATCCCTCTTATTATAGGCCATTGGATGGAATAAAAGTATTTTTTGGGGTAACACAAAAAGGGTAATCCAAGAACAAAATTAATGACTTAGAAACAACTTTTATATCCTTAACTTATGAATCCATGGGATTCAATCTATGCTATTCATGATCTACTATCTAACATATATTCTTAAGATCATTTTTCTATTTCCATTAAAAAGGTTTCATACTATTCTTGTGAATTTACCAAAGCATATCCCCTGAGGTGTCGTAACCTAAAGTGAAGTAAGGCACATTGTTTTGCACTAGTTTCTATTATAGTCTAGATCAATGTGGTGTTTTCGGGTTTTACCACTATGATACATATGTGCCAAATCCGCATCTACCTACTCGTATCCAAACATGTATGTATTTGCTTGATAAACCACTTACTCAATACTCACCAATAAATAGGGTTGTTTTTATTATAATTATTCTTGCCTCAAAGTCTTCACTTGGGTTTTATATTCCTAATCCCAAAAATAACTAAACATATCCCCTAATACAAACAATAAAAATCCTACTCTTTATTACACACATAAACCTGATTTATTGAATAATATTCATTTGAAATAACATATAAGATTGAGAGTTGTTGTGTCTTTGGAGCCTATGATCATTACATAACAACATAAAACAATAAATAAATCATCTTTATTTAATAATTCCATTACAAGACCACTACATTCCCTTGTACATAGCATTGCATGGGATAACCTGAGATAATGCATAAGAAAAGGGTGTGATATAAAGCCCAGTAAGGGAATAAATATGGAATAACATGAGTAATATAATACAAGTCAGAAAATAGAAATATCAATGGAGCACAAGAGAAACATGAACATAAAGGCTTGATAAATAATGATAATCATAACATGGAAATGTGTCAACAACACTTAACATGGAATGTAGCATGAGCCAAGGCTCACTGATAATGGATCTTGAGTAAAACCTAATTTCACATAAAGTATGAGTAAACCCTTGTTGAAATTGAATAAGAACGAGTAAACACCCATTTAACATGACATATCAGGATACTATACTTTACCCAATGCATTGAAGAGCTATCAGGGCCCGTCGTTCTTACACATTACATTTCTTGCATAACTGTGCCACATAGATCATACAACATGGAATAAATCAACATCCTTAATTCCATGATAAAATAATGTTGAATAAATACATGAATATTTATAATAAATATGTAAATTTTCATAATGGTTAATACCCTTGATAGGGAAATTAGCATGGAATTCACTACACAATGACATTGGCTTGGAAAATCATAGTGCAATTTCAGAAGCATAATGGCGTGAAATAAGAACTCATAAAAATTGGTTGATGAGAAATAAAGGGATTTCTCATCATATATACATTAGATAGATATTATGGGGGTCATATAGATACATTTCCCAACACACATAAAGGAATTTAGATGCATAATTCAAAATAATTACTTGGATGTAAAAGAGTTGAGAGAAATCACTCAGGAAATTTCGACATGGTAACACATGTAAATGGGAGGAATTAATGAGAGAGAAAGGGGTATACCTTCATCCAAACATAAATATAGCATTATAGGGGGTGAAAAATTATTCCCCAACATTTTTAATAAAAAAAATGGCATAATAACTTAAAATAAATCGAAAAAATGAGAAAGGAAGAAATCCCTTACTTCGAAGTGTGCTCCCAAAGGCTTGGGGGAAGATTGAGAGAGGCTTCTTGGGATATTGGGGAACCTTTGGAGGATTCAATTTGGAAGATGTCATGGGTTGGTCAAAAACCAAAGGCATTTAGTGAAGAGGAAGTGGGTGCTTGGGTGGGTTTATATAAGAAATGAGAGGGAATTCATTATTATTTAGGTTTGGGACATCACACATTAAACTAATGAAAACCACAAACCAGCCCATCGTTTTTTCAAATGGTTATTTCGAAAGGGGAGTGTAAAAAAATATTTTATATGGGAAATGGCCAAGCATCTTAAAATAAGAGGGTTGCTTATGTGGAGAGGAGTCACACTCTCAAGGAAAACAATTTAAAAAGTCAAAATGTTTTATAAGCCCTGAAGGGTACACTAAATATTTTTAAAATAAATCAAACAAACCCAAAAAAACATTATTTTAGTGTTAAAATATATATTGGCCGAAAATAATGTTTATAGTATTTTATTACATCACTATTGGGTCATTATGATGTCATAATACACGTTATATATTTAAATGGTATTTAATTTTTACCCAAACATTCGACCATCATAGAAAATTTGGAAAAATTCACCATTGGGTAATTTTGTCATCCTGATTCCAAATATAATATTCATTTAATCTAAATAATTTTCTATATATGTTATTTCTTACTTTTAAAATAAAAACAAAAATTTATAAAAAAAATCATTGGTTTTGACAAAAACTGCATTAAAGACATAATAATAATTAAAATTGCATTCATAAAATTATAAGTTCATTTATATTTAATAAAAAGTAATTTAATAATAATAAAAATATTTCATTAAAATTTTATTTAATTAAAAAATCCATTAATTTATCAAAATAGATTTCTTAGATGAATATTAACTAAAATTATTATTTGAGCTTTAATATCTATTTACAATATTACAATAATAAAATTAATGCACATTATTTAATAAAAAATAATGTACACATAACTAGTTCTATGGTATTGATACATAACCTCTTATAACACCCGCATAAGACAGATGGGTAAGGTGTGCGATGGTGACAGAATCCTGGGGTGGCTCGGATAACACTGCTCATGTGGTAATCTCTATTAACATCCACTTCTCTAATGGTCAGTTCTGCTCAAGATTATTATGTTAAATATTAGCTTGGGCTTGGTCAAGAGTAAAGACCATTGAAGCCACCTCCTTTTGGAACTCCGAAAAATGGGCTTTGTATGGGGAAAGTCTATTGGATGAGCCATCGCTTCATTTGTCTAAGTAAATTGGATTTGATAAAGCCCTATATTTATACTAATCATGTGATCACTATTCAATGACTATATTAGAAATGATCATAATTCATAATGGTATTTTGAAATCTAGAAACATAAAACCATTTATGTTCACATTGTATATAAAAATAATACGACATTTAATTAGATTAAGAAAAAGTTCCATTAATGAATGTTTGGTATAGCATCCCATCTTTTTATAAAATAAACTCTCATTACATTACATGGAACTGAGGATCTTTAAGGTTTAGTGTCTTGGAAACCAGGAACATAATACATGAAAACAACATAAAGAATTCTTCTTAAACACTCTAAAGGATTATCTTAATTTTCATCCTAGGTTCATTAATGCATCTCGTAACCTGGGGACATACATCAAAAGAAAGGGTGAGCAGAAGGCCCAGTAAGAAAAACAAGAGAATCATTTTACATGTCAACTTGAGATACTTCAATAAGGTCATGAAAAGAACTTTGAGGCATGAGAAAGAAATCATGAGATATATCATAATAAAAATAACAGTTTCCATGACTTGAAGATGTGGCTACAACATTTAATATTGACAATCATTTCATTTCACCATGGTCCATCCCCAAGGTGTCATTAGAAATTACCAAGGTTATTCACCAAGGTATCAGTCTAAAAAGTCATCTCTAGAGATTAAGTCTTTACCCAATGCATCGGAGCGCTATCTGGGAGCACCTTTTACATATCTTTATTATCATGTGAGCCACATATATCATCATCAATCATTTCATAAACAACCCATATAGCATAAAAGAAATGGGTTTCATTTCATAATCATAATGTTTTAAAAACTGCTTTAACGAATTGATCTTTATGTCACTTTAAACCCACGGATAGGGAAATTGGGTTTCATGTATTTAAATACCAGAATTTAAAATAGAAAATTTTGATATATATGTGAATACCCCTGTATAAATATGATATTTGAGTATTCACTTTATAACATAAAATAATTTTGAGAAAAGAGAGAGGCATTTTGAGACGAAAATTCTGCAGCATAACAGCTAGGTTTCGGGGTTTTAAAAAACATTGAAAAGAGAGGGGACATGGGTCACCCACTCATAAATGATCCATATAACAGTATAGGGACCTAATATAAATAATATCTGAAGATTTTAATAAAATGTTAATGACATACCGTATGAAATGATAAACATGGATGTGAGACAAAAATAAGATTTCTCTTATGAAAATTTGGTAGCCTAACGGCGTCACTTAAACTTCAATAAAAATGAATTGATGAGATAAAATAGGGTCTCTCATAATATGATCATAAAAGATCAGTATGATAGGTATAAAGATCATAACCCAACATAATAAAAATAAACTTTAAATTTTTAACATGAAAATAGAACTTGAAAATGAGAAGGGTTAAAGAATCCGTTACAAAAATTTCGGCAGCCTAACGGCGTCACTTAAACTTTCATAAAATGAAATGATGAGAGTAAGAGGGGGTCTCTCATAATATGAACATAAAAATAAAATTAATAGGAATATAAATGAACATCATCCCACATAATAACATGGATCTTAAAAGGAATGACATAAAAGAGACTACTTGAAAAGAAAGAGAGAGGTCGGATCCCTTACCTTAAATGTAACTCTTAAAACTCAATGGTTGGGAACATGAGAGGCTTGAGGGCACATTGGGAGGACTCCTTAGGAGGTAAGGAGACCAGAACTTCGTTGATAATGATTTTTGAGTCCAAAGGATGAGATAATGGCTTGGAATTTATAGGGAAAGTGAGGGGACAATGCATTAATGGCCAAGGGACACCTCACAAGTGGTTTTCTCACAACCATGTGCTCTCCCATGATATTTCGCATGAAGTTAGGCCACATGGGGCCCCCAATAAAATAATTCATCACCTTTGGTCGGACAACCCTTAAAATATCTCATGACATCACTATGACATAGCTATGATGTCATTAAACATACCAAAACCATAAAACTGCTTTTTTACTATTCACTGAAAATTCAATTTTTCAGAAAAAACCCCAAAAATTACAATAACATAATATCGGTGCTCTGAGTTCAAAAATAAAGTCCATTTTATAAAAATATTTTTCTAAATATTTTTAATTTTGTTCTTAATTAAAAAACACTATTCACCTCAAAAAACTAATATTTGACAAATAATTTATGAAACTATTATTTACCCATTTTATTTAATCACATTACTTAATCTAGGTGTCTAAATTATATTAAAACTTTCTTTGAGTGAAATTACTAATCCATTTGGTCACATTATAAATCCTAAGCGTAAAATCACTATTCATAATTTACTATTCATCAAAAATTATATTGATCTTATTAGACTCCAAATTCCTTACTGAACAGTTTTGTAGAAGACCATTTTTAAAAAATAATTACACATCATTAATTATTTAGGGTTTACATAAATATTTTAAAATATCCTTTTTTCAAAATTCATCAATAAAATACATCCTAAAATTATCCGGACAATTGAAATTTCACAAACATCACTAAAGGATGAAATCTCAATTCATTCATACAAAAGGATTACACTAAGATGCTAGGGTCTCATCACATAGCCCCTTATAACACCGGCATATGTCCTAAGTGTAAGGTGTGCTATGGTGAGAGAATATGAGGGAGGCTCAGATAACATTTCCCTAGTATAAATCTCTACTAACTTGAACTTCTCCCTTAGGCGTTTCCATTCAAGATTGACACTATGGAGTTTGGCTGGGGCTTGGTCCAAAGCAAAGCCCAAAGATGCCACCTCCTTCCCAAGCTCTGATAAGTGGGCCTCATAAGGTTCGTGTCTACTGGATGAAGCCATCGACTCCTCTTTCTGCATTAACCATTAACATCTCTATTAAATCGTTAAGAGTAAGTTAATATACTATTTAAAAAGTTTGGGTCGTTATATTCTTCCCCCCTTAAGAAATTTCGTCCCCAATATTTATACTTGAGGCCTAGTCGAAAAGGTGAGGGTACTTTTGCTTCATCATTTCCTCAGGCTCCCATGTCGCTTCCTCACATTTATGATTCATCCACAACACTCTCACAAGGTGGGTAGTCTTGCTTCGTAGAACCTTGTCTCTATGGTCTACGATCTCCACTGGCTGCTCCTCATAAGAGAGGTCATGTTACAGTAGTACCACCTCTGGGTTTAATACATGCGAAGGGTCGGGTATGTACTTCATCAAGAGAGATACATGGAAGACACTGTGAACTTGAGCTAGGATCGGTGGAAGTGCTAGACGATAGTCCACTGCTCCTATGCGATCAAGGATTTCATAGGGGCCAATGTACCTAGGGCTGAGCTTCCCTTTCTTCCCAAAATACATGACTCTCTTCCATGGAGAAATTCGAAGGAAGACTTTGTCACCAACACCAAACTCCAATTCCCTTCGATGTTTGTCAGGATAGCTCTTCTGCTGACTCTGAGAAGCCTTTATGTGTTGTTGGATGCCATGAACCTATTCTGTCATCTCTTGCACAAGATCAGGCTCAGAAAGCTTTCTCTCACCAGTTTCATCCCAACAAGTAGGATTTCTACATCGCTTTCCATATAGAGCTTCATAGGGTGACATCTGAATACTCGAATGGAAGCTGTTGTTATAGGAAAACTCACCTAATGGGAGGTGTTGATCCCATCCACCTTTAAATTCCATTGAGCATAATCTCAGCATGTCTTCGAGTGTCTGAATAGTCCTTTCAAATTGTCCATCAGTTTGAGGATGATAGGCCATAGTAAAATTCAATTCAGTATTCAGAGCATGTTGAAGACTTCTCCAGAATTTTGATGTGAATCTTGGATCAAGATCCGACACGATGGATAGAGGTACCCCATGTAGCCTCACCACTTCCTTTACGTATATCATGGCAAGCTGATCCAGAGAGAAATCTTCCCGAATAGAGATAAAATGGGGTGTCTTGGTGAGACGGTCCACAATAACCCATATCGCATTGTTTCCTTTGGATGTTTTCGGGAGACCAGTTACAAATTCCATAATGATATTATCCCACTTCCGTACTGCTATGGGTAGCGGTTGTAATATCCCCTTAGGAATTTGTCATTCTACCTTTACTTGGTGACACACCAGGCACCTTGTAGTGTAATCAGCAATCTCCCTCTTCATGTTATCCCACTAATAATGATCACGAAGGACTCTGTACATTTTAGTGCTTCCCGGATGTATAGAGAAAGTAAAGCTATGAGCTTCATCCATCAGTTCATTCTTTATCTCCGGAATAGATGGAACACATAGTCTTGTACGAAATTTCAATACACCATCTTGATCAATATTGAAATCAGGGAACTTCCCATATTTTACAGCCTCCAACTTCTCCTACAGCAAAGGATCTTCTTTTTGAGCCTTCTTGATCTTATCTAGTAATGAAGGTTGAGAAATCATTTGGGATATGGTTGATGATGTCCCTTTCCTTATAATTCCAATGTCCAGTTTTACTAGATCCTTAATCAAGGGATATCCTAGGATCCTCATTGTTTCCATAACAATAGGGTCTTTCCTTCTTAACGCATTCGCGACTTTGTTTGCTCTTCCAGGGTGATAATGAATTGAACAATCATAGTCTTTAATAAGCTCCAACTATCTCCTTTGTCTCAAGTTCAATTATTTCTGTGTGAAAATATACTTTAAACATTGGTGGTCGATGTATATATCACATTTCTCCCCATAAAGATAGTGCCTCCATATCATTAGAGCAAAAAAACTGCCGCTAGCTCTAGATCATGCGTAGGATAACTCTGCTCATGAATCTTCAACTGTCGAGACGCATAAGTAATTACCTTGTCATTTTGCATGAGGACACACCCAATTCCTTTCAGAGATGTATCGCTAAAAATAACAAATCCTTCTCCAATAGAGGGTATTGTTAACACTGGTGCAGTAACCAATCTCTTCTTCAGCTCTTGGAAACATTCCTCGCATTCCTTTGTCCAGATGAACTTAACCCATTTTCGAGTCAACTTGGTTAGTGGATTAGAAAGCCGTGAAATGTTTTTCACAAACCTCCTATAATATCCCACTAAACGAAGGAAATTAAAAATATCAGTTACTGTTGTGGGTTGAGGCCACTTCTCAATAACCATTGTCTTTGCAGGGTCAACCGAGATCCCTTCATTGGTTACGATGTGCCCCAAGAAAGCCACTTGTTGTAACCAAAACTCACACTTGCTGAACATTCCAAAGAGCCTCTCCTTCCGAGGAGTTTTCAAAATAACCCTCAAATGATCTTCATTCTACTCACGACTTTTTGAATATATCAAAATATCATTAATAAAAACTACCACAAAGTTTTCAAGGTAGTCCTTAAAGACTCTATTCATCAAATCCATGAAAATAGCAGGAGAATTAGTAAAGCCGAAGGGCATAACAGTAAACTCATAATGCCCATATCTTGATTGGAAGGCAGTCTTTGGAATATATTCCTTCTTCACCCTTAGTTGATGATAACCAGATCGAAGGTCAATCTTAGAGAATAATTGAGCCCCACGAAGTTGGTCAAATAAATCATCAATTCTTGGGAGAGGGTATGTATTCTTCACTATGATCCCATTCAGTTCTCTATAATCAATGCATAGCCGCATTGATCCATCCTTCTTCTTCACAAAGAGAACTGTTTCTCCCCAAGGAGACACACTCGGTCGGATAAACCCCTTCTCCAACAAGTCTTGGAGTTGTTTCTTTAACTCTTCTAGCTCCACATTTTTCATTCTATACGGGGTCTTTGATATCGGTTGAGATCTAGGTACGAGTTCAATGCAGAACTCTACCTCTCTTTCTGGGGGAGGTCCAGGTAACTCCTCAGGAAATAAATCCATGTATTCCTGAACAATCGGAACATCTTCAATTTGTATGCTCCCTTTTCCTTCTTCTTCATCACCGATTAACCCCATAAATAAAGCTATGGGAGGTGCTTCTAGATAGGGCTCAGTTCGGGATATCTCTCCTTGGAAGATAACTGTAGGTCATTTATTCAAGACTACTGAGATTTCCTTACATATGCATTTGATCTTAGCATTATACTTTGAGAGCCAGTCCATCCCTAGTATAACGTCGAATTCCAACATGGGAATGACTACTAGATTTGCGATAAGATTGTGCTCACTAAAGTAAACACTAGAGTCTCTAAACATTGTTGATGCATGGATAATCCCACTTGGAGTCTTGAATGAAAACTCTAACTCAAGTAGTTCAGGTATTGATTCTATATTCCTTTCAAACATAGAGAAAATAAAGGAATGCGTAGAACCAAAATCAAACAAAGTAGTTTCTAGTTTTGAGACGACAACAAGAGTACCTGCTACCACATCATTCAGAGCTTCAAATTCAGTAGTTGTGATAGAAAAAGCACGACCTTGCTCCCCAGGCCTTTGCTGAGGTTGATGGTGATTCCCCTCCACTGCCCTTGGATTTGGACAGAGATTAGAATAGTGCCCAAGCTATCCACACTTGAGGAAATGGACTTTGGGTTAAGGCCATAACCATATTTCCTTTGTCGTTAGTGTTGGGGAGTTGTGGCTTCACCTCACTACGACAATTCCGAGCAATATGGCCTCCTCTTCCACACTTGTAGCACTTTCCACTTCCGACCAAGCAGTTCCCCGGATGCTTCTTCCCACATTTATTGCATGTGGTAAGTTGCATTTTCTTTCCACCTCTTCCCTGATCAAAAGTCATCCCTAAAATGGGCTCCAACGATCTCTTCTTTTCATTTGATTTATGAGACCACTGTGTCTCACCATACTCTAGCTCGACTTTCATTGCACTTCGCACAATCTCATTGTAGCTATCGTAGTCCTGGTTGGAAAAATTCTTCCGCAGATGAGGTCTCAGTCCACCAAAAAATCTATCAACCTTCCCACTTCGATCCATGACAAAGCTAGAGGTATATTGTGAAAGTTGGGTGAAGTTCATCTCATAGCTTCTGACAGATTCGTTCTCCTTCTGCTTCAGCTTGATAAACTCTTTCTCCATTCTCGTTCTCATGGAATGAGGGAAATACTTATTAATGAATATTCACCAGAACTCTACCCACTCTATATCTTCCATCTCTCCTCTAGGATTCGTGTTTTTGACCAGTGACCACCACTGATCAGCTTCTCCCTCTAGGCGGTAAACAACAAGGGTGACTTTTTCTTGTTCCGAACAAAGGAGTACAGAAATGATCTTTTCAATGGATCTTATCCATTGTTCTGCAACCAATGGGTCAGTAGATCCACTAAAAGATGGTGGTCGTTGACGCATGAAGGACTCAACAGAATGTAATTCCCTTCATGGTGAGATTGGACTCTCAGCTTGATTCAAGATATTACTCATAACTTGAGTATGTTGGTTCATCATTCGCATGAATGTTTCCATTCCATCTTCCATCGGAGGGCCATCAGCACATGGTGCATTGCGGTCACCATCTACACGGTTCCTCCTATTTCCTGCAATTTTCTAAAAGAATAAAACTTTAGTGAGAATGTTATTTCATTTATGAATCTTTTAACTAATACTTCATTCTTAGACAATTACATTTCTCTATAATTCCTTCATAATGATTCATAAAAAGCTTGTGATTAACCAAACATATCCCCCGGGAGTGTCGTAACCAAAAGTGAAGCAAGGCCCATTATCGTGCACCAGTTCCCATTCGAGTCTAGCTCAATGCGGTGTTTTTGGGTTTTACCCCTATGTACATCTGTGCCAGAGCCGCCTCTACATGCTCGTATCTAGACAGGGATGTATTTGTTTGATAAACCACTTACTCAATACTTACCAAAATACCAGGAAGTTTTCCTATATTTAAACTTTTCTATAAGGTTCTTCCTAAATCTTTTATATCCTAATTTCCACAAATAACTAAACCATCATTTGATACCAACTATAGCATCCCGTCTTTTTATAACATAAACTTTCATTACATTACCCAGAACTGAGGATCTTTAAGGTTTAGTGTCTTGGAAACCAAGAACATAATACATGAAAACAACATAAAGCATTCTTCTTAAACACTTGAAAGGCTTCTACTTAAGTTCATCCTAGGTTCATTACTGTATCTCATAACCTGGGGACATACATCAAAAGAAAGAGTGAGCAGAAGGCCCAGTAAGGAAAACAAGAGAAACATTTTACATGTGAATTTGAGATACTTCAATAAGGTCATGAAAAGAATTTTAAGGCATGAGAAAGAAATCATGAGATATATCATAATAAAAATAACCTTTCTAATAACTTGAAGATGTGGCTACAACATTTAATATTGACAATCATTTCGTTTCACCAAGGTCCATCCCCATGGTGTCATTAAAAATTACCAAGGTTATTCACCAAGGTATCAGTCTAAAAATTCATCCCTAGAGATTAAGTCTTTACCTCATGCATTGGAGAGATATCTGGCCGCACCCTTGAAATGTCTTTATTATCATGTGAGCCACATATATCATCATCAATCATTTCATAAACAACCCATATATCATAAAAGAAATGGGTTTCATTTCATAATCATATCATTTTAAAAACTGCTTTAAAGACATCATCTTTATGTCACTTTAAACCCACGGATAGGGAAAGAGGGATTCATGTATGTAAATCCCAGAATTTAAATTAGAAAATTTTGATATATATGTGAATACCCCTGTAGAAATAAGAGCTTTGATTATTCACTTTATAACATAAAATAATTTTGAGAAAATAGAGAGGCATTTTGAGACGAAAATTCTGCAGCAAAACGGCTAGGTTTCAGGGTTTTAGAAAACATTAAAAAGAGAGGGGAAATGGGTCACCCACTCATAAATGATCCATATTATAGTATAGGGACAGAATATAAAGAAGATATGATCATGGTAATGAAATTTGAAAGACATACCATATGAAATGAAAAACATGGAAGTGAGACAAAAATAAGATTTCTCTTATGAAAATTCGCCATCCTAACGGCGTCACTTAAACTTCAAAAAAAATGAATTGAAGAGATAAAATAGGGTATCTCATCATATGATCATAAAATATCATTATGATAGGTATATAGATAATACCCCAACATAATAAAAAGAAACTTTAAATATTTGACATGAAAATAGAACATGAAAATGAGAAGGGTGAAAGAATCTGTTACAAAACTTTCGGCAGCCTAACGGCGTCACTTAAACATTCATAAAATGAAATGATGAGAGTAAGAGGGGGTCTCTCATCATATGAAAATAAAAAGGTAATTAAGAGGAATATAAAAGAACATACTCCCACATAAGAACATGGATCATAAAAGGAGTGACATAAAAGAGACTACTTGAAAAGAAAGAGAGAGGTCAGATCCCTTACCTTAAACGTAACTCTTAAAACTCAATGGTTGGGACCTTGGGAGGCTTGAGGGCACCTTGGGAGGACTCCTTGGGAGGTAAGGAGACCCGAAATTCATTTATAATGATTTTTGAGTCCAAAGGATGAGAGAATGGCTTGGTATTTATAGGTAAAGTGAGGGGACAAGGCATTAATGGCCAAGGGACACCTCACAAGTGGTTTTCTCAAAACCATGTGCTCTCCCATTATATTTCCCAGGAAGTTTGGCCACATGGGCCCCCCAAAACAATAATTCACCACCTTTGGTCGGCCAACCCATAAAATATCTCATGATATCACCATGACATAGCTATGATGTCATTAAACATACCGACACCCTAAAACTGCTTTTTTTTACTATTCACTAAAAATTCATTTTTTCAGAAAAAACCCCAAAAATTACCATAACATAATATCGGTGCTCTGAGTTCAAAAATAAAGTCCATTTTATAAAAATATTTTTATAAATATTTTTAATTAAAAAACACTATTCACCCCAAAAAACTAATATTTGAAAAATAATTTATGAAACTGTTATTTACCCATTTTATTTAATCACATTACTTAATCTAGGTGTCTAAATTATATTAAAACATTATTTGAGTGAAATTACTAATCCATTTGGTCACATTACTAATCCTAAGCATAAAATCACTATTCATAATTTACTATTCATCAAAAAATTAAGTTGATCTTATTAGACTCCAAATTCCTTACTGAACACTTTTGTAGAAGACCATTTTTTGAAAATCATTACACTTAATTAATTATTTTGGGTTTACATAAATATTTTAAAATATCCTTTTTTCAAAATTCATCTATAAAATACATCCTAAAATTATCCGGACATTTGAAATTTCACAAACATCACTAAAGGAAGAAATCTCAGTTCATTCATCCCAAAGGATTACACAAAGAAGCTAGGGTCTCATCACATAGCCCCTTATAACATCGGAATATGACATAAGTGTAAGGTGTGCTATGGTGAGAGAATCTGAGGGAGGCTCAAGTAACATTGCCCTAGTAGTAATCTCTACTATCTTGAACTTCTCCAGTAAGAGTTTCCGTTCAAGCTTGACACACTGGAGTTCAGCTTGTGCTTGGTCCAAAGAGAAGCCCAAAGATTCCACCTCCTTCCCAAGCACTTATAAGTGGGCCTCATAAGGTTTGATTTTACTAGATTAAGCCATCGACTCCTCTTTCTGCATTAACCACTAACATCTCTATTAAATGGTTAAGAGTAAGTTAAAATACTATTTAAAAATCTTGGGTCGTTACAATTGGGTTGTAAAAAAACATCCCCCATCATTCCATAAATAATGAAACATTTACCTATGTCTAGAGTTGTAGCCTCTAATCGATGGACTGGAAAGATATATGCATTCTCCAAATCTTCCCACGGGTTGGTCGCGGCCGTAGCATGCTCTACCTAGTTAGTCTAAATCGTATTGTCCATTATCTTTTAGTTGTTGGAATCCCAATATTGGGCTTCACAAGAGGCAAAGGGGGATGTGTCACCTTGAAGCACAACAATATAACAATTGAGTGTGAACCTAAAGCACTGGTGGTTTGAAGAAGGAACTGCTGCATGTAGGCGGAGCCATGACCAACCCATCAATGCATTGTAGGCTGTGTCCTGGGAGACAACCATTAATGCAGTGCTAGCAATTAGACCACGGAACATGGTATTCAAAGGGATCTTGTTGACCAAATTCTACTATGTGATGTCATAACTTTGGATTATTAGGTCAGAGGGACTTAGATCATCCTTGGACATTCCCAGCATTCTCATTGTCCGAGTCAGCATTAGGATGAATCCACACCTCATGTTGATAAGACAGTGATGATCTTCTACGCCATTGAACAGGACAATGATGTATAGTGGGAGAATGTTCCCTTTTATGGAGATCCTTCATTTTCAATGGAGAACGAGATGATTGCCTAGAATTCATAATTATCGACTGCCTCATCATAGAAGGCTTCCGCGACTACTACCTCCGACTCAAAACTGGATGGGGATTTTTAAATCCTCAGAGAGGATCTCACGCATACCTGATGAGAGGCAAAGGGCCTCCAGGTTGGAGAGATTTACTAGAATTCTATAAATAAGTTTGATAACTTCATACTTCCTTTCAAGGAGTGATATTTTTCTTAGAGGAGTCCACTCAATGATAGGAGGAATGGTGGGATCTGCCGGATGGGCTGGCAGCTGATTGGTGGTAGGAATAACCCGTTGCACACATGTCGAAGCATGCAGAGTGAATACTGGATGAGGGGATAGATGACTGAGACCTTCCTTTTGAAAATCATGGATGGTAATGTCATAGTCGAGGTGGCTCTTCCTGATCCAACAACATAAACTTCTGTGAAAGTGGACCTGATTTCACCAAATGAGAAGGTTCCATATACTATGCTCTCCGCTAGGCCTACTGCCTGGTGCTGGTTGCTTGCACTGCCTGAATGGAAGTACTAACTGAGGCACTCTAACGTCCAATATTTCCATGACTCTTTAGATGGTGATGACAGCTGGGTATATTGGGAGGATCTGCCTGGTTCTCCCCACCATCAGGAATCATGTAGGTATTTTCTAGCTCTAAGGTATTAACCGATGCGTACCCTTGACCGTCACTTAAAGAGTCATCCACTAATAGACATATTCTGGGTGGGATATTCATCTATAGGGCCATGAATTTTCCAAGATTATGAGATGATGATGGCATTGGAGTGGGACATTTCTTTCCCTTACCCCACCGGTATTTTCTCTTTGTGGAAGAGGACGGTTGAGATGATGATTCAGAAGTAGTTTTCGTGGCTTCTAAAAGCTCTGGCCAATTCATGCATGCATGGATAACACCATTGGAATGGGTGACTATTTTTAAATCCATACAATCATCAAATTTCTTGGGACCCACGATTAGAATCCTGATGCCACTCTCCTTCGTTGTCACCGCAACAGTCTGGCCTAATGAAGATGCATTCCACATGTGTCGGAGCTGGGCCAAACCATACAATGTTGTTATCCACCTATTCTTGAAGATAATAATTGACCACATATCACAGTTTGAGGGTGTACCCTTGGATCTGGTGGGAGGGGCAGTAATTAGGGCGATCTATGAGGTTCACCTCTTCTGTCCTCTTATGCTCTGATAAATGTACAGTCCCTTACTCTATGGAAAATTGAAAATAACTAGGAACTTGTGCCACACTGAATAATTTAGTCTAGTTCCTCTTATCATGGAATGGGGCCCCTAGAGCTTGACCATGGAGAGGGGATGTAGGAGTCTTTCGATATGTTATAGCTTGGTTATCTTGCTTATGCGGTGGAGGCGCATTGCACAGGGGGGCCGATAGATTCTGAGGTGGGTGCTGCTGGGCCAGTGGCTGCACATAAGACGAAGGGCCTCTATTAGGCTATGAGTCGGCTCCACTGGTAAAAACTCTAGTTGCATGGGAGCTTCTGTTTGAGCCACTACGACGGGCTTAGCCCTGGTGTCCCTTCTTGTGGGGATTGTAGGAGGAAATTGTTGTTCCTGATTAGCCTGCTGTAAGGCTTCCTCTAGGCACTAGGCCTTACCATATAAGTCTCAGAATCCCCCAGGGATGTTCTTGGGGATCAAATGGGGGACCAATTCCTTCTTGAAATTTCTAATGCACATCGTCAGTAATTTATCCTCAGTCAGTTTCATGTCAAGAGAGTATGTGATCCCTTTCCTCCAAGTGAAAAATTCTGCGACACACTAATCAGGCCTCTTTTGGCACCTAAAGAGGTAAAAATACTTGTCTTCCATGTGGTGGAACTTAACTAGTATAGTAATCTCCAACAGAGGTCTTCCTAGTCGGCTACTTATCTGATGGGGAGTAGGTTATACCAGATGAACGTCGGCCCTTCCAATGTCTGTATGAAACACCAGAGCTTGGCAGATTTCATCTGTGCTAGAGTTCCCAACATGGGTCCACACCATGAGATGAAGTGGGCCATGTGTTGTAGTGGGTCCCTTGTACAATTAAATGTGGAAATTATGGGATTCATGAAACCCAGGGGTTTTGGGATATCATCCATACAAGCCAGGTATGGCTTCCCATCAGGTGGGATTGCCACAGGTTGAGTCTCAAAGGCAATGAGTTGGGCGATGAGTGCCGCCATTGGATCATTTTGGTGGGAATTCCTATATCGATAGTGATTCCAAACAAATAGTGCATTGCAGGGTTATTCAACACGATAAATAGGCCCATCAGCTCATGGAGCGGTTGGTGGAATGACATGTGGGGTAGATGGGGGAACCTGTGGTGGGCCCTGAGGATTTTTATGCCATTCAGATGGATTTGGTGAGACATACCACACCCTCTTGTCGTATGTTCCAGCCTCAACCCTGTCTTCATGGGTATGATGGATAGGGTCCCCTGGTGGTAGTTCGCCATGGGGATGTTGTGCTTTCCCCTACTGCATGGGCTAAGGATCACCGTAGTCTGCCCATCACTCTGCAGCGTGTTCAGGAAGGAGGTATTCAACCAACTTCATCTATTTGGTGAGTTGATGATACAACTCAGCTTTTATGGGGTCATCTTACTCCTTCTGCACTGAGCCAGATGGGTCAAAGGGTTTGACAGTTCCAAGGTGTTCCATTCCATTTTTGGGATTCTGGATAAGGGATAGAGCCTTGGTGGGCACGGGAAGACCCGGTAGATTCCTCTATTGATGAGTAATTTATTCTGATAGATCCAAGAAGTGTGAAACTCCCTTGGGGGTAAATTCCTCTCCAAGATTCTCCATCACGATATCACTCATCTGCAGGTCGGCCATGATTACCGCGATACTACTTGGAGGCATATCTTCTATGTCTCTTGAAAAATTGGGATGAAGCCAAGTAGAACTGTAGAGGAGGGAATCATACTTCCCCAAGCCATGGATCTGTATGTGGGGGGAATCTTCTTTAATGATCCTATGGAGTACATTGAAACTCTGAACACACTATTGATAGAGGGCCCTACGATGACATGTTGACATAGGGCGGTGGGCCATAGAGAGTGTCGCCAAATCAACTAGACGTCTTTGATTGAAAATGTCCTTGAAATGTTATTAGCTCTTAGGATAAGACACTCGCTCATGAAAAAGATGTAAATGAGTCTCCTAGAGGGTCTGGCAAAAACACTCAACTTCCAATTGGGTGAGGGATTTCAGCACAAAAAAATTAGGCGCTATAATCAGCCAAAACATCTCAGGGTAGTGGTCTGATGAGAGGATATCCCATAATCTCCTAGGCTCAGATTTATATTTTGGCCCTTCATTTCCCCACATGTCAACCGGAGGCAGCTGGGGAACTGTTAGTGGTACCGAAGCAGAAGGATGGTACTATAGGATGGATGATGGATAATATGCTGAGTGATATGACAAACCTCCTCATCTCAGACTATCCTCTGAAGAGCGTAGTGAATTAGCCACGACATCATGGTTATATGAGCTGAAAACTGTAGTTTCTAGTGTAGAGACTATAGCTGGTGGCAATGGGTTATGATGTTTCTTGTCTTCCATTGGTCCCCAGAGTAGCTCTTTGTGATCTCTAATTGAGGTAGAGAGTGCATCTGGTGATGGTGGTGATTGTTCTACCATAACCTATGGTGTTTCCAAGGTTTTATCCTCCTAGATATACATGTAGATGGAGTTGAGCATCTAATAGACCACGAATTCTGGAAGTATTAGGATGGTGCACCTTATTCCAACCCCGACCCTTCACATAGAGAATCTAGACGAGGGTTCCATCGCTGAGTTGTATTCTGCTTCAGAATATAAGAAGAAAACCATTTTTATCTCGTTCTAAATATCCTTTGCATTATTTTTATGGTGAGGAAAACCCGCTCTCCTACCCCAGTATGATTCTTTAAGACATAGTAGATTCGAGACACGATGTGGTCCTTCAGCCGTACTGGTGTTGGGGAAGTGAGGATTCCCGCCTCAGTAAGCCGGGGTAAAAAGATCACCTGGACTGATATCAAAGGAGACATGGGGAGGACCTTCATTTGAAGTGTTGGAGTAGGGAGGACCACCGCTGAAGCCGAAAAAAGCACGGGTAGGACCCCCATGCTTGTTTTCCCTAGCAATATTAGGGCGAGGATGGCACTTGTACTGGTCAAGCTGAACATGGGTAGGACCTCCGTGTCGAGCGCTGGTGAATCGAAGATAACCTTCACTCCTATTATTGCTGAGGTGAAGAGGACTGTCCCCAGCTACTTAAAGGTCATGGGGAAGACCCCAGTACTAGATATTGATCATATGCCTTGTATCTCTATATTGGTGGTCTGTGGTGGGAGGAATGACCCGATACCCCATGTAATGAGCGCGGAGGGGGCTTCCGTAATGAGTGTCACTACCGTGGGTAGAACCCCCATTCGAATTGATGGTTGCACAGAGTGGACCTCCATGTCGAGCATAGAAGTGAGGTGGACCTGTATTCTCCATAATGGCATTACGGGGAGGACCTTCATACTAGGTGTTGCTACTGCGGGTTGGTCCACCGAGGGTGTTCCCTGCACTGATGACTGAGAGAGTCGACCCAGCTTTCCCATGAGGTAGTTAGGTCTTCAACATAGGTCGTTATATTGGTTCCCATTATCTGTGTGCATAGGGGGCTGATGATACACATCAGTAGTGGTCTGAGCCATAATAGTTCCTAACATCGACGCACCTTGTCAGGAATCCTCCTCGTGTTGCACCTGACGCTGGTGTCAGGTCAGTCGGACCTGGTCTGGTGGGGTGATTTCATAGATTACCTACTCTATAGCCCATGGGAATAGGTTGTGGTGCTGGAGAAGCCTAGTGGGGGCCCTCCTTGTAGGATCCTAGAATGGGATCCCTGGTGGGATGGCCCAGACACCCTCTACTTCGTCGATGTAGGGGAGGGAGACTTTTGAGATGATCTGGGGAGAGGCCCCTAAAACGATTGTATGTCGGGGTGTGGATAAGTGGTTCCCTACGTGGCCCATTGAGTTCGGTGGTGGTGACAAATAACAAATTCCTCTAAATCTCGATAGGTCATATACTGAGTCGGGATAATTCTTTCTTCCTCATAAGGACGTATGATATTTCTTATCACCCATCATTGTACGAATTGAAAAAGGGAGATAGTGTGTGGATGCCCAGTGGATATCAGTGTGGGGGCCATCGCAGAAGCGGTTGAGCCACACGATATTGGTGTATTTGAATTTTCCCCACCCCTGCATTAGTGGACGAGTGGTTATCGGGTTCTTAGTACCGCAGTTTGGTTCTTAGAAAGCATCAAAATTAATCCATTAGTGCTGAAACAATGAAATCGACGTCTAGTGCCCCAGCGCCATTCTCTCTCCCATGGATAGTAAGAAGGATCCATGCAGACAATGTCACAGACCCGGATGTCCAACATTTTGACTACCCCAACTTCTGATGTGTTTCACTCTATGCCCTTTATTTTCTAGACAAGATCCAGTGTCGGATACCTGGATCTGGTGACATGCTAATCCACTTAAATCTTGAATGAAAATAATATTTACATTGAATAGAATAAATTCATATAGGGTTCTCCATTTCTTTTTCCGATGCTTTCTCTGGGGTGCGTGCATCCGTCTATGGAGGAAGCGCAGCTGTTACCCCATATTCCTGCTTTTGAAAGGCAGGTGGAATCTGTTCCTACTTCAGGGACATTTTCTCCTTGATTGAAACAGGGTGATGGGATTTCAGTTACTCCTTCCGTGGATTCCTCCTCCGAACTTTTCACCTAATCTGGGTCTCCATTATAGACTATGATGTTGTTCTTGAAAATCATTCCATTTCAATTTTTTTATTGATGTCAGTTAATTGCACTACATCTGTTGGGACATTCATTGGGGTCCATTCAGGGTTGAAACCATCGGTTGGGGTAGTAGTCATGTTGGAAATCACTGGTGTGTCTGGATGATGGAACACTAGCGTGTCTGGGTTTCTTCCCCTTATTATAGGGATTATCGAGGGAATAGAATCTCGAAGCATACCACATTGATGGTGGGGAATTATAAGCCCTATCCATGTATATGAAGTTTTCATTAGCTTCCTATGTTTTACATAGGGCATGTCATGGGTTTAACGTCTAGAGGATGCAGATCAGACTGATTAGATCACTGACTAGAGTGGATCAAATGGGTGAAATCCCTAGAGGGAACACTGATGTTGGGGCTAATGCATGGTTAACTATCATATTGTTGTTAAATGGAATGTTAAATTAGGTGGAATGATTCCACCGAGATGTGGCAGCCCAGGAAAGAGTTCAGATGTATAATGGATGGTTAAGTGAAGTGGATGGAGAATTAGATGGGGTCGACTCGATGTCTACGATGATGTTGGGATTGAGCCTCAAAGAAACCTCCTACGTATCCATGTGGCTGGGAATCAATGTCCACGTAGTTTAGGATGATGGAAAACTTGAGGAGGTGACCTGAGAATGGACGCATGGATGGTATCTGGAGGAGATAAAGCCTCCAGGTTGGGTCATGACCATCACGAAACACATAGTCTCAAGGAAGATATCAGGATGAGACATGAGTGATGAGATTGAACCTCGGGGATTCTTCCTACATATCCTTGTAAAATGGAATCAAATTCCACATAGTTCATCTGAAGACGGATTATTGTCAATTTGGGAATTTAATGGCTTACTGTCGAATAGGGCTAACAATGAATTACTATTGGGTGATGGTCACAATAGATTATTACTGGTTGGAGGTCACAACAGCTTACCATTGGATGGGGGTCGCAAAATATTACTGCTAGATGGGGGTCGCAATAGCTTACCACTGGATGCTGTTGCAACAGCTTACCACTGGATAGAGGTCACAACAACATTCCAGTAGATTGGGTTGTAATGACTTACCATTGGATGGGGTTCGCAACAGATTACTGCTAGATGGGGGTCGCAATGACTTCATACAATATAGGGTTGAATCTCAGTGAGGCTTCCAATGTACCTTTTCTTGGAGAGGATCATATCCCATAAAGTTTGATGGGTTACAGTTTAACGTCTCGTATGACAAAAAGAGGGCGTACAGTTTAATGTCATGTAGGACCAGAAAAGTGTTGGGAATGAACCTCATGGGGGATACCTACGTACCCTGACATGGAAAGGATTAATTCCCACATAATTGAAGTAGATTGGTAACTAAAATGAAGGGGTTCAGAACCAATGGGTGGTGGGCTTGATCCTCAGGGAGGCTTCCTATGTACCTTTCCCTGAAAAGGATCAAATTCCACATACTTTAGGTTCGGTGTCTGGGACATACACTCTAGGCTACAAAGACAAGATTTCATGGTCGATGCTAACTCAAATCCCATGTGATACATGCTCGATGTGAGAATCAAGAGGTAGCAGAGTCGGGATGATCATGTCATTAATGCAAAATATGTGGTAATTGGAGCGGGGTTTGCACTTATTTAGCATCCCAAAGCAGAAACTGGGACTTACTCAAGGTCTGTGGCCCAGGGTGATAGAGATTGGGACATACTCTGGGGTAGAGGAATGGGTGGTGACAAATCCCAAAGGGATAGGGATTTGGAACTGAGGAAAATAAGAGTAGTAGGGGTGCCACATCATAAAAAAAGCTAGGGGATTACACCTAGGCGGTTGCCCTTTCGCCGTGGACAGACAATGATCTGATAAAGAGGATCTCATTCCATGTGAGGAATGATCACACTCTTGTGAAGACTAGTGGGTATATAGAATTTCTGAGACATAGCACCCCATGTGTAATGCTTTGGGAAAGGCCATAGTTTAATGTCATGTGCTGAGGATGATGGCCCTTGGCATTTTAATTCCATCCAACTCGGACAAGGGGGGGTTCACTCTGCATCCCTAGGACATACATAACAGATACGTCACACCCCTAGGGGAAGGGGAGGAATCAGTAATGCCATGGTGATGGAGTGTTATGTTTTGATCCTTTGAGGGGTACACGTAAGCGTGGCTATGTGAAAAATAAATACTCGTTAGTGTGCCAATGTGAAGAAGCCTGAGGTTAAACAACACAATGGGATGCATCGCCCAAGGGACATTGTAATCGCTTCATGAAAACATGATGAGATGCACTAAAAGAGACCACGTGAAACGTGTGTAGTGCGAATAATATGGGATCTGACATGGTTCCTTTAGGGGAGGACAACACATGTAGAATGCGTAATTGAATAGGTTGGGAAAAATATGGAAGGTCTGTGCGCAAGATGGAAGGGTTGTGTGAAAGAGAGTAGGGATGCACGAATGATGGTAGGGTTGTGCGCAAGATGGAAGGGCTACGCGCAAGATGGAAGGGTTGCATGCGTGATAGTAAGGATTCAAACAAGATGTTAGAGGTTGCACACAAGTGGAAGGGTTGCATGGAAGATATAAGGGTTGCGCGCAATATGGAAGGGGATGCGCACAAGAGAGGTATGATGTAGAGGAAACTTGCATGGAAACGAGGTATCTTGTGTTCAAATGGAATGGGGAAAATGAAATTAATGAGAATCATTCCCAAGAGGTTCCACCCTAAGGAAGACCCGTGGGGGACCCATCATGCAAAATCCATTACCTGAAGGCTAGGTTGTTTTTCATGCGGTTATGGAAGCGGTAGTTTTCACGCATCAGAGCATCGTTTCGTCTTCTCCCCCCCTCGTCCCCCAAGAGCAGGGGGGATGTTTTGTTTTATAAATGAAGTCCTCCGAGTGGCGTGGAATTTGGAGTGGCACACAAACATGTGGTGAACATCGGATTGGGTGTACAATGGGGCGTTGCACACAACAGCATTCTCGACGGTGCATTGTGTATGCAAATGGGGCGTTGCGCGGTAGCTCGCCCTTGAAGGCGCATTCTGTGCGCAAAGGGGCATTGTGGGAAAAGGGGCGATACGTGAAACCACACGCTTGATCTTGCATGGGGCACATAAATGAGAGCGGAATGGATTCCCGCCCTTGATGTTGTATTGGCCATGCATGATTTTGCGCACCAGGGGCCGCATGCGCACACCCACTAAATCTAGAATTTTGCTACCAAACTGGTCCTGTAATCTTCTCTTCCTCTCCCAGGTTCCTTCTCTTTCTCATTATCCTCTTGATGCTTGTCTTCTCTGAATTTTGGTGTCAACACATGTGAAGCAATCATAAGCCCACTGTTGTTGACTTGGTGTTCCATTCTTGTCCGTGGAACCCATTACAACTATGTTTGACTAATATTTGAGGTCGGTGGTTCCATCATTAGAATATTGAAATGAAAAATATTTATATAGATTTATAAGAAAATATGAATGAATAGGAATGACCGATTTGTGTGTGTGGAGAAGGGATTTGAAATAAAACTATTTCCCCATTGTTTTAGTAATAAGAAATGTTTTTTTTTCAGATAATTGTGAAATTTAATTAGGAAATTTTTTTAGACATGTTATTTCATAAAATACTGGGAAGAGGTTTCACATTTTATTCTTTGGGTACTTATGTGGGAGGTGTAGTATTAGGCCTCATACTTTGATACAGTCAACAGTTCTACTCATAGGGTTTTCCTCTACTCTCAAGGCCCATTTTCTAGGAAAATTGTATAATTGTTGGTAGGTTCACATTATGGGGTTTTCTTCTTCCCTATAAATTCAATGCATATGTCTACAGTCTTGTTGTGCTCTATTTGATATGTCTAGATACAATTTTCCCAATAAGCATGACATATATTGATCTATGGAATGGTTTTAACATTCATTGTTGTGTACTATTTTAAAATGTACTACCATGGATTTGATATGACAAGTGGTATCAAATTTGACTTGATTTTTATGATTTTATGTATATGAAATTATTTGAAACTATTTTACCTATTTTATTTTGAAAATGTGAAAATGGGGAAAATAAAATTTTTTCGATGATTTTGATATAACAATTTTTTATTTGTTATTGTTGCATATTTTTTCTTTGAAGTTGAACATGTTTTTATTCTTATATAGAGACATGTAATAGAACAAATGGGAGGGATCCTACTAATAAGTATTAGCTCACAACATGTGCACCACATTAGCAATGAATAGAATATTCAATGTATTTTAATATAGGGAATGAAAATGATCCGAAGGTAGGTGAAATGTTTTGGTCAACTTATTTAGGGCATTTGGTGGTAGGATGGATTGTGTTTCCCACACTATGAAATGGAGTATCTCTTTTTGTTTTGGATTCCCTTATTATTGGACATGACTCATCAAAATTATTTAACAATGGTTTAATTTTATCATTTATGTTGTTCCCTTTTTAGTATGAACTATTTTTTATTGCACTATTTGTTATTTCGATTGTGTATATTTATATATGTCATTTTTCTTGCATCATGTTGTGTAAAATTATTGCAAATTTTTATTGTTGATTCCACAATGATAGATTTCAACCCATGTGGTTCATTGACACCATCATGTATGTGGACATTCAGGTCGAGTACCAGTTATAGAGGGTATATAGGTTGGGTTCTTAATAAACTAGCACTCTATTGATCCCACTGTAACACCGAAACCTTTTTTAAAATAATTTCCTTCTATTTAGTTTAATCTTTCTGATATTTTTTATATCATGAAACACAAAAAAAAAATTTTTATATTAAATATCTGTGTTTTAATTTAGTTATAGATTAAACTATATTATCAAGAACTACACAAAAAATAATGTTTAACATTATCTACATGGAACACCGAGGGTAGTGTACATTACACACAAGATTGACATTCCTTGATGTCTTATGTAACATGCATAACCGAGTGTAACCAAACTATAATATGTTATTAAAAATATTATTGTTTAATATAATATGATATAACCTAGATTATAAGTTAACAGCTATGAATATGATTAATTGACTTATTAGATTACATGTTTGAATTCATTTCTTATAAATTAATTAGAAATGAATATATGAATGAATTGAATATAAAGGGAATGTTTTAATAGAAAATTATTTTTTGTTCACAAATCTATTTTATCCTTACAAATAAAATTAATTAAAATTAATGAGTGATATTTTTTTAATATATAATTTAGGTATAAAATTAACTATTTTTTATTCTTCATATATATTTCATAATAAAATATAAGAACAAACCCAATTTCCCACATAAAACACTATATTTTTATTATGGCACTTTTACTATCGTTTAAAGAAGAACCTATTTTAAATACAATTTTTTGTAGATTTTATAAAATATTATATGTCAAAATAAACTTAATATTTGAAATAAGAATATATAAATCAGGTTAGGGTGAATTCATTGTATTTTTTGGTAAAGTGTGATATTTTGGTGAATAGTGAAAAACCAGAACAATAATTCCAAAAAACTTTTTCATATTATTTATATTTATCGTAAAATTATATTTTTAATTAGTTTTAAAGTTTAATTAGATTTAATTTTTATCATATAATCCAATTTAGTTCATTTTAATCAATTTCACAATGAAATTTAATATTATAACATAGAAATATTCTGAATATTTTTACATTAAAAACATGCATTGTCATCTTATGTGTGGGAATATAGTTAAATTAATTTCCTCCACATATATGATATTAATTTAAAAAAATTGATTCCATATTTTTGATAAACAAAATTAAAAATGTATAATTTGTTCATATTATTTGGTCACTTACTCACATGTCTAAAACCATTTATTTTTTGCCATTATATTCTCTATAAACTTCCAATATCTCCTTGAATTCTTCAAATGAAGTAGAAATTTGGGAATAAATAATTTTAAGGAATTTATTTGATGGAAACCAAAAAGAAATAACTAAATAAGAGGTAACACCCTTCCTCAAGAAACATTATTTTATTTTATTTCTCCACCACCTCCAATAGCTTTCATGATTTATTATCCAAAAAAAACATAAATAGACTAATATGTTTTTATTCTATGGTTTAGAACTACAATTTCACACACTTCTATCAAGGTAAGGAATATACTGATTAAGGGTATGGTGAACTACCGCCTTGGAAAATGATGATTTTTCATTTTTCCTTTACCACCTTTCGTGGATGTATGTTATGATGGACATGTTGTTTATATATATTATTTATGATAAATTTAATTTATTAAATATTATTAAATTATTTTATAACACATATCATTATACTTTCCATTTTGTGTAATATAATAATTTCATTTGAGAAAATGTGGACTACCACCACATCAAAGTGATTTGTTTCATTCCCTTGAAAAATGAAATATATTATGATTGGATTTGGTGAAATTATATGATATCTATAACATGATAATAATATGTTAATTTTATTATATACATATATACATATATTTAATTTTCATTCTTTCTTTCAATACGATAATAAAACAGAAACAAGGCTCATGCGTACGTAATGCCTACCGTCTCTATGAATGATGTATGCCATTAAATACTTATATATTCTATTGATTATTCTAACACACATATAATGTGTAAAAATGATATTTAAATCATTTATTAAATTTTGGAAATAATTATATATTTATAAGTACCAAATATATAAATAATAAAGACACATATTAAAAACATAGCGAATATAACTCGAAGCATATCCTTGACATGAAATTTTTCTTAAGCAGGTAATATAATGTCATAATAAACTTACATATGGTATTAGATATATGAATATTATTCATTAGAAGATATGAAATAACTATATTGATTATAACTTAATTTTTTTTATGAATATAGTCAATACAAAAGATAAAATCATTTCATTGCACTTTTTATTTATATAAGATACATACCCTATACACCACACATTTATTTTTTATGGTAGATATACTAAACATTAATGTATTATATGACACTTATAATTAAATTTATAGTAATTTACATATCCATTTTTATTATCTTTCTTTAATAGAGTTTATGTTTTGAAATTTATCAAATTAGTAAAGTAATTTTGTCTCAATTTCCATTCATTGTGACCCATGCCATGTCTTGCATCTATAATTTTTTAGGAGGTGTATATAATAAATTTCAAATTTTATGTTATTAATATCTTAATTATTATTATATTTTGAACTTTATTTATTTAAATTTTCTTGAAATTGGAATTTTTATTCTATTTTATCAATTGGTAAGAGTTTATTGAAACAATCTCATTGCATTTCAACATTGTTTATGTTTATTATTCATTTTATGAAAAATTATAATCCATATCTCTAGAATAATGTTTAATTTTATTATCCTATATTTATTAAATATATATTCATACGTAGATAAAATTTTACCACTCTTTCATACTTATTATATTTAATAAAAAAATTTGGAAAAATATAATTTTATTTCCCTTTTCTAAAAAAATATGATTTATTTGAAAAACCATATTTAAAAAAAAAAATTCAAATTATAATTAATGATCATTTTTTAAGTAAAAATTATTTTAAAATGTTTAATTGTTTTCAATGCTTACTTTATATGTTTTTAAAAGGATGTTTCCAATGAAATGGATTTCAATAGTTTTAATGCTTCTTCATATTTTTGGAATTTATTTATATGGAAAATGGTTTTCAAAATTGTTTCATTATTATTTAATAAGTACTCAATGAAACTGTTTTTTAAAATATTATCAATGTTTTTTTAGATGTTTTCAAGTAAAATCTATTTTTAAATTTTTTTCATCTTCATTCATAAGTTTTCAGGTAAAAAGGTTTTAAAAATGTTTTCAAGCTTTCTTTATATGTTTTCAAGGTATTTTCAAATAATTGGTTTTCAAAAAAAATTAATATTTTTTTATATTTTTTCAATGTATTATATATTAAAATATTTTAAAAAAATTCAAGCGTCCATTATATGTTTTCATGAATTTTTCAACAGAAAATTTTTTAAAAATGTTTTCAAAGAATGATTTAAAAGTTTCATGTTTAATTTCTTGAAATTGGTTTTTAAAAAATTTAATGTTTTGATTATAAATTTTAAGAAAAAAATATAATTTCCTCAACAAATGTTTTATAGAATCCTTTCAATTTTTCCCATCTTTGATGACATTCATTGGGGTTACTCATGAATTTATAAGGAAATGATTCAATGTTACCATTCATATTCATTCCCTTAATGGATTATGATTTTATGGAATGATGTTTATGAAAGATGTTTCCATTTCACGAGTGTTATTATTTGGAAACTATGTTCATTGCATTGTTTATTCTTTTTATGAAATGTTTATGTAACCTACATCTTTTTTCAGATGTTATTATTTGAATACATGTTTCTGATACCCATTTAATTTATCGGTTATGATATGAATTTTTAATTATATTTTGGGACATATATATATGATTTAATTATGAAATGGGTGGAACCAATATCCCTCTACAATGAATTTGGTAAATATTTATATCTTATGGGATATATTAATGTGGTCTTAAGAGTGAACATTGACTATTAATTTGGTCATTGGAGTGAAAATGACAACAAAATATGGTATGAAGAGTGAACTCGTGCTACTAATATGGACATGGGAGTGAACCATGACTACCAAGATAGTATGGGGAGTGAAACCATACTACCTATATGACCTTGTATGTGATAACTTTACTAATATGAAAATCATATTATATACTAATTTTTCTACCAAAATTCCATGATTTATTCCTATTGTATGAATTCATGTATTATGTTATTTATTTAATTATTAATCATGACTTGTGAACTACCATTAATTATTCCATTATTCATGGTTATAATCATTGATATATATAGTATGATATTAAAATGTTATTATCATGTTCCCATACCCCTATTCTCATGTTTATAATTACATGTCTTTATTTTTTAACCATATTGATCGCCTTTGTTCACCCATTTTATTGATTCATTCCATATATTTTGAAGATATTTAATATGTTTTATGTTTTTATAAAGGCTTATAGTCAAGAAGAAATTATTGGGAGATAATGTAGTTCACTTATGTATTAGTGTTTATGTTTCCATGTTTTCAAAGGCTCTATACTAGTATTGTCTTTGGGTATCTATTTGTGTAATGTTTTAAGTATGAAAATAAATGGTCTATATAGTTTGTATTAGAGTGATGTATTTTTGAAAATTTGTATACTAGGATGATATTAATTTTTATTGAACCCTAGGAATATTTCAATGGGTATTTCTAGGTTTATATCTAAGGATATGTATAAGGATTAATTAACACTTATGAAAATGTCTGGGAATTTTGGAAAAGGATAAAGTGAGTGGTTTCCTAGAAAAACATCCCAATTTGGATACTACAAGTGTGTGTGGCTCTATTTTAGATCTTCCTTGGAGAAGTATCTCTAAAACCAGCTGTTGTTCTTGACTCGATGTAACCTGGTACATGATAATGGGTCTTACTATACACCAATTTTGAGACTCCAAGAGGATATTATTTGAAAATTCACAAATGTTTTATGAAAAATCATGAAGTATTTTAATAGAATATGACTATGGATTATCTAAGATAAACTGAAGGTTTCATCAATGAAAAAGTAGGTGTCATAATTTATATGTCCATGAAATCATTTTTCAGGATTATACAGTTTTCTTCTATGATAGTTTTTTCTCAACTCGTTCTTTTTTGTTAAAGTAAATGGAGATAACATGAATGGTCAAGGTTAATAATGAAATTTTTAGTTGTTAAAATAATTAGAATTATGAAAATTTATTTCCCTGGTAGAAATATCATAATGATAATTAGGAATATAGTATGTGAATTGGTTACTATTCTGATGATAAATAGTATGCATATGAAATGTTAATGTTATTTGATGTTATTTTAGTATTTTTTACACAAATAATAAGTTTCATGATTATATTGAGGTTGAGAAACCTTAATAAATTATTCATATTTAATATTCTAAGAAAAATATTTTATGGAGTAAGTTAATAATGCATGAGTATTAGTTTAACATTAATGTTGGATGAATAAAGTATTTCTATGTTGGAATTCAAATATTATGAATCATGAAATATATACGTTTTTTCATTATAAGTGTTAATTAAGGATTGAATGTAATATGTTGAATAGTGATGATGACATAGAAAAGTGATATTTTTCTTAAGGGAAAGTAACCCTTACTGTGATCAAGATATTGAGAAAATTGTTATCAAAGTGGATAAAGAGGTAATTGATTTTGATAAATTAAATGGGATAGAACTAATTACCCAAGTTCATATTAATAATTTTTTGAAAAATTGTTAGTGTAATTATGGATAATGTCTAAATTTTATATGATTTAAAGAATATATCTAGTTATCATTATAATAAAAACCATACCTGTTTAGAAAAAGTATTTATGGTAATTCAGTTTATTACAATTTATCAAGAGAATGTTCAATAAGGGTATTCACGTAATTGGAATGTGATAACCAAATCCTACCAATTTATATAATGTAGACGAATATTATGAATATTAAGTGTCATTGTTTTTATTATTTTTAATTTTTTTTGTTTTGTATGGTGATAAGGTTAACCATTTATAAGATATTTATGTAAAACTTTCGATGATGTTTTTGAGATTAAAATATCTTCTCACCATATTAAGTTTTATACATATTGGATAACCTTCTCCAAATTTTTTTGTTATGTTAGCTAATGAAAAATGTGGTAAAATATCATGGATCTCAGGATATAATGTAATTTTGGAATGAAAAATTAACATTCATTTTTTGAGAAAGAGGATAAATGGAAATTGGTCAAGTAATGACCCAATTCTGAGATTTTATATAAAAAAGGGAATGAAATAAATTAAATATAACATCTCATGAAAAAATTTCATCTTAGGGAAATAATCTTGAAATAAAAAAGGTTATCCTTTTATCTTTTTTTCTAATGAATCAAATAGTCCCATAGATAATTGCATAATTATGGGTTTTTTATTATTAACATTCCCATAACAAAGTTTCTATCAGTCTCCCCAGAACATTGTAGTTATAATTCTACTACATGTATATATTTTAACGTTTACATATGTTCTCATACGTGGAATCTTAAAAAAAATTTACTTGAGGTAACTATTATGGTTCCAACATCATTTTATTAATCGATGGTTAATATTGTTTTTTATGATGTGAGTTTATATTAAATGAACATAAAATTGTTTACCATTTATAAAACAGAATAATTTCAAGGGTTAATTTTATTTGGTGGTGGTATAATTAATCACCTTGAGATATTTTGAAATATTTTTTTCAAATTAATTTACAATTTTTCATATTTTTCATTTCATGAAACACTGACCACTATTTTTTATATTAAATCTATATGATTCTTTAAATTATACACAATAAAAGGTTATCATTAACTAGATGAGACTTATTGTTTATCAACATCTACATGGATCACCAAAGATAGTGTATATTACATGCAATATTTACTTTCTTCGATGGATTTCATTACACGCACGACCAAGTGTTAGAAAACTATAATATGTTTTTATAAATATTATTATTTATTCTAATAAGATATAACATACTAATTATGTCAATGATTATGAATATAATTCAATAACTTATAATAATTCATTGTTTAGTTCATTAGTTACAAATGACTTATAAATGAAGATAAGAACAAAGTGAATATAAATGGAATGTTTTTTAGAAAACTGTTTTTATACTCACGTAACAACATTATCCTAATAAAATAAAATAATTACAATTAGTTATTGATGTTAATGTAATATACATATATATATATTATATCCAATAAAATATTTTTTATATTCATAAAATTTATTTTTAGAACATAAATAAGAACAAACACAATTTTACACATAATAACATATATTTTTATTAAGGAACTTCTATCACCTTTTAATGGAGAATTTATTTAAAATCCAATTATTTGAACTTTATAAAGATTATATGTCCAAATATAATTATTTTTTATAACTGTATCATCAAATTTTTTTTAGGGTGAATTCTTGTTATTAAACTATAAAGTTTAATATTTTGATGAATAATGAAAAATATTTATTTTTAATTCAGAAGTTAATTTTTATATAATTTATTAACTTGGAAGAAATATATTTTTAATTTGTTTTAAAGATTAATAAAATTAAATAATTATAATACGATCAAATTTATATCTTTGTAATCATATTCATTTATAAATTGAATATAAAAACATAGAAAATTATTAAAGGCATTTAATTCAAAAAATGTATTGTCATCCTCTCTGCAATATTGAATTTTAATTAATTTTGGAAAATTATATCATTATAATTTTGAAAATGTGATTCCATATTTAGAATATAAATAATTTATAATAAATTGAATTTTTTTTACCAAAGGTATTATTGAAAGTAATTAATATTAATTAAAAGGATTAAGGAAAAATTAAGCTTTATATGGCAGTAAACATTAAACTTAAGTGCCCAAATGAGCTAGAAAATTTTCCAACACCCATTATCTAGAAATTTATATTAAAAGAACCTTTAATTATTGTGTTTTTTGTTTTTAATGACTTTATTTTCGAAAAAACGTGGGTACGCCTAACTAGTTTTTAAAAATAAAAAGTGGGTCATTTCCCACCACTATAAAAGTTCCCCACCACTCCCACTTCCTCACTCCTATCAAAACATTTAGTATTAGAAAAAATCTAACCAATACACTTCAACACATCCCTTAATTTATCCTTCAATCCTATATTTGGGAATAAATCAATCCATTGAATCCCATTGGTGAAAAACAAAAATATTTACCCAAAGAATAGGTAACATCCTTCCTCACATTCATTTATTTTATTTTCAATATCCACAGACTTCAATATAATTATTATATCCTTATAAGACAACACCAATATACTCAATTTACATATATTTTTTAATTACAAGGATTTCTACCTATACATACACACAATTCCATCTAATGAGTAACTAACATATTGTTTATCTATAGGGAAAATTACCACCTTATGTAACAATTATTGATAATATCTCTTTTACAACCATTCATGGTTATGAAGGATGATGAAATGATTTTTTATACAATATATATGATACATATTATGTCTTAAATATTTTTTAATTATTTTAAAACACATATCAATTTACTTTCCATTTTTTGTAAATATGATTAATTCATTTGAGGATGTGTGGACTACAACCCTATCAAAAATAACTGATTCGTTCACAAACTACATGAAATACATTAAAGAATGTATTACTGAACTTATTTGATATATAAAACATGATAATACTAATAATATTATATTATAAACAAATATTTTTCTATTATTTTATTTCATTTAATAAGAAAATAAAATTAAAACAATGTTCATTTGTATGTACGGTCTACTATTTCCCTAAATAGTGTATTACATTTCATAATTATATATTATATAGATTATTATTATAAGGACCCAACTATAAAAATTACGTAATCTTGGGTTAATTCAGAAATATTAATTTATATTATATTAATGACCTTTTCATGTTTATTTATTTAAAGAATTAGGTTATAAATATTACAATGCAAAACCATATAATAAATAAGTGAACACTTACAATAGTATCCATATGATTGATAACACAAAATGTTTTAAAAATAAAAATTATTTCTTTTCATGTTTAATCATCATAACTTCTCCATGATTACATCCTCGACTCTATTCTCTGTTAAATACTATGAATAAAACATTTGAACATTTTGGTGAGTACAAAAAGCTTATTAAGGGAAATAAAGAAAGAAAATAACTTGTCAATTGAAAATATAGTAACCCATTTAATATTATTTGGGTTAATGAAACAAAACCCTCTCATATGAATAACACTCATAATTTTTTCTCAATGAAAAAATATTATAACAATTTTGAGAAATTGAAACCCCTTTAGGTGACATAGAGCATAATATACATGAAACCTTATCAAACAAATTTCAATTAAAATAACCACATGGATGACTTCCAAAATTATTATTACCAATTGAATTGGTTAACTATAATGAGGATCAAAATTTATATAAGATATATCTAGCTCACTTGTGACCTGTAATGGAGATCATCCTTTCATATAATCTATAATGGGATCACCCATGAGCTATAAAGGCGGTCAGACATTTATATAATGTTTATCAGCATCAACCGTGAGTTTTAATAGGGTTCAACCATTCATATAATCTATATCGGCTTCACCTATTTTAAATAATTTTCAAGTACCATTTGATGAATAAAACACAGTCATCACAAAACCCATTAAAAACACTTCTATTTCCATATGAAAAACATTTTCGTAAAAAATACCACTTTCATTTATGAAACAATGTTCAGTACCAAGATACCCAAAAAAGAAAATAAGGGATTCCTTTATTCTTAAAATACGTTAAGGCATATAAGGGAAACCATATATCCAATAATGGTTTTGATTACGGAGAATTCATTGTGGTTGTATAGAAGAAAAACATTTCATTTTTCATCTTGTAAGAAAAGTAAAATGATTCATATAAAAATATTTAGTTGTAAGATATTGAATAAAAAACAATATAGACATAAAATGTACTATATAATCCTTTTATATCTTTATAAATAAATATGTTAATTAATATCATGATGAAAAAAAGTTGATAATTATATATTAAAATGTTCTATGAGTCCCATACCACATTGGAAATTAAAATATTAATCTACATTAATTACTAAATTTACCAAAACATTAAATAAAATAATTATATATATAATACTAATATGAAATCTCATAGAGTAAGTTTATACAAATTATTAAATAATAATGTTGAATACTATTAATAAATGAATTAGTGAAAAGAGATTGAGACGAAATCCCTTACCTTGAGTCCAACTTCTCTCATAAATTATTTATCTTCCTGGATAATAAAGTTTAAGTTCATTATTTACCCTCTTAAAAACCACTGTAAATTTTATTATTATTTTTATATGAATATTATTTTTTCATGAAAATTACATAATTATTTATCTCCACATTAGGAGTTTCATTGATATTTTATGCATGAGTCGAAAATGGAATTGGTATGATGTCTATAGTCCGTGTCAACATAAGCCAATAATCTCTATAGTAAAATTAAAATAATAATTTTGACTTTTTTAATATAAATTATACCTTTAAATACATTCATTAAATTGGGTTATGAAAAATGAATAGTATTGCAATCATGGAGATGGTAAGTCATACATACACATGGGTTACATTTTCCACTTTTCATTGACTATTATTAAAAGAAGAGATGTATTATTTTATCATTAAATAATTTTCATAATATCATTAATATAATTTTATTCATTTTATTCATTTTATTCATTTTTATATACTTATATATATATATATCATACAAGTGATATCATGAATAAAAATGAATCACATCGATTCATGGAGGTGATAGTGTTCACGTACGCACGAACAATGTTATTGATTTTAAATGCATCAAAAGTAAAAACATAATTGATATATTTTTATCTTATAATGAGTAATATGTAGTTAATATTATATATTAACATTTCATTACATCATTAAAAAAATTTAATGATGCCGATGAAAAATTAAATATATTGGTTCGTGAGGCGGTAGTCTGCCGTATGAATGAAGAAAATGTTCATTTAAAATATGATGCAATTGGAGAAGTATTCAGGTGATGATTTTATCATAATTACATCTTAGTACATTAATTATACTTGATATATTATTTCATCATGTATCAATTGTTTTCATGAAGTGGGGGAAATAATTATAAAGATATACTTATAAAAACAGTACCTCCTCGTTGGTTGATCACCTTTGATGAACAAATTGACACCTCTAATGAGGGTGTTCTATTATAATAAGGACACTTGAACCTGTAGAGTCATAATATAAAGGGTTTTGGGAAGATAAAGGGTAAAAAATGGTTTCTGGTATGTGGGTATTAGAGAAGAATGGGTACCTCTTCTAAGAGAGGGGAGGGGTACACTTGTAAACTCTTAAAAATATTAAATTCATATATAATAATTTTTTAATTAGAAAAGACTCCAACTTGAGTTATGTTGAATTTAATATTAGACAGGTTATAAATCCTCTCATTTAAAAAATTTTATACATGTATTGATTATATTTTAAAAATTATCATTTTGGATTACCCTTAATTAATCTATTTTAATTTTAATTGTGGTAACATAATTTATATTAAGAGGCTAAAAAATTTACTAATATGGGTTACATTTTCTATAAATGGATAATTTATGAAATTTTATACCTTATCATATTCGTTTATAATTATTAAGGATATTTATGATTTTTAAATTATTAATAATATATTTTTTTATAAAATATCAATATTGTCAATTTTACACTATTAATTTCATTAAATTTAAATAAAATAAAAACAAAGCAATAACTTTGAAAACACCATTTAATAGACATATAATATGTCATATTAAACTAAAAAAATTGTATATTTACCTAATTAACTCAATTTATATTTATTTTAATATTTTTCATATCATTGATTTGAAATTTATATTAATACAATAATTATTATATCACTGTTTTGTCAGTATTTATTGTATTTATTTAATATTTAAAAATTATAAAAAATTTCTCACGAAATAAATAATTTCATTCTCTTTATTTAGAATATTTATTACCAAATTTTTGTCATATTTTTCACTATGTTAACAATTTTATATTTATAAGAAATAAGAGGGTGACATGTTGTCACTATATTTTGTTTAATAATTATTAATATCACTTTCATTGAAAAAAACTACATTAAATGATTAAATTATAATACATAGTTGTTGAGGGTATACTATTATGCATACAGTAATATTTGTTAATGTTTGAGGTTTATTTTATGTTCCTTATCATATTTTTTATTATCCTAATTTACCAGATTTACCTTTAACAGTGGTAAATAAAAATTATCTAAGATACTATTCATAAAATCAAAAAACTAAAATAAAACAATTTATATAATTTTGACACACAGATTCCAAATATGTAATCCATTTTTTTAATTTTTGTTTACAAAAAATTAGTAAATAATTAAATATTAATCCCTATTTTCAAAATGAAAAAACAATTTTTCAAAAGAAAAATCTATCAATATATTGACTTGTGTTTATATCTAATTTTAATGTGAAATTAATTAAAATTAACAAAATTTTATTAAATGATAAAATCATAATTTAATTGTATATAAAAACCAATTAAAAAGATAATCTAACAATATAAATAAATTAGATGAAAAAACTATTTTGAAATAAACTGCATTATTTTTCACTATTAATTAAAATATGAATGGTATCACAAAAATACAAAAAATAAACCAAACTAATGTTTTATTTAAATATCTCAATAATGAAATTTATATTGACAAATAGAACTTAAAAAAGTGTCAAAATTTATATTAAAAATTGGTTCGCCACCAAAATATGGTAAAACTTCCTTTTTGAAAAATACTCATTTTATCCATAAAAATTATTTATCTTATATAATATCAAATAATATGAACATTAATAATGAGATTTAATTTCTATTCAATTAATATAATTGAAAAATATTTATTTTATTATATAATTAACACAATTATTCATTTTTAAATAGTTTTTCTTAAAAACATATCCTTTTTATTAAAATGGTTTTTATTTTAATTTCTAATTAATATTAAAACCACTAAAAAATATATAAATATGTAGAAACCAACATTTTATATTTTAGTCTACTATTTTCATTCCAACTATTCTAACAGCTATTAGATAACTACCATATTTATAGTATATTATTTTTCATTATAACTCAGTCCTATGTGTGACATAATATTTTAGAGAAACCCATTGTTGCATGTCATGTACGTTATTGGTCATATCATCCCTATTAAGGTAAGATTACTGTATTATTCATAAATATTAATAAATTAGAGAATTATTATTAAGTAATTACGTATGATTATTTAATTATAATTAAAAAATAATGATTATACATGTTATTTATATCATGGAGTACATTGTTTAAATTAATATATATGTATAATGACCAAAGATATAATAGATTAGGACATATGCTAATAACAAAGAGAATATTACCTGAAGCATAACCTTAATAGAAAATTATTTTTAATAGGGTATTATAATGTCAAAATAAAACCATATATGGTATTAGATATTAAAATATTATTAAGTAATATTATTATTATAAACATAAATTTATTATACTGGAATATTTTATGAGTACAAAGATATTCATGATGCATGAAAAGGGAAGTTCATCTCACTTTCTATTTCAATGAGATACATGCCTTATACGCCCCTCAGTTATTTTTTTGTGTTATATGTACTTATAATTAGTGTATTCTATGACAGTTATTATTAAACATATAGGTATTTAAAGATCTACATTTATTATATTTATTTCATGGTGTGTATGTTTCAAAAGCTATCAAATTGGTAAAGTAATTTTGTCTCAATTTTCCTTCATTGAGGAACAGGCGTTGTTATTCACAAATAATTATCCATAAGGTATATATACTACCATTGAATATTTAAATAATTAAGCTTCTTATAGTCATTATATTTTAGACATAATGTAATTTCCTTTTCCTAAATGGGAAGTATAGTTCAATGTTACCATGTTGTAAGAGTTTATTGGAATAATATCATCTCTTTTTGATATTTTTTATGTTTATGCATTCATTGATAAAATATTATGATCTATATCACAAGAACACTAATTCATTTTACAATCCTCAATTTTTTAATGATATATTCATTTATTAATCCCATTTACCACCCATTGATATATAATATAGTTAATAAAATGTATTTATTAAATATATGATTGTATTTCTGTCTTCGGTTGGAAATTTGTTTAATTATAAAAATGGTATTTAAAAAAATATTTAAATGATACCTAAAAATAAATTTCAAGAAAAACTATTTTAAAATATTTTATGGTTTTAAATTATTTTATTATAAGTAATAAAAATGTTTTTTTCAATGAAATGTATTTGAATGATTTCAAATCATCTTTATATGTTTTCAAATAATTTACAAGGAAAAATGTTCTTAAGATGTTACAATAAATCTTTTATAGGTTCTAAAGAAAAATTAATTTGAGAATATTCTTATGCTTATTTCATTTGTTTTCATATAATAGGGGTTTTAAAAAACAATTTTATTTCTTATCTTTTCATGTAAAAAGGTTTTGAAAACATTTTCAAGATTTTATTATCATTTTTCAAACTATTTTTAAAGAAGTTGTTCTCGAAAAAATTTCAATAATTATGTATATGTCTTCAAATAATTCTCATTGAAATTACTTTAAAAAAGTTTTAAAACATTCATTAAATGTTTTAATTATGTTTTCAAAGGAAACGCTTTTCTAATTTTTTCATATAATCCATTAAAGAAATTTCATGTTTATTTTCATGAAAAAAAAATTTAAATGGTTTTATATTTTTTAAAAAATAAAAAAAATTGATAATTTCATCAAGAATATTTTTTATAATGGATATTTCCAAATTATTTCTCTTCGATGATGACATCTATCGGTGTTAATCATTCCTTTATAGGGAAATGTTTCACTTTTCCATTCATATTATTTATCTGAATGGTTTTTGTTTTGATATCATGATACTTATGAAACTCATTTCTCTTTCATGGGATATATGATTTTGAAAACCTTTTCTTTTAATGAGGTTATACATTTGATTAAATGATTATGAAACATGTATCTTTTTCAATATGTTTTGATTTGATTACATATTTATGACACTGAATAAATTTCATTGGTTATGATATGGTTTTTAATGGTTATATAGATCAAGTATGTATGTATTCATTATGAAATAGGTGGTACCAATATCACCATCTAAATAATTGGTTATAGAAATATATCTCATGTTATAAACTAAGATTTACTTGGGAGTGAACCTTGACTACTACGTTGGACATGGGAGTGAACCATGATTACCAAGATTGTATGAGGACTGAGATCATGTTACTAAGATGTCCATAGAAGTGAAGTAAGAATACTAATATGGAATAAAGTGTAAAACCATACTAACAAGATGTACTTGGATGTGATACCTTGACGACTATAGAAATCATATTATATGCTTCTATGTCTTCAAATGTTCCATGTTTTCGTCCAATGTTATGATTTTATGGAACATGTTCATTATTTTATCATTAGTCATGTCTTATTAACTACCATAATTTATTCAATGATTCATGTTTATGATATTTGATATGCGAGGTGTGAACATATAATGGTATTATTATGTTTCCACACCCCTATGATCATGTTTATACTTACATGTATCCCATGTTTACCATTACTAATCATATGAGTTTATCCCTACTTATTATTCCTTCCCCTTTTTATGAAGATCTGTAGTGTTATTTATTTGTTTATGAAGGGTTATTTTCACGAAAAATCAATTGGGATATAATGTAACTCACTTTTGTAAGAGTTTTAATGTTTCCATGTTTACAAAGGCACTACCCAAGTATGGCCTTTGAGCGTCGTTTTGTGTATATTTTAAGGTAATATACTAAAGTTATGTAATATTAGGGTATGAAATGTGAGGGTATCTATACCCACATACCACAAAATCATAATCAGGTTATCATGGATTCAATATATATATGAGGTATTATTTATTTTTAATGATCTATGATATGGAACAAAACCTATCATGATTTTAATGGTAATTCATGGTCAATTTTCTTTCCCAAACTGATCCCAATATATAAAAAATTTATCTACTAAGGACGACTGAAATCATATGGAAGAGGATAAATTTACCCAATTCAATAATATGATATATTTTCTATAATTTTTTATAAAAACCTCCCATGGCCTATTTATTCCCTTGATATATCAATCACCTTTCACTGATATTTATGTGTACAAGGATCCATATCATGGGATCCTATGATAGGCGTATTAGATTTCAACTAAAAGATACGAATTGTTGTAGTCCAAATTTCTTTTGTGAGGTCTCATTTTGTTGCCTCGAGCATCAGTGGCTACGGTGTCAATCCAGTTCCTTAAGAAAACCATTTCATAGGTAAATAATCAGGTAGTTAATTTTTTTAATTAATTAATTATTATAAAAAAAATTCATTAACGTCTATTATTGCATAACCCATTTTAAGATGAGGCAACAATAAATATTGTAAAACCACACATGAAAACCCATATAAAAATTTATTAAATACCAAGGTATTGTACCTGTAATAACCTTATTTATATCTTTGGAATTCCATTTTAAATTCTAATATTCTGAAAAAACATACCAAGGTCATGAACATTCTTCTATGATTGGTACCTACCAGGGTCACAAACCAATATCCAAAATAATTTAAAGAAGTTGAAAAAATATGAAATATAATTAATAAATTAATTACCTAAATGAAAAAAACTCATTGAAAACCACAATTGGATCTCCTTCGTCACATGAATCATATGTAACAACACCCCAAAGTGTTATATCACATCCCATACCCTATACTAGCAAATAACACAAAAACATGTTCCAAATAAACATAAAATTTATTTTAGTTAAAAATGAATCCCTTGGGAAAATATATATCCTGTCATACTATTAGATATATATGAATGGATATTCCTAGACAATTTATTGGGATTTTCTCAAGCTAACATGAACAAAATCCCCATTAATAATGTCTTACTCCTCTATGAACTAGTATAATTATAATCAAAACTCTCAGTGAACATAATTAACTAGTAAAATATAAGGACGTGTTAGGAGTTATATGGAAGATAATACATGAATCAGATCACTAAAAAATATGTCAAAATACCCTCCCAAAACAAGGACTAGTGCTAAAATGTGAGGAGGTTGTCCCCTGCTATTCACACTATTATGATTTGGGTGAATCATTTGTTCATTTATATAATTTAATGTTGGTAGGTTAATTTATCATATTAATAATATCAATGTAAATTATATGGTGTGGTTTATCATGTGCAGATACAACCACTCAATACAGTATCAAGATATCTTGATTCCCCGGGATTCTTTTCCCATTTTATTTCACAAAAAAACACCCATGTGAGGTTCTGAAAATATAATAATTCTATTCAAAATCAAGATATCAAAAGTAATGATCCAATAAACTTAAAAACTCAAATTCACATTTTAATTTTAATTCCCTTAAAAACATAGGAAATTACATTTTGTAACTAGAATGAGTGATTCACATTGCTATTCTAGAAATTATTTTTGATTTTTTATATGAATTAGAGTTACTAAAATAATATATATTTCAATGATTGGTCTTAGTGTAACATTGATATTCCTGATGACATTCTCCAAAAATGGATAAATGAACATGGTAGTCTATGAGTATATCTCATTCCTTGGATATAATATTTTTGTAATAATATCTATTATGAATCTATTATTATGAAATTTTATTATAATTTGAATAGAGGTCCCTAGTTATGCCCACTATTACATATTTATGTTAATGAGAAGGATATTATTTGTCCAATATTGGGTCATAAAATCCCAATCAGATGAATGTGATGAATCTTTGTTTATCCACAAAACCATGTATGAAATATTCATTTCATTATTTTTTTGGTAAATTTTTTAGATTGAGCTTAGGAATCATTATTCCATTATTATATCACCCCAATATAGACATTTTATGATTAAAATGTATTGTTCTTTTACTCTTTAGTGTGTGTTTTCATATAAGAGCATTCAGGTGATCATGGTGGTCTCATGCTAGATTGAAATGAATTAATTTTGAGGTGTTATCCATGATGTCATTAATATAGTCTATCTAGGGGAAAATTAACTATATATGTCTCATTTTGTAATGTGATTGTCTACTTATAGATCTTGATGCAATTTTTTTAGTGAAATCGATATTGTATTGATAATTGTCGAAACTTATTTTGTGTAAAGATTGTTTTGTTCCTCTCAATTTAATACATTTATGTATATATTTATAAACAAATGTGGGAACTCATAGATTTGATGAGGGAATGAGGACCATAGATAATAATTGAATATTTTAGATGAATTATCTAGGGGATGAGATTCTATGTGGCATGTAGTCTCTAATAAGGTGAAATATTATATGAGATCGTGATATAAAGGATGAATTTACTAGACTATCAAATTAGAGGCCACTATGTACCCTATAGTGGGTTACTAATTACCCATGTAGGTATCTAGGGGTTTGTTTCCCCTATGCCATCCATTTGATAGAAGTTATAATTTCCCTGGGTAGATAGTATGCCACCCCTGTGGAAGGTCTTCCACCTAGTGGGTGGTAAGGTTTTCTCAGGTACCCATTTTGTTACAGGAACATCATTTGAAAAAGGTCATATCCTTCAATTCATTATCCATTTTTTATCCTAAATACCAAACATTATCATCCAATGGTATTTTGGGTAACTATTGTAAATATTTGGATCAATAATCACTTTATTCCACCCCTAATAATTATAGTTTAATTAATGCCCCTCTTAAAATACTATTTATGAGTTAGATTATTTTTGAAATTTTATTGGTCATTAAATATTGAATCATAACTTTTTAAATTAATGATATAAGATTTTGTAATTTTTTAGTTTTAATCAAAATCAGTTTTTATAGTTTACAATAAGAATGGATTGTGTATTTCTTCAAACATATAAGACATTTAAATGAGTTGGAATTGACTGAAATGCATGTGTTTTTTGACCACTTATTACATAATACATCATACCAATATATACATTTTAATTCCATGATGTATTTGAGAAATTAAAAATATACATGGGATAAATTCTGAAGCAAAATTTAAGATAATATTATGGGGTTTAGTAAACCAAATATAGGAGTTTTTTCACATTAAAGGATGAACATATTGAATTTTTATATAATGTGAAACATCATAGTTGTTTTGGATGGTTGGGTATGTAGCCACTGACCTACCGACGACCCGTCACCTTGGTTTTTAGAGGTGAAGCCCCAAATATCCCACTCATTCTTATCTATTGTCCACGTGGATCCATCTTATTAACATAATATTATATGCCATTCAAAAGGGGATATCCCTAGGGATATATATTGTGATTTAAGTTTTTTTCCGACATGTCTTGGTTTAGGTCTTCCCTATTATCTATTCTTCTATAATTTTTGGTTTCCATTGTTAGTATTTAGTTTTAAATTCCATCTTATCAATGGGGAACTTGATTATTGAGTTGGATCTTTTACTCTATATAGTAAGAAAAATTATTGAAATGTTGAATTCCTATCATAACTCATTTATAGTATGAATGTATGTCCCCATGAAGAAATTTTTATTATTTATCATCAAATTTAAATTGTTATAATTTTGGAGTTGATGAAATTCAATATTTATTTTTTGAATGTGGAGGTAAGGGGAATTCCATGGTTCAAATGTTTTTGATCTTTCATGGTTTCAGTCAATCAAATATGTCATTTCATTTTAATATAGTTATACTCTTTTATAATTTACTTGATAAATTAACTATAAATCATCAATTGAAGAATTTATTTATTCTTCTAGGGGACTATAAAAATATGAGGGTTATGGTGGCCTCTATATCTAATTCAAGAATTGTAATGGAATTGGAATATGTATCCCAACCATAGAATCAAATGGGAGACCATAAAAATTTATGTATTTTTTTCCTTTAAATAAGTACCTTACTTCATCTCATTATGTATGTAATAATGTGTACATTCATTCCAGCACTTTTTAAATTTTCCTACAAAATATTAAATATTTTAGTAATGGATATTAAAAAAATAAAATAATGAATAATTTACTTAAATATAATTAATTATATTAATCTATGTTTGTGATTTGTAATTTCAATATCAATTATATATGAATTTTTCTTTGACATATGATTTGGTGAAAATTAAATTTAATGTGTCAAAGGTATAAAAATTATTGTGGATCCTATGGTGTAAATAAGGGATATTGTTTTTTAATTTTTAGAACTATGTAAGTAGATGTATATAGGTTTTCATGGTGTTTTTTATTTGGACTAATAAATTATTTATGTTTTCAAAATAAAAAATTTGGAAATAGGGAATTGGATTCATTTAATTAAGTGGAAATAGAAATGTGGATTGATGGATTTTTTTTGGAATTTCATTTATGTTTTTCTAAAATAGTATATCAATTAAGATTTCAAATGTTAAATGGACCGTAATATTTGAAATAATTTTTGAATTATCATTTTGGTAATGATAAATGAATATTTTTAATGAAACTGTTAATGGAATCACTATATCATTATAATTTATATTTTTATTTGAAATTATTTATATCTATATATTTCCTTATTTACATGAAATGGTTAATCCTCAGGTGAACATGGAACCCCAATGGGATAAGTCTCAATGTTTAAACACTAGGTGAACATGCCCCCATGGTTGACATGAGTTTATTGTTTAATAATAGGTGAATACCTTCCCTAGGTGGATTCCTTGTTGATGGTAAAAACCATGGTAAAAATGGCCCCATGTGGACTCATGATAATATATTAATGTCATTGTGTACACTTCCCTCCATGTGGACACTTGGGCTCTATGTATGTATATATTAACATTGAAGTTTCTTATTTGGACTAAGGATGGGTGAATTACCCATTTTTTAGATGGTTGGAATTTTCATCACAATGTAATCACAGTAATCTTAATTGTGGTAGAAGATGTAATTTAATGTACCAATGGGGAACTCAGCCACTTTATTTGAAAATTATAAACATATATTTAATTAGAGTTGTAATGATTTTTTGGTATCTTTTTATATTGAGAACATCTTCATGACATTTATTTTCAAAATTTTATTTTCGTCATGAAATTTATGATGTCCTACTAAATCCTACTCACTAACTAAAAAATCCAACATAGTCATTGGGTACCCATGAATCCCTCAATTTTCACAGGAATCGATCTGGCTACAAACGGGGATGGATGATTCAATAAGATTTTCCAACCTAGGATTGGATATTAGATGACATGAGGCTTAAATATTGAATAAATACCTCTAACAATTTTATTGGATTTAGTTTATTCATCCACTATATCTATTTATATGATTCAACAATGGTCAATCATTCATGTATTCTATAATTTCTTCATTACTATTCTTCCTCATGTTTAGATTATTTGTAATATTTATAAAAAACATGATGTTTTGGATTTTTATGAAAAAAATTTATAATTTTTTTATTTTTAGAAAACTATAAAATTTGTTATAGTATCATTGTTTTACATTCATAGACCCATATTATAAAAAAATAATATTTTTAATACCATGAGTTGCATTTGATTACATGCGATGAATCAGGTCGAGGAACTAGTCAACCAAACTACGGAACAATATGTTACAATGTGATATTATATAAATATTATATCATTAATATAGATTTTATAATATAGTATCTAATATATATATAATTTTATTAGAGACTATGATCAATACTAGATGGTTATTCATGAACACTAGTTTTGGTGGGAATCCTAGATTTTTAGGGGTATAAGAATTTTTTTTCATTATATTATTTTATGATTGATTTTATTTTTACCCTAGGGGATTCACCTGATGTTTGAGTTGTGTGATTCATTGGATACTACCTCATGGGTCATTAAAAATAATTTATCGGTTGGATTTAACTATTTGATTATATTGAAAAGACACATTAGATATGTTTTGATTTTTAATGTATTATATTTAATGTAAAGACCCAGAAATTTGAAGGAAATTTTTTTATTAATTTTATTTGGAATTTTACAAGATCACATTTTCTGACGGCACCTGATTCCGAAGCCCGGTGTTCCCGGAATCATTTCCTGAAGTTTAGCTTGGGTACGTTCAGTGAACGAACATACGGGTTTTTCTAACTTTTGATCCGGTGCTCGGAATCGAATTCCGAGGGCACCGATGGAATCACAACACCGGTAATTTCTTAGAATCATCTTTTCCGGATTTGCGTTTGCTCGGCTGTGGTTTTTAAATTTTCGGGTTAAGAAAATTAATAAAATAAAATGGTGCGACCAATTTATTTTTATTTCATGTTGTTTAACCTAAGTTAAAGAGGTTAAAGTGGGACCCAAAATATCCTACACCACTAGGTTGGATATTTTTGGGGTGCGGCCCACACGATCCCCACTATTTCTTTCAACCTTTTCAACCCCCCTCCTTTAATTAAGTAACGCACCCGCACCCCCCTTTTTAATGAAGTCAACCCTTGTGTTTATTCTGATAATAAACGCCTCATTAATTTGGTGGTTTAAACGTTTCTATTAATTCATTTAATTGATGGTTTCAATTTTTTTTAATTTCAAATCGTTGGATTGTGTGTTAATAAAATAAGATAACCCTTATTTTATTAAAGTGGTTTGGTTGTGAGAGGCTTGGGAGAATTCGCTTAGGTTATTGAAGTTTGTCCTCCTCGATGAAGAACACAAAGAACGCGAAGAACTCCGACCTCCGACGAAGGTCGACAAGAACGCTGGATCCTCGGAGATCAATGACATGATTCCGATGAATCCTTTTTCCGCGACGCGATCATCCCCCTTCCGTGATGTTCCTTCTCCCACGACAATCTTCGAATCATAAACCGCTTGAGGTAGAGGTTTTGGTTCAATTTAATCTATGTGATTTATATCCTCTTCATGTGTTTAAAATTTGTCGAAAGCCTTTTAAACCGCTAACATGGTGGATGCGGACCAACGAACAGGTCCGAACCAACTGTTTCTTCGTTCTTGGTGTGCGGATCTGTGGGCGATGACGAAGAAGGCTGAAAGGGCATTCTGAGGTCTTCGTAGTTAAGAACCGGTCCCGGGAGGGCCGTTGACGAAGACGACAGGCAGAACTGACCACCGGAGCTCGTCTGGTGGTCCGTAGAAAACTCTGTCGGCGCGCCGCCGGGTAGGGGCCGCGGCGGCTGATGCCACAATGGCAGTCCACTAGTCCCGCGACCGTGCGGGATCAAGGGAGGCGGGACGCGGTGCTTGGCCGCGTCTGTTGGCAAGGGGTGGACCCCACGAGGGGTCGCGGTTTCATTCAAGGGGGTGGCGCCCTTTTGCACGGCTGCTTGGCCAGCTCTAGCGCGCCGGGCCGCGCCGGCCGGGCCGGGCCTCGCCCAAGCGGGCCGATCCAGGGGCTACCGGGCCGGGTCGAACCAGGCCTGAACTCCCTAATACCGGACTGTTTCGGTCTGCTTCCCATATCTTAGGCTACAGACCCCCGATCGACACACCGTCAGTTGCGATGCAATCCATGTATCGAGACGGTCATTTAGGTATATTACACTCAAGGTTTCAGTGGACTTTGAGTATGGCCGGGTTGGTTCGGATACGAAACCAACCGGGCCCTCGGAGTGGAAACGCCTATATCTCGAGCTCCGGACGTCCGATTGATGTGCCGTCAACTTTTTTGGATTCCTCTTGATGAGATGAAACTTTCGGAATGCTTCTCCTGAGTTTTGGAGGTAGTTGGATAATGGCCGGGTTAGATTGTACCCGAAATCCAATCGGGCTCCTGGAACGGAAAAGATGATAACTTTCAGACCGGACGTCCGTTTGACGAACCGTCAGTGGCGTTGGTGATCACATTGAGAAACGGTCCATATGACCATACCCTATGAGAGTTCGGGGTACAGTTGAGATACGGCCGGGTTGTTTGCACACAAAACCAACCGGGCCCCTAGGACGAAAAGGCTAGTAACTCACAGACCGGGCATCCGACTGACGCGACGTCTATTGCATTGAGACCACTATGACGGGGTGGTACGTTGCGATACTTTTTCATGGAACTTTTTGATACTTTTAGAATCAACCAGTAGCTCATGGAGCGGACCCTCCCGGTGATGAGCTATCATAGTGTAGAGACCTAGTAGCTGGCTGAGACTTGATGACTACTGATCTACCGACTCGGTGTGTTTCGGATAGCCAGTGGGGAGCGCTTTGTTATAGGGGCAGACCCACAGTGGAGGAGCACTTGGTAGTAGCAGAAGACCCATGGTACTCAACAGAATGAGTACCTCTGGAGGCTATGAGAGGTAGCTCTTGGTTGTAGTGGCAATCCCACGGCGGAGGAGCGCTTGGTTATAGCGGCAGACTCGCGGTACACAATAGAAGGAGTACCTCAGAAGCCTATAAGGGGGAGCGCTTGGTTGTAGAGGCAGACCCATGGTGGGAAGCGCTTGGTTGTAGCAGCAAGCCCACAGTACTTGATAGGTGGAGTACTACAGCAGTCCAAGGTTAGTCGGCGCACACTTGGTTGTAATGGCAGGCCCACTGTACTCAACAGAGGAGGAGTTCAGCGCGCTTGGTTGTAGCGGTAGGCCCACTGTACTCGACAGAGGAGGAGTTTGGCGCGGTTGGTTGTAGCGGTAGGCCCACTGTACTCGACAGAGGAGGAGTTCTCTAGCAGCCATGGTTTCGACATCATGAATAAGATCCTGGTTGATCTGAGTCTATGACCTTTGTGTTTACCTTATGATTGAGATGGGTCACTTGATAACTTAGGTATATGTATGGGCATATACTTGGGTATTTTTTATCCATTTATTTCATAAATCTTTATGTTACCTCATGATTGAGATGGGTTACTCGATAACTTGGGTATATATAGGGGTATATACCTAAGTAGAGGTTATCTGTTGAGATCATATTTGTGGTTATCCTTGTTGGATTTAGTGAGACCTTGAGGGTCTCGGGGTCCCTATTGAGTATCATTATACTCACCCATGCACGGGCTATGCCCGCACCTCGTTGTGTTGGCTGCAGATGACGGGCAGCGCAGACAGAGGCCGAGTGTTCGAGGACTGGAAGGTACCCGGAGGTGGACATCATGACGAGATAGTATCTGGTGGTGGACTTAATGAAGAGGTGACACTTAGATGAGGTTGACGGGCGAGAGCATTGTAGAGGCTATCTGTACCTACCCTTCAGGTAGAATCCGTGGTGGACGATCCAGGAGCTGCGCTATCTGTACATACCCTTCAGGTAGGATCTGTGGTGGACGATCCAGGAGGTGCGCTATCTGTACCTACCCTTCAGGTAGGATCTGTGGTGGACGATCCAGGAGCTGCGCTATCTGTACCCACCCTTCAGGTAGGATCCGAGGAGGATGACCCAGGAGATGCTTACTTTCTTCCATCAGTTTGCTTTGTTGTACTTTCTATTAGTTGTAGATGTACTTTCAATTGGGTTTGTATTCTGGCCCATTTACTTTTTAGCACTTCCTTTTTGTACATAGTGTTTCACTTCCACATGTACTCTGTGGTGTTTTGTTACTTTTATAAAGGAAATGCCTTCCCAGTTATCGGAATTTACGCCTTTAGTACTAGTCACCAGCCCCTGGCCTATGGAAGGTGGGCTTGGGGTAGTCACGGCACGGGCCCCGAGGATGGGTCATGACAAATTGGTACCAGAGGAGTTTGGTTCTACCACAGAATTCAGGACTCTGATCTTTCTTCTATGTGAAGCAATAGTGTTAAGGGTTTTGAGTGTGGTTATCAGTCCAGGGAGTCCAGTGTTGGTACCGCGGCCGTCGTATCCATACAACAGGACCCTGACTTCTGATTTCTGACTTAATGCACGAAAACATTGATTGCATGTGTGTTTCAGGTTTTCTTTGTGATTACATTGTGTCAGCTCACCAGGTATACTGTTTGACCATGGCACACCAGTTCCTTTTCAGGATGGCCCCACGATGGTAGCCAGCTAGGGTTCCGAGCATTGTGCGGGACGATAGCCCACCGAGTGACGAGGCCTTAGTATAGGGCCCTTTGACAGAAGAGGCCCCAGCAGTACATCTACCCGCCTAGCCACTGATGCTACCATCCCCAGCTGCTGATGGTGCACGTCGTCTTAGTGCACTTCACGAGTTTCAGTGTCAGCGACCGCCCAGGTTCCGTGGGGAGACGGACCCTCAAGCAGCCGAGGATTTGCTGGAGGCAGTTGTATGAGTTTTCCGGTTACTGGGGACACCAGCTGACCTCATGGTGGTCCTTGCAGCGATCCTCATGCACGCGGCATCAGGCAGATGGTGGATCTTGATGCTCCAGGTGCACGACGAGGCATCTCTTCTTTGGACCGACTTTGAGAGCCTTTTCCGCTCAGAGTTCGTCCCAGCCACCCTCCTTGCGGTGCGCATCCAGGAGCTACTACAGCTGCGGTAGGGCACATGATAGTATCCCAGTATGCGGTGAGGTTTACCAATCTCTCATGCTATTCCATCGACATGGTACAAGACCCATTCTTCAGGGCCTGAACCTTCGAGCAGGGGCTCAGCTGAGAGATCCGAGCATCATTTGTTTCTCACAACATTCTGACACAGACAAGGGTGTTGGAGAGAGCCCTCTTAGTGGAGAGTTTCTTTGTTGAGCAGTCTCCAGCAGCAGGACACACCACTACCCAGCATGCGGTAGAGTCTTCTACATGGGGCAGTAGACAGATAACGCAGAGGTCCAAGAGGACTAGATTTATAGGTGGTCGACTGCATGACATCGGATCATTTGTGCGAGGCACCTGGGGTGGACAATGACTTACCATGAGCGAACACTGTTACTCATGCGGCGGGGTTGGTCACATGGCTCATGACTATCCGAACCGCCATACAGATGACCAGCAGATGAACGAAGGACCTCCCAGGCAGAGGTAGAGGTTTGATCGAGGCGGACCGCATGGAGCGGGAGACCGAGGCAGGGGAGCTGGCCGTGCAGCTAGAGGTGGAAGACGCTTCAAGGTGTTGCCACCACCACCACCAGGAGGTCCACCCCGACGGTAGGGGACAAGTGGACATGGGAGAGATCAGCTTCAGGCATCTGAGGCCTACGATCATGGAGTGACGGGAGAAGATGGACAGGAGCGGGGCTAGCTCCAAACTTGGATTCTTTTGTTCATGTTGTTTCTAGCTTTGTTTATGTTTGTTTTTAGATGCTTTGCGTCTTTGTACTTTGGGATGTAGTGATAAAATACACCTTTCTTGTGGCGTTTAACTTCATGTCCTCTCCTTGTGTTGTTACTAAGAGGTTCCAATTTAAAAACCGTTGACGTGACCCTCAATTTGAGATACCTATTGGACGAGACTCAGTGACCACAAAATGATGCCAACAGTGTGACTCAACCCTTTGAGGTGAGAGTAACGGTTGGATCTCTTGGTAGTAGCTTCGAGGCCTTACGACTTCATCCTTGGTATGGGTTAGTATCATCCATGTCGGGATTGACTATATTAGGCGAAGAGCATGGTTCATCTAGGGGATGAGACCGGATTTCTATTATCAGAAAAGAAGAAATCCCAGCAGCTCTTGTAGGACCAGAACCGTCCAAGTCATCCAAGAGTGGATGAGGACTGCTCAGAGCCGGCAAATGTCTAGTGTTGATAGGAGGCAGAGACCACTAGAGTTCAAGGATGGCGATCATGTTTCCCTACAGGTCTCACCTCGACGTGAGTTACGGAGATGTGGCCGAGGCGACAAGTTATCTCCAAGGATCAACGGACCTTTCTAGGTCCTCAGAAGGGTTGGCGAGGTTGTTTAACGCTTGACCCACCCACCTCAGTTGCACCAGGTGCACGATGACTTCCATGTATTTCAACTAGGGAGATACAAGCTTGACCCTTCGCATTTCATCAACCATGATGAGATGGACATGGCCTATGGGGTGACCCTAACAGAGGATCCAGTGGGGATCGAGGAACGACAAGAGCGGATCTGACGAGGATGGGTCGATTCCTAGGGTGTGCTTTCACTGGAAGTACGGGATCCTCCAGGTGAGAACATGGGAGCGGAAGGCTCAGATGCATGCTCAGTACCTCTTCTGTATCCCTAGTTTGTGTTAATGATTTATGGGGACATGAAGCCTAGAGGTGGGAGTAATGTAAAGACCCAGAAATTTCAGGGAAATTTTTTTCTTAATTTTCCTTGTAATTTTACAAGAACACAGTTTCTGACGACACCTGATTCCGAGGCCCGGTGTGCCCGAAATCATTTGCTGAAGTTTAGCTCAGGTACGTTCAGTGAACGAATGAGCGGGTTTTTCTAACATTTGAACTGGTCCTCAGAATCAAATTCCGAGGGCACTGATGGAATCACAGCGCCGTTAGTTTCTTAGAAACATGTTCTCCAGAGTTGCGTTTTCTCGGGTGTGGTTTTTAAATTTTCAGGTTAAGTAAATGAATAAAATAAAATGGTGCGACCAATTTATTTTTATTTCAAGTTGTTTAACCTATGTTAAAGAGGTTAAAGTGTGACCCATAATATCCTACACCACTAGGTAGGAAATTTGTGGAGTGGGGCCCACATGAGCCCCACCGTTTCCTTCAACCTTTTCAACCCCCCTCCTTTAATTAAGTAACGCACCGGCACCCCCCTTTTAATGAAGTCAACCCTTGCGTTTATTCTGATAATAAACACCTCATTAATTTGGCGGTTTAAATGTTTCTATTAATTCATTTAATTGATGGATTCAATTTTTTTTTGAATTTCAAATCGTTGGCTTCTGTGTTAATAAAATAAGACAACTCTTATTTTATTAAAATGGTTGGGTTGTGAGAGGCTTGAGAGAATTCTCTTAGGTTCTTGAAGTTCTTACTCCTCGAAGAAGAATGAGAAGAACGCGAAGAACGCCGACCTCCGACGAAGGTCGACAAGAACGCTGTATCCTCAGAGATTGACGACGCGATTCCAACGAATCCTTTCTCTGAGACACGACGATCCCCCTTCTGTGACGTTCCTTCTCCCGCGACAATCTTCAAATCATCAACCGCTTGAGGTAGGAGTTTTGGTTCAATTTAATCTATGTGATTTATATCCTCGTCATGTGTTTAAAATTTATCGAAGGCCTTTTAAACCGCTAACATGGTGGGTGAGGACCAATGAATAAGTCCAAACCCACCGTTTCTTCTTTCTTGGTGTACGGATCGGCGGGAGATGACGAAGCAGGCCACAAGAGCATTATGAGGTCTTCGCAGTGAAGAATCGGTCCCAGGAGGGCCATTGTCGAAGACGGCAGGAAGAACTGACCACTGGAGCTTGTCCGGTGGTCCGTGGAAAACTCTGCCGGTGCGCCTCGCCGGCATGGTGGCGCCGGTGGCCGGAGGCAGCGGCAGGCCGCTAGTCCCATGAACGTGCGGGACTCAGGGAGGCGGGACGCAGCGCTCGGCCGTGTCTGATGGCATGGGGCGGCCCCCACACGGGGCCGCAGTTTCATTTAAGGGGGTGGCGCCCCTTTGCGTGGCCGCTTGGCCAGTGCCAGCGCGCCGGGCTGAGCCACCTGGCCAGACCGCCAGGCCGGGCCGCACCCAGGCTGGGCTGGGCCACGCCCAAGTGGGCCGGACCAGGACCCGGGTCGGGTCGACCCGGTTCGGGCCGACCCAGGGGTATCGGGCCGGGTCGGACCGGGCTTGAACCCCCTAATACCGGACTGTTTTGGTCTGTTTCCCATATCATGGGATACAGACCCCCGATCGACGCATCGTCAGCTACGATGCGAACCTTGGATCGAGACGGTCATTTTGGTATATTACACTCAAGTTTTCGGAGGACTTTGAATATGGGAGGGTTGGTTCGGATACGAAAACAACCGGGCCCTCGGAGCGGAAACAGTTATATCTCGAGCTCCAGACATCAGATTTACTTGTCATCAACTTTGTTGGATTCCTCTTGATGAGATGAAACTTTTGGCATGCTTCGCCTGAGTTTTGGATGCAGTTGGATAATGGCTGGGTTGGATTGTACCCGAAATCCAATCGGGCCCCTGGAACGAAAAAGCTGATAACTTTCAGACCGGGCGTCCTTTTGACGAACCGTTAGCGGCATTGGTGATCACGTTGAGAAACTGTCCCTATGAGCATACCATATGAGTGTTCGGGGTACATTCGAGATACGGCTGGGTTAGTTCGCACACGAAACCAACCGGGCCCCTGGGACGAAAAGGCTAGTAACTCACAGACCGGGCGTCCGACTGACATTCCGTCTATTTCATTGAGGCTCCAATGACGAGGAGCTACTTTGAGATACTTTTTCATGGAACATTGTAATATTTGGAGTATCGACCAATAGCTCGTGGATCGGACCCTCCCGGTGATGAGCTAGCAGAGTGCCGAGACCTAGTAGCTGGCTGAGACTTGACAACTACTGATCTACTGACACGTTGTGTTTCAGATAGCCAGTGGGGAGCACTTGGTTGTAGCGACAGACCCACGGCGGAGGAGGGCTTAGTAGTAGCGGCGGACCCGCTCTACTCAACAGAAGGAGTACCTCTGGAGGCTATGAGGGGGAGCGCATGGTTGTAGCGGCAGACCCACGGCGGAGGAGCGCTTGGTTGTAGCCACAGACCCGCGGTACTCAATAGAATGAGTTCCACTGGAGCCGATGAGGGGGACCGCATGGTTGTAGCGGCAGACCCATGGTGGGAAGCACTTGGTTGTAGTAGTAGGCCCATAGTACTCGACAGGTGGAGCACTACAACAGTACAAGGTTAGTGGGGCGCGCTTGGTTGTAGCGGCAGGCCCACTATACTTGACAGAGGAGGAGTTAGGCTATAACGACCCATACTTTAAATACGTTGTTATTACTTCAAAAATGAAGCATACTTATTACAACATATAAAAAAACCATGAAAGGACCATATAGGTATAGTGTCTTTATAAACTGGGAAACATAAACAACTGGTTCATAAAGCGTCTACACTGTCTCCCATTTATTTCATCATATCTATAGTCCCTTTTGGCATATCTTACTTAATAACCTTCTTCCTGACCTGGGGAAAGAAAACATACAAAAGGGTGAGCTCAAATGCTTAGTAAGGGTAAACAAAAGAAATATCAATCACATCATATTCATAAGAATATATCATTTTGGAAATCTTAACCTGCAAAAGAGAGCATAATTTCATAACATGGGATAAATCATAGTAGTGAAATAAAATCTCAATAATCATAACTTAAAACATTAAACTTTGTGTAATACACACATAATCATAGAGAATCATTTCTTATTAGTCAAGACTCATTTTCAAGACTATCTTAGTGGGCAATGTCCATTTCTGAACCGAGTTCACTCCTTGTTTCAGTCCTATTTCACTGAACCGGTTTAACCTACTGTTCCAGCCATGTCTATCTCATTAGATATAAAATCTTTACCCAATGCATTGGAGGGAGATATAGGTCCCACCCATCTCATAATGATACCATTCTTATGTGTTCCACAAAATCATACATCATACATCATTGCATAACTCATGAAATAAAAATGGGATTCTTAAACAACATGACATCATAAAACAATTCATATAAGATAAAGGAATTCATAAAAATAATTCCATCACAACATAATCAAATCAATGTAATAATAGGGACAGAAACAGAACCCTATATTATCTTAGATGGAAAATAATTTTGATAAAACACTTGAACTCCATTTTTGAGGAAAATATCATTTCAACTTCAAAAACATTTTCCTTTCTTAACATGTCATAAAATTTGAAACTAAAAGAAGTTGATTAAAAATAAACTTGAAAAATATTAAATTAAGCTTCTTGGAAATAATGTTTTAAAAATACATTCATGTCGTATATGTCAAAAAACCATTCTTCCCGTACTTTTTTCGGAAAAGTCAAAATGTACCTCGTACGAAAAACGACAAAAGATTCCTTTCATATCTTTTACTAAAAACTCACCGAAGGGTAAAATTGGATTCAAAAAATTGTAGGTGAATGGAAACAATATTACATATTGAGGAAACATGGATTTTGATGATAAAATACACCCTAGTAAATTCTGAAGTATAAACAATCTCGGATAAAAATTGAGATTGCGAGATTTTCCCTTACCTTAGGCCCGATTTGCTTCGTAAGTGTCTGAACATCCTGTATAATGATTTAAATAATGTTATTGACTTCTTCCAGAATCATACTTATTTTTATGATATCATATATGGTCATATTCTTAGCTTCTTATTAGTAATATTTCATTACTACTTGTTTTTCGGGTGTTTATTACTTTTTGTTCTTATGCGTGTTTTGTCGAATAGATTCTTATTTTTCTTTTTAGGTTATAGATACCTCATTTCCAGAATGGTATTAGTGTAATATATATGAAATTCATTCATTCAATTCATTTATATAATCATTATGAAATGAAGATCATGTAGAACGAGTCGCATCACATCGTGGAGACGGTATTCCGTACGTACGCATGAGCGATGATATCATTCCCATGATCGTGGAATTGTATTGGAGTGTATGTAGACTATTTAAGAATCAATATTACTTTACAATAATCATATATAGTCATTATTTACACCATTATACCCATCCAAGTAAGGTGGTGGTGGAAAATAGATTACACCACGACGTGGAGACGGTATTCCGTACGTACGCACGCGCGGTGATTTCATTTTCCGTAGGATGTATAGATGGTGAAATAGGGTTGTTTCATACTTATAATAACATATAAGTATATGAGTGATACTGATGTTATTAATTCATAATGAAACAAATAAAGAAGAATAAGTGGAAGAAGAAATAAATTTGAAAGAATCGGTAACGGACATTACCCCTTCTTTGAAGCGCCTCTTTGGGATCTCAACTTAGGGCACTAAAATTGGTGTTTGAAGAAGACCAGGACCTCTAGGATGTTTTTAGGGAAGTGGAGATGAGATATTGGCAGGGGTTGTCCGAGCTTGAAGGCTCAAAGTGGTGTGAGGAAAAGAGGGAGGAGGTTCCCTTTTATAAGGGATGAGAGGGGCACCTTTGGAATAACAAAACATATTATTTTATTATAAAGTCAAATTCGGTTTTTAATAGATCCAAATTGATATATTTAGAAATTAAGGTGGGGATGGGTCCAAATACTCTCATAAAATATAATTTAGACTAGTTTAGGTATCAATTTTAACCTTATCATTTAGATTTAACTTCAAGTTAAATAATTTAACTTTTACCGTGTCTTCTTGTTTTCTTATACTATAAGGTTAATAAACATACTATATCAAGAGAAACGAACCCCAAGTTGTTTATTTTTAATATATATAACCTTATCTAATTCATTTGGATAATCCTTAGAATTTTAGGAAAAAAATAACAATTAATAATATAGTATTTGTTTTAAAAACAATTTTATGTCAATTTTGACACTATTTGGTAATTGATTTTTGTGAAAATCATAAAAGAATGACTAGTTCGAAAAAATTTAATTAAATCAATAATAACATGTCATATTAACATATAAAATTATTTTAATTCATATAAAGTCTCAAATTACATTTATTTGCGTATTTATAACATCAATTATGTCAATATATCATTAATAAGATAATTACTGCATCATCATAGTGTCTTAAATAAATTAAATTATTTAATGTCTAAAATTTATATATAAAATACCATTATTTTGGAAATATTTTTTTATTTCTAATGAATATTTATATTCGAATTTATCTTATGTATAACCCTGTATTAAAAATGATTTAGTTATTAAACTTTGATTTTAACTATTTTAACCCTTCTTTAAATGAATTGATAATAAATGTCCTAATCTAATCCAAGTGGACCTAAATGGTCATATTTTATTCCTAAGGTTGTTTTTGGTCGATTTACACATATCAAATAGAATTATGACATGTGTTAGGGTAATAATAATAACACTTTTACTCTTAATTACACTATTTACTTTTAATCGTGGTAAAAAAGTAAAAAGATACTATTCTCCAAAAATTATTTTCATCTCATTGAACCACATTTTAGTCCTTGATATTAACCATGTCTCTCGGATTTTCGAAATTCTACTCACAGTAGAGGTAAAATTAATTTTTATAAAAAATTCAATTTTTTTTAACTACCACTTAGTGGTTTCACTATTCATCAAAAAATGAAAGTTTCTAGAAAAATACAAAACATTAGTCCTAAGATATATTTGATATTATGAATTCAAAAATGATATTTATTTTACCAAATTCAAAACATATCAGTTACATTAACTAATGTAAAAATTAATTCTCGTCGTCAAAACAAATAGCGTGTTTTTAAAAGATAATAACTATCAAAAGATTGACACTTGATGATGTCTGGTTTAAATGTGAAATTACATCCAATGAAAAACATTGTATTAAATTTAAAAATATATTATAAATATACTTTAAAACCCCTCAAATTAATAATTTATCACTATTTATTATTTCGATTAAAAAAGTTTTTTTTAATTAAAATTTAGTAATTTTCACTATTTATCAGAATATGAAAGTTATCCGAAAAGTACCAAAATTTCACCGTAAGCTAATTTCGATATTCCGAATCCAAAAATGAAGTCCAAAATTTCAAAAAGTGGTTATTAATATTCATAAAGGCTAGTTTTAATAATATTTTAATAGCATATCTTTGTTTAGTGAAACTCGGTATTGCATACGACACAAGCTATTGAGGAAGGACGCAGTTGCGTGTAAAGCAAGGCAAGATAGTGTTGTGTGTAGGGAAAGATTCCTTTGATTATTTATATAACATAAAAAAAAATATTTCTCATAAAAGTCTCGGGCGTTACATTCTACCACCCTTAAAATGATTTTTTCCCTCGAAATTCGTCACTTTGTGACAAATAGATGAGGATACCTTTCCCTCATCATATCCTCAAGCTCCCATGTAGCTTCTTATAATTAGTGGTTCCTCCATAAAACTTTCACCAATCGAGTGGTCTTGTTTCGTAGGAATATTTCGCTATGATCTGGAATCTCTATCGGCTGTTCTTCATAAGAAAGATCTTGCTCCAGCGGTACAACTTCTGAGATGAGTACATGTGAAGGATCATGTATGTACTTTCTCAGGAGAGATACATGGAACACATCGTAAACTTGAGAGAGATTCGGTGGAAGCGCCAATCAGTAAGATACATTTCCAACATGATCTATTTTTTCGAAAGGACCGATATATCTAGGGCTCAACTTTCCCTTCTTTCCAAATCTCATGACCCTCTTCCAGGGAGATATTCGTAAGAACACATTATCACCCACTTCAAACTCTAGGTCTTTTCTTCGGTTTTCGGAATAACTTTTATATCGACTCTGAGCTGCTCTTATGTGTTGTTGAATAGATCGGACCTTTTCTATCATCTCATTAAGAAGATCAGGTCCTAATAGCTTTGTTTCCCTAACTTCATCCCAGCAAGTTGGAGTCCTGCATTTCATTCCATATAGAGATTCATAAGGAGCCATATGAATACTGGAGTGAAAGCTACTATTATAAGAAAATTACACAAAAGTTATGTGTTGATCCCAACCACCTTTGAAATCCATAGATCAAGCTCTCAACATATCTTCAAGAGTTTGAATTGTTCTCTCAGACTGACAGTCTGTCTGAGGATGATAAGCAGTGTTGAAACTCAACTCTGTATCCAGAGTATGCTGAAGACATCGCCAGAACTTCGAGGTAAATCTCGGATCCCGATCAGATATAATAGAAAGTGGTACTCCTTGCAATCTTACCACTTCCTTTACATATATCTTGGCAAGATGATCCAGAGAGAAATCCTCTCTAATAGCAATGAATTGTGCAGACTTTGTAAGCTGATCAACTATGACCCAGATAGAATTATTTACTTTGGATGTTTTAGGAAGTCCTGTGACAAAGTCCATAGTGATTTTTTCCCATTTCCATTCGGGTATGGTTAATGGTTGTAACATCCCCTTTGACTTCTATCTCTCAGCTTTAACTTGCTGACAAACCAAGCATCAAGAGACATATTCAGCAACATCTCTTTTCATGCCATCCCACCAGAAGTACTCTTTCAGGTCCCTATACATCTTCGTGCTTCCAGGATGAATAGAGAATGATGAACTATGAGCCTCATCCAGCAGCTACTTCTTTAATACGGGGATGGGAGGAACACAACCCCGATTCCTGAACTTTATTATCCCATCACAATCAAGGTTGAATTTCGGAATATTTCTCACCTTCTTTTGTAACTATACATCTTCTTTCTGTGCCTCTTTAATCTTCAAATGTATAGATGGTTGAACATTCATTTGAGAAAGATATGATTTTACCCCTTCCATTATAATTTCAAGATCCATCCTTTGTAAATCCATAAATATTGGATCTTTTCTGATCCTCATCATGGATAAACTGGCATGGTCATGTCGACTTAATGCATCTTTCACCTTGTTTGCTTTCCCAGGGTGGTAATGAATTGAGCAGTCATAATCCTTAATCACCTCTAACCATCTTCTTTGGCGCATATTCAGCTCCTTTTGTGTGAAAATATACTTTAAACTTTTTTGATTAGTATAAAAGTCACACCTTTCTCCATAAAGATAATGCCTCCAAATCATTAATGTAAATATTACTGCAGCTAACTACAAATCATGTGTTGGGTAATTTTTCTCATGTATTTTCAACTGTCGTGAGGAATAAGCTATCACCATATCATTTTTCATAAGAACACACCCCAGCCCCTTCATGGATGCATCACTGTAGATCACAAACCTTTCTCCACTACAAGGCAGTGTGAGCACAGGTGCACTGGATAACCTTCTTTTCAACTCCTTGAAATTCTCTTCACATTCCTCCGTCCAAAAAAACATAACTCCTTTCCGATTCAACCTGGTGAGTGGATTAGATAATCGTGAAAAATAGTTCACAAATTGTCGATAATATCCATCTAAACCAAGAAAACTTCGGATCTCGGTTATTGTTGTTGGTCTCGACTATCTTTCGATAACCTTTGTTTTTGCTGGATCCACAGATATCCCCTCTTTTGAGATTATGTGACCCAAAAATGAAACTTTTTGAAGCCATAATTCACACTTGGTAAATTTGGCATATATATTCTCCTTTCTTAGGGTCTTGAATATAATTCTCAAGTGATCTTCATATTCTTCCTTGATCTTTGAATAAACAAGAATATCATCTATAAAGAATACCAAAAACTAATCAAGATAGTCTATAAAGACTCTATTCATCATATCCATGAAGATAGATGGGGAATTAGTAAGACCAAATGGAATCACTATAAATTAATAGTGTCCATACATTGTACGGAAATCCGTATTTGGTATATCCTCCCTTTTGACCCTTAATTAATGATACCCCGAATGAAGATCAATCTTGGAAAAGTATTGAGCTCCGCGTAGTTGGTCAAATAAGTCATGAATGTGTGGGAGAGGATATTTGTTCTTGATAGTGATCTTGTTAATTTCTCGATAATCAATGCAGAGTCTCATTGATCCATCTTTCTTCTTAAAAAATAGAACAGGTTCTCCCCATGGTGATGCACTAGTGCATATGAATCCCTTATCAAGATTCTATTGGAGTTGCTTCTTCAATTCCTGCAACTCAATTGGGGCCATTCTATAAGGTGTCTTTGAAAGAGGTAAAGCACCCGGTATGAGTTCTATTGAAAACTCAACTTCACGATTTGGTGGAATACCCACCAATTCCTCCAGAAAGACATCATAAAACTCCCGTAAAATGGTCATATTATTAATTATAAGTTTCTCACCAACCATTTGAGATAAATAACCCTCATTTAGTGGAATCAAGACCCATAAGATGGATGAAATTTACACTGGAAGGTTATGTTCATCCTTGCATCGATAGACGATCATAGATTGATCTGGAATATGAAATGTGACTTCCCTTATTTGGAAATTGATATGAGGTCCATATAAAGAAATACAATTCATGCCAAGAATCACATCAAATTCCACTATAGGAAGGATCACAAGATTTGTAGGAAGCACTGTCCCACAAACTTCAATTGGGGAAGAATTATAAACTTTTGATGCGACTGTTGTGCCATTAGGGGTTGTCAGAGCTAACTCAACATCTAATTGTTGAGGTAATATGGTGATACACTTAGAAAATTCATCAGAAATAAAAGAGTGGGTGGATCCAGAATCAAATAAAACATTTTCTACTTTAGATTGCATGATAAGTGTACCTTTCACCACATCGTTATCATACTCCACATCACTGATAGAAATTTCATGTGACTTTCCTTTGTCTTTTGCGTTAAGATTTTGTTGATGTCAATCATCATAAACAACCCTTGTATTAGGGAATTTATTGGCATAATTTCCCATCTCCTTGCACTTGAAACATTGAAGTGTAGTAGGTTCATTCGGTGTGTCCCTTCCTTTGTTTTCATCATTAGACATCTTATTCCCATCATTGCGACATTCAAATATCTGATGACCTTCCCTTCCACATTTGAAACATTTACTTGTCCCTTTAAGACAACTCCCTCCATGTTTCTTTCCACACTTTGAGAATAAGGGAAAGCTCATCTTCTTTTCAGTGTGCTCTTTAAATTTTCCTTTGAATTCCATTTTCCTCTTCTTATCAAACCCATATGACTGATGGGTTACTCCAATATCCATCTCATCTTTGAGAGTACATCGAATGATTTCCTCATTTCTATTGAAGTCCCTTATGGATAAGTCCCTTCGAAGACTTGGTTTTAAGCCACTAAAGAATCGATCAATCTTACTCTCAGGTTGGATAATAATACCAGAAGCGTACCTTGCAAGTCTTGTAAAATTTGCTTCATAGGTACCAACAGATTCATCATCCTTTTTCTTTAGTTCAAGAAGCTCTTTCTCCATCTTTGTTCGGAGAATACGAGGGAAGTACATATTGAAAAATAAGTTCATGAACTCATCCCATTCCATGGACTGAATTTCATACCTTTGCCTCGTATTCTTATTAAGATTCCAACATTGATCAACATCTATTTCCAAACGATACACTGCTAGGATGAATTTATTATGTTCAGAACATTGAAGAACTGAAAATATCTTTTCAGTAGTACTAATCCATTGTTCAGAAACTAATGGATCAGTAGACCCGCTGAAAAATGGTGGACGCTGCCTCATGAAGGATTCAGAAGAATGTTGCTCCTTCCTTTTCTCTTTTGGAATTCTTGCATGATTCATAGCTTGAGAAAGTTATGTGAGCATGGCTACAAGATTTTTCATTCCAGCTCCCATAATGTTTGGTTGCTCAGGGTGACAATCATTGCATTGCCCGTCACATTCCGCATCAACACGGTTCCTTCGGGTTCTATCCATTGACTAAAACCAAGAAAAATAGTGTGAGAAACACTAATTATAATAGGAAAACCACATAATCAATAATAAAATTTCACACTTAAGGTCTTATCCAAGGTTATTCACGGTCATTTCTAAAACACTATGATTGTGTTCTATGCTTAGACTTTTCCTTAGGGATCTTACTAAGGCATTCACATCCTAGTTTCCAAAGGTTGACTATACCTTTCCTTTGATACCAACTATAATGACCCGTACTTTATATACATTGTTATTACTTCAAAATTGAAGCATACTTATTACAACATATAACAAAACCATGAAAGGACCGTATATGTATATTGTCTTTAGAAATGGGGAAACATAAGAAACTGGTTCATAAAGCGTCTACACTGTCTCCCATTTATTTCATCATATCTATAATCCCTTTTGTCATATATTACTTAATAACCTTCTTCCTGACCTTGGGAAAGAAAACATACAAAAGGGTGATCTCAAAAGCTCAGTAAGGGTAAAAAAAAGAAATATCAATCAGATCATATTCATAAGAACATAACATTTTAGAAATCTTAACCTGGAAAAGAGAGCATAATTTCATAACATGGGATAAATCATAGTAGTGAAATGAAATCCCAATAATCATAAATTAAAAAATGAAACTTTGTGGACTACACACATAATCATAGATAATCATTTATTATTATTCAAGAGTCATTTCCAAGAATATCTTAGTGGACAAAGTCCATTTCTGAACCGAGTTCACTCCTTGTTTCAGTCCTGTTTCACTGAACCAGTTTAACCTGTCGTTCCAGCCATGTCTATCTCATGAGATATAAAATATTTACCCAATGTATTGGAGGGAGATATAGGTCCCACCCATATCATAATGATACCATTATTATGTGTGCCACAAAATTATAAATCATACATCATTGCATTAGTCATGTAATAAAAATGGGATTCTTAAACAACATGACATCACAAAACAATTCATATAAGACAAAGGAATTCATAAAAATAATTCCATTACAACATAATCAAATAAATGTAATAATAGGGATATAAATAGAAACCTATATTATCATATATGGAATGTAATTTTGAAAAAACACTTGAACTCCATTCTTGAGGAAAATATCCTTTCTATTTCAAAAACATTTTCCTTTCTTTACATGTCATACAATTTTAAACTAAAAGAATTTGATTAAAAATAAACATGAAAACATGTAAATTAAGCTTCTTGGAAATAATTTTTAAAAAATCCAATTCATGCCGTATAAGTTAAAAAAACATTCTTTTCGTACTTTTGTCGGAAAAGTAAAAATGTACCTCGTATGAAAAACGACAAAAGATTCCTTTCATATCTTTTACTAAAAACTCACCGAAGGGTGAAATTGGATTTAAACAATTTTCTATGTATGGAAACAATATTACATATTGAGAAAACATGGATGTGGATGATAAAATACACCCCAGTAAATTCTGAAGTATAAACAATCTCGGATAAAAATTGAGATTGGGAGATTTTCCCTTACCTTAGGTCCGATTTGATTCGTAAGTGTCTGAACCTTCTGTATAATGTTTTAAATAATGTTATTGACTTATTCCAGAATCATACATATTTTTATGATATCATATATTGTCATATTCTTATCTTCTTATTAGTAATATTTCATTACTACTTGTTATACCGATGTTTATTACTTTCTGTTCTTATGTGTGTTTTGTAGAATAAATTCTTATTTTTTTAGGTTATAGATACCTCATTTACAGAATTTTATTAGTGAAATATATATCATATTCATTAATTCCATTCATTTATATAATCATTATGCAATTAAGATCATATAGAACGAGTCGCATCACGTCGTGGAGACGGTATTCCGTACGTACGCACGAGCGATGATATCGTTCTCATGATCGTGGAATTGTATTGGAGTGTATATATACTAATATCACTTTAAAATAATCATATATAGTCATTATTTACACCATTATACCCATCCAATTAAGGTGGTGGTGGAAAATAGATTACACCAGGACGTGAAATAGGGTTGTTTCATACTTATAATAACATATCAGTATATGAGTGATACTGATTTTATTAACTCATAATGAAACAACTAAATAAGAAGAAGTGGAAGAATAAATAAAGTTGAAAGAATCGGTAACGGACATTACCTCTTCTTTGAAGCGCCTCTTTGAGATCTCCTCTTAGGGCACTAAAATTGGTCATTGAAGATGACCAGGACCTCTAGCATGTTTCCAGTGAAGTGGATATGAGATATTGGTAGGGGTTGGCCGAGCTTGAAGGCTCAAAGTGGTGTGAGTAAGAGAGGGAGGAGGTTCCCTTTTATAAGGGAGGGGAGGGGCACCTTTGGAATAACTAAAAATATTATTTTATTATAAAGTCAAATTCGGTTTTTAATAGCTCCAAATTGATATATTTCGTAACTAATGTGGGGATGGGTCGAAATAATCTCATACAATATAATTTAGACAAGTTTAGGTATCAATTTTAATCTTATCATTTATATTTAACTTTAAGTTAGATAATTTAACTTTTACCGTGTCTTCTTGTTTTCTTACAGTATAAAGTTAATAAACTTACTATATCAAGCCAAACGAACCCCAAGTTGTTTATTATTAATATATATTACCTTATATAAGTCATTTGGCCGAAACGTATATTTTTAGGAATAAAATATCAATTAATAATATAGTATTTGTTTTAAAAACAATTTTATGTCAATTTTGACACTATTTGGTAATTGATTTTTCTGAAAATCATAACAGAATGATTAGTTCAAATAAATTTAATTAAATCAATACTAACATGTCATATTAACATATAAAATTATTTAAATTCATTAAAATTCTTAAATTACATTTATTTGGGTATTTATAACATCAATTATGTCAATATTTCATTAATTAGATAATTACTGCATCATTATTGTGTTATAAATAAATTAAATTATTTAATGTCTAAAAATTATAAATAAAATACAATTATGTTTTAAATGTTTTTAGATTTCTATTTAATATTTATATTCGAATTTATCTTATGTATAATCTTATATTAAAAATGATTTAGTTATTAAACATTGATTTTATCTATTTTAACCCTTATTCAAATAAATTGATAATAAATGTCCTAATCTAATCCAAGTGGGACCAAATGGTCATATTTTATTCCTAAAGTTGTTTTTGGTCGAATTAAACTTATAAAATAGAATTAGGACATGTGTTAGGGTAATAATAATAACACTTTTACCCTTAATTACCCTCTTTACTTTTAACCGTGGTAAAAAAAGTAAAAAGTTACTATTCATAAAAAAATATTTTCATCTCATTGAACAAAATTTTAGTCCTTGATATTAACCGTGTCTCTTGGATTTTTGAAAATATACTCATATAAGCAGTAAAATTATGTTTAATGAAAAATTCAGTTTTTTTAACTACCACTTACTGGTTTCACTATTCATCAAAAAATGAAAGTTTCCAAAAAAATACAAAAAAGTAGGCCTAAGCTATATTTGATATTATGAATTCAAAAATAATGTTTATTTTACCAAATCCAAAACATATCAGTTACATTAACTAATTTAAAAATTAATTCTCGTCGTCAAAACAAATAGCGTGTTTTTAAAAGATAATAAGTATCAAGAGATTGACACTTGGTTATGTCTGGTTTAAATGTGAAATTACATCCAATGAACAACATTGTATTAAATTGTAAAATATATTCTAAATATACTTTAAAACCACTAAAATTAATAATTTATCACTATTAATTATTTTGATTAAAAAAGTTGTTTTTAATTAAAATTTAGTAATTTTCACTATTCATCAGAACATGAATGTTATCTTAAAAGTACCAAAATTCCACCCTAAGCTAATTTTGATATTCCGAATACAAAAATGAAGTAAAAAATTTCAAAAATTGTTTATTACTATTCATAACGGCTAGTTTTAATAATATTTTAATATCATATCGTTGTTTAGTGAAACTCGGTATTGCGTACGACGCAAGCTATTGAGGAAGGCCGCGGTTGCTTGTGAAGCAAGCCAAGCTAGTGTTGTGTGTAGGGAAATATTCCTTTGATGATTTATATAACATAAAAACAAAATATTTCTCATAAAAGTCTCCGGAATTACATCGGCGCGCTTGGTTGTAGCGGCATGCCCACTGTACTCGACAGAGGAGTAGTTCGGCACGCTTGGTTGTAGCGGCAGGCCCACTGTACTCGACAGAGGAGGAGTTCTCTAGTAGCCATGGTTTCGACATCATGAATAAGATCCTGGTTGAGTTGAGTCTATGACCCTTGTGTTTACCTCATGATTGAGATGGGTCACTTGATAACTTAGTTATATGTATGGGCATATACCTGGGTAGTGGTTATCCGTTGATTTCATAAATCTTTGTGTTACCTCATGATTGAGATGGGTTACTCGATAACTTGGGTATATGTATTGGCATATACCTAAGTATAAGTAATCTGTTGAGATCTTCTTTGTGGTTATCCTTGTTGGATTTAGTGAGACCTTGAGGGTCTCAGGGTCCCTTCTGAGTATCGTTATACTCACCCATGCACGGGCTATGCACGCACCTCATTGTGTTGGTTGCAGACGACGGGCAGTGCAGTCAGAGGCTGAGTGTTTGAGGACTAGACGGTACCCGGAGGTGGACCTCATTATGAGACAATATCCGGTGGTGGACTTCACGACGAGGCGACACTCGGAGGAGGTTGACGGGCGAGAGCGTTGTAGAGGCTATCTATACCTACCCTTCATGTAGGATCTGTGGTGGATGATCCAGGACCTGCGCTGTCTATACCTACCCTTCAGGTAGGATCCGTGGTGGACGATCCAGGAGCTGCGCTATTTGTACCTAGACTTTATTCTACCAGTTTTCTTTGTTGTAGTTTCTTTCAGTTGTAGTTGTACTTTCGATTGGGTTTGTATTCTGGCCCGTTTACTTTTTAGCATTTCCTTTTTATACTTATTGTTTTACATCCGCTTGTACTCTGTAGTGTTTTTTTACTTTTATAAAGGAAATGCCTTCCCAGTTATCGGGATTTATGCCTTTGGTGCTAGTCGCCAGCCCCTGGCCTATGGAAGGTGGGCTTGGGGTAGTCTCGGCATGGGCCCCGAGGACGGGTCGTGACATTCAGGAGATGTGTACCTACCCATGTGTTATTATTATCACTTACAATATGATATTATATTTAATTTGGAGATACATTTTTATATTGTGTTTACCATTATATGTACTTGAAATAATTCAACCCATTTGCGTCTACTTTTTCAGTTCTATTATCCCCTAATGGATGGTAATGTGTATCTATGACGAGTAACTTGATGATGATTTAATATTCCATGTGTACAAGAGGTGTAGTGATCCAGGAAATATTTTAAGGTAATTTGTGAAATTATTGGTAAAATTCCAGGAGGTTGTAATATTTTAGTTTTTGTTACTTGATATGATAGTAACACATATATCATTTTTCCCAAATATATTGGAGTAATAGTTTACCAAATGAAACTATAGGGTTATGGTTTCCCTTTTTATGAATCATCTAGTAAACTTTCATTGGCAATTATAGTATTGACTATTGAGATAGCTATTTTCTATATAACCTTCTTGTATGATGATTCTCAGTGAAATTATGTTCCCTAGTGGGTTGTTTCCTAAAACATGTGGAAAATGATTTATTTATATTATACCATAGATTTAGTGGTTTTGATTCTTACATGTTAATGATTCTTGAGAAGGTAGAGTGGGTGTTATCCAGTGAGATGGTTCATTCAATGAGACATGAAAATTTTGAAAAATATGAGACATAGAGTCCTTGAGATATGGACCATTGGGCTGAGATTGGGTAAATTTCATGACTGGGGATACCCATCATAGGGGTTAACCAATGTTTATTTTTTCACTTAAGATAGGAACAATATAGCAACCCGCCTTTTTATCACATAAACTTTCATTACAGTTTACAAAACCGAGGATCTTTAAGGTTTAGTGTCTTGGAAAACAGGAACTTAAAACATGAAAACATAACACATTCTTCTTAAACACTTGAAAGGCTTCTCCTCATGTTCATCCTAGGTTCATTTCTGCATCTCATAACCTGGGGACATACATCAAAAGAAAGGGTGAGCAGAAGGACCAGTAAGGGAAACAAGAGAAACATTTAACATGTGAACTTGAGATACATCAACTATGTCATGAAAAAGAACTTTAAGGAATGAGAAAGAATCATGTGGAATATCATAATAAAAATAACATTTTCTATAACCTGAAGATGTGGCTACAACATTTAATATTGACAATCATTTCGTTTCACCAAGGTCCATCCCCAAGGTGTCATTAGAATTTACCAAGGTTATTCACCAAGGTATCAGTCTAAAAGGTCATCTCTAGAGATTAAGTCTTTACCCAATGCATTGAAGCGCTCTCTGGGCGCACCCTTGACATGTCTTTATTATCATTTGAGCCACATATATCATCATCAATAATTTCATAAACAACCCATATAGTATAAAAGAAATGGGTTACATTTCATAATCATAACGTTTTAAAAACTGCTTTAAAGACAAGATCTTCATGTCACTTTAAACCCACGGAAAAGGGAAAGCGGGTTTCATGTATGTAAATACCAGAATTTAAAATATAAAATTTTGATATATATGTGAATACCCCTGTAGAAATAAGAGCTTTGAGTATTCACTTAATAACATAAAATAATTTTGACATAAAGAGGGAGGCATTTTGAGATGAAAACTATACAGCATAACGTCTACGATACATGGTTTTAGAAAACATTGAAAAGAGAGGGGACATGGGTCACCCACTCAAAAATGATACATAAAACAGTAGGGGAACAGAATATATAGTATTTAAGAACATTTTAATGAAATTTGAATGATATACTATATGAAACAAAGAACTTAAAAGGAAGACAAAAATAAGATTTCTTTTATGAGAATTCGGCAGCCTACCAACGTCACTTAAAACTTCCCAAAAATGGATTGACAAGATCAAATAGGGTCTCTCATAATATGAAAATAAATGATTAGTATGATAGATATAGATATCATACCCCAAAATAATAAAAATGAACTTCAGAGACTTGACATGAAAGTAGATCTCGAAAACGAGAAGGGTGAAAGAACCCCTTAGAAATTCAGCAGCCTAACGACGCCACTTAAACTTCAACAAAAATGAATTGATGAGATCAAATAGGGTCTCTCATCATATGATCATAAAAGATAAGTATGATAGATTTAGAGATCATACCCCAACATAATAAAAAGGAACTTCAGAGACTTGACATGAAAGTAGATCTTGAAAATGAGAAGGGTGAAAGAACCCCTTAGAAATTCAGCAGCCTAACGGTGCCACTTAAACTTCAACAAAAATGAATTGATGAGATCAAATAGGGTCTCTCATAATATGATCATAAAATATCTGTATGATAGATTTAGATATAATACCCCAACATAATGAAAAGTATCTTGAAAGACTTGACATGGAATTAGAACTTTGAAAAAGGAGAAAGGTAAAAGAACCACTTAAAAATTCAGCATCCTAACGGCGCCACTTAAAACTTCAAAATACTGAATTGAAGAGATCAAATGGGTCTCTCATCATATGATCATAAAATATCAGTATGATAAATTTAGAGATCATACCCCAACATAATAAAAAGTAACTTGAAATACTTTACATGAAAATAGATCTTGAAAAATGAGAAGGGAGAAAGAATTCGTTACAAAACTTTCGGCAGCCTAACGGCGCCACTTAAAACTTCATAAAACGAAATAATGAGAGTATTAAGGGATCTCTAATTATATGAACATGAAAAGGGAAGAAAGAGGAGTATAAAAGAACATCCTTTAACATAAGAACATGGAGCATAAAAGAAATTACATAAAAGAGATTTCTTGAAAAAAAACAGAGAGGTCAGATCCCTTACCTTAAAACGTAACTCTTAAAACTCAATGGTTGGGACCTTGAGGGCTTGGGGGAACCTTGGGAGGACTCCTTGGGAGTTAATGAGACTAGAACTTCGTTGGGGGGGAGTGGGGAGTCGAATGGATGAGAGTATGGCCTGGTATTTATACGGAAAGTGAGGGGACAAGGCATTAATGGCCAAGGGACACCTCATTAGTGGTTTTGGCAAAACCATGGGCTTTCCCAAGGTATTTGCCCATGTTATTGGCCACTTGGGACACCTCATAACTTATCTAAATATTTATAAGTCGACCATATTGATTACATACTTAATACATCATTTAATGATTTCATTAAACACCCGTAACTTAAAAACTGTATTTTCACTATTAATCGAAAATTCAATTTTCTCAGAATAATCCCAAAATTTCACCTTTACCAAATATCAATGCTCTGATTTCATAAAAGAAATCCATTTTATAAAAATAATTTTCTAATTATTTTTAATTAAAAAACACTATTCATCGAAAATTCATTTTTTTCAGAAAAATCCCCAAAAATTACCTTAACATAATATCGATGCTCTGAGTTCAAAAATGAAGTCCATTTTATAAAAATAATTTTCTAAATATTTTTAATTAAAAAAGGCTACTCACCCGAAAAAACTAATACTTGAATTATAATTTATGAAACCATTATTTAACAATTTTATTGAATCATATTACTTAATCAAAGTGCCTAGCTTATTTTAATACTTTCTTTATGTGAGATTAGTAATCCATTTGGTCACATTACTAATCCTAAGCATAAAATCACTATTCATAATATACTATTCATCAAAAATTAAGTTGATCTTATTAGACTCTAAATTTTGTACTGAACATAATTGTAAAAGATCATTTTTTTGAAAATCATTACACATTTTTAATTATTTAAGGTTTACCTAAACATTTTTAAAATATCCTTTTTCTAAAATTCATCAAAATTATGCATACTATGTTTATCCGGACATTTTAAAATTCATAAACTTAATCATAATAAGAAATCAAAATTTTTATTTAAAACAATGGATTACACAAGGCAGTTACGGTCTCCTTACATAGCCCCTTATCACACCAGCATAGGACGTAAGTGTGAGTTGTGCTAAGGTGAGAGAATCTGAGGGAGGCTCGCCCAACATCGCACGAGTAGTAATTTCTATCAGTTTGAACTTCTTGCGAAGGCGATCTCGTTCTAGCTTCACACGATGAAGTTCAGATTGGGTTTGGTCTAGATCAAAGCCCAGTGGTGCTACCTCTTTCCCAAGTTCTGTTAGATGGGCTTCGACTTGTCCAAGACTACTGGGTGAGGCCATCAAATCTTCTTTCTATATTAATTAACCAAGATTACTTGTATTTAGAGAAATTAATCGAAATGTTTAGTTTACAGCGGTCATATTGACCAATGGTCATATAACAGTCAAAACCCAACGGTCTCATTTTAATTATACTCATGTTATCAAATGAAACATTTTTGATGAGTATAAAAATAAAATAAAACAGCACACAAAATTAGGAAACAAGATTTATTCAAAATTTCGGGTCGTTACAATCTTCCCCCCTTAAGAAATTGCGTCCTCGCAATTTTTAAAATTGGGTTTTGAAATTTTATTGAAAGCCCCACATCGGAAAAAGAGTCAGTAAAAATATTACTTTAAAAGAAAGAAAGGGAAGTAAAATGGTCACCCGAGTTAACCCATACTAGGATCCCATGTAGGAAAACATGGACATGGAGGAAAAAACCAAGGGTCACGTTATAAGGGAGGGTGATATAAAACATGAATAGAAGAAAGTTAACCATAAGAAAATCTCAAACTTACGATGTGTGTAAATGGTATTTGATTACCTAGTAGGAAACGTAAACCAAAAACGTTTTTTTTACGTTCCTTTTCATAATTTTGAGGAATTCATTTACTACATAGAACAAAAACATAAGAAAATATACATACCTTCAAGTAGAGTTTCATCCTTTAATAAGTCCCTACCAACACTAATCTTTTCTCAAAATGATGATAATTCAAAAACAATTGGTCTCATAAAAAGCACAAGAATCATCTTCTATAGAATCACATAATCCACAAAATATTAACTATCTATTTCTTCTATCATTAAACATTATCCCAACAACAGAAAGGTTAAGGTAAAACAACTCTTCAAAAAGAAAGAATCCCATAGGAATGGAAACTACTTTTAAATCTTCAAAGTTCCATGGTACTACCCAAAGTTCATCATAGATCATTCCATAAATAACAGTCCTTAAAATTCCTCAAAATAAACCAAACTAAGATTGAAACCCAAATACAAGAAGGATTTGATAACATAGTCTTCCAAAATAAACTTCATTGTTCATCTCCAAACAACATCAACCACTCCTAACATCTTATAACAAAGGTAGCTAACCTAAACATATTTTACTCAAGATAGGTTAATCATTCCCATAAGTAACCTAAATTACAATAAGTCCACCTTAAATTCATCGATTCTTCAAAATATAAGTCAACCTTACTCCTCAATGAAAATACCGTAGTAATCTATTTACCTCGATCATATAGGGTCCCCAAAATAGTGAACGTCTTCCAAAATAATAATCATCTTTTAATCCCCTAATCCTCCCTGTCATATTAATACGAAAATCGTTGCATTTCCTATCACATTGGTTATTGGGACATGTTCTTCCATTTCCCAGCATTAACTAAGAAGAGAAAGCATAATTAGGGGATTAAGTACTTAGCCAGTATTCATGAAAAGGAACTAAAAGAATATAAGGATTACATGTAGAAAAAAAGTATACCCTAACTTGTGATCCCCTAGGTTCCCATCTAGGTTATGCATGATCATATATTCTTATGTGAATATTTATTTTATTTTATCTTTGTTCCTTTAACAATGGTTCATACTAAGCTTATGAATTTACCAAAGCATATCCCCCGGGAGTGTCGTAACCCAGAGTGCAGCAAGGCCCGTTGTTGTGTACCAGTTCCCATTTGATTCTAGCTCAAAGCAGTGTTTTTGGGTTTTACCCCTATGTACATCTGTGCCAGAGTCACCTCTACCTGCTCGTATCCAGACAGGGATGTATTTGCTTGGCAACCCCTTACTCAATACTAACCAAAATACCAGGAAGAGTTCCTATATTTAAACTTTTATATAGGGTTCTTCCTAAAGTTTTCATATCATAATTTCCACAAATAACTAAACCATCCTTTGATACCAACTATAGCATCTCGCCTTTTTATCACATAATCTTTCATTACATTTTACAAAACCGAGGATCTTTAAGGTTTAGTGTCTTGGAAACCAGGAACTTAAAACATGAAAACATAAAACATTATTCTTAAACACTTGAAAGGCTTCTCCTCATGTTAATCCTAGGTTCATTACTGCATCTCATAACCTGGGGACATACATAAAAAGAAAGGGTAATCAGAAGGCCCAGTAATGGAAACAAGAGAAACATTTAACATGTGAACTTGAGATACATCAACTATGTCATGAAAAAGAACATTATGGAATGAGAAAGAATCATATAGAATGTCATAATAAAAATAAAATTTTCTAAAACTTGAGGATGTGGCTACAACATTTAATATTGACAATCATTTCGTTTCACCAAGGTCCATCTCCAAGGTTTCATAAAAAATTACCAAGGTTATTCACCAAGGTATTAGTCTAAAAGGTCATCTCTAGAGATTAACTCTTTACCCAATGCATTGGAGCGCTATCTGGGCACACCCTTGACATGTCTTTATTATCATGTGAGCCACATATATTATCATCCGTCATTTCATAAACAACTCATACAGTATAAAAGAAATGGGTTTCATTTCATAATAATAATGTTTTAAAAACTCCTTTAAAGCCATGATCTTCATGTCACTTTAAACCCACGGAAAAGGGAAAGCGGGTTTCATGTATGTAAATCACAGAATTTAAAATAGAAAATTTTGATATATATGTGAATACCCCTGTAGAAATAAGATCTTTCAGTATTCACTTAATAACATAAAATAATTTTGAGATAAAGAGGGAGGCATTTTGAGACGAAAACTATGCAGCATAATGTCTACGATATATGTTTTTAGAAATCATTGAAAAGAGAGGGGACATGGGCCACCCATTAAAAAATGATACATAAAATAGTAGGGGAACAGAATATATAGTATTTAAGAACATGTTAATTAAATTTGAATGATATACCATATGAAATGAAGAACTTGAAAGGAAGACAAAAATAAGATTTCTTTTATGAGAATTCGGCAGCCTAATGGCGTCACTTAAATCTTCCCAAAAATGGATTGACGAGATCAAATAGGGTCTCTCATAATATGAAAATAAATGATAAGTATGATAGATATAGATATTATACCCCAAAATAATAAAAATGAACTTGAGAGACTTGACATGAAAGTATATCTCGAAAACGAGAAGGGTGAAAGAACCCCTTAGAAATTCGGCAGCCTAACGGCGCCACTTAAACTTCAACAAAAATGAATTGATGAGATCAAATAGGGTCTCTAGTAATATGATCATAAAAGATCAGTATGATAGATTTAGAGATCATACCCCAAAATAATAAAAAGGAACTTTAGAGACTTGACATGAAAGTAGATCTTGAAAATGAGAAGGGTGAAAGAACCCTTTAGAAATTCGGCAGCCTAACGACGCCACTTAAACTTCAACAAAAATGAATTGATGAGATAAAATAGGGTCTCTCATAATATGATCATAAAAGATCAGTATGATAGATTTAGATATCATACCCCAACATAATAAAAAGGAAATTCCAAGACTTGACATGGAATTAGAACTTTGAAAAACGAGAAAGGTGAAAGAACCACTTAAAAATTCGGCAGCCTAACGGCGCCACTTAAAACATCAAAATACTGAATTGAAGAGATCAAATAGGGTATCTCATCATATGATCATAAAAGATCAGTATGATAAATTTAGAGATCATACCCCAACATAATAAAAAGGAACTTGAAATACTTTACGTGAAAATAGATCTTGAAAAATGAGAAGGGAGAAAGAATTCGTTACAAAAATTTCGGCAGCCTAACGGCGCCACTTAAAACTTCATAAAACGAAATAATGAGAGTAAGAAGGGATATCTCATTATATGAACATGAAAACTTCAGTAAGATGAGTATAAAAGAACATCCTTTAACATATGAACATGGAGCATAAATGAAATTACATAAAAGATATTTCATGAAAAGAAAGAGAGAGGTCAGATCCCTTACCTTAAAACTTAACTCTTAAAACTCAATGGTTGGGACCTTGAGGGCTTGGGGGAACCTTGGTAGGACTCCTTGGGAGGTAATCAGACCCAAACATCGTTGGGGGAGAGTGGGGAGTCGAATGGATGAAAGGATGGCTTGGTATATATAGGGAAAGTGAGGGGACAAGGCATTAATGGCCAAGGGAAACCTCATTAGTGGTTTCGGCAAAACCATGGGCTTGCCCAAGGTATTTTCCCATGGTATTGGCCTATTGGGACACCTCATACCTTATCTTACTATTCATAATTCGACCATATTGATTAAATACTTAATACATCATTTAATGATGTCATTAAACACCCGTAACTTAAAAACTGCATTTTCACTATTTATCGAAAATTCAACTTTCTCAGAATAATCCCAAAATTTCACCTTAACCAAATATCAATGCTCTGATTTCAAAAATGAAATCCATTTTATAAAAATAATTTTTGAAATATTTTTAAATAAATTTTTAATTAAAAAACACTATTTATCGAAAATTCATTTTTTTCTGAAAAATCCCCAAAAATTACCTTAACATAATATCGATGCTCTAAGTTCAAAAATGAAGTCCATTTTATAAAAATAATTTTCTTAATATTTTTAATTAAATTTTTAATTAAAAAACACTATTCACCCGAAAAATATAATACTTGAATTATAATTTATGAAACCGTTATTTAACCATTTTATTTAATCACATTACTTAATCAATGTGCCTAGCTTATTTTAATACTTTCTTTAAGTGAGATTACTAATCCATTTGGTCACATTACTAATACTAAGAATAAAATCACTATTCATACTTTACTATTCATCAAAAATTAAGTTGATCATATTAGACTCTAAATTTTGTACTGAACATAATTGTCGAAGATCATTTTTTGAAAATCATTACACATTTTTAATTATTTAAGGTTTACCTAAACATTCTTAAAATATCCTTTTTCTAAAATTCATCAAAATTATGCATACTATGTTTATCCGGACATTTGAAAATTCATAAAATTCATCATAAGAAGAAATCAAAATTTTTATTTAAAACAAAGGATTACGCAAGGCAGTTACGGTCTCCTTACATAGCCCCTTATCACACCAGCATAGGACCTAAGTGTGAGGTGTTCTAAGGAGAGAGAATATGAGGGAGGCTCGGCCAACATCACACGAGTAGTAATTTCTATCAGTTTGAGCTTCTCACGAAGACGATCCTGTTCTAGCTTCACACGATGAAGTTCAGCTTGGGTTTGGTCCAGAGAAAAGCCCAGTGGTGCTACCTCTTTCCCAAGTTCTGTTAGATGGGCTTTGATCGGTCCAAGACTACTGGGTGAGGCCATCAAATCTTCTTTCTATATTAATTAACCAAGATTACTTGTATTTAGAGAAAATAATGAAAACGTTTAGTTTACAGCGGTCATATTGACCAATGGTCATATAACAGTCAAAACCCAACGGTCTCATTTTAATTATACTCATCTTATCAAATGAAACATTTTTGTTGAGTATAAAAATAAAATAAAACAACACACAAAATTAGGAAACAAGATTTATTCAAATTTTTGGGTCGTTACAAACAACATATAGAATCATTTTTCTGATTGATGAACAAGAGGTATAATACCAATCTGTTCTAGGAATTGGGATCACATGGGGATTATCTTACATCCATGAAAGGATCGAAAAATATTTTTGTGAGCATACACAATGGTTCCAATAATTTGAGAATATTATTTTCTTGGTAGTTGAGAAACATCAAATATTCCATATGAATATGAATGGAAAATAAATTATTTATTTAATTCATTGTATTGTAGTGTGAAGGAAATGAAAGAGTTTATTCGGTGTCTTACCATGATAATGATTCACTCACCATAGAGTCATGATAAATGGGTGGGGATAATATTCTTATATAGTTGTGGTTCCCATTAAATTGATGGATTTTTATGGTTTTGGAATGATACCCTTGTATTGGTTAATCATGAAGTAAATCATGGAACATTTTAGATTATTGTATATAAAAAGGTGTTCCCTAGGTGTTCTTATATTGGTGGTGTTTAATGGATGAAATTTATTTGTAAATATTTTTGAATGGTGATCCTCAATGACGGTGAGATGTTAAACTCTTCTTTGGACAAGAGCATCTTGGATGATTTCAGTTTCATTGGGATAATATATAGGAAGCACAGTTTGTGTTTTAAGAATTTTTTATTTTTCTTGATAATGTAAAATCATTGAATAACAGGTTTAATTTCTATGTATGTGGATAAGTATAGTAGACAATAGTTAATTTTTATATAATATTTCCAAAAATTGACACCATATACAAATGGAATCCATTAATATTTAATCAGTGGTGGAATGGTGCGTGATAAAGGATAATTAAAATGGATGGGATTCCTGCATGTATAAGGGATTTGAGATTTGGCTGTCAATTAGAAATTTCCATTTAAAGTAGAGAGGTCATTGAAAATTTAATGGGTACAACATAATGGTTAAGGCTAATGTGGGCCTTGAATCATTTGATATATTGTGGGAGCTGAGGTGACAATGAAGTGATAAGTCACACCTGAAAATAATAATGTATAGTAATAATATTGATCTTCAATATGTTGATAATGGATAATTAAGGGTCAGTATAGTATATTGGTACTCTTAGGGTGAGAAAAATAGGTATGGTGATTTTATTTTAATGAAACAATCTAGCATCGTTATATGTTCTATCAGAGGTTAGGGGATTCCCCACTTGAAATTTTAGGTTGTGAACCTCGCCATTAATTTTTTTCCCTATGTGACTAATATTGGTATTCCCACAAGCCATAGTGTGTGTAAATTCATGTTTTATGTCATAGCATTGAACACCTTTTTTCTCTACTAGGGTTATAATTTATTTGAAGACATGATCATTAAACGTCTCAAGCCATATTCCCTTTCATATATTCAATTCATTTTATTTTAAAATATACACTATAAAGTTATTATCAGTATATATCAAACCATTAAATAAATATAATTCCTTAATAACATCAACAAAAACATTAACTCTCCTAAATCTAAATCATATGTTGGATTATGTTTTTCATGAACCATTAGTTGGAGTGATTCAATAGATATCAACATACTATTCAACATTAGAATACATCCTAGTATTTTCTTCAACAAATTACAATAGATTACAAACCCTTCTATGATGTAGGGTAATGTAAGCTTGGAAATCTGTCTAATTTTATCTTTTGTTCACTAATGTTTTATTCTCATTAATCTATGATAAATGAAATACCCCCTTGTGAATTGACATTGTGAGTGTATTATATAGTCATGATAAATACACCTAAAGACAATATAATATCTATCAAAACTAAGAAAACAAAAGACCACATCCATGAGGATTGTACTATTGAAAATATTAATGACATCCATATTTGATATATCCATTTATGTATTCTCACATCTTATTATACCGACCATTATAGAAATGTTATGAAGCCAAAAGTTTTAGTTGGTAAATGTTTTATAATCCTTCTCATTCCTCATGATCAACTACACAATTCATAAATAATCTTCATGATATACATTTTTCATTGAATATATAATAATATCATCAATAAAGATGACTAAAAACAAAGAAAAAGAAAATCTATAATGAATAAATTAATTAATTTGATGATGATAATGGAGGAATTTGTATAAAAAACTTGAATAAACATAAACTCAATATTTCCATAAATAATATAAAATGTTTTCTTTGGTGTGTCACCCTTATTAACCTTCAATTTGGGATATTCATAACGATGGTAATTCTTAGAAACAAGTTGATATCTATATTGTTGATCAAAAATTCATCAATGTGGGGTAGAGGATAATTGTTCATCATTTTGATCTTATTGTCATCCCAATAATCATTTCATAGGAAAATTGATCCAACATAATTATTAGAGAACAATTAGTGAACCATAATATGTCACACGTGGCAAAATAAATCCCATTTCATGATTCTTGAAGATTTTATTCTTCAAATCCTACCACTCAATTAGGTCCATTCTATATAGAGTATTATAAATATTTATAGAACCTAGTTCATCTTATATTTATTTCATGACATTACAATTTTTTGAATTTCCATGTAATTCATCAATAAATACATCAACAAAATATAAAAAAATAATAGTATATTCAATTTTATTCTCTCCCCATCCATATAAAATAAATTTCACTTTTGTATTAGAAAAATGACCAATTTAATTTATTTGATTTCCATCAAAAGTTTATATTTTCACATAGTGATAAATTATATTAATTTTTTTTGGGATAGAAAAAATGAAATCCCTTCTAAAAAAATTCTTATGTGCCTTTTTTATAAGAAGGTAATCAATTCTTATGATAATATCAAATTGACCCACATAGATAATAACAAAAATTTGATGAAAAATATATCAAACATCAATTAAAGAAAAAAATATTCTTGAGATGTGATCATCATATCATTAAGGGTTGTAACTACTAATTGACTATGTAATCATTGGGGTGGAATTTTGATACCACTAGAAAATTATTCAGATATTCTACAGTTGATAGTTTGTATACTATTCACCATGTCATTATTATATCCCTTGAAAATATAGTGATTTCATTGTATTTCCATTATTCAATCTAATAAAGTGGTTGCTGAAATCAAACATCAATATTAATCGTTGTATTTAACCATTTATTAGAATAATTCTCATTTAATATTTTTTGAAACAAATGAGTGTGGGTGGTACATTATATGGGACTTTATCTCCATTATCATAAGTATACCACTTTTTCACATCAATATGGTATTCACATTCCCAAAAATAATCGTTTTTAATACATAAAAAAATTATTAGACCACTTATAAAAACATCCACAATTTTTACTTCAATAATTCGAGCATAAATATAATCATGTCATATTATCTCAATAGTTTTTATGATTTCCTTTTTATTACATCATTATTTTCATATCAAAACCAAAATTATTGATGGGTAAATCTAATCTATTGTATAACCTAGATAGTTCATCAAACAATTTCATAATAGATACTTACGCATCTTATGTCTAACACCTATTAAGGAATTTTTATTAAGCCGTTGAAAAGTAGATCAACATTACATTCAGAACTGATGAAAATAAATAATCATACCTCTAAGGTATTATAATATTTTTATCAAGGGTACTAACGGATTAAACATTCTCTAAAAATATCATAAGTAATTCCATCTCCATTTTTTATGAAGAATATGAGGAAATTAATTATTAAAAAGTAATATATTAAACTCATCCTACAACATGGAGGAAATTTATTCCTATTTTATTATAATCATCATTGGAGTATACTAATATTATTATTCTCCTTTAAATATATATGTAGTCGCGGAAATTTGGAGAAGGATCGCATCGGGAGAATAAAAGGGAAACGAATGAATCTGTGATGAACTCCAAAAAGATTTTTTGGCCAGGGAGGTGGGCACGCGCAAGATTGGGGAGACAGGCATATGAAGAATTCCGTCACACAAACTCTTGCGCACCGACCTCCCCTTCCACTCTCAATGCTCGTCCTCAGCTACTGGTTGCACCAGCCCCAGTTCTGCACCGAAGGCAACATTAAGCTAGATTTTTTACACCTGAACCCGGTTCTGCGCACAAGGAAACGTCCAACCGATGTCTGCCTTCCCATCCCCCGTTGCGCGCATATGCTGACGACTGACAAGAGTTTGCGCACCGCACCGAGGATTCCAGCTGTAAAACGAACTGTATCCCCGCTGTAACAACCCAAGACTCTATAAGATATAATATTTTTAATTTCATTCATATCTTCTGTTATACGCTACACCAATATTATCTTGCACTATATGCAACACCGCATTAGTTTGCAGTATACACAACACTAATCTTGGATCGTGTTAAACACAATTTCAAGTTTGTTTGATAGTAGTTATTCTATGAAACATTGAGTGTATATATATAAATATATTCAACTTATAAATGAAATATGGTTGGATTTTTTTATACGAAACAACAATGGAGTCTTACACTACACGGAACCCTGACTTGGCTTGCATTACACGCAATTGTGACCTTCCTCGATAACGTGTGTAGTACGCAATACCAGGTTTCACTAAACAACGATATATTATTATAATATTATATTGGACTATCCATTATGAATATTATTAACAAAATTTTGAATTTTATAACATTATTATTCATCTTACATATTTTCTAGAACATGGTATGAGAACAAAATATATTTTTCGGGTAAAATATGTATTTTTCAAAAAAATGCAGTTTTTCCACCTTTTGATGGTGCACCCACTTTAAATCTAGTTTTTGACATGTTTATAAGTTCAATTTGAAGAAATAAAATTCTTCCTTGGAATTAAGATATAAAAATTTAATTTGGAAAAATTTTTCATATTATTCTGATAACTTTCATATTTTGATGAATAGTAAAAACATGCTATATTTTAATTAAAAACAACTTATTTTCATCATAATAATTTATATATTTAGATTATCTTTTTAATTGGTTTTAAAGTTTAATTAGAATATATTTTTACTATTTAATCCAATTTTGGTCATTGGAATTAATTTCACTTTGAAATTGGACATAAACAAGTGATGATCTTTTGATAGTTATTGTTTCTTAAAAACACACAATTTTTTTTATAACGAGAATTAATTTTGAAATTAATTAATTCCAATCCTTTGTATTGAATTCAGATACAATTGAAATTATTTTTGAATTCAGAATATCAAATATATCTTAGGCTGAATTTTTGGTATTTTTCTGAAAAACTTCAATTTTTTATGAATAGTGAAACCACTTTGTGGAAGTTCTGAATTGTTCATTTAATTGAAATTTTACCACTTCTGAGAATTAAATTTCAAAAATCCAAAATACATGGTTGTTATCAAGAAGTAATATATGGTTCAATAAGATGAAAATATTCTTTTGTGAATAGTAACTTTTGACTTTTATTTACTGCGGTTAAAGGTAAATAGGGTAATTCAAGGTTAAAAAATATTACAATAATTTAAAATTACCTTAACACCTATCCAAACATTATTGTATGAGCAATGTCCGACCATTGGAATCCTTGGGTCAATTTTGGGACCCCATGGAGCCACTTATGAAAGACAATGACACATTAGATTCATTAATTTAATGTAAAAACAAAATTGGCTTTAACAAAAATCTTATAGTAATTAATTTTTATAAGGGGATATATAAATTATCTTTTCTACTATAAATATTATTTGGAAATATAAAAATATTTCCTACATGTTGGTGTGTTTTTTATATTTTTTAGACATCAAATAAATTAAATTATTTATGACATAATAATGATACATTATTTACCTCATTAATAAATGATTTAAATAAATTAGATTATAATGATTAAAATATTATCCAAAACATGTCCAATTCTAATTGTATGATTTTACATCTACCATTTGTCATATTATCTTCATATTTAATTATTTTTTGTCCTTTTGAAACCGAAGCTAAGTTTATAATAAAATAATATTTTCACACTTTCCAAAAGAGCCCCTACTACCCCTTATAAAAGGAGACCATTCCTATCGAATTACTCACAACTCTCAAGCCACTAGGCTCATCCAAAATCTTTCCAATTAATCTACCTACATCCCTCTACTCCCCATATATACCTTACATTTGGAATCAGGCACTTAAAGAAGTCCTTTTCGTTCAATCCAAAAAAGTTACCCAAATTAAAGATAACAGTTTCTCTTAAGTTATTTTCTTTTATTCTACTTCTCCAACACATAAAATCTTTTTAATCCTTTATTTAATAACAACACCAGTATCCTAAATATACTAGGATGTTTTTATGTGATGTATTTGAACTACACTTACACACACCTCCATCTAATGGCTAAAGACCATAATGTTTCTGTTGATGGAAAACTAACGCCTCACGAAACGATGATTGTTCAATTTTCTCCTACCGCCTCTCATTGTGGAAATTATGATGGAAATATATTCATATATGATATATACTATGTTTATGATTTCATTATGGTTCTTTAATTTCCAATTATATCAAGCCTTTATGGTTTCCATAGTCAGTAAATACGATAATCTCATTTGAGGAAGTGCAGACTACTGCCCCCTCAAAGTGATGTGATTCATTACTGACTTATGTGGGATGTATAAAAGATGTAGTTAATGATATTATATATGATATTATACTGGAATTATAATATAACTATGTATCATTATGTTTTAATTTCATTAAAATAATATATATAAATGAAATAGCGTTCATGTGTACGTACAGCTTACTATATCCATGAACGGTGCATTTCATTTCTTACCTCCATATGTTATGTAATATTATAAGTACATGTATATTATGGATATATATGATATATATGATATATAAATCATGAATATCATTCTGGATATACTGATCGTTTGAACACATGAACAACATGTAATTATAAGAAGTCCATTTTTGACTCAAGTAGCAAATATCGATAAAATGAACATTATTAACTTAAATGGTTTCATAATTATTATAACTTGTTAATAAGTGATACAAAAGGAATAATAAATTTTAAAAAAATTCTTAAGAAATTAGAAATTAGCTTTGGTTTATTATTCAGGAGATTAAAGAACGATCGAGTCAAGTCGGACATGAGGTAAGGGAACTTCATAACCCAATTTCCGTTCTTTGGGTTTATCTTCTCTTTCTTGTTTATTTCGTTCTTTGATTATGTGAGAAATTAATTTTTATATCTTATCATGTATTTATAATTTCTTTATGTGAACTTATATTGAATACACATAAGTGATCTATTTTATTTTCAAAAAGATCTTTGTAAAGGAAAATCTCGCAATCTCATTCTTATCCGAGATTGCTTATACATCATAAATTACTGGGGAATATTTATCATCCACATCCATGTTTCCTCAGTATGTAATATTATTTCTATCCTGCTACAATTTTTTAAATCTAATTTTACCCTTCGGTGATTTTTTATTAAATGATATGAAAGGAATATTTTGTCATTTTTAGTACGAGGAACTTTTTGACTTTTTTGGCCAAAGTAAGAGAATGATGTTTTTTTTAACTTATACGACATTAATGGATTTTTAGAACATTATTTCCAAGAATCATCCTTTAAAAGTTTTCATGTTTATTTTTAATCAACTTCTTTTTGTTTGAAAATTGCAGTACATGTTAAGAAAGGAATTTTTTTTAAGTAGAAAGGATATTTTCCTCAAGAATGGAGTTCAAGTGTTTTATCAAAATTATATTCCATCTAAGATAAAATAGGGTCTTATTTATATCCTTATTTTTTTAAATTGATTTGATTATTTTATGATGGAATTAATTTTATGCTGTCCTTTTATCTTATATGGATTATGTCATGATGGAATGATGTTTAAGAATCCCATTTTTATTGCATGGATTATTCTATGATGTATGATTTATGATTTTTGTGGCACACATAAGAATTGTTTTATTATGAGATGGGTGGGACCTATATCTCCCTCCAATGCATTGGGTAAAGATTTATATCTCATGAGATAGACATGGCTGGAATGTTAAGTTAATCTGGTTCAGTAATACAGGACTGGAACGAGGAGTGAACTCGATTGAGAAAGGGACTTTGTCCACTAAGATGGTCTTGGCAGCAATGCCTTGGCTACTATGGACATCATATCATTTGCTTAATGGTTTCCATAATCACATGTTTTATTCATATGCTATTTTATCATGATCGATGTTTATTTATGATCTATGCCTTATGTACTACCATGTTTTATGTCATTGCCCATGATTTTGATGTTCAAACATTATGTTAATGTTTTTAAGTTCAAATGTATATGATTTGTTTTATTTTATCCATTCTTACCCTTAATGAGCATTTGAGCTCACCCCTTTCTTTGTTTTCTTTTCCCCAGGATTGAAAGAAATGTTTTAGGTAAGAAAACCAAAATGGGAAGATCTTTTTAGGAGATTTTTAAGATCTTTCACCATGATTAGAAGATCACGTTCTGAGTTTCCAAAGACACTAAACTATTACAGTCATTTGGTGTCTGTTTTTTTATTTATTAAGTATAAAGAAAAAGTAATGTAATGTCTATGTATGTCAAGCTTTGGGTCATTACAGTTGGTATTAGAGGAATGTTTTATTTATCCTTTGGAAAATAGGATGTGAAATCATTAGTGAGATACATAGAGATATTTATAAGTTATGTCTAAGGATGTCCCTAAGGTTAAGTATAATTGTAGGTTGTAGTCCTGGAATTAAGGAAACAATATTATAATTAAAACTATGATGTTAGATATTGAAGGTACACCCTATTTATTATGTTATTTTCCTATCATGATTTTTTCCTCTCACAATATTCTTTTTGGGTTTTAGAATATGGCTGGAAATAGGAGGATTCATGATTATGGAAGATATGATGGACAATGGAATGATATTCTTCATGAGCTACCAACTAAAATGGAATTTGGAAGGCAAAAAATAGTTATTATGCATAATCAACAATATCATAATATGATCAATATTCTCAACTTTGGTAAGATTCCTGACTCAGCTAATAAGAGAAATATGGAGTTTCATGATGATCATAGATGAATGAAAGTTCAATTTCCCTCATGTAAGTCATGTGGGAAGAGGCATCAAGGGGAATGTTTCAAAGGAACTGGAAGATGCTTTTGGTGTCGAAAAGAAGGACACAAAGCCAGTAATTGAAAATGAAAAGGTTCAGTTAACACCATGGAAAAGGATAATGGTATTGCTAAGACATAAATAATGGTTAAATGTTTTAAATGTAGAATGTATGAGAATTATGCAAACCAATGCCCTAAGGTAAAATCTCATAAATAGAATCGGCATGGTCGTATGGGTAGTATTTATGTTGATGATGATGTAGAGACTACAAATTATATGTGAGATGAAAGAATTGTTCAAGATCTGTCACTGGTTTAAGAAGGTAGTGTAATTATTACATGTTTATCAAGAGTAATGTTGTATAAGTAATCTCATGGTACTATGGAATAAAGAGAAATATAAGGATAGTTACACTATTGTTTTCCTTAAGTTTTTGAAAGTATATGTTGAATGGTACTGGTAACCATGAATGGTTATTCATATATTTTTGGAAAGCACCTAATGTTCACATAAAGAAGGGATAAAGAGATACTGAAATGTTTGATAGTATTAATGAGCTCAAGACTGATATAAGGACAAAGTGGTATCATTGTTTGAGTATATAGAATTTTTGGTATTTTGTTATGTGGAAAGAGTTACATTTTGATAGAATTCATGATTTCACTATGGTTCTATGATAATTTATGTTACAGGAGAATACATGATTCAAGTATTCAAATGTTTGGAATGTGGTCAACAAGATATATCTTATGATATATAGGGGATAAATGATGGTATTTATTTGCTTGTTATGTGAAATTTCATGTAATTGTTTTCATTATACTATGAGATTGGATAGATGTATTTTGAATTATCGTAAAGACTTGAAATGAATTAAGTTAGACATATGATAGTATTGTTTAAGGTTAGAATTTTTTTCGATGTTATTGATGGAATGTTATAATGGTGTAGATTAAGAAAAGGGACAACATGCAGAACGTGCGACAACCCATCGCGTAGGATGAGGCTGTGGGAATAGAAACCACAAATGAAGTGTGACATGCCTTTATCGCCTTTGACTGGCCTACAAGAAGTCCCTTGTTAGTATAAACTAGTTTTATTTTATTAAGTTGTATGATATATGAAGTATAAGTCCATTTTTGGAATCATATACGATTAACCAAACCATAGATGGACTTATGTATATTTGATAACTTTTTCTAACATTTTGTTTGAAATAGAATGAATGACTCATCATTCTATCACATGATCTACTAACACTTCACGAATGAAAAAATCAACTTCATTTCCTTAAGATATGAAGTGGAAATAGTTCAAGGCACGAACAACGGTGAGATTGTACCAAAATCAAATAAGTATTTATTTTTATTCAAAAATTCTTCAACATTAGGGAAATGATCTTGGAAACCAAAAATGTTGTCCTAGTGCCCTCATATCTGATGAATTAGATGGTACCTTAGAACATCACAAATTTTTGGCTTTGTGATTGTTTGATTTTTCATAGCCATGTTCCCTACCACTCTCTATCAGAACATGATGGTTAGATATTTATTCCATATCCATATTTTCACCTATGTTCTCCTATATGGAAACCCAGTGATGATTTACTTTTGGTAATATTTACGTTTCATAATTTAGTTTTTAAAATTAAGTTTTAGTATTCCTTTTTACGATGTGGGTTTCTATGAATAGTAAATGATTTATAACCCCGACGAATTTCGAGGGTGAAATTTATTTTAAGGGGGGTAGAATGTAACAACCAGATATTTTATAAGATATATTCTTTTTAATTTATTTCATATCTTCTATTGTACGCTACACCAATATTATCTTGCACTACACGCAACACCGTATTAGATTGCAGTATATGAAACACTAATCTTGGATCGTGTTACACACAATTTCAAGTTTGGTTGATAGTAATTATTCTACGCAACATAGAGTGTATATATATATATTCAATATATAAATGAAATATGGTTGTATTTTTTTATACGCAATAACAAAGGAGTCTTCCACTACATGCAACCCTGACTTGGCTTTCATTACACGCAATCGTGAACTTCCTCGATAGCGTGTGTAGTACGCAATAGCGAGTTTCACTAAACAACGATGTATTGTTATAATATTATTATGGACTAGCCTTTATGAATAGTATTAACTAAAATTTTTCATTTTATAACATTATTATTCATCTTACATATTTTCTAGAACATGGTATTTGAACAAAATAAATTTTTCGAGTAAAATAAATATTTTTCTAGAAATGCAGTTTTGCCGCCTTTTGATGGCGTACCAACATTAAATCTAGTTTTTTACATGTTTATAAGTTTAATTTGTCAAAATAAAATTCTTCCTTGGAATCACGATATAAAAATTTAATTTGGATAAATTTATCATATTAATCTGATAACATTCATATTTTGACGAATAGTAAAAACACACAATATTTTAATTAAAAGAAAATTTTTTTCATCGCAATAATTTATATGGATATATTATCTTTTTAATTAGTTTTAAAGTGTAATTATAATATTTTATTACCATTTAATCCAATTTTGGTCATTGGAATTAATTTCACTTTGAAATTGGACATAAACAAGTGACGATCTTTTCATAGTTATTGTTTCTTAAAAACACCCTATTTGTTTTGATAACGGGAATTAATTTTAAAATTAACTAATGACACATATATGTTTTGAATATTTAAAAATGGAAATCATTTTCGAATTCAGAATATAAAATATAGCTTAGGCTGAAGTTTTGATATTTTTCTGAAAAACAACAATTTCGATGAATAGTGAAACCACTTAGTGGTAGTTCAAAAAACTGAATCATTCATTTAAATGAAATTTTACCACTTCTATGAATTTAATTTATAAAATAAGACATACATGGTTGTTATCAATAAGTAAAATGTGGTTCAATAAGATGGAAATAATTTTTGGTGAATAGTAACTTTTCACTTTTATTTACTGCGGTTAAAGGTAAATAGGGTAATTCAAGGTTAAGAGAATATTATAATAATTCAACATTATCTTAATACTTGTTCAAGCCTTATTGGATGAGTAATTGACGACCATGGTCATCCTTGGGTCAATTTTGGGACCCCATGGAGCCACTTATGAAAGACAATGACACATTAGATTAATTAATTTAATGTGAAGACAAATTTGGAATTAGCAAAAATCTTTTAGTAATTAATTTTTATAAGGGGATATATAAATTATCTTTTAGACTATAAATATTAATTGTAAAGATTAAAATATTTCCTACATTTTGGTATTTTTTCTATAATTTTTAGACTTCAAATAAATTAAATTATTTATTACAGAATAATGATGCAGTATTTACCTACTTAATAAATGATTTAAATAAATTAGATTACAATGATTAAAATATTATCCAAAACATGTCCAATTGTAATTGGATGATTTTATTTCTACCCTGAGTCATCTTATCTTCATCTTTAATTATTTGTGGACCTTTTGAAACTGATGATATGTTTATAATAAAATAATATTTTTACACTTTCCAAAATAGCCCCTCCTCCCCATTATTGAAGGAGACCCTTTCTATCCAATTCCACACAACTCTCAAGCCATTAGAATCGTCCAAAATCTGACCAATTAATCTCCCTATATACCTATCCTCCCCCTAGAATCCTTACATTAGGTATAAGGCACTTCAAGAAGTCCTTTTGGTTCAAATCAAAGGATGTTTCCCAAATTAAAGGTAACAGATTCTCTTAAGTTGTTTTTTTATTCTACTTCTCTAACCCCTAAACTCTTTTTAATCCTTTTTTTCTAACAAAACCAATATCCTCAATATAAAGTACGTTTTTATTAGAAGTATTATAACTACACTTACACACACCTCCATCTAATGGATGACGAACATAATGTTTTTGTGGATTGCAAACTAACGCCTCACGAAAAGATGATTGTTCGATTTTCTCCTACCACCTCTAATAGTGTCCATTATGATGGAACTGTATTCATATATGATATATATTATGTTTATTATTTCATTATTCTTCTTTACATCCCAATTATATCAAGCCTTTATGGTTTCCATAGTCAGTAAATACGATAATCTCATTTGAGGATGTGCGGACTACCTCCCCCTCAAAGTTATGTGATTCATTAATGCCTTATGTGGGATGTATAAAGGATGTAATTAAAGATATTATATATTATATTATAATGGATATATAATATACTTATGTATCATTATGTTTTAATTTCATTAAAATAATAAATAGAAATGAAAGCAGCGTTCATGTGTACGTACGGCTTACCGTCTCCACTAACGGTGCATTTCATTTTTTACCTCCATATGTTATGTAATATTATAAATACATGTATATGCTGGATATATATGATATATATGATATATAAATCATGAATATCATTCTGGATATAATGAACCTTTGACCACATGAACAACATGTAATTATAAGAAGTCCATTTTTGACTCAAGTACCAAATATCGACAAAACGAACATTATTAACTTAAATGGTTGCATAATTTTTATAACATGTTAATAAGTGATATAAAAGGAATAATAAATTTGAAAAACTTTCTTAAGAAATTATAAACTAACTTTGGTTTATTATTCAGGATATTAAAGAACAATTGAGTCAAGTCGGACATGAGGTAAGTGAGATTATTAACCCAATTTCCATTCTTTGGGTTTATCTTCTCTTTCTTGTTTATGTCGTTATTTGATTATGTGAGAAATTAATTTTTATATCTTATCTTGTATTTATAATTTATATATGTAAACTTATATTGAATATACATAAGTGATCTATTTTATTTTCAAAAAGATCTTTGTAAAGGAAAATCTCACAATCTCATTCTTATCCGAGATTGTTTATACTTCATAAATTACTGGGGAATATTTATCATCCACATCCATGTTTCCTCAATATGTAATATTATTTCTATCCAACTAAAATTGTTTAAATCCAATTTTACCCTTCGTTGAATTTTTATTAAATGATATGAAAGGAATATTTTGTCGTTTTTAGTATGAGGAACTTTTTGACTTTTTCGGCCAAAGTACGAGAAGAATGTTTTTTTAACTTATACGGCATGATGGATTTTTAGAACATTATTTCCAAGAATATTACTTTACAAGTTTTCATGTTTATTTTTAATAAAATTATTTTGGTTTAAAAAGTGTAGTACATGTTAAGAAAGGAATTTTTTTTAAGTAGAAAGGATATTTTCCTCAAGAATGGAGTTCAAGTGTTTTATCAAAATTATATTCCATCTAAGAAAAAATAGGGTTCTATTTTTACCCTATTATTTTAAATTCATTTGATTATTTTATGATAGAATTAATCTTATGATGTCCTTTTATCTTATTTAGATTATGTCATGATGGCATGATGTTTAAGAATGCCATTTTTATTGCATGGGTTATGATATGATGTATGATTTATGATTTTTTGTCACACATAAGAATGGTTTCATTATGAGATGGGTGGGACCTATATCTCCCTCCAATTCATTGGGTAAAGATTTATATCTCAAGAGATAGACATGGATCGAACGTTAAGTTAATCTAGTTCAGTAATACTGGACTGGAACGAGGAATGAACTCAATTGAGAAAGGGACTTTGTCCAGTAAGATGGTCTTGGAAGAAATGCCTTGGCTACTATGGAAATCATATCATGTGCTTCATGGTTCCCATAATCACATGTTTTATTCCTATGCTATTTTATCATGATTAATGTTTCTTTATGATCTATGCCTTATGTACTACCATGTTTTATGTCATTGCCCAAGATTTTGATGTTTAAACATTATGTTCATGTTTTTAAGTTCAAATGTATATGATTTGTTTTATTTTATCCATGATTACCCTTAATGAGCATTTGAGCTCACCTATTTCTATGTTTTCTTTTCCCCAAGATTGAAATAAAGGTTTTAGGTAAGAAAACCAAAATGGGAAGATCTTTTTAGTAGATTTTGAAGATCTTTAACCATGATTAGAAGATTAAGTTCCGAGTTTCCAAAGACACTAAACTATTATGGTCCTTTTGTGTCTGTTTTTATTATTTATTAAGTATTCTGAAAAAGTAATGTAATGTCTATGTATGTCAAGCTTTGGGTCTCTACAGTTAGTATCGGAGGAAAGTTATATTTATCCTTTGGAAACTAGGATGAGAAAACATTAGTGAGATCCATAGAGATATTTATAAGTTATGTCTAGGGATGTCCCTAAGGTTAAGTATAATTATAGGTTGTAGTCCTAGAATTAAGGAAAACATATTAGAATTAATCCTATGATGTTATATATTGAAGGTACTCCCTCTTTATTATTTTATTTTCCTATCATGATTTTTTCCGCTCACACTATTCTTTTTGGGTTATAGAAAATGGCTGGAAACAGGAGGATTCATGATAATGGAAGATATGATGGACAATGGAATGATATTATTCATGAGCTACCAACTGAAATGGAATTTGGAAGGCGAAAAATCATTATTATGCCTAATCAACAATATCATAATATGATCAATAATCTCAACTTTGGTAAGATTTCTGACTCATCTAATAAGAGAAATATAGTGTTTCATGATGATCATAAGTGAAAGAAATTTCAATTTCTCTCATGTAAGTCATGTGGGAAGAGTCATCAAGGGGAATGTTTCAAAGGAACTGGAAGATGATTTGTGTGTCAAAAAGAAGGACACAAAGACAGTAATTGCAAATTAAAAGGTTCAGTTAACACCATGGACAAGGATAATGGTATTGCTGAGACATCAATAATGGTTAAATGTTTTAAATGTAGAATGTATGGGAATTATGCAAACCAATGCCCTAAGGGAAAATATCATAAATAGAATCAGAATGGTCGTATGGGTAGTATTTATGTTGATGATGATAAAGAGACTACAAATTATATGTGAGATGAAGGAATTGTTCAATATCAGTCACTGGTTTAAGAATGTAGTGGAATGATTACATGTTTATCAAGAGTAATGTTGTATAAGTAATCTCATGGTACTATGGAATAAAGAGACATCTAAGGATAGTTACACTATTTTTTTACTTATGTTTTTGAAAGTATATGTTGAATGGTACTGGTAACCATGAATGGTTATTCAGATATTTTTGGAAAGCACCTAATATGCACATAAAGAAGGGATAAGGAGATACTGAATTGTTTGATATTATTAATGAGCTCAAGACTGATATAAGGACAAATTGATATCATGGTTTGAGTATATATAATTTTTGGGATTTTGTTATGTGGAAAGAGTTACATTTTGATAGAATTCATGATTTCACTATGGTTCTATGATAATTTATGTTACAATAGAATACATGATTCAAGTATTCACATGTTTGGAATGTGGTCAACAAGATATATCTTATCATATATGGGGGATAAATGATGGTATTTATGTGCTTGTTAGGTGACATTTCATGTAATCGTTTTCTTTATACTAAGAGATTGGACAGATGTATTTTGAATTATCCTAAAGATTTGAAATCAATTAATTTAGACATAATATAGTATTGTTTAAGGATAGATTTATTTTGATATTATTGATGGAATGTTATAATAGTGTAGTTTATGAAAAGGTACAACATGTAGAATGTACGACAACCCATCACGTCGGATGAGGCTGTGGGAATCAAAACCACAAATGAAGCATGACATGACTTTATCGCCTTCCACTGGCCTACAGAAAGTCCCGTGTTAGAAGAAACTAGTTTTATTTTATTAAGTTTTATGATATATAAAGTATAAGTCCATTTTTGAAATCATATACGATTAACCACACCATATATGGAATTATGTATATTTGATACCTTTTTATAACCTTTTGTTTGAAATAGAAGGAATTACTCATCATTCTATCACATGATCTGCTAGCACTTCACGAATGAAAAAATCAACTTCATTTCATTAAGAGATGAAGTGGAAATAGTTCAAGGCACGAAAAAACAGTGAGATTGTACCAAAATCGAATAAGTATTTATTTTGATTCAAAAATTCTTTAACATTAGGGAAATGATCTTGAAAACCAAAAATGTTTTCCTAGTTCCTTCATATCTGATGAATTAGATGGTACCTTAGAACATCACAAATTTATGTCTTTGTTATTGTTGGATTTTTCATAGCCATGTTCTCTAACACTCTCTATCAGAACATGATGGTTAGATATTTCTTCCATATCCATATTTTCACCTATGTTCTCCTATATGGAAACCCATTGATGAGTTACTTTTGGTAATTTTTACGTTTCATAATTTAGTTTTTAAAATATAGTTTTAGTATTCCTTTTTACGATGTGGGTTTCTATGAATAGTAAACGTTTTATAACCCCGACGAAATTCGAGGAAGAAATTTATTTTAAGGGGGGTAGAATGTAACAACCAAAGATTTTATAAGATACATTCTTTTTAATTTATTTCATATCTTCTGTTGTACGCTACACCAATATTATCTTACACTATACGCAACACCGTATTATCTTGCAGTATATGCAACACTAATCTTGGATCGTGTTACACACAATTTCAAGTTTGTTTGATAGTAATTATTCTACGAAACATAGAGTGTATATATATATATTCAATATATAAATGAAATATGGTTGTATTTTGTTATACGCAATAAAAAAGGAGTCTTTCACTACATGAAACCCTTACTTGGCTTTCATTACACGCAATCACGAACTTCCTCGATAACGTGTGTAGTACGCAATACCGAGTTTCACTAAACAACGATATATTATTATAATATCATTATGGACTAGCCGTTATGAATAGTATTAACTAAATTTTTTCATTTTATAATATTATTATTCATCTTACATATTTTCTAGAACATGGTATTTGAAAAAAATAAATTTTGCGAGTAAAATAAATATTTTTCTAGAAATGCAGTTTTGCCGCCTTTTGATGGCGTACCCACTTTAAATATAGTTTTTTACATGTTTATAGGTTTAATTTTTCAAAATAAAATTCTTACTTGGAATCAAGATATAAAAATTTAATTTGGATAAAATTTTCATATTAATCTGATAACTTTCATATTTTGATGAATAGTAAAAACACACTATATTTTAATTAAAAACAAATATTTTTCATCACAATAATTTATATGGTTAGATTATATTTTTAATTAGTTTTAAAGTTTAATTATAATATATTTTTACCATTTAATTCAATTTTGGTCATTGGAATTAATTTCACTTTGAAATTGGACATAAACAAGTGATGATCTTTTGATAGTTATTGTTTCTTTAAAACACGCTATTTGTTTTGATAACGGGAATTAATTTTAAAATTAATTAATGACACATAAATGTTTTGAATTTGTAAAAATTGAAATCATTTTTGAATTCGGAATATCAAATACAGCTTAGGCTGAAGTTTTGGTATTTTTTTGAAAAACATCAATTTTGATGAATAGTGAAACCACTTAGTGTGAGTTCAAAAAACTGAATCTTTTATTTAAAAGAAATTTTACCAATTCTGTTAATTTAATTTCAAAAATACGACACACATGGATGTTATCAAGAAGTAAAATGTGGTTCAATAAGATGGAAAGAATTTTTGGTGAATAGTAACTTTTGACTTTTATTTACTACGGTTAAAGGTAAATAGGGTAATTCAAGGTTAAAAGAATATTATAATAATTCAACATTGCCTTAACACTTGTCCAAAACTTATTGTATGAGTAATTGACGACAATGGTCATCCTTGGGTCGATTTTGGGACCCCATGGAGCCACTTATGAAAGACAATGACACATTAGATTAATTAATTTAATGTAAAGACAAAATTGGAATTAGCAAAACTATTTTAGTAATTAATTTTTATAAGGGGATATATAAATTATCTTTTATACTATAAATATTAATTGTAAATATAAAAATATTTCGTACATGTTGGTATTTTTTTATAATTTTTAGACAACAAATTAATTAAATTATTAATGACACAATAATGATACAGTATTTACCTCATTAATAAATGATTTAAATAAATTAGATTACAATGATTAAAATATTATCCAAAACATGTCCAATTATAATTGGATGATTTTATTTCGACCCTTAGTCAACTTATCTTCATCTTTAATTATTTTTTGACCTTTTGAAACTGATGAAATGTTTATAATAAAATAATATTTTCACACTTTCAAAAAGAGCCCCTCCTCCCCATTATAGAAGAAGACTCATTCTATCCAATTCCTCACAACTATCAAGCCATTATGATCGTCCAAACTCTGACCAATTAATCTCCCTATATACCTAAACTCTGCCTAGAAGCCTTTTATTAGGCATAAGGCACTTCAAGAAGTCCTTTTGGTTCAAATCAAAAGAAGTTTCCCAAATTTATGGTAACAGTTTCTCTTAAGTTGTTTTCTTTTATTCTACTTCTCCAACCCCTAAACTCTTTTTAATCGTTTTTTGTATCAACACCAATATCCTAAATATACAAGTATGTTTTTATGAGAAGTATTAGAACTACACTAACACACACCTCCATCTAATTGATGAAGAACATAATGTTTCGGTGGATTGCAAACTAATGCCTCACGAAATGACGATTGTTCGATTTTCTCCTACCGCCTATAATAGTGGCCATTATGATGGAACTGTATTCATATATGATATATATTATGTTTATGATTTTATTATTCTTCTTTACTTCCCAATAATATCAATCAATTATGCTTTCCATAGTCAGTAAATACAATAATCTCATTTGAGGCTGTGCGGACTACCACCCCCTCAAAGTTATGTGATTCGTTAATGCCTTATGTGGGATGTATAAAGGATGTAGTTAATGATATTATATATGATATTATAATGGAATTATAATATACTTATGTATCATTATGTTTTAATTTCATTAAAATAATAAATAGAAATGAAAGTAGCGTTTATGTGTACGTATGGCTTACCGTCTCTATGAACGGTGCATTTCATTTTTTACCTCCATATGTTATGTAATATTATAAATACATGTATATTCTGGATATATATAATATATATGATATATAAATCATGAATATCATTCTGGATATAATAAACCTTTTACCAAATGAACAACATGTAATTATAAGAAGTCCATTTTTGACTCAAGTACCAAATATCGACAAAACGAACATTATTAACATAAATTGATACATAATGTTTATAACATGGTAATATGTGATATAAAAGAAATAATAAATTTGAAAAACGTTCTTAAGAAACTAGAAATTAACATTGGTTTATTATTCAGGAGATTAACGAACGATCGAGTCAAGTCGGACATGAGGTAAGAGAACTTCTTAACCCAATTTCCATTATTTGGGTTTATCTTCACTTTCTTGTTTATGTAGTTCTTTGATTATATGAGAAATGAATTTTTATATATTATCTTGTATTTATACTTTCTTTATGTGACCTTATATTGAATACACATAAGTAATCTATTTTATTTTCAAAAAGATCTTTGTATGGGAAAAGCTCGCAATCTCATTCTTATCTGCGATTGTTTATACTTCAGAAATTTCTGGGGAATATTTATCATACACATCCATGTTTCCTCAATATTTAATATAATTTATATCCTCATACAATTGTTTAAATCCAATTTCACCGTTTGGTGAGTTTTTAGTAAAAGATATTAAAGGAATCTTTTGTCGTTTTTAGTACGAGTTACTTTTTGACTTTTCTGGCCAAAGTATGAGAAGAATGTTTTTTTAACTTATACAGCATGAATGGATTTTTAGAACAGTATTTCCAAAAAGCATAATTTACAAGATTTCAAGTTTATTTTTAATCAACTACTTTTAGTTTAAAAACTGTAGGCCATGTTATGAAAGGAAAAGAACTGTTTTTGAAGAAAAAATGATATTTTCCTCAAGAATGGAGTTCAAATGTTTTATCAAAATTATTTTCCATCTAAGATAAAATTGGGTTCTATTTCTATCCCTATTTTTTTAACATTTATGTGATTGTTTTATGATGGAATTAATTTTATGATGTCCTTTTATAATATATGTATTATGTTATGATGGCATGATGTTTAAGAATCCAATTTTAATTGCATGGGTTATGCTATGATGTATGATTTATGATTTTGTGGCACACATAAGAATGGTTTCATTTTGAGATGGGTGGGACCTATATCTCCCTCCAATGCATTGGGTAAAGATTTATATCTCATGAGATAGACATGGCTAGAACGGTAAGATAATCCGGTTCAGTAATACAGCACTGGAACGAGGATTGAACTCGATTCAGAAAGGGACTTTCTCCATTAAGTTGGTCTTGGCAGCAATGCCTTGTCTACTATGGAAATAATATCATGTGCTTAATGGTTTCCACAATCACATGATTTATTCCCATGCTATTTTATCATGATTAATGTTTTTTTATGATCTATGCCTTATGTACTGCCATGTTTTATGTCATTGCCCATGATTTTGATGTTTAAAAATTATGTTCATGTTTTTAAGTTCAAATGTATAAGATTTGTTTTATTTTATCCATGCTTACCCTTACTGAGAATTTTAGCTCACCCTGTTCTATGTTTTAATTTCCCCAAGATTGAACAAAAGTTTTTAGGTAAGAAACCCAAAAGGCGAAGATCTTTATGAGAGATGGTGAAGATCTTCCACCATGAGTAGAAGATTACGTTCCGAGTTTCCAAAGACACTAAAATATTTCGGTCCTCTGGTGTCTGTTTTTGTTATGTATTAAGTATTCTGAAAAAGTAATGTAATGTCTATGTATGTCAAGATTTGAGTCTCTACACCCGACCTTCATGGACGGTAACAGAAGATGATGTGATGCTCTACCGTGTGAAAACCCCATCTTCCGCGACTGCGCAAAAAACCCTCATGGCCTTTAGGTATTAGATTTTGTGCGACCGGTCCCCCGAGGGGGGGGGGACTTCGGGTAAGCCCACTAATACTCATCGATTTCATGTCTTTCCAATGTCATTTTCAAACATGGTGAGACTTGTTCCTTTGCACCCTTTACCTCAGCTTCCCTTGCGTGCCACCCACCCAACTTGCACGCAAACTGTCCGTCTTGTGCGCGTCCCCTCAGTCTGGCATGTCGTCCGTCCATCTTGCATGCAAACCACTTGTATTGTGTGAAACCCCTTGGTATTGTGTTCCATCATTCCAACATGCACCCAAACCATCCGTCTTGTGCGAAACCCCTTGTTCTTGTGCACAGCCCGTCCAACTTGCATTCAAACCGTCGATCTTGCGTGCAACCCCTCGATCTTGCGAGAAAACCATGCATCTTGCACACATGACTCATATCCTACCCTAGAAAATTCTTTTACATGCACTCCATGTGATGCCCTGGCCTTAAAGAACCTTTTTTGAGCCATTCCAGTATGTGGAACACCTACGTCACGCGCTATTTTCCCATGTGGCCCATAAGGTTTCCACAGAGAAATTTCAAAGTCCCTTGGGCGATGCTTTCAGTTTCATTGCTTTGCCTCATGCTTATTCTCATAGTCACGCTAACGTGGACCCCAAATGGGATCACCTTATGACCCAACCTAGCCATGGAGTTACTTGTCCCTTCTCTTCAGGGAGTTATAGAAGGTGTTGGCTATGTGAATCCTAGGGGTGCAAAGTGAACCCACTTTGTCTGAGCTGCAGGACATTAAACTGATGACCACCATTGTACTCCGCACATGATGTTAAACTATGCTCTTGCCTACGCATCATACGTAGGGTTTCCTATCTCAGACATTCTCTAAACCCCCTGGTCTCCATAAGAGTGAGATAATTCCTCACATGGAATGAAATCCTCTTTATTGGAGTGGTGTTTTTCCACGGGGACAGGGCAACCACCTAGTGTAATGTAACACCCAAGATTTTTATGAGAAATATTTTGTTTTTATGTTATATAAATCATTCAAGGAATCTTTCACTTCACATAACACTAGCTTGAATTTCTTTACACGCAATCACGACCTTCCTCGATAGCTTCTGTCGTACGTAATACCGAGTTTCACTAAACAACGGTATGCTATTAAAATATTACTAAACTAGCCGTTATGAATAGTAATACCCACTATTTGAAACTTTTCAAATTTTAATTTTCAAAATGGACTTCATTTTTGGATTCGGAATATCAAAATTATCCTAGGGTGAAATTTTGGTATTTTTCTGAAAACTTTCAATTTTTGATGAATAGTGAAAACACTGGGTAACTATTTAAAAACCAACTTTTTATTTAAATAATTATTTATTTTATTTAAATTTTTTTAGGTCAAAATTGATACATAATACCTATATAAGTTCAATTAAATTAATTGGAGTCATTTTATAATAATTTTAGATATATAAAAATTTTATTGAACTTTTCACCGTCTTTTAGCCACCTCCTAGGAGAATTTGCAAATTTACATAAAACTTAATTTTACCGCGTCTGTGAGTGGAATTTTGAAAATCCAAGAGACACGGTTAATATCAAGGACTAAAATTTGGTTCAATGAGATCAAAATAATTTTTTGTGAATAGTAACTTTTTACTTTTTTTACAACGGTTAAAAGTAATAGGGTAATTAAGGGTAAAAGTGTTATTATTATTACCCTAACACATGTCCTAATTCTATTGGATAAGTGTAATTCGACCAAGAACAACCTTAGGAATAAAATATGATAATTTAGTCCCACTTGGATTAGATTAGGACATTTATTATTAATTTATTTAAACAATGGTTAAAATAGTTAAAATCAAAGTTAATAACAAAATAATTTTTAATATAGGGTTACACATAAGATAAATTCGACTATAAATATTCATTAGAAAGCTAAAATTATTTCCTAAATAATGGTATTTTATTTTTAATTTTTAGACAATAAATAATTTAATTTATTTATGACAAAATGATGATGCAGTAATTATCTTATTAATGAAATATTGACATAATTGATGTTATAAATACACAAATAAATTATATTTGAAAATTTTATGAATTAAAATAGTTTTCTAGGTTAATATGACATGTTATTATTGATTTAATTAACTTTTTGTGAACTAATCGTTTTGTTATGATTTTCAAAAAAATCAATTACCAAATAGTGTCAAAATTGACATAAAATAGTTTTTAAAACAAATATTATATTATTAATTGTTATTTTATTCCTAAAAATTTAAGGTTCGGACAAATGAATTATATAAGGTTATATATATTAATAATAAACAACATGGGGTTTATTTGGCTTGTTATAGTAAGTTTATTAACTTTATAGTGTAAGAAAACTAGAAGTCACAGTAAAAGTTAAATTATCTAACTTAAAGTTAAATCTAAATTATAAGGTTAAAATAGATACCTAAACGTATCTAAATTATATTTGATGAGAGTATTTCGACCCATCCCAACCTTATCTTCAAAATAAATCAATTTGGAGCTATTAAAAACCAAACATGACTTTATAATAAAATAATATTTTTAGTTTTTCCAAAGGTGCCCCTCTCCTCCCTTATAAAAAGGAACCTCCTACCTCTCTTCCTCACACCACTTTGAGCCTTAAAAAATCGTCAAAACCCTGCACAATTCTCTTCTCCACTTTCCTAGAAACATCCTAGATGTCCTGGTATTCTTCAAAGACCAATTTTAGTGCCCTAAGAGGAGGTCTCAAAGAGGTGCTTTAAAGTAGAGGTAATGTTCGTTATCGATTCTTTCAACTTTATTTTTTTTCTTCCACATCTTTTTATTTAGTAGTTTCATTATGAAGTAATAAAATCAGTATCACTCATATACTTATATTTTATTATATGTATGAAACAACCCTATTTCACCATCTATCCATCCTACGGAAAACGAAATCACCGCGCGTGCATACGTACATAATACCGTCTCCACGCCGTGGTGTAATATATTTTCCACCACCAACTTACTTGGATGGGTATAATGGTGTAAATAATAACTATATATGATTATTGTAATGTGATATTGGTTCTGAAATAGTATACATACAATACAATACTATTCCATGATCATGGGAACGATATCATCGCTCGTGCGTATGTACGGAATACCGTCTCCACGATGTGATGCGACTCGTTCTACATGATCTTCATTGAATAATGATTATATAAATGAATTTAATGAATTAATATGATATATATTACACTAATACCATTCTGGAAATGAGGTATCTATAACCTAAAGGGAAGAATGAGAATTTATTTGACAAAACACGCATAAGAACAAAAAGTAATAAACACCCGAATAACAAGTAGCAATGAAATATTATTAAGAAGAATCTAATAATATGTCCATATATGATATCATAACAATGAGTATGATTCTGTAAATAAGTCAATTTTATTATTTAAATCATTATACAGGAGGTTCAGAGACTTACGAAGCAAATCATACCTAAGGTAAGGGAAAATATCACAATCTCATTTTTATCCGAGATTGTTTATAATTTGGTATTTACTGGGGTGTATTTTATCATCAAAATACATGTTTCCTCAATATATAAAATTATTTCCATCCACCTACAATTGGTTAAATCCAATTTTACCCTTCGGTGAGTTTTTAGTAAAAGATATGAAAGGAGTCTTTTGTCTTTTTTCGTATGAGGTACTTTTTGACTTTTCTGACAAAAGTACGAAAAGAATATTTTGTTAACTTATACGACATGAATGGATTTTTAAAAAATTATTTCCAAGAAGATTTCTTTACATGTTTTCAATTTTATTTTTAATCAAATTCTTTTAGTATAAAAGTTTATGACATGGTAAGAATGGAAAAAAAAATTGAAGTAGATAGGATATTTTCCACAAGAATGGAGTTCAAGTGTTTTATCAAAATTATTTTCCTTCTAAGATAAAATAGGTTTCTATTTAAATCCATATTATTAAATTGATTTAATTATGTTGTGATAGAATTATTTTTATGAATTCCTTTATCTTATATGAATTGTTTTATGATGTCACGATATTTAAGAATCCCATTTTTATTACATGGGTTATGCAATGATGTATGATTTATGATTTTGTGGAACACATATGAATGGTATCATTATGAGATGGGTGGGAACTATATCTCCCTCCAATGCATTGGGTAAAGATTTATATCTCATGAGATAGATATGGCTGGAATGGCAGGTTAAACAGGTTTAGTGAAACAGGACTGAAACGAGGAGTGAACTCGGTTCAGAAATGGACTTTGTCTGCTAAGATAGTCTTGGAAATGAGTCTTGACTACTAAGAAATGAATCTCTATGATTATTTTTGTTTGACACAAAGTTTTATGTTTTAATTTATGATTATTGGGATTACATTTCACTACTATGATTTATCCCATGTTATGAAATTATGATCTCTTTTGCAGGTTAAGATTTCCAAAATGTTATGTTCTTATGAATATGATGTGATTGATATTTCTTTTGTTTACCCTTACTGAGCATTTGAGCTCACCCTTTTGTATTTTTTCCTTCCCCAGGTCAAGAAGAAGGTTATTAAGTCGGATATGCCAAAAGTGACTCTAGATATGATGAAATAAATCGGAGACAATGTAGATGCTTTATGAACCAATTGTTTATGTTTCCCATTTTCCAAAGACTCTATACCTATACGGTCCATTCCTGGTTTTTTTATATGTTGTAACAAGTGTGCTTCAATTTTGAAGTAATAATAGTGTTTGTAAAGTATGGGTCGTTATAGTTGGTATCAGAGGAAAGGTATAGTCAACCTTTGGAAACTAGGATGTGAAAGCCTTAGTAAGAACCCTAAGGATAAGTCTACGAATAGAACACAATCTTAGTGTTTTAGAAATGGCCATGAAAAACCTATGATAAGACCGTAAGTGTGAAATTTTATTCTTGATTATGTGTTTTTTCTATTATAATTAGTGTTTCTCAAACTATTCTTCTTGGTTTTAGTCAATGGATTGAACCCGAAGGAACTGTGTTAATGCGGAATGTGACGGGCAGTGAAATGATTGTCCCCCTGAGCAACCAAAAGTTTTGGGAGATGGAATGAAAATCATGTAGCCATGCTCACACAACATTCTCAAGATATGAATCATGCATGACTTCCAAACAAGCAAAGGAAGGAGAAACATTCTATTGAATCCTTCATGAAGTAGCGTCCACCTTCATCCAGCAGGTCGTCTGATCCATTAGTGGCTGAACAATGGATCAGTAACAATGAAAAGATATTTTCAGTTCATCAATGTTCTGAACATGATAAATTCATCTTAACAATGTATTGTTTGGAAGGAGATGCTGATCAATGGTGGAATCTTATTAAGAATACAAGGAAAAGGGATGAAATTGAGTCCATGGAATGAGACGAGTTCAAGAACTTATTTTTCAATAAGTACTATCCTCGTATTCTTCGAACAAAGATAGAGAATGAGTTTCTTGAACTAAAGAAAGAGGATGATGAATTTGTTGGTACCTACGAAGCAAATTTTACAAGACTTTCAAGGTACGCTTATGGTATTATTATCCAACCTGAGAGTAATATCGATCGATTCTTTAGTGGATTAAAACCAAGTCTTCAAAGGGCATTAGCCATAAGGGACTTCAATAGCTATGAGGAAATCGTTCGATCTACTCTCAAGGTTGAGATAAAGATTGGAGTAACCCATCAGTCATATGGGTTTGATAAGAAGAGGAAAATGGAATTCAAAGGAAAATCTAAAGAGCACAATGAAAATAAGATGAGTTTTCCCTTATGCTCAAAGTGTGGAAAGAAACATGGAGTAAATTGTCTTAATGGGACAAGCAAATGTTATAAGTGTGGAAAAGAAGGTCATCGGGAAATTGAATGTCGAAATAATGGGAAGAAGATGTCTAATGATGAAAACAAAGGAAGAGATATGGAGAATGAACCTACTACCATTCAATGTTTCGTGTGAAAGGAGATGGGGCATTATGCCAATCAATTCCCATATCCAAGGGTTGATGATGATGATCGACATCAACAAACTCTTAAGGCCAAAGAAAAAGGAAAGTCACATGCAATTTCTATCAGTGATGTGGAGTACGATAACGAAGTGGTGAAAGGTACACTTACCATCCACTCTAAAGTAGAAAATATTTTATTTGATTCTGGATCCACCCAATCTTTTATTTCTAAAGAATTTTCTAAGGGTATCACCATAATATCTCAACAATTAGATGTTGAGTTATCTGTGACAACCCCTAATGGCACAACAGTCACATCAAATGTTTATAATTCTTCCCAGATTTAAGTTTTTGGGAAGTGCTTCCTGAAAATCTTGTGATCCTTCCTATAGTGAAATTTGATGTGATTCTTGGCATGGATTGGCTTTCTTTATATTGAGATCATATCAATTGCCAAACAATGGATGTCACATTTCGTATTCCAGATCAATCTATGATCGTCTATCGATGCAAGGATGAAAATAACCTTCCAATAGAAATTTCTTCCATCTTATGGGTCTTGATTCCACTAAATGAAGGTTATTTGTCTCAAATGGATGGTGAGAAACTCATGATTAAGAAAATTACCATTGTACGGGAGTTTTACGATGTCTCTCTCGAGGAATTTCTGGGTCTTCCACCAAATCGTGAAGTTGATTTTTCAATAGAAATCGCACTGGGTGCCTTGCCTATTTCGAAGACACCTTATAGAATGGCCCCAATTGAGTTGTAGTAATTTATGAAGAAACTCCAAGAGAATATTGATTAAGGATTCATATGCCCTAGTGTGCCACCTTTGGGAGTACCTGTTCTGTTTGTTATGAAGAAAGATGGATCAATGAGACTCTGCATTGATTATAGAGAACATAACAAGATCACGACCATGGACAAATATCCTTTCCCACGCATTGATGACTTATTTGACCAACTACGTGGAGATCAATACTTTTCCAAGATTGATCTTCATTCAGGGTATCATCAATTAAGGGTCAAAAGGGGGGATATACCAAAGACAACTTTCCGTAAAAGGTATGGACACTATGAATTTATAGTGATGCCATTTGGCCTTAATAATGCCCCTGCTATCATCATGTATTTGAGGAATAGAGTCTTTAGAGACTATCTTGATTAGTTTGTGGTAGTCTTTATAGACGATATTCTTGTCTATTCAAAGAGTAAGGAAGAACATGAAGATCACTTGAGAATTATATTGAAGACCCTGATAAAAGAGAAGCTTTATTCCAAATTTACCAAGTGTAAATTTTGGCTTCAAAAAGTTCCATTTTTGGGTCACATAATCTCAAAAGAGGGGATATCTATGGATCCAGCAAAAAAAGAGGTTATCGAAAGATGGTCAAGACCAACAAAATTAATTGAGATCCGAAGTTTTCTTGGTTTGGCTGGATATTATCGACGTTTTGTAAAAGATTTTTCACGATTATCTAATCCACTCACCAAGTTGACTCGAAAAGGAGTGAAGTTCGTGTGGACGGAGGAATGTGAAAATAATTTCAAGGATTTGAAAAGAAGGTTTATCTAGTGCACCTGTACTCACACTTCCTTGTAGTGGAGAAAGGTTTGTGATCTATAGTGATGCATCCAAGAAGGGGCTGGGGTGTGTTCTTATGGAAAACAATATGGTGATAGCTTATACATCACGACAGTTGAAAATCCATGAGCAAAATTACCCAACTCATGATTTGGGGTTAGCTGCGGTAATCTTTGCATTAATGATTTGGAGGAATTATCTTTATGCAGAAAGGTGTGATATTTATACTGATCATAAAAGTTTAAAGTATATTTTCACACAAAAGGAGCTGAATATGCGCCAAATATGATGGTTGGAGCTGATTAAGGATTACGACTGCTCAATTCATTACCACCCTGGGAAAGCAAACAAGGTGGCAGATTCATTAAGTCCACAAGACCATGCTATCTTATCCATAATGAGGATCACAAAAGATCCAATATTTATGGATTTACAATGGATGGATCTTGGAATTATAATGTAAGGGGGAAAAGCGTATCTTTATCAAAAGAATGTTTAACCATCTATACATGTGAAGATTAATGAGGTACAGAAAGAAGATGTAGAGTTACAAAAGAAGGTGAGAAATATTCCTAAATTCATCCTTGATTGTGATGGGATAATAAAATTCAAGAATCGGGTTTGTGTTCCTCCCATCCCAGAATTAAAGAAGGAGATGCTGGATGAGGCTCATAGTTCTTCATTCTCTATTCATCCTGGAAGCACGAAGATGTATAGGGACCTGAAAGAGTACTTCTGATGGGATGACATGAAAAGAGATGTTTCTGAATATGTCTCTCGATGCTTGGTTTTTCAGTATGTTAAAGCTTAGAGACAAAAGTCTAAGGGATTGTTACAACCATTACCCATACTAGAATGGAAATGGGAAAACATCACTATGGACTTTGTCACCGGACTTCCTAAAACATCAAAAGAAAATAATGCTATCTGGGTCATAGTTGATCGCCTTACAATGTCAGCACACTTCATTGCTATTAGAGAAGATTTCTCTTTGGATCAGCTTGCCAGGGTATATGTGAAGGAAGTTGTAAGATTGCATGGAGTACCACTTTCAATTATATCTTATCGGGATCTGAGATTTACCTCGAAGTTCTGCCAAATTCTTCAGTATACTCTGGATACAGAGTTGAGTTTCAGCATTGCTTATCATCCTTAGATAGATGGTCAGTTTGAGAGGAAAATTCAAACTCTAGAAGATATGTTGAGAGCTTTCTCTATGGATTTCAAAGGTGGTTGGGATCAACACCTACCTTTGGTGGAATTTTCTTATAATAATAGATTTCACTCAAGTATTCAGATGGGTCCTTATGAAGCTCTCTATGGAAAGAAATGCAGGACTCCAACTTGTTGGGATGAAGTTGGGGAAAGAAAGCTATTAGGACCTAATCTTATAGATGAGATGGCAGAAAAGGTCAGATCTATTCAACAACACATAGAGCAGCTTAGAGTCAACAAAAAAGTTATGCCGAAAACCGTAGAAAAGTCCTATAGTTTGAAGTGGGTGATAAAGTGTTCTTACGAATATCTCCCTGGAAGAGAGTAATGAGATTTGGAAAGAAGGGAAAGATGAGCCCTAGGTATATCGGTCATTTCGAAATACTGGATCGTGTTGTTAAGGTAGATTACCGATTGGTGCTTCCACCGAATCTCTCCCAAGTTCACGATGTGTTCCATGTATCTCCCCTGAGAAATTACATACCTGATCCTTCACATGTACTCAGCTCAGAAGTTATACCGCTGGAGCAAGATCTTTCTTTTGAAGAACAACCAATAGTAATTTTGGATCGTAGCGAAAAAAGTCCTATGGAACAAGACCACTCGCTTGGTGAAAGTTTTATGGAGGAACCACCTATTAGAAGAAGCTACATGGGAGCTTGAGAATATGATGAGGGAGAGGTATCCTCATCTGTTTGTTAAAAAGTGACTAATTTCGACGGGGAAATTCATTTTAAGGGGGGTAGAATGTATCACCCGAGATTTTTATGAGAAATATTTTTTTATGTTATAAAATCATCAAAGGAATCTTTCATTACACGCAACACTATCTTGACTTTCTTTACATGCAATCACTACCTTCCTCAATAGCTTGCGTCGTACGCAATACTGAGTTTCACTAAACAACAATATGCTATTAAAATATTACTAAACTAGCCGTTATGAATAGTAATACCCACTTTTTGAAACGTTGTAAATTTTATTTTTCAAAATGGACTTCATTTTTGCATTTGGAATATCGAAATTATCCTAGGGTGAAATTTTGGAATTTTTCTGAAAAATTTCAATTTTTGATGAATAGTGAAAACACTGGGTTACTATTTAAAAACAGACTTTTTATTTAAATAATTATTTATTTTATTTAAATTTATTTTAGTTCTAAATATATACATAATACCTATATATGTTCAATTCAATTCATTGGAGTCATTTTATAATAATTTTTTATATATAAAAATTTTATTGAACTTTTCACCGTCTTTTACCCACCTCCTTGGAGAATTTGCAAATTTACATAAAACATAATTTTACCACTTCTGTGAGTGGAATTTCAAAAATCCGAGAGACATGGTTAATATAAAGGACTAAAATGTGGTTCAATGAGATGAAAATAATTTTTGATTAATAGTAACTTTATACTTTTTTTACCACAGTTAAAAGTAAATATGGTAATTAAGGGTAAAAGTGTTATTATTATTACCCAAACACATGTCCTAATTCTATTGGATAAGTGTAATTCGAGAAAAAAACAACCTTAGATAAATATATGATCATTTAGGCCCACATGGATTACATTATCACATTTATTATTAATTTATTTAAAGAAGGGTTAAAATAGTTAAAATCAAGGTTTAATAACTAAATCATTTTTAATATCGGTTTATACATATGATAAATTCGACTATAAATATTCATTAGAAAGATAAAACGATTTCATAAATAATTGTAGTTTAGTTTTAATTTTTAGACAATAAATAATTTAATTTATTTATAGCACAATGATGATGCAGTAATTATCTTATTAATGAAATATTGACATAATTGATGTTATAAATACCCAAATAAATGTAATTTGAGACTTTTTATGAATTAAAATAATTTTATAGGTTAATATGACATGTTAGTATTGATTTAATTAACTTTTTTATAACTAATCGTTCTGTTATGATTTTTACAAAAATCAATTACCAAATAGTGTCAAAATTGTCATAAAATATTTTCTAAAACAAATAATATATTATTAATTGTTATTTTATTCTTAAAAATCTATGGTTCGGCCAAATGACTTATATAAGGTTATATATATTAATAATTAACAACTTGGGGTTCCTTTGGCTTGTTATAGTAAGTTTATTAACCTTATAGTGTAAGAAAACAAGAAGACACGGAAAAAGTTAAATTAGCTAACATAAAGTTAAATCTAAATGATAAGGTTAAAATAGATACCTAAACATGTATAAATTATATTGGATGAGAGGATTTCGACCCATCCCCACCTTAGCTTCGAAATAAATAAATTTGGAGCTATTAAAAACCGAATATGACTTTATAATAAAATAATATTTTTTGTTTTTCCAAAGGTGCCCCTCTCCTCCCTTATAAAAGGGAACCCCCTCCCTCTCCTCCTCACACCACATTGGGCCTTCAAGCTCAGCCAAACCCTGAAGAATTATATTCTCCACAACCCTAGTAACATCTTAGAGGTCCTGGTCTTCTTCAAAGACCAATTTAGTGCCCTAATAAGAGGTCTGAAAGAGGCGCTTCAAAGAAGAGGTAATGTCTGTTACCGATTTTTTCAACTTTATTTATTATTCCAATTCTTCTTCATCAGTTGTTTCATTATGAAGTAATAACGTCAGTATCCCTCATATACTGATATGTTATTATAAGTATGAAACAAACCTATTTCACCATCTATCCATCCTATAGAAAACGAAATCACCGCGCATGGGTACGTACGGAATACCGTCTCCACGCCGTGGTGTAATCTATTTTCCACCACCACCTTACTTGGATGGGTATAATGGTGTAAATAATAACTATATATGATTATTGTAAAGTAATACTGATTCTGAAATAGTCTACATACACTCCAATACAATTCCACGATCATGGGAATGATATCATCGCTCGTGCGTACGTACGGAATACCAACTCCACGATGTGATGCGACTCGTTCTACATGATCTTCATTTCACAATGATTATATAAATGAATTGAATGAATGAATTTGATATATATTACAATAATAACATTCTGTAAATGAGGTATCTATAACCTAAAGGGAAGAATAAAAATTTATTCGACAAAACACGCATAAGAACAAAAAGTAATAAACACTCGAATAACTAGTAGCAATAAAATATTACTAATAAGAAGCTAAGAATATCGCCATATATGATATCATAACCAATAGTATGATTCTGTCATAAGTCAATGACATTTTTTAAATCATTATACTGGAGTTTCGGACACTTACGAAGCGAATCAGACCTAAGGTAAGGGAAAATATCACAATCTCATTTTTATCTGAGATTGTTTACACTGGTATTTACTGGGGTATATTTTATCGTCCACATCCATGTTTCCACAATATGTAATATTATTTCCATCAACCTAAAATTTTTTAAATCCAATTTTACCCTTCGGTGAGTTTTTAGTAAAATATATGAAAGGAATCTTTTTTCGTTTTTCATATGAGGTACTTTTTGACTTTTCCGACAAAAGTATGAGAAGAATGTTTTTTTAACTTATACGGCATGAATGGATTTTTTAAAAATTATTTCCAAAAGCTTCCTTTATAATTTTTCAAGTTTATTTTTAATCAACTTCTTTTTGTTTAAAATTGTATGACCTGTTAAAAAAGGAAAAATGTTTTTGAAGTGGAAAGGATATTTTCCTCAAGAATGGAGTTCAAGTGTTTTATCAAACTTATTTTCTTTATAATATAAAATAGGTTTCTATTTCTATACCTATTATTAAATTTATTTGATTATGTTGTGATGGAATTATTTTTATGAATTCCTTTATCTTATATGAATTGTTTTATGATGTCACGATATTTAAGAATCCCATTTTTATTAAATGGGTTATGCAATGACGTATGATTTATGATTTTGTGGAACACATAAGAATGGTATAATTATGTGATGGGTGAGACCTATATATCCCTCTAATGCATTGGGTAAAGATTTATATCTCATGAGACAGACATGGCTGGAACGGCAGGTTAAACCGGTTCAGTGAAACAATACTGAAAGTGGGAGTGAACTCGGTTCAAAAATGGACTTTGTCCACTAAGATAATCTTGGAAATGAGTCTTGACTACTAAGAAATGATTCTCTATGATTATGTGTGTATTCCACAAAGTTTTATGTTTTATGTTATGATTATTGGGATTACATTTCACTACTATGATTTATCCCATGTTATGAAATTACGATCTCTTTTGCATGTTACGATTTCCAAAATGTTATGTTCTTATAAATATGATGTGATTGATATTTCTTTTGTTTACCCTTACTGAGCATTTGAGCTCACCCTTTTTAATTTTTTCTTTCCCCAGGTCAGGAATAAGGTTATTAATTAGGATATGCCAAAAGGGACTCTAGATATGATGAAATAAATCGGAGACAATTTAGATGCTTTATGAACCAGTTGTTTATGTTTCCCAGTTTCCAAATACACTATACCTATACGGTCCTTTCCTGATTTTGTTATATGTTGTAACAAGTGTGCTTAAATTCTCAAGTAATAACAATGTATGTAAAGTATGGGTCGTTATATGTAATCCCCTATCTTTTCTTGGAGGAGGTAGCATCCCTGATCCTCTATTACTTAGTACTAAATCCATCTCACGCTGGGCTTTTTCACCACTAAGGCTTCCACCCTAGAGTAAGTCCCAATATCCATCTCCATGGGCAGTGAACCGTGCGTAAGCCCCTGTTTCCTCTTTTGGCTGCTAACCACGCGTGAGCCCCACTCCACACTCTATAGAGGCAGCATCCGCGACGTGATCATTAGGCATTTTTTGCCTCTTGTTTCTTCACACCGAGCATGACTCACATGGGCTTTCTGTTATCATAGATCATGAAGTCCTATCTGGGAATCCTAGAGTGTAAGTCCCACCATCATCCCAAACAACGTGGTCTTTGATCATTACCAAGGTGAGGTATGGAGGAAGCCTCCCTGAGGTTCAAGACCAACAACCCATCATTCTAACCATCTTCACGTCTGTTTTTCCAAACTATCTGAACTACCTGGACTTTGATCCTTGCCAAGGCAAGCTATGTAGGAATCCTCCATGAGGTTCAAGCCCAGCACCCGGTCGTTCTGACCATCTACATGTCGTTTCACACAATCCTCTTAAACTATGTGAACTTTGATCCTTTCCAAGACATGGTACTTAGAAAGCCTCCATGAGGTTCAATCCCAACAACCCACCGAACCTGAACACCTCACGTCAATTCAAAATTGTCTTGTGTGACATAATATTGTATAATCCACTATGCAGCGGTAAGCCATTGAACCCTAATCAACGATAAGTCGTTGTGATCCCCTTTTATGGGACCCACATCTTTGGTCCGTCATAGTGGCGTCATTCCATCCTGGGCTACTAACTACACGTAATCCCCCATACACATCATTGGGTTGTTATCCTATGTGTACACCCCAGTTCAATCCTATTGCCCGGTCTTTCCCTCGAGCCTAGGTATTACAGGAAGTTCATACTCTAACCCAGTGGTTCCACTTCCTCTGGGTCCCATCCATGTGTCCGTTCTCATGGGCCACCTACTTGGTTGTCCCATCACCCTACTGAACAACACAGACTTTGATTCTCTACCATGGGATAAGTAGGATGTCTCTTCGAGGCTGAAGCCCAACATCACTGTCATCCTCATGAAAGTTCCATCTCATAACCCATCCTCACCAATTAACCATCCAAAACCCAACATGATTTTTACCCGGGCCACCACTTCCAGGTGATATCATGTCAAATCACCCCCTATATCAGTGTACCCTTCAGGGGTTACACTCATCTGATCCACTCTATTCAGTGTTCTGATCCGTTTGATCCATTTCTTCTAGACGTTAATCTTATAGGAAAAATTGTGTTAAACATGGGAAAATGATGAAAACCTCAGAGCCATGGCTAGGGAATACAATTTCTTTCATTCGGTGTGGGATTACTTGGGATTATTCACCCTTGAGAATCCCTATAATTAGGGGAATAATCCTAGATGCACTAGTGTTCTAGCGTCCAGACATGCCAGTGATGTCAAAAATGACTATACACCGGACTAAAAGATGTTTCCCTGACATGACCCTTTATAATGTATTTACAAAATTAGCATAAATAACAGGTGTCCATGAAGATATGGAACTGGGAAGTGTTTCATGAACATCGTCTTCGTCTATAAGGGAGACATGTACTAGGTGACTTGCTCCAAGGAGGAATCCACTAAAGAAAGAACTAACATCCCATCATCCCATTTCTATCATGGAGAAAACATCACTGAATATGTGATGGATTTCACCCACCTTTGGAAAGTGGGAATGCGGGATAATCAAAACCGCACCTTTCATATTCAAGCTGACGGATGCATGCGCCCCAATGAATGAGTCAGAAAAAAGGTTTAACCTAACATGAATTTCTTCTTCTCAACATGGAGATTAGTATAATTCGAGTAATTCATGGATTATCATGTCACTGGATTTAAATAGCCAGTTCTGGGTCCAACCAAGAAAATAGCAGGCCTGGCGTGAAGCTCAACAGAAGATGGGGCATTAGAGCTTTGGACATCTCGATCTGCGACATTGTAAGTGTGTACTCCTCTTATCGTTCATGGAAGATGGGATGGAACTGGGGCACTGGTCATCAATTCCTTTTTCTTTTAGCACTAATTTGTTAATACCAAGACCTTCATGAATCAATTTGATGCACCCAGAACTCAATCACCGCCCACCCACCGACACAAGGTTTGGGATAGTGCCAACGCGGCAGTCCCACACAGCTCCACCTCTTCTATAACGGCCTCTACGCCCATGAACATGGGGTGCCCATGCCCCATTTCCTCTTTCGAGGTTGTTCAGCGAAGGGTAAACAATGAACACGTACGTTGATAAGAGGAGGATGAGATCAATCCTATGAGGGATATGGACCACCTGGATTTAGGGGAGTTTGTGCCTTTTTGTCAATGTTTCCCCCAAGGGTCGTGCAGGGAGCCACTACTCCTCACTCCAACATATAATCATTTTGGGAACATTTCCTTGGAAAAAATCGATGACTCCATGTTCTATTCCAACAAGGTGGTGGATGTCCTGGCCAACCTGGACATAGACCCATTCCAAGGACTCCCAGCGAAGGCCTTCACCTGGCCACGTCAGCGTGGTTGCCCGATCTTACGTGAATAGGAGCAGTTAAGACATATACCTGCACCACCAGCATTGGTTCATCCATCCTGATATCAGTGTCAGGTACAAGCTCAATAGGACATACACCAAGGGGCACCAACATTAGTGGCTACTGTGGCCCGAGCCACCACTGACGCATATCACCAGCTCCTTTTATACGCTGAGTAGGGAAAGTTTTATGCTCAACATGAATCAAGGCCACAACTACCATACGGGCAGGCTAGGTCGACTCTCTTGGTCGCTGACACAAGTAGTGGTCAGCACGGTCTAACACGTGGTAATGACACCCAGTCTGGAGGTCCACCCTGTACCACTACCATGGAGAACGCGTATCATGGCCACTTCCAAGATCAGCATGGAGGTCCGCTCTGTTCCACCTTCAATCCAAATGAGGGTCCTCCCAATGGTGGTGATGTTCAGAATGGAGGTCTCCTCTCCCATGCCTATTGCACTGGGTATAGAGTCATACCTCCAACCTCAGACCGCCGGTGTTGGGACATTTCACATCCAGTCACTGTCCAACATGGGGGCCCTCCCCATGTCCTCATAGTAGCTAGCGAAAGTCCTCCTCGCCCTGGAAATCAGAGGGATGGAGGTCGTATTCACTTCAGAAGTGCCCGACATTGTGATTATACCCTTGTTCTGTTCGACCAGTACGAGGCCCTTCCTCACACTGATGATACTAGGGGAAATAAACATGGAGGTCCTCCCCATGCTCCTACCAGCTCTGGTGGAGGTCATACCCGCTATAGCACAACCCATGGAGGTCCTCCCTGTTTCCCATTTGATATCTGTCTTGGAACTCCATGCACCTCGACCTAATCAGATAGAAACCCTCTCTTCCCCATCACTTGTATGGCCTAAGGACCTCCTCGTGTCAGAAATCTGCCCTGTCCATAAGAGCCATCCAGGGGCAGGAAGGTGGGTTGTTTCTACTATAAGAAAGATTCTGGGAAGGTCTGAATATAGATCAATCCAGTTTACTTCTGAAATTATGAAGCAGAGTATGAATCAGTACTAGACACCTCCCCTCGGTCCTCCGACTCAAGGGTTGGGGAAAGAAGTAGGTGCACCAGCCTTGTACTTCTGGAGCACAAGGTCCACCAGATCCCTGCCTCCCTATGCAGGTACATCTAGGAGGAAGAAAATCTGGTATTGCTTTAGGGACCGACCATGAAGTCACCACCTCCATCACCAAAAGAACCTTTTACCTCAACTAGGGACCATAGAGAGCTATTTTTGGGATCAATGGTCAGAGAGCCACGACATAGTCTATCACCAGCGGCGGCAAATACTGTACTGGAAACCCTGGTCGCTAGCCCATCTTATTATCACGTAGCGGCCAGGTCACATTACTCTTCAGAGGACAACCCAGGATTCTGCAACCAGTCAGCCCGTTCTCCATATTCCCCACTGTCTACCCTACAGACCCAGTGCTCTGCCTTAGTACTATTGTCAATTACTTAGCCACACCCAATTGAGGAACGTTGGAATAAAGGACCGGATCCTTAATCCGAGTTGAGGAGATTAGGGGATATCCAAATTGCAGACCTCTTCTCCTAGATGTTCTGGCCAGTTGTGGCACCAAATTTTAGTGCATCGGGATCCCTTACCCAAGAAGAGTTAGAATGTTTCTGTCAAACCCTTTGTGCAAATCACTTCTGCCTTCGTCATCAGCGAGTGACTTATCCAAGGATCCAAATGCAATTTGAGGACATCGACGAGCAATGTCGTTTGGTCGATCATTCTGCGCTCCTTGTGGCCTAGCACCCTGAGTCAACAGGCTGCTGTAGAGCCCTCCAACATCAATGCGGTTAGACTTTCAAGGTACTATGTAAGATTATCAAGCAGGATTCCCCCCATGTCCAAGTTCGGGGCTGGGGGCGGTATGCTAACCTCCTCTTCATCCCTATCTGACGACATCCCGACCTTCCATGTGATATCAAGGACATTCCACAAGGTAGAGTCATGGTAAACATGTCCAACCTCATGGAAGTGGAAAATGAACTGGAGCTCCTTGATGGGGACCATCTCCCTGAGGGTGTACCACCATTATTGGATCTATCGGGAAGGGTTACTTGCCAATAGAGAAACCTACTGGGTCTCCCTGAGCCCATAGATCCATTATTCCTCAACTGGAATCTATGTAATGGGAACAAGAATCTCAGAGCTACCAAACACTCTAAGTCATCTGCCTCTGTGCAAAAGTTGGAGGAAGACTTTGAAAAGGCCTCATTGCGTCAACAACTTGCCCAACAAAAAAATTTGGTCGACAAACTTCTAGATGAACGTGTTGTAGAGTGAAAACCAATATACGGTATTCCTATTCCATGGTACTAGGGGAAGGATGAACTTCCCCTCAGCATGTTTCCTCTAGGTAACCCTGACCATTCTGCCCCCGCGGACATGGTTGAATCTAGGACTTACGGAAAGCGGGCGCGGTATGTCTCCCCAAACCCAATGAAACGATGTTAAAATCTAATGAATCCAGCTCTGGTTCCCCCGACATCCTTGTGTTTCATTCCACTAGCTGCTCTGTGAGTTTCTGGACATACTTACTATGTTGAAGAAGTCGCCAACACACTCATAGATTGGGATCCCCGTCAGGGCAGGGACCCCCATCCAGATGATCCAATGGCAGCACTCATTGCTCGCCTTGAGGCGTTAGAAACATGACAGGTGGTGCTCCCACTTGATGGAAAGCCATATCTGGCAAGGGTTGATTTTATGGGATCACCCCCAGGTTTCAAAATGCCCACATTCTCTACCTTTAATGGGATAGGGGACATGCCACAGCACCTGGCCTACATTAGCTCAAGGTGTGGCCCCCTGTTGGGAACTCCATTTCATTAGGAAGCCACCAATACTTAGTGTTTTGTGCTGACATTGGAAGGCCTTGTGTTTGTCTGGTACATACAGCTCCCTATCAGATCGGTGACCAGCTGGTGGAACCTTCATTGGAAATTCCGTGTCTATTTCAGCTCCACCATGCGAAAAACGAGTATCGCAAACCTCTTCAAGTGCAAGCAAAGGACTAATAAGCACGTCGCTGACTTGGTCTCCCGATGGAAAGGACTCCCCTATTCCCTCAACATGCCACTGACATAGGAGAAATTAATGATGATGTGTGTAGGAAATGTTAAAATAGAATGGGTTCCCTCTTTGACAACCCATACCCACCGTAAATGATTCTGAGACTTCTCTGATAAGGCCCAACACTTGAGAGAATCCCTACAATAGGCCATCCAGGCATGTCTGTTGCCTCCTTTAATTATGACAAGGAGGTCCGCCAGAGCCGATCCCACCATGGTGGCCCAAATAGAGGCCCCCAAGAAACTATAATTAATAACATTAGAGGTGCCTCTGCAGCCTCGCAGAGGCCCGCCACCACAGGTGCAGCCTCCATCCCAGCAGCGTCCACCTCAAAATTGGCAGGTGCCCCCGTACAATGAACCACCATCACCCAGGAATGATAACTTAGTTCCTCCTCCTCGAGAGGCTCCTACAGATCCTCATCAGGGACAAGCTCCAATGAACCCCTTTCTAGATAGAAGAATCTAGACATACACATTCAATGAGAATTTGGTACACAGTTCCTTCATAAATTGCCTTTAACAAGATATTGTGTGTTTTCCTGAGTGCAGAAGGCCAAAAGATGTTAACCTCACTGATTACCTAACCTAATACCCCTATCAACAGATCACGAGGAACACTCTCAAAAAGTTCTATGCGGTCAAATAATTTCTCCAAGACAAGGTACACAACATCATAGTCAGGCTATGCCCAGCCCCGATGCAGGTATCATACATCTTTGTGAGGACAAACAGTAACGACGATAGTGAGGGAGAGTTTCATTAGGTTTCCATTTTCGGATCCTAGAATTATGAAGATTGGATGGCTCAAGAAATAGTCGCTCTTGCTCATGGTGTCATCAAGGCATGGATCAATTGGCCAAAGCCTTTAGAAGCTGCATCCACCACTTTTTCTTCGTCGTCTGAGCCGACCACTTCCCAGAAGAGCAAACACCGATGACCCAAGGGAAATAAAAGTCCCATGTTGATGCTATTATCACCCCGTACTCTCGGCGACTTCATGCCCACGAAGATGGAGATACCTCTACGGAATCCATCTAATAGTGTACAAATCATAACGTGACATCCAAGGGTATTCTTCAGTTAATACCGTGCAGCTGGTAAACCCCAACATGACTCCCGATGATGGGGAGCACCAGGCGGATCCTCCCAATGTCCCCTGTCATCACCAGCGTCGACGAAGCCATGGCTATATGGGCAGAGAGAGTACCCTGGTCAGATCTTCCATCCAGGTTGTTCCTACTACCAAAGCCATGTAGCAAACCCAACGCAGAGCTTTGAATAGAAATCTTCCTCATTCGGTGTTATAAGGCTCTCCACCACCATAGTTTTTGCTACTAGACCATGCAAGGCCACCTAGGACCTGCCGTGATTAGCAACACTCGACCCCGGACCAGTCCCAGTCTACTAGCCCTAGTTCATTAGGTAATCTACATGCTTCATGTAGTGGGCAGAGAGATGTTCCTAGTTCCAGTCATCCATAGGTCTAGTCGATAGGGCCCACCATACTTCTTTTCATAGAGTGGCCTCCTGCATGTAGAATTTCAAGCATGGAATAGATGTAAAATGTTCTCAAGCATCTTTCCAGTATTCCAGTAAGCCTCTCCATCCTTGAGGCCCTTTGCCTATCATCAGATATGCATGAGTCCCTCATGAGGCTTTAAGAATCCCCCTCCAGTTTGAGAAGGAGGTAGTAGCTGTAGGGGCCTTTCATGTTGAAGTGGTTGAAAATGATGAATGCCAAGACAATATCTCATTATATGGAGAATATGAAGGCTCCTCCATACAGGGGCACATTCCCCCACTGTACATTATCGGTAATTTCAATGGTGTGGAGGTTTGTCACTGTCTTGTTGACACGGTCTCTGGATTTAATATAATCTCGACTCAGACACTGTGAATGCTAGGATTGATTGAAGATGACATGAGTCCCACAAACCTAAGAATCCAAGGTTGTGACCGGATGGAATAGACATCGGTTAGTATGATCTTCTTGAAGACCCAGTTTGGTGGCCTAATTGCAAGAACTTAATTTATGTTAGTCTCCCAGGACACCGCCTACAATGCGTTGATGGGAAGGCCAAGGCTCCACCTACAAGAAGTGGTTCCCACATCTTATCACTAGTGCCTCATGTACTTATTTAATGGTTGAGTGGGCATGCTTCAGGGTGACATATCACCCTTTTCTTCTTGTAAGGAATGATATCTAGATACCAATTACTACAAGAGCGAGGACAAGTAGATTCAGACCAATGAGGTCGAGCATGCCACCACTATGACTGACCCTTGGATAGATCTAGACAATGCCTACGTCTTTCCAATCCACTGCTTGGTGGATACAACCCCAGACATTGGAAAATGTTTTGTTGTGTTTGGGACAATGGGGAACACTTTCCTAGTTCTATGCAATGGGGTAAATCACCTCGTACACCTATACTATTTAGGCTCAGGTGATCCAGGAGCCTCCCACCCCTATAAGGTATCAGGATTTTTGCCCCAAGGAAATTAAAATACATCATACGTGTTTGTTCCGTCAGGTGGGAATTAACTTGATCAAGCCAACAAGCTATTATTTCGTCGATATCATCATCCATGGCCCATTGGGCTGAAGGCCAGATGGCATCAGTCTGACATCCTTCATTTCTATGGCTGCGAAAACACAGGTTCATTCTGATATGGTGTCCATTGCCACTCAGGCGGGTACCATCTTCCCGTCGGGATCTGCCGATATAGATGTGACCCCTCCCACTGAGGATTTCCCCTCCACAAGTAAGGAAGAATATTTAGTGGATGCCCATGCCTTTGAAGAGGGCGTCTCTTCTATAGTCGACGAGTTGGTACCGGTAAACCTCGATAGAAAAGCAGAACTGAGACCCATATTGATCAGTTCCTCCATGTCCTTTGAGGAGAAACAACAGTACATAGGCTTCCTGAATAAAAAATGTGATGTGTTCTCCTGAAGTTATAGCGAGATGCCAGGACTAGATCCTCAGGTAGCCATCCACCGCCTTAGTCTCCCTACAAATCATCGTGGGTTCAGAAAGCCTCCCAGAATGATTCACCCTTCTCACAGTGCCATAGTAATGACATAAGTTGATAGCTCATTAGAATCAATTTCATTAAGGAGGTCCATTACCCTAAATGGATATCCAACATTGTTCTCATCGAGAATAAAAATGGACAGATAAGGGTCTATAACGACTTTTGATATCCCAAATGTCAGTTCCCGAAGGATGATTTTCCACTTCTAATGATGGAGTTTCTAATAAACGATATGCCTTGGTTATAATCCCTTGGCTTCATGGATGGGTATTTTGGATATAATCAAATCTAGATGTCCCTCGAGGATAATAATTCTATAGCTTTCAAGGAACCATAAGGTACATTTTGTTACCATGTCATGTCCTTCATCTTAAATAATGTAGGTTCCACCTCTTAGCAGGCCATTTATCTCATATTCAAGCCATTCATTAAGACATTGGTGGAATGCTATGTGGAATATATAGTGGTAAAATCTCACCAGCGCTAAGACCATATCAAGGACCTTGAGAATGTGTTCGGCTTCCTCTGTTCTCTCCACCTGAAGATGAACCCATTTACATGTGTCTTCAGGGGCACCTATGGGATGTTCCATAGATTTGTAGTTAGATATTGGGGTGTCGAGATTGACCTTGAGAAGATCAAGGCCATCAACAAGATGTCTCCCCTAAGAAACATTCGGGAACTTCAGGGTTTCCAAGGCCACATGGCCTACATATGCTGATTCATTGCGAATCTGGATGGAAAGTGTAAGCCCTTTTCTCAGATCATGAAGAAAGTCACAACATATGAATGGGATGAAGAGTTACAGACCACATTCAAGAAAATCTAGCAGTATCTACTCCAACCTCTGGTCTTACTACCACCCGTATCCAGAAAACTGTTCGTCCTTTATTTGACTGCCCTAGAATGATATCTCGACACCGTTATCACCCAAATGATTAGTAAGGGATCTAAAAACAGTATCTACTACCTCATCCACATGATCCTTGATATGGAGACCAAATACTCCCCAATCGAGAAAAGAAGTCTTGCACTCGTATTCACTGTACAAGAGTTGTGACATTACCTTCAGTACCACGAGGTACAAATGGTGTCCAGAGTAGACCTGCTGAAGTACATTCTGAACCGCCCCATGTTGACAGGCCTCCAAGCATGGTGGGAGGCAATCCTCTAGTAGTTCGATATCCTGTTTGACCCTCTGAAGGCTACTAACGGTAAAGCATTGGCAGATTTACTTGCTTCCCATCCATCCCCCAAACACCAGTCTCTTACCTAGATTTTCATGATTAGGAAATCCTCTTAGTAGATCATGACATCCCGTGTTGGTAGATGTATTTCGAGGGTGCTTCCCTGAGCCCCACTAGCAGAAGGCTCAATGATCCCAAGCACAATAGGAATGGCTTAGGTATCGTATTTATTACCCCGACACAAGCCATTCTGATGTTCTCATTCTTGTTGTCTGATATCTACACCAACAATGTGGCAGAGTATCAGGCTCTAATCACTAGCCTCCAGTTAGCCCTTGAGATTGATGTGCCCCATTTTCAAGTGAAAGGGGATTCTAAACTAGTCATTATGTAGATCAACGGTGAATACGTCATCAGAAAGCTATAGATCGTACTGTTGTTGGTACGCACTCCCCAGCTAATGGCCTAGTTCCCATCTCCGCCAGAAGTTACTCATGACCCTCGATCTTAGAACGTTTGAGCTAACGTCATGGTGACGTGGCAGTGTTTTCACACACTATTCAACATCCTTATTGTATTTTTATTGAATTTTTTATTTTAAAATGTTGTTCTTTATTAAATAAATAATAAGTATTGTGCTTTTGAATTTTCTATGTAAAATAATAATTTTTTTGGATTTAATCATGTGTTTTTAATATTCATCATTGTCTTTTGAAATAATTATTTAATTCACTTAGTCCTGTGAATTTTACATTCATTTATTTATTATTTTCTTTTTACAAATTTCTAATTCTAGTTAGTGTATTAATTCATTAATTAAACTAATTAATTATTTATTCCTTAAATTGTAAATAAATAAATCATTTTAGTCTTCTGTATTTTAATAAGTTAATTAGTTTTAACAATTTAATCTTATTAAATTTATATTTTTGTTCATTAATTTAATTAATTCATCAATTAATTGGTTAATCAATGTAAGAAAGTAACATTATTGTTTTAATGTGTTTTAAATTATTAAACGCAAATAAATTCATTCTTTTAAATAAATCATTATTAATTTTATTATTTAACTTTGATTTATTTATTTATTTTTCAATTCTATTCTATTTTATTTAATTTATTAATTGATTAATCCAATTTTAGTTTTATTAAATTATTAATTTATTTAATCTGTTCTTTTTAATTTTCAGTTACTGATGGTGGCACATCCCACCATTTTCACCCCTCACTGCCACCGTATCGTTCACAGTGAGATGGTGAGCATCACTCACAGTGCCACAAGTTACCCCTCACACTACTTCACTCCTTGCAGCCCCATGCTCTCATCGTGACCCATATCCAGCGTTCCACCATATGCTGTCTCACAGGAACCGTGAGTCTACCTTCACGATGCCTGTCTCACCGTTCCTCCTCTACTCAGCACCAAGCTTCACGATTCCTCATTTATTGTCTCACCATCTGAAAAAACCAGCCACGGTCACCACTGTTCCACTCCTCCATCCAACAGTTTCTTTTCACAACCGGTGCCACCATCAGCGTTCTACCACATTTGTCCCCCAATCATCACCCGTTACTATCCCACTCGCCATTGCGAGCCAGTATCACCTCATCCATCCCCTATGCTTCTTTTCGAACCTCCCTGAACCCCATCGATTCTTCTCTCACCGTCACGGGAAACACAACTCCTTCCCTGCTTTTCCACGCACACCATCACAAAAAAAAATCAGCACATAGAAATACATAAAAATTCGAATAGACAAAACTGATTGAATAAGACTAAAATTAAATATTAGTATTATTATTATTACTAACATTAAGTAGTGATTTTAAAATATAGTGAATAATTTATTTAGTTATACATAGAAGTTACTTTTTATTGGGCTCATGTTTGTTTTTTATTGTTTCGTTGCAGGGGGTGGGATACACTTTTAGAGAGTTCACTCTAAAGTCGATGACGTAAAAAAAAAGCATGCCATGTAAATTTTCTGATTTGGAGAGGGAATAATTTAGCTCGCCACAAAGACATAACTTTCATTCAGTTAGGAGCAACCGCTTTGGTGACAAGCGTGGGAGGTGCAGCGCAGAGAATGCTACACGTGGAGGCTTGGGAGATCCTTAGGCGAGATTCCAGAGACTTCTACGGGTCATTAGCATACGTGATGGGTATGAAATAATTCAGAGACTGGAGGGAGAAGTGTGGGACATAGAGGGTGACAGGAATGATCCAAAGAGGGAACATGAGAGAGGCAGTAAGGCATTGATCCAGACTGGGGGAGCATAGTAGGAGGAACATAAAGAATCTTCTTCGCGACCAGATTGGAGTACCGAGAGCAGCTGAACAAATCATTTGATACCTCGATTCCCAGGGCAAGACATTGAGCGATCTCTAGTGTTGCACCCACCATCAAGTAGCAAGAATTAGTACTTTTAGGATAAGTAGTAGGGAGTTCGAACATCTTAGTTTTCCCTGTGCTCTGTTTTTCTGCAACTTATTTCAATATGAATTTCATTGATCTTAATTATATTTTTTCATTAAAACCAACCATTTTTCCAACTAAATTCATTTGGCGGGGATTAAGTTGTCTAATTAGGGTTGTTTAGTCTGATTTATGCACTGCATCAGTTCCTGGCATGTCTCCATCACTTATATTTATGTTCAAAACAACAAGGTCGAGTGAAAATTGATCCTGATTGAATTTTAATGAAAACTCTTTCAATTTTACAAACTCACTGACATGTGAGTTCTGCTTGAATGAGAGAGACAAACTAATCTCAACTGACAAGTTGAGCCCAGTGACATTTGACTTGTTATCGACATTGGATGAAATGACTTTTATAGTCCAAGGACTGTAACAGCTATTTCGTCACAAATTGACCAGACGACAAATCTGGATAGTTTCTTTTTGTCAGATCCATATTTCTAAACATCAGTGCATGAACAAGGCTAAGTAATATCAAATCAGCCAGTAGCCTTTCCCCTACTCATCTATTGGTTGTTTGCACCACAATTTATCTTGCTGCTCTGTCTACTCCCTTTGCACTCACTAGCTTACCCTCATTTAATTAAACACCAATTCTCAATCTCTCCAATTCACAATAACCAACCATGTTATCTTGTTCTTGAGTGTGTTTTTTTGTTTAGGTTATATTTTTAAATCGCAAAAAACAACATAAGGCCTCCCTCTAGTTTGACCCTGTCTTTCGACTATCATATGTAATAAGTAGGTTGTAAGTTTTAGTTTGTCACACATGCCCAACGACGCATGAGCGTACAAATTTTTCAACCTTTTCGGGGAGGCTAGGTTCTTTTCAAAAAAATCAAACATAAATTCACATATATAAAAATTAAAAAAAAAATAAAAAAAAACACAAAAAAAATATGCAAAATGGAAAATTGAAATTGAAAAAATTGTAAACCTGCTGCATGCAAACTAGGTCTATGTCTAAATACAGAGTACCTGGTAACCCTGAAATTGATAAGCACCAAAAAGAAGCTAAAAAGAACAAAGACAAGGTCAGAATAGAAGATAACAGAAATGAAAACTTGAACAACCCACTTCCTGAGAATATGAACCAACCTAGAATGATGAATCCACCGGAGAAAGAGATAGCTAAGAAGAACAATTTGAGAGATTTCTTGTTACCTTCTATGTCTAGAAAACCATCATGCATTAGACTCTCTCCTAGGTCCATGAATTATGAGATTAAAAAAACAATGCTTAATGAACTGCCTACCTTCAATGGAATTCCTAGTGAACACTCTATTGACATCATTAGAGCCTTCTATTATAGTGTCCAACAGCTACCACTTATGGGTCTCACTGAGGAAGAGCTAAAACTAAGGGTGTTTCCCTTCTTCCTCAAGGCCAATTCTAGGTCATGGTTCCAACAGTTAGAGAAGAAATCTTTGTCACATGCGATCATGTTTACACTTCCTTATCAATGAAATTCTATCCTAGGAGGTTGACATCTGAAATTAGGCATAAAATAACTGGATTCCATCAGGATGAAGGAGAACTATTTCATGAATCCTAGGATAGGTTTAGAGTGTTACATAGGCAGTTTCCAAACCATAAATGTACTCCTAAATTCTTTATGGACACCTTCTTCAATAGTCTCACCCCTAACCACCAAACCATGGTGGATCAGTCTTCTTGAGGAGACATCAGTGATAGGACTGCTGAGGAGCTCAAACAAATCTTTAACACCTTAGCTCAAAATTCCCTGCACAAATGATCTTGGAGGAGAAACATTGTGAGAAAGGAAACCTCCCCTACTTCTCAAGCGGATGCCCAAGTTGCTGGGATCTTTAATGAGAATCCACATAAAATCCTAAAGGAGTAGTACCACCACTTTGGCATGTATGGTCAATCTCAAACCATTTTTCCAATCATCGATATGCCTGTCCAACCTCATGAGGGTTCCGGCATTGCTGGCCAGGGACATTAGATGAAAATTAGGGAAGATCCTATTTCCAACACCTACAATCAGGGATATAGGAACCATCCGAACCTATCATGGAAGGAGTAGGGAGTCCTCTGACTTACAGCCCCTCCTGGATTCCAGCAGCCTCATAGGCAGCAATTCCATCCCCAAACCCAACCTAAGGATGAGTTATCCAACTCAAAAGATGAGGTGAGAGATATGTTCCATCAGTTAATAGGGATGTTATATGAAAAAAATACAGTAAATTATTACGATAAATTTCAAATGGATTCTATAATAAAGAACATGGAAATTCAAATGGGGAAGTTGGATAGGGATGCTAGTAATAGAGAAAAGGGTATTCTTCCTGACACCACTGAAGCCAATCATAGGGAGTATTCCATGGTTTTGACCACCAAAAGTGGTCTACAAACTCTCCAAGAGCCTAGGAAAGAACACCAAAATACTGAAAATGAGAATCTATATGAAATTGGAAACTCAAATCTGAAAGAACCCGAATCTGGAAAACTAGACAGAACCACTGGAATCCCTCTAGTTCGTATTGTCCCAACTAAAAAACCCAATGATAATGGCTTGAAAAACAAAGACAATAATGGGAAAAAAATTATTGAAGAGGAAGCTGTAGAGATGCCACCAATTATGAATAAATTTTCCCCTTCGATGCCACCAATTATGAATAAATTTTCCCCTTCAATCCCCTTCCCACAAAGAATTAGGAAACCAATTCAGGATTCTGGACTTTTGAAATTTAATAAAGTTTTTAAAAAGATGATCATTGATATCCCATTCTTGGAAGCATTGATTAAAATCCTTTCATATCTAAAATCACTCAATAAAATCTGTCCAAATAAATAGTCATTGGATGAATTTTCCACCTATAGCATAACAGAAGAGTGTACTGCAGTCTTGTAGAATACGATCCCCCCTAACCTTTAGAACCCTGGAAGCTTTTTCATCCCTTTCACTTTTTGGGATAGTGGATGTAAATTAAACTGTTTGTGTGATATGGGTGATAGTATCAATCTGATTCCATTTTCACATTTTCAGAACTAGAGATTAGGAGTTCTCCAACCCACCACTGTTGTGTTACATTTTGCTGATAGGTCCATTACTCATCCAGTGGGTAGGGTCGATGATCTATTAGTGGGAGTATGAAAACACTTTTTCCTTGATAACTTTATTATAATTGATATGGAGTGTGACCAGAAGGTTCATATCATTCTTGGTAGGCCCTTATTGGGAACATGGGGGGTTGTGATAGTTCTGTCTAAGGGGAAACTGATTTTCAATTTGGGTGAATAGAAATAACAATTCGATGTGTTTAATAAAATCAAATAACCCACCCAACCATTATTTCCCAAAGCTGAGATGTTAGTTGCTAAGAGTATTGTTGATAAGGAGGAAGAAGAGTTTCTGAGAATGATATATGATATCAATAGTGAACCTGAAATCCATGCTGTCACTTGCATTGGAATCAGCTCAAGTAAAGAGAGAAAATATTTTGATGAGAATGAGGGAGAATTAATGGATAACCTAGATGAGATTTTTTTGGAAGACATTATGACCCAGATAGAGGAGTCTATGTTTGAGGAGATATCTTTTGGAAGCTATTTCACTGAGGGAAAATCCTTTTTCTACAGCCTTCTTCAATAGGTATCATTATACCTTGGGCCACCGTGGCCTAAGTGTCTTCCATCAAGCCAGTCACCATCCACCCTTGAACACAAGCCTCTCCCTGCCCATCTCAAATATTCCTTTTTAGGAGAAAATTGCACCCTTCATGTGATCATTTCATCCAATATAGAGGTGATTCAAGAGCAAAATATACTTAGTGTTTTGAAGAAATATAAGTCAGACATAAGCTGGTCAATTACTGATATTAAAGAGATAAGTCCAGCCATCTGCATGCATAAACTTCCAATGGAACCGAAGTGTAAGCCTAGACTATAAGTCTAAAGAATACATAAACCAATCATGAAAAAAGTTGTGAGAGAAGAAGTGATTAAGTTGCTCGATGCTGAATTAATGTTTCCAATTTTTGATAGCCCCTAGGTCAGTCCTGTCTAGGTGGTACCCAAAAAGAGTGGAGTGACAGTGGTCACTAATGAAAGGAATGAGAAGATCCAGGAAAGAGCACTGAATAAATGGAGAGTCCATATGTACTACAGAAAAATGATTGCTTACATAAGAAAGGATCACCATCCCATGCCATTTTTGGATCAAATGTTAGAGAGATTGGCAGGAAATTAATATTTCTTCTATCTTGATGGTTATTCTGGTTACAACCATATTTCCATTGCACCTGAGGACCAAGAGAAAACCACCTTCACTTGACCATTTGGAACATTTTCCTACCAGCGTATACCCTTTTTCTTGTGTGGTTTTCCTGCCACTTTTCATAGGTTTATGATGGCAATTTTTCAAGAGATTACTGAAAGGATAATTGAAGTGTTCATGGATAAATTTTCTGTTGTGGGAAACACCTTTAAGAACTGTCTGACAAATCGGGAAATGGTGTTAGAATAATGCCAAGATACTAGCATAGTATTAAACTAGGAAAAGTGCCAATTCATGGACACTGAATTCATAGTTTTGGGACACAATGTTTCTTAGAAGGGGCTAGAGGTCGATATTGCTAAAATTGAGGTCATACGAAAATTTCCCCCTCCTGAAAATGTTAAAGAAATTAGATGTTTTTTGGGCCATGCTGGGTTCTACAAGAGGTTCATTAAAGACTTTTCTAAGATTACTTGATCCCTGTGCTCCCTACTGTTTAAGGACACACCCTTTTTCTTCGACAAGACATGTCTAGAGGCCTTTAATCTACTCAAGGAGAAGTTGACTACTTCACCTGTAATCACTGATCCTAACTAGAAGCTTCCATTTTAGGTTATGTGTGATTCTACTGAAATTGAAGTAGGATTTGTGTTTGGAAATAGGAAGGACAAGAAATTACTTGTTATTTACTATGCAATAAAGATGTGGGACGATTCTCGGAAAAATTAATCTACCACTGATACAGAGTTGGCTACTATGATGTTTGCTTCGGAAAAGGTAATGTAGTATTTGATAGGATCAAGGTTAATAAATTTCACAGATATTTCCGCCCTAAAATATTTGCTGGCTAAAAAAGACTCAAAACCCATACTCATGAGGTGGACCTTGCAGTTACAAGAGTTTGATTTAGTGATTAAGGACAAGAAAGGGGCTGAGAATGTTGTTGCAGATCACTTGTCCTGATTTACTAATTTCACAAGTAAGGAACCAAAGGAGATCAAAACTTCTTTCCCTGATGAACAATTGATTGTTGGCTCTGTGCAACAGTCTGCTTGGTTAGTAGACTATACCAATGTTCTGGTAGTTGGAGTCATGCCCAAGGATCTATCACACAATCAGATAAAGAGGGTTATAACTGAACTGAAATATTATTTTTATGATGACCCTCTTCTCTTTAAGAGGTGTGCTGAGGGGCTTTTGAGAAGATGTGTGGTTGAGGATGAGATTTTTTCATTATTGAGAGCTTTCATTCGTAACCTTGGGGTGGCCACCATGGAGGAGAAAAGACTACTCAAAAGGTCCTACAGGTTGGTTTCTATTGTCCAAAACTGTTTAAATATTCTAGGAGTCTGGTTGTTGGATGTAAAAATGTAAAATGTTGGGGAATGTTGGATGAAGGCAGGAACTACCCAAAAAAGGTATCCTAGAGGTTTAAATATTTGATGTGTGGGGCATCGACTTCATTGGACCATTCCTATCCGCTTATGGGAATGTGTACATTTCGGTTGTTGTGGACTACGTCTCCAATTGGGTTGAGGCAGTAGCTCTTCCCAACAATTTAGCTGCTAGTGTTGTCAAATTCATCAATAAAAACATTTTTTCCAGGTTTGGTGTTCCCTGATTATTCATCACTGATAATGGGACTCACTTCAAGAATTATATGTTCAATGGTTTGATTGAGAAGTATGGGTGCTCACATATGACATGCAAAACCTACCACCCACAGTCCAGTGGGGAAGAAGAGGTTTCAAACAGGGATCTCAAATAGATTTTAGAGAAAACAATGTCTAGCTCTAGGAAAGACTGTTCAAGGATGTTGGATGAGGCCCTTTAGGCCTATAGAACTACTTATAAGAATCTTATAGGGATGTCTCCATATAGGCTACTCTTTGGGAAAACATGTCATCAACCTGTGGAGTTACAACAAAGATCGTATTGGGTAGTGAGAGATCTTATCCTTTATTTTAAATCTGTTGGATAGTAGAGACTACTAGAGTTGAGTGAGCTGGAAGAGATTAGAAGAGATTCCAATGAAAATTATGAAATTTAAAAAGAAAGAACAAAGTCTTTTCATGACTCAATCATTCAAAATATGAATTTCAATGTTGATGAGAGAGTCCTGCTTTTCAATTCAAGATTGAAACTGTTTCTAGGAATGTTGAAGACCAAATGAATAGGAACATTTACCATTGTTCGAGTCTTGGTTAATGGAACTGTTGAGATGGTTGGAGAAGAGAATCAACCTTTCATAGTCAATGTTCAGAGAATAAATCACTTCTTTGAAGTGAATCCAAAGGGCTTGCCTACCATCTCTCTATTGGAAGAATGTGCTGATTCACATTTAACTGAGGACTAGAAACTCAGTGTTTCAAGGGAACTAGCCCATGGGTTCTTAGTTGTTTCTCATTTATTTTATGTTATTAAAATAAACAATCCTTGATTCATGTTCTGCAGTTCAATTTCTTAACATATTGAGGGTGCATCATGATCCGTTGTTGTTTTGAAAAGAGTTGTTGCTACTAGAAACGTGGCCATGAAACCCCAATGGGGAAATCAACAACATCATGTTGAGAAAATTTCATTCTACTCACTCTCTTAGGTTACATATCTTGAACATACAACTCCGAAATATTATTTTAATTAATTGAACATGAAGGATAATTAAGAGGAGTAATAATCCAGTGATGCTAAAGAGGATCTCTTTCTGAATGCCACTGCTAAAGGTCTAATAATTCAGGGAAGTGTTGCTCTTCCTTTTTCACTTTCAATTACTTGTGTAATCATCACTGTGAGCTATGTGTGGGGGGTATTCCCCACAATCTGGGATAAATGACTGTCTTTTCTTGCATGGGTGTTTAGCTTCTAGAATCTAGAGAGTTGAAAATGTATTTTGAGCTGATTTGCTGAAACATGCTTCCACCCACTGCTTTCAATTTCATTATGCTACTACTGCATATCACTGTTAATCATGCTACTATCTTATGTAAATTGATTAAATACCTTTTCTTCTATTTAAATATTCAAAGCAAGAATATTTTAGGAATGAAATAAATGTTTTTCTGAAGATGGTTGGTTGGGTTGGGTTCTTTTGATTTTTTTAATTTTCATTCACTTTTTCTATGGCAAAGATATTTTTTTGAACTTCATTAATATCCCTCCATATCGTTTTCATCAGAAATTACCATTTGTTTTGAACATAAACTCTCTTCCACCTTAGAATACAACATTGGGGACAATGTTGTGTTTTAATTGTGAGGGATTTATAGGGGTCATACTAGTGTCATGTTGAATTCCCCCTTCTTGAACCTCAGTTTGTGGTTGTTTAAAAAATGGACATTTTTTTCAAAAAAATGGTTCAAAATTGCATAAAAATTTTCAAATTATTTCATCACATAATGGTCATTGTTGGTTCAATGGTACTTAAATTATTTCTTGTTTAGTGGATAACTATTTTCAGGTTGTTGTGAGTAAAACATTGTTAGAAACGGTTAAGTATGAATGATTGTTGAGGGAAATTGTTCACTGTCTCTTTGGATCTGTCTATTTAGGAATGGAGGAGGGGAGTATAAAAGGATATGTTTTGTGGGATGATTATCATGACATAGTGTAACTTGATATTCTCACTGGAACCCATGGGACACACATTTTTATAAAATTATATTCAACCACATTAGGAAGTCAACCAGAATGATTATTGATTAAGTCCTTTGTAACTAGAGTAAAATTGGAAAATGGGATCCCATGGTGATAATCTGAGACAAGGTGCACTGGGTGCGTTTCTGTGAATAAATAAAGCCAATTTTAATTTTAATTAGTGATATGCACAGTGATTTTCACATTGAATATGGCTGGGAAAAATTAAAAAAATGTGCCCTCATAAAAAATTAACTCATTAAGGTGAGGGGATTTTGAACTCAGATGAAGAAAGGATAAATTGACATGGTTAATTTTAATTTGAGTTGAATCAATAAAGTGACAATATTAATTGAATTTAATTTTTGGATCCTAGGGGAGGTGATAATGGAAGGTACACTTTGTTATGTTTTAAGTTCCACTTTATATAACTTGTCAACACTACTTGAATTAGAAGAAGAATTGGAAGTTGAATTGGGATAGTTAATGAGAACATATAGGATGCATGACATACTTGATAGTGTATGAAGTTGTGAGTCTGTTGAGTTCCAGTGGGTTTTTTGAAGCTAATCAGGACGTCATTTTTGAACACATTTGAAAAAACCTGACTAATTTTTTGGTCCAGCTCCTCTAGATATTATAGTTTATCATGCACCTTTTGAGTTGAAACTCACTATTCATATTTCTATTTTAAATTCAAAGGCATGTGCTTGTTTGAGGAAAAAAAATTTAAGTGTGTGGGGTTTTGATGTGGTAGTGTTTTCACACTCTTTTGCACATCCTTTTTGTATTTTTATTGAAATTTTATTTTAAAATGTTTTTTTATTAAATAATTTATTATTATTGTGTTTTTTAATTTTCTATGTAAAATAATAATTTTTGTGTTTTAATCATGTGTTTTTAATATTCATCATTTTCTTTTTAAATAATTCATTAATTCACTTAGTCCTGTGAATTTTCCATTCATTTATTTATTTTTTTTACAAATTTCTGATTCTAGTTAGTGTATTAAATCATTAATTAAATTAATTAATTCTTTAATCCTTAAATTTTAAATAAATAACTCATTTTAGTTGTTAGTATTTTAATACGTTAATTTGTTTTAACAATTTAATCTCATTAAATTAATATTCTTATTCTTTAAATTAATTAATTCTTTAATTAATTTGTTAATCAATCTAAGCATGTAACATTCTTATTTTAATGTGTTTTAAATTATTAAACCAAAATAAATTTCTTCTTTTAAATAAATCAATTTAAATTTTATTATTTAACTTCTTTTTATTTATTTATTTTTCAATTACCTTACATTAAATTTAATTTTTATTTGATTAATATAATTTTAGGTTTATTAAATTATTAATTTATTTAATCTATTCCTTTTAATTTGCAGGTACTCATGGTGGTACATCCTATCATTTTCATCCCTTGCTGTAAATTGTAATTCTCATGGTGAGACAGTGAGCATCACTCGTGGTGCCACTGATTTCCCCTCACACTACTTCACACATTGCAGCTTCATGCTCTCACCGTGATATACATCCAGCGTTCCACCACATGTTGTCTCACAAGAACCATGAGTCCACCTTCATGGTGCCTTTCTCACCATTCTACATCTGCTCAGCAACTAGCTTCTCAGTGCCTCATTTATTGTCTCCCCATCTCAAAAAAAACTTCCACTGTCACCACTATTCCACTCCTCCATCCCACTGTTTCTTTGCACAACTGATTCCACCATCAGCATTTCACCACATCTATCCCAAAGTCATCACCCCTTACTATCCCACTTACCGCCACGAGCCGGTCTCACCTCCTCCATCTCCTATGCTGCTATCTGAAGCTCCCGTAAGCCCGTCTATTCCCCTCTCACCATCACGGGAGACACAAATCCTTCACCACTTCGCCTCCCAAACCTGCAAAAAAAATTTCAACACACATCAGTACATAAAATATGGAACATACCAAGCAGATTGAATCAAAAACCCACAGAAAATTGAATATCATAGAACCCCCAAATCAAACTATAGATCCACCGAGATCTATTAAAACTTGAAAACCTAGATCCAAACCCCCTTTTTTCTTCCTCACCTAAGCCTCTCGCTGAAAACCCTTGCTTTGATCCTCACTGCACACACTCCCCATCTCTAGTCTCAGCCGAACCCCCTTGCTTTTTCCTCACCTGAGCCTCTCGCTTCAAACCCTTTCTCTGAACCTCTCCGAATAGACCCACCCGAAGCCCGCCCCACCACCTGCTCCGGCCTTCCCTACCACCTCATCGCTACTCCCAATATCCATGCCCACCATAACCCCAGCTGAGCCACTAATCGATCCCCACTACACACCCCCTGCGCCGAACAAGCCCCCCTCATCATTTTTTCATTTTGTTTTATATACTATAATATATAATAAAATTTATATAATATATACTTAATATATTAACATATATATATAATATAACTATTATAACATATAAGGTAACACATTATATAATATATATTTCATATAAAATATAATAATCATAATAGTCATAATAATAAAGAGAATATAAGCTTTTATATGTTATACTAATATATGTATTAATTAAATAAAATAGTTATTAAATATATATTACTAATAATTGAGGTTATTATAATATATTTATATATATATTAAATATTAGTATTATTATTAACTTTAAATAGTGATATTAATATATAGTGTAAATTTATTTAGTTATACATAGCAGTTTCTTTTTATTGGGTTCATGTATTGTTTGTTATTATTTCATTGTAGGGGTCATGATACACTTTTAGAGAGTTCACATAATAGCCGGTGACATGCACAAGAAAAGAACACCATATATATTTTATGATTTCGAGAGGGACGGAATTAGGTCACCGCACAGACATCATTTTCCTTCAGTTAGGAGCAATATCTTCGGTGAAAAGCGCGGGAGGAGAAACATAGTGAAAGCTACACGTGGAGGACATGGAGATCCTCGGGCGAGATTTGAGAGACTTCTACGGGTCATTAGCATACGTGACGGGTACGAAATCATTCATAGACTGGAGGGCGAAGTGTGGGAGACTTGGGGTGACATGATTGATCCAAAGAGGGACTGGAGAGAAGCAGTGAGGCTTTGATCGAGACTGGTGGAGTAGAGCAGGAGGAACGTACATCATCTCCTTCACGAGCAAATTGGAGTACCAAGAGCAGCTGACCAGATCTTTTCATACCTCAATTCCTAGGGCAGGACATCGAGCGAACTCCAGCATCGCACCCACCATCAATCAGCAGAAATTAGTACTTTCAAGAGTAGTAGCAGGGAGTTCGAACAACTTATTTTTCCTTGTGCTCTAATTTTCGGAAAATTATTTCAATGTATATTTCATTTATCTTAATTCTATTGTTGAATTAAAATCAACCATTATGTCCAGCTAAATTCATTCGGGGGGGGGATAAGCTAGCTGATTAGGTTTGTTTAGTTTGATTTATGCACTGCATCATTTCCTAGCATGTATCTCTCACTAGGATTTATGTTCAAAACAACAAGGTCGAGTGAAAAACAATCTTGATTGAATGTTAGTGAAAATGGTTTCAATTTGAGGAACTCACTAACTAGTGAGTTATTCTTGAATTAGAGGGACACACTGAACTCAACTAATAAGTTGAGCCCAGTGACATCTAACGTGTTATAGACATTGGATGAAATGACTTTTATAGTCGAAGGACTGTAAGAGCCATTTCCTCACAAATATACCAGACGATAAATCTGGACTGTTGCTTTTAGTTAGATCGATATTTCTAAACATCAGTGCATGTACAAGGCTATGTAATATCGAATCGGCATGTAGACCTTCCACCTACTCATAGATAGGTTGTTTTCATCATAATTTGTCATGATGCTCTATCTACTCCATTTTACCTCACTAGCTTAACATCATTTCCTCACACACCAATTCTCACTCTCTCCACGCCACCATCACCAACTGTGTTAGCTTGTTCTTGTATGTGTTTTTTTATTTAGTTTTTTTAGATCTCCAAAAAGAACATAAGGCCTACCTGTGGTTCGATCATATCTTGCCACTATCCTAAGTAGTAATTAGGTTATAAATTTTAGTTTGTCGCATGTTCCCAATGACGTGTGACTGTGAACCAGGCAGGCCTGGTTGCATCACTTGGAGAGACCAAGCAGGATGATCTGATTACCCACGTGGCGCATTGGGGAGTCATTGCTCTAGTCTTCCCAGATGATGACGAAGACCTACAAGTGAGCTGTATTTCCACCTAAGCCTCTATGTCCGGATCCCCAGATTTAGCGGTTGAAGTGAATTGCGACTGGAGAGCCCCCTTTTTTGAATATCCCCATAACGGTTTCCTCCTAGCAGATCGGGTCGGGCGCGGGTGAATACAACACCGCACGCTGAATTTTACCCTCTAGAGTGGTCCCAGTCTTGAGAAGATCCTATACAAGCATGGGTTCATTGGTGTTCTCAACTGTTTCATCCACGGGGTCAAGGTTTCTTAGGCCATGCATGAGGTTCATGCTGGTTCTTGTGGTGCCAATCAGACCAGGTCGAATATGTCTAATCATATCTGAACACTGCTGTACTTTTGGCCCTCTGTGATCCATGACCGAATAGAGATCACCAAAAGGTTTCATGCATGTCATTTTCATGCCAACATTGTGCATCGGCCACCAGAGCCTCTCCACACTACTAAGTACTCTTATCCCTTCGCAGTTTGGGGACTGAATGTCGTGGGACAATATCCATCAGCGACAGCTTCCAATGTCGGTTCATCCTGACCGCTACGGATTTTTTTCCAAGTGGGTAGAGGTTGTTCTTCTCAAATACCTTAAGGATCATTCTATCATTGACTTCATGCGCTCCAATATCATCTACCGATTTGGATTCCCTCATGTCGTCATCACGGATAATGGCACCAACATCAGGGAGGCCATGTTGATGAAATTGTACACCAGGTACAACATTAGTTCTAACCATACCTCCTTCTACAACACACATGAAAATGTGTAGATCAAGGAATTCTACAAGACCCTCTCTAACATTTTGCAGAAAATGGTTGGTCAGAATAAGAAGATTTGGTCGTACCAACTCCCCAACGCCCTCCGGGATTATCAAAAAATGAATCGTAATTCAACCCTAGTGACTCGATATTCCCTGGTATATGGAAATGGGGTCGTCCTGCCTATCGAGATTCAGTTTTCTTCATTATGCACAATGGTTTATGATAAGGAGGAACCAGATAAAGTAGCTAAAATTCGTCTGGCCGAGTTGGAGGCACTTGACGAAAACAGAATTTGTGACATGTACAATCTGGAAAGGCATCAGAATAAGATAGCTAGAGCCTTCAGCAAGAGGGTTCACCACCACTCTTTCATACAAGGTGACTTAATCATGGATTTGAGGATGATAAAGATTCATGGATGGAATCCACTGAAATTGGAGCCCAAATGGGAGGGACCTTACATAATTCACAAGGTTTACCCCAATGGTGCAAACTCCCTGTTAACTATGGATGGGGAGAGTATACCTCCTCCCACCAATGCCAAGTTCCACATACAATACTTTTCTTAATCTATATGGTTCTTCTTGACCATAAACTGCCTGGTCGTACATGACCTTAAACTATCGTGTACTACATGACCTTAAACTTATTGTTCCAACACGACCATAAACGGTATCTGATCCTACATGACTTTAATCTATGAAGCGTCCAACAATATGTAAAACTGTATGTCTTTCTGAAAGGTGTGAAACAACACTCTCAGAACTACATGTGGCTTGATTCCCATCTACATGGGATACGTAGGAACACTCATATGTTTTGTCTCGATTCCATCCCCCAAATTATTCTCTCTGAATATTTCTCCAGGGTATAGTTCTCTCGTGGGATCCCCACAAGGTGTAGTACGAGCTTCTTTGGCCCCACTCATGTCCAGATTATGATTGTGTCACAATGTGATCCCCCCTCATTCTTATAATATCCCATGTACCTACCCAATGATGTCAAACTGGATGTACCATTCAGAATTATGTGTGGATTGATTCCAATACTCATGGGATATGTAGAAACGCACAGAAAATTTGTCTGTTGTCCCATCCCAAACTATAGAATCTCGCCTCGGGTCGGGAAATATGTTGTCATGCATTATTTTTTCCCAATTCACATAAATTTCATCAAAAACCTACTATACATCCTGCTCCATGGAGCTTACACCTCTTTCACTATTGTTCTTGGCGTTAAAATGCACAGGCACACATATACTTCACTTACACTCCTTGTTTGGAACTCCATCATATTTCATGTCCAAAAGGGAACTCGAATGGAATGGATGCATGGCTCAAGGGCCCTCCAACCATTACCGACCAATGTCATCAAGGATTTCGAACAAAAAATTGACATGATCTCCGTATTGTGAATTTGGTCAGCGGGCGATTCTCATTTGTTGGTCCCATTCCAGGTCACACGATATGAATGCTGAATTTCAAACATGGTTCACAACTATCCTTTTTCATAATATCCATCCCCATAGGTCCCAAATATTGAGCTTAGGGGTTCATTATTCCCGGAATACATTCAAGTTGAGGTCTCCTTTAGTTGATTACAGATATCTGAAACCTTATATGCTGAGTAGGGCCAAGTCCTAGTCCTCATTTCCCACACCGAGCATTTCTAACGTGTTCTTAGGAACTATAATGAGGAAGCACCAGAATAAGAGGTTATGTGGAAAAATCTCACCGGGATTCCAAATCATTGGTCTGTCAACCCTTTCTGGGATGCTGGCCCAAGATCCCATTTATGGTTGTACGACGTGGTGTGATATTATGCCGAATTCACATCAGGTTACTCGCTGGTCTATACACATCCCCAGACGAGATACCATACCCCTACCTTCTTCCTTAATGTAAGATGTTAAACTGCAAACTGGTCAGGACTTTCTATATAAGGCCCATCCCCAGGCCCCTTAGCCTTCTTGGGAACATGGCCCATGTTCCCACTATGGGTTTTATTGGGTGGGGTGGGAGTATGTCCTCATTCGCGTTGGGTCACTCATCGTGTCATACACCTCCCTCATTGGTGTATCTTACACTTATCTGCATCTCTTATAGAACTTTGTGTGGCTTTATTCCCATTATTATGGGATATGTAGGACTGCCTGAACTTCTAGTCTTCAGGTCCAACCTCATCATGGCCCCTTAGCCTACATTTCCCTAGGGTTGGGACATAATCTCTGGCATGGGTTTACACCCTCATTCATGTCGGGTCTGTAAAAACCACACCATGTATCATATTATCTTGAGAGTTCACTATCCCTTGTTCTATGCTCATCTATTCAAATAGTATACTCTCATGTTTAGCCCATAGACCCTCTTCGGTGATTCACCAATGTGCCCAAGAGTACTCTGGTTCTATCTCTGGATTGTTATATTTTACTGTGACATGTTCCCACCCACCGTAAAGGCTTTGTGTTTCCCTTTATTAGGGCTTTCATAACTATTGACATCCAAGGAACCCCAAATATATTGGATTCTTGGACCAAGGGCCTCCCTACCATTTCATGCTAGCATCCTCAAGGGTTTTGAACAACAAATTGATACAGGTCCCGCGTTGCAAATACGGTCAGCAGTTGATGCTCATTTGCTCCCATTTCAGGTCACACGATATGGATACTGTGTTTTGAACACAGTCAATAGTTATCCTCCATCGTCACACCAACCCCATTATGCCCAAAATATCGGTCACATGATTTCCATCATTTCTACCTCATCATGTCTAAAGTGGAATTTTACACTCTTGGCACTATCCTTCTATGCACATTTCCACGGTAGGATGACAAAACCGCGGTAAAGGCATCATTCAGGGCTCTGCACATATTTTCCTTTGGCGTGCATTCTAGGTATTGCAAAAAAACCACTTCTTCCCTTGTTTCCCTCACTGAGTTCAACTCATGTGGCCTGAAGGATCACATTGAGGTTAGAACATACTTGGAAAAATTCCACTCTTTTATTGTCTAAGCTCTAAGAATATAAACTAAGATCTTTTTTAGAACAATGTAAATCATGATTCCCACTCCCATGGGATACGTACGAACACCTTGACATATTGTATTTGGCTCCAGCTAGAGTTCCACTAATTTATCACTTCAGTTCTAACTCTTACGGGGCTACGTGGCGTGGTTTAGACACACCAAATACACCCCTTTCTAGGAGTTACCCCCTATAATTCCTATCCCACATGACGTTAAACTATATATTGTCATGCACGACATTAAAAGGAACCTTCAAGAACTACATGTGGCTTGATTCCCCTTCTCATGGGATACATAAGAACACCCAGACATATTATCTTTGGGTCCAGCTCAATTGGGTGATAGTTTCTCCTTCCCTGTTATCCTATAAACTTTCTTGGCCCCTCGGCATGAGGTTCCCTCTTCATAATTTCACCTATTATGGTGTGGAACTTATCCTCATTCACGTTTGGTGTTCATTATCCTGCTATGTTCATCCCCTCTAGAACCTCATCTCCCCAGTATTTGTCTGGGGTGATATAAATTAAGACTATGATGCTTTGTCCCACATGAATTTAAACTATCTTTTCTATATTACATGATTTTAAATGTTCCTAGTTGGTCCCATCACATGACTCTAAACTGTGACATTATCATCCTGGCTACACGGCAAAAAACGGAACTGCATTATGATGTGACTTCCCAAGGGGGCGTCATGTTGGGAATCGGTTACACACCATACCATTTGTCAACGCCTGCATATGGCTTGATTCCTGTGATGATATTTGGACCTTCTAGCCTAGTTCCATCGCTTCAAAAAAACCTTCATCCTGAAAAAAACAATATCTATAAAATGCTGCTTCTCTTGGTGAAAGGGCCAGCCCCGCATAATCTTTCATCTCTGGCACTGGTATCTTACCATGCCACCCTCAGAACTATGAGTGGCTTGATTCCCATCTTTATGGGATATGTAGGAAAGCCTAGACACCTCATCTTCTGGTCCATCCCCAGGAATCGGAAATCAAGTTTTCTCCTTTTTTTGTCCCCATGAATGTTAGATTCCATTCGATCAAACCACTACTCCACCTTCCATACATTTCATTTCCTTTATTCGGAATCTCATCGTCTTTAACATACTAATGAACCCCCTAACATCATGGAAGCTCAACCTATGACTCACCTACTATCTTGGGCCAACATTTCGAAAGACTAGTGGATGACATTCTGAGTCAGGCCCGGCGTTTCGAACATGGTCAGCGGTTGTCCCTCGTTTGTCATCCCCATTTCAGGATAATGCAATATGGATACTGTTCTTTGAAGACGGTAAAAAAATATCTTCTATTATCAGGTCACCCCAAGGGTGTTCCAAATCTGGGGGTATTGTGATTCACACTTTCCACTCCCTTATGTTCAGGTTGATTTCAAACGCCCCTGGAATTACCCCTCTCGTGCACAAGAGCACATTGCGAAGACATCACGTTGGTTGTTCTGAGGTCCTCATCCCCTAATCGGGCCACTCCATTCTCTTCCCAATAACCTGGATTGGTTGTTTGAACCTCGAGTGCCTGAAGATTGGTTGACACTTCTATATTCAAATGAAGTAATAGTGTGAGCATCCCTTGTTTCTCACATTGGGTATGAACCATGTGAGATTTGGAATTGATTGATATTTATTTAATTATAGTTTTTTAATGAATTATACCAAAAGGCCAAGTAAATAAATCTGTCCATACATCTATCCATACATGCAGTTCATAATAATAGGTAGTAAAGGAGGAATGAGTTTGTGAGTTTGACCAAAATAGGGCCCTTAAGGATCAACATCTTTTATAAATAATTCTAGCACCACTTCCTTTTGGATTATGGCTTCTAGGATTGCTTCCCACCCCCTGAAAACCCTCTCTTCATCAGTGGCCACAGAGCGCAGTTCACTATCCCTAGCCTATTCTTGCGCTTGTTTAGTTTGATGTTTAGTCATTTGGTGACTGGGTTCCACTAGTTGCACTTGGGCGTCCGCCAGCTAGGCCCTCAATTTCTCCACAATCTCGGAACTGTTGGCAATGAATACCACTTTTTCATTCATCTGTTCTTCAAGGTGTCAAGCCTCTTGTTCTACTTTTAAGAACACTTGGTTTTCCCTGACTCATTCTGACACTGGTCAATGTCAGAGCATCGGCCGCACTCGCATAGCTTCTTAGCAATATAGTCGGAAAACTATTGAATGAATACGGTGAGCATACACACCTCTAGAATAGAGAAAGTATATCTAGGTGTGGAGGGATCTCATCTATTTTAGAAATTCTGTCTGAGGTTGGATGAGGAAGAGCTTAATAAATGTCCACCCTTTGGTCCGCATCATGCAACCCTCATCAGTCTCCTCAGAATCATTACCAGTTATCTCCTCGGGAACAACATGCTGATAGATGGGGAATGAAGCAAGGAATTTATCACTAGGGTCTTTTTCGGGGACCTCCACCCTGTCAGCAACATCACTCTCATTGGGCTGGAGTTCTACCCCGACAACATTACCAGCCCTCATTGCCATCTCATGCTCCCAGAGTACTAGGGTAGGGCCTCCTGTAATGGTTGTTTCTGTAAAGGACAACGTGGTCACCGCCCATAATACTCCTGTAGATGTCCCATACTCAACGACTTTTCGTGCCTCCAAACATGCGATCATTTCATCAGGAATCAATATCTTGATTAGCTAAATTCTCCCTAAAAATGAAAAAAATTAGAAAGGACATATAGGAGCCAAGTACAGCTATGTCCAATGCCTGTGCCATGGCGGGGGGCCCACCCACAGGAGAGCCTTTGGCACTTGTCAACTACATCACTGATTTCATCTCCTCTCGGACAATGTGGATGGAAGGGGGCTCTCCTTCTGGTTCATTATCACCTAATCCAACTAAAATCGGTTTTCCACTATGATCAGTCACTAATACTGGCCCATGAAGTTTCTCCCCAATCTCCATAGGCTTACCCGATCCCCCGGTGGGGAAGGCTTCCTAGAGAACCTCACCCATGTGTTCCTACATAGGATGAGGTTTGGTTTATGGATAGAGAATATGATATGATTAAGGCCAATATAATGATTAAAAAATACCACAAACTTCTCTGCCAGTTCTGCATCGGAGCCAACAATTTTTCCACTCTCCAGGTAACTCTTCTTGTGAGTTGGAACTTCTGAGACCCCCTCACCACCAAGAACCTCAGCTTCATCCTATTTATCAAGACATTATTATTATTATTATTATTATTCTACCTATACACTTTAGTCCACGGATGGAATCCTATCTGGGTCAAGATCTTAACAAAGAATTACATTTACCAGGAGAGGAGGTTCTTCATACTGCCCCCACTGGAATGAATAATTGTCCGTGGATGATAGGATGTAGTCTGGCGATGAATGTTTACTCTATCCAAAATCCAAATATGACCTATGTCTAGTAGATCGAGCTCGGTGCATATCATCCTCTTCCAAAACTATTCAGCGGACATGGACTGTCTTAGCGTTCTCCAAGAAGACCATAGGGAAGGGAAGATAACATTGGTGGATGGAATCCGGAGGTACATTAGTTGCTTTCCTTGGAGTTTGCTAGTCGGACCCCGATGTCGTGCACGAGACCACCCTTCCTCGAAGGGTAGAGGTGCGTTCTCAGTATACGCTACCCCTACTAATGAAGTACCAGCATGCACCACGCTAGCTACCTGACCAATTCTTTTCCTCACTTCCCCCGCGACACCTTGTCTTCCTTCTTGCTCTTCGGGATCTTCACTAGTTGCCTTCATCTACTGAATGATTTTCAAATGAATCTCCTCAGGGTACATTCTCGTCCATTTTTGGTCATAATATATTGATAGACTGGCATTGAAATCGGTGGAGGGAGGAGTGATTATTTCTCCTAGGCCTCCCCTCATGAACATAAGCCACAACTGGTATACAATGTAGGGATTCCGCTCATCCCAGACCTCTATGTATACTTTCTTGGAAATATGTTTCAAGCACCTGAACTTCCTAGAAAACCTAGTCAAAACATAGGATTCACAAAAGTTTTCCATCATTTCAGCCCAATAGCACACCACCCTGGATGCTCTGCAGGTACTCCCTCTGCTCTTGTTTACCCCACCCATCATCAAACATATGTGTGACTGGGGTTTGAATGGGGGGAAGTCCATGTTAGTGTGACTGCCGATCATGAGCTTGATTCTATCATCCTTGAGTGTCAATGGGCGGATCCCACTAATGTTCAAGAGGGAAGGCTGCATCCCATTACCAGGGGGTAGATGGCATTCAAGAAGTCATACCCACCATAGTGGTCTGTGACCCAACCGTGGAGAATATGGAATAGCCTTCATATCCTCCTAGGTATACATCCCCTCAAAATGCGCCATTGAATACCATATAGCCTATCCAACACTGGTACCCCTAGGTTAACCATTTTCTTTTTCGCCATAATCACATCCATCACTAGCATTCCTATTCAGACTCCCATGCTATTGTCCATCCCAGGTAAAAACCATCCGCTCAAAAAATGAGGCAAGTAACCAGGCATATCCCACATTTAGGACTAAACCCTCATTGATACCAGAGGCTCATGATCGATACTCTCATGTCAGAAAAATCATCCAATATGATCTGACTTTTCCCTTCTAAGATGTGTCCGGGCATTACTTCCCTTGGCCTGGCATCTTCATGGTCATGTGCAGTGTCAGGAAGAAACTGAACCACCCTGAATAGGGTATGACCTTTTGGATATTTTTATCCTCATTTCCTCTTTTCCCGGCACCAGAATATTCCATTACAGGATTGGGGTGTGGGTCCTGTCCCCCCAGACATTCTCTATCGGGAGGAACTCATCATACTGGTACCCCTCCAAGGGGATTCCATCGATATAGTTGACATCCCACATACTGATACCCACCTCTCCATGATGGAGGTGAAAAGTGTTGATATCATGTGACCAATAACTAAATATAACTTCAAAAAAGTCTTTCTATCAGAAAAAGTGGAATTGAGTTGTCCAAAGAGCCTAGAAAATCCCAATGGCTCACAACTCAGGCCCAAATTTCTTGTATGTGTGACATACCCAGTATTCCCATGCCAATTCATTGGTAATGTTTCCCTAGAATCTGAAATAACTCCCCTACCATCCCTTTTTATCGTCAGTAATGATGCTTCTGAATGTACATGCATAAATAGAAAGAGATTCCCCGGGAACTGGATCACTTCCCGCAACTATCCTGGTATTCTGATTTAGGACATTGATGGTTGTGTTCTGTGACTCCCTAGCAGGATGGCCATTGTTGGTAATGTGTAATTGTAGAAGAATATACTTGCGTGTCACCCATGACTACAGTGTTTCAGTCTCAAAACTGGGCATTAGCACCTCTTTCAAAAGACTTTCCTTCGAAAGCGTCATGCTACCACTCAGGAGGTAATCCATTTGAGCTTGCATAAGCATGCCAAAAAACATTTATTTATCAAACAAAACCCTCCTCGTGTGAAGAATCTGTCAGTTCAGGATCATTTGGGTTCTTCTTGTAGCAGCAGCAACCTCCCTCTTAGCGTCGGTATGTTGAGAGGCCATTCTTAGAACTTCATAGGGATAATCGCGAAAGTATGATTCATCACGCAAATGTGGCGGAAAGATGAAAGATGGTCGGTGCACGCAGATAAAATTTAGATGGTGTGCAAAACCCAGATTTAGTCGTGGGTTCGTACACGCGGATCAGTACTGTTTTCCCGTGTGAGAGATACAAAGCTTGTTGAGCAGAAACTGTCAGAGTAGGGCCTATAGGGGGGGGGGGGGGCTCAGCGTATTTATAAATCTTTGACGTGCCTTTCATGCATGTTTAATGATCGTGCGTGTACAATGCCCTTTCTCATGCATAATGCATTTTTGTGTTCCATCGACGATTCCTTCTATTTTTTTACGTACCCTCAAGAACTGATCTTTGGGTTATCTTTCAGCTCTAATTATGAGGGGGGAATCTGTAGACGCCGAAAGTCGGTGAAGGATTGCATCGAGTGGATAAAATTGAAACGAATGAATCCGGGATAGAACGAAAGGAGATTTTGGGGCCAAGGAGGAGGGTGCACTCAAGATTGGGGAGACACGCGTAAGATTGGGGAGACGGGAACAAGATTGGGGAGACGCGCACAAGATTGAGGAGATACAGGCAAGATTTGGGAGATGTGCACAAGAGGAATTATACTGCGCCAATCACCCCTTCCATGCCCAAAGCTTGTCCACTGAGACTGGTTGTGCCTGCCCCATTTCCACACCGAAGGTGACATCAGACGAAAGTTTTCACACCAGACCCTGGTTCTGTGCAAAAGGCAATGTCTAGTCGATGTTTGCGCGGCCGACCCTCACTGTGTGCACATGCCGAAGACCAATGAGAGTTTGCACACCGGGCTCTTGTGCACCACATCGAGGATGTCAGCTGTAAAATGAACAATGTACCTTCTCATCAAGGAATGTAACAAAAGACGAAGCGACACTCTGCCGTGTAAAAAACCCTGTCTTCCGCAACCGCACGATAACCCCCATGGCCTTCAGGTATTGGATTTTTTGTGACTGGTCACCCGTGGGGGGCTCCATTGCATGGGTCCTATAATCATCGTGGATTTCATTTCTTCCCAAAGTCATTTGCGTTCAAGGGGGTCCTTGCACACCCGTACCATTTACCTTAGGTGCTCCTGCGCGTCGTCCGTCCAACTTGCGGGGAAACCGTCCATCTGGCACGCAACCCCTCGGTCTTGGGATCCATCCATCCAACAAGAATGCAAACTTTCCTTCATGCACGCAACCCCTCATTCTTTCACGCCATCGGTCCTACTTGTGTGAAAACAGTCTATCTTGTGTGTAACCCTTCAGACATGCGCGCAACCCGTCCAACTTGTATGAAAACCGTCCCTCATGCGTACAACCCCTCTTTCTTTCACACAAACACTGCATCTTGCACGCAGGCCTCATATCATACCCCAGATCAAGCTCTTATGCATGCTCCATGTGAATCCCTCACCTTAAGGCACCATGTTCGAGCCTCTCTAGTACGCAGAACACCTACATGACGTGGTCTTTTCCCGTATGGCCACTCAGGTTTTCACGAAGCAATTTCAATGTCCCTTGGGTGACACTTTCCATTGTGTTTCGTTGGCATATGATTTTTCTCATAGGCATGCTAAAAAAAATTTCTTCATTGAATAGCCACGCTAACGTGGACCCCCAATGGGATCACTATATGACACACCCTAGCCATGGTGTTGCCTATCCCTTCTCTTCACCATGGTGTAGAGGGTGCCTGCTATGTAAGTCCAGGGGGTGTGGAGGGAACCCAATTCATCTGATCTGTAAGAAGTTAAACTTCCTAGAACCATGGTCCGCATCACATGATGTTAATCTGTGATCTCACCCCATGAATCATACACAGGGTGAACCGTTTCAGATATTATCTAAGACCACTCATCTCCATGGGAGTGAGATCAATCCTCACCTGGAATGACATCCTCTTTATCGGAGTGGAATTTGTCTGTGGGGATTGGGAAACCACTCTGGTGTAAGACCGTATATTTTATTACAGGAGGTAGCATCTATGTTCCTTCTTTCTTCGTTACCAAATCCCTCTACTGCTGGGCTTTGTACAACCTGGGCCGCATCCCTGGAGTAAGTCCCAATGTCCATCTCCATGGGCTGCGAACCATGCGTAAGACCTTGTTTCCTTTATTGGCCGCTAACCTCACATGATCCCCACTCCACTTCCCACAGATGAACATTCTGTGACGTGATTGTCAGGCCTTTACTGCCTCTTTTTTCTCACACCGAGCATGAATCATGTGTGCTTAGAGTAAGCATCGACCATGATATCCTATATGGGTAGCCTAGTGTGTAAGCCCCATCATCATCTCAAACTACGTATTCTTTGATCCTTGACAACGCGAGGAATGCAGGATGCCTTCTTGATGTTCAACCCAACAACCGATCGTTCGGACCATCATCATGTCGGTTCGTCCACTCCACATGAACTACGTCGACTTTGATCCTTGTTAAGGAAAGGTACGTAGGAAGATTCCCTGAGGTTCATGCCCAACACCTGATCGTTCCGACCATCTTTGTGTCGGTTCCTCCACTCCTCTTGAACGATTTGAACTTTGATCCTTGCCAAGGAAGGGTACGTAGGAAGCCTATCCGAGGTTAAATCCCAAAAACCCACCAAACCAGACCACCTCAAATCGGTTCACCACCGTCCTATGCGATGTTAAACTGAATTCACCCCTAAGAAGCGGTAAGATGTTGTTCCCTAATTAGTGGTAATCCATTGCGATATACTTTTCTAGGAACCACATCTTTGTTCCGTCATAGTTGTGTTAGACCAACCTGGGTTACTAACCACACATAATCCCCTATATACATCATCAGGTTATTTTCCTATGTGTACACCCCGGTTCAATCTTATTTCATAGTCATTCCCTCAGGACAATGTATCCCGGGAAGGTCATGCTCTATCATAGAGGTTCTACTTCTTCTGGGACCCATCCACGAGTCCGTTCTCATGGAACACCTCTTTAGGTGTCCCTTATCCCTATCGAACTATGCATACTTTGATTCCCTTCCACAAGATACGTAGGAAGTCTCTTAAAGGCTCAATCCCAACATCACCATCATCCTCATGGTAGTTCCATATCATTCCCCATCCACATCAATTAACCATCCATCACCCATCTTGATTCAAAACTAGGTAGCCACATCTCGGGGAGATCATGATGGCTCACCCTGCCCCCATATCATTGTACCCTCTAGGGGTTACACTCATCTAATCCACTCTAGTCAGTTTTATGATCATTCAAATCTATCTCCACTAGATGTTAAACTTACGGAATTACCTAGGTTAATCATGTGAAGTTGAGGAAAACCTTTGAGACATGCCTAGGGAATACAATTCCTCACTTTCGACACAGGATGCCTCGGGATTAAGCACCATCGAGAAGACCTATAATAAAGGGAAGAAACCTAGACGCACCAATGTTCCAGCGTCTGGAGATGCCAGTGATGTCCAATGTGACTACTCCCCGACCAGGTTGCTCCCCAGTCTCCGTAGGCATACCTGCACCCCCGATGGGGAAGGATTCCTGGAGACCCTCACCCATGTGTTCATGGATAGGGAGGGGTTTGGTTGATGGATCAAGACTATGAAAAGATGAAGGGTGATATAATGTTTAAACCATACCACAAACTGCTCTACAAATTCTGCATTAGAGCCAACAATTTTTCCTCTCTCCTGGGAACTCCGCTGGTGAGTGGGAACATCTTATGGCCCCTCACCACCTAGAACCTCCGCTTGGTCCTCTTCCTCAAATCTTTATTCCTATTATTCTTATTATTATTATTCTTATTATTCTTCCTCCTCTACACTTTCATCCTCGGATGACAGCCTATCTGGGTCATGCTTCTGGGTAAGAATTAATTTCACCAGGAGATGCAATTCTTCATACTGACCCCACTGGAAAGCGTACATGTCCATTCCTGTTAGGTATGCATTCTAGTGATGAAAGTTTACACTATACAATATACGAATACGACCTATGTCTAGTAGATCGATCATGGTGTGTATAAATCTCTTCCAAAACACTTCAGCAGACATGGAATATCCCAGCATTCTCCAAGAAGACCATAGTGAAGGGAAGATATCATCGGCAGACGACATCAGGAGGTACTTGAGTTGCTTTCCAAGGAGTTCCCTAGGCAGACCCTGGTGTCATGCCTAAGGCCACCCTTCCCCAGACCATAGAAGTATTTCCTCATTCTAAGCTTCCCCTGCCGATGATGTACCGGCATGCACCATGCTATCTTCCCCATCCGTTCTTTGCCTCACTTCTCCTGCGACACCTCTTCGTCTTTCTTTCTCTTTCGGCTCTACACTAGTTTCCTTGATTTTCTGAATGCGTTTTCGAAGAATCGCCTCAGGGTACATTCTCGTACATTGTTCGTCATACTCTGTTGATTGTTTGTCACTATAATTAGTGGGGGGATGAGTGAAGATTTCTCCTAGCCCTGCCCTCATGAACATAAGCCACAACTGGTGTAGAATTCAGGGATTCCTCTCTTCTAGAACCTCTATGTATAATTTCTTGGGAATCTGTTGCATGCACACGAAATTCCTGGCGAACCTCGTCAGACCATATGATTCACAGAAGATTCATACATCAATTTGGGCCAACAACATGCCACCCCAGATGCTCTACAGGTACTCCCTCAGCTCTTGTGGTCCCCGCGCATCATCTACCATCTGTGTGACTGGGGTTCGGAATGGGTGGAAGTCCAAGAGAGTTTGACTGCCGTACATGAGCTTCATTCGGTCATCCTTGAGCATCAATGGGAGAATCCCAGTAATGTTCAAGAGGGAAGGCCGCATCTCGTTTCCAGGGGGAAGATGGCTTTCAGGAAGTCATACCCACCGTAGTGGGATGTGACCCAAACATGGAGAATTATGGAATGGCATGCATATCCTCTTGGGCATACAACCCCTCGAAATTCACCATAAAATACCATATATCCTAGCCAACACTTGTACACCATTGTTAACCATGTTATTTTCCACCATAATCACGACCATCACTAGCATCCATGGGCCGACTCCCATCCTCGTTTCCATCACAGGTAAAAAACATCCATTCAAAAAATGAGGCAAGGAACCTGGAGTATTGCAAATTTGGGTCTCGACTCTCATTGATGCCAAAGCCTCATGATCGATAATCTCCTCTCTCCAAAATCTTCCAATATGATCCGGCTTTTACCCTGTGAGATGTGTTCAGGCATTGCTCCCCTCGGCCTGGAATCTTAATGGTTGTGTCATGTGTCAGGAAGAGATAAACCACCCAAAAAGTGGTATGACCTTTTCGATATTTTCTTATTCTGAGTTCTTCTTTGGATATCTCCAGCAGATTCCATTACATGATTGGGGTGCGGGTCCTATCCCCCCAGACATTCTGCATCAAGAGGGAATCATCGTACTGGTATCCCTCCAAGGGGATTCCCCTGATACAGTGGACATCCAAAATAATGATACTCAAATCCCCATAATGGAGGTGAAATGTTTTTGTATCAGGCGACCAGCAACTGAATAGCTCTACAACAAAATCTTACTGTCATTAAAAGAGGAATTGAGACGTCCAAACTGCCTCAAAAATAACTATGTCTAACAACTCCATCCCAAATTTCTCGCATGTGTGGCGTACCCAGTATGCCCATGTCCATTCATTGGTAATGTTTCCCTCGGATCTGAAGTACCACTCCTGCCATCCCTTTTCTTCATCAGTAATCCAGCTTCTGAAAGTACATACATAAATATATGGAGATTCCTCGAGAATTGGATCACTTCACACAACTATCCCAGTATTCAGATTTTGGACATAGATGGTAGTGTTCTGTTTTTCCCTAGTAGTATTTTCGTTGTTGGTAATGTGGAATTTTGGAAGAATATCCTCGCGTGTCACCCATGACTACGATGTGTCTGTCTTGAAACCGTGCATCGGCACCTCTTCCAGGTGACCGAAATTCAAAAGTGTCAGGCTACCACTCAACATGTAATCCATTTGAACTTGATTAAGTGTGATGAAAATCATTTGGTTATCAAACACAACCCTCCTTGCACGAAGAATCTGTGGGTTCAGGATCATTTGGGTTCTTCTTGTAGCAGTGGCAACCTCCCTCTCGGCGTCGGTCTATTGAGCGGTCATTCATATAATTTCATAGGTATCAGTGTGAAAGGGGGATTCAACATGCCAAAGTTTCCGAAACGTAAAAAAATGCTTTGCGCGCAGATAAAATTTGGATGGTTCTTACGTGCGGATCAGTACTCTTTTCACGTGCGAGAGCAACAAAGCCTGTCAATCTGAAAAATTCTGAGTAGGGCCTATGGGGGGGGGTGGGCTTGACCTATTTATAAAGATCTGACATGACTTCCATGCACGTGTAATGCTCTTGCGTGCGGAATTTTTTTGCACACGCATAATGCAATTTTGCGTGTCGTCATCGATGCCTTCTATTTTTCAGTGTACCCTCAGAAACCGACCTTCGAGTTCTTTTTCATCTCTGATTCCGAGGGGGCATTTTTAGACGCCGAAATTCGAAGAAGGATTTTATCGGGTGGATAAAAGTGAAATGAATGAATCCTAGATGGAATGAAAGAATATTTTCAGGCCATGGAGGCGGGTGTGCACAAGATAGGGGAGACACTTGCAAGATTGGGGAGACAAGTGCATGATTGGGGAGATGCACGCATGATTGGGGAGATGCGTGCATGATTGGGGAGACGTTCGCAAGGGAAATTTTAGTGTGCAAAATCTGGTGTGCTAGACTCCCCTTCCATGCCCAAAGCTTTTCCACTATGACTAGTCTTGACTGCTATGTTTCCGTGCCGAAGGAAACTTCAAATGATATTTTTTTGCGCCAGAACCCGGTTCTGTGAACAAGGTGACATCCAACAGACATTTGCGCACCCGACCCCCGCTGTTGCACATGCCGATGACCAATGGGAGTTTGCGCACCGTTCTCTTGCGCACCCCATCGAGGATGCCAACTATAAAACAAACCATGTCCCGGCCCATAAAGGGATGTAAAAAAAGGCGAAACGACACTCTGTTGTGCGAAAAACCCCATATTCCGCAACCGTACAAAAACCCTCATGGCCCTAATGTATTAGATTTTGCGTGACCGGTCCCCCGAGGGGGGATCCATCATGTGGGACCTTTAATCCTCATGGATTTTGTGTCTTCCCAAAGTAATTTGCATGCAAGGGGGGCCTTGTGCACCCGTACTATAACACCCCGAGATTTTATAAAAAATATTCTTTTTAATTTCATTAATGTCTTGTGTTGTACGCTACACCAAAAAAAGCTTGCACAACATGCATCCATGACTTGCCTTGCATTACACGCAATCACGACCTTCCTCGATAGTGTGTGTAGTATGCAATATCGAGTTTCACTAAACAATGATATGCTATTAAAATATTATTAAAACTAGCCGTTAGGAATAGTAATAACCACTTTTTGAAATTTTGTAAATTTTATTTTTCAAAGTGGACTTCATTTCTGGATTCAGAATATCGAAATTAGCTTAGGGTGAAATTTTGGTACTTTTCGGACAACTTTCATTTTCTGATGAATAGTGAAAATGACTAAATTTTAATTAAAAACAACCTTTTTAATAGAAATATTTAATAATGATATTTGTTAATTTGATTGGTTTTAAAGTATATTTAGACTATATTTTTACAATTTAATACAATGATGGTCATTGGATGTAATTTCACATTTAAACCAGTTATAAACAAGTTTCAATCTTTTGATAGTTATTTTCTCTTAAAAACACGCTATTTGTTTTGATGACGGGAATTAATTTTTAAATTAGTTAATGAAACTGATATGTTTTGAATTTGGTAAAATATAAATCATTTTTGAGTTCATAATATCAAATATATCTTAGGCCTAATTTTTGATATTTTTCTGAAAACTTTCAATTTTTGATGAATAGTGAAACCACTAAGTGGTAGTTAAAAAAACTGAATTGTTCATAAAACTTAATTTTACTGCTTCTGTGAGTGGAATTTCAAAAATCCGAGAGACACAGTTGATGTCAGTATGTAAAATGTGGTTCAATGAGATGAAAATAATTTTTTGGTGAATATTAACTTTTTACTTTTTTTTACCACGGTTAAAAGTAAATAGGGTAATTAAGGGTAGAAATGATATTATTATTACCCTAAAACATGTCCTAATTCTATTGGGAAAGTGTAATTCGACCAAAAACAAACTTAGGAATAAACTATGACCATTTAGGCCCACTTGGATTAGATTAGGACATTTATTATTAATTTATTTAAAGAAGGGTTAAAAGAGTTAAAATCAAAGTTTAATAAGTAAATAATTTTTAATATGGGGGTATACATAAGATAAATTAGACAATAAATATTCATTTGAAAGATAAAAAGATTTCCTACATAATGGTATTTTATTTTTAATTTTTAGACATTAAATAATTTAATTTAATTATGACACAATGATGATGCCATAATTATCTTATTAATGAAATATTGACATAATTGATGTTATAAACACCAAAATAAATGAAATTGAGACTTTTTATGAATTCCACTAATTTTCTAGGTTAATATGACATGTTAGTATTGATTTAATTAACTTTTTTCGAACTTATCATTCTGTTATGATTTTCACAAAAATCAATTACTAAATAGTGTCAAAATTAACCTAAAATAGTTTTTAAAACAAATAAATATTAATTGTTATTTTATTCCTAAAAATATAAGGTTCCGAAAAATGACTTAGATAAGGTTATATATAATAATAATAAAATATTTGGGGTTCGTTTGGCTTCTTATAGTAAGTTTATTAACCTTATAGTGTAAGAACACAAGAAGACACAGTAAAAATAAAATTATTTAACTTAATGTTAAATCTAAATGATAAGGTTAAAATAGGAACCTAAACTAGTCCAAATTCTATTGGATGAGATGATTTCGACCCATCCCAACCTTAGCATCGAAATAAATCAATTTGGAGCTATTTAAAACCAAACATGACTTTATAATAAAATAATATATTTAGTTATTCCAAAGGTGCCCCTCTCCTCCCTTATAAAAGGGCACCACTCTCCCTCTCTTCCTCACACCACTTTGAGCCTTCAAGCTCAGCCAAACCCTTCCACTTTCTCCTATCCACTTCCCTAGAGACATCCTAGAGGTCCTGGTCTTCTTCAAAGACCAATTTTAGTGCCCTAAATGAAGGTCTCAAAGAAGCACTTCAAAGAAGAGGAGGTTCGGACACTTACAAAGCATGTCAGACCTAAGGTAAGGGAAATATCACAATCTCATTTTTATTCGAGATTGTTTATACTTTAGTATTTACTGGGGTGTATTTTATCATCCACATCCATGTTTCCTCAATATGTAATATTATTCCCATCCACCTACAATTGTTTAAATCCAATTTTACCCTTCGGTGAGTTTTTAGTAAAGGATATGAAAGGAATCTTTTGTCGTTTTTCGTACGAGGTACTTTTTGACTTTTCTGAAAAAAGTATGAGAATAATGTTTTTTTAACTTATACGACATGAATGGATTTTTTAAAACATTATTTCCAAGAATCTTCCTTTATAAGTTTCCAAGTTTATTTTTAATCAACTTCTTTTAGTTTATAATTTTACGACATGTTAAGAAAAGAAAAATGTTTTTGAAGTAGAAAGGATATTTTCCTCAAGAATGAAGTTCAAGTGTTTTATCAAAATTATTTTCCATCTAAGATAATAAAGGTTTCTGTTTTTATCCCTATTATTACATTGATTTGATTATGTTGTGATGGAATTATTTTTATGAATTCTTTTATCTTATATGACCTATTTCATGATGTCATGATGTTTAAGATTCCCATTTGTATTACATGGGTTATGAAATGATGTATGATTTATGATTTTGTGGCACACATAAGAATGGTATCATTATGAGATGGGTGGGACCTATATCTCCCTCCAATGCATTGGGTAAGGATTTTATATCTCATGAGATAGACATGGCTGGAAGGGTAGGTTATACCGGTTCAGTGAAACAGGACTGAAACGAGGGTGACTCGGTTCAGAAAGGGACTTTGTCCACTAAGATAGTCTTGGAAATGAGTCTTGACTAATAAGAAATGATTCTCTATGATTATGTGTGTATGGAACAAAGTTAAATGTTTTAAGTTATGATTATTATTATTACATTTCACTGCCATGAGTTATCCCAGGTTATGAAATTATGATCTCTTTTACAGGTTAAGATTTCCAAAAGTTATGTGCTTATGTATATGATGTGATTGATATTTCTTTTGTTTACCCTTACTGAGCATTTGAGCTCACCCTTTTATGTTTTCTTTTCCCCAGGATATAAAGAAAGGTTTTAGGTAAAAAAAAGGAAGATCTTTATGGGAGATGTTGAAGAACTTTCACCATAATTAGAAGATTATATTCTGAGTTTCCAAAGACACTAAACTATTACGATCCTTGTGTGTGTGTTTTTATTATGTACTAAGTATTCCGCAAAAGTAATGTAATGTAAATGTACATCTAGCTTTGGGTCTCTACAGTTGGTATCAGAGGAAAGGTTTAGTCAACCTTTGGAAACTAGGATGCAAAAATGTTAGTGAGATACCTAGAGATATTTCTAAGGTGTGTCTAGGGAAGTACCTAAGGATAAGTATACTTATAGGATACAGTCCTAGAAACTATGGTAACGATCATAGAATTTAACCTAAGATGTTAGATATTGAGGATACTCCCCCTTTATTATGTTGTTTTTTGCCTCTTACACTATTCTTTTTGGGTTTTAGACGATGGCTGGAACCTGAAGGAACCGTGTTGATCAATGAAATGGACAATGCAATGATTGTCCTCCTGAACAAACAAATGTTATGGGAGATGGAGTGCAAAATATAATTACTATACTTACACAAGCTATGAATCATTATGGACTTCCAAATGAGCAGAGAAGGGAACAATATTCTATTGAGTCCTTCATGAGGCAACGTCCACCTTCTTTCAGCGGGTCTACTAATCAATTAGTTGCTGAACAATGGATTAGTACTACTGAAAAGATATTTTCAGTTCTTCAATGTTCTGAACATGATAAAGTAATATTAGTAGTGTATCGTTTGGAAGGTGATGCTGATCAATGGTGGAATCTTATCAAGAATACAAGGCCAAGAGATGAAATTGAGTCCATGGAATGGGACGAGTTCAAGAACTTATTTTTCAATAAGTACTTCCCTCGTATTCTTCGAACAAAGATGGAGAAGGAGTTTCTTGAACTAAAGCAAAAGGATGATGAATCTGTTGGTATATACGAAGCGAATTTTACAAGGCTTGCAAGGTATGCATCTGGATTTATCATCCAACCTGAAAGTAAAGTTGATCGATTCTTCATTGGATTAAAACCAAATCTTCGAAGGGCATTAGCTATAAGAGACTTCAGTAGCTATGAAGAAATTGTGCATTGTGCTATCAAGGTAGAAATGGAAGTTGGTGTTACTTATCCATCTAGTAGTTTTGACAAGAAATGGAAGATGGAGTTCAAGGAGAAATCTCAGCATAATGGTGAAAAGAAGATGAATGTTTCCTTATGCTCAGAGTGTGGAAAGAAGCATGGTGGAGATTGTATTAAAGGGACAAGTAAACGATTCAAATGTGGAACGGAAGGTCATCGAGCATTTGAATGCCGCAATGATGGGAAGAAGATGTCTAATGATGTAAACAAAGGAAGGGATACATAGAATGAACCTACTATACTTCAATGTTTCAAGTGCAAGGAGATGGGACATTATTCCAATAAATGCCCTAATCCAAGGGTTAGTGATGATCAACATGAGCAACCACTTAAGGAAAAGGACAAAGGGAAGTCACATGCGATCACCACTGGCGATGTTGAATATGACAACGATGTGGTGGAATGATTAAGTGTTTATGTAATGGGATTCCAAAATAATGTTGAGTATTGGAATATTTATGTATTGGTCTATTGTGGTCTCCAATAATTTTATGGTACCGATAACCATGGAATGTGATTGAGATATTTTTGGAAATAAGTTGATATGCGCATAATGAAGGGATACGGAAAAAAATGAAATGTTTGACAACATTCATGAGCTCATGATTGATATAAGGACTAAGTGATATCATGGTTTGAGTATATAGAATTTTGAGGATTTTGGTATGTGGAAGGTGTTAACTTTTAACTGCATTCATGTTTTCACTAAGGTTCAATGGGTATTCAAGAGAATACAAGACTAAGGACTTTGAATGTTTGGAATATGACCAAAAAAACATATCTTATGATATATGGGGATCAACGATGGTATTAAATCTCTGGTAATAATTTTCACTATGTTATGAGAGTGGACTGCAGTATTATGGATAAGCCTAAAGAATGGAATGGATTATGTTGGACACAAGTTAGTATTGTTTAAGGATAGAAGTTTTTTCTATATTATTGATGGGATGTTATAGTAATATAGTTTTAGAAAAAGGACGACCTGCAGGACGGACGATAGCCCATCGCGTCGGACAAGGCCGTGGGAATCGAACCCAAAACCGAAGTGCGACTAGCCTTTATTGACTACCACTGGCCTACAGGAAGTCCCTGTTTAGTAGAAACTAGTTTTATTATATTAAGTAGTATGATATATGAAGTATAAGTCCATTTTAGGAACCATATATCATTAATCTCACTATAGATGGACTTATGTATTTTTTTGATAACTTTTCAAACCTTTTGTTTGAGACAGATGGAATGACCCATCATTCTATCACATGATCTTCTAACACATCACGAATGACAAATTCAACTTCATTTCTTTAAGATATGAAGTGGAAATTGTCCAAAGAATGACCAACGATGAGACTATACTGAAATCACGAAAGTATTTCTTCTAATTCCAATTTCATCAACCTTAGGGAAACGATCTTGAAAACCAAAAATTTTGTCCTAGTGCTCTTATATCTGATGAATCAGACGGTACCTTAGATCGTCACAAATTTATGGCTTTGTGATTGCTGGCTTTTCCATAGCCATGTTCTCTACCACTCTCCATCAGAACATGATGGTTAGATTTCTCTTCCATATCCATATTTTCACCTATGTGGAAACCCAGTGATTAGTTTATTTGGGTAACCGTTACATTTCATACTTTTGTTTTTAAAGATTGGTTTTGGTACTCCTTTTTACGATGTGGGTTTCTATTAATGAAACTTTATAATAGAAAACAATTTCTAACCCCGACGAATTTCGAGGGCGAAATTCATTTTAAGGGGGGTAGAATGTAACACCCCGAGATTTTATGAAAAATATTTTTTTTAATTTCATTAATGTCTTGTGTTGTACGCTACACCAAAAGGAGCTTGCACAACACGCATCCTTGACTTTCCTTACATTACACGCAATCGCGACCTTCCTCGATAGTGTGTGTAGTATGCAATACCGAGTTTCACTAAACAACGATATGCTATTAAAATATTATTAAAACTAGCTGTTATGAATAGTAATAACCACTTTTTGAAATTTTGTAAATTTTATTTTTCAAAATGGACTTCATTTCTGGATTCAGAATATCAAAATTAGCTTAGGGTGAAATTTTGTTACTTTTCGGATAACTTTCATTTTCTGATGAATAGTGAAAATTACTAAATTTTAATTAAAAACAACCTTTTTAATAGAAATAATTAATAGTGATAAATTATTAATTTGATTGGTTTTAAAGCATATTTAGACTATATTTTTACAATTTAATACAATGATGTTCATTGGATGTAATTTCACATTTAAACCAGTTATAAACAAGTTTCAATCTTTTGATAGTTATTATCTCTTAAAAACACGCTATTTGTTTTGATAACGGGAATTAATTTTTAAATTAGTTAATGAAACTGATATGTTTTGAATTTGGTAAAATAGACATCATTTTTGAGTTCATAATATCAAATATAGCTTAGGCCTAATTTTTGGTATTTTTCTGAAAACTTTCAATTTTTGATGAATAGTGAAACCACTAAGTGGTTGTTAAAAATACTGAATTGATCATAAAACTTAATTTTACCGCTTCTGTGAGTGGAATTTCAAAAATCCGAGAGACACGGTTGATTTCAATAAGTAAAATGTGGTTCAATGAGATGAAAATAATTTTTTGGTGAATAGTAACTTTTTACTTTTTTTACCATGGTTAAAAGTAAATAGGGTAATTAAGGGTAGAAATGATATTATTATTACCCTAACACATGTACTAATTCTATTGGACAAGTGTAATTCGACCAAAAACAAACTTAGGAATAAAATATGACCATTTAGGCCCACTTGGATTAGATTAGGACATTTATTATTAATTTATTTAAAGAAGGGTTAAAAGAGTTAAAATCAAAGTTTAATAAGTAAATAATTTTTAATATGGGGTTATACATAAGATAAATTCGACTATAAATATTCATTTGAAATCTAAAAAGATTTCCTACATAATGGTATTTTATTTGTAATTTTTATACATTAAATAATTTAATTTATTTATGACACAATGATGATGCAGTAATTATCTTATTAATGAAATATTGACATACTTGATGTTATAAACACCAAAATAAATGATATTTGAGACTTTTTATGAATTCCACTAATTTTCTAGGTTAATATGACATGTTAGTATGGATTTAATTAACTTTTTTCGAACTTATAATTCTGTTATGATTTTCACAAAAATCAATTACTAAATAGTGTCAAAATTGACATAAAATAGTTTTTAAAACAAATATTATATTAATTGTTATTTTATTCCTAAAAATATAAGGTTCGGACAAATGACATAGATAAGGTTATATATATTAATAATAAACAATTTGGGGTTCGTTTGGCTTCTTATAGTTTGTTTATTAACCTTATAGTGTAAGAACACAAGAAGACACGGTAAAAGTAAAATTATTTAACTTAATGTTAAATCTAAATGATAAGGTTAAAATAGGAACCTAAACATGTATAAATTCTATTGGATGATAGGATTTCGACCCATCCCCACCTTAGCATCGAAATAAATCAATTTGGACTATTTAAAACCGAACTTGACTTTATAATAAAATAATATTTTTAGTTATTCCAAAGGTGCCCCTCTCCTCCCTTATAAAAGGGCACCTCCTCCCTCTCTTCCTCACACCACTTTGAGCCTTTAATCTTGGCCAACCCCCACCACATTCTCCTCTCCACTTCCCTAGAGACATCCTAGAGGTCCTGGTCTTCTTCAAAGACCAATTTTAGTGCCCTAAAAGAAGGTCTCAAAGAAGCACTTCAAAGAAGAGGAGGTTCGGACACTTAAAAGCATGTCGGACCTAATGTAAGGGAAATATCACAATCTCATTTTTATCCGAGATTGTTTATACTTTAGTATTTACTGGGGTGTATTTTATCATCCACATCCATGTTTCCTCAATATGTAATATTATTCCCATCCACCTACAATTGTTTAAATCCAATTTTACCCTTCGGTGAGTTTTTAGTAAAGGATATGAAAGGAATCTTTTGTCGTTTTTTGTACGAGGTACTTTTTGACTTTTCTGAAAAAAGTACAAGAAGAATGTTTTTTTAAATTATAAGACATGAATGGTTTTTTTAAAACATTATTTCCAAGAATCTTCCTTTACAAGTTTTCAAGTTTATTTTTAATTAACTTCTTTTAGTTTATAATTTTACGACATGTTAAGAAAGGAAAATGTTTTTGAAGTAGAAAGGATATTTTCCTCAAGAATGAAGTTCAAGTGTTTTATCAAAATTATTTTCCATCTAAGATAATAAAGGGTTCTATTTTTATCCCTATTATTACATTGATTTGATTATTTTCTGATGGAATTATTTTTATGAATTCTTTTATCTTATATGAACTGTTTCATGATGTCATGATGTTTAAGATTCCCATTTGTATTACATGGGTTATGAAATGATGTATGATTTATGATTTTGTGGCACACATAAGAATGGTATCATTATGAGATGGGTGGGACCTATATCTCCCTCCAATTCATTGGGTAAAGATTTTATATCTCATGAGATAGACATGGTTGGAATGGTAGGTTATACCGGTTCAGTGAAACAGGACTGAAACGAGGGTGACTCGGTTCAGAAAGGGACTTTGTCCACTAAGATAGTCTTGGAAATGAGTCTTGACTAATAAGAAATTATTCTCTATGATTATTTGTGTATGCCACAAAGTTTAATGTTTTAAGTTATGATTATTGTGATTACATTTCACTGCCATGAGTTATCCCAGGTTATGAAATTATGATCTCTTTTACAGGTTAAGATTTCCAAAAGTTATGTGCTTATGTATATGATGTGATTGATATTTATTTTGTTTACCCTTAATGAGCATTTGAGCTCACCCTTTTATGTTTTCTTTTCCCCAGGATATAAAGAAAGGTTTTAGGTAAAAAAAGGAAGATCTTTATGGGAGATGTTGAAGATCTTTCACCATGATTAGAAGATTATATTCCGAGTTTCCAAAGACACTAAACTATTACGATCCTTGTGTGTGTGTTTTTGTTATATACTAAGTATTTCGCAAAAGTAATGTAATTTCCATGTACGTCTAGTTTTGGGTCTCTACACGTACCATTTTCCTCAGGTTCTCGTGAACGTCGTATTTCCAACATGCGAGAAAACCATCCGTCTTGCTCACAACCCCTCGGTCATGCACGCCATCTGTCCAACATGAACACAATCCATCTTTCTTGTGCGAAACCACTTGTTATTGCATGTCGTTCATCCTAATTTCATGCAAATCGTCTGCCTTTCGCTCAACCCCTCAGTCTTGTGCGCAACCCATCCAACTGTCATGCAAACCGTCCATATTGCACGCAACCCCTATGTCTTGAACGCAAACCTTGCAAAATGTGTGAATGCCTCATATCATACCACAGATCATTCCCCTATGTACACTTAATGTGCATCCCTCACCTTAAGGAACCTTGTTCGAGCCTCTCTTGTATGCGGCACACCTGCGTGACATGATCTTTTCCCATGGGGCCACTCAGTTTAGCACGATGAAAATTCAAATTCCCCTGGGAGATGCATTCCACTATATTACTTTGTGTCATGATTCTTCACATAGGCATGCTAATAAGAATTTATTCTTTGCATAGACACTATAATGTGGACCCCCAATGGGATCACCTAAGGACACCCCTAGCAACGGCCTTGCTTATCCCTTCTCTTCACCAAGGTGTAAATGGTGTCGTCTATGTAATTACAGTGGGTACAGAGTGAACCCACTTCATCCGAGCTGGAGGTAGTTAAACTGCCTAGGAACTTTGTCCTCATCACATGATGTTAAACTATGATATTGCCCAGTGAATCATACGTGGGGTACTCCGTCTCAGACATTCTATAATACCACTGGTCTCCACGGGAGTGATATAATTCCTCAAATGGAATGAAATACTCTGTATCGGAGCGGCATTTGTCTACACAGAATGGGAAACCACCCCGGTGTAAGCCCCTAGCTTTTCTTGTAGGAGTTAGCATCACTGCTTCTTCTTTCTTCGGTACCCAATCCCTCTCCTCCCGGGCATTGTCACCACCCGGGCCTCATCCCTAGAGTAAGACTTAATATCCATCTCCATGGGCTGCGAACCATGATTAAGCCTGTTTTTACTCTTTGGGCCAATAACCACGTGTGATCCCCACTCCACTTCCCACATACGCACATTCCACGACGTGATCGTCTGGCCATTACTACCTCTTGTTTCTCACAATGAGCATGACTCACTTGGTCTTAGAGTAAAAATAGACCATGATGTCCTATCTGGGAAGCCTAGAGTGTAAGCCAGACCATCATATCTAACTACGTAGTCTTTGATCCTTACGAAGTCAAGGAATGTAGGACGCCTCCCTGAGGTTCAAGCCCAACACCCGATCATTTTGACCATCTTCACATTGGTTCGTCTATTCCACATGAACTACATGTACTTTGATCATTGTCATGGAATGGTATGTAGGGAGAATCACTAAGGTAAAATACCAAAACCTGATCATTCCGACCATCTTCACATCAATTCATCCACTCCTATTGAACTATGTTTACTTTGATCCTTACCAAGGCCGGGTACGTAAGAAGCCTCCCCGAGGTTCAAGCCCAACGACCCACTGAACCTGACCTCCTCACATCAGTTCATTGTCGTCCTGTGTGATGTTAAACTGTATTCACCCCTACACAATGATAAGCTGTTGTGCCCTAATCAGTGGTAAGTCATTGTGATCTCCTTTTCTAGGACCCACATCTTTGTTCCGACATAGTGGCGTCAGACCAACCTGGGCTGCTAACAACATGTAATCCTCTATTTACATTATCGGGTTATTGTCATATGTGTACACCCCAGTTCAATCCTCTTTCCTAGTCTGTCCCTCGAGCCTAGGTATTTCGGGAAGGCCATGATCTAACCTAGAGGTTCATCTTCGATTGGGATCCATCCACGCGTCCGTTATCACGGGCCACCTCTTTATGTGTCCCATCACCCTACTGAACTATGAAAACTTTGATTCCCTACCATGGGATACACAGGAAGTATTTTTGAGGCTCTAGACCAACATCACTATCATCCTCATGGAAGCACCATCTCATTACCCATCCTCATCAATTAACCATCCATAACCCAACATGATTCTAAACCGGGCCGCCACATCCCAGTGAGATCATGTCTTCTCACCCCCCTATGTCAATGTACCTTCCAGGGGTTACACTCATCTAATCTACCCGAGTTAGTGTTATGATCAGTATGATCCATCTCCGTTAGACATTAAACATGTGACATTCCTTATGTTAAACATGTGAAGTCGAGGAAAACCTCTGCGACATTCCTAGGGAATAAGATTCCTCAAATTCGACAAGATAAACATCGGGCTTACGCGCCCTTGAGAAGCCCTATAATAACGGGAAGAAACCCAGTTGTGCCAGTGTTCCAACGTCTAGACATGCCAGTGATGTCCAACGTGACTACTCTCCCAACTAAAGGTTGCTTCCCGGACATGACTCTTTGAAATTTCCTGACAAAAGTTGTCTAATTAACAGTCGTCCATGAAGATATGGCATTGGGAAGAGTTTTACAAAAAACTTATTAATCTATAAGGGAGACCCAAACTAGGTGAAAATCTCCAGGGAGGAATCCACAGAAGGAAGAAATGATATACCATCATCATGTTTCGATCAAGGTGCAAACATCCTTGAATAAGCAATGGATGTCGCCTGCCTTTGGAAAGCGGTAATGTGAGGCAATCAAAACTGCACCTTTCTTAGTCAAGGAGACGAACATGCACACCTCGATGAAATCATATGAAAAAATATATACATCCAAATTATAATTAAATATATGAATTCAATGATACCAATCAATATGTTAAAAAATAGTTGTCTAGAAGATCTACTCAAAGATGGAGGAAGTTGCTTCGTGAAATAATTAACATGAAGTTGTTCCCTCCATTGATCATTTGGATATTATTTATAATTCATAGGCTGGGAATGTTGAGTGATAATGACAATGATATTTTTAATTATATATCACATATGATTTGGTTTCATATGTGTTAAATCATTTAACTTTCCATAAAATTCATCATTAACATGATTACTTCTAGATTAAGCAATTGACTATATACAAAAATCATTGTGTCAGAAACAACAATCATAGTCGAAAAATACTTAATCATGGAAAATAATTAATTGTATAACTAAATGAAGAGAAATTATTAATTTATGAAACTATTGGTTTAACCTCGGTCATTTTTTTCATTAATAAAATATATGTAGATATTATACACTTAGACTTATCCCCATAGTCTTCAATATTTTTTCTCATCCTACATTCTGATATATGATTAATCATTATTCTGATTCCAATTATTGAGACCCATATGTTTCATATATAGTTATTAAATTTTATTAAATAAATATTTAATACAAATCATAAGGATCCACCCAAAATCATTTATTTATAGTTTTATATAAAATTTAGATACATAAACATCTTATTTATAAATGTACTAAAATATTTTCAACAAAAATATTAATAAATAGCACACTTATTTGACATATCATACTTAGTACCATTTATCATAAGTAGGGGAAAAGTAAATATAATAACGGTTGATCATTGAAGATTAGTAAGGGTAAACATGGAATATATCAATGAATAATTTATCATGGCATGAGAATAAGTGCATTGGAATATTATAATAAAATTTGAAAACCATAACCTATATAACATAGACCATAATGTTGAGATATATCATTTTACATGGAAATTCATTATTCATTAATCCAAAAGGAATCCAGGAACATGATTCATGATAACAAAACATTTTCATAATACATAAGGGTGTGGCATAAATAGAAAAATTTGAAGTAATTTCCATAGTAGTAAAAGATAATTGTTAATTCTATAATAGTAGAATGGATTCACCCCCCATACCATTATAGTAGTCATGGGTCAATCCAAATAGTATTATAGTGGACAATGTCTCTTAATAAACATGTATCACTTGCAAATCCAATCCTATTTATCTCATGAGATATTAATCATTATCCAATGAATTGTAGTGATATATAATTTTGGGATCACTCTTAACATAATGAAAATCATACATAAATGTCCAAGAAATTCATAAAACATTCATCATATCATAACCCAGGTAATGAAATGAGTTTCAACAGATTTCATTGTGGTTTAACCTATGGAAATAAAATGTGTCTCAAAACCATTTTATTAATTCATCATATTATATTCCATGTAAATGAAATAGTATTCCCAAGAATAATATTACAACAATAACAAACTATGAAGAGGATGAATATAGATGGTACACATAGATCATATCCCCAATAAATAATGGCTGAAATAAATAGATTTTTTCTGTAATGAAAAAAAATTACAATATAAGAACGGTAGTACATTATATATGATAATACCTTGTGCACTTTCAATGTCAAATATCCAAAACTATATATTCAAAAAATATAGTGAAAATAAATTTAATTAATATTATACATGGAAACATATGATTTATTATTTTTTTGTTAAGTGATATTAATGGTGGTGAATTCTATTTATGAATTTAAGATAAAATTAACCATTCAAATAAATTTTTTATAAAATATAAAAATTAATTTATTTAAAAAATGAAAGGCTATTATTTTTAAATTATTTTGTAAAAATCAATTAATTGGTAAAATTGAATTTAAAAAATATCCTTTATAGTAAAAATGTACATTATAATTTTTTCTAGAAACCATTGTTATTTGAGAAAATGTTTTCTCAAATAAAGGTAGAGAAAAGTTAAATTTTCTATTAAATCATACCATATGAATATTGAGTAAAAAATGAGTGAAAATGGAAGAAAAAATTGTTTTTTAATTAAAGAAACATATGATATGTTATTTTAGTAATTTTTCCTCATATTTTATTATGTGAAACTTAATCATAAATTACAATGATAAACAATAATATTGTGACATAAAACAATTAGCTCTTTTCGAACAGTAGAATCATTAAAACAATGAAATAGAAAACTATATATAGATATGTAATTACAAATTAATTTATTTATAATAATCATTATTACCTTAATGAGAAGTATATACACCACATAAAAGAATCATTTTTTTGGGATGTTAAATGTGTATCGTGTAGAAAAAAGTGAGATTAAAATCCAATTATTTTCTCAATTTCCTTTCATATGTTTTTAAAACTCATTTATAATAAATATATATTTATGATATGTATATTATCCAAAAATGCACTGACATATCATACCATTTTTTATTTATTTATAATATTTTTCCTCCCATTTGTAAAAAATTATTTATTGAATTAACTATTCAGGGTTATATCATCTTCGATTTTCATTAGTATTTTAGATCTATAATTTAGTTACTTATACACTAATCATCATTCAACCATATAAATAATTTTACTAATTATTAAATAATCATATATACATTCATTATATATATATATATATACATTCATCCATAATAGTGAGAAATAGACATATGAACTACACCAGTCAAAGAGTCTGTAGGCATATATTACCATGAATGATGTTTTTCACTTTTTGAAATATGAAAAAGAAATAAATATAAATATAAAATCGATTTTATAGAATCATTATTATGTCATAAACAACATTTATGTTAATTGAATCTGTTCCTATTACCATCAAAGTAAAATATAAATGAAAAAAAATCACATCAGTTGGTGGAGGTGGTAGTACACATGTACACAAGAGCGACATTATTGTTTTCCATCTAATTTTAAGGTGACAAGGTAAATGTGATTTTAGAATTCTATATGTATAGACCTATACTATGATTTATATATAAACATTAAATCCACCATAATTATATTCAATTAAATATGATGGTGGAAGATGAATTGTATCTCTTTGTGTAGATGATAATCTATACATATTAATGAATGATAATTTCCCATATCATTTAATGGATAAGAAGTTTGATAATTCTGATTTCATAATCATAAAAAAATAATTCATTTATGACACATAAATTACTTAATTATGATAAATACCATAGAATAAAAGGATGTAAGGAATATAAAAAAAGAATGTGGTCAATTAAGGAAATAGGAAATTGTTTGCAAGAAACCCTTTAAAACCCTTGTAATTTATCATAGGCATTGTATTTTGTGAACAAAATCACCTCAATAATGTGTTATTGGAATTTTATAAAGGATTTTAATAGTGTATTTTCGATCTTGATGGTTTAATGTACTATAAGGAAGAGAAATGAATGGTTTCCATAAATAAAAGCGGGATTAGACCCACATGTAATATCATATAATATTAAAATAAAATGAACACAATCTAAAGAAATTTTTCTAAAAAATTATTTTAATTTAATTTAAATGTTTCAAGGATTAAAATGAAACCAAAAAAATTTAATTTATAATAATTTTTGTGTAATTTTAACCCTTATCTTATTTATTATTCCCATTGATTATTTTTTTGACTTTAACAACAATAAAAACTATATTAACCATAAAGGGTTATTAAGGTTTATATAAATGGAGAACTTACTCATAAATGGATCATGGTTGATGGTTGAAACTATAATACATTCACACGGTATATAATAATATTTTTAGTAATTTTAAATCACTTAACAATATATTATTTATTATAAAATATCATTAATGTTAATTGCAAAACTCTTCATTTAATTTGAAATTAAATACACAATGAAAATTATAGAAGTTAAATATAATAATTTTAAAAATAATTGATTTTATATTTATCTATAAAATTAGTGGAACATTAATGGTCACTAATATTATAATACATTTAGTATTTTCAAAATTATATAATAAATTTTTATATTATTTTAATTAATATTGTATTACTATTTCACATGCATTTAACATATCAAAAAAAAGTACTAAAAAATAGAAATAAATTACCATTATGAAATTGTTTTCACTATTCATAAAATTGACGTTTTCATTGGTTCATACCTTTCTATTTCCCATATGTGTACACATTATTGATTTTTAAAAGTTAAAGAGTGACATTATATTTTTTTTCATTGTTATGAATATTATATAATAAATTTTCATGAAAAAATACCCCATAAACAATAAAATATTGATCTTATGTTGATTATGTTATAATTAAATTCATATAATAATAATATTGATGATAATGGTGACCGTAACATTGATTTTATAAATTGACTATCATGATTTACCATTCACCATGGTGGTAAATTTTACCATGGTTTCAATTAATAATAACTAAAAACAAAATAAGACAATTTAACAAAGTATAAACTCATTATTAATAATAATGAATCCATTTTATAAAATTCCTTACTTCTAAGAGGAATAAAATAATATAAAAATAAGCATATAGAATGTGATTCGAATCGCTTTTAGAGAAATACTACTTTTAAGTAAAAACATGATTTTCTAGTATTTAATGAATATTAAATATTATATTATAATGTTAAAAAAATTATTTCATTTAAAATATATGTATTTATCAAAAAATTCACCAACATTTGTTATCTTAATATATTAATATAAATACACATTTCTCGATTAATTTTTTTTTAATTAAAAATATTTTTTTACAAATTGTTTTTATGTTTATTTCTAAATAATTCACAAAAAATAATTAATTAAATATAATTTTAAACCATATATTGTTTCTAATATTTTAATGTCATAATCATACCCACGAATCTAGTATCTATAATTCTCACATAAAATCAGAATATTTTAATAATATATCACGGTTCATATGAACACGGTGTTATGTGTAACAAAGACTATCAAAAAAATAATTAATGTAAATTTTATTTGATAATATATAAATGATACATTTAAAAATAACATAATGATATAGAATTTACTATATAAATTTTTTTTTGGAGTATATACCCCATAAATAAAACAATAGGTGAATATAATTCAAACCCCAATGAATGAAAATTGAGAACAGAGAACCTATACCTCATAGTTTTTCATATTAAAACATTCTTTAAATCCATGTATAATAAGTTTAGGTTTATGATTAATCTATATAATCAATATATATATATATATATATTTATTTAATTATACTATTAAATTTTATATTCTTATTACAAATTTAATAAACATAATTTTCTTAATTAATATTCGGGTGTTAATTTAATCGTTTATTGTGTACGAACATTATTATGATAATTTCAGCACATTGTAATGTTCACATGTTCATCACATCTAGGATTCCCATGATGGATATATATGTATTTTTTATATATATTTTAATTTTAATGGACTCATTATTTATTTATTGTTTATGGTTTCTATATTGTAGTTATAAAGAAATTTTTTATGAATTTTGATTCACTAAAATAAATTTTATTTCATTAATGAATCTAAATATATAATAACATTCCCAAATTATGAAAAAATAATTAAATAATAATAATTATTCCTTATTTCTTGAATGAATGTTATCTTATAAATTAATTATGTTTATGTTATAACATCGTTCATGTATGTGGTAATCCCAAAAAAGATGAACAATTAATAACTAATGAATGAGTAAGAACATTGATATTTATAATTATAATGTCATTTATATAGAATAATAAAGATGTTATTGATAAATTATAAAATTATATAATTAAATCATATAGGATTAGGGATTCAAATTAGTATAATTAAACAATACTCAAAACCATCTTTTGTGGGACCAGTCATTCTTGCACATCAATTTTTAAAAAGCGAAACCTTGGCCAACTTCATGAGATAAAATGTGTTTAACCATTGTATACGAATTGATGAGATAAAAGTAGAGTTTTTATTCAAGATAATAATTAGGGATATATTTTGTTTTTAATGGATTTATGAGATCACCATTTATATGTGTATATTTTGTATATTTCATTGAAAACACAATCTAAGAAAAGGATAAAGATGGGTTCAAAAGGGATTCAAGTGAGTACGGTAAGAAAAATTTATTGATACAAATAGTATTGAAAAAACACCATAATAATGATTTATTTACATCTAATATTATTTTCATTACATAATATTTGGCACAGATTAACTTTTCTATTTTACCCCATTTTATCCATCATGAAAATTTTCACATTTAACTAATTTCATTATCAAAATATAATATATCAACTATTAAAAAAAATTGATGTGTTAATAAAAATTTACGAGTTCATTTTATCATTTTCAAATTCTAAATATGTCTAATTTTTTAATTAATTTAATTCAATAGGTCTATGGTAAAATAAGTCGATGACATTTTTTATCATTAAATTATCATATTAAAATTTCATATCAATTATTAATAGTTATATGAGAATTATTTTTTTGAAAACAAATAAGATTCATATATTATTAGAAATAACTACTTTTTGTATGATGTTGGGTCTATTAAGAAATAATGTACACAATATATTAAAAAATATATTTTCTTGAACAATATATTTTTTATAATTTAAATATTTTAATAACATTCAGTATTTTCATTTTTTATGACCATTAAATGTAATCATTCCATTCATATTATAATCATTCTTTAAGTAATATGAAAAAATCAAATCATTCTATAAAAATATAATAATAATAAAAAAATTTAGGAATTAAAATCCGTATTTAAATAATAAATCTTTTTAATTTTATTCTTATCTTTTTATTTCATTTCATTTCATTATATTATATATAAATTAAATCATTTTTAATTAGTAACAACTAACCAACAACAATATACCAATTAAATATAATTAAAATGAAATTAATATTACTGATTATTTAATATTAATTAGGCATATATGTAGTGAACATATATCAAATAACTGTCCATCCATAGACAATATGTTTGACTACCATATTCCATTCCTATATATAGCCATATATGCCATTCAAAAATATGTATAATTTATTTACCTTAATTTAAAAATTTATATAACAGTTTTTTATCTCATTACAATTTTATAATTAGAACTATGATCATAACGGCAAACCATATTGTTTGAAATTTAATTTCAGTGGTAAATTTATTTAATGGTGGGTTTATTCATGTTATGTTTTACATAAAGATGATTCATATTTGTATAACATTATATTATAAAAATTATCATTCACTATAGTATTTTATTTCAATGATATATTTATAGGTTTATTCTATTATATTTTATCAAATATTGTAATGTATAATATAAACCCTACGTATTTAAAATAAAATTGATATTAAAATGACGTGTTGTTGTATTTCACTGTTTTAAATGAATTTAACCATCATAATTTCAATACTATAATGATATAAAATGATGTTACAATAACCTCATTAAATCTTCATGTCTCAATGTTGATCCACGTACTTTAGATAGATTATGATAACTTTAACTATGTTAGTAGTTGTGTTAAAAAATACATCCTCTCTATGATCCCTATATCATTGGATTGTTTCCCATAAGAGTGATTATGTTGTTTTTATATCGTTTTATTGTTCTCAATAAGATAGATTATATTCAATTTATACTAATTCAAATTTTACTTCATTTTAAGGGTAATGTATGTAAATAATAAATAATCATACATAGAAAATAACATACTCTTAGAACTTGTTTGGTGGAAGTGTAACATGATAAAAAAAGATCACCTGAAAATTAGTGGTTTTGATGGGGTCAATGTATCTATCACATGACTAAACAATCAAACCAATTATCATAACACCCAAACATGAAGATATTCATTATAATTATCACATATAATTCCATACTCTAGGTCCCTATAGTTACATTCACCATATATCATAAAGCTAAATTTTATAACTATAATTAGTTGTTGAATAAGATGAATCTTCTATGATATCTATTATGTATTATCCAATAAAAAATAGTAAACTATCCAACATCATATAAAATGTTATAATTATGGATATCTTCTCACTTATATCCACATGACATTTCATTTGAGTTATTTAACGGAAAATGTTGTTATATGAGTTCTCTATCAAAAAAAGGTGTTTATATCAACCTCCTTTAAAATGAATTGAATATGATCTCATAAAATCATATTTTCTTGTGTAGTTAGTAAAAATTTTACATTATTATGATGTTGATGTATATTATAAAATAACATCACTATATATACAACATGTTGAAGGCTACTTATGAATAAAGAAGTAACATATACATCTAAAATAGATAAATTTGTGATTGGTACTCCAAAAAGACATAACACTAACATTAGTTATATAATATAATATTGATCATTCAATAAATTTTACCAATATCATTTAAATATCCTTTTAACATAATGAAATATACAATTATGAAATTTTAATTTTGGGAATTTTATTTCATATAGATTAATACAACAAAATTACAAGTGGTGTTCTCACGTCTTTATATAATCATTGATGTTAGATTCACCATCCCAATAATCACAGGAAATTACTCATTAAATTAATTGTATTATAAAAATAGAGTTATATACATTTCAATATAACATTTACTATTTTCCATAAATCAAATTATCCTTGATATCTCTATTAATTATTTTGTATGTGAGATTAATATAAAATATTAAACAATCTGAATCTATCAACATGTACTTCTTCAATTCTGGAATTGAATGGGAGCATATTTTTTCTCAAATGTTGTCATTAAATAAATTTCAATTTTATCATTGTGAATATTACATAAATTCTTCTCTATCTTTATATCATCATTTTGGGCCTCCATAGATCTTCACATGGATGGAAGGTAACTAATAATCTAGGAATGGAAGGATTTATCCACTTCTATTAAGATTGATATATCCATCCATTGTAAATCCATGAGTATTGGGTACCTCTCAATATACAATAGGGATAAAAATATATTTTTGTTCGTATAATAATTATAAAACAAAATAATTTACCTTTCAAGTAGATTATTGATCAGTTAAGTCTGTGATCAAATCTGACCGTCTCCTTTTGAACATATTCAAATCTTAATGATAGAATTTATTCACCAAGTAATTGTGATTAATGTAAATAAAAAACGCTTTACTTGAGTGTTAATTGTTCCATTTCATTATTTTTATTATTTTTATTCTATATCTTGAATATGTCTCATATATATTTCCTTCATGAAATTTAATTTTCATATGAAAAAACATAAAAAGTTTTTATTTTTCATTAGTACACATCAAAATATATTCATTGATGCATCATGGTATATAATAATCAATTATCTAAATCATGATATTTTAAGTAAAGGTTCAATGAAGGACCTTATCTAATTATCCTTTCAATTTCCTAAATAATCGTATATCTTGGGAAAATCAAATCCATTGTGTTTTAATATTAATTACGGAATTGATATTTGTGAATCATTTCTCACATTTCATTACTAGTATCCATGAAATCCAAAAAAATATGGATCAATATTATAGTAGAGAGACTTTTAAATTCCTAAAATTACTATGTCTTTAATAAATATATGGATATACCATTTCTTATCATATCATGATCCAAAAAATGGTACAATAAGTATCATGAATTCATAGATACTAAATTTTGAATACATGTTATCATTTATCAAGGTCTTCTATAGAATCCACAAATGACCTTCATTATATTTCATTATCATAAAATATATTTTAATATAACCTATAATTATTAGTTGAAATTTCTCTACCTAATCCCAGATTTTATTATTAATCATATCCAAAATGATTTTTCGGGGGTTTATTTGTCCAGATAGAGTAATATGAATTCCTAGTGTCTATATTTTCAATGAAAGTTTAACATTGATATATTTTCCCTATCCACTAATAATTCATGACATCCATATAATACATCAACATTTAAAAAGTATATATACCCTAAAAATTGATTAAAAAAACATCAAAACGAGTTAGAGTATACATGTTTATGATTTTGTGGTTATTAAATTCACTGTAATGATTTCATAGAATCATTGATATACTATTAATCTTAAAAAATAGGATTGATAATGTAATATGATGTATAAAACCCTAATAAATAATCTAAATTTTTTTCATCAACTCAATAATTTCAATTTGGCATATTTAAAAAGAACTATTTTTAATTGATATATTAATTGGTGCTAGTTCTATAGAAAAATCATCCTACAAAACTATTGTGAGTCCAACCAATTTTATTAGAAAAAACCTCACTATATTCATTCAAAATTATAAAATCATAAATATTGAGTTTCATTCATCCTATTTGATATATATACTCCTGGTGATTGTGTATTAATATTCTAATAATTGAAATAATATTCACAAGGAGTTCATTGTTAGCCTTGCAAAAAATTTATAATCATGAAAATTATATGGCTATTATTTGACAAGTAATTATTATTCCAATAAATTATTTGTATATGATGATACTAAAAACTCATTCCAAAAATGATATCAGAGTTAGATAAATGTAGATGATTAGTAATTAGAGGATGCGGGATGAAATAAACAAATATCAGAGAAGAGTTATAGAAAAAGGATTAAATCATCATAAAACTAATAAAATTCACTGATAAATAAAAATACATCATTTAGGGGAACATATTTATAAAATTTGAGTCTATTAAAGATGTAATATAATTCAAAAAACATGGTACTAATAGGTGATATAATATGCTAGGTGTTATTTCTCCTCCCAAGTATGATGATTCTATCTTTAGTAAATTATTAAAACCTGAATGGATATCATGTTTATTATTTAATTATATCAAGAGAAAAAAATATTATAAGGTAAATAAATAAATATATATATATATTGAAATAAATAAATTTATTTAAACATAAAACATTTTATTATCATACAACACCACATTTAATTCCATAGTGGTATCACTATCATTTTTTGTCTTATTCTTCATACGATAATTTCAAAACATAACTTCACCTCACTAAGATACCAAATGAATATTTAAAATATTAAAATAAATTAATATTTCATTTTTTGTCCTAAATAATCAAAACATTAAAAATAAAATAAACCCTATATTCATTATCATTAGTGTATTTAATTAATAGATAAATAAAATAACACACATTACAAAATTGTGAACATTTTTCCTTAGATACACACATGTAGCCCCCTTCATGTCATATTATATGTTATACTCATCATCTACACATTATGAATGGAATCGTGAGAATTGGGTGATCATAGATACTTAGTATGCTTAAAAATATGATATAGTAATCTAACTTCATAATTGAGAATTAAATGACCATGTTTGTTTTAGAATATAATATGCATGATTAAACATAACATAATAAAATATTTTTTAAAAAATAGATTATAAATCAGGGTTCTTGTCATAAATTATTTTGTATAACAAATAAATATGTAATATGATTGTGGAAAAATGATTCAATAATAATGAGTCATGAGAACATATCCTAACTACCATGCACAATATAATAATGATTTCAAAATAAGTGTAGAAATAATAACATTTTTAATTGATGTATAACCATAAAATAAAATATTATATATGTTTTTTCCTTTTAATCATTATTTTTTGGTAGATTGTGACATAGGAATCACAGAAATAAGAACAAATCCCATACTTATATAAGATATTTAAAATGTATCTATAGAATTTCATGGAAAAGTTAATAAAAATAAAAATATGAATTTTATTTGAAAAAAATACATTTCATTAATAATTATACTACATAGATAAATTAAATTTTATTATCTAAATAACTTATAATACTTACATTCAAATTAAAGGATATCTTTCCTAAAAATTGGAATATTCTATTTTTTTAAGAAAAAAAAATGGGTAAAAAATATTATTAATATAAATAATGTATTAATCCTTATTTGATATGTAACTGATATTCTATCAAAATATAAATATTGAATATATTTCTCTAAGAAACAATTATTTTCCTAAGAATACAATTTACAATATATTATAGTAAAAACAATTAATAGAAAATTTGAATAATTTTATAATTTTATTTTCATAAATTATAAATTAATATTCATCATGTTAATATTACCTTAAGATTAATTTTATGGATTTTTCTGAAATAGTTTATTTTTTGGTGAATTGTGGAAAATATAGTTTTTTAAAAAAAATAATAGTTATGAAATTATAATGTTATAATAAATTACATAAAATTAATTATACCCTTTAATTGATCGATGTTAAGTTTACGTTGTAATATCATATGTTTTTAAAACCCATTCTGAAATTATAAGACACTATTCATCATTTTTTGAATATAATATATATTTTTCATCAAAAAATATATTCATTTGAACATATTAAAACAAATATATCATTACATGAAGATATTATATCTATCAGAATTTATTTTATATTTTTTATCAACATTTTTATATTTTATGATATTTCAAATTTCATTTTGGGCATGAAAGTATGTTGACAATGATTAATGTTAATAACCATAATAATGGAAAAACAATTATATTCAAAAAAATATTTTATTATTTATTTGAAAATTTCATATATTCCATTACATTATTATTTTTAAAATAATCATTCCAATTGGATGTTTAAAATCATAAATTATTATTTTAACTCATACATAATTTGTAATCAATTATCAAGAGGATTATGAAGACAAAAAGTTAAAAACATAATTTTCCTACACAATTTTTTTCAATAAATCGAATTTTTCAATATAACATATGATTATATATTAATTTAAAAAATAAATTAGATTTAATAGTAATTAAATTTGGGTTTTACCAGTAATAGGGGTTATTTTAAATTTCTACTAAATCATATTTTATTTGGCTAAAAATAGCAATCCCTGCAAAAATGATAAATATAAATGTTAACAAATATATGATCAAATGTCTACAACAATATTTTAAACAACTGTGAAAATACATGGTTACATTTTTCCAACTTTAGATCATTCATCAATATATTATTGAAATAATTTTTAACTATTAAACCTTTAAAATTTTTATTTATTATAGAAATAAAATTGGTGTTCACAAAAATAATAATTTTCATTATTATAAATGGGGTGATTTATACCCCTTCATTCCACATCAATACCATCACATTTTGTCCATGGACTCTAATTTTTTCCACATAGAATACAATCAGATTTTTATATTCCTCTTATCGTAATTAGTAATGTTAATCCCAATTTTTATAATAATGCATCTAAGGTAATATTCATGGTCAAAATTTGATTATTAATAAATGCATATAATTTTATTCATATATTTACCTATCAAACATATCCTAAATTTACTTCTCATGTCTTCATTTTTATGATAATTCAACTTTTATTTTAAATTAACAAATTTTATGATGTTTGTATTTTAAATTGGGATTTAGAATGGAGTTTTGTATATTGAAATATGTTGAACGAATTATTTGAATAAAAAATAGATCTTGGAAAGTTTCCATGAGGCTCAAAGGTTCATTAGGAATGACTAAGATGAATAAATAGTAAAAAACTATATCAATCAACTATTATGATAATGTATTTAAAGAGTATATAATAACTATTCATCAACATATAATTTTATATGGGCAATTTTCTTATATTCATCATGGTTGTATGAATAGTGCATCATTGGATCCCCCAATTTCCCCCATCCCATTGAATGGAATTGGTTTTATTTGAATTTTTCATCAATTTGATGAAAATTTTGGTTTTTATTGAACCTTTTTTATATCAAATTTGTTACATTTCTTCTTACTTTCATTCATCCAATATTAGGGTTTTTGTTCTAATTACACTAGAGAATAGTGGGATTGGTGAAATATGAGTGGGTTCCCTTTTGTCTTCCAATGAGAGCATCTAATACATTATTTGAATCTGTTTTCTTAATGATTTGTCAATATAAGACATCATGTTGGAAAAAAATCCCTCAAGGATTCCTTTGGATGTTTTTGGGTGTGTGATTGTGTTTATTAACAAATTCATATGTTGCTTAATATGCATGGTTGATTTTTTTACAAAAGACGGTATTTAAGGTCACACATTTTCCTAGTGTTTACAAATTTTTAGGCCTCAAAATCTTGAGTTTTTTTGTAAAATATTTTTTTCTGTGTAATTTTTTATCGTATGAGGACCATGAATCACATTTCACAAACTGATAAGGATGGTACATGGACCATGTAGGAAAAATTGTTCATGGAAGTCAAGCAGCTAATGAGAGGTAAATGGTTCATGGGAAGGCATGGGGTTTGTAGAAAGAAAATAGTTCTAAAAAGGCAGATGGTTCATGGGGAGGCACATTGTTCGTAGAAGGAAAAAAGTTCGTGAAAGAATAATGGTTCATTGGGACACTCGCAGTTCACAGAAGAAAAATAGTTTGTGGAAGGAAAATGGTTTACGGGGAGGCTATTAGTTTGAAGAAGGAAAATAGTTCATGGGAGGAAATCAATATACATGATATGAACAATACATGGGAGATGTACAGTACACGGGAGATTCACAATACACGAGAGATTGCAATTTTTTGGTGAAGGTTATATCACATCAAAAACATAAGTAAGATGGATAAGAATGATTTTCAAATATATTTTTCTATAAAAAGATTGTTAATCCCATCAATACAAAGAGTGAATTTCATAAGATAAAATAATTTCCCTATGAATAAATTTGTCTAATTTTGAAAGAAGGTCACAAGGATTTTTTGAAGGGTGAATTGGTTCATGGAAACGACTCATTGAAAAAGGAGATGGTTCTCAGAAGATGTGATGGTTCATGGATGAAGCGATCTTTGAAACATGTATTCATGCAGTAGCATAGGCAGTATACATACGTGGTATCCTGAGGTGTTATGAGAACATAATATTCATAGGTGGTATGTGTACGTGGTATGAATAGGTTGGATGTGATGGTAGTATGTGGAAGTGGAGATAGTATGTAGAAGTGGAGGCAGACATCCGGGGAGAGGTGTTACATGAAACACACTGGGTATGTAATGCAATGTAGTGCACAGAGGTAGAAGGTTGTTCTCAAATGGGCATAAAAAGTTCACAAAAGCAATTTCATCTAACAAATTATACATGGAAAAGAGGATTTTATGAATGGGTGAAAAGGGAACCTCAATAGATCATATATCTATATTTGAGGAATGCATTACTTCATGAAAATAAAGGGAACTAAACGTCTATAAACTATATGTTGATCATTTTCAAGAGAAGTGAGTTAAAGAAGAGGAAGATAGTAATATTTTACACCAGTTGGGAGATATAGAAAGAGATACAGGGGTGGCCCTTTGGATTTTAGTTAGTAGACATTAAATATTGTATAGTATGTGACCTTGGGAATAGAAGGGATATACGATGAACATTATAATTTTGAAGTGAGATTTAGTGTTTATGGTACATCGAGAAAACATCATTATATCCTCATTGGATGTATCCCCATGACTGTGAACCATGTAAAAATTATCTGTCTCATACATGATTAAAATTATGATCATACATTGCAAAGGGAAATATATAGAATTTTTTTTAAGAAAAACATGATTCAAAGGGGTAGTAGTAATAAATATTTATACCCGGATTCACCCCCCTCGTGGTATTTAATCTAATCGGGATAACAGTTGGTATTTGAGGGAAAGGTCGAAAGCCGTTGGTTCTTTCTCATTAGAAGAAATTTATGTTTTCAATTACAAAGGGATTTAGATCATTGACGAAAATAATTTTCAACAACAGTAGAATTAGATGTATCCCTACATCTAGTTATTAGAAATATATATCATTATAATGTCTATGCATGAAATATTAGCCAATATCAACATTAGTGCTTCATCAAAACCTAATTTATGGCAATTTGATGTCTATGCTAAAAGAATTAATGATTTAGTAGTAACCCTTTCCAATGAAATTTATACGAAGGTCATGAAATGTAAATTAGCACAAACTATGTAGGAAAATCTATTAAACAATTATGAGGGTGACTGAAGAGTCAGAAAAGAAATGCTACGGGTTATATTGAATAAATATAAATATCTCAAAATTCATCCTAATGAGTTTATTGATATATTCATTGATCGAGAAAATGATTTCATTGTAGACATGTGCAGTCTCATAGAAATTAGGGGAGACATAAATATAGTCAAGTGTATCTTGAGAAAGCTTTTGCCTCAGATTAATGTGAAGGTTTCTGTGTTTTAAGATATTGTTCTTAAGGAGATGAAATTGGATAACATGCATATTACATGATTAAAATATGAAATGAGGAATGATAATGAGAATGGTGTGGTAAATGGAATTCCAAAGAAGTAGAATTCAATGACATGAAGAAGTTCTCTGTTTAAGATAGTAATGAAGAAGATAATCGTGATGATGTAATTTCATTTCTATCTTCAAATCAATAAAGAGTAATAGGAAAGATCAATTGTAAACATAAACGTGCATTATTCAAATATGGAATGATTGGAAATATTTCAAAATAGTTTCCTAAGAAGATTAATGTTGATAATGAAGAAAAATATTAAATTCACCAGAATAAGTCTTCAAAGAATGTGAATGGTAGGATATGTTCAAAGATAAATGTCATCAAAAAGGAAGAATTTTCATTAAAAAGAAGATGAATGTTCCTAATAATATATGGAATAAGAGTTGGAGGACATACAATATAATAAAGAAGTGGATATGGTGGTAGTTGTGGGAAGTCATAAATCATAATAAGAAAGTGATAGTGATGTGGGAGAAGTAGAAGGAATAGTAAACCTTTAGGATAAATTAGAATATTCTATTAAAGAGATAGATGCTTGGAGAGCCAAAAAAATAAAGATAAAAAATAATTCTATGATTTAATGATATATATATATAGTAGTAGGAAGAAGTGAATTCCTATCAGAATGAAGAAATTAAAAAACTGAAGACATCAATTTCAGATATCGTAGAAAATGTGATTGAGTAAAAACTAAAAATTGATGATCATAAAAAAGATATTGAAATTTTGAAAAAGATTCAACTTATAAAATCAAACGTATGAAAAATCATAAAGAGGAAGTTGTCATTATACAAGGAAAATAAAATTATATAGTGAAACTATTGATTCTAGTAATGTAGGACACACAAGAAATAGAAAAAGGAAATGCAAAGTTTAGAGTTCCAATGAATTAGAAAAAGGTTTGTCTGGAACGGAATGCGATTGATCTAAATGATACAACCGTTATGGGGATTCCTCAAAAAAAATAATTCTTTAATGGTTAATGTTATAAAAAAATCTAAAACTCTGAGGTTGAATATTGATTTGAGAATGAATAAGAATAAAAAAATCAGATTACCCAAAGGAGAACGCGTGGTATAATATTTCCAAATGGTAATGAAACCTGCATGAGATATTATTATAGTGGAATGATGGGACACTCAAAAAATGTGTGTTCTATATCCAATAGGTTCCAAATGGAATCAGATGAATTAATGCATCCATACAAAACCCAATTTTCAAGAAGATCATTTTATGTCTACTGTTTTAAGGTTCGACGATTCGGGATCATGGAAAGATATTGTTCATCTATAATGCAGAGAAATGTTCTGAAAGAGAATGAATTTGTTTATAAGAACAAATTAAATGTATTATCAAATTATATGAAATTTCAACATTTTTTTAGTATTCAAATATGTATCCAGTTCATTATACCTCAAAGAAGATCAATTTTATCAATCAGTACTGGGTACGAAGTCGAAATCATAGATGAAAAGTATGCATATATTTGAAAAAATAGTGGTTTTAGAGATTACATTTAATGAATCGTATCCCACTAGAATATGTATTATTGATTGTAGATGCACATATTATATGATAGGTAACAAATATCATGTTACAAATATTAGGTATGATGAGGAAGGCATCATAATATTTGACAATGATGAAGGATTTAATATTTATTTCTTGGTAAAATCCATGTTTGGGGGGACGGACCTGAGACATGCTGATATCTTTGTTTTTTAAGGTCATAGTCAAAACATTCATAGAGTCAGTCAACTGCGTAACTTAGGACATTCCATAAAAAATTTTAAAAAATTATGTGTCATCAAGAAAAAAATGGTGAATTTTTTTTATAGGTAAATCATACAAATGGAAATATCTACTTTGTGAGTGGAGAAAAAGATATATTCATTCTGTCCATAAATGATGATAAAAAGTTAATGAATAAACTTCTTTTAATATTATGTCAAATTTTTATTGAAGATCTGGTAAAATATAATGATGCTTGAGATCTCCCAATATTATTACGTGACTATACCCATACTCGTGATTTCTTCTACTAGGGGAAGAATATCCAAAAGTCATATAATGAAAAAGAGAAATGCTCAATAAGATTACATGGGTGATTTCATGATGATATGTTGATACCAATTTCACCTAGAGATATTAATGGGATTAGATACTATGTTATCATCAACGATTATTGTAGAAGAATGGTGTGGTTATCAATCATTAACCATAAGTTTGATGTGTCCAGTTGTATTACAAGATATTTATGGGATGTTGAAAAGATGATTGGTCAGAAAAAATAGAATATAAGAACAGATAATTGAACTGAGTGCATGAATAGCCTAGTGTAGGATTATATCAATAAACCTGGGATAAAAAATCATGTTTTAGTAGTATGAACACCATAAGAATAATTGAGTTGTTGAGAGAACAAATAATATTATAAACACCATGTCTAGAAAAATTCTCATTGAGAATGTCCTAAAATAGATGTTTTGGAATGAAGCAGGGATTCCATCCATATAAACATAAATTAGATCATTATTTTTTCTAAAAGAATAGAAGACCCCATATGATATATTATAGGTTAGGAAGACAATGTTGGAGTACATTCAATTATTTGGAAGTAAGTGTTTTAAACTCAATAAAGAGAAACACAAGAAGTTGGAATCTCATGGAGATGAATGGATATTTCCAATAGACTCAATGAAAATAAAATCATATAAATGATTCAATAAGAAGTTCAATATTTTTTTTGAAATCCAAGATGTCACTAAGGTTTTAAATGACAAAAATAATTTTAAATTACATGATACGTCTTGGGAGGACAGTGATGAATAGATAAGAAGATCAGGGGATGTTCCATTTGCAGTTGGAGAATTAAAAGATGATTCAAATAATGAGAAGGATGATTAGAATTAAGTATTTATACAAATATATAAGAGAAGATAAGAATTTGATAGACAAATCATAATTGGTGACTAGATGGTGCCAGTGTAGACAAAGGGGACGAAGACTCTACAAAAAATGTCTTACTTATCATATGTTAATCCTAACTATTTTGATGAAATAGTTAGAAATAGGAATTGGGTCTAGGGTATGAATGATGAGCTTGACCAAATAGGAAAAATATTACATTAGAGATTGTTTCAAGACTAAAAAAAATTATGTCATTAATAATAAATGGGTATTTCATAAAAAGATGAATGAATATGGTGTAATGATTTGAATAAAAAGTATGACTTGAGTGAAATGTATACTCTTAGATATAGGGTATTGATGCTGATGCAATATTTTTACATGTTTCAATGCTATAGAAAATCATATTATTCTTCTCTATAGTAATTCAAATAATGTTCAATGTTTTCCAGATGGATGTCTATTCATCATTTCTAAATGGGATCTCGATTAATAATTTTACATTGATTATCCAGATAACATTCTCATTCATGAAGATGAAGAATGATTTTTTCATCTAAAGAGGTTCTATATGGGTTGAAGAAAGCACTATGAGTGTGGTATTCAATACTAGATTAATTTCTAAAAAATCTCGATTTCATGTGTGGTGGAGTTGATTACAATATTTATTTCAACCATTATAGTAATAAAAGGATGTAAGTGCATGTATATGTTGATGATATAATCATTGGTGGATTAAATTGTTGGATTGAATAGTAGATATATATGTCTATTAGATGGAACAATACAAGAGGGGGGTGAATTGTAGGTTTAAAAACCTTTGAGTTTTTGCAACAAAGAGATTAGTTTAAATGATCTTAAACTAATACAAATATAAACACCCACAATTGTATTGAATATAAAAGGTAGGATGTATTGTAATACTAATGTAAAGTAAAACAACTGTATTCAAGGTGAACACAATAATCAGAGTAATACAAAGATAAATGATTCTACCTTAAAGCGTGTAGAATCAATCAATACAAAATGTAATAGAATGATTGTAATTGAAACAATTACAATTGAAAATGTAAAGAAGAAAGGAAACAATATAAATCCCTTTCTAATACAAGTAACAGCGGAAATGTAAAAGTATTACAATTCTTTTGACCCAAAGAGAAGGGTTATCCTTTCACCTAGGATAAAAGGTCTGTCTCACCAATACCTTGGTGAGCCCTCAATACGATGATCGACACGTCTGTCTGCCTATCCCCGGCAGCCCTCGATACGATGATCGGCACGTCTGTCTGCCTATCCCTGGCAGCCCTCGATACGATGATCGGCACCTCTGTCTGCCTATCCCAGGCAGCCCTCGATTTTGTAGGTAATCGGCACCTCTGTCTTTCAATTACTTGAAATCCCTCGATACGATGATCGGACGCACAAGGCTGATGAGAGAAGTCACAGTGTCTCTCTCTAGAATCTTGGTAGTTCACAGAGTCTCTTCATTCGTTCTCTTTGTTCATCGTTGTTCTCTCAGCTTCAAATGACCTCCTATTTATAGGCCTCGGGTTCCAACGGTCATATTGCCTCCAACAGTCATATTGAAACAGAAAGCACGAAATCGTTTTGATTAGTTTGTAAGTAACTCAACGACATTGTTTTGTTAGGACAAGAGATATATAGAAATGAAAAACATGAGTACGATTCATATGCAGAGAGAGTTTTTGACAAAGTACCAAAACAAATAATGGTCATCTGAATAGCAGAGTCAGTACGATACGATTGACAGAGTCAGTACGATACGATTGACAGAGTCAATACGATACGATTGACAGAGTCAGTACGATACGATTGACAGAGTCAGTACGATACGATTTGATCGGTACGATCAACATCGTACGATACGATAAACATGATAAAAGACAATTGTAATTTATAAACATATGATAGAATACATTTGTGATTTCCAAAACATGATATAGAAGTCAAAAGAAGACTTTTGACTTAACAATCTCCCCCTTTTTGGAAAGCACAACCCACAAAGTAAATGTAACAAGAAATACTTATCTCCCCCCGAGTTATTGAAAACTCTTCTGAATAAGAAATTGAATACAACTAACTCCCCCTTAGGTATGGACTTTCTTAAGGATTGTATTCGTAGATTTTCCTTAAGAGCATTGTAAAGCATTCTCCCCCTTTGTAAAACAATCTTTGCTTTGTAAATATTCTCCCCCTTTGTGATTTACAAAAAGAAATGAGTAATCTTGAATTGTCTGAAAGAGTTAGTGAAGCAATACAAGACAATGGATAAAAGAAAAAAAAGATCATAAGAGTTATTACAAAACAAAGACAAGTTCCAAAAGAAACAAATACAACAATCATTTGTTTTCTCTTTCCTTCTCCTTCTTTATAAGCTCATGAAGAATAGCTTTCATCTTCTTGATCTCCTTCTTGTCTTCAGAAATTGATTCACCCTGAGTTTTGAGAAGCTCTTGTTGATCCTCAAAAATCTGATCTTGATTTCTGATGGTCTCCTCCTGGACTCTGATTACTTCTTCAAGGGTATCAATCCTGTTTTTCAAATTCTTGTTGTCTTTGGATAACACAGAATTTTGATTCTTCAGTAAAACCATTTCATCTTTGAAAGATGAAACCTTCGAGAATTCAGATTGGAAAACATTCATTCTTTCTTGCAAGTCTTTCACTGAAGGAACATCGGCTCTTTGAGAAGACAAAAGATTCAGCCTTTCAACCGTTTCTCTATCAAGCTTGTTGAAAGCAATTTCAAGCTCATTTGATAACCTCCTTATATCTTCAATAGCTATTTCATGATCATTGATTGAGCTCTCTGTTTTGTACGACCACTTGGTCAACTTATTGCAAGCCTTCTTATGAGCAACCGAGCTTTCTGAAAGAACTTTTAAATCGGCTTCTACTGATAAAACTTTCTTCCTCAATTATTTTACAGAGCCAAACTTCTTCCTTTGATTTTCAGTAATAAAATCAATCTTCCCTTCCAGCCTCGGGAAATAAGGAATGGTTTTCTCCACCCTTCTCAAAACATGAACAATGTAATCACCCTTTTTGAGAGAGATTGTATGCTCTGAATCAGTATCCTCATCATACGATGGTAGTTCATACGATTTTCTTGAGTCAACAACTGGCTGTTTCACTTTAACTTTTTCTTTTTGTTTTCTTTCTTCTTCCACTTTGTCACTAATGACAATAACTTTATCAGAATGAGAAGATTGATCACCTTTCCTTCCTTGAAAAGACATTCTGTCCGGAGATTGTGCTTGATCGGTATGAAGGATTTGTTGAACACCTTCACTCGGCTTTTAAACCGATTCCTCTCTACTCTTCTTTGAGTTTTGAAGAAATTCTAAAAGAAAGTCTCCTTCTTCTTCTTCTTATATTTCTTCCATCACTTGTTCTCATTTTTCTTTCTCAGGAAGACTCTGTACGATGGGCTCCTGGTGCACTTCTTCAGTTAGTTGATCACTAGCATCTTCAACTGCTTTCAAGACTTTAGAGACATCAAAGTCCTGAGCCTTTCTTTTCAAAAGAACCTTCTTCTTCTTTTCAGCCTGAAGGGTTTCTTCTACCCTTATTCTTTATGCAAAGGCCTCAGCTGGGTCAAGACCAAACTTCGGATCACCTTCTTTTCTCTGTTCCTTATCTTTTCTCCATTTTTCTACAACCTCCTTACTGTACCTTGGCTTCTTCTTTAGCTTCGAACTGGTTTGCGGATCAGACTTTTGAGTAACACCGGTGGATTGAATGTCCTTGGATGGCATAGGTGCCGATTGATTCTGAGCCAATTCAGCTTCTACATCTCTGACAAAAAGTTTTGAATTTGAATCAAAACAAACATTCAGCTTTTTCATCGTACTCTTACTAATCCATAATGGCCTCAAATCCATGGGTTTTCCTTTCAAAGGAATGTTACAAAACTTCATACTCTCAAAAATGTACTTCGTAAGGATGGCTGGATACATAATCATCTGGGACTTAATCCCTCCTGTCTTGACATTCTTGATGGTTTCAAAAATATACCCCATGAGATTTACTTTTCTCATATTTACATGATAGTCGAGCATGAAAATATCAGAAACTTTAAGAGTTTCTCTATCCCCTTTCCTTGGGATAAGAAAACATTGCATCCATAAAGTGACAAAACGATTGCCCGGTGAAAGATGAGACACTTTCCTCTTTTCCTCATTAATAAGAAACAAAGTCTTTTCAGCATTTTCTCTATTAAACATACCAACTTCCTCTGGTAGTTTGTGAGATGGACAAATAGAATCTCCTTCTACAGAAACATTAAGAAAATGTGCCGCTTGTTTCACAGACATAGATAATTTTCTATCGTACACAGCGAAGTTTATAGTCATATCTTTGTCGAAAGAAACGGTTTTGTAAAACTGACAAACTTCATAAAAAAGAACTGGATCTTGAATATCAGGCTTTTCAACACACAGATGTTCCCATCCTTGAAACCAAATGATCCTCCTGATTGTTGAATCGTACGTATCGAAAAAGTCTCGGGATACTAACCTTTCTCTGTTAAAGTCTTTCTCTGTAAAAGTCTTTGAAGAAATTTCGGTAGGAGTATTAGCAGAGGATTGAGACATAAAGGTTCTTACGATGAGAAGATCGTACGATGATTTAGAGCTGGTGGAGCAGAGCTTCGCCTGAAATCCTGAAAAACAAATGTGGGTTTGGGGAGGGGAGGGGGGTATTTATAGGCGATAAAGAGATGACCGTTGATCTTCTACGGTCGAAAAAGGGTGACCGTTGATCTTCTACGGTCAAGATTAGATAAATCCAGATCAATGGTTAGGATTAAAACAAAGAAAGAAAATTTAAAAAAAATGAGAAAAAAAAACTGTCGGAGAACATAAGGTGATTGTTGGTTTTGGTAAAAATCAAAAGAAAATACAATCGTAAAAAAAATATCATGATGCCGATGGAAAACAAATTTATTACTATGATCGGACCGTACGATTGAAAATAATCTTGTTACCATGAACTGATAGTATGATAGAAAACAATCTCAATACCATCATCGGTCGATACAAAACTATTGAATGATACGATGGAAAAGAATTTCAATACTATCATCGGTCGATTCAAAACTATTGAATGATACGATGGAAAAGAATTTCAATACTATCATCAGTCGATTCAATACCAAGATTGATTGGTACGATGGAAAAGAAATTCAATACCATCATTGGTCGATATGATGGAAAAAAATTTGATTACCATCATCGGTCGATACGATAAACAGAAAAAAAATGAACGAAACGATAAAACTGTCAATACGATAAACAGAAAAACTGAAATATACATATTAAGAGAGTAAACAGTTAAAGATCATATAATAAGGATAAAGACATAGAAAGAAATGTCCTCCCCCTTTCTATGAGGAGTTTCTTACTATTAGGAGAGATTTAAAACAGGAAGTAGATACGAATGATTATTTTACTGTAATCATTCCTAGCTTCTGTTTTATAAATTCAAATCTATCGGAAGGTAAAGGTTTTGTAAAAATGTCAGCAAGTTGTTATTGCGTTCCGATTAATTGTAAAATAATATCTCCTTTCTGTGTGTGATCCCTATGAAAGTGATGCCTAACATCTATGTGTTTTGCACGAGAGTGATGTGCTGGGTTTTTACTAAGAGCTATGTCACTTGTATTATCTCAAAGAATTTGAGTTTTGGAGAAACTCAAACCATAGTCAGTGAGTGTGTGCTGCATCCACAATACTTGAGCACAGCAACTTCCAGCTACTACATATTCGGCTTCAGCAGTGGAGATTGCTACTGAGTGTTGTTTCATACAGGACCAAGAAACCAAAGAGTCTCCTAAGAAATGACATGTTCCAGATGTACTTTTTCTATCCATTCTACAACCACCAAAGTCAGCATCTGAAAAACTTTTTAAAACAAAATCATTTCCAGAAGAGTAGAAAAGACCTAAATCCATAGTGTCTTTTAAATACCGAAAGATTCTCTTTACGGCTTTTAAGTGAGACTCTTTTGGATTAGATTGATATCTTGCACATAAGCATACAGAAAACATCAAGTCGGGTCGACTAGCTGTCAAGTATAGCGAACTCCCTATCATACCTCTATTTTTTTTTTGATCTACTGGTTTCCCAGTTTCATCAAGATCAAGAGTATTTGAGGTACCAATTGGGGTGCTAATACTTTTAGTTTTGTCAAATCCATACTTTTTGAGTAAGTATTTAATATACTTATGTTGAGATATATAAGTTCCTTCTGGTTTTTGAGAAATTTGAAAACCTAGAAAGAATGTTAACTCACCCATCATACTCATTTCAAACTCATATTTCATTAAGTTTGCAAAAGAATTGGTTAAAGATTTCTGAGTTGATCCAAATATGATGTCATCAACATAGATTTGGACAATCAAAACATTTTTGTTTTCCATTTTGATAAAAAGAGTTGGATATGATGTACCTTTTATATAATTGTTTTGTAAAAGAAATCCTGTGAGTCTATCATACCATGCTCTAGGGGCTTGTTTAAGACCATATAGAGCCTTGGTAAGTTTAAAAACATGATCAGGATGTTTTGGGTCTTGAAAACCAGGAGGTTGTTCGACAAAAACTTCTTCTTGAACAAAACCATTTAGAAAAGCACATTTGACATCCATTTGAAATAGTTTGAAATTGAAATATGCTGCGAAGGCTAATAGAATACGAATAGATTCAAGTCTAGCTACAGGAGAATATGTTTCTTCATAGTCTATTCCCTCTTGTTGATTATAGCCTTTAGCAACAAGTCTTGCTTTATTTCTTACAATGATTCCATTTTCATCACACTTGTTTCTGAAAACCCATTTTACACCAATCACAGTTGTTTCTTTAGGTCTTTCAGCTAAAGTCCAGACTTGATTCCTTTCAAATTCATTTAGTTCATCCTGCATTGCTTTGATCCAATCATCATCACCTAAGGCCTCACTTGGTCTTTTAGGTTCAAATTGGGAAAGAAAATCAAGATGTTCTATTTCATTTCTTAAGGAATTTCTGGTTCTTACAGGTTGATTTATATCACCAATGATGTTATCACTGGGATGATTCCTTAGAAACAATTGATTTGGGATTTTTAAAACCTGTTCATCAACATATGGTAGAAAATCTTTTGTGGTAAATGTTTCAGGAATACTTTCTTGAACATTTTCCTTATCAGAATGTTCTTCTAATAAAGGTTGATAAACATTTTTGGAAAATACATCCGAGGATGTAGGATTGGGTTGGTTGAAAACAAAAGGGTGAGTTTCATCGAATTTTACATGTACTATTTCTTCAACAGTACAAGTGTTTTTATTGAAAACTCTATAAGCCTTAGAGGTTGTAGAATATCCTAGAAAGATTCTTTCATCAGATTTTGGTGCAAATTTGTGTAGATTGTCTTTTGTATTCAGAATGAATACTTTGCATCCAAAAACTTTGAAGTATGAAACTTTAGGTTTTTGGCCAGTCCATAACTCGTAAGGGGTTTTATTAAGAAATGGTCTAGTTAAAACACGATTTATAGTATAACAGGCAGTACTAACAGCTTCAGCCCAAAAGTGCTTAGCAATTGAGTATTCACTCAACATGGTTCGAGTCATTTCCTGAAGAATACGATTTCTTCTTTCAACAACCCCATTTTGCTGAGGAGTTCTTTGAGATGAGAAATTGTGAGTAATACCTTTCTTACTACAAAAAGTTTCAAAATCTGAGTTTTGAAATTCACCACCATGATCACTATGAATAGTTATCAATGGTAGGTTTTTCTCATTTTTAACTTGGGCTCTAAAAGTTTTGAAATAGAAAAAGGATTCAGATTTCTTTGTGAGAAAGTAGACCCATGCAAATCTAGTAAAGTCATCAACTAAAACAAATACATAGTATTTGCCTCCAATGCTTCCAGATTGTGAAGGACCAAACAGATCCATATGCACAAGTTGTAATGCATTAGATGTTGAAACTTCATTAATTGGTTTAAAGCTAGTTTTATGTTGCTTGCCAAATTGACAAGGATCACAGACTTTTGAAGAATCATATCTAAGGTCCGGTAGTCCTTTTACAAGTCCTTTCTTTGAGAGTTTTCTTAGGTTTCTCAAATTACAGTGTCCTATTCTCCTATGCCATAGCCACGATTGGTCTTCTATTACACTTAAACAAGGTAAGTTTTGGTTCCTAAGGTCTTCTATGTTAATAGTGTAAACATTCTCTTGCCTATGGGCAGATAGAATGAACTCATCCTTGGAATTGTGAACTAGACACTTATCATTTCTAAAATTCACAAGGTAACCTTCATCACATAATTGACTTATGCTGATGAGATTGTGCCTAAGACCTTTAACAAACAAAACATTTGAAATAAGAACTTTTCCAAGAAAAATGATATTACCTATACCAACAATCTTTCCTTGAGCATTATCTCCGAAGGTAACTTTTCCACCTTTTGTTTTGATAACATTTTCAAAGAAATCTTTGTTTCCAGTCATATATCAAGAACAAACACTATCCATGTACCAAATGTTCTTATTGATACACTTCTCGTTTTCTTGAAAAAGAAACAATTAGATTTTCGGAATCCAAACTTGTTTGGATCCAGAAGGGTTAGATAAAAGAATTTTAGGAATCCACATTTGTTTTGAAAAATGAGCTTTATGAAATCCTAAGGATTGAGTTTTGTTAAGAGAACAATATCTTCTCCAATGTCCACCACATTGACACTTGGAACAGAAAATGGTTTTTTGAGGAACAAAATAGTTATTACTAAAAACAGGTTTGGAATAAGTATAACCAAGACTAGAACGATTTCTCAAAGGTCTAATTTGAGAATACATCCTATCAAAGTTTTCTTTTCAATGAGTAAAGTTTGACAAACACTTTTTCAAGGATAAAATCTCTGACTTTAGTTTTAAAACCAAATTCTTGTTTTCTAAAACATTTGAATTTGAACTAGAGTTAGACTCTAAAATATTTTTCTTTGAAATTACAGTTTCAAGATCCTTAGAAAGTTTATCCTTATCAGATTTGACTTTCTCAAGGGTTTTTAAAATACTTTCAAAATCATAAGTTTTCTCATCAAGATCTTTAGAATGATCTGATACTTCTTTAGTCAAAATAGAAATTCTAGAATTTGCTTTTTCAAATCTCTTTTTGAGTTTAGAATTTTCATTTTCAAGTAACTTAGCAAATCTAGATACCTCTTCAAAAGAAGGTAAAGTATCATCTTCTGATGATGAGGGTTCATCATTTGAAGATTCATAATATCTATTATCAACATAATTTTCATTTAAAGAGACATTTGTAACAGCTTCAGCATTATGTACCTTATCCATGAGACAATGATCTTTGATTGGTAGTCTGGCTAGAAGTCCAATATTTCTTTGTCCTGATGTCTCGTATTCTGAAGAATCATCTGAGGAATCACTACCACTTGCACTCCACGTATCATTTTCTTTCAAGCCTTTATTTGTCTTATAAAACCTTTTCTTGTTTCTTTCAGAGTGTTTCTCTTTTCTATCTTTCCTCTTCAGTAAAGGAAAATCAAGCCTTATATGTCCTGCTTTCTTGCATTCATAACAAGTTACCTCTGAATCTTTTATATCTTTCCTGTCTTTCTTTTTGAATCTATATTGAAAATATTTCTTTCCCACAATCTTGTTCATCCTTCGAGCAAGATTGGATAACTCATTATCCGAAAGATTACAATCACTTGAATCAGATATAACAACTTTCTTAGATTTAGACCTTGTAAGCCTTTCAGGTGTTTTAGCTTTATATGCAAAAGCTACACTTCCATTCCCATTCTTCTTCTTATTGAAATCAGCATCTCTCTTCATTCTTGTCTCATGCTGTAGAAGAGTTCCAAAGAGTTCATCAAGAGTAATCTGGGAAACTTTTCAATTTTCATCGATAGATGTCCTTTTCGACTCCCATTCATTTGGCATAATATCTATAATCTTATCAACAAGAGCTTCATCATCAAGTCCTTTTTCTCCCATAGATTGTAAGCTATTGACAATTTTCATAAACCTTTTTTTCACTTTACATACAGGTTCTCCATAAGGAAAAACAAATCCATGATACTCTGCTCGAAGCATTGCTCTCCTTGTTTCTATAACTTTGGATGTACCAAAATGAGTGACTTCTAATTTCTTCCAAATATAGTTGGCTGCTTCACATGAAGATATCTGACTATATATATTCCTGGTCATAGAGCATAATAAAGTATTGCGTACCTTGTAATTCAGTTGTTATTCTTGCTTCTCTTGGTTGGTGAAAGTGCTAACTTCTTTGTCAGGAATTTTGTAACCCCCAGTAAGCATAATAAAATTGTCTACACCAGTATTGATGACGAAAGTCTTCATACGATCTCTCCAATACTCATAATCATTCCCATCAAAGATTGGTGGTCTAGAAGGATTCATATTATCTATTGATCCGATATTCATTCCTGCCATCTAATATAACAAAAACAACTTTTCCACTCCACACGTTAGTGTAGTAAGTATTCAAGATAGTAATAAGAAGTAAAGCTAGTAACACAAATCAGTGGAAAACCTCCTCTGATACCAATTGTTGGATCGAATGGTAGATATATATGTCTATTAGATGGAACAATACAATAGGGGGGGGGGGTGAATTGTAGGTTTAAAAACCTTTGAGTTTTTGCAACAAAGAGATTAGTTTAAATGATCTTAAACTAATACAAATATAAACACCCACAATTGTATTGAATATAAAAGGTAGGATGTATTGTAATACTAATGTAAAGTAAAACAATTGTATTCAAGGTGAACAAAATAATCAGAGTAATACAAAGATAAATGATTCTACCTTAAAATGTATAGAATCAATCAATACAAAATGTAATAGAATGATTGTAATTGAAACAATTACAATTGAAAATGTAAAGAAGAATTGAAACAATACAAATCCCTTTCTAATACAAGTAACAGCGGAAATGTAAAAGTATTACAATTCTTTTGACCCAAAGAGAAGGGTTATCCTTTCACCTAGGATAAAAGGTCTGTCTCACCAATACCTTGGTGAGCCCTCAATACGATGATCGGCACGTCTGTCTGCCTATCCCCGGCAGCCCTCGATACGATGATCGGCACGTCTGTCTGCCTATCCCCGGCAGCCCTCGAAACGATGATCGGCACGTCTGTCTGCCTATCCCCGGCAGCCCTCGATTTTGTAGGTAATCGGCACCTCTGTCTTTCAATTACTTGAAATCCCTCGATACGATGATCGGACGCACAAGGCTGATGAGAGAAGTCACAATGTCTCTCTCTAGAATCATGGTAGTTCACAGAGCCTCTTCATTCGTTCTCTTCATTCATCGTTGTTCTCTCAGCTTCAAATGACCTCCTATTTATAGGCCTCGGGTTCCAACGGTCATATTGCCTCCAACGGTCATATTGAAACAGAAAGCACGACATCGTTTTGATTAGTTTGTAACTAACTCAACGACATTGTTTTGTTAGGACAAGAGATATATAGAAATGAAAAACATGAGTACGATTCATATGCAGAGAGAGTTTTTGACAAAGTACCAAAACAAATAATGATCATCTGAATAGCAGAGTTAGTACGATACGATTGACAGAGTCAGTACGATACGATTGACAGAGTCAATATGATACGATTGACAGAGTCAGTACGATACGATTGACAGAGTCAGTACGATACGATTTGATCGGTACGATCAACATCGTACGATACGATAAACATGATAAAAGACAATTGTAATTTATAAACATATGATAGAATACATTTGTGATTTCCAAAACATGATATAGAAGTCAAAATAAGGCTTTTGACTTAACAATATATTCGATCCAACATAAATGAAGTTCAATGTATGAAATTCAGAAAATACATGAAAAATCAATTTGAAATGTTGATGATCAGTGAAATGATGATTTTACTTGGTATACATGTTACATAATGAATGAGTGGTACATTTATTTCTCAATCCAGATATTTCAAAGGTAAACTAAAAATATTTTTAATGGTTAATTCCAAAGAGATGAAAACTTTGGTTTCTACACAAGATGAAACATTTAGGGGATGACAACGACAATGTAGTAAATATCACAGAATATAGGTAATTCATAGGTAGTCTATTTTACATGACTGGAAAAAGACCTAATATTTTTTTTTCACTTTTCAAGTAGCTATATATCAATTAAATCCCAAGGAGAAATACTATATGCAGTGAAATGAATACAATGGTATATAAAGGAAATACTATTTTCAGGTTTTTTGTGTAATGCAAAATCGCAGTAAGAGTTATTACGATATATATACATAGATTGGGTGGGTTCATTAGAAGATATAAAATCATCATCATGTGGTGAATTTTTTCTTGTATAATTATGTATTTCTTGGCTACGAATGACACAATATCACATTTCATTAAGGACTATTGAAGCATAAAATATTGTGGCTACTCATGTGTGTATGTAATTATTGTGGATGAAGCAACATCTTGAGGATATGGGAGTTGAAGAAAATCCATTTATCAAAATCCATTTTGATAGACTAAGTGATATAAATCATTGAAATAAATATAATCCATCACTCGAGTAAATAGAAAATTTAAATCAAGTATCATTTTATCAATGAGATGGTGGAAATATGGTTTCTAATGTTGGATTATGTTTCTAGATAACTATAGGTTGCTAAGATTCTGATAAAGGACTTACCTAAAAATAATTTGAACGAAATCTAATTGCACTAGGAGTTTATTTGACTCACTGCACTTGATAAAGTATTGTTTGGGACCCATATACCAGTGTTATGGTGTGTTTTCCCTTATGTGATAATATGTGTTATTTACCCTATTGCAGACCTAAGAGGAATAGTCATCCAGTTTGTTGATAAATGGGAAGAAAATATCTTAATAAAGACAATAGAAGATGTTGTTAGGTGATGTAGTGATATAGGGGGAGTTGAAGATGTTATGGGGAGCAATTATATTGGGGTATTAAATACTATGATGCTAGAATTGATCAATCAATGATTTTATATAACGCAGCTAAGGATTTCATTGAAATTAGGAGATTTGGTTTGAAATGGAATTATTTGATTCCCTCATTAACTTATAATATTATTATTGTTTCTCTAGCCAAAAATAGTTCATGTGGTCCTAGAGTCTGTTTTGATTAATTCCTCGATCATTATCTTAATCACAATAAGTGAATGTTGGTTGAAGAGATAATTAGCTTTAACAATATATGAAAATGTAAACGGTTTTCAACAAACCCAAAGGGGTAGATTGTTGGAAAAAAACTTCAAGGCATCCTTTAAATGTCATTAGGTGTGATTTTTCTTGTTGAAAAATTCAGATGTTTGTGAATAAGTATGGTTGGTATTTTTCAATGTAGGGTTTTATGGTGGCATAGTTTTGAAATTTTTGAGAATTTTTGGGCCTTAAAATCAAGAGTTTTGTTTTTAGAAAAGGATGATTTTACATATATATACATGTACCATGATGCACTATTCATATACCATGAAGGATGGTACATGGAATGTGTATGAAAAAATGTTTCGCAGAAGGCGTGTGGTTCGTGGGAAGAAAATGATTCATGGGAAGTCATGCGGTTCATGGAAGGAAAATATATCATGGAATACAAATGGTGTGTGGGGAGGTTCACAGTTCATGGAAGAAAAATAGTTTGGAGAAAGAAAATGGTTCATTGGGAGGATCATAGTTCTAAAAATAAAATTATTTTGTGTAAGGAAAATGGTTTGTGGGGTGGCTCACAGTTTGTAGAAGGAAAATGTTTCATAGAAGGAAAATAGTACACGTGAGATGCACTATATGTAAGAGATTCAAAATATGAAGTGATGAATGTAACGCATCTAAAACTTATTCAAAATGGATCAGAATTCTTTTTATAACAATTTTCACATATAATAATAGGTAATACCATCATTAGAAATAGATAAATTCATTACATAAAATAATTGCACTATGAATATAATCGGCTACGTTTGAAGAGGTTCATGAGAATTCCATGAATAGTGAATGGGTTCATGGAAACAGTTTTTCTAAAAGGTGAATGTTCTCAGAAGAGTTGTTGGTTCATAGAAGAATAAGTCTTCTAAAAAAATAATGTATGTAATAGCAGAGGTAGTACATGGACTCAGTACATGGAGGTGGTACATAGAGGTGGTATTTGGAGGTATTATGTGGATGTGGTGCATAGAGGTGGTACATGATGGGAAAACGTGTATGTGAAGATAATCCACCTAAGAAAATGTAGTCCATGGAGGGTATATGGTCAATCAAACCCATGTGGTTCACAGTGCATCATAGTTTGCAGAGGAAGAAGGCTGTTCAGGAAGGGACATAAGAACTTCATGACAAAAACTTCACTTAATTAACAGTACGTGGAAAAGTGGATTTCATCTATGAATGAAAAAAGAAAATTCAACATGGAATATATCTATAGTTGACTATTCATGATTTAATGAAAATTAAGGGATGTAAAAGTCCATAAATTGTGTGTGGATCCCATCTAGGTGTAGTGAGCGATGTTAGATGAAGATTGTTATCCATTCCACCAGAAGTTATCCAGATAAGTAGACATAGGGAGTGAACCATGGGAATGCATTGAGTTGAATGTAAATCTTGTATTTTTAGTGAGATTGTGCAAAAAAATGATCTATCATAAACCATACAATTTATAAGTGAGCCTTATTATATTTTGTATATTTGCAAAATGCTATTGCACCCTCCTTGGAAGAATTTTATTCTGGGTGAAATAAGTAAAATTGATGTGTCTCATGCATGATTTAAATTATGTTCATATATTGTAATAGGAGATAGATATAATATTGTTTTGTTTAACTACTAAAATGATTCAAAGGGGTATTATTTTTATTCTTTCATACCATGAATCACCCCCATGGTATTTATGCTAATTGGGATAACAAGTGTTATTAGAGGAAAATGATGAAAGTCATGAGTTCTCTATTTGTATAATAAACGGAGAATTTCAATCAAAAATCTATTCCGATATTCAATGAAAACATTTATCAGTTATGGAAGAATCGGATGCCTCACTACTTCCAATCAATTGAAATGAATATCTTTAAAGTAGATATACATGGAATATCATCCAATATCAACTAGTGTGCTTTATCAGAAGATTATAGAAGTTAATTGGATGTTGATGCTAAAGTGATTAATGATTTAGGGGTATCCATATCCAATGAAATATATAGGATGGTGATTTATTGTAAAACATAACATTATATGTGGTAAAAACTATTGAACATTTATTAGGGTGACTCAAAATCGAGAGAAGTAAAGTTTCAGGTTCTATTGAACAAATATGAGGATCTCAAAATACACACTAATGAGTATGTTGTTACATTCATTGATTGATGGAATGTTTTTGTTGGAGTCATGCATGGTCTTAGAAAAATTATTTCTAATATAAAGATTGTCAATCACATATTAATAATACATCCACCATGGTTTAATCCAATGGTTTCTATGTTGGATGATAGTGATCCAGATGAGATGAAATTGGATAAGTTACACAATAATATTTTTTCATATTAAGTAAGGAATAATGATAACGATGGTGTGGAAAATGGGAATTCCAAAGAAGTGACATTCAAGCCCCTGAAGTAGTTCTCTACTGATGGTAGTTATGAGGAAGTCAATTTGGGGGATTTCATGTCATTTCTATCCTTAAATATGAAATGAGAAAGATGAATGTTCAAAGGTAACAATACACATGCATGCATCCGATGTTGACTTATTGGACATTTTTCAACCATGTTAATAAGAATATTCATGATGACAATGAAGAAAATGATGAAATTCCTTGGAAAAAAATATTCAACTAATGTGAAATGTTGGATAACTACAAAGATAAATTTCTTCACATAGAATAATCAGTTTTTAAAATAAGATAAAAGTTCAAAAAAATTTATGTGGAAGAGATAGAGGAATGTAGGGATCATAAATAATATGATATAGAGGTAGTTGTTGGAAATTCTAAAACAATAAATGAAATTTACAATAATTAGGGAGAAGTAGATGTGATAGATGACCTTTAGGATGAATTAGAAGATTCTCTTGAATGGATAGATGTATTAATTGCCAAAACAAAGAATGAAAAAAATGTCGTTTGTGATTCCAAACACTATATACAACTGTAGGAAGAATAGATGTCTGATCTAACTGCTGAAATTGAAAAGTTGAAGTTGTAAATGCTATAAAATACAAAAAAGATGATTGAGTACAAACCCAAAATTAATGAATAGAAAAGATAAATCTATAGTTTGACAGTGACTGGAAAATATCAAATAAAATGTATTGAAGATCTTGATGAGGAATTTGTTTTATTTTTAAAGAAAAATCAATGAACTAAAGAAACTCATTATTTTACTAAAGTAGGAATCATAAGAAACATAAAAATGGAAAATTAGAGTTAAGAGTTCCTGCAAAGTAGACGAAAAGTTTTTTTGGAATGGAAAATAATTAGTTTGAATGATGCAACTACAATGGGGCTTGATCACAGAAATAATTAATTAATGGTTAATGTTATAACACAAGATCCCACTTAGAGAATGAATATTGATTTGGTAATGATTCTGAATCATAAAATTCAGATAACACATGGGATAACAATTGGTGAAATATTTCCACATGATAATTCAACCCATATGATATGTTATTATTGTGGAAATATGTGACACTCAAAAATATTATGTCACATATCCAAGAGCTACCAAATAGAGTAGGATCAATAAATGTGTCCATAACGAACTGATTTTTTAAAATATCATTTTATGTCCACTATTTTAGGTGTGGGATATTTGGGAACATGGTAAGATATTGTTCATCATTAATGTAGAGAAATTTTTAGAATATAATGAATGTGTTTATAATAATAAATTCAATGTAACATCAAATGAGATGAAAATTCAGAATCATTTTTTATTATGTAAAGATGAATAGGGTCCATCACACCTCAAAGAGGATAATTTTTATTAATCAGTACAGGGTATGAAGTCAAAAAAATGGAAGAAAAAGAACAACATATTTGAACAAGAAGTGGTTTCATATATTTATTTTAAATCATTAGTTTACAGTATAATATGAATTATTAATAATTGATGCACCACTCAAATGATAGGTAATAAATATATGGTGACCATAATCATTTAATATAAGGAATGAATCATATTATTTAGAAATAATGTTGTCTTGGATATTTTTGGCATGAAAAAATCCATGTTTGGGAAAAATGATATTTTACATAATGATGTCTTAGTTATTGAAGTTCTCAGTCATAAATTACTTGGTGTTAGTCAAATTTGCAACTTAAGACATTCCGTTAAACATTTAATGAATTTTTGTGTCATCAAGGAAAAATTTATTGTGTTTAATTTTCTAAAAGAAAGTGTGTGAAAGGAAATTTATACCTTTTTAGTGTGGATGAAGATATTTGTTTTCTGTCTAAGGAAGAAGAAAACATGTTTTGACATAAATATCTTATACACATGAGTAAAACATCCTTGGAAAATCGGGTGAAATATGATGGTACTCAAGATATCCCTATATAATCATGTGAATGTACCCATACATGTGATGCCTTTAAATAAAGTAATATCATTAAAAAGACATATAAGGAAAAAGAAAAAATGTTGACATGATTTCTTGAGTTGGTTAATATTTATGTGTGTGGATCAATTTCACCAATATCTATTGAAGAGATGAGATTATATGTTCTCTTTATTGATGAATTTAGCAGAATGGTGCAGTATCAATCATCACATTGATGTTTGAGTTGTTTAGATACATTGAAAATATCTATAGTAATATGTAAATATTCTAGGTCAGAAAAAATAGATTATTTGAAAAAATAATGGAACCAAGTTCATGAATATCATATTATAGTATTATGTCTAGAAACATGGTATAAGGGTCCATGTTTTAGAAGTAAAAACTCCACATCAAAATGTAGTTGTGGAAAGAATAAATCAAATTATCAATAATATGGATACATAAATTCTCATTTTCAAAATCCTACATGAGATATTTTGGAAAGAAGAAATGATGACATAAATCTACACATTAAACAGATCTTTATTATGTCAGAAATAATAAAAAACTCTATATGATCTATGGTATGGGAAGAATCCAATTCTATAGTATATTCGAGTCTTCAAAAGTAAGTGTTTCATTATTAATAACGATAAATACAAGATGATAGTATCTCTTTAAGATGAAGGGATATTGATTGGTTACATAATGAAAATCAATTCATCAATAATCATTACATATGATTTTTTGTTTTATATATTTTAACTATAGTAGAAAATTTGGAAAATCATTAACAATAAATGATCTTTCTCTGTAGGACAGTGATGAAAATATCAGAAAATCAGGGAAATTTTTGGTTCCTTAGGTAATTTTAGACGAAGATATGGATAATAAAAAGGATAATAATAATTCTATATTCATATAATGATATAAGAGAATATCTGAAATTGTTATGTAGAACCTAATTGGGGATCTTATAGCACCAGTGCAGATGAGGAGGATGAAGACACTACAAAAAGAATCTTACTTATCATAGGTAAAGCCAAAATGTTTGGATGATGTAATTGGAGATAATAATTGGGTCCATGTTATGAATGATGGCAGCAATCAAATTGTAATGAATCAGACCTATGATATTGTTTTGAGACCAACAAACAACAATGTCATTAAGACTAAAATGGTATTTTTTAACAAGATGAATAAAGATGGTGTTGTGATTCGAATAAAAGAATGTCTTATGTGCAGAGGATACTCTCATATATAGGGTATCAATGGTGATTAAATATTTTCAAATGTTTCAAACCTATAGACAGTTAGATTATTCATGTAAATATCTTTGTAAATAACGTTCAATTTTTTCTAAAAGGATGAAAACTCAGTATTTGTGAATAGGGTTTTGTAAGAACATGTATGTATTGAGAAGCAAGATGGTTTTCTCATTAATGAAGATGAGAAAAAAAATTATGTCTAAGAATTCTCTATATGGGTTCGATAAAGCACCAAAGGTATGGGATTGAAGACCATATCAATTTCTGAAAAATCATGGTTTCCAGTGTGGTGGAGTTGATTACAATTTATATGTCAACCATGATTGTAATCAAATGATGAAGTTGCATTTATATGTCAATGAGATTATATTTAGTTGATAAAATGACTCTTAATGCATGAAATTCATAGAATTCATGATAAGTGGACTAGAAATATCGATAATCCATGAATTTACATGTTTCTAGGGTTTAAAGGTGACACAAGGAGAGAGTGTCACATTCATTTATCAATCAAAATATTCACATGGGGTTCTAAAAAAATATGGAATGGATAATTACATGGATATCAAAACTCTATGGGAATCCCAAATGAATATGTCATGGGATGATGAAGGATATTTAGTCAATATCACATGATAAAGGTAAATAATATGCATTCCACCATACGTGACTATGAAACAACCTGATATTATTTTTTCCACATTCCAAGAAGAAAGATATCAATGTAATACCAAAGAAACCCAAATTTTTGAAGTAAAAAAATGATACATCATTATATCAATGGAATATTGAATTAATGATTGATGTATAATGAAAAATGTCAGTAAGATTTATTAGGATACACAGATGAAGAATGGGCTGGTTTAGTAGTTGATATAAAATAACAATAAGGTGGTGCATTATATCTTGGTGGATTTTGTATTTCATTGCTAAGAAAGATAAAATATTTCATTTTATTAAGCACCAAAGAACATAAATATATTTGAACTACTCATGAATATATGCAGTTATTGTGGATGAAGTAGTAACATGAGGATATTGGATTTGAAGTGAAGTCTCTGGTCAAAATCCATTATGTTATTAACGTGATATAAATCATAGAAAAAAATATAATCCATCAGTCATTTTCAAATAAAATTGAAATCAAGTATCATTTTATCAAGGAGAAATTATAGAATGGGATTTCCAATATGGATTATATTCCATGAGAATTACAGTTTTGAATCATTCTAACAAAGTCCTTACCCAAAGAAGCATTTGAAATGCATCCACATTCTCTGGGTGTTCAGTCGAATCCCTACACTTGAAATGTTTTGGATTGGGAACCCTCATGTGGAATGATGTGCTTTCACTTTATGTGATAATATATTTCCATTATCCCATTGATGAACAAATAGGAATGGTCGTCTGTTTCATTAACAAAGGTGATGAAATTATATCTTTTAAATGGGAGAAAATGTCTTCATAAAGACATGGGGAGATCCGTTTAGGTGAAGCAGTTAGATATGGGGAGTTGAAGCTGTTAGAAAGAGAAGTAAAATAGGGGGAGTATTAAATAAGATGATTCTATAAGTGATTGATCAATTATTATATACAATTATATTTTTGGTTTATTATTAAAGAAGGTGAATGGTTTTGAAATGAAATGAAGTGATTCACTAATAAGCTTATCATATTACTCCTGTTTCTCATTCCGAGCATGGCTCAAGAGGTCTTATAGTATGTGTAGAGTATGTACATGATTGATCTCTTATTTTCATTAAGTAATTCTGGATTAAGAGGGAATGATCTTTAACGATGTATTAAAATGTGAAGAGTTATCAACAAACCCAAAGGATGATATTGTTGGAGAAATATCCATCACGGAATATCTTTGGTTTATTTAGTGTGATTATTTTTATTGACAAATCTATATGACTGGGAATATATATGGATTTTGTTTTCCAATGTATATTTTTATGGCAGTGCATTTTCCCAGTGTTTTCAAACTTATGGACATCAAAATCAAGAGTTTTGTTTTGGGAGAAGGAAGATTTTCTACGTAGGATCTAACATAACGTGGACCAGAATGCACAATTTGCGAACTGTAAAAGTTGGTAGGCATAAAATGTTGGAAAAAGGTTCTGCAGAAGGTGTGCGGATCATGGGGAATAATGATTTGAATAAAGGAATGCAGTTCATTTAAAGAAAACAGTTCATGGAAGGAAAATAGTTTTTTTGGATGGTCATAGTTTAAGGATGAAAAATAGATCATGGAAGGAAAATATTCCATGTTGAGGCTTGCAGTTCCTAAAAGTATAATTATTCATGGAAGAGAAATGGTTTTCAGGGGTATCTAATTTAATATAAGGAAAATAGTTCGGGGAAGGAAAACAATACGCAGTAGATGAACAATATGGGGGAGAATCACAATATGTGGGATATGCATAGTATATGGGAGATGTATTGTACACAGTGAACTATTAACGCATTGAAAAAATATTTAAAAATGATTATAGAGATTTTAATCTCTATTGTTATATATAAGGAGTACTAATCCCATCATTACAACGAGATAATTTTATTAGAGAAAATCATCACTTCCAGAAGAAACTCAGTTAAGTCTGAAAGAAGTATGCGATGATTCCATGAAGGGTAAATTGGTTCACAAGAACATATCACAAATAAGGTGATGGTTCATATAATTGGTGACATTTAACAAAATAAACATTCTATGGATGAATAAGTCTATGACAGATGTAATTATGTAGTAGTAGAGGCAGTAATAGTACATGGTACATGGAAGTGGTACATAGACGCGGTCCATAGTGGTGGTATGCAGAGGTGGTATGTGAACGTAGTACTTGTAGGTGGTACACATAGGCGGTGTGTATAATTAATGATAGTCTATATAATCATAGGTAGTCTACAAAGTAGAGTTGATATGTGGAGCACAAATTGTAAGTTTTATAACACAGTTCACGGAGGAAGCATATTGTTTGTGAAGGGACATAAAATGCTTTTGAAAGAAATCTCTGTTAACTAACAGTACACCAAAAAGATAATTTAACCTACATTTCAAAAAGTTACTTCCATTGAGAATCTATCTTTAGTTGAAGATGTTTTCATTCTTGGAATGTAGGTACCTAAAATCCTATAAAATATGTGTATAACCATTCCAGGAGCAGTGAGCGAAGGAAGAGGAAGACAATAATCTTTTCCACTATTAGTGATCCTGAGAAAAATACATTGTGAGTTACCCTTGAGAATGTATTGAGAAGACCCTAAATCTTGTATATGTTGTGATCATGGACATAGAAGCGATCGAGACCGAACCTTTTAATTTTACAGGGAGCCTTAGTGGGTTTGGTACATTTGTACAATGTTGTTTTATGCTCCATGGATGTATCATAGGGAGGGTGAACCATGTAAAATTGATGTGTATCATGCATGATTTAAATTTTTTTCACATAATGCAGTATAAAATAGAGGAAACAAAATTTTGATTAATAATGCAACAAGCTCTGAAGGGGAAGAGTTTTAATCTATCATACCCTGACCACCCCAACTCAGGATATTTAACATAACATGGATAACACATAAATATCATTTTTCGTAGGTTTTCTCAAAAAAATAATTATGTAACTTATTTTTTTTAATTTTTTTGGATTTATCCTAGAATCTATTATTGGTCTCCTAGTAGTCTCCCGTGGTTAGTTAGTCACAATTCTAATGGGTCGAGGATTCATGTAAACCAAGAAAATTTTTATTCAAACCCAAAATATATTTTTATAAATAAATTTATATGTTTTAAAAAAACTATTTATTATTGTTGGGAATGATTTAGGTGGTCAAGGTGGTGGGATCTTCTTGGGTGGCTTTTGATGATCATTGGTGGTGGTGTTAGGCGAAGACATAAAAAATAAATATAACATCCAAGTGATTTAGGTGGACTTATTAAGAGAAATATGAATTTCATATATGATGCACATGATGAATATGATGTTTTTCACAATACTGAAGGAATTTTAATGTTTAATTTTATTTATTTATTTATTAATTAATTTCTATATTAAATTTGAATGCCCAGAATATAACAAAGTTGAAATTCCACTCAGGCCTTCTAGAATATGTTTTTTCCAATGTCTTCATTTAATATGGGTATGAATAATGAATTTAATTGAATTTTTTGGAACCTAGAGATGGTAGATATTTAATAATATGAATTTAAATTTTTTTATAGTGGTCCTAATTATGGTATTGTTGACCATCCATGAAGAGGAAGGTGATGAGATTATACCATTTATTCATAGTGGGTCAAATAATGACCATGGGTTAGGTTAGTGACTTTCTTGAGTGACCATTGAGTATAAGTGGTGCCTTATTACATTTAGTCAATGTAATTCCTCTAAGGTATACCATTGGTAGACTAGATGTAATTATATGAATTTAGATTAGGAAGGGATGCACTAAAAACGAGTGGATGGTTTTGATCCTAAATTGTTTTTTTTAATTGGGACCAGAGATATGATTATCTTGATATGATATGACCTATGTAACCTTATTTGGTTCCTTAAGAATTTTCTAATTATGAGTGGATGGTTTGTATTATTATTATAATTTTGATTTTGGTGTTAGATATCTCTAAAACTCTTATTCCTGTCTATTTATAAAATATAATTCTAGACACAATTTTGGTTATTTAGAATAGATAGAAAATACCATGGATGTGGTTGGGATGTGTTTTGGAATAAACCCTTCTGGTCGTTAGGATAAATTATAAATAATACTATTTAAAAGGAGGTCTTGGAATCTAAAAAACAATTTCATGGGGCAGTCTGTGATAAATAAAGGGAAAACACCCGTAGTGGATAGATAATGATACTTTTTGGAAAAATACTTAATATGGGATGTTAGTGATACATAATATAAAAAATAAAAGACATGGTATTTTGGAAAACATGATAAATTAATATAATTAAATGGTGTTCTATTATACAATATCATAAAAACTGTTAATTTTTTGTTAGTGATTCCTAATTTGAAAACACGCATAATATGTATTCTATAATATGTCTTAAGAAAAAACATATAATGGTGTTATATAATTTCTATAAATAAAAATACCCTTGACCGGTCCTTCATACATGATCTAAGTGCAATGTGAGGCGACTCTCAATTTTGGAAGGATCAATAATCATGATGTTCATAGTGAAACCACCACACTAGAAGAAGTAGGTAAAAATGATTAGGTTCACATACCTAGGGATTAACACCAGGTACAGGTTCCAAGGGTTTACATATTCCCCTAGGATATGTTAAGAGTATTTATAGAATCATAACAAATATTGTGTTTTTAGGGGGTTATTTATTTATTTTTATACTATATTATTATATTTTATGATGGAATTTCATATAGATATATCATTGCATTGTTTTTTAGGACTATTCAATGAAATTTCATTACTGGGATTCATACTAAAATTATTATTTGGCCTCTATTGAACTTGCATTTCTTAGATGAAATAATGTGTGTTGGATATTAGTTGGGATGAATCATGATGATTTCATTATTGGTATATACAATCTATTATAATATTAGGAGTTCACAATGAGTCCATGATTCGGTACTTTTATTGAGTATCATGTATTTGTATTTATGTAATTTATTATGCTATTCACTTTTATCATTACATGTCATTGGACATGTTCGTGCTCAACCATGTATTATTGTATGTCTATATATTATTTTCATTATTATGTTCAACTGAATTATCATTCTTGTATTATTTTATGTGTATGATTTTTGTTCATGTATTTTTGATAGTGCACCATGATACATGATGAATACAATTCCCAAATTACCTTTATTGACCCCCACTTTTTGTTTTTATTCACTGGTGTCTAAGAAGGCATGCTTGAGTTCCTCTAGGTAACCAATCTAGATGTTTTTCATATAGATATATGATGGTACATTATAAAGTGGTATCAAAAGTGGGTAATTTATTTATCTATGTATTGTTTGTTAGAAAATAGATATATGAATGTGTTGGAGATTGTGGTGGATATCAGGTTGGCACATCCTAAACACATATTTTAGTATGAATCCAGGGTTTTATAGATATATGATGGTACATTATGGTGTTCTTGTGTTTAACTTCCAACATTCTGGTTTTCACATGAAATATTAGATTGTTTTTGTTTGATTAAAATCACATATGATAATTTCCTAGCAGTTTAATTTGTCACCGACATCTCATATAGTTTTTTCATATGTAATTACATAGAGGCATTATACTCAGATGGAATGGCATGTATGTCATTCCAATTACCTATAGAGGTCAGGTGGATTCTATGGAATAGTGATTTATGGAGGCAATGATGGGGATTTCTCTCCAATGTGGGATATGTTGTGACCCTATTGGTCATGGTTATGTTTGAATGGATTCTAATAAACACTATATAGTTTTTTTGAATTCTAATTCATTTATATAATGTGTCAGTAACAACCTATTTGTAATTTCCCATATATCATGGATCAAAATTCAACATATTCATGTTACTAATTATATTTACATAGACATAGAATATCTATATTTATTTCTTAGTATGGAAGTGATTTTTTTTAATTTTTTATTGCTGATGGATAATTCAAATATGTAAATTATTGAGTGAATTAGATCCATTTTGTGATGATATGTTGATATTTGACAATTATTAATGGTTTTTATGAACATGAGTTTCTATTACATGGAAACTTTTTTGTTTTGTGATAGTGAATCGTTACCATGAGTTATGACATTTACATGGGTAATTTTCTTGGTGGGAGGTCATAATAACCATGTGATATGATTTTCCTGGAGTGAATTGAAACATAATGATATGTGAGGTCATCTTATTAGAGGTATTAGCTTTTATTTGTGGGTTCTTTTATTGTTGATGAATATGTAGGTTCATAATGTATTATATTGTTGAATGATATATGATATTATGTTTGTGTAGTTTAAATAGAGATTTCCAAATCATATAATACATTACACCCTTAGTTCTAATACATTTGGATTCCTGATTGTTTTTGCGGGGAGATATTTATGGTGTATGACCCTGTTGAATCTAGATTCTATTTTCCCATATGATTAGAGAATATATAGATTAAAATGAAATGCTCTGATTATTGGGTATGTAAAAATTTTCAGTTTTCATTTGCATTGTTGAAACATCGTCGTCCAATATGATAAACTTTTTGAATCCATTACTAAACATGGTTAGTGCATTAGTATATTTTATTGGTTATTAAATTACTCCGGTTTTTTGGGGACTTTTTGATTTCTATGGGAATCAAATAATTTTCCATATTTATTCAGTGATATATGGATGTGTGTCTACATTATCAATTTGTAATCATGCACCCATTTCATCATGAACGATGCCTCAATGTTGGGATCAGTGATTGGTTATAGAGGGATGAGGTATTTTATTCTATAATAATTTATTGGTATTAGTTAATCAATGAGAATTATGAAATTTGATGTTCCATGGGTCAGGGTGGTTTGTAATTTTATATAATTTATTAGCATAGTAGATTCAACACATGTGTAATGGTATGTGTTTCCTAGGAATAAATGAGTGTATCATGTGATGGGGGATAAGAATGAAAATTTTAATTTATCAAGTGACATTCTAGAGGAATTATATTACTGAAACCATATTATAGGGATTTCTTTATATATATTTAGTAGGAATTAAAAACTTTTAATGTTTCTATGATCGCGAAATTGGTAGTGGGTTGATGTGATCATTAGGTGATCACTCATGCGTGAGATTACCAAATAGAGGTATTTTGTTCTATAATGAATGAAGTAAGGGACATATAGGTCAGACATATAATCTAGTGATATAAATATTTGCAAATTTTTAAGGTTTTGAGATTCATATTGGGAAAATTAGCATGACCCATGTGCTTGATGGATAGTGATTCCATGAAAGCACCCATTGGTTGGTATTTTAGTTTTTGATTCCCTTGTGATAATGGATATGAATTTATTCATATTATCTAAAACAAATGACTATGTGTTTGGTTATGAAACAAGGTGAATTTTGAGCATGGGAACCAATAATTTTGATGTGTTATGACACAAACTATTTTCGATATGGGTTATGTTGATGATAATTTACGATTTCTCTACTATTATTTACCGATAATTATTTTATCTATGAAATTTATAATAGAGTAATGAACATGATTCCAGGTGATATGTTGACGATTTCACGAGGCCTTTATAAGTAAAGGAATATTGTTTGGGTTCTTTGGTTGATGCATTAAATTTATATTTATTTAGATGAGTTATTCGTAATATGATTTATTTTGTTCCAATGTATAATTATATGTGATGTTATAAAAAATGAATGAGAAACATTATATTAGGTAATAATATTATGTTCCAAAAATTGGTCTATATTTTTTAAGATATAATATATTTTTAATTTTTTCTTCGAAATTTGTGGTCATAACCATTTTTACATAGAAAAGTGGTGCGAAATCTATTATCAATGTTTAATTATTGGTCTTGTGTGTATTCAAGTGTGGTGATCTAGAAACCATATAGAGTAGGTTAATGGACTATTGTGATGATATATTGATTTTAAAATACAATGTAATGTGGAATCATTTATCTTAAGTGGCCTCTATAAGTTATGTTGTATGGTGGTGAAATACATGTTCATGGAATTTATTTACACATGATTCCATTTTTGTTTAATTATATATAGTATGAGGAAAGGGTTATAAAAAATTTTCATGAAATAATGGGTGGGGAATCATGTTTCAAATGGTTAAGAACCTTTAATAAAAAATGTTTATTGGAAGAACATTATAAATATGTTAATGTAACAATTTGGTTTAAGGGATAATTTTCTATTGTGTGTGGTCCGTATGTATAGTTAGAAAACCATTGGTACTTATTATGAATGACATGTCTTATGGTGTGGATATTGTGATGTCCAATGTCCATACGGTCCTAAAAAATACAATAGGATTTTGAATTTTTTATATTGGATTATGTGTTCATATTTCTAGAAATAATTTGTCATTGAATTTTAGATGATTGAATTACTCAAAAGAGTTATTTTAGGCTTGGAATGGATCTATGGAGGTGCCTCAAGGGATTTGAGGATCCGTGGGAGTGGAAGGGTGGTTTATTCCATTAAAAGTATTGGAAAATCAGAATCAATTATGGGGGAATTTTAGTTGGAATAATGAAAATTGTCCAACCTAACGTTTTATAAGGAATTTTTTCCATCTTATCAACATTTTTTTGTGTGTTTATCGGGGATACCTAAACCATTTTATCTATCTTTCCCCTTACATTAGGTGAATTTAATGGGATATTTTTCATAAATTCAGAACATTTTTTTTATTTTTTAGTCATATATAAATACTCTTACATTATTTCAACAACACTTAAATCAACATAACATAGTTTTGGTTTTTAATTAAATTATAGAATGATTGAATTTAAATATTTGGATATTTTTCATATGATGAGTATTTCCTAAGACACGATTTTAACCGGGATTCTCAACATCATGGTTTTTAACTATTAATATTTTATATATTTTTTTACTGAAATCATTAATTAATTAATTATGATTTGTGTTCTATGTTATATTTATGTCACAAGTGATGTTTTTAGGGGTTGTGTGTTGGCCTCCCATTGATAGTTGATCAATATTATAGCATGATGAGCTTTATTAGGCATACTTTTATATGTTTTTATTAACTCATGTTTGTTTAATTTATTATTTATATATATTATAATAAATTAAGATTTATTTTTTATTGTTTTATAGTTTATAGATAAAACAACTGGTAGGGGTGGGTCTTAGAAAGACTTGGCCGATCTTCCGGTCCAACACTTTGAAAATAAATATGGTTTCAAATTAATGTTGGTTTTCATTTTATGAGACACAAGGATTTTATATATATTTTTGATATAAAATGAATGTGTGTTCATGATTATAAGGATGTTTTCATAAATAATTTAATTTTTTAATGATCAATTTCATTGTTAATTGCATTAACATTTCCTAAATAGAAAAATATTCCCAAACCATGTTTGGTCTTGTTAATAAGACTTATGCTGTGGTTTTTGATGATTGAGGTCCTGAATATTGACTACCATGGGATGTTACGAACCTTTTATGTGGTATATATTGAATAATATGAAACTTAATCATGATTAGAGTCCCTAGTGTATGTTCATTTGGCCTTCATGGGGGTGGAAGGTGATGAGTTATTACTAGTTGTCCACAGTGGTCCATAACAAGAACATGTGTTATGTGGGTTACTAAAATTGAGAACTCATAGAGTTTTAGGGTGAACATAATATGTATATTTTGTTTTCCTCCTATAATTCATACCCTGGTTTTCATATGTGGTCATTCCATGATAATTTCGTTTTGAAAAATTTATTGGATTGATTTTATAGATTTTTAACATAGCATGTGTATCCCTAATGGGATAACCGAGGTTGGGTTCCCCATATGCTTTAGGAAATATGGTGCCTTATTTTTTTGTGCTGATACATATATGGACCTCAGTGGATTATTATGTATATTTTTTAATTCTTATAAAGTGTTTAGGAATTTAGTAAACCCTTATTCCTTTCATTTTTCAAAATTTTATAATAGCTTACATATGGGAGATGATGACCATTGTAGAATTTTCATTGGAGGATGTTATGACATGTTTTTGGAATATTCCATTTATGATTTATTTATAACTTATAATGAGAAATCCCATACAGCAGGATAGTGATACTAATGAAAATGAGTAGGGTTTCATATGATACATGATGTGAAAACACCATTTTGATGTGGTTTCTGATTCACAATGAGAGAAAACTGTATGTGGTGTATTTTTATGTTGGGAAAAAACCAAGAAGGCTTTTATTTTTTGTATTTGTTAAGAAAATGCCCATATGTTCTGGTTTATGATACCTGATCATAAAACACCCATAGTGTTGGTCTGTGATACTCGATGAGAAAATAACCATATAGATTACTCCATCACACTATATGATGAAACACATATATGGGTGGTATGTGATGCTTATATGAAATAAACCTGCATGATTTTTGTGTACAACATTATTATATGTCATGATGTGGTTTTTTACATTAGTTTGCATGGATTTTATAACATGATCATAGACATCCCAACACTAGATAAATATGTTCTGGTCCATTTGTGCCACATACATAAGAATATAATCATATTATTGTTTCCAATATATTAATGGTAAAATTGTGAGTTTATGGTTTTTAGAATAATCCATTTGGCATACTTAGAGTAATTATGGTTTAGGTCTAATGAAGTTCGTTTTAGTAGATATATATATATATATTTATTTATTTATATACCATATTTTTCTATATTATCAAAACATGTCATGTTTATGTATCACTAAATTACCATTATGTATGGCATCATGTTAGTTATTCCCTTCATGGGTTTTTTCCGATATTCTTCTCAACATTCAATTACATTGGGGAACTCCAGTAGACATCATTTTTTGTAGGTTCGGGTTACTGTGACTCCAAGGTATTTCAGAATTATTTTGTAGAAGCCATGATTTTATAATGAGTTAAACATGTGGTAAATCATGGGGACTATTGTAGAACCTCATGTGCTTTTATTTTATTATTTATTTATTTTCATTTGTTTTTTTATATTGTTTGAGCCCAATGGGAAATCATCATTATTTTCTTATATGGATTCTTTTCATTTATTAACATTATTATAATTCTTATAATTAATATTACTTGGATTTTTAACAATCATGATAATTATTTTATTATTCCACACACCAATATAAGGGATATGCCTTCTCCATGATTCCTACATAGACACATGTGACTAGTAAAAATCCTCTTACATTCAATGAGGAGTCCATGAGGTCATGTGGTGAATTTATGTTGTTATTGTTCATATTGATACATTTCATGATAATAAAAATGTTATAATATGTGATTTTGTTTGTTTTAGAATTTAAAACAAGTAATACATGATATATAATAATTTTTGGTATCGAATGATTGATATCTGGTCAAGTTTTCAGAAATTCCTATTTTGGTGTGATGTTTGGGATTCAATAGAATTTATTTTTTTGGGTATTCTATATTATGCTTGCATAATTTTCACCTTAGATGTTCTGTATAGAATTTTATATTGATAATTACCTATTTTAGTTTTGGTTCTTTTTCAATTTGAATAAATCCAATTATTGCTTTTTTCGCTTAGACCATATGGAAAATATGTGAATGAATGCGTCCTTATTAGAACTTAGATATTCAAATTTCATATAGGATTGTTATATTATTAATTTCCTAGAATATAAGGGCCCAATTGATTAATGTGTCATCAAATAGTTATATTTGTTTATAATATAATAACATGGTGGAATTATACTCACCTAGAAATAAAATTATGTACATATCATACTAATAACAGTTTATGTGGATTCTATATAGAGTTGATTGATGGGGATAACTACAATGATATATCAACTATGCGGGATACGCAAATACCATTATGGTGAAAATTTAGTTAAATTACATGTGATAAAACTCTAATTGGGTTTTATTATTTTTTAATGTGTTAAATATTGCTTAATTGATAATATATATGGTGTTTTACCCTAAAATCTACAATGAAATCCAACATAGCTATTCTAATGGTCATGTTTTACTTGACAATGATCCTCTAGGAAAATTTCACTTATCATTGAAATCATAACCATTGATTGTATTAATATAAATGGGTCTAGTGTTGTGCTTGTATACATAATAGAATATGATCTCATGATTATGGTTGAGTTGAATCATCACCTCATATTATATGTATTTGAGACCCGGAAGTGGATTTTTAGGATGAGAGTTTCCTTGGTATAGTACATTGTGTGTTTTTAGATTGTGATATTATTCCATGAGTTATGAATTATATGTGGGATAATGTTTTGGTCCATGTTAGATACCCATTTCACCATTTAGACATGACTTCAACTATATTGATTAGGTGACTAGTGATATGTAAGGGTAACCTGAATATGTGTTATCCAGGATTTGGGAGTGACTTACAGAGAAAATCATGAGTAGGTTGTTTTCATATGATATTTATGTTTGGTAGGTACTACCATGTATGTGGGGAGGATGTCAAGATTCAGGGAACTTCTCTAGTTGATCGTTTTTTAATTCATTTTATTTGATTCTAGTTTCAATGGGTATGAAATAAGAGGTAAGTGACCCTATTGACTTTGGATATGATTTAGTAGTACATGAAAAGAATGAGTACACACATGTAAAATGGGAATATGTTTGGTTGAAGCTAAACATTAAGGTTGTAACAACATGGAAGAAACTATGATTTTTTTGAGAGCATTTAGAAATGTTATTTTTTTAATATATTGAGAACTAATAGATACCCTTGGATATGGAAGGACTCTTGATGATGTGAATTCATGTGATTTAAAAGGGATTGAAACAATTTCTCAACAAAGTGTATGTTTTTCTACTATTTATAAAAGAGATCATGCAAAAAATGTAGTCATAAATGGAGACTGACATTTTATTATTAGTGATATATTATATGTTTTCTGAGGAACATTTTTCTTTATTAATACAACATTCAACGTTTCCAGAGGAGATTGATCAAATGATAAGTTCCCTGGGCATCGTTTATTTGTAAATGGATTGTCTCTAGAAGCATATAATATCAAATACATATATATATAGGAAACTATATACCTAGTTTAAATTAGAGTTTTAGATGAATATTAACCCATATGTGACATTTTAATCCATTGGATATCTATTTTGACGGTTGATATAATAGAATCAATATTTTGGGGTGTCATTAATAATTTATTAGAGGGTGAGACCGATGATTTTAAATAATTTCAATGGATACATTAGATGAAGTCTCAATGAACTATGAATGGGTTCTGGGGGACAATTTTTTTAGGGCACATGATCATGTGTGAGATGGAAATGTTTAGATTTAGGGTTCCATGACAAAAAATATTTTGTACATAAATATCAAAAATTTGATCTAGTGATGCAATGAAAATGACACTCAAATGATGGTGAGTATAGTATCTTTCAATGTTAATGATAAAAAGGATTGAAGGACTAGGGGAGTGTGAATCCTTCCATTTAATATTATTTTTTGGAATGATGTTGGTGAAAAACAATTTCAGAATTGAGTCGGATTCCTTAGAGAATACCAAGATTGACTTTAGTTGTGAATTTGAGGGAAGTTAGAGAATGGGTATGCATCATAAGAAGACATATGAATTTCCAAATATGTTTTATCATTGGTGTAAATGTTCTTGGGTAGAACTGTGAAGATTGTTTGGACGGATCAATGTCGTGTCTCGTGAATTTAATAAAATTTGTGTACATGCATTAGTTACCAGGTTCAAATGACCCCAAGATGACCTCGAAAGTAAAGGTATCATGGTTAGGTTCTTCTGGGGATGAATTAGCTTATATAATTGAGTATTTTTAGAAGATTAATATAGTAAATGCTTGACGTGTGTTTTTTTTTCAATGGGAATACCCCTTATTTATTATTTTATATTAAAATAGAAAAAATTGTAGTCAATTCTGTATTTTTTAAACTAACACCTCTATGAACTGGAATATTCAGTTTTTCACCACCACCTATCATTACTACAAATAATTTCAATATTTATGATTCAATATTTTATGAAATATATTTGCTACTATGAAGAGATAAATTATAAACCACCTTCTTTCCATATCATTCATCGATAATTGAAAAACATTATCAAACCATTTTTCATACAACCCCCTCAAAGAAGTGGTGCAACTAATATTAAATTTACTATATGTATATATAATTCCATTATTAATGTAACACCCCAACTACAGAATCCCAGAGCCATTTCATTATTTTAAAACACTAACATGATCACAAGAGATCAAGTCCCGAAGGACCGATTAGTTTAGCAGTTTTGGAAAATAGATTTCATACAAGAATGTTACATTAATCATTCTAACATGAAACAAAACATAAATAATCCATTTAGAACACCATTATTACATTTTCATAACCCTGAATATCAATCATTATTCACTTCTTAGAATCCTGGTAAAAAAAACAAAAGAAAATTGTAATCTTATATGCTCAGTAAGGGTAAATAATTTAGCGAAAGCTATAAAATATTTTTGGCAATATGTGTAATAAAAAAAGAATTTTAATCGTAATATTTAACATAATATAGATAAAATAAATCAAAAATTTCTATATAAACATGAACAAGGATATTATACTAATTGAATAATTACATGTAATAACTAATTTCATAATGAGGGAATGCATAATGTCAAACATCATAACTACTTAATCAAGGCCTCATGCCAAGACTACAAATAAATTTTATTCAAGGCCCTGTTCCAAGACACATATTTTTCTCATGAGACCTACTGATGCATCAAGGGTTTATAGTTATCTCTCTCCATCACTAACTAAGTCGAATGCATTTCTCATATGAAAAGGGGGAAACATAACAAACAAATTTATATTAAAAACAGCATAAGAAATGATAATACTTTAACCATAAATCATGAATGGTATAAAAATATCACCTCCATGATCAAATATATAACAACTCATTCAATATAATATAGAATACTTTATTATAATAAATCAACTTCAATCAAGAATAGTATCTAGTATAGGATATTGACATAGTTTAAAATGATCATTAAACCTCTTTTAGAGAAATATATATTTCTTTGTGAAATCATTTAAAATTCACACATTTATAAAGGAATTTATTTGAATGTTATTTTTGAATCAATGTTTCCTATAACACTTTGAATCTTTTGAAATGAATTATCATTTTAAAACATTTATGTTCATATAAATAAATCCTTAAACCCATTTTGAAAACATGGGCATTAATGAGAAATTTTTAGATGAATAAATATTTAAAACATTTAAAATGATGTTTTCTTTAAATAGTTCCATTAAAAGAATCACTTTTAAAGCACTTTATGAAACATGTAAATGGATAATAAATATTTCCTAGTATAAACTTACACATAAAAAATCTTGTATAATAATGAGATTGAGGAATTAACCTTTACATTTTAATTTCATTTTGTCATGGGTACATTTATCCTATTGTATAATGACCATAGTATGTTATTAAATTATATTAGAAACATATAAATATTTATTATATCATACCTGATTAATTTATGAATCTATACTATACATTTAATTTTAATTTCCTTGTTAAGTTAACATTTTAGGTAACAATCGTTTTCTTTATCATAAGTGTTGTAACTTGTTATTTTTTATCGCATCAGTTATATCATGATTTAATTGATAATAGAATATTAAACATTATTTATATATCCTATATATTCAGAATATAAATATTTTTAATTGATATAAAAATGAAATGTAATACACCATTTATGTATACAGTAGGCTGTACATATGCATTAATGTCGTTTCCGTTTTCATATCGTATTCAACGGAAGTAAGTGAATGAGATATTTGTAAAAACATATAAATATAAATATATTTATTTAAATATATTGTAGAATTATTACTTCATATATTACATACTTATTAATAATATATATATTTATAATCATCGTTTAATGGTGAATGTGGAAATGAATCGCATCGCATCATGGAGATGGTAAGTCATACGTACGCACGAGTGAAGATATGATTCTATTGATGGTGAAATAATTTGTAATTGGTTGGTATATTATATATAAAGAATAATTAACATGTTATATTTATTTTTTACAAAATTTATATTCATTATTATACCCATCCAATAATTATGTGTTGAATAACAAACTACACCACAACGTGGATTTGGTAAATCGTACATACGCATGTTTGGTGACTTTGTCATTCATAGGATAGATACAATAATGAATATGGTTTTAACATATTTATAATAACATTTCAGTATGTATAAGGTACTGGATGTGTTATTTTTGTTCAAAAACAACAAAGAAAGAGGATGTGGAAGAAAAAATGAACTTTGAAATATGTGATGTAGCAATTACATCTTTTTCGGGCTCTTCATTTTGATTTGAAAAAAAGGACTATTTAGGTTGCATTTATGATCAATGTATAGACTCTATGTTTAATTAAGGGTAGTTGGGTGTATATTTAAGAAGGTTTTGTCTGTGAAAAAAGTATTTGGAGGCGTGAAATTAAATGAAGTGAAATTGCACTTTTATAATAGATGTGAGTGTCACATTATTAAATGATTGAAATATTATTTTATTATAAAATATTTTGTTGTTTATAATGGAAAACAATGAATTTATTTCGAGAATATGGTGGTTATGGGTCGAAATAATATAAACCATTTGGTTTTAGACATGTTTAGGTCACCATATTAACCATATCTTTTAGATTTAACTCTTGTATAATAGTTTAACATTACCATGTCTCCTTGTATTTTTATATTATATGGTTATCAAACATAATATAAAATGACATTAGAACCTCAAGTGGCTCATTAATTAATTATATAACGTTAAATAAGTCCTTTGGATGAATAATATATTTTTTAGAGTATTGTATCAATTAATAAGGTAGTATTTGTTTTCAAAATGTATTTATGTCAATTTTGATAGTATTTAATATTTGGTTTTTGTGAAATTCATAAAAAAAATTATTACTTCGAAAAAATACATTGAATCAACCATAACATGTCATATATACCTAGAAAATTTGTGCATGGCATTAAAACTATCAAATTATACTTATTTTAATAATTACAATATCGTTTATTTGATTCTGTCATTTATGAGGAAAATATGTCATCATTATTGTGTCATAAATAAATACATTTATTTTATGTCTGAAATTTATAAATAAAATAACATGATATAGGAAATTATTTCATATTTATAATGAATATTTTTAGTAAAAAATATCACTTCTATAACAACATATAAAAATTGTTTTACTAAAAGATATATTTTTTTGTTGCATTTTCCTTAACTTTAAATTAATTTTTATAAGTGTCATTTTCACATAAAAGAGGCTCCATGGGGTCCTAAAATTGACCCAAGGATGCCCATGGTCTAACATGTATCATCCAATAGGGATAGGACACGTTTTATGGTAATTTAATTTTATTATAATATTATTTTAATAACTTATTTACCGTATTTAACCTTTATCCTTGTAAAATAATATATTTACTAATGTTACTATTCATAATGTCTATAAAAAGATAAATATATACACAATTTTTCCCAATGATTACAAATATGGAATCTATTTTTCAAAATTCAAAACACAGAATTTGTAAAAATAAATTTATAATTAACTCATGTTGTCGAAACCAAAAAGCAAGTTTTTAAGTAGTAAAAACTACCAAAACAATGACATGTGTATATATAATTTAAACGTGAAATTACATCTAATGAATTAAATTATATTAAATTATAAAAATATAATCTAATTATTATTTGAAAACACTCACATGTATAATTTAACAATATAAATTATTTTGATTTAAAAAGTTGTTTTTAATTAAAATTTAGTACTTTTCATTATTCATCATAATATGAAAGTTAACAGAAAAGTACCAAAAATTCACCGTAAGATAATATTGATATACCGAAATTGAAAATAATGTTTTTTTACCAAATTCAATTTTAAAGAGTGTCTAAAATTTATTTTATTATTTTTCACAAGAAGACATAAAAAGTAGTTCTTTAATGAAAATAGTTTTTTTAAATATTTATCTATTTTAACAAAACATATAAATTTCAATATAAATATGTTTTAATTTTGTGAAAACATTAAAAATTAAATGGGAAATATATTTGTTACTATTTATATTACAATATTTTATTGATAAATAAATATATCATTTAAATAATTATAATATTAATGTTTTGTTTCGTAGAAACTCAATCTTTCTTATAATGTAAGCCAAGACGGTACTGCCTACAATATAATATATTACATTAAAATAAAGAGATAGTGTACTATAAAATATTTTTGTGATAAAATATCTATTTCTTTAATAAATTTCATCCTCACAATTTGAAAATTTTCTTTAAAAAAATGTTTAAAAATAGAAAATACCTTTGTGAAAAACCAAACTCAAAAATAGGGTTAATAAAATTTATTCTTAATAAATGGGAAATGGAAATTAATAAGTAACCACCAAATTAGGATTTTTAATAAGAGAATATTGGTGTAGATTATAGAAACATAATTTGAGGGAAACCGTAATTTTTTATAAGGAGTGATTGAGGTCATCAATCACAAACAGGTGAATAATAAATGGAAAATTGAGGGCCTCAAATCCATAAATCTATGATGATTTTAAATAACATTGGTTAAACGGAACATAAGGTATTAAAAAAACACATTTTTTGTTTTTATATCATTTCCCTAATGATTAAGAATTAATTTTCTTAAAGAATAAGAAAACAATACTAGGCAAGTAGAGTTTCTTCCATCAACTAATTTTTACCAAAAACTAATATTTCACTCTAAAAGATAATATAACTCAAAAATTTTCAATTTATCAAAATCATATAGGGTTCTAAGAAAATCAATTTATAATTTATATAGTAGAAAATTTAATAAAAACTTCATTATACAAACTTGGAAATCATGTAGGCCAGTGGTAGGTGATGCCCCCTGATCGCCCTTTGGTTTCAGGTTCATGTCTCGCAGCATTGTCAGATGTGACCAGTTTTTGCCCGACCTCTAGTTTTCCCTTTTTATAATAATCCAAAAATAATTTTAATAAATTTTTTAACCTTAAATAATCGTATTAACTATCCAAATTAATTCATTATATCCTTTAGGCTTATCCAAAATACTTAAGTGAAATCTCACTATCCAAAATTTAGAAGGAAGGAACATAATGCACATCTCTTTTTCCACATAATTAATGTTAATACCTTCAACATGTATTCTATTAATACATGGAAACACCATTAATTACCTTAAAAAACTTATTTATTACATTCATTCTCCCTTATTCATTATAGAATAATGGATATTCTTCTTATATCAAAAGATGTTTAAACTCCAGCAATGATGGAATAAATAAAAAATTAATTAGTTTCAAGGTAGTTAAGAATATCCAATATAATTTGTACAAATTATTCATATCTTATTTTGAAATAAATGTATCAGTTTTAGAAATATATTAGGGGTAATATTTCCCCCAACCATATATTTTACAAAATGAATAACTGAAAATTGTGTCACTTTACTTGGTATCATAAAATCTCAAATCCTTAAGAAAAATGTACTGTAGTACACTCCTTATATACTTTATAAATCTAATAAATTTTACATCATTAATAAAATACTCAAGTGACACAATTATTTAATAACAATATAAGATCACTAATCAATCATCTTCATCGTTGGTGTTGTCATAACATGATTATTATCCAATAGCATCATTTTGGATAAACTTTGATGATTAGGACATTGCTTCATGTAGTGACCCAACTCCTTACAGATGAAGCATTATACATGTGAAACATTCATCATAAACTTACTATCACTAACATAGTTTCATTTTTTCAACACATATGAAAAACTCCCATTACTTGCATTCAATTCCCAGGGTGATTCTTTCAACAGTTATAAAATATGGGAAAATCCTCCTTTCCCTCCTTCCATATATACATCTTTCTCTCAACCCTCCTCTTCTTCCCTATCATCCCTACAATTCCATATGACTCAAATAATTATTTAATTATCTTATTAACACATGATAAAATTTCTTTGTATGATGAGAATTTGTGGGATACTATTTCCTTTCAAAATGTTGGATTAAAACCATGAAATATATGATCCTTCTTACCCTTTGGATCATTCATATTGTTGGAGTTCACATTCCTTCTACTGGGTACCAAATCAAAATGACAACATATACTTGGTTAAATTATATCATAATGTATAATCAGAAAATTATGAATATTATCAGCATTAATATAATATATACAGACAACTAGTCTTGTAATCATAACATCTGTTTTTTTTTTCTGAAATATTTACTCAAAAATCAATCATAATTCATTGTAATGAAAATGTGAATTATCTTATGATTTTCCCTGGGGGTGTCATAAACAAGTGCGCAGAAATTCCCTTTCTCATGAACCAGTTCCTGTTCAATTCTAACTCAAATCAGCGATTTTGGGTCTTACACATAGATATTTCTATGCTAGAGCTACCTCTACCTACTCGTATAAAGACATGTATGTGTTTCTAGTAAAATTAAAAAAATCTATACATTACCAAAATTCAAAGAAGTTCATTTATACTAATCCTCAAAATTTATCTTAGGGTAATGTTCTCTAATCAGTGTTTTTGTAAATCTAGTTTCCATTGTTTGTACTAAACTTCCAATGATACCAACCATAACACCATGGCCTGAGAAGCCCGAAGCAGGTGCATTATTTTTATATATTATCATGATCATGAGAGATAATGTCTCAAACGTCCAATTAGCATAGAATTCATGGAACGTAAATTACATACATGAATGTTACATTAGACATTATAACATAAAACAGAACATAAATAATATTTTGATAATACCATAATTTCCCAAACTTAACCATGTATATAAATCATAATACACATCTTAGAATCTTGAAAAAAAACAAAATAAAGGGGTGAGATCAGATGCCGAGTAAGGATAAATAATTTAGAGAAAGCTATAAACTTTTAATGTATGATGTATATAAAAACAATAGCCCTTTAAAAATTAACATGAAAATAATATAAAAAATAAGTCAAACATTTTCATATTAACATGCACATGGATATTCTACTAGTCAGATGATCACATGTAATAACTAATCTCATAATGAGGGAATAAATAATGCCATACATCATAACCAAATAGTCAATGCCTCGTGCCAAGACTACAAATAAAATTTTTGTTAATGCCTTGTGACAAGACTCTAATTTTTCTCATGAGACCTTCCAATGCATTAATGAGCTATAGCGAGCTTCACCCGTCACTTACTAAGTCCAATGCATTCCTATTCTGGAAAGGGTCAAACATAACATAAACATTCGTTTTAAAACTAGAAAACAAAATAATAATACATTAACCATTTACCAAGAGTGGTATAATAATATCACCTCCCTAGTCAAACATATCATAATAAATTCAATACAATATAGAATATTTTATTATAATTAATCAATCCGAGTCACGAATAATAACCAACAAATGATGTTGACATAGTTGAAAATAATAAATAAAACTTTTGGAAAAAATTGCTAATTTTTTGTGAAATCATTTAAAATATAATCATTTATAATGTATGTAATATAAAATAGATTTTAGAATCAATGTGTCACATACCACATTGAATCATTTGAATGGAATTATCATTTTAAAACATTCATATTCATATAACAAAATTCTTAAAACCATTTTGAATATTTGGATATTAATGATGAAGTTTTAGTGTAATACATATTTAAACCATTTAAAATGATGTTATAGTTAAAGAGTAAATTAAAAATAAACATGTGGAAAACTCCTTAGGAAACATGGACATGGATAATAAATATGTCCTAGTAAAAACATACACATAAACAATATCAGATAATAATGAGATTAAGGAATTAACCCTTACCTTGTACTTTCGTTTGGTTGTGGTTATGTTTAACCTCCTTTATAATGACCATAGTATGTTATTAAATTATACCAGAACCATATTAATATTTATGATATCATACCTAATTCATTTATGACTTTATATTATCTATTTAATATTTATTTACATGTTAATTTATCATTGGAGGTAATAATTGTTTTCCTTATCGTAAGTGTTTTAACATGTTATTAATTATCATATCACAATATCATGATTTAATTAATAGTAGGATATAATGAATTATTTGTATACCATAAATATTCAGAATATAAATATGTATAATATATAGACATATGAATAGAAAAACACTGTTTATGGAGACAGTAGGTCGTACGTACACATAAATGTTGTTTCCATTTTCAAATGATATAGATTAGAAGTAAGTGACTGAGATATATGTCAATATATATATATAGTTGAATAATTATGTCATATATTATATAATTATTAATAATATATATTTTTATTGTCATCGTTTAATGGTGAACGTGGAAATGAATCTCATCATGTGGTGTAGACGGAAATTCGTACGTACGCAAGAGCAACGATATCATTCTATTAATGGTGAAATATTATGTAGTTGGATGGTATATTATATATACAGAATAATTAACATGTTATATTTATTATTTAAATCAATTATAATCATTTTTATACTCATCCATATAATGATGTGTTGAATAACGAACTACACCATGACCTGGAGATTGTAAGTCATACATACGCACATATGGTGAAATTTTCATTCATAGGATGGATATAATAATGAATATGGGTGTACCATATGTATATTAACATCTTATCATGTATAATTAACCGTATGTATTAATTTTTTATGGAAACAACAAAGAAAGAGAAAGTGGATGAAGAAATGAACTTTGAAAGAGGTGATGAAGTAATTACCTCTTCATTGAGTTCTTCCATTTTATTTGAACCAAAGGGCTCATTTGGTTAGCTTTATAATAAAATTAAGGCCTTATAGTTGAATGAAGGGAACATGGGTGGATATTTGAGTAGGGGTTGTCCAAGACAAATGGCATTTTAGTTGTGAAATTAAGATAATTGGAAGTACACTTTTATAAGAGATGTTAGGGTCACTTTAGGAAAAGATTGAAATAGTTTTTTATTATAAAATCATCTTCAGTTAATAGTAGATCAATATGAATTTATTTAGATTCTAAGGTGGTTATGGGTAGACATAATTTCATCAGATAAGATTTTGACAAGTTTAGGTCACCATATTAACCTTATCTTTTAGATTTAACACTTTGTTAAATGGATTATCATTTTCCATGTCTCCTTGTATGTTTATATTATATGGTTAGTAAGAATTCTATAAAATGACAATGGAACATAAAGTTGTTCATTAATGACTTATAAAACCTTATATAAGCTCCGTTTCTGAATATTATATTTTTTTAGAGTATTAAATCACATAATAAAATTGTATTTTCTTTAAAAATTTATTTATGTCAATTTTGACACTATTTAATATTTTCATTTTTGAAACTCATAACCACTTTATTACTTTGAAAAAAATACATTTAATCAACCCTTACATTTCATATTCACCTATAAATTTATTTTATGTAATAAATACATTCATATTATATTTATTTTAATATTTATAATATCCTTTATTTGAATCCATCGTCAATAAGGAAAATATTTCATAATTAGTTTGTCATAAATAAATATATTTATTTTTTGTCTAACAATTATTAATAAAATTCCCAAAATGTTGGAAATATGTTTAACTTTATAATTAATATATATAGTCCAAATTTTCACTTCTATAAACTCATATAAAAATTGTTTTACTAAAAGATATATGTTTTTGTTACCTTTTAATTTTCATTAAATTAATTTTTATAAAGTGTCATTTTCAATTAAAAGTGGCTACATGGGGTCTCAAAATCAACGCAAGGATTCAAATGGATGTAAATAAATTAATAATTATGGTTATGACATGTGTTAGGGTAATTTAATATTGTTATAATAATACTTTTACCCTTATTTACTGGATTATCTTTTTAAACATGGTAAATAAAATATTTACTGAAATTACTATTCATAATGTCTAAAAACATGTTACCAACTAAAATTGTTTTAAAACCCTGATTCCAAATATATAATTAATTTTTTCAAATTCAAAGCACAAAATTTTTAAAAATTAATTTAAAATTTATTCCCGTTGTCAAAAACAAAAAACAACTTTTAAGAAGAAAGAACTATCAACAGATCGACATGTGTTTATGTACAATTTAGATGTGAAATTACATCCAATGACCAAAGTTACGTGAAATGATAAAAATATAATCTATTTATTCTATAAAACTACTTACATGTATAATTTATCACTATATATTATTTTGATTAAAAAACATGTTTTTAATTAAAATTAATATTTTTCACTATTCATCAAAATATGAAAGTTATTAGAAAAGTACCAGAAATTTCCTCTACGATAATTTTAAAATTTAAAAATCAAAAATGAATTCTATTTTATAAAATGATATTTTCCGTAGTTTTGAAAATTTATTTTATTAGTTTTCACTGAAGGACCTAAAAGTTTGTTCTTTTATGAAAATAGTTTTTCTAAATATATAGATATTTTAACAAAACTGATAAATTTAATTATAAATATGTTTTTTATGTGAATAAATTATAAATAACATTTAGAAGTTATTTATTACTATTCATATTACAATATTTCATTGATAAATAAATATATCAGTAAAATAATTATACTAATAATGTTTTTTTTTTCAAAAACCCAATCATGCAGATAATGTAAGCCATGTTGGTGTAGCGAGCAATATAAGCTATTAAATTACTTTAATAAGATAGAATATTATGAAATATTGTTGGGTTACAATATAAGATTATTTAATTCCATAAAAGTATATAAAAAATATAATTATTTGACTATAATAATGATTTTATTCCCATAAGTTACAAATTTGATAATAATAATTAACATTTTAAATATGGGATGTTCCTTCTTAGCTTAGTCTATCCACATACATGAAAAAATATATCAAATAACAACATTAATTTTTATGGGAACATAATTATTGAAAATATATTATATAAATAATAAAATAATTTTTTATTTTTTATGTTTTATTAACATTATTTAAAACTCTATATTATGATACAAATATTCATTTTTGTAAAATCACTAAAACATGGCCACTATGGATATAAAATATATGGTTCACAAATAAAAAATAATATAATAAATATATAAAATTTAAAAAAACATAAACTAATGTAACATGTAAGATGAATTAATTCTTAAAATTTGTATGATATTGATGAAAAACATAGAAATTGTTAAACTAGTTCAAAATGATCTAGATTACTCACACCAGATATTTAATGTACAATATTACTTATTAATATACATGTTGAGAAAAATTATAACTAACATGTTTAAAATGATTTATTATGAATAATTTATTTAATATTTTCAAAAAATGTTTTTTATATTAAATTCATGTGCTTTATAGGTTGTTAAAAAATGAGGTAAGGGTATCTTGGTTCAAAATATTCACCCATTGAGACATATATCTTATCATAATTTTTTACAAGTAATTTCATTTCAAATACCTAATGTAATAATTTTTGTCATGATCCTCTCAATATTCATGTTATTTAATGTTTCAATGGGAATCATATATTTTAGTTTTTCAAAAATGCGAACATTCTTAAAAAAGGAAAATTAAATTTTATTGAATAAAAAAAGGTTACAAAAGTTTTGTTGAATATTTTTTAGAATTATCACAATTCTAGAAAGAGAAATGTTCATTGGGTGTGTTATTTCAACAGATAAAATAAAAATTAGTGACTCCTATATCAAAAAACCCATTATCCTGGTATATTTAATCATGATATGTGCGTGTGATAATATGATTCATAGATGAATGAATATACATTAATTTTCTCAATATTAAAGTCCATTTCTATGATAAATGAATAATTTAATTTCTAATAGTATGAACAATGGTGTTGGAATCACTCTTAATCCCTAAGATGGAGTATACTCTCTTCTTTGAAATTTCCACCACATTGATAATACTAAGCCTTTTAGTATCAAGGGAGGTGGTGATACCATATGTTCCATATAATAAACTCAGTGCTTCAACATTTTCATTTCCAAAATTAACACAACAGGTAGAAACAATTGGATTTCCTCTTGATGCACCATCTGTGTTGTATTTTATCTAGATAGGAAATGGAGAAGTCCACATGGTTTCTAAGATCCCAGAAAGATGGTGATAATTATCTGTAATGAAAAAATTTTTAAACACAAAAAAACATGAAAAGTGCTATCCCAAAATACATTTTCACCATCATTCACATAGTTAAAAATAGATATTGTGTAGTCTAAAGTTAACAAAATAATATAAAAAAATCCTCATTAATCATTTTATATATACTATTCCATATATAAGAAAAAACAACATTATTGTAGAATAGAAAAAGTTTCACATCTATTATCACAGTGGCAGAAAGATGTAGGCAAGCAGATTATCCAAGATTCTGACTATCTTAGAATTGTTTTTTCCAAAAAATCTTTTATTGTTGACTATATAACAAATTTATACCCACAACCTAAGAATAGATGATCCATTTCTTCTCTAGTTTGATGAAATTGTGCACGTATAAATAAAAGACCATTACCAACACCTAGGAAAAAATCATTAGTATGTATTTTGTAATACATGAGTTTAAAAATTTAGAATTTAGATGACATAATGATATTACTTCACAAAGGCATAGCCCACATTCTGACATGTCCATTATCAACCTTTTGATAAAAACAATTTTATGAACTTATTCAATTATAGTAGGTTTTTGAAACAATAGTATCTTCACCATTCATAAAATCATAAGTCAAAACTAATTCCTTAACCTCAAAAGGGATCACATTCAAAGATATTTTCAATTGCTATTTGATTGACATACGTGTATAAAAATTATTACTATGAGATATAATGTATTTTAAAAGAATAATATCTATTAAATTATCTAAATTTTTTAAAGATGAATTGAAGTTTACTTAAATGATATAATTAAGAGTGTTTGGGGAGAAATAATTCTTGATCTTATTCCAAATTGAAGCTTACATGTAATTAAAATTTTCAAATTTATTCCATTTTAAAAACATAGATATCAAGAATTCAGGAGATTCAGACTTATCATTAATAAGTATCCACATGATATTATAACTCACAGAATCGTTATATTTTCAAATATTTTCAATTCAAACTAACCATGATCAACATGATTAAAACATTGATTTCAATAAATTTTCAAAAGCCTTCAATGAAGTATTCTTCTGGTCCATATAAGAAAATTTATGTAGGTATTGATACTATTAATAAGAAGCAATAGATACTTTTAAACTGTTAAATAGTACAAACAAATTGATATGATCATATATTTGTCCATGCTGACTCTTCCATCTGTCGAGAGTTTTTTATTCTCCCAAGAAGCCAACTAATTTATAACCTTTTTAAGACTTTGATAAAAATTTCATACACATGGATTCCCCCAAAACATGGGGACACAAAGCTCTATGAATGTAATCAAACCCTATCTAATACTCAACACACCAAGGATATAAATTTTAATGGAATATGTGATATTTCTTCCTATGTATAAAATGGAAGTATCCTAACTGATATCTTACCCCGATAGTTTCTCATAATGGAAAAGATCAACAATGATTTTCTTAATGTTTCTTTTTTCACCTTTTGTGAAAATTATTATTTTATTAACATAAATTAAGATATTTTGTGCCTTAAGGCTTCCAAAAACTCTAATTCAATTGTGTTGTTTATTTATAGACATACTATGGAAAATAATGCTTATGTAATCTTCAACAACACAGAAAAACATTGACTATAGATGATCACATTTCATGACACTGATGGTACATGTAAAATAACCCACATGTGATAAACTATTAAAAACTGAGATATGTGCTATGACCTGGAGAGTGAGAACCAAATTAATGAATATTTTATCAAATAATGATTTACTCAATACAATACACATGAAACACCAATATAATGTATCCATGTGTTTTTTAACATCAATGTTAATAGAAATGTTACCTCCACTTATTCATTTCTTGAGAATGTTGATGAATTCCAAGAAATTAATAAGATGAAATTTAATAGATCTTCCTTTTATGAAAGAAAACTAATTTGTAGAAAAGAAAATTTATTGAGAAAACTAGATTGAAATTTTTCAAAGATTTTACTAATGATTTTTTAAATGTTATTAACCAGATCCACAAGACTAAAAAGGTAAATATCATTAGCATTTGAAACATTATTAATAAGTCCATTAAATAGATAATTAATTACATTTTGAAATACATTCCATTCGTAAAATTATTTACAAGCCTGCAAAAATAATAATTAATAATCTCTATAATACTTTGGAAAAAGGACTTGTTGAAACCATCTGAATCACGAGACCTACAAGAGTTTAATTCAAAGACAACATCCTTCATCTCAAATTCAAAGGGATGAGAAATAAGGCTAGAATTATTCTTATGATTCAAAATTCTATTAATTATAATAGAATTAAGATAAATACTATAAATATGCCTATAAAAAGAATATTTTTTAAAGTAACTCCATGATCATCAAATTCCTCTTTTTTTATCAAGAATCAAACCATTATAATTTAGAATATCTAGCTTCTATGATTCTTCCAGATTCTTTGTATGGAATTTGAAATTTATTTCATTCTTTCAAATTCAATCAGGAATTTTACATTAAAATAATCTCTTTGCATGCATTATTTTATATTTAAGAGATTATTGGGATCATGGAAGTTTGCAGAAATTCTAAATTTTAAATATCTTTGTTCTATATTTCTTCTTGATCCATTACAGAGAGTTAAAAAATAATTCTACTTTAAACATGACCATCTAATTCATCTATTTTATAAATAATCACACCATTATAAATTAGAATATCTAATTTCTATAATTCTTCTTGATCATTTGTAGAGAGTTAAAAAAATTTGTATTTCAATAACCTTCAATTATAAATGTTGACATTAAAATAATATGTTATCATGAATTATTTGATATTTAAGAGATTATTAGACTCATAAATAATATTTGTTTCCTTCTCAAGGTATGTTGAAAATCATCATAAGAATCAATGTCTGGAATAATATAAATATATTATTCAATATGTGTAATATTGTCATCCAGATGGAAAAATTCATGACCCAAAATTTTTAATATATTTTTATAGACACTGATCTTGATAACACAAGATAAATACTCATTCATGTAATTTATGAAAATATACAGGTATTGATGATTTTTTTCATTTGGGAATCAATATCTACACATTTTTAAATCTAAATGGGAATGAAGGTTTAGTATCTCCAATAAAAAAAATTCATCAAAATAGGATGATGGCCTTTGTTAATTCTTGTTAGATTAGAATATGAAATGGAATCCCAATAATCATGTTCCTCGTAATTAAAAAAATAAATTTTCTATTTACTGGTCATGACATTATTCAAGTTCTTCATGTACCAAGTATATTTATCACCCACATGATTAACTTAATGCATATCAATATCCTCTATATATCCCATAAATCCGCTAGTTGATGAAGAAGATCTAACCACAAATACTTTTTCATTCAGATATAGTATATCATTTAAATCACCAGGAAGAACCCAATGATAATTAATTGTGCTATATAAGGTGAAGGTAACAATATATAAAGATCATATTTCTTGATAATAATTGAAGGAAAAAATGAATGATCAATATCAATATAACTAATGGTAATTGATTATTCTAAATAATTACAGAGATATAAATATTTATTTCTAAAATGAGAAAAAACCCAATGAAATTTTTTCCATTACGAGACTGATTAGTAAAAACTAGATGAAATCACTTTTTGGAAAGAGAAAATATTTTATAAAATATACTCTTAGGTTCATAAATAAAAATTAGATAACTCGTGTGCTTTTTAAAATAAATATTATGAGAGAAAATTGTTTTAATGTAGTCCAATCTCTGAAACATTTCATAAAAAATATCACATAGACATGGATTTGGAGATAAAACCCCCATTTTAATTTCCATCACATTATTTTTTCCTAGTTGATCTCGTGAAAGAAACCACTTTATTACCATCTATATTAGTGACAACATTTTCCTTGTTTGGATTTTATTATTGGGATATATATATTTCCATCCCTGATAAAAAATAGTGTAAAGTAATTTTGAATTACATTCATATGTGGGACTCAAAGTTGAATTAACATGACCAATAGTAAATTAATTACCACCATTACATATTATATCTTTTTAATTTTATTCATGATTAAAAGATAAATAAGACATTTTTCGTCATATGTCATCTGGATTGGTATCCGTTTCAAATTTATTAACCATATGTATTGGATATACCAGAGTGTATAGGGCATGTGGTTTTGTTGGAACAGTCTGGATTAAAGTCAATCGTACCTATAAAAAATAATTTGGAAATCTCATCCTATAATAATTCAATAAGAGTCTTAATATCATGAAAAAATTCAATATAGATGTACTCATAGACCTTATCTATAATTCTATAATCTTCACCTTCACCAAAAATAACATGCAATACCACACCATTAGTGTTATTACTGTTATGAGAGGATACATAATCAAAATTTTTAATAGAGGTGAAATTAAAATGTTTGAAATGATGAAATTTTTGAACACATATAATATCATGAACAATTTTCCAATAAAAATCACCATCCTTAAAATTTTCAACTTCATCATGAGCCATAATACTAATAGAGGGACATGGTAGAGACAAATTGATGATTACATGAGATAAATTAGTATCTATATCCTATTCATAAAAAATATATGTCATTGATCTACCATTTATGTTTTTGTACATCATAAGATCTTGATTGAGTTTTCATATATTCCATTGAATAATGATTTCTAGGTAGATCATTATTTTCCAACGAAATATATATTTTTTTCTTTATTCTATTAAACTCTTTCCAAAAATTAACATCAAAAGTATCTTATCTTGATTCTGAATAACCTTTCAATTTGAAATATTATGACAAAAAATTATTCACTCGTAAAAAAAGAAGTGAACATATTAATATTATTCCTTAACAATAAACATATATTCATTGGAAAAAAATTTGATTGTATCTTTAATCATGGTATCAAAATCATCATCAACCAAAATTTGGGTATATAATCCAAGTCCTCTATGGAGAGTGATTTCATCATGTTATCTTTTTATTAGGATATAGATGAATTATCTTCTAATAAATATCATCTTTCATTCAGCTCCTCCCCAAAAATGTGATATATAGGATTTATGATTTTCATTAGACAACATTTTTTTCACATTGGAATACAGAATTCATCCATGAAATAACAATTAACATAGATATAGTCCTTGTAAAAAGTATTATGGATCCACGGTGACTAATAAACCACCATTATCTGATTTTTTGAATGAATAATTTCTAGGGAAAAATTTCTTAATATACACCTTGATTTAAGTTGAATGATGAATCTACTTACACATTTAAACTTTTATCATGATTCTCTCATTATTTATATTATTAAATTTTTAATTTTAAAGAATATCCTTCTTGTATTTTTTAAAAAATATTTTATTATTTTGTAAGGGTTTATTATAACTAATTTTTATTTCATTAAGATATAAACATTTTTAAAAACCATTATAATTGAATGGTTGTTTTATATTACCAATGTTTTATATTTTATTGAATTTTAGCGTAATATTCCATGGTTATACAATTATCCCTTAAAATAATATTATCAAAAGATTCATACCTTGATGATTGTGTTACAGAAACGTTCTTTCTTAGCCTCCATATTTTATAATGAGAATATTTAATTTTATTATATTTTATTTCCATGGTATCCCTATCATGTTATTTTGATAGATAATTTTTCATTTAATAAATGGGATTTTCATCTAAATTTATCATTAATTTGATATGATTCATCTTCATCAATAGTTTCCATTATTGATGTTTATATTTTAATAATGGAATGATTTCTAAATACTCACATTTTATTTTTTAATGGGAGATTATACTCAAATAATTCCACTTCTCTGTTTTTCAATCCCAATCATCATATTTTATTGGAATAATTTTCCTTTCATGTCCATTGATATATATATATACAATTTATTTACTAACGTTGACTGGTGAGTGTTCATATAAAATCCATAATTTCATTAATCATGTATTTTACTGACATTACCATATACCCCTTACATTATAATATGTTACTTTATGTATTATTAAAAAATACCTATTTCCATTATCTGTTAGGGCAGAATTAAATATTTATCTACTAATTATTATAGTAAAAATATTTATTTATTTTAAAGGGATATCAGTTATGTGTTCTTTGGTTTATTCACACCTTCATATTATAAATTAATTTGATTTAATTTGTTAAGGGATGGGCTCATAAAATCCCATTTATGAACTGACAGGTCCGATGATATATACTAAGATGAGTATTTTGTTGTATCCATGCCGATTAATAAATATTTTTCAAATACAAATCCTTGATAGTATGACTATGATGTCATGGATTAAAGAAGTAATTGGTTATCAAGAATTATGCATTAAATAGATAAGGATAAAAACATTTTTATCCTTTTTTAAATTTATTTCCCATAATATATGAGTATATATTATTATTTCATTATCATTTTATATTGTAATTAATTAGAGTTATTTATTCCAATAATATTATTTTTGATGATTATATGTCCATATATGATTTTTGTTTGTTATTGATTATGTTTACCATTAATGAGATTTTGATATTACCATTATTATGTTTCAAATTACACTAGATATGAATGAAAGTTAAAAAACCTTTTTCATTTTGTAAAAAATTGGAATATTTGAAACAATACTTCTGGATTTGGCCGTGGATTCAGCACCATATTTTGGGGCCTATAGATCCTTAGAGAATATATATTTAAAACATTAAAAATAGTTTTTTACACCCACATATTTTTTATAAATAATTTAATTTCTCATATATATAATTATTGATGTGAAATTTGAGAACTCCATTAAATATATAATAATATATTCACCCATGATATTTGTAACATCCCAGGTAAATAAAGAATAAATAATTTTCATATTTATTAATATTTACGAATTAAAAATTAATTTTAATTAAAAGGGTTTTCTACGTTCGATAGCGTACTCGGTACGCAATGATGAGTTTCTTTGAAAACTTACGTTGCACAAAAGTAATAAAATAATATTATTTTAAATGTTAGTTAACGAGTAGCCGTTGTACTGGCGGGAATGGATAGAAATAACTAAAATATGATTATATATGTTTTTAAATGTTTTTACATTTACCCAATAAAAGATAAAGGCTTAAAATACAGAAAGAGTTCAATTTTAGGCTTTTATACCCTAATTTTCACGAAAGGTCCACTTATCACCTTTTGACGGAGAACCGTCATTAAATATAGTTTTGATCGATCTTATAAATTCTATTGGACCAAATATAACTCTTCTTTAGAATCGGTACATCAAAATTTACTTTTTGTAAATTTTTGGTACCTTTCTGATAAAGTTCATTTTTTAATGAATAGTGTAAAATGTTGTATTTTAATTCAAAACCTCTTTTTAATCTAATTTATTTATATGATTAGATTATATTTTGAATTGGTTTTAAAGTGAAATTAGAAAATATTTTTACCATTAAATCCAATAGTGGTCGTTGGAATTAATTTCACTTTGAAATCGGACTTAAACTAGTGTCAATCTTTTGATACTTATTGTTTCATAAAAACACGCTATTTGCTCTGACAGCGGGAATTAATTATTAAATTAATTAATGTGACTTATATGTTTTGAATTTTGTAAAATAGACTTCATTTTTGAATTCGTAATATCAAATATAGCTTAGGGTGAATTTTTGGTAATTTTTTGAAAAACATCAATTTTTGATAAATAGTGAAACCACTAAGTGGTACTTATAAAGACTGATTTTCCGTTTAAATGAAATTTTGCCATCATTGTGTTTTGAATTTCAAAAATCCGACATACATGGTTGTCATTAAGAAGTAAAATGTGGTTCAATGAGATTATAATAATTTGTTGGTGAATAGTAACTTATTAAGTTCTTAATCGCGATTAGTGGTAATTAGTGTAGTTTAAGGTAAAAATAATGCATTAATAAAATAAGATGAGCTTGACACATGTCCTAACCACATTGGTTGTGTCATGGCAGACCAAGACAAGCCATGGGTCAACTTGGGGACCCCATGGAGACAATTTGGTTGGGAAATGACATAAATAACGTTTTATTTAATGTAAAAGTAAAAATGACACAAACATGATATGTTTTACTAAAACAATTTTTACATGGGGTTATAAAGATCAGATTTTTTATTATAAATAGTCATTGGAAAGATAAAAAGATTTCCTACATCATAGTATTTTTTTTTATAATTTTTAGACATTAAATAAATTAAATTATTTACGACATAATAATGATGCAGCGATGACATCATTATTTGACGATTTAAATAAAATGGGAAGATAATGTAAAATCTATGAACTACACATGTCCAAAACCAATTGGATGAGTGGAATTTGAACCCTTGTAACCTTATCCACGAAGTATATCAATTTGGGACCTTTCAAAACCGAAACACATTTTCAAATAATGTAATATTGCTTTACTTTCCAAAAGTGCCCCTCCTCTCCTCTTATAAAAGGCCCCCACCTCTACCTGATTTCACACACTCCTCAAGCCTTTGACTCGGCCAACCCCTGTCCATTTACTCTTTAAACATCCCTCTCCTAATCCTAGAAGATTCCCTTTGGGCATAATCCATTCAAAAGAAGCCTTTAGGCTCAAATCAAAAGGAGTTACACTTTTAAAGGTAATTCATTCCCTCATGTTCATTTGTTTTATTTTGCTTCTCCAACCCTCTAAACTCTTTTTAATTACTTCTTTTGTAACAACACCAGTATCTTCAATATACTAGGATGTTGTTATAAGATTTATTCGAGCTACACTCTCACACAACTACATCAAATGGTTAATGAACATACTGTTTCCGTGGATGGAAAAATTATGCCTCCCTAAACGATGATTATTCAATACTCATTTAACACCTTCAAAGGCGGCCATTATGATGTCACTATTTTTATATATGATATATAATATGTTTATGTTTTACTTTTTCTTCTGTATTTTTCATTTGTGTCTTACCTTTATGACTTCCATTATGGGTATACGCGATATCTTCATTTTAGGAAGTGCGGACTACCGCCCCCTCAAAGTGATGAGATTCGTTAATTCCATATGTGGGACGTGTAAAAGATGGATTTAAAGTTATTATATATGATTTTATACTAGAATTATAATATACCTCTATATCATTATTATTTCTTTCCTTTAAAGTATGAGATAGAAATGAAAGTAGCGTTCATGCGTACGTACGGCTTACCGTCTCCATGAACGGTGCATTTCCTTTCTTATCCCCAGATGCAATGTACTGTTAAAAGTACATGTATATAATGGATATATATATTTAATGATATATCTAAATGATGAATATAATTCTGGAATTAAAATATACATACCTCTCATTTAGTTTTAATTCCATTAATATGACAAAGAAATGAAAGTAGCGTTCATGCATACGTACGGCTTACCGTCTCCATGAACGGTGCATTTCATTTCTTACCCCTAAATGATTATGTAATATTATAAATACATGTATATGATGGATATATATGATACATATTATACCCAAATCGGGAATTTCATTCTGGATATAAAGAACCTTTGACCACACGAACAACATGTAATTGTAAGGAGTCCACTTTCGACTTAAGAACCAAATATTGAGAAAACAAACATTATTAACTTAAATGGTTACATAATGTTTATAACAAGGAAATAAGTGATATAAAAGGAATAATGAACTTTAAAAAGGTTCTTAATCAAGTATAAATTAACTCATGTTTATTATTCAGGACGTTAAAGAATGATCGAGTCAAGTCGGACCCGAGGTAAGGGACTTCGTCTCAATCTCCTTTCATTGAGGCATATTTTATTTTATACACAACATTCTTTTATAAGGTGTATAAAACCCTTTGACTTTTACTTTTATACAAAAGGAATCTTTTTCTACGAAGCTTTTTACAAAACAACAAAAAGGAATGTTTCTTTTAACGTACGCGGCGACAAGCCACCACGAGTATTATTTGGTCTTTGGATTTCTCAATAAGCCGGAATGTTTTTAGAATAAAATAAATACCATATACTCTTTTATTTATTTTGGTGTTGAAAATGATTTTGAAAAAGGATTCTATTATGTCAATATATTTATGATGTATTGTGATTGAAATGTGTAAATTTTATCATACCTTTATATTGGTTTTATGTTTTATGATTTTATACTGGTACTTGGACATTTTAACGGGTGGTTACGTTATAAACCATATGACGGGTGGTGCCGTGAATACCAGGATGGGTGGTTACGTTATAACCTCCAATGCATTGGGTATGGAAGTCGGCCGTATGGCTATTCCATTAAGTATGTATGGAATTGGCTGTATAGCTATTCCATTAAGTGATATGTGTGGAAGTCGACCGTATGGTTATTCCACTTAAGTATGTTTATGTCCCAAGTTACATTTATATATGTTATGTGTTCTTTATATGGGTTTTATGGTAATACTTTGGTTACAAAAAGGTAAGTAATGATACTTTATTCAGTGAAGAGTTTTTACTACTTCATGAAGGTGAAGGTATGAATTTGATAGAGTATACATGGTTTACTTGATTTTGAAAAACTAACAGTTTTCATTCTTTGTGTATCCCTTACAGAGGTTTTTATGCTCACCCCAAGTTTTTTTGAAATGTTTTTCACAGGACTTAATGTGGAATAAGGTCAAGGATGGGATCAAGGGAATGTCATGCTATATAAAACATGGAACTAGACATGTTTCTTTCAAGAGTTTTTTTTATTATGGAAACTTAGTATAAGTTACTACTTTGTAATCTTTTGAGATGTAATAGTTATGTTCTAATTCTCTAAAACTCTAAACCTGAAAAGATCCTCAACGTGAATTATTCTTTTAATTCAATAATAAGTAAGGTTTAAGGCTGGGGCCTTATAGTTGGTATCAGAGGTCGGTTTAGACAACTTTAGGAGTTAGAAAAGTGTTAAATCATAATATGATTGAAATGATATAGCATTTATGGATTACCATGTTGCTTCGCCTAAGATATTTCTGTGTTCAGAATGGTTTTCCGCAGAGGAAACAAAGCAGCTATGTTGGGACGACATCAGGAGGAAGATAACCTTCCAAATCAGCAACCTGAGATGGTCGGAATCGGAACTGAACAGTTTGTTGCAGTGATTGCACAGTTGACTCAGGCTATAAATGGTGGTGGTATCCATGCACGAGATCAGCCAGATCAACCACAGAGGAACATGTCAGTGGTGGAACATTTCATAAGGCAACATCCCCCATCATTCAGCGGATCATCTGACCCAGTGCAAGCTGAAGGGTGGATTAAAGCACTGGAGAAGATTTTTGATGTCATGGGGTGTTCAGAACATCAAAAGGTTAGTCTTGCTGTTTAACATTTTGAAGGTGAAGCTGATTAGTGGTGGTCGATGGTGAAAAATATAAGGGATAATGATGAGATTGAGGATCTACACTGGGACGAATTCAAAGGTATGTTTCTTGAGAAATATTTTCCTAAGGTGGTTCGTCTTAGGATGGAAAAACAGTTCCTAGAATTGAAGAAGGAGGATGATTCAGTGGCTGATTATGAAGAAAAGTTCACTCGATTGGCAAGGTATGCTCCAAACTTCATACGAGATCTTGATAGTAAAATAAACCGTTTTTACTCAGGGTTAAAGCTAATGTATCGAAGGGCTTTAGCTTCTCGTGAGTTCAAAAGTTATGAAAAACTTGTTCGATGTGCGGAGAAGGTAGAAATGGAGTTTGCTGATGATCAGGTGTTCTATGACAAACAACAGAATAAGAGGTCTAGTTGGCAGGCCAAGGGGAAGAATTCATCAAAGAAGAAAGGAGGTAAGAAAACCAAATATCCATCCTGTGAGAAGTGTGGTAAAATGCATCCTGGAGAATGTTTATCCAAGTCTGGTAAGTGCTTTCGGTGTGGTAAGTCTGGTCATATTGCTCGTAACTGTAATGAAGATGATCGAGCAGGAAATGAAAAGCCAACGGTAAGATGTTTTAAGTGTAATGAAATGGGTCATTATGCAAACGAGTGTCCAAAGAAGAACTCAACTGGGAGAATGCATCCAGAATACAAGCAGAAAGGGTTGGTAAAATCCTTTGCAACAACTTCAGCAGATGTTGCGCCATCGAATGAAGTGGTATCAGCTCCATGGAGCTCAGTATTTTTCGAAGATTGACTTGAGGTCGGGGTACCATCAGTTGAAAGTAAAAGAAGCAGACGTTCCGAAGACTGCGTTTCGTACTAGATATGGCCATTATGAATTTGTAGTTATGCCTTTTGGGTTAACCAATGCACCTGCTGTATTCATGGACCTTATGAATCAAATTTTCCATGAGTTCTTGGATAAGTTTGTGTTTGTGTTTTGAGGTTTGGGAAGAGATTGTGTGTGCCTTGTGATTCACAGTTGAGTAGAGAGTTGTTATGTGAAGCTCATAGTTCTTCGTTTTCAGTTCATCCGGGCAGTACTAAGATGTACAGAGATCTGCGGGAGTATTACTGGTGGGATGGAATGAAAAGAGATATTGCTGATTTTACTGTGAAGTGTTTGACATGTCAACAGGTTAAAGCAGAGCGGAAGTTACCGAAAGGGTTGCTTCAGCCTTTACCAGTGCCAGAGTGGAAATGGGAGAATATATCCATGGTCTTTGTTGTTGGATTACTAAAGACATCTCGAGGTAATAATGCAATTTGGGTTATTGTTGATCGCTTGACCAAATCTGCTCATTTCCTTGCTATACGAGATACTTTTTCCCTAGATCAACTTTCCCCTTTGTATCTTAAAGAGATAGTCAGGTTACATGGAGTTCCTCTCTCCATTGTATCTGATCGTGATCCCAGGTTCACATATCACTTTTGGAAAGGCCTTCAGAAGTCGTTGGGTACGGAATTAAATTTTAGTATAGCTTTTCATCCTCAATCAGATGGGCAGTCAGAACGAACAATCCAGACATTGGAGGATATGCTACGAGCTTGTTCGATGGATTATCAGGGAAGTTGGGACCAACATCTTTCTTTGGTTGAGTTTTCCTATAATAACAGTTTTCATTCCAATATACAGATGGCACCATTTGAGGCATTATATGGGAAGCAGTGTCGAACTCCAGCATTTTGGAATGAAGTGGGTGAAAGGAAGCTGATGGGACAAGAATTGGTAGAAGAGATGGCAGAAAAAGTTCAGTTGATTTAGAAACACATGAGAACAGCTCAGAGCAGGCAGAAGAGTTATGCGGATAACCGGATGAAGGATCTATCTTTCGAGGTAGGTGATCATGTTTTTCTCAAGGTTTCTAATTGGAAAAGTGTAATTAGATTTGGTAAGAAAGGGAAGCTGAGTCCAAGGATTATTGAACCATATGAAATTCTGGAGAGAGTTGGATCAGTTTCCTACTGGGTGGATTTACCTCTAAGTTTATCTCAGGTACACAATGTTTTTCATGTTTCAATATTGAGAAAGTATATGCCAGATCCATCTCATGTTTTGAGTCCAGAGGTAGTTCATTTGGAAGAGAACCTATCTTATGAGGAAAAACCGGTCCAGATTCTTGACCACAGGGAGCAGGTGTTATGGAATAGGGTGATTCATCAGGTAAAGGTTTTGTGGAAAAAACCATGTGATTGAATAGGCAACGTGGGAATCTGAAAATTCTATGAGGGATAAATACCCCCACTTATTTTGATAAGTGAATAAAATTGCGAGGACGCAATTCCCAAAACGGGGGAAGGGTATAACATCCCAGGTAAATAAAGAATAAATAATTTTCATATTTATTAATATTTACGAATTAAAAATTAATTTTAATTAAAAGGGGTTTCTACGTTCGATAGCGTACTCGGTACGCAATGATGAGTTTCTTTGAAAACTTACGTTGCACACAAGTAATAAAATAATATTATTTTAAATGTTAGTTAACGAGTAGCCATTGTACGGGCGGGAATGGATAGAAATAACTAAAATAAGATTATATATGTTTTTAAATGTTTTTACATTTACCCAATAAAAGATAAAGGCTTAAAATACGGAAAGAGTTCAATTTTAGGCTTTTATACACTAATTTTCACGAAAGGTCCACTTATCACCTTTTGACGGAGAACCGTCATTAAATATAGTTTTGATCGATCTTATAAACTCTATTGGACCAAATATAACTCTTCTTTAGAATCGGGACATCAAAATTTACTTTGTGTAAATTTTTGGTACCTTTCTGATAAAGTTAATTTTTTAATGAATAGTGTAAAATGTTGTATTTTAATTCAAAACCTCTTTTTAATCTAATTTATTTATATGACTAGATTATATTTTGAATTGGTTTTAAAGTGAAATTAGAAAATATTTTTACCATTAAATCCAATAGTGGTCGTTGGAATTAATTTCACTTTGAAATCAGACTTAAACTAGTGTCAATCTTTTAATACTTATTGTTTCATAAAAACACGCTATTTGCTCTGACAGCGGGAATTAATTATTAAATTAATTAATGTGACTTATATGTTTTGAATTTTGTAAAATAGACTACATTTTTGAATTCGTAATATCAAATATAGCTTAGGGTGAATTTTTGGTAATTTTCTGAAAAACTTCAATTTTTGATAAATAGAGAAACCACTAAGTGGTACTTATAAAGACTGATTTTCCGTTTAAATGAAATTTTGCCATCATTCTGTTTTTGAATTTCAAAAATCCGACATACATGGTTGTCATTAAGAAGTAAAATGTGGTTCAATGATACTATAATAATTTTTTTGAATAGTAACTTATTAAGTTCTTAATCGCGATTAGTGGTAATTAGTGTAGTTTAAGGTAAAAATAATGCTTTAATAAAATAATATGAGCTTGATACATGTTTTACCCTAATTGGTTGTGTCATTTCCGACCAAGACAAGCCATGGGTCAACTTGGGGACCCCATGGAGACACTTTGGTTGGGAAATGACATAAATAACTTTTTATTTAATGTAAAAGTAAAAATGACACAAACATGATATGTTTTACTAAAACAATTTTTACATGGGGTTATAAAGATAAGATTTTTTATTATAAATATTCATTGTAAATCTAAAAATATTTCCTACATCATAGTATTTTTTTTATAATTTTTATACATTAAATAAATTAAATTATTTATGACATAATAATGATGCAGCGATGACATCATTATTTGACGATTTAAATAAAATGGAAAGATAATGTAAAATCTATGAACTACACATGTCCAAAACCAATTGGATGAGTGGATTTAGAACCCTTATCAACTTATCCACGAATTATATCAATGTGGGACCTTTCAAAACCGAAACACATTTTCAAATAATGTAATATTGCTTTACTTTCCAAAAGTGCCCCTCCTCTCCTCTTATAAAAGGCCCCCACCTCTACCTCATTTCACACACTCCTCAATCATTTGGCTCGGACAAACCCTGCCCATTTACTCTCTCCACATCCCTCTCCTCATCCTAGAAGATTCACTTTGGGAAGAATCCTTTCAAAGGAATCCTTTAGGCTCAAATCAAAAGGAGTTACACTTTTAAAGGTAATTCATTCCCTCATGTTCATTTGTTTTATTTTGCTTCTCCAACACTCTAAACTCTTTTTAATTACTTCTTTTGTAACAAAACCAGTATCTTCAATATACTAGGATGTTTTTATAAGATTTATTCGAGCTACACTCTCACACAAATACATCAAATGGTTAAAAAACATACGGTTTCCGTGGATGGCGAAATTCTGCCTCCCGAAACGATGATTGTTCAATACTCATTTAACACCTTCAAAGGTGGCCATTATGATGTCACTATTTTTATATATGATATATAACATGTTTATGTTTTACTTATGCTTCTGTATTTTTCATTTGTGTCTTACCTTTATGGCTTCCATTATGGGTATACGCGATATCTTCATTTCAGGAAGTGTGGACTACCGCCCCCTCAAAGTGATGAGATTCGTTAATGCCATATGTGGGACGTGTAAAGGATGGATTTAAAGTTATTATATATGATGTTATACTAGAATTATAATATACCTCTATATCATTATTATTTCTTTCCTTTAAAGTATGAGATAGAAATGAAAGTAGCGTTCATGCGTACGTACAGCTTACCGTCTCCATGAACGGTGCATTTCATTTCTTATCCCCAAATGTAATGTACTATTAAAAGTACATGTATATAATGGATATATATATTTAATGATATATCTAAATGATGAATATAATTCTGGAATTAAAATATACATACCTCTCATTTAGTTTTAATTCCATTAATATGACAAAGAAATGAAAGTAGCGTTCATGCGTACGTACGGCTTACCGTCTCCATGAACGGTGCATTTCATTTCTTACCCCTAAATGATTATGTAATATTATAAATACATGTATATGCTGGATATATATGATACATATTATATCCAAATCGGGAATTTCATTCTGGATATAAAGAACCTTTGACAACACGAACAACATGTAATTGTAAGAAGTCCACTTTCGACTTAAGAACCAAATATTGACAAAACAAACATTATTAACTTAAATGGTTACATAATGTTTATAACATGTCAATAAGTGATATAAAAGGAATAATGAACTTTAAAAAGGTTCTTAATCAAGTATAAATTAACTCAAGTTTATTATTCAGGACGTTAAAGAACGATCGAGTCAAGTCGGACCCGAGGTAAGGGACTTCGCCTCAATCTCCTTTCATTGAGGCATATTTTATTTTATACACAACATTCTTTTATAAGGTGTATAAAACCCTTTGGATTTTACTTTTATACAAAAGGAATCTTTTTCTACGAAGCATTTTACAAAACGACAAAAAGGAATGTTTCTTTTAACATACGCGGTGACAACGACCTTTTCCACCACCGCAAGTATTATTTGGTCTTTGGCTTTCTCAACAAGCCGTAACGTTTTTAAAATAAAATAAATACCATATACTCTTTTAAGTATTTTGGTGTTGAAAATGGTTTTGAAAAAGGATTCTATTATGTCAATATATTTAAGATATATTGTGATTGAAATGTGGAAATGTTATGATTCCTTTATATTGGTTTTATGTTTTATGATTTTATACTGGTACTTGGACATTTTAATGGGTGGTTATGTTATAAACCAAATGACGGGTGGTGCCGTGAATACCAGGATGGGTGGTTACGTTATAACCTCCAATGCATTGGGTACGGAAGTCGGCCGTATGGCTATTCCATTAAGTACGTATGGAAATTGGCTGTATGGCTATTCCATTAAGTGATATGTGTGGAAGTCGACCGTATGGTTATTCCACTTAAGTATGTTTATGTCCCAAGTTACATTTATATATGTTATGTGTTCTTTATATGGGGTTTATGGTAATACTTTGGTTACAAAAAGGTAAGTAATGATACTTTATTCAGTGGAGAGTTTTTACTACTTAATGAAGGTGAAGGTATTAATTTGATAGAGTATACATGGTTTACTTGATTTTGAAAAAATAACAGTTTTCATTCTTTGTGTATCCCTTACTGAGGTTTTTATGCTCACCCCAAGTTTATTTGAAATGTTTTTCACAGGACTTAATGTGTAATAAGGTCAAGGATGGGATCAAGGGAACGTCATGCTATATAAAACATGGAACTAGACATGTTTCTTTCAAGAGTTTTTTTTATTATGGAAACTTAGTATAAGTGACTACTTTGTAATCTTTTGAGATGTAATAGTTATGTTATAATTCTCTAAAACTCTAAACATGAAAAGATACTCAATGTGAATTATTCTTTTAATTCAATATTAAGTAAGGTTTAAGGCTGGGGCCTTATAATATTACATAATCTTTAACAACATTTTGTGATTATTTCAGTTTTGGGCACATATAATAAAATAAATAATTTTTTTCATTAAATTTATATTTAATATTTCATGACCTAATATCCTTCAACAAAATCCCAATTATATTATAACACTAACATTATCCCCATAAACATAGTGTTCTTGATAGGGGTTTGGTCCCAATTGTTTTAGATAATAACAAGATCAATTATTACAGATTAATATTCTATGAAGTCATTATTTCCAAATGAGTTAATAGACCTCACTAATTATAATCACCTATAAATGTTTTTCATCGGTGATTAATTAATAATCAACCAATGGAATTAGATTTTTTTTTGGTTTAAATACCATTTAATTAATGTGACTAATTCAAATTAGTCATTTCTAAACTAATTCATGGATCATTATTCATTGGTTTTCCTAACATATGATTTCTATTACTATATCAAAAAATATGAGATTTATTTTCCCATTTTTTTTGGGGGGGGGAGAATAGGAATAACTAGAAGTGATAATGGGTGTGGGGGACCCATATGATAGCTCAATATCCCCACATGTGAGTAGGTTGTATCTTTTATGTAAATAAATAATTGATGGTGGGTATAATGAAGTGTCTTTCTTTTTATTATGTAACACATTGTAATATTTCAAGGAATAATTATGGATTTTGGTGTGACTTCGATGTAGTATTCTTGGGCCCTGAGAGACTCAATGTGTTTATAAAAAAAATGTTAAAAATATGATATCAAGTTCACCATTTTTTCTCGAACTAATTCAATAACTGTTAAACTATTTTCCAGATGGGAAATCAGAGACTTCCATTAAATATTGAATTCACTTTTTTTCCTTTAGAAGGACATAAGCATTGTCGATGTGATATTTTTTATTAAAGTGATGTCATAATATAAAATTATGAAAACAGAAAAATATATTTATTTATTTAATAATTATTTTATTTTGGTTTCAATGACAAAATCATATTTTAAAAAATAATTTTTATAGACAAACCCTATAATGACACACATAACCATGGAATTACTAAAAGGGCTATTGTGGGGGTGTTTTAAGGATGAAAACAATTTAATGGTTCAATGATCAGTTTTTCTTGTGTTCATCTTTTCTTATAATGTCTATTGAACTAACCAACCATAATGACTTATATCCATTCCTTTTCAATAATCTATCAAATCTCAAGGAAGATTGTTTTATTTTATTTTTTAAATAATGTTCAATGTTAAAGTGAAGTGTGAAATAATTCATTCTAAATACCATTGTTGATCATTCATTATTGGTTTTCTTAATGGTTGATTTCTATTCCTATATTAGGATATTTGAGATTTATTTCCCATTCATTATCTATGATTTTATAATTTTTGATTCAATGATTATTGAAATAAAGAAATAATTAACATGAACATCAATCAATGATTACTTTTTGGTTCCAAATTTTCTCTATCAATACATCATTTTTGTCAGTTAAATTTTTAGTTGTACATTTATTCAAAGATTACATAGAAGATAAAACATTGGGAATCCATTATTTTGTATCAAATATCATGGTTATGATATTGGTTTTGGGTTTTTGTAGACACAATAGATGCATTTCGGTGTTATGGGAATCTGAGGACTGGTTAGGAAATTGTGAATCCACAATATGAATGGTGTGGATCAATTTAATAGAGTAGCTGTGTGTGATTTATAATAATATTGTGGTAGGAATATGGCCATTAGAAACTAATGTGGTCCTATTTTTTCATGGGTGGGGATTTTTCGATGAGTCATCCCACCTCAAGAATTGGGATGGGGTTGGATAGTGAATTTTCTAGTAAGGAATGGTCGGAATAAATCTTATGGAATGTTTTTTCTTTTGGTCAACATAGTTACACTAGTTTTGACTGAATTTTATATTGATCATGCAGGTGGTTGTTTCTTATGGGATAATATGTGTTAACATGCAAGAGTTTTTATATAATAATAATATACAAGGCATGTACTATTATAGAAACATTATATGTAGTACCCTCATTTTGTGGCTAGTGTTTCCAGATGAGTTAAATATCTCACATTATGTGGGCCTTCCAACTACCAAGTGACACCTATCCTACCACCTCATCATTTATATGTTTTACAAGCCTAGGATTGTATTTCTCCTCATAAGACAGGTGTATAGGGGAATGCTCATTTTAATTTATATGTTAGATGGGCTTTGGAATATGAAACACTTTCAAGGGCCATACTAGTCTGCTAAATTTTTTGAGATATTTAATATACTCCAAATAAATTATAATATAAATTGATAAGGAAATAATACGCAAGAATAGTGTGATTAAATGGGAACACTCATAGTACTCAGCCATGACCAAACAACTTGTTGAGTTACAGATCAACCTGTAAATTCTATTTACCCCTAGGTGTCACATCATGTATCTAGAGAGACATGTCATGTGAGATAGTTGTTCATGTGGAGTGATGTACTCAATGAGGCATGCCCTTTACCCCTTGTAACATTCTATGTAATCCAAAAGGGAATATTGAGTTCCTTATAATTTATAGACAATTTTTGGTATGATATTGGGTATATTACCTTGAAATGTAACATTTAGGGGGTGTTCCATTTATATTAGATTACATATTTAGTTTTCTAATTCCACTCATATGAGTTATTAGTTTTTATTTTGTTCGTAGAATTTGAAAAGATCATATTTGTTAAGTTGGGCATGAATCCATCCATGAGGAACATGACATCGTTCTGGATTCCCACCAACTTATTACTTATTTTTGGTTTTAAGAATCACATGAACTACATTTTATGATGTCATTCCCTATCTAGATGGTTATTCTAGTATGGTCAGGTACTCCCTAAAGGCCATGTGTCTGTGCCTTTTCCTATGTATCATAAACTATTTTCATCTAGTGAGTCATAGAATAATTTAGTGTGTTTCACAAATAAGATATCATAGATTATTTGGTTCTTCATTTTGGTAAGTATCGATAGGGATGACCTATTGAGTGATTGTAATCTTTGATAGAAAGGATCATTAAGTGAGTTATATTATATTATCTTTACCTTGGATCCCTTATAAGAATTGAAGGCTATAATTGAGGACATTAACTTACTTTGAGATTTAGTTACTACATTATATAATATCTATTTTATTTTTATTACTATTATTTCATTATATTATGACTTATATGCCTTTATTGTTATGATATAACTACACTCTTTGATTAATTATTATTACATAGACTAGTCTATCCTATAGGGTATTTATATAATAAAAAATGAATGGTATCTACCCACACATGTCATATCTATTTCATATTTATAGTCATTACATTCGAATCTAAAAAGAACTAGGAGTAGGTGAATCTTTGTTATTCTAAATTGACATCAGATACAAACATGATTTTATTTTGGGTAGCGTTCCATATGATGTCTTATGTTTGGGTTAATTTTTTGTTTTTTTGATCTTGTATTTATCACTTTAATATTTTTTTACTCATTATTATAATAAGTTGTAGGATAGATGTTATGAATTCATTTACTATATTATTTGTTTAAATTGTTTCCTTACAGTTTATTATGGAGATGTATACATGTGTATATGTACATCAGGATAACGAGTAAAATGTGTGTGGTATTCCTTCTCACCCTGACCTATTTAATGTTGTAATGGGGTGTTATTATTTTCATAATATAATCCAATTGGGGACCTATTGCTCAGGTCATGATAGTGTGCTATAAATGTATGAAATATTAGGAGTATATTTTTTGGATTTTTTATCTGTGAGGTTTGGTTTAACAACTAGGGAAACTATGGTATGGCTCTTGACGACCATATATAAGGCCAAAGATATTAACGTCAGTGTGTTGGCTAATATAACCATTCACCAGGACTCTGATAACACACTAATTAAAATCAACATGTGTGCATTGGTTTCCTAAAAACCATTGGTTCTTTTATCATAATGGAATGAGTTGTGGCTTCCATTTCCTTTTTAGGTATGTTCCCTATATATACTCTATTAAACATGGTTTGTATAATCTAACCTTAGAATCCTCTTTGAAGTCTTCTATAATGGATTATATAGTGGGATAATTATTATGATATGATTATCCATTATCCTATATTTTATGGTTCTCTTTTGAAGGTGGTTCGTCGAGGTGGATAATGGGTGATGTCTCCATCAGTTCTATAGAATACTAATCCACATTATGTGGTTCATGTAGATGCACCGTGAATTTTTTAGAATTATTTGGTTTTAATGGTTCAAGATATGGATAACTTGTGTTTTGTGTGCTTCATGATTTTTTGGGTCAATTGTATTCTACAATTAATGGTGAGAGAGACTTTATTTTCATGTTGCAGATGAAATAAATGATCCTGTTGTGATGTTTTTCCAATTAGTTAGGACCTATAAAGATGATGAACCTAAGTATTTAATTCTAAAGTGATATTTGAGGAATTTTTATATTCTCATTTTTTTGATGATTAAATTGGAATTTGGACCAAATTTATGAGGGAAACATCCCTACCCTTGACTCATCCTTATGTTAAATTTAAAATAGTGATGGTGAGTTAGTTATACCCAGAGTGGAAAATTTTTATTACTGGTGTTTTAGAAAAATTGACATGTATGCTTGAGGAAATTTTATATAATATTGTTATAGAGTTTTTCATGGGGTATAGAATATAAATGTAAGATAAATGAAAGATTCTAGAAGTAGGAGAGGAAAAATATTATGATTTCATTGTGGCTTAAGGTATGAAATTAGTCTTATCATCTCCATCTTTTTTATTTGTACACAATCACATGGCCAATTTCAATGATCATATCCAATGTTAGAGACCATGCGATGTCAATTGAGCCTTTTTAATCAACACTTTCATTCAAATTCTCCTCTAATTAATGTTCAGTTACTACACATTTCTTCATATAATTAGACAATACTATTTGAGTAGAAATTGCCTCATGTGGAGTTTTTTATGTAGAGTAAAGTTAATCCCTGTAACGTTTTCATATGTATGGATTTTTTCCACCAATATATAACAAATATTCTTCTACGAGTTATAATTGTAGTGAAGTAGTTTTTATGGGATGGAATTATCCATCTTGGGTGATATGGAATACCAATTAGACAATTGTTTTTCATGTACATGTCGATACAACCAATTAGTTATGATTTTCCTATTAATACTATAACAGATGAAGACTATTTGAGAATTTATTTTCCTATAGTGTTTGAAGACTACATGGGTGTCTTCCCATAAGACGTGACATGATTATCTTTAAATTGAATGTTACAAATTTTAATATCCATACAAGTAGGATGACCTAATATATGTTCCATAATATCATATGAACCCATGTATGTAAGATGGATAAATGTCTGGTTGATGAAATCTATAGATAAGGGGATATGGTAGCTTATGAATTTTCCCTTAAGAACCCTTGTGTTTTCCACGATGAAGGTGGATGTGAGTTTGAGGTTATTTTTATACTAATATAGATTTAATGAGGTAATGTATAATAGAGTATCCACCCCTATGAATTAATAAATTATTCATCTAACGGTTAAGGGATAAGTAATAAATATTTTCTTATCCCCAGACATTATATCTGATAGTCCTAGTTCAATATTATATAATACTAAATATGGAATTATAGCTCCACTATTTTTGTTTTGAATTTATGGTGATGCAATTCAATGTTTCAGATTCCCCAGTGGTGTTTTTGCAACTTATTGGCAAGATCCATAAAACCTTATTGGAAATATTCATGGTTGCCTTATTCGATTGCATTATTGTGCATTATGTTCTAAAGGAGGAAAACACAATACTCTTGTGGATATTTCATAACATGTAATGAGGGTTATATATTTATCAAAATCACTCAAGTTGTTAGTTATAGTTTAGGAGGACCACATAAAAACATATTACTTTTTAGAAAAGGGATTGATAGAGGACCCATCCAGGGTTGATGAAGTTCTATCATGAGAGCCACATAAGAGCATTGATGCAATAACAGAGTTGTATATAATTTTTTTACATTTTATTTATTTGAGATAGATGTTGGAGTAGTTTACCAGTATGTAGTCATCTATAGTGGATGATGATTGTGCATTTTACCACCTATCGATGGTTGTTTCCCATCCACGTTTTCATTGTGTCCAGGATACATAACGTAGTGATATCAATTTTGTGATCTTATGTGACCAAATATCCAATATAAATGTTCTTGATGGATAATTTTATGGTGGGGAGCAAGAAAACCTTGTTGTTGATGAATAATTATCATATGCATGGTGTGATAATATGTCCAATGCATGTTACATGCATTTACTATTAATACATCTCGGAGAGTTGAGTATATATCGGTATCATTTGGTATCATTTTGGTTAACCGAGGATATCATAGTAATTATTTTTCACTTTATGCCTCACCTACCGATATGAGGATGATCAGTTTCACATAGGGTAGAGGAAATTGGATGGTAACATTCTGGATATCATGATGTGGATTACATGATTATTAAGAGGTGATGATGATAACTAAGTGATTATATAATAACTCAACATGTAAGACCAGTCCCTAACAACGAGAGAGAATATCCCAGTGGATAGTTTATTATTCCTTCAGAATAAAGAGTTAATACTACTTCATTGTGCTCTCTAGAAAATAGATTCATACCTTGATACACATTTTATATCATTTTTATAGAGGATATTGTGTATGATTTGGAACATACTTTTTCTTCAATGTGACTTTTTACCACTATCTAGATGGCTAGCTAATGTAGTGGAACCTACGGTCCATTGTTTTATTGCTATAAGATAGTGGGAAATAGTGCCTATACACCTAGAGTAAGTGTTATCAATGGTAGTGATGTTGTAGTCTATACAGGGGAAGATAAGGTATACCAAGAGACGTTCGGTGTCCAACGCAGACCTTTGATAGATTAAATTGGAGATTCAATAGTATATTGTGTGATCCATGAGATCCTAGAGTGTCAAAGATAATAGATATTTGGATTAGGTGATATGATATCATTGATGCTCATGAGATGAATTTTTTAAATTAATTAATTAAATAAGGGAAGTGATGTTCTAATTCTCCCTACCAAAAATGTTACACTATGTCCATCCAACTTTATCCTACATGTAATAGTTATAATATATTTACACAACCTATTTCATGATAATGACATGGGGGAGATGGATATTGAGGCAATAGTTATGTTTGTAATTAGCCTACTAGATTTTTTGAACCAATAGGATATAAACCTTCATAGGAAAGTGCTTCATAATGGGGAATGTTTTTCGGTAGAACGAGATCATCTAGGAGATATCGTGGGAGTCAATGACACAAATGGATGACATATATCACTGCATATTGTTTTTTTGAGAAAAATCCTTGTAGTTTATGAGATTGTAATGAGTATTAATTCATGATTGAATTTATAATACATCATGTTATCTTTATCCTACAAGCCAATCGTGCAATCTAGCTCTACTTTACTACTATAATATAATATAGTTTTGAAAGATCACAAACAGTCAAACCAGCTACCTTTTGAGAGATACTCAATCCGTTACCATGACTGATAGGATGATCAAGCAAGGATGAAAAGCTACATGTTCCGCTTCTCATGTTAGTTAGAGAGGAGCAGAGACCGCCCTATCTTGTTGGTTCTTTTTCTTCGCTAAAGCCCTTCACCATGAAAGTCAGTCAATGTTGGCTTTTTAGGAGTTGGGCATGGAGTAAGGACTGAATTCTGATGCATTACGTGAATCATTGTGGATATACTAAAATATTAAATATATTATTTCATATTCACTTTAGATTTTGAAAATAATTGAATATCTCGTAAATAATCTTCTAAATTGGAAATATAATAGAATGATTAAATAAAAATATTTGTTTTACTATAGGAGGAACGTAATATTTTATGTGTAATGCGTTTTTCTGAAGTGCAATAATATGTGAAAATAAAAAAAATATTTTTCAATAAATTTACAATATAATATATGAAAACCTAGTCCCCTTCAATAACTCCCTAATTATATAAAAAACATATTTTTAGCAATATAACCATATATTTTTTAGGGGGTTATGGTGTAGATTTTAGAAGATGTAATTGGGATTGTGGATTATAGATCTATATTCCAAGAATTTAACTTAGCCAAAGGAGTTTATGGATCTCAAAAATGATAATGACATTTAATAAATATTTTTTATTGATTGGTATAATATCAATGAATAGTGTTTTATTTTTGTAATTAAATACTATTTAATGTATGATATGAGTGAAAATTAATTAATTATAAATTATGTTTTCTTTATTTCTTTGTTTTATATCCCAACAGTTGATTTATATTTCTATATGATGAAATTTTTTATTTATTTTATCAATTATTATTATTAATTTGATAATTCCTTTTACAAGGATTCTTTTGAAAATTGTCAAATGAACATTACCATTGTTCAAAGAATAATTTGTGGTATGTTTATTTCTCCCTATATTCATGGATGATCATAAAGAAGAATTTTAGTTGGTAAATTATTTGATGATACAAAGGAGGAAAAATCCTTATATTTTCATCTATTGGAATAAAGGTTCATGGTCATAGGTTTTTGTTTACATTTAAGGATGCATGGAGGAGGTGTGTTAGTTTAGAGGAAATATAACAATTGATTAATAAATGGAGATCCCAATTGATAGATATATCTTATATGATTAATGAAAAATTGGTTGTCAATTGAATACATTAGGTTCCCAAAATATGGTCATCCATTACAACAGTGTTCTAATGTTTCCATATTCATTTCCTTTTCGATGATATATATCATTTGGTGATTCATGACTCCAATGATGATTTATTTTTTTAGTGATGATTATCCAAAAATTGGATTTAGTCTGGATATTTATGTTTTCCAACACCATTAATAAAGATACGACATCATTTTATGGTAGACCCAATAAGAGTAGTGTCTTAGAAGTGATATCTTTTGAATTGGATTGAGTTTCAATAAAATTACAATTTAAAAAAAACATGTATTATAATGATCCAATTCCATGTAGTTTTCTCAAATTTTTATCTAGAGGTTTGATCAGAGTAAAATATAACCTGATGCATGGGAATCCACTCCCCATGAGAAAACTAGCAGTACATCGGGACATGTATATTGAGTACACTCTAATGAGCCCATTAGACCCTATATAATTTGTTTTTATGTATACACTTGATGTACATAAAAATATATATATGCTTGGGAATGTGTCACATGTCTAGTGTCACATTTGGGCCATAAATTATTTGTGATGAGGATTATACTCTCTATACTTAGAAAATTACTCAGACATATGAATAGAATACACAGGTACGACGTAAAAACATGAACATAGTTACAATATAGAGGACTAACTAGACATCAGGATGAGTTCCAAACCGGCCGCTACAGACCATGTACCCCATGTGGAAACATCCTTTATTTGAATAATAATGTTGATAGAGATTAATGTTCCAAGGTAGTGCTAGATTCTGAGAGACATGTCATGTAACCCATGAGAAATACGATGTTCTCAAAAAAAATTAATGATTGCTACATTTATCATTATTTATTATGGTATGATAATGGGTATGTTCCATAAAAAATATATTTTTTGGGGTGTTACCTCATCTCATTCTAGAGTGATTATTCTTATTCCACCTCCATAATGGATCCGTGAGTCATTTTGAACATAATAATAATGAATATCCCCTCAATGGACAAGTGAAAAAAGCCTTAATTAAATCTGGGGTTCTCCTCCTTGTTCTCATTATCATCATTACTATGTGATGTTTTAAGTATTACATCATGAATATACACGATCATAACCAATAGACAAATAGAAAAGGGTGTGCAGAATGCCCAATAAGGAAAACATGTGAATCATTTTTCTAGTGATCTTGAGTGATATCAATAAGAACATGGGGATAATGTGGCATATAAAAATAATAAATAAATTATACATAACATTTAAATTTGGGTAAAACATTTAATTTAGTCATTCTTTAGTATATCATCATGGTCCATCCCTAATGTGTTTTAAAAAATACTAAGGTTATTTTCCAAAGTATTTTAAAACTTTTCATCAATAAAGATTAATTTCTTTACGCAATTCATTAGAGATCTATCATGGTGTTCCATTAATATGTTTTTATTTTCATGTGATCCAAATATATCATAATCACAACTTTCATAAATAACCCATAGAGAATAAAATAAATCAGTTTCATTTCAAAATACTGACGTTTTAAAAGAGATTAAAAACATGACAGTAATATCCATTATATCCCATGGAAAAGTATTGATGGTTTATGTATGTTAATTAAATAATTAGAATATATAATGTTTTTATATTTTTGAATATCATTATAAACTATATAGGATCGGGTATTTGAAAAAATAAAATGATATAATTTTTTGAAAAAACTGAGAGAGATTTTGAGATGAAATTTATGTATCATAACGGTTATATAACAAGGTTTTAGAAAACATTAAAAAGAGGGAGGAAAATGGTAACACACTCATAAATAACTCATAATAATTGGGATGAACAGAATAAAAATATTAATATGATCATGGTATGATTTTTTGAATGACATGCCACATGAAAAGAAAACTAGAAAGAAAAGAGAAGGTACGATTTCTTTTACGAAAATTTGGCAGCCTAACGACATCACATAAAAATTCAGAAAATGAATTGATAAGATAAAAAATTTAATTTCAATGTATTGACATAAAAATTATAGTAATATGAATATGGAATATCATACCCCGACATATGAAAACCGATATTCAAGGACATAACAAAAAAAGAAGGGTTGACTAAAAAGGTTGGTGAAAGGTTCCCTTGTCCTGAAGAGTAACTTAAAAAACTCGAAGGCTGAGGCCTTGAGGGGTTTAGGGAAAATTTGTCGGACTAATTTGGAGGTAAAAATACCATATCCTCATTTAAGAGGAATTTTAAATGAAATAAATGAAACAATGGGTTGGTATTTATATCAAAATTGAGGGAATATTTTATTAATTTCTAGGGGACATCTCATTAGTGCTATTTGAAAAACCATGGGCATTCCCTTGGTATTTTCTGATGTTATTGGCCACATGGGACACATCATAACATATTTTATTGTACACAAGTTTAGAATACTTATTACATAATTATTACATCATTAATTATGTCATTTAACACATTGAATCACAAAACTGTATTTTTACTATTCACTAAAAAACAAATCATTTTATAAAAATCTCATAAATTCACCAGAGACTAATATTGATGCTTTGAATAAAAAAATGAACTAAATTTTATGAAATTAATTTTGTAATTATGAGATATTTAATTTCTATGTAAAAACACTATTTACCAAAAAAATACTTAACTAATAATTTCTGAAACCGTTATTTACATATGAAATTATATCAAACTACCTATCAGGATTCCAAAATTTGATTTATACATTCTTAAGTGTTGTTACTATTCCATTGGCCACATTATTAATCCTAAGGGTAATATTACTATTCCTAAGTTACTATTCACAAAAAATTATGTTCACCTTATTAGAATCTAAATTTATTACTGATCAAAAATGTAGAAGACCATTTTTTGAAAATCATTTCACATTATTAATTAAAAGGTAAAAAATATATTTTAAAATACAATTTTTCCTATAATCGTCAATAATGTGAATATTCTATGAATTCATCCTATATTTCTTTTGACATTAGAAATCCACAAATTTTATAAATATAAAAAAATAATAATTTTATTTATATAAAATGATTACACAGTGAACTAAGGACTCATTACATTGCCTCTTATAACACTTGTATATGTTCTAAGAGTAAGGTGTTAAATGGTTATAAAATCTTGGGTACGCTTAGACAACTTTTCCTATGTGAGGATTTCTATCATCTTGAACATCTCTTAATGGAGATTTCATTCAAGATTAATATATTGAAGCTCGGCTTGGGATTAGTCTAAAGTAAAGCCCACTGATGTTATCTCATACAAAGCTTCGACATATGGGCTTTGTACCGCCCAAGTCTAATAGATGTGGCCATTGAATCTTCGTTCTGTATTAATTAACAATGATCATTTCTATTTGTAAAAAATAATCACAACATTACGTTTATAGCTTCCAATGGTGATATTGACCAACTATCATATTTAATAGTGGTCATATAATATCCAAAAACCAATAGTCTCATTTACTATTATACTCACTTCATTAATAAATGGATATAGTTTTGTTGATTACATTATAAAATAACTCAGAAAATCAAAGATCACATATTATTCAAAACAACAGGTCATTATTATAGTAAAATTAAAAAATCATTTTACAATAATATATTTATATGTAATGACATTTATAAAGAAAAATAAATAATTATAACATAGAGTGTAAGGATTTATTACCAAAAATATTAGATATGTTATGCTCTATGTATTGGACCATTTTTTAAACTGTGATCCTAATAATGTTGGAAAATTTATAAGACATTCACAGCCCAAAATAATGTAATGTGATGAAAATATAAGGTATTTTATAGATAATGAACTTATAATTTTCTATAAATATAAATTTATTTACAAAAAAATCATGATTTCAACTTGAGATAGGTATAAAAACTCTTATAGCTTTCGGGGATTTTAACTCAAACACCATAATTGGGATAACATTATATTTCATTTTAGATAAATGAAATGAAATTAATGGAATCCTATATTCTATTCATTGGAGGTGTATAAACCATAAAAATGAGAAGTAATGGTGAATATGTGTCAGATTTCTTTGAATAGAAATTGATATCATAAACTAATTACCATAATTAATTTCAAGGTCAATAATACTCTAAATTTACATATTTTTAATATTATCATTATTATTAATCAATATCTGAAAAAAAAAATTTATTCTAATTTACACCATTAATTTATTGTTATGGAACAAACATAGCCACCCAATAGCTACTTGAATTAAATAAATTGTTTCCACCATAGACATAAAGCGTTCTGTTATTACATAATTAGGGAAAAAAATAAACAACTTACACCAATACTTATCATAAAAATGGTTATATTTACATACATAATAAAATCACATTAAATGATACACTTTCATTTAATAAATAAAAAATATCAAATTCAAATCCACACATCCTTATCATTCAAAATCATCCATAAGCATAGTAATAATCTCCTAATAATGAGGAGTGGTAAAAAAATCCATTTATGTGTACAAAAAATGGGAAAATACTATGGTTCATGGGAATATAAAAAATAAGTTAAAATAAATTATCTGAACATAGAACGTTCGTCTAAAAATAAAAATTATTTAAATCATATAACATACAACTTCACTTAGAGAATATTCATAAATAAGACTCATCAAAAAAATATTTTAATGAAACGAATTTAAATATTCCATCAATAAATTTAAAAACCTAGAAACATTTTATTTCATTAAAGGACAATAACCATATATTAAAATAACATTCATTACCTTGAAAAATATCAACCACATTCCATTTTTAGAAAATATTCCTCTTCTTCCTGAAATAATGAAATACAATATTAAAAACCATAATAGTGAATAAAAATATATGATGAAATTTGGTATATTATATTCATTCCATTGGTCCTCCTGTATTCACCTAATATTACATATCATATAGTTCATTCCAGTGGAATGTTTCTGTAAAAATGAATTATTACAATTTCTTTGGAGAGCAACATGGAGGTCTTAATTTTCTTCATATAATAAAAAAAATAAAAGAAATTGACCCAATATTTTTATTCCAGGAATATTAATCTTAAAAATAATAAAAATAATACATTAGAATCTATATGAACAATCATTTTAATGCCTCGAAATTATAAATTAAGAACATTGTATGAAGCTGCATGTATGACATTGAACACAAAGCATATATGTGAATATAATATCCCAAGACATTGGAATGTATTTAAAATTTTAAATAAAATAATAAATGATATATTCTAAAATTCACATGACACTGAGTAATCTTATGTCCAAAACAATAACAACTATATTTGATGATTTGTGTAGCATGCAAGACGACATTTTACCGAACAATAATATACTATTAAAATATTGTTGTTTAATTTAATACAATAAATCCTAGAAGTTAAATTGCTATTTATGACAAATAATAACTAAATTATAAAAATCTATAGTTTACACAAATATAAAAATAATTCATAGCTTACAAAATATCTATAAATTATTATAAGAACTAATTGCAAATAGTGGGAATGATTTTATAGAGAACAACTTGTATGCCCACAAAGGTATTTTATAATAATAAAATAAATAAATTAAAATTATTGAATTATATTGATGAAGTATATATATTATATACTCAATTATTTTTTTTAAAATTTATTAAATTTATTTGATATCCATATTATATGAACAAAATCAATATTACAGATAGAAACATATATGTTTGTAAAAGCAGTTTTATAACATTTTAATTGGGAAACTATTTTAATAAAAATAAAACAATGATATATTTTATATGTGAAAGGAAAATTTTAATTTTATATATAATCATAAAAACAAGGTTAGAGTGAATACTTTTTATTTTTCTCTAAAGTATCATTTTTTAAATAATAGCGATAAATAAGGAATTTTAATTCAAAACTGCTTTTCCATCTAATTTATTTATAAGGGTAAATTATTTTTTATTGGTTTTAAAGAATAATTAGATAAATATTATATAAGTATATCTAATTTATTTTATTGGAATCAATTTCAATTTAAAAATTAACATAAAAATGCAGTAATCTTTTAATCACTTTAACATAAAAAACATACTTTGCCACCTTGTTTACGGTATTAAATTTAAATTAATTTTTTTACTTATTTTATTTATAATTGGAAAAATGGATTCCATATTTTGAATCATAATAATTTATATTTTATATTAAGGTAATATTATTTTTTTACAAGAATATTAGTGAAAGTGATTAAAATAAATTACAATGATTAAAGGATAATTATCTTTATAATAGACTAAAACATAAACATAAGTTCAAAAATGACCATGAAAAATATTCAAAAAACCATTTTATAGAAATATATAGACCCTATACTAATTTTTATATAGTTTTATATATTATTCTATCCACATTAAATTGGTCAAACATAGGTGGAATTCTATTTTCCAATATTTATAAGAGTGAAACTCCTCCTAAAATCTAAATGGCACCCAATCCTCCAACATCCTCACACAACTCAATACTATTTGGATAAAAAATTATCTACCATAATTACACAAGAAAATATTTCCCATAAAATTAGAAGGATCATCTGACTATGAAATCTATCCATGGGATCCCTTTGAAGAAAATGAAAAGATATTTTTAGATTAAAAGAAATCTCTTTCCTCAAGATTTTTTTTTTATTTTTTCACTACACTTTAAATTGTTTTTATTCAATGATTATATAAAAAACCCTTATACTCAATAAAATGTTTTTTTATATTTTAATTTAGTCACCCACACATACACAAACTTCCATTTAACGCATAATGAACTAACTATTTCTGTGCAAGGTGAACTACCGCCTCTCGAAATGAGGTTGTTTATTTTTCATTCACAACCTCTAATGATTCTGAATTATGGTGGAAACTCGTTTTATATATGTAATATATGATATTTATAATTTATTTAAACTAATGTAATTATTTTATAACACATACCGTTAGGCACACTATTTTATGGGAACACAATAACATCATTTATGGAAGTGTGGACTACCTCCCCCTCAAAGTGATCTGATTCATTCACACTATACATGAAATATATAATTATTGGATTAAATAAATATATTTAACATATATGGAATATATATGATACTATAAATATAATAAAGATACAAATAATCTTTTTTTCTTTTTTTAATATGACAAATAAATGAAAGTAACATTAATTCGTACATACGGCCTACCGTCTCCATGAACAGTGAATTCCATTTCTTATATCCAAATATTATAGATTGATCTCTGTAAATATATAGTAAATATATATATTTAAATAAGGGTTAAAATTATGGATATGATTAAATAATTAACAAGATAATAAGAACATCAATTTTTAAGTCAAATTATACTTAAAAGACAAGGAAATTAACACCTCAAAAAGATAAAATAATAAATGATTGTTAAAAAATAGATAATAAGATATTATTAGAAGATAATATTTATTATTATAAATATGATTAAGGATTTTTAATTATTTATTTCCATGTTTTAACCCAATATTAATTAATTTATATTATGATCACTATAAAATGAATTTCAATGTAAGGGATTTTTTCTCAATTTATATTCCATTGAGACTTGTTTTTTATTAAACAAAAAAATATTTTATATAGTGTATAGACATCCCATTGACATGTTATATCATTAATATATTAATTCTCAAGATAATATAAGTATCAGTTTCTTTTATTACCTCATAGTTATTCTAATTCAAATGTTTCAATGTCGTGTGTGAAAATTTGTAATGATTACAGAATACTCCACTCGAGAAAATTATTAGTTATTGTATTTGAAATATCACTTTATATTGTGATTGTGAACATTATCTTAGAACAATAAAATTATTTTTTTCTACATAAATTATTCTATATGGTTTACATTCTTCCACATTATCATATAATATCTGGATTCATTCATTTTTCATGATATTTTGTTCTTTAATTTTATATTTTTTTAATCAAAATGGATTTAAATATAATTTTACCCAACTAGAAAAGAATTTTGTAACCCAATTTCAGTTCATTTGGTAATATTACATCTTTATTGTCATTAATATTCTAATATTATGTGTTTAATCACATTTTTTCTCTTTATTTCCATCTTTCATTTTTTTTATGTGCATTTACATTTGACACACATAATACATTCATCGATGATTTCACAATAATGTTATGGTATTTTTAAGGGTTTAAATTAAAATCACATATTGTTCGGGATTATTTACACTTGAAATAAAATAATAAAAAATTATTTGATATTTTTTAATATACCCTTAAAATTTATTATCTATTAGTTATTCTTCTCTATTTTCAAGTAATAATACCATTTTCCCACTATTTGGAATAAAAAAAGATATGAGAAATTTTTTTCAAGAATACTCAAATTCAATAATCTCTTTATTTTGAAAAGATATATCATTATAAAAAGCGTATTAATAAAATTTTGTTTTAAATGTTTTTAGAAATTTCAAAATGATTTATTGTATACATTATAATCCCTTTTTGTCTTTTACCAAATTTTTCAATAAATTATCTTTCCCCTTTTAGAATAATAAATAATTATAACCTATTTACTGTGAAAAAGAAATTTTCATTTCACCTTTTACATCATGTATTTATTTACCTAGTTTAATATCATCAAATATTCATTTTCATGTTGAAAATGATATTTTTAATGAATATTTTTTTAAAAGTGATATTCAAATTGTTGTATTTTGAAATGAAAAAGGATATTTACCTCATTAATGTTTTTAAAAGATATTTTTATAACAACTTCATTAATAAATAACAGAAACCAATTAGATTTACCCTATGTTGAATATGTTGTATTGATACCATGCTTATTCATTCTATGGATTGTTTATGATTTATTTTACCGAGGATAATATTCACATTATCATACATGGTTCCATTGTTAATACACATAAACTATTCAATTTAATATTATAAATAGACAATGAATTACCAAAAATTATCCATGTCATTGATCATGGATATTTATATTTCCTAAACTGTATATCATTATAACATACGATGTTTAAATTAATAGTTTTTTACTTATCTATGAAATAATGATAAATACATTATTTTGGTTAAATATAGATTTTTGATAAGTCATATTATTTAAATTAATATTTCTATATGAGGAATGATTTATACAAGTAGTGATGGTTGGGGATCAAAAATTATATAGCTCCTCAATTAATTATTTTTTCTCATGAGAAAAAATATTCATGAAAATGAAACGGGTTTCTACCTATAATTTTTAACCATCTTATAAAATGCATTGATAGTATAGGGGTTTTTTGTGGCTCATAAATGAGGTCATCTAAATAGGAATTTTATTCATTTTAACGTAGTTATTATATATCCATGGGATGTTGTTTCAACATATATATGGAAGTATTTTATTCTTAGTTCACTGATTAAATAGCTTGTGTTTTTATTTTCTTACCATTCTATATTTATTTTTCCTTATCCAGTTATTTTAATGGCATGTGATTTTATTTAGATAACTTGACATATTGTTTATGTAATTTCGTCTTAGTTTATTCATTACATGACATGTTAGTTCAACTATTTCCCTTTCCGTAATAATTATTGTCATTGAGTCATTGTTGCTTCGCATATACTTAACCATACTAAAAATTTGATATCACACTTTTTATTTTACCTTTACCTAAGATTTATGATAAGTTTAGTAATAAATTTATACATGTATACATTATATGGAAGAATGATATCCTCAAAGAAAAAAAAATTCTTTAAATTATTGTATTCATTAATAAAAATATTGATGTATATATTTCGATTACTAATATAATTATAATGTTAAATTTTTTGGGATAAAATTTTCATATATATTATGAAAATGTAATTGTAGAATGATATAGGCTTTAGTATTTATAGGATCATTTCAATATATATAGTATAAAAAAATTAGAAACACTTGGAACTAGATTTAGGAAAACAAATATTATATAATAATACCCAAATTTAGAATTTGAGGATAAGTGTTGAAGAACATCCTATAATTTTGGAATGGTAAATATAAAGTGGTTCCTCCAATAAATTAGTCCATGTATGGATAATAAAGGTGGGAATGGTTTTGGAATTGATATACTTAGGAGAAAATAACTTATAAGGTGTTTCATTCCTAACACTGCTTAAACTAGAACATGAAAATGGCCCTTAATATACATTTTCATTCATACTCATGGGGGATACAAATAGAATAATCCACATTTTATTAACAAAGTATTATGAAGTATTTAAATAGATAATGATAATGATTTACCGATTGTAAAAATTAGGCCAAAGAAGGACCTACGATGTATTTATGTATTGATGTTTTATCGAGAACCATAGTTAAATGGTTATTTTATGATTATCCTTATTTCAAATTTTCCATCATATTTTATTTCGAAATTATATGAATGTGTTTTTAGAATAGGACAATATGTATATTGGGTGACACCACATCATGTCTGGAAAGACCTTCAAACATGAACCCAGGATTGATTGATTATAAGTGTTTCACACCTACTACTGGCTTGTGTGATGTCTTGTTTAATATGTCAATGGTTTTACTTAAACAATTTTATGAATAAATATTAATTTTTAATTAGTAGTGTTAATTTTTAGGTTATGATATTAATGTATTAACCATATATATTTTGGAAAACAGTTTGATGAAAATAGTTAGGGTTTTCACACTTTTATCATCCTTAATATCACTTAAAAGTGTATTTTAGTGATTCACGAATCAATGTTAATTTTTTGATATCCATTTCCTGATGTAATGGATGGATTATAAATTTATCATATCACAACCAAAATATTATTATTTTTTTAAATATATCATGTAAGTATATTTCCTTATAGACATAGGTTGTAAAATAATTACTCAACATTAGGAAAATGAACAAGAATAAAAAAAATGAAGTTATAATACATAACATTTTTGTTGAACCAATGTTCTTTTAAATCATCTAGGACATATGACCGTAAGGCCCTCAACATTACATTTATCATTAATTTTTGGGAAAGTTATGTCCTTAATCAATCCCTAAACCTATTTATGATTTTCCTCTATGTACGTATATCTACATTCCAATACTATTCTCTTACTTATATATCTAGTTATATATTTGTCCACATGACCGTTGTTCTTACCATCATCACTTTTCATAAGGATTTTTTCCAAACATTATAACAATGTGGGATTTCAACAAAGTAAATATTAAAAAATATATTATCAATATCAAGTTTAAATTATGAGGATTAAATTTAATTAAGGTGGGTAGAATGTAATGCTACAAAATTATAAGGTAAGAACACTATGTGCAGTAGCGTGTACGACAGACAACATCATGTGTGTAAAAGAATATAATATCCAAATACATTAACATATATTTATTATTTTAAATATATTAATCCATGCTACAACTTCCAATGCTCATGATAATGATTTAGCATGAATCGTTCGCAATAATTAGTTTTCCGATTATTTGTCTCACACACAAGACAATGTTCTATTGAATAACAATGTGTTATTAAATTATTATTATTTAATATAATTAGATATACCATAGAAGTTAAATTAGTAGTTCTAAATTTGATTGAATGACTTACGAAATTATATTTTTTAAATAAATATAAAAATATCTCATTGGATACAATTTAATTATAACTAAATATACCAACAAATTAAATATAAAGGGATTGTTTTTATAAAAAAGTACTTTTATGCCACAAAATCAATTTTTCCTAGTAAATTTATTTAATTAAAATTCTTGAATTATAATATTTTATGAGATAAATTATATATTAAATCAAGTAATTTTTTATTTCAACCAATAGATTTATTAGGCATAGGATAAAAACAATTACAATATTACAAATCAAACCCAATATTTTTTTAAAAGAATTTTAAAGCCTTTTAATGGATAAAATATTTTATATCCAATTTTTGATAAATTTATAGATATTTTATTTACAAATAAACTTCATATTTTTAAATTTAATATTTCAATTTATTTAGATTTATTTTTGGTATTTTACTACGATATTTCAGTTTTTAATGATAATGAAAAATACATTATTTTAATTCAAAATAAATTTTTAATATACTTTATTTTTAATGTTATATTATATTTTTATTAGTTTAAAGGATAAATTAGATCAATTTTATTTTATTTAATATAATGTATTTTTTTGGAATCACTTTCACATTGAAATTTGAAATAAAAAAAAGTAAATATTTAAACATTTTTAATTTAAAAACAAAATTTGTCATCTCATATATGGCATTAAATTTAAATAAATGTACAGAACATCAATGATTGAAACTTAGAAAAATTGTATAAATATTTTTAATCATCTTATTTTATAATTTATAAAACATTTAATTAGTTTCTAATAAAAAAATATTAGTAAAATTGATAAAAATTAATTACAATGACTAATAGAAAAATTAGCTTAACAAAGGACTAAACTGTAAACATAAGGAAGAAAATGACATGTCATCATGCCCAAAATCCATTGTCTAGAAATTTTTATTCCCCATTATCCAATTTATATAGTATAGTATGTTATTTATTTCCATGACCCATCTCCTAGGGCCCGTGCCATGACTACCCCAAGCCTGCCTTCCATAGCCCGAGGGCTGACAACTAGCACCAAAAGGCGTATTCTCTAAAACCAGAAAGACAATGAATTTATAACATGTATACACTCAAAAAAAAAGAATACAACAAGATACAAACACAAGTAAACTATATATAAAAACAGTGATGAAAGTAAGAGGGGACAGAATACAAGCCCAACAGTAAAGGTACACGTACAACTGAAAAACAATACAACAAAATAAGAGAAAGACGTCTATTGGGTCATCCTCCGGGGTCCCTACCTGAAGGGTAGGTATAAATCGCCTCCTTAGCTCTCCCCATCTGCCCAACTCCACTGTGGACCGACACACCGTATGGTCCACCTTCAAACACCATCCGATCCTGGTACCCTCATCCTCAGTCAGTGTTGTCTGTCGTCTTCAACAAACACTACAAGGTTCGGGCATAGCCCTTGCAGGGGTTAGTATAATGATACTCAGTAGGGACCCCGAGACCCTAAAGGTATTACAAACTTCACAAAGCATGAATAATAAACATACAACCATACTTAATTATATTCCCATAGATATACATATGTTATCAAGTATGCCCATCTAAATGATAAGGAAACATAGAGTCCAACTAAAAAAGCCCAAGCTCAACTATTCTACAAAGAAATAATTACCCTGAAGGTATGTACCACATAGTTTGGCCGCACTGAAGAATACCACAAAGTTATTACCTTCAATGGAATGTACCACATAGGTAAAAACTCATCTCACATCGGGTATAACTTAATTATAGTAGTAGAGATGTTTATATTTAACTACTAATTCATCTTACTCTATTAAGCGATAGACCCGTGAAGGATCCTAAATCATCATTTGACCCAAAAAGGATCATTGTACTTCGTCAAACCCACACAGGATCTATGTACATCATTAGACCTATAGAGGATCCTAGTACATTGTCAGACCCACACATGATCCTAGTACATCATCAGTACACCTTCAGACCCACATAAGATCCTAGTACACAGTCAGTACGTCATTAGCCCCAAAAAAGATTCTAGTACACTGTCAGTATGTCGTCCAACCCACACAGGATCCTAGTACACCATCAGTATGTTGTCGGACCCACATAGAAACCTAGTAAATCGTCAGTACATTGTCAGAACCACACATGATACTAGTACACCGTCAGTACGTCGTCAAACACACATAGGATCCCAGTACATCGTCAGTACGTCATCAGACCAACATAGGATCCTATTACATTATCAATATTTCTTCATTCCCACACATGATCCTAGCACACCGTCAATACGTCTTCAGTCCCACACTGGATCCTAGTACTTCGTCAGTACGTTGTCAGACCTACAAATGACCCTAGTACACCATTAGTATATCTTCATACACACGTATGATCCTAGTACATCTTCAATATGTATTCAAATCCACACAAGATCCTTTTATAGCGTTAGAACGTCATTAGACCCACACGGGATCCTTGTACACTGTTATTACGTCGTCAGACCCAGACATCATCCTAGTATATTGTCAATACGTCGTCACACAGCTAATTACTGGGTTCCTGTACCAAGCTCACTTGTCTCTGATAGGGTCTTCTCCTCAAGCCACTGGTCGACATTCCAACTATCATGATGTCCTATTAAGATGTATCCCAAAGGACCGCCACGTCATATGGGTATCAACTTAAAAGTCGGTGCTTCAAATGGATGATTGGCCTGTTTGTTATTTTCCTTTTAATCCCAAGGGCCCGGTTAGATTCGTGCTCAGTCCAACCCATCTTTACACCAGCATTATCCAAATTTCAAGTGGGGTATACCAAAAGGACCTCCTTGTTCCAAGGTTTTCGTCACCGCAGATGGATCGTCAAATGGACACCTAGTTCCAAAGTTATATCCTAAAGAATGTATATAGTTTCAATTGGTCGTCGTTTGGTCCATCCAAGTTGGACTGACCCATCCTGAGCCAGCTGAGACTGACCCGAAATAGTTCGGGTCACCCACGATAGTTGGGTCCGGCCAATCCACCCGGATCTGGTCCTTCCCGGCCCTTGCTGGGCGGCCCACAGTGCGTGGTGGCCACTATGTAGTTGGGCAGCATCAGTGCGGAGGGGAGCCACGTTGCGGCGTGGTGACCATGGTGCGATGGTCCACCACAACTGGACGGATGGACATACAACCTCTCTGCATAGCAAAGTCTAAAGCCACCCCTTCGTCGGTTGTCGACAGCGAGCTGACCGCCCTTCCATCATCCCTGCGGCACAAGGTCGTGGTTCTCATCTGTCGGGTGGCGGCAGTGGTGTCGTCCACCATTCCCATGATCCTCTAGTGTTGGTTTCCATCATCCTCTATCACAAAAAACACAATAATCATGATTAATGGGGGAGGCATCATGCCTTGTTCATTTGGCCCGCTTCCTCCGCATTAGTTCGGCTGCAGGCGGATCAAGATGATTAATTCGATGAAAAACATGAAGATTAACAATAACCCTACCATGAAGGTTTTTTGACATCGGAGAGGAGGGAAGGATGGAAGATGGTTCATTTTAGTTGATGATGTACCACGTTGGAGGTGGTGCATTCTTCGTTGGAGAAGCATTTTTCATTGGAGAAGTGTTCTTTGTTAGAGAAGCGTTCTTTGTTGGAGAAGCATTCTTTGTTGGAGAATGAGTTACTCCAAAGTTCTCCCAAGATCCTCCCTTTTCCAACGATCTCTCCATAGGATAAAATGAGGAACCAACCAAATTAAATTAATTGTATCAATTTAATTTTTGGAATAATAAATTTTTGGAACAATTAATTTTATCATGTTGGCATAATTAAATAATGGGAGTAAGTTCTAGAGTTATATCCCATTAAATGAGAGGAGTATATGAGTAGGATGGTCTCTACCAATTTTGAATTCAAATTGGGGGTTTTCCAGTTCAGGTGGTCCCCACCTTCTTATACCATTTAGAGAGGTTTCAAATAAAAATAAAAATATTAAACATTTTTATATTATTTTATTCTTTCATGAATACCAAACAAAAACTTATATTCACCCTCGACCTACTATGATCGAGGTGAAGGTCTCCTTAAGTGAATACTGGTGCTACAAGTTCAACAATTCTCTCAGATTTCAATTCTGAGCATTGGTTAGAATGTTACAAAAACCCGCTCACACGTTTACAGAACGTACCCGAAAAAAGTTCTGAAATTTATTCTGGGCACATCAGGCCTCAGAATCATGCGCCTTCAATTATTTCAGAATCATAAAATTCCCATATAATTAAAATAAATTACATGGAACTTTCAGGTCCTTAAACTCTCACCACCTCATGTCTTTGTGACCCTGAGAGCCACAACACAAAACTAGGAAAACATAAGGGGGTACTAAGCATGTATCTGAGCCTCATACTAACATGTGCTATCCTGGAAGTTCACGTGCTACTAGAAAATGTGCACCATAGGTATCGAATTCCCACAAAAGTCCCACAACTATCAATCGTCAATCTCCACTGGAACATCCGTAGACATCACCCCATCATCAACTTCTATCTCGACATTGTCGATGATGTGAGAAGGGTTGTGCACGTATCTCCTCAGCAGGGATATGTGGAAGAGGTCATGAACCCGGTGCAACTGAGGGGGAAGTTATCGGTGGTAATCCACCTCCCCAACTCTAGTGAGGACCTAAAAAGACCTGATGAAGATCAGATATATCTTGCCACCCCGGCCAAATCTCTGTAAACATCATCGGGGTGAGACCCATAGAAATATGAGGTCACCATCCTTGAACATCACAGGTCTCCACCTCCTATCGGATTAAGACATCTTCCTACTCTGTGCAGTCTTCATCCACTCCTGGATGATCTGCACTTTCTCTATGGTAGCACATACTATCTCTGGTCCCAGGAGTGCTAACTCCCCTGGGTAAGTCCTTCACAAAGGTGATCTGCCAGGTCGGTCGTACAATGTAACAACCCGAAATTTTGAATAAATATTGTTTCCTAATTTCATGTGTTATTTTATTTTATTTTTATACTCAACAAAAATGTTTTATTTGATAAACATGATTATAATTAAAATGAGACCATTGGGTTCTGACTGTTATATGACCATTGGTCAATATGACCGCTTTGAACAAAATGTTTTGATTATTGTCTCTAAATACAAGTAATCTTGGTTAATTATTATAGAAAGAAGATTCGATGGCCTCACCTAGTAGTCTTGGACCGATCTAAGCCCATCTAACAGAACTTGGGAAGGAGGTAGCACCATTGGGCTTTGCTCTGGACCAAACCCAATCCGAACTTCATCGTGTGAAGCTAGAACGGAATCGCCTTCGCGAGAAGTTCAAACTGATAGAAATTATTACTCGGGCAATGTTGGCCGAGCCTCCCTCGGACTCTCTCACCTTAGCACACCTTACACTTAGGTCCTATGCTGGTGTGATAATGGGCTATGTAAGGAGACCGTAACTGCCTTGTGTAATACTTTGTTTTAAATAAAAATTGGGATTTCTTCTTACGATGAAGTTATGAATTTTCAAATGACCGGATAAATATAGTATGCATATTTTTGATGAATTTTAGAAAAAGGTTATTTTAAAAATGTTTATGCAAAACCTTAAATAATTAAAAATGTGTAATGATTTTCAAAAAATGGTCTTCTACAATTATGTTCAGTACAAAATTTGGAGTCTAATAAGATCAACTTGATTTTTGATGAATAGTAAATTATGAATAGTGATTTTATGATTAGGATTAGTAATATGACCAAATGGATTAGTAATCTCACTTAAAGAAAGTTTTAAAATAATCTAGGCACCTTGATTAAGTAATGTGATTCAATAAAATGGTTAAATAACGGTTTCATAAATTATTATTCAAGTATAAGTTTTTTTGGGTGAATAGTGTTTTTTAATTAAAAATTAAATTAAAAATATTTAGAAAATTATTTTTATAAAATGGATTTCATTTTTGAACTCAGAGCACCGATATTATGTTATGGTAATTTTTGTGGTTTTTTCTGAAAAAATGAATTTTCGGTGAATAGTGTATTTATTTAAAAAAATAAATTAAAAATATTTAAGAAATTTTTTTTATAAAATGGAGTTCATTTTTGAAATCAGAGCATTGATATTTGATTAAGGTGAAATTTTGGGATCTTTATGAGAAAGTTGAATTTTCAGTGAATAGTGAAAATACTGTTTTAGGATTTCGGTATGTTTAATGACATCATAACAGTGTCATGATGATGTCATGGGATCTTTTGAGGGTTGGCCGGCCAAGGGTGATGAATTATTGTTTTGGGGGCCCTATGTGGCCTAACTCCATGATAAATGCCAAGGGAGAGCACATGGGTTTGAGAAAAGCACATGTGAGGTGTCCCTTGGCCATTAATGCCTTGTCCCCTCACTTTCCCTATAAATACCAAGCCCTCCTCTCATCCATTCGACTCCCCACTCTTCCCCAACGAATTTCTGGTCTCATTACCTCCCAAGGAGTCCTCACAAGGTGCCCCCAAGCCCTCAAGGTCCCATCCTTTGAGGATTAAGAGTTACATTTTAAGGTAAGGGATCTGACCTCTCTCTCTAATTCCAAGTAATCTCTTTTATGTCATTCCTTTTATGCTCCATGTTATTATGTTGTAGGATGTTCTTTTATACTCCTCTTACTTCCCTTTTTATGTTCATATAATGAGAGATCCCCTCTTACTCTCATTGTTTCGTTTTATGAAGTTTTAAGCGGCGTCGTTAGGCTGCCGAAATTTTTGTAACGGGTTCTTTCTCCCTTCTCATTTTTCAAGATCTATTTTCATGTAAAGTATTTCAAACTCTTTTTATTATGTTGGGGTGTGATCTCTAAATTTATCATACTGATCTTTTATGATCATTTGATGAGAGACCCCATTTTATCTCTTCAATTTAGTATTTTGATGTTTTAAGTGGCGCGGTTAGTCTGCCGAATTTTTAAGTGGTTCTCACCCTTCTCGTTTTGAAGTTCTACTTTCATGTCAATTCTTTCAAGTTCCTTTTTTATGTTGGGTTATGATCTATATATCTATCATACTGGAATCTTATGTTCATATGATGAGAGACCCCATTTGAACTCTTCAATTTAGTATTTTGATGTTTTAAGTGGCGCCGTTAGGCTGCCGAATTTTTAAGTGGTTCTTCACCCTTCTCGTTTTGAAGTTCTACTTTCATGTCAATTCTTTCAAGTTCTTTTTTGTTATGTTGGGGTATGATATCTATATCTATCATACTGGACTCTTATGTTCATATTATTAGAGACCCCATTTGATCTATTCAATTCAGTATTTTGATGTTTTAAGTGGCGCCGTTAGGCTGCCGAATTTTTAAGTGGTTCTTCACCCTTCTCGTTTTGAAGTTCTACTTTCATGTCAATTCTTTCAAGTTCCTTTTTGTTATGTTGGGGTATGATCTCTATATCTATCATACTGGAATCTTATTTTCATATGATGAGAGACCCCATTTGATCTCTTCAATTCAGTATTTTGATGTTTTAAGTGGCGTCGTTAGGCTGCCGAATTTTTTAGGGGATTCTTTCACCCTTCTCATTCTTTTCAAAGTTCTACATTCATGTCAAGTCTTTCAAGTTCATTTTTAATTATGTTGGGGAATTATCTATATATCTATAATACTGAAATCTTATGTTCACATGATGAGATACCCTATTTTATCTTTTCAAATCATTTTTGTTGAAGTTTAAGTAACGTCGTTAGGCTGCCGAACTTTCATAAGAGAAATCTAATTTTTTGTCTTCCTTCCATGTTTTTCATTTCAAATGGTATGTCCTTGAAATTTCATTACCATGATCATGTATCCTTATTATTCAGTACATCTACTGTTTTATGGGTCATTTATGAATGTTTGACCCATTTTCCCTCCCTTTTTAATGTCTTCTAAAACCTCGTAACATAGCAGTTATACTGCAGAATTTCCGTCTCAAAATGTCTCTCTCTTTTTCTAAAGTTATTTCATATTATTAAGTGAATACTCAAAGCTATTTCTTCTAAAGTTGTATTCACATATATACCAAAATGTTCTATTTTAAATTCTGGGATTTACATACATGAGACCCACCTTCTTTTTCTGTGGGTTTTAATGTGACGTAAAGATCATGTCTTAAAAGAAGTTTTTTAAATGTTATGATTATGAAATGAAACCCATTTCTTTTATGATATATGGGTTTTTTATGAAATTATTGATGATGATATATGTGGATCACATGATAAGAAAGGAAAATTTAATGGTGCGCCCTGATAGCGCTCCAATGCATTGGGTAATGATGTAACCACTAGAGATTACAATTTTCACGATACCTTGGTGAATAACCTTGGTAATTTTCAAATGAAACCTTGGGGATGGACCTTGGTGATATGTTCATGATTGTCTATGTTAAATTATGTAGCCACATATTCAAGTTATGAAAATGTTATTTTTATTATGATATGCCTCATGATTTCATTCTCATGCCTTAAAGTTCTTTTCATGACTTTATTGAAGTATCTCAAGTTCACATGTAAAATGTTTCTCTTGTTTTCCTTACTGGGCCTTCTGCTCACCCTTTCCTTTGATGTATGTCCCCAGGTTCTGAGATGCAGTAATGAACCTAGGATGAACATAAGGAGAATCCTTTCAAGTGTTTAAGAAGAATTTATTTTTGTTGTTTCATGTTTTAAGTTCCTGGTTTCCAAGACACTAAACCTCAATGATCCTCGGTTTTGTAAAATGTAATGAATGTTTATGTGATAAAAATGTGGGATGCTATAGTTGGTATCAAAGGATGGTTTAGTTATTTGTGGAAATTAGGATATGAAAACTTTAGGAAGAAGCCTATAGAAAAGTTAAAATATAGGAAATATTCCCGGTATTTTGGTGAGTATTGAGTAAGGGGTTGCCAAGCAAATACATCCCTGTCTGGATACGAGCAGGTAGGGGTGGCTCTGGCACAGATGTACATAGGGGTAAAACCCGAAAACACCGCTTTGAGCTAGACTCGAACGGGAACTGGTACACGACAACGGGCCTTACTGCACTCTTGGTTACGACACTCCCGGGGGATATGCTTTGGTAAATTCATAATCTTAGTATGAACCATTGTTAAAGGAACAAAGATAAAATAAAATGAAGATTCACATAAGAATATATGATCATGGATAACCTATATGGGAACCTAGGGGATCACAAGTTCGGGTATACTTTTCAACTACAAGTTATCCTTATATGCTTTAAGTTTCTTTTCTTGATTATTGGCTAAGTATTTTAGCCCCTAATTATAGTTTCATTTCTTAGTTAATGGCGGGAAATGGAAGAACATGTCTCAACAACCAATGTGATAGGAAATGCTACGAATGCCGTATTAATATTACAGAGATGATTAGGGGATTAAAATATGATTTTTATTTTGGAAGACGTTCACTATTTTGGGGACCCTATATGATCGAGGTAAATAGATTACAACGGTATTTTCATTGAGGAGTAAGGTTGACATATATTTGAAGAATCGATGAATTTAAGGTGGATTTATAGTAATTTAGGATACTTATGGGATTGATTAACCTATCTTGGGTTAAATATGTTTAGATTAGATATTTTTGTTATAAGATGTTAGGAGTGGTTGATGTTGTTTGGAGATGAACAATGAAGTTTATTTTGGAAGACTATGTTATCAAATCCTTCTTGTATTTGGGTTTCAATCTTAGTTTGGTTTATTTTGAGGAATTTTAAGGACCGTTATTTATAAAATGGACTATGATGAACTTTGGGTAGTACCATGGAACCTCGAAGATTTAAAAGTAGTTTCCATTCCTATGGGATTCTTTCTTTTTGAAGAGTTGTTTCAACTTACCCTTTTGGTTTTTGGGATAATGTTTAATGATAAAATAAATAGATAGTTAATCTTTTGTGGATTATGTGATTCTCTAGAAGATGATTCTTGTGTTTTGATGAGACCAAGTAGTTTTGAATGCTCATTGTTTAGAGAAAAGATTAGTTTTGGGTTGAAATTTATTAAAGGATGAAACTCTACATGAAGGTAGATATATTTCCTTATGTTTTTGTTCTATGTTGTAAATGAATTCCTCAAAGTAATGAAAAGGAACGTAAAACAAAAACGTTGTTGGTTTACTTTTCCTACTAGGTAATCAAAGACCGCTTGCACAAATCATAATTTTGGGATTTTCTGGTGGTTACCTTCCTCCTAATCATGTTTTCTATCACTCTCCTTTAGGACGTGACCCTTTGTTTTCTCCTCCATGTCCATGTTTCCTAGATGGAATCCTAGTATGAGTAAACTCGAGTGGCCTTTGTACTTCCTTTTCTTTCATTTAAAGTAATGGTGTCACAGACTCTTTTTCTGATGTGGGACATTCAATGAAATTTCAAAACCCAATTTTTAAAATTGTGAGGACGCAATTTCTTAAGGGGGGAAGATTGTAACAGCCCGAAATTTTGAATAAATCTTGTTTCCTAATTTCATGAGTTATTTTATTTTATTTTTATACACAACAAAAATGTTTTATTTGATAAACATGATTATAATTAAAATGATACCATTGGGTTCTGACTGTTATATGACCATTGGTCAATATGACCGCTTTGAACAAAATGTTTTGATTATTGTTTCTAAATACAAGTAATCTTGGTTAATTATTATAGAAAGAAGATTCGATGGCCTCACCTAGTAGTCTTGGACCGATCGAAGCCCATCTAACAGAACTTGGGAAGGAGGTAGCACCATTGGGCATTGCTCTAGACCAAACCCAAGCCGAACTTCATCATGTGAAGCTAGAATGGAATCGCCTTCGCCAGAAGTTCAAACTGATAGAAATTATTACTCGGGCAATGTTGGCCGAGCCTCCCTCGGACTCTCTCACCTTAGCACACCTTACACTTAGGTCCTATGCTGGTGTGATAAGGGGCTATGTAAGGTGACCGTAACTGCCTTGTGTAATACTTTGTTTTAAATAAAAATTGGGATTTCTTATTATGATGAAGTTATGAATTTTCAAATGACCGGATAAATATAGTATGCATATTTTTGATGAATTTTTGAAAAATTTTATTTTAAAAATGATTATACAAAACCTTAAATAATTAAAAATGTGTAATGAGTTTCAAAAAATGGTCTTCTACAATTATGTTCAGTACAAAATTTGGAGTCTAATAAGATCAACTTGATTTTTGATGAATAGTAAATTATGAATAGTGATTTTATGATTAGGATTAGTAATATGACCAAATGGATTAGTAATCTCACTTAAAGAAAGTTTTAAAATAATCTAGGCACCTTGATTAAGTAATGTGATTCAATAAAATGGTTAAATAACGATTTCATAAATTATTATTCAAGTATAAGTTTTTTTTGGGTGAATAGTGTTTTTTAATTAAAAATTAAATTACAAATATTTAGAAAATTATTTTTATAAAATGGATTTCATTTTTGAACTCAGAGCACCGATATTATGTTATGGTAATTTTTGTGGTTTTTTCTGAAAAAATGAATTTTCGGTGAATAGTGTATTTATTTAAAAAAATAAATTAAAAATATTTAGAAAATTATTTTTATAAAATGGACTTCATTTTTGAAATCAGAGCATTGATATTTGATTAAGGTGAAATTTTGGGATCTTTCTGAGAAAGTTGAATTTTCAGTGAATAGTGAAAATACAGTTTTAGGATTTCGGTATGTTTAATGACATCATAACTGTGTCATGATGATGTCATGGGATCTTTTGAGGGTTGGCCGGCCAAGGGTGATGAATTATTGTTTTGGGGGACCCATGTGGCCTAACTCCATGATAAATTTCAAGGGAGAGCACATGGATTTGAGAAAAGCACATGTGAGGTGTCCCTTGGCCATTAATGCCTTGTCCCCTCACTTTCCCTATAAATACCAAGCCCTCCTCTCATAAATTCGACTCCCCACTCTTCCCCAACGAATTTCTGGTCTCATTACCTCCCAAGGAGTCCTCACAAGGTTCCCCCAAGCCCTCAAGGTCCCATCCTTTGAGGTTTAAGAGTTACATTTTAAGGTAAGGGATCCGACCTCTCTCTCTAATTCCAAGTAATCTCTTTTATGTCATTCCTTTTATGCTCCATGTTCTTATGTTGGAGGATGTTATTTTATACTCCTCTTACTGCCCTTTTTATGTTCATATAATGAGAGATCCCCTCTTACTCTCATTATTTCGTTTTATGAAGTTTTAAGTGGCGCCGTTAGGCTGCCGAAATTTTTGTAACGGGTTCTTTCTCCTTTCTCATTTTTCAAGATCTATTTTCATGTAAAGTATTTCAAGATCTTTTTACAATGTTGGGGTATGATATCTAAATTTATCATACTGATATTTTATTATCATATGATGAGATACCCCATTTGATCTCTTCAATTTAGTATTTTGATGTTTTAAGTGGCGCCGTTAGGCTGCCGAATTTTTAAGTGGTTCTTCACCCTTCTCGTTTTGAAGTTCTACTTTCATGTCAATTCTTTCAAGTTCCTTTTTGTTATTTTGGGGTATGATCTCTATATCTATCATACTGGACTCTTATGTTCATATTATGATATTCCCCATTTGATCTCTTCAATTTAGTATTTTTATTTTTTAAGTGACGCTGTTAGGCTGCCGAATTTTTAAGTGGTTCATCACCCTTCTCGTTTTGAAGTTCTACTTTCATGTCATTTTTTTCAAGTTCCTTTTTGTTATGTTGGGGTATGATATCTATATATATCATACTGGAATCTTATGTTCATATGATGAGAGACCCCATTTGATCTCTTCAATTTAGTATTTTGATGTTTTAAGTGGCGCCGTTAGGCTGCCGAATTTTTAAGTGGTTCTTCACCCTTCTCGTTTTGAAGATCTACTTTCATGTCAATTCTTTCAAGTTCCTTTTTGTTATGTTGGGGTATGATCTCTATATCTATCATATTGGACTCTTATGTTCATATGATGAGAGACCCCATTTGATCTATTCAATTCAGTATTTTGAAGTTTTAAGTGGCGCCGTCAGGCTGCCGAATTTTTTAGGGGATTCTTTCACCCTTCTCATTCTTTTCAAAGTTCTACTTTCATGTCAAGTCTTTCAAGTTCATTTTTAATTATGTTGGGGAATTATCACTATATCTATAATAATGAACTCATATGTTCACATGACGAGATACCCTATTTTATCTTTTCAAATCATTTTTGTTGAAGTTTAAGTAACGTCTTTAGGCTGCCAAACTTTCATAAGAGAAATCTAATTTTTTGTCTTCCTTCCATGTTTTTCATTTCAAATGGTATGTCCTTGAAATTTCATTACCATGATCATGTATCCTTCTTATTCTGTCCATCTACTGTTTTATGGGTCATTTATGAATGTTTGACCCATTTTACCTCTCTTTTTAATGTCTTCTAAAACCTCGTAACATAGCCGTTATGCTGCAGAATTCCCGTCTCAAAATGTCTCTCTCTTTTTCTAAAGTTCATTCATATTATTAAGTGAATACTCAAAGCTATTTCTTCTAAAGTTTTATTCACATATATACCAAAATGTTCTATTTTAAATTCTGGGATTTACATGCATGAAACCCACCTTCCTTTTCTATGGGTTTTAAAGTGATGTAAAGATCATGTCTTTAAAGAAGTTTTTAAAATGTTATGATTATGAAATGAAACCCATTTCTTTTATGATATATGGGTTGTTTATGAAATGATTGATGATGATATATGTGGCTCACATGATAATAAAGGCAAATTTAAGGGTGCGCCCTGATAGCGCTCCAATGCATTTGGTAATGATGTAACCACTAGAGATTACAATTTTCACGATACCTTGGTGAATAACCTTGGTAATTTTCAAATGACACCTTGGGGATGGACCTTGGTGATATGTTCATGATTGTCTATGTTAAATTATTTAGCCACATATTCATGTTATGAAAATATTATTTTTATTATGATATGCGTCATGATTTCATTCTCATGCCTTAAAGTTCTTTTCATGACTTTATTGAAGTATCTCAAGTTCACATGTAAAATGTTTCTCTTGTTTTCCTTACTGGGCCTTCAGCTCACCCTTTCCTTTGATGTATGTCCCCAGGTTCTGATATGCAGTAATGAACCTAGGATGAACATAAGGAGAAGCCTTTCAAGTGTTTAAGAATAATGTTTTTTTTTGTTTCATGTTTTATGTTCCTGGTTTCCAAGACACTAAACCCTAAAGATCCTCGGTTTTGTAAAATGTAATGAATGTTTATGTGATAAAAAGGCGGGATGCTATATACAACACGTCTAAAGGTGCCATCCCAATGGTGGAGTGATAGCTGTTAATGTATGAAAACTTCAAAAAAGGCATGTGATTATCCTAGCTATGGCCAAAGTCGAGGACGCAAGCACATAGCATGTCCTTGAGGGTCTGAACGGTCGGCTCAGTCTGGCCATCCGCCTGTGGATGGAAGGTTTTGCTCAAATGAAGTTGTATCCTGAAAGCCTCCTACAGCCCATTCTAATGACGTGAAGTGAAATGTGAATCACGATCAAAGACAATCGTCGTGGGTATTCAATGTAGCCTCATAATGTCTTGTACATAGAGGTGTTAAAATTCTCTTAATAGAACCTTGCTCTCTGATCTGTAGAATGTGGGCTGGCATAGTGAGTTGGTCTATGATCACCAGATAGTATCATGGCCTCTAGATGTACAAGGAATTATTATCATGATTTCCCTGGATATTCAATCCCACTTCCACTATGGGAACTCTAAAGGATGAACCAACCCTACTGGTACCTGATGCTCCGCCTTCACTTTCTGACAAGTGAGGAACCGAGAGACAAACTCTACTACTGATTTCTTGATTCTTGGCCACCAGTGTCGTTGTCGGAGGTCCTAGTACATCTTACCCACTCCTGGATGAACCGCTTGAGGGGATGTGTGGAACTCCCTCAACACTTCCACCTGAAGTGAAACAGGTACCCTGGTACGTCCTCAAAAGAGGATTATGTGCTCCCCACCATCATAAAATCCATCAGGTGCATGTCCTGGTGATAACTAAGCACACCGTGCCTCGAAGTGAGTGTCCCCACGATGTGCCTCACTGACCCGCTGAAGATGTGGGGGAGTAACTGTAAGAGACTGATGAAAATCGTCTCCCTTCAGCTGATCAAAGAGGTCATCAATCATCGGGAGTGGGTACTTGTTTTCACGGTCACCTGGTTCAGGCGCCGATAGTTAACACAAAGTCTCATGCTCTTATCCGGCTTCTTGCCAAACAGAATTGGGGATGCCAAAGAAGAAATACTGGGATGAAAAAAATAACTTCCCTAATAAGTCCTGCAGTTGTACCCGCAGCTCACAAAGCTCCACGGGAGCCATCCGATATGCCGATGTAGATATCTGTGTCTTCCCAGGTTACAATTCAATTTAAATGTACACCTATCTATGAGGACATAGAATTTGAACATGATCAGGGATGCAATCTGCGTACTGGTCCACCACAATAGGATAACTCGAACTCTCCACATCAAAATCTCTGAGTGTATGTTTATACAACTGATAAGTAATCGGCTGTACCCTCCTTTGGGAAAGCCCATCATGTTCTGCAAAGTCTCTCATCTTGTAGGTGAAGGTAAACCTGGTCCCATCCATGAGAATACACCACAATTTTCACCTAATACAATCTATCTGAGCATTGATTGTAGACAACCCATCCATACATAAGATGACATCGTAAGGCCTCGATGCCACTACTATGATTTCCCAGCCGAACATATCACCTCTTAGAGTATGCTCACACTGCTGGAAAAAGTGTGTAATCATCGAATCCTCTCCCATAAAAGTCTCTAGTAGTAAGGATCGAACCAACGGCTTTGTCGGAATCTCCGCGCTCTGATCGTGGGCAATGACAATACAATAATGACCAGAACCTATGTCTATTAGTACTGCAGTTATGGTGGAGTAGACACATATCAGTCATCATATCATCTCTAGAGAGCTATGGTCGTAGGCCTCCACTTCTAAGAGATGAGATATTCCCAGTCTACCTTCTCCTTGTGGTCAGGGTGGAATACCTGGTGGTGGTCTTAGTACCACCTCAAATCTCCTCCCACTGCCACCTGCACGACCATCCTATCTACCATGTCTGCCTGCTCCCTACAGACATCCTCAGTTGAACCTCTGTCTCTGCATAGGAGGTCCCTCGACCGTCTACTGATCAACCATATGATGGTTCTGGCAGTCTTGAGCCATGTGACCTTTCCCTCTACATGTGAAACACTGCATGTTCCTCACATTAATGACTTTTTCTCTTATTCCACAAACAATTGACCTTGAATAATGTGGTCGTCCACCTGTAGGTCTCCTCCTCTTGGTCCTCTGTGACATCTGTCTACTACCAGCTATAGAAGAATCCACTACATGAAGTCTGGTGTTGGGTCTCACAGCTGGTGACTACTCAGTAAGGAAACTCTCCACTAAGAGGGATCACTATAACACCCCTACCTGTGTTGGGATGCTGAGAGAAATCATCAATGCCCTGATCTCCTTCCTGAGTCTCTGCTCGATGGTGCAGGCCATGAAGAATAGATCTTGCACCATATCGGTGGAGTAGCGTGAGAGGTCAGTGATCCTTGCTCAGTACTGAGCCACATTCATGTTTCCCTACTGCAGATGAAGAATCTCATGTATACGCACTGCGTGAAGATACCTTGGGACAAACTCTACCCGAAACAGGCTCTCATAGTCTGCCTAGAGAAGGGTCACCTCATAGTGAACCTGGACCATCACGCTCAACCATCTTCAGGCTGGTTCCTATTGAATAATGGCTGCAAAGATCACCATATGATCAACTGGTGTCCCTACAAGTCAAAATATTGTCACCATGGCCTCTGAGAAATCCTCAACCGCTGGTGGATCCGTCTCTCCCTTGAACCATAGTGGCCTCTGGAACTAGAACTCATGCAATACGCTCAAGGGGTGTATACCCTCTACTGCTGGGGCTGGTGACATCGGTGTCCCAATGGGTAATGGTACCACCGGTGCCTCCGCTTGTGCCTCTTCTAGAAGAGGGCCCTGCACCGAGGCCACGTCGCTTGGTGGGATATCAGTACATACTATATCCCGAACCCTAGTTGGATATCTGAGTGGAAACATCTTGAAAAGAAATAGTGGTTCCATGATTAATAATTTATATATGGTTGGATGACTCAAATAGATCCCAGAGAAAGAAAACTCTTGAAAACACACATGAAATCTGTGTTTTTGTGCACTGAGTCAGAATTAAGAAGTCAGGGTCCTACTGTATGGATACATCGGTCGCCACACCAACACCAGTTTTCTTAAATTGATAGCCACACTCACTACACTTAACACTATTTGTGTTAAAAAATATCTGATTTCAATGTTCTACGGTAGAACTAACTCCTATGATACCAATTTTCATGACCCGTCCCCGGGGCTCGTGACGTGACTACCCCAAGCCCGCCTTCAATAGGCCAGGGGATAGTGACTAGCACCAAAAGGCGTATTCCCAAAAACTGGGATGGCATTTTTATTATAACCTGTACACACAAACAATCAAGCACACTACAAGATACGAACACAAGTAAACGATATAGTAAAAACAGTGCTGAAAGTAAGAGGGGTTGGAATAAAAGCCCAATAGTAAAGGTACATGTAAAAATGGAATTAAATACAACTAAAGAAGATAAAGACAACTATTGGTTCATCCTCTAAGGATCCCACATGAAGGGTAGGTACAAGTCACCTCCTCATCTCTCTACATCCACCATGCACCTCTGTGTACTGACACGCCGTATGGTCCACCTCCGGGCACCGTCCAGTCCTAGTACCCTCATCCTTTATTAGCGTTGTTCATTTTTTACACCAAACACAACAATGTGTGGGCCTAACATGTGTAGGGGTGAGTATAACGATACTTAGTAGTGACCTCGCGACCCTCATGGTCGCCCAAAATCCACAAAGCATGAAAAATAAACTAACATCCCTAGTTAGGTATATGACGAAACATATACATAAGATATCAAGTATGCCCATCTCAATCATGAGGAAACACATAGTCCAACTCAAAAAGCCCAAGCTCAACCATTCCACAAAGGAAGAAGTACCCCGAAGGTAAGTACCACAGATGTATTCCACACAGAAGAATACTAACAATGTATTACCACTAAGGGAAAGTACCACATAGGTACGAAATATGCCCACACCAGTTATAACTTATATATAGTATTAGAGATGTGTAGATGTAACTACAAATTCATCTTACTCTGTTAAGAGGGAGACCCATGAAGGATCCAAAATCACCATCTGACCAACAGAGGATCGTAATACATTATCAGACACACATAGGATCCTAGTACCTCGTTAGACCCACACAGGATTCTTGTACATTGTCTGAACCACACAGGATCCTAGTACATCGTCAGTACATCGTCAGACCCACACATGATCCTAGTACAACATCAGTATGTCGTTAGACCCAAATAAGATCCAATTACACCGTCATTAAGTCTTTAAACCCACACAAGATCCTAATACACCTTCAGTTCATCGTCAAACCAACGGAAGATCTTAGTACATCATCAATACGTCATCTGACGCACATAAGATCCTTGTACTCTGTCAGTACATCGTTATACCCACAAAGGATCCTAGTACATCTTCAGTACATCGTGAGACCAACATAGGATCCTAGTAAACTATCAGTACATCTTCAAACTCAAACAAGATCATAGTACACCATCAGTACATCGTCAAATCTACACAGGATCCGAGTACACAGTCAGTACGTTTCCAGACCGACACAGGATCCCAGTACACCATCAGTACATCATCAGACCCATGCAGGATCCTAGTACACCATCAGTACATCATCAGAACCACACAGGATCATAGTACACCATCAGTATGTCATCAGACCCACTCATGATCCTAGTACACTGTCTGTATGTCGTCACATCCAATCAAGATCCTAGTACATCATTAGTACGTTGTCACACAGCCAGCTAATGGGTTCCCGCACTAAGCTCACTTGTCTCCAAGAGGGTCCTCCCTCAAGCCACTAGTCGATACACCAATTGTCACAAATTCCAACAAAGATGTAACCCAATATACCACCACGTCTTAGGGGTATCAACTCAATAGACGGTGCTTCAAATGGATCTCCGGTCTATATGTTATTGTCCCTTTAGTCTTGAGGGCCTGGATGGATTCGTGCTCGATCCATCCCGAACATACCCCAACATTATCCAAATCTCATGTTGGGCATACCAAAACGTCCATGGTCTTATATGGTTTCTAGATCCATAGATGGTTCATCAAACGAACGCTCGGTGCCTATGTTTTGGAAAAAAATTTATATGGTTGAAATTGGTCTAGGTCTAGTCTGACCTAGTCAGAAAGATGCAGCCAGCGGCCGACAACGAGCCGGCCGCCCTTCCCTCGCATCCACGACACAAGGTCGCGGTTCTCTTTAGTCAGGTAGTGTAGTTGTGTCATCGCCTTCATTGAGGACAACTGTGGTGGTGCATGTCATTCCCGTGCCCCTCCGGTGTCGGTTGCTGTCCTGCTCCATCGCAAAAAACACACCAACCATGAAGAATGGTGAATGGATCTGGCAATGTTTGTTTGGCCAGATTCCTCTGCATTAGTTCAGTAGCAGGCAGATAACAATGATTAATTCGACGAATAACATGAATAATAACCAAAACCCTACCTCAAAGGGTTGTTTACATTAGATAGGAAGGATGGACGAGCGTCATTTCATCGTAGTTGAAGACGTCCCACATTAGAGGTGATGCATTCTTTGATGACGATTCCATCTTCATTGGAGAAGCATTCTTTATTGGAGAAGTGCTCTTTGTTGGAGAATGAGTTCCTCCAATGTTCTCCCAAGCTTCTCCCTTTTCCAATGATTTATCCCTAGGCTAAAATGAGGAACCAACCTAATTAAATTGTGTTTATCAATTTATTTGTTGGCACAATTAATTATTGGAACAATTAATTGTACCAGTTTGGTATAATTAAATAATGGGAGAAAGTTCAAGAGTCATCTCCCATTAAAGGAGTGGAGTTTAAGAGTTGGGTGGCCCCTACCAATTTTGAATTGAAATTGGGGGTTTTCCCGTTTGGGTGGTCCCTACATTTTTAAGCCATGTAGAGAGGTTTCAAATAAAAATAAAAATGTTAAACATTTTAATTTTATTTTATCCTTTCATAAAAAGCACAAAAACTAACTTTCACCCAAGAACTACTATGCTCGAGGTGAAGGTATGCTTAAGAGAATACTGGCACTATTAGTTAAACAGTTTCCCCAGATTTCAATTCCGAGTACGGGTGCAAAAGTTAAAAAATATCGCTCTCACATTTATTAAATATACCCGAAAAAAGTTCAGAAATTCATTTAGAGAACACCAAGCCTCAGAATCACATACCATCAATTTTTGAAAACTCGTAAAATTATCATATAATTTAAAAAATTTACATTAAATTTCTGGGTCTTTACATTTTTTCCACATATAATTGGAAAACTTTGGTGGAATTCAATTTTCCAAAATTTACCTGAGTAGCACTCCTCCACTATAAAAAGGAAGGAAAGCCTACCACTATCACACACCAGTCGAGACACATTGTATCAAAAAAATATAAATCAAAATAGATCCCTATAATCCCCCCTCAAACTATAATCTTATAATTAGTCATAAATCCATTCTTGATAGGAATCTGGTGAAATCCAAAATGAGTTAGCTGATTAAGAGGTAATTTATTTTCCTCAGGCCCTTTAGGTTTATTTCATTATCCACTCTATCAATTATTCCTATTATATTATTTTATAACAACACCATTATCATAAACATACAATTATTTTAATATGTATAGGGATCTACCTAAAATTACACACACATTCATCTACTTCGTAAGGAACTTATCATTTATGTGTATAGTGAGCTACTACCTCACAAAATGATGTAATTGGATTTTACTTTTACCACCTTTCATGGTTGGGAATTATGTTGTAAAATATATTTATATTAGATATAGTATGATATTTTTATGTATTTGTACTTATATAATATAACACATACATTAATGAACATCATTTTTTGTTAATACGATAACATCATTTGTGGAAGTGTGGACTATCACCGCATCAATGTGATTTGATTCGTTTACACTATACTTGGAATGTATAAAGGGTTATTTTAATAAACCTGTGTAACACATATGAAATATATATGAAACTATAATTTTAATATACATAAATATGTAATATTTTCAATTTATTTTAAATAATAATGAAATGAAAGTATCCTTTATGCGTAGGTATTGCATACCATCTCCATAAATGATGAATTTCATTTATTATCACTAAATATTATATATTATTATAAATAAATATTAACTGAATACATATAATTAAATCATGATTTATATCCAGGTGATGGTGAATTTCAGATTGATATAAGAATAAATACAAGTAAAAATATAAAAAAAAATATTCAAAACACTCGGCAATGAACACCAAAAATTGGGAAAATAAATGATGTCTCATAACATACGTGAAATAAGATATTATAAGAAGATAATATTTGAAATTATAAATATATTTATTATTCATGTATTTTTTATTTACAATTTCAAAATATTTATATATTAATTTAATGTATTTTTCCCCAAAAAGTTAATGTATGGTGATGGATCACATCAAAATTTATGTTCCATTAAGGCTTATTTGTTGTAATGAACCTAGTTTCCTTTATATGGTGCATATACTACACATGGACATATTATATCTTGAATATATTTATTCTCAGAATATTATATGTTTCATTTAATTATATTCATTCATGGTGATAATGATTCAAATTTTTCAATGATGTATGGGACACCTTTTAATGATTACCTATTATTCTCCTAAAGATCGTTTTTAATGATTATCTTTGCAATCCCACTTACTTTGCGATTGTCAAATATCCCTTGAAACTATCACATTATTTTTAATAACACAATTTATTATATTTGGTGTATATACTACCAATTTGTTATAAAATATCATGATTCATTCATTCACCAAGATAAATTGAGTTTCAATTATAATTATTTCGTCTAAGGGGATTTATAATTAATGTTTCTTAAGTGGAAAATATTTCCCAAAACAAAAGTAATTTTATTGGGTTATAATTCTTCCTCATTGTTGTCAGATTTTTTAGCTTATGTTTTTAATCAATGTTCAACTGTGTATTGTTTTATTTAATCTTATTTTTTATGGAATCAAATTTAACACAAATAATCTATTCATTGAATGATTTTCTCATAAATATTATGGTATTTTCAAGGGTTTACATAACAATCTAATTTTTCAAGAATTTTTTACACATGAATATCCATCAGAGAAAATTATTTTATCATTGTACAATAAAACAATTAATTTTATTCTCCAATGGTTATTCATGACCCATATTCAAGTAATAATACATTTTTATACTCTTTGGTGCTCAAAATAGTTTAAAAAATGATTATATGAAAACCCAACATCATTTTTCCCTTTAGTTAGAGAACATATTTTCTTCTAAAAACCATATATTATTAAAATGTTTTGACCCCTTTAAAACTGATTTATTAAAAACATTTTTAACACTTTTGGCCTTTTATCAATGTTTCATAGAATTCATCTTATTGCTTTAAGAAAATAGAATTATTTTAAAAGTTTTACATTACCAAAGGAATGTTTTGTTTTACCTTGTACATTGTGTATGGATTTTATCACTGTTATTTCTTCGGATCATTAATTTTCATTTTAAAAAAATAAATTTAAATAAAATTTTTCCAATGTTCTTTTCAATGAAATGGATATTCAAAAAGATTTTCCAAATAAACAAAATATTGTCAGGAAATATTTTTTACAAAATTTATTTATAATACTTTATTTCATCAATGACAATAACCCTTTATTTTTATTCATCTTAGGATATGTTTTATCGATACCATTATTATTCTTCCTCTATATGGTTTCTCATTGATTATCTAAGGATATAATTCAAATTCACATCAATGGTTCCATTGTTATTCAATTTGAAATATTCAATTTCCTATGATCAATAGACATTGCATTTCCCCTAATTATCCATTGAATTTATCATGTATATATTTAATTCGTTAACTGTATGTCATTTTACATATGATGTTAATATTGAAATTTATAATATTATTTTATTGTTATATTGATAAATATATATTCATTATTAAATAAGGATAATTAAAAATTTGTATTATTTAAATCAATTATTCACTATATGCAAGGATTTTCAAAGGCTGCAAAAGGTAGGGCCCAAATGGTATAAAGACCATCGATGCATTGAGGGGTTATCTTCTTAAAAATTAGTTGAAAAAACAAAACTGGTTTATACCAGTAGTTTTAAACTGTCTTATGAAAGCTATCAATGGTATAAGATTTCGTCTGCATCCGACATGACATCCAATACTATAGAAATTCCTTCATTTTTATTCTTTTTTTAATTATCCATGACGTTTTTCATCGATATGTATATAGATACATTTCATTAATAGGTTTTTAATTAAATGAATTGTGTTTTGTGTTTTTTTACTTTCCATATTGATTGTCTCAAATCCATTTGTTTTAAAGTCATGTGTTTTTAGTTATTGACCTTCCCATTAGGTTTATTCCCTTCATTAATATTTTGTTTATTACATGGCATGTGTGTTCAGTTATTATACTTTACATATTTATTATTCTCATTGAATCATTATTTATTCCACTATACATAATATTTTTGAGCATTTGAGTTGACCCTTATTTTGTTTTTTTCCAATGAATTCCAAGAAGTAGTCAAATAAATATATTTAAGGATACAGTAGATAAAATAATGTTATTCTTATATAGAAATAAATTATATTGTAATTTTTGTATTTATTAGTAATATAAGTCTCATGTGTGTATTTGGTTTACCAAGAATTTTTATTGTTCGGTAAATTATGATGAGATTTAATTGAATCTTATTCAAGTGTAACAATAGAATTACACTAGTTTTAGCCTTTTTGGGATCGGGTCAATATAATCATGATTAGTTCAACCCTATAAAAGAACATAACATATATATGCCTGTTGAATAATATCATTCAAATGAATTATATTTATAATATAATGAGAATTTAATTTTAATGGGAAACCATTGAAATATAGATATGAAACAAAAAAATAAATCAGAAATATATTGTAGAAAAATGTGATCATGTTAAAATAATTTGGAAATATATCCATATCTCAGTTTTTTAAATAATTGAAAATTTACCGTGTTAGAAATTTGAAATTGTATAAATTTAATTATTTTGAAATGAATGTAAATTATAATATAAATTAACATTAATCGATCATAAATGTATATATTATGAAATTAATATCAAAATATATATATTATATAAAAGGATGGAAATTAAATGATTGAAAATTTAAAATAATTATTGAAAATGTAAAATGAAAAACCCCTTACATCATGTCTCGACAACCCTCATTAATACTCTAAACATTTAAATGTTATTATTATATAAATTTTTAATATTAATCTGAACTTTTTTAGTATTTACTTATTTCTTAATATATATTCTCATTCATTTATTTCAATGATTAATTCAATTATAATATTTTTAATGCTTATGCCGAACGTTTTGAGTACGTTCATCTAATTTTTTCCAAAAAGCATATAGAGTATTTCTTATGGTAAAATTTAATTTGAAATTATTTAAATAGATCGAAAAAATTGTGGTGATATATTGATAACATTGTAGAATAAATGGTGCATCAAATCTAATGAAATAGTCAGGATTCTTAGAATAGTCTTCAAAAGTGTTGCTTTTTTAATGTAAAAAATGACTATGATAATTTACATTTAATTTCATAATACTAATAGGTATGAATTCCCTATATAATTATATTTTAAATGTTTATTGAATATTAATATTATATTAATCTCTATATACTATTTTTAAGGACACCCACAAATAAAATAAATATATGAAAACATAATTTTTCACTCATGCTTCATACAACACACTTGTTGTCAGGTGTAATTCATAAGTGTTTTATAAAATGTTAATTCGAATAAATATATGTGTATATATTAAATTTAATTTTAATAAAAATAAATTTTTAGGGTTAATTTTAAGGAAATGTATTATTTTAAAAACCCCATACTTGAACATAGTAATGGATTATATATGTTTTTTTAGATATAATAGATGTTATCTCATCATTAATGTTTAAATTATATACTGAAACCATTGTAACAATCCAATGAATGTAAAAAATCAAAAAACATAACATATTAATATAATAAAAAATTGTAAATATTAATGGATAATGAGTCATGGAAATACATACCATTCTCATTAAACAACCTATTCCAAATTTAGTCTAAATATATAAGAGAGAAAAATTTTGAAATGTAAAGATTCATAGAATCATCAAATGTAATTTTTAATTATATATACAGTCATAATATAATGATAAAACCTAACTTCATATATCATTGTAAAAATGTTATAAAGTGTAACTATTCATAGGATAAATTAGATAGCATTTTCACGATTATTTAGACTATAATATTTAGGTATTTATTTCACAGTTGGATGGTGGATCATTATTTTATAGTGAACTACAATCATTATTTTTCAAAAAAAGTTTTTAAATTATAATATTTTATAATATTTTTTTTAAATAAAAAAATTTATTCGTTAAGAATCCTTTAATAAAATTTGGAGGACTATTTTAATAACATTACAATGGAAATTTTAATTTTGATTATGGAAATAATATTTTTTAGTTTAACTATATTTTTTTAAACAATTTATTATCTCCAAAAATAATGAAATTCCATTATTCATCACACTCATATCATTTTAACTATTTTTAATATAAATCATGTTTCATTTTTCGTTATTACAAAATCAATGCATCGATACTATGTATGAGTTATGAATAATTTTTTTTATTAAATCTTAAAATTAAATAATTAATATACTTATAATTAATTATTCAACAACTAATAATCCTAAATAGATTCAAAATATTATTTATCCATTTTTATATGAACAAACCAATTTAATGTTAAGATTTTTTGATTTTCTTATCTTACACAATATATTTGTAATCATCTATAAATTTCACATGATAGATATTTATAAACATGTTATATATATTTCAATATCATTCAATATTCATAATTTTTATATCTTACTTATGATCAAATAATTATTCAATCATATAAAATATCATATAGATATCAATTTAATGTTTTTCAATACTATGTAGACACTTTATCATCAATAATAAATGTATTCCACGTTATCATGATGTAAAAAATAATGTATGTATATTGAATAAAACATTTATTATTTAATGTATATCGCATTGTATTTTAATTTCCAAAAGATTCATACTTTATTATATCATCCATTTGTCATTATGATTTTATAAAAGATACAATAATAGTAAAAAAATATTTCATTTTACTATTAATGAAAAATATCATAAAGATTATAAATGAAAAAAAAATCCCCATAAAATAAAGTCAACATAAAGAAAAAATTAATCCACCTTATAAAATTAGATTTTAAAAAATATTAAATACAAAATTCAAATTAAACTCCATTACTCTAATGAAAAAAAATATTCATAATAAAAACCGTAACATCACATTACAACTTTATATTATTTATTTTCTCTCTTTTCCTTACCTTATTTATTAGGGTGTGTTAGGGGATCCTATGGATGTAGATATATTTATAGTAAAAATGAACCAAAAATTAAGGATATATATTTTTAGAATTAGTGGATTTGGGGTTTAAATTTGAGAAAAAATATCCTTTTAGTTCTCTTAGACTTTTGAGAACACCAGTGTTGATTTGATATTCTTAGCAGAATCTTGTGTTTCTCTATCAGATGGGAAATTATACACCTAGTACTAAATAAATTCAAGGAAATTTTTACATTCCTTGTAAATTATTAAAATCATGTATTGATATTATGATATGTGTCATTATATGGGTTCTAGGCATTAAGGGTTTACATTTAATGGAAATATTACATGTCATGAAATGGTAAAATCCTATATTTGTAATGCCCCGACACCAGAATCCCAAAGACAGTGCATTATTTTAATAAACTAGCATGATTTCCAAGAATCATGTCCCGAAGGACCGATCAATTTATTAGTCTTGGAGACATGATACATAAATAAGATCAATTTTTAAACTTGAAAAGAAGAACACCATTAATTTATTCCATTTGAAAAATCCAAGGTTCCAAGATTATTCCTCCATGTCACTCATAAAAAATTTCTTCATATCCTAGGAAAATAAATCATAAGAAAGGGGTGAGCTCAAATGATCAGTAATAGTAATAAATATAGTAGAATATAACATAATTATTAGGCATGGTAAAATATTGAAAACCCATGCTGTTAAAAATAGTAAACATGGACAATTTATGGAAAGAATATGATCTGAGTAAATAATGCCACAACAAAACATAGTCAGGGGTATTCTACTAGTCGAATAACCACATGAAATATCAATATCTAATATCATATTGATGCAATGAATATTTTCGAATATTAATTTATGTATCATTCCCTTGTTCCAGGACTTAGGGGCTAACTGTAACCAGACCCCACCCCGGAGAGCCTCTATAACCAGACTCCAACCCTGAGTGCCTTTGTAACCGGACTCCATCCTAGACAGCCTTCTGTAACTGGAAACCGACCAGGAGAACCTCTGTAACTGGACTCCAACCTGGATTTCCTTCTTTAACTAGACCCTAACCCAGAGGGCTTACTTTTATTGGTCCCCAACCCAGAACATACTAGTTCAACACATTCATCTTGAGAAGAGATAAAAATATAACATAAACCCTCATATTAAAACAAGCATAAGAAATGTCAATACATTGGCCATAAACCATGAATGAAATAAAAATAACACACCCACAGTCAAACATATCACAAAACATTAAATAACATACATAATATTTGTATCATAATAAATCAACTTCAAACAAGTGTAAAATTTAACAAAGGATGTTGACATAGATGGAACCAATACTATTTGAGGGAAATATCTCTTTCTATTTTAAAATCATTTAAGAGTCATATAATTATAATGAAAACATTTATTCTAAAAATATTCTTATAAGCTTGTCTTGCAAGCTTTGATGATGTTATAATGGCAGAAAATAGATACACCCTCCGTATAAGTTAAATAACATTCTTACCTTAATATTGTCGAAAAAGTCATAAAGTACCTTATTTGGAAGACGACAGAAAGATTCCTTTCAAAAACATATAAGGTAAAATAAGGGTATAAATTAATTTAACCCATTTCTTTTTAAATAGTAATTTTTTTTGAAATTCTTTTTTATGAAAACATGGATGTCAATGATAAAGAGGTCCTAGTAGACAATTATGTATAAACAATCTTGGATAATGAAGAGATTGTAGAATTAACTGTTACGGATTTCGTAACTAAAAGATGGATTATTAAATGAAGTTTTAAAAATAGATAGATTAAATTATATTACACAATTAATATAATCATGGAATGTACATACACCACACATTAGGATATAGTTTCAATACAATTTGAATCCCATGGGAATAAGAAGTGTGACAGAATCCCCTTACCACGTTGTAGTTAATCGAGTCGTATGACCAAAAGTTGATAACAACCAAATAATTCATAGAAAACCAATAATATAAATAGAATCATGATAATATACATCAAATGGCACTACATAATACACCACATTCAATAAATAAGTGGCGAACAATAGAAATCAGATAGAATTAAATGTGAGATAAGAAACCCCTTACCTCAGGTCTGACTTTTCTTGTATGTTCCTTGTTCATATTGAATAATAAAAATAAGTTAATATATACTTAATAAAGAACATTTTTAAATTTTATAATTCATTTTATATTACTTATTACCTTTATATAACAATTAGTTAATTATCTGAGTTTATATTTGATATTTTATCGATGTTCGGAACTTGATTCAAAAATGAATTTGTTAGAATTACAATTTTTTATGTGGTCAAAAATAAATTATCTCTAGAATGATATAAATTATTTATATATCATATATATATTATATATCCATTATATATTGTTATTTATAACATTATATTACATTTTCGTAAAAGAAATGAAATGCACCGTTCATGGAGACGGTAAGCCGTACGTACGCATGAACACTACATTAATTTCTGTTTTTTTAATGGAATTAAAACACAATGATACATAGGTATATTATAATTCTAGAATAATTTAACATATAATATCATTAACACTATCCTTTATAAATCCCATATAAGGCATTAACAAGTCACATCACTTTGAGGGGGCGGCAGTCCCCACTTCCTCAAATGGAATTATCGCATTTTACCCATAATGGAAACCATAAATTAAGGATATAAATGGAAAATACAAAATAATAAAGGAAACATAAACATAATATATATCATATATAAATATAGTTCCATCTTAATGGACACCATGAGAGGTTGTAGATATATAATTGAACAACCATCGTTTCATGAGGCCTTAGTTTTCCTTCTAGAGAAACAATAAGTTCTTTACACATTAGATGGAGGTGTGTGTAAGTGTAGTTAAAATAATTCTCATAAAAACATCCTAGTATATTTATGATACTGTTTTTGTCATTAAATAAAGGAATAAAATGTTTTTAGGGGATGGAAAAGTAAAATAAAATAAAATATGTTAAGAGAACCCATTAACTATAATTTGGGTAACTCCCTTTGGATTGAACCAAACAGACTTCATGAAGTGACTTATATTTCAGTTAAGGCTTCTAGGTGTATGAGAGGAATATTTAGTGCTTATTGTGGTATGGTTTGGAGGATCCAAGGGGATTGAGAGGTGTGAGGAATGGGTTATAATTGGTGTCCATTTATAAGGGAGAGTAGGGGCTCTTTTGGAATGTTTGAAAATGTTATTTTATTATAAACATATCATTGGTTTCAAAAGTTCAAAAACAAATTAAAGTAGAAGATAATATGAATAATGTTATAAATAAAGTCACCAATAATAACTTTAGAGGTTTTAGATATTTTTAAAAAATTAATAATCATATCTATTTAAATCATTTATTAATGAGGTAAATTTTTCATCATTATTGTGTCAAAAATAATTTAATATATTAGATGTATAAAAATTATAAAATTTTTTCCATAAGGTAAGAAATAATTATATATTTACAATGATTATTTATAATAAAAAATATTAATTATATAACCCCATGGAAAAATTTATATACTAAAATATTATTTTTAATGTCATTTTTGTCTTTACTTTAAGTTAATTAAAATAAAGTGTCATTATCATATTTATGTGGCTCCATGGGGTCCCCAAATGGACACATGGATGAATATGTTCAGCCATGACTCATCCAATAAGGTTAGAACAAGTGTTAATGTAATTTGGTATTATTATAATATTTTTTGACCTTGAATTACCCTATTTACCATTAACCACGGTAAATAAAAGTCAAGAGTTACAATTTACCAAAACATCTTTTCATCATATTGAAACAAATTTTTTGTAGAAATTACAACCATATATCTCATAGTTTCATAATTAAATTCACAGAATTGGTAAATTTTCATTTAAATGAAAATGATAGTTTTTTAACTAATACTAACTAGTTTTACTATTCATCAAAAAATGAAGTTCTACAGAAAAATACCACAAATTCATCCTATGTTATATTTGATATTATGAATTAAAAAATAATGTTTATTTAACCAAATTAAAAACATTTAAGTTCCATTAATTAATTTAAAATTAATTATCATTCTCAAAACAAATAGAGTTTTTAAGAAACTATAACTACAAAAAAGATTGACACTTATTTATGTATAATTTCAATGTAAAATTAATTCCAATGTCCAAAAATGGATTAAATGGTAAAAATATAATTTAATTACATTTATAAACCATTTAAATGTATAATTGAACACTATAAATTATTTTGATTCAAAAAAATTTTTTCAATTAAAATTTAGTATTTTTCACTACTCACCAAAATATGAAAGTTTTTTGAAGAACACCAAAAATTTATCGAAACTAAATTATTATGTCCCAATTTTAAATTATAGGTTTATTCAGTCAAATTAAATATTTAAAAGAATCAAATAATGTATTTAAAAAAAGGATCACCATTAAAAGGAGGTAAAATTACATTTTATTTAAAATTACTTTTGTTATCTAAAAATTTTAATTTTTTCTTATATTATGTCTATAAACACATAATATGGATTCTAAAATTATATTTAGTATATAAAATTTAAAATTATGTTAATACAATTTATAACCACTTTTTAATCGCTAGTTTGGTAAATCAAGGTGTGCTCGAACTCAGTGTTGCGTCTAGCGCAAGCTATTGAATTACATTAAAAAAGATAACATACTATGAAATCATGGGGTGTTAAATTATTCCCCTATTTTGGAAATTTCAACCTAGAAATTTTTAAAATTGGGCTTGGGAACATTAATGAAAGTCCCACATTTGGAAAAGTGTCATTAAAATTATAACATTAAAAGGAAGAAAGAGAAGTACAATGGTCACTTGAGATAACCCATACAAGGATTCCACGTAAGAAAACATGGATATGGAAGATAAAATAAGTGTCATGTTCTGGTGGATAGGGATAGAAAATATGGTAAAGAGAAATTTAACAACAAGAAAACCACAAACTTGTAATGGGATAAACGGTCATTAGTTTCCCTGTAGGAAAAGTAAACAGACATCATTTTTTGATTTAAGTTCCATTTCATAAAGATGTGGAATTTATTTATGAGATTGACTAAGAACATATGATATATACTTAATTTTTAAGTAGAGTTTCTTTCATTAATAAATTTCTACTAGTAACTCATTTTTTTTTCAAATGATTAGTATTCAAGATGACTTGGTCACACTGGAAGAGCCAGAATCAACTTCTAGAGAATCACATGATCCACAAAAAATAAATTATATATTTACCTTATATTTAAAAATTAAATTAAACCAAAATAGTTACTATAAGACAATATGACCCCTAAAAGGATAATCCTTTATAGAAAAATACTTATCTTAATTTCTAAAATTAAACCAATAAGACCCCAGAGTTAAAAAAAATACAATTAAATAAACAAGTGTCCTTAAAATCCTTCAATATAATTAAAACTAATATTGAAACCAGAAACCTATTAGTATGTCGTTATTTAGTCTTCCATGTTAAATTTTATCTCTAAATGACATCCACTACACTAAATGTCACATACTTAAAAGTAATTAACCAAATAACATATTCTCTATAATAGGTTAATCATTTCCATAAATAACCCATATCACTATAAATCTACAATAAAAACAGAGATAGAAATCCTTTTGTTAATCCAAAATTGAAATCCCATAGTATTATATTTTTCTTTTTCATATAGTTTTCCCAACAGAGCGAATGTCCTCCCAAATAACAGTTATCACATAATCACCAAATCATTTTCCTATACTAAGGGTATCTATATGATAAGAAATAAGATTCACAATCAACTTATTATTGATCAATAAAGTCATTTAACTAAAAATAATTAGTAACACTAACCAGGGACTTCACGTAGTCCAGTTATAGGTGATAAAGATGAATCACACCCTGGTTGTGGGTTCAATTCCCATAGCTTTTTCTGACGTGACAGGTTGTCATATGGTCTGCGTCTTTACCTTTTTCAAAAAAAAAATATTTTACCACATTCCCAAAATAAGATTAATTCATCAAAATAACCATAACATAAATTAACCACAAATGTTATGTCATACCTTGCATTTTCATTATAAAAATTAATATCCAATATTTTCCTAAAATTCAAGGATCATATAAACCCAAATGGTTATTTAAAACTATATCCACAAAAGAGAATATAATTCATACTCGAATAATATTTTCATATAACAAACTGCAAGGTTACCCACACAATTGAAAAATATTCCAAAGTAATCAAATAAACAAAGAGAACTAATACTTTTAAAAATAATGCAATACAGTTATCTCCACATATGATCTTCCTTGACTAAGATGACATCCTATAGAATAGTTCATTGACTCGGGTAATTCCATGGTCCCCTACATTTATGAAAAATGACTATAAATGGGTTCTTGGGGTTAATTTTATTTTTTCCCATAGTACCCTACATTTTTCCTCGACAATTATTTAATTTTTTTACTTCTTTCCCACACATAAATAATTTATATGTTCCTTTGACAAAATTTATTGGGTGTCTCCTTAGACATTTCCTACATGATGGAAATTGAGGTTTCTTTTCTCCATGGTCTCCACTACTGGAGCACTTATCATTCATCACCTTTCTCTTCTTTGTTGAGTATAGGAGTTGGTTAATATATATGTTGATGATCATATTTTTGGAAACCTTATTCGACATGAACACGATATCTCTTACACCTATCAACTTTCCATTTTGTTGCTCATTTCAACCATTGTTCCCACCTTGAAAATTATGCTCAATGTTACTATGACATCATTGGAATCCAACCATAGACTAAAACTAGAAGCATTGTATGAGTAACAATAGTCATAAAATAATTCAAAGAATATCATGAAACATTATTTTCAATTTGAAACACCTTATGATAAACCAAGGTCATTTATTCTCATCTTATATAAAAATCCTTCAAATAGGTTTGTAAAGAAAGTGTAAGTTATCGTAAGAATTTACCTAGGGATTGTTGTAACAAAGCATACATAAAGGCCCGTTGTTGTGTACAAGGATACCCCGGGTGAAATCCCAAAACTCCTTGTCGGAGTTTTCACTGCTAGGTACATCTGTGCCAGAGCCACCACTACCTGCTCATATCCAAACAGGGATGTATTTATTTGAAAATACACAAAATCTATACATCACCAAAATTCAAGGGTGTTCTTATATACTAATCCTCAAATTCTATCATTCGGTAATGTGCTGTAATCATAGTTTATCTAAATATAGTTTCCATGGTTTGTAGTAAACATTCTTATGATACCAAGTGTAACGCCAGGATCCCAGAATCCAAGAGCCTGTTCATTTTTTTAATACATTGTCATGATTACAATGAATCAAGTTTCGAAGGACCAATCAGTTTAGTAGTATTGGAAACAAGATACATGCATAAGTTTAACATTACGACCTGAAAAAGAAAACATCACTAATTTATTCTATTAGAAGCATCCATGTATCAAATATTATTCCTGCAAGTCACTCATAACTAAATTATTCATATCTTGGGAAAAATAAACATAAGAAAGGGGTGAGCTCAAATGCTCAGGAAGATTAACAATACATGAGAATATAACATAACTCTTATGCATTGAGAATAATTGAAAACACATGCCTTTACAAATAGTAACCATGAACACTTTATGGCAGGAATACGAGATGGGTAAATAATTTGATAATAAAAAATAGTCATGGGTATTCTATTATACGAATAACCCCATGAAACGTTAATAGAAAATCTCATAATGATAGAATGCATAATGTTGGACTTTAATTTCTGTTCAAAGGCCTCGTTCCAGGACTTAGGGGCCAACTATAAACAGACCCCAACAGAGAGAGCCTTTTTAATCGAACTCAAAACTGGAGAGCCTCTGTAACCGGTCTCCAACATTGAGAGCCTCTATAACCAAACTCCAACCCAGAGAGCCTTTGTAATTGGACTCCAACCTATAGGGTCTTTCCTAACTAGACCCCAACCCAGAGGGATTACATTTACTAGTCGCCAACATGGAACATACTAGTCTAACACATTACTTTATCAATAGGTTGAAATATAACCTAAACATTCATATTAAAACTAGAATTTGAAATGTAAATAATTTGACCATAAACCATAAATGGCATAAAAACAACTCATCCATAGTCAAACATATCACAAAACCATAAATACAATATGGAATATTTTTATCATAATAAATCAACTTCAAACAAGTATAAAATTTATCAAATGATGTTGACATAGATGAAATCAAAACTACATGAGAAAAATATCTCACTCTATTTTGAATTCATTCAAGTGTCACATTTTTACAATGAAAACATTTATTTTTAAAATATAATTATAATCATGTAAGGTAATCTTAGACGATGTTATAGTGGTGGAAAATAGCTGCACCCGCCGTATAAGTTAAAAAACATTCATACCATAATTATGTCGAAAAAACCATAATGTACAATATTTGGAAAATGACAGAAAGATTACGTTCAAAAATATATAAGGTCAAATAATGGTATAAATTAAATTAACCTATTTTCTGTTAAATATAATAAAAAATTTGAAATACATTTTTATGAAAACACATATGTGGATGATAATGAGTTTCCAGTAGATAATTACGTATACAAAACATCAGATAATGAAAAGATTGTTGAATTGACCCTAACCGGTTTGGTAACTCACGAAACATACATGCTATGAAATAAGGCTTATTAAATGAAGTTTTAAATACCCATTGATTAAATAATATTACAAAAGGAATAAAATCATGTCTAGTACATACACCACACAAAAGGTAGTAGTGGAAATACAATGTGTATCTCACGAGAATAAGTAGTGAGATGAAATCTCCTTACCACGTTATAGTCAATCAAGTCATATGAAAAATGTTAATAACCACCAAATAATTCATAGAATACCATGAATATAAATTGAATCATGATCGTATATATCAAATGGAAGCAAAAAATAAACCACATGCAATAAATAAGTGGAAAACAATGGAAATCTCATGAAATTAAATGTGAGATAAGAAACCCTTTACCTCATGTCTGACTTGTCTTGTATGTTCCTTGTTTTTCATGAATAACAAACATAAGCTAGTTTCTACTTGATTAAGAACATTTTTAATGTTTATTATTTTTTTATATCACTTATTACCATGCTATAACAAATAGTTAATTATTTGAGTTCATATTTTATATTTTAATGATGTTCGGAACTTGATTCAAAAATGAACTTGTTATAATTACAATTTTTCCATGATGTAAATATTACATTATATCCATAATGATATAAAATATTTAGATATTATATATCTTGTATATATATTTATTTATAAAAGTACATAACATTTGGAGATAAGAAATGAAATGCACCGTTCATAGAGAGGGTAAGTCGTACGTAAGCATGAATGCTACTTTCATTTCTATTTTATATTTTAATGGAGTTAAAACATAATGATACATAAGTATATAATAATTAAAGTACAATATCATATATAATTTCATTAATTACAACCTTTATGAGTCCCACATAAGGCACTAACGAGTCATATCACATTGAGGGGGCGGTAGTCCACACTTCCTCAAATGAAATTATCACGTTTTTCCTGTAATGGAACCATAAAGTAATGATAAAATTTGGAAAAAAAGAATCATAAATAAAACATAAAATTAATATATATCATATATAAATATAGTTCCTTATTAATGGCCACAATGAGAGGTGGTAGGATATAATTGAACTATCATCGTTTCGTGAGGTTTTAGTTTTCCATCCCCAGAATGAATATGTTATTTAGCCATTAGATGGAGATGTGTGTAAGTGTAGTTAAAATAATTATCATAAAAACATCATAGAATATTTACGATACTGGTTTTATAATAAAAAAATGGAATAAAAAGAGTTTCTGGGTTTGAGAAGTAAAATAAAAGAAAAGAAGTTAAGAGAAACCATTACCTTAAATTTAGGAAATTCCCTTTAGTTTGAACCAAACATATTTATTGAAGAGGTTGCAGCCTAATTTTAGGATTATAGGTGGAATAAAGGGATATTGATGGATTATTTAGGTAGGTATTGGATGATCTATAGGGCTTGATAGGTGTGTATAATGGTTTAAAGTGGTGTCCTTTTATAAGGGAGACAAGGGGCTCTTTAGGAAAGATTGAAAATGTAATTTTATTATAAACTTATCTTTGGTTTCAAAAGGTCCAAAACTCATTGAAGTTGAATATAATATGACTCTAGTTCAAAATATAATCATCGAATAATAATTTTCTAGGTTTCAGATAATATTTTTAATATTATTTAATTAAATCATTTATTAATGAGGTAAATATTGTATCATTAATGTGTCATTAATAATTAATTTATTTCATTTTCAAAAATTATAAAAAAAATCTAATTTTATGAAATATTTTTTGATTTCCAATGATTATTTATAATCTAAAATATAACTTATATAACTCTATGTAAATATTATTATACTAAATGATATTTGTTAATGTCATTTTTTCTTTACTTTAAGTTAATTAAAATAAAGTGTCATTATCATTTTTAAGTGGCTCAATGGGATCCTAAAATCGACCCAAGGATTCCCATAGTCGTAAATGACTCATTCAATAAGGTTAGGACATGTTTTTAGGTGATTTTTTATTATTATAATATTTTTTTACCTTGAATTGCCCTATTTACCTTTGACCACGGTAAATAAAAGTCAACAATTACTATTCAACAAAAAATATTTTCATCTTATTGAACCAAATTTTTCTTAATAATAAAAACCATATATGCCAATTTTTTGAAATTAAATTCATATAAGTGGAATATTTTTATTTAAATGTAAAAGTGAGTTTTTTAACTACTACTACGTGGTTTTACTATTCATAAAAAATTGATGTTTTTCAGAAAAATAGAAAAAACTCATCCTAAGATATATTTGATAATAGGAATTAAAAAATGATTTCTATTTTACCAAATCTAAAATGTAGATGTTTCATTAGTTAAATTAAAATTAATTCTTATTGTCAAAACAAATAGTGTGTTTTTAATAAACAATAACTATCAAAATATTGACACTTGTTTATGAATAATTTAAATGTGAAATTAATTCCAATGACCAACATTGGATTAAATGGTAAAACATTAATTTTATTATACTTATAACACATTTAAATTTATAATTTAACACTAAAAATTATTTTTATTAAGAATGTTTTTTTCAATTAAAATTTAGTAATTTTCACGCTTCACCAAAATATGAAAGTTATAATAAAAACACCAAAAATTTATCAAAACTAAGTTTTTTTCCCTTATTCTAAATAAGAAGTTTATTTTATCAAAATTAATATATAAAAGTATAAAATAATTTATTAAAAAAAATTTTACCATTAAATGGTGGAAAAATTTCATTTAATGAAAAATACTTCTTTTATCTGAAAAATTGATTTTTTTCTAATATAATGTCTAAAAAACACATAATATTGATTATAAAATTATTTGTAGTATATAAAAGTTAAATTTCATTTAATACTATTCATAAACAATTTTTGAGTGGCTAGTTTGGTAAGTTGGGGTGAGCTCAAACTTAGTGTTATGTGTAGCACAAGATATTAAATTAATTTAAAGAAGAAAAATTACAAAGAAATATTGGGGTGTTATAATAATATTTATATAAGGTAGTAATATTTTTAGTGTTTTTAGGTTTCATGGATTACTTTATGTGAAATGAATTATCGTGTCAATTAATTATCATTGTCTAGGCATTTATAGTGCTTCATAGAATATTTCTATTTCATTTGGCCGTAGGTCTATACTAACTCATCCTAGAATCTCTTCCATATGATTTTGGGGACCTCATCTCCTTATATATCACATAGATTATTGAATGATCTCTTTGGTTTTTATGGTGCATGATTATTCTCTGTTTATCTTTATTATCATTGATCATTGTATAACATTTATGTTTCATTGTGGGAACTATTCATATATAATGATAATATTTTTGATATATTCCTTATTTTTTGTACGATTTTCCTATGAAGGATAACCCAGGTGTGGTTTGTGATTCAACATATGTGTTTCTTTGTGGTCTGAACCTACTTATTTAATAGTTGAATTTATTATAATATATTATGACGGATTCTCAGAAAACCATTTTAGAATTTACATTCTTCTTTATTGGCAGATCGTGTTTTTTGAATGTTTGAACATGATTTTTATTTATGTGGTTTTGTCTCTACACTATGTTATATTAATTTTATTCCTCTAGGGTTCATATACTATTTTATAAATAAAATTGAATGATTTTTTGATTGATTTGTGTGTGTGGTAATTTGATTTTTGGAAAATATTTTTTTACCATATTTTATAAAAATAAAATGGTATTTTCTATGAATTATGAAAAGAATTTTTTAAATAGTTTTCAGAGAATTGTTTTGATGAAATTTTTTGGAAAATGGATCACATGTGAATCCATGGTTACTTATGTGGAAGGACTAGTAATGTGACACATACATTCATTGGGTGGTTCACACAGGGGTTGGTGTTATGCTCCCTAGGCCTGTTGTCTAAGGACTTGTTAAAATTATCGGTGGTGGAGATATCTTTTTGGGGTGTTCTTATTCTATCATGATTTTATTTATATATATATAGACTAGATGTTTGTAATATTTTATCTTTAGGTATGTGATTTCTAGCCGTCTTGACCTCTATTGATCATTGTCATTATTTTACATGTGCTTTTAGTTTGTAATTTCTTTTATCTTACACTAACATGGTTTTGATATAATACGTGATACATTCTTTTATTTTATTTTACATAACTGTATATGTGAATTTCTACGTAATAATTTACCTATATTATTTTAGATATTTGAGAAAATATAAAATTATAGGTTTTTAAATTATTTTTATATAAAAAATCTTATAATATTTATCTTACTTTATTTTCATAAAAATAATTAAAGTATACATATTTTTGTACATATAAATGATATAAAAATCATAGGTAGGATCCAACTAAGCATGTTTCTCACACCATGTTATCTCCTTCACTAGTGTAAAGATATATAAATGTATTTCAATGTAGTCAAATTCAATGAATTAGGGAATCTGTAATATGTTTTTGGGTAGCTACTAGTGGAATGGTGGGAGTTTTGACAAATTATCACGTCGAGTAGTATGTTTTCTATTATTGTTTTCCATTGAATTTATATTTAAATTTTAGGATGTTATGACTACTTTTGATTTTTATTGTTTCTATTTTCTTATTTTACTAATGAAATATGTTTATATCTTATAATTTTTCAATATGTTGTATATATATATATATTCCATGTTGTTTCTTCATGTTGTGGAAAATTTTTCCAGGTTATTTTTGTTTGATGCCCGAGATCTAGTATCCATCCCATGTGGATTGGAAAATCCCTTTAGGAATGTGGAAATTTGGGTTGGTTATGACTTTGATATGGTATCTAGGTCGTTATCACCATGTTTTGGTATCCAATTAAGTATTTTCATAAATAATACATTTATTATGATCTTTGGTATACTGTAGATTTGATTTATCTACCTTGAGGGGCTGGTTGTGGTGATTTCATGGCCTTATCTTATCATGAATATAGTTATATAACAATACGATGTTGGTATGTGTGCCTCCTATTTCAAGTTATTGATTATACACTAAATCATTATGATTTGGAATGAAATTATTATTTTTTATGTTCTTTTATAAAGTTTGTGTGTGTAGTGTTATGCCTCTATGATGTCATCCATAGGTTCCTCAATAGAGTTTAATTGAATCTCCTCAAGGAAAAATATATATATATTCAAATCGTATCATGGATATCATGTTTGTAGTTTTTTATGTCAAGAAAAATGTACAATGAGACAATAATATTGTTTTTGAGGGACATATAAGTGCTGTAAGGGATGGATATCGATCATGAGAGTTCATACTAGAGTAATGACCATCCTATATGGGTATGTATTGACCAAAATAGATATAGGATGGGAATGAAAAGATTCATCAAATCATTGAATTATTAGATAAACCTGACTGTTTCATGGTGAAGTGTTAGGCATTCATACATGAGGGTCCCAGAAAGAGACGGAGGGATTCTTCGATACATGTGGACACTTATGTGTGACTGGATTGGAAGGCTGTTAAGAATATCGTGTTCTAGTTTTTTAAGGATAACTAATGATGTGTTAGTCTATATAATTACTCTCATTACAATTGGTATATCATTTACTGATGGTTTTGTCCAATCAATTTCCTAAGATGTTTTGTTTTTATCTAGAGGTAGTAAAGAATGAATAGAAAATTGCTCATAAGTACATACATGGTTTATTACTAGATATCAGATGTCTTGTTTTTATACTAATTAATATAACCTATTTAGAGATTATGTATAGTTAAAGGATAAAAGATATGAATATATAATGGTAGAATGTGTATTCTTCCCCTTATCTTTCATCCAATAGAATTTCCAGTAGTGCGTAGTGGAAAAGAGGAAGTGGAATAGTCATCATAGTTGCGGTGGAGGTGTTTATTTGTACAAGGACTCATATGACCTTTAGTTATTTTTTTCCTCTAATTTACCATCAGTTTGGAAAGTATAGACACAAACAACACTCTTCTTCTGCACTTGTGAATATGTGTGATGGTTGTGGCTGCTATGATCATCTCAAATTTTTCTACATTGTTGTGTCAATTCCAAATTATGGTCAATGATCAATAGTCTGAAAGGATACATTAATTCAATCAAATTCACGACCTTATAGAGGGATCTACCCACATACATAAATATTTAAGTACCTACAGAAATTAAATTTTCTCCCAATAGTGGTAGCTGTGACATTTACGATAGTGGGAGGTACCATATTTATTACATCATTAGTATAGATTCCATTATTTTATACTATTTCTTCACAATAATTTATTTAATGTTATTATTTCAATATATGTAAAATAAATCAAGGATTATTTCATTTTTTTGGAATTAGAAATACCTCTTAAAAAGATGAATGTGTAAGGGTTTTAGTATTCTTCTTTTTCAAAATTGAAATATCATGTAGATTTAGATTGATATTTCATCGTTCTCAATCTATAATTTTTTTATGTCATCATCTAGATGATTTGGATTATATCATTCCATATTTATGTTTTTTTATCATTTTTTTATTAGTTTTATTACATATAATGGGATATCACAAGGGTTTTAGTGATATTTGGATATTTGGTTTTTTATGTAATTCTTTTTCACCCCAAGACACTAATTTTTTTTGTCTATTATAGTAGTTTACCCCTACAAGATTTCATCTATTGATGACCTTCCAAATATTTTTGGGATAATTCCTTAATATTTCACAATATATTTATATAATATTCCACCCTAGAGGGAGGTAGAGATTATAATTTACTCAGTTCCTATTAAACAGCTGATGATGATGACATCTTATTGTATGGATCCAGTAAAGATGGATGAAGTCTTGTATCTATTTGATGACCTTATGTGAAATTTTTTTCTCTCCCTATTGTTTTACCTCTAGAATTTCATATGCTCTTTTCCAAGAAGGAATATGGTTAACTCTTTTTTTGAGTAATTTTAGAAGTTTAACTTCTTAACAGGTATGAATATGTATCCTTTTCATGATGTGGATGAATTTTTTGAGTAGTTAAATGGTGAATGATGGTTATTGAGGATTGATATTTGGTCAATTAAATGTCATCTATATTATTGTGAGTCTAATATACTATATATACATTATAGGATGATTTGTGAACGTTATTAATATCTTGTAAGTCCATTTAGTATAATATTCACTCATATTGTTCTTAGGTATTTGATGAATCAGATATTTCATGAGTATCTAAATAATTTGGTGAAAGTGTTTGAGATAATATATTATTTTATTCAGTATCTGATCTTCAACATGAGATCAATTTGAGTTTCATTCATGAAATCCCAAAAAGTCTCTAATTTTAGAAATAATTCAAAATAATTTTTTTTGTTCCCATTAGTTTATTTATTAGGGAACGTGATTTCTAAGCTTGTATTTTCATTTTATATTAAGAAGGTGAATCTAGTATGGTCATGTTAAGAACCATGCGATGACATTGAAATTGGGATCTTCCTTGGTATTCTTATATAATATCAACCACTCATCAAGGATTTATCCCAGATGGAATCACCATTCACATCTCTTACATACAATATGGATAAAATTAAAAGGGGGTTAAAAGTTTATGAATACATTCAATAAAATGAAATTACTTCTTAAATGTCTCTTATTCAGATCCTACCTAAGCCCAGAAAGGGGTCTGTTGTTTTCTGTGATGTTTTTATTATTGATTTGAGTTTCTTTTTAATAAATTATTATCATAGGGTTTCATATGTTTCTCTTCATATTTGATCATATGTAATGAAATACCGTAATCATTATTTAGATATTTTGGTAGTTTTTCATGTTCTTATTTGTTTTTGGAACAATAATTTTGGGGAGGGTTTCACATCCTTCTATAACTATAATATACTGAGTGATATCTTTTCTCAAAAATACAAGAATAATATAGAGTGGATGAAGGTGGAATATCGTTATATGTTTGAATTCGACATCATCAACATCCCATTGAAGGGGAATGTCATTTTATACTCTCATAGATATAATTTTCCATCATATACTTCTCTAGAATCAATGGATGGGTCAAATCTTATGGGAATAGTTTCTTAGTTGAACCTGAATACACATGAAGAATTTTCATATATAATTGTGAATAGTTTTTTAAGAACTCTGATCTTCATTTTAGGTATGCATAATGAAATTGGATTGTTTTTTAGGAATAATGGATGTTCTAAGGAATTTCTTTGTACACGTTGTGTACCTAATTTCATCGTGTATCCATGTACTGTCCGTGTAATAGCCATGTACATGGCCCTATAGGTGACTTAAATGACCGCATAAAGAGGGGGCCAGTTGTGGCTGGTACACGAGGTGTACATTAAATTAAAATTTCATGTAATTTTCATTTTAACTGATTAATATGATTATGGTAGCATCTCATCTCCAAAATCCTCTTCTTCTAACCATGGTTCATACATGAGAAACCAAGAGCGATGAACAATTTCTCAGCCACTATTTCTCCATCTGAGGTCTGATCCAAACTCTGGAGGGTGTGTTGGAATCCCAATGATGATTCATTCCTTCTCCTATAGCATATCTTCCTGAATTCTCCTCTCCCATGATTAATCGAGTGTTTATAATTTTTACACTTTTTGTATATCTACATCATTTTATGTCGATTATAGTTCTAACATTCATTAGTGTCCTTCGTACAACATTGAGCTAGGTTTCTTGTGGCTTTCCATGATTATATTTGGATTATATATGCTTAATGTGACGAATAACCATGCTGGGGTATTGCGTGTTTTTATCTTTGACCATGTTTAATAATTGATCTTGTTTAGTTGCTTGATTAAGTGTTGTTTACAATGAATAATATTGTATACCATTGTTTATAGGACAACCCTTGGGAGATTTCTCTTGTTTGACTATTATTGGCCATCCAGCATAGGCTTCCTATGAGGGATGCCATGTTTTTTATGCCTTGAGATGTTTATGATGGATTTGATTTGTTATATATGATGCATGTTTTTATGATTTGATTATTGTTGAGACCTATAGTAGTTTGGATTTGATGTAGAGCCCTTAGATAATGTTGTATGTGTGCTGATCTTCCAATAGACCAAATGTGCCATGGACCAAGAAAACAACGGGGGCTTCCATGTTTTTTATACAGGACCGTGAGAGCATTGGTGTAGATATTTTCCTAGGGGTGTTGACCTTGATATCTATTTGGGGGTCGTTTATGATTATTTATTGCTATTTTGACTCAAGGGGTATTGACCATGAGAGCTACCACTAGGTCATTTATAATTCATTTACGCTATGTTGACTCAGGTATTATTGATCGTGAGAGATACTCAAATGTCATTTATAAGTTATTAATGCCATTTTTACATAGGGTTATTGACGATGAGAGCTTCCCAAATTGTTTTTTGGGATTGTGTAGTGCTATGTTGAACCAAATGGGATAGACTATGAGAGCTTTCTTAGTGGTTTGTTTGAATGATTAAATGATTTTGATGAGTCTGCCATGCCAAAGCACGAGCTTGGGCTTGGTATAACCTGTTTGTTTAGATGGTCTCCTGATACGCCTATTTTTACTATTACACCGAGGGATATATAGATTAGTTTAGATATTTGGATTCATTACTCAATGGTTTTAATAATTAATAAATTTAAATGAATTTAATAGAAAACTGTAGGATTGTTTTATTTTGAGTAATTCAAGTTTTATTTCTTCATTTTCCATATTGTCAGCTATATATATTCCCAGAGAGTTAGGTATAGATCTTTTTGTGGTTAACTACTTGGATTTATCTCACAACTTATTTGGGGCCTGATTTTGGTCTAAAATAGATTATATGGTAGTAGATATAGATAATGGAAAATGCCCTTCTTCACTAGGTACTTTATTTTTGATTGAGCTGGAGAGTAAGGGACCAAGGTGAGGTTTGTGATACTATTAGAGTTTTCTATTTTCTATACTATTGTTTCTATATTTTATTTCCAGCATTTTTAACTGATTGGATGCTTTCCTAGATACATGTGACATGCATCATTTATTTACATATATGATTCAGTCGTTATATTATCAATCTTATTCTATTTGTTTTTGTTGTATGATATTACTTCTTACACTGCTATTTAATATTTGTTAATGTTGTGTTACTCTACCAATTATGGAATAGTTTCGACACTATCCAACCAAAGTCTCTCGCTGCTATTCAGAAGCCTCTGTCATTTGTGGAAATTCACTTGAGGCCATATGACCAACCATGTGTGGGGCACCCTTGGGTGGCACTTAGAACTAGGAAATTACGAAGTAGTACATGAGGTGTTTCTGTTCTTCTTTGTTTTAATATTTGGATATTTTGGACAAGGATTCTAAGGAATAGGTAGTTGGTAATATTTTTTCCTATGAGTAGATAACTCGTGTACAAGGAACAACTAATTTACCTCAAATATTTTATTTTCTTTTTTAGATTTTTCAGTTGTCATATTTGATTTGATATCCCTATTAGGTGATTCACATGTATTTTTCTGTTATCATTGACATTATTTTTGTTCCATTTATGTTTAAACTCGATGATAAGAGGGTATGCCATATCATGCATCATACTGGAAGTTTCTCGAGATCACATGTCATGCATTCTTGTCATGCCATTTATGTTACATTACTGATTGCATGATGTTGTGATTGATGTTTTGATAGATATGCATGTTGTTGGGATAGATGCATTGATATAATACCAACTATTTTGATAGGGTATTGATAGTTTTATATTTTCATTTCGAAGGACACTAATATTTCTTCCTTGAGGTGTTATGGCCCCTCTTGGATCAGAATTTGGAGGATCATGTTTGAACATTAACTGAATTATTTCAAGCTATGATATGAAAATAGATTGCAATCATTGATTCACAATAGTATTATCTCTCATGGTTCATAATTTTTCATGAATTTGAAAAAATATTATGTTTTGAGGGTTCTAGGGAATGTTGAGAGGCATACATTCAGAAAACCAAGACAATGCGACGTGTGGTGTTATAAACAAATGCCATGTGTTATTTTATTATGTAAGAAACAACTATTCATAAGTACCCACCATGTACTATATGTACATACTGTGTAGTCTATAACTATGTGACTGACAGTGTGAGAAAAGACACGAGGTTGGGAAACTTTTGGTGAAACATGTCATGTTTGGATTTGTGCATGCCATGTTGAGTCAACCGTGTATCTAACCATGTGACTAATGACATGGGTGGTTGGAACGTAAGTAGTACACGTAGTGTGTTGGGTGAACGCGTTGTGTACTATTACATATGAGAGAACTATGTAGTTCTATACATGATGAGGATCCTGGGAAAAAAGAAAAATTCTACTACATGTCTGTCAAGTCTCCGGAGGAACACATCGTGTGTATGGGTGATACATGACTAGGTTTTGCAGAGGTACATGCTCATGTAGGGATGAATGGGAACATGCCGTGTGATAGTTATACACATAGTGTGACCCTATTTTCTAAAACATGAATGATTTCCTTTTCACTTTCCCTTCAAAAACATCTAGGTTTTTTTACTTGATAATAGTGAATTGTGGTGTGTGCTTGACCTTGCATAGTCATACCACTATGACGTCCTCCTGTTTTACACTAGATACAAGGCAATGATTAGACACAAAAAAAGGTAGATTAGGGACTACCAATAGTCCTTTCAATCATGTTCATGTTAGCACCAGCTGTTATACTGGATGTAGGTGATGATGCAAAGTTATGTGATGGCTTCATGAAGATGATTCATACTGTCCAGGGAGCAGAATTTTTTTCCCTTACTATGAAATTGTTGACGAGGGTGTTCCAACATTAGCATCCACCCTCCAATTTTCTGTATGGAGGACCACATCCTAAAAATTCATGGATAAAGTCCATGCTTTCAATCATCGAGCTTCTAAAGATGACTTTGGAGAGGAGGGTGAAGCTTGCAACATACATGCTATGTGATTCCACAAATATATGGTGGGGTGTTATCTCACAAGTGGAACATCATAGATATATGTCTAGGAAATATTTTTAGAGGACCTTCTATGACTATTTATACCCTAATACGTTGAGGGACAATCGATCCCAAGAGGTCATGAGTTTGGAGTAGGGAGTGGTTTTAGTGATGGAGTACTCTTATCATTTCACAAAGCTTCAGTGCTTTGCACCAACTTTGCGATGTGATAAGTTATCTTTGGTTAGGTGATTTTAGGATGGTATCATGTATAACATTAGATCATAGGTGGATTTTTTAGGCTGAATATAGTGACTACTATTGTGAACTACGCACTGATTAATGATATCGATATGAGGGAGTTGGGGGCTATGAGGCATGGTGGTTCAATATCTTTGGATGGTACTCCTTATTATAATAGTAGGAAGAACCGAAGGGAGCATAGTGTGGTGATTCTAGTAGTAGGGATATTTCTACAGGTTTCAAGGTAAGGTGATACCAGTTTGGGAAGAGGGGAACACGATTCCTCAGCACCCAAGAGAACTAGTTGAGTGTTGATGTTACGACAAAATTGGTCATATTCAAAAAAATTCTAGTTCTTCTTTCCAACATCTAGTGAAAGGGAATATATTATGACTCCATGTTCATGAGAAGAACCACTAGATTCACCTCAATAAAGGAACTGGAGTTAGTCATTCAATCCAGACTGAGGAGGTGGTCATGGTTGTGGTAGTCAATCTATAGGTTTTCAGTGACATTAGGATGGATTAGCTCAGTGGAGTCAAGAAGGGTCAGATGGCCACCAAACATGTAAGACATTCATAGTGGAGTTGACCCGGCAAGAGCAGGATATATGACCCTCTACGGTTAGATGTACGATTCTAGTTTCCTTTGTTTTAGATTCCTCTCTTTTTGATACATGGGCATCCCATAGTTTTATATTTGTGGCCATTATGGAGATCCATGGGCTTTGTATCATTACTTATGAGGGAGTTATGACATTAGACACTTAATTGTGGATTAGAATGACTAGTGTACGTCAGTGAAAGGATTACCCAATTAAGTTTGGTGGGTTTTACTTTATATGGGGCCTTTATGTCTTAGAGATCAAAGACATCTATGCCATTCTCCAAATTGACTGGTTAGTCGCTTTTTATGTCTTTGTTGACTACTATCATCGGAGGGTGAGTTTCACATCACCAGAGGGGGGCCTTTTCGACACAAGGTTGAATGGGATGTCCAGGAAAGCATAGCAGGACCCAAGCATCATTTGTGGGGAGGAACTATAGCCCAAATTTCTTGTTTATATCTAAATGGCATGAGGACAACAGAGATTTACATTCCTCTAGTGGTGGATAGTTTTAGAGACGCCTTCTTATAAAATATTTTAGGTTTACCTCCAGATAGAGTGGTATATTTCTCAATTTTATCATGTGATATGAGATTCACCTATGTCCATTCCTCATTATATAATTGTTGCACCATAGTTATAAGAGCTAAACAAGAAGTTTGAGGGGTTTCAATTAAAGTGTTTGATCGGACCCAATACTTATATTTGGGGTTCCCCAATCCTTTTTGTACAGATGGAGGATGGTACCCTCAGAAATTGTGTGGATTATCTATAGTATCCCTCCTTTTTGTCACATAATCTTTGATTACATTATACAAAACTGAGGATTTTTAAGGTTTAGTGTCTTAGAGACCAGGAACATACTACATGAAAAAAAACATTCTTCTTAAAAACTAGAATGGCTTATCCTTATGTTCATACTATGTTCATTACTGCATCTCATAACCTGGGGACATACATCAAAAGAAAGGATGAGCAGAAGGACCAGTAAGGGAAACAAGGGGAAACATTTAACATGTGAACTTGAGATACATCAACAATGTCATGAAAAAGAACTTTAAGGCATGAGAATGAAATCATGAGGCGTATCATAATAAATTTTTTCAAAACATGAAGATGTGGCTACAAAATTTAACAAAGACAATCATTTCCGTTTCACTAAGGTCCGTCCCCAAGTTGTCAATAAACATTACCTAGGTTATTCACCAAGGTATCAGTCTAAATGGTCATCTCTAGAGATTAAGTCTTTACCCAATGCATTGGAGGGCTATCAGAGCGCACCCTTAAATTTCTCATTATCATAATGTGAGCCACATATATCATCATCAATAATTTCATAAACAACCCATATAGCATAAAAGAAATGGCTTTCATTTCATAATCATAACGTTTTTAAAACTGCTTTAAAGACATGATCTTTATGTCACTTTAAACCCACGAAAAGGGAATTCAGGTCTAATGTATGTAAATACGAGAATTTAAAATAGAATATTTTGTTATATATGTGAATACACATTTAGAAGAAAGGGAATTGAGTATTTACTAAATAAAATAACTGAATTTGAGAATAAGAGAGACACATTTTGGGACCGAAATTCTGCAGCATAACGACTATGTTTCAGGGTTTTAGAAAACATTGAAAAAAGAGGGGACATGGGTAAAAAAATAAAAAATGACCCATAAAACAGAAGAGGGACAAAATATGAAGGATATATAAACATGGTAATGAAATTTGAAGGATATACCATATGAATTGAATAACATGAAAGGAAGACAAAAATAATATTTCTCTTATGAAAATTCGGTAGCCTAACAGCGTCACTTAAACATCAAAAAATGAATTGACGAGATAAAATAGGGTCTCTCATCATATGAACATATGAGATCAGTATGATAGATATAGATATAATACCCCAAAATAATAAAAAAACTTGAATGACTTGACATGAAAGTAGAACTTTGAAAAATGAGAAAGGTGAACGAATCCCTTAAAAATTCGGCAGCCTAACGGCGCCACTTAAAACTTCAAAATACTGAATTGAAGAGAAAAAATAGTGTCTCTCATCATATGAATATAAAAGATAAGTATGATAGATTTAGAGATCATACCCCAACAAAATAAAAAGGAACCTGAAATACTTGACATTAAAGTAGAACATTGAAAAATGAGAAAGGTGAACAAATCCCTTAAAAATTCGATAGCCTAACGACGCCACTTAAAACATCAAAATACTGAATTGAAGAGATAAAATAGGTTATATCATCATATGAACACAAAATATCATTATGATAGATTTATATATCATACCCCAACAAAATAAAATGGAACTTGAAATACTTTTCATGAAATTAGAACTTTGAAAAATGAGAAAGGTGAACGAATCCCTTAAAAATTCGTCAGCCTAACAGCGCGACTTAAAACAGCAAAATAATGAATTGAAGAGATAAAATAGGGTCTCTCATAATATGAACATAAAAGATCAGTATGATATATTTAGAGGTCATAACACAACATAAAAATGAACTTGAAAGACTTGTCAAGAAAATAGAACTTGAAAATGAGAAGGGTGAAAGAATCCTTTACAAAAATTCTTGCAGCCTAACATCGCCACTTTTAAATTCATAAAAAAAATGATGACTGTAAGAGAGTATCTCTCATCATATGAGAATAAAAATGGCAGTAGTATGAATATAAAATAACATCCCCAACATAAGAACATGGAGTATAGAATAAATGACATAAACGAGAGTACTTGAAAAGAAAGAGAGAGGTAGGATCCCTTACCTTAAAACGTAACTCTTAAAACTCAAAGTTTGGGACCTTGAGGTCTTGTGGTAACCTTGGGATGACTCCATGGGAGGTAATGAGACCATATAATTATTGGGGAAGAGTTGGGAGTCGAATGGATTAGAGGATGGCTTGGTATTTATAGGGAATGTGAGGGGACAAGGCATTAATGGCCAAGGGACACCACATTAGTGGTTTTGGCAAAACCATGGGCTTGCCCATGGTATTTTCCCATGGTATTGGCCACTTGGGACACCTCATACCTTATATTACTATTCATTAGTCTAACATATTGATTACATACTTAATACATCATTTAATGATGTCACTAAACACCCGTAACTTGAAAACTGTATTTTCACTATTCATCGAAAATTCAACTTTCTCAGAAAAATCCCAAAATTTCACTTTAACCAAATATTGATGCAATGATTTCAAAAATGAACTCCATTTTATAAAAATAATTTGCTATATATTTTTAATTTAATTTTTAAATAAATACACTTTTCACCAATAATTCATTTTTTCAGAAAAATCCCTAAAAATTACCTTAACATAATATCGATGCTCTAAGTTCAAAAATGAATTCCATTTTATAAAAATATTTTTATAAATATTTTTAATTAAATTTTTAATTAAAAACCACTATTCACATGAAAAAACTAATACTTGACTAATATTTTATAAAACAATTATTTAACCATTTTATTGAATCACATTACTTAATCAAGGTGCCTAGATTATATTAATGCTTTATTTAAGTGATATTACTAATCCATTTGGTCACATTACTAATCCTAAGCATAAAATCACTATTTATAATTTACTATTCATAAAAAATTATGTTGATCTTATTAGACTCTAAATTTTGTGCTGAACATAATTGTAGAAGACCATTTTTTGAAAATCATTACACATTTTTAATTATTTAAGGTTTACATAAACATTTTTTTAAAATATCCTTTCTCGAAAATTCACCAAAAATATGTATACTATATTTATATTGACATTTGAAAATTCATAAACATCATCATAAGAAGAAATAAAAAATATTATTTAAAACAAAGGATTACAAAAGGCAGTTATGGTCTCTTAACATAGCCCTTTATCACACCAGTATAAGACATAAGTGTAAGGTATGCTATGGTGAGAGAATCCAAGGGAGGCTCGGCCAAAATCTCACGAGTAGTAATTTTTATTAGTTTGAACTTCTCGCAAAGGTGATTCCGTTCTAGCTTCACACGATGAAGTTCGGATTGGGTTTGGTCCAGAGCAAAGCCTAGTGGTGCTAACTCCTTCCCAAGTTTTGTTAGATGGGCTTCAATCGGTCCAAGACTACTGGGTGAGGCCATCAAATCTTCTTTCTATATTAATTAACCAAGATCACTTGTATTTAGAGACAAAAGTCGCAACATTCATCTTTCAATAGTCATATTGACTAATGGTCATATAATAGTCAAAACCCAATAGTCTCATTTTAATTATACTCATGTTATCAAATGAAACTATTTTGTTGAGTATGAAAAAAAATAACACAAAAAATTAGGAAACATGATTTATTCAAAATTTCGGGTCGTTACAATCTTCCCCCCTTAAGAAATTGTGTCATCAAAATTTGTAAAATTGGGTTTTGAAATTTCATTGAAAGTCCCACATCGGAAAAAGTGTCAGTAAACCTATTACATTAAAAGGAAGAAAAGAAATTAGAAAGGCCACCCGAGTTAACCCATACTTGGATTCCATGTAGGAAAACATGGATATGGAAGAAAAAAAAGGGTCACGTTCTGAGGGAGAGTGATAGAAAACATGATTAGGAGAAAGTTGACAATAAGAAAATCACAAACTTATGATGTGTATAAATGATATTTGATTACCCAGTAGGAAACGTTAAGAGACAACTTTTTTTGTTTTACGTTCCTTTTCATTGCTTTGAGAAATTCATTTACTACATAGAATAAAAACATAAGGAAATATACCTACATTCAAGTATAGTTTCATCCTTTAATAAGTTTCTACCAAAACTAATCCTTTCTCCAAACGATGAGCATTCAAAACTACTTACTCTCATCAAAGCACAAGAATCATTTTATAGAGAATCACATAATCCACCAAATATTAACTATCTATTTTTTCTATCTTTAAACATGATCCCAAAAACAAAAAGGGTTAGATAAAACAACTCTTCCAAAATAAAGAACCCCAGAGGAAGGGAAACTACTTTAAATCTTCAAAGTTCCACGGTACTACCCAATGTTCATCGTAGACCATTCCATAAATAACTGTCCTTAAAAATCCTCAAAATAATCCAAAATAATATTGAAACCCAAATACACGAAGGATTTGATAACATATTCTTCCAAGGTAAACTTTATCATTCATCTCCAAACAACATCAACCACTCCTAACATCTTATAACAAATATAACTAACCTAAACATATTTACCCCAAGATAGGTTAATCATTTCCATAAGTAACCTAAATTACTATAAGTCTGCCTTAAACGCATCGATTCTTGAAAATATAAGTCAACCTTTAATCCTCAAAGAAAATATCGTAGTAATCTATTTACCTAGATCAAATAGGGTTCCCAAAATAGTGAATGTCTTCAAAAATAATAATCATATTTTAATCCCCTAATCATCTCTATCATATTAATACAAAAATAGTCACATTTCCTATCACATTGGTTATTGGGACATGTTCTTCCATTTCCCGCCATTAACTAAGAAAAGAAAGTACAATTAGGGGCTTAAATACTTAGCCAATAATCATGAGAAGGAACTTAAAGCATAGAAGGATAACTTGCAGAAGAAAAGTATACCCTAACTTTTGATCCCCTAGGTTCCAATCTAGGTTATCCATGATCATATATTATTATGTGAATCTTTATATTATTTTATCTTTGTTCCTTTAATATTGGTTTATACTAAGCTTATGAATTTACCAAATCATATCCCCCGGGAATGTCGTAACCAAAAGTGAAGCAAGGCCCGTTGTCGTGTACCAGTTCCCGTTTGAGTCTAGCTCAAATCGGTGTTTTCGGGTTTTACCCCTATGTACATCTATTTCAGAGCCACCTCTACCTGCTTGTATCCAGAAAAGGATGTATTTGCTTGACAACCCTTTACTCAATACTCACCAAAATATATAGGAAGATTTCATATATTTAAACTTTTCTATAGGGATCTTCCTAAAGTTTTCATATCCTAATTTCCACAAATAACTAAACCATCCTTTGATACCAACTATAGCATCCCTCATTTTTATCACATAAACTTTCATTACATTATACAAAACTAAGGATCATTAAGGTTTAGTGTCTTGGAGACCATGAACTTAGTACATGAAACAAAAAACATTCTTCTTAAACTCTTTAAAGTCTTCTCCTTATATTCATCCTAGGTTCATTACTGCATATCATAACCTAGGGACATACATCAAAAGAAAGTGTGAGCAGAAGGCCCAGTAATGGAAACAATGGGAAACATTTAACATGTGAACTTGAGATACATCAATAATGTCATGAAAATGAACATTAAGGAATGAGAAAAAAATCATGAGGCATATCATAAATTTTTTTTTCATAACTTGAAGATGTGGCTACAAAATTTAACAAAGACAATAATTTACGATTCACCAAGGTCCATCCCCATGGTGTCAATAAAAATTACCAAGGTTATTCACCAAGGTATCAGTCTAAATGGTCATCTCTAGAGATTAAGTCTTTACCCAATGCATTAGAGCTCTATTAGGGAGAACCCTTAAATTTTATATATAATCAGTTGATACACATATATCATCATCAATCATTTCATAAACAACCAATATAGCATAAATGAAATGGGTTTAATTTCATAATCATAACATTTTAAAAACTGCTTTAAAGAGATGATCTTTATGTCACTTTAAACCCACGAAAAAGGAAAGCGGGTCTCCTGTATGTAAATAATAGAAATTAAAATAGAACATTTTGTTGTATATGTGAATACCCATTTAAGAGAAAGATCTTTTAGTATTCACTAAATAAAATAAATTAATTTGAGAATAAGAGAGAGACATTTTGAGACGGAAATTCTGCAGCATAACAGCTATGTTTCTGAGATTTAGAAAACATTGAAAAGAGAGGGGACATGGGTCAAACAATAATAAATGACCCATAAAATAGTATAGGGACAGAATATTAAGTATATATGAACATGGTAATGAAATTTGAATGATATACCATATGAAATGAAGAACATTATAGGAAGACAAAAAAATTATTTCTCTTATTAAAATTCAGCAGCCTAACGGCGTCACTTAAACTTCAAAAAATGAAATGACAAGATCAAATAGGGTCTCCAATCCTATGAAAATAAAAGATCAGTATGATAGATATAGATATCATACCCCAAAATAATAAAATGTAACTTGAAAGACTTGACATGAATGTAGAACTTTTAAAAATGAGAAAGGTGAACAAATCACTTAAAAATTTGGCAGCCTAACGGCGCCACTTAAAACATCAAAATACTGAATTGAAGAGATCAAATAGGGTCTCTCATCATATGAATATAAAAGATCAGTATGATATATTTAGATATCATACCCCAAATAAATAAAAAGGAACTTCAAATACTTGACATGAAAGTAGATGTTTGAAAAATGAGAAAGGTGAACGAATCCCTTAAAAATTCGGCAGCCTAACAGCGACACTTAAAACTTCAAAATACTAAATTGAATAGATCAAATAGGGTCTCTCATCACATGAAAATAAAAGTTCAGTATGATATATTTAGATATCATACCCAAAAAAATAAAAAGGAAATTGAAATACTTGTCATGAATGTAGAACTTTGAAAAATGAGAAAGGTGAACGAATCCCATAAAAATTCGGCAGCCTAACAGCGCCACTTAAAACATCAAAATACTGAATTGAAGAGATAAAATAGGGTCTATAATGATATAAAAATATAATATCTTTATGATAGATTTAGAGATCATACCCCAACATAAAAAGGAACTTGACAGACTTGTCAAGAAAATAGAACTTGAAAATGAGAAGGGTGAAAGAATCCTTTACAAAAATTAGGCAGCCTAACGGTGCCTCTTAAATATTCATAAAACAAAATGATGAGAGTAAGAGAGTATCTCTCATCATATGGACTTAAAAAGTGCAGTAGGATGAATGTAAAATAACATCCCCAACATAAGAACATGGAGATTAGAAGAAATGACATAAACGGGAGTACTTGAAAAGAAAGAGAGAGGTAGGATCCCTTACCATAAAATGTAACTCTTAAAACTCAATGGTTGGGACCTTGAGGGCTTGGGGGAACCTTGGGAGGACTCCTTGGAGGTAATGAGACCATAGATTCGTTAGGGAAGCGTTCAGAGTCGAATGGATGAGAGGATGTCTTGATATTTATAGGGAAAGTGAGGGGACAAGGCATTAATGGCCAAGGGACACCTCATTAGTGGATTTGGCAAAACCATGGGCTTGCCCATGGTATTTTCCCATGGTATTGGCCACATGGGACACCTCATACCTTATATTACTATTCATAAGTCTACCATATTGATTACATACTTAATACATCATTTAATGATGTCATTAAACACCCACAACTTAAAAACTGTATTTTCACTATTCATCGGAAATTCAACTTTGTCAGAAAAATACCAAAATTTCACCCTAAACAAATATAGATTCTCTGATTTCAAAAATGAACTCCATTTTATAAAAATAATTTTCTAAATATTTTTAATTTAATTTTTCAATAAATACACTATTCACCGAAAATTCATTTTCTTATAAAAATCCCCAAAAATTACCTTAACATAATATCGATTCTCTGAGTTGAAAAAAGAAATCCATCTTATAAAAATAATTTTCTAAATATTTTTAATTGAATTTTTAATTAAAAAAAACTATTCACCCGAAAAAACTAATACATGACTAATAATTTTTGAAACTGTTATTTAACCATTTTATAGAATCACATTACTTAATCAAGGTGCCTAGATTATATTAATGCTTTATTTAAGTGAGATTACTAATCCATTTGGTCACATTACTAATCCTAAGCATAAAATCACTATTCCTAATTTACTATTCATCAAAATTTAAGTTGATCTTATTAGAATCTAAATTTCATACTAAAAATAATTGTAGAATACCATTTTTTGAAAATCATTACACATTTTTAATTATTTAAGGTTTACATAAAATTTTTTTAAAAAATATCCTCTCTCTAAAATTCACAAAAAATATGCATACTACATTTATCCGGACATTTGAAAATTCATAAACTTCATCATAAGAAGAAATCAAAATATTTATTTAAAACAAAGGATTACACAAGGAAGGTACGGTCTCCATACATAGCTTCTTAGCACACCAGCATTGGACATAAGTGTAAGGTGTGCTAATGTGAGAGAATCCGAGGGAGGCTCGGCCAACATCGCACGAGTAGTAATTTCTATCAGTTTGAAAATATCACGAAGGTGATTCCGTTCTAGCTTCACATGATGAAGTTCGGCTTGGGTTTGGTCCAGAGCAAAACCCAGTGGTGTTACGTCCTTCCCATGTTCTGTTAGATGGGCTTCGATCGGTCCAAGACTACTGGGTGAGGCCATCGAATCTTTTTTCTATATTAATTAACCAAGATCACTTGTATTTAGAGAGAAAAGTTGCAACATTCGGTTTTCAACGGTCATACTGACTAACGGTCATATAATAGTAAAAACCCAACAGTCTAATTTTAATTATACTCATGTTATCAAATGAAACAGTTTTGTTGATTATGAAAAATAAAATAACAAAAAAAATTAGGAAGAAAGATTTATTCAAAATTTTGGGTCATTACATTATCCAAATATCAACAAGTTGATGGCCAAGAACTGATATCCCTTACTAAGGATTGATGATCTTTTTGCTCTTCTTTGAGGATCCTGGGTGTTCTCAAACATTGATGTGAGGTCCAGTTACCATCAATTATGTGTTTGACCATCAGATATACCACTTATATCCATTGATAGCAGGTATGGACTATATGAGTATCTGGTAATGTAATTTGGTCTCATGAATGTGCTGGAATTCATTATGGAACTGATGAACCGAGTGTTCCATCCTTACATGGATTATTTTTTGGTGGTCTTCATGGATGATATCTTGGTGTAATATCACTCACGACACAACCATGACACACATCTTGAGGTCATCTTCAGTAAACAAAGATAGGATTAGTTTTTATTCTATGCTATCAAAACTCCACTTTTGTATCAACCGGATTGACTTCTTCGGTCATGTTATCTCATACACATGAGTATCATTAGACAAAGAGAATGTGAGAGCTGTATTTTCTGGGAGAAGCCAAAAAACATCATTGAGGTATGGAGTTTTTTGGGGATTTCTTCTTGCTACATGCACTATATGTAAGTGTTTTCGCACTTAGAATCATCACTGAATGGCCTAACTAAGAACGGAGAAAAGTACTTGTTGATAGATTCTAGTGATTCACCCATTTGGAATCTGAGAGGGAGATTTACTTTAGAACCAATAATGATTTTTTCAGAGATGGGAACGATTTAAACAATTTATTTTGATGCATAAATGTATCAGGTTGTAAGAAGTTATTATGCATGGGGAAGGATTCATTTTGAATGGGTCTTGGCAGTTGAGGCCACATGAGAGGAATTACCTGATGAATGATTTCGTGTTGGTTGCAGTTGTGAATTTTTCTCACTATAGGAGACATTATCTTTTGGGGGATAATTATGTTATATAGACTGACCAAAAAAGTCTCAAGTATATCATTACTCAGTGTGATCTGAATTTGAGATAGTGAAGGTGGGATGATAATCTTCAATCATTTGATTTGGAGCTTGCTTGTATTCTTTGGAAAGGAAATGCAGTGGATGATGTATTGAGCATGATGACTCAGACACAGGTAGTTTAGGAGCCTAGCTGTGAGTGGAATCTTATGGGAATGATCTCTAAGATGAATTTGGAGGAGCACAACTGATAGGGGAAACCCTTTTTTTTCTATAGTTGTAACCTATACTCTACTGGATCATGTGAAAATGAGGTAGCTATCAGATTCAGAAGTCCTAGTCCTACGAGAGTGTATTTCAAGTGATGACCCCACTATTGGGTATACCAAAGACGATAATGAGATATTTAATTTTCATGGGAACATAGGGGTTTCATCAAACATACATAAATATTTTATGTGAGATTTTCATTACTCAGTTTTCTCGGTTTATCCTAGTGTCCCCAATATGTATCGAGATCTACATCGTCGGTATTGGTTTCTTGGAATGAAGTGGGATGTTGCAACATTTATTATGAAATTTTCTACCTATCAGCAAGTGAAGGCAGGGCATCATCGACAACAACCCCTGTTACAGTAGATACTCATCCCTGAGTGGAAGTGGAAAAATTTCATGATGGATTTCATGATGTCTTTACCAAGGTTTCCTTGAGGGAATTTTATAGATTGGGTTGTTGTTGACTGAATCATGAAGGATCCACATTTCTTTCTGATCATCTAAACCTTCAATGTTGATGAGTGTGAAATGTTGTAAATATGAGATATTTTTTATTTTCCTGGGTTTCCACACACTAATATTTTAGATAGGGATGCTCAGTTTACATCTCATGTATGAAAGGGACTACATAGGGCTTTTGATACACAAGTACATGTAAGTACAGATTACCATCCCAAGGAAGATGTCTAGTTCGAGCGCATGAATCAGGTTTTGGAGGAAATTATTGAAGCTTGAATCCAATATTTTGGGGGTTCTTGAGAGAGAATCATATCTATAGTAAAGTATTACAAAGGTAACAGTTTTCTGGGAATGATTCATATGCATTTTATGAGGCATTGTATGATAGGCCATGTCGATCACCCCATTGTTGGCTAGAGGCAGGAGTGGCATCTATACTGAGACCTCAACTTTTCCTCAATACAACTGAGCAAGAGGAGTTGATTCGGAAGAGAATGGACACTGTGGTGTCTCCCCTTTAATCTTATGCTGATCGATGAAGATAACCTATGGAGTTCGAGGTCGGAGTTCATGTTTCCTTGTGTGTCACGACGAGGATGGGACATTGGAGGATTGGGAGACAGGTGAAGCTTTCCCGTGATACATTGGGCCTTTTGGGGTTTTGGAGACAGTAAATATAGATGCCTATCTATTATAGTTACCTCAGAGGTACCAGGCTATGCCCAATATCATCCATGTTTCACAATCTATGAATCTAAATTCTAGAACCATATCATTTGTTTCAACCCAAGGATGTTGAGTTGGAGGTCGATTCATCCATTGAGGATAACCCTTTTAGGATTGTGGATTACATCACGAAGGTTCCATCTGGTCTATCTTTTCCTCGGGTGTAGGTGCTATTGAAGTAGGAGCATGTATAGGAAGAAACATGGGAGAGGGAGGTCGACGTTCGATCGCAAAGGCCATAGTTGTTTGAGGTGTCTTATTTTCCACCCGTGGAAGGGAAATTTAGGGATGAATTGCATTAAGGGGGGATGTTTGTAACAACCCAGATCATTATTTCATGAATAGACCATGAATTCAGGTTTTTTTTTGGGAAGAATGAAACTTTGGAAATTTTTTATGTACACACCATGTATTTTTGAGCTCACACTGTGTACCTAGTTGTCGCGTGTAGCCATGTACTGGTTGTGTAATGGCCATGTACATGGCCATATAGGTGACCTAGATGACCACCTAAAGTGTTGTACGGTTGAGGATTTTAAATTGTATGTACATTAAATGAACACGCCATGTATTTTTCTTTTTTAATTAATTAATCAGAGGAGGGTCGCATTACATCTCCAGAATTCACTTCTTTTGACCTGTGTTTGTACAAGAGTGACTAGGGGTGAAGATCAAAGTTTGATCCACCGTTTCTCCGTATGAGGACTGAAATGATCTCTATAGGGTGCGTTGGAATCCCATCGGCGAGTTCTTCCATCTCTTAGGGCCTCTCTTCATTATTTCTAATCTCTCATGAGTTATCACGATTGATCGTTATTACCCTTTTCCAAGAACTATGTCATTCTAGGCTGATTTAGGGGTCGACGTTCAATAGTGTTCTATGTGAAACATTTAGGTGATGGTTTGTGCTTTTTATTGATTTTATTTAGATTATATAATATTAAAGATGAGAATTACTATGTCGGGGTATTGCATTTTTGGATTGCTAACCATGTATAATACCTATTACGGTGTGTTTGGTTGATTAAGGGTTATTGCCTATGCATAAGTTTGTATACACTTCATTATGGGACAAACCTTGTGTGTGATCCCTTTTTTGACTAGTATTAGTCAATCATTTAATGTTTCATATGAGGAATTCAATTTTCCCATGCCTTTAGTTTTATAGGATGAACTTGATTGGTTATATGTGACTTCTGATTTTATGCATTTATTAAAGTTGATCCATGTAATATTTTGGATATCATGTAGAGCCTTTAATCAATGTGGTCTGTGTAATGATCATACAATGGACTGTGAGTGTATTAGACCAGGAAAACATTGTGGGTTTAAATTTATATTTACACAGGACCATGAGAGCCTTGGTTTAGATTTTTTCACATGGGTTATTGACCGTGTGAGCTCCCGAGAGGTCTTTTATGATTATTTTATGCTCTGTTGATGCATGTGGTATTGAACGTGAGAACTACCTATAGGTCATTTATAAGTAATATATTCTATATTTACCCCGTGGTTATTGACCGTGAGAGAAACATGGAGGTCATTAATAAGTTATTAATTCCATGTTGACCCCGGGGTATTGACCGTGAGATCTTCGTAGGTGGTCATTTTTGATTGCATAGTCTTATGTCATACCAAAAGGGTTAGACCATGAATGTTTTCTCAAAGGGTTGTTTGAATGACTATATGATTATGGCGAGTCTACAAATCCAAATAGAAATCTTGGACATGGTATAACTGGTTTTTTTAGATGGTATCGTTAGATTTATATTGTTACTTTTAAAGAGAGTGGTATAGAGCCTAGGCTATATCCTGAGATTCATTATTTAATGGTTTGAATAAATAATAAGGGAAAATAAATTTAATTGAAATTGTTTTCATTTTTCAATTTTGAGTACTTACTTGATTATTCATTCATTTTGAATATTTCCTCCTATATATATTCACTAACATTTAGGAACATATCTTTTGGTGGTTGCCTCATGGGATTCATCTCACACTTTATTTAGGTCATGATTTTGAACAAACAGATTATATAGTTGTAGGTATAGATAAGAAAAAATTCATTTCATCATTTGATACTTGATTGATGTTGGAGCTGGAGAGAAAGGGGAAAAGATGAGGCTTACGATGCTATTGGAGTTTACTATTTTCTTTACATTGGTTTCATTATTTTATTTCTAGTAGTGTGACTTGTTTGTATTTTTTCCTAGATACATGTGGTATGAATCAATTATTTATATATATGTTGTGGTTGTTACATTATCAGCCTTCAACTATTTATATTTGTTGCATGGTATTACTGCTTCAGTTATTGTTTCTATTTTTCTTATGTGTTACTCTTCCAATGGGGGAATAGTTCCCCCCCCTATTACATCGAATTCCCTCATTTCTAGTTAGTACCCTGTAGTGTTCTAGGAAAAGAGAATGGGGACATGTGACCAACCAGGTATGGGGAACCCATAGGCGGCACCAAGAATCGGCTAGTTACAGATTTAACGTTACTATAATTTCTCTTACAATCTATTCTGCAGAGTCAATATCTTGATGAAGATTTTATATGAATTTGAGAAACAATATTTGGTTGGGATACTGTTTGTGGTTTTTATTCATGATATATTCATCCAAGAACTGAAAATTTTCTATTACATATTTTTGGGGTTGTTATGTTATCTATGTATCTAATAGAAGTTCAATTTTTTTACTATCATTATTCACCAGGGAAAATTTTTCCTTTTACTATGACGATGAATTATGACATGGGATTATAATTTTGGTCTCCAGCAATGAGGCGTGATAGTGATGATTATGCATCCTATTATTTCATCTTCCATGACGTAAATACAGAGCCTCTAAAACCTAGCATTATTCTATAGGATCTTCTAGTGTTACTGTAGAAAAAGGATGAGGTGTCTATAGACATTATTTGTGGAGGACCACTAAATTCCCATTGTTATAATTATATCTCGGTGGTTATAAATCAATTGATTTTGATAAATCACCTCATTTTGATAATTGAATTCTCTATAGATTATGATCTTTGATGGAAATTTGTGAATTATATCATTAGTTTAAATAATTTTACCTTTTCCATTGTTTCATACATGGTTCTTAAGATTACATATAGGTTATAGAAGTGACTTAAATTGGTGAGGGGAACTCATGTCATGATTTTTATAGCTTATCACCAATATCTTTTTGTCCCAACAGAGTTATCTATTGAAATACTAGAAGACATGAAATTTTCTTTCTTCATGAGTTTTGGTGGATCATGCGATATCCATATAGAAATGGTAGAGTTATTTTCTAAAAACTGTTATCGATCATCGATATGAATTGATCCTTATGAGGATTTGTATGGCCTCCTGTAAAGATCACCTCTTTGATGGGAAGATGTAGGATAAGCCACATTGGTGAGACTGAGCCTTGTATTGGATACATTATGGATGATTCCTGATATATATTGGTGTTTGGATACATCTCAGTGTCATAAAAATATTATATAGATCAACAACAACATCCTTTGGATTTTTCAATTAGTTATTGAGATTTCATGAATGTTTATTCTCATGTAAATGTATTTAATTGAATTTCGATTCCATTTTTTATAGTTTCATGTTGACTTGAATTAGAGTATCAAAAGACATGAGACCATTAATCATTGATGAAAGAATAGTGGATGAACCTATTTTTTAGACATCATTCTTCCCTATGACTACCCGTGTAAGGAATCAGTCATGGTGTGAATTTTGTAACATCCCATTTTAGAATTAAGTCATTTATATTATCTATTTCCTTTTCCACCATATTTTTGTGTGTTGTTTCAATCCGAAGGATGGAGATATTTTTTCGTGGAAATGTATTAATTTCCACTAATGTATGATTGATTGATTTTATGGAGACCTTGTAAAAATTTGTTAAGGATTTTCTTTAATGTACCCAGTTTCATAGGAAACTAGATAAGGATTGGTCTTTCACAATGAATCTAGTGTCTTTTCATTCAATTTGGTGTTTACACTCCATTTAATGATTATCAATCCGGAATGATTTTCACTATTTGTAAAAAAATCATGTTGCGTATTGGTTTTGGTGTATATGATTGGATTTGGGTTCAGGGAAAAAAGGGTTTACATGCCATAAAAATATTAAATGTTTTGAATTATAAAAAATAAAAATATAGAATTTTAGGTGATTTTTTTTAGTTTTTTGGTTTCTATGATTGGATGACATGAAGTAGGGTTTAATTCCATTTAATTTATTTGATATGTGTTTTTAGTGTATTTAACGGTTGAATTTTATTTCATTCCACAATAGTTCTATCCTCTCTCAACCTATGATCTCTCCTTGTGAATTTTGATGATCTTCTCTCCTTGGTGATAAATTTATGTATTGATTTATTCCCACTCTGGTTATAGTGTGTTTATCTGGGTTAATAAAACTTCTTCTAATTTTTAATCCTTCCTTATGGCGGCATCATTGTGTTCTATAATTTCATACATAATGAATGGGTGCTAATCTTATTTATTATTTCTTGATCTATTTCATGATGTTCTTATAAATCCTAATCTACTTTTTGATTATGGTGAGGCATTCGTGTTTCATATAGGTATGATGTATTCTGTCAACTACACTAACTACATATAGTATTGAATTGTTTGTTGAGATTTGAGTATTTATCCTAGGGCTTCTATTATTTACATTGTGTCCTTCTTTTTAAGTAAATCCTATTGGGATAGTGTGTGACCTGATATTTTAGTAGGTGGATTTTTTTCTAGATCATGATATATAAAATAAATTTCTTTGTTTATGATAATTCTATTTGTAAATAAAATGTAATGATTGATAGATTTATTTTTGTGTAAAATGTTTTTTTAGTAATGATTATTTTCAATTTATTTTGCTAAAAGTAAGAGATATTTTCATTGTATTGTGAATCTTTTTCTAAAATCATGATAAAATCTATTTTTTATGAAATGGATGGTAAAATAGAGAACATTATAATCCTTGGGTTTTTAGGTGTAAATTTTAGTTATAGTCTTTATATATTCATCGAGGGTTTGGATCATGGGGTGTTTATATACTTCTGAAAAACGTTTTTCTAGGAACCTGATACTCTTTTTGGGGGTTCACATTCTAGGTTATTCATATTCTATCTATATTATATATATATTTCTATAGACATAATTTTCATGATTACCTATGTTTTTTGAATGAGTGTCTTAGTCGTCCACATAATGATCCATGGTTTTAGGTTAACTATGATTTTAACAAGTACCTTTTTTTCTCATATTCCCAAGGAATTGATGTGATATGTGACCCATTATTTTCTTTGACATAAATCTATTGATATATGTGAAAATCATTAAAATATTTTACATGGAGTCTTTTGGAAATATGGGAAAATGGGAAATTAATTTTTTCCCATGATTTAGATATATAAACTGTTGAATTGATAATCATGCCTGGTTTTCTTTATACGTTATCATTATTTAAATTTTCTATAGACACATGATATTGAACACCATGATGTAATCCAATTGAGATAATTATCTCACACCTTGTTCACACCTTCACTGTTGCATAGACCTTTTGGATGTCATTTGATTCATGGAATATTAAGGCCCTATAGTGAGGTAGTGAAGCTTCTATCAGATGTTCTAGGTAGCTAGTGGTGATATAGTTGTAGTCTCTCTATGCTATTACATGGAATAGTTAGTTTTCTACCAGTTATAGAATATGTTTATCTCTTCCACAATTTTTATTTGGTCTGTGTATATATATAGCAGTTAGTTGATTTATGTTTGGATGAATCAATCCTTATGTTTATTGTTTAATTCTCATCTTTTAGTTTCCAACCCATGGGAAACAGAAACCCCCTTCGGGTATCTGGAAAATCTGGTTGAGTACCAATTTGAGAAGATATCTTGGTCGAGTTCACCACAATAAATATTTGTTTCTAAAATTAAAATCTATATTATTTTTTAATAAATTGATAAAAAAACCAATGATTGGAAAATATCCTAATGATTATGTCAAATATCCATTTCAGAAAATTTATAAAAATTATAAAATTATGAAAATATATCATATCTGAAATATGTTAATTAATTTTTTTAGACATTAATTAAACTATTTTTTACATCATAATGTAAAAAATATTAATTTTAAATTTATAATGGGAATATTATGAATAATATAATTCTTTTTGAAACATTATTTATATATATTAAAATTTATATTTATTATTTTAATATTAGTTCGTTATATTAATTTTAACATAAATATAAATATTATAAAAAATACCTATTTTATTTCATTCTTCCCTAAAAATGAAATTTCACCCTATTAATTTTTTCTGTTGAAAAACAATAGTTAAATTATAATCACTTCATCTATTTAAGAGTATAACTCTACAAATATTAGTCACTAACTATTGGTTTATTGAATATCATCTTTATTTATTAATAATGATTGATATTATATTATGTTGGATCTAATATTGGTTTTAGAATCAATATATATGACTATTTTTATTAGAAACATTAATAACATTACAGAATTTTCAAATTTTCTATTTTTTCATTCATAAGGAGAAAAAAATTATAAAGATAAAAATTACATTAAAACTCACTCTAAAACCATTTCAAATAAAAAAAACTGGTCCTTGAATCAATAAATTTTCAAATAAGTCCTCAGTAATGGATCATTGAAGGTAGATAAATGTGATGAGTGCTATTCTGAATTGAAATATCAAAAACATATAAATATTTCAATAAATATCCTTTTAGTATTTTTATGTGGTTTTTTTAAAGAACCACACAATTGTAAAAAACATTCAATTTCTTTCACATAGGAGATACTGAAGAATATTAATTTTCTGAAAGGGAATAAATATGTATATTCGAAAATGATATATCATTAGTTGTATGAAGGTACATGGATATATAGATTAAAAATATTCAACAAAGGGATCAGTTGTTATTATAAAAATGCATTTTAATTATTGAATAATAAAATTAATCGAGGATGATGAACATTAAAAGAAAATTTAATTTCCTATGATATAAAGTGTAAACACCACATGGTTGAAAAAATATAATCTAATAATAATATATGATCATTTTTAATGAAGACATATTATGTGTGCATAAAAAGAGTTTGGATTATGAAAAATCATTATAACATTTGAAACATGAGAATAAAAAATCCAATAAATTATTGAACCAAAATAGTTATATTATATAACATGAATTCCACTACATTTATGATAAAAATTCATCAATGTGGAGTATAACACCAAATAAATAGTTCTATCGGCTAATATGAATTATATAAAAGTGGATAAAATTTGAATGGTAAAGCCTTATGAACATCATAATTTATAATATAAGAATCAAATAAAAATTAGATTATAATAGGGAAATAAAAATTAAATTTTAACAAATTGGATGTATAATATAATTCAATAATTGAGATGTTTAAACAAAACATAAAAGATTATATTCAAATATGAATGATTGTAACCAAATGGAATAATATTTATTCAATAAAAATCAATTAAATTTCATTTTATGTTATGTTTAATGTCCTTTAAAATTATATTTTTAGAAAAAAATGAAACTACCCATATGAATACTTGAAATTGGAATATAATACACTGATAATATGAAATGTAACCAACATAGTTGGGAAATTTCATGTTAAAATATTATAAATCAATTAATGTAAATTTAGTTAACATAAACCCTTAGGAATGACTTATTTTGTGACTATAAATACATAAAGGAAAAAAATTATCCATCAATTTATCCAAATTGAATTTAAAATTTTATTATATTAATTTTATTGTTTTTTAGATGATTCATATAGGGAAAACATTGAAATTGAATATGAGAGAATTAAATTAATGGAGTATATAAAAGATAACTAAGAAATTGAAAAATCCATGATAATATGTTCCCCAAAAAATAAAAATACATTTTTCATATAATATAGAAAATAGTAAACATCGAAATAAGATTATAATTAAATTGGAAAAATATAGTTTTATAATTTTATTTTTAACATCAATTTAATGGTTTCAACTAAGTAACATACCATATATAATACTTATAATTTCTATAAATTTAATGTGTTATTCTATGAATCATACATATGTGTGTGAATCCATTAAATTATATTCATAGTTAAAGGATATTTTCCATATAAGACTCAATTTATTTATCTTAATTTTAATTTTTTTAAATTTATTTTTCTATTTCGTTGTATAATATTAGAATATAGACTTACTTGATTTCATTTAAAATGTAAGACCAATTTATTCCTATGGTTTTATTTTTCAATTCATTTTCATCACGGGTTTCTCTCACATTCAAAATAATAAAAATAAAGTTAAATTTTTAAAATAATGAATATAAATAAAATTCGTTCTATTTTAGGGGGCTCAAATAAGAATATTTTCTTTCTCTGCATGAATGATTGTATGAAATGTTATTCCTCTCCTTTCTATATGATTGAAAAAAAGTGGTTTTCATTTTCAAAGATAATAAAATGTGAATAAACTATAAAATGAAGAATTTATATAGTATGATATAGATGATAAATATAATCATTAAATATCAGTATTTAACATTGTAATTTCCACCAATATCTAAACCATAAAACCCTTCAAAAAAATGCCTGACTATATCAAAAACTCAATAATAAGAAAATATTGGTCTCAAATTCTTATAATGAAATCATATGTATTATCTGAAAAAATTATTAGTTATTAATATTTTTATAGGATAAAGGTATATATACCCTGGTCACATATTATATTTACATATGTTATTTGATTCTAAATATAATAGTATTCATCTTGACAAAAAATGATTATTAAATTTATATGTTTACCATTGTTACTAAACATTCTCTTTCAGAATAGATCAACCATTTTTCATTATAATAATTAAATGAACATAAAATAACATATATTCATAATTTTTATTTATTCCCTAATAAAATTTTCAAAATAATATTGAACAGGTGACCCCCCAAATAATATTAATCTCATTAAATCCAAATAAAATTATAGCCCAAAAGATTATAAATACATCAAAATTATGATCATATATTGATGTGGTATCCCATAAATTTATATATAATACAAATAATTTTTAAACACAATAAAAAACTATCTAAAAATTCAAAAAATATTTATTTTGATACAAACTATGAAAATATTAGTACAATAATAACATATGAAAATTATAAATAAAAAATGATTCATCATATACATTAAATAAAAATTTAGTTTTGCTGATTTATAGAATAACGATTTACCACCGATATTTTAGTAATAATAAATTCTTAACAATATCATATTTTAATACTAATACAATAAACATTAAGATTACATATTCATATATTTAGGAAAAATTCACATTTTAAGATCAATAATTCAAAATCATATGTAGTATTTCACAAGCCTACTATAAATAATTTAAAAATGTTAGATTATAATTAAACTCAATTAGATGTTTAAAATAATAATAAAACACATTAGGTCATTTAAATACCTAAAAAATGAAGAATAATATTAATTATAAATATATATCTTCTAACTCATGTAATAAATATATTGAATAATATAACAATCTTCATTTTTTTAATGTTTCCATAAGAAAAACTCATAATTAAGCATAGGTAAATGAAATTATTATCAATATTTTTCTATAAAAATGGATTTTTTTTTAATATTTTAAGTCATTAAATGAGGATTATATTTCAATAAAAAGTCATCCTTTAATGTCGAAATATATAAAAACCATTAATTTACAAATAAAATAAAATACTTATTCATTGAAATAAAAATATTCTAATTTAAAACCCCCTAGAAAAAAATATAAAAACAATTAATAAATATTATTAAATAATATTAATTACCTATGTCAACTCTAATGAAATTTTAATTGAATTAATTATAGTTTATTTTAATATCATTTCTCTAATAGATAAAATATAACCCATTGCATTGGAGTGAAATATCATCTTTTTAGAGATCTTCATCTATAATGTCTGTGAACTATAATGTCAGTAAAAAACAACATACATACGTAAATAATCATTAAAACCATTTAAAACATAGTTATGATCCCATTATAATAATATTGTTTAATTCAAACCATAACAATAATAAATAAATATATTCTTTTTATGTCATTTATTTGAAAGGGAGCATTTTTATCATAAAAATTGAAAGGTAGTTCATTAATTTTTTTGGAATAAATTTATGAGGTGATAGAAAATCATTCCATGATATAATATAAGTATAAATAAATACAATTGTAACTCATAATTGTTAATACGAAGATTGAGAATAATTACATTAGAGGTATGAACAAAAAAATTATGTAATCATACAAATGAAAACACACTTACCACACATCCCATCTCACCATGTACATAATCCAGACTCTTAAATTATATATTATGATAATTTAGATACATTAAAAAAAATATTTATTTTCACACCATTATTAAAATTCCTTTAAATTATATTATATTATGGTTTTAATCGTTTACTATATTTATACTATTCAGATCAATCATTTTGGGGTTGTTCAGTCTATAATTTCCAAAATAAAATCATTATATTTTAGTGATATAGATAGCATATCCAATGGATTCATAATTACTAGAACCATAACCTTTATATATATATATTTCATTTCAAAATGAATATTGTTTAATTGGAATTGAAATATTCATAATTGAAATAAGCGTCCATAAGAATTTATTTTTTACAGTTAAAAATAACAATAATAGATTATCTTTTAATTCATCTTTTTGATAGATAATTTAATATTATATAATTAAAATATTGAAATTATTTGAATATAAATGTTATATATGTCCTGAAATAAATTTATAATATTACGCATGAAGGTTTTAATTTTATAAAAACAACATAATTCTCTCTTGAAGCGTCAATCCCACTCATTGAGCATTGTATTTCGATAAATATTTTATGATCATTCTTCAGATTAAATATTTTACTTCAATAATAAAATTATTTTTTATTTTAGTAATATTTATGGTTAATTATTTGTTAATAACATTTTTTAAAATTGGACCATTATAATTGAAAAAAAATACAAATTATTTTAAAAAAACGACATATTTTGACATATTAATTACTTATGAAAAATAGTTCCATAAGGGATAATAAATGATATCTAATACTTAATGTATAAATATATTTTAGTATAACATGAATATAATTATTGAATAAAAGTGTTAGGACATTTTAATTTGATTTAATAAATTTAATAAAATATAAGAATAAAAAAATTCTCTAGTTAACCATTGGATTCTTCCATAAATAACTTCCTTTAGATTGAGTCTATTTCCTTCATGGAAATGAATTTTTATTGTACTATGATTTTTGAATTATAATGGGATAAATAAAAAATTAAATATGATATATATAGAGTAAAAACATAAATGAAGTTATTTTTTGAAAATGAGTAAATGAGTCCCCTTCTATAACCAAAATTTGTTGTCATTTTAATAAATATTTCATCTTTATTGGTGAATATTTTAATAAAAAAATAAAAAGTTGATAGTAAATGTAACATCTTGAGTTTAGTAAAAAGAATTATATAAAATCATTATTAGTTATTGTTTTAATTAAACATTTTTTCAATGTAAAACAAAATTTGTAAATAAATATTAAAATTTATAATTTATAAAATAAATAATTAATGAAAATTTCTTAATAATAATTAGTTAACTAATGTTTTATTAATTAAAATATTCAATAAGTTAACAACCAAGATATGTTATCTTTATTAATTATTAAATTATTAACTTGGAAATAATATTTGGTTTATAGAAATTTTGTCTCAGTAAATAATAATATTTAAAAGTAACAATTTATTATGTGAAAAATAATTTTTTGAATAAACAAGCAAATTTATAAATATTTGAAAATAAAAATACTTTTAAATGAAATATATTATTTACTTTCTTTAGGATATTAAATAACGATAATACTTATTAAGGTTCTTTAAAGGATTTAATTTTTTTAATATTTGTATTATTTAGACATATAAAATTTATATATGTTATGTTAATTATGTTTTGATATGAAAATAAGTTTTTTTAATGAATGTATATTAATGAAATGATAAGAATTATTAAAATTAAATATATATAATCTTGAATGAATGATTAAATTAATATATGAATTATAATTAATTGTTGTATAATATTATAATTTCTATACAAATTAATATTGAAAATTGAAATTATTATAATAATTTTATTAAATTAGAATTGTGATTTATTATACAAAAAATGATATATATACATATATAAATGATAAAATAGATTGAATAAAAAAACACACAGAAGAAGAAATGAAAATATGGTTTCGTGGGTTTGTTAGAGGCTGAATTAGTGTGATGATGAAATAAAGTTTCATCCACGGGGGTTTGCAATCACTGACATGATTGTTCAGGATGAGAGATCCAGTCGAGTGGTAAGCACTATTCGTCTTTAGGAGTTCAACCATAGGTGAGAATCAAACCGGGATGTGAGAAGTCAGAGTTTTTCACAAAGAAGAAGCCGACTGGGAGTTGAGGCGATGTCCGAGCAGTTTAGGATGCGAGACCGAATCCAAATGAGATGCAGATTATTTCAGGTGAGGGCTTCAGATCATGTCAGGTTAGATCATTGTTGAGTGTCGATTTTAAGATCTGCATGTTTAACTAGTTTATTTGATTTTTTGATCTTCTTTGATATTAAATTCATTATCTGCCATTTTTTCTTGTGCATTTTTTGTGTGTGGATTCGGTGAATTCATACATATCTGCAATATCATTGAATTTCTATATATCAAAATCTTGGTGAAATCTGGTTCCTGGTGACCACTATTTCAATATTCTTCATCATGAAGTGTTTAACTTCATTATCTGGTCCTATCATTGTATTTAATTAATAACTACCTTTATCATCATTTTTCCCCTCACATCAATGATTATACAATATAGATCTAGTTAATGTAAATGATTCATGTTTTTTTCTAAAATTTTTTCAGATCTATGATAAATTTTGATTTTGGAATCTTCAAGAATTATGTTAGGTCTCTCTTTCATTGAATCCTGATAGAGAAGATTGATTAAATTAATGATTTCTAATTAATTGCATCAAGATAACCTCTATTATTTTTTCGTGAATCTATTTTGAGGATTCGTATAATATTATATAATTGCAATCATTTAAGTATATAAATAGGATTTGTTTTGGAATAAAATGTCACGACCTGTCCCCCAGGCCCCATGTCGTGACTAACCAAAGCTCGCGTTCCAAAGGCTAGGGGCTGGCGTCTAGCACCAAAGGCATTTCCCCTAAAACTATTAAGGCATTTCTTTATAACCTGTAAGCACACGCAACCAAGCACACAACAAGATACTAAGTCATGTAAACTGAATAGTAAACTGAGTATGTGCAGTAAGTAAAAGGGTCCAGAATATAAGCCCAACTGGAAATTACATGAAACTGAAAGTACTGGTAAAGTGGAACAACTCTTATGAACACCCTCCAAGGGTCCTATTTGAATGGTAGTTACAGCTCTCGGTTAGTCATCTCTGCAGTACCCCTCATCTAAGGTCCTCCTCCGAGCTAGCTCCAGTCCTGGTACTCTCAACCCCAGTCAGTGATTTCTGTCCTCTACAGAAAACACAACGATGTACGGGTAGATCCCGTACAAGGGTGAGTATAACGATACACGGTATGGACCCTGAGACCCTCATTGTTTCACAAAATCCACAAAGGATAAACCACAAAGCATGAAATCAACTGCCAACCCTACTTAGGTATATTCACATACATATACCTAAGTCATTAAGTATACTCATATCAATCCTCAGAAACAAAGAGTCCAAGCCAAAAGACCAAATCACAACTTTTCTACAATGTAAAATGTACACTAATGGTAAGTACCAATCAGGTACGCCACACACAAGAATACCAACAAGGTATTATCACAATGGAAAGTACCGCTTAGGTACGAGTTCAGCTCAGACTAGGTATAACATAAGTGTAAAAATATAAAATATTAGACAGAAAGATAGAACATCTTATTCCATCAAGAGGATTTGCTGCTGACCCACACAGGTTTTCTCGATGCTGACCCATATAGGATCACTAGGTTCTGACCCACAATGGATCTCTAGGTACTGACCCACACTGGATCACTCGGTGCTGACCCAAAATTGATCTCTAGGTGCTGACCCACACAGGATTGCTCGGTGCTTACCCACACAGGATCTCTTAGTGCTGACCTACATTGAATCAATTGGTGCTAATCCACACAGGATCTCTAGGTGCTGACCCACACAGGATTTCAATTCATTCTTCACAGCACAACTAGCTACTGGGTTCCCGCACTATGATTGCTCGTCTCCAAGAGGGTCTGCCCCTCAAGCCACAGGTCAATACTCCAACTACTGCGAAGTCCCATGAAGAAGTATCTCAAAGGCCCGATATTTCTTAGGGGTCTCAACACAATAGACGACGCGTCAATCTGATGCCCGATCTGTAAGTTATTAGCCTCTTAGTCCCGAGGGCCTGGTTGGATTCATGCTCGATCCTACCCGACTGTACACAAACGTTACCCAAAACTGTAGTTGGTGTATACCAAAGGGGCCTTCTCACTCCCTGTTTTACAACACTATTGACAGTTTTTCAAATAGACAACTAATGCCAAGGTTATGGTCGATAGAGTGAATAGATCATAGCTGGTCCACGTCTTGTCCATCCAGGTCTGACCGACCCGGCCTGACCCGGCCTGGGCTGACCTGACCCGGTTTGGGTCGATTTGGCCAGAAGGGTCTTGCCTGGCCCACACTGGGTGGCGCGGGGTCATGGAGCAGCGTGAGGCAGTGATGGCAGAGCAAAGGCCGTGGGGGCCGTGAAGGGCCGTGTGGCGGCGATGTCGCATGGACCGCAAGGCCGCCGGATGATGGAGGCCACTGGGGTCATGGATGGACATGGTTCGGCGAGGCCATGGGACGGTGGAGGCCACAAGGGGCACGAATGGGTGCCCGACGGTGAGGCCATGGGATGACATAGGCTACGGGGGCCGTGGATGGCCGGTAGGCGGCAAGGCCATGGGGGGCATGAGGCCGCGAGACAGTGGAGGTCATGGGGGCCACGGAGGGTTGCAGGGTTGCAAGGTCATGGGGCAGTGGAGGCCGCCTATGTTGATTTTGGCCTTGGGAAATAATGGCTACAAGAAAACAAATGCAGCAAGGGCCGCGGAGGGCTACGTGGTGGCAAGGTAGCAGGACGGCTTAGATCGGAGCCGCGGAGGACCGCAAGGCGGGGAGGCCACGGGATGGCAGAGGCTGCGAGGGCCATGGAGGGCTGCGGTGCGGTGAGTCCATAGGATGACGGATACCATGGGGGCCATGGAGGTCCGCGCCATGCTAAGGTCGCAAGACGATGAGGTTGTGGGACGATGGAGGCCACGGGGGCCATGGAGGTCCGCGGGGCTATGAGGCCACGGGTCGACAGAGGTTGAGGGTTCCATGGAGGGCCTGAAGGTAGTGAGGTTGCGGGACGGCGGAGGCTACAGATGCCACGAAGTACCACAAGGCGGGGAGGCCACGAAACGGCGGATGCCACGAAGGATGCGGGGCGGTGAGGCCATGGGAAGGAAGAATCCGCAGGGGACGCGGAGGGCCGAATGATGGTGAGGCCATAGGATGGAAGAGGCCATGGGGTCTACAAGGCATCGGGCCCACGGGGGTCATGATGCCACAGGTAGACAGAGGTTGCAGGTTGGCGATTTGGAGTGGATGGTCGTGCGGCGCGGTCGCATGCCATGCCTTCGATGGTGGCCTACTTGACTAGATTCCATCCATTTTTCGTCTTCGTCATGGCCATCCATGGTGCCAGCGGTGGTTCTTGAGTTCCACAGTTTCCAAATGCTAGCACCGATCACTGTCACCATCGCGTAGAACACACAAATGAACTATAACATTTACGGAGGGGTCAGGGCATATTTGTTTGGCATGTACCCTCCACTTTAAGGCGGTAGCATGCAACTCAGGGGGAATGATTCAATGTGAGAGGAAAAATTAACATTGATCAATTTTAAACACACCCATTCAACCTCCCAGAATGATTATTCCAAAACCTGCTAAAGAACACATCGATGGATCAACTAGTTGGAGAGTTGATCCACATTATTTGTTTTCAAGGAAATGAACATGAGAATATAAAATCATACAAAACTAAACCCCTACCTTGTTCATTTGTTGACATCGATGAGGAGGGAAGGATGATCATCAATTGAAGGCATACCACGTTATAGGATGTCCCATGGAAGAAGTCAAAGTCGTGAGTCGATGTTCTTTATTGGAGAAGAATTATTCCTCCAATGTTCTCTCCCAATTTCCCTTTTCCAACACTTCCCCCATTTCCACTAAGAAGAAAAGGTAGTCAATATGATATGTTTCCTCAATTTAATTGTAGGAACAAATTAAATTGGCATCATAATTACATTGAGGTTGGCATAATAAATTTTGGGAAACCTAATGTTCACCTCCCTTATTAACGGGGGAGTTCAAGAGGTTTCTCACATTAGGTGGGTTCGGGTGTACCCCACCATTAAATTCAAATTGGGGGTTTAAGGATTAGCGGTCCCAACCTCCATAACCTCAAATGGGAGGTTTAGTTCTGGTGGTCCCCATATCTGAACAATAAAATCGGTGGCTTAGTTCTGGTGTTCCTCACCTCTTAACATCTATATGGGAGTTTCAAATGAAAATAAAATGTTAAAAAAATTTAGGTTATTTTATTATTTCACGAAAAAGTGAAAAACTAACATCCACCCTCAACCTATTGCAGTCGATGTTAAGGTATCCTTAAGCGACTACTGGTGCTGTGAGTTCATCGATGCCCTCAGATTTCAATTCCGACCACCGGTACAAAATTTAGAAAAACCCGCTCGCACGTTTACTGCATGTACCAGAAAAAAGATCATAAAATCATTTGAGGCACTAGGGGACTCAGAATTATGCACTATCAATTTTCACAGACTCGTAATATTCACATTTAATAAAAACATTACATGGAATTTTCGAGTCTTTACATTCTCCCCACCTTAGGGATATACATTCCCATAAGCCACAATTCAAAATTAGGAAAACAAGTGGGGGTACAAAGAACAAATCTGAGCCTCCCCCTCCCATATGATCTTGTGGAGGTTTCCGTGCTGCCAACGAATGAGCCCCAGAGGTATCGACTTCCCACGAAGGACCCTCTCTTGTCGATCCGCAATCTCAACTGAAACCTCCGTAAATGTCACCCCATCGTCGACATCCAACTCATCATGGTCGATGGCGTGGGATGGGTCGTGCGCATATCTCCTCAACTGGGATAAGTGGAAAAAGTCTTTCACCTAGTGCAACTAAGTTGAAAGATCTAAGTGTTAATCCACCTTTCCAACTCTACTAAGGACCTAGAAGGTTCTGATGAAGCTCAGAGATAACTTTACTCCTCGTTCAAATCTCCACAAACCTCATCAAGGTGAAGCCCGTAGAAAGATGTGGTCACCATCCTCAAACTCCAAAGGTCTCCGTCTCTAGTCAGCATATGACTTATGTCTACTATGTACAGTCTTCATCCTCTCCTAGATGATCTACACCATCTTTGTGGTAGCCCAAACTAACTCTAGTCCCACGAGTGCAGACACCCCTAGGTCAGTCCAGCACAAAGGTGATCTGCAAGGTCGCTCGTACAATGCGTCAAAAGGTGCCCTCACAATTGTGGAGTGATAGTTTTTGTTTCATGAAAACTCCACCAAAGGCAATTGATCCTCCCAGATAAGACCAATGTCAAGTATACCAGCATGAAACATGTCCTTGAGGGTGTTAATGGTCCGCTCAGTTTGGCTATTCGTATGAGGATGGAAGGCGGTGCCGAAACGAAGCTACGTCTCAAATGCCTTCTACAACCCCTTCCATAGTCGGGATATAAAATGTGCATCACAAATTGATATAATCGCCGAGTTTACTCAATGTAGCCGCACTATATCCTGCACATAGAAGTTTCCCATGCTCTCTACTAAACCCTGCTATCTGATCGGTAGGAAGTGGGCCGACTTGCTGAGTTGGTCGACAATCACCCAAGTCGAGATATGTCTCCTGTATATACATGTATGTTCTGTACCAAAGGTCATGGATATCCCATCCCACTTCCACTATGGGACCTCCAAAGGATGAACCAGTCATGCCGGTACCTGATGCACCTCCTTCACTTGTGGACAAGTGAGGCACTGAGAGACAAACTATGCAATTGCTTTCTTACATCCTGGCCACCAGTGCTTTCATCAGAGATCCTGGTACATTTTCACCACTCCTGGATGTACCGGGAGTGGGGAAGTGTGGAACTTCCTAAAAATATCCTCCTGATTTGACACTTGTACCATGGTATATCCCCTGAAAAGTATGACATTCTCCCCACATTCAGAAAATAGATTAGGTGTTTGTCCTGTGGATATCAGGTCATGTCGTGTCTCGTAGTCAGTTTCCCCATGCTAAGCCTCCATAACTCGCTGAAGTAGTGGGGGAGTGACTGTAAGAGGCTGAAGAAAATCAGCTCCATGTTAATCAACAAAGGATATCTGCAAAGCATCCAGCTGCTTCGTCGCCTAACCTTGTAACTGTATACTAGACCTCATGCTGAGTGAATCTGCAAACAAAGTTTCCTACCCAAGAGTATAGACTATCTCGAGGTCATTATCTGGGAGGAACTCAAGCCAACGTCATTGCCTTATGTTTATGTATTTCTGAGAGAAGATATACCTAATACTCTTGTGATATGGGTAGACTGTAAAGAATTCTCCAATCAGATAGTGTCATATCATCTTCAAGGTGAAGACCCCTACTTCTAACTCAAGGTCATGGGTTGCGTAGTTCTGCTCATGACGTCTCAGCTATAGAGAACCATATACGATCATCGCTCTCTCCTAAATCAGGTCACATATGAGTCCGGTCCCTAGTGCATCGCAGTAGACTACGTACCCTATGCCCTCCTCTGGAAGCATCATGATGGGGGAAATAGTCAGCCTCTGCCTCTAATCCTGAAAACTCTATTGGCATATCTCAGAAAAAATGAAGGGTTTCCCCTTATTCGTCAACGCTGAAAGTGGTGCTACAACTCTGGAGGAATCTGGAACAAATCTCCAGTAGTATCTGTCCAATCCCAGTAAACTTAATTCCATTGTCAAACTCCTGGGTGGCTCCCAAGCAAGTACCACCTCAATCATCGCTGTATCCCCAGCTACTCCAGCCTTCGATATGACATGTCCTAGAAAGTGAACCTCTTAGATCTAGAACTACCACTTCGAGAGCTTACCATTAAGCTGGTTCTATCATAGTGTGTCCAGTACTACCCACAAATGATAATGATGATCCTATTTAGTATTCAAGTAGATCAGAATTTTTCCAATGATGTATACTACAAAGTGATCAAGGTATGGATGAAATATCATGTTCATGAGTCCCATGAACACTGCTAGAGTGTTGGTCATACCGAGTGGCATAACCAAGAACTGGTAATGGGCGTACCGATATCTGAAATCCATCTTCTGCACATCATCATCTCGAACTCTGAGCTTGTGATAGCCTGATCTTAGGTACATCTTTGAGAACCATCGTGCTCCTTTCAACTAATCAAAGATGTCATCTATCATTGGAAGTGGGTACTTGTTCTTCACGGTCACCTAGTTCAGGCGCCGATAGTCAAAAAATACTCAAGCTATTATCTGCCTTCTTAGAGAACCAAATCAGGGCTGCCCAAGGAGATACACTGGGCCAAATGAATATCTTCCCCTGAACATCCTCTAGTTATACCCGCGGCTCATGAAGCTTTGCGGGAGCCATCCGATATGCTGGTGTAGGTATCAGTGTCATCCTGGGGTACAAGAAAATGTAAATTTCCACATATCTGTGAGGAGGTAGACCCAAGAAATCATCAAGGAAGACATCAGCATACTGATCCACCACTACATGATATCTCAGACTCTCCACATCAACCTCTCTGAGGGTAAGGATAGCCAACTAATGAGTGATCGGCATCACTCTCCTTCGAGTAAGTCTATCATATGCTGAAAAGACTCCCTTATCACCCGTTAAGGTAAACCTGGTCCCATCTGTGTGGCCACACAAAACAATGCACCTAATACAATCTATCTAAGCATGGACTATTGATAACCTGTCCATACCCATGATGACGTCGTAAGGCCTCGACGTCGCTACTAGGAGATCCCAGCTAAAGCTCTCGCCTCATAGAGTAAGATCACACTACTCACGCCCATGCTTAATCGTCAAATTTTCTCCCGTAAGAGTCTATAGCCGTAAGGATAGAGCCAATGGATCTGTCGGAATCTTCAAGGTCCGAATGAGGGTAGTGGAAATTATAGATTAGCTGAGACCTACTTCTATAAGTATTTCAGATAAGGTGGAGTAGACACCGATCATACCACATATCATCTCTAGAGCACCATGATCTTAGGCCTCAGCTACCTAGAGATGAGGTCACCCCTATCCACCAGCTCCATGTGGTTGGGCTAGACCACCTAGGGGTGTTGGCGATAACATCTCAAATCATCATCGATTGCCAGATGTATGACCTGCTCCTCTACCACAACTTCCTGCTCCCTACAGGCCACCTCGATCGAACCTATGACTTTACTTGTGCGGTCCTCAGATTGTCGGCTAATCATCCGTACAGTGAGTCGGACAATCACGATCCATGTGACCCTACCCGATACATGCATAACACTTCCCACTCCTGGTATGACTGGCTCTTCCTTAGGTTCCCTACACAACAGACCCTGAATCATGTAGTCGTCCACCTATAGGTCTGGTTCTCTTAGACCTCGGTGAAATCTTTATTCTAGTAGTTGTGGAAGACTCTGATATGTGATGTACAATGGTGGGTTTCACTACTGGTGAATACTAAGCTAGAAAACTCTAAACTAAGAGGGCTCACTCTAACACCACCGGATGCGTCGGTATGCAAAGAGAAATCATTGCATCCTTGATATGCCATATGAGTCCATGCTCGAAGGTCTGGGCCCTACAGAATGGGTCCTGAACCATATTTGTTGAGTAATGAGAGATATTGTTGAACCTCACTGAATACTAAGATACATTCATGCTGCCCTACTGCTGATGACGAAGAACCTATATGCACACAGTGCAAAGAGTATCGGTGACAAAATCTGCCCAAAACAGGCTCTCGAAGTCTTCCCCGAGAAGTGTCACCATGTCATGAACATGGAGGATCAAGATCCACCATCTGTTTACAACTTCCTATAAAAGGATAGAGGAAAGGATCACCATGAGATTAGCTGGTGTCCCTACTAGTTGGAAAAGTCACCATACGGCATCCAACCAATCCGCAGCTGCATGTGGGTCCATCTCTCCCCTGATCTTGGGTGGCCCCTGGCACAGGAACTCATGCAATGCTCTGGAACAGCGTGAACCGTCTACTGTTGGGGCTGGTGGAATTAATGGACCAATGGGTAGTGGTACCACTAGTGCCTCCACTTGTGCCTCTACTGGAAGAGGGCTCGGTACCGAGGCCTTGTCATTTGGTGGGCTATTAGTGCGTACTATATCTAGAACCCTAGCTGGTAGTCTGCATCGAGGCATCCAGAAAACAAATTGGTGTTCCATGGTATTAAGTTATACTTAGTGATCTAGATCAAAGAGATCACGATGAATAATCTTCAAAACAAGCACACAATCATTATTTTCGTGCACTGAGTCGGAAATCATAAGTCAGGTTCCTGGTGTATGGATATGTCGGCCGCCACACCAACACTGGATTCCCTATACTGATAACCACACTCAATACACATAACACTATTGTCGTTAAAAAAAACAATTCGAGTCCTATGTTCTATGGTAGAACTGACTTCTCTAATACCAATTTTTCACAACCCATCCCCCATGGCTCGTGCTGTAACTACCCCAAGCCTGCCTTTTATAGGAAAGGGGATGGAAACTAGCACAGAAGGAATTTCCCCTAAACCTAGGAAGGAATTTACTTTATAACCTATAAGCACATGAAACCAACCACACAAAAATATAAGAACTCTATAAAACTGAACAGTAAATAGAGTATGTGTAGTAAGTAAAATGGGCCAGAATTCAATCCCTACTGGAAAGTACAAGAAACTGAATGTACAAGTATACTAGAATAGCACTTGTGAACACCCACCAAGGATCCTACCTAACGGGTAGATACAAATGTCGATCGTTCATCTCTGCGGTACGCCTCATCTAAGGTCCTAGTCTGAGCTAGCTCCCGTCCTGGTACTCTCATCCACAGTTAGCACTGCCTGTCGTCTTCACCAAACACAACGAATTGCTGGAATAGCTCATGAAGGGGTGAGTATAACGATACTCATTAAGGACCTCAATACCATCATGGTCTAACAAAATCCAGAAAGGATAAACCACAATGCATGAAATCAATAGACAACCCCACATAAAGGTGTTATTTTTTAATTACCATGTATGTCATTGTCTATATATGATAACACTTGTGGGAAGTGAATATATGGACATTAAAGGAAATATTAAATAATTATAGAGTCTGATATAGATCATTAGTAATAAAAGAGATTGTGATCAATAGAATGATAAGGATACAAAAACCAAAAACATTTTATGATTTAAAATACCATTTAATTCATCTGTCATTAAGGTAACATGATAAAAAAATTTAAAGATCCATTTTCCTAATGTTGAGAAATTATTTTATCATATTAATTATGAACAGATAAAAATACACTTAATTGAGATATTTCATTACACAAGAACAATATAATACTTTAATGATTCATTAATAAATTTTAACTTTATCTATTACGTTAACAAATGAATTTCCAAAAAATAATTTAATTATTCATGAAGCAGTAAATTTAAATTTTAACTAATAATAAAAACCATAAAAGAGTAGCAAGTAATTTTGTAAATATCAAAATATTTCTTATATAAGATATGTATCGAACATGTTATTTAATATAATAAATCTGTATATTAACCTAAATAGTAACACTACTAGTTTGAAATTAAAATTAATCCATCAATTGTTTTATGTAAACAAAATTATATATTTACTAGACTATCACATAAGCTAGTCTTAGGATTTAAAATATTTTCACCCTTCCGTTGTGGGTTCATGGATTGTGGCCTTGGAAGATGCGGTATGTTATCACCCATAATGTGTCTTACCCTATTTTACAAACTATATTAATATAATTCTTACAATAATACAAAATATTGATGGCCCATTATAACTATAACATGAATGAAAAGAATAAACATAAAGGTTAAAAAACCTTTAAACTTAATTAAAAAAAATATTAATTGAAATATTCCTCAATTAAAATTTTTATGAACAATACTAGTGGGTTATATTCCTATAATTTTCTCCTATTATAGACATAAAGTTAAAATAATATCATCAAATAATACCGAGAAGTGAGTGATTGAGGCATTGAATCTGTGATCTATCATATACTCATAAATCCATGATTGTGTACATTACACTTATCATAATTAAGAAATATATGTATATAATATTTATCATAATCTTTAGATGTTTCATTATTCTCATAACCCAAAAATCAATTGTAAAAATACATCTACAAAATAATTCCGAAATCCAAAATCATAAATACATTGATTATTTTTTTCAATATAGTTCCATCCTTGGTCAAGAGAATAACCATTAGAAGAGGGAATTGGATTGGATAATTACATAGTTCCCCACATTTATGATAATTAACTTATAAATTTAACCCCTATATGAAATTTGTTTTCTTTCACTAAGCCCATTATTTTTTGTTAGCATTTTATATCATTATTCCCTTATTTTCCACACATAAAACATTTTCTTGTTCTATTGACACACATCAATGGGTGTCTCTATCAACTTTTATAACATAAAAGAAATCTATAATTTATTCCTACATGTTCTCCACCTCTAAAGATCTTTGTGAAATCCATATTTATCATCTTTTGTTAGTCATATAGTTGGTTAATTTATACATTTTTAATCATATTTTTGGATAATTGATTATGGATAATCATGATATCATTCAATTTTACCATCTTCCATTTTGGTAGCTCATATTCAACACATTTTACATTATAGTCAATATTAACTTTATTTTATTGGGTTCCATCCATTTACTAACAGAAAAAATCATATTGTGATTCATTAGGGGGAAAAAGGCCTTTTGTCATGGGATATTTTTGATGCACATATCACCCATTGCAAACTGGACCTCGTCAAACTCTATTTGTGTGGGGATTCATTTCCCATCATAAATAGTTTTTAAAATAACATTACTTTCATCAAGAATTTTTTCCCAAGGAAAATCATGTTGGCACACATAGTGCGACAAATAATAGGAAGACTATTTTGTGAAAAGAATCTACCCATAGTGAAAATACCATTGTGTTATTATTTTTATTTGTGATGGTAGTTAAATTTAATTGTAAATAAATTATCAGATAGAAAATATTTATGATGAGACTGATATATTGCATTCATATACAATTTTTTCATTCATTTACTTATGTATTTCCATTGATTTATTCGATATTTGAATTAGTATGAACTTAATTTTATAAGAATTAGGCTTCATAGTATTCAATGGAAGAAATGTAGAAAAAGTGAAGAATTTTCCTATTATGCGTCATGACATTCTATTACATGTTATGTAGTAAGAGTTCATATCGTGTGACAAGCCAGAGGCCTATATAAGTACCATGTCATGAAATTAGAAGAGGAAATAACCAGTACACGTCCTGAAGGCTATGTACACGTCATGTCTTCAATCAAAACGGTTTAGTAAGAAATTCATTAAACATCCACATAGAAGAACAGCTATAAGCTAGTATACATCATGAACACATACTAAACGATGTGTAATCAGTAAAAAACCATAAAATTTTTCAGATATGTGAGAGGTATGTGAGAGATCCAAAATTCCTTTAAATCTACAAAGATCAATGTTACATGATGTGAACCTCTAGTATATATTGTGACAATATCTGTTAATAAATACAGAGTTTTAGTAGAGAATTTAAAAAAATCTGGGATAGTCTCCTCTTCTACTATCATCCCCTTTCAAGTTCCCCTACCCATTTTCCCTTTAAATTGTAAATTTCATCATTGTTCACATTTTATTTTAAATTCAAGAACAATGGATAGTTTTCCATCAACATTTTTTCATTCCAGCTACATTGATTCTCAACTTTCATAATTAATTTCCAACAAGACATGTGAGATCCATTTATGTTTCTTTTCCCAAGTAATCATGTTGTTAAAGTGTGACTTATCTATTATAAAACCAATTTCATGATCACTCCCCTTACAATTCAAAACCCCATCATGTTTGGGATTAAATTAAATTCCAACAGTATGTCATGAATGATTTTTATTGTTTATTTAATTGAATCTCCACTCACAAAGAGTAGTTAAATCTAATTGGGGTTGGGATCAAATGTAGATATATCTACCTAAATAAATAGTATTTATTTATTATTTTTGAAACCCTAATGGATTAGTAATCAGGATAAACTATAAAAATCTGACCAATTTGTGTGGCCCCAGATCATGGGATATTCAATCAAATGATCCTATCTTGATTGATGTATACAAGGATAAAACCACTAGCCTAAAAAAACCATCTACCCTAAAAGATAAAGATAATTATCCTAGGTTGTAACTATCTCCCAATCATAGAATATTCACTTACTAGATAGAAATATGTTACTTGACCAAATTCAACTAGATATAATAGTTTTCTTTTTAACCTATGTCTTCAGAATCTTCCAATATTAAAATTAAGATCATCCTTTACCCAGTTACTCGAAATTGATCTCATCCCCACTTTACTAACTTCAAGTCACCTCTAACAATAGATTAAACAGAACTTTCAATCCCTAAAAAAACATGAAAGGACTTCTCCCCAAAGGTCTCAAACATGTGATCCCCCTTCGCAACAACTGCCTCCTTAGGAGTTCAAACATGCACTTCTACTATGCAACACTTCTGTATTTAGTATTTTCTGGGACACAAAAATTTTAATCTGACCACCGCCGGTACAAACCCAATGACATGTGCCGGTGTCCCAAAGACCCATCGCAAATACATAACTTCATTATTTTTTTCAATTGAATTAAATCTCATTGAAATAAAATATCGATGGATGGAATTTGGAATAGGCCACATCAAAAATACTCTCTTTTACCTCTATTGTAATTAATATTGGTGGGTATATTTTTGCAGGGACCTGTCACAAATAGTCCCATCATAATATTTTAACCTATATACCCCCAAAATAAGATGTTTTTTATTATGTTCTCTAAAATCCCCACACCTCCTATGCTCTCATATTGACCTGCATTAAGTATTCTGAGATTCAAATTTTATAGGGGAGAAACATGTAGGCTTTGAATCCACTAAAATATTCGGTTGTAAGACTTTTTAATGTTTTTAATTTTTATTTTAATTTTTAGTAATTATTATTTTTTAATTACTACTAATTTGATGTAATTAGAATTAATTAGAATTAAATAGTTTAATTTTTCATTAATTAGTTTTAGGTTATATAAATTAGGGTTATTTATAATTATTTAGTGTAAATTATGAATAATTTTTTTAATGAGATATATTTGTAGTAATTGATTTTAATTATATGTAATTACTAATAATTAGTAATAGATAGTAATAATTAATAATATTAAACAATATTTAGTGGTAATAATAATGAATATGATTTAATTAATAATAAATTGCAGTAGTTAAAAATAATTAGTGGTAATTTGTAATAATTATTTGTAATTAGTAATAATTAGTAATAATTAGTTGTAATTTGTGATAATAAGTTACAATTAGTTGAAATATCTGATAATTATTAATAATTATAGTTAAATGGCAATAATTAGTTTTAATTAGAAACAATTAGTGGTCATTTGTAAAAATTAGTGGTCATTATTAAAAATTTGTGGTAATTAGTAATATTTTTTGGCAATTAGAAATAATTTTTGATAATCAGTGGTAATTAGTAATAATTAGCTATAATTACTAATAATTAGTGATAACTATTAAATTAAGTAATAAATTGTCATAATGAAGTAAAAATATTGAATAAAAAGGAAAACATATTGATAAATTCGTATACATTATTAATAAATTAATAAAAACTAGTAATAAATTGATATATATTACAATAAATTAAGATAAAATAATATAAATTCTTATAAATTCTTATAATTTTTAAAATAAATTATAAAAAAATTAAAAATTAAAAATTTTTATTTATTAATAAAGATATTTTACATTATAATAATTTATTATAATCTACTATGAAATAATATAAAATTTTATAAAATATTATATAAATGAAAATTTAATAGGATGACAATATGTTGGTTTTATCCCCTGATGATTGTAAAATCAATTAGTTACACCATTCAAGTAATTTATTATATATTTATTTAATTTGAAATATATTATACTCCAAATTAGGGGTGATTAGTGGTAATTATTTCTAATTATGAAAATTTATAATAAAATTTATTAAATTTAATATAATGTTGTAAAATAAAATTTAAATTATTTGAAATTTTTAAATCATAATGTTTACAATTTTCATGTGATGAGAAATGACCAATTTGTGCCAACCATGTCCAAATTTGTCATTAGTATGGAAGAATTGAGGGCAGGTAGGATGTGGCGTGTCGTTTTCAACAGGAGGAGGAGGAGGAGGAGATGGGTCAATAGCAAAAGCAATATCCCGAGTAGACGATGAAGTACATGTGATAGTTATTGTAAAGTAGAAAAATTTTGTTTTAATAATTAGTTTTGTTTTTAATTAAATATAAATTGTGGTAGATTATAATGCCTTCTTTTAATTATTAGTAAGTTGGTGGTATTAATATTAATTATATATATTGGGTGAATAATTTTTATAAATTAATAGAACATAGTAATAATGTATAGATGATAATAATACAAAATAATAATTTATTTAAAATTAAATAAATAAAATTAAATAGTGAAAATTAATGTTAAAAAACTATAATTAGAAAAAATTAAAAGTAATTTCGTAAAAATTAATTTTAAATCAATATAGTCTGTAAGAATTATAATTAAGAGTAAAAATGAGTAGTAATTAGTAAATATTAATGTTAAATTGCTATACTTCTTAAAAGTTAGCGTTATAAGTAAAAATTAACGGTGATTAGAAAAATAGAGTAAAAATTAGTTGAAATAAATAAAAATTTATAAAAAAAATTGTTAATAACTATAATTTTGTAAAAATTACTACTGGTTAAGAAAATATTTAAAATTAGTTGTAAATTAGAACAATTACTAAAAATTAGTTGAAATATAGTAAAAATTAATGATAAATCGCTATAAATAGTAAAAATTACTGTAAAGACGTATTAATTAGAATTATATAATATTAAATCACATTAATTACTAAAAACTAGTGATATTTAGAAAAAAAATGCTAATAATTTGTTATAATTAGTAGTGATTGGTAAAAAAGACCAATAAATCACTATAATTATTAAAAATTAATGATAATAATTAATATATACCAGTAAATAGTAAACATTTTTTATAAATGATTATAATTATTAAAAATTAATTATAATTAGTAAATATTAGTCAAAAATCACTTTAGTTTTAAAAAAATTGTGCTAATTAGAAAAAATAAGTGAAATTTACAAGTAAATTAGGAAAAATAAATGTTAAATCAGTATAATTAGAGAAAATTAGAAATAATTATGGAAAATTAATTGTAAATCCCTATGATTATAAACAATTAGTGGTAATTTGTATAAATTAGTTATAATTAGTGCCAATTACTAAATATTAGTAAAAAGAAAATTAAATTACAATAATAAGTGAACAATTTACAATAATTAGTTATATTTAGTGATAATAAGTAAAAATTAGTGATAAATCACTATAATTATTAAAAATTAAAGATAGAGTAGGATTAATTATTAACAAATACTATTAAGGCTCCATTTATTCGTAAAAATTAATAGTAACTCTCTTTAATTATTAATAATTAGTGGAAATTAGAAATTACTAGTAAAAAATTAATAGTAATTTTTAATTATTAGGTAAACCGATGATTAAACCACTATAATATGAAAAATTTAAAATTAATTTGTTAAAATATTGTTATTTAGTAAAACATAGAATTAAATAGAAAAAATTGTCAAAATTTTTAAGTAAATTTTATTTTTTTAATTTTCTACTCTTTATTGGATTACTTTTTTCTTATATATAAATTATCAAAAAAAACTATTTATTTTATATTTTAGAAAAAATGGGATAATGATATCGATAATAATATTTATTATATGATCTTTATTGGATAAATCATCAAAGGAATCCAAATGTTTCTCATTTAGATCCTATATATATTGACTGTGTTGATGTTTTTTTCCATTTTCCGCCATTAAATCCATTTTTTGTTTCAAAAGAGAAAATTATGTGTCCATGTAAAAAATTTGTTCCGGGGAGGTTTGACACATTCAACAATTTTGGTGGGAAGATATTGAATTTTTATTTTAAAAAATATTACTTTATCTTATATCAACATAGTGAACATAGTTCTAGAGAATATACTATTAATTCGGCCATGATAAGTCACAGTATCAAAAAAAATTCATGATGGGGCTAATGCATCTTATCAATAAACTAAACAGCATGATGGCATTGATTTAACTCTTTAGTTTGAACCATCTCAATTTTATGATTTATTTAAGTCTAGTGGGGATGAATTATATCCTGGTAGCATGATAAGAAAATTTCAAACTTTTTCAATATTTTTTGTTATTTGATCAGATAAATGAATTTGAAATAACCATTTTGACATGATATTCACTAGGGATGAATAAATTGTACCAATAGAATTTTTTTTTCCAATGAATCACTATTATAGTAAGAGGGTTTTTAGTAATGTGGGTCTTTTTTATTAGCAAATTCAGGAATTTTCAAATAATATCATCTTATTTTAAGTTTAAAACGTGTCACTAGATTGTTTCATACGCATGAAAAATCATAGTACCAAGAGGATCAATCAGGGATAATGGGTTGTTTATGGTAAAATAGGTGAGGTATTTCCCACATACATTCAGATTTCAGCATTTAATTATGTCTCATAACACTGTATCATTTATTTCACGGGACAAATAATATTTCATATGTTAAATGATTAAATAATTTTTGTGATGGTGATTAATAAAAAAAATGTTGATAAAATGAATAAATATATTTTTTTCAGAATCCCAAAATGTTTGATTGTGTCATTATACAGATGTTTTCTATTAAATTGGTTCTTATGATATTTCATATTACTATTGGAATGTTTTTATAACACCATAAAATTTATCTCCTTGAATGTTCATAAATAAGAAATATATATTTTGGACCACATTAATTACAAAACATCAAATAAAATATCTTTGTTTATATAAATCCATTTAATGATGAGTTAAGTATACTTTGGATTAATGGTTTTTGCACATATGATGTTGTTTCAAAACAAAATTTCCTAATGAAAGCTACATTTATGTGGAAAATTAGTGACATCCCAGTATATAAGATTTCATATAGTTAGAGTACACATGGACCAAATTAATTTCTATACTATATGAGTGCTAAATATTCATTTCTACACATAAATGGAAGAAATTATTATTTTTTAACTAATATCAAAAATTTATTCTTACCGATCAACCTTTTCAGGGAATCAGATATCATTTTAGAAAAGGTACCATTGAAAGATATGAAACTCCCAAAATAATCTCATGTATTGAGTTATAATTTATTATATCTTCATTTCTTTCCATTACATTTAGACTAACTATATACCAAAAAATCTATATTTAGGAAAGAACATAATTGGATAAAACTGATCATTTATTGGGATCGTCCATTATTTGTTGATTAGGTGGTATGTCACATGTTGGATGTCATTCATATTGAGGTGAACTATTTTGATCAAATATTTTTTACAGTTTTCAACTGACTTGTTAAACACAAAGATAATGTTAGGACACTATAAATACATTCCAAAAAAATTTGGAATCCCAAACTAGAGCATTTTTAAAGTGTCAAAACAATGATTTTAATGAAGCAAAAACCTATATATATGGTTTCCAAATAAAATCATTTATTTCGTTTTAATAGATTAAAACTTTTAGGCTTCTAAATGGTAATGTTCCCAATTTTCATACATGTTCCAATAATGGTAATATAACTAAATTATAAATTCATTAATGCCATGTTTGAATGGAAGGTCGTATATAAATTATATATATTTTTTTGTTTAATTCTATGATTTAGTATACAATAATAAAAATAATATATATTTTATTAAATATTTTATGGAAAATATACACAACCATTACTAACAATTCCATAAGAAAATTAGGTTTTGAATTTATATTCAATTGTGAAAATATTATCTAGATATCATTTATTTAATAGAATATTTAATATTACATATTCTATATGAAGAAAATGTGGAGGGATCGTACTGTTTTGATGGATGTTCCATATGATATATGAATGCAGATATTATTGAAAAAGGTCCATAAAAAAAAATTGGTTGAAGGATCAAGTGTAGAAGATTATTTGTATGAGTATATTTCATTTTTATTATCTAATTATTTTTAAAATGAATATCTCGTAATACAAAATTGAATGGGTTATAATGAGGTAAATGTTGGCGATGAAATGAAAATCAAATATCATTTTGTAATCTACCCATACATAGATTTCATAGAGGTTATAAATGAATCATTTTAGGTGAAGAACATCATATGGATTATATATAAGTTCTTCTTATCCATGAATAAATAACACCATGTTTACAATGAGTTCTACTATTACTTATTCTAAAATTTTATTATAAGTAAATTCATATTATTTTATTTTTAAATTATATAATAATCATAAGAAGAAATAGTTTCTGCAAATTATAGCATATTCACTTGATGAACATAAATTTAATAATTTTTTTTTTCAATTGTTGGTAATATAAATTCTTTATGTTTTTACATATAAAATGAATTTATTACTTATTATGCTGATATTTGTTTTCAAAATTTTTGTTATCACAACATATTGATTGAATTGATAATCTATAGAGTGTAATGAGTAACACACCATCCAAAATCATTAAATATTATAATGCATATGTTGGTAATGGTTTTCTATTTCATATATCTATATATAGGGAAAATAAATTTAATAGTGGTGTTTTTTGAGAGTATCTCATCATAGAGAAATTAATGTAAACATTTATCAAATGATGGAATATATTAGTTAACTATGTTATCTATGATAGAATTATATAAAAATGTTTAGATGACATTGATTTGTACTGACATGTTATTTTATTTTCATTAGTACCAAGGAATCATTGATATTTGATAAAAAATTATTCCAACACTAAATGAACCATTTTTATTGGATCATGAGGCACATCAGATTTTATATAAAAATTAATTCTCTCTTAAAGGGATTAAATTGGGTATTGGATCATAAAAAAAATAAATCTTATGAAAATAAACATTTCCAAATTTAATTTTGTTCCACTAAATTTCAAGGAATGTAATTTTCCATATACAACTCTAAATCTATCATTGCAATGAAGAGAAATGAATATTGATGATGACACCCCAATATTATGATTCAATGGTGATGATGATGTTATCAATGTAAAAAATGAATTTGAAATTGAAATAGATGATAAAGCTAAAACACCTATGGTTTTTGATGAAACTTAAGGAGAAATATAGAGATATTAACACCATCATATACAATTATGAAGATGAAGATGATGATTGAAACAATTAAATTTTGGTTATAATCATATAACATATGTATATATATATTTGTTTTCAATTATTTGATAACAATAGTCATTTCTTGTATTATATGGAGGGGAACCATTTATTTGATATATTTTATTAGTTGGATGAGGCCACACAACCTGATGACGAGCATCATTCTACATCATCTAACTATCATAGTGTTGGTGGACCAGTGATAACTCTGAGGGGTCATGGTCATGCTATAATGATAATTCCTAATGAAATCCCCATGAAACTTCCATGTATTGAGTTCAATCCCTACCTATTGGTGTATGTTTAGTTTTGTATTTCTGTTAATTTTCATTTATATTAATTAATTAATTTATATACTAATGGATTGATTATATATTATCCTTCTTCATTGTTTTTCTCATATAGATATTGGATAAAGGAGTGTTATATTGTAGAAATATTTTTTGGCACATAGGTTATGTTAGATCAGATTATCATTGATGTTAGGGACTACATGATTGATCATTGGATTGTATGTAAATAAATATTATTTATTATGACATTTATTTAATTTGTAACTCGATATTATTAATTATATAGATTGTATTTGGTATATCGTCAATGATAGAACATGGGCCTCTAAATTTCATGCATTTTAGTTCTATATGTGTGAGAATTGATGTTAGTATATTTATAATTTTAGGAGGATAGACACATGGAAAGTGGGATTAACAAATATTGACCAGTCTTGCTACACTAACCGACCACATTACATTGAATCATAGGTTTGTGAAGGATTATGATCACAACGGTTTATAAATAGTTTTTAGAGGATATAATATTTTGGTTAATATAACCAGGGGTGGTTGGAGGTGGTGCCTCGAGATGGAATTTTTATATTCATCGCGAATCAGAGACATATAGTATGTTATATTCTTAATAATTTATATAACATTATGTGTGAGCTATTTATGTTATAATCATATAGAAAGTTTAAAACCACAATATTGAGGATTTAGATAATTAAAATAGGATTTATAAAGATATTTCCACTTTAGAGATTACAGGTGGTCTTGTATCACCCCAAGATTTCATAATGTGTTATTTCTTCAAAATAATTCAATAACTTTCACTACACACAACACCTAGTTCAAGCGCACCATGACATACCAAAAAATCCGTTCAAAAGAGGTTATGAATAGTATTAACTAATTTTTAATCTTTATATAATCCTTATAATTTTAGAATCTATATTATGGGTTTCTTAGACATAATGTAAGAACAAATTCATTTTCAGTATTGCACTCTTACCAACTTTGAATAGTGAACCCTTTTTAACTCCAATATTTTAAACATTTATATATTAAATTTGACTAAATATATTTAACTTTTAGAATGGGGACATTAAAAATTTTCAATGAAACATACCAAACTTCTACAGTACGCTTTCCTTTGAATAATACAGTAGTGTGTGTTGTACGCAACATCGAGTTCTAACACACATCACAACCAATCAAACTAGCCGTTATGAATAGTAATACAAACCTTTTGAAATTTTATAAATTTTATATCTCAAAATAGACTTCATTTTTGTATTCGGAGTATTGAATTTAGCCTAAGGTGATATTTTGGAACTTCTCGGATAACATTTATATTTTGATGAATAGTAAAAATTACTAATTTTTAATTAAAAACACCATTTTTAATCGAAAAAATTTATATCAATAAATTATGAATTTGAGTGGTTTTAAAGTATATTTATAATATATTTTTACCATTTAATACAATGTTGGTCATTGTACATAATTTCACAATTAAATCGGACATAAACAAGTGTCAATCTTTTGATAGTTATTATCTCTTAAAAACACGCTATTTGTTTTGACGACGGGAATTAAATTTTAAATTAATTAATGCAGCTGATATGTTTTGAATTTGGTAAAATAGACATCTTTTTTGAATTCATAATATCAAATATAGCTTAGGCCTAATTTTTGGTATTTTTCTGGAAACTTTCATTTTTTGATAAATAGTGAAACCACTAAGTGGTAGTTAAAAAACTGAATTTTTCATAAAACTTAATTTTACCGCTTCTGTGAGTGGAATTTAGAAAATCTGAGAGACACAGTTAATATCAAGGAGGAAAATGTGGTTCAATTAGGTGAATAGTAACTTTTTACTTTTATTTACCACAATTAAAAGTCAATAGGGTAATTAAGGGTAAAAATGATATTAATATTACCCTAACACATTTCCTAATTATATTGGAAAAGTGTATCTCGACCATAAACAAGCTCTGGGATAACATATTATCATTTAGGTCCACTTGGATTAGATTAGGACTTTTATTATTATTTAATAAAAGAAGAGTTAAAGAGTTAAAATCAATGTTTATTTACTAAAACATTTTTAATATAGGGTTATAAATAAGATTAATTAGTTTGTAAATATTCATTAGAAATATAAAATTATTTCCTATATAATGGTATTTTATTTATAATTTTTAGACATTTTATAATTTAATTTATTCATGACACAATGGAGATGCAGTAATTACCTAATTAATGAAATATTAGAATAATTGATATTATATATACCCAAATAAATATAATATGAGACTTTTTATAAATACCAATAATTTTTTTGGTTATATATACATGTTAGGATTTATTTAATTAACTTTTTTCGATGTAATCATTCTGTTTTGATTTTTACAAAAATCAATTATTGAATAGTGTCAAAATTGACATAAATGAGTTTTTAAAACAAATATTATATTATTAATTGATATTAAATTCATAAAAATATAAGGTTAGGCCAAGATACTTATATCATGATAGGTGTATCATTAATGGACCACTTGGGGGTCTCTTGGATGTATATAGTATGTTTATTAACTATATAATATAAAAATACAAAGAGACATTATAAAAGTGAAACTAATTAACTAAGAGTTAATACATTACGATAAGGTTAATATAATAACCCAAACCTCTATAAATTATATTGGTTGAGTGGTTTTTGACTCATCCCCACCTTAAACTTTAAATAATCCACTTTCGAGCCATTAGAAACCGAATATGAATTTATTATAAAATAATGTTTCTAGCTTTTCCAAAGGTTTCCCTCACCCCTCTTATAAAACGACACCCCCTTATCATTAATTCACACCTTAAAATCCTTTTGGTTCAGCCAAACCCTACCCAAATATTCTCTAACCCTCCCTCAATACAACCTAGAGGCCCTAGTTTGACCATAAAGCCATCCTAATAATCCCTTTTGATCAAATCAAAAGGAAGAACCTAAAGAAGTGGTAATGGTTTCACCACCCTTTTTCAAATTCATTTCTTCTTCAACATATTCTTTCGTTGTTTTTCCCATTCTAAAATAATGAATCTAGAATCTCCTATATACTATAATTTTTTTATAAATATGGTACAACCATATTCAGTATTCTATCCATCCTTTGAATGACATGTCACCATACGTGCGTACATACGACTTACCGTCTCCACGTCATGGTGTAATTGTTATTCAATATATTATTATTTTGATGGGTATAATAATTATTTTTAATTCATTTAAATAATAAATATAACATGATAATGATTTTTTATATATGATATAACATCCAATTATTTATTATTTTAATATCAAAATAATGATATTGTCGCTCGTGCGTACGTACGGACTACCGTCTCCACGAACGCGATGAGAATCATTCTCCAACGTATCCATTCAAGTATAATTATCATTTGATGATTTAAAAATAATTTTTGAGGACTTTATATCATTATGGATATTATTAAGATACAACCTATCCATGATAAACATGGCTTACTTAACAAAACATATAAAAGAAAATGAGTAAGTTAACAACCGAAACGAAGATAATACTATGATATTATTGACAGAGCAACGTTAAAAGATCACATATGAAAACATAATAATGTATATGATTATTTTAGAATTTAATAACAATTATTTCACCATTATACAGGAGGTTAACCTACCCCTAACCAAGGATAAGTTCAAGTAAGGGTTATCTCACAATCATTTCATTATCTGAGGTTTTTTATACGTAATAATCTACTGGGATCTTCTTTATCATCCACATCCATGTTTCTTAAAAATGTATTTCAAAACATTTTTACTATTTTCAAGAATATGGGTTAATGTAATTTATAAACTTATGTGTTTTAAGTAATCTTTCCGTCATTTTCCAAACAAGGTAGTTTTTAACCTTTTCGACAATTTTAAGGTAAGAATGTCTTTTTATCTTATACAGCGGGTGTGGTTATTTTCCGCCGTTAAAAATCTCTGAAGCTTCCCTTACAATATTTTAAGTATATTTTCAATGTAAATGTTTTATTTTATAATTCTTTGACTTTTAAATTATTTCAAAATGAATATTTTAAGAATTTGTGAAAGGTACTCTTTAGCAAGATCATAATTTTAAATGTTTTAAAGATTTATCTTTCTAAATATTTTTAATTAATTTCCATGTTTTCAGAATGATTTTTAGGATTTATTTATATGGACAAGAATGTTTTAAAATGATATTTCTTTTCAAAAGTTTAAAAGTTGTATGGGAAACTCTAATTCAAAAATATCTTTTGAATTACTTCCTCTATAAATGTGTGACTTTTCAATGATTTCAAAAAAAGAGATATTTCTCACAAATAGCTTTGATTTCATCTATGTCTACATCCTTTGATGGATTTTATGCTTATTTGAAATTGATCTATTACGATTCAAAACATTCGTATTGTATTGAAGGTTTTGTGATATGTTTGACTGTTGATGTGTTATTTTTATACCATTCATGGTTTATGGAGAAAGTATTGACATTTCATATGCTAGTTTTAATACGAATGTTTATGGTATGTTTAAACCTTTTCATATGGGAATGCATTAGACTTAGTAAGTGACAGGTGGAGCCTGCTATAGCTCCTCGATGCATCAGTAGGTCTCATGATACAAACTAGTGTCTTGGCATAAGGCCTCGAAAAAATATTATTTGTATTCTTGGAACGAGGCCTTGCCTATGTGCTTATGATAGTCTGGCATTATGCATTCCATCATTATGAAAGTGGTTTTTTATATTACATGTGATTATTCGATTAGTAGAATATCCATGTGAATAAGTAAATGGAATTATTTCATTTTATTTTTTTCCATATTATATTAAAGTTCAAGTTTTAAATGATATTGTTTTTAGTTATACATTGCCTTAAATGTTTTTATTTAAGAAAGTTTCCGCTATATTGTTATCCTTACTGGGCATTTGAGCTCAGCCCTTTTCTATGTTTTATTTTTCCCAGGATGTGAAGAAGTAATTTATGAATGACTTCAAGGGATAGTATCAGGGGATAAGAGTGTGGACTATAGAGTCTATATTATTGTAGTTTTTATTTTATGATGTAATGTAAAATTTGTTAATGTATCCAGTTATTCCAAGGCTACCAAACTAATCGGTTTTTCAAGACTTGATCTTTCTTGTGATCATGAAAATGTTATGTAGTAACGCACCGACTCTGGGTAAATGGGGTCGGGGCACTACAGTTGGTATCAGATAAAGTTTAGTACAAACCTTGGAAGATAGATTTAAATAAACTCTGATTAGAGAACATAGATTTAAGATGGACATTGAGGTTTATTATGGAAGAACTTCCTTGAATTTTGGTATTGTAGAGATTTTGTGAGTTTTCTGAGCAGTACATCTCTGTCTGGATACGAGCAGGTAGAGGAGGCTCTGGCACAGATGTACCTAGGGGTAAAACCCAAAAACACCGCTGTGAGCTAGACCCGAATGGGAACCAGTGCATGACAACGGGCCTTGCTGCACTCTTGGTTACAACACTCCCGGGGATATTCTTAGGATAAATCTCATTTTCATTACAAACCATTAGGAAGGGTTTATGAGTATATACTTCCTCAAAGGAGACATTTTTATGATTATGGATTATATCCAGAAACTATTTAATTTATGTTATGTGTTTTAAAAGTTTGGGATTAGGTATTGTTATTCATAAACTAATCTAGTGTATGCCATTGTTTAGAAATGGTGCCCAGTAGAAGGAATGAGAACTCCACCAATGCACATGATCCAAAGAGAAAGAAGGATCATATTTTTCATGGCCTTAAGCCAGAATTTATAAGAGAAATAGTCTCCCATGTATTATCATCATTTAAAGAAATAATATCATTTGTTGATAAGATATGTAAAGAGTTTACTGAGTCCTATGGCTTTGAAGGGAAGCAAGATAAGAAAAGTATGGAAGAGAGAAAGATAGATTAAGGGAAGAGGGAAAAGAAGAATTTTCCCATATGTGATAACTGTGGGATGAAACACCCTAGAACTTGCCTGAAAGGAATGGGAATTTGTTATAATTCTGGAGTAAAAGGGAATAATGCACGTGACTGCAATGGTAAGAAAATGGATTCAAATGTACAATGCTTCATTTTCAAGGAGTATGGACACTACGTGAACCTATGTCCTAGTCATCAGACTATGCCGAAAATGATGCTATTGGATAATAATCAAGTTATGATACAACCACAGATGAAGATGAATGATTAGAGTTCTTATGTTGATTATGTCATTTGAGTGTTGTATCAACAATGTACATATTATAACAATTATGGAGTATATAAGGATTTTACTACAGTACTATTTCATTAAGGACTTGAGATTGTGTTGAACAATGAAAAGTGACTCAATAGCAGGTTAAATGTTTGGAAAATATATGGTTGAGAGAAAGATAGACCATAATATGGTTCTGATACCGAGGTAGTGATTTTAGAATAATACATGATTGATCTGGATAAATTATATTGGATATTCTTGACTACTTTGAAACGAATTAATGATTTGTATATTCCATAATTGTTGGGGTTTACAACATTTTTGGATTGAAGGAGTATATCTATTATTTTTTAAGGAATAAGGGATCATGAATACAATCAATCAGGTTTTATGTTAATTCAGGATGTTGTAGTGTTTTAAAAGAATACATGATAAAGTTTTTCACATGTTATTATGCGGAAAAAAGGATCTTTATTGTGTTTACCTTCCTTATAAATTTTGGACTGAAGTTTTTTGGATAGTTCTAGTTTGGATTATTTTGGATTGCCATAAAAGGACAACCTGGAGGTTGGGAGGCAACCCGTCGCGTCCGGAAAGGTCGCGAGACTTGAACCCACAACCGAAGGGCAACAAGGGTGTATCACCTACCACTGACCCATGAGATGTCCTGGATTGAATAATGTCATTTTTTTAATGGTTCTTCTAGATGAATTATAAATTCATTTTTTAACCCTATACGAATAGGATAAATAGAATATTATTTTTATGTTCTATTATATTTTAGAGTGAAAGATGAGTTTGTGGTAGAACTTAGTTAAAGGATGAGACTCTACTTTTCAATTATATATTTTTTTCATCTCTTATTCAATGAATAAATTAATTCTTACACTTTAGTGATGGGATATTAAGACAAAAAAATGTTTTATCCTAATACCATATGTTTTGCTAAACCGATGGTATTTTAAATCATCATAGATTGATGAATTTAAGGCCCTCAATTTTACACTTGTTTGGGATTGATGACCTCAAATTCTACCTAAAAATATTTACATTTTTCCTCCAATTATACGTCTCTAATTGAAACCAATGTTCTCCGAATAGAGATCATAATTTGGTGGTGACCCTTTCATTTCTATTTTCCTCTCATTAAGACTAAATTTTATTAACCCAATTTTCGATGTGGGTTTTCCCACAAAGATATTTTATATATTCAACCTTTTATTTTTAATGAACAATTTCAAATTGCGAGAATGAAATTTATTGAAGGATGGGAGAATGTAACACCCCAAGATTTCATAGTGTGTTATTTCTTCAAAATAATTCAATAACTTGCACTACACACAACACTGAGTTCAAGCGCACCACGACTTACCAAACAAGCCATTCAAAGAGGTTATGAATAGTATTAACTAACTTTTAAACTTTATATAATCCTTATAATTTTAGAATCCATATTATGAGTTTCTTAGACATAATGTAAAAACAAATTCATTTTCAGTATTGCACTTTTACCAACTTTTAGTAGTGAACCCTTTTTAAATACGATATTTTAAACTTTTTTATATTCAATTTGACTAAATAAATTTACTTTTTAGAATGGGGACATCAAAAATTTGAAATGAAACATCCCAAGCTTCTACTTTACGCTTTCCATTGAATAATAAAGTAGCATGTGTTGAACACAACATTGAGTTCTAACACTCACCCCAACCAATCAAACTAGCTGTTATGAATAGTAATACCTACCTTTTGAAATTTTATAAAATTTTCCTCTCAAAATGGACTTAATTTTTGTATTCAGAGTATTGAATTTAGCCTAAGGTGAAATTTGGTAACTTCTCGGATAACATTTATATTTTGATGAATAGTGAAAATTACTAATTTTTAATTAAAAAAATTTTTTTTAATTGAAATAATTTATATCGATAAATTATGAATTTGTGTGGTTTTAAATTATATTTAGATTATATTTTTACCATTTAATACAATGTTGGTTATTGTACATAATTTCACAATTAAACCGAACATAAACAAGTGTCAATCTTTTGATAGTTATTATCTCTTAAAAACACGCTATTTGTTTTGACGATTGGAATTAATTTTTAAATTAATTAATGCAACTGGTATTTTTTTAATTTGTTAAAATAGTCATCATTTTTTAATTCATAATATCAAATATAGATTAGGCCTAATTTTTGGTATTTTTCTGGAAACATTCATTTTTTGATGAATAGAGAAACCACTAAGTGGTAGTTAAAAAACTGAATTTTTCATAAAACGTAATTTTACCGCTTCTGTGAGTGGAATTTCGAAAACCCAAGAGACATAGTTAATATCAAGTAGTAAAATTTGGTTCAATGAGATGAAAATAATTTTTGGTGAATAGTAACTTTTTACTTTTATTTACCACAGCTAAAAGTAAATAGGGTAATTAAGGGTAAAAATGATATTAATATTACTCTAACACATGTCCTAATTCTATTGAACAAGTGTATCTCGACCAAAAACAACCTTAGGGATAAAATATTATCATTTATGTCCACTTGGATTAGATTAGGAAATTTATTATTATTTAATTCAAAGAAGAGTTAAAAGAGTTAAAATCCAAGTTTATTTACTAAAACATTTTTAATATAAAGTTATTAATAAGATAACTTAGTTTGTAAATATTCATTAGAAAGCTAAAAATATTTTCTACATAATGGTATTTTATTTATAATTTTTAAAATTTAAATAATTTAATTTATTTATGATACAATGGTGATGCAGTAATTACCTAATTAATGAAAAATTAAAATAACTGATATTATAAATACCCAATAATGTAATTTGAGACTTTTTATAAGTAAAAATAATTTTCTAGGTTAATATGCCATGTTAGTATTGATTTAATTAAATTTTTTCGAAGTAATTATTCTGTTATGATTAAAAAAAATCAATTATTGAATAGTGTCAAAATTGACATAAAATAGTCATTAAAACAAATATTATATTATTAATTGTTATTAAATTCCTAAAAATCTAAGGTTAGAGTAATAGGCTTATATCATGATAGGTGTATCATTAATGGACCACTTGGGGGTACCTTGGATGTATATATTAAGTTTATTAACCATATAATATAAAAATACAAAGAGACATTGTAAAAGTGAAACTAATTAACTAAGAGTTAATACTAAATGATAAGGTTAATATAATAACCCAACCCTATCTAAATTATATTGGTTGAGTGGTTTTCGACCCATCACCACCATTACCTCTAAATAATCTACTTTCAAGACATTAGAAACCTAATAAGAATTTATTATAAAATAATATTTCTAGCTTTTCCAAAGGTGCCCCTCACACCTCTTATAAAAGGGAACTCCCCCTTCTCATTAATTCACACCTTCAAAGCCTTTAGATTCTACCACCCCTACCCAAATACTCTCTCAACATCCCTCACTACATCCTAGAGGAATTATTTTGATCAGAAAGCCGACCTATGGGTCCCTTTTGATCAAATCAAAGGAAGAACCAAAAGAAGAGGTAATGGTTTCACCACCCTTTTTCAAATTCATTTCTTCTTCAACATCTTTTTTCTTTTTTTCCCATTATAAAATAATTAATCCAGTATCTCCTATATACTATAATATTATTATAAATATGGTACAACCATATTCGGTATTATATCCATCCTTTGAATGACATGTCACCATACGTGCGTACGTACGGCTTACTGTCTCCACGTCGTGGTGTAATTTTTATTCAAAATATTATTATTTGGATGGGTATAATAATGATTTTTAATTAATGTAAATAATAAATATAACATGATAATGATTCTTTATATATCATATACCATCCAATTATATATTATTTAAATATCAAAAGAATGATATTGTCGCTCGTGCGTACGTACGGACTACCGTCTCCACGAACGCGATGAGAATCATTCTCCAACATATCCATTCAAGAATAATTATCATTTGATGATTTAAAAATAATGTTAAGGACTTTATGTTGTTGACCTCACCTATTTTGATAATCCCAATCTTGTATTCATATGTTTTGACAATCCCAATTATGTGTTCATATATTATGATATTCACAATTACTATTGATCTACACTTTAATTCTTTCAAATCGATGATCAAGTTAATAATAATGTTACAATAATTTCTGATTTATGTTAATCTCGTTATCCATGTTTATATAAGTTTTGAAATGATTCTTAGTAATTTAGATTTGTTTTTCATAATACAGTCAAGTGTATGTATCACTGACCTGCACAGAGCTACCGATAGACACAGAGCTACCGACAGCCAGAGCTACTGATAGACATAGAGCTACCGACAGCCAGAGCTACCGATAGACACAGAGCTACCGATGCACAGAGCTACCGATAGACAGAGAGCTACCGATATGCATAATAGTTAGAGCAACTTATGGAACTAAGTTCATCGAGCTACCGATGAGAGCTATCGATAAGAGCTAGAGTAACCGATGGAACTAAGTTCATTGAGCTACCGATAAGAGCTGCCGATAAGAGCTACTGATAAGAGCTACCGATGAGAGCTACCGATAAGAGCTACCGATGAGAGCTACCGATAAACCGATAAACCGATAAGAGTTTGAAGAGCTACCGATGGAAGATCCTACACAGAGTCAACCGTACACGTCTACAAACAAACGGCTACCTATAATGAACTGCGGAGTCAAATCCTATATCCTCGACACTATTTGTTTATTACACTAAAGGCTACATTTGTTACTTTTGATGCATTTAATGTTATTAAATGATTTATGTTTCCATTTCAGGAAACCGTACCAAGTACGATTAAAAAGCATAATCATTCCTTCTTCTCTGTATAATAAAGGCATACAAGACAACGTGTATGTGTAAGTGAATTAAGATAAGAGACTTGAAGAGATTGAGCACACGGGAACACACTTGCGATCAAGCTCAAAACGTGTCAAGAAGAACTGGAGAACTTGCGCTCAAAAGACAACTACTACTACCAGACTCCAGAACACAGATCATACATCGAGTAATCTATGCTAAAGAAGAACACAGAACACTTCATTTTCTGAACCTGGAAGCACTGAAAAAAGAAATGATACTCTGTTTTTCAGTAAAATACCAGAGAAGGACTCAGAACCATTTCTGATCAAATCCAAAGGAGTCCAGAGCTGCACTGCAATCACTAGAGCCATTCTAAACTCTTTATCTTGCTCTAAGTGATTTAGTATTTGCATTACGAGCAGTGTGTGTATCCTGTTAATTATTACACACACACTGTCTCCTGAACCTAAACTGGAGGATTTGTAAATCCTCACTCACAATCTTTACATTCTTTATTTCCAACTATGGATAGTGGTAGGGGTCGAGTGTGACCTGGACAGCTTTGAGCTGTTGTTTGTTATCCCACGTATAACTGTGGTAGAGGTCTCTTGACCTGAACAGTGTGATCTTTGTTGTTAACCCAGATTCAGGGTGTAGATCAATTTATATAAATTTTGAGAGGACTATGTCTCGGCTTGAGACTGAACCTCTTGGTTAACTCTTGTGTTTTTAGTTAAAACCTATATCCATCATATATACATTTATTTCATATTCCACTGCTATTACTTTGAAATATTATTTATTTTCAAAGCTACTTTGATATTTAAACTCACAAGTGTTTATATTTATTATAAACCAATAAGTTAGTTTCAAAAGTTAATTTAATCATAAGAATAAGTTAACTGAGAATTAATCAATCTTTTAGAAACTAATTGAACCTTTATAATCTGTATAAATTCACTACAGTTTAATTTGTTTTTGAAATTGGGGGATTTTAATAGAAATTGTTTTTAGTAGAAATTTTAATTGGAACTCAATTCACCCCCCTCTTGAGTGTCCACTCTGACCAACATTTGGTATCAGAGGTTGTGTGTTTTTCAAAACTTTTTATTTACTCTCTGCTTTTCAACTGTGATTTTAGTTATATTTTAAAGTTCTTATAATTTTTGTTATTGCTAAATTTTTATCTCTTTAAATTTTGTTTATAATGGATAATAGACTTGAGGGTGCTGCTACTAACCGGCCACCTTTCTTTAAAGGAAATAACTATGCTCAGTGGAAACATAAATGAAAATTCATCTAGAAAGCACGAGTTTTGATATTTGGACTACTATTGAATCTGAATACAAAATTCCCACTACTGATAGATATCCTTGGGATGAACCTACAAAGACTGCTTACAATAATAATTTTAAATCTATGAATGATCTGTACTGTGCTCTAGGAGATGAAGAATTCAACAGAATTTCTGCATGCAAAACTGCTTTTGAAATTTGGGATACCATGGTTGTTTCTCATGAAGGAACAAATAATGTTAAAGAAATGATATTGAATACTTATGCTATTAAGTATGATAATTTTAAAATTAAGTCTGATGAACCTATTTCTGACATGTATCTCAGGTTTAATGAGATAGTCAACACGATGAATTCACTCGGAAAAGCTGTTCCACCAAGGAACAAATTATGAGAATCTTGAGATGTCTACCAGACCGATGGAGAGGCACATTTGTCTCAATCAGATAATCATGTGACATTGCTGCTCTACCTGTCAAAGAACTTATTGGCAAATTGATTATATATGAAGAAGATCTCAAGGTAAATAAAGAAGAAGATGATGAACCGAAAAGAAAATATGTAGCTTTCAAGTCTACTTCTTTGAAGAGTAAGGAAAAGGAGAAAATACAAATGGAGGATGAGAGTTCAACAAGTGAAAACTCAGAGTATGACAGTGATGCAGAAATGGCTCATATTGCCAGGAGATTTAAGAAGTTTTATAGGAAAAAGAAGTTCATTAGGAAAACAAATTACAAAGGAAAGTATGATCAACAAGGAAAATGGAAAAAGGATTGGAAGAAAGCTGACAGGACTGATGAAGTTGTCTGCTATGAATGCAAGCGAAAAGGACATATCAAAGAAGACTGTCCAAAGTTAAAATTCAAAAAGAAATATGATTATAAAGACAAGAAGTACAAGAAATCCATGAAGGCTACCTGGAGTGCTCCAGAAGACAGCACAAGTGAATCCGAATCTTCAGACTCTGAAAGGAATCAAGCCAACATGTGTTTCATGACAAATACTTCCGAGGAGACCTTCTTGAAGAGATGTCACAATAAGATATGGTATTTAGATAGTGGGTGCTCAAGACACATGACTGGAGATTATTCTTGCTTCAAGAGCTTAATAAAGGTTGATGGAGGTCATGTCACCTTTGGTGACAACTCTAAAGGAAAAATCATCGGCCTAGGCCAGATTGGTAACACTGACTCAGTATTAATTTCTAAAGTTTTATTCGTTGATCGACTTAAATATAACTTGCTTAGTATATCTCAATTATGTGATGATGGTTTCAATGTCATGTTTGAAAATGATTCATGTGATGTTTTTAACTCCAAAAATGCTTTAGTATTTTCTACTCTAAGGAATGAAAATGTTTATACTATTGATTTAAATTCTTTAGCCAAACAAAATATTCCCTATTTGAATACTTTTCATAAAGAATCTTGGATATGGAACAGAATATTAGGACACTGCAACATTCACTCACTTAGAAAATTGGCTAAGAAAAACTTAGTTAGAGACTTACCAAAATTATAATTCCCAAATGACAAAGTGTGTAATCCCTGTCAAAAGGGAAAACAACAAAAAGTTTCTTTTAAATCAAAGAAAAAAGTCTCAACTTCTCAACCACTTGAGTTGGTTCACATGGATTTGTTTGGACCATCAAGAGTTTCTAGTTTAAATGGGAAGCACTATGTCTATGTTCTAGTAGATGACTTCTCTAGATATACTTGGGTATATTTCTTAGCTCACAAAAGTGAAGCTTATTCTTCCTTTTTTAAATACTCAAAGTCTGCAGAAAATCTTAGTGGACTCAAAATTAAGACCTTGAGATGTGATCATGGCCGTGAGTTTGAAAATCAAGACTTTGAATCTTATTGCTTACACAATGGATACACTCATAACTTTTCAGCTCCTAGGAAACCTCAGCAGAATGGTGTAGTAGAAAGGAGAAACTGAACCCTTCAATAAATAGCTAGAACCATGCTCAAAGTCTTTATTCTTAACACAAAGGATAATCTGGACAAGTTTTCTTCTAGGAGTGATGAAGGAATTTTTTTGGGTTACTCTCCTTCAATTAAATCTTATAGAGTGTTTAATAAGAAATCTAAATGTGTGGAAGAATCTGTTCACATCAAATTCGATGAAACCGATCCACATGAGCCTAAAATCTCTCTTGAGAATCTTGAAGAAGATTTGTCTGTTCTGGAACTTAATGATAAATCCAAAGAACCTGCTATAAGAACTTCCAATTCTGGACTTTTTCCAGAATCTGTTTCGGTCGAACCCGAACCTACTGATGAACCTGAAGTGTCTAGTCCTACCTTTACTATATCAACAAGAAATCAAAATAATCATCCTTTGGATGCTTTTGTTGGTAATCTTCATAGAGGAACACAGACTAGAGATTCTCTAAGAAATCAGGTTGAACATCATGCTTTTCTCTCCCAGCTAGAACCCAAAAATATTAATGATGCTACCGTTGATGAATTCTGGGTAATGGTTATGCAAGAAGAGTTAAATCAATTTGAATGAAACAAAGTCTGGGAATTAGTTGACAGACCTAAGGACACACTAACAATAGGCACTAAATGGGTTTTTAGAAATAAAGTTGATGAATCAGGAAACATAATTAGAAACAAAGCTAGGCTAGTTGCACAAGGATATAGTCAAGAAGAAGGCATAGACTATGAGGAGACCTTTCCACCTGTAGGTAGACTAGAATCCATTAGTATTTCACTTTCATATGCTGCACATATAAATTTCAAGTTATATCAAATGGATGTCAAAAGTGCATTTCTAAATGGTTTTATAATTGAAGATGTTTTTGTAGAAAAACCTCCTGGATTTACAAACCCCCATTTTCCAAATCAAGTTTTTAAACTTTCTAAAGCTTAATATGGCTTAAAACAAGCTCTAAGAGCTTGTTATGATAGACTCAACAAATTTTATTATTTCAAAAGGTTTTAATAAATGGATTGCTAATCCAACACTTTTTATTAAAAGAATTTCTAAAGATGTTTTAGTTGTACAAATCTATGTTGATCATATTATTTTTGGATCTTCTAAACCTTCTTTATGTACTGATTTTTCAAAAATTATGCAACATGAATTTGAAATGAGTTTAATGGGAGAACTTAAATACTTTCTTGGATTTCAAGTATTTCAAAATGAAAATGGTATTATTTTGAATCAAAGTAAATATACAATGGATCTTTTAAAACGTTTTGGTTTGGATAGTATTAAGGAGAGTGAAACTCCTATGAGTACAATCTGTAAATTGGATACAGATGAAACTGGGAAACCAGTGGATCAAACCAATTATAGTGGTATGATTGGTAGTTTACTTTATCTTACTGCTAGTCGACCAGATATTATGTTCAGTGTGTGTATGTGTGCAAGATTTCCAGCTAACCCAAAAGAATCTCATTTTCTTGCTGTTAAAAGAATTTTCAAGTATCTCAAACATACTGTTAACCTTGGTCAATTTTATCCAAAAGGGCAATCCTTTGAGTTAATAAGTTATTCAGATGCTGACTTTGCTGGTTTCAAATTGGACAGAAAAAACACTTCAGGAACATGTCATTTATAGGAAAATCCTTAGTATCTTGGTGCAGTAAAAAGCAGAATTCTGTAGCTCTATCCACTGCCGAAGCAGAGTATATAGCTGCTGGTAGTTGTTGTGCACAAATTATGTGGATGAAACACACTCTCTTGGACTATGGATATGATTTTAAGAATGTTTCGATTAATTGTGACAACACTAGTGCAATAAACATCTCGAAGAACCCTGTATCTCCCTCAAGAACCAAACACATTGATGTAAGGAATCATTTTCTGAGAGATCATTATCAAAAGGGTGATATTTCTCTAGAATTTATCGGCACTGAAAATCAATTGGCCGACATTTTCACAAAACCCTTAAGTGTGGATAGGTTATGTTACATTAGGCATGAGCTGGGGATGTTTAATCTTCACCGATAGAAATCATCACCGATAGAAATCCTCACCGATAGAAATACTCACCGATAGAAATCCTCACCGATAGAAATCCTCACCGATAGAAATCCTCACCGATAGAAATCCTCACCGACAAAAATCATCACCGATAAAGTGCTGTCTTAAATCTTTTTGTCTGCCGTCAGAATCTAAACCGTTTTTTTCCTTTTTTATTTTATTTTATTTTATTCATTTAACATATGATTCCGAAATGATAAAAATAAGTCTAAGCCGCTTCTGACACCACCAAACCCAAAACCTTTTACCCTCGAACCTTAGAACCCGAACCCTCTGCAAACCTGAGATCCCTCGAACCAGCGATGGAAAAAACCAAAATTCTTGTCATCTGAGATGACTATGTTGAGCCTAAAGAAAAAATGCAGAATTCCAAGACAGAAGCGAGTAGTGCTGTTAGAACTAGGTCAGGAAGGAGACCAGTAAATCTTCATCTGCAAAGTAGAGCTATTGCGATCGAAAAAGAGCTATGTGTATACTGGTTGCTGCCCAACAAGTCCTTGGTGCTCGAAGTTCTAGAATCTCAGAGATGGGTAGACTGCTTTTCAAATAACAACGGTCCCTACTACCCATAGTTGGTAAAATAGTTTTACAAATTCGTATGCTTTGAGAAGCTAGAGAATGAGAACCGAGTATCTTTGTTTGTAAATGGTAAAGTGATATCATTTTCATCAGTAGAATGGGCTGATTTCTTAAAAGTTCCTCATGAAGGTGTGTCTAGATATGTATCAAGAGAAATGCCACCTACCAGTGAAATTTTTGATCATGAGATCGCGTTGAAAGAACTGACTGGTGATGGAACTCCAAGGCAAGTGGTTGCTGCAGAAATGGATGGAGAGAACAGATTACTGTTCAAGTTTTTTCAACATGTTTTGATACCAAGGAGAGGAGACTTTGATAATTTGAGATATCAGGATATCTATCTCCTACATCTTTTGAGACATGATGTCAGAGTTAATTTATGCAGATTGGTGATGAGTCAAATGGAAGATATGACAAGGCCGAAATCAAAGACTAACGCTCTATTCTTTGCAAAGTAGATTTCTGTAATGATCAAAGTTAAATGGATAGCTGAGTCTCAAGATTATATAGTTGTAGTGAAGAGAAACTTTTGTATCACTACTACAATTTGCAAATATATGAAGATTAATTAGAATCCGTGGAGAGGAGAATGGGTCAATGATGACCAAAATGTATATGATAAATTTAATCCTGTCGATTATCCTTTAAGGCCAAATGATAAAAGAGATCCAGGTCTAGGACCTGATGAAGAGGAACTTGAGTACCATGATGAGTTAGAAGAAGAAGAAGAAGAGGAAGAAACTCCTATGGATGGGGGAGGAGATCCTGACTTGCCTCCAAAACCTGTAGCTGATATTTTGTCTTTCGAAAAGGAAGTTCTAGAAGAAGTGGAGACACCTGCTAATGAGGAAGACCAGTTGGTCTCTGAGCATGTAGAGGAAGAAAAGAATGTCTCTGAATTATCTGATTGTGCTGAATTGAGTCTGAGTCCAGTTATTGGAAGCTCAGTTGTACCTTCTATGGATGAAGAAAGAGAAAGAGGAGAAGTTGTACCTATTCCAGAAAATCATCTTGCTGCTGCAGAGAAGGAAGTTGTTGTGGAATATTCTGATGAAGAAAGACCAGCAGAGAATGTAGTTGCTATATATGAGAATGCACCCATTGAGGGGGAGCATCACACCAAGTTTGGAAATGTTACAGTGACTATCGAGTCTGAAGACTGGGTAGAAGACCCATGTTTTATAGTCTTTGGCTTGGATTATCCTAATTCTGATAATGAAGTATCTTTGAATAGACCAACGATCAACTATGACATCAATTCTGAGTTTTTACCTGCTGATGTGGTCCGAGTACATGATTTAGATGTGTTGAAAGAAAATCTCAAAGTCAGTTTTGTAGAAAAAGTAAAGACAATGGAATCTTTTTTAGTATCCTCAATTCAATCAGTCATAGATGACTCTGTAGTCAGTTTACCTTCTGAAAGAGTATCTACTACAGTTACTCCTACTGATTTTGTTACAAAGTCTGACCTCGAATCCCTAAAGCATGAGCTGAAGGAATCCTTCAGTGCCTCTGTTGCTGAGATAAAGCACTGTTTTGGTGAAGAAATGAAGATGTTAGAAAGGTCTTTTGAGATTTTTCTTGGTTGCAATCTGTCAACTTTTGTGGGTGAGCTAATGGAAGAAGTCAAGGAGTGCCACACTCAAACTTCTAAGCTAGAAGTAGATCTTGAAGCTCTACGGATATCTGTTGTTGCCTTAGACTCTTTCATGAGTTCAAAATCTCAAGCTGACAAGGATTTAGCTTATGTGAAGAGTGTTGTAAGTCACCTGGTCTCGGTGTTTGAAGCTTTCAAAACATCTATGAAGGATCATGTCAAAAATCAGGACTCTCAAATGGAAAATCTGATTAGTGGGTTGAACAAAAGCTTCCAAGAAACTGTATCCTTCACTGTTCGTCCTCTAGTTCCAAAACCTATAATTGATCTGAATCAATTTCGTGCTCTGATGAAGGAGGATCTTGGTTCTATTTCAACCAGTGGCTCTATGGAATCATCAGATTTAAGTCGAGTTGTGCTGTCTAACAGAGATTCAGCCAATGAAATAATGAAAATCATCCAGGACTACATGAGAGAGGCCTATGCTTCCCAAGAGGCAATCAAGAATAATGTGGATACTTATTTTGAAAAGGTTTATACCAAGAAACAACTGACCAACCATTTTAAACTTCTGCTTGAGAATCTAAAGTTACCTCTAGTGACTCAGGATTTCAGAGAGCAGGTTATTAAGCTCAGGGAGCTTACTCCTGCTTTGGATAAATTCATTGAAAATAGAGATGATTTTGTGTCTGCAATGGAGAGAGGAGGAAGCATTATAATGGATTTCAGAAACCTGTTGCTACCCTTCCTGCATGTGGATGCCAGACCGGTCATTGTACCTCCTACTTTGCCTGCCTCTGCCTCTACTGCGTCTCCAGTTCAGATGACTCCTACTCAAGCCATAAGAAGTCTCACACCTATGATCACTCAAAGGACTTCCCATTACAGGCCTGACACTGTATTAGTTACTCAGCCTCCTCTGATCATTTCTAGAATTCGAATGTCCTCCCCAGTATCGTCAACACCTTAATTCTCTTCTGATCCCAAGGGAAAAGCTCACATTGAAGATGTGGATTGCTAAAGTGGCAAGGATATTTGATAGGAATCATTTTGTTTTTTCTATTCTGTTTATGTAATTTGTGTCTGATCTAATACAAATGCATTTCTTTCCATTATCTCAGTTTATCAGTTTTCTATGTTTGGTTTCCCACTTTTTGATTATCACAAAGGGGGAGAAATATGCTCAAAAGAAAAACAGGGGTGAAATATAAAAGGAGAAATATAAAAGGGGAAAAATATGATCAAAGGAGGAGCCTTTGATACTATTTATTACATTTCCTTCTTTGGTACCAATTCGTTCAAAACCTTATCTCTGATACAATTGTATTTAATTCTACCTATGATACGTTTTGATCTATATCATTCTATTACTATTTCCTCTTTCCTCTGATACTGTTTTCTTTGAGAAAATTGAATATTAATGTCATACTATCTAATACTATATTCTCACTATTTTAAAATGGCCATATCATAAGTTGTGATTATCAAAAAGGGGGAGATTGTTGACCTCACCTATTTTGATAATACTCATATTGTATTCATATGTTTTGACAATCCCAATTATGTGTTCATATATTATGATATTCACAATTACTATTGATCTACACTTTAATTCTTTCAAATCGATGATCAAGTTAATAATAATGTTACAATAATTTCTGATTTATGTTAATATCGATTATCCATGTTTATATAAGTTTTGAAATGATTCTAAGTAAATTAGATGTGTTTTCCATAAGACAGTCAAGTGTAAGTATCACTGACCTGCACAGAGCTACCGATAGACACAGAGCTACCGATAGCCAGAGCTACCGATAGACACAGAGCTACCGACAGCCAGAGCTACCGATAGACACAGAGCTACCGATGCACAGAGATACCGATAGACAGAGAGCTACCGATATGCATAATAGCCAGAGAAACCGATGGAACTAAGTTCATCGAGCTACCGATGAGGGCTACCGATAGAGCTAGAGCAACCGATGGAACTAAGTTCATCGAGCTACCGATAAGAGCAGCCGATAAGAGCTACCGATAAGAGCTACCGATGAGAGATACCGATAATAGCTACTGATGATATCTACCGATAAACCGATAAACCGATAAGAGTTTGAAGAGCTACCGATGGAAGATCCTACATAGAGTCAACCGTACACGTCTACAAACAAACGACTACCTATAATGAACTGCGGAGTCAAATCCTATATCCTCGACACTATTTGTTTATTACACTAACGGCTACTTTTGTTAATTTTGATGCATTTAATGTTATTAAATTATTTATGTTTCCATTTCAGGAAACTGTACCAAGTACGATTAAAAAGCATAATCATTCCTTCTTCTCAGTATAATAAAGGCATAAAAGACAACGTGTATGTGTAAGTGAATTAAGACAAGAGACTTGAAGAGATTGAGCACACGGTAACACACTTGAGATCAAGCTCAAAACGTGTCAAGAACAACTGGAGAACATGCACTCAAAAGACTATTACTACTACCAGACTCCAGAACACAGAGCATACATCAAGAAATCTATGCAAAAGAAGAACACAGAACACTTCATTTTCTGAACCTGGAAGCACTGAAAGAAGAAACGATACTCGGTTTTTCAGTCAAATACCATATAAGGACTCAGAACCATTTCTGATCAAATCCAAAGGAGTCCAGAGTTGCACTGCAATCACTAGAGCCATTCTAAACTCTTTATCTTGCTCTAAGTGATTTAGAATTCGCATTAGGAGCAGTGTGTGTAGCCGGTTAATTATTTCACACACACTGTCTCCTGAACCTAAACTGGAGGATTTTTAAATCCTAACTCACAATCTTTACATTCTTTATTTCCCACTGTGGATAGTGGTAGAGGTCGAGTGTGACCTGTACAGCTTTGAGCTATTGTTTGTTATCCCATGTATATCTGTGGTAGAGGTCTCTTGACCTGAACAGTGTGATCACTGTTGTTAACCCAGATTCAGGGTGTGGATCAATTTATATAAATTTTGAGAGGACTAAGTCTCAGCTTGAGACTGAACATCTTGGTTAACTCTTGTGTTTTTAGTTAAAACCTATATCCATAATATATACATTTATTTCACATTCCGCTGCTATTACTTTGAAATATTATTTATTTTCAAAGCTACTTTGATAGTTAAACTCGCAAGTGTTTATATTTATTATAAACCAGTAAGTTAGTTTCAAAAGTTATTTTAATCATAAGAATTAGTTAACTGAGAATTAATCAATCTTTGAGAAACTAATTGAACCTTTATAATTTGTATAAATTCACTACAGTTTAATTTGTTTTTGAAATTGGGGGATTTTAATAGAAATTGTTTTTAACAGAAATTCTAATTGGAACTCCATTCACCCCCCTCTTGAGTGTCCACTCCGACCAACAGTTATCATTCTGTATATGAATAAGATAAAACCTATCCATGAAAAACATGTCTTTCTTAACAAAACATATAAAAGAAAATGAGTAAGTTAACACCCAAAATGACGATAATAATAAGATATTATTGACAAAGCATTGTTAAAAGATCGCATATGATAACATAATAATGTATATGATTCATGTATAATTTAATAACAATTATTTAACCATTATATAGGAGTTTAACCTACCCCCAACCAAGGAAAATTTGAAGGTAAGGGTTATCTCATAATCTCGTCGTTATCCAAAGTTGTTTATACGTAATAATCTACTGGGATCTTCTTTATCATCCACATCCATGTTTCTTAAAAATGTATTTCATTTTTTTTACTGTTTTCTAAAATATGGATTAAAGTCATTTATAAACTTAGGTGTTTTAAGGAATCGTTCCATCATTTTCCAAACAAGGTAGTTTTTACCCTTTTTGACAATTTTAAGGTAAGAATGTATTTTTAACTTATATGGCGGGTGTGGTTATTTTCTGCCGTAATAAAATTGCTGAAGCATCCCTTACAATTTTATAAGAATATTTTCAAAGTAAATGTTTTGTTTTATAACTATGCGAATTTAAAATGATTTCAAAATTAATATTTTAAGAATTTGTGAATGGTACTCTTTATCAAGATCATAATTTTAAATATTTTAAAGATTTATCTTTCTAAATATTTTTAATTAATGTCCATGTTTTCAAAATGATTTTAAGGATTTATTTATATGGACATGAATTTTTTGAAATGATATTTCTTTTCAAAAGTTTCAAAGTGGTATTGGACACTTTGATTCAAAAATCCCTTTTAAATTACTTCCTTTATAAATGTGTGACTTTTCAACGATTTCAAAAAAAGACATATTTCTCTCAAATAGTTTTGATTTCATCTATGTCCACTACCTTTGATGGATTTTAAGCTTATTTGAAATTTATCTATTCTGATACAAAACATTCGTATTGTATTGAATGTTTTTTGATATTATTGACTCTGGATGTGTTATTTTTATACCATTCATGGTTTATGGAAAAAGTATTGACATTTCGTTTTCTAGTTTTAATACGAATGTGTATGTTATGTTTAAAACTTTATATATGGGAATGCATTGTACTTAATAAGTGATGGGTGGAGCCCGCTATTGATCCTCGATGCATCGGTATGCCCCATGAGACAAACTAGTATCTTGGCACAAGTCCTTGACAAAATCTTATTTGTAGTCTTTGCACGAGGCCTTGGCTATGTGGTTATGATAGTCTGTCATTATGCATTACATCATTATGAAAGTGGTTTTTGATATTGCATGTGATTAATCTATTAGTAGAATATCCACGTGAATAAGTAAATAGAATTATTTCATTTTATTTTTTCCATACTATTTTGAAGTTCAAGTTTAAAAGGATTTTGTTTTTAGTTATAAATTTCCTTAAATGTTTTTATTTTTGAATGTTTCTACTATATTTTTATCCTTACTGGGCATTTGAGCTCACCCCTTTTCTATGTTTTATTTTTCCCAGGATGTGAAGAAGTAATTTATGAATGACCTGCAGGGATAGTATGAGGGGATAAGAGTGTGAACTATTGAGACTATATTGTTGTAGTTTTTATTTTATTATGTAATGTAAAATTTATTAATTTATCTAGTTATTCCAAGGCTACCAATCTAATTGGTCTTTAAATACATGATCTTTTTTGTGATCATGCCAATGTTATGGAATAATGCACCGACTCTGGGTAACTAGTGTCGGGGCGTTACAAGTCTCTAGCCTCATATTGTGGTCTAAATAAATTTTCCCTTTCAAAATTAACTCTAAATAACATTTAAACAATATTAATATTAAATTTCAATTAAAGGAGCCATATGAGGATGCTACTTCTCATACAGAGAATGAGAGTTGGGTGAAGACTACAGATCAGAGCACTAGTACAGTTGGATTTGATAACACAACATGGATAATGGTGATTCAGTATTCCTTCATGAAAGACCTAGTTATTAGTATTGGCTGTCAGTTGTTTTCTAGGGGTTATTATAGCACTACTACAATTTAATCATCTAGCTCGAGGAGATCGCATGGGGAGTCAACATCATTTGTTTCTTGTATGTGGTGTAGTTTTGAGATCAGGGTGAGATTATAGAGATAATATGTGGGGAGTATGAAGAGCTTCATAAATAGTAAATGCTACTGCTGCAGGATAATATTTTTCGATGGCTAGAACAATAGATTGAGTAAATTATTGAGTAAATTTATTTACAAATCCGGGATTATGGATAGATTTCTCTTAACCACATTGTATAGATGACCCTCCACCTCAATTATTTATAAACTTTATTTGAAATATTTATTTGGATAGAAATTTTAATGTACATTTTTATGTAACATTTTTATTAATTAATATATTTAAAATTTGATAAAGTGTGATTTTATATTGTTGTGAATATTTGTAATTTTAATTATTTAATAATTTTTATATTTCTTTTTTATTATTTTTTCAATTTTTATTTTTAATTTTATTATTTTTATTTTATTTTTTGTGATGTGACATGTAACACCCCGACCCTAGAAGCCCAGAGTCGGTGTATTATTTTAATACATTTGCATTATCACATAGAATCATGCCCTGAAGAACCGATCTGTTTTGCAGTCTTGGAAAATATATTACGTACATGAACGATGCATTAAAATATAAAATGACTAACAAAAACAACAACATTGTCCCCTTTTGAATACATCCACATCCCTTAGCCTATCAATGTAGGTCAACCATAAAATACTTCTTCAGTCATGAGAAAAATAAAAAATAAAAAGGGGTTATCTAAGATGCTTCGTAGGGATAAAAATATAGAAGAAACATTCATAATTAAGAATAATGATTTAAGGAAATTTATAAGACTAAAACAAAAGCCTTTTAAAAATGAAATTTAGCATAATATGGAAAATATGAAATCAAATAATTCCATTTACTTATTCACATGGATATTCTACTGGTCGAATAATCACATGAAATATCAATATCCACCTTCATAATGATGGAATGCATAACGTTGGACTTCAATTTCTGTGGAAAAGCCTCATGCCAGGACCTTGGGGCTAATTGTAACCAGACCCCAACCCGGAGAGCCTCTGTAACTGGACTCCAACCGGGAGTGCCTTTGTAACCAGAATCCAACCTGGAGAGCCACTGTAATCAAACTCCAACACAGAGGGTATGCTGTAACAGGACCCCAACCTAGAGGGGTTACTTTTACCGGTCCCCAACCTGGATCATACTAGTCTAACACCATCATCATAAGTAGAGGTTGAAATATAACATAAACATTAAAATTAAAATTAGCATATGAAATATCAATAATTTAACCATAAACCATGAATGGCATAAAAATAAATCATCCACAGTCAAACATATCATGAAACATTAAATAAAATATAGAGGATTTTTATCATAAAAAATCATCTTCAAATAAGTGTAAAATTTATCAAAGCATGTTGACATAGATGAAATCAAAACTATTTGAGAGAAATACCTCTTTCTATTTTGAAATCATTTATGATTAACATAATTATAAATAAAAAAATTATTTTGAAATTATTCTTATAATATTGTAATGGAATATTCGACGTTGTTATAATGGTGGAAAATAGTATCACCCTCCATATAAGTTAAGAAAAACATTGTTACTATATTTTTGTTAAAAAGGTCATAATGTACCTTATTTTGAAAATGATAAAAAAAATCTTTTCAAAAACATATAAATTAAAATAATGGTATAAATGAATTTAAACCATTTCCTATTAAATAGTAAATAAATTTTGATATAAATTTTTAGGAAAACACATATGTGGATGGTAAAGAGGTCCTGATAGATAATTATGTATAAACAACCTCAGATAATGAATAGATTATAGAATTAGCCCTTACCTTGTACTTTACTTTAGTCAAGGGAACGTTTAACCTCTTGTATAATTACCATTGTATGTTATTAAATTATACCAGAACCATATTAATATTTATGATATCATACAAGATTCATTTTTGACATTATACTACCCATTTTATAATAATTTACTTGTCAAATTAATAATTCGGGTAATAGTCACTTTATTTATAGTACGAGTTTTATCTTGTTACTCTTGATTGTATTACTTAGATAAAGATTTAAATACTTTAAAAATATAAAACATGATATATATATCATATATATTTATAATATAAATAGGTATAATAGATTTATATATGAAATGGAAAAAACTGTGTATGGAGAATGTAGTCCGTATGTACGCATAAAAGTAGTTTCCATTTTCATATCGTATTGATCGGAAATAAGTGAATAAGATATATGTAAGTACATATATAAATATACATATCCCTAGTAGAATTATTATATCATATATTACATACTTATTAATTATATATTTTATAATCATCGATGAATGGTGAATCTGGAAATGAATCTCATTGTGTCTTGGAGTCAGTAATCCGTACATATGCATGAGTGAAAATATCATTATATTGATGGAGAAATAGTTTTAAATTTGATGTTGTATATAATATACAGAATCATTAACTTTCTATATTTATTATTTAATTCAGTTATAATCATTATTATACACATCCAAATAATGATGTGTTTGAATAACAAACTGCACTACGACGTGGAGACGGTAATCTGTACGTATACACGTATGATGACTTTGTCATTTATTGGATGGATATAATAATGAATATGGTTTTACCATTTTTATAATAACATCACTGTATATATAAGATACTGAAGTCATTAATTTATAATAGAAAAAACAAAGAAAGAGGAAGTGGAAGATGAAATGAACTTGAATGAGATGATGAAATATTTACCTCTTCTTCGGGTTCTTCCTTTTGATTGGTTCAGAAGGGCTCCATTGGTGTGATTTATGACCAAAGTAATGCTTCTAGGATGAAGGGATACAGGGTGGAATGTTATTTGGGTAGGTTTTGGCGGATCTAAAAGGCTTTGGAGGTGTCAAATTAAGTGATGGGGAAGTTCCCTTTTAAAAAAGAGGTGAGGGTCACTTTAGGAAAATCTTGAAATATTATTTTATAATATAATAATTTTCTCATTATAATGTATCCAAAATGAATTATTTAAAGTAAATAGTGATTATGTGTCGAAAAAAACTCATCCAATAGGTTTCAGACAGGTTTAGGTAATCAAAATAACCATATCATTTAGATTTAACTCTTAGTTAAATATTTAGACATTTACCATGTCTCATTGTATTTTTATATTATTTGGTTAATAAAACTCTAATATTTCAATAGAACCCCAATAGGTTCATTAATGAAATATATAATGTTATTAATTCCCTTTTTCCAAACCTTAGATTTTTAGTAATATTATATCAACCAATAAAATAGTATTGGTTTTAAAAAACAGAATTATGTCAATTTTGACATTATTCTGTATTTGGTTTTTGTGAAAGTCATCAAAACATTATTAATTCAAAAAAGATACATTTAATCAACACTAACATGTCATATTCTCATTGAAATTTCTTGTATGTCATAAATACATTGAAATTATATTTATTTTAATATTTATAATATCATTTATTTGATTCATTCAATAATAAGGTAATTACTGCATCATCATCATGTCATAAATAAATTTAATTATTTAAGGTCTAAAAATAATAAATAAAATACCATTATATAGGAAATATTTTTATCTTTATAATGAATATTTATATTCGAATTTATATTGTGTGTATCCATATATTAGAAATGGTGTAGTTATTTAACTTTGATTTTAACACTTTTAACACTTCTTTAAATAAAATAATCATAAATGTACTAATCTAATAATAGTGGACCTAATGGATCATATATTTTTTATAAGGATTTTTTTGGTAGAAATACACTTATAAAATAGAATTAGGTTATGTGTTAGGGTAATTATGATATCATTTTTACCCTTAATTAAACTATTTATTATTAACCGAGGTAAATAAGAGTCAAAATTCACTATTCAGAAAAAATTATTTTCATCTTATTGAACCTCATATTAGTTACTAATATCAACCTTTTCTCTCAGATTTTTTAAATTTAACTCATAGAAGCTATAAAACTAAATCTTATGCAAATTTAAAAATGCACCTAGGAGGTGGGTAAAAGATGGTAAAAAGTTCAATAAATTTATATATATCTAAACTCATTATAAAATGACTCTAATTAATTACATTGAACTTATATAAGTATTATGTAACAATTTTGACCAAAAATAAAATTAAATAAAATAAATAATTATTTAAATAAAAAGATGGTTTTAAACAATAACTCAGTGTTTTTCATTATTCAACAAAAATTGAAAGTTTTCAGAAAAATACCAAAAAATTACACTAAGATAATTTTGATATTAAAAATTCAGAATTGAAGTCCATTTGTTCAAATTAAAAACGTATAAGATGAATTTATTAATTTAAAGTTATTTCCCGTTGTCAAAATCATAAAGCGAGTTTAAAAAAAAGTAAAACCTATCAAATGTTTGATATGTGTTTATGTAAAATTTAAATGTGAAATTAATTATAATAACCTAAATTGTATTAAATGAAAAAAATATAATCTAATTATTCTTCATAACCATTCAATTTCATAATTTAACACTATAAATTATTTCGATTAAAATAGTTGTTTTTAATTAAAATTTAGTATTTTTCTCTATTCACCAAAATATAAAATGTAATAGAAAAAAACTAAAAACTTATCAAAACTAAATTTTTATGTCCAGATTATAAAGAAAAAGCTTATTTTGTCAAATTTAATATATAAAAGTATCAAATATTGGAAATAAAAAAAAGTGTTATACATTAAAAGGTGGTAAAATAGCATTTTATGAAATAAACATCCTTTATTTGAAAAATTGAAATTTTGCTTATATTACGTCTAAGAAACACATAATATAGATGTTTAAATTACATGGAGTATATAAAATTCAAAATGAATTTAATACTATTCATAACAATTTTTTTGACCAGATAGTTTGGTAAGTCATGGTGCACTCGAACTCAGTGTTGCGTGTAGTGGAAGTTATTGAATTATTTTTAAGAGAAAGAATACTATGAAATATTTTGGTGTTACATTCTCACCTCCTTCCATAAATTTTTTCCTTGCAATTTGAAATTATTCTTTTAAAATAAGAGGCTGAAAATATGAAATAACTTTGTGGAAAACCCACATCGGAAATAGGGTTAATAAAATTTAGTCTTAATAAGAGGGAAAATGAAATTAAAAAGTAACTAACAATTTAGATTTTCTAATATTAGAACATTGGTGGAAATTAGAGACACATAATTGGAAAAAAAATCTAAATATTTATAGGGAGTGATTGAGGTCATCAAACACAAAAAAGTGTAATTTTGAGGGCCTCAAAGCCATCAATCTAAGATGATTTATAATTTTGTCGTTTCAACAAAACCTAAGGTATTAAGATAACAAATTTTTGGTTTAATATCCCTTAAATAATGATAAATAATTTATTTATTCATAGAATAATATATATATATATATATAAATACACACACTTAACAAGTAGAGTTCTATCCTTTAACTAATTTCTACCACATACACATATTTCACTCTAAATGATAATAGAACTCGAAAATAGTATATTTATCCTAAAATTATATGTTTCCAGAAATATTTAAGGTAGAAAAATAATTTATAATAACCAGGTACTTCTTATAGGCTAGTGGTAGGTCATAAAGCCATGTCGCACTTTGGTTGTGGGTTCGATTCATACAGCTTTATCTGACGCGTTGTGTTATCTCCCGACCTGCAGGTTGTCATTTTTCTAAAATGATATTATTATAACATTCCAAAAATAGTTTTAATAAATACTATCAAATGTTAAACTTAATCCATTCAAGCCATTATTTCTATCCAAAATAATTTTGTCCAAACCCATAGTCTAAAATTTACAAGGAAGGTAAACAAAATGAAAATCTCTTTTTCCACATAATAACATATGAATACTATAAGGACCCACCATAAAACATTACATAATAATGAATTAAATAAATAATTCACATTGAGGATCTTTTTAGGTTTAGATTATTAGAGAATTAGGACATAACTATTACATATCAAAAGATTACAAAGTTGACACTTCTACACAGTTTCCATTTTTTTAACAAAACATGAACTGTTGAAAAAAAGAGTCATGTATAGTTCCATGTTTAAGACAGCATGATTTTTCCTTGATCCCATCCCTGACCCTATTCTACATTATGTCCTGTGAAAAACATTTCAAAAACATGGGATGAGCATAAAAAGCTCAGTAAGGGATACACAAAGAAAGAAAACTGTATGTTTTTCAAAACAACAAGTAAATCATGAATACTTCATCATAAGTAATACTTTTCACCTTTATGAAGTAATTAATACTCTCAACTGGATAAAATATAATTTCGTACCCTTTTTTAGCCAAAATATTACCTTAAAACCCATATAAAGAACACATAACTTATAATGTTATCATGGGACATAAACATACATAGATGGAATAACCATACGGTCAACTTCCACACATATCACTAAATGGAATAGTCATACGGTCGACTTCCATACCTAATGCATTGGAGTTTATAATGTAACCACTCATCCTGGTATTCATGTCCCCACCTGTCATTTGATTTATCACGTAACCACCCGTCAAATTTCCAAGTACCATTATAAAATCATAAAACAAATATAATGGAAAGAAAACATTTCCACATTTCAATCACAGTATATCACATAAATATACTGACATAAATAATCCATTATAAAACCAGTTTCAATTCCAAAATACCCAAAAGAGTATATGGTATTTTTTTCTTTTAAAAATCATTACAGCTTGTTGAGGAAGCCAAAGATCAAATAATACCCGCGGTGGTGGAAAGGACATTGTCGCCGCATAAGTTAAAAAGAAACTTACAATTTTTCATTTAGTAAAATGATTCATAGAGAAAATATTCCTTTTGAATAAAAGTCAAATTCAAAGTGTTTTATACACTGTATAAAATAATGTTGTGTATAAAACAAAATATGAATCAATGAAAAGAGATTGAGACTAAGTCCCTTACAAAGTTGGTATCCTTAGATTACGGATAAATCCATTACAGAATTATATGTGACAAATAAAAATACACACAATATAAGTGGATGTTAAGTGTAAAAAAAAAGAGTCCATCCACAAATATTCATAGCACAACATAATCAAGAAGTAGAGGTTTAACCCAAAATAATAGAAATTGGGTTAAGAAGTTTCCTTACAGAAATTCGACAGCTTAATGGCGTAACATTAAAATTCAGAAAATGAGTTGATGAGAGATAAAAAGGGTTTATCATCACTTGGAAATAACATTTAGAGAAATAAGGTTATATAAGAACATATCCCAACATAAGAATATGTAAATTAAAATACCTAACAAAAAAGAAGTCTTTTTAAAAAGAGGAGGGTGAAAAAATCCCTTACCGATTTGGGTAACTTACGAAACGTACACCCCATGAGAGAAGGATCATACAATGAAGATGTAAATACCCATAAACAAGATTATATTACACAAATAGTATAATAATGGGCAGTACATACACCACACAAAAGTAAATACTGTCAAATGTAGCATGAATCTCACGGGAATAAAAAGTGAGATAAACACCCCTTACCTCGTTGTAATCAATCAAGTCATATGACCAAAAGATAATAACCACAAAATGAAATTCCTAAAAACATGAATATTAATAGAATAAATATAATATATATCAATTGGAAGTACACAATACACCACATTCCATAAAATAAGTGGCGACCAATGGAAATCTCATGGAATTAAAAGTGAGATAAGAACTCCCTTACGAAAATTCGGTAGATTAATAGCGCCACTTAAAAATTATTAAAATGAATTGATGAGAGTAAGATCTGGCCAATCATTATATAAAAATAAAAATTACATTATGGGGAATATAAAATAACATCCTCTAACATACGAACATGGAGCATAAATTAAATGACATAAAAGATAGTACTTGAAAAGAAAGAGAGAGGTATGATCCCTTACCTCAATTCCGACATGTATTTCTAGTTTCATTATATTACTGAATGATAAATTTTTTTCAATTTCTAATTTCGTAAGTATCAAATTTAAATTTTATTATTAAAATCATTTTACACTGTTATAATAATTAGTTAAATATGTGAGTTCATATCAGACGTTTTTGTCGATGTTCGGAACACGATACAAAAATGAACTTGTTTGAAAAGAATTGTCTGTGTAGTTAAAAGTAAATCATCTATAGAATAGTTTTAATGATTTAAATATCATATATATCCGGTATAAATTAATTTTATACTATTCCATAACATTTGGAGATAAAAATAAAATGTACCGTTCATGGAGACGGTAGGCCGTACGTACGCATGAACACTACTTTCATTTCTTTTTCATATTAATGGAATTAAAACTAAATGAGATATATATATATTATAATTATAGAATAATATATATGTTATATAGGTCACATAATTTCATTAATTTAATTCTTTATACATCCCATGTATTGCACGAACGAGTCACATCACTTGAGGGTGCGGTAGTCCACACTTCCTCGTATGAAATTATCACATTTTCACAACATGAAAAGCATAAAGGTATGTTTTAAATATAAAATAATGAAGAATATACGAAAAAATACCATATATATCATATATAAAATACAGTGACATTATAATAGACACCATGAGAGGTGGTAGGAGATAATTGAACAATCATCGTTTCGTGAGGCAGTAGTTCACCGTCCACAGAAACGGTATGTTCTTCAACAATTAAATGGTGGTGTGTGTAAGTGTAGCTCGAATAATAATAATAACAACATCCTAGTATATTTAAGATACTGGTTTTGTTACAAATGAAAATAATAAAAAGAGTTTAGGGGGTTGGAGAATCAAAATAAAACCAAAGGACATAAGAGAAGACATTACCTTTAAATCGGGTAACTCCCATTGTTTTGAACCAAAAAAGTTTTATAAAGATATTTATGCCTAAGGAAAGGATTCTAAGATGAATATAGGAATATGGAGAGATAATATGAGCAGTTTTTGGATGATCCATGGTCTAGAGAGGTGTGTGTAAGGGGGTTGAGTTGGGGGCCTTTATAAGAGGGAGGAGGGGCACTATTGGAAGGTCAGAAAATGTTACTTTATTATGAAATGCTTTTTGGATTTTAAAGGTCCAAAAATGATATATTTCGAGGAAAAGGTGATAAGGGTTTTCAATCCACCCATCCAATATGTTTTATACAAGTGTAAGTCTTTGATTTTACCTTATCTTTTTATTTTGTTTAAATCGTTCATTAATGAGGTATTCACTTCATCAACACAGTGTCATAAATAAATTTATTTATTTAATGTCTAACAATAATATAAAAAATACCATGATGTATGAAATATTTTTATATTTCTAATTACCATTTATATTCTAAGAGATTATTTATATAAACAAAAATAAAATTGTTTTACTTAGGTGATACATACTTTGGTTATACTTTCCTTTAAAAAAATACAATAAAATGTCACTATCACAATAAAGTGATTCCATGGGGTCCCAAAGTTTGTAAAAAGGCATACCATGGTCGGAAATGACTCAAAAATAGTCTTTGGACACATGTTGGGGTCATTTTATATTATTTTGATATTATTTTATAAACCTTAACTACTCGATTACTAATTAATCACAATAATTAAAGATAATTGACGTCGTTAATATTCATAATGTCCAAAAACAAAAGAGTATTAATTACATAATTTGGAAATTCTGATTCCAAATATGGAATCAATTTTATCAAATTCCAAACACAGAAATTTCAGTAATTATATTAAAAATAATTCCCTTTTTCCAAAACCAAAGACAGGTTTTTAAAAAGTAAAATCTATCAAAGGATTGATTTGTTTTTATATCCAATTTAAAAGTTAAATTACATACAATGACAAATATTTTATTAAATGATAAAAATATAATTCAATTACACTTTAAAACCAATTAAAAGTACAACCTACCTATATAATTAATTTAGACGAAAAAGCAGTTTTAAAGTAAAATGCTGTATTTTTCACTATTCATTAAAAATGAACATTTGTCAGAAAAATACCAAAAATTTATCCAAAGTAAATTTGATATTCCAAATTCAGAAATGAATTCAATTTTTCCAAATTCAAAACATATAATTTTCATTAATTAATTTTATAATTAATTCACATTGTCAAAACAAATAGCGTGTTTTTATGAAACAGTAACTATCAAAAGATTGACACTTGTTTATGTCGAATTTCAAAGTGAAATTATTTATAATGTCCACCATTGGATTAAATGGTAAAAATATATTCTAATTGAACTTTAAAATCAATTAAAAAGATAATATAAACAAAAAAATAAATTAGATTAAAAAGGAGTTTGGAATTAAAATATAACATCATTCACTATTCATTAAAAATGAACTTTATCGAAAAAATACCAAAAACATACAGAATGTAAATTTTGATGTTCTGATTCTAAAGAAGGATTTTATTTTGTCAAATATAATATATAAAATTTTCAAAGGTGGATTTAAAAAGGGTTCTTCATCAAAAGGCAGTTAATCGACCTTTTAAAGTATATTCAAATATTTACGATTAAAATTGGATTCATTCGCATTTTAAGCCTCTAACATTTATTGGATAAATGTAAAAAAATTACAAACATATATAAAATTATTTTAGTTAGTTTTTTTCATTCCTTCCATTACAACAGCAAGGTGTTAACTACCATTTTAAATAATATTATTTTAGTATTAGTGCGCAACGTAAGATTTCAAAGAAACTCGTTGTTCCGTATTGGGTACACCATCGGGTATAGCATTCCCTTTAAAGTAATATTAAAATTTTATTCAAAAGTATTGATAAATATGAGAATTTCATATTATTTATTTACCCAGGATATTACATCCTTCCCCCCTTTTGGGAATTGCGTCCTCACAATTTTAATATTGAGCTCGAAAACATCATTGAAAGCCCCACATCAGAAAATGAGTAAATTAAACTATCACTTTAAAAGAAAGAAAGAAAAGTAAAAAGGTCACCCGAGACAAAAGATACTAGGGTTTTAGAAAAACATGTATATAGAGGAGAAAACAAACCATCATGTTCTGATGGAGAGTGATGGAACAAATATGTCTAGGAGAAAGATAACCACTAGAAAATCACAAACTTGTGATGGGTTAAACGGAATTTGATTCCCCAATAGGAAATGATAATAGAAAACATTTTTGTTTTAAGTTACTTTTCATTGAGGAATTTATTTATGAGCTTAACTAAAACATAAGGAAACAAACATACTTGTCGTGTAGACATTCATCTCTTACTATATTTCTTACAGAAACCCATATTTTCTCCAAAATATGAGTATTTATTATGACTTGTTCACATTACGAGCGCTATAATAATATTCTAAAGAATCACCTAATCCATAAAAGAGAACTATATATTTCCATGTCTTTAGACCATAACCAAAACCAAAATTGTTTGTATAGGATCAGATAATCACAAGAAAAAAATATAATCTTTTACAAAAATAGAAAATACTCTTAATCTCCAAAATTTGTCAAACAACCCAAAGTTCAACATAGACCATTCAATACAAAATTTCCCATAATATTCTTCAAAAAAATAAACCAAACAATGATTTAAACCCAAATCTCTTAATGATTTAATCACATAGTCTTCCAAGGTAAATCTTAACATTTATCTCTAAATAACATCAATTACTCTTAAAGTCTCATACTTAGAAGTATTTAACCTAATCACATAACTTCCATGAGAGGTTAATAATTTACATAGATAACCTAAAAGAAACTTATTCTCGATTCATAATATCATCTAACTAAAACGAATTAGGCATACTAACTAGGGACTTCACATAGTCGAGTGGTAGGCGATAAATGTCAGTCACACTTTGGGTGTGGGTTCGATTCCTGCAGCATCGTCCGAGGCAACGGGTTGTCACACGGTCTACGTGTTTTCCATTTTCCAACAAAATATATAATTCATAAAACATTCCCCAAAAAGAGATAAAATCATCAAAAATAACTATAACATAATTAACTTCAAGATTATCTCTTGCCTTTCATTTTCCATCATAACATATAGTAACCCATTTCACCTCAAAAGTAAGGATCATATAAACCCTAATGGTTACCTTTATAATTATTACCTAAACTTCCACATCTTGTTGGTTCTCTCGTACAAGATGCATTAGAAAACTAACCAAGTTTCAAGTGGTTAATCATGACTCCTGATAGTTGGTTGAGAATAACCACAAGAGTTCTCATTATAGCTCCAATATCATTTAGTTGTTTTTTCAGAAAACTGTCACAGTTTTCTTCACATACACTATTTCTTTGGTACCTGCTAGATCCATCCGTTTACTAAAACCAAAATGTCAGTGTGAGTATATCAACAAATTCATCATGTACTAAATAGGAAGATAAACACTCATAACAATGACTCCATCTAATATAATAACCATTGTGGTTATACACAACTTGTCACTTATACTTAAACAACACTCTAACCAATAATGTTATCTAAAACGACCTCTGATACCAACTATAAGGACCCACCTTAAAACATTACATAATCATGAAATAAATGAATAATTCACATTGAGGATCTTTTCAAGTTTAGAGTTTTATAGAATTAGAATATAACTATAACATCTCAAAAGATTACAAAGTAGACACTTCGACACACATTCCATCTTTTTTACAAAACATGAACATTTGAAAAAAGGGTCATGTCTAGTTCCATGTTTTAGACATCATGAATTTTCCGTGATCCCATATTTGACCCTGTTCCACATTATGTCCTCTGAAAAACATTTCAGAAACTTGGGATGATCATAAAAAGCTCAGTAAGGGATACACAAAGAAAGAAAACTGTTAGTTTTTCAAAACAAAAATTAAATCATGAATACCTCATCATAAGTAATACTTTTCACCTTTATGATGTAGAAAAATACTCTCCACTGAATAAAAGATAATTTCTTACCCTTTTATAACCAAATGATTACCATAAATCCCATATAAAGAACACATAACATATAAAGGTAACTTGGGACATAAACATACTTAAATGGAATAACCATACGGTCGACATCCACACATATCACTAAATGGAATAGCCATATGACTGACTTTCATACCCAATGCAATTGAGGTTATAATGTAACCACCCATACTGGTATTCACGGAACCACCCATCATTTGGTTTATCACATAACCACCCATCAAAAATCCAAGTACCATTATAAAAGCATAAAACAAATATGAAGGAAAGAAAACATTTCCACATTTCAATCACAATATATCACTTAAATATATTGAAATAACAAATCCATTATCAAAACCATTTTCAATACCAAAATACATAAAAGTTTATATGTTATTTATTTTCTTTTAAAAATCATTACATCTTGTTGAGGAATCCAAATATCAAATAATATTCGCAGCGGCGGAAAGGTCATTGTCACCGCGTACGTTAAAAAGAAACATAATTTTTGTCATTCAGTAAAACTGATCGTAGATAAAAGATTCCTTTTGAATAAAATTAAGTTTCAAAGTGGTTTATACACTGTATACAACAAAGTTGTGTGTAAAAAAAATATGCATCAACTAAAAGAGATTGATACGAGGTCCCTTACAAAGTAGGTATCCTTAGATTAAGGATAAATCCATTACAAAATTATGTGTGACAAATATAAATACAACCAATATAAGAATATGTTAAGTGTAAAATAATCAGAGGTCATCCACACATATTCATAACACAACATATTCAATAAGTTGAGGTTTAACCCAAAGAATTGAAATTGGGTTAAGAAGTTCCCTTACAGAAATTCGACAGCCTAACGCGGTCACTTTAAAATTTAAAAAATTAGTTGATGAGAGATAAAAAGGGTATCTCATCACTTATACATAACATTTACAACAATATGGTTATACAAGAACATATCCCAAAATAGTAAGATGTAAATTAAAAGTCCTAACAAACAGAAGTCTTTTTAAAAAGAGGATGGTGAAAGGTTCCCTTACCGATTTGGGTAACTTTCGAAACGTACACCCCATGAATGAAGGGTCATACAATGAAGATTTAAATACCCATAAATGAGAGTATATTAAAAAAAATTATAGAATAATTTTCAGTACATACACAACACAAAAGAAAATAGTGTAAAATGTAGCATGAATCTCACGAGAATAAAAAGTGCGATAAAAACCTCTTACCTCGTTGTATTCAATCGATTCGTATGACCAAAAGATAAAGACCACCAATTTAATTTCAGAACAACATGAATATAAGTATAATAATGATAATATATATCAATTGACAGTACGCAATACACCATATTCCATAAATAAGTGGCGAGCAATGGAAATATCATGGAATTAAAAGTGAGATAAGAAACCCCTTATGAAAATTCGGCTGCCAAACGACGCCACTTAAAAATTCTTAAAATTAATTGATTAGAGTAAGCAGGGGTCTCTCATCAAAGGAAAATAATAATTACAGTATGGTGAATATAAAAGAACATCCTCCAATATAAGAACATTAAGCATAAAATTAATGACATAAAAGAGTGTACTTGAAAAGAATGAGAGCGGTATGATCCCCTACCTCAAATATGACTTGTCTTGTTCGTTTCCTTATAATGATGAATAATAAACTTTTGTCAATTTATAATTCCATAAGGACCTCCTTTAAATTTTATTATTCAATTAATATTATAATGTTATAATAATTAGTTAAATATGTGAGTTCATATCATACGTTTTTGTCGATGTTCGATTCATGAGTTAAAAATGAACTTGTTTTGAAAGAATTGTCTATGTAGCTATAAGTACATCATATCCAGAATAGTATTAATGATTTAAATATCATATATATCCCGTATAAATTAATTTTATACTATTTCATAACATTTGTAGACAAAAATGAAATGCACCATTCATGGAGACGGTATGCCGTACGTATGCATGAACACTACTTTCATTTCTTTGACATATTAATGGAATTAAAACTAAATGAAAGAGATAAATATATTATAATTACATTATAATATATATGTTATATAGGTAACATAATTTCATTAATTTCATTCTTTATACATTCCATGTATTGCATGAACGAGTCACATCACTTGAGGGGGCGGTAGTCCACACTTCCTCATATGAAATTATCGCATTTCCACAACATGCAAAGCATAAAGGTGTGTTTTAAATAAAAAATACAGAATCATATAGAGAATATAAATACCACATATATCATATATATATATAATATAGTGACATCATAATTTCCACCATGAGAGGTGGTAGGAGTTAATTGAACAATCATTGTTTCGTGAGGCCGTAGTTCGTCTTCCATAGAAACAGTATGTTCTTCACCCATTAGATGGAGGTGTGGGTAAGTGTAGCTTGAATAATTTTCATTACAACATCCTAGTATATTAAATATACATGTTTTGTTACAAATTATAGGTATATATATAGTTTAGTGGGTTGGAGAAGCAAAATAAAAAAAGGACGTAAGAGAGAAAATTACCTTTAAATCGGGTAACTCAACTTATTTTGAACAAAAAGGGTTTCTCGAAGAGCTTTCTGCCTAAGATGAGGCTTCTAGAATTAATAGAGGGATGTGGAGAGATAATATAAGAAGGGTATGGACTAGCCAATGGATTTAGATGTATGTGTAAGGAGTTATAGGTTGTGGGATTTTATAAGAGGGTGGAGGGGCACTCTTGGAAGGTCATGAAATGATACTTTATTATGAAATGATTTTCGGATTTTAAAGGTCCCAAAATGATATATTTCGAGGATAAGGTGATAAGGGTTTAACATAAACCCATAAAATAGTTTTTAGACAAGTTTATGTCTTAGATTATAACTTATAGTTTAATTTTATTTAAATCGTTCATTAATGAGGTAATCACTACATCATCATGGTGTCGTAAATAAATTTATTTATTTAATGTCTAAAAATTATAAAAAAAAATAACATGATGTGGGAAATATTTTTAGATTTACAATGACTATTTATAGTCTAATATATAATCTATATAAACAAAACTAAAATTGTTTTACTTAGGTGATACATACTTTTGTTATACATTCCTTTAAAAAATATATAATAAAGGGTCACTATCACACTAATGTGATTCCATGGGGTCCCAAAGATTGGCATAAGGAATCCCATGGTCGTAAATGACTGAAATAAATTATTTTGACACATGTTTTGGTCGTTTTATATATTTGTATATTATTTTATTACCCTTAACTACCCGATTACTAATTAATCACGATATTTAAAGATAATTGACGTCGTTATTATTCATAATGTCACAAAATAAAAGAGTCTTAATTACATAATTTGGAAGTTATGATTTCAAATATGGAATCCATTTTATCAAATTCCTAACACAGAAATTGCAGTAATTATTTTAAAAATAATTCTCTTTTCCCAAAACCAAAGACATGATTTTTAAGAATTAAAATCTATCAAAATATTGATTTGTTTTTATATCCAATTTAAAATTGAAAATACATCCAATGACCAACATTGTATTAAATGATAAAAATATAATTCAATTACACTAAAAACCAAATTAAAAGGAAAACCTAACTATATAATTAAATTAGACAAAAAAGCAGTTTTGAAGTAAAATGTAGTATCTTTCACTATTCATTAAAAATGAATATTTTTCAGAAAAATACCAAACATTTATCCAAAGTAAATTTGATATTCCAAATTAAAAAATGATTTTAGTTTTACGAATGTCAAAAAATAGAAGTTTCGTTAATTAATTTTATAATTAATTCCCACTGTCAAGACAATTAGTGTGTTTTTATGAAACAATATCTATCATAATATTTACACTTGTTTATATCCAATTTCAAAGTGAAATTAATTATAATGTCCACCATTGGATTAAATGGTAAAAATATATTCTAATTTAACTTTAAAACCAATTAAAAATATAATCTAACAATAAAAATAAATTAGATTAAAATGATGTTTTGAATTAAAATACAACATTATTCACTATTCATTAAAAAATGAACTTTATTTGAAAAATACCAAAAACATACAAAAAGTAAATTTTGATGTCCTAATTCTAAAGAAGGATTTCATTTTTTCAAATATTACATATATAATTGTCAAAAAGTGGATTTAAAAAGGGTTCTCCATCAAAAGGTTCTTAATCGACTTTTTAAATAATATTAGAATATTTACGCTTAAAATTGGATTCATTCGCATATTAAGCCTCTAACATTTATTGGATAAAAGTAAAAATATTTGAAAAACATATATAATCATTTTTTATTTAGTTCTTTTCATTCCTTCCATTACAAAGGCTAGGTGTTAACTACCATTTATAATAATATAATTTTATTATTAGTGTGCAATGTAATATTTCAAAGAAATATCATTGTTGCGTATTGGGTATGACATCGAACATAGCATTACCTTTAAAGTAATATTAAGATTTTATTCACAAAAATTGATAAATATGAGAATTTCATATTCTTTATTTACCTGGGATGTTACAAATACATTGTTCCTGTATTCTTTTAAAACATGTTAACACCATGAATTACTATAAAAACTTATTGATTACACTCATTCGCCCTTATTCCTTATAGAATACTCGATATATTCTTTATATCCATTTTGTTGATATTCCAAAAATTATGGAATAAACAAGCCTTTAATCAGTTCTAAGGTTGGTAAGAATATCCAATATAATTTATCCATATCTTATTCCAAAATCAATACCTCAGTACCTAGACCATATTAAAGTTTTGACATTCCTTCAACCATATATTTTCCAAGAACATTTACTTGCCACTGAGATAGTTTTCATGGTTCCACTAATTTAATTTTCATAACTAAATAGTACTGCAATACAATCCTTATATACTCTATTATTCTTATAACATGTACATCATTAATTCAATACTGAAATGACACAATACATTAATAAAAACATAAGAACTCTTAATCATTCATCTTCATCTTCGGTAGTATCAATACTTGATTATTACCTAATAGAATAATTTAGGGTATACTCTGATGATCTGGACATTGATTCTCATAGTGCCCCAACTCCTTGTAGATGAAGCACTGTACATTTGAAACCTTTTTCTCAACCTTACAATCACGTACTTGGTGTCCTTTTTTCCACACTTATAAAAAAATCCCATTACCTTTAAGTATTTACTAAGGTGATTCTTTCCACAGTTATCACATATAGGAAAATCATTCTTTCCATTATTCCCTTTATCCTTATTTATCTCTACCATATTTTTCTTCTCTAGTTTCCCTTAAAAACCATAGGACTATGAAAATTCAATACTTATCTTATTAACACTTGATACTATTTCTTCATATGATGATAATATGTGGGAGGCTATTTCCTTTCTAAATGTTAGCTTAAAACCATGAAAGATATGATCCTTCTTACTCATTAGATCATGTGTATTGCTGGAGGTCTCATTCCATATAATGGGCGGAATTTATAATCAATGGAATGCACTAGGTTTCTTTATTAATCACAATGCATAATTCCAAACTTGTAAAATATTTAACATAAATTGGACAATTCATGGATATAATAAATAATCATCAAAATGTTTTCTTTGAGGAGGTATAAACTCATAAACCCTTCATAGTGGTTTGTAAATAAAACAAGAATTATCATAATAATATCCCCTTTGAGTGTTGTAACCAAGAGTGCAGCAAGTCCCATTGTCATGAAACAGTTCTCATTCGAGTCTAGATCAAAGCGGTGTTTTCGGGTTTTCCCCTAGGTACATCTGTGCCAGAGCCGCCTCTACCTACTCGTATCCTGACAGGGATGTATTGCTTGGAAGACACACAAAATATCTACATTACAAAAATTCTAGGAAGTTCATCTATAATAATCCTCAATGTCTGTCTTAGGGAAGTGTTTTGTAATCGGAGTTTTTCTAAATAATGTTTCTAATGCTATTGCTAAAATTTTTATGATACCGACTGTAAAAATACGACCCTAGAAGCCTAGAGTAGGTGCATTATTTTAATACATTTTCATGATTACAAGGAATCATGCCCTGAAGAACCGATCTATTTAACATCCTTGGAAAATAGATTACATAAACGAATGATACATTAATATATAAAATAACTAACAACAAAATAACATTGTCCCTTTTTGAACACATTCATATCCCTTATCCTATCCCTACAGGTCAACCATAACATACATCTTCAATACTTGGAAAAATAGAACATAGAACGAGACAAGATCATATGCTCAGTATGGATAACAATGTAGTCGAAACATTCATAAATGTGCATAATCCTTTAAGGCAATGTATAAGAAAAAAAACCTTTTAAACATGAAATTCAACATAACATGGAAAAGATAAAATCAAATAATGCCATTTACTTATTCAGATGGATATTCTAATAGTCAAATAATCACATTAAATATCAATAGCCACATTCCTAATGATGGAATGCATAATTCTAGACTTTATATTTTGTATCAAGGCCTCATTCTAGGACCTAGGGGATAACTATAACCAAACCCCAACCTGGACGGCCTCTATAACCAGACTCCAACATAGAGAGCCTTTGTAATCAGACTCCAACCCGGAGAGCCTCTATAAGAGAACTCCATCCCGGAGGGTCTTCTGTAACTGAACCCCAACCCCGAGGACTTACTTTTACCAGTCCCCAACCCAGTACATACTAGTCCAACACATTCATCTTATGAAGATATTGAAATATAACATAAACATTTGTATTAAAAGTATCATATGAAATGTCAATACATTGAACATAAACCCTGAATGACATAAAAATAACTCATCCTCTGTCAAACATAACACAAAACCTTAAATACAATATAGATTATTTTTATCATAATAAATCAATTTCAAACAAGTGTAATGTTTATCAAAGGATTTAGACATAGATAGGATCAAAACTCTTTGAGAGAAATATCTCTTTCTATTTTGAAATCATTTAAGAGTAAAAAAATTACAAAGGAAAAAATTATTTTGAATGTATTATTATAATTTTGGAAGGAATGCTTCGATGATGTTATAACGGCGGAAAATAGACACACATTACAAATAAGGTAAAAAACATTCTTACCTTAATTTTGTCGAAGAGGCCAAAAATTACCTTATTTGGAAAACAATAGAAAGATTGTATTAAAAAACATATAAGGTCAAATAGGGTTTTAAATGAATTTAACCCATTGTAATTTAAATAGTAAAAATGTTTTGAAATACATTTTTTTGAAAACACGGATGTTGATGATAAAGAGGTCCCTATAGATAATTACATATAAACAACCTCAGATAATGAAGAGATTGTAGAATTAACCCTTAAATTACACATTCTATTAGTAGAGGGTACGATTAACCTCATGTATAAAGACCATATTATGTTATTAAATTATACCAAAACAATATTAATATTTATGATATCATATATGATTCATTTATGACTTTATACAACCCATTTAATAAAAATTTCCGTGTCAAATTAACATTTCGGTTAATAATCTCTTTCTATATCGTACGTGTTTTAACATGTTACTCTTGATTATATCACTTAGATCATGATTTAAATACATCTAGAATATATAACATGATTTATAATTAATATATATTTATAATATAAATATGTATAGTATTCATATATATGAAATTGAAAAAACCAGTTATGGATAATGTAGGTCGTATGTACGCATAAACGTTGTTTCCATTTTCATATCATTTCGAACGGAACTAATTGAATAAAATATTTGTAACTACATATATATATATATATCTCTACTATAGTTTTGTTATGTCATATATTTCATACTTATTAATTTTATATATTTTATAATTATCGTTGAATGGTGAACGTTGTAATGAATCTCATCGCGCTGTGGAGACGATAATCTGTACGTACGCACAAGCGACAATATCTTTATCTTGATTGTGAAATCATATGTAATTGGATGATATATCATATATAAAAAATATTTAACATGTTATATTTATTATTTACATCATTTATACTCATTATTATATCCATCCAGATAATGCACTGTTTGAATAACAAACTACACCATGACGTGGAGACGGTAATCCGTACTAACGCTCGTATAGTGACTTTTTCATTTATAGGATGAATAAAATAGTGGATATGTTCATACTGTTTTTATAATAACATTTCAGTATATATAATATACTGGATTATTTATTTTAGAATGGAAATGACAAAGATATAAGAAGTGGATGAAGAAAAGAATTTCAAAGAGATGATGAAATATTTACCTCTTCTTCGGGTTCTTCCTATTGATTTGATAAAAAGGGATCCATAGGTTGGCCTTTTTACCAATTTAAGTCCTCTAGGATGAAGGGAAAAAATTTGGGGGATATTTGGGTCAGGTATGGTGGATGCAAAAGGCTTTGGCAGTATGAAATTAAGAGTAGGGAATCTTTCCTTTTATAAGAGAGGTGACTGTCACTTTAGGAAAAGCTTGAGATATTATTTTATAATAAAATACTTTAAGGTTTATAATGGATCAAAAATATGTTATATAAAATATAAGTTTTATATGGTTCGAAATACTCTCAACCAATAGGTTTTAGATAGGTTTAGGTCATCATATTTACCTCATCTTTTAGATTTAACTCTTAGTTAAATAGTTTTACATTACCATGTCTCTGTGTATTTTTATATTATATAGTTAATAAACTAACTATAAACTACCAAGAGAACCCCAATCAGTTCATTAATGACATATATAATATTATTAAGTCCATTATGATGAAAATTATATTTTTATATATGTTATATAAACCAATAATATAGTATTGGTTTTAAAAAACTCAATTATGTCAATTTTGACATTATTTGTTATTTTGTTTTTTTTATGTCATAACTACTTGATTACATTCTACAAGATACATTGAATCAACCCTAACATTTCATATTCACCTAAAAATTTCTTGGATGTCATAATACCATTAACTTTTTATTTATTTTAATATTTATAATACCATTTATTTGATTCTTTCATTAATAAGGTAATTACTACATCATCATTGTGTCATAAATAAAATAAATTATTTAATTTCTAAATTTTTTAAATAAAATACCGTTGTTTAGGAAATATTTCTATATTTATAATTAATATTTATAGTTGAATTTATATTATGTTTAACCATATATTAAAAATGGTTTAGTTTTTAATCATTGAATTTAACACTTTTAACTCTTCTTTAAATAAAATAATAATAACTGTCCTATTATAATCCAAATGGACCTAAAGAATCGTATTTTATTATTAAGGTTGTTTTTGGTCGAAATACACATATCCAATAGTATTAGGACTTCTGTTAGGTAAATTATGATATCATTTTTACCCTTAATTACCATATTTACTTTTAACTATGGTAAATAAAAGTCAAAAGTTACAGTTCACCAAAAATTATATTCATTTTATTGAACTAAATTTTACTTACTGATATCAACAGTTTCTGTCATATTATTTAAATTCATCTCACAGAAGCGGTAAAATTAAGATTTATGCAAATTTGCAAATGCTCTTAGGAGGTGGGTAAAAGGCAGTAAAATGTTCAATAAAATGTTTTTATATATAATCACATTATAAAATGACCCCAATTAATTACATTGAACTTATATAGGTATTATATATCTATTTTGAACAAAAATAAATTAAAATAAAATAAATATTTATTTAAATAAAAAGTCTGTTTTAAACTATAGCTATGTGTTTTTCACTATTCATCAAAAAATTGAATGTTTTTAGAGAAATACAAAAAATTTAACCTAAAATAATTTTGTTATTCCAAATTCAAAAATAAATTCCATTTCAACAATTTAAACACATAGATGTTGCGATTATTAATTTAAAATAAATTCTCTTTGTTAAAACCAAATAGTGGGTTTTTTAAAAAAGGTAAAAACTATAAAAAATTCACATGTGTTCTTGTTAAATTTAAATATAAAATTAATTATAATGACCTAAATTGTATTAAATGATTTAAATATCATCTAATTATATTTCTATAATGGCCCAGAACTCTTCAGTCCATTCCTTTTTGAAATGTGGTTCTAGTGGTGTGTCAGGAGGTTAAGGTGACTTGGGGGTGCGTTTGGGTGGAATTTTAAGGAATGCTAAAGGGCAATAGCTTTCACACGGTTGGCGCACAATTTGGATAAACATTGCGGCCAAACCCTGCAAGGTTGGTGTTGGAGGTAGTGGCTAACGTAGGGTTAGTGCACGGTTTGGATAACCGTGGAGACTAACCGTGCAAGGAGTGTTTGGCGAGGGAGAAGCTAATGCACGGTTAGCGCACAGTTTGTTAAAATATGCAGACTAACTGTGCGGGCACTTAATGTTAGATCCTAAAATTATCGATCTGAACTCATTTTCTTATAAATGGTTTGTGTAATCTTCTAAGCAGTTATAACTCAGGATTACCCTTCCTTGGAGGTATAAGAACCTCTCCCAAGTGTTTTGGAGGCAATCCGAAGGCTTTTCATGGCGAATCGAAGTCGGTTTCTTGAGGTATGTGATCGTTCTTCCTTGATTTCATAGATCTACTTAGATATACTCTTCCTCTTCTCTCGGTTTCTTAGATTTATGCCCTTTATGGCTAGATCTAAGCGTGTGTATATCAAATATGATGAGCATTTGTATTTGTTGTGTTAGGAGAGGATATCTAAGGAGGATTCATTGAGAATTGACCCGGTTTCGTGATCTTTCTTTAACCGTCATGGATTCGTCAAAAACCTTTGAGGTAGGGATCTTACCTTCGTCTCTCTCTCTCACTTTTGGGCATCATGTGGGGTGGGTATCCTCTTGTTTTATAAGATATGATTGAACTGGTAAATAAAGATATTGACTAGTTAAAGAACGGGTTTGGGGATATTTTTGTTGGTATTGATGTTTTATTTCAATCAATGCTTCACCTTTTATTATGTTTTGAATTGAATGGGCTTATTCCTACGGATAATCACGGTCGTTGAGGGCCTTTTCTTGTGCCATTAGATGTTTCCATGTTTATGTGGATTGTTTTGTGGATGGATTTCATATAATGTTGAAAATGGTTATTCAAGTAAAGTTGGATGATTAAATGTATACCTGGAACCCTTGTATGATCATCAAATTAAATTAAATGAAGGAATGAATTTTGTGGGTGCTGGTTGGGGTTTAATTTTGTGAAGGGGTGTTTCGTGGGTTGTTGTGGAATGGGTGAGCATCGGGGATGTGGTTGGCTTGGTTGTGGGTTGGCGTGTATCATATGGTTGTGATGGGAAGCGGAGCTGCGATGAATGGTATCGAAGGGATAATGATGTGGTAAGGGTATTATTTCCTAGGTGTTTCTAGTTCTAGTGGTTGGAAGCAGGGATGTAAGGATGGGTTGTGCATATGAATAAAAGTGGAAGAGTTAACTAATGAACTGTGGGGAATGGTAGTTGATTAAATATGGAAAATCAATGTAATTGATTGGATGATAAAAGAAAATAGTTTTGTGTTGCTTGTGTTTTCCCAAACCATATTTGTGGTTTTCATGGATATGTTTTATTAACGTTTGATCTGGTTTGGTTGTTGTTAGTTGCTTGGTAGTTAAGGAACTAATAAACTAAAACTATTGAAACATGAAATTCCTAATGGGGTTTGGGGCTATTCATTATGTGCATACTTTCGTGGTAGCAGTGCCGAGGCATGTGCTCAGATCTTTTGTTTAGAAGCCTTTGGATGGGATGAGTGGTTGATATAATTATATAAATCAGTACGTTTAATGTTTCTTTACGCACCCCACCCACGTTGTGCTCCATGTGCCGAACACCCGTGGGATGGGGGGTGAGATTCCCAATCATCAAAAGCATGGCTTGTTACTGTTCTTCCATGTTATACCTCTTCCAGGTTCTATAGCTCAATATCCTTCGGGCAGGTTACGACAGATGTTTCCCAAGAGTCTTTGGGATGAGGATGTGATATGTTCTCAGGTTCCTTCAGGATGAGATGTGGTTATGGCCGAAGATTGAGTGACGGCGGAATGCGGGATGAGATGTGGTTATAACCGGTGATTGTGTGACGGCGGGATACTATGAACTTCATATAGCCAAGTTGCGGCACTAGCTCGAGCTTCGTATGGCCAGGTTGCGACATTAGCTCATGAAGATGGGAAAGCATCATAGCGTTAGGTGTGAGGGCTTGAGCAGTATTCAGTGGGAAGGTGGTGCGGGGTACCCATACTTTGATAATATTACTATACTACTCTTTTGACTGGCAATATTTAGTGAGTTCGGCATGCAATGTTGGGTGGATAGATTCATTGTGAGGATTTGGATCCTTATGTTTTCTCATGGGGAATTAGGATTTCTATGCACCTGTGCATGAGAGCTTTAGGTTTCCCTACTGAGTATACTTGTATGCTCACCCTACGTTTACATTTAGGTTTTAAGGAGGACTCTAGGGACCATGTGGGAAATTTCTAGTTGGGTGTTGGAGTTTCGCTGATTGAAATTTTTTCTTTCCTTTCATGGTATTGTTATTTGGAGCTTTTCTTGTACTTGTACTTTTGTTTCAGTATTGTATAAAACATGCATTTGGTCTTGGTTTTGGGTTTATTTTCATTTACATGTTCTTTTTTGTTTTGCTGTTTGACTCATCCTATTTCCCGATATTAATTAATAAAAAGGGTAATTCCTCCCATAATTGTGAAAACTTATACCCTTGGTGCTAGTCGCTACTCAGGGGGCCTACTAGAGGTGGGACTCGGGGGGTCATTATCTCCCTTTCACTATTTCCAGCCCAAGAGGGGCATCTTTTGTGGGAGGGGGTCATGACAGAATGGTATCATAGGATGGGGGTTGAGAGATAGGATGGAGTCTGGAGTTAGGCACAGTGATAATTGCATGGGATAATAGAGAAATAGTGTCTACTGATCTTGGAGCGTGAAATAAGAGAGGGAAGACCCACTAGGACACGGGATTTTATGGCCCCCCCGTGATACGATGCAAGGAATCTGGACATATCGAACGACTAAGTGAGGTTGCACTTATTGCATGATAGAGACCCCAACAAATGTAAATGAATCATTATGACTTGTTTTCATGTGTTTCTAGGGTATTTTGGGGATTTCAAATGAATAAGAAGTCTAAGAAAATTTAATAACAATATTATACACTACCTGGGCTTAGGAATTTTTTATTTACCTTGCATCTATGGAACCTGGGAGACGACCACAAGTAGTGTGGCAGATCGAGGCCCAGGAGGTTGACTTGGCTGATCAACAAAGGGATGACCAAGATGAGGAGGACGATCAGTGGCAGAAGAAGCTTCGAGCCTTTCAGCAAAAGACTCTTGGGAATTACGAGGGCAGCATCTCAGACATGGAGATAGAGACCTGGCTAGAAAAAATAGTGATAGCTTTCAGCTTATTCTAGGCTCCGTTGGAGTATTGGGTTCCCCTAGCAGTAAGCCAGATGGGTGGAGTAGCATGTTTGTGGGGGACACTTTATCTTGGGGAGAAGTGGGAGGCTGAGGTCACGTGGACTGACATCGAGAAGGAGTTTCAGGCGTAATTCCTCTCTTTCACGATGAAGGCTGAGAATAGGCAGGAACTACTGTACCTCCAGCAAGGGATTATGTCAGTGAGGGAGTTGGGGATCAAGTTCAAATATCTCCTTCGCTTTGCTCCCGACCTCTTTCTGGATGAGGAGTATCGGGCGAGACATTTGGAGGAAGCACTTTGGCCTTCTCTCTAGTATGATGTTACACCATTCACCCTACCGACGTACGTGGAGGTCCAGAAGAAGGCTGAAGTGGTGGAAAGGATGTACACTCTAGGAGGTGTTTTGTGAGTATAAATCCAGTTGGGCACGTCAGAGAGGAAATTCGTCAACAGCAGGCCTCCAGCATCAAAGCCCTCTAGGTTCCGACCAGTAGGGAGCAGGCCTCAACAGTTTCAGTTCCAATCTCCAGGTCCTTGCCCATTTCCTTCGAGCCCGGGACCGAGGTGTTTCATCTGTGGCAGCCGTGGCTGCCATCAGAACAAGTGCCCAGACCATGTACAATATAGTGGAGGTGGACCATTACAGCACCCGCCTCAGCCACAACAGTTTCCAGCCATGCCCTTCCAGCAGCTGTAGCAGGGGTTTCGATCTCCCGCTCCTCTGAGGGATGACGTTGTAGGAGGAGGCCGACATCAGGGCACTCTTCAAGGACCTCAACCAGGGCGTGGTTGGGGGGGGGTGGCCAACGACCGAGAGGAAGAGGAACTGGGCGTGCGAAGATGCACACCGCAATGGAAACAGTTCCAATAGGGCCAGAAGTCGTTCGAGGTACAATCAGCTTGTTTAGTACCCTTTCTTATTCCTTGTTTGATTCAGGAGATTCGCACTCCTTTGTTGCGCCCAATCTAGCTTGTGTCTTGGGCCTAGAGATAGAGACGCTTTCTGTACCCTGGGTTTATAGTACGACAGTTGAAGGTCAGACCATCTTGTCTCGTGTTTTCCGGGTATGTAGGTTGATGTTGGGGCCACACCAATCCAGTGGAGATCTCCTTTTACTGCAAATTCATCCATACAACGTCATTCAAGGAAATGACTAGCTGTTCTCAGTGTGTGTCGTCATTTATTGTTTCCGAAGAAGGGTTGTGTTTTTTGACATGGACGGCTGACATGTGACTTTCATCGGTGGGCGGGGTTATCAGGAAGATAACCGGAAAGTGGATAACCTCCTTTCCTTGTTAGTTGAACTGTCAGTGGAGTTGGAAAATATAGAAATGGTGGAAGTCTAGGGGATATTCGGTGAGTTTATGGATGTATACCTTGAAGAGGTGGCAACCCTACCCCCTCGACGTGAGGTTGAGTTTAGGATATACTTGCAACCTGGTGCCCATCCGATTTCGATGGCTCCCTACCAGATGGAACCTACTGAGTTGCGGGAGATGTGGATTCAGATTGACGATCTGATGAATAAGGGTTTTGTTCAAACAAGTGTGTCACATTAGGGTGCTCCTGTCTTATCTGCAAAGAAAGCAGATGGTGGTATCAGGCTGTGCATAGACTACTGGAGACTGAAGCAGGTTACGATCATGAACTGTTACCCCCTACCGAGGATAGACGATCTCTTTGACCAGCTAAAGGGAGAAGGTTGGTTCTCTAAGATCGATATACGGTCTTTATATCACAAGTTGAGGGTGAAGGAGGATGAAATCTTGAATAATGCCTTCATATGTAGTTATGGGCACTTTGAGTTTGTAGTCATGCCGTTCGGTGTTACAAATGCATCAACTGTGTTCCTGGGACTCATGAACTCCGTCTTTTGGGAATACCTGGATAGGTTCGTAGTTGTGTTTATTGAAGACATTCTTATCAACAAAAGATCAGAGGAGTATCACACTGAGCACCTAAGAACAGTTTTAGAGGTCCTCCGATAGCACCAACTCTATGGGAAAATTTCCAAGTGCATGTTCTGGACACGAGAAGTGCAATTCCTTTGGAACGTGGTGTCTGAGCAGGGAATAGTGGTGGACCCATCAAACATTGAGGTAGTTATTTCTTGGGAAGAACCCAAGAACATGGAAGAGGATCGTAGTTTCCTTGGACTGGCAAGTTACTCCTGGAGGTTCGTACCCAACATCTCCCGAGTTGCAGCACCTTTGACAGCCTTGATGAAGAAGGATCGAGGTTTCGTGTGGGATGAGCAGTGAGGCATACTTCAATTATCTGAGTTGAATTTGGTTAGTTCCCCAGTGTTGTGATTTCCAGAAGAAGTGGCGGCGCATGAGGTGTTCTGTGATGCTTCAGGGAAAGGCCTCAGATGTGTGTTGATGCAGCGAAAAGGGGTGATCTCTTATGGGTCTAGGCAGTTACTTCCTCATGAGCGTAATTATGCCACCCACGATCTGGAGCATGCGGAGGTTGTTTTCATGCTAAAGTTGTGGCAGCATTACCTCGTCGGGGAGCCCTTTGTGTTCTTCATGGATCACAAAGGGTTGAAGTATATCTTCTCCCAACGGGACCTAAACATACGGTAGTGAAGGTGGATGGAGTTCCTTCAGGACTACGACATCGAAATTTCCTACACCTTAGGAAAATGGAATGTGGTGGCCGATGACATGAGTAGGAAGTTGCATATGTATGCAGTTCGAGATTCGGCAGATGCTTGGATGTCAATGGAGGAGTTGGTTGCCCTGTACCTAGATGCAAGGATGGATGGTGGTAGAGGTTGCATGTATCAGATGACAGTGCATTCTTCTCTACTACGGTAGGTGGAGGATTCCCAGTTGGGAGACTCATAAAGTGAAGTTATGCGTGACCGGGTTCCCAAGGCGATGCCCCAGAAGGGTGTATAGAGGATGGTCAGAATCAGATGCTTTTCTGAGGGAAGATGTTATTTCTAGAGATGATGTGTGAGAGGGTTCTTGGTGAGTTCCACAACTCACCCATAGCGGTACATCCTGGAGTTTCCAAGATGTACCGGGGTATGAGGAGACAGTTTTGGTGGCCTAGGGTAAAGAGGGCGGTGGCAGATTTCGTGGCCAAGTGCCTAGTGTGTCAGCATGTGAAGGATGAACACCGTGTTCCATGTGGTTTGTTCCAACCTTTAGATGTCCCCGAGTGGATGTGGGACAACATCTTCATGGATTTATTCACAGGGCTACCCAAGGATCAGGTGGCCGCGATGCCATCTGTCTGGTTGTGGACCGGTTCACAAAATCGGCTCACTTCCTGGCGATCAAGGAGTTGAGTGCATTGGATGCCTTAGCAAGGAGGTATGTGGATGAGGTGGTGCGGTTGAATGGAGTTTCGAGGTCCATAGTCTCGGATTGGGATGAACGGTTTACCTCATGAGTCTGAAGAGGATTGCAGCATTCATTTGTCAAACAGCTATGCCTTAACACTACTTTCCACCCCCCGACAGATGGGCAGACAGAGGGAACCATCCATAATTTGGAAGATATTCTATGAGCATGTGTTATAGACATCGGAGGATCATGGGTACAACACTTTCCTATGATAGAGTTATCTTACAAAAATAGCTATCACTCTAACATTAGCACGTCTTCTTTCGAAGCTTTGTACGGGAGGTCATGCCACTCACCCGTATGTCATACATAGGTCGGAGAAGTAGGTGTTCCTGGCCTGGACGTGGTGCAGAGCACAACCGAGAAGGACGAGGTTATACAAGAGAGGATAAAGGCAGATCGGGACTGGCAGTAATCATACGCCAATAATAGGAGGAGACCCTTGGAGTTCAAGGTCGGGGACCACGTATTCTTGAAGGTCTACCCTAGTGTGGGAAATGGAGGTTTGGTAGATGGAGTAAGCTTTTTCCCAGGTTTACCGAACCGTTCGATATACTGTAGTGGGTCAGCGAGGTGTCTTATAAACTGGCGTTGCTACCACAGCTACAAAGGGTACACGATGTCTTCCATGTGTCCCAGCTCCGTCAGTATCTACATGCCGATTCACACGTCCTTGACTGGGGAGATCTAGATATCAAGAACGATGCAACGTTCATGGAGAGAGCATTGATGATCTAAAGTTGTGAAGAGAAGGTGCTTCATGGATGAAAAATTACTTTGGTACGTGTGTTGTGGAGACATGTGGGATTGAGGAGAGTACCTGGGAATGAAAGATGCAGTTGTGTGCCGAGTACCTAGAGTTGTTTTAATTTTATTTCTATTTTTTTCTACTTTGTTGATGGAATTTTTTAATTTTCTAATTATAGAATTTTCGGTTTTCCAATTATGGATGTGTGTGAAGTCCTGAGATTTGTGGAGGGGAGGACATGATCCATAGTTAAGATGAATTAAAGTGGATGCGCCTAAACCTATATGGGTGAGTCAGTGCCACCCAAAGCTTATATTATCTTATCATGGAGGAAGGGGAACCCCTCACCCACATGATTGGACAGTTTAGTCTTTTTTTTTCTTGGTTTCATAGGGTAGAGTAGCGGTATGATTGTGATTTTTCAGGAGATAGATGGAGAAGGGGGAACTCTTTGTTAACAAGGAGGTTTTCCCCTAGGAGGTATCTTTCAAAGGGGATTTGTTCGGACCCCTCTCCTTTCTTTAGATGGGTTTTTGTATTCTCGAGGACGAGAATGTTTTGAGGGGTATCTGATGTAATGGACCGGACCTCTCCATCCCATTTCATTATGAAATGTGGTTCTAGAAGTGTGTCGGGAGGTCAATGTGACTTGGGGGTGTGTTTGGGTGGACGTTGAAGGAAATCTAAAGGGAAACAACTTTCTCATGAGTGGCGCATGGTTTGGCTAAACATTGCGGCCAAAACATGCTAGGTTGGTGTTGGAGGTAGTGGCTAACCAATGGTTAGTGCAGAGTTTGGATAACCATGCGGACTAACCGTGCAAGGAGTGTTTGGTGATGCAGAAGCTAATGCACGGTTAGCACACGATTTGTTAAACCATGTGGACTAACTGTGTGGGCACTTAAAGATAGATCCTAAAATTGGCGATCTGAACTCTTTGGCCTCTAAATAGTTTGTTTAAGACCCTAAGTGGCCATAACTCTGGATTACCCTTCCTTGGAGGTAGAAGAACCTCTCAAAGGCATTTTAGAGGCGATCCGGAGGCTTTTCTAGGAGAATCAAAGCTGGTTTCTTGAGGTATGTGATCGTTCTTACTTGATTTCCTATATCTACTTAGATATACTCCTCCTCTTCTCGTAGTTTCTTAGATACATGCCCGTTATGGGTAAGTCTACGCCAGTTATGGGTAGATCTAAGTGTGTGGATGTCGAATATGATGAGATTTGGTCATGGTTGTGTTAGGGAGGATATCTAAGGATGATTCGTGTAGATTCGACCCAGTTTCTTGAGCTCTCTTCGACCGTCGTGGTTGCGTCAAAACTATTGAGGATGTGATCTAACCTTCGTCTCTCTCTCACTTTTGGGTATCATGCGGGGTGGGTATCCTCTTATTTTATGAGATACGGTTGAACTGGTAAATAAAGATAATGAATGGTTAGAGAATGGGTTTGGGGAGATTTTTGTTGGTATTGTTGTTTTATTTTTATCAATGCTTCTCCTTTGATTATGTTGTGAATTGAATGGGATTATGCCTACTAAAAATCACAGTCATTGGGGGTTTTCTTTCACCATTAGATGTATCATTATTTTTCTAGATTTTTTCGTGGATGGAATTCATAGAATGTGAAAATTGGTTAATCATGTAATGTTGGTTGATTAAATGAATACTTGGAACCCTTGTATGTTCACCCATTTAAATTAAATGAAAGAATGAATTATGTGGGTGCTGGTTGGGCTTTAATTATGTGTAGGGGTGTTTCATGGGATGTTGTGGAACAGGTGAGAAGAAGGGTTGCGGTTGGATTGGTTGTGGGTTGACGTTTATCATATGGTTGTGATGGGAAGCAGAGCTACGGTGAATGGTATCGAAGGGATAATGAAGTGATACAGGTATTGTTTCCGAGGTTTTTGTGGTGATGGTGGTTGGATGTAGGGCTGCAGGGATGGGTTGTGTATATCAATAATAGTGGAAGAGTTAACTAATGAACTGTGGGGCATGGTAGTTGATTAAATATTGAAATTCAGTGGAATTTGTTGGCTGATAAAAGAAAATGGTTTTGTATTGCTTGTGTTTTCCCTAACCATATTTGTGGTTGGAAGGAATATGTTTTACGAACATTTGATTTGGTCTGGTTGTTGTTAGTTTCTCAGTAGTTAAGGAACTGATAAACTAAAATTGTTGAAACATGAAAATCTTAATGGGGTTTGGGGCTCTTCATTGTGTTCATTCTTTTGTGGTAGTATTGTCGAGGAATGTTCTCAGATCTTTTGCATAGAAGACTTAGGATGGGAAGAGTTGATGATATAATTATATAAATTTGTATGTTTTATGTTTCTTTTCGCATCCCACCCATGTTGAGAACCACGTGCCTAACACCTGTGGGGTGGGGGTGAGATTCCCAAACATCCAAAGGATGTCTGGTTACTGTTCTTCCCTGTTCTCCCTCTTCCAGGTTTCATAGCCCAACATCCTTCAGGAAGGTTACGACAGATGTTTCCCAAGAGTCTTCGGGATGAGGATGTGATATGTTCCCAGGTGTCTTCAGGATGAGATGTGGTTATGACCGAGGATTGAGTGCTGGCGATATACGGGATGAGATATGGTTATAGAAGTGGATTATGTGCTGGTGGGATACTATGAGCTTCATATGGCCAGGTTGCGGCACTAGCTCAAGCTTTGTATGGCCATGTTGCGGAACTAGCTCAGGAAGACGGGGAAGCATCCGATCGATAGCCGTGAGGGCTTGAGATGTATTCAGCGAAAAGGAGGTTTGGAGTACCCATAATTTGATAATATTACTATAATACTCTACTGACTTGTGATATTTGGTGAGTGTGGCATGTAAGATTTGGTGGATAGATTCCTTTCTAGGCTTTGGTTCCTTCTTCTTTCCCACAGGGCATTAGGATGTCTCCCCACCTATGCATGAGAGATTTAGGATTCCCTACCGAGTATAAATGTATTCTCACCCTATGTTTACTTTCAGGTTTTCAGGAGGACTTTAGGGACCGTGTAGGAACTTGCTAGATGGAAGTTGGAGTTTTCCTAGTTGTAGTTTTTTCTTTCCTTTCTTTGTATTGTGCTTTGGTGCTTTTCTTGTACTTGTAATTTTGTTTTAGAATTGTATAAAACATGCATATGGGCTTCGTTTTGGGTTTATTTTCATTTACTTGTTCCTTTTTCTATTGGTGTTTCACTCATCCTATTTCCTGATCTTAAATAATATAAAGGGTATTGCCACCCATATTTTTGAAAACTCATACCCTTAGTGCTAGTCGCCACTCAGGGGCCTACTAAAGGCGGGACTCAGGGGTCATTATCTCCCTTTCACCATTTCCAGCTTAGGAGGGGCATCTTTGGTGGAAGGGGGTCGTGACAAATTCAATCCCATTTAAATGCATAAATTAACACTATAAATTATTTCTATTTGAAAAGTTGTTTTCAATTAAAAATTAGTATTTTTCTCTATTCACCATAATATGAAATGCATTAAAAAAATACCAAAAATTTATCAAAACTGAATTTTAGGTACTGATTTTAATGAAAAATATTATTTTGTCAAATTAAATATATAAAAGTGTCAAATATTGGATTTAAAAAAAGGGTTCGCCATTAAAAGTTGGTAAAATTTCATTTTCTGAAAAATACATCCTTTATCTGAAAAATTGAATTTGTTCTTAATTTATGTCTATGAAACACATAATATGGATGTTAAAATTATATGGAGTATATAAAATTCAAAATGAATTTAATACTACTCATAACTGTTTTTGAATGGATAGTTTGGTAAGTCGTGGTGTGCTTGAACTCAGTGATGTGTGTATCACAAGTTATTAAATTATTTTAAAGAGATAACATACTATGAAGTCTTGGGGTGTTACAGGAATATTCACCTATTGCAAATACTTATTTGACACAGGTGAATCTTTCCATACCAAAATACCTTTTTTATATGTTGAAAATATTATTGGTGATATTGTTTTCTACAATGAGTAATTTATGAGGGGACCCATTGCAACTAATTTATTTTCCAATTGTGATTAACAATAATAATTGAGGGAAACCAAATGATCATGAAGAATAAATGATGGTATTTATAATTAATAAAACCTTCTTTTCAATCTGAGACCGATTAGATTTTTATTGTTCAATAATTTTCATAATCTATGAAAATTGTTTCAAATATCTTTTAACGAAAATGTTAATTATCTAAATAATACACTTAGGGGTGTCAAATCAGATGATAAGTATGCCTGATTTTTGTGTACAAGGTAAATATTTTGTCAAGATCAATGTAATTTTTGAAATTTATTATCACTTGGTCTATTTTTTTCTTGATATACACAAACATTTAGTATCCAAAAATGGATATATTTCATTGAAAACCACATAATATATTTATTTACAAAACATTTGGTCATTATTCTACACTTATCCTCAATATATATCTTAGAATTATGTTTTCTTATTTCTATTTTCCTAATTATTATTTCTGAGGCTTATAATAAACTTCCTCTATTGTCAAATGTAAATAACCGGACCATAATAGCATTAAGCCATTATCGTTCATAATACATTGTCATAATATATCGGTGATCACATATCAAATAAATGAATAGTTTTTTTTCATGTAAACAATATACATACATGAATCTTTTATTATATTTGGAAACATACATTACAACATTTTTATGAATATAAATAGTCCCTCTAGTATATCCTTGAATTACATTCATAGTTCAATTCAAAGAGTCTTTGGAAAGGTATCAAAATAAGGGTGAGATCATATGCTCAGTAAGAATTTAAAAAAGTGAAATCTATCATGAATCAATAAGCTTAATCATTAAAAATCATAAATAACTGAACACATATTCCATTAAGAAATTACTGTCATTATTAGATATAGAATAATAAAAATGTAATGGTACAAATATTAACATACATTCCACATAATCAATAATAGGACTATCAGGATTAGATAAGGAATAATCAATATAAAAAGGTAAATAAATAAAAAAATATGATTTTAACCAATAAATTGATAATGAATTACATCAAAATATAATTTCATAGGTGAACTATTATGGATAATAATAACTGAATTATTAAGGAATGAAATACATATTTATTGGACATAATTCTCTAACACATCATGATAACTATACTATCAAGACCATTCAAAATATATTTTAAAATCGATAGGTTGGTATACACCTGAAAGAAATTTAAATAATTCTATCCAACACACTCTAAGATGATCGTAGAATTTTAAGATATAATTACATGATTTTATTAATAACATATGATCAAATCCAAACCATGGTGAATAAATTATAATGTAATAGAAAGATTTGGAAGATGATTAGAAATCATGAATTCAAAATTAAAAAATATATTATTTATACTTCATAATGTGCTCTTAAAATTTTTTGAGCCCTTACTTATCAACATGAAAACCCTATTAATACATAGAAAAAACGAATGAGCTAATAATCATAGTATATGAGTAAACATAAAAATAATGAATAGCTAGTTGTTTAGAATGTGTAACACGATAATATAAAAAAGAATTGAACATAAATAAAAAAAATGACTCATAACATGTATACCATGGGATCATATAATAATTGAATCATATGAAAATGGAAAAAGCATAAAACATGAGATAACAATGGCTCAAGCCTAAATACTAAGGCTGTTACATATAGAAGAAAATGTCTCTTAAAGGAATCTAGTTTACTCTTTTTCAGAATATGATGTCCCATGATAATAAACATTACCCAATGATTTGGGGTGATATCTGGGTGAACCCAACAATAGATGTTCATGAACATGTGTGCCACACGAAGAATAAAACATAATGTACAAGAATAAGGGTCACCCATGTAATGAAATGGTTCACAAAATCATATCACAAGGTGTAAAAAATTGGTGAATCATAATGATGTTCAGGAAAGAATTGATTTTAAACATAAATGCACATATATATGGTAAATTAAACATAGTTCATGATACATTATGCACATTTTAGGTGAAAAATATTCAAAATTAGTGTTTAATAAGCTTTAGAAATGAGCTACTTTTGTGCGGTTTATGGAAAAATATAAAAGAGTCTTTAAATCAGACAAATATAATAATTGTTTTCCTAAATCCAGAAATGAAATAAGATAGTATTTTCCCAATAATAAAGTTAATTTATGTAATTTTTTGTGGAATAAAACATATTATTGTTTGTATAAGTAAATGGGTAAGAAATATGAATGTTATGTTTAATTGGGCTTGCTTATCAAGAGGAATTGAGAATAAAACCTTATAAAACAAGTATTTACCCATTAATGATAGATGAATTGATATAGGTACATATTTTTGGAATATATAAAACTAATATACGAGGATTATATAATAATTACTAGTAATTACATTGGGTTAAATAGAGATAAATCAATACTGAATGGAATTACAAAGGTTCAGAGAGAATCCATTACCTTATGTTTGTTTGTTTTCTTCACTTTCATTTAACTTATAGGATAATAAATTTTGATCCATTAATTAAATATCTCAAAACTTATTATACATAAATTTTACTTATTACTATTTATATTATTTCATTTATTGCTTTTTTAATTATGTATAAGATTCAATTTATATCTTTTCTGAATGTTCATTTCATTGTATTCATGATCTCTTCACTTGTGTACTAGAACAAAAGTTCTTGTAAAATAATAAAAATTATCCAAAAAAATTATATTATATTAATTAACATATATAATTTTAAAATTTCTTATATATCATTTGGTTATATAGTATGAGGATGCCTCTTTAGATAAAACATAAATGAAATTTATTTTTTTTGTTGTTTTTAGGACAAACATGAACATATATCATTTTATTTAATATCATGATTATATAATGAATATATAACACTATATTATGTAAAATATATTTTAAAACATATTTTACATCATATGGAGAAAAAGGGATGTTCTAAAAAACCCAATAAGGTAATAAACATAGAAAAAAGCATAACAGACAAGTTAAAACGCCTAACATGATATCATAAAAAAATTTGGAACATGAATATACATAAAAAATAAAAACATGTATAACATGGGATAATGTAAACATGAAATCATAGAATTTTTTAAATAACATAAAATATGACATAAGCATGAAGCAAGGATAATTGTAAAGTCTATTTCACATGGTGTACAAAGTCCCATAAAGGAATCACTCTTATTCCATATACCAACATGATATCTCATGAGAATAAACATTACCTAATGCATTTGGTTAATGTCTAGGATAACAAATAAAATCATTTTCATGAATATGTGTTTCACTTGAAGAAAAAAACGTAATTAATAATCAAAATGGTCACCCATTTAATGAAATTAGTATCAATACCATATCATAAGGCATTAACATTAGGCGTTTCATAATGATGATCAAGAAAGAATAGATTTTAAACATAAACAGGAATTAATAAGGTAAATTTGGGATATATAATGATAAATTATCTCCAACTGAAGTGAAAAAATTTAAAAATAGTTCTTAAGAAAAATTATAAATTTTCCACCTTGGTTAAATTTAATGAAAAATATAAGAGGCATTAAAGTAAAAAAATTATTTGTATGAAACTAGAAATAAATTAAGATATTGAATCATAATAAATTAGCTTCTTTTTAAAAGATATTTGTTTCTTAAAATAGATTACCATGTTCAGTTGAAAATGTGTAAGATATTGGGAAGTTCCCTTTAATTGGACTTGATTATTGGGAGAAATTGAGAAGGGAACATTATAAAACATGTATTTACCCGTAAATGAGAGAATAATTGAGCTAATTTTATATATTTTTAGCACATAAAAAGGATTTAAGAGGATTTTATAATATGTATTAGGAATTATAGAGGGGTAATGAGAGAGAAATCATAACATGAAACAATGATGTCGGTTGGGAGAGAATCTCTTACCTTATATTGGGTAGTGTAGTGCAGTTGCACTTAATGTCCATGAAAATATAATTACATATATTAATTAATTAAATTTTTACTAATTATGCATTTATTTGACTTATTATAATTAATTAAGTTCACTTTTTTCCTTTTTGATGAACTATATGATTCAATTCTATCATTTTGGGAGAGTTTGTTCGATGGTTTTCCTGATCATGTCACTTATATACAATTATGGAAGTTCATGTAATAAGAGAATAATTATCTAAAATTTAAATAATATTATATTAATTAAACTAAATAATTTTATATTGTCTTATATATCATTTGGTTGTATGTTAGGAGGATGATTCATTAGATAAAACGTTATTGAAATTGATTTAATTTTTATTGGCCGATTTTACGACCATCGTGAACTTATATCATTTTAATTAATATCATCATTATATAATTTTTCTATAATAATATATGAATTATTATATATATACCTTATTTGAAAATAATTATATTTTTATTACTATACTGATGGAGGTAGTGGAAAATGAAAACAGATCACCGATGATGACAGTAAATCAACAAATCATGGACGATGTTTTTTGTTTTTAGAATAAAAGGGTTATCATAAGAGGTATGAGGATAAATCATAAATTAACAAATAAAATTCCATTATATATAAGATATTGAAATTTTCATGTATCTTGGATAATGTTATGTGAGGAAATGAAAAAAATAATAATAACTTGAAATGGAATTAAAAGAAAATGAAAGAAGTATTTATACCTTGAACGGCTTCTCCTTGAGTGTAGAGACCCGAAGCTTAACGTACATGGACATTACATTACTTTTGCGGAATACTTGGTACATAACAAAAACACATACACAAGGATCGTAATAGTTTAGTGTCTTTGGAAACTCGGAACGTAATCTTCTAATCGTGGTGAAAGATCTTCAGTATCTCCCATAAAGATCTTCCCTTTTTTTTACCTAGAACCTTTCTTTTTATCCTGGGGAAAAGAAAACATAAAAGGGTGAGCTCAAATGCTCAGTAAGGGTAAACAAAAGAAATATCAATCACATCATATTCATAAGAACATAACATTTTGGAAATCATAACCTGCAAAAGAGAGCATAATTTCATAACATGGGATAAATCATGGAAGTGAAAATGAAATCACCATAATCATAACATGAAACTTGAAACTTTGTGGCATTCACACATAATCATATAGAATCATTTCTTGTTAGTCAAGACTCATTGCCAAGACTATCTTAGTGGACAAAGTCCCTTTCTGAATCGAGTAACCCTCGTTTCAGTCCTGTTTCACTGAACCGGTATAACCTACCATTCCAGCCATGTCTATCTCATGAGATATAAAATCTTTACCCAATGCATTGGAGGGAGATATAGGTCCCACCCATCTTATAATGAATCCTTTCTTATGTGTGCCACATAATCATAAATCATACATCATCGCATAACACATGTAACAAAAATGGGATTCTTGAAACATCATGACATCATAAATCAATTCATATAAGATAAAGGAATTCATAAAAATAATTCCATCACAACATGAACAAATCAATTTAATAATAGGGATAAAAACAGAACCCTTTATTATCTTAGATGGAAAATAATTTTGATAAAACACTTGAACTTTATTCTTGAGGAAAATATCCTTTCTACTTCAAAAACACTTTTCCTTTCTTAACATGTCATACAATTTTAAACTAAAAGAAGTTGATTAAAAATAAACTTGAATACTCGTAAAGGAAACTTCTTGGAAATAATGTTTTAGAAATCCATTCATGCCGTATAAGTTAAGTTAAAAAAAACATTCTTCGTACTTTTGTAAGAAAAGTCAAAAAGTACCTCGTACGAAAAACGACAAAAGATTCCTTTCATACATATTACTAAAAACTCACCGAAGGGTAAAAATGGATTTAAACAATTTTAGGTGGATAATATTACATATTTATGAAACATGGATGTGGATGATAAAATACACCCCGGTAAATACTTACGAATAAACAATCTCGGATAAAAATGAGATTGTGATATTTCCCTTACCTTAGGTCCGACTTGCTTTGTAAGTGTCCGAACCTCCTGTATAATGATTTAAATCATGTTATTGACTTATTACAGAATCATATTCATTGTTATGATATCATATATGGTTCACATATGACATTATATTACCCGTTCTTTTGTAAATTCCATGTTAAAGAAGCGTTTTGGGTAAAATCGTTTCATTTATCGTAGGTGTTTTGACTTGTTGTTCTTGACATCATTATTACTTATATCATGATTTACTTACTTCCAGAATATAAAATATGATTTATATATCATATATATTCAGTATATATATATATAATAGGTAGATAAAAAAATGAAAAACACCGTTCATGGAGACGGTAGTCCGTACGTACGCATGAATGCTGTTTTCCTTTCCTTATTGTCTTGAAATGGAAGTAAGTAGATGACATACATATGTATATATATACATAAATCCAGTAGCTTTATAATGTCATATATTTCATTATTATTTCTTATATATACATTATAATCATTCTTAAATGGTTAACATGGAGAATGAATCTCATCGCGTCGTGGAGACGGTATTCCGTACGTACGCACGAGCGATGATATCATTTCTATAAATATTGAATTGAATTGGAGTGGATTATACAATATATCAGAATCAATATGATGTTGAAATAACTATGTATAGTTATTCTTTACACCATTATACCCATCCATGTAAGGTGGTGGTGGAAAATAGATTACACCACAGCGTGGAGACGGTATTTCGTACGTACGCACGCGCGGTGATTTCTTTTTCCGTAGGATGGATAGATTGTGAAATAGGGTTGTTTCATACTTATAATAACATATCAGTATATGAGTAATACTGATGTTATTACTTCATAATGAAACAACCTAAGAAGAAGAAGTGGAAGAAGAAATAAAGATGAAAGAATTGGTAACGGTAATTACCTCTTCTTTGAAGCGCCTCTTTGAGACCTCCTCTTAGGGCACTAAAATTGGTCTTTGAGGAAGACCAGAACCTCTAGGATGTTGCTAGGGAAGTGTAGAGGAGAAATTGGAAGGGGTTGGCCGAGCTTGAGAGCTCAAATTGGTGTGAGGAGGAGGGGGAGGAGGTGTCCTTTTATAGGGGAGGAGAGGGGCACCTTAGGAATATCTCAAAATATTATTTTATATTAAAGTCAAAATCGGTTTATAATGGTTACAAAGGGTCTTATTTCGAAGCTAAAGTGGGGATGGGTCGAAATCCTATCAACCAATAAGATTTAGACAAGTTTAGGGTATTATTTTAACCTTATCAATTAGATTTAACTCTAAGTTAAATAATTTAACTTTTACCGTGTCTTTTTGTTTTCTTTCACTATATGGTTAATAAACTTACTATAACATGCCAAACGAACCCCAAATTGTTTATTATTAATATATATATCCTTATCTAAGTCATTTGTCCGAACCTTAGATTTTTAGGAATAAAATAACAATTAATAATATAATATTTGATTTAAAAACTATTTTGTGTCAATTTTGACACTATTTGATATATGATTTTTTTGAAAGTCATAACAGAATTATATGTTCTAACCAAGTTGATTAGATAAACAATAATATATCATAGTAACCTAGAAAATTAGTGGAATTCATAAAAAGTCTCAAATTATATTTATTTTGGTGTTTATAACATCAATTATGTCAATATTTCATTAATAAGATAATTACTGCATCATCTTTGTGTCATAAATAAATTAAATTATTTGATGTCTAGAAATTACAAATAAAATACCATCACGTAGGAAATATTTTTAGCTTTCTAATTAATATTTACAATCGAATTTATCTTATGTATAACCCCATATTATAAATGATTTACTTATTAAACATTGATTTTAACTATTTTAACCCTTCTTTAAATAAATTAATAATAAATGTCCTAATCTAATCCAAGTGGGCCTAAATGGTCATATATTATTCCTAAGTTTGTTTTTAGTCGAATTACACTTGTCCAATAGAATTAGTACATGTGTTAGGGTAATATTAATATCATATTTACCCTTAGTTACCCTATTTACTATTAACCGCGGTAAAAAAGGTAAAAAGTTACTATTCACCACAAATTATTTTCATCTCATTGAACCAAATTTTATTCCTTGATATTAACCGTGTTTCTAGGATTTTCGAAATTCCATTCAAAGAAGCGGTAAAATTAAGTTTTATGAAAAATTCAGTTTTTTTAACTACCACTTAGTAGTTTCACTATTCATCAAAAATTGATGTTTTTCAGAACAATGCCAAAATTTCATCCTAAGATATATTTTATATTCCGAATTCAAAAATAAAGTCTATTTTACCAAATTCATAACATAGAAGTTTCATTAATTATTTTTATAATTAAATCCCGCTGTTAAAACAAATAGCGTGTTTTTAAGAAACAATATCTATCAAAAGATTGACACTTGATTATGTCTGGTTTAAATGTGAAATTACAACCAATGACCAACATTGTATTAAATTATAAAAATATATTCTAAATATACTTTAAAACCACTCAAATTAATAATTTATCACTATTAATTATTTCGATTAAAAAAGTTGCTTTTAATTTAAATTTAGTAATTTTCACTATTCATCAGAATATGAAAGTTATCCGAAAAGTACCAAAATTTCACCTTAGGCTAAATTCGATACTCCGAATCTAAAAATAAATTCCATTTTGAAAAATAAAATTTAAAAAATTTCAAAAAGTGGTTATTACTATTCACAACAGCTAGTTTTAATAATATCTTAATAGCATATCGTTGTTTAGTGAAACTTGGTGTTGCGTACAACACACGCTATCGAGGAAGGTCGCGATTGCGTGTAATGCAAGGCAAGTCAAGGATGCATGTTGTGCAAGATCCTTTTGGTGTAGCGTACAACACAAGACATTAGTGAAATTAAAAAGAATATTTTTCATAAAATCTTGGGCTGTTACATTCTACCCCCCTTAAAATGAATTTCGCCCTCGAAATTCGTCTGGGTTATAAATGGTTTACTACTTGAAAGATTTTTTTTAATAGAAACCCACATCGTAAAAAGGATTACCAAAACCAATATTTAAAAACAAAAGTATGAAACTTAACGGTTACCCAAATAAACTAATCACTGGGATTCCACATAGGTGAAAATATGGATATGGAAGAGAAATCTAACCATCATGTTCTGATGGGGAGTGGTAGAGAACATGGCTATGAAATAGCCAACAATCACAAAGCCATTGATTTGTGACAATATAAGGTACCATCTGATTTATCAGATATAAGAGCACTAGGACAACATTTTTGGTTTTCAAGATCATTTCCCTAAAGTTAAAGAATTTGAATTAGAATAAATACTTACTTTATTTTGGTACAATCTCACTGTTGTTCGTGCCTTTAACAATTTCCACTTCATCTCTTAAATAACTGAAGTTGAATTTGTTATTCGTGAAGTGTTAGCAGATCATGTGATAGAATGACGGGTCATTCCATCTGTCTCAAAAGGTTAGCAAAATTTATATACATAAGTCGATCTATAGTGGGATTAATCATATATGGTTCCAAAAATGGGCTTATACTTCATATATCATACTGATTAATATAATAACACTAGTTTCTACTAAACAGGGACTTCCTGTAGGTCAGTGGTAGGCGATAAAGGCCAGTCGCACTTCGGTTGTGGGTTCGATTCCTACAGCCTTGTCCGAAGCGATGGGCTGTCGCCCGTCCTGCAGGTTGTCCTTTTTCTAAAACTACGTTACTATAACATCCCATCAATAATATCGAAAATCTTATATCCTTAAACAATACTAACTTATGTCCAACATAATCCAGTCTAATCTTTAGGCTTATACATAATACTGCAGTCCACTCTCATAATATAGTGACAACGATTACCAGAGATTTAATACTGTCGTTGATCCCCACATATCATAAGATATGTCTTGTTGGTCACATTCCAAACATTCAAAGTCCTTAATCGTGTATTCTCTTGAATACCTTAGTGGAAACATGAATGCAGTTAAAAGTTAACACTTTCCACATACCAAAATCGTCAAAATTCTATATACTCAAACCATGATATCACTTAGTCCTTATATCAATCATGAGCTCATGAATACTATCAAACATTTAATTTTCTCCTTATCCCTTCATTATGCGCATATCATCTACATTCCAAAAATATCTGAATAACCTTTCATGGATACTGGTAACATTAATCAGACAACAGTGTAACAATCCTTACATGTCTCTTTATTCTACAGTACCATGAGATTACTTATACAACATTACACATGATAAACATGTAATCATTCCACTACATTCTTAAACCATTGACCGAGCTTCAACAATTCTTTCATCTCACATATCATTTGTAGTCTCATCATCATCATCCACATAAATACTACCCATATGACCATACTGATTCTCTTCATGAGTCTTTCCCTTAGGGCATTTGTTTTCATAATGCCCATACATTCCACATTTAAAACACTTAACCATTTTTGATGTCGTAGCAATACCATTATCCTCATCCATGGTGTTAACCGAACCTTTTCCTTTGCACTTACTTGCTTTGTGTCCTTCTTTTCCACACCCAAAGCATCTTCTAGTTCCCTTGAAACATTCTCCTTGATGCCTCTTCCCACATTATTTACATAGGGGAAATTGAACTTTCTTTCCTCTATGATCATCATGAAACTCCATCTTTCTCTTATTAGCCGATTCAGGAAACTTACCAAATTTTACTTTATTGATCATATTATGAGATTGCTGATTCGGCATAATAATGATCTTTGGACTTCCAAATCCCATTTCATTTGGTTTCCCATGAAGAATATCATTCCATTGTCCATCATATCCTCCATTATCGTGAATCATCTTGTTTCCAGCCATTTTCTAAAACCCAAAATGAATAGTGTGAGAGGCAAAAATCATGCTAGGGAAAACAACATAATAAAGGGGGAGTACCTTCAATATCTAACATCTTAGGTTTAATTCTATGATCATTAGCGTATTTCTAGTACTATAACTTATACGTCTACTTAACCTTAGGGACATCCCTAGACATACCGTAGAAATATCTCTAGGGATCTCACTAACGTTTTCGCATCCTAGTTTCCAAAGGTTGACTAAACCTTTCCTCTGATACCAACTGTAGAGACCCGAAGCTTAACGTACATGGACATTACATTACTTTTGCGGAATACTTGGTACATAACAAAAACACATACACAAGGATCGTAATAGTTTAGTGTCTTTGGAAACTCGGAACGTAATCTTCTAATCGTGGTGAAAGATCTTCAGTATCTCCCATAAAGATCTTCCCTTTTTTTTTACCTAGAACCTTTCTTTTTATCCTGGGGAAAAGAAAACATAAAAGGGTGAGCTCAAATGCTCAGTAAGGTTAAAAAAAAGAAATATCAATCACATCATATTCATAAGAACATAACATTTTGGAAATCATAACCTGCAAAAGAGAGAATAATTTCATAACATGGGATAAATCATGGAAGTGAAAATGAAATCACCATAATCATAACATGAAACTTGAAACTTTGTGGCATTCACACATAATCATAGAGAATCATTTCTTGTTAGTCAAGACTCATTGCCAAGACTATCTTAGTGGACAAAGTCCCTTTCTGAATCGAGTAACCCTCGTTTCAGTCCTGTTTCACTGAACCGGTATAACCTACCATTCCAGCCATGTCTATCTCATGAGATATAAAATCTTTACCCAATGCATTGGAGGGAGATATAGGTCCCACCCATCTTATAATGAATCCTTTCTTATGTGTGCCACATAATCATAAAACATACATCATCGCATAACACATGTAACAAAAATGGGATTCTTGAAACATCATGACATCATAAATCAATTCATATAAGATAAAGGAATTCATAAAAATAATTCCATCACAACATGAAGAAATCAATTTAATAATAGGGATAAAAATAGAACCCTTTATTATCTTAGATGGAAAATAATTTTGATAAAACACTTGAACTTTATTCTTGAGAAAAATATCCTTTCTACTTCAAAAACACTTTTCCTTTCTTAACATGTCATACAATTTTAAACTAAAAGAAGTTGATTAAAAATAAACTTGAATACTCGTAAAGGAAACTTCTTGGAAATAATGTTTTAGAAATTCATTCATGCCGTATAAGTTAAGTTAAAAAAAACATTCTTCGTACTTTTGTCAGAAAAGTCAAAAAGTACCTCGTACGAAAAACGACAAAAGATTCCTTTCATACATATTACTAAAAACTCACCGAAGGGTAAAAATGGATTTAAACAATTTTAGGTGGATAATATTACATATTTATGAAACATGGATGTGGATGATAAAATACACCCCAGTAAATACTTACGAATAAACAATCTCGGATAAAAATGAGATTGTGATATTTCCCTTACCTTAGGTCCGACTTGCTTTGTAAGTGTCCGAACCTCCTGTATAATGATTTAAATCATGTTATTGACTTATTACAGAATCATATTCATTGTTATGATATCATATATGGTTCACTTATGACATTATATTACCCGTTATTTTGTAAATTCCATGTTAAAGAAGCGTTTTGGGTAAAATCGTTTCATTTATCTTAGGTGTTTTGACTTGTTGTTCTTGACATCATTATTACTTATATCATGATTTACTTACTTCCAGAATATAAAATATGATTTATATATCATATATATTCAGTATATATATATATAATAGGTAGATGAATAAAATGAAAAACACCGTTCATGGAGACGGTAGTCCGTACGTACGCATGAACGTTGTTTTCCTTTCCTTATTGTCTTGAAATGGAAGTAAGTAGATGACATACATATGTATATATATACATAAATCCAGTAGCATTATAATGTCATATATTTCATTATTATTTCTTATATATACATTATAATCATTCTTAAATGGTTAACATGGAGAATGAATCTCATCGCGTCGTGGAGACGGTATTCCGTACGTACGCACGAGCGATGATATCATTTCTATAAATATTGAATTGAATTGGAGTGGATTATACAATATATCAGAATCAATATGATGTTGTAATAACTATGTATAGTTATTCTTTACACCATTATACCCATCCATGTAAGGTGGTGGTGGAAAATAGATTACACCACGGCGTGGAGACGGTATTCCGTACGTACGCACGCGCAGTGATTTCTTTTTCCGTAGGATGGATAGATTGTGAAATAGGGTTGTTTCATACTTATAATAACATATCATTATATGAGTAATATTTATGTTATTACTTCATAATGAAACCACCTAAGAAGAAGAAGTGGAAGAAGAAATAAAGATGAAAGAATTGGTAACGGTAATTACCTCTTCTTTGAAGCGCCTCTTTGAGACCTCCTCTTAGGGCACTAAAATTGGTCTTTGAGGAAGAACAGAACCTCTAGGATGTTTCTAGGGAAGTGGAGAGGAGAAATTGTCAGGGGTTGGCCGAGCTTGAGAGCTCAAATTGGTGTGAGGAGGAGGGGGAGGAGGTGTCCTTTTATAGGGGAGGAGAGGGGCACCTTAGGAATATCTCAAAATATTATTTTATATTAAAGTCAAAATCGGTTTATAATGGTTCCAAAGGGTCTTATTTAGAATCTAAAGTGGGGATGGGTCGAAAACCTATCAACCAATAAGATTTAGACAAGTTTAGGGTATTATTTTAACCTTATCAATTAGATTTAACTCTAAGTTAAATAATTTAACTTTTACCGTGTCTTTTTGTTTTCTTTCACTATATGGTTAATACACTTACTATAACATGCCAAACGAACCCCAAATTGTTTATTATTAATATGTATATCCTTATCTAAGTCATTTGGACGAACCTTATATTTTTAGGAATAAAATAACAATTAATAATATAATATTTGATTTAAAAACTATTTTGTGTCAATTTTGACACTATTTGATATATGATTTTTTTGAAAGTCATAACAGAATTATATGTTCGAACCAAGTTGATTAGATCAACAATAATATATCATAGTAACCTAGAAAATTAGTGTAATTCATAAAAAGTCTCAAATTATATTTATTTTGGTGTTTATAACATCAATTATGTCAATATTTCATTAATAAGATAATTAATGCATCATCTTTGTGTCATAAATAAATTAACTTATTTTATGTCTAAAAATTAAAAATAAAATACCATCATGTAGGAAATCTTTTTATCTTTCTAATTAATATTTACAATCGAATTTATCTTATGTATAACCCCATATTATAAATTATTTACTTATTAAACTTTGATTTTAACTATTTTAACCCTTCTTTAAATAAATTAATAATAAATGTCCTAATCTAATCCAAGTGGGCCTAAATGGTCATATTTTATTCCGAAGTTTGTTTTTAGTCGAATTACACTTGTCCAATAGAATTAGGACATGTGTTAGGGTAATATTAATATCATATTTACCCTTAGTTACACTATTTACTATTAACCGCGGTAAAAAAAGTAAAAAGTTACTATTCACCAAAAATTATTTTCATCTCATTGAACTACATTTTAGTCCTTGATATTAACCGTGTATCTCGGATTTTCGAAATTCCATTCACAGAAGCGGTAAAATGAAGTTTTATGAAAAAATCAGTTTTTTTAACTACCACTTAGTAGTTTCACTATTCATCAAAAATTGATGTTTTTCAGAACAATGCCAAAATTTCATCCTAAGATATATTTTATATTCCGAATTCAAAAATAAAGTCTATTTTACCAAATTCATAACATAGAAGGTTCATTAATTATTTTTATAATTAAATCCCGCTGTTAAAACAAATAGCGTGTTTTTAAGAAACAATATCTATCAAAAGATTGACACTTGATTATGTCTGGTTTAAATGTGAAATTACAACCAATGACCAACATTGTATTAAATTGTAAAAATATATTCTAAATATACTTTAAAACCACTCAAATTAATAATTTATCACTATTAATTATTTCGATTAAAAAAGTTGCTTTTAATTAAAATATAGTAATTTTCACTATTCATCAGAATATGAAAGTTATCCGAAAAGTACCAAATTTTCACCTTAGGCTAAATTCGATACTCCGAATCTAAAAATGAATTCCATTTTGAAAAATAAAATTTACAAAATTTCAAAAAATGGCTATTACTATTCACAACAGCTAGTTTTAATAATATCTTAATAGCATATCGTTGTTTAGTGAAACTTGGTGTTGCGTACAACACACGCTATCGAGGAAGGTCGCGATTGCGTGTAATGCAATGCAAGTCAAGGATGCGTGTTGTGCAAGATCCTTTTGGTGTAGCGTACAACACAAGACATTAGTGAAATTAAAAAGAATATTTTTCATAAAATCTTGGGCTGTTACATTGAGAACCTCCATAGAGAAATTGGATTTGGTCATTCTTGAAAAAAATGTTTCTTTGAAATGTATTAGATAATTTGGATGAGTATTTTGATGATATTGGAAAAGAATCATGGCTTGGATAGTATTAGGGGAATAGGTGGATAGGGGTGGTATTTATAGTTGGAGGAGATTAAGGTTTTTTATTATTTTATTAATTACTTTATTATTTGGGCTCAAGAATATCAATATTATTGATTATTGGGACTAAATATAGAAATTTTAGCATGTTATTTTCATATAGTTTCCACTTACATTATCCTTGACTCAACCATGACACAAAAATTAATCTATTTGGCTAGAATGTTAAATACCGTAAATTAACACATTTCACAATTCACCATCAACTCAAAAATTATAGAAAAAGCCCAAAATATCTTCCTAAAATCTTTTTACTGTGATTAATAAAAAGATGGTCTCCATTTTCAGAAAAAATAATTCTACATATGAAAATTTTATTTTTAAAATAAAATCACAATTTATTAAAAAAATAATTATTTTAATGTTAAAAATGATGTTATGACACATTGAAACATTAATTAATGACTCATAAATTTATTTTATAATCATATGGAAATATGAAATTCATTTATGATTATATTATATGAAAATAAATAATATTTTAAATCATTTTATTAATTATAAAATTATAAATAAACATTTATGGTTTTAAAAAATACAGACACTTAATTTATCATTTCTAAAAAATTTATTTACTTATATCAATGTATAAATATTTCTTATTTTTATTTATATGATACCCAATTTTTATGTACACATTATTAGGTGATGTTACTAATATATTGGTCAGATTACTATTCCTAATAGTCTAATTACTCTTACAACGGTCAGGTAGCTATTTCTATGGTAAAGGGTCTTTAAGTTCTAGAAATATCTAATTTTTAATTCATTTTTCACTTATAAATATTTCATTTTGTTATCCATGTGATTTTATGTGATTTATACAATATGAAATAATTATGAGAAGGAAAATTTTATTGAATTTTTCTGGCCTGTTACAGATTCATCTCATGAGACTGCTGATGCGTCGAAATGCTATCTATAACAAGGCCCTATCCATATCTACATGTCCAACTCATTCCTTATATAGTGAATTATCTGCATAATTCATGTCAAATGTTCTTTAATATCAAAAACCTATATTGAGTAAGGAATATAGATATATTAGCAGTTCCCCATAAAATAAAATAATAGTAAATTGAGAACACCATATATGTAAATGAAATATTATTTAAGAAGTAAAATAACCATGATATATTATATGTAAATAAAAGGAAAGTTTAATTTTTAATGATTCTATAATTGTTAATATTTTGAGGGAAAGCTAAAGTTGAAAAAAATAAATCAAGAATGATAATAAAAAACTTCCCTTAGTCAAAATGATCCTAAACCAACCATATAAATAATAAGTATCATATCAATACAATATATCCACAGTATATTATTTCTCAAATAAATGGTTGTTTTCATTGATTAATAGTAACACTGAAAAAACCCATTAAAATAATGTATAAAAAATACCTTCTAACACTGGAAATATTTTGAAAAATAGAAGTACAAAAAAAAATTTAAATAATTTTAATTTATAATAACATTTGAAACATATAAACTATCCTTCTAGACCTTGAGTGGTCATGATGGAAGGAAATTCCATTCTTGTCGAAATTGTTAAAAAAAATTCCTTTTATAGTTCAAGTAAATAAAAAATGGTCCTTATTGAATTTGAAGTGAAAATCCCTTTCAAAAATTTTATTGACAAGTACTAAATTGATAAAATTAATTTCATAGATAATTTTGATAATTTTAAAAAATATTTTTGTAATCATTTTTTCCAAACATGATTTTTAATGATTAGGGATTATTTATTGAAGAGAGAAATGATGTCGAATTTTATTAAAATCTTTTTCAAAAACATTTTAATTACAATAGAGTGGGAAAACAATACTATTACATGAAAAATTATTGAATAACCAATGGAGAATAAAAATAAATGGATTTATTAGACACATATCCCATAATTTCCTTCAATTAAAATTTTTGCAAAAATAATCATGATTAAAAAAAGATCGTGACATACCCCCTTAATAAGATCAAAAAATTTATGTGATAATTAACCAATAATTATAATAGGTGTAATAGATGTAAATTCACATAAAAAATTAGATATAAAAAATTATATACTCAGATTTTAATGCACCTTTAATCATATATTGTCAATTAAAATGATGATATAATATAACCTAATAAAAATAAATCAAGTTATGAAATTATTTACTACATGTTAAATTTTTAGTAAAAATCACCTAAAAATTACAATTTATATATAAAATATAATTATTTAATATGTAACACTGATATTACATATCAATGGGGAATTATATACCCTATTCAAAGGAAATTAGGTGCATAAAATTACAATACATCTAAGTGAAGGGAAATTGAGATGAAGTCCCTTACATTAATCTTTATTTTGGATGAACATGTTTAATATATTTTATTATTATTTTAAGAATGATATTAATTTATAAAAGAACAATATTAAAATTTATAATATCATATTTTCTCCTATTAACACATTTTACTATGTGTTTTTTAATATTCTATTATTATTTTTAGTGTTTTGTGTGTTAATTGCATTGTTTCCTCAGGTGTGTTTTGTCTGGAATGGTCTGATTATTTTGAATATGATATAAATATATCATCAAAATAATAATAAGATTTTTTAAAATTTCATATATAAAAATTATTAACTATTTAAGAATCATTCTATAAATAGTAACATAGAAAATTAGTTACATCACATCCTAAAGATAATAAGTCATATATATGCATGATCGACTATATAATTTCATTATAGGTGAATTTTAATTGAATTTTGTGATATATTAATTTTACATAATAAATATCATGTAAAATATATCCCAAATTTTAATTAAATATATTCTTATTCCCTTACACATATATTGTATAATAAAAATGAATCACAATGCTTCGTGAGGTTATATTCCACCGTATAGATGACTGATGGTACCAAATTTCAAACATAATATAAAGTAATAAGTTATATGTTTTATTATAATTTTATAGGTATAATAATATCGTAAATAAAATATACATGCTTTAAATCCTTCTTATATAGAATCATGGTATGTGTTGATGGAAAATGGGTTACATTGACTCGTGAGGTGGAAGTACATCATACACATGATAGATGATTTCATTTCTCATTTATTAAAGGAGGACACGTATAGATTTAATTAAATAAAAAATAATAATATATAATTATATTAGAGATAATTGTGTTATGATATTGGATGTTGTAAGACATAATTGATGGTGAAAAATTATAAATGGAAAATAACGAGCTTTGTTTAGTCACTTTCCTTCTCTTAGAGAAACGTCCTTTTGATCTCCTCTATAAGACCCTGAGATTTCACTTTATGGAATAAAATATATTATAGAATTTGTCTAATGATATTGAGGATATATTTTGGTACATATTGGTTTTGAAAAATGTCTTTACAACTGTTAATAATTGAAGTTTTGGAGTGTCCATTTATATGTGGGGTAGAGAACACAAATTAATATTTTTAAAATAAAATAATGTACCCTAGTTTTTTCCAATACATAAGGGTAAAAATGATCTATTATTGAATATTTTATCATATTTGGTCGAAATATTTCAATAAAATGGGTTATTGTAAATTTTTATGTCATTTTTTATCATAACATATTTACTTTAACTACCCGGTAAACTCATTTTTACTTTACCCTGGTAATTAATTTTTTCTTCTTTTACTATTCATAAGGGTAAAAATTAATCATCCCATTTTATATAAAATAAATTATTCATAATAAAAATATGTAATAAATTTTTACAAATTAAATTTATATAATTGGTGGAATTCAGTTTAAAATTAAACCATCAAATGTGATAAAAAAAGATGGTTTCAAAATTAAAGAAAACATTCAACTAATTAAAAAAGAATTTATATCCTTTTAAAAAAATTATTTTTTACAATGATGAAAATTAGATAAAATATAATATATGTAAAATAATTTTACTTTAAAAAATTTAAATATAATTTAACATTTAAATTATTTGAAAGAAAAGGAAATTTTCAATAAAATAATTATTTTTCATTATTCATCAAATAATAAATATATTTATAAAATTATAAAAAAAATAACACAAATAATTTTTAAATATAGATTTTTAAATTTTTTTATTTTTTATTTGCTTTTAATAAATATGGTAGACATTAATTTTAAATTATGTAAGAAAATTATGATTAAACTGCCTTTTAGAAAAATACAGTTTTTCATAAATCATTTGGTTTTCATTGAATTTATCATTATTTTATTTAGAATAAATAGATATACAATAAATATATCTTATTCATGTGTAAAAGATTTAATTTTTATAATTAAGTTATTACTATTCATAACCACTAAGTTAAGGGCTATGTTCAAATGGTCCCATTTAAAAATATATAATTTTAATAGAGAATTGTATTTCATTTAAACCTAGTGATAGGTGTATCCTAGGCTATCAAAACAATTTTATTTATTTAATAATTAAATATATCATAATGTTTATAGGTGTTATATTCTTATTAATGCTCAGTTTTACAGGTAATATATGCTATCGATCCCAATATTAATCTTTTAAATCACTGGTTGTTGCCCATGAAATAAAGATTTAATCATCTATATAATTTTTCCGAATATTTTTTATCTCTCTATATCATGCAACACCATTTTTCATCAAAGTATTTTGATTTTAAATGTTTTCAAAACTATTACATTTATATTTCTACTAGTTATAGAATCACTACATCGTTGATGAATAATTATTTTTGTTAATTATTCATTTTCTTAAATGAAAACACAATATGTATACTATGTACAAATTCTTATCAAACACATATTTAATCTAAAACCATTCATAATATAATTTATCATCATTTATATAATGATACCATTTTTATGTTTTTTATTTTACATTATCATACATTGTGCAAGCACTATGTTTGTATATTTATAACAAACATAATTATATATTTTTAAAATTAATATATATATATATATACATAACAATAAAATTGAATTTTAAATGTTCTAATATTGTCAATATTTTCAATTACATATCCATTTCTATGTAATATAATTAAAACAATGATTTTGAATTTTTAAATAGTGTTCACGCACTACATTAGTGCTAGTAAACATTTTAATGTTTATCATGAATTAAATAACTAATTTATATTAACTATCTAATTATTTTATAAAATTATAATGTCATTATTATTTAAAAAAAAAGTTCACAAAAAAAATTATCATTTTTATATAATTATGATGTCCTACGATATATAGTTTTTTCTAAAACATCTTTTTACTACCCACCAAAAAATATTAATTCCTAGAATAATACCAAAAAAATACAATGTGGCATAATTATGAACATATGAAATATTTTTTAGTTTTTTTTTTAAAATCATGTAGATTGAAATTATAAAATTTAAATTCTAGTTATAAATATATAGTTCATAAAATGAAAATTTATTTGTAATAAAAACGATTTTCTTTTCTATTTAAAAATAATATTATTAATTCATTAATTGACTTTTTTCATGATTATCACAAATATCCCCTTATAAAATATCCAATAACCATTACATTCATTCTGAATATAAAAATAAGAAATTATGGTGTGGAAATATATTTTTGTTTTGCGTAACAAAATCCGTATAATTTTAACTAAAAATATTAATTTTATATATATAATGAGAAAATAATTGAACATATAAAACATTTTTGGACATGATATATATATATATATATATTAAAATAAATAATTCATAAATAAAATATCATTTACTTAAGTAAAATTATTATATTGTGGTATATGATTAAAAAAACATTTTTATTAACAATAAAAATTTCATATTACGCCATTAATAATCATTTATTGTTATAAATAATATTTGGGTTTTATTTTTATAATGTTTTCAATATAAATTATGGTTTGTTGGATATATTCCATGACATCCTCTATAGAAATGAACACCTCTAACATTGAAGAATTAATTTAAAAGGTGTGTTAGATATTTCTAGAAAACTAATGGTGATTATTTGTATGTTATGCAAAAGGTTTGTAAGGAGCAGTTAAAATATCATTTTCCCTAGGAATTTTATTTCCATAATTATTATAATAAATTTATATTTTTATATATAACTCCACTCAAATATTATAAAAATCTGTTAAATTTATTAACATTAATAAAAAATATTTTAATTATATTCTCAGTTTTCTTCCTGATGTATGTGTTATGAAAGAATTCATATTGTTCATTAATCCGGCCCAAATAAGAAACCATTACAACTAATTTATGTTTATTAAAATTGACTATCTATATAATTATATAAATTTTATACTATAAGACTTATTTTAGTAGAACTTCAATAGATTCTATATTTAGATTTAAGAGTGTATAATGTTAACAAAATTCATATTAAAGATATACACACACACACTAATGATATCACCCTTATCACGTCTCTTCTTCTAAAAAAATGACTTAAGCCTCCATATTGTGAATAAAGGATACAAGATGTTATGGGGATCATGATAAGTAATATGGGAATATATACATGAGATATCGAATTCGTTGAGAAGGTTTTGATGGTTTGTAATAGAGTCCCATTTATAGGTAATAATTCGAGACATTTCATTGGAATCTTTTGATAGGTGAATGGTAAATGTGGAATCGCAAGTAAATTAGGAACGTTAATTATTGAAATGAATGTATTACAAGTATAAATGAATTCCAAAATTAATACATTACTTTTTATATGTCCAAATATCATTATTTTATATAAAATTTAATCACATTTAATATTTCTTTTTTAACACACTTTTTACCTTGTTTAAATATTAATATGGTCATTTTATTTGTAAAAAAGTATAACTTCAACCATACTAACTAATTTTTATTAGATGATTCAAAATTTGGATTCGGTTTTTCAAACATTCATTTATGAATAATTGAAACATATCTTTTAAATGTAAAAATATAATATACGGGATAAAGCTTTTGTAGAAAAATAACAATTTAAAAATTGTGATTTTTTTATCTGAAATAAATTATTGTTTTTTAAATAACTCACAATACCATTATTTTGAATATTATAATTCTATTTTTTTTTGAAAAATTGCCATTATATTTTCATTATTTCAAAATAAGAATTAATAGTGGAAGAAAAAAGTAATTATTTTCAAAATACACTTAAAAATATAAAATTATTTTTATTAAATTTAATTTTTTATATATCATATTAATATAAAATATTATAAACCCATTGTTATTTGAATAATTACTCCTATAGTATAAACAAATAAATTATTTATAAATAATATTATAATTATCATTATGTAATGTGTAATAATATATGTTTTTAAAAATAAAAAATCTAATTTGATTAATATCTTTTTATTTCATCCAAAAAATTTTATGTGTGAATAAAATTATTTTTAATATATTAATAATTACACAATCTCAATTTACAAATTTGATATAAGGATATAAAAATTAAATATATCCATTGAACATATATGAAATAGAAATATGATCTAAGACCATATATGCATCAATTGCATCTTAAATATCTGTATATCTAATAGACATATTACAATAACATATATATATATATATCTTTATATATGTATCTAAAATAATCTATTCTATACATTTATTCCTTTCCCAAAATTTCAATTAATCTTCAAATTTTATTTTTTCCTTCCATATATATTATCATGGGTTTGATCTTAAATGAAACAATGAGGATAATGATTTCATATTTTTGGTATTTCTGTTAACATGTGGTATTATTTCTCTTGTATTATTTTAGTGATTCATATTAAAATATTAGAGTGTAATAGTTTTTATCATGAAATATTATATTTTTTTATAAAATATATTTATATTAATTTTAGTTTATCTATTATTGTATTACAATATAGTTAATAAAAAATAAATATTCGTATGTAATTATATATTTAAATTTTAGAACATAAATAGTGTAAGAATTAATGAATTTTATGCATAAACATATATTTTCATAATAATTGTACATTATATTTTACATTTTCAAATAAAAAAATATTTTTTATATCTCTTAGAATTTGAATCTATAAAACATTATTTCATACATGGAGTCGGTATATCCAAAATATAAAATATGATCAATTAAATTTTAATGAATTACAACATGTTACATAGGTAGAAGTTAGTTATGATGTTAAATATAAAAATTTTAAATTAAAGGATAATGTCATATCAAATCAAAAAAAATGTTACCAATAACTATTTGAATGAGTTATTTATTAACCTTACCTAATCTCAAGTCCTTTATTTTCTAACAATATGTCTAATATATGTGAATTTTACATTCCTTATATATAAATAAATGACTACTTATAATAATTCCAATTGTTCCTCAGATATAATTTCACCCACATCCCCCACATCATTTAATATATTTTATGTTGTTATCTCATGAATAATTAAAAAAATTAACTCTGTAATTATCCTATCCCACTTTTGATAGCTTATTGTCTCAATAGAATGCTATAATTCCATCGAAACATTTACAGCTTCAAAGACATGCTATGAGTTTAAATTTCTAAGTAATTATTTCATAACATCATTATAAATCAACCATATAACACAATATCTTATAAAATATAATATTTTAAATTAGTATAATATATTTATGATCATGATAATTATTTCTTATTGAAATTATATAAAAAAATTCATAATCCAACACATATGTGAATTATATCATTTTATTTTTTGTATGGATTATCAACCCTCATGGACGATGTAGTTAATTTATGTCATTGATGGTTATTAATAAAGAATAACATGTATTATATCATATAAATTAATAAATTATTTTTTCATTGTATTTATGTAATTTTAATTTTTATATTTATGAATTTATTTTAAAAACATCATTAGTTTATTACAAATTATCAAAACAAGAATGATATTGATTTCAATATTATGAATCAAACATGAAAATACTATGAAGTGATACTATAAAATTATAAAAAATCATGTTACATAATATAAGAAATTGTAAATATTTTTAATAATGAGAAATCATAGACATGGATTGATGGCCAAAGTTGGTATTCTGTAACAAACAATGAATTCTTGAATCATCTCACAACTGATATTTATTATAAAAAAGAATAATTTATATATTAATCAATTAATAGATATAAATATATAATGTTTCACATGTTATTAACATTCTAAAGTATATTATTATTGATTTTTTTATTATTATAAGAAAAATAATTTGCGTCTCTGAGTGAAATAGAATACATTGGAATTGTTTTTATTAAATCAATTTACATTCATTGAGTTATTATCATTCTTATAGAATACCATTTTACAAAATTTATTTATTTAAATGTAATGATTATATTATATTGTCAATAATTATATAATTTGAGTGATTTTCATTAAATTATCGTAATCCCCCTTTTGGTTAAATGGAACATCATAAAATATGAAATTGTAATGGGTTTGTTACTCATTCATCATATATCAATTCATACACCCTCTTCGTTGATTATATATGTAATGTCTTGTCATGAACCACATCCCCAAAAAGTGTACCACTCCTAGGCCGGCAATGTGAGTAGGTAGATAATGACCCCTCTAGTCCCGCCTCCAGTAGGCCCCAGATTGGTGACCAGCAGCGAGGGTATAATAACACATAAAATGGGAGGAATTACCCTCTAAGAGAACACATGTAGAAGAGAGAGATATTATAGACACCAATAAACTACAACTAATTATTCAATATAAACAGAATCCCAAGTACAGAAATGAAATGTCATGTAGAAGTACTACAAATGGAAGGGAAAAAACAGCAAGTACCAAAAGAAAGTAAAAACAGTAGCAACCACAAGCCCGAACAGCTCATGTAACCCCGAGCTATTAGAAACCAGCTTAATTTTCAACCTGCTCCATGTGACCGGAAAAAATAGTTCATATATAAAAAGGGTGAGTATAACATTATACTCAGTAGGATCCCCCCCGAAGCCTCTCATGCAAAAGTAATGAAAGCATGCTAAAGCACATTGAACAACAAGTGAAACTAAATCGTCACCTAAACAGGTATACTAATTTCCCAACATCACCATGGATACTCTCACCATGTAATGCTTACAAGAATATATCATATAATAAACAATATAATGGGTACCCTGCTACTACTTCCCCATAGGTTTGCCGCTTTGCCGCAACGTCACACGTACTAAGCATCTCTCTCTAAAAAGACTTTCCCGCAGAACCCTCGGCGAAGCACCACAATATGCACCTCGTGAAAAAAAACCACCACGTCCAGAGACCAATGTAACCAGGTAGTTTCTGGGAGCCACCACAGCTCGCAAAACGTGTATCATACGTCGGTTATTATACCACAATCCATTACAGCCCATACAATGAGTAAGGATCCCCCAACCATCACAACCTATACATGTTACACCTATAGTAGTACATGGAAAACTATATCCGTAAAATATGTGTGTGAATAACCACAATCCATTACATCCTTCTACACACATATATTGGGAAAACTAACCAATGTTACTGCCATCACCAGTAACTACCAAGTGAAGAGAGTGAGGCTAAAGGGGGTAGTCATCCATCCATCCTCCCACTGAAATATTGGGGAAAACAGCCCATAGGGCTCAGAATCCCCAGGGTGTCAGTTTCCCTTACTAACATCATGGATTAGCGTATAGAAACACAAATGGTATAGGATATATTATATCTCACAACCACACTATGGGCATTACGTAGTCATAGACACAACTGCAGCTAATGTCTCTCAGACTCCGGGCCACTACTTATAAGACTAGGTATCCTATAAGCACACAATCATTTAAAGAGTGTATTAGATTACTTCATTCCCTTTTTATCAATTCCACTTTACGTTAATTAATTAGATAAACATTAATTAACCATGAACAATCCAACATTAAATTTCATTAGCTTCACACCCAAAGTCAATTGTTCCATCAAAAATTTCAACCTCATCATTTTGTTCTAGCCTCTCCATCCGCATGGGTTAACTCTATTTATTCAATTATTCATTATAGAAATTCATTCCCACATTCCCAGGAATTCTAGAAAAACATTATATTCTACTAAACACAAGGGGTATCATCACGGTGAGTAGATGTACTACCCGTCAAGTTTTCTCCACTTATAGAAAGTGCATATTCCCATACTTACTTGATAAGCTAAACACAGAAAGCATGTGGCATACCCCGCGTGTCTTCACCTCTTTCAGAAGAAGGTTATGTAAGACCAGCTGCCTTGAGTAGTGGGGAAATGTAAAGCAGATAAACAACCAATCAAAATTACCAAGAATCCATCAATCACATCCATCCAATTCCATTATCACTGGTGTCCTCCCCGAGACCCTCATGCATAAGCCGATGCATCTCTCCATTATTGTCGTCATGTGATGCCATAACCAAAAGGGCCTCCATGCCTCCACATATTACCACAACCATCCAAGATCACATTAAAAGACATGCAGCAGTAAAATAACCAACTTTAAAATTGGGATTTTGGCCCTTAAGCAAACAAGAGGGAAACTCAAAACCCTACAAACAATTATCTTTTAAAAACAACCAGTTATTTAATCCATCATGGGTTAACCAATTTATTATTCGTTGGTTTCAAATTCGGGAAACCTAACCAGTAATTAATCACAAATAAATAAACATGCTTACTACACTAATTTGATTGACATGAAATTACACCAAGAACTAGATTCGTTTTCAAGCCTCTTTATCCTTAGACAACAATTATCAATTAATCCAATTTTACGTTCTTTACCGATCTCAATCAAGAACAAACAGCTAAGCAAAGAAATTATAGATATCATACTATCTAGATAAACAAGAGGCAATAACATACAATCAATATCAATTTATTTATCTGGTTAAAATATTTATTTTTTCAATTCCATTGTAATCCAGTGGGATTAAACATGCTAACAATACAGTTTTAGGTAATATAAAGAGACGCAACGAATCCCCTACCTCAAATAGTTCCTCACATTCTTTATCCACACAAAGGGTGACGATCTACCTCTCGCGACAACTACATCCACCCGAGGATGCCACAGTACGACAGCACCAACCAAAACCCAAGAAAAACCACATTAGAAGCATGGATATTACATGCGATAACATGGAAAGGAGAAAAAGGAGGAGATGATCCCCAAAGGATTGACTATAAACTAATCCTTATATCAAATATTAAACAGTATAACTCGGTTTCATCAGAATAGAGAGAAACCAATATGAGGAGTACAGTTTGATTGTGAAACTCCTAGAGGAAGGATTAAAAGGTTCTAGCATCTCATAGCTGAGAACAAAGAGGAAGATCAATAAAAGATGATATCTTGTCCCTTTTTAAGATTTAAGGGGGTGACGGTTTAAGATACACATAATTCCCCAATAAAAGTGGATCGCATTAACCCATGCGGTTTGACCAAGTAAAAAAATCTTGAGCCATAGGAATAATTAATATAGGATTTATGGTCTTTGAATTGGCCTTAATAGTCCTTAAAATAAGGCTTTAAATGTATTTTTCATCAAAGGTAACATTAAAAGAGTGAAACTGTATGAAGCTGGAAACACTATTCAAAGTCCACTATTAGAAGCCTGCTGTTAGAAGTCCCCTTTTAGAAGTCTGCTGTTAGAAGTCTGCTTTTAGAAGTCCGCTCTTAGAAGTCTGTTGTTTGAAGTCTGCTGTTAGAAGTCCACTGTTAGAATTCCGCTATTAGAAGTCAACTGTTAGAAGTCTTCTTTTAGAAGTCCAGTATTAGAAGTCCGTAGTTAGAAGACCGGTGATAGAAGTACCCAGTTAGAAGTCCACTGTTAGAAGTACACTATTTGAAGTCTGCTATTTGAAGTCCGCTGTTAGAAGTCCACTATTAGAATTATGATGTTAAACCCACATTGGTAGAACAGTGTTCAATAAACCTCACTGATAAAACACTATTCATTGAACCTCACCGATAGAACATTGTTCACTGAACCTCACTGATAGAACAGTGTTAACTGAATCCTCACTGATAGAACATTATTCATTGAATCCTCACTGATAGAGAAATGTTCAATAAATCCTCACTGATAGAACAGTGTTCACTAAATCCTCACTGATAGAACATTTTTTACTAAATTTTCACTGATAGAACATTGTTCACTAAATCATCACTGATAGAACACTATTCACCAAACCTCACAGATAGAACACTATTCACAGAACCTCACTGATAGAACACTATTAACTGAATCTTCACTGATGGAACACTGTTCTTTGAACCTCACTGATAGAACACTGTTCATTGAACCTCACTAATAGAACACTGTTCACTAAACCTCGCCGATATAACACTATTCACTGAACCTCACTGATAGAACATTGTTCACCTACTGTTATAGGTTACTGATAGAGGCTACCAACAATGGTTACCAATTGAAGTTACCGATAGAACTGTTCACTGATGGAACTGTTCACATAATTTGAAATTTGGAAAAGGAAAGAGAGGATACCGTTAGAGGTTACCGATAGAACTGTTCCCTGATCGAACTGTTCACATAATTCATTATTTGGAAAAATTATTGGGGATAAGTCACCCTGACCTCCCAAAAACACCTTAAACACCATATATTCACAAAGTAATGGACCGAAGATGTCCCGACCATTACATCAGATACCTATCAAAACATTCTCATCTTCGACAATTCAAAACCAAACTAAAGAGACAAAAATAAGGAAATGGGGTCTGAACAACCACCCATCGAGATAACTCTCAAAAGAGAGAAAGGCACAAAAGTAACAAAGGAAATTCATAAATAAAAAATGAATGGTCTAACCACAAAGGGAACCTTATTACATGAAAAGTGTTAAACATTAAACAACTCTGGGTACTGAGCACGTATCTGTGACTCACGTTCCTAGGTACTCTCCTCCATTCCACAGTTTTCCTCAAGACACGAACTAAGGGGATAGAACGCCCACACAACACCTTCTCCTTGTGGTCTTGAATCTCCTAAGGCCGCCCCTCAAAGGTTAAATCATCATCAACATCGATCTCTCCCCAATCGATTATGTGAGATTCATCATGAAGATAATGATAGAGCTGTGATACATGGAAACCATCATGTATCTGACTCATCTATGGGAGATATTCTACTAGATACACCACAATTCCAACACGAGTTAACACCTCGAAAGGCCCAAAAAACAGGTGAGATAGTTTACTTCCTTGACCAAACATTCGCTTCCCATAACGGGGAGTCACCTTCAAAAACACATGATCCCTAAAATTAAACTCCAAGTCCCTCCTTCTTTGATCAGCATATGATTTCTGACGATCATGAACTATGTTCATCCTCTCATGAATCACTTGAACCATCTCTACTGTAATCTGCACTAGTTATGGTCTGAGAATTGCTGACTCTCTGACCGCATTCCCGCACAATGGAGAATGGCATGGTCGACCATAAAAGGCTTCAAAAGGTTCCATACCGATGGTGGAGTGAAAACTATTGTTGCATGAAAACACCACCAAGGGTAAGTGACTTACCGATGAGCCTCCAAAATCAAGAACACAAGAGCGTTCCATGTCTTCAAGAGTCTGGATGGTTCGCTTGGTCTGACCATCCGTTTGAGGATGAAAAGCAGTGCTAAGGAATAGTTGAGAACCGAAAGTATGTTAGAGACCTCTCCACACCCTAGAGGTAATACAAGGATATCAATCAAAAATTATCATCCTAGGGACTCCATGAAGTCTCACTGCCTCATCTAGATACTTCCTTGACAAAACATCCACTGAGCTTGACTCCTTGATTGCTATGAAGTGGGATGATTTTGTTAAATGATCCATGACCACCCAAATAGCATCATGTCCTCTCGTAGCTTGCGGTAAAATAGTAACAAAGTCCATTCAGATCTCCTCCCACTTTCACTGAGGAATCCCTAATGGCTGGAGAAGAAAACATGGAACACTATGTTAGGACTTCACCTTCTGGAAGACTAAACATGGAGACACAAACTCTGCAACCGCACGCTTCAGCCCAGGCCACAAGAAATAACTCCTCAAGGATCGGTAAATCTTTTCAATGCCAGGATGTACTGCTAAGGGAGAACTATGTAACTCTTTGAGAACCGTCTCATGCATCGTCAAGGGAACAAAAATCCTTCCATGATACAACATTCGGTGTTGTTCGTCCTCCAACCGACCATCATGGGCCTCACCACAAACAACTCAGTCTCTCCAAATGTCCACCTCTAGATCTCCCAACTGGGACTCTTCCACCTTCTGAATCAGGGATGAATATACCATCATCTGAAAAAGACAACCTTTACCCCCAAATTCTTCCATATCAAGATGAAATACGGATAGTTCTTCCATTACTCTCCAAGAATCACTGGATTCATGCACAACATCACTACCTGACTTTCGGCTCAGCGCATCAGCTACAACATTCCCTTTTCCAGGTGTATACAATATTTCAAAGTTGTATTACTACAAGAACCCCATCCACTAACACTATCATAAGTTCAAGTCATTCTTGGAGAAAACATTCAAAAAAACTCTTATGATCAGTGAAAACCACAAAGCGTTCACCAATGAGGTAATATCTCCAAAACTTCGGAGAAAACATAATGGCTGCCAACTCAAGATCATGGGTGGAATAGTTTAGTTCATGGGGACGCAACTTCTGAGACCTATAAGAAACAACTGACCTATGAGGAATGAGAGCACAACCTAACCCCAGAGGTGAAGCATCATAGAAAACATCAAACTGAACTCCCTCAGTTGGAAGACAAAGGACTGGAGCACTTACTAACTTTTCCTTTAGATACTCGATAGCTTCCTGACACCGATAAGTCTATATGAATGCCTGATATTTCCTAGTCAAATCTATTGTAGGTGTTGTAACTCATGAGAAATTGGCTACGAACCTCATGTAGTAGCCTTAGAGACCAATTAAACTTCGCACATCTGAAATTGTCTACGGGGATTCCCAAGACCCAATTGCATCTATCTTCAGTGGATCCACAACTACTCCCTATTGGTATATAGCATGACACAAGAAACAGACATCTCAATCCCAAAACACACAATTCTCCATCTTCCCAAACAGTTGATGTTGGCGAAGAACTCCCAAAACGGCTTGTAGATGCTCTTGATGCTCCTCTTCAGATGTGGAATACACAGGGATGACGTCGAAGAAAACTACCACAAACATGTCCAGCAACTCAAGATACAAAGAATTCATCAATCCCATGAATAAATATGGATCATTCGTCACACCAAATGGAATTAAAAAGTACTCATCATGCCCCTGACAACAAAGGAAAAAAGTCTTCGGGATATCCTCATCCTTCACATGCATCTGCTGATATCACGACTACATGTTGATCTTTGAGAACCAACTTGAACCTTTTTGTTGATTGAATAAATCATCAATTCAGAGAAGAGGATAGAGATTTTGTATTGTCACTTTGTTTAAGTGACGATAATCAACACACAACCATAAACTGTCGTCAGCCTTATTCACGAACAAAATTGGTGCACCCCATGGTGACAAACTTGTCCGAACAAAACCACACTAAAACAGAACATAAAGATGTATACGTAGCTCTCATAACTCTAAAGGGGACACCTTATATGGAGACATAGAGATAGGAGATTCTTCTGGATATAGCTCGATCCCAAACCCAATCTCTCATTGAGGGGGTAATGCTACAACCACTTATGGAAAGACATCAGGGTACTCCTCTATGGCCCTAGGAAATGCAAACTGTTGAACCTCTGATGAACTCAGTATCATTTCATCCATCATGGATGATAAGTATGGAACACGCCTATGACCCATCCGAGAATCTCGATCCCCAACAAACATGAATTGCTCTCCATCCGCACCAATGAAGATGAAATTCTACATGAAACAATCCACAATAGACTACAACAAAGACAACCAATCCATGCCGAGGATGACATCATATAGTTGTATTCGTAAACATTTGAAATCTCCCCAAGAGATATGTTTCCCCAAAACTAGCTCATAGTCTCTACATACTTCAAACAAGTCATCTAGACCTCCAACTGGCGTAGTCAATTCCAAGCACACTGGAAGCCCCTCTACCTCAAGTCACAATGCATGGACAAGGGTAGGTGATATGAAGGAGTCTATGGCTCTTGAATCAAACAAGTCATACTCCAGGGTAGAAAACAAGAAAAGGGTACTTCAAACAACGTATGGCTTGGCTGGAGTTGGCAACGCTAGAGCATTAAGCTGACCACGACCTATTCCACAACCTCTATGACCCTGATGACAACCACCACCACGGCTGCGCTCTGCTCTCTGAGGACAGGGAGCGTCATGGGGCTGTCCTCTGCCCACCCCATCTTCCCTCTACTGATCTAAAGCTGGTGCAACTGGCTGCTACTGCCTTGGCTGGAACTGCCTCAACGGAGGAACCTAGAGCGTAGTGTCTGGTGCATGATGACTGTTATAAAAGGCCGGGCACTCCCGCTACTGATGGCCATGACCACCATAAGAAAAACATGTGCCTGATTCCTTGGAATAATCCTGAGCATTGCAGCCTCTTGGGAAACGAGATGTGATGGGATGGGACCTACCCCCTACTGAAAGGAAACACTTCTGCCCTGAAAAATGGGAACTTCGTACCACAGCTCAGCTTTGTGAGTAATCAGTACGATTCCCTTATCATGATGATCAAGTCCTGGCCAAATTCCTCTCAACAACCTCTTCCCTCTCCAGTACCTCAAGATATGTTTTTAGCATGAATGGGATGACCTGGTGCTGGATCTGTGAACTCAAAGCATCCTCGAAATGCCTCACCCTGGCCTCCTCATCAAGCAGTAGGTCTGCATCATATTGTAAAACCGTCTTGAAATTGATTCCAAACTCTCGAACAGTGGATCTCCCATGTCAAAGGGTAAGAATCTCCTGGCGACTGGACATCATCGCAGTCGAAGAAAGAAACTCTACTCTAAACCTATATCGGAACACCTCCCTTGAGATCGTTGACTCCTCATGATCCCTGAGGAACAAGAATCACCATTGCCTTGCTGATCCACGTAGCATCATCACTACCATGGACACCCAGTGCTCCTTCCGAGCACAAATCGAACTATATCCGATCTCGACCTCCTCTAACCAGTCATCTGTGAGTGCATCTGAAACGGAGCCCTCGTACCTCTTCTGACTCTGGCACTGAAACTCTTGGAGTGTCTTCTTCCAAGTTTCTTCATCATCAACCTCTACCCTGCGGCGATCTGTTGTAACAGCCTACTGGACATTTTCTGCACAAACATGAATAGGACGTCGACCTAGAGCCATACCTTTAAAATAACTAACCATTAGAGGTCCTAAACATGGAATATGGAAGACTCAACATTAATTAATTAATTATTATCTTTTATTCTTTTTAGGTTAACCTATCCTAAGGTCTACCCATTCAAACATATCCACAAAGAAGAATGATGCGTGATCCTTTCCTAGGTCTCTACCCTATAACTAGTATCACCTTGTTTAGTAGCCATTGTAAACTTAAAGGTTCGTACATCAGATCATAGGGGTCCCTAAACTCCTATCTCTCAGCCGGTCTACAATTTTTACCTCACCTACTAAACATGAATGACACCGTTGCCCTACCAACCCATCCGACCTCACATGTGCCTAACTCCAAACTCCATCATATCCCCCAACCAGACCTCAGATACCATTCTGTCATGAACCCCCTTCCCACAATGTGTACCCCTCTTAGTCTGGCAATGTTAGATGAGAGAAAATGACCCCTGCATCCTGCCTCTAGTAGGCCCCAGGTTGGTGACTAGAACAGAGGGTATAGTAACACACAAAATCGGAGGCACTACCCTCTAAGTGAACACATGCAGAAGAGAGAGATAAGATAGACACCAATCAACTCCAACTCAGACTGACATATAAACAAAAACCCAATTACACATATGAAATTTCATGCAGAAGTACTAAAACTGAAATGGGAAAGAATGAATGTACCCAAAAAAATGTAAAAACAACAGAAACCACAAGCCCGAACAGCTCCGGAAACCCCAAGCTAGTAGAAACCATCTTGATCTCCAACTTGATCCAAGTGACCTGAAAAAAAAACAGTTTATATATACATAGGGTGAGTATAATATTATACTCAGTAGAATCCTCCATGAAGCCTCTCAGGCAAATGTAAAGAAAGCATGCTAAAGCACAGTTAACAACAAGTGAAACTAAATCGTCACCTAAACAAGTACACTGTGTTCCCTAAGTCACCATGGATACTCTCACCACGTAAGGCCTACGAGAATATATCATATAATAAATAAAATCAAGGGTACCCCACTACTACTTCCCCACTGGTTTTCCGATTTTCCCCAACGTCGCACGTCTTGAACATCTCTCTCCAAAAGGCTTGCCCACAGACACCTAGGCGAAGCACCACAATATTCTCCTCGTGAAAAAAACCCACCATGCCCACACACCAAAGTAATCAGGTAGTTTCTTGGAGCCACCACAGCTCACGTAACGTGTATCATACGTCAGGTATTATACCTCAAGCCATTAAAGCCCATACACTGAGTAAGGATCCTCAAGCCATCACAACCTATACACGTTACACCTATAGTAATACATAGAAAACTACATCCAGATTATATGTGTGTGAATAACCACAAGCCAATAAATCCCTCTAAACACATATATAGAGAAAACTAACTAATGTTCCTTCCAGAACTAGTAACTACCAAGAGAAGAGAGTGGGGCCAAAGGGGGTAGTCAACCATCCATCATCCAACCAGAATTTTGGGGAAAAACACCCCCCAGGGCTCAGAAACCCCAAGGTGTCAGTTTCCCTTACTTATAGGGTGGAATAGCATATAGAAACAAATAAAACTATATGATATATTATATCTCACAACCACACTATAGAAATTAACTAGTTTTGGACACAATAGAAGATAACTTCTCTCACACTCTGGGCTTCTACTTCTAAGAGTAGTTATCCTATAAGCACACAACCATTTAAAGATCTTTATTAGATTACTTCATTCCCTTTTTATCAATTCCACTGTATGTTAATTAGTTATTTAAATATTAATATACCCTGAACAATCCCACATTAAATTTGATTAGAATCACACCCAAAGTCAACTGTTCCTTCAAAAATAACCACTTCATCATTATGTCCCAACATCTCCATCCCCATGGGTTAATACAATTTATTCAATTATTCATTATATAAATACCTTCCCATATTCCCAGGAATTGTAGAAAACATTATATGCTACTAAACAGAAGGGGGATAAACACAGTGAGTAGATGTACTACCCGTAGAGTCTTTTCTGCTTATAGATAGAGCATATACCCATCCTTCCTTGAGAAGCCAATCACGGAAATCACGTGGCATACCCCACGTGTCTTTGCCTCTTTCGGATGAAGGGTACGTAGGACCAGGTGCCTTGAGATGTGAGGAAAAGTAATGTTGATAAACAACCAATCAAATTACCAAGCATCCAACAATCACATCCATCCCAATCCATCATCCCTGATGTCCTCCCCGATACCCACATGTATAAACCGATGCATCTCACAACTCTAGGCGTCATCTACTGCCACAACAAAAAGGGCCTCCAGGCCTCCACATTTTACCACAACCATCCAGAATCACATTAAAACACAACCAGCAGTAAAACAACCATCATCACAATTGTTCTCTTGGCGCTTAAACAAACAAGTGGGTATGTCAGAACCCTATAAGAAATTATCTTTTAACAACCTCCAGTTCTTTAATTCATCTTGGGTTAACTGATTTATTATTTGTTGCTCCCAAATCAGGGAAACCAATGTAACACACAATAATTTTATGAGAAATTTTTTGTTTTTATTTTATATAAATCATCAAAGGAATATTTCACCACACACAACTCTATCTTGGCTTGCTTTAGACAGAATTTCAACCTTCCTCGATAGCTTGTGCCGTACATAATACCGAGTTTCACAAAACAACGATATGCTATTAAAATATTGCTAAAACTAGCCATTATGAATATTAATATCCCCTTTATAAAATTTTGTAAATTTTATTTTTCAAAATGGAATTCATTTTTGTATTCGGAATATCGAAATTAGCCTAGGGTGAAATTTTGGTATTTTTCTGAAAACTTTTAATTTTGGATGAATAGTGAAAACACTGGGTTACTATTTAAAAACCGACTATTTAATTAAATAATTATTTATTTTATTTAAATTTATTTTATGTCAAAATTGATACATAATACATATAGAAATTCAATTTAATTCATTGGAGTCATTTTATAATAATTTTAGATATATAAAAAGTTTCTTGAACTTTTCACCGTCTTTTACCCACCTCCTAGGAGAATTTTCAAATTTACATAAAACATAATTTTACCGCTACTGTGAGTGGAATTTAAAAAATCCGATAGACATGGTTAATATCAAGGACTAAAATGTGGTTCAATGAGATGAAAATAATTTTTTCTGAATAGTAACTTTTTACTTTTTTTACCACGGTTAAAAGTAAATAGGGTAATTAGGGTTAAAATTTTATTATTATTACCCTAAAACATGTCCTAATTCTATTGGATAAGTGTAATTAGGCCAAAGTCAACCTTAGGAATAAAATATTACCATTTAGGCCCACAGGGATTAGAATAGGACATTTATTATGAATTTATTTAAAGAAGGGTTAAACTAGTTAAAATCGATGTTTAATAACTAAATCATTTTTAATATAGGGTTATACATAAGATAAATTCGACTATAAATATTAATTAGAAATCTAAAACTATTTCCTAGATAATGGTATTTTATTTTTAATTTTTATACAATAAATAATTTAATTTATTTATGACACAATGATGATACATAATTATCTTATTATTGAAATATTGACATATTTGATGTTATGAATACCCAAATAAATGTAATTTGAGACTTTTTATGAATTAAAATACTTTTCTAGGTTAATATGACATTTTAGTATTTATTTAATTAACTTTTTTCGAACTAATCATTCTGTTATGATTTTCACAAAAATCAATTACCAAATAGTGTCAAAATTGACATAACATATTTTTTAAAACAAATATTATATTATTAATTGTTATTTTATTCCTAAAAATATACGGCTCGTCCAAATGCCTTAGAAAAGGTTATATATATTAATAATAAAAAACATGGGGTTCGTTTGTCTTGTTATAGTAAGTTTATTAACCTTATAGTGCAAGAAAACAAAAAGACACGGTAAAAGTTAAATTATCTAACTTAAAGATAAATCTAAATGATAAGGTTAAAATAGATACCTAAACTTGCCTAAATTCAATTGGATTAGAGGATTTCGACCCATCCCCACCTTAGCATAGAAATAAATCAATTTGGAGCTATTAAAAATAGAATATGACTTTATAATAAAATAATATTTTAATTTTTCCTAAGGTGCCCCTCTCCTCCCATTAAAATGGCACCTCCTTCCGCTCTTCCTCACACCACTTTGAACCTTCACGATAGACCAACCCTGAAAAATTCTCTTCTAAAATTCCCTATAAACATCTTAGAGGTCCTGGTCTTCTTCAAAGTCCAATTTTAGTGCCCTAAGAGGAGGTATCAAAGAGGCACTTCAAAGAAGAGGTAATGTCCGTTGCCGATTCTTTCAACTTTATTTCTTCTTCCTCTTATTCTTATTTATTTGTTTCATTATTAAGTAATAACATAAGTATCAATTATATACTCTTATGTTATTATAAGTTTGAAACAACCCTATTTCACCATCTATCCATCCTACGGAAAACGAAATCACCGTGCGTGCGTACGTACGGAATACCGTCTCCACGCCGTGGTGTAATCTATTTTCCACAACCACCTTACTTGGATGGGTATAATGGTGTAAATAATAACTATATATGATTATTGTAAAGTGATATTGATTCTGAAATATTATACATACACTCCAATGCAATTCTACGATCATGGGAACGATATCATCGCTCGTGCATACGTACGGAATACCGTCTCCATGATGTGATGCGACTTGTTCTACATGATCATCATTACGTAATGATTATATCAATGAATTTAATGAATTAATATGATATATATTACACTAATACCATTCTGGAAATGAGCTATCAATAACCTAAAGAGAAGAATAAGAATTTATTCGACAAAACACGCATAAGAAACAAAAGTAATAAACACCCGAATAACAAGTAGCAATGAAATATTACTAATAAGAAGCTAATAATATGGTCATATATGATATCATAACAATGAGTATAATTATGTAATAAGTAAATGACATTATTTAAATCATTATACAGAAGGTTCGGACACTTACGAAGCAAATCAGACCTAAGGTAAGGGAAAATATCACAATCTCATTTTTATCCGAGATTGTTTATACTTTGGTATTTACTGGGTTGTATTTATCATCCACATCCATGTTTCCTCAATATGTAATATTATTTCTATACACCTACAATTTTTTAAATCCAATTTTACCCTTCGGTGAGTTTTTAGTAAAAGATATGAAAGGAATCTTTTGTCGTTTTTCATACGAGGTACTTTTCAACTTTTCTGACATAAGTACTAGAAGAATGTTTTTTTAACTTATACGGAATGAATGTATTTTTAAAAAATTATTTCCAAGAAGCTTCCTTTACATTTTTTCAAGTTTATTTTTAATCAACTTCTTTTTGTTTAAAATTGAATGACATGTTAAGAAACAAAAAATGTTTTTAAAGTAGAAAGGATCTTTTCCTCCAGAATGGAGTTCAAGTGTTTTATCAAAATTATTTTCCGTATAAGGTAAAATAGGTTTCTATTTCTATCACTATTATTACATTTTTTTGATTATGTTGTGATGGAATTATTTTTATGAATTCCTTTATATTATATGAATTGTTTTATGATGTCACGATGTTTAAGAATCCCATTTTTATTACATGGGTTATGCAATGATGTATGATTTATGATTTTGTGGAACACATAAGAATGGTATCATTATGAGTTGGGTGAGACCTATATCTCCCTCAAATGCATTAGGTAATGATTTTTATCTCATGAGATACACATGGATAGAACACCAGGTTAAACCAGTTCAGTGAAATGTGACTAAAAAGTGGAGTGAACTCTGTTCAGAAATTGACATTGTACACTAAGATAGTCTTGGCAATGAGTATTAACTACTAAGAAATGATTATCTATGATTATTTTTGTATGCCACAAAGTTTTATGTTTTACGTTATGATTATTGGGATTACATTTCACTACTATGATTTATCCCATGTTATGAAATTATGATCTCTTTTTTAGGTTAAGATTTCCAAAATTTTATGTTCTTATGAATACGATGTGATGGATATTTCTTTTGATTACCCTTACTGAGCATTTGATCTCACCCTTTTGTATTTTTTCTTTCCCTAGGTCAGGAATAAGGTTATTATGTAGTATATTCTCAAAGGGACTCTAGATATGATGAAATAAATGGGAGACAATGTAGATGATTTATGAACCAGTTGTTTATGTTTCCGAGTTTCCAAAGACACTATACCTATACGGTCCTTTCTTGGTTTTCTTATATGTTTTAACAAGTGTGCTTCAGTTCTGAAGTAGTAACAATGTATGTAAAGTATGGGTCATTATAGTTGGTATTAGTGGAAAGGTATAGTCAACCTTAGGAAACTAGGATGTAAAAGCCTTAGTAAAAAACCTAAGGATAAGTCTAAGAATATAACACAATCTTAGTGTTTTAGATATTGCTATGAAAAACCTATGATAAGACATTAAGTGTGAAATTTTATTCTTGATTATGTGTTTTTCCTATTTTAATTAGTTTTTCTCAAACTATTCTTCTTGGTTTTAGTCAATGGATGGAACCCGAAGGAACCGTATTAATGAAGAATGCGACGGGAAATGCAATGATTGTCCCCCTGAGCAACCAAACGTTATTGGAGATGGAATGCAAAATCTTATAGACATGCTCACACAACTTTCTCAATATATGAATAATGCAGTACTTCCAAACGAGCAAAGGAAGGAGCAAAATTCTGTTGAATCCTTCACGAGGATGCCTCCACCCTCATTCAAAGGGTATACTAGTCCATTAGGGGCTAAACAATGGATCAGTACAACTGAAAAGCTATTTTTAGTTCTTCAATGTTCTGAACATGATAATTCCATCTTATCAGTGTATCATTTGGAAGGATATGCTGATCAACGGTGTAATCTTATCAAGAATATCAGACAAAGGGATGAAATTGAGTCCATGGAATGGAATGAGAACAAAAACTTATTTGTATATAAGTACTTCCCTCGTATTCTCCGAACAAAGATGGAGAAAGAATTTCTTGAAATAAATAAAAAGGATGATGAATCTGTTGGCAAATTTTACAAGACTTTAAAGGTACGATTCTGGTATTATTATCCAACCTGAAAGTAAGATCGATCGATTCTTTTGTGTCTTAAAACCGAGTCTTAAAAGGGCGTTAGCCATAAGGGACTTCAATAGTTACGAGGAAATCGTTCGATGTGATCTCAAGGTTGAGATGGAGATTGGAGTAACCCAGCAGTCATATGGGTTTGATAAGAAGAGGAAAATGGAATTCAACGGAAAATCTAAAGAGCGCACTGAAAAGAAGATGAGGTTTCCCTTATTCTCAATGTGTGGAATGAAACCTGGAGGAAATTGTCTTAAGGGGACAAGAAAATGTTATAAAAGTGGAAAAGAAGGTCATCAGGCAATTGAATGTTGAAATAATGTGAAGAATATGTATAATGATGCCAAAAAAGGAAGGGATGCACAGAATGAACTTACTACCCTTCAATGTTTCAAGTGCAAGGAGATGGGGAATTATGCCAATCAATGCCCAAATCCAAGGGTTGATGATTATGATCGATGTCAACAAACTCTTAAGGCCAAAGACAAAGGAAAGTCACATGAAATTTCTATCAGTGATGTGGAGTACGATAACGAAGTGGTGAAAGGTACACTTACCATCCACTCTAAAGTAGAAAATGTTTTATCTGATTCTGGATCCACCCACTCTTTTATTTCTAAAGAATTTTCTATGGGCATCACTATATTACCTCAACAATTAGATGTTGTGTTATCTGTGGCAACCCTTAAAGGCACAACAGTAACATCAAAAGTTTATAATTCTTCTCCAATTGAAGATTGTGGGAAAGTGCTTCTTGTAAATCGTGTGATCCTTCCTATAGTGGAATTTGATGTGTTCTTGGCAAGGATTGGATTTCTTTATATGGAGCTCATATCAATTTCCAAAGAAGTCAAGTAACATTTAATATTCCAGATCAATCTATGATTGTCTATCGATGCAAGTATGAACATAACATTCCAGTAGAAATTTCTTCCATATTATGGGTCTTGATTCCCCTAAATGAAGGTTATTTATCTCAAATGGTTGGTGAGAAACTCACAATTAAGAGTATGCCCATTTTGCAGGAGTTTGACGATGTCTTTCAAAATGAATTGTCGGGTCTTCCACCAAATAGTGAAGTTGAGTTTTCAACAGAACTTGTACCAGGTTCTTTGCCTATTTCAAAGACACCTTATAGAATGGCCCTAATTGAGTTGCAGGAATTGATGAAGCAACTCCAAGAGAATCTTGATAAAGGATTCATACGCCCTAGTGCGTCACCTTGGGGAGCACCTGTTCTGTTTATTAAGAAGAAAGATGGATCAATGAGACTCTGTATTGATTATCGAGAACTTAACAGGATCACGATCAAAAAAAAATATCCTCTCCCACACATTGATGACTTATTTGACCAACTACGCGGAGTTCAATACTTTTCCAAGATTGATCTTCCTTTAGGGTATCATCAATAATGGTCAAAAGGTAGGATATACCAAAGACAGCTTTCCGTACAAGGTATGGACACAATGAATTTTTAGTGATGCTATTTGGTCTTACTAATGCCCCTGATATCATCATGGATCTGATGAATAGAGTCTTTAGAGACTATCTTGATCAGTTCGTTGTAGTCTTTATAGACGATATTCTTGTCTATTCCAAGAGCAAGGAAGAACATGAAGATCACTTGAGAATTATATTGAAGACCCTGAGAAAGGATAATCATTATGACAAATTTACCAAGTGTGAATTTTGGCTTCAAAAAGATTCATTTTTGGGTCACATATTTTCAAAATAGGGGATATCTGTGGATCCAGCAAAAACAAAGGTTATCGAAAGATGGTCGGGACCAACAACAGTAACTGAGATCCGAATTTTTCTTGGTTTTGGATGGATATTATCGACGTTTTGTAAAATATTTTTCATGATTATCTAATCCACTCACCCAGTTCACTCGAAAAGGAGATATTTTCGTGTGGACGGAGGAATGTGAAGAGAATTTAAAAGGAGTTGAAAAGCGGGTTATCCAGTACACCTGTTCTCACACTTCCTTGTAGTGGAGAAAGGTTTGTGATATATAGTGATGCATCCAAGAAGGGGTCGGGGTGTGTTCATATGAAAAACGATATGGTGATAGCTTATTCCTCGCGACACTAGAAAATCCATGAGAAAAATTACCCTTCTCAGGATTTTGAGTTAGCTACGGTAATCTTTGCATTAAGGATTTGGAGGAATTATCTTTATGGAGAAAGGTGTGATATTTATACCGATCATAAAAGATTAAAGTATATTTTCACACAAAGGGAGCTGAATATGCGCCAAAGAAGATGGTTAGAGCTGATTAAGGATTACGACTGCTCAATTCATTACCACCCTAGGAAAGAAAACAAGGTGGTAGATGCATTACGTAAAAAATACCATGCTAGCTTATCCATGATGAGGATCACAAAAGATCCAATATTTATGTATTTACAAAGTATGGATCTTGGAATTATAATGAAAGGGGAAAAATCGTATCTTTCTCAATTTAATGTTCAACCATCAATACATGTGAAGATTAAAGAGGCGCAGAAAGAAGATGTAGAGTTACAAAAGAAGGTGAGAAATATTCCTGAATTCAACCTTGATTGTGATGGGATAATAATGTTCAGGAATCGGGTTTGTGTTCCCCCCCATCCCCAAATTAAAGAAGGAGTTGCTGGATGAGGCTCATAGTTCGTCATTATTTATTCATCCTGGAAGCATGAAGATGTATAGGGACCTGAAAGAGTACTTCTGGTGGGATGGCATGAAAAGAGATGTTGCTGAATATGTGTCTCAATGCTTGGTTTGTCAGCAACTTAAAGCTGAGAGACAGAAGTCTAAGGGGATGTTACAACCATTACCCATACCTGAATGGAAATGGGAAAACATCACTATGGACTTTGTCACCAGACTTCCTAAAACATCAAAAGGAAATAATGTTATCTGGGTCATAGTTGATCATCATACAAATTCAACACACTTCATTGCTATTAGAGAGGATATCTCTCTGGATCATCTTGCCAGGATATATGTGAAGTAAGTGGTAAGATTGCATGGAGTACCACTTTCTATTATATCTAATCGGGATCCAAGATTTACCTCGAAGTTCTGGAAAAGTCTACAGCATTCTCTAGATACAGAGTCGAGTTTCATCACTACTTATCATCCTCAGACAGACGGTCAATATGAGAGAACAATTCATACTCCAGAATATATGTTGAGATCTTGCTCTATGGATTTCAAAGGTGGTTGGGATCAACACCTACCTTTGGTGGAATTTTCTTATAATAATAGCTTTCACTCAAGTATTCATATGGATCCTTATTAAGCTCACTATGTAATGAAATGTAGGACTCTAACTTGTCGGGATGAAGTTGGGGAAAAAAGCTATTAGGACCAGATCTTGTTGATGAGATGGAAAAAAGGTCAGATCTATTCAACAACACATAAGAGCATCTCAGAGTCGAAAAAAAGTTATGCCGACAACCGAAGAAAAGGCCTAGAGTTTGAAGTGGGTGATGAAGTGTTCTTACGAATATCTCCCTGGAAGAGGGTCATGAGATTTGGAAAGAAGGGAAAGTTGAGCCCTAGATATATCGGTCCTTTAGAAATTCTGGATCGTGTTGGGAAGGTAGCTTACCGATTGGCACTTCCACTAAATCTCTCCCAAGTTCATGATGTGTTCCATGTATCTCTCCTGAGAAAGTACATACCTGATCCTTCACATGTACTCAACTTAGAAGAAGTACTGCTGGAGCAAGATCTTTCTTATGAAGAACGACCAATAGAGATTCTGGATCGTAGCAAAAAATTCCTACGGAACAAGACCACTCACTTGGTGAAAGTTTTATGGAGGAACAACCAATTCGAAAAAACTACATGGGAGATTGAGGATATGATTATGTAGAGGTATCCTCATCTGTTTGTTACAAAGTGATGAATTTCGAGTGCGAAATTCATTTTAAGGGGGGTAGAATTTAACACCTGATACTTTTATGAGAAATATTTTTTTTATGTTATATAAATCATAAAAAGAAATCTTTCACTACAAACAACACTATCTTGGCTTGCTTTACACGCAATCACGATCTTCCTCGAAAGCTTGCATCGTATGCAATACCGAGTTTCACTAAACAACGATATGCTATTAAAATATTACTAAAACTAGCCGTTATGAATGGTAATACCCACTTTTTGAAATTTTGCATATTTTATTTTTCAAAATGGACTTCATTTTTGGATTTGGAATATCGAAATTATCTGAGGGTGAAATGTTGGTATTTTTCTGAAAACATTCACTTTTTGATGAATAGTGAAAACACTTGGTTACTATTTAAAACCCGACTTTTTTTTTAAATAATTATTTAATTTATTTAAAATTATTTTAGGTCAAAATTGATACATTATACCTATATAAGTTCAATGTAATTCATTGGAGTCATTTTATAATAATTTTAGATATATAAAAATTTTATTGAACTTTTCACCGTCTTTTACCCACCTCCTAGGAGAATTTGAAACTTTATAGAAAACATAATTTTACCGCTTCTGTGAGTGGAATTTAGAAAATCCGAGAGACATGGTTAATATCAAGGACTAGAATTTGGTTCAATTAGATGAAAATAATTTTTGGTGAATAGTAACTTTTTACTTTTTTACTACGGTTAAAAGTAAATAGGGTAATTAATGGTAAAAATGTTATTATTATTACCATAACAAATGTACTAATTCAATTGGATAAGTTTTATTCGACCAAATACAACCTTAGGAATAAAATATGACCATTTAGGACCACTTGGATTAGATTAGGACATTTATTATTAATTTATTTAAAGAAGGGTTAAAATAGTTAAAATCAAAGTTTAATAACTAAATCATTTTTAATATAGGAATATAATTATGATAAATTCGACTATAAATATTCATTAGAAAGCTAAAAAATTTCCTACATAATGGTATTTTATTTTTAATTTTTAGAAAATAAATCATGTAATTTATTTATGACACAATGATGATGAAGTAATTATATTTTTAATGAAATATTGACATAATTGATTTTATAAATACATAAATAAATTTAATTTGATACTTTTTATGAATTACAATAATTTTCTAGAATACTATGACATGTTATTGTTGATTTAATTAACTATTTTTGAACTAAACATTCTGTTATGATTTTCACAAAAATCAATTACCAAATAGTGTCAAAATTGACATTAAATAGTTTTTAAAACAAATATTATATTATTAATTGTTTTTTTATTCCTAAAAATATAAGGTTCGGCAAAATGACTTAGCTAAGGTTATATATATTAATAATAAACAACTTGGGGTTCGTTTGTCTTGTTATAGTATGTTTATCAACCTTATAGTTTAAGAAAACAAAAAGACACGGTAAAAGTTAAATTATCTAACTTAAAGTTAAATCTAAATGATAATTTTAAAATAGATACCTAAACTTGTATAAATTAAATTGGATGAGAGGATTACGACCCATACCTACCTTAGTTTATAAATAAATCATTTTGGAGCCATTAAAAACTGAATATGACTTTATAATAAAATAATATTTTGAGTTTTCTTAAGATGCCCCTCTCCTCCCTTATAAAAGGGCACCTCCTCCCTCTCTTCCTCGCACTACATTGAGCCTTAAATCTCGTCAAAACCATGCCAAATTATCTTATCCACTTCCCAATAAACATCCTATAGGTACTGGTTTTCTTCAAAGACCAATTTTAGTGCCCTAAGAGGAGGTATCAAATAGGCGCTTCAAAGAAGAGGTAATGTCCGTTACCGATTCTTTCAACTTTATTTCTTCTTCCACTACTTCTTCTTTAGTTGTTTCGTTATGATGTAATAACATCAGTATCACTCATATACTTGTATGTTATTATAAGTATGAAACAACCCTATTTCACCATCTATCCATCCTACGGAAAATGAAATCACCGTGCGTGCGTACATACAGAATTCCATCTCCACACCGTGGTGTAATCTATTTTCCACCACCACCATACTTGGATGGGTATAATGGTGTAAATAATAACAATATATAATTATTGTAAAGTGATATTGATTCTAAAATACTATACATACACTCCAATACAATTCCACGATCATGGGAACGATATCATCACTCGTGCGTACGTACGGAATACTGTCTCCATGATGTGATGCGACTCGTTCTACATGATCATCATTGCCTAATGATTATATAAGTGAATTGAGTGAATGAATATGATATATATTACACTAATACCATTATTTAAATGAGGTGTCTATTACCTAAAGAGAAGAATAATAATTTATTCGACAAAACACGCATATGAACAAAAAGTAATAAACACCCAAATAACAAGTTGCAATGAAATATTACTAATAAGAAGATATGAATATGGCCATATATGATATCATAACAATGAGTATGATTCTGGAATAAGTCAATGACATTATTTAAATCATTATACAGGAGGTTTGGACACTAACAAAGCAAATCAGACCTAAGGTAAGGGAAAAGATCACAATCTCATTTTTATCTGAGATTTTTTATGCATTGGTATTTAATGGGGTGTATTTATCATCCACATCCATGTTTCCTCAATATGTAATATTATTTCCATACACCTACAATTTTTTAAATCCAATTTTACCCTTCGGTGAGTTTTTAGTAAAAGATATGAAAGGAATCTTTTGTCGTTTTTCATACGAGATACATTTGACATTTCCTACATAAGTACGAGAAGAATGTTTTTTTACTTATACAGCATGAATGGATTTTTAAAAAATTATTTCCAAGAAGATTCCTTTACATGTTTTCAAGTTTATTTTTAATCAACTACTTTTAGATTAAAATTGTATGACATGTTAAGATAGAAAAAATGTTTTTGAAGTAGAAAGGATATTATCCTCAAGAATGGAGTTCAAATGTTTTGTCAAAATTATTTTCCATCTATGGAAAAATAGGTTTCTCTATTATTACATTGATTTGATTATGTTTTGATGGAATTATTTTAATGAAATCCTTTATCTTATATGAATTGTTTTATGATGTCACGATGTTTATGAATCCCATTTTTATTAAATGGGTTATGCAATGATGTATGATTTATGACTTTATGGCACACATAAAAATGGTATCATTATGAGATGGGTGGATCCTATATCTCCCTCCAATGCATTGGGTAATGATTTATATCTCATGAGATAGACATGGCTGGAACGGAAGGTTAAACTAGTTCAGTGAAATAGGACTGAAACGAGGAGTGAACTCAGTTCAGAAATAGACTTTGTCCGCTAAGATAGTCTTGGAAATGAGTCTTGACTATAAAGAAATTATTCTATATGATTATGATTGTATGCCACAAAGTTTTATGTTTTATGTTATGATTATTGGGATTACATTTCACTACTATGATTTATCCCATGTTAAGAAATTATGATCACTTTTGCAGGTTAAGGTTTCCAAAATGTAATGTTCTTATTAATATGATGTGATTGATATTTCATTTTTTTATCCTTACTGAGCATTTGAGCTCACGCTTTTGTATGTTTTCTTTCCCTAGGTCAGGAAGAAGGTGATTAAGTAGAATATGCCAAAAGGGACTCTAGATATGATGAAATAAATGGGAGACAATGTAGATGCTTTATCAACCAGTTGTTTATGCTTCCCAGTTTCCAAAGACACTATACCTATACGGTATTTTCCTAGTTTTGTTATATGTTGTAACAAGTGTGCTTCAATTCTGAATTAATAAAAATGTATGTAAAGTATGGGTCGTTATAACCTAACTAGTAAGTTATCACAAATAAATAAACATTCTTACTACACTAATTTGATTAACATAAAATTACAAAAAGAACCAAGTTCATTTTCATTCCTTTTTATCATTAGACAAAAATTATAAATTAATCCCGATTTAGGTTCTTTACCGATTTCTATCAAAAACAAAAAGCTATGAAATGAAATTATAGATATCACACTATCTAGAAAAACAAGAGGCAATAACATAACGATCGATATCAATTTATTTATCTGGTTAAAATATTTATTATGTCAATCCCATTGTCATCTAGTGGGATTGAACATTCTAACAATACAGTTTCACATAAAATGAAGAGAAGTAATGAATACCCTAACAGAAATAGTTCCTCATGTTCATTATCTACACAACGGGTCATGATCCTCCTCTCGCGACAACTACATCCACCTGAGGATTCCACGATACGACAACACCAAAAAGACCCCAAGAAAACCCCCATTAGAGTATAGAGATTACATGCTATAACATGGAATGGAGAAACATGAGGAGATGATCCCCAAAAGAATGACTATAAAACATGTCTTATATCAATGATTGACTGATATATCTCGGTTGCATAAAAATAGAGCGGAACTAATCCAAGGAGTAATGTTTGATTGTGAAACTCCTAAGAGAAGGATTGAAAGGTTCTATCATATCATAGCCGAAAACAAAGAGGGAGAACAAGGGAGGATGATATCTTGTCCCTTTTAAAGATTTAATGGGGAAACGGTTTAAGATACACTTAATTCCCCATTAAAATCAGATGTCATTATCCCACACGGTTTGACAAAGTAAAAACATTCTGAGCCATGGAAATAATTTATATCGGATTTACGGTCTTTGAATCGGCCTTAAGAGTCCATGGAATAAGGCTTTGAATATATTTTTCATCAATGGATATGTTAAATGGGTGAAACTGTAAGAAGCTGGAAAAACTTTTCAAATTCCACTGTTAGAAGTCCGCTGTTAGAAGTCCACTGTTAGAAGTCAACTGTTAGAAGGCCGTTGTTAGAAGTACGCTTTTAGAAGCCTGATGTTAGAAGTCCGATGTTAGAGGTCCCCTATTAGAAGTACGCTGTTAGAAGTCTGGTGTTAAAATTCCACTGTTAGAAGTCCGCTGTTAGAAGTCCGCTGTTAGAAGTCCGCTGTTAGAACCTCACTGTAGAACATTGTTCACTAAATCTCACCAATAGAACACTGTTCACTGAACCTCACTTACAGAACACAGTTCACTGAATCTCACTGATAGAAAACTATTCACTGAATCCTCACTGATAGATCATTGTTCACTCAATCCTCACTTATTGAACATTGTTCACTAAATCCTCACTAATGGAACATTGTTCACTAAATCCTCACTGATACAACACTGTTCAATAAATCCTCACTGATAGAACATTGTTCAAAAAATCCTCACTAATAGAATATTATTCACTAAATCTCACTGATAAAACACTGTTCACTGAACCTCATTGATAGAACACTTTTCATTGAATCCTCCCTGATAGAACACTATTCACTAAACCTCACCAATAAAACATTGTTCACTGAACTTCACCGATAGAAAACTGTTAACTGAACCTCACCGATAGAAAATTGTTCACTGAACCTCACCGATAGAACACTGATCACATACCGTTATCGGTTACTGATAGAGGTTACTGATAGAAATGTTCATTGATGGAACTAGTCACGGAATTGGAAATTTGGAAGCAAAAATTAATGACGGAACACCTGAATCACTATATTTTCACAAAGTAATGGACCGAAAAGGTCTGGGCCATTATATGTCCCCTGATCCGTCACTCTCTCATGTGGCTAGGTCTGATTGGATACTCTATTTCAAGTGAACATCCCCATATACTATAGGATTCAAAATAGTCTAGGTGTAGAGAACATGGTCAGGAGACTATACCCCAAGTATAGGCTTGTAAAAAAATTATAAATAAAAATACAACAATGTAATTGAAACAGAATTGATAGTTCAATATAACCCACCAAGGGAAAGGATGAACCATTTAATCCAAAATAATATTGAAACATCAAATTTTAGGTCGAGATGTTATTAAATGACATGATATAAGTCATGTAAAAAATACCAAGGTGAAACAAATATACTAAAATGTACATGCCTTGAAATACTTATATGGTCTTGTATCCATGATCTAACCCAAACAGTCTGTAATAATCGACAACATTGTCCTTTAGCCCTATCCGAACATTAATCCATGCCATATTCTTTGGTAACACATGAAAACTCTAATAGTGTGTGAGTAATACTCAATTGGTCTATACCATTATTTCTAAACAACAAGTGTGTAATAATAAGTTCTTTTAATATATAAATAAAATGGTGTATTAATTTATCAATTAATATGAAATAAAAATTAACCTTATTTGTAACTACAGAGTAATATCTATGGTCATGAAACAGAACCATGACATCTTTAACCACAAGCATATGAAAAATCAAAAAACAAGGACAAGGATTATAAGATTTAAACCATTACCATGAAATTCCCTTTATATAAGTATTACATCATAAATAATAAAATCCCTTTATATTAAAATTTTACTGATACATAGAAAATACCATTATTCAATAATTCCATTTCCAAAAGGAAAATTCTTTTACATTATATTTTTAGTATCAATGGAGCACTTTATATAAGAATTTCAACATCAATAAGAAGAGTCCTTTATATAAAAATTTCGGAATCACTGAGAAAATCCCTTTTCCCATGCATTTCAGCATAACTAATAGTAGATGTCATAATTTCAAGAATAATATTACTTAATATTGTATGCCATAAATGGTCATTTTAAAAATTACCATTTTTATTTTAATTGCCCATTCACTCATTAAATTATGAAATTTTCTATTTCTTGTCCATTATAGACACACATCCCATATAAATTATCATTTATAATTTCAAAATTGATGTAATCATTTTTAAAAGATGAATATATCATAAGAAATCACCAAAGTTCTCACATCATGGTTAACAACATTTTAATTCATTATCCATTTCATTATTGTTCGAGAGTAGGCTCACCCTATGGGAATTTGAACTCTTGGTCACAATACCAATATATCGAATGGGATCAAAGTGGTATTCCAAACAAAAGATTATCATAACCGATTTTTTTTTTAAATTTCATGTTGATTCAGTGAAATATAAAAATATTTCATATATATAGTCTTATAGAAATAAATAGTAGGAAATTTTTCTACACTACATACATTTATCTTTTGATAAAATCAATAATTAAAATAGGGAATTTCGATAGGGAATGAAGGTGTAGGAGATCATAAGGGAATAAAAGATCACAAAATATTAAGGTTAAATTCAATAGTTTCCATGAGATTATAGAATAATAATTGAGAACAAACATAATAGAGGGGAAAACAAATGTAAAACACCTCACGAGATACTAAACACTTTATCGATATGTCTAACGGTGAAGGAATCACCCAAAATTTATCTAGATTCTCCATATTGTTCGATAGAGAGGGATTTATGGTAGATAAGAAATAAATAATATGAACTAAATGATTTAAAACTACTGGTCAAAATAATTTCATGACATATAACCTATTCAAGAAATGAACTTCTTAATTTTTATGATATTTGGAAAAAGGAGTCTGCTCTTATTAAAATAAACCAAATCGATCATTTAATGAAATGATATTTTTTCACTCTATATATAGTTTCAGGTTTGAATTAATTCAGTTAATTTTATTAACAACATTTGAAGGTCAGGTAAATGATTCATTATGTGAATGTTTCGAAAATAAAAACTTTCACCTAGCCTCCACAGGAAGAGAGTGAGCCACCTGAAAAGCCCTCCAAACTCCTTGAGACCACTCATAATCTATTGAAAAGATTATCCCTAGACATAATTAATTAAAATAATTATAAATCCTTAATTATTAGTTCATTTTACCATTAAATACTTTTCATCCCCAAAAATGGATGTAACCACAAAAGTTTAATGATGAAAGAAAAACAAAAAAAGGTGGTCAAATAAATAAAATAGGGATATACCGGGAGAAAATATGGGATCTTACAACCTCTCCACTATATAATAGATTTTTCTAGAGATACTACATCCATTATTATGGGGTCTTAGAAAAAATGTTTGGATTTAGTTCTCTCATATCATATTCACTCACCCAAGTCTCGAAATGAACATGATCATGCTACCACTGCACTCAATTTAATATTATATCATTTCATTGAATATACATCTATATAAGGTAGAGAATCCATAGTAGACACTCCTTAATGGATGCATGTAAACCATGTTGGATGTCATCAATTTCTACCCCATTAGAAGGTCATGTATGATATCATCAAAGGTGTGACCCATGAAAAAAAGTCATGAAACTATAGTGATGTGGAAGGGACAATTGGTACCCCATAGGACTAAACCTTTCAACTATGTCAAAAAAGCCGAAAAACATGGGTAATAACATTCCACATTTCATGACACTATAGTTCCCCAACATTGGAATAACTCTATGAAAAAAAAGATAACCCACCTCAAACTTCAAAGGACATCTTTAATGGTAAAAAAGTATTTCTTCTTGATCTGCATAATCCTTAACCACTAACTTATCAACTAAACCTGCATAGATGTCTTTTATATGAGACTATTTATGATAGGTGATGACTCACCATTCTCTAACCAGTAATATGGTGAATGAAATGTCCTACCATAAAATCCCTTTAATGGTTACATTTGTAATGATTAATAAAATAATTATTATAATACAAGTACATGAGATCTATTAATACACCTATGTACCATAGAATTTGAAAACATAAGCTCATAAAATATTTTATATATTAATAATTTATCATTTATACTAATCATCATTGTGACAACTGAGTCCCGATGACAGCACAGACACCCCCGTCATAAGATGGTTGTCGGGTCCTTGCCTACCAGGTACCACCAGTTGCCCCGGAGACATGTGAGGCCCACCCTAGGGTCCGTACACATGCCCGAACAGGTAATCAGGCTAATGATAGTCCCCACAGACCAACACATGTCCTTTCCAGTGTGCTTTGTCATCACTCACACACACCCTGGGAAGCTTCCCAGAAGGTCACCCATCCTGATCACTACTCCAAGCCAAACACACTTAACTGTGGAGTTTTAATCAGACAGGCTACTGAAAAGGAAGGTGCACCATATTTCCATGAGTCATATCATTTAATCATTTAACCCTTTATCATTTGGGGATTTCACAATCACCCCTGCCCCCATTAGAGCACAACACCCTCATTGTGGACCCTACATCTCAACACAGGTAGTGCACCACGCACTTAAGGCTGGGTTCCTCCTCTGATACCAAATGTGACAACAGGGTCCCGGTGACAGAACAGACACCCCTCTTTAACATGGTCGTCGGGTCATTGCCTACGAGGTACCACCAGTTGCCCCACCGACACGTGGGGCCCAGCCCAGGGTCCGCCCATATTCTTGAACAGGTCATCTGACTAATGACAGTCCCCATAGGCCAACACATGTCCTTTCTAGTGTGCTTTGTCCTCACTCACACACACCCTGGGAAACATCCCAAAAGATCACCCATCCTGATCACTACTCCAAGCCAAGCACGCTTAACAGTGGAGTTCTAATCAGATAGGCTCCCGAAAAGGAAGGTGCACCTTATTGACATGAGTCATATCATTTAGTCATTTATACCTTTATCATTTGGGGATGTCACTATCATTATGAGGAATATTGGATTTTCATAGAGAAACCTATGATTACAGATCCTTATGAAGACCCTTCAAAATCTAAAATTTAAAATGAAGATATCTATCAGAAGTGATACTCCTCAGTTCACCATGCAACAAGACTATCTCCCACTTGTAAATACTACCCAAAACATGAATAGTTAATCTCTCAAAGATAGGAAAAAATGGGCTAGCTTTGGATGTTGATCTACAATAACCCATAGCATATTATTCTTATGATTTTTTGGGTAATTCTGTCACAATATCTATATTAACACCAACCCACTTCCATAATGGAATGGGAAGATGATGTGGAAAACCAGTAGGCCTATTTTAGCCTTACCCTACTAATAGATGAAGCATCTCAACAAAAATTATACTACCTCATTCTTCATTCCAAGCCACCAGTATTGTCTATGAAGGTCATGATACATCGTTATCATAACAAAATGTACTATCCATCTATCATCATGGATCTCTCTCCTAATATCCTCAAAAAATCTCATAGAAACCCATACATAACTATTAAATATAAATGAATTTCCACTTCCCATATACCATCTTGATGTTTTATCCACATAATATATTTTATCTCATAGAGATAACCCCTCTTGATAATATAATTTCTATGTATTTAACCTATTAAGAAGATCATGAATAATAGATTTTAAGGTCAAATCTGTTCTTTCTTTGGCTACTAAACATCTTGATACATGTATGCAAAGATTTAAATCATTTTCCACTCATTATAGGACACATTCACTTCCTTTTTATGTGTCTTCTATATCAATTCCCAGTAAATTACATTTCCCTTCCCAAGTGAATAAACCCAATCGATGTCAAAACACATAAGATACAAAACCCAACCCTTCTACTAATTGTTCATGTCCCGATGAGAATAAAAAAACCAAAGTATCATATGTTCTGTGTACACACAAAACCATTAACAAAAATTATTGTGTATCTTACATATCATATAATGTACCATTGCATTTAACTATTTATATTGATTAAGAATATTTCTCTAATGTGGTATCTACTATCTTGAGGAATTTGAAACCACTCAGTCCCCCAACATTTGAATTGCTCAGAGTCTAACTCTTAATTCACTATAGTACATGGTATATTCATTAACCTAGATAGGGATGGAAAGGATTGGTGCTAAGAAAATCCTTCTTTTCAGCTCTGAAATATTTTACTCCTATAAATATAAAAAAAACAAAAACTCTTTCTTGGTCAACATAGACATTGCTGATGTCATATGGGATATTTCGTAGATGAAACAACGATCATATCCTTCTATACTCAGAATGATCTAAATCTAAAAGACATTATTTGGCCTCTCTCATGATACCATAGCTACAAACCACTATTGGTCCACTGGAATTACATCCTATGAGATGACATGTGTAATTAAAACAACGTTATCAATACATAAATTATATTTGGTTGGAATAGACTAATGATGATTCATTATTAATGTATTTAGAATGATGTTGAGATTATTGGCATGATCATCTGAAGATTAGGAGTATCATTGTAACGCCTGAGACATTTTCTGAGAAATATTTTGTTTTTATGTTATATAAATCATCAAAGCAATCTTTCCCTACACACAACACTAGCTTGGCTTTCTTTACCCACAACCACGGCCTTCCTCAATAGCTTGTATCGTACACAATACCGAGTTTCACTAAACAACGATATGCTATTAAAATATTATTAAAACTAGCAGTTATGAATAGTAATAACGACTTTTTGAAATTTTGGACTTCATTTTTGGATTCAGAATATCAAAATTATATTAGGGTGAAATTTTGGTACTTTTCGGATAACTTTCATATTCTGATGAATAGTGAAAATTACTAAATTTTAATTAAAAACATCTTTTTTAATCGAAATAATTAATAGTGATAAATTATTAATTTGAGTGGTTTTAAAGTATATTTAGAATATATTTTTACAATTTAAAACAATGTTTTTCATTGGATGTAATTTTACATTTAAACCAGACATAAACAAGTGTCAATCTTTTGATAGTTATTATCTTTTAAAAACACGTTATTTGTTTTGACGACGGGAATTAATTTTTAAATTAGTTAATGTAACTGATATGTTTTGAATTTGGTAAAATAAATATCATTTTTTAATTCATAATATCCAATATATCTTAGGCCTAATTGTTTGTATTTTTCTGGAAACATTCATTTTTTGATGAATAGTGAAACCACTAAGTGGTAGTAAAAAAAACTGAATTTTTCATAAAACATAATTTTACCGCTTCAGTGAGTGGAATTTCGAAAATCCTATATACAAAGTCAATATCAAGGACTAAAATTTTGTTCAATGAGATGAAAATAATTTTTGTTGAATAGTAACTTTTTACTTTGTTTTACCACGGTTAAAAGTAAATAGGGTAATTAAGGGTAAAAGTGTTATTATTATTATTATCCTAACACATGTCCTAATTCTATTGGATAAATTTAATTCGACCAAAAACAACCTTAGATATAAAATATGACAATTTAGGCCCACTTGGATTAGATCAGGACATTTATTATCAATTTATTTAAAGAAGGGTTAAAATAGTTAATATCAAAGTTTAATAACTAAATCATTTTTAATATACAGTTATACATACGATAAATTAGACTACAAATACTGCTAGAAAGATAAAAATATTTCCAACATAATGGTAGTTTATTTATAATTTTTAGATGTTAAATAATTTAATTTATTTATGACACAATGATGATGCAGTAATTATCTTATTAATGAAATATTGACATAATTGTTGTTATAAATACCCAAATAAATATAATTTGGGAATTTTTATGAATTAAAATAATTTAATATGTTAATATGACATGTTAGAATTGATTTATTTAAATTTTTTGGAACTAATAATTCTGTTATGATTTTCACAAAAATCAATTACCAAATAGTGTCAAAATTGACATAAAATTGTTTTTAAAACAAATACTATATTATTAATTGTTATTTTATTCCTAAAAATCTATGGATCGAACAAATGACATATATACGGTTATATATATTAATAATAAACAACTTGGGATTCGTTTGGCTTGATATAGTAAGTTTATAAACCTTATATTGTAAGAAAACAAGAAGACACGGTAAAAGTTAAATTATCTAACTTAAAGTTAAATCTAAATTATAAGGTTAAAATTGATAACTATACTTGTCTAAATTCTATTGTATGAGAGGATATCGACCCATACCCACCTTAGATTCTTAATATATCAATTTTGAGGTATTAAAAACCGAATTTGACTTTATAATAAAATAATATTTTTAGTTATTCCAAAGGTGCCCCTCTCCTCCCTTATAAAAGGGCACCTCCTCCCTCTCTTCCTCACACCACTTTGAGCATTAAAGATCGGCCAAACCCTGCCAATATCTCCTCTACACTTCCCTAGAAACATCCTAGAGGTCCTGGTCTTCTTCAAAGACCATGTTTATTGCCCTAAGAGGAGATCTCAAAGAGGCGCTTCAAAGAAGAGGTAATGCCCGTTACCGATTCTTTCAACTTTATTTCATCTTCCACTTCTTCTTCTTTAGTTGTTTCATTATGAATTAATAACATAAGTATCACTCATTTACTGATATAATTTTATAAGTATGAAACAACCCTATTTCCCCATCTATCCATCCTAGGGAAAACGAAATCACTGCGCGTGCGTACGTACGGAATACCGTCTTCACGCCGTGGTGTAATCTATTTTCCACCACCACCTTACTTGGATGGGTATAATGGTGTAAATAATGACTATATATGATTATTATAAAGTGATATTTATTCTGAAATATTATATATACACTCCAATACAGTTACACGATCATGGGAATGATATCATCGCTCGTGCGTACATACGGAATACCGTCTCCACGATGTGATGTGACTCATTCTACATGAACTTCATTGCATAATGATTATATATATGAATCAAATGAATTAATATGGTATATATTACACTAATACCATTCTGTAAATGAGGTATCTATAACCTAAAAATAAAAATAAGAATTTATTCGACAAAACACGGATAGGAACTAAAAGTAATAAACACCCGATTAACAAGTAGTAATGAAATATTACTAATAAGAAGATAATAATATGACCATATATGATATCTTAAAAATAAGTATGATTCTGTAATAAGTAAATAACATTATTTAAATCATTATACAGGAGGTTTGGACACTTACGAAGCAAATCAGACCTAAGTTAAGGGAAAATCTCACAATCTCAATTTTTATCTGAGATTGTATATACTTCATAATTTACTAGGGTGTATTTTATCATCCACATCCATGTTTCCTCAATATGTAATATTGTTTCCATCCACCTACAATTGTTTAACTCCAATTTTACTCTTCAGTGAGTTTTTAATAAAAGATATGAAAGGAATCTTTTGTCATTTTTCATATGAGGTACTTTTTGACTTTTCTGAAAAAAGTACGGGAATAATGATTTTTTTAACTTATACGACATGAATGGATTTTTAAAACATAATTTCCAAGAATATTACTTTACAAGTTTTCAAGTTTATTTTTAATCAACTTCTTTTTGTTTAAAATTGTATGACATGTTAAGAAAGGAAAATGTTTTTGAAGTAGAAAGGATATTTTCCTCAAGAATGGAGTTCAAGTGTTTTATCAAAATTATTTTCCATCTAAGATAATATAGGGTTCTATTTCTATCCCTATTATTAAATTGATTTCATTATGTTGTGATGGAATTATTTTGATGAATTCCTTTATCTTATATGAATTATTTTATGATTTCATGTTGTTTAAGAATCCCATTTTTATTACATGGGTTATGAAATGATGTATGATTTATGATTTTGTGGCACACATATGAATGGTATCATTATGAGATAGGTGGGACCTATATCTCCCTCCAATGCATTAGGTAAAGATTTTATATCTCATGAGATAGACATGACTGGAACGGAAGGTTAAACCGGTTCAGTGAAACATGACTGAAATGAGTAGTGAACTCGGTTCAGAAATGGAGTTTGTCCACTAAGATAGTCTTGACAATGGGGCTTGACTAATAAGAAATGATTCTCTATGATTATGTGTGTATTCCACAAAGTTTCATGTTTTATGTTATGATTATTGGGATTACATTTCACTACTATTATTTATCCCATGTTATGAAATTATGATCTATTTGCAGGTTAAGATTTCCAAAAGTTATGTTCTTATGTATCTGATGTGATTGATATTTCTTTTATTTACCCTTACTGAACATTTGAGCTCACCCTTTTGTATGTTTTATTTCCCCAGTTCATGAAGAAGTTTATTAAGTAGGATATTCCAAAAGGGACTCTAGATATGATGAAATAAATGGGAGTCAAAGTATATGCTTTATGAACCAGTTGTTTATGTTTCCCAGTTTCTAAAGACTCTATACCTATACGGACCTTTCCTGGTTTTGTTATATGTTGTAATAAGTGTGCTTCATTTCTGAAGTAATAACAATGACTGTTAATTATGGGTCGTTATAGTTGGTATTAGAGGCAAAGGAGGTAGGAATGTATCTGATCCTTGGGAACTCTCACATGTGAGCATTGGACGAAGCATGGCTCTCCGCCCAAGGGATTCCTGAGGAAATGGCTGCCACTGGGGATGGTGGTGTGTCATGCCCAGGGGGTGTAGCCACCTATGCAGTGCCCTGATAGGTATCAATTATAGTCTACTAAAGGTAATTCCAGACAGTTATAGTTGGTATCAGAGGAATGGTATTGTCAACCTTTTGAAACTAGGATGTGAAAGCCTTAGTAGGAACCCTAAGGATAAGTCTAAGCATAGAACACAATATTAGAGTTTTAGAAATGGCCATGAATAACCTAGGATAAGACCTTAAATGTGAAATTTTATTCATGATTATGTGTTTTTCCTATTATAATTAGTGTTCCTCGCACTATTCTTCTTGGTTTTAGTCAATGGCTGGAACCCGAAGGAACCGTGTTAATGCGGAATGCGACGGGAAATGCACTGATTGTCCCCCTGAGAAACCAACAGTTATGGGAGATGGAATGAAAAATCTTGTAGCCATTCTCACACAACAATCTCAAGCTATGAATCATTCAGGACTTCCAAATGAGCAAAGGAAGGAGCAACATTCTGTTGAATCCTTCATGAGGCAGCGTCCACCTTCTTTCAACGGGTCTACTAATCCATTAGTTGCTGAACAATGGATTAGTACTATTGAAAAGATATTTTCAGCTCTTCAATGTTCTAAACATGATAAATTCATCCTATTAGTGTATCATTTGGAAGGAGAAGCTGATCAATGGTGGAATCATATTAAGAATATGAGGCAAAGGGATGAAATTGAGTCCATGGAATGGGATGAGTTCAAGAACTTATTTTTCAATAAGTACTTCCCTCTTATTCTCCGAACAAAGATGGAGAAAGAGTTTCTTGAACTGAAGCAAAAGGATGATTAATCTGTTGGTACCTATGAATTAAATTTTAGAAGACTTGCAAGGTACGCTTCTGGTAATATTATCCAACCTGAGAGTAAGATCGATCGATTCCTTAGTGGCTTAAAACCAAGACTTCGAAGGGCCTTAGCCATAAGGGACTTCAATAGCAATGAGGAAATCGTTCGATGTGGTCTCAAAGTTGAGATGGATATTGGAGTAACCCATCAGTCATATGGGTTTGATAAGAAGAGGAAAATGGAATTCAAAGGAAAATCTAAAGAGCACACTGAAAAGAAAATGAGCTTTCCCTTATGCTCAAAGTGTGGAATGAAACATGGAGGGAGTTGTCTTAAAGGGACAAGTAAATGTTTCAAATGTGTAAAGGAAGGTCATCGGGCATTTGAATGCCGCAATGATGGGATGAATATGTCTAATGATGAAAACAAAGTAAGGGACACACAGAATTAACCTACTACACTTCAATGTTTCAAGTGCATGGAGATGGGGCATTATGCCAATAAATGCCCTAATCCAAGGGTTGTTGATGATGATCGACATCAACAAAATATTAAGGCTAACGACAAAGGAAAGTCACATGCAATTTCTATCAGTGATGTAGAGTACGATAACGATGTGGTGAAAGGTACACTTACCATCCACCCTAAAGTAGAAAATCTTTTATTTGATTCTGGATCCAACCACTCTTTTATTTATGAAGTATTTTCTAAGAGTATCACCATATTACCTCAAAAATTAGATGTTGAGTTAGCTGTGACAACCCCTAATGGCCCAACAGTCACATCAAAAGTTTATAATTCTTCCCCGATTGAAGTTTGTGGGAAAGTGCATCTTGAAAATCTTGTGATCCTTCCTATAGTAGAATTTGATGTGATTCTTGGCATGGATTGGATTTCTTTATATGGAGCTCATATCAATTTACAAAGAAGGGAAGTCACATTTCATATTCCAAATCAATCTATGATCATCTATCGATGCAAGGATGAACATAACCTTCCAGTGGAAATTTCTTCCATCTTATGGGTCTTGATTCCAGTAAATGAGGGTTATTTATCTCAAATGGTTGGTGAGAAACTCATGTTTAATAATATACCCATTGTACGGAAGTTTTATTATGTCTTTCCGGAGGAATTTCCGGGTATTCCACCAAATCATGAAGTTGAGTTTTCAATAGAACTCATACTGGGTGCTTTGCCTATTTGAAAGACACCTTATAGAATGGCCCCAATTGAGTTGCAGGAATTGAAGAATCAACTCCAAGAGAATCTTGATAAGGGATTCATATGCCCTAGTGTGTCACCATGGGGAGCACCTGTTCTGTTTGTTAAAAAGAATGATGGATCAATGAGACACTTCATTGATTATCGAGAACTTAACAAGATCACTATCAAGAACAAATATCCTCTCCCGCGCATTGATGACTTATTTGACCAACTACGCGGAGCTCAATACTTTTCCAAGATTGATCTTCGTTCGGGGTATCATCAATTAAGGGTCAAAAAGGAGGATATACCAAAGATGGCTTTCCGTACAAGGTATGGACACTCTGAATTTATAATGATGCCATTTGGTCTTACTAATGCCCCTGCCATCTTCATGGATCCGCTGAATAGAGTCTTTAGAGACTATCTTGATTAGTTTGTGGTAGTCTTTATAGATGATATTCTTTTTTATTCAAATAGCAAGGAAGAACATGAATATCACTTGAGAATTATATTAAAGACCCTAAGAAAGGAGACGCATTATGCCAAATTTACCAAGTGTGAATTTTGGCTTCAAAAAGTTGAATTTTTGGGACACATAATATCAAAATAGGGGATATCTGTGGATCCAACAAAAACAGAGGTTATCGAAAGATGGTCGAGACCAACAACAGTAACAGAGGTCTAAAGTTTTCTTGGTTTGGCGGGATATTATCGACGTTTTGTGAATGATTTTTCACGATTATCTAATCCACTCACCAGGTTGACTTGGAAAAGAGTTATGTTTTTTGGACGGAGGAATGTGAAGAGAATTTCAAGGAGTTGAAAAGAAGGTTATCCAGTGCACCTGTGCCCACACATCCTTGTAGTGGAGAAAGGTTTGTGAACTATAGTGATTCATCCAAGAAGGGACAGGGGTGTGTTCTTATGCAAAATGATATGGTGATAGCTTATGCCTCACGACAGTTGAAAATCCATGAGCAAAATTACCCAACACATGATTTGGAGTTAGTTACGGTAATCTTTGCATTAAATATTTGGAGGCATTATCTTTATAGAGAAAGGTGTGACATTTATATTGATCATAAAAGTTTAAAGTGTATTTTCAAACTAAAGGAGCTGAATATGCGCCAAAGAAGATGGTTAGAGCTGATTAAGGATTACGATTGCTCAATTCATTACCACCCTGGGAAAGCAAACAAGGTGGCAGATGCATTAAGTCAACAAGACCATGCCAGTTTATCCATGTTGAGGATAAAAAAAGATCCAATAATTATGGATTTACAAAGGATGGATCTTGGAATTATAATGGAAGGGGGAAAAGCATATCTTTCTCAAATGAATGTTCAACCATCTCTACATGTGAAGATTAAAGAGGCGCAAAAAGAAGATGTAGAGATACAAAGAAGGTGTGAAATATTCCTGAATTCAACCTTGATTGTGATGGGATAATAATGTTCAGGAATCGGGTTTGTGTACCTCTCATCCCAGAATTAAAGAAGGAGCTACTGGATGAGGCTCATAGTTCTTCATTCTCTATTCATCCTGGAAGCATGGAGATGTATAGGGACCTGAAAGAGTACTTATGGTGGGATGGCATGAAAAGAGATGTTGCTGAATATGTCTCTTGATTCTTTGTATGTCAGCAAGTTAAAGCTGAGAGACATAAGTCTAAGGGGATGTTACAACCATTACCCATACCCGAATGGAAATGGGAAAACATCACTATGGACTTTGTCACAGGACTTCCTAAAACTTCAAAAGGAAATAATTCTATCTGGGTAATAGTTGATCGTCTTACAAAGTCTGCACACTTCATTGCTATTAGAGAGGATTTGTCACTGGATCAGCTTGCCAGGATATATGTAAAGTGGTAAGATTGCATGGAGTACCACTTTCTATTATATCTGATCGGGATCGGATATTTACCTCGAAGTTCTGGCGAAGTCTTCAGCATACTCTAGATACAGAGTTGAGTTTCATCACTTCTTATCATCCTCAGACAGACGGTCAGTCTGAGAGAACAATTCAAACTCTGGAAGATATTTTAAGTGCTTGATCTATGGATTTAAAAGGTGGTTGGGATCAACAACTACATTTGGTGAAATTTTCTTATAATAATAGCTTTCACTTCAGTATTCAGATGGCTCCTTATGAATCTCTCTATGGAATGAAATGCAGGACTCCAACATGCTGGGATGAAGTTGGGGAAAGAAATCTATTAGGACCTGATCTTGTTGATGAGATGGCAGAAAAGGTCTGATCTATTCAACAACACATAAGAGCAGCTCAGACTCGACAGAAAAGTTATGCCGACAACCGAAGAAAAGACCTAGAGTTTGAAGTGGGTGATAAAGTGTTCTTACGAATATCTCCCTGGAAGAGGGTCATGGTATTTGGAAAGAAGGGGAAGTTGATCCCAAGATATATCGGTCCTTTAGAAATACTGGATCATGTTGGAATGGTATCTTACCGATTGGTGCTTCCACCGAATCTCTCTCAAGTTCACAATGAGTTCCATGTATCTCTCTTGAGAATGTACATACCTGATCCTTCACATGTACTCAGCTCAGAAGTTGTACCGCTTGAGCAAGATCTTTCTTATAAAGAATAGCCGATAGAGATTCTGGATCATAGCGAGAAAGTCCTATGAAACAAGACCACTCAATTGGTGAAAGTTTTATGGAGGAACCACCAATTAGAAGAAGCTACATGGGAGCTTGAGGATATGATGAGAGAAAGGTATCATCATCTATTTGTTACAAAGTGACGAATTTCGAGGGTGAAATTCATTTTACGGGGGGTAGAATGTAATGCCCGAGACTTTTATGAGAAATAATTTGTTTTTATGTTATATAAATTATCAAAGAAATCTTTCCCTTCACAAAACACGAGCTTGGATTTCTTTACACGCAACCACAACCTTCCTCAATATCTTGCGTCGTACGCAATACCGAGTTTCACTAAACAATGATATGCTATTCAAATATTATTAAAACTAGTTGTTATGAATAGTAATAACCACTTTTTGAAAATTTGGACTTCATTTTTGGATTCAGAATATCGAAATTAGCTTATGGTGAAATTTTGGTACTTTTCGGATAGCTTTCATATTCTGATAAATAGTGAAAATTTCTAAATTTTAATTAAAAGCAAATTTTTTAATTGAAATAATTAATAGTGATAAATTATTAATTTGAGAGGTTTTAAAGTATATTTAGAATATATTTTTACAATTTAATACAATGTTGTTCATTGGATGTAATTTCACATTTAAACCAAACATAAACAAGTGTCAATCTTTTGATAGTTATTATCTTATAAAAACATGCTATTTGTTTTAATGACAGGAATTAATTTTTAAATTAGTTAATGTAACTGATATGTTTTGAATTTGGTAAAATAAACATCATTTTTTAATTCATAATATCAAATATATCTTAGGCCTAATTTTTTTTATTTTTCTAGAAACTTTCATTTTTTTGATGAATAATGAAACCACTAAGTGGTAGTTAAAAAACTGAATTTTTCATAAAATTTAATTTTACCACTTCTGTGAGTAGAATTTATAAAATCTAAGAGACACAGATAATATCAAGGCCTAAAATTCTTTTCAATGAGATGAAAATAATTTTTGTTGAATAGAAACTTTTTACTTTTTTTTACCACAGTTAAAAGTAAATAGGGTAATTAAGGGTAAAAGTGTTATTATTATTACACTAACACATGTCCTAATTTTATTGGATAAGTGTAATTCAACAAAAACCATCCTTAGGAATAAAATATGACCTTTTAGGACCACTTGTATTAGATTAGGACATTTATTATCAATTTATTTATAGAAGGTTTAAAATAGTTAAAATCAACGTTTAATAACTAAATCATTTTTAATATAGGGTTATACATAACATAAATTCGACTATAAATATTCATTAAAAATATAAAAATATTTCCAACATAATAATATTTTATTTATAATTTTTATACATTAAATAATTTAATTTATTTATGACACAATGATGATGAATTAATTATCATATTAATGAAATATTGACATAATTGATGTTATAAATACCCAAATAAATGTAATTTGAGAATTTTTATGAATTCCAATAATTTAATATGTTAATATGACATGTTAGTATTTATATAATTTAATTTTTTCGAACTAATAATTCTTTTATGATTTTCACAAAAATCAATTACCAAATAGTGTCAAAATTGACATAAAATTGTTTTTAAAACAAATACTATATTATTAATTGTTATTTTATTACTAAAAATATAAGGTTAGGAAAAATGACTTAGATAAGGTTATATATATTAATAATAAACAACATGGGATTCGTTTGGCTTGATATAGTAAGTTTATTAACCTTATAGTGTAAGAAAACAAGAAGACACGGTAAAAGTAAAATTATCTAACTTAAAGTTAAATCTAAATGATAAGGTTACATTTGATACCTAAACTTGTCTAAATTCTATTTTATGAGAGTTTTTCGATCCATCCCAACCATAGCTTCGAAATATATCAATTTTGAGCTATTAAAAACAGAATTTCACTTTATAATAAAATAATAATTTTAGTTATTCCAAAGGTGCCCCTCTCCTCCCTTATAAAAGGGCACCTCCTCCCTCTCTTCCTCACACCACATTGAGCCTTTAATCTCGGCCAACCCATGCCAATATCTCCTATCAACTTCCCTAGAAACAACCTAGAGGTCCTGGTCTTCTTCAAAGTCCAATTTTAGTGCCCTAAGGGGAGATCTCAAAGAGGCACTTCAAAGAAGAGGTAATGTCTGTTACCGATTCTTTCAACTTTATTTCTTCTTCCACTTCTTCTTATTTAGTTGTTTCTTTATGAATTAATAACATCAATATCACTAATATAATGATATATTATTATAAATATGAAACAACCCTATTTCACCATCTATCCATCCTACGGAAAACGAAATCACCGCGCGTGCGTACGTACAGAATACGGTCTCCATGTCGTGGTGTAATCTATTTTCCACCACCACCTTACTTGGATGGGTATAATGGTGTAAATATTGACTATATATGATTATTGTAAAGTTATATTGATTCTGAAATAGTATATATACACTCCAATACAATTCCACAATCATGGGAATGATATCATCACTCGTGCGTACGTACGGAATATCGTCTCCACGATGTGATGCGACTCGTTCTACATGATCTTCATTGCATAATGGTTATATAAATGAATTGAATGAATGAATATGATATATATTACACTAATACCATTCTGGAAATGAGGTATTTATAACCTAAAAAGAAAAATAATAATTTATTCGACAAAACCCGCATAAGAACAAAAAGTAATAAACACTCGAATAACAAGTAGTAATGAAATATTACTAATAAGAAGCTAAGAATATGACCATATATGATATCATAAAAATAATTATGATTCTGGAATAATTCAATAACATTATTTAAATCATTATACAGGGGGTTCGGACACTTATGAATCAAATCAGACCTCAGGTAAGGGAAAATCTCGCAATCTCGATTTTTATCCGAGATTGTTTATACTTCAGAATTTACTGGGGTGTATTTTCTCATCCACATCCATGTTTTCTCAATATTTAATATTGTTTCCATCCACCTAAAATTTTTTAAATCCAATTTTACCCTTTGGTGAGTTTTTATTAAAGTATATGAAAGGAATCTTTTTTCGTTTTTCGTACGAGGTAATTTTTGTCTTTTCCGACAAAAGTACGGGAAGAATGTTTTTTTAACTTATTCGTCATGAATGGATTTTTTAAAAATTATTTCCAAGAAGTTTACTTTAAAAGTTTTCAGGTTTATTTTTAATCAACTTCTTTTAGTTTAAAATAGTATGACATGTTACGAAAGGAAAATATTTTTTAAGTAGAAAGGATATTTTCCTCAAGATTGGAGTACAAGTGTTTTATCAAAATTATTTTCCATCTAAAATAATATAGGTTTCTGTTTCTATCCCTATTATTACATTGATTTGATTATGTTGTGATGGAATTATTTTTATTAATTCCTTTATCTTATATGAATTATTTTATGATTTCATGTTCTTTAGGAATCCCATTTGTATTACATGGGTTATGCAATGATGTATGATTTATGATTTTGTGGCACACATATGAATGGTATCATTATGAGATGGGTGAGACCTATATCTCCCACCAATGCATTGGGTAAAGATTTTATATTTCATGAGATAGACATGGCTGGAACGGCAGGTTAAACCGGTTCAGTGAAACAGGACTGAAATGAGGAGTGAACTCGGTTCAGAAATGGACTTTGTGCACCAAGATAGTATTGGGAATGAGTCTTGACTAATAAGAAATTATTCCCTTTGATTATGTGTGTATGCCAAAAAGTTTCATGTTTTAAGTTATGATTATTGGGATTACATTTCACTACTATGATTTATCCCATGTTATAAAATTATGATCTCTTTTGCAGGTTAATATTTCCAAAAGTTATGATCTTATGTATGTGATGTGATTGAGATTTCTTTCATTTACCCTTACTGAGCATTTGAGCTCACTATTTTGTATGTTTTGTTTCCCCAGGTCAGGAAGAAGGTTATTAAGTAGGATATGCCAAAAGAGAATCTAGATATGATGAAATAAATGGGAGGAAAAGTAGATGCTTTATGAACCAGTTGTTTATGTTTCCTAGTTTCTAAAGACTCTATACCTATACGGTTCTTTCCTGGTTTTGTTATATGTTGTAATAAGTTTGCTTCAATTCTGAAGTAATAAAATTTATGTAAAGTATGGGTCATTATAATAATAATATATTATTGTGAAAACTCACCATAGAATGGTCCAGGTTGGGATGAAAGATAATAATTATCAAATCAATTACCATCATCAGTTCCTTTTTAAAATCCTACTACATCACTAAAAATCAAACAAACCATACCCACTCATAAAGAAAACAAAGGTATTTATATTTATATCACCCCCAACTAGTGGTATAATGGTCTCATATTTATCGTGGGTAATATATTATAACATCTTATCTGATTGATGAGTTCATTGATTTGTATAATATGAAATTCGGTTCATTCACGTCATCTAGTTCAATATCTGATAATCCATAGACAAGTGCAATGTCCCATTTGTCTTCTTAGAAAAAATAAATGTATAACAACATGATGACTTACTAGAAAATATAAAACTATTAACATAAATGTTTTCATACTAAAATTGCATTTGTATAATCTCTTATGGTGCCATCCTATATGGTTGGATAGAACTCATCTCTACTGTGGTCTATAACTTGATTGTGAACTTGATCCCAATCTTGGTTGGTAAGTCATAAAAATAACCATGAATGACTGTTGAAAATGGTCTAATATTGGAAGAAAATAACCATACTAAATTCTGCAGTCTATTAGATCAACACTTTATATCTGAGCCATGAGATAATCTAATGTTCACTGAATTTGTTCATCACAACTAATCTATATATCTTACTCACTTGGGTAAAAATAGATACCTTTTTAAGAGCTATAAAGGTAACTCCTCTATAAAAATAGTTGATATGATCCTGGTATAGAACTATCAAATACAATCAATAAATAAAATCAAAATATTAAATTTCTAGAAAATGTGTTTCCCAAATGAAACGATAACCTCATGTTTATAGAGAACACTCCTAAAAATGATTGATATTCTAAAACTACACTCCAAAGGGTATTCGATGGTTAAGGTAGCATCCATGATTTCTAAAACATGGAAAAAATAAATTGAAAACATAGATTATATAATGGAATTTTATGCTTCAGTAAAAAAAACATTGGTACGGGTAAAGGATATAATAATCATACCCCAAAAGGTATATTGTCATGCATCCAAATTACTCAGTGTAGACATAGTAGCATATAGATCACTCACCGCTATTCTATGGACTCTAGTCTCAATACGATTGTTGTTTACTCTATATATAACTTCCTATATTAACCAAAAAGTATAGTGGTACTCATGCTACATGTCTTGTAAATGGTGGATTTATCATTAACAATCTCTTGTAACTATCCCAAACCGTTTATACTACTCTAGTGTTGTTTTCACATATAAACCTCTATATGTGTCCTAAAAAACAAAAATAACAACACTCTAATGAATATTATATACACATGGGATGCTTGTGACCAAATATGACACACTAATATCAATACAAAAGAACACAGTCCTAAGAAGGCTACTCATGGGCCTGACTTCGCTGACCACTATTTGCATAGAGATAACTGTCACAGTGGTGGTTAAGGAATCTAGTAGAAGTTCTCTCAGTTATCCTTACTAAAATAGCACAGTGGTGGATCATGGAATATCTCAATTTACCTTCTATAGTGAGATCCAGATTCATCATGTTTGGAAAGCAACAAATCTGAAAAACAATCACCTTTCACATATTCTCATAAAAAAAGCCTATCATAGAAACGCCTCAAACTAGCTTTCTTATCAGATGATAAATATGGAACAAATAATTATAAGTCGACGAGACATCCATCATAGTCAATAAATAACATTCCCTCATATGTAAAATGCATTTACTTGTGATCCTTCTAAACCATAATTTTTTTAGGATATAAATGGGTTAGGAACATCCCCTCAATGTCCATCCAAGATTACCATTGTTACATCCTAGCTTGGTCTACAATGTGCCTCCAATGATTTAGTGGTGTAAGAATCATGTATGCATCAATATTCAATCTAAATTAGATGGGCCTTTCGAGATGAATGTATATATTCTAGATTAATTAATCCAGAACCTAGCTACCAAGGGGCCTCCCTGTCTAGTGGGTCTCGGTAGATTCTAATGCTAAAACTATCTTTTCATCTTATACATTGATGTAATGGTACATACAATATACCTTCCAATTGATATCAAGACACTAAGGAATATGCATTGAAGCTAAACATCCATATTAACCTTGTGAGATACAGTAAAATTTAATGCATCTCTAGTTTCATTGTTTTGATTTCCACTTTCCTGACACTGAATTTGAAGACAACAAGAAGACATCTTCTCTATAAGAATAAACCACCCCTTATAAAACTAGAAACAATTTTTTTAACCTCAATAGTTGAAAAAAATATATAAAACATCACATGGGATCTCTATGCCTGTCTTAAGAAGGTAATAATTATGATATAATAGTTCATTCATATTAATTGATCAGGTATAACATGTATCCCATTTCATAGTATAAATAATAAAGTGTTCCACATGTAATAAAATATAACCCTATCATGAACAATTAATGTCACGATTTATCACAATTTATATGTTGTCATGCATTACTACTCATCTTGTTCTATACAGGGACATGAATATAAATATCAGGAAAAAAATAATATCACGCAATATGTAAATCACCTATGATAAAATAGAATCAGTAGAAATAAGAGAAAAATATGAACAATAATCTCATCACCAGGAACATAGATTTCCCACCACAAATGTGTTAGAAATTCCTATTAAGAGGATCATTACTAAGTATAGATAAATACTAGTCTACATTCTATCATACCAAAAATAGTAATGTAATAGAAATTGAAAACAACATAATCCTTTTATACCATTCTGTAACTTCCCCATATATGGAAGTCTCTCCTATAAAAAATAAGGATCGTTATAGGGCCTCAAAAATTCATCATTATATTCTGATGATAAAAACTAGTAGTGGTGGTGTACCGAACATAGTGCGAAGACTATACACCATGGTATATAGTTTAAACACAGTAGAAGTAAACAAATTTCAATGGAAAAGAAATATTTGAAATAGTACAACATAAAATGAAGAAGATAAATCATGATCCATTTATACTAAAATAATAATGAACCATGTAATTTTAAGATGAAATGATACAAAATTACATGATAGAAACATACATATGTATGACCAAACTAACAAAAATAAAATCAAAACTCCATGGTCCCAAATTCCTAGTTGGTCCCATCTCTAAGGTCAAACCCATCTAGCAAGAAACAATAAAAAATCATCATTTCAATTTTCCAAACCCGTATAATGTGTTCTACTCATGTAATAAATGGATGTACAAATAGGGTGTGAGAAAACATAGTTGTTCAACACCAATATATCTAAAACAATAATGATAATATGTGTGTGAAATAAACAAATAAATAGTTTTTTTAATTAATCAATTTATACAATATCAAAATATACCTTTTTTGGAACCTTGGAAGAATATCACTATGTACATATCATAACCCATGAAAATATAACCACAAGTCCATAGTAAAATATCACAACTATGATAATCCCTAAAATCGTTACGACATAACTGGTAAACGTCCTTTATATAATCATTATATAAGAACTGGGAAAATCACTTTACATAAGCATTTGATCATCTCCAGGAAAACCACATTATATAAGAATTTCAGAATCACCATGAAAATACATTTATATATGGATTTTAATATTATTGTAATGAGACATTTATAAAATCATTTTAACATCACAAATCTAGTCACTTTAGATATTAATTTCAACATAACCCACAAAATAAGTCATAATGGACTGAATAACAAAACAGATTATTATAATCCAAAATGGAAAATTCATCAAGCTACCATTATTCATTCAATTACCCCTTCACTATTTAAATAATATCTCAATCCTCTATCATGATAGTTTACACGCCCATATCATATCAATTATCACTAATCATTTCTGAAATAATGAAATCCATTTTCCAAGGTAAATCAATAATATGTAATCACATGAGGTCTCATGTCATGCTAAATCAAAATTTTTTCCATTATCGAGTTCTTTATTGTTCTAGGGTTGGATTACAATACTGGTACCCAAAAGCTAGGTATAAACACCATTGGATCCCATGCGATCAAATGAGTAGTCCAAACACATGATTTTCATCACCCATTATTCTACTAATTATTGTGCACCTTGAGTCGGTGCAATAAAATGATATTTTACATAATTAAACAAATATAAAATGACGAAAAATAATTATACTAGGTAATATAAATTCATATAGTGATAAAATAAATTCATTAAATAGTAAATACAAATGTTGAATACACTTGAATGAGAAAATAATGACAAATATAAATAACACAATATCAAGAACTAATTCAATAATGGTCAAGTTATAAAATGATGATAAATGAGAAAAAATGGAATATATAAGAAAAATATATAAACAAATCATTAGTGATTAAACACTTTATAATGATATAATGAATTAAAAAAATAAATAAAAAAATTCTACGATCCCCATAACGTTTAATAGAAAAGGATACCCCATGGATGAGAAATAAATCATAGGAACAACATCTATTAAAATAGATGTTCATGATATCTCATGGTTTGAAACCCTTTCATGATGTGAATTTTAAATTTTAAATATTTCACTAAAAAACATCGCCTCTTGTTTTAATAACATTGATCAATCATTTCATGATGTGAACTAGTTTCATGGTGGGTATAGTTTCACACTATGCACCAGAACATAGCTTTTTCCCTATAGTAGATTCATATTCTGAAAATGATTTACAATGTGAATGTGGCCAACATATAATTTTCATCCCAAAATCCATTGAAAAACATTGAACTACTAACGAATCATTCCAACCTCATAGATAAATCTCATAATACCACTAAATGTTTATAGGCATAATCTATAAAATAAAACATTCATCCCCAGTCATTAGGTCAAATTCCTATGAAAATGATACCCATCCCAAAAAATGGACATAACAACCCTGGTATAATGGTGAAAAAATCCCAAATATAAGATATTAAACAAAAAATCAATAAGGTTTGTACCTATAAAAATTATAAGATATTAAAATCTTCTTAATTTTTTGGTTTATTACACCCTTTTATTTTATTATATATGATTTATTTATTATTTTCTATGGATTTTCATTCATTTCTCAAAACCACATTTTCAGGTGATTCTTGTTTTTTAAATTATGAAACCCAGATGGGTATTTATCTTAGTATTCATTTATTGAAACAATATTGTTATTATGAACAATTGAATAATTTTATAATAAAATGTATTCTTTTAATTTCATATGAAATTCAATTTCACGTTCTCTGTTTCATTATATATTAACTTATGTTTTAAAAATGTTTCATGGGTTTCATTTTAAGTGGCATCACGAATTCATGATTCTCTATATGCAAATATTTATTTGTGGAAATTTTATATCATTTACCAATATAAGAACATTTATTTTAATCTCTAGTTTATTATGAGATTTAATTCTATCCAATCCATTTCATTTACCTTTGAATGAAAAAAATATGATAGGTTTCATTTATAATTTTATTACCATATATATTTTTTCAGTCAATATTATTTTTAATATGTTTTCACAATTTTCATATTATTTCACTAATATCTTATTCACCACTTATATAATGGATTAATGAAAATTTTAGTTTTAATATATGATACATTACATAACTACAATAAGAGTATTTTTAATCGATTCTCTAGTGTTCTTTTCCCCCACTATTTTTACCAAACACCTTATTTTTAAATATAATTTTCAAATTCACATGAAACATGTCATTTTCTTTTCAAATAACCTTTAACATTCCTTTTCTTTAGTGGTGATACAATCCATAATTTTCAAAGGTTATCATTTTATAATGTCATATAAAAATTTTCATTAATGTCATTTCATTCTCATAAATTAAAATATATATGAATGAAATAAAACTAATTAAATATTCACGTTGAAAATATATATATGATCTATAATTATGTGATGAGTGTGATCGATACAGACATAAAATTAAATATTTAAATGTTTACATATCATGAGATAACATGTAAGATAATATGGACTGGAACCGAGTGACATCTATACACATTCTAAAATTTTTATTGGAATTAGAAGTGCAAGAAATCCACTCTATTATTGGAACTCATCTAATATATAAAGTTAGTCTTAGAACATATCATTGATATACAAAATGATTTTTTAATCATACCCTCGTGAAAAAAATATTACTTATATAAATGGTAATATTAAGAGGACATAATGGTTACATGTCTTCACAGGTACAGTTCAAGAATATAAGGTGTGTCCGAACATATCAAAATGAATTCAATTCATGGTAACACTTCTAGATATTACATAAGTTGTATTGAAATTTTATAGTACTGAGAACCAACTCCACCACTCATATGGTGATCTTGAAAATTCCAATTATTCCCTTATGTGTAGCTAAATCTACCACTCGGAGGGAGATAATGGGAATAATAAGAAATATTTCCCGATATATTCATCTCTTCCATCATCGCCATGTCCTCCATTTTTACATAGGTTGAAAGAATCATAATAAATATATGTGACCTGATATTTAGTCTCATATCCAATAGTTACATATGATCCTTCACCAGGACATTATTAACTACCACTAGAGAAAAATGAACTATCTCAGTATACCAATTGGTGTATGTCGACATAGAATAATCCCCCTACTGTAAATTTAGGGACTCTAGAGAATTTTCCATCATTAGTGACTCTTGAATAAACTGATCCACGAAAATATTCATGAAAACCTCCATGTCCAATCCCACATGTTTATCCACCTATGTGAGGGAATCCCACAATTTCTTTCTATGAACCTCAAGTTGGAAGGATGTACTCATCACCATGTAACTATCAGGTGCACCACCAAAATCATAGATATGATAAATACTATATAGAAAATACTTTACCTCTTAAGGGCCATTTTGACCATTAAATGATGGTGGTTTCTCATGAAATAACACCAATGAATAATCACTTTTCCATCAACTCCCAGATATACATAAAAAACTGTGTTCCATAATTTTGGAACATTTTTAACAAAATCACAAACCTCCCACATTCTAAAATGTATTATATTTGGATTTTAGGTGGATTCTAATATGGATTATCTGTTGAACCCTCTTGAGGAACCAATGTAACACATCTCAGAGGCATTCCACTACAGACTTAAATAGATGAAAATATCATACATATGAATAATGACAACTCAAACAAGAGTATAATAAGTAAAACTAGGATTTCTATCAAAAACTCTAACCACAATACACAAATCCAAGCCTCAGATGGTAACTTTGGTCTCATCATGGCCTGAGTTATCCTTGAATCCACCATAACCTACCTCTCAAGTCATGAAAATCATATCTCTAGTATACTAAACATTCCATGAAAAGAAATATTGACAGAAAATACATCTTCTAGTAAAATGTGGTAAACCCGACCCAAATACCATATCAAAATAGTACATGAAATTAATTTCCACAAACCCAAAGGTAATTCCAAATCCCCATGGTTTGGAAACTACCACTTGTGTATCAACAAATACCTAAGTGAGAAATTTAGCCCAAATTGATACAATAATATATAATATATATAAATATATATATATCGTATAGAAACAATGGAAGTGATAAACATATTCCATAAATTAAATAAGTCAATAAAAATGATTCAACTCCAAAGAAGACAGAACACCCCAATGTAAAATTTCAACATCAAATAAAATCTAATAAGAAAATTTACTACTCTATGTGATTGTGTGGGAAAATCTCCCAATATCACGAAAAACTACCGAGAATCAGCTAAATAACATCACTACCTCACTATAGCCCCTTTACATTCCTTGCATAAAAAGATAAATAATTTTATATATATGATCAAATGGTTGTGTGTGGCGGGAGCTAAACATGCTTAGTTGGATCCCACATAGTTGTTACATATCAATTATTTGTACAATAATAATAAAAACACTCAAATTTAATGAATTATTTTATAAATAGATAAATATTTATTATATAAAAATAATAAGAAAATTAATTTCTAATTTTTTGATATTTCCAAATAGTCATAGTAAAACAATTAATGAATTTTATAATCATAAACATAGTTAAACAAAAAAAATCAATGAATCATAAATCATATCAAATCTATAGATTTACAAAAAAAGTGTACAAACCAAAATCATAAGTAACCTCACTTAAATGATCACTACAACTCTTGATTGTTAAGACACTCATATATAAAAACTAATAATAAGACACAACATGTAACAATATTTACACTTTGAATATTGAGGGAAAAGGAAAACCCCATTATCTGAACCCGAAAATAAGTCTACAAGGTCCCTAGATCAACAGTCTTGCAGAGCAGAAGAACACCCCCTCAATGAACCCACGAAAAAGTGGATGAATTCTATTACGACAACTTCCACAGAAGTACCCAAGGCTTCCCATTTTCTCTATTTCCAAACAGATTTCATCAGCAAAATGATTTAAAAATAATTTGAGAAATAAATTTTATAATTCTTTGAAAATAATTAGTATTTTAGAAAAGCATGGGAACCCCAATATTTTCTCAAAATAATGTGTCTGCCCAAAAAAATCATCCAGGTCATTTCAATTATAAAAACAATTTATCAATACTATGAAAAATAGTTCATCCAAAATATTAAAGAGATGGATCCACCTACTCAAACATGATTCAGACATGCCATAAATGGTATCAAACAATGCTGAATGCACAAAAATAAAACAATTCCATCAATATATTTAATTCCCACAATTTAGAATTGATTCAATAAGAAAAGTCGTTGGATAAGATGATAGAACACAATATACCTAGATGAAACTCACAGGTCATAACAAAAAAAAATATAGGGTTTATCATCTAAACTAATATCATGAAACATATATAAATATGATTGAGAATATTATCACCAAAGATCAACGGATCCAAAATCTCAACACAATGGTGATTCCGTGATGAATGAAAATGATAAAGTGGACAGTTTCCTCACCTAGAGAAATGCAGTCCAACCGAAAAAAGATCAATTTTGGAAAAAAATAAAAATGAAAGTTGAAGAGAACTCTAAAATCACCTAAGAGATATCCTACGACATAAGTTATGGGAATAATCTCTAAATAATATAATAATTACCCAAAATTATTCTTAAAACATTATACATGGTAATTATATGATGTCAAAACTCATTTCATGATTTGTATTTCAAAAACAATTGATGAAAAATATTTTCCACTGGGATTAAAACCCATATTTTGATTGTTTCAAGATTTTGAATATATTCACATATTATATATACTTTATTCCCTATAATCATTCAAATATTCATACCTAAAATGATGTGAATGAGATTCACATATTAAAAAAACACCACACCTTGTACGAGTTTACAATATCTGCCTATCGACCAAGACAAAATGTGATCATTTAAAATGATATGTAAAAATATTCTTCAATTATTAATTTACATGGTCTGAAATATCACTAATTATAACAAAAAAACCAGATTCAGGTCAAAATCAAAAACCATCACTTGAATTCTCCAAACATCAGTAGAACCCTACAAATCGATATAAACATTAATAGAAAGACTCCATTAATTCAAACGTACATAAATACCCCAAATATTGGTCATTTTCATAGAAAATTATCCCTATCTTTGAGATTCCCAAAACCAAACCAAAAAAAATAAAGAAATAAAGTATTGAAGTGAAATAAATGAATGTGGATAATGAGATATTACAAACATTAATTCATAGAGATTTTTTGTATCCTTGATGTCATGCAATAGATTGATGTCTAGAAAAGAGGTGAGGCCACTAATCCCTCATCAAAAAATTATGCTCCCATGTCTCATGAGAATCTGATCTATGTGTGTATAACACGCTAATAAATGAAATTGGCTACCCATACTCTAAATTCACATGAGAGTCAATGATCTAAATTGGATTCTCCACAAAATAAATGCCTTTGTCTAACTGAATCTCATCCAAAATAAATAATATAGATGTATCAAGTTAGTATTTCTTAATCTCTAATATGTTTATAACATCATGAATTCCCTTTATCTAAACATCAAATTATAATTGGTAATAATCCCACCCAAGATACAGAGTTCCCTCAACAGGTTCAACATGTCTCAGAGCGGTAATTAACATTTTTCCATGATTACTATGAGCCAACCAAGTAGATATATTAAAGAAAAAATTGACACATATAGAAAAATCAAAAGGATAATTTCATTGGTACGCATGAAATAACAATTTACATTGAGTTGTAAATATATGTCAATGAATATATTGAATCCTTGGTGATGTATCATAAATGAAACATAGTACAACTAAAGATGTATCTTTTACCTCTACATTAAAAAAGTGAGATGCATGGGAGATCATAAATATCTGTGAACTAAACCATTCTTTCTCTATGACATATTAAAAAATTAATATACACAGGGAAAATGGTACATATTCCATACCATAACGCAATTAAACACCTAATAGTCCATAAAAAATGATTTGAACCTTCAACTTTCTTAGAAAATAGAATAGTATTTTTCCTCTGGAGAAGCATTTGGGTAAAGAAAACCATTACCTAACAAATCTTATAGCTAGATCATGTGATCTTTTATATCCAAATGTTACTATAGTAAGAGTGTGTTGATATTACCTATATTCCTAATACCATATAAATCATAAACTCCACATCCCTTTCTTGAAGATGAATAAATGATTCATCAAGAAGAAAAATCATTTAAGTGTCATATAACTAATAAAATATCAATAACATAAGGAACATAATTTTTCTCAACATCAATGGAAGATAATATGATACTAAGATCTTGGAGGGAAGGCCCTACATGATCAATCTGTTGATCCCACTATCATGAAAATCCAATGATTTCTTGTTAAGTGAAATGAATGAAAGTTGTAGATGATCACAATAATTCTCTTATATATATTAAATAGGAAAATCTATTTGGATGATGATAGCGAATAGATCGAAATTATGAACTAATAAATAAAAAAATAAATTATTTCCATCATTTAACAGAGAATATACTATGTAATGAAATTACATCACCTTCATCTTTTAAAAATGTGTTTATATCTCCAAAAAGGACAATAGATTTATTTAATGTTCAATCATATCAATAATACTAGAATACATAAATTAATGATAGGAAAATGTATCATCTAGAGTAGTTTCTAAAAAATATTCAACAAAATATGTACCTCTCACATTCAATGGGCCCACATCACCATTCATAGGAAAATAACCTATTTTGAGAATGTAATTAACTCATGAGGCATAAGGATAAATCCTTGTAGATTATGAAGAAAATGACCATCCTACAGTGGCATATGGAGCTAAATATCGTTGACCATAATGGGATGTTTAAAAAAACTGAGGGAATCTGAGTATATGGATTGAGAATCTGCATTCACTATAAATATTCAATGGTTTGTGACAAGTACGCCAGTTATGCCCCAGCCTTACAAAATTATAGCATTTAATATGAACACTTCTGGCTGTTTTAGATGGTGTAGTGGGGGAATAATGTAGAGAACCACCTCCACTACATTTTTAAAATTTATTCCACATATTCTTCATTCTTTTCGCACAAGTAGAACCATCTCTATATAGAATGTTATTATAAGGGTATCTAATCTTATGTATTATATATATCTATATCATAACAACCATATAAAATTTTATATAGATATAAATGGATTCATCATTAATATCTATAAAAATATATATAATAGAAAATCCTTCAATTATTTGTAAACATTCACTAGCTCAGTTAAGACAACTTCAAGAGGAAAATAATTCACCTTCATAAACAAATTTTTGTATTATAACACCATGTTCTCCCCCTATTTCATGGATATGCAATAAAAGGATATTTTTATCATCATGGACATTGGGTTGATAAATTGAGAAAAAATAGTATTTGAACCATACCAATCCAATCCCATATGTCAATTTTTTTGTACCCGAGAGTTCTACCAAAACATATTAGGACCCTTGTGCTTAAACATTTTACATTTCACAATGTTATCAAACACTAAATTAGGGATGTCTCAAAGATATAAAATATTAACCTTTACTTCATTGATATATATATTTTATTCATACCATTAATGGATTTTTTTCCCATTTATAATATCTCTATCTCAGTTCTTGTCTACCCCGACACCTGGTTGCATCTCAAAAGGATGGATCTGAACTCACGATATGTTTTGTTCGATGACATGAAGTGTATGAAAAATAGACTATAAATGTTTTTTGTGACACCCAAATAATTTTATCAAATATTTATTATATAATATTATTTATTTAATATCATACAATGTACACTACATCAATTTATTCTTACGCTATACACAACATCAATATAATTTTCAATACAAGAAACAAAGTGAGTATTTGAAATATAATTTTATAATTTTAATTATTTAAATAATAAAATTAAATAATAGTCATTAGAATTAATGGTATTAACATTATTAAATTAATTATTAATTATTATATGTTTAAATATATTTATGTTTCCAATAAATAAAAAATTAATGTAAAATGCTTTTTAAAATAAAAGTAAATGTTTTCATGAAAACTTTTAATTGTGCACAAGTATGTTATACCAATAAATATTTTTTATTATATTAATTAAATATATTTACACTATATTGAATATAAATTTTATCATTTGTATTATGTGTTTTCTATACATGATATAAGAAAAAATCCAAATTTACGCAAAAAATAAGTAGTTTTCTAAGAAGATATTTTTTCACTTTTTGATAGTTGTTTGGTTTTAAATATAGTATTCTAAAAAAATTTAAATTATATTTATTAATATAATTATATTATTTGAAATATTTATTTTTAAATTTACATATTTTGTACTTTTTTTATTTTCTTAAGAAGTTTCAGGTTTTGATGAATAGTGAAAATATAGATTTTTATTAAAAATTGTATTTTCATTTAAGTTTTTAAAAATAAATATTATTTTTTGGATTATTTTAAAAAATTTATTAGTTATTTATAATTTATAATAACAACATTATGATTCATGAGAAAGAATTTATACAAGAATTAATTATAAAACATGTTATGTTTTCAAATGTCATTTTTAAAGTAAATATTTTTCTTGGTGTGTTATAGGTTTTATATTAAATTAAATTTTGGAATTTTTTTGTTTTAATATTCAATAAATGGTGGAATAAATTTTATTTAGAAGCTTCAAATTTATTAATTATTTACATTTTTTGAGAATATAAATATTAACTATGGTAAATTTTGTTACCCTAATAAAGTGTGAGAACCGTTAAATGATCAAAATCGATGATAAAATCTTATTGGATGAGTATATCATGAAAAGTATAATATATTTGTATAATTAATGACCATTTGGTTCCATATGAAAATTATTATTACATTTATAATATTTTATTTAATGTATAGTCAAAGTTGTCACATTAACTTTTTTAATAACTATTAAAATTTTAATATAGCGTTTTCTAGAAGATTAATTTTATTATAATTACTACTTAGTGATATAAGTAATTAATATTAATTATTTTAATTTATTTATAGATTCTAATTAATAAATAATTAGCTTAGATAATTACATAATTATTATGCAGAAAGTATTCAATTGATGGAAATATCAAATAAATGATAATAAAAGTATTAAAAGAAATATAATTTTAATTAATTAAGGTTATAAATGAATTAAAAATTTTAAAATGACCCCTTATGAATAAATTAAAATATTTGGTTTAAATTTTACTTCTTTCCCTTATATTTTTAAAATTCTATGAAATGAATAGTGTAAAAACTAACACTAATGAAGTTTTAAAACATAATTTTTTATTAAATTATTAAAAAATAATAAAAAATAATCAAATATAAACAAAAATATAATATGGTGTATAATTTTTAGAACTATTTTTATATGGTTTTACTGACCTAAAATAAGAAAAATTAACTAAAATTTTAATTTTTTAATAGTTGATAGCACAGATATAATTAAAATAGGTTAACTAAAGGTTATCCAAAATGATAAGATTTATAATAATAACGAAACATGTTTTAAATATATTGTTTTTTGATATTAAATACTTATACTATTTAATATATGAAACAATTTATTTTTTTAGGTATTTGGATTGAAATTGTAATTATTATAAATTAATATTTTTTGAAATTCTAAAAGTTCCCATCTCTACAATTATAAAAGGGCACCAAAAAACTCCCTTATTCGTATCATTTGGAGCCTTATATTTTGACAAAAATATATAAAATTGACTTCTAAACTTTCTTATCCAAATTCTAGAGGATGTGGTCTTCCAAAAATTCGAACTATAGAGTCATTTACAGGATATCTAATGGAGTCGTTTTGAATAAAAGGTAATCACTCTATCCAATGACTCTCTTTTTATAATCATATATACGTCCTATAATTCAATTATATATGTCATACAATAATAACTTAATCATACTAAATACTATTAAATGTTCTTATTATTATAAATAAACCACTGTAAATCCCCTTCCTAATCGAATAAGAAATGAAATTATCGCTCGTGCATACTAACGACTTACCATCTTTATGTATCGATAAAATTCATTTTTCAACACCATATCATATGAGTGATAATTATGATGGGTTAAATGTAATTTTATGATATTTATTACATAATTAGACTTCTATAATTAGAATATCATATCTACATTTTTACCTTTTCTTCTTTTGGGAAATGATAATGTCTCTCGTGCATAACTTTTTATTACCATCTCAACGATGCGATGTGATTCATTTTTCATCTATATTTTACATGGATGATAATAAGGGTAAATTTTATAATTATATATGATATATATATATGACATGAAATGAATTCCATAATGATAATATATACAATATTTTTCTTTTTTTAACATGAAATGAAAATGAAGATAGTGTTCATGCGTACGTATGGTCCACCATCTCTATGAACAGTGTATTTTATTTTCTATCTCTAAATTGTATGATTCACTATGAATATATATATATATAATATCGTATTTATATTATTCCTATAAGTTTTTATTTTATAAAATCATGATTATATATGAGGTCATTGGATAACAAGTCAAATCATGAATGAAAAAAGGCATTACTACCTAAAACATAACATTAACATTGAATCAATAATATGAAATCAATAAAAATTCATAAGTAAAACATATATGGTATTATATATATGTTTATTATTATGTGGTGTTTTATGATATATATATATATATATATATATTAAATGAGGGTTGAACATATATGATGGAAGCCAATAATTGAGGAATGTGGATTTCTAGTCTCACTTTTATTTATATAAGTCTTATAAAATATTCACCACAAAGTTCATTTGTTTGGTTTATATACTATCCATGAATGTATTATATTATTTTTAACCTTCTATTTATTTTTATATACACATCCTTTTGATGATCACTATTTTATAGGGTTTTCAGGTCAAGAGTTACCAAATTATAATGCTAATATTGTCTTAATTTTACTTCTATTAGACACATGTTCTGTTATGAATCTATATAATTTTATTAGGTCTATAATATTACCTTTGAAATTTTTTATAATGAATAAAATTTTATTCAATATGTTTTATGTTTATTATAATCTTATTCTCTATTCAGATAGAAATTTGTGTTCATCGAAAATAATTTTTTTCTTAAAATGTTTCAAAAGTGCTTAAAATTATCATTCATGAATTTTCAAGGATAAATTATTTGCAGATTTTTAAAATTCTCTTCAAATATTACACATATTTTTTAAGTGTATTTTTAATGAAAATGTTTTTAGTAATGTTTTTTTATTTAAAAATATATTTTCAAAGGGGAAATAATATTTTCCTCCAGAATTGTAATGACCTGCCAATTATCATTGGCTTGAGAGTACAACGAGTCATTACTAGGCCTTAAGAGACATTCACAAGATTCCAAATGTTAGAAATAAATGTCAAAGGGATTCTAATACAAGAGGGATAATGATTTACCCTTTATGACATAATCCAATAAACCTACCAAACATAACCAACAATCACTATATGATGCATGAAAAAATGAAAGACAACTCAACAACTTCGTGTATCTCCAAACAACATCATAGTAAGCAACAATAGAAGAATTACCATATATGAAAGTACACAGTTGAAAAACTACACAATACTCTCTCAAGACTTCATGATCCACAAGCTCCAAGCACCAAAATCATTGAATAGAACAAACATCACTAGGTAGAGCTAAACACATGTGAAACATTACCTTTTCCCTTGTCCCGGAAGATAACATCTGCAAAATCACCAATGTTCCAAAGTATGGGTGAGTATAAAAATCAATAGGTTTTCACCAAATAATTACCTTGTAATGGCCCAGAACCTCATGGTCCACCCCTTTGCCAAAATTTAGATCCTAAAGGTGGCGTCTCGGTGGGTGCGACCGATCGGTTTGCAGCCGATCTGCGTACGACCGATCGGTTTGCGCCCGATCAACATGTGACCGATCGGTGTGCGCCCGATCGACGCGCGACCGAGTAGTGTGCGACCGATTGGTGTGCGACCGATCGGTGTGTGACCGATCGGTGTGTGACTGATCGGTGTGGGACCGATCGGCGTCTGACCGATCAGTTTCCCACCAACCGGTGTGACGTGATCGGTGTGTCACCGATCGGTGCGACCGATCGGTATGACCAATCGGTGTGTGGCACGATCGGTTCCACCCGCCTTGTCAGGTTTTTCTTTTGTAGTTTCTCTCGTATCACCACTTTTAGGATTTTTAACCTTTTAGAAGTGGTTCAAGGCCGTTTTTAAGCCCTTAAGAAATGTTTAAATTCCTAAGGGTGGGGAGACACTCAATAGACCCATCTGTGTGTCCGCGTAATGTTTTATCTCTGTTTATATAAAACCCTTAAATGTCACAGCTTTTACCACCTTTTTCCTATGGGAATCATTAAATAACAATTAATCCCATCATGTGTGACCACCCAACTGCGTGGGGAACCACGATCCGACTTTAAATCCATTCGAATCCTCGTATCCTGTAACAACGAGATCTTATCTATATATCACACGGGAATTTCTTCTACTTCTTCTTCCATTTGGACGGCCTCCTTTTCTTCCCAGTGTGTTTGGAGTCTCCCTTCCCGAGACAAGAGGTGCGCCTGTGCCAGAATCTTTCTGCTCACCCTTGGAGTCCCTGACGCTCTTGGCATGTGAAAAACTTCAATCCTTGATCCTCCAAGTAGGGTTTTTCCATCGTCTCTCCTTACTATGGATCATGCGGGGTGGGTATGCTATTGTTTCTGTGGGGACTGATGAATCCAAACATAATGAATATAATGAATGGTCCATTAAATAACGAAGGGGGTGTGATCGATGTTCTGTTGTACTCTTTTATGTTGATATGTGTTGTGAACTGTATGGGATTTTGCTCACTGAAAATCATGGTTGTTGATGGTCTTTCCTTGTGTCCTGATGGACCCTTGTACTTCATGATGACTAAATAATTATAACAAGTAAATTGGTTAGTCACCTAAACTCATTAAGTTTAAATGGATGTTCAGTAAAATAAGAATCCATGTGTGACCACCTTAGTTAATAAACAGAAAAAAGAACCTAATGAATGATGTGCTTGAACCTGGAAGTTCCCACTCTGTTTTGGTAGAAGGTGTGTTGTTATGCTTGGTACTTATGGGAAGATGTGGACAGGGATGGGATCCTCTTTTGTGGCACCATTTTTGGTTATGAATTTGAAGCTGTGTGATCTGTATCTCAAGGCTTGGTTTGGTTCCAGTACTTCAAGGGATCTCACTTATCTTTTTGTTTTTTGACTTTACAAGAGAACCGGGTGTGAATGCATAAATTAATGTTTGGTCATTTATTTTTCTCTATCTTGTGGTTATACCTATCAGTTTCCTAGTAGTGCAGAATTCACCTAAATGGGATCACTTGAACATGGAAACAAGGATGAGTTAAATGGGGAATTGGTTTTGGGAATGAGTTGTGACTTGGCTGTAAGTGATGTGTTGTTCTTGTATTAATGAATAGTAATGAGGGTGTTTGTGCTTAGGTTTTTGAACCCTAGGTCAGGATGAGTGCTTGTTAACTATACATATATCTGTAGTTTTTATGTTTCTTATTAGTTCCCCACCCAAGTTGATCACTTAGTGCCAAACGCCACCATTTATAGTGGGGATTGTTTCCCAACACTCTTATGGGTGGTTGGTTATTAGCTCATTTTCTGCTCCCTTCCCCAAATAGCCCATTAATCTTCAGCCATGCTGTAACAGCCCGAGATTTTATGAAAAATATTCTTTTTTATTTCACTAATGTCTTGTGTTGTACGCTACACCAAAATGAGCTTGCACAACACGCATCCTTGACTTGCCTTACATTACACGCAATCGCAACCTTCCTCGATAGCGTGTGTAGCACGCAATACTGAGTTTCACGAAACAACGATATGCTATTAAAATATTATTAAAACTAGCCGTTATGAATAGTAATAGCCACTTTTTAAATTTTAGAAAATTTATCTCTCAAAATGGACTTCATTTTTGGATTCGGAGTATCGAATTTAGCCTAAGGTGAAATTTTTGGTATTTTTCGGATAACTTTCATATTCTGATGAATAGTGAAAATTACTAAATTTTAATTAAAAACAACTTTTTTAATAGAAATAATTAACAGTGATAAATTATTAATTTGAGTGGTTTTCAAGTATATTTAGAATATATTTTTACAATTTAATACAATGTTGGTCATTGGATGTAATCTCACATTTAAACCAGACATAAACAAGTGTCAATCTTTTGATAGATATTATTTCTTAAAAACACGCTATTTGTTTTAACAGCGGGATTTAATTATAAAATTAATTAATGAAACTTCTATGTTATGAATTTGGTAAAATAGACTTCATTTTTGAATTCGGAATATGAAATATATCTTAGGATGAAATTTTGGCATTGTTCTGAAAAACATCAATTTTTGACGAATATTGAACTACTAAGTGGTAGTTAAAAAAACTGAATTTTTCATAAAACTTAATTTTACCGCTTCTGTGGATGAAATTTCAAAAATACGAGAGACACGGTTGATGTTAGTAAGTAAAATGTGGTTCAATGAGATGAAAATAATTTTTGGTGAATAGTAACTTTTTACTTTTATTTACCACGGTTAAAAGTAAATAGGGTAATTAAGGGTAAAAATGATATTTATATTACCCTAACACATGTCCTAATACTATTGGACAAGTGTATCTCGACCAAAAACAACCTTAAGTGTAAAATATTATCATTTAGGTCCACTTGGATTAGATTAGGACATTTATTATTAATTTATTTAAAGAAGGGTTAAAATAGTTAAAATTAATGTTTAATAAGTAAATCATTTTTAATATGGGGTTATACATAAGCTAAATTCAACTATAAATATTAATTAGAAAGCTAAGAAGCTTTACTACATAATGGTATTTTATTTATAATTTTTAGACATTAAATAATTTATTTTATTTATGACACAATGATGATGCAGTAATTATCTTATTAATGAAATATTGACATAATTGGTGTTATAAACACCAAAATAAATTTCCTTTGAGAGTTTTTATGAATTAAACTAATTTTATAAATTACTATGATATATTAGTGTTGATTTAATCAACTTGGTTCGAACATATAATTCTGTTATGACTTTCACAAAAATCATATATCAAATAGTATCAAAATTGACACAAAATAGTTTTTAAATCAAATATTATATTACTAATTGTTATTTTATTCCTAAAAATCTAAGGATAGGCCAAATGACTTATATAAGTATATATATATTAATAATAAACAATTTGGGGTTCGTTGGGCATGTTATAGTAAGTGTATTAACCATATAGTGAAAGAAAACAAAAAGACACGGTAAAAGTTAAATTATTTAACTTAGAGTTAAATCTAATTTATAAGGTTAAAATAATACCCTAAACTTGTCTAAATCTTATTGGTTGATAGGATTTCGACCCATCCCCACTTTAGCTTCGAAATAAGACCCTTTGGAACCATTATAAACCGATTTTGACATTAATATAAAATAATATTTTGAGGTATTCCTAAGGTGCCCCTCTCCTCCCTTATAAAAGGAAACCTCCTCCCCCCCCCCCCTCCTCACACCAATTTGAGCACTCAAGTTCGGCCAAACCCTGACAAAATCTCTTCTCCACTTCCCTAGAAACATCCTAGAGGTTCTGGTCTTCCTCAAAGACCAATTTAATGCCCTAAGAGGAGGTCTCAAAGAGGCGCTTCAAAGAAGAGGTAATTACCGTTACCAATTCTTTCATCTTTATTTATTCTTCCACTTCTTCTTCTTAGGTTGTTTCATTATGAAGTAATAACATCAGTATCACTCATATACTGATATGTTATTATAAGTATGAAACAACCCTATTTCACCATCTATCCATCCTACGGAAAAAGAAATCACCGCGCGTGCGTACGTACGGAATACCGTCTCCACGCCTTGGTGTAATCTATTTTCCACCACCACCTTACATGGATGGGTATAATGGTGTAATGAATAACTATAAATAGTTATTACAACATCATATTGATTCTGATATATTGTATAATCCACTCCAATTCAATTCAATATTTATCGAAATGATATCATCGCTCGTGCGTACGTACGGACTACCGTCTCCATGACGCGATGAGATTCATTCTCCATGTTAACCATTTAAGAATGATTATAAAGTATATATAAGAAATAATAATGAAATATATTACATTATAAAGCTACTGGATTTATGTATATATATATATGTGTGTATGTCATCTACTTACTTCCATTTCAAGACAATAAGGAAAGGAAAACAGCGTTCATGCGTACGTACGGACTACCGTCTCCATGAACGGTGTTTTTCATTTTATTTATCTATCTATTATATATATATATATATATACTGAATATATATGATATAGAAATCATGTTTTATATTCTATAAGTAAGTAAATCATGATATAAGTAATAATGATGTCAAGAACAACAAGTCAAAACACCTACGATAAATGAAACGATTTTACCCAAAACGCTTCTTTAACATGGAATTTTCAAAAGAACGGGTAATATAATGTCATAAGTGAACCATATATTATATCATAACAATGAATATGATTCTGTAATAAGTCAATGACATTATTTAAATCATTATACAGGAGGTTCGGATACTTACGAAGCAAATCAGACCTAAGGTAAGGGAAATATCACAATCTCATTTTTATCCGAGATTGTTTATTCATAAGTATTTAATGGGGTGTATTTTATCATCCACATCCATGTTTCATCAAAATGTAATATTATTTCCATCCACCTACAATTGTTTAAATCCATTTTTACCCTTTGGTGAGTTTTTAGTAATATGTATGAAATGAATCTTTTGTCGTACGAGGTACTTTTTGACTTTTTCCGACAAAAGTACGAAGAATGTTTTTTTAACTTATACGGCATGAATGGATTTTTAAAACATTATTTCCAAGAAGCTTCATTTACAAGTTTTCAAGTTTATTTTTAATCAACTTCTTTTATTTTAATGTCGTATGACATGTTATGAAATGAAAAATGTTTTTGAAGTAGAAAGGATATTTTCCTCAAGAATGGAGTTCAAGTATTTTATCAAAATTATTTTCCATCTAAGATAATAAAAGGGTTCTGTTTTTATCCCTATTATTACATGGATTTGATTATGTTGTGATGGAAAAATTTTTATGAATTCAATTATCTTATATGAACTGTTTTATGATGTCATGTTGTTTAAGAATCCCATTTGTATTACATGGGTTACACTATGATGTATGGTTTATGATTATGTGGCACACATAAGAAAGGATTCATTATAAGATGGGTGGGACCTATATCTCCCTCCAATGCATTGGGTAAAGATTTTATATCTCATGAGATAGGCATGGCTGAAATGGTAGGTTATACCGGTTCAGTGAAACAGGACTGAAACGAGGGTTACTCGATTCAGAAAGGGACATTGTCCACTAAGATAGTCTTGGGAATGAGTCTTGACTAACAAGAAATGATTCTCTATGATTATGTGTGTATGCCACAAAGTTTCATGTTTTAAGTTATGATTATTGGGATTTCATTTCACTACTATGATTTATCCCATGTTATGAAATTATGCTCTCTTTTGCAGGTTAAGATTTCCAAAAGTTATGTTCTTATGAATATGATGTGATTGATTTTTCTTTTGTTTACCCTTACTGAGCATTTGAGCTCACCCTGTTTTGTTTTCTTTTCCCCAGGATATAGAGAAAGTTTTTAGGTAAAAAAAGGAAGATCTTTATGGGAGATGTTGAAGATCGTTCACCACGATTAGAAGATTATATTCCGAGATTCCAAAGACACTAAACTGTTACGATCCTTGTGTGTGTGTTTTTGTTATGTACTAAGTATTCCGCAAAAGTAATGTAATGTTCATGTACGTCAAGCTTCGGGTCTCTACAGTTGGTATCAAAGGAAAGGTTTAGTCAACCTTTGGAAACTAGGATGCGAAAACGTTAGTGAGATCCCTAGAGATATTTCTACGGTATGTCTAGGGATGTCCCTAAGGTTAAGTATACGTATAGGTTATAGTACTAGAACTACGCTAACGATCATAAAATTAAACCTAAGATGTTAGATATTGAAGGTACTCCCCCTTTATTATGTTGTTTTCCCTAGCATGATTTTTGCCTCTCACACTATTCTTTTTAGGTTTTAGACGATGGCTGGAACCCGAAGGAACCGTGTTGATCAATGCAATGGACAATGCAATGATTGTCCTCCTGAACAAACAAATGTTATGGGAGATGGAGTGAAAAATCTTATTGCTATACTTACACAAGCTATGAATCATTCTGGACTTCCAAATGAGCAGATAAGGGAACAATATTCTATTGAGTCCTTCATGAGGAAACGTCCACCTTCTTTCAGTGGGTCTTCTGATCCACTTGTTTCTGAACAATGGATCAGTACCACTGAAAAGATATTTTCAGTTCTTCAATGTTCTGAACATGATAAAGTCATCTTAGCAGTATATCGTTTAGAAGGTGAAGCTGATCAATGGTGGAATCTTATCAAGAATACAAGGCAAAGAGATGAAATTGAGTCCATGGAATGGGACGAGTTCAAGAACTTATTTTTAAATAAGTACTTCCCTCGTATTCTTCGAACAAAGATGGAGAAAGAGTTTCTTGAACTAAAGCAAAAGGAAGATGAATCTGTTGGTATATACGAAGCGAATTTTACAAGACTTGCAAGGTATGCATCTGGCATTATCATCCAACCTGAAAGTAAAGTTGATCAATTTTTCAGTGGCTTAAAACCAAGTCTTCGGAGGGCATTAGATATAAGAGACTTCAGTAGCTATGAAGAAATTGTGCGTTGTGCTATCAAGGTATAAATGGAAGTTGGTGTTACATATCCATCTCATGGTTTTGACAAGAAACGAAAGATGGAGTTCAAGGAGAAATCTCAGAATAATGGTGAAAAGAAGATGAATGTTTCCTTATGAACAAAGTGTGGAAAGAAGCATGGTGGAGATTGTCTTAAAGGGACTAGAAAATGTTTTAAGTGTGGAAAAGAAGGTCATCGAGCAGCTGAGTGTCGAAGTAATGGAAAAAGGGGGTCTAATGATTTGAATAAAGCGAACACTGCAGAGAATGCACCACCAACACTTCAATGCTTCAAGTGCAAGGAAATGGGGCATTATGCTAATAAATGCCCTAATACAAGGGTTAGTGATGATCAACATGAGCAACCACTGAAGGCAAAGGACAAAGGGAAGTCACATGCGATCACTATTGGCAATGTTGAATATGACAACGATGTGGTGGAATGATTAAGTGTTTATGTAATGGGATTCCAAAATAATGTTGTATCATTGAGTATTGCAATATTTATTGATGTGGTATTCAAAGTGATTGAGATATTTTTTTTGGAAATAAGATGATATGCGCATAATGAAGGGATAAAGAGAATCTAATATGTTTAATAGTATTCATGAGCTCATGATTGAAATAAGGACTAAGTGATATCATGGTTTGAGTATATAGAATTTTGAGGATTTTGGTATGTGGAAAGTGTTAACTTTTAACTACATTCATGTTTTCACTAAGGTTCAATGGGTATTCAAGAGAATACATGATTAAGGCCTTTGAATGTTTGGAATGTGACCAACAAGATATATCTTATGACATATGGGGATCAACGATGGTATTAAATCTCTGGTAATCGTTTTCAATATGTTATGAGAGTGGACTGCAGTATTATGGATAAGCCTAAAGATTGGAATGGATTATGTTGGACATAAGTTAGTATTGTTTAAGGATAGAAATTTTTTCAATATTATTGTAATATAGTTTTAGAAAAAGGATAACCTGCAGGACGGGCGACAGCCCATCGCTTCGGACAAGGCTGTGGGAATCGAACCCACAACCGAAGTGCGACTGGCCTTTATCGCCTACCACTGGCCTACAGGAAGTCCCTGTTTAGTAGAAACTAGTTTTATTATATTAAGCAGTATGATATATGAAGTATAAGTCCATTTTAGGAACCATATGTGATTAATCTCACTATAGATTGACTTATGTATATAATTTTTGCTAACCTTTTGTTTGAGACAGATGGAATGACCCGTCATTCTATCACATGATCTGCTAACACTTCACGAATAACAAATTCAACTTCAATTATTTAAGATATGAAGTGGAAATTGTTCAAGGCCTGAACAACAGTGAGATTGTACCAAAATAAAGAAAGTATTTATTCTAATTCAAATTTTCAACTTTAGGGAAATGATATTGAAAACCAAAAATGTTGTCCTAGTGATCTTATACCTGATGAATCAGATGGTACCTTAGATCGTCACAAATTTATGGATTTGTGATTACTGGATTTTCCATAGCCATGTTCTCTACCACTCTCCATCAGAACATTATGGTTAGATTTCTCTTCCATATCCATATTTTCACCTATGTGGAAACCCAGTGATTAGTTTATTTGGGTAATCGTTACATTTCATACTTTAGTTTTTAAAGCCAAGTTTTGGTATTCCTTTTTACGATGTGGGTTTCTATTAAAGAAACTTTAGAATAGTAAACCATTTATAACCCCGACGAATTTCGAGGGCGAAATTCATTTTAAGGGGGGTAAAATGTAACAGCCCGAGATTTTATGAAAAATATTCTTTTTTATTTCACTAATGCCTTGTGTTGTACGCTACACCAAAAAGAGCTTGCATAACATGCATCCTTGACTTGCCTTGCATTACACGCAATCGCAACCTTCCTCGATAGCTTGTGTAGCATGCAATACTGAGTTTCACGAAACAATGATATGCTATTAAAATATTATTAAAACTAGCCGTTATGAATAGTAATAGCCACTTTTTAAATTTTAGAAAATTTATCTCTCAAAATGGACTTCGTTTTTGGATTTGGAGTATCGAATTTAGCCTAAGGTGAAATTTTGGTACTTTTCGGATAACTTTCATATTCTGATGAATTGTGAAAATTACTAAATTTTAATTAAAAACAACTTTTTTAATCGAAATAATTAATAGTGATAAATTATTAATTTGAGTGGTTTTCAAGTATATTTAGAATATATTTTTACAATTTAATATAATGTTGTTCATTGGATGTAATCTCACATTTAAACCAGACATAAACAAGTGTCGATCTTTTGATAGATATTGTTTCTTAAAAACACGCTATTTGTTTTAACTGCGGGATTTAATTATAAAATTAATTAATGCAACTTCTATGTTATGAATTTGGTAAAATAGACTTCATTTTTGAATTCGGAATATGAAATATAGCTTAGGATGAAATTTTGGCATTGTTCTGAAAAACATCAATTTTTTATGAATAGTGAACTACTAAGTGGTAGTTAAAAAGACTGAATTTTTCATAAAACATAATTTTACCACTTCTGTGGATGGAATTTCAAAAATCCGAGACACACGGTTGATGTTATTAAGTAAAATTTGGTTCAATGAGATGAAAATAATTTTTGGTGAATAGTAACTTTTTACTTTTATTTACCACGGTTAAAAGTAAATAGGGTAATTAAGGGTAAAAATGATATTAATATTACCGTAAAACATGTCCTAATCCTATTGGACAAGTGTATCTCGACCAAAAACAACCTTAAGTGTAAAATATTATCGTTTAGGTCCACTTGGATTAGATTAGGACATTAATTATTAATTTATTTAAAGAAGGGTTAAAATAGTTAAAATTAAAGTTTAATAAGTAAATCATTTTTAATATGGCGTTATACATAAGATAAATTCAACTATAAATATTAATTAGAAATCTAAGAAGATTTACTACATAATGGTATTTTATTTATAATTTTTAGACATTAAATAATATAATTTATTTATGACACAATGATGATGCAGTAATTATATTATTAATGAAATATTGACATAATTGGTGTTATAAACACCAAAATAAATGTCCTTTGAGACTTTTTATGAATTAAACTAATTTTATAGGTTACTATGATATATTAGTGTTGATTTAATCAACTTTGTTCTAACATATAATTCTGTTATGACTTTCACAAAAATCATATATCAAATAGTATCAAAATTGACACAAAATAGTTTTTAAATAAAATATTATATTACTAATTGTTATTTTATTCCTAAAAATCTAAGGTTCGTCCAAATGACTTAGATAAGGATATATATATTAATAATAAACAATTTGGGGTTCGTTTGGCATGTTATAGTAAGTGTATTAACCATATATTGAAAGAAAACAAAAAGACACGGTAAAAGTTAAATTGTTTAACTTAGAGTTAAATCTCATTTATAAGGTTAAAATAATACCCTAAACTTGTCTAAATCTTATTGGTTGATAGGATTTAGACCCATACCCACTTTATCTTCGAAATAAGACTCTTTGGAACCATTATAAACCGATTTTGACATTAATATAAAATAATATTTTGAGGTATTCTTAATGTGCCCCTCTCCTCCCTTATAAAAGGACACCTCCTCCCCCTCCTCCTCACACCAATTTGAGCACTCAAGTTCGGGCAAACCCTGCCAAAATATCTTCTCCACTTCCCTAGCAACATCCTAGAGGTTCTGGTCTTCCTCAAAGACCAATTGTAGTGCCCTAAGAGGAGGTCTCAAAGAGGCGCTTCAAAGAAGAGGTAATTACCGTTACCAATTCTTTCATCTTTATTTATTCTTCCACTTCTTCTTCTTAGGTTGTTTCATTATGAAGTAATAACATCAGTATCACTCATATACTGATATGTTATTATAAGTATGAAACAACCCTATTTCACCATCTATCCATCCTACGGAAAAAGAAATCACCGTGCGTGCGTACGTACGGAATACCGTCTCCACGCCTTGGTGTAATCTATTTTCCACCACCACCTTACATGGATGGGTATAATGGTGTAAAGAATAACTATACATAGTTATTACAACATCATATTGATTCTGATATATTTTATAATCCACTCCAATTCAATTCAATATTTATGGAAATGATATCATCGCTCGTGCGTACGTACGGACTACCGTCTCCACGACGCGATGAGATTCATTCTCCATGTTAACCATTTAAGAATGATTATAAAGTATATATAAGAAATAATAATGAAATATATGAAATTATAAAGCTACTGTATTTATGTATATATATATATGTGTATGTCATCTACTTACTTCCATTTCAAGACAATAAGGAAAGGAAAACAGCGTTCATGCGTACGTACGGACTACCGTCTCCATGAACGGTGTTTTTCATTTTATTTATCTATCTATTATATATATATATACTGAATATATATGATATAGAAATCATGTTTTATATTCTAGAAGTAAGTAAATCATGATATAAGTAATAATGATGTCAAGAACAACAAGTCAAAACACCTACAATAAATGAAACGATTTTACCCAAAACGCTTCTTTAACATGGAATTTACAAAAGAACGGGTAATATAATGTCATAAGTGAACCATATATGATATCATAACAATGAATATGATTCTATAATAAGTCAATGACATTATTTAAATCATTATACAGGACGTGCGGACACTTACGAAGCAAATCGGACCTAAGGTAAGGGAAATATCACAATCTCATTTTTATCCGAGATTGTTTATTCGTAAGTATTTAATGGGGTGTATTTTATCATCCACATCCATGTTTCATCAAAATGTAATATTATTTCCATCCACCTACAATTGTTTAAATCCATTTTTACCCTTCGGTGAGTTTTTAGTAATATGTATGAAATGAATCTTTTGTCGTACGAGGTACTTTTTGACTTTTTCCGACAAAAGTACGAAGAATGTTTTTTTAAATTATACGGCATGAATGGATTTTTAAAACATTATTTCCAAGAAGCTTCCTTTACAAGTTTTCAAGTTTATTTTTAACCAACTTCTTTTATTTTAAATTCGTATGACATGTTATGAAAGGAAAAATGTTTTTGAAGTAGAAAGGATATTTTCCTCAAGAATGGAGTTCAAGTATTTTATCAAAATTATTTTCCATCTAAGATAATAAAAGGGTTCTGTTTTTATCCCTATTATTACATGGATTTGATTATGTTGTGATGGAAACATTTTTATGAATTCATTTATCTTATATGAATTGTTTTATGATGTCATGTTGTTTAAGAATCCCATTTTTATTACATGGGTTACACTATGATGTATGGTTTATGATTATGTGGCACACATAAGAAAGGATTCATTATAAGATGGGTGGGACCTATATCTCCCTCCAATGCATTGGGTAAAGATTTTATATCTCATGAGATATACATGGCTGAAATGGTAGGTTATACCGGTTCCGTGAAACAGGACTGAAACGAGGGTTACTCGATTCAGAAAGGGACATTGTCCACTAAGATAGTCTTGGCAATGAGTCTTGACTAAAAAGAAATGATTCTCTATGATTATGTGTGTATGCCACAAAGTTTCATGTTTTAAGTTATGATTATTGGGATTTCATTTCACTACTATGATTTATCCCATGTTATGAAATTATGCTCTCTTTTGCAGGTTAAGATTTCCAAAAGTTATGTTCTTATGAATATGATGTGATTGATTTTTCTTTTGTTTACCCTTACTGAGCATTTGAGCTCACCCATTTATGTTTTCTTTTCCCCAGGATATAAAGAAAGGTTTTAGGTTAAAAAAAGGAAGATCTTTATGGGAGATGTTGAAGATCTTTCACCACGATTAGAAGATTATATTCTGAGTTTCCAAAGACACTAAACTGTTACGATCCTTGTGTGTGTGTTTTTGTTATATACTAAGTATTCCGCAAAAGTAATGTAATGTTCATGTACGTCATGCTTCGGGTCTCTACACATGCTGTGACAGCCTGAGGTCCATTATAGCCAGTGATTCCTCAGGCAGGGTAGTTGTGGTGGTTTGCCCAGGGGTGCAGGAAGGTTGTTCCGAAGAATCTTTGGGAAGAGGCCCAGGTGTCTCCGGGCGTGGCGGTAGTTGTTCTGGCCCAGGTGTTTGCGGGTCTGGTTTCGTGTGATGGTTGCAGCCCAAATTTTTGTGGGAGGGATGTGTGTTTGTGGCCCAGGTGTGTGCGGGTGGGGTGTGGCAGTTGGACTGTGGTGAGAATGGCGGTATCGGTTCGATGCATAGGATGTATTCAATAACCAGTGAAAAACTAGCACAGGGTACCAAAACATCGACGTGTTGTTACTATACATTACTTGACTTTCATTATTTGGGGAGTGTTCCTTGGTGAGGCTTTGGTGTATAGTTTTCCTTGCTAGGTGCTTTAGTTGTCTCTTTTCTCACTAGGAATTATAATTCCTCCCCACTTGTGCATGAGTGTTTTTGGTTTTCCCTACTGAGTACACTTATATGCTCACCCTACGTATATAAAAATGCTCTCAAGTTTTTAGGAGGACTTTAGGGATCATACGGGACTATACTAGCTCAGACCATGGGGTAGTTGTTGTTGTCATTTTACTTTTCAATGGAACTTTACCTTTGGAGTTCTTATGGCTTGCATCTTTTACTTTTGAACATGAATTTGGGAATGGTTTAATTTCAGCTTTACCTTTACTATCAACTTTGGTGTTGTTGGGGTTTCTATCTTATCTCCCGATTCTATAAAAATAAAAAGAGAAATGCCTTCCATCGATTGTGTGATTCCATACCCTTGGAGTTGGTCGCCACTCTGGGACCTATCAAAGGTGGGTCTCAGGGGTCATTATATCTCCTTCAACTTAATTAAGGAAGTGTCTGGCAATATGTTGTCCCTTCTCTCCTTTTGGTGAAGGTGGGTCGTGACAGAATGGTATCAGAGGATAGGTTGAGAGATATGATGAATTTTGGAGTTAGGCACAGCGAAAATTGCATGGGATGGTAGGGAAACAGTGTTGGGTGATCCTAGTTCATGAAATAGCCCAGGGAAGACTGACTATGACATGGGATTTTTGGGCCCCCCACGATCTGATTCAAGGACTCTGGTCCTACTGAATGACCAAGTGTGGCTACTCTGATTTCATGGTAGAGACCCTAGGTATTGTACATTCAACATAATGAATTGTATTATTGTGATCTATGGGTATTTTAAGGATTTAAAATGAATTAGAAGTCTATGACAATTTTAGAACAATATTCTACACTACTCGGGTTTAGGCATTTCGTATTTACCTTGCAGCTATGGAACATGGGCGACAACCATGAGTAGTGCGGGCGATCGATGCCCAGGAGGTTGACATGGCTGATCGAAAAAGGGCTGATCGAGAAGAGGAAGATAATAAGTTGAAGAGGACGCTTTGTGTCTTTTAACGGTAGACCCTCAAGAAGAACGAGGGTGGCATCTCATACATGAAGACGAAGATCTGGCTAGAGGAGCTGGTGATAGCATTCAGCTTGATCTGAGCTCCAACAGAGTACTGGGTTCCTCTAGCTGTGAGCCAGATGCGCGGGGTCGCGCATCACTGATGGACTCTTTATCTTGGTGAGAAGAGGGAGACTGAGGTTACGTGGGATGACTTCAAGAAGGAGTTCTGGGTGAAATTCCTCTCTTCCACGATGAAGGCTGAGAAGAGGTAGAAGCTACAATTCCTCCAGTATGGGATCATGTAAGTGAGAGAATTGGAGATCATGTTCAAAGATCTCCTCCGCTTTTCTCTAGAACTCTTTACTGACGAGGAGTCTCGTGCGAGATGTTTGGTGGAGGCACTTCGACCTTATCTTCAGTATGCTGTTACTCCCTTCACCTTACCAACATACGTAGTGGTCTGTAAGAAAGATGATGTGGTGGAAATGATGCACACGCTGAGATTTTTATTATGAGAGGGGATCTAGTTGTGCTCGTCAAAGGGGAAAGAAATCAGAAGTTGGCCTCCAGCATCAGGACTCTCTAGGTTTCGACAAGAAGGAAGTAGGCCTCAGTAGGTCCAGTTCCGATCTCCTGGCCCTCGCCATTTCTTTTTAGTCCCAGGGCTGAGATGCTTCATCATTGGAATCTATGAGTACCTTCAGAATCAGTTCCCGGACAGAGTACAATACAGCGGGGGTGGGCAGATTCAGCGCCCACCTCAGCCGCAGCAGTTTCCAGCTAGCCCTCTTCAGCAGAAACAACTGGGACAACAGGATCCCACCCCTCTGAGACCAGACATGGAGAGAGGAGGCTGACCTCAGGGTGCCCATTAGGGACCTCGACCAGTGCGTGGTCGCGGAGGTGGATGACAACCAAGAGTCAGAGGAGCTAGGCGTGGGAAGATGCACACCGCGGAGGTAGCAGTTCCAGCAGGGCCGGAGGTCATTCGAGGTATGATCAGCTTGTTCAGTACTCTTGTTGATTCCTTGTTCGATATTGGAGCTTCTCACTACTTTAATACACCCATTTTGGACCATTCCATGGGTTTATACATCAAGATACTTTCAACGCCCCTAGTGCTGAGCACGCTAGTCAGACGTCAGACCGACTTGTTTTATGTTTTCTGAGGGTGTAGACTGATGATAGGGCCACATCAATCTATCAGGGATCTTCTAATATTGCAGATTCAAACATATGATGTCATCCTAGGGATTAACTGACTATTTTCTGTATGTTCCATCAATAACTACATCCGAAGAAGGGTCGTGTTTTCTGATTTGATTCGTCAACGTGTAACATTCATCGGTGAGTGGGGTTTTCAAAAAAGCAGCAGACGAGAGGAGCCCCTCTTTCCCTGTTGGCTGAACTATCAGTGGAGTCTATGGATCCATGGATGGTGGAAGTCCCAGGGGTCTTCAATGAGTTTATGGACGTATTCCCTAAAGAGGTGGCGACTCTACCCCCTCGACGTGATGTTGAGTTTGGGATAGAACTGCAACCTGGTGCCCGTCTGATTTTGATGGCTCCCTATCGGATGGAACCTTCTGAGTTGTGGGAGTTGAGGATCCAGATTGACGACCTGATGAAGAGGGGTTTTGTTCAACCAAGTGTGTCACCCTGGGGTGCTCTAGTCTTATTCTCAAAGAGGTCAGATGGTGGTCTCAGGCTATGCATAGACTACCGGAGACTGAATTAGGTAACATTCATGAATCGTTACCCTATCCCGAGGATAGACGACCTTTTCGACCAGTTAAAAGGGGCTCGATGTTTCTCCAAAATTGACCTGTGGTCGGGATATCACCATGTGAGGGTGACGGAGAGTGAAATATCAAAGAATGCCTTCAGATGTAGATATGGGAACTTTGAGTTTGTGGTCATGTCATTCGACATTATAAAAACTCCAGCTGTGTTCATGGGACTCATGAACTCCGTCTTCTGGGAATACCTGGATCGGTTTGTATTCATGTTTATTGACGACATCCTAATATACTCAAGGTTAGAGGAGGATCATGATGAGAACCTTAGAATGGATTTTGAAGTCCTTCGACATCACCAACTCTATGGGAAGTTGTCCAAGTGCAATTTATGGATATGAGAAGTGCACTTTCTTGGGAACGTGGTGTCTATGTAGGGAATAGCGGTAGACCCATCGAAGGGCAAGGCGGTTGTTTTGTGGGAAACACCCAAGAACATGGCAGAGGTTTGTAGATTCCTTGGACTGGAAGGTTACTATCAGAGGTTCATGTCCAACTTCTCTCGAGTTGTGACACCTTTGACATCATTGACCAAGAATGACCAGACGTTCATGTGGAATGGGAAGTACCAGGTAGCCTTTAGCTATTTGAAGGAGAAGTTGGTAAGTTCCCCAGTGTTGAGGTTCCCAGAAGAAGGGGAAACGTATGAGGTGTTCTATAATGCTTTAGGATAAGGCCTTTGGTGCGTGTTGATGTCGTCGTAAGGGGTAATCTCATATGGGTCTAGATAGTTACGTCTTCAAGAGAATAATTATTCCACCCATGACCTAGAACTTCTGGCGGTCGTTTTTTCACTAAAGTTGTGGCGTCATTACCTCATCGGGGAGCACTTCGTGGTCTTCACGGATCACAAAAGCTTGAAGTATATCTTCTCCCAGTAGGACCTGAACTCACGGTGGCGTAGGTCGGTGGAGTTCTTTCAGGACTACGACTTTGATATTTCCTACACCTTAGGAAAGGGAAATGTGGTGGCCGATGCCTTGAGCAGTAAGTCGCAGAAGGATGCGGTTCAAGAGTTGGCAGATTCTTGGAAGGCGATGGAGGAGTTAGCTGCCCTGCACCTGGATGCGTGGATGGATGGTGGTAGAGGTTTCCTGTATCAGATGATAGTGCAGTATTATCTACTATGGAAGGTGGGGGAGTCTCAGTGGGGAGACATAGAGAGTGAAGTGATGTGTGACCGGGATAACCAAGGAAATGCCCCGGAAGGATGGACAAAGGATGGTCAGAATCATATTTTTTTCTGAGGAATGATCTTTGTCCCAGAGGCGATGCGCGGAAGGGTTCTTGGTGAGTTCCAAAACTCACCCCTATCAGTGCACCCACGAGTTTCATAAATGTACCATAGTTTGAGAGATCAGTTCTAGTGGCCTATGGTAAAGCGGGTGGTGGCAGAGTTTGTGGCTAGTCTCCTAGTGTGTCAGCAAGAGAAGGCTAAACACCTTGTTCCAGGCAGTCTGCTACAACCTTTAGATGTCCCTGAGTGGAAGTGGGACAATATCTTGATGGATTTCGTCACAAGGATACCCATGGTTCAAGGAGGTTGCGACACTATCTTGGTTGTGGTGGACCAGTTGATGAAATCAGCTCACTTTCTATAGGTCAATGAGTTGGGTGTAGTGGATGCCTTAGCACGAAGTTACATGGATGAGGTGATGTGACTACATGGATTTTCGAGGTCCATAGTCTCAGATAGGGATGCACGGTTTACAACACAAGTCTTGATGGGATTGCATCATGGGTTTGGCACCCTGATACGTCTTAGCACTGCATTCCACCCCTAGATAGATGGGAAGATAGAGCGCTCCATCCAGAAAATGGAGGACATGCTACTAGCATGTATTCTATATATTGGGGGATCGTGGGTGCGAAACTGGACTCTGGTAGTGTTTTCCTACAATAATCAATATCATTATACCACTGGCATGGATCCATTCGAAGCCTTGTACGGAAGTCCATATCGCTCACCAGTGTGCTGGACCGAGGTTGGGGAGACTTGTGTTTTTGGCCCGGAAGTCGTGCAGAGCACGACGGAGAAGTTTCAGCTTATACGGGAGAGGATGATGGAGGCACATGACCGACAGATGTCGTATGCCGATAATAGGAGGATACCATTGGAGTTTGGGTTCGGGGACCACATGTTCTTGAAGGTCTCCACTTGGCGTGGACAATAGAGGTTCGGTAGGGGGAGTAAGCTTTCTCCCAATTTCATAGGACCCTTCTATGTGTTTATGAAGGTTGGAGAAGTGTTTTATCAGCTAGAGTTACCGCTGCCACTACTGAGAATTCATGACATCTTCCTTGTTTCCCAAGCCAGACGATATCTGCACGACGATTCACACATCGTCGACTGAGGAAAACTGGATATCGAGGACGATGTGACCTTTATCGAAAGACCAGCGAGGATCGAGGATCGTGAGGAAAAGGTGATCCACGGATGAACCATTCCTCTAGTTCAAGTGTTGTGGAGACATGAAGGTCTCGAGGAAACTACCTAGGAACGGGAGAAGTAGATACCCACCCAGTACCCAGAGCTGTTTTCAGTTTTCTTCTGTTTTTTTTTTGTACTTATTTGTGAGGGAACACCTTACCTTGTTAACTATGGAATGTATGGTTTCCCTTATTCTCTAGATACATGAGAGATGTCCGGACAATGGGTAGGGGAGGACCCAATCCCTATTCAAGACTCATTAAGTTGGATGCAATTAAACCCGTGCGAGCGAGTCAGTGCTGCCCAAAGAGGATAGTATCTTGACATTTAGGAAGAAACTCCCTAACCCATATGATTGGACATCTTGACCCTTTAATGTTTCCTGGTTGTTTAAGGGGTAGATGTCTTTATATGTCAGAGAGGATCACTCATGAGAGGTATCTTTCATGGTGGTTTTCAGACCCCCTCTTTTCCTTCTGGTTTGGTTTTAATTCTCAAGGTCGAGAATAGTTTGAGAGTTATCTGATGTAATGGCCTAGAACCTCATGGTCCACCCCTTTTCCAAAATATGGATCCTAAGGGTGGAATCATGGTGGGTGAGACCGATCGGTGTGCGACCGATCGACAAGCGTCCAATCGGTGTGTGACTGATCCGTGTGCAACCGATCGGCGTGCGACCAAACAGTGGGTGACCGATCAGTGTGAGACCGATCAGTGTGCAACCGATCAGCGTGCAACCGATCGGCGTGCGACCGATCAGCATGCGACTGATCGGTGTGCGACCGATCAGCGTGCGACCAATCGGTGCCCCACCGACTGGTGTGACGGGATCAGTGTGTCACGATTGGTGTGTCACAGAATGGTACCTCACCGATCAGTGTGATTGATCAGTGTGACCAATCGGTATGACTGATTGGTGTGTGGCACGATCGGTGCCACCCAGCCTTCTTGGGTTTTTCTTCTGCAGTTTCTCCCGTGTCACCACTTTTAGGCTTTTTAACCTTTTGAAAGTGGTTCTAGGATGTTTTTAAGCCATTAATCAATGGTTAAATTCCTAAGGGTGGCGAGACCCTCAACGGACCCAACTGTGTGTCCGTGTAACGTTTTCCCTCTGTTTATATAAAACCCATAAATTTCGGAGTTGTTACCAACTTCTTATGATGGGAATAATTAAATAATAATTAATCCCATCGTGTGTAACCACCCAACCATGTGGTGGACCTTGATCTGACTTTAAACCCGTTCAAATACTCATATCCCGTAACAACTGGATATAATCTATATATCGCACGGTAATTTATTATTCTTCTTCTTCTTCTTGGCCGGCCTCCTTTTCTCCCCAATGCGTTTGGAGACTCCCTTCCCAAGACAAGAGGTGCGCCTATTCCGGAACCTTTCTGCTCACCGTTGGATTCCCTGACGTTCTGGGCGCATGGAAAACTTCGATCATTGATCAACCAAGTAGGGGTTTTCCTTAATCTCTCCTTACTATGTATCATTCAGGGTGGGTCTGCTATTGTTTCGGTGGGGATATATGAAACCAAACATAATGAAGATATTGAACGGACCATTAAAGAATGAAGGGGGTGTGATCAATGTTCGGTTGTACAGTTTTATGTTGATATGTGTTGTGAACAGTATGAGCTTCTACTCATTGAAAATCATGAATGTTGGTGGTCTTTCCTTGCGCCCTAATGAACTGTTGTCTTTGCTGATGACTAAAGAACTGTTACATGGAAATTGGTTAGACACCTAAACTCAGTTTTTTAAATGGATGTTCAGTAAAACAAGAATCCATGTGTGACCACCCTGGTTGACAAACAGAAGGAAGAACCTATTGAATGATGTGCTTGAACCTAGAAGTTCCCACTCTGTTTTGGTAGTAGGTGTGTTGTTCTTCTTGGTGCTTATGGGAATATGTGGATAGGGATGGGATCCTCTATTGTGGTATGAATGTTAAATGTGCATTTGAAGTTGTGTGAGTTGTATCTCGGGGCTTGGTTTGGTTCTAGTACTTCGACAGATCTCACTTATACCTTTGTTGTTGTGACTTCACAAGAGAACCGGGTGTGAATTCTTAAATTGTAGCTTGGTTGTTTCTTCTTCTCTAGATTGTGGTTATGCCTATTAGTTGCCCAGTAGTGTAGAATTATCCTAAATGGGATCACTTGTACATGGAAACAAGGATGGATTAAATGGGGAATTGGTTTTGGGAATGAGTTGTGACTTGGCCGTGATTGATGTGTTGTTCTTTTATGAATGAATAGTAACGAGGGTGTTTGTGCTTAGGTTTTGCAACCCTAGGTTAGGATTAGTTCTTGTAACCTATACAATATCTGTATTTTTTATGTTTCTTATTCGCGCCCCACCCAAGTTGAGAACTTAGTGACGAACGCCCCCATTTCATGGGGGAGTTTTTTCCCAAAACTCTTCTGAGTGGCTGGTTATTAGCTCAATTTATGCTCCCTTTCCCAAATTTCTGAAGACTCTTCGGGCAGGCTGTGACGGTCTGAGGTGAATTATAGCCCAAGATTTTTCAGGCAGTGTAGTTGTGGTGGTTGGCCTAGGTGTGTGGGCAGGTTGTTCCCTAGAATCTTCGGGATGAGGCCCAGGTGTCTCCGGGCGTGGCAGTAGTGATTATGGCTAGGTTTTTGCGGGCGTGGTTTCGTGTGGTGGTTTAGGACCAGGTGTTTGCGGTCAGGTTGTGTGGTTGTGTCCCAGGTGTGTTCAGGAGAGCTGTGGCAGTGGGACTGTGGTGGGATTGGCGGGATTGGTTCGATGCATAGGATGTCTTCAATAACTAGTGGGAAAGTGGCGCGGGGTACACAAACATTGATCTGTTATAACAATACAATACTTGACTTGTGTTATTTGGGGAGTGTGACGCGGTGAGGCTTGGGTGGATATTTTTCCTTGCTAGCTTCTTTAGTTGTCTCTTTTCTCACAGGGCATTAAAATGCCTCCACACTTATGCATGAGAGTCTTCAGTTTTCCCTACTGAGTATACTTATATTCTCACCCTACATATATAAAACTGATATCAGGTTTCCAGGAGGACATCAGGGATTGTGCTGGACCGTACTAGCTCGGACCTTTGGGCCGTTTCTGTTTTCGTTTTCCTTTTCCTTCGTACTTTACCTTTGGTGTTCTTGTGGCTTGTATCTTTTACTTTTGAACATGAATTTGGTAATGGTTTACTTTCGGCTTTACCTTTACTATTAGCATTGGTGTTGTTGATATTTCTATGTTATCTCCCAATTATATGAAAACAAAAAGAGTAATTCCTTTCATCTTGTGTGTGATTCCATACCCTTGGCACTGGTCACCACTCCGGGACCTATCAAAGGTGGGTCTCAGGGGTCATTATCTCTCCTTCAACTTAAAGAAGGAAGGGTATGGAAATTTTTTGTCCCTTCTCTCCTTTTTGTGAAGGTGGGTCATGACATACCTACTCTCGGCACTATGATAGAAGAGTTGGAAAAAATTATATAAAATAGATTATATGAAATAATTTTTCAAAAATATTTTATAACTAAATATAAACATGTATCCAAAACCATTCATTTCCCATGCATACAAGTGCAATTGAATAAAATTTTTTCAACCAAGATAATTTTCTAGAAAAATAACTAAACAGTATTTACAACCATACCAAAATATACACTTATCTGTATAACCAACCATTCCTCAAACCCATGCAACCAAACATGCATGCTATGTTATGACAATTCCATACTCATGAGCAGTTTCTCATCGATCTACCAAGTCGTCACAAGGTAATTGTTTCTCATGAGATATTAACCCTTTCCCACTGAGTACGAGGTCATATTTGAACCAAGACCCATGTATGAAATTCCCATGTGCCATTAATCCTATGGCACTGAGAACAATGTCATATTTCAACCATGCCCTGTATATGCAACATGAACACGCACCACATATTCCCAATAATCTAGCTAAAAAATTCCATTTAATAAAAACACCTTTTGTTGAAATCCATTTCCGTCAAAAACTTTTTTACACCAAACAATTTCAATACCAAACCATTCCAACAAAATTCCATTTTTAATTGAAAACCATTTATTTTTAAAATATATTTTCTATAAATTTAATAGAAATTCTTGAAAATCCATAATTTTATATCATCATTTTAAATTCAAGAAACTAAACCCCATTTTTCACAATTATTTACCATGATCACACAATTTCACAAATACCTTTAGTAATCACAAATAAATATTTTTCAAGGCATTTCACTATCAATAAATCTATTTCAATCTAAGACAATCAATTCTATAAACAGGAGTTGGGAGAGAAGCCACCTACCTCAAAGGTTTTGATGAAACTTTGATTGCAGATGAAAAACACACAAGAAAGTGGGTCGATTCTCCAAGAACGACCATAGTTCTCTTATCCTAGAAAGATCACGACTCAGTATTGAATTATTTATCCTCCAAAAAACGTAGATATACCCACTATAGGTTTAGATATGAGATATAATAGAGATTAGAGAAGTAGATCTATGCAGATCTAAGAAAACATTACAAATACAGAAAGAATGGTGACATAACTCAAGAATCAGAAAGGGGATGCTATAAGTTGGTTAAAAAACATGTGGGGAGGGTTTTAAAACCTTCTAGGAAGAGTAATCTTAAAATAGGGGTGTTTGCAATCAAACCCATACTATATAGAGAAAGAAATGAGTAATCTCTTAGAAAATAGGATCTAAAATTGACAACTACGGAAGGTTTGACCACATAGTTTGGGCTAACCATGTATATATCATGAGACCTTCCTTTTAGTCCTAGCACTCCTTATAAAACCACCAAACTCTCCCATCATGCACCTTTACCCTTTTAATGGAAACACATTTTTTATGGAAACATCCCACTTTATGGAAACACACCACTTTATGAAAACAACCCACTTTATGGATTCACCCCGCTTTATGGAAATAACCCACTTTATGGAAACACCCCACTTTATGGAAACAAATCACATTTTGGAAACACCCAACATTATGGAAAAAACCCACATTATATAAAGAACCATCATTATGGAAACAACTTACATTATGGAAACTCTCTAATCTGTGGAAACAATCGATTTTATAGAAACTATCTTTTTTTTTGGAAACACTCAATTTTATACACCCAAATTTAAAAGAACGTGAAAAAAGATGTTATGTACCTAAAATTGAGGGTACTAAATTATCCCCATCATTGGTCTTTCCTTCCCTAGAAAGTAGAAAATCCACGTTGTCAAAAAAGAGTTTTGGCCACTTCTCTTTCATTTCCTTCTCATGTTCACATGCCTCTTATTGAATATGACCATGTTTCTATAAAACCCACACTAGGACGATGCTTTTCCCATGTAAGAGATTATCTTTTCTATGAATGATCTGCACTGGGACATATACCGGTGATGCATCCGGTTTGAGCTCAACGTGATCTAATCTGATGTCATGGTCAGTATAAAGGTGATACCTTTTCAACTGGGATACATGGAACACATTATGCACTGAAATAAACTGTTTTGGTAATGCCAACAGATATGTCACCTCTCCATCCTGTTGAAGTATCTCAAATGGGACAATGTATCTAGGAGATAACTTTTCGTGCATCCCAAAGCGATGATGTCCAAGCCTTGGAGAGATCCTCAAGAAGACCTGATCACCCACAAAAAAATGACAATTGTCTTCGACGGTGATATGAATATGATTTCTGAAGTCTCTAAGCCATATCCATCCTCTTTATAATCATTTGGATCTTCTCTGTGGTTCTAGGACAAGGCTTGGCCCAACAAGTGATGTTTCTCCTATTTCCACCCAGTGTAGTGGAGAACAACAAGGACGCCCATACAATGCTTCAAACATGCACATGTGTATCGAGTCTTGATTGTTTTTATTGTATGATAATGCCACTAATGGTATATACTACTCCCATGAGCCCCCATAATCCATTACACAAGCCTGCAACATTTATTCCATTGTTTTAATTGTCCACTCGGATTTCCCATCTATCTGAGGATGATACGTTGTGATCATGGTCAACTAAATCCCAAGGGCCTGCTGTTAGGATTTCCACAAGATGTGAACCTCAGATCTCTATATAAAACTATTGAAAATGGTACACCATGCCTCATTACCACTTCCCGGATATTGATTTTTGAAAGATCCTCCACCGTATGATTTTCCAGAATTGGAATGAATTGGGCTGACATAGTTAGATGATCCACTATCACCCAAATGGAATCATGTTTCTAAACCATTCTTGGAAGACCTGTAACAAAATCTATTGTTATCTGATTCCATTTCTTCACTGCGATGGGAAAAGATTGTAACATACAATCTGGTCTCTGATGCTCTACTTTAACCTACTATCATGTTATGCACCGCGATACTAACTCGACCACCTTTCTTTTCATGCCGCTCCACAAAAACGTTGCCTTCAACGCCTTATACATCTTCTTGGTACCAGGATGTATCGCCCATATCGAATGGTGGTAAGCATGAAATATTTGTTCCTGAAAAACCATAGGTACAACCATCCTATATTTTAAACACAAAACTGAACTCCCATCACGTTTCCATCCTTCAATGGTCTCCCCACCATTGAGTTTTGAACTTAAAACTAGAAATATTTCATCAAATGTATGTGCCTCTTTGTTCATTTTTACTAAATCTGGAACTAGATTAGCTGAAAAGAAAACCACAACATCACCTCGGCCTTCACATTCCATATGCATGTCAGCTAAGTCCAATATCAACTTCCATTCATCTAATGCTTCTTTCGCCAACTGAGCATATGACTTTCTACTCATTGCATCTGCCACTGAATTTTATTTTTCCCCAGAGTATACATCATTCCAAAGTCAAACATTTGGAGATACTCCATCCATATCATTTGCCTCATATTCAAATATCTCTATGATAAAATGTGTTTCAAGATTTTTTCATCCATAAAGACAGTAAATTTCTCACAAAAGAGATATTGTCTCTATGTTTTCAAAGCATGGACGACTTTAGATACTCTCAATAATGTGTTTTTTAATTCTTCTCATGAACCCTCAACTTTCTGTAACCTTAAGCAACCACATGATCTTTCTCCTTGATAGAAAACCCAAACCCTGATCACGAAAAATCACAATACACCACATACCATTGTACTGATTCTGGAATGATCCGGATAGGTACCGATGTAATCTGAAAATTTAGTTCACAGAAAGTCTTTTGACATTCTTCTATCTGTTGAAATATAGAATTCTTCTTTTTCAGAGATGTCAATGGTGATTCTATTCGTGAGAAATCACACACAAAATGTGTCTAGTAATAAACTAGATTGAGAAAACATCATATCATGAAAACATTCTTTGGTGGTTGACAAGAGATAATGGCTTCTATCATTTCATGATCAAATGAAACACCTATCTTAGAATTAAATTTCCATGAAAACGTACTTCCTTAATCCAAAAATCACACTTCAATAATTTTTCATACAAACAATGATCTCTCAATATTTGTAACACTATTTCTTGGTGCACATCATGATCATCCCTTGTCTTTGAATAGACCAAAATTTCATCCACAAACTCCACAAAAAAGAATCTATATATTGTTTAAATATCTGATTCATCAATTCCATGAAGAATGATAATTCATTTGTTATACCTAAAGGAAAGACTACATATTCATATTGGCCATATCTACTTCTAAAAGTTGTCTTTTGAATATAATCATTCCAAACACTAAATTTTTGATATCTGGATCACAAGTAAATCTTGGAGAACCACTAAGCTCCCCTTAATTAATCGAAAAGATCATCAATGTGTGGAAGTGGATATCTGTTCATTATCGTAACTTGGTTAAGCTTATGATAATCAACACACAACCTAATAATTCCATCTGCCTTCTTCATGAACAAAATTGGTGCTCCCCATGGAGACGTACTTGGTCGAATGAAACCCTTGAATTCCATCTCCACTAACTACATATTCAATTCCCATAATTCTATTGGTTCTATCCAATAAGACTAAAGGAAAATATAACTATTCCCTGGAAGGAGATCAATTATAATCTACACTTCTCTTAGAGGTGGTAACCCTAAGAAGTTATTGGGAAAGACAACTGGAAATTGATCCACAATAGCAGGAAAAATAATTCCCTCTATCTCTTCCATTGATGCCAATGTCAGCACTGCAAATTGGTAAGAGATCGTTCCCACTATTGATTCCAATGAGCTCATTGCCATGAACGTTTTCAGCCAATCCATACCCCATATTATATCATATAAATTCATATCAAACATTTAAAAGTCCCATTTTAGCTTAGCTCCAACCAATGTTATCGACATTCTCTACAAACAATGGCTTGACAGTATCTTTCACCAAGATGTGTTTTCAGTTTCAAAACATAATGCATCATTTCTAGTTTTAAACATTCAATTCAAAAACATGAGAAGCGATGAAGAAATGTGATGCACCAGTATCAAACAACACTAATGGTAGAATTAAAAAGAATCATACCTCCCACTATATATAGTCTAGGAAGAACATCTACAATCATCTTCTCAGCTCCATACGATTGTTCCTTCACTACACTGTTCTCCTTTTTTCCTAGCTGAGGTTACCCGGGTCGACGATTCGTTGTATTTATAGAATCACCATCACTAGGTTTACTCTATTGATGAGACTGATTCTTCTCTCCTCATCCAGTCGAAGCATAAGATGCTTGTGACACATAAGATGTGTCTCAAGCACCTGACCATTCAGAAATGCGACAATATAACTGAATATGTCCCATCTTGTTGCATTAACGACATGCTCTAGGTTGTGTTGTACAATATTGATTTATGTAGTCAAGAGAACCACATTGAAAACAACTTTCTTTGCTCTGGGGTCATGGTGTAGGATTGGAGTAGAGTATGAGGTTTAAATCCTCTGATATGAATTGTTGGATCGAAATAATGTAGTAGATGCTCAATATACAAGAGAGGGGGTGAATTGTACACATTAAAAATTTCCGTAAAACAAGGAAAGATCTATGTTTAACAAATTTAAACTAAGAAAATTCACAACACCTTTAACACCAATTGGAGAATTGGAACAAGGTATGAAGTTATAAACTTCTAGTTCTATGCACTTTCTTGAATCTGGAATGTGATTCTGAAAAACAGGTTCCAGAAATATGGATCCAGAAATTTAAACATAACCAATGTTTAAAATATGAGATTCTACCTTAAAGAGTATAAAATCTAAATTCATCTGAGTACAAGTCTAAGGAAATATAAGAAGATTATACTTTCCTTACAATACAAAATGCAGCAGAAAAACAAGTAGTAAAACAACAAGTACCAAGATATAAATATTTTAACCCAAAGAGAAGGGTATCCAACAACCTTGAATAAAGGTCCTTTGATTTATAATTTCAAGAAAGTCGGTCTTACCCACACTAGGGTAAGCCCTCGATATGAAGATCGGAGTCTCTGTCTTGCTATCCCCGCAAGCCCTCAACTTCAAAATAGATGGAACTTCTGTCTTCATCAGAAAGGAAGCCCTCGAACTTCAAGGATGTCAGATCCTCTATCTTCATATCCCCAGAAGTCCTCAAATGTAATCACCAACATTCAGAGTTCACGAAGAAATCTGTACATGGTAAAGTTTGAACAAGTTATTCAAACTTTCTGCATGAATCTTGAGAGTTTGATCACCAAAAGTCCAAATGTCCTGAACAGGTTCAAATGAGATCCTATTTATTGGAATGGTTGGAATGGTCGGCTCCCTCCTCTAAGGGTCATATTTTCCTTAAATTTTAGAGGGACCTATACACGTGTAACTCAACCAACTGTTAGTTAGAAACAGAATGGACGACATAATTTTATGACAAAACATGTGTAACTGAAAGAACAAAATCGTTTTGTAATAGAAGAAGTGTAAGAATAAGAAAAACTAAAGTTTGGAGTGTATGAAAATAAATGTTTGGAGTCTAACCAAAATGGAATTCAGAGTCTACAATAAAAAGGATATTCAGATTCTATTCTATAGGAATTCGAAACCTGAATTCTGTAGAAATCCAGAGCCTAAATTTCTAAAGAAATTCAGAGTCTGTTTTTACTAGAATTCAGTATCTGAACTTTCAGAGTTTGGAGTTGAACTTAATAAGAATTCAGAGTCGAACTTGGTAAGAGTTCGGAGATAAAATTGGTAAGAGTTCGGAGTCGAACTCATAGATGTTCGGAGTCAAAATCATAGAAGTTCGGAGTCTAACTTATAGAAGTTCAGAGTTGAACTCATAGAAGATCGGAGTCGAACTCATAGAAGTTCAGAGTCGAACTCATAGATGTTCGGAGTCGAACTCATAGAATTTCGGAGTCGAACTCATAGAAGTTAGGAGTCGAACTCATATAAGTTCGGAGTCGAACTCATAGAAGTTCGGAGTCGAACTCATAGAAGTTCGGAGTCCAGAATTCGGAGTTGAACTTTGTTAGAGTTCGTATCCATTATTCGGAGTGGAACTTCATTATAGTTCACATCCAGAATTCGGATCCTATAACAGAATGCTTCATATCTAAGAATTATATGATTCCGAGGTTTTGGGTATGAATTCGATTTTTCCACTTAAGAAAAATATTGATATGTTAACAAAAATCTAGGTTAGGGTAAATTTCCTTAAGGAAGGAAATTTTCCTTAGAGAAGTAAAGTATAGATTTTCTTAAGTGTAGAGTGTTTGTGATTTTCAAATCAAAAAATAATGGAAAAGTCATAAGGAAACCTTTATTGACTCAACAATAACCCCCTTTTTGGAAATCATAAATAACTTTATGAAAAAGAATATAAGGACTTTGAAATTTTTCATTAGACATTTAAATTAAAACTTATCTCCCATTGTTCATGGATAATGATGAATGCAACTAACTCCCCATTAGGCATTGAAACATGAAGGATTGTATTCTGAATTTCCGGAGTGGAGTTTTCATTATCATGGGAATGAAAAAAATCGTAACGAGAAACTCCCCTTTATTTTAAGGATATTTCACTTAGAATTTGTTCCTTCTTCATTTTGAATTTTTCTTTCTCCCATTTTAAGTAGTTCTTTTTCCTTATCCCCCTTTGTGATTTTCAAAACTAATTGATGTTAATGGAAAGAAAATAAAGTACCCAAAACATTAGTACATAACAACACAAGATGGAAGCATCCAAAATTTCATTAGGGTTGAGAAAAATATTTCAAGGAATGAAAAATACAAGAAATGATCCGAGTGGGTTTATTTTTATTCCTTTTACTTAGAAATGAGCTTCTTTAACAAAGTTTTGAGTTTCTTCAAAAATCATTGATCCTCCTCAGCTTTCCTTTCCAAAGATTTCATCCTTTCATCCTGAGATTTCAAAGCATCAGCCTGAGCCTTCATGTCCTCTTCCTGCACTTTGATTAACTCCCCTTTCTTTTCCAGCTTCTCTTTAAAGACAATCCAGAAATCTCTTTCACTTTTATTGTTATGAAAAACTGAGATGAGCTTTCCCTTCAGATCCTTCACTTATTGACTCTAAGAACTCTGATCAATGATCAGCTCATCCTGAAGATTCATAATCTTAGAATCCTCAGTATCAGAAGCATCTTTTAACTCATTCTAAATATTATCAAACTGAGCCATGTCTTCTTCAACTTTCTAGGACCATAATGTGATTTTGCTGCATGATCTCCTGTGAACATCATAATTAATAATAAAATTTGTATGGTCGCTGTCAATCTTTATACACTTATCCATCACCATAGATAAGGATTCTGATTTCTGATTCAAACTATGTTGCAGTATTTGGAATCTGGAGTCTATAGTTGGAAATATCGGAATGGTGTCCACTAACTTCTTCAGAGATTCCACCACAAAATCATGACCATGAGCTGATGACTCTAAATCAGATATCTTGCTAGGATATTACTCTTCCTCAACCTACACTAGCTTTCTTCTAGAAGAACCACCAACCTCTTTCTTCCTGATGACATATTTTATTGGTTTTTCCATCAGAACTTTCTTCCCCTTGTTAGATTTCAGAATGGGATTCTCATTTGGAGATTCTTCCTCACTTTCTGATAATTGAAAAATCTGATCTTCATCTGGTTTCTCCTTTTCTTCCCCGTCTTCAAGGAAATTATTCTCATAGGATTCTTCCTCATCATACAAAACCTTTTATTCCTCTACGTCATGCTCATCATCATCATTCGTTCATTGTTTCTCAACACCCTTTCCTGGAGTGACTAATTTTGCAGATTCATCCTTTTCTTGATAATCTTATACTTGTTTAATCAAGTCATCCAGATTATCACTTACATCATCATCTTCTTCTTCTTATACTTCATCCTATTCACACTTAGACTTTTCTAGAGTGATGTAGTTCTTCCTAGGAGTCTCTGGTAAATATGGTTGGACATCAAAGGTTTACAGAAGGGGAATCTGCTCATAAGACATCTCTGTTGATTTCAGAAGCGATTGAACAACCTCAACTTCAGACATTTTCTTCTTCAGCTTCTTCTCTTTTGCTTTCTTTTTTAACTCATCAACAGCTCATTCCCTTAAGGCCTTAGCCTCACCAGGGTCCAATACGAACTGTGGATCCCCTTATTTTCTCTTCTCTTTGTCTTCCCTCCACTTATCCACCACTTCATCTGAATAAGCTTCTGTTTTTCGGCTTGGGTGGTGCGGATTGGGTTTCCTTAGACTTGGGGGTTTTTTCATCACCAACCACTTCCTTAAGATTCATCTTCTTAGAAACATTCTTCATTGGTTCATCCTTCTCCACATTCTCTGGAATGATCTTAGCCTCTTCCTCTGGCAAGCTATAAAATTCACCTATTTCCTTAGAAAATCCATATTCATTCTTTTCAGAGTATCATCACTGGCAAGCATAAGCTTGAAATTCTGAATTTTTGAGTTACATGAAACCTTGAAAGAGTCTAAACACCAAACTATCAGCTTTGATAGTAAGGCATGGTACATAATGATTTGAGCTCTCAAGTTACCCTCCTTGATATTCTTGATAGTCACAAGGACATGCCTCATCAGATTTATTTTTCTTAGATTCACCATGAAATTTAATAAATATATGTAACTTTTCATCAGGGTATATTTATCACCCTTTCTCAGAACCAAAAAAATATGTACCCAAAGCTGAAAAATCTGATTATTAGGAGAAAGATGGGAAATCTTTATCATCATGAAATCAGAAAGTCCAAGATATTGTAAGGCCTTAACCTTAACAAAACTTCCTTCAGCATCCGGGAGTTTGTGTGGACAAAATTCAGCTTCTCCTTCATATTTTAGCCCCACCAAGCTTTTCGCCTTAGTGTAAGTAAGTTTATAAGTCTTTCCGTAAGACTTGAATGAAAACTTCTCTCTTCCATCTTCCCCATAAAAACATGTTGACTCATAAAATTTTACTACTAGCTCTGGATAAATAGGATATGGATCACATGCCTTGAAAACATATGCATATTCCCAACCATTCAGCTTGATATTCTTGGTGATGATAGAATCATACATGTAGAAGTTCGGATGGACCAGTATTTTTCTATAGACTTTGCATTTTAAAATTAGCTTTGAGGTAGACATATCTTGAGAAGTAACTTCAACAGACATTGGTAATAGAGAGTTCTGGGGGATTTGGAACAGCTTAACAAAGATAGGAACGGCCTTAAAAAGAGAGTCGGGGCTTCGAGACGCAAAAGCTTTGAAAAATCGATGTGGGACGACCCTCAGGGGTCTCTTTTATATAGGCGATGCGATGATGGTTCAGATTCCACGGTTGATCGAACGGTTGAGATACATTGAGATTTGATCTGACGGTTGAGATACAAACTGCAAGGAAAACTCAACTCCGATCTTTTGAGGTTTTTTAGAAAAACATTTGGATTTGAAAAAACTAGAATCCGATAATTTTTAAAACTTATACGAAATTACCAGAAAGAAAAAAAAATGACTACGAAAACTTAAGTAAGAAAAACATACCTTTCGGATTGGATATAACTATTGTTCGTAATTGGTAATATTCTTCTTGAGGTAAATTTTGACTATGAAAAACTCACTACGAAAAAAAACTCCTTACGAAAATTCATTTCGAAAATTCTCAATTCCAAAAAATTTAAGTATGAAATGCTGAGTTCCGAAAAGTTCATTGTGAAAATTTCAGTTCCTAAAACTTCACTATGAAAAGCTCAGTTTCAAAAATTTCCATTACAAAAAATTTCAGTTTCAAAAATTTCACTACGAAAAGTTCAGTTCTGAAAAATTTCAGTACAAAAAATTTCAGTTACAAGAAATTGAAAAACTGACTATGGAAATATTTAAAAGAAAAAGAATGATTACGAAAATGTTGGTTACACTATCATGAAAATGTACTCCCCCAATGAATAGGAGTTTATTACTGTAATAATAATTGTTCAACAAGAAGTTAATGAAGAAGGATTACCTTACGGTTATCATTCCGAACTTTTGTTTAATGTATTCAAATCTATCAGAGGGTAAAGATTTTGTGAAAATGTCAGCACTTTGATCTTGCGTTCTGATAAACTATAGAATGAAATCTCCTATAACTGTGTGATCCCTAAGAATTTGATGCCAAATATCTACGTGTTTTGCATGAGGGTGATGTACAGGGTTTTTACATAGGGAAATGGAACTTGTGTTATCACACAATATTTGAGTCTTATTAAAACTCAAGCCATAATCTGTGAGTGTGTGTTTCATCCACAATAATTTAGCACAACAACTTTCAGCAGCTACATATTCAGCATCAGCAGTGGAGAGTGCTACCGAGTGTTGCTTCTTTCATGAACAAGAAACTAATGAATATCCTATGAAAGGACAAGTTCTAGATATACTCTTTCTATCCATTCTAAATCCACCAAAGTCAGAATCTGAAAATATTTTTAAAACAAAATCATTTCCAGAGGTAAAAAATAATCCCAGATTCATGGTTCCCTTTAAGTAGCAAAAAATTCTTTTCACTGCCTTTAAATGAGATTCATTAGGATTGGATTGATATCTTGCACATAAGAATACTGAGAACATCAAGTCTGGCTGACTAGCTGTCATGTAAAGTAGACTGCCTATCATTCCTCTAAAAGATGTTTGATCTACTGGTTTCCCATATTCATCAAGATCAAGTGTGTTTGATATACTTATGTTAGGATATATAGGTTCTTTCTGGTTTTTGAGAAATTTGAAAAACACAGAAAGATGTTAACTCAACCATCATACTCATTTCAAACTCAGATTTCATTAGATCGGCAAAGGACTCAATTAATGATTGCTGAGTTGAACCAAATATGATTTCATCAACATATAATTGAACAATCACAACATTTTTCTTATCATTCATTATAAAAAGGGTTGGATTTTCATTTTACTTAACATAGTTATAGTGAAGCAAAAAATCTTGTATGTCTATCATACCAGGCTCGTGGGGCATGTTTAAGGCCATACCAAGCTTTGGTAAGTCTAAAAACATGATCAGGATGTTTTGTATCTTCAATGTTAGGAGGTTGTTCAACAAAAACATCCCCCTGAACATAGCCATTGAGAAAAGCACATTTTACATCCATTTGAAAAAGTTTAAAATTGAAGAATGCTGCAAAGTCAAGTAAGATAAGAATAGATTCAAGTCTAGCTACTCGAACATAGGTTTCTTCATATTCTATTCCCTCTTAATGATTATAGCCTTTAGCAACTAGTCTAGCTTTATTTCTATGAATGAATCCATTTTCATCACACTTGTTTCTAAAGACCCATTAAACTCCAATAACAGATGTTTCCTTGGGTCTTTCAACCAAGGTCCAGAATTTATTCGTTTCGAATTAATTTAGTTCATCTTTCATGGATTTGATCCAATCATCATCACCTAAAGCTTCATCAGTGCTTTTTTAGGTCCAATTGGGAAAGGAATGCTAGATGCTCTACTTCATTTCTAAAGGAGCTTCTAGTCCATATAGGTTGATTTACATCACCAATGATACTATCACTGGGATGATTCTTAAGAAATACCTGATTTTGGTTTTGTAAAACTTTTTCATCAACATTAGGTAGAAAATCTTCCAGGGAAAATGATTCAAAAGTATCTTCTTGAACATTTTTCTTATCAGAAGGATCTTATAACAAAGTTTGATAATCAGTTTTAGAAACCACAAAAGAGGATGTAGGTTGGGAAGGTTTTAAAACAAAAGGACCAGACTCATCAAATTTTACATGCACTGTTTCCTCAACAGTACTCGTTTTTTTATTCAAAACTCTATAAGCCTTAGAATTTGTGGAGTAACCTAAGAAAATTCCTTCATCAGATTTTGGTGAAAATTTGTGTATATTATTATCAGTATTCAGGATGAATACCTTGAAACCAAAAACCTTGAAGTCGAAAGGTCTTGGTTTTCTTCCATTCCATAACTCATAAGGAGTTTTATTATGAAAAGGTCTAATCAAAACTCAATTTATAGTATAACAAGCAGTACTTACAGCTTCAACCCAAAAATGTATAGTTCTAGAATATTCACTCAACATGGTTCTAGTTATCTCTTGAATATTTATATTTCTTCTTTCAACTACACCATTTTGTTAAGGAGTTCTTGGTTTTGAAAAGCTGTGTGTAAAAACTTTTCTTCTACAAAAAGTTTCAAAATCTGAATTTTGAAATTCTCCTCCATGATCACTATGAATAGTTTTCAGTTGAAGTTTTTTCTCATTTTTAACTTGGGCTCTAAAACCTTTGAAATATCAAAAAGATTAAGACTTCTTTGCTATAAAATAGACCTATGTAAATCTAGTGTAATCATCAACTAGAATAAACACATAGTATTTTCCTCCATTGCTTCTAGTTTGTGTTGGACCAAAAAGATCCATGTGCACCAATTGTAGTGTTTCAGTTGTTGAGACCTCACCGATTGACTTAAAACTAGGTTTATGTTTTTTTCCATATTGACAAGGATCAAAAACTTTAGAAGAATCAAATCTAAGATCCGGTAGATCCTTAACTAAAATTTTCTTATAGAGTTTACATAATTTCCTAAGGTTACAGTGACCTAGTTTTCTATGCCACAACCAGGAATGATCTTCCATTGCACTTAGTCAAGGTAATTATTGGATTCTAAGGTCTTCTACCTTCAAAGTGTAAACATTATCCTTCCTATTGGAACAAACAATACAATCTTCCTTGGAATTGTGTACTAAGCACTTATCATTCATAAAATTCACAAGGTAACCTTCATCACATAATTGAAAAATTCTAATGAGGTTGTTCTTAATACCCTTAACAAACAAATCATTTGAAATCAAGTTTTTACCAAGAAGAACTATATTACCTATACCAAAAATTTCTCCCTGAGCATTATCTCTGAATGTTACTTTTTCTCATTTCGTCTTGATAATCATTTCGAAATAGCTTTTCTTACCAGTCATATGCTAGGAACATCCACTATCCATGTACCAAGAATTTTTTTGGTACATTCTTTATCTTAATGAGAATAAGAAAAGTGTTAGACTTTCGGAATCCAAACTTGTTTGGATCTGAGATTTTTAGATAGAAAAATTTTGGCTATCCACATTTGTTTAGAGAAATATGATTTATGAAACACAATATATTGAAGTTTCTTCAAGGAATAATTTTTCTTCCAATGCCCCCCACTTTGACACATAGTGAAAAAAGGGGCTCGAGAAGGAACAAAATAGTTGTTTTTGAAAACTGGTTTTTGGTGAATATAACCTACTCAAGTAGTGTTTCCATGAGGATTAATTTGTGAATACATCTTGTCAAAATTTTCCTTCCTAGAAGTAATTTTTCAGGAGGCTTCTTAATGGATTTTTTTTTTGGAATTTATTGTAATGACCAAATTCCTATCCTCAGGAATCATTTCCTTAGAGTTAGATTTTTCCTCAAAAACATTCATTTTTGAAATAGCATTCTTATGATCATTAGAAAGTTCTTCCTAATCAGAATTTTTTCCTCAAGGTCTTTAGAAAGTTTTTCTAAAAGCTCTTCTTTATCATTAAGATCCGAAGAAAGATCTAAAATCTCTTTTGTAAGAACTTATTCCCTAGTATATTCCTTATCTAACTTTTTAGAAATATTACAATTTTTTTCTTCAAGTACCTTGGAAAATCTAGATACTTTTTCATATAAAGGTTCTTAATTTTCAAAGGATGAAGTATCTTCATTAGAAGTATTATTTTCGGAATAGTAATTCTTATCAATAGAAAAATTTGTTAAAGCCTCAGCAGAGCATACCTTCGCCATAAGACATGTATGTGGAAAGGAAGTATTAGAAATGAATCCCATATTCTTCTGAGCTGATGAATCATATTCTGAAGATTCACTTTCTGAAGATTCTCCACTGCTATCACTCCAATTAGTATTATCTTTCAGACTACACTTAGCATTATATTTGTAGAACTTCTTCCTGTTCCGTTTAGAATTCCTCTCTTTCTTTTCTTTCTTTTTGAGCATAGGGAAATCTGGTCAAATGTGTCAACTTCTCTTGCACTCATAGCATGTGACCTCTGAATCATTCTTATCATTCATTTCCTTCTTCTCATACCTGGATTGGAAATTTCGTTGACCAGTTATCTTGTTCATTCCTCGAGCAAGATTTTCTAACTCATTCTCTGAGACTTCACTCTCACTAGATTTGTATTGGAAAGTAACCTTCTTAGACATGGATCTAGTTACTCTCTTAGGGGTATTTTCTTTCATGTGATTTGATGTAGTAGTAAAAGCAACAGTACCATTTCAATTATTCTTTTTGATGTTGTCATCATCTCTCTTCATCCTTGTTTCATGTTGGAGAAGAGTTCCAAATAGTTCATCTATGGAAATTTGAGTAACCTTACTGTTCTCATAAATTGTTGTTCTCTTTGATTCCCACTCATTGGGTATAATATCAACGATCTTGTCCACAAGAGATTCATCATCCAAATTTTTCTCTCCCATATATTGTAGGTTGTTCACGATAGTCATGAATCTTTATTGAACATTCCTTATAGGTTTTCCCTAAGGAAAATTAAAACCATGATACTCTGCTCTCAACATAGCTCTTCTAGTATTAATCACTTTAGATGTACCAAAATGAGTAACTTCATGTTTCTTCCATATACAGTTAGTTTTTTCATAAGAAAAAATTAGGCTATATATGTTCCTAGTCATTGAACATAGTAGAGTATTGCGTACCTTATAGTTTAATTGATAATAATGTTTCTCTTGGTTTGTGAAAGTACTTACTTTCTTATCATGAATTTTATAACTTCCAGTAAGCATAATAATGTTATCTACTCCAGTATTGATAACGAAAGTCTTCATTTGATCTTTCCAGTTTTCATAGTCATTAACATAAAAAATTGGTGGTCTTGTAGGATTTATGTTGTCGATGGAACCAACATTCAAACATGTCATCTTTAAGAATGTTTTTCTTCCCAAGAACTTATTAATAACAAAAGTTTGGATTCAAGGAAAAAATATTCCTAAGCAACGATAATATAGAACAATGAATAACTGAGCAAGAAAAACTTATATGTGAGTATAAGTATTTCAGAGATCTTATCTGATACCAATTGTAGGATTGGTATAGAGTATGAGGTTTCCAACCTCTGATACCAATTGTAGAATCAAAATAATGTTATAGATGCTGAATATAAATGAGGGGGTGAATTGTACAGTATAAATATTTCATTGAACAAGGAAAAATCTAAGTTTAACAAAGTTAAACTAAGAAAATTCACAACACCTCTAACACCAATTGGATAATTGGAACAAGGTATGAAGTTATAAACATCTATTTCTATGCACTTGCTTGAATCTGGAATGTGATTCCGAAAAACAAGTTCTGGAAATATGGATCCTGAAATTGAAACTTAACCAATGTTTACAATATGAGATTCTACCTTAAAGTGTATAGAATCTAAATTAATCAGAGTACAAGTGTAAGGAAATATAAGACGATTATACATTCCTTACTATACACAATGGAGTAGAAAAACAAGAAGTAAAACTACAAGTAACAACATATAAATCTTTTAACCCAAAGAGAAGGGTATCCAACAACCATGGATGAAGGTCCCTTGATTTATACTTTCTAGCAGGTCTGTCTTACCCACACCAGGGTAAGCCCTCGATACGATGATCGGAGTCTCTGTCTTGCTATCCCCGCAACCCCTCAACTTTAAGGTAGTTGGAACCTCTGTCTGCCTTAGCAAGGAAGCCCTCAAACATCAAGGATGTCGGCATCTCTGTCTTCCTATCCCCAGAAGTCCTCAAATGTAATCGCCAACATTCAGAGTCGCACGAAGCAATATTCACAAGGTAAAGTTTTAAAAAGTTGTTCAAACTTTCTGGATAAAGTTTGAGAGTTTATAAGATCCTCTCTCTCTAGAAATCACTTCAAGAAGTCTTGATCACCAAAAGTACAAAATTCCTGAACACGTTCAAATGAGCTCCTATTTATAGGCACAGTTGGAACGGTCAACTCCCTCCTCTAACAGTATTATTTTCCTTAAATTTCAGAGGGAGCTGTAAACGTGTAACTCATCCAACGGTTAGTTAGAAACAGAATGGACGACATAATTTTATGACAAAACATGGGTAACTAAAAGCACGACATCATTTTGTAATCAAATAAGTGTAAGAATAAGCAAAACTAAAGTTCATAGTGTAAGCAAATAAATGGTCGAAGTCTAACCAAAATGGAATTCGAAGTCTACAATAAAAAGGATATTCGAAATCTGTTTTATAGGAATTCGGAACCTGAATTCTGTAGAAATCCGAAGACTGAATTTCTATGGAAATTTGGAGTCTGGTTTTACTAGAATTCGGTATTTTAACTTTCAGAGTTTGGAGTATAACTTAGTAAGAGTTTGAAGTCGAACATGATAAGAGTTCGGAGTCGAACTTGGTTAGAGTTTGGAGTCAAACTCATAGAAGTTTGGAGTGTAAATCATAGAAGTTCTGAGTCGAAGTCATAGAAGTGTGGAGTTAAACTCATTGAAGTTCGGAGTCGAACTCATAGATGTTCGGAGACAAACTCATAGAAGTTTGGAGTCGAACTCGTAGAAGTTCGGAGTCCATAATTCGGAGTTGGACACTGTTAGAGTTTGTATCCAGAATTCGGAGTGGAATTTCATTATAGTTCACATCCAGAATTCAGATCCTATAACATAATGCTTCATATCTACACATAATATGATTTTGAGGTTTTGGGTATGAATTCTATTTTTCCACTTAAGAAAAATATATATATGTATAAGGAAATCTAGGTTAGGGTAAATTTCCTCAAGGAAGGAAATTTTCCATAGAGAAGTAGAGTATAGATTTGCTAAAGTATAGGGTGTTTGTGATTTTCAAACAAGAGAGAATGGAAAACTCATAAGGAAAACCTTATTGAATCAACACATGGAGGATGGTTTACTGATCAATCCGTCTGGTTATGATTTCCACTTCCTCATATGAAATAGGTGTCCCTTTTGTAATTGTTCCCATTGGTTAAGTTCCCACCATTTCTTGTATGTATCATCATGCCTCCTCCCATAGTTCCCGACATATCACGTTCAGCCACAATCGCTCTGTTAACCATCTCTGTATAATTTTTAATACAAAGTACTGCAATATTTGATCGAATATCCTATCGTAGCCCTGATTCGAAGATGTGTTCCTTCAAAGAGTCCCTTGCTGCAACTTTTGGTTCAAAGCGTACTAAGTTCATGAACTTAGCCGCATACTCTGTGTCAGAGAGACTCTCTTGATTCTGGATGATGAAGTTTGTCATTTTCTAGATCATGAGTGTGTGATGATAGATTTTTTTTTCAAACAATTCCAAAAAATCCTCCCATGTTATTCCTTCATCAAATTTAGTCAGCACTGCTAAATCCCACCACTGATTTGCATGATCCTCAAACATATATGTCTCCAGTTTGACCCTTAGCTCTATCGGTGTACCGATGAAGTTTAAGATACTATTCATCCTACATAGCCACACCACCTTCTTTTAGGTTCAAAATCACCCCAGAAATTAGGTGGATTCTAGTTCATGAACTGGATTGTATGATCCACATGTCGTGGCTCATTCCACTGGTTCCCTGTTTCCACAGCTTGAAAATCTTGGACAATACTATCTACGAGCTCTTGGTTTACACATGGGTTAGGTGCAACCACATTCTCCGCAGCTTCATTGGGTTGGTTTCAACAACGCATACCAGAGGGCATTTTCTAAACTAATAACAAACTCCTTTAATCTCACCATCTAGAAACTATTGGCTTAGCATTTCAAATTATATCACATCAACAATCACAACATTTTTTTAGAAAACAACCTTTTTCTCATATTCAACAATTTTTTAAAATAGATCACATGATTTTGAAAATTAAACCATTTTCAAAATACGATAAGCTTTATCTTTCTCAGAATCATTAATTTGAAAAAAAAATCCATACTTTTTAAAAAAATTAAAACTTTTTTTTCACAACAAGAATCATTCCTCAAAATGATGTATGCACACTTAGTGGGAAGACATTTCCCTACAGTGATTTCCATGCTCTTATCATTGGCTAAACCCATGACAATGAGATTTCAGAATCCTAGAAGTGTCTCCAAACCATTATTTACCCAACTCTCTGATAACACGATGTTCATCATAAAAGTGTTAGCTATGTCCTTTTATTATACACATTCCATGTTCCAATAATCATACTCCTTTATATGATTCCAACCCAATCAATAGAAAATAAGGGATTTCATCTCCAAAACTAGGAACAACGATGACTACTTATTAGGAAAGAACCAAATAAGCTGATACCATTTGTAATGACCCACCAATTCTCATTGTCATGAGAGTACAACGAGTTATTACTAGGCCTTAAGTGACATCCCTATGACACCAAACGCTAGAAATACATGTCGTTGGGTTTCTAATAAAAGTGAGGGATGGTTTACTCTTTAAGACATAAACAAATAATTCTACCAACCATAACCAACATTCACTCTATGATGCAAGAAGAAATGAAGGACAACTCAATAATTTCAGGTATCTCAAAACTACATCAAAGTAAGAAACAATAGAAGATTAACCATGTATTAATGTAAACAACATAAATACTACACAAGACTCTCTCATGAATCCATACTCCACAATCTTCAAGCCCCAAAATCATTGAATTGACCAAACATCATGAGGTATTTCTAAACACATATGAAACGTTACCTTCTCCCTTGTCCCGAAAGATAGCATCTTCAAAAGAAAAAAAGTGACAAAGTAGGGGTGAGCATAAAACATAGTATGTTTTACCCAATGATTTCCCTACTCATGACACTAGGGTAGAGGAGTAAGAAACAATAATATAAAGCAGCTTATATAAAACAATTTCTCAATAATAGTTTATAACTAAATATAAACATGTTTCCAAAACCATTCATTACAAATGCATACAAGTGCAATTGAAACCAATTTTACCCATCAAGATATAAATCCAGAAAAATAACTAAAAAATATTTAAAACCATTAAAAAATATCCCCATATCAGCATACCCAACCATTACTCAACCACATGTAATTAACCATTCATGCTACGTAATTACAGTTCCATACTCATGAGCGATTTCTCATTGATCTACCAAGTCGTCACAAGGTAATTGTTTCTTATGTGCCATTCACCATTTGGAACTATATACAAGATCATATTTCAAACAAGTCCCTTATATACAATGTGAAAACACACCATATATTCCCAAAAATAATTCCCAAACAACCCTTTCAATAAAAACACCTTTTTATTGAAAAGAATTTCTCTCAAAACCATTTCCATACCTAACAATGTCAATTCTAAACCATTTCAATAAAACTCAATTTTTTATTATTGAAATAAATTTCTATTGAAAATATCTTTTCCACAAACAAGTTATCAATTTTTGAAAATCCATAATTTAAAATCGTCATATTAAATTCATGAAACTAAACCCCCTTTCGCACAACTATCTACCATGATCACACAATTTCAGAAAAACTATAAATCATCAAATATGTTGATTTTTCCATGAATTTCACATTAAATAAATCAATTTTAATATAATCCAATAAATTATATCTATAGGAGTTGAAGGAGAATCCACCTACCTCGATGGTTTGGTGGAAACATTGTCAATAGACTAAAAACACACAATAAAGCAGGTCTATTCTCCATGAACGACCTTAGTTCTCTAATCCTGGAAAGATCACAACTCAACATTGAATTATTTGGCAACCATAAATGTAGATATAACCACTATATGTTCATATCTGAGAATGAATGGATATTGAATAAGTATATCTAAGCATATCGAAGAAAACATGACAAATCTGGAATGAATGGAGACATACCTCAAGAATCGGACTTGAAATCACCAAGGAAATGATTTGGATGGCCTCTAACACCTATTGTGAGGGTTCTCCAATCTTTTAGAGAGAGTAATCTTAAAATAGGGACATTTTGAAGAAAACAAATATGGAGAGAAAAAACGAGTAAGATCCTAGAAAATATGAACTAGATTTGACCTCTACGCAAGGTTTGACCACACAGTTTGGGCTAAATGTGTATGGATTGTGAAACCTTATTTTAGGTCCCAACACTCCTTATAAAACCCCCAAACTCTCACATCCTTCACCTTTCCCCTTTTTATGGAAGCATATTTTTTATGGAAACATATCACTTTATGGAATCATCCCACTATATGGAAACAACCCGCTTTATAAAAACACCCACCTTATGGAAACAACCCTCTTTATGGAAACACCCCACTTTATGGAAACTATCCACTATTGGGAACTCCTCACTTTATGGGAACTACCCACTTTATGGAAACAAACAACATTATGGAAACACCCAACTTTATGGGAACACACTATTTTATGGAATGTCTTTATTTTATGGAAACACTCTATTTTATGGAAACTCTATATTTTATACATACCAATTTAAATATATATGAGGAAATAGGTTATGTACCCTAAATAAGAGGCACTAAAAGAATTATTCGAAAATGACTTTTAAAACCATTTTATAAATATGATTACATTATTTTAGGTTACTTAGGTTTTATTGGGGTCATGATTTAATGATTTTACTACTATTCATCCTATGAATGTATTATTTTTATGATAGATTTGTGGTTATTAATTTTTTTTCATAAGTAATTTTTTGATGAAATATTTATGAAAATCATTTCCTTTATGGGTTATATAAATTAATTATGATCATTGGGCACACTTATGTATGGTTCTATTTATTTGATGGGAGGGACTTATATCTCCCTATAATGAATTGGTTACAGATTTATATATCATGAAACATGTATGAATGTAATGCTAACTGAACTCAGTTGAGCAATATAAGACTAGAACATGAGTAAATTTGGTTCATTTATACAGAACTACAACGAGAGTATGATCAATTTAGTAACACATGAATGGAATAAAAAGTGAACTCAATTTAGTGAGGAGCATTTTCTACTATGAAGGTCATGTTTGTGAGCCTTGAATAATATGAAAATGTTTTTCTATTAATATTCTTTTTTCTATAATTTCATGCCACATGTCATGATCCTATGGAATATTTATTATTTTATTTATGAACTTTTATGATTTTTTACTTGACATGATATGATGATTCTATTATATTTAGTATATAGTTTTCCAGTTTTTTGAGTTGTTTCCTTATATCTTATGATTATGATATGATTTTATATCATCTAGGTTTAACCTTACCGGGAATCTGATAACACCATTTTCATATGTTTATTTTTCTATAGTTATTAGGACTGATGTCAAATGGGATTTTCTAAAATGATATAACATAGATAATGTTGATTACCTATAATGAAATAAGAAAATATGTTTATAGTTGGAGATAATTTAATTTTTTATGGACCAAGAGATTATGAATCCAAGTTATATTTATTCCTAATTTTATAATTCTATATAACTAAAAGTACATTGTGTCTGTAATTGATCTATTATTTTTGTTTGATATTGTATGTTTTGGTGGAAAATTATTGTAAAATCATAATGTTTATATCTTTTTCACCAAATTCGAAAGTGAAGATTATGGGATGTTTCATTTGGCATCATAGAAGTGTTTAGATTTCTCTAGATATTATAATGTTTTCAATATATATTATCTTAAGAGTTATAGACATGGTCCAGGGTTTATTATAATATAATTTCAGAGACTAAAAAACTCATTTTTATGTTTTGAAATATGAAATTTTAGGATTAATATTGATCTTCTTGGAGACATTTATTTTTTTCGTAATTAATCGTTATTGAATTTTGGGATAAAAAATGGAATGTATAAGAGAATATTTGTGGATAAATTTAATTTATAGTTTTTAATATATTATTATTATTATTTTGGATTTTTATCACATTTATGGATTTTTATAAATAATGTAATAGTATAGTTTTATAAAAATTACAACCCATAGGATGTGTGACAACCTGTCACATCAGATTAGGTCATAGGGATTGAAAAAAAAAATAAAAGAGTGACAAGGTTGTATCAAATTCCACTGGCTATATGATGTATCGATTTGTTTTTCATTATCATTTTTAGTTAACCGGTCTGATAGATCATGGATACATTCATTTTGGGAACATAATTTATATCATTTACATAAACATGGGATTGAAAATTGATTTAGGGTTAAGTGATTAATGTTACATCACAGGACATTAATTAATTTGGAAACACTATATGATTAAGGTATATATAACACCATGAGATTTTAATTTAGGAATAAAGGTCCAATTATATATTATTTTAATTTTATTTTATGGCGATTCAGATTATTTATAAAAATAGTTATCATACCTTGAGGATTATTTTGAAAATAACATTTTGGTGTGAGACATTATGAGTGACTAAAGTTATTTGGAGATAAATTTCATAATTTATCTTAAAATATTATGTGATCAATTCCTTTTAATTTTTGGGTTTCAATCATCGTTTAGAATATTTTTTAGAAATATTTATTTTATATATTTTTTAAATAATCATTGTATAAATTTATGTATTAATGATATAATGGATTATTATTTTTTAGAGAATTGTCTTATCTTGTACTAACTATTTTTGGTTGTGTTAAATGTATAATATATAGAGAATAGATTGTTATATTATTTTTTGGATTTTATGATCCATAGAAGACTATTACAATGATATAGGCATTAAAAAATTCCACATTAATGATTATCATCTTGAGAAAAATAAAATTTTTATGTAAATTTATTAAAATAATAAACTATAATTTTCTAGTAAGTATGTTTCCTTATGTTCATAGTATATATGGTAAATTATTTCCTCAACTATTGGAAAATAATATCTAAATAATAATTTTAAATAAAATCATGATCCATTTACTTTTCATAATGAGAAAGAAATGGCTTTCAAACCCATCACAGATTTAGGGTTTTTAGATGGTTAGATTTATAAGGACCGTGTTCTCTATCACTCTCTGTCAGAACATGACAGTTATATTTCTCTTCCATGCCCATGTTTTAAATTTACACCTATATTCTTTAATATTTAAAACCTATTGTGAGTTAATTTATGTAACCATTATGGTTCCAACATTCTATTTCAGATGTGATCTTTGTATTCATTTTTGTGATGTGGATTTCTATGAATGAAAAATCCAACTATTAAACCATTGATAAACTAAAAAAAATTTGATGGAGATTTTTATTTTAATAGCTGTAGAATAAAACACCTTCATATATTTGTAAAATAAATTTTTTTATATTATAATTTATTTGATATCATCTAGTACACAAAACACGCCACACTATATTTTTTTGTGTTACACGCAACACAGAGTTTATATAAAACATTATTTTATTATATTTTTTTAAAAGAAATTATAACCTACTAATCAGAATAGAGGGTGTTTAAAAAAATAACTAAATTATGAAAAATAGATTATATATGTATATTTACTTATTTTACCTATTAAATATAAATGAATGTAATTACCTTTTGAACAAAGAGAAAATGCTTATATGAAAAATTATTTAAATGTACGCAGGTGCATTGTACAAAAAAGTTATAGGATTATATTAATTATATTTATTTATTAAATATATTTTAAATATATTCAATATAATATATAAATTAGTCTTATATATTTTAGAGGAAAGATATGAGAAAAATTCTTATTTTACACATAAATGAAGTATTTTTAAAAAATACATAGTTTTATAGACTTTGGATGTTGTACGTGTTTTAATTATTGTGTTTGACATTGTAATAAATTTTATTTGTTAAGATAAACTTCTTCATTGAAATTTATATATCAAAACATATTTTTGGGGATCATTTTGTATTTTTATGAGAAGTTTAATGTATTTATGAATAATAAATATACTGATGTTTTTTGAAAAATGAACTTTCATTTAATGATTATTCAAGGTCAATTTATTTTTTGTATTACTTTTAAGTTTAAATTTGATAATTATAATTTATAAATATAAAATTATTATTTTTGAAAATTATTTTATATATGAATTTATTATAAACAAATTTTATGTTTTAAAAGGTCACTATTTCGAAAAACTATTTTTCATGGATTTTTACCGGTTTTATTTGAAAATAAAATATTTAACTTGTTTATTTAAATTTGTAAAAAAGAAATAAAAAATTGGATTCACAAGTTTCATGCCTAGTTAATAGATAAATTTTGTTTTTGGATAATATGAATAGTAACCTTGGTATTTTTTGTAGCAACGGTAAATGATATATTATGTAATATTGGTTAAAAATAAAATTATATAAACACTAAAATGGCTCTAACACATGGAAAAAACCATTGGATTAATATAATTAGACCCTTAATATCTAAGGATAGAAATTGTGTTGTTAAATGAACACCTTCCCATGAAAATGATTTATATAATATATAAATAAATGAAAATCACAAATATTTCACATTCATTTTCCAAAATATCTTTTATGTGTCCACATAGAGAGAAAATTTGTTTATGAAAATATATTAAAAATTATATTGTTATTAATTTATTTATTTTTATGAATTTTATTTATTTTTAATTTTTATATGTGAGAAATTAACATGAAATGCTTTTGAAACACTAATGTCGTGCTTATGAAAGCACATGACAAAATGAACAATATAATTTAAATTAAAATAAAAAGAACCATTAAATGATCTAAATAATTTTACAAATATTTTTGGTTGACTATATCTAGACCAATATCATCTAAGGGATTAATTATTGACCATTTTTATCCACATGGAAAAAACCCCAACATTTATAATATTTTATTTAAGTTAAATTCAAATTATTCACATTCACATTTTTACTAACTACAAAATTTTTAATACAGGGTTTTATAAAATATAATTTCAATTAAATAATATAACTGGAAATATAAGTAATATATACTCATCATAGTAATTTCTTTATAGTTTTTAGTGAATAAATAATTAACTTAAAAAATTAAACAATTATAATGTACTAATTATTCAACTAGTATGAATAAAGAATAACATGCAATTACTAACAAATATGGGCATTCAATACACTTTTATTCTCTTATTGATCACTCCCAACATGAATGGTATCACCACTCACACTGTTAGAAAAAATAGAATTCGTCTTATGGGAGAATTAGGGAAAAAATAGGTCTATTAGTGCCACTTTTAAGGAGGTCTAACCGCATGATAAAGATTTAAGATCCACAGATTATAAAACCATGCACCAAAAATTTGGAACACATCATTTTGGTCCACACATCTCATGGTTTTATCACATTATAATAAAAACATGTTCCAACCATGCATTTCACAATATTTTAAGAAACATGGTTTATCCTAGTAATTGTTATGATTTATCCAAAATGTGTTCCTATAATGAACATTCCTAGTGCCCACATTCTTTTCTTGCATATTTTCCTAGTGATGGTACATACTTTTTAGTAACTTTTTATAGACCATCAACCTCTAAAGAGCCTCTAAATCATTAAAAACCACACAAAACCTCCAAAAATGAAACCTAAAAATTAGATAGAATCAAAATGAATGAAAAAAAGACATCTACCTAAAACCAGGGGAATGTACATTATCACCAAAATTGGAATTTCCATCCATGTAATATAAAAAACACATATTATCCTAAAAAACTCCAAGTCATTGATCCACTATTTCCATTTCATGCTCATAAATTACATTCAGAAGACAACTAGGTTTCAAAAAAACAGAATTTAGATGGATACTTTAGCAATAATATATCTTATATTTACTATCCACAACCCCTACCATAGAATGAATCAACATAACATATGGCTCTAGATCAACTTTATCCAAGTGAATCACAACGTCATGATTAGGTTGGTATGTATTTAATAATTATGCATGGAACACATTGTGCAATAAACTAATCCTTGGTGGGAGAGACAACTGATATTCCCCCCAACAAATAATTTAAGTATCTCAAAAGGCCTATGTATCATGGGAATAATATTACCTTCTTACAAAAATTAATATCACCAAACCATATATAGATTCTCCAGAAAACATGATAAAAAACCTCAAATTATAATTTTCATTGAAGATGATCCACCTAATATTTCTAAGGACTATGATTAATCTCAATTTTATTTATGATAAATTTGATCTTTGGGTTGTCTATTAAAAATGTTTGGGTTAAATTACTGATGTCTCACTTATTCTCACCAACTAAAGTAGAGAATGAAAAGTATTAGAGTACAATGATTCAAAATGATCAATATTTAATGTGTGTTTGTAATGGTTATTTTATGGGAACTACAATAATAAAAAATTCTATTCCCATAAACCATAAATATCAAGAACACCAACCCTAATCATGTCCTATATTGTTTTTATTTTCCATTCTGTCTATCCATCGATTTTTGTATGTTTAGTCATATTCATTGTCAAATATGTTACCATTTATAACTTCAAGGATTTCTAAAATATCAAGACACAATCCCAAGATCTCAGTCCAATAAAATAGACACTATAACACCATGTATCATTACAATTTATTGAATTATGATTTTTTTACAACTCTTCCACCAAATATACTTCATGAATTCATATGAAGTGAGCTGACTTTATGATTTAATCCACTATCACCCATATAAAATAATTTTTCCTAACCCTTAATGGTAAAACTATCACAATATCCATGTCTATATATTCTCATTTCCAGAAACATTTTTTTAATGATTGCAACATACCAACTGGTCGATGATGTTATGCATTTAATAGCTGGCTAGTGAGGCATCTCAAAACATACTCCATTATAGATCAATTAATGCCAACCCAAAAAAAATTGTTCATTCAAAGATTTATTCATTTTCATAATCAAATGGTAACGAAACCATCAAAAATGGTGTTATGAACATATTGTATTATCCCAAAATGAAAATTATTTAAATATCAATATAAAAAAGAAAATAATAAATTCCCTTCCATTTTCTATCCCTCAATGGTCTCCTAACTATTGAGTTTTATCTAATAGAAATACATTCATGATAATATGTACAATCCTATAACATCTATTTACATTAATTCATGTATTTTTTTCAATTTTGATGATATCTTTTATGTCAGGTCTTATATTGGGTTGTTCATATAAGAATTATAAAATTATTGAAGACTTATGGGTTGTTAATATTTAGTATATGGTTAGGAAAATCATTGTTTTTTTCACATGTAAATAGTGTACCCTAATGTGAGCCATTTTATGGGGTTTATGGTTTGTCCAAATAATGTGGAAAACCATTCAAACTATGTAAACTCAAATATTGAGGGTTTTCATGATTTGGTTATAGTATGAAAAATTTTGGTCCTCCTAGAAGAAACTATTCACCCAACCAATAAGGGAACTCATTTAAAATTTAAATATTTTCTAATCATGTTTCCCATCCCAGTAAACCGTGAAAATTATATTTAATTGCTACAAATTATTCAAAATAAAAAATAATGATCCATTATTTAAAATACATAACCACATTTTCAAACCTAACTCACATTTCATGTTTTTAAAGGATCCTAATAGGTAATTTTAGCTTATCAAATCCCATTTCACAGAGGATAAAATCATCAATGATCTCCTTTTATCTCCCCTGGGTAAGTGGATATTATGCCATCTGGTTTCTTCTTATATCTATTTTGATCCTCTTTTCAAATTGATTGATAATCATGTCTTTTATAAGTCTAAATATATTTTTGGTTGATACTAATTCTAGGTTCCATTTATTAGTATTTTACTCATCATTTTTTTCTAATCCCAATCCGGGTGTTTTCTAGGACTATCTGGTAAAATTTTGGTGGTTTCATATAGTTTAGAAATAAAATTGAAACTTTAATTATCATGATTGAATTCAAGTGCATTTATAATTTAAAAACCTTATTTGAAAGAATTTTATGTGTGATTTTAAATTTAATTGAATTTTTTAAAAACCTAAATTTCATTGTAATTGGTGTGATTGTTGGATTTTGTGGAAATAATGGATTCATTTTGAAATTGATTTTATAAATTTATTTAATTATTAGCCATATAGAAAATATGTATTGTGGAAATTGATTTTCATGGACCCTTTGCGTGATAGTTGGTTTCATAATCAAAAATCATGTCAATATACAAATCCTATTAATTCATATATTTTGTTATAACCCAAGTCATTCATGTAAATGAATATTTATAAATGAATAAACCATTTCAAATAGTATAATACATTTCAATGAGTCAATATATTATGGATATTTATGTTTCAATATATTTACAAGTGAATATTTACATGTAATTATGAATTTCACTTAATCTAATATTTTTCTCAATAATACATAGAATTTTTAAATTTTTATAAGTCCCTGACACTGATAGATCAATGGAGGAATCGATGGATGACATATTGATGAGGAATCACTGGTCATGGAAGTCCCCGTCCAAGTAAGTCACTAATAGAAGAAGACATTGATCCAGGACTCACTGAAAGAATAAATGTCACACTGATAGTTCTAGAGACTCATTGTTGGATGACTCACCACTGGGATACACACCAATAAATGAGTCATTGATGATGACTCAATGATGCTCGGACAAACTAATAGTTCCAATGACTGATCGATGCTGAAAAAATGTTGCTAACAGACCGATGCTGACAGACTGATACAAAAAGACTGATCCTGACAGACCAACACTGACATCACATTACTGGCAGACCGATGCTAACATATCGATGCTGCCAGACCAATACCAATGACTCATTGATACTTATGACTCACCGATAGTCATAAAAACTATTTTTAGATTATTAATTAAATTTTATAACTAATGGTTATATTTATACAAATTAATGATTATAACATTATTTTATGTTGTATATAGGACATTCATTAGACAGTACGAGGTTCATGCATGTAGGAAAATCATTGTTTCTACTGGACCTTGAGGCATAAAATAATTACAAGCTATATCATTCAAATAGATATTGAAACGAATAAGAAAACATTCCAACACACTTTCAAATCTCGATGAAAACATCAAAAACCAAAGAAATAAATGTAAAATAATACATGGATATCAAAAATTGAATAAAAAACTTCTTACCTGACCTAAACATTATTCAAACTAGAGGCTAAACATTTCAATTCTTGGAATCCAGACCATAGATGATACAACAGTCTATTTTGGAACCATCTTCCAGACCTGGACTAAACATCCACTCCACTACAGAAAACGAGTTTAGAGATACACTACATAACACACAGAGACTTATAAACCTTTCTTTATATCCTTAGATATATTGTCTTATTTTATTTACATTTCTAATCAGTGAGTGTATCTGTCTGTTACACACACAGTAAATCTTGTTGATAACTAGATAATACTTGATATGCACAAACTCACACTATATTTATCCTTTTGTATCCCACGTAAAACTGGGGAAGAGGTCATCTATGAACTTTTTATTTTTTTCCCATGAATAAAAATATTATAGGTCAAGTGTTACATGGAGATATTTGTTTTCTGTTGTGAACCATGATCCACGGTGTGGATCAAACTGTTTATTAATTTAAACTGCATGGTGGCAGGTGATGACCATGTTGAGAGGACTAAGTCTCAGCTTAAGACTGATCCTCTTGTATATATCTGTTCAATTTTTACCTTTTTGTTTTCAATCTATTTTTATCACAAATTTCATAAAACTAAATTTATCTCTGATAATTAGTTTAGAAAGTTTTTATAACTATCCTGAAATAGTAGATTACTTCAAAAAATTTAAATCTTATAGATTAATACAACTGAGAACTAATAAATAAAATTTGAAATTAATTGAATATTCAAGACTCTTATAAATTCACTAAAAACTGACATTGATTATTTAATGTAGGGGAAATTTTTAATGAAAAAAATGTAAATAAATTTTTTATAGATAATGAAGTCACCTCTCTTGTGTAATATACTACAGTAAATATTTGTTATTAGTGGGTTTTGGAATTTGCAGCTTTCAATGTTTTTTCAAATTTTTTCAATTTTCATTTTAGTTTGATATCAATGATCGTAAAATTTATGAAATTTCTAAAATTTTCTTATATTTAATGTATTTTTAAAATTTGTATAATGGGAAATAGACTAGAAGGAGCTTCTACAAATTTACCTTCATTCATTAATGTAACAAATTTTTCTCGGTGAAATATTAAGATGAAAATACATCTAAAAAATCAGATTTTAAATCTAGAATGATATTTAATGTAAATAAGAAATACCTATAACTTCATGAAATACATGGAATGACCCTTACTAAATTTCATATAACAAAAACTATAAATCAATAAATACTCTATATTATGCCCTAAGTGATGAAGAGTTTAATCACATTTCTACATGTAAAACTACTCATGAGATTTTGGACACTTGTTCTATTTCCCATGAGGGAACATCTAATATGAAAGATAAGATATTAAATACTAATACTATTAAAAAGGAAAATTTTCATATGATGACTAATGTATCTATTTATAATGTGTATCTCAGGTTTAATGAAATAGTAAACAACATGATCTCTTTGGAAAGCGATTTTACTGCAAAAGAATAAACAATGAGAATTCTAAAATGCTTACATGATAGATGAAGTGGAAACATTTTCATAATTAGAGAATCACGTGAAATTAGAAAATTACCTGTTAATGTGATAAATTGAAAGATTATGATGTATTAATAACAACTGAATTTCAACAAGGAAGAAGTTGATGAGCCAAAAAATATATATCCTTCAAGACTACTACTACCAAAAGTAATGACAGAGATAAATTCCAATCCGTTGTTGATAGCATAAGCAGTGAAGATTCAACTTTAGATATTGATGAAGAAATGACCCTATTATCTAAGAGATTAAAACAATTGTAGAAAGAATCATTTCACTAAGAGATCAAACTTTTTTGTAATATATGACAACATAGAAAATTGGAAAATGTATTGGAAGAATCCTATAAAATAAGAGAAAATATTTTTCTATGAATGTAAAAGGGGAGGACATGTCAAAACATATTGTACTAAATTAAAGTTTAAAAATAATTATGAAAATAATAATAAGAAATATAAGAATGATATGAAGGCCACCTAGAGTATCTCGGAGGATAACTCTAGTGAATTAGCATCATCTCATGATGAGAATGATGACATGAAAAATATGTGTTTTATGAAAAATACATCAAAGGTAGCCTTAGATTCTCCTATACACAATTCTTATTATTCTGAAAATGAATCTGAATCTAAAAAATAGAAAATGATGAATTATTTGAATGTTGTATCATGTTGGAAGAGATTTTTAATGAACTAAAAGTTAAATTTAAAAATTTATAGAAACAACATACTCTTACTGTAACTATTAGGTCTTAACATACTGCTAAAAAGGAAAAGAATGATCAACTTCTCAAGAAATACAATGAACAAAAAATGACTAATGAGAAATTGAACAAGGATCAACAAAAGTTTACGAATTGGAAAGAAACCCTTAATCGATTGATTTCTAAATAGATATCTCTTAATTACACTTCTGGTATATGATATCAACTTGGACAATGAAATTTATCAAAAACACATTTTGTTACTAAATATGGAAAATTTTCTACTATGCCCAAAAATCATGATTTTACTACAGGTTCCTGTTAAAAAATTATTTTATTACATCAAGTTTTTCTAGACAAAACAATGTTTATTTTTCAAATACTCTATATTCTACATATAAGAAATCCAAAAGAGATGTGTGGGTTCTTAAATATTTTATTACTATTTATCTATACCCAGAAAAATATGGGTACCGAAATCGTTTTATAGATGAATTGTTTTGTAGGTAAACTACATAAATAGTTCCTCTTGAAAAAAATGGTACTTGAAGAGTGGATGTTAAAGACGCATGACATGAGTCTACACATTCTTCAAGATTATCATCATGATTGATGGAGGACATGTCACATTTGGTGACATTAGTAAAGGAAAAATCATCAGCTTTGGCAAGATTGGTAACCCTAGCCCTATTTCAATTTCTAAAGTAAATTATGTTAACGGAATAATGTATAACATGCCCATTATATCTCAACTATTTGATTATGTATTTATATTTAAATTTAACAATGATGCAAGAAATGTTATTTTATATCAATTGTAACATAATATTTACTACTCTTAGAAATGATACTGTATATGTGGTAAACATAGACACACTAGAATTACAAAAAAATCATGTCTAAGTGCCTTTAACTATGAGTCTTGGTTCTAGAACAGAAGACTTGGACATTATAACTTAAACTCCCTTAAGAAATTAACTAGAAAAGATTTATTTAAGGACCTTCCCAAACTAGAGTTTATAGACAATAGAGAGTGCAATCCTCGTTAAAATAGAAAGCAAGATAAAATCTATTACAAACCAAAGAAACATGTTAATACTTATCAATATCTATAGTTGGTTTACATGGAATTCTTTGGACTATATATAGTTTCATGTTTCAATGGGATGCATTATAATTATGTTCTTATAGATTAATTCTCTAAGTATAATTGGAAATTTTTCTTAGATCACAAAAGTTAATCTTTCTCTCATTTTTCTATGTATTAAATGGATGTATAAAATTTTAGTGGAATTGAAATTAAATATTTAACCAGCGAGAATGGCTATGAGTTTGAAAATCATGACTTTTAATATTTGTTTTCCCAAAAAATGGTTGTAGACATATCTTCTCTTCCCCAAGTACAACTCAACGAAATGGAGTTGTGGAGAAAAGTAATAGAACCTTAGAAGTTATAGTCTGAACTATACTTACTGAATATGACCAACTCATTTATTTTTGGGTTGAATCTGTTAAAACAAATTGGTATATAATAAATATAAATTTAATCTAACCAATCTTTATGAACACTCCATATGTGTTGTGGAATAATAGGAAACCCAAGGTAAATTTTTTTAATTTGTTTGGATGAAAAGTTTATATACCAAACACTACAATAAATCTTGTTAAATTTGGTTCTAAATTGATGAATGAATATTCCATGAAGCTTCTACACCAAGAAAAACCTATAGAGTCTTTAATATGAAACAAATGTGTGGAAGATTACGTACAGGTCATGTTTGATGAAACATATTCAAATTAACCTATGACTTCACTTGGACATCTTGAAGAGAATATGTCTAATCTGGACATTAATGCTAATCATTCAGAGCATCCTATAGAAGAATCTGTGAAAGCATCTAGTTCTTGAAATTCTCTAGATTCTATCCGAAATGTACATGAACAATGTGATGATCCTAAAATAAATATTCCTACTGTTACAGGACCAACTAGACACTTAAAAACCATACCTTAGATGATGTAGTTGGATATTTAGATAGAAGAACAAAAAATAGATATTCTTTGTGAAATCGAGTCAAACATAAATAATTTTTCACAAAACATGAACCTAAAATTATCAATGATGCAATCATTGGGGAATTTTGGGTCATGGAAATCCAAGAAGACCTTAATCAGTTTAGAAATGAATGTATGGAAACTTCTTTATAGACCAAAAATACATTGACCATAAAAACAAAATTATTCTTTAGGAATAATGTTGATGAATATGGAAATATAATTAGAAAAAAAATCTATATTGGTTTCACAAGGATATAATCAAGAAGTGGGAAATGATTTTGAGGAAACCTTTGCACCAGTATGTAGGCTTTAAAACATTAGATTTTTACTATCCTATGTTGCACACCTGGATTTCATACATTATCAAATGGTGTCAAAATTGCATTCCTAAATGGTTATATAATTGAGGAATATTTTTTGAAAAACCCCAAGGTTATACAAATTAAAATTATTCAAATAATGTGTTTTAAATTATATAAAGCATTATACGGTTTGAAACAAGATCCAAGAGCTTGGAATGAAAGGTTACGTAATATTTATTTTCTAAATGTTTTACGAAAGGAGTTTTAGATCCTTTATTAATTATAAGAAGAATTTATAACGATGCTTTAATAGCTCAAATATATGTAGATGATAATATCATTGGATCATCATAAATTTTTTTATGTAATGCTTTTTTTGAATTGATGCAATGTGAGTTTGAAATTAGTTTGATGGGTGAATGTAATATTAACATCGATTTAAAATATTTAAAAATAATTAATTTATATTTATAAATCAATGTAAGTATACAAAAGATATTTTTAAAAGATATGTCTTCGATATAATTAAGAGTACTGAAACACCTATTAGATCTACATGTAAGATAGATCTTTATGAAAATAGGAAAACTGTTGATCAAGCTACTTACAGAGGAATCATTTAGAGATTAGTGTACTTAACATCATGTTGGCCAGACATTATTTTTAGTGTGTGTATGTGTGAAATATTTAAAGAAAATCCAAAAGAATCAAATTTAAATTTTGTTGAAATAGTTTTAAAATTCATCAAATATATAACTAATTTCGGATTGTTCTACTTGATAGGACAACCATTTGATTTGGTCAGTTATTCTGATGTAGACATTGGTGGATATAAGTTAGATAAGAATAGAACCCCTAGAACATGTCACTTTTTGGTAAATCCTATAATATAATGGTGTAGTAAAGATAAATATTTGGTTGAATTATCATCTACTAAAGCAGAGGACATTGCTGATGGTAGTTGATATGCATAAATTTTGTGTATAATAGACACTTTATTAGAAAATTGATATCAAATATGACACATCCCCATAAATTTTGACAATACAACTGCTATTAATATTTCTTATCATACAATTTCTCATTTCAGATCATAACATATTAATATAAGACATCACTTTTTGAGAGATCACTATTAAAAAGGTGATATAAATCTTGAGTTTACTGAGACTTTCCATCAACTAGCATACATTTTCCCCACACCCTAAGACTCTTAGAGAATGATATACATCATACATGAACTATGAATGATAAATCTATAAATACTATCCAATATTATCCCCTTAGAAAAATATATTTATCTATGATGTTTATCACTATAAATCTAATATGTCAAACTATTCTGTCAAACCAATCTGGTGAAACAGATATGGTCCAACCAATAATGTGAAACTGGTCCGATGAAACTGATCAGGTGAAACTGGACAGGTCAAACTGATTAGGTGAAACCAAACAAGTCAAACCAGTTAGGTGAAACTGATATGGTGAAATTGATCAGGCTAAACCGATCAGGTCATATCGAACAGGTCAAATTGATCAGCTGAAACTAATCTGTGAAACCAATCTATGAAACCATTTCACTAAGACCATTCAAATGAAACCGATCTTGTGAAGCTGATCAAGTAAAACTGATACCATTAGTGTGTAATTGATACAAAAAAAAACAATTAATATTAATATTTCTGTCTTAAATAAGATGAAATTGTTTTGTTTCTTTTATTTTTTTCTTTATTCTATTTTATATTCTTACAATTTACAATCCCAAAATGATAAATTTAATTTCATCTAATAATCTTCACTACCCCCACATCCTTTGAGCATTCAACCCATCAACACTATACCTCTCTACCAGCGACCTTTTGACTGCCTCATCATACCCAAACCTTCTGAATGGTGAGAACAAAGCATACAGTGGAAGGACTGAGTGAACCAACAATAGACAAGAATCAAAATGAAGAATCTAACAATGCATGATGTTCTATGGAACTGGGATTGGGAAGTTGTGTGGTTACTGCTGAGAAGTACATATTTGTGGAGAGACTATTGTTGAGCAAGTCTCTATTTCAGAGAGTGTTTGAATATAAATTGAGGATCTACTAGTTTTCCATAAATGAGAAACCATTATATCCTCAGATTGTTTCCAGTTATACCTTAACTTGAATGTATCATTGGAATGGGCTGAGGAGGCTACGATGGGTCTGTATTGAACAGAAAATAAAATAATTTTTCTTGAAAGTAATGGGCTGACTTCAGGGAGATGCTAAATGAGGGAATTTATGCTTATTACTGGGGTAACATTCCTCCAACCTCAGATATATTTTCATTTGTAAATACTCTTTAGTAATTTAATATAAATGAGGAATTGAGGAGAGATATATCCACACAATTGAATGCAGAGCCAACATACTTTTCATGTTTATTCAATATCAAATATTCCCAAGGAAGGGAGATTTTTCTTCTTTGATCTATTAGGAAGTGTTCCTGATTTATTTTTTGAACAATATAGTGATGGTGAACCTATGTAGTTACCTCTCAGTACGCATCACTAATATTATCAAAACATCTATGAAATCAACATGTTTATACAAACCTAGTATGATTTCGGTAATGCTGAAGAAGCTTGGTTATGTAGAGGATGGAGATAAATTAATCACTACCTATAATGTATTTTACCTACAAAATGAAATCTTCAAGAGGATGAATATTTTTTAACCCATGGAAAAGATGTTTGGTAGTAGATGAGGATAAAATAGATTTCAATTATATTTATTATCCTACCAGAAATAGGGAACATGTTGTTCTAGGTCTTAATCCCTAGGATGAGGTTTTTTATTCTAATGATGATGATATGCCTGAGCTACAAAGGGAAGAGGGATATTTTATTGATGAAAGGAGTGTCCTTGATATGGTTTAGATCCCTAAGGACATATATTATGGACCTTGCAGTCCACCTTTGGAGTTACCCTATCGAGAACCATTGTTGGGTGATGAATCTGAGGAATAGACCCAAGGTCTCTAGAGTTGATGGATATGTAATAAAAACATATGGTGATGTTGATGATGATGAGGTGGGGTATTATAATGTTGATCATGTTAGTGACTTCTTAAAATCTAGATAGGATGGAACCTGTTCTATTGAGGAATATGTACGTGTAGATGATGATTGGGCAGATAGACTAGAGGATGTTGATCCTAACAAACAAGATATTTCTATTCATGATGGTGAAGGAGATTATGGCGATGAATACATGCATGACTATCCTGATGTTGAGGCACAAGGAATCATTCAAGAGTTTAATGAAATTGTGGATAGAGTTCAAGAGGAAGTTATTGATGATCATATTGAACCGATGCTAAGATTGATGAAGTTCCTAGAGTAGATTGAGGGGATGTAGTTCAAGTAGAACCTAAAGTCCATATTTTTCAATTACCTCCAACTTTTTTTTTGTCAAGAGGGAAGGATGAAGAATAAGATGAAGAAGCTAATATTTTAACTGGTCCTCAAGGTAGAAGAGTCTGGGTCTATACTATGGATCCCAATGACTGGACATGTTATGGATTGAATAATAGAAATATAGGTTATATCTTATTCAGGTTAGGTTATAACTCAAATGAAAAAATTGTGGATTCTCATCTTCCTTCTCAACAAGCTGAAGTGAAATTGAATGCTCCAACTTCACCTATAGTACCTACTATTATTGAGCCTTTTGTACAACTAGTGCCCAGTGACTATGTCAACAAAGTTGATATAGAGCTTTTCAATGGTGATATATGTGAGCATGTGATGTCATCTATTAGTGTCAGAAATGGATCATCTACATCCATGGGTATTTTCGAAGTTGATGCTACTATGATTGCAATGATAATAATTCAGGAGAATCATCCTAAACTAATCACTACATCAGAGACCATCATTAGAAATAAACTCATCTAAGAGAATAAGTAATTAGTAGGAATCTCAAACCACTATTTTAAAGACCACACTAGGTGGAGTCATTTATGGTCTTAGGAATCTGGTTAAATATCTAATGATTGTATATTTTATGAATTTAATGGATGATATTAAAAAGATGATTTATGGTGACTCATGTTCTATAGTCAGCAGACATACTGCTGCTGATATAGAGTTCATTAGGACTATGGTGTTAGAATAACACAAGGGTATTCAAAGTCACTCGGATAAATATACTCTTTCCAAAGTGCATAGAAACCATGACCTTGTATATAAATTTATGATACAGTTTACCAACGAATCCTCTACTGATCAGAAATATATTAGAGAGAAGGTGGACAAGTATTTTTTTCAAAATCAATACCATGTATTATTTGATTAAAAGCCTTAAGTACTGCCTGATAATCTCAAAATCCCTCAAGTGAAAAAATCCTTCAAGAGCAAAGTGGGTTATTTTAAGGATTTGAATCCTAATTTTTTATGGTTTATAGAGAACAAGAAGGATTTAGAAAAGGGAATGCAGTATGGGGTGAAATAATCAATGATTTTATCATGCTTTTGAATCCATACCTGCATGTCCAAGATGATGAAATAGTGTTCCCTACTCCTACTTCCATTGGACCTAGTTCTCTACCATCTTCTCAGATGACAGTACGTCAAGAATTATCTCACATTTTCCTAGGGATTTAGGAGTATCCTTATATTCATGTTCAATCAGAAATTAAACCAAGCCATGAAAAAAATGTTCTTACTGGTGTTTCTTTACCTAGTGTATCTATTAGATCACCACTTCATACAACAACAACACCCTCTAATACACCTCATTTGGACCCTTCAGCCAAAGTGAAATCACCTCAAAAGAAAAATTCTAAGCTGTGGATTGTTTATTTGATTGGTCTTTGTACATTGTTTTTATTGATTTCACTATGTATTCTTGAATGAAAATCCTTTTTTCCTTCATTGTGTTTCCACTTTTCCGTGTGTTATTTTTCTATTTAGATTTTTCCAATCCCAAAAGGGGATAATGATATGGATGGAATATAGTATTAATATAGCGGGGGTCACTATGGGATATGAATGATGGAATGTACTTAGCAATATATATATATATATATCACCTCTAATATAAATAACTCAGACTGTTTAATACAAAGGGGGAGCATGACCATGATCTGATATATAGGAACATTGTATATCTTTCATCTAATACAATAATTTTTGGGGAGCTATAAAAGTAAATACCTTAGTTATATTGAAAATTAAAATTCACCATCGGTATTCTATGTCAAGTAATTTTTATTCCATAACATTTTGTATAACTCATTAATGCCATGATTTGTGATTATGAAAATGGGGGATATTGTTGGACCATTTGTGATATAATTGTTTTCATAATCGCGAATGATTCCAATCTAGAAATCCTATTAATTCATATTTTAAGTTATAACATAAGTTAATCATGTCATTGAATATTTATACGTGAATAAATTATGTCACGTTGTATAATACATTTCAATGAGTCAATATATTATGTATATTTATATTTAAATATATTTACAAGTGTATATTTACATGTATTCATGAATTTCACATAATCTGATACTCTTATGTATAAGATAGACACTTTGTAAATTTTTCGATGATCCTGACACTGATATCTCAAAGGAGTCACCAATGGATGACTTACCGATGAGGACTCACTGATCGAGAAAGTCACTAATCAAAGAAGTCACCGATCAAAGATGACACTGATGTCAGACTCACGAATATAAAAAATGTCATATTTATAGTTATAGAGACTCACCATTGGATGAAGCACTAATGGGAAACACACCAAGAAGTGTTTCACGATGGTGACTCACCGATGTTCGTACAAACCAATAGTTCAAATGACGGACCTATGCTAACAGAAAGATGCTAACAAAAAGATGCTGACATACTGATGCTGATAAATAGATGATGACAGACCAACACTGATAGACCAATGCTAAAAGACCGATGCTAACAGAAATATGGGGCCAAACCAATACCAATGACCCACTGATAATTATGAATCCCCGATATCCATAAAAAGTGTTTTTAATTTATTATATCAAAATTATATCTAACGGTCATATTTAGACAAATTAATGTCTCTAACATTATTTATGATGTTTTGAGGACATTTAGTAGATAGTATGAGGTACATTCACATGGGGAGATTTTAGTGTCTTCTAATACATGAAGTATAAAAGAATTACATGTTGGATCAATCAAAGAGAGATTGACATAGAAAATATACCACACCAAAACTCCTGCAACTATCGAAAAAAAGATCCAAAACAAAATAACTAAAAGGAAGAGAATACGGGGAGATCAAGAAGTGAATCAAAACCTGCTAACATGCCCTGAACATTATTTTAACTAGAGAATATACATTTTACATCACGGAAGCTAGACCTCAGAGGATACGACACTCTGTTTTGAATTCAACTTATAGATAAATACTAAAATTTCAACTCCACTACATTAAATGAGTCCAGAGATTAACTTCATAACAAAAAACTACTTCTAAACCATTATATACATCCTTATCATTATTGGGATCTTTTATTTACATTTCGGAGTAGTGTTTGTATCTGTCTGTAACACACACTTACTCATGTGCACAACTAGAGGATACCTGATATCCTTAAACTCACACTCAATTAATCCTTTTGTATCCCATTTAGAACTGTGGAAGAGGTCTTGTGTGACCTATTTGTTTTTTCATGAATAATAGTGGTAGACGTAAACTGTGACCTAGATAGTGTTGAATGCTATTGTGATCCCTGATCTAGGGTGTGGATCAAACTATTTATTTATTTATACTACATGGTGTCAGGTGATCACCAAGTGGAAGATACTACGTCTCACCTTTAGACTGAAAATATTGTTTTTATATAATGTTTCTTTAACTATTAGTTTTTAATATTTTTTTCACACATATCATAAAACTAAATTGAACAATAAAAGTTTGTTTAGAATGTTCTTATAGCTATTTTTAACTAGTACATTAGATTTAAAAGTTGTATTAACCATTTAGATTATTACAACTGAGAACTAATAAATCTCTTGAGAAATTAATTGAATATTAAGGACTCATATAAATTCACTAAAATTGAATTAGATTTTATTTTTTTATGGGGGAAATTTTCTATGAACTAATTTCCAATAGAATTTTTTATAGATACTAAATTCACCCACCCACTTGACTAATCTATTCCAATCAACACATTTGAGATGGTATGAATTGATGAATACCTCTATTTTGGTTTGGATATGATAAAGACTTATTGAAAACTAAAAACTAGGAAACAGTTGGAATTAGTTAGAAATGTTTGACTTTACCTTGTATGATTGATAATTTTTCGAAGCACGTGTTAGCCTGAGTATATACTGTTAACATGGATAAGAATACTAGTACATTGCCTAATTGGAAATATATTCACGATAAATTTTTTTCTAAAAATATAATGACATAGATTTTCATAATGGGTTCCCTGATTGGGGTATAGATTTTTCATGAGGGGTTCCCCTATTGAGGTGTATTTGTGTGTGGAAACCTACCTATATTTGAGGTATTTATTGAGATGTGTGAGGACCAAATTAAATGAAAAACATGCATACCATGGAGATTTCAAACATTGTGATTTTTGATGATTTCAAACATTATTATACATGTCGTTGATTATTTGAAATGTTTTGTTCATAAAAATTATTTTACATTTTTGTTTATATAAAATATTTATTTAATTCAGTTTTGATATATCATCCAACTAATATATATGTAATATACTGTTTTGGTTTAATATATTTGAGTGAAATACAATGAAATGTTTTTTAAAATTAAATTAATAGTTTCTTTAATTATTATTATATTGATTGTGAAACATATGGTGATAACATACTTATCATTATAGCACACACCATACCAATGAATGTGGTTATTTTTATAATTTCTTAATCGAGGTCCAATAAATGGGAATGAACGACATGGAGGTGGTGTATGTTATTGATTCTTGGTAAAAAATAATATTTACGGTGACATGTTAATCTTTTATCTACTTTTTGGATAGACATTTTTTTAAAATTTTCTCGGTTATAAATTTTAGCTTTCTTTTGGGATGTTTTATTATCTTACTGATTAATTTGATATATTGTTGTATCTAGTAATTCTTCTTTTTTAGTATTGGGAATAAATATTGTATATTTCGACTTTTATTATTTTTTTGCCGATTTTTCCCTCTATTATCCATCAAGATGTTAGGTGCATGTTTCCTTCCAATGTGGATCGGGACCTCCCTTTGTGATCTATCAAATCCATCTTAGGTATCAATGTACCATGGTATCCATGTAGTTTTTTGAAAAAATTATTTTGGATTTGTAGTTTAAGCATCATTCTTGGATTTTATTATGTGGGTTAGGATGTATTGTAAGTATTTAAGATGTAGTTTTTAGGGATTTCCTAGCTTTCCCTCGCTATAAAGATACATAATTCACCATGAATATTTTTGAAAAGTTTTTTTGATGATTTGTTGATCTGATTCTTTTTTTAGTACTTTTATTCTATGTTCAATTAAATCCAAATATTAATTTTATGTCGAATATAATTCAAATTTCTATATCATTATTTAGTATATTCGTTATGATACCTTTTGTTTTGTATATTGATTCCATATAGAATCATTCCATTGAGAGGGAATGTGAATAGGTCCTACGAGGAAGTTGTGTTTGAACAAGTATAAGCAAACCCACTAGTAGACCATAATCTTATTGGGATGTTGGTGTGGGTTTTCCAAACACTATGAAAAGTATACGATCATGTTCATGTTTAAACTCTGATAGTTGAACCTCCATGGGATGAATCTAGTGACTATGATCAATTGATTAATTATCAAAATCATCCTAAAATCTAAGGCTCTAACATTCCCCAAGAGGCTGAGGACTAGTTAAGAACTAGTTGAGGACTATCTAGATTCTATTTGAATTCAGAGAAATGCATGAAGCTATTAAGGTTAAACGTGCTGCCATTATAATTTAAGGAACAAGATGGTGATGGTAGGATTTGTTGGTGATTTTAAAGACTCATGAGGTTTTGGAATGTATAGCTTTTTTATTTTAATTCCAAGATTAGTTCTATTTATAATCTACAGTCTTAGATAAATTGATATAATTTTTAAAACTCAAGTATGATGAAGTGATTTTTATTAAGTTCATAAAAACATTTTTCTAAGATTATTTTATTTCCTATTGATGTGGTATCCAATGTTATATTGAATACATGGATATTTGAGATGGTTATTAAACTTGGAACATAATATCAAATTTTCTTACAAAATATGGATTCTTACATTGATGTTTTTGATTGGTCACTGATAGATTGGATTGACCAGGATGGTAGGTTAGGGTTAACAACTCTTTCTTTTTCTCCCAAAAGTAGACATGTGATCAATTTTAATTGAAATAGAATGTCTGAAAAATTTTATGGTGGTTCTAGATATCAACATTCTTCTAGACCTCCTACTGTTATTGGGAGAGGGCTATTGAATTTGTTTTATGGTGGCATGGTTTGGAATTAGATATGTGAGTGTATTGAGTCACCAAAGTTTTTTAGTTCATGTTGTTAGTTAAAGCCCCTATATAAGTTATTTCATCATTGTTATGATTCACCCAATGGAATGGGATCATGATTTTTAATGGAACTAAGATTTGATCAAATTATTAATTATCATTTGGGTTCTAGACAATAGTATCCATAAATAAGCTTCTTCACATAATGGAAGAGTCTTTATAGGAAGACGATACAGGTCTAGTGACTATGAGAGGTAACATTACTATAGATTTACCTTTATTGATATAAATAATAGATACTAACATGCCTCAATAATTTATATATACTAATATTGTGAAACAGCTAAATCATCCCAAATGAAATATCTCTTTTTTAAAGGATATTACAATTCCCTCAGAATGACGAGAGTGTAGAGTCCTTGATGTCATGCTTGTGTTTTCTCTTTATCAATGTTGTGTTTACCCAGAAATTTCTATTTCTTGACATGAATCCACTTGAAATAATCTTTCATATGGATTGGATAATTAACAATAATTCATGAAATGGCATTTAACTTCAATGTCACTCCTTTACACTACCTGATGTGGTGTGCTGAATCTTTTAGGGGGAAATGAACCTTAGGTCTAGTAGAGTCAGGCCATATTTTTATAATTTATATTGGGGTATATAAGTGTTTTATTTTGAATTAGATCATGATTATTTGAGTGATTTTCCTTTTCATGTTCTTATACAGTGTCCGGATTCATTTCCCTATGATTTATCAATTCCACCACCAATAAGATTTGTAGAGTTTTTTATTTATTGAGTTCATGGTATTCAGCTGGTATCAATTATTATTTACCATATTGAACTAGAAGAAAAGAATGTTATTAAGACTTGGTCAGATGGCATGTCACATAAAGGATTTATATGCCTGATTGTGTAACATTAGGTGGTGCCTTTTCTATTTCTGATGAAAGCTGAGATAACACATATACTCTTTTTTCACATCTGTACTATTTTAGTGGTATTTTTCCCATTCATTTTAGTCTTTTTAATATTATGTTTGATTCCTGAATGTTTTTTGAGAAAATTGAGTTTTGGGACCATGTTTTAATAGACACATGGTTTGTATATGGTTAGTATAAACCATGCACTAGTCCATAAGAGATCATACACCCTAGACCATGGCGTTGTCCATGGTGCAGAACCCATATAGACACATGATGCAAACCATTTACCTATACCGGTGGGTTTATCTGAGGTGAATGATTTCACACATAGGAGTATGACCTACCCTATGAGATCATGAAATATCCATTTCCTTTAGAAGGAAGTACCATGTGTATTATAGATGTTTTGGAAAAATATGATGATTAACAGTGCGACCTAACCCAAAATTTATAAATATAAGATTTCATAAACACCACTTTCTTGATTTTAACAAAAATACACCCCTAATTCAAATCATTTGGGACTTCCAACCCTAGTAACCTCTCTATATTCTTGTGTATCTCTTGGATCATCAAAACATAGGAGTTCATGGCGTGGAATCTCAAAAAAACATCAATTATTCTCCTCTATTCCTATAATCTGTCCTTCTTCTTCGTAGCTTCTTCCTTATTCCTTCTCTTTTTATTTATCTATATATGGTCAGACCTAATGATTGTTCCATATTAGATTAATTATTTAAATAATTATGTTTATTGTATGCTCGTGGAAAAAATGGTTCTCCATGTGTTTCATTTTTTGGTTTCCAACCATTTTCCAAAACATTCCAAGATAGTTATCAGTGGTTCCATGTGTTAACATTATTAGATGATTTTGGAATACCTTCCATGAATTATAAATGAGTTATATGAATTGTGTGGGTGGTGTGATATATATTTTTCAATTTATTATTGCGTGCGATTGGGACCTAAATGGTGTTTTTCTATGAAAAATGGTGGTTCATCTTGTGTTTTTTCATTTTGTGTGTGTGCAAGTGTGTGTGGTGGTTCACATGAAATAAGAGTTGTAATTGAGCCTAAATAAAATCGTTGATAACTAGGTTGGGTCAACATGGTCTTGTATATTACGTAGGTTGGTAGGAATGAAGGTAGGTTTCCCCAATTAGGTATTATGCTACAACACTAACTAACAATCTATGATGAATGACGACCACTAGAAAATTGAATGTGACTCCTCCCTATTGTCTCATGAATAAGGGAATTTTGGGTAGTGGTTTTTATACCATATCTCCATGTTAGGATGATCATACGTCCCCTAAAACCCTACTACCTTATTAATTACTTGTGATTCTCATTTGATGTTATGCTTATTGATCTGTTTGTTGTTATATTTAGTTTATCATTCAATTACATTCAAGTTTTGTACAAAATTGTTTTTTCCAAAAGTGTTTTATTTATATTCTATAATTTTAATCTAAGACTAGAAAGTAAATTTTTGTTATAATTTTATAACATGTAGTAAAATTTTGGTAGAATCTTATTGTGAATTGGATCACACCCTATATACACCAATGGGTGTTTATTGACCTTGTTATGGTTTACCAGGGTAAAGAATAAATGCTCTATGGTGGTGATGTTGGATCCAATTTCTGGTGGCTACTATATTGTGTTGGAACCAAAGCCATTCATATTTAGAAATGAAGTCTGTTTTTTTAATCCACACTGGGTGGATCAAGGAGTATGCCGGGAAAGTTATTTTATAGTATAAGATTTTACATTGTTTAAGGTGTTGTCTATTTTCAGTGTTTTTCAAATTTTCAGTATCAAAATTAGGTGGAAGGAACATTATACATGAAAATGGGTTTTTATGAATTAAATCATATCAAATACAATAATGGAATGAGTTTCATGATGTATTGGTTTCAATAAGGTTGAGATTTCCAAGGATGGGGAGCTTCAATAGTAAGAATCTTTAATGGCAAGACAAGATAATAGTAAATCATTATGACCACGTGAATTTTTTTGAATTCATCATTGAATGATGGTAAATCTGAGATACTACATGAATGTTTGAGAATAAGAAAAATTTCACTATAGCTTCAAGAATTAATAATCTTCATGAACATGAATTTTTAGCTTCGTAAAAAATATTTTGGGAGCTAGGAATCATTGTGAGAGGAATAAAATATAAATAGGCAGCTACCCCCAACTCATTTTACACGAATAGTATTATTGAATTTTATAAATCATTATTAATATTTCAAGGATAGGTGAATCAGAAATAAATTATTCATTTTGAGCCCGACCATTATGAAATGATTGTTTTATTCTTGACTAATAATTAGGAATTTTATAAAAATGGCTTTGATTATGACTGGTTATTCTAGGATGACGTAGTGTTCTGCAAATGGAGTTTTCTTCATGATGGTAGTTAACATCATTTATGTGCCTCAGTTTGAAATATGGAATTTCATTGAAATATAAAGGGGTTTCATTAAGGCTAGAAGATTTACAAACAGTATTATTGAACATCATGTTTATGGGAATAATGTTTTCAAGAGAATCATATCAAGACTATGATTTAAGAATATTATCATTTTAGCATCAGAAAATACATAAAAAATCAACTGATATGACTCTAATGTATTTAAAATGATTAATACATTACCCATTGTAGAGGTATAATGGGAGTCTACGAATGTGTTATATGGGTGCTAGTGTGCTTTCCTAGAAATTCCTATAAATATAGTGTTCCTAGAAAACAATGATTGTGTCTGACCATATGTAATTCAAAACTATTGAATTCTTGTGGATTAATGTTTGATGAAAACAATATCAATATAAATTCCTTAGTCTATCCCTTAGTGGTTAACCATTTTCATATGTTGTTTTGTCTATTTTCATGTCAATGTTTGATTACTACACAATTCAATCAAAATGTTTTAACATATTCCTACCAATATTGGAAATAGATATGTCACTTTAAAAAGAAAATGTTAACACCCTGATTAATCCCTCCCCTTTTAGGGTGTTTTAGGGACCTATAAGTCATATTTGAGAATATAGGTTATTGGAGTTAAATCTATCATCTATTTTTTTTCTCGGAGATTTCAATGAATTATATCGAAGCTCATCTCTTTGACTATAGAAAAATATATATTTTCAAGAAGATTAAGATATATCATTTGAGATCACATGGGATGTATGTTATTTTTCTAATATATATGGGATATTGATCACTAATTTGATAGGTCATTTCAAGACTGTAACAAATAAGAAAACGGATTATGCAGACAGAAATGAACAAAATGAACATACTAGAACTAAATCTGATCGGATTCTTTTTATGGTGATGAGTTTCAATTTTTCTATGTTTCTTTTGGAAAATTTGAATATATATAAGAAGGTGAAAACAATGTGAAGGTGACTAAACTCATACTATTTCATAATAGATTTGATGATCAGAAAATGAATCTTGATGAAAATGTAGATATATTTTTTACAAAAATTACTATAGCTGATGGAGAAATTAAAATACATGAAGAATAAATTAAAGATATTGATATGATAAAGAAAATTTTGAGAAGGATTCCCCCACTTTAAATTCCAAAAGTTTAATCACTTAAGGAAATATATCTATATATACATTATCTAGATGATATGTTAAGCAGTCTTGTGGTTTATGAAATGAGTTCAAACTAGAAGTTGGAACATCTCTAGTAAGAAAATAAATGATATTCAATTCCATGAAAAAATTGAAATTTTAATATACAAATTTTATGATGATAATTGAAAAAATTAAATTTATTTTCATTTTTTGATGAAATTCAAGAGATGTAAACAAATATTTGAACGAATGCTTCTTCTATATGTTCATTATGGTGTAGATTTGGGCACATTGCCTCTTGGATATCAATGATGCTCAATTTGGAAGAAATTGGTGAATGAAATAGGAATAATCCATAAGAAATATTCCCCAAAAATGGATAAATCAAATCCTGAATGAAATTACAGATAAAAACATTTTTATGTAAATAATAATGAGACGATGGTGATTTTTTGGTAGATAAAGAACCCGAGTTTAAATTTGAAACATAATAATTTAGGATGGATATTGTTCAAAAGATATATCCTTGAAAATATAAATATGATCAGTTTATAAGTGTTTTTTATCTCAAGTTGTATCTTGGATTTTCTTTTGATAAGCATTGAAATCAATGAAATTTTAACCAAAATATGAGATCCATTATAGAAAACTCATTAAAGAATGATTATTGACTTGATGTAGAAATTGATCGACTAAAAAATGGGTAAGATATACAATTAACAACTCTTGAATTCTTGGTTGAATTAGTTGAATTTATGATTAGGATTGAAGATATGAAAAATTTAATTAATGAACATACATCCATAATGGAAAATAAGTCTAATAAAATTGAGGGACTTGATGAATAAATGGTTAATCAGAGTAGTAATCTAGAAACTAAATAAACTTTTTGGGAAACAATGAAAAAATTATAGTCTATAATATTATCAAAATTAGAGCTATTAGAAAGTGTAAAATGTGGTTATGATGGAGTAGAGAATTCCATTAATGATTATATATCCACACGTTTGGTAAAATGTGGAATTAGTTGTGATGTTAAAACATCAAAGGCTGGAAATAAGATGAAACAAAATAAAGGAAATTATAATGATTCAGATATCACAATGGTACATGGAGATGTAACATAGACAATTCAAAAAAATATTAAACTGAGATAAAAATTGGCATCATGTATATAGAGATGATCCCCAGTTAAATTATTTTAAAAAATATTTTTATATGAGTACGAATGAATGTGAGATGGATTTTTCTGTTATGAAATGTTAATTCGATGGAATTTTAGGACATACAAAGTCGTATTGTTAAGAGGAAAGGAAATATATATATGGGAAAAAACTTTTTATTCAATAAAGGAGATTGTGACATATTTTTCATCATATAGATGAAATTATTTCTATATTTATCACTGTTATAACTATGTACATAAGTGTGTTCATTACTAGAAGAGGAAAGATGAAAACATTACATATAGAACTCGTGGAAATGTTAGTACCCTCCATCCAATCAAAGTAATCTCATGAATATGTATTCAAAGAGGAATATTAATATGTGTATGAAGAACAAGTGAATATTGGTCTTTAGAAACCACATAATCATGTATCTCATTGAAGTAAAAGAAGTAAATTGAAAAATCTGACCATATAGAAGTAACTCTCAATGATACAAATAAAAGTTTCACATGGATTCTTGACAGTATATTCTCATCCCACGTAATAGAAAATGTATATTTATTGAATAATTTTAAGAAAAATGATAATGTAATAGTGAGATATGGAATTGCTGGTTCATTAAAGATCAATGGAAGTGGATGTATATAACTGGAATATGACGAGATAAGGAAAACTAAAGTTATATATGAGTGTTGATTGTGTCACAATATCTAGAGTGTTATTAAAATCTATTAATCATAACTGATAGTGAAATTTAATCAAAAGGAGTTCCATATCAAAGGAAATATGGGTAATTATGAAATGAAAGATGCATAACATATGTAAATTTATACATGGTTAACAGTATATAAAAAATTTGTTACTTAAGAGCTGAAGAAGAAAACAACATGTGGCACTATAGGCCAGGACACAATAATGAAAATAGAATGGAATAGATATATAATATTAATATAGTTATTGGAATTTCTAATCTGAAGCATGCTTAAGAAAAGACATGTGACGTATAAATGTAATGAAAGATGGTCGGGAGATTATATCTGCTGAAGACCAAAATGGAATGTAATATTCTTGATCATTCCCACATAGATTTATTCAGTTCAATAAATTTTTCTAGAACATATAAGGAGTGGCAATTCTTTATTTTTGTTGATGATTATAGTATAATGGATGGGGTAATGATTACATAGGGTAAACAACAAGTTACTGATGGCATGAAAATTTATTATCGAATAACTGAGAATAGAATAGGCCACACAATTATTGTTCTAAGATATAAAAATGGAATACAATTTATATCCATTGAATTAAAAAATTACCTTAAAACATGGAACAAATCATGAGGTGGTTGTAGTGAGAGCCCCACCATAGAATGGATTTTTTGAACATAAAAATCAATATGTGAATACTATAGCTATAACTATAATGATTGAGAGTTTTATTTCACATCATATATAAAAATAGGATACTCAAGTAGTGGTGTACACTCAAAATCAAACAACACTTTTTATGGGAGAAACCAAGACATGATATGAGTTATGGTATAGAAGGAATCCCTCAATGAAGTATTTTTTTGCATTTGGAAGTAAATGTTTCCTCTAAAATAGAGTAGAATATCATGTAAAATATGGTGATGATACATATTATGGAATATTTATTGGATATTGAGTGATGGATAAAGCCTAAAATTTTTATAATAATTGTCTTGCAAGAATTATAGAAATCCGTAATGATAAGACAGTTGAATATAATACCACAAATACCATGGGAATCTCATATGATGATATGGTAGAAGATAAAGAAGAATGTGGAAAATCGATAAATTCAAACTTATAAATAGTGGAAGGATTAATGAAATTAGTTCTCAAAAAATGATATTAATTTAGAAGAAGAATCTTAAGGGAAAAAAATGGCCAACAAAACATCATCAAAACCTCAAAGGATAAATATAAGATATGAAATTTATCAATACAACATCAATGGAGATTGGGCCACACCCACACATAAATAGAGGATTAGTAATGGAGTGAATTATACCAACATGTCAATTGTGTAACCAACATAGTTTAAAGATGTATCAATTAATATATCATTAGATATGGAATGATTGAAGAACAAGATCAAATTGAAAACATTCGGATATGTGATCATGCTAAGAGGCCTAAAAATCAATATGATATTGGATGAAAGTGGATCTATGATACAAATATGACGAGTTAAGAAATGTGATTATAAAAAAGGAATCCTTAATGTGTAAAGTCTACACACATATTGAAGTCGTTGAAATTTAAAAAATGTTTTCTGTAATAGCTGGACTATATTCGATCAGGGAATTACTTACCCTATAAATTTATAGAGAGTAAAAATATTATCATATGGGTGTCAAAATGGAATTTATAAATAGAGTTCTTGATGAAAAATTCAACATTGACCAACCAGTGGGATTTCTACTAGGAAATTAATAGACTAACATTTTTAGAATAAAGGAGGCTATCTATTGTCTAATGTAGTCACAATGAGTGGGGTATTCTCAAATCGTTGCTTATCTCAATAAACTTAAGTTTAAAATTTTATTTCAACCGTAATATATATTTGAAAAAATTATATAAATATCACTTTATGGTTATTGTGTATGTGGATGATATTTTTTTTGTGGAAGTATGAAGGTATCAGTAGAAAATTTTATAATGACATGAAATCATTATTTTAAATTTCCTTTATTGGTTAACACACATAATTCTTGGGGATATATTTGATTTTGAATAAGGATTACACCTTCATTTCTGAGTAAAAATATATAACATAGTTTTTGAAGGAATTTGACATCTATTACTCCAAACTGAGGATGATGTTGATTTTTTTATAAAACATGGATATAATAGGGATATGTCAAATGTGGATCCCACCAAATAGATGAGAATAATTTGTATCTTACTATACATGACTATAACACATCCATATATCATATTTAAATATTATTAGTTTTCCTCATTCAATGTATTCTAAGGTAAATTCATTTGGAAGCAGTTAAATATATCCTAAATTATATTCATGGTACATTAAATTTTTTCTAATACATTGTAGTTAGATGATATAAAATATATCAGTATTCTATGATTATTATTGAACTAGAGATGTGGTGGTACATTCAAGGTAAAATAAATTTTGTCTAATACTTTATAGTTAAATGATATAAATATATATTAGTATTCTATAATTATTATTGAACTATATATGTAGTGGTATATTCATTATCTGAAACAAATCATTAAGATAGGTGACATCGAAGTAGGAAATCACTTCTCTTTGTATGACTGAAGAAGTGCGTATATCTATTTATAAGGCCTGCACTCAGAAATTCTAGATGAAGAAAAACTAAATGATATTTCTGATAATGATAAACAACCAATGGTGACTCACTCTGATATTAATAGAACGATCGATAATACAAAGAACCAAGTTTATCAATCTTATACCAAGAATATTTAGATAATATATCACTTCATCAATGAAAAATTTAAACATTGATTGATTATAATGGTGAATTTTGGAATTGATGATCATGTGGATCAAATTCTAACTAAGACTATGGCTACACTAATATATGAGGAACATAGGTTGAACCTCGGTGTTCAGCCACCTCCCAGTGCATGATGAGGTTAACGTTCATCCCCTCCCTCAATTTTTTTAACCGTTTTAATATGTTTTTTATGTGATGATGGTTTATTGAGGAGAAACGGTCAAGGGGAGTTTTTAAGCTCTAAAAGTACATATTTTTATTTTCATGGTTTATATAAAAATCGTATGAATGTATAAAATCAATTTTTTAAAGGTTCACTATTTTTAGGATTTTGACAAACCATGAAATGCTTCAATGACACAATGATAATTATGTGTTATAAATAAAATTTTCAAATTTCATATATATTAGCTTTGAAATCGTTATGAATTCCAAAAGATGATTCTTCCCCTCTTTTTGTCTATACTAATATATTCTCTCGTAGACATTGAATGTTCGATGAGTTGTCTCTATCATTATATGTTTGTGTTCAATACTGTTGTTTTATTGAATTTATATTGAAGATTTCCAATAAACCTAAAGTGTTATATTGTGGAACCAAGGCCTTTAATATATGTAATTGATTCTGGCCTCTTTTTATAATCAATTCATCATGAGTTGATCAGGTAGTTTGAAAGCCAAGTAATGTTATATTATATGATGTCTACAATGTTGAAGGTGGTGTCTTTTCCCAATGTTTGTTAGGTTTTGGGTTTCAAAATCAGGAGTAAGGAACAAGCTTCATAGAAATTAGTCTTTCTTGATTGACGTGTCCCAAATATGGTAAATGTATAGGTTTCTAAATACTGTTTTTCACAATGATTTATATTCATGAAGAAGAATAGCTTTGAGAATATGAATCATGAATGGTGTGATGAGATGAAGGTATATCATTAGGACTGTGAGAAGTTTCTTGAATTTTTAATATCATAATGATAAATCTATATAACTATGAGAATGTTTTAAACTGATGATAATTTCCCTAGACATTTTTAAATGAAAGATCCTCACCAACATGAATTTTATGCTTCATTAAAAATCTTATGAGGGCATGGAATCATCCCAAAATTCTGGGCCAATAAATTGGTGTCATCCTCCACTTTATTTGACATGAAATGAATTAGAGAAAAGGATTAATCATTCCAATATCATGAAGGATAAGATCTTCAGAAATCAGGTATTCATTATATACCTAGGCATTATGAATATATTGTCTTATTGTTGACTAATGTTTCAATATTTTATAAATACTAGTTTCACAATGATAGGTTATTCCACGAGGAATTAGTATCTCATTATGGGGGGTTTCTACATGAAGGAAGTCAAAATTGTAATGAATCTTCCAGAAATATCTTCACTAATGTTCATTTTTTTGATAGTTCTAATTTCATTTAAACATAATTGAGGGTTTTCATATCTAGGATCTTCATGAACAACCGTGTTGAGCATAATGTTTAAGTGAATAGGTCAATCAAGTGCTTCAAGTCATGATTGTGGTTCATGTATAGAATTGTGAATGTTATTGAAGAATATATAAATTACCAAATACAGAAAAAACTTTTATGTCATTAATTTGACTAAGACATCACCCACTGTAGTGAGCTAGGTGGATTCAATGGAAGACTTTCTAGGCTGGTATTGTTCTTTCTATAAAATCATGTAATGTTTATGTTTTTGGAATATAGTTATTGTGACTGAACATCTATATACCAAACTAGTGATGTATTGTGTATTTAGGTATAATCGACACACATATGGTGTAAGATCCATTTATTATCCCATAGTGGTTAAACAAATAAAACATCTATTTTATTTCTCAACATATAATTGATTGATTACCTCAAAATTAAATTAGAGAAGATTCATAAGTTCTCTCCAACATGAGAATAATACATATCACATTAAAAATAAAATGTTGACACCAATGTTTACCCATCCCCTCTTTGGGTGTTCTAAGGTCTTATATCATCACATTTATTATGATGGTGGCATGGGGTGTTGACCTTCATTCCATATGGCAGTTTTTGAGTGTCTAGTTGTTTCCCCTTCCTATTTTGGTATTTTTGTTTAATGTAAAAATTTAAATATTATATTTTAGGATAGTTTCATTTGTTTTGGTTAGAGTAATTTTATATGGTGTGATTTTTTATTATTTTGGTTGTTTATGGTTAATTATTTTGGATAAAATCTTGCCCGAAAGAGATTTTTTGTGACCAAGAATTGGTCCCAAGTTCATGAGGATCAGTAACACCATTCTTGTATTATCATGGGACCAATTGGGGGTAGGGTTAGATAAAATCAATTGGATGGTTTTATGAAAATTTGGAATCATATGAGGTTTCAGAGGATTCTGCATAGACATGAGGTAGGATTGTCTAGTCATGTGGTTTTGGTTGTGAGTGGGGAGTATAGACAACACATCTTTTGACAAGATGTAGGTCTTTGTGGGATGTTGTTATTTATATTGATTCATCCTAAATGTCAAATGTATATCCTACAGACTATACATGGACACTAAGAGGTGTTAGAGTGGTTTGACTTGTGATCATGCATGTAGTGGTGGTAGTTTCGATTTTGAATTATAATGATTCTTTAGAGTTGTTATCACTAAAAGATTTATAGATATTGAATTGATGGTTTCATTTTGTTTGTTTCTAGTTGTAGAATTATTCCTCCCTATAGACATCCTATAAAATCACAGGATGTGTATGAAGAGAATTCACCTTCACCCATTTCTCAGTGGCAAGTAGATGTAGTGGTTCGACCAATCCAATCATTCGGCAAGGAAGGGAGCTCCGATCTTGCTCATATTAGGGTATCAAAACTATTTCCTTTGAAGTGATAGGTACATGATTTTATCTATAATAAACCTTCTTTTCTTTGGGTACCACAGATCCATGTGTAGCTATGTATTTTATTGAGAATATATGACAAATATATGTGTTTCACATTACTTAAGGAGAAACTAATGTTGAATGTTCTTTGTTCTAGTTAGACGGTCACAGTTGGTGGGGGTGTGACTCAGTGGTTCCGGATAGGAAGACTAAGAATATGGGTAGGGAGGGATTAAATGTCATATATAATGATAATAATTACATTACTACCATTTTCCTTTTCAATGGCATGGGTGTTGCTAGATCTATACTAGGGTGATTAGATCATGTTGGTGTACACCAATCATTTCACTATGATAGTTTCATTCAAAGTTGCGGTTGTTTCTAATGAGAATCTAAAGGATCAATGGTTTTTTTGAGTTTATGGAAATATTTATAATTTTAGTTATTTATTTTTATATTGAAGATGTATGCTGAAGTGGTTGATCAAGTACCAATTGTGGAGATACAGGTTTTCAGAATGACTGGTTTCGATAGGGTCATTTCAGTAGTAGTTCAATGCAGTGGATTCCTACCTAAAAAGAAGATGAGGAGATAAATAAAGGACGACAATAATGGGTGTAGCTCAGTTCTTTCTCTCTTAACACATTTTTCTATGATTTCATTTGTTTTATTATTTCTATGTCATCATTATTAAAAGACAGGGAATGTGCAGTCAGCATGCCCAGCCCCACCTAAAACTTTCCATAGATGTGGACAGATGGGGTACTTTCAGTGGTTTTTAATATCTAAACATCCATATCATGGAGGTATGACTTCAAAAACCACCAGGGGAACTAAATCCCAATCCTAAATATCTTTGAAAGTGTGCTCTTATTGTGGTGGACATTCCAAGATGGAAAAATATACTTCTGGGAAGAGTCAGCTTAAGTCTGAGAAGTGGGCAACAATCATTTTCAATATCAGTCAAATAATTGGGATAATTATTCTATAGAATTATTTCTATTGGAATCAGATGTAGTATCTACTATGGTTGGAGGTATGATTCATATTTCATGATCCATATTCTTTCCCTATATGATAATGTTTTTTATAACAATTTTTTTGAACATCATGCAGAGTTGTTTAAATTGATAACTAAGATCATGCCATAGACTATAGATTTAGTAACACCCATTGATATGAAGAAATATAATGGTTTAGGTTCCTATATTGGTCACTCAGTATGTCATGGTTTGAGATTTAATGGGATCTCTAGGTTGATGAAATGATCCTCTTCGACGTGATCATCAGTATGCATTGGATGGTGTGTTTATAGGAAACATGGATTTCTATTGATGGATAGTGATATTTGTGGTAACTAATGACATAATGTAGGTATTTTATGGAGTGTTTGATCCTAAGTCAGTATGTTTAGGATCTCCACTTATAGAATTAGGTATTCATGTTTTTCTAATATAATCACTGTTGTTGGAGGATGATGGTAATGGTCCTGAGGGTGGATTTCCCCTTGTGGTGGATGAGTTCTTAGAGGTGTCTCTAGTTGACATCTCAGTGTAACATGTAGTGTTTGATGTATAGTTCACAATCCATTTGTAATCGAGGACATAGCCTATATATATTCCCCCATAATACATGTCCATCATTTATTTTAGGGAATTAAATATATGGTTGGATGATTTGGAATACAAAGGATCCATTATACTTACGATCTCACCTTAGGTTATGAATATTTATTTAAAAAGATTGTTTATAGATATCTCATATTCTTCAATGACTATCAGAAGTTTAATAATGTAATGATTAAATAAAATATCCTTTTTCCTTTAATGAAAAAATTTGTTATAAACTCATGGGGGAATAGTGGTTCTCCAAGATCTATTCTTTTTCTGGGTATCATCATTTCAGAGTAATAGAGTTTTATTTTTTGAAGAATCATATTCAAAAAGGTATGTCCACTTTGAGTATTGGTTCATGACTTTCGTATTTATGAATGGAACATCAGTTTTCATGGAGCTCATGAACAAGGTGTTCCATAAGTACCAAGACCCCTTCATTTTCATGTTTATAGACGACATCATCATTTACTCCCTATCTATTAAGGATCCTAAGAAACATTATAGGATCGTGGTGTGTACTCATTAGAATCATCACCTCTATGAGAACCTTTCCATGTGTAGATTTTGGACCAGAGAGGTGAAGTTTGTGGGCCTTGTTATTTTTGAATGTGTGGATTCATTGGACCACATGAATATCATTGTAGTGCTGTCATGTGAATAATAGATAAATGTCTTCTATATAAAAATGCATTTGGGACTGGAATGTTATTACATAATGTTTGTTAATGAATTATATTATCTTGCTTCACCATTGAATAACCTTACCCAAAGGAGGGTAATGTTTAAGTGGAGACTAGAAATTCATTCATCCATTGATGTTCATAAGCAGAGGTTGGCCACAACCCATGTTTTTATTTCACTCAAATCTAGAAAGGGATATGTGACGGAATATTATTATTCAATCATGTCTCTTGCGTGTGTTCAGATGAATGATGACCATGTTGTGATGTATGGTTCTTTCCATCTCCGACCACACAAGAAAAAATACCCAACCCATGTCTTGGAATTGGAGGAGGTGATTCCAACAATTATTACATATCATCATTACATCTTTGGTGAGAAAATGTTGTCTACTCAGATTATAAAATCATGGCCTACCTTTTCTCCAAAAAGGATTTAAATTTAACATAGATCCTTTTGGTTTAGTACCTATATGGGATTGATTTTTATATAATTTATAACCATGGTATGGGTAATGTGGTATTAGACTCTTTGAGATGGATGATAGTAGATATATCTCTCAATGAGTCTAGTTTTGTGTGGAATTTACTTGGATTTTTTTCCTAGATGAATCTAGAGACAAAGAAGTGTAGTGGAGGAATGTTCTTAGCCATTGTGCATCTAGGAACGTCCCTTTTGGATCATATTTGAATGGATCAGTTGGATGAAGTGTTTTTTAGTATTATAGGTATATTTTTTCAAGTATGGGAGTATCCCTCTATGTATAACATTTTTCTAGAAGGTGTTCTACGCTTCATGGTATGTGATGTGGTTTCATTTTCACCTATAAAACATTATGGGGCAGGATAACCACCAGTTTTAGTGGGCCATTCATATCAAGACCACCAAGATATTTTATGATGTGCATCACTTATTTTGGTGTCAATGTATGAACAATGATATAGATGGCATTGTATCCACGAGTTATACATGTTAGTCGGTTAAATTAGGGCACCAAAGGACATAAATTTTTGTTCTTAATTTAACCATTCTTACCTTGATGTATGATGAGGTCACCATGGATTTCATTATTGACCTATATCTTACAACCAGAGGAAATAATTCCATTTGTTTTCCAAGGTGGCTGTATTTGTTCAGTTGTATGTTCAGGAGATAGTGAGGCGTCATGATGTGATTTTAGTGATTATTTCAGATAGGGACCCCTAATTTACCCCTCTATTACATGAAGTAATCCATAAGGTTATGGGGTCATAGGTCAAGTTTATCACGACATAACTTCTACAATCTCTTGATCATACTTTGATGGAAAATCAGATCTTGAGGGACATGCTCCATTTATGTGGGTTGGACATCAGGGGATTATTAGATATACATTTGAATTTGTATTGTTAACCTATAATAATAGTTACTAATACTCAATTAAAATGGTCCCCATTGATGTAATATATAGTTTCCTTGTCCAGTCAACATTGTCATAGCCAGAGGGGGTGGGACCTCACTATTTGGACCATGAATTGTGTAACAGACATATGACAAGGTCTTGTTGGCCACACAATGGTTATTTGAAAGAACATACCAATCATAATTATTATGTAGATTAGCGGTGCTGATCCTTTTAATTATAACTTGGTGATTAGGTGTTCCTGAAGGTGAACCCTAACCTAGATCCTTGTCATCTTTGTATGTAAGGGAAGAAAACATAAATTTTTTAAGGCAATTTTCGGATACTGAGAGAGTTGGTAAGGTGGAATAACATTTTAATTTTTTACTCATCTGATTTCAATTAATGATGTGTTCTATGAATATCAGTTGAATAAGTATAATACATACCAATATCATGTAATTAATTTGGATGAGTTGGTGGTGGAGCATGATCTTTCAGTGATTGTGTAACTAGTGCATTGTGGATTCCCAAGATAAGGAGCTTTATGGGAATTACATGCCACTAGTGTTTTATCTTGAGAATCATGGTAATTATGAACCTATGAAATGGTAATTCATGTCTTGGGTCAAGGAAAAGTACACATTTTTTTCCATGATCAAACTTTTGAATGAATGAATTAGAGAATAATGTTTTCATGTGGAGTTGAATTTTCAAATCCATGATTTTATTTAGAGGTTTTTTCTCATTCATTTTAGTCATATCTTTATTATGTTGATTTAATAGGCTTTTTGGAGAAAAAATTAGTATTTGGACCTGAAAAAAGTATGATCATGGTTGGTGCACTATTTTTAGAAGTCATTCCCCATCTCATAAGAGACTGTTCACCTTGGATGGTGGCAAAATTTAATGCTCATAACCATGTGCCCAAACTAGTGGGTCTATATGAGGTTCATATATGAGTGTGATGTCATACCTAGGAGACCATGTGAACTCCATTCCATTATGGAGGAGGTCTTTCATGACTTCCACATAGTATAGGATATTGTATGGAATAACAGTGTGGCCATTCTAGAACATTAAAATTGTCATATTTTCTAAATTACCATTCCATAATTTTAACCCAAAACCACTCCTAATTCGACCCAGTTGAGATATCTATCCCTAGTCACCTCTCTCATTACTATTTCCACCCTTTTTAATCCAAACCTATGGTGTTTTTAGTGTGGAATATCAATGAAACATCAAAGCTCATATATTCCACTTCTTCCTCCATTTTCTTGGTTCCCTATTCCTTAATCCTTGGGTTATTCTTTCTTTAATGGATGAGGTGACCTAATGAGGGTTCAGTACTAGTTTATTGATTTAAATATTAATGTTTATAGTACGTTATTTCATTTATAAGGTCTCTGTGAGGTGGTTTTTTTTATTTTTTTCTATTTTCTATATGTTTCAAAGATAATGGTAGGTGTTTCAATGAGTTAACATTGTTAGATGATTTTAGTAATCTTAACATTCAATCTTAATATGTTTTATTAATTTTTTCAGTGTTTATAAATATAATTTAAAATGATTTTTAAGTGATTTTTTGCACAAAAAATGTTTTCCTATGATAAATGGTGGATTTTCATGTGTGTTTCTTTTATTGGGTTTGTTTGAGTATGATTGGTGGTTCATAAGAAATAAGAGATGAAATTTTTCACAAATTGAATAGTCGGTAACAAGGTTGGGTAAAATATTTCTAGTATGCTAGGTATATTAACGAGTCTTATGCCCAGTTTTCCCTAGTTGAATTGATGTTGAACACTAACATAACATTTTATGCTGATTAAAGACCACTAGAACTTTGGATTTGACTCCTCTATAGTGGCTCATGCATGAGGACATAGTGGTTTGTGGTTTTTATCACATATCACCAACGTAAGAGCATCATATATCCCCTATATCTTTTTGTTATTTAATGATAGGCCATGATTCTCATGTGATTATCCACTTATCAATCGATTGTTTGTCATATTTATATTCCATTTCAATTCTAATCAATTTTAATTCCAAAGTGTTTTATTTAATTCACTTCCATTTTATTTTAATAAAACAATTTTATTCTATCTAATAATATTATAGAAGGAAATATCATTTTTATAGAATTATAATAGGTATTTACTCACACCCTATATACACCATTTAGAGTATTCAGACCTTATTATGTATTTAATAGGTAAAGGGAACATGTTTTGGTGTGGTGTTGTTGTATTTGGTTTCTAGTGGTCATATATTTCAGGTGTTGGTCGCGGTGTCATGAGGTGTTGACTAGATTTACACATTGAGTTTTTGGGTTCTTGAGATGGTTCCCCTCTCACTTATTGTATTTTGGTTTTTGGATAAAATTTTATCCTTTTTAGCTTGGGATAGTAGTATTTATTTTGGTTATGGTTATTTTTTATTCTATTATGTGTTCTTATTTTGGTTCTTAATTATTAATTCATAAGCATGAAACCATTCATGAAAGTGTTCTTGGATAATTGTACAATAGTTTTAACTTATTGGGATCGAAAACTCCCTTTGGGTGTTATCATAGGAGGGGTCCACGATCGTGTTTGAAGGCATCGACATGATGGTTCATGACAAAATTAATTTTCACATACATAATTTTATTTTTAGGAATTATTTTATTTAATTTTTATTTTAACATAAATATATAGCCTTTCCTAAAGACTTTCGTGAAAATTGAGTTTTTGGTCTCGACTATAGATAGCACATGGGTGGATCATGGTTAGTAAAAACTATGAACTAAACTGTAGTATATTGCATTACCTATACATTATAACTCTCCAAGGTTCATATCCTACTCACGGGAGGGAGACTAACCACTACTCCCATACCATTGGGTCTATATGAGGAGCATGTCTTACTACACAGGTGTGTGACCTACAGTAGAAGACTGTGCAACATATTTTGTCCCATAGAATGATGTTTCACATGGCTTCCTGATTGTTGGAAAATCTGTGTGTACTAACCATGTTCCATTTCCATAACCTTAAAAATGCAGAATTTTTTAAACTAACCTTCCCCTATTATTACTCCAATATAACCTTAATTCGACCCATTCCAAATCTGCAGCCCTAGTAGCCTCTTCTTCTCCACTTGTCTCCCTTAAATCTCCAATCATAAGGTGGTTTTTCTTTGGTATCCCCAGGAACATTCAATAATGTTCTTCCATTTTTCTACTTTGTCCTTCTTCTTGGTTCCTTATTCTTTCTTCCTTGTGTTCATCTTTCTCCTACATATGGGTTTACCTAATGAGTGTTCAATCATGTTTTCATGAGTAAAATCATGATGTTTATGATATGTTTCTTCCCTTGTAGAATATCATTGTTTTGAGTTTGTGGTTTCCACCAATTTTCATAATGTTTCCATGCTATATGATGAATGTTCCATGTTTTAACATTTCTATATTTTTTTGAAATGCATTCCACGTATTCTAAATGTGTTTTATAAATTGTGTTGGTGTAATGAACAATGTTTTCAATGGATTTTTGTACATTTTTTGTATCAAAAGTTGTTTTTCCTATAAAAATTTGAGGGTTAACATGTTTTTTTCCATTATTAGATGTTTTTATATGGGAGTGGTCATTCACATTACATTTGAGATGGAATTGAGAAAAAAAGGAAATCCTTGGTAACTATTTTGAGAAGACTAGGTCTTATAATCTATGAAAATTGATAAGGTCAAGGTTTGGCTCCCATAGATGGATTGGAACTACGACACTAACTAAACATCTCTTAATGATTACTTACTAATAGAATATTGGATATGACTACTCTCTAGTGGATTTTTCAGGAGGATATTGTGGGGTAGGGTTTTTATACCATATCACTAAGGTACATGGATCCTAGGTCCCCAATATCTCTAGTTCCTTTCGGATTACCCATGATGATCTTGTGATGCTATAATTATCAATCAGCTAGTTTTCATGATTACTTTCCATTTCAATTCAAATCATTTTTTATATAGAAGTGTTTTATTTACATTCCTTCCATTTTATTTAATAAATATCATGTTTATTTGACTTATAATGTTTTGTCATGGAGTATTATTTTGGTGGAACCCTACATGTAATTGGATCACACCATACATACACATGAATGTGTATCTGGACCATGTTATGTTTAACCCAGGTAAATGGAAAAAAAATTCTGGTGGTGATGGTGGATGCGATTTGTAGTGGTTCCTCTCATCCATGTGTTAGTGGTGGTGTAATGGGTCATTGAAACTCAGTAAAAATTGATGTTTTTTAATTTGGAGTGGGTTCTATGAATTATATTCTTATTTTGTATTTTTGTTAATATAGTAAACTATTTATCATGAGACAGTTTTATTTCTTTCGGTTGTTATTATTTCTTATGGTGTGATGTGTTATTCTTATGGTTGCTTATGGTTAATTGGTGTGTGAGAAATCATTCTCAATAATGATGTTTGGGTCTTAAAAATTAGTTTCTTTCCCATGGGGATTGATAATCCATTCTATTTGTATCGTGGGATGGATCGAGGGACGTGTTGGAGGAATCCCTATCATGGTCTTTGGAAATGCTAACTACCAAGAATTAAATCAAGTTAAGATAATGGACATGTGTTTGCTACCAATGATGGATGATTTATAATATTAATTGATATGGAAAAGGTAATTATTAATTATTTTTATTTTATTTTTTATCGCCAGTTCATAATAATAGTATCAGACATTCATAAAACTACCTTCAAGTATATCAATGGCCATTATGAGTGTTTCTTTAGGCAATTGTTTCTATATAATGATCCAATGATATTTTTGAATATGATGAATTGTATTTTCAATGAGTACCTCATCAAATTTTTAGTAGACATTTTTTGATGAAATCATGCTTCATACAACACTGTGGAAGATAATGTGAACCATCTAAATGAATTACTTGAGATATTGAGTGATAAACAAAACTTATGGGATGCATTCAAAATGTGATTCATGGATTCAAGATATGAAATTCATTATACACATTTTCTGGAAAAATTGTATCTTTATTTATATTTTGAAGGACAACGCTATTATGACATGGGAGAAACTATTTAATATCATCAAGATATGAGTATTATTTTTCTTGGTAGGATATTACAATATGTTTTTCTAGGATTTCTTGATGCAAGATTCTTTAATGAACCACATCACAATAAATGAAAGGAAGTTATTTTGGAATGAATAATGTTAGAGTTATTTTGTTGAGTTCAATCATATTTTATCATCTATGACAGTGTTGAAACCTCCAATAATTGAGCAAGGTTATGTGGTCTTATGTGACACATGGGTTTTTAGTTTTGGTTGTGTTTTTATACTGGGTGATCATGTTGTATCCTATGGCTCTTTATAGCTTGGGAACATGACAGGAATTATTTAACCCCTGATTTCTATCTCATAGATGTTACGCCCCGACCCAAGTTACCCAATGTCGGTGCATTATTTTAATACATTGGCATGATCACAAGAAAGATCAAGTCCCGAAGGACTGATTACTTTAGCCGTCTTGGAAATTAGATTACATACATGAATGTTACATTTCACTTTAAGACATAAAAAACAACATAAATAATCATTATGAATGCCATTATTCCTTTTGCTTAACCCTGCATATCAATCACAATAAACTTCATGGAATCCTGGGAAAAAATAAAACATAGAAAGGGGTGATCTCAAATGCTCAGTAAGGGTAAGAAATACAGCGGAAACATTCATCAATAAGAATAATCATTTAAGGCAATGTATAACTAAAACAAAAGCCTTTTAAACATGAACTTCCGCATAATATGGAAAGGATAAAATGAAATAATTCCATTTAATTATTCAAATGGATATTCTACTAGTAGAATAATCATATGCAATATAAATAACCACTTTCATAATGATGGAATGCATAATGCCAGACTATCATAACCACATAGCCAAGGCCTCATGCCAAGACTACAAATGATATTCTGTCAAGGCCTTGTGCCAAGACACTAGTTTGTCTCATGAGACCTACTGATGCATCGAGGAGCTATAGCGGTCTCCACCCGTCACTTATTAAGTCCAATTCATTCCTCATATGAAAAGGTCTAATCATAACATAAACATTCATATTAAAACTAGCATACGAAATGTCAATACTTTACTCATAATCCAGGAATAGTATAAAAATAACACATCCATAGCCAAACATATCAACAAAACCATCAACAAAATATGGAAGTTTTGTATCATGATAAATCAACTTCAAAACCGTTTTAGAATCTATTAAATAATTTTGACATGGATGGAAAGTATTTGTAAAAATCATTGAGTGAATTACCCCTTTTTCATGAAAACATTAAAAAGTCATAGAATTTATAAAAGAAGTCATATAAAGACATTTTTGAATCAAAGTGTCCCATACCACTTTGAAACTTTTGAAACGAATTATCATTTTAAAAACATTCATGTCCATATAAATAAATCCTTAAAAACCATTTTGAAGACATGGACATAAATGAGAAAGATTTAGAAGATTAAATATTTAAAACATTTGAAATGATGTTTTAGTAAAAATTACCTTAAAATAATCCCCATGAAAACTCGTTCATAAAACATGTACATGGATAGTAAATATTTCCCAGTAGATACATACGTAAAAACAACCTCGGATAAAAAAGATATTGTGAAATTAACCATTACCAATTTGGTAACTTACGAAATATACAACCCATGAAAGAGGTATCATACAATGAATACGTAAATACACATAAATTAATGTTTATTACACAAAGAATATAATTATGGTTAGTACATACACCACACAAAATGTAATAGTGGAAATATGGCATGAATCTCACGGGAATAAGGAGTGAGATGAAAACCCCTTACCTTGCACTCTCCTTTAGTCGAGGGTACGTTCATCCTCCTGAACGAAGAACGTAGTATGTTATAAAATTATACAAGAACCATATTAATATTTATGATATCATACATGATTCATTTATTACTTTACATTACCCATTTAATAATAATTTCCATGTTAAGTTAACATTTCGGGTAATAATCACTTTCTTTATCGTACGTGTTTTAACTTGTTACTCATGGTTGTATCACTTAGATCATGAGTTAAATAATTATAGAATATAAAACATGATAAATATATCATATATATTTAGAATATAAATATTTATAATAGACATATATATGAAATGGAAAACACCATTTATGGAGATGGTAGTTCGTACGTACGCATAAACGGTGTTTCTATTTTCATATAGTATTGAACAAAAGTAAGTGAATAAGATATATGTAAGTACATAAATACTTATATATATATATATATATATATATATCTCCAGTAGAATTATTATGTCATATATTACATACTTATTAGTAATATATATTTTTATAATTTTCGATGAATGATGAACTTATAAATGAATCTCATCACGTCGTGGAGACGATAATCCGTATGTACGCACGAGTGAAAATATCATTCTTTTGATATTAAAATAATATATAATTTGATGGTATATCATATATACAGAATAATTATCATGTGATATTTATTATTTACATGAATTATAAATCATTATTATACCCATCCATAGAATAATATTTTCAATAACAATTACACCACGACGTGGAGACGGTAAGCTGTACGTACTCACGTATGGTGACATGTCATTCAAAGGATGGATAGAATACTGAATATAGTTGTACCATATTTATAATAATATTTACGTATATAGTAGATACTAGATTAATTATTTTATAATGGTAATAACAATGAATGAAGAAGTGGATGAAGAAAGGAACTTGAAAAGGGGTGGTGAAATCATTACCTCTTCTTCGGTTCATCCTTTTGACTTGATAAAAAGGGCACCTTAGGTTGGCTATATGAATAAAGGAAGGCCTCTAGGATGAGTTGAGGGAAGTTTAGAGAGTATTTGGGTAGGTTTTTTCCGAACCAAAAGGCTTTGAAGGTGTAAATTAATGAGAATGGGGAGTGCCCTTTTATAAGAGGGGTGAGGGGCACCTTTGGAAAAGCTAGAAATATTATTTCATAATAAATTCATATTCGGTTTATAATGGCTCAAAAGTGAAATATTTAAATTATAAGGTGGTTATAGGTTGAAAACAACTCAACCAATAAGATTTAGATAGGTTTGGGTTACTATATTACCCTTATCTTTAAGTATTAACTCTTAGTTAATTAGTTTCACTTTTACAATGTCTCTTTGTATTTTTATATTAAATGGTTAATAAACATAATATATACATACAAGAGACCCCCAAGTGGTCCATTATTGATACACCTATAATTATATAAGTCTCTTGGAAAAACCTTAGATTTTTAGGAATTAAATATCAATTAATAATACAATATTTGTTTTAAAAACTCTTTTATGTCAATTTTGACATTATTCAATAGTTGATTTTTTAAAAAATAATAACAGAATGATTACTTCAAAAAAAGTTAATTAAATCATTTCTAACATGTCATATTAACCTATAAAATTAGTTTAATTCATAAAAAGTCTCAAATTATATTTGTTTTGGTATTTATAATATCAATTATTTTAATATTTCACTATTATGGTAATTACTGCATCATTATTGTGTCATAAATAAATTAAATTGTTCATTGTCTAAAAATTATAAATAAAATATAATTATGTAGGAAATATTTTTATCTTTTTAATTAGTTTTTATAATCGAAAATCCAACATACATAACCCTATTTAAAAAATGTTTTTCTAGAAGATATATGCTTTTGTCATTTTTGTATTTATTTTAACTTAATTAAAATAAAGTGTCCCTATCACTTACAAGGGGCTTCATGGGGTCCCAAAATAGACCCAAAGATGCCAATGGTCGGACATGTATCCACCAATAAGGTTAATCCACGTTTTAGATTAATTAATTATTATTATAATATTATTTTTTTAACCATTATTTACCAGATTTACCCTTTAACCATGGTAAATAAAATATTTACCGAAATAATTATTCAAAATGTCTAAAAATAAAATTTAAATATTTAAAAAATTTAGAAATCCTGATTCCAAATATGGAATCCATTTTTCCAAATTCAAACCACAAATGTGGCAGAAATTAATTCCCGTGGTCAAACCAAAAGCGGGATTTTAAGAGATAATTACTACCAAAAGATTGACACTTGTTTATATCCGGTTTAATTGTGAAATTATGTACAATTCCCACCATTGTATTAAATGGTAAAAATATATTATAAATATACTTTAAAACCAAAAAATTCATAATTTATCAATATAAATTATTTTGATTAAAAAAGTTGTTTTTAATTAAAATTTAGAAATTTTCACTATTCATCGAAATATAAATGTTATCCGAAAAGTTCCAAAATTTCACCTTAGGATAAATTTGATACTCTGAATACAAAAATGAAGTACATTTTGAGAGATAAAATTTCAAAAATTTGGTATTACTATTCATAATGGCTAGTTTGATTGGTTGTGGTGTGTGTTAGAACTCGAAGTTGCGTTCAATACACGCTACTGTATTGTTCAAAGGAAAGCGTACCGTGGAATCTTGGGGTGTTTCATTGTAAATTTTTGATGTCACCATTTTAAAAATTAAATTTATTTAGTCAAATTGAATATATAAGAGTTTAAAGTATTGGATTTAAAAAAGGTTCACTATTAAAAGTTGGTAAAAGTGCAATAAATAAAATGAATTTATTTACATTATGTCTAAGAAACTCATAATATGGATTCTAAAATTATAAGGATTATATAAAGATTAAAATTTATTTAATACTATTAATAACCTCTTTTGAACGGCTTGTTTGGTAAGTCATGGTGTTCTTGAACTCGGTGTTGCGTGTAGTGTAATTTATTGAATTATTTTGAAGAAATAACAAACTATTAAATCTTGGGGTGTTACATTCTATCCTCCTTCAATAAATTGCGTCCTCGCAATTTTAAATTGTTCTTTGTAAATAAAAGGTTGAATATAGAAAATATCTTTGTGGAAAAACCCACATCAGAAATTTGGTTAATAAAATTTAGTCTTTACAAGATGAAAAGAGAAATGAAAGGGTCACCACAAAATTATGATCTCAATTAAGAGGACATTGGTGGAAATTATAGACATATAATTGGAGGAAAAAAATAAATATTTATAGGTTGTGAATGAGGTCATCGATCACAAACATGTTTAAAATTGAGGTCTTAAATTCATCAATCTATGATGATTTAAAATACCATCGGTTCAACAAAACATAAGGTATTAGGATAACACATTGTTGACGTTTCAAATATCTTAGTTAAAATGCCACATCGAAAAATGAATTAATGTGGCCTCTATTTAAAATAAAGATTGGAAAGTAAGAAGATTACTGAGAATAACACATACTAGGGTTCCATGTAGGAAAATATGGATATGGAAGAGAAATCTAACCATCATTTATCTGATGGAGAGTGGTAGAGAACATGGCTATGAAAAGGCCAACAATCCCAAAGCCATAAATTAGTGATGATCTAAGGTACTATCTAGGACAACATTTTTGTTCATATTTCCTTTTCTTAATGTTGAGGAATTTATTTATGAGATTGGATAAGATCATAAGGAGATATACTTACTTTATAATTAGAGTTTTATCAATTAATAAATTTCTACCACAAACTCATATTTCACCCCAAAACATAATACAACTCAAAAATACTCTATTTATCCTAATCGTATAGGGTTCCAAATATAATGAATTTATAATTTACATATCATACCCTTTATGTAAATAAACTACATTATACCATCTAGGAACTTCATGTACCCAATGGTAGGTGATAAATCCCAATTGCACTATGGTTGTGGGTTCGATTCCCACAGTTTTTTCTGACACGATGGGTCGTCACACAGTCTGCATGTTGTCCTTTTATAAAAATCCAAAAAAAAATATCCTTTAAAACTTAATCCAGTCCAAACATTAGACTTATCCAAAATAATATTATCCAAACACACAGTCCAAAATTTACATGGATGTTAAACATAATGAGGATCATTTTTGCTATGTAATAACATGTGAACGCCTTCCTCGTATATTCTTTTACAACACCGCAACATCCCGAATTACCAAAATCATCCATATCTTATTCAAAAATCACTACCTCAATATTAGAACCATATTAAGGTTTCTCTTTCTTTCAAACATGTAATTTCTAAAAAATTTAACATGATGTAGAGTCACTTTTCTTAGTACCATAAAATCTCAAATCCTTAATTAAGTAGTACTGCAGTACAATCCTTATTTACTTCCATAACATCATTGATACAACACTTAAATGAAATAATTCTAAAATAAAAACATAAGATAAACTAGTCATTCCTCTTAATCTGTGATAGTATCATAACTTGATTATTATCCAATAGCATCATTTGCGGCATAGTATGATGACTAGGAAATTGATTCATGTAGTGTCCAAACTCCTTGCAAATGAATCATTGTATATTTAAAACCATTTTCTTACCCTTGCAGTCACATACTTTGTTTCCATTTCCTCCACACTTATAACAAACTCCCATTCCTTTCAGGCAAGTTCCAGGGTGTTTCTTCCCACAGTTATCACATATGAGAAAATTCTTCTTTACCTTCTTCCCTTTATCTGTACTTATCTCTACCATCCTTTTCTTCTCTAGATTCCCTTCGAAGCCATAGGACTCCGAGAATTATTTACTCATCTTATCAACACATGATATTATTTCTTCATATGATGATAATATGTGGGAGACTATTTCCCTTCTAAATTCTGGCATAGCACCACGAAAGATATAATCCTTCCTACTCATTGGATCATACGTATTATGGTAGTTCACATTCCTTCTATTGAGCGTCATTTCTATACAGTAGCATAAACTAGGTCAGTTTATGATTTGAAATGAATAATTACCAAACTTGTAAAATACCTAACACAAATTGAACAGTTTATGGATATAATCCATAATCATAAAAAAATTTTCTTTCAGTAAGTATATACTCATGATCCCTTCATAATGGTTTGTAAAGAAAATGAGAATTATCCTAAGCATATCCCTCGGGAGTGTCATAACCAAGAGTGCAACAAGGCCCGTTGTCTTGCACCATTTCCCGTTCGAGTCTAGCTCAAATCGGAGTTTTCGGGTTTTACCCCTAGGTACATCTGTGCCAGAGCCACCCTTACCTACTCATATCTAGACAATGATTTATTTCTCGAAAAACACACAAAATCTCTACAATACCAAAATTCGAGGAAGTTCTTCTATACTAATCCTCAATGTCTATATTAGGGCTCTATGCTCTAATCAGATTTTATCTAAATCTAGTTTCCATTATTATTGCTAAACTTCCTCTGATACCAACTGTAACACCCCGACCCTAATAACCCAATGTCAGTGCATTATTTTAATACATTGGAATGATCACAAGAAATATCAAGTCCCGAAGGACCGATTAGTCTAGCAGTCTTGGAAATTAGTTTACATACATGAATGTTACATTGCACTTTATGACATAAAAAACAACATAAATAATCTTTATAAACACCATTATTCCTTTAGCATAACTCTGCATATCAATCATAATACACATCTTGGAATCCTGGGAAAAAATAAAACATAAAAATGGGTGAGCTCAAATGCTCTGTAAGGGTAAGAAATATAGTGGAAACTTTCATAAATAAGCATAAACATTTAAGGGAATGTATAACTAAAATAATCCTTTTAAACATGATCTTCAGCATAATATGGAAAGGATAAAATGAAATAATTCCATTTACTTGTTCAAATTGATATTCACTAGTCGAATAATCACATGCAATATCAATAACCACTTTCATAACGATGGAATGTATAATGTCAGACTATCATAACCACATAGCCAAGGCCCCGTTCCAAGACTAAATACAATATTCTGTCAAGGCCTTATTCCAAGACACTAGTTTGTCTCATGAGACCTACCGATGCATCGAGGAGCTATAGCGGTCTCCACCCGTCACTTATTATGTCCAATGAATTCCTTATATGAAAAGGTCTAAACATAACATAAACATACATATTAAAACTAGCATACGAAATGTAAATACTTTACCCATAAGCCATGAATGGTATAAAAACAACACATCCATAGTCAAATATATCAAAAAAACCTTCAACAAAATATGGAAGATTTGTATCATGATAAATCTACTTCAAAACTTGTTTAAAATCCATTAATGAATTTTTACATGGATAAAAATGATTTGTAAAAATAATTGAGTGAAATACCCCTTTTCATGAAAACATTAAAATGTCACACAATTTATAAAAGAAGTCATTTAAAGACATTTTTGAAACAAATTTTCTCATACCACTTTGAAACTTTTGAAAGGAATTATCATTTTAAAAACCATCATGTCTATATAAATAAATCTGTAAAAACCCTTTTGAAGACATGAACATAAATGAGAAAGATTTAGAAGATTAAATATTTAAAACATTTGAAATGATGTTTTAGTAAAAAGTCCCTTAAAAAAATCCCCTTGAAAACTCTATCATAAAACATGTACATGGATAATAAATATTTCCCAGTAGATACATACATAAAAACAACCTCGGATAATAAAGAGATTGTGAAATTAACCCTTAACAATTTGGTAACTTACGAAACATATATCCCATGAAAGCGGTATCATAAAATGAATATGTAAATAAACATAAATTAATGATTAATACAAAATGAATATAATTATAGGCAGTTCATACACCACACAAAAGGTAATAGTGGCAATATGGAATGATTCTCACGGGAATTAGGAGTGAGATGAAAACCCCTTACCTTGCACTCTCCTTTAGTCGAGGGTACATTTAACCTCCTGTATGAAGATCATAGTATGTTATTAAATTATACCAGAACCATATTAATATTTATGATATCAAAAATTATTCATTTATGACTTTATATTACCCATTTAATAATAATTTCCATGTTAAGTTAACATTTCGGGTAATAATCACTTTCTTTATCGTACATGTTTTAACTTGTTACTCATTGTTGTATCACTAAGATCATGATTTAAATACTTCTAGAATATAAAACATGTTAAATATATCATATATATTTAGAATATAAATATGTATAATAAACATATATATGAAATGGAAAACACCATTTATGGAGACGGTAGTCCGTACGTACGCAAAAACGCTGTTTCTGTTTTCATATAGTATTAAACGGAAGTAAGTGAATAAAATATATGTAAGTACATAAATCCTTATATATATATATATATCCAGTTGCATTATTATGTCATATATTACATACTTATTAGTAATATATATTTTTATAATCGTCGATTAATGATGAACTTGGAAATGAATCTCATCGCGTCGTGGAGACGGTAATCCTTACGTACGCACGAGTGAAAATATCATTCTTTTGATATTAAAATAATATATAATTGGATGGTATATCATATATACATAATCATTATCTTGTGATATTTTTTATTTACATGAATTACAAATCATTATGATACCCATCCAAATAATAATATATTGAATAACAATTACACCACGACGTGGAGACGGTAAGCTGTACGTACGCACGTATGGTGACATGTCATTCAAAGGATGGATAGAATACTGAATATGGTTGTACCATATTTATAATAATATTATAGTATATATGAGATACTGGATTACTTATTTTATAATGTTAATAACAAAGAATGAAGAAGTGGACGAAGAAAGGAACTTGAAAAGTGGCGGTGAAATCATTACCTCTTCTTCGGGTTCTTCCTTTTGAATTGATAAAAAGGGAACCATAGGTTGGCTTTCTGACTAAAGGAAGGCCTCTAAGATGAATTGAGGTAAGATGAGAGAGTATTTGGGTAGGTTTTGGCCGAACAAAAAGGCTTTTAAAGTGTTAATTAATGAGAAGGTGGAGTGCCCTTTTATAAGAGGGGTGAGGGGCACCGTTGGAAAATCTAGAAATATTGATTTATAATAAATTCATATTCAGTTTCTAATGGCGCAAAAGTATATTATTTAAAGGATAAGGTGTGGATAGGTCTAAAAAAAACTCAAACAATTGGATTTAGATAGGTTTAGTTTATCATATTAACCTTATCTTTAAGTATAAACTCTTAGTTAATTAGTTTCACTTTTACAATGTCTCTTTGTATTTTTATATTACATGGTTAATAAACATACTATATACATAAAAGAGACCACCAAGTGGTCCATTAATGATACACCTATAATGATATAAGTCTCTTGGTCAAACCTTAGATTTTTTGGAATTTAATATCAATTAATAATATAATATTTGTTTTAAAAACTCTTTTATGTCAATTTTGACAGTATTCAATAGTTAATTTTTTAAAAACTCATAACAGAATGATTACTTCTAAAAAATTTAATTAAATCATTCCTAACATGTCATAGTAACCACGAAAATTAGTCTAATTCATTAAAAGTCTCAAATTATATTTATTTGGGTATTTATAATATCAATTATTTTAATATTTACCTATTATGGAAATTACTGCATCATCATTGTGTCAAAAATAAAATAAATTATTTATTGTCCAAAAATTATATATAAAATTAAATTGTGTAGGAAATATTTTTATCTTTATAAAGATTTTTTATAATTGAAATCCAACATATATAAGTCTATGTAAAAAATGTTTTTCTAGAAGATATATGCTTATGTCATTTTTGTATTTATTCTAACTTAATTAAAATAAAGTGTCCCTATCACTTACACGTGGATCCATGGGGTCCCAAAATCGACCCAAATATGCCCATGGTCGGAAATGTATCCCCCAATTAGGTTAAGACACATTTTAGGGTAATTTAGTATTATTATAATATTATATTGTTAACACTTATTTACCATATTACCCTTTAGCCATGGTAAATAAAATATTTACCGAATTATTCAAAATTTCTAAAAATAAAAGTTACCTATTTACACTATTTGGACATCCAGATTCCAAATATGGAATCCATTTTTCAAAATTCAAAAAACATAAGTGGCAGAAATTAATTTCAAATTAATTTCCGCAGTCAAACCAAAAGCTTGTTTCTAAGAGATAATTACTATCAAAATATTTACACTTGTTTATGTCCGGTTTAATTGTGAAATTATGTAAAATGACCAAAATTTTATTAAATGGTAATAATATATTATAAATATACTTTAAAACCACTCAAATTCATAATTTATCAATATAAATTATTTCAATTAAAAAGGTTGTATTTAATTAAAATTTAGTAATTTTCACTATTCATCAAAATATAAATGTTATCCGAAAAGTTCCAAAATTTCACCTTAGGCTAAATTCGATACTCCGAATAAAAAAATCAAGTCGATTTTGAGAGATAAAATTTCAAAAATTAGGAATTACTATTCATAATGTCTAGTTTGATTGGTTACGGTGTGTGTTAGAACTCGAAGTTGCGTACAACACACGCTACTGTATTAATCAAAGGAAAGAATACCGTGGAATCTTGGGATTTTTCATTGTAAATTTTTGATGTCCCAATTTTAAAAAGTAAATTTATTTAGTCAAATTGAATATATAAAAGTTTAAAAAATTGGATTTAAAAAAGGTTCACTATTAAAAGTTGGTAAAACTGCAATACTGAAAATGAATTTTTCTTAAATTATGTCTAAGGAACTCATAATATGGATTCTAAAACTATAAGGATTATATAAGGATTAAAATTTAGTTAATACTATTCATAACCTCTTTTTAATGTCTTGTTTGGTAAGTCATGGTGCGCTTGAACTGGGTGTTGCGTGTAGTGTAATTTATTGAATTATTTTGATGAAATAAAAAAATTTGAAATTTTGAGGTGTTACATTCTCCCCTCCATCAATAAATTTCGCCCTCTCAATTTGAAATTGTTCTTTGTAAATAAAAGATTGAATATAGAATATATCTTTGTGGAAAAACCCACATCAAAAATTTGGTTAGTAAAATTTAGTCTTAACAAGATGAAAAGAGAAATGAAAGGGTCACCACAAAATTATGATCTCGATTAGGAGGACATTGGTGGAAATTATAGACATATAATTGGAGGAAAAACATAAATATTTATTGGTAGTGATTGAGGTTATCAATCACAAACAAGTTTAAAATAGTGGTCCTTAAATTCATCAATCTATGATGATTTAAAATATCATCGGTTCAACAAAACATATGGTATTAGGATAACACATTGTTGACGTTTCAAAATATCTTAGGGGAAATCCCACATTGAAAAATGAATTAATGTGGCCTCTATTTAAAATAACGAGTGGAAAGTATGAAGATTACTGAAAATAACACATACTAGGGTTCCAAGTAAGAAAATATGGACATGGAAGAGAAATATAACCATCAATTATCTAATGGAGATTGGTAGAGAACATGGCTATAAAAAGGCCAACAATCCCAAAGCCATAAATTAGTGATGATCTAAGGTACCATCTAGGACAAAATTTTTGTTCATATTTCCATTTCTTAATGTTAAGGAATTTATTTATGATATTGGCTAAGATCATAAGGAGATATACTTACTTTATAATTAGAGTTTTATCCATTAATAAATTTCTACCACAAACTCATCTTTCACCCCAAAACATATTACAACTCGAAAATACTATAGTTATCCTAATCGTATAGGGTTCTGAATATAATGAATTTATAATTCACAAATCAGACCCCTTATGTAAATAAACTACATTATACCATCCAGGAAGTTCATGTAGCACAATGGTAGCTGATAAATCCCAATTTCACTATGGTTGTCAGTTCGATTCCCACAGCTTTGTCCGACACGACGGGTTGTCACACGGTCTGTGTGTTGTCCTTTTATAAAAATACAAAAAAAATAACCTTTCAAACATAATCAATTCCAACCATTAGACTTATCCAAAATACTATTATCCAAACTCACAGTCCAAAATTTACAAGGAAGTTAAACATAATGAGGATCCTTTTTTTCCAGGTAATAACATGTAAATGCCTTCTTCATATGTTCTTTTAAAACATCGCAACATCCTGAATTACCAAACTCAACCATCTCATATTCCAAAATCACTACCTCAATATTAGGACCATATTAAATTTTATCTTTCCTTTAACAATGTAATTTCTAAAAATTTTAACTTTCTATAGAGTCACTTTTCTTAGTACAATAAAATCTCAAATCTGTAATTAAATAGTCATGTAGTACAATCCTTATTTATTTCCAGAACATCATTGATACAACACTTAAATGAAATAATTCTAAAATAACAACATAAGAACACTAATCATTCCTCTTCATCTATGATAGTATCATAACATGATTATTATCCAATAGCATCATATGTGGCATAGTCTGATGACTAAAAAATTGATTTGAATAGTGTCCAAACTCCTTGAAAATGAATCATTTTACATTTGAAACCATTTTCTTACCCTTACAGTCACGTACTTTATTCACTTTTCCTCCACAATTATAACAAACTCCCATTCCATTCAGGAAAGTTCCAGGGTATTTCTTCCAACAGTTATCACATATGGTAAAATTATTCTTTACCTTCTTCCCTTTATCTGTCCTTCTCTCTACTATCCTTTTCTTCTCTGGATTCCCTTCACAGCCATAGGACTCCGAGAATTCGTTACTCATCTTATCAGCACAAGATATTATTTCTTCATATGATGATAATATGTGGGAGACTGTTTCCCTTCTAAATTCTGGCTTAGGTCTATGAAAGATATGATCCTTCCTACTCTTTGGATCATACGTATTACGGGAGTTCACATTTCTTCTACTGGGCGCCATTTCTATACAATAGCATAAACTAGGTCAGTTTATGAATTGAAATGAATAATTACCAAACTTGTAAAATACCTAACACAAATTGACCAGTTTATGGATATAATCCATAATCATAAAAATGTTTTAATTGAGTAAGTATATACTCATGAGACCTTCATAATGGTTTGTGAAGAAAATGAGAATTATACTAAGCATATCCCCCAGGATTTTCGTAACCAAGAGTGTAGCATGGCCCATTGTCGTGCACCAGTTCTCGTTCAAGTCTCACTCAAAGTGGAGTTTTTGGGTTTTACCCCTAGGTACATCTGTGCCAGAGCCGCCTCTACCTGCTCGTATCCAGACAAAGATGTATTGCTCGAAAAACTCACAAAATCTCTACAATACCAAAATTCTAGTAAGTTCTTCTATACTAATCCTCAAAGTCTATATTAGGGCTCTATGCTCTAATTAGTGTTTATATAAATCTATTTTTCAAGGTTATTGCTAAACTTACTCCGATACCAACTGTAATGCCCCAACCCTAGTTATCCAAAGTCGGTGCATTATTTTAATACATTGGCATGATCACAAGAAATATCAAGTCCCGAAGGACCGATTAGTTTATCAGTATTGAAAATTAGATTACATACATGAATGTTACATTGCACTTTAAGAAATAAAAAACAACATAAATAATCTTTATGAACGCCATTATTTCATTAGCTTAACCCTGCATATCAATCACAATACACTTCTTGGAATCCTGGGAAAAAATAACACATAGAAAGGTGTGAGCACAAATGCTCAGTAAGGGTAAGCAATACAACGAAAACAATCATAAATAAGCATACACATTTAAGGCCATGTATAAATAAAACAGAATCCTTTTAAACATGAACATCAGCATAATATGGCAAGGATAAAATGAAATAATTCCGTTTAATTATTGACAAGGATATTCACTAGTTGAATAATCACATTCAATATCAATAACAACTTTCATAATGATGGAATGAATAATTCCAGACTATCATAACCACATATCCAAGGCCTCGTGCCAATAATACACACACGATTTTGTCAAGGCCTTGTTCCATGACACTAGTTTGTCTCATGAGACCTACCGATTCATCGAGGAGCTATAATGGTCTTCACCCGTCACTTATTATGTCCAATGCATTCCTCAAATGAAAAGGTCTAATCATAACATAAACATTCGTATTAAAACTAGCATATGAAATGTCAATACTTTACCCATAATTCATGAATGGTATAAAAATAACACATCCATAGTCAAATATATCAAAAAAACCTTCAACAAAATATGCAAGATTTGTATCATGATAAATCAACTTCAAAACCAGTTTAAAATCCATTAAATTATTTTGACATGGATGAAAATGCTTTGTAAAAATCATTGAGAGAAAAACCCCTTTTTCCTGAAAACATTAAAAAGTCACACAATTTATAAAAAAGTCATTTAAAGACATTTTTGAATCAAATTTTCCCATACCAATTTGAAACTTTTGAAAGGAATTATCATTTTAATAACATTCATGTCCATATAAATAAATCCTTAAAAACCATTTTGAAGACATGGACATAAATGAGAACGATTTATAAGATTAAATATTTAAAACATTTGAAATGATGTTTTAGTAAAAAGTACCTTGAATGAATCCCCTTGAAAAATCTTTCATAAAACATGTACACGGATAATAAATATTTCCCAGTAGATACATACGTAAAAACAACCTCGGATAAAAAAGAGATTGTAAAATTAACACTTACCAATATAGTATCTTATGAAACATACAACCCATGAAAGAGGTATCATACAATGAATATGTAAATACACATAAATTATAGTTTATTACACAAAGAATATAATTATTGGCAGTACATACACCACACAAAAGGTAATAGTGTCAATATGGCATGAATCTCACGGGAATAATGAGTGAGATGAAAACCCCTTACCTTGCACTCTCCTTTAGTCGAGGGTACGTTTAACCTCTTGTACGAAGATCGTAGAATGTTATTAAATCCTACCAGAATCATATTAAAATTTATTATATCATAAAGTATTCATTTATGACTTTATATTATCCATTTAATAATAATTTCCATGTTAAGTTTACATTTCGGGTAATAATCACTTTCTTTATCGTATGTGTTTTAACTTGTTAATCTTTTTTGTATTACTTAGATCATGATTTAAATACTTCCAGAATATAAAACATGATAAATATATCATATATATTTATAATATAAATATGTATAATAGGCATATATATGAAATGGAAAACACCGTTTATGGAGACGGTAGTCCGTACGTACGCATAAACGCAGTTTCTGTTTTCATATAGTATTAAACGGAAGTAAGTGAATGAGATATATGTAAGTACAAAAATCCTTATATATATATATATATCTAAAGTATAATTATTATGTCATATATTACAAACTTATTAGTAATATATATTTTTATAATCGTTGATGAATGGTGAACTTGGAAATGAATCTCATCGCGTCGTGGAGACGGTAATCTGTACGTACGCACGATCGAAAATATCATTATTTTGATATTAAAATGATATATAATTGGATGTTATATCATATATACAAAATAATTATCATGTGATATTTATTATTTACATATATTACAAATAATTATTATACCCATCCAAATAATAATATATTGAATAACAATTACAACATGATGTGGAGACGGTAAGTTGTACATACGCACGTATGGTGACATGTCATTCAAAGATGGATAGAATACTGAATATGGTTGTACCATATTCATAATAATATTACAGTATATAGGATATACTTGATTCATTATTTTATAATGGTAATAGCAAAGAAAGAAGAAATGGAAGAAGAAAGGAACATGAAAAGGGGTGGTGAAATCATTACCTCTTCTTCGGGTTATTCCTTTTGATTTTATAAAAAGGAAACCTTAGGATGGCTTCATGACTAAAGGAAGGCCTCTAGGATGATTTGAGGGATGTTTAGAGAGTATTTGGATAGGGTTTGGCTGAACCAAAAGGCTTTAAAGGTGTGAAATAATGAAAAGGGGGAGTGCCCTTTTATAAGAGGGGTGAGGGGCACCTTTGGAAAAGCTAGAAATATTATTTTATAATAAATTAATATTTGGTTTATAATGACTCAAAAGTGGATTATATAAAGTCTTAGGTGGGGATAGGTCTATAACCACTCAATAAATAGCATTTAGACAGGTTTGGGTTGCTATATTAACCTTATCTTTAAGTATTAACTCTTAGTTAATTAGTTTCACTTTTACAATGTCTCTTTGTATTTTTATATTATATTGTTAATAAACTTAGTATATTCATACAAGAGACCCCCAAGTGGTCCATTAATGATACACCTATCATGATATAAGTCTCATTTCCAATCTTTAGATTTTTAGGAATTTAATATCAATTAATAATATAATAGTTGTTTTAAAAACTCTTTTATGTCAATTTTGACACTATTCAATAGTTGATTTTTTTAAAAATCATAACAGAATGATTACTTATAACAATGTTAATTAAATAATTCATAACATGTCATATTAACCTATAAAATTATTTTAATTCATAAAAAGTCTCAAATTATTTGGGTATTTATAATATCGATTATTTTAATATTTCACTATTATGGTAATTACTGCATCATCATTGTGTCATAAATAAATTAAATTATTTATTGTCTAAAAATTATAAAAAAAATATCCTTATGTAGTAAATCGTTTTAGAGTTCTAATGAATATTTATAATCGAAAATACAACATATATATCCCTATGTAAAAAATGTTTTTCTAGAAGATATATGCTTATGTCATTTTTGTATTTGTTTTAACTAAATTAAAATAAAGTGTCCCTATCACTTAGAAGTTGCTCCATGGGGTCCCAAAATTGACCCAAAGATGCTCATGGTCGGACATGTATTCACCAATAAGGTTAAGACACGGTTTATGGTAATTTAGTACTATTATAATATTATTTTTTTAACCCTTATTTACCAGATTTACCCTTTAACCATGGTAAATAAAATATTTACCGAAGTAATTATTCAAAATGTTTAAAAATTAAAGTTACCTATTTAGACAATTTGGACATCTTGATTCCAAATATTTAATCCTGTTTTCCTAATTCAAAACACAGTAGTGGCAGAAATTAATTTCAAATTAATTCTTGTGGTCAAACCAAAAGCGTGTTTTTAAGAGATAATAAATATCAAAAGATTGAAACTTGTTTATGTCCGGTTTAATTGTGAAATTATGTACAATGACCAAAATTATATTAAATGGTAAAAATATATTATTAATATAACTTAAAAGCAATCAAATTCATAATTTATCAATATAAATTATTTCGATTAAAAAAGTTGTTTTTAATTAAAATTTAGTAATTTTCACTATTCATCAAAATATAAATGTTATCCGAAAAGTTCCAAAATTTCACCTTAGGCTAAATTCGATACCCCGAATACAAAAATGAATTCCATTTTGAGAGATAACATTTCAAAAATTAGGTATTACTATTTATAACGGCTAGTTTGATTGGTTGTGGTGTGTGTTAGAACTCGATGTTGCGTACAACACACGCTACTTTATTATTCAAAGGAAAGCGTACCGTGGAAGCTTCGGATGATTCATTGTAAATTTTTGATGCCCCATTTTAAAAAGTAAATTTATTTAGTCAAATTGAATATATAAATGTTTAGAATATTGGATTTAAAAAAGGTTTACTATTAAAAGTTGGTAAAAGTGCAATACTGAAAATGAATTTTTCTTACATTATGTCTAAGAAACTCATAATATGGATTATAAAATTATAAGGATTATATAAAGATGAAAATTTAGTTAATAATATCCATAACCTATTTTGAACGGATTTTTTGGTATGTCATGGTGCGCTTGAACTCGGTGTTGGGTGTAGTGTATGTTATTGAATTATTTTGAATAAATAACAAACTATGAAATCATGGGGTGTTACATTCTCCCCTCCTTCAATAAATAGCGTCCTCGCAATTTGAAATTGTTCTTTGTAAATAAGCGGTTGAATATAGAAAATATATTTTTGGAAAAAACCACATCGGAAATTTGGTTAATAAAATTTAGTCTTAACAAGATGAAAAGAGAATTGAAAGGTTCACCACAAATTTATGGTCTCGATTAGGAGGACATTGGTGGAAATTATAGAAAATTAATTGGTGGAAAAACATAAAAATTTATAGGTAGTGATTGAGGTTATCAATCACAAAAAAGTTAAAAATTGATATCCTTAAATTCATTAATTTGTGATGATTTAAAATACCATTGGTTCAACAAAACATAAGGTATGAGGATAACACATTGTTGACGTTTCAAAATATCTTAGTTGAAATCCCACATCGAAAAATGAATTAATGTGGACTCTATTTAAAATAAAGAGTGGAAAGTATGAAGATTACTGAAAATAACACATACTAGGGTTCCATGTAGGAAAATATGGATATGGAAGAGAAATCTAACCATCAATTATCTAATGGAGAGTGGTAGAGAACATGGATATGAAAAGGCCAACAATCCCAAATACATAAATTAGTGATGATCTAAGGTACCATCTAGGACAAAAATTTGGTTCATATTTCCTTTTCTTAATGTTGAAGAATTTATTTATGACAATGGAAAAGATCATAAGGAGATATACTTACATTATAATTAGAGTTTTATCCATTAATAAATTTCTACCACAAACTCATCTTTCACCCCAAAACATAATACAACACAAAAATACTCTATTTATCCTAATCATATAGGGTTCCAAATATAATTAATTTATAATTAACATATCAGACCCTTTATGTAAATAAACTAAATTATACCATCCAGGAACTTCATGTAGCACAATGGTAGGCGATAAATCCCAATTGCACTATGGATGTGGGTTCGATTCCCACAGCTTTTTCCGACACGACAGGTCGTCACATGGTCTGCATGTTGTCCTTTTATAAAAATCCGAAAAAATAACCTTTCAAACTTAATCCATTCCAACCATTAGACTTATCCAAAATACTATTATCCAAACTCACAGTCCAAAATTTACAAGGAATTTAAACATAATGAGGATCCTTTTTTCCATGTAATAACATGTGAACGCCTTCCTCATATATTCTTTTACAACACCGCAACATCCTAAATTACCAAAATTAACCATCTCTTATTCCAAAATCACTACCTCAATATTAGGACCATAATAAGGTTTTTCTTTCCTTCAACCATGTAATTTCTAAAAAATTTAACTTGCTGTAGAGTCACTTTTAATAGTACCATAAAATCTCAAATCCTTAATTAAATAGTACTACAGTACAATCCTTATTTATTTCTAGAACATCATTGATACAACACTTAAATGAAATAATTCTAAAATAACAACACAAGAACACTAGTCATTCCTCTTCATCTGTGATATTATCATAACATGATTATCATCCAATAGCATCATTTGCGGCATAGTCTGATGACTGGGAAATTGGTTCGCGTAGTGTCCAAACTCCTTGAAAATGAAGCATTGTACATTTGAAACCATTTTATTACCCTTGCAGTCACGTATATTGTTCCCTTTTCCTCCACACTTATAACAAACTATTATTCCTTTCAGGAAAGTACCATGGTGTTTCTTCCCACAGTTATCACATATGGGAAAATTCTTCTTTACCATCTTCCCTTTATCTGTCCTTCTATCTACCATACTTTTCTTCTCTGGATTCCCTTCAAAGCCATAGGACTCTGATAATTATATAATAATCTTATCAACACATGATATTATTTCTTCATATAATGATAATACGTGGGAGACTATTTCCCTTCTAAATTCTTGCTTAGGACCATGAAAGATGTGATCCTTCTTACTGTTTGGATCATACATATTACAGGAGTTCACATTCCTTCTACTGGGCGTCATTTCTATAAAATAGCATAAACTAGGTCTGTTTATGAATTGAAATGAATAATTACCAAACTTGTAAAATACCTAACAAAAATTGAACAGTTTGTTGATATAAGTCATAATCATAAAAATGTTTTCTTTAAGTAAGTATATACTCATGATCCCTTCATAATGGTTTGTAATGAAAATGAAAATTATCCTAAGTATATCCCCCAGGAGTGTCGTAACAAAGAGTGCAGCAAGGCCCGTTGTCGTGCACCAGTTCCCGTTCGAGTCTAGCTCAAAACAGAGTTTTTGGTTTTTAACCCTAGGTACATATGTGCCACAGCCGCCACTACCTTCTCATATACAGACAAGGATGTATTGCTCGAAAAACTCACAAAATCACTACAATACCAAAATTCTAGGAAGCTCTTCTATACTAATCCTCAAAGTCTATCTTAGGGCTCTGTGCTCTAATCAGAGTTTATCTAAATCTAGTTTCCAAGGTTATTTCTAAACATTCTCTGATACCAACTATAATGCCCCGACCCTAGTTACCCAAAGTCGGTGCATTATTTTAATACATTGGCATGATCACAAGAATGATCAAGACCCGAAGGACGGATTAGTTTAGCAATCTTGGAAATTAGATTACATACATGAATGTTACATTGCACTTCAAGACATACAAAACAACATAAATAATCTTTATGAACTCCATTATTCCATTAGCTTAACCCTGCATATCAATCACAATACACTTCTTGGAATCCTGAGAAAAAATAAAACATAGAATGGGGTGAGCTCAAATGCTAATTAAGGGTAAGCAATATAGTGGAAACGTTCATAAATAAGCATAAAAAATTAAGGCAATAAATAACTAAAACAAAAGCCATTTAAACATGAACTTCAGCATAATATGGCAAGGATAAAATGATATAATTTCATTTACTTATTCACATGGATATTCACTATTCGAATAATCACATGCAATATGAATAACCACTTTCATAAAAATGGAATGCATAATGTCAGACTATCATAACCACATAGACAAGGCCTCGTGCCAAGACTACAGACAATATTTTGTCAAGGCCTTGTTTCAAGACACTAGTTTGTCTCATGAGACCTACCGATGCATCGAGGAGCTATAGCGGGCTCCACCCATCACTTTTTAAGTCCAATGCATTCCTCATATGAAATGGTCTAAACATAACATAAACATTTGTATTAAAACTAGCATACGAAATGTCAATACTTTACCCATAAACTAGAAATGGTATAAAAATAACACATCCATAGTAAAACATATCAAAAAAACCTTCAACAAAATATGGAAGATTTTTATCATGATAAATCAACTTCAAAACCAGTTTATAATCCATTACATAATTTTGACATGGAAGAAAATGATTTGTAAAAATCTTTGAGAGAAATAAGCCTTTTCATGAAAACATTAAAAAGTCACACAATTTATAAAACAAGTAATTTAAATACATTTTTGAATAAAAGTTTCCCATACCACATTGAAACTTTTGAAAAGAATTATCGTTTTAAAAACATTCCTGTCCATATAAATAAATCCTTAAAAACCATTTTGTAGACATGTAAAAAAATGAGAAAGATTTGGAAGATTAAATATTTAAAACATTTGAAATGATTTTTTAGTAAAAAGTCCCTTAAAATAATCCCATTTAAAACTCATTCATAAAACGTGTACATGGATAATAAATATTTACCAGTAGATATATACATAAAAACAACCTCGGATAATAAAGAGATTGTGAAATTAACCCTTACTAATTTGGTAACTTACGAAGCATAAAACCCACGAAAGAGGTATCATACAATGAATATGTAAATACACATAAATTAAAGTGTATTACACAAATAATATAATTATGTACAGTACATACACCACACAAAAGGTAATAGTGGAAATATGGCATGAATCTCACAGGAATAAGGAGTGATATGAAAACCCCTTACCTTGCACTATCCTTTAGTCGATGGCCAGTTTAACCTCTTGAACGAAGATCATAGTATGTTATTAAATTATAACAGAACTAAATTAATATTTATGATATCATACATGATTCTAATATGAATTTATATTACACAGTTAATAATAATTTCCATGTTAAGTTAACATTTCGGGTAATAATCTCTTTCTTTATCGAACGTGTTTCAACTTGTTACTCTTCGTTGTATCACTTAGATCATGATTTAAATAATTCCAGAATATAAAACATGATAAATATATCATATATATTTAGAATATAAATATGTATAATAGACATATATATGAAATGGAAAACACCGTTTATGGAGACGGTAGTCCGTACGTACGCATAAACGATGTTTCTGTTTTCATATAGTATTGAACGGAAGTAAGTAAATAAGATATATGTAAGTACATAAATACTTATATATATATATATATATATCTCCAGTAGTATTATTAGGTCATATATTACATACTTATTAGTAATATATATTTTTATAATCATCGATGATTGGTGAACTTGGAAATTAATCTCATCGTGTCATGGAGATGGTAATCCGTACGTACGCACGAGCGAAAATATCATTATTTTGATATTAAAATAATATATAATTGGATGATATATCATATATACAGAATCATTATCAAGTTATATTTATTATTTACATGAACTGAAAATCATTATTATATCCATCCAAATAATAATATATTGAATAACAATTACACCACGACGTGGAGACTGTAAGCTGTACGTACGCACGTATGATGACATGTCATTCAAAGGATGGATAGAATACTGAATATGCTCATACCATATTTATATTAATATTACCGTATGTAGTCGATACTGGATTAATTATTTTAGAATGGTAAAAAGAAAGAAAGAAGAAGTGGAAGAAGAAAGGAACCTGAAAAGGGGTGGTGAAATCATTACCTCTTCTTCGGGTTCTTCTTTTTGATTTTAACAAAAGGGCACATTAGGTTAGGTTTCTGACTAAAGTAATGCCTCTAGGATGAATTTAGGGAAGTTGAGAGAGTAATTGGTCAGGGTTTGGCCGATGAAAAAGGATTTTAAGGTGTTAATTAATGAGAAGGGGGAGTGCCATTTTATAAGAGGGGTGGGGGCATCTTTGGAAAAACTAGAAATATTATTTTATAATAAATTAATATTCGGTTTCTAATGGCTCCAAAGTGGACTATTTAAAGGCTAAGGTTGGGATAGGTCGAAAAACACTCAAAAAATAGGATTTAGATAGGTTTGGGTTACTATATTAACCTTATCATTAATTATTAACTCTTTGTTAATTAGTTTCACTTTTACAATGTCTCTTTGTATTTTTATATTATATGGTTAATAAACTTACTATATACATCCAAGAGACCCCCAAGTGGTCAGTTAATGATACACATATAATGATATAAGTCTCCTGTATAATCCTTAGATTTTTATGAATTTAATATCAATTAATAATATAATAGTTTTTTTAAAAACTCTTTTATGTCAATTTTGACAGAATTCAATAGTTGATTTTTAAAAAAAATTATGAAAGAATGATTAATTATATAAAAGTTAATTAAATCATTCCTAACATGTCATATTAACCTATAAAATTATTTTAATACATAAAAAGTCTCAAATTATATTTATTTGGGTATTTATAATATCAATTATTTTAATATTTCACTATTATGGTAATTACTGCATCATGATTGTGTCATAAATAAGTTAACATATTTATTGTCTAAAAATTATAAATAAAATATCATTATGTAGGAAATTAATTTATATTTATAATTACTATTTATAGTCTAATATCCAACATATATATCTATATTTTAAAAATGTTTTTTAGAAGATATATGCTTATGTCATTTTTGTATTTATTTTGACTTAATTAAAATAAAGAGTCCCTATCACTTACAAGTGGCTCCATGGGGTCCCAAAATCGACCCAAAGATTCCCATGGTCGGACATGTATCCACCAATAAGGTTAAGACACGTTTTAGGGTGATTCTGTGTTATTATAGTATTATGTTTAACCCTTCTTTACCAGATTTACCCTTTAACCATTATAAATAAAATATTTACTGAAATAATTATTCAAAATGTCTAAAAATAAAAGGTAACTATTTACACAATTTGGAAATCTTGAATCCAAATATGGAATCCATTTTTCCAAATTCAAAACACAGAAGTGGCAGAAATTAATTTCAAATTAATTTCCGTGGTCAAACCAAAATCGTGTTTTTAAAAGATAATAACTATCAAAAGATTTACACTTGTTTATGTCCGGTTTAATTGTGAAATTATGTACAATGACCAAAACTGTATTAAATGTTAAAAATATATTATAAATGTTTTTTATAACAACTCAAATTAATAATTTATCCATATAAATTATTTTGATTAAAAAAGTTGTTTTTAATTAAAATTTAGTAATTTTCACTATTCATCAAAATATAAATGTTATCCGAAAAGTTAAAAAATTTCACCTTAGGATAAATTAGAAACTCCAAATACAAAAATGAAGTCCATTTTGAGAGATAAAATTTCAAAAATTAGGTATTACTATTCATAACGGCTAGTTTGATTAGTTGTGGTGTGTGTTAGAACTAGAAGTTGCGTACAACACACGCTACTGTATTATTCAAATGAAAGCCTACCATGGAATCTTGGGATGTTTCATTGTAAATTTTTGATGTTCCAATTTTAAAAAGAAAATTTATTTAGTCAAATTGAATATATAAAAGTTTAACATATTGGATTTAAAAACGTTCACTATTAAAAGTTGGTAAATTTGGAATACTAAAAATGAATTTTTCATACATTATGTCTAAGAAACTCATAATATGGATTCTAAAATTATAAGGATTATATAAAGATTACAATTTATTTAATACTATTGATAACCTCTTTTGAACGGATTATTTGGTATGTCATGCTGCACTTGAACTCGGTGTTTCATGTAGTGCAAGTTATCGAATTATTTTTAAGAAATATTTCAATAACTATGAAATATTGGGGTGTTACATTCTCCAGTCCTTCAATAAATTGCGTCCTTGCAATTTGAAATTGTTCTTTGTAAATAAAAGGTTTAATATAAAAATATCTTTGTGGAAAAACCCACATCAATAATTTGGTTAATAAAATTTAGTCTTAACAAGATGAAAAGAGAAATGAAAGGGTCACCACAAAATTATTATCTCGATTAGGAGGACATTGGTGGAAATTATAGACATATAATTGGAGGAAAAACATAAATATTTATAGGTAGTGATTGAGGTCATCAATCACAAACAAGTTTAAAATTGAGGTCCTTAAATTCATCAATCTATGATGATTTAAAATACCATCGGTTCAACAAAACATATGGTATTAGGATAACACATTGTTGACGTTTCAAAATATCTTAGTTGAAATCCCACATCGAAAAATAAATTAATGTGGCTTCTATTTAAAATAAAGAGTGGAAAGTATGAATATTACTGAAAATAACACATACTAGTTTTCCATGTAGGAAAATATGGATATGTAAGAGAAATATAATCATCAATTATCTGATGGAGAGTGGTAGAGAACATGGCTATGAAAAGGCCAACAATCCCAAAGCCATAAATTAGTGATGATCTAAGGTACCATCTAGGACAAAAAATTTTGTTCATAGTTCCTTTTATTAATGTTGAGGAATTTATTTATGAGATTGGCTAAGATCATAAGGAGATATAATTACTTTATAATTTTAGTTTTAGCCATTAATAAATTTCTACCACAAACTATTCTTTCACCTTAAAACATAATACAACTCAAAAATACTCTATTTATCCTAATCATATAGGGTTCCAAATATAATGAATTTATAATTCCCATATCAGACCCTGTATGTAAATAAACTACGTTATACCATCCAAGAACTTCATGTAGCACAATGGTAGGCGATAAATCCCAATTACACTATGGTTGTGGGTTCGATTCCCACAGCTTTGTCCGACACAATGGGTTGTCACATGGTCTGCGTGTTGTCCTTTTATAAAAATCCAAAAAAAAAAATAACCTTTCAAACTTAATCCATTCCAACAATTATACTTATCCAAAATACTATTATCCAAACTCACAACCAAAAATTTACAAGGAAGCTAAACATAATGTGGTTTTTTTTCAGCTAATAACATGTAAATGCATTCCTCTTATATTCTTTTACAACACCGCAACATCCTGAATTACCAAAATCAACCATCTCTTATTCCAAAATCACTACCATAATATTAGGATCATATTAAGGTTTATCTTTCCTTCAACCATATAATTTCTAAAAAATTTAACTTGCTGTAGAGCCACTTTTCTTAGTACCATAAAATCGCAAATCCTTAATTAAATAGTACTGCAGTAGAATCCTTATTTATTTCCAGAACATAATTGATACAACACTTAAATAAAATAATTCTAAAATATAAACATAAGAACACTAGTCCTTCCTCTTCATCTGTGATAGTATCATAACTCGATTATTATCCAGTAGCATCATTTGCGGCATAGTCTGATGACTGGGAAATTTGTTCGCGTAGTGTCCAAACTCCTTGCAAATGAAGCATTGTACATTTCAAACCATTTTCATACCATTGCAGTCACTTACTTTGTTCCCTTTTCCTCCACACTTATATCAAACTCCCATTAATTTCAGGAAAGTTCTAGGGTGTTTCTTCCCATAGTTATCACATATGAGAAAATTCTTCTTTACCTTCTTCCCGTTATCTGTCCTTCTCTCTACCATCCTTTTCTTCTATAGATTCCCTTCAAAGCCATTGGACTCTGAGAATTCGTTACTCATCTTATCAACACATGATACTATTTATTCATATGATGATAATAATTGGGAGAATATTTCCCTTCTAAATTCTGGCATAGGACCACGAGAGATATGATCCTTCTTACTCTTTGGATCATACGTATTACGGGAGTTCACATTCCTTCTAATGGGAACCATTTTATACAATATCATAAACTATGTCAGTTTATGAATTGAAATGAATAATTACCAAACTTGTAAAATACCTAACACAAATTGAACAGTTTATGGATATAATCCATAATCAAAAAAATGTTTTCTTTGAGTAAGTATATACTCATGAGCCCTTCATAATGGTTTGTAAAGAAAATGAGAATTATCCTAAGTATATCTCCCGTGAGTGTCATAACCAAGAGTGCAGCAAGGCCCCTTGTCGTGCACCAGTTCCCGTTCGAGTCTAGCTCAAAGCGGTGTTTTGGGGTTTTACCCCTAGGTACATCTGTGCCAGAGCTGACTCTACCTGTTGATATCTAGACAGGGATGTATTGCTCGAAAAACTCACAAAATCTCTACAGTACCAAAATTCTATGAAGTTCTTCTATACTAATCCTCAAATTCTATCTTAGGGCTCTGTGCTCTAATCAGAGTTTATCTAAATCTAGTTTCCAAGGTTATTGCTAAACTTACTCAGATACCGACTGTAACACCCCAACCCCAGTTACCCAAAGATGGTGCATTATTTTAATACATTGTCATGATCACAAGAAAGATCAAGTCCTGAAGGACCGATTAGTTTAGCAATCTTGGAAATTATATTACATATATGAATGTTGATTTTCACTTTAAGACATAAAAAACAACATAAATAATATTTATGAACACCATTATACCTTTATCTTAACCCTGCATATAAATCACAATACACTTCTTGGAATCCTAGGAAAAAATAAAACATCGAAAGGGGTGAGCTCAAATGCTCAGTAAGAGCAAGAAATATAGCGAAAACTTTCATAAATAAGCATAAACATTTAAGGCAACGTATAAGTAAAACAAAATCCTTTTATACATGAAATTCATCATAATATGGAAAGGATAAAATGAAATAATTCCATTTACTTATTCACATGGATATTCACTAGTCGAATAATCACATGCAATATCAATAACCACTTTCATAACGATGGAATGCATAATGCCAGACTATCATAACCACATAGCCAAGGCCTCGTGCCAAGACTACAAACAAGATTTTGTCAAGGCCTTGTTCCAAGACACTATTTTGTCTCATGAGACCTACCGATGCATCGAGGAGATATAGAGGGCTCCACCCGTCACTTATTAACTCCAATGCTTTCCTCATATGAAAATGTCTAAACATAACATAAACATTCATATTAAAACTAGCATAAGAAATGTCAATACTTTACCCATAAATCATGAATGGTATAAAAATAACACATCCATAGTCAAACATATCAAAAAAACCTTCAACAAAATATGGAAGATTTGTATCATGATAAATCAACTTAAAAACGAGTTTAAAATCCATTAAAGAATTTTTACATGGATGAAAATGATTTGTAAAAATCTTTTAGAGAAATACCCCTTTTTCATGAAAACATTAAAAAGTCACACAAATTATAAATGAAGTCATTTAAAGACATTTTTGAATAAAAGTGTCCCATACCACTTTGAAACTTTTGAATGGAATTATCATTTTAAAAACATTCATTTCCATATAAATAAATCCTTAAAACCCATTTTGAAGAAATGGACATAAATGAGAATGGTTTAGAAGATTAAATATTTAAAACATTTGAAATGATGTTTTAGTAAAAAGTACCTTAAAATAATCCCTTTGAAAACACTTTCATAAAACATGTACATGGATAATAAATATTTCCCAGTAGATACATACGTAAAAATGACCTCGGATAATAATGTGATTGTGAAATTAACCCTTATCAATTGGGTAACTTACGAAACATACAACCCATGAAAGAAGTATCATACAATGAATATGTAAATAAACATAAATTAAAGGGTATTACACAAAGAATATAATTTTTTTTACAACATACACCAAACAAAAGGTAATAGTGGCAATATGTCATGTATCTCACAGGAATAAGGAGTGAGATGAAAACCCCTTACCTTGCAATCTCATATAGTCGAGGGTACATTTAACCTCCTGTACGAAGATCGTAGTATGTTATCAAATTATACCAGAACCATATTAATATTTATGATATCATACATGATTCATTTATGAATTTATGTTACCCATTTAATAATAAATTTCCATGTTAAGTTAACATTTCGGGTAATAATCACTTTATTTATCGTACGTGTTTTAACTTGTTACTTTTGGTTGTATCACTTAGATCATGATTTAAACAATTACAGAATATAAAACATGATAAATATATCATATATATTTATAATATAAATATGCATAATAAACATATATATCAAATGTAAAACACCGTTTATGGAGACGATTGTCCGTACGTACGCATAAACGCTATTTCTATTTTCATATAGTATTGAACGGAAGTAAGTGAATAAGATATATGAAAGTAAATAATTCCTTATATATATATATATATATATCTGCAGTAGAATTTTTAGGTCATATATTACATACTTATTAGTAATATATATTTTTATAATCATCGATGAATGGTGAACTTGGAAATGATTCTCACTGCGTCGTGGAGACGGTAATCCGTACGTACGCACGAGTGAAAATATAATTCTTTTGGTATTAAAATAATATATAATTTGATGGTATATCATATATACAGAATTATTATCATGTTATATTTATTATTTACATGAATTAAAAATCATTATTATATCCATCCAAATAATAATATATTGAATAACAATTACACCACGACGTGGAGATGGTAAGCTGTACATACGCACGTATGGTGAAATGTCATTCAAAGGATGGATAGAATACTGAATATGGTTGTACCATATTTATAATAATATTACATTATATAGTAGATACTGGATTCATTATTTTATAATGGTAATAACAAAGAAAGAAGAAGTGGAAGAAGAAAGGAATTTGAAAAGGGGTGGTGAAATCATTACCTCTTCTTCGGGTTCTTCCTTTTGATTTTATCAAAAGGGCACATTAGGATGGCTTTCTGACTAAAGGAATGCCTCTAGGATGAAGTGAGGGAAGTTGAGAGAGTATTTGGGTAGGGGTTTTCCGAAGCAAAAAGCTTTTAAGGTGTGAATTATTGAGAAGGGGAGTACCCTTTTATAAGAAGGGTGAGGGGCACCTTTGGAAAAGCTAGAAATATTATTTTATAATAAATTTATATTCGGTTTCTAATGGCTCCAAAGTAGATTATTTAAATTCTAAGGTGGGGATAGGTCGAAAACCACTCATCAAATAGGATTTAGACAGGTTTGGGTTACTATATTAACCTTATCTTTAAGTATTTACTCTTAGTTAATTAGTTTCACTTTTACTATGTCTCTTTGTATTTTTATATTATATGGTTAATTAACATACTATATACATCGATGAGACCCCAAAGTGGTCCATTAATGTTACAAATATCATGATATAAGTCTATTGGCTGATCCTGAGATTTATAGGAATTTAATATCAATTAATAATATAATAGTTGTTTTAAAAACTATTTTATGTCAATTTTGACACTATTCAATAGTTGATTTTTTAAAAAATCATAACAGAATGATTACTTATAAAGTAGTTAATTAAATAATTCCTAACATGTAATGTTAACCTAGAAAATTAGTTTAATTAATAAAAAGTTTTATATTATATTTATTTTGGTATTTATAATATCAATTAGTTTAATATTTCACTATTATGGTAATTACTGCATCATCATTATGTAATAAATAAATTAAATTATTTATTGTATAAAAATTATAATTAAAATATCATTATGTAGTAAATCGTTTTTTCTTTCTAATTAATATTTATAATCGAAAATCCAACATATATAACCCTATGTAAAAAATGTTTTTCTAGAAGATATATGCTTATGTCATTTTGTATTTTTTTATCTTAATTAAAATAAAATGTCCCTACCACTTAAAAGTGGCTCCATGGGGTCCCAAAATCGACCGAAAGATGTACATGGCCAGACATGTATCCACCAATAAGGTTAATACATGTTTTAGGGTAATTTAGTATTATTATAATATTATTTTGTTAACCCTTATTTACCAGATCTACCCTTTAACCATTGTAAATAAAATATTTACCAAAGTACTTTTTCAAAATGTCTAAAAATAAAATTTACCTATTTAAAAAATTTGGAAATCCTGATTCCAAATATGGAATCCATTTTTCCAAATTCAAAACACAGAAGTGGCAGAAATTAATTTAAAATTAATTCCCGCTGTCAAAACAAAAAATATGTTTTTAAGAGATAATAACTATCAAAAGATTGACAATTGTTTTTGTCTGGTTTAATTGTGAAATTATGTATAATGAGAAACATTGTATTAAATGGTAGAAATATATTCTAAATATACTTTATAACCTCCCAAATTCATAATTTATCTATATTAATTATTTCGATTAAAAAGTTATTTTTAATTAAAATTTATTAATTTTCACTGTTCATCAAAATATAAATGTTATCTGAAAAGTTATAAAATTTCACCTTATGATAAATTCGATACTCCTAATACAAAAATGAACTCCATTTTGAGAGATAAAATTTCAAAAATTAGGTATTACTATTCATAACAACTAGTTTGATTGGTTCTGGTGTGTGTTAGAACTCGAAGTTCCGTACAAAACATGCTACTGTATTATTCAAAGGAAAGCGTACTGTGGAAGCTTGGGATGTATCATTGTAAATTATTGATGTCGCCATTCTAAAAAGTAAATTTATTTAGTGAAATTGAATATATAATGGTTTAAAATATTGGAATTAAAAAAGGTTCACTATTAAAAGTTGGTAAAAGTGCAATACTGAAAATGAATTTGTTCTTACATTATGTCTAAGAAACTCATAATATGGATTCTAAAATTATAAGGATTATATAAAGATTAAAATTTAGTTAATACTATTCATAACCTTTTTTGAACGGCTTGTTTGGTAAATCATGGTTCGCTTGAACTCTATGTTGCGTGTAGTGCATGTTATTGAATTATTTTAAAAAAATAACAAACTATGAAATCTTGGGGTGTACATTCTCTGCTCCTTCAATAAATTGCGTTATCGCAATTTGAAATTGTTCTTTGTAAATAAATAGTTGAATATAGAAAATATCATTGTGGAAAAAACCACATCTGAAATTTGGTTAATAAAATTTAGTATTAACAAGATGAAAAGAGAAATGAAAGGGTCACGACAAAATTATGATCTCGATTAGGAGGACATTGGTGGCAATAATAGACATATAATTGGAGGAAAAACAAAAATATTTATATATAGTGATTGAGGTCATCAATCACAAACAAATTTAAAATTGAGGTCCTTAAATTCATCAATCTATGATGATATAAAATACCGTCAGTTCAACAAAACATAAGGTATTAGGATAATACATTTTTGATGTTTCAAAATATCAGTGTTGAATTCCCACATCGAAAAATGAATTAATGAGGCCCTTATTTAAAATAAAGATTGGAAAATATGATGATTACCGAAAATAACACATACTTGGGTTCCATGTAGAAAAATATGGATATGGAAGAGAAATGTATCCATCAATTATCTGATGGATACTGTTAGAGAACATGGCTATGAAAAGGCCAACAATCCCAAAGCCATAAATTAGCGATGATCTAAGGTACCATCTAGAACACCATTTTTGTTCTATGTTCCTTTTCTTAATGTTGAGAAATTTATTTATGAGATTTGCTATGATCATAAAGAGATATACTTACTTTATAATTAGAGTTTTATCTATTAATAAATTTCTACCACAAACTCATCTTTCACCCCAAAACATAATACAACTCAAAAATACTCTATTTATCCTAATCATATAGGGTTCCAAATATAATGAATTTATTATTCACATATCAGACCCTTTATGTAAATAAACTACATTATACCATCCAAGAACTTAATGTAGCACAATGGTAGGCGATAAATCCCAATTGCACTATGGTTGTGGGTTCGATTCCATCAGCTTTCTCCGACATGATGAGTCATCACACGGTCTGCGTGTTATCCCTTTATAAAAATCCAAAAAAATAACCTTTCAAACATAATCCATTCCATCCATTAGACTTATCAAAAATACTATTATCCAAACTCACAGTCCAAAATATACATGGAAGTTAAACATATTGAGGATCCTTTTTTCCAGGTAATAACATGTGAACGCCTTCCTCAAATATTCTTTTACAACACCGCAATATCCTGAATTACCAAAATCAACCATCTCGTATTCCAAAATCACTACCTCAATATTAGGACCATATTATGGTTTATCTTTCCATCAACCATGTAATTTCTAAAAATTTAACTCATTGTAGAGTCAATTTTCATAGTACCATAAAATCTCATATCCTTAATTAAATAGTACAGCAGTACAATCCTTATTTATTTCCATGACATCATTGATACAACACTTAAATGAAATAATTCTAAAATAAAAACATAAGAACACTAGTCATTCCTCTTCATCTGTTATAGTATCATAACTTGATTATTATCCAATAGCATTATTTGTGGCATAGTCTGATGACTAGGAAATTGGTTCACGTAGTGTCCAAACTCATTGAAAATGAAGCATTGTACATTTGAAATCATTTTCTTACCCTTGCAGTCACGTACTTTGTGCCCTTTTCCTCCACACTTATAACAAACCTTCATTCCTTTTAGGAAATTTCGAGGGTGTTTCTTCCCACAGTTATCATATATGAGAAAATTCTTCTTTACCTTCCTCCCTTTATCTGTCCTTCTCTCTACCATCCTTTTCTTCTCTGGATTCCCTTCAAAGCCATAGGACTCTTAGAATTCTTTACTCATCCTATCAACACATGATGCTATTTCTTCATATGATGATAATACGTGGGATACTATTTCCCTTCTAAATTATGGATTAGGACCACGAAACATATGATCCTTCTTACTCTTTGGATCATACATATTACGGGAGTTCACATTCCTCCTATTGGGCGCCATTTTTATACAATACCATAAACTAGGTCAGTTTATGAATTGAAATGAATAATTACCAAACTTGTAAAATACCTAACACAAATTGAACAGTTTATGGATATAATCCATAATCATAAAAATGTTTTCTTTGAGTGAGTATATACTCATGATGCCTTCATAATGGTTTGTAATGAAAATGAGAATTATCCAAAGAATATCCCTCGGGAGTGTTGTAACCCAAAGTGCAGCAATGCCCATTGGCGTTCACTAGTTCCCGTTCGAGTCTATCTCAAAGCGGTGTTTTTGGGTTTTTCCCCTAGGTACATCTGTGCTAAAGCCACCTCTACCTTCTCGTATCCAGACAAGGATGTGTTTCTCGAAAAACTCACAAAATCTCTATAATTCCAAAATTCTAGGAAGTTCTTCTATACTAATCCTCAAAGTCTATCTTAGGGCTCTGTTCTCTAACAAAAGATTATCTAAATCTTGTTTCCAAGGTTATTTCTAAACTTCCTCTGATACCAACTGTAACACCCCGACCCTAGTTACCAAAGTCAGTGCATTATTTAAATATATTGGCATGATCACAAGAAAGATTAAGTCCCGAAGGACCAATTAGTTTAGAAGTCTTGGAAATTAGATTACATACATGAATGTTACATTGTACTTTCAGACATTCAAAAAAACATAAATAATATTTATGAACGCCATTATTCCTTTAGCTTAACCCTGTATATCAATCAAAATACACTTCTTGGAATCCTGGGAAAAAATAAAACATAGAAATGGGTGAGCTGAAATGCTCAGTAAGGGTAAGCAATACAGTAGAAACTTTCATAAATAAGAAAAAACATTTAAGGCAATGTATAACTAAAACAAAAGCCTTTTAAACATGAAATTCAGCATAATATGGAAAGGATAAAATGAAATAATTCCATTTACTTGTTCACATGGATATTCTACTAGTCGAATAATCAAATGCAATATCAATAACCACTTTCATAACGATGGAATGCATAATGTCAGACTATCATAACCACATGTCCAAGGCCTCATGCCAAGACTACAAACAGGATTTTGTCAAGGCCTTGTGCCAAGACACTAGTTTGTTTCATGAGACCTACCGATGCATTGAGTAGCTATAGAAGGCTCCACCCGTCACTTATTAAGTCCAATGCATTCCTCATATGAAAAAGTCTAAACATAACATAAACATTCGTATTAAAACTAGAATACGAAATGTCAATACTTTACCAATAAACCATGAATGCTATAAAAATAACACATCCATAGTAAAACATATCAAAAAAACCTTCAACAAAATATCCAAGATTTGTATCATGATAAATCAACATCAAAACCAGTTTAAAATCCATTAAAGAATTTTGACGTGGATAAAAATGATTTGTAAAAATTTTTGAGAGAAATAACCGTTTTTTATGAAAACATTAAAAAGTCACACAATTTATAAAACATGTCATTTGAAGACATTTTTGAATCAATGTGTCCCATACCACTTTGAAACTATTGAAAGGAATTATCATTTTAAAAACATTCATGTCCATATAAATAAATCCTTAAAAACCATTTTGAAGACATGGGCATCAATTAGAAAGATTTAGAAGATTAAATATTTATAAAATTTGAAATGATGTTTTAGTAAAAAGTCCCTTAAAAGAATCCCTTTGAAAACTCTTTCATAAAACATGTACATGGATAATAAATATTTCCCAGTAGATACATACGTAAAAACAACCTCAGATAATAAAGAGATTGTGAAATTAACCCTTACCAATTTGGTAACTTACGAAATATACAACCCATGAAAGAGGTATCATACAATGAATATGTAAATACACATAAATTAATTTTTATTACACAAATAATATAATTATGGGCATTACATACACCACACAAAAGGAAATAGTGGAAATATGGCATGAATCTCAAAGGAATAAGGAGTGAGATGAAAACCACATACCTTGCACTCTCTTTTAGTTGAGGGTACGTTTAACCTCATGTACGAAGAATGTAGTATGTTATTAAATTATAAAATAACCATATTAATATTTATTATATCATAAATTATTCATTTATGACTTTATATTACTCATTTAATAATAATTTCCATGTTAAGTTAACATTTCGGGTAATAATCACTTTCTTTATCGTACGTGTTTTAACTCGTTACTCTTGGTTGTATCACTTAGATATTGATTTATATACTTCCAGAATATAAAACATGATAAATCTATCATATATATTTAGAATATAAATATGTATAATAGACATATATATGAAATGGAAAACACTGTTTATGGATACGTTAGTCCATACGTACGCATAAACATTGTTTATGTTTTCATATAGTATTGAACAGAAGTAAGTGAATAAGATATATGTAAGTACATAAATCCTTATATATATATATATATATCAAATAGCATTATGATTTCATATATTACATACTTATTAGTAATATATATTTTTATAATCGTCGATGAATGGTGAACTTGGAAATTAATCTCATCGCGTCGTGGAGACGGTAATCCGTACGTACGCATGAGCAAAAATATCATTCATTTGATATTAAAATAATATATAATTTGATAGTATATCATATATACAGAATCATTATCATGTTATATTTATTATCTACATGAATTACAAATCATTATTATACCCATCCAAAAAATAATATATTGAATAACAATTACACCACGACGTGGAGACGGTAAGCTGTATGTACGCACGTATGGTGACATGTCATTCAAAGGATGGATAGAATACTGAATATAGTTGTACCATATTTATAATAATATTGCATTATATTGTAGATACTGGATTCATTATTTTAGAATGGCAATAACAAAGAAAGAAAAAGTGGAAGAATAAAGGAACTTGAAAAGGGGTGGTGAAATCATTACCTCTTCTTCGGGTTCTTCTTTTTGATTTGATCAAAAGGGCACCATAGGTTGGCTTTCTGACTAAAGTAAGGCCACTATGATGAAGTGAGGGAATTTTAGAGAGTATATGGGAAGGTTTTTCCCGAACCAAATGGCTTTTAATGATTTAATTAATGATAAGGGGGAATTCCCTTTTATAAGAGGGGTGAGGGGCACCTTTGGAAAAGCTAGAAATATTATTTTATAGTAAATTAGAATTCGGTTTCTAATGGAAAAAAGTGTATTATTTAAAGGTTAAGGTGGGGATATGTCGAAAACCACTCAACCAATAGGATTTAGACAGGTTTGGGTTACTATATTAACCATATCTTTAAGTATTAACTTCTAGTTAATTAGTTTCACTTTTACAATGTCTCTTTTTATTTTCATATTATATGGTTAATAAAATTACTCTATAAATCCAAGAGACCCCCAAGTGGTCCATTAATGTTACAAAAATAATGATATAAGTATCTTGGCCGACCCTTAGATTTTTAGGAATTTAATATCAATTAATAATATAATATTTGTTTTAAAAACACTTTTTTGTCAATTATGACACTATTCAATAGTTGTTTTTTTTAAAAATCATAACATAATTATTACTTAAAACAAAGTTAATTAAATAATTCCTAACATGTCATATTAACCTATAAAATTAGGTTAATTCATAAAAAGTATAAAATTATATTTATTTGGGTATTTATAATATCAGTTATTTTAATATTTCACTATTATGGTAATTACTGCATCATCATTGTGTCATAAATAAATTAAATTATTTATTGTCTAAAAATTATAAATAAAATATAATTATGTAGGAAATCTTTTTATATTTCTAATTAATATTTATAATAGAAAATAAAACATATATAACCCTATGTAAAAAATGGTTTTCTAGAAGATATATGCTTATGCCATTTTTGAATTTATTTTAACTTAATTGAAATAAAGTGTCCCTATCACTTACAAGTCACTTCATGGGGTCCCAAAATCGACCCAAATATGTCCATGGTCGGAAATGTATCCACCAATAAGGATAGTACACATTTTTGGGTAATTTAGTATTATTATAATATAATTTGTTTAACCCTTATTTACCAGATTTATCCTTTAACCATGGTAAATAAAATATTTACCGAAGTAATTATTCAACATGTCTAAAAATAAAAGTTACCTATTAAAAAATTTTGGACTTCCTGATTCCAAATATGGAATCCATTTTTCCAAATTCGAAACACAGATGTTGCAGAAATTAATTTATAATTAATTCTCGCTGTCAAAACAAAAAGCGTGTTTTTAAGAGATAATAACTATCAAAATATTGACACTTGTTTATGTCTGGTTTAATTGTGAAATTATGTAAAATGACCAACATTGTATTAAATGGTAAAAATATATTCTAAATATACATTAAAACCTCTCAAATTCATAATTTATCAATATAAATTATTTCGATTAAAAAAGTTGTTTTTAATTAAAATTTAGTAATTCTCACTATTCATCAAAATATAAATGTTATCCGAAAAGTTCCAAAATTTCACTTTAGGCTAAATTCGATTCTCCAAATACAAAAATGATGTCCATTTTGAAAGATTAAATTTAAAAAATTATGTATTACTATTCATAACAGCTAGTTTGATTGGTTGTGGTGTGTGTTAGAACTCGAAGTTGCATACAACACATGCTATTGTATTATTCAAAGGAAAGCGTAACGTTGAAGCTTGGGATGTTTCATTGTAAATTTTTGATGTCCCCATTCTAAAAAGTAAATTTATTTAGTCAAATGGAATATATAAATGTTTAAAATATTGGATTTAAAGAAGTTCACTATTAAAAGTTGGTAAAAGTGCAATACTAAAAATGAATTTGTTCTTATAGTATTTCTAAGAAACTCATAATATGGATTCTAAAATTATAAGGATTATATAAAGATAAAAATTTAGGTAATACTATTCATAACTTCTTTTGAACGGCTTGTTTCTTAAGTCATGGTGCGCTTGAAGTCGGTGTTGCGTGTAGTACAAGTTATTGAATTATTTTGAAGAAATAACAATCTATGGAATCTTGGGGTGTTACAATAGAAATGATTAATTCTATTTTGATTTGGTGACGATACATTTTTTTAAATGTTATATCATTTATTAAGAACAAAAAAGGATGATTTATATAATCTCAAAAAAAAATTGATCCTCCAGAAAACGTATTGGGAGGAGTATATGATGTTTTTTATAGTACCATTACCCTAGGGAAGGGAAATGAAATTGGTTATGATTTGAGTAGGAAATTATGAACCCATAGCATGAAAAAAACATCAGATGAATGGAACTTCATGGATCATTTTTGCAAAGTTTCATTTAAGAGTTCAAGAAGAACCATCTGAAGTTGTCCTAATAATTGTATTGTTTTCTTAATCTATTATCGATATGATTCTTTAGGTGTAGTAGATTTTTTAAAAATTCCAAATCATTATGGACTATTTTTATGTTGGATTGTCTATTAGTGAGTGAAATTTCTCTTCTTCGGTAATACTAATTTTTATGAATCAGTTTTTGTTCCTTTTTTACATATGAAATGAAAAAATAGGGGATTATCAAAACTCCCCGTAGGAGGTTCACCTTGGAACTCCAAAAAGAATTTATGATATGTGGAGATGATTCAAGTTGATATTTATGAGACGACAAATCACAAACATTTTTCCTCATTGTTATACATGTAAGTAGGTCAAAGATGTGCCCCATAAACCTTTATATTTTCTCCATCCACAAACAATTCAATTTTTTAAGTAGGATAACATCTTTATGTACATTGTAGTTTTTTCCCAATTAACACTCTAAAATATAATATGACATGGGTTGTGATCGATCAGCTAAAAAATGGACTCTCTTTTTAGCTATTCAAGATATATGTTATATTAATGACATAAGGCTTCTCTATGTGAAGGTTATTCTCAAATTTCATGGTGTGTCATCTAATATAATCCCTAATAGAGAACCCCAAATTACCTATTGCTTTTGGAGAGTCCAATAAGATGCACTGGGATCTCGGGTGTATTTATCATTCGTAGATGGATTTCTAGATAGTATTAGATATACCGATTATTGAGGGCATGTTACATGCATGAGTTCATGATTTTGGTGGATCATAGGATGTCCATTTTGGACTGCCTGTGTTTTCTTATTAGAATAGTTTACTATATAAAATTTGAATGGATCTATTTGAAACAATTTATGGTCATCCATTAAAATATCATTTGTATTGTTCAACTATTTGTGACTTTATGTTGGTTGATTAGAGGTTGGTACAAGAAACCACCTCAATGATTTGAATTATTTTTCCTAAAATATTAACATCCTTCAATTAGTAAAATCCATATGATGACCATCATAGAATATTTTTGGAGTTTTCTACTGTTTACTAGGTGTTTTTTAGTGTTTCAACCCGTTTGGGTAATCAAAATCTATATAAAAGGGGGAATATTGCACCTCGATTTGTGGGACCTTTTGAGGTTCTTTAGAATGTGAGGAAAGTTGATTACCATTTTTAAAAACTACCCTATTAGGCATCATTGCATAATGTTTTCCAAGTATCATAGTATTTAAAGTATCCATATAACCTATATCTTTCTTTAATCATAGAGGATTTTAAAATTTAGGATGATTTATCATAGATTGGGCATCCAGTTCGTAATGTTGACTCTTAGATAAAGGAAAATCATAGGAGGAAGATACTTGTGTTCTGTGTTCTAGGGTAGTGTGGTTAAAATTCTCGTGAGTCATGTGATCATGAGGAACTTATAACACCCAAATATCATTATGTAATATTTCTCTTTAAATAATTTTAATTCTCCAATAGCTTGTGTTTCATGTAATAGTGAGTTTAAACTAACCCCGACACGCTATTTTTAAAAATTAGTCATAAAATTGGTGGGAAAAATATTCAAAACTAATTTATTTTTTAAATATAATAATCTAACTCAATATGAATTTATTAGTGATTTATTATGAAAAAATCACATGAATTTAGTAAAATCACATCATTCTTCTCAAATAAATTTTCTTTAAAAAAAATTTGTATTTTTTTTGAATGAATATTTATTTTTATAAGATCTAAAATATTTATATTACAAAATTAATTTTATTTTTGAATACATCCTGTGAAATTTTCTTATTGTTTTTTCAGAGATCATTTATTTTTTACAAAAAAATAGTAAAGTTTATTGAAATATATATTTTCATTTAAGGTCATTATGAGGAAAAAATATGTTTTGGATTATTATTAAATAGTTAATAATTAATTAAAATGTAAACTAATAAAATTATTATTTATTAAAATTATTTTATAAATGAATTTATTATAAAAACAATTTATGATTAAAATGGAAACTTTTTGGAAAGAACATTCATGGATTTTTACCAGTTCAATTTTAAAACTTATTTTATTTTTATTTTAAAAAATATATACTGAATTTTGATTCATAAATTACAAATTTAGTGATTAGGTTCTAATTTTGTTAATATGAATAGTATCCTTTGTTAATTTTATTACACCGGTAAAGGCTAAATTTGGTAATTTTGGTCAAAAATAAAATAATAAAAACTATAAAACTCCACTATCACATTAAAAAATTTTATTTGATGAATATATTTCTAATATAAACACATAAGTATCTAAATTATGTTTTTTAATGTTCACTTGTGATTTAAAATAACATATATAATATTTAATTCTTATAAATTCTCAAAATTACTGTTTTTTAACTAAAATATTCCATATGTGTCTACAAGGGGAAGTAGGTGTGTTATGATTCAATATAAATGTATATTTTTAAATTATAAAACTTATTTTCAACATAAAAAATTATTTATGGCTTTCTCTCTGCTTATAGAAGATTATGATATTTATAATATTTTATTTAATTAACATTTAAAGATATCAACGTCCTGTTTTAAATATATTATCATTTTTAATATAGGTTTAAACAAATTATAAATTAAAATATAAATATTAATATGAAATATAAAAGATTTATCTTCATCATTGGATGTTATTTTGAATTTTTTGTGAAACAAAAGTTTATTATATAATTACATAACACTGATGTAGTAATTATTTTATTATAGGAAATATCCAATAAATGTTACTAAAGGTATTAATATAAAACTAATTTAAGATAAATAATGTGATATAATAATTTTCTATATTACTATAACCTAGTAGAGATATAATATATTACCATGTTCAATGTTAACTTGCTTTATGACTTTATTAAAAGTCTAACAAATGAATAATTTAAAAATGAACACTAATGATATTTTATAAAAATAATATTTTATTAAATTATTTAAAAATTATAATACTTATGTATAAATATAAATATTTATAATATGGAATAAATTTTTATAAATTATTCATTTATGATTTATTTTACATTACATAATTAAAAAATTAAAACCTTTTAATTTTGAAAAATTTGTTACCTTAGTCAAAATTAAAATATATTAACTAAGGGCTGACAAAAGTGATATGGTTTAAAATAACATAAAATATTATATTAACTAAATTTTTTGATTTTATTATAACCTTTTCCCATATTATATTCTAATACATGGTCTTTTGGAGGTATTTGGATTGATTTAAATTTATAATAAATTAATATTTTAAGAAAATTCCAAAAGTGCACATCACCTCAATTAAAAAATTGAACTTTCTCCATCACTTATATAAATCACATTGGGCCTTTAGGATAGATCATCCCCTAACATTTTCTCTTCTTAACATCCCTAGACACATTATATATGATCTTTTATTTTCAAAAGACCAACACTAGTGTCCCTTAGTGTAGATATATAAGAAGTTATCCAATGAAGAGGTAATCATCTTTACTGACTCATTCAAGATTATTTATACATCTACTTATTATTCATGTGTTGTTACTATTATATATTAATAAATATAGCCTCAAAAATATTCATATATTTTATATCTATTATGTAAAAATAATATTACACCTTTTATCCATCCTATTAAAAAAATCATCATGTGTGCATACGTATGACATATCGTCTCCACGTCGTGGTACAATATGATTTTCATCAAAACATTTTTTGGATGGGTATTATTATGTATATAATATATATATTTTTGAAAATTATAAAATTATATTTTTAGGAATGAAAATTAATAAATCATCATCTCTGTTACCAGTTCACTATTAAAGAAATGATATTATGGCTCATGCGTACGTACGACCTACCGTCTCTATGACATGATGTGATTAATTTTCCCTGTTCTCCATTGGAAAATGATTATATAAATTTATATAATGATAAATTATGATATAAATTACCTTAATATCTTTATAGATATCAATTAACTATATCCTACTCCAAAAACAAGACTTATACGACAAAACATACATAAGAAAATGAAGCAAGACAAGGGTGATAATGAAATATTATTAACAAAAAAAATATAAGATGATGTAATCGGATCATATATTTTATCATAAATAATAATATTATTCTAGTATAAATTAATTACATTCATTAAAAACTCATACAAGATTATCAAGATTGAATGAAGGAAAATATACTTAATGTAAGAAAAAATATAATAATCCTATTATTATTCAAGATTGTTTATATATAAGTATTAGGTGGACAATATTTAACTTCCCTAAATAAGATTCTTAAAAATGTCTTCCAAATTTTTTTACTATTCTTATATAATATTATAAATTAATTTTTACGCATGTATAAATTTTTTAAAATGGATTGAAAAGAATCTTTTTTTCATTTCCCAAATAATTTTTTTTGTAAATTTTTCCTCAAAAGTACGAAATGAATGTTTTTTTTACTTATACGATATAAATGTATTATTATGATATAATGACAATATAATGACATGAATCTAAATTTAATGAATATATAGTAATTTTTAATGAAAATATTTCCAATTAAAAATTAACTAGATTTAGGAAATTTTATTTTCCAAAGACAAAGTATATATTCATCAAGAATGATTTCACGTAATCTATTTAATTCAATTTCCATATATGAAAACATTAATTGATATTAATTATTCTATATCATAGATATTTTCCATGGATAATATACATATTCATTATATGTTTATATTATGTTTAATATGGAATGAAATTTATGAAACCAATATAATTTTATAAGGGTTATATTATGATGGAATTATGATTATGAAACCAATTTCTCTTTATGTGTTCTGATATAAATAATGGATTTTGTTCTTGTGGAACACATATATAAAGTTTTTATTATATGATGGGTTGAACCAATATCTCCCCCAATGCATTGGGTAATGATTTATTTCTCATAATATAGATATAACGGGAACGAGATATAAACTCAGCTGAATAATATAGGGCTAGAATAAATAGTGAACATGATTCAGTAAGGGACATTGTTTTCTATGATGATCTTGGATGTGAGCCTTGATTAGTATTAAATTGATTTTTTATTATTATATTAATTACATAAAAAAATTTATTCTATAATAGAATGCATTAATTTATCCTTTAAGAACATTTATGATTTCTTCCATGACTCAATGTCACGATTCTTGATAAGAAGAATATTATTTTCACAAGTTATTATAATGTTCTTATAAAATTATGCTTATATTATCTACCTCAAACCCCCTTACTGAGCATCTGAGAACACCCATTTCTTATGTTTATTTTCCCTAAGATATGAATAATTGTATTACCTGTGATTTTTTTATAATTTTTTATTGTTATGAGGGAATAAGTTGGAGATTATGTTGATGTAACACCCCAAACATCCACGGTACGTTTCCTTTTGAATAATTCAATAGCTTGCATTGTACACAACTTCGAGATTCTAACACACCGTGACCAATCATACAAGCCGTTATGAATAGTAATACCAACTTTTTTAAATTTTATATTTCAAAATGGAATTCATTTTTGGATTCGTAATATCAAAATAAGTTTAGGTTGAATTTTTTGTATTTTTCTGAAAACATTCAACTTTTTTGAATAGTAAAAAACCCTAAGTTATTGTTTAAAACTGAATTAATATTTAAATAATTATTTATTTTATTTAAATTTATTTTAAGTCAAAATAGATACATAACACCAATATAAGTTCAATTTAATTCATTGGAGTCATTTTATATGAGTTTAGATATATACTAATTTTATTGAACTTTTTACGGTCTTTACCCACCTCCTATGATAATTCTAAAATTTGAATAAAACATAATGTTACTGCTTCTATGAGTTGAATTTCAAAAATAGAGAGACATGGTTAATATCAGTAAGTAAAATTTTGTTCAATAAGATGGAAGTGATTTTTTGTGAATAATAACTTTTTACTTTGATTTACTACAGTTAAAAGTAAATAGGGTAATTAAGGATAAAAATGATATCATAATTACCCTATCCCATGATCTAATTATATAGGATAAGTATAATTCGACCAAAAAATACCCTAGGAATAAAATATGAACCTCATTGGTCCACTTGGATTATATTAGGAAATTTATTATTATTTTGTTTAAAGAAGAGTTAAAGTAGTTAAATTAAATGTTTAACAACTAAACCATTTTTAATATAGGGTTACACACAATATATATTCAATTATAAATATTCATTAGAAATCTAAAACGATTTCCTATATGATGGTATTTTATTTATAATTTTTAGACATTATATAATTATATTAATTATGAAACAATGATGATGTAGTAATTACCTTATTAATGAATGATTAAAATAACTGATATTATAAATATTAAAATAAATCTAATTTGAGAATTTTAATGAATTACACTAATTTTCATGGTTAATATAAGTTTTTAGGGTTTATTAAATTAATTTTTTTCAAAGTAATAATGATGTTATTAATTTTACAAAAACAAAATACCAAAGAGTGTCAAAATTGACATAAAAGAGTTTTTAATACAAATATTATATTATTAATAGAAATTCCATTCCTAAAAATCTATTATTCATAAAGAGAGAATATATAATATTATATAAGTCATTAATGAACCACTTTGTGTTAACATGGAAGTTTATAGTATGTTTATTAACCATACAACATAAAAATACAAAGAGACATGGTAAATGTCAAACTATTTAACTAAGAGTTAAATATAAAATATATGGTAAGTATGATGACCAAAACCTGTCTGAAACCTATCGGATGGTAGGTTTTCAACCCATCCCCCCTTAGCCTTTAAGTAATTCATTTTGGAGCTATTATTAACTGATCATTTATATATTACAAAATATTATTTCAAGATTTTCCGAATGTGACCCTCACCTATTTTATAAAAGGGAACTTCCCCTTCTCTCAAATTCAAACCTTTAATACCATTTGGATCAGCCAAAACCTACCCAAGTATCCTTCCAAGATTCCTTTTTTCATCCTATATTACTTAAATTGGTATGAAATAAAACCTACAGAGCCCTTTTGATCAAATCAAAAGGAAGAACCTGAAGAAGAGGTAAATATTTCATCACCTCTTTCAAGTTCTTTTCTCCTTACACATCCTCATTATTTGTTGTTTCCATTATAAAATAATAACTCCAGTGTCTTAAATAAACTGTTATTTTATTATAAAAACTATACAACCATATTCATTAGTCTATCCATCCTATAAATGAAAATGTCACCAAACGTGTGCACGTACGGATTACAGTCTCCATGTCGTGGTGTAGCTTGTTATTCAGACACTTCATCATTTGGATGGGTATAATAATGAGTATAAATTATGTAAATAATAAATATAATATGATAATTATTCTTTATATGTGTCATACAATCCAATTATATAAGATTTTAATATCAAATGAATGATATTGTTGCTCGTGCGTACATATGGATTACAGTCTCCACGAACGCGATGAAATTCATTCCTCATTATATCCATACAATAATAATTTTTATTTGATGATTAGAAATAATTTATAAATATTTAATATAATTCTGAATATTAATAGGATACATCCTATCCAAAATAAGCATTATATACGTAACAATGCAAATAAAGGAAAATGAATTAGTTAACACCTGAAAAGATGATACTTCTGAAATATCAATAACAATGTAGTAATAAAAGATCATATATGATATCATAATAATGTATATGGTTCTTGTATAATTTAATAACAATAATTTAACCATTATATAAGAGTTTAACCTACCCTTGACAAAGGAAAAGCAAAAGTTAAGGGTTAATTTCACAATCTCTTTATTATCTGAGGTTGTTTTTAAGTAAGCATCTACTGCGACCTCTTTATCATCCACATCTATGTTTTCTTAAAAATATACTTCAAAAATTTTTTAATATTTACTGTACTATGGGATAAAGTCATTTACACCCTTATTTGACCAAATATGTTTTGAATGGAATGTCTTCGTCATTTTCCAAATAATGTTCTTTATGACCTTTTCGACAAAATTAAGATATGAAAGCCTTTTTTAACTTATATGGCAGGTGTGGCTATTTTATGCCATTATTTTATTGTCAAATTTTCCCATACATTATTATGAGAACATTTTCAAAATAAATGTTTCCTTTTATAATTATATGACTTATAAATGATTTCAAAATAGAAAGAGATATTTCCCTAGAAAAGTTTTGATTTTATCTATGTCAACATATGTTGATGGATTTGTTGAAGTTGATTTATTATGATACCAAACATCCATATTTTATTTAAGGTTATGTGATATTTTTTACTATATATGTGTTATTTTTACACCATTCAAGGTTTATGGATAATGTATTGACATTTCATTTTCTAGTTTTAATATAAATGTTTATGTAATGTTCAAACCTTTTCAAATGAGGAACGCATTTGACTTAGTAAGTGATGGGTGGAACCCGCTATAGCTCCTCGATGCATCGATAGGCCCAATGATACAAACTAGTGTCTTGGAACAAGGCCTTGAAAAAATTTTATTTGTAGTCTTGGCACAATTCCTTGACTATGTGGTTATGAAGTCTGGAATTTTTCATTCCATCATTATGAAAGTGGCAAATTATATTCCATGTTATTATTCAACAAGTCCAATATCCATGTGAATAAGTAAATGGAATTAATAGATTTTATCTTCTCTATATTATGCTTATGTTCATGTTCAAAAATCTTATGTTTTTTTCTTACATTGCCTTAAATTTTTATTCTTATTTATGATAGTCTCTCCTATATTGTTATCTTTACTGAGCATCTGAGCTCACCCCTTTCTGTGTTTTATTTTTCCCTGGATGCGATGAAGTATATTATGACTGACCTATAGGGATAGTCTAAGGGATATGAGTGTGGCCACTAGAGACTATGCTGTTGTAGTTTTTCATTTTATAATTTAATGTAAAACTAAGGAATGTATCTAGTATTTCAAAGGCTACTAAACTAATCGGTCTTTCGAGACATAATCTTTTGTGATCATGCCAATGTTATGTAATAATGAACCAACTCTGGGTAACCAGGGTTGGGGCATTACAGTTGGTATCATTGGTAGTTTTTTACAAATCGTGAAAGTTAGATTTAGAAAACAACTCTAAATAGAGAACATTACTCTATTATGGACATTGCAGATTAGTATAGAAGAACTTCCAAGAATTTTGGTACTGTACAAATTTTGTGAGTTTTCTAAGCAATAAATCCCGGTATAGATATGAGTAGGTGGAGGTGGTTTCAGCACATATGTACCTTGGGGTAAGACCCAAAAACACCTCTTTGAGCTAGACTCAAACAGGAACTGGTGCACGACATCTGGCCTTACTGCACTCTTGGTTACGACACTCCCCGGTGATATTCTTAGGAAAATTCTCATTTTCATTAAAAACCATTATGAAGGGTTTATGAGTATATACTTCCTCAATGAAAACATTTTTATGATTATGGTTTATATCCGTAAACTATTCAATTTATGTTAAGTCTTTTACATGTTTGGAATTACGTATTGTGATTCATAGACTAATCTAGTGTATTCCATTGTTTAGAAATGGTTCCTAGTGGAAGGATTGGAAACCATATCAAGACACGTAATACATATAGGGATTTCCCACCTACTCATGATAATTATAGTGGATTTGGTCATGCAACTGGTGCTGATCATCTTATCACCATACTAGGACAACTCACTATGGTTATGAATAATAACCATACCCATATGGAGCACTCTAATACACAATGCAAAGGATCAATATTAGACCGCTTCATGAGACAACAACCACCAACATTAAATGGTAGTACAAATACAATAGAATCTAAGCAATGGATAAATTCATTTGAAAAATTATTTCATGCTTTGGGATGTATCAAAAGGGAAAAAGATGTCATGGCAGATTATCGCCTCACAGAAGATGCAGATCAATGGTGGCCATTAATCCAAAAAAAATGGAATATAAATTAGTATCGAACATGTAATGGAGGGATTTTAATGATATTTTCATATAAAAGGACATTATTTGTGACCATCGAGCGGATATGGAAAGACAATTTTTGGGTTTGAGGAAAAAGGAAGATGAAAATGTCGCAAAGTATGAGGATAACTTTACATGGTTAGCACATCATGCTGCAGATTATATATGTGACTCAAGGAGTAAGATTGAACTATTCTTTTATAGGTTAATACCATTTATCTGGCGAGCATTAGCCTCAAAATCCTTATTTTCATACAAATATATTGTCTCGTGTGCTATCAAGACCTAAAATAAATTCACAATGTCTTGCAAATTTAAAGAAAAGAAAGAGAAGAAGAGATATGCTTGACACTCTGGAAATCGAAATAAGGGGAAGAAGGGAAAATTTGAATATCCATCATGTGGTAAATGTGGAAAGAAACACCCAGGTACTTTCTTGATGGGAATGTGGGTCTGTTACAAGTGTGGTGAAAAATCCCACCAAGCTCATTATTGAAATGGAAAGAAAGAGGATGTCAATGTTTAATGATAAAATGGTATTGAAAAAGGGAATTATGAAAATGAATGTCCTAATCCCCAAGGTAATATACCTCAAAAAAGGCTAAGGGAGAAATACCAAGCATATTCGATCACTACTGTTGATGATGAAGATCCAAAGGACATGGTGGCGGGTAATTTAACGGTTTCCTCATGTTTATAAAATGATTTATTTGATTGTAGATCATCACATTGTTTCATATCTTCCCAATATGCTATGAAAATTAGATATTTTCAATTTGACTTAATAAGGGTGTTTTCAGTCAAAACACCTAAGTTAAGTATGATTTCAACAATGTTTTGAGAATCAGTTCCTATTAGGGAATATAAATGTTCATTATCTGATGATATCATCGTCATACCCATGATTGAATTTGATATAACCCTTGGTATGGATTGGCTTTCAAAACAAGATTTTAAAATTTATTTAATAATAAGGATATTACAATTTATGATGATGATAGGGAGTGCCTTATCTTTAGAGCAGAAACATCACCAACTAATTCTTATCTAGATCCACCCAAGTATCTAAACTGAATTCTATTATTGGGGAGCAATAGAATTAAACAATTGTGGGTTAGAAAAGGAATGTTCAAATATAGTATGTACTTATTGTGCAAGAATATGTTGATTTGATTACATAAGATTTACTTATACATCCTCTAGAATGAGAAATTGAGTTTTCCATTGATTTAATTCTTGGTTCAAGGCCCATATCAAAGATCCCATATAGAATGGACACTTTGTAATTAGTGTAACTAAAGAAAAAACTGGAGTAATTGATTAACAAGGGATTTATTCACCCTAGTGTATCTCAATAGGGACCCCCTATTCTTTTTTTAGAAGAATGACAGATCTATGATGTTGTGCATTGAATATAGGGGAGTCAATGTTTTAAAAATAAAGAACATGTATCCCCTACCTAAAATTGATTTTTTATTCGACCAACCTCATGGAGCCTAATGTTTTCCAAAGATTGACCTTTGATCGGGATATCTTCAGATGTGTGTGAATAAGGAATTCATTCCGAAAACAGCATTTCGAAGCAGGTATAGGAATTATGAGTTTATAGTAATGCCTTTTGGGTTTACTAGTGCACACTATATATTCATGTATCTAATGCATAGATTTTTCAAGGAATATCATGATGACTTTATAGTGTTATTTATTGATGATATCTTGGTAAAATCCAAATGAAATGAAGATTATGAAAATCACTTGAGTATTATTCTAGAGACTCTTAGAAGAAATGAATTATTTGGGAAATTTGGAAAATTTGATTTCTGGCTTTAAGAGATTTTTTTCTTTTCCATATTGTCTCTAAGGATGAAATCTCTATTGATCCTTTAAAAAAAAGGAAATCCAAGAATGGCTAGCACCCACTAGTATAACTGAGGTATGCCTTTTTATTGCTTTTATAGGTTATTATCAACATTTATTCCAGAATTATGCTTGGTTGGATAACCCATTAACAAAGCTCACATGTGAAGGAATTAAATTTGTATGGACAAAAGAGTGAGAAGAATGTTTTGAAGAACTGAAGAGAAGATTAGTCAATTCTCTTATCTTGACTCTACGATCAGTGAATGATAGGTTTCTTATTAATATTGATTATTTATAGAAAGGACATGGTTGTGTCCTTATGCAGAATGATAGAGTTATTTCATATGCATCACAACAGCTAAAATTTAATGAAAAAAACTATCCTACTCATTATATTGAGTTAGTAGCTATAATATTTTCTTTGTAGATATGGAGACAGTATCTCTATGGTGTAAATTGTGAGATATATACTGATCACAAGAGTTTGAAGTATATTTTCTCACATAAAGAACTCAACATGAGACAAATGATATGGCTTGAACTACTCAAGGATTATTATTACACAATTCACTACCACTCAGGGAAGGAAAATAAGGTGGCAGATGCTTTGAGCTGAAAGAATCATGAATTCTTCAATAAGATAAGAGTTGAAAGGGATCCTATTTTGATGGATCTAGTGAAAATGGATATGGGAATAATCATGGAAGTTGAAAGATCAATACTTTTTCAAATGGTTTCCAAACCATCATTAATATAAAGCAAAAAAATTTCTCAGGGTGATGATGAGGAGTTTCAAAAGAAAATTAAAGCTATAAATGAAGGGACATTGAGTGACATCATATATAAAGATGGGATTTTGAAATTTGGGAAGAGGCTTTATGTTCCTAATTTACCTGATCTAAAAAGGGAATTGTTGGATGATGCTTATAGCTCCAATTTCTCTATACACCCACGTTTCACTAAGGTGTATAGAGATTTGAAAGAACGTTTTTGGTGGGACAACATGAAGAGGTAGATTTAAGATTTTGTATCAAGATGTATGTTTTGTCAACAAGTGAAAGCAGGAAGGAACCCTCCTAGAATAGTCATGCAACCACTTCCCATACCTGAGTGAAAATGGGATAATATTACGATGGAATTTGTCATTGGGATTTCAAAGAATCCTAGAAGGAATGATGCCATATGGTTCATTGTTGATCATCTTACCAAGTCAGCACAATTTCAAGCTATAAGAAAATATTTAAAACATGAATTTATATAATTACAACATATTAATGAAGATTTAAGACTTGATGGAGTAACCTTATTGATTTTTTCTAACCGGGATACGTGTTTCACATCATGATTCTAGAAAATTCTTCAGAAATCCCTGGATACAGCACTTCGTTTGAGCACTGCCTACCACACTCAATCTGATGGACAATCAAAATTGACTATTCAATCCTTATAATACATGTTACTATCTTTCTCTCTTGATTTTCAAGGTATGTGGGATCAATGTTTACCTCTGGTAGAAGTTTTCTATAACAATAGAATCCATTCAAGTATTCAGATGACACCATATGAAGAGTTATATGGAAAGTGATGTCGCACACCAACTTATTGAGATGATGTTGGTAAAAGAAAACTTGTAGGACCATAACATGTTGAGGAATATGGAAAAGGTGATGGTTATCCAAACCCCCATCAACGCATCACAAAGTAGGCAGAAGAGCTACGACGATAACCGAAGGAAGGAATTGGAATTTTAGGATGGAGATCATGTTTATTGAAAGTATCTCCACGGAAGGGAGTTATACGATTTGATAAGAAGGTTACATTGGGTCCTAGGTACATCAGACCTTTCTAAATAGTAGATCCAATTGGGGATGTAGCTTACCATTTGGCAATGTCGTCATGTCTCTCAGAAGCTCACGATGTCTTCCACGTATCACTATTGAGAAAATACATGCCTGACCAGATGCATGTACTCACCTATGGGGAAATTGAACTAGAACCTACCCTATCTTATTATGAATAGCATGTCAACATTCTTGATACTAGATAACAAGTGCTACGAAACCAGAAAAATCTTCTAGTACATGTTCTATAGAGTAACCATAAAATGGAAGATGCAACGTGGGAACCATAGAAACTTATGATGAAGAACCATCCAATTTTTTTTGTGCGGTAGTATTATAGAAATTCCGAGGACGAAATTATTTGAATGAGGGAAGAATGTACCACCCCAAGTTTCGACATTATGTTTCCCTTTGAATAATTCAATAGCTTGCATTGTACGCAACTTCGAGATTCTAACACACTACGACCAATCAAACTAGATGTTATGAATAGTTATAACCAATTTTAAAATTTTATAAATTTTATCCTTCAATATGGAATACATTTTTGGATTTATAATATCAAAACTAACATATGGTGAATTTTTTGTTTTTTTTTCTGAAAACAGCCATTTTTTATGAATAGTGAAAAACACTGAGTTGTTGTTTAAAACTGAATTTTTATTTAAATAATTTTTTTATTTTATTTTAGGTCAATAAAGATACATAAAACTAATATAATTTAAATGTAATTCATTGGAGTCATTTTATAATGAGTTTAGATATATAAAAATTTTATTGAGCTTTTTACCGTCATTTACCTACCTCCTAAGAGAATTTGAAAATTTGAATAAAACATAATTTTGCTACTTTTGTGAGTTGAATTTTAAAAATCCAAGAGACATGGTTAATATCATTAAGTAAAAAAAATCAATAAGATGAAATTTTTGTTGATGAATAGTAACTTTTTACTTTTATTTACCACAGTTATATTTAAATAGGGTATTTAAGGATAAAAATGATATCATAATTACCCTAACACATGTCCTAATTCTATTAGATAAGTATAATTCTACCAAAAATAACCATAAGAATAAAATTTGAACCTATTTTGTCCACTTGGATTAGATAAAGACATTTATTATAATTTTATTTAAAGAAGAGTCAAAAGAGTTAAATTCAATGTTTAATAACTAAACCATTTTTTATATAGGGTTACACAAAATATAAATTCCAATATAAATATTAATTAAAAATATTAAAATATTTCCTACATAATGTTATTTTATTTATAATATTAGATATTAAATAATTAAATTTATTTATGACACAATAATGATGTAGTAATTAAATTATTAATGAATGATTAAAATAATTGATATTATAAATATCCAAATAAATATAATTTTGATAGTTGTAATTAATTACACTAATATCCTATGTTAATATGACATTTTAGTGTTTATTAAATTATTTGTTTTAGAATTAATAATTTTGTAATGAATTTAAAAAAACATAATACAAAATAGTGTCAAATAGGGAAAAAAGAGTTTTTAAAACAAATATTATATAATTAATTGGTATTATTTACCTAAAAATTTAAGGTTGAGCCAAAGGGTGTAAATAATATTATATATGTCATTAATGACAAACTTTGGGTTCTCTTTTAGGTTTATAGTATGATTATAAATCATATAATATAAAAATACAAAGAGACACAGTAAATGTCCTACTATTTAACTGTGAGTTAAATCTAAACGATAAGGTTAATATGATGACGAAAACCTGTCTAAAACCTATTAGTTGAGAGTTTTTATACCAATACCTACCTTATATTATAAATAATTAATTTTGGTTCCATTATAAATTGAAAATAATTTTATAATAAAATAATATTTCAAGCTTTTCCTAAAGTGACTCTCACTTCTCTTATAAAAGGGCACTTCCCCATATCTCAAATTAACTCCTTCAAAGACATTTGGATCATCCATCCCCTGAAGAACTATCCTCCCAACTGTCCTATATTCATCCTAGAGGCCTTCATTTGGTCATAAATTCAACCTATAAATCCCTTTTGATCAAATCAAAAGGAAGAACCCAAAGAAGAGGTAAATATTTCATCACCTCTTTCAAGTTCTTTTCTTCTTCCACTTCATCTTTCATTGTTGATTCCATTGTAAAATAATAACTCTAGTATATTATATATATTGTGATGTTATTATAAAAATTTTACAACCATATTCATAATTCTATCCATCCTATAAATGACAATGTCACCGTACGTGCGTACGTACGGATTACTGTCTCCACATCGTGGTGTATTTTGTTAATCAAACACTTCATCATTTCGATATGTGTAATAATGATTATAAATGATGTAAATAATAAATATAACATGATAATTATTCTGTATATATGATATAACATCCACTTATATATAATTTTAATATCAAAAGAATTTTACTGTCGCTCATGCGTACGTATGGATTACCGTCTCCACTAACGGGATGATATTCATTCCCCATCGATTCCATTCAAGAATAATTTTTATTTGATTATTAAAAATAATGTTTAAAGACTTAATATTATTATTAATATTAATAATATACATCCTATCCATAAAAAACATTATTTATGTATCAATACATATAAACAAAAAACTAATTTGTTAACACCCAAAACGATAATACTACTGAAATATCTTTAACAAAGCAATATTAGAAGATCATATATGATATCATATAAATGTATATGGTTCTTTAATAATTAAATAACAATGATTTAACCATTATACAAGAGTATAACCTACCCTTTACCATGTAAAAGTACAAGGTAAGGTCTAATTTTATAATCTCATTATTATCCGAGGTTGTATTTACATAAGAATATACTGGGAAATACTTATCATCCACATCTGTGTTTTCCTAAAAATGTAATTTTAAACATTTATACTATTTACTATACTATGGTTTAAATTCATTTATAGCGTTATATGACCATATATGTTTTCATTGGAATATTTCTGTCATTTTCCAAATAAGGTAATTTATGACCTTTTCGACAAAATTAAGGTAAGAATATATTTTTTAACATATACTGTGGGTGTGGCTATTTTCCACTGTTATATCATTGTCAAAGATTCCCATACAAGATTATAAGAATATTTTCAAAATAAATATTTTCTTCTATAATTATATGACTTTTAAAAAAATTTAAAATAGAATGAGATATTTCTCTAAAAATATTTTGATTTCATCTATGTCAACATCCGTTGAGGGATTTTTTTGAATTTGATTTATTATGACACAAAAAATCCATTTTGTATTGAATGTTATGTGATATGTTTTACTTTCGATGTTTTACTTTTACACCATTCATGGTTTATGGAAAATTTATTTAAATTTTATATGCTAGTTTTAATATGAATGTTTATGTTATCTTTAATCATTTTCATATGAGGAATGAATTGTACTAAGTGAATAGTGGGGCCCGCTATAGTGCCTCGATGCATATGTAGGTCTCACCATACAAACTAGTGTCATTGAACAAGGCCTTGAAATTTTTTTATTTTTATTCTTGGAACAAGGCCTTGACTATATGGTTATGAAGTCTGGAATTATGCATTCCATCATTATGAATGTGGATATTGATATTGCATGTGATTATTCAACCATTAGAATATCCATGTGAATAAGAAAAAGACATTATTTGATTTTATCTTTTCTATATTATGATTAAGATCATGTTTAAAAAGATTTTGTTATAGTCTTATAGTGCCTTAAATGTTTATGCTTATTTATGAATGTTTCCGCTATATTGTTATCCTTACTCAGCATCTGAGCTCACCCCATTCTATGTTTTATTTTTTCCAGGATGCGAAGAAGTATATTATGATTGACCTACAAGGATAGTCTACGGGATATGAGTGTGGCCTTTGGAGACTATGTTTTTGTAGTTTTTCATTTTATAATGTAATGTAAAACTTACGAATGTATATAGTATTTCTATGACTAATAAACTAGCTGGTCATTCGAGACATGATCTTTTGTTATCATGCCAATGTTATGTAATAATTTACCGACTCTAGGTAACTAGGGTAGGGGCATTACAGTAGATACTTTTTGAAACTTATTTCAATGTTTCCATGTTTCTAATGAAAAAAACTCATATGGATGTAGTTTAGTTTTTTAATGAAATTAATATCAATATATGTAGATGAAATATATATGTATGAAAATTTAGGTCCATTATATTTGGTATCAAAGAATATTTTATTTAACCATGGGAATCATGGATGGGAAAACATTAGTAAGAATTATAAGGACATGACTAAGTTTAGGAAAAAATATTATAGATTTGGTGACGATTATAAATAACCTAAGATAAACCCTATGGTGTCCTAAACTGATATTTTATAATTAATTTCCCTTTATTATATGGTTTACCATTATGATTATTGTAACTCATACTATATTTTTTAGTTTTATTCTATGGATAAAACCCAAAGGAACCGCATTACGGTTGAATGTGATGATAAATGAAAGGATTTATACCTTGAGCACTAGATGATATTGATATGAAATGAAAAATCACTTTTCTATGCTCAAACATATTTATTGTGTTATAAAATAGGTATTAATTTCAAATTAGAAAATTAGAGAACAAGATTATGTTGAGTCCTTCATGAGGCATTGTCCACCATCTTTTAGTAGGTCTATTGGTAGTTATTGAACAATACAATAATTCTACTGAAAAAATATTTTTGGTTCTGTAATGTTTATAAAATGAGAATTTAAATTCTGTAGTCTATTGTTACATTGATGAATCGTATCAATGGGGGAATTTTAGTATGAATAAAAGGAAACTATATCAAATAAAATCCATGGAAAGGGGCTGGTTGAAGTGAAAATTTTTAAATTGGTACATTCCTCATATTATTTAACCGAATATTGGGAAGTTGTTTATTGAGATTAACAACAATATTTATGAATCATTTTTTACATATGAGTTATATTTTAGAAGACCCTCACGGTATTCTTATTAAATTATCATCCAAATTGAATGTATGTTTGATAATTTTTTAGTGGACAAAAACCAAGACACTGAAGGGCCTTATCCACAAGGTACATCTATAGCTATGAAAACAATATTCAATGTTCTCTCAAGGTTGAGATAGAGATTTGAGTTACTAATTAATTTTATGGGTTCAATAAAATAAAAAAATGGAATCAATGGGAACATATAAAATGCATATTGAAAGGAATATGAGTATTCTTCTATGCTCATTATGTAGAATGATTCGTGAGGGAATCTATCTTAAGGTTACCGGTAATTGTTTTATGTGTGGGAATGAAGTTCATCCAAAAATTGACTAATGATGTGATGAAAAAAAGATAGGTAATTATTTGAATAGAGAAATGGCTGCACAAAATTCATATCCCATACTTTATTTCTTCATGTGTAAGGAAAATGGGAATTATGCTAACCCATTCCGAAATCATAGGTTTATTGATGATGATCGTTGTAAAAACCCTCTTATTAACAAAGATAATGGAAAATTTAATATCAATAGTTCTAGTGATGTGGAGTCTGATTATAAATTAGTTAAAGGCAGACATACTATACAATGTAAATCAGCTATTGCTTTATTTGATTTTGGATCCACCAACTCCTTTATTTCTAAAGTATTTTATAAGGGTATAATCATATACCAGTAACAATTATATGTTGAGTCCGAAATGAAAAATCACAGTGGATCAATGATCATATTTAGAGTTTATAATTATTCTCTAATTGATATTTGTGTTAAACTACTTCTTGAAAATATTTTAATCCTTTATTTAGTTGAATACAATGTGATTCGTGGATTGGATTTGCTTTCTATATATGGAGATATTATTTATTTTTGGGTAAATAATGTCACATTTCCTATTTATAATTATTCCATGATCATCTATCGACACAATAATAAATATAATATTATAGTGGAAATTACTTCCATGTTATGGGTTTTAATTCCTATAAATGATGTTTATCTATCTCATATGGTTAGGGAGAAACTCACCATTATAGAGGAACTTATTTTATGATATTGTTTTATGTATTTATGGAATATTACATTAGTCTTACATTGAATTGTGATGTTGAGTTTTTAATAGAACTCATATAGGGTTCTATGCCTATTAGAAAGACTCCTTCTAAAATTTCTTCAAATGAGTTGTAAGAATTGATAAAGAAACTCCAATGGAATCCTGAGTAAGGATTAATAAACCCTAGTGAATCAACATAGAATTCACTTGCTCTATTTTTGAAAAATAACTATGGATCACTAAAGTTGTTCATTAATTATAAAAAACATATATAAATAACTATCATGAACAAATATTCACTCCAATGTATTTATGACTTATTGGATCAACTATGTAGAACTCAGTAATATTCTCATATTTATCTTCATTTTAGATGTCATCAACTGAGGGTCAAGAAGGATTATATACCAAATGGAACATTCCATACAATGTATCGACAATATGAATTTTTAATGATTCTTTTTGTTATTACTAATTCCCAAAATAACATCATGGGATTAATGAATAGAGTCTTTTGAGAAAATCTTGATTTGATTATAGTATTCATTATAGATGATATTCTTGTATATTAAATTATAAAAAAAGATCATCAATATCACAATATGATTTGACTAATGACACTACAAAAGTATAATGTTTATGAAAAAATTACCAAGTGTGAATTTTGGCTTCAGAAAGATTCGTTTTTTTTTTCACATAACCTCAATGGAGGGGATATTAATCGATTCAAAAAATAAAAATGTTTTTCAATGTCATTCTATAGAAACAATAGTAACTTAGATCTGAATTTTTCGTGGTTTGGATGGTTATTTTAAATGTTTTGTAAAATACTCATCATGATTTTATAATCAAATAGACAAGTTTATTCATAATGGTTTAATTTTAATATTGAAAAATAATGGGAATATAATAACAAGTAATTGAAAAAAATGTTAGTCAGTTTACCTTTTCTCACACTACCATGTGGTGGAGAATTTTTTTGATATATAGTGATTCATACAAGAAAAAATATTATATTTTCTCATAAAAAATGATATGCAGATAGATTATGCCTAATGAAAATTTAAAAAATAGAAGAAAAAATTACCCAACACTGGATTTGGATTTAGAAGCAGTAATTATTCCATTAAAGATATGTAGGTAATATATTTATGGAGAAAATTTTTACATATATTGAGATCATAAAATTTTTATGTATTTTTTCACTCCAAATGAGATGAATATGAACCAATGAAGAATGTTGGAGGTGGTTTACTATTACTACTACTCTGTACATTACCACCATGGGAAGGAGAACAAGGAAGTATATTCTTTGAGTTGAAATGACCATGCTAGCTTATAAATGATGTGGATCACAAAATATCCAATATTCATTGACAATGAATGGCTAGATCTATAATTAAAACATTAAGGGGGTAAATCTTACCATTATCAATTAAATGTTCAACCATCTATATAAGGGATGATTAAAGAGGTGCAAAATGTAGATTTAGAGCTCCAAAAGAAGGTGAGAAATGTTCCTGATATTAAATTTGATTTTGATGGATTAATAAGGTTTGAAAACCTTGGTTGTATCTCTCCCATAGAACAAATATATAATGATATATTTTAAGAGGATCATTGTTCATCATTCTCTATTCATCATTAAATCATCACGATGTATAGATACTTGAAATAGTATTTATAGTGGGATGGAATGAAGATATATATTTTAGAATATGTTTCTGAATTCACGTTTTTTAGTAAGTTAATGCTGAGAGACATAATTGTGATGGGATTTTAAAGCCGTTGGCCATACCATAATGGAAATAGGAAAATGTAACCATTTATTTTTTCATCATACATTCCAAATCAACTAGAAAACAAAATTCTATATGGCTATAGTTGATCACCTTATGAAGTAGTGAATCTTAATTTCTATGAGATGATATTTATCTCGTGATCAAATTGCCAGATTATATATTTAGGAAGTGCTAAGATTTCATGGATTACTACATTACATTATATTTTATTAGAATCCATGGTTTACCTAATAGTTATGGTGAAGTATTCAGTAGGATCATGATATATTTTTATGTTTCACCACTATATAAAATCATCAAACAGATGTTCATTATGAGAGTAAAATTAAAACTCTATAAGACAATTTGAGATCAAGATCTATGCATTTCAAAGGTGGTTAGAATCAATACCTACCATTGGTAAAAATTCTATACAATAATAACATACACTCAAGTATTAAAATTTCTCCTTACAAACCCATATATGATAAAATATGAAAAAATAAAACAATTTGGAATTATGTGGGGTAAATAAAGATATTGGGTCTAGATCTAGTTCAAGAAATGGTAGTGATGTTCATATATCTTCAACAAAACATAAGAGTAGCTTAGAGACGAAAAAAATATTATGCTGGTAATCTATGAAAAGAAATAAAGTTTAAATTGGGATACAAGGTATTTCTTTGAATATATCCCTATATAACATTGATAGTATTTTGAATGAATTGAATTATAGTCCCTAGGTATACCATTCTATTTTAAATTCTTGAAAGTGTTTGGATTGTATCCTCTAGAATGGTGCTTCCACAAACTTTCTCTCAAGTTCATGATGTATTCCATGTATCTCTCCAATGAATATAAATATATAATACTTAACATTTAATAAACAAAAAAGTAGTTTATGTAGAGAAATTTCATTCTAACAATGAGAAACTTGTTGAGATTTAGGATCATAAAAAAAATTTCTATGAAACAAGATATCTATCTTGGTTAATGTTTTATGGCAGAGCCACCAATTTGAAGAACCTATGGGGGAACCATAGGATGTGATAATGAATTGGTATCTTCATCTATTGGTATACATGTAGTGAATTTAAAGGGAAAAAATAATTTGGGTGTGTTGAATGTAACACCAATATTTTTTTTTGAAATATTTCTCTTTAAAAAATTTTAATTCTTCCCTAGTTTACGTTTCACAAAATGTTGAGTTTAAATGAACTATGAGATAGTATTATTACAACATTTACATTAAATTGGTGGGAATAAATATTAATATTTAATTTATGAAATAAATATAAATATCTAACTCAATATTATTTTATTGGTAATTTCATAGAATATAATGACAAAATTTTTGTAAAATCACATTATTCTTCTAAATTATGTTTTCTTAAAAAATGAGTTTTCCTTATATTTATCAATAAATATTAATTAATAGAAGACATAGAAAATGGATTTGAAAAAATTATTACAATATTTTAATTTATCATCTCAAACATATCTTAATTTTATTTTTTCTGAAATCATTTATTTTTTAGTTAAAACCATGCTTTTTATTGCAAATTGTATTATCATTTAATTCTTTACAGGGAAAAATTATGTTTTTTATTATTTTTAAATTTTTATTAATTAATTTTAATTTAAATTAAAACAATTATGGTTATATAAAATAATTTTAGACATGAATTTATTACATAAATATATTATGTTTAAAAGAGAGTTTTTCCAAAAAAAAAATTTCATACTGATTTCATGGTTTTATTTTGAATTAAATTCTCAATCATATTCGATTTGAATTTTTAAAAATAGATAAAAAAGTTGGATTACTATAGAAATAAATTTTGGTATAATTTCATTTTATTTTTTTTCAATATGAATAGTAACCTACGTAAATTTTGTTATAGTGATAAAGGGTAATTTGGGTAATTTCGTTTAAAAATTAAATAATATATAATATAAAACTACCCTAGCACATGCCCAAATTATATTGGATTAATATAGATTTACTAGTAATAGATAATGAACAAAATAATGTTGTTTAATGGAAACACTTCCACAAAAATGAATTTTATAATATTTAAATAAAAGAAATTTAAAAATTGACACTATCTTTGTATTAAATAATCCATATGATTGCATGAGGGGAAAATTGTATTTTATGAACTAATAAAAAGGTAAAACTTTTACTTAATAAAAATATTTTCTTGAAAAAAACTTATTTTTTTCTTTTTGGGACACTTATATTATATTTTCATAATGATAATAATTTATTTTATAAATATTTAAAGTTGTAACATTCATGTATAAAATATTATATCATCTTTAATATAGGGTTACCCAAAAGATAATTAGAATTTAATTATTATTCATTAAATTTATAATATTTATTTTCATCATCATATTTTATTTGAAATTTTTTGTGAAAAAATAAGTATATTATATAATTACACAACATTTAATTAGTAATTATTTTATTAATGGAAATATAAATGAAATGTATCAAAAAATATTAAAATAAATATAATTTTATATAATTAATGTGACAAAATAATATTATAGATTACCTTGACATAGTAGAGTTATAATAAAATATTTTTTTGGAAGTTCACTCTCTTACCATGAAATTTTTAAAGTCTAATTAATAAATTGTCTCAAAATTAACATTAATGATATTTTATACAAATAATATTTTATTAAATTACTAATATATAATAAGATATATATAAAAATAAAAAATATAGTATTTTAAAAAATGTTATAAATTTATCATTAATATTTAATTGACCTCATATAATTAAAAATTAGAACCTTTTAATATTGATGAAATTGTTACGTTGGTTAAAATTATAATAGGTTAACTAAGGGTTATCCAAAATAAACAAATTTAAAATAATATAAATAATTTTTTAAAAATCTATTGTTTGATGATATTAAAACATTATATCATTTTTTAATATAACAAATGTTGTTTTAGAGGTATTTATATAGATATTAAATATATTATAAATTAATATTATGATAATATTTCAAAAGATCATGTTACCTCAATTATAAAAGGAATCATCCTCCATCACTTTCTCACATCACATTGAGCCTTTATAATAGCCCATCCACTGTAAATATATATTCTAATCTTACATTTCCAAATTCTATAGGTATTGGTCTCATTAAATGACCAAAAAAGTGTCTCTAAGAGAATATCTAATGGAAGTTCTCCAAAAAGAGGTAATCGTCTTTACTAACTCTTTCAAGATTATATATTCTTATATTTACTAGTCATTTGTTATTTCCATTAAAATGTAATATATCTTGTATAAAATATATTATTAAATTATATTATGATTAGAGAATAACTATATTCCACATTTTATTCATCCTATTAAAAAACAAAAACATTGTGAATACGTATGTATGCCGGACTATCTCCACACTATGGTGTAATTTGTTTTACATCACCATATTATTTGGATGGGTATAATGATAGATATATTATATATATAAATATATATATATATATACATATATATGTATATTATAATTGTAAAATAATAATTATTATGAAAATAATATTAATATATCATTCACTTACTTACCATTTCACCATTGGGTGAATAAAACTATCACTCATGCGTACATATAGCCTACTTTCTCCACGACGTGATGTGATTAATTTTCAATGATCATAATTGCTGAATTCTTATATAAATGTGTGTAATGAAAAAAATATCATATATATTTCTATAAAATTTTTAAGAAGATGAAATAATTATATCATATTCATAAGAACTGAGACATATACGACAAAACATGCATTGGAAAATTAATAAAGAGAAGGGTGATGATGAAATATTATTAACATATGGGTGATAATATGATATAAAAGGATCATATATAATATCATATATATGAATATTGTACTGGGATAAATTAACAAAATTTATTAAACTATTGCATATGTGTTTTGAATACATACTATGGAAATCACACCTATGGTATGGTTTAATTTAACAATATCATTATTATTCGATATTTTTTAAATAATGTATCTACTGGGGAATATTAATAATCCATGTCCATGTTTCTTAATAATTTTATCTAAAAAAATATTATTATTTTACAATTTTTAAAATAATTGATACAGTTGTGTGATGTTTTACTAAACGGTTTGAAAGTGGTATTTTTTCATTTTCCAATTAAGGTTCATTGTGATTGTTCTGAAAATAAATGAATGTTTTTTTTCATATACTCAATGACTGAATTTTTCCGCTTTTATTATGCATTAATGGATTGAGGATTTCCTTAAAAGATTACAAGGTAATTTTCAGAGAAGATTTTTTTCTTTTAAAATTGTGTGACATTATGAAATAAATTTTTTTTAAACAGAAAGTATATTTTCCTCAAGAATAATTCCATGTAACATCAAAAACTAATTTCCATCTAAGATAATATTATGTTATATTACTTTTTCTTTATTGGGAATATTTTTATATGATATTAACCCTATTATTTTAATTGTTGGTTTATGTGTATGAAAAAATTATATTTTTGAAACATGCTTATTTTTTAATTTTTTATGTTATAAGGGAATGACGTTTATGAATCCCATTTATTTTTATGGGTTCTAATATGATGAGTGAATAATGATCTTATGGAACATATATTTGTGGTTTTCATTTTGTAAATTTTGGGACCTATATCTCCCTAAAATTAATTGGGTAAACATTTATACCTCATGAGATAAAAATGAATGGAATAAGAAGTAAACTCGGTTCAGTAATACAGGGTTGTAACATGGAGTGAAAATGGTATAATAAGGGACATTGTCTGCTTCGGTGGTTTTGATAGTGAGGCTTGACTAATATGAAAATGATTTTCTATTATTATTATTTATTTCAACGTTCCATGTATTATGTTATTCTATCATTGAATTTATTAATTTATTCTTTATGAACTTCTATGGTTTATTCAATGCCACAATATCATGATATTTTATGTGGGATATAATTTTGTATCGTTATTGGTGTGTTTTTAGGAACATACTCTTATGTTATATCCGTTGAATACCCTTACTATGCATCTGAGATCAGCATGTTATTATGTTCTTTCCATAGGATATGAATAAATTAATTATGTAATTTGATCCAAAAATTAATCTATTTATGACGTAATAGGTGGGAGATGATGTAGATTTTTTATGAATAATTTCTTTATGATATAAAGTTTCCAATGTTAATAAACATGTATGTTCTGGTGTCATTTTTTTACATTATGTAATGAATATTATTTTATGTATATATAATATATATATATATATATATGTGTGTGTGTGTGTGTGTGTGCATGTGTGTGTGTGTGTTTGAATATATGTATAAATAGTACGGGACATTATATCACTGATGAGAGAGTAGTGGACTTATCTATTTCAGATGAAATCTTCTTGAAAACAATTATATTGATATAGTGTTTTTATTTTTGGGAGGTTGTAACACCCTATTACATTATTTAAGGAATTTATTTATCCTTTTATTTATCCCATTAAGTATTTTCTGGTTTTATGATCAATTCCAATGAATTAGATATTTTGGAATCCAATTGGGTAATGCACGGTTGGCGCATGGTTAGTGAAAACTATGTGGTTTGGACAAGACAATCGTGCAACCCGATGTCAACCACTATAAGTGGATGCATGGTTTTTCCAATCCATGTGGACAACCATCCAAATACATTCAACCTCAGATACTGAGACATTCCATGTTCTGTGCAAGGATTTAAAAACCATGCTCTCTCTTAGTAGAAATTTTCTCTCTACCAATTTTGGTGTACAATTTTTCAAACCATGCATCCCTTCTAAGAAAAAATTTTGTGTGGTTTTTTATTTTATCTATTTTTTTAAAACAATTAACCCCCAATTAAAGATTTATAATCAGCCTATTTGACCTAGACATGAATTTTATGGCTATAAATACTCTTAAGAGGTGAATTTTTTTCCATAGAAACCATTTCATTGCATACTAAATAGTTTTTTATCTCTATTGATCTTCTATAGGTAATTGCATATAATCTCATGTGGTTTACAATGATATCTCATTCTATCATATTTATGTAGTGATTAATCATCATGACATTGATGGATCTAAACTTCTATTTTAGGGATGTTGATTCTATTTTTTTGTTTCATAGTCTCTTATGACTCATTCTTCATTGGTTATACCATTGATAATATGATCATTGACCATGAGATAAAAGGATGGTGGTTACATATTTATTTTTCCTAATATTGAAACATGGATTGTCTTGATTAAATTGAAATGATTTATTAGTTGATATAAAACACTGAGTTGAAAGGATTTGATGTGTGATTTGAAAAATCATGCAGTTTTCTATAAAAATCCTATATTAAATGAATTGAAATGTGGTGGGGGTGGGTTTAAAAGAATGAAGGATGGATTTGGAATTTTCATTGATCATTTTATTTATGGTTTAACCATAATATAAATATCATAAAGTGGAAAATAATTTTGTTGTGACCCATACCCCGGGTCCTATGTCGTGACTACCCCATGCCTACCTTCTATAGGCCAGGGGATAGCGACTAGAACCGGAAAGGTGTATCAATAAAATTGGAAGTCATTTCCTTTCATCCTGTACAAACACAAAACCCAAAACACTACTAGGATAAACCACAACGTAAACTGTTATAGTAAAAAGTGTACTGAATGAAAATGGATGGAATACAATCTAAAATAGAAAGTACAAGTACAACAAAAAATAAAAAAAATTGCTACTAGATCATCCACCGAGGATCCTACCTAATGGGTAGGTATAGCTCATGATCTGTAGTCTCTATAGCACTTCAAATAAAATGGTTCACCTCTAGGAATCGTCTAGTCTCGGTTTTCTCAACCTTGATCAATGTTTTCTATCATCTTCCCAAGACACATCAAGGTGTGGGCATAGCCCATGCCGGGGTGAGTATAACAATACTCAAAAAGAACATCAAGACACCCAATGGTCTCTCGGAGATCCAAAAAGGAAAACCCACAAAGCAATAACTCAATAAAAAGCTCGAAGTAGTCATCAAATCAACCTAGGTATATACCCAAACATATACATATGTTTAAAAAAGATACTCATCTCATCCAGGAGGAAATTGAAGGCTCTAACTTTTAAGCCATTTGCACAACTGATCCATGAAGGATGAATAACACAAAGGTAACACCACAAAGTAACACCACGTTGGTAAAAGTACCACATAGGTAACACCACAAAGGTAACACCACAAATATAATAGTTCCACAAAGGTAACACCATGATGGTAACACCATGAAAGTAAAAGTCTCAGCTGATACTAGTTATATAATTGAAGCAAAGAAGTACAGATGATTAGTCGTGACACCAGATAATCTTATTCTGTTGAGAGGCACTGCTACTGACTACATAGAGACTGACACACACATGATCGATATGTTCTAACCCCTGCAGACCCACACAGGATTTCAATCACAAAGGTTAGGTATGTGTTGACCCACAAAGGATCGATGAGCTCTAACCCACACAGGATATGACTCACACATGATTGGTGTTGACCCATATATGATCGCTCATTACTATCCTCCCTATGATCTGTCTTCAACCTCCTCCTCACTACCAGCCATTGGATTCCTGCTCATATCACGTTTGTGAGAACCGATACTCAATCCATTGGTCGTATCTCAACTGCCATGAAGATCCACAAATAAGTATCCCAAAGGACCACCATATCGTAAGGGTTCCCATGCGATAGAAGTTTCGTCAATCGGATGCCCGGTCTGTGACTTATAACTGATTCAGTTCTGGAGGCCCTGTTGGATTCAGGTTCGATCCAACCCTGTAGTACTCCTACATTCTTCAAAAATAATGTGGACTATAACAAAAGGAATTTCACTCTCTAAGGATCATAGAACCACTGAAAGTTAATCAAATGGACATTTGGTTTACAAGATATATCCCTTTATGGGAATCCGGGTCAGGGGGAGTTTGGGCTCGGTCGAACCAACTCAGCCCGACCCAACATAGTTCGGGTCAACCCAACCTGGTCTGACCCGGTGGGGCTAGGCAGTGGTCGTCTCTGCTCGTTGGTCTGTAGTCTGGCTCATCCCACTGGGGGGTGCGGCCTTGCCTGCAAAGGCACAACCCAGCCTGTGGAGGCATGGCCCGTGGGGCTCGGGTGGCCCAGCCCACCCGACGTTGGCCCGTTGGGCTCGTGTGGCCCAGCCCGCGGAGGTGCGGCCTAGAACATGGTGAAGCACAGAATGTTGGGCACGCAAAGCCTGATGAAGTAGGCCCCTCCCTAGTAGACATGGGGGGGGATTCCCTCTGTTTTCTCAAACAGACGAGAGACCATTCGGTTTTCTCCATAGTGGCCGCACCACATGGCGTTGCCTCATCTTCTGTAGGACCCGCATAGAGAGGGTCCTACCACCATGGTGCTAGACCCACAACTACTTCGGCATCACACTGCTACTTCATCTTGCAGCTGGCCAATGTCACCCACTTCTTGAGTCAATGTGGTGAAAATGCTACAGACACCTTCCTTGGAGGCACACATGGGGGTGCCTCCCTCCTTTCCGTGATCGACTGGTTCCAGTCCCTGTTGGTTGTCGGGGATAAAGAACTGTAGTCCACTTCTCCAGTGGCGTTGGACGGTGAACCACCACCACTACGGCTAGCCGGTGCCAGCCACCACCATAGCATGCTGCCACTGGTCAACGATGGTCTTCCACGGGTCACCGGGTGAGATACGATGACCCATTTTTCCACCCCATAACGTATACGGGCTCCATGGGAAGCCCTCTTAGTTTCTTGACCTTTCGTTCTATATTCCAATCAAAAAAAAATCTGTGAAGAACGGGTCGATTAAACAAAGTTGTGGAGGGTTCAGACCATTTTTTTTGGCCAATGCCCTCAACATTAGTTTGATAACAAGATGGAATCAAGAAAACTTTCTTCAAATCTTGGAAAAAAATCAATATGAATCTCTACCTTGAAAATATATTGGAGAACGTTCACGGTGGAAGGTGGTTTAGTGTCTGTCATTCCCTCAACAGGCTTCTAATGAAGCGGCTTGAACGATAATCTTCGGTTCTCAATAGTGTGATATGTTCTTTGTCAAGAGCTTCAAGATCATCCTCCTCCTTTCTCCAATGGAAACAATCACTCATTCCCAATTAATATTTAATATAACTCTCAGTTTAACAGGTGATTAATTTATTTAGTATTATAGAATCATATTAATTGAATGGATTGGTGATTACACATTTTTTGTAACTGGGCATTTAATTAGCAACATTAAATTCCCAACCACCGTCTTGTGGTCCTTACCACTGAAAATTAAAAGGAGAGTTTGCAGGATATTTTTTATAACATGATATAATTATTTTATTTATTCTTCCCTGAAAAATTCAAAAAACAACTTCCTCTATGAACCCACTGTGGTTGAGGTTAAACCTACCTTATGCGAATCCCGATCAATACAAGTTCAATGGTAGCCTTGAATTTTTAATCTGAGCAGTGGTTCAAAAGATAGAAAATGTCGCTTACGCATTTATTGAAGGTACCTTAAGAAATTTAGAAATTCATTCTGAGAACACTGGAACTCAGAATCATGCACCGTCAATTTTCACAGACTCGTAATAATATCTTATAATTAAAAAAATACATGGAAGAATCCAGCCCTTTACATTCTACCCACCATAAGGCCTTTTGTCCCTGAAAGCCATAACATAGGCTAAGGAAATTAATGAGGGAACTGAGCACAAATCTAAGCCTCCTGCTCCCACATGCTCTCGTGGATGTTCTTGTGCTTCTAGTGAATGTGCATCAATGGTATTGATCTTCTACAAATTATCCACTCTTTTCGATCATCAATCTCTACTGGAACCTCCTAAAATGTTTCCTTATCATCAAAGTCCATCTCACTGTGGTCGATGATGTGATATGGGCCATGCATGAATTTTCTCAACTAGGATACATGGAAGACTTCGTACACTCATTCCAACTTCAGTGGCAGTGCCAAATGGTGTGACACCTCAATAATCATCCAATATATTAGAAATGGTCTGATAATCCTCAACGAGAGTTTGTAGCCTCAGCAAAATCATCATAGTCCACATTGAGGAGAGACTCGCAAGAATATGTATTACCCCTCATAGAACTCCATAGGTCTCCATCTTCTATCATCCTAAGACTTTTGTCTACTCTGTGCAGTCTTCATCCGCTCCTAAATGTTATGTACCTTCTTAGTGGTAGCCTATACCATCTTCAGACCCATAAGTGCTCACTCCCATCAGTCAGTCCAGCATAATGGTGATTATCATGGTCAACCATACTGGGCCTCAAATGTTTCCATACCAATGGTGGAGTGATATATGTTGTTGTACATGAACTCCAGCTCGATTTAGTGATCCTTCCCAGTTCAACCAAAATCTAGGACACAAGAACAATGAATATCCTCTAGTTTCTATATGGTCTGCTTTTTCAGAACATCCATCTGAAGATGAAAGGTGGTGCTCGGATGTAGTTGTGTCCCGAAGGTCTCCAAAAATACATTCCACAACCAAGATGTAATATGTGTGTCACGGTCAGATAGAATCATCGATGGTACCCTAGAAAGTCATACAATTTCTTATACATATTGGCATTTGTATCCCTCTACTGATTCCTACTCACAAATGGGTAGGAAGTTGGCCGACGTGGTGAGTTGATCAAAGATCAACCAAATGGAGTCATGTCCCCTGGACATATGTGGGATCCCTGTAATGAAGTAAATAAGGATACAATCCCACTTCCACTATTGAACCTCTAGTGGTTGCGCTAAGCTTACTGGAACCTGATGCTCAGCCTTCACTTGCTGACAAGTGAGGAATCAAGAAACAAACTTTGTCACTACTTTCTTCACCCCTGGACGCCAATGCTTACAACGGAGGTCCTGGTACATCTTCTTCACACCTGGATTTATCTCCATTGGGTACGTATGGAACTCCCTCAACACCTCCTCCCGTAGCACCTTTGGTGCCATGGTGCACCCTATAAAGAGTATTTCGTGATCCCCACCTTCAAATGAACCAACAGGTGCATGTCATGAGGGTATCTAAGCACATTGAGCCTCATAGTAAATATCCCCAAGCTGTGCCTCCCGAGCTCCCTGATGAAGTGGGTGAGTGATATTCATAGACTTACGGTAAGTAGCTCCATCTCTATCCACAGAGGATATCCTCAATGTGGAAAACTACTCTGTCACCTCCCTCACCAAATATAGACCAGACCTCCTGCTGAGTGCATCTGCTACTATGTTCCCCTTCCCAGAATTTTAGACTATATCAAAGTCAAAGTACTAGATGAACTCTAGACAACATCACTATCATTGGTTCAAGTCCTTCTGTGAGAGGATATATACCGAGACACTTATGATCATAGTAGACCGTGAAATGTTCTACCATCATGTAATGACTCCACATCTTCAAGTAAAAAAACAACTTTCAACTCCAAGTCATGGGTAGTGTAGTTATGCTCATGTTGTTTCAGTAGTCATGAACCATAAGTGATCACTTCTCTACCTAAATCAAGATTCATACTAGTCTGGACCCTGATGCATTGTAGTAGACCACAAACCCAATGTCGTCTTTTGGTTGCTTCAATATGGGGTAACTTGTCAGTATCTTCCTCTTCTCTTGAAAAATATGCTGACATATCTCCGTCCATATGAAGGGATTTCTCTTCTTTGTCAATGCTAACAAGGGTGCCGGAACTTTGGAAAATTAAAGTATGAATTTTTTATCGTACCTAGACAATCCCAAGAAAAATTACACCTCAGTCACACTTAGGGGTGGCTACAAAGAAAGCACTGCCTCTACCATTTCTAGATCCACACCAACTCTGGACTCCTAGATAACATGCCCCTGGAATTGAACGTCGTGTATCCAAAACTGGAACTTTGAGATCTTTCCATAAATTTGGTTCTCTCAGGGTGCATCCAGGACAATATGTAGGTGTTTTGAGTGCTCCACCTTGAACACCAGGTATATAAATATGTCATCGGTGAAGTCCACCACAAATAGATTGAGGTGTGACTGAAATATCTTGTTCATGAGTACCATGAACACTCTAGGGTAATTGGTCATGCCAAATGGAATATCCAAGAACACATAGTGTCCATATTGACATCTGATGGTCGTCTTCTGTACATTCTCATCTCATACCATGAGCTGATGATAACCAGATCTGTGGTCTATCTTTAAAAACCATCTGGATCCTTTCAGTTGATAGAAATGACCATCAATCCTCTGATGTGGATATTTGTTCTTCATGGTCACCAATTTCAGCACTGATAGTCCTCACAAAGTCTCAAAAACCATCTTCCTTATTGGCGAACTATATCAAGGATACCCATGGAGAACCAATTGGGCCATATGAACCCCTTCCCCTACAAGTCCTCTAGCAGTACCTATAACTCACGAATCTCTAGGGGAGCCCTCCGATATGATGATATAGATATCAATGTTCTCCCATGGTATATGTCAATGTTAAAGTATACCTATCAGCATATATGTAGTCCCATAACATCATCAGGAAAGACATCGACATACTTCTCCACCACTATATGGTAGATCAGACTCTCAATATCAACAGCTCCGAGGGTAATTCTAGCCAACTGATGATTGATCGACCGCACCCTCCTCAAGGTAAGTCCATCCTATGCTGCAATGGTTTCTTCTCATAGGTGTAGGAAAACCTAGTCCCATCCTCATGGACACATCAGACATTGCACCTAATACAGTATAACTGATCATGGCCTGTGGATAAATAATTTATACCCATGATGACATCGTAAGGCCTCGACGACAATACTAGCAGATCCCATATAAATCTATCACCTCAAATAGTAATCTCACACCAATTTCACCAATTTTTAATTGTTGAATCCCTTCCCTTAGGAGTCTCTAGATTTAAGGATTGACCCGATGGCTCCATCGGAATCTCCGAGCTCCAAACGTCAGACATGGAAATAAACAAGTGATTGAAACTTGTGTCTATAAGTACTACAGCTAGTGTGAAGTATGCACATATCATCTCTCTAATCATCTTTGTAGCACCGTGGCCATAGGCCTTAGCTTCCTGAATCTGAGCTCACCCCTATCCTCCTACTCTCTATGGTCGGGGTGGACCACATAGAGGTGGTGGTAGTAGAACATCGAATCACCACCCACTTCCAACTGCATGACCAACTCTGCTACCACGTCCACTGCCCTATAGACTTCCTCGCTCGAACCTCTAACTCTACGTCGGTGGTCCCTCGACTGTCTGTTGGACATCCATACAATGGGTTGGGCAGTCGCGAGCTATGTGACCCTTCCCGCCGCACAAGTAGCACTACCTTCTCCTCATCTGTACTCCATTATCATTTGAGCCCCTCACCACTGACCATGTATCCTGAGTTCATCCAGAAGATGGTGTGGCCATCTTGGGCCCCTGTGTCATCCGTCTACTGCCTACTATGGATGACTATACTACCTAACATCTAGTGGTTTCTCTTGCTGTCGGTGCATGTTCAGCTAGAAAGCTCTCCAAAAAAGCACTCTCTCTAGAACCCCTATCGGTGTCGAAATGTGGAGTGAAGTCATTAATGCTCTGCTCTCCCATATAGAACTCTTATCAAAAGTCTGGACCCTTAAGAAAATGTCATGTACCATGTCGGTGGAGTAGCAATAGGTACCTGTGATCCTCGCTGAGTACTAGGCCAAGATCATGCTTCCCTACTCTATGTGCATCAGCTCTTATATATCCACTTATCGTAGATCCACTAGGATAAAGTCTGCACTGAAATGGGCCTCGAAGTCCACCCAGGTAAGGGTCACCTCACTGTGTAACTGGGGTGTCAAACTATACCAACCCCTAACATCTCCCTGTAAGAGACTGGCAGCTAGGATCACCATCAGATGAGATGGTGTCCCAACTAAGTGAAAAACCCTGGCCACATCCTCCAGCCAATCTTCAGTCGCCTACAAATCCATATCGCCTCAAAACATTGGAGATCTCTACCACTGAAACTCGTGCAACACACTATGTCCGAATTCACCCTCTTATGGTGGGGATAGTGGAATATTCTTCCCAATTGGTGGTAGTTCTACTGGGGCACCACCTAATGGTACTATCTCCGTAAGAGGGCCCTAAATGAGGCATCATCGCTCGGTGGGCTGTCATTGTGCACTCTCTCAAGAATCCTAGCTGGATGTCTACGTGGTGGAATTCTAAATGAAAATATTTGCACCATTGTCAAAATGTTATACATTGTGATCTGACCCAAAGAGATCCAATTATTTTTTTCTAAAACACACACAATCAGTGTTTTAGTGCGCTGATTCGGAATTCAAAATTTAGGGACCTGGTGTATGGATATGTCAGTTGCTGCACCAACACTGGATTCCCAAAAATAAAAACCACACTCATAACACATTATACTATTTCCACATTGTAATGATCAGTGTCCTAGTTCTTCGGTAGAACTGACTCCTCTAATACCACTTTTTCATGATCCATCCCCTGTGACCCATGTCATGACTACCCCAAGCCCATATTTTATAGGCCAGGGGTTATTGACTAGTACCAAAAAGTCATATCCCTATGATGGGAAGGCCTTGAGTTTAAACTCGTACAAACTCATCGCCAAAAAACACAACTCGATGCAACATAATGTAAACAGTTGTAGTAAAAAGTGAACTGAACGAAAACGGGCATAAATACAAGCCCTAATTCAAAGTACATGTACAACAGAAAATAGAAAAATTTCTCCAAGATCATCCAGTGAGGATCAGACCTGATTAGTAGGTACATCCCACGATCAGTAGTCTCTATAGCACACCATGTCAAACGGTCCATCTCTGAGAACCATCTAGTCTTGGTTCCCTCTGCCTAGATCAACGATGTTCATCATCTGCACAAGACACAATAAGGTTTGGGAGTTTCCCGTGCAGGGGTGAGTATAACAATACATATTAGGGACCCCAATACCTCATAAAGTATCCTAATGTTCCACAAAATAAAAACCACAAAGAAATACCTCAATCACAAAGAACGAAGTAGTCATTAAATCTACATAGGAATATTCCCATACATATACCTAAGTTAACCAATGATACTCATCTCATCCATGAAGAAACTTAAGGATCCATATTTGAAGTCATTTTCAAAACTGATCCACGAATGATGAATACCACAAACGTAACCCCATGAGGTAACTCCACATTTGTAAAAGTACCACGTCGGTAACACCACGAAGGTAACACCATGAAGATAAAAGTGCCACAAAGGTAACACCATGTAAGTAACACTATGAAGGTAAAATACTCATCTCAAAATTAGTATATAAGTAATGGAAAAAAATGCAGATGAATAGTCAAGAAGCTAGATCATCATATTCAGTCGAGAGGCACTACTGTTGACTATACGGAGTTTGACAGACACATGATTGATAAGTACTAACCCCTATTGTCCCACATAGGATTTCACCCACACATGATCAGTATGTGCTAACCCACACATGATCATTGAGAAATGACCCACACCGGATATTTCCCACATAGGATCAGTGTTGACCCACACAGGATCAATCAGCAACGACCTCCGTATAATCTATCTCTATCCTCCACCTCACTTCAAGCCAATGGATTCCCGCTCATAGCACATTTGGGGGAACCGATCCTCAATCCATCAGTCATATCTCACCCACCATGATTTTACTTGAAGATGTATCCCAAATGACCACCTTGTCGTAAGGGTTCCAATGCGATAGAAGGTGCATCAATCAGACACCCGATCTGTGACTTTTAAGCGTATTAGTTTTGAGGGCCCAAATGAATTTGGGTTCGATACAACCTGGTCGTACTCCATATTTCTCCAAAATACATGTGTGTTATACAAAAAGGGCCATCACACTCAAAGGATCCCATCTCCATTTATGTTTCATCAAATTGAGTTCTAGTTCACATGTTATGGCGCTTTAAGCGAATCTGGGTTTGGGTGAGTTCGTTCCTGGTTTGACCCGTCCTAGGCCGACCCGACTGGGATGGGTTGTGGTTGGCTCAGCCCGCTGGGCCACGGTCTAGTCGGCCTGCCAGGGGGCGCTGCCCAGCCTGCATGGGTGCATCTTTCTGGCTCGTGTGGCCCGGCCTATGGAGGTGCAGCCCACTGGTCTCAACCGACTAGGCCCACGGAGGCACATCCATGCCCGTAGGGGCATGACCCACAGGGCTCACGTGGCCCATCTCATGGAGGTGCCACCTACTGGGCTCGCGCTTCCTATCCCACTATGGGGAAGGGCACGCGTAGCCCGGCCTTGGTGTGGAGTGGCTCATTGGGCATGCTCGGCTCGCTAGAGCTGGGGCCGCCCTAGCTGACAGGGGGGCGGGGTTCCCCTGATTTTTCAGAATGGCCTAACAGTCGTTCGGTTTCCTCCACAGTGTCAGCGCCACATGGCACTACCTCATCATCCATGGGACCCATAGGGAGCGGGTCCTTCCACCGCAATGTCGGAGCCACAGTTGCTCTGGAGGCATACCGCTGCTTCCTCCTACTATCGGCTGATGTTGGCCACGTCTTGCTCTCGCTACTGCTGAAAATCTACAGCCACCTACTCTGGTGAAGCGCGTGGCTACGCCACCCTCCCTTCTCCGGCCAACAAGTGTCGGCACCTAGTGGCTTCCATGGCTAAAGGGTCATGGCCCACTTCTCTAGCAGTGCATGATGGGGCACCACCACCACTATGGTCGGCCGATGTTGGTCGCCGCCATAGCATGCCGGCACCAATCGCCAGCAGTCTTCCACGGGTCACTAGGTAAGGTCTAGTGAACTATTTTATTGTTTGATCACGTATACAGGATCCCTAGGATTCCTTATTCATCACATTACCCTTCATTCCGGATTCCATTCATTCTGACAACATTTTCAAGAAGAATGCATAGATTGAACAAAGAAGTGGAGGGTTTGCGTCTTGTTCGTTTGGCCCATGCCCTCTAAGTTATCTTGATAATATGAGGGAATCGAGAAATAGTTCATCAAATTTTTGAAACAAATAAGGATTAATCTCTAATTTAAAAATTAGTTGGAGAACATTTTCGATTGAAGGTGGGTAGTGTTTTTCTTTCCCACAACATGTTTCCAACGACACCATTCGAATGACAATCTTCGGTTCTTGATTGTGAGATTCGTTCTTTGTCAAGAACCTCAAGATCCTCCTCTTACTTTCATCAATAGAAACAAACACCGTACCCCAAGGTAGTATAAAAATAACTCTTACTTTAAGAGGTTATTCATATAATATGAATTATTGAATCCAATTAATTAAATGGATTGGTGGTTACACATTTCTTGTAATCGGGAATTTAATGCCCAACATTAAATGCCTGACCACCCTCTTGTGGTCCCCTCCTCCAAAAATTAAAATTATAGGTGGGAGGATATTTTTTAAAATAAATTATATCTATTTTATAAAAATATTCCACAAGAAATGAAAAAACCAACCTCTTCTCTCGACCAACTATTGTCAAGGTTAATCCTCCCTTAAGTAAATATCGGCACTGCGAGTTCAACGTTGCCCTCCGATTCTTAATATAAGTAACGGGTAAAATGTTTGAAAACACCACTCTTTTGTTTTTCAAACACACCTTAAAAAATGTTCAGAAATTCAGTTTTGGCACATCGGGCCTTGGGATCACACAACGTCAATTTTCTTAGACTCATAATAATTCCTTATAATTAAAACAATTACATGAAAAATATTTGTCTTAATAAATATGAAAAGGAATAAATTGATCCGAACAACTATTTAGGTTTTGAAATACAATATTCATGTTGAAAACAAAAAATTGGGAAATTGATTGGATTTATTTTTTATTTTGGAATTTCACAGGTTTTGTTGATTGGTTATTTTAGACACATGATTACCTAGGATTTTAGTGGTAAAAAGGACATGAAATCTAGGAACATTCCTATCTATAAATAGATTTATGATAAAAACTATAACATAAAAAACTATTACATGACTTCCCATTATAGTATCCCATATTTTCGTTTTGAATTCCTTTATTGGGTTCCCCAATTATTTTGTATTTTGGTGTGAAAAAACCAACTATTTTTGAGATAATTATAGAGTTTTTTGGGGATTCTATTATGAGAAAAACATATATATAGAGAGTCTCTAATAATGGAATATTATATATGAGATTTTACTTGATTATACATGTCATCGGTTGTGAAATTGTTTTAGACATTCTAAATGGTTTTGTAATTTTTTATATAAAAGGGTTATAAATTCTAATTTTGATATATCTCCCATCATTTTTAAATTTGAAGTAATGTTTTGGTTTAAAATATTTTATTAAAATTCCATTCCTTATTTATTTTAATTATATAATAATTTGTTTTATTATTTTTGAATTAACTATATTACACATGGTGAGAACATACTAGGAATCAAAGCCCAAACCCTTCAATTGAATTCAGGTATTTGTATATTTCTTACGTCAGGTCCATGAAATGGGAATGCACTACAGGGATCTTATGGATGTTCATTATAATTTTTCCTATGGATTGTAATTGGGACTTATAGAGCTATATTAAACTTAATTCACAAGATTTTTTGAGACTTATTTATTTTTGACATCTTGTTTCATTTGAGATTATTTTTTATCTATCCATTTAATATTTTATCTTGTTGATTGAGGTACTTTTCATTTTTTTAGTTTTGAGGGTGTTTGTTGGTAAATTTTATCTTCTTTTGTTATTTATAGTAGATTCAATTCATATTTGAACTTGTATGTTGTCAAGAGCTATCCATCAACCAATAAGGATTGGGAATAGGATTCAGGCTACGTAAGAGATGACTCAGGTATCAGGGTAATAGGGTTAGCTAGATAGTTCATGACGGAGGACTTATAACATAATAAAAAAGTCCTGAACAAACTAAACATGAATGAAAACAACTATATCACATTTTTCGAATAATTCTTGTTGCATATCACCTATATAAGTCAATAGTTTATATTAGACTGAATCCTTTTTCCAACTAATCATTTGAAATAAATCTTATTTCATCTTCCACAGAGATCCCATTATATGGTGTATACATAAATTAAATGTCTACCATCTTTAGATACGCCATCCATCTATGCGGTATCTAATTCAAAACCTTATGTGATAAAATGGATTCCAATTCAATTGATCCATAAATAATCTGATTTTCTCAAGAATAAGAAAATAATTCCATGTATTAGATGAATTTACCATAGTATCTAATTAAATATTGTGTGATTGGTTGTTATTCTCATGAGACTGTAACAATCATGAACCGTCGCAAACAACATAATCTCCCAGCATGATAACACATCATAACCAAGATCATGATGTATCATAATAAACTAAAAAGCTCTATCCAGATTCTAGAAACTAGAAAATATATATTGATGTAAATCGAAACATAATCCAATGAAATTATTTATTAAATTACTCATTTCACTAGAATGATATTCATTTCCTTGAAAAATCTATCATCGATGAATCCAAACATGAAAAATCACAAAAAATACATCTATAGCATCTCACTAATCTCAGTAAATTACATATCTAAATAATATTCATTGGTTGTATAAAATAGATAACTTATTCTATATTATTTGTATCTAGAGAAGAACATATTCTATAAATTAAATGAAAATTTATTGCTACCACTTATATCTTGTAATAAATCATTGTAAACATACTATAATGACAATATTCTAGCATGATACTAAAAAATATCTCTAGGTTATTATTATTATCCCCTTTTTTCATATAATATACTAGTATATCATCAATAGACCCCACCATACTGAAACCTAGATTCATATGTAATATTTTATCAATCATTTCCATAAATAGGACTTGTGCATTTGTAAGACCAAAATGAAAATCATTATATTTTTTATGGGTAATTATTTTTCTAGAAACTTTTTTTGGAATATCCTCCATATGAACTCTGAATTGTGGTATCCTAAATTTATATAGAATTTTGATAACCACTTTCCTACAGTAAATATATTTAATAGATCATTAATGTGTGGAAGATGATGTTGTTTCTTTATCATAACCTGTTTATAATTATGATTATCCACACTATGCTTATGATTTATATCTTCTATCATAAGAAATAGACCTTGTGGAGTCCGTGCAGATGTTTTAGGTCTAATGAACCATTTACATTCAAAATATTCATATTGAACTTTCAATTCCCTCAATTCCATTGGATCTATAGGATAATATAGAAGTGGGATAGAAATATTCCCTATTGAAGATTAATCAAAAAATATACTTCTCTATTAAGTGAATTTTTTTGGAAATGATCATAAATAGTTGATAATTATTCATTAAAAATATAATATATGGTTGTTCAGGTAATAAATGACTATAAATAAGATATGGTTCCAACAACTAGTGCCAAATTTCATACATTACTAGCCATTAAAACTTAATAGCCACTAAATATCTTCTAAACTCCATCTATATATGTAGAATGAAACTTTTATCCATAATAGTCGATGTGGGCCCTAAATGATGTAAATCAATATATACATAAAATCAAGGCATAGGAATCCATCTAAAGAATATAAAAACACTAAATAAACTCATCCCTATCAAAATTTATAGAACAATATTTAAACATAATGGATCAATAATAACCCTATCCAAGAGGATATTTTAGTTTTAAAATATATGGAATCCTCTCAATAGACAGACCCATATTTTCGACCTCATGAAAAGAAATAAATGAGTTGGAATTACCATATAAAAAGTGATTATATGAGGAATTAATTAAATAAATTATATTGGTCATCATTTAAGGAACTAATTGATCATCCAATATCCTTTTCTTAGTTTAATATAATTTCTACCTCACTACACTTTTCTCTTTGATACCATGTTGATATTTCACTGATTGAGGAGTTATGGTGTTCCTAGAATCACCATAGATCACTCTATTATGATTATGATATTTATTATTATGTATTTTTTTCCATTGAAACATATGGTGCCTGAGAATAATTAGATGTGTCTCTTGCACCTGAACATTGAGTACTATGACAATACCACTAAAGATGAACATTTTTTTAAAAAAGTCAAATGATTTATGTGTTTCTGTAAATTCTCCTTAAATAACTTCTAGTGAACCATAACAAAGAAATATCATAATAATTTTGAATTGAGGAGAAATATTTACTAATACGATTATTTGATTCTGATGTGTCTCACCACTTTGTAAATAGGTGTCAATATTTTGGTTTTTTCCAACATTACTGTATTGTCCATTTCCTTTAGTAATAAATAAGATCCCTCTAATAATATTTTCCGGTATACCCCATTCTACCACAGTCTGTCTATTAAACATCTATGTATAATATATTATACTAATAACATAATTTTTTGAGTGAATATCTTGTTCTAATCCTGAATAAAAAATTCATTCCTTCAAATAAGAACATTCATAAAATTTCATGTCAAAGAAGAACAAATTCATATATTTTTATACGTAGTCTATCAGTGGGATATTTTATTTCAACAAACTGAGTTAATCTATTTATCTAAGTATGAATTGTTTTAGGATATAAATATTTTTTAAACAATTTTTCAAAATCATACCATTCATTTCTTAGTCTAATATTTCCTAGATTGCTAATTATTACTATTAGTGTTACAAATACTAAAGTGTACATGTTTCCAACATCAGTTTTTTCCCTAATAGTGTATAATGAAAATTGATGATTCAATTCATATTTTTGAATAAGGAATTTTCTTTTATGGATATGAATCACTTTAAATGGAAGGTGTATTTTTTTCCGGAACTATACAAAATTGTCTACATGTGATATTCCTTCATTATAATTACCCTTATCTCAAACATTAAATTGTTATACAGTGATTTGAGCTATCAATTCAGTAACCTTTGTCTCATTTGAATCAATTTTTTCTGTAACCTCTTCTAATAGGTTTCCATGATACCTATGAGGTTTCATTCACTATAAACCAAAAAATGTTTTTAATATCACTAATCTATAACTGAAGTCTTATAAAACTAAATTTATCAACATTACTGATATGAAAACAAATATTCCTTCAATTCAACCATCATTAACATTTTTATCCTTTTTAAAACATTGTAACCATGTTTGATAAACAACCATTTCCTCATTTTGAAAAATCACACATTTTCCATTTCATAAATTTTTTTACTCAAAATAAATAATTATGTCTTATTGAGAGGACTTACTTTCAATAAATGACATGAAATTATCATCTTCTAAAGTATCAATGATGAGGTGAAAATATTCCTGGATGTCTCCAAAAACACTCATGATCAAAAACTCCCTGATAATATAATGTTATGTATAAAGGCGTTAGCTACATATTTATATGCTCTATATTTCATGTCCTAAATATAAAACACCTTTATACCATCCTAAGAGATGTATTGATAATATATCAAACTCTAGGATCAAACAAAACGAAAACCATATACAAGGTTAATGTTTGAAAAATGGTGATATCAATTTTCCAAAAAATATATATAGATAAAACGAAACTGATACCAATTGTTATGCCTAGGATCAATCAAACTAATACAAGTCATCACAAAAATATATTTTGACTGACCAAGTGTTATACCTTTTGTCTCAAAAATATATTTTGATAGAACAAGACTAATACAATTCGTATTATCCCACCAATCACCCATTAGCTTTGGAAGAGATGATAGTTTATTGGGCCTTTGGTGACATCCCCGAGATAGAAATGGATGGAAATAAATTTCTAGAGAATCAAGAATATTATGGGGAAATTTTTTAATTTGAAATATAAAACATCCAAAACACAAAAAATAATATCCCAAAAAATATTTATATGATGCATGAGTACATAATAAAAATAAAAACACAACCATAACAACAAACCATATCTAAATACCATAAAAAACAATGTTAAATACTTACGGGAACCAAAAAGCTCATAAAACTAAAAAATAAAAAGTGACAGAAACCAAAAACAACCCACCCACTCTATGATCCAACAACACATGCCATTTCATGACATCATGAACCATAACTAGTAAACCGAGATACCATTCCTTCATCTGTGTCTCGATATATGATATCTAGAATAACACAATAATGACCAATAATGGGGGGAGTCTAAACTATATAGTATTTCTCAAATTTAAATCCCAACTCAACTCCAATACGAAAAAAATTATTGATAAGTTTTTACAATAGTTCCAAGTATTCAAAAAAATCAGATCAAATCCATAAACCTATTTTTCAAGGAAGAAAAATCAAAAAGTCATTAAACAATTTCTAAATAGATTTGGAGTATTCATTTTCATTTCAACCCCCAAAAATACACAAACACAAAAATTTAAAATTGGGGTCACAATTGAATGTTTAACTTCATTTCCATAATGTGTCCAATTTGATGGTGGTACATCACAACCATTGTCTATCACATTTAATGGTTTTACTTCATGAGCATTATCCATATGATTTAACTGATGCCCAAGAATTTATGAAAGCATCATGAAAAAAATTAATAAAAACATTTTTTTCATTATTGAATTTCACGAATTATTTTTATTCATCAAACCAAAATAGAATATTGGAACATAATTTTAAAATTATAAATAATTGTATTTAAAAAAACATTCAAAATTCAAGAATTTTTTTCCCATTACAAAACAGAATTTCCATAAAAATTCAAAATTCCATTTCACAACCATTTCATGAAAATCATGTTAAAAATTAGTACTTCATGTTATAAAATTGGTAGTGTTGAGAGAGAATCCACCCACCATAGATCTGCTGGAGTAAATGAACAATGACAAAAAGAACATCAATATCTAATCACAAATAAACATTCCTTCAAAGAATCTATCATTATATCATCATAATATAATTCATAATAGATATATCTGTCCATTGTAGACTAGAGATATAGTTTTGAGAGAGGGAAGAAAATTTTATCTTTGAATAAAAATGATAACAATAAGTTTCTTACAAATCCAAGCCTTCAATAAACATTTATTTTCCTAAGGATCACACTCTTATCAAAGGGGATCACCTAGAATGCATTGGGAGAAAATGAAATTCAAGTTACAGGAGGATTAGGGGGGAAATGAGGTATTAATAGGATAATTCAATGTAGATGACGTTTTTACTGATGTATAGTTGTACATTTCATGGTTAAGCCATATGGTTTGATAAACTGTTTGCTAACCACATGGTGCTACTATCTATTGGAAACACCTTGAATGGTTTTCTAACATGGTTAGACAAACTATGTGTTAACCATATATTTTACCTTATTTTAGATTGCATAGTTTCTCATGGGAATATATATAATATGGCCATACCATGCACCAAATATGCATGTTCTCAGTACCCATTATCTACCCATGCACAGTTCATAGAGATGCTTCACGAATTATACTAATAATGCACAAACTGTGATCCTTCAAAAAAGCATCCAAAACATGCCAGAACCCCTCACCACCTCCTGAAGAAGATCCCAAACATTATACAGACAAAAAATACATGAATAAATAATCCAATACTAAAAACCGAGTTGCAACATTTTAAATGTATTTATTTAATTTTTGTGAAACATTATATTATTTTCAATTAAATTTTCAATAATTTGCTTCTAATTTTGTTATTTATGGGTATTTGTGTCATAATACGCTTTCAACTCTCATTGGTTCACAAATCAACCTAAACGATGGTGTTTGTGAATACAACCTTATATTTTATTTTTTGGTAATCATTCGACAACATATAAAAAATTTTATTACGATAAAATGGATTTCATTTTCACCACATATATGAATGAAAAATGTAATTTTCATATAAATGTTTCTTTCATTAAATATGTGTTAAATGAAGCATATTTACATTTTAAGAAAAGCCTATTTTTTCCCTATGTATTTCTTTTTTGAAATTATATTTCATTGTTATTTACTTATTCAAAAATAATATTATAATTATCTATTTCAAAATAATAAAATTTTTATTAGGCTTTGTTAGGGATATGTTCTAATGATTTTGTTCATTTCCTCCCTCTAAATTTCTTATGACAATTTCATGCTGAAACATTAATTAAACCTATTCAGTCTTATAAGATAATTTAATCATGATTTAATTATAAAATTCTTAATGTTTATGTGGGATAAATAATTATTTTTTATCATTATTCAACAGGTGGGTTCAATATATAATTTAATTACATTATTTAAAACTTCATATATCATGGTATGGTATATAAAGAACTATTGATTTAATAAAACTAAGACTCTTTCTTCTATTAGTATGATAATGTGTACTAAACCCAGTGGACTCTGTTATTGGATTCTATCAATTGTATAAGTATGTTATTGGAAATGGTCCTCAATAGAATACATTATTTTCAATTCATATGAATAAGAAATATTTTTATTCCACAATTCAATGTTATGCCACATTTGAATGATATAACCTACTGTAATTTCTTGATGATTCAATATTCCAATTTCTTATTATCGATCTTATGTATAAAGATATTTTTTAATATTCATTATTTACGATCCATGTTATATTTTTTATGAGTTATTTTTCTTTTGTAGTGTACCTTGATTATGTTATAAAACCCACATTCTAATCTTATTCTCACATATGAAAATATATTGATATTCCTTATATTTACCCCTTAAATGGTATCTTAGCTAAACCATTCATATTATTATATTTTTTTTTGTAACTATACACCCTTTGAGGCATATCGTAGGGAATTAATGTGTTATAAATTTTTTTCCATTTTTATAACAAATGTGATCATTTATTTATATTGGAAAATAGACCTCGATTATGACTTTAATGCACAAACAAATGTATAAATTTGAGCATGGAAACATGATTTTACATTATTTACTAATAAATGAAAACATTCATGGACTAAATATCAATGATTTAATAATATTTTAATTATCCACTACATCAGAAGTATGTTGTTAATATTATTAGGGTAAACTCACTACTCATAATATGTGTAATACCTCACCCTATATTTTACTCACATCATTTTGTATGATTACAAAGATATATTGTACGATAAGGATGAAATCAAAATAATATCAATATGATATGATATAATGAATAAAATTAGTGTTTGTAATGTTCTTTCACTATTTACTTTCATATCATTACTGTTATACACATAAATTATTTCATAGAGGACTAATATTTATTATAATTCCCATTATCCAAAAAAATTTATAATTCATGGAATTAAAATAACTTTTATAATTATTCATTGTTTCAATGTATATAATATTACATTATCTCTGTTATTGTTTATAATCTACTATTTTTCAAAAAATTAGACTCAAATATATCATACGATGGTTCTTGGATATTTAATTTTAAATTCAACATATAACCATCTTTCCACATTGAATATGTAAAATAATTCATTTAGATCAACTCCTTATAGATTCATATCAAATTAATTTCAATAGATACATATATTTTTCTCTAATAATAAAAACCCTATCATGATATTTCCACCACATAATTTAAATTTGAATTTTTTAAATTCTAGAAACCACTACCTGACATACAACCTCATTGAATGATAGGTAAGTTTCACCATCACTGTACATTGTAAATAATAGTGTTTTTGGTATTGAATAAATCATTATGTTTTAATTTCTCATATAGTGATAAAACCCCAAATATTATAATGTAATTTCCATTTATCATTTCCATGAATATTAGTATTAGAATAAAACTGTTAATCATATTCTAAAATTGGACTTCTCCTAACATTGAATTTATTACATGTGGTTATAATCATATATTTAGTGAAACTCAAATATTCCTTATAATGATTCATGGGATTATATTCATGTTGATCCATGTTTCATGAATTTATAATCCACTAAAATTATTACAAATAACTTTCATAGAAATGATTTTTTTTGTATTGTGAAACATGAATTTTGTTTTTGAAAAATTAATTCATCTGTATTATTTGAATGAAATATTTTATATATATAATTATTTTTGCAATTCATAGGTATAATTCTAGTAATGGATTAAACATACCTCATACAATGTTGTTATCCATTATGATATTACAAGACTACTCAAATAGAAAAATAAGTAATTGGGAATTAATTAATATTTTCCATCATTCATAGAAAAACACATGAGGTATATGTATTGTAACGGCCTCGACCCCAATAGCCCAGAGCTGGTGACGTACTTTACTTCATTGAAAAGTATACAATGAGTAAAATCATGAGTGTCCTATATGCTTAGTATTAATGGATAACTATATACATACTTGATAAACATTTTATATTTTAAATATAAAATAAAACATAATACATAAAAAATATAATAAACTACATCCTTAAAAACTGATTCAATGTTATCTTCTTTATAACCTATGGAAGGAAATATTTTGGGAGAAATAAAATGATTCTTTAGGGTTATTTATAGTGGAATATATTGTTAATAAATAATAATAATCAATATGAGAATTTATATAATTATACTCACATACAACATAAATATTTTGATAAAGAACAACTATTATGGAAATATATATAACTAAACACACATTCCATTTAATAAAACATTATTATCAAATTCATCCATAGATGATGTAATATATAAAATATCGTGTATAATTATAATAAATGAATTCATAATAATGGAAATAATTAATTTTGGGATGTCATGTCTCCAATTTACATGAATCCTTTGGCATTAAGACATTTTATTGACAATTTAAAACATACTGGGTAAAACCCATCTGATTTGGCCAACTGATTCAACTTATAATACAAATGATGCATCAAGGGGACTACTTTAAATGGTACCCAACTCCTTCTATACCATCCCAATTAATTAATAAAATATCAAAAAATCAATTAAATTCAAAATTAATGTTTCTTATCAAATATAATCATTGGGTAAATAATACTGATCAATTAATATTTCCCCAGATAAAAAAATTAAATACAATGTAGAACAATATATATAGAAATTATAAACAGTTTATGAAATAATAATATCCATCATACAAGATTGTATATATTTAAGAAAATTGTAATTTCCAAGGAAAAATTATTTTAATAATGTCTATTTTTTAAAAAAAAATTAATAATCACAAATGAAAGTGATATTTCTTAATAACTTTTACTACTGGGTAAAATTGAAGTCAATTCCTATTAGATGAGATAATTAAAATTGAACTTATAATATCCTAAAGAAAGATGAATACATTATATTAGTTTTTGAAAGGTTATTATATACAACACATTAAATTTAATTTGTGAATAATAACAAATATTTCTCAATTAAATGAAAATTGAGATGAAATCCCTTCCCATATGCTTAATTTTGGTATTAAATTATCTAACCTCAAGTATAATGTTTTTATGAATTTAATTATAATTTACCATAACTATAATCAACATTATAAAATCATATATGATCCACTTATAATTTTTTTCATCTGTCTATTAATGATATTTATTTATATTATTTTATTATTTCATTTTTTAATTGCCTAGTTTTCTCAAGTTTGTTTCATCATGAATGATTTGGTTTATGCACATATTATATAGTTATATAAATACATAAATAATTATCATAGCATGATTATCATATTTTTACATTATTATTTCTTTCAAATACAATCAATAATGATCGTTATGAAAAATTAAGTATGTTATGATCATGGAGGTGGTTGACCATATGATTGTGTAACATATTCATTTGTAAATAAAAATTATAGAAATGAGGAAAGTAAAATATTAACATTAAATAATGATCCTAAAATTTTTAATATCATGTTAGTTTTTTATTTATATCATCCTTATGGTGTTTTGATGCAAAGAGAATCATGTCGCTTCATGGAGGCAATAGTCCACACATACACGAACGATGTTTTCATCATTACGTCAGTGAAATGTAAAAATTAATATTCTATATATTATAAAAAAATATTTATAAATAATACATTTATATCATTATTATATCATATATATAATATAATCATTATTATTATCCTTATAAAATTACATGTGAAGCATTACTGAATGAGGAATTGCCTTACTTCGCGATACGGTAGCCTTCCATACAGACATGCGACGTTACCATATATCCCATGAAATGGAAGGTAAATATATATATATATATGATAGAGTTTCTTTAGAGGTATTAATATTTAATAAATATAATATATTTACTCTATATATATCATCATACCCATCCATGAGACATGTAAATGAAAAAATGAAGGACATCTGTTCGCGAGGTGGTCCTCCACCATACACACAAATGATGATTTCATATCCCATACAATAGAAGAGGAGATGGGTTCAAATAATGACCAGAATAGAATAACATACTAGTATATTAGTGGTAATAGAGTTCTTATATAATAATTTTTTAATAAATATAGAAGTAATTGGATAAATAAATAATATGAAGACGCTTGTTGAAAGACATTACCTCTTCTAAAGGTATCTTCAATTGGGTTGCACTAAATCCATCACAAGATTGATATATGAAAAATATAATTTTTATATGATGAGGATATGGAATTTGGGTTATTATTTATTTATTTATTTGATTATCCAATGAGGTATGAATTTGTGAAGAAGAATGGACAGTTGGCTTCCTTTTATAAGTGGGGTGAGTGGCACTGTTGTAAAATTTTGAAATAGTGATTTCCACACACATTTTTTTCATTTCATGAAGCCCCCATAATGGTAAATTGTCATTAATTTATGGTTTTAGGTCTATATATTCACATAAAATGGGTTTTGGAAATGATTAAAGTCATTTACACACCTTATATTCTATGATTAACAACTTTGTAAACTATTTTCTCTTTAATCGTTGTAATTAATTTTAATTGTTTCCCTAATAATTTTTGTAAAGATTAATTTTAACTAAATATATACTCTAAAATTGTCTAATTCCAAATATTTAATCCATTTTTAAAATTAAATTCATGTAATTTCAAAATCCTATTTAAAATGTATCACGTAGATAGGATAAGAAAGTATGGTTTTAAAGATAACATGTTCATAATTTTACAACATTTCTATATCTAAATTCAATTCAAAAATGAGTACGATGACCTAAATAATATTTATTGATATAAAATTAATATAATTTTATTTTAAAAAAAACTAAAATTATAATTTAACCATTTAAATTATTTAAAGGAAAAGAAATTATTTTAATTTTAATTCAGTATTTTCCACTATTCATAAAAAAAATTAAACATTTCCATAATATCCCAAAAACAAAACCTAAATTAATTTTGATATTAAGATTTCAAAAATGAAGTTTTTTTTCAAATAAATTTTATAAATGTGTAGAAATTTAATTTTATCTAGAGTGTGAAGTGTGTGAAATGTCAATGTCTTTTAAACATGGATTTTCATTCATTAAATGCTATCAAAAAAATATTCTAAAATAGAAATATTAAAAAGTAGTAGAGTGTTAGATTCATCAATCCAAAAAATAATACAAGATATTTCATGGATATTAAATTATAAATATATGAGGGTGTTTCTTCTTTATAATATTATCTAGTTCCCTTGGTTCTTCCCTTATTATTTTATTTTTCTAGGGTAACATTAAAAGAAGAGTAATATGATTCCTCAGTACCTTATATCTAGTATCATGAATATTGATGGGTTCAAAATATATTGATAGATATCCTTCCAAATATATTTCATAAATGTTGATCACATTACTAGGACTGGCTTGTTCTTCTATATAAAATATATATATAACACCGAATGTATTTTTGAGGGGATCGATGACATCGAAAGATGATAAGAAACAACTCCAATTATTTTAGTAATTTCAATGTGTCTAATTTACCTTGGGATTATTTTAAATTTCTCACCAAAACATATAACACCATTATAAGGATATATATTCAGTAATACATGAACTCCCACATCAAATTCCAAATCATTCATTTGATTGTCGACATAACCATCCTTCTGACTTTGAGAATCATTAATGTGAGTATGAATAACCTTTAACATATCTTTTTTTTCTTTCAAAATTTTGGGCATAAGATCTTATTTTCACCAACCTCATACCAACATGCTGGAATATGTAATATATGGCCATAAATAACTTCATAATATGTAATTTTAATAATTGAATTAATGATTTTGTGAAACAAAAACTATAATAGAGGTAAACACTGATACCAATTACCTAGAATGTAAAGTGATGAGGAACTTAATATATATTACATTGGTTAAATTTTACTTTTAGAATACATATCATTTTGGGGATGGTTGGATGTTCTCGAACACATCATAGTAATAATTTCCATCTGATCACTATTCTAGAAATTCAATGTAAAAAAGAGATCTATATCAGAAACAATTGGTAGTGGTTTTCCATGATGTCTAAAAATGTCATTTATATAGAGACATGAGGGTACCTAAAGAGGAAAAACATCCCTAATATCAAGTAAATGTAAAAATATGGTTAATCAATAAATCAAAATGCATATTGAATCATTATTTATAAGATACATCGTTAGTATGAGGAAAAATTCAATATAAATGTCACCTAATTTACACAAATGAATATGAAGAGGTTTCATAAATACTCTAAGGTAATTCCTCGCAGTGTTAACATATTAAAAACATAACATCTAGACACATAAGAATAAATTTTCAGATTTATTTCATCCCACAATAATGATCCTTCAAATCCCTATACTTTTTCATGATACAAAGGATTATTGAAAATCTCAGTTATGTACACTTTCAAACAATTCACTTTTTCTCTCAATTAAATATGGAAAACATTATATAATTCAAATTTTTAGAACACCATTTTCCTAATTGAAGTCTTCTAATTTCCCATCATTCTTGGATTTACTTTTCTTATTAAAGTACTTATCACCATATTTTTTATTCTTTGTTATCTATAATAAATAGTATCATAGAATAATATGAAATGTGATTTATTTATATCCTTCCTCGGTAACTCCCATATCTATTTTTACAAGATAAATTATAATAAAATCCATTTAAATCTTCATTTTGAATCAAAACTCCACGATCCTTCCAAAATAATGCATCTTATACGTTTTTTCTATTTCTAGGTTGCAGTTTATTGAGAAATAATTATCATTGAGTAGCTTAATCCATCACCTTTTACTCATATTAAGATATTTTGTTTAAAAGATGTAATTTGTTATTTTATTTTGCATGTATATCAGCTTTCAGTATAGACGTAATTTCTTGATATCATTAATGAAAATATTATAGATTCCCGCCCATGATCATTGGTTAGATATTTCTTCTCATTAGTCTTCAAATACCTTGATAAATATGAAATAACTTTATCATTTTTTATTAGGAAACAACCATGTCCCTTATTTTTTGAATCACTATATATCTTATACCTATCAATTTTATATGGAAGAATAAAAATAAGGGTACTAAACAATCACATAACTAGTTTATCAAAAAAAATTATTCACATTACATTTCCCAAATAAACATAACCCCTTTATATGTACGATTGGTTAAAGTGTAATCAAATAATGAAAAACTATAAATGAATCTCTGATAGTAATCTGTCACTATTTTTAATATATGGACTTCAGTTATGCTCATTGGTGTAGGCCATACTGTGATTGCCTTTATCATTTTAGGATAAATTGAGATTCCATTATTAGGGACAATATGTATATGAAAATTTACATTATGTAGCTATAAATAACACTTACTCAATATCTCATATAAATCATTCCTTCTAGGAGTATTGATAATGGTTATAATGTGATTCCCATGGTCCTTATAGCTTTTAGAATACACTATATTATAATCAATTAATATAACAAAAAAAATCATCATGATATTACATGAATAATCTACCCATAAGATATATAAAAATAGAGGGTGAATTAGTAACTCTATATGTAATTAATGTAAACTATAATGTCTACACATTCTTTTTAAATCATTATATTGACTTTCACCCTTCTTTAGCAACAATTGGTGATAGCTAGAATGAATATTGAACATTAAATATTATTGTGGTAAAAGAATTTTACCATATTATTCATCAATTTGGGGTAGATGAAACATATGTTTCACCATAATAGTATTGATTTATTTATAATAAAAGAATATCCCCATGCAAAAACCTTTATTTTAAACGAAGGAAATATGGGCTCCCCATATTGAAACACTAGGGGGAATAAAACCCTTATAACCTAATTCCTCTAGTTGTTTCTCCAGGTCCACAAATTCTCCATTAGCTATTCTACATTCATTAATTGATTTTGTTCTTTCATTAGATATAAATCAATAGAAAACTAAACTTCATTCTATGTGGGATGTTTAGGTAATTCATAATGAAATAAATCAAAATTTTCATAAAAATTTAAGACACCCTAAATTTGAAGATTAACTTTATTAGTCCATGATTTTTTTTATCTTATTATCAAAAAATATCATGCACTAAAGAGAATGGGGTGGGTATAAATATGAATCACATGATTAATTCTATACTGTAAATATAAGAAATACAACATCTTCATCACATATTTTTATTTTATTTTTCTGGTAATAAATTTTTTCATCGTATTTTGAATGCAAGAAAATGATGAGGATTGTTTCGATGTAAACCATATGTACAATAATAAGGTCAAAAAACTAAGAATCTATTTGTTTAATAATTAGTACTACCCAAAAAATCATTTTTTAATGAGACTTATCTAAATATTTTCAACTGAATTCAACATAATTATTTCAAAAGGGAAATGTATAATTTTCATAAATGAACGGGTAGATATAAAACTGTGTGATGATACAAAATAAAATAATGAATTGGAAAATTTTTAAGATAACACAGATATACCTTCCTCCTCATCATTGGGTACTTCTACCTCAACTATAGTAATTGCATAATTATGATCACATATCCTTATCATCTTTTGTGGTATATTCACTTTAATGTTGGGATATTCATTTACATAGACCTCCACAATTTTCTTTCTATAATTACACTAAATAATATTTTTTTTAATTTTTCCCCTTGTATTTATTTAATATTATGTCCTTTTTAAAAAGTATTATTTCTAACTCACATACCATTTAAGTATTTTTTAGGGTGATTCCTTCTAATGTTTTATCATGTATGGGACATCATTAACTTATTCTTCTTTATTGAAACATTGATGTTTTTTCATGGGGTCTATTTGAACTCTTCTTCTACTATTTTAATATGAATATGTAGGAACTAGATAATAACATCTCTATTTTTACGGTACATAAAACTATTTCATCATATGATGGAAAAGATTGAGAGGTCATCATCCTTTGGAGAGATGGATTAATACCATCAAATAATTGGTTAATTATGAAGAATTTGTTTAATAATAAATTCATAACATAACTATCCAACCTTATAAAGGTATAATCTTTATCTATGACACTTTCATTATCATTTTTGTTTAAGACAAGGAACTTTTCTTTCATCTCATTGTTTTCTCTTTGGGGGAATATTTATCGAATAATGCCTCATTAAAATATATTAAATCCATGAGGAGTATTCCATATTCCACTCTAGTATTTGAGATCAAATACCACCATTTATTTAAATTAATATTTATATAATACACCATAATGGTAATGTTTTATTTTTCACTACATTCCAAGTCTATAAATATATTCTCCAGTGAATTAATCCATGTCTTAGTTATAATTTGTTTAGTAGTTACACTAAATTAGGTGATATTATATCACATAATGAGATAAAAAATATAATATTCTCAGAGTGGAATAGTTTTATCAATCTATACAGTTATTTTTCATAACTAGATTATGATGCCCAAATATAGCTATAATATTCTCTTTTCCAAAAGTAGTTGTATTATTTTTTTCAGAAGGGAAATCTCTACATTGTACATGAGTATTAGAACTATACCGCATTCCATTTTCCTTTTCTAAATAACATAATATACCTTATTATCTCATATGATTTTGAATATGAATTCAAATTTTTTTAATTCAAAATATGGTGTAATTCTAAACAAAAACTAAAAATTTATGCATTGTTAATCTCTGAATAATAAAATTTTGTTTCTTTGTGGATATATTTACTTTAAATTAATGGAAATTAATTTTAAAAAAATGTAAATTATCCTATCTATATACCCTATTATTTTCAATATGGGTTCATAGTATTACCAATTTTTATGTACCAGGTTATTCTTGATTCAATCCAAATGTACCTTTTCAAAGATATTACCCCTAGGCCCATATATTAAGAAATAAAATCCACTAATTGTATACAAACATGGATTTATTTCAAGGAAAAAAACATAACATCTACCATTAAAAAATAGTTGGATATTATTCTGTGCATATCCATAATTTCTTTCATAGGGTTATTTTCCCTAATCATAGTTATCATAAATCAAATTCCTAAGGATTGTACTAGACTTCCATTGATATCAATTGTAACAAAACCTTACCACAATTTCCCAGAGCCAATGCATTATTCTATTAATGTGGAATAGATACAATGTGTCAATTTTTTAAGGACCGATTATTTTAGATGTATTAGAGAATCAAATATAAACTTGATACCCGTTTTAAATTTTGAATAGAATATAAATCATAATTCATAGTAAAAGATAATAAAATGCATCATTAAAAACTAATTCACTGATATCTTCTTTATAACCTTGGGAAAAGAATTAATATAAGGGTGATATAAAATTATTAGTAAAGGTTAATTACATCAGAATCTATCATGATTTAATAATCACAAACGATATGGAACTGTAGATAAAAAAACATGACACATAATTATCTACATAAGGAATAATCAATATGTAAATGTAAATAACTAAACACGCAAGACATTTAATAAATAACTATGAATGAATTGCATAGATATATAATTTAATAGAGTAAATTTTTTGGATAATATTAATAATAATGAAATTCTTAATGAAATAAATTCATTATATTAAGACTCATTTTTTCTTAGGTTCATGAAACTGTTACCTTCATGACCATTCATATGATTTTTTGAAACATATGGGGTAAAAACCCGTCTCATAATTATATAATTGATTTCAAATATAATCAAAAAATTTATCTGTAATATCTTCAATGATAATCATTAGCAAAAGATGAATCATATCACTTCGAAAGGTAATAATATGCCCTACAAACGAGTGATATTATTGTATCTCAAACGGAACAGAAGGTAAAATAATGTATGTGATGTATTTACTCCATGAAATATATATATATATATATATATATATATTAAAATTTATATCATATATATACTATATATCCATCATCATACCCAGCCTTGATCAATGGAAATAGATAAATGAATGACATTGGTTCGTGATGCGGTAGTTCGTTGTACACACAAACAATGATTTTATAAACCAATATTTGAAGAAGAAATGGTTTTTTATAATTAACTTATTAGAAAAACATCATATTATATGTAAGATACTGATATTATTATATCATAATGTTTTAATGAAAAAATTAAGGAGGTAGAGAACTAAATAATTTAAAGATGTTGTTTTAAGAACAATACCTATTCATCGGGAATCTTTCTTTGTTTTATACTAAAATATTATTTTGTCATATTACTGACAAAAAAAGGATTTTATAATTAGAATAGGGAATTTTTTGCATGATTTTGGTTGTGATTTTTCATGACTAAGTGGTCTTATGTTTTTAAGAACAAGGGAGAGGGAGTGGTCTTTTATAAGCGGGGTGAGAACCACACTTGTAATTTTTTAAATGAGTGAATTCCACCATTATTTTTTCATGTCAACTAAACCATATAATGATTCATATTGGATAAAATAAATTATAAGGTCAAAATATGTCCATTAAACGATGATTTTCAATGTGTATGTTCATTTATAAACCATATATTCAATGTTTAACCACCAACTAGTTTTCTCCTAAATCGTTGTAATTAATTTTTATTGTTTTCACTAATAATTATTGTCAAAAAATAAATTTACTTATATATAAATTATAAATTATTCAAATTACAAATATGTAATTCATATTGAATAATTAAATTCATATCAGTAAAAAATTATATTTAAAATTAATCTAGAAGACGAAAATAGAACGAGGGTTTTTATTATAAAATTTACAAAAGGTTACAATGTTTTTATATCTAAATACAATATTAAAATGATTGATATTAGTTAAATTGTATTAATTGATATATTTTCATATATGAATTTAGATCCTATTAAAAATATAGTTTTACTTTACATATTATTTAAAATAAAATTTGATTCTTTTATTTAAATTTAATTTTAAATTTTTTGTCAAAAAAAGAAAAATATTAGAAAAATAAAAAAAAATTCACATTATAAAATTCAACATCCTAGTTTCAAAAATGATTTATTTTTTATAAAATATATTTTTCAAAAAAGTGATAAAATTTAATTTTAATTTATGTGTCCAATATTTATTAATCATTTCTTTGATTAAACCTGGTGTATCATGAATTTAATGTTATTAAAAAAATTAAATTTATTCTAAAAGGAATATATTGGAAGTTATTAGTGTGTAACAAGATTTATATTTCTTCATTAGTATTATTCTATAATATCTTATATTTTTTCTCCACATGAACTATAATCTACCCCTCATAATTAAATCACAATAACATGACTTCCAAAAAACATCATATTGACAAAAAATACAACATTATAAAATAAGGCTGTAGATATACCATAATTTGGATTTCAATGTCTATTATATGATGTTTTCCAACCTAATTATTTCCCTCAACATAATTTCTTTCCACTATAAATATTGTCATCTTTAGTAAATATTAAATCTTATAATCAAATGATTTATATTTTTAGGCTAAATACATAACATTTTGGCTTGATAATCAACAATGTTGTAATTGATATTATATAAAGAATTTTAGTAGTTAAAACATAAAATATTAAATAAATTTAAATATAAATGATAAAAAATATATATTTTTATGAGTGTTAAATATAAATTTTAGAAACAAGGAATTATAGGAGTACTATATGCACCAATAAATAACAACATGAGGAATCCTTTAATGTACTTATATAGTATCTTGGATAGTATATCCACAGTATCTTATAACCAATAAATGATAACCCCATGAATTTAATAAAATTATAAAAATAAAATATTAAATATAATGGGTATATGGGATTCCATACAACCAAATATTGATTGAATTGGTTGACCTCCAATTCTCAAATATTATATCTCAATTATATTTTAAACCAATTTTTTTGGATATATCTATAACATGTTGTTGTGTTTTAAAAATTTATTGTTTCTGAAATAATTTCCCCACTATTTCAATTTTGAAATAATATCATATATCTATATAAATTTTATGAAAATTTAAAACATGATTATTAATTATTCATATATAACATTTCAATCACAAAAAAATCATTTTTTATATATCTAACAAGTGTCTCCCAATAACCACTTCAACAAAAATAGAAATACGCAAACATTATTAACTGAAATGTACTCTTAATCAAATATTATCAAAGAAAAACTATATTGCCTCTTATATATTGAATAAATTATTGTTCCAATGTAAAATATTAAACCATTTTGGAATTTTGATCCACAATGTCACTACTCAATTATATATCTGAATAATATAATGAATAAAAATATATTCTATCATTGAACAATAAAATATAAATATATGTTCTTGGAATATACTGCTTCATTCTCCTCACAGATAATATAATATATTTATTAGAGAAACATTGGATCTATGTTAGTAATAAAAATGAATGGAAATTGTTTTCCTTATTACAATATGATAAATAATAGTAGATATAAATATTATTTTCAATGTATATTATAATCCCTCTATTTCATCATAAATTCATAGTTTTGTTCCAAAAACTTTTGGATTTAAGACTTTTTAACATTAACACCTTCTAAAATTATCCCTAACATCCCTGAAATATTTTACATAGGATATAAATGTACTCTCTTCTTTCCATTATATGTGTATCCCTATAAAATAATTAAATTTTATAGTCTAAACATATATAATTTTGAATACATTAATTGATAAAATATTTCAAATTATTTCTAATTGTTACCTCTAAATATGATTTCATCAAAACACACTAACACTATAAACAATTCTTATTATAAAATTTTCAGATAGAGGTTGTGTTAATATCTTTATATCTTGAACTATAGTACTATTATAGAAGAATAAAATTATGAATACAATGTAAGGGGTTCTTGAATTATTGCATAAAAATATTTTCTCAATTAAAAATCCATTTATTAATCATTTCTATTCACCAATCCAAATAGATGATCTATATAAAATTCTTCATTAAGAATATTTCTATAATTATATCTTCTCATCAATTCATAATACTATTTAATTTTACGAAATAATATCCACTATGAATATTTTTAAAGACTTTATTAAATACATTGAATTGGAAATTTATTCATCATCAACACCTTCAAACTGAGCACACCATTTACATACCACCATTTATTTATTATGGACCACACTAACACATTAACCCCTTTTTTGAAGGTATGTTTTCTTTAAATTTCATTATCATATATTGGAAAATCCACAACCTCGTATGTTTTATTATTTCCTATTTCATCTGACATTTAATTTATAACATCTACCCATTATTCATTTTTTTGGTTCATTATATGTAGTAGGATCTATCTCTGATAATTGAGTAGTATTCTCCATTCTCTTTAACCTTCAAGTTTGTGTTAGAGTATATTTCTAACAACCACAAATCCTATAACACATGGATTGTATTTACCTTATTATAATATAATATATAAAAATGATACCAACATGTAGGATTGAATATTTACATAGCATTACAATACATGATGAATATGTGATTCCTATATGTCATGATAAATATATAATACACGGAATTAGAACAATTCTTTCATTCTTGATATTAAATATTGTATCCTTCTTCATACAATGTGAAAAGGTTAAAATAAAGATAATCTTAGAACCACATTATGGATTATGTATACTGAAATAAATCATGGGTAAATAAGTAATAACCAATATGGAATGGTAGATAAATTAAAATACTTTTCATTTAATCAATTCCAGGTGAAATAAATAAAACTATTAATAATATTATTACCAAGATCTTGTAGATAATAAGTAATAAATTCACAATGATGTAAATGATTAATCTTGGAATAAATGATCTGATACATTATGATATGTATACCAGTATGGCCTTGTTCCAATTAATATTTATATATGGGTATGTACCATCTAGAAACCAATTTAATTTTCCCATTAGATTTGTATCATGAGCCATATGGACGCAATGAGGGGAATTATAATTCCTCACCACACCCTTAATAGTATATCCAATGAATTACTTATATATTTAATAATAAATTTAATTCATGAACAATTGATGTATCATCAAATATCTTCATGGAATAAAGAACAAATAGTATATATATTACCTCATCCAATTAAATAACAATCAAAGTAAAACAGTATATATTGAAATTGTGTATGGTTTTTGAAATAATAATATTGTTGATAAATAGATCATCGATATTTTAGATAAATGAAATTACTGAATATCATGTGAAATTGAATTTTTAAATAGAATGTTAATGTCCAGAATTCTAATCAATAGATGATAGATGTAAATCAGAAAAGTATACTTCATATTAAAATAAATTCATTTAAAAAATATAATATAATGGAAACAAAATATTTAATATGATTTTTTGATCAATGATTACTTTTTAAAATCATTTTAATCATATATAATAATTTAATGGATTTAAAAGGGTTATATTGGTGTGGAATTATATTATCATCATATTTGATAAAAAAATTAACAATTAGAAATTCTAAAATAATAACATTATATTCGATAGCGTATGCGGCACACAATACCAAGTATAGATAAAAATATTAATCCTTGAGATTTTATGATATATATATATAAATTAAATATCATCAATATTTTTTACAAAAATCATTGAGTTTTGTTTTCATTAAACACAATGTTGAGCAAAGACTATGCTATATGAAACAATGAGTTTAAATGAAATGTGAAATATTTTTCAAATTTTATTATTTTCAATAATATTTATCACTTATTCATTGAAATGGTTGCTATATAGAGGTTTAAATAAATTATGTAAATTATATTAATATATTTATTTTAAAGAAAATAAGAATTGTATAAAATAAAAAGAATGACACCTAAAAAACAATATATTGTTTATAAATCATAGTTTAGGCGCACTTTGTTATCATAATTTAAAAATAACTTCTAATTTATTTTAAAATTTTTATGGATTGATTAATTCTATTTTTTATATTATTATATTAATTATATCATTGGGTAAATTTTTTTATTTTTATGAAAATTTTTAATTTTTGAGGAATAATGAAAATTAATTAATTTTAATTAAAAAATATCATTTTCTATAAAATTGTTTTTTTGCAAATTTATATATTTCCTAATTAGTTTTAAATAATTATTTGTTAAATATTATGTCAAATATTTTAATTTATGAGAATTTAAAATTTTTAATACTTATTTTTGATATAATAACCTTGAAAAAGATTGATAATTTTCGTTTTAAAAAATCATTTATTTATTTAGTTAGCACGGATAATTTTAATTTATAATTTACCAATTCTATGAATTGAAATTTAAAAAATTAATTTTATATTTGGAATCAGAATATTTTATTATTTAATGTACTTTAAACATTAATTTTTACCAATATGAATAGTTAAAACCTTAAAAATTATTTACCTCAGTGGTGGTAAAAATGGATTCACCAAAAGTGAAACTAGAAATATTTGAGTTAAAAATTACATGAAAACAAGTCCAACACCCATTGGATTTATATATAACAACATTATATATTTTATGCTCATAAATGTATCATTTTGGATCCTTTTTTAATGATAAAATGGTTTTTGTACATGAATCTTTAAAAAAAATAGGGGTTTCACTCACGACACTTATAAAAAGCCACCCCCAATCCTCTCATATTTAAATTATAAAATATATTTTTATCATCCAATACCAGTAAAACAAACTTTTCATATTCTCTATCCTCATCTTATAGGCTTTATATTGGGCAAAAATCCAACCTAGGAAGGCTTTTAATGTAAAACTATAGAGGATACCCAAAGAAGTGGTAATGTTCTTCAATGAGAATCATAATATTATTTCATTCACCACTTCCTTATAATTATTATTAAAACATGATAATAAAAAATAAATAGAATATTATAGAAAATTTAATGTTTTTATGTTATGGTAATGACAGAAACCCACCCCCACTTCAATCAAATGGGTTAAGAAATCATCATTTGTGTGTATGACAGACTGTAGTCTTACGAGACGATGTCATTTATTTTTACAGTTTCCCCCACTCAAGGTTTGGTATTATGATGTATATAAATTTTATTTATAATATATGTAATTTAATAATTTTTCTATTTTAATTATTTTATATATAAACTTTTAAATTCCATTCTATAGGGAATATGGTAATGTGGACCGTGTGTATTGTGGATTGTCAGCTCAAGAAGTGATGTGATTCATATTTCCATAACGATTTACATAGAAGTTAATAAAGATAATGTTATATAAAATATTATATATACATATTAAATAATTTTTATATTAACTAAATATTTATCATTATGAAAAATTAATATAAATTTTTTTTCTTATACCAAAATATGGTAATGTCGCTCGTGTATATGTGGACTATTGCCTTTTTGATGCGATGAGATTGTCTTTGTATCACCACACCACTTGTATAATATATATATATATATATATATATTTGTGTGTGTGTGTATTTAAATAAATAATATTATATTATTATCTTTATAGAAATACAAAATTAAACTTTACTTTGTTCCATGATGAACATTGAAAAAATGGAAATGTTACACATGTGTATGTATGACAAACCGTTTCCATGTTCGTAAATGACTAAATTTCATTAAAAATCCTTCATGATTTGTTTTAAAAGTATTATAAATATATAAATATGAAAATTTTATCATGAATATTATTATTTGGGTGATGGAATTATTTATTATGAATAATAATTGAATCATTAATGACAGAATGTGCATGTGGAAACATAGAAATTAACAACAGGAACAATGAAAATATTGAAATATTGTTAATGAATGAGTGATAAGATGGAATAAAATGATTATATATTATATTTTATATATTAATATGGGTATTTAATATGTTAATAATGTATTTTGACACCACAATACATGATGTTAAAGCACGTTCAACCAAAAGGAATCATAAGGGAATGGATTTTATCTCAATTTCATTTCATAAGGGAATATTATTTGATTATGCACATAATTTATTTTATATAGTGTATACACTACCCAATTTAATGTTATATGATAATTAAGAAATAATTCATAATATTTTATGTTTCAATTTTTTGTATCATTTAATGGGGTTTTTTTGAAAATTATTAAGTGGTAAATAATTTGAAAACCCGATTTATTTTCATTGTGTTATATAACATCATTATTGTTATTGATTTTATTGTTTATTTTTATAGTGGATTTTTATTATTTTTTTTATATACACAGGTTTAATGTGTAATTAATGGTGATACAGAAAATTTATTTATTTATTAATTCACACATCAATGTTGTGATCACTATAGTGGTTTATTTCACAATATTATTCTAATCAAGAGTTTTTATTATAAAATTTTAGTTGAAGGAAATTGTATGTTCATTGTATAGTACACCCATATAATTGTTTTCTTCAATATCCATCCATGGTACTTTTATGTAATAGTGCCATTTTTTCACTCATTGGTGAAAAATAATAATATATTTAATTTTTTTAAAAATATATGACTTTATTTTTTCCTTTGAATGGAAATTCATTATCTTTCAAAATAATTAATTCTAATTTATTTTCAAAAATATATTTTTTATTTTTAAAACTATTTTAAGATAAAAATTTTACACCTTTTTAAATCTTTAATTTTTTTGAAAGGAATGTTTTTTCATTTTCAAAAAAGGACATTTTTTATCCTTTTTACAATGCTAAAGGAATTTTTTTTTTATTGTAAAGTCTATACAAAATTGTTTATCGCCATAATATACATTCCAATGAAGCATTAATCTCATGTTTAATGGGATATATTTAAACAAAATATTTTCCAAATATTATATAAATTCATAGTTTTTTTGTGATTTTCATAGAAAATGATTTTCAAAATATTTTATGTTTTAAAATGTTGTTTTGAAAATAAAAATGGTATTTTTTGTATATATCTTAATCAACGAAAACATCCATTTATTTTAGATATATTCCACTTGGGATATTTTTTATTTATACTATCATTATTCTTCATAACGATGGTTAATTATTAATTTGACCATGGGTAAAATTAAAATTAACTTCCTTAATTCCATTTTATAATCAATAAAATTCCATTAAAATATTCACTTTCATGCAATCATTATACGTTAAATTTTACCTAAATATTAATTTTATTTATAAATATTATTTTTTCCTTAAATATTAAATCATTTTTACATATGGTGTCTTATATTGAATGTCATTTGTTTATATGTGACAATATGGATACATTTGTAACCCTTTAGCTAATGGGGATATTTGATGATAGAGAATTTTTTTATGAAATAAATTGATTATTAGATATTTGAGGACTTATTTGTACATGAATGACATGGGTGGTGCTTAGTTATAAATAGATCCACGATTAATCGGTAGTCTCATGGTAAGAATCAGTTGTGTAGCCTTAGTTATATTGGATTATACCAGTCAATTTTGAACTATCCCATGGATAGAACATGATGCTAGAGGTTTCATGTGCCATGGAAATAAGACTTACAAAAGTTCATAATTTCCTTTCTTAAGAATATAGTTATTATTATCCATTATATTTCATGTTTAATATTTTATTTAGATGAATTTCATTAATAATTTAGTCATTATATGTCATTTTTTTCAGTTATACACATTTCCATATTTACTATTTCATATCCAGTTATGATGGTCATGCAAATGATTTAATATCATTTTTTAAAATTATATACCTTTCAAAGTTGATTAGTATAGTTATATTTTTTGATGGAATGATTTTTTTAATTATATATGTTTCCTTGTTGATTATGATGACTGTTTCATGATATACTCCAATTCAATTAACGCATACTGATTTATTGAGTTTACAAAAATATATTTTTCATAGGGATTTACGAAGTGTACTAGTAATGATATTAAATAATATTCTAGAGGGAAGAATTCTCTTCAAAATAAATTGTATTTTGGGTAGTCAAATTTGGTATGGAAATCATGTTTGTATCTAGTTTACCTCGACAACTAAAATATTTCGTCCTTATAGATGTGATTATTTTTATATTATGCTAATATATAAATGAGGAATCAGATCTGGGATAGTAGTTTCAAGGTAGATATAGTTATTTTCATAATATGTTTATTATAAACCTTAGGAACTATATTTATGTTAACATATATTTTGGATCATAATCCTATGATAGGGTTGTAGGATAAGTATACATCAATGACATGTTGTTTAGATAAGGTAAATATTATGTGATTCTTTCAGGATGTATGTTGATTTTTGTATATTACTATTTAAAAGGGTTCTATAACAGATGTGACTATGGGTAATAACTCTAAAATTTTTGAATTGGGTTTTACCTGATCATCACAAGGTGCACAAAAACATGCCTTATTATGTACCTTTTTTGACACTTCGGGGGGATATAAATAAGATAGTAAACATATTGTTTAAAAATAATTATGATTTATTTTTATAGATAATGGAAATTAATGACCTAGGATAACCCATAGACCTATTATGGATATACTTTGATAGAAAAAATATGAATTACTAGTGTATTATGATTCAAGAATAAAATTATTGAAATATTTTACCAATGGTATTTTTTTTAAGAATCATGAAGCATCTAATATTTTGTAAAAATGTATAAAATATTGTGTATTAGTATACAGAAAATTTATGATTACCATTATGGGTTAATGAGTTTAATAATGATAAAATGTTCAGTATCCTAAACACCTCCTTTTTGAGTTTTATGTGATGTATGTATACCAATATTAAGGACATCTTACTAAATTTTTTGGAAATTTTATATTTTTGTTGAAAAAATATTTGATGAATAATTCATTTCATTCTTATAGAAATAATTTTAATGTTATTTATAACCTTTAGGTTTTATATGAAAATAATATTTTTATACTTTATGATAAATAAAAAATTAGGTTCTATTAAAATTATTAGTTAAAATGTTATTTAGTGATTAACTTTATATGAGGATTTACATCATATTCTTATAGGGTAGGTTATAGTAATCATATTAACAGAGTTTATTAAATGTTAAATGATCATTATTGGTGAAATATCATCATGTATGTAAAGGAGATGGTTCGTTAACCCATGATTGAATGATGATGTGTGTTTAGAGACTACCACAGGACAATGCGATGTCCATGTTAATATCTCATTGTTTTAGTTAGATGGTTTAAAAAATAAATATTTATGATGAACCAATGGTGTTAATTATGAGTTATATAGATTAATTTATTATATAGGATAATTTTTTTTAACCATATTGGTTTTGGATAATAGTTAGAGATAAATAGAATGATCTGCCTATATTTTATGGATCGTGTGATATATTAATATTTAATTATAGTGCTTTAGGCATAATACACATTTTTTGGATATCCATTTCACAGAGTAAGTAATGAAATATAAATATTTTTAAGCATAACCAATAGATGAAATTCTAATTATGAAATCGAACAGTATCAATTTATTATATTTATCTATATTCTTAGATAGTAACAGAATTAATCAATATCAGAAAGGTGGATCTTGAAATTAAATTTTATCCTTTTAAATTTATTTATAAATATTTTAATCAACTTTTTCACACCTATTTTATTAATTATATTTTTTTATTAAAATTAAATTGATTATTAATTATATTTTGATCAGTGAATTCAATCACTCTCTATAATTATTTGTCATTATCCACAATTACCATTTCATCACATTCCAATGTTCTCCGACATTGAACCCTAGTTATGTGTCATTCTATATGACCTTTGAATTTTCATTTATCTATTATTAAGAGGATGTTTAATTTATTATTCTTGATAATTTTTGTAAAATATATATATATATATATAACCCTTGATTATTTATATCATGTGTAAATTTCTATAAGTAAATTAATTTAAGGTTTGGAGAATGTAACATTGGGAAATTCTAAATGAATTACATTTTATTCGATAGAGTATGCAACATGAAACACCATGGTTATAATAAAATGTAACACCTCGTGAATTTATGATATAATTTTTTTATATATTTAATATCTTAAAAATAATCCTTTATTAGAAAAATATAAATTAGCAGTAGTTACACACAACACCATGTTTTCCCAGCATTTCACACAACATCATGTTTAAACATATTGTGAAATATTATTTAAAAATTGTTATTTTATGTACTAGTTATCACATTCCCATTAGAATGGATATTAAAAACTGAATTAAATAAATAAATAATATAATTTCTTTTATTAATTATATATAAAATATGACTCATCTAAAATAGAATGAAATTATTTTTAAAAAAATCATTTTCTTTCTAAGATATTGTTTAGTCATTATTTGTGAACATATTTTAAAATTAATTTTTAATAATTTCATATAATTTATTTGAAAAAATAAATTTTATTTTTGAAATAAAAATATCAATATTATATTTGGGTAAATTTTTGTTTTTTTTGAAAAGATTAATTTTTTTATGAATAGTGAAAATACTGAATTTTAATTGAAAACAACATTTTATTAAATTAATATATAAGGGTAAACTATATTTACAATTGGGGTTTAAGTAAAATTATTTCAAATTTACAAACATTAATACAATTTATTTAATTGGAATCATTCTCATACTGAGTTTTGATATATAACCATTGTAAACAATGAAACTTATTCCATAAAAACCCGTTTTCTCCACGCCTTTTCTGGATTAATTTTAAATTAAAAATTTCCAAATCTATAAATTTAATTTTGAAAAATGTATTTCATATTATTAATATTCAAAATTTATAATGTTTAATTATTTCATCATATTTTTATATTAAAATAAAAAACTGAAAAAAGAAAATTTTATTTATGGTGGGTAAGGTAATAAGGCATTTAAGAGGGGTTGAATAAAAAATTAGTGTTATTAAAAATAGGGAAAAAAATTTCAAAACAATTTTTTTGGAAATATTTCCACCTTATCTCTTTTTATTATATAATGGACCGTTTTTCCTTGAGAAATGAAATAACTATAGATCTAATTGAATATTTTGAAAAATGACATGTGTTCGACTCACCTTTATTATTAAAGGCCACATATTTCCTCTCTTCATTACACTATCAAAACTATTTGGTTCTGGAATGAGCTTCTATAATAACTTCAAAAAATCCCTCTCCTAATCCTATAGAACTTTTTTCATAATAAATATAACCATTTAATATTATTTTTTAATCATATAGTACTTTTATTGAACGACCATATTTCTTTTATTTATTTATCCTCCTCTATCAGTGAATATAAATAAAATATTATATAAAATATTTGTTCTGATCTATATAATTATTATTTTTAATTTATGGGTATAACCCACAACCACATCCACTTTTATTTAATGTTTTATGAAATCATTGTTTGTGTGTAAAGCAATCTTTCACCTCACGAACTGATGTCATTCGTTTTTCAAACACCACCTATCATGGTTAGTATGATAATCGATAGGAATTTTATATATATTATTTTTATATCATAATATTATATTTGATGTCATTATATCATATATAATATTTTCAATTCCATTCTATAGGGGATGAGATAACATCGCCAATCTATATGGGGGACTACTGCCTCAAGAAGTTTGGTAATTATTTTTTTTAATAATTCATTACAAGTTTGGTGATAAAGATAACATTAATTAATATATGTGATATGAATAAAATAATTATTATATTTTTTAAAAATTTAGCATTCTTAATTTCTAATATATTTTTTTATTTCATAAAATAATATATGATAACATCACAAGTGTACATGTGGACTATAAAAACCATGATGTGATGTGACTCTCATTTCATTATCACACAATAAAGATGATATTTATATGTGTGTGTGTGTGTGTTTATGTATATTTAATGAAATAATATGGTATTTTTGATATCATGGTCATTATGGAAGTTAAATATAATACTTAAATCATTTCCATGATGGTCATTGCTAAATGGAAATGTTAATCATTTATATGTATGACCTACCATCTCCTTGATCGTAAAAAACATAATTTATCAAAACTTTATTTCATTATTGGTTTTAAAAGTATAATATATTTATAAATGTAGTAATTATTTTCATATTATTATTCTGGATACGTTTTATCTATTAAATATTTCTTGGTGCCTGATATTTAATAACAAAACACATAATAGAAAACAAGGCAATTAACTGCCAACATAATGATAATACAGAATGATTTTTAATCAACGAGTGATAAGATGATATGCAGGGATAATATGTGATAAGATAAATATTAATATAGTTCATTTATATGATAATAAAATTTTTAGAAACCACTATTCATGAGGATAATGTGCATTCAATCACATTGAGAAATCATCTCAATATCATTTAATTGGGAGATATGGTGTTAATATAAACCTAATATATTAAAAATGGTGTATATAAATTCACATTGAAATGTTATATAATTATTCATTAATAAATCATTTTATGTTTTAATTTTAATTATTTCATAAATGTTGATTTGACTTGAAAATTACCAAGATGTAAATAATTTCATAAATTAATTTAGTTTCAGTTATTTATATTAATTCTACATTGTTATTGTTGTTATATGATTATATGTATAAAAATATTTTTAGAATATTATATATATATATATTTATTTTATATGGAATTAGAGTTGATAATGAAAATATAGTCATTTATGAATTCTCACATCATTTTTATGATCATTGTATGGGTTTATTTCATAATATTATTTAATCGATATTGTTTATTCTAAAATTTATGTTGAAATAAATTATTTTATATTTATATAATAAAATAATTTCATTTTGTTATCTTATGGTTATTAATGATATTTTTATGTAACATAACATCTTTTATACAATTTGGTGCATAAATTAATTAATAAAATGTTTTTAAGAATATCTCACTTCAATCTCTCTTTGGTTCGATTTCGATTTTCATCAAATTTTTTTTTCTAATTTTGTTTTAAAAAAATTCATTAACATTTTCCATATGATTTTGTAAAATAATTACAAATTATTACATATTAAAAAATGTTTCTAATGGGATTTTATATTCATTTTCTGATAAATGAACTTTTTAACCTTTTTACTATTCAAAATGAATGTTCTTTTTAACATATAAAAATGTATATAATTACCCACCATCATGACAATAATTTATTTAAAAATTCAACTGAAATTTTATAGGGTTATAATTAAATATATTATTTGACATCAAATTATGTAAATTTATAGTTTTTTATTTTATTTTCAATGAAATTGAAATTTAAAATGTTCTTTGTTTTAAAAAGTGAATATAAAAATGGAAGGGATATTAATCTCATGAATGGTTTTTAAGATATATTTTGGTATTTCTATTCATCAATAAAAACCCATTTTTTAAACATATTCAACTGGGGATATGTTTTTTGATATCATCCTTATTATTCCATTGGATTATTTATGTTTTTGATGACCATAGATTCTATTAGAAATCACATCCTTCATTCATTTTTGTAGTATGTGACATTCCCTTGAAATGTTCACTTTTATGTGATCATTATAAATTCTATTAACCCTAAATATATTTATTATTTATAATGAATATTTTTTTTATTAAACCATATATCATTAATATATATGGTTTAAAACATTGAATTTTATTTTATTAGCTGGTTAAATATCAATCATTACATATACATTAATCCATACAAATATTGATGATAAGGAACACTATTTATATATAAAATGATTACTGGATATATGAGGAATTTTATGGACATGAACGAAATTAATGGGACTGGTTATAGATTTCCCATCAATGCATTAGTAGTCTCATGAGTTGAATCAGCTGGATAGCATTAGTTACATGTATTTCTACGCATCATTTTTAAACTATCATGAGGATATATCTTGAAATTAGAGGCATTATGTACCTATGAAACATGATGTAACATAATTAGGAATTACCTTTAATCAAGATTTAGTTATTATTATCCATTATATTTTCAATATGATTTTATTTAAGGATGAATTTCAATTTTTGTTTAATTATTAAGTGGAATATTCTTTCATTTATTTACATTTACATATTGACTATTAATTATCTCATTATGATAGTCATGTTTTTGGTAAAAAAAAAAAATTTTATTCATTTAACTTTTCAAATTAATTATTCTAGTAAAATTATTTAAATTGCATGTGTGTTATGTTATTTACCTTCCAATATTGGTTATGATAAATTATTCATGTTGTCTTTATCTATACATAATAATTAATGAGAATTAGAGACCTTTCTTTTTTTCATTTCCAAGGAATCCATGATGTTTACTATGAAATATATAAAAAAAATATACAAGAGTTTATAATGATATTCCCTAAATAATATGTTGTCTATTTTTTATTCAAATTTAATATGGGAATACTGTATTAATATTGTTTACCAAGACTATAAATATATTCAATTCATTTGGATGGGGTCCCTTATATATTATGCTATTGTATTAATGATGGGATCATTTCTAAGATACCTTAGTCGGTGCCTCTACATAAAATATTAATGTTGTCTTTTAATAAAAAATATTAAATATGTCTATTTTTGGAAGAAATTATAAATATTCCAATCAAATATTATAAAAACTCATAGAGATCATAAATTGACCTTAATAAATAATTTTAGAAAATAAAAGGTGGTTTGTAAAAAAATAAAAAAAATATGATCTTTGAATAAAAAGAAACCCGATGTATTCTGAAAAATGATGATGTGTTGACAAAAAAATTTATTCTGGGCAGTTTAATATAGATTCACAAACTATTCACATCAGGTTCACAATTTTTTATAGAAACTCCCAAATAGATCCCATATTTGTAATGATATATGGTCATATATTTCAAAAACTAATAGTAATTTGGGGGTTTAAATCCAACATATCTTTTGAAATCACATTCATTAATATGATGGGAGGTTGGCCTCATTTCACCCTTTTCATGGTAATTTTTGCATATATCATACACCCATATGGATTTATGATATGTTCATGAATCTTTCCCATGTCTCAATACATGATTGGTTAAGCTAATAAAACTATTGGGTGTTAAATCCATAAAAATGAATGATGTTTTTCAATTATTGACAACATCAATATGTTATATAGGTTCTCCATCAATTTCCTATTATTACTTAATAATAAGGGACTCCTTGTTCTCTAAATCCATACGACCACACACTTTAGAGTTTATTATTATCCAATAAAGGGATTTTGTTTTTAAATTGTGATTTAACCAAATGAAAAAAATCCTATATAACCTGTAAAAATAATAATCAAAACCCACATAAATATTTTGGGACAAAGAAGTGAAGTTTAATGTCATGAATAAATCAAATAATTGAGGGAATATATGACATATAGCTACATCATTATGAAGAAATTCTATGTGTCACACATATATCTGAAATACTATTCATCATAGTTTCATCTATCTCTATCTTACTTATGTGTGTGGAATTTTAGTTGACACTTATTAAGATTATTTACCCATGAGTATAAAAATGTATAAGGCTTATAATAATATGGATTCCCATACATGGATGAATTTTTATCATGCATTTGAGTAGTGATTTCATACTAAGGTTTCCCTTATTAATGGATTATTAATATTATAATATAATAATAATTTTCAATCACTATGCCCTCCTAATTCATACATAGTGACATAAACAAGAGTTATTAATAGATCTTTCACACTTCCTATAGGTTTGGAAATTATTATTTGAAGTTGACTTGATAAAATATTATTCAAATTATTCTAATGAATTTTTCAATTCAAAGTAAGGTTTGATAATTATGTTTTATATAGATCTCATGTGAATGGAAGGTGTCATATATATAATTTATTTAACATAAATTATATTCCTCATAGTTTAGTGTTTTATGAACCCTAATATGGATGAGAACAGATAGTTGAATCATAGTATGTGTGTCTTATGAGCTGGATTAAATGTAATTTAATAAGCGGTACACAACGGTGGAGGCCAATGAAACATAAAAAACCCTTATCATATTACCAATTAATGGTGGGGTGCTTGATATGATTATTGAACAATCTTGGTTGTCCTATAGACACTTATGAAGGAATTACATGTATTTGGTTTCATGAATCTATATCCCTTGACTTGTTATAGACACTCTCCTCATAATAATTGGTTTAAGGATGAAATAGCATGCCAAAATTTTCACATGTATCAAGGGTGCATGGTTTAATATTCCTTACTAACAAGGATTAAATGACTGGGGGTATTTATCTAACATGCATGAGTATGTTTTTATAACATGTAAATGGATCTTTGCAGGATTTTACTAACATGTAAAAAGGGAATCACAAGATCCAGTTAACTAGTCAGGGTGTCTTCGTTTGATCTTTCAAAAATTTATGAGGGTTTACACAAGATCTTTATGACATGTCAAAAGGGGATAACATGATTTAAGAGAAATGTTCAGGATCCATCACATGATCTTCCCCACTTGTTTTGGGGTTACATTATAATCTGAATACCATGTATGGGAGTCCGGCTATCACCTAGATGGTATGTTTGGGTGTCTTTACACGATCTTCCTAAAAAAAGTTAGGGTTACCTAGTGATTTTTGTGATATGTTTCGGTGACTTCATGTGATCCATGAACAGAAAAAGAAGAAGAACATTTTACTATTACATGAAGAACAATGTATCTTTGTTTTCATGGTGTTTGCATCAGTTTTATCTCTTGTAGTTAAATCAGATCATTATTTTTCATTTGATTACCTATTGAAGCATCATCTGATAATTCCAACATTCTTATGGTCCTTCAAATAATCGAGATGAAATTTTGAATATATCCAACAAGATCAACGAGATGCTAATGGAAAGCACATAAACATATTGTGTAATCTCAGAAGATACTCATAATTACCCATTCATTTTCCACATATTATTACACTGTTTTTAGAAAAAACATCAATATATTATGACCTAATGATTATGAGGACTTGTGTATTTAGAATACTAGGATTATAATACATCATAGTTAGACTAAAATAATACATCTTTATTTTATTCATCGTAATGAGATCTAGAATAATTTTCATCGCATAAAACAATATAGAAAAACCTATAGAATACTTAAAAGAAAGGGGTTAACTAAAATCCCATTAAGGTCTGAAATATAATAAGTATGTATACCTTATGAGTCAATGGTATAAAATGATATCATAATAGAAAAGGTATATGAAAAATGAAAATGTACAATAATATAATAAACATGGTATCATATGATCATAACAACATATTAAATAAAGAAACAACATAAAACATGACATAAATATATGTAAAGGCTAATCACCTAAATAAAATCACATTGCAGACAATGTTCCATAATGGATTAGGTTCACTCTTTATTCCCTACATGATATCTCATCATTCTAAAAATGTAAAAAAAAAATTTAGAGGGATATATAATTATATTATTACCCATTTAATTCTTATTATATAAATGAATATATGTGACACATAAAGAAATTAATCATAAGGAATAAGAATATGATTTATAAATGGAAATAATTGGGTTTCATTATCTTGACTCTGATCATAATTTGTGGAAAATTCATAATGATGGAATTTTTTGAAATTAAAAAAAGGAATGTATTAATACATAGATGGAAAGGATAATAAGATAGTTATATTTATGTGAGAGAGACATAATCAGAATTCAAAAAAAATCCATAGAATCGAAGGCTTCCATAATTAATGAAAATATTTTTAAGAGGATAAATAGAATATTTCATGGGAAAAATACAATTTCCAGTTAGAATTAATATATTAAATATAAAATTATTAAAAACATTTCTAGAAATAAATTAAATTAAAAATAAACAAGGAAAATTATAAATTAATTATCAATTAGTTTAGTTTTCAGGAACACATGTAATTTGGCACATGCCTTGTACGTTAAACAATGATTATATTCAAATTTTGGTAAGAAAATTCAAAAGTATGTTGTTTGGAAAATGATAGAAAAGATTATTTTTAAAAAATAACATATAAATCCATTCATGGTTAAAAATGAATTATAATAATTCACTATATAATATAATTAAAATTTTAGAAACCATTTTTTAAAACATGTATTTTGATGAATGAATTTTCGAACAAATAGATTAATGAATTTGGTGCTTTTAAATTATGTTTTCTTAGTATTTTTATGTAAAAAATAGTGGAAATGGTATTATTAAATTAAAATTTCACGAATAACCATAATAAGATTAAATTAGTGGTTTTTATTATAAAATAATCAAATAATTACCTATAATGGAACTTCAAGCATAAACACCTCTGATAAAATTGAAATACAAACATAAAACATTACTGTTTTTGTAACTTTGGATTAATAAATACCACGATTTAAGTATAATATTATATACAAAATATATAATGAAGTATAAATGAATCCTCATATTATATTTAATGGTAAATTATATAGACTATCTAATATAAATTTTTTTATAAAATAACATGTGTCTCAAAGAATGACGTTTTGATATGAAAACATTATTCCATGTCCATACTTTGTCAAGTATTTATTTTTTCTTCTATTTAACAAAAATATATAATTATTTATGATGAAAACTTTTCATATTTAATAAATTTTTTAAACTATTTACGTCATTTATTTTAATTATTTATTTAACTACTTAATGATTTTTGTCCACGTCGAGTGTTTTGAAGAAGCTCGCTTCATAATTTTAAAATAAAATCAATATGATATTTTTCGTCTAAGGGGTATTAATTATATAATATCTAGAATAATAATAATGAAATAATTATCATTTATACATATAATATTATTTTCAAAATATCCAAGGAATTTGGTTTTGAAAATATAAATAATGATAGAATCATGGAGATATTAGGTTGTATGTATTCAAGCATAACGTTTCCATTTTTCAACGATCATGATGAAATAAAGGAATGCGTCATTTTTTTATTTCTATAATGAATATAATATAATAAATATAATATTAAATCTTTAAATAAAATTAAATATAACATCCCTGTGATATGGTAATAAAAAACCAATCAAATTGATTCGCAAGGTTCTTGTCCTCTGTATACACAATGGATTTTAAAATTTTACATCTATTATAAGAATAGAAATTATATGATATATTAATTTTTTATAATTATTAACATTTCATTAATATAAAATATAAATATTAAATACACCATTATGAATATCCATTATATGTGATTATAGAAATTGACGTAAATCGATTCGCGATGCAATAGTCCTTGTGCACAAAAACTATTGTTTTATTTCCAATTTTATAGAAGTTGATATCGATTTTGAATAGTCCATTAATGAAATGATATATTAGTATATAAGATATACTTATTTTATTTTTTTATAATTATTGAGTATGGTTTTAAATATTTGGATGAATAAATAAAACAATGATGCATAGTTAAGAATGTTGTCTCATCTTCGTACAACATATCTAGGATTATACCTATAGTCGTTATAGATTTTCTGTTTCTTGAAAAAATAATTTCATGAGGTTTATTGGGATTTGAAGAATAAATTAGTTCTTGTATTGTCCAAACAAATTGGTTTTAATGTGTGTAAAGGATAGGATAGGGGGTTCCCTTTTATAAGGGGGAGTGTCATTCTTGTTAATAATTAAATATATTCAACTATAAGAATAAATATCAAGTTAATTTCTGAATAAAATGGACAATACAGTATTATAGGAAATATTAATCCTATTAAAAACACTAAAAATCATGATAAATATGTTTTAAACATATTATTTCATATACCTCTTAAATTAACCCCAAGATAAACTGGTTTTACAACAAGTCCATTGAAAAAAATCATTTTTTTAATATTCATTATGAATAAAAATTTAGTTAAACAAATTATATAATAAAAATTATAATGACTTTGAATTTGGAATAAATATTATTATCTTAAATTAATATACTTTTACTAATTTAGATTCAAATTATCCTCATATAGGTATAATAAATGGGATTTCAAGAAATGCATTTAATAAAAAACGATGATATTTTAATAACTATATTGAAATTGATTATATTTAAATTAATTTAAATTAATACTTATATATAAATTATAAATTTTATTTTAATTATTTTTTATTAGCTTTTATTTTTATTATTACAAATGGAGAATCATTCATCATATGAATTATTTTTTCACAAATATGTGTTGTAATTCCTAAAAATATATTTATATTTAAATATAAAATTATGATGACTTAAATTTAATTGATAATGTTAAATATATAAAAATAATACTCATTATAACATTAAATAAAATTTAAATAACAATTTTATTAATTTATTAAAAATATATTACAGTTTTTAAAAAATCCAGATTTTTGTTATTCATTGAAATCGTAATATTTACCAACAGATAAAAAAATTCCACCATATGGTAATATAGATATTTTTATTTAAAAATTATGTTAATTTCATAAAATATCCATTCTAAATGTTACAAATAATAGTTATAATATTTCTCACAACAAATAGTAAATATAATTTTGGAAGGAAACACTTTTTGTATAATAAAGTATCATTATTAAATATTATTTTGTTTTTATTATTAGTTAATAAATAAATTTATATTTTGTGGTATCTAACTATATATTCCAATAATAATTCAATACTATTAATAACCACCAACATTATTCCTATTTTATATCGATCAAGTATAAATAGTAATATTGTTATATTATATTCTGGTTTATTTAAAATTAGTGTTTTGTGTTGAATATTCTACCAACTAAATATTTATATTAAAATTATAGGGCATTAAATTCTACACCCATTAAAGAAATTTAATCCTCAAATTTTAAAATCTTTCTCTATAATCAAGGGTTTTACATTAAAAATTCCATTTTGGAAGACCCACCGCCTTATAATGATTAATAAATATTCTTATTGAAAGAGGGAAAGAAAAATACGAAGATCCACTAGCATAACCCATTACATGGTTCAAAAGTTTAATAAAATTTATTGTGTATGAAAATATGGACATGTATTTAAATAAAAAAATAATTATAAATATCGATATAAATCTTTGATATAATGAAATTGAATGATTAATGAGAACATAACAATTATAAAATCATAAATCAATGATAAATTAAAATATCATTGATTCTTAGGATATAATTTTAATAGGGTATTATTTTCGTCTCAATATAATTTTCTTAGAGTTAAGAGTTTATTTACATATTAATATGTTAAAAACTATTAAATATACTTACATGAAATGATTTTATTTTTTAAACAAAATTTCATCTTTTAGTTGTGCTTCTATCACATTCCACTTCACCTCTTTCACTATATATTTTAATATTTGATATCAACTATTTTTTCTTAATACACAACAATTAACTGTTAATGAATCATAAAAATCATAAATGATTAATAATATATTCCTTATATATTTAAAACCATAAATTCCATCATAATGTATAAAAATACCCAAAATGAATATGAATATATTAATCTAAAAAATTTGACAATAAAGCTAATGGTTTAATGTATTACATGAATAATAATATATCCCATATTACCACAAGATCATCAAAATTAAATAAGGTCTTACCCACAAAGTATATATCAAACCATTTCAACATATATCTCCAAAAAAATAATGCAATTCTTCCAAAATCATAAATTTCATTTAACCTAATAGTTTTATTTATCTCAAACCAATAAAATGTTTTCCATAATATCATTAATCACCTAAAAATCAGATCAATTTAAAAATCAATTTATTTTTTCATATATTTGTAAAAATAAAAAACATTTACATAAAATCATTTAAGAAGAACAATTTCACACAAAATAGTACATCTATTAAGACATTGGTAGGCATTGCGCCCTTATCAACCTTTAGTTGGGTGTTCATGCCCCACAGCCTTGCCTGATGTAATGGATTGTTGCTCGACAGGAAGATTTCATTTTTTAAACAATATTCTATAATTCCTATAAATTTCTCAAAATATATAATTAACAACCTAAAAGTATCATTAATCATAGAATTAATTTTTTACCACAATATTCATTTATAAAAAATATTTTTCTACAAATAAAATAATATGATTAAATTATGATAGTTACTTTTGGATCATGTATGTTTCAGTGATTATATTTTTATCAATAATTTTTTTTAAAAATCACCTTAATCTATCACCGTTATAGGTTATTATTATATTAATATAATTATTAAAAATACATATATATAATTTAAAATAGAATTATCCATAAAATAATCATTCTTTTTTTACATGAGATCCATTAAAAAACATCAACAACATGATTATCATATTGAAAATCCTAAATTCTTCAATAGTAAAACATAAATTATTTTAATAATGTATTATCATAGAAATTAATCCTTATATTAGGGACTTTAAATACAAATTGATCAGGTTCCCTATATCTATGACATTTAATTGTTCATGGTTCCACTAATTTAGTTTTGTTTACTAGCATATTATAAACCAGAATCATTATTTTCTAATAGAGATTAACTATATTGTTACCTCTTTTACCACACCTAATTCATATTTGAGTTCATTTTTGGAATTCTTATAAAATTCATATTCACACATTCGTTCCATGTTGGATATTTAATATATTTTTCTTTGTAATCTTTAACACATGATGTTCTATTATATGCATCCTTACCATATTTTTTGTGTTTAGAAGTTAAAATATTTACCAATTTTTTATCATAATTTCAGATATCTCATTTGGAATGATCAAAATATGTCTAACAATCATTAAATTTAGGATAATAATATCACTCAAATAATCATTCCATCTCCACTAAAATTGGTTACTGGAAAACATTCTCTTCTTTCCTTCAATTAACTAACGGACAAGATGGAAATAAATTATTTAATTACATTAAAAATGGAAAACGTAAAAACATGGTAGAAATAACATATAAAAGATAATTATATCCTAACATAAGAGTATCTAGGATTCAATCTACGTTATCCATATAAGTATTTCATATTATGTTTTACAACTTGACAATTTGTTCATGTCTTTCTTAGTGGATTGTATATAGTCTTTTAATTTCTAAATCATATCCCCAAGGGTGTCAGACAAGGCATGTAGCAAGGACCATTTTTGTAAACTATGTGGTGATTTTTCATAGCCCAATTTACCCTTTTGAATTGTAATTCCGATTACTAAAACTCTACTAGAGAAACATCTAATTGTATAATACAAAAATGGATGTAATATCACAAAATCCACTAGTTCTATTGTTCATAAAAATCCAAAGATATTTTTAAACATAATTTTATACTAATAATTATCCATGTAATTTTACCTGTTATTATAAATAATTATGTCTCGTTATAGAATCCATAATATAACTATACCATTTCTTTGATACAAAATATAGAGAATAATTCTGTGAATATATATTTTTATGTGGTTTTTTACAAAAATATCCATGGATTATAACCCAAATATCCAAAAACATTTTATTTAGTTAAGACTATGTTCATAATATATCAAATTGATACAAAAATAAAACTTCATTATTTTATATGATATGACGATATTATATATGTATTTGATCTCCTAAAACAACATAGGATAACTAACGAACTACATAAAATAATTAAGTGAGATAAAAATTCTAATAAGGGAATATATATTATATGAAATTACAACTTGTGATTAAAAGGTATAACATGATATCAAAAAATATAAGGTACATTAATAATAAAATGGATGTATAATATATTGGACCTTTTATAATATGATCCTAGAATTATAAGAAATTATCCAAAATCATTAAACATGAAATAAACATAAGCCATGGATAACCATTGAGATAACATCACATCATAGATAGAGTCCTATAATTGAACAGTTTCACTTCATAATCACATTAATGAAATAGTATGAGACCAAAATGATACCCAATGCATTGGAGTGATATATAATTCCAAATCCACCCACCACATTCATATCATATACATTTATATGAGCTCCACTTAAGCATATATATCATATGGCTTAATCATTAGAATTAACCAAGAAAATAAATGGGTTGCCTAATATTATATCATATCATTATCGATAGAAATTAAAAAATGATCTAATTTTAGACAGTAATGAAAGGAATGTAGTACATTGTTAATGTAAGGGATAATAATAATGGTATATATTTTAGATACACATATATATAGTTTAAATGTATGATGATATTATTATATAATATTAATAATTATAATTCAAAATATTTATTCAATTTTATCAAATTCAATTCATAGATGTGGATTAATATTAATTAAAATTATAACCATAGATTTTTCAAAAAAATCATTTGTCCTAAAATGCATTTTTCAAGAATAAGATAATATAATAATACATACATGAAATGTAATAAAATTTTAATTAATTTAAATTTATATATTTTGATATATAATGTATTCATTTATTGAAATCATTCATCATTAGGGTTTGTTTTAATTAGTTAAAAATGATAAATTGTATTCAACTTAAAATAGTTTTTAGGAAAAATTGGTTTAAGTGACAATACATTTGATTTTATTAAAAGATATTATTGATATTATATAAATATATTTTTTTGGATGAAATATAACTAAATTATACTCATTTAACATTTTTATGTAATTAAAATATTTATAATACACTTAACAGACATAATTTATAAAAAATAAATGGTATTTTTTCCATAAATTAGAATTTTCACTGTTCAATGGGAAATATTTTTTTCCAAAATAATGAAAATTTACCATTAATTAACATAGAAATGCTGATTTTAAAAATTATAATCATTTTTTCAAATATCATTTCTATAATTTCCTAAAATTAATTATATTTTATTTTCGGAAGAGGTAATAAATACCATATTTGATGAAAACATATTTTTTAGAGAATAAAATATTAATATTATAGTTTATTTCTTATTTGCTACAAATTTTTTAATATATCTATGTCACATATAAAAATTAAATATTTTATATATTTTATTTAACATTATTCTTAACCATCAATAATACCTATAGGTTATATTGGTCATGTTTAAATAATAATATTACAATATTATGTTATGGTTCATTTAAACCAAGTGTTTCATATAGAATACACTATTGATCATAATGTAATTTTAAAATAAAGGGGTGATACAATACTCACTATAATATTTATGTCCATGACTATTGATTTAGTAAATTCCTCTACTCAAAAAATGTTTCTTTCACTGATATTTTTTTTTCTTGTATTAATGGGGGTTATATAGTCATCAACACCCTGTATAAATAACACTTTAGATAGAAATTATGCATTATATCAAGGATTAAGTGGTTTTAGGGTACATTCAAATATGTTGATAATATATCATGTCTTTTGTATGATCAATTTTTATGACATTGATGAAGTCTCTATTTTTTATGTGATAAAAATGGACTATTTCCTCACTCTGTCATTAAAATATTTCATGAAGCCATGGATTTTCAAAAGGCTTCCATTTGATTGAGATGTTATGTCGAAGATCCTTCCTAAGAACCTGGTAAATGACAAATGTGATTTCACTAGATCAAGTTTATATATCTTGAGGTCATTGTGTAATCATGTCATATGTAAGAGATCATGCATGATATCATGTTAATACATATGGAATTCATCACATGATCATGCCCCTTGTCATAGGAAATTCATATGATCTTTCTACATTGTCAATGGACTTTTATATTATCCGACTAATATTTCCAAGGACTTCACATGATCAATGAAACAATTGTCTTATATTTATAATCCCTTCACATAAAAAATAATGCATCTTTCTTTATATAAGTATTCAATAATTTTAATCTATTATTACATGAATTCATTTTCTAATTTTCTAGATTTCGTCTTATAAGGATTTTCATGATCATTTTGATGGTCCCAAGGGTGTTCACTGATCATGAATAATTTTTTCAGTTCCATTTCACGATAAATTCAAGGCTCCAAATGGATTTTTCCTTACAAAAAATTTATGTTAGATGGAATTCAAGTGATCTAGTAATTGATCATGTGAAACATTTAATCCCATCTCACGATGGTTAATACAACTCCTTTCACACAGGGAATCCATAATTTTCTAGTTTTATCACATTAACTTCTTGGGATATTTCCATGAATTTTTATTTTAACCACTCACATGATTATGAATACTGATATAATGGACATTGATAGATTTGGAGGTATGTTCTGAGGGACATTTCATGATGACATAATAGATCACAGGAAGTTTATATCACCTTAAAGTGATGTTCCAAGGGTCATGTGGTCAGGATTTTAATTATGGTTTTAGAACAATGTGAAATTGACTCTTGATATTCTGTATCCATGGATTTTCCTTAAGTTTTTGGGCTAAAATAATACATGTGACTTTGAAGTTAAATGAACTTCACAATTTCCAATAATTTTTTTGTGGGAATAATTATATTCCCCCCATTAAAAGTTAAATCCTAATGAACAATAAAATATTTTTGAGGAATAATATGCATTCCTATGTCACTTAAAATTCGGCCAGAATTCTATCTAGGAATTATTTTGTCTTCTTAGATACCATTTGTATCCCAAGATGTTATATATAAATAGGGGTCAAAGGGGCCTACTATTTATCCATATACTCAAGTCCTAGAGAGCCCTCAAAAATTTCTTTTTAAATTATTATTTCAGACATCCTCGTCACAAAAAAATCATTGTGAGAACCATTTGTGTGATATCATCATGTTATAATTTTCCCTAATATCTCAAAATGATTTATTCATGTGAACGAATATTCATGAAGGTGCATTCCACCAATCAACTAATTAATCAATTTTTAATTTTCATCACCAATGTTTTGCATCCTCACCCATGGGGTTTCGTCCTTTTCTTTATAAAGGTATCACGTGGCTACATAATTATTTAGTTGATATAAAGGACATTCACATGTTCATGTGATTGAATGCATTAAAATGGATCATGTGATCACAAGTTTCTGTATGGATCAAATGATCATGATACCCAAAATGGTTCACGCTCTCTATGTGATTTCTTTAATCCATACACACTTCCATTCAGAAAACCATTTTAAGGATCCAAAATATATCTAATGTAATCTTTTTATGTACTATCTTAGATGGATTTGAGATCATTTAAATCCCCCAACATGGATGAATAGTGTTTTAAGATTGATTGGAATCACACAACCAATCTCTGGAATCAGATATTTTATGACATAGAGGTTATGATGTGTCTTCTATTGACCAATATCTTGAATGATTATCTATCACATATGCTAAATTTATATATTATTGGTCTTTTGGATGATGTATTCATCCTTAAAACCACTCAAAATATTCTTACTAGATTATGTATCCTCCTTTTACATTATTAGGGTCGTTGTATCTTAGCATAGCCAACTAATGATGAAATTTATACTTGGGTTATCTTACATATTGAATAACGTCTCGAAAATCCTAGGAGACTATGATCCCTCTCACAAAATTATTTCATATAAATAATTGAATATACTCATTGTATAATTTAATAATCCAAAAGTTGGATGGGGTTTCAAATCATAAATAAACCCATGTTAATCACTTCTAATGAATGGGTATAGACATTTCATTATAGAAAGGTCTGAAAATATTTTATTGTTCAATTATACATTATCACCATCTATCAATAGTTATGGATTTCTCAATTTATTATGTATCATCAACCAGAACTCCTTAAAGAATAGAATAGTCATTCATTTCCATGCACAAATTTTTCACCTTTACCATGGAGATGTTGGAATCGGTCTATCATAAATATATCACCATGGTAGAATAATTCCCATTAGGGATATGTATTATGAATTCCACCCTATCAAGTACATCCAAGATGATCCTGAACCGAATATATCCTTAGAATGATATATGATAACATTGTGAAGGAGATGCTAAAGATAAAGCTTAACATATGCCCAGTCATTTCAATAATCGATTTGATCAACATCATTCATTATCAATTATGGACATAGAAAACTAACATTTTTCCTTATTATGGTCATTCTAGACATGTTCTATAAATATATCAATCTTTTGGGACTATTCTAGAGACCCTACACTATTCCTCATGTGTAATTAATGTTAGACAAAAGGTTTCATTCTGTATTTTTATGGTGTGGGTTTTTAGCATGTTCTTTAACGGATGAATTTTCTTGTCTAGGAATCCAAATAAGCATATATGTGATGGTAGATTTAATTGTATATAAAAGGCCTCTCAACCTAGCTATGATAGCCCTTTTTTCATCTTTAGCATTTTTATAGCCATATTCAGTAATTTCATACACCGTTTTGGGTATGCATGCCCTTTTAGTATCAATTTGGATGAATAGGGGAGCATTTTAGGTTTTATGGGTTCCAAAATACCATTTTAATACATTTTAATTTGTTCTGACTTCAACTAATAAATGTTCTTGGGGTTGAGAAGACATTGTTAGATGACTATGAGGTTTTCATCATGATATAAAAATATAAATATTTTTAATTTATTTACATATCACACACCCATTTGGATGACCATTGATGATGAAAGAGGCTTCATTACTAATAGGTCTTGTAAAATTTCATTTAGATATGGTTTTCTTGTTTCTGTTTTTAACAATATAATCATCTATGATCTATATTACCCTTACATGTCTCTTTGTTAGTTATACTTTTCCTTGTTAGTATCTTCTATTCCTTTTGAGGTCATTTGAGGAGAATGGCATCCAAGTATCATCCATTATTCCAAGATAATCATGGAACAAATTCTTACTAATAATAGGACTACAATTCAGTCTGTTAGTTCTTTTACTTTTTTTATTAAAACTATTTCCATGAATCGATAGAACCATATCTAATTGTTATGTTGAGACATCTAGTTCGATGGGTACATACACACAATTCCTCCCCAAACACCTTGTTTTTGGACTCAAAGGAACTATTTTATGTATTCTTATGACCATTGAACAAATACCCTCATTAAAATAGAGATTCTTCTTAAAACAAGGTATAGCTTATTGTGGAAGTATACCACTCAGCACCAATAGTTGATTTGTGACTATCAGCACATGGAGTTGGAAAAGTGAGATAATCCCATGTCACTCGTTATACATAAACATCATCTGATTTGGATTTCCATTAATGTATTAGGTACCTGAGTATCTCATAAAAAAAATTTTCATGAAGATACTCCCATGGAAATGGATGTTGAGAGTTAGATGATGTTAAGATAGTTTTCAAAACATATTTTAACCTTAAATATTGAGATACACATGAAGGAATTTCAACATCAGTGGGAAAGACTGCAATATCATTTAAGTAACCATGTTTCAATAGGTCTTAGTAATCATAGATTATCTAAGATCACAAAATAGGTCATCATAGCACTATAGCAACTGTCTTACTGAATGAAGGATCTATGTGACTCTGACTACTATAATTCCTTACTATAATATTTAACGAATGTTCTTAAGGAATTGAATCAAAAATTTCAGACATTTTACTCAGTTGTGTGATCATGTGAGTGACATCCCCATGAAGATAGTGGAATATGAATTGCTCAATGATCCCATGAAGGTTGATTTCTCAAAACAACCTTCTTTTCTAAATTCCACCAAAAATGTGGATCATGATTTATTATCATTCATAAAGGATATGTTTCAATAAGAAAAATTTGAGGAAATATAGTTTTTTATAATTTATAATTCATTTTACACCTCTCTCAGAATTGTAGGTAACCTAGAGAGATTAGCAGACCATTTTTTAGAATTATCTTACAGTATGATCATAGGGAATCCCACAATTGGGTATAAAATGTGGTGATTCTACCCTTATTATTTCCATTAACAATGAAAAAATAATTCAAACACTTTTTATTAGTATCAATATTTATTTCTCTCATGATGTTCAAGGAATTTCATTTTCATGGTATCATAGTTATTGTCAAATACATTAATATTTATATACTATTAATAAACTCAAATATAATCTCAAATGCTCAAATCATAAAATATCTCTTAATGTAATTTTCAAAGATTTATTAATGATATAAGAAGAATTATAGATATACTATTCAATAAATTCTTATATCACATGGATCAAAAATGATAGTTTTGGTAAATATATATACTTGAGGGAGAGTGTTCTATATTTTTTCTAGGTCAATTAATATATAGAGTATAAGATAATTTTTCAAGGGCCAAATAATTATCTCTACATGATTTTTATATCTTATCTCTTTTTATCCATGAATTATTGTAATCAGTTAAGGAGGAGGCTTAGTGAGAATGTAAATGAAGTTTTCTTTGGAAACCCTTTAGTGTTTTTCAACAAGAGAAGTTTTGTTTCTTTTATACCCTATTAGTGATCTCTTTTTTCCAGACCATACAAGGTGTGTACTCTATGACCAGAGGATCGACATTTTCTTAGGGTTACCTTTGTGGTTGTTCATCTTACCACGCCTTTGGTCTCATTCAATTGATTTTTAATGTAATACATCCAGACCAATAAGGTTCATATGTTTAGGATAATATGGAACATATTTTTCTATTCTTTTATAGTTTATGTTCTTCTAGTTCATAATTAATTTTTTTTATATTCCATCCTTCAATCTAGGACATCTTGTTACTATAATTTCATCCCTTTTATCTCAACCATTTTATTGATGTTTTTTTATTCTTATGGATCAAAAATATGATTGTTTTGTATTAGGTTATTCTATCTCGCACAATTTTTTTGTAGTTTATTATGTTATTGATAAAATCGTTTACATATGGTTTTAAAGGATGTATATTTTTATGGGTTTTATACTCAACATCCATCAAAGGATATATATTCATAAAGAGATCAGACACCCTTCTCATTTAGATAGATGGTTATTCATGAAGGGTTCAGACACTCTGTATCCTTACCATAATGGGTATGTTATATTGTGAAGTAATGTTAGCAATGTCAAATCAACATTTATATTTACAATATGGGATGATTATATCATATTTCAATTTCTATGAAACAAATATGATGATATCGGGAAACATGATGAGGATTATCACAAATCACAATCAGGTGCAATGTTCTACTATGATGTTGTTGGGAAAAATGGTGATTGGGGGTCCAATCTAACATGGAATAAAAACCATTGTTGATAGGTCAAGGGATTAAATTCATGAGCTTAAATGGTCTTAATAATATGGTTAAAAATAGTTGTACCCACACATTTCTCAGGGCTATGAATTATTATTTATGACTAAAATATTAACCAGATAAGGATGGAAATGAAAAAAGGTTACCCATGAAGGGTTTTTGAAACCTATGGGTAGTTTTATTTATGGTCCTAATGAATTATTGATATATCATATGGTTTTATATCACATAATTCTGTCCATAAAAAGTTATAATAACAAGTTACTAATTTCCTATTTTGAGATGGGGTACATTACATGGTGACATAATGTCAATGATGTTGAATACACCTGAATATCTTTGTAATAAGAATTGAAAATCATCATTTATTATTATATTATTCTACTGAAAATGTTTGATAATTTTTATAGGTAGACCATTAGTACTAGTAAAAACTAATACCATTCCTATTATCGAAAATTTATCATGGATTTAAGGTGGAACATTCCTCTATCACTAAAACAAACAAGAAGTATAATCTTCGAGTCTTTGCATTATCCACCAATGAATCACAGTGGGATCCCTTTATAGAAAATATTTCCTATTACCAATACAATATAGTAGAGGTCCTACTGAAATGACTCAAGGTTGTGTATTTTAGGAGATTAATGAAAATAAAATGAATTTTTTTTGTTAAAGCATTCTTCAAAACCATGAATGTTTTTTTGTGGAAAGAGTAATTCTTATGAATGGTTTTGGCCCCCTAAAGACTGTTTTTCAAAATATTGAACTCATTATTGTAGTGAATAGATGTTATAAATAATTACTATATATTTTTCATAGGATATAATTGTCCATTAACCATGATTTCTCATTTAATAGGACCACAAGTAGGGCTGTACGAAAATCATTCCATTTATATGAATTTAGATTTGAGTACCCATTATTGGTTTTCATCTATAAAATATTTATATATAGTTCATTATCAACTAAGGGTCATCTGAATTTGAACATCTCATGATGGAGTTCATTGTTTTATTATTATCACCAAATTTAATATATTTTAAAGATATGGTCTGTGTGTGTCCAATATCAAGGGGTGTTAAATGATATCCTAATAAAAAAATTGAAGGCCAAAATTAAAAAAAAACACTTTTGAAGAATATGATAAAGGTGAGGTAATTAATGGCTCATGGTTAAGAGATCATGATTTAGGTTATGATTCATTAATTATGAGGATGATAGTGAATCAACCGATAGATATTTGTTCCACTATATTGGTGTCAGAGATCACAGGGATCTGAATACCGTTATTATAAGGCTATGATACAACTAGGTGATGGGTATATAGTCCTTACGAGGATATGACTCTTGCATGTTAAAATATGTGAATATTTACTCCATATTGATGAATATGGAAGACTTGAAATAACTTTATATGTGCTTGAAACAATATGTATTTTATATATTTAGTTGTCAAAATGGTAATGGAAGAACCCAAATTGTTGGTTGAGAAGGGTTATACTACTTTTGTCCTTTGATAAGGTGTGATGATGCAATATGTTCTATATAGTTTGATGTTATTTAGTGGTTATGTTCTTGTGATTTATTTTAACACCATGTGAAAAATATTTAATTTTTGTTCAGATTAACATCATAGGATAGGCACACCATCCTTGTTTTTTACTTTTATATGGTATGAAAATTTGAAACGATGTTGAATTATGAAATATAACCACATATTTACCGTGATTTTGTTAATAGGGTTTATGTGTGGGAGGAATGAGTTCTCCTTTCATTATATTTTCGGTGGGTATTATATGTTGGTTTATCTTTTGGGCAGATATTATCCATGTGTAAAAATCCACACATAAATCAAAATCTTATGTAGGTAGAGTGAGTCTTTATGACTCATCCATTATTAAACAACTGAAGTCATGGAAAGGTATACTAGGTGATAAGGGAATATTCAATTTATATGGATACGAAATCAAGGGAATCCATATGAATTTTTTAATGGTAAGAATTATTCATTTATTATCTCTTTTCAGGAGATCCATATACATAGATCAATATCCTTCCTGAAAGGGTAAAGAAAAAATTTTTGGTTGTATTTGAAGTTTTTTATGTTTTGAGGAACTTTGGATTCACTTCATATCATATCAAAATTAGAATCCAACCACACATATTTTTATTATGGATTCCCATATCGATCTAACTTATATATGGACAGATTTAGCATTCCATACACAATATGTGCAAGGCTTCCTATACAAGGATCTAGTTCATGTGGAGGAGATGAGTATCAAGTCGTACGTTAGAATAGATCCATCTGGGAAAAAAAGTATTGCATCAAAAGGTTTAAACAATTATATATATAGGGAATTTTTTAAAATTATTGGTTTCAATCAGTGATGTGTCATTTGAGAATTGATATGTATCCATTAATAGTTTGAATCAATCCACCCATTTTTTATATATGGAAAAATACCAATAAATGTTAGATTTTTGAGTGGAAAGGGGACATATTTTTAATATATATTGGATCTAAACATAGGTTTTAATATTTTAATGGCACTTCATATCATGTGTTAACTGGTATGAATCCAAATATAGTTCATATATGAGAAGGTTCTATAGACCGGTTATGCTCATGCATAAGGAATGGTGGAATTATTATTGTGAGTATTTTGTATGGTTCGACTATTAGATAACCTATGAATCAATATGCATCTTGTGACTATAGTAATGAATATTTATTTAGTTATTATAAGAAAACATCCAACATATATTAGTCTTATATGTAGGGAGGGGGAATAATTTGTCTTCCCTTAGTGAGCCCAAACATCAAAATTTGATACAATGTCCTCTATATAGATTGATCTCATACTTAGTGAATGAAAATTTCTATATCCCATACTATTATGGAGATTAATCATGTAATACAATTATATATTTAGGGGTAGTAAGACCTTATCTATGTAGTTTTAGGTATTTCAAGATGGACCATATGTGAGATAATGTTGATGTTCATATCTTTTTGACCAAATATTGTTTCCATTAATATAGGTATCTCATGGAATATGTTCCTTTAGAAGATGTGAACACACCAAATAAAAGGGTACAAGAACAGAATGTCATAATAATGATTTGATATCAGTTATGATCCACAGATGTGTAACATATAGGGTTATAGAATCATCTTGGATAGTTGGGTTATGGTAATCTTAAATCAAAACCCAAGAATATATGTGGAATAGTGGGTATAGGTTAAACATTGATAATTGTGAATTTCCAAATCGCATGTAGTGACAAAAATTGCTCCACGACATATGGGGGGATCTTGTATGAGATCTAAATAACCAGTAATATAAATCATTATAGAATTGTGTTATTTAATAGTGAATCCTAGTAGGGTAACTTCATATTTTCTAGTCCATCTAACCAATACTCTATACAGGAGAACGAAGAGCATAATTTTTCAAAGACAGTGGGATTCCAAGGGAAATGTATCAACTCATGGAATTATATTTTATAAAATTAGATATAGATTGTACTAAGTTGGTTCATGGATAATATAATATTAAATAAGTGTTAAAGTACTCAAAAAAAACAATGTCAATGTGAATTGAACTCAAATTCAAGGTAATGGAAAAAATCAATAAATTTCTTAGCACACGTTAATTATAAAAATTATCGGTATACCATGATTTCATCATGTGATTAAGTATAATAACGTGAAACTGGTAGTAATTATTTGTTTGGGAAATAATAGATATCAAGAGATCCTAAAAGCATCCTACATGTGATTGAATTATGCACTAAATATTCCCAAATTTAATATGATTATAAACCATACTATTTATGTGACCCTAAAAGGGAATGGTTGGTATTAATTTTTGATATGTATCCATTTACATATGAAGGTGTTCAATGAATATTACATATAACATTAATCATATTAATTGTAGTTCACTTCATCCTAAACCATATGATTGATGAATAGAGATAGTGGACTCATTGGAGGTGTGTCCTATAAGCTATATTAAATGAAATTTCAAGGGAAATAATTCATGGTGGAGTCCCAAGTAACATATCTACACATTATCCTCATATGGAAAAAGAGTTGGGTAAATAAGTGGTATATTTTACATCAATGGATCACATATATGTCATTTCCCAGGAATTTCCAATATTGGGTATCATAAATACATTTCCCTTTTCTAATTGTGGACACACTTTTTGTAAAAGGGTTAATTGGACAATGTATTTTGACCAGAGGATCACGTAATTCATGGGTAAATGCCCGAGTATTATTTTTTGACGATGATAGAATGTTAGAGGATGTATTTCATAATTTTTTATGGATATCTACCTGACATGATTGAAGATTTTAATTTTATCTGACTACTATGTCTCAAGGGTGTCTCTTTATCTGGATAACATTTATGGTTTTCTTTGGATAATCTACTTGACATTCTTTAGGGTATCTGCATGATATAGATAACATGTCTAATAATAATTTCATAATCTATCTAACATGACTTCATGTCTTTTCATTATCTTCCTGACATTTCTATATGTCACAACATGATTCTTCGATCATGTCTTGGTGACTTCACATGATTTAGATGACTTATTTGGGTGGCTTGGTATGCTTTCCATCATATTTCTGAGTCTCTCCACGTGATATATATTTCATGTCTATGTAAATTCACATAATCTGTAAAAATATCATGCTAAACACATGACCCCTTCAAATGAATATCATTTTATGTTCCTTTTCACAAAGATAATTACATTTTCATCTTTCTTTATGTGAAACCCATAAATGTATATCTTGGTTTTCTACTTAGTCATCCAATGATATGTCAAAAATATTGAAGGTCTATTACAAGATCTTGAATATATTTCATAGTTCCTTCGCATGATAAATGAGCTGATCATGAAAAAAACATGAACATACATCATAATCCCTTATGTTAGTCACCATACTTATCAGGTTGAAGACTATTGATATAGAAAAATCAACTACTAAATAATTTATTCCCTTGCATCAATGTGTTTTTTCTCATGTTTCAATCAGAGACATTATAGTAATCAACACCGTATATATATTTCTTTTTATACATTGATTAATTCACATATATCATTAAGAGTTAAAGGATGGGATTTTCCATTAAGTTTATATTACATTAAATTCTTCCCATGATCAAGATTATTGATGTCGATGACATCACACTTTTTTAGCATGTAAAATATTAGCTCACTGATCATTACATTAATACCATCATAATTGAGCTCGTGGATTTTTGATGGGATTTTACATGATTAATAAAACATGTCCGAGAGAATTTTTGAGATCCAACAACAAGTTATATTGTATTTATATGAGAGAAAAATGAAACGTCTACATATCATTGTGTGATAATGCAACTTTTCAATGGGAATGCATGAGAATAAAATTGTACACAAAGAGGTTTTCATGTAATCAAACTACATATAAGAGAGCCTTTATATGATCCATATGGAATGAGAATGGTCCATCATGTCATCTGACTAACATTTATATGGTATTTACATGATCATTAAACTTATCACTTGATGAAAATAATCCATTTTCAAATAAAAATTAGTGTAACTCTATTTTCATAAGGATACCATCATTTTCATATTTTATCACAAGAACTCCTTGTCTGATTATAGGCATTCATCTACAAGGGAGTGACATGATCAATTTGACAAACAAAAAGGTGATCACATGACCATGAGTACATGTCTGAGAGTCATAATGTGACCAATCTAGGACACCAAAAACATTTTTCATGTCTAATTAGACATGTCATATATATTTATAATAACTAACTAAGTGGTCAAATGAAAATTCATAATTCCATCACATTATGGTCATTATATGACACTTTGCATAAAGAATCCATCAATTGAATATTTTATCACGTGAACTCCTTATATAATTTCTAATAATTTTTTTATTGACGTGCCACATTATCTATAAGACTAGTCTAATGAAAATTTCATGATCATGATAGATAATAATAGGGTCTTCTCGTGATATGTGAAGAGATAAAATGAAGTAAATAACCTTTTTTCATTATGTTTAAGGGTCATGTGGTCGGGAGTCTTATTGATGATTCCATGACCTATGTGTCCCTTGTGATTGATCGTTATATAGCCATGATTATTCCTTCAATACATTAAGGGAAAATAAGACTTCCTTTATAAGTTTTTCTATTTCCCCAAATTTTCTAATTCACTTTTGGAATGATCAAAGAACAATAAAAAATATAAATGTCATTAACTATAAATTTTAATATTCATCCAAAATTTATAAATTTAATTTGATCACTAATCATCATGAATAAAAAAATATTCATGTTAAATACATCAAAGGTGTATTATAAATAAAAAAATCATATTGGTCCAAAATTCTAGATACTACTCAATGTTGGGGGAAATTATATGAAATCCATTATAAATATAATATCATTGAAATTATAATTAATACACTATGTAGTCATGTTTAATTAAAGAAAATAAAAAAATAAATAGGTCAAAAAAATATTACAAAATCGGATAATATTTCAAAATATTATAATTGAATAACATAGTCAATGATATAGATGTATTAGGATTTGAATTAAAATTGAGTTATGAAACCCCTTACTTCATGTCTCACTAGCCTTATATGTTCGTTCAACCTCTAATATAGTGGATTTAGAGTTATTCCTATTATTACATTTTATCAGTTTTTTTAAATATTATTTTTTCATAGTTATTATTTTTTGAGTCAACTAGTTTATTTTTCATGTATATTTTGTTGTGAAATTTCTAGTCCTTGTACATTGATTAATTTTTCATAAGATTAATCATTATATATCTATCATAAATTTCATATAAATCTACCCATATGTTCATCCATGTAAATCAGAAATTAAAAATAGATCACATCCCATCTTGAAGTTTGTAGTCCACATATATGCCTAAGAAACGTTATCATTTTCCAATTGATTGGAAGGAAAGAAGGTATATATGGTATTATAATTAAAAAATCACAGTTATTCCATAAATATCATATGTATTCATTAACAATGTCTTTATTACCATCAATTTAATGTGGTGATGAAAAAAGTTAAACCACAATGTATAGATATTAAGTTATATGTATGTATGAGTGATGTTTTATCTTTTCATAGTTTTTAAAAGATGGTGAATATGAAATTTAAATAATAATAATAACATAAAAGTAAATTTCTGACACTATAGTTATTATTTTAGGATGGATACAAAGCATTAATATGAAGTAGAAGAAGAAATAAACATAAATGATTAAGTAAAAACAATTACATATTCTTCGGAAGACAACATTTAAATCTCCTATTATGGGATATAGGTTGGAGTTTATAAAGGTTCAGAACATCTTCAAATTTAATATATAATTTTAGAAGATAATTTGAAATTGTTTTTTTGATATATATAGCTCCCTGTGGTGTAATGAATTTACATAAATAGGTGAATTTTTATATCAGATGGAAAAGAGAAATATGGAATTTCAAAAAATATTATCATATAATGAATTCATTATCAAGACTAATGCTTCCAAATTGATCATGATTGGAAGAAAAAGTTGATGATGTAGAAATATACTAACCTTATGAAATGTATTAATATTATGGTTACATAAAAAAATTATATTTTGGTTGAACCCCTTGGTTATCCAATTTTTTCTACTATAATGAATATTTTATATCATAAGGTGTCAAAATTTTACTTATGAGATATAAAATAGCTCATAACTAGATTTTGGATAAATCTTTCAACCACATATTTTCCCCATTTTTATATTTCATGATTTTTATGATTTTTAAATAAATTAATAACATATTATTTTCTTTAAATATTCACAATGTCATATCTGAAAATATTCATATAATTTGAAATTAAAGGCAAGATAAAAAATATATAAATTTAAAACATCTAAAATTTTCAATTTATATATGTAAAAGTCATTAGACATGATAACCCAATAATATTTTATTACTTTTTATACTTTTAAATTAATTTATATTATATTTATATTATTTATATGAATAATGTATTAGCATTGCCTAAAAAACTACATTGATTATCCAATCAATAAAAATTGAAAAAAAATCCATAATTAAAATAAAATAATGTGGTCAAAAATAATATTTTATTTTCGTTCATAAAATATTCTTATACTTATGTGACTATATAAAATAAATTAAAATCAAGAGGGTGACATTTTGAAATTTTATTACATAAAATAATGTAACTATCATTACAAACATCAAAATGTATCCAAAATGCCATATATTCGAATATGGGATGTTCATTGACATGTTCCGCACCTAAAATGATATTATGAAAACTTTTGTGTTTAGTTTTTATTCCTTATCAACCTATTTTTGTCATAAATTACCAGATATTCCCTTTATAGATTTGTTAAATTTTAACACAGGTACTATTCATAATGCCTAAAAAGGGAATTATATAACAAATTGGAACCTCATAATTTGAAATATGATGTACCATTTTCAAGATTCAAAATACAGATATGTTAAAATTTAACTTTAATTAAATCTGTAAAATAAAATGAATTTCAGTTTTTAGAAATACTTCAAAACATATATCAAATTCATGAAAATTGTTAATAAAATTATACTATTATAAATAAAATTGATATAATTTTACCTTAACACTGAATCCTAATTGTAATGTTACATCTAAATTATTTTATTTTATAAATTAAATGAATGTATTTGAACAATCAATATTTTAAACTATTCATTGAAAATTCAATCATTTCACAAACATCCCAATTATTTTTTAAAAAAATAGTTATTTAAAATGTGATAATTCTTTCAAAAAAACTATTTTTATTTATCATTTTTTCAATAAAATGAAAAATATAATAAATTTAAATCATGATTTTTACTTCTTCCCTTTGTCAAAAAATTTCTTCCACATTGGGTATAAAATGTATCCTCCTAAATAAATTTGTATTGTTATTTATCATAATTTCTTTAGGTTCCCACATATGTTCATCAATATCTTAGTTTATCTATATTCCTTATACGAGTTGAGACATAAAATTATTCATCACTTGTTGTCTATGGTCTATAATATTCATAATCTCTTAATAGTAAGATAAATTCGATTCTAAATCTATTTCTTAATAGGTGGGAAAATGTGTTCAATATGGAAAGTCAAGCCTCAATAATGGAATATGGAAGACATCATGCACATTATAGGGGTTCAGTGACATTTATAAATGGTATTATAAAACTACAATTCATCCAATAATTTAAAGTGTTCTGATGTAACTAGGGTTATTTTTTCCATTCTTATTGAGCCATATAACATGCTTTAATGAAGATACATTAATTAAAAATTTTCCCCCTCATTAAATTCAACATATTTTATTCATTTTTCAATATATATATTATTTGTTCATTATTCTACTTTAATTTGGTTTTGAATAATATTTACCATTTTAATAGTCTCCTCAACATAATTTGGGACCAAGGTAATTCTTTCACCAATTTATTCTTATCAAGTTGTTGTACAAATTATATTTCCATATAATTTATTATATAGTGAATTCTTAATATTTTAATATAAGATATTATTGTAGATAAATTACACCAAAGATAAATATATATCACACACATATTCAAAATTAAGTGATAATGACCTCAACATAAATTATAAATTTTTTATAGTGCTTTCAGATAATCCATTATTTTGAGTTTAACAGGAAGTGACGAAATGATGATCGATATCTAGATCCTTATGAATATATTTCTATAGAATATATGAAAATCATGCATCATGATTTGGAATAACTAAAATAGGTGAACCATGAATCTTAAAATTAGTTAAAATATATCAATATTAACCCATATTACATCATTCTATCTAGGATTCTTGGTTATTCACGTTAAAATGTAGTTTTTAATGTCATACCATATCAATAGTCAAATAGGTAGAGGTTTCATGGCTCCTCTTGGTTTTTTTATCTGAAACATTACCTATTGACAAACAAAACATCTTGATAGATAAACAATTTTTTCCTATTTCATATTATCCTACCAAAAAAATTATTTCAAATATATATAAATTGTAGTTCTAATAGGATTTATTGAGAAATTCAAACTATGGTCATAATATAACAATCCCTGTTTCATATTATGTATAAATTGAACACACAACCTATTTCCAATGTTCTAAATTTCGTCATCATATAAAAATACTTCTAATTTTATGTCGTTTACAATGTAAATTTTTTTAACAAAAATAATATGATCCTAAAGATGAGAAAATTTAATCATTTCTATTAAATATTACATGGAAGTTATTTGAAATTGTATTAATGTTTCCATATAGAAAATAATTCCAATAAAAATCATCATTATCTCAATAAAAATATTATCCATGTCAATCATAGTTTAGTTCAAGCCTCTATGAATATTCCTACATAGTGTATCTATTATAAAGTTTTCCTTCCCTAGGATGTACTGTATTCGTATTTTGTAATCCATGAGTAGCTCATGCTGTTTACATTGACCTATATTATTTTTTTAGAATAATATATTAACTTTTGTCACTAATGGTATATATATATCACACATATTTCATTATAGACATAACGTATCTGTATCATCAATGTAATTTTCACATTATCAAACTCAGGATAATGATTTAAAAAGTTATCTTCATGAATCATTACCTACATGATACATAAAAAACATATTTAACCTTATTCATATGGACACAACTTTATCCATTCATTTATGTATCACTATATATGAAAAATAGATCATTAAATAATGTTATAGTTAAAATTTTAGCATTCCCAATATCCAATTCAATTCTTCAAAACATTAATTAGGTTCTTTTATCCATGGCCGAATTTCCCCTTTATGTATATAATTTATTAATGGGTTTTAAAATAAAGAATTATTTTTTGAAAAAATTGTTATCACTAACTAGTAAATACAATATATATACGTACATTAGTTATGATCTATGGTGTAGACTATTCAATGACTACCTTTTTCAACACAGGATCAATAGAGATTCCATTCTTAAATAAAATATTTCCATGAAATGAATCTTTATAATGTTTTAATTCAAACATATTAAATTCCCCATATAAAACATTATTACTAAGAGTCACATTAATAATATATAAGTGAATCACATGGCCCTTGTAGGTTCTATAGTACACAAAGATAACATCAATACATACTATAATAAATTCCATGATATTTTATAAATAATCTATTCATTAAATCCATAAAAATAAAGGGTGAATTAGTTAATACAAATGGAATTACTATAAAATCATAATGTTCATACCTCATACTAGATGATGAATTCAAAATATCATCATTCATTATTTTTAATTAAAGATACCAAGAACGATAATCAATCATTGTAAAAAATAATTCTTTATAATAATGATTGAACAGGTCGTAAAATAAGAGGAATGAGATACTTGTTATTTTTAATAATATTGTTGATTTTACTATAATCAATGAAAAACCACATAGATACATCATTATTCTTCATGAGAAGAATGAGGGATCTCTATTATAAAACACTAGTGTGTATAAATTCCATATCACACAACTCATGTGGTTGTTTCTTCACCTCAAATAATTCCATTATTGTCTTTCTATATATATTCTTTGATATAGGTCTTTCATTATGGATTTGAATAATGCAAATAAAAACATCACAATATAGTGGATGTGTATCAGAAAAACCCATGTCATGTAGACTGTAATGGCTCATATATTCTCTAGTTTTTTTTAATTTAATTGGGAAAATTTTGAGACTAGGTGCTGAGACAAGGGTTATTTTAAGGCCATGTGTTCCTGAAACAGTTCGTTTTATTATGTTCAGTTATCAATAATGTGAAAAGGTGGGTTTTCCTTAAAACTAGAATAAATATTAAATAGACGTCGGGCACCAATGTGTTTAGAACAATGATTTTACCCTTGGGAAGGAAAAACCTCAAATGGTGTGGTTCGACCATGAATGTTAGTTTTTGATAGTAAACATCAACAAAATATTTACTAAATTTTTTTTTGATGTTGTGTTAGTTTTCTTTTTAATGTTGAATATTATTAATAATGTAGGGTTATAACATAACCATGGAAATCCTCTATGGAAATGAGAAGGATCTCCCTCTAATAATCATTGACGGATTGGTCAATCAAAATTGACAAACCTCAGATTTGATGGATTTATGAACAATGATGACACAACTTTTCCCTTCGTCAACAATTGATATTAACTAATGGAAGGTCATTGTTATTCTTCAAGATCATTTACCCATTATTTTTAAAATTAAATGTCGAACGTGGACCAAATCACAAAGAGGTTGAAGAGTTATTCAATCATTCTAGGATGAATAATTTATACGGGTTTATTATGAGGGATGATTCTATTTAGAGATTCATTTTATTATCTCTTCATTATTCATTCTAACATGAACAGATAGAGGATGAAAAAGAAAAATCTTTTCATTAGGCATTCTTGTCCATTTATTTATTTCCCCCAATCATTCTATGTTTTTTATTCTTCACAAAATATGAACAAATGGTCGTTGTTATTTCAATCCATGACACAACTATTCGAGACCGGGGATCCAATGCTAAAACGACATCATAGTGGTGCAATGGTGAAGGTGTGGTATGAATCACCAAAGGTAGCAGTTTATGGTGGTGAAAGGTGTCACCCGGAGTAGTGGATACTACTAGGTTTAGGTGGAGCATGAGGTGGACATCAGGCTTCTGGTAGGGAGGCTGATGGTTGAGGTGGAAGATAGCTTGTTTGTGGTGCTCGGACCCTTATGATGAGATGTCCATTAAGAGATACTCTAAGCGAGTATATGTGGATCTTTTGTTACATTGTATTTGATTGAGAAGTAGGTTCATCCATAACAATCATGCTACAAGAAGAAACATATGGCTAGATATGCCATGGTGACTATGTGACATGGTGGCTACGTGATGTGGGGGATGTATGAATAAGGGAAACTCCATGTGTAATTGAAACATTGTGTGTTATCGACACTCCATGTATTATCAACACTACATCTGTTATCGATACTCTGTGTGTTATAGACACACTGTGTCTTACTAATATTGGGTTTTATATGAACTACGAATTATAATCCTAGATTTCATGCTATAGAATTATACCTATGTGAGCTGAATGTACATCACGTGTTTCATTTGTGTTGTACATCAGGAGTTTAATTTGTAGTATAGTTCATGTATTTATTTATGGTGTACTTCGTGTATTCATTAGTGGTGTTCCTTTGTATTTTTGGGGTGTCCTACTAAGTACTGTTTTACTCAACCTTGGAGGGACCATTCCCACACATGTCTTCTATTGTGTTAATAATCGATGCTTTGATGGATTTCCATGTGGACAGGGACAAGGTGGTTCATGGTGTTATTATACATATTGGGTATGCTTCTAGGGCTTCAGACAACTATCCTACACGTACACTTCAAGTAGGGTTCTCTGTGGGTGAGTTTAAGGAAATTTTTCATTCAGTTTTTCATACTCTTTCTTTTAAGGGATTTTATTCTAGCCCTATTTACATTCCAGTTTCATACTATCATAATCTATGGTAGGTATCTTAGTGTAATCATGCATTTTCTACTCAATGTTTTAATAATAGTGCATTTTGGTCATGGAGATTGTGTGTGGGTGTACATGTACTTAGGAAAATGCCACTTATATGTCAGATATAACAACTCGGTTCTAGTCACCATTCACTGGATTATTTGAGGTGTGATTGGGGTAGTCATGGAATGGAAACCTCTGGGATATGTTGTGATATAGAAAATCCACCCGAGTTGGACTATCATGTTGAGGCATTATAAAGATAATATAAATAAGTCATGAATATAACCAAAAGAAGACCTAAAACCATTGTATATAATGAAAGAATACGACAAAAGAAATTCCATAAAAACCATGTCAAATATAAAAAACTAGAAAATTATAAAATTGAAAAGTAAAAGAGTCTCCTTGTGACCAATTTTTACCTCCAAACCTTCTAGTACCAATGATAGTGACAAAAAGAGAAACCAAAATTCTACTAGATTCAAATCCCATTAATTGGATCCTATAGAAATTATAAACAACTACTAAATTAAAAATAAGGGATTAATAAAGAAAATCCATCTAGGATGCCACCAAAATGTCTATAAAAGGCCTAATAACAAGAATGCAATAGTTATATATTTTAAAAAAAATTACAAATAAATTTTCATGAATACAAACCCATTTCTTAATCATTTTTCTTTGGTTTTCATAAATTCAATTCATATTTACAAATCCATAAATATTAAAAGTTGAAGGGGTAAAATAGAAAATCATGTCTAAAATCCATAAGGTAGGGAAGAATAAACATATCCATGAAATAACCATCATGTAAAGCCATGTGTCACAACCCTTTATAAAAACATGTGAGAAAAAATCCATGACATTATCAATCACATGATAAATAATGCACAAATGTAAAGACATGATGTATTGTGGAATGTCCTATGGGAATAAATACTATACATAATATAATCACAAATGAGTTATATGTTTTTCCAAACCAATATTGAGTCCTTCAATAGTCCATCGATATCCCCAATGTAACACCTTGTAGTTCTAAACAAACTAGGGACACTTATGTCTTTTTCATAATTCACTAATGGTTCCCAATGTGACATGATTGTCAAAAAAAATTCGAAAGCCATAAACATTATTTAAAATAATTATTTCAAATCTAATAAAATTAGAATCATTGTTTTGAAACCCATAAAAAATAAAAATTGTCATTCATACATTTAATCAATCACATTTTGTGAAAACCCCGGTTTTTAAATAATATACATTTAGAAAAAATTATCATTCAATGAAATTGTGTAAAACCACCAAAAAATTATATTCAATTAAAGCCCTAAAATAATTAAATAAGATAAAATAAAAATATATAAAATTAAACCATAATATAGAAAAACCTTACTCAATAATGATATAACCCTATCCACATTAGACAAAAGAGATTATAAAATCATGAATTAGTCTTCATAAAACAAATGTATAATAATAATCTATAAGGGACAAATAGAAAATACAAAAAAATCACAAAAATGAAGGATGACTTGCTGCTATTGTAGCAGCCGTGACCAAAGGGAAAAAATAAACAATAGGATTATTTCAATGAGAGATGGATATCAACCCTAATGATGACCAATCGCAAATAAAAGACCAAAAAATAGTTTAAACCCCAAAATCATGCAACATCACTTATGGGTTTAAAAGGAATGGTTGTGGACCAAATAATACACGACTCAATTGTGATTTGCACATAAACAGTTAGGATTGAGGATTTGACATCGTGTATTCTTTTACATGTGGTGTTATCACATTAATTAAAAATATATAAAAAATGTATCACCATTAATAATAATTAATACTTTAACCATTATACGATGTGAGCCCTATTTAGGCCATTTAAAATTTTCACATTCTACATGTCGTTCATGATATATCCCTTGAAACAATTATATGGTGTTTAATACCATTGCATGAAGTGTAAATACTAAGAAAAAATTTCTTTTCCATGATTCTAGAAAACCCTAAAAACAAAAAAGAAACCACAAACAATGAAAAAAAAGAATACCTAATAGAAGCTATCTGGGTGTCATAACCCCACATCCTAAATGATTTATACCCCAATAATGTCCTTTGATTCCTGAAATCATAAAGAAAGTGAAGGACACTACTAACTCATAAATAAACCTGGCTCCGACATCTCATGGCTCTCAAATCTACACTTTCAAAATACATGGGACATTGGTATAATTTTACTAAACAACAACTTCTATGAGAGATCCAAAATCTAATCCAATTTCTCAAAAATAGTTGTAACAGGATCATGATCAAAATCTTCCCATCCAATAACCTAGTAATGATCTATAATATATTCCATTAACTAGTAAATATGAAACACATCATATATAAAAGTATAAGGTTTCAATAACCTGGCTGGATTGCCGTAAATCCCGAAACCCAACCCAATACATGCATAGCCCGAAGGGCATTCTTGATCCGCACGGTTGACAACTAGTTCCCAAGTATAAATTGAATACATTAGGAATGATTTCACCCTATTTCACAAATATAAACAACTAATAATAATAAATAAACCAAAACTGAAAAATCACAACCAAACAAGGTACAACAAATTTTTAAATTCAAGTTTACAACATTAAACAAAAAATGAAACGGTCTACAACCCAAAATGAAACATGTCACCATCCTAAAAACCACCATATAACAAGAGTATCATGGTCATCAAGACAATACAACTACACCTCCAGTGGAAGAACACTAACATACCAAACCAACTTATCCAAACACATTTGCTTTACCTGCATCAAACATAACCAAGTCTACTTACACACAAGTTTGTAAGTGGTGTGTTAGCCAAAATCCAGTAGGATGCCACCAAAAAAATAGATTCCATATTGAAAACATTATAAGATAAATTAACATTTGATTTTTTATAAAATAAAAATAGGAAATATTTATATTGAAAACATTTTCAAAGAAAACATTCTTGATTTTAAAACAACCAACAAATTATACAAAATGTGACGCTAAGTAAGATATAAAAATAGAGAACTAAGACACAAAAAATACCTATAGCAATTAGATCTAGTGGGTATTCAGGAATATCATATCTCGGTGAAACATGGTATATAAACCACATTGAACAGTGCTCTCATGCATGACCTACAAGTTAGGATTACATCCAAAATTTTAGTGGTCTCCAATAATTGTAGTTTACTTATTATTGTATATTTGAAATAATCAAAGTGAAACCAAGAATTTCCTCTTCCAAATCACAATCATAATAGTCCTAGTCCATACACCAGGTCACCTTGGATTCCCATTGTGATCAATTGTTTTTCCCAAATGTCACACACCCTATTACTTTCACACAAACATATGCCAAACAATCCAACCATACTTGATAAATCAACATTTTCAGAACCAAACCCAATTTTCAATCCCAACACACAACAAAACCATTATAAAAAAATTTGACACCACTTTTACAATTTATTAAACATAATTCAAAATTTATAATGCACATTAAAAATTCTAAACAAGGGTTCACTCATGAAAAACACCCAATTTCATTTAGAAAAACAACTTTGTAACTTACACATATCAAAACCAATAAAAACCCATTTTCCACCACACACATAAATAATTGATCACACTTAAACACCCAATAAATCCTTTCAAATATATAAAAGAGTGTTTAAGGATGTAACCACTTATCTTGAGTGAATAAAGTTGTGGAAAATGGTGCAAAACGTCATCCACACCTCAATCGCACCATATAAAGGAAATATAAAACATAAAACTTCAATATTTAACCCTAAAAAGAAATATTTGTCCCAAAATAGGTCATCCTACATACTGGAGATATGAAACCCCAATGAAATAAGAAGAAAATCGTAGAAAAAGGATGAAAGTGAGGGAGGAAGAGACTTAATTGGTTAATATAGAAGGAATCATGCCAAAACTAACTCAAATATGTGGATCCAAGGAGGCCATGGGAGGTAGGTGAGGAACCTAGATATATAAATCCAAGATGGGGAATAATCGAATGTTTTGTGGTTAAATCCAAGGAGGTGGAAATGGTGAAATCCACATTTTAATGACTTCGACAAGAAACATGGTTTCCCCGCACAATTTTCCAATCCAAGAGGAAACCATGTGGTTTATATTTTCCAAAAAGGACATGTCACATGGTTTTGCAAACCGTGTATTATATGTTCATTTCAGATCAATCAAAAAATGATACCTTAATGCCCAGTTTCATGGGAAAGGTGCTCATTTTTTCTTTACTATGAGTAGATTGTGTGCCACCAACTTATGAGGCCCAATTTTTATTTTTTATTCAAAAAATCAAGGGAAAACCAATGGAAAAAATATATACTAATAATAAATAGAAAATTTGTTAAATAGTAAATCATGGGTGTGACAAAATGAGATTGTAATGACATCTAACATGCCACCTTCCCTAATCATCCAATTGTGTTAGTGGGTCCCATAAACATTGCAGATAATGTTTATAGTTCTGGGGTGTGTACTGGAAGCCTATCATCTATGGATTTAATATTTTCATATGGGATTGAGGTAGCTATTTCAATGCTAGAAAAGTATTACCCTGGTTAATTCCATGAATCTTGTGTGATGAATTTTAATCATAAAATAAATCATAAATACTTGGTTTGATCTATAGTTGTTTGTTCCTCATCCATTCATCACAAATGATATCTACTCAAATAATTAAAAACAATTCTCAAGACCATTGTCATATGCTTCAAAAAAATAAAGGGAGAATCAATCATCAAATTTTAGGTGCTATCATGGAGATATGATAATGCATTCAAAGTCCTGATGATCCCCAATTAAACATTCCTATGTTTTTATTCTATATCTCAATTTGACCTCATTGATTACGGGATTCTCTCTCTATAATGTGGGGGATCCGTGAGAATATATCAAAATCTCTTTGAAAATATTCATCATTTGAGTTTATCTCTCCATCTATATATAGTGAGTGTTTAAATTTAGCCTCAAATTCCCTCAAACCCCCGAATATTAACCACTCACATTATAAAATATAAAAAATATATTATGATAGACATGACTCAGTCATAAATGTAACACCCCAGGTAAATAAATAATATGACATTTTCATATTTATCCATATTTTTTGAATAAAATATTAATATGACTTTAAAGGGGACGCTATGCTCGATGGCGTACCCAACACGCAACAACGAGTTTCTTGGGAATCTTACGTTGCACTCTAATAATAAAATAATATTATTTTAAATGGTAATTAACATGTAGCCGTTGTATTGGCGGGAATGGATAGAAATAACTAAAATATGATTATATATGTTTTTAAATGTTTTTACATTTATCCAATAAAAGATAAAGGCATAAAATACGGAACGAATTCAATTTTAGGCGTATATGCCCTAGTTTTCACTAAAGGTTCACTTATCACCTTTTGATGGAGAACCGTCATTAAATATAGTTTTTTTCACTCATATACATTTTATTGGACCAAATAAAACTCTTCTTTAGAATCGGGATATCAAATTTTACTTTGTGTAAATTTTTGGTATTTTTCCGATAAAGTTCATTTTTTAATGAATAGTCTAAAATGTTGTATTTTAATTCAAAACCTCTTTTTAATATAATTTATTTATATGATTAGATTATCTTTTTAATTGGTTCTAAAGTGAAAATAGAAAATATTTTTACCATTAAATCTAATAGTGGTAGTTGAAATTAATTTCACTTTGAAATCGGACTTAAACTAGTGTCAATCTTTTGATACTTATTGTTTCATAAAAACATGTTATTTTCTCTGACAGTGGGAATTAATTATTAAATTAATTAATGTGACTTATATGTTTTGAATTTTGTAAAATAGACTTCATTTTTGAATTCAGAATATCAAATATAGCTTAGGGTGATGTTTTGGTATTTTTCTGAAAAACATCAATTTTTGATGAATAGTGAAACCACTAAGTGGTAGTTAAAGAGACTGATTTTCCATTTAAATGAAACTTTTCTGCTTCTGTGATTTGATTTTAAAAAATCCTACATACATTGTTTTCATTAGTATGTAATATGTGGTTCAATGGGATGAGAATAATTTTTTGGTGAATAGTAACTTTTTTTCATTAATCGTGATTATAGGTAATTAGTGTAATTTAAGGTAAAAATGATATTATAAAAATATGAAAACACCATTACACTTGTCCTACCCCTATTTGATGAGTCATGGCCGACCAATACAACCCATGGGTCGATTTAGGGGACCCTATGGAGCCTCTTGGGTGAGATAATGACTTTAATGCCTTTTTTTAAATAAAGGTGAAAATGACACTAACATAAATTGTTTTACTAAAACAATTTTTATAAGGGGTTATACTAATCATATTTTTGTCTAAAAATACTCTTTGTAAATATAAAAAGATTTCATACATCAGGATATATTTTTTTAAATTTTTATACATTACATAAATTAATTTAATTATGACATCATGGTGATGCAACGATGACCTCATTAATGAACAGTTTAAATAAAATGAAAAGATAATATAAAATCTAAGACCTACACATGTCCAAAAACTATTGGATGGGAATATTTCGAAGCCTTATCATCTACCTTCGAAATATATCAATGTGGGACCTTATAAATTCGAAACACTTTTGAAAATAAAATAATAGTTTCATGATTTCCAAAAGTGCCCCTCCTCTCCTCTTATAAAAGGCCCCACCCTCTACATCATTTCACAAACTCCTCAAGCCTTTGGCTCGGCCATCCCCTGCCCATTTACTCTCTCCACATCCCTCTCCTCATCCTAGAGAATTCCATTTGGGCAGAATCCTTTCAAAGGAAGCCTTTAGGCTCAAATCAAAAGGAGTTACACTTTTAAAGGTAATTCATTCTCTCATGTTCATTTGTTTTATTTTGCTTCTCCAACCCCCTAAACTCTTTTTATTTAATTCTTTTGTAACAACACCAGTATCTTCAATATACTATGATGTTTTTATAAGATTTATTCGAGCTACCCTCTCACACAACTACATCAAATGGTTAAAGAACATACGGTTTCCGTGGACGGCGAAATTCTGCCTCCCGAAACGATGATTGTTCAATACTCATTTAACACTTTCAAAGGTGGCCATTATGATGTCACTATTTTTATATATGATATATAATATGTTTATTCTTTCCTTAAGCTTCTGTATTTTTCATTTATGGCATACCATTATTGTTTCCATTATGGGTATACACGATATCTTCATTTTAGGAAGTGCGGACTACCGCCCCCTCAAAATGATGTGATTCGTTAATGCCATACATGGGGCGTATAAAGGGTGGATTTAATGTTATTATAAATGATGTTATACTGGAATTATAATATACCTTTATATAATTATTATTTATTTCCATTAAATTATGAGATAGAAATGAAAGTAGCGTTCATGCGTACGTACGTCTTATCGTCTCCATGAACGGTGCATTTCATTTCTTATCCCCAAATGTAATGTACTATTATAAGTACATGTATATAATGGATATATATGATGAATGATAGATCTAAATGATGAATATAATTCTGGAATTAAAATATACATACCTTTCATTTAGTTTTAATTCCACTAATTTGAAAAAAAAATGAAAGTAGCGTTCATGCGTACGTACGGCTTACCGTCTCCATGAACGGTGCATTTCATTTCTTACCACTAAATGATTATGTAATATTATCAATACATTTATATTCTGGATATATATGATATATATGATATCCAAATCAGGAATTTCATTATGGATATAAAGAACCTTTGACCACACGAACAACATGTAATTGTAAGAAGTCCACTTTCGACTTAAGAACCAAATATCGACAAAACAAACATTATTAACTTAAATGATTACATAATGTTTATAACATGAAAATAAGTGATCTAAAATGAATAATGAACTAGAGAAAGTTTCTCAATAAAGTGTAAATTAACTCAAGTTTATTATTCAGGACGTTAAAGAATGATCGAGTCAAGTCAGACCCGAGGTAAGGGATCTTACTCCTCTCTTTCTTTTAAGTACACTCTTTTATGTCATTCCCTCTAAATCTCATATTTCTTGTTATTGGGATGTTATTTTATATTAAACTTACTGTAATTTTTATGTTCATGTGATGAGAGACCCTATTCTCTCTCATCAATCCATTTTGGAAGTTTTGAGTGGCGCTGTTAGGCTGCCGAATTTTCGTAAGAGATCTAACCTCTCTCTTTCTTTTTTAAGTACTCTCATTTATGTCACTTATTTTAAGCTCATCTTTGTTATGTTAGGGGATGTTCTTTTATATTCATCTTTCTATAAACTTTATGTTAATATGATGAGATACCCTATTTGATCTCATCAATAAATTTTTGTAAGTTTTATGTGGCGCTGTTAGGCTGCCGAGTTTTCGTAAGGGATTTTTCATCTCACTTTTATTCCCATGAGATTTATGCTACATTTGCCACAATTTCCTTTGAGTGGTGTATGTAATTCCCATTATTCTACTCTTTGTGTAATATACTTTCGTTTATGAGTATTTACATCAATGATTTATTGTCCTTCTTTCATGGGGTGTATGTTTTGAAAGGTACCCAAGTCGGTGAGGGAACCTTTCACCCTCCTCTTTTTAAAAGACTTATTTTGTTATGTATTTTAATTCACATAATATTATTTTGGGATATGTTCCTCTATATCCTTATTGATGTAAAGTTTATGTCCATGTGATGAGATACCCTTTTTATCTCTCATCAACTCTTATTCTGAATTTTGAAGTGACGACGTTAGGCTGTCTAATTATTGTAAAGGAACTTCTTAAACCCAATTACCATTCTTTGGGTTAATCTCCTACTTTCAAATTATGTCATGATATTATTATGTCCTATCTTGTATTTGTATTTTCTTTATGTGTACTTATAGTGAATACACATAATAGATCTATTTTATTTTAAAAATGGTCTTTGTATGGGACTTCGTCTCAATCTCCTTTCATTGAGGCATATTTTGTTTTATACACAACCTTCTTTTATACGGTGTATAAACCCCCTTTGACTTTTACATTTATTCAAAATGAATCTTTTTTATACGAAGCATTTACTAAACGAAAAAAGGGAATGTTTTTGTCGTACGTATGCGGCGACAATGACTTCTCCGCCGTCGTGACCGTTATTTGAGTTTCGGCTTCCTCTACAAGCCATACCTTTTTTTAAAGAAAAGTAAATACCATGTTTTACTTTTCTCTTATTTTGGTATTGAAAATGGTTTTCATAATGTTTTTATATCAATGTGTTGTATTGATATCTTGTGATTGAAAGGTGGGAATGTTATGTTTCCTTTATGCATGTTTTATGTGATATGATTATGTTGAGGTTCTTGGGAATTATTATGAATATGGGTGGTTCTGTGATAAAATAAGGGCGGGTGAGCCTGATATAGCTCTCCAATGCATTGGGTAACGCGAAGGAGTGAAACGTTAAGGTTTCTTCGAAGAGATTTAGGGAATATACTTTGATGGGTATTCCAAAGGTAACCAAGAGGGTTACTCCCTATGTAAGAATGTTATGAATGCCTCAAGTTACCTTTATGTCTTATGATTTATTTGATTTATTCATGGTTTGATGAGGTATGTTAAAGTGCTTATGTTTTATGGGTAAAGTATGATTTCATTCTTATGTATATATGAACTCATGTTTCCTTTCCATATTTTTATAACCCTTACTGAGCTTGTTATGCTCATCCCAGGTTTTGAAATGTTTTTCACAGGTCAAGGGAAAGGTACATGATGTGATGATAGTGTCAAGGATGTGTCAAGAAAGAATCATTGTTTTATTTTAAATATGTTTCCGTTGATTGGAAGAATGAATATTGTCTTTTATGTAACCACTTTGTTTAAATGTGGAATGTAATGAAAGTTTCATGATCTAATTCTCTAAAACTCTAAACCTGAAAAGATCCTCAATGTGTAATCTTGTAATAACTCAAGATTAAGTAAGGTTTAAGGCTTGGGCATTATAGTTGGTATCAATGGTCGGTTTAGATAACTTTAGAGGTTAGGGTAATCTTTAAGCATAAGTGACAGTACCATAATGGTTAGGATTTCAGAAAGAGTTCTAGTTTTAGATAAAGTGAATGAGTAAGTATATCTTAGTGTTTATCTTTCTCATTAGTACATGATGGTTTTGTTGATATACTCACACTGACATTTCTATTTTTAGTGAATGGATGGATCTAACAGGCACCAAAGAGACAACAGGTTTGAAGGAAACTATGGTGGTTCTATTATTAAGATACTAGATAAAATGGGGGATTCAATGAGGAAACTCGTGGTTGTTCTAAACCAACTATCAAGGAGTCATGATCAACCACATGAACCTTGGTATGATCTTTAATGCATCATGTATGAGATGACCAATCGATGTGGAAGTTCGGGTAATAATTAAAAAGGTAACCATTAGGGTTTATATGATCCTTACTTTTGAGGTAATTATGGGTTATTATATGTTATGATGGAAAATGAAAGGCATGAGATAAACTTGAGGTTAAAATATGTTATGTTTATTTTTGAGGATTTTATCTCGTTTTGGGAAATGTTTTGAGAATTATATAGTTTTGGAAAAATGACAACACGCAGACCGTGTGACAACCCGTCGCGTCGGACAATGCTGCGGGAATTGAACCCACAACCAAAGTGCGACTGGTATTTATCGCCTACCACTGGACTACGTGAAGTCCCTCATTAGTTTGACCAATTATTTTTAGTTAGATGATTTTATGAATTAAGAGTAAGTTGATTTTGGGTTATTTATGAAAATGATTAACCTATCATGGAGGATATGTGATTAGGTTAATTACTTTTCAATACGAGACTTTAGGAGCAACTGATATTGTTTGGAGATAAATGTTACGATTTAACTTAGAAGACTATGTGACTAAATCATTCAAATATTTGGGTTTCAATCTTATATTGGTTTACTTTGAAGAATTTAATGGACAAATTGTTTATCGGATGTTCCTCATTGAACTTTGGGTTTTGTTGGACAATTTTTGAGATTAAGAATAGATTTTCTTTTTATTAAGGGTTATCTTTTTTTGGATTATGTGACCTTGTAATAACCTTTCTAGTTTTGGTTTTGGTTAAAGACTAAAGACATGGGAGATATATAGTTCTCTTTTGTGGATTAGGTGATTCTCTAGAAGTTGATTATAGTACTCTTAATGCGAACAAGTCTCCCTAAATACTCGTCTTTTGGAAAAAATATGAGTTTGATTAAGGAATCTAGTAAAAGTTGAAAGTCAACATGATAAGTGATTATGTTTCCTTATGAATAAATTCCTCAATGAAAAGTAACTTAAAACAAAAATGTTGTCTATTAACTTTTCCTATTGGGGAACCCAACACCGTTTAACCCATCACAAGTTTGTGATTTTCTTATTGTTAACTTTCTCTTAAACATGTTTTCTATCACTCTCCATTAGAACATGACCCTATGTTTTCTCCTACATGTCCATGTTTTCCTACATGGAGTCCTAGTATGGGTTAACTCGGGTGACCTCTATACTTGTCTTTCTTTATTTTAATGTGATTGTTCTACCGACTCTTGTTCTGATGTGGGACTTTCAAGGATGTTTCCAAGCGTAATTTTAAAATTGCGAGGACGCAATTCTCAAAATGGGGGAAGGATGTAACACCCTAGGTAAATAAAGAATATGACATTTTCATATTTATCCATATTTGTGAATAAAATATTAATATGACTTTAAAGGGGACGCTATGCTCGATGGCGTACCCAACACGCAACAATGAGTTTCTTGGGAATCTTACGTTGCACTCTAATAATAAAATATTATTATTTTAAATGGTAATTAACATGTAGCCGTTGTATTGGTGGGAATGGATAGAAATAACTAAAATATGATTATATATGTTTTTAAATGTTTTTACATTTAACCAATAAAATATAAAGGCATAAAATACGGAATGAATTCAATTTTAGGCGTATATGCCCTAGTTTTCACTAATGGTTCACTTATCGCCTTTTGATGGCGAACCGTCATTAAATATAGATTTTTTCACTCAGATAAATTATATTGGACCAAATAAAACTCTTCTTTAGAATCGGGATATCAAATTTTACTTTGTGTAAATTTTTCGTATTTTTCCGATAAAGTTCATTTTTTAATTAATAGTGTAAAATTTTGTATTTTAATTCAAAACCTATTTTTAATCTAATTTATTTATATGATTAGATTATATTTTGAATTAGTTTTAAAGTGAAATTAGAAAATATTTTTACCATTAAATCCAATAGTGGTCATTGGAATTAATTTCACTTTGAAATCGGACTTAAACTAGTGTCAATCTTTTGATACTTATTGTTTCATAAAAACACGCTATTTTCTCTGACAGTGGGAATTAATTATTAAATTAATTAATGTGACTTATATGTTTTTAATTTTGTAAAATAGACTTCATTTTTGAATTCATAATATCAAATATATCTTAGGGTGAAGTTTTGTTATTTTTCTGAAAAACTTCAATTATTGATGAATAGTGAAACCACTAAGTGGTAGTTAAAGAGACTGATTTTCCGTTTAAATGAAACTTTGCCACTTCTGTGATTTTATTTTCAAAAATCCTACATACATGGTTGTCATTATTATGTAAAATGTGGTTCAATGGGATGAAAATAATTTTTTGGTTAATAGTAACTTTTTTTCATTAATCGCGATTAGAGGTAATTAGTGTAATTTAAGGTAGAAATGATATTATAAAAATATGAAAAAACCATGACACTTGTCCTACCCCTATTGGATAAGTCATGGGCGACCATGACAACCCATGGGTCGATTTAGGGGACCCTATGGAGCCTCTTGGGTGAGATAATGACTTTAATGCCTTTTTTTAAATAAAGGTGGAAATGACACTAACATAAATTTGTTTACTAAAAAATTTTTTATAAGGGGTTATACTAATCATATTTTTGTCTACAAATACTCATTGGAAAGATAAAAAGATTTCCTACTTCAGGATATTTGTTTTATAATTTTTAGACATTAATTAAATTAATTAATTTATGACATCATGATGATGCAACGATGACCTCATTAATGAACAGTTTAAATAAAATGAAAAGATAATATAAAATCTAAGACCTAAACTTGTCCAAAAACTATTGGATGGGAATATTTCGAATCCTTATCATCTATATTAGAAATATATCAATGTGGTACCTTAGAAATTCGAAAGACTTTTGAAAATAAAATAATAGTTTCATGATTTCCAAAAGTGCCCTTCCTCTCCTCTTATAAAAGGCCCCCACCTCTACCTCATTTCACACACTCCTCAATCCTTTGGCTCGTCCATACCCTGCCAATTTACTCTCTCCACATCCCTCTACTCATCCTAGAGAATTCCCTTTGGCAAGAATCCTTTTAAAGGAATCTTTTAGGCTCAAATAAAAAGGAGTTACACTTTTAAAGGTAATTCATTCTCTCATGTTCATTTGTTTTATTTTGCTTCTCCAACCCCCTAAACTCTTTTTATTTACTTATTTTGTAACAAAACCAGTATCTTCAATATACTAGGATGTTTTTATAAGATTTATTCGAGCTACCCTCTCACACCACTACATCAAATGGTTAAAGAACATACGGTTTCCGTGGATGGCGAAATTCTGCCTCCTGAAACGATGATTGTTCAATACTCATTTAACACCTTCAAAGGTGGCCATTATGATGTCTCTATTTTTATATATGATATATAATATGTTTATTCTTTCCTTAAGCTTCTTTATTTTTCATTTATGGCATACCATTATGGTTTCCATTATGGGTATACACGATATCTTCATTTTAGGAAGTGCGGACTATCACCCCCTCAAAGTGATATGATTTGTTAATGCCATATGTGGGGCGTATAACGGATGGATTTAAATAAATAAACACATATTTAATTTTAATATTGAATTTAATTCTAATGAATTATATTATAAATATTACATGAATATTTGACTACATGATTCATAAATTGTGTTGATTAAATTTAAACTTCCATTGATATTTTAATGATATGTGAAGAAAACAAATTCTTGTTTAACACCTCATTGCATTGAAGTAAATTCTAAATGTTCCCAGAGATTCATTCAGTAAATTGGTCATTTACTCTTTTATTTATACTTTTCCACCATTATAATTAATAATTACTCATACTTTAGTTTTCTTATTTCATGGTGATCCTTACCTAGATGGTAACGAAGCATTTTTCTCCAAACTATTCATTTTTAACTATTAAACAATACTGGAGTATATGGGTGATAATTATATGATAAAGGGATACATTGAAATATCATGATCCATATATCAAATGTAAGACCCCAAGCTTCCATGGTACGCTCCTCTTTGTATAATAGAGCAGCGTGTGTTGTACGCAACCTCAAGTGCTAACACACTATGACCAATAAAAGTAGTAGTTATGAATAGTAATAACCACTTTTTGAAATTATATATATTTTACATTTCAAAATGGACTTCATTTTTGGATTCGTAATATCGAAATTAGCCTATGTTGAATTTTTTGTATTTTTCTGAGAACTTCCAATTTTTTATGAATAGTGAAAAATACTTAAAAACAATGTTTTTAATCAAAATAATTTATAGTGATAATGTATACTATTGAGTGGTTTTAAAGTATAATTAGAATATATTTTTACTATTTTATCCAATGGTGTTCATTATAATTAATTTAACATTGAAATTGGACATAAACAATTGTCAATATTTTGATATATATTGTTTCTTAAGAACACGCTATTTGTTGTGACAGCGGGAATTAATTATGAAATTAATTAATTCAAATTATATGTTTGGAATTTTGTAAAATAGACATCATTTTTGAATTTGGAATTTTAATTATAGCTTAGGGTGAAATTTTGGCATTGTTCTGAAAAATATAAATTTTTGATGAATAGTGAAACCACTAAGTGGTAGTTAAATAACTGATTTTTTCATTTAAATGAAATATTACCACTTCTGTGATTTGAATTCCAAAAATCTGACACACATGGTTGTCATTAGGAAGTAAAATGTGGTTCAATGGGATTAAAATAAATTTTGTGAATATTAATTTTTAAGTTTAATTAATCGCGATTAATGGTAATTAGTGAAATTTAAGGTAAAACGATAATATAAAAATATAAAATGACCTTGAAACTTGTCCTAAATCTATTGTAAGAGTCATGGCCGACTAATACAATACATGGGTCAACTTGGGGACCCCATGGAGCCACTTTGGTAGGAAAATGACATAAATAACCTTTTATTTAATGTTAAAATAAAAATGTCACAAACAAGAATTGTTTTACTAAAACAATTTTTAAATGGGGTTATACAAGTAATATTTTTGACTATAAATATTAATTAGAAATCTAAAACGATTTCCTACATCATGATAATTTTTTTATAATTTTTAGACATTAAATAAATTAAATTATTTATGACACCATGATGATGCAGTGATTACCTCATTAATTAACGATTTTAATAAAATGGAAGGATAATGTAAAATCTAAGCATTACACTTGTCCAAAGCCTATTGGATGAGAATATGTAGAACCCTTGTCACTTTAGCCTCTAATTATATAAGTTTGGGACCTTTAGAATCCGAAAATCATTGTATAATAAAGTAACATTTCATTACTTTCCAAGAGTGTCCCTCCTCTCCACTTATAAAATGCCCCCACCTCTACCACCTTACTCACACTTTCAAGCAATTTGGCTCAGCCAACCTCTTCCCAAATACTCTCCCAACTTCCCTCCCTTACTCCTATATGCCTGACATTGGGCATAATTCTTCCCAAGTAAGCCTTTGGCTCAAATCAAAAGAGTTACACGATTTTAAGGTAATGTCTTCTCTTACGTTATTTTGTTTTATTTTGCTTATCCATCCCCCTAAACTCTTTTTATTCATTTCTTTTGTAACAACACAAGTATCCTTAATATACTATGATGTTGTTATAATATTTATTTGAGCTACACTTACACACACCTACGTCTAATGGTTAAAGAACATACTGTTTCTGTGGATGGGGAATTTCTGTCTCACAAAACAATGATTGTTCAACACTCATATAACACCCTAAAAGGTGGCCATTAAGATGTCACTATATTTATATATGATATAAAATATGTTTATGTTTTACTTAAGGTTCATTATTATTCATTTATGTCATACCTTTATTGTTTTCATTATGGGTAAACGCGATATTTTCATTTTAGGAAGTGCGGACTACCGCCCCCTCAAAGTGATTTGAATCGTTAATGCCATATGTGGGATGTATAAAGTATGGAGTAAATGATATTATATATGATATTATACTGGAATTATAATATGCCTTTATATCATTATTATTTCATTAAATACGAAATATAAATGAATGTAGCGTTCATGCGTACCTACGGCTTACCATCTCCATGAACGGTGCATTTCATTTCTTACCTCTAAACGTTATCGAATATTATAAATGCATGTATATACTGGATATATATGAGATATATTATATCTATATCATGAATATAATTCTGGATATAATGGATATTTCCCCACATGATCAACTTGTAATTATAAGAAGTTTATTTTTGACTCAAGTACCAAAGATCGACAAAACGACCGTTATTAACTTAAATAATTACATAATGTTCATAACATGGTAATAAGTGATATAAAAGGAATAAAAAATTGAAAAAGTTTCTTAATCAATTATAAATTAGCTCTAGTTTTTTATTTAGGAGGTTAAAGAACGGTCGAGTCAAGACAGAATGCAAGGTAAGGGAATTTCTTAACCCAATTTCCATTCTTTGGGTTAATCTCATACTTTGAAATTATGTCATGATATTATTATGTCCTATATTGTTTTTATACTTTATTTATATGTAAATATAGTGAATACACATAATAGATCAATTTTATTTTAAAAAAATGATCTTTGTAAGGACTTCATCTCAACCTCCTTTCATGGAGGCATATTTGGTTTTATACACAACTTTCTTTTATACGGTGTATAAACCCCTTTGACTTTTACGTTTATTTGAAAGGAATCATTTTATATTAAGCATTTACTAAATGAAAAAACGTATTTTTTTGTCGTACATATTCAGAGACAACGAATTCTCCACCGCCGTGACCATTATTTGAGTTTCGGCTTCCTCTACAAGCCATAGCTTTTTTTTAAAGAAAAATAAATACCATGTTTTACTTTTCTTTTATTTTGGTATTGAAAATGGTTTTAAAAGTATTTTTATTATATGAATTTGTTGTATTGATATATTGTGAATGAAATGTGGAAATTTTATGTTTCCTTTATACATGTTTTATGTGATACGATTATGTTATGATTTATGATTTGTTTAAACCTGTTCATATGAGGAATGCATTGGACTTAATAAGTGAAGAGTGGAGCCCGCTATAGCTCCTCGATGCATCGATAGGTCTCATGAGACAAACTAGTGTCTTGGCACAAGGCCTTGACAAAATATTATTTGTAGTCTTGGCAGGAGGCCTTGGCTACGTGGTTATGATAGTCTGGCATTATGCATTCCATCATTATGAAAGTGGTTATTGATATTTCATGTGATTATTCGACCAGTAGAATATCCATGTGAGTAAGTAAATGGAATTATTTCATTTTACTTTTCCATATTATGCTAAAGATCATGTTTAAAAGGATTTTGTTTTAGTTATACATTGCCTTAAATGTTAATGTTTTTTTATGAAAGCTTCCGCTATATTGTTATCCTTACTGAGCATTTGAGCTCACCCCTTTCAATGTTTTAATTTTTCCAGGATGTGAAGATGTATATTATGAATGATCTTCAGGGATAACATAAGGGGATATGAAGAGAAGATTTTACTTTATTATGTAATGTAAGACTTATGAATGTATCTAGTGTTTCCAAGGCTACTAAACTAATCGGTCTTTCGAGACTTGATCTTTTGTGATCATGCCAATGTTATGAAGTAATGCACCAACTCTGGGTAGCTGGGGTCGGGGTGTTACGATTGGTATCAGAGGCAGTTTAGTACTAATGTTGGAAGCTAGATTTAGATAAACTCTGATTAGAGCACATATCCTGAAGATAGACTTTAAGGATTAGTATTGAAGAACTTCCTAGACTTTTGGTATTATATAGATTTTGTGAGTTTTCTGAGCAATACATCCATGTCTAGATACGAGCAGGTAGAGGCGGCTCTAGCACAGATGTACCGAGGGGTAAAACCTGAAAACATCGCTTTCAGCTAGACTCGAACGGGAACTGGTGCACGACAACGGGCCTTTCTTCACTCTTGGTTACAACACTCCCGGGGGATATGCTTTGGATAATTCTCATTTTCATTACAAACCACTGTGAAGGGATATGAGTATATACATCCTCAAAGAAAAATTTTTCTATGATTATGGATTATATCCATAAATAGTTCAATTTATGTTAAGTATTTTACAAGTATGAAATTATGTATTTTGATTCGTAAACTAATCTAGTTTATGCCATTATTTAGAAATGGAGCCTAGTGGAAGTAATGGAAACCGTATCAATGCACGCACTCCGTGTAGGTATTGCCCTCCTGCTCAAGATAATTATTGTGGAGCTGGAGATACAACTGGTGCTGATCAACTTATTACCATACTGGGAAAACTCACTCAGGTTATGAATAATAACCTTACTCGTATGGAGCACCCTGATCCGCAACGTGGAGGATCAATGATAGACAGCTTCATGAAGAAACAACCACCAAAATTTAATGGGGGTACAAATCCATTATTATATGATCAATGGATAAACTCCTTAGAGAAAATATTCCATGCCTTGGGGAGTAGCGAAAGGGAAAAGGTTGTCATGGCAGTCTACCGTTTCACTGGAGATTCCGATCAATGGTGGTCATTGATTCAAAATACAAAATAAGATGAAAAGTATCAAGTATGGAATGGAGATAGTTCAAAGATCTTTTCTTAGAAAAAATACTTTCCCCATGACCATCGAGCAGATATGGAAAGGCAATTTATGAGTCTGAGACAAAAGGAGGATGATAATTTCGTAAAGTATGAGGCTAACTTTACAAGGTTAAGGAGGCATGCCGCAGATTATATACATAACCCAATAAGAAAGATTGATCATTTTTTTGTTGGGTTAAAACCATTTCTTCGTCGAGCATTAGTCTTACAAACCTTCTCGTCGTATGAGGATATTGTCTCATGTGCTATCAAGACGGAAAAGGAATTCTCTAAGTCTTATGACAACAAAGTAAAGTAAGAGAAGAAGAGAACGGTGGAATAAGAGACGGATAAAGGGAAAAAGGGAAAGAAGGATTTTCCATTATGTGATTATTGTGGGAAGAATCACCCCGGTGCTTGCCTAAAAGGAATGGGAGTTTGTTATAAATGTGGAGAAAAAGGTCACCAGGCTCGTGATTGCAAGGGAAAGAAAGAGGCTATCAATGTTTAATGATAAAATTGTAGGGAAATGGTTCATTATGAAAATGAATGTCCTAAGAGTCAGGGAAACATACCTCAGAAAAGGCCAAGAGATCAAGGACAGTCTTATGCTGTTACTACAGTTGAAGTGGAATAATTAATGTATTGGTGCTTTTGGAATCAAGGATTATATTCTGGTTATAAAAATAATGTGATATATATAAGGATTGTACTGCAATACTTGTTTTTTCATTAAGTTTTTAATATGATGAAGGTAATCATATTTTAAGTATGTGACAATAAGAGAAACTTTACTTTGTTTGGGGAATATAATAAATTGACTTTGGAATTAAGAGTCCTTTTAGAGAAAGTTTGGACAAAGGTATTTTGGATAACTATATATGTTGGAATGGATTAAGTTGATCCTTGGATAGTATTGTTTAAGGTTAAAACATTTATGAAGATAATTTTTGGAATAGTATAATAATATTGTTTTAGGAAAAGGACAACCTATAGGGTGGGGCATAACCCGTCGCGTCGGACAAAGCTGCAGGAATCGAACCCACAACTATAGTGCGACAGGCCTTTATTACCTACCACTAGCCTACAGGAAGACCCTGGTTATTACAAAATATTTTTACTAATCTAAATGGTATGTGTTAATATTTGGAACCTTATACAATTAGGATAAATAGAATATTTTTGAGTTCTATTACCTTTTAGAGTGAAATATGGGTTTGTGGTAAACATTTATTAAAGAATGAAAGTCTACATGACAAGTATGTATATTCCCTTACGTTCTTAGTAAATCTCCTAAATAAATTCCTCAACTTTATAAAATGTAACTTAAAACAAAAATGTCACCGGTTAACTTTTACAACTGGGGACTCAATGACCGTTTAACCAATCCCAAGTTTGTGATTTTCTTATGGTTAACTTTCACTTAATCCAGTTTTCTAGAACTCTTAATCAGACCTTGATGGTTTGTTTTTCTTCTATATACATATTTTCATAGAATCCTATTATGGGAAATCTCGTGTGACCTTTGTACTTATCTTTATTTCTTTTAAAGTTATATTTTTATTAACCTTATTTCTGATGTGGGTTTTCTACAAAGGTATTTTCTATTTTCAACCTTTTATTTTAAAAGAAAATTTTCAAATTGTGAGGACACAATTTATTGAAGGAGGGGAGAATGTAACACCCCAAGCTTCCATGGTACGCTCCTCTTTGAATAATAGAGCAGCGTGTGTTGTATGCAACCTCGAGTGCTAACACACCGCGACCAATAAAAGTAGTAGTTATGAATAGTAATAACCACTTATTGAAATTATATATATTTTACATTTCAAAATGGACTTCATTTTTGGATTCGTAATATCAAAATTAGCCCATTTTGAATATTGGGTATTTTTCTATGAACTTCCAATTTTTTATGAATAGTGAAGAATACTTAAAAACAACATTTTTAATCAAAATAATTTATACTGATAACTTATACAATTTAGTGGTTTTAAATTATAATTATAATATATTTTTACTATTTTATCCAATGGTGGTCATTATAATTAATTTAACATTGAAATTGGACATAAACAATTGTCAATCTTTTGATATATATTGTTTCTTAAAAACACGCTATTTGTTGTGACAGCGGGAATTAATTATGAAATTAATTAATGCAACATATATGATTTTAATTTTGTAATATAGACATTATTTTTGAATTTGGAATATCAATTATAGCTTAGGGTGAAATTTTGGCATTGTTCTGAAAAACTTCAATTTTTGATTAATAGTGAAACCACTAAGTGGTAGTTAAATTACTAATTTTTTCATTTAAATGAAATATTACCACTTCTGTGCTTTGAATTTAAAAAATCCGACATACATGGTTGTCATTAGGAAGTAAAATGTGATTCAATGGTATTAAAATAATTTTTTGGTGAATAGTAACTTTTAAGTTTAATTAATCGCGATTAATGGTAATTAGTGAAATTTAAGGTAAAAATGATATTATAAAAATATGAAATGACCTTGACACTTGTCCTAAACTTATTTTATGAGTCATGTCCGACCAAGACAATACATGGGTCATCTTGGGGACCCCATGGAGTAACATCGGTAGGAAAATGACATAAATAACTTTTTATTTAATGTTAAAATAAAAATGTCACAAACAAGAGTTGTTTTACTAAAAAAATTTATAAATGGGGTTATACAAGTCATATTTTTGACTATAAATATTCATTATAAATCTAAAAAGATCTCCTACATCATGATAATTTTTTTATAATTTTTAGACATTAAATAAATTAAATTATTTATGACACCCTAATGATGCAGCGATTACCTCATTAATTAACGATTTTAATAAAATAGAAGGATAATGTAAAATCTAAGAATTACACTTGTCCAAAGCCTATTGGATGAAAATATTTCTAACCCTTATCACCTTAGCCTCTAATTATATAAGTGTGGGACCTTTAGAATCCGAAAATAATTGTATAATAAAGTAACATTTCATTACTTTCCAAGAGTGCCCCTCCTCTCCACTTATAAAAGGCCCCCACCTCTACCACCTTACTCACACTTTCAAGACATTTGGCTCGTCCAAACTCTGACCAAATACTCTCCCAAATTTCCTCCCTTACTCCTAGAAGCCTCACATTGGGCAGAATTTTCCCAAGGAAGCCTTTGGCTCAAATCAAAATAGTTACCTGATTTTAAGGTAATGTCTTCTCTTGTGTTATTTTGTTTTATTTTGCTTATCCATCACCCTAAACTCTTTTTATTCATTTCTTTTGTAACAAAACCAGTATTATCAATATACTAGAATGTTTTTATAAGATTTATTTGAGCTACACTTACACACACCTACGTCTAATGGTTAAAGAACATACTATTTCTGTGGATGGCAAATTTCTGTCTCACAAAACGATGATTGTTCAACACTCATATAACACCTTAAAAGGTTTCCATTAAGATGTCACTATATTTATATATGATATATAATATTTTTATGATTTACTTAAGGTTCTGTATTTATCATTTATGGCATACCTTTATTGTTTCCATTATGCGTAAACGCGATATTTTCATTTTAGAAAGTGCGGACTACCGCCCCCTCAAAGTGATTTGAATCGTTAATTCCATATGTGGGATGTATAAAGGATGGAGTAAGTGATATTATATATGATATTATACAGGAATTATAATATTCCTTTATATCAATATTATTTTATTAAATACGAAATAGAAATGAAAGTAGCGTTCATGCGTACATACGGCTTACCGTCTCCATGAACGGTGCATTTCATTTCGTACCTCTAAACGTTATAGAATATTATAAATTCATGTATATACTGGATATATATGAGATATATTATATCTATATCATGAATATAATTCTGGATATAATGGATATTTCACCACATGATCAACTTGTAATTATAAGAAGTTTATTTTTGACTCAAGTACCAAAGATCGACAAAACGACCGTTATTAACTTAAATAATTACATAATGTTCATAACATGGTAATAAGTGATATAAAAGGAATAAAAAACTTGAAAAAGGTTCTTATGAAATTATAAATTAACTCTAGTTTATTATTCAGGAGGTTAAAGAACGTTCGAGTCAAGACCGGACGCAAGGTAAGGGAATTTCTTAACCCAATTACCATTCATTGGGATAATCTCCTACTTTCCAATTATGTCATGATATTATTATGTCCTATCTTGTATTTATACTTTATTTATGTGTAAATATAGTGAATACACATAATAGATCTATTTTATTTTAAAAAAATGATCATTGTAAGGACTTCGTCTCAATCTCCATTCATTGAGGCATATTTGGTTTTATACACAACTTTCTTTTATACGGTGTATAAACCCCTTTGACTTTTACGTTTATTCAAAAGGAATATTTTTATATGAATCATTTAATAAACGACAAAAGGGAATGTTTTTGTCATACATATGCGGTGAAAACAACTTCTCTACCACCGTGACCATTATTTGTGTTTCGGCTTCCTCTACAAGCCATACGTTTTTTAAAGAAAAATAAATACCATGTTTTACTTTTCTTTTATTTTGGTATTGAAAATGGTTTTGAATGTATTTTTATTATATAATTATGTTGTATTGATATCTTGTGACTGAAATGTTGAAATGTTATGTTTCCTATATGCATGTTTTAATGTGATACGATTATGTTATGGTTTATGATATGTTTAAAACTATTCATATGAGGAATGCATTGGACTTAATAAGTGACGGGTGGAGCCCGCTATAGCTCCTCGATGCATCGGTAGGTCTCATGAGACAAACTAGTGTCTTGGCACGAGGCCTTGACAAAATATTATTTGTAGTCTTGGCACGAAGCCTTGGCTACGTGGTTATGATAGTCTGGCATTATGCATTCCATCATTATGAAAGTGGTTATTGATATTTTATATGATTATTCGACCAGTAGAATATCCATGTGAGTAAGTAAATGGAATTATTTCATTTTACTTGGCCATATTATGCTAAATTTCAAGTTTAAAAGGCTTTTGTTTTAGTTATACATTGCCTTAAATGTTAATGTTTTTTTAATGAAATCTTCTGCTATATTGTTATCCCTTACTGAGAATTTGAGCCCACCCATTTCAATGTTTTAATTTTTCCAGGATGTGAAGAAGTATATTATGAATGATCTGCAGGGATAATATAAGGGGATATGAAGAGAAGATGTTGTAGTTTTGTTTTAATTTATGATGTAATGTAAGACTTATGAATGTATCGAGTGTTTCCAGGGCTACTAAACTAATCGGTCTTTCGGTACCTGATCTTTTGTGATCATGAAAATGTTATGAAGTAATGCACCGACTCTGGGTAGCTGGCGTCGGGGCGTTACAGTTGGTATCAGAGGAATTTTAGTACTAACCTTGGAAGCTAGATTTAGATAAACTCTGATTAGAGCACATAGCCTGAAGATAGACTTTAAGGGTTAGTATTGAATAATTTCCTAGAATTTTGGTATTATAGTGATTTTGTGAGTTTTCCGAGCAATACATCCTTGTCTGGATACGAGCAGGTAGAGGCGGCTCTAGCACAGATGTACCTAGGGGTAAAATCCAAAAACACCGCTTTGAGCTTGACTCGAATGGGAACTAGTGCACGACAATGGGTCTTTCTGCACTCTTGGTTACGACACTCCCGGGGGATATGTTTAGGATAATTCTCATTTTCTTTACAAACCACTATGAAGGGTTATGAGTATATACTTCCTCAAAGAAAACTTTTTTTATGATTATGGATTATATCCATAAATAGTTCAATTTATGTTAAGTATTTCACAAGTATGGAATTATATATTTTGATTCATAAACTAATCTAGTTTATGCCATTATTTAGAAATGGAGCCTGGTGGAAGGAATGGAAACTGTATCAATGCACGCACTCCGTGTAGGGATTGCCCTCCTGCTCAAGATAATTATTGTGGAGCTGGGGATACAACTGGTGCTGAGCAACTTATTACCATACTGGGACAACTCACTCAGGTTATGAATAATAACCTTACTCATATGGAGCACCCTGATCCGCAACGTGGGTGATCAATGTTAGACCGATTCATGAGGCAACAACGGCCAACATTTAATGGGGGTACAAATCCATTAGTTACTGAGCAATGGATATACTCCTTAGAGAAAATATTCCACGCCTTGGGGAGTAGAGAAAGGGAAAAGGTTGTCATGACAGACTACCGCCTCACTGGAGATTCCGATCAATGGTGGTCATTGATTCAAAATACAAAAAAAGATGAAAAGTATAAAGTATGGAATGGAGAGAGTTCAAAGATCTTTTCTTAGAAGAAATACTTTCCACATGACCATCGAGCAGATATGGAAAGGCAATTTCTGAGTCTGAGACAAAAGGAGGATGAGAATGACGCAAAGTATGAGGCTAACTTTACAAGGTTAGGGAGGCATGCCGCAGATTATATACGTAACCCAATAAGTAAGATTTATCGTTTCTTTGATGGGTTAAAACCATTTCTCCGTCGAGCATTAGTCTCACAAACCTTCTCGTCGTATGAAGATATTGTCTCATGTGCTATCAAGACGGAAAAGGAATTCTCAAAGTCTTATGACAACAAAGTAAACAAAGAGAAGAAGACAATGGTGGAACAAGATACGGATAAAGGGAAAAAGGGAAAGAAGGATTTTCCATTATATGATAATTGTGGGAAGAATCACCCCGGTTCTTTCCTAAAAGGAATGGGAGTTTGTTATAAATGTGAAGAAAAAGGTCACCAGGCTCGTGATTGTAAGGGAATGAAAGAGGCTATCAATGTTGAATGCTACAATAGTAAGGAAATGGGGAATTATGCAAATGAATTTCCTAAGCATCAGAGAAACATACCTTAGAAAAGTCCAAGGGATCAAAGACAATATTATGCTGTTACTACAGTTGAAGTGGAATAATTAATGTATTGGTGCTTTTGGAAACAAGGATTATATTCTGGTTATAAGAATATTGTGATATATATAAGGATTGTACGACAGTACTTGTTTTTTCATTAAGGTTTCAATATGATGAAGGTAATCATATTTTAAGTATGTGACAATAAGTGAAACTTTACTTTTTTGTGGAATCTGATAAATTGACTTTGGAATTAAGAGACCTTTTAGAGAAAGTTTGGAAAGAGGTATTTTGGATAACTATATAGGTTGGAATGGATTAAGTTGAACCTTGGATAGTATTTTTTAAGGTTAAAACACTTATGAAAATTATTTTTGGAATATTATAATACTATAGTTTTAGGAAAAGGACAACCTTCCGGGTGGTTCATAACCCGTCATGTCGAACAAAGCTGTAGGAATCGAACCCATAACCATAGTGCGACAGGCCTTTATTACCTACCACTAGCCTACAGGAAGTCCCTGGTAATTACAAAATAGTTTTACTAATCTAAATGGTATGTGTTAATATTTGTAACCTTATACAATTAGGATAAATAGAATATTTTTGAGTTCTATTACCTTTTAGAGTGAAATATGGGTTTGTGGTAAAAATTTATTAAAGAATGAAAGTCTACATGACAAGTATGTATATTTCCTTACGTTCTTAGTAAATCTCCTAAATAAATTCCTCAACATTATAAAAGGTAACTTAAATCAAAAACTTTGCCGGTTAACTTTTCCAACTTGGGATTCAATGACCGTTTAACCAGTCACAAGTTTGTGATTTTCTTATGGTTAACTTTCTCATAATCCAGTTTTCTACAAATCTTCCTCAGAATTTGATGGTTTTTTTTTCTTCCATATCCATATTTTCATATAATCCTATTATGGGCTATCTCGGGTGACCTTTGTACTTATCTTTCCTTCATTTAAAGTTATATTTTTATTAACCTTATTTCCGATGTGGGTTTTCCACAAACGTATTTTCTATTTTCGTCCTTTTATTCTAAAAGAAAAAATTTCAAATTGCGAGGACGCAATTTATTGATGGAGGGGAGAATGTAACACCCCAAGCTTTCATGGTACGCTCCTCTTTGAATAATAGAGCAGCGTGTGTTGTACGCAACCTCGAGTGCTAACACACCGCGACCAATTAAAGTAGCAGTTATGAATAGTAATAACTACTTTTTGAAATTATTTATATTTTACATTTCAAAATGGACTTCATTTTTGGATTCGTAATATCGAAATTAGCCTATGTTGAATTTTTGGTATTTTTCTGTGATCATCCAATTTTTTATGAATAGTGAAAAATACTTAAAAACAACATTTTTAATAAAAATAATTTATAGTGATAACTTATACTATTGAGTGGTTTTAAAGTATAATTAGAATATATTTTTACTATTTTATCCAATGGTGGTCATTAGAATTAATTTAACATTGAAATTGGACATAAACAATTGTCAATCTTTTGATATATATTATTTCTTAAAAACACGCTATTTGTTGTGATAGCGGGAATTAATTATGAAATTAATTAATGCAACATATATGTTTGGATTTTGTAAAATAGATATCATTTTTTAATTTTGAATATCAATTATATCTTAGGGTGAAATTTTGGCATTGTTCTGAAAAACTTCAATTTTTGATGAATAGTGAAACCACTAAGTGGTAGTTAAATAACTGATTTTTTCATTTAAATGAAATATTACCACTTCTGTGATATGAATTTCAAAAATCCGACATACATGGTTGTCATTAGGAAGTAAAATGTGGTTCAATGGGATTAAAATAATTTTTTGGTGAATAGTAACTTTTAAGTTTAATTAATCGCGATTAATGGTAATTAGTGAAATTAAAGGTAAAAATGATATTATAAAAATATGAAATGACCTTGAAACTTGTCCTAAACCTATTGGATGAGTCATGGCCGACCAAGACAATACATGGGTCATCTTGGGGACCCCATGGAGCCACTTTGGTAGGAAAATGACATAAATAACTATTTATTTAATGTTAAAATAAAAATGTCACAAACAAGAGTTGTTTTACAAAAACAATTTACAAATGGGGTTATACAAGTCATATTTTTTACTATAAATATATTCATTATAAATCTAAAAATATTTCTTACATCATGATAATTTTTTTATAATTTTTAGACATTAAATAAATTAAATTATTTATGACACCATGATGATGTAACGATTACCTCATTAATTAATGATTTTAATAAAATGGAAGGATAATGTAAAATCTAAGAATTACACTTGTCCAAAGCCTATTGGATGAGAATATTTCGAACCTTTAACACCTTAGCCTCTAATTATATATGTTTGGGACCCTTAGAATCCGAAAATCATTATATAATAAAGTAACATTTCATTACTTTCCAAGAGTGCCCCTCCTCTCCACTTATAAAAGGCCCCCACCTCTACCACCTTATTCACACTATCAAGCCATTTGGCTCGGCCAACCTCTGCCCAAATACTCTCCCAACTTCCCTCCCTTACTCCTAGAAGCCTCACATTGGGCAGAATTCTTCCCAAGGAAGCCTTCGGCTCAAATCAAAAGAGTTACCTGATTTTAAGGTAATGTCTTCTCTTATGTTATTTTGTTTTATTTTGCTTATCCATCCCCCTAAACTCTTTTTATTCATTTATTTTGTAACAACACCATTATCCTAAATATAATAGTATGTTTTTATAAGATGTATTTGAGCTACACTTACACACACCTACGTCTAGTGGTTAAAGAACATATTGTTTATGTGGATGGTGAATTTCTATCTCACGAAACGATGATTGTTCAACACTCATATAACACCTTAAAAGGTGTCCATTAAGATTTCAATATATTTATATATGATATATAATATGTTTTTTTTTTACTTAAGGTTCTGTATTTTTCATTTATGGCATACCTTTGTTGTTTCCATTATGGGTAAACGCGATATTTTCATTTTAGGAAGTGCGCACTACCGCCCCCTCAAAGTGATTTGAATCGTTAATGCCATACGTGGGACGTATAAAGGATGGAGTAAATGATATTATATATGATATTATACTGGAATTATAATATGTCTTTATATCATTATGATTTCATTAAATACGAAATAGAAATGAAAGTAGCGTTCATGCGTACATACGGCTTACCGTCTCCATGAAAGATGCATTTCATTTCTCACCTCAAAACGTTATGGAATATTATAAATGCATGTATATAATGGGTATATATGAGATATATTATATCTATATCATGAATATAATTCTGGATATAATGGATATTTCACCACATGATCAACTGGTAATTATAAGAAGTTTATTTTTGACTCAAGTACCAAAGATCGACAAAACGACCGTTATTAACTTAAATAATTACATAATGTTCATAACATGGTAATAAGTGAAATAAAATGAATAAAAAACTTTAAAAAGGCTCTTAAGAAATTATAAATTAACTCTAGTTTATTATTCATGAGGTTACAGAACGGTCGAGTCAAGATAGGACGCAAGGTAAAGGGAATTTCTTAACCCAATTTCCATTCTTTGGGTTAATCTCCTACTTTCAAATTATGTCATGATATTGTTATGTCTTATCTTGTATTTATACTTTATTTATGTGTAAATATAGTGAATACACATAATAGATCTATCTTATTTTAAAAAAATGATCTTTGTAAGACTTCGTCTCAATCTCCTTTCATTGAGGCATATTTGGTTTTATACACATCTTTCTTTTATACGGTGTATAAACCCCTTTGACTTTTACATTTATTCAAAAGGAATATTTTTATACGAAGCGTTTAATAGACGACAAAAGGGACTGTTTTTGTTGTACGTATGCGGCGACAACGACTATTCCGCCGCAGTGACCATTATTTGAGTTTCGGCTTCCTCTACAAGCCATACCTTTTTTTTAAAGAAAAATAAATACCATGTTTTACTTTTCTTTTATTCTGGTATTGAAAATGGTTTTGAAAGTATTTTTATTATATCAATGTGTTGTATTGATATATTGTGACTGAAATGTGGAAATGTTATGTTTCCTTTATGCATGTTTTATGTGATACAATTATGTTATGGTTCATGATATGTTTAAACCTATTCATATGAGGAATGCATTGGACTTAATAAGTGACGGGTGGAGCCCGCTATAGCTCCTCGATGCATCGGTAGGTCTCATGAGATAAACTAGTGTCTTGGTACGAAGCCTTGAAAAAATATCATTTGTATTCTTGGCACGAGGCCTTGGCTACGTGGTTATGATAGTCTGGCATTATGAAATCCATCATTATGAAAGTGGTTATTGATATTTCATGTGATTATTCGACCAGTAGAATATCCTTGTGAGTATGTAAATGGAATTATTTCATTTTAATTTTCCATATTATGCTAAATTTCAAGTTTAGAAGGCTTTTGTTTCAGTTATACATTGCCTTAAATGTTAATGTTTTTTTTATGAAAGCATCTGCTATATTGTTATCCTTACTGAGCATTTGTGCTCACCCCTTTCAATGTTTTAATTTTTCTAGGTTGTGAAGTAGTATATTATGAATGATCTGCAGGGATAATATAAGGGGATATGAAGAGAATATTTTACTTTATGATGTAATGTAAGACTTATGAATGTATCTAATGTTTCCAAGGCTACTAAACTAATCGGTCTTTCGAGACTTGATCTTTTGTGATCATGCCAATGTTATGAAGTAATGCACCGACTCTGGGTAGCTGGGGTCGGGGAATTGCAGTTGGTATCAGAGGCAGTTTAGTACTAACCGTGGAAACTAGATTTAGATAAACTCTGATTAGAGCACATAGCCCGAAGATAGACATTAAAGATTATTATTGAAGAACTTCCTAGAATTTTGGTATAATAGAGATTTTGTGAGTTATCCGAGAAATACATCCCTGTCTGGATATGAGCAGGTAGAGGCGGCTCTAGCACAGATGTACCTAGGGGTAAAACCCAAAAACACCGCTTTGAGCTATACTCGAACGGGAACTGGTGCACAATAACGGGCTTTGCTGCACTCTTGGTTACGACACTCCCGGGGGATATGCTTTGGATAATTCTCATTTTCTTTACAAACCACTATGAAGGGTTATGAGTATATACATCCTCAAAGAAACCTTTTTTTACGATTATGGATTATATCCATAAATAGTTCAATTTATGTTATGTATTTTACAAGTATGGAATTATGTATTTTGATTCGAAAATTAATCTAGTTTATGCCATTATTTAGAAATGGCGCCTAGTGGAAGGAATGGAAACCGTATCAATGCACGGACTCCATGTAGGGATTTCCCTCCTTCTCAAGATAATTATTGTGGAGCTGGAGATACAACTGGTGCTGATCAACTTATTACCATACTGGGACAACTCACTCAGGTTATGAATAATAACCTTACTCGTATGGAGCACCCTGATCCGCAACGTGGAGGATTAATGTTAGACCGCTTCATGAGACAACAACCGCCAACATTTAATGGGGGTACAAATCCATTAGTAGTTGAGCAATGGATAAACTCCTTAGAGAAAATATTACATGCCTTGGGGAGTAGCGAAAGGGAAAAGGTTGTCATGGCAGTCTACCGCCTCACTGGAGATTCCGATCAATGGTGGTCATTGATTAAAAATAAAAAGGAAGATGGAAAGTATCAAGTATGGAATGGAGAGAGTTCAAAGATCTTTTCTAAGAAATAATACTTTCCACATGACAATCGAGCAGATATGGAAAGGCAATTTCTGAGTCTAAGACAAAAGTAAGATGAGAATGTCGCAAAGTATGAGGCTAACTTTACAAGGGTAGGGAGGCATGCCGCAGCTTATATACGTAACCCAAGAAGTAAGATTGATCATTTCTTTGAAGGGTTAAAACCATTTCTCCATCGATCATTAGTCTCACATACCTTCTCGTCGTATGAAGATATTGTCTCATGTGCTATCAAGAAGGAAAAGGAATTATCTAAGTCTTATGACAACAAAGTAAAGCAAGAGAAGAAGAGAACGGTGGAACAAGAGATGGATAAAGGGAAAAAGGGAAAGAAGGATTTTCCATTATGTGATAATTGTGGAAAGAATCACCCTGGTGCTTGCCTAAAAGGAATGGGAGTTTGTTATAAATGTGGAGAAAAAGGTCACCAGGGTCGGGATTGGAAGGGAAAGAAAGAGGCTATCAATGTTGAATGCTACAATTGTAGGGAAATGGGGCATTATGCAAATGAATGTCCTAAGAGTCAGGGAAACATACCTTAGAAAAGGCCATGGGATCAAGGACAATCTTATGTTGTTACTAAAGTTGAAGTGGAATAGTTAATGTATTGGTGCTTTCAGAAACAAGGATTATATTCTGGTTATAAGAATAATGTGATATATATAAGGATTCTACTGGAGTACTTGTTTTTTCATTCAGGTTTTAATATGATGAAGGTAATCATATTTTAAGTATGTGACAATAAGAGAAACATTACTTTGTTTGGGGAATCTGATAAATTGACTTTGGAATTAAGAGACCTTTTTGAGAATGTTTGGACAGAGGTATTTTGGATAACTATATAGGTTGGAATGGATTAAGTTGATCCTTGGATAGTATTGTTTAAGGTTAAAACATTTATGAAGATTATTTTTGGAATATTATAATACTATAGTTTTAGGAAAAGGACAACCTGCAGGGTGGAACATAACCCGTCGCGTCGGACAAAGCTGCAGGAATCGAACCCACAACTATAGTGCGACAGGCCTTTATTACCTACCACTAGACTACATGAAGTCCCTGTTTATTAAAAAATAGTTTTACTAATCTAAATGGTATCTATTAATATTTGGAACCTTATACAATTAGGATAAATAGAATATTCTGAGTTCTATTACCTTTTAGAGTGAAATATGGATTTGTGGTAAAAATTTATTAAAGAATGAAAGTCTACATGACAAATATTTATATTCCCTTACGTTCTTAGTAAATCGCCTAAATAAATTCCTCAACTTTATAAAAGGTATCTTAAAACAAAAACGTTTCCAGTTAACTTTTCCAACTGGGGATTCAATGACCGTTTAACGAATCACAAGTTTGTGATTTTCTTATGGTTAACTTTCTCCTAATACAGTTTTCTACAACTCTCCATCAGACCTTGATGTTTTGTTGTTCTTCCATATCCATATTTTCATATAATCCTATTATGGGCTATCTCGGGTGACCTTTGTACTTATCTTTCTTTCTTTTAATTTTATATTTTTATTAACCTTATTTCCGATGTAGGTTTTCCAAAAATGTATTTTCTATTTTCAAACTTTTATTTTAAAAGAAAAATTTAAAATTGTGAGGACGCAATTTATTGAAGGAGGGGGAATGTAACACCCCAAGCTTCCATGGTACGCTCCTCTTTGAATAATAGAGCAGCGTGTGTTGTACGCAACCTCGAGTGATAACACACCGCGACCAATAAAAGTAGTAGTTATGAATAGTAATAACCACTCTTTAAAATTATATATATTTTACATTTCAAAATGGACTTCATTTTTTGATTCGTAATATCGAAATTATCCTATGTTGAATTTTTGGTATTTTTCTGTGAACGTCCAATTTTTTTTTGAATAGTGAAAAATACTTGAAAACAACTTTTTTAATCAAAATAATTTGTAGTGATAACTTATACTATTGAGTTGTTTCAAAGTATAATTAGAATATATTTTTAATATTTTATCCAATGGTGTTCATTAGAATTAATTTAACATTGAAATTGGACATAAACAATTGTCAATCTTTTGATATATATTGTTTCTTAAAAACACGCTATTTGTTGTGACAGCGGGAATTAATTATGAAATTAATTAATGCAACATATATGTTTGTAATTTCGTAAAATAGACATCATTTTTGAATTTGGAATATCAATTATAGCTTAGGGTGAAATCTTGGCATTGTTCTGAAAAAACATCAATTTTTGATGAATAGTGAAACCACTAAGTGGTAGTTAAATAATAGATTTTTTCATTTAAATGAAATATTACCACTTCTGTGATTTGAATTTCAAAAATCCGACATACATGGTTGTCATTAGTAAGTAAAATGTGGTTCAATGGGATTAAAATAATTTTTTGGTGAATAGTAACTTTTAAGTTTAATTAATCGCGATTAATGGTAATTAGTGAAATTTAAGATAAAAATGATATTATAGAAATATGAAATGACCTTTACACATGTCCTAAACCTATTTTATGAGTCATGGCCGACCAATACAATACATGGGTCATCTTGGGGACCCCATGGAGCCACTTTGGTAGGAAAATGACATAAATAACTTTTTATTTAATGTTAATAAAAATGTCACAAACAAGAGTTGTTTTACTAAAATAATTTTTAAATGGGGTTATACAAGTCATATTTTTTACTATAAATATTCATTAGAAAGAGAAAAATATTTCCTAAATCATGATAATTTTTTTATAATTTTTAGACATTAAATAAATTAAATTATTTATGACACCATGATGATGCAGTGATTACCTCATTAATTAATGATTTTATTAAAATGGAAGGATAATGTAAAATCTAAGAATTAAACTTGTCCAAAGCCTATTGGATGAGAATATTTCGAACCCATATCACCTTAGCCTCTAATTATATAAGTTTGGGACATTTAGAATCTGAAAAGCATTGTATAATAAAGTAACATTTCCTTACTTTCCAAGAGTGCCCCTCTCTCCACTTATAAAACGCCCCCACCTCTACCACCTTACTCACACATTCAAGCCATTCAGCTCGGCCAAACACTGCCCAAATACTCTCCAAAATTCCCTCCCTTACTCTTAGAAGCCTCACATTGGGCAGAATTCTTTCCAATGAAGCATTTGGCTCAAATCAAAATAGTTACCCGATTTTAAGGTAATGTCTTCTCTTATGTTATTTTGTTTTATTTTTCTTATCCATCCCCCAAAACTCTTTTTATTCATTTATTTTGTAACAAAACCAGTATCCTAAATATACTAGGATGTTGTTATAATAAGTATTTGAGCTGCACGTACACACACCTACGTCTAATGATTAAAGAACATATTGTTTCTGTGGATGGCGAATTTCTGTCTCACGAAACGATGATTGTTCAACACTCATATAAAACCTTAAAAGGTGTCCATTAAGATGTCATTATATTTATATATGATATATAATATGTTTATGGTTTACTTAAGGCTCTTTATTTTTCATTTATGGCATACCTTTATTGTTTCCACTATGGGTAAACGCGATATTTTCATTTTAGGAAGTGCAGACTACCGCCCCCTCAAAGTGATTTGAATCGTTAATGCCATATGTGGGATGTATAAAGGATGGAGTAAATGGTATTATATATGATATTATACTGGAATTATAATATTTCGTTATATCATTATGATTTCCTTAAATACGAAATAGTAATGAAAGTAGCATTCATGCGTACATACGGCTTATCGTCTCCATGAAAGGTGCATTTCATTTCTCACCTCAAAACGTTATGGAATATTATAAATGCATGTATATAATGGGTATATATGAGATATATTATATCTATATCACGAATATAATTCTGGATATAATGGATATTTCACCACATGATCAACTTGTAATTATAAGAAGATTATTTTTGACTCAAGTACCAAAGATTGACAAAACGACCGTTATTAACATAAATAATTACATAATGTTCATAACATGGTAATAAGTGATATAAAAGGAATAAAAAACTTGAATAAATTTCTTAATAAATTATAAATTAACTCTACATTATTATTCAGGAGGTTAAAGAACGGTCGAGTCAAGACAGGACGCAAGGTAAGGGAATTTCTTAACCGAATTTCCATTCTTTGGGTTAATATCCTACTTTAAAATTATGTCATGATATTATTATGTCTTATCTTGTATTTATACTTTATTTATGTTTAAATATAGTGAATACACATAATAGATCTATTTTATTTTAAAAAAAATCATCTTTGTAAGGACTTCATCTCAGTCTCCTTTCATTGAGGCATATTTGGTTTAATACACAACTTTCTTTTATACGGTGTATAAACCCATTTGACTTTTACGTTTATTCAAAAGGAATCTTTTTATACGAAGCATTTACTAAACGAAAAAAGGGAATGTTTTTGTCGTACGTATGTGGCGACAACGACTTCTCCACCGTCGTGACCATTATTTGAGTTTCGGCTTCCTCTATAAGCCATACCTTTTTTTAAGAAAAATAAATACCATGTTTTACTTTTATTTTATTTTGGTATTGAAAATGGTTTAGAAAGTATTTTTATTATATCAATGTGTTGTATTGATATCTTGTGACTGTAATGTGGAAATGTTATGTTTTTTTATGCATGTTTTATGTGATATGATTATGTTATGGTTTATGATATGTTTAAACATGTTCATAAGAGGAATGCATTGGACTTAATAAGTGATGGGTGGAGCCCGCTATAGCTCCTCGATGCATCGGTAGGTCTCATGAGACAAACTAGTGTCTTGGCACGAGGCCTTGAAAAAATATTATTTGTAGTCTTGGCACGAGGCCTTGGCTACGTGGTTATGATAGTCTGGCATTATTCATTACATCATTATAAAAGTGGATATTGATATTTCATGTGATTATTCGACCAGTAGAATATCCATGTGAGTAAGTAAATGGCATTATTTAATTTTACTTTGCCATATTATGCTAAAGTTAATGTTTAAAAGGCTTTTGTTTTAGTTATACATTTCCTTAAATGTTATTGTTTTTTTATGAAAGCTTTTTCTATATTGTTATCCTTACTGAGCATTTGAGCTCACCCCATTCAATGTTTTAATTTTTCCAGGATATGAAGAAGTATATTATGAATGATCAGCAGGGATAATATAATGGGATATGAAGAGAAGATGTTGTAGTTTTGTTTTAATTTATGATTTAATGTAAGACTTATGAATGTATCTAGTGTTTCCAAGGCTACTAAACTAATCGGTTTATCGAGACTTGATCTTTTTTTATCATGCCAATGTTATGAAGTAATGCACCGACTCTGGGTAGCTGGGGTCGGGGCATTACAGTTGGTATCAGAGGCAGTTTAGTACTAACCTTGTAAGCTATATTTAGATAAACTCTGATTAGAGCACATAGCCCGAAGATAGACTTTAATGATTGGTATAGAAGAACTTCCTAGAATTTTGGTATTAAAGAGATTTTGTGCATTTTCCAAGCAATACATCCCTGTCTGGATACAAGTAGGTAGAGGCGGCTCTGGAAAAGATGTACCTAGGGGTAAAACCCAAAAACACCGCTTTGAGCTAGACTCGAATGGAAACTGGTGCACGACAACGGGTCGTGCTACACTCTTGGTTACGACACTCCCGGGGGATATGCTTAGGATAATTCTCATTTTCTTTACAAACCACTATGAAGGGTTATGAGTATATACATCCTCAAAGAAAACTTTTTTTACTATTATGGATTATGTCCATAAATAGTTCAATTTATGTTAAGTATTTTACAAGTATGGAATTATGTATTTTGATTCGTAAAATAATCTAGTTTATGCCATTATTTAGAAATGGCGCCTAGTGGAAAGAATGGAAACTGTATCAATGCACGCACTCCATGTAGGGAATTCCCTCCTGCTCAAGATAATTATTGTGGAGTTGGAGATTCAACTGGTGCTGATCAACTTATTACCATACTGGGACAACTCACTCAGGTTATGAATAATAACCTTACTCGTATGGAGCACCATGATCTGCAACATGTAGGATCAATGTTAGACCGCTTCATGAGGAAAAAACGGCCAACATTTAATGGGGGTAAAAATCCATTAGTAGCTGAGCAATCGATAAACTCCTTAGAGAAAATATTCCACGCCTTGGGGAGTAGCGAAAGGGAAAAGGTTTTCATGGTAGTCTACCGCCTCACTGGAGATTCCGATCAATGGTGGTCATTGATTCAAAATACAAAGGAAGATGAAGAAGTATCAAGTATGGAATGGAGAGAGTTCAAAGATCTTTTCTTAGAAAAAATACTTTCCACATGACCATCGAGCAGATATGGAAAGGCAATTTCTGAGTCTGAGACAAAAGGATGATGAGAATGTTGCAAAGTATGAGGCTAACTTTACAAGGTTAGCGAGACATGCCGCAGATTATATACGTAACCCAAGAAGTAATATTTATCATTTATTTTATGGGTTAAAACCATTTCTCCATCGAGCATTAGTCTCACAAACCTTCTCATCGAATGAAGATATTGTCTCATGTGCTATCAAGACGAAAAAGGAATTCTCTAAGTCTTATGAAAACAACATAAAGAAAGATTAAAAGAGAACGGTGGAACAAGAGATTGATAAAGGTAAAAAGGGAAAGAAGGATTTTCCATTATGTGATAATTGTGGGATGAATCACCCCGGTGCTTTCCTAAAAGGAATGGGAGTTTGTTATAAATGTGGAGAAAAAGGTCACCAGGCTCGTGATTGCAAGGGAAAGAAAGGGGCTATCAATGTTGAATGCTACAATTGAAGGGAAATGGGGAATTATGCAAATGAATGTCCTAAGAATAAGGTAAACATACCTTAGAAAAGTCCAATGGATCAAGGACAATATTATGCTGTTACTACAGTTGAAGTAGAATAATTAATGTATTGGTGCTTTTGGAAACAAGGATTATATTCTGGTTATAAGAATAATGTGATATATATAAGGATTGTACTCCAGTACTTGTTTTTTCATTAAGGTTTTAATATGATGAAGGTAATCATATTTTAAGTATGTGACAATAAGAGAAACTTTACTTTGTTTGGGGAATCTGATAAATTGACTTTGAAATTAAGAGACCTTTTATAGAATGTTTGGGAAGACGTATTTTGGATAACTATATAGGTTGGAATGGATTAAGTTGAACCTTGGATGGTATTGTTTATGGTTAAAACATTTATGAAGATTATTTTTGGAATGTTATAATTCTATAGTTTTAGGAAAAGGACAACCTGCAGGGTGGGGCATAACCTGTCGCGTCGGACAAAGCTGCAGGAATCAAACCAACAACCATAGTGCGACAGGCCGTTATTACCTACCACTAGCCTACAAGAATTCCCTGGTTATTACAAAATAGTTTTACTAATCTAAATGGTATGTGTTAATATTTGGAACCTTATACAATTAGGATAAATAGAATATTTTTGAGTTCTATTACCTTTTAGAGTGAAATATGGGTTTGTGGTAAAAATTTATTAAAAAATGAAAGTCTACATGACAAGTATGTATATTCTCTTACGTTCTTAGTAAATCTCCTAAATAAATTCCTCACCTTTATAAAAGATAACTTAAAACAAAAACGATGTCGGTTAACTTTTCCAACTGGGGATTCAATGACCATTTAACAAATCACAAGTTTGTGATTTTCTTATGGTTAACTTTCTCCTAATCCAGTTTTCTACAACTCTTCATCAGACCTTGATGGTTTGTTTTTCGTCCATATCCATATTTTCATAGAATCCTATTATGGGCTATCTCGGGTGACCTTTGTACTTATCTTTTTTTCTTTTAAAGTTATATTTTTATTAACCTTATTTCCGATGTGGGTTTTCCAGAAAGGTATTTTCTATTTTCAACCTTTTATTTTAAAAGAAAAATTTCAAATTTCGAGGATGCAATTTATTGAAGGAGGGGAGAATGTAACACCCCAAGATTCAATGGTACGCTCCTCTTTGAATAATATAGTAATGTGTGTTGTACGCAACCTCGAGTGCTAACACACCGCGACCAATAAAAGTAGTAGTTATGAATAATAATAACCACTTTTTGAAATTATATATATTTTACATTTCAAAATGGACTTCATTTTTGGATTCGTAATATCGAAATTAGCCTATGATGAATTTTTGGTATTTTTCTGTGAACTTCCAATTTTTTATGAATAGTGAAAAATACTTAAAAACAAATTTTCTAATAAAAATAATTTATAGTGATAACTTATACTATTGAGAGGTTTTAAAGTATAATTATAATATATTTTTACTATTTTATCCAATGGCGGTCATTAGAATTAATTTAACATTGAAATTGGATATAAACAATTGTCAATCTTTTGATATATAATGTTTCTTAAAAACACGCTATTTGTTGTGACAGTAGGAATTAATTATTAAAATTAATTAATTAAACTTATATTTTTGGAATTTTTTAAAATAGACATCATTTTTGAATTTGGAATATCAATTATAGCTTAGGGTGAAATTTTGGAATTGTTATGAAAAACATCAATTTTTGATGAATAGTGAAACCACTAAGTGGTAGTTAAATAACTGATTTTTTCATTTAAATGAAATATTACCACTTATGTGATTTGAATTTCAAAAATCCGACATACATGGTTGTCATTAGGAAGTAAAATGTGGTTCAATGGGATTAAAATAAATTTTTTGGTGAATAGTACTTTTAAGTTTAATTAATCGCGATTAATGGTAATTAGTGAAATTTAAGGTAAAAATGATATTATAAAAATATGAAATGACCTTGAAACTTGTCCTAAACCGATTGGACGAGTCATGGCCGACCAAGACAATAAATGGGTCATCTTGGGGACCCCATGGAGCGACTTTGGTAGGAAAATGACATAAATAACTTTTTATTTAATGTTAAAACAAAAATGTTACAAACAAGAGTTGTTTTACTAAAACCATTTTTAAATGGGGTTATACAAGTCATATTTTTTACTATAAATATTCATTAGAAATACAACAAGACTTCCTACATGATGATAATTTTTTTATAATTTTATACATTAAATAAATTAAATTAGTTATGACACCATGATGATGCAGCGTTTACCTCATTAATTTATGATTTTAATAAAATGGAAGGATAATGTAAAATATAAGCATTACACTTGTCCAATGCCTATTGGATGATAATATTTCGAACCCTTATTACCCTAGCCTCTAATTATATAAGTGGGGACCTTTAGAATCCGAAAAACATTGTATAATAAAGTAACATTTCATTACTTTACAAGAGTGCCCCTCCTCTCCACTTATAAAAGGCCCCCACCTCTACCACCTTACTCACACTTTCAAGAAATTTGGCTCGGCCAACCTCTGCCCAAATACTCTCCCAACTTCCCTACCTTACTCCTAGAAGCCTCAATTTGAGCATAATTCTTCCCAAGGAAGCCTTTGGCTCAAATCAAAAGAGTTACCCGATTTTAAGGTAATGTCTTCTCTTATGTTATTTTGTTTTATTTTGCTTATCCATCCTCCTAAACTCTTTTTATTCATTTATTTTGTAACAACAAAAGTATACTAAATATACTAGGATGTTGTTATAAGATGTATTCAAGCTACACGTACACACACCTACGTCTAATGGTTAAAGAACATACTGTTTCTGTGGATGGAGAATTTCTGCCTCACGAAACGATGATTGTTCAACACTCATATAACACCTTAATAGGTGGACATTAAGATGTCACTCTATTTATATATGATATATAATATGTTTATGTTTTACTTAAGGTTCTGTATTTTTCATTTAGGGCATACCTTTATTATTTCCATTATGGGTAAACGCGATATTTTCATTTTAGGAAGTGCGGACTACCGCCCCCTCAAAGTGATTTGAATCGTTAATGTCATATGTGGGATGTATAAAGGATGGAGTAAATTATATTATATATGATATTATACTGTAATTATAATATGCATTTATATCATTATGATTTCATTAAATACGAAATATAAATGAGAGTAGAGTTCATGCTTACATACGACTTACCGTCTCCATGAACGGTACATTTCATTTCTTACCTCTAAACGTTATGAAATATTATAAATGCATGTATATACTGGATATATCTGAGATATATGATATCTATATCATGATTATAATTCTGGATATAATGGATATTTCACCACATGATCAACTTGTAATTATAAGAAGTTTATTTTTGACTCGAGTACCAAAGATCGACAAAACGATCGTTATTAACTTAAATAATTACATAATGTTCATAACATGGTAATAAGTGATATAAAAGGAATGAAAAACATGAAAAAGGTTCTTAAGAAATTATAAATTAACTCTAGTTTATTATTCAGGAGGTTAACGAATGGTCGAGTCAAGACAGGACGCAAGGTAAGGGAATTTCTTAACCTAATTTCCATTCTTTGGGTTAATCTCCTACTTTCAAATTATGTCATGATATTATTATGTCCTATCTTGTATTTATACTTTATATATGTGTAAATATAGTGAATACACATAATTTATCTATTTTATTTTAAAAAAATGATCTTTGTAAGGACTTGGTCTCAATCTCCTTTCATTGAGGAAAATTTGGTTTTATACACAACTTTCTTTTATACGGTGTATAAAACCCTTTTACTTTTACATTTATTCAAAAGGAATATTTTTATATGAAGCGTTTTCTAAACGAAAAAAGGAAATGTTTTTGTCATACTTATGTGGAGACAACGACTTCTCCGCCTCCGTGACCATTATTTGAGTTTCAGCTTCCTCTACAAGTCATACCTTTTTTAAAGAAAAATAAATACCATGTTTTACTTTTCTTTTATTTTGGTATTGAAAATGGTTTTGAAAGTGTTTTTATTATATCAATGTGTTGTATTGATATCTTGTGATTGAAATGTGGAAATGTTATGTTTCATTTATGCATGTTTTATGTGATACGATTATGTTATGGTTTATGATATGTTTAAACCTGTTCATATGATGAATGCATTGGACTTAATAAGTGACAGGTGGATCCCTCTATAGATCATTGATGCATCGGTAGGTCTCATGAGACAAACTAGTGTCTTGTCACGAGGCCTTGACAAAATATTATTTTTAATCTTGGCACGAGGCCTTGGCTACGTGGTTATGATAGTCTGGCATTATGCATTCCATCATTATGAAAGTGGTTATTGATATTTCATGTGATTATTCGACCAGTAGAATATCCATGTGAGTAAGTAAATGGAATTATTTCATTTGACATTGACATATTATGCTAATGTTCAAGTTTAAAAGGCTTTTGTTTTAGTTATACATTGCCTTATAAGTTAATGTTTTTTTATGAAAGCTTCCACTATATTTTTATCTTTACTGAGCATTTGAGGTCACCCCTTTCAATGTTTTAATTTTTCTAGGATGTGAAGAAGTATATTATGAATGATCTGCAGGGATATTATAAGGGGATATGAAGAGAAGATGTTGTAGTTTTGTTTTACTTTATGATGTAATGTAAGACTTATGAATGTATCTAGTGCTTCCAAGGCTACTAAACTAATCGGTCTTTCGAGACTTGATCTTTTGTGATCATGCCAATGTTACGAAGTAATGCACCGACTCTGGTTAGCTGGGGTCGGGGCGTTACATCAATTTACAAATATATTGTGATTTCATTATCTTTTCATATATGTATTCCTCTTTCTCCTTGAATGCTTCATGGATATAATACTATATGTAATTTCATCCTTGTCATAATTTATTTTCCACAACTTAATTTGGTCGTTGATGATAGAATTATGAGCTAGCTATCATATAAATAATAAATGACTCCTATATATGAATTTTTAACAACATCTCTTCATGAGGTGGATTCAAATGTATTAGGGACACCAATGCCTTGAATTTTTGATCTCCTTGTTCTTTACACATGCACCAGTACTACCAATTGGGTGATCCTACCAGTCTGTTAATTTGTTTTTTCAATTAATATCACTGTGTGTTTATCGTATTACATACCACATTTTATAAAATCAAAAAATTGAATTTTGTACTTTTATATTGATTAATAATTTATAAATTAAATCATTAAATTTCTACATATATTTTTTTCAAACTATATAAACCCACTGTACTGGATTCAGAATAATATTTTACTTGAGAATTCTAGTTTCAAGGATTTGGGAAAACACTCCTCATATTATGTAATATTTTTCTATATCCCTTTTTAGAGATGTTTTATGAATGCATTAGAATGGCCAACCATATTAACTCACACTTCGTTGATATTTTGATTGATGTTAAAGATTTAAAAATCATAAACATGATATACACAATGCATTCTTCTAAATTTTCAAAAATACACCTTGGATTCTTTTTTTCTTCCAACATAAGTTATTTCAACCCATCACTCCCATTTGAAATTCTCAGTAGTAATTGGAAACCTTAACTTTTGTTGATCGACTACCCCATGCCCATAATGTATTTCAAATTCAAACAATGGAAGTAATTTTTGACATAATATATATTTGAGGGATTACTATTTTGTGATGAAATAAAATTATTTTATATCTTGTAATCAAGTAGTATGTTATCCCAATCACTACAAATAATGAAATAAAATGAAAATATTCATTGAATCACATGATTATATTATCTATAAATTTTTGTTTATTATTTTATGTGATCGAACGTAAGACTACACATTCACAAAATAATAGTCCATGAATAAATAATATCAGATGATGTGATCATGAGATGAAGCTAATTATTGATCTATTAATTGAATAAGGGATCAACCTAGATCCTAGTGGTAACTCCTTATATCGCATTACATACGTCTCGAGTTGCAGTACTCACCAATCCAATGCTTCAAACTCTTGTCTGGAGAGTCTCCATATCTCAACATGAAGTACATCACTTATCATCCTCTAAATTATAAAAAAAATACTAATAAGAAAGTGACACTAACACAAATCCGAGTAAGGGATGTACTGGGTGTTATCAGCGATAAGAAGAAAAGTAATGATAAAAGGGGGGATTTTATTTGTGCTAGCTAAAAGTGTTGAAAAATTTTCCCATTTTCAGTGCTAAAAAATTCACTGATAAAGGGGGACCTTTGTTAGCACTATTATTAGCGCTGATAATTTTTTTTAATAAAATATATTACTAATTTATATAAAATTATTATATTAATATTCAAAAATAATGTTCATTAATATTCATTAAATTAATAAAATTCGTATAAATAATTTTGTTTTTAATAATTCAAATATATATATGATTTTTTTAAAAATATTTATAATATTATAATTAAATAAATATATATTAAAATTAATATAATATTAAAACAATTCTTTAAATAATAAATACTTTTTTCATTTATTTTATTAATTTTATTTATTATATTTATAAATATATTCAAATTCTTATTAAATATATATATATATATGTATTTATAATTATAAAGAATTAAATATACATTTATATAATATATATGTTTCCAACAAATTTGGTCAACAAATATATGGTTGTGTGATTATAATTGACGTACATATAAGTTATATATTCATCATGAATGTTCATTTATACATTACACCCTTATTATTATTCATTTTTTCCGTTTGTGATTACTAAATTTTGGTTATCTCAAGTTTACTAGGTATATGATTCATTCTGGGTATACTCATGAATATATCATGTTCTCAAATTTAATTATAAAATTCAATAAATATATTTGATTAATAAATATATTTATTATATAAATAATTATAAAATTTTAATTATATATTAATACTGTTTAAATATATTTTTTTGTAATTATAATTATAAGTAATTATTATAAAATTATAATAAATATATTTACTTATATTTATAATTATAAATATATATATATATATATATAATTTCTAAAATTACAATAAATACATTTATTATACTTATAAAGTTATAAATATATAAAATTAAATACATATATTTATAAATATTTATATATATTTATAAATATATATACATATTTATAAATATATATAAATATTTATAAATAAATACATGTAGTTATAAATATAATTATAACTAAGTATATATATATATATATATTTAAATAATTAAAACATTATAAAAAAATATGAATTATTTATATTTATATACACATATTTACAAATAAATATAAATAGTTGTAATTATAATCGCATGTAAATATTGATATATTTATATGATTAAAAAATAAAATCAATATATTAATTATATATATTTATAATATTATAAATATATTTTTTATAATTTTATATTTATTTAGAAGTATGTATTTATAATTATAATTATGAATAAATATATATATAATATAGTTTTTAATACAAATAAATTTATATTTATTGATAATTATAATTTTAAATAAATATATATTTATTTAAATAAATATAAAATAAAAAAATATTGGTTACTCTTATAATGTTATAAATATATAATAATGGGGTTTTAAAACCCATTGGATCAGGTACTGTAATAGTACAATAGTGGTATTGTGGCAGTGAAGGCATTGTAGCAACGATGTTGCAGGGGTGGAGCACTATAGTAGTAGTAGTGGCCACTATAGCAATAGTAGATATTGTGCAAGTACTGTAGAAGGAAGATACAATATTAGTATTATTAACAGAATGGGCCTTATGCCAAAAATTTTGGTCCTACAGGCCATGTAATGGGCTACATGCCCACTGGGCCTTCAGGCCAATTATATATGATGTTATAAAGTATGTAGTGGGGTGGGTTATCCCTTGGGAGGTAATCACCTTCCTTTAAGGACAGTGTGTGTGCGGTGTATATGTGTTTAATGTAATTGAACCCCTATGCACCTAATTAATACAATAAATTTGATAAATAAATATAAAAATATATAATTGTAATTATAAATAAATACTTATATATTTAAATAATTATAAAATTACATGAAAAATATTAATTATATATATTTATAAAATTATTAATATAATAAATATTTTTGTTAAAATTTTATAATTATGTATATATATAGTTATAATTATAAATAAATATATATTCGTTTAAATAAAAATAAATTTATAATAAATTTATTTATTATATCAATAATCTTATATATATATATATAATTAATATATAATTATATAGATTTATAAAATTATAAATATAATAAATATATTTGACATACATTAAAATTATTTAAATAAATAAACAAATATTTATTTATTTATTTATAGTTAAAATTTTAAGTAAATATATATTCATTTAAATAATTAGAAAATTATAACAAATATATTTATTATATGTACGAGGAATGTTCAGGATCGAGCATACTCGACCCTAAAACATTTATTCATAATTAAAATCCATGAACAATAAACAATATTGTGATTCAAAAAGAACAATCCAACTCTACCGAAGTAGACCATGGTCCAAGACCCACAAAAGAAGAATAAAAATAAAAACATCCGCTCAAACAGCAAGAGCAGTATGCAAAGCCACACACCCCCTCTTTATCCGAGAAATATCCACATGTTCCGAAAATAAAGAAAAACAAGACGTCAACAGTTTGTCATTGATGAAAACTACATGACCACATTAGCATTTCCCACCACTGGGAAGCAGCACTACCAGGATCCCACACCTTCCACAACCCTTCTCCTGCACACGCCAAACCAACTCTTCATCCTTAGCTGGGTGAAATCCTCACCACGCCACACATTGACCAGTTACAGCACTACCTAGCCTCACCACTCCATTACCTTGTTCATTCCAAATTCCCCATCCACCCTATATCCCAATGCCATAGCCACCACATCAACATCCTCTCCGCATCTCACAAATTTTACACCTACACTCTCCACACTCGATCATTCGTTGTTAGCTACAGCGCCTCACACTATCATCTCCAATCAGAACCTGGATACCTCAATTACCTCCAACTACAATGACCCTCCATTGTCCCAAACATCATCGCTGGCCACACAACGTTCACCAACCAAGGACCGTATCCTGATATAGTCACCTAAATCGCCGATGACCTTGGGCATGTTTGAACTTCTATAGGGAACTCCGAATTCATTATTCCGCAAACATAGCCACCAGCTGTTTGAAATAGCCCTAAGGACAACGCGGCCCGATGTCGTCTCAGCCCACCCTGAGGTCACCCTCATCCTGTTAACAACACACCAAAGACACACACACCACCTCTATGAATTCAACATCACACCGAATCACCAACGAGATGCAATGGGTATGAGACATCTAGCCACAACTCTACCAATATCCCACATGTTAGAATCTCATCGAGTCTTCCACCAACAACCCAAATAACTAGGATCCCATGAAAAAATATCCAAAACAAACTGCTTTATCATGGTGAGGAATTTCATCAGTTAAATCTCCAAGAAAATCACCTTTTTTTCCAAATGTCGTGCCCTAGTAGGAACAAAACATCCTACCGCGGATGTGTTTATTTATAAATAAAACTATAAAAAATTATTTTTATATATTTATTTAAATAATTATAAAATTATAAAAATATATTTTTTATATAGATAATTTTATAAATATATATAAATAATACATTTCTTATAATTTTATAATTATAAACAAAAATTTGTTTATTTATAATATTTATAAATATATTGTATTATAATATTATATTCAATATATATATAAATTTAAATAATTATGTATTAATTTATAATACTTATAAATATATATAATTATATAAATATATTTTTATATATACAAATATAAATAAATAAATATTTATTTATAGTTATAGTTATATAATATATATATATTTATATTTATTATATATATTATGATAAGGACATATAATAAAATAAATAAATTATTAACATTGTATATTTATCAGTGTTATAAAGTCTCTAATAAAAGCATGTTTTATCAATGCATTATATTTGAGCGCTGATAATTCATACTTTTATCAGAATTTTTTTAACTAGCACAGATAAAAGTTTCAATCGATTTTATAAATGAACCCTAATAATCCCCTCATTCCTTTGTACACCTCAAGATCTCGTAGAAGCCAACCCATAGACTGTCAACCCCTCCTCTTCCTCGACCTCATCTCTACTGCCTTCAACCCCTCCTCCACCACATACCCTCCACCACGAATGCTCTTCTACCAGGAACCCTCCTCTGCAGTGAACCCACCTCATTCGCAAACCCACCTCTACCATGACACCTCGTCAACCAAAAACACTCCTCTACCTCGAACAACTTCCGTTATGGACCCACATCTACATCAGAACCTCCTCCACCATGAACCCACATCTGTTTCATGTTGAACACCCCCTTCGTTGTGAGTCCCTCTATGGTCTCTTATTCCTCTATCTCCACAACTTTCCCCTTTGCTGCCACTATTGAAACCTATTGATATTGTGGGTATGCCATTTTTCCCAAATTATTATGAATTCTTATTATATAGATAGATTTTCATTCAATTTGATTTCATGGAATCAATGAATTATCATTCGATAGATGGATCCCAACCCCTAATATGTGGATAAATTTTGGAATTTAATGGGTCAATGGGTATACTGTTTATATTTTTATCAGGGAGATGATGGAGATGATATTCATATTGTTGGGAGTTACATGTTGGTTACAGGGGTGCGACCCTCATGCAAAAAGGGTTGCAGGTGGTTTGAACTCTCCATTGAGGTACATGTCAAAATTATATAGTTAATTCCCATGGTAAATCAGATTTTCTATATTATCATGTTGAGTGTATACTTCTATATTGGGCTGATTGTGTTGATGGTGAGTCAGTGGTGTGGTAGGGTATGACTACAGATTTTAGTCAGCAAAGGATTTGATGCTGGAATCATGCTAGGGTTTGTGAATGGAATCTATTGGGCATGTTTTAGTGTATGTATAATGCCTCTAGGTCTGAGCACATTATGATCCGGTGAGATAGTGAGGGACAAGAAATTGGGGACGAGAGTTTTGGGATGAGTTACCGAAGGACTATATGATTGGGGTTAGAATATATTGTTTGTGGGGATGGTTGTAATCTATGTTTGGTGAGTCATCTTTGGAAAAACAATGTTTGTTTTGGGATTGAGTGGGATTTCATGGAAAAGATGGTATGTTAATTGTTTACAGGAGGATGGTGGGTATACATCCACTTAGGTGGGTTTTAAATAACAAGGATGGGTTTTGATTATGATTGGAAATCTTAATAATGTTATGTCAGGTTTAGTTGGAAAACATGCATGGTGAATTTGAAGAGCATGAGTTCAATGTTCTTTTACTATTTTTTACAAGAAGTGGTGATAATAATGCAATGTTATCAGTGATACGCTGAGTCATATTTTTGGGAAAAAAATAACTATTATTGGTGGTCACGTAATAAAAAAAATTGATTTTTTTTAGATGGACCGAGGAAGGAACCATCTTGGTATTTGCATTTTGATAACGGATATTGGCATGGATTTTCTTTGGTTGAGTTCCCCGTGTTCGATGTTTTTCCTTGGATGTGTTTTAGGCATTTAGGAATAGAAAAATTATATTTTCTATAAATGGTGACAATCGTAGGTTTGGTGATGCATATGTATGACCACCAGTAATTCATGCAGATGAGAAGTATTATTATGGGGAGGTTGAAAGAACATATGTTCACTGGAACTAAAAATTTATGATTTTCAATATTCATTTACTGGATGTGTCAAATGTTTAATAGAGACTCAGAATTACAATTAAATATTTGTAATTACTCAAATATTTGTTTTTAGGTGAGGAGTGAGGATATAGAGATTGATCGAGTGTTCAGATATGTAATAGAGGCTTTAGGATATGTTTCAATAATTTTTATGTTTTCTAAAATGGGGCATGGTTCGGTGTGCATGATTTAATAAGAACCATGAGAAACCTCTATTCTCAAAAGGGTTTCAATTATTTTTGAACTAATAATGGTTTTTTATCGTTATCATATGGTTGAGGACAGAATTTTTGGGGTTCTAGGGGAAACCACATGGGGAAACGGTGGATCTGGGACCAGGCGCAAAGCCTATGAACGATTTTAGAAAAAATGTGTAATCATTAGAATCACCCAACAAATTATCCTTCTTGAATATATTATATAAAATCACCCTTATCTTCTCAATAAATTATATAATAAGAATAAAAATAATCGTATCCCCATAATCCATGATATATGATCACTCGGTCAATGCGTAATAACAATATAAATGTAGATCCCCAACATAATTCTCTCTCATGAATCCAGGATTCCACTATGTCATCTTGATGACCTCTAAATTGACATGGAATTAAAATATATATATATATATATATATATATATTTATACCACACAATGACTATTATTATGTTTAATAATAATTTTTAAGGTCTTGGAATATAATTCACATTAATAGGTTATAATAGTATTCCTCTATAATGAGAACATATATATTCCATTAAAATATTCTTAATTCAAAATATCATATAGTCTAGATAAATCAATCTTACATGACATAGTTAATGGTTGACTATAAGTTGATGGAGTCTCGTATGAAATTGATACATCTATCTTACTAGACATAGATGATGGTTGAATATTGTTAATGAATATGTTGAATTATGTACCAAAATACTATGTTGTGTAGAAATCATTGTTCAACCAAAATCACGTCATAGTGGGCAGTTTGCGAGTGAAATAATTTCTGGAAAAGATGTTGTCGTAATCAATATTATTATTTGGGAGTAGTCCCACCTTTATGTTTTTCATAACAGTTTTTAAGCTTACTAATATGTTGAAACCCAGAAATATATTGTTAGGAATTTGAATCTATTAAGAGATGAAAAATGGATATCAAATACACATAATAAACACTTAATAGGATGGTTTTAGGACCATGTTTAGTGAAGTCAAATGAAAAACATGGTTCTATTTTAAAATGAATTCGATGGATAGATGGAAGACAAAGTGTGTATGTGTTGTCTTACCATGGTTATGTAATTAATGGTTATACATCCTAATAAAATGAGCATGGTAAAGATAGTACCATGAAAACTAGTGGTGTTACACTTGTAGCTCAAGGGATGCATATTTCTAGTACTAAAGATATAAATCCAATTTTTGTGAATATTTCATACTTTGGCATATTCAATAAAAAATGGTAGTTGGACTATACAACATTCGAAGTGTCAATTATTCAATGAATGTGGGTTGATAATAGAAGTATTTTTAAAATAGAAGAATTGGGAATGTTGAATGTTGATTTCAATAAGTAATAATACAAAGACGTATCATTTATAATGGCATCATATAGAGTAAAAGTATTTTATTTTTCAGATAATGCAAACCAAAAGTGGTCAATTGTTCTATTATCGACAAAAAACAATGAAGGGTTAGACAAAAATTAAACTGAGGGGGAACCTTTCATTAGGACATCACAATCATTTCATATTTTTCCCAATGTAGATGATTATTTTTATGTCATTGGAGACCACACTAAAGGGATTTGGATTGTTGATAGAGAGGTCAAATCCCTTAAGCCTTTAAAAAAAGAGAGTTCAAAAATCATAGTATATTTTTTTAATATACATCATGTTTCCTAATTTTATTATACATTTACTATTTCATTTATGTACTCTAAATTTAATGTTAAATAACTTTTATAGATAATGTATTTCACGCATGTCGATGCTCCCAATGCTGAGAAACATTAGGTCTCTCAACCTGATACTACTCGCAGTGTAGAGGAACAAATACCATTTTCATGTGTTGGTTCTCCCAATACTAAGGCATAAGAGGTCTCTCAACCTGTTGTTGCTCGTAGTGCTAAGGAATGACCATCTGAATATGATGGTGCTCTCATTGATAAAGAACAATATGATTCTTAACTTGTTGTTTCTCCCAATGTAGATGTACAATTATCATATGTACATGTTGATGATACCACCCCATATAAACATATTAATGATGTTGATTCTAGGGAAATGGTAGGGAATGAAGGACCATTGATTCAAAAAACAAGGAGCATCATAGTTTTCCAGTGTTAGTAAAAATAATTATGGTGAAATTCAAAGACTTCAAATACGAGGTCATATTGAATGCATGAGGCCAACATATTAACCCCAACAAGACCCTGTTTAGTAGGTACATTATAATCTTCACTATGAAATGTGTGTCGATTGATGTAGATTCATAGAACCATGTTGTGTTTGGGAATAAGAAACTAATGTGAGAAGAGATTATGGTAACTTTATGACATCATTATTTATTTTACAAAATAAAATAAAATAATAAAACATTGACTTACATTTCATCATCCATTGAAATTTTTATTTATAGTATACGAATCTCACAAATAATATGCATTAATGCTTGATGTATGGATTCATAGAGTATTTATCACAATTATAATAGGAAATAATCTTAAATATGATTAAGGAAAAATAAACCCCCACCCACCACTTATCTACAAACACCTGATAACTCAAGAAGTGTGGGATGTGCTTAATGGTCATCATGCCAATGTGTCTTTTCAGGTAAATTGTGGATAGTAATATGTTGTTTTATAATACATGTATTCATCACACTGATTGATAGTTTGATATTTTTGAAACAAAAATTGAGTACTATAAATAAGGAATGAGCATCAAAACCAGCATATACCTACCATAAAGTAAGGATGAGATATATTTCTCTTGAAAAAAATTGGTAAATATTTTATATCTAATTTAACAATTTCATGTGACATGAAACAACATCATAACTATGTTACTCTATTTATAGGAAGATTTATGACCCTATATCCAAATTCACTTCCATCCCATGCCATGTGATATGGAAGGAGGCATGTGTAAATAATGAAGGACTACCAATAGATGAAAACATAAAAAAGTGTGGCTAACATGTGTAAGTCTTACATAATAAAAAATTGTTTTTATTGAAACCGCTATTACATAACGATGATATCTTATTTTACTATATTTTAAATCTAATATTGTCATTATAATAGTAAAATCTTGTACTAGATTAACACATACTATCAGTGGCCTTATAGTGGAATGAATATTATGGTTGCATCCTCGGTGTGGGTTTTGGGATGACACCCTAAACATATTTTCAGGGAAAAACAAAAGGGGATAAATAAGGATAAGTAAAACATAAGGGAGAAATAATATATAACCTTGAATTATAATTCAAATTGTATAATGGGATGTTCAAAACATTTATAGGTGGAGGAAAATAGAAGAAGAGGCTCAAGAATAGCCACCACGTGGATCTCCTGCCCACCCCCACAAGCTATAAGGCAATACATTCCCATAAAAGAGATGTATTGGCTGAGGTAATCAATGATCTAATAAATGTTTCAGTGAAATGTAAATCAAACATACATTAATACCTATTCTATAATATTACTCTATAGGTTAATAATGACTCTGATTTATATCTATCAACACACACCTATTGTGTTATAGTGATGGCTATGTTTTTAAATATCCATAAAATCATGCTACACAACAGACCTCTTTCAACAGTTCATGTCTGAGTGTCGATTAGAATAGACCATGAGCCGATCATTGAGCTACATGTTCCAATTCATGAGGAATATATCCATGCGGTAGAAAAATATATTGGAACATTCATCAAAAGGACAAAACATATTGTAAAAAAATGTCGATAAGGAGGTATCAATATCCAATTTTTTTCTCAAGAAAAACAATTAAAAATAAATTAAAAAAGGTATTAAATAATGAATTTTATTCCAGATGAAAAAATGTAAGAGCATGAAAAAAATGACTAACTCAAAACCATATAAAGTATTGAACAACTGAATAAAAGGATATACCAATAGCACCATTACCACCATTGTTCTATATATGCATTTACTATCATTGATGGTTCATGTGAATAGAAAGTTAAAAGATGGCCATAATCACATAGTTTATTTTGAAGAAAATATGTATAGATAAAATGATCCTGACCTCATTGGTGTTGAGAGTGAAAGTGACATCCTTGACTATGATTGGCTAGGAATCTTAGTTGTAAATTTATAAATGAGGAATGTTTTAATGATTTTATTTTCTAAAATATGATATACTATGTTAATTATGACTAAATACATTTCAAATTTTTGGCAGGAATATATATGAAAAACATTGAAGGTATTTTCCTAGGAAAAACAATTGGACCCATTAATCATCACATCACCTCTAGTGAACATCCAATAATAGATACCATAAAAATGAATGAAATAATGGAAGGTTTTGATAAACTTATTTAAAAGAAAAAAAATAGTTGATAGGATCTATTTAATACCAAATATATAGGGGTAAAACTGGACACTATAATATTATCAAATACATTTTAATTTCAGTCATTAATTATACGTTTTTGTATTTTTATGCAGTATTTGATGCTCAGTGCAGTAAATTTATATACTCCAAAAAAAATTACTTGTTTCAATGCATGGATATCCAATAAATTATCCACACATGATGACATTTTCATGTTTTTAATATACTATATCCAAATTTTTATAACAAAATATAATGTTTTATAATTTATATTATCTTTTAATGAGGATTCAGTTATGATAGGTTGATGCATCAATATCGTGAAAAATAAGGAATGACATAAAGTAATAAGTATAAGAAAGAATACATACTATATGATTGGACAAGTATCAAGGTATATATAATAATATTTCTCTATCCAAACACATCTCACAACAAATTACTTATTATCATAAATTTTTCTACAGTGTCCAAAACAACCCAATGGAGAAGATTATGGTTATTGTGTTTGTACATTTATGAGAGAGATCATATTCCAGGAACAAACTAGCATATCTAAATAGATATTTTTGAATATAATTATTATTTCTTTAAAAATATTTATTAATACTTTGTGTATTTATATTTTATCAGTAGTATTACGACTGTCGAAAAGAATCAAATTCACAAGATGATGTAGATCTTCTCAGAAACGAATGGAAAAGAAACCTAATATAAGAATGTGCACATATAAAATTAATATGTGACTTCCATAGAAGTTTTTTATTGTTTTATATTTATGTTTAATTTGATTCTTTTTTCTATTATTCATAAATTAATTGTTTTCTAATATAGGCAGATTATTTTCTTTGATTAAGGAATGTTTTTTCAAAAATAATCATGATTATGTGAGATTTGACTTCGGGGATAATAATCAAAATAAAATGAGAAGTTAATTTTTTTCAATAGACTATTTTTTACCTCATAATATTATATGCTCTCTACTACATTAACATAATCTAAATTAAATGTTTGACTACTGAATAAAATAATTTCTTCCACATACTTATTCTACATCAAAACCACAATATCCTTGCATTGTCAACATTTATCAATTTCCATTAATGGAAATGGAAGGAACATGATTTAAATTGATAAATCACAATAATGAAATGACATCCTTTTGAAAAATGATGCAAATGGAAAGCATAGTAACACACGATGTGGCTGGTATGACTCAAATAAAGAATTTTTGTGTAATTAATTAATTTATTCATCATTTACATATTATTTATAATTTAATTATCTTACCATTTTTATCTAATACATATTTATTTTTTTATAAAAATCTTTTGGAATGTTATATTTTCCATTCACCAATCTGCAATAAGCCAAAACAGAGAGAATAAGATCCTTTCATGTAAAAGAAAAAACCCCATGTTGCATGAAATGTGAATTGAATCATAAGAATGAAACTACCATGCATTGATACGTGACCCATAAATATGATTTACGACATGAAGTGTATGAATTACAAATGTTAATATCACCTTATAACATCTTTATAATCATGTTATCCTTATATGATAATTTATTTCACCCTTATTTATAATTATTGAGCATCTATGATCACCCATTCTAATGAATTATATCATAAAGTTATTAAGAATGATTTTAGAAATTATATGTATAAGAATTTTTCTAGGTAAGATTAACATAATGAGAGACTCTTATGAAATTTTTCATTATGTTTACATGTTTCCAATTTCCCTAGACCTAAACTATTATGGCATTGATCATTATGTTATATAAGGAATTCTAATCTAATAAGATGTGATATATTTGTTTGAAATGTCTAGGTCAATATAGATGATATCATAGCAATAGACCTACTCAAAACCGAACAAAAAGAATAGGTGACCAATATCAATCAATGTGTCTCTTATTATTTTAAATTGACATTAATTTTAGTATAAAGAACAAGTGACATAATGAAAACCAATCAAATGAATTATTTTTGTTTTGATACGTTTGGAAAATGATCCATAATTAATTTTTTATGTGTAAGAATCAACATTACCTCAATTTAATGCATGGTGTGGCTGTTATGAATTTAATTATGTATTCTTATATTAAATAGACATTAAATATACCAAGAAAATGTGATATACTAAAAACAAAGAAAACACATTTGGATTGTTTTTATAGTATTGGAAAATTTTCCATGAGTTATTTTAGACATGTAGGAATAAAACACACCTCAATATGACGAATGGTATGAACTCTATGACTAAAAATGCATGTTTCCATTTTAAAATGACATTTTGGTAAAAATATACAACTGGAAAACTGAAAATCAGGTAAACACATTTGAATTTGTTTCATACTTTTGGAAAATGATCGATGGGTTATTTTTTACCTATAAGAATCAACCTCATCTCAATATAATGCATTGTGTGATCAATATAACATCAAATTTATCTTTTTACATAAAATATACATTAATTTAAGTAAAAAAGAAATTGTTACATACTGAAAACCAAGTAAACATATTCATATTACATTGAGACATTAGGAAAAAAATCCACAAATCATTTTAGACCTATAGGAATTAATAACACCTCAATTTAACACTGGGTGTAACTGGTATGACTAAAAGTGTTTGTTATCAGAATAAAATTGATATTTTAGTTCAAAACACTTCACTAACTGAAAACCATAAAAATTAATTACGATTTTCTTGATGATTTATAAAGACGATACTTTTGTCCATTGTGATATATATAAATCATTCACATGTAAAACGGATGCATGATTCAACTGGTATGATACACAATCCATGTTTCCAGTCTGAAATGATATTTTAGTAAAAAAAACCACTAGCTTACAAAAAACTGAGAAAATGCGTTCAATTTTTTTTGATACATTTGGAAAATGATATATATATAATTTTTGACATGTACAAATCATACGCACCAGAATAATTTTCACACTTTGGCCGGCATCACTCAAATTGTCTCTTTTTATTTAAAATTGACATTAATTTATGTAAAAACAACAAGTGACATATTGTAAACTGAAAAAACGCCGTCAGATTTTTTTTTATATTTTTTAAAAATAATATATATATAAGTAATTTTGATATTTAGGAATCAGTAGTACCACAATATGACACAAGGTGTGGCTGGTATCACTCAACCTATCTCTTTATATTTAAAATTGATATTAATTTAAGTAAAAACAACAAGTGACGTATTTAAAAATAAGAAAATGCATTTGGATTATTTTAATACATTAATAAAATGATCCATGAGTTATTTTGTGACATTTTAGAATCAACACCACCCTAATCTGATGCACGGTGTGACCGGTATGAATAAAAGTGTCTGTTATCAGTTTAAAATTAATATTATGGTTCAAAATGTGTCATTCACTAAAAATGAAGATAATGAATTACAATCAACTTGACAATTTAGGATAATGATTCATATGTCATTTAAGATGTTCATGAAGTAGTATCATGTCAAACAGATGCATGATACGACTAGTATGATCCATAATGTGTGTTTCTAGATTGAAATGATATTTTAGAAGAAAAAAACAAAATTGGCATACTAAAAACCATGTAAACCTATTTGTATTTTTTATACTCTAATAAAATATTTCATAAGTCATTTGTGATGTGTAAGAATCATCCTCACCTCAATACGATGCATGGTGTGGCTGGTATAAATCCAAATGTTCTAATATTTAAAATTAACATTCATTTTAGTAAAAAAAATGACATACTTAAAACAAAGAAAATACTTTTGGATTGTTTTGATAGTTTAGGACAATGATTCACAATTCATTTGTGACATGTAATAATAAACCCTACCTCAATAGGATGCATGGTGTGATCAGTAGAACCAAAAATGTGTTTTTTATTAAATATTTACATTTTATTAATGTATTCATTTATATTAATGTTTTAATTTTTTATTTAATTATAGTATTACTATCATAATATTTGATTTCTTGTATAAGAATAATCTTTTTCTAAAGTTGAGTTGATTTTTTCAGAAACTGAAACCATGGTCAGACCTTTTTAGAGGGTATGAAATGTGCCAAAAGATAAAACATTACTCTTTTTAATTGTCTGATGGATAATTTTATATTTAATTTTATGAAACATTATTTGAAATGTATATAGAAGTGCTTTTTTACTATATACCATGGGTGAAAATTTTTTTATACATGGTGTCTCATTAAATTTATATAATGTCGTTCAAAATTCTAGGGTTTTCAGGTTTTTAATGTGTGTGATGTTTTATTAACTGCACATTACAGCCAGCTAAGGCATTATCAGTGATAAAAAATTTGCTGTTAAAAGCTATTTTGCACGGTATTAATGTTTATATGTGTAGTAGTGTGGGGGGGTTTCAAGAATGCAAAAAAATTGATAAAAACTTTTATTTGGGTATGTATTCCCTTTTACACATAATTACACATTGACAATATGTAGATCATCATTTATTAAAATAAACATTACAAATAGATAATTTAAAAATTAATTAAATAAATAGATAGTAGACACGCATTGATCGATTAATGCATCATGATCATTTGATACAGATTAAGATCGTGTTTATTAATTAAATGAATAAATAAAAAATTAAATTTGCAGTAAATTATTTTTGAGGGGGATTTTATTGAATTAAAAATTAAAACTAATTTTTAATTCAAAATTTACATCATTCAGTCCCATTAATAAATTTAATTATATTTCATAATTTAGTTTATATTTAACTAGTACTTATTAAAATATTTATTTTTTAAAAATTTTATTCCCTAATGTAAAATTAGTTTTGAAGTATATAGATTTATATATATATATATTACATATTAGAACCGGTTACAGAATATCATTCTGTTTGGGGGGTAATTTTAAATAGATGGGTTTTGATTATTTTTTTCAAAATGGGATAGGATTAGAACATGTTTTAAAAATGAGTCTAAAGATACGTGAACAGAAATCTTGTATCATTGGCATGGTGAAAGATTCGTTAACCCTGTTCATGCATCCTTCATCAACATCAAGAAGGATGCCTGAACTTTGTTCATGCATCGCACATAAACTTTTAATTTTTTAAATTTTTTGCACTATTTTTGTATTATTAAATTTTTTACTTTTATTGATTTTGTTTTGTTTCGTTATATATATATATATTTAACAAATAATTTCTATAAAATTTATCTGCTATTTAATATGGAGGAGTACCGCCATTACTATCACGACCCATTCCCCGGGGCCTGTATCGTGACTACCCCATTCCCACCATCCATAGGCCAGGGGATGGGGACTAGCACCAAAGGCGTAAATCCCTAAACAGGGAAGGCATTGCCTTTATAAACTGAAACACACACATCAGAGAATGTAACATGAAGTAAAACACTATGTAAACTATGTAAAAAATTGTGTGATAAAAGAAAAGGGGGCCATAAATACCAGACAAATAGTAATGTACAAGGAAATGGAAAAGTAAAACTGAAAGCAGGTAAAGCAGCTACTGGGTCATCCTCTGGGATTCCTACCTAAAGGGTAGGTACAGTTGGCCTCCTCTCCACTCCACGTCCATATGTCCTCTCCGTCCACCGTCACTCCGAGTGGTCCACCTCCGGGTATCGTACAGTCCTGCTACTCTCTGGCCTCACTTAGCATTGTCTGTTGTCTACAACCAACACAAAGAGGTGTGGGCATATCCTGTTAATGGGTGATTATAAAGATAGTCAATAGGGACCCTGATACCCTCATTGTCTCACAATATCCAACAAGGATAACCACAAAGTAATGAATCAACAAATAATCCTTACATAGGTATATGACCATACATATACCTAAGTCACTATTAACCCATCACAATCATGAGTTAATACAAAATTCAAAGACTCACCTCAAACATGGATTTTATTCTAGGGTAGTATCAAGAAACATCTCCAGTCACACTTTCAAAACCTCGGTTGATGGTGTACTCCTCCTCTATTGAGTATAGTGGGCATGCCGCATCACACATAGGCTCTTACCACTTTCCTGGGTTACTGTGGTACTCTTCCTGTCGAGTATCGTGGATTTTCTATGCTCAAACTAAGGAACTCTCCACTGTGGGTGTGCTGCGCTCACACAGAGGTGGTCCCCCTCTCATCCTGCTGAGTTACTTCTCCTCTATTGAGTACCACGGGTCTACTGCGTCACATAGAGGCGCTCCCCACTGTGGGACTCCCACGTCACATAGAGTCTCTTCCCACTGGGCTTTTCAAAACAGTCCGAGTCGAAAGGTCAGCAGTCGTCAGGTCTCAACCAGCTACTAGTTCTCCGTACTCCGCTCTCTTGTCTCCGGGCGGATCCACTCTACAAGCTACTGGTTGATACTCCAACTTTCACAATGTCCCAAGTAAAATTATCTCAATGGATCTCCTCATCATAGGGGTCTCAACGCAATAGATGGACCGTCAATCAAACGCCTTGTCTGTGAGTTGTTGGCATTTTCATTCCTGGGGCTCGGTAGGTTTTTAGGGTCAACCAACCTGACAATATCCCAAATGTGTCCAAACCTCATGTGGGGTATTCCAAAATTACCATCCTGTTCTAAGATTTCTGTCGCTGCAGACGGTTCGTCGTTTGGAGACCCGTAGCACAATATACGAGCAAAAAGGTGTATTCAGGTAATCGGGTTCAGACTGGGGTCTGACATGGTCTACGGGTCTGACCCAATCCGTGACTCTGACCTGGATTTGAAGGGGGTGTCCCGACCTGAGGGGCTGGCCTGGACCAAGACGGATGCCCAACCCAAGGGGATGACCTTTCCCAAAGGCGGCCCGACCCAAGGGGGTGGCCCGGCCCGAAGGCGGCTCAGTTGGCATGTTGGCACGGTCGGCCTGGAGGCCTGGTCGGCCTGGCGGCTTGGTCGGCCTCCCAACTCAGCGGCTCAGCGGGGGTCCGACTTAGCCGCGGCAAGGGGGAAAACTTCTGCCCCTGGTTCCCGAATGGCTTTACCATCTGTGAGGGATCCCAAACTGGCGCCAGGTAGTGCCGGTCCCGGTCACAGTGGGACCCTTCGGGTCCTGCCTATAGTGCACACCAGCGGCCGGCTCTACCGGCGTCCCTCCTCTGTCTACTGCGGCCTTTGCCCAGAGTTATTTTCTGGCTTGACACGACGGCGTCGCGCCCAGCCCATCCGACTTCAGTGTCATGCATGGCCACGGCTCCCTAATCTGGCACGGTGTGATGGCACCACACCCCTCTGGCACCACCACAACATTCCTGGTCGCGGCACGGTTCGTCGCACCCCTCCGGAAGCCTGGTGGCCCATGCGCCACCATCTTTTTCCATGACCGGTTCATTGTTGGTCGTTGCATGTACCTCCGCGGCCCGTTCCTCCACTACGATCCTCTCTTCTGGCGGCGTCGTTGCGTTGTTGCCGTCGTCAACAAACAAGAACAGTCAAAGGGGGAGGTTCGGGACGTGTTCGTACGTTCTGATCCCTCCTCTTTTTGGTGTTATCATTTGGAAACTTTCAAACCATAAATTGTACGATGAAGATTGGGAATAAAAAAAACTCAAATCCCCCTACCTCGTATGAAGATGATTGTTAATTAAGTCACAGGAAGGCGTCGTCTTTTCGTCAACGTCGGAATAGGAAGAGTTCGAAAAAAATGAGTCGAATATGACATCGTCGGCATTCTTCATGGGTGGTGGGTGCATCCACTTCTTGCCTCAGATGAAGAGGGGTAGATGTCCGTCGTTTTTCATTGGTGGAAGAGATGATCTTCGTTGGGAGAATTTGTTCCTCCAATTTCATCCATGTTCTTCCTCCTCTCTCAAAGGTTCCACCAAAATAATAGCCAACCAAAAATAATGGGTTATAATAACCCATTTTTTAATTTTTTGGCCAAAGAATTCAAAATAATGAAAATGGGTTTTAATTATTTAATTGAAGGAGATAAATTATTTAATAGAGGTGGTTGGAACTTTAATGAGGGGAGTTCAAGTGTCATCCGCCACTTATGGGGAGTTCATGGTGGATTAAATTTTGTGTGGGCCCCATTTAATAATATCCTCCCAAGAGAGGATATGTGCAGGTCTGACCCACCACCATAACCTCTCATTCGAGGTTATGGTGTGGCGGCCCCCACCACTAACCTCCCCTTGGAGATTTTAACCACCACAAAATAAAAACAAGTTAACTCTTTTTTTATTTAACTTAACTTAAAACCCCCAAAATATTACTTCCATTCTCGATAGAACACAACTGTGGTGAAGGTATCATTAAGCAATCGTCGATGTTTTGAGTTCAATGGTGCCCTAAAATTTCAATTCTGTGCACCAGTTCAAAATATATAAAATCCCACACATATGTTTACTGAACGTACCTGAAAACAAAAATCAGAAATTGATTCCGGGCATACCAAGCCTCGGAATCAAGCACCGTAAATTTTCACAAACTCGTAAGATCCCCATGAATTTAAGAAAAAATATTTCCACGGAATTTCTAGGTCTTTACATTCTCCCCACCTTAGGACTTTACATCCCCATAAGCTATTACTCGAGCTAAGGAAACAAATGGGGGTACTGAGCACGCATATGAGCCTCCCTCTTCTATGTGCTCTGTTAGAGGTTCTCGTGCTGCCAGTGAACGCGCACCAGATGTATCGACTGTCCACGTAGGACCCGCTCTTATCGATCCTCAATCTCTACGGGAACCTCTGTGTATGTCACCCCATCATCGATGACAGCTCCCCGTGTTCGATGATGTGGGATAGGTCGTATAGGTATCTCATCATCTGAGATATGTGGAAGACGATGTGCACCCTGATGCAAATGAGGTGGAAGATCCAGGCATTATGCCACCTCGCCGACTATGCTAAGGACCTATAATGGTCCGATGAAATACTGAGATAACTTTCCACCTCGTCCAAATCTTCGTAGACATCGTCGAGGTGAGTGTTGTAGAAATATGTGGTCGCCATCCTCATACTCCAAAGGTCTTTGTCTCTTATCAGCATACGAATTCTACCTAATCTGTGCAGTCTTCATCCTCTCCTGGATGATCTGCTCCTTCTTTGTGGTATCCCATACCATCTCTGGTCCCATTAGTGCTGACTCCCCTAGTTTGTCCAACACAGTGGAAATCTTCAAGGTCGACCATACAAGGCCTCAAAAAGTTCAATACCAATGGTGGAGTGATAGCTGTTGTTTTAGGCAAACTCCACCAATGGAAAATGTTCTTACCATCTATGACCAAAGTCTAGGACATCTGAACGGAGCATGTCCTTGATGGTCTGAATGGTCCGCTCATTCTGACCATCTGTCCGAGTGTGGAAGGCGGTGCTCAAGCGAATCTATGTCCCGAAAACATCCTAAAACCCCTTCCGTAGTCGGGAAGTAAACCATGTGTCATGGTCAGAGACAATAGAATAAGGAATTCCATGAAAACACATAATCTCCTGCACATAGAGGCATCCCAAGCTCTCTTCTGAGCCCTGATCTCTGATCGGTAGGAAGTGGGACGACATGGTGATTTGGTCGATGATCACCCAAATTGAATCACGACTCCGGGATGTACGTGGAAGACCCATCATAAATTCCATGGATATCACATCCCACTTCCACTCTGGGACCTCTAAGGACTGAACCAAGCCTGCTGGTACCTCGGGCTCCGCCTTCACTTTCTTACAAGTGAGGCATTGTGAGAAAAACTTAGCTACTGCCTTCTTCATACCTAGCCACAAGTGCTGTCATCTGAGGTCATGATACATATTCTCCACTCTTGTATGTACCCTTAAAGGCGAAGTGTGGAACTCCCTCAAAACTTCCTCCTGAAGTGCTATTAGTTCCATAGTATGTCCTCTGAAGAGGATGACGTACTCCCCACCTTCAGAAAATCCATCTGGTTCATGTCCTATGGATAACTGAACACGTCGTGTCTCACAGTCACCATCTCTACGTTGCGCCTCCCCGACTAGCTAAAGTAGTGGGGGAGTGACTGTATGATACTGTAGATAGGCTGCTCCATCTCTATCCAAAAAGGATATCTGCAAAGTAGCTAGTTGTTCTGTCGCCTCTCCTAGCAGCTGAATACCATTCCTCCTACTGAGCGCATCCACAACAACATTCCCCTTCCCATGAGTATATACTATCTCAAAGTCATAAACATAGAGGAAATCAAGCCAACATCGATGTCTTATTTTCAAGTCCACCTGAAAAAAGATATTCCTAAGACTCTTGTGATCGGAGTAGACCGTGAAACGCTCACCCATCAGATAGTGTCACCACATCATCAAGGCGAAGACCACTACTGCTAAATCCAGGTAATGGGTAGCATAGTTCTACTCGTGCTATCTCAGCTACCGAGAACCATATGTGATCACTACTCACCCATGCATCAGAACACACCCATATATTGTCTCGGATGCGTCGCAGTAGACTCGGTACCCTACACCTTCCTCTGGAAGTCTCAAGATAGGGGCACTAGTCAGCCTATTTCTCAGCTCCAATAAACATTGTTGTCATCTCTCCTTCCATATGAAGGGTTTCCCCTTCTTTGTCAAGGATGATAGTGGTTCCACAACTCTGGTGAAGTTTGGAACGAACCTTTGGTAGTATCCATACAAAGTATACATCCCCCCCTTTGGGGGCGGGGTCATCCTGGAATAATCTTTTTGAAAAGATGTCCCCATGCTCTATGGGTGTCTCAAAAAGGTAGAGAGCTCTATAAATCGCCTCTATCCAGTCCTCTGCTACCTGGGAATCTGTCTCACCTCATAACTTTGGAGGCCTCTGCCGCTGGAACTCGTGCAACACACTCAGTCGGCATGCACTGTCTGCCACTGCGACTGGTGGCACTTTCTACCCAATGGGTTGTAGTATTGATAGTACACCACTCGAAGGTGCTAACATATTAAGAGGGATCTACACCAGAGCCTCGTCGCTCGGTGTTCTGTCATCGAGTAGTCTCTCAGAACTCTAACTAGGAGTCTGCGTAGTGGCAACCTGAACAGATGAAACATGGTCAAAATTTATATCTGGTGAGATGACCTAGTTGATATTAAATAAAGAAAACATTTGAAAACACACACGGAATTAGTGTTTTCGTGCACTAATTCAAAGATCATTAGTCAGGTTCCTGGTGTATGGATACGTCGGAAGCCGCACCAACACTGGAATCCCTAAACTAAGAACCACACTTAGTACCCTTAACATTATTTCTCAATGTTTTTCCTTGTCATAGGGGTATCAATGCAGCAGACGGTGCGTCAATCGGACGCCCAATCTGTGAGTTATTGGACTTTCTGTTCGAGGGGCCCGGTTGGTTTTTAGGTTCAAACCAACCCGACCGTATCCCAACTGTGTCCAAACCTCATTTGATGTATGAAAAAATAACAATGTTATTCTAATATTTCCATCTCCATAGACGGTTCATCGTTCGGACACCCGTAGGCCAAGATACGGGTGAAATGGTGTATTCGGGTAATCGGGTTCGGACTGGGGTCTGACCCGGTCCGTGGGTCCGACCCTGTCCGCGAGCCCAGCCATTCCCTGAAGGGTGTGGCCTGACCTGAGGGGGTAACCTGGCCCGAAATGGAGGCCCGACCTGAGAGGTTGTCCCAGCCAAAAGATAGCCTGACCTGAGGGGGTCGCCCGACCCGAAGGCGGCCCGGTCGGCCTGGTGGCCTGATCGGCTTGGTGACCGGGCGGCCTGGCAGGTGTCTGCCTTAGCCGCTGCCAAGGGGAAAACACATGCCCCCTAACTTTTTATCGGCTTTTCCATTTGGGAAGGATCCCAAACCGGGGCCAGGTGGCGCCGGTCCAAGTCACCGCAGGACCGTTCGGATCCCACTTGTAGCGCGCACAGGCGGTCGGCTCAGCCAGCCATCGTCTTCTGTCCGCCGCGGCCTTTGGTCGCGGTTCTTCTTCGGTGCGGTGCAACGACACCGCACCCATCCCCTCATACCACTACAGCTTGCATGGTCACGGATACCAGTTCTAGAGAGGTGGGACGACACCGTGCCCCTCCGGCACCGTCGTGGCCTGCCTGGCTGCGGCACGGTTCTCTGCACGGTGTGATGGCGCCACGCCACTCTAGCGGCACAGCGGCCCTTGCGCCGCCGGAATTTTCCATGGTCGGTTCATTTCTGGTCGCCGCATGTACCATCGCGGCCTGTCGGTCGTGGCCCATTCCTCCACTGCGATCCTCTCTTCTGACGTCACCGTTTTGATGCCATCGTCGTCAACAAACGGTAACAATCAAAGGGGGAGGGTGGGGTCGTGTTCGTGTGGTCCGAGACCTCCACGTTATGGCATTATCTTTTGGAAATTCTCAAACCATAAATTGTAAGACAAATATTGGGAATAAAAACCAACTCAAATCCCCCTCTCTCGTATGACGATGATCATTGATGATGTCACAGGAAGGTGGCATTGTTTCATCAATGTTGAAAGAGGAAGAGTTCGGAAATGACGAGTCGAATATGATGTCGTTGAAATTCTTTGTGGGAGGTGGGTGCTTCCACTTCTTGCCCCGATTGAATATGGAGAGATGTTCGTCGTTCTTTGTTGGCGGAAGAGGCGTTCTTCGTTGGGATAGTTTGTTCCTCCATGTTCTTCCATGTTCTTCCTCCTCTCTCAAACGTTCCACCTAAAGAATAGCCAACCAAAAATAATGGGTTACGATAACCCATTATTTAATTTGTTGGAAAAATAATGCAAAATAATTCAAATGGGTTTTAATTAAATAACAGAAGGAGCTAAATTAATTAATAGAGGGAGGTTGTCACTTTAATGAGGGGAGTTCAAGAGTCTTCCCACAATTAGGGGGAGTTCAAGGTGGTTTAAAGTTTGTGTTGGCCCCACCTAATAATATCCTCCCAAGGGAGTTTATGTGTTGGTGGGCCCCACAACCATGTCCTATTATGGGGGGTTATGGTGTGGTGGACCCCAACACTAACCTCCCCTTGGAGATATTAACCACCATAAAATAATAATAAGTTAACTCTTATTTTTAATTAACTTAACTAAGAACCCCCAAAATCAAACTTCCATTCTCTATAGAACGCAACTGCTATGAAGGTCTCACAGAGAAATCACAATCGCTGTGAGTTCAATGGTGCCCTCGAATTTCAATTGTGAGCACCGGTTCAAAATATATAAAATCTCACTCCTACGTTTACTGAACGTACCCGAACAAAACTTCAGAAATTGATTCCGGGCACACCGGGCCTCGGAATCAAGCACCGTAAATTTTCATGGACTCGTAAAAATCCCATGAATTTAAGAAAAAGAATTCCACAGAATTTTCGGGTCTTTACAATTACAACAGGTTGGATTCTGACAGAAACTGTCACATAGGGCTCCCTTTTATAAGAGGGAAAGCCCTGAAAATAATTCTTCATTTCCAAAGTGGGATTCTGGTTTGCCCTTTCTAGTGCAGAATATTCTGCATTTCTTATGTGAGATTCTATTTCAAGTACGTGGATTTGAAATACTATAAAATATTAACAATAAGACCAATATAAAAGAAACATAAAACGTTGATTAATCATATAAGAAATAGCTGAAAATAAAATGAATTTCAACAAAAATATTGTTGAATAATAATTTTCAAGCATTCAAAACCACCAACTTGATACTTAATTTTTTTTTCATGTATGGTTCTTTTTAAAGCCAATAAAATAATACCTATAATAAAAATATATATGAAAATTAAAACATGGATTAAACATATAATAAATAGTCAAAAATAAAATGAAATTCGTGAAAAATATTGATGAAAATTATTTTAGAAGATTTCAATGCCACCAACATGAAACTTAAAAAAGCTTCAAGAATGTTAGTTTGGAAGCCTCTAAAATATATACAATAAGACAAATAAATATAGAAATTAATACATGGATTAAATATATAATAAATTTTTAATAATAAATTATTTAATTAGTAATATAATTATTAATTATATAATTATTACTTAATTAGTAATATCATTATTAATTATATAACAATTATTTATTAATATGATTATTAATTATATAATAATTAACTAGTAATATATTTATTAATTATTTAATAATTCATTAGTTAATTAATAAATTATTAATATAATAAACCATTATAATTATTCATTATAATTATTATTTATTAAATATTAATAGGTAATTATATATTACAGAATTAGTGAATTAGTAAATTAAATATATATTTTATAATTATTAATTAGTTAATTTATAACATTGTTTTTAATTATAATTATTAATAATTAATTATATAATTCACAATTATATTACTAATTAACTAATTAATTATTATATAATTAATAATTAATAATTATAATTAATAATTATATTACTAATTAAGTAAATAGATATATAATTAATTATTAATAATTAATATTTATATTTGTAATTAACTAATTAATTATGATATAATTAATAGTTACTAATTATAACTAATAAATATATTAATAATTATAATTAATAAATTTACTACCTATTATAATTAATAATTATATTTTTAATTATAATTAATAATTATATTACTAATTAACTAATTAATTATTATATAATTAATAATTATATTTCTAAATAACAAATTAATTATTATAAAATTAATAATTAATAATTGAAAATTATAAATAATAATAATAGTTTATAATCATATTACTGATAATAATTAATAATGATATTACTACTTAACTAAATAATTATTATATATTTAATATTTATATTACTAATTAACTAACTAATTATTATAATATTAATAATTAACCATTAAAAATTAATTATTATTATTAATAATTATATTACTAATTAATTAATTATTTTTTTATAATTAATAATTACATTACAAATTAAATAATTATTTATCATATTATAAATAAAAAAATTATAATTAATAAGTATATTACTAATTAAGTAATTAATTATTATATAATAAATAATAAATAATTATAATGAATAAATATATAACTAATTAACTCTATACTTATTATATAATGAATAATTAATAATTTTTAATTAATAATTAATAAAGAATAATTATAATTATTAACAATATTACTAATTAAATAATTAGTTCTCAATCAATAATTATATCACCAATTAACTAATTTATTATTATATAAATATATTACTAATAAACTAATTAATTATGGTAGATTAGAAATTAATAGTTAATAAATATTAATTATTAACTATTTTATAATTATATAATTAATAATAATATAATTAATAATTGTATTACTTATTAACAACTTATTTATTAACATTTTCTTAAATGTTTAATTCATATTTAAAGTTTCATTTATATTGGTTTTATATTTTGTGTTTTATATTCATTCAAAGCCACGTACATGAAACATTTTTATGTTTCAAGTTGGTGGTTTTGATTGTTTATAAATAATTTTTAATCAACATTTTTTACAAAATTCTATTCCATTTTTAATATTTATTTTATGATTAATACATGTTTTAATTTTCATTTATATTGCTTTTATAGTTAGTATTTCATAGTCATTCAATGACGCGTACTTTATTCATTTTTCGGTTTCTAGTTAGTGGTATTAAAATTTTACAAATTAGTATTCATCAACATTTTTTACGAAATTATTTTTATCTTCAACTATTTTTTATATGTTTAATCCATGTATTTTTTATTTTATATTCCTCTTATTGTTAGTATTTTATTGCCTTTCAAAGCCATGTACTTGAAAATTAATCTCACATTGGAAATGTAGAATATTATCCACAGGAAAGGGCGAACTTGAATCTCACATCAGAAATGCAGAATAATTTTCAGGGCAAGCACTCTAAAAAATGAGCCATGGGAGAAAATTTCTATCAGAATCCAGTGTAATGTAATGACAGTACTGCTAGATATTATATAACATATGATTTCTACTGAAAAATGTTGTTATATATATATATATATATTTATTTAAACACAACCAAACAAAATAAAAATTATAAAAATAGAAAATAATTAAAAATTTAAAAAATTCAATAGGATTATCATCATTAGACCCATTTTAAAAAATAGTTCTCACCCTATCGCATTTTAAAAAATTATTTATTTCATAAACCAGTTTTTAAAAATTAATAGGGGCGATACCCTTTGGCCAGGAAATGGCTACAACCCCCTATCACGTTCAATATGTGTCTCCAGTGCCCCATGTCCCCGTCCCACTCTTGTGGCATAGATACTCCCACGTGAATCGGCCTCTATGAAATCAATACACCCCTTCATTGAATATCGGCACCTCTACCCCACAGTCATATGGAAGCCTCGCCGATCAACCCCCTTCACTGACTGAGCCCAGATCACAGCCACCCTCACCCAGCCACCACAGATGAGTTCCACCACCCCTCCATCACTAACTCATTAGTCTCCATGCCAGTGAAAACAAGTTATATGAGCCTCATCCTATGCCTGGATACCACCAGTCATTTCCTCTTCTCCCTCCTGTGGCCATCGTTGTTCACCGTCACCATCAAATGCTACTCCTCTCAGACGATTTGTGGGCCCTCATCCAACCCCACGCTCACTCAAACCACTGACTGTCACCACAATTAGTGGCCTCTATTCCTCAGCATTTCATCTATATAGATAGCCTCTACATCCCACCTATCCATATCCCAATTATTTGAGCCTCCATAATCCCCAACATTCCACTAGATCTATCCTGGTCTGGGACCCCATCCACCAGTAAACCCCTATCGACCCATAAATTTTTACGTAATGTTTTTAAATCCTAACGACATTGGATATAAAAAGAATAATATATATTTTTTGGTAATAATTCATACTCTTGGTGGAATTATTCCATAAAATACATTAATGTTCTGACCTCAAAATTCTGATAGGTGTATGGAATCACCAATAAAATACCTTCATTGAAAACATTGAGTAAAAATTACATATATTTATATAAATTTTTTTTTGGAAAATAATAACCAAAAAAATAATTTGAATATATATTTTAAAATAACGGATGGCTTGTGGCCAACTGTCAGGTGTCAGATTGGAATGTCAACTAGGGTGTTGGGGTAAAAATGAAACTTTCTCCAAAATTAACACTAACACAAAACTAGGCTTGGGAAGTGCCTCATTTTATCACTACTAATCAGAAAGCATTCATTATGGGGAAAAATTTATTAGCACTCGTAATAGTTTTTAATAATAATTTATATAAAATTATTATATATATATGCAAAAAATAATGTATATTTGTATACATTAAATAAAAACAAATGTTAATATTTAATATATATTTTTTAATAAATCACAAATATATAATAAATTTCATTAAAAATAAATATATTTAATATATTTACCTATTTATAATTATATATTTATAATCATATATTTAAAATAATATATATATATATATATATATATACTTTTTAAATATATATATTTATAATTATACATAAATAATTATAAAATTAAAATATTTTATTATATGATAAATATATTTATAATTATATATAAATAACTTTTAAATATATTTATTTATAATGAAATATATTTATAATTGTCCCCGAAGTCGTGATTGGTTTCCCCATTGATCGGTTGCATGAGTGAAATAGTGGCATTGTCTTAGATGTGATGGTGGAGGGTGGTTCAGTCATGTGTTGTCAGCCAGCAACCTCAAGCGCTGTGGGTTCATGTTGCACTCAAGTGCCATTGTGTGCTCGCTACTCGAGGTTCCACATGTCGGGCATTACATGGTTAGTATTTTAATGTATTTTTATTATTTCCAGGTCCCTCGCTATCTATTGTTTCAAACTGGTTAGTTCTACTTGTAATGCTTGGTTCTCCTGATTTTTGTTTTTTGTTTTTTTACATTGACTATGTACAATACCATTTATTAAAAAATATTATTAATTTATATAAAAATATTATATTTTTATTCAAAAATAATGTTTATTTGTATACATTAAATAAAAAATGGTTGTTTATAATTAATAAATACTTTTCAATAATTCAAAAATATATATCTTTATTTTACAAAAATTATTTCTAAAATTATAATATATATATAAGAATAATATTATAATAAATTTTATTAAATATTAAATATATTTTTTAGATTTATTAGATTTATAAATATATATATATATATATACACAATTAAATTAATATATTTATAAATAAATACAAATATTTATAAATAAATACAAATAGTTATAATTATATTTCATAAATAAATATATAGATATATTTAAGAAATTAAAAAATTATAATAAATATATTAATTATATATATTTATATACAAATATATATAAATAAATACAACTCGTTGTGATTATAATATAAATAAATATAGATATATTTAAATAAATTAAAAATTATAATAAATATATTAATTATATATATTTATAAAATTAAAAATATATTTGTTATAATTTTATAATTATATATATATATATTTATTTATTTATTTCTAATTAGAACTATAGATGAATATTTTTTTATTATAATTTTTTATTACAAATAAATAAATATATATTTAATTGTTTAAATTATATATAAATAAATATATATTTATTAGTTATAAATATAATGAAATATATGTTTATTTAAATAATTATATATTAATTTAAATAATTATTAATTTATAAAATATATATATATATAATATTTTCATATGTAATGTAATATATAATGTTATATATAATTAAATAACTATATTTATAAATATATACAATTATTGATAAATAAATAAAAATATTAAGTTTTATAGTTATAAATAAATACATATATTTATTTATAATGACTTTTAGATATATATGTAATTACAAATATAATAGATATATTTATTAGAAAATTATAAATATAAATATATATAAATATATATATATATATTTACAGTTATTATTATAAATAAAAATATATATTTATTTATTATACATGTAATTTTATAAAAATATATAAAAATATAAATAATTTATTATCATTAGTGTTTTATCATCTCCTATTAGCACCAATAATGTAAAACCTTTATCTATGCTATAAAAACAATGATAAAACTGTGTTTTATCAAGGCATTCTAATTTGGCGCTGATAAAACATACATTTATCCAGGTTTTGGGGCTAGCACTGATTAATGCTTCCCCCAGTTTTATAAATGAAGCCTGAAAGTCTCCTCCTTCCTTCGCACTACTCTTTCTGTCACAGAAGCCTTACCCTACCACCATCCACTCCTCCTCCTTCACCTCCTCCTCCTCCACCTCCTCCTCCTCCTCCACAACTACCACAATGTCCTACTCTGCCACCACGAAGATCTCTTATGATGCCTCTATCGTGTCCTTGTCCTCCTCGGCAGTTGAATCCTCCTCCTCCTCCTCCTCCACCACCATGAATCTATCCTCCAATGCCTTGAACCCTCCTCCTCCTACTTTGTCATATAAACCTACCATCGTGATTCCCTCCATAGGTGTTCATTGTAAATCAATTCATTATTCACACAAAAATAAATATATTTCATCATTTGGGTTTTGTTTCAGTTCTGATCCCTCGTGTATGATGGGATCATTTGGGATATTCAAGTCCAAGAGTTTTGGAAGTTTAGGTCTTGTAATGGAGGACTTAATTCTTAATTACTTGGTCACCATTGAAGGTGGAATGTTTTAATTTGGTTTATTCTTCTTCCAAGTAGATTATTAAATGCAATTGTTTCATTTTTAATTTAAGTGTTATTGTTATTTCTAAATTCAATTTTTCTGAAATTATGAATTTATTTAAAATCCGTGTGATAATTTAAACTGTTTTATTTTGTTTTGGTCTTGGAATAAATGGGTTCCCTTTTAAATTTCATTTTTCCCTGTTTGAAATGAATTTTTCAGGTATTATGATTTTGTGAAATGACCATGAGGATTTTTTAAATGGTTAAAATGGTGTGTGTTGTATTATAATTTATTTTTTCTTTTCAATTAAATAAAACAATTTTTGTATTGTAGAAATTATTTTAGTGCGAGGTTTTTATTTTGAAAAATATTTTAAAAGGGGGTTGTTTTATAAATTTCAAATCATTATTTGAAATGAGCTTTTGGTTTACCCATTGTGATAATTTTTTTAATTGATTCTTTAAAACATTTTTTATGTAAATGGTTTAATTTTGGATTTTCTTATGATTTCAATGCCTGAGAACCATGTTTTTAATGGTTGATTCAAAAAGGTTTTATAATATATGGGATTCTCATTTAACAGTTCCACATACTACATGTTTCAATACAACACTGCATATCACATAGAACACATCACATAGTGGCCTTCACATATTATTGATTTGGGAACATTTCCACTTTATTATATTTAGATTTTGATTGTTATATAAATTGTGTTGATTTTATTTGGGAATGATTTATACATGGGTAAAAAATGGTTTGTTTCAGGGAATGGTGTTTAGAGGTGATATGAATAGTTTTTTTATGTCCTACAGATTCTATTTGAATGACTTTATGATTGATTTTGATCTCCTCCATTTCATTTATCAGAAAAAACCTAATTACTTTGGTGGGACCTAGGACATGTACTTGTTATGCATTGATCTACTCTCCTTATTATGGGATTTCATCCCCACACTCACTATGAATCAATATACTCTCCCTAGATACAGATAAAAATGCTTCACTTTATAATCATAGATACATTCTCACTGAGAACCACTGTTGAAAAAAAATCTCGACCAATCATACTCCTTGATCCCTCCCTCTATTACACATCCTCCTTTAACGATCAACATCATTGCGGCATGTCCTTCTTCCCTATTGAAACCATATTCTCTTGCACACACCTTTTAAAAAATCTAATTCTTTCATCTCATGTATTCCCATTATACTAAACACCATGCATCTGACTAATTCAAAATAAATGTAACTTTTGAACTCTTAAAGAGTTGTAAGGCCATTTTCCACTAAATTATAAATCTTACACCATTGAATATCAATCTAAACCTTACCTATTTCAATTTCACTTTCATTTTTTACTACTAAATTTCCACTAAATCTTAGAAAATCACTTCACTAGAGAGAACCCAGTAGTCTTTAAACCAAGACATTTTATCGAGTCTTGATAAAATAATCATCATATGTTATGTAAGCATGATTTAATACCAATTTTTGGTAACTGATATTATAATAATAAAAAGAGTTCACACCACTTCTTGGATTTGGTAAAAATCAACAATCCAAAGCTCAAATTCCCTATAAATTAATTAAACCTAAAAACATGCAGATAGCGAATGAAATTCACAAAAATAATACATAATTGAAAAAATACCAAAACTAGATATACCATAACATAGATGTAATGCTACAACTAAGTCACTAAATAAAATCACTACCTTCTAGTTCTAATAACATCAAGGTTTTTAAAAAACCTCTCCTAGAGGAAAATGTGGAATAAATTATAAACTCATAACACAAATGGAATAGGAACACCACATGAATTTTATGTTGTTTGGATGAAAATACTTGTTTATAGGGTAACACGTTGATATAATTTTATGGTATAAATTTATTTTCAAGGGAAACATATTCTTTTTATCCCTACCTATCCAAATATACATGAGACACATTCTAGACACCCTAGTCAAATAACCATAACAACAAATATAATGAATCCTTCCAGCTACAAGAACTTTTTGGCAAATCCCCTAAAAGGGAAAATTGATATAATTTAAGTGATTATCAAATAATAGTATCTTCTTAGAATAATTTTATATTCAAATATATAAATTATTATTTTATTACAATATTAAAAAATTATATGAATGAATTATTAACTATTGATAATCAATGTTATGAAGTGGTTGTGACATTTAGGGTGATGGATCCATCAAAGGTACTAAACCTAGATTTTATTTTTCAAATTTTCTATAAAATATTATATACTATTTTATGATAAGATGTTTTTAACCTCGTGAATTGGTTTTGAAGAGGTAATAATTATTTTGAGACATATAATGATACTCTCATCAATATTTTTCTAGAGGTTATTGATATGAGTTCAGTAAATAATTTTAGAATAAATAGTCTTTGTAATGTTATTATTAATGTCTTTTTTAGGATTTTTGAAAATTGTCTATGGAAAATCTTACCATATATTGGTTTACCACCATTTTACTTTATTTTTTTGACTTGATACATGATGTACTTAATGGAACTGGAAAAAATACATAGATTCTTCTAGTGTTGAGTGGAAAAGGGAAATTCTTTGTGTGAAAGGAATAACACATGATTAATTTATGATTATGTCATTTATTAATGATTATATATTATCATAGGTGTATTTATAAAGAATATACTATAATACTTCATGTGAGATACATATACATTGTTTTTGGGGTGTACAAACAATTGATTTCATGTGATACAAAGATCATTGGGATAACGCAGTGTTTGTGGTAAACTGGAACATGAGTGTTTCATGGTTGCGAGTGTAGTAACATACTAAGGAACATAACCATTGGAATCCTAATTTTGTGGTGAAGGATAGATATAAGTAGAAAATGTATGCATGGATAAGGTATATCCAATGGTTGGTAAGACAATATCAAATTCTAATGGAAATTATTATTATTACACCTAACTTTAGTATAATGTGATATAATCATACAATACTGATTGATTTGATATTAATTGAGGTGATTTCTATGTATATTTTATAATGTGTCTATATTTTTCTCCATGAATTTGTGAAAATTCCTATTTGACTCTTTTAAAATGATTCATGTGATTTGAAATTTTTCATTGAGGGGTGTCCCTCATTTTAAATGATTAAGATTGTTGGGTCATGAAGTTTCCTTAAATGCTTCTAAAATTAAATACAAGTTTGGGAATGAGTGTTTGGAACTAGTTTATTTATATTAAATTATGAGGGTTGATTTAAATATTAATTTCTGTAAATGATTTTTTTAATGGGATTTCATGTGTGATTTTTTATATATTTTTCAATGGAAATTTGAATATCATTTTTTCACAATCTTTTATGTTTTGATTTTTATAGAATTAGGAAACCCATTACATTATAACAATATTTTGTGAATTTATTTTGTTAAAAACAAATATCACATAATAAAATAAGATGGATATGATAAAATTTTGGATGTATTTCAATCGTTTGACAAATGAGTATGAAGATGTAGTGAAAGGGTTCATCATGATTGAAAAATATCACGCATATGACCCTTCTAAAATCCATTGTCAATTTTTATGCTATTGTTATTCAATAGAAGTTAGTCCATAAGAGTTAAAAGAACACTTGATCTGTTACATATAATATAAAATATATAAATGTGGTAATAAACATAGGGAAACATAAAAGTAGATAGTGGCTAGCATAATAGTATGTTTATGGATCATATGATATGATTACAAGTGTGGATAATAAAGAAGAGTGTATCGAGGATATAATTACATTGGTGAATGATGATGATTGTAGTATTGAAAAAATAACAAGGATAATTGAATATGAACTTCTTGATATCCCAAAAATGTGTTAACTATTAAAGAGTTGTGAAAAAACTCCTTTGTATAGTGGTTTCACTAAATATAAAGTATTGTTATCCATACTAAAGTTGTATAATTTGACAGTAGTAAATGGATGAAGTGATGCCTGTTTTATAGAGTTACTTACTATCTTTAATGACATGATCTTAAAAAATATTGACATCCCAATCCAAACATTCGACGCTAAATGAATGCTACATTTTATGGGTATGATCACATAACGAATAAATGCCTACCTGAATTACTGTATACTATTTCTCAAGGACCACAAATCACATAGAGAATTACCAAAGTATTGTTCTTCTAGACACAAGAAAGATGAATCTGATCCAATGAATTATTTATGGTACTTTCCAATCATTCCACGGTTTTGGAGCCTATATGGAAGTGATGAGTCCGCAAGAAAATTAATGTTGAATGGAGACAGAAAACATAAATATGGGAAACTATGTCACCTAACAGACTGTACTCAGTGGAATATAATCGATCACAAGTATCCTGATTTTGGAAACGAGCTGAGAAAGCTTCAACATGCATTACCTATAGATGGAGGGAATACATTTTTTTTTCAAAGCAGCACTCACAATACATGACCATTTATGTTGGTAAATTATAACATGCAATTGTGGTTATGCATGAAAATAAAACAAATCATGCTATATATGATTATATCAGGATAGAAATAACTAGATTATAAATTACTTTCTAGCTTATAAAAAAATTTCAAGATATTGAATTAAAGGACGTTATGGGTTTCCCATCTGTGAACAAGGTAAACAGTCAATTAGGTCGAAACATTAATCAAAAACCATGTTTCTATGACATGAAATATTTATAACCCGATGAAAAAAGTACCGATCATGGACAACATCATTTGATAAATGTCCATAAGAATGTACAACACTGTCTCCACAATCATGTGATCAACTGTTTGAGAATGTAAAATAAGCGGACACTACATTTGGTAAACCGGTCTAGAAAACAATATGAAAACTAGTTGGAAGAAGTGTTTTGTTACATTTGAATAACCATAATGGAATTATGTATACATCAGACACATTCTTGATATAATTCATGTTGAAAAAAAATATTTTAGACAGTGTCAGCGACACATTGAAAAATTCACCCGGAAAAACAAAGGATGGAATTAAGTCTAGGTTGGACAAGGATAACATGGCAATATGAGAAGATTTGGTGCTAGTGATGGGTGAAAAATGAACTTTTCTTCCTCCTACTGCTTACACTCTTTCAAGGAAAATGAGATATCAGTTTTGAAACATCTTGAATGATGTAATGATTCCAGAGTGGTATTAATCAAATATCAAAAACAACAAGTCAATGAATGATTTAATGTTTAATGGTTTAAAAGGCTTGCAGGTTGAGGAATTTCCTAAAGAGAGGTTTTCCCAATCAATAGTATAGATTGGGAGTATTCTCAAATTTACATTTTTCATAATATTTTAGAGGTTGACCTGGATTTTTTAAGCCACAAATCATTTATTTGGCATTTGAATCCATCAAGGGCTGAAAAAATGATATCCAATACACATAATCGATAGTTTATAGGAAGTTTTTAGGACTATATATTTAAGGAGTCAGATGAATATCTGGTCTAAAATTAAGAATGACATTGATGGCTAGCTAGAGGACCAATTGTGTATGTATTACCTTATAATTCTTATGTAATTGATGGATATACATTATATATTAATGATCGTGATGAAGACAGTACCATGAAGAACAGTGGTGTTACACTTGTGCCAGAAGCAATGAAAGTTTCCGATGCTAAGGAGATTAATCCAATTTATATGAATATGTCATACTTTGGCATCATCAATCAAATAAGGGAGTTGGATAATATGAACTCCGTAGTGATGATTTTTTTAATTCAACTGTATTGATATCATGAGTGTTGTTAAAATAAATGAGTTGGAATTCATGAATGTTGATTTTAGTAAAGAAGGGTACAAATAAGAACTGTTTATAATGGAATCACATACATTAAAAGTATTTTATGATTCATATCTCGAAACTCAAACTGGTTACTTATTCTTTTTTCGACCAAAACCCATGAAGGTTCAAATGAAAATTCAATAGAGGATGACCCATTCATTAGGACATCACAATAATTTCATAGAGGTCCCAATACAGATAGCATATTTTCTGTCATATGAGACCATGATGAAGGGATTTGGATTGTCAATAGATGTTTCAAATCCATTCAACCATAAGAAAATAGATTTTACTAATCAGGTTATCTATTTTTTTGAATTATACATTGTGTCAACTTTTTTTATTATATTTTCTCTACTTCATTCATGTAATCTAAATTAAATTTTAATCCACATCTGTAGAAAATTACTTCATCACATGATGATGCTCTCAATCCTGAGTCACAATAGGTATCTCAACCTACTGCTACTTACAGTGTAGGGGAACAATTGGCCTCTCAACCTACTGCTACTCGTAGTGTAGAGGACCAATTGGTTTCTCAACCTATTACTGCTACTACTCCCAATGTAGAGATACAACCACCATCTGCACATGATGATGCTAGCACTCTGGAGAAACATAATGATGATGTTGAAACTGAGGAAATGGAAGGCAATGAAACATTGGAGGTAAAATAATGAGCAACATAGTTTTATGGTATTAGATAAAATCCTTAAGGAAAATGAGAATTTCATTAAATATGAGGTCAGATGGAATAAGCGGGGTCATCATGTTAACAACAATAAGGCCATTTTTAGTACTTATATTGAAATCATCACAAAAAAATGTGTGCTGATTGATGTACAATCATTGAACTATTTTTTCATCAGTCTTATGTCATTGATGTGGGGAGATATTATGGTTCCATTTTTATATCATTTCTATAATTTACTAAAAACAAAACATTGACTTACTCTTCATCATCCCTTGTTGAGTGCATTTATAGTGGATGAGTCACACAAGGACTAAGTATTAAGGGTTTCTAAGAGGATTCATAGAGTATTTCACATAATTTTAATGAGTTGAAATCATAAAGATGATGTTGGGAATATAAAATCACACCCACAACTAATTTATAAACACCGAATTACCTACGGAGCATGGGATGCCTTTACTATCTGTCATTCTAAGTAGTTTTTTCAGGTAAATTGTGTTTGGTAATACGTTGTTTGACAATACATGTATTCATCACATTGATTAATAGTTTTTATTTATGAAACAACAATTGAGTGATGGAAATAAGGAATGGGCCTGAAAACCAATGTAACCCTATTGTAAATCAAGAATGAGGTATACATCACTTGAAAAAAAATTGGTGCGTATTTTAAATATCATGTAATACATTTATGTGACATAAAACAACATCATAGCTATGTTTCTAAATTTATATAAATATTGAGGAATCCAAATCCAATGTCACATCCATCACAATCCATTTGTTATGGAGGGAGGAGCGTGTAAATAAATATGGTATATTAATAGACGAAAACACACAAAAAGTGTGGGAAACATGTGTATGTATTAAATAATAAATATTTGATTAACAACAAATTTATATAAAATATTAATGATTACTTATTTCCCTGTAATTTTTATCTGACATTGTCACAGTAATTAGAATCATTCCAAATGGTTGCAGACATACTTTCGGTGGCCTTGAAGCTAGTAGAAAAGTATGGTCGCGTTAGAGGTGTGGGTTTGGGGTGACACAACAATATTTTTTGAGAAAAAAACAAGGGATTGATCAAAGTGAATAAATAAAAATGATGAGAGAAATAATAGATATAATTGTAGAATATATGTTATTGTAGAGAGTGTTCTCTGAAACTTTTATGGTTGGGGGGAAAAGGAATAAACAAATTAAGAAAAACTAGCGTGTGAAGATCTCTCCCCACCCCCACTAGCTTTTAGGTGAGCCATTCCCCTCAAAAACCTTTCTTATCAAAGGTAATCAATGTTATAATATTTATTTATATCAATTTTGAATTAGATAGACTTGGATACCATTCATGTATTGATATTGTATAGGGTGAAAGTGAATGTTATTTATATCTATCAATGCCCACCAATCACCCTGTAGTGAAGGATATAGTGTTAAATATCAATAATTCTATGCTAAACAACAGACCACTTCAAACCGGTCATGTAAAAGTGTTGATTAACATATCCAATGAGTTTAGCACTAAGCTGCGTATTCTAATTGATGATGAACAAGTTCATAGGGTTGAACAAGCTCTTGTAACAATTATCACATGGCTGTCACATATTGTAAAAAAACATATAGACAAGTAGGTATTAATTCTCAATATATTTTTGAATATAACCTGTTAAAATTTAATGAAAAAAATTCTAAACCGATAAATGATATTACATACATAAACATGTAAGGAGGTCAAAAAAATAATGGCTCAAAACATTCTCAAGGATCAATCAACCAATCGAAACAATCTACCGAAACCACATTAATCCCACCCATTCTATATCTTCATTTATTATCATTGTAGGATCATGTGAATAGAAAGTTGAATGATGGTGGTAATCACCCAATACTTTTTGTAAAAAAAAATTACAAAGGGGAAGATCTATATTTCATTAGTGTTGTCAATGTATGTGAAATACTAGAGTATGATAGGCTAGGAATCTCAATTGTAAATGTATACATGAGGCATGTTTTCCCGATTTGATTTTCTAAAGGTTGATATAATATGACAATTATGACTAAAAAAATTTCAAATTTTTATCAGGAATATATATGAAAAAAAATTGAATGGATTTCCCCAATAATAAGAACTTGGAATCGTTAGTTTTCACATCACCTCTACAGAACAAAAAAAAGAGAAAAAGTTTAAAATAGTGGAAGACCTTCTCAAATAATTTAAGAACAAAAATATGGATGGAAGACTTTTCTAAAAACCAACAATGAATGTGTATACTATAAAATTTAATCATATCAACATTATTTTAATTTGTTTCATAACATATTATTTTTTTCTTAGGCAGCATTGTATTCTTGTTTTAGTCAATTTGGATACTTCAAATACATTTTTTCTTGACTCAATGCATAGATATCCAACAAAACGACCACAATTGAAGGAATTTTGTTAATTTTTAATACACCACATCAAATATTTTAGAACTGAAAATCTATTTTTATAATTTATATTATATTTTAATGAGAATTTTGTTATGATAGAGAGGTATGTGCATATCATCAACATCCTCGAATGAGGCTAGGGGAAATGAAAAACAAACATCACAAGTAATATTACTGGATAAAAATAAAGGTATATATAATAAGATTTCTCTATCCAAACACGTATAAAAAAATTACTTATTTTTTTATTGTTTTTTCAGTGCTCAAAACGAACAAATGATAAAGACTGTGGCTATTATAAATGTAAATTTATGAAAGAGAACTTATTCTATGAAAAAACTAGCTTCCCAAAAGAGGTATTTTTAAATATATTTACAATTTAATTTAAAATATTTTTTGATCCTTTGTGTATTAATATTTTTTCGGCACTACAATGATATTTAAAAAACTTGTATTGACCAGATGAAAAGACCTGAAAATTCCATATACTTTTTTTAAATTATTTGGATTATTTCGAGACTGAAAAAAATGACAGCACGTGATTTTGAAGCCTAGTGTACCAGAAACATATTTTGAACATTTTTATGGTACATTCTATAAATGTGTGAGAAGTGATTTGTATCTTTTGAATCGGTGATCTTATTAAAAATACAAATCCGCCATTGAATTCCTATTGCCGATATTTGCTTAAGGGAAACGTAACTTTGTTTGAAAAAAGTCAGACGAAAAAGTCAATTTTTGGACTTTACAAAAAAATAATAAAAGAAAAAAAGGTTATTTTCATTTCTTTTTTCAACCATTGAGAAATGGTGGGGGACCAAAATGCAACGTTAGGATATTATTGAGATACTTTTAATGTCCTAAACATCTCTTTTCATTGTTTTCATAGCGAAATTTTTTGGGAATTGAATTGAATCATTAATGACACTTAATTAATGAGCCTTAATGTTAAAAAAATGTGGGAGATTATCCCCAAATTTAATCAAAACATGAGAATTGGTTTTGGGTGATCTAAGATAGGATGCTCTAATGAAACATCGGTGACTTCCCGCTCCAACGAAGAATGGTTGTTGAGTGATGGTCATTGGATGCATCGACAGGTGATGAAGAACGCCGACGAACACCTTTGGATATTGACCCTTATTTCTCATTTGTAGCGCCTTCCAAAAAATTCATGGGAGGGGTTTCATTGTCTAACTAGGAGTTGTTCATTGTCGAATTTCTTCCCATGTTATAATGCTAACACGGAGGGTGCGGGCCGAATGAACAAGGTCGAGACCCTCTTCCAATCTTGGTATTGCTTTCATTCTTCATGGGTGACAGATAAATATAGAATAAAGGTAAAACTAATGGTTTTCTACTATAGGTACCATACCAGGTGAGCCATAGGCAGAGATGGGAAGGAAATTAGACCACTAGAGCTTCATCGATGGCCCGTAGAAGAACTGTCGGTGTCGACAACAGGAGGAGCCGGTGGCTGGCTGCCATAGGCTATGAAGGTATGAAGAAGTCAAAAGGGGACATGGTGAACATGGGCAGTCAGTCTTTTCGTCTGAGTTGAAGCTGGGAAGTGTTCTGTGGCAGTGCACCACAGCTTGGAGTTGCAGGGGAGGGCGGACCCGCGCCTGTGGGTCCGCTATTGACTAGTACTTGCTAACCAGTCCGGTGGAGTGGTGCCAAATGGCACAACTAAATTAAGGACCCAAACGACTGAGCCATTCTGGAGGGGAGCGGAACCCCACACCATCTAGTTGTCTGGGCGGTTCTACAGCCCGGTGGGCCCCACGTAGCTAGGTGGCCCGGGCCAAACCTTTTGCCTAGCAGGCCAAGCCCACTGCCCAGCGGGACAAACCCAAAGCCTAGTGGGATGAACCCGGCCCATCCAAACTAGGCAGGGACCAATGGGCTTGGATGGATCTGTTCGACCGGTTCGGACCGGACAAATACATACTTGCGGTCCAATTTCACTTAAAAGGTCATATCTCCTAAACTATACTTTCGTTTGACGAACCGTCTATGAAGATAGAACCCTTAGGATGAGAAAACTAATTTAAAATAATCCACATGAGTTTTGTAGAAAGTTAGTGTATGTCCAGGTTGGATCGAACACGAATCCAATAGGGGCCCACACTAAAATGTGTATAACTTACGGATCAGGCGTTTGACTAATGCTCCCTCTATCTCGTTGTAAATATTATGACCTGGAAGTTCATCATGTTACTTATTCTTAGGACCTTGTGGTGGTTGAAATAAGATAGATGGCTTATGGAGAGGATCATACAGAATAATGCATATTCTGTGTTGGAATCAATCGGCTCATTGTGACGTGAATAAAGAAGAGGGATCATTTGTGGGTTTTCACCTATAGATCGTCTATGGGTATGCACCATGAGATCCTATGTGGGTCCACACCTAGAGACACTCTGTGGGTGTGCACATAGAGATCCTCTTTGTGTATGCACCTATAAATCCACTCTGGGTCTGCACCTAGTGATCCTTCGTTTGTCTGCACCTAGCGATCCTCTATGGGCCTACACCCACCGATCATTCGTGGGTATGCACCTAGTGATCCTTCGTGGGGAAGCACCTAAAGACCTTGTGCAGTATAGCAGAAAAATCCTCTTGACAGAAAAAGATTATTTAGCTTTATGACTATTCTTATTTATTCATGTTATTTAAGTTGTATACCTAGTTTGAGCTGAGTCTTTACTTGTACTATGTGACTGGGATCATGGTTTGTGGTTTTTCCTTCGTAAAATCTTTGAGAGACCTTAGGGGGTATTGGGGACCCTTCTAGGTATTGTTATACTCTCCCCTGCATGGGATTCACACGTACCTTATTCTATCTTGTGCAGATGGCATGTCGCTTTGTCTGAGACTTGGGAGAACGAACTAGAAGGTGTATGAAGGTGACCGGTTGGCGTGGAGAGCTGCATAAATGAGATGTACCAACCCTTCAGGTAGGATCTTAATAAGATGACATGGGGAGATGTTTTTTCCTTTTTGATGTAATTTCCTTCTTGTTGGGCTTGTATACTGGCCCCATTACTTTCAATACATACCTTTACACTTTTTGGTGGTTTTTAGTTGTGGTTGAACCTTTCTTTTACCATTGTGTTTTACTTGTGTGCAGTTTTCCTTGTCTATGTTTGTTTATGTTTTGAGATAATGCCTTCCTATTTTACGGATATGCATTTTCGATTCTAGTTGCCAACCCCTGGCCTGTAGAAGTTGGGCGTGGGGTAGTCACGACATGGGCCCCGGGGGACGGGGTGTGGCAAAATGGTATCAGAGGAGTCATTTCAACTAAAGAACTAGGAATCTAATATTTTCAACCGGGAAATAGTGTTAAGTGTTTTGAGTTTGGTTTTTAGTTCGGGGAGTCCTGTGTTGGTGCAGTGGCCAATGTATCCATAACCTAGGACCCTGAAATCTAATTTCCATCTGGGTACCCAAAAATACTGATTGAATATTTTTTAAATGTTTTTTCTTTTATATCTTTTGAGTCGTCACACCAGGAATAACTTATTGATTGTGGAACACCTATTTATTTACATGTTGACATCGTGTAGATAGCCCGCCAAAATTCTAGAGAGAGTACATGACGATCGAACACCAAAAAATGAGGCTTCGCTGCATGGCCCTCTTACAACAATAGCACCTTCGAGTGGTGTACCAGCAGCACCACTACCCGTAGAGAAAGAGTTTCCACCAACCCCACTAGAGGACCAATCACGTCAACTGAGTGCATTGCATCTGTTCCAGAGAAGGATGCCTCTGTGATTTCTTGGTACGTTAGATCCCCAGGCAGATGAGGATTGGTTGGGTGCTATGTCACAGGTTGTTCGTCTGGTCAAGACACCAGTAGACCAGATGGTGATATTAGCTACAAGCCTCTTTCTGGAAAAAATAGGGAGATGGTGGATCCAGATGCACTAGACACACGAGGATGTGACCCTCACCTAGTTGGACATCAAGATACTCTTTAGGTAGGAGTTCGTACCAGCGACACTACTCTATGGGGGTATTCAGGAGTTATTGCACTTACAATAGGGGAGCTTGAGAGTATCCCAGTGCTGGGAGATACTCACTAACCTCTACCACTACTCCAACTATATGGTATGAGACCCATTTTATAGGGCCCAAACCTTTGAGTAGGGTCTCCAATGGGAGATCAGAGCGATGATGATATCACACTATCTGCCAAAGTAGTCTGGAGTGATTGAGTTAGCACTTTTGGTGGAGACATTCCTTGCTGAGCAGGCACCAACAATGAGATCCACCACCAGATGATAAGAATATGAGTAATCTGTAGTAGGAATTAGGTAGAAGATGGAGAAGTCCAATCAGGGCCAACCTTCTGGAGGATGACCCCAAGATGAAGGGTCGAAGGTGCGGAGCTCACGAGGCAGAGGAGGTCATCTGAGGACTAGGGAGGATTTCTCTTGTGGAGGACATGCGAACATGGATCGTTACTATCCAACACCCCATGTGAATGATCTACTAATGGTCGAGGCACAACCCAAGTGAGGAGGTCTGTAGGGCTGAAGATGTGGCAGGGGAGCAGGCCGAGTAGCATGCGATGGTCGGTGATTTGAGGTTCTATCGCCACCACCTCCTAGAGGTCCTCCCCGACCTCAAGGAGTTGGTGGATAGGGACTAGCTCAGCTTCAGTCAACTGTGGCTTATGAATAAAATTATCTAGGGATGATTTGAGGTATGATCTGTGTCTACAACACTCTAGCTATAGGTTTTATTGACACACGTTCCAGTCACTATTTTATTGCCATGACTCTTGTTCGGAGCTCGGAGATCCATGAAGATTTATTGGCTTAATCCTTATGATTATATGATCTTAAGGGAGAAGATTTTATGATTATGAACTGGTGATAGAAGAATGAGATTACTATATGAGGAATGATGTTTGACTGGGATCTACTAGTATTAGTATCGAGGCCTTACAATGTCATCTTTGGTATAGACTGGTTGTCCACGATCCATGCTCAGATTGACTGCTTTAGGCCCAAAGTGTGGTGTTTCCACGAGGATGGGACCATTTTTTCCTTCCCCAGAATGAAGGTTCCCTTTACAGATCAGGATATACATTTTGAGAGGAGGGTGCAACCGATCACTCAGCAGTTGTCTAGTCATACCCTCAGAGCAGTTGACGAGAGGTGTCTGAGTTATCCTGTAGTGGTGGACTAGTATGTTTATGTCTTTCCTAATGATGTTCGGTGATTACATCCTTGTAGAGTGGTAGAATTATACATTCAACTATACCCTAGGGTGACACCAACATCTAAACCAACATATGGGATGGCTCCCCATAGAGCTTCGTGAGTTGAGGGTATAACTAGAGGACTTGCACAGGAAGGGATTCAAAAGGCCCAATGTTTCTCCAAGGGAAGCTCTGATTTTGTTCAGCAAAAAGGTGGATGGGAGATTGAGGATTTTCATGGACTATCGGCACCTAAATCAGGGAACCATGACGAACATGTATCCACTTTAAATGATTGATGATCATTTTGATAAGCTTAAGGGAGTGCTGTGGTTTTCGATGAGTGACCTCAGATCAAGAAATCATCGGATCAGGGTATTGGATGAGGACATACCGAAGATGGCCTTCAGATGCTGGTATGGCCACTATGAGTTCTGGATGACTCCATTCAGTGTGACCAATTCCCCATTAGTGTTCATGGGACTCATAAAAAGGATCTTCCAGCCTTATCTTGATCACAACATTGTGGGTTTCATTGATGAAATATTAATATACTCGGCATCGTAGGAGGAGTACGCTAATCATCTGCAGATTGTTCTGAATACAAAGCTAGAGCACCGTATTTATGGTAAGCTCTCAATGTTCCAATGCTGGATATGGGAATTTTGCTTTCTAGGACACGTTATCTCAGTGGCTGGAGTTGTAGTAGATCCAGAAAAGATAGAGGGATTGCTTTCTTGGGAGCCACCCTGGTGTGTGACCAAGGTATAGAGTTTACTAGGGTTGTATGGGTATTACTAGAGATTCATGCCTAAATTTTCGAGAGTAGAAACACCCTTGGAATCTTTGAAAATGAGGGAACAACATTTTTTGTGGAGAAAGAGAGTCCATTATAGTTTTTAGGAGCTAAGGTGGAGACTGACGAGTGCCCCCATCTTGACGATACCAGATGGGGGCGTTGGATATGTAGTCTATTGTGATGCATCAAGTATTGGGCTTGGATGTTTCATGATTATAGAGAATTCATTGATCACATACTACTCATGAATGTTGAAGAAACATGAGTAGAACTACACTACCCATGATCTAGAGTTAGTAGCAGTGGTTTTTTCCTTGAAGATGTGGCAGCAGTACATCATGGGTGAACGGTTTACCAACTAATCTGATAATAAAATCCTCAAGAATATATTATCACAAAAGGAAATGAACCTGAGGCAATGAAGATGGCTTGAGTTCCTCCAGTACTATGACATTGAGATATTCTATACACCTAGTAAGGGGAACATGGAGGCAGATGCACTCAGTAGGATGTCTATTTTGTAGTTGCTGAGTAAAGTGATAGAGTAGCAAGTCGTGTTGTAGTTATCCATCATGGATAGTGATAGAGAAGCTTACCTCCAGTCGTTGATAGTTACTCCCCCACTCTTTAAGTGATTCGGGGAGGCACAACTTGGGGATGTTGACTTTGAGGCTCGACTTTCTCCTATATCCTTAGGATGAGCTTCTAAATTATTTTCTAAAGGTGGGGAGCACGTCATCCTTTATAGAGGAAACACCACAACACCAATGATTCTATGATATTAAGTGTTTATAATGGCCAATAAATCCCATTATGCGTCACTTCCTGGTGTGGTGAAGATGTACTAGGACCTTTGGTGATAGTACTAGTGGCCAGGGATGAAGAAGGTAGTGGAAGAGTTCGTTTCATGATGCCTTATATGTCCTCAAGTGAAGGTCGAGCCCTAGGTTCTATAATGCCTGAATCAACCAATTGAAGTTCCAGAGTGGAAGTGGGATTTCATCTCCATGGACTTCATGATAGGGCTACCAAATATGTCTATAGGCCACAATATCATCTGGCTGATCATTTTCCAACTCACGAAGTTGGCTCACTTCCTACCCATTCGAGAGTAGGGATAAGTAGAGGGCTTGGGACGCCTCTACGTAGAGGAGAGTGTAAGGCTTCATAGGGTACCATTGATGATCTTCATAGATCATGATTCTAGTTTTACATCCTGGTTGTGGAAGGGAATACATGAGGTTTTCAGGACTCAACTTTGCCTGAGCACCACCTATCATCCTCAGACAGATGGTCAGAAAGTGTAGGTCATTTAAATGATTGAGGACATGCTTCATTCTTGTGTCCTTGATTTAGGCCACAGTTGTGAGGACCACCTTCCATGGGTGGAGTTCACATACAGAAAAATGTATTACTCCACCATCATCATGTTGCATTTGTGGCCTTGTACGGGTAACCATGCAGATATCCTTTATGTTGAATAGACATAGAGGATTCAACACTTATGGGTATGGAGTTGGTACGGTCCACCACTAAGAAGGTGTAGATCATCTAGGAGTAGATGAAGAATGCATAGAGCTAGGAGAAATCTTTTTTTGAAAGGAGATGGTGTCCCTTGGTGTTTGAGGAGGGAGACCAAATCTTCCTACGAGTATCACCCAAACGTGGATTGCGGTGATTTGGTTGGGGCAGCAAGATATATCTGAAGATAATCAGACCTTTCTAGATCCTCATTGGAGTATGCGAGGTGGCATACCACCATGATCTTAACCCATAGATTCACAATATGTATAATGTTTTCCATTTTTCATATATGAGGAGGTACGTACATGATCCATTTTACGTTATCAACTAGGGAGAGATGGACATTGGTGATGGGGTGACGTTCTCAGAGTTCATAAAAGTGATAGGGGATCGACAGTAATTGGTCCTTTGGGGGAGGTCAATTACTCTGGTGTGAGTTCAGTGGTAGTATGGGAACCTCCAAAAGATCACATCCATGCGGGAGGCTCAGATACGTTCTCAGTAGCCTCATTTTTTTACCTAGTTTTGCTGTGGATTTCAGGGATGAAAATCCCTAATGTGAGAAGAATGTAAAGACCTAGAAATTCTATATAATTTTCTATAAATTTTTTCATAATTAATAGGAGTCTGATAAAATTTAAGGCATGTGATTTCGAGGCCCGGTGGGCATAGAACAAATTTTTAATATTTTTTTACGGTGCGTTCAAATAATGTGTGAGTGATGATTTCTATATTTTGAACTGGTTCTCAGATAAAAAACTATAGGGCACCGTTGAATTCATATTATCAAGATTCGCTTAAAGGAAACTTAACTTTGTTCGGAAAAGTAAGACAAAAATATAAATTTTTTGAATTAAAAAAAATTAATAAAATAACTAAAGGTTATTTTATTTTCCTTTTGAAACTATTGAGAAATGGTGGTGGGCCAATAGTGAAATATTAGACATTTTTTTATAGAATTTTAACTTTTTAAATCTCTGGTTTCTTTGGTTTTTTAATGGAAACATTTGTGAGATTGATTGACTCGTTAATTACAATTAATTAATGATACATAATGATAAACACAACATGCGGGAATATCCTTACATTTAATAAAATCTTGTCCATGGGTTTTGGGAGAGCTACAAGAGGAGGATTTGATGAAATGCCGGTGACTTCCCGCTCCAATGAATAATGTTGGTCGAGTAATGGTCATTGGAGGAATTAACAGGAGAAGGTGAATGCTGGAGAACACCTTAAAAAGTGGAACATTATTCCTATTTTTTATCGTTTTCCAATGAATTCATGTAATGTGTTATTATGATTAACTAAGAGTTGTTCATTCTTGAATTTCTTCCCATGTTATAATGCTAAAGCGGAGGGTGCAAGCTAAATGAACAAGGCCCAAACACTCTTCCAATCATGGAAATGGTTGAGTTCATAATTGGAAACTAAAAAATATGGAAGCAAGGTGAATCTGAGGTCCGAATAGTGCAGGCACTATCTCAGGAGGTCCATAGGAGCAGACAGGGAAACAATCGGACCACTGAAGCTTCACCGATGGCCTACAGAAGATCGGTCAGCACAACGACACCAGGGACTGGACGAGGTGATGACTGGTACCCGATTACTGTAAGGGGATGGATTCTCCCAAGGGAACCACAATTTATAGGGGTATCCAACCTTTTCTAGACATTTTTAAATTTGACGTTGTGCTGCGGAAATGCGTCGTGGAGGAAGGTCGCGGCTCCGAACCGCGGCAGAGGGTCAACCTGCACCCACATGTATGCTATTGACCGGTCCACATGGACTTATAGGTAGATTAGGGAAAACTGGAACTACTGATTGAAGGAACCAAACGACCGAGCTATTCGTCAGGGGAGCAGACCCGCACACCAGCCAACGGGCTGGGTAGTTCTGCGGGCTGGCGGGTCGTGCCCAGCCGGGTGGGTTTGGGTAAACCCGTGGCCAGGGGAACGAGTATGTGGCTAGTGGGCTCAGTCTATGGCCAGAAGGCCGATCCCACATCCTAGTGGGATGATCCTGTGTCCTAGTGGGTCAAACTGGGCCTAGCCAAACTTGGCTTAGTGGGTTGGGACTGGTCAGTCTGACAGGGTCGGACCCGACCCAATCCCAATTATGGCACAATTTCACTTAAATGGGTATATGTCCTAAACTAGTTGTTCATTTGACAAACCATCTGTAGAATAGGAATCCTTAGGGATATATTATCCTATAAATATACTCTAATTTAGTTTTGGAAATATTAGAAGTATTACTGGGTTGAATCAAACCAAAATCCAATAGGTCCCTTAGCACTAAAAAGCCTATAACATAAGACCGGGCATCCGATTGATGCATCATCTATTGCGCTGGAACCCTTATGACATGGAAGTTAGTTGGGTACCTTCATTATGTGACTTAATGGATGTTGATATATGACCTATGTCTTGTGCATTAGATCCCCCTGAATCAAGTGTACTAAGTGTTTGAATGTAATAGTTGACTTTGACGTGAAGAAAGAATCGAGGTCCTCTATGGGTATGCACCTATCGATCCTCTGTGAGTCTCCACCTAGCGATCATTTGTGAGTCTACACCATGCGATCCTCTGTTTTTCTGCACCTAATGATCATCTGTGGGTCTACACCTAGCGATTGTCTATGGGTCTGCACATAGTGATCCTCTTTGGGTCTACACCTAGCGATCCTATGTGGGTCTCCAGCTAGCAATCCTATGTGGAACTATACCCAGATATCCTTCATGGGTCTACAACTAGGTATCCTTTGTGAGTCTTTACTTAGAGATCCTCCATGGGTCATTACCTAACGACCCTGTGCGGTCTAGTAGTAAACGCCTCACTATAGAATAAGATGACCCATAGTTATGACTAATCATCATTATTTTTAATATTTATGTTATATACCTGGTTTCAGATGAGCCTTTACTTGTGCTTTGTGATTGCGATCATGATTTGTGGTTTTTACATTTTGGAATTCTGAGAGACCTTCGGGGGTCTAAGGGACCTTTTTGTGTATTGTTATAATCAACCTTGCACGGTCTTCGCCCACACTTTGTTATGTCTTGTGCATATGACATGATGCTTTGTCTAAGACTGGTATCCTGGACATGAAGGTTTACGGAAGTTACCAGTTTGCGTGGAGATCCAAAATGACCCGATGTACCTATACTTCAGCTAGTATCAATGGCGGATGATCTTAGGAGCTATTTTTTCATTTTTTTTGTACTTTATTTCCATTTTGGCTTCTATACTGGCCCCTTTTCTTTTAGTACTTACCTTTACACTTTGTGGTGATTTTTAGTTGTGGTTGTAAATTTATTCTTATGTTGTGTTTTTCTTGTGTGATGTGGTCCCAATATGTGTGTGCATAGTTTTTAATGAAATGCCTTCAATTTTTAAGGATATTCCTTTCTGGTGTTAATCACCAACCCCTGGCCTATGTAAGGCGGGGTTGGGGTTGTCACAAAATGGGCCTTGGGGAATGTGCCATGAAAAAAGATGATATATATTTGTTTATAAATTAATCGGAAACATACCTATTGGAATAATATACACAAATAACCAGATGATTTCACCGGTATGACTTGAAGTGTCTATTTTATTTAAAATTTTAAGTATTTTTTGTAAACAAAACATCTGTCATGTTGAAAACTGATCAAACACATTAATATTATTTTGATTTTTTAGTAAATAAATCCATATGTCATTTGGTATGTGTATGAAACAACTACATTTAAATACTACACATGGTGTGACCGTTATGACTGCAAGAGTGTATTTTTATAATAAATTAACAATATATTTTTAAAAATGAAAAAGTTACATACAAAAAACTATGAAAATTCATTCAGATTGTTTTTATACCTTAGGAAAATGATCAATCGGTTTTTTATGTGTGAGAATCAACAACTCCTCAATCTGACAAACGATGTGACTGATTGGACTAAAAGTGTCTGTTATCAGTTTAAAATTTACTTTTTATCTCAAAAAGTGTCTCTCACTGAAAACCATGAAAAATCACTCTGATTGTATTCATAATTTAGTACAATGATTCATATTTTTGTTTAGATTTTTATGAAGCAGTCTCATGTCAAGATGACGCATGATCCAACAGGCATGAATCAAAATGTGTGTTCTAGTTTTAAATGTTATTTTAGTAAATAAAAACAAAACTGACATAATAGAAACTGATCAAATGCATTAAGAATGTTTTGTACTTTTATAAAATTATTTATATATATTTTTTACTTGTAGGAAATATTCCACACCTCAATCGGATGCATAGTGTGAGCGGTATGATAAAAAGGGTATCTTTTAATTTAATGTTGACATTATTTTGGTAAAAAACACAACTGTAATACAAAAAAGAGAGAAAAAAATTTCATATAATTTTAATAATTTAGGAAAATAATCTATGAGTCAACTGCGACATTTATGAATCAACCCCACCTCAATATAATGCACAATGTGACTGGTATTAATCCAAATGTTCCTTTTTATTTAAAATTAACAATAATTTATGTAAAAAAACAACAATTGGCATAATGAAAACTGATGAAACACATTTTGATTTTTTTTGATAAATTTGTAAAATGATACATGAATCATTTTTTACGTGTAATAATCAATTGAATCACAATCTGACACAAGTTGTTACTAGTATGACTAATAGTTTATGTTATCAGTTTAAAATTTACATTTTAGCACAAAACATTTCACTCACTAAAAATAATGAAAACACTCTCTAATTGTATTAATTATTTAGGAAAGTGATTCTTAAGTCATTTATGATGTGTATAAAGTATTATGATATCAAATTTACACACGATGTCAATGGTTTGACTCAAAAAAATTTCTGTTTGAAATGATATTTTAGTAAAAAACACATCTAACACACTGAATGACATTGATGGCTAGCTAGAGGACAAATTGTGTATGTATTACCTTATAATTCTTATGCAATTAATAGTTATACATTCTATATTAATGAACGTGATGAATAGAGTACCATGTAGAATAGTGTTGTCACACTTTTTCCAGAAGCAATGCAGGTTTCCAATGGTAAGGACATAAATCTGATTTATGTGAATATGTCATACTTTTGCATCATCAAACAAATATGGGAGTTGGATAATACGAACTTCGTTTTGCTGATTTTGTAATTCAAGTTGATTGATAACATGATTTTTGTAAAAATAAATGAGTTGGAATTCATGAAAGTTGATTTTAGTAAAGAAGGGTACAAATATGAATCATTTATAATGGTATCACATACATTACATGTATTTTATGATTCATATCCTGAAAATAAAACTGGTTATTTATTCTGTTATCGAACAAAACCACTAAAGGATATGGTGAAAATTCAATAGAGGATGACCCTTTCATTGGGACATCACAATAATTTCATAGAGGTCCCAATATAGACGATGTCTTTTCTATCATAGGAGACAAAAATGATGGGATTTGGATTTTAAATAGAGGTTTCAAATCCATTCAGCCATAAGAAAATAGATTTTAATAATCAAGTTATCTATTTTTTTGTAATATAAATTTTTTTAACCTTTGTTATTATATATTCACCACTTAATTCATGTAATCTAAATTAAATTTTTATACACATCTGTAGAAAATGACTTCTTCACATGATGATGATCCCAATCCCGATGCACAATAGGTATCTCAACATGTAGCTACTCACAGTGTAGGGGAATAATAGAACTCTCAACCTGGTGCAACTCGTGGCGTAGAGGACCAACATGTTTTTCAACCTGTTTCTGCTACTACTCCCAGTGTAGAGGTACAACCACCATCTGCACATGTCAATGCTAGCACTCTAGATAAGCATATTGATGATGTTGAAACTGAGGAAATGGTATTCAATGAAACAACGGAGGTGAAAAAAACATTATTAATGTATTTTAATGGTATTAGAAAATTTTCATAAGGAAAATGTAAAAGTCATCAAATATGAGGTCATTTGGAATAAGTGGGTCATCATGTTAACCTAGATAAGGCCATTTTCAATACTTACATTGAAATCATAACTAATAAATGTGTGATGATTTTTTTACAGTTGTTGAACCATGTTCTCATCATGCTTAAGTTACTGATGTGGGGAGATATTATTGTAACATTTTTATATCATTTCATCAATTTTATAAAAAAATGAAACATTGACTTACTCTTCATCATCCCTGGTTAAGTGCATTTATAATGGAAGGGTCACACAAGGACTAAGTATTAAGGGTTTCTAGATGGATTCATAAAGAATTTCACTCAGTTTTAAGAAGATAACATCTTAAAGATGATGCTGTGAAAACAAAATCACACACACACCTTTTTTGTAAACACCTGATTACCCATGGAGAATGGGAGGCATTTACTAGTTTTTGTTCTGAGTAATTTTTTTCAAGTACATTGTGTTTGGTAATACGTTGTTTGAAAATAAATGAATTCATCACATTGATTAATAGTTTTTTATTTATGAAACAACAATTGAGTTCTTTAAATAAGGAACAAGCAAGAAAACCAGCGTACCCCTATTGTAAATCAAAAATGAGGTATACATCACTTGAAGAACAAATGGTACGTATTTCAAATATCCTGTAATACATTTACTTGACATAAAACAACACCATAGCTATGATTCTCAATTTATATAATGATTGAGGAATCCAAATCCAAATTCACATCCATCCCACTCCATGTGATATGGAAGTAGGTGCATGTAAATAAATATGGGATATTAGTAGATGAAAACACACAAAAAGTGTGGCAAACTTGTGTAAGTATGGAATAATAAATATTTGATTATCATTAAGTGGATAATACATAATAATGATTAATTATTTTCCTATAATTTTTATTTTACATAGTCATAGGAATTTAAAACATTCCAAATGGATGCAGACATACTTTCGGTGGCATTGAAGCTAGTATAAAAGTATGGTCGCATCAGAGGTGTGGGTTTTGGGGTGACACCTCAAAAAACTTTTGAGAAAAAAACAAGGGGATGAACAAAGTGAATAAATCAAAATGATGAGATAAATAATAGCTATAATTGAAGAACATATTTTATTTTAGAGAGTGTTCACAAAAAATTTTATGGCAGGGGGGCAAAGAGGATAAACAAATTAAGAAAAACTAGTATGTGAACATCTCTCCCCACCCACACTAGCCTTTAGGTGAGACATTCCCCTCAAAAACATTTCTTATCAGAGGTAATAAATGTTATAATAGTTGTTAATATTAATTTTGAATTAGATAGACTCGGATACCTTTCCTTATTGATATTGTATAGGGTGAAAGTGACTATTATTTATATCTATCAACGCCCACTAATCGCCTTGTAGCGACGACTACAATGTTAAATATTCAGAATTCCATGCTACACAACAGACCACTTCTAATAGGTTATGTAAAAGTGTTTATTATCATATCCAATGTGTTTATCACCAAGCTACATATTCTAATTGATGATGAAGATATTCATAATTTTGAACAATCACTTGTAACATTCATAGCATGTTCGTCACAACTTTTAAAAAAACATATCAACAAGTGGGTATTAATTTTCAATATATTTTTTAATATAACCCTTTAAAATTTAATGAAAAATGTTCTAAACTGATGAATGATATTACATACATAAACATGTAAGGGATTTAAAAAAATAATGGCTCAAAAAAATCTCAAGGATCAATCAACCGACTGAAAAAATCTATCGAAAGCACATTAAACCAACCCATTCTAAATCGGCATTTATTATCATTATAGGATCATGTGAATATGATGTTGAAAAATGGTGGTACTCACAAAATTATTTTTGATAAAAAATTTGTTCAAAGGGTAAGATCTATATTTCATTAGTGTTTACAATGTAAGTGAAATACTAGAGTATGATAGGCTAGGCATCTCAATTGTAAATGTATAGATGAGGTATGTTTTCCTGATTTGATTTTCTAAAAGATGATATAATATGATAATTATGAATAAATAAATTTTAAAATTTTCTTAGGAATATATATGAAAATTTTTAAGGTATTTCCTCATTAATAAAAACATGGACACGTTAGTCTTCACATCACCTCTTCAGAACAAAAAAATGACAAAGAGGGTAAAATAGTTGAATACCTTTTCAAATCATTTAAGAATAGAAATATGGATGACAGACTCTTCTTAAAACCAACAATGAATGGGTAAACTATAAAATTTAATAATATAAAATTTATTTTAATTTCATTTATAACATATTCTTTTTTTTCTTAGGCGGCATTGGATTCTTGTTTCAGTCAATTTGGATACTTCAAATATATATTTCCTATATTCAATGCAAAGATATCCAACAAACTGACCAAAATTGAATGAATTTTTTAAATTTGTAATACAATACATCAAATATTTTAGAACTAAAAATCTATTTTTATATTTTAATAATATATTTTAATGATAATTTTGTTATTATACGGAGGTACGTGAATATCATCAACATCATTGAATGAGGATAGGGGAAATGAGAAAAAACATCACAAGTACTATGACTGGATACAAATCAGGGTATATATAATAATATTTTACAATCCAAACACATATAAAAAATTACATAATTTTTTTAATGTTTTTTCAGTTTTCGAAACAAAAAAATGATAAGGACTGTGGTTATTATAATTGTAAATTTATGAAATTGAACTTATTCTATGAACAAACTAGCATCCCGAAAGAGTTATTTTCAATGATAATTACAGTTTCATTTAAAACATTTTTTAATCCTTTTGTATTTATATATTTTCGGTAATACATTTATTTTTAAAATACTCTTATTGACCAGATAAAAATACCTGAAAATTCTAAATAATTTATTTAAATTATTTGGATTATTACTATTCTAGAAAAAATGGCAGCACATGATTTTGAAGCCCAGTGTACTTAGGACATTTTTTTGAAAATTTCCTATGGTACGTTCTATAAATGTGCGTGAAATAATTTCTATCTTATGAAATGGTGACTATATTAAAAATACAAGGCCTCCGTTGAATTCGCAGTGTGAGATTATCTTAAGGGAAATGTAACATTTTCTGAAAAAAAGTTGGAAGAAAAAGTTAATTTTTGGACTTTACAAAAAAATAATAAAATAAAAAAAGGTTATTTTCTTTTCTTTTTTCAACCATTGAGCAATGGTGGGGGGACCACAATGAACGTCAGGAATTTATTGAGAGACTATTTGTATAGACCCGAAGCTTAACGTACATGGACATTACATTACTTTTGCGGAATACTTAGTACATAACAAAAACACACACACAATGATCGTAATAGTTTAGTGTCTTTAGGAACTCAGAACGTAATCTTCTAATCGTGGTGAAAGATCTTCAATATCTCCCATAAAGATCTTCCCTTTTTTTTCCTAAAACCTTTCTTTATATCCTAGGAAAAAGAAAACATAAAAGGGTGAGCTCAAATGCTCAGTAAGGGTAAACAAAAGAGAAATCAATCACATCATATTCATAAGAACATAACTTTTTGAAATCTTAACCTACAAAAGAGAGCATAATTTCATAACATGGGATAAATCATAGTAGTGAAATGAAATCCCAATAAGCATAACTTAAAACATGAAACTTTGTGGCATACACACATAATCATAGAGAATCATTTCTTGTTAGTCATGACTCATTGCCAAGACTATCTTAGTGGACAAAGTCCCTTTCTGAATCGAGTCACCCTCGTTTTAGTCATGTTTCACTGAACCGGTATAACCTACCATTATAGCCATGTCTATCTCATGAGATATGAAATCTTTACCCAATGCATTGGAGGGAGATATAGGTCCCACCCATCTCATAATGATACCATTCTTATGTGTGCCACAAAATCATAAACCATACATCATAGCATAACTCATGTAATAAAAATGGGATTCTTAAACAACATAAGATAAAGGAATTCATAAAAATATTTCAATCACAACATAATCAAATCCATGTAATAATAGTGATAGAAATAGAACCGTTTATTATCTTAGATGGAAAATAATTTTGATAAAACACTTGAACTCCATTCTTGAGGAAAATATCCTTTCTTCTTCAAAAACATTTTTCCTTTCTTAACATGTCATACAACTTTAAACTAAAAGAAGTTGATTAAAAATAAACTTGAAAACTTCTAAAGGAAGATTCGTTGAAATAATGTTTTAAAAATACATTCATGCCATATAAATTAAAAAAAACATTCTTCCCGTACTTTTGTCGGAAAAGTCAAAAAGTACCTCGTATGAAAAACGACAAAAGATTCCTTTCATATCTTTTACTAAAAACTCACCGAAGGGTAAAATTGGATTTAACAATTGTAGGTGGATGGAATTAATATTACATATTGAGGAAACATGTAGGTGGATGACAAAATACACCCCAGTAAATACCAAAGTATAAAAAAGCTCGGATAAAAATGAGATTGTGATATTGCCTTACCTTAGGTCCGACTTGCTTTGTAAGTGTCCGAACCTCCTGTATAATGATTTAAATCATGTTATTTACTTATTCCAGAATCATATTCATTGTTATTATATCATATATGGTCCACTTATGACTTTATATTACCCGTTCTTTTGTAAATTCATGTTAAAGTAGCGTTTTGGGTAAAATCGTCTCATTTGTCGTTCGTGTTTTTAACTTGTAATTATTCATATGATTACTTAGATCATGATTACATAATTCCAGAATATAAAACATGATTTATATATATATATATTCAGAATATACATATATAATAAATCAGTAAAAGGAAAGAAATACACCGTTCATGGAGACGGTAGTCCGTACGTATGCATGAACGCTATTTTCGTTTCCTTATTGAATTGAATGGAATTAAGTAGATGACATACATATAAATAATTCCAGTATCATTATTAGGTCATATATTTCATTAGTACTTATTATATATACTTTATTATCATTCATGAATGGTTAATCATTGAGAATGAATCTCATCGCGTCGTGGAGACGGTAGTCCGTACGTACGCACGAGCGATGATATCGTTCCCATGGTCGTGGAATTGTGTTGAAGTGTATGTATACTATTTCAGTATCAATATCACTTTATAATAATCATATATAGTTACTCATTACACCTTTATACCCATCCAATTAAGGTGGTGGCGGAAAATAGATTACACCACGGCGTGGAGACGGTATTCCGTACGTACGCACGCGCGGTGATTTCCTTTTTCCGTAGGATGGATAGAAGGTTAATTAGAGTTGTTTCATATTTATAATAACATATCTGTATATAATAAATACTGATGTTATTACTTTATCATGAAACAACTAATGAAGAAGAAGTTTAAGAAGAAAGAAATTGAAAAAGATGGGTAATGGATATTACCAATTTTTGACGCGCCTTCACTTAACCTCCACTTAAAGAACTAAGGATGGTCTTTGAAGAAGACCAAGACCTCTAGGATGATACTAGGGAAGTGGGGAAGGGCTTTTGTCAGGTTTTGGGAGAGCTTGAAGGCTCAATGTTGTGTGAGGAAGAGAGGGAGGAGGTTTCCTTTTATAAGGGAGGAGAGGGGCACCTTAGGAATATCTCAAAATATTATTTTATATTAAAGTAAAAATCAGTTTATAATGGTTCCAAAGGGTCTTATTTCGAAGCTAAAGTGGGGATGGGTAGAAATCCTATCAACCAATAGGATTTATACAAGTTTAGGTTATTATTTTAATCTTATCAATTAGATTTAACTTTAAGTTAAATAATTTAACTTTTACCGTGTCTTTTTGCTTTCTTACACTATATGGTTAATACACTTACTATAACATGCCAAACGAACCCCAAATTGTTTATTATTAATATATATATCCTTATCTAAGTAATTTGGCAGAACATTATATTTTTAGGAATAAAATAACAATTAATAATAAAATATTTGATTTAAAAACTATTTTGTGTCAATTTTGACACTATTTGATATATGATTTTTGTGAAAGTCATAACAGAATTATATGTTCAAACCAAGTTGATTAAAGAAACACTAATATATCATAGTAACCTAGAAAATTAATTTAATTCATAAAAAGTATTAAATTACATTTATTTTGGTTTTTATAATATCAATTATGTCAATATTTCATTAATAAGATAATTACTGCATCATCTTTGTGTCATAAATAAATTAACTTATTTGATGTCTAAAAATTACAACTAAAATACCCTTATGTAGGAAATCGTTTTAGATTTCTAATGAATATTTACAATCTAATTTATCTTATGTATAACCCTATATTAAAAATGTTTTAGTAAATAATCTTTGATTTTAACTCTTTTAACTTTTTTTTGAATTAAATAATAATAAATGTCCTAATCTAATCCAAGTGGGCCTAAATGATAATATTTTACACTTAAGGTTGTTTTTGGTCGAGATACACTTGTCCAATAGGATTAGGACATGTGTTAGGGTAATATTAATATCATTTTTACCCTTAATTACCCTATTTACTTTTAACCGTGGTAAATAAAAGTAAAAAGTTACTATTCACCAAAAATTATTTTCATCTCATTGAACCACATTTTACTTACTGACATCAACTGTGTCTCTCAGATTTTTTGAAATTCCATTCACAGAAGCGGTAAAATTATGATTTATGAAAAATTCAGTTTTTTTAACTACCACTTAGTAGTTTCACTATTCATCAAAAATTGATGTTTTTCAGAACAATGCCAAAATTTCATCCTAAGCTATATTTCATATTCCGAATTCAAAAATGAAGACTATTTTACCAAATTCATAACATAGAAGTTGCATTAATTAATTTTATAATTAAAACCCGCTGTTAAAACAAATAGCGTATTTTTATGAAACAATATCTATCAAAAGATTGACACTTGTTTATGTCTGGTTTAAATGTGAAATTACATCCAATGACCAACATTGTATTAAATTGTAAAAATATATTCTAAATATACTTTAAAACCACTCAAATTAATAATTTATCACTATTAATTATTTCGATTAAAAAAGGTGTTTTTGATTATAATTTAATAATTTTCACTATTCATCAGAATATGAAAGTTATCCGAAAAGTACCAAAATTTCACCTTAGGCTAAATTCGATACTCCGAATCCAAAAATGAAGTCCATTTTGAGAGCTAAAATTTCTAAAATTTAAAAAGTGGTTATTACTATTCATAACGGCTAGTTTTAATAATATTTTAATAGCATATCGTTGTTTCATGAAACTCAGTATTGCATACTACACACGCTATCGAGGAAGGTTGCGATTGCGTGTAATGCAAGGCAAGTCAAGGATGCATGTTTTGCAAGCTCCTTTTGGTGTAGCGTACAACACAAGACATTAATAAAATTAAAAAGAATATTTTTCATAAAATCTCGAGCTGTTACATTCTACCCCCCTTAAAATGAATTTTTTCATTGAAATTCGTCGGGGTTATAAATGCTTTACTATTCGAAAGTTTCTTTAATAGAACCCACATCGTAAAAAAGAATACCAAAACTTGGCTTTAAAAACTAAAGTATGAAATGTAACGATTACCCAAATAAACTAATTACTGGGTTTCCACATAGGTGAAAATATGGATATGGAAGAGAAATCTAACCATCATGTTCTGATGGAGAGTGGTAGAGAACATGGATATGGAAAAGCCAGTAATCACAAATCCATATATTTTTGATGATATAAGGTACCATCTGATTCATCAGGTATAAGATCACTAGGACAACATTTTTGGTTTTCAAGATCATTTCCCTAAAGTGGAAAATTTGCATTAGAATAAATACTTACTTTATTTTGGTACAATCTCACTGTTGTTCGTGCCTTGAACAATTTCCACTTCATCTCTTAAATAAATGAAGTTGAATTTGTTATTCGTGAAGTGTTAGCAGATCATGTGATAGAATGACGGGTCATTCCATCTGTCTCAAACAAAAGGTTAGCAAAAATTATATACATAAGTCTATCTATAGTGAGATTAATCATATATGGTTCCTAAAATGGACTTATACTTAATATATCATACTGCTTAATATAATAAATCTAGTTTCTACTAAACAGGGACTTCCTGTAGGCCAGTGGTAGGCGATAAAGGCCAGTCGCACTTCGGTTGTGGGTACGATTCCCACAGCCTTGTCCGACGCGATGGGTTGTCGCCCGTCCTGCAGGTTGTCCTTTTTCTAAAGCTATATTACTATAACATCCCGTCAATAATATCGAAAAAACTTTTATCCTTAAACAATACTAACTTATGTCCAACATAATCCATTCCAATCTTTAGGCTTATCCATAATACTGCAGTCCACTCTCAAAATATAGTGAAAACAATTACCAGAGAATTAATACCATCGTTGATCCCCATATATAATAAGATATGTCTTGTTGGTCACATTACAATCATGTGAATACCTTAATCATGTATTCTCTTGAAAAATGAATACCAATTAAACCTTAGTGAAAACATGAATTCTGTCAAATGTTAACTCTTTCCACATACCAAAATCCAAAAATTCTATATACTCAAACCATGATATCACTTAGTCCTTATATCAATCATGAGCTCATGAATGCTGTAAAACATTTCATTTTCTCTTTATCACTTCATTATGCGCATATCATCCACTTTCCAAAAAATATCTGAATAACCTTTCATTGTTACTCATACCATTCATCATAAACTTTCAAAAATTAAGGAAAGACAACAGTGTAACAATCCTTAGATGTCTTTTTATTCTATAGTACAACATTACACTTGATAAACATGTAATCATTCCACTACCTTCTTAAACCATTGACTGAGCATCAACAATTCTTTCATCTCACATATCATTTGTAGTCTCTTCATCATCATCAAAAAAAATACTACCCATACGACCATACCGATTCTCTTCATGAGACATTCCCTTAGGGCATTGGTTTGCATAATGCCCGTACATTCCACATTTAAAACATTTAACCATTGCTGATGTCGTAGCAATACCATTAACCTCATCCATGGTGTTAACTGAAACTTTTCCATTGCACTTACTGGCTTTGTGTCCTTCTTTTCCACACCCAAAGCATCTTCCAGTTACTTTGAAACATTCTCTTTTATGCCTCTTCCCACATGATTTACATAGGGGAAATTGAAATTTCTTTCCTCTATGATCATCATGAAACTCCATCTTTCTCTTATTAGCCGAGTCAGGAAACTTACCAAATTTTACTTTATTGATCATATTATGAGATTGCTGATTCGGCATAATAATAATGTTTGTACTTCCAAATCCCATTTCATTTGATTTCTTATGAAGAATATCATTCCATTGTCCATCATATCCTCCATTATCGTGAATCATCTTGTTTCCAACCATTTTCTAAAACCCAAAAAGAATAGTGTGAGATGCAAAAATCATAATAAAGGGGGAGTAACTTCAATATCTAACATCTTAGGTTAAATTCTAAGATCGTTACCGTAGTGCTAGGACTATATCCTATATGTATACCTATCCTTAGGGACATCCCTAGACATCCCTTAGAAATATCTCTAGGGATCTCACTAACGATTTCGCGTCCTAGTTTCCAAAGGTTGACTAAACCTTTCCTCTGATACCAACTGTAGCGGTCTGGAATTACTTCCAGTGGACTATAATTGATACCTATCAGGGCACTCCATGGGCGGCTACACCCCCTGGGCGGGACACACCACCATCCCCAGTGGCAGCCATTTCCACATGAAGCCCTTGGGCGGAGAGCCATGCTTCGTCCAACGCTCACATGTGGGAGTTCCCAAGGATCGGATACATTTCTACCTCCTTTGCCTCTGATACCAACAGTAGAGATCCGAAGCATAACATACATGGACATTACATTACTTTTTCGGAATACTTAGTACATAACAAAAACACACACACAAGGATCGTAATAGTTTAGTGTCTTTGGAAACTCGGAACGTAATCTTCTAATCGTGGTGAAATATCTTCAATATCTCCCATAAAGGTCTTCCCTTTATTTACCTAAAACCTTTCTTTATATCCTAGGGAAAATAAAACATACAAGGGTGAGCTCAAATGCTCAGTAAGGGTAAACAAAAGAGAAATCAATCACATCATATTCATAAGAACATAACTTTTTGAAATCTTAACCTGCAAAAGAGAGCATAATTTCATAACATGGGATAAATCATAGTAGTGAAATGAAATACCAATAAGCATAACTTAAAACATGAAACTTTGTGGCATACACACATAATCATAGAGAATCATTTCTTGTTAGTCATGACTCATTGCCAAGACTATCTTAGTGGACAAAGTCCCTTTCTGAATCGAGTCACCCTCGTTTCAGTCCTGTTTCACTGAACCGGTATAACCTACCATTCCAGCTATGTCTATCTCATGAGATATGAAATCTTTACCCAATGCATTGGAGGGAGATATAGGTCCCACCCATCTCATAATGATACCATTATTATGTGTGCCACAAAATCATAAACCATACATAATAGCATAACCCATGTAATAAAAATGGGATTCTTAAACAACATAAGATAAAGGAATTCATAAAAATATTTCCATCACAACATAATCAAATCCATGTAATAATAGGGATAGAAATAGAACCCTTTATTATCTTAGATGGAAAATAATTTTGATAAAACACTTGAACTCCATTCTTGAGGAAAATATCCTTTCTTATTCAAACACATTTTTCCTTTCTTAACATGTCATACAACTTTAAACTAAAAGAAGTTGATTAAAAATAAACTTGAAAACTTGTAAAGGAAGCTTCTTTGAAATAATGTTTTAAAAATCCATTCATGCCGTATAAATTAAAAAAAAAATTCTTCCCGTACTTTAGTCGGAAAAGTCAAAAAGTACCTCATACGAAAAACGACAAAAGATTCCTTTCATATCTTTTACTAAAAACTCACCTAAGGGTAAAATTGGATTTAACAATTTTAGGTGGATGGAAATAATATTACATATTGAGTAAACATGGAGGTGGATGATAAAATACACCCCAGTAAATACCAAAGTATAAACAATCTCGGATAAAAATGAGATTGTGATATTTCCCTTACCTTAGGTCCGACTTGCTTTGTAAGTGTCCGAACGTCCTGTATAATGATTTAAATCATGTTATTGACTTATTCCAGAATCATATTCATTGTTATTATATCATATATGGTCCACTTATGACTTTATATTACCCGTTCTTTTGTAAATTCATGTTAAAGTAGCGTTTTGGGTAAAATCGTCTCATTTGTCGTTCATGTTTTTAACTTGTAATTATTCATATGATTACTTAGATCATTATTACTTAATTCCAGAATATAAAACATGATTTATATATATATATTCAGAATATACATATATAATAAATCAGTAAATGTAAAGAAATACACCGTTCATGGAGACGGTAGTCCGTACGTACGCATGAACGTTGTTTTCGTTTCCTTATTGAATTGAATGGAATTAAGTAGATGACATACATATAAATAATTCCAGTATCATTATTAGGTCATATACTTCATTAGTACTTATTATATATACTTTATAATCATTCATGAATGGTTAATCATTGAGAATTAATCTCATCGCGTCGTGGAGACGGTAGTCCGTACGTACGCACGAGCGATGATATCATTCCCATGGTCGTGGAATTGTGTTGAAGTGTATGTATACTATTTCAGTATCAATATCACTTTATAATAATCATATATAGTTACTCATTACACCTTTATACCCATCCAATTATGGTGGTGGCAGAAAATAGATTACACCACGGCGTGGAGACGGTATTCCGTACGTACGCACGCGCGGTGATTTCCTTTTTCCGTAGGATGGATAGAAGGTTAATTAGAGTTGTTTCATATTTATAATAACACATCAGTATATAATAAATACTGATGTTATTACTTTATCATGAAACAACTAAATAAGAAGAAGTTGAAGAAGAAAGAAATTGAAAAAGATCGGTAATGGATATTACCTCTTTTTGACGTGCCTTCACTTAACCTCCACTTAAAGAACTAAGGATGGTCTTTGAAGAAGACCAGGACCTCTAGGATGATACTATGGAAGTGGATAAGGGATTTTGGAAGGGGTTGGCCGAGCTTGAAGGCTCAATGTTGTGTGAGGAAGAGAGGGAGGAGGTGTCCTTTTATAAGGGAGGAGAGGGGCACCTTAGGAATATCTCAAAATATTATTTTATATTAACGTAAAAATCGGTTTATAATGGTTCCAAAGGATCTTATTTCGAAGCTAAAGTGGGGATGGGTCGAAATCCTATCAACCAATAGGATTTAGACAATTTTAGGTTATTATTTCAAACTTATCAATTAGATTTAACTTTAAGTTACATAATTTAACTTTTACCATGTCTTTTTGTTTTCTTACACTATATGGTTAATACACTTACTATAACATGGAAAACGAACCCCAAATTGTTTATTATTAATATATATATCCTTATCTAAGTCATTTGGCCGAACCATAGATTTTTAGGAATAAAATAACAATTAATAATATAATATTTGATTTAAAAACTATTTTGTGTCAATTTTGACACTATTTGATATATGATTTTTGTGAAAGTCATAACAGAATTATATGTTCGAACCAAGTTGATTAAATCAACACTAATATATCATAGTAACCTATAAAATTAGTGTAATTCATAAAAAGTCTTAAATTACATTTATTTTGGTATTTATAATATCAATTATGTCAATATTTCATTAATAAGATAATTACTGCATCATCTTTATGTCATAAATAAATTAACTTATTTGATGTCTAAAAATTACAAATAAAATACCCTTATGTAGGAAATCTTTTTATATTTCTAATGAATATTTACAATCGAATTTATCTTATGTATTACTCTATATTAAAAATGTTTTAGTAAATAAACTTTGATTTTAACTCTTTTAACTCTTCTTTGAATTAAATAATAATAAATGTCCTAATCTAATCCAAGTGGGCCTAAATGATAATATTTTACACTTAAGGTTGTTTTTGGTCGAGATACACTTGTCCAATAGGATTAGGACATGTGTTAGGGTAATATTAATATCATTTTTACCCTTAATTACCCTATTTACTTTTAACCGTGGTAAATAAAAGTAAAAAGTTACTATTCACCAAAAATTATTTTCATCTCATTGAACCACATTTTACTTACTGACATCAACCGTGTCTCTCGGATTTTTGAAATTCCATTCACAGAAGCGGTAAAATTATGTTTTATGAAAACTTCAGTTTTTTTAACTACCACTTAGTAGTTTCACTATTCATCAAAAATTGATGTTTTTCAGAACAATGCCAAAATTTCATCCTAAGCTATATTTCATATTCCGAATTCAAAAATGAAGTCTATTTTACCAAATTCATAACATATAAGTTGCATTAATTAATTTTATAATTAAATCCCGCTGTTAAAACAAATAGCGTGTTTTTAAGAAACAATATCTATCAAAAGATTGACACTTGTTTATGTCTGGTTTAAATGTGAAATTACATCCAATGACCAACATTGTATTAAATTGTAAAAATATATTCTAAATATACTTTAAAGACACTCAAATTAATAATTTATCACTATTAATTATTTCGATTAAAAAAGTTGTTTTTAATTATAATTTAGTAATTTTCACTATTCATCAGAATATGAAAGTTATCCGAAAAGTACCAAAATTTCACCTTAGGCTAAATTCGATACTCCGAATCCAAAAATGATGTCCATTTTGAGAGCTAAAATTTCTAAATTTTAGAAAGTGGTTATTACTATTCATAACGGCTAGTTTTAATAATATTTTAATAGCATATCGTTGTTTCGTGAAACTCAGTATTGCATACTACACACGCTATCGAGGAAGGTTGCGATTGCGTTTAATTCAAGGAAAGTCAAGGATGTGTGTTTTACAAGCTCCTTTTGGTGTAGCGTACAACACAAGACATTAATAAAATTAAAAATAATATTTTTCATAAAATCTCGGGTTGTTACACTATTAATGTCTTAAACATCATGTTTCATTGTTTTTGTAATGACAATGTTTGTGAATTTAATTGAATCATTAATTACACTTAATTAAGGATCCTTAATGTTAAAAAATATGTGAGATTATCCTCCAATTTAATCAAAACATGGGAATTGGTTTTGGGATATCTACGATTGAACATTCTAATGAAACAATGGTGAGTTACCGCTCCAACGATGAACGGTGGTTGAGTGACGGTCGTTGGATGAATCGATGGGCGACGACAAACGCCAACGAACACCTTTGGACATGGTCCCTTGTTTTTCATTTGTAGAACCTTCCAAAAAATTAATGGGAGTGGTTTCATTGTTTAACTAATAGTTTTTAATTCTTGAATTTCTTCCCATGTTATAACGTTAACATGGAGGGTGTGGGCCGAACGAACAAGGCCCAGACCCTCTGCCGATCTTGGTATTGGTTGCATTCTTCAGGGGTGAATGAAAAATATGGTATAAAGGAAAAACTAAGGGTTTTCAAGTGTAGGTACCATAACATGAGGGCCATAGCCACATATGGGAAGATAATTCAGACCACTGGAGCTTCACTGGTGGCTTGTAGAAGCACTGTCGGTGCCGAAAATCGAAGGAGGTGGTGGCAGACTACTGTAGGCTACGAATGGATGACGATGCTCGAAGGGGTCATGGTGGACATGGGAGGTCTTCCTTTCAATCTGTGTTGATGCTGGGAAGCGTTTTTTGGCAGCACATTGTGGCTCAGAGTTGTAATAGAGGGCGGACCCGCGCCTGGGGGTCTGCTGTTGACCAGTCCATGCAGACCGGCCCAGTGTTGTGGTGCCAACTGGAGCCACTGAATGAGGAACCCAAACGACAGAGCCATTCATGGAGAGAGCATACCCCCACGCCAGCTAGTGGGTTGTACGGTTCTGTAGCCTAATGGGCCGCATGCAGCTGGGCAGCCCAGGACGAACCTCTGGCCTAGTGGGCCGATCCCACTGCCCAGCGGGCCGAACCTGCAACCCAGTGGGATGAACCATGCCCATCCAAACTGGGAAGGTCCCAACGAACTGGGATGGGCCTTTTTGACCTGTTTAGACATGACAAAAAATACGTACGGCCCAGTTTTGCTTAAAAGGGTATATCTTCTAAACCAGACATTTGTTTGAAGAACCCTCTCCAGAGCTAGAACCCTTAGGACAAATTTTTTTTAAAATAATCCACTTGAGTTTTGGAGAATGTTGGTTTATGCTTAGGTTGGATCGAACTTGAATCCAACATGGGCCTCACACTAATGCATATAACATATGGATCAAGCGTTTGATTGATGCTCCCACTATTTCATTGGAACACTTATGACCTAGTGGTTCATCATGTTACTTATTATTGAGAACATGTGGTGGTTAAAATATGATGGATGGCTTATGGAGAGGATCCTATGGAATCAAAAATACTCTATGTTGGAATCCAGTGGCTTGTTGTGACGGTAATAAAGAAGAGTGATCATTTGTGGGTCTACACCTAAAGATACTCTATGGGTATGCACCCTGAGATTTTCGGTGGGTCCGCACCTGGTGACACTCCGTGTGTTTTCACCTAGTGATGCTCAGTTTGTCTTCACCTAGCAATCCACTGTGGATCATCATCGTGAGATCCTTCATTGTTCTTCACCTAGCAACCCTCTATGGGTCTACACCTAGTGATCCTTCATGGGTATGCACCTACTAAACCCATGTGGGTAAGCACCTAACGACCTTGTGCGGTCTAGAAGAAAAATCCTCTCGACAGGATAAAATGATTTATATTTATGAATATTCATATCTATTCATTTTATTTAAGTTGTATACCTGGTTTGAGTGGAGTCTTTACTTGTAATTTTTTATTTGGATCTTGCTTTGTGGTTTTTCCTTTGTAGAATTCTTGAGAGACCATCGGGGGTCTTTGGGTCCCTACTGAGTATTTTTATACTCACCCCTGCACGAGATTCACCTGTACCTTACTGTGCCTTGTGCAGATGTCATGTAGCTTAGTCTGAGACTTGGGATCCTATATAAGAAGTTGTGTGGAGGTGACTGTTTGGCATGGAGAGCCGCACATAGGAGTTGTACCTACCCTTTAGGTAGGATCCTTGGAAGACGATCTGAGAAGCTATTTTTTCATTTTCGTTGTAATTTCCTTATGGTTGGGCTTGTATACTAGCCTCATTGCTTTCAGTACTTACCTTTACACTCTGTGGTGGTTCTTAGTTGTGGTTCAACCATTCTTTTTTCGTTGTGTTTTACTTGTGTGTAGTTTTCCTTCTCTATGTATGTACATGTTATGAGACAATATCTTCACATTATAGGAAGACTCTTTTTCGATGCTAGTCGCCAACCCCTGACCTATGGAAGTTGGGCTTTGGGTAGTCACAGCACGGGCCCCGAGGGATGGGGTGTGAAAAAATGGTATCAGAGGTGTCGTTTCTACCGAAAAAATATGAATCTAATATTTTCAAAGGGGTCATAGTGTTAAGTGTTTTGAGTATGGTTTTCAGTTTGGGGAGTCTTATGTTGGTGCAGCAGCCGATGTATCCATACACAAGGACCCTGATATCTAATTTCTATCTTGTAACCCAAAAATAATTATTCTATGTGTTTTTTAAATGTTTTTCTTTTGATATCTTTTGCGTCAACACACCAGAAATAACTTATTGACTGTGGAACACGTGTTTCATTACAAGATGCACATGTGTAGATAGCCCTCCAGGATTCTATAATTTGTAGATGATGATGGAAAATCGAAAAATGAGGCTTCGGTGCATAGCCCTCTTACAAAGAATAGCACCTTTTAGTGGTGTACCAGTAACACCTCTACCCGTAGGGAAAGAGGTGCCACCAACCCCACTAGAAGACTATGCATGTAAATTGAGTTCATTGAAAGAGTTCCAGAGAATGTGGCCTCTGTGATATCTAGGTTAGTCATATCCCTAGGCAGATGAGGACTGGTTGGAGGTTATGCCACGTGTTGTTCGTCTGGTCAAGACACCAGCAGACAAGATGGTTATCTTAGCTACTAGCCTCTTTCAGGGAACAATAGGGAGATGGTGGATCCCTATGCACCAAACACACGATGAGGGTACCCTAACCTAGTTTGAAATCAATATCCTCTTCAGGGCGGAGTTCGTACCAGCGATACTACACTATGTGTGTATTCAGGAGCTACTTCACTTACAACAGGCCATTCTGATAGTATCCCAGTGCTTGGTGAGAATCACTAACCTCTATCACTACTCCACCTACATGGTATGAGACCCATTCTATAGGTCCCAGACCTTTGATTAGGGTCTCCAATGGGATATCATAGTGATGATGATATCACTCAATCTCCCAACGCAGGATAGAGTGACCGAGTGACCACTATTAGTGGAGATATTTCTCACTGAGAATGCAGTAACAATGAGAGCCACCACCAAATGATAGGAATATATGTTATTTGTATTAGGAAGTAGGAAAAAGACAAATAAGTCCAAGCAGGCCCACCCTTCTAAAGGATGACCCCAGGATGAAGGGTTGAAGGTGCGGAGCTCGCGAGGCAGAAGAGGTCGGCTAAAGACTAGTGACTATTTCTCTTGTAGATGACATGGGAACAAGGATCGTTACTATCTAACAACCCATTTGAAAGATCTTATATTGGTTTAAGGACCATAGAAAAATGGGTATAGATTCGAGTGAGGACATCTGTAGGGCTGCTGATGTGGTAGGGGAGTAGGCCGAGCAACAAGCGATGGTCTATGATTTGAGGTTCTATCGCCACCAACTCCTAGAGGTCCTCCCTGACCTCATGGAGTAAGTGGATAGGGACTAGCTCAGCTTCATTCAACTTAGGATTATGAATGCAATGATATAGAGATGATTTGAGGTACGATCGGTGTCTACTACACCCTAACTATAGTTTTTTAAAACAAGTGTCAGTCACTCTTTTATTTCCATGACTCTCATTCGGAGCTCGGAGATTCAAGAAGATATTTTGGCTTGATTCTTATGATTATAGACTATTGAGGGATAAAATTCAATGATTATGAACTAGTGACAGAATTATGATCTTACTCTAGGAGGCACGATCTTTGACTATGATATCCTAGTAGTAGCGTCAAGGCCTTACAATGTCATCTTTGTTATGGACTGGTTGTCCATAGTCCATGCTCTGATTGACTGTTTTAGGCCCAAAGTATGGTGTTTCTATGATGATGGGACAATGTTTTAATTCCCCAAATATAAGGGAACCTTTACAGATCAGGATGGAATTTCTGAGAGTAGGGTGCATCCAATCACTTAGCAGTTGGATAGCCATACACTCAGAGAAGTTGACGAGAGGAGTCCGAGTTTCCCTATAGTGGTGGACAATAATTTTGATGTCATTCCTGATTATTTTAGATGATTACAACCATGTATAGAGGTATAATTATACATCGAACTATACCCTTCGGTGATAATGTTATCTACACCAACATATAGGATTGCTCCCTATGGAGCTTCGTGAATTGAGGATAAAACTAGAGGACTTACAAGAGAAGGGGTTCATATGGCCTAGTGTTTCTCCATGGGAAACTCTAATTTTGTTCACCAAGAAGGTAGAAGGGAGCTTATGGATTTGCGTGGACTATTGGCACCTAAATCAGGTGACCGTGAAGAACATGTATCCACATCCAAGGATTGTTGATCTCTTCGATCAGCTGAAGGGAGTGTGTTGGTTTTCGATGATTGACCTCAGATCAGGCAATCATCAGCTCAGGGTATGGGATGAGGATGTACCGAAGTTGGCCATCAGATGCTGGTATGGCCACTCTGAGTTCTTGCTATTTCCATTTAGTGTGACCAATGCCCTAGCAGTGTTCATGGGAATCATAAATAGTATATTCCATCCTTATCTTGATCACCTCATTGTGGTTTTCATTGAATAAATCTTAATATACTAGACATCGTAGGAGGAGCACGCTAATCATCTGCAGATAGTTCTGAATACAATCATAGAGCACTGTATTTATGGTAATCTCTCAAATATCCAATTCTTGATATGGGAAGTCCCATTTCTTAGACACATTATCTCATTTGGAAGGTTTTGTAGTAGATCCAGGTAATATAGAGGCATTTATTTCTTGGGAGCCAACGAGGAGTGTGACTGAGGAACAGTGTTTCCAAGGGTTGGATGGGTACTACTAGAGATTCATGCTTAAATTTTCCAGAGTAGAAACACTCATGTCATCTTTTACAAATAGGGAGAATCATTTCTTGTAGGTAGAGAGATGTCAGTAGAGTTTCCAGGAGTTGAGGTGGAGACTAACAACTGACCCCATCTTGAGGATACCAGATGAGGGCGTTGAATATGTAGTCTACTGTGATGCATCAGGGATTGGTCTTGGATGTGTCATGATGCTAGAGAAAACGATGATCACCTAAGACTCATGAAAGTTGAATAAACATGAGTAGAAAAACACTAACTATGTTCTAGAGTTAGTAGTATTGGTATTTTACCAGAAGATATGGAAGTATTACATCATGGCTGAATGGTTTACCACTTACTCTGAACATAAAATCCTCAAAAATAACTTATCATAGAAGGATATGAACCTGAGGAAATGAATATGGCTTGAGTTTCTCTAGTACTATTACATTGATATAGTCTACACTCTTGGGAAAGGGAACATGGTAACAGATGCACTCAGCAAGAGGTCTAGTTTGTAGTTGTTGAGTGGGGCGATAGAGTAGATAGTTGTGTTGTAGTTATCCATTGTGGGTAGTGATAGAGCAGCTTACCTTTAGTCTATGATAGTTACTCCCCCACTCCTTTAGCGAGTCAGGGAGGCACAGCTTGGGGACGTTGACTATGAGGCCCGACCTGATCATATATCCATAGGATGAGCACCTAAATTTTTTTTGAAGGTGGGTAGCATGTCGTCCTTTTTAGAGAAAATACCATGGATCCAACGATGCTAGGAGAGTAAGTGTTTTTAGAGTTCAATACATCCCATTATCTGTTACTTCCTTATGTGGTGAAGATGTACTAGGACCTCCGGTGATAGTACCAATGGTCCAGGATGAAGAACACAGTGGCAGAGTTCGTTTCATGTTGACTCATTTGTCAACAATTGAAGGCTGAGAACCAGGTTCTAGCATGCTTGACTCAACCAATTGAGGTGACAGAGTGGAGTTGGGATTTTATATCCATGGATTTTGTGATAGAGCTACCACATACGTCCATATGCCATGATATCATCTGGGTGACCATTTACCAGCTCACCAGGTTGGCTCACTTCATACCCATTTGAGAGTAGGGATCAATAGAGGGCTTCAAACGCCTCTACATAGAGGAGATTGTACAGCTTCACAGGGTACCATTGATGATATTCTTTGATCATGATGCTCGTTTTACATCCTAGTTTCGGAAGCGAATACAAGAGGTTTTCAGGACTCAACAACTCTGTTGAACCACCTTTCATTCTCAGACAGATTGTTAGAATGAGAAGACCATTCATATACATGAGGACATGATTTGTTCTTGTGTCCTTGATTTTGGCCACATTTGGGAGGACCACCTTCCATGGGTGGAGTTCACATACAAAAAAATTTATCACTCCACCATCATCATGGATCCATTTTTTCCTTTTTTATAAGAAACCATGAAGATCATCTTTATGCTGGATAAACCTAGGGGAGTCGGCACTTATGGGTCTAGATTTGGTACTGGCTACCACTAAGAAGGTCTATATCATCCAGAAGCAGATGAAGACTACGCAGAGCTGAAAGAATTTTTTTTGAAAGGAGATGGTGACCCTTGGAGTTTGAGGAGGGAGGCCACATCTTCTTACGGGTATCACCCTAACGAGTATTGTGGTGATTTGGATGGGGTAGCAAGATATATCTGAGGATAATAAATCCTTTCCAGATCCTCATTGGAGTATGATATGTGGCTTACGATTATGATCTTCACCCACAGATTCACAAGGTGCATAATGTTTTCCATTTTTCGTAGCTGAGGAGGTACGTGCATGATCCATAGAACATTATCGACTAGGTAGAGCTGGACATTGGTTAGGGGGTGATGTTCGAAGATTTCTTAGAAGTGATATAGGATCGACATAAATTGGTCCTTCTTGGGTGGTCGATTCCTCTGGTGCGAGTTCGGTGATAGTACGAGAACCTACAGAAGACCACATGGGAGCGGGAGGCTCAGATACGTTCTCAGTACCCTCATTTGTTTTCCTATTTTTGTTGTGGCTTTCAAGGATGAAAATCCATAATGTGGGGAGAATATAATGACCTAGAAATTTATTATATCTTTTTTTTTAATTTTTTCTAATTAATATGAGTCTTCCAAAATTTACGGCATGTGATTTCGAGGCCCGATGGGGCCAAAAAATGTTTTTGAACATTTTTATGGTGTGTTCAGAAAATTTATGAGTGACGATTTATATATTTTGAACCAGTGATCAGATTAAAAATCATAGGGAACCATTGAATTCATAGTATTAATATTCTCTTAAGGAAAGCTTAATTTTGTTGGGAAAATTCAGAAAAAAAAGTTATTTTTTAGAATTTACAAAAAAATAATAAAATAGCTAAAGGTGTTTTTATTTTCCTTTTGAAACTATTGAGAAATGGTGGTGGGACCACAGTGAAATGTTAGACATTTATTGATCGAATATTAATATCTTAAATATATTATTTATTTTGTTTTGTAACAATGAGGTTGGTGATATTAATTGGATTGTTAAATACAATTAATTAATGATACATAATTATAAACACAAAATGATAGATTCTCCTCATATTTTATAAAATAATGGCCATGGTTTTTGGGAGAGCTACGAGAGGAGGCTTTGACGAAACACCAGTGAATTCCAGCTCGAATGAATAATGGTGGTCGAGTAATGGTCATTGGAGGAATTAATGGGCTACGGTGAATGCTGACGAACACCTTCAGAAGTGGACCATTATTCTTCTTTCGTAGTTCCTTACAATGAATTCAAGTTATGGGTTATAATGTTTAACTAAGAGTTGTTCATTCATGAATTGCTTCCCATGTTATAATGCTAAATCCAAGGGTGTAGGCTGAATGAAAAAGGAACAAAAACTCTTCCAATCTTGGTAATGGTTGTGTTATTTGTGGGAAACTAAAAAATATGGAGGCCAGGTGAATCCGAGGGACAAACAGTGTAGGCACTATCTCAGGAGGACCATAGGGGCAGAAGGAAAAACAATCGGACCACCAAAGCTTCACGGATGTCCTGCAGAAGCTCCACCAGCACGGCGGCACCAGGGACCAGATGAGGTGATGTCCAGTACCCACTTATTCTGAAGGGATGGAAGCTCCCAAGGGTACAACAGTTGATAGGGGTGGCCAGCCTTTTCTGGTCATGTTGAAACTGGGTGGTGCGCTGCAGCGACGCGCCGTGGAGGAAGGTCGCGGCTCCGAACTGTGGTGGTGGGAAAACCTGCGCCCGAATGTCTACTATTGACCGGTCCACATATATCGGCTAGGTTGAGTGGGGAAAACTGGTGCCGCTGATTGAAGTACTAAAATGACCGAGCCATTTGGTAGGAAGGCAGACCCCCACGCCATCCTGCGAGCCGGGTGGATCTGTGGGATGGCGGGTCGCGCCCAGCCTGGTGGGTTTGGCCGAACCGGCGGCCAGGGGGATGAACCTACAGACAGCGGGTTGAGACAGTGGCCAATGAGCCGAGGCCATAGCCCAACGATCTGGGCCTATGTCCTAGTGTTCCATACTGAGCCCAAAGAAACTTGGCCCAGCGGTTTGGGACAGGTCAGTCTGACAGTGTCGGACTAGACCCAATCCCACTTACGGCACAGTTTCGCTTAAATGGGCATCTGTCCTAAACCAGATGTTGGTTTGACAAACCTCCTACAAAATTGGAATCCTTAGGGAGAGATTATCCTTTTAAGATACTCTATTTTAGTTTTGAAATGTATATGTACAACTGGGTTGGATCAAACCCAAAACCAACAGGGCCCTTCGCACTAAAAGCCGATAACAGACAGACCAGGCGTCTGATTGACGCGTCGTCTGTCGCGTTAGACCCCATATGACATAGAAGTTTGTTGAGTACATTTTTTGTGTGAATTAATGGAAATTAAAATATGAATGATGGCTAGTGGATCAGATCGTATTGAATCATGTTTACTAATAGTTTGAATATAGTGGTTGGTTGTGACATTAAAAAAGAATCGAGCTACTATGTGGGTCTGCACCTAGAGATCCTCCATGATTATACACCTAGCGATCCTTTGTGAGTCTACACCAGGAAATACTCCATTTTTATGCACCTAATAATCATCTGTGGGTCTTCACCTAGCGATTATCTGTGGGACTACACCTAGCGATCCTCTCTGGGTCTACACCTAGCGATCCTCTGTGGGACTGCACCTAGCGATCCTATGTGGGACTGTACCTAGAGATACTACATGGGTCTGAAACTAGGTATCCTTTGTGGGTCCTTACTTAGATATCCTATAGGGGTCATCACATAATGACCATGTGTGGTATAGTAGTAAAACCCTCTCCATAGAATAAGATGACCCATCATTATGACTAATCATATTTATTTTTAATTTTTATGTTATGTACCTGGTTTGAGATGTTTATTTACTTGTGCTTGGGGATTGCGATCATGCGTTGTGGTTTTTAGATTTTTGAATTCAGAGAGACCCTCAGGGGTCTAAAGGTCCATATTGGATATTATTATACTCACCCTGGCATAGGCTTCACCCGCACCCTGTTATGTCTTGTGCAGATGACAAGAAGCATTTTCTGAGACTTGGGAGAATGGACTAGAAGGTTTACGAAGGTGACCATTTTGTGTGGGGATCCAAAAATACCAGATGTACCTACACGTCTGGTAGGATCCATGGTGGATGATCTGAGGAGCTATTTTTTTCTATTTTTCTGTACTTTCTTTCCAGTTAGGCTTCTATACTGGACCCTTTTCTATTAGTACCAACATATACACTATATGGTGATTTGTAAATGTGGTTGTAAATTTCATCTTCTATAGTGTTTTACTTGTGTTATGTGTGAACTATATGTGTGTGCACAAGTTTTGAGGAAATGCCTTCACTTTTTAGGGATAATACTTTCTGGTGTTAGTCGGAAAACCCTAGCCTATGTGAGGCGGGCTTGGGGTTGTCATGAAATGGGCCCCAGGGAATGTGGAATAAAAAATATGAGATATATTTTTTTATAAATGAATCGGAAAATTAACAATTTGAATAATAAATACAAATAATATTATGATGTGACCAATATGACTTGAAGTGTCTATTTTATTTAAAATTGTAAATATTTTTTGCAAAAAGAACATGTGCCACACCGAAAACTTAGAAAACTCATTTCTATTTTTTTTTACTTTAGTAAAATAATCCATATTTCATTTGGTATGTGAATAAATAAACTACATTTAAATACTACACATTGTATGACCATTATGACTGCAAGAGTGTATTTTTATAATAAATTAACAATACATTTATCAAAATGAAAAGGTTATATACTAAAAACTATGAAAATTCATTCATATTGTTTTTATAATTTAGGAAAATTATCCATCAGTTATCTGTGTTGTGTAGGAATCATCAACACCACAATCTGACAAATGGTGTGACCGATAGGACTAAAAGTGTCTTTTCTCTGTTTAAAATTGACCTTTTATCTCAAAACGTGTCACTCACTAAAAACAATGAAAAATCACTCTAATTGTATTCATAATTTAGTACAATGATTCATATTTTCACTTATATTTAATGATGAAGTATCATGTCAAATTGACGCATGATGCGACAGGCATGACTCAAAATGTGTGTTCTAGTTTGAAATCATCTTTTAGAAATGAAAAACAAAACTGACATACTAAAAACTGATCAAATGCATTAAGATGGTTTTATACTTTTAGAAAATTATTTATATGTATTTTTTATGTGTTGGAAATAAACCACACCTCAATCTGATACATGGTGTTAGCGGTTTGACTCAAAGGGTATCTTTTTATTTAAATTTGACATTATTTTAGTAAAAAACACAAATGGAATACAAAAAAGGGAGAAAAAAAATTCTTATTGTTTTGATAATTTAGGAAAATAATATATGAGTCAAATTAGACATTTATGAATCAACCCCACCTCAATATAATGCACAATGTGACTTGTATTAATCCAAATGTGCCTTTTTATTTTAAATTGACATTAATTTATGTAAAAAAGTACAATTGGCATAATGAAAACTGAGCAAACACATATTATTATTATTTTTATACTTTAGGAAAATGATACATTAATCATTTTTGACATGTAATAATCATTTGAAAATAAATCTGAAACATGTTGTTACTAGTATGACTAAAATTGTATGTTATCAGATTAAAATTAAATTTCAGCACAAAACATTTCACTCACTAAAAACCATGAAAACACATTCTGATTTTCTTAATTATTTAAGAATTTTATTGAAAGGTAATTTATAATGTGTATAAAGAATTATGATATCAAATTGACACATGATGTGACTGGTATAACTCAAAAAAAATTATGTTTTAAATGATATTTTCGTAAAAAACACAATTATCACACTGAAAACTAAAGAAACATATTTAGATTATTTTTATACCTTAGATAAATGATCCATGGGTCATTTGTGACATATAAGATTCAACCAAACCTATATCTGATGAATGATGTTACTGGTATAAATTCAAATGTGTTTTTATTTACAATTGACATATATTTAAGTAAAACGAACAAGTAAAATATAGAAAACAAAGAAAACACATTCAGATTGATTTTATAATTTAATAAAATGATATATGTTTCATTTTTTATGTTTAGAAATCAAATGCACCCCAATCTGATGTAGGGTGTGACCAGTATGACAAAAAGTGACTGTTATCGGTTTATAATTGACATGTTATCTCAAAACATTTCGCTCACTATAAACCAAGAAAACGCTCTCCGACTATCTTCGTTATATAGAATAGAAATTTTTATGTCCTTTGTGACATGTACGAATTATTATCACATCAAACCACTGCACAATGCAACCAGTGTGACTCAAAATGGGTTTTTCTAGTTTGAAATGAAATTATAGTTAAAAAACCCATCATTCATAATAAAAACCGAGAAAACCCATTTAGATCATTTTGATATATTAGGGAAACGATCCACGAGTCATTTGTGACATATAGGATTCAACCACACCTAAATCCAACAAACGATGTACTTAGTATAAATCCAAATATGTCATTTAAATTTGATATTAAATTTAAAAAAAATTGACTTACTCAAAACCATGCAAACCCATTCTGATTATTTTGATATTTTAGGGCAATGATCCATAACTCATTTGTCATGGGTAGGAATAAACCACACCTGAGTATGATGAACGATGTGACTGATGTAACTCCAAATGTGTATTTGTAATTAAAAATTGGCATTTAATTATTGTATTCTTTCATATTAATGTTTAGTTTATTTCTTTATAGTATTACTTATATAATATATTTTTTATATATAAGTAGAACCGTTTTCTTGATTTCGGATGATTTTTTTGGTAACTAATATCATGGGTGGACATTTTTTAAGAGGGGACCACAAATGTAAAAGGACGAAACATTAATTTTTTCAACTATTTATAGGAAAATTGTAATTGTAACAATATAAATAATTATTTGAAATGTATATAGCAGTATTTTTCAAACCCTTATGTGTTATGATTTGTTCTTGTGTGCACTGATTTGTTCTCATGTGCGTTGTTCAGGTCGTGCATGTGTTTTCTATACCAGTACTGGTGGGTGTGATGTTATATAAAAAGAACATCACATCCTACAAGGTATTTATCAGAAATATTTAAAGCACTAAAAATGCCCCCTTTATCAATGTTATTTAGAGCATTGATAAAGTCCAAATTAATCATCACTATTTTGAGTGTTGATAAAGGCCCCCCATTATCAGTGCTTATTAAAGCACTGATAAAGTGGTCCTTTATCAACATTAATAATATAACTGCTAAAGACTGTCCTTATCCATGATAAAGTAGCACTAATAATGGGGGGTCCTTTATCAGTGCTTTTTTAGGTGGATAAAGGACACCCTTTATCAGTACTTTTTTAGCACTGTTAAAGGGGACCCCCTTTATCATTTCCGAGATTAATCGCCCTTTTTTAGCATCATTAAAAGTTATTTCTAGCACTTTTAAAAGAACTAGTTGTTTTAGTGTAAGTAAAATTTTAATTTTTTATGGGATGAAAATAGTCATGAATCCCTTTCATACTAATTAGTGATACTAGAGAATTAAATGGAATCTATTGGGATAGGGATATAAAATATTTCACCAACTATTAACATCACTACATTATCTCTGAAAAAGTGTCTTGTTTGTCATCCATTATTCATTTTCTATAACTTATTGAAGAATTTTAATTTTAGTTCCATTAGATCATGCACATGAGCTTTGAAAATCATCAGGGGCATCAATCATCGAATTCCTTGTGCTAGCGTAGTGATCTGACGTTGCCTTTTACTTCCATAAAATCACCACATCTACATTATTGAAGTGTGAGATGGAGATATTAATTTGGTAACCTATAACAAGATATAATATCTCTATATAGATATTGGCGGGTGGGAACTTATCCAGAACTCTCTTTGAATAGCCCTCATGAAAGACCCTCTATCATCCTTTTTAAAATTACTCATGAGATTACCTAGAAAATGCTCCCTAGCCTCTTAATATTTATATAAACTATAAATGATATTCTACGAAATATTTGAGTGCATCCCAGATTTAATTTAGTTATTTATAACATGTAATAAATACATTAAGTAAAAAAGTGAATAATTAACTCGACTCGTCATTGAAACAAATATTAAATGATCCTTGAAATTAAAATAATTTCCATTCCTATAATATTTTCAATCTATTTACATTAATTATTTTAAATAAATTCTAAAAATAATTTCAATAATTACTATTATAAACTCCAATAACATGAATTTATTTATTTTTTGGTGATCATATATCTTCACACATATCCCAGACCTCGTAGTGGGCTCAGAATGTCTTAAAATCTTATTCAGAAGAATATGGAATGCTTTTGAATATACTATTTTATGTAACCCTCTAGGAAATTATATTTATAGTTGTGAATACTAATCATTGACACAGAGTGGAGTCTGGGAGTCTATAAAGTACTCTAGAGAGATATGAAGTAGTCATATCCAAAAAAAATCTTATTATGAACACACACCTTATAATATAATATCTTTGAATTCCTATATCTCTTAAAGCTATATGCACAATAGATTCATCATCCTCTATTTATTTATTTTTTTCTAATCTAACTGGAAATAGTTGTGTTCGACTAAAATGTCGAAGAATTTATAAAGTCACTACCATCCTAATCAACCAATGTTGATAAACCAACTCCTTGATTCGAAATTGAAAACTTCAAGCTTGAACATTCATCCAAAGTCTTACCAATAATAACTCACTCGACACAAGCTTTCTTGACACAACATTATTTTCATGTTTATTTCCCTTCACCAATGTACAAGATCAAATGAGAATCATTAATAATGATATAAATTTTTGAGACCAATACACATTTTCATAGAAATCAACAATCAATGAGACCCAAATATATTGATTTTCAATTTGGAAGGTTCGTCCTCAATATCTCACCTACCAGAAATAAGCATGTGATAACATCATGAGAACAATTTTCAATGTGTATGATCCCACAACACCTAATAGTAACACATCAACTATGAGTTATCTGTATGCTATATCTATACCATAATACATTTGTTTATAATTAGTTTCGCAGTATCATGAGGTTCTCATTATCATTTGAGAATTAGTATAACCTTTTGATACAAGAAGTAATCTGTTGAAATTATCATATAAATGATGGACACATAAATATATACATAGTAATTTCAATTGGAAAACATGAATTATTCAATGAACACATGGTATAATATTGAATTTACTAATAATGATGGGTCTATGGTACTCAATTTTACAATAGACGTGCCCTTAGTGCTCAATAGATGATTTGTGATGTGAGGTAAAACCTTTCTAAAAAACAATCACTATCATGAAAATATAGAGGCCAATAAAGATGGTACACATAATATTTTTTTACAAATATGTACTATGATCATTGTCTTATAAATCAGATTAATCCTCTATGTCATCTCATAAAAAAAGATCAACCCATCTAAGGAATACTCTATGTACTCTTCCTAGCACAAGGGACATCTATATTCCTACACAGATAAATCCTCATAGGGATCCATCTTAATATAGGCATGATATCTATTTCTATAGGAAAAATAAAATAGAGGAAAATGCTATTTTACAGATCCACTAAAATCAGGAATGAAATTCTAATGAATGTCTTCATGAACCTGGATATCGTTCTCTATCTATATGTCTATCTATGGATGAAATGCTATCATCAATTTTATCTATGAACCCATTTCATACAGAAACCCTTTCCAAAACTAGAATGTCAACCTTATGTGGATTTCATAAAAAACATTAGTGGAAACCCCATGAGGTCTCACAATCTTCTGGACATAAAATTCCACATCTTTTCCCACCTGCATTGTCTCCATGATAGTTAATAAATGTTATGATATTGTGAGATAGTAAATTATCATCAAATCACATCCTACTTACTAAGAATTCATTGAAATCCAATGATGAAATACCTGAAAATATCATCCCATTTGAATAGAATAATGTTTAATTTTTTTTAAAAACCAGTTGTTCTCTGGTGGTCCAGCTTAAATCTATATAAAGAACGACACTTTGATACAAAATATTTAATCAATCAAATCATTCTCAGCCACTAATAATAATGTCTCAATTCGTGCGACATCTTGGTATTTCGTAGGTGTATGGACCAATATATATGGTGTACACTATAGTTTAAATCATTCCTCAAGGAACATAGAACCAAGAACCTGATATGGAAGAACAAATCACTACTTGGAGACTGAAAATAATAACATGAGGTCTCCCCAATATAATGGTTTTCACTAAAGCATTATTATTGTGGGTTTGTTAACTGCTCGAATAGAAATCACTCATCAAAAGATGAGTCATATTTCTCCAAATCCCGGAACAGCAGTCCATCAAGAACATAAAATTTTGATCTCACCTCATAAAAAAACTCATCAATGTCCACTCCTCAACAAATTCCTTTACATAATATGTCTGTGATTTTCTACTTAATGAATCAAAAACCACTTACCTCTCCCAAGAATAAATAATAAATCAAAAAAATCCATAACGTACATCAACTGACATCTCTATCAAAATTTTTTATCTCGTTTTATAAAAAAATCAGGATTATATTATTTTAATACACTCTAAAATTCCCCCTAAAAAGATATTCATGCCACATTTTGAGTTCATTTATAATAACTGCCAACCCAACAACATGTGTAGGGGAGTTATTCTCATGATGGAAAACATGCATGATTCGTAGGCTAGCAATGAATTCCCCAGCATGAAGACACATCATAAACCTGTTCCAAAAGTATCATAGAAAATATCATATCCCAGAACCAATTCTGGAAGAATCAAAACTACTACAAAATTCAAAATCATATTCAACAACTCAAAATATCTCTAAAATTTTTCATTCCCTCCTATCAAAACACCATTATGGGTTAAATATTACATCAAAGTTGAAATCATGGTGATATCCTAAACAATCCATCTATAGAAACTATCCATACCCAAGCTTCATTGAATCCCAAACACATTTCTAGGGCGATCCCATAACATAACTACCTGTATCATTGTTGTATGCACTGTGAAACCCCACTCATATATCATATGTCCTGGACATATCATATCCTATATACAAAACTGGCATTTGGGATGTTTATTGTAGAGAATTACTAATTTTTTTGGTTTGAATAATGATATTTAAATATTCTTCATTCTCTAACTATTTCTTGGATTAAACCATAATATCACCCCTGAACAAAACTACAAATGATTCCTAAAATTGATTAAATATTTTGTTTATAGAATCCTTAAATAATGTAGTAGTGTTAGTGAGATAGAATGACATAACTAGAAACCAAAAATTCTCATATCGGCTCCAAAATATGGCCTTAAATATATCCTAATCTAGAACTATAAATTGGTGGTACCCTGACCACATGTCAATCTATGAAAACAAAATATCCCATCTAAGATGATCAAATATATAATAAATCCTCGGCAAAGGATATTTATTCTTAGATATCACCCATTTTATCCTTTGATAATTGACACAAACTCAACGACTCTTATATTCCTTTTTAGAATATTGGAGAGGCAATTCCCATGATGTAAAGGTTGGATGAATAAAACCATTATCATAGATTTTCTGAAGATGAGCATTTAGTTACACCAACATAGCTATTTATAAATAATGCACATAGAAATGACCATCATACCAAGTTGACAGTCAAAATAAAACATGACTTATATATGTGGTGGTAAAACATAAAAATCCTCAAAGAGGACCTTATGATATGCACCCACCACTGTAGGTTGCTAAAATCCCATGAAAATGAGAACTGCATAAAGAAAAATCTCTGATAACTGGCATGATATTATTACAGCATAACGAAAAATATGACCAACCATTGTAGATCTAAATTTCCACTTACTTTGTATCATATTACTGACCCCATCAGTGGATAAGAACTAAACTCATCAATGATAACTATCTATTTAAAACATAATAATAATCATCCAATACATGCCAATAATCCAATCAATTATGTAATGATTGAGGTCTATAAAGTCTCACACCACCTTAATGTTGGGTATCATCACCAAACCCACAGGATACATGAATCCTTATTCCAAACACATTCCAAATGGTGTGGAAAGATAAAAAATGGTATAAAACCCAAACAAATATCCTAAAATATAAAATAAAATTGATGATATAAAATAATATTTAACACCTGTACCAAACCTAGTAACCACCATTGAATTAGAAATAAACATTGTTCCACTAACACTAGTTGGGACTGCTTCATATTCCTTTGATGCATTTTCTTTATTATAAATTAATCTATTCTTAGTCATGTGAACACCCACCTTAACCACAATACATGACCCTCCTCCATTGAAAGAATCGAAAAAAATTCAAGGATCCCTTTGGGAATGTGGATCCAACCATACATCCTTGGGAAATTTTTGTCACAAATGATATTCAGATGTCTATTTTTCACACTAAGATGGTCAGTCATTAGATCGTTTGGAAAATTCCTCTTAGTATGAGAATTCCACTCACATTGTTTAAAAAATATTCTAATATCCATATGATGCCCCAAAAACTAGTCTTGAAAAAAACAAGCCGCATTTGTGCTTTCATTTATAGATAGAAGGTACACCAGGGCTAACAACTACACCATTATGAGCTCCACATAAACTTGTCTTCATATATATGTTTGAATCATCTAAAGATACATTTTTTACTACCTCTACAATGGTTATTAGGAACATGATAATCAACATCAAATGAATATCTGACCTATATCTCATCTCAAACCTTCTAGCCTTTAGGTACCTAGTAGTGGAAATATTGAGTGACAGACACAGCACCTCAGTAAATTTGGTAGAATACTGCATAATGGTATGCTCCCCATTCCACAAGGTAAAAAAATACATAGGTCATAACATCATGAAATTTCTCAGGAAAAGCTGGTAATTTAATAATTTCTTCAAATAATTCTAGGTAACTTCATCTTGCAATATAGCTTTCAAGATGGAGTCCCAACATCTTCTTCCTACTCCCTCAATAATATATTTGAAAAAACCCACATTATAGTCCTTAGGGGGAATTAGATAGCAATTCATCCTCTGAAGACACTCATTAGAAACTTATGGTACATTATCACCATGAAATAACGTTGGATGATGCTTTTTAAATTTTTAGTTGTGATCCAATACTCATCCTAGGATCCCGAAAATTGCATGACCTAGAGACTAAATATTATATATTACTACTTCAACCAAAAAAGGGTCCACTGTATCTTCTTCTGGTGGAACCTTCCTTGTAGATTCCTATCTCATATTATGGTGATATCTTCTATTAGGCATTTCCAAACAATAAAAATACAAAAACCAATTAGTTAAGAGAAGATTCCAAAATCGTTGGAGAAACAATATGTATTAATATCAAACATTTTGATGGTTATGGATTTAATCGAATTAATACATTTTAAAATAAATATGAATCTCTAAGAAAAAAAATGTCCATTTAAATTGAAAAACTCATATATTTCATTTAACTGAATGTAAACATTAAGTCTAAAGCCTTGTAAGGAATCCCAAAAAGCCATGGTAACTCATGTTCACACACATAAGTGAGATGTACATGTACCCCACTGCACTTAATACCAAATTTATGATGGTCCTAAATACCATCTATCCACGACATTGAACCATACTCACGAATTTTTAAAGCACACTAGGATGATCATCCCTTTGACACAAAATTGTAACAACTAAGCTGAGTAAACTATGAAACTCATGGAATCCATTCCATATTGGTGATGTGAAATAATGACAATAGAAACAAGTCTTCTATATATAAAAATGTATAAATAAAACCATATTAAAACATGGAATAAAATGACACAACCATATCAATAAAAACCAATACAAATATGATGAACCATAATGTTTGGAATAAAAAACACCAGAGAGTCTCCTAGTGACCAACCTTCACCTCCAAACCATCCTTTATCAATGGTAGTTACAAAAATATAAATAAATTGACTAAAAAATTCGCTACCCATTACCTTTATCCTAAAATACAACATTTAAAACCACTCTATGGTAAAAGTAGGGGTTGAGAACAAATTCTAAAAAGATACCACCGCGAGTCTTTACAAGGTCTAATAACAAAAATTGAGTAGTTTTATCTTTTAAAATAGATTTTTTTACAATTTTTTCTCATAAATAAAAACCTATTTGTAATTAATTTTCCTTTTGTTTTCATAAAACCAGTTTGTATTTATAAATGCTAAAATATGAAATGTAAAAGTGACATAATAATAAAACATTTTCATACTCTATATATAAAGTAAGTAAACACATATCCATGAAATAAGAATCATGAAAATCCTTGAGTTACATCGTCATATAACAACATGTGAGAAAAAATCCATGAAAAAATCCATCATGTGATAAATAAACCATAAATAATAATCACTCTATATTCTGATAGATCCTACCAAAATATGTTTTATGCCTGAAATAATACTAAACGAGAAATATGTTGGTAAAATCAAAAATCGAGTCCTACCACAAACCATCGATATACCCAAAGTGACCCATAGTGGTTCCACTCACATTGGGGTCACTTATGTCTCATTCCCATTGCACCTACTATTCTCAAAGTTCCATGTTTTTTTAAAAACAATTTCAAAACCCATCCACATAATTTATAAAACATTTTCAAATCCATTGAATCTGCTTCTGTGATTCAAATCACATTTAAAAACACTATTTACGCATTCAATAAAAAAGATAGTGTAAAAAAACTCCCATTTATAATGAAAAACCCTTAAAAATTGTCATTCAATTAATTCCAACGAAACAAAAAATCAATTGAATTTTATGATCACCAAAAGAACTGTAAAATAAAAAATATAAATTGATATAAATAACAAATTTTATAAAAACACATTCTTCATGAACAATGTAACCATATGTGCCTTTGATGATGGATATTTTAAAACCATTAATCGACATTTGTAAGATATGACATGATAAGAAACTAAAAATTATCAATAAAAATACCAATAAAACACAAATTGAAACCACAAAATCATCCATAATAGAATATGAAACCAACGGAAAATAAAAAAACATGTATTTTTACTTGAAAAAATAAACAAAAACCAAGATGATAATCAATATTCATATGAATGACCTGGAAGGAGTAGAAATCACAAAAATCCTAAAAAATCACTAGTTATTTGATATTATGGGTTGTGGACTGAATGAAACAAAATTCGGGAATGCATCAGTCATTGAACCATTCTTCTCATGGATTACAAATCATGTAATCCTATAGGAAACATGTATTCCCACAAATGAAAAATACTTCAAAAAACATGACACATTCGATAAAAAAAACATACATCAAACATTAAATTATGTCAACCTAATTCTTGTTGTGTAATTTATTCAGACCCTACACAAGGATCACGACATTTTCTTGGTTACCATTACATGTTGTACAATCCCATAAACAACATGTAAATTCATAGTAGATCGTGCTTCCCCTATATTTTGTATTAATACTCAATAGAAAATGAAACCAAAAAAATAAAAAATCATACCTAATTGAAGATAATTGGGTGTTATAGTGCGTATTTTTAAATATTCTAGAAATATATAAATCTAATCATATACAATAGTTACATAATAAATTTTAATATTACCCTTTCAATCTATATAATTTTTCTTCTCATCCTTCATAAGTGTCTTATTCAGAAGAACTACTTGGGGTTGATCTGAACTTGACTATATAATTAAGTCTCCCACCTAAATATAGATTATTATACATTATCATCATAAATCATATTTTCATCCTATTGGAAATAATTTTTTCATTATATTTTGAATTTAAGTCCTTGTAATGGAATATATCAAAATCAATCACGCCTATAATAATAGATTTGGTAAATATAATGCATTTATGTTTCATAATAGGAACTATCATACATATCATTATTGTAGTGACTCTTCCACTAGGATTTTTGACATAAAACTCCCATCATATGGTTCTAGGGAACTATAGAATTTTCTTAGAAAATATGCTAGATATTTAATATTTTCAAGATCTAGAGTCAAATTAATCATTAACTGAGTTTTATAATATGATAAATGTACATTCAACCATATATTTAGGAACATCATCTTTATATATAGTGATATGACAAGATTGGAATCCTCCACTCAAACTCTATGGTAGTAGTTTCCCTCAATTCATGGGATATTTATTAAAATAATGACCCATATAATTGTATTTAATGTCATGGAAAGGAGTTTAATTTTTTCATACCTTACACTAATCAGCATGATGTATATTATCTCAAAAATTGTTACAAACAATCACGTACATCATGTATTTACTTGCATGTTTCCATAAATAATTTCTAAATGATGGAAATGACTAATTCATTTATTTTTTAATGATGTGTTCTCTTTTTCTTAGGTCCCAGTGGAGTTCTTCCTCTGTTTATTTTCCATGATGATATATGATCCATAAAATTCATTCTAATTATTAATAAACGTTAATATTATATCATTATATCGTGAATATTCTTGAGGTATTCATTCCCTATGGATATTTTTCACTCTACACTGATATAATGAGTCAATATTTCTATCCAGGTTATATATGTAGTCTGAAGCCTAGATAACTAATCACGTGAATCTAGCCCCAAACTCTACCACACTTTCTTCTTCATTATTCAATAATTTGAGAATATTTTCCCCATTTAATATTGATATTCATAATGGATGTTTCTCCAAAATAAGGTCATATTAAATTATCTCTATCTTATGATTTACATATCTTATGCCACATTGCTGTTCTGGATCAATTACCACCACCGATAGGAAAATCATTTCAAATAATACATTGTTAGAATAAATTTTCAACATTAAATACATCCCAAATAGATGATTTTATTTTTTTAGACATAATAATAAGTTTAAATACCAATGGGATAGTTGTTTCATTAAAAATGGAGGCTTCTATCATAGGAGGTGATATAGTATAAGATAATCATGTTGTGGAACAACATGTTTCTCTATTCAAGGAAGGTTATTCATGATAACCTAAGTAATAAGCCTTAATATAGCCGTGAAATTAAATGTTATAATATAGGATATATTGAATTTATCAGTATGAAAATCTCTATCTTAGGTATAGGGGTTCATTCCACTTTATTAGTAAGTTTCCTTACCTAAAAAATAGAACACACATAATTAGCTCATAATCATCATGAATATTGAGCGATAAAATAAAATACCTTGTAATGAATGACATAATCATTCAAAATGTAAGATTATCATAATTATAATGATAGATATGACTATTTTAAATCAGGATCCTAAGGTTTCTACTATAATTCATATGATTCCAACTATTAAAACATAAACTCCAGTAACCCAAATATGGTGTCAACATTTATACAACAATATTGATACATGGGATCTCACAAAAAAGTTTTCATCAGTTTAAATGTATTAGAAAACTAGATACATTCATAATTCCCATATTATATTAGAAATATAAAATACATAAAATAATAATCATACATTCTTCCTTGATATTAATCATAATTAAAATATTCATATCATAGGAAAATAAAACACATAAAAGGGTGACCTCCTATTCTCAATAAGGGTTATATACAATAAAATTTGTCCTGAGTAAATAAGACATAATCAGTATGTCATGGTAGATAACTAGAAAATCCGAAAATTTAATCATTAAAATGGTCACAAGAATAATAAATGGATAATATTGTATAATTAAGATCATGTAAAATAAGAACCACATTTTTATGGAAGTAAATTCTTAATTTGGATTTCATAATCTTAGAAATCATTATATCTATTCCATCAAAGCCCAATGAAAATATATTGTAATATATTAGAGATAATACACCATAGACCTATTTAAATTAGACAAATGATTTATATGTTAAATCCTTTCAATGAATCTAGTGGATATATATTTCTAGGACAAACCTATTAGTGTATTTCAAATTAATTCTTCATATATTGAATGAAAAAATCAATTCATGAAAATATACAATATAAAAAAATATTTGTATCGAATAAAGAATATTTAATATAAATATACCTAAAACCAATGAAACAAAATTAAATGTAAAATACATTATGTAGAAATAATTTATAGATTTTTAAATAGTAATATTTCAAATATAATTATTGTGTGTATTTAAGGGAAATTTAGCATGAAATGATAACATGATTGTGATTGTTTCATCAAATAGTTAATTTCCACAAAATTCATAACACCCCAAAAATTATAAAATAATAACCTTTAAATTGATAGTTTAATCGGCAAAAAATTAATATTTATATTGCACTGTTAGAAACAATGAGTTTCGTTGATTTCATGTGTCACACGCAAGAACAATTTTTATCGAAGAAAAAATGTCTATTAATATTATTATTTGATATATCACATATCCATTAAAATAGAGGGTGTGAAAATTATTATATAAATTATGACAATTTATTATTTACCAATTTTTATTAATTATTTGTGCATTATGGATTAAATAAAAATCATTTAATGTAAATTTGTTTTTTTCTGAAAAAACTATATATTTTAAAATGTTTCTTTAATCACGCTTTGCTAAAAAATTAGAATTGTTTTTTCATAAATTAAAAAATTATTTTTAAAAAAGACTTCATTTTTTATATTATAATACAAAAAATTATCTTGGGTTTATTTTTTCGAATTTTTCAGAGATGTTTCATTTTTTGATTAACAGTGAAACAATACTGACTTTTAATTAAAAAATAGTTTCTCATTGAAATTAATTATAATGATAATTTTTATTTTAAATTGGTTTTTGAATAAAATTTTTTAAATTTTAAATCAATAAAACTAATTTATATAATTGTATTTATTTTCATGACAAATTTTTATATAATAACATTGAAAACTTTTTAAGACTTTCACTTAAAAAACATAATTACTTGTTGTATTTGAAAGATTAATTTAACATTAAAATTTACAAAATTTAAAAATTTATTTTCTAAAAATTTATAAATGTTTTGGAATAATAATAATTAATAATGTATTATGAGATAAAATTTATTTTTTAACAAAATTAAATAATAATTCAGTAAAAATTAATTATTGTTAATAATGAAAATATTGGTTTATCATGGGGTTAAACTAAAAATATAGATGTAAATTTAATAATAATGTTGTTAAAAACTATTTGATAGACATATTTAGACCATAGACATATTTAGACCATTACACCAACAAGGTGAGATAATGGTCTATTTTGGATACTTTTACTTATGAAATACATGGGAGAACTAAATTATTTTAAGAAATACCAGTTAGTGTCCTCTTCCCTACTTATAAAGGCCACCCCACTCCTCTCGTATTCACACAATGATAACTACTTAGTCAAGAAATGAACATTCCAAAAAAACTTATAAAATTATATACCCTCAATATTAAATGATTAATTAATGCATAAATAAATCCTTTAAAGGATTTTGTGAAAACCTATATAGGATAGCTGAATAAGAGGCAATGTTTTTTCAGGAGCATCTTTATTTTCCTTATTTCTCCACTTAATTCTATTATTATTAAAAATTTCAAAAAAATAAAATATGTATATCACATACACTAGGGTTTTAATATAATAAGGGAATGAAAAAATATATATCTCTACTTCCATCAAATTATTTATGAAATCATCATTCATGTGTATGAAGGACCACCACCTCAGGAACTGATGTCATCTATTTTTTCATTTCCACCACATAAGGATGTGTATGATGATAGATATAAAGTAAATATATAATATAAATAAATTATTTATAAATATAATTTCATTAGATCATATATATATATATATATTATTACCTTCTATTACATAAGATATATGATAACATCATTTATATATACGAAAAACTACCGCCCCGCGGGGTGATGTGATTTGACGTTCACTAACACTTAAAATTAAATGTGATAAATATAAATTTAATGATTATATTTTTATAAATTACATAATTATTTTATTCATGACATATTTATCATTTAGTAATGATAATATATCTACTATTTTAATTCCTTACTTTTCATTGATGTAAAGATGATAACATCATTCGTATATGTGTGGACTACTGCCTCCACTAAGAGATGTGACTCTCTTTTCATCACCACTATAGAAACACTATAATTTTATAGAAATTATTGAATTATTTTAAGTTTAATAAAACATTAAATACAAACTAAGAATCATAATTTATAATGTCTTTTGAAAATTAGGTATATAAAATAAAAAAAAATTGAACTAGAGTAAAACACAACTTTATTAGTCTACTATAATGAGATCCTAAATTCAATTTGGATTCTACATAAAAATAGGATAACCTAATAAATAAATATAAAATTAGGATGAACATAAAATCTCATTATGGGATTAATTATGGGAAATAATCATAACACATGAGTTTGAAGAAAATAACATGATAACAAAAAAGGACTTGATAACAAGTAAACATGTAGAAGAATAGAAAATGGAAACTGGAGTCCTATGATCATGGAAATACTATAATGTATAATAATCATATAACATTAAATAAATATTATATAATATATCTAGTATTAATATATCAAAAGGTAAAACACTGTAACATAATGGATTGGTCTTACTTCTTAATCACATGCATGACCTCTCATGAGACTAAACATTACCCAATAGATTATAGTACTATCTAGGTTCACTAATCATAACATGTTCATCAATATTTATGCCACATAAATAATAAAACAAAATAAATAAACATAAGAGATACTCGTGGAGATAAATGAGTATCATAATCTTCCCCACATGTTTTGGGGTCAACATATCATCTGACTACCACGTATGGGAGTCTGGGTATCACCTAGATGGTATGTTTGGGTGTCTTCATGTGATCTTCCTACCAATTGCTAAGGTCACCTAGTGATATGTGTGATACTTTTGGGTGACTTCACGTGATCCATTAATATAAAAATAAGAATTACATGTCACAATTACATGAAGAACAATGTATCTTTATTCGCATGGTGTTTGCATCAATTTTATCTCTTGTTGTTAAAACACCTCAGTATTTTTCATTTTATTACCTATTGAAGCATAGTCTAATAATTCCAACATTCTTAAGGTCCTTCACATAATCCAGATGAAATTTTGAATATATCCACCAAGATCAATGACATGCTAATGGAAAGTACATAAACATACTATGTAAACTCAAAAGATACTCGTAATTGCACATTCATTTTTCACATTTATTACATTGTTTTTAACAAAACCATCAATTTATTATAACCTAATTATCATGAGGACTTGTGTCATTATAATACTAGGATAATAATATATCATAGTGAGACTAAAATAATACATCTATATTTGATTCACAGTAATGAGATCCAGAATAATTTTGATCTGGTAAAACATTATAGGAAAACCAATGGAATAATTAAAGGAAGTGGGTTAACTAAAATCCCATTAAGTTTTTAAATATAATAAGTATGTATACCTTATGAGTCAAAGGCATAAAATGATATCATAATAGAGAAAGTACATGAAAAATAAAAAGGATTAATAATATAAAGAACACGGTATCATATGATCATAGCAACATATGAAATGTGGAAACAACATGAAACATGACATAAATATATGTCAAGGCCAATAACCTAAATAAAATCACATTGCAGAAAATGTTCTATAATAGATTTGGTTCACTCTTTAATCCCTACATGATATCTCATCAAACTGAAAATGTAATAAATGAATTAGAGGGATATATAATTATAATATTACCAATTAAATTCATATTATATACATGAATATATGTGACACATAATGAAATTAATTATAAGGAATAAGAATATGAATTAGACATGGAAATAATTGGGTTTCATTATCTTGACTCTGATCATAATGAGAGGAAAATTCATAACGATGGAATTTGTGACATTAAAAAAAGGAATGTATTAATCCATAAAAGTAAATGATAATAAGATAGGTATATATATGTGAGAGAAACTTAATTAGAATTTAGAGGAAATACATAGAATCAAAGGCTTCCATAATTTATGAAAATATTTTTAACAAGATAAATAGAATATTTCAAGTGAAAAATACAATTTTAACTTAGAATTCATATATTGAATATAAAAAATATTAAAAAAATATTATATAAATAAATTAAATTAAAAATAAACAAGGAAAATTATAAATTAATATTCAATTAGTTTAGTTTTCAGGACCACAAGTAATTTGGAACATGCCTTGTACGTTAAACAATGATTCTATTCACATTTTGGTAAACAAATTCAATAGTATGTTGTTTGTAAAATGATAGAAAACATTATTTTTAAAAAATTAAATATAAATCCATTCATGGGTAAAAATGAATTTTAAAAAATCACTATAAGATAATTCTAAAATTTTAGAAAACATTTTTTAAAACATGTATTTTGATGAATGAATTTTCGAACAAATAAATTAATTATGTCGGGTCTTTTAGATAATATTTTCTCGATCATTTTATAAAAAAAATAGTGAAAATGGTATTATTACACGAAAATTTCATGAATAACCATAATAAAATAAAATTAGTGGTTTTTATTTTAAAATAATCAAATAATTACTTATAATGGAAATTCAAGCATAAACACTTCTGATAAAAAATAAATACAAACATAAAACCTTACCATTTTGGTAACTTTGGAATAATATATACCATGATTTAAGTAAAATATTAGATACATAAAATATAATGAAGTGTAAATGAATACTCATATTATTTTTAAAGGGAAATTATATACACTATTTAATATATATTAGTTTATAAAATAACATGTGTCTCAATGAATTATGTTTTGAGAAGAAAACATTATCCCATGTTTATACTTAGTCATGTGTTTATTTATTCTCCTCTTTAACAAAAATATATCATTTTTTTATTATGAATCATTTACATAATTAATAAAAAATTTTAAACTATTATCATTATTCATTTTATTGATTAATTTAACTACATAATCAGTTATGTCCACGTCGAGTGTTTTGAAGATGCTCATTTCAAAATTTAAAAATGATATCAGTATTAAATTTGTGGTATAAGGGGTAATAATTCTATAATATCTAGAATAATAATAATAAAATAATTTTCATTTATACATATAATATTATTTTGAAAATATCCATTGAGTTTGTTTATGAAAAAATGAAAAATGATACAATCATGGAGATATTAGGTTGTGTGTATTCATGCATAACATTTCCATTTTCAATGATCCTGATGAAATAAAGGCATATGACATTTTTTATTTCTATAATGATTATAATATAATAAATATAATATTATATATTTAACTAAAATTAAATATAACATCCCTATGATATGGTAATAAAAAACTAATCAAATCAGTTCGCAAGGTTCTAGTCCTCTGTACACACAAAGGTTGTGAAAATTTTCCATCTATTGTAAGAAAAGAAACTATATGATGTTTTAATTTTATATAATTATTAAAATATAATTAATATAATATATAAATATTAAATACACCATTATGAATATCTATTATATGCGATTATAGAAAATGAATTAAATTGATTTGCGATGCAACAATCCTTCATGCACTAAAACGACAGTTTCAATTCCAATTTTATAGAAGTTGAGATCGATTTTGAATAGTCCATTAATGATTTGATATCTTAGTATTTGAGAGATAATTATTTTATTATGTGATAATTATTGAGTATGATTGTAAATATGTGGATGAAAATATAAAACAATGATGCAATGTTAAGAATTTTGTCTCATCTTCGTACAACCTATCTAGGATTATACCTATAGCCTTCATTGATTTTATTTTTCTTGAAAAAATAATTTCATGATGTTTCTTGTGAGTTGAATAATAAATTAGTTCATGTATTGGATGAAAAAATTGGGTTTAATGTGTGTAAAGGATAGAAGAGGGGGTTCCATTTTATAAGGGGGAGTGGAATTCTTGTAAATAATTAAATATATTCAACAATAGGAAGTCAATAACAAGTTAATTTCTTAAAAAATGGAAAAAAGTATTATAAGAAATATTTATCCTATTAAAAACACTAAAAATCACGATAAACATGTTTTAAACATGTTATTCTATATACCAAACTAATTAACCCCCGGGTATAATGGTTTTACAAAAACTCCGGTGAAAAAATCATTTTTTAATATTCAATGGGAACAAAAAATTAGTTTAAAATATTATATAATAAAAATTATAATGACATTGAATATGGAATAAATATTATTATATTAAATTAATATACTTTTCTTAATTTAATTTAAAATTATACCCACATAGGTATAATAAATGAGATTTCAAGAAATTCATTTAAAAAACGATTATATTTTAATAACTATATGGAAATTGATAATATATAAATTAATTTAAATTAATACTTATTTATATATATATATAATATAAATTTTATTGAAATTATTCCATATTAGGGATTATTTTTATTTTTACAGATAGAGAATCATTGATCATATTAAAATAATTTTTAAAAATATGTGTTGTAATTCATAAAAATAAATTTATATTAAAATATAAAATAATGATGACTTAAATTAATTTAATAATATTAAATATAAACAAATAATACTCATTATAACATTAAATCAAATTAAAATAACATTTTTTAATTAATTAAAAATATATGAATGTTTTTTAAAAACTGAAATTTTCATTATTCATTGGAATCATAATATTTACCAATAGATAAAAAAATTCTACCTTCTGTTAATATAGATATTTTGATTTAAAATTTATGTTAGTTTTTTTAAAATATTTTTTCTAAATGTAACAAAAAAAATAGTTATATTATTTCTCACAACAAATAATAAATATAATTTTGGAAGGAAAATATTTTTGTAGAATAAAGTGTCATTATTAAAGATGATTTATTTTTTATTATTTATTGATAAATAAATTTATATTTTTTGGGATCTAACTATATATTCCAATAATAATTTAATACAATTCATACCCACCAACATAATTTCTCTTTTATATCGATCATGTTTAAATAGTAATATTGTTATATTATATTGTGGTTTGTTTAAATTAGTGTTGTGTGTGGAATATTCTCTAAAATACATATTTATATTAAAATTATAGGGTTTTCAATTCTAAAACCATTAAATAAATTTAATCCTCACAATTTAAAATTTTTTATCTATAATCAAGGGTTTTACATTCAAAATTCCATTTTGGAAAACCCACCTCTTTAGAATGATTAATAAATATTTCTACTGAAAGAGGGAAAGGAAAATATGATGATGATCCACTAGCATATACCATTACATGGTTTATAAGTTTTATAAAATTTATGGTATGTGAAAATATTGACATGTATTTAAATAAAAAATAATTATGGATATCCATAGCAATCTATGATATAATGAAAGTGAATGATCAATGAAAATTTAACAATTATAAAATCATAAATCAATGATAAATTAAAATATCATTGATTCTTCGGATATAATGGTAATAGGATATTATTTTTGTCTCAATATAATTTCCCTAGAGGTAAGAGTTTAATTAAATATAAATATGCTGAAAATTATTAAATATACTTACTTGAAATGATTTTCTTTTTAAAACAAAATTTCATCTTTTTGTTGTGCTTCTGTCAATTTCCACTTCACCTCTTTCTCTATATAATTGAATATTCTATATAAACTATTTAGGCTTAATACACCACAATTAACTATTAATGAATCATAATATTCATAAAATAGTAATAATCTATTCTGTATAAATTCAAAACCACAAATTCCATCATAATGTTAGAAATTACCCAAAATGAATATAAATATATTAATATAAAAATTTTACAATAAAGCCAGTGGTTTAATGTATAAAATGAATAATAATATATCCCATATAACCACAAGAACATCAACATGAAATAATGTCTTACCCTCAGAGTATATATCACACCATTTCAACAAATATCTCAAAAAACGTTATATAATTCTTCCAAAATAATAATTTTCATTATACCTAAATAATTTTTTTATCTTAACCCAATTAAATGTTTTCCATAATATCATTAATCACCAAATAATCCTAAAAATTTAAAAATCAATATATTTTCTAATATATTTCAAAGATAAAAAAATTATACATAAAATCATTTAATAAGAATAATTTCACACAAAATTGTACATATAATAGTACATTGGTAGGCATTTCACGTTTTCAACCTTTAGTTGGGGGTTCATGCCCCATGGACTTTCCTGATGCAATTAATTGTTTCTCAACAAAAATATATCATTTTTTAAACAATATTTTATAATTCCTATAATTTTCTCAGAAAAATATAATTTACATCCCTAAAATATCATTAATCATAAAAATAATATTTAACCACAATATTAATTTATAAAAAATATTTTTATATAAAAAAATAGTATGATTAGATAATAATAATTACTTTTGGATCATGTACGTGTCAGTGATTATATTTTCATTAATAATTTTTTTTAAATATCACCTTAATATATAACATTTTTATGTTATTATTCTATTTATATAATTCTTACAAATACATATTTAAAATTTAAAATAGAATTAAACATAATAGAGTCATTCTTTTTTTACATGAATTTCATTACTAAAAAACTTCAACAACATGATTATCATATTGAAAAACTGAAAATCTTCAATAGTTAAACATTAATGATTTTAATAATGTCTAGTCATAGAAATTAATAATTATATTAGGGACTTTAAATACATAGTTATCGGGATACCTATATCTATGACTTTTAATTGTTAATGGTTCCACTTTTATAGTTTTATTTACTATCATCTTATAAACCAAAATCATTATTTTCTAATAGAGATTAGCTAAATTTTTACATCTATTATCAGGACTAATTCATAATTGAGTTCATTTATGGAATTTTTTAAAATTCATATTCACACATTCTTTCCATTTTGGATATTTAATATATTTTTCTTTGTAATCGTTAACAGTTGAAGGCCCATGAGATGTATCCTAACCTTATTTGTTGTGTTTAGAAGTTAAACTATTTTACAATTGTTTATCATAATTTGAGATTTCTCATTTGTAATGATCAAAATATATCTAACAATCATTAAATTTAGTCTAGGCATATCACTAAAAGAATCATTATGTCTCCCCTATAATTGGATATAGGAAAACATTATCTTATTTCCTTCAATTAACTAACAAACAAGATGGAAATAAATTATTTAATTAATATAAAAATGGGAAACATAAAAAAATGGTCGAAATAACTTATAAATGATTACTATATCCTAATATTAGAGTATCTAGGATTCAATCTACGTTATCCATATAAGTATTTCATATTATGTTTTCTAACCTGAAATTTTTTTCATGTCTTTCTTAGTGGTTTGTATATAGTTTTTTAATTTATAAATCATATCCTCTAGCAGTGTCAGACAAGGTATGTTGCAGGTATCATTATTGTAAACTATGTGATGATTTTTCATAGACCAATTTACCCTTTTGAATTGTAATTCAAATTGCTAAAACTCTACTATAGAAACATATAATTGTATAATACTAAAAGGGATGTAATTTCACAAAACCCACTAGAACTATAGTTCATTAAAATCAAAAGATATTTTTTATAGATAATGTTATCCTAATAATTATCCTTATAATTGTACCTAGTACTATAAATAATGTTTTCTCATCATAGAATCCATAAGATGACTATACCATTTCTCTAATACAAACTAGAGAGAATAATTCTTTGTATATATATTTTTATATGGTTTTTTATAGAAATATCCATGGATTATAACCCAAATATCAGAAGACATTGTATATTGTAAATACTATGTTCATAATATATCATATTGATATTAAAATAAAACTTCATTATTTTATATTTATACAGTGAGATTATATATGCTTTTGATCTCCTAAAACAACATAGGATAACTAAGGAATTGCATAAAATAATTGGGTGACAAAAAAACTCTAATAAGGGAATATATATTATATGAAATTAAAAATTGTGATTAAAAGGTATAACATGATATCAAAAAAGATAAGGTACATGATTAATAAATTGGATGTATAATATAAAGGACCTTGTATAATACTATCATAGAATTATAATAAATTATTCAAAATCATTAAACATGAAATAAACATAAGCCAAGGATAACCATTGAGATAACATCAATTCATGGATAAAGTCTCATAATGGAATAGTTTTACTCCATAATCACATAAATGTAATAGTATGAGACCAAAATGTTACCCAATGCATTAAATAGAAATATAATTCCAATCCCATACACCACATTTATATCATATACATTCAAATGTGCTCCATGTAAGGAAATATATCATATGGCATAAACATTGGAATTAACCATGAAAATAAATGGGTTGGATAATATTATCTCATGTCCTTTTCAATGTAAATTACAAAATGATCTAATTTTAGAGAGTAATGAAAGGAACATAATTCCTTATTAATGTAAGGGATAACAATAATGGTATATATTTGAGATATATATATACTTAGTTTAAATGTATGATGATATTATTAAATAATATTAATAATTATAATTCAAAATATTTATTCCATTTTATCAAATTAAATTCATTTATTTGGAAGAATAATAATTAAAATTATACCCATAGAGGTTTCAAAGAAATCATTTATCCTGAAATTTATTATTCAAGCATAAGATAATGTAATAATACCTACATGAAACATAAAAAAATTAACTAATTTAAATTTATAAATTTTGAAATATAATGTATACATTTATTTAAATCATTCCTCATTAGGGTTTATTTTAATTGTTTAAAAAGTTAAAATAGTATTCACCTTAAAATAGTTTTTAGGAGAATTTGGTTTAAGTGAAAAAACATTTGATTTTATTAAAATATATTATCAATATTATAAAAATATAATTTTTTGGATGAAATATAACTAAATTATACCTATTTAACATTAATATCAAATTAAAATATTTGTTATACACTTAACAGACATAATTTATAAAAAATAAATGGTGGGTTGTCAATAAATTTCAATTTTCACTATTCAATGGGAAATATATTTTTCCAAAACAATGAAAATTTAACCCTTAGTTAACATAGAAATGTGGATTTTAAAAATTATAATCATTTTATAAAATATAATTTTTAAAATTTAAAAAAATAATTATATTATATTCTCAAAAGAGGTAATGAAATCTATATCTGAAGGAAACATATTTTTTATAGAATAAAATATCATTATTAATGTTTATTTATTATTTATTAAGAATTTTTTAATATATTTATGTCATGTATGAAAATTAAATATGTTATATATTGTATTTAACACTATTCTTAACAATAAATTTTACATCTAGATTATATTTTTTGTGTTTAAATAATAATATTACAATATTATGTTATGGTTCATTTAAACCAATTGTTTCATATATAATACACAATTGATCATAATGTTATTTTAAAATAAAGGGTTGATTCAATACTCACTATAATATTTATGACCAGGACTTTTGAGTTCGTAAATTCATCTACTCAAGAAATTTTTATTTCACCTCAATTTTTTTTCATGTATCAATGGGGGTTATATAGTCTTCAACACCCTGTATCAATAACACTTTATATAGTAATTATTCCTCATATCAAAGATTTAAGTGGGTAGAGGGTACATTCAAATATTTTGATAATATATCATGTCTTTTGTATGATCAATATGTATTAATTTGATGAAGTCTCAATTTTTTTGTAATAAAAAATGAATATTTCCTCACATTATCATTAAATTATTTCATGAAGCTGTGAATTTTCAAAAGGCTTCCATGTGATAGAGCCATCATGTCGAAGATCCTTCTTCAGAACCTGGTAAATAAAAAATTGGCTTTCACTAGATCAAGTTGATACATCTTGAGGTCATTGTGTGATCATGATGTATGTAAGAGATTCTCATGATATCATGTTCATACATCTGGAAGTCATCACATGATCATGTCACATGTCATAGGTAATTCATAAGATCTTTCTACCATGTCAAAGGTCTTTTACATTATCCGACTATTATGTTCAAGGACTTCACATGATCAATGGAACGATTGTGTTATATTTATAATCCCTTCACATAAAAAATAATGCATCTTTCTTCATATAAGTCTCCAATCATTTTAATATATTTTTACATGAATTCATTGTCCAATTTTATAGATTTCATCTTACAACGCATTACATGATCATGTTGATGGTCCCAAGGTTGTTCACAAGATCATGAATAATATTTTCAGTTCCATTTCATGATAAATTCATTCCTCCAAATGGATTTTTCTTTACAAAAAAATAATGTTAGGTATAATTCATGTGATCTAGAAATTGATCATGTGAAATGTTTCATCCTATTGCATGAGGGTTAATATAACTGCCTTCATGGAGGTAATCCATAATTTTCTAGTTTTTTCACATTAACTCCATGGGATATTTCCATAAATTTTCCTTTTAACCATTCACATGATTATAAATACTAATCTAATAGACATTGAGAGATTTGGAGCTATGGTCTGAGGGTCATTTCATGATCACATAGTAGATCAAATGATGTTTATATCCCCTTAAAGTGATGTTCCAAGGGTCATGTGGTCATGATTTTATTGATGGTTTTAGACCTATGTGACATTGTCTCTTGATATTCTGTATCCATGGATTTTCCTTACGTTTTTGGGATAAAATAATACATGAGAATTATAAGTTAATTTAACTTTTCAATTTTCAATCATCCTTTGGTGGGCGTTATTATATTCCCCCATTAAAAATGAATTCTAAAAGTACAAGGAAATATTTTTGAGGAATAATATGCCTTTGTATATACATTAAAATTCTGCCAGTATTTCATCTGGGAATATTTTGGTCTTCTTAGATACCATTTGTATCCCAGGATGTTTTATATAAATATGGGTGAAAGGATACTACCATTTATTTATATACATAATACCTTGAGATCCCTCAAAAAAATTTATTAACATTAATATATTAGACATACTCATCACAAAACATCATTGTGAGAACAATTTGTGTGAGCTCATCATGTTATCATTTTCCCTGATATCTCACTGTGATTTATTCATGTGAATGAATATTCATAAAGGTTCATTCCACAAATCAATTAATTAATCAATTTTCAATTTTCAGCATCCATGTTATGCTACCTCATCCATGAGGTTCCATCCATTTATTTATGGAGGTGTCATGTGGCTACATAGTTATTTACTTGATTTGAGATACATTCACATGGTTGTGTGATTGAATGTATTAAAATTGATTTGTCACCACATGTCTATATATGGATCACGTGATCATGATACCAAAAATGGTTCATGCTCTATATGTGATTTCATCTATGCCATACAAATTTCCATTCAGACAACCATTTTAAGGATCCAAAATTTATCTAATATATTCTTCTTATGTACAGTCCTAGATGGATTTGAGATCACATAAATCCCCAATGTGTATTTATAGTGGTATAGGATTGATGGGATTCACATAACCAATCTCTAGAATCAGATCTTTTATGACATAAAAGTTTGAATTATCTTCTATTGACAAATATCTAGAACGATAATCTACCACATATGCTAAATTTATATATTATTGGTCTTTTTGATGATGTATTTATCTCTAAAACCACTCAAAATATTCTAACTATATATTTTTATCTTCATTTTACATTATTAGGATCATTGTATCTTATCATAGCCAAATAATGATGACATTTTTACTTGGGTTATCTTACTTATTGAATAACTCCTTGCTAATCCTAGGAGATTTTGATCCCTCTCACAAAATTATTTCATATATATAATTGAATATACTCATTGTGTCATTGAATAATCAAAAAGGTGGATGTGGTTTCAAATCGTACATGCACCCAAGTTATTCTCTTCTAATGAATGGGTATAGAAATTTGGGTATATAATGATCTGAAAATATTTTTTTGTTCAACTATACATTATCACCATCTATCAAGAATTCTGGATTTCTCAATTCATTATGTATCATCAACCAGAACTCTATAAAAACTGAATAGTCATTCATTTCCATGCACTAATTTTTCACCTTAAAAATGAAATGGTTGGAATCGTTCTATCATAAATATATCACAATGGTAGACTAATTCCTTTGTGGATATGTATTATGAATTCCTTTCTACCAAGGACATCCAAGATGATCCTGAACCGAATATATCGTTAGAATGATATATGATTATCATTGTGAAGAAGATGCTAAAGATAGAGCATAACCTACGCCCAGTCATTTCAATCAAGGATTTGATCAAAATCATTCATTATCAATTATGGTCATAGAAAACTACCATTTTTTTCATTATTATGGTTATTCTAGACTTGTTCTGTAAATATATCAATCTTTTGGGTCTATTATAGTGACCCTAGACTATTCCTCATGGATCATTAAGGTTAGAAAAAAAGGCATAATTCTATATTTTTATGGTGTAGGTTTTCATAATGTTCTTGAATTGATGGATTTTTATGTATAGGAAACCCAATATTCACATTTGTGATGGTAGATTTAATTGTATATTAGAGGCCTCTCAACCTATCTATGATAACCCTTTTTTCATCCTTATCATTTTCATAGCCATATTAAATAAATTCATACCCTGTTTTGAGTTTGTTAACCCTTTGATTATCAATTTGGATGAATAGGGGAGCATTGTAGGTTTTATGGGTTCCAAAATACCATTCAAATACCTTTTTATATGTTCTTACTTCAACTAATAAATGTTATTGGGTTTGAGAAAACATTGTTAGATGACTATGAGGTTACCATCATGATATAAAAATATAAATATTTTTAATTTATTTCATTATCACACACCCTTTTAGATGATCATTAATGAGGAAATATGATTCCTTACTGATAGGTCTTGTAAAATCTCATTTTGATATGGTGTTCTTATTTCTTGTTTTAACAATATAATCATCTATGAGTTATATTAACCATTCATGTTTTCTTGTTAGTTTTACTACTAATTTTTTGTATCTTCTATTCCTTTTGTGGTCATTTGAGGAGAATGACATCCTAGGGTCATCCATTATTTCAAGATAATCATGGTACAAATTCATACTAATAAAATGACTACAATTCAGTCTACTAATTCTTCTTCTTGTTTGTCTTAAAACTATTTCCATGAATCGATGGAGCCATATATAATTGGTATGTTGAGACATCTAGTTCGATCGGTACATACACACAATGCCTCCCTAAACACAATTTTTGTGGACTCAATGGAACTAATTTAGTACTTCTTATGACCTTTGAACAAATACCATCATTAAAATAGAGAGTCTTCTTAAAACAAGGTATAGATTATTGGGAAAGTATACCACTCGACACCAATAGTGGATATGTGACTGTCAGGACATGGAGTTGGAAAAGTGAGATAATACCATGTCACACTTTATACTTAAACATCATCTTATTTGGGATTTCCAATGAAGTATTAGGTACCTCATTATCTCATAAAAAAATTTCTTCATGATGATACACCCATGGAAATGGATGTTGAGAGTTAGATGTTGTTAAGATAGTTTTCAAAACATATTTTAACCTTACATTTTGAGATACCCATGATGAAATTTTTACATCAATGGGAAAGACTCCAATATCCTTTGTGTAACCTTGTTTTAAGAGGGCTCAGTTATCATATATTATTCACGATCACAAAATGGGTCATCATAGCACTATAAAAATGGTCTTATTGAACGAAGGATCTATGTGAATCTGACTACTATAATTTCCTACTACAATCGTTGAGGGACTTTTATTAGGGCATTGAACCAAAAATTTCAGATATTTACTAATTTTTGTGATCATGTGAGTGACCTCACCATAAAGATAGTAAAATATGATGTGCTCACTGATCCCATAAAGGTTGATATATCAACAGAACCTTCTTTTCTAAATTCCACTAAAAATATGGATCATGATTTATTATACTTTATAAAGGATATGTGTTAATAAGAAACATTTGAGCAAATAGAGTTTTTTATAGTTTATAATTTGTTTAACACCTCTCTCAGAATTGTAGCTAACCTATAGAGATTAACAGACCATTTTTAGAAGTATCTTATTGTTTGATCATAATGAATCCCAAGATTGACTATAAAATGTGGTGACTCTACCATTATTATTTCCATTAACAAGGAAAAATTAATTCAAACTCTATTTATTACTGTAAATATTTATTTCTCTCATGATGTTCAAAGAATTTATTTTTCATGGTATCATAGTAATTGTTAAATACATTACTATTTTAATACTAGTAATGGACTCGAATATTAACTGAAATGCTCAAATTGTGAAATATCTCTAAAGGGAATTTTCAAATAATGATTAATGATATAAAAAGAATCATTGATATAACATTCAAAAAATTATTATACCGTATGGTTCTAAATTGATTGTTTTGGTAAATATATATACCTGTGGGAGAGTGTTCTTTATTTTTTCTAGGTTAATCCATATTGAGAGCATAAGATAAATTTTTGAGGGCTAAATAATTATCTCTACATGATTTTAATATCTTATCTCTTTTTTATCCTTGAATTTTTATAATCAGTTAAGGAGGTGTCTTAGTGGTAATGTACTTGAAACTTTCTTTGGAAACCCTTTACTATTATTCAACAAGAGAAGTTTTGTTCCTTTATTCCATATTAGTGATCAATTTTTTTCAGACAGTGCAAGGTGTGTACTATAGGACTATAGGATCGATGTTTTCTTAGTGTTCCCTTTGGGGTTGTTCATCCAACCAAGCTTTTTGTCTAATTCAATTGATTTTTAATGCCATAGTGCCAGACCAAGAAGGTTCATTAGTTTAGGATAATATTGATCAGATTTTTCTGTTGTGTTATAGTTTAGGTTCTACTAGATCATAATTTTTCTTGTTGTAGTTTCCATCATTCTATCTAGGACCTATTGTTACTGTAATTTCATCCCTTTTATCTCAACCATTTTATTGATGTATTTTTTATTCTTATGGGACAGAAATATGATTGTTTTATATTAGGGTATTCTAGATCGGACAGTTGTGTTTGTAGTTAATGATATTATAGATCAAACCTTTTATATATGGTTTTGAAGGATGTATATTTTTTATGGGTTTTTCACCCAAGATCTATGAAAAGATATATATTCATAAAGGGATCAGAAACCCTACTAATTTATATTTACAGTTATTCAAGAAGGGTTCAGACACTCTCTATCCTTACTATAATGGGTATCGTATATTTTGAAGTAATACTAGCCATGTCAAATAAACATTTATATTTAGAATATTTGATGATTAAATCATATTTAGATGTGTATGAAACAAATATGATGAGATGGGGAAACATGATGATGACGATCACAAATAACATTTAGGCATAATGTTCCACTATGATATTGTTGGGGAAAATGGCGATTGGGGGGTGCAATAATACATAGAAATAAACTTTTGTTGATAGATCAATTGATCAAATTCATAAGCCTAGATAGTCTTAAAAATATGGTTATTAATAGTGGTCCCCACCAATTTCTAAGGTCTATGACTGATTTTTTATGGATAAAATATTAAGCAGATAAAGATGTAAATGAATAAAGGTTATCCATGAAGGGTTTTTGAAACCTAAGGGTAGTTTTATTTACAGCCCTATATAATTATCGATATATCATATGGTTTTATGTCACATAATTATGGCCATCTAATGTTATAATAACAAGATACAATTTTCATATTTTGGGATGGGGTACATTTCATGGTGGCAAGATGTCAATGATGTTGAATACACATGAATATCTTGGTTATAGGAATTGTAAATTATGATCTAGTATTATGTTATTCTTCTGAAAATATTTGATAATTTTTAGAGGTAGACCATAGTACTGGTATAAACTATTATCATGCCTAGTCAGGAAAATTAATCATGGATTTATGGTGGAACATTCCTCTATCACTAAAACAACCAAGAAGTACAATTTTTGAGTCTTTGTGTTACGTGCCAATGAATTATTGCGGGGTCTCATTATAGAAGTAATTCTCTATTACCAATACAATATAGTAGAGGACCAATTGAAATGACTCAAGGTTGTGTATTTTAGGATAATAATGAAATAAAATGAATTTTTTCTGTTAAAGTATACATCAAAACAATGAATGTTTTTTGTGGAAAGAGTAATTCTTATGAATGATTTGGGACCCCTAAAAGTTGTTTTTAAAAATATTGAACACATTACTGTAGTGACTAGATGTGATAAATCATTACTATATGTTTTTATTGGGATATCATTGTCTATCAACCATGGGTCTTCATTTAATAGGACCACAAGTAAGGCTATATGAAAATCATTCCATTTATATGACTTTATATTAGAGTACCCTTCATTGGTTTTCTCTATAAAATATTTATGTACAGTTCATTATCAACTAAGGGTCGTCTAAATTTTAACATCTCATGATAAAGTTAATTTTTATTATTATTATCACCAAAGTGAATATATTTTAAGGATATGGTGTGTGTTCCCAATATCAAGGGGTGTTAAATGATAACTTAATGAAAAAACTAAAGGTCAAAAATAAAACAAAACAATTTTAAAAAATATGATAAAGGTGAGGTAATTAATGGCTCATGGTTAAGAGATCATGAGTTATGTTATGAGGTATTAATTATGAGGAGGATAGTGAATCAACCTATAGATATGTGTTCCACTATATTGGTGTCAGAGATCACAAGGATCTGAATACCCATATTATAAGGTTATGATACATCTAGGTGATATGACTATATCCCTTAAGAGGATATCACTCTTACATGATAAAATATATGAATATATACTCCATTTTAATGAATATGGATGACTTAAAATAACTTGATATTCCCTTGAAACAATATGTGTTTTAAGGATTGAGTTTCTCAAAATGGTAATTGAAGCACCCTGAATGTTGGTTGACAAGGGTTGGACTATTGTTGTCCTTTGATAAGGTGTGATAATAGAAGATGTTCTATATAGTTTGATGTTTTTTAGTGTTTATGTTCTTGTGATTTATTTTAACATCATGTGACAGGGATTTAATTTTTGTTCAGTTTAACATCATAGGATAGGGACATCTTCCATGTTTTTTACTTTTATGTGGTATGAATGTTTGAAATCATGTGGAATTATGCAATATAACTACATATATACAATGAATTGGTTAAGAAAATTTATATGTGGGAGGAATGAGTTATCCTTTAATTAGATTTTTGGTGGGTATTCTATGATGGTTTATCATTTGGTCCAATCTTCTTCATGTGTAAAAATCCACAGAGAAATCAAAATCATATGTAGGTAGATTGAGTCTTTATGACTCATCCATTATTAAAAAACATAAGTCATGGAAAGGTATACTAGGTGATAAGGGAATATTCAATTTATATGGATAGTAATTCAAGGAAATACATATAAATTTTTTAATGGTAAGATTTGTTAATTTATTATCTCTTTTGAGGAGATCCCTATACATAGATCTATATCATGCTTGAAAGGGTAAAGTAAATTTTTTTGGTTGTATTTGATGTTTTTTTATGTTTTAAGGAACTTTGCAGTCACTGCATATCATATCAAAATTAGAATCCAACCACACATATTTTTATTATGGATTCCCATATAGATCGAACATACATATGGGATGGGGGGTTTAACATTCCATACACAACATGTACGAGGCTTCCTATGCAAGGATATAGTTAATGTGGAGGAAATGAGTATCAACTCGTACCGTAGAATAGATCTGTCTAGGAAAAAAATTATTTCATCAAAAGGTTTACACAGTTATATATATGGAGAATTTTTTAAATTAATGACTTCACTCAGTGATGTATCGTTTGAGAATTGAAATATATCCATTAAGGGTAAGAATCAATCCACCAATTGTTTATATATGAAAAATACCAATAAATGATCGATTTTTGAGTGGGGACGGGACATATTTTTAATATATATTTTATCTTAACATAGGATTTAATATTTTATTGGCACTGCATATCATGTGGTAACAGGTAATAATCAAAACATAGTTCATATATGAGAAGGTTTTATGGACTGATTATGCTCATGCATAAGGAAGGGTGGAATTATTATTTTGAGTATTGTGTATGGTTCGACAATTAGGTAACCTCGGCATCAATATGAATCTTGTGACTATATAAATGAATCAATATTTAGTTTGTATAAGAAAAAATCCAACATATATTAGTCTTATATGTAGGGAGGGGAATAATTTTTCTTCCCTTAGTGAGCCCAAACATCAAAATTGGATACAGTGTCCTCTATATAGATTGATATCATACGTATTGAAATAAAATATTTATATCCCATTATATTATAGATATGAATCATTAATTCCAATTAGATATCTTGGGTTACTAAGACCGTATCTATGTAGTTTTAGTACTTTCAAGAAGGACCATATGGGAGATATTTTCAATGTTCATATATTTTTGACCAAATATTGTTTCTATTAATATAGGTATCTAATGAAATGTGTTCCCTTAGAGGATGTGAACACCACATTTAAAAGGGTACAATAACACAATGTCATAATAATGATTTGATAGCAGTTATGATCCACATATGTGTAACATCGAGGGTTACAGAATCATCTTAGATAGCTGGGTTATGGTAATCCTAAATCAAATCCCAAGAATATCTGAGCCAATGAGAGATCTAGAATAGTGGGTATAGGTTAAACATTGATAATAGTAGATTCCCATATCGCATGTAGTCAAAATATAGCTCCAAGACATATGGGGGATCCCATATGAGACCAAAATCACCAGTAATATAAATCTTTAAAGAATTATATTATTTAATAGTAAATCCTAATGGGGTACCTTCATATTTTCTTGTCCATCTAACCAATACTCTATACAAGAGAACCAAGAGAATATCTTCTCAAGGACCATGGGATTCCAAGAGAAATGTATCAACTCATGGAATTGGATTGTATAAAATTACATATAGATTGTATTAAGTAGGTTCATGGATAATATAATATTAAATAAGTGTTAAAGTACTCAAAAAAACAATGTCAATGTGAACTGAACACATTTTCAATGTAAAGGGAAAAATCAATAAATTTCTTAGCACACATTAATTATAAAGTTTAAATGTATAACATTTTGTCCTCATGTGATTATGTATAATAACGTGAAACAGTTAGTAATTATTTTTCTAGGAAATAATAGATATCAAGAGATCATAAAAACATCCTACAGGTGAGTGAATTAAGCACTAAATATTCCCAAATGAAATATGATTATAAATCATACTATTTATATGAACCTATAAGGGAATGGTTGGTATTAATTTTTGACATTTATCCATTTACATATGAAGGTGTCCAATGAATCTTCCTTATAACATTAATAATATTACTTGTAGTTCACTTCATTCTCAACCATCTGATGGATGAATAGAGATAGAGGACTCATTGGAGGTGTGTACTATAAGCTATATTAATTGGAATTTCAAGGGACATAATTCAAGGTGGAGTCCCAAGTAACATATCCAAACATTATCCTCATAGGAAAAAAGAGTTGGGTAAATAAGTGGTATATTTTACATCAATGGATGGAATAGATACCATTTCTCAGGAATTTATAATATGAGGTTTCATAAATTCATTTCCCTTTTCCCATTATGGACTCACTCCTTGTAAAAGGGTTTATTGGACAATTTATTCTGACCTGAGGATCACGCAATTCATGGGTAAATGATCAAGTATTATTTGTTGACAATGATAGAATGTTTGAGGATGTATTTCAAAAATTTATATGGATATCTACATGACATGATTAAAGATTTTAACTTTATCTGACTAGTATGTATGAAGGGTTTCTCTTTATCTGGATAACATTTATGGTTTTCTTTGCATAATCATCTTGACATTCTTTAGGGTCTCTTCATGATAGGGATAACATGTCTAATAATAATTTTATAATATATCTGACATGTATTTGTGTCTTTTAATTATCTTCCTGACATGTCTATGTGTCACTAAATGATTCATAAATCATGTCTTGGTGTCTTGACATGATTCATATGACTTTATTGGGTGGCTTGGTATACTTTCACTCATATGTCTGAGTCACTCCACATTATATAGTTGTCATGTCTAAGTCAATTTACATAATCTGCAAAAATATAATGCTAAACACATGAACCGTTCAAATGAATATTAGTTTATGTTTCTTTTCATGGAGATCATTAAATTTTCATCTTTCATCATGTGAAACCCAAAAATTTCTATCTTTGTTTTATACTGAGTCATCTAGTGATATTTTAAAAATATTAAAGGTCTTTTACACGATCTTGTAAAATTGTCATCATTCCTTCTCATGATAAATGATCCGATCATGAAAAGAACCTGGAACTATATCATAATCCCATATTTTATTCACCATACTTATCAGGTTGAAGACAATTGATATAGAACAAACCTCTAATAAATAATTTATTCCCTTGCATCAATGTGTTTTTTCTCATGTTTCAATCTGGGAAATTGTAGTAATCTCCACCGTGTATATATTTCTTTTTATACATTGATTAATTCTCATATATCATTAAAAGTCAAAATATGGAATTTTCCCCAAAGTTTATATTACATCAAATTATTCACATGATCAAGATTCATGGTGTTGATTTCATCACCCTTTTTATCATGTAAAATATTGACTCATTGATCATTCCATTAATACCATAATAATAGAGCCCATGGATTTTTGATGGGATTTGACATGATTAATTAAACATGCCCGAAAGCATTTGTGACATCCAAAAACATGTTATATGGGATTACTATGAGAGAAAAAAGAGACGTCTATATGTCATTGTGTGACCATGCAACATTTCAAATGGAATTAATGAGAATAAAATAGTACATAAATAGGTTTTCATACGATCAAAATGCATATAAGAGAGCCTTTATATGATCCATATTGAATGAGAATGGTCCATCATGTCAACAGACTGACATTTCTATGGTATTCACGAGATCATTAGACTGATCACTTGATTAAAATAAGCCATTTTCATAAAAAATAATGTAACTCTATTTTCATAATGATACCATATATATCATATTTTATCACATGAAATATTTGTCTAATTATAGGCATTCATCCACTAGGGAGTCACATGATCAATTTGTCAAACACAAAGGTGATCCCATGACCATGAGGACATGTCTGAGAGTCTTAATGTGACCAATTTAGGACACCAAAAAAAATTCATGATCAATTAAACATGTCATACATATTTATAATAACTGACTAACTAGTCAAATGAAATTCATAATTCCTTCACATGATGGTCATTGTATGAAAAATTGCATAAAGTATCCATCAATTGAATATTTTATCACATTAACTCCTTATGTGATTTCTAAAAAAATTTCAATTGATGTGTCACATTATCTATAAGACTAGTCTAATGGAATTTTCATGATCATGATGGATAATCATAGGGTCATATCATGATTTGCGAAGAGATAAAATAAAGTAAATAAACCATTTTTATTATGTCTATAAGTTAGGTGGTCATGAGTCTTATTGTTTATTACATGACCTGTGTGTCCTTGGTGCTTGATCATTATATAGCCATGCTTCTTCCTTTAATACATTAAGGGAAAATAATACTCATTCTCTGTGTTTTTCATTTTCCCAAAAAAAATTAATTCTTTTATGGAAGGATCCAAGAACAATCAAAAAGAAAAATGTCATTAACTATTAATTTGAATATTCATCCAAAATTTTTAAATTTATTTTTGATCATTAATCATCATGAATAAAAAATATTCATGTTAAATACATCAATGTGGTATTATAAGCAAAAAAATATGTTTCTTGTATAATTCTAGATACTTCACAATGGTGGTGGAAATTTTATGAAATCCATTATAAATATAATATCATTGATGTTATAATTAATTAACTATGTTGTTATGTTTAATAAATGAAAATACAAAAATAAATAGGTCAAAAAACATAATAAAATAGGATAATGTTTCACATATTATCATGGAATAACATATTCAATGATATAGATGTATTAGTATTTGAATTAAAATTAAGTTATTGAACCCCTTACTTCATGATTCACTAGCCTCATAAGATCTTTCAACCTCCAATATAGTGCATTTAGTGTCATTCCCATTATAACATTTTATTACTTATTTGTTAATATTATTATATTATTGTTATTATTTTTTTAGTCAACTACTTTATTTTTAATGTTTACTTTATTGTGAAATTTCAAGTCCTTGTACATTGATTAATATTTCATAATCTTAATCATTATATATCTATTAGAAATATCATATAAATCTACCCATATGTCCATCCATGTAAATCACAAATTAAAAATAGATCACATCCAACCTTGGAGTTTGTAGTCTGCATATATGCCCAAGAAACATTATCAATTTCCTGTTGATTGGAAGGAAATAAGGTATATAGGATATTATAATTAAAAAATCACAGTTATTCCATAAATATCCTATGTATTCATTAATAATGTATTTATGACCATCAATTTAATATTGTGATAAAAAATGTTATATCACAATGTGTATATATTAAGTTATATATATGTATGAGTGATGTTTTCTCTTTTTATTGTTTAAAAAAGATGCTGAATATGGCATTTAAATAATACTAATAACATAAAAGTAAATTTCTGATATGGTAGTTATTATTTTAGGATGGATACAATGCATTAATATGAAGTAGAATATGAAATAAACAGGAATGATTCAGTAAAAACAATTACATCTTCTTCGAAAGACTACCTTTAAATAACCTCTTAAGGGACATAGGTTTGAGTTTAGAATGGGTAAGAACATCTAAAATTTTAATATATATTTTTAGAAGTTAATTCGGAAGTATTTTTTCAATATATATGGCTCCATGTGGTGTAATCAATTTATATAAATAGGTGAATTTTTATATGGTATGGAAAAGAGAAAGATGGAATTTCAAAAAATATTATCATATAATGAATTCATTATCAGGACTAAGGCTTCCAAATTGATCATGATTTGAAGAAAAACATGATGATGTAGAAATATAATAACCTTCTGAAATGTAGTAATATTTTGGTTACATTTAAAAATTATATTTTGGTTGAACCCACTAGTTATCCAATTTCATTGTTTTTCTGCAATAATGAATTTTTTATATCATAAGGTGTCATAATTTTACTTATAAGCTATAAAATAGCTCATAAATAGATTTGGGATGAAATTTCAACAACATTTTCCCCCATATTTATATTTCATGATTTTTGTGAGTTTTAAATAATTTAATAACATATTATTTTCCTTAAATATCTATAATGTCATATCTGAAAATATTCCTTTAATTTGACATTAAAGATAAGATAAAAAATATATAATTTTAAAACCTATAAAATTATCAATTTATATATGTAAAATTCATTAGACACGATAACCCAATAATATTTTATTACACTTAATACTTTTAAATTAATTTATTTTATATTTATATTAATTGTATAAAAAATGTATTAGCATTGCCTAAAAATTTATATAGATTTTCCAATAAATAAAAATTGAAAGAAAAATCATAATTAAAATAAACTAATGTTTTCAAAAATAACATTTTATTTTCTTTCATAAAATATTCTAATACTTATGTGACTATATAAAAGAAATTAAAATTAAGGGAGTGACATTTAGAAATTTCATTACATAAAATAACGTAAATGTCATTGCAAGCATCAAAATTTATCCCAAATGCCATATATTAGAATATGGTATGTTCATTGTCATGTTACACAACTAAAATGATATTATGACTAATATTGTGTTTATGTTTAATTCCTCATCAACATATTTTTGATATAAATTACCCTATAATCCCTTTATATATTGGTTAAATTTTAACACATGTACTATTCATAATGCCTAAAAAGGGAATTATATAAAAAATTGGAACCTCATAATTTTTAATATGGTGTACCATTTTCAATAATCAATATATAGATATGTTAGAATTTAATTTTAAATAAATCTGTAAAATAAAATTAATTATAGGTTTTAGAAATATTCAAAAACTTATATAAAATTCATGAAAATTGTTAACAAAATTAGATTATAATAAATAAAATTTATATTATATTACATTAACTCCGAATCCAAATTGAAATGTTACATTAAAATTATTTAATTTAAAAAATTAAATGAATGTATTTAAACAATCAGTATTAATAACTATTCATTGAAAAATCAATCATTTCAAAAACTTCCCAATTTTTTTTTAATTTCATTATTTAAAATGTGACAATTTTTTCATAAAAACAATTTTTATTTATCATTTTCCAATAAAATGAAAATTATAATAAATTTAAATCTTGATTGAAACTTCTTCCCATTGTCGAAAAATTTCTTCTACAATGGTTATAAAATTTGTCCTCATGAATAGATTTGGATTCATATTTATAATTATTTCTTTAGGTTCGCACATATGATCATTAATATCTTAGTTTATCTAGATTCCATATACTAGTTGAGGCATAAAATTATTCATCACCTGTTGTCTAATGTCTATAATATTGATAATCTATTAATAGTAAGATAAACCAGGTTCTAAATCTATTTCTCAATAGGTGAGAACATGTGTCAAATTTGGAAAGTAAATCCTCAATAATGGAATATGGAAGAAATCATGCACATTATAGGGGTTCATTGACATTTATAAATGGTATTATAAAACACCAATTCATCCAATATTGTAAAATGTTCTGATGTAACTAGGGTTAATTTTCCAATTTTTATTGAGCCATATAACATGCTTCAATAAAGACACATTCATGAAAAAATTTCCCCCTCATGAAATTACAAATATTTTATTCATTTTTCAACATATATCCTTTTTAATTAAGCTACATTAATTTGGTTTTGAATAATATTTACCATTTGCATATTCTCCTAAACATAATTTGGGGCCAAATTATTTCTTTCACCAATTTATTCCAATCAAGTTTTTGTACAAATTATATTTCCGTATAATTCATTATATAGTGAATTTTTAATATTTTAATATAAGATATTGTTATAGATAAATTCTACAAAAGATATATATATATATCACACACATATTAAAAATCAAGTTATAATGACCTCAACATATCTAATAAATTTTTTATGGTGCTTTCAGAAAATCCATTATTTGGAGTTTAAGAAGAAGTGATGAAATGAAGATTGAAATCTAGATCCTTATGACTATATTTCCACAGTATATATTCCAATACTACATCATGATTGGAAACAACTAAAATTGTTGGACCATGAATTCTTAAAATTCATTAAAATATATCAATATTAACCCATATTTCTTCATTATATCTTGGATTCATTGGTATTCTAGTTAAAATGTAGATTGTAATCTCATCCCATATCAAAAGCCAAATAGGAAGAGGTTTCATGGATCTTATAGGTTGTTTTATCTCAAACATTACCTATTGACAAACAAAACATATTTATAGATAAGAAATTTTTTCCTATTATATATTTTCCTACCAAAAACATTCTTTCAAATCTATATAAATCGTATTTATAATTGGATTTATTGATAAATTCAAACTATGATCATTATCTAATAATCCCATTTTCACTCTATGTATAAATCAAACAGACAACCACTTTCCAAAAATATAAATTTCATCATCATATAAAAATACTTCTAATTTTATATCGTTTAAAATGTTAATTTTTTTAAAAAAATAATATGATTATAAAGATGATAACATTTAATCATTTCTATTAAACATTACAGGGAAATTATTTGAAAATGTATTGTTGTTTTCATATTGTTAAATTTTCCAATAAAAATAATCAATATCTAAAAATATTATCCTTGTCAATTATAGTTTAGTTCAAGACTCTATGAATATTTCTACATAGTGTATCTATTATAATGTTTTCCTTCCATAGTAGGTACTATATTCATATTTTGTAATCTTTGAGTAACTCATGCCATCTACATTGACCCATATTATTGTTTTTTGAAAAACATATTAACGTTAGACTCAAATGGTATATATATATATCACATGTATTTCACTAGAGACATAACGTAAGAGTATCATCAAAGTAATTTTCACATCATTAAACTCAGGATCATGATTTAGATAGTTATGTTCACGAATCATTACCTACATGATACATAAGAAACATATTTAACCTTATTCATAAAGACAAAACTATATCCCTTCCTTTATGTATCAATATATATGAAAAATTCATCCTTAAATAATTTTATAGCTAAAATTTTAGTATTCACCAATATCCAATTCAATTCGTCAAAACATTAATTAGGTTCCTTTATCCGTGGGAGCATTTCCCCTTTATTTATATCATTCATTAATCAGTTTGAATATAATGATTCTTTTTTGAAAAAATCATTAATAACAACCATTGAATCTAATATATATACACAACATAGTTATGTTCTACGGTGTAGGCTATCCAATTACTACCTTTTTCTACACAAGATCAACAGAGATTCCATTATTTAATAAAATATTTCCATGTAATGAATCATTCTAATGTTTTAATTAAAACTTATTAAATTCCCCATATAAAACATTCTCACAAAGAGTCACATGAATAATCTGTAAGTGAATCACATGGCCCACATAGGTTCTATAGAAAACAAAGATACCATCAATTAATACTATAAAAAATACCATGATATTTTTTGAATACTCTATTCATTAAAACCATAAAAATAGAGGGTGAACTAGTTAATACAAATTGATTACTATAAACTCATAATGTTCGTACCTTATACTAGATGATGTATTCAAAATATCATCATTCATTGTTTTTAATTAATGATAACAAGAACTATGATCAATCATTATAAAAAATAACTCATTATAATGATGATTGAACAAGTCTTAAAATATAAGGAATGGGAGACTTGTTATTAATAATAATATTTTTCATTTCACTATAATCAATGCAAAACTTCATAGATACATCATTCTTCTTAATGAGAAGAATGAGGGATCTCTATTGTAAAACACTAGAGTGTATAAATTCCAAATCACACTACTCATGTGGTTATTTCTTCACCTCCATTAATTCTATTGCTGTCTTTATATATATATTCTTTGATATAGGTCTTTCATCATGGATTTGAATAATTTAAAGAAAAACATCAAATTATAGTGGATGTGTATCTGACAAACCCATGTCATATAGACTGTAATGACTTGGATTTTCTCTATTTTTAGTTTTATAAATTAATATTAAAAATTATAAGACCAGGTGCTGTGTCGGTGTGTTATTTTAAGGCCTTGTGTACCTGAAATAGTTCGTTGAATTATGTTCAGTTTTTAATAAAGTGAAAATATTTTTTTTTATTAAAACCGAAATAGATATTAAATATACATCAGGCACCATTTCGTTCAGAAAAATGATTTTACCATAGGTGAGGAAAAACCTTAACTGGCGTGGGTCGACCATGAATATTATCTTTTGGAAGTAAACATGATTAAAATATTTATTAAAAATATTTTATTTTGACATAGTGTTAGTTTTCTTTTTAAGGTTTAATATTGTAAGGAATGTAGGGTTATGACATAACCCTGGAAATCCTCTATGGAAATGAGATGGATCTCCCTCTAATGAAGGTCGATGTATAGATGAATCAAGATCGAAAAACCTCAAATTTGATGGATTTATGAATGATGATGACACAACTTTTCCCTTCGTCAACAATTGATCTTAACTCATGTTAGGTCATTATTTTTCTTCATGATCATTTCTCCATTCTTTTTAAAATTAAATGATGTACGTGGACCAACTCACAAACAGGTTGATCTGTGATTCGATCATACCGGGATGGATAATATTTACGTGTTGATTATTAGGGATGATTCTATTTAGAGATTAATTTTATTAAAACATCATTTTTCATTATTACATGAACATATAGAGGACGAAAAAAACATCTATTCATTCGGCGTTCTTGTCCATTTATCTCTTTCCCCCCAATCGTTATATATTTTTCATTCATCATGAAATAAGAATAAATGGTCATTGTTCTTTCAATCCATGACACAACTATCCGAGACCAGGGATCTAAAGTTAAAACGAAATCATAGTGGTGAAATGGTTAATGTGTGGTAAGAATCACCAAAGGTAGAAGATTATGGTGGTGAAAGGTGTCACCTAGGCAAGTGGCTCCTACCAGGTTTAGGTGGAGCATGAGGTGGACATCAGGTTTCTAGTAGGGAGGCCGATGTTGGAGGCAGAACATAGGTTGTTTGTGGTGTTCATACCCTTGCGATGAGATGTCCTTTTAGATATACTCTAAGTGAGTACCTGTGTATCTTTTGTAACCCCATATTGTATTGAGGCATAGGTTCATCCAGAACAATCATGCTATCAGTTGAAACTGTTGGCTAGCTATGAATTGGTGAATACGTGACTTGGGGACTATATGATGTAGGGTCTGCATGAATAAAGGAAAGTATATGTGTTACAGAAACTATGTGGGTTGTCGACACTCCATGTATTATCAAAACTCGGTGTGTTATCAATACTATGTGTGTTATCGACACTCTGTTTCTTACTAATATTGGGTGGTTTCTGAACTATGTACGATAATACTGCCTTTCATGCGGTAGACTTATACCTGTGTGAGTTGACTATACTCCATGTGTTTCATTGGTGGTGTACATTAGGAGTTAATTTTGTGGTATAGTTCATGTATTTATTTATGGTGTACTTTGTGTATTCCTTAGTGGCGTTCCTTTGTAGTTTTGGGTTTTCCTACTGAGTATTGTTTTACTCACCCTTGGACGGCCCATGCCCACACATGGATTCTCTTGTGTAGATGATTGATGCTTTGATGGATTTCCAGGTGGACCAGGACTAGGTGGTTCTTAGTGTTATTATATATATGGGGTGTGCTTCTACGACTTCAGACAGTTGTCCTACACGTATCCTTCAAGTAAGGTTTTCTGTGGATGAGTTTTAGGAACTTTTTCATTCACTTTTTCATACTCTTTCTTTAAGGGGATTGTAGTGTAGCCATTTTTAGATTCTAGTTTCAAACTATCATACTCTATGGTGGGTATCATAGTGTAATCATGCATTTTATACTCAATGTTTTAACAATTGTGCATTTTGGTCCTGAAGATTGTGTGTGGGTGTACATGTACTTTCAAAAATGCCTCTTATTTGTGCGATATACAACTCGGTTCTAGTCACCATCCCCTGGATTATTTGAGGTGTGATTGGGGTAGTCATTGAATGGACTCCTCTATGATAGGTTGCGATATAGACAATCCACTAGAGCTAGACTATCATGGTGTGGTATAATAAAGATAATATTAATAAGTCATGAATATAACCAAAAGAAGACATAAAACAATTGTATATCATGGATGAATACGACAAAAACTGTTCCATAAAAGTCATACCCAATAGAATAAACTAGAAAATTATAAAATATAAAAGAAAAAGTGTCTCCTTGTGACCAATTTTCACCTCTAAACCTTCAGGTACCAATGATAGTGACAACAAGAGAAACCAAAATTCTACTGAATTCACATCCCTTTAATTAAATCCTAGAGTAAATTATCAACAACTACCAAATTTAAAATTAGGGATTAATAAAGAAAATCCATCTAGGATACCACCAAACTGTCTATAAAATGTTAAATAACAAGAATTCAATAGTTATATTTTTTAAAATACAATTTTGAAAATAATTTTTCATGAATACAAACCCATTTCTTAATCATTTTTCATTGGTTTTCATACATACAATTCATATTTACAAATCCATAAATATAAAAAGTATAATGGTTAAAATATGAAATCATATCTAGAATCTATAATGTATGCAAGAAAAAACATATCCATGAAATAAACATCTTGTAAATCAAGGTGTCGCAACCTCTTATAAAAACATGTGAGAAACAATCGATGACATTATCCATCACAATATAAATAAAGTTAAAATATAAAAAAAACTACGTATTGTGGAATATCCTATGAGAATAAATATTATTCATAATATAATAAAAAATGATGCATATGTATATACCCACCAATACCGAGTCCTTTAATAGTCCATTGATATCCACAAAGTAACACCTTGTAGTTACACACAAACTAAGGCCACTTATGTCTTTTTCTTAATTCACCAAGGGTTCCCAATGTGACATGCTTGTAAATATATTTTTTTAAAACCATACACACAATTTTGAAAATATATTTAAATCTAATCAAATTAGCATTATTGTTTTGAAACCCATAAAAAATAAAAACAACCATTATTACATTTAATCAATCACATTTTGTGAAAACCTCAATTTTTAAAGAAAATACATTTAAAAACATTTATCTTTCCATGAAATTGTTTGAAATCACCAATAAATTATATTCAATAAAATCCCTAAAGTAATTATATAAGATAAATCAAAAATTTATAAAATTAACCCATTATATTGAAAAACCTAACTCAATAATGATATAACTCTACCCACATTAGACAGAAGAGATTATAAAATCATGTATTAGCCTGCATAAAACATATGTATAATAATAAACTATAATGTACTAATATAAAATACAAAACAGTCACAAAATAAATGACGACTGCAGCCAATGTAGCAGTCGTGACCAAAGGGAAAAAAGAAACAAAAGGATTCCTTCAATGAGAGATGAAAATCATTCATAATGATTACCAATCTCAAATAAAATACCTAAAAATCGTTGAAACCCCAAAATCATGCAACATCACCTATAGGATTCAATGGAATGGTTTTGGACCAAATAATACATGACTCAGCAGTGATGTGCACATAAACCACTAGGATTGAGGATTTCACATTGTGTATTCATTTACATGGGGTGTAATCACATTAATTAAAAATATGTAAAAATGCATCACCTTAGATAAAAATTAATACGTCAACCATTATACGATTTGAGCAAAATTTAGGTCATTTAAAATTTTCACATCCTACATGAGGTTCATGATATATGCCTTGCGGAAATTACATGGTTTTTAATACCATTGCATGAATTGTAAATACTAAGAAGACATTTATTTTCCATGATTCTAAAAAAACCCCAAACAAAAAAGAGACCACAAACAATGTAAAAAAAAGAATACCTAATAGAAGGTATCTAAGTGTCATAATCCCCACATCTTAAATGATTTAAACCCCAATAAAGTCCATTGATTTCTGAAATGTCAAAAAATGTGAAGAACACTATTACCTCATCAATAAATCTATCTCCCACATCTAATGGCTCTCAAATGTACACTTCCAACATACATGGGAAATATGAATAATTTTACTAAACAACACCTTCTATTTGTGATCCAAAATCTAAACCAATTGCTCAAAAATAGTGGTACCAGGATCATGATCAACATCCTCCCATACAATCACCTAGGAATGATCTAGAATATATTCCTTCAACTAGGAAATATTAAACACATAATATATAAAAGTATAATGTGTCATGAACTAGGCTAGCTTGCTGTAAAACCCGAATTCCAACCCAATTCATGCATAGACCGAAGGGTGTTCTTGATACCCATGGGTTGAAAACTAGTTCCCGAGTATTAACATAATACATTGTGAATGATTTCACCCTATTACATAAATATAAACAATAAATAATAATAAATAAACCAAAACTGAAAAATCACAACCATACAAGGTACAATAAATTTTTAAATTCAAGTTTACAACATTAAATAAAAACATAAAGGGCCTACAACCCAAAATGAGACAAGTCACCATCCTAAAAACCACCATATAACAATAGTATCATGGTAATTTAGACAAGAAAAAAACACCTCCAATTGAAGAACACTAACATACCAAACCAACTTCTCCAAAAACATTTCATTTACATGTATCAAACATAACCAAGTCTACTTACACACAAGTTTGTAAGTAGTGTGTTAGCCAAAATCTAGTAGGATTCCACCCAAAAAATAGATTACATATTGAAAAAATTATAAGAGAAATAAACATGTTTGTTTGTATAAAATAAAAATACAAAGTATTTTTATAAAAAACATTTTCAAATAAAACATGCATGACTTTAAAACAACCAACAAATTATACAATAAGCTGACGGTAAGTAAGATATCACCATAGAGAACTAAGTCACAAAAAATCCCTATAGCCATTAGATCTAGAGGGTATCTCAGAACACCATATCTCGGTGAAACATGGTATATAAACCACATTGAACAGTGTTCTCATGAACGAGCTACAATATATGATTACGTCCAAAATTTTAGTGGTCTCCAATCATCATAGTTTAGTTATAATTGTATATTTCAATTCATCTAAGTGAAACAATGAATTTTTTATTCCAAATCAAAATCATACTAGTCCTATTCCATCTACCTAGTCACCTAGGATGCCCGTTGAGCTCAATTGTTTTTCAAATGTCACACACTATATTACTTTCACACAAACCTATGCCAAAAAATTCAACCACACTTTATAAATCAACATTTTCAAAACCAAAACCAATTTTTAATCCCAACGCATAGAAAAACCATTCTAAAACATGATTGAAACCACTTTCACAATTTATTAAACATAATTAACAATTTATAATGCACATTCAAAATTCAAAACAAGGGTTCACTCATGAAAAACACCCAATTTATTTTATAAAAACAACAGTTGATCCTATACATATCAAAACCATTAGAAAACCAATTTTCAATACACACATAAATGATTGATCACTCATAAACACTCAATAAATCATTTCAAATTTATAATAGAGTGTTTAAGCATGGAACCACCTATCTTGAGTGAGGAAAGTTATGTAAAATGGTGAAAAACATAAACCACACCTCAATCTCACCATATAAAGGAAATATCGAACATAAAACATCAATATTGAACCCTAAAAACAATATTAGACCCAAAATAGGTCATCCAACCCACTGGAGATATGAAACCCCAAGGAAATAAGAAGAAAATCCTAGAAAAAGGAAAGAAAATAAGGGATTAAGAGACTTAATTTAGAAATATATAAGGAATCATAGAATAACTAACTCAATGATGTGTATCGGAGGAGGACAAGGGAGGTAGTGAGGCACCTGGGGATGGAAATCCCAAATGGGGATGAAATTGGATTTTTTGTGGATAAATCCTAGGAGGGGGAAATGGTGAAATCCACATTTTAATGACATGGACAATATTAATGGTTTTCCCGCAAAATTTTCTAATAAAAGAGGAAACCATGTGGTTTCCATTTTCCAAAAAGGACATGTCACATGGTTTTAAAAACCTTGCGCTATATTTTTATTTCAGATCTATCAAAAAATGATACTTTAGTGACCAGTTTCATAGGAAAGGCACACAATTTTTTGTTATTATTTATAGATTGTGTGTCACATACTACTGAGGCCCAATTTTTCATTTTTATTCAAAAAACAAGGGAAACCCAATGGAAATAATATAGACCTATAATAAATGGAAAATTAGATAAAAATTTAATCATGGGTGTGACAAAAATAGAATGTAATGACATCTGATAGGACAACTTCCCTAATCATCCAATTGTCTTAGTGGGTCCCATAAACATTTTAGATAATTTTGATGGTTCAGTGGTGTGAATTGGATGACTATCATCTATGGATTTAATATTTATACGTGGTATTGATGTAGCTATGTCAATGCTAGAAAAGCATTACCCTGGTTAAGGGCATGAATCATGTGTGATGAATTTTAATCGTAAAATAAATCATAAATACTTGGATTTGTCTAAATTTCTTTCCTCATCCATTCATCACAAATGATCTCTACTCAAATAATTCAATGTTTTTTTCCTCTAGATCATTGTTATATGCTTCAAAAAACAAAGGGAGACTCGATCATCAAATTTCAGGTGCTATCTTGGATATATGATAATGCATTCAAAGTCCTGATGATCACCAAATAAAAATTCTTGTGTTTTATAATCTATATCTCAATTTGCCCTCATTGATCAAAGGATTCTCTCTCTATAAAGTGGGGGATGAGTGAGAATATATAAAAAACTATTTTCAAATAGTAATCATTTGAGTTTCTCTCTCCTTATGTATATATTGAGTGTTGAAATCTAACCTAAAAAGCCATCTATTGTCGGAATATTTATAACTCAAATTATAAAATATAAAAAATATATTATGATAGATATGACTGAGTCATAAACATAATTTATATATTTATCACCTACTTTTAATAAATATATTATTTTAAAATAGTGAGTCATTAATTCAACTCTTCATTCTGGAAAATATTAAATTAACCATGAAATTAAAAATATATATAATATTTTACATTTATTTACATTATTACATTTCAATACATTTAACAAATAATTTAAATACATATTATTCTATGAAAGGATAATAGGAATTTATATAATCAATGGTGATTATATATCCTCAATCTTTACCTAGACCCTATAGTGTTGTTACCCTTGACCTAAGATCATATTCACAAGAATAGTGATGGCTATTGAAGATTCTATTGTGTGTGACCATCTAGGAAGTTATCTCTATAGTACTGAATACTATTCACAAACCAGTATTAGGGTCTAGAAATCCTTCAAGGACCCTGAAGAGTTTAAGAGTAGTCAAAGAGATGAAATCCTTACTACGAACACACAACATGTAATAAAATGTAATTTTCATACGAAATATAATAAATAATGATGAATTTTTTTTTCCATCATCCTTTATTTCGTTATTATTTTTAATCTCACTGGATGGACATACCTTCACCTACCATGGTCTTTTATTTATAAAGGTACTACTATCCGGATCATCGAGGCTAGTGATATCACTTACAAAACTCAGATGTTATGAAATCCATTATGACCATTCCAACAATTCCATACCACCAATGACTCACCCAACACAAGATACCTCTCCATGAATTATTTGTCATTTTTTTCCTTTCATCATTGTATGCGATCAAATGTCACAAACTGATAATGATCTCATGTTTGGAGACCAATACACATGTATGTAGATAGGATCATCTGATGACACCAAAACATAGAGTGTACCTAATGGACGGTCTCTCTTCATGATCTTGCATGACATATATCACACAGAGAAACTATTATGAGAAAATGTTTCAGTGATTATGATCCCCCAGTATCGAATAATCATACATCAACTATGTCCGGTCAATATGATGTATCCAGGCCATAATACATATGTTTAATATTAATTTTCTAGTTTATCAATGATCTCATTATATACTAGAATCCCTTATATCCATTTAATGTGACAAGAATTCAATGTAAATTAACATTTATATAGTAGATGAAGAAATTTATAAATTATACTGGTAAGTGCCCCTCATTCATAACTAGCTTTATACATGTTATAGAAATCAAATGTTCTAGTAAAGGATTTCTATCATAATATAACTCATATGATATATATATTTTTATTATATATGACATAGGGTTATGGGATAACACTACAATTATTGAAGAACGTCTCGAAAACAATGGGTTTATTTTCAATGTATAAATATCACAACATTGATAATATTTTTTCACCCATATGACTTGGATGAGTATAATGAAATGTGAATTTCGGAATTATTATATGCTAAATTTTATTAATCAATTTTTTCATGCAAGAATCGTAAATAATCCTACTTATAATCATCTTAACATTTATTTGGATAAGGTAATTTGAATTTGGGAATTACAACCTCCTACATTATATTGATCGATGAATTTTTTGTCATGATATTCTCCAGCAAACCATCATGAAGACACTCATATATTATTCATGAATATTCCATATTTTACTTTTTCATTTTTCAATAGTTAAATAAATCATATGAAGTATACTCACCACTAGCTTACCCATATAATAGTTCACACTCTCTTTATGAACTAATTTTGAATTCATTATGGCTTACCATTATTTCTAAAGGTTTCTTGGTCAAAAACTATGTACAGTAGTGTGTCGATAGTACCTATAACTTTAAATCCAATGTTTCTAAAACCATATTGGGTTTATCCTTGAAAATTAATCATTTTTTCTTGAAAAATTATTATCATGCCAAAATTGTATTTATAAGAAATACATTTTATATTCATTTCATATTTTTAATGATTCCACCATTAAAGAAAAATTTTGTGATTATTAAACACAAATAAACATTCATTCCAGAACTATAATAATCTCTCATTATTTTGAAAAGAAATGTGAGATAACTTTATTTTTAATACATAACAAAATTACAATAGGAAAATTTAATTGTAAATTATAATTTTTTTTATTCTCACCGCGGACGTATCAAACACAATTTTTTAGCTTCTAGAAGAACACACCATACTTATTGTAATTTTTTATATACTTAAATTATTTCAGTATTAATAAACACTTATGTAATTGTAATATTGAATTTAATTCTAATGAATTATATTATAAATATTACTTGAATAAGTGGCCACATGCTTCATAAATTATGTTCATTAAATTTAAACTTACATAGATTTATTTAATGATATTTGAAGAAAACAAATTCTTGAGTAACACCTCATTACATTGAAGTAAATTCTGAATGTTCCCATGGATTTACTCATTAAATTGGCCATTTCCTCTCTTATGTATACTTGTTTGACATTATAATTAATGATTACTCATTTTTTAGTTTTCTAATTTCATGTTGATCGTTACCGAGATGGTAACAACGTGTTTTTCTCCAAACTATTCATTTTTAACTATTAAACAAAACTTGAGTAGATGGGTGTGAATGTTATGATAAAGGGATACATTGAAATATCATAATCTATATATCAATTTACACATATCTTGTGCATTCATTATCTTTTCATATGTCCACTCCTCTTTCTCCTTGAATGCTTCTTGGAGATAAGAATATATGTAATTTCATCCTTGTTATAATGTATTATCCACATCTTACTTTGGACATTGATGATAGAATTATGAGTTACCTATCATATGAATCATACATGACTCCACTATATTAATTTTTAAAAACATCTCTTCATGAGGTGGCTTACAATGTATTGGGGACACCAATGACTTGAATTTATGATCTCCTTGTTCTTTATACAAGCACCAGTACTACTAATTGGATGCTTCTACATGTCTAGTAATTTTTATTGTCGAATTAATATCACTGTGTGATTATCGTATTATATGCCAAATTATATAAAATCAAAAAATAGAATTTTTTCTTTTATATTGATTAATAATTTATAAATTAAATCAAAAAAATTTCTCAAACTATTTTTTTAAACTATAGAAACCCACTTTACTAGATTCAGAATAATATTTTACATGCGAATTCTAGATTCAATGATTCTAGAATACACTCCTCATTGTATGTAATATTTGTCTATATCACTACTTATAGAGTATTTATGTATGCATTAGAATGTCCAACCATATTAACTCACACATCATTGATCTGTTGAGCTATGTTCAAGGTTTAATAATCATAAACATGATATACACAGTGCATATAACGACCCATACTTTGAATACAATGTTATTACTTCATAATTGAAGCACACTTATTACAACATATAACAAAACCAGGAAAGGACCGTATAGGTATAGTGTCTTTAGAAACTGGGAAACATAAACAACTCGTTCATAAAGCATCTACTTTGCCTCCCATTCATTTCATCATATCTAGAGTCCCTTTTTGGAATATCCTACTTAATAACCTTCTTCCTGACCTGGGGAAATAAAACATACAAAAGGGTGAGCTCAAATGCTCAGTAAGGGTAAAAAAAAGAAATATCAATCACATCATATACATAAGAACATAACTTTTGGAAATCTTAACCTGCAAAAGAGATCATAATTTCATAACATGGGATAAATGATAGTTGTGAAATGTAATCCCAATAATCATAACTTAAAACATGAAACTTTGTGAAATATACACATAATCATAGAGAATCTTTTCTTATTAGTCAAGACTCATTTCCAAGACTATCTTAGTGGACAAAGTCCATTTCTGAACCGACTTCACTCCTCATTTCAGTCCTATTTCACTGAACCGGTTTAACCTGCCATTCCATCCATGTCTATCTCATGAGATATAAAATCTTTACCCAATGCATTGGAGGGAGATATAGGTCTCACCCATCTCATAATGATACCATTATTTTGTGTGCCACAAAATCATAAACCATACATCATGGCATAACCCATGTAAGAAAAATGGGAGTCTTAAACATCATGACATCATAAAACAGTTAATATAAGATAAATGAATTCATAAAAATATTTACATCACAACATAATCATATCAATGTAATAATAGGGATATAAACAGAACCCTATATTATCTTAGATGGAAAATAATTTTGATAAAACGCTTGAACTCCATTCTTGAGGAAAATATACTTTCTACATTAAAAATAGTTTTCCTTTCTTAACATGTCACACAATTCTAAACTACAATAAGTTGATTAAAAATAAACTTGAAAACTTTTAAAGGAAGCTTCTTGGAAATAATGTTTTAAAAATCCATTCATGCCTTATAAGTTAAAAAACATTCTTCTCGTACTTTTATCGGAAAAGTCAAAAAGTACCTCGTACGAAAAACGACAAAAGGTTCCTTTCATATCTTTTACAAAAAAACTCACCGAAGGGTAAAATTTGATATAAACTATTGTAGAAGGATATAAATATTAAATATTGAGGAAACATGGATGTGGATGATAAAATACACCCCAGTAAATTCCAAAGTATAAACAATCTCGGATAAAAATGAGATTGTGATATTTCTCTTACCTTAGGTCCGATTTGCCTCGTAAGTGTCCGAACCTCCTGTATAATGATTTAAATAATGTTATTGACTTATTCCAGAATCATAATTATTGTTATGATATCATATATGGTCATATTCTTAGCTTCTTAGTAGTAATATTTCATTGCTACTTGTTATTCGGGTGTTTATAACGTTTTGTTCTTATGCGTGTTTTGTCGAATAAATTCTTATTATTCTCTTTAGGATATTGATACATAATTTACAGAATGGTATTAATGTACTATATATCATATTTATTCATTCAATCCATTTATATAATCATTATGCAATGAAGATCATGAAGAACGAATCGCATCACATCGTGGAGACGGTATTCCGTACGTACGCACGAGCGATGATATCGTTCCCATGATCGTGGAATTGTATTGGAGTGTATGTATACTATTTAAGAATCAATATCACCATATAATAGTCATATATAGTCATTATTTACAACATTATACCCATCCAAGTAAGGTGGTGGTGGAAAATAGATTACACCACGGCGTGGAGACAGTATTCCGTACGTACACACGCACGGTGATTTCTTTTTCTGTAGGATGGATAGATGGTGAAATAGGGTTGTTTCATATTTATAATGACATATCATTATATGAGTGATACTGATGTTATTAATTCATAATGAAACAACTAAAGAAGAATAAGTGGAAGAAGAAATAATGATGAAAGAATCGGTAACTAACATTACCTCTTCTTTGAAGTGCTTCTTTGAGACCTCCTTTTAGGGCACTAAAATTGGTCTTTGAAGAAGACCAGAACCTCTAGGATGTTTCTAGGGAAGTGTAGAGGAGAAATAGGCAGGTGTTGGATGAGTTTGAACGCTCAAAGTGGTGTGAGGAAGAGGGGGAGGAGGTGCCCTTTTATAAGGGAGGAGAGGGGCACCTTTGGAATAACGAAAACTATTATTTTTTTATAAAGTCAAATTCGGTTTAAAATAGCTCCAAATTGATTTATTTCGAAGCTAAGGTGGGGATGGATCGAAATCCTCTCATAAAATATAATTTAGACAAGTTTAGGTTCCTATTTTAACCTTATAATATAGATTTAACATTAAGTTAAAAAAATTACTTTTACCCTGTCTTCTTGTGTTTTTATACTATAAGGTTAATAAACTTACAATAAGTAGCCAAACGAACCCCAAATCGTTTATTATTAATATATATAACCTTATCTAAGTCATTGGTCTGAACCTTAGATTTTTATGAATAAAATAACAATTACTAATATAATATTTGTTTTAAAAACTATTTTATGTCAATTTTGACACAATTTAGTAATTGATTTTTGTGAAAATCATAACAGAATGATTAGTTCGAACAAAGTTAATTACATAAATACTAACATTTCATATTAACCTAGAAAATTACTGGAATTCATAAAAAGTCTCAAATTACATTTATTTGGGTATTTATAACATCAATTATGTCAATATTTCATTAATAAGATAATTACTGCATCATATTTGTGTCATAAATAAATTAAATTATATAACGTCTAAAAATTACAAATAAAATATAATTATGTAGGAAATTGTTTTATCTTTCTAATGAATATTTATAATCGATTTTATCTTATGTATAACCCTATATTAAAAATGATTTTCTTATTAAACTTTGATTTTAACAATTTTAACCCTTCTTTAAATAAATTAATAATAAATGTCCTAATCTAATCCAAGTGGGCCTAAATGGTCATATTCTATTCCTAAGGTTGTTTTTGATCGAATTAAACTTGTCCAATAGAATTATGACATGTTTTAGGGCAATAATAATATCATTTTCTCCTTAATTACCATATTTACTTTTAACCGTGGTAAAAAAAAGTAAAAAGTTACTATTCACGAAAAATTATTTTCATCTCATTGAACCACATTTTACTTACTAACATAAACCGTGTGTCTCGGATTTTCGAAATTCCACTCACAGAAGCGGTAAAATTAAGTTTTATGAAAAATTCAGTTTTTTAACTACTAGTTAATGGTTTCACTATTCATCAAAAATTGAAAGTTTTCAGAAAAATACCAAAATTTCACCCTAGGCTAATTTCGATATTCCGAATCCAAAAATAAAGTCCATTTTGAAAAATAAAATTTATAAAATTTCAAAAAGTGGTTATTACTATTCATAACGGCTAGTTTTAATAATATTTTAATAGCATATCATTGTTTTGTGAAACTCGGTATTGCGTACGACGCAAGCTATCGAGGAAGGCCGCAGTTGCATGTAAAGAAAGCCAAGCTAGTGTTTTGTGTAGTGAAATATTCCTTTGATGATTTATATAACATAAAAACAAAATATTTCACATAAAAGTCTCGGGTGTTACATTATACCCCCCTTAAAATGAATTTCTCCCTCGAAATTCGTCACTTTGTAACAAACGGATGAGGATACCTCTCCATAATCATATCCTCAATCTCCCATGTAGCTTCCTCTAATTGGTGTTTCCTCCATAAAACATTCACCAATCGAGTGGTCTTGTTTCGTAGAACTTTTTCGCTACGATACAGAATCTCTATCGCATGTTCTTCATAAGAAAGATCTTGCTCCAGCGGTACAACTTCTGAGCTAAGTACATGTGAAAGATCAGGTATGTACTTTATCAGGAGAGATACATGGAACACATCATGAACTTGAGAGAGATTCAGTGGAAGCGCCAATCAGTAGACTACCTTCCCAACACGATCCAGTATTTCGAAAGGACCGATATATCTAGGGCTCAACTTCCCCTTCTTTCCAAATCTCATGACCCTCTTCCAGGGAGATATTTGTAAGAACACTTTATCACCCACTTCAAACTCTAGGTATTTTCTTCGGTTGTCGGCATAACTTTTCTGTCAACTCTGAGCTGCTCTTATGTGTTGTTGAATAGATTTGACTTTTTCTGCCATTTCATCAACGAGATCAGGTCCTAATAGCTTTCTTTCCCCAACTTCATCCCAGCAAGTTGGAGTCCTGCATTTCTTTCCATAGAGAGCTTCATAAGGAGCCATATGAATATTGGAGTGAAAGCTATTATTATAAGAAAATTCCACCAAAGGTAGGTGTTGATCTCAACCTCCTTTCAAATCCATAGAGCAAGCTCTCAACATATCTTCTAGAGTTTGAATTGTTCTCTCAGACTGACCATCTGTTAGAGGATGATAAGCAGTTCTGAAACTCAACTCTGTATCCAGAGTATGCTGAAGACTTCGCCAGAACATTGAGGTAAACCTCAGATCCCGATCATATATAATAGAAAGTGGTACTCCATGCAATCTTACCACTTCCTTCACATATATCCAGGCAAGCTGATTCAGAGAGAAATCCTCTCTAATAGCGATGAAGTGTGAGGACTTTGTAAGACGATCAACTATGACCCAGATAGAATTATTGCCTTTGGATGTTTTAGGAAGTCCTATGACAAAGTCCATAGTGATGTTTTCCCATTTCCATTCGGGTATGGGTAATGGTTGTAACATCCCCTTAGACTTTTGTCTCTCATCTTTAACATGCTGACAAACCAAGAATCGAGAGACATATTCAGCAACATCACTTTTCATGCCATCCCACCAGAAGTACTCTTTCAGGTCCCTATACATCTTCGTGCTTCCAGGATGAATAGAGAATGAAGAACTATGAGCCTCATCCAGCATCTCCTTCTCTAATTCCAGGATGGGAGGAACACAAACCCGATTCCTGAAATTTATTATCCCATCACAATCAAGGTTGAATTCAGGAACATTTGTCACCTTCTTTTGTAACTCATCATCTTCTTTCTGTGCCTCTTTAATCTTCACATGTATAGATGGTTGAACATTCATTTGAGAAAGATAATATTTTTCCTCTTCCATTATAATTCCAAGATCCATCCTTTGTAAATCCATAAATATTGGATCATTTGTGATCCTCATCATGGATAAACTGACATGGTCTTTTCGACTTAATGTATCTGCCACCTTGTTTTCTTTCCCAAGGTGGTAATGGATTGAGCAGTCATAATCCTTAATCAGCTCCAACCATCTTATTTGGCGCATATTCAGCTCCTTTTGTGTGAAAATATACTTTAAACTTTTATGACCAGTATAAATATCACACCTTTCACCATAAAGATAATGCCTCCAAATCATTAATGCAAAGATTACCACATCTAACTCCAAATCATGAGTTGGGTAATTTTGCTCATGGATTTTCAACTGTCATGAGGCATAAGCAATCACCATATCATTTTGCATAAGAACACACCCCAGTCCCTTCATAGATGCATCACTATAGATCACAAACCTTTCTTCACTACAAGGCAGTGTGAGCACAGGTGCACTGGATAACCTTCTTTTCAACTCCTTGAAATTATCTTCACATTCCTCCGTCCAGACAAACTTAACTCCTTTCCGAGTCAACTTGGTGAGTGGATTAGATAATCGTGAAAAATCTTTCACAAAACATCGATAATATCCAGCCAAACCATGAAAACTTCGGATCTTAGTTACTGTTTTTGGTCTCGACCATCTTTCGATAACCTCTATTTTTGCTGGATCCACAGATATCCCCTCTTTTGAGATTATGTGACCCAAAAATGCAACTTTTTGAATACAAAATTCACACTTGGTAAATATGGCATAATTCTTCTCCATTCTTAGGGTCTTCAATATAATTCTCAAGTGATCTTCATGTTCTTCCTTGCTCTTTGAATATACCAGAATATCGTCTATAAAGACTACCACAAACTGATTAAGATAGTCTCTAAAGACTTTATTAATCAGATCCATGAAGATAGTAGGGGCATTAGTAAGACCAAACAGCATCACTATAAATTCATAGTGTCCATACCTTGTACGGAAAGCCGTCTTTGGTATATCCTCCCTTTTGACCCTTAATTGATGATTCCCTAAACGAAGATCAATCTTGGAAAAGAATTGAGCTCCTCGTAGTTGGTCAAATAAGTCATCAATTCATAGGAGAGGATATTTGTTCTTGATAGTGATCTTGTTAAGTTCTCGATAATCAATGTACAGTCTCATTGCTCCATCTTTCTTCTTAACAAATAGAACAGGTGCTCCTCAAGGTGACACACTAGGGAATATGAACCCCTTATCAAGATTCTCTTGGATTTTCTTCTTCAATTCCTGCAACTCAATTGGGTCCATTCAATAAGTTGTCTTTGAAATAGGCAAAGCACCTGGTACGAGTTCTATTGAAAACTCAACATCACGATTTAGTGGAAGACCGGTAATTCCTCCGGAAAGACATCATCAAAGGCCCGTACAATGGGCATATTCTTAATCGTGAGTTTCTCAACAACCATTTGAGATAAATAACCTTCATTTAGTGGAATCAAGACCCATAAGATGGAAGGAATTTCCACTGGAATGTTATGTTCATCCTTGCATTGATAGACGATCATAGATTGATCTGGAATATGAAATGTGACTTCCCTTCATTGGAAATTGATATGAGCTCCATATAAATAAATCCAATCCATGCCAAGAATCACATCAAATTACACTATAGGAAGGATCACAAGATTTTCAGGAAGCACTTTCCCACAAACTTCAATCAGAGAAGAATTATAAACTTTTGATGCGACTGTTGTGCCATTAGGGGTTGTCACAGCTAACTCAACATCTAATTGTTGAGGTAATATGTTGATATCCTTAGAAAATTCTTCAGAAATAAAAGAGTGGGTGGATCCAGAATCAAATAAAACATTTTCTACTTTAGAGTGGATGGTAAGTGTACCTTTCACCACATCGTTATCGTACTCCACATCACTGATAGAAATTGCATGCGACTTTCCTTTGTCATTAGCCTTAATAGTTTGTTGATGTCGACCATCATCATCAACCCTTGGATTTGGGCATTGATTAGCATAATTCCCCATCTCCTTCCACTTGAAACATTGAAGTGTAGTAGGTTCATTCTGTGTATCCCTTCTTTTGTTTGCATCATTAGACATCTTCTTCCCATCATTGAGGCATTCAAATGCCCGATGACCTTCCTTTACACATTTGAAACATTTACATGTCCCTTTAAGACAACTCCCTCTATGTTTCTTTCCACACTTTGAGCATAAGGGAAAGCTCGTATTCTTTTCAGTGTGCTCTTTAGATTTTCCTTTTAATTCCATTTTCCTCTTCTTATCAAACCCATATGATTGATGGGTTACTCTAATCTCTATCTCGACTTTGAGAGCACATCGAACGATTTCCTCGTAGCTGTTAAAGTCCCTTATGGCTAACGCCCTTTGAAGACTTGATTTTAAGCCACTAAAGAATCAATCGATCATACTCTCAGGTTGGATAATAATACCAGAAGCATACCTTGCAAGTCTTGTAAAATTTTATTCATAGGTACCAACAGATTCATCATCTTTTTACTTCAGTTCAAGAAACTCTTTCTCCATCTTTGTTCAGATAATACAAGGGAAGTACTTATTTAAAAATAAGTTCTTGAACTCGTCCCATTCCATGGACTCAATTTCATCCCTTTACCTCGTATTCTTAATAAGATTCCACCATTGATCAGCATCTCCTTCTAAACAATACACTGCTAGGAGGAATTTATCATGTTCAGAACATTGAAAAACTGAAAATATCTTTTCAGTAGTAATAATCCATTGTTTAGCAACTAATGGATCAGTAGACCCGCTGAAAGAAGGTGGACGCTACCTCATGAAGGATTCAACAGAATGTTTCTCCTTCCTTTTCTCGTTTGGAAGCCCTACATGATTCATATCTTGAGAAAGTTGTGTGAGCATGGCTACAAGATTTTTCATTCTAGCTCCCATAACGTTTGGTTGCTTAGGGGGACAATCATTGCATTTCCCGTCGCATTCTTCATTAACACGATTTCTTCGGGTTCCATACATTGACTAAAACCAAGAAGAATAGTGTGAGCAACACTAATTATAATAGGAAAACCACAAAATAAAGAATAAAATTTCACACTTAAGGTCTTATCATAGGTTGTTCATGGCCATTTCTAAAACACTAAGATTGTGTTCTATGATTAGACTTATCGTTAGGATTCTTACTAAGGCTTTCACATCCTAGTTTCCAAAGGTTGACTATACCTTTCCTTTGATACCAACTATAACGACCCATACTTTACATACATTGTAATTACTTCAGAATTGAAGCACACTTATTACAACATATAACAAAACCAGGAAAGGACCGTATAGGTATAGTGTCTTTAGAAACTGGGAAACATAAACAACTGGTTCATAAAGTATCTACTTTGCCTCCCATTCATTTCATCATATCTAGAGTCCCTTTTTGGCATATCCTACTTAATAACCTTCTTCCTGACATGGGGAAATAAAACATAAAAAACGGTGATCTCAAATGCTCAGTAAGGGTAAACAAAAGAAATATCAATCACATCATATACATAAGAACATAACTTTTTGAAATCTTAACCTGCAAAAGAGATCATAATTTCATAACATGGGATAAATCATAGTAGTGAAATGCAATCCCAATAATCATAACTTAAAACATGAAACTTTGTTTCATACACACATAATCATAGAGAATCATTTCTTATTAGTCAAGACTCATTGCCAAGACTATCTTAGTGGACAAAGTCCATTTCTGAACCGAGTTCACTCCTCGTTTCAGTCATGTTTCACTGAACCGGTTTAACATGTCGTTCCAGTCATGTCTATCTCATGAGATATAAAATCCTTACCCAATGGTCCCACCCATCTCATAATGATACCATTCTTATGTGTGCCACAAAATCATAAACCATACATCATATCATAACCCATGTAATAAAAATGGGAATCTTAAATATCATGACATCATAAAACAATTCATATAAGATAAAGGAATTCATAAAAAATTTTACATCACAACATAATCATATCAATGTAATAATAGTGATATAAATAGAACCCTATATTATCTTAGATGGAAAATAATTTTGATAAAACGCTTGAAATCCATTTTTGAGGAAAATATCCTTTCTACTTCAAAAACAGTTTTCCTTTCTTAACATGTCATACAATTCTAAACTAAAAGAAGTTGATTAAAAATAAAATTGAAAACTTGTAAAGGAAGCTTCTTGGAAACAATTTTTTAAAAATCCATTCATGACGTATAAGTTAAAAAAACATTCTTCTCGTACTTTTGTCGAAAAAGTCAAAAAGTACCTCGTACGAAAAATGACAAAAGGTTCCTTTCATATCTTTTACTAAAAACTCACCGAAGGGTAAAATTGGATATAAACTATTGTAGAAGGATATAAATATTAAATATTGAGGAAACATGTATGTGGATGATAAAATAAACCCTAGTAAATTCCAAAGTATAAACAATCTCGGATAAAAATGAGATTGTGATATTTCCCTTACCTTAGGTCCGATTTGCCTCGTAAGTGTCCGAAGCTCCTGTATAATGATTTAAATAATGTTATTGACTTATTCCAGAATCAGAATTATTGTTATGATATCATATATGGTCATATTCATAGCTTCTTTGTAGTAATATTTCATTGCTACTTGTTATTCGGGTGTTTATAACTTTTTGTTCTTATGTGTGTTTTGTCGAATAAATTCTTATTCTTCTCTTTAAGTTATAGATACGTCATTTCAAGAATGGTATTAATGTACTATATATCATATTTATTCATTCAATTAATTTATATAATCATTATGCAATGAAGATCATGTAGAATAAATCGCATCACATTGTGGAGACAGTATCTCGTACGTACGCACGAGCGATGATATCATACCCATGATCGTGGAATTGTATTGGTGTGTATGTATACTATTTCAAAATCAATATAACTTTATAATAGTCATATATAGTCATTATTTACAACATTATACCCATCCAAGTAAGTTGGTGGTGGAAAATAGATTACACCACGGCATGGAGACGGTATTCCGTACGTACGCACGCGCGGTGATTTTTTTTCCGTAGGATGAATAAATGGTGAAATAGGGTTGTTTAATACTTATAATAACATATCAGTATATGAGTGATACTGATGTTATTACTTTATAATGAAACAACTAAAGAAGAAGAAGTGGAAGAATAAATAAAGATGAAAGAATCGGTAATGGACATTACCTCTTCTTTGAAGTGCTTCTTTGAGACCTCCTTTTAGGGCACTAAACTAGGTCTTTGAAAAAGACCAGAACCTCTATGATATTTCTAGGGAATTGTAGAGGAGAAATTGGCAGGGTTTTGCCGAGCTTGAAGGCTCAAAGTGGTGTGACGAAGAGGGGGAGGAGGTGCCCTTTTATAAGGGAGGAGAGGGGCACCTTTGGAATAACTAAAACTATTATTTTATTATAAAGTCAAATTCGGTTATAAATAGCTCCAAATTGATTTATTTCGAAGCTAAGGTGGGGATGGGTCTAAATCCTCTCATACAATAGAATTTAGATAAGTTTAGGTTCCTATTTTAACCTTATCATTTAGATTTAACATTAAGTTAAATAATTTTACTTTTGCCGTGTCTTCTTGTGTTCTTATACTATAAGGTTAATAAACTTACTATAAGCAGCCAAATGAACCCCAAGTTGTTTATTATTAATATATATAACCTTATCTAAGTCATTTGGATTAACCTTAGATTTTTAGGAATAAAATAACAATTACTAATATAATATTTGTTTTAAAAACTGTTTTATATCAATTTTGACACTATTTAGTAATTGATTTTTGTGAAAATCATAACAGAATGATTAGTTCGAACAAAGTTAATTAAATCAATAATAACATGTCATATTAACCTAGAGAAGTATTGGAATTCATAAAAAGTCTCAAATTACATTTATTTGGGTATTTATAACATCACTTATGTCAATATTTCATTAATAAGATAATTACTGCATCATATTTGTGACATAAATAAATTAAATTATATAATGTTTAAAAATTACAAATAAAATATCATTATGTAGGAAATCGTTTTATATTTCTAATTAATATTTATAGTCGATTTTATCTTATGTATAACCCTATATTAAAAATGATTTTTTTATTAAACATTGATTTTAACTATTTTAACCCTTCATTAAATAAATTAATAATAAATGTCCTAATCTAACCCAAGTGGGCCTAAATGGTCATATTTTATTCCTAAGGTTGTTTTTGGTCGAATTACACTTGTCCAATAGAATTACGACATGTGTTAGGTTAATAATAATATCATTCTTTCCCTTAATTACCATATTTACTTTTAATCGTGGTAAAAAAAAAGTAAAAAGTTACTATTCACCAAAAATTATTTTCATCTCATTGAACCACATTTTACTTACTGACATCAACCGTGTCTCTCGGATTTTCGAAATTACACTCACAGAAGCGGTAAAATTATTTTTTTTGAAAAATTCAGTTTTTTAACTACCACTTAGTGGTTTCACTATTCATTAAAAATTGAAAGTTTTCGGAAAAATACCAAAATTTCACCCTAGGCTAATTTCGATATTCTGAATCCAAAAATGAAGTCCATTTTGAAAAATAAAATTTATAAAATTTCAAAAAGTGGTTATTACTATTCATAACGGCTAGTTTTAATAATATTTTAATAGCATATCATTGTTTAGTGAAACTCGGTATTGCGTATGACGCAAGCTATCGAGGAAGGCCGCGGTTGTGTGTAAAGCAAGCCAAGCTAGTGTTGTGTGTAGTGAAAGATTCCTTTGATGATTTATATAACATAAAAACAAAATATTTCACATAAAAGTCTCGGGTGTTATAGTGCATTCTTCTAAATTTTAAAAAATACACCTCGGATACTCTTTTTCTTCCAACATCAGTAATGTCAACCCATCACTCCCATGTGAACTTCTCAGTAGTAGATGCAACCCTTAACTTTGGTTGATCGAGTACCCCATGCCCATAATGTTTTTCAAATTCAAACGATGGAAGGAATTTGTGACTTAATATATATATGAGGGATTACTATTTTTTGATGAAATAAAATAATAAAATATCTCGTAATCAAGTCCTATATGATACCAATCACTACTAATCATGAAATAAAATTAAAATATTCATTGTATGACATGATAATATTATCTATAATTTTTTATTATTATTTTATGTGATCGAACGTAAGACTACACATTCACAAAATAATATGCCATGAATAAAAAATATCAGACGATGTGATCATGAGATGATGCTAATGATTGAGCTATTAATTGAATATGGGATCAACGTAGATCCTAGTAGTAACTCCTTATATAACATTACATATGACTCGACCTGCATCACTCACTTATCCAATGCGTCAAACTATTGTCAGCTGAGTGGCCATATCTCAACATGAAGTACATCCTTACTCATCAACGAAATTATAAAAAAATACTCATAAGAAAGTGAGACTACCACAGATCCAAGTAAGGGATGCAATGGTGTTATCCGCGATAAGAAGATAAGTAATGATAAAAGGGGGGCATTAATCAGTGCTAGCTAAAAGCGTTGATAAATCAACCCATTATCAGTGCTAGACAAAGGAATGATAAAGGTGGACCTTTGTGAGCACTATTATTAGCGCTGATATTTTTTTAATAAAATCTATTATTAATTTATATAAAATTATTAAATAAATATTCAAAAATAATGTTCATTTATTTACATTAAATAAAAAAAAATCATACAATTAGTGTTCTTTTAAAAATTCAAATATATATATATATTTTAAAAAAAATATTTATAATATTACAATTAAATAAATACATATTTAAATAAATAAAATATTATAATAATTTTTTAAATAATAAATAAAATTTCAATTTCTTTTTTTATTATATTTATTATTTTCATATATATATATATATATTCAAATTATTTTTAAATATATATATATATATATTTATAATTATAAAGAATTAAATATACATTTATATAATATATATGTTTCCAATAAATTTTGCCAATAAATATATAGATGTGTGATTATAATGGACGTACATATATGTTATATATTCACCATGAATGTTCATTTATTCATTACACCCTTATTATTATTCATTTTGTCCATATGTGATTACTCATTTTTTGTTATCTCTAGTTTACGAGGTATAAGATTAATTCACGGTATGCTCACGAATCTATCATATTCTCAAATTTAATTATAAAATTCAATAAATATATTTTATTAATAAATATATTTTTTATATATATAATTATAAAATTTTAATTATATATAAATACTCTTTAAATATTTTTTTTGTAATTATAATCTTATTTAATTATTAAAAAATTATAATAAATGTATTTACTTATATTTTTAATTATAAAAATATATATATATGAAAATAATTCTAAAATTACAATAAATACATTTATTATACTTATAAAGTTATAATTATATAGAATTAAAAAAATATATTTGTAAATATATACAAATATTTATAAATAAATACATGTATTTATAAATATAATTATATATATATATATATTTAAATAATTCTAAAATTATAAAAAATTTAATTATTTATATTTATATACAAATATTTATAAATAAATACAAATAGTTATAATTATAATCGTATGTAAATTTTGATATATTTAAATAATTATAAAATTATAATAAATATATTAATTATATATATTTAGAATATTATAAATATATTTATTAAAATTTAATAATTATTTAAAAATATATAATTATATTTATATATATATATATTATAATTTTTAATTTCAAATAAATATATATATATATTTATAGTTAATATTTTAAAAAATATATACCTTTATTTAAATAATTATAAAATTATAAAAAATATATTTATTATTCTTATAATGTTATAAATATATAAAAATGGGGGTTTAAAACCCATTGGATCAGGTAATGTAGTAGTACAGTAGTGGTATTATGGTAGTGAAGGCATTGTAGCAATGATGTTGTAGGGTTGGCGCACTATAGTAGTAGTAGTGGCCATTGTAGTAGTTGCAGTTACTGTGCAGGTAATATAGCAGGCAGATACTGTATTAGTACTATTAAAAAAATGGGCCTTTGGCCAAAAATTTCAGGCCTACGGGCCATGTAATGGGTAACATGCCCACTAGGCCTTCAGACCAATTATATATGATGTGATAAAGTATGTTGTGGGGTGGGTTATCCCTTGGGGGGTTATGACCTTCCTTTAAATATTGTGTGTGTTTGTGTTGTTTATGTGTTTAATGTAATTGTACTCCTATGCACCAAATATAATAACAAATTATTGATAAATAAATACAAAAATAGATAATTGTAATTATAAATAAATACATATATATTTAAATAATTATAAAATTACATAAAATATATTAATTATATATATTTACAAAATTATTAATATAATAAATATATTTGTTATAATTTTGTAATTAATATATTTTTATAATTATAAATAAATATATATTCATTTAAATAAGAATAAATTTACTTATTATATCAATAATCTTATATATATATATATAATTAATATAAAAATTATATAGATTTATAAAATTATAAATATAATAAATATATTTGACATACTTTTATAATTATATAAATAAATAAATACTTATTTATATATTTATTTTTAAAATTATAAATAAATATATATTCATTTAAATAATTATATATTCATTTAAATAATTATAAAACTATAACAAATATATTTATTATATATACCAGGTATGTTCAGGATCAAGCGTACTCGACCCTAAAAAATTTATTGAAAATTAAAATGCAAGAACAATATGGAATATTGTGATACAAAAAGTACCACCCAACGCTACCGAAGTACACCATGGTCTAAGACCCACAAAAGAGGAATCAAAATAAAAACATTCATTCAAATAGAAAGACGAGTATGCAAAGCCACACACCCCCTCTTTATCTGAGAAATCTCCACATGTACCCAAAATAAAGAAAAACAAGATGTCAACATTTTGTCTTTGATGCAACCTAGATGACAGAATCAGCATTTCCCGCTGCTGGGGAGCAGCACCGCCAGAATCCCACACCCTCCACGGCCTTTCTCTTGCACATGCCAAAGCAACTCTCCGACCTTCGCTGGGTGAAAACCTCATCACGCTATGCCACGACCAGTTACAACACTACCAAGACTCACCTCTCCATTACTTTGTTCATCCCAAATTCACCATCCACCCTATATCCCAAGACGTCAGTCACCACATCACCATCCACTCCACACTCGATCCTTCATTGTCAGTTATACCGCCTTGCACCATCATCTCCAATCTGAACCTAGAGACCTCGACGACCTCCAACTACAAAGACACTCCATGTGCTCAAACATCATCACTGGCCACACAACATTCATCAGCCGAGGACCACATCTTGATATAGTTACCAAAATCGCCGATGACATTCGTCCTGTTCCACCAGGAACTCCACAATCATCGTTCCCCAAACATGGCCACCAGCTATTTGAAATAGCCCCCAGAACAACGGAGCATGATGTCGTCTCAGCCAACCCTGAGGTCGCCCCCATCCTGTTCACAACACACCAGAGACACCCACACCACCACCATGAATTCAGCATCACACCAAACCCCCAAAGAGACAAAATGGGTATGAGACATCTACCCTCAACTCTGCCAAGATCCAACATGTCGGAATCCCATTGAGTCTCCCGCCGACAACCCCAATAACTAGGATCTCCTGAAAAAATATCCAAAACAAACTGCTTTTCCACATTGAGGAAGAAGATCATGTAAATCTCCAAGAGAATTGCATTTTTTTTTTTGCAAAGGTTGTGCCCTAGTAGGCACAAAACATCCTCCCGCAGATGGGTTTATTTATAAATACATCTATAAAAAAAAATATTTATTTATTTAAGTAATTATAAAATTATTACAAATATATTTATTATATATATATATATATATAAATAATTAATATATTTCTTTTAATTTTATAATTATAAAAAAGTATTGTTTATTTAATATATTTATAAATATATATTTTTATATTTTTATATTTATTATATATATAAATATAAATAATTATATATTAATTTATAATACTTATAAATATATATGATTATATAAATTTATTTTTTATATATACAAATATAAATATATATTTGTTTATTTATAGTTATAGTTATAATATATATATATATATTATAATTTTATATAGATATATAATATATATATATATTATAATTTTATTAACATTATATATTTATCAACATTATAAAAGGGCTAATAAAGTCATGTTTTATCAGCGCTTTCTATTTTAGAGCAGATAATACATACTTTTATCATAATTTTTTAACTAGCACAGATAAAAGTTTCAACTGATTTTATAAATGAACCATAATAATCTCCTCCTTCCTTTGTACACCTCATGCTCTCATAGAAGTCGACCCCTACACTATCAACCCCTCCTATACCCCGACCTCATGTCTACGGCCACCAACCCCTCCTCCACCATATACCCTCCACTACAAATTCTCCTCTAAAACGAAACCTCCCCTGCAGTGAACCCACCTCTTCCACAAACCCACCTATATTGTGACACCTCCTCAAATGTAAACCCTCCACTGCCTTGAAAAAAATTTGTTGTGGACCCATATATACATCAGAACCTCCTCCACTGTGACCCCCCCCTCTGCTACCTGCTAAAAACCACCTTCGTTGTGAAGCCCTATGTGGCCTCTTCTGCCTCTATCGCCACTACCTACCCCTACGCTGCAACTGTTGAAACCTACTGATATCAAGGGTATGCCATTTTTTACACATTATTTTGAATTACTATTATATAGACAGATTTTGGTTCAACTAATTTCATGGAATCAATGGATTATCATTCTAAAGATGGATCCCAACCCATAATATATGGACAGATATTGGAATTTAATTGGTCAATGGGTATACTATTTATATTTTTATAAGGAAGGTGATGTAGATGATACTCATATTGAGGGGAGTTACATGATTGTTACAGGGGTGCGACCCTCATGCTAAAAGGGTTAAAGGTGTTTTGAACTCTCCATTGAGTTACATGTCTAAATTATATTGGTAATTATCATGGGAAATCAGTTATGCTATATTATCATGCCGAGTGGCTGGTTCAAGCTTGTGGTGATTGTGTCGGAGGTGCATCAGGGGTGTGGTAGGGTACAACTACATATTTTTGTCAGCAAAGGATTTGAGGGTGGAATAATGCTAGGGTTCGGGAATGGACTCTAGTGGGAATGTTTTAGCGGTTTTGGAATGCCTCTAGGTGTGAGGACATTTTGATCTGGTGAGATAGCGAGGGACTACAAATTGGGGCTGAGATTTTTTGGATGAGTTAGCCAAGGAGAGTATGACTGGGGTTAGAATATAATGTTGGTGGGGATGGTTATAATCTATGTCTGCTATGTCATTTTGGAAAGAAATGTGTGTTTTGGGATTGAGTAGGATTTCATGGAAAATATGGTATGTTCATTGTTTGAGGAAGGATGGTGGGTATACATCCACATCGGTGGGCTTTTTATAACAAGGATGGGTTCTGACGGTGATTGAAAATCTAAAGAATGTTATTTCATGTTTTGTTGGAAACCGTGCAAGGTGAATTTTTGGAGCATGAGCACCAGGTTCATTAACTATTCATAACTAGAAGTGGTGAAAACAATGTGATGTTATTAGTGATAGACTGATTCATATTGTGGGGAGAACATAACTATGATTGGTGGTTAGGTAATAAAAAATTTGATGTTTTGTTTAGATGGACCTAAGAAGGATCCATCTTGGCATTTCAATTTTGATAATAGGAATTGGCATGGGTTTTCTTTGGTTCAGTTCCCTGAGTTCGATGTTGTTCCTTAGACGTGTTTCAGGAATTTTAGAATAGAAATATTCTATTTTCGATAAATGGTGACAATCATAGGTTTGGTGATGCATATGTATGACCACCAGTAATTCATGTAGATGAGAATTATTATTTTGGGGAGGTTGAAAGAACTTATGTTCAATGGAACTAAAAATTTATGATTTTCAATATTCATTGACTAGATGGGTCAAATGTTTAATAGAGACTCAGAATGGAAATTAATGATTTTGAATTCCGCAAAGATTTGTTTTGAGGTGAGGATTGAGGATCTAGAGGTTGATCGAGCGTTCAGATAAGTATTAGAGGCTTTTGGATATGGTTCAATAATTATGATGTTTTATAAAAGGGGGCATGGTTTGGTGGGAATGATTTAGGAGGGTCCATGTGAAACCTTGATTATCATGAGGTTTTAAATTAAATTTGAACTAAAAATGGTTGTGTTTCATGGTTATCATATTTTTTAGGACAGAATTTTTAGCGTTCTAGGGGAAACTACATGGGGATGCGGTGGGTCTGGGACCAGGCGCAAAGGTCTGTGAACAGTTTTAGACAAATTTTGTAATCATTGAAATAACCAACAAATTATCCTTCTTGAATCTATTATAGAAAATCACCCTTAACATCTCAATAAATTATATAATAAGAATAAAAATAATCATTCCCCCATAATTAATGATGTATGATCACTCGATCAATGCATAATTACAAAATAAATGTCGATACCCAACATTATTGTGTTTCATGCATCCAAGAGTCTAATATGTCATCTTGATGACCTCTACATTGACATAAAAATCCCATATATATATATATATACCACATAGTGACTGTTATTATGTTTAATAATAATATTTATGTTTCTTGGAATATAATTCACATTAATTGGTTATAATAGATTACCTATATAATGAGAACATATATATTCCATTAAAATATTCTTAAATCAATATATAAAATAGTCAAGATACATCTATCTTACATGACATAGATAATGGTTGACTATAATTTTATGGAGTCTCGTATGAAATTGATATGTTTATCTTACATGACATAGATAATGGTTCACTATTGTTAATGAAGATGTTGAATTATGTACCAAAAAACTATCTTGTGTGGAAATCATTGGTCTACCGAAATCTCGTCAAACTGGGTAGTTTGTGAGTGAAAGAATTTAAGGAAAAGATGTTGTCGCAATCAATATTACAGATTGGGAATAGTCCCACCTTTATATTTTTCATAACATTTTATAGGTTCCCAAATATGTTGAAACCCAAAAATATATTCATAGGAATTTGAATCCATCGAGGGATGAAAAATGGAAATCAAATACACATAATCGATAGTTTATAGGATGTTTTTAAGACCATATTTTTATGGATTCAAATGAAAAACATGAATTAATTTGAAAACGACTTTGATGGATAGATGGAGGACAAAGTGTGTATGTATTTTCTTACAATGTTTATGTAATTAATGGTTATAAATCCTATACAAATGAGCATGGTGAAGATAGTACCATGAAAAATAGTGGAGTTACACATGTGTCTAGAGCGATCCATATTTTTGGTACTAACGATATAAATAAAATTTATGGGAATATTTCATAATTTGACATATTCAAAAAAATATGGTAGTTAGATTATGCATCATTCTAATTGCTGATTTTCAATGAAAGTGGGTTGATAATAGATGTACTGTTAAAATCGATGAATTGGGAATCTGGAAAGTTGATTTCATTAAGTAATGATTGAAATATGAATCTTTTATAATGGAATCATATAGAGTAAAAGTGTTTTATGTTCCAGATGATGCAAACTGAAAGCGGTAAATTATCTATTATCGACCAAAACCACTGAAGGGTCAGATGAAAATTAAACTAAGGGTGACCCTTTCATTAGGACATCACAATCATTTCACAGTGTTCCCAATGTAGTTGATATTTTTTTATGTCATAGGAGACTGCACTAAAGGGATTTGGATTGTTGATAGAGAGGAAAAATCCCTTCAGCCATTAAAAAAAGAGAGTTCAATAATCAAAGTATATATTTTTAATATAAACCGTGTTGCCTAATTTTATTATCCATTTACTTTTGCATTTATGTACTCTAAATTGAATGTTAAACCAATTTTATAGATAATTACTTCCATGCTTGTCAATTCTCCCAATGCTGAGGAACAATAGGTCTCTAAACTGGATATTGCTCGCAGTGTAGAGGAATAATGACCATTTTCATGTGCTGGTTCTCCCAATCCTGAGGCATAAGAGGTCTCTCAACTTGATGTTGCTCGCAGTGCTAAGGAATGACCATCTACACCTAATGGTGCTCTCATTGATAAGGAACAATAGGTTTCATAACCTATAGTATCTCCCAGTTCAGAGGTACATTGATCATCTATACATGTTGATGATACCACCCCATATGAACAAATTGATGATGTTGATTCTAGGAAAATGGTAGGGAACGAAAGAAAAATGATGCAAAAAAATATGAGCATCGTAGTTTGATAGTGTTATTAAAAATCATTAAGGCAAAAGTCAAAGACATCAAATATGAGGTCATATGAAATGCACGAGGCCAACACATTAACCCCAACCAGACCATTTTTAGTAGGTAAATTATTATCTTTAATAAAAAATGTGTGTCTTTTGATGTAGATTCATGGAACCATGTTGTGTTTGGGAATAAGAAACTAATGTGATAAGAGATTATGGTAACATTATGACATCATTATTAATTTTAATAAAAAAATAAAATAATAAAACATTGATTGACACTTCATCATCCATTGAACAATTAATTTACAGTAGATGAATCTCAAAAGAAATATGAATTAATGATTTCTGGAAGAATTCATAGAGTATTTCTCACAATTATAATTAGAAATCATCTTAAATATTATAAAGGAAAAAATAAACCATCACCCACCACTTATTTATGCACACCTAATAACACCAGAAGTGTTGGATGCTCTAAATGCTCATCATGCCAATGTGTCTATTCAAGAACATTTTGGATAGTAATATGTTGTTTTATGATACATATATTCATCACATTTATTGATAGTTTTTTATTTGGGAAACAAAAACTGAGTACTATAAATAAGGAATGAGTATAAAAACCATCATTTTCCCACCATAAATTAAGGATGGGATACATTTTCTTGAAAAAAATTGTTAAATTTTTTATATTTGTTGTAATAATTTTATGTGACATGAAACAACATAATAACTATGTTAGAATATTTATATGAAGTTGCATGACTCTAAATCCAAATCCACTTCCATATCATGCCAAGTTCTATGGAAGGACTCATGTGTAAATAATGAAGGAATACTAATAGATGAAAACACAAAAAAAGTGTTGGAAACATGTGTAAGTCTTACATAATAAAAATTTGTTTTAATTTAAATCACTATTACATGATAATGATAACATATTTTGTTATATTTTCTATCCGATATAGTCATGAAAATAATAAACTCTTGTACTAGATGAACACATACTATCAGTGGCCTTAAAGTGGAGTGAATAGTATGGTCGCGTCATAGGTGTGGGTTTTGGGATTACACCCTGAACATATTTTGAGGAAAAAAACATATGAGATAAATAATATCTAACCATGAATTATAATTCCAATTTTAGATAGAGATGGTGAAAACTTTTATGGGGGAGGAAAATAGAAGAAGCAACTCAAGAATATCCCCCGCGTGGAGATCTTGCCCACCCCCACAAGATACAAGGCAATCCATTACCATCGAAGAGATGTATTGGCCGAGGTAATAAATGATCTAATAAATGTTTCAGTGAAATGTGAACCAAATAGACATTAATACCTTTTCTATACTTATATTCTATAGGTTGATAATGACTCTGATTTAAATCTATCAACACCCACCCATAGTCTTTTAGTGAGGGATATGTTTTTAAATATCCATAAAAACATGCTACACAATAGACCACTTTCAAAAGATCTTGTCTGATTGTCGATTAACATACACCATGAGCTGAGCATTGAGCTACATGTTCCAATTGATGAGGAAGATATTCATATGGGAGAAAAATATATTGGAACATTCATTAAATGGTCGCCACATATTGTAAAAAATATGTCGACAATGAGGTATCAATATCCAATTTATTTCTCAAGATAAAACTTTAAAATTTAATTAAAAAATGTTTTAACTAATTAATTCTATTCCAGATGATAAAGGGTAAGGGGATTAAATAAATGAATAACTCAAAACCATCTAAATGATCGAACAACTGAATGAAATGATCTACCAATGGCACCATTACTATAGTTGTTATATATCTGTATTTACTATAATTGATGGTTCATGTGGATAGAAAGAAAAAAGATGTCCAAAATCACATAGTTCATTTTGATGAAAATATGTATAGATAAAATGGTCATGACTTCATTGGTGTTGAGAGTGCAAGTGAAATCCTAGACTATGATTGTCTAGGAAGATCAGTTGTAAATGTATACACGTGGAATGTTTTCATGATTTTATTTTCTAATATAGGGATTACTGTGTTAATTATGACTAAATACATTTGAATTTATTTTGGCATATATATGAAAAAAAATGAAGGGATTTTCCCCAGAAAAAATAGACTCATTAATCATCGCATCCCTTCTAGAGAACATCCAAAAATAGATACCAGAAAAATGAATTAAATAGTGGAAGGTTTTGATGAAATTATTTAGAAAAAAAATAGATAATATGATCTATTTAATACTAAATATGTAGCTGAAAAACTGAACACAATAATAATATCAAATAAATTTTAATTTCTTTCATTACTTATACGTTTTTTTGTTTTTAGGCAATATTGGATTATCATTGCTGTAAATTTGGATAGTGCAAAGTTTTATTTCCAACATTCAATGCATGGAAATCCAATAAACTATCCACATATGATGACATTTTCATGTTTTTAATATACTACATCATATTTTTTATAACTAACCATAACGTTATATAATTTATATTATCTTTTAATGAGGATTCTGTTATGATAGGGTGATGCATCAATGTCATGAAAAATACGGAATGAGGGAAAGGAATAAGTATAAGAAAGAAGACATATTATATTATTGGACATGTATCAGGGTATATATAATAATATCTCACTATCCAAAAACATCTCCAAACAAATTTCATAATCTAATATATGTTTCTACAGTGTAAAAAACAACCTAATGGAAAATATTGTGTTTATTGTATTAGTACATTTATGAGAGAGATCATATTCATGGAAAAAACTAGCATCCCTAAAAAGATATTTTTTAATATAGTTACTATTTCATTTAAAATATTTATTAATCCTTTGTTTAATTATATTTTATCAGTAGTATTATGACTATCGAAAAGAATCATATTCACAAGATGGTATAAATCGGCTCAAATACGAATGATCAATAAACATAATGGAAGAATTTGAACATATAGAATGATGATGCGACATCCATAGAAATTTTGTATTATTTTATATTTATGTTTAATTTACTTCTTTTTTGTATTATTCACAAATGAATTGTTTTCCAATATAGGAGGATTCCTTTCTTCGAGTAAGGGTTGTTTTTTCAAATCTATTCATGATTGTGTGATATTGGACTTCGAGGATACTACTCAGAATAAAATGAGAATTTAGTATTTTTTTAATATACTATGTTTTCCCTCATAATATTATCTATTCTCTTCTACATTAACATAATATAAATAAAATGTTTGACTACTCATGCAAACAATGTCTTCCACATACTTATTCTACATCAAAACCTTAACACCCTTGCATTGTCAACATTTATTAATTTCATTCAAAGAAAATGGGGGGAACATGATGTAAATTGATAAATCTAAATATTTACATGTTGTCATTTTGAAAAATAAAGCAAATGGAAAGCATAGTAACACACAATGTGGCTGGTATGACTCAAAGAGTAAATTTTTGTGTAATTAATTAATTTATTCATCATTTACCTACTATTTATATATTAATTAACTTACCATTTTTATCTAATAAATATTTAGTTTTTTATAAAAATCTTTTGGGAAGTTATATTTTCTTTTCAACAATCTCCAACAAGTGAAAAGAGAGATCACAATATCCTATCATGTAAAAGAGGAAACCCCATATTGCATGAAATGTGAATGGAATCATAAGATTTGGAAATACCATGCATTGATATGTGACTCATGAATATGATTTATGACATGAATTGTATGAATTACAAATGTTAGTTTAATAGTATAACATCTTTATGATCATGTTATCCTTATATGATCATTTATTTCTCCCTTCTTTGTAGTTATTGAGCATCTATGATCACCCATTATTATGTTTTATATCCTAAGGTTATTAAGAATGATTTTATAAATGATATGTCTAAGAAAGTTTCTAGTTAAGAACAATTTAATGAGAGACACTTATGAACAAGTTATCTATGATTCCATGTTTCTGGTTGCCCTAGACCTAAACTATTATGGCACAGATCATTATGTTATATAAGGAATATTAAACTACTAAGATGTGATATCTATGTTTGAAATGTCTATATCAATATAGATGGTATCATAGAAATAGACCTACTCAAAACTGAACAAAAAGAACAGGTGACCAGTATCAATCAATGTGTCTCTTATTATTTTAAATTGACATTACTTTTAGAAAAAAGAACAAGTGACATAAGGAAACTAATCAAATGAATTCGGAATTGTTTTGATACTTTTGTAAAATGATCAATAATTCATTTTTGATGTATAGAAATCAACCTCACAAAAATATAATGCATTGTGTGTCTTGTATGGCATTAATTTTATATTTTTATATTAAATTGACATTAAATTTACCTAACCAAAAAAGTGATATACTGAAAATGGTGAAAACACATTTGGATTGTTTTTATAGTTTTGTAAAATTGTCCATGATTAATTTCTGACATGTAGGAATAACCCCCACTTAAATATGACGAACAATATGAATGGTATGACTAAAAATGCATGTTTCCATTTTGAAATGACATTTTGGTAAAAAACACAACTGGAAAGCTGAAAATCGAGTAAACACATTATTATTGTATTTATACATTTGGAAAATGATAAATGGGTTATTTATTACCTATAAGAATCAAACACATCTCAATAAAATGCATGGTGTGATCGATATGACATAACATGTGACTTTTTACTTAAAATTGTCATTAATTTAAGTAAAAAGAAATAGTTACATACTGAAAACTAAGTAAATACATTCAGATTACATAAAAAAATTAGGAAACCAATCCACACATCATTTAAGACCTATAAAAATTAACCACACCTCAATTTTACACATGGTGTCACCAGTATGACTAAAAGTGTTTTTATATGAATAAAATTGATATTTTAGTTCAAACACTTCACTCACTGAAAAATACGAAAAAGAATTACGATCATATTGATGATTTAGAAAGATGATACATATATCCATTGTGATATATATAAAACATTCACATGTAAAAATGATGCACGATTTGACCGGTATGACACATAATCCATGTTTCCAGTTTGAAATGATATTTTAGTAAAAAAATACAACTAGCTTACAAAACACTAAGAATATGCATTTGAATTATTTTTATACATTAGGAAAATGATACATATGTCATTTTTGACATGTAGGAATTAGACACACCACAATAAGATGCACGATGTCGCTGGTATCACTCAAAGTATATCTATTTATTTAAAATTGAAATTTATTTAAGTAAAAAACAACATGTGACATATTTTAAACAGAGAAAATGACTTCAGATTTTTTTTCATATTTTATAATTTGATATATAAGTCATTTTGACATTTAGTAATCGGTCGTACCATAATACGAAACATGGTGTGGCTGGTATCACTCAACATGTCTCTTTATATTTAAAACTGATATTAATTTAAGTAAAAACAACAAGTGACATATTGAAAAATAAGAAAATGTTTTTGGATTATTTTAATACATTTTGATAACGATTCATGAGTTAAATTGTGACATGTAGGAATCAACCCCACCTTAATCTGATGCACGATGTGACCAGTGTGACTAAAAGTGTATACTATCTATTTAAAATAAACATTTTGGTTCAAAACATGTCACTCACTAAAAATGAAGATAATACACTCCGATTATCTTGATAAATTAGGAAAATAATTCATAAGTCATTTATGATGTTCATGAATTAGAATCATGTCAAACTAATGCACGATACAACTAGTATGACCCATACTGCGTGTTTCTATTTTGAAATGACATTTTAGTAAAAAAACAAAATTGGCATACTGAAAACCATGTAAACATATTTGGATTATTTTGATACTCTAGGAAAATGTCCAATAAGTCATTTTTGATGTGTGAGAGTCATCCTCACCTCAATACGATGTATGGTGTGGCTGGTATAAATCCAAATGTTTCATTATTTGAAATTAACATTAATTTTAGAAAAAAAATTGACATGATCAAGACAAAGAAAATACCTTTTCATTGTTTTGATATTTTAGGACGATGTTTCATAACTCATTTGTGACATGTAGGAATGAACCCTACCTCAATAGGATGAGTGATGTGATCAGTATAACTACAAATGTGTTTTTATTAAATATTGAAATTTTGTTAATGTATTCATTCATATTAATGTTTTATTTATTTATTTATTTATATTATTACTTTCATAATATTTGATTTCTTGTACAAGCAGAACCTTTTGCTCGAGTTGAGATGACTTTTTCAGAAATTGATACCATGGACAGACCTTTTTTAGAGGGGATCAGAAGCTCCAAAAGATAAATCATTACTGTTTTTAAATGTTTGTTGGATAATTTTAAATTTAATTATATAAAACATTATTTGAAATTTATATAGTAGTTTTTCTAGTATATAAAATGGTTGAACATTTTTTTATACATGGTGTCTCATTAAATGTATATATCATTGTTTAAAATTCTAGGGTTTTTAGGTTTTTATTGTGTGGGTTGTTATATTAACAGCACATTGCAGCCAGCTATGCCATTATCAGCGATACAAAATTTCAATTAAAAGCTATTTTGTGCGGTATTAAATGTCATATGTGTAGTAGTGTGAGGGGTTTTCATGAATTCAAAAAAATTGATAAATTTTTTTATTTGGGTGGGTAGTCTCTTATACACATAATGACACAATGAAAATATATAGATCATTATTTATTAAAATAAATATTACAAAAAGGTATTTTAATAATTAATTATATAAATAGATACTAGACATGAATTGATTGATAAATGCCTCATGATCATTCGATACAGATTAAAATCACATTTATTAATTAAATGAATAAACAAAAAATTAATGTTTCTGAAAATTATTTTTTAGGGTGATTTTTTTGAAATAAAAATTCAAAATAATTTTTAATTCAAAATTTACAATGTTCAGTCCCATTAATAAATTTAATTATATTTAAGTATTTAAATTATTTTAAAATAGTACTTATTAAAATATTTATTTTTCATAAAATATATTCCCTAATGGAAAATTCGTTTTGAAATATATATATATATATATATATATATATATATTACATATTAAAACCAGTTACAAAATATCTTTCTACATGGGGGTAATTTTGAAAAAATGGTTTTTGATTTTTTGTCAAAACTAGATAGGTTTAGAACTATTTTCAAAAATGGATCTGGAGGTGTGTGAATAGGGTTCCAAAATTATTGGCATTGTGAAAGATTCATGAACCCTTTTCAGATATCCTTCATCATCATCGTGAAGGATGTCAGAACTCCGTTCACGCATCGTACATAAACGTTTAATTTTTTAATTTTTTCACTATCTTTTTTATTATTAAAATTTTTACTTTTGTTGATTTTGTTTTGTTTTGTTTTGTTTATATATATATAAAAAAATATTTCAGTAGAATTTATTTTCTATTTAATATGGAGTATTAATACAATTTCAACAGTCTGGATTCTGACAGAAACTCTCAAATAGGGCTCCCTTTTATACGAGGGAAAGCCCTTGAAATAAATCTGCATTTCGAAAGTGAGATTCTGGTCCACCCTTTCTAGTGCATAATATTCTGCATTTTTGATTTGGTATTTTATTTCAAGTATGTGGTTTTGAAATACTATAAAATATTACCTATAATAACAACATAAAAGAAACATAAAATGTGGATTAATCACATAAGACATATTTGAAAATAAAAAAAATTCAAAATTTTTTTTTGTTGAATAATAATTTAAATGTTTTCAAAACCACATACTGGATACTTAAATTTTTTCAAGTATGGGACTTTTAAAAGCCAATAAAATGAAACCTATAAGAAAAATATAAATGAAAATTAAAAAATATAATGAACATATAATAAATAGTCAAAAATAAAATGAAATTTGTGAAAAATGTTGATGAAAAATAATTTATAAGATTTCAATGCCACCAACATTAAACTTAAAAAAGTATCAATCATGTGACTTTGAAAGCCTTTAAAATATAGACTATAAAACCAATAAAAATGGAAATTAATACATTGACTAAAAATATATCATAAATATTTAATAATATATTAGTTAATTAGTAATATAATTATTCATTATATAATTATTAGTTAATTATTAATATCATTATTATTTATATAACAATAAATTAGTAATATAATTATTAATTATATAATAATTAATTAGTAATATAATTAATAATTATATAAGAATTCATTAGTTAATTAATAAATAAGTAATATAATAAATAATTATAAATATTCATTATAATTATTAGTTTTTAATTATTAATGAGTAATTATATATTACATAGTTAGTGAATAAGTAAAATAATTATTATGTATATAATTATTAATTAGATAATTAATAATATAGATTTTAATTATAAATATTAATAATTAATTATATAATTCATAATTATATTACTAATTATCTAATTTATTTTTATATAATTAATAATTATAATTATAATCAATAATTATACTACTAATTAATTATATTATATTATATTATATTATTAATTATTAAAAAATAATATTTATATTGGTAATTAACTTATTAATTATGATATAATTAATAGTTAATAATTATAATTAATAAATATATTAATATTTATAATTAATAAATTTATTTAATATTATAATTAATAATTTTATTTTTAATTATAATTAATAATTATATTACTAATTAACTATGTAAGAACCAGGTTATTGGCTATAAAACACTTTGGAATATTTTTTATGTTATTTCAGAGTAGTTCCTTCAGACGACGTGCGATTCTGAGCCCCGGTGTGGCCAGAATTAAATTTTCAGTGTGTTCACACTAGACAAGCCAAATAATTGGGATAACTCCTAAACAGTGTTTTGGATCAAAGATCTGAGTGTACGGATGAGCCCGAAATCGGATTTTTACCCCAGGAACGACATAAAGCATGTCGGCACGAGATGTTGGGACCCCTCGCCCGTTAATGGAACGTTAAATAGATAAATAAATAAATTAATTTTATCTTTTAATAGATAAACTCATGTATATCTTAAATGGTGGCTCGGATTAGAAAACTGAGGGCACCGTTGAGTTTGGAACATGCCGTTTACCCTAAGAGAGGTGTAACTTTCGTGGTTGCGGGTCTTCTGTGGAAAATGGCCCCAGGGGCGTTTTCATAATTTGGCGGCCTCAAGCGTTGAGCTTTATAACATTTGAATGGAGCCTCGACTTAAAATTATGAGACCTCCATTGTGCTCAGGAGGTGGTTTTTACCCTAGTGGAGGCTTAACCTCGACCCCATCGACCGTTACGGATGCGGGTTAGTTTGGAGTTTTAAATTAATTAAGTTTTTAATTAATTTATCCTTATTTAAACCTAATCCACCCCCTCCCTCTCCTTTATTTTCCTGGAGGAAGGAGCTAAACCAAGGAGATACCCTCAAGAAGCTCTCCTCTATCACCTCCTCCTCTCCAAGGATGTTGTTCCGGCGAAGGCGAACCATTGCGAAGCTTCGGGCTACGCCCAAAGAGGTAGGGTTTTGGTGCGTATTACAATTACATACATCCCGCTTTGAATTGATATATATGCATTGAATTTCCATGTAATTGTCGAGTAAATTCCATAACCATGTAGTATATTTCCCGATCTATCCATCGCACTTTTCAGAATTGGAATTCAAGTTTGGAGGAGGACGTAGTCGTTTGTCGAAGTTTGCGGGTTTTTGAGGTTTCCCGGTGATTCTGGCCAGTTCGAGCGGTGGCGGTCTGAGGAAGCGGCGACATCCCAAGTCGTCGGCGCGACAGGCTTCAGGGCAAGGCGCGGGCTCACGGTCGAGCGGAGCAGAGGGCGTCGGGTGCGAGTCGGTGGACTCGGGGTACCGCAGCGGTGCGCTGCGCAAGGCGGCGGAGCCGAGGGCAACTGATGGAGGGGTGCTGCGGCCGACATCCTACGTGGCGTCGTGGTCGAGGGGGAGCCCGTGGCAGGGCCTCGGGCGTGCAGAGGAAGCAGGACCCGCGAGTCCTATTGGCTTGTCTAGGAAGACCGGCCGAAGCTGGTCTGTTTGGGGGAGACAAGGACCCGCCGCATGCGGGTCCTGCTGGGTGACGGAGACCGGCCAAAAGGACGGTTGGTTGAGGAAGACCGGACCCACTCAGGTCCGGTGGTTTTAGGTGGGCCCCGACCAGTGCGTCGTGGCTAGTTGGACTAGACCCGCGGGCCGGCGGTCGGGACCGGGCCGGCCGGTCCGGACCGTCCAATTTTGGTCCCCCTTGCGTTCGGGGACCGTAACTCCTAAACAACGCGTCCATTTGACGCGTTGTCTGCAGCCGTGTGTTTGTATTGGCGAGGTGGTCTGTTTGAAGTGGGTTTTAGGGTTTTTGGGTTCTGTACCCGAAGGCAGGTGACCGAAACACGATAATTTAATAATAATAAATTTATTTATAATGTTGCGACAGACGTGGCTCGCAAGCCGGATGTCTGTTTGACGTGCCATAAGAGGCGTTGTGGCCCCGGGGCTGAGATGATCCTTCCAGGATAGGTTTGGAGCCCTTGCGGTTTGGTTTTGATGCTCTGTGGCACGAAATGCTTTATACGAATGATTAATTAATTAATTAATTAATTATTTTTTTTGCGGCGGGCCTAACTTTAGTTTGGGATGTCCGTTTGATGCACCATCAGCGGCAGCGTGACCCCAGTCCTCGTGCGGACTTTTGGAGATGCTCTCCGATGCATTTGAATTGGAGGCAAGGTGTGGGGCCCAGCTCGCGCGTTTTATGGCAAAACACTACTTTTTCACCCGACATCCATTTAGGGTGTTTGAGTACATGTTTCTGAGTTTTTTCTGAGGGGAATCCAATGGTGCAATCCGCCCGCATAAATTCAGGACCGAGGTGTGGGCCCCACAGGGTCCCATTTGTGTATAACGCGGGAATTTGCAGCTTCTGCATCCAGAGTCTGTTTCAGGCGTCGTCAGCGACATTGTGACACTGGCATCATGGAGAAATTGATCGGGGTGGTTTCAGGCATTGAAGCCAGAGTTGAGGTATGGGTCCCACAGGCTGTCTTTAAATCTATGAACGGTGTACTGTGAAATTTTCATTAGGCGTTTATTCGGGGGGAATGATTTGCCAATCTAATGTGTTTTTTCAAGAGCATCGCGATGGCGTAGTTCGCCAGACCTTATTCGGGATTGTGGTGTGGGTCCCACCCAGGTTGGCTATAGTGAATAGTACTTTTTTCACCGGCTGGCCATTTTGGGTGATTGAGTAGTCAATACCGTGTGTTTTTCTGAGGGTATCACAGTGGTGTGATCCAGTTTTTCAGTTTCGGGATCTTGGTGTTGGCCCCACACGGACTGCCTACGGTGAATAGTACCATATTCACCGTTTGACCGTTTTGGGAGAGTAAATGGTCTATCTCGCGTGTTTTTGTGCGAGGATTTCAACAATGTGATTCATTTGGGCATGTGGAGCCTCGTTTGAGATCTCATTAAATGTGGAAACATGAAAGGGTGTTGGATGGAGGTCCCTTTGATGTACTCTAAACCAATGAACGGTAGTGATGTTGGTAATACCCGGTGATGTCAGTTACAGTGCTGGGTTATCAGACCCAATTCCAGGTCTACCCTCTAGTAGGGATGGGCAGTGGGTCGCCTACCGACTTCTTTCAGGTCTACCCTCTAGTAGAGACTGGGCAGTGGGTCACCTGTCGAGGTGTTCCGGGTCTACCCTCTAGCTGAGATTGGGAAGTGGGTCACATGTCGACTTCTTAGGGCCTACCCTCGAGAAGGGATGGGCAGTGGGTCGCATGTCGACTTCATAGGGTCTACCCTCCAGCAGGGCTGGGCAATGGGTCGCTTGTCGACTTCTTTCGGGTCTAACCTCCAGTAGGGCTGGGCAGTGGGTCGCTTGTCGACTTCTTTCGGGTCTAACATCCAGCAGGGATGGCCAGTGGGTCACCTGTCGACGTATTTCGGGTCTACCCTCCAGCAGGGCTAGGTAGTGGGTCACCTGTCGACTTATTATGGGTCTACCCTCGAGCAGGGCTGGGCAGTGGGTCGCCTGTCGATGTATTCCGACTCTACCCTTCAGCAGGGCTGGGCAGTGGGTCACCCGATATCTTATTATGATTTTACCCTCCAGCAGGGCTAGGTAGTGGGTCACATGATATCTTATTATGATTTTACCCTCCAGCAGGGCTGGGCAATTTTTCACCCGTTGTCTTTTCAGACTCAGTCATTTCCACTAGGCTATTCTGTGACTTTTCTCCGTGACTAACGGAGTGGGACCCTTGGATGTACGGGTTAGTGTTGTGATGACTTGAATTTGAGAAGACCTCTCTACTACTGGGCAGTGATGTGGTGTGGTTTGACTTAACCCAGATCTATGAAGTACGAGGGGTGATTTCCCCCCAGAGATTTGTCCTTGTGACGCGACCTAAAACCATGAGGGCGAGTCAGTGCCACCAAAAGCGGATAACATCGAGGTGTGGTGATTTGAGCCCCTTGGCTTGCAGTTCGGGGTAGACGTACGGAATACTGGGAATCGATGGTTTTTACTTCTGGGACTATTGGCTACTCACTTTCATGTGCTGAGCTACAGGGTCGAGATCCCCTTACGATCTTGTTCGGGCTTCTTGTTTGAGAATATGAATATGTATATTCATTGTTCCGGTACCCACTTCTTGGGCTTGGTCACTCTCCCTCCAGGAGAGGTGAAGACACACGAGTCATGCCATGTGCTTTTCATTTCTACCTTCTCGTGGTTGGACGAGTCTACTCTCCTACTATTGGTAGAGAATACTCGAGGAGAATTTCATCTTCTCACCATTTGCAGCGCCTTGTATCTGGATGATTCTACCTCATTTCTCTTGTTGGGTTGATCTGGACTCTCTACTTTTATTCTACTTCACTCCTTATTGTACTCCTTTACTTTTCCCTATTCGATCTACTTATCACCCTTCAGTACCTCCTTTGTTTCTCCGTCGGGCCTTTAGGGTATCCTACTGAGTATTTTTATACTCACCCCTGGTTGGGCTTTGCCCACACTTGGTGTGCCCTTGAATACAACATACAGGTTGGTCATGACTTCAGTGGAGCTTAGAAGTTTAGGATCTTGGACCCCATGCGGTGGTCGGAGTCAGGTTCCAGGTGTGGGTCTTTCCCAGCTGTATACTTTTGTTTACCTGTTGTCGGGTTGTACCGCCATTCTGGTTGGGCACGTGTTTTCCCCTTTTACTATTTAGTTTACTTGTCAATACGTTTCAGCACTTTTCTTGTACTGGTTAGAGGCCGATTCATGTATGTTGGTTCCCCTTTTGTAGCAGTGTTGTTTATTGCTTTCCCTTTCTCTGCACTTTTTCATTGAGTTGGCTATATATGTGTGTACAGTTTCTTAGGAAAAGGCCTCCCCTAGTTTGTTGTGACTTCGGTTCTAGTCGCCATCCCCTGGCCTATAGATGCGGGCTTGGGGTAGTTGCAGCTTAAGCCCCGGTACGGTTCGGGTCTTAAAAAAGTGGTATCTGAGGTGGTTCGTTCATTGGGGTAATGTTTGGACATCCCTAAAAAGGAATTGATTGAGTTTTGGGGCAATAGTGTCAACGTGTCTTGAGAGAGGCTCTCAGGCCAGGGAGTCCCGTGTTGGTGCGGCGGCCGACGTATCCATTCACGAGGACCTTGATAACCCGCTTGTAGACTCAGCACACTGGGACACTTGTTGCAGAGAATTTGGTTCATGCATCATATAGGATTGAGTCTTTGATTGTCCTTCTTGAGTAAACTCCCCATCATTGTTGATATATATATGCTCATTCGACTGTGGTACTCCTTGATCGGATTCAGGATGTCTCTGCAATGATACCCAGTAAGGATACTAGCTCCGGTTCATGATGACGATTCCGTGAGCGATGAGGCCTCATTTCAAGATCAATCACACGATTACCCTTTCTCCAGGAGGATAGGCAGTAGGACCTCCACCTGTGATGTAGCAGATAGTACCGGCAGCGAGGGTCAATGACGAGTGCAGGATAAGCGTGCTATTTGAGTTCGAGCGTCAGAGACTGCTGAGGTTCCACGGTGATCCATAACATCAGATAGTGAAGGGTTGGGTAGAGTCGGTGGTCCGCCTTTTCAGGATTGTTCGGAAACTGACAGGATAGCTGGTGGATTTGACAGCCAGTCTTTTTCCACTATGCAGTTTAGCATAGTAGAGCCAGGGTTACTCAGATACACGATGAGATGGTAATCTCATGGGATGACTTCTAGAAGATGTTTTGTGAGGAGTACTACCACACCTATTTACACTCTGTTCGGATTCAAGAGTGCATACAGTTTCATTAGGGAGGGATGACGGTGGCCGAGTACGCGACTAGTTTCACAGACCACACATGCTTTTAAACGGCCATGGTCCATGAAGGAAACTTCCGAGCATGGAAGTTTTAGCAGGGTCTCGGCCAAGAGATTTGTGCTATCATAGTACCCTTGGGCTTTTCCACATATACTGGGGTGCTAGACCAGGGGTTGGTGATAGAGAGCTTCCTATCATGCTCTAAATTTGGTGGTGGCCACAGGCTCGACAGAGCCGGGACGTCTGTCGCAGCTAGCGGGCGTTGGCTGATAGAACCTCGATGAAGGTGGCCTTCCGATAACCGGACTCAGGGGCACGGTCGTACTCCACAGTGGAGCCGGAGGGCATCAGTGCAGCTCGGAGAGAGTCGGTGGTATGCTTGTGATGAGTGAGGTCACCTGGCGCAGGACTGCCCAACCAGGCACGATGAGAATATCGGGCAGGCAGCAGGTGCACCACCACGGTAGAGGCATCATCATGATCAGAGTAGCGACCATAGAGGTGGTGTTAGTAGAGGAGAGAGAGGAGATGGTAGTGGGTAATGACATTACGAGGTCCTCCCATCACCACTAGGTGGTCTACGTTAGGCTCTGGGAGCTGACAGTTGGGACCATGGACAACCACGAGCTTTGGATATCTACGATCCTCTAGAGCATGAGGTGACAAGAGGTACGCTCTACAACTCTTCAACTTTTTTGCATTAGAATTGTTAGACTCTGCCTGTGAAATTCTTTTCTCACTGGTCCTTGTTTGGGGTGTTACCAGGGTGGCGTGGGGCATCGGTATAACCCTGTGTTGGTAAGGTAAAAGGCATGAGACCTTTTCTTTAGTCAATGGTGTTGACTCCTTCACTCTCCGAGCATGTAAGAGAGTCTTGGTTGAGAGACATCGACTGTGAAACCTTTCGTGACCAGATATCCATGGTTGTTTTACCATATGGATATTATGAATGAGGGAATCATCGGGACTTGTTCTAGGTGCCGACGGTGATTCCAGTCGTGGCATGCGACATAGGGGTTCGTTCGGGGAGGTGAGATACCTTTGAGGGACTTCAGGCCATTTGAGACCATGGAATGGGATGGAAAAGATCCCTACTACCTTTCCCTAACCCCAATGTCAAGAGTTAGTGCACGATTCCTCTGACGTGACTTACCTATGAAGATGTGTGAATTCCCCTATGCACATCATCAGTGAGGGAAGACCTCACGTGAACGGATCAATCCTTGGTTCCTGTGCGGTGATGTGGGACTGTGCAAGATTTCTCCTAGTTACGGGAGAGCCAGGTGTGGGCTTAGTACCCTAAATTGTTCCCTGGTTTTTCTTTTCAGGGACGAAATGCATGAAGGAGGGAATGATGTAGGAACCCAGTTTTTGGCTATATAAGACTTTGGAATATTATTGATGTTATTTCAGAGAAGCGCCTTCAGACGGTGTGCGATTCCGAGCCCTGGTGTGGCCGGAATTAACTTTTTAGTGCTTTCACACTGGACATGCCAAATAAATGGGATAATTTCTAAACGATGTTTTGGATCAGAGATCTGAGTGTATAGATGGGTCCGAAATGGGATGTTTACCCCAGTAACGACATAATGCATGTCGACACAGGACGTTGGGACCCCTCACCCATTAACAGAATGTTAAACGGATAAATAAATAAATAAATTTAATTGTTTAATGGTTAAACTAAAGTCTCTCTTAAACGGTGGCCTGAATTAAAAAACAGAGGGCACTGTTTAGTTTGGATCTTGCTGTTTACCCTAGGAGGGGTGTTATATTCGCGGGCCTGGGTGTTCTGTTGAAAATGGCCCCAGGGGTGTTTTCATAATTTGGTGGCCTCGGGCGTTGATCTTTATAACGTTTGAACGGGGCCTCAGATTAAAATTTTGAGACCACCATTGTTCTCGGGAGATGGTGTTTACCCTAGTGGAGGCTTAACCTTGACCTCGTTGAGCGTTTCAGATGCGGGTTAGTTTGGAGTTTTAAATTAGTTAAGTTTTTAATTAATTTCTCCTTATTTAAACCTAATCCACCCCTCCCTCTCCTTTGTTTTTCGGGTGGATGGAGCTAAACCAAGGAGATCCCCTCAATAAGCTCTCCTCCATCACCTCCTCCTCTCCAAGGTTGTTGTTCCGACGAAGGTGAACCCTGGCGAAGCTTCGGCCTACGCCCAAGGAGGTAGGGTATTGTTGCGTACTTCAGTTCTATACATCCCACTTTGAATTTCTATATATGTTTCGAATTGCCATCGAATTGCCAAGTAAATCCCATAACCGTGTAGTATACTTTTCATGCTATCCGACGTACTTTTCAGAATTGGAATTTGAGTTCGGAGGAGGACACAGTCGTTCGTCGATGTTTGCGGGTTTAGGAGGTTTCCCGGCGTTTCTGGCCGGTCCGGGCATCGACGGTCTGAGATAGTGGCGGAAGCCCGAGTCTTCGGCGCGGCTGGCTTCAGGGCGAGGCGCGGGCTCATGGTCGAGCAGAGAAGAGGGCGTCAGGTGTGAGGCGGTGGCCTCGGGGTATAGTGGCGGCACACAACGCAAGGCGGAGGAGCCGATGGCGTTCAATGGAGGGGTGCTGCTGCCGGCGTCCGGCGCGGCGTCGTGGTCGAGGGGGTGCCTGATGCACGGCCTCGGGCGTGCGGAGGAAGCATGACACACAGGTCCTGCTGGCATGTTAAGGAAGACCGGCAGAAGTCGGACCGTATGGGGGAGACAAGGACCCGCCGTATGCGGGTCCTGCTAGGTGACAGAGACCGGCCAAAAGGCTGGTCTGTTGAGGAAGACCAGACCCACTCGGGTCTTGTGGTTTGAGGCGGGCCGCGGCCATTGGGCCGCGGCAGGTTGGACTGGACCCGTGGCCGAGCCGTTGGCCAACGGTCGGGACCGGGGCGGCCGGTCTGGAACGGCCAATTTTGGGCCCCCCTTGTGTTTGGCGGCCGTAACTCCTGAACAGCACGTCGGTTTGATGCGCCGTCTATAACCGTGTGTTTGTACTGGAGAGGCGGTCTGTTTGAAGTGGGCTGCAGGGTTTTTGGGTTCCGTGCCTGAAGGCGGGTGACCAAAACGCGTTAATTTAATAATAATAAGTTTATTATTAATGTTGCGACGGGCGTGGCTCGCAAGCCAGACATTCGTTTGACGTTTCGTCAGGGGCACGGTGGCCCCGGAGCGGAGACGATACTTCCAAGAATGGTTCGGAGCCCTTGCGGTTTGGTTTTGCTGCTCGGTGGCACGAAACGCCTTATACGAATTATTAATTAATTAATTAATTAATTAATTATTATTGCGGAAGGCCTAACTTTTTTGGGATGTCCGTTTGACATGCCGTCAGTGGCGGTGTGACCGTAGTCCTCATGTGAACTTTTTGAGATGCTCTCCGAAGCGTTCGAGTTGGAGGCAAAGTGTGGGCCCCACGGGGCCCATCTCGCGCGTTTTATGATGAAACACAACCTTTTCACCCAACATCTGTTTGGGGTGTTTGAGTAATCATTTATGGGTGTTTTTTAGAGGGGGTTGCAACGATTCAATCCGCCCACTTAAATTCAGGTCCGATGTGTGGGCCCCACAGGGTCCCGTTTGCGTATAACACGGGAATTTGCAGCTTCTGCATATGGAGACTGTTTTAGGTGCCGTCAGTGGCATTGTGACACTGGCATCGTGGCGAAATTGTCCAAGGTGGTTTCAGGCATTGAAGCTAGAGTTGAGGCCTGGGCCCCACATGCCGTCTTTTAAGCTTTGAACGGTGTACTGTGACTTTTTCATCGAGCGTCCGTTCAGGGCAAATGATTAGCCAATTTGACGTGCTATTTACTGAACATCGTGATGGAGCAGTTTTCCCGACCTTATTCGGGATCATGGTGTGGGTCCCACCCGGGTTGGCTACGGTGAATAGTACCTTTTCTCACCGCCTGTCCATTTTGGTCGATTGAGTAGTCAATCCCGTGTGTTTTTCTGAGGGGATCGCAGTGGTGTGATCCATTTGTTCAATTTCGGGATCTTGGTGTGGGCCCCACAATGGCTGGCTACGGTGAATAGTACTATATTCACCTGTTGACCGTTTCGGGTGAGTAAATTATCTATCTCACGTGTTTTTCTGCTATGATGGCAACAATGTGATCTGTTTGGGCATGTGGAGCCTCGTTTGAGTTCTCATTAAATGTGGAAACATGAAAGGGTGTTGGATGGAGTTCCCTTTGATGCACTCCGAACCAACACACGGTAGCGATGTTGGTAATACCCGGTGATGTCAGTTGCAATGGTGAGTTATCATACCCATTTCCAGGTCTACCCACCAGCAGGGCTGGGCAGTGGGTCGCCTGTCGACTTCTTTAAGGTCTACCCTTCTAGTAGAGACTGGGAAGTGGGTCACCTGTCGTGGTGTTCCGGGTCTACCCTCCAGTAGAGACTGGGCAATGGGTCACATGTCGACTTCTTAGGGTCTACACTCCAGTAGGGCTCGGTAGTGGGTCTCCTGTCGACTTCTTAGGGTCTACCCTTCAGCAGGGCTGGGCAGTGAGTAGCCTGTCTACTTCTTTCGGGTCTACCCTCCTGCAGGGCTGGGAAGTGGGTCGCCTGTCGACATATTCCGGGTCTACCCTCAAGTAGGGCTAGGCAGTGGGTCACCTCTTTATGTATTCCGGGTCTACCCGCCAGCAGGGATGGGCAGTGGGTCGCCTATCGACCTATTCCGGGTCTACCCTCCAGCAGGGCTAGGGAGTGTGTCGCCTGATGAAGTGTTAGGGTTTGCCCTACACCAGGGTTGGGCAGTGGGTCACTCGATATATAATTATGATTTTACCCTCCAGTAGGGCTGGGCAGTGGGTTACACGTTGCCTTTTCATACTCAGTCCTTTCCACTAGACTAGTCTTTGAATTTTCTCCGAGACTACCTGAGAGGGACCCTTGGTTGTACGGGTTAGTGTTGTGACGACTTGAATTTGATAAGACCTCTCTTCTACAGGGCAGTGACGAAGTGTGGTTTGACTTAACCCAAAACTCTCAAGTACGAGGGGCACTTTCCCCATCGATACGCATCCTTGTGATGCGACCTAAAACCGTGCGGGTGAGTCAGTGCCACCCAAAGTGGATAGCATCGAGGTGCGGTGATTTGAGCCCCTTGGCTTACAGTTCGGGGCTGACGTACGGGATACTGGGCATCGATGGTGTTTACTTCTGGGACTGTTGGATACTCACTTTCCCGATCTGAGCTACGGGGTGGAGATCCCCATACGATCTTGTTCGGGCTTCTTGTTTTAGAATATGAATATTTATATACCTTGTTCCAGTACCCTATTCTTGGGCTTGGTCACTCTCCCTCCAGGCGAGGCGAAGACGCTCAGGGTATGCCACGTGATTTCTGTGTCTAGCTTCTTGTTGTTGGACGAGTCTACTGTCCTGTTATAGGTAGCGAAGACATGACGAGAAGCTCATCTTCTAACAGTTTCCAGATCCTTGTGTTTGGACGAGTCTACCTCATTTCTCTTGTTGGGTTGAGTTGGACTCTCTACTGTTATTCTACTGCCCTCCTTGTTGTACTCCTTTACTTTTCCCTATTCGTTCTACTGCTCACCCTTCGGTACCACCTTTGTTGCTCCCTCGAGCCTTCGGGATATCCTACGGGGTATTTTTATACTCACCCCTTCTTGGGCATTGCCCGCACATGGTGTTCCCTTGCAGATGATGGACTGGTTGGTCCTGACTTCAGTGGAGCTTAGGAGTTCAGGAGCTTTGACCCCGTGCGGTGGTCGGAGTCGGGTTCCATGTGTGAGACTTTCACAGCTGTCTACTTTTTTTTACCTGTTTCCAAGTTGTGGCACCTTTCTGGTTGGGCGCGTGTTTTGCCCCTTTTACTATTCAATTTACTTGTCAGTACTTTCAGCACTTTTATTGTACTGGTTAGAGGTCGATTCATGTATGTTGGTTCCCCTTTTGTTGCAGTTTTGTATCTTGCTTTCCCTTTCTCTGCACTTTTGCATTGAGTTGGTTGTGTGTGTGTGTACATTTTCTTAGGCAAAGGCCTCCCCTTGTTTGTTGTGCCTTCTGCGCTAGTCGCCAGCCCCTGGCCTGTAGAGGCGGGCTTGGGATAGTTGCGGCTCGAGCCCTGGTACGAGTCAGGTCATGACAAACTAATTCATTACTATATAATCAATTATTATATTACTAAATAACTAATTAATTATTATATATTTAATAATTAATAATTAATAACTGAAAATTATAAAAAATAATTATAATTAATAATCATATAACTGATTATAATTAATAATGATATTACTACATAACTAAATAATTATTATATAATTAATAGTTATATTACTAATTAAATAATTAATTATAATATTAATAATAATAAACCATAAAAAATTAATAATTATTATTAATAATTATTATTAATAATTATATTACTAATTATTTATTTATTTATTAATAATTAATAATTATATTTCAAATTAAGTAATTAATTATTATATTATAAATAATAAATAATTATAATTAATAAATATATTACTAATTAACTAAATAACTCTTATGTAATAAATAATATATAATTATAATGAATAACTATATTACTAAATAACTAATTAATTATTATATATTGAATAATGAATAATTTATAATGAATAATTAAAATTACTAACTATATTACTAATTAACTAATTTTTTCTTAATTAACTATTATATCACTAATTAACTAATTAATTACTATATAATTATATTACAAATAAACTAATTAATTATTGTATATTAATAATTAATAGTTAATAAATTTTAATTATTAATTATTTTATAATTTTAAAATTAATATTTATATAATTAAAAATTATATTACTAATTTAAAAATTATTTATTTACATTTTTTATATGTTTAATTCATATTTAATTTTTTATTTTTATTGGTTTTATAGTTTGTATTTTATTGTTGTTCAAAGCCACAGGCTTGAAACATTTTTATCTTTCAAGTTGGTGGTTTTAAATGCTTATAAATAAATTTTAATCAACATTTTTTACAAAATTCCTTTCTTTTTTGAATATTTCTTTTATGATTAATCCATGTTTTAATATTCAATTCTATTGCTCTTATATTTAGTATTTCATAGTCATTCAAAGCCACGTACTTGAATCATTTTTGGTTTCTAGTCTGTGGTTTTGAAATCTTATAAATTATTATTCATCAACATTTTTTACGAAATTATTTTTATTTTCATCAATTTTTTATATGTTAAATACATTTATTTTGTTTCTTTTATATTGGTCTTATTTTTTTTATTTTATAGTCTTTCAAAGTCATGTATATGAAAAATAATCTCATATTGGAAAAGTAGAATGTTCCCCACAGGAATGAGTGAACTTGAATCCCTCATCGGAAATGGCAAATTATTTTCAGGGAAATCCCTCTAATAAAAGCGAGCCATGGGAAAGAGTTTTTATTAGAATCTAGTTTGATATAATGACAGTACTGCTGGATATTAAATTGTAGATGAATTATACTGACAAATGCTGTTATATATATATATATATATATATAAACAATACAAAACAAAAATTAAAAATTATGAAAATAGAAAATAATTAATAATTTATAAATTTTTGTAGGATTCTCATCTTCTGACCCATTTTTAAAAAAATTTATAACCCTATCCCATTTTAAAAAATTATTAATTTAATAAACCCATTTTAAATAATTAACAGGGGCGATACCGTTAGGCTAGGAAATGGCCATGACCCCCTATCACGTTCAATATGCAGCCCCCGTGCCCCTTGTCCCCCCTCCCCACTCTTGTGGCATAGATACTCCCACGTGAATCAGCCACTAGGACATCCATCCACCCCTCCATTGAATATCGGCACCTCCGCCCCACATTCATAAGGGAGCCTCACCGATCAACCCACTTCGCTGACTAGGCCCAAATCACAACCACCCTCACCAAGCGACCACACATGAGTGCCACCGCCCCTCCATCACTAACTCGTTAGTCTTCTTGCCAATGAAAACCAGTTATACTATCCCAACCTATGCCTGGATACCACCGATCATTTCCTCTGCTCCCTCCTGTGGCCATCACTGTTCACCGTCACCATCAAATTCTACTCCTCACAGCCGATGTGTGGGCCCTCATCCAACCCCACGCTCACTCACACAACTTACTGTCGCCATAATTAGCAGCCTATATTGCTCAGCATGGAATCCATATGGATAGCCTGTACATCCAACCAGTCCACATCACAACTATTTGAGCCTCCATATTCCCCAACATTCACCCATATCTAGCCAGTTCTAGGCCCCCATCCACCATTAAACAAGTTTTTTTATACATTTTTTAATTTTTTTTTGAAAATTCATCTCGGTTAAAAAAAAATATTTTTTTACACCCCAATGGTGGCACCTGGTGTGCAGCCTTTGGGGGTTTTTTCACCCAGGGCAAGGCGGAACATGGTGTTCCACCTTTGCACAAAAATTAACCGCAAAGGCGGCACACCATGTGCCGCCTTTGCATAAATATTTTTTTTAAAAAAATTTATTTTTATTTTTTTGTTTTGTTTTATTATATATATATATATATAACTTTTCAGCAGAATTTTTCTACTATTTAATATCCAGCGGTTTTTCCATTACAGCAGTCTAGATTCTAACTGATACCCTCACCCAGGACTCCCTTTTATAAGGGGGTTTGCCCTGAAAACAATACTGCTTTTCTGATGTGGGATTCTGGTTCTCCTTTTCCTGTATAGTACATTATGCGTTTCTGATGTGTGATTCTGTTTCAAGTACGCGACTTTGAAAGACTATAAAACATAAACTATAAGACCAATATAAATTAAACATTAAAAACTGATTAAACATATAAGAAATAGTTTAAAACAAAAATAATTTCCTAAAAAATGTTGATACAGATTAATTTATAAGCTTTAAAAACCACATACTTGAAACTTAAACATATTTCAAGTAAGTGACTTTGAAAGCTTATAAAAGATAAACTATAAGACCAATACAAAGGAAACGTTAAACATTGTTTAAACATATAAAATAGTTGAAAACAAAAATATTTTCATAAAAAATGTTCACCAAAAACAATTTATAAGCTTTCAAAACCATCAACATGAAAAATAAAAATGTTTCAAGTTCCCGATTTTGAAAGACTATAAAACATAAACTATAAGACCAATAGAAATGAAACACTAAACATTGATTAAAAATATAAAAATAGTTGAAAACAACAAAAACATCCTAAAAAATGTCCATAAAAATTAATTTATAATCTTTCAAAATCATCTACTTGAAACTTAAAAATGTTTCAAGTACGTGAATTTGAAAGACTATAAAACATAAACTATAAGACCAATATGTATGAAACATTAAACATTGATTAAATATATAATAAATAGTTTAAAAAAATAATTTAATAAAAAATGTTGATAAAAAATAATTTATAAGCTTTCAAAACCATCTACTTGAAACATAAAAATGGTTCCAGTGCGTGACTTTGAAAGACTATAATTATATTATTAATTAACTAATTAATTATTATATAATTATTTGTTATATTAATAATTAACTAAATAATTATTATATAAGTAATAATTATTGAGTAACAATTAATAATTAACAATTAATAATTAATAATTTAATGAATAATTATAATTAATATTTATATTACTAATTAACTAATTTATAGTTAATAATTACTTATTATTAATTATTAATTACTAATTAATAATTAAAATGAATAATTAAAATGAATATTTATATTACTAATTAACTAATTAATAATTAATAATTACTAATTACTAATTAATTACTTATAATTATTAATTATATTACTAATTAACTAATTAATAATTACTAATTACAAATTAATTATTTATAATAATTAATTATATTACTAATTAACTAAATAATTATTATATATGTAATAATTATATTACTAATTTATTATTATATAATTAATAATAATATTACTATTTAACTAATTAATTATGACATATTTAGTTATTAATAATTATATTTAATTATTATATTACTAATTAACTAATTAACTTTTATATAATTAATAATTATATTACTTATTAACTAATTAATTATTATATAATTAATATTTATATTAATAAATAACTAAATAATTATTGTATAAGTAATAATTAATTAGTAAAAAATTAATAATCAATAAGTAATAATTAATAATTATAATTGATGAAAAATATTTTATAATAATTATATTACTAATTAACTATTATATAATTAATAATTATATTACTAATTAACTAATTAATTTTTAACTATTCCTTATATGTTTAATCAATGTTTAATGTTTCATTTATGTTGTTCTTATATTTTATGTTTTATAGTCTTTCAAATTCGCGTACTTGAAACATTTTTAAGTTTCAAGTATACGGTTTTGAAAGATTATAAATTAATTTTTATGGACATTTTTTAAGAAGTTTTTGTTGTTTTCAACTATTTCTTATATGTTTAATCAATGTTTAATGTTTCATTTCTATTGGTCTTATAGTTTATGTTTTATAGTCTTTCAAAGTCGGAAACTTGAAACATTTTTAACTTTCATGTTGATGGTTTTGAATGCTTATAAATTGTTCTTGGTGAAATTTTTTTATGAATTTTTTTTTTCAACAATTTCTTATATGTTTAATCAATTTTTAATTTTTCATTTGTATTGGTCTTATAGTTTATCTTTTATAAGGTTTCAAAGTCACGTACTTGAAATATGTTTAAGTTTCAAGTATGCGGTTTTGAAAGAATATAAATTAATCTGTATCAACATTTTTTATGAAATTATTTTTGTTTTCAACTATTTTTTATATGTGTAATCAGTGTTTAATGTTTCATTTATATTGGTCTTATATTTTATGTTTTATAGTCTTTAAAAGTCGCGTACTTGAAGTAGAATCACACATCGGAAACACAGAATGTATTTTTCAGGAAAAGGAGAACTAGAATCCCACATCGGAAATGCAGTATTGTTTTCAGGGTAAACCCCCTTATAAAAGGGAGTATTGGGTGAGGGTATCAGTCAGAATCCAGACTGCTGTAATGGAAGAACCGCTGGATATTAAATAGCAGAAAAATTCTGCTGAAAAGTTTTGTTATATATATATATATATAAAACAAAACAAAACAAAAATTAAAATTAAAATTTTAAAATAAAATATTTTTGCAAAGGCGGCACCTGGTGTGCCGCCTTTGTGGTAAATTTTTGGGCAAAGGCGGCACACCATGTGCCGCCTTGCCCTGGGCAGAAAATTCCCCAAAGGCGGCACACCAGGTTCCGTCATTGGGTGGTAAATTTTTTTTAACATAGATCTATTTTCAAAAAAAAAATCTGAAAAAATGTATAAAAAAACTCACCATTAAACTCATGTCACCCCATAACTTTTGACGTAATGTTTTCAAATCCTAACGACATAGGATAAAAAAACACAATTATAATTTTTTTTGATAATAATTCATATTTTGGTGGAATGATTTCATAAAATACATTAATGATCCGGCCTCAAAATTCTGACTAGTGTATGGACTCTCTATAAAATACCTAAATCAATAAATTTAAATAAAAATTACATATATTTATATAAATTTGTTTATTTCGAAAATAATAACCAGAAAATTAATTTCAATCTATATTTTAAAATATCGGATGGATAGGGGCTTACTATCAGGTTTAATATTGAAATGTCATCTATGGTGTTAGGGGAATAATGAAAATTTCTTTTAAATTAACACTACCACAAAATGAGGCTAGGGAAGTGCCTTATTTTATCAGTTCTAATCAGAAAGCGTTGATAAAGGGGGGAACATTATTAGCACTCATAAAAGTTCTTAATAATAATTTATAAAAAATTATTATACATATATGAAAAAATAATGTTTATTTGTATACATTAAATAAAAAACGCATGTTTATAATTAATATATAATTTTTAATAAATCAAAAGTATATAATAAATTTAATTAAAAATAAATGTATTTAATATATTGACCTCTTTATAATTATATATTATAATTATATATTTAAAATAATATATATATAATTTTAAAATATATATATTTATAATTATACATAAATAATTATAAAATTACATTATTTTATTATATGAAAAATATATTTATAATTCTATATAAATACCTTATAAATATAATTATTTATAGAAAAATAAATTTAAATATAAATATATTTATAATTTTCCCCACAGTTGCGATTTGTTTCCCCACTGATAGGCTGTGTGAGTGCAGTAGTGGCTTTTTGTTAGATGTGGTGGTGGAGGGTGGTTCGATCAAGTGTTGTCAGCCATCAACCTCAAATGATGTGGGTTCATGCTACACTCGAGTTCCATTGCAGCATCGCTACTCGAGGTTCCACATGTCGTGCTTTACATGGTAAGTATTTTAATGTATTTTTATTCATGCTGGATCCCTTGCTATATATTGTTTCGAGCTAGGTAGTTCTACCTGTAATGTTTTGTTCTCCATATTTTTGTTTCTTTTACATCGACTATGTTCAATACCATTTAATAAAAAATATTATTAATTTATATAAAATTATTATATTTTTATTCAAGATGGCATGGCGGCAGGCTGAGGGTTTCTCCTCCTTCGATAATGGTTTCTAGGGTTTTAATCACTGATGAATTCATCTTTGCTGGACTATTTTAATCATGCTGACGTTTTCGTTGGCCCTAAAAAACTATGTGATGCTGGTCTTTGCTCTAATGGTGTGGCAGAGGAGTCAGGGGATACAAAGGGGTTGCTGGTAGGAGTTGGTCCTCCGTTGCGACCTGGTGTTGGGTCTTCTAAGGTGGACATGCTTCTGAAAAAAGGTGTGAATCATTTTTTCCCTGGTCATTGAGATGGGGAATATGTTTCTTGTAATTGGATATCAAGGAATGGGGCATTGGCTATTGTTGAATCGAACCCTCAATTCTTCTAAGATTATATTGCTGCTTGTAAGCACACCATCATTGGTCAGATTAGCTCGTATATTTCTAATTCGTGGAAGATTTATGATTTATAGAATCGCATAAGGTAGATATGGGGTTTCACAGATTGGCGCATTGTCTCGCTAGGTATGAATTTCTTTCATCTTAACTTTAGATCAAATGAGTATAAACCGAGGGAATGTAGTTATGGTTTCGTTTATCTTAAGACAGGCATTATGAGATTCCAGAATTGGGATCCATGGTTTGATCCCTTTCAGAACAAGAACACCATTAGTCAGTCCTGGATCCATGTGAAAGCCCTAAATAGAGTCTTTTGGCATCCAGACATCCTCTAGGATGTTTCCATGGCTGTTAGAACTCCTCTTAAACTGGACAAAGAAACTAATATCGTGATGTATGGTCATTTTTCTCGAATGTTTGTTGAGTTTGACATGCTGCAACCTCTTGTTGAGACTATTTATTTAATTGTTGGTGATTTTAAATTTTAACTATGCATTGAATTTGAACACGTTCCTTAATTCTGTTTGAATTGCGTGACTATTGGGCACGTTAAGGATAAATGTCATACTGGTTTGAGGTGCTCAAACTGTAAGAAATATGGGAATCTTGTTGACAAATATAAATTCAAACTGTCATCTGTTGACACTTCTATACCTAAACCAATGTTTGTGAATCATGGTTCTCATGAGGGTGAGCAAGTTCCTACCTCCCCCATTAGGGGACCCTCACTACCTGGCTCTGGTAGTGGTAATGTGGATAGAAGTCCTCCTTCTTATGCTGCTGTTGTTGCTGGTAGAATTGAAAAGGATGCTGGTAATGGTCCTGCTCCCCTTGCTCCACTAATGGTTCAAGGGGATGAACCTAATAAATGGAGTGATGCTGTTAGTCATGACATTGAGGTGGCCATTGATCATGCATTTTTGTTAGAGGAGAAATATATGGATAAAGGTAAGCTTGAATCAAATGCTGAATTATTTGTTCCTGCTGGGAATCTTTTGTCCTCTAGTATGAAGTCTACCCCTGTTTTATAGGGTAGAAGGGGGGCTGATGTTCTCTTTATTGATGTGGAAACTAAGGTTACTGATGTTCAGTCTGTTGTGGCTTTGTCAAAGGACACTGATGTTTCACTTGATCCTGTGGAGGCCTCTACCATGGCTGGTCTGGGTTTGGATCATAATTTTCTGTGTGAATCTGCTCTGTAGTCGGTGCAGGCTCTTGTTTTGTCTGGCTCTACTACTGCTCGTGATGTGTTTCAGGAGGAGAATATGATGGTTAAATCTCCTATTTTTGACATGAATCCTGGCAATACATATGTTGACATCAAGGAGCAATATAAAACTATGGAGAAATCTTCTCCTAGTGGTGTTCTTCATTGTGGTAATAAAGTGGGCTTTCATTCTGGTTTGGCTCTATTACACGGGACTTCAAATGAGGCTGTTACTGGGGGTATTCTAGTGAAGCCTAATTTCTTCACTATGTTGGATTCTATTAATTCTCCGAACTTTGACAAAGCTAACATGGAGATCAGGAGTTGAAAAGGTAAGGAATCATTGTCTCCTATAGTGACTAATGGCCCTAGAGCCGAGAAGGTTTCTTCTGAAGTGGTGCATACTGTTGAACATGTGTGGACTGGTGAGGTGCGGACGGAAGATGATCAAGATGTGGCTCTGGTGGTTGATGTGGATCACAAAGAGGATGCAAGTGACGGTCTGGTGCAGATTTTTACTAAAAGTGAGGACTGGCCGACTCCTAAACAGTGGCAAAGGGGAAGGCATTCCAGAGGTAGAGGCGGGCCTCACGGATAGGGTCATGGAAGAAAATGATAGTTGTCCCATATGTTATTTTATTGTATTGATAGGGTTAATCCCCTACTACCTGTTTCTCTTCTTATGTACTATTTCCGTTTTTTAATAATAATTTCCGGTGGCCATAGATCTTTTCATGGTCTACTGTTTGTTGTATAATATTTTTATTCAAAAATAATGTTTATTTGTATACATTAAATAAAAAATCGATGTTTATAATTAATAAATATTTTCTAATAATTAAAAAATAAATATATATTTCAAAATAGTATTTCTAAAATTATAATATATATATAAGTATAATATTATAATAAATTTCATTAAATAATAAATATATTTTTTAGATTTATTAGATTTATAAATAAATAAATAAATATATATATATACAATTAAATAAGGATATTTATATATATATATATATAAATACAAATAGTTATAATTATAATTCATAAATAAATATATAGATATATTTATGTAATTAAAAAATTATAATAATATATTAATTATATATATTTATATTCAAATATATATAAATAAATACAATTCGTTGTGATTATAATCTATATAAATGTAGATATATGTAAATAAATTATAAATTATAATTAATATACTAATTATATATATTTATAAAATTATAAATATATTTGTTATAATTTTATAATTATTTAAATATATATATATATATATATATATATTTATCTATTTATAATTAAAACTATAGATAAATATATTTTTTGTTATAATTTTTTATTACAAATAAAGGATTATTTATTTATTAGTTTTAATTTTATATAAATAAATAAATTTTTATTATTTATAAAAATAAATAAATATTTATTTATTTTAATGATTATATTTTTATTTAAATAATTCTTAATTTATAAAAAATATATTTAATATTTTAATATATAATATAATATATAATGTTATATATAATTATATAATTATATTTATAAATATATAAAATTACTAAAAAATTAGTAGAAATATTAAGATTTATAGTTATAAATAAATAAATATATTTATTTATAATGACTTTCAGAAATATATGTAATTTTAAATATAATAAATATATGTATTAAAAAATTATAATTATAAAAATATATATAAATATAAATAAATTATTATTTATTTATAGTTATTATTATAAATAAATATATTTATTTATTTATTATACATGTAATTTTATTAAAATATATAAAAATATAAATAATTTATTATCATTATTGTTTTATCAGCGCCATTTTAGCGCCCATAAAGACAAACCTTTATCTACCCTATGAAAACACTGATAAACCATTTTTTTATCAAGGCTTTCAAATTTGGCGCTGATAAAACATACATTTATCAGGGTTTTAGGGCTAGCACTGATTAATGCTTCCACCAGTTTTTATAAATGAACCATGACAGTCTCCACCTTCCTTCACACCACTCTAGCTCTCACGGAAGCCTCAACCTGCCACCATCCCCTCCTCCTCCCCCCCCCCCTCCTCAACCACCTCCTCCTCTTCCTCTACGACGACCACAAAGTCCTACTCCGCTGCCGCGAAGATCTTCTATGATGCCTCTATCGCGTCCTTTTCCTCCTCGAATGTTGAATCATCATCCTCCTCCACAGCCATGAAGCCATCCTCCAATGCCTCTAAACCTCCTCCTCCTCCTCTATCACCTAATCCTACCATCGTTATACCCTCCACAGGTTTTCATTGTAACTCAATTCATTATTCGCACAAAAATAAATATATTTTATCATTTGGGTTTTGTTTCAGTTTTGATCCCTCGTTTATGATGGGATATTTTGGGATTTTCCCATCCAAGTTTTTTTGGAACATTAGGGCTTGTAATGGAGGTCTTCTTTCTTATTTAGTTGGTCACCATTGAAGGTGGAATGTTTCAGTTTTGTTTATTCTTCTTCCAAGTAGAATTTTCAATGCAATTGTTTCATTTTTCATTTAAGCGTTATTATTATTTCAAAATTCATTTTTTCCAAATTTTTTAATATATTTTAAATCCATGTGAAAATTTAAACTATTTTATTGTGTTTTGGTCTTGGAATTAATGGGTTTTATTTTTTATTTCATTTTTCCATCTTTGAAATGAAATGTTCATCATGTATTTTGATTTTTCGAAATGACCATGAGGATTTTTGAAATTGGTCAAATGGTTTGTGTTGTATTATAATCTATTTTTTATTTTCAAAGAAATAAATTTATTTGTATTGATGAAATTATTTTAGAGTGAGGTTTTGATTTTAAAATTTTTATAAAAGGGGGTTGTTTTATAAATATCAAATGATTATTTGAAATGAGAATTTGGGTTTACCATTTTGATAACTTTTTAATGTATTCTTTAAAACTTTTTTTATGGAAATGGTTTGATTTTTGATTTTATAATGATTTCAATGCATGAGACCTATGTTTTTAATTGTAGCTTTAAACATTTTTTATAACTTATGAGATTCTCATACATCAGTTCCACATACAACATGTTTTAATACAACACTGCATATTGCATAGAACCCATCACATTGAGGCCTTTACATATTCTTGATTTGGGAACATCTACACTATATTATATTTGGATTTTGATAGTTATGAAAACTGGGTTGATTTTCTTTGGGAATGTTTTAAACATGGGAAAAATGGGTTGTTTAAATGAAGGGTTTTTATAGGTGAGATGAATAGATTTTTTATGGCCTTAATATTTTATGTCATTGACTTCATGGTTGATTTTGATCTCCTCCATTTCTTTTATCAGAAGAAACCTAATTACTTATGTGGGACCTAGGACATGTACTTGATATACATTGATCCGCTCTATTTTCTATGGGATTACATCCCCAAACTCACTAGGAATCAATATGCTCACCCTAGATATGGATAAAAACGCTTCACTTTATAAGCATTGATACATTCTCACTGACAAAAACTGTAGCAAAAAAATCTCGACCAATTGTACTCCTTGATCCCTCTCTCTATTACACATCCTCCAATAATTAACAACATCATTGAGGCGTTTCCTTCTTCCCTCGTGGATCTAGATTCTCTTGGACAAACCTTTAAAAAAATCTAATTATTTCATCTCATGGTTTCCCATTATACTAAACACATTTCATCTAACTAATTCAAAATCAATGTAACTTTTGAACTCTCAATGAGTTGGAAGGAAATTTTCCACCAAATTCCGAATCCTACACCACTGAATATCAATCTAAACCTTACCTATTTCAATGTCACTATCATTTTTTTACTATTAAAATTCCACTATGTCATAGAAATACACTTCACTAGAGAGAACCCAGTAGTATTGAAACCAAGAAATTCTATCGAGTCTTGATAAAATAATATTCATCTGTTATGTAACCATGATTTAATACCACTTATTGGTAACTGATATTACAATATAAAAAGAGTTGATACCACTCTTTGGATTTGGTAAAAATCAACAATCCAAATTTCAAATGCCCAAAACATTAATTAAACATAAAAACATACAGATAATGAATGAAATTCCCAAAAAAATACCTAAATTGAATCAAATCTCAAATCCTGATATACCATAACATATATGTAAAAATAAAACAATGTCACTACATCAAATCTCTACCTTCAAGTTCCAGAAACCTCATGGTTTTGAAAACACCTCCCCTAGAGGAAAATGAGTAAGAAATGATAAACACATGACATAAATTGAATAGAAACACCACAATAATTTTATGTTGTTTGGATGAAGTTACTACTTCATAGGGGAATACATTGATATTTTTTATGGGAAAACTTATTTTTAAAGGAAAAATATTTTTTGTTATCCCTACCTATCCAAATATACATGAGACACATTCTAGACACCCTAGTAAAATAACCATAACAACAAATGTATTGAATACTTCTAGCTGCAAGAAAATTATGGAAAATCCCCTAAAAGGGACAAATGATATTATTTAAGTGATTACAAAATCATATTTTATTCTTAATATAATTTTATGTCCAAATATATATTATTATTTTATTAAAACATTAACAAATTATATGAATGAATTATTAAATATTCATAATAAATGTTATAAAGTGGTTGTGACATTTACGGTGATGCATCCACCAAAGGTACCAAACCAAAATTTTATTTATGAAATTTTCTTTAAAAGTTTCTATGATATTTTGGGAGTTGATGTTGTTAACCTCATGAATTGGTTTTGAAGAGGTAATAATTCTCTTGAGACATATAATGATACTCTAATAAATTTTATTCTAGAGGTTATTTATATGAGTTCAGTCAATAATTTTAGAATAACTAGTCTTTGTACTGTCATTAATAATGTCTTTTTGAGGATTTTGGAAAATAGACTATGGAAAATGTTACCATCTATTAGTTTATTACCATATTTCTTTATTTATTTTGACTTGATACATATATACTTAAAAGGATTGGTAAAAAAAATTGTTTCTAACAGTATTGAGTGGCAAAGGGAAATTCTTTATGTAAAAGGAATAACACTTGATTAATTTATGATCATGTAATTGGTTAATGATTATAGATTTTCTTAGGTGTATTTATACAGAAATAACCTATAATACTTCATGTGAGATACATATACATTGTTCTTGTGGTGTAAAAACAATTTATTTCATGTGATCTAATGATCATTGTGATAATGCAGTGTTTGTGGTAAACTGGAACATGAGTGATTCATGGTTGCGAGTGTAGTTACTGACTATGGAACAAAACCATTAGGATGCTGGTGTTGTGGTGAAGTATAGATATATGTGGAAAATTTATTCATGGACATGGGATTTCCAATGGTTGGTAGAGAAATATCAAATTCTAATGGAAATTATTATTATTACACCTACCTTTGGAATAATGTGAAAGAATCATACAATACTGATTGATTTGAGATTAATTGAGGTGTTTACTCTGTATATTTTATAAAGTGTCTATATTTGTCTCTATGAAATTGTGAATATTCCTATGTGTCTCTTTTAAAATGATTCTAGTGTTTTGAAATTTTTTATAGAGGGATGTCCCTCAATTTAAATGATTAATATTGTTGGGTCATGAAGTTGTCTTGAATGCTTACAAAAAATAAATATGGGTATGGGAAAGAGTGTTTGGAACTTGTTTATTTATTTTAAATTATGAGGGTTATTTTAAATAGTAATTTTTGTAAATGGTTGTTTTTTAATGGGATTTCATGTGTGATTATTTATATATTTTTCAAAGGACATTTGAACTGTCATTTTTCCATAATCTTTTAAGTTTACATTTTTATAGAATTAGGAAAACTATTACATTATATCAATATTTTGTGTATTTATTTTGATAAAAACTAATACCACTGAATCAAATAGGATTGATATTAGAGAATAATGGATGGATTTCAATATTTTGACAGAAGAGTATGAAGATGGAGTGAAAGGGCTCATCATGATTGAAAAAATATCATGCATATGACCCTTCTAAAATCCTTTGTCAATTTTTTACACTGTTGTTATTCAAGAGAAGTTATTCCATAAGAGTTCAAAGAACACTTGATCTATCACATAATATATATAATGTATAAGTGTTGGAATAAACCCGTGGAAACGTGAATACAGATAATGGCTAGGATAATAGTGTGTTTTATGGATCATATGATACAATTACAAGTGTGGAAAATAAATAAGATTGTATTGAGTATGTGATTACATAGGTGAATGATGATGATCTTATTGAACAAATAACAAGGGCAGTTGGAGATGAACTTTGTGATTTTCCAAAAATGTTTGAACTTTTAAAGAGTTGTGAAAAAACACAATTTTCTAGTGGTTGCACTAAATATAAAGAATTATAATCCATACTGAAGTTTTATAATTTGAAAACAGGCAATGGATTGAGTGATGCATGTTTTACAAAATTACTTACTATCTTGAATGACATGATCCCAGAAGATATTGGCATCCTGATCAAAACACACGACGATAAAATGAATGCTACATTTTATATGTATGATATCTGAATGAATAAATCCCTATCAGAATGACTGTATACTATTTCCCAAGGACAATAAATCACTAAGAGAATTCCCAAAGTGTTTTTCTTCTCAATACAAGAAAGATGAATCTGATCCTATGAATTCTTTGTGGTACTTTCCAATCATTCCTTGGTTTTGGAGCCTATATGAATGTTATGAGACCGCAAGAAAATTAATGTGGAATGGAGATAGAAGAAACAACTATCGGAAAATATGTCACATGATATACTATCCTTAGTGGAATAGAATCGATCATGAGTATCCTGATTTTGGAAACAAGATAAGAAACTATCGACATGCGTTATCTACAGATGGAGGGAATAATTTTGGTTTTCAATGTTGCACTCACAGTACATGAACATTAATATTGGTGAATTATAACATGTTGTTCTGGTTATGCATGAAAAGAAAACACATCATGCTCTCTATGATTATATTACGAGCGAAACAACTAGGTAATGATATTTCCATTTATTTTTCAACATTGATTAATGATTTGAAATTATTATGGGATTCAAGTGTTACGTTGTACGATGCCTATAGATATAATGATTTCACATTGAGAGCATGGTTGTATGAGATGACAAATGACTTTATAGCTTATGAAAATTTCTCAGGATATAGAATTAAAGGATGTTATGTGTGTCCCATCTGCGAACCAGGTAAACAATCAATTAGGTTGAAACATTCATAGAAAACTTTTTTTGTAGGACATCATAGATTTCTACCCCGATTACATAAGCACCGATCTTGGACAACATCATTTGACTTATGTTTATAAGAATGTACAATACTGTCTCCACAATCATGTGATCAAATGTTTCAGAATGTAAAATAAATAGACCCTATATTTGGTAAACCAGTTTGAAAAACAATATGAAAACCAGTTGGAAGAAGAGATTTGTTAAATTTGAATTACCATAATAGAATTTTCTATACATCAAACATTTTCTTGATATTATACATTTTTAAAAAAAATGTTTGTGATAGTTTCATCAACACGCTACAAAATGTACTTGGAAAAACAAAGGATGGAATTAAGGCTAGGTTGGACAAGGATAACATGGGAATATGAGAAGAGTTTGTTCTAGTGAAGGGTGAAAAATAAGATTTCCTTTCTCCTGCTGCTTACAATCTTTCCAGGAAAAAGAGATATCAATTTTTAAACTTCTTGAATGATGTAAAGGTTCTATAGGGAAATTAATCAAATATCAAGAACATCATCTCAGTGACTAATTTAAATTTAAATGGCATATAAGGCTTGAGGGTGAAGGAATTTCTAGAAGAATGGTTTTCCCAATCAATATTATATATTGGGAGTATGCCCAAATTTACATTTTTCATAACAGTTTAGAGGTTGGCCCAGGTGTTGAAACCCAAAATGCAATTATTAGGCATTTGAATCCATCAAGGGGTGAAAAATGGATATCAAATACACATAATCGATAGTTTATAGGATGTTTTTTGGACCATATATTTATAAAGTCATATGAATATTTGGTCTCAAATTCAGAATGACAGTTATGGATAGCTAGAGGACCAATTTTGAATGTATTACCTTATAATGCATATATAATTAATTGTTATACATACTATATTAATGAACAAAATGAAGAGAGTACCATGGAGAATAGTGGTGTTACACTTGTGCCAGAAGCAATGCAGGTTTCCAATGCTAAGGACATAAATCTTATTTATGTGAATATGTCATAATTTTTCATAATAAAGAAATATGGGTGTTTGATAATATGAACTTCACATTGATGATTTTTTAATGCACGTGAATTGATAACATGAGTGTTGTTAAAATAAATGAGTTGGGATTCATGAATTCTTCTTTTAGTAAAGAAGGGTACACATATAAATCGTTTATAATGGCATCACATACATTGCATGTATTTTATGATTCATATCCTGAAACTAAAACTGGTTAATTATTCTGTTATCGGCCAAAACCACTAAAGGGTAAGGTGAAAATTTAATAGAGGATGACCCATTCATTGGGACATCACAATAATTTCCTAGAGGTCCCAATATAGACGACGTCTTTTCTATTATAAGAGACCACAATGAAGGTATTTTTATGGTCAATAGTTGTTTCAAATCCATTCAGCCATAAGAAAATAGAATTTAATAATCAAGTTATCTATTTTTTTGTAATATACATTGTGTAAAATTTTGTTATTATTTGGTCACTACGTCATTCATGTAATCTAAATTAAATTTTAATCCACATCTATAGAAAATGACTTATTCATATGATGATGATCCCAATCCCGATGAACAATAGGTATCTCAACATGCAGCTACTCGCAATGTAGGGGAATAATAGATCTCTCAACATGCTGCTACTCATAGTGTAGAGGACCAACATGTTTCTCAACCTGTTGTGGCTACTACTCCCAGTGTATAAGTATAACCACCATCTCCACATGATGATTCTAGCACTCTAGAGAAACATATTGATGATGTTGAAATCGATGAAATGGTATTCAATGATACACTAGAGGTGAGAAAAAACATGATTAAAGTAGTTTGATGGTATTAGAAAAAATAATTAAGGAAAATGTGAAAGTCATCAAATATGAGGTCATATAGAATAAGTGGGGCCATCATGTTAACCCCAATAAGGAAATTTCTAGAACTTACATTAAAATCATCACTCGAAAACATGTGCTGATTTTTGTACAGTCGTTGAACCATGTTGTCATTAGGCTTAAGTCACTGATGTGGGGAGATATTATTGTAACATTTTTATATCATTTCATTAATTTACTAAAAAACGAAACATTGACTTACTCTTCATCATCCCCTGTTGAGTGCATTTATAGTGGAAGAATCACACAAGAACTAAGTATTAATGGTTCCTGGAAATATTAATAGAGGATTTCACTCAATTTTAATGATATGACATCTTAAAGATGATGTTTTGAAAATAAAATCACACCCACCACTTATTTATAAACAACTGATAACCCAAGGAGCATGGGATGCGTTTACTAGCTGTCGTTTGGAGTAGTTTTTTCAGGTACATTGTGTTTGGTAATACATTGTTTGAAAATACATGTATTCATCACATTGATTAATAGTTTTTTATTTATGAAACAATAATTGAGTGCTAGAAATAAGGAACGAGCAAGAAAACCAGTGTACCCCTATTGAAAATCAAGATTGAGGTATGCATCACTTGAAAAAAAATTGTACGTATTTTAAATATCATGTAATACATTTATGTGACATAAAAAAACACTATAGAAATGTTTCTAAATTTATATAAATATTGAGGAATCAAAATCCAAAGTCACTTCCATCCCACTCCATGTGTTATGGAAGGAGGTTCGTGTAAATAAATATTGTATATTAATAGATGAAAACACACAAAAAGTGTGGAAAACATGTGTAAGTATGACATAATAAATATTTGATTAGAATTAAATTGATATAACATAATAATGATTACTTATTTTCCTATAATTTTATTCTGACATAGTCATAGTAATTACAAGCATTCCAAATGGATGCAGACATACTTTCGGTGGCATTGAAGCTAGTATAAAATTATGGTCACGTCAGAGGTGTGGGTTTTGGGGTGACTCCTAAAATTTTTTTTGAGAAAAAAACAAGGGGATTAACAAAGTGAATAAATCAAAATGATGAGAGAAATAATAGCTATAAATAAAGAACATATTTTATTGTAGATAGTGTTCGCAATAAATTTGATGGAAGGGGAAGAGGAGAAACAAATTAAGAAAAACTAGCACGTGAAGATCTCTCCTCACCCCCGCAATCTTTTTGGTGAGACATTCCCCTCAAAAAATTATTTTATCAGAGGTAATAAATGTTATAATAGTTGCTTATATGAATTTTTTATTAGATAAACTCAGATACCATTCTTATACTGATATTTTATAGGGTTAATGTGACTGTTATTTATATCTATCAATGCCCACTAATCACCTTGTAGTGATGTCTACAGTGTTAAATATTCAGAATTACCTACTACACAATAGACCACTTCCAATAGGTCATGTCAAAATGTTGATTAACATATTCAATGAGTTGAGCACCAAGCTATGTATTCTAACTGATGATGAGGTTATTCATAACTTTTAACAATCTCTTGTAACATTCATCGCATGGCCGTCACAAATTGTAATAAAAACATATCGACAAGTAGGTATTTATTTTCAATATATTGTGGAATATAGCCCTTTAAAATTTAATGAAAAAATTTCTAAACCGATGAATGATTTTACATACATAAATATGTAAGGGGTTGAAAAAAACTAATGCTCAAAAAATTCTCAATAATCAATCAACCGACCGAAACAATCTATCAAAAGCACATTAAACCCACCCATTCTAAATCATCCTTTATTATCATTGTAGGATCATTGGAATATGAAGTTGAAAGATGGTGGTACTCACACAATTCTTTTTTGATAAATTTTTTTTCAATGGGTAAGATCTATATTTCATTAGTGTTGAAAATGTAAGTAAAATCCTAGAGTATGATAGGCTAGGAATATCAATCGTAAATTTATACATGAGGTATGTTTTTCGGATTTGATTTTCTAAAAGTTGATATAATTTGAAAATTATGACTAAATAAATTTTAAAATTTTCTCAGGAATATATATAAAAAAATTTGAAGGGATTTCCTCCGTAATAAAAACTTGGACTCGTTAGTCTTCATATCACCTCTACAAAACAAAAAAAATGAGAAGGAGGGTAAAATAGTGGAAGACCTTATCAAATCATTTAAGAATAAAAATATGGATAAAATAATATTCTTAAAACCTACAATGAATTGGTAAACTATACAATTTTATCATATCAAAATTATTTTAATTTCTTTCATAACATATATATTTTTTGTTCTTAGGTAGTATTGGATTCTTATTTTAGTCAATCTGGATACTCCAAATATATATTTCCTAGATTCAATTCATAGATATCCAACAAACCGACCACAATTGAAGGAATGTTTTCAATTTTTAATACACTACATCAATCAATTTAGAACTCAAAATCTATTTTTATAATTTATATTTAATTTTAATGATTATTTTTTATGATAAGGAGGTACATTAATATAGTATACATCATTGAATGAGGCAAGGGGAAATGAATAAAAAATCACAAGTACTATGACTGGATACAAATAAGGGTATATATAATAATATTTCACTATCCAATCATGTATAAAAACATTACTAAATTTCTTAATGTTTTTGCAGTGTTCAAAAAAATGATAAAGACTGTGGTTATTATAATTTTAAATTTATGAAAGATAACTTATTCTATGAACAAACTAGCATCCCGAAAGTGGTATTTTCAATGATAATTACAATTTCATTTAAAATATTTTTTAATCCTTTGTGTATTTATATTTTTTTAGTAATACAATTATTTTTAAAATACTCCTATTGACCAGATGAAAATTCCTGAAAATTCCGAATAATTTATTTAAATTATTTGGATTATTACTATTCTAAAAAAACTGCACGTGATTTTGAAGGCCAGTGTTCCTTGAACATATTTTTGAACATTTCATAATGTACGTTCTGTAAATATGTGAGAATTGATTTATATATTTTGAATCAGTGATCATATTAAAAATACAAGGCCTCTGTTGAATTCGTGGTGCCAAGATTTGCTTAAGGGAAACAAAACATTGTTTGAAAAAAGATGGATGGAAAAGTTAATTTTTGGACTTTATAAAAAATAAAAAAAATAAAAAACAGATATTTTATTTTCTTTTTTAAATCATTGAGCAACAGTGGGGGTACCACAATTTACGTCATGATTTTATTGGGAGACTTTTAATGTCTTAAACATCTCGTTTCTTTGTTTTTGTAATGACAATGTTTGTGAATTTAATTTAACCATTAATTAAAATTAATTAATGAGACTTAATGTTAAAAAAAATATGGGAGATTATCCTCCAATTTAATCAAAACATGGGCACTGGTTTTGGGAGAACTATTCTAGGACGCTCTAATGAAACGCTGGTAACATCCCACTCCAACGAAGAACGGTGGTTGAGTGACAGTCATTGGATGAATCGACGGGCGACAAAGAATGCCGACGAACACCTTTCGACATGGACCCTTCTTATTCATTTGTAACACCTTCCAAAAAATTAATGGGAGGGGTTTCTTTTATTATCTAAGAGTTGTTCATTATTGAATTTTATCCCATGTTATAATGCTAACATGGAGGGTGCGGGTCGAACAAACAAGGCCCAGACCCTCCGTCGATCTTGGTATTGGTTTCATTCTTCAAGGGTGACCAAAAAATATGGTATAAAGGTATAACTAAGGGTTGTATAGTGTAGGTACCATACCAGGATGGACATAGGTGCAAATGGGAAGGAAATTTAGACCACTGGAACTTCACTGGTGGCCTTCAGAAGCACTGTTGGCACAAGCAACTGGATGAGGTGGTGGCTGGCTACTGTAGGCTACGATGGGATGACGATGCCTAAAGGGGACACTGTGGACATGGGAGGTCATCCTTTCCATCTACGTTGAAGCTGGGAAGTGTTCCGTGGTGGCACACCACGGCTCGGAGTCACCACAGAGGGCGGACATGTGTATGTGGGTCCGTTGTTGACCAATCCATGTAGACCTACCCAGTGGAGTGGTGCCAACTAGCACCGCTGATTGAAGAACCCAAATGGTTGAGCCATTCAAGAGGAGAGAGGACACACATGCTATCTAGTGGGATGTATGATTTTCTAGCCTGGTGGGCCGCACACAGCCGGGTGGCATGGGCTGAACATTTGGCCTTGCGGGCCGAGCCCACTACCCAACGGGCCAAACCCACAGCCCTGTTGGATGAACCAGGCCCACCCAAACTGGGCCAGGCCAAATGGGCTGGGATTCGTCTGTTCATCCAGTTCATACCAGATGAAGACCTACTTGCGACCGTGTTTCTCTTAAAAGGGCATATCTTTTATACTAGACTTTCGTTTGACGAACCGTCTACAGATCTAGAACCCTTTAAATGAGATTTTTTTTTAAAAAAATCCACCTGAGTTTTGGAGAATGTTGGTGTATGTCTAGGTTGGAACAAACTTGAATCCAATAGGGGACTCACACTAAAATTCATATAACAAACAGATCAGGCATTTGATTGATGCTCCCTCTATTGCATTGGAACTCTTATGACATAATGGTTCATTGTGTTACTTATTCATGGAACCTTGTGGTAGTTGAAATACGATGGATGGATTATGGAGAGGATCCTATGGAATCAAGCATACTCTGTGTTAGAATCCAGTGGCTCTTTGGGATGTGAATAAATAAGAGTGATCCTTTGTGGGTCTGCACTAATAGATCCTCTGTGGGTATGCACCCTGAGATTTTCTGTGGGTCCGCACCTAGAGACACTCTGTGTGTTTGCACCTTAAGATCCTCTGTGTGTATGCACCTAGCGATCCACTTTGGGTCTTCACATTGAGTTCCTTTATTGGTCTGCACCTAGCGATCTGTGGGTCTACACCTAGTGATCCTTCATGGATATCAACCAAGTGAACCTTCGTGGGTCAGCACCTAACGACCTTGTGTGGTCTAGCAGAAAAATCCTCTCGACAGAATAAGATGATTTTACTTTATGACTATTCATCTTTATTCATGTTATTTAAGTTCTATACCTGTTTTGAGATGAGTCTTTACTTGTAGTTTGTGATTAGGATCATGCTTTATAGTTTTTCCTTTGTAGAATTCGTGAGAGACCATCGGGTGTCTTTGGGTCCCTACTGAGTATTGTTATACTTACCCCGGCATGGGATTCACCTGTACCTTGTTGTGTCTTGTTTAGACAGCATATAGCTTGGTCTGAGACTTGGGATCCTAGATTAGAAGTTGTGTGGAGGTGACTGGTTGGCGTGGAGAGGTTCATAGATGAGTTGTACCTACCCTTCAGGTAGTATCCTTGGAAGATGATCTAAGAAGCTATTTTTTTCTTTTTCATTGTAATTTCCCTCTGGTTGGGCTTGTATAGTAGCCCCATTACTTTCAGTACTTACCTTTACACTCTCTGGTGGTTTTTAGTTTTGGATGAACCTTTCTTTTTTCGTTGTGTTTTATTTGTGTGTATATTTCCTTGTCTATGTTTGTACATGTTTTGAGATAATGCCTTCCCATTTTAGGGATATGCCTTTTCGATGCTAGTCACCAACCCCTGTCCTATGGAAGTAGGGATTGGGGTAGTCACGACACAAGCCCCGAGGGACGGGGTGTGACAAAATGGTTTCAGAGGAGTCATTTCTAGCGAAGAACTAGGAATCTAATATTTTCAATGGGGAAATAGTGTTAAGTGTTTTGAGTATGGTTTTTAGTTCGGGGAGTCTTGTGTTGTTGCTGCGGTCAATGTATCCATACTCAAGGACCCTGAAATCTAATTTCCATCTTTGTACCCCAAAAATACTGATTTTATGTGTTTTTTAAATGTTTTTCTTTTGATATCTTTTGAGTCCGAACACAAGGCATAACTTATATACTATGGAACACATGTTTCTTTACAAGATTATACTATTTAGATAGACCTCTTGGATTCTACAGAGAGTACATGATGATGAAACACTGAACAATGAGGCTTCGATGCATGGCCCTCTTACAACAATAGCACCTTCGAGTGGTGTACCAGCAGCACCTCTACCCATTGGGGAGGAGTTGCCACCAACCCCACTACCAAACTATCCACATCAACTGAGTGAATTGCATGAGTTCTAGAGAAATTGTACTCTGTTATTTCTAGGTAAGTCAGATCCCCAGGCAGATGAGGACTGGTTGGAGGTCGTGTCATGGGTTGTTCGTCTGGTCGAGACACCGGTAGACCAGATGGTGATCTTTGCTACTAGCCTCTTTCAAGGAAAACTAAGGATATGGTGGATCATGATTCTCCAAACACATGAGGAGGTGACCCTCACCTAGTTGTATATCATGATCCTATTCAGGGTGGAGTTCGCACCAGCAACACTACACTATATGCGTATTCAGGAGCTACTGCACTTACAACAGAGTAGCTTGACAGTAGTCCAGTGCTTGGCGAGACTCACTAACCTCTATCACTACTCCATCTACATGGTATGAGACACATTATATAGGTCCCATACATTTGAGTAGGGTCTACAATGGGATATCAGAGTGATTATGATATCACTCAATCTCCCAACATAGACTGGAGTGATTGAGTGTGCAATATTAGTAGAGATATTCCTTGCCGAGCAGGCACCAACAATGAGAGCCACCACCAGACAATAAGAATCTGATTCATCTATAGTAGGTAGTAGTCTAAAGAATAATAAGTCTAAGTGGGTGCAACCTTCTGGAGGATAACCCCAGGATGAAGGGTCGAAGGTGTGGAGCTCGTGAGGCAGAGGAGGTCATCTGAGGACTAGGGCCTATTTCTTTTATAGAGGACATAAGGACATGGATCATAACTATATGACAACCTATGTGAATGATATTATAATGGTCAAGGGACCACAAAGAAATTGGTAGATATTCGAGTGAGGAGATCTGTAGGGCTGTAGATGTGGCAGGGGAGTAGACCGAGCAACATACAATGGTCAGTTATTTGAGGTTCTATCACCACCACCTCGCGAAGGTCCTCCACAACCTCAGGGAGAAGGTGGATAGGGACTAGCTCAGCATCAGTCAACTAAGGATTATGACCACAATGCTCTGTAAGATGATTCAAAGTATGATCGGTGTCTACTCCACCCTAGCTACAGTTTTTTTACACAAGTGCCGGTCACTCTTTTATTGCCATGACTCTCGTTCAGAGCACGGAGATTCAAGAAGATGGGTTGGATTGGTCCTTATGATTATAGACTCTTGAGGGAGAATATTCAATGATTATGAACTTGTTAAAGAAGTATGAGATTACCCTAGGAGGTATGATCTTTGACTGGGATCTCCTAGTAGTAGCGTCGAGGCCTTACAATGTCATATTTGGTATGGACTGGTTGTCCATGGTCCATGCTCAGATTGACTGTTTTAGGCCCAAAGTGTGTTGTTTCCATGATTATGGGACCATGTTTTACTTCCCCATAGAGAACGGAATCTTTACCGATCAGGATGGACTTTCTATGATGAGGGTGCAACCGATCACTCAGTAGTTGGCAAGCCATTCACTCATAGAAGTTGACGAGAGGAGTCTGAGTTACACTGTAGTGGTGGACTAGTATGTTCTTGTCATTCCTGATGATGTTCAGTGATTAAATCCTTGTATAGAGGTAGAATTATACATTTTCCTCGGATCATGAAATCATCAGCTTAGGGTATGCAATAAAGACATACCGAAGATGGCCTTCAGATGCTGGTATGGCCACTATGAGTTTGTATTGATTCCATTTGGTGTGACCAATGCCCCAAAAGTGTTCATGGGACTCATAAATAGATCTTATAGCGTTATCTTGATCACATCGTTGTTGTATTCATTAACAGAATCTTAATATACTCGGTGTAGGAGGAGGAGCAAGCTAATCATCTGCATATTGTTCTGAATACAATCATAGAAAACCGAATTTATGGTAATCTCTCAGGGTTCTAATTCTGGAAAATGGAAGTCCCCTTTCTAGGACACGTTATCTTAGTGGATGGAGTTTTTGTAGATCCCGAAAAGATAGAGGTATTGCTTTCATGGGAGCCGCCTAGGAGTGTGAATGAGGTATGGAGTTTCCTAGGGTTGGATGGGTACTACTATAGATTCATTCAAAACTTTTCCAGTGTAGAAACACCCTTTTCAGCTTTTACAAAGAGGTAGCATCATTTCTTGTAGGCAGAGAGATGCGAGTAGTATTTCCAGAAGATGAGGTGGAGACTGATAAGTTCCCCCATCTTGAGGATACCAGATGAGGGTGTTGTATATGTAGTATATTGTGATGCATCGGGGATTGGGCTGGGTTGTGTCATGATTCTATAGAAAACGGTGATCACCTAAGACTCATGAAAGTTGAAGAAACAAGAGAAGAACTACACTACCCATGACCTTGATTTAGTAGCAGTGGTATTTTACTCAACGATGTGGTAGCAGTATGTCATGGGTGAATGGTTTACCAACTACTCCGATCATAAAATCCTCAAGAATAACTTATCACAGAAGTACATGAACCTAAGGAAATGAAGATGGCTTGAGTTCCTCCTGTATTATGACATTGAGATAGTCTATACTCTTCAGAAAGGGAACACGGTAACAGATTCAATCAGCATGAGGTATAGTTTGTAATTGCAGTGTGAGCCGATATAGTAGCTAGCCGCATTGCAGTTATCCTTTGTGGAAAGTGATGGATTATCTTACCTTCAGTCTATGATAGTTACTCCCCCACTCCTTCAGCGAGTCAGGGAGGCACAACTTGGGGATATTGACTACGAGGCCCGACTAGATCAGATATCCTTAAGATCAGCTCATAAATTATTTTTTGAAGGTTGGAAGCACATCATCCTTTTTAGAGGCAACATCATGGAACCAATGATGCTACGAGATTAGGTGTTTTAAGAGTTCAACACATCCCATTCGGCATTACTTCCTTGTGCAGTGAAGATGAACCAGGACCTCCGGTGATAGTACAGGTGGCTAGGGATGAATAAGGCATTTGCAGAGTTCGTTTCACGATGCCTTACTTGTCATCAATTGAAGGCTGAGCACTAGGTTCTAGCATTATTTACTCAACCAATTGAGGTGCAAGAGTGGAATTGGGAGTCCACCTCCATGGATTTCGTGCTAGGGCCACCACATACATCCATAGGCCACAATATCATCTAGGTGATCATTTACTAGCTCACCAAGTTGGCTCACATCCCACCCATTCGAGAGTAGGGATTAGTAGTGGGATTGGGATGCCTCTATGTAGAGGAGATTTTACAGCTTCACGGGGTACCGTTGAAGATATTTTTTGATCATGATGCTCATTTTAAATCCTAGTTTCCGAAGGGAATACATGAGGTTTTTGGGAGTCAGCTACTCTTTAGAATAACCTTTCATCCTCAGACAGATGGTCAGAAAGAGCAGACCATTCAGACGCTTGAGGACATGCTTTGTTCTTATGTCCTTGATTTTGGCCACAGTTGGGAGGACCACCTTCCATGGGTGGAGTTCACATACATCATGATTTATCACTCCACCATCGTCATGGCTCCATTTTTGGCCTTGTATAGGAAACCATGTAGATCACCTCTATGTTGGATAGACCTAGGGGAGTTGGCACTTATGGGTATAGAGTTGGTACGAGCTACCACTAAGAAGGTGTAGATCATCCAAGATCATATGAAGACTACATAGAGTTGGAAGAAATATTTTTTTTGAAAGGATATGGTGACCCTTAGTGTTTGATGAGAGAGACCACATCTTCTTACAGGTATCACCCGGATGAGGACTGTGGTGATTTGGCAGGGGTAGCAAGATATCTCTAAGGATAATCAGACATTTCCAGATCCTCCTTGAAGTATGCTAGGTGGCATTCCATTATGCTCTTCACCCATAGATTCAAAAGGTGCATAATTTTTTCCATATTTCATAGCTAAGGGGGTACGTGCATGATCCATTGAACATTATCGACTAGGGAGAGCTGGACATTTGTGATGGGGCGATCTACGAAGAGTTCTCAGTAGTGATAGAGGATCGACAGAAATTGGTCCTTCATGGGTTGTTGATTCCTCTAGTGCGAGTTAAGTGGTAGTACGGGAACCTCTAAATGATCACATAGGAGCGGGAGGATCAGATACATTCTCAGTACCCTCATTTGTTTCCCGAGTTTTGTTGTGGCTTTCAGGGATAAAAATCCTTAATGTGGGGAGAATGTAAAGACCTGGAAATTATATATAATTATTTTTAAATTTTTTCTAATTAATAGGAGTCTGCAAAAATTTACGGCACATGATTTGATGGCCCGGTGGGCCCAAATAAAATTTTGAACATTTTTTACAGTGCGTTCAAAAAATGTGTGAGTGGAGATTTCAATACTTTGAACCACTGATCAGATTAGAAATCATAGGGCACCATTGAATTCATAGTATTAGGATTCTATTAAGGGAAGATTAACTTTTTTCGAAAAAGTCAGAAAAAAAGTTAATTTATAGAAATTAAAATAAAATAATAAAATAACTATAGGTTATTTTATTTTCCTTTGGAAACTATTGAGAAATGGTGGTGGGACCACAGTGAAATGTTAGACATTTATTGATAGACTATTAATATCTTATATCTATTGTTTCATTGGTTTTGTAACAATGACATTTGTGATATTAATTGACTTGTTAATTATAATTAATTAATGAGACATAATGTTAAACACAACATGGGAGATTATCTTCATATTTAATAAAATCTTGGCCATGTTTTTTAGGAGATCTATGAGAGGAGGCTTTGATGAAATGCCAGTGACTTCCTACTCCAACGAATAATGGTGGTCGAGTAATGGTTGTTGGAGGAATTAACGGCCAATGGTGAATGCATACGAACACCTTTAGAGGTGGACCATTATTCTTCTTTGGTAGTTCCTTCCAACGAATTCATGTTAGGGGTTATTATGTTTATCTAAGAGTTGTTCATTCATGAATTGCTTCCCATGTTATAATGCTAATGCTGAGGGTGTGGGTTGAATGAATAAGGCTTGAACAATCTACCAATCTTGGTAATGGTTCTGTTCTTTGTGGGAAACTAAAAAATATGGAATCCAGGTGAATCTGAGGGCCAAACAGTGTAGGCACTGTCTCGGGAGGGCCATAGTGGAAGAAGGGAAAATAATCGGACCACCGAAGCTTCACTGATGGCCTGCGGAAGCTCCACCGACACGGTGGCATCAGGGACCAGATGAGGTGATGACCAGTACCCACTTACTATGAAGGGATGGTGGCTCCCAAGGGCACCACAGTTGATAGGGGTGGCTAACCTTTTCTAGTCATGTTGAAACTGGGTGGTGCGCTGCGGCGACGCGCCGTGGAGGAAGGTTGCGGCTCCGAACCGCGGTAGAGGGCGAACCAGCGCCCGCATGGCTTCTATTGAACGGTCCACATGGACTGGCTATGTGTAGTGGGGCCAACTGGCACCGCTGATTGAAGGACCCAAATAACCGAGCTATTCGGTTGGGGAGCGGATCCCCACACCAGCCAGTGGGCCGGGTGGTTCTGTGGGATGGTGTGTCGCGCGTAGCCGGGTGGATTTGGCCGAACCCGTGTCCAGGGGGATGAGGCTACGGCTAGAGGAGTGAGCCTGTGGCCAGTGGGCTATGACCAAAGCCCAGCAGGCTGAGCCTATGTCCCAGCAGGCCATACTGGGCCCAACAGAACTTAGACCAGCGGGTCGGGATGGGTCAGTCCGACAGGGTCGGACCAGACCCAGTCCCACTTGCAGCATAGTTTTGCTTAAATGGTCATATTTCTTAAACCAAATGTTTGTTTGAAAAACCATATGTAGCATTGTAATCATTAGGGAGATATGATCCTTTCAAGATACTCTAATTTAGTTTCGAAAAGTAGAAGTACAATTGGGTTGGATCAAACCCAAATCCAATAGGGCCCTTAGCACTACAAAGCCTATAACTTACAGACCAGGCGTCCGATTGACACGCAGTCTATTGCGTTGGACCCCTTATGACATGGAAGTTAGTGGGTTACCTTATTTGTGTGAATTAATTGAGGTTGAAATATGACCGATGGCTTGTTGATCAGATTGTCCTGAATCAATTGTACTAAGTGTTTGAATGCAGTGGTTGGTTGTGACATGAAGACCGAATCAAGATCCTCTTTGGGTATGAACCTAGCGATCCTCTATGAGTCTACACCTTGCAATCCTTTGTCAGTCTACACCATGAGATCCTATTTTTACCTACACCAAATAATCATTTGTGGGTCTACACCTAGCGATCTTCTGTGGGACTGCACCTAGAGATCCTCTCTGGGTCTACACCTATCGATCCTCCGTGGGTCTGCACTTAGTGATCCTATGTGGGACTGTACCTAGAGATCCTACAAGTGTTTACAACTAGGTGTCCTTTTGGGTATTTACATAGAGATCCTACAGGGTTCATCACCTAACGACCATGTGCGTTCTAGTACTAAATCCCTCTCGATAGAATAAGATGACCCATCTTTATGACTGTTCATATTTATTTTTAATTTTTATTTTATATAACAGGTTTGAGATGAGTATTTACTTGTGCTTTTTTATTGAGATCATTCTGTGTGTTTTTAACATTTTGGAATTTTTAGAGACCTTCGGGGGTCTAAAGGTCCCTATTGGGTATTGTTATACTCACCCCTTCACAGGCTTCGCCCGCACCTTGTTATGTCTTGTTCATATGACATGAAGCATTGTTTGAGACTTGGGATCTTGGACTAGAAGGTTTACGAAGGTGACCGGTTTGTGTGGAAATCCACAAAGACCATATGTACCTACACTTTAGGTAGGATCCAGGGAGAACGATCTCAAGAGCTATTTTTTCCTTTTATTTCTATACTTTATTTCTAGTTAGGCTTCTATTCTAGCCCCTTTTCTTTTAGTACTTACCATTACACTCTGTGGTGATTTGTATTTGTGGTTGTAACTTTCTTCTTTTATAGAGTTTTACTTATGTGATGTGTGCACTGTATGTGTGTGCATAGGTTTTGAGGCAATGCCTTCACTTTTTAAGGATATGTCGTTCTGGTGTTAGTCGCCAAACCCTGGCCTATGTAGTGTGGGCTTGGGGTTGTCACAGAATGGGCCCTGATGAATGTGGCATGACAAAAGATGAGATATATCTTTTTATAAATGAATATAAAACATACCAATTTTAATAATAAACACAAATAACATGATGATGTGACCGGAATGACATGAAGTGTCAATTTTATTTAAAATTGTAAGAATTTTTTTTAAAAGAACATTTTCCATACTGAAAACTAAGCAAACACATTACTATTTTTTTGATACTTTTGTACAACAATCCATAAGTCATTTGGTATGTGTATGAATAAAGTACATTTAAATACTACACATGGTGTGAACATTATTACTACAAGAGTGTATTTTTATAATAAATTAACAATACATTTATCAAAATGAAAAATTTTCATACTAAAAACTATGAAAATTCATTCTGATTGTTTTATACTTTAGAAAAATTATCTATCAGTTATTTTTTATGTGTAAGAATAAAAAAACATCAATCTAAAAAACGGCGTGACCGATAAGACTAAAAGTGTCTGTTATCAGTTTAAAATTGACCTTTTAGCTCAAAACGTGTCACTCACTGAAAACCAAGAAAAATCACCCTAATTGTATTCATAACTAGTACTTGCCCATGCTATTGCACGGAGTATTCGATTACAGGTTTCTCTTTTAATAACAGATTAATATTTATAAAATTTTAGAGGAAACAGTAATGTTGAATAAATTTTAATATAATGTAATGGTATATGATAATTGAATAAGAGTTCATATAATAATAAGACACCATTTATAAATTTAATGTGGGCACTAAAATATAAAGTGAAGGATGAATCAAAGATAAGACAGTGGTTTTAATAATAAAAATGGTAAATGTGAAAATAAAAGAAATAATAATACATTGAATGAGTGGGTTGTTCGGGAAAAAATAAAATGGAGTAAAACTATTCATCATGTATATAGAACAATATGTAATGTGGGACGTAGATATCAGAGACAAATATGAAACATAAGATGCAATTGAATAAAATAAATTGATGAAGACAGAGTCGAAAACCACTTCATTATACTTGACAACATGAAATTGAATAAAAAAATAGATAACGACAAATTGAATCAGGTTATTTCTTCACTAAATGTCTATAGTCATGGGTTGTATGTCTATATTTAGTACCAATGCTATGCATTTTTATAGAATGATCATTTAATTATTCATTCACTTCCACATAATTTAGATATTTTCCAATATGAATTTCTGGAAAATAAATACATACAGGAAATATAATCATAAAACTGATAAAATAAATATAGAAATGTATATTGTATATGCGTCCAAAGAATTACATTTCATAGTGTAATTTCATGAATTTATAAAATGCATGCCTAAAATATATAAACTATTGGAGGCAAACAGTTAGATAATAATATGCAAATATAAAATTATTTATTTAAATATAGTTTCAATGTCAAATAGGACAAGGACACCCTGTTGAGTCCTCAAGAAGCACTAAAAATAATAATTTTTATTTACATAATGTTTCAATGTCTAATAGGATAAGGAATCATTGTTGAGTCTGCCACAGCATTGTAAAGAGGCCTCGCATTTGTTTCCCTCCTATCATCTCAAAATCATGACCTCCAGAAGTTATGATGCTCCTGAAAAAACAAATGTAGCCCCTCCAATTTGGTTGGCTACTGCATGGTATATTTCCACTCCATATATTAATTACATCACTCTTGGATCCATCAACTGAGATCAAAATAATAAAAAAAGTCAAGATATATGAATTGATCTAAGATGTGACACATGTAAATGATATCATTCTATATAAATATAGATGTGCACAAATTTATATAAATTAAATATATTCAATCATACAGGTGTCAAGATTTGAAAGGAGTGCTAATAAATTCATCAAGACATGCTACAAAGAAAAATACCAAAGATAATTATGTGCGATAATGAAATTGTTTGATAGAACTATCTGATAAAAACACATGCATAGATAATGAATTTAACCTGTTGGATTTACACAGCAGTAAATGAATGGGATGTATCAATTTCAACTCCTTATTAACCCAAAACAATAAAAACTGAAAAAGAAATCACAAAATCAAAACCTTAAAAGCAACATACCCCAGGCATCATGAATGGTTCTTCATCAAACGGTAGTTAAGACTGAGTAGACTGTTGATTCCTCCGTAGGTCCAACTCCATATTTGAAGTCATTCCCCATCATACTCTTCTTCTTCAGTACGCTGCCATGTTCTCATGGCCAGCCACTTTATAGCCTATACTGTTGGCATCCAGGGGATATAAATAACCAACTTATTTGCATTGTCATTTCCATATGAATCTATCAAAGCTCACAAACCTTGTAAATCATGTCGGATGCTATGGTTATACAAAGACACATCAATTTGAATCCCAATGTCATCTACTCGGTGTCTTCTGTGAAACTGATTGGCCTCTTCATCTATAATTATCACTGTGGAAATTCCAAAATCAGATATAGAATGAGATGGGAATGATACCCCGTCAAGAACATTTCTGGGAGATAAAAAATCATTAGTTAGTGGTGATAAAGAGAGTAAAATAAGCTCTTGGAGGAGAGGAGGGCCTTGCAAATTTGACATTTGATGGAAATGGCTTGTTAGTAGTAGAATCAAGATATGTTTGTCTAATACAACCACTTGATTTATAGACATATCTATAAATAATGAAGTTATAATTAGTGTAAATTCAACGATTAGTTGATTGAAATATATCCATGTTACCAGGTAAAGTATGAGCAGTAAAATATATAATAATTTCTCAACAGATCTATGAAGATTCAAATTAAAACCACAAAAACAATGCATGTTCAAACGAATCCATGATCAATGAACCTTTATCTAGTAGGTATTTGAAAAAAGTATTGAAATCTAGGTGACCAGAAAGGTCTTTTCCATGAGCTTAAACATTTGGAAAATTATGATGCACATGCCATGAAAGGTAACACAGAAACAGTACATGCAAACAGTTAAGATCCCTAGATGAAAGAGAAAAAATTTATTTAGAAACGTGCATGCTCTATCATTGTAATCATACGGTAAGATAATCAATAATTATAATTTTCATAGTTAAGAATCTGGTAATAAAAAATAAATGTTATAAAATAACAGATTTTAAAGTGGAACCTTTTATTAGGGGGATACTGTAATTAAATAAAGATATTGTTAGTGATATAAAACTTAAAACATAGATACTGATATAAGTGTTTTCATAGAGAAATATATACTTAGAAACAATTTGGATGAAACTACATCTTGGTATAATAGAAAACAATTAAAAACTATGCACTACTGAACTGTTATAGTATAAAAAATTTTAGTCCATCTCATATTTTTCTTCTCATGAAACAGGTTTATATGAATCAACAAACAATGAAAATGCATCAACTTTTCCAATTCCGACATACTACACAATTAATTATGAATGGTCATATCTAGAGGCCTTGAGTTGAATTTCCAAGATCATGAGACATCCATGTCAAATACACTATTTTATTACCTAATGAAAAACCCACATTGAAAAACTAATATAGAAAATTTGATTGTATCATTATGGGGGAACACTTACAATGTATAGAAGACACCACTTCTATTTTAGATCATCCATGCAGAATCAAAACCATACCAAAAAATTCCCAAGATTATCCCTTAGTTGCATAACATCCCTGAAGAAAGAAATAAGAATCTAACAAAATTTATTCCTTCTACCGATGCGAAAAGGATTTTCTATTAAACAACATAGACAATAGTTACAGAAAGGAAAAGATAAAACTAACTAAAAAATAAGAGTTTCAGTTTCAAGAATAAAAACCTCTAGATTAAGGTGAAGGTTAACAGAACTTAAAATCTTCACAACAATGGATTTTGCATCTTTCTCTATATATTTTCCACATCTGCAACAGTAATGAGATGTATTTTTAAAGAGAAAACATTGTTTCTGATTTTTTATTAAAAAAATTAATACCTATTAGATTTTTTTTCTACAAACTATCCACATTTACACAATCTGATATGGAATCAAAAATTTAAACATATCAGACCACTAAATCAATAATCAAATGAATATTGTCATTTCTTTTACACACATAGAACTAAATATCTATTATGTACCTAAATACATGTTTTTTTTAAAAATAAACAGTTTGATCCAACAATAATAACCAGATCATTAATTATTACCTGGCTTAATAAAGATAGAAAGGTCAAAATCTATGAGCTTCATACCAGCTTCCGCATTTATAGATGTGAAAAGGAATGTCTATTAAACAGCATAGACAATAGTTATAGAAAGGAAAATATAGAACTAACTAAAAAAGAAGAGTTTCTGTTTCAAGAATAAAAACCTCTGGATTTAGGTGACAGTTAACAGCACTTAAAATCATCAAAAAATGGATTTTACATCTTTCAAAATGGTAACATTGTATGATCTCCTTATTTAATTACACAGAGAATAAAAATGAAATGTATGTTCTATAGAAGAGGTAAAAACCATTCGTGGAGAACAACACTGAGGGAAATAGTAGACATACATGGGGCCTCTCATTGATTCCCTTTTCCAGCTAGTAGAAGTAATGTTCTCCATTCTAGACATGGAAAGGAAGTGTCAAAGAGGTAAAATGATGCGAAACACGTACGTATAGAAAAGAAATTTTTTTTATTGACTGTAATAATTTCTTATATACAAATCCATGTGGGAAATAGGATAATAATCATGAATAGAATTTGTGCACCTGTATAGAATAAATATTGGACCTGTTTGAAAAAATATATGAAGAGATTAGAAATAAAATAAACATGTTAACACTCCTAAAATAAAAATAAAAAAACACATCATAAAAAAGTGAAAAATATTAATCCATGGGAGTTGCATCCTCTCATTGAAACCCGTTTCCAGCCAACAACATTAATATTCTACATTCAGGTCATGTAAAGGAAGTTTCAAAGAGGGAAAATGATGCGAAACATGTATGCACTGAAAAGTAGAAATATCTAGTGAATCATGTAACTTCTTACAAATTCATCAAAAAGGAAAATAGGAGAGTAATCATGAAACGAATCTGCATACCTGTATGTAATAAAATATGGATCATTTTGACAAAAAAATGAACAAATTGAGATGCACCAACTGTAAGGAGAAGAGAATGTGACATTAGTTGAAATTGCAAACAGACCACAGTAGACCAAATTCAGTGATTATGTGATATGATTCCCTGCTATTGAAGTGCCTTCAAGGGAGGAAATGTTTAGTGTTAGTGAAACAGAAGCAGTATATAAGTTGTTAAGAAGATTAATAGTGTGTTGATTGATGATGGGATGATAAATAAGAGTTTCAAGGGGAATTATTCAATATCAACTACATTTAGGAAATCAATACTGCATACAATGAAATAAAAAGTTAAAGATAAATTACATTAAGAGTGCTTATAATAATAAATATGAGATATGTACAGAGGATTATTTGATAAGAATAAATAATCAGCCTCATTTAAGATTGTTTCGTTCCCAACTCTTCCCAAAGAAAGAACTAATTTTATGAATACCATAGTAAACAAACTCATACAGCTTCAAAAATATAATTTATGGAATAATATGTTGTTGAATTGCATGAATTTATGAAAATAAGTAAAGATCCCTTAACTGTATTATTAATAGTAGCAGTATTTCCAATATATAATCTTGTATGCACTAAAAAACACATATGAAACATAATCTAAACTGGATATTCCACCCTTATATTGAAAACATTAAACAACCAAACATGAAACCTCATCATGTTATGAAAATGTGAGCAAGGGGAATGAGTTACTACTAAAAAAATGCCAGTTCCAAGAATGAAAAAAAATGCATCACCCATGAATTATACACATTCACTCCTATTCTTAAATGTTCAATGACATGAGGAAAATGGGTATGAGTTTGTTTATAACACATAAAATTTTATATTAAATTTATTCTGTTTGTAAATTAAAACAAACACACATTCGATTATTAAAAAACAGATCCGTAGTGGATTAATCACGTTAAAGATCTAGCATGGACATTAATTAATAGAAGAATTTTCAAAAATAATTAGAGTATACCCCTGTTGAAAATAATGAAATATCAAAATGAAATAAGAATTTATCAGTGACGGATAAATCCAGTTTTATGAAAACAATACCTCTCTACTGAATTCCATATATTGCAGCCCCCGTGATTGTGTTAAGAATTGATGTTTCAATGCTGGCAAGGGGATAATCAAGATGTGTGACTGATAGTACATATTTCTTCAATTAAATAAAACCCAATAAGAAGGTTAATGAATTATAATTTAAAAAACAAAATCACATAACGATTAATACATATCTCTAAACCTATTTTTAGTTGTTTCCTTAGTTGTCATTATAGAAACACCTATCAATTTATGGACAAAATTTCAGAAAAAAAGTACTGGAAAATCATAAAGAAGTCAAGAATATTAATGTGAAGTGTTATATTTAGAAAATATTAATATACACATAAGGGAATAACAGTACAATGAAATTAACAAAAAAATCATGTAATGATTAATACGTATCGAACAACCTTTTTGTAGTTGTTGTACTGGTAGTCTCCACTGAAACTCTTCAATTCTTGGTGACAATTTGAGTGATCCTGTAAAATCATTAATAAGTCAATAATGTTAGTGATGTGATATATTTAGAAACAAATGACATGTATATTATCAGTACAATGAAATTAACTATTTACAGATATCCAGTGAAAATTACAATGGTAGTTGTACGATGGAATGTATGTTTAAACAGTTTACATATGACACTTAAAGAACTTCACAGACTGGTAGCCATCCAAACAAATTGGTTTAAGTGATATTTTATGGAAATTTGTAATAAAATCTACAGGAATTTTGGTAATAAAACCTATATCCAATTCCATATTATGTTATCACAGACAGTGAGAAAACCAATTGAAACTATTCAACTAAAATTGGAAATATTAACTCAGGAATATAAGGTAAACCGTTTTCATCAAATGAGTATAGAACACCTTTTGCACATATCTTGATCTATAGTGTCTCTAAATATAGGTAGTGGTATAATTATGGTGGAAGAATAGACTAGGTGGAGCCCCAATAAGCCCCAATAACTGAAATGTGAAATTAGTAATATTGCATTACATTGTGGAAGTATTGTATGAAGAGGTTTTAATGGATAATTTATAGTACAAAATATTAGTCACATGAATAAGATTCTATAATAGAGTAAATCACAGAGAACATTAAATAAATTCATCCAAAAACTTAGAAATTGAGAAGAACCCACCCTTTTCTTAGCACTGGGTATGTAGGGTTTCAGAAGATGTTCAATCTTATAAAAATGGTGGAAGACCGAACATCGTGGCTCCCTGTTTACTTATCTATGAATGCAGATGTATCATATTTCTGCATTATAATTTTTTATAAATAGAGAGAAGTGGGAATCATTGAAATGGAGGAAAATGTTAGGGATTTTATGAATGAAATATTACCGTATGATGGATCCATATGTAACAGGTTGAATCTCTAGTTAGGTAAAATCTCGAACCATCGGTTAGATCTGTGAAGCAAAATAAATATTTATGTACTGAGGAGTTGTACAACTCGGAATCTGGTAGCCATAGTCAACATATAATTTCCTGAGATAATGACTACATATATGATGTTAGTATCAGAATAAATCGTTGTAGAATGATAATAAGGCTGGGGGAAGACAATGTTGAAACGTTTGCTGTAAGGGCAGTAGACGCAGTCTCTCCATCGTAGTCACCGGAAGAGGGAAACCGCCGACCTGAAGATGGGTGTTGGTAAGGCCATCGTCGTAGGTGCACTGTGGGAAGAAGAAGCTCGGAGGTGGATACCGTAATCGGGGACCCGCGGGACAAAGAAGCTCAGAGATGGATACCGTAATCATGTAGCCGCGGGAGGAAGAAGCTGGGAGAACGATCGAAGGTGCGCTACGAAACAATGAAGCTCAGAGATGAACACCATAATCGGGGAGCCACGGGAGGAAGAATTTGGGAGGATGAAACCCTAATGGAGGACCCACATGAGAAAGTTGTTCGCTGGAGGAAACATTTTCAGGGATAACCGTGTTGGGCATCATGGTATCCTAGAGGATATGAGAGGAATTTCAGTGAAACGTGGATGGGGAAATGGTAATTTGAGAATGGAAATGGGGGACGTGGAATGCTAGCAGAGTGACACCTAAGCCTGGTTGTACCCAGGTTTAGTAAATATAGTGGATTTAGTTTAGTGATTCATATTTTCTTTTGGATTTGTATGAAGCAGTCTCATGTCAAACTGATGCATGATGTGACATGCATGAATCAAAAAGTGTGTTCAAGTTTAAAATGTTATTTTAGTAAAGAAACAAAACTAACATACTAAAAAATGATCAAATGCATTAAGATTGTTTTGAACTTTTAGAAAACTATTTACATGTATTTTTTATGTGTAGGAAATAAACCACACATCAATTTTATGCATGGTGTGAGTGGTATGACTGAAATGGTATCTTATAATTTAAAGTTGACATTATTTTAGTAAAAATACACAACTGAAATACTGAAAATAGAGCAATAACATTCTTATTGTTTTGATAATTTAGAAGAATAATCAATGAGTCTACTGCAACATTCAAGAATCAACCCCACCTCAATATAATGCACAATGTGACTAGTATTAATCCAAATGTTCCTTTTTATTTAAAACTAACCTTAATTTACATAAAAAAGAAAAATTTGCATAATGAAAACAAAGGAAAAAATTTGAAATGTTTTTGATAATTTAGGAAAATGATACATGAATCTTTTTTGTCGTGTAAGAATCAATTAAAACTCAATATGACATAGGGCGTGACTAGTATGACTAAAAGTGTATGTTATCAGTTTAAAATTTAAATTTTAGTACAAAATATTTCACTCACTAAAAACCATGAAAACACTTTTTGATTGTCTTAATTAATAAGGAAAGTGATTATTATGTCATTTATGATGTGTATAATGTATTATCATATCAAATTGACACACTATGTGACCGATATGACTCAAAAAAATATATGTTTGAAATGATATTTTAGTAAAAAAACACTACTAACACTCTAAAAACTGAAGAAACACATTTATATTTCTTTGATACCTTATAAAAATTATCCATGGGTCATTTGTGACATATAATATTCAACCAAAGATATATTTCATGAATGGTGTAAACGGTATAAATCCAAATGTGTTTTTATTTAAAATTGATATTAATTTAAGTAAAATGAACAAGTGTCATACTAAAAATAAAGAAAACACATTCAGATTGATTCTATAATTTAATAAATTGATATATGTGTCATTTTTGGTGTTTAGAAATCAAGTGCACCCCATTCTGATGCATGGTGAGACCAGTATGATAAAAAGTGTCCTTTATCAGTTTAAAATTGACATTTTAGCTCAAAACATTTCACTCACTAAAAACCAAGAAAACACTCTCTTACTATCTTCCTAATTTAGAATAGAAATTTGTAAGTCTTTTGTGACATGTATAAAGTATTATCACATGAAACCACTGCACAATGTGACCAGTAGGACTCAAAATGGGTGTTTCTAGTTTGAAATGAAATTATAGTTTAAGAAACCCAACATTCATACTAAAAATCGAGAAAACACATTTAGATTGTTTTGATACTTTAGAGAAATGATCTGCGGGTCATTTGTGACATGTAAGATTCAACCACACCTCAATCCAATAAATGATGTCATTAGAATAAAACCAACTATGTCATTTAAATTTGATATTAATTTTATTAACAAAACAAGGGACATACTCAAAACCATGAAAACCCTTTCTGATTATTTTGATATTTTTGGAAAATGATCCATAACTCATTTGTGACGTGTTTGAATAAATCACACCTGAGTATGATGAATGATGATACTATTATAACTCCAAATGTTTCTTTTTTTATTAAACATTGATATTTTATTAATGTATTATTTCATATTAATGTATTATTTATTTCGTTAAAGTTTTACTTATATAATATTTGTTTTTATATATAGGTGGAACTGTTTTCTTGAGATGGAATGATTTGTTTAATAACTACTACCATTGATAGAAATTTTTTAAGAGGGGACCAAAAATGTAAAAGGATGAAACATTAAGGTTTTTTAACTATTTGTTGGAAAATTGTAAATTTAACAATATAATTTTTTTTGAAATGTATATAACATTATTTTCTATACCCTTATGTGTTATACTCTGTTCTTGTGTGAACTTCTTTGTTCTCGTGTGCATTTTGTAGGCCGTGCATGTGTTTTCTGTACAGGTTCTCGTGGGTGTGCTATTATATAAAAATAACATCACATGAATCAAGGCCTTTATCATAACTCTTTAATGCTCTGAAAATTCCCCCATTATCAATTCTATTTATATCACTGATAAAGTCCAAATTTATCAGCACTATTTTGAGCGTTGATAAATGCCCCCCTTTATTAGTGCTAATTAAAGCACTGATAAAGTGGTACATTATAAATATTAATAATATCACTAATAAAAAGTGTCCTTATCCATGATAAAATAGAGATAATAGTGGGGGGGGGGGGCTTTATCAGTTCTTTTTAAGGAGGATAAAGGACACCCTTTATCAGTACTTATTTAGAACTGTTAAAGGGGACCCCCTTTATCATTGCCGAGATTAATCTCCCTTTTCAAGCATCATTAAAAGTGATTTCTAGTGCTTTTAAAAGCACTACTTGTTGTAGGGTATATAAAATTTTAATTTTTTGTGGGCTGGAAATTTTCATGTATCCCTTTGATACCAATTATTGATAGTGGAGAATTCAATGGAATCCAGTGGGATACAGATTGAAAATATTTCACCAAATATTAACATTACTACATTATCTCTGAAAAATTTTCCTTTTGTCATCCATTTTTCATTTTCTATCACTTGATGAAGAATTTGAATTTGAGATCCACTAGATCATCCACATGAGCTTCAAAAATCACATAGAGCATCAATCATCGAATTCCTGGTGCTAGCGCAGTAATCCGACGTTGCCTTATACATCCATAAAATCCCCACATCGACATTCTTGAAATGCGAGATAGAGATATTAATCTAGTAACCTATAACAAGAAATAATATCTCAATAAAGACAGAGATGGGTGGAAATCTATCCAGAACTCTCTTTTAATAGTCTTCATGAGAGACCCTCTGCCATCCTGTATAAAATAACTCATGAGATTACCTGGAAAATGCTCCCTAGCCTCTGAATATTGATATAAACTACAAATGATATACTATAAAAGAATCGAGCTCCTATGTGGGTCTACACCTAGAGATCCTCTGTGAGGATGCACCTAGCGATCCTTTGTGATCTTACATCATGTGATCCTCTATTTTTCGGCACCTAATAATCATATGTGGGTCTGCAGATAGAGATTATCTGTGGGACTGCACCTAGTGATCCTCTCTGGGTCTACACCTAGCGATCCTCCATGGGAATACACCTAGTGATCCTCTGTGGGACTGTACCTAGAGATCCTACATGGGTCTGCAACTAGGTATCCTTTGTGGGTCCTTACTTAGAGATCCTCTAGGGGTCATCACCTAATGACCATGTTTGGTCTAGAAGTAAAACCCTCTCGATAGAATATGATGACCCATCTTTATGACTAATCATATTTATTTTTAATTTTTATGTTATGTACCTGGTTTGAGATGAGTATTTACTTGTGCTTGGTGATTACTATCATGCTTTGTGGTTTTTACATTTTTTAATTCAGAGAGACCTTTAGGGGACTAAAGGTCTGTATTGGGTATTATTATAATCACCCCTGTATGGGCTTCACCCGCACACTGTTATGTCTTGTGCAGATGAAAAGAAGCATTTTATGAGACATGGGAGCATGGACTCTAAGGTTTACAAAGGTGACCATTTTGCATGGGGATCCAAAAATACCAAATGTACCTTCACATCAGGTAGGATCCATGGCGGACGATCTGAGGAGCTATTTTTTTCTTTTTTTTCTGTATTTTCTTTCCAGTTAGGCTTCAATATCGTACCCTTTTCTTTTAGTACCTACATATACACTCTGTGGTGATTTGTATTTGTGGTTTTAAATTTCATCTTCTATAGTGTTTTACTTTTGTTATGCGTGTACTATATGTGTGTGCACATGTTTTGAGGAAATGCCTTCACATTTTATGGATAAGCCTTTCTGGTGTTAGTCGCCAAACCCTAGCCTATGTAAGGCGGGCTTGGGGTTGTCACGAAATGGGCCCCGGGGAATGTGGAATAAAGAAGTTGAGATATATTTGTTTATAAATGAATCGGAAACATACCAATTTGAATAATAAAAACAAATAACATTATGATGTGACCGGTATGACTTGAAGTGTCTATTTTATTTAAAATTGTAAGTATTTTTTTTTGTAAAAAGAACATGTGCCATATTGAAAACTGAGCAAACACATTTCTATTTTTTGTTACTTTAGTACAAAAATCCATAATTCATTTTGTATCTGGATAAATAAACTACATTTAAATACTACACATTGTGTGACCTTTATGACTGCAAGATTGTATTTTTATTATAAATTAACAATACATTTATCAAAATGAAAAGGTTACATACTAAAAACTATGAAAATTCATTCAGATTGTTTTTATACTTTAAGAAAATTATCCATCAGTTATGTGTGTTGTTTAGGAATCATTAACACCTCAATCCGACAAACGGTGTGACCGATAGGACTAAAAGTGTCTTTTATCTGTTTAAAATTGACATTTTAGCTCAAAACGTGTCACTCACTAAAAACCATGAAAAATCACTCTAATTGTATTCATAATTTAGTACAATGATTCATATTTTCACTTGTATTATATGAAGAAGTATCATGTAAAACTAACGCATGATGCGACAGGCATGAATAAAAATGCGTGTTCTAGTTTTAAATATTCTTTTAGAAAAGAAAAACAAAACTGACATACTAAAAAATGATCAAATGCATTTAGATGGTTTTGTACTTTTAGAAAATTATTTATATGTATTTTTTATGTGTAGAAAATAAACCACACCTCAATCTGATGCATGGTGTTAGCGGTTTTACTCAAAGGGTATCTTTTTATTTAAAGTTGACATTATTTTAGTAAAATACACAAATGAAATACAAAAAAGAGAGAAAAAACATTCTTATTGTTTTGATAATTTTGGAAAATAATCTATGAGTCAACTACAACATTTATGAATCAACCCCACCTCAATATAATGCACAATGTGACTTGTATTAATCCAAATGTGCCTTTTTATTTTAAATTGACAATAATTGATGTAAAAAAGAACAATTGGCATAATGAAAACTGAGCAAACATATTTTTTTGATACACTAGGAAAATGATACATTAATCATTTTTTACATGTAATAATCAATTGAAACTAAATCTGAAACATTTTGTTACTGGTATGACTAAAATTGTATGTTATCAGTTTAAAAATAAATTTTAGCACAAAACATTTCACTCACTAAAAACCATGAAAGCACTTTCTAATTGTCTTAATTATTTAGGAAAGTTATTCATAAGTAATTTATGATGTGTATAAAGTATTATGATATCAAATCGACACATGATGTGACCGGTATGACTCAAAATATTTTCTATTTGAAATGATATTTTAGTAAAAAAAACACAATTATCACACTGAGAACTAAAGAAACATATTTAGATTATTTTTATGCCTTAGATAAATGATCCATGGCTAATTTGTGACATATAAGATTCAACCAAACCTATATCTGATGAAAGTTGTAACCATTATAAATTAAAATGTGTTTTTACATACAATTGACATATATTTAAGTAAAACGAACAAGTGAAATAAAGAAAACAGAGAAAAAACATTCAGATTGATTTTATAATTTAATAAAATGATATATGTTCCATTTTTTATGTATAGAAATCAAATGCACCCCAATCTGATGCAGGGTGTGACTAGTATGAAAAAAAGTGTCCGTTCTCAGTTTATAATTGACATGTTAGCTCAAAACATTTCACTCACTAAAAACCAAGAAAACGCTCTCTTACTGTCTTCGTAATTTAGAATAGAAATGTTTAAGTCCTTTTGTGACATGTAAGAAGTATTATCACATCAAACCACTGCACAATGCAACCAGTATGACTCAAAATGGGTGTTTGTAGTTTGAAATGAAATTATAGTTAAAAACCCATAATTCATAATAAAAACCGAGAAAACCCATTTAGATTGTTTTGATATATTAGGGAAACGATCCACGAGTCATTTGTGACATGTAGGATTCAACCCCACCTCAATCCAACGAACTATGTAATTAGTATAAATCAAAATATGTCATATAAATTTAATATTAATTTTGAAAACTAGTTGACATAATCAAAACCATGAAAACCCATTCTGATTATTTTGTTATTTTAGGGAAATGATCCATAACTCATTTGTGACGGGTAGGAATAAACCACACCTGAGTACGATGAATGACGTGACTGATATAACCCCAAATGTGTCTTTTTAATTAAAAATTTGCATTTAATTATTGTATTATTTCATATTAATGTTTAGTTTATTTCATTATAGTATTACCTATATAATATATTTTTTATATATAAGTGGAACCGTTTTCTTGATTTGGGATGATTTGTTTGGTAACTAATACCATGGGTGGACATTTTTTAAGAGGGGACCACAAATGTCAAAGGACGAAACATTTATTTTTTTATCTATTTCTAGGAAAATTGTAAATTTAACAATATAAATCATTTTTTGAAATGTATATAGCAGTATTTTCCAAACCCTTATGTCTTATTCTTTGTTCTTGTGTGCACTGATTTGTTCTCGTATGCATTGTTCAGGTCGTGCATGTGTTTTCTATACCGATACTGTTGGGTGTGTTGTTATATAAAAAGAGCATCACATGCTGCAAGAAATTTATCATCAATATTTAAAGCACTGAAAAATGCCCCCTTTATCAATGCTATTTAGAGCATTTATAAAGTCCAAATTTATCAGCACTATTTTGAGTGTTGATAAAGGCCCCCCTTTATTAGTGCAATCTAAAGCACTAATAATGTGGTACTTTATCAACATTAATAATAGCACTGATAAAAAGTGTCCTTATCCATGATAAAAGAGAGAAAATAGTTGGGGGGCTTTATCAATGCTTTTTAAGGTGGATAAAGTACACCCTTTATCAGTACTTGTTTAGCACTGTTAAAGGGGACCCCCTTTATCATTTCCAAGATTAATCTCCCTTTTCAAGCATCGTTAAAAGTGATTTCTAGTGCTTTTAAAAGCACTATTTATTGTAGTGTATATAAAATTTTAATTTTTTATGGGCTCGAAATTTTCTTGTATCCCATAGATATCAATTACTGGTAGTGGAGAATTCAATGGAATCTAGTGGGATACGGATTTAAAATATTTCACCAACTATTAACATCGCTACATTATCTCTGAAAAATTTTCTTTTTTGTCATCCAATTTTCATTGTCTATCACTTGATGAAGAATTTGAATTTGAGTTCCATTAGAACATCCACATGAGCTTCAAAAATCACCTGGAGCATCAGTCATCGAATTCCTGGTGCTAGCGTAGTGATCCGAAGTTTCCTTATACGTCCATAAAATCACCACATCGACATTCTTGAAATGCGAGATGGAGATATTAATCTGGTAACCTATAACAAGATATAATATCTCTATAAAGATAGATATGGGTAGAAATCTATCCATAACTCTCTTTTAATAGTCTTCATGAGAGACCATCTGTCATCCTATATAAAATTACTCATGAGATTACCTGGAAAATGCTCCCTAGCCTCTGAATATTGATATAAACTACAAATGATATACTATAAAATATTTCAGTGTGTCTCAAATTTAATTTATATAATTATAAATTGTAATAAATATATTAAGTGAAAAAGAGAAAAATTAACTCGACTCATAATTCCTACAAATATTAAACAACCTTGAAATTAAAATAATATCCATTCATATAATATTTTCTACCTATTTTCATTAATTATTTTAAATAAATTTTATAAATAAATTTATTACATAGTATTATAAACTTCAATAATAGGAATTTATTAATTTTTTGGTGATCATATATCCTCAGACATATCCCAGACCCCGTAGTGGGCTCATAATGTCCTAAACTCCTATTCACCAGAATATGGAAGGCTTTTGAATATACTATTTTACATAACCATATAGGAAATTATATTTATAGTTGTGAATACTAATCATTGACAATGAGTGGAGTCCTGCAGTCCATAAAGTACCCTAGAGAGATATCAAGTAGTCATATCCAATAAAAATCTTCTTATGAACACACACCTTATAAAATAATCTTTTTGTCTTCCTATATCTCTTAATGCCAGATGCACAATAGTTTCATCATCCTTTATTTCTTTATTTTTTGATGATCTAACTAGAAACAGTTTCATTGGACTAAAATGGAAATGAATTTATAAATACACAACCATATTAATCAACCAATGATGATACAACACTTCCTCAATTCAGAATTGAAAACTTCAGGCTTGAACATTCATCCAAAGTCCTACCACTAATAACTCACTCGGCACAAGCTACCCAGCCACAAAATTATTGTCATGTTTATTTATTTTCATCAATGTACAAGATCAAATGGGAATCATTGATAATGATCACAATTTTTGAGACCAATACACATTTTACTAGAAATCAACAACCATTGAGACCCAAATATAGTGATTTTTATATTGGAAGTTTTGTCCTCAAGATCTCACCTACCAGAAATAGGCATGTGATAACATCATGAGAAGAAGTCTCAAAGTATATGATCCCCCAACACCTGATAGTCATACATCAACGATGAGTTATCAATATGCTATATCTATACCATAATACATATGTTTAAGATTATTGTCACAGTATCTTGAGGTTCTCTTTATCATTAGAGAATTAGTATAACCTTTTGATTCAGGAACTCATCTGTTGATATTATTATATAAATGATGGACACATAAATATATACACAATAATTTAAATTGGACAACATGAATAATTCAATGTACACATGGTATGATAATGAAATGTACTAATAATGATGGGTATATGGTTCTTAATTTTACAATGGATGTTCCCTTCATGCTCAATAGATGATTTCTGATGTGCGGTAAAACCTTAATAAAGCCCGATCACTATCATGAAAATCTAGAGGCCAATAAAGATGGTACACATAATATTTTTTACAACTATGTAAAATGATCATTGTATTATAAATCAGATTATTTCTCTATGTCATCTCATGAAAATAGATCATCCCAACCAAGGAATACTCTATGTACTCTTCCCAGCACAAGCGACATCTAAATAACTGCCCAGATAAATCCTCAAAGGGATCCATCTTAATATATTCATGATAGATATTTCTATAGGAAAAGTAAACTAGATGAAAATTCTTTTTTCTGGATCAACTAAAATCATGAATGAAAGTCCAAATAATGTCATCATGAACCTAGATATCTTTCTCAATCTATATGTCTATCTATGGATGAAATTCTATCATCGATTTTATCTAGGAACCCCTTGACTAGATAAATCCTTTCCAAAACTGGGATGTGAACCTCTGGTGCCTTTACGAAAAAACATCAGAGGAAACCCCATGAGGTCTCACAATCTACTAGACATAAAATTCCACATCCTTTTCCACCTGCATCGTCTCCATGATAGTTAATAAATGTTATGATATTGTGAGTTAGTAAATTATCATCACATCACAACCTACATACTAAGAATTAATTGAAGTGATAAAACCCCTAAAAATTTCATCCCATTTTTTTAGAATAATTTGTAATGTTTTAAGAAAACCAGTTGTTCTCTGTTGTTCCACAATAAATCTATATGAAGAAGGTCACTACCATACAAAATATTTAATCAACCACCTCATTCTCAGCCACTAATATTGATGTCTCAATTCGTGATACATCTTGGTATTTCTTGGGCTATGGACCAACAGAAATAGTATACACTATAATTTAAATACTTCCTCAAGGAACAGAGAACAAAGAACCTAATATTGATGAATAAATCACTACTTGGAGACTGAAAATAACCACACGAGGTCCCCCAATATAATGGTTTTCACTAACGCATTAGCATTTGGGGTTTGTTACTTGCTCAAGCTGAAATCACTCATCAAAAGATGAGTCAAAATTCTCCATATTCAGGAACACCAATCCATAATGAACATTAAATTTTGAGCTCATCTTACAAATAAACTCATCAATGTCAACTCCTTAACCAATTCCTTCACATCATTTGTCTGTGATTTTTTGTTAAATGAATCAAAAACCACTTACCTCTCCCATGAATGAATGAAATATCAAAATAAAAATTCATAAGGTACTTCAACCCACATCTCTATCACAAATTTTTATCCCTTTTTTATAAAAATAAATTTCATGATTTTTTTATTTTAATATCCTATAAAATTCTTCCTAAAGGGATATTGATGCCACATTTTGAGTGTATTGATAACAACTGCCAACTCAGGAACATGTGTAGGGAAATTATTCTATTGATGGAATAACATTCATGATTCATAGGCTAGCAATGAATTCCCCAGAATTAAGACACATCTTAAACCTGTTCCAAAAGAATCACAGAAAATATCATATCCCACAACCTATTCTGGAAGAATAAAAACTACTACAAAATTCATAATCACATTCAACAACTAAAAATATCTCTAAAACTTTTTATTCCATTCTATCAAATAACTATTTTGGGTTAAATACGACATCAAATATGAAATCATGGTGATATCTTAAAAAACCAGCTATATAAACAATCCATACCCAAGCTACCTTTAATACCAAACAGATTTCTAAGGCGATCCAATGACATAAATACCTGTAGAATTTCTGTATCCATTGAAAAACCCCACTCATATATCATATGTCCCCGAGATATCATATCCTAGATCCAAAACTGGCATTTGGGAAGATTATTGTAGAAAATTACTTATTGTTTGGTTTGAATAATGATAGTCAAATAGTGTTCACTCTCCAACTCTTTCTTGGATTAAACCATAATATCACCCATGACCACAACTAAAAATGATTCCAAGAATTGATTATAAATTTTGTTTATAAATTCCGTAAATACCACATTAGTGTTAGTGCGATAGAATGACATAACCAAGAAACAAAAAATTCTCAAATCAACTCCAAAATGTAGCCTTATATATATCCTCATATTGAACTATAAATTGGTGGTACCATGACCAGATGTTAATCTTTTAAAACTAAATAGCCCATCTAAAATGATCAAATATATCATAAATCCTAGGGAAATGATATTTATTCTTAGATATCACCCATTTCATCCTTTCTATGTGATGGCGTCTGGCTTAACAGTGGAGAAAGGAAATTCGGTTTGTTGGGAAGATTACGACGATCCTTTATAGCGCCATGGCATCATTTATTGTCTCGATTTTCAGCGGAGCAAGGCCACGGGTTTGTGGGAGAGGATGGGTTACCCCGACTTCTTAGCGGCGGCGCTTCTTGTAGGGTTTCGTTTGTTTTTCTGGTTTCATCAATGAATGTTTTGGATGTAGTCATTTGTATCTTCTGATTTGATCTCTGGCCTTCGGGCATTTAATAGGTTATCTTCCTCTGGGCTTTCGGGCTGCTGTAGTTTTTATTTTGGGTTAATCCCTTGGCCCCATGGGCATGTAATGGGTTTTCCCTTACCCATATTAAAAGGGTTTTATGTTGCCTTTTTATTCTTTTTTAATGAAGGGGCTTGACCCCAACTCTTATGGTATAGTTCCTCAAGATAAGCATTTAGTTACACCAAGATAGATATTTCCAAATAATGAGAATAGAAATGACCTTCATACCAGGTTGATAATCAAAATAAAACATGAACAATATAGGTGGTTGTAAACCATAAAAATCCTCAAAGAGAACCTCAGGATATGAACCCACCACTGTAGGTAGATAACATCAAAATAAATTGAGAACTACATTAAGAAAAATCTCTTATAACTGGCATGATATTATTACATCATAACGAACAATATGACCAACCATTCTAGATCTAAAATACCACTTACCTTGTAACACATTACTGACCACATCAGTGGATAAGAACTAAACTCATCAATGATAATTGTATATTTAGAAATTAATGGTAATAATCCAATACTTTCCAATAATCCCATTAATTATGTAACGACTGAGGTCTATAAGGTCTCACACCACTTTAATGTTGGCTATCATCACCCACCCCATAAGAGAATTGAATCTGTATTCTGAACACTTTATAAATGGTGTTGGAAGAAAAAAATGGTATAATACCAAAAACAATCCTAATATATCAAATAAAATTGACGATATAAAATAATATGTAACACCTGTACCAAACATAATAATCGCCATATAATTAGAAATAAACATTGTTCCTCTAACACTAGTTGTGACAGCTTCAGATTCCTCTAATGCATTTTCTTTATTATAAATTAATCTAGTATTAGTCATTTGATCACCCCACTTAACCAAAGGACATGACCAAACTCCATTTGAATAATCAAAAAATCCAAGGATCCCATTGGGAATGTGGATCCAAATATACATCATAGGGAAAATTTGTCACAAAAAGGATTCAGATGTCCATTTTTTACACTAAGATTTTAAGTTAGTAAAGCCATTGGAAAATTCTACTTAGTATGACTATTAAACTCACATTGTTTAAAAAAATATGATAATATCCATATGATGCCCCAAAAAATAGTCCTGAAGAACACCAGCCGCATTTGTTCTTTCATTTATAGATTGAAGGTACCCCATGACTAATAACTGTACCAATATGAGCTCCACCTAAACATTTATTCCTATATATGTTTTAATCATCCAAAGATGAATTGTTTACTACCTCTACGATGATTAGTAGGAACATTATAATCAATATCAAATTAATATCTGAACTCCATCTCAACTCAAACCTTTTAGCCTTTAGGTACCCAGTAGTAGAAATCTCAAGTGATAGACACAACTCCTCAGTAAATTGGATAGAATACTACATAATGGTATGCTACCCATTATTCAAGGTAAACAAATACTTAGGTCATAGAAACATGAAATTTCTCAAGAAAAACTAGTGATTTAATAATTTCTTAAAATAATTATTGGTAACTTCATCTGGCAATATAGATTTTATGATGGAGTCCCAACATCTTCTTCATACCCCATCAATAATATATTTCAAAAAACCCACATTAGACTCCTTAGGGGACATTATAAAGTAATAGATCATCTCAATAAACTCATTATAATCTTATGGTATATTATCACTTTTAAATAAAGGTGGATGATGCTTTTTAAATTTTTAGTTGTGATCTACTACTCATCGTTGGTTCTCGAAAACTGCATGACCTAGAGACTAAATATTTTAGATTACTAATTCTACCAAAAAAGGGTCCATTAAATCTTTTTTTGGCAAAACCTTCCTTGTATATTCCTATATAATATTATGATGATACCTTCTATGAGGCATTTCTATAAAATCAAAATACAAAAAACAATCAGTTAGGAGATGATTCCAAAATTGTAGGAGAAACAATATGTATTAATATGAAACATTTTTATGGTTATAGATTTAATAGAATTAATAAGTCTTAAAAGAAATAAGAAACTATAAGAAAAAAACATTTCCATTTAAATAAAAATCTCATACATTTTATTTAAATGAATGTAAAAATTATGTCTAATGCCTAGTAAAGCATCCCAAAAAGCAATAGTAACTCATGTTCAGACACATAACTGAGACGTACTTGCACCCTACTACACTTATTACCAAAATTATGACAGTCCTAATTCCCATATATCCACTACATAGAACCATACTAAATAATTGTTAAAACACAGCAGGCTGATCATCCCTTTGACACCAAATTGTAACAAACTATCCTTAGTCAACTATGTAAATCATAGAATCCAACCCATATTGGTGATGTGAAATAAAGACAATATAAACAAGTCTTCCATATATACAAAACTATAAATAAAAGCATAGTAAAACATGGAATAAAATGATACAACCAGATCAATACAAACTAATACAAATATGATGAACCAGAATGTATGGAATATAAAACACCAGGGAGTCTTCAAGTGACCAACCTTCACCTCAAAACCATCCTTTATCAATGGTAGTGACAAAAATATAAATAAATAGACTAAAAAATTCCCTCCCAATTACCTTTATCCTAAAATAAAACATTTAAAAAACTCTTAGGTAAAAGTAGAGGTTGAGAACAAATTTCAATAGGATACCACCACGAGACTTTACAAGGACTAATAAAAATAATGGAGTACTTTTATCTTTTAAAATAGATTTTTTTTAAATTTTTTTCTCATAAATCCAAACCTACATGTAATTCATTTTTCTATTGTTTTTATAAAATCGGTTTGTTTTTATAAATCCTAAAATATGAAAAGTAAAAGTGAAAAAATAATAAATCATTTCCATACACCATATCGAAAGTAAGTAAACACATATCCATAAAATAAGAATCATGAAAATCCATGTGTTACATCATCATATAACAACATGTGAGATAAAATCCATGACATAATCCACCATGTGATAAATAAACCATAAATAATAATCACTACATATTCTGGTCGATCGTACCAAAATATGTACTATGCCGAAAATACTACTAAAAGTGGAATATGTTGGTAAAATCAAATATCTAGTCCTACCACAAACCATCGATATAACAAAACTTACCCATAGTGGTTCCACTCACATTGGGGTCACCTATGTCCCATTCCCATTGCACCTACTATTCTCAATGTTCCATCTTTTTAAAAATCCAATTCAAAAACCATCCCCATAATTTATGAAACATTTTCAAATCCATGGAATCCACTTCGATGATTCAAATCACATTAAAAAAACTATTTAAGAATTTAATAAAATAGTTAGTGTTTAAAAAAACTCCCATTTGTGATAAAAACCCTTAAAAATTTATTATTCAATGAATTCCCTTGAATCAAAAAATCAATTCAATTTTATGATCACCCAAAGAACTATAAAATAAAAAATATAAATTGATATAAATAACCCATTTTATAAAAAAACAGTCATCATGAACTTTGGAACCATATGTGCCTTTGATAATGGATATTTGAAAACCATTGATCGACATTTGTAAGATAAGGCGTGATTAGAAACTAAAAAATATCAATAAAAATACCAATAAAACACAAATTGAAACAAAAAATTATTCCATTATAGAATATTAAACCAAGGGCAATATTAAAAAAAATTATTGTTACATGGAGAAATAAAAAAACCATGATGATAATCAATCTCTGTATGAATGATTTAGAAGGAGTAGAAATCACAAAAATCCTCAAAAATAACCTAGTTGTTCGATATGATGGGTTGTGGACTGAATGAAACAAAATTCATGAATGGATCACTCATTAAACCATTGCTATCATAGATTACACATCATGTAATCCTATACCCAACATTTATTCCCACAAATGAAAAAGAATTCAAAAAACATGTACCATTCGATTAAAAAAATACATCGACCATTAAATGAGGTGAACCTAATTCTTGTTGTGTAAATCATTTAGACCCTACACAAGGCTCACTAAATTTTTTTAGTTACCATTACATGGCGTACAATCCCATAAACAACATGTAAATTCCTATTAGACAGTTCTTCCCTAGATTTTGTATAAATAGTCAATAAAAAATAAAACCAAAAAAAATGAAAAAATCATACCTAATTGAAGATAATGGGGTGTTATCGGGTGTATTTTTAAATATTCTAGAAATATATAAATCCTATCATGTACAATAAGTACATCATAAATTTAAAGATTACCCATTTAAATTATATAATGTTGATGCTTAGCTTTCATAAGAGTCTTCTTTAGAAGAACTAATAGGGGTTGATCTAAACTTTAAAATAAAATCAAGTCTCCCATATAAATGTAGGGAATTCTACATCATCATCATGAATCATATTTTCCTCCTCTTGGGAATAATTTTTTTTTGGAATTTCAGTCCTCGTAAAGGATTATATCAAAATCAATCACACCTACAATAATAGATTTCTTAAATAAAATGCACTTATGTTTCATAATGGGAACTAACTTACATATCCTTGTTGTAGTGAGTCTGCCACTAAGATCATTGACATAAAACTCCAATCAAATGGTTTTAGGGAAATATATAATTTTCTTGGAAAATATGATATATGTTTAATATCATCAATATATAGAGTCAAATTAATCATTCTTTGAGTTTTATAATATGATTAATGTACTTTCAACCATATATTTTGGAACATCAGATTCATATATAGTGATCTGACAATATTGGAATACCCCACTCAAACTCTATTGTAGTAGGTTCCCTCAATTCTTGGGATATTTATTAAAATAATGACCCATATAATAGATTTTTATGTAGCTGAAAAGGGTGTATTCTTGCCATACATTACACTAATAAGAAAGATGAATATTATCTATAAAATTGTTACAAACTTTGATGTACTTCATGTATTTACTTGTATATTTCCATAAATAATTTCTAAATGATAGAAAATGACTAATTCATTTCTTTTTCAATGATGTGTTCACTTTTTCATAGTTCCTAGTTGAGTTCATCCTCTGTTTATTTACCATGATGATATATGATCTATGAAATTCATTCTCATTATTAATAAAAGTCAATATTATATCATTATATAATGAATATTCTTGAGGTATCCATTCCCTATGGATATTTTACACAAGACCATGATATAATGATTCAATATTTCTATCAAAGTTATATATGTAGTCTGAATCATGGCTCGTTAATCTCGTGAATCTAGCCTCTAACTATACCACACTTACTTCTTTATTATTCACTAATTTAGGAATATTTCCTTATTTTAATCTTGATATTCATAATGGATGTATCTCCAAAATAAGGTCATACGAAATGATATCTATTTTATGATTTATATATCTTAAGCCACATTACTGTTTTGGATCAATTACCACCACTGATTGGAAAATAGTTTCAAATAATACATTGTTTGAATATATTTTCAACATTAAATACATCCCAAATAGATTCATGTCTCATTTAGACATAATAATGCGTTTAAATACCAATAGACTAGTTGTTTCATGAAAAATGGAGTCTTCTATCAGAGGAGGAGATCCAGTATAGGATAATCATGCTTTGGAACAACATGTTTATCCATCCGAGGAAGGTTATTCACGATAAAATATGTAAGAGGCCCTAATATAGCCATGAAATTTAATGTTATAATTCAATATATATATAATTTATCAGTATGAAAATCTCTAACTTAGGTATTGGGGTTCATTCCCCTTTATTAGTAATTTCCTTACCAAAAAAATAGAGCAAACATAATTATCTCATAATCATCATGAATATTGAGCCATAAAATAAAATACCTTGTAATAAATCACATAATCAGAGAAAATAAATGATTATTATAATTATAATGATAGATATGTTTATTTTAAATTACGTTCCTAAGGTTTTTAATATAATTCCTATGATACCAACTATTAAAACACCAAATCCACTAACCCAATGATGGTGTAAACATTTATACAATAGTATTGATACAAGAAATCTCACATAATAGGATTGATCAGTTTAAATGTATTGAAAAACTATATACATTCATGATTCCCATATTATATAAGAAATATAAAATACATAAAATAATAATCATTCATTATTACTCGATATTAATCATAATTACATTCTTCGTATCCTATGAAAATAAAAAAAATTAAAAGGGTGACCTCCTATTCTCAATAAGGGTTATATACAATAAAAATTGTCCTGAGTAAATAAGACATAATGAATATTCCATGGTATATAACTATAAAAAAATGAAATTTAATCAATAAAACTGTCTCAAAAATTATAAATGGATAATATTAGATAATAAAGCTGATGGAAAATACAAACATTCATTATTAAGGAAGTAAATTCTTAATTTGGATGTCATAATCTTAGAAGCCATGATATCTATACCATCAAGGCCAATTGAAAATATATTGCAATATATTGGAGAGAATACACAAGAGACCCATTTAAATTAGACAAATAATTTATATCATAAATCCTTTCAATTAATATAGTGCCCATATAATTCTAGGTCACACTTATTAGTGTATTTCAAATTAATTCTTCATGTATTAAATGAAAAAAACAATTTCATGAAAATATACATTATTAAAAAATATCTGTATCATATAAATAATATTTAATATAAATATATCTAAAACCATGGAAATAAAATTAAATGTAAAATAAATTATATTGAAATGATTTATAGTTTTTTAAATAGTAATATTTCAAAATTATTTATTGTGTGTATTTCAGAGAAATTTAGCGTGCAATGATAACATGATTGTGATTGCTTCAACAAATAGTTAATTTAGACAAAATCCATAACACCCCAAAAATTAGAAAATAAAAACATTTTATTTGATAGTGTTTTCTAAAAAAAATAACGATTTTGATTGAACTGTAAGAAACAATGAGTTTTGTTGATATCATGTGTCACACACAAGACCAATTTTTATCAAAGAACAAATGTCTATAACATTATTATTTGATCTGTCAAATATCCATTAAAATGGAGGGTATAAAAATTATTATATATATTATGAAAATGTATGATTTATCCATTTAATTATTTATTTGTGCATTATGGATTAAATGAGAATCATTTAAATAAATTTTTTTTTTCTGAAAAAAATATATGTTTTCAAAAAATTGCTTTAATCACGCTTTGCTAAAAAATTTAGAAGTATTTTTATAAAAATTGAAAAATTATTTTTGAAAAAATAAACTTCATTTTTTATATTATAATACAAAAATTATCTTTCGGATTTATTTTGTGATTTTTATAGATATTTAAATTTTTTATTATTAGTGAAACAATATTGACTTTTAATTGAAAACAAGTTTTTCATTGAGATTAATTATAATGATAAATTATATTTTAAATTGGTTTTGAAATAAAATTATGTAAATTTTAAATCAATAAAACTAATTTATATCATTATATTTATTTTCATAAGAAATTTATATATAAAGATGTTGAAAACTTTTTAACACTTTCACTAAAAATCATAATTACTTGTTGCATTTGAATGATTAATTTAACATTAAAATTTAAAATATCTAAGAATTTATTTTCTAAACATTGATTAAATGTTTTGGAATAATAATAATTTTTTATTTAATATAAGTTAAACTTTATTTTTTCACAAAATTAAATGAGAATTCAGTAAATATTAATTATCACTATTTATGAAAATATTGGTTTACCATGGGGTTATACTAAAAAGATAGATGTAAATTTCCCTATAATCTTATTATAAAAACTAGATTATAGACATATTTAGGCTGTTACACCTCTAAGGTAAAATAATGGTCTATTTTGGATACTTTGTTTATGTAATACATTGGAGAACTAAATTATTTTAAGAAATACCATGAGTGTCCTCTCCCCAACTTATAAAAGTCCACCCAATTATTCTCGTATTCACACATTGATACCTACTTAGTTAGGAACATAACATTCAAAATAACATAAACAAATATATACCCTCAATATTGAATGATTAATTTCTGTATAAATAAATCTTTTTAAGGATTTAGTGAAAACCAATATAGGATAGCCGAATAAGATGCAATGTTTTTCAAGGAGCATCTTTATTTTTCTTATTTCTCCACCTAATTCTCTTTTTATTAAAAAATTTAAAAATTAACATACATATCTCAAATAAACTATGGTTTTAATATAATAATGTATTGAAAAAATATGTCTCTACTTCCATCAGATGTTTTAGAAAATCATTATTCATGTGTATGAAGGACCACCGCGTCATGAACCGATGTCATCTATTTTTTCATTTCCACCACTTAAGGATATGTATGATGATAGATATAAAGTAAATATATAATAAAAATATAATTTTTATAAATATAATTTCATTGTAGTATATATATATATTATTACCTTCTATTCCATAAGAGATATTATAATATCATTTATGTATATGAAGGACTACTGCCCTGTAGAGCGATGCGATTCGACATTCACTAACACTTAAAATTAAAGGTGATAAAGATAAATTTAATGATTATATATTATACATAATACATAATTATGATATTCATGACATATATATCATTTAGTAATGATAAAATATCTACTATTTTAATTCATTAATTTTCATTGATGTAAAGATAATAACATCATTCGTATAAGTGTGGACTACTGGCTCCAATAAGATATGTGAGTCTCTTTTCATCACCACTATTGAAACAATATAATTTTATAGATATTATTGAATTATATTAAGTATAATAAACCATTAGATACAAACTAATAATCTCAATGTATAATCTCTTTTGAAAATTAGGTACATAAAATTAAAAAACAGAACTAGAGTAAAACACCACTTTATTATTCTTCTATAATGAGATCTTAAATTCAATTTGGGTTCTACATCAAAATAGAATAACCTAGGAATTATATAGAAAAATAGGATGAACTTAAAATCTCCATAAGGGAGTAATTATGGGAATAAATCATAACACATGATTTAGAAAAACAAAGCATGATAACAAAAAAGGACTAGATCACGAGTAATATATGGAAGAATAAAAAATGGAATATGGAAACCTATGATCATGTAAATACTAGAATGTAGAATAATCAGATAACATTACATAAATATTATCCAATATAACTAGTAAGAAAATATCACAAGGTAAAACAAAGTAACATAATGGATTAGGCTTACTACTTAATCCCTTACATGACCTCTCATGAGGAAAAACATTACCCAGTGAATTATAGTACTATCTAGGTTCACCAGTCATAACATGTTCATCAATATTTATTCCACATAATTAATCAATCAAAATAAATATACATTATAGTTACTCATGGAAATAAATGAGTATCATAACCAGGTCATAAGGAATAACCAAAGGGTGTGTCATAATAGTACCCATGGAATAAGGGATTAAATAATTTTAAGATAATCATAAATTAATAATAATAATATATAATGAATAGATATTTCCAAATTAACTAAATACATGTAAAATTTTTTTATAAAAATTTATAAATGTGCCAATTTATTGCAGTTTAAGGGAAAATATTAAAGTGTCTTTAAAGTGAAAAATGAATTATTTATTGTATAAAACCCAAAATTTACTATGAAATTTTTCCCCAAAAATGAGTGATTTAATTTTTTTGGATTAAAATAATTTATGCAGTGTACTAAAAAATAAATAAGAAATGTAAAAGTTCCCTTTAATCGAGCTATCTTATCATGAGGAATTGAGAAAAGAACCTTTTAAAACATTTAATTCCCCATTAAACAAGAGTATTTGAGCTACATAAAAATGTTTAGTAAATAAACAAAATATATTTGATAATTATATAGAAATAATGAAGAATTAAACTGGTGAAAAATATAGATAATGTGTAACCAAAATGTAATTTGGGGGTACAGAGAGATCCTTTTACATTATATGTGGATGCATTCTACACTTTCAATTAATGTCCTAGACAATAAAATTAGATTAATTAATTAGTTAGTTCAGAATAATATTTTATATGTTTCTGAGTTATTATAATTTTATTAATCTCATTTATGACATTTTTAATGAGTTAAAGAGTTTGATTTTTTATTTTTATGGGCATTCGTTTCATGGTTTCATGGCAATTTTTATTGTTCCAAATTATCGATGTTCTAAAAAAATGGGAATAATTCTCTATAAGTGAAATTATATTGTATTGATGTAAATATATAATTTTATATTTTCCCAAATATCCATTTATTTTCTTTAATGAGCATGATTAATTTGATTAATTTTAGTGATAAATGTTTAGTTTATTTTTGGCGGGGTTTTTTCAACCATCACAAACTCATTTTGATTTATTGAATTGTATGTTTATATGATAGTTCAAGAACATGAAACAATATATTATATAAATATTATAATATGTTTTAATATTAATAATTTTGTATGACCACCCTTGAATGCAGTAATAAAAAAATTAAACTAATCATCCATGTTTGCAGTGAATCAACTAATCACCAATGATTTTTTTATTTTTAGAATAAAAAAGAGAAAAGAAGGGATTTGATGATGAATATTAAATTAAAATGAATACAATTATAATATATATATATATATTTATATATTATAATGTATATATATTTCTTCTATGGATAGGATATGTGAGGATTAGAAATAAAAATAAATTAAAATAGAAGGATAGTGGATTTTACCACTGGAATGTCTTCTCATTTAGAACCTTCTTCCGGAAGTCGGGTTTGGAATTTTAATTATCCGAGTAGGTATTCGACATGGGGAAGAGGCTTGGGAAGGTAATTGGGTATAATATTATCATTATGTAAGGCTTATAAGGTGTGAGGATAAGGTGTGGTATTTATAAGTTCAAAAGGGGTGTTTTTGATTATTATATTCATTTGTTTATAATTTTGGAATCAATACATTCAATATTATTTATTCCAATGACTAAATATAGTAACTTGATCATTTTTGTGCGAGATAATGTGTAATTTCATCATATGTTACTCAACTATGTCTCAAAATTTCATTTATTTATCTTATAATGTCAAATACCATATACAACCGTATTTCAATATTCCCTCAAAATTCACCTATTTTTGAAAACTCCAAAAAATTACATGTAAACATTTTTTAGTGTTTATATTTCAAAAATGGAACTTATTTTATAAAAAAATTAAAATTATAAATACAATAAATTTTATTTTTTAACATCACCATTTACTAGTGAAATGTTATTTTTAGTATTATAATCTATTTTTATGACGTTTTGAATAATTAAAAAAAGGTCCCACAAAATTATATGATAATTATAATACAACATAATATAATTTAATGATCCTGTTTTATAAGTTTTTTCTTAAAATCATTATATTAATTACAAAATTATAAGTGATAATTTACGTTTGATTATAATACCAATGCTTAATTTATCATTTTAAAATATTTATTTACTTATACAGTGATATAAATATATCATAGTTTCATTTATAGGATACCTAAAATTTATTTATACCATCATAGGTGATGTTACTATTAGAGAAACCAAATTACTATTCCTATTGATCGTATTTCTATTCTAATGTTTTGATTACAATTCCAAATGTATGGGTTCCTTAATTTATATAAATAAATATTATTGCATTAATTCAAAAAACATCATTCATGGTTTTATACTTGTATCTTAAAACTACATATTTTTTTATTGACATTATGTTTTATTAAAACGACTTTTTCCTTGACTGTGGAAATTCTATTAGATCAATCATAACCGATTTCTTCATTTATTGTTATCATATTTTATATTAACTATCCTGATATAATATTTGAAATTCTTATTGGATTATTTACTAAGTAATTTTTTATTATTAATTTAATAGAATAATGTTTTTATTATGTTTTTTATAATAATGAGAAAGGAAATTTTATTGATAAATTTCGAGGTCGTTATATTCTACCACCAATATGAAATTTCTCCCTCAAAATTTAATTTTTCATTTTATGGTTCAAACTGTTGATGGTATTTATCCTTCATCACTTCCTCTAGTTCCCATGTCACCTCTTCATATATATGGTTCCTCTATAGTACATTGACTAGGTGAGTAGTCTTTTTGCATATATATTTATCTCTAAAGTCCATGATCTTCACTGGCTTCTCCTCATAGGATAGATCATTTTATATATGTTTGTACTCTGAATTTAGTACATGTGGGGGATCTGTTATGGACTTTCTTAAGAGGGATACATGGGATACATAATTTACTAGAGACACGATTGGTGGAATCTCTAGTCAATAGGCTATTGATGTAACACGATTAAGAATTTTGAATGGTCTAAAGTACCTAAGACGTAGATTTCTATTATTCCAAAAACTTTTGACCCACTTCTCCAAGGAAATGTAGAGAAATACACCATCACCAACCTAAAAATATAAGTCCCACTAATGATTATCTAAATAGATATTTTGTCAAATTTGAATGACCCAGATAGGTTGTAGGATATTATTCACCTTTTATTTTATTTCCTCAACTATTTCCAGTCTAATAAACTTACATTCACTGATGAAATCCCAGCATGCAAGAGACTAATATATTTCCCTATAAAGGGATTTATATGGAGCCATTTTGATGATTTAGTGGAAACTATTATTGTCCAAGAAGCTGACCAGTGAAATATATTATTACCATACTACATTTATGTATACAGAATGTACTCTAAATAAGTCTTCCACTATCTAAATATTCCACTTAGACTGGAAATCATGTTGTGGATGATAATCCATGCTGACTTTTGGCTCAATATTTTGATCATTTTGGAGACAATTAAATAACTTAGTGGTAATTTTTCTATCATTATGATATATAATTGATAATGGTACTCCATGCAGCATAACCACTTATCTGATGTATATCTGTGAATCATGGTTGAGTGATAAGTCCTCCTGAATCTCAATAAATAAAGTAGACCTCATAAGAAAACCCATAATGACCAATGTAAAATTATTTAGTTTTTATGTTAATAGATGTAGAGTGAAAATGTCCATGTTAATGTTTTCTCATCTCTATATAGATATTAGAAATGGTTGAATCCAACTCTTAGACATTATCCTTTCAGTATTCATATACTAACATTATCAAATCATTAATGTATATTTAGGGATATCCTTCTTCATATTATCCATCTAATAGTTCTCTTAGAGACATTGAAACATCTTTATTCCCCTAGGCGAATATATAAGGTTGATATTTTTGCATAATAAAGAACATCATTCATTATTTAGGTATGTGATGGTATTATGTATCTATTTTGACCTAAAATGAATTTAAATATAATAATTAATTGTTTAAATAAAAATTCAGTTTTAAGCTATAACTCAGTGTTTTCACTATTCATCAAAAATTGAAAGGTTTTGGAAAAATACCAAAAATTCAACCTAAGCTAATTTTGATATTCCAAATCCAAAAATTAATTCCATTTTGAAAGTTAAAATTTATAAAATTTTAAAAAGTGGGTATTACTATTCATAACGGCTAGTTTGATTGGTTGTGGTGTGTTAGAACTCGATGTTGCGTACAACACACACTATTGAATTATTAAAAGAGAAGCATACCATGGAATCTTGGGGTGTTAAAGGTCATTACACAAGAATATATAATCCTTCTAAATCAAGGTTATAAGAGGAGTCAAAACCCTTTATAAATCAATTATGAATCTCTAATACTATCATAATGTTATATCCCAATGTGGCCTAGATACCCAAGGGGTTGAATTATGGAATGGAAATTCTATACGAAATTCTTCATACCCCACGATATCTTGACATATATATTATAAGGTTCAATTCATTTTCTATTTATTGATTCTATTTATTTTATCCTTTCTAAAATTATCTGATGATGATTCATAGAATGTAATGTAGGAAACAAAGAACAAATACATGAATTTTTTTACATGGATCACCCTCACTAGTTTACATCCAAAGAGCATTAAACAACATTGTACCAATATACCAAATCCACTAAGGATAACTATGAATAATTTTATGGTTAAATTATTTCAATTCCCATGCATAGGAAATTAACAATGTTTAGGGTTAGATAACTACTCTCCCAATGGTTACTCAGTATGTCTCTATATCTGGATCACAACTGATGGAAAGGATAGTTGTCTCCATCTCCCTTTTCTCACAACTCTACAAAGGATTCACCCACATATTATGGAAGCATTATTTCCTTAATTATAAATAATTGATTCATCCTCTAATGTACGTTGATTCTATATTGAATTCTCAATTTCATTGGATGATGAATACCACTTTACCATAGTACTGGTGGGAAAATTCAATCCTTCACAGAACCATGGAGTTCCATGTGCAAAAAATTATCACTTTGAGAAAAAAAATTACTTTGTAATGTAAAACTAAATTGCACAAAACTTTTATGTTTTCCGTGATAACTTTTATTATGTTTAACTCGCTTTTTATGAACAAATCCCTTTTCACACCATTCATGCATGATCAAGAGCCTTAATTTAACAACCTACTATGTGTCTATTTAATTTCCTTGGATTTTTTTAAACATATATTGTCAATAATATCTATATAATTACACAACATACCATGGGAAACAACTTTGTCAACAAACACAATCAACCTAAAAACACTACAATGTTATAATCAAGGATTTTTTCCAAAACAATCTTCCCCTTTTGTTTTTTTGACAAATCATAACATTTTGATACATCAATAAATATTATTATATATTTTACCATCATTCATTTTATGAAATATAGATAGTGATCAATGATTTACTCAACACATACACAAACCCCACATAATCCATGATCGTTGTATGAAATAAGAGTTATATGAAAATTTCATCAATTACTCCCATAATTCAAACACTAGTAATCTAATTTCATCATGAACTTCATATGTCATGATATATATCCTTTGATCAATCACTTTTAGAATCATCAGATCTGAATCTCCCCCTACATCACTACTTGAGTTCTTGTTCTCTCTAGAATTATTATATATGTCCATGCTAAGATCTCATTGACATAAACCTGAACTATTTCCCATTAACACTAGATTCTCATCATGTTAGAGAAGAATTTAATTCCCCTTACTTCATGTATCCTCCAATCACCTTATCCCTTCTATTTTTAAGAAAGATTATTCCCATAAATATCCTTAATATCTCACCCTTTTTCAAAGAAACCTAATCTCACTACTTTGTGGTATGAAACCGGATAAAGAACCCATATAGGTAAATTTTAGAATAACACACCATACCTCTAGGATAGGGGGTCCCATATGCATAATTTTTTAATTTTGGGGTGTCATCTGATCTCCTCGATCTAGTCAATGCCATTCAAATTCTACTTTTTGTAATGCCTTTGTCAAAATCCCTACAAACTGTATTTTTATAGGCACATAATTCAACATCAAAATCCCATGCCCTACTTTCTACTTGATAAAATTATATTTGATTTCAATGTGCTTTGTTCGTGTGTGAAAAAACAGGATATTTTATAAGATTTATAGAACTTTAATTAATGCAATGGATTCTAATTGGAGACTTCACTTCAACTCCCATATCATAATATTGTTTCTTCATCCACAATAACTGCATGCATGATTGAGTTGCCAAAATATATTCATATTTTGCAGTGCTCAATGAAATGAAATCTTGTTTCTTTATTAGTTTTAAAATAATAAATACACCATGATAGAATGAAACACCATCCATTTATTTTTTATAATTTATTGGACTATCCCAATATACATATATATTTACCATTTACTAATTCTGAGATTTATCATTATATGGTAAGATGAAATCTACCCGGCCCATGATATACCAATGTATTCATTTCACTACAATAATGTATCATTCCTTGGGATTGATTTGACAATGTTCTTATGAACATGTGGAAAGAAACAATATCATGTCTTTTCTCTGACGAGAATAATATAATTCCATTGATTTACTTGTATTCTATGATATTAACTACATTTCCTTTATTATCCCATAATAGTTTCATTCATGTAACCACCAGAGTCATCATTTACTTATAATTATTCATTCCAAATATTATCAAAACATCCTAGGAATATATTGATTGTGATATGAATGTTTCATTATTTTCTTATGTCACATGTAAACCATGAAAAAAATTAGTTCACCAATCATTGTCATTTTGAATCATATTTTCTTTAATTCGATGAACTGTCTCACCATACTTCATCTGATCCACTAAAAAATATTTCATCTATCTATACCAACACCACCACTAGTTTAATTAGTACTATTGTTGATATATATATTATAATTAACTCTATGATGATGAAAACACATATTATTAATAACCTGTTCTAGTCTTGAGTATCAGGATATTTGTTCTTACTTCAGGACATATAAACCATTCATTAACCGATAAACTCTATTCTCATAATCATTAAAGATAAAAAATTCAATTTTCTCAATGTAATATTATTCTGTGAGAATCCCGTTTTGAAATGGTGACCTGACATACATCTGGAAAATATTTAACATCCTTTTCACTACAATGGACAAGAATAACTTGATTGTCTCTATCCTTGAAATAGGTGAAAATATTTGTCAACATTGATACCTTCTATCTAGGAGTACCCTTTTCACACTAGTTGTTTTTTTATTTGAATCACTTCAACATGTTTATTAATCTTATTGTTAAAGATGCATTTAGATCAAATTACATTCTTATCTACATGTCTCCAAACAATATCCCACAAAACCGCCATCATTAAACTTATATAATTCAATAATAACAATTATTCCACTTATTTTCAATGTTCAATTATTATTTAAAATTGGTACAACAAATGTTTGAAACACTTTTATCCTTCTCTAACATCTTTATGATATCTTAAAAATATTCATCAAATACTATATTGATAGAAAAAAAAGATAATCATAAAATTTATGAATGTTTCGGATTCTCCCCCAATCAGTCTTCTTGAGGTCAAAAAATTTAAACATTAATGATTTCTATACCATTGAGCTCTTACATCTAATTAAGAGATAGATTTCTCCTCAAATATTATGAGTGTAGCAGTGGTGGTTCTCGATACACCTTCAGTTTATCTCATTGTGTTTTCATTGATACATTAAACATATTTTTTAACATATCATTTTGTCTTTCTGTATAGGATTTCATGTAAAACACCATTAAAGTTGGAGATATCCATTTTAATTCATTTTATCTCCATATTTTTTTTCATATAAAATATATTTCTAAATTTCAAGTATTAGAACATATAAAACATTTAATATTAAAAAACATACATCATGTCATTTTTTCTTCACTGATATATTGATGCATGAAGAGTAATTCTTCTTTTGAAATAGATTCCTCGGGATTCTTGACACATACTCAGGGTGTGTCCCTATTTTCCACAATAATAACATTTGATGGATGATTTCTTATGAGATGAGTTCCACTCAATCATTTCAAGAAGCTTCTTATCATTCTCATATTAATAAATATTTTTTTCTTCTCAATTTGAAAAATACCTCATGGATTCCTAAAAAACCACGATGTATGACTATGCATCATGCCGAAATAGAATATTATGTCATTACTTTCTGTAAAATCATTTTTAGGTCTATCATTAGTGCATTCAATATTTTTCTCATTTTTGGAACTATTCATAGCACTCTACTTGTTATCAATGGGAGAGAGATAATCATATCGAATACCAATTTTTCCCAAACATAATGGCCTTTGTGATAGGACAATCCTTTCATGATTCTTATCTGAAGTAGTGTATTTTCATTTATTTTGATTATAACATTCCATAGGATAACTAAATAGAATGTTCAAAGAAACCTTCAATTTTGGATTTTCTTTTACAACTAGATTGAACCACTTATTTCTTGAATGGTTCATTATTCTATCCCAATTTTTTAATATTATTATCCCAAGTCTCAATTATGTTATTAAGATATATTATGAGAGTATTCCCACTAGTTATCTCATTTTCCAATTCTCCAGATATTTTATCTATCATGTTATATATCTCTTTTGTATTATAATTTTTCCGAGCAATATAATCATTATAACCTATATTATCCTACTATATCCTTTTATTCTCTTGAACCAGTTCATATAGATAGGTAGTAATATCAATATTCTAGCTTCCAAAATAAGAATTACTTCTAGATTTGGATTATTTCATTCACCATCATAATTTACTATTTACAATCTTTATAAAATATTTTTAAGTTCTTCAATTTTGGATTCATTCATCTCCCTCATATTAGTAGCCACATCAATAAGACTTTGATATATTCGTTTTATCTTGTTTACATCAATTTCTAGAACTTTTATATGATTATTTGAAGACTTTTTTAACACTTATTTTTTTGTTCCAATTACATTGACATGTTAATGATATCTGGTAAATTAATTCTTGTAATTTTTTCATCATCAGTAGTTCCAAAAAAAACATGGAATGTCTGCTTCTTCATTAATTCCTACTGAATCTTTGAATGAATAATTAGTCTCCCAATCTGATAAATTTTTGGTTTCTTTTAGATAGATCACACTCTTTTCATATATACTTCCACACTGAGAAATTTCAAAAGACTTATGATTCTTATTTTTTGTTCTTGGATTTTCTATAGTGAAGTGAGATAAGAGAAAACTAAAACACCAATTTCCACAATCAACTAAACCATGTCTGTGAAAACAAATGTTTTCATTTGATACTGATTTTTAGGTCCAAAAGGGGCCTAGATACCTCGATAGGGTAGGGTAAATTATTGTATGTATTTTCATTATGTAAATCTTCCTGAACCGCTAGTTCTTGAACTATTTATTATAAGGGTGACTTAATTTGATATTTATTTCATCTATTTATCATATAATTTCTGACATTATCTAATGATGATGCATAAAAATTAATTCTAAAAGGAAAGAACAGAGACACAAATATTTTTACGTGGTTCACCATCACTAGGCTATATCCCAGGTGCACACAATAGAAATGTGTCGATGTAAAAAATCCACTATGGATCACTTCCATCAATTTTTGGGATAGAAAATTTGTATTACTAGGCTCAATACTATTAATTGGTTTAGGGCCAGCTCACTACATTTACAAGGTTCACTCCCTACATCTTGTTCTATAGCTCACTTCTAGTGGAAAAGATCAAAATATTACTCTTCATTATCTCACTACTCTAGAAGGGATTCACCCATAGTGTATAGACATGTAAGTACCTTCTTTATCACTATTGAATGAATCCTCCAATGTATGTATATAATCTGCTGAAGTCCCATTTTCATCCACTAATGCATACCACATTACCAATGTTTCATGAAACCTATGAGTGCCTTCCACACAACTTTATCACAATGCACGAAACTATTTCCTTTTTCAAGGAAAAGCAACATTCAAATTACTTTTATATTTTTGCGTTCATACCTATTCTTATACTCAAATATCTTATTACATGAAAATCCCATTGTGCATAATTCATACATGATTCAAAGCCTGGATTTTCTCTAAGGGTAGAGCATTTGAATGAAGTGGGTTAACCAGTTATTTATAGACCCATCGAACCATGCACAAAATATCCCCAATCGTCTTAATTTATGCATGTAAGGATTCCATTGAGTTCATAAATCCAAATTTGATAATGCATCAGGCATTTAATATTCTTTCAAGATTTTCACTTCATCTTTATTTCTTTGGCACGTGCAAACCTCCTTTCACGCAAAAACCAATCTTTTATGTGACTCTTTAAATTTTCATATATTGATGTGTTAATCCTAGAATTACAATTTCATGAAACATTTATATTAACCTTCATTATTTCACATAAATTCAATTTCCAATAAAAAAATTTATTCATCCTTTATATTTTGGACCCAAAAGAAATTGGAAAATAATTGGAAATAACACCACCTTTTTTGTGAATTTTTTAAAAATCATCCACAGTGTCCATTCCATTGTATTGGATATTTTTTAATACATATTGTCAACAATAACTCTATAATTTTATAAAATACCATTGAAACCTAATTTTTATCAAAAAAAATATCCAAAATACACCGCAATGTTACCATGAGGTATTTTTTTCAAACACCTAAAATAACAAAAAAAATCTGCAACTCTTCCACTATCTCAAGGACTACCCAAAAAACAACTACCATTATCCTTGAATGATATAAAACTAATCCATGCTAAGATACCACATACCCCCAAAAAATAACTTCATGGTCCCATAACTCACATTTCAATAACCTCCCAAATAGATTCTCATGATGAATAAATCCCAAAATGGCACATAGATTATATATATTCTCCTCATATGATGTAAAGAACACAAGGATGTCATCAATGAAGACCACCAAGATATTATCCCGGAAATCTATGAAAAATGTGTTCATCAACTTTCTGAGCATATATAGAGCATTGTTTACACCAATGGATATCAGAAATTACTTATAATGACAGTGAAGACAATGTAATGTATACTTTTGAATATCCTCATACCTTAAATAAAAGTTAGGATATCCTAACCGCATGTTGAACTTTAAGAACCAACCTTCTCCCTTCATCTGATCAAACAATTCATCAATACATGAAAGAGTATATAGTTTCTTCACTGTAACATGGTTCAATAAATGAGAATTGTTACAAATCCACAATATACCATTATCCTTCTCGACGAACAATACTAGTACAAACTATGTCTACACACTCGGCCGAAAAAAAACATTGTACAACATGTCATCAGTTTTTACTGATATCTCTCAAAAATAATAATGTATCATAAAAAATAGAGACATTGGGATTTGAGACACACCTCATTGTAGCTCAATCACAAATTTGATCTTATGATGAGGGGGTAATGATACAACCTCTGAAAGAAAAACATTAGGGTACCCCTCCACAACCCAAGGAAACAAAATATTTCAAACCTCGGATGAGATCAACATCATCTTGGCCATCAAATTTGACAAGGAGGTAACTCACCTTTGACCCAAATGAGGGTATCAATCAATATCAAATACTTGGGGATCTCCATTAGTATCATAGAAGACAATATAACTCTTGAGAATATCTAGGATATTCTACACCAAATACAAAAAAATGTCGATGATGATATCATATGGATGTATCTACAAAATTTTTTTGTCTCCCCATGAGTGGTGCTTCTAATAACTAGCTCACAATCCATATATACATTATAAAAGTCAACATGGCCTCAAACTAGTGTAGTCTATGCCAACAAAACTAGAAGCCTCTCTACCTTAGGTCCCAAATCATGGATGAGGGTATGTGATATAAATGAGTATGTCACTCAAAAATCATACAAGGAATAAACGTAAGTTTAAATTAATAAAAGGGTACCTCGAACATCATCTGGCTCAACCAGTGCTCTAAAATCCAAAGCTTGAAAATGACTATAGTCTACTCAAATACCTCTCAGCCCCTTTTATGGACCACCTCCATAACCATACTATTCTCTTGGAGGTTGAGAGCATATTGGGGGTACCCTCTACCTATCCCATATTCACATCGATGACTCAAGAATAGAATACCCTACTAATGATACCTCGAGTAAAAATACTGTAATTGATGAACTGAAGAAGAACACCTGAAAGAGAAAAAATTCTCAAAAAATTTGGGCACTCTCTCTATATATGTCCTTGAACACAATAATAGAAACATATTTATAGCCTCTTAGAATAAGTATAATAGACACCCCCAATATAAAATATATTTTATTGCTAGGACTTACCCATAGATAACAAAAAACTCTTCTATCTTGACTATTGGGAAGCCTAGACCACAAATATTCTCTTTGAAGAATCATAACTAATTCCATCTCATGATGACCCGATTTGAACGAGTGTGCTTTTATAACCTATTCTATTCCTAGTACCTCAATATATGTCTTCTATATAAAAAGGGTGACCGAGAACTCATTCTATTGATGAATAGGATACTCTAAAAAAATTTCCCTAGCCTCCTTATCTGGAAATATTTTTAATGCATAATTTTAAAATGTCCAAAAACATGACCCCAAATCTCACACACTCTAGCTCTCCTAATGAAGGGTAAGATGATCATGGTTACTGGATTCCTTCACGGTTGAATAAATAAACTCTACTCTGACCTTTTCCAAAAGTATCTCCATTGTGATTGTTGAATCATAGCGATCTCTAAGGAATAGAAATTTCCACTTCTTGACTACTCTATGCAGCATCCCCATAGTCAATAAAAACCCTTACCTATTAATGTGGACATATCAAATGAAAATATATATGAATTTACTTCAACTATCCCTATGTGACTAAATATTAAATAGATACATCAAAATTACACCGAATCTTGTATTGAATCTCTCGAAGTGTCCTTCTCCAAGTGACTTCATCATCGACCTTAACACTACAATGATATATCATTATATCCTACTGAACATCTTCGGTTCAACCCTACTGTGAATGTTGACCAAAATCCATGGAAAAAAATAAAAAATAATTATAGATAATAAAATAAAAATACGGAACATTAATAATTCATTAATTATTTACCTAAATAATATTGTTTTCTTTTTATCCATTCCCATGTTTCAACAATTTAAAACACAATCATAAATAAGAATGATGAATGATCACTCCTGAGGACTCTCCCATGAATCATATATCATATAATATATTAGTCTCATCAACCCTAAAGGTATTTGCATCATATAATGGGGGGCCTAAATACCTATGTCTTGGTCGGTCTCCTGTTCATTGATCACTTACAAAACATAGAAGAAAATAAATCCCTACCATCCCACACAATATAACATATTCCAAACTCCAACATCCATCTAATCCTTCAAACCTGAACCTCTAATAAAACTCTATCACTCCCCCTCCTAACAAATATACTATAGTGAGGGGTGAGAGATGGTGAATGCCTGAGCCCCACCTCAAATAGGCCTTGAGATGGTGACTAGACCCAGGACTATAGTAAACATGCATATGTGAGACATTACACTCTAAGAGAATCATGATAAATAGAGAAATAAAAAAGATATAAAAAAAATCACCCAGTTAGAAATAAGTACAAAATAAATCCCATGCGTAATCATGCAATTTCATACAGAAAATAAAACAACTGGAAGGAAAAATACAAGTACCAAAAATGTAAAAAGGGTAGCTTCCATGAATCCCAGACAACTAATATTAAATATTGAGCTTGTAATATTTAATCTGATTAGGAACCTTCTCATGATGACCAAAAATATTGTAATATATACTTTGTGTGATTATAATAGTATACTCATTTGGATCCTCCCTAGATCCTCTTGTGTAAAAGATAAAGATATCATGATAATGCACTGTGATCTATAGTGAAACTAACTCATCAACTAAATTGGTATAATAATTTCTTAGCCTCACCATGGATATTTCTCATAAATTAACACGTACAAGAGATTGTATAATATAATTATGAAACCTCAAGGGTGCCATGATCCCACTCCAACACCAGTTTCCTGCTTTTCCCCAGTCTTACAAATCTTGAGTAATCTATTCCCAAAAGTAAACCAGCCTAAAGAAACTTGGGAAAGGCATCACAACATGAACCTCATGCATCACCTAACAACCCAATCCCATATCACATACCCATATATAGTAACCATGTAGCTTTTGAATGAAATCATATCTTGTATGAAACATATCAAACACCACATATTATACCTTAAGTTTTCACAACCCATACACTGATTAAGTACCTCAAACCATCATAACCAATATATGTCTTACCAATAATAATCCTTTTGATACTATATCCAGTAAAACATCTGTGTGAAGTAACCACAATCTATAATGTCCATCTATACAAAAATATTGGAAACTAACTACCGTGTATACCGGCACAAGTGAAAACCAAGAGAAGATAGAAGGGCCATAGGGGGTAATTTTTCATGTAACACCACAAGGTTTTGAAAATAAATATATAATGAAATTTTATAAACACAAATTTTCCTCTCATATGTTTTGAATTTCGAAAAATGGTCATATAGAGTTGTGTTCAGTAAGTCATTTAGAGTCTGATAGAACAAACTTGATTTTTGGTGAATAGAAACATACCCTTATGAATAGTAATATGAATAGTAATATTCCCCTTGAATAGTAAATAATAATATTATTTTATTTTTTTAAGGAAATATGATAATGGGATCTTAATTAATTTTTCAATGTCACATTAAACTAATTGCACTTCAAGATTGTTATTTTTTGAATTAACTATGACCTTATTTAAAAATTAAATTAATAATATTTAGAAAATTATTTTTGAAAAATGGATTTCACTTTTGAATTATAAATGTCGAAAAATGGTAGGGGTGAAGTTTTGGGATTTTTATGAAATTCTAGAATTTTTGATGAATAGTGAAATACGATAAAATACTGTATATACAAATTATCAGTTAAATACACTAATTATGACATCATAGGTGATTTAAGGCCAACTAGTTTGAACTAACATGCCATTATTACTATTAGGGGTCACATTAAACAATACTATTGGTTGTCTTGAAGGAAATAATAAAATAATGAATTAAATATTCAAAATTTACTCATCTCTTCTACTATAAAAACCCCTCACCAATCCCTCTCCTATTCAATCCTCTAAGCCTTGAATCTCCTCAATGTTCTTCCCAATTACCCTTACATAGTATCTACCCACGTCCATGAAGCTTTTGGTATTTTCAAAAGACCAAAACCCCTTCCCTTAAGAAGTTTCTCAAGGAGGTTATTTCAAGAGGTAATGTACCCTTCTTTCTCATTTGGTTTTATTTCAATTTATCTTATTTTGTTATCTTCGCATCACCTCCACTGTCCAAATGATCATGATAACTCCAGTAACATCTATATACAGGATTTATATCATTTTAATGGAAGATCCATCATAAATATTCTTACTCCCTCTCTTTTATTTTATAAATGAAATCAACATCCATGTGGTTCTGATTTATAACCTTCGTGGATGACGATGTTTTTTTCTTCAATTTCATCTTCATTACTGGTCATGAAACCATATTAATGGTTTAACCAGACTATATTATATGTGTTATAACCTAATTAATATTCAGTAAATAGAATATGTACATATAATTAAGTTATATGACAAAACTAGTTCATAATATTCCAAATAACGCCGAATAATCGAAGTGGTGGCCATCTAATGATTCATCCCCATTCCATGTAACCAAATGATATAAATGGACATTAAAAATTCTGGATGTTCATAAATAATATTTAATTTCAATTCTGGAGATTTACATCCATTTGACTTCATTACTTAAAAGAAAGTGAACAGAATATGAAATTAAAGGAAACGAACACTCCAGAATGACGAAATTCAATACAACAACTTATCAATAAAGACGTAAATGAACTAACCAGAACTATGGTAAACTAAATACATGTCTAATAGTTTCTTAAATAAGTTATTAACAAGTATAATTTCATATTCTAGGAGCTTAATTTCAATAGAGTAACACGTTCGAAGTTAAGGTAAGGGTTTTTCCACCAGAACTTTCATTTTCATTCGGGATACTTTAATTGTCTAATTACCTTGATGTAATTATTATTTATTTTTATGTACTCATCATATGTTCTATGATAGTATCATATATATGTTTAAAAACCATAATCCTTCATTATTTTATGGATAGTTACATGTTTTAAAGGGAACATTCAAATTTTTTTCAAAAATACAAGCCCGATATAAGGGAATTTCTTCAATTCATATCTATTTTCAAGGGCACTCTATAATCTGTTTTTGGAAACCATTATCTTTCTAAAAATACTCATTTTATTATAAAATTTCTATATTACTTCACTTTGGGATTTATACAGTGACTTTTCCAAAAAAAAACTCTTCTTTTCAAAATAAAAGAGTTTTTATCTCTAGAATTGCTTAATGATTTTATAAGAGTGTTTTCATCTAATTAAACACTCTTGTTGATTCCACGGTATTATTGGGTTTAATAATTTATGAATTAATATATAATATTTTATTTAATGGTTTATGACTAACTCTATTGTGGATGATCTATCCTAAAACCATTCACCATATTTTTCCAAATGGTTAGTGTTTTATGTTTAATGATTGGGGAAAGATAGTTAAATTTCATATGATAGTTTCAATATGAATATATTTATTGTTTATGTTTATCCCCGCTCATATGAGGAATGCATTGGACTAATTAAGTTATGGGTGGGTCCCGCTATAGCCCCTCTATGCATTGGTAGGTATCATGAGAAAAATAGATGTGGAATTGGACGAGGCCTTTCCTAATGTGATAGGGATTTTGGACAAGGCCTTAATCACTAGATGTCTTGGCCGAGGCCATGACAAAATGATTCAGAATATTCAGTATATGCACTTCCCTAATTATTAAGCTAGTAATTGAATGTTCATGTAAATATTATACTAATAGAATACCCTTGATTATGTTTTATTATTTCAATATTTACTCGTCTCATATTCCTGCCACAATATGTTCAAGTTCATTATTAAAGGCAGTTGTTTTCAATAATTCACCATGTCTAATGTTTATATTATCTTCCGCTGTGTTGCTTACTATTACTGAGTGTTTGAGATCACTCTTTCTTATGTTTCATTTATCTCAGGATATGAAGAAGTAAATTATGAATGACATTCAATCATAATCTAGGAGACATGATGTTGCTAGTGGAATAATTTAGTGTCGTTTTTCCATTACATATGTAAATTTGAACTTATGCATGAAACGTTTTTCCAATAATACTAAACTACTTTGTCCTTCGGGATTCTCTTTCATTGATTGTATGCCAACGTAATAAAATAAGGCACTGACTCTGGGCAACTGGGGTCAGGTCCTTACAGTTGGTATCAGAGGAAGTTTTATAGAATACTTAGAAACAAGATTTAGAAAAAGTAGAATTAGGGAAGAGTCCCTTAGATAGTCTTTGAGAATAAACATACAAGAATGTCATGGTATTTTGGAAAGTAATAGATTATGTGGATATTTCAATAAATACATCCCTGTCTAGATACAAGAAGGTAGAGGCAGCTCTGGCACAGGTGTATCTAGGGGTAAAACCTGAAAAAACTATTTTGAGCTAGACTCGAACGAGAACTTGTGCATAAAAATGGGCCTTACTGCACTCTTGGTTACGAAAATCCTGGGAGATATGTTTAGAATAATTCACATTTTCTTTACAAGACATTATTAAGGAGTTTAATGTAAATATTCCTCATAGAAACCATTTGTGTGAATATGGGATTAGCCTTGCATATGATCTTAGTTTTTCAAGTATTTTTAAGTTAAGATGATACATTATGATTCATAACATAATATAGTGTATGCCATTATCTAGATATGGCATCTAGTGGAAGGAATGGAAATCACATGAATGCACGTGTTCCCTGTAGGGATTTTCCTCCGACATAAGACAATGATGCTGGCTCTGGTGTTGTGGCTGTTTCTAAGCAACTCATAACTATACTGGGACAACTTAATCAGGTTATCAATAATAACCTTACCTGTATAGAGCATCCGGATCCACCACGTGGAGGATCCGTGCTAGATCCCTTTATGCGGCATCAACCTCCGTCATTCAACCGGACTACAAACCTGTTTGTAGAAGAGCAGTGGTTATTTTCCCTTGAGAATATATTTCTCACCTTGGGATGTAATGAAATAGAATAGGTTGTCATGGTAGTCTATCATATATCGGGAGATACAGATCAGTGGTGGTCCTTAATCCAAAACACAAAAGAGGATGAAGAGATGGAAGAGATGGAATAGAGGGATTTTAACGAAATATTTTTAGAAAAATATTTCCCTCGTGAGCAGAAAGCATATATGGAGAGAAAATTATTGAATCTGAGGCAGAAAGAAGATGATAATGTTGCAATGTACAAATCTAACTTTACAATATTAGCAAGACATGTTGTGGAAAATATACGAAATCCAAGGAGAATAATTGATCGATTATATGATGGCCTAAATCCATTCCACCAACAGGCACTGGACTCTCAAAGTTTATCATCATATGAGGATATAGTTTCATGTTCCATCAAGACAGAAATAGAATTCTATATGTCTTATTTCTTTAAGGGAAACCATGAAAAGAAGAGGGCTGCTGAAAACCCTAGGAAATGAAAAAACGAAACGGGGAAGAAGGGAAGAGTCGAATTTCCACCATATGAAAATTGTGGAAGGAAACACCCTGGTGCATGCTTAAAAGGAAAATGAGTATGTTAAAAATGTGGTCAGAAAGGCCATCTTGCTGGTGATTGCAAAGGTAAGAAAGAAGCCAGTGATGTTCAGTGCTATAGTTGTCAGAAGATGGGACACTATGATAATTATTGTCTAAAACATCAGGGAAATATGAAAAAGAAAAGGGCCAGGGATCAAGGACAAGCTTATGCAATCACAACTTCAAAGGTTGAAGTTCCTAATGACGTGGTGGAAGGTACTTTAATTGTTTCCTCAAGTTTAACCAATGCTTTATTTGATTCTGGATCATCGCATTGTTTCATATCTTCCCAGTTTTCTAAGAAAATTAGATAATTCCAATTGGATTTAACAAGGGAGTTGTCAGTAAAAACTCCTAAGGGAAGTATCATTACTACAATGTTCTGTTAATTAGTTCTCATTAGGGCTTACAAATGTTCTTTATCTGTTGATCTCATCGTTATACCCATGATTGAATTTGATATAATCCTCGGTATGGATAGGCTTTTAGACTATGATGCAAAAATTTATTGTAAGAAGGAGGAGGTTATAATTTTTGATGACGATGATGAAGAACACCTCATCTTTAGAGTAGAATCATCACCACCTAATTCTTATCTTGATCTACCCTCAATAGATCAACTAAATTCAATTATTTGGGAGGAAGAGAATGAAATAACTATGGGTGAGGAAAGGAATGTTCACATAGTTGATGTACCTATTATGAGATAATATGTTGATGTGTTTCTAGAAGATTTATCTGGACATCCTCTAGAATGAGAAATTGAGTTTTCTATTGATTTAATTCCTGGTTCAAAGCCCATATCAAAGACCCCTTATAGAATGGACAATGTGGAATTAGTATAGCTAATGAAACAGGTAGAGGATTTGAGTAAAAAAGGATTTATTCGACCTAGTGTTTCTCTATGGGGTTCCCCAGTTCTTTTTGTCAAGATGAAAGATTGATACATGAGGCTTTTCACTGATTACAGGTAAATAAATGCTATTACAATAAAGAATATGTATCCCCTACCTCGCATTGATGATTTATCTGACCAAATGCATGGAGCTCAATACTTTTCAAAGATTTACCTTTGATCTGGATATCATCAGTCGATTATGAAGAAGGAAGACATTCTGAAAACAATGTTTCGAACCAGGTACAAACATTACGATTTTACAGTAATGCCTTTTGGATTGACTAATGCATCCTTTTTCTACACGGATCTAATGAATATAGTTTTCAAGGAATATCTCGATGATTTTTTAGTGTTATTTATTGATGATATCTTAGTATACTCCAAAAACTACTAAGATCCTGAAAATAACTTGTGAATTATCCTAAAGTCTCTTAAAAGACATGAATTATATGGTAATTTTAGCATGTGTGAATTCTAGCATTAAGAAATTTATTTTCTTGGCCATATTGTTTCTAAGTATGGAATCCTAGTTGATCCGGCAAAGACAAATACAGTCCAAGACTGGCCCACGCCAACAAACATAACTGAGGTACACAGTTTTATTGGCTTAGCAGGTTATTATCAGCATTTCGTGCATAATTTTTCCCAGCCGGCTAACCCGCTAACAAGGCTCACATGTAAAGGGGTTAAATTTGTTTGGAAAAAAGATTGTGAAGTATGTTTCGAAGAACTGAAGAGAAGACTAGTCAATGCTGTTATATTGACTATACCATCAGGGAATGAAGGGTTTGTTATTTATAATGATACTTCAAAGAAAGGACTTGGTTGTGTCCTTATGAAAAATTATAGGGTTATTTCTTATGCATCACAAGAGCTAAAAATTCATGAGCAAAACAATCCTACTCATAATTTTGATTTAGCTGCTATAATATTTTCTTTGATGATATGGATATATTATCTCTATGGTAAAAAATGTGAGATTTATACTAATCATAAGAGTTTGAAGTATATTTTCTCACAGAAAGAACTCAACATTAGGGAAAGGAGATGGATTGAACTACTCAAGTATTATGATTTCACGATACACTACCACCTGGGGAAGGCAAATAATGTGGTAAATTCTTTGCGCCGAAAGGATCATGGAGTTCTGAGCAAGATGAGAGTTGAAAGGGATCCTATTTTCATGGATCTAGAAAAGATGGATATGGGAATAACAATGGAAGGTGAAACATCAATGATTTTTCAAAAGGATGCCAAACGATCTTTATTAGAATGGATCAAAAGTTCTGAGGCTGATGATGAGGAGTTTCAAAAGAAGATTAAATCTGTGAATGATGGGAGATTGAGTGACTTCATATATGAAGATGGAATTTTGAAATTTGGGAAGAGACTTTGTGTTCCCGATATACCTGATCTAAAAAGGGAATTGTTGGATGTTCCTCATAGTTCCAATTTATCTATACACCTTGGTAGCACTAAGATGTATAAATATTTGAAGGAAAATTTTTGGTGGGACAACATGAAGAGGGAGATTTCTGATTTTGTGTCAAGATGTATGGGTTTTCAACAAGTGAAAGATGGTGGGAAACAACTTGGATGAATATTGCAACCTCTTCCCATACCTGAGTGGAAATGGGATAATATCACAATGGACATTTTCATGGGACTACCAAAGACTCCTAGAAGGTACAATGCAATATGGGTATTTGTTGATCGTCTTACCAAGTCAACACATTTTCTTGCTATAAGAGAAGATCTACTGCTTGAACGTCTAGAACAACTTTATATTAATGAAGTTGTGAGACTACATGAAGTACCCGTATCGATTGTTTCTAATCTTGATTCACGTTTTACATCATGATTCTGAAAAAGTCTTCAGAAGGCCCTAGATACTGAGCTTTGTTTGAGCGCTACCTACCACCCACAAACTGATGGACAATCAGAACAGACAATTCAAACATTAGAAGACATGTTGAGGTCTTGTTCACTTTATTTTCAAGGCATGTGGGATCAATATTTACCTCTCATAGAATTTTCCTACAACAATATCTTCTATTAAAGTATACATATGTAACCCTATGAAGCATTATATGGGAGTCGATGTCGTACACTATCATGCTGGGATGATGCTGGTGAAAGAAAGTTCGTGGGCCCAGAACATGTTGAAGAAACAATGGAGAAATTAACAATTATCCAGAACCATGTCAAAATAGCTCAAAGTAGGAAAAAGATCTATGCATATAACCAAAGGAAGGATTTGGAGTTTCCAGAAGGTGATCATGTTTTCTTAAAGGTATCTCTATGTAAGGGAATTATAAAATTTTGTAAGAAGGGAAAATTAAGTCCCAGGTACATCGGACCTTTTAAAATTCTGGACCTAATTGGAGTCGTAGCTAACCATTTGGCAATGCCGCAATGTCTCTCTAAGTTTCACAATGTGTTCCACGTGTCAATGTTAAGAAAGTAAATGCCAAACTCAACACATGTACTCACTTATGAAGAAGTTGAACTTGTGCCCTATCTATCTTACTGTGAAGAGCCTATCAATATTCTTGATACTAGAGAGAAAGTATTGAGAAATCGTATGAATCGACTGGTAAAGGTCCTATAGAGGAACCATAAGATGGAGGAAGCAACATGGGAGCCAGAGGAGCTTATGTTAAAGACATACCCGAATCTTTTTAGGTAATATTCTTTGAATTTTGAGGATGACATTTTTATAAGGAGGTGAGAATGTAACACCACAAGGATTTGAAAATAAATATATAATGAAATTTTATAAACACAACCTTTCCTCTTCTATGTTTGAATTTCTAAAAATGGTCATCTAGAGTTGTGTTCAGTAAGTCATTTGGAGTCTGATAGAAACAACATGATTTTTTGTGAATAGTAACATAGCCTTATGAATAGTAATATGAATAGTAATATTCCTCTTGAATTTTAAATAATATTATTATTTTATTTTCTTAAGGAAATATTATAATGGGATCTTAATTAAATTTTCAATGTCAAATATAACTAATTGAACTTCAAGATTGTTATTTTTCTAATTAACAATGACCTTATTTAAATAATAAATTAATAATATTTTGAAAATTATTTTTGAAAAATAGATTTCAATTTTGAATTCTACTTGTCGAAAAATGGTAGGTCTGAATTTTTGGGATTTTTCTGAAATTCTGGAATTTTTTATGAATAGTGAAATATAATAAAATACAGTATATACAAATTACCAGTTAAATACACTAATTATGACATCATATGAGATGTAAGACCACTTGGTTCGAACTCACATTCCATTATTACTATTCGGGGACACATTAAACAATACTATTTCTTGTCTTGAAGGAAATAATAAAATAATGAATTAAATATTTGAAATTTACTCCTCTCCTCCACTAAAAAACCCCTCACCACTCCCTCTTATCTTCCTTCATCTAAGCCATGAATCTCCTCAAATTTCAGCCCAATTACCCTTCCCTAGTCTCTCCCCACGTCCAAGAATCTTTTGGTCATTCCAAAAGACCAAAACCCCTTCCCTTAAGGAGTTTCTCAAGAAGGTTATTTCAATATGTAAAGTACTATACTTTCTCATTTTGTTTTATTTCAATTTATCTTCTTTTGTTATCCTATCCTCACCTCCTCTATCCAAATGATCATGATAACTCTTGTTACATCTATATACTGGATTTATATCATATGAATGGAAGATCCATCATAAATATTCTCACTCCCCCCCTTTTATTTTAAAAATGAAATCGACATCCATGAGGTGATGATTTATAACCTTCGAGGATGACGAAGGTTCATTCTTCAATTTCTTCTTCATTACTGGTCATGAAACCATATTCAGGGTTGAACCATACTATAATATATGTGTTATAACCTAATTAATATTCATGAAATATAATATGTACATAAAATTATGTTATATGACAAAACAAGTTCATAATATTCCAAATACCGCCAAATAATCCAAGTGGTGGTCATCTAATGATTCATCCTCATTCCATGTAACAAAATGATAAAAATAGAAATTAACAATTCTGGATGTTCATAAATAATATTTAATTTCAATTATGGATATTTACATCCATTCCACTTCATTACTTAAAAGAAAGTGAACCGAATATGAAAATAAAGGAAACGAAAAATCCAGAACGATGAAATTCAATACAATAACTTATCAATAAAGACATATAAGAACTAACCTGAATTATGGTAAAATAAATAAATTTCAAATAGGTTCTGAAATAAGTTATTAACAAGTATAATTTAATATTCCAGGAGCTTATGTTCAAGGGAGGAACACGTTCTATGTTAAGGTAAGGGGTTTTCCACCCGAACTTCAATTTTCATTCGGGTTACTTTATTTGTCTAATTACCTCGATGTAATTCTTATGTATTGTTATGTACTCAAAATATGTTATGTTTTAGTATCATATATATGTTTACAAACCATAATTCTTCATTATTTTATGGATAGTTACAAGTATTATAAGGAACTTTCAAAATTGTTTAAAAAATACAAGCCCGATTCAAGGGAATTTCTCCAATTCATATCTATTTTCAAGGGCACTCAATAATATGTTTTTGGAAACCATTATCTTTCTAAAAATAGTAATTTTATTATGAAAATACTATCTTACTTCAATTCTAGTTTTATAAAATATTTTTTCAAAATAACTCTTCTTTTAAAAATAAATGAGTATTTATCTCTAGAATTGCTTAATGATTTTATAAGAGAGTTTTCATCTAATTCAACACTCTTGTTGATTCCATGGTATTATTAGGCTTAATAATTTATCTATTAATCTACCATATTTTATTTAATGGTTTATTAATAACTTTATTTTGGATGATCTATCCTAAAACCATTCACCATATTATTCCTAATGGTTAGTGTTTTACGTTTAATGATTGGGGAAAGATAGTTACATTTCATATGATTGTTTCAATATAAATGTATTTGTTGTTTATGTTTATCCCTGCTCATATAAGGAATCCATTGGACTTATAATGTGACCAGTGGGGCCCTCTATATCCCCTTAATTCATTAGTAGGTATCATGAGTCAAATAGACGTGGAATTGGTCGAGGCCTTTCCTAATGTGATATGGATTTTGGCCGAGGCCTAAATCACTAGATGTCTTGGCCGAGTCCATGAAAAAATGATTCAGAATGTCCAGAATATGAAATTCCCTCCTTATGAAGCTAGTAATTTAAAGTTCACGTGGATATTCGACTAGTAGAATACCCTTGATTATGTTTTATTATGTTAATATTTACTCAGGTCATATTTCTTCCATAATATGTTCATGTTTATTATTAAAGGCATGTGTTTTCAATAATTCATCATGTCTAATTTTAATATTATCTTCCACTGTACTACATACTCTTACTGAGAATTTGAGCTCACCCTTTCTTATGTTTCATTTTTATCAGGGTATAAAGAAGTAAATTATGAATGACATGCAAGAATAATCTGGGAGACATGATGTTACTAGTGGAATAATTTAGCGTTGTTTTCCTTTCCATATTTAAATTTGAACTTATATATAGAACTTGTTTCCAATAATACTAAACTACTCGGTCCTTTGGGATTCATTTTCATTGTATTTATGCCAACATAATCAAATAAGGAACCGAATTCGGGCAACAGGGGTCAGGTCCTTACAAGTTATACATCCTCCCACTGGGACATTGAAGAAAACACCTTCATATAGTACACTTGTTTTATGATTCCCTAAATGACATGGGTAGGGTAGCATATGATATCACAGAATATATATGATATAATATAACAAATAACCACACCACATAATCTTATAATCCATTGTCGCTAATAGTCCTTAGAATCACTGATACCGCTTCTAAGACCAGTTATTCTACAGGCACTAGATAATATAAAATAAATATATTAAATTAATTCATTATTATACAATTATTCATGATTTAATTAATTAATAGTCTTGAAATTAACCATTAACACTATTTCTCTTTATATTACATTGCATTAAATTAATTGTCAGAGTAATATCCATTCCCACCAAGCATAATCAAAACAAAGTTCGTTGTTTATTTAGATTGATAACTTTTAAGAATTTTCATTCAATCATCAACCAACCCTATGAGTTCAAAATTTACTCATTCATTTTTTGAATAATTCCATATCGAATTACACTATTAGAACCATCATTTTCTACCAATAATAAGAAAAATAAATCTAAGCACCTCTAGTTGCTTCATGTAGTGGAAAATGGATTACTAATAAATAATAAAATCATCCACTATCCACTAAATTTTTCTTAAGAAATCATACAAGATCTTGAAAATTATCAATGAGTATTACCAAAATTAATATGTTTCATCACCTCTGGTTCCATCCCCATCACCCATATTCATATACTGAAGCATCAACGCATCACATGCGTCAAATGTTTCCACACCACTCGGGCCCCCTGGCCCACACATCATGTCATCCACCCCCGAATCGTCCAAATTAGACTCACATCACTTCTTGTCCTCCCTACCCCATACCAAAAAATTCCTCGGGGCATAGCTATATCTGGATTTTAACGGCCCAACCCGGATCACCACTAAGATGGTGGTCGGTCCAGTGGGCTATATGACCTCAGGTGCATCTCCATGAATGCCAAAGGGTGCAGAATTGTAGCTACATACCTTTTTGTGTGTAAGGGGGAGACTATGCCCCCATATGGTATAGGTAATATCATTGCAGAAGTAAACAACAATTAATAATAATCAGCGGATACATATAAATGATTAAACTATAGTAGAAGAAATATGAATAATCCAACTGTATAAGAATGAAGTAGAAATCTCTCAAAATAATGTTATTCCATGATGTCTTTCTAAACAAAAAACATGTAAAACAGAAACCCAAGAATACTATCAACTAAAAAAATACAAAATGTATAAAAACTGCATCACGAGAAAGGCTCAGTAGTTTTCTTTAGTCTCCATCTGATGCATCATGAAACAATCAAGCATCAGAAGCAGCACACAACCCTTTTTCAATACCTACAAGCATATAATCTACTCGGGTGTTAACGATTCCCGATCAAGGTGTGAGATAAAATCCCAGTAGGCCATAACCCATGGTGTCTAAGATATTCCATTTTATGTAGTAATAAAACACAATGTTTCATTATATAAAAAGTGCATAAAATTAACTAATCATAATAAAATAGATAACTCGATCTGGGTTCCCAATGGTACCCATCCCTAATTACCTGCTTTAGCATAAGCCGGAAGTATGAATTAAGTACCTTTAATAAGATGAATATACATGTGCATAAATATAAGACTAAAAAAAAGGTAAACAATGAAGTGTTATACCCCAATATTATGCTTTTACATGGGGTCTAAATCATTTTTCAACCAAGTTTGTTTCAACATACCAAATATATATCAAAATTTTCAAGAGACTCAAAGATGTATTAACATAAATCTTTAGGGCATAATTATTAATGTTCAAGGTGAGAGATAAAGTTTGATCATTTCCCGAATTTATTTCAATGGAACATCATTCAAATTATCTAATACCACTGATCTCGTCCAGGGCAATCTTTTGAAAGACCTAGTATTGCTCGAGGAATGGCTTTACCCTACATCCATCCCAATCTCACAAAAAGGGGTCGAGCATCATTTGAGGTTAGAATAGCCACATTTCCTATGGATCCATCCCAGATGGGACATTTTGGGACTAGTATCACTCAAATGTTTTGGAATGTTCAGGGATGTCTTGGTCTGGAAAATTCAAAGACACTACCCTGCTGCGCGTAATGCTAACCAGTCAAGAACGAAGGGTCTAAGCATGGCCCTTAATATGGGACCCGCCTTCTCTCCCACCCTAAATTTAATTAATGTTTTCATAGTATCATATGTGAAATAATAATCATATGAAATTTAAACTTGAAATCTAAACAGATACGCGTGTGCATCACAAGGTATAAATTCAATATTGCAGCGTAGAAACATAACAAGGAAAGATACCGTATCAACATATGAAAATATATTCACATTTAAATAAACAAATCAATCAAAAAATAATAACTTCCAAGGATACAACAATTCAAGGTTCATAATCAATCATAATTAATTATTTAAATTAAAAAAACAGAAATGGGTTTCACAACACATGCAGTTAATTAAATTAAATACATGGCTGAATAGATATTATACCGACCACATCGGTACGCCCAAAGGGGTTTCTCACCTTATTGAAACAATATACACAATTTAATTCATCATAAATAGAGATGAAACTATTCGGTGAAATAATTCAACTAATGAAAAAAGAGTGAGTTTTCCCAAAGTTGGTAGGCACCGATGAATGACCCAATGTTGCATTTTTATAAATCATAATGAAATGGAAGGAAATTGAGTATGCATCCAACCTTATTATTACAGATGATCCTATGATCTGTGGTAGGCATTTATTTGACCTAAAAAATAATAAAATAAATGATTTTTGAAAAACCCCAAAATATGGTAAATTCCTTCTGCGGAAAATTGCACCAAAGATATAAAATGAGATCATAAAATTCTTGGGGCATGGGATAAGCCTTATACAGAGGTTCATAGTGAACCTAATAAAAAAATGGATGAAAGACGTTGTGGAAATGATCTTATGTATGTGGATGAAGGTGGTGTTTACCATGCAGGGAGGGGGTGCTCCACACAGAGGAGAGGGGAGGATAGGAGGAGAGGAATGAAAAGAAAGAAATAAAAAATACATGAAAAAATGAATAAGGAAAAAATAAAAAGACAATAAAAAAATAAAAAATTGTAGGTAATGGAAAATGAAAAAAAATAAAAAAAAAATTAAACCCAATTTTAATTAATTTTTTATTCTTCCCATTTATGATTTTAATTTTTTTTTATTTTCATTCAATTTCCATATCTTTTAATTGATTTAAAATTTCTTTAATCCATTTTAATTATATTTTACTCGAACATTGCATTAGGGAATGAACAAATATTTAACATATGGCCCGAGAAATAATTTAATTAAATTTAATAGCTATCTGGGACCCGCAACCGGGTGCGTAGGCTTACTCCCTAGGTCTCTTTAAATATTTGGAATAAAAAAATAAATCGTCCGCACCAAGATATAAGTCAAGACATTAAAATCATTTATGTGGCTAATTAATAATATTTTATTTAACACAAAAATAAATATCCACACACACACATATGTATATATACGTTATATATTTATACCCATCTATATATTTATATATATACATCCGCACATGTTTATATAACTATATGTGTATTTAATACCCCTTTAAAAATATATATATAGATATAACTCTCTCTATATATATATATACTTTAATGCTTTTGTCCCAATCTAATAATAATAAATATTATTTAAATTATTATTATTTAATATAACCCATCAATAGAACCATTAATTTTAAAAATACAACCCCTATTTAAAAAGACTAGTAGTCATTAAATAAATTTTTGATTGTGAATTTGTATTTCATTAGAACAATTAATAATATCACATTAATTACACATCCCATTTATTATTTACACCACAATGTAATTTATTAATTGTGTAAGTGAATTTTCCTTTTTTGTCTATAACACAAATAATACTATTAATAATTAAATTATTATTATGTTTTCCAACTGTCCCACATAAAGAATTATAATCCAATTAAAATATATTTGGTTGTGCTCTAACTAAACGTACACTACTCGCAACAGTTATACCCTGCCTAGGGTATAACCCGCATCCGAGAACTATATATAATCTCAAATATCTCATTCGACAAACCATCTATGAGAAAATAATAATTTATTACAAAAAAATAGAATAATAAATTATTTAAAATCAATGAGGGTTTTATCATGTGAGTGGGTACCAAACACACTAAGAGAATCAAATTTATACCCTTCCTAGGGTAAACCTAGCGTTTCAGACCTAACATAGGTCGTAGATTTCTCATTCGAAAAACCAGTTGAGAGTTATTTCATTTAAAAAAACTCACACACACGTTTGAATAAAATAAGTTAATATTTTTAGTCTGTCCATGCTGAGAATCTACGTGTCTCGGAACCCTGTTCTAACTAATCTTCAACTCTAAAAATGTTACATAAAATATTCCAAAGTTTTATTAAAATTTTTACCCTAAAATTAATTTTTTTCTATTTTAATTTTAATCAAATTAATTTAACAAAATTTATTTACAAGACACATTGTAGTTTCAACTATCGGAAATAAAATGTTCTGACACTATGTTTTAAAACCAGACTGCACATATAATTGAAAATTTTTATTTTCTATGAATTTTAATCTAGGTAAAAACATGAAACGTTACAAATTTATATCCTTAGAATTTCACATCTCCATGAAGCCTTCATGAACAAAGTAAACCTCACCCGATCTACAGGGCCATGCTGTCTCACACAAAAGATCATGATGCATTTCCAAACACTAAATGTGTGTTCAAACATTAGTTAAACAAGCAACACAAAAGCCATTAATATATGACTCAAATCTCATTTTACAACTGAAACTACGATATAGTACCAATCCAATCACATTCAGATAGAGACAAAACCATGATATCATCTCATTAAATTTTTTCCAAAGTCACATCCCACTTGAGGTTTTAAAGTTATAAAGGAGAAAATTCCGAGTCACGACGCCTTCTAGAATCAGAATTTCCAACAAGACCTACCCTTTACCAGACTAGTGACACTTGTCACTTGATTTACGAAATGGATAAAACTGTTGATTCCAATTGACCTAAAAGCCCATGTTAAGACAACATTTCATAAATATCCCTGACTGACCAAAACCACACTCCTCTCACTCGACGACATGCCAAAAAAAGTAATTCTCTTCGCACTTCATTGAACAAGTGGGGGAACTATTCGACCCACATCAGCCAACCATTTTATAAGGTTCTCAGCCTAGAAGGTTAGAGTTTAATGAACCGAACTGTGATCCCTTCTTCTACGTTATCTCACATTCACCACGAACACGTCAACATAAATTAATACCAAACATCTGGTGATATTCCTTGATGTAGGCATCATCGAGACCGACAACAAATCCAGAAACCACAGATTGGAATAATACGATTGAATGGAAATAACCCAAGGTAGTCCATACTCCATGTTTATGAGTGAGACATTGGTATAAGGATAAGACGTCCAAAATATGTTACATCCTGAGCTCATAGTGACATCCACCTGGTGGTAATGTCAGAATAAATTGATAGTGTACAATAGTTCATCTAGATAATTCCGACACTGAAATTCGAGGGTCACTCAAGAATAACCAAAGCCTCAATAAGAACGACGCGTCAACGTGAAATTCTGAGAAAATGAACCTAAACAATCCCAACATCTTTTAAAGATTTAGAGTAGAATAAGACTAATTATCTCTTAGTGTATCATTGATTAAGGCCGAATAGGGGACATGCTCGTCGCATAAGGAAGAGCACACTAAGCAGATTAGAAGATTATAAGAAGGAAAACATTTAAAATCCCATGAAAACCCAAGCAAACATACTGTCATGTCAAACACCCAAGTATCTAGTAGTCATCTCGATCATTGAGACTAACATGATTCCTTTAACATAGAAGTCTTTATATTATAGAGATAACCTGAAATGTATTTGATAGTGCATAACGTAACGATTACACCGAACTCAACTGGTTCGTCACAACATTAAGAACCCGATCGCACCATGTATGTGAATTCATACTACCCTAAGGTGACACATAAGCTAGATGAATTTTAACTCTGAGGATGATGTAATGAATCATCCATCACTATAGAGAAGATAGGGTCAAAAGACCTAAAAAGCAACTGACCATTCCTAAGGTATATTAACCTGATGGAAATAAGCATTAAATGATTCTCAATCCTGAAACAATAGTCTCCGAAAACATAACCACTCATCCTAATAAGGGTGTCATTTCAAGCAACGGGGTCAGACTAGTGATAACAACATGTGAAAGGTTCAACACCAAAGTAACTCAAGGATAAACTCAATATAACCTTATACCAGGGTCTTAAATAGAGGACATCACTAGGGTTTCTATATCTAAGCCTTTTTTATTAAATCACATTTAATCATTAATCATCCAAAAATTCAATCAAAACATCATGTTCCATTTTTCAAAACTAAAAACAAGGTACTTGTTCTTAACCATCACCTTAATAGAAAAACAAGAAAGTTTTATAAAAATCCATTCAAAACAGAAAATAATAATAGACATCTCATCCTAAATTAAGAAATCTATCACAGAAAATCCTTTTAAGAATATAATGATACCTACAAGGGTCCCAATAAGTCGACCTTGGTTCATTATAATACAACCCAAAAAAGACAGTTGTTAAATTATTAATAGTTACACCACCCATACCAGGTTATCTCATATGGAACATTAATCAACTAGCCTTCTCGGTCCTTGTTGAGCCTTTAGGTAGTTAACAAATTCAATTGAAATTATAACATGATCAAACACATATTTTCCTTAATATATGGGAGGCTATAAACATATAAAGAGACTATAAACATTATAGTTTTTATCATTTGGCTCTCATTCAAAGGTAACAAAGAAATTTTATCAAAGCAACCAATTACATTAAAAAACAAGCTAGAAGGTCACTACAAGAAGATATCATTAAGAGACTTGTGGTAATCCTAGAAGCATAACATTTTAATTACAGAGACATGCCAACTGGCATATATCCATGATACAAGAGAAACATTGTATCAAATAAGAAGCATGGAAAAATACTAGAATGCTAAATATATCAACGAAACATGGTATCTAAAAAATGAATGATAAATAAATATATTCCATGAAATACATTAAAGGCACACAATTTGAATCAACATTAAACCTAAAATAAAACAATATGTAATAACACTATGCCTGGAATGTGAATTCCTATGTGCCTATTTTGATTCATAAAATTCTTCATCCTTACCTTTACAAGCCAAGGGTAAAATACTATAAGGTTCATAAATCATAAGTAGTGGAAATTACACTTATCACTCTAGGTGAAATCATACCAACCATAATATCGAACACCATGAACATCAATTCCCATCTCTAGCCACTTTGTTATTTCCCGTATGTTGGGTGATCAGACCCAGAAACAACTATTAACCAAGCACCGACACATTCCTAGTCTCATGCCTACCAAACCAAAACAGTATGACAAATGAAAATACCACCTATTATACCACTTTGTATTGTCCTGACCCGGATCACCTCTATGACGTTGGTCATACGAGTGGGTTTCATGAACTCTTGCGGATCTCCCCTAATGACAGAGGCTGCCAACTATCAGTGAGCGATGTTTTCTTGTCCGTTGGGAAGTCTATTCCCTCATAGGTAATAGATATTATCACAGTGGAAGTAAACTACAATTAATAATTAACATCAGAAGCATATTAATGATTAATCTATAGAAGAAGAAATACAAATTATCTAATTGAATAAGAATCATGTGCAGAAGCTGATAAAATAATTCCATGCCATGATGTCTTTATAAACTGAAAACACGAAAAATTGAAACCTAAGAATACTATCAACTATAAGAATAGACGCAAACTACGACAACTGCATCATGAGAAAGGCTCGATCCTCTTCCCCATGCTTCATCCAAAGAATAAAGAAAAAACATATTATCTGAAGCATTACACTTCCCTTTTTCAATACCTGTAAGCATATAATCTACTCTGGTTTCAAAGATTCCCGAGCAGGGTGTGAGATAAAATACCTGTACACCGGCACCCACAGTGTCTAAACCATTCCATTTTCTGTAGTAATAAAATCTAGTGAGTCATTAAATAAAAAATTCTAAAAATTAACTAAGAGTAATAAAATAGATAACTCGGTCCAGGTTCCCAATGGTACCCATCCCTAATAACCTACTTCAGCCTAAGCTGAAATTCGGAGGGAAGTACCTATAATAAGCTGAATACACATATGAATATATATATATTATCCTGGAAAAACTAGTTAAACATGGAATAGGTATACTTCTAAGATTGTGCATTAACTAGGGGTCTAAATCATGTGTCAACCAGGTGTGCTTCCACATTCCAGAAAAATGTCACAATTTTTAGGAGACTCAAAGTTGCATTAACACAAATATTCAGTGCATCATTATTAATGTTCAAGATTAGTGTTAGAGTCCATTCCCATCCTGAAGGAATCACCATGGAAAATCCTTTAAATTATACAATACCACTAATCCTATCCAATGCAATCTTTCAAAATACCATGTATCGCTCAAGGAATGGCTTTACCCTAAGTTTGTACCGATCTCATAAAAGGGGTAAATCATCATCCGGGGTTGGCATAGACACATTTCCAATGGATCTGTCCGTGATGGGACCTTTTGTATATGGTATCACTCATATGTATAAGAAATCCATGGGAAGTTGGAAAACCCAAAGAAATCGCCCCTCAATGAGTAGTGGTAACCAATCAGGAATGGAGGGTCTAAACATGGCCCTTAATATGAGACCCAACTTCTTTTTTCACCCTGAATTTAATTAATATTTTCAAAGAGGAAGATAAGACATAATATTCATATGAAATTTCATTTTGAAATATAAACAAATACACCCTTGCATCATAATTTGTAAATTAAATATTGTAGTGTAACAACCTAACAAGGCAATATATCACATCAACATAAGAAATAAATGATCTTTTAAAGAAATATATAATTCCACACAAAAAAAAACCATGGATCCAAAAATTAAATGTCTTTAATAAATCTAAATTTATTATTTAAATTATATAAAATAAATATGGGTTTGACAAAACATGCAGTTAGTTAAATTAAATACTCAGGCTAATGAAAATTATACCATCCATGTTGGAATTCCCAAAGGGGTGTCTGACCACATTGCAAAAATTTAAACAATTTAAATCATGCTAAATAGGGATGAAAAAATTATGTGAAACAATTAAATTAAAGAAATTGGGTGAATTCTAAAAAAGTAGGTGGGCACCAACAAACGGAACTACGATGAGTTTTTATAAATCACAATGAAAAAGGGAAAAGCGAGTAGACAACCTACCTTATTTTGGAATATGATTCTTTGACCCATGGTAGACTTGGATTTGATAAAAAATAAAGAAAATAGATGATTTTGAAAAAATAGGGTAAATTATTTCCATGGTGAACTGCACAAGGGATAAAAAAGAAGATAGTAAGATTCTTAATGCATGGGATAAGCCTAACTGAGAGGTTTATAGTGCACCTAATGAAAAAAAAGACAGACGATGAATGGATGTGCGACAATCTTACTAAGGTTGAAGAAGGTGGCACGCACCACCCAGTGATTGGTGTGTGCCACACATAGGAGAGGATGCGAGAGGAGTAGAGAAAAGAAAAGAGAGAAATAAAATGAAAAGGAAATAATATTAAAGGAAAAAGGAAAATAAAATAAAATAAAATGGGAGGTAATAAAAAATGAATTTAAAAATAATCAAAATGACTTGACCCATTTTTAATTATTTTTCTATTCTTCACATTCATGTTTATAATTTTATTATTTATTTTCAATCAATTTCTATCTCTTTTAATTTTTTTAAAATTTCATTAATTGTTTTTAATTAATTTTAACTCAAACTCTATGATTGGGCACGATATAATATTTTACATAAATCCCATGAAATAATTTAATTATTTTTAATAGTTGTTCGGGACCCACAAAAGGGTACACAGGTGCACGCCTAGGGTCGCATTAATGATTTAGACTAAAAACATAAATGATTCACATATTGATTGAAGTTGATACATTTAAAGAATTTATGTGGGTAATTAATAATATTTTATATAACCCAACAATAAATATCAACATATATATATATACACATTATATATTTATACCCATCTATATATTTATATATATATATACATCCGCATATATAGGTATATATATATAATCCCCACTTATATATATATATATTTCTTATATATATATATATACATCAATGATTTTGTCCCAATATAATTATAATAACTATAACTATATTTATTATTATTTAATACAACCTATCAATGAGACCATTAATTTAAAAAACAACAACCATTAAATGAATAGAAAACGGTCATTAAGTAAATATTGTTTGTGTATTTGTATTTAATTGGAAAAATTAATAATATCAAATTAATTACATTTCCCTTTTATAATTTACAGCACTACATAATTTATTTACTGTGGATGTGTGTCTTAATTTTTTGTCTTCAATGCAAATAATAATAAAGATAATAAAATTATTATTAATATTTATAACTGAAAAAAATATAATAACCAAATTAAAATATCTTCGGGTGTGATCTGACTAAACTTGCACTACTTGGAAAAGTTATACCCTGCCTTGGGTAAACCCCATATCCCAGAACTATATATGGTCTTAGATTTCTCATTCGACACACCGTTTTTGAGAATCCAATCGATTATTATAGGAAAAACTGAATAATAAATTAATTAAAATTATGTAGGGTATTATAATGTGCGAGGGTTCCAAACACCCAACATGAACAAATGTTATACACTTCCTAGGGAAAACCCAACGGTTCCGACCTAACAGTGGTCTCTGATTTCTTATAAAAAACTCCATTGGAGTGTTATTTCATTTTAAAAAAACACACACGTATGAATAAAATAAATTTAATATTTTTATTCCATCAACACTCAGAATCTGTAGGTCTGGGAACCCTGTGCTGACTCATAGTCAACTCTGAAAATATTTCATAGAATATTTGAAAATTTTAATAAATATTTTACCCTAAATTTAATTTTTTTCTGTTTTGATTTTAAAAAAATAATTTAAACAAATTTATTTAAAAGACACATCATAGTTTCAACTGTCTAAAACAAAATGTTCCAATGCTCTTTTCTAAAATCGGCCTACCCAACTAACCAAAAAACATAATTTCTTCAGTTTTTTCATCCAGTTCAAAACATAGAACGTTACAAAAATTATATACAGACCACATCATAGAGAATAAGGAACAAAAACTCATTAAATAGGGAAACATGTCCTTCAAAATAAGGAATTCAGCCTTCTCAGGAAAATGATCTCTCAAGGCTGTAAAAAATGCACTTAACCTTCTTAGGAAAATAGGAATATCATTTCGCAGGAAATTATCTTTATCAACCAATGGGTTATTATAACATCTTCAATGAAAAAATCCATTTAATAATAGGTTATAACTATGGGAAATCTAATTCAATGAGATATTAGAATATATAAAATGAAAAACATTCTCTTAACATTTATTTTGGTTTCAATAATCCTTGGTACACACCATTATCATGTTACATTTCATACAAAATTATTATTATTAATCATTAACATTATCCATATTATTTAACAATTAAACTGTCATGTTGAAGATTTTATTTATTTAAACATGTATACCCACACTAATATTATCATTAACAAATTAAAATATCCACCATATTTAAAAATTCCACTTCATCAATGTCTTAATCTAATTAATTATCAATTAATTATGGGATTTAATTATATCCTAATTCAATATGTTAGTCCATGAATAAAAAAATGAACATAATATATTTATAGATATCACACTTTACTTCAAAACACAAGGCTAACTACTACCATTGTATAAATAAATAACATAGGTACATGATCCTTATCCAATTACCGAAATCTGGTTAAAAAATTATTTGGTTAATTTCATTTCTATCCAAAGGGATAATGAATGATCAATTTTTGATTACATGTAAACAAAAGTCAAGAAAGAAATCCCCTACCGAGAATTCCATTAATGTTCATTGCATTAGAATAGACCATTTTACAGTTTTCTGATCACCTATCCCATAAGAACTACATCCATGAAAGGGTACCACTGGAGAACCAAAAAAATAAAAACAAGGATAACCCCCATGATAAACATTTGATAAAAACTTATATACCTTGGATAGAGGATACATTAATAAATGAGATCAACCAGGAGAAAACACTAGAAAAAGATGGAAGAACACAACTTAGATAAACATGGATCACTAAAAATTGAAGATGAAAGCCCAAGAATTGATTCACATTGATGGGATCTCAAAATACCAAAGGGTAGAGCCTATGGATATTTGAAAATGAGTATAACTGTTGGGTTTGAGAAATTTTAAGGGCTGGAAATATTTATAAAAGTGATGCATTGAATATTTAAATAGTGTGTAAACCATTTACCCTCATGTAAATATCCAAGAGAGATTTCATAGAAAAACAAGTAACCTTTTCATTATTTTCACATAAAAATTTACACATCATGAATCAGACCTGCACAATCTATAAACTACCCATAAAAGGCATGTATGCTTTGCACGTCATGTATTCACCCTCCTTCAATAAACACACATCCAAACCCCTCCATACTACTTCCATTCCACGTCTAAGAACCACAAGCCTCAGAAACACTCACAGGGTCAGAATACACTGATTTAGGCCCTTAAAAGTTTTATTATATATATGTGTGTTTAAAATATAGATAATAATATATATTTTATATTTATACAATAAAATTATATATATATTTATATATTAGAATATATATAGGTTTATGTAAATAAATAAATATATTTATGTTTATATTTACAACTTGTAATTAATTAAATCAATTACAAATTAATATATATATATATATTAAAGTGTGTGATAACTAAGGGAAGGAAAAATGGGAAGGGAAAATGTATGAAAAAATTTACTATTATTTAAGTGTAATTCTAAATAGTGTTTAAATAATTAAATAAACAATATAATTATTATTTAAAAATTTATTTCCTATAAAAAGTATCCTTTCATTAGGGTCTGCATCTATCTACACTATGATAAACTATATGAAAAAATCCACAAGTTCGTATGGTTGAAAATATGTTTTTAGGGTGAGTTTTGTATTTATGGAAGGAGGTTATACATGGTTTTGAGTAGGCATATTCCATTGATATTGGATATCAATTTTAGGTGTGCGGAATATATATTTTTATTAATGTATATTTGATTATATTTATAGAATAAATATGTTATGTAATGAAATTATTTTGAATTAATTCATTTTTTCAATGCATTAATTTATTTTATACAAAACCCATTTTATGAAACAAATCATAATTTTCAATATTATATTTTTAAATGGAAATTTTTATTTGAAAAATGTTATGATATGACTAATTTTATTACAAAATCATATGTAATAGAATTATTTTGGAGTAAATAATTCTATGATATATGTGTTATTCCAAAAAACCCTTATGTAATGGAAGATTATTATTTTCAAACTCCCATGTTTAAAAATATATAATTTTTTGTGTCAAGAATTTCTTAACACAGTTTTCAATATTATTAAGATAAAATTTTTATCTTAAACCAATAATATTTTCATAAAAACCTTATTTGTGGGTTTTCTGTTTTATGTAATTTTAAAATCCTCTTTCAAAGAAGTTTTCTAATGAACTATTACTCACCCGTGATTTCACATGAAACTGTACATTAGTGATTTTTTTAAATATTCATATTTTTTAAAATATAATAATTGAAATTCATGGGTAGCTTGCTTCTCGGTTCTCCAAGGTTTTTTGATTGTTGAACTACAGTTCAGGCTGGTACACCCATTTAAAAAAGATATATTTATTGAAATAATGTGGGTTAATTCTTTTTGGTTCACATTCTTCATAAATAAATTTAATGACATGATAATTTGAATATCATTTCTTTATAAGGTAATAAATTCATAATCAATAGTGTTATTTCTAGTTTAAAGAAGCATTGTGACCTTCAGAATCTTCTAGCATATTTTTCTACGTTAATGAAAAAAATAACGAAGGATCAAAAAATTTAAAGAAAAAATATATTATTCATATCATGTTATAATAATTAAAGATGAAAAAACTAATTATAAAAATATAATCAACATTCAGTTTTGGTAACCATTTTTCTAACGTTACGATTCTTTATTTTCATTAGGCTAATCATTCTTAGTTCATTTTCTAACTAATATAAATAAGTGTTTCAACTTCATAAAATAATATTTTTTTACAAATAATTTATTTAAAAATGATTAATTTCTGTGTTTTTTAATAAGTGTCACCATATTAGAAGTTGGTTCCAATAAAAATATCAATTTCCTTAAAAAACTCATTTAACGTACTATTTTTTGGATATTACAATGTCATTTGAATAATTTATTCCAATAAATGATGAGCCTCCCCAATTCAAATAATTATAGAACATAATTAATGATTATATTTATGTGTATATATAATTTAAATCAAATGTTGGGATAAACTGTGAAAAATCTATTGAAAATAGTTAGATCATCGGTCAGAGAACATGATAATACTAATCGGTTAGAAAAATGAACCATTAAAATATGAAATAATAGATAAATTATAAAAAAATCAATATTAACCTCGAATAGAATCATAAAACTTCATTCATTATTTTGTATTTCTTTTTAAAATTTCCTTATAGATGGTTGTGGTTTATTTACCTGGTATATTCTAACCATAAATTCCACACATATTACAATATAATAATCCACCACATCTTAACCATCAAAATATTGTAATAGTTCTTTCTACAAAAAATTATGATATAAACATGGAAAATATGAAAATCATTTCAATTAATTAATTTTTGTTACATAATATGAAATCTAATACAGTTATCATTAGGATTGGATGCCAAAATAAGTATAAAGGAAATATATCAATTATTGAAGAAACATATTGTTGCAAAATTTTATATAATTGAAATACATTTTTTAGATATGCATAAAGTGTTTCAGTAGTATGGATTTTTTATATTTTCCTCCCTATACTTCATTTCGCTGTGTTATAATTGTACATTGAAAGGATAAACACCTTAAATTTGAAAAATAAGAAAACTAAGTTATAAATTGAGTCCAAATTCACTTATAGATCCCCTTATAAAAATATATTATGTTTACTCTTAAGGGTACTGATATAGTTGTTTATTTTAGTAAAAACATATTTTTTGATTGGAAAAAAAGTATGGATATTATTTGTCAATTATAGTTTGTTAGTAAACATAATTCATTCAAGAGTATAGTTATATACCTGAGTAGATGAAATCTATATGGTTGATATTAAAAACTCCTTTTTAGTTATTTTAATATTAAATAATGACCCACTTTTATGAAAATACTATGAAGTAATGATAAAACAAGCGTTGTAATGTGGTGGTTGTTTATGTTTTATATTTTTAATTTACAAAACTGAAAAAAATAGTTCATATTTATGGTCAGTGATGCTAAAAAATCATGAAGATTCCCTAATATGATTAACCAACATGATATATAGAAAAAGAATACTGTAACATGGATGTTGTTAATTTTTAAAAATGAAATTTTTGAAATTTAATGTAATGGTACCTGAAAATCAACAAAGTGTAATCAAAATTATTTTTGTCATTATCATTTTCTAAGGGGAATGTAAATTATAGTTTTCTTTTAAAAAAGGTGAATGGTATGAATGTTATAATTTTGGATTTCAATAAATAAAAAGCCCCTTTTTGATTTGAAATTATTTCAAACTAAAGGAAACCCAGACTAAACATTAACCTGTATTCTAAATGAGTAGAAATGTTTTTTTAAATAATCTATAAATTTATTAATATAATATAAAAAATTAGTTATTTTTAATTACATCAAATAATTTTTGACCATTTAAGATATTTTACTTATATTTTTGAAAAACATGTATATCAAATTGATCAACTGAAAAATAATCTCCACGATCTGTATCCATCAGTTTCACTCTAAATATGTTTAATTAAAAATTGAGTTTGAAAATAGTTTTTATAAAATAATATAATTAGAAAATAAAAAGTTATTATAGTTATTTTTAAATATATAGAAAATAAAAAACTGAAAAACATGTATTAATACTTTTTTGGATAGAATCACTAAGTAAAAAACCAAATATTTCCATTAGAATTGTCAATATACATCTTGCATGTGTTTCATGATTCATAATACCAACTATGTGTTCTTTAAAATTTTTGTATTTTTGGTAATGTTAAACATTGTGTAGACTATAGATAAGTGTGACAATTTTTTATTTTATTGAATATAACATGAGAAAATATAATATTATGTAATATTGCATGATAAAAATAAAAATTTCCAGATATGTTAAAAACATCTTCACAACTTTTGTATCATGAAGTGATTTCTTATTTTTCCATTAAATCATAGGTGTACCATTAATAATCAAATATTTTTTCAATATAAAAAGAAACAATAATTGAATGATCCATGTAGGCTTAATTATTTAAATTTTATAAGAAATTTAAAATATAAATTTTTGAGAACAAACTGATAATGTAGAACTGATAATTAAAAAATACTCCACATTGTGAATAAAAATCATAGGTAATTCATCGATAACATAGATTATATTGAATTGAAATAATTTACATTTAATTTTGATTCAATTGAAACACGGTTATAAATCATTTTAATATTGGAATATAAGGGATAGAAAGTAATATTTTTTTATTAGAGAAAGTTGTCCCAATGGTATAAGCTGCATGAAATTCCATAAATAGAATATGGGAGTATAGTATTGAAAATATTTTAATATATAACAGTAAATATAAATAGTATAAAACTAATTGATTGATATAAATCTTACTACTTAATCTCTCTTTTATGATGAGTTGAATTACCAAAATACTAGATGAATCACTGATGTTTTACAAATATTTTGATATTTGGTTCACTAAATCACCACATAAACTAAAATTAACAAGTAACAGTCTGAAATAAAATATAGAAACATAATTGTTGAATATAATTATTGATACATATTAGCTAAAATGATAAAATGAATATCATTTCTTCTTATAGATATATTTTCACCCTTATAGTATAATTCCCCATATATTACATCTAATGGGAGTAAATTACATTTACAAAAATATATCAATCATAAAATAATAATAATAATTTTTAGTTAATGAATAATACAACTATGTAAATGGTAATTCAATTTTCAATAAACAATAATATATATAAATTTATAATTAATGAATATAAGTTGACTAGATTTTATATACACAAGAGTGTATGTTTTTTATATTGATTAAATGTTTGTGTTTAAAATACATATGAAAACAATATGTGAATTGGAAATAATATAAACCTATTTGATTCTATTATGATTCACTTTTTTGAATAAAATTAAATAAATACATAAAATTATAAAAATATACAATATAGAAACAGAAGTGTGTAAAATGAACATCATATGGGTGAAAATGGGTCGTTGATTAAAAGGTAATTCAAGGCAGATGTCTAGTTTTCTTAAAGGTTTTCGGATTTTAAGAAATTTGAATATTATTTATAATGTTAAAATTTCATTAGGAAATAATATTTTGAATACTGATATTTTTTAATGAAAACTAGTTGTTCACATAATCTTTATTTCATGCATAAGGTATTTTAATATGTATAATAGAAAGACAAAAATTTTTATTTGTCCCCATTAAATAATAATCTATTATAATTTTTTTATATATTAACTGAATAGTTAAAACAAGAATAAACATTTTCATATTTATATTTTATGACAAGTCATCAACAAAAATGAAGTCTACACTCACAATATCATTAGAGTACGAGAAAGATTATGTTAACCACATATTGAAAATCCAATTTTTTGAGCTAAATCATTATCAATGGTAATCTCATTCAAAGGAGTTATTGATCATGAAATTTTTAAAACATTCCATCATTGAAAATAGTTTTCATATGAAACATAGTAAAAAATATTGACTATCTAGATAGTCTATCTAATTATAATGGGAAAACTATGTAATTTTGTTAATGTTATTTAATAGATACCTATGACATGTTATAAAATATTTCTTCGTAGAGAATATTTTGACTGGGATCAGATTTCATGTTCTAATTATCATTTATAAATTTTTTCAAACATTTTTTCTAGGTTAATAAAGATACAACAACAAATAGTTGACCATGATTGAACAGAACCTTTTAATTATAAAACCATACACTAGAAAGTGATTGTCTTTTACATCTGTTAATAGTCATAGAATATGATAAAATCAATGTATATTTTATTCTATGTAGATTAAAAGTCAATATATAATCTCAATTTATCACAGTAATTTATGGAAATAATTAATAATTCCCCTAATGAGATCTAGTTTATTTTTTTCTCCAATTACTTGATCAAACAAGTGTATAACGATCAATAGAGTAAAATTACCTAAACCCAATGATTGATCTATATTTTTGAGCAACATAATGGTTACCCCAATAAAAAATGTAATTTTTTGGGGATGGATCCTTGATATATTGGAACCAATAAAAGTTTCAGTCATGTATATGTTCTATGAACTATATGTATCTATACTATCCCAAAAAACATAATAAAAAAAATCAATCATTTGTTTTAAGATTATTCAAAGATAACATATAGTCATTATCTTTACGAATAACATCATATGTGGGTGATAATATTATATGACCTATCATATAAGTAACATTTCCAAAAATTTCAATTAAATTATGGTATTTTTAGTGAAACAATTTAGGCATTGGGTCATCAACTGATGTTAGGAGATATGTTGATATAATTTTAATGACTACTTCACCATCATTAGGCTCAAAAATTTGACATTCACCACTATCAAAAATTCATTTTCCAAATTCTTGTACATCATATAAATCATCAACACATGAATTAGAATGTGATATCATGTTCTTTTTCAAATTTAAAACCTGATAGTATATCCACATATATGATGAATTTATACTATCAAAGAAAATTTTAGTTCTGTAATAACCTAGTATTACATGTGATATATTCAAAAAATCCCCTCAATAAAAAATTTAGGCTTCTAAATGTAGAATTTTTATAATTATGATTTTAGTTAAATTATATCTCCAAAATAATTTTCAAGATATTCAAAATAATATTCCTGATTCATTGGTTCCACATCCAAAATAGGTAGTTTTTAACATATTAGTTGTTATATAAGATTACTATGTTGTTGAATATTGCAAACCAAATGTTCATTAATTGATATTGGGATAAAAAATTTAGAGTGGGTCATCATTCTACCTGGAAGGAGTAATGATTCTATTCAACTAGACGAAACTATATGAATAATATCACATTGTGACTAAAAAATGTTTAATATCAATAAATGAATGTATTTACCATTACTATATATATATGCCAAAAATAACCCTCCATAATAAGAAGACAATGTATACATAATTAAACCCATCAAAAATTTATTTTCAATTGTTTTCGAACTTGGTATGGTTTCATAATGATTCTAAAGACATAATCTTCTATAATTATGTTCTTTTATAACTATACTATTAACATTAACTTAAATTAATGATCGTGGAACTGGAAAAAGAGGGAATGAATAAATAGGTATACCATTTCTACACAAATTATTTTCAATTTTATGAAAACTAGAAATTTTCATTCAATAATAAGTGTTAAATCTAATAAATAAGTATTTGTTTAAGAAAAAATTACGATAATAGTAATTAACAATCATTATGGTAGTAATTTATAATCATATGATACATACTAATTAATAAATTGGTCCAAATCGTTAGAATTAAATAATCATACTCCATTAGGTGAAGCCATAGTCATGTTCATAATTTGATGAATGTAACTTTTAATATAACACTTATGTGAACAATGAGGTATTAATAGTTTATCAAATTATATTATATTTAAGACATGGTATATATGTAATCCATGTTTTCCATGTGTCATATTCCCCAAAATATCCTAATCATATATATTTCAAGTAATTTATACAATGGTCAATGATACTCAATGATTTATTATTGTTTGAGAAAAAATTATTTTAATTTTTTGATATAATGGATGGAAATAGTTCAAAAACATTTATTTTTCATAACATATGTATCAAAAGTTGTATGTTAGAAAATTGTTCTGAATAAATAAGTCAAATAACTTTAATTATTTCTATGAATATTTTTACATATAAATTCATACAATTACAATCCTATAATGAAACAAATAATATTACATTATATTGTTTTATGTATTAATGAAAATGTAAACACTATCATTCATTACTAATGATATAACATAAAATTTTTAGAAATAAAATATTAGCAAATAGTTATATTTATCAATTATAATTATATGTTCAACAAAATATTCATTAAAATTATATACAATGTACTTGAACCATTGGCACTGGACATAGAGAATATCATCACTAAAGCTACTCCACGTTTCATGCCACACAATTTGAGGAAGATAAATAATATTTAATAATATTATTTTGGAAAATATAATATGCAAGTAGGGTCTCTCCCCCCAATGTGAAACCAATTATAAATTTTCAATAAACATTATATCATTATATAATAATCCCAAACTGTATTGGGACTCTCTAAATGTATGATGAATAATATTTTGTTCAATAACACAATTAATTGATATGAAGATTAGACTTTTATCTTTCTAATTAAAAATCCTAAATAATATATCACTCAATTAGAAATGTAATATAATATATTCTTCCAATATAGAATCTATGATTCTGAGGTAAACATTATTTATAATAGTTTATAAAATATGAATGAAAATATACATATGTTAGGGTCCCACCTTCTTCATACATTGCATTTTTATTAAACTAGGAAGTGAATGTCTTTTTTATAAATGTGCCATTTAGTAATGGTATCATAAATATTGTCACCATTATGTAGGTATCATTCTATTTACCTAGAAAACTGAAATTATAATCTCATTACTAGAGGATATCTATAATGGATATCATATAAAAAATCCCAGCATGAATCTTCACAAGGTTATATGTACCAAAAATCATAATACATTTTAATTTCTTCTATAATTTTGTCGTACGTGTAACTGTTTTTGGTTTCAAGAAGATCTATTGTAACTCATTCATGGATCTTGGTGATATATTTAAAAATGAAGTTGATAGAATATTATTGGTTGCAAATATCAATATAGTGATGATATTGATAACTTAAATGAAAATTAAGACTGTAAGTGATAAAAAAACTAGTTATCCAAATTAATAATATTCTTGGTGATGATATTTCCAAAGTTCCTCCTTCTATTATTGGCATGTCAATAATCATTATTTTTTATATTCTAAAATAAATTTTGGTTAAAAAATTATTATATTTTTTCATTTTTCATAAAAAGGTAATGATGATGAGAATTACCACATAATATATGTATCATAAAAATTTTAATATATTCACAAAATATTTTGAAACTATTTCTATTTTGAATGAAAAAAGTAATTATATATATATATTAAAGTAATAAAAAAATTTTCATGACAAATATATAGGATAATGGTCACATGAGGCCACCCTATTTTTTTTATAATTACATTGTTTGAGCAAATATATGAACAATAGTAGTATTTTGGAAATGGAATAGAAAATAAAAAAATAGTACTGTATATTGTAAATTTTCTATATAGTAGTTTTGATGTTAGATACCAGCACTTGACATTCGAATGAATATTTTTCGTTTAAATCATTCAAGACATGGTTAACCATAAAATTAAATACTCTTGATAGTACTTGAGGATAGTACATAGTTCAATGTTTTTTATTTAAAAAAATCTATAAATTTCACACCACATTGGATTACATGTAAATATTAATACAAAATTTATATATCCATCCCAATCGGAGATTTACATTTCATATTGGTAATTTTAAATTGAATTCATAATTCCACCAGTATCTCATGAAGGTAAAACAATAATATTTCCTATTAAAGACCCATCATAGTCACCTCTATGGTATACAACATGAAATGCATTTTAAACTCCATCAACCAATATATTTTCAGAAAATAAAATTTAAATTTTATTTGAGACATTATCATTGTATAACCATCTATAATAAACTGTTTCATGAGCAGTATAGAACTAAATAGAGAATATGACCCAATGGAATGAAATTTCATGTGAAATTATAAGAGTTATCTCATAGTTACCATCTTAAAAATAGTAATTATATTGATGGATGTAGAATAATTATATATATTTTCAATATATCCATCCTAAAGACACGTGAAAATTATTGGACATTATATAGAAGGTACATTGGGAGACTCTCATATATGAATTTTATATCACCACACTTTTTTTCTATGATTATATATTTCTTGATTAAGATCCTTAATTTTCCAACTATTCAAATTCTAATTTCAGAATAAGTTGGTATGATATATGTCATTCCATTAGTTCCTTATCATTTAAGAATGCATACCTTTAAATTTATAATTCCTTTTGACTAATAGACATCCCTTATAATTATTAAATGATTACCTAAGACATTATTCTTATGAATGATTTTTTTCAAAGTTTCTCTAAAATATCATAATTAATATCTAAGTTAACATATGTTTCATCAATGATTTATAAAAAATATTGACACAATAAACTATATTTTTTACTAAAATGACTTGACCATAAAAATTAAATATTCTAGTTATTTAAAAACCAAAAATCACATTCATTTAGAAATTATCATTTAGGATTAAGGTTTTATAAAATTAGGGTAAACAAATTCAAAGAAAACCCATACATTAAAATTTGAAACATATAATTAGTATCTATTTTATATACCAAAGGATTCCATTTTAAAATTAAAAATATTTTTTTTAGTTGCACATCTTGAATACATTCATCATGACATATTCATTTTCCATACAAATATTTAATACATGTGAAAAAAGTCATAATACATGGATTGATCACAAAAATCTCATTAAAGGAGATAATGAATGCAAATAACGTGTCCTTCAAAAGTGAAGTAAAACAATTTAATGTTCTTTGAGGGAATAAAGAAATCATTTTAACATGAAAAATCCAAATATTTTATGCTCATAAAAAACATTAAAATCTATAACAATCCTAAATATAAATGTTAATATGTGGTGTCAATTAAGTATCAGTCTTACATATATTTTAGCTATCAAAAATAATGAAACTAACATTAATTAATAGGGAGTAACCATGATAGTTACATTTGGACTAACCACCAAAGTATATACATATAATATTCGAGATGAGACCAAAATAGTTAACTTCATCCCATTACCTAATACATTGTATGGAGATTACGGGCACACCTTATCTTGGATTACAATCGAACCTTCCATACTCATAAACAATTACCCTAATCTATAACCTAAGCATACCAAATAAATAATTCATTCAACTATCAGTCTTAATGAAAATTAATTTTAATATTTTGAAATAAATATTCATTTTTAAAAAGTTATACACACAAAAATTAAAAAAAATTATTTGATAATAAAATCCCAAAAATGTTAAGTAAGATTCCATTAATTAAGGAATGATAAAATAAGGAAAATAGATTCATGACATATAAGTTAAAAATATTTATTCTTTTTGACTTCTGTAACAATATATAAAACAATAACTTTAAGTGATTGTTTTAAAAAGATATTACCTTACATGAAACCTGAATGATATCCATTAATTGAGATAGTTTATAGAAATTAAAAAATTCATATTTTAAAACATTATTTCAATTATTAATATAAAAAACTACATTTTGAAAAAATGGGAATTATGTAGATTTATTTATAAGAGTAAATGTTTAAAACATTTAAAATAATGTTTTAGTGAAAGAGTATCTAACACTTAGTCTAAATCATCATGTATGTTATATAAAATCATGATTAATAAAATTAAGGATAATTTATAATTTCATGATAATAGTTCTAATGTTTATTATTCCTATTATGTCACTCATTTATATGTTATATACAATTACTTATTCATTTATGTTCACGTCAGGCGTTTTGACAATATTTGATACTAAAGTCCAAAATTACTTTGGTGTGATGTATGTAGTCAATGTGATCCTTATACAATCATTCCCAGAAAAATATTTATGAAATTATTATCAATTTAATATATTAATTATACTTTTAAATATATCCATTAAACGTGGTTATGAAAAATAAACAATGTTATAGTCATGAGTATGGTATGTCATACATACACGTGAGTAACATTTTCATTTTTCAGTTGTCATTAATGAAGAACGGTAAGTATTATTTTATAATTAAAAAATTATTATAATATCATTAATATCATATTTATAATTTAAATATACATATATATTTATATATCATCTATGTGATGTGGTGATGAAAAATGAATCACATCGCTTCATGATAGTGATAATTCCCATGTACACATGAATGAAATTATCATTTCCTTGGGATTGGAAAGGTAAGAACATGAATGATTTATTATATATTATGAATAAAAAATATTTAATTAATAAAATATATATAAATTAATTACTTCATTAAAACCATTTTGGAGAGACGGTGATGGAAAATGAATCACATCGGTTCATGAGGTGGTAGCCCACTCTAGACACAGATGATGAATTTTTCCCCATTTGATAGAAAATGAGATTAAAATGGGGGATTGCACTGAGATAATAATATCATATTATATTTAAGATAATTGATTTTTTAATTCATCATGGTTTATTAATATTTTATGGAATTGGAATAAGGAATAAATAAACACAATTGATTAAAACTAATTCCACTATTTTGAAAAATATCCTTTGAATAACACATTATAACATCAAATGTAACATCCCATGTAAATAAAGAATATGAAATTGTTCATATTTATGAATATTTTCAAAATATTAATATCATTTTAAATGGGATTCTATGATTTATGGAGTACCTAATACGAAACAATGGGTTTCTATGAAAAATTACGCTGCACAAAACGTTGAGTTAAAATGAAAAATAATATAATATTATTATTAATTTAAATGGTAGTTAACTCCTAGACATTGTATTAGTGAGAATGAATAGAACTAACTATAATATGATTATATATACTTGTTAAATGTTTTTACATTTATTAAATAAATTTTAGATGCTTAAAATATGAATAAATCAAAATTTCAGCATAAATAATATAATATTCGTTAAAAGGTAAATATACCACCATTTAATGGTGAACCCTTTTTTAAATCTAGTTTTTGTAACTTCAATATATTATATTTGAAAAAATAAAATTCTTATTTATAATAGTGACATAAAAATTTACTTTGGGTATATTTTTGGTATTTTTTTAATAAAGTACATTTTTTAATGTACTCTGAATAATACTGTATTTTAATTCAAAAATAACATTTAATATAATTTATTTATATGGTTAGATTGTATTTTTAAATGTTTTTAAAATTTAATTCGATTATATTTTTAACATTTAATCCAATTTCAGTCATTGGATGTAATTTTCCTTTGAAATTTGACATAAATAAGTGTCAATCTTTTCATAGTTATTATTTGTTAAAAATATGTTTTTTTTGTTTTAACAATGGGAATTAATTTTAAATTAATTTTTGATACTTCTGTGTTTTAAATTTCAAAAAATTGATTTTATATTTGGAATCATAAGTTAAAAATTATTTAAATAGGTATCTTTTTTAGACATTATGAATATTTATTTCAATAAATATTTTATTTACCATGGTTAAAAGGTATTCTAGTAAATAATGGTAAAAACATTATATTATAATAATATTAAATTACCCTAAAATGTGTTATAATAATATTTGATGACACATTTCTGACCTTAAGCACACTTGGGTTGATTATTTGACCTCATGGAGCCACTATGGAGTGATAATGACACTTTATATTAATTAATTTAATGTAAAGACAAAGATGATTTAAACATATATTTTTTAGTAAATAATTTTCTATATGGGGTTATATAAGTTATCTCTTGGACTATAAATATTAATTTGAATGCTAAAAGTATTTCCTACATCGTGGTAACTGTATTATAATTTTTATTCATCAACTACATAAACTTATTTATGACACAATAATGATGTAGTGTTCACCTAATAATTAAATGATTTAAATAAAAAAAATAATATAAATTAAAAAATTATCCAAAACCTATACAATTATTATAGGATGATTTTATTTATAACATGAGTCATATTATATTCTACATTAAAGAGTTTTGGAAATTTAGAAACCAAAAATCATTTATAATAAAATAATATTTTCAAAAATTTCTAAAAATTCTTTCCTCCCCCTTATAAAAGGACATCACTTATAACCCATTCATAACGCCTCTAAAGCCCCTTGGATAATCCAAAATCTACACAATTATTTTACCTACATCAATATATTCCTCTTTGATGACTTAATGTATGCAGAAGTCACTTCAAGTAAACCTTTTTGATCAATCCAAAGAGAGTTACCCGATATAAAGGCAGCATCTTCTCATAAGTTCTTTTCTTTTATTTTACTTCCCCAACACCGAAACACTATTTATTATTTTATTTTATAGAAACGACAATACATTAAATAAACCAGTTTGTTATTATGATAATTATTATAACTAAACATCAGAAAATCTCCACCTAATGGATACAAACAAACTGTTTCTATGGACGACGAACTACAACCTCACGAAATAATGATTGATCAAATATCACCAAACGCCTTTCATTGTGGCCATTATAATGGATATGAAATTATATGTGATATATGATATATTTAAATTGTCTATTTACTTCTTAATTTTTCATTTATTGAATACCTTTATGGTTTCCATAATGGTTAAATATGAGAATTTCATTTGAGGAAATGCATACTACCACCCCCTCAATGTGGTATGACTTGTTCATGCCATACATGGGAAATATAAAAATGGATTTAAAGAAATTAAATGTAATATTATACTAGAAATATAATATACCATTGTATCATAAATTTTTAAATCCATTAAAAGATGAAATAGAAATGAAAGTAGCGTTCATGCGTACATTTGACTTATCGCCTCCTGGAACGGTGCATTTAATTTATTATATATAAATGTTATCTAATTTTATAAATATATAAATATATATACTAGATATATATGTTATATATGATATTAAATTCTTGAATATGATTCTGGAGATAATAGACATTTGAACACATGTACAATTTGTAATTATAATAAGTTCATTTGTGACTCATGTTCCGAACATCGACAAAATGTCATATATGAACTCAAATAATTACCTAATTGTTAAAGAAATATAATAAGTGATATAAAATAAATAAAAATAAATGAAAAAGGTTATAAATCATGTATTAATTTACTTAATTTTATTATTCAGGAAGAACGAGGAACATACAAGACAAGTTGGACTTGAGGTAAGGGGGTTCTTATCTCATATTAAATTCTGTGATATTTATATTGTTCACCAATTATTTATTTCTTGTGGTGTATTTTTTACTTCCATTTGTTATATATTATCATTATTCTATTTATATTAATGGTATTCTGTGTTTCATTTGGTGGTTATTAACTTTTAGTCATATGACTCAATTGATTACAACATGGTAAACGATTTTCACCTAATTTCTTATTCATGTGAGGATCATGCTATATTGCAATTATTTCCTATTGTGTGGTGTATGTACAGCCCATTATTGTATTCCATGGGTAACATACATTTATTTTTATTGATTTAAATCATCATTTTATGACCCTTATTTAATGGGTTTTATGATTCGTAAGTTACTAAATTGGTAATGTAATTTCTAATTTCGATTTCCACTTATTGGGTTTTACGCAAACATAACTAATTATTTTACTCAAAGATTTTTTGTGAAATCACTATTTATTTATTTATGTTGTAATTTACTCTCCCCTTTGTGTGGATATAACTTTTATACACATAATCACACCAATTATAATTTATCAACTCATCGATAAGAACTTGATAAGTGTAATCTTAACTCAATTTCCATTCATTGAGTTAAACATCCATGTCATTAGTGTTGGTGTTACAAGAATATGTTTGAAAGTCCTATGATTGATTAATACTGAATATCCAATCATATTGAGTGTATTTATATTTTTCACACATAATTAATTTATTTATTTTTTCTATAACCTAAGCGTACAGACTTTAAAAGGGATTTTATCTCAATTTACATTGTACTGAGTCTTCTTTGTTGTTATGTGCCAATTACTTTTATATGGTGTATATAACTTAATTTGAAATTTTATATCAGGAGTCCCTTTATTATCATGATATTATAATGTTTTTATTACCTCAATTATTTGTATTCAAGTGTCTCTCATTTGGTTAGGAACTCTAACTAAAATATCATTTAATTTGTTTTAATGATTTATTCTTCAAAATCATTCTCATTAATGTATATGTTTTAAAAATGGTTTTAAATATATATATATATGGAAATTAATGTTTTTAAATTAATATTACTTTAAAAAGTTTCAAAGTGGTATGGGACACATTTATTCAATAATATATTTTTAACAGTTTCATGATAAATAGTGAAACTTTTAAAAGATTTCAGGAAAATGGGGATATTTAATTCAAATAGTTTTACTGATTACTTTAATCTATGACAATATCCTTTATTATTGTTTATTAAGGTTGATACAATCTCTTGTATTTTATTTAATGTGTTATGTTACACGGTGGTTGTTCTTTTTTATACCATTCATGGTTTGTGGTTAAAATATTGACATTTCATATTCTAGTTTTTAAACGAATGTTTACATTATATTTCAACCTTTACATATGAGGAAAGCATTGAACAAAGAATGTTACGAGTGGAGACCATTATAGCTCCTCGATGAATCGGTAGGTCTCTTGACACAAACTTGTGTCTTGGAATTTGGCCTTGAAAAAATATTATTTGTAGTCTTGGAACGAGGCCTTAACTATGTGTCTACGATGTCCGACCTTATGCATACGATCATTATGAAATTAGATATTGATATTACATGTGATTATTCGACTAGTATATTATCCATGTGAATAAGTAAATGATATTAATTGATTTATATTTTCCATATTATTCTGAAATTTTAGTATACAATGCTTGTGTTTTTGTCTTATACATTTCCATTAATGTTTATGATTGTTTATTAACATTTCCACTATATTGGCATCCCTACTGAGCACTTGATCACACCCCTTTCTACATTTTAATTTTTTCGAAGATGCGAAGAAGTATATAATGACTAACATGTAGGGATAGACTAAGGGATATGAATTTTTTCAAATTAGACAATATTGTTTTTGTTTTTAATTTTATAATATAATGCAAAACTTCTGTATGTATCTAGTATTTACAAGGATACTAAACTGATCGGTCTTTCAGGATTTGACCCTTGAGATCATGACAATTTTATGTTATAATTTACTGACTTTGGGTAACTGGGGTTGAGGCATTACAGTTGGTATCAGAGAAAGTTTAGTAAAAACCTTGAAAACTAGATTTAGAAAAACTATGATTAGATAAAATTACCCTATGATAGAAGTGGAGAATTAATATAGAATAACTTTCTACAATTTTGGTAATGTAGAGATTTTGTGTATTTTCCATGCATTACATCCATGTTTGGATATGAGCAGGTAGATGCAGCTCTGGTGCAGATGTACATAGGGGTAAAACCAAAAAACACTACTTTGAGCTAGACTTGAACAGGAACTAGTGAACGACAACGAGCCTTACAACACTCTTGGTTACAAAACTCATAGGGGACATGCTTAGGATAATTCACATTTTTTTACAAACCTATTTGATGTATTTTAATATTAGATGAGAATAAATAACATTGGTTAATCCTATGGTGTTTTAGATTGAAAATAACTTGTCATGATATTCTATAAATGATTTTATGACTATTGTTACTCACACAATGCTTTATGGTTTTAGTCAATGGCAGGATTGCAAAGAAGACATAGTAACATTAAACATGATGTACAAGGTGGGAAAGAGGGTGGAAATGAACAATTAAATGGAATATTGATAGCAGTGAAAGATATTTTGTTTATACAGAATCAGTTTTCCAAAAATATGATCAACTACATATATATTAACTAACTCCCAAACGCAATAAAGAATAAAAAGGCGGTGAATAATAAGAGATCGAGCAGCCATGCGAAGGTGGAGAGCTGATTTCACAAAGAATATAATGGGGAGGAGTAGTTCCATGTAGTTATTCAAGTTTGTATGTATTTTTTGAAGCCCACAGTCAATTAATTCTTCTAAGGCCTACGGTCCATGTTATACTTACACCTACAAGCCTTGTAAGGGTTTCACCTCACCCCTAGAATGTTTTATTATCCAAAATCAATAAAAAATGAAGTCTTTAGGGACATTGGTTGATAAGAGCTTGAGTATTGGAGGCCATGGAGAAAAGAAAGATCAATTTCTATCATGCATGATATGTGGAAGGAGACACGTAAGAAAGTGTCTCAATGGAACAAAGAAATTCATTATGTGTGGGAAATAAGGATATAATGTAATGAATTGGTTAGAAAAAATGAAGAGTACTATGGATGGAAATAAAAATGATCCCAAGAATCCTTTTACAGTAATTTTCCATAAATGTAGGGGAACTAGACATTACTCGTGCAATGAATTATTCTATACGATAACCTCTTGGTCAAGGAAGAACCTATGTGAAAATAAATGGTTGGAGAAATGTATTAAAGTATTAGTGCTCTTTGATGATGCGATTACATTTGAATAAATTTTTTTATATGTTTAACCCTGTATATTGTTATATGAAAATGCTATTCGAGGAAGAATTATGTTTTATTTTTCATATATAGTTATAAATAATTATTTCGGTTTATATGATCCTTGAATTTGAGGCAATGACAAGTTATTAATTTTTGGGATAAAAATTCGAGGTATGAGATAACATTTGGGGTTAAATTGTGCTATGGTTATTTTGAGGAATTGATCTCATTTTGGGAATGTTATAAAATAATTTTTTTGAAAAATGAAAACACGCAGACCATGTGACAAACCGTCGCATCGATGAAAGCTCTGGGAATCAAACCCATAACCGAATTATGATTAATATTTATCACCTACCACTGGACTACGTAATTTCCATGATAAGTGTTACTAATTGTTTTAGCTAAATGAATATATTTATCAATAATAAGTCGATTTGGGATCTTAAATTTTATCAAATGGATATCCTTAGTATAGGAAAATGATTTGGTGATTAAGTGAAAAATTTTATTTTGGAAGACGTTCGCTCAGTTAGGAATACTATATGCCTAAGGAAAATAGAATACTATGGGATTTAATTTTAGGAGTAATGGTGTATTTTTATCTATTATTTTATTATGGAATTACAGTGATTTAGGTTATTTATCTATCATAGAGAATCTGTTATTTGATTAATTACTTTTAAGTATGTGACTTTAAGAGTATTCGATGTTATTTGGACATACAATTTAATGTGGAAGACTATGTAATAAAATTATTTTAATTTTTGGGTTTAAAACATAGTTTGAATTTTATTGATGGATTTTAAGGACAATTGTTTATTTAATGGTATTTATTGAACTTTGGGTATTATTTGTTCAATTTTGGATATTAATAGTAGTATTTTTTTTATAAATGATTATCCTTTTGGGGATTATCTGATCCTTTACTAACCATTTTGGTTTTGCTATATGTCTAAATATGGGAGAAATATATAGTTTTTATTTTTAGATTTCGTGATACTCTAGAATTTTATACTAGCACATCAGGTGTGACCAAGTAATATGAAATACTTGTTGTTTGTAGAATATATGAGTTTGTGGTAGGAATTTAGTAAAGGAAGAAAGTCTACATGACAAGCAAGTATGTTTTTATATATTTTTAGTTCATCTCATAAAAATATTCCACAACTTTATAAAAGGTAACGTAAAACTAAAATGTTCCATGTTTACTCTTCTTACCAGGGAATCAAATTATGTTTACCCATCACAATTTTGTGATTTTATGGTGGTTAACATTCTTATAATCTTGTTTTCTATCAATCTCCATCAGATCTTGATACTTAGTTTCTCATCCACATCAATACCTTCATTGAATAAAATTTTGGGTTATCTCGGGTGACATTTTAACATATCGTTATTTCCTTTAATGTGATGTTTTTATTTAATATTTTTATTATGTGGGACATTCAATGATGTTTCCAATTCCAATTTTAAAATTGTGAGGATAAAATTTCCAAAAGGGGGGAAAGATGTAACATCCCAGGTAATTAAAAAATAAGAAATTTTTAATATTTATTAATATCTTTAAATTAAATATTAATTTTACATTAAAGGGGAAGATATTAATTGTGGTGTAGCTGAACCAAAACAATGTGTTTCTTTGAAAACTTACGTTGCACACAATGTTGTGTTGTACTGAAAAATAATATAATAATATAATTTAATTAAATGTTAGTTAACAACTAGCCATTGAATTGATAGGAATGAATAGAACTAACAACAATATGATAATATTTTTTTAAAAGTTTTTGCATTTATCTAATAAATTTTATAAGCTTAAAATGTTAATGAATCCAATTCTCAGCATAATTACTCTAATATTCTTTAAAAGGTCGATTTACCACCTTTTAATGGAGAACCCTTTTTTAAATCTAGTATTTGTCAAATATATATGTTCTATTAGAAAAAAAATTCTTATTTTTAATAAGAACAAAAAAATTTACTTTGGGTATATTTTTTGTATTTTTCGGATAAAGTTCATTTTTAATGAATAGTGAAAAATACTATATTTTAATTCAAAACTGCAATTAAATATAATTTATTTATTTGGATAGATTACCTTTTTAAAACTTTTTAAATTTTAATTATATTATATTTTTACCAATTAATCCAATTTCAGTCTGTGGAAGTAATTTCACTTTAAAATTGGACATAAATAGACGTGAATCTTTCGATAGTTATTATTTCTTTAAAAAAAATTTGTTTTAACAACGTGAATTAATTTTAAATTAATTTATGCCACTTCTCTGTTTCAAATTTGAAAAAATAGATTCCATATTTGGATTCAGGTAGTTCAAATTATGTAAATAGGTATCCTTTATTTTTATAAATTATGAATATTTACTTCAGTAAATATTTTATTTACCATGGTTAAAAGGTAAATATCTTACATAAGGGTAAAAAAATTATTATAATAATATTAAATTACCCTAACATGTGTCCTAATATTATTGGTTGATACATGTTTTACCATGGGCCTCGTTGGGTTGATTTTCGGACCCCATGGATCTACTTGGGTTAGATAATGACACTTTATATTAAATAATTTAATGTAAAGACAAAGATGACTTAAAAATATATCATTTAGTAAAATAATTTTTTACATGGGGTAATATAAGTTATATTTTAATCTATAAATATTAATTTGAATGAGAAAATTATTTCCAACATTATGGTATTTTCTTATAATTTTTAGACATCCTATAAATAAACTTATTTATGATAGAATAATGATGTAATACTTACCTCGTCAATGAATTATTTTAATAAATAAGATTATTAAAATTAGAACAATATCCAAAACGTATCCAAAATTTATTGTAAGATTTTATTTAGAACATGAGCTTTCTTATCTTAGAATTTAATGAGTTTTTGACCTTTAGAATCCTAAAATAATTTTTTAATAAAATAATATTTTCAATCATTCTTAAAGTGCCCATCCTCCTCCGTATTAAAGGACACCACTTATTACCCATTCCTCACACCTCTAAAACCCCATGGGTCATTCAAACTCTGCCAAATTAGGAAACCTATATCCCTATATTTCTCATATAAGCCTTACCTTAGGTATATGGCTCTGCATGTAAACCTTTTCGTTCAATTCCAATAGAGTTACCCAATTTAAAGGTCACATCTTCTCTTATATCCTTTTCTTTTATTTAACTTCTCCAACGCCATAAACAATCATTATTCATTTATTTTATATAAAACCTAGTATCCTCAATATTCAAGGTTTTTTATGATACGTATTTGAAATAAAATTCCCTAAACATCCATCTAATGGATACGAACATACTATTTCTGTGGACGACGAACTACTGCCTCACGAAATGATGATTGTTCAAATATTTTCAACTGCCTCTCAAGGTGGCTATTATAATGGAACTGTATTTATAGGGGATATATATTATATTTATATTGTCTCTTTAGTGCTCTATTTTTCATTTATATCATACTTTTTTGGTCTCCATAATGTGTAAATACTAAAATTTCATTTGAGGAAGTGTGAACTACCGCCCCTCAAAGTGATATGACAAGTTCATGCCATAAGTGGGACATATAAAATATGAATTTAATGAAATTATAAATTATATTATACTTAAATTATAATATAAATATGTATCATTTTATTTTTAATCCATTAAAATACGAAATATAAATGAAAGTAGCATTCATGCGTACATACGGCTTAATATCTCCATGAACGGTGCATTTAATTTCTTATTTCCAAATGTTATGTACTATTATAAATACATATATATACTATATATATATATGATATATATGATATTTAAGTCCTGAATATGATTTTTTATATAATATAATTTTAATCTCATTGAAAATTTTTAATTATATCAACTTCATTTTTTACTCAAGTTCCAAACTTCAAAAAATTTCTGATATGAACTCAAATAATTAACTAATTCTTATAGCAAGATAATAAGTGATATAAAATGAATAATAAAACATGAATATGGATCTGAAGCAAGTATAAATTAACATACGTTTATTATTCAAGACGAACAAGTAACATGCATGACAAGTCGGACTTGAGGTAAGGGGTTTCTTATCTCACTTATAATTCTGTGATATTTCCATTGTTCAGCACATATTTATTGCATGTGGTGTATTGTGTACTTCCATTTGATATATATTATTTTGATTCTATTTATATTAATGTTATTATGAGATTCATTTGGTGTTTATTAAGTTTTATTCATATGACTCAATTGATTACAAGGAGGTAAGGGGTTTTCATCTCACTTCTTATTCTCGTGAGATTCATGCTATATTGTCACTATTTCCTTTTGTGTGGTGTATATACTGACAATGATTGTATTCCGTGTGTAATATAAATTAATTTTTGGGTATTTACAACTTCATTGTATGATACTTCTTTCATGGGGTGTAGGTTTCATAATTTACCAAATCGGTAGGGTATTTTCTAATTTCTATTTCCACTCATTGTGTTTTACGCAATCTTCATTGATTATTTTATTCCAAGATTATGTGTGAAATAAATATTTATATATTTATTTAGTAATTTTTACTCCCCTTTTGTAGATATAGTTTTTATACACATAATCACTCTATTGATTAATTCTATAGTCCTCGATATGAACTTGATAAGAGTAATCATAACTCAATTTCCATTCATTGAGTTAAACATCCATGTCATTGTTATTGTTGTTACATGAATATATTTTAATGTCCTCTAATTGATATACACTTAATATAAAATTCTATTGAGTGTATTTATATGTTTCACACAAAATTATTTCATTGATTTATTCTTAACCTAAGGATACTGTCTTTATAAGAGATTTAACTCAATTTAAATTCTATTGATACTTCTTCATTGTTATGCACCAATTCAACTTTATATGGTGTATATACTATACTTTGACATTGTCTATCATGAATCAATTTTTTCTCGGGAAATTATGATTTTTTATTACCTCAATTATTTGTATTCTGACATCTATCATTTGGTTGTGAACTCTAACTAAAATATCATTTTAAATGTTTTAATGATTTATTCTTCAAAATATTCATCATTAATGACCATGTTATGAAAATGTTTTTATGTATTTATTTATATGAACATGAATATTTTGAAATTTAAATTCTTTTCAGAATTTTCAAAGTGGAATGGGACACTTTGATTCAAAAATATTTTTTTAACAGCATCCTGATAAATTGTGAGACATTTAAATGTTTTCAAGAAAAAGGGGATGTTTCTCTAAAATTGTTTTACTGATTACTATAATCTATGAAAATATACCACAATATTATTGATTGATGTTTATACAATCTCTTATATTGTATTGAATGAGTTATGTTTCACTTTGTATGTGAAATTTTTATATCATTCATGGTTTCTGGTTAAAATATCGGCATTCCATATGCTAGTTTTAATAAGAATGTTTAGATTATGTTTCAAAAGTTTCATATAAAGAATGCATTTGACTTATTAAGTGACGGGTGGAGCCTTCTATAGCTCCTCGATGCATCAGAAGGTCTCATGAGACAAACTAGTTTCTTGGAACAAGGCCTTGACAAAATATTACTTGTATTCTTGGCATGAGGCATTGACTATATGGTAATGATCTCCAACATTATGCATTCTATCATTATGAAATTAGCTATTGATATTATATGTGATTATTCCTCTAGTAGAATATCTATTTGAATAAGTAAATGGAATTATTTGATTTATACTTTCCATATTAAGTTGAAAATTATGTTTAAAAGGATTTTGTTTTGGTCGTATACATTTCCTTAAATGTTTATGCTTATTTACGAATGATTCCGCTCTATTGTTATCCTTACTAAGCACCTGAGCTCACCTCTTCCTATGTTTTATTTTTCACAGGAAGTGATGAAATATATTATTACTGACATGTTGGGATAGTCTAAGGTATATAAATTTTTTCAAAGGATGCATTCTTGTTGTTGTTTTTCATTTTATAATGTAATGTAAAACTAATGTATGTATCTAGTACTTCCAAGGATACTAAATTGATCGGTCTTTCGGGATTTGATCCCATGAATTAATCCAATGTTATGTAATAATGCATTGAGTCTGGGTAATTGGGGTTAGTGTGTTACATCAAAGGTGATTAATCCTCCTAAAATAATTGATCATTAATGTTGGTATGAATTATTAGAATGGGGTTTGGTAGATCATGGATGAGATAATGATTTTTATGTGTGAATAAATAATTAGAAGAGGGTATATTTTATGTGTGAGGAGAGGGTTAATCTTGGAATTACATAAAATATTAAATTATTATAAATTATTTTTAAACCCAAAAGTCTCCAAATTGATTAATTTATAGGATATATAATTATTTTCGAAATACCCTCATCCTACAAATATTATATTGGTTTTTTATAAATTTATACCCTTATCATTTCATTTTAACCATTATTTAAAACATTTAACTCTTACTATGACAACAAAAATTTTACTTTTTAAGGATTAATATAGTTACTATTAAATATATAACGACCCATAAATGAATCATGGATGAAATTTTTAACCTCATCCCAATCAATTTTCTATGTTTTATATTTTTAATAATTATTTATAGTATAATGAAATAAAATTTATTATAAAATAAAATTATTTCCAATTATGACACTATTAATTACATTGATATATAAAAATATTGTAATGACCCGGAAATTTCAAGGAATTTTTTTTTCATAATTTCTTTGGTATTTTACAAGAACGCAGTTTCTGATGGCACCTGATTCCAAGGCCCGGTGTGCCCGGAATCAATTTCTGAAATTTAGCTCGGGTACTTTCAGTGAACGAACGAGCGGGTTTTTCTAACTTTTGAACCGATGCTCAGAATCGAAATATGAGGGCACCGATGATACCACAACGTGGGTAATTTATTAGGAACACCCATTCTGGAATTGATTTTTCTCATGAGGAGTTGTTAATTTTGTGGTTTTAGTGAGGAATAAATAAAATTATATTACAATTTTATTTATTTTCCTCTAGGTATTTATATCCTAAGTAAGGGAGTTGGGGGTGGGACCCACATGTTGTTAACCAACCATGAGAGGATAAAGGTGGGGTGGGTCCCACACGAACCCCACCCCTTCAAATTCCCTAACCCCCTTAACTCTTCCCCTTAAAACCCCCTTGTATTAAATGATGTGACTTCCTTTCACATTAAATCATGGAAATGCTTAAATTAATTGAGGGTTATGCGTTTGAATTTTAAAAAACATAAATTCATGGAATGTTATAATAAAATAAGAATAACACTTATTTAATTTTGGGGGTTGTTTTGTTGTGTTGGATTTTTAAGAGAGGGAGCGATCTTTCCTCTGAAGAAGTTCATCTTCCTCGTTGAAGAACGCGAAGAACGCCACTCTCCGACGAAGAACGCTGACACCAAAGAAAGACGACGTACCATTATACTCCTCTCCGCAGCCGGTGTGAGACACCACTCCACCTCGGATGATCTCCGTCAAGCGCATACGGAGCTTTGCCTCGCGATTCCGTTTCCGCGACGCTCTTCAATCGTCAACTCATTATCGAGGTAGGGGTTTGGTTAAATTTAATTTCTGTGGATAATATCCTCGACGAAGAACGAGATGCCGACCATGGAGACTGACGCTAACAACAACGTTCTTATTCTTCTTCCGACGTCGACGGAATCAATACCGTTCTACCGCGACGTTCGACTTCCGCGACTCGACGACGTGCGACGTCAATTTTGAGGTAGGGGATTAATCTTCGCTCAAGTTTTATTTAACAAACTTAGTTGATAATTATTGGCCGCTAGCTATCATTATAACGGAAGGAGGTCGGACCGCAAAAAAATGACCGACCCTCCTCCCCCTTGTTGTCATACTCATTGTGGGTCAAATGAAGGTGACACGGTTCCATCGCACCGCGTGGAAATAAAGAAGAATGGGAGAAGAAGTGCGGCACCGTCGCGCCGCGCCGTGGAGTCCGAACAAAGCCGCTGTGCAGTCGTATCGCGCCGGAAAACCACGAAGAGCCCTCAGTTTGTTTATTTGACGTGTGGATCGACGAGCGATGACGGAATGGGTCGCAGAGGCGATTCGAAGACTTCACAGTAAAGAGTCGGTCCCGGGAGTACCTCCGGCAACGATCTCTGGAAAAACGGACCACCTGAGCGTGTTCAGTGGTCCGCGGAAGATCCTACCGGCGCGCACCGCCGGCACGGCAGTGCCGGAGGCCCGAGGCAGCGGCCCGCACCGGCCGGCCGCCATGGGGTGGCGGGCACCGGCGCGCCGCCAGGAGAGTCTGCCGTGTCTTCAGACGCGGCGGCAGGCGCCGGTCCCGTGGCCGCGCGGGACCTGGGGAGACCGAGGGTCGTAACCCCCGGCAGTCAAAGGGAGCGGCCCCCACATGGGCGTCGTGGATCATTTAAAGGGGGCACCCCCCCTTTTGCAACGGCATGGCCAGCATGGCCCTACGGGGTGCGCTCGCGCCGGGCCAACCGGCCGCCCAGGCCAGGCCGGGCCGCGCCGGCGGTGCCGGGCTGCGCCGGCCGGGCCAGATCGCGCCCTAGGGGTCCAGACCCGGACCCAGGTCTGGTCGACCCGGTTCGAGCCGACCCAGGGGGTCTCGAGCCGAGTCGGACCGGGCCCAAACCCCCTATTTTTGGGCAGTTTTCGTTCAAACACCAATAACATGGGCTACAGTCCTCTGATCGACGCACCGTAAGTTGAGTTGGGATACTTGGATCGAGTCGGTCGTTTTGGTATATTACACTCACGGTTTCAGAGATCTTTGGGTACATCCTGGTTGGTTCAAGAACGAAACCATCCGAGCCCTCGGAGTGAAAATGATTATAACATGAGCTCCAGACGTCTGATTAATGTGCCGTCGACTTTGTTGGATTCCTCATGATGATACGGAACATTTGGAATACTACACCTGAGGTTTGGACGCAGTTGGAAGGTGGCCGTGTAGGATTCTACCTGAAATCCAACCGGGCCCCTAGAACGGAAAAGCCGATAACCTTCAGGCCGGACGACCGTTTGATGAACCGTCAGCGGCATTGGTAATCTCGTTGAGAAACAGTCCCTATGAGTATACCCTATGAGTGTTCAGGGTACATTTTAGATGCGGTCGGGTTGGTTCGTACACGAAACCAACTGGGCACCTGTGACGAAAATGCTAATAACTCACAGACAGGGCGTCCGATTGATGCGTCGTCTGTTGCGTTGAGACCCCTATGACGAGTCGGTCCTTTGAGAGACTTATTAGTGGCACTTAGTGATACTTGGAGTATCGACCTGTAGCTCGTGGAGCGGACCCTCCCAGAGACGAGCGTACGGAGTACAGAGACCGTGTAGCTGGCTGAGACCTGACGACTACTTGACCGAATCGACTTGGAGTGAGTCGACTAGCCCAGTGGACGGAGCACTACTGTGTTTGGGTGCAGACCCACGACGGACGGAGCGCCTGGTAGCAGGCTGCAGACCCGCGGTACTCGACAGGAGGTGTACCTTTGTAGGCTATGAGGGGGAGCACTACTGTGTGAGGTGGCAAACCCATGGCAGAGGAGCACTACTTTGTGAGGTGGAAGACCTGCCACACTCGATAGGAGGAGTATCTCAGTAGTCTAAGGTTAGTGAGTCATACCTCAGAGTCGTGACGGGATCACTGTACTCATCTGAGACGGGGCTCTTCAACAGTTACGTTTTCAATAATGAAAATCCCGGTTTGAGCTGAGTCTTTGACCTTTGTGTTTACCTCATGATTGAGATGGGTCACTTGATAACTTAGGTATATGTATGGGAATATACCTAGGTAGTGGTTATCCGTTGATTTCATAACCATTGTGTTTCCTCATGATTGAGATGGGTTACTTGATAACATAGGTATAAGTATGGGATTATACCTAAGTAAGGGTTATCTGTTGAGATCCTTCTTTGTGGTTATCCTTGTTGAATTTAGAGAAACATTGAGGGTCTCGGGGTCCCTACTATGTATCGTATACTCACCCCTACACGGGAAATGCCCGCACCTCGTTGTGTTGGTTGCAGATGACGGGCAGTGCTGACAGAGGCTGAGTGTTCGAGGACTGGACGGTACCCGAAGATGGACCTCATGAAGAGTCAGTATCCGGAGGTGGACTTCACGACGAGACGATACTTGGAGGAGGTTGATGGGCAAGAGCGTTGTGGAGGCTATCTGTACCTACCCTTCAGGTAGGATCCGTGGCGGACGATGTAGGAGCTGCACTATCTGTACCTACCCTTCGTGTAGGATCTGAGGTGGTCGACCCATGAGCTGCTTCTTTTTTTCTTCTTCCAGCTGTTTTGTCTTTTTCCATGTACTTTATAGTTGGGAATTTATTTCAAGAGCTCTTTACATTCAGAACTTCTTTGTATTCAGTTTTACTTAGAGTTTACTTCCTATTGTACTCTGGTTGAATGTGTTTATGTTTTATAAAGGCAATGCCTTCCCAGTTATCGGGATTTACGCCTTTGGTGCTAGTCGCTAGCCCCTGGCCTATGGAAGGCGGGCATGTGTAGTCAAGACACGGGCCCTGAGGACGGGTCATGAAAAATTGGTATCAGAGGAGTCGGTTCTACCGCAGAACTTAGTACTCTCATATTTTCTTTCTATGAAGCAATAGTGTTAAAGGTACTAAGTGTGATTTTCAGTTTAATGAGTCCAGTGTTGGTTCGGAGGCCAACGTATCCGTACACCAGGACCCTGACTACTGATTTCCAACATTGCCCATGAAAACACTGATTGCGTGTGTGTTTCCAAAAGTTTTATTTAAGTCAGCTCAAACCAGGATTGCTCACCAGGTAAAAATCGTTGACCTTGTCGCATCTGTTTAGGATGTCTCCAGACAGACAGTCAGTTGGAGTTTCAAGAGAGTACTCGATGACGGACCACCGAGAAATGATACTCTCATGTAGGGCCCTCTTTCTATGTTGGAACCCTTGGGTGGTGTACCAGCACCACCACCACCTGTTGGGCAGCAGATGGCACTTTCCATACTAGCAGACGGTGCATGCTGATAGAGCGCGTTGCACGAGTTCTAGCAGTATAGGCCTCCGAGGTTACGAGTTGTGGCAGATTCCCAAACAGCAGAGGACTGGCTGGAGGCGATTGCTAGAGTTTTCTGCCTATCTGAGACATCAATAGAGTGGATGGTGGACTTGGCTACAAGTGTTTTCCAGTGAAAGACCATGAGGATGGTCCACATAGTGATGAGGCTTCGGTACGTGGACTGATGCCTGAGATAGTTCCTTCGGGTAGTGTGTCAGCTATACATCACTACCTTTTGGTCAGCAGTTACAACTGGCAGTACCGGTAGGTGACACATGTAGGCTTACTACCTTACACGTGTTCCAACATCAGATACCCTCAAGTTCTGAGGCAAGCCCGACTCACAGGCAGCTGAGGACTGGCTTGAGGAGGTGGCTGAGAGTTTTATAGAGCTTATAAAGCTTCGGCAGGACGACATGTTGGTAGCTGAGTATTCATCGAGGCATACCAATCGTTCTTGGTACTTGATGACCACGATATGATCAGTTCTTTAGAGCTCGGACCTCAGAGCGAGGTGTGTCTAAAGGACATCCGAGTAAGCACTCTTTCCTTAATGCATTCCTACTTATGTTAGGGTACTAGAGAGAACCTTGGTGGTTGAATGTTCTTTGGATGATCTATTATAGCCAGTGAATGTTAGCAGAGGGACGATCCGAACTGGCATCAGTATCAGTGACATGGACGTGTAAAATGTTTCAATAAGAGGAATTGTCAGGGAAAGATGAATCTACAAAGCAGTAGACATGGAAGCAGAGCTAGGAGAGCAGCATGAGGTGGTGTACATTTCAACATGTTACAACCACCCACCTTTGTTATCCCCGCCAGGTTTAGGGAGCTGGAGGGAAGGGAAAAAAGAGTAGCTGCATGAGGTCAAGGAGTGTGATCCAATGGAACTAAGAATTATTTGAGGTATAGTCTGTGTCCACTACTGGCTTCCGTAGTAACAGACGTTGGTATGAATCACTCCTTCCTTCCACAAATCATGTCCCAGACCGAGAGTTTCTGGTAAGCCGTAGACGTGACCCTCACGTCTGGAGATACCTTTGGGAGGAGATTCGATAATCACACATACAACGACAGTATGATCTGACCCTCGTGGTGAGATTTTCGGTTGGAATCTCTTTGTGGCAGCATCGAGGCCTTATGAATTGGTTTGAGTATGGATTGGATCCACATTTCATACACAGATTGAATGTATTAGGAAAAAAGGTTGTGGTTTATCTACAATGTTGGGATGGGTTTTCCTTGGTCGGAGAAAAGGAAACCCCAAGCAGCACAGAAAAAACTCATGCACAGGAGGGTGCGGTCGATCACTCTTTAGTCGGTCAACCTCACCCACGTGGCAGCAGAAGTTTTAAGTTTCAGTTCTAATCAGGATAGCGATCGAGTCCTTATACGGGTCTCACCTTGACGAGGTTTACGGAGGTGTAGCCGAGGTGGAAAGTTATTTCCGAGGTTCAACGGAACATTCTAGGTCCTCAGTAGGGTAGGTGAGGTGGTTTTCCACTTGACCATTCCACCTCAATTGCACCAGGTGCATGATGTCATCCACATATCTCAGTTGACGAGATACGTGCACGATCCATCACATCATCGACCACAGGGAGTTGGACGTCGATGATTGGGTGGCATGCATGAAGGTTCTAGTGAAGATCGAGGATCGATAGGATCGGGTCCGATGTGGAAGGTCGATTCCTCAGGTGCACTTTCACTGGTAGCTCAAGAACCTCCTGGAGAGCACATGGGAGTGGAAGGCTCAGATGCATGCTCAGTACCGCTTTTGTATCCCTAGTTTGTGTTAAAGATTTACGGGGACATAAAGGCCTGAAGTGAGATTAATTTAGAGACCTGGAAAATTCAAGGAATTTTTTTTTAATTTTTCTGTGATTTTACAAAAACGCAGTTTCTGACGGCACCAGATTCCGAGGCCCGGTATGCCCGGAATCAATTTCTGAAGTTTATCTCGGGTACGTTTAGTGAACGAACGAGCGGGTTTTTATAACTTTTGAACCGGTGCTTGGAATCGAAATCCAAGGGCACCGATGAAACCGCAGTGCCAGTAATTGCTTAGGAACACCCATTCCAGAGTTGTGTTTGCTCGGGAGGAGTTGTTAATTTTGTGGTTTTAGTGAGGAATAAATAAAATTATATTACAATTTTATTTATTTTCCTCTAGGTAGTTATAACCTAAGTAAGGGAGTTGGGGGTGGGACCCACATTATGTTAACCAACCATGAGAGGATAAAGGTGGTGTGGGGCCCACATGAACCCCACCCCTTCGAATTCCATAACCCCCTTAACTCTTCCCCTTAAAACCCCCTGGTATTAAATGATATGACTTCCTTTCACATTAAATCATGCCATTGCTTAAATTAATTGAGGGTTATGCGTTTGAATTTTAAAAAACTTAAATGCATGGAATGTTATTATAAAATAAGAATAACACTTATTTTATTTTGGGGGTTGTTTTGTTGTGTTTGGTTTTTGAGAGAGGGACCGATCTTTCCTCTGAATAAGTTCATCTTCCTCGTTGAAGAACGCGAAGAACGCCACTCTCTGACGAAGAATGCCGACACCAAAGAAAGATGACATACCTTTCTACTCCTCTCTGCAGCCGGTGTGAGACGCCACTACCCCTCGGACGATCTCCGTCAAGCGCATACAGAGCTTTACTTCGGGACGCCATTTTCGTGATGCTCTTCGATCGTCAACTCGTTATCGAGGTAGGGGGTTTGGTTAAATTTAATTTATGTGGATTATATCCTCGATGAAGAATGAGACGCCGACCATGGAGATCGATGCCAACAACAACATTCTTATTCTTCTTCCGAAGTCAACGGAATCAATACCGTTCTACCGCGACGTTCGACTTCTGCCAGTCGACGACATGCGACATCAATTTTGAGGTAGGGGTTTAATCTTCGCTCAAGTTTTATTTAACGAACATCGTTGATAATTGTTGGCCGCTTGCTATCATTATTACCGGTGGAGATTGGACCGCACAAACATGGTTGAATCTCCTCACCTCTTGCTGTCATACTCGTTGCAGCTCAAACGAAGGTGACACGGTGCCATCACACCGCGCAGAAACAAAGAAGAATGGGAGAAGACACGCGGTGCCATCATGCCGCGCCGTGGAGGCTGAACAAAGTCGCGGCACCATCGCGCCGCGCTGGAAAACCACGAAGAGGCTTCGGTTTGTTTATTTGATGTGCGGATCGATGGGCGATGATGGAATGGGACACAAAGGCGATTTGAAGACTTCACAGTGAAGAGCCAGTCCCAGGAGTACCGCCAGCAAAGACCGCAGGAACAACGGACCACCAGAGCGCATCCGGTGGTCCGTGGAAGATCCTTCTGGTGCTCCACACCGGCATGGCGGCGCCGGCGGCCGGAGGCGGCGGCGCCCGGCGCACCGCCAGGAGGGTCCGCCGCGGGGGAAACCGCGATGGCAGGCGTCGGTCCCGGGGCCGCGCGAGACCAGGGGAGACTGGGGGTCGTAACCCCCGACAGTCAAAGGGAGCGGCCCCCATGTGGGGGTTGTGGATTATTTAAGGGGGGCAGCCCCCACCCCCTTTCGTAACGGCACGACCAGCTTGGCCGTGCGGGGCGCGATCGCGACGAGCCAACCAGCCGCCCAGGCCGGGTTGGGCCACGCCTTAGTGGGCCGGAACTGGACCCGGGTCGGGTCGACCCGGTTTGGGCCGACCCAGGGGGTCTCGGTCCAGGTCGAACCGGGCCCGAACCCCCTATTTTCGGGCAGTTTTCGTTCAAATGCCCACAACATGGGCTACGAACCTACGATTGACTCACCTTTAGTTGCGATTTGATCCTTGGATCAAGACGGCCATTTTGGTATATTACACTCAAGGTTTCTGAGAACATTGGGTATGACCGGGTTGGTTCGAGCCGGAAACCAACCGGGCCCTCGGAGCGGAAACGCTTATAACATGAGCTCTGGATGTCCGATTGACGTGTTGTCGACTTTGTTGGATTCCTATTGATGAGAAGGACCTTTTGGGATACTTCACCTGAGGTTTGGACACAGTTGGAATGTGGCCAGGTTGGATTCTACCTGAAATCCAACCGGGCCCCTAGAACGGAAAAGCCGATAACCTTCGGGCCAGACGACCGTTTGACGAACCGTCAACGACGTTGGTAATCACGTTGAGAAATTGTACATATTAGTATACCCTATGAGTGTTCGGGGTACAGTTGAGATGAATTCGGGTTGGTTGTTACATGAAACCAACCGGGGCCCTGGGACGAAAGGGCTAATAACTCACAGACCGGGCATCCGATTGACGTGCCGTCTGTTGCATTGAGACCCCTATGATGAGGCGGTCCTTTGAGATACCTCTTCATGGGACTTAGTGATACTTGGAGTATCGAACTGTAGCTCGGGGAGAGGACCCTCCTAGAGATAAGCGTACAGAGTATGCAGACCGTGTAGCTGGCTGAGACCTGACGACTCCTTGACCGACTCGACTTGGAGTGAGTCGAGTAGCCCAGTGGACGAAGCACTACTGTGTTTGGGTGCAGACCCACGGCGGACGGAGCGCCTAGTAGGAGGAAGCAGACCCGCGGTACTCGACAGGAGGAGTACCTCTGTAGGCTATAAGGGGGAGCACTACTGTGTGAGGTGACAGACCCATGGCGGAGGAGCACTACTTTGTGAGGTGGCAGACCCACGGTACTCGACAGGAGGAGTATCTCAGCAGTCTAAGGATAGTGAGTAGTACCTCGAAGTCGTGACCGGATCATTGTACTCATCATATATGGGTCTCTTCAGCAGTTATGGTTTCAATAATGAAAATCCTGGTTTGAACTGAGTATATTACCTATGCGTTTACCTCATGATTTAGATGGGACACTTGATAACTTAGCTATATGTATGGGCATATACATAGGTAGTGGTTATCTGTTTATATCATAACCTTTGTGTTTCCTCATGATTGATAAGGGTTACTTGATAACTTAGGTATACGTATGGGCTTATACCTAAGTAAGGGTTATATGTTGAGATCCGTCTTTGTGGTTATCCTTGTTGGACTTAATGAGACCTTGAGGGTATCAGGGTCTCTACTGAGTATCATATACTCACCCCTGCACGGGATATGCCCACACCTCTTTGTGTTGGTTGCAGACGATGAGCAGCGTTGGCAGAGGTCAAGTGTTCGAGGACTGGACGGTACCCAGAGGTGGACCTCACGACGAGTCAGTATCTGGAGGTGGACTTCATGATGAGACAATACTCGGAGGAGGTTGACAGGAAAGAGCGTTGTGGAGTTTATCTGTAACTACCCTTCAGGTAGGATCCATGGTGGATGAAATAGGAGATGGGCTATCTGTACCTACCCTTCATGTAGGATCTGAGGTGGTCGACCCAGGATCTGCTTCTTGTTTTCTTCTTCCGGTTGTTTTGTCTTTTTCCTTGTACATTACAGTTGGGCTTGTATTTCTGGCCCCCTTTACTTTCAGCACTGCTTTGTATTCAGTTTTACCTTGAATTTACATCCTCTTGTACTCTGGTTGAATGTGTTTATGTTTTCTAAAGGCAATGCCATCCCAGTTATCGGGATTTACGCCTTTGGTGCTAGTCGCTAGCCCCTGGCCTATGGAAGGCGGGATTGGGGTAGTCACGACACGGGCCCTGAGGACGGGTCATGACAAATATAAATACAAAAAAATTACATTGAAAAAACTCCTCTAATACATCAATAAAATTTCAAATTATTATATTATTTTTTGGATCAAATTATTAATATAAAATTATATTTATTTTAATATTTTAAAATCATTTAATGATACTTCCATTAATATAATTATTACTTCATCATTGATGTGTAAGATATTAAGGTAATTATTTATTACCTAAAAACTAAAAATAAATTACCATGATAAATATAAATAGTTTATCTTTCATAAAACTATTTATGGTCAAACATATATTCATAACGACCATATATAAAATGATATACTTTTTTTATAACATTAGTGTCACAACATTGAATTTTTATAGAATAAAGTACTATAAGAGGAATAAAGGCATACATGTCCCTCTATTATGTAATGAATTCATCCCATGAAATATTTTTGTTTAAAATAACTCATAATATAAAATTAGTAAGAGTTTTAGTATAATTTTCTAATGCTTTTTATTAAAAAAATTCATTAATTACATGATTTACTATAAATTGTGTTTATAATAATTAGCATTTTTACTACCCAAATTTCCCAAAAATAAAATTTCCTATTTAAAAAAATTAAAATATTATTACAAAACTTTTAACCAGTTTTCCAAAATAAAAAAAATCAGGAAAAAAATATTTAAACATTAATCTAGTATAGGGGATTAGAAATGAAGTTTTTAAAGTGAATGTGTTCAAAAGACAAAAAGTTTTTATATATAATTAAATATTAAAATGATTCTAATGAAATATATTGGAATAATATATGTATAATTAATGAAATTTTAATTTAAAACCAATTTATAAAATAATTAACATTATAAATTAATTAAATGAAAAGTCAGCTTTTAATTATAACACATTATTTTTCATTATTCATCGAAAAATGTTACTTATCAGAAAAATAAAAAAACTAATACTAAGATATTTTTTAACTTATTATTTCAAAATTGAAGTTTAATTTTTCAAATAAAAAATTTAAAATTTTCAAACTTTCATTTAAAAAATGTTCAAAATTTAAAGATGGAAAAACTCTTTTAGAAAACTACATATTTTATGAAAAAATTTTGATTTTTCATATCATATGACTATAAAATAAATTTAATGAATTTAAATTAATTTTATGTAATTACATGACAATAATATATTTTTTCTTATCCATATCCTCTAATATAATAGCAAGGTGATAAATATCATTTTAAATAATAATATTTAGTTTTTCATTTATGCTCAATGTGGTATATCATTTATACAATATAACATAATGACTCATTTATAAAATCATAGGATGAAACATTTTCCCCACTTTAATAAATTTCATATTAATTTTTGTTACATTCAATTGAAAACTAGGTGTTTTAAATTTCAAAATATGTATTTTTTGAAATCCCATATAGGAAAAAATACTAATAAAACATCAAATTTAAAAGAAATAAATGGATGTATGATGGTCATTTGGAATAAAACATAACTAGGATACCATATATGAAAACATGGTTATAGAAGAGAAAAATAAATATCATGTTCTATTTGAGTGTGATAGAGATCATGGTCATTAGGATTTTGACCATCACAAAATAGTAAATAAGTGCTGGTTAAAAATGACATTGATTTCAGGATAAGAAAGGTAAATAAATAATTTTTTTCATGGTCATTTTTCATAGAGTTTAATAATTAAATAAACATATATTATATTGACATAAGGATATATACTTACCTTAAAATTATTGTTTTATCCACAAATCAATTTCCACCAAAAAATCATTTTTTCTCCAAATGATGAGTATTCATGATAAATTTTTAATTCTTGAAGTACTAGAATAATATTTTATGGAATGTAAAATCCATGAAAAAAAATCTTCATTTAATAAATAATTAATCAAATAAAAATGGTTATGAAAAGATAATATAATTCTGACAAAATAAAACCATTATATATTGAAAAAAATACTTCAGTCTCCAAAATTCAATAGTAAAACCCAGGGTTCAACATTGATTGGTTGATAAATAAATATCCCTAAAATTCCTTTAAAATATTTTATAATAATATTAAAATCCAAAAATATGAATTAATTTAAAACATATACTTCCATTATAGTATTAAAATTTACAATCATTTAAAATTAATCACTATTAAATCATTATAATTAAAATTAATTTCCTAAATCACATAATCTCCAAGCTATGATAACATTTCCATAAATATCCATAATCACCATAAATAAAAAATGAAGAAAATATATGATTTTAATATATATTTAATATCTTATTCCAAAATTTAGATCCCTTAGATTTTTATTTACCTTAATTATATAGGATTCCAAAAGTCATGAATGTCTTTAGAACTAACAGTGATAAGTTATTCACTAAATCATTTTCCAGTATAAAATGATACCAAAATAAAATTATTCTTCATCTATAAAACCAGTTATCTATATAGAAAAGTTCAAAATTACCAAGTCTCATGATCTTAGTGGAATGTGATGCACCATTGTCTCCCTTCAGTTGAAGGTTCAATTCCCTTAGCCATGATGGACGTAACGGGTTGTCACAAGGTATGCAGGTTGTTATTTTTCTAAAACCATATATTCATATAACATTAAAAAAATATTATAAAATCTGAAAAATAACCTTAGAATGTTTTTTACTATATTTTTATCTCAATCCTTTCATTTTGTAACCCAAATTTTATTAACCCAAAATTACATAAAAATGAATGTCTCTTAAAATTCCCTTATCCAACAAAAAATTTCAGAACAGAAATCCAAAAAAGGGGTTTCTAAGTCTCTAAAATTATAATCAGACATAAAATTATAAACCCATGATGTTATAGATAAATAATTACAATAATTCTCTTAAAACATCATAATCTACAATGTTATCTAAATTGTGCTCTGATACTAACTGTAAGGACCCGACCATAAACATTACATTTTTTCATTATTATAGAACTATAAATCACATTAATATCAAAATGATATTTTAGGTTTTAAATTTTATATATTTAGGAATGAATCATTAAATGTAAATCCATACATTAAATGCGATAACTTATACTCATTATCTATTTTTTCTACTAAAGGAAACCCTTTTAAAATAAAACATGATTTCATTTCATTACACATTTTCTGTACTTTGATCATGACTTCTTAGTTGTACCTACCAATCATTATGACCCATGGAAAACATTTTAAAACCAGTGATGAACCCAAAATTCTCATTATATGACACAAACAAATAAAATCAGTATTCAACAGAAAAACATAAAAACACATTTAACATTTGTTGAGTGAATAAAATAAATAATTTTCATAGGAAAAATGGTCACAATTTATACTCAATGAAAAGAGCTAAATTCCATAGAAATCTTGAAATAGAATTGGTACATGTACCATCATTTTCAAATAATGCATATATATATATACATTTTCACACAAAGCTATTTAATTTCTCACTACTACACAGGGAGTAACCATTTTAGTTACATTTGGGATATCCACTGTAGTCCAATCCTGTAATCGCTTTGGATAAACCAAATCAGTTTACTCTATCCCTTTATCAAATGAATTAAAGAGATATAACTGCCTCACCCAACCATAGTTTATAACAGAACAAAACATTCATATAAAAAATTTCCATCGATCATATCATATGAATAACATATAAAACATGCATAAATAAAGCATTATCTAGGTAAGCAAATTTTAAACATGAAAAGCATTTTTAGTTTTTTAAAATCCAAACACTCATATATCAAGAAAATTATTTGAAAATAAAATTGGAAACTTTTTAACGAAGAATAAAAAAACTAATTTATCATAAAATTATAAAAAACAATTCATCCATATATGTTAAAAAATATTATTTTTAGGTTTTGTACAAATTATTGAAAGAGTAACATTATAGGAGTGTTCTTAAAAGAATGACCCTTACATAAAACCTAAAAGGCCCCTTTTTGATAGAATTTAATAGAAATTTTAAAATTGGAATTTTAAATCATTAAAGACCATATAAATAAAATAATTAAGTCCATTTTAAAAAAAGGACATAGAATTCAATGATTTAGAATAATAAATCTTTAAAACATTTAAAACAATGTTATAGTTCAAGAGGCACTTACCATGATTTTGACTTATCACGTACATTGTTTACCTACCTGAATAATAAAGTTACGTTAAATAATTCCTGATTTAGAACATTTTTTATAAAAATTATTATTTATATATAACTATTTACTTGTTATATATAATCACTTATTCATTTAAGTTCAAATTGTAAATTTTGACGACATTTGGTACCTTAGTCAAAAATAAAATTTGTGTGATTCATATAGTCAAAGAAGTCATTATAAAGAATAATCAGAATTATTTTATTAAGATAATTATCACATTAATAAATCAATAACACTTTTAAAACCATCTATTAAATTTTTTCAGAAAAAATGAACTATGTTCCAATAATTAAAATAATAGGACAACCACACACATGAGTAATGTTTTAATTTTGTAAGGATCAATACAGAAATATTTTAAGTACTATTTTATCATTCATTATGGATAATAATATCATTAATATTATATTAATAACATAAATATACTTATATATATCATCCTTGTTATGTGTAAATGAAAAAACATATCAAATCACTTCATAGAGGTGATAATTCACATGTACGCATGAACGGAGCGATAATTTCTCCATGCAAGAAAAGTATAGAAAATGCATGTTATATTATAATATTATAATGATAATTATTTCATTAATATAATATATAATCTATAATTCCATAATTATAACTAGTCTTCGGAGACGGTGACAGAATGTGAATTATATTAGTCCATGAGGTTGTAGTCCATTATACACACGGGTGATGAATTATTTTCCCATATGATATAAAATAAGATGGATAATGGGAAATTACAAATAAAAAATAAAATTTAACAATATTTAATGTACTAAATATATTATTTTATCTTGTTTGATACTGATTTGAAGTAATTTGAAGAAGAAATAAAATAAAAACAATTGATTAAAAACAATACATATTCTTTGGAAAATGTTCTTTTATTAACACATTAACACATCTATGATGAGTTTTATACCTAAATAATGGCCTCTATAATGTGGGTGGGTATTATAAGAAGCCATATTGGTAGATAATTTCCAAAAAAGTGGTTTTTATGAGTTAATAATTAAGTGTAATAGGATCCCTTTTATAGTATAGGGGAGGGGCACTCTTAGAACTCCTCAAAATATTAAATTAATATAAATTTATTTCCAAATAAAAAAGAGAAAATAATTGAGTTATTTTAATGATATGATTATTTATGATTACAATACCGTTATAAAATAACATTTATATATTTTTTGAAAAAAATTATACCTTTATCAATTAGTTTTAACCCTTATTTAATCTCATTGACACTCATCGTGACAACATAGATTTTACTTTGTAAGGGTTAATATAGTTAATATAAAATCACAAAGACCCATAAATTAATAATATATACATATTTAAACGATATAAAAATACATTTGTATAAATTTTTATTTTTAACTATTTTATATCATTTAATACATTATTATTTATTTTAAAATATCATTAATGTCAATTTTGAAAATATATATTACATTGACTTTTAAAAATACCAATAAAATATGAAACATTGAAAAAAATATAATACATCACTATCACGTCAAATTAATATATAAAAATTGTTCATCACATTAATTATATAATATTATATTTACTTTATTATTTTTAATAACATTTTTTTAATATTTTCATTAATTAAATAATTAATGAATTATCATCTTGAAAGCCTTTAGAGTAATTATTTATTTAATAAAAATTAACAATAAATTACCACGAGGAAGAAAAATATTTTAGATTTAAATATAATACTTATGGTAGAACATATATTCTATATGACCATATAATAAAAATGTTATACTTATTAAAAACATTACTGTGACAAGATGGTGTTTTCCTAAAATAAACTACCATTAGGTGATTAATTTCTTCAAAGACACTCTAAGAGGCTATAAATTCATTCCAATGATGATTTTGGTCGATAATAATTCATCCAATAAAATTATAATATTATTTAGGGTAATTTGATAATCTTCATCATAATTATTTACAACATTTAATTAACAAATTTATCCTTAACCAGGGTAATAAACACTACTAATTATACAAAACATATTGGCTCAAAATAAAATGGAAAAATTTAAAAAATTTGGACATTAGGAATCCAAAAAATGTATTTAATTTTCAAATACTCAAAACACATTTTTGGATAAAATTATTTGAAAATTAATACGATATTTCAGTCGAAAAAGTGAGTTTTTAAAATGAAAATGTTCAATATTTTGAAACGTTTTAAACCCAAATTCAATATAAAAAATATTAAAATGGAAAAAATCATATTAGTAGATGTATAATTTATTTTTTCAATTTAAAACCAAATTAAAATGTAAATATCATTATAAATTATTTTGATGAAAATTCATCTTTTAGTTAAAATTATGTATTTGTCAAGATTTATCAAAAAATGAATCTTATTATAAAAATAAAAAATAACCATGTTATAATTTTGAAATTACTATTAAATTATTTTTTATTATATTTCTTAAAAAAATTTATAAATGTTTAAAAATAATAATTTAAAAAATTTTTCTATTAAAATAATGCATTACTGGATTTAAGAAAAATACATCTTTTATGCATAAAAAAGGATTTAATATTATCTTATGTCAATAAAAAAAATTAAATGAATACCAGAACATTTTAAAAAATGAAACCTAATATTTTTTTTCCTATTCATACCTTCCAATATAACATCTAAGAAATAACATCCATATTAAATATAAATATTTATTTATTAGTTGAAGATTGATGTGGATTATTGGGATGTCCCAGACCTGGATACCACCTAAAACGGTTCCCTAAGCCTAGTTAGCCACATGGCCTCAAGCGAATCTCCCCAAATACCGGATGTTATCGACTAGTAGTGTGGGCCTATGTGAGTCGATGGGAAGAGATTTCCTTCAATACCAGAGTATCACAATAGAAGTCAAACATAATATAAATATCAGAAGTGAAATAGACAGAAGACAATTGAATGTAATATGTGAAATACACAAATACAGAATAATATCCAGGAATGCATCATATACAAAAAAACAATGAAGTAGATGGTACAAGTATCTAGAAACAATCTAGAATATTATATGGAAAATAAAATACATTTCAAGTTTCCCAAAAATAAAAAAAGACGAAAATGGTATCCCCACATCGCAAGCCTCAACTCAGTCTTATGATCCCATTTTACAAAGACACAGTAAACAACCTATACTAGGGAGCCTGCACCTATCATCACCTATAACCATATAATCTGTTTGGGTCCCCGAGGAGGCCAAACAAGGTGTGAGATAAATATCTGTGTAGGTAACCACCAAGGTATGTACCATTCTAATAGTGATTCTACAAAAGTTCTAGCCAGTGTAAACAACCAGTTAGTAAGTGTGTATTGCCGTGGCATAAGTCTACAATAGCAAGAAAAACAAAATATCCATCAAGGCTACCTGAAAAATAGAGTTATCTCCTAACAATACAACTATAACCAAGTAAACAAGGAAATCATACAACCATGTTGTAAATCCACATGTAATATGAAACCAACAACACCACTTTATAAAGAAGTCAAGTATCCCATAACCACACCATATAGTGAAGCCAAATATCCCAAGACTGCGTCATATGTTGAAGCCAAATATCCCACGACCACACCGTATAGTGAAGTGTAGAATGTAAGGGTTGGATCCAAGGTGTCATGTACTAAAGCATGCATATAATTTATATAGACCACAAAGGGATAGATCCAAAAAGATTTCCAAAGGAATCCCATCGAGTCCCATGGGAATCCCTAGTGAAAACTCATTTAGGCACTCGTTGGGGACCATGGAGCATGGGAATAGAAAGTACTACGTGAGCCGCAACAAGTTGGATCCATGGGGTAGTAAGGTCCAAGGCAACCCACAGACTCAAGAAATAAGGGGAAGAGTCAACCCAAGGCATCCACTACCGCATTACATATCCATTCATTTAAATATTCAATTTAAACTTTCAATTTAAAGAAACATTCCATGTGAGTATACCCACTCACATAAACAGGCACAAGCCATGAGTATAACCACTCAGGAAAACCTTTTATCAAAATAATTAGATGGGACTACCCTCCCAAATAAACCATTTAAACATTCAATTATTAATTTACATATATATCTAAACAACCATATTATCTATTTAACATTACAAACTATCAAAATAGATAAGGAATAACATGATATTCATTAATCAAGGAGGAAATACATATCATATAAAAGATAATCAAGATATCAAGGCATCTAAGGGATTCATATATCTAGACAAGCATAAGAAGACACCCCTTTGGTGGTTTTAACAGAAATAAGTAGCATATTTAATTAATGTGTACCACTGAGTTGACCTTGAAAAGAGAAATGTGTGTCAAAAAACCTAAATGAAACCTACAAGTATCTTTACTAGGTCCGACTATAGCTATGAAAATCAACTCGCTAAAAAAAGGGGCCTCGTTGGAAATACCAACGGGAGGTGAAAAGGCCTAATGCCTGAAAAGCACTCAAAAATTCAATTGAATGTAGAGACCACCTACCACACCTTGGTTATAGATATCTCATCTAGTATAAAGTCCTAATACATCTTTGTTTGGAATAAATATAATGAAGAGATGAAGAATGGAATATTTGGGCATCTGAGCCTAAATATAAATAGCACAATCGTTGTTCCAATGAATTAAGAACGCCTAAAATGAAATTGAGGACTTACCTTTGCGGATCCTATGAGACAATCGGTGATCGAAATGGAAGCAGGACAATGGAACTAGCTCAAATATTTTGTTAGGTGCGTCATGGGAGAGATCTGGATGGGTTCTTTGCATAAGAGGAGAAAACCAATTTGGTTTAAAAATAAAATTATGTTTTTAATTTAAAATTTAAAAAACACAGTGGGGTTTCACTTTTTTCCTACACGGTTTCCCAAACAGTACGAAAAACATGTGCACCTCACGGAATATAAGGATACATCACAAGGTTAGCCCCCATAGTTGAATAATCGTTTGGTAATCATGTGAATGTGTTATGATAAAAATTGAAAACTCTTCATACACCTCACAAGGTTTTGATAACTGTGAACAAGTTGTCTGCAAACTGAGCTCTAGGTCATTTTTAGTCCAAAAATTGTTTCCAACCACTGAAGAAGCCCCAAACACCTCCATAACACCCATTATCAAGTTAATAATTCTTATAAGGCCATAAAAAGATTATTAAACAAAAATTAAAAGTAATATTACCTGGTACAAAAAATCAGGTTCTTAAAATATCATCTCTTATAGCAATTCTTCCCTGAATTGCTCTATGAAGGGTGGTCATGATTAATCTGAGAACAACTCTAGAAACTGAGCACATACATCGGCGTCCCTCTCCCATGTCTCATCTTGTAAATGGTCGTGCTACCAAAGCACCCACACTAGATGAACTAACAGGATTCATAGAACCTCTATGTTTATATCAACTATACGAATCAGATGCTCATCAAAGGACGCATCAACTTGCAATTCAACCTCATTAGGAAGAAAAATGTGAGACATGTCTGACTGATAATATTGTAGTTGAGATACATGAAAGACGTTGTGCATGGCCGGTAACTCTAAGGTAACTGCACTCGATAGGCAACTATCCCGACTCTCTCTAGAATCTCAAAAGACCTCACATATATCGGTGAAAGTTAACCATGTCTCTTGATCCACCTAAGTCCTATCCTTAGTGAAGCACATAATAAAACACAATACCAAAACATAAACTCTAGACATCATCTGTGGTGATCAACATATGATTTTGGATGGGAATAAAAAGTAACCAACCACTTTTGTATCAACTATACTTACTCAAGAGTCTCTTGCACAAGATGCAGTCCTAGTAAAGTTACCTATCCTACCTCTAATGAGCATAGAGGAGAACGACATTTCCTACCATATAAATCCATGTAAGTTTCCATCTGTATCATTTTATTACAACTATTATTGTATGGGAACTCAACTAGGTGAATGTTCCTATACCAAGAGCCCCCAAAATCCAAGACGTGTGCTTGTAGCATGTCCTCTAGCACCTATATAGTATGCTCTTATTGGTCATTAGTCTAAGGTTGGTATGATGTGATTAGGAGCACCTGTGTACCTAGAATCCTCTAAAAATTCCGCCCAAAAAGATATATAAAGAAAGCGTACCTATCTGAAATGATAGCATGTGGGAACCCATTTAGTCGTTCCGCCTCCAAGATGTAAAAATTTCCAAGATCATCAATTGTGGTGTTTTTCATGATCGGAAATAAATTCACAACCTTTTAATCCTATCAAAAACAACCCACACAACATTGTTACCTCAAGGAATCTTCGACCATCCCATTGCAAAATCCATTGCGATATCATCTCATTTTCAATTCGGGATAAATAACTGATATAAAAGACTAGTTGTCCACTAATGTTGTGCCTTCACCAGTTGAAAAGTGGAACACCTAGTGACTATCATCATTCCTAGTCACCAGTACTGAGGTTTCAAGTCATGGTACATATTGGTGACCCTAGGATGCACTGCCCAAGAAGAATCATAAAACTCCCACATCAAATACTCATGTATACCCCTTGGAACATAGACACGTCCATGGATACACTAGATCTCATCATCACCTATCATCTAACCAGGAGAAGGGTCGTCAACTACCACTTTTTAATGTAGAACTAGGTCTTATGAATCTGACAGCTGCCTCATCGAAAATCTATCTAGTAGGGTAGAGGTCACAACTATGGATGATAGAAAAAAGTGCCTCTGTTTATCATGCACCTACAGATGCATCTCAGAAAACAACATCATATGCTTCCACCCGCTTCTGGCCTAATGTACTTCATATATTTGAGTCCTCTTTCTCAGTTCATTGGACACTACATTTCCATTTCTAGGAATGTAGGAAAGATCTATGTCAATGGACAATTGGTACTACACCCACTTTCCCTTCCACAAATTCATATCACGTTGTGTAAAGCTATACTTGAGGTTTTTTTGATCCGTGTACACTAGAAAATGCTCTCCCACAAAATAGTTCCTCCAACAACACAATGCATGAACAACTATAGCTAACTCAAGATCGTGCATAGGATAGTTCTTCTTGTTAGGCCTCAACTACAAATACCCATAAGCCATGACTTGATCTCTCTACATCATCAGTTCCCCAAACCCAATACCTGAAGCATCTCAGTACATCATGTAGCCATTTATCTCCTCTGACAATATCATGAAAGTTGTTGATGTCATCCTCCCTTTCAGTTCCTCATGGTCTGTCTCAATAGATTCTGACCACACAAATATCAAAACCTTCATAGTAAATCCCGTCAACAGTGATGCTAAGTATGATAAGTCCTATATAAAATTCATGTATTATCCAGTTAGCCCCAAGAATCTCCATATTTCAAAAAGGTTATTGGGATGTCCACATGAAACTACCACTATCACCTTCTCTGGGTCCACTGATACTCTTGTCTCTAAGATTATGTGACCAAAGAAGTGAATTTGATCTATCAAAAAGTGTCCCTTTATGAGCTTAGCATAAAATTGATTCTATCTTAGCATATTCAAAATGATCGCAATATAGTGTGCGTGGTCATGTCAATTGTGAGAATATACCAAGATATCATCCACGAAAACCACCACAGAAAATCCAAGTATGGATAGAACACTTAGTTCATCAAATCCACAAAAATGGCTAGCGCTTTCATGTGACCGAATGACATAACCCGATAGTTGTATAAACCATAAATGCTACAAAATAATATATGAGGTATGTCCATAGTTTGAACACAAATATGGTGATATTTTGACCTCTTGCCGATATTTGAGAACACTCGAGCTCCTTGATGTTGATCGAACATGTCATCTATCCGTGGAAAAGGATATCAATTTTTAACATTCAATTGGTTCAGTTTCTGATAATCCATGCATAACATATGAGTTTTTTCCACCATTTCCTAAAAAAGGACTTTTGAACACCATAGGGATGTTCTAGGTCTAATAAAAAACTATTTATTCAAATCATATATCTTCCTCTTGATCTCGTGCAACTCCGTTATAGACATCATGTATGGAAGAATAAATATTTTCATATCTCATAGAACTAAGTCAATAGAGAAATCCACTTATATCTCAAGAGGTAATCCAGAAAATTTGTTGGGAATGATGTCCCTGAGGCGCTCAACCACTAGAGGAAAGTCTACCTAAATCACTCCCTGGTCATCAAGAAACAAATTAGTAATCCAAGCTATCATCCCTCGAAGACAGAGAATCTTGGGTCTAGCTCTACTAACCTAGAATCCCATTCACCCTTGTGAGTAAACACTACACCATTTCGTGATGTGAATGTAACCCTATAGTGATATTAGTCAACTTATGCTTGATAAGATATGAGCTATTCCATTATATGAATGAAATAAAAGCCTATCATCTCAAATACATACAAATCCCAGATGAAGTGACACCCTCTGACCAAAAGGGGACACCCCATACACTGTCACACATCACCCGGTCTAACTTCCAATGGTGTGACTAGAATCAAAACGCCCTTAATAGAAAAACAACAAGCCAAATGATTTTTACCTCCCATGAAGAGATAAAACTATGAGAGAAAGATATACCAAAAAGAGAAGAAGAAATAGTAGAAGCAACTAAGATCGTACACCTCAATATATATGGTTTAGGATCCTACTTTGTTGGGTATGTTTCACTACATATGTTTGGCTTGTACCATGAACATGTGACCCTACCTGGATACCTTCAGATAATCTGCCATGCTGTCTCTAAGAACCTGGTGTCTAGATAACCAAGCCACTACCACCACTGCCCTCGAGTGATTGGAATTCACAACTCCAGCTCCCAGAGAAACATGGATCAGTAGAATATCCTCTTGAAGCCGATGACATAGATTACCCCTACCACTCATATCTAGACGGAAGGTCCTACAAATCCGATACATGTGCCCCTTTTTGCTGAAAGCTCGACACTCAAATGGGTCATGGCCGAAAAAAAAAATTCATGTGTCCTCACCTATAGACATTGATCATTTAGGGTGAGAAATAGCACTCCCATGTTCAATACCTCCATCTTATCTCTAGTTATGCTATATAATATGCACTTGATTCACAATATGAGTTATAGAAGTCAACCTGAACCTGATGACCTAAGATTTGAGAGCATGTATGAGACCTTCCTCAAAGCGTCTCTACCTTGACATTTCATCTGTAAATACATAAATGCAGAACACTATAGCTCTATAAAGCGTGTTGAGTATTACATAATCATCATCGTGCCATGATCCAGAATCATGAACTCACTAGCCCAATCTAATCACAGATTCACGGGGTAAAAGAATTTGTAGATGTGGGTTTGGAATTCTGCCCAACCTATATTCTATAGCCCCTTAGCCTGGTCCAAAATGTCGCACCAGATCATTGTTTCTCCACATAGCATGTAAGTTGTGATCTTGAACTTCCACTCTGGACACATATCCCGATGCTCAAAAATTTATAACGTAGTCTCTAGCCATTATTCTGCATACATTGGTCCTCAGTCCCTTGATAATGTATGAAGTTTCTACTATAGGTACACTTGTGTCAGCGCATCCATAGTCAACGCTAGCTACAGTGATGCCTGGAAATTCTGCATATAGCCAAAGAAATCCTCCAGGAACTTTCCCTCAACACATGTGCCTAAAATAACTTCAGGTTCCATAGTTGGCATTACAGGAGGATCAACCAATAGCCCCTGGACCACCATCTTCGATGTATGGTTGTTGACTCCATCGCGGCGTACCACTGGAGGTAGTCATGGTAGCATGTCTCTACATTACCAAACACTCACCTCAAAAAAATACAAACATCAAAGAAAAAATCTCAAAAGGAAACAAAATCTCAAAACCCTCCTAGAAACCCATTCAATCCCATAACCTACTCCTAAAGCCAAGACTGTATAATGAACATCCAACAAAACACTAGATACTCTTCCTCTTGGCACTAAAAATCCAGGTCTAGGTCAAGTCTCAATCCTTAATTTCAAGTTTCCATTTTCATTTCATATATCGTTGTTTAGGAAATTCATCAAAGGGTTTACCAATTTATGAATCCATGAGGCCCATAACAGCTCATGAACCCAAAACATGGTTCCTATTCAAACCATTAGTGTAACAATTTTATTCAATATTTACATTTCACTAGTGTGTCATTTCCCAATTCATAAAGGCCCATACTACTTATGGATAGAAACATGACGTCACACCTCTATATACCACACCTAACTAACACAACAACAGAAACAACTATCACCTCAACTATAACAAAAAAACAGGAAATATCTAATGCATTCTAGATTTCATGGCATAATGCATGGCATAATGCATGGCATGTGAGTATAACAGGTGTATATATGATTCATGAGATGTAACATCATCATCTCATCAGGTCGAAACTAAAATAGAAACCAAAATTGTGTCAATAGTAATGGAATAAATCAACTGTGTCACTCAACTATGAAATCAAATCAAATTTAATAGTCAAATCCAGAAAATAAAAACTCAATTTTAGGCATTTTTTCATTTCCCTCTATGCGGGATATCTAATTGTAGGAAAATTATATTACCAAAATCCATTTCCTTCCTATCCCTATCTAATCTCTTGAAATTGTAAGTCAAATTAGAGAATAAAATCCTTTGAAACCACTTTGTAAAGTCCCAGACCTAGATTCCACCTGTAACAGTGCCCCGAGCTCGGTTGGAAACATGGACTCAAGTGCATCTCCCAAAATGATAGAGGATGCCGAATAGCAGCGAGGGACTAAGCGAGTCAATGGGGAGACTATTACCTCATTACCAAAGTATCATTGTGGAATTCAAACATAATATAAATAGTACAAGTGAAATAGTCAGTAGAGAACTGATAGTAGGGTGACCAAGAAACTAACACATAATAATATCAAGATGCATCTCATATACCAAAAAATGATGCATATGGTATAAGTATCTAGAAATAAACTAGAATAGTACATGGAAATACAATAAAATACAAGTATCCTAAAAATAAAAAGACTACCTAAAATGTATCCAAGCACCGTATGCCTCAGCTTGGTACTATGAGCCCCTTCTCCAAACCAACAGTCAACAACCTGTACTAGGGTGCTTTCCCCTATCATCACTTGAAACCATATAATTTGATTAGGTCCCTAGGGAGTCCCAAACTGGGTGTGAGATAAACATCCTAGTCATAAACAAACAAGGTTTTTATAGTTCGAACAACAATTCTAAAAAAGTTCTAGCAGGTGTAAACATCTAGTGTGTAGGTGCGTATGCCCATAGAATTAGTCTACAGCTGTAAGAAAAACCTAACTACCCACATGGATACCTAAAAATGAGTCATATCCTAACAATGCAACTATAACCATGTAAACAGGCTAGTCACACAACCACACCATTTATTCATCTATAATATACAACCCACAACCGCACTGCATAATGAAGACAAGTATCCCACAACCATGTATTATGGTGAATACAAATATCCCACGACAACGATGTATAGTGAAGCCAAATATCGCCCGACCATGCCATATAGTGAAGTGTATACCACAAGGGATGGATCCAAGGGGCCTTGTGCCAAGGCATCTATATAATATATGTAGACCACGGAGGTCCAAATCCAAGGAGCATACCAAAGGAATCCCATCATGTCCCATGGGTATCCTTGGTGGAAACTCGGTTATGCACAGGTTGGGGTCCTAGAAGCATGGAAATAGCATGTCCTAAATGAGCCCAAGATAGCTGGATCCATGGGGTAGTAAGGCCTGAGGAATGCCATAAAATTATGATGAATAATGTAGATTCATCCCAAGGAATCCACTACTGTGTTCTATATCAATTCATTAAAACAATCAATTTATACATTCAATTTAAAGAAACATTCCATGTGAGTATAACCACCCACATAAACCTTCACAATCCATGAGTATACCCAATCATGAAAACCATTTATCAAAACTAGTAGATGGGCCTACCCTCCTATATAAACCATTTAGACATGAAATTAGTCATTTACATGTTGGTATACCAACCCATATTATCTATTTAACAAGCAAATATATCAAAATAGGCAAGGAATAACATGATATTAATTAATCAAAGAGGTATTACATCTCCTAAACAAGGTACTATAGATATCGAGGTATCTAGGGGCTTACTCTAACTAGGAAAGCACAAGTATGGAACCCTTGGGTGGTTTGAACATGCATAAGTAGCACATTTCTATATGGAGTACTCCCTGGGTGACCTTAAATTGAGAAACGAGTTTCAATGTAGCTAAACAGTACATATGAGCATCCTTAATAGGTCTAACTATAGCAACGAAAAGCAACTGGCTTAAAAAACAAGGCCTCTCTAGAATGTCCAATGGGAGGCGAAAAGGCCAAACACCCAAAAATCACATGAAAATATGAAATAATATATAGACCACTTATCTCACCTCGGTAGTAAATAGCTCATCCTATATCAATTCATGGTTCATATTGGTTTGAAAGATATATGAAGAACAGAAGAAAAATAGAATATTAGGGCAATCGATCCAAAATCCATAAAGAACAGTCATTGTTCTAAAAAATCAATAATGACTAAAAAGGAATCAAGGACTTACTTTTTTGGATCAAATGTGACAATAGATGATCAAAATAGATTCCAACCAGAGGAATAGGCTCAAGGATTTTGTTAGGCACTTCTAGGGAGAGCTCTTGGAGTGTTTTGTGCATAGGTGGAGAAAAAATGAATTGGGTTTTAAAAGAATATTATGTTTTTAATTTAAAATTCAAAAAAACATAGTAGGGTTGAAAGGATTACCTGAATGGTTTCATAGATTGTGAATAAATCATGCGCACCTCACTACCTAGAATGGGAAATTCCCATTGTTACCCCACACAGTTAACTAACCAAGTGGTAACCGTGCGAAAGAATTCTGCTAAAAACCTGCAACTCTTCATACCTCTCGCACAGTTTTCCTAACTGTGTGCAAGCCATACACAAACCATGCACAAGGTCATTCTCTATCTGAAACATGGTTTCGGCCTCTGAACAAGCCTCAGACACGGCCAATACTCCCATTATCAAGTTGTAAATTCACATAAATCCAAAGCAAGGTGATTAAACCAAAATTCAAAGGAATTGTACCTCATATGAAAACCAGAGTTCTTACAATTATCATGTATATTATTAAACATAGTGTTTATTCTTAAAATATTGGGATGTTATATTTTTTAATTAATAATATAATGAATTTTATAGTTACTTGATGGAACATTTCTATTGTGATGCTCTTTTATATTTTCATATACTTAATGTTTTGAAAGAATTGGTGGTTGTCTGTTGAGAGGATATAAAATACCAACATAGTTGTAGTTTTGACCATATATTCTAAATATGTATAGAAAACCACCATTGTTGATCAATATATCTACCATATAATCTATTTATTAGAATTTAATCATTGAATTATAAATGTGGATATTTTCTTGAAATTTTTTATCGTTGGTAGAGGAATAATTGAAAACCGTTGTTTTTAATAAATATAGAAATATATGCATTAATTATAAAATAATATTTAAGAGAGATATGAAGAAATAAAAATGTGGGTTTTTGTTACCACACCTTTTATTTCTCTCATAAAACCAAAATTTTAGACCAGAACCATTTCAAACATTAAAAGGATCTTTAATATCTGAGTAAACTAAGATGAAGTTCAAAAATAAATTATGAATGGTTAATAGAAAACTAATAATATTTTGAAAAAATAGTTATTATTTTGTTTCATTATTGAGAAAGTTGAATTCATTAAAAAAATTAATGGGTTCCAATGTTTTACATATTATAGAATTTTCAGCAAAACCACTAAATATTATGAATCAACTAATGTTCAATTACTTTTTGTACATTGATTTGGGTAATTTTTTTAATGAAGGAAAACAGTTTAATTATCTAAAATAAAATAATTATTTTGAAATAACATTAACATTTTTGTAGCCTTTACCATACCATTATTTATAGCATTTCATCATTGAGGAATATGGGTCAATAAATATAGAACATGTTACAATTGGTAACAAAATACATATGTAGTAAAATTTTGTCCTAAGTACGTCATAAAAGATAATATAAATTACATTTATCTATAAGAAAAGTATTATATTTTAATTTAATTTTCCAATAAACCTGATGCCTGAAATGAATTTTACATTTCACTATAATTATTCGTGAAACAATTCTAGTAAAAATTGAAATGGATAAGAAATATTAATGAACATAACGTGAATAAATTATATATTGTGATGATGAGGGATATGTTGAATTTCTACCTTATGTATGGGAGTTCATTTCCATTAATTAGTCAGGATCCATCCCTGAAAATGGAATTTATTGGGTTATCTCATATTGATCATGTAAATTGAGCCATAAATTAAAACATCTATAATTATTGACATACTCAAATACAGTATAAGATTATTGTAATTTTAATGATTTCTATGTTCATTTTAATTCTATTTAATATGGTTTCTACTAAATACCCTTCATTTAAAACTGTTAAAACATCAAATCCAATTACCCAGATATGGTATCATCATTATTAAACCATAATTGATAAAAGATATATCACGAAAAATGATCAACCAATTTTGATGTATTCAAAAACTAGATACATACATGATTCCTATATTCAATTAAGATATAAAATAAATAGTTTATGAATAATTGATTCAGCATTGATATTAATAATAACATAATTATTCATATCTTAGGGAAATAGAGAAAAAAATAAACTCAAATGATCAGCAAGGTTTACATGCAATAGAATTTATCATTAATAAATAAGGCATAATCTGTAATTCATGCTAAAAAAACTAAAAAATCATGAAATTTAACCAATGACATAATTAAAAAAAATAACACATGGATAATATCAATGATGTAATATAATGAATAATAAATACTACATTCACAAAGATGGAAATTCTTAATTTTGATTTCATGATCATAGAAATCATTATATTTATACCATCAAGGCCTTTCTCCAAGGTACTTTAATCTACGGGAGAGTATACACTAGATACCCATTTAAAATGTCTAACTAATTTATATCACGAAACATATCCATAAATCTTGGGTATAAAAAATTCTATCCACCACCTATAACTGTATTTCAAATTAATTCTTCTTTTATTGAATTATAAATTTAATTCCTGATAAATAGACCTTATTAACAAATATCTATATTTAATATATATTAAAAATAATAATTATTTCTCCAATTGATCAAAAAAATTAATATTTTAACACCATATAGTGAAATTTTATCTTGTTTGGAAAATAATAATATTCTTAATACAACGATCTTATTATTACAAGAAATGTAATGTGAAATAATAACTTGATGGAGAAAGTTACAAAAAAAAGTTATTTTATAAAAAATATTAACACCACAAAAATTATAAAATAATAAATTCTTTTAATTATATAAGCTATATAAAATACTGAGTTATCATGAATTAGATGAAACTATGAGTTTTTTTGATAGCTTTCATTACATGCAAGATCGAGTTTTACCGAACAAAAAAATAATATTAACATTGTTTTTTTAAAATATCGCCTTACCAATATAATGAGGGTATATATAGTATTATAAAAATTATGTAAATATATTTTTTACCTATGTTTATTAGTAACTGATTGGCCATAATCTAAAAATGATTTATTTAAAAGAAAATATATATGTTTTCTAAAACATGATTTTTTTTTTCAAAAATAATATTTTATAGTGCTTTCTTCAAAAAAATTAAAATAAATTTTCATAAATTTCACAAAATTATTTGTATAAATAAATTTAATTTGTATAATTAGATTTCATTTAATGTCCTCCAATCCAGAACACTCTCATGAAACCAAAATGGTTTGGTTATGAGACCTCAAGCATGCCTCCCCATACGCTAGATGCTACCAATGAGTAGTGGAGGTGTGAAATGTGGTGTGGATACTATACCCCCTGGAATGAAGTGTAATATTAGTATAAATAAACCATATGAATGATATAAATTAAATTATAGACAAAGAATAAGACAACAATAAGATCCAACAAAATAATCCAATAAATAATAATGGAATAATGTAATGATGTGAATGAATGTAACTAAATGTTAGGATAGAAAAATTACATGTAAAATAATAGAATAATGAAAGGAATTCAAAAAAATCCTTGGTCCCATACCCCATGTCTGTCCCACCTACACACTACAACCCATCAAGTAAGAAAACAATCAATATCAATTCCCTTTTACCTTATCCAAACATGCATCCATTTCATCTTCTGGGGTAAAAAACGACATCCCGGATAGGGTTTTAATATAACTCAGTAGGTTAACACCACCATTTCTAGGATAAAAATTCCTATAATAAGTGTGTGTAATAAAAAAATAAATAGGTGTATAAATTAATTAAATAATTAATAACATACAATAATACCTACTTCGACTCCATGCTAGAATATTTATGATTATGTCTTATGACAATGAAAACCATAAAAATATAATCGAGGTAAAATAACCTAACTTGGCACCATGTTAGAATATCTCGATGCACATCTTCTGAGAATTCCATCCACCGCTATATAACCTTGGTATATTTATCACAATTCGGGTTAAATACCTATAATATTTACATCTTCTAAGTCAAATCCCTATAAGGATTATAACATGGGGATAGTCAAAGAATATTCTCTATAATCATTACAACATAGGATGTGGTCGAGGATACTTAATATCAGCATTACTAAATATAAGTTTGAATGTTCCAGGGCAAAGCCCGATATATAAGAATTTCAGTATGGAAAATGTATCCTATCATATAGCATGGATATCACAATATCACATAATAAATTTCAGGGGTTAATTATGAAAATTATCATTTATATTTCATATACTACATTAAATTTAATCAAAATTTAATAAAAGTAATAAAAAAATATAATAATCCGAAACATAGGGATTATATATTAAGAAATTACCTATGGTCTCATGTCCTTCCAAACACACTTTAATCCATTAACTAATTCAATTATATTAACGTTTTTCCCATCCATGATTAGCTATAAGCCATGTTATATGCCAACAAAAACCAAATTACATTATGGAAGAATCACATTCATTATTTAATTGATTTGGGTTCACTCTACATTGGTGTATTTAAAATATTGCACAAATATTGAAATTATCAAAAAATGGTGTTATTATCTAGAACCCCTACTTTAACTAGTGAAGAACATAATGATTACAATGGTAAACACCCATGATAAATAAGGTGTAGATGATCACAAAAAGGTTCCTATATGAAAAATTTTCTATATCAAACCAAATAACACACATGGTAAAAGAATTACACCAAAAAAGTTAGAAGAATAAAGGAGAGAAAGGAAAAACCTAACTAAAAATACATACCCGGGATTGATCACGTAAACAGGACGTCCCAAAGGAAGTTGGGCACACCAAATTTTCATGAATGGTGATATAAGGATAAAAGGAGAAGGCTATAGTGGAATGAAGTTATAAATAAACCACACATCGTGTTTTAAAATAATGGATTTGAGAATTACTCAGTGTATAATGTAGTTACATGTCAAGTAACTATTTTTAATGGGATACATCGAAAAATTTGTAAATAAATATATATTTATTTTAAGTAACCAAACATTACCTAAAATGTAATCCATTAACACAACTTGTAACTATTATAAATATGGGATCTTAAACCAACGTCTCTTTAAATAAAATTAATTCCTTTAAATCTTCATAACATACAAAGAACCCAAGATAGCATTATAACCATTTATACTCGGTCTCCATTAATTCAAACAATAATAAATATTGGTACACTAAGTCCTTTCCCCTAAAAGGCTCACCACAAGAATACTTTAGGATTTTTTGCAAGATGCCTTTAAACACAATACTGTGTTTATTTAAATGATAAACATCCAACTAGAAAACACAAATGAAATTAATGTTAACGAAAATCTTAGAGAGTGAAATACCTAGGAAAAGACAGAATCTTTCAACCTCTTCATTGAATAACTACTAATACCTGAGCTCCTCCATGGGTCATTTTGAGGCCACATTGAATATTTTAATCCACTGAACTCAAACCAATGGTAAATTCATACCCCCAATATTATTCCTTACTGTGATACACAAGCCATATCAGATGATCCTCAAATGACATATCAACACAAATCTCAATGTATGTTATATTTATCACATTGGAAGGGTCTTGATGATATTTCCATTGAAAAAACATGTGGAACAGGTAGTGAATATTACTATAGTTCTATATAAGGTATAAAAAGTATTCCACTAGAATGAAAATTTCCACTATCTCATACGGCTCAACAAACATGGGTTCTAGATTTCTTTATTTCTTGAAAGGGCATTGCCCCATCCAAGGAAACACCCGAAGGAAAACATGATGACCAACCTTAAATTCACTATGCAAACTATGATGGTATTGATACGATTAATTATTACAATAAATGGTCTCCAACCAATACATGACCTAATGAACTTCTTAGATATCTCGTACATGAGATAAGGACCAATAAGTGCGGACTAGCTTATATCTATCCAAAAAATAGGTTAACGGAACAACCTACCATACGATGCCTCAATAGATACCATTTGGATTGATTCATGTAAGCTATTATTTTATCTAAACTACACATGTGACATATTTTTCACCCATGATCCACCAAAATAAAAAACAAAATAACGTAACATATCATATAAAACCTGAATAGTATGCTCATATTTACCATTATTCTATCAATTATAGGTTGTGAATAAAGGAACTTATGATCCTAGATCATTTTAGAGACCCTTAAAAAAACCCAATGTGAAATTAGAGTCTCCATCTAAAATGATAATCCAAAAAACAGCATGAAATTATGCCACATCATACACATAAATTCTTCATAGATCATCAACTATTATATTTTCCCTAATATGTAATATATGGGATACCATATCCATTCGATCTAAAAAATTCCATAAATTATCATTATTAAGGGTTTTCATGGGTAATACTATCATAAAATTTATTATGACAACATCACATTTCCACTTAGGTGTAGAAAAATGATGAAAACTCCTAGAAGGCCCATAATGCTCAGCATTAACCTAATGAAAAGTTAAGAATCTATCATTGCATCTTGCCACCTCGTTCTTCATTCACAACCACTAGTATTTATATAGAGATCACAATACATCTTTGTAAACCAAGAAGCACCAATCTTCTATAATCATGAAACTCCATCATCAACTTCTCGCATATGCCCATCGGAACCCATACTCAACCATGAATATGAATGTATTATCAATTGTTAAGAGACCATCATGATGGTTTCTTACTATTTTATAAAATTTCTCTTAGAACTGAGACCTACAAATTAAAAAACTTCTTGACCTTAATCCGATTAAAGATCACATATATAACAGATTTCAAAACACGAGCTACCCATTATTGAGACTCTTAGTCATCCAAATACCTATCTAAAAAAGGGACATTAACATTAAATCATCAAAATATTCCACTAATTTCTATTTATGTGTATTTTGGATCAATGTTTTGATAATTCCATTTCACATTCCTGGTGAATAATCTAACTATATTTTGAAATACTTCATATACTCGACCAACCTCCACTACCGAAGGTATTGGTTTCTCTGAGAAAATATAGACCTGAGGATCTTGTTGATAATGTAATCCAAAATCTCTCACCCATGAGATAGTTTATCCAAAATCTAAGGCCATATACAACTTTTACTAACTCAAAATCATGATTAGGTTAATTCCTCTAATGATTTCTTAGCTACCTAGAATAATAAGAAAACACTTGATCCTCCTACATTAGAACAACCCTGAGTTAAACTCCATAGGCATCATAGTAAATTATATATTATTTAACCAGAACAAGTAGAGTGAGGATTTGTTCTAAGGATATCCTTTTATTCATCTCTAGAAAATCACTTTTGAATGAATCAAAACAAAAAAATATCACCCCTCTCTAGGACATTCTAGTCAATGGTTGTTCTAAATGGTAGCAATTCAAGATAAAGTGCTAATAATAACATGAATACAACCAATATATTAGTAAAAAATGACACCACATTAAATTAATACAAATTGTATCTTTTTTAAAAAGTATTATGAGGTATTTATGATGGTAAAAATCATAATTGATGATACCATGATCACAAGTTAATTTTTTTGAGGAGGTATTATCAACTCTCAACTAATTGAAAAGATCATAAATGGATGGAAGAGTATTCCATTTACTGTCTATAATCTGGTTCATCCTCTTATAATCCACACATATGTGAAAAGACATATCATCCTTCCTAGTGAAGAGAACAAGAGAACCTTAAGGAGAAATATTATATCATATAAATCCATTATATTATATATCTTCCAACTAAACATTCAACTCATGAATCTCTTATACCACCATTCTATATGGTGGGATAGAAACTAGCTCTACTCTGGTAACTAAATAGATTGTGAACTAAACCTCTTGCCTGTGCAATAAGATAGAGAACATGCTGAGAAAAACATCCTAAAATATTCTACCAATGGTAGAAAATAATACAACCACATTTCACTATTATCTAATGAAATACTAGATATAATATCCATGAGACAATGATGTCTACATAGAATTGGTCCTACATGACCTGCCTCAAGATCCCAATCCCCATTGTGAATATAAATGCCTCTTTTGGGAGACAAAAATGAAAATATCCTCTTATAAGAGTTGATTTGAGTACGTTTTAGAAATAAAAAATCCGTAACAATATTCAATTAAAACCTTTTCATTAACAACATGAACGATACCTAAAAGAAATGGTAACCACCAATATTTGCAGTACATGCATTGTACTGTTCAATTTTATATGATGCACACAAAATTGTCTATTCATGGTCAAATAACCATCCAAATGTTCAATATAAAAGACCAAACGTTTTTGAAAAAAGTTATTATAGAAAATAATTTGATTATCCTCTATAAAAAAAGATAGGGTAACTGATACAAGAATCGTATCTCGGATGGAAGATGGTCTTGAATCCATGATAGATGGAGAAATCTGCATGATATGCAACTAGATAATACCTCTACCATAGGCTCGAGTTTGACTACATAAATCTAGTATTGTTTCTTGGTACTACATATCACGCATTGGGGTATGATATCCCCTACCTCTACTTCACAACCATTGGAAATCGAACTACAAGCCTGTTGATGGGTAGTTGATCCCCTTATAGACTCATGTGCCTATCTTGATCCCCTAACACTAGTCTTCAATGGATGGTTAAAAAATAAACACTAAATATGACCCATTATACAAAATTTATGATATTCGTCTATGGGGAATGGAATCTATGAGCGTTTGTGGACAAAGATTCCACACTGATAACATTGAAATTGAACATAGTCTAAAATTAGATGTTCAGTTCCCTGACTATTTATAACATCCAAGGAAAATAAAGAACATGTTGTTTTTCATATTTATTAATATTTGTGACCTAAATATTAATTCTAATTTATAGGGGATTCTATGTTCGATGGTGTACCTGATACGTAACAATGGATTTCATTGAAACTTACATTGCACACTAATAATATAATATTATTATTTTAAATGGTAGTTAACACCTAGCCATAGTAATGGCGGGAATGAACATAACCAACTACAAAATGATTATATGTTTTTTTAAATGTTTTTACATTTATCCAATAAAATATAGAAGCTTAAAATGTGAATGAATCTAATATTAAACATAATTTACTTTAAAATATTGATTTACCACCTTTTAATGGTGACCACTATTTAAATCTAGTTTTGGTCACTTTTATATGTTCTATTTGAAAAAAATAAAATTCTTCATTATAATTGGGACAACAAAATTTACTTTGGGTAAATTTTTTGTATTTTTCTGATAAAATTAATTTATTATGAATAGTGAAAAATACTGTATTTTAATTCAAAATTTCCCTTTAATATAATTTATTTATATGGTTATATTATATTTTTAATTAGTTTTAAAGGGTAATTATATTTGGATTTTACCATTTAATCCAATTTTGATCATTGAAATTAATTTCACACTGAATTTAGATATAAAGAAGTATCAATCTTATGATGGTTATTGTTTCTTAAAAAAATGCTATTTGTTTTGATAATGAGAATTAATTTTAAATTAATTACTGCAACTTATAGGTTTTGAATTTTTTTAAAAATACATCATTTATGAATTCAGAATATCAAATATATTTTAGGCTGAGTTTTTGGTAGTTTTCTGAAAAATGTCAATTTTTTTTGAAGAGTGAAACCACTAAGTAGTTGTTTAAAATTGACATTTTCATTTAAGTGGAATTTTACCACTACTATGGATTTAATTTTGAAAATATGACATATATGGTTGTTACTAGTAAGTAAAATGTGGTTCAATAAGATGAAAATAATTTTTTATGAATAGTGACTTTTGACATTTATTTACCATAGTTAAAGGTAAAAAGGGTAATTCAAGGTAAAAAGAATATTATAATAATAAAATAAAACCTTATAATTTTTCCTAAACTTATTGGATAAGTCATGTATGACCCTGATCATCCTTGGGTCGATTTTTAGACCCCATGGATTCACTTGGGTGTGATAATAAAACTTTAGATTAATTAATTTAAAGTAAAGACAAAAATGACACAAACAAATAGCATTTAGTAAATTATTTTTTCCATGGGGTAATATAAGTCATATTTTCTACTATAAATATTAATTGTAAAGATAAATATATTTCCTACATCAAGGTATTTTTTTATAATTTTTATACATAAAATAAATAAAATTGTTTATGAAACAATAATGATGCATTATTTACCTCGTTAATAAATGATTTAAATAAATAAGATTATAAATATTAAAAAAACATCCAAAACCAATCCAATTATTATTAAATGATTTTATTTCAACCATTAGTAACTTTATCTTACATTTTAATTAGGTTTCTATATTTATAAACCGAATATCTTTATATAATAAAATAATATTTTCACACAGTCCTAAAGAGCCCCTCCTCCCCCTTATAAAAAGCCCTCACTTATAACTCATTCCTCACACCATTAAAGCCCCATGGCTCCTCCAAAATATTCCCAAATAAGATATCATGTTCTATCTCTTCCATCTAGAAGCCAAACATTAGGCATAAGTTATTCAAGAAGTCCTTTTGGTTTAAACCAAAGGGAGTTACCCAAATTAAATGTAACAGTTTCTCTTAACTTATTTTCGTTATTTTACTTCTCCAACCACATAAATAATTTTATTCTTTTATTTTATAACAACAACAGTATATTAAAAATACTAGGTTGTTGTTATGAGTATGATTCAAATTACACCTACACTCACCTCCATCTAATGGTAGAATAACATACTGTTTTTGTAAATGGTGAACTTATGCCTCACAAAATGATGATTGTTCAATTATCTCCTACCACCTCTCATGGTATCCATTAATATGAAAATATACATATATATATATATGATATATATTATGTTTTGGTTTTCCTTTTGCCTCATTATTTTTTTTATATCATACCTTTATGGTTTCCATTATGGGTAAACGTGACAATTTCATTTGAGAAGTGCGGACTACCACCCCCACAAAGGGATATAACTCATTAATGATATATGTGGGATATATAAAGGATGGAGTTAATGATATTATATATGATATTATACTAGAATTATAATAATCCTATGTATAATTATTTTTTAATTCCATTAAAATAACAAATATAAATGAAATTTGTGTTCATGCGTACATATGGCTTACCGTCTCCATGAAAGGTACATTTCATGTTTTACCTCCAAATATTATGTACTATTATAAATACATGTATATAGTGGATATATATGATATATATGATATCTAAATAATTAATATAATTTTGTATATAATGAAATTTTGACTATGTGAACAACTTGTAATTATAATAAGTCCATTTTTGACTCAAGTACTAAATATCAACAAAATGAACGTTATTAACTTATATTATTACAAATTGTTTATAACAGGGTAATAAGAGTTATAAAAGTAATAATAAACATGAATTTTTTTTCCAAATCAAGTATAATTTAACTATAGTTTACTATTCAGGAAGAACAAGGAACAAATGAGTCAAGTTAGACATGAGGTATGAGATTTCTTATCTCACTTTTAATTCTATGAGATTTCCATTGTTCACCACTAATTTATCGCATGTGATGTATTGTGTACCTTAAATTTAATTATATTATTATTATTCTCTTTATATTCATGTTATTATGTGAATAATTTGGTGGTTATTAACTTTTGGTCACATGACTCGATTGATTACAACGTGGTAAAGGATTTTCATCTCACTTTTTATTCTCGTGAGATTCATGCTATATTTTCCACTATTTCCTTTTGTGTGGTATATGTACTGCCCATGATTGTATTAATTTTGTAATATAGTTAAATTTATGGGTATTTAAATATTCATTTTATGATCCTTATTTCAGGGGTTCTATGTTTTGTAAGTTAACAAATTAGTAAAGGAACCTTTTAACCAAATTTCCTTTCCTTGGGTTAATCTTCTAATTCTTAATTATGTCATGCTATGATTATGAGTGGAACCGATATTTATTTATTTATTTTGTAATTTAAAATCACCTTTGCGTGTATATTCTTTTGATACTCATAATCTCTCCATTAATAAATTCTCAAGTCACCGATATGAACTTGATAAGAGTAATTTTAACCCAATTTCCATTCATTGAGTTAAACATCAAAGTCATTGGTTTTGTCTTAAAAAGAATGTGTCTGATTGTTATCTGATTGATTTACACTGAATATCCAATAATATTGAGTGTATTTATATTTTTCTTACATTATTATGTAATTTATTTATCCTTAATATAATGATACAGTTTTTAAAAGGGATTTCAGGTCAATTTACATTCCATTGCGATTTCATTATTGTTATGCACCAATTCACATTTATATGGTGTATATACTATCCTTTGGTATATTATATCATGAATACCTTTATTCTCATGATATTATAAAATTTTTATTATATTTTATTCCTCAAATATTTATATTCAATCATCTCTCATTTGGTTAAGAACACCTTAACTAAAATAACGTTTTATAGATTTATTTTTATAAATATTTCACGTTAATGTCCATGTTTTTAAATTGGGTTTTAGGATTTTTTATATGGAAATTAATGTTTTCAAATGACAATTCAATTAAATTCTTCAAGGTGGTATCAGACTCTATGATTCAAAATTATATTTGTAAAATGTTTTAAATGGTTTTGAAAATGGTTTGGACAAATCATTAATTATGTCAATATCTTGAAGTGATATATTGTGATTGGAATGTGGAAATGTCATATTTATTATATTCTTGTGTTATGTGTTATAAATATGTTATGGTTATTGGAAATTATTTACATATACAGGTGGTTCCGTGATAAACCTAGGGCGGGTGAGCCCAAGATAGCTCTCCAATGCATTGGGTAATGTGACAGAGGTAAATGTAATGTTTCTCCGAAGAGATTTAGGGAATATACTGTGATGGGTATTCCAAATGTGACACCCTATGTAGTTGTGATAGCTACAATGTAAGTATGTTATGAATTCCATAAGTTACCTTTATGATTTATGATTTGTGTGTGTTATTCATAAATCATAAGATTTCATAAGGTATGTTATGATTAAAACTTATGGTTTCATTGATTTTTAATTAATGATGGGATAATGTTTTCTTTCTTTATTTTATTACCTTTACTAAGATTTTTATTCTCATCCCATGTTTTGGAAATGTTTTCCATATGACTTAAAGATGTATATGGTCAAGGATGAGATCAAGGAAAAGTCATGAAGTTTAAAATATTGGACTAGACAAGTTTCTTTTTAATAGTTTATATTTTATGAAAAAATGTATTTTGAGTAGTAGTGTCTACATGTAATTTTCTAGTTGATATATAATTGTTATCGCCTAATTCTCAAAAACTCTAAACCTAAAATGATCCTTAATGTGAACTATTCTTTTAATTCAAAATTATGTAATGTTTAAGGCCTAGTCTGTATAGTTGGTATTGGAGGTTGGTTTAGAAAACATTAGTGATTATGGGTTTTTTGTTAGAAACATGGTTAATCACTATGTCTATTATTTCCATTAAATACTTGTTTTATTAATTCTTTAAATCAAGGAATGTCAGTTACAAATGGAAGGAGGAGGATCTGAAATGAAATCCATATATCTTTCTAATGACTTGCTTGCAATAATTATTGCAAAGTCATGTTCAGATGGTTGTGAAATGTTTTCTAGCATAAAACTCACTTTAAATCCGTGGTTTGAAATATCAAACACCTCCATTATACCTCTTTATCATTGTGGATCATGGGATCAATTTAAAAAAATCATATTTTTATAATATTCCCATATTTTCAAACAGGTACACATTATTAAGGAATTTTCAAATATTTTACCGTATCCGAAGATTTTAATGAATATTGTGATTTTGAAAAAGGTTCTGAAGAAGGATACCCATGCACAACCTATTTTTATATGCTTTTACAATATAGTCTCTCGGTACATACCTATGGTATTTTAAAAGGTCCATTAATTGAATGTTTCAACTCAAATTCGGTCTGACTGTTTTTCAGATATCATGTTTTATTAGATGTTTTGAAATTTTATGTCATACATGATTATTTTCCAAAACTATTTTTCTGTGAGCACCCATATGACCCATGTAGTACAAGGTGTATTTTTTTTAAGGAAGAAAATGATTTTAAATGATATATAAATCATTGTTGCAAAGTATGGACATTCTACCTACATGAACAAGATGACGATGAAACCAAATGGACACCATGATCATGGTATGATGTTCTTCATTTGGGGGAACGATTTATTTTATCATATGGTGGTGAAATAAAAAAAATGACAATATATATAAAACTTCATGAATTAAGATGTTGAGATCATAATGAATTGGGATTAAAATGAGAGGCATAAGGAATCCATTGATGTTAAATCATGTTAGGGTTATTTATGAGTTTTATAAAAAGGACAGCCCATAGGATGGGTGACAACCCGTGGCATTTGACAAGGACACAATATTCGAACCCACAACCGAAGGGCGACAAGGGTGTATCGCTAACCAATGGACTAATTGAAGTCCTCGGTTAGTATGACTTATTATTTTAGATAAATGATTTTATGGAATATGAATAATTTAATTTTGGTAACTTATTATTTATCAAATGGATATACATGGTTTGGGAAAATTATTTGGTGATTAAGTGATAAAGGTTGTTGTAGAAGACGTTCTATCTTTTTAAGAAACAATATATGCCTAAAGAAGATAGTATACTATGGGATTTCAACCGTGGAATAATGGTTGAAATTTTAGTTTGGAAGAATCAGTGTTTTTATTGTGGACATATGATGATTTTTTTTTTATTTATGAAAATGATTAACCTATCATGGAGAATATGTTATTAAGTTAATCACTTTTCAATATGAAACTTTATGAGTAATTGATTTTATTTGGAGGAAAATGTTATGATTTATCTTGGAATACTATTTATTTAAATCCTTATGATATTTGGGTTTCAATAATAGTTTGGATTACTTTTGAAGAATTCTACGGATAGTTGTTTATTGAATGGTCATTGTTGAACATTGGGTTTTGATATAAAAATTTTGAAGATTAAGAGTAGTTTTTCTTTTAGTAAAAGATTGTCCTTTTTGGGTATTATCTGATCTAACACTAACGATTTTGGTTTTAGCTTATGTCTAAAGATAAGGAAAATATATAGTTCTTCTTTTGTGGATTATGTAATTCTATAGAAGATGATTCTTGTGCTTTTGATGTGACCAAGTCTTTTTGAATGCAATTTGTTTGGAGAAAATATTTGTTTTTGGTAGAAACTTATTAAAGGATGAAACTCTACTTGAAGGTAAGTATTTTCCCTTATGTTCTTATTCTTTGAAGTAAATGAATTCCTCAAAATTATGTAATGGAATTTAAAAAAAGCGTTGTTGGTTTATGTTTCCTATAGGCTAATCAATGACCATTTAACACATCAAATGTTTGTGATGTTGTTGTGGTTAACTTTCTCCTAATCATGTTTTCTATCACTCTCCATCTGAACTTGAATGTTTGTTCTCTCTTCCATATGCATGTTTTCCTACATGGAATCCTATTATGTGTTATATCGGATGACCATTGTACTTCTCTTTCTTTATTTTAAAGTTATAGTTTAATTGACTCTTTTCTGGTGTGGGACTTTATATGATGTTTCCAAGCCTAGTTTTAAAATAGCGAGGATGAAATTACCCCAAAAGGGGAAAGACTATAACATCCCAGGTAAATAAAGAACACAAAAATTTTCATATTTATTATTATTTGTGAACAAAATATTAATTCTACTTTAAATAAGATGCTATGTTCGATGGAATACCCAATACGCAAGAATGAGTTTCATTGGAATCTTACATTGCATACTAATAATGTAATATTATTATTTTAAATGGTAGTTAACACCTTGATGTTGTAATGGCGGGAATTAAGAGAACTAACTAAAAATTTATTTTATATGTTTTTTAAAGTTTTTTACATTTATCCAATAAATGTTAGAGGATTAAAATATGAATGAATCTAATTTTAAACATAATTTACATTAAAAGGTTTATTTACCACCTTTTAATGGAGAACCCTCATTAAATCTTGTTTTGGTAAATTTTATATGTTCTATTTGACAAAATAAAATTCTTCTTTATAATTAGGACATCAAAATTTACTTTGGGTAAATTATTAGTATTATTATGATAAAATTGATTTTTTAATGAATAGTGAAAAATACTGTATTTTAATTCAAAAGTGTAATTTAATCTAATATATTTATATGGTTATAATATTATTATAATTGTTTTTAAAGTGTAATTATGTTATTTTTTTTCCATTTAATCCAATTATTTTCATTGGAATTAATTTCACTTTAAAATTAGAAATAAACAAGTATCAATCTTTTGATAGATATTGTTTCTTCCAAACACGATATTGGTTTTGACAATGGGAATTAATTTGAAATTAATTAATGTAAATTCAATTTTTTGAATTTGGTAATATATACATAATTTTTTAATTCTGAATATCAAATATAGCTTAGGCTTAATTTTTGTAGTTTTCTAATAAACTTCAATTTTTTTATGAATAGTGAAACCACTATGTAGTAGTTAAAAACTGACATTTTCATTTAAATGAAATGTTATCACTTATGTGGATTTTATTTTTAAAATAAAACATTCATGGTTGTTATTAGTAAGTAAAATGTGGTTCAATAAGATGAAAATAATTTTTTGTGAATAGTAACTCTTGAATTTTATTTACCGCGGTTAAAGGTAAATGAGGATATTCAAGGTAAAAATAGTATTATAATAATACAAAATTACCTCAAAATTTTTCTTAACCATATTGGATGAGTCATGGCCGATAATGGGCATCCTTGGGTCGATTTTGAGACCCCATGGAGCCACTTAGAAGTGATAATAACACTTTAGATTAAATAATTTAAAGTAAAGACAAAAATGAAAAAAAATATCTTTTAGTAAATTAATTTTTACATGGGGTTATATAAGTTATAATTTCGAAAATAAATATTCATTGGAAAGAAAAAAAGGTATCCTAAATTATTTTATTTTTTTTATACTTTTTATACATCAAATAAATAAAATTATCTATGACACAAAAGTGATGCAGTATTTACCTCATTAATAAATGATTTAAATAAATAAGATTATAAATATTAAAATGACACCCAAAATCTGTCCAATTATTATTGGATTATTTTATTTAGACCTTTTTTAATCTTATATTCTACTTTAATTAGTTTTGGACTTTTAAAAAACGAATATCATTATATAATAAAATAATAATTTCACACATTCCTAAATAGCCCCTCCTACCCCTTATAAAAAGCCCTCACTTATAACTCATTATTGACACATCTCAAGACCATCAGATTTTCAAAATCCTTCCAAAATAATCTCCCAAGATCCCTCACTTACACCTAGAATCCATAACTTTGGCAGATGTCACTTCAAGAAGTCATTTCGGTTAAACCCAAAAGGAGTTACCCAAATTAAAGGTATCAATTTCTCTAAACTTCTTTTCATTTATTATACATCTCCAACATCTAAAATATTTTTATTACATTATTTTATAAGAAAACCAGAATCCTCAATATAATAGGATGTTGTTATGAGTATTATTCTAACAACACTTACACACACCTCCATATAATGGTTGAAGAAGATGCTTTTTTTAATGGCGAACTAACACCTCACGAAACAATGATTATTCGATTATCTCCTACCACATATCATGGTGGCCGTTAAGATGAAAATATAAATATATATGATATATATTATGTTTATTTTTTCTTTATTACTCTCTATTTTTCTATTATTTCATACCATTATGGTTTTCATTATGGGTAAAAGCGATAATTTCATTTAAGGATGTGCAGACTACCACCCCATCAAAGTGACATGACACGTTAATTTCATATGTGGGAAATATAAAGGATGTATTTAATGATATTATATTTGATATTATACTGGAATTATAATATACCTATTTATCATTATTTTTTTACTCCATTAAAATAATAAATAGAAATGAATGTAGTGTTCATTCATACGTACCGCTCACCGTCTCCATGAACGGTGCATTTCATTTCTTACCTCTAAATGTTATGTACTATTATAAATACATGTATATACTGGATATATATGATATATATTATATCTAAATCATGAATATAATTCTGAATTTAATGAAAATTTGTCTATGTGAAAAACTTGTAATTATAAGAATTCCATTTTTTACTCAAGTACCAAATATCAACAAAAATGATTGTTTTTAACTTAAGGGATTAAATAATGTTTATAACATAGTAATAAGTTATATCAAAGGAATAATAAACATGAAAAATGTTCTTAAGAAAGTTGAAATTATCTTTAGTTTATTATTCAGGAAGAACAAGGAACACATGAGTCAAGTCAGACAAGAGGTAACATTTTATAATCTCACTTTTAATTAGTTGAGATTTCCATTGTTCACCACTAATTTATTGCATGGGGTTTATTTTCTACTGAAAATTGATATATATTTTCATTATTCTATGTTTATTCAAGTTATTCTCTGAATAAATTTGTGTTTATTAACTTCTGGTCATACGACCCGATTGTTTACTACGTGGTAAGGGGTTTTCATCTCACTTTTTTTCTCGTGAGATTCATGCTATATTTGCCACTATTTACATTTGTGTGGTATATGTACTGCCCATGATTGTATTAATTGTGTAATATACATCAATTAATGGGCATTTAAATCTTTACTTTTTGATCCTTCATTCATGGGTTGTATGATTCGTATGTTATCAAATCGGCAAAGGAACATTTTAACCCAATTTTCATTCCTTGGGTTAATCTTCTAATTCTTAATTATGTCATGCTATGATTATGTGTGGAATCAAAATTTATTTATTTATGTTTTAATTTCCACTCTCCTTTGTGTGAATATACTTTTGATACACATAATCACTCCAACAATAAATTATCAAGTCACAGATATGAACTTGATAAGAGTAATTGTAACTCAATTTCCATTCATTGAGTTAAACTCCAAGTCATTGGTTTTGTCTTAAAAAGAATGTGTGTGAATGTTTTATGATTGATTTAAACTGAACATCCAATCATATTGAGTGTATATATATTTGTCACACATTATTAAGTAATTGATTTATCCTTAATCTAAGGATATCGTTTTTATAAGGGATTTCGTGTCAATTTACATTCCATTGACACGTCATTGTTGTTATAGACCAATTCACTTTTATATGGTGTATATACTATCCTTTGGAATATTATATCATGAATAAATTTATTATCATGATATTATATTTTTTATATTAAATTTTATTCCTCAATTAAATTTATTCAATCATCTCTCATTTGGTTAAGAACTCCTTAACTAAAATATTGTTTTTATGATTTATTCTTCTAAATATTTCACATTAATGAACTTGTTTTCAAAATGGTTTTTAGGATTTATATATATGGACATAAATGTTTTCAAATGATAATTTATTAAAATTATTCAAGGTGGTATGGGACACTTTAATTCAAAAATATATTTATTAAATGTTTTAAAAGGTTTAGAAAATGGTTGTGACAAAGAATTGATTAGGTCAATATCTTGAAATGATATATTGTGATTGGAATATGGAAATGTTATCTTTATTTTATTCTTCTCTTATACATTTTGAATATGTTATGTTTAAGGGGCATTGTTTACATATATTAGTGGTTCTATGATAAACCTAGGGTGGGTGTGCTCGAGATAGCTCTCCAATGCATTGTGTAACGTGAAGGATGTAAACTTAATGTTTGTCCTAAGAGATTTATGGGATTATACGGTGATTGGTATTCTAAATGTGAATCCCTCTGTAGTTTTTATAGATACAATGTAATTATGTTATGAATTCTATAATTTACCTTTATGATTTATGATTTGTGTGTGTTATTCCTAATTCTTATGATTTCATAAGATATGTTATGATTGAAAAGTACGGTTTCATTGATTTTTAGTTAAGGATGGGCTAATGATTTACTTCCTTATTTTAAAACCCTTACAGTGCTTTTTATGCTTTTCCCATGTTTGTGAAATTTTTTCCACAGCACTTAAATATTAATAGGGTCAAGGATGGGATCAATGAAAATTCATGTTGTCTAAAACATTGAACTAAACATGTTTATTTTTAAGAGTTTTTAATTTATGAAAAAATGGATACCGAGTAGTAGTGCCTACTGGTAATTAAAATGTTGATAAGTAATAATTATGGAATAATTCTCTAAAACTCTAAACCTAAAAATATCCTCAATGTGAACTATTCTTCTAATTCAGGATTATGTAATGTTTAAGGTTGGGTCCTTATATTATTCTTCTCATTGGTACATTGGATGAAACTATCATATTGGTGCTTCTTTCCACTCAATGAAGAACTACCTTATTTCCATGATGAGTCATTATTTATACTCCTCAAGGCCTCTCATAGACTCTATTTTATTATTAGTTCTTAGTTTATGATATACGTAATGTTTCTCAAGAAAAAAACATTTACCTACCACACGATATTCAATAGAAGAAAATATTGAAAAATTATCACCCTAGATAACTAATTACCTATAAAAGATGGTGCCAAGTGATTTCGTTCTATTAAATATCAATCATATTATAGCACAAATTTTCACTCATACATTACATACATGAAATCATAATCTTTTTCATCCCTCTTCATCTCGACATATAAATGTATTAGGAACATCTTCTTGATGAACATTCAAGATAGATCATCCTACTACAAAGATTCCTCCATAATATACCACTAATGCTTTGAAAGTCCACAAAGCATATATGCAGTATGATACACCCTCATATCCATAGGGGTATTATTATTTTTGAATATCATTTGGAATAAATCTATCCAAAACATGACTACATGGGATCCTCCATACCTAGTAAACAATTACAGAAGACGTAGCAGGAACCCTATTTTTATCTCAAACATCAATGTAATGGTATGAATAATATCCCACCCCAAAGATCACATGACCCTTAGGGTTATATCATGAATTTAAACGTCAATATTCTCCCTATGAACATTTGGAATCTCAAATTCATCTATATTAAGAGAATGAATATTTCCAATCTCCTGACGCACATTTCGAAGATGATGGGGATGAATTTTCTCTATAATACAAACACACAACTTAGGGAACTGTATATCAACAATATCAACCTAAATAAGATACTACAATATAGAACCAACAACTCTTGGTCTCTATAAATATGGTATATAAGTGTTTTATAATGAAAAATAATATAATTTCATTTATCTAGTGAAATAGATATCTGTGATTATAGTTCCAGAGGAAAGTATATATGAAAATGAAAAAAATTATGTTCATATCATGAACAATGAATGTCAATATATCTCTATGTGACTATTATGATGCATTTATTCTCTCATATTTCACCATTCTAGGCCATGAGTACTAATATTTGAAAATAGTAGCATCATAATACAATAAACTCGATCAAAATATGAATCTCCCAAGGTGAAATAACATTATCTATAAAGTTCATTCGACACAAACCTCATTCTCATCCATCAAAACTCATATTTTCTACTATACATGGGTTATCTACTCTAATGAAATATATCATTACCAAGTACCAAAACATCCTAACCTCCTTTATAACATTCCCAAATGGAAAAATAGAAGACAATAAAGTTTCCTCCTCCCATACCAATTTGTAATATCCTCTGAGCCAGCACTCTCTCGTGTGGATGAAAAGGCTTGGTCAAAAGGTCTCAAATGCACCTCCTCGTACACCAGAGACTACCATCAAGTAGCAGTGGTGTGAAAAGTTTAGTGGGGAGACTATACCTTATGGTATGAAGTGTCATGGTAGTTGAAATATACAATATAAGAAGAATAAATCAATTTATATAAATAAAGGATGAAAATATTATGGGCCAAATGAATAATCCAAAAAATAAAAGATGAATAATTTACTAACATGTTGGAATTTCATTAAATTTAAGATGAAAAAATACATGTAAAGTACTAAAATACTGAAAAAATGATTCAAAGGTCCTCATCCTCGAACCCCATGTCATTTTTTCTTCCAAAATGCATCCTATCCAATAAATAAAAAATCAACAACCAGGTATTTTCACTTTTAAAAACCTACATCATCATAATCTACTCTTGTACCAAAGAAAAACCTGAATTGGGTGTGAGTATAACTTGGAAATTCAATAATAACATGTATAATCTAAAATTTTTTCTAATAAGTGTATGAAATAAAGTAATAAATAGGTATATTAATAAGTTTAATAATTATAAAATAATAGAACAACCTGCTTCATCTCTGTGCCGAAATATATCTAATCATGTCTTTTGACCATGAAAACTACAACGATATCACCAAGGTAAAATAATCTTCTTCATCACCACACCAGAATATCAGAGAGAATGTCTTACAACCATGAGACCAACTAACATATAACAGTGTTATAGTTAGAACAATCATAGATAAATCCATATAATCATTTCAACATCCATGTTAAAACCCGAAAATCAATAAAGCATGGGACTAGGAAAATCCAAATCACTATAATAATTATATATTGGGATTGGGTAGAGGTTTATCAATATTATAATTACATTATAAAAGTGTAAATGTTCTAGGGAAATTCCCAATATATAATCATTTCATCCTGGATGAAACTTTTTTTCATACAACATGGATATCAAAATATGTCATCATAAATATCAATGGTGAATTATGATAATTACCATTTAACTTTTATATAAAATATAAAATTAAATCAAAATTGATTAATAATCATTAGAAAAGTAATAATAAACAACATAAATATTCTATATCATGAAATCACATAATGTATCATGGTATGATATATACACTTTAAACCATTATCCAATTCAATTATATTCTTGGTTCACTCACACTGAGGGTTTCCATAATCCTAGCCACACACCAATTAAAACTAATTTATGGCATGTAATAATCACATATATTAATTATTAGATTTTAGAACATGGTAAGTTGGTCTGATTGTAATATTCCATACACATAGAAATTATAAAACAATAAGGTTATGATTTTGACCCCTACCTTAGTCGGTAATGAGCATAAAAAATAAAATTGAAAATGCTCATGATGAAGAAGGTGAAAAATATGGAAAAGTGGTTCTTAGATTAAAAAAGATCTTGTTAAAATCCAGAAATACACATGTTCAAAGGATTTCACCACAACAGTTGGAAAAAGAAGGGAGAGTAGGAAAAAACATAACGAAAATGACATAATTGGGATTGATCACCTAAAAAGGATGTTTGGACATCAAGTTTGGAACTCAAAAGTTTCAAGTATTATTCAATACGGTCATGTCACGACCCGACCCAACGGGGCTTGAGCCGCGACTCCCCAAGCCTGCCTCCAATAGACCAGGGGCTGGCGTCCATCACTGAGTAGGCTATCACACACATGGAAGGCATTAGCCTAAGGTACTAATACACATGCACCCACAAACACCTCCATGAAACAGTGCATAGATATAGAAAATTGAAAAGTAAATGCATGCATACAATCTATCCCAAACAAGAGTGCAACAGCAAAAGTACAAAAGGGAAAAATAGGGCCCACCAAAAGAAAACTACAAAGCGCGTCCAACCTACTCTGAAAAATAGGGGACACTTCCACAAACACCGTCGGAAAGCTCCCTTGGAACCACACCGACAAACACCCCAGTCAGTCTCGCTCTCTCAGCTCCGCCTACTCCGGGTCCTCTTGGGACCCCGTCGAAAGGCCTGTGGTCTGCACAAGACACAAACATATGCAAGCAAAGCCCGTGCAGGGGTGAGTATAAACATACTCAGTAGGCACCCCAAAAACCCAAAACCAAAGAGAGCAACTGAAAGGCAACAGTCCTCTCATCCCATCCATAGAGAACCTAGACGAGTGAGAAACTCCATCTCGTGACCATCCTAGGCTAAACACAAATCGTCAGATCAGCTCAGGTGTATGCCCATACATAACCTTGAACAATCCAGATATAATCAGCTCGCGCAACAAGCCACATGAGGTACCGACCTCAACACCAGCAACTGTGAACAACTAGAAGAGTACATCACATGATCACTATCGTCCCATATGACCCTCATCTGAGAGATACACTCCATCAGGTTTCTCTAAAACCTCTCAGATGCTCAACCGAGAGGTCACGCTCTTCGGATAGCATAACTGAGGATAACTCACCGAAACAATATAACCACCAAACTCCTCAGATTGGGGATCACTCCTAGGGTCTTCTAGGGGATACCAAAACCCACTCCGGTAGACGAAGATCTCACAGATAGGGGATCACTCCCAGTATCCGCTGGGGGATACCACGACCCGATCTGGCATTCATAGGTCTAACAGATAGGGGATCACTGGGGGATACCACAACCCGATCTGGCGCTTGACAGAAACACTTCACTCAGATAGAGGATCATCGCCCATATAAAGGTGGTCGCGATGATACCGGAACCCTATCTGGTATAACTGGCGATGTAGTGGATCGAACCGACGATGGCGCAACCCTACCAAAACCACGTGCTAAGTAGAGGATCCCATAACCAATGATACTGCAACCCTACTATACGCCTCATGCTGAGTGGGAGATCGTATACCTGATGATCCCACAAACCTACTGAGCACGGCCCATCGCGTAGGGGATCATAATCCTAATGATGCCACAAACTCTACGGGGTTAACCAGCTAGATAGGGGATTACCTCCCGTGAATGAGAGGTCACAGTGATACCAAGAACCCGTTCTAGGGAAAAGATGCCAGAGGATCCCGCTCCAGGCCCACCGGAGGGATGCCACAACTCTAACAGTTTAAACATCCAATCGAGAGGATTATAAACCTATATGAAGGTTATGATGCAGTGCGAACCCTTTTGGGAACGAACCAAGGGAGTACGCTCAACCACTTCTAGTCCAAAACATCTCTAACCTGAGCGATCCGCAACAACGCCACACTGTGCACCACCAAGGACGATACTGAGGCCACCATCACGATCCACGCAGAAAAACATGCAGGATAGGATGTTTTCTCACCTGAAACGAAGCACCGGTGAAAAAGGAACTATTCACAGTAGCTAGCACGTGCGGGGCCCACACAATGATTCCAAAACCCATTGAGTGAATCATACCACGACGATCCCCTCGAAAAAACACATGAGATCCACAACTAGTTCATCCGAAACAAACACCCGGTGAAAATGGAACTATTCACCGAAGGCCAACTCAGGTGGGGCCCACGCCTCAATCCCGAAACTCATCAAATGGATAACACCATTGTGATCTTCTTGGAAAAACACACAATATCGACTATTCATCCGCCAAAATCAGACTCCTGGTGCGAAAGATGCGTTTCTCTATAAACGCCAAAAACCCGACCTCGTGGGGCCCGCACCCCGTTCTTAGTCCCAAAACCTGGAATCCATCTCAAAAATTCCGTCGTACCATCAGTGTCTCAACGCCACTGACAGCACGTCATTCGGATGCTCTGGGTAGAAGTTACAATGGCATGAAGTCATAAAATAATAAAATATTATTATTTTATAGGACGTTTCAAGCCCCCGGGAAAAATACTGAATCAAAAAAATTCTCAAAGTGAGTTCAAAAGGTCCTCCTAGATGCAGGGAAGGTGTCGCCGCAAATGGCTCGCAAATTGGAGTTACAGTTTGCAAGTTACGGTGGTTTAAAAAACCCCTGGAAAATCCTGGCTGGACCATCGCTGGCTTTGCCGGAAACCACCGCGCTGCTGCCGCCGTCACTGGATTCCGCCGCTCTGCAGCCGCGCCTTGTCAGATTCTGCCATCACTACCTCCGGAATCCGGGGTTTCCGCCGGAAAACTTGCGGAAACCCCCGGGATCAACCTGGTGCTCCAAAAACAGATTCGAAACATATATCGGAATCCTCGGGACCTGAACTATACAACCCTTATGACGATTTGAAGAAAAAAACACATAAATGGGGTCTGGGGTTTTAAAACTCAAACCGCCTACCTGTTGGCGGATCGCCGAAGCTTCGGGTGCAGAACGACGCCTGCAACACGTTGGAGCTTGATCTGCTGACGATCGGCGCTGAAAACGGACGCCTGGAGCTCAAATCGGTGATGAACAGAGAGGGGAGGAGGTGGTTCTATCATCCTATGCACGTAGGAGGTGGGGGTGATTGATTTCCCATACAATTTTTTTTATAAAAACCTCAATTAACTCTCCCTACCAACTCGCCTCTGACCCGGTGCCCGGTGCAGACAAAGGTAAGGTCGTTCGTAGGGTAAACGTGTCGTTCTGAACGCCATGACGGACTCAAAATTGTGATCCGTGACTCCGTTCAGAAATTATTCGAGCCGATGTTCGTAATTAAACTTTTCCACTTATTTATGAAAATGCCGCTGCTGGCGTTTTCCATAGCAGGCCCACGCCCGCAATGTTTACACCTTGAATAGGGTAAACTGCACATTCTGGACGCAACCGTGCCCTCGGATTCCTATTCTAAGCTACCTTTTGGAAAATATCACACCCCCTGCCACATGCATAGTATAAAAATACTTAATATTTCTATAAAATGAATTCTGGGAACATCGGGCCTCGGAATCGCACGCGATCTTCGCACTTAGATCTGGAATTATTCGTAGAAATATTCCAAAGTCTGGTAGGGCCAAAAACCCGAGTCTCTACATCCTCACCCCCCTAGAAGTTTTCGTCCTCGAAAAGCTATAAGATCAAGGGAAGCGACCAGACTCTCAACTGGGTCTCACACACCAGCGAGTTCACCAACAAACACCCATGCCCGAACGCATAAGTCAGAGGGAATCATCCACCACACCTCAATACTATCCTATTTGGGCGGCACTGACTCACCTGCATGGTTTTAATCGCGTCACATAAACGTGTCTCGGTGGGGGAAGAAGCCCTCTTCCTTATTAATTCGAAGTACAATGAACTACACTCACACAAGGTCTTACCAACGCCCTTAACAAAACTCGATCAGGAAACGGAAAGGAAAGGGTACTGCTAAACAGTGTCTAACATACTACTATAGTATGTATAAAATACACAATGTGTACCTCTATCCATCCACGGAGCCTCTAGGTCAACATCCTTCAGGGCATGCAGCTGTCCTCGCCCTCGGCCACCAGCTCCCTGAGCTTGGCATGGACCACCTGGGGGTGGGGTGGTGGTATCTGGTACCGCCTACTACCTCCTCCTACTGCACCCGCTCCGCCGCCACGTCCGCCACCCTGCGGACTTCCCTACTCGACAGGCTGCCTCTGCCAAGGTGGTCCATTGACTGGCTCCCTCTCAGAAGCACGTCGGGTCGGACAATCTCTAGCAAGATGTCCTCGACCATCGCAAGAATAACACCGCCTCTCATGCGGCTGACCAAAACTGGCATACGAACCTTGTGAGCCCTGAGCCTCAGATCCCCCATCCTTGGGTCGCCTCCTGAAACGCCGGCCACGACCGAGGCCTTGAGCCTGTCGTCGGCTACCAGATGCCGATGACCGACAGTGTCTCAGATCTCACGTGCCCAGCACTAACAGGGGGAATCTACTCAGCCAGAAAGTTTTCCACCACCAACGCTCGCTCCAGCACTCCAGCATAGGTGGGAAGGAACAAGGAAACAACACCTCACCGAATGTCTCTACGTAAGCCCTGCTGGATGGTCCGAGCCCTAATGAATGGGTCTTTAACCATATCCAGGGAGTAGCGCGACAAGTCTGTAAACCTCGCTGAGTACTCTGACATAGTCAAGCCCTCCTGCCAAAGCTGCAGAAGCTTTTGAATCCGCACTGACCTTAGCGTCATCGGATAGAACTCTTCCCTAAAGAGCCGCTCAAACTCTGCCCATGTGAACGTCTCCTCGTCATGGGACTACGTCACCAAACACCACCCTCGCCAGGCAGAACCATGTAGAAGGCTCTCCGCTAGGACCACCATGTAACAGCCCAAGATTTTATAAAAAAATATTCTTTTTAATTTTATTAAAGTCTTGTGTTGTATGCTACACCAAAAGGAGCTTGCACAACACGCATCCTTGACTTGCCTTGCATTACACGCAATCACGCCCTTCCTCGATAGCGTGTGTAATACGCAATACCGAGTTTCACTAAACAACGATATGCTATTAAAATATTATTAAAACTAGCCGTTATGAATAGTAATAACCACTTTTTAAAACTCTGTAAATTTTATTTTTCAAAATGAACTTCATTTTTGGATTCGGAGTATCGAATTTAGCCTAAGGTGAAGTTTTGGTACTTTTCGGATAACTTTCATATTCTGATGAATAGTGAAAATTACTAAATTATAATTAAAAACAACTTTTTTTAATCAAAATAATTAATAGTGATAAATTATTAATTTTAGTGGTTTTAAATTATATTTAGAATATATTTTTACAATTTAATACAATGTTGGTCATTGGATGTAATTTCACTTTTAAACCAAACATAAAGAAGTGTCAATCTTTTGATAGATATTGTTTCTTAAAAACACGCTATTTGTTTTAACAGCGGGATTTAATTATAAAATTAATTAATGCAACTTCTATGTTATGAATTTGGTAAAATAGATTTCATTTTTGAATTCGGAATATAAAATATAGCTTAGGATGAAATTTTGGAATTGTTCTGAAAAACATCAATTTTTGATGAATAGTGAAACTACTATGTGGTAGGTTAAAAACTGAATTTTGCATAAAACATAATTTTACCGCTTCTGTGAATGGGATTTCAAAAATCCGACAGACACGGTTGATATTAGTAAGTAAAATGTAGTTCAATGAGATAAAAATAATTTTTGATGAATAGTAACTTTTTACTTTTATTTACCACGGTTAAAAGTAAATAGGGTAATTAAGGGTAAGAATGATATTAATATTACCCTAACACATGTCCTAATTCTATTGGACAAGTTTATCTCGACCAAAAACAACCTTAAGTGTAAAATATTATCATTTAGGCCCACTTGGATTAGATTAGGACATTTATTAATATTTAATTCAAAGAAGAGTTAAAAGAGTTAAAATCAAAGTTTATTCACTAAAACATTTTTAATATGGGGTTATACATAAGATAAATTCAATTGTAAATATTCATTAGAAATCTAAAAAGATTTACTACATGATGATATTTTATTTGTAATTTTTAGACTTCAAATAATTTATTTTATTTATGACACAAAGATGATGCAGTAATTACCCTTTTAAGGAAATATTAACATAATTGGTGTTATAAATACTCAAATGAATGTAATTTGAGACTTTTTATAAATTCCACTAATTTTATAGGTTACTATGATATATTAGTGTTGATTTAATCAACTTGGTTCGAACATATAATTCTGTTATGACTTTCACAAAAATCATATATCAAATAGTGTCAAAATTGACACAAAATAGTTTTTAAATCAAATATTATATTATTAATTGTTATTTTATTCCTAAAAATATAAGGTTCGGCCAAATGACTTAGATAAGGATATATATATTAATAATAAACAATTTGGGGTTCGTTTGGCATGTTATAGTAAGTGTATTAACCATATAGTGAAAGAAAACAAAAAGACACGGTAAAAGTTAAATTATTTAACTTAGAGTTAAATCTAATTGATAAGGTTAAAATAATAACCTAAACTTGTCTAAATCCTATTGGTTGATAGGCTTTCGACCCATCCCCACTTTAGCTTCGAAATAAGACCCTTTGGAACCATTATAAATCGATTTTTACTTTAATATAAAATAATATTTTGAGATATTCCTAAGGTGCCCCTCTCCTCCCTTATAAAAGGACACCTCCTCCCCCTCCTCCTCACACCAATTTGAGCACTCAATCTCGGCCAACCCCTGCCAAAATCTCTTCTCCACTTCCCTAGCAACATCCTAGAGGTTCTGGTCTTCCTCAAAGACCAATTTTAGTTCCCTAAGAGGAGGTCTCCAAAAGGCGCTTCAAAGAAGAGGTAATTACCGTTACCAATTCTTTCATCTTTATTTCTTCTTCCACTTCTTCTTCTTAGGTTGTTTCATTATGAAGTAATAAAATCAGTATCACTCATATACTGATATGTTATTATAAGTATGAAACAACCCTATTTCACCATCTATCCATCCTATGGAAAAAGAAATCACCGCGCGTGCGTACGTACGGAATACCGTCTCCACGCCGTGGTGTAATCTATTTTCCACCACCACCTTACATGGATGGGTATAATGGTGTAAAGAATAACTATACATAGTTATTAAAACATCATATTGATTATGATATATTGTATAATCCACTCCAATTCAATTCAATATTTATGGAAATGATATCATCGCTCGTGCGTACGTACGGAATACCGTCTCCACGACGCGATGAGATTCATTCTCCATGTTAACCATTTAAGAATGATTATAAAGTATATATAAGAAATAATAATGAAATATATGACATTATAAAGCTACTGGATTTATGTATATATATATATGTATGTCATCTACTTACTTCCATTCAAGACAATAGGGAAAGGAAAACAGCGTTCATGCGTACGTACGGACTACCGTCTCCATGAACGGTGTTTTTCATTTCATTTATCTATCTATTATATATATATATATATATATACTGAATATATATGATATATAAATCATATTTTTTATTCTGGAAGTAATTAAATCATGATATAAGTAATAATAATGTCAAGAACAACAAGTCAAAACACCTACGATAAAAGAAACGATTTTACCCAAAACGCTTCTTTAACATGGAATTTACAAAAGAACGGGTAATATAGTGTCATAAGTGAACCATATATGATATCATAACAATGAATATGATTCTGTAATAACTCAATGACATTATTTAAACCATTATACAGGAGCTTCGGACACGTACAAAGCAAATCGGACCTAAGGTAAGGGAAATATCACAATCTCATTTTTATCCGAGATTGTTTATTCATAAGTATTTACTGGGGTGTATTTTATCATCCACATCCATGTTTCATCAATATGTAATATTATTTCCATCCACCTACAATTGTTTAAATCCATTTTTACCCTTCGTTGAGTTTTTAGTAATATGTATGAAAGGAATCTTTTGTCGTTTTTCGTACGAGGTACTTTTTGACTTTTCCGACAAAAGTACGAAGAATGTTTTTTTTAACTCATACGGCATGAATGGATTTTTAACACATTGTTTCCAAGAAGCTTCCTTTACAAGTTTTCAAGTTTATTTTTAATCAACTTATTTTATTTTAAAGTTGTATGACATGTTATGAAAGGAAAAATGTTTTTGAAGAAGAAAGGATATTTTCCTCAAGAATGGAGTTCAAGTGTTTTATCAAAATTATTTTTCATCTAAGATAATAAAGGGTTCTGTTTTTATCCCTATTATTAAATTGATTTGTTCATGTTGTGATGGAATTATGAATTCCTTTATCTTATATGAATTGATTTATGATGTCATGATGTTTCAAGAATCCCATTTTTGTTATATGTGTTATGCGATGATGTATGTTTTATGATTATGTGGCACACATAAGAAAGGATTCATTATAAGATGGGTGGGACCTATATCTCCCTCCAATGCATTGGGTAAAGATTTTATATCTCATGAGATAGACAGGGCTGGAACGGTAGGTTATACCGGTTCAGTGAAACAGGACTGAAACGAGGGTTACTCGATTCAGAAAGGGACTTTGTCCACTAAGATAGTCTTGGAAATTAGTCCTGACTAACAAGAAATGATTCTCTATGATTATGTGTGTATGCCACAAAGTTTAATGGTTTAAGTTATGATTATTGGGATTACTTTTTCACTGCCATGATTTATCCCATGATTATGAAATTATGCTCTCTTTTGCAGGTTATGATTTCCAAAATGTTACGTTCTTATGAATATGATGTGACTGATATTTATTTTGTTTACCCTTACTGAGCATTTGAGCTCACCCTTTTATGTTTTATTTTCCCCAGGATATAAAGAAAGGTTTTAGGTAAAAAAAAGGAAGATCTTTATGGGAGATTTTGAAGATCTTTCACCACGATTAGAAGATTATAGTCCGAGTTTCCAAAGACACTAAACTATTACGGTCCTTGTGTGTGTGTTTTTGTATTGTACTAAGTATTCCGCAAAAGTAATGTAATGTCAATGTACGTCAATATACGGGTCTCTACAGTTGGTATCAGAGGAAAGGTTTAGTCAACCTTTGGAAACTAGGATGCGAAAACGTTAGTGAGATCCCTAGAGATATTTCTAAGGTATGTCTAGGGATGTCTCTAAGTTTAAGTATACGTATAGGTTATAGTCCTAGAATTTCTCTAACGATCTTAGAATTTAACCTAAGATGTTAGATATTGAGGGTACTACCCCTTTATTATGTTGTTTTCCCTAGCATGATTTTTGCCTCTCACACTATTCTTTTGGGGTTTTAGACGATGGCTGGAACCCGAAGGAACCGTGTTGATCAATGCAATGGACAATGAAATGATTGTCCCCCTGAGCAACCAAACGATATGGGAGCTGGAATGAAAAATCTTGTAGCCATGCTCACACAACTTTCTCAAGCTATGAATCATGCAGGACTTCCAAACGAGCAAAGGAAGGAGCAACATTCTGTTGAATCCTTCATGAGGCAGCGTCCGCCTTCTTTCAGTGGGTCTACTGATCCATTAGTTGCTGAACAATGGATTAGTACTACTGAAAAGATATTTTCAGTTCTTCAATGTTCTGAACATGATAAAGTCATCTTAGCAGTATATCGTTTGGAAGGTGAAGCTGATCAATGGTGGAATCTTATCAAGAATACGAGGCTAAGAGATGAAATTGATTCCATGGAATGGGACGAGTTCAAGAACTTGTTTTTCAATAAGTACTTCCCTCGTATTATTCGAACGAAGATGGAGAAGGAGTTTCTTGAACTAAAGCAAAAGGATGATGAATCTGTTGGTATATACGAAGCGAATTTTACAAGACTTGCAAGGTATGCATCTGGCATTATCATCCAACCTGAAAGTAAAGTTGATCGATTTTTCAGTGGCTTAAAACCAAGTCTTCGAAGGGCATTAGCTATAAGAGACTTCAGTAGCAATGAAGAAATTGTGCGTTGTGCTATCAAGGTAGAAATGGAAGTTGGTGTTACATATCCATCTCATGGTTTTGACAAGAAACGAAAGATGGAGTTCAAGGAGAAATCTCAGAATAATGGTGAAAAGAAGATGAATGTTTCCTTATGCACAAAGTGTGGAAAGAAGCATGGTGGAGATTGTCTTAAAGGGACTAGAAAATGTTTTAAGTGTGGAAAAGAAGGTCATCGAGCAGCTGAGTGTCGAAGTAATGGAAAAAGGGATTCTAATGAAGTGAATAAAGCAAACACTGCAGAGAACGCACAACCAACACATCAATGCATCAAGTGCAAGGAGATGGGACATTATGCCAATAAATGCCCTAATCCAAGGGTTAGTGATGATCGACATGAGCAACCGCTTAAGGCAAAGGACAAAGGGAAGTCACATGCGATCACTATTGGAAATGTTGAATATGAAAACGATGTGGTGGAATGATTAAGTTTTTATGTAATGGGATTCCAAAATAATGTTGTATCATGGAATATTGGAATATTTATGTATTGGTCTAATGTGGTATTCAAAGTGATTGAGATATTATGCGCATAATGAAGGGAAAACGAGAAAATGAAATGTTTAACAGTATTCATGAGCTCATGATTGATATAAGGACTAAGTGATATCATGGTTTGAGTATATAGAATTTTGAGGATTTTGGTATGTGGAAAGTGTTAACTTTTAACTACATTCAAGTTTTCACTAAGGTTCAATGGGTATTCAAGAGAGTACAAGATTAAGGCCTTTGATTGTTTGGAATGTGTCCAACAAGATATATCTTATTATATATGGGGATCAACGATGGTATTAAATCTCTGGTAATCGTTTTCACTATGTTATGAGAATGGACTGCAGTATTATGGATAGGACTAAAGATTGGAATGGATTATGTTGGACATAAGTTAGTATTGTTTAAGGATAGAAGTTTTTTCGATATTATTTATGGGATGTTATAGTAATATAGTTTTAGAAAAAGGACAACCTGCAGGACGGACGACAGCCCATCGCTTCGGACAAGGCTGTGGGAATCGAACCCACAACCGAAGTGCGACTGGCCTTTATCGCCTACCACTGGCCTACAGGAAGTCCCTGTTTAGTAGAAACTAGTTTTATTATATTAAGCAGTATGATATATGAAGTATAAGTCCATTTTAGGAACTATATATGATTAATCTCACTATAAATCGACTTATGCATATAATTTTTGCTAACCTTTTGTTTGAGACAGATGGAATGACCCGTCATTCTATCACATGATCTGCTAACACTTCACGAATAACAAATTCAACTTCATTTATATAAGAAATGAAGTGTAAATTTTTCAAGGCATGAACAACAGTGAGATTGTACCAAAATAAAGTAAGTATTTATTCTAATTCAAATTCTTCAACTTTAGGGAAATGATCTTGAAAACCAAAAATGTTGTCCTAGTGATCTTATACCTGATGAATCAGATGGTACCTTAGATCGTCAAAAATTTATGGATTTGTGATTACTAGATTTTCCATAGCCATGTTCTCTACCACTCTCCATCAGAACATGATGGTTAGATTTCTCTTCCATATCCATATTTTCACCTATGTGGAAACCCAATGATTAGTTTATTTGGGTAACCGTTATGTTTCATACTTTTGTTTTTAAAGATTGGTTTTGATATTCCTTTTTACGATGTGGGTTTCTATTAAAGAAACTTTTGAATAGTAAACCATTTATAACCCCGACGAATTTCGAGGGCGAAATTCATTTTAAGGGGGGTAGAATGTAACAGCCCAAGATTTTATAAAAAAATATTCTTTTTAATTTTATTAAAGTCTTGTGTTGTACGCTACACCAAAAGGAGCTTGCACAACACGCATCCTTGACTTGCCTTGCATTACACGCAATCACGACCTTCCTCGATAGCGTGTGTAATACGCAATACCGAGTTTCACTAAACAACGATATGCTATTAAAATATTATTAAAACTAGCCGTTATGAATAGTAATAACCACTTTTTAAAACTATGTAAATCTTATTTTTCAAAATGAATTTCATTTTTGGATTCGGAGTATCGAATTTAGCCTAAGGTGAAGTTTTGATACTTTTCGGATAACTTTCATATTCTGATGAATAGTGAAAATTACTAAATTATAATTAAAAACAACTTTTTTTAATCAAAATAATTAATAGTGATAAATTATTAATTTTAGTGGTTTTAAAGTATATTTAGAATATATTTTTACAATTTAATACAATTTTGGTCATTGGATGTAATTTCACATTTAAACCAAACATAAACAAGTGTCAATCTTTTGATAGATATTGTTTCTTAAAATCACGCTCTTTGTTTTAACAGCGGGATTTAATTATAAAATTAATTAATGCAACTTCTATGTTATGAATTTGGTAAAATAGATTTCATTTTTGAATTCGGAATATAAAATATAGCTTAGGATGAAATTTTGGCATTGTTCTGAAAAACATCAATTTTTGATGAATAGTGAAACTACTAAGTGGTAGGTTAAAAACTGAATTTTGCATAAAACTTAATTTTACCGCTTCTGTGAATGGAATTTCAAAAATCTGACAGACACGGTTGATATCAGTAAGTAAAATTTAGTTCAATGAGATAAAAATAATTTTTGGTGAATAGTAACTTTTTACTTTTATTTACCACGGTTAAAAGTAAATAGGGTAATTAAGGGTAAGAATGATATTAATATTACCCTAACACATGTCCTAATTCTAATGGACTAGTTTATCTCGACCAAAAACAACCTTAAGTGTAAAATATTATCATTTAGGCCCACTTGGATTAGATTAGGACATTTATTATTATTTAATTCAAAGAAGAGTTAAAAGAGTTAAAATCAAAGTTTATTCACTAAAACATTTTTAATATGGGGTTATACATAAGATAAATTCAATTGTAAATATTCATTAGAAAGCTAAAAAGATTTCCTACATGATTATATTTTATTTGTAATTTTTAGACATCAGATAATTTAATTTATTTATGACACAAAGATGATGCAGTAATTACCCTTTTAAGGAAATATTAACATAATTGGTGTTATAAATACTCAAATGAATGTAATTTGAGACTTTTTATGAATTACACTAATTTTATAGGTTACTATGATATATTAGTGTTGATTTAATAAACTTGGTTCGAACATATAATTCTGGTATGACTTTCACAAAAATCATATATCAAATAGTGTCAAAATTGACACAAAATAGTTTTTAAATCAAATATTATATTATTAATTGTTATTTTATTCCTAAAAATCTAAGGTTCGGCCAAATGACTTAGATAAGGATATATATATTAATAATAAACAATTTGGGGTTCTTTTGACATGTTATAGTAAGTGTATTAACCATATAGTGAAAGAAAACAAAAAGACACGGTAAAAGTTAAATTATTTAACTTAGAGTTAAATCTAATTGATAAGGTTAAAATAATAACCTAAACTTGTCTAAATCCTATTGGTTGATAGGATTTCGACCCATACCCACTTTAGCTTCGAAATAAGACCCTTTGGAACCATTATAAACCGATTTTTACTTTAATATAAAATAATATTTTGAGATATTCCTAAGGTGCCCCTCTCCTCCCTTATAAAAGGACACCTCCTCCCCCTCCTCCTCACACCAATTTGAGCACTCAAGCTCGGACAAACCCTGAAAAAATCTCTTCTCCACTTCCCTAGAAACATCCTAGAGGTTCTGGTCTTCCTCAAAGACCAATTTTAGTTCCCTAAGAGGAGGTCTCCAAAAGGCGCTTCAAAGAAGAGGTAATTACCGTTACCAATTCTTTCATCTTTATTTCTTCTTCCACTTCTTCTTCTTAGGTTGTTTCATTATGAAGTAATAACATAAGTATCACTTATATACTGATATGTTATTATAAGTATTAAACAACCCTATTTCACCATCTATCCATCCTATGGAAAAAGAAATCACCGCGCGTGCGTACGTACGGAATACCGTCTCCACGCCGTGGTGTAATCTATTTTCCACCACCACCTTACATGGATGGGTATAATGGTGTAAAGAATAACTATACATAGTTATTAAAACATCATATTGATTCTGATATATTGTATAATCCACTCCAATTCAATTCAATATTTATGGAAATGATATCATCGCTCGTGCGTACGTACGGAATACCGTCTCCACGACGCGATGAGATTCATTCTCCATGTTAACCATTTAGGAATGATTATAAAGTATATATAAGAAATAATAATGAAATATATGAAATTATAAAGCTACTGTATTTATGTATATATATATATGTATGTCATCTACTTACTTCCATTCAAGACAATAGGGAAAGGAAAACAGCGTTCATGCGTACGTACGGACTACCGTCTCCATGAACGGTGTTTTTCATTTCATTTATCTATCTATTATATATATATATAATGAATATATATGATATATAAATCATATTTTATATTCTGGAAGTAAGTAAATCATGATATAAGTAATAATAATGTCAAGAACAACAAGTCAAAACACCTACGATAAAAGAAACGATTTTACCCAAAACGCTTCTTTAACATGGAATTTACAAAAGAACGGGTAATATAATGTCATAAGTGAACCATATATGATATCATAACAATGAATATGATTCTGTAATAACTCAATGACATTATTTAAACCATTATACATGAGCTTCGGACACGTACAAAGCAAATCGGACCTAAGGTAAGGGAAATATCACAATCTCATTTTTATCCGAGATTGTTTATTCATAAGTATTTACTGGGGTGTATTTTATCATCCACATCCATGTTTCATCAATATGTAATATTATTTCCATCCACCTACAATTGTTTAAATCCATTTTTACCCTTCGGTGAGTTTTTAGTAATATGTATGAAAGGAATCTTTTGTCGTTTTTCATACGAGGTACTTTTTGACTTTTCCGACAAAAGTACGAAGAATGTTTTTTTAACTCATACGGCATGAATGGATTTTTAAAACATTGTTTCCAAGAAGCTTCCTTTACAAGTTTTCAAGTTTATTTTTAATCAACTTCTTTTATTTTAAAGTTGTATGACATGTTATGAAATGAAAAATGTTTTTGAAGAAGAAAGGAAATTTTTTCCTCAAGAATGGAGTTCAAGTGTTTTATCAAAATTATTTTTCATCTAAGATAATAAAGGGTTCTATTTTTATCCCTATTATTAAATTGATTTGTTCATGTTGTGATGGAATTATGAATTCCTTTATCTTATATGAATTGATTTATGATGTCATGATGTTTCAAGAATCCCATTTTTGTTATATGTGTTATGCGATGATGTATGTTTTATGATTATGTGGCACACATAAGAAAGGATTCATTATAAGATGGGTGGGACCTATATCTCCCTCCAATGCATTGGGTAAAGATTTTATATCTCATGAGATAGACAGGGCTGGAACGGTAGGTTATACCGGTTCAGTGAAACAGGACTGAAACGAGGGTTACTCGATTCAGAAAGGGACTTTTTCCACTAAGATAGTCTTGGAAATTAGTCCTGACTAACAAGAAATGATTCTCTATGATTATGTGTGTATGCCACAAAGTTTCATGTTTTAAGTTATGATTATTGGGATTACTTTTTCACTGCCATGATTTATCCCATGATTATGAAATTATGCTCTCTTTTGCAGGTTATGATTTCCAAAATGTTATGTTCTTATGAATATGATGTGATTGATATTTATTTTGTTTACCCTTACTGAGCATTTGAGATCACCCTTTTATGTTTTCTTTTCCCCAGGATATAAAGAAAGGTTTTAGGTAAAAAAAAAGTAAGATCTTTATGGGAGATTTTGAAGATCTTTCACCACGATTAGAAGATTATAGTCCGAGTTTCCAAAGACACTAAACTATTACGGTCCTTGTGTGTGTGTTTTTGTAATGTACTAAGTATTCCACAAAAGTAATGTAATGTCAATGTACGTCAAGATACGGGTCTCTACACACCATCTGATCTAGAGGTGTCCTCACTTGGCGGAAAACTCGGGTGACTGCCTCAAACCAGTCATCAGCTACCTGGGGGTCTGGATCACCCCGAAACCTCTAGGGTCGCTGTCTCTGGAACTCGTGCAGCGCACTCAGCCTGCGTGCAACCTCATCCTACACTGCCAGCACAACCAGCTGCTCGACAGGTGGTGGCTCAACTGGCAGACCACCTGGAGGTGAACCCTCAGAACCTATGCCCTGCTCCACAGCCTCTACACGGGGCGGGTCGCAAACACAATCCCGCTGCGGAAGCCTTACTGGCTGTCGACGTGGAGGCGTCCTGAAATACACTACGGGAAAAATGGGTATTTGCAACGGGTTATTTACGATGGGGATAAATCCCGTCACAAATAGTCCCGTTAGAAACTTATTTGTGACGGGGGAATTTGCCCGTCGCAAATAAGTAGTAATTTGCGACGGGTTAGCTTTCCCCATCGCAAAAGGACTGGCGCGCTTTGCGCGCCAAATCGCGGGAAAGTTATTTGCGACGGGAATATACCCCCGTCGCAAATAGTATGTTGGCAGGTTATTATTTGCGACGGGTCCCGTCGCAAATAACTATTTAACCGTTGACCGTAATAAATGAGGGCGAATGTATTTGCAACGGGTACCATTGCAAATAATACTATTTGTGACGGGATACCTGTCACAAATAGACCCGTCACAAATGATCTAACCTATAAATACCCCCATCCATTTTTTTCATTCATTCTCAAACACGATCTTCTCCTTCTCTCAAAACTCTATTTTTAGAGTTCAGCGTTTCTTAAGTTTAATTTTTTTTTCCGGAGTTGATATTGAAGTTTTCAACAACGATCAGAGATCAACCTCAGATCAATTTTAAAGGTATTTATGTTCATTTTAATTTAATATTTATTTTAAATTTTTTATTAGTTTCAATTATTCTTAATTAGTTGTAATTTAATTATGTTTACATTGTTTTGTTACTTAATAAATTTAAATTATTAGTATTCATTGTTCATAGTTAATGGTACTTAGGAATAATTAGTAATAATTTCCAATAATTAAGAATAAATGCTAATAATTAGTAATAAATACCAATAATTATGAATAATTAGTAATAATTACCAATAATTACCAATAATTAGTAATAATTACCAATAATTACCAATAATTAGTAATAATTAGTAATAATTACTAATAATTCGTAATAATTACCAATAATTAGTAATAATTTCCAATAATTACAAATAATTAGTAATAATTTCCAATAATTACCAATAATTAGTAATAATTAGTAATAATTACTAATAATTAACAATAATTACTAATAATTACTAATAATTAGCAATAATTAGTAATAATTACGAATAATTAGTAATAATTACCAATAATTACCAATATTTAGTACTAAATAGTAATAATAAGTAATAATTACCAATAATTAGGAATAATTAGTAATAATTACCAATAATTACCAATAATTAGTAATAATTAATAATAATTACCAATAATTCGCAATAATTAGTAATAATTACCAATAATTAGTAATAATTACAAATAATTATCAATAATTAGTAATAATTAGAAATAATTATCCATAATTAGTAATAATTACCTATAATTATCCATAATTAGTAATAATTACCAATAATTATCCATAATTAGTAATAATTACCAATAATTTCTAAGAATTACCAATAATTAGTAATAATTTACTAATTACCAATAATTATCCATAATTAGTAATAATTACTGATAATTACGAATAATTAGTCATAATTTACTAATTACCAATAATTATCCATAATTAGTAATAATTACCAATAACTAGTAATAATTAGTAATAATTACCAATAATTAGTAATAATTACCAATAATTAGTAATAATTAGAAATAATTACCAATAATTACCATTAGTTAGAAATAATTACCAATAATTATCCATAAATAGTAATAATTACCGATAATTATCCATAATTAGTAATAATTACCAATAATTACCAATAATTACCATTAATTAGTAATAATTGATAATAATTAGTAATAATTACCAATAATTACCACTAATTAGTAATAATTAATAATAATTACCAATAATTATTAATAATTAATAATAATTACGAATAATTAGTAATAATTAGTAATAATTACAAATAATTAGTAATAATTAGTAATAATTAGTAATAATTACCAATAATTAGTAATAATTTCCAATAATTAGTAATAATTTCCAATAATTAGTAACAATTACCAATAATTATTAATAAATATCAATAATTAATAATAATTACCGATAATTACCAATAATTACCAATAATTACCATTTGTTAGAAATAATTACCAATAATTATCCATAATTAGTAATAATTACCGATAATTATCTATAATTAGTAATAATTACCAATAATTACCAATAATTACAAATAATTAGTAATAATTGGTAATAATTAGTAATAATTACCAATTATTACCACTAATTAGTAATAATTAAAAATAATTACCAATAATTAGTAATAATTAATAATAATTACCAATAATAAGTAATAATTAGTAATAAATGCCAATATTTAGTAATAATTAGTAATAATTAGTAATAATTACCAATAATTAGTAATAATTACAAATTATTAGTAATAATTACCAATAATTAGTAATAATTACCAATAATTAATAATAATTACCAATAATTACCAATAATTACCAATAATTACCAATAATTACCAATAATTACCAATAATTACCAATAATTACCAATTATTAGGAATAATTACCAATAATTAGGAATAATTACCAATAATTAGGAATAATTACCAATAATTCGGAATAATTACCAATAATTAGGAATAATTACCAATAATTAGTAATGATTCGTAATGATTACCAATAATTAGTAATAATTATCAATAATTAGTAAGAATTGCCAATAATTAGAAATAATTACCAATAATTAGGAATAATAACATTATTACATTATTAGTATATTTTATTATTAATATAAAAATAATACAATTTTTTATATTATATACAATTCTCCTTTCATCTGTGTGTTTTCTGTCTCCACATGTAATATTTGTATGTGGAGACAGAAAATACACAGATGAAAGGAGAATTGTATATAATATAGAAAATTATATTATTTTAATATTAATAATAAAATATACTAACAATGTTATTATTCCTAATTATTGGTAATTATATGAATAATTACCAATAATTATGAATAATTACCAATAATTACCAATAATTAGGAATAATTACCATTAATTACCAATAATTACCATTAGTTAGAAATAATTATCAATAATTAGGAATAATTACCAATAATTAGGAATAATAAAATTATAACATTATTATTATATTTTATTATTAATATTAAAATAATATAATTTTCTATATTATATACAATTCTCCTTTCATCTGTGTGTTTTCTGGCTCCACATGTAATATTTGCATTCTTTTTCAAAATTATCAACCTACTCACTAATGGAGAGGTGAAAGTGAATGCAAATATTACATGTGGAGACAGAATGTTAAACAGACAGATGAAAGGAGAATTGTATATAATATAGAAAATTATATTATTTTAATATTAATAATAAAATATACTAATAATGTAATATTGTTATTATTATATAATTAATATTTATGAAAAAATAATATTAGTACTATGAAAATAATAAAAAATTTATATAATATTAAAATTATCAATATTTGTAATAGGTTTTGCTTTATTGTCAACATATTCAATTCTTATAGGGTCAATTTTTAGGTCTATCTCAATAAAAGGTTTGCGTCAGTCGTGTATGATGTAAACTCTATAATTATCCTTGCTTGAGTGTTTTTTCTAACAAATTATTCAAAACCAGTAATGGTTTTATATTTTATAGAAAAATATGGAACAATGAGGTCGTCAAAAATCATTATTAGGTGACGGCATATGGATAAATCAACGTAGAAATCCAAACGGTTCTGGTTTAAATCCAGTATATGTAGAGGGTGTGGAGACATTTTTATCACTTGCGGCATCAAATACAGAATTTTTTTCATAAGGCAAAATAAAATGTCCTTGTAGAAAATGTGTATTGAGAACGTTTGCCACGTTTGACAAAGTGGGGGGACATCTCTTGTGTTTTGGTTTTCAACCAGATTATGTTTTTTGGTATCAACACGGTGAACACAGTTCCAGAGTAGGTGATACCAACTTGATTCCGGATCCATCTCGGTTTCAAGATTTAGTACATGATGTTGCAGGTTCATCTTTTCAACATACAGAAACTCCGGCTGATATAGCTTCAAATCCTGAGTTGGCACCGTCTGAATTTTATGAGTTGTTGAGGTCTGCTGAGGATGCATTATATCCTGGCTGCAAGATGAGAAAATTAGAAGCAGTTGAAAAATTTATGGCTATCAAATCAGATAACGGAATGTAAAACACCCGTTTTGACCAGATATTTTCTTTGCTTAAAACACTGTTACCCGAAGGAATTTTTTTTCCTGAAAATTACTATGAGAGTAAAAGGCTGGTTCGAAATTTTGGACTTACTTGTCAGAAGATTCATGCATTTTCAAATGACTGCATTTTATATTATGGGGAAAATGAGTCGTTGGATAGTTTTCCCACATGTGGGAAATGAGATATAAAGAAGGACAACATGGGAAGTCTGGTTTGATTCATATAAAACAGTTGAGATATTTTCTTCTTACATCCAGACTTCAGCATTTATTCATGTCTAAGAATACAGCGACAATGATGTCATGGCATAAAGAGAATATTTCAACCGATAAAATCTTGAATCATCTATCCGATGGTGATTCATGGAAAAATTTTGATAGAGTGCATCCATACTTTGCTTTAGAAGCTAGAAATGTTCGAATGGGCCTCTCCACTGATGGTTTCTGTCCGTTTGGATCTTATGGTAGTCAATATTCATGTTGGCCTATTTTTTTAACTCCGTACAATTTACCTCCATGGATGTTGATGAAGGAGCCATATATCTTTTTTACTTTACTAATTCCAGGGCATCTGAAGAAAAATATTGATGTTTATTTGAAACCATTGACTGATGAATTAAGTTTATTGTGGAGTACTGGTGTCAGTACATATGATGTTGCAACGAAACAGAATTTCATACTGAGAACAACATTGATGTGGACAATTAGTGACTTCCCGGCTTATGGGATGTTGTCTGGATGGAGTACACATGGTCAGAAATCATGTCCTTTCTTTATGGGAGAGAACAAAGAATTTATGCTCATTCATGGAAAGAAACCTTGCTATTTTGACTGTCATCGCAGATTTCTTCCAGCTGATCATCCTTTTCGCAGAAACAGATCTCATTTCAGAAAAGGAACATTTGAAAGGGATGGACCTCCAAAAATGCTATCAGGTTCGGAGATAAAATAAGTTGTATTTTCATTACCTCCCATCACTTTTGGTCCCATAATAAACCCACAGAAAATTTCTGGTTTTGGGAAAGAACACAATTGGATTAAACATTGCATATTTTGGGATTTACCATATTGGTCTGATTTGTTGGTCCAACACATGTTAGATGTCATTCATATTGAGAAGAACTGTTTTGATAATTTGTTTCATACAATTTTGGATATGCCAGGAAAGAGCAAAGACAATGTAAATGCACGTTTAGATCTTGCCCAAATTTGCAGGCGTCCATAACTGGAACTGTTTGAGAATGTCAGAATAGAAAGGTTACTGAAACCAAAAGCATCTTATACACTATCTAAAGAAAACCGTTTATTATTTTGTCAGTGTATTGAAGATTTGAGACTTCCAGATGGTTGTGCTTCCAATTTGGGTAGATGTGTAAAGAATGGTTATATTACTAGATTAAAAAGTCATGATTGTCATGTTATAATGGAAATACTTCTACCCATTGGATTAAGAGGTCTGTTGAATTCTATGATTTTGGATTCTATAACAGACATGTCTCATTTTTTTCGGGAAATTTGTGAGGCTACAGCATAGTATGATGCTCTATGCAAACTTGAAGAATATGTTATTGTAATTATATGTAAACTGGAAAAAATATTTCCGCCATCTTTCTTCGACTCAATGGAACATTTGATGTTACATTTGCTATATGAAGCCAAATGTGGAGGTCCAGTACAGTTTTTATGGATGTACCCATTTAAAAGATGCATGCAAAAATTGAAAAAAAAGTACGTAACAATGCATCTGTTGAAGGATCTATTGCAGATGCTTATTTGCAAGAGTAAATATCTTTTTTCTGCTCCCATTATTTTGAATCTGAGTATCCTTCAAAACACAACCGAATGGGACAGAACGAGAGGAATATTGATGAAATCGACAATCAATTATCTGTTTTCAACCAGCCAGATCATGGTTTTGGTGGAGTTTATGAACGCTGGATTTCGGATGATGAACATCACAGAGCTCATACGTATGTTCTGCTCAACTGTGAAGAGATGACATCAGTTGTACTGTAAGTGTTTATATCACTTATTATATCATTTATGTTACAGTAAATAACTTTGGTTTTTAAAGGTTGTATGATAATCATATCAAGAAACAAATTCCACAAATTACAGCAGCTTCTCTCGAAGAACGCCGACTGAAAAATTTCTCTCAGTGGTTTCAAAAACTGGTAACATAAATTCTTTATCTTTAAGAAACTCATTCAATGTATATTTTACTATATTGATAATTATTTCACAAATTTTCAGGTGTCTCGACATGCTGATAAAATTGAAAAACGGTTGTGTATATTGAGTAACCCACCTTCCAAACTTGTTAAAACTTATAATGCATATGTGGTGAGTGGATTTCAATTTCACACGCATGCATATGGGGAATCGAAAAAAACAATGAACAGTGGAGTTAGCTTGAGAGGATATCATCATCGAGAAAATGAAGTTGACTTTTATGGCATACTTGATGAAATCATTGAACTCTGTTATCTTGGACAACATTACATAACCATGTTCAAATGTCGGTGGTTGGATACAGATAGAGGAGTGCGTGCTCATCCGACTCATGGAATCATCGATATTAAATGTAAAAGTGTTCTCGTAGTAAATAAACCATTCTTATTGGCTCAACAGGCACATCAAGTTTATTATGCAAAGTACTGTGCTACATCAAGAGACTTGACTGATTGGTGGAGTGTAATAAAAATCAAAATTCGAGACAATTAGTTTAGTCAAAGTGAATGTGCTTTCACTGATGTGCAAAGAATTGATGTTTTTCAAGAGAGTCATCAAAATCAATCTTTTTTACCAAGAGACATGAGTATCGATGATGAAACACCACATTTAAGAGTCGGTGATGACGATGATGTTAATGATGCCACATATGAATTTGAAATTGTAAGAGATGAAGCAACTGGAACTCAAATGGATTTCGATGATGTTGAGGAGGAATATGAAGATGACATTGACATATATGAAAATGATGATGAAGATTAACACTGATATAATTCCATGGTAGTTATATACAATAATAATATATATATATGTATATATAATAGTAATTATAAATTATTTGATAACAACATTATCATTTTCTATTTCAGATGGACGACGAAACATTTCGTGAGTTGGTGGATGCTGACCTGCCTTTCGATGCGGATGAGTTGCTGGCAGATGACCCTCAGCCTGCAGGCGCTCCAGGGAGTACGCGGAGGGGGCGCGGTCTTGCACGATTGATGATTCCCGACCCCGTCCCCGAGCGACGTCCATGTCTTGGGTTTGATCCACGCACACGAAGGTGTGATAACCTGTGTGATAATCTGTGGATTTGACTAAGATTTCATTAATCTATTCACATAATAAATGTTTATTATTTTTACAGTTTTCCACATATAGCATTCGGACAGGGCAGTGCTATTTTGCGCAACTATTTCTCTCAGCCGTGGACCACATGGGAGCAGATTCCCATTGATGTGCAGCAGGCCATGTTCGGCCATTGGTTGGTACGCACGTAAATAAATAATTTTTATTTTGAAAATTATTTCATTTATAACTTGATATTTTGATTTATTTGTAGGGTTTATGGTATCTGATCGAGTATACCATTCGTGACGCCATCCACAAGGCAATGGAGGTGGCCATGCATGATCGCTTTCGTCAGTTTTTGCACAATTTAAGAAAAGCTTCCACGAAGAAAGCAGGAGTGTCAGATTTTGACGAGTCATGTAGAGCACACCGACCAGAGTACATTTCATCCCATGTATGGGATGTATTATGTGCGCACTCATTGAGTGGTGCCTTTTAGAGGAGATCATCGGTGGGGAGGCAGAATCGGGGGAGACATGAGGTGACTCATCGAGCTGGGAGTCGTTCTTTCAGTACTCATAGACAACATCTTATACGTACATTATTTATAAATATTTTATATAACTATAAATATTAACAGTTTATTTTTTATTCTTATAGGCTGTCGAGCACCCCGATATTACGGAGTACGACGTATATCAGATGATGTATAGTCATCCTGCTACTGGGGAGCTCAGAGGTGATCGTCAGCATCACATCGTGGTAAGTATTATTTGTTTTCAAGTTTAAAAATTAACTACATATAATATATTCACAATTTTAATTTTAAATTGCAACTACAGGAGTCATATGAGGCCGCAGCGTCACAGACCAAGCATGAGAGTCAGGCCGAGTCATCAGATCAGACCACTGGTAGTCATTTTGATGAGGCGGCATGGATGCAGTCCACCCAGTATGCCTTCAAGAAGGGCCGGGTAGTTGGTATTATCTCTCGAATGACTCCCGGAGATTATTATGGCAGTGCTGCGATGTCGGCGTCCAGCTCGAGAGGAGCTCGTGCATATTCTTCTGCTACACAGTATGAGGATCAGTTGTGATCTCAGACTGCACTTATAGAGAGCCTCCGACAAGAGCAGGAGCAGATGCATCAGCAGCAACAGTAGCATAAGGAGGAGCGTCGACGTCAGCAGCAGCTGTACGAGCAGCAGATGAGTCGGTGGCAGCAGCAGCACCAGGAGCAGATGGAGTACATGCGCCGACTCACTCATGCTTTAGGGATGGAGTTTCCTCCACCAGCATCTGCAGATACCTCCTCCCCCCTCCTTCAGATTAGAGTTTGTTTTTATGTTATAAAGTTTGTTAAATCAAAATATGAATTCATTTCAATTCGTAGTTTCTATCTCATTATAAAATATTAATAATATTATATTTTTAAATAACAATATTAATATGAATAATAATATTATTTATATTTTATAATATTAAATTATATATATATTTATATTAAAACTTTATAATATTATAATTTAATTATATTTTTTTGTAATATTTGAATTATTTTAATATTTGAATGTAAAATAATTCTATTATTTTTATATTAATTAAAATAACTTATTAATATTTTTTTATTTATGAATTATAATTATAATGTTATTAAATTAATTAAATAATTTATTAATATTCTATTATTTTATATTTTTGAATTATAATTCTATTATTATTGTATTAATTAAAATAATTTTTTAATAATTTATTATTTTTATTTGTGAATTATAATTCTCTTATTATATTAATTAAAATCATTTATTAATATTTTATTATTTTTTATTTTTGAATTATAATTGGATTATTATTATATTAATTAAAATAATTTATTAATAATTTATTTTTTTTATTTTTTTATAGTATTTGTGACGGGATACTATGCTCGTCACAAATAGTATTATTATTATATTCATTAAAATAAATTATTAATAATTTGTCATTTTTTTAAAAAATAGTAATTGCGACGGGGCCCATCGCAAATACATGTTGCGGTGGGCCCCGTCACAATTACTATTTTAAAAGTTTTTACAAATATACAGAGTAATATTTGCGACGGGAAGGATCCCCGTCGCAAATAATATCTTTAGCGACGGGCACGTCGCAAATAATTGTTGTTGCGACAGCGTTTTCCGCAACGGGCGATTTGCGACGGGCCCCCGTCGCAAAAGTCCATTTGCGATGGGATCCCATCGCCAATGACCCGTCGCAAATACCTATTTTTCTAGTAGTGATACATTCAAGATGCACAACAGTCAAAGGGAATATCTGGAGAGCGGACTCAAGAAGGATAAAGAAAACCCAAAAACCCATTCCTATATGATGCATGTACCATTATGTCTCTGCGACCAGTGTACGAATGTCCCAATTCGAAAGGCAGGTTATCAGAGTCCTGGTGTATGGATACGTCGGCCGCCGCACCAACACTGGAGTCTGTGGCCAGGAAGCCGAATTCGAAACATCCTAACACTGCCGCTTTGCAACCCAAACCGAACTCACATAAAAACTAGCTACGCTCTGAGATCCCAAAGGTGGAACCTCCTCTAATACCACTCTATCATGACCCAACCCAATGGGGCTCGAGCCGCGAATCCCCAAGCCCGCATCCAATAGGCCAGGGGCTAGTGTCCAGCGCCGAGTAGGATATCACACACATGGGATATAAGAACCCGGTTATTGCTACGAAAGACTTTGGAATATTCTTGATGATATTCCAGAGCAGCGCCTTCAGACGGTGTGCGATTCCGAGCCCCGGAGTGGCCGGAATTAATTTTTCAGTGTGTTCACTCTGGAAACGCCAAATAAATGGGTTAACTTCTAAACGGAGTTCCGGATCAAGGATCCGAGTGTACGGATGGGTCCGGAATGGGGTGTTTACCCTAGTAACGACATAAAACCTGTCGGTGCGGGACGTTTGGAACCCTCGCCCGCTTCTGGAAAGTTAAACGGATTAATTAATTAATTAATTTTTTCATTTAATGTTGAAACGCAGGTATCTTTTAAACGGTGGCTCGGATTGGAAAACCGAGGGCACATTTGTTTTCAGAGCATGTCGTTTACCCTAGGAGGGGTGTAAGTTTTGCGGGTGCGGGCCGTCTGTGAAAAATGGCCCCAGGGGTGTTTTCATAATTTGGCGGCCTCAGGCGCTAAGTTTAGTAACATTTGAACGGGGTCTCTAAATAAAATTCCAAGATCGTCGTTGCGCTCAGAGTGTGGTTCTTAGCCTAGGGGAGGCTAAATCCCGACCTCGTCGGGAGTTCGGGTTCGTGGCTGTCGGGCGGGCGTTTAAGTGATTTGTACATAAACACCCCCCCTCTTCTTCTTCCTCTTCTCCCTCAAACCATCCTCTCCCTCCTTCACTTCCAGCGAGGCGAGCTCTTGCGAGGAGAGCTCAGGCGAGGCGAGCTCCGGCGAGGCGACTCCCGCAAGGTGCGGTGGTGCCGGCGGATCAACGCGAATCTCCGGGCGAAGCCCAGCGAAGTAGGTGGTGTTGTTTGAGTTTTAAATCCTGAGCCCCACTTTGAACCCCAATTTTAGCATCGGTTCTTCATTTAATCTTCGAAAAAATCCCATGGACGCGTAGTATACAATTTTCTCTTTCTGACGCTTGTTTCGGATTTTAAATCGGAGGTCGGAGGCATCCGCAATCGTTCGCCGATGTTTACGGGAAATTCGGGTTTTCTGGGTGTTTCCGGCGGGTTCTGGTGGTGGCAGGGGCTTCGGCTGGCGGCGACGGCATCTTTAGGCGGTGGCTGCGGCGGCTCGGGCGGCTCCAGGAAAGGCGGGCGTGCGGCGCTGGCCGGTCTGCTGGGCGGCGGCGCGAGGCATCGCTCACCGGAGCGCGACGGGGAACTGGGGTCGCGGCACGCGACCCGACGGAGGAAGCACGACCCGCGTCGTGCGGGTCGTCGCGTGGCGACCGGACACAGCCGGTCGGCCGGGCGGTGGACCGGGTCCACTGCGCGGCCCAGCCGCGCGCCGGCCCAGGCCGGGCGGACCGGCCGGTCCAGCCCCAGGGGCCTTGCCCCCTCGGTGTTCGGACACCTGTAATTCCCGCTACGGGAGTCCGTTTTGACTACGGTCTGTGGCAGTGGATCTGTTTTGGAGAGATGGTCTTTTTGAGATGGTTTTGGGAATTTTTAATTCCCGAAACGAGGGGCCGCGGAGGCGCAAGATGTCCTTAAGTGGACGAGCGTAATCCCCGAGACTCTTGTTTTGAGCGGCGCAGACGCGTCCGACGTCCGTTTTGAGCGCTATCAGTGGCGTTGGGCCCCTGGCATTGAGACGGAGGTTTCCAGGGTGGTTCCGGGCATTGAAGACGGAGTTGAGGCATGGGGCCCACGGCCCGTCTTTTGTGCTGCGTGCAGCTTTTAGTGACGTTTTCCTCAGACATCCATTCGAGGCGAGCGAGCTGTCGATGTTGGGTGTTTTTCCGAGGGCATCACGGTGGCGCAGTCTGCCCGCTGCAATTCCGCACGATGGTGCGGGCCCCGCGAGGGCCGTTTCGGGAGTTGACAGTGATTTCCATCTTTATCACCGGGAGAGCGACTTGGACAAGGGAATAGTCCATATCGTGTACTTTTTCGAGAGGATTGCAACGGTGCGATCCGTTCATTGAGTTTCGGGACCGGGATGTGGGTCCCACGTGGCACTGCTCGTGTGCGGTGCGCCGGGATGCTCCTTTTTCTCCGGATATCCGTTTCACTCAAGTGAGTAGTGCTTTTGACGTGTTTTCCCAAGGGGATTGCAACGGTGCGATGCGTCTGACTGTTTTCAGGGCCGAGGCTCGGGATCACGGGACGTCGTTCGGGCGTGAGGCGGTGTTGGTGACTTTTTCGTCGGATATCCGTTGGAGGTGAGTAACTAGTCGATCTCGTGTTTTTTTCCGCGAGGATTACAACGGTGCGATCCGTTTGGTTGTGCGGAGCCTCTTGAGCGATATTGTTAAAAGTGGAAGCATGGAAGGTGCTCCAGTGGTGGTTCGCCCTACCTTGTTGGTAGCAAACCCTTGGCGTGTGATCACGCACTCTAGGGAGAGTGGTATAAATGGCTCATAAGGTGTGGTTGGCTGTGCCTCAGCCGATGAGGTGGCAGGTTGGAGTTGTTATGTCACGCCTTCGCGTTGACGTTGGGTGTCGTGTGCACGATAGCCTATGGGCTAGAATGAGGTATACTCTGGGTGTATAAGGGAGCGCTTGGAGGTACGTGTGGTTTTTTGTACCTAAGAATGTTTGTGCGCTCAGTTGGGGTTGACTTGGGGCCACACGTCGTGTGGGACCCATGTGCGTGCCATGTTCTGCTTTGCGTACTTCGACCCCTCCCTACGTACAGGGTCCCTCTGTGTGTTTGGTTGACCAGTAGGGTTGAGTGGTCTCCCCCTGGTTTCGTTCTCGATGGATCGGCCATTAGCGGTGCTAGTGGCAACCAGTGATGGAACTGGCACTAAAACCCCTTTGAGTGAGTTGTGCTGGAGTTGGGTGGTCGCGCGATACCCACTCCGTGTTCGGTTGGCCGATGTTGTTCCCTCCAGTGGGGATGGACAGGGCAGTTCTGAGTTTTACCCTCCTGCGTGGTTGGGCAGTGGGTTACTCATCGACTTCTTCGAGTTTTCCCTCCAGCAGGGCTGGGCAGTGGGTTGCTCACTGACTTCTAGGGTTTAACCTCCAGCAGAGACAGGGCAGTGGGTCACCCGATGCTTTTAGGGTCTACCCTCCAACAGAAACTAGGCAGTGGGTCACCCGACGTGACCCTCTAGCAGAGACTAGGCAGTGGGTCACCCGACGCTGTTAGGGTTTACCCTCTAGTAGAGACTGGGCAGTGGGTCACCCGACGCTATTAGGGTCTACCCTATAGCAGAGACTGGGCAGTGGGTCACCCGATGACCTCTTAGGGTCTACCCTCCAGCAGGGCTGGGCAGTGGGTCACCCGTCGTCTAGCTCCAGGTCTACCCTCCAACAAGGCGGGGAAGTGGGTCGCATGTTGACTTATTCCAGGTCTACCCTCCAGCGGGGCTGGGCAGTGGGTCGCCAGATGATGTGTTATGGTTTACCCTCCAGCGGGGCTGGGCAGTGGGTCGCCGGATGATGTGTTATGGTTTACCCTCTAGAGGGGCTGGGCAGTGGGTCGCTGGATGATGTGTTATGGTTTACCCTCTAGCAGGGATGGGCAGTGGGTCACCCAGTATCTTAATATGGTTTACCCTCCAGCAGGGCCGGACAGTGGGTCACCCAGTATCTTAATATGGTTTACCCTCCAGCAGGGCCGGGCAGTGGGTCACCCAGTATCTTAATAAGGTTTACCCTCCAGCGGGGTTGGGCAGCGGGTTGTTTGATGATGTGTTAGGGTCTACCCTCCAGTAGAGATGGGTAGTGGGTCACCCGATATATTGTTATGAATTACCCTCCAGCAGGGCTGGGCAGTGGGACACCTGTTGGCATTCAAGGCTCAGTCCTTCTACTAGGCTAGCCTGTGGCTTTCCTCCGTGATTACCGGAGTGAGACCCTTGGTTATACGGGTCTGTGTTGTGATGGAATTTGACTTTGAGGAGACCTCTCGACTACAGGGTAGTGACGAGATGTGGTTTGACTTTCCCCAGAACTCTCAAGTACGAGGGTCGCTTTCCCCACCGAGACACGTTCTTGCGACGCGATCTAAAGCTCTACAGGCGAGTCAGTGCCGCCCAAAGCAGATAGTATCAAGGTGCGGTGACTGAGCCCCTTGGCTTGAAGTTCAGGGCAGACATGCAGGATGCTGGGCATCAGTGATGGGGATACACTAGGACTGTTGGCTACTCTTTTCTTGGGCTGAGCTACGGGATGGAGATCCCCTTACGACATTGTTCGGGATTCTTGATTGAGCATATGGATATGTATATACCTTGTTCGAGTAACCACTTCTTGGGCTTGGTTACTCTCCTTCCAGGAGGGGAGAAGACACGTGGGGTATGCCACGTGCTTTCCATGTCTAGCTCTCGTGGTTGAACGAGTCTACTCTCCTGCTATAGGTGGCGAGGATTCGATGGGAAGTTCATCTTCTCACCGTTTCCAGCTCCTTGGGTTTGGACGAGTCTACTTCCTTTATCTTGTTGGGTTGAGTTGGACTCTTTACTGCACTCTGTTGTACTTCTATTCTACTCCCTGTTCGCTCTACTGCTCACCCTTCGGTACCTCCTTTGTTGCTCCCTCGAGCCTTCGGGGTATCCTACTGAGTATTTTTATACTCACCCCTGCTTGGGCTTTTCCCGCACTTGGTGTGCCCTTACAGATGACAGACAGGTTGGTCGTGACCTCAGTGGAGCGTAGGAGATTGGGAGCTTGGACCGCGTGCAGTGGTCGTGGCCGGGATCCAGGTGGGAGACCTGTCAGCTGTTTCTTTTTGTTTACCTGTTGCCGGGTTGTGACACTTTTCAGTTGGGCGCGTGTTTTGCCCCTTTTACTTTCATTTTGTACTTTGTACTTGTAGTGGTCGATGCACTCTATGGTTTATTTATAGCAGTTGTTCTTTTTACTCTTCTTGTTCATTCTTTTACTCTGCACTTTTGCATTGAGTTTGCTGCGTATGCGTGTACAGGTACTTAGGCAAAGGCCTCCCTGAGTTATTGTGCCTTCGGTGCTGGTCGCCATCCCCTGGCCTATGGAGGCGGGCTTGGGGTAGTTGCTGCTCGAGCCCGGGTAGGTTCGGGTCATGACAAAGTGGTATCAAAGGTGGTTTGTTCCTTGGGACGTTGTTCGGACGTCCCTAAAAGAGTAATTGGTTGGGATTTATGGCAACAGTGTTAACGTGTCTCGAGAGCGGATCTCAGGCCAGGGAGTCCAGTGATGGTGCATCGGCCGACGTATCCATTCACCAGGACCTTGATAACCATCTTGTCGACTCGTCATGCTGAGACACTTGTTGCAGGGAAGAATTGGTTTTTGCATCACATAGGACCGAGTCTTTGACTGTACTTCTTGAGTAATCTCCCCATCGTTGTTGTTGTGGTATATACATATATGCTCATATGACTACGGCACTCCTTGATAATATTCAGGATGTCTCCGCGAAGACAGCCAGCCCAGATACCAGCTTTGGTGCATGACGACGACCCTATGAGCTACGAGGCCATAGTCCAGGACCCATCATGCGAGCCCTTTCTCTAGGTGGGCCGGTAGGAGAACCCCCCCGCCACCTGTTGAGCATCAGATAGTTTCAGCAGAGCAGGATGAGCTTGAGCGTAGGTTGAACGCGCTCTGTGAGTTCCAGCAGTAGAGACCGCTGAGGTTCAGTGGGGAGCCAGACCCTCAGGCAGCAGAGATTTGGCTCGAGGCAGTGGTTCGCCTTTTCAGGCTTGTGCAGACTCCGACAGATCAGAGAGCGGCTTTGGCAGCCACCCCTTTTTGTGGATCACCTTGGCGTTAGTGGAGTCTGGTGGCCCAGTTTCTCGATGAGTCGTCGCTTTCATTGGATGAAATTCAGTTGTTGCTCCATGAGGAGTTTTTCCCCTCCTGCTTGCACTCCGTTCGGATTCAAGAGCTCCTGCAGTTTCAGCAAGGAGGGATGACGGTGGCCGAGTACGCGGCTAGTTTTGCAGACCATGCATGCTTTTACCCAGACTTGGTCCATGACGACAACCTATGAGCGCGGAAGTTTGGGCAGGGTCTCCACCGAGAGATTTGTGCTGTCATAGTACCCTTGGGCATTTTCACATATGCTGGGGTGCTAGAGAAGGTGCTGGAGATAGAGAGCTTCCTGTCACGTTCCGGAGTTGGTGGTGGCAGCAGACACGTCGGAGCCGAGACGTCTGCCGCATCTAGTGGGCGTTGGAAATCAGAACCTCAATGTAGGTGGCTTACTGACAACCGGACTCATGGGAGTGGTCGTACACCACAGTGGATCCGGAGGGCACTAGTGCAGCCCAGAGAGGGTCGGTGCTATGCTTGTGACGGGGGAGGTCACTTGGAACGAGACTACCCGACCCGAGTTGCTGAGAGCTTCGGGCAGGCAGCAGGTGCACCACCACGACAGAGGCAGCGCCGTGATCGGAGTAGTACCCAGAGGGGTGGTGCTAGCAGAGGAGCGTGAGGAGCTGGTATTGGGGGACGACGTTACGAGGTCTCTCCATCACCACTAGGGGGTCCACGTCAGGCTTCGGAAGCTGACAGTTGGGACCACGGACAACCGTGAGCTTTGGATGTCTACGATCCTGCAGAGCATGGGATGGTGAGAGGTACCCCTTGCTACTCTTCTACTTTTTGAAGTAGAATTGTTAGGCTTTGCATGTGAAATGCTTTTCTCCCTACTCCTTGTTTGAGGTGTTACTAGGGTGACGCAGGGGGTCGAGTGTCACCCTGTGTTGGTAAGGAAAAAGGCGTGAGACCTTTTCCTTTAGTCAATGGTGTTGACCATTCGGCTTTTGAGCGTGTAAGAGAGCATCGACTGTGGAATCTCATATGACCATATATCCTTGGGTGTTTCACCATATGGATATTCTGAAGGAGGGAATCACCGGGCCTTGTTCTAGGTGTGGGCGGTGATTCCAGTCGCGGCGTGCGACGTAGAGGTTGGACCGGGGAGGTGAGCTACCCCCGAGGACCTTCGGGCCGTTTGAGCCCGGGAAAAGGGATGTCGAGGTTCCCTACCACCTTTCCCTAACCCCAAAGTCTGAAGTGGGTGCACAGAATCGGCAAGGGCCAACCTAGCATGAACAGATCAATCCTTTGGTCTGTGTGCGGTGACGCAGAGCTGTGTGTGGGTTCTTCTGGGTATGGGAAAGCCAGGTGTGGGCTTAGTACCCTGTTTTGCTCCCTAGTTTTGCTTTTCGGGAAAGAAAATCATGAAGGAGGGAATTATGTAAGAACCTGTTTTTTGCTGCGAAAGACTTTGGAATATTATTGATGATATTCTAGAGCAGCGCCTTCAGACGGCGTGCGATTCCGAGCCCCGGAGTGGCCGGAATTAAATTTTCAGTGCGTTCACACTGGAAACGCCAACTAAATGGGATACATTCTAAACAGAGTTCCGGATCAGGGATCTGAGTGTACGGATGTGTCAGGAATGGGGTGTTTACCCTAGGAACGACATAAAACTTGTCGGCGCGGGACGTTTGGACCCCTCGCCCACTTCTGGAACGTTAAACGGATTAATTAATTAATTAATTTGTTCGTTTAATGTTGAAACACAGGCATCTTTTAAACGGTGGCTCGGATTTGAAAACCGAGGGAACCGTTGTGTTCGTAGAATGTCGTTTACCCTAGGAGGGGTGTAAATTTTGCGGGCGTGAGCCGTCTGTGAAAAATTGCCCCAGGGGCGTTTTCGTAATTTGGCAGCCTCGGGCGCTAAGTTTAGTAACTTTTTAACGGGGTCTCGAAATAAAATTCTGAGACCTCCGTTGCGCTCAGAGCGTGGTTCTTAGAAAATGGGAGGCTAAATCCCGACCCCATCGGGAGTTCGGGTTCGGGGCTGTCGGGCGGGCGTTTAAGTGATTTGTACTTAAACACCCCTATTCTTCTTCCTGTTCTCCCTGAAACCCTCCTCCCCCTCCTTCACCTCCGGAGAGGCGAGCTCCAGCGAGGCGATCTCTGGCGAGGCAACTCCGGCAAGGTGCGGTGGTGCCGACGGATCGACGCGAAGCTCCGGGCGAAGCCAAGCGAAGTAGGTGGTGTTGTTTCAGTTTTAAATCCTGATCCCCCATTTTAACCCCAATTTTAGCATCGGTTCGTCATTTAATCTTCGAAAAAATCCCATGGATGCATTGTATACAATTTTCTCTTTCTGACACTTGTTTCGGATTTGAAATCAGAGGTCGGAGGCATCCGCAATCGTTCGCCGAAGTTTGCGGGAAATTCGGGTTTTCTGGGTGTTTCCGGCAGGTTCCGGCGGCGGCAGGGGCTTCGGCTGGCGGCGACGGGCTCTTCAGGCGGTGGCTGCGGTGGCTCAGGCGGCTCCAGGCGAGGCGAGCGTGCAGCGCTGGCTGGTCTGCTAGGCGCCGACGCGAGGCAACGCTCACCGGAGCACGACGGGGAACCGGGGTCGCGGCGCGCGACCCCGCCGAGGAAGCATGACCCGCGTCGTGCGGGTCGTCGCGCGGCGACTGGACACAGTCGGTCGGCTGGGAAGGGGATCGGGTCCACCGCTGGCCCGTGCGGCCATGCCGCAGGCCGGCCCAGGCCGGGCGGACCGGCCGGTCCAGGCCGGTCCAGCCCCAGGGGCCTTGCCCCCTCGGTGTTCGGACACCCGTAATTCCCGCTACGGGTGTCCGTTTTGAGTATCGTCTGCGGCAGTGGATCTGTATTGGCGAGATGGTCTTTTTGAGATGGTTTCGGGAATTTTTCATTCCCGAAACGAGGGGTCGCCGAGGCGCGATGTGTCCTTAATTGGACGAGGGTAATCCCCAAGACTCTTGTTTTGAGCGGCACGGACGCGTCCGATGTCCGTTTTGAGCACCGTCAGCGGCGTTGGGTCCCTGGCACTGAGGTGGAGGTTTCCAGGGTGGTTCTGGGCGTTGAAGCTAGAGTTGAGGCATGGGGCCCATGACCCGTCTTTTGAGCTGCGTGCATCTTTTAGTGACGTTTTCCTCGGACATCCGTTCGGGGCGTGCGAGCAGTCGATGTTGGGTGTTTTTCTGAGGGCATCCCGATGGCGGAGTCTGCCCGCTGCAATTCCGCACGATGGTGCGGGCCCCACGAGTGCCGTTTTGGGAGTTGACGGTGATTTCCATCTTTATCACCGGGCGACCGATTTGGACAAGTGAATAGTCCATTTCGTGTACTTTTTCGAGAGGATCGCAACGGTGTGATCTGTTCGTTGAGTTCCGGGACCGGGATGCGAGTCCCACATGGCTCCGCTCATGTGCGGTGCGCCGAGATGCACCTTTTTCTCCGGATATCCATTGCACTCAAGTGAGTAGTTCTTTCGACACGTTTTTCTGAGGGGATCGCAATGGTGCGATGCGTCCGACAGTTTTCAGGGCCGAGGATCGGGATCACAGGACGCCATTCGGGCGTGAGGCGGTGTTGGTGACTTTTTCGTTGGATATCCGTTGGAGGCGAGTAAGTAGTCGATCTTGCGTGTTTTTCCGTGAGGATTACAACGGTGCGATCTGTTTGGTTGTGCAGAGCCTCTTGCATGATCTTCATAAAAGTGGAAGCATGGAAGGTGATCTAGTGGTGGTTCGCCCTACCTTGTTTGTAGCGAACCGTTGGCGTGTGATAGCGCACTCTGGGGAGAGTGGTATAAATGGCTCATAAGGTTTGGTTGTTTGTGCCCCAACCGATGAGGTGGTAGGTTGGAGTTGTTATGTCACACCTTCACGTTGATGTTGGGTGCCGTGTGCACGATAGCCTATGGTCTGGAACGAGGTATACTCTGGGTGTATACGGGAGTGCTTGGAGGTACGTGTGGTTGTTGGTACCTAAGAATGTTTGTGCACTCAGTTGGGGTTGACTTAGGGCCACATGTCGTGTGGGCCCTATGTGCATGTCGTGTTCTTCATTGCGTACTTCGACCCCTCGCGACATAGAGGGTCCCTCTGTGTGTTTGGTTGACCAGCAGGGTTGAGTGGTCTCCCCCTGGTTTCGTTCTCGATGGATCGGCTAGTAGCGGTGGTAGTGGAACCCAGTGATGGAACATGCACTGAAACCCCTTTGAGTGAGTTGTGATGGAGTTGGGTGGTCACGCGATACCCACTCCGTGTTCGGTTGGCCAATGTTGTACCTTCCAGTGTGGATGGCCAGGGCAGTTCTGAGTTTTACCCTCCAGCAGGGCTGGGCAGTGGGTTACTCATCGACTTCTTCGAGTTTTCCCTCCAGCAGGGCTGGGCAGTGGGTTGCTCACTAACTTCTAGGGTTTACCCTCCAACAAAGACTGGGCAGTGGGTCACCCGACGCTTTTAGGGTCTACCCTCCAGCAGAGACTGGGAAGTGGGTCACCTGACGCTATTAGGGTCTACCCTCCAGTAGAGACTGGGAAGTGGGTCACCCGACACTATTAGGGTGTACCCTCCAGCAGAGACTGGGCAGTGGGTCACCCGACGCTATTAGGGTCTACCCTCTAGCAGAGACTGGGCCGTGGGTCACCCGACAACCTCTTAGGGTCTACCCTCCAGCAGGGCTAGGTAGTGGGTCACCCGTAGTCTAGCTCCAGGTCTACCCTCCAACAAGGCGGGGCAGTGGGTCGCCTGTCAACTTATTCCAGGTCTACCCTCCAGCGGGGCTGGGCAGTGGGTCGCTGGATGATGTGTTATGGTTTACCCTCTAGCGGGGCTGGGCAGTGGGACGCTAGATGATGTGTTATGGTTTATCCTCCAGCGGGGCTGGGCAGTGGGTCGCTGGATGATGTGTTATGGTTTACCCTCTAGCAGGGCTGGGCAGTGGGTCACCCAGTATCTTAATATGGTTTACCCTCCAGCAGGGCTGGGCAGTGGGTCACCCAGTATCATAATATGGTTTACCCTCCAGCGGGGCTGGGCAGCGGGTCGTTTGATGATGTGTTAGGGTTTACCCTCCAGTAGAGCTGGGCAGTGGGTCACCCGATATCTGGTTATGAATTAACCTCCAGTAGGGCTTGGCAGTGGGACACCTGTTGGAATTCCAGGCTCAGTCCTTCTACTTGGGTAGCCTGTGGCTTTCCTCCGTGATTACCGGAGCAGGACCCTTTGTTATATGGGTCAGTGTTTTGATGGACTTTGACTTTGAGGAGACCTCTCGACTATAGGGCAGTGATGAGGTGTGGTTTGACTTTCCCCAGAACTCTCAAGTACGAGGGGAGCTTTCCCCACCGGGATCCGTTCTTGCGACACGATCTAAAACCATGCGGGCGAGTCAGTGCCGCCCAAAGCGGATAGTATCAAGGTGCGGTGACTGATCCCCTTGGCTTGTGGTTCAGGGCAGACATGTGGGATGCTGGGCATCAGTGATGGGGTTACACTGGGACTATTGGCTACTATTTTCTTGGGCTGAGCTACGGGACAGATATCCCCTTACGACGTTTTTCGGGCTTCTTGATTGAGCATATGGATATGTATATACCATGTTCGAGTACCCACTTCTTGGGCTTGGATACTCTCCTTCTAGGAGGGGCGAAGATGCATGGGGTATTCCACGTGCTTTCCGTGTCTAGCTCTCGTGGTTGGACGAGTCTACTCTCCTACTATAGGTGGCGAAGATTCGACGGGAAGTTCATCTTCTCACCATTTCCATCTCCTTGGGTTTGGACGAGTCTACTTCCTTTCTCTTGTTGGGTTGAGCTGGACTCTTTACTGCACTCTATTGTACTTCTGTTCTACTCCATGTTCGCTCTACTGCTCACCCTTCGGTACCTCCTTTGTTGCTCCCTCGAGCCTTTGGGGTATCCTTCGGAGTATTTTTATACTCACACCTGCTTGGGATTTGCCCGCACTTGGTGTGCCCTTGCAGACGAAGGACAGGTTGGTCGTGACCTCAGTAGAGCGTAGGAGCTTGGGAGCTTGGACCGCGTGCAGTGGTCATGGCCGGGATCCAGGTGGGAGACCCGCCAACTGTTTCTTTTTGTTTACCTGTTTCCAGGTTGTGTCACTTTTCATCTGGGCATGTGTTTTTCCCCTTTTACTTTTAGTTTGTACTCTGCACTTGTAGTGGTTGATGCAGTCTGTGGTTTATTTATAGCAGGTGTTCTTTTTACTCTGCTTGTTCTTTCTTTTACTCTGCACTTTTGTATTGAGTTTGCTGTGTATGCATGTACAGGTACTTAGGCAAAGGCCTCCCCGAGTTATTGTGCCTTCGGCACTGGTCACTAGCCCCTGGCCTATGGAGGCGGGCTTGGGGTAGTCGCGGCTCGATCCCGGGTAGGGTCGGGTCGTGACATGGGAGGAATTAACCTAAGGTAACTGTACACATGCACCCACAAACTCCTCCATGAAACAGTGAAGAGATATTGAAAACTAAAAAGTAAATGCATTCATACAATCTATCCCAAACCAGAGTGCAATAGAAAAAGTACAAAAGGGAAAAATATGGCCCACCAAAAGAAAACTACAAAGCGTGTCCAACCTTCTCTGAAGAAGGGTGGACACTTCCACAAACACCGCCAGAATGCTCCCTCGGTAGCGCACCAGCAAACACCCCGTTCAGTCTCGCTCACTCAGCTCCGCCTGCTCCGGGTCCTCCTGGGACTCTGTGGAAAGGCCTGTGGTCTACACAAGACACAAACATATGCGGGCAAAGCCCGTGCAGGTGTGAGTATAAACATACTCAGTAGGCACCCCAAAAACCCAAAACCAAAGAGAGAAACTGAAAGGCAACAGTCTGCTCATCCTAGCCATAGGGAACCCAGACGAGAGAGAAACTCCATCTCGTGACCATCCTCGGCTAAAAACAACTCGTCAGCTCAGCTCAGGTGTATGCCCATACATAACCTTGAACAATACAGATATAATCAGCTCACGCAAAAAGCCACATGAGGTACCGACCTCAACACCAGAAACTGTCGACAACTAGATGAGTACACCACACGATCACTATCATCCGATATGACACTCATATGATAGATACACTCTATCAAGTTTCTCTCAAACCTCTTAGACGCTCACCCCGAGAGGTCACGCTCGTCAGATAGCATCACTGAGGATAACTCACCGAAACAACATAACCACCAAACTCCTCGGATAAGGGATCACTCCTAGGGTATACTAGGGGATACCAAAACCCACTCTGGTAGATGAAGATCTCACAGATAGGGGATCACTCCCAGGATCCACTGGGGGATACCACGACCCGATCTGGCATTCATAGGTTTAACAGATAGGGGATCACTGGGGGATACCACAACCCGATCTGGTGCTCGATAGAAACACTTCACTAAGATAGAGGATCATCTCCCATATAAAGGTGGTCACGATGATACTGGAACCCTATCTGGTATAACTCGCGATATAGGGGATCGAACCGACGATGGTGCAACCCTACCGAAACCACGCGCTAAGTAGCGGATCACATAACCAACGATACCGCAACCCTACTATACACCTCATGCTGAGTAGTGGCTTGTATACCCGACGATGCCACAACCCTACTGAGCACAACCCACCGCGTAAGGGATCATAATCCTGATGATGCCACAAACCCTATAGGATTAACCAGCTAGATAAGGGATCACCTCCCGTGAATGAGCGGTCACAGCGATATCAAGAACCCGATCTAGGGAAAAGATGCTAGAGGATCCTGCTCTGGGCCCACTGGAGGGATGCCACAACTCTAACAGTTTAAAAATCCAATCGAGAAGATTATAAACCTATACGAAGGTTATGATGCATCGTGAACCCTCTTTGAACGAACCAAGGAAGTAATCTCAACCACTGTTGGTCCAAAATGTCGCTAACCCGAGCAACCCGCAACAACGCCACACTGCACACCACCAAAGCCGATACTGAGGCCACCATCGTGATCCACGTGAAAAAAACACATAGGATAGGATGTTTTCTCGCCCGAAACAGAGCACCGGTGAAAAAGGTACTATTCACCATAGCTAGCTCGTGTGGGGCCCACACAATGATTCCGAAACCCATCAATCAAATCATACCACAACGATCCCCTTAGAAAAACACACAAGATCCACTACGCGTTCGTCTGAAAAAAACACCCGGTGAAAAAGGAACTATTCACCGAAGTCCAGCTCGGTTGGGGCCCATGCCTCAATCTCAAAACACATCGAATGGATCGCACCATTGTAATCATCTCGGAAAAACACATAGGATAGACTATTCATCCGCCAAAATCGGACTCCTGGTGCGAAAGCAGCGTTTCTCCGCAAACACCAAAACCCGACCTCCTGGGGCCCACACCCCATTCTCAGTCCCAACACCCGGAAACCATCTCAAAAATTCCATCGTACCATCGGGGTCTCAACGCCACTGATGGCACATCATTCAGACGCTCCGGGTAGAAGTTACAACGACCCGAAGTCATAAAATAATAAACTATAATTATTATATATGACATTTCAATCCCCTGGGAAAAAATCATAAATCACAAAATTCTCAAAGTGAGTTCAAAAGGTCTGCCTCGATGCAAGGAAGGCGTCGCTGCAAACGGCTCACAAATCGGAGTTACGATTTGCGAGTTATGTGGGTTTAAAGAACCCCCGGAAAATCCTGGCCGGACCACCGCTGGCCTCACCGGAACCACCACGCCGCCGCCGGATTCCGCCGCGCTACTGCCTCCGCCGCCAGATTCCGCCGGTCCGCCGCCGCGCTGCCACCACAACTTGCCGGATTTTTCCATCGTCACCGCTGGAATCCGGGGTTTCCACCGGAAAACTTCCTTGAACCCCCGGGAGCACCCCGGTGCTTCAAAAACTGATCCGAAACATGTTTCAGAATCCTCGGGACCTGAACTATACAACCCTTAGGACAATTTGAAGAAAAAAACACATAAAAGGGGTCTAGGATTTTAAAACTCAAACCAACTACCTGTTGGAAGATCGCCGAAGCTTCGGGTGCAGAACGATGCCTGCGACGCGATAGAGCTCGATCTGCTGACGATCAGCGCTGAAAACAGGCGTCTGGAGCTCAAATCGGCGAAGAACGGAGAGGGGAGGAGGTGGTTCCGTCGTCCTCTATGCATAGGAGGTGGGGATGATTGATTTCCCATATAATATTTTTATTATAAAATCCTCAATTAACTCTCCCTACCAACTCGCCTCTGACCCGGTGCCCAGTGCAGACAAAGGTAATGTCGCTCTTTAGGGTAAATGTGTCGTTCTGAATGCAATGGAGGACTCAGAATTGTGATCCGAGACTCCGTTTAGAAATTATTCAAGCCGACGCTCGTAATTAAAGTTTTCCACTTATTTACTAAAATGCCCCTAGTGGCGTTTTTTATAGCAGGCCCGCGCCCGCAAAGTTTACACCTTGCCTAGGGTAAACGGTACGTTCTGGATACAACTGTGCCCTCAGATTCTCATTATGAGCTACCGTTTGGGTGATATCACCCCCCCCCCTCCACATGCATAGTATAAAAATACTTAATATTTCTATAAAATTAATTTCGGGAACACTGGGCCTCGGAATCGCACGCTGTCTTCGCACCTAGCTCTAGAATTATTCGTAGAAATATTCCAAAGTCTGATAGAGCCAAAAACCCGAGTCGCTATAGGTCGAGAGGATAAGGCTTCAGTGGAATGCAATGAAAAATAAACTACACATGTTTTAAAACAACAGGTTGGGGATTTAAATGATATTCAATGTAGTTACATGTCATATAAATATTTTTAATTTGACGCATTGAGAAACCAATCACCTAAAATTTATTTCACCAAAACACCCAGACATTACCCAACATTAAATCCCTTTACATAGTGTGTAAATTTCTTGCAAATGGGTTTTTAGTGCCTTTTTAATTTAAATAATCTGAACCCCCTTCAAATATTATCAACTTACACAGAACCCATGATAACACCTAACACATTTATACATGAAATACATTAATCGAAACCAGATTACACCCCATAACATTGTGTATTTTCTCAAATAAGGGTATCTATGAGTATCCTCTCATGTTCTTCTTATGTTTCCTCAAAACCCAAGATTGTTTTTATTTAAACGACATATTTTTATAATGAATACCCAAATAAAACAAAATTAAATGTAAATCTCAGAGAGAGACATACTTGGAAAAATAATGGATCATATAATGACAAAGTTATATTATGGTGAATATTTTGGATTTTTTTGAGAAAATTCATTTTTTAATGAATACTGAAAAAATACTGAATTTTAATTGAATACTACCTATTAATTCAAATTAACAATAATGTTGAATTATATTTTAAATTGGTTTTAAATTAAAATTATTTTAATTTTATACCAATTAATATAATTTAATAAATTTTAATCCTTTTGGTATTAATTTCAAATACAGAATCATTGTAAACTTCTGATCATTTTCACTTAAAACCCCACATTCTCATCACCACTAAAGTATTTATTTTAAATTAAAATTATAAAATTTAGTGAATTTAATTTATAAAAATGAATTAAATATTTTCGATAATTATAAATTATAATTTATAATATGTTTAACATCTTTTTTTACAATGTTTAAAATTTAATGTATTAAGAAATAAATCCCCTTAAAAAAGAAAAACTTGGTGTACTGACAGATTAAACAAAAAGGTTAAGGGTAAAAATCACTTATAAACAATAACAAACTATTTATGACATTATTTATAATATTAATTATATATTGTTAAATAATTATTAGTTTTTGACCATTTACATTATGAAAAAAATTGGAGAACTCGATTCTTGTCAAAAATACAATGTGTGACCTCTTCCGTACTTATAATTGGTCACCATTATCCTCTCTAATTAACACATTCAAACCTATTTTGTTGAGAAATTACCTTACATAATCACATCCCAAATTACCTTCCCTCAGACTTGAATCCATATTTTGGGCATAAAACCTTCCTTTTAAGGATTTAGTTGAAACCTAATGAGGATACCTGATGATGATGTAATGTTTTTCCACAAGCATCTTTATTTTACTTGTTTCTCTATCTACTTCAATTTTGATTAAAATGTTAATATATAAAACCTATTTATATTTCATATAATATGGTGTTTTTTATAATAATGTCTTGACCTAAACCCATCTCAACATACATAAAATGGGATATGAAATCAATGTTTCTGTGTATGGATGACTATCAACTTGTAAACAAATGATGATTGTTTTTTAATTTCTACTTATCAGGGTTGGGTATGATGATGGATATAAATAATAGATGTTAAAAAATTATTTTATTCCATGGAGTCATTTTATAATATAAATATTTTTACCATCCATTTAGTAAGAGAAATGATAATGTTGTTCGTGTGTACGACAGACTACTGCCTCACAAAGTGATATATTTCATCTTTCAAACACTCTTCACATGAATGGTGTTAAAAATAATTTTATTTATTATATTTTTTATAGATTAAATTATTATGATACTCATGTGATATTTTTCATTTAGTAACGATAATAAATATATCAATTTCTTTCATTCCTTCTCACTCACATAAAGATAAAAACATCTTTTGTATATATATGGATAACCACATTCAAGAAGCAACGTGACTCTTTTTTCCTCACCAAACCACATTGATGATATAAATATTTATATGATATCATATTAATTTTATTATAATCATTAATTAATGGAAAAATATTAGTAACCTCTTTTTTATATGGATTAGGGACAAACTGAAAATTTATTCATGCGTACGTACAACCTACCTTCTCCTTGATCATAACATGCTTCATTTTTCATAACCATCATTAATGATTAGGTTAAAAATTAAAAATTATTAAATTAATGGATAATAAAATCGTTAATATAATTTTTTGGATAATTATGATATGTAATATGTGCAAGAATAGTACCTTTAATACAAAAAACAGACATAAGTTAACAAGGGAATTAACATAAAAAATAGTAAAAAAATGAAATAATATTAATGAAAGGGTGGTAAGATATTATTAAATAATAATATATTATATTATATATACTAATGTGGTTATAATATAAACTAATAACCTGACTAAAAATGATATATAAGATGTTAATTAACATTCAATTGAAAGGAATCATGAGGTAAGATATTTATTAACTCAACTTATCTTAATTTGGTTAATATTCTACTTCAATAATTATGAATTTCTATGATTATGTGCATAATGATTTTTTATTACCTCATATTGTAAATTTCGTTGAGTTAATTTTATTTTTAGTTGAAACACATAATCAATTCATTGATAAATTACTAGTTCAACGTTATGACCATTATAAAGGCATATTTCATAATACCCTTTTAATTATGATTGCTTACACTTAAATTTTACTTGAAGGAAAATATATGTAAATTATACAATTAACATGTTTAATTTTATTATACTCAATTTATTCATAAAACTTTATTCTAATACTACAATTTCCCCAAATTTTTGTTACTTGAAATATCTTCTAATATGTTTTTGGAAAATCTGACATCATTTATTTCTTTAGATGGAAATATGTTTTTATTCAAAATTATTTTTTAAAAAACATTACTTTTAAAAAATTGTCTCAAATCTGTCTAATTTGTTTAAAAATGTATTTTTTATCTATTTTTAATCTTTAAAAAAAATTACAAAGAATCTTTTTTAGTTTTTAAATAAATTCCATTTTTGATATTACAAAAAATATGAATCGAATATTCCTTTCATTTTATTAAAATGGAACATTACTAATCATTTTTAAATGTTGAAAGGAATATTCTTTTTATCATTTTTGGAATGTATATAATTATCAACAATCATAACCATCATTTCTTTAATGTTTCTTTTTCATGTTTTGAGTTTTTTAAGGATATTATTTTCAAAAGAGATTTTCAGTGAAAAAGTATTTTCATAATATTATTCAAAATGGAACAAATATTTTCATAAAACAAATTGAAGATATTGTTATGTTGTTTTTATTACTTAATATATAAGACCCATTATTATTACTCAAATGGGTATAATTTTTATATATAACATCATTAATCTTCCTAGGTATGGTTTGTGATCATTTTGACAATGGGATGTACTATCATTTACTTCCTTGAATCATTTGTTTAGTCATTATATTTTCCTTGAATAATTCACTTTCCTATGGAAATTTAATTTCCCCTAAATTTATATATTATTTATCATGGATATATTTATTTCATAAACTATATACCATTTTTACAAATGTTGTTTACATTGAAAATTATTTGATTAATTTGGAATTATGATAAATCTGCATCATTTACTCAATATGGATATTTAATGATAAGTACCATTTTTTATGAATTAGATCTATAAATATATATATAAATAATGATTCACATGTGTAATACATGGGATGGGGACTAGTGACTGGAAGTCCAAGGATGAATCAGTAATCTCATTATAGAATGTTAGTTGGCCAAGACCTATTTGTTTTTAACCAATATGTTTTAAACTATCTTATGAATAGTTTTTGTTGTAGTATATTCTAAACCATCTTGGGAATGGTCTTGATGGTAATTGTACCATGTGTCTGGTAAACATTACATCAAATAATTAAGCATTACCATAATTTAATTTATTATTATTATAAATGATATTTTCACTATGATATTATCTAAGGATACCTTTCATTTTTAGTTTATTGATTAAATAAAATTTTGTTTTAGTTATTATACATTCCATTTTAATTCTATGTTATATTTTATCAATTGTTAATATATCTAATGCCTTGTGTGTTCATTTATATACCATTCTATGATGATTATCCATATTGATTCAAGATAGATTCTATAGTATTTTACCAATAATGATAATTTTAGCTAACCATTATTTTTTCATTTCCCCAAAATTATATGATGTGTAATATGATTGATACTCAAGGATATGATTGAGGAAATAATGATATTCTAAAAAAAATGTTATAATTGGTGTATTAAATTATAATTCCAAACTCTAGTATGTATCTAGTATACCATGACTAAAAAACTATTTGATAATTTAGAATGTGATTCAATGTATCTTATGCTAATGTAATAAATCAGGAAAAGTATTTGTTCAATTGAAGTTGGGGTCTCTATAGTTGGTATCAAAATATGTTTAGTAGAAACCATGAGATATAGATTTATGAAAACATTGATTAGGGATCATAACCAAATGATAGAATTTATGTATAAGTATATAATATCACCTTATTATTTTTATAATGTTGATATCATATATATTTTATTTATAATACCATTTTTTTAGATTCTACAGGTTGGTATGGTTCTAGCTTAGATGTAACTGGGGGTAATAACTCTGAAAAGGGTTCATTGGTCTTTACTAGATCATCACCCAATGCACAAAAACATACCTTACATTAAACCTGGTTTAACACTCCTTGTTGATACACAATGTATAATTCATATTTTATTTACAATCCATTAGGAAGGATTTTAAAAAATAGATATCCCTATTGAAACCATGTTTATGAGATTAGTTGTACAAATTTCTTTCAATTCATTTTAAGTATATCAAAATAATTTAAATGATACATTATTTTTTACAATGATATAATCAAATATAGTGTACTACAAAATTTATAAATTGCAGATATTAGAAGGAATTGGATCCACATTAATTTACATAATCCATAATGAATAAATTATTGTTTCATCAAATGTTTTACGCCAATATTTCTATGGGGATTAGTATCCAGAATAATATCATTATATGCATGCATGTTATCTTGTACTAAAAAACAAAACTAAATAAATATATATGTTTTATCAATTCTAATGGAAGAAAAAGAAGAATATGATAAAAAAGAAAAATGAAATATAAAGGTAATAAGTGAAAAAATGGATTTTCTACTTGGGATAATTGTGGAAAAAAACACCATGGTTCTTTCATAAAGGAATTAGAGTTTTCTAAATGTGTGGAGATAAAAACCCTCATTCTTTTGGATAGAATGGAAACAAAATATTATCTAATGTATAATTATTCAATTTTAAGGATATTTTGGACTATGATAATAAATATCCATGTCATCAATGGAACATACCTCAAAAGAAGATAACAAATCATGGTCAAGCATATGATACCATAACAAAAAAAGGAATGACTAATTTACTTATGTTTAGATTCAATAATAATTTCATTTATACATATTATTAATTATATACTCTTAATTATAATTATGAAATGTATATTTATTTTAATAAATTATTGTTTCTATGAGAATTTTGAAGCATATGTTGAATATTATCAAGAAACGTTATTTAATGGATAGATTAAATTCATAAAAAACATGATTTAAGACCCCAAATATGTTCCTAATGTTTAGATAATGATGTTTGGATAAAGATATAATTGTAATGGAAAAGGAAATTTAGATAGTACTAACTACCTTGTAAAAAATTAATTACAAGTTGAAAAATTGGGTTATGCTTGATAGAGTAAATAATAATTGTAATTTAAAGAATATATCTGAATATATATTTGACATAATAAATACAGAATAATATTCACTATAAATTTATATTAATCTAGTTTATTACCATGATTCATGATAATATATGAATTAGGTATTCACATCATTCAAATATGATAGTTATAGTATACTTCTTATTAACAAAGCGATTAATTATATGTTAATTTTTGGAAATATAGTTACTATATTTCTAATGTTATGGATCTTAATTGTCACGACCCGTCCTCGGGGCCCATGTCGTGACTACCCCAAACCCGCCTTCCATAGGCCAGGGGCTGGAGACTAGCACCAAAGGCGAAAATCCCGATAACTGCGAAGGCATTGCCTTTATAAAAGTAAACAAAACACCACAGAGTACAAGCGGAAGTAAAACACTAAGTACAAAGAGAAGTGCTGAAAGGTAAATGGGCCAGAATACAAACCCAAGTGAAAGTACAACTACAACTGAACAAAGTACAACAGAAAAAGACAACAGCTGGAAGAACGGAAGCGGCTCCTGGGTCGTCCTCCTCAGATCCTACCTGAAGGGTAGGTATAGATAGCGCAGCTCCTGGATCGTCCAACACGGATCCTACCTGAAGGGTAGGTACAGATAGCCTCCACATCGCTCTCTCCCGTCAACCTTCTCCGAGTTTTGTCTCGTCGTGAAGTCCACCTCCAGATACTGACTCGTCGTGTACTCCACCTCCGGGTACCGTGCAGTCCTTGAACACTCGGCCTCCATCAGCACTGCCTGTCGTCTACAACCAACACAACGAGGTGCGGGCATAGCCCGTGCAGGGGTGAGTATAACGATACTCAGTAAGGACACCGAGAACCTGAAGGTGTCACTAAAACCAACATGGATAACCACAGAGAAGATATCAACAGATAACCTCTACTTAGGTATATGCCATGCATATACCTAAGTTATCAAGTAACCCATCTCAATCATGAGGAAAACACCAAGATCATGAAATTAACGGATAACCACTACCCATGTATATGCCCATACATATACCTAAGTTATCAAGTGACCCATCTCAATCATGAGGTAAACACAAAGGTCAACAGTCTCAGCTCAAACCAGGATTTTCATTATCGAAACCCTAACTGCTGAAGAGCCCCATCTCTGGAGTGTATAGTGGTCCTATCACGACTCTGAGGTACTGCTCACTAACCTAAGACTACTGAGGTACTCCTCCTGTCGAGTACCGCGGGTCAGCCACCCAAACACATTAGTGCTTCCCGCCGAGGTATGTCACCCAAACATAGTAGTGCACAGCCCCTAGTAGCCTACTGAGGTACTCTCCGGACGAGTACCATGGGTCTGCACTGTCACATAGGTAGTGCTCTGTCCTCCATGTGTCTGTACCCAAACAAAGTAGTGCTCCGTGCACTGGGCCAGTCGACTCACTCCAAGTCGAGTCGGTCAAGCAGTCGTCAGGTCTCAGTCGGCTACACGGTCTCCGTACTCCGCACGCTCGTCTCTGGGATGGTCTGATCCATGAGCTACAGGTTGATACTCCAAGTATCTCAATGTCCCACGAAGAAGTATCTCAAAGGACCGCCTTGTCATATGGGTCTCAACGCAACAGATGGCGCATCAATCAGACGCCCGGTCTGTGAGTTATTAGCTTTTTCGTCCTAGGGGCGCGGTTGGTTTCGTGACCGAACCAACCCGGCCGTATCTCAACTATACCTCGAACTCTCATATGGTATACTCATATGGACCGTTTCTCAACGAGATCACCAACGCCGCTGACGGTTCGTCAAACGGACGTCTGGTCTGAAAGATAACAGCTTTTCCGTTCCAAGGGCCCGGTTGGATTTTGGGTACAATCCAACCCGGCCACTATCCAATAGCAACCAAAACTCGGGCAAAGAATGCCAAACGTTCCGTCTCATCAAGAAGAATTCAACGAGACAGACGACGCGTCAATCGGACGCCCGGTCTGTGAGTTAATGGCTATTTCGTTCCAGGGGCCCGGTTGGTTTCATCAGTGAACCAACCCAACTGCACTCCGACGGCATCCAAACCTCGAGCGGAGTAAGCCAAAAGATCCGTCTCACTTAGAGGAATCCATAAAAGTCAACGACACATCAATCAGACGTCCGGAGTTCAAGTTATGAGCGTTTCCGCTCCGATGGCCCGGTTGGTTCTGTGCACGAACCAACCCGGCTGGACCCAAAGTATTCCGAAACCTTGAGTGCGATATGTCAAAACGACTGTCTCGGTCCGAGGATCTCATCTACACTGACGGTTCATCGATCGGAGGTCCATAGCCCACGTTATGGGTGTTCGATTGGAAACAAACCGAAATGGGGGATCTGGGCCCGGCCCGGCCCGACCCAATCCCCCCTAGGTCGGCCCGAATCGGGTCGACCCGAATCGGGTCCGGGTCTGGCCCATCCGGGTGCAGCCCGGCCCGGCCAGTGTGGCCTGGTCCAGCTGGCTCGGTCCGGCCCGACCGGCCCACCGTGGCTCGGCCAGCGTGGCCGCGCGGAAGCCGCTGAGCGGGGGGGTGCGCGGCCCCCCTCACCGTTGATTGAAGCCGGCGGCGGTCTGCGCCGTCGCCAATCCTCCAGGATCCCGTGCGGCCACGGGATCCCCCATCCCACACCGCCGCGGCAATCTGTAGCGGTTGATTCCTCCGGCGGCGCGCTCGGGCGCCACTGCCTCCTGGCGGCCGGACGGCTCCGGCCGCCGTGCCGGCGACCCGTGCCTCCTGGTTTTCCGCGGGCCACCAGAGTTGCTCCAATGATCCGTTTTCAAAACCGTCAGTGCCGGAGTTCATCTCGGGTCTCGAACATTACTGTGGAAGCTTAAAAATAACCTTACAGCCCCGTTTTTCGTCACCTGTCAATCCACACGTCAATCAATAATTCGTACTGTCCTCGTGATTCTTCGACGTGACGCGATGGCGCCGCGTCCCTTCGCTGTGGCCTGACTCCGTCCGTGGATGTCTTCGGGTTTTTCCGACGCAGCGCGACAACATCGCGTCCTTGTTTGTTTTAACGGCGTGGCGCGAAGACACCGCGCATTCCTTGCCGCACGATTCCGCACGATGCGACGACACCACGCTATTCCCGTTTCAATCCACAAAAGAAGCCAACATGGATAAGGAGGAGGGTCGGCCGTGTTTGTGCGGTCCGGACCCCTCTTGTTAATTGGTAGTAATTGGTCATATTTCATGAAGAACGTCAAGGTAATAATCACGAACAAATTAAATAAATAAACCCCTACATTTTTCCCGCAAACAAGAATTCCAAACCCACAACATATTCTTCGTGGATCAACTTGATGTTTAGTTGATCCACGTTCTTTGATTTGGAAGGAAGTAAAATGGGGTTTATTAATATTCACAAACAATTCCTTACCTCGACGTTGCTTGAACAGAGGTTCATCGAACGAGGATTCGTTGTGGAAAGAGACGTCGCGAAAGGAGACGTCGTCGGCGTCACTGTAAGAGGCGTCGCGGAAGGAGACGTCGCGGAAGGAGACATTGACCTCTGAGGAATCCGGCGTTCTTCGCGTTCTTCATGTTCTTCGACGAAGGAGATGAAGAAACTCTTCAATCCTTAGCCTTTTTCTCCCCAAGACTCCACCACAATAATTTAACCCAAAATAAAATAAGCTCACCTCTTATTCTATTAACATAACATAACTTTTGAATTTCAAGAGTTTGAAATTTAAAAAGCCACACTTAACTCACTTAATTAATAACATAAGTTATTAATGTTTATGTTATCAAGAGATAATGGTGAGTTGAGGGGGGTTGAAGAATATGAAGGGGTGGGGTTCGTGTGGGCCCCACCACCCTCATAACCTCTCTTGGGAAGTTGGGTAGTTACCCAACTTCCACCCAAAGCCTTAAACCACTAAAAGAAAATAAAAATTGTAGTTAATTTATAAATTAAACTTCCTCAATTTTTATCATGTACTCTTGTGAAAATGAAACTCTGAAAATGGCGTTCCTAAGCAATTAGCAACGCTACGGTTCCATCGGTGCGCTCGAAATTCAATTCCGAGCACCGGTTCAAAAGTTAGAAAAACCCGCTCATCCGTTCACTGAACGTACCTGAGCCAAACTTCAGAAAATGATTCCGGGCACACCGGGCCTCGGAATCAGGCGCCGTCAAAAACTGCGTTCTTGTAAAATTCCAAAGAAAATTAAGAAAAATATTTCCTCTAAATTTTCGGGTCCTTACATTACTCCCACCTCAGGGCTTTACGTCCCCGTAAAGCATCAACACAAACTGGGGTCACAAAAGCGGTATTGAGTACGCATCTGAGCCTTCCGCTCCCATGTGCTTACCTGGAGGTTCCCGTACTGCTAGAGAAAGCGCACATGAGGAATCGTCCTTCCTCATAGGATCCGCTTCTGTCGATCCTCGATTCCCACTAGAACCTCCGTGAAAGTCCCCCCATCGCCAAAGTCCAGCTCCCCATGGTCAATGATATGCGAAGGGTCGAGCACGTATCTTCTCAATTGAGATACGTGGAGGTCGTCGTGCACCTGGTGCAACTGAGGTGGCTGGGTCAAGCGATAAACCACCCCGCCTACCCAACTGAGGACCTAAGAAGGTCCGCTGAACCTCAGAGATAACTTTCCGCCTTAGCCACATCTCCGTAAACTTCATCGAGGTGAGATCCGTATAAGGATGTGATCGTCATCCTCGAACTCTAGAGGTCTCCAATTCCTGTTAGAACTAGAACTCAAAACGACTGCTGCCATGAGGGTAAGGTTGACTGACTCAAGAGTGATCAGTTTCACCCTCCTGTGCATGAGTTACCCTACGCTGCCTGGGGTTTCCTTTTTTCCAACCAAGGAAAACCTATCCCGACATTCACCTAAAACCATCAATTTGAGTATGAACAGTTATTGCCCATTCCATACTCAAACTAACGTCGTAAGGCCTCGACGCTTCCGCCAAGAGATTCTAACTAAAACTCTCGCCTCGAGGGTCTGGCCAAACCATCGGCGTAAGTGTGATTATCCAGTCTCCTCCCATGGTATCTCCAGATGTGAGGGTCAAGTCCACGGCTTACCAGAAAATCTAGGTCTGGAAAAAGATTCGTGAAAGCAAGTAATGATTCATATCGATGACTATTACTACAACAGCTAGTAGTGGACACAGAGTGTCCCTTGAATCATTTTTAGAGCCATTGGGTCACTCTCCCTGACAACATGCAGCTACTCTCTTCCTCCGCCCTCCAGCTCCCTGAGCCTGGCGGGGATAACTAAGGCGGGTGGTTGTAGCATGTTAAGATGTACACCACCTCATTCTGCTCTCCTCGCTCTACCTCCATGTCTGCTGCTTCGCATACTCATATCTCCTTTAAGCTTCCTCTTATGGAAACATTTAACACGCTTGAGTCTCTAAGACTGGCATCAGTTTCCTGTTTCTTACTACACTGTGTAGTCTTAATCCGCTCCTGGATGATCTACACATTCTTTACCTACGATCTGAAAGAGCTGCTAAAATTTCTCCTTTTCTGAAAAGAGAAACTCGATCTCATCCCCTGGATGAACCACACCCATTTCCTAATACAGTCAATCCTGACATGAATGATGTATTCATGCCATGGATGACGTCGTAAGGCCTCGACGTTACTACCAAGAGATCCAACTGTCACTCTCGCCTCCAAGGGTCGAGTCACACTGTTAGCATTAGTGTGAGGTCACTAGGTCTCCTCCAGTAGAAAACTCAAAAGTGAGGGTCAAGTCAACAGTCATAACCGGGACCACTCAGTATAAATGAAACAAAGGACAGGAAATCAAACATCTCAAAGATAAGTGTCTTTTTATTATTGCAGCTCATAGTACAAAGACATGAATACAATAACAACATGGAACTAGAATTACAAGGGACGTATCCACTAGTTCTACTCTTGTCCACCTGCTCCCAGAGCTCTACTGCCTTGTCCACTGCTCGGTTGTTGCTCAATAACTCGTCACTGCTTCTACCTCGGGGGCTCCTCCAAGGCCTGCGGATCAACTGTACGAGGAGTCGGACAGTCACGTGCCAGGTGACCCTTCCCGCCGCATGAGTAACACTGTCTGTTTCTGGCACGCCTAGCTCTGTCCCCACCCCGGGTGCCCTGCACCACCGATCCTAAAACCCGAGATCTCCCAACTGCTGGTCTGGTCCTCCTGGACCTCTGCATCATCTATCTACTGCCCACAGATGACTCGGTTACTGATCGAAAAACACACGGCAAAGGCAGAAGCTCCTATACACGCTCGGGGTGTAGAGCTACTGGCACAAACTCCACCCTGAAGAAGGTCTCGAAGTCTTCCCATGCGAAGGTCATCCCATTGCAAAACTAGAACAAGTGGCTCCACCACCTGCCTATTGCTGCCTGAAGGAGGCCGCAACAAAGATCACCATGAAGACTTCCGGCATCCCCACTAGCCTGAAGACTCTCACCACAGCCTCCAGCCAAACCTCAGCCGCCTGCGGGTCCATATCTCCCTGGAACTTGGGTGGCCTCTGGTGCTGGAACTCGTGCAGCGTGCTCAAGTGGCGTGCATCTCCTACTTCTAGGGATGGTGGCATCGGTGGCCCAACTAATGGTAGTACCGTTGGTGCCTACGCTGTTGCCTCAACTGCAAGAGGGATCTGTACCGAAGCCTCATCTCTCGACAGGCTGTCAGTATGCACATCCCTCTGGGCTCTAGCTGGTCGTCCGAGAAAAGGCATCCTGAAAAAAAACAATGTGACATGGTCAAACGATTATACCTGGCGAGCTATCCTGGTTTGAGCTGATATTTAAATAAAACTTCTGGAAACACACACACAATCAGTGTTTTCGTGCACAAAGTCGGAAATCAGTTGTCAGGGTCCTGGTGTATGGATATGCCGGCCGCCCGCACCATCACTGGACTCCCTGAACTGAAAACCACACTCGGTACTCTTAACACTATTGCTTCACAGAATGAAAATATCAGAGTTATAAGTTCTACGGTAGAAACGACTCCTCTGATACCAATTTGTCACGACCCATCCTCGGGGCTCGTGTCGTGACTACCCCAAGCCCGCCTTCCATAGGCCAGGGGCTGGGGACTAGCACGAAAGGCGAAAATCCCGATAACTGGGAAGGCATTGCCATTATAAAAGTAAACAAAACACCACAGAGTACAAGCGGAAGTAAAACACTAAGTACAAAGAGAAGTGTTGAAAGGTAAATGGGCCAGAACACAAACCCAAGTGAAATTACAACTACAACTGAACAAAGTACAACAGAAAAAGACAAAAACTGGAAGAACGGAAGAGGCTCCTGGGTCATCCTCCTCGGATCCTACCTGAAGGGTAGGTACAGATGGTGCATCTCCTAGATCATCTACCACGGATCCTACCTGAAGGGTAGGTACAGATAGCCTCCACAACACTCTCGCCCGTCAACCTCCTCCGAGTGTCGTCTCGCCATGAAGTCCACCTCCAGATACTGACTCGTCATGTAGTCCACCTCCAGGTACCGTCCAATCCTCGAACACTCGGCCTCCGTCAGCACTTCCCGTCGTCTACAACCAACACAACAAGGTGCGGGCATAGACCGTGCAGGGGTGAGTATAACGATACTCTGTAGGGACCCCGAGACCCTCAAGGTCTCACTAAAACCATCATGGATAACCACAAAGTAGATCTCAACAGATAACCTCTACTTAGGTATATGCCATGCATATACCTAATTTATCAAGTAACCCATCTCAATCATGAGGAAAACACCAAGATCATTAAAAATAATGGATAACCACTACCCAGGTATATGACCATACATATAACTAAGTTATCAAGTGACCCATCTCAATCATGAGGTAAACACAATGGTCAAAAGTCTCATCTCAAACCAGGATTTTCATTATCGAAACGGTAACTGCTGAAGAGCCCCGTCTCTGGAGTTTACAGTGGTCCTATCACGACTCCGAGAAACTACTCACTAACCTAAGACTACTGAGGTACTCCTCCTGTCAAGTACTGTGGGTCAGCCACCCAAACATAGTAGTGCTTTCCGCCGAGGTATGTCACCCAAACACAGTAGTGCACACCCCCTAGTAGCCTGGTGAGGTACTCTCTGGACCAGTACCGCGGGACTGCACTATCACACAGGTAGTGCTCCGTCCGCCATGGGTCTTCACCCAAACAAAGTAGTGCTCCGTGCACTGGGCTAGTTGACTCACTCCAAGTCGAGTCGGTCAAGCAGTCGTCAGGTCTCAGTCGGCTACACGGTCTCCGTTCTCCGCACGCTCGTCTCTGAGAGGGTCTGCTCCATGAGCTACAGGTCGATACTCCAAGTATCTCAAAGTCCCACGAAAAGGTATCTCAAAGGACCGCCTCGTCATAGGGGTCTCAACGCAACAGATGGCGAGCCAATCGGACGCCCGGTCTGTGAGTTATTAGATTTTTCGTCCCAGGGGCCCGGTTGGTTTCGTGAGCGAACCAACCCGGTCGTATATCAACTATACCCCAAACTCTCATAGGGTATACTCATAGGGACCGTTTCTCAACGATATCACCAACACCACTGATGGTTCGTCAAACAGACGTCTGGTCTGAAAGATAACAGTTTTTCCGTTCTAAGGGCCCGGTTGGATTTCGGGTACAATCCAACCCGGCCACTATCCAACAGCAACCAAAACTTGGGCGACGTATGCCAAACGTTCTGGCTCACCAAGAGGAATTCAACGAGACAGAGGGCATGTCAATCGGACGCCCGGTCTGTGAGTTATTGACTTTTTCGTTCAAGGGGCCCGGTTGGTTTCGTGAGCAAACCAACCTGACCACACTCCGATGGAATCCAAACCTTGAGCAGAGTAAGCCAAAAGATCTATCTCACTTATAAGAATCCATCAAAGTCAACGGCACGTCAATCGGAAGTCCGGAGTTCATGTTATGAGTGTTTCCGCTCCGAGGGCCCGGTTGGTCTGTGCACGAACCAACCCAGCTGAACACAAAGTATTCCGAAACCTTGAGTGCGATATGTCAAAACGACCGTCTCGGTCTAAGGATCGCATCTCCGCTGACGATACGTCTATCGGAGGTCCGTAACCGATGTTATGGGTGTTCGATCGAAAACAAACCGAAATGGGGGATTTGGGCCCGGCCCAGCCCGACCCAATCCCCCCTGGGTCGGCCCGAACTGGGTCGACCCGACTCGGGTCCAGGTCCAGCCCATCCGGGCGCGGCCCGGCCCGACCGGACCGCCACGGCTTGGCCAGCGTGGTTGAGCGGAAGCCGCAGAGCGGGGGGGTGCGCGGCCCCCCTCATCGTTGATTGAAGCCGGTGGCGGTCTGCACTGCCGCCAATCCTCCAGGATCCCGTGCGGCCGCGGGATCCCCCGTGCCGCACCGCCGCGGTAAGCTGCGGCGGTTGATTCCTCCGGCGGCGCGCTCGGGCGCCGCCGCCTCATGGTAGCCGGACGGCTCTGGCCGCCGCCCCCGGTCGCGGGCGACCCGTGCATCCTTGTTTTCCGCAGGCCACCGGTGTTTCTATGGAGGTCCGTTTTCAAAACCGTTTGTGCCGGCGTTCATCTCGGTTCTCAAACATTACTACGGAAGATTCAAAATAACCTTGTGGCCCCGTTTTTCATCGCCTGTCAATCCGCACATCAATCAACAATTCGCACCGTCCTCGTGGTTCTCCGGCGCAACGCGATGGCGCTGCGCCCCTTCGCTGTGGCCAGAATCCGTCCGCGGATGTCTTCAGGTTTCTATGACGCAGCGCGACGACGTCGCATCCTTGTTTGTTTTCACGGCGTGATGCGACGACGCCACACATTCCTTGCCGCGCGATTCCGCGCGATGCGACAGCACCACACTATTCCCGTTTCAATCCACAAAATAAACCAACATGGATAAGGAGGAGGGTCGGCCGTGTTTGTGCGGTTCGGACCCCTCTCGTTAATTGGTATCAATTGGTCATATTTCATGAATAACGTCAGGGTAATAATAACGAACAAATTAAATAAATAAACACCTACAGTTTTCCCGCAAACAATACTTCCAAACCCGCAACATATTCTTCGCGGATCAACATGATGTTTAGTTGATCCGCGTTCTTTGATTTAGAAGGAAGTAACATGGGGTTTATTAATATTCACAAACAATTCCTTACCTCGACATTTCTTGAACGGAGGTTCATCGAACAAGGATTCATCACGGAAAGAGATGTTGCGAAAGAAGACATCGTCGGCATCGCGGTAAGAGGCGTTGCGGAAGGAGACGTCATGGAAGGAGATGTCGACCTCCGAGGAATCCAGCGTTCTTCACGTTCTTCGCGTTCTTCGTGTTCTTCGACGAAGGAGATGAAGAAACTCTTCAATCCTTATCCTTTTTCTCCCCAAGACTCCACCACAAGAAACTAACCCAAAATAAAATAAGCTCACCTCTTATTTTATTAACATAACATAACTTTTGAATTTCAAGAGTTTGAAATTTAAAAAGCCACACTTAACTCACTTAATTAATAACATAAGTTATTTATGGTTAAGTTATCAAGATTTAATGGTGAGTTGAGTGGGGTTGAAGAATATGAAGGGGTGGGGTTCGTGTGGGACCCACCCCCCTCATAACCTCTCTTGGGAAGTTGGGTAGTTACCCAACTTCTACCCAAAGTCTTAAACCACTAAAAGAAAATAAAAATTGTAGTTAATTTATAAATTAAACTTCCTCAATTTTTATCATCTTCTCTCGTGAAAACGCAACTCCGGAAATGGGGTTCCTAAGCAATTACCGACCCTACGGTTCCATCGGTGCCTTCAGAATTCAATTCCGAGCACCGGTTCAAAAGTTAGACAAACCCGCTTGTCCGTTCACTGAACGTACCCGAGCCAAACTTCGGAGAATTATTCTGGGCACACCGGGCCTCAGAATCAGGCACCGTCAGAAACTGCGTTCTTGTAAAATTACAAAGAAAATTAAGAAAAAAATTTCCTTGAAATTTCTGGGTCTTTACACTAATATTTTGATATGAACATATGTATAACACTTTATGGAATTTTTTATGTTGAACATTTTATGAGGTTTTATATATTAATTTATTATATAACTATATGAGGATTTATGTGTACTGTATAATTTTCAAATAATATTGGTTTTATAAAATAGTTAATGAGGGATGGAAATAATTATCACACATTTATGGGTCTTATAATATATTAAAAGTTAATTTTATTGCATTTGGAAAAATAAAAATTCATTTATTAAATATTTATTGCATTGAGTAAAGGATCAAATGAAAAATTTTATTCCCCATTAAATCCCTATTATGTATGTTATGATCATTTATTTGGTTCCCCTTTTTCATTGGAATAGTATTTTCAGCCATGTATAGTGGGGATGCATATAATGGGGAATTCAAAAAAAATTTGGATATTCAGATTTTCCATAGTCTTTTTTGATATTCACTGGGATGTTACATGCAATGTAGTAGGGTTTCATGATGTTTAATTCTAACCAAACCCAACCTATGAGTTTAATTCACAACATGGGGATGTAAAATGTTGTCTCAGTGTTACACATCATGTTATTTGAAAAGTCATGTTTTTAATTTGAGGTGATTTTTTTTTCATAACAATAATTAGAAGGGTTACACAATGTGTAATGGTATTACACACCTTTTAAATCCACTAGTTTCATTTTTCAGGGTGTAATATAGTGTTTTGAGGCTTCATTATATCGTGAAGCCATATACTCTTAGACAGATCTCTTACTAGAGGTGATTTAGATGTTTTCCTTCTGTCTTAATCGATACATTCAACGATTGATTATCTTGGTTAGGTACTATATTGAAACATATTATATTTTCCATGTATTTTTTAGATATTATATTGATTATTTTAGAGACTAGGCATTGAGACAACATGTGATTCCGAGGCCTAGGGAGCCAGATTTTTTTTTGAAAAATATTAAAATATTTAATAACAAGCAAGCATTGTTTTCCTGAATCTTGGATTAACTCTTAAATAGAATCCCATATCATAAATGCAATGACACAATTGAGTTCAAAATCACTGCTTTACCCTTGGAGTGAACTAACATTGGTTTTCAATGGTATTTTGGGAAAAAGTATCCACTAGTGTAAAATGAATAAAATGAATAAAATGAATAAAATAATAACATTATTTTATTCACACAGTAACACATCGACTAGTTCCTTATGTGAATATTTATGTCTTAATTTAAGGCATAGACACATAACCATAGATATTCTAGAGTTTCATGGAGAAAGATCTATGGCAATCCCTTCCGAAAAATGACAATGGATTGAAAATAAAAAATCGACACACATAGATTTTGAAGGATATCTCAAATAAATGATATCCAACTTCATTCCTTATCATTGATTGATCCAAATCATGGTAGGTTATGTGATTTAATTTTATATTCCCCATTCTTAATTATTATGATGAATAAAAATAAATTTATGAATGGATTTATTTGAGAATCAATCAATTTTTGGGAAAGGGTTTTATTCTATTTTGATTTACTTGATCTAGTTTTCTAACCCTAATTCCACATTCTTGATCATTGTACAAGAATGATAGAACAATGATGATAAACCTCTGTTCTTATACCTTTTCTCCATCCGTTCTTTACGTTCATCACCATTGGATACCTATGGTCTTAACTTGATGTTGTTTGGTGGTTTCAATCTCGAGCAAACCCCCAAACTTGAGGAAAGCCGACAATTGAGACTAGATTAGTGTAGATCGGGACCCAAGGATAATATACCTATGATCATATAAATTTTCTGGCATCAATGGAGGTATGATGGTCCATGTAAGGTACTACTAGAAGACGACGATTATGAAAAAAGTGTTGCATGTTGGAGACCCGTGTGCTGGTAGAAAATCCACATGCACTGGTGTGGAGGATGTTGTAGAGCCGAAAAGGCCAACAAGAAAATGATACATAGGCATACATGGGATGTGGAGTGAGCCGACTAGGTTGGATGCATGAAAGCGGGCCAGGGCGAGATGGTGGGTTGGGCATAGGCGAGCTATTGGGCTAGGTCGGGTCGCTGGTCCAGAAAAAACGAGGAGAACCTGGGTCAGATATCAGGTCAACCAGGGTAGAGATGGGTGTGGTCAACCATGTGGTGAGATCTACTGTGAGGCAAAGTGGAAGGTGGAGCTTCTGAGGGTGTAATGAAAACGTGGCCAGTCTAAGGTCAGTCGACAACGACAGTTGGCCACAATGTCCAGGGAGGCACGGTAGGTGGATTGACCAACAAATAGTCCACGAGAGGCCGATTTGTGCGGTCGGTGGACCGACCACAATGGTAGGTCTGCAAAACCAGACAGGTCTGTGGGAAGCTTCATTCAAATGGATATATTTCTTAAATAGAGCATCCCAATCACATTCCATTAGCAACAACATGACCCTAATTTTAAAAATGTTGAATCGAAAAAAATCTGGGTACCTTATTTGGATTTGAGGCCCTTATTTTTCATTAATTAGAATAGTTTAGGTTGAGTTCTTTCCCATGGTAATTTCCAAAAAGGTACAGTGCATCATTACATTCATATCATTGGATTGTAATTCCTTCTAGTGGGAGTGTCTTAGATAGAGTTGTAGTGTCCCCCTAGAGGACTGTAGTTCAATCCTCAATCATCCCTCATGTATTTTCTAGAATCATCATAACCTCCCTGATTAGGATGTTTATCCTCCATATAGAAGGCCACATTTGTAGGGATTTTTGATTCGTTGGCATACAATCAGACTATGATTCGGGATGGTCCAGATTGTGTTCTTGGTGTCCTGTAGTGGTTTTGTGCCTCACCCCTCTCTATGTATCCTACTCTTAATGGACCAGTGCATTCTCTTTTGTTGGGGACCAAATGATATAGACCTCTTTTTTGAATATCTCTGATGATATCAATGCTCGAGGAGTGATTTATCCCCAAATAATCATTTCTTTGAGAAGAATCAGTGGGCTGGATATTGGTCATGAATTTCTAAGGGCATGTTTTCTCTCCAGAGTATACTTATTTTTTCATTACATCATGTATCTGTTATATAGTGTTACCTCTTTTATTGATCATTCTATACATGGTGCTTCATGTTTAGTGTTTTTATATTATCCTATTGAGTATTATTATACTAATCCTTGAAGGGGAATTTCCTACATGTCACATGTCTTCTGGAGATAAAATTCATTTTCATGTTGTCATTGGAGGACTAAGATCAGGAGGAGCGTAAGTGGATCTCGGTAGAAAACAATGTTTATCCGGAGAATACCATTGATATAGTCCTCACTGTTGGAGAAGTTTGGACTCTTTATAAAGTCAGTTGGACACCAGTACTAACTCTTTTGGGTGGTATTATGTTTCTCTCATATTACTTTTCCCTTTTATTCTATTGTACTATGGTTGTGGTATCTTTGTTTTCTGCATGATTTATTTCAGTTTTTTTACATTTCAACATTGGGTGGCTTGGAGATGTTTATGTGTGTGTAAAAGTACATTATAAAATTCATCCAATTTGTGGGAAATACCTACTCGGTTCTAGTCACAAGACCTAAACTGTCTACGGTGGGCTTGGGGTAGTCGCGATATGGGCTCCTCTAGGACATGTCATTATAGAGTGGTATCATCGGTGATCAATTCTACTTTATGAGTGGGTGTTTATGAGGTTGGTTTAGGGAAAAAAATTTAAGTGTTTCGAGATCAGATTTTAGGCAAGATACCATAGTGTTGGTGCAGTAACCAACATATTCATACACCAAGACACTGATTTCCTACTTTCCAACTCGTTACATGAAAAAACATTTTTTTTGTGAAAATACAATGGTATATGAATCATGCCGGAATGGTTGTTTTTTTCTATGTCCTTCTTACGTCAGCTCCCTAGATATACTATATTGACCATGGTGCATCTTATTTTATTTTATGATTCCTCTACATAGACAATGATACATGATTCCACCGTATGATCTTGAGGTTGATCCTCCGTGTAACAAGGAATCGGTACAGCGACATGTAGCATAGATATCACATCCATGTAGTTTCTAGTGATATGACCACCCATCAAGTAGTAGATACTACCATCACTACCATTTTGGGAATCATATAGGATTAGTTCATTGAATGAGTTTCATATGTAGTGAACTCTACGGTTTTGGGGTGAGCTAGACCCCCGGATGGATGAGGATTAGCTAGAGGTGGTCACCCATGTTTTTCACCTTGTGAGGATTCATACTGAATTGATGGTAGTCCTTATAATGAGTATTGTTCTGGGATCTATGAGGTGATGGTGGATATTGGTAACTAAGTCACATGAAAAGACATCTCTCTAATATAATGACTTCAACTATATCTTTAGAGATGGGTTTCATCCAGCCATGTTGTGATCAATATGCATATTGGAGATCCTATATTCTTAGAAAGGTAGTATGACTGTGGAAGAGTATACATCAATGTTTACTTATCTTTTGATCTACTCCAAGGATATGGTATATAACCCATTCATCAGGGCCCGGTCCTTCATGAAGGGATTACACTGGAACATTCGGGAATTAATAACCTCCCTAGTAATTTCTACTTATAATAGGGTACTTGAGAGAGCCATGTTAGTAGAATGTTTTTTTGGAAGAGAAGACACAAGTAGTGGGAGTTAGCAGTGAGAACCTGGTAGTTGAGAGATCGACACTAGGTAGCCGACAATAGTCAAAGGGATCCATTCATGTCAAGTAGATCATGCAGTAATCCTAGGAATCATGGTTAGTGGTGCATTTCTCCCATGGTGTCTTGAATCAATCAAGGGATAGGTGGTGTTTATGTTACGATAGCTAGGGACATCAATTACTAGATTTTACGACCCATCATACAGTGGATCGGGAGACAGTCAAGGGATCATCTAGCTAGAGAGGGATAAAAGCAAGGTTGTCTGTAGGGGTACAAGATGTTGAATAATATCCAACATAATGGTATGAGATGGTTGGAGGTTAGACCTATTACCACCACCACCCCTAGGTGGTCCATGCCAGGCTCTAGTATCTTGTGGATAAGGATGAGGTGAGTTGCAGGATATGGGGGCATATAACCCTTAGGATCTAAGGATGATATGAGGTACGATACATGCCTTTTATAACTAAGATAAAGTATTTATAGACACATGTGGTATTAATTATTTTCCCACCATGAATCTTTTTCAAGACTCTGAGATTCCAGTTGACCAGTAGACTCGACCCTTGTGCTTGGAGACTCTTACTAGAGGGAATTCAATGATCACACACTCATCCCGATAGTGTAACCTGACTCATGGAGGCAAGCGTTTTGGTTTATATCTCTTAGTAGTGACATCAAGGCCATACAACTCCATTCTTGGTATGGACAGGTTATCCACAATTCATGCTCCAATATATTATTTTAATAGAATATTTCAGTGTTTCTAAAGTGATGGAACCATGTTTCCTTTTATTAGTTAAATGGAATTCCTAGAAACATAGGATGGACTCACACATAAGAGGGTGTAACTGATTACTCATATGTTGGCTTGCATCACCCTTGGTTCGATGGAAAATTTCAGTCCTCAGTTTCCTATAGGGGTGGAAGAGTATGATGATGTCCTTCCTGATGATTTTCTAAGTTTACATCCCTAATGGGTGTTGGACATTTTCATTGATTTACACCCTAGGATGACACCGATATCTACACCTACACATCATATTTCTCCCACAAAGATTTTTTAGATGAAGATATAGTTGGAGGACTTTCAAAAGAAGGTATTTGTGAGAATTAGTGTTTTACCTTAGGCAGGGCCAATTTTGTCTTCTAATACGGCCCATGGGAGTTTGAGGTTATGTGTGGTATTCTTGGTGCATCAATATAATGACCATGAATAAAAAGTATCCACTATTGAGGATCAATGACCTATTTGACCTATTTAATGGAGCATGATGGTTCTCAATGAATGAACCTGGATTAGGCTATCACTAGTTATGATTACAAGATGAGGATATTCCAAAGACAACCATTATATGCTGTTATGGTCACTATGAGTACTTGTTGATGAAATTTTTCATGATAAACTCCCTAACAGTGTTCATGGGACTCATGAACAAGATCTTTCAACCATTCTTAGACTGGTTAATGTTGTTATTCATCGATGAAATCCTTGTGTATTAAACATACAAGGATGAGAATGAGAGATACTTATGGATAGTCATAGACACTCTATATGAGAAAAAACTTTATGAGAATCTCTCAAAGTGTTATTTTTGGACTCTTAAGGTCAATTTTCTTGGACAAATCATCTCAGAGGAAGAAATTATAGAAAATCTAGTGAAGGTCGAGGAAATTATTTAATGGGAGCCAACCAAGAGTTTTATTAAGGTGCGATGTTTTTTATATTTTTAGTGCACTATCAGAGTTTTGTACACAACTTCTTCTGAGTGTAAAAACCCTTAACAACTTTGAAACAAAATGGGTAGCCTTTCGTGTGGATTGAAAAGTGACAAATAGTTCATTTAAGTGATTATGTAGAGGTTGAAGATCGCTACAATGTTGTGGTTACCATAGGAAGGCATCAGGTATGTGGTGTTCCAGGATGTATCCGGGATTCATATCAGTTGTGTCCTAATGTAACCCATGATCTTGAATTAGTAACAGTATTCATTGTATTGAATATGTGGCCACACTACATGATGGGTGAGAGGTTTATCATCTAATATGATCATAAGAGTCTCATATATGCCTTCTCTCAGAAATATTTTATTATGTGTTAGAGGTGATGTCTAGAGTTACTCCAAGACTATGACTTTGAGATTTTCTATAATCGTGGGTATGAGAACATGGTGAAAGATTCTCTTAGTAAGATATCTAGTTCAAATTTTTTTAATGAGGCTTCAAAGTGGTTTTCCTCATTTCATATATCTGTTATAGAAGGAGATGAAACAACATACATGCAGTTGATGGTTTTCAACTCTCCACACTTACAACAAGTTAGGAGGCATGGATTTGGGATACCAACTGCAAGACCATGTGAGCTCAGATGACCATAATTCATACTTTTGATTAATATTCAAAAGGTTGGGATCACACTGTTCTGTTTAGTGGATGGATGGTGGTACCAGTGACATTGCAGGAAGAGGTTTGATGTAGTTTCATAAATCCCATTTGGAGGTACATCCAGGTGTGGCGAAGATTTACCCGGACCTCTAACCCTAGTTTTTCTGGCTAGGGATGAAGAAATGGGTTTCATATTTTATTTCTTAATATTATACTTTTCGGTAAGTGAATGTTGAGAACTAGGTTCCATTGGGTTTCGGTCAACCACATTAGGTGCCACAATGGGAGTGTAATTTGATAGCGATGGAATTTTCGATGGGTTTACCATGTACGTCTAGGGGACACGATTCCATCTGGGTGATCATTGACCATCTAACCATGTCATCCCACTTTCTAGCTATTTGATAGCAGTTTTTAGTAAAGAGCTTGTGACGACTATACGTGCAAGAGAAAGTCTGACTCCATGGCGTTTCAATAAAAAAATTCTGACCGTGATTAACTTTTTACATCCTAGCTATGAAAGGGATTACCTGAGGAGTTTGGGAACTAGATATGTCTGAGAAAAGTGTTTCACCCATAAAGGAAAGACCAAAATGAGTGAAAAATTATAGTTATGATGGATATGCTATGGGATTTTGTGTTAGAATTTGAAAACAGTTGGGAGTATCACCTAAAACTACTAGATCTTTCATACAATAATAGCTTCCATTACACCATTGGTATGACACCATTCAAGACATTTTATGGGAGAACAAGAAGGTCATAAAATTGCGGTACTAACCTAGGAGAATCAACACTAAAGGGCCCAGAGTTGGTGTAAGATACCAGAGAGAAGGTGAATATCATCCAAGAGTAGATTAAGAATGAAAAATTCCATTAAAAGACTTATGTTTACAGGCGACATATGCCTTTTGAGTTTGAGGAAGGAGAAAATTTGTTTCATCATGTTTCACCACAATGGGGATTATAGAGATTTGGAGGGGGTGGTAGCTATATCCAATGTTTAAAATACATTTATAGATACTATGTAATGTTTGAAATTTGGTGTACTAGTTGGCTCTACCTTCACAGTTAGATCAAGTACATGAAATTATTCACGTGACACACCTAAGGAGGCACGTGCATGAACCATAAAACATTATTGATTGAGGAGAGATCGACATCGAGGATGGAGTTCAATTTTCTAAGCACACTATGTAGATCGAGGATTTTCAAGAGAGGGTCCTTCCACGGAGATATATTCATTTGGTGTGTATTTGACGGTAGCATGGTAATATTCAGGAGAGCACATGAGAGTAAGAGGATCATATAAGTGCTCAGTGCCCCCAATTGTTTGATTATACCATATTTTGGATTTTCAAGGATGTAAATATCCAAGGTGGGGAGAATGTAACATCTAAAATTTTATATATATTATTTTTAGATATTATATGCATTATTTAAGAGACCAGGTTCTGAAACGATGTGTGCTTTTGAGGATCGATGTTCCCAGAAAAAATGTTTGAAAAATATGAAAATATATAATAGCACACATGGAAAATGATCATAAAAAGTGGAATAACTCATATATGGGTACTCAGATTAGAAGTCAAAGGGAACCATTGAGTTTAGAATAGTGGGTTTACCTTAGGCACATCGTGAAATTGGTTGGTGAGGTTCATTTGTGAAAAAGGTCACCTCAAGTGTAAAATGAATAAAATAATTAGATTATATTATTGATGCAGTTAGAGAATGAATTGTTCTTGAAGAGTATCCTTATGTTAGAATTAATTAGTTATCGACATAACCTTGGATGTTTTATAGGATCTTGGAGAGATATATCTGGAATCCTTTCAGATGACTAAAAATAGATCTAGGATCGATGAATGGTGAAAATCAATTTTAAAATATATTACCAATGAACATAACATAGCTTCGTTCTTCATCAGTGATCGATCCAAATTGGCTAATGGAATGTGATATAATTGGTTTATTGCACATTTTTTATTTTTACAATGAATATAAATAAATCAATGAATGTTTTGATTTATGGATCGATCATTTTGTATGAAGGGTTTTATTCTTTTGTATTTATTTTAAATATCTTTCTAACCCAAATCCCATATTCATGATCATTGGATATGAAATCTTGGACAAAGATGATAAACCATTGTTTTTGAGCCTTTTCTCCCTCTATTATTTGTGTTATTTACTGTTGTATCCTCGTGGTCTTGTGTCGACATTATATGGTGGTTCCAAACTTAGCCAGACTCCCAGATTTGAGGAAAACTGAATACCGAGGTTGGATTAGTGTAGATTCGGACCCATGGAGCATGGATATATAAATGTTTCGATTTTCAGCATTAGAGGAGGTGTTATGGTCCATTGAAGTGATCAATGGTGCATGCCTATGGTTACCCACATATGGGTGATAGAGCTACATTCGACCATGGTAGGGGATAAATGTGGTGCGACAGATGTGGAAGACCTGGAGAGGCCAACTTACGCGGGATAGTGGGTGTGGACACGAGATGTGGAACATGCCGACCAGGAAGTCCATGTGTGACTGGGACAAGATGAGTAGGTGGGTAGTTGGACTGGGTTAGGTCAGTGGGATGGACCGAATGAGGTGAAACCTTATCAGATCTTAGGTCAATCAGGGTGGAGTCTGGTGTAGTCGTTCATGAGGGGGGGGGGGGTCGACCGTGAGGTGTAGCGGCAGGTGGAGGATCCACAAGTGGTCAACCACAATGGATGAACATAATGGTTGGTCAGGTGAATCTGGTAGACTGACCACAAAGGATGGTCCATGTAGTTAGTGGACCATCTGTGATAGTCGGTTCGCATGCCCATGGTGGTCTATAGGAAATTTCATTCAAATAGTCATAACACTTTAGCATAACATCCAAACTATATGCCATCCGTGGAAGTGTGACCCTAATTTTAAGAAGGTAGAATCAATAAGAATTTTGGGTACCATATTTTGATTTTAGGCCCTTATTTTTCCTTAATTATACTAGTATAGGTTGAGTGTGTTCCCATGTTCCTTTACATGTGGGAATAATGAAACATTACATCCACATCATTGGATTTTAATCTACTATAGTAGTCGAGTATTAGATACAGTTATTGTGTCTCTCTGTGAGACTGGAGTGTGAACATATATCATCCATCGTGGAGTTCTAGTAATCAGCATGACCTCCCTATGTATGATGTTGATCCTCCATCTAGGTATCCATATCATTAGGGTGTGTGTAATCGTTGGCATGTGGTCCCCTACATAGCAAGTTGATCAATATTGAGTTCATGGTGTCCCCCAGTTATTCTGGTCATGACACCCTCTCTATGTATCATAGTATTTTCAGACCATTATGTTCACTTTGGGTGGGCCCCAAATGGGCTAGACCTCTTCTTCAAGTGTCTTTGAGGATATTTTTGGATGAGGAGAGAGTTCTCCTAGAATGAGCATTTCTTCCTATGTAATCATGTGGTTGGAAGTTGGTTATGATCACAAGATGGTGTGGTGTCTCTCATGAATATACCTGGGGTTTTCGTCACTTCATATATAAGTTATACAGTTGTACCTATTGTATCGAGTTGAATATACTTGGTTCTTCATGTTTAGTGTTTTTGGGGTGTCTTATTGAGTATTGTATTACTCACCCCTATGAGGGATTTTATAACACTTATATTTTATTGTACAGATGGTGACCCTTTCCACAGAGTCCGAGGATGACCAAGAGTAGGTGGAGCATAGATAAATCAAGTAAGACCATGTTTTTTACTAGGATCACATCTTTGATGCAATCCCCTCTCTTGGAGCATGTTAGACTCGTTACAGTTTCAGTTTGACTTGTCTAAAAACTTTTTGTGGTGGGTTTGTATTAGATGTGATTTACTTTTTCTATAATTCTTATTGTAATATAGTTGTGGTATATTTGTTATATACATCAATTATTTCAGTTGTTTTACATTTCATCATTGGGTTTCCTGGAGATGTTTGTGTGTGTACATGTAATTTGGTAGATGCCTTTTATTTATGGGAAATACCTTCTTGGTTCCAGTCACCAACCCCTGCCTATCAAAGGTGGGCTTGGGGTAGTCACGAAATGAGCCCATTTGGGATGGGTTATGACATTCATCTCCTTAGGTAAGGCACCTTCTTAGTTTCCCTCTCATTGGTGGTTTCATCAGCATTATTTATATGGATTTCTAATTGGATGGTGTTTTCAATCAACACTTTTTGAGTCTTTTGTCATGCCATGTATTTCGAAGGAATAACTTATGGTTTTTAATTCCTTTTTTGAATGGTGGTTAGGTTTTCTATTCTATTAAGGTTGGTGGATCTATTCAATTGTACTAATTTAATTAATTTATTATGTTTGTATTTATTTCTTGAGGTTAGGAATGAAATTTCATTTGTTGAAATTGAAATTGGCATGAGATCTTGTTTTATAGGGGTGTTCTAGGAAAATTGAATGTTCTTTATTTGAAATGGAAAATGGATTTTTAAATCCTAAAACCGAATGTCTATTATTTTAATGTGTTTTATAAAAATGTGTGCATGGATTTTATAACTGAAATTAACAAACAATGTGAAATAGGAACCTCAATTATACTGAGATAAATACATGAGTGGCCTTAGTGTGTGTGACACCACTAGAAGCTATCCTCTTCTAGGTTGATGGTCTATTATATGACTTGATGTTAGTTCAGATACAACATTATTCTTTATAAATTCTTATGAGTGTCTAGTTTGTATTGTCCCATAGACTAGATCCCAACTGGTTGGTGAATTCCTAATTCTGGTTTTTTATTACATGATTGTTTATTTCATGTATGCAGGATAACATGTATATTTCCATTACGGTATCTTTAAAAACATTTTTTTGGAATATGTAGAATGAAATTACTAAAAAACTCAATAATTTATTGAAAATGGGATTTAAATTGGTTTACATATAAAATTTATTATAAAACTATTTTCTTTAAAAGCTTTAACTTGAGAATTCTTGATATTATAACCTTTGTAGATTCTTTATGTGGTATCTTAATAGGCTCTATTAATTACAAATAACTTCTACTTGGGGGTAGTTGTTGTCCTTTTTTTTATATGTCTCATGTAAATGGAAGGGAATTGTATAGTAAGAAGGATTATATTTAAATTTATTTCTAATTTTGGGATAGTTGGGTGTGATTCTTACTCACATGGAGACTTATTTTCTAGATTTTTTTTGTTTACCATGTTTATCCAGTTTGGATCCATTGTGAATTTCATTTATTTTCACATAGTACTCTTTTTTTTATGTCAAGATTTTATTATATTCAAGACTTGTTTATTTATCCCTATTTAACCCCATCCCTTAATAGACTAGATCAGTTGATTTGTCTGGTTGACCGAAGTTGGTTTATTACAATTTGGTATCAAAGGTCATTAAGCATCATGAAGTATGTTCGATCTAACTAGGTTGTTTTATTGACTTGGGTAGAAAGGAGAATTATTATAATAATTTGAATATTTGTTGTGGAAAAGGGCCTATATAGCTCACACTCGTTGCTGAATTTGAGTTTCCTTAGCTGGTCAGAAAATTTACACTAAGTCCATGATCGATAATTTAGGTTGAATTGAATAAATTTTATGTGATGTTTAATTAAATTAACCTATCTAAAATGTTTGTGTAAATGGTATTTGTATGGTCGTTTAAATAATCTATGTGTGGAGTATATTTTTAAGGACATGTTTATTTAAAAAGGGTGTTTCCATTTTGAGATACGATTCATAACTACATGAAATTATTAAAATTTCGAAGCATGGTTTTGGATTCTTGTATTGTGTTTGATAGTTTTGGGATTTTCTAATGGATGATTGGATATTGTATTATTTTTAACAAACAACGGTTTCTTGAATACCTCTTCTAAATACAATAGGTGCAGCTGAAAGGTAGGCACCATAAGTGAATCCTCTAGTGGAACCTTCTTATGTTGATGTAGTTATCTATACCATTCATACTCAAGGGTCATTGGGTACATTAAACTCGGGATGGGATGAATATAATGGTTTAGAATATACCTATAATCACCCTCTATTATTCTATGGTACACAAGTCCAAAAATATCAATGGATTTTTCATTACATATTGTAATAATCTTCATCATTTTTAAGGCTCATGTGGATTCTCGTGTGGGGTTTTCCACTTATATAATTGATGGAATTTTAGAAAGATATTGGGACTCGATAGTGCATGAAAGGATTTATGAAGGGATTACCTGTGACTCATTGAAGTAGATATTTAGTAAAAAAATTTATAATATGGCATAATAGTTGAAATGATCCAATATTTTTTAATCTCATATCAGGGGGAGTGTACCATTCTGGGTTACTGTACCCACTTTGCTGAGTTTGTGCATCATTCACTAGACCGTTTCACCAATCATTAATTAATGTCTCAGAGGTTTGAGATGAGGATGATATTTAATGTTTATTAAAATATTCTACTTATGTTACTTTTTTTGAGGTAGTGGACTAAGAAGATTTAGGTGAGGCCAATGTAGCTAGGAGGACAAGATTGGGTGGAACATAAATGGGTTCAGTAGAAAACCAAGGTGCTTCTTTTGGTCAGAAATGAAAGTGACTGAGTGGTCAATTTTCTAAAGGGTCAGTTTTAGGTGACTCTATAGGTAATCAACAAGATATTTTGAACCATTGAAGGATTTATTTATAATAGGCCTCAATCTTTGGAGGATCCTAGAAACTGACTTCATTGTGATCGATCAGTCCATTTGAAGCTTTTCTGTGATAAGACATCCAAAGGAAGTAAGGAGGATTCCGCTTTCAACATGAGATCAATAGTTCATGTGGATGCTTCCAAGGGTGGTGGGTCTCATTAGTTGGCCAATGGGGATGTCCATGTAGCCATGTCCAAATAACTTTATGCATACGAGTGTGTTATAGAGGAATACGAAGTAGGGATAGAAGCTATTATTGGTACAATTCTAATTTCATCTTTTATTGTTCTATAATTTTTTGATATAGATTATACTCATTATTTTATATCATAAATATTTTTAGACATGTTGGGATTTCATTCAGAGCTTATACCGTTAATTTTGGATATTTCAATGCCATTGGGAAATAGGTTTGAAAATGGTTTTATGTTTCCCAAATGATGGGAGGTGATCGATGACTTTGAGGTGGTTTGGGACTTCATAGTGCTTTATCATTACATAATTGTATGATCATCGACATGTATTTAAATATTATCAAAAAATATAATAAGTAATATTGTCTATAATGGGTAAAATTATTATCCAATGAAGGGGTCACTCATTTTTTTAGAGTGAGTTGTACCCAAGGTTTGGATGGTTAGGGATAGTTGTTTCTTATGATGGATTAATAAAATGTTGGTTTTCATAAATTATTCATAATTTAGTAGAACCATTAATGGATAGTCAACAACCTAATATTTTGTCTCTATACCCTATGGTATTTTTGGATAATTTTTATAGCTTTCCTCGACATAGAGAGGTTGCGTTTATTATTGAAATATTACATAAAACAATGCCCATTTTTATTCAATCCTATCAAATCACACTAGATGAGTTTATTGACCATAATGACCAGCTTGAGGACCTGGTGAATAAATTATTTATTCATACTAGAAGGTCACCATGGGCTTGGGTTGTACTCTTTCATAATATAAATGAAGGAACTATTAGACATTGTATTGACTATCAAAATATGAATCTAGTGACCGTTAAGAAAAACATTCAATTTCCCCAAATTTATGATCTCTTTACTCAGTTAAGAGGAGGTAATTGATTTTATAATATTTAATTCTGGACTGGGTATGACCAGTTAAGAGTCTGATATGATGATATACCAGATAATGCATTTCTAAGTCAATATGTGAATTTTGATTTTATGGTTATTCCATTCAGATTCATTAAATCTCATGCGGTGTTCATGGATTTCATGAACAAAATATTTCATTGGTTCTTGGAATATATATTTTTTGATAGATGATATCCTGGTGGATTTCAAGATAGATATAGAAAACCAAGAGCATTTTAATATAATTATTAAAACATTAAGGGAATATTGTCTATATAGTAATCTTTCTAGGTGTTAGTTATGGATCTAAGAGGTAATTTTTATAAGGAATGTGATATATTAGAGGGGCATCTCAATTTATCTGATAAAAGAATAAGTAGTTATATCATGGGAGCATCCTGGAAATATGTTTGTGATCGGAAGGTTCTTCGGTTTGGTAGGTCACTATAGACATTTTGTTCAAGACTTATACAAGGTTTCATATTAAATGATATCATTAACCTACAAGTGTGTAAAATTTGAAAGAAAAAACAATTTTCAAATATCTTTTGAGGATATAAAGATGGGGTGGAAGATATCACCAATTTTGATGCTTTCTGAAACTAGTTCGATTTATGATGTTTTCTGTGAAGCTTTTGATATGGGTTTGGGATATGTCTTGATTTAGGGGAAACATGTTGTGGATTATGGATCAAGATAATTATTCCCTCATGAAATGAACTACCCAATAAATGATATTCATATGGAAACAGTGATGAATTCCCTCAAAATGTGGCATCACAATTTCCTTGAAAAGTGTTTTATAGAATATTATGATAAAAAAATTTGATGTATATATCCAGTCAGAGATATTTGAACTTGTGATATTCATGCTGGGATGAGTATATTCAGACCTTTTATTTTGATATCTTATATATCCATAACAATGGTAATTTGGTGGCTGATGCGTTGAGAAAAAAATATAGACATAATCCAAGAAGGAATCAATTGTGCAGTGGTTTATAATGGGTTAATTTAATGAGAATATCATGGGGATGTGAAGGTTGGTTGATTGGTGTTATAGATTCAATAAAAGATGACCCATCATTTCATGAGTGTGTTCATCTCGATTAAATGGTTTTCAATGATAAATGATGATTTAGATAAATCCTAAATGGTGGGGATACCTCATGAAAGTTATCTCAGTCTTCTAGTAGAGTATTTTGATTATATTGAAGGTTGATTGTTCATTTTTTCTTGAGGTCAGAGGTTCTTGGTAGTGGACACCATTAATTTTGTTCCATTCACCCTAGAGAAACAATTAAGTACCATTATTTGAGAAAATGGTATTGGTGGATGGGGATGAGGTGGTCAATTTTAGATTTTGAATCCTAGAGGATCACATATCAAAGAGTTACGGAGGAACACTAGAAAGATGAAGGTTTGTTTCAATATTTACCCATTATGGTATAAATATGGGATGAAATCACCATGTATTTCATTATATTGGTTTTATATAGGAACCTAGTGGGAAGGATGTAATTTTAATGATTGTTTATAGAATCAATAAATATGTTCATTTTTTTATAAAAAAGGAGAAGATAAAAGTGTAACATCTTGGGTAATTGTATATCTCAGAGATTAGGAATCTTCAAGGAGTTCTCTCTATATTTGTGTTTGACATGAAGTCGAGTCTCACAACTAGATTCTAGAATGTTTTTCAGTAGGAAATGGGTGACCATTTAAAACTAACCATGTATTAGAATACATATACATATAGACGTACAGAGAGGGTTATCTAGGTTCTTGAGTATATTATCTAGGCTTGGGATGATTATTTTTGAGGATCTTGGGAAATAAATTTTCGTTCGGTTGTGTTTCTAATAAAAATAGTTATCAGGATTCAATATAGATGGAACCCATTAGGGGTATGTGTGTGGGGAAATGAAATTATCCATTGGGCTTGGAAGAGTTGGTAGATCAGTCATTTGTTGGACCGAGTATTTTTCAAGAGAAGATATATGAATTGAAATTGATCTTGAGGCATTTGACCCTGGAACTGAATATTCATAAATCATATAAAGAATTTCTTAATTAGTTAGTAACGTTTAAATATTGTGATAAGATATTTCCCTACATTTCACATCACTTGGTACATCGTTGGTTGGGTAAGAAGGGTATTTTGGCACTGAGGTTTTATGGACCCTTTTCAATCATTGAGTGACTAGGGATATTGGAATATCAGTTGTTGTTACCATATTTCTAGACTTCTATACATGAAATTTGTACTGTTTCATAGTAGAGGATGTATGCATCATGTCCTTCCCATGTGATTATTTAGTAGGTTATCATTATTTATCACAATACCACTTTGGTTGAGTACTATGTTCAGGTTATGGATATGAAATATATGTTACTGTGAGGTAGATCAATTACCCTTATCTTAGTAGAATGGTAGTTCATATAGGGAATCCTTGAGATGTGGGAGAGAGATTAATTGATAAGGAAGTGGTGGCCTAATTTGTTTGAGGATACATGATCATGAGAGATTTCTAGGAATATAATTAATTTATAGTGGGGATATTGTAAAACATAATTTCCTTTTTGTGTGGTAGGTTCTGATCTTATGTTTCATTTACATTTTTTTGGGTGAGTATTTTAAGCCTTGAAATGGGAGGATATATATAATGGTGAAGACACATATTTTCTAGACATCAATCTTTTCCCTAGTTTTTTTTATTTTCTGGGCAGTTACATGACATATAGTATATCTTTATGACATTTAATGCTGGTTAGACTAAACCTATTATGCGAATTTACAGCATGAGAATGTTACATAACATGTTAGGGTTACATGCCATGTAATGTGAAAATTCATGTTTTAAATCTATGTCTACATTTTTTTCTTGCATAACTATAATTATATGTTTTCAACGATGTGTAATGGTATTATATGCCATGTAAATAACTTAATTTTAGTTTTTAGGGTGTCATATGAGATTTTGAGTCTTTATTTTACCATGAACCCTTCTCTTATTGGTTATATATCATTTACATTAGAAATTTTGGGTTCCATAATTCCATACAAATTGATTCATTTAGTGATTGATCTGCAAGGTTAGGCACTTATCCTCTTTGGGTAAGACTTATTCTTGGTTTCTCAATCATTTTTAGTTTCAAAAAAATGTGGTAGGGATTGGTACATGGATGTTATTTCTTATCATCCTTTATTTAGTCTTTTGTTATGACTTGTGTTCTATAGGAAAAACATGAGATTTACAAACCTTGTCGTGAAAGTTGGTTCAGTTCTCTATTCTCTTGTGGTTAGTGGATCTATTCATTTTTTCTATTTTCTTAAAATTCATGTTTTTCATTGTTTTCTTGTGGCTTGAAATGGAATTTTATTTGTTTAAATTGAAATGGGCATGGGATCATGTTTTAAAGGGGGTTTTCAATGAAAATGTAATTTCCTTGATTTTAAATGGAAAATGGATTTTAGAACTCTGAATAATATTTCATTGTATTTAACTGAATTTTATAAAAATACAATCATTTTTTAATCTAAAATTGATAAAATTACATAGTGGGAACCTTGAGAACATTAAGATAGAGAAAAAGGTTTCCTTAGTTTGTGTGTGAAACTTCTACAATGAATACTATTATATTTCAATGCTCTATGGAAGACCTCGATGATAGTTTATATCCAACTAAATTATTTTTATGTGATTGGGAGTGTCTATTACGTATTGTTCCATAGGCTAAAACCAGACCGGTAGGTTCATTTTTGTTTCTGGTCGTCTATTACATGATTGATTATTTAACGGATGTTGGATCACATGTATATTAATTTTCAGTATCTTTACTTGGTTATTTCTAGTTTTATAAATTATAGAATGAAAATTTTAAAAAATTGATTTTTTAAGAACATATTTCATATTTATTTTTCTATATAAATGTTGGTAAAATTGTTTTTGTTTTAATGCATGAACCAGTGCATTATTATTATTAGATATTCTAAAGATTCCTTTGCTGGTGTCCTACTTGGATATATTTTTCACACCCTACATCTTCATGTAGGTGATTTTAGACCTTATATTGCTGGACATTGGTAAAGAGAAGGGAATTTTATAGTATCTATGATTCTATTTATGTTACTTTTATCATTTTGGGATATTTAGTGGTGATTCTTGGTCACATGGATATTGGTAGTATAGACTTTTCAATTTTTCCTATTTTCAATTTCTTGTCTTAGTTTTATATTTCTCTGTTCGTCACAATTTATTGTTTGTATGTCGCGGTTTTCTTATATTTGAGTATTTTTCTTTATCTCTATTTTACACCATCCCGTAATGGATAAGATCAGGTGTCTGGTCTGGTTGGCCCATGTTGGTCTGTTACAAAAAACAACCAAATGATGAAATTATGAATATTAAATAGAAAAATATCATGTAAGTATATATCCTCTTATTCTTAGACTATATGATAATTCATCAACATCATTAAAAGTGATGATAATTTAAAATGTTATCTTATTTCCATAATTATTATGATATTAATGACCCTTTAAACACCAATTTTTTATGGTTTATTGGTCATTAACCTTATATAGATCAACACCTTCCTTATAATCATTTTTATCAATCACTCTCCATCAGTATTTGGGTGTTAGTTTTATCTTCCATGTCCATCTTTCAAATTCACATCTATATTCTCTTATATGGAAATGTATTTTTGTGATTATTATAGATAACCATTATACTTATCTTTCTCACATATTTAAAGGATTTTTTATGTATTTTTATAATGTGGGTATTCAATTAATTATTTTTTTTATATCAAACTTTTGATTACCATGATCAAGTTTAAATTTCTATGAATAAAGTTATTGAAGGTGTTGATAATGTAACACCCAAATAATTATAAAATAATATTTTTTTTGATAGAAGATGTTATATGAAATAATGAGTAATCTTTAATTACATTCATCAATGAATCTCATTAATAACTCTTGTTACGTGAAAAACTGAGATTTATCGAAAACCAAAATACTAATAACATTATTATTTCGCATATCACATTCTTGTTAAAAAGGAATGTATGAATTGGATTAACTAAATTATGAGAATATATTTTTTATGCATATTTAATAGTAATGTGATGATTATAAATATAATAAAAATATTTTAAATTAATATTTTAATTGTTTTTGAAAAAAATATATCTTTTCTAAAATACAGTCAAATCCGGGTTTGCACAAATAATTTAACATTAATATTTAACAAATATAGAAAATATATAGAAAAAAAAAACTTTATTTTTTAAATATATATCACTAAATTATATATCATTATTCTTTTAATTTTTTAACAATACTTTATTTTTTTGAGAAATATTGAAAAAATTCTAAATTTTAATTAAAAAATGCTTTACGTTTAAATTATCTATATTGAGAAATTATATTTTTAATTTTATTAATGTAATATAATTTTTAGTATAAATTATTTCTATTTATGTCGTTATAAATATTTTAATATTGATTATAGGTATAAAAAGTTGTAACTGTTTGATCATTTTCACATTAAAAACACGCTTTCTCATCATGTTTATAGAATTAATTTTAAATTAAAATTTTACAATATTGTTAATTGAATTTGGAAAAATGAATTCCAAATTATGAATTGTAATAATTAGAAATTTATAATTAGTTAAATATGATATTTTGAAAAAACTAAAATTGAATTTAGAAAAAATTAATTAACACGATGAAGGTATAAATGTGTTTTTATGGGATTAAAGTAAAATGAAAATGATAAAAATGGGCTATACACATATGGAACCCTATTGGATTGAAAAATATATACAATACTATTTATAAGGTTATAAAATGGAATATTATGGACTCTTTTCTATATGAAAAGATTGGGAGATGTTAATTATTTTCTAAAATACCTAGTGTTTCCTCTCCCCCACTTATAAAACACCACCCACTCTCCTCTCTTCTTCACACCATACAAAATCATTGGTTTGGTCAATACCGAACCAAATCAATTCCCAAATTACTTTTTCTATTCTTATAATAATTATTTTATATATAAAATCACCTTTTCAAGGAATTAGTACAAACATTTGGAGGATACCAGTTGAAGAGGTAATATTTTTCAATGAGTGTCTTTATTTTACTTAATTCTCCACCTCTATAAAATATTTATTAATCCTTAATGATATAATAAGAAAGGTTTTTAAATCTAATGTGTAGTTTTTTTTTAATAAATTAATTACTTAAAACTATATCCACATACATATAATGGGTTATGAAATCATAGTTTGTGTGTACGGCAGACTACCGCCACGCGAAATAATGTCATTCATTTGTTCATTTCAACATCAAGTGGTTTAGTATGACGATTTGTATAAGGTATGAATATTATATTAATATCATATTTATACCTATATATTAAGTATATAATATAAAAACTTTTTACCATCCATTATGTTTGTTATATGGTAATGTTTCTTGTGTGTACTATGGACTACCACCTCACGAAGCGATGTGGTCCGTCTTTAACTAATGATTCAAATTAAAGGTAATAAAGATATTGTTAATGAATATGTATGGTCTAAATGAGATAATTATGACATTAATTACATATTTATTATTATTTTAATATAATATATATAAATATTATTTTATTTCATTCCATTTGACTCATGTGAAGATGATAACATCTTTCGTGTTCGTGTCGACTACTACATTCACGAAGTGATGTTACTCTCCTTTCATCACCAAAACACATGTATGATATAAATAAGTATATTTAATGGTATAAATGAAATTATTATCATTATATAAAGTTAAAATATTACTTAGATCCTCTTTATAATTATCAGGGGAAAATGGAAAAGTTACACATGTGTACATATGTCCTGCCATATCAAAGACTATAACATAGTTAATTTTTCATAACAATCATTCGTGATTGGTTTTAAAAGTAAAATTTATTTAAAAATATAATATTTATTTATTTATTATTATTCTTGATATTAATAAAATATGTAATATTCACAGAAACTAGACCTTTAATGGGAAAATACACATAATAAACCACGACAATTATCAATGAAATCAAAGAAAATAATGAATTATTATTAAAAATTAGTTGTTAAGATTTTATAAAGGGATCATATATGATATTATATAGATTATAATGTTTCTAGAATAAATTAATTACCCTAATAATACCATTAATTAGTATTTTATAAATCATTCCATCAAAAAATCTTGAGGTAAGATATTTCATAACTCAATTTCTATTCAGTGGGTTAATATTTTACATTATTGATTATATATTTATAATATTATGTGCATAATGAAATTTTGTTTCCTTATGTTGTGTTTCAATTTCTCTTATTTTAATTTATATTTGAAACATATAATTTATTCATTGATTAATACTCTCTTTAACGTAATGACCATTATAATGGTTATTTTACAATTTCATTTTAATAAAAATTGCTAATTCAGGAATTTCAATTAAAGGAAATTATTTTTAAATTTACTAATAAATAAATATCATTTCATTAATCTATGTATATTCCTTAAATTCTCATGTTATAGTTCCAATTCATTGATCATTGTTATTTAAAATGGATTCCAATGTTTTATGGCAATTCAAATTCATTTCAACCTTTGGTCAGAAAAATGTTTTCTTCAAAAACAATATTTTTTGAATAAAATTTGAAAAATGTTTTTAAAATTTTAAAAACTATTTTCCAATTTAAATTTCACTCATTTTAAATCTATAATTATTTTCAAATTAATGTAATGTCATTTTCAAAACATCTCTTGTTTTTATTTTACTAAAAATGTGAATAAAATATTCTTGTCATTTTATAAAAAAGAAAATTTCCAAAAAAAATTACTGTGGAAAAAGGAATTCCCTTTTTTACATTTTAAATATTGTATAGAACTTCTCACCAGAATGAAAATAAATTGTTTAAAAATTCGATTTATATTATAGTAAGATATTTATAAATAAAATGTTTTGAAATGTTATTTTTAATGAATAATTATTTTTAAAATGTTTTCCAAAATAAAAAATTATATTTTAATCATGAATGTTTTTTTGGACATTTTATGCTATTTATAGTAACCAATGATGAAATAATCATTATTTATAATCTAATGGGTTTATATTGTATTGATACAATCCTTGATCTTCAAATGTATTGTTTATTATCATTTTGATCAAGGAAAGTATTGACATTCACTTTCATGATTCATTTTTATAGTAATTAACTTATCTGTTTTTAATTATATTTCTTATGGATGTTAAAGATCCCTTAATTTTTAATATTAATTATTATGGATATTTTAATTTCCTAAAATATATATCATTTTTCCTTAGAGTGTTTACTTTGAATGTTATTCAATTATCACTGGAAATATTTACAAATCAATATCTTTTACACAATACAAATATTTAATGATAAGGAATATTTTTTATGAAATAAATATATTAATTGGTAAACAAGAAATTGGTTGGATATATAATACATGGGTTCAACACCAATTAATGGAAAACATTCGATGTATTAATAGTCTCAGAAGACAAAATCAATTCTTCACAACCTATAACTTTCTAATTAGTATGGTTTAAACTGTCTTGTGAATTGTATTAATAGTATTATGTTATAAACTATATTGTGAAAGGTATTTAAGGAAAATTATCATGTTCCTAGTAAATATGAATTCTGATAATTAAGAATTACATTAATTTTATTTATTATTATTATCAATGATATTTCCCCTATTATATTATTTTTTGATTCATTTAATTATAAATTTATTAATTAAATGGAATAATTTTTAGTTATGTACCTTACTATCTTATCATAACATGGTAGTCAAAATATTTTAATGGAATGGGAGTTCAGTTATTTAAGTTTCGTTGATTATTAGACTTATTGATTCGTGATATCTCCCACTATACATAAACCCTACTAAAAATTTGAACTCGTCATTTGTTTGTTTCATTTGGCCCAGAATATATCAAGAGTACTATGATATATAAAAATGGATAATATAAAGGGAATAATGATATTCTAAAAAATTAATGTTTTGATTTGTTAATTAAAATTTAATTCAAACTCATGTATATATCTAGTTTACCATTACTAATAAACATTATATTATTTCTAGAAGTGATTCATTGTATCTTATTCTAATGTAATAAAGTAATTTCCCGCTCTAGTATATTAGTGTCGGGGTTTCTATGAAATTAGTCTATAAATGATAGATTTCCATCATAAAGGTATAATTTTAGTAAAATTAATAATTTTAAAGAATAGAATAAAATGCTAAAAAACCTTTAAATTATGTATTTAAAAAGTGTTTCTTTCTCAAAATCATTGAAATATTATAGAAAATGGTGAAGGGATTAAAATAATTATGGTTGTAGGGAAATCCGTTAAATATGTATACGTTAAAAATAAATCATTCCATTCTAATTTTGAAAATGAATATTGAGATGGTGTTTTAGTAAAAAACTTAATATATTCTTTTCAAACCCTTTAAAAAATAAAGGATTATAGAAATTTTCCAAAAATACTTTTTTAGTAATACAAATTTTTTTTTTAAAAATAATTTTAAAAATTCATACATTGAAGAAAAATAGAAATGATTACAATGTTGAATAAGAAATGATTTTTATTTAAACATTACTCTTTAAATGATAAATTAAATTTAATAATTACTCATAAATAATAAATATAAAATAATTTTAAAACATTAATGGGGTATTATATATAGAAATATAATAGTATATAGGTGCAAAATACCAACTATGTCTCATTTCAGTAGAAATTGAGAAATAAATACATTAAAAATATTATATTAGATGTGTGAGAAATAATAAATGTAGTAATTATCTGAGAAAAATCGTAAATAATAAAATTTATAATAAAAAATAATACAATCAGTGTTCATTTAAAACATAATCATCACATAACACAATCAATGAAATATAATTATAACCAAATGAATGGAAATTGTGTTAAAAAACCCCTTTCTTTACATTTGACATGCCTATTATATTTTTTAACCTCTAACATAGTAAATTTAGATTTAATATAAATTTATTCTAGAATCATAAACATATATATAATATCATATATGATATCTTTATAACAATTTAGAAACCATTGATTAATTATCGTATATTATTATCATTATTTTTAGTGTTAACTAATTCGTTGCTCAAGAAAGTGTTTTCAAGGATGTTGTATTCAATGTACATAGATTATGGTTACATAATCTATTTTTTATCATATTATAAATATCATATATATCAATTAAATATATCTGTTTTACTATCCACCTAAAAAATAATAATATCTCTCTGTAGAGGTGGGAGTCCACATGTACGCTAAAGAGAAAATATCGTTTCCAAATTAATTATGAGGTGAGAAGATATATATTATATTAAAATTCAATATGAATATTTATATATTATATATATTTTGTATTCATTATTCCCATATTTATAACTATCCATTTAAAGTTGTGATGAAAAATGAATTACACTATATTGTTGAGACTATATGAGATAAGTACTCACAATGGAGGTTTAAGACTTTTGTATAATGGAAAATTTTAATATTCATATACCATAATCATATTAAAATATTAATATATGTATTATATTATATATATTATTTTATTAAGGGTACAACAAATTATGTGAATTTAGATGTTTACATAAAATTTATAGGGTCGTTAAAGACAAGTACATCTTCATCGATAGTGTTCAAAAATACATCCTACTAATGTGCTTAGGGTTGGTCTCTTTGAAGGAATATAACCACTGTAACTTGTATAGGGACGATAATGTGGAATTTTAATGTGGGGTTTAGAGCTATATTTCTCAATGTTTTCTAAGTAATGGAGATAAGGGGGTTACCTTTTATAAGTTAGGTAAAGGGAACACTTGGAATCTCAAAAAAATTATAATAAAGTATTTTAATTCTATTGAAAAATGATTCAAAATGGAAATTTATTTAATGAAAAAGAGTATAAGGTCATTATATCCTCATAAAATGATAATTATTTTGGTTTTGGTTTCATGTTATACCTTTTAAATTGGTTTAATCTTTCACTCAACTAATCTAATATTTAACCATGATAATGTGATTTAAAATGTTAATATGTTATAATTTTACATATAAGTTGTGAATTAGATAATAAATGTAAAAGTGGTGAAAGTTACCACAATATATTATCCATATTGACCTATATCTTGGTTTTCATATATTTTTAATAATTTAACCTAATATTATACACATAAAATATCAATAATTACATTTCTGATACTATTAATTTAATTTGATATTTAATACATCATAAAAAATATAAAACTAGAATATAATAATTTAAAACAAAAAAGATTGTTCATGTGTTACTATAAAATTTAAGGGAATATTTAACTCATCAAAATTATAATACACTAAATATTTTGGAAATCATTTGATTCTTTATTCTAGTTAGTAGATTAAATAATATATTAGTGCAACATAATATTTCATGCTAATTATTCAATAACTAGAAAGTAGAGCAAACTTTACATGAAAAAAAAATATTTATATTCAATAGATTTTTTTATATTTTTTCATAATATATTCATATTATTATATAAACATATAAAATAAATTAAAAAAAGGATTTTGACATTTTATTTACGTAAAATAATAAAAATGTAATTACCAAGGTAAAATGGATAAGACATTCCATATATTGTAATTTTTTATGTTTATGTATAAATTAGTCACATACAATTAAATAATTTTATGTGTTCGGTTTATTTTAAATGTCTTATCACATTATTTTTTACCATAATTTCCATTTTTACAATTTATTAAGTGATAAATTTTAAACTAGTTACTAGTCAATAGAAAAAAGGGTACATATTTTAAAAATATGGTATCCATTATTTATTGATTCAATTTCTACACATGGATGAATTAAATTTTAATATAAATGAGTAAAATAAAAAAAATACTATTTTAAAAAATAAATTTACATATTTCAAAAACATGAATTTATATTATTCAAATTTAATTATTATAAATCAAATGGATCATAAGTATCCTTAATAAAAAATAATAAATATACCAGGAGATTTATATTATTTAATTAAAGTAAATGGATGTACTTGAAAATTCTAAATATTTCATGATTCAGTGAAAAAATTAATTAGTTCGTAAAAATCCATATGTTTTACTATTTTTTAATTTTGATATGATTATTTAAAAAATAAAATTAATTTATGAGAAATTTATATATTATATTTTAATTTAGGTTTTTATAATTTTTTTATTGTGTATTATTTCCTTTAGAATAAAAACATACTATAATGGATGCTCAGTTTTATAATATTTTTCTATGATAAAATTACATTGATCATGATGAATAGTCTTTATTCATGATTTATTCATATGTTTAATATCATATTATATAATTCCTCTAGTAATTCAATTTCTTAATCATAATCAATATGAGTATTTTGATATTCATCCAAATCGACCATTGTTTCTTTATCATCATTAAGCACTTCAACAGAACAACATTTGTAGATTTATCATTTTTATAATGTTCAACATCCTTCACATTACTATACTACACAAACATGTTGTTCCTTTTATTCAAAAACTTATGAGATTTACACATTCAAGAGTATATTATGAAAACATATTTATCCTCTACAAGACTATATTTTCCATCATTTACTTCTTTATTTTGAATAATTTCATTTACATCATAATATTGGATTGTGTTCCATGGAAGGATTCCTTTCATACTAAAGTTATATGTTTTATTCTCCAATAGATGATTGTGTAGATATATATTTTTATTATGCATAACCAATTTTATTTCATAATTCTCATAATTATGTTATATTCAATTTTCTATAAATAATGATAAGATCATATTTCCTACCAATTGTTTTATTATATCTACATCCCCATTCTATTGGGAAGTTCTCACCGAAGAAACCTTATATTAAAATCCATATTTTCAGGGTAAATTTCGACATCATAGGATATGTAACCTACTTTAATATTAAAATTAAATATCATCACATTTTATTGGTTTTCACTTTTTACGCTTCTTCAATATATATTTATGAATTATAGAACTTCTTTCTTTGATCATAAAATATTCACACATCCCATCCAATTACAATAATCAATAATTATGATTAATTAAATATCAATATATGTTATATACTGACCAATTAGACCACATAAAATATTGTTTAATTGATATAGAAAACATGTTTCTCTCCTCAAATTCGTTGAATTTCAAACAAAATTTCATAGTATATACATGTTTCAATGATCATTTCCTAATCTAAAATAATATTTAGAATATACTCTGTATCCCTAAATATGGAAATTTTCCTTATACAATGATGATTAATTAGTCATAGTCTATGGTCCCATAGAATAATTTATATTACCACAGTTAGAACATAAGTGTTCTCTTTTCATTATTAAAAAAAAACAAACATTTTTTCTATAATCCATTTGTAAGATAATTCCAAACTGTATCATTCACATTGAATGATCTTTGAAATAATGTGATTTCTAATCATGAGTTACAATCCATACTAACACTTAATAAATTTGGACAAATTTTTTCAAAATATAGAACCTATGTATCCCAACAATCAATTCCAACCAACTAGGTCTTTCCAATTAATTTAATAATCAAATAATCGTCAATTATAATAGGAAATATGTGACCTAATTAACTATCTACGTAATTTAATAGATTCGTATTACCTTTCATGAAATATTCACACCCACATTCCATATTCAAACTGTTAGTATTCATGGATTCTATCAAGGGAATTCCTACCAGATTTTCTTTCAAGGTTATGACAACACAGAATAGACACTAGATGGAAATATCCACCTAAAAACCCTGTTTGATGGTCTAGTAGACATAATTGACTTCATGGTTGTCTCCCAGGACACTACATACAATGCGTTGATGGGAAGGCTGTTGCTCCACTTTCCTGCGTTGGTCTCTTCATCATATCACCAATGCCTCAAGTAATCCCTTAAGGGTCGAGTGGGCATACCCCAAGGCTATGTGTCTCCTGTTTCCTCTTTTATGCTCACTATCTGGATGCTAACTATTAAAAGATCAAGGAAAAGTAGGTTCAGGCCAAATAGGTTGAGCATGCTACTAATGTAACTGACTCATTGATAGATATATATGATGCCCATGTCTATCTAATCCACCGACTAGAGGCTACAACCCCGAACATGGTAAAATTTTATTTCTCTTTCTGGAATGAAGGGGGAACACATTCCAAAGTCTAAATGATTCCATTAGATCACCTCATAATCCTACACGAATCAGGATCAGGTGATCCTAGAGCTCTATGCACCCATATGGTATCGGGAAGTCCTCCCCATGGTGATAGAAATATGTCATACTTTCTTCTTCTGCTGGTCACAGATAAACCATATCAATAGGACATGCCTCTATTTCTTCGATATCATCAAGCGTAGCCCCTTGGGCTAAGGACCGGATGGGATCAGATTGAAATCTTTCATCTCTATGGTTTTGGTGGCACATGAGTCCCCCGAGGCAGTGTACGTAGCCACTCAGGCTAGTACCTGTCTCCCATTAGGATCAATTGACTCAGAGGAAACATCTCCCACATGGGATCCCCACTCTATAAGTGAAGAAGATGGTTTAAATTATTCTCCCCCACACTTGAAGAGAGTGTCTCTACCACATTCGAAGAATTGGTACAGGTGAGCCTCAATAGCGTGCCGTACCTGAAACCCACACTGATCAGTGCTGCTATGCCCCTTGAGAAGAAAACAAAGTATGCGGACTTCCTCAAACAACATTTTTATGTATTTCCTTGGAGCTATTATGAGATTCTAGGACTAGATCCTCAGGTATCTGTCTACTCCCTTGGTCTCCCAGCAAATCACTATGGGTTTAAGCAACCTCCTAGAAATATGAAACCTTCGCACGATGCCATGGTCGAGGCCGAAGTTGATAAGATCCTTAGAGATTATTTTATTATGGATGTCCAATAACCCAAATGGCTAACCAAAATTGTTCTAGTCTGAAAAATTAACAGATATACCAGATTCTGCATCAAATTCTATGATCTCAACTGTCAGTGTCCGAAGGATGATTTTCCCCTTCCTATGACGAAATTCTTGATTGATGCTACAGCTGGGTTTTAGGCCTGCTTTTTCAAGGATGGGTACTTTGGGAATAACCAAATCTGAAAGGATAAAAAGGATAAGGAGTCTACAGCCTTCATGGAACCCCAAAGGTACTTTCTGTTACCAATTCATACTCTTCAGTCTAACGAATACTGGTGCCACATACCTATTGGCTATGCATAACATATTTATGCCGATCCTCAGGAAAATAGTGGAATACTTTTTGGATGATTTGGTGGTCAAATCCGGCTATCATCATGATCATCTCAGTTTCCTTGAGAAACTATTAAGTTTCCTCCATTCTCACCACATGAAGATGAATCCATTGGTGTGTACCTTCAGGGTCACATCTAAATGGTTTCTTGGTTTTGTTTTTAGATACCTAGGCATTGAGATCAAACCAGAGAAGATCAAGTCCACTAGCCAAATTCCTTACCCTTGAAACAACTGAGATATACGAGGTTTCCAAGGCCACTTAGCCTAAAAACGCTAATTCATCACAAATCTACCCGGAAATTGTAAGCACTTTCCCGGCTCATGAAGAAAGGCACTATCTATGAGTGGGACCAAGAATATCAGACTTCTTTCGAGGAAATAAAGCAGTATCTGCTCCAGCCTTTGTTCTTAATTCCACCTGTCCCTAGAAAGCTACTGGTCCTTTATGTGACCACCCTGGAATGATCTCTCGGTTCCCTTCTCGCCCTGAAAAAAATGAGGAAATACAGAATAGTCTTTACTATCTCAACCTCATGCTCCTTGATACGGAGACAAGATACTCCCGTATCGAGAAGAGATGTTTCGCACTGGTATTCGTAGTAATGAAATTGAGACATTACTTGCAGCATCATAAGTTACAACTGGTGCCCTCGGTGGATCCGATGATGTACATCCTAAACCTCCCCATGCAGATAGGCCATCTAGCTCGGTTGGCAGTAATCCTTCAGCTATTCGACATTAGGTTTGTTCCTCAGAAGGTTATCAAGGGGAATTCCTTGGCATATTTCACTGCCACTCATCCATCTCCTGTGAACTAGTCCATGGACATTGATTATCCTGAAGAGTCAATAATCTTGGTAGAGCAAGACATCCCATGCCAAAAAATGCACTTTGATGGTGCTTCCCGGATCCCCACCGGTAGAAGGCTCAATGGGCCCAGGAACAACAAGGTAGGCCTATTAATTGTCTACATTACCCCAGCACATGCCATTACTATGTATTTGTTCCTGTTGTTATAAAGCTACAACATCAATGAGGCATAGTATCAGGCTCTTATTACTGGCCTCGAGCAGTCCCATGAGATTGATGGTCAGAATTTCATGTGAAAGGGGACTCTTAGCTAGTCATCAAGTAAATAAATGGTGACTATGTTGTTAGAAATCCGAGCACGTACCATTTTTGGAATGCACTCTCTAGCTAATGGACCAGTTCCCATCTCAGCCAGAAGTCACTCATGTCTCACGTTCCCAGAATGGTCAAGCTGACACATTGACCAACCTAGCTGTATCACATGTAGTGCCCAAACAGGATGATTTGATTATCCATGTGGCACACCATAGATCCATTTCTCTTGTCACTCTAGATGGTGATGACATCCCATAGGTGAGCCACCATACTACTAGCGCCTCCATGTTAGGACCTCCAGGTCCCTCAAATGAAGTTAATGAGGTGAATCCCTACTGAGGAACCTTTTTTGTCAAGTATCTGAAAAACCGTAATCTGTAAATAGGTCGGGCCGAGAATGAGAAAATATGACGTTGCACGTTATACTTTACCCTCTCGGATGGTCCTAGTAATGAGCAGATGCTCTACAATCTTAGGTTTGATGGGGTTCTACTCTGTTGCATTCAAGTAGTTGAGACTTCTCATGTTATGTAGAAGGATCATGCCATTTACTATGGGGATCATCATACCGGGATGAAACTATCTCACTAGATCTGGAGACTAGGGTATTTTTTTCTTTCCATTATCAATGACAACATCGACTTCACCAAAAGGTGAAATGCATGAAAAATGCATCCCAACATTATGCATCATCCACTAGACCCTATCCACACTACCATGTACTCTTTCCCCTTTGTGGTATGGGGACTCAATGTCATGAGACATTATCCACTAGAGACAGCTCGCTAATGTAGGATCATCATGGACACTATAGATTTCTTTTCCGAGTTGGTAGAGGTAGTCCTGCTCATGGAGGTCAAGGCCTGCTCCATCGTTGAGTTTATGAGCTCCAAAGTCATCTACCAATTTGGAGTCCCTCATGCTGTCCTCTACGATAACGACACAAACTTCCAGGATGCTATGTTGATGAAATTGTATGCAATGTAAAACATTTATTCTAACCAAACCTCCCACTACCATGTGCATGAAAATGGGTATATTGGGGAGTTTAATATTACCCTCTATAACATTATATAGAAAATGGTTGGTCAGAACATGAAGTGTTGTCTGTAAAAACTCCCCAACTCTCTCTGAGATTATTGAACAATGACTCATAATTCCACAATGGTGACCCCAAACTCCTTGTTCTATGAAATAGATTCCATCTAGTACATCGAGGTTTAGTTGCCTTCATTGTGCACAACTATCTATGATAATAATTCACCAGATAATATAGATGAAATCCATCTTGCTGAATTCGAATATATTGAGGATAACAAGCTTTGTGCCCTGAATAATTTAGAAAGGAATCAGATCAAGGGAGCTAGATATTTCAATAAAAAAGGTCACCTCTACCCTTTCTTGCAAGGTGACATGGTGTTGGCCCTAAAGACACAAATGATACCTGACCTGGACAGAAGCCCCCAAAATTGGAGCCCATGTGGGAAGGACCTTATTTTATTCAAAAGGTTTATCTTAATGGAACATACTCCCTGGTTACCAAGGACGGTGAGCTTATAAATCATCCCACCAATTCCAAGATCGATAAGTAGTAATTTTTCTAAGAAATTATGGTCCCGCATGACCTTAAACTATAGATATGTCAAAATAACCTTAAACTATTATGTCCTGCATGACACTAAACTATATTTCGTTTGATATAACATTAAACTGTAGACTATCCTACACACCCTTAAATTGTCCAATGTATTTGCAACATGATGTTAAACTCCATAACACCTTCAAAACTACATATGTCTTAATTACCATAGCAACGGGACATGTAGGAATTATTAGATGCCTCGTCTTAATTCTTTCACCAAAATCTATTCTTTGACTACCCCACCTGGGTATAGGTCTTTGGGGGGGATCCTATGTGGTGTTGTGTAGGCTACTTAAGGGACCCACTCAAGTCTAGATTACGATGATCATGCCATGTTCCCTTCTTAATTCTTATATTCTTCCACGCCTTTACCGGATAATGCTAAAATGCATGGCCTTAAAGAACTATGTATGAAATGATTTTCATTCTCATAGGATACTTAGGAATGGTGGGTCATTTCATCCATTGTCCCGACCCCAAACTTCAGGATCTCCCCTTGGGTCATAGAACATGGTGTGGTGCCAACGTTTTCCCTACTTTACATTGGGCCATTCTACCATGCCACACATATCCCCATTAAGGCATCCCTCTTTTATCTATCATCCCTTCTACAAGCACAAGGCCAACCATGCTTCATGTTCCCCATAATTTGGGATTCAATCATCTTTTATGTCCTAAAGGACCCACGAACAGCGTAGATGCTTGGCCAAAGGTGTCACCTACCATTTCAAGCCAACACCCCAATAATTTAGAATGAAAAATTTATACAAGTCTTGTGTTGAGAATATGTTCAATGGTCAACGCTCAATTGCTTCCCCACAAAATCTGGTCACATAAATACAGATATTGTGATATGAACATGGTCCACAGTTATCCTCTATTATTGTTTTCGTTTCATGGTTTTCCACTTGCATGATGATTCTCCCTCTCCAAAAGTATGTACCTCGCATATTACATTAATTTAGGCATCTTCTGTTCGAGCCCTATGACCTTAAACTAAGATCACCATCGTCCTCACCGCAAGATGTTAAACCGCGAACTGGTTGGGGAATCCCATTTTAGGTCCCACGTCCTTTTCAGCACCTTCTTCAAAGTGTTCATTTGTGATTGTATGATGTGGTATGAGCTTAATACCTCATTCACAATAGGCTACTAGTTGTGATGTACACATCCCTAATGGGGTTACCATGCCCCTATTTACGTCCATGTTGCATGGAATTAAAATTAACAACATCATTCATCAGAAATATGAGTGGCTTGATTCCCATCCTTATGGGATACATAGGACAACCCGAACATCTAGTCATTGGGTCCAACCCCATCTCTTAGAACCCTCCTTATCATTTTGACCCCTTGGAATAAGTCCTTCCTAGGGAGGGGTACGCAATGTGGATTGGTCTTATATCCCCATTCACACTGGGTCTGTAACAACCACTCTACATACCTCTATTTCCGGATCTCCCCTTGCTCCCATTTCCTACAATCTTCTTTTCATGTTTGATGCTCTTGTGTCAGGTTTCTCAACCCACTTCGGTGATACACCATTGATTGTTTTTTCATTATCATTCACATCTTAAGGGACCCCCATATGGCATGTATGCTCTACCCAAGGGATCTCTTAACATTACAGGCCAATGTCCTCAAGGGTTTCGAACAACAAACTGATACCAGTCCCACATTTTGAATATGGTCAGCGATTAATGCTCATTTGATGTTCCCATTTCAGGTAAAAAGATATGGATGTTGCATTTAGAACACAGTAAATACTTATCCTCTATCATCACTCCAATTCCATCAAGCCCTAAAAGTTGGTTGCATGATTCACATCATTTTCTACACCATTATGCCCATGTGAGACTTCAACACTATTGGTAATTCACCATAGTGTGTGTTTTCATGTTTGGAAGATAATTCCATGGTAAGGTTTCATTTGGGGGTCCACACTGATTTCCCCTTCACACGTATCCTATGTGTTTCAAAGACATCTTATTCCCCTGTTTCCTACACCATGTTTGACTCACGTGGGCTTAGGGATCAGGTAAAGGTATGTGCTTTCTTGGAAGATCTTGGCTTCTTCATGGTCCGAGCTCTATGAAATTAAACAATGATCTCCTTATTCGTCCTACCCTTAGTACTATAGATGGATTGATTCCCATGCTCATGGGATATTTCTGAGTTCCCAATCATTTCATCTTTAGGTCTAGATGAGGTTCAACTAATTATCTCTTCTGTTTAGACTTTTTGGCCCCGCCTCTTATAAGATTGTGTGTTGTAGTGTGTGTGGGATTATGGCCTCATTCATGTAGGGTTTGAAATAGTCATACCACGTGCTCCACTTCTAGGTGCTAGTATCTCTTACCTTTTTTCACGCTTGACATTAAACAATATGTCATCCCATATGACATTAAACTGTATATGATCCAACATGACATTAAACTATTACGTCCCACATGAAGTTAAATTAAACTCTTAGAACTACATATGGATTGATTCCCATCCTCATGTGATATGTGGGAACACCAAGAAGTTTCATCCATAGGTCCAACCCTATATTTCTTGACCACATCTAGCCCCTCAGCCCGAAGTTTTTTCTTCGGAATCGCACATGGTGTGACGTGGACCTCATCCTAATTCACGTTTGGTACACTTTATCACATCATGTTCATTATCCCAACGGTCTCACATGACATTAAATTATTGTTTCTTTATTGCATGGTGTTAAAAAACATGGTTTTTCCTACCAAATGACCTTAATATATGACATGTCATCCTGGATCCACGATGAAAAACGAAATTGCATCATGGTGTCCTCATTCGAGGGGACATAATGTTAGGTATTGGTTATAAAACATACCATTTTTTAATGCCTACATATGGATTGATTCATGTATAGATACCTGAATTATTTTTCCTAGGATTATTCCTTCACAAAAATAACACACAACTATCCTAAATGACAAACATGATATATCAAATACCACTTCTTTTGGTGTGAGGGCCAGACCTACATGATCTATCCCCAGAATTGGTAACTTACCATGCTACCTCTAGAACTATGTATGGATTGATTCCCATTTTCACGAGGTTTGTAGAAATGCCCTCACACTTTGCTTCGGTCCTAGACTAACATTCACTTTTGGTCCCTCAACATAAAAGTTTTTGGGGTAGTATGTTGTGTTGCAGACTCATTATGTCTTCATTCACATTGGGTTTATAGCTACTGCATCATATACTCCGATCTTGGAATCTCCCCTTTCAGTCCTTACCCTATTGTATGATGTTAATTTACATGAGTCCATATGTCCTTAATATAGTTTTTTGTACCAGCGTTGGTATTCGACCGCACTGTGCTCCAAAACTACGTTCGGATTGATTCTAGCCTTTATGAGATACATAGTGATAGACAAAAAATTCTCCTCAGGACCAACCCTAGGGTCATTAACCATTTTGTCCCTTTTTCCACCAATTATTGTCCTAGTAGTGTGACCTTAAAACTGTGTGCATTATCTACACCGTGAGATGATAAACTACATGTTCATCATTGTCATTGGTATGATGTAAAATTGTAATCCTTTCCTGGTTCTCACCAGAGAGGTCATGTTCAGAAGACGGTATGATCCCTGATCAGACCGATGCACTCACATAATGTGTTTCTACAATGAAGACATAATTTCAATAGTTCTGTAATCCATTCGAACAATCAATCAATCCACCCTCTACACTTTGTATACCCTTTATTGGGATCCTTATCCTCTTTCATGTTTAATGGAACCCCCTAACAGTACGACCCTTGTTTGTTATCCCCAAATTAGTCTAACGTAATATTTATGTTGTGTTTCGAACACGGTCAACAGTTATCAACCATTGTCTTGCCACCCCTACAATGTTATGAATATTGGGTGTCATGATTTGCACTTTCCACTCCCCAATTTCAGATTGGTTCTAATTCCCCATGTGTTTCCCCACTCATGCACTAGGGAACATTGGGAAAATGATAGCTCAACAATTTTAAGAAATTCATTTTCCAGTCACACATCCCCTCTTCTTCTCAGAAACATGGGTATTTCATTTATACCTTAGATTCCCAATATTTGGATGGCGTTCCCACAATCAACTGATGTGACGACGCGACCATCCCTTGTTTCTCACATCGGGCACAACCCCACGTGATCTTAGGGATGGATTGATATTTATTTCACGATTGTGGTTGGAATTAATTAAACTAAACAAAAAAGTTATTAATCTATTCATGCATGATGTTCATTACAAGAAGTAGCAAGGAAAAATAATTTTACGAGTTTGGCCAAAATAGGGCCCTTAAGGATCGACGTTTTGGATGGATTAATCCAATATTTCCACCATTCGATTTCTGGCATGCATCATTGCTTCTCGCCCCCTGAGATCTTTCTCTTTGACAACATCGGTAGAGTGAATCTCATTATCTATGGCCTATTCACACTATTGAATATTTGGCGATTCGCCTGCACTATCTTCTCTTGATCATCTGTTAGCTAGGCCCTCAATTCCTCAATGAGGTCAGGGTGGTTTGATATGAATGCCTCCATTGCTTTCACTTGTTATTTGAGGTGTTGGACCTTCTATTCCAGCTCATGGAATTCCTGAGTATTCTATAACTCTTTCAGGCACTGGGAAACATCATAATATCTTCTATTTTCTCATATCTTCTCCAATATGTAATCACGGGTCATTACATGAAGATGGTGAGTATCTACCCCTCTAGAGTAGAGAAAACATATCCAGGTGTTGAGAGACCCCATCCGGCTTAGACATTCTTCCTATGGATGGTTGAGAAAGTATTTCATGAACATACACCTCTTGTGTTGTGTCATATGGCTCTCCTTAGTAGCATCAGAGTCGGAGTCATCTATTTCCCCAGGGTCTGGAGACCTGTATTCCGGGAAAGTAGGGAGGAGTTCTGTGGAAGGGTCTTCTTTGTGAATTCCTTCTTTTTCAGTTAATTCACACTCATTAGGATGGAACTCCACCCTAGTATCATTTCTACCCATTATTTCAATGTCTGTCTCATTAAGAACCTAGGTAGGGCCACCTCGAATGGTTGCTTCTACAAGAGATGATGTGGCCACCGGCAAGGCTCCTGCAAATGATATAGACTCGATGGTCTGTCAATCCTACAACCTTGAATTCAATGAATTAGAGATTTGTGTATTGGTTAACCTAATTTCACATCATGGAATTGAGCCAGTAGAGATAGAGGCTTATGGGAGCCAAGGGTTTTAGTGTCCATCTCCTGTGTCATAGAGGGAACCACCACCACAAGGGATCCTTCGACACTTGTTAACTCAATCACTAGTACTATCTCCTCCCATTCTATGGGGATGGTGGGAAGCTCAGAGGCTACCATTTCAACTCTTCCTTTAGACTCATCACTACCTTCCCCAAAAATAAATAGTTCCCACCTTTTTGGGTTCCGAGGATAGTTTCTGGAGAATGTTCCCTTTCTTCTGTAGGTTTGTCTTAATCCCCACCGAGGAAGGGTTCCTAGACATCCTCACCCATTTTTTCCTAATAAGGACATAGTTTTATTGAAAAATTGGAGATTACGAGAAGATAAATCCCAATAGAGATAAGAATAAGACTCACCTTGAGTTGCTCAGCCAGATTTGTGTCAGAGCCTACAATGTCTCAGCTCTCTGGAGAGCTTTAATGGAAAGAAAGAGATTCTGAGGGTCTCTCACTACTAAGACCATTAATTGGTCCTCCTCCTCCTCTTATTCATCTCAACATTCTTCCCTTTTTTCCTCTTCTTCTTTTCCTTCCACTTCTTCTTCTCCTTATTACCCTATACATTCTTCCTCAGATGGAAACATCTCTGGGTCATGTTCCTGGCCAGTCATCACATTCACCAAGAGATGTGGTTCTTCATACCACCCCCACTATAATGAATACATATCCATTGTTGTTAGGTATGTGTGAAAGTGATGAATTTTTAACCTAACAGACATTTCGATGTGTCTTATTTCCGGAAAATTGAGCCTGGTGCATACCAACCTCGGCCACAATTCTTTAGTGGACATAGACTGCCGCAGTGTTCTCCAAGAAGTCCACAGAGAAGGAAATATAGGATTTTCAGTCATATTTATGAGGTTTCTGAGTTTCTTTCCCAGAAGTTCCTCAGATGGCCCATGAGGATGCATGCGGGAACACCCTTCCCTAGAAGGTGGAGGCACGTTCTTGGCATGCGATGCTCCTGTCGATGAAGTACTTGCCTGCGCCCTGATAACCACCCAACCCATTATTTGTCTCACCTCTCCCATGGCACCTAATCTACCTCCCTTCTCCTCATGCTATGAGCTAGATGCATTGATTTTCTGGATGTGTTTCAAAAGAATCATCTTGGGATATGTTTTTGTCCAGTGTTCGGCAGTGTCTGTTGACAGGCCTGCACTAACGTCGGTGGGGGGAGGTTTGATGATTTCACCTAGGAATATAATTGTAAACATAATACATGGTTGGAAGAGAATAAAAGGCTGTAGGTCTTTCTGAACCTCTATATATCCTTTCTTCAGCATCTGTTTCATGCACCCGAACTGCATGGGGAACCTGGTCAGCACGCACAGTTTCAAAAATATTTTATCATCAAGATGGGCTACCAATACATCACCCCAGATACTTTATAGGTACTACCTATACTATAATGGGAACTACCCATTATCTATCATTTGATCGACTGGGGTTTGGAAAGTGTGGAAGTCGAAGTGGGTGTGGCTGCCGATCTTGAGCTTGATCCCCTCTTCTATAAGCGTTAGTGGGCTGTTTCTGACAATGTTTAAGAGCGATGGATGCATACCATTACTAGGGGCGAATGGAATTCGGGAAGTCATACCCACTAATGTGGGCTGAAACCTAGCCATGAAGAATATGGAACAATTCACATATCCTCATAGGCATACATCCCCTCATGATATGCCCTAGAATACTATATAACCTGGAAAAACTGGCACCCCCAGGTAATCCTTTTTCTTCTCTTCCATAATCTCGGCCATCAACAGCGTCCCTGGGAGGAAACCTATTCTTGTGTACCTCATTGAAAAAAAACCATCCGCTCATGAAGGTGGCATGAAACCTGGAATATCGTACTTTTGGGTCCCAACATTCATTTATGCCAAAGCCCCACGATCGGCACTCTCCTGCCTACAGGACCCTCCAGTATGATCCTAAATTTCCCCTAGGAGACGTCTCTGGGCACTGCTTCCATTAGCCTAAAATTTTTATTATCATTTCCTGTATTATTAAAAGATTAAAACATCATGAATAAAATATATCCTTCAGAATATATTTTATTTTCAGCTCCTTTATAGCCAACTCCAGCATGTGCCATGACAGGATGTGGGTGTGTGTCTTATTTACTCATACCTTCCCCGTTGAGTGGAACTTGTCATACTAGTAACCCTCCAAGGGGATTCCCCCAATGCAGTGGATGTCCCACATACTAATTTTCACCTCCCCATGGTGGAGGTGGATCGTGTTGGTATCAGGGGACCATCGACTGAATAACTCTTCTACCAGATCTTGCTGTCTGTAGAAGTGGAATTGGGACATCTAAATGGCTTCAAAAATTCTAATAGACCACTTCTACAGCCAAAATTCTTGACCTGTATCACTTATCTAGAATTCCCATTCCCATTCATTGGTGATGTTTCCCCCATATCTGAAATCCCATTCTTTCTAAACCTTCGTCTTTTCAAAAATACTACTTCTGAAAGTACTTACATAAAGAACAGGATATTCCTCGAGAACAGAATTTCTCCACAAAATAGTTATGGTCTTCAAATTTAAGACATATATGTTTGTGTTTCTAATTTTTCTTGTAGGATAGTCATTTTTTGTAATATGAAACTACGAAAGACTATCCTAGTGGGTACCAAGGACTACAATGTATCCGTCTCGAATCTAAGCATTAGCACCTCCTCCGGAAGGCCGAAGATCAACAATGGAAGGAAATTGCTCAGGAAATAATCTTTTTAATCTTTCCTAACAGTGAAAAAAAGAATTTGGTTATCAGACACGACCCACCTCTCATGAGAAATTTGACAGTTCATGATCATATGAGTCCGCCTTGAAGCTGCAGTGGCCTCCCTCTCAGTATTAGTCTGTTGGGTCGACATTTTTGAAATCCTAAGGGATGGGCATGAAAGAATGAATGTTTGGCACCCAAAATATATGGTGGCGTGCAAGAGTGTCAATTTTAATGAAAAATGTCAGGCAGCACACAAAACCCGGAGTTGGAAATGGAAACATACACACGGATCAAGACTATTTTCGCACATGATAGCAAAGAGCATGTCATACAGAAGAAGTCATAGTAGGGGAATATTTAGGGGACCTCAGCCTATTTAAAGGCATGAACACACCTTATGTGCCCATGAAATAGGTTTGCACACCCAACATGTGTTCTTGCACCCACCGAACAAGAACTTTCCCACTTTTCGGCGTGACACTCAAAAGTCGACCTTCAAATCCCCTTTCAGCTCTGATTCTGAGGGGAGGAATTTATTGATGGAAAATATTTTTTAAGGCTTAGATCGTGATGATAAATATAAAAAAATCTAGTTGCATTGGAAGGAGAATATTTCATGACCTGAGAGGCTGTTGCACACTAGATTCATGGGATTCACGCAAAAGTTCCTCCGGTGCAGAAACTCTTGTGCACCCGATGAGGAGTCAAAGGCATCCTTCTACAAAAACCCACCAAAACCTCCAAAGGTGATGGCACGCAAGATTCCGAAGTTCTGTGCAACACTCCTTCTAGCATGAAAAATATTGCATTCCCAATGCGACATTATGGGGGCCCTTGCACGCCATCGTACTCAAGAATTAGTTAAGGCTCGAGCACAAAGGTACCCATCAGTGCACAAAATTTTTTCCCCTAATGTGATTTCAATGAAAGGCTTTGATTGTGATCCTCCAGAAACCGCCAAAGGCGCTAGTGCACAATCATCCGAGAGGTGCTCCGACTTTCCTCCAATGAAAAAACCCTTGCGCTCCTAATACATCATAAAATGATCGTTTGCACGTAGAGCCCCTTACCTTATAACACCATTTCCTAGCCCCAATTATTCACAAAACACCTGTGTCGCGCACCCAATTCCAAAGAAACCCTCCAGGCTTACACAAAGTCCTTTCAATGTCCCATGGGCTGTGCTTCCCCATGCATTGATTCTCCTCATGATTCTTCACATAGGCACCTTAAAGGATATTGATTATTCTCATATCCACAATAATATGGCCCCCTCAATGGATAAATCCATGAAACCCATCACCAAGGAATTGTTGATGCATAATCTTCCCCATGGGTGGGATGATATCAGTTATGTAATCCTAGGGGTTTCCGAGTGAACTCGCCTTGTCCGAGCTGTAAGACATTAAACTTCCAAGAACCATCGTCCTCATCACATGATGTTAATATGTATCCTCTCTTCCAGGATCATACATGGGGTACCACACCTTGGACATTTTCCATGATAGCTCATCTCCACGGGAGTGAAATCTTCCTCACATGGATTGAGATCCCCTTTGCTGGAGTGTCATATGTCCGTGGGGAAAGGGAAACCATCTTGGTGTAGGGCACTATCCTTTCTTGCCATAGGTACTATCCCTACCCCTCTTGTATTCTTCCTAGATAAATACTAGAGGGGGATGGGCACCAAAACCCTTCTATCTTTCAGGCCAAATCCATCTCCCGTTGGGATTTTTTTCCACTCAGGCTACTAACCATTTATAAACCCATGTTTCTTCATTGGGATGCTAACCACATGTATTCCCCACTCCACTTCCCACATACACACCTTTCCCAATGTGATTTTTAGGTATTTATTGCCTTTTGTTTCTCACACTGAGCAGGACTCACGTGGTCTTAGAGTAAGAATCAACCATTACATCCTCTCTTGGAATCCTAAATTGTAAGACCCACACTTTCCCGAACTATGTGGAAATTGATCCTTTCCAAGATGGGGGTATATATGAATCCTCATTGAGATTTAATCACAAAACCATAATTTACGACCCCCTTCACATCAGTTCACCACACAATCCCGAACTACGAGGACTTTGATCCGGTCCATGGCAGGTTACATTGGAAGCCTACATGTGGTTCAAGCCTAATAACCATCAGTTCTGACCCCCTTTATATCGATTCACCACACCATCCCGAACAATGTGTACTGTGATTCCTTGCCACGGGGATTTGTAGGAATCCTCTTTGAGGTTAAATCCCAACATCAATGTCGTTCTCAAGGCGGTTTCACTACATTCTTCATCAAATCTCAACCCTCCATCATCCATCTTGATTATCACCAGGACCGCGACATTCTGGTGGGATCATTCAACCTTTTCTCCTCAATGATCCTACCAGCATTTGGGTAACTAACCAAGCGTTAGCCCCAGTATCAGTGCTTCTTCTTGAGGTTGCGCCCATATGATCTACTCTTATCAGTGTTCTGATCAGTCTGATCCATCTCCTATATATGTTAAACTCATGGAATATGTTGTGTTAAACATGGGAATATGAGGAAAATATCAGAGAAATTATTGTGGCATATAATTCCCCACATTCGATGTGGGATGCATCAGGATTATACTCCCTCATGAATCCCTGTCATAAGGGGGATAAACCCAGATGTGCTAGTGTTCCAGTGTCCAGACAGGATAGTGATGTCCAACGTGACTACTCCTCCGACTGGAGGTTTCTACCCTGACCGAACCCCTTGGAATGTCCTGACAGAAGCTATATAATTAATCAACATCCATAAAGATATTTCACTGGGAAGAGATTCACAGACAACATATTAAGTATATGAGGGATACCCAGACTAGGTGACTGTTTCCAAGGAGGAGTCCACGGAAGGAGGAACCGACATCCCATCATCCCATTTCAATCAAGGAACACATCCCAAAATAATCCATAGATGCCTCCTGCCTTTGGAAAGTGGGAATGAAAGGCAACAAATAGATCATCCTCAACCAATAGATGTGATTCCCTTCAAAAGCGTCAGAAACAAACATATAATTTATCAAATATTATTTCTATAAATAAATATATATATTTGAAGAACAATTTATTTAATTTATAAAACCATTAACTTATAGTTTAGTAACATATGTAATATTTTTCGAAAAAAACTTTTTTAGTATTTTCATTCAATTAATGAATATTATTATTATATTTGATATGGATTGTTTGGAAATCCACATAAGATTTCTTATTTTAAAATTGAATATTTAATTCCATTAACATCAACCTAGAAGATAAATTTATCCTAATTTTATTATTATGCTTAGAAACAAACATTCTCTAAAAATGTGATTTTTATTCTTGTTTACCAATTTTAAAATTAAATTTCCACATCCAAGAAATATTTACATGATAAAATTATTATTTTATAAATTATATTTTCAAAATTATATTTAGGTACAATATAAATATTCTTTGATAAATATATTATTCCATAGTGAAAATGGAGATACAATGGTAAAAATTAATAAGGGTTAAAGGATCTAACCTAGAGCATAAAAAACCATATAAAATATTTGTTATACAAATTTTTTTAGTAGTATCAAACATATCCCCTACCCTAATAAATTATTGTTCGTTATTGGATACTTTAAAATTATCAAATTTAATGAAATTATTATATTTTTAAGCGTATTTAAAAACAATCAATTCCCACCAAAGGTAAAATTGGACATCCACGACCCCAATAGGAAACTCTAAAATTTTAACTTTATATCAAAAAACTGAATTATGCCTTACCCAATAAGATTTATTCACATATATATTCAATCTATTTCCTTGAATCAGGATGATCCACCCATTTCATTAGAATTATCCAACCACTACTCAATGTTACCAATGAGGATGTAACACGTCTAATGAAAACCATAATAGTATGTAAGGGCTTCCATCTTTATCACCCTTAATTGAGTCATCCTTTAATTTTATTCCCCAATAATAATTTTTATGCTATACCTATTTCCCCATATGTATTTTATTATCATAAAATATTGTATAAAATTTAAACATCGCTTCAATTTATATTGTTCCATACTATAGTAAACAACTAATTTATTCCATAAATTATAAATATTTCTAAAAACTCAAGATACTTTCAGGTGTTATAATGTATATCTATTATAAATTTATCACATTTTTTATGATATAAGATATTATTATTTTGTGAGTTTATTTTTTCATTTAAATTTTAATTATTTTATAGTTACATATCTTTCTGAATATAAAACTAATTTTAGACTAAATTTATTGCTCTATAATGATAGTTTTCCATCCTTATACATACTTTACCTTCCAAAAAATGTTGTCTCTATTAATTTTAATTATAATTACATGTTATCTCATGTAATCATAGAATTTACTTTCTTCTATTTTTGTAAAATTATTTTATTATCAATTTTAAAATTAGTGATTCCATTAATACTGATTTAGAAAGTAATAATAGATCACTTTAAACCACTATCTCTACAAATATTCTACACATTAATTTTTTATTCTATTATCACTATTATATTCTCTTTTAATTGTTCTATATTTTTTATAAATTTTTCTTAAATATATACCTAGTATACAAATAATTTTAAATTGGTTTTATTAAATAATATATTTTCTATTTGAAATTTCGACGTTATTGTAAACCCTATTTTATGGAACATTCTGATTTCTAATTTCATGAAAGTTTTCACCTCCATTAAAATATTTACCCTATTAATAGATTTGAAAACATTTTGAATTTTCGGGAAAACCATCCATTTCTAATATTATTTTATAGGTAAATGATTATCTATTTCAATCCTCATATAATCATATATTCAATTCGAAAATCCCAATCTATACTGTTCATTTTTTATTTATACATCTTTCGTTCATCGTTGTAATTAATTTTAAAACATTAGAACAAAATATTTATAAAAAATTTTCCTTTAATAAAATATAACCATATAAATTTATTTAATTCCTTCTTCTATTGGGAATCCAAATTATATTTAAATTTATTTTGTTTTGATACAATATTATAAATCCTATACCAGTTTCAAGTGTTTTATCAAGATTGTGAAATTTGTATGGTTTATATTATTCACATGGCTCATGTAAGGATGTATGTATCACCATTTACATTATTTTATTAGTTGGTCTAAACTCATATGGCCCTATAATTCATTGGATAATGTTTTTATATCATGAAAACCCATGGATAGTTTACACAAAGTTAACCTAAACACAACATGCTACGTGAGGCTGGTTATATATTTATTTATACCTCTAATAAATTTGTAAAGGTATTATATTTCATGACATGTAATGTATGGGATTCGGTATTGATCCTAATCAAATATTATGATTTTCCAACTATGTTTATGGGAATTGTGTGTTAACATAGTCGAACATGGGGGTTATTTGAACATGTTTATAGAATGGGGGTGAACCCAATACACTATGAAAATAAATTCACATTGTGATGATGATATTTGGAGTAAGCCTAGGAATATACTTATGATATAATTTTTTTTTAATCCAAGTATTTATGATTCTATGGTCATAATATATAAATTACATACCTCATGTTTCAATGCATATCTCACACTATTAGGTCGTGGTATATATTTCTTCATTTTAAATTACATATCGTTCTTATATTATGGGTAACCCTTATTATTCCATGTTATTATAGTAATTAATATTTATGTCCTCATATTTTTAAATATATCGATGATATATCACCCAATTCTATGTTGACATATTATCCCTTACTGTCCATTTTTCCTCATCTGATACATATATTTCCCTTACAAAGGTTTTTATGAAATTTATAACTTAAAATTAGTATATAAGTGGTCCTAGAAGTGTTAAACTTTGTATTGTTATTCACATATTTGTAAAATATGTTTCTTATGTAACTGGTCCTCAAATACCGTAAAACTAAGGGATATCCACTCAATGTAAAAATATTGTGAGATTAAATGACTAATTCATGGTATTGATTTAAAAATAATAGGTTTAGCTTCAGTCATGATAGATGGTATCAAAGGAGGGATTAGTTAAATTTTTTTGTTTAGTATTGTTGATTTATTTTTTATGATTAATGAACATCAATGAAAACCATATAGATATTTCTGAGTTATATGTGAATAGAAATTAGAAAATAATATTATTTTATATTTTAGGTTGTATTATTTCTATGAAATAAAATATATTTCTACATACTACAAGAGGATATTGTCTCTGGTAAATATGAACATAGGGGCAGTACATTAGAATAGGCTATATTGGTTATCAAATCAATAATCTCCTGGTAAAATATAATGTGGACTAACATCACACATGGGTTGATACTCTTAAGTGATATTCATTGTTCAATAAATTATCTTTATGATGCATTATAAATGATTTATTATGTTTTGGAGATGTATTCCAAGTATAATATAACCTACCATAATGATACATAGATTGAGCCAAGAGATATGTAGCTTTAATTCAATGATAATGTGATATTTTCAAATAGTATTTAATTTTGAGGTTTATTTTACCATTATTTTGTTTATAATAACTATAATATTATGTTAATTATTCATCATTCATGGTAGCCTCTTTTGGTTTTATTAAAGGATAAAAACCCAAAGGAACTAAGATAAAATCAGAGATTATAGAAAATGCCTATATTAACATAATGATAAATAGAAATAGATAGAATATGTAATTGAAAATCATATGATTATCCCAAACCATATAAAACTAATAATAATTTACAATATAAACATATTTTATATTCAGAATAAAAAAAGGAATAATGTAATCTCAAATATGTTCAGGTGATGAAGATTATGAATGTATTATAATTCAATTATCCAGCATATTGAAAATTTGAGGACAGACACCTTGGGGAATGACTTTAAGCAATTGGAATATGAATTATATTTGATAATTGATGGAATAAATAAATAAAGTTTTGATGGTTTCCCAAATAGAAACATAGTTTTCAAACTCTCAGATGTTTGAAGAAAAAATCTATGAATGACTGGTTACTTTACACTAGAAACTCATTATAGTCATTTTATTTTCTTGAGGAGACTAAGCTTCCTCAATTAGGAATGTTTAAATTATCCAATCCTATTGTTTTACTTTCTCCACATTAGATTAAAATAATCCTTCAAGCATCTCTGGATAGGAGATCAACCATTATTTTGTCATGGGGGTTGCAATGTCTAGCTAAATGGATTTTTAAAATAGAAAATATTAATGAATTCATGACTAATAAGACCATGTATGAAAAATATCCAATGTGAGAATATATTGGTATACATTGTGGTTGATAGATCATATTGACTAAAACTAAAAAACTCAGAAACTTTCTCCTTATTCACTTATACTGGATACTTCCATTTATTGATTAATGACTTGATGAATTCCAAAGATAACATTTCATACAAACTACAAGTAATCAAAATATCCCACTACTCCTAGCTTGGTCCCTCAAATAAGAAGTGGATAGATCTGGCCTTTAAATATTAAAGAGTCTGGATTGTATCAAATATAACATCAAATATTTCAATCCTATACATTCCCTTAAGAGAACATCTTTCACCATTATAATAATGTGTTAAACAACTCAATATGTAATGGAAGGGGTTCAAAGGATAGAATTTCTCTTTACCCACCACAATATATAATGACTGGGTAGAGTCATAGACAAGGGATTCGACATCTAGAAAATGTGAGGAAAAATCTTGAGTACTGGACCAGGGGACTAGAATTCTATCTTTCTTGATGAACATTCTAAGAGACATTTATGAACTTCAACTAACAGAGGCATATCACCCCAATAATCAATAAATATTCAAAAATCAAATAAATGTCTTTAAAAAAAGTTACAACCAACTTTTATCAAAACATCATTCATTTTATAATAGAAAATATTTATTCATTTATTAAATCATTAATAATTCCTTTAAAATGATAAATATTTTGGTAAATAAATTTTAGTTTCACAAACTCTTTAACATAACTTGTAAATTATTCCATGGTTTTATAATAATTAATCCCATTTTACAATTAACAAATCAATTTCCATCTAAATCCATTATAATCAAAATTTTCTTCTTAAAAAGTTATTTTACCACATCAAGTACTAGTATTTAATATTTATTTTTTCAATTAAAACATTTCAAAAAACTCAAATTTTTTCATTGAAAACATTTATCAATTAACAAAAAAACATGTTTTAAGACACATTTTATTTTTCAGAAAGGATTTCAAATTATTAAAAAGGGATTAAATTTTAAGCAAACAAACAAGATCAGAAATAACCGACATATATAACCCATATTACCAACCTCACATAAGTAAAATAAATAATAAGAAAATGTATAAGGTGTTATGTTTAGAATCAATTTAGATCTGAAAAATTCTTGTTCATATGGAATGGTATACCCCACACCAACCTCTCACTATTTCATGGTTAAATTTATAGATTATACACATCAATTACTCATAGTTTATTCGACCATAAAAAAATGGAGCCACTTTTTTCATCCTTCCATTCATGTCAAAAACAAATAAGATATTCCCCAAATAAAAGATAGTATCATTAGGAATATAAATATAATTTATCACAAGGAATCTAATAAAACAAAATAAAGACTTGAGTCCCAACATCCCCAGTAAATCAATTCTCACCATGAAGGGGGGGGGGGGATCAAGCACCCACCCATGGACTACCACTTAAGTCACAAAACATTTTTAATATTCTTTCTACCATGAATCACCCCAAATATCCTATGTATTTAAAATTATAGTATTTACCTTTAATGGAAAACCATTTATGATACCATTTGTAATAATCCATCCCAGAATACCATCTAAAATGACACTTTATCTGGTTCTCCCCTAACCCAAAGAGTGTTCACAATATTAATGGGCTGAAAAGAAGCACCTAGGCATTAACAAATAAACATTGGGAACGATTTCACCCTAAATTTATTACAATAATATAGTACAATTAAGAAACATCATTATATATATATATATATTTATTTATTTATATCAACCAATACACACATATCAAGTATAATGAGACACTATGAAAACTTAAAGCACAACATAACCACTAAAACCCTTATCTTAGTGGTCCACAACCACCCACCACGTCCCAAGTCAGCCATCTTTAGTCACCCATGGGAGAACCCCCAAAATATTTTGAGAGCATGAGAACCTGCTATAAGATAATAAAGGTTTCAAAGACCGCAAGGTACAAAGAGGTTGTGAGCTTAAGTGTCTAATAGGATTCTAAAATAATTCTATGCACTTACTCCATAGGAGAGTTCAAATATTCTAAAAGAGGAGTACAAATAAAAGAGTTAGAGTATTAGTTTGAAATAAAGTTTTAAAGATTTAAAATAATTTATTAAACATAGCCTATATTCCATTTTATAATAAAACTAAACATTTTCTTGAAAATATTTGATGTCCATTTCACAAGATAAAGTCATATAATTAATAAAATATTAGAATATGTATCTAATTTTCATAGATGAACAAGAAAAAATAAAATAGATTCATGGTGCATAATAATAATAAATAAAGTATGCAAGGTAACTCCAGTTCGAAATGGTGATAACCAATACTATAATGTATCAAGATAAAGTATTCATATGTCCCGGGTAAAAACTAGAAAATATAATGACTCAACCTCCGAATAGGTAATGAAATTCAACATGACCATGTGTCGGGCATAAATCTAGTATCATTGGTCTAAATCAAACTAGTTCAATGCACATCCACATTCTTGGCCACAAGTCCATAGATTGAACCATTCAAGTTTTATATGGACCCACTAAAAGGGTATGATTCCACTAGTTTAGAATATATCTAGAATATCTCATCTAACTATCTAGGTTCCCATGACTATTCAAAAGAGGCGAATCGAGTAATCAAGTTACTATGATCACAAAAGGATCCTTATCAAACAAAGGAACTGAACCTAATAACACATCTCACTCTCACCCCCAATGAATTCAATGTATGTAATCCTTTTTCACACACCCAACAATGGGAAGTACAAAAATAATGTTACATAAAGGGATTATTACAGGTGAGTATCATCATAAAGTTCCAATTGGGCCGTTAAGAATAAAAAATTCAATTTAAATATTTTTAAAAAAATTTTAACATAAAAACGGGTTACCATACCAGCATCCTTTCATAATTTATTGTTAAAATAAAAAAAAGACATTTAAAACAATCATCAATTCATTAAAAATACTATTAATGAATTTAATATTCAAAATGGTAATAATAATTTCTTCCTTTCTCAATTCATCATAAAAGTTACTAATGGGCCATTTAAAAACCATTTATTTTAATAAATATATAATGAATTTAGTGGAAATATTAAAATGTTATAAGGATTGAATTTATTTATAAATAATGGTTCTACAACCTCTTAAAATGTAAATAAAAAATTTATTTCATTCATTACAAGAAAAAAAATCCTAAACAAGGGTATATTCATTCAAAGGGGTTTCTTGGACATTTAATAAATTCAGGCATTTAAAACTATTATAAAAACATCATATAGCGCATTTAATTTAATTAAAATCTAGTAAGTTCATTTCAATAATAAAAACTCCTGTCGAATCCATCAATTTCAACAAAATACACTTTAAAATATCATTCAAAACAACAACAAAACAGGGAACTTTTACAACTCATAAAAAGGTGATAGATTTCGAGATCCTAGCCATTAAATAAATGACATTTTCAATTCAATGAAAATATGGGCAAAGAATAATTTATGAGGAATTAAATGGGTGAATTTTATAGAACATGTGTTAGAAATTTAGAAACACATATCTATGAATTTATCTTGAAATAATAAATCAAAAAATGAATGAAATAATAGAAACATCAGTTTGGAAATTATGGAATCGAACCAAAACAGTATGAGATGTGTAGCCTTCAATGGAGATCACCAGATCTACAAAAATAGATCAAGAAACCAGAGATAGGATATCCTGACTCTATAATTCCACATCAATCAATATTGATCCAAAAAAATAAATTTTATTTTAACCTTTAGTAATAATAAATCAAGAGAATAATGAAAAACCAATAAATGAATGGAATATCTCTTGGAAATTGAAGATCTATACTTTTTTTGGCACATCGATCCACCAAGAGATGAGGTCTGGAAAGAAACAAATGGCTATAAGGGGGATCACAAAATCTGTAGAATCAATTTAGGTTTGAGTGGATGGAGTTAAGGGATAATTTGGGTGTTTAAAAATTTTAATTGTGACTTTTGTATATTTTATTACCATGTACATGGTTTACAGGGTTAATTTGGATGGTTTGTACTAACCATGCACAAACGATGTTCCCATAACAGAGCCTTTGGAAGTGTTTCATGATTTGGCTATACACATTGTCAAACCATGCACTAACTATGTGACTCCTTTCTATCCAAGGTTCAAACATTCTCAAAGAATGCTAAATCTTTGAACAAACCATGCACAACCCCAAAAAACCAAAAATAAGTATAAAAAACTCAGGAAACAAACCACAAATATAAAAAATCATTGGGTAGTCAAATAATTATGTAAATAAGTCTTTGGAAAAAACATATAACAACATATAACATGATTTTACAAACACCCCACCTTATGAGTTTCTATTATCAAAATTCATGTAGTTTAAATGATAGGAAAAAACTAACACGAGAAGTAATCCCCCTCTCATCTTGTTAGGTGGAAGGTCTATGGTCCCGATGATAGACTCACCTGATGGTTAAAAAATAACACCCTACATCAAGTCCAAAACACTAAGATCATTATATGGAACCAAACAAGAGAAATACATGATAAATATCATAGGTCTCCCCATTATTTAACGATGCACCAAAATGGAATATCATAGGAAAAGTACTTCCCAAAAACCCAAAGGAGAGACGTTAAAAATTATCTAAGGAGAAACATATAAGATCATGCATCCATAATATTGGAAAATAAATAAAAAGGATTTATACCAGGTTAAGTACTCAATTATAACATAGTCATTTTCAAACTGAGCCGCATACCACATGAAGCCCATCAAATTGAACAATGACACTTCATGGTGTCAGTTCTATCAAAAATCCACATCGTCCTAGTTACCATCATACATTATTAAGATCAGTCCAAGTATAACTATAAAGTGATCACATTACTAGGATAGTACAAAACATGTCTCTACAATCTCATGAGGGAGATCTTCCAATACATTATAATTAATCTCTATCCATCATGTCAAAACAAGATGAACCATGGAACAAAAAACAAGATATCAAGTGAATGAAATCATTATTACATCAGCAATCCAAAAATTCTACCAACTATGTCAATAATATATCATGAATAAATATTCCAAAACAAAATATTTCTAAAAAATACAATCCACAAGAAAGAAAACTCCAATAGTTTCCACTGTGATGTTAGAAAGAGAAGTATAAAACAATATTAACCAAACTTTGAGACAAACAGGTGGCATACAGAGGATCCTCCACTACATTAAAAGCATCACTCAAACTCCTATGGGTAGATCCCTATTATCATGAATCATCTAATTCCCCATAGTTAAGGGATGATATTACTAATCAAAATCTTCATTTTTAGTATAACAACATTCAATAACATTGAAGTTTAATCAAATGGACAGACCATTTAAAAACTCTATGAGATATTGAACAAAATTTCTGACAATGAACAGGTACTCCATAGTATATACTCAAAATCGCCTTCTTCATTTCTAAAGGAGACAGGAGTTCCTGAATTTGGAATGTGTAATCTGGCCACACATATTGGTTTCGTACCTCTAAGTCAGAAGAAAATTCCCTTTCAAGATTCTATGGATAAGTGATCAACCATTCCACAAGCATGGATGTTAGCATGTCTAGGTCAATACCTTTTCTAAAATATATTTCCTTAATGAATTCATCAACAACAATACTAGGTATAAATCATATCAGACATGAGAATTTCTTAACATACTTCACAACTAATAGGTCATCTTGAATGAAACTTTGGAACTCAGAAACTTTCTCTTTGTTCACTTCCTCATTACACTACCATTCAATGAAGAAATACTTAAATAATTCCCATGAAAATATTTCCTAATTACTAGAGGTAATCACAAGATCCGAAAAATCATTCCTTGTTCCCTCAAATAAGGAGTGGATAGAACTAACATTTAGAGATTCATATGTTTTGATAGTATCAAAGAACACAACAAATTCATCAAGCCCCAACACTACCTCATGATAACCCCACTAATATTTATAAAAATGTGGAAAAATATCAAGAATTAATGGATGGGATTCAAAGACTAGAAATTATCTTTCTTCAACACTCGATATAGAGTTTGGGTAGAGTCATTGAAAAGGGATTCAACATATGGAAAAAAGAGAGATACTATACCGAGGAATGGACTATATGACAAAAATTTTATATTTCATGAATGAAAAATATTGGATACATTTACAAAAATCATAGTTTATAGGTATAGAATCTCAGGAATCAAATAATAGTCAAATATAGAACAAAATCCTTTAAACAAAGCCTCAACCCACATTATTAAAAAAGTCATTGATTTAATAATACAAAATATTTCACCATTTATTAAAACATTACTATTTCTATAAAAATGATAAATATTTTTATATAGAAATTTTAGTTTAAAAAATAATTTATTGTCACATGTAAATTAATCCATAGATTAAAAATAATTTTTCATATTTTAAAATAAACAAAAGAATTTCTATTTAGATATATTACATACCAATATTTTTTCTTTAAACAGTCTTTTACAAGAACACATAATAGTCGTTAATAATTTGTTTTCAGACCAAACATTTCATAAAAATCACATTTTCTCATTTAAAACATTTCTTAAAGAACATAACAAAACATGTTTTAAGACAAAATTTATATTTTACAATGATTTAAAACTGTCAACAAGGTATTAAATTTGAAACAACCGAACATGATAATGAAACAAACCACATCTATAGTCCACATAACCAACCTCACAAAAGTGATGTCACTTGTAAAAAAACGGATAAGGATTCACGTTTAGAACAATGTTATAATGAATTTTTTTTGTCCAAATGGGATAGTAAACCAAACACTGACTTTACAACTAATCATGGTTGGATTTCTAGATCAACCACATCGATTCCTCACAGTTTACCAATCCATGAAGACACGGTTCCAAGGTGATCATCCTTTTATTATTATTCAAAAATTAATAAGAGATTCCCCAAATAAAAGACTGTCTCATTATTAATTTAAATATAATTTATAATAGGAAAACCAATAACTCAAAATAAAAACTCTAGTCCCAACATCCATAGTAACTCATGTCTCAACATGATGGGGTGGTGATCAACCCCCCACTCACGGACTACCTCTTGAGTCCTAACACATTTTTAATCTCTTTTCTACCATGACTCACCACAAATAAGATAAGGATTTAAAATTCATGTATATCCTTTTAAGGGGAAACCTACACTGATACCATTTGTAATGAACCAGACGAGAATACTATCTAAACAAGTACCCGAGCCGGTTTTCTAGTATCCCAAAGAGCATTCCCGATCTCCATGGGCTACAGAAATACACATAAAAATTCAAAAATTTCTAATGGGAATTATTTCCCCCTCAAAATATTATAATAATAGATTACAATTTGAAAACATCATTATATATAAATATATATTAATAAATAAATTCATATCATATACAAGACGGCACTAATAAAACTGGAAGAGGAACATAACCACTAAATCTAATCTTCTAGTGGTCCACAAACACCCAGCATGTCCCAAGTTGTAAGAACCCAGATCTTTTTTTTATGGTATGTTTTTACTTTTTTTAGAGTTTTTGAGAAAAGAGGAGTTTCTGTAAATTTTTGAAGTACACGCTTTATACTTTGTTGCCGCAGCAGCCCATGTGCTGGCCATGTCATGGCCACACACACGGTCGTGTGGGGTGACGTGGAGGCTGCCTAATGCATAGTATGGAAAGGGAATTTATACGCTATGTACTCTAAAATTATACGCCATGAATTTTATTTTTTTCATTAAACGGACCGGGGTCGCATCTAATGGACATGGGTGTCTTCTTCTTCGGCCGAAAAGTCCCGGAGCACCCATACGACACCGAGACTTATATGAGCCCTCGATCGCGCATTTTTTCTCCGAATTGACCATCGTATATTGCGCTGGAATCACATCATTAAGCTCTTCCTTCTTCTAGAGAATCAGTTTCCAATTCCTTCTCTTTTCCATGTTATCATGGGTTGATTGTTTTATGCGTTTTTCTGGATCTATGACATTCTAAAGAGATTCAAGCTTCTAGGTTAATGTATATTGATCTCCTAACACCTAGTTAGGTGGTTTGTGCCTTTCTATATATTGTCTTTTAGTATTATGTGCAAATTCCACCAATACCCTTAAACAGGGTATTGCATGTTTATTGTTTTACCCCTTTTATTTGATTATTTTATTTTTATGCCTGAGTAGAGATTATTGTTTGTCAACGGGGTAATTTGTTGTGATTTGGATGTATTTCCCAAGCCTTTTTTTCTTGCTTTTGACCATTGGGTCTAGTTTTCCTATTTGGATGCTATTACCTTTTCCATGCCTAGTATTTTAGGATGGAGTGACATTTGTTTTGAGATGCTGTTATGCTGTAGACTACTATCCAAGTTGTTCTTGAGGTTTACTTTGGCCATTACGTGATGCTATGATTTCTTGACCTACACAGGGCCGTGAGATCTTGGTGTATAGACGATAGGGAGAATTAACGTTTAGGGCTTCTCCAAAGTGCCTTTATATTTACGATGAGAGACCTTAGGAAGAATTGACATTGAGTGCTTCCCCAAATGGTCTATAGTTGCTCGATGTGGGACACATGGGTAATTGATGTTGAGTTCATCCCCAGGGCAACTGTAGTATGATATAAGACTATAGGGGGAATTGACAGTGAGTGCTTTTTCAGAGAGTTTACACTTTAGCAGAACCAGAGGGGTGAGAATTCATGTGCCGCCCAGAGGGTTGCATGTACTTGATTGGTAGGACCAGAGGGGATAGGTTGTGAGTACATCCTAGAGGGTTACTTATTGTGTTATTTGTTTTGTTGTTGCATGCTGTATTGTGTTTTGAATGCTTAAACTATGGATTGTTTACTGCATAGATCTTCCTTGTTTATTGCATTATGTACTTTTACCTTCCTTATACACATTGACTGTCAGGAACAAATCTTCCAGTGGTTTCCTATTGGGATTTAGTCCCACACCCTGTTTGGGCTGTTCTTTTGGGCCCAAATAGATTATATTGCTGCAGGTATAGACAAGGTCATGCACCCTTCGACTTCAGGTACATGATTTCATTGGAACTAGAGAGCATGGGACCAGGCCAGGGCTTGCGATGCCGAGGAGTTTCTCATCTATTTTCCTTTTGTACTTAGGTTTATTATTGTATTCAGTTTTGTGACTTGTTTGGCTGATTTCCTAGAAATATATTTATCATGCATCATTTATATAGATTTATGCTCTAGTTGATTCTTTATCAGTCTTACGCTGATTACTGCTGTTGGATATTTAATATTTCCACTATTGTGTGTTGTTTAATTTCATTGTGTAATCTTACAATGAGGGAATCGTTTCCCCACTATCACATCCAATACCCTCACTGCTAGTCGGCATCTTCTGGATTTTAGGAAAATGTGGCTGAGGCCATGTAACCAACCGGGTACGGGGCGCCTCTGGGTTGCATTTGGAGCCGGGATGTTACAAAGTTTTATCAAAGGGGCATGTTCTTTTATATTGAATTACTATTTGGAGCCTATAGTTAGGGATAATATAGAATAGGTACTTGGTAATAAGCTATTTTCATGAGTAGCTAACCCATGTATGGGGAAATTACAACCTACCTCGTTATTGTAATTTTTTGGTTTTTCAAATTTACGGTTGATTTAATTTTCACTATAGGGTGATTCACATGATTTTTTAGATTACCGTTGATGTTATTGAGGTTCTATTTATGTCACAACCTGATGAGATGAGGGTATTCCATCTCATGCATCATATAGAAAATTTCTAGAAATCAGATTTCATGCATTTTTTCCATTCCATCTAGGGGACATTATCAATTGCATGTTGTTGTGATAGATATTTTGTAGAATATGAATGCAGTTGTGATAGATGCCATGATAAATAATATATGATTCTTGGTTGACAATTGGTTGTGTAAGGTTTTGTTTGAATGAACACCAAAATTTGGTTATTGATGTGTTATGGGCCCTCATGGGATGGAATTTGGTAGATCATTGACTTGTTTACCTTGTTTATAACTTCTTTGAGATTCCAAATAATGATTCGTGGGGAGTATGGGCCCCCACGGATTAGAATTTTGCACTTTTAGTTCTTATGTTAGGGTTTATGGGTTCCAGAGTAGTTTATGAGGATTACTGTCCAGAAAAGTGTAGAATACACCCCATGTAATTTTAAGTACATGCCATGTGTTCTTCTGTTCAGGAATAAACATGTTTTCTTATGTACATGTCGTGTACTTTATGTACACACCGTGTGATCTCTAACCATGTCATAGGCCTTGTGGGAAGAGACATGGGATGAGAAATGTCTTGCAGAAACAGGCTATGTCGGCATTGAACACGCCATGTAGTATAATCTTAGGAACCTATCCATGTAGCTAACAACACGGGTCAGTGGAGTCTCTTCTTATACATGTCGTGTCCCCCTTGAACACTTCGTGTAGTCTGACCCAAGTACCTGTCCGTGTCACGAACAACACGGGTCAGTGTTATACTTTCATGTTCATGTCGTGTCTGTTAGGAACACGCCGTGTAGTTTTAACCATGTATCTGACCATGCAACATAAAACACGGGCTTGGTGAAGCTTTTCTAGTACATGTCATGTCTACATTGAACACGCTGTGTAGTCTTCTCTTATGAGATACATGGGGATTAACCGTGTAGAAGTACCCGGGTAGGGGAAGAGGATTCAAGTACAGACCGTGTGTTTGGGGTGTTACAAGACCAGTTTTGGAAAAGGAACATGCCCAGGTGAATGACTTCTAGGAACACGCCGTGTAGTTAGTGTACACGCCATGCAGTCATGTTTTGTAAAACATGAATGTTTTATTCTTCTTGTTCACTTCTAACACTCACTGTTTTCAGTCCATGATAATTCTAATCTAATGTGTGCGCTTGACCGTGAAGAGTCATGCCACCGAGATGTCCTCTGGTTATACGCTAGTTTCTAGGAGGGGATCAGACACCAGATATGGCTAATCAAGGACCACCTACAGATCCTCCAGTTGTGCCAGTCTTGGCACAATTAGCAATACCTATTACTAGTGATGATGCACAGTTCAGGGAAGGCCTCATGAGAATGATGCAGACTTTTCTGGGAGCACTGTCTCCGACCCCATCAATGGATGATTTGATGCGGGTCTTCCAGTAGCATCATCTTACCACCTTCTTAGGGGAAGGAGGACCTTAGGCTGCAGAGTCATGGATCGAAGACATGCGGTTGATCTTTGAGCATCTAGAGATGCCTTCAGAGAGAAGTCTCAAGCTCGCTACCTATATGCTACGAGATTATGCCATGATATGGTGGGATGTGATCTCACAGGCGGGTCATCAGCAGGTTATGTCTTAGGAGGTGTTCCAGCACATCTTCTATTACTACTTTTATTAGGAGACCCTGAGGGCCATCCGAGCCCAGAATTTTATGAGCCTTAAGTAGGGTACCCTATCGGCTATGGAGTATTAATCTCATTTCACCAAGAAGAAGAATTTTACACCCTTCCTAGAAGAATATGGGTTATTACCGACAAGGAAGTTCAAGGATGGTATCAGACATGACATCCACTCTCAGGTGAACATCTTTAGGTTGACATCCATCGCTTCCATCGTCAACCGGGCACTTATCACAGAGCGAAATCTAAGGGAATTTGAGGACGTGAGCCAGGGTGGCTTGACATCCAATGTTAGTGCTCTTCCAATTGATAGCCGAAAGTGCCGCAGGGATACTACATGGGGAGATCCGAGTAGGAGGGATGCATCTTTTGGGAGCTAGGTGTTGTGATACCATTGCGGGAGAAGCGATCATACGAGGCCACAGTGCCAGAGAGACCTAGTGGAGTGCTGATCTTGCGGCAATTTGGGACACCTTCAGCGTTTCTGTCAGATCTATTCACCAGCAGCTGGTGACAGAGGTTAATCTATGACTAATAATATAGGAGAAGATCCTTCAATTTCTCAGAAGTCTGGGAACTAGATTTCTTCCTACCATTCAGGACGAGATGGAGGTCGCAGCCATGGTAGTCAGTCACTATGCCACCAAAGACAACAAGGTGGATCAGCTCAGAGTAGTCAGGAAGGGTCCCAGGGCTGTGGAGCTACGGAGAGACAGAGCTGGAAAGACTTTTTCAGTGGAGTAGAACCATCCAGAGCACAATCCCGACCCCTCTATGGTTCGAGGTACGATGCTAGTTTCCTTGGTTTTATCTTTATCTCTTTTTGATACTGGTGCTATGCATATCTTTATATCTGTCTTTCTTGTGAAGATATTTGGGCTCTGTATTTTTCTTCTGCCGATGATATGACACTAGACACTCCGTTGGGTACATGGACATCAGGTGTACGTTAGTTCAAGGAGTTCCCTTTTGTGGTTGGTGGGTGTCACTTTCTTTGGTATCATTATGTTCTAGAGACGATAGGCTATGATGTCATTCTCGGAATGGACTATCTACTTCCCTTCCTGGAAGTCATCGACCGTTATCGCCTCAGGGTGAATTTCATATCACCAAAGGGTGGATCCTTTTTTCATAAGGGCGAGTGGGATGTCCAGGCGAGCATAGTGGGTCCATATCATCATGGTCTGGGAGGAGTTACAACCCAAATTTCTAGTCATTATCTTGATGACCAGGGGACTTCTCAGTTAGAAATTCCTCTAATGGGTGATCGTTTCATAGATATCTTTACAGAGGACTTTTTAGGATTCCCTCTAGAGCGTGATGTAGACTTTTATGTTGAGCTTGTTCCAGGGGTGGAACCATTGTCCATTCCTCTTTATAGGATGTATACATTAGAGTTTCAGGAGATCATTAAACAGTTGGAGGGGTTACAGGACAAGGGGTTCATCTGACCCAGTAATTCACCTTGGGGTTCACCTGTCCTGTTTGTCAAGAAGGAAGACGGTAACCTTAGGCTTTGTGTGGATTATCAGAAGCATAACCAGTTGATGTTCAAGAACCGATATCCCTTACCTAGGATTGATGATCTCTTTCATCATCTCTAAGGAGCTCAGGTGTTCTCGAAGATTGATTTGAGGTATGGATACCATCAGTTGTCTATTAGACCATATGATATACATCTCACGACCTTTAAGTGTAGGTATGGTCTATAAAAGTATATGGTTATGCCGTTTGGTCTCACAAACATGCCTGCGGTTTTCATGGCACTGATGAACCGAGTGTTCCATCCATACATGGATTCCTTCGTGGTTGTTTTCATGGATGATATCTTGGTGCACTCTCAAACTCGACATGACCATGATACCCATCTTGAGATCATTTAGAGTACACTGAGGGAGCATCAGTTATATGATAATCTCTCAAAATTCCACTTTTATATGGATCAGATTCACTTATTGGGTCATGTAATCTTAGAGGCAAGAGTATCAATAGACCTAGAGAAAGTGAGAGTTGTAGTTTCCTAGGAGTAGCCGAAGAACTTATTTGAGGTGTATAGTTTTCTAGGTCTGGTTGGATACTACAGACGTTTCATACTTGACTTGTCACGCTTAGTAGCACCGCTGACGGGTCTGACTAAGAAGGGTGCAATGTTTTTGTGGTTAGATTCTTCTGAGTCAGCCATTCAAGAGTTGAAGGGGAGGTTGACGTCAGCACCAATACAAGTACTATTTGAGCCAGAAAAGAGCTATTCTGTTTACTTTGATGCATCAGGTATCGGACTGTGAACTGTGCTTATGCATGGATATGGAGTCATTGCGTATGGGTCTCAGCAGTTGAGGCCACATGAGAGGAATTACCTGACGCATGATCTGGAGTTGGTAGTTGTTGTTCATTCCATATGCTGTTGGAGAAATTATCTTCTAGGATAGCATGTTTTTGTTTTCATTGACCACAAGAGTCTCAAGTATATATTCAGTCAATGTGATATGAATTTGAGACTGCGAAGGTGGGATTGGTACCTTAAGTCTTTTGAAATTGAGCTTGACTACACACTGGGGAAAGGCAATGCAATGGCTGATGCGTTGAGCAGGAGAACTCGGATACAGGCAGTTCAATAGGCCAGTAGTGAGTGGCAGCTTATGGCTATGTTCTCTGAGATGCATTTTGAGGTCCATGACAGAAAGGGGTAGACCTTTCTTTCTTCTGTAACTGTTAGGTCTTCACTTCATGATTGACTACGAATGAGGCACCTATCAGATTCTAAAGGCCTAGTTCTAAGAAAGAGTATGTAAAAAGAGGACCCTATTCCTAGGTGGACCATAGGATAGGATGGGATCCTGTGATTCTAGGGATGCATATGGGTGCCCATAGATATACACGAGAAGCTTATGCAGGACTTTCATTCCTCTGTTTGGGAAGTTCATCCTAGTGTCACCAAGATTTATCGTGATCTACACCATCAATAATGGTGTCTAGGTATGAAGAGGGACATAGCTGGTTTCACCATGAGGTGTTCCACTTGTCAGTAGTTGAAGGCCGAGCATCAGCAACCAGTAGGGCTTTTACAATAGTTACACATTCCCGAGTGGAAGTGGAATGATGTCGCGATGCACTTCTTGACTGGTTTGCTGAGGTCTGCTCGAGGGAATAACGCAGTTTGGGATGTCATCGATAGGCTCACGAAGGTTTCTCACTTCTTTCCGATCAAAGAGACCTTCAGTGTTGATGAGCTGGGGCGGTTGTACATCCGGGAGATTGTATGTCTGCATGGTGTTCCACACTCCATTGTTTCAGACAGGGCTTCTCATTTTACTTCTCGGGTCTGGAAAGGGCTTCAGAAGGCTTTGGGCTCACATGTACTTTTGATTACAGCTTACCTTCCCCAGACAGATGGCCAGTCCAAGCATACAATTCAGGTTCTTGAGGATATGATTTGAGAATGAATTCTGTATTTTGGAGGTTCATGGGAGAATAATATACCTCTTATGGAGTTTTCCTACAATAATAGTTTTCAAGAAACTATTCAGATGACACCTTATGAGGCTTTGTACGGTAGGCCATTCTTATCATCTTAAAGTTGGATGGAGGTAGGAAGGGAAGCTTTGTTGGGACCTCGTCTTGTTCATAATACCACAGAGAAGATAGAGTTGATTCGGAAAAGGATGGCTACTGGATAGTCTCGTCAGAAGACATATGCCTATCAGCGGAGACGACCTCTGGTGTTCGAGGTCAGGGATCTAGTTTTACTACATGTCACACTAAAAATGGGACCCAACAAGATTAGCAGACAGGGTAAGCTTTCACCGAGGTACGTTGGGTAATTTTATGTATTGGGGAGAGTTGGGCCGGTTGCATATCGGTTGCTGTTACCTCAGAGGTTTTGGGATATGCACAACGTCTTCCACATTACTCAGCTCTGGCGTTACTTTTTATAAACATCTCATTATTTGAAACCTGAGGAATTCGAGTTGGAGTTGGATTCAACTTTCAAGGAGCATTATATTCAGATTGTTGATCCCAGTACGCAGGTTCCCTATGGCTGGTATGTTCCTCTGGTATAGGTTATATGGCAGTATAGGCAAGTATAGGAAGAGACTTAGGAGAGGGTGGCCGATGTATGATCACAGTTGCCGAAGTTGTTCGGGGTTTCTTCTTCTATTCCATGCTTGGGAAATTTGGGGACAAATTTCTTTAAGGGGGGAAGTTTGTAAGAACCTATATCTTTTTTTCAATTATTTTTTTCATTTTTCTGGAGTTTTTCAGAAAATAGGATTTTATGAAAATTTTTGAAGTACACACCATGTACTTTATGGGTACACACCATGTACTTCGTTTCTGAAGGAGGCCATGTTCTGGTCGTGTCATGACCACACACACGGTCGTGTGGGGTGACATGGAGGCCACCTAAAGTGGAGTACGAAATTGGCATATACACGCCATATACATTAAAAGTACACACTGTGTATTTTATTTTTTTCATTCAATGGACTGAGGTTGTATCTAATAGACATGGGTGTCTTATTCTTCGGCCGAAACGTCTCATATCTCCCATACAGTGCCGATACATACCTGATCCCCTGATCACGCATACATTCTCCTAATTGACTGTCATCAATTGCATTGGAGTCACAACGGTAATCTCTTCCTTCTTCTAGAGAATCATTTTCCAATTACTCATCTTTTCAATGTTATCATGGGTTGAAAATTTTATGAGTGTTTGTAGATCTATGACGTTCTATGAAGATTCACGATTCGAGGATCAAGTATATTGATATTCTAACCCCATGGTAGGTGGTTTGTGCCTTCTGTAGAAATTATTTGAGTATTATGTGTAAATTCCACCAATACCCTTGAATGGGGTATTGCGTGTTTACTGTTTTCCCCAATTGTTTTCCTCACTTTCTTGTATACCTAAGTAGATGTTATTGTTTGTGAATAGAGTAATTAGTTGTGCTTTGGATGTGTTTCCCATGCATGTTTTTCTTTATTTTGACCATTGGGTCTAGTTTTCCTATTTGGATGTCGTTTCCTTTTCCATGCATAGTTTTGCAGGATGGAGGGACTTTTGTTCTTACATTCTTTTATGTTGTAGACAGCTATCCAAGTTGTTCGTGAGTTTTACATTGGCCATTACACGATGATATGATTTCTTGACTTACACAGGGCCGTGAAAATATGGTGTATAGACCATAAGGAAATTTGACGTTGAGGGCTTCTCCAGAGTGTCTTTATAATTTGGATGCGAGACCGCAGGGGGAATTGACATTGAGTGCTTCCCCAGAGTGTCTGTACTTCCTCAACATGGGCCACAGGGGGAAATGATGTTGAGTTCTTCCCCAGAGTTCCTTTAGTACAATACGAGACTATTGGGGGAATTGAGAGTGAGTTCTTTATCAGAGATTCTATACATTAGTGGAACCAGAGGGGTGAGATTGCATCTGCCGCCAAGAGGGTTGCATGTAATTGGTATTTCAGACCAGAGGAGATAGGCTGTGAGTACATCCTAGAGTGTTACCTATTGTGTTATCTGTTTTGTTGTTGCATGCTATGGGGTGTTTTGAATGCATAAATTGTGGATTATTTACTGCTTAGTGTTTCCTTGTTTACTACTTTCTGTACTTTTACCTGCCATATACTCACTGACTATTAGGCACAGATCATCGGGGGGTTCCCTATTAGGATTTAGTCTCATACCCTGTTTGGGCCATGATTTTGGGCCCAAACAGATTATATTGTTGCGGGTATTGACAAGGGAAAGTTCCCTTCGACTTGTGGTTCATGATTGCATTAGAGCTGGAGAGAATGGGACCAAGCTGAGGCTTGTGATGTTGAGGATTTTCTCATCTATTTTCCTTTTCTACTTAGGTTTAGTAATGTATTCATCATTGTGACTTGTTTGGTTGCTTTCTTAGAAATATATATCATGCATCATTTATATATATTTAAGCTCCATTTGTTTCTTTATCAGTCTTATAATGTATACTGATGTTGGATATTTACTGCTTCCGCTATTGTGTGTTGTTTACTTCCGCTCTGTACTCTTCCAATGAGGGAATAATTTCCACACTATCACACCCAAGGCCCTTGCTGCTAGTCGGTAGCCTTTGGAATTTGGGGAAATGTGCTTGAGGCCATGTGACCAACCAGTTATGGGGAACCTCTGGGTGGATTCTAGAACCGGAAAGTTACACAAGTCACCCATCCATGGTCACCGAAGAAAAAAACCCTATTGAAAGGTGATAGGAAGAACTCCTACTATAAGATAATAATGGTTGAAAACATAAAACTGTTCAAAAAGTGTGTGAGATTAAGATACAAATAGGATTATACCAATTATTTTATGTTGATACATCATATGATAATTCAAATATGATAAATGAGAATTATAAATAGGAGAGTAAGAGTATTAGTTTAAAATAGCATTTTATATAATTAAAAATCATTATTTAAACTAAATCTGTAAACCATGCCATTTTTCCAAAAAACCAGACATTTTCTGGAAATTCATTGAAAAATATTTGACAATCTAAAGTCATTTAATCAAGATAATATTATAACATGAACATATTTTTTAAATAATAAAAAAAATCAGTATAATATAGTCAAGGATCATAATAATAACCAATGAATAAATTAAGTAAAATCTAGTTCCAAATGGTGATAACCAATGCCATCATGTATCAGGATCAAGTATACAGATAACATGGGTACAACATAGGTATGACAGTGAGTCCACCATAGAATAGATAATAAAATAAAACATGACCAACATCCACACTTACATCTAGTCTTACAGATCTAAAGCAATCTATTTCCATGCACACCCAGATTCATGGTTTTATGTTCAATGCATGAACCCTTAATGTTCTCAATGGATGCACTAGAAGGGTGTGAGTCTTCTAGTGAATCACATATCTAGATCATCTCATCTATCTATCTAGGTTCTTATGTCTTGTAAAAATAGTAATGTGAGATTACTGATTAACCAGGATCATATAGGGATCCTTATCGAACATGGTCACTTTCCCTAATAACACATATCACTCCCACCACCAATTCCCTCAATGTAAATAATCCCTTCCCCCAGAACCATAACTGGTAATTTTAAAATTAATGTTACATGAAGGGATCATTAAAATATAGGATTCTCACAATGTTCCACCTAGACCATCAAGAATAATAAATTAAATTAAAATCTATTTTAAATAATTTTGAAATTAAAAATTGTAACTATACTAACATTCTATGACAATTTATAATTATAATGAGAAATTTTCAATTGAATGACAATAATCAATTAATTTAAAATACTTTTAAACAATTAAATATTCAAAAGGTTAATAATATTCATTTACTTTCACAATGCATCTTAAAATCATCAAATGATACATTCGAATAATCATTTATTTTAAAGATTCCTAGAATAATTTAATGGATGAATAATAATTTTAAAAGGGTTGAATGAATTTCATAAACATCGGTCTAGGAAATCATTCTAGGAGAATAAATCAATTATTTTAAAAAAACCAAGAGCAAAAAATTATAATACAAGGGTAAAATAATTTAAACGGGGTCTGTGGTCATTTAATAAATTCAACCGTTTAATAATATATCAAAAACAACAAATAGATTAATTAATTTAATTCAAATATTATAAGTTAATTTTATATATGAAATCTTCATCCAAACCCTTCAATTTCACAAAAAATCTATTTAAAATCTATTTATAAATAAATCCCAACAAACGTGCATTTAAAACATTCATTAAAAATTGATATATTTCAAGATCAAATCTATTCAATTAATTCCATGTTCAATTCAATGAGAAGTTGGTCAGAGAAGAATTTACGAGGAATTAAATGAAAAAATTTCATAGAACATGTGTTAGAAATTAAGAATCATGTATCTATGAATGTATCCTGAAATAATTAATCACTAAATGAAATGAAATCATAGAAACAACTACTTAGAAATTAGGGAATCCAACCAAAGAAATATGAGATATGCTACCTTCAATGATTATCATTGGATATAAGAAAATAGATCATGATAGAATAAATATGATATCCTAAATCTACTATTCTATATAAATCAATCAAGATCCAAAAAAATAAAGGCCCTCATAACCTTTATGAATAAAGAATCCTGAGAATAAGGGAGATCTAAGAAGAGAAGAAAAGAACTCATCAAAAGAGAAGATATTTACTTCTTATGGTGCTTCAATCCACCATGAGATGAGGTTTGGTGAGAAAAATGGATCTAAGGGGCTCCCAAAATCTAGATAATAGATTTAGGTTCGAGTGGGGGGAGTTTACGGTTAATTTGTGGGGGGGGGGGGTCAAGATTTTAATTAATAATTTCATAAAATTAATTATCACATGAATGATTTTATAGGCCATGTTGGATGGTTAGTACTAACCATGAGAAAACCATGCACCCAGAACGAGATTCTGAAAGTTTTGTAGGGTTTGGAATCATCGTTTTTCAAACTATGAACCAACTCTGTGACCCCCAAATATACATGCCACACACTTTTTCAAACCATCCTTTAACCGTGCACAAATCGTGGACAGGCTGAGAAACCCTCAAAGATGTCTGAAAAAAAATTCAAGAAACAACCCATGAAGATACACAATCATTGGTAATCAAATAATTTGGTTAAAAAATATTATACAAAAGTAAGAAGATGTTATATCCTATAATATTTTTTCTATTATGGTTGTTGAAAAAAGTTGGTATTTATGTTATTCTATATCTTTATAAATTGAGATATTTTCTATGTTTCATTGTTAAGGGTGATCTATGTAATTATTAATGTGATGTTTTATTTTATATTAATTAGGGATAATATCAATTTAGTGAAAAATGAAATTTCCAAATGAAATTGTAAAATTTACACAGTATTCAATGAATGAATTTTTACTATCTATATTCATTGTAAAATGATATTGAAGACATTATTATTGATGGTTACATATCTATTTTATATAATTTTAAAGTGGATGTTTTAATTTATTCAGAAATTGATTAGAATCCTTGAAGTTCAAAATTGTCCCCACATCTATAGAGGGTGTATATAAAAACTACGGTAATGTAGGTTAATAAATTAATCCTGGGCAAACTATAAAAAATAAAATATGGTACTATCAATGTAGAAATAGAAAAAACTTTATATTATGAAATTATTTTTTGATGATATTTATATATTTGAATATAAATATGTGAACTATTAAGTTGTTGGGGTAATGATGTGGATAACACCATTAGTGGATTTTGTGGAAATACTAAAGATTCAATGGGGATCATGTTGAAGAATCATATTTTTTCAAACTGATATTATTCTAATGATTCAATATTAGAGGCTCATGATTTTGACATAATTATATTGGATAATAAGAAAAATATATTTTCTCATTTGAGATGAGAATAGAATTTACCCCAACAAAATATATCATATAAAAATAAAGTGTCTTTCATATATCGGAAGAATGAAATGACATCAAGGTAAATTGTAGAATAATATAATGATGATATTGGATGTTTAAATTCAGATGAAGATATTCATGATATAATCGAGAAGATCAATTCACTCATCAGAAATGGTGTTTTATGGAGAAATAGTAAATTTCATGTATTGGTACCATTTATATATTCTATCAATGTTGTTGTTTGATAATTAAACAGTGGGTTTTCAAAGATAAAATATGATAATTTTATGATTAAGATCATTCTAGACATTATTCATTAAGGATTACATCCATGAAATATTAGAGTGGTATTTTTTCAATTATTTCATTAAATATGTATTATTTTATAAAATTATGTTAATATATATTAATAAGGATGAAACATCATTTTATTCTAGTAATATAGGTTATTTTCACAATTGATAGAGGTAAGAATTTATATTTATTAATAGTGGATTCTATGGAGTCATGTAATTATGATTACTCAAGGAAATAAGTAGATTTTTCCATAAAAAGTGATAAAATGTTACCTGAATCTCAAATATAGTTTAAATTTAAGAATAAAATTATAAATAGTAACTATATTTTTTTCATTTTTTGGATATAAACAAAATATTAAAAAAATGAATCAAAAAGGGTTGAATTGAAAAAGGATGGATTCTGATATAATAGAAGATATGTTCTCCTATATTAAGATGATATTATAGAATTGTCCACCAAATTTGGAAATAAATATTTATTTATAATGAAAATGTGAATTTCCTAAGTGAAAAATATGAATCACACATTGTGGAAATGCTGGAGAAAGAATCATTTATAAAAAATTAATGATAATAATTTTTCTCGTTAAATATATTCTATGGATGATTAATCAAATATTGAAATGTGTTTGTCTGATTATGTGATACATGTTGATAGTTATAATTTATAAGGATATTGATCAATTATTTATAAAGAACATTTAACAATAAAATAAATGTTTAGAGAAAAATAAAATGTCATAAATGTGATGTGTATGAAACAATAGTCGAAAATATAGAGTATTATTTAAAAAATAATAATATCATTTAATGAATATATTCTTATAATAGTTAAATGTGAAAATTATGAACAAATAAGGAACATAATTTTTAGAGTAAAATGATTCTATATTTTTTCATACATATGTCATGATAGATTTCAATAAGTTTAATTTCAAATATTTATTGATGTTGGATTGTCTGGCAGTTTAGAAAGAGTCACCCCATATATATTTACTATTGGTTATGTGGAGGATATAATAAATATGTAAAAATGCTGCTACATAAAAGGAAGAATCTTTTAGTATATAAATATTTATTTTAGAAATCCACTTATGGGGAAATATTCCTTACAAAAAATACAATATACTGTTATTCATCAATAATTGTTAAAGTTGGTGATATATTTTAATGATTTCAATGAAATGTGTATGATAAGTGATCATTAATTTCATATCCAAAAACAATTTATAATAATAAAACAAGTTATATTGTTGTAAAAAATGAGATAATATTATTTTAGAACTGATATAAGAGAGGGAAAATAGTGAATATGTTTAAGAATCATATGAAGAAAATTATTATGTTTTAGAATACATTACAATTTGTAAACTCCAAATATAGTGAGAAAATATATATATTAAATAATAAAGATGAAATAGATATATTAATATTATGTTATTATAGAAAATATAGAATATAATGTTTCATAATTTTCATGAAAATGATGTCCTATTTTGAAAAATATGTTTATGTGAAGGAATAAAATAAAATAATTTCATTGGATAGTCGTATTATTAATCCGAAGGGTTAGAAAATTTATTCCTATGAAAAAGTGGATTTGAAGACATGAATTTATAAGAAATGTAGTTTTTAGTATGTGGAGATGTTGAATAATGTGACATGGAAGTTAAATATAAAATTTCATCTGTCACTAATCAAAGGATATTATATGGTTAAATCCCCAATATCTCTAATTTTATTTTGATATTTATTATTATAGGGTAGAAATAAAATATAAATACAATCTTCAAAATATGTTATTGAATTAAATAAATGGTAGAAAAATAGTGGGTAAAAATTCCATAAATATATGTCTAAAAAATATAAATTTGATATCTTAATTATGAGGTGTATATATTTAGAATGAATTTTTAAATTGGGTAAGCTATTTAGTAAGCATGGTTGCATGTATTGTGACCTATTTTAAATGGTTTACTGATAATGTCAGTTAAATTTTTTTATTTGAAGATCATTGAATGTTTTTTTAAACTGAATGAAGAATAATTTTGAGATATCAAATTCAGTTATTATCATGAGAAATAATGTAGTAGTTTAAAGTCACTATAATTACCACATGATATTATTAATCAATTTTTGTTCCTCCAAAATCATTTTATCCCACATAGGATTATACATATTTATTGATGAATTAGTTTTAGATATCAACATAATATATATGGATATTATAATTGAATGAATATATTATAGATGGAATTATTATAAGAGGTAGGTGAATTGTAGTTTTAAAAACACCAGTTTAGAAGAGTTTACACAAAAATAATTCACAAACCACTATAATTAAAAAGAAAATATTCAAAAGTCCCTCAGTCCAATTTTCAATTATCTTAATTTGAGCAATTTCCATATATTAGAGTAAAACAGATATTATCAGATTATTATTATGATATATATGACTATATTAGTTAAAATAAACATAATAAAATAATATTCCCTTAAATCAAATGAAACATGATTAAATAAAATCATGATAATTATAATTACAATATCTTATTTAATTTTTTTTAAAAATCATATTCGTAGAATATCTGATTAATACATTAAATTTTTACCATATTTAGATATATAAAAAAAAAATATAAAAATATGTATAGTGGAATAAATTACATTTAACAAGCAGTTAATACAATAAAAACAATATAAAAATTGATTATATCAAATTTAAAAAGAATATATCTCTTTTAGAATTATGAATAAGGTATATACAAGACATTACTAAAGGCAACCTTTTTTATACTTACAAGAAGGTTTATTTTTACATAAAAATGAAATCCCTTTATAAAAATACCTTCTTGGATCTGTTTACCTATTCCTGATAGCCCTCAGTCAAATGGATCATCTTTATCTTGATATTTCCACATGTCCTCAATGAGAATATCGTCATCACCCTCTTATTATCCTTGTAATCAGTTGATCATAATCTCAAATTGGATGCATGATTAAAATGAAAACGAATTCTTATGATCACAACCAGAAAAGTTCCTTTAAGAATAAAATATTCTAAAATAATTAAAAAGACTAGGAACAATGCATTCATGATTTTAAATCAATAGATATCTCCCACAAATGAGAATCTACAAATGGGTTTTATCAATATAGAATTACCAACTCCAAAATATTTGAATGACCAGGTATTTATATGTGATCACATTACGGTCATATTGATCAACTAACATTCCAATTTTCTCTTTGTATTTTACAAGGACATGAACAAATATAATTTTACAACACATACCATTCAAGAATAATATAATGTCTAATGAAATATTGGATTACACCATCATAGTATAAAAGATATATCATTAAAATATTAGTTACTTTTCTTGTATTTAGAATTTATATATTGTTAGTCTTATGTACTTTTATACATTTTTCATTATGATAATCTCTATAAATTTGAATATTATGTTCATCCGTTATAATATAAATTCAATTCTGGGTACTTTTTCTATTATAAAAACACAAGATAAATGGGATTTAATTTGATCTGATAAAGGTGAATATGATTGTTATCGGCTCCATACTCATTACAATAATTTTATCGAATAATGGTAATCTATATTAATGGATTAATTACAACTAATTCATGGTATGGTAAAATTATATGTTTTATTCCAAAACATTCTAAAAACACATTGGATATATAAGGTTTGAAAACATGTATTTGGTAAAGAGTTTGTGATTTACTAAACAAACAGAATAAAATATTTATATGTAAAACTATTGACTCAGCAATGTACCCTTTTTAATAATCACATAACAAAAAACTATAATAGAAAATTAGTTTGAAAAAATTATAGTCCGTTTTCTTTTAGGTACTTCATATTTTGCATTAAACATAAATTATTTATGCCCCATGAGTTTTATAAAACATCTTATTACAATGATGAATATGACTAATTCTATATTAGCAAAAAAACTCAACCAATGGAATGTATTCTCTCCCTTTGTTAAAATAAATAAGAAAATTTATCTAAATGTGAATATTTCCTCAAAATATGATTATTTATTCCCCTTCCAGATTTTATTGAAGAATGGGAAGTGTCTTGGGATTAATGAAAAGGGTTGTAGATACAAATATTTGAAACTAAATAATTAATTACTCAATCATCCACCAAAAATGAAATAATATTTGACTAACATTTAATTGGAAAACATTAAAACATTTTGCAATGAGATGAAAATGATTTTCACTGATATATATGTATATAATATAAATATACATCAAGGTTCAATGGAAAAATATTTTAATATTTATTAATTAATTGTTTCATAATGTTTTTCATCTTTTTGATCACTCTCATGTATTCCTCAAACATTTATAAAACATAATCTTGGGAATGAATTTTCTTCGATAAATCATCATTATGGTTCTTTAGAATGATGATATATTTTTTTTAATTGATGAGTATAGAAATTAATAAATCAATATATTCCATCTTTCCATCAAAATGGTTCAGTTCCTAAGACCAGATTTTAGCTGTATTCTTAAATTGTTCCATGAATTTTACTAAGCCTTAAATAAAATTTTTGAACTCATTGAATGATTATGTGGATAAAATCATATATTTTTTCAAATCATTAATAAATTATTTATGAACCTTTCCATTGACATCAATATTTTTAGTCAATTTAACCAATTTATTACATTTAATCTTATGAGCATGAGAATATTATTGAAGAAATTTAAGATCAACCTCATTCTGAGTCACTCTATCTATAAAAACATTTATTGAATCTTATTTTTGAATTTGATTTTTATGAATAAAAAAATTAGCTTATAATATTTGTAAATATGGGATAATTAATTTAATTAATTATAATTTTTGAACACTTTAATCAAATAATTTATCTGTAATCATATTCATTTAATCTGATACGTCAATTTTTGGTATTTGAGAAATGATGGTACAGAGTTTCACTACTTTAACATTTTCGTTTTCATTATTCATTGAAATTTAATTTTTAATAGTTTCACTAACATTACTACCATCAGATACTTCAATGTTATCACTATCATGAAAAATTTTAAGGGATTTAACTCAATCATCATCTATTTTTGAATTATTGTCTTTTCCATCCTTGTTATATGCATATTTATCATTATTCTTAGATAGGGATTTTATCATCACAAGAATTTAGGATTTTTCATTCTGATCAATAATAGAGGGTAAATATGATGATAAAGCATGTAATATTATACAATAAAATTTATCAGATTTATCATCTTCATGTTCATAATTATCGTATTATTATTTATTATATTTATTTACATTTACATCATATTCTTATTATTCACCATCATTAGAAACTTATTATTCATTGTTTTCTTCTTCATATTAACTTCTTTCATGAATTAATTAACCTTTTATTCTAAAACATCAATTCCCATGGAACCTTATTCAATGGATTTAATAAACCCTTCTTGTTTCGGAGATTCTATTTATGAATCGTCTTTATAATATGATACTAATTCATCAACATCATTATCCTTTAACTATCATGAAATATATGGAACTTCACCCTCAACAAGGTATATTTCTTAAAAAAAAATTGGTCTCCAAATTTCTTTTTTTAGTCTTGGAATGAGAAAAATTTAGATGAATTTTTCTTGATTCCATTTCAACTTCATTCATTAAAGAATCTACAATTCTAGATCCATGTTGTTTCTTATTTTTTCCTCGTTTCATAACTATTCTTTTGAAACATAATCACTATTAATTCTTATAAAAAAAGACTCCAATGTGTCATATCCAATTTGGGGATCTCATTATTTCGTATCTTCCTTATTCTTCATCCATTCTTCTCTTACTTTTTATTGAACTAAATTTTTCATCTTAACTATAAAGGGATCAAAATAAAATGAATTTCCTTTCATTCCCAGATCATCTAGATATTTGTTCTTATTTTTCCTTTGAACACATTTTTATTGTTTCTTTGACAATTATACTCTTAGAGTAGTGCCATAATATTTTCCCTAAAACAAATTTGTTTCTTCATCATATAAGTATCTCATCCTTTACACATTATCATCATGTATAAATTGAATTTTTAATTTCATCATCTTTGAATTATATGAAATATTAAATATGTTCATGAATTTAGGAATTAACTTTGTTAAAACATATGTGACGATAATAATCTAAGACATAAAAGAACCGAACATTAATTTATTGATGGAAATAAATATGTATCCTATAATATACATCTTTATCACACTCATTAAGAAATACAAAACAAAAATCATCAGTGACTTTTATGATATCACAATCCCCTTTTCTCGTTATTAAGCATCCTTGCATCCACACAAAAAAATCTGTTATTCAGAATGATATGAGTTACTTTCATACTATTTTCATATTGATCAAACAATGAATCCATTTCATTATTTTTTTTAAATGAATAAAGATTACCATGAAACATATGATAAGTAAAAAATGGGTATCCATCTGATGGAATTTAAAGAAAAATTACTTCATTTATATTTTTAATATAATAATATTTTCCTTAAATTAGGAAATAAATAATTTGGATTAAATCCTCATTTAAAAACATCACTAATATATAAAATTATTTAACAATATAAAGATATACTAATTCGTGATCCTCATAAAATTTTTCTATAGATAAAGATTCCAATTCATGAAATTTTATAACATTATTTAATATAACATCGTACATATCCGAAAAATATTTCATTATAATCCATTCACTAAATATGAACCACTCGTCAAAATCGTTACCTATAAGTATCATATTCCGTGATAGAACTAGAGATTCTGACATTTGAATTGGATATTTCTAGACTAGAGGATTTTGAATACAGAAGAAATTTGACACAACGAGGAAGATATTTCTAATTTAAGACATGGGTTCCCCCCTTTATATAAGAATGTAAATTGATAGTTCCAATTATAAAATAGATCTAATGACTGCGAGTAAATCACATTTGATCTGATAGTTTAGAATGATCCAAAAAAAGATTAAAGATTTTATAAAAACATGAAATTTTTAAAGATATTATGGTATTTATATTGAATATGATTTGGAATATAAATTATTGTTGAAAAACAATACAATGTATACTATTTCAATAGAAAAGATAAAACAAGTATAATAAAATAATGAAAAGAAAATAAATAGATAATAAAAATACATTTCAGAGATGTAAAATGTTGTCATTAGGATTAATGATGTTCTTATTAAATTTTCTAGAATAATTAGATAAAAATAGTTTTAAAATTTTGTATATGATTTTTTAGAAAAAATATTGATTTTTTAAGGGAAACATTATAATTTTATAGGGATAAAATGGGAAATGAGATAAAATATCATTATTAAAAAAAATATGAATTTGATTTTTTTTAAGAAAACATCATTCCTAATTATGTGTAAAATTTTCTATGTCTAATTATTATTTTGAGAAAATAGACTCAAAATTTTTTTAAACATATTTGAGTCTAGAAAACCCATTATGATACTTTTTTTAAGCATAAGATTTTAAAAAACCTAATTTTGTTTTAAAACCGCATGAATATGTACCCATATAAAAATGAATAACACAATGTAAAGAGATGGGTAAAAAAGAATTAGATATTAAAGATATCCTTACATTCATCATTCATAGCATTAAATTAATATATTAAAATCTATTAGAATTTATGGGTTTTGTAAAAATATTAGCATGTTGTTCTTTTGTTTCGATGAATTATAAAATGATATCTTTTTAAGTGTTTGATCCCTAATAAAGTGATGCCTAATATCGTGGTGTTTTTCAAGGTAGTGATGTGAATGGTTTTTATTTTAAACATTAGAAATAGTGTTATCAAATAGTATATGAGTTTTATAAAAACTCATGCATTAGTCAGTGAGTGTGTGTTGCATACACAAAAATTGAGTACAACATCTTATAGATGACACATATTTTTCTAAAATTGTGGAGAGTGTTAATGGGTATTATTTCAAACAACAATAGAAAACTAAATACTCTCATAAGAAATGATATGTTTGGTGTTTAGTTTTCCTAACCATTCTAAAACCTCCAATGTTATCATTTGAAAAAAAAAATTAATTCAAAATCATTTTATAAAGAATAAAATAGTCCTAAAACCATAGTTCCTTAATGGTATTGAACAATTTGTTTATGTTCTTTTAAATGTGATTCCTTTATATTAGATTGATATTTGGAATATAATGATTAAAAAAAATTAATTCTAGTTGACTATAAGTTATGTATAGTAAACATCAAATCATACCTTCAAAAATTGTTTGATCAATTGGTTTCTAATCCTTATCATGAACATGTATATTTGAGGTATTGATTATAACACTGATATTTTTTATATTACTATTTCCAATTTTTTCTTGAACCTCTTTATTAATCTTATTTTTGGAATTATATGTTCCTTATCATTTTTTGATATTTTAAGACCATGATAAATTGTTAACACACCCATCATCCTCATGTATAAGTCATATTTCATATGATCTAAAAATAATTTTGTTAAAGATTATTAAGCTGATCTGAATGTAATATCATAAATATTTATTTTTACAATGATGATATTTTTATTAACTTATTGGATAAAAATTGTTGGTCATGAATATCCCTTAACAATATTTTTTTATCACAAAAATCATATTAATATTTTATAAAAATATATTAGGGCTTGTTTATGGCCATATAATAATTTGGTGTTCTTACAAACATATTCAGGATGATTTTTATTTTCAAAAACAGGGGTTTGTTCAATATAAACATCCTCTTAAACATCTCTAATATTTAAAGAAAACTTCACATGTATTTTAAAAGAGTTGAAATAAAAACTAATGCAAAGGATAATAAGATACAAATATCTTCTAGTATCGCTAATGGTTCATAAATTTCATCATGTTCCATTCCTTGTTGTTGGATATATCCTTTTGAAACAATCATGATATATTCATAATTCTTATTCAATTTTCATCACATTTTGTTTCTAAAAACCCATTTTACTCAAATTACAGAAGTTTATTTAGGTTTTCAACCAATGTCTAGACTTTGTTAATATAGAATTAATTATTTTTATCTTTTATATCCTTAATCCAATACTAATCATCCAAAGCCTCATCAATATTTTTAGGTTAAAATTGTGAAATTAAATATTTATATTCAAATTCATTTCATAATGAAATAATTTTCCAAACTAGTTGATCAACATCCCCAAAAATATATTCACTAGAATGATTCATAATAATCCACTAATTTCTTGGGTTTTGTAAAAAATTTTCCTCAACATAAGGTAGAAAATATTTCTGAGTAAATACTTCTGAAACTATTTCAGGGCTATTTTCCTTACAAGAGTAATTTTATAACATAGGTTGATAATTATTTTTTGAAGATACAACCGAGGATGATTTATGTTAGGGTTTTTGAAAACAAAATGTCTTGTTTCATGAAATATTATATGTAATATTTAATCAATAGTATACGAAATTTTATTTAAAACTTTTTAATTTTTAAAAGTTGTGTAATAACATTAAAATATTATGTCATTATTTTTGGGTCAAATTTATGTATGTTACAATATTTATTCAGCATGAATACATTGAAACCAAAAGCTCTGAAGTAATAAACTTTTGGATTTATACATTTCTTCTACTAAGAATGTTTTTATTATGAAATGGTTTAATTAAAACTTGATTTATAATATAGAAGGAATTACTAACCACTTAATCTGAAATTATTTTTTGAAATTGAGTATTCGCTCAACATTGTTATTATTATTTATTCAAGAATACAGTTTCTTAATTCTATAAAACCATTTTACTAAGGAGTTCATGGAGAAGTAAAGTTATGCACTATAAAATTATTATTAATAAAATTAACAAAATTAAAATTTAAAAATTCTATAATGTTATCTCTAGGAATAGTTATCAAGGGAATGTTTTTATCATATTTAATTTTGGATACATATGTTTTGAAATAAAAAAAACATATTCTGATTTATGTGTGAGAAAATACACTCACGAATATATAGTATAATAATCAATGAATATATATATACATATTATTTGAATCCAGTACTCTAATTTTGTATAGTACCAAATACTTCCATGTACATTATTAGTAAAGAATCAGTAATTGATACTTTACTAATATATTTATTACTAGACTTATGTTTCATAAAATTTTGAGAATAGTCATAGTTTTCTTGAATAATAAAACAAATGTTCTAGTAGTTATAAAAACTTTATTTCATATTTGACATTGATAAGTTTCTACTGTTATAATATACAAACCTTATCTGGCATAACTATAAGAAATCTTCAATTTTACTATGAAAAGGTAATTATTGGCTCCTATGGTCTTATAAGTAATGTATGTAAACATTATCATACTGATTAGAACAAAAATCAAATCCATCCTTGTAATTTTCTATTAAGAAACTATGCTTTCTAAAATTCACAATGTAACCTTTGTCACATAATAAACTTATGCTTATAAGGTATTCCTTATTGAAATAGACAATTAAAACATTATATATATAAGCTTTACCATGAAGAAATATGTTTCCAATAACAATAATATCTCTATGAGAATTAACTGTAAAAGTAACATATCCACCATTTATATTGATAATCTTTTCAAATAAATCACTATTAACATTTATATATCAGGACCATCCACTATGCATATATCATTTTTTCTTTTAACTAGTACATTCTTTATTTTTCTAAAAACAAAAACATTAGACATTCTTAACCCAAAAATTCTAATGTTCTATAATGTTAGAAAATAATCATTTGGATTCCACATTTGTTTAGAAAATATGCCTTTTGGAAACATAATGATTGTAATTTATTAATAGAAAAATTCTTTTTCTTATACACAACATATTAAAATTTTATAAAAAATGGGGAATTCTTTGGAACAGAAAAAATGTTACAAAAAAATGTTTCTTAAAGGAATAAAACGTTATGAAACTTAGTCAAAAAGTACAAATTTTTCCATTTTTCAACGATTTCATTACAAGTAGAAAAGATTAAAAAAATTCATTGTTAATATATTTTATAAATTAGTTTAAAAACAAAAATATTTTACACTTTAGTAATAGTTTGAATATTAATTTTCTCAAAACTATATTCTAAACTATTTTTTTTATAATTTAATTTTCCTAAATATGATGAAAAATTATCCTTATCATAAATATCCTTATAAAAATTACCTATATCAAGATATTTTGAAATATTTAATATTCAATTTGTTAAAACTTTTATCCTTGAATTTTAGTTTTCATGTTTCTTCAAACATTTTTATTTTTATTTTAAAATACTTTTAAAAAGGGAGACATAATTATAATAAGATAATGAATTATATTTTTCTATATATGATTCTTCATCCAATGATACAGAATCATTCAAAATATGATAATAATAATTTAAAGACATATTAGTAATTTTTTATTTAGTTTATATATTTTCCTTGATACATTGATTTAAGAGGTGTACTTAAGCCAAAATTCATCTATTCCTCCTTCTTGAATATTCATCATTAGATGAATTTTTGGAAAAGTCATGTCCACTAGCTCTTCATGAATAATTAACTTTAAAAACATTCTTTCTCTTAGTAATGTAAAAAAATATTATGTTCATTAAATAATTTTTATATTTCATTTATTTTTTCTTTATAAATAGACAATCCAGACTAATGTTTCCTCATTTTTCTCTTTCATAATAGGTATCTTCGTACTTCTTATTACTTATATCTTTATAACCTTTCTAGTACTAAATCTGAAAGTATTTCTTACCAACTATTTTGTACATCATACGGGCAATATAATCTTGTTCACTTTTCTAAAGTTTATAAACACTTAAATCAAAATGTATAAAAAGTTATTCTTTATTTATGATATAACTACATTTTCAAAAGATTATGATTTAGTTGGAAATGTAGTAGAAAAGAAAACTCCAATATTCATCTTTTTATCTTTCATTGCATGTCTTTTCAATATGATATCATATTGAATCATGATTATAATAAGTTCATCAACATAATTATTATTAACCTTTTAGGTTTAATAAAAAAATGTTCTTTTAGATTTAAATTAATTTAGGAAGATTTATATTATCATTTTCACAATTATATCATCATCTAGTACTTTTTCATTAATATCTTGAAGACTATTTATAATATTCATAAATCGTTATTGCATCTTGGTAACATATTCTCCAGGTAAAAAAATTAAAATCTTGAGAATTAGCTGAAATAATTTCTCTTATATTTTCAAAAACATTTTATGTACCATAATGTGTAACCTCATGTTTCTTCTAGATACTATTTTCAGCATCACGAGAAGATATTTTACAATATATTCTTCTGGTCATTAAACACTAAAAAGTGTTCCTAACTATGTAGTTTTGTTGATTTTATTTCTTTTCATGATGAGTAAGGGATGTAACATCAATATGAGGTATTTTGTAATCTCCATTCAACATGAAAAAATTATCAACCCTAGTGTTAGAAATAAAAGTCTTCATTCCATCTATCTAATATTAATAATATGTGAAAAAAATGGGTGGTCTATTTAGATTGAGAGTGGATATTGAAATGTTATTAGAACATACCATTTTAATTGAAAAAGATTATTTTACAGAAAAACAATTAGTGTAAAAAATGTTATAAACAAAAATTTTATATTTTTTTTGGAAAAACATTCAATAGTAATGAATCAAAAGTTCTACATGTATTTGAGTAGTGAAATCATTCTCTGATACTAATTATTGGATATTAACAAAATATATATTGATATTAATATTGAAGAAATATATTCTGTATTGATCTATTAAAATAGGGGGGTTAATTTTTTTTAAAAAAATGTATTTAATTTTTTTTAACTCAACCAATTACAAAACAAATTAAGTAAAAGATTAGATTCAGAACTGTCCCTCAGTTTACTTACCTAAGTATCATAATCATTTCTATTTCCATATATCATAGTAAAATAAATATTATCATAATGAATATGATTATATCCTTATTAGTATATATATATATATATATGTTTATATGAGACTAAAGAAAAATCATTATATTTGACTCAAAGAAATCAGAGTAAATATGAATACATTAAAGAGTTATAATTATAATATAAATTTTAAATTAAACAATGTACAGGGAATGGATTTACAGAATATCCGATTAATAGATTAAATTTTATTCTTATTTAGATATGTTACAATAAAACGAATATAAACATGCATTATAGAATAAAAGACTTGTAAAAAACAAGTAATACAATAGCTACAATATAAGAATGAATTATAGATATATAAAAATAATAGACATATTTTATCATTAAGAGTAAGGAGTCCAAAAACCATGGCTAAATCCAACCCTTGTTTTATACATACAAGAAATTATGTCTTTCCTTATAAATGAAATCCATCAAAATGAATATCCACTTTGATTTGTTTACCAATCCTCGATATCCCTTGATTTTATGTATAGACTCTCTCTTTTTATCCCCAAAAGTACTCAATCAGATGATTGGAGTTTCTATCTTGCTACCCCCACAAGCCCTTAATCATAATTACATATATGAAACATGATTAAAATGAAATATTATTCTTATTAGAAAAACCTATAAACGATTCCTTATGAATAAAAAAGTCAAAATTAAAATCAAAAGACAAGGAACAATCCATTCACGTTTTGTATCTGTAGAGATCTTGCAAAATTGAGAATTTTTAACTGATATTTATCAGATCGAAATCATCAGCTCAAATCTCTTCAAATTGAAAATAATTTATAGGTGAGATCCTAAGAATTATTATGATCTCACAAATGTAATAATTTCACTATTTGTTTCACAAGGACTAGGGAACTTGGAATTTTATAGCTCATATATTTATGTAATAACCAAATATTATAAATCATAATTGATTTGATGCTCATAGTGTTAAACATATTCCACTATGATACAAATTTGTTTTTTGTATTAATAATTTAAACATGGTTATCTTGATGGAATTCTATAAATATTTCATTATGATAATCTCTAAATGTGCGAATCTAATGTTCGATGGTTCCAATATCAGTCTTATTATGAAGACTTCTTCCGTAATAAAGAAAAGACAAAAAAATTCATTTGATCTGACAATGTTGAATATGATTTTTATTGTCTCTATAATAATTATGAAAATTTTAATGATGAATATAGATTATATTATTGATTACTTTGGAAAAAATTCAAATTATTGTTAAATTATATGTTTTCTATAAGAACTTTCTATAAACACTTTAGATATAAAATGATACTTATGTTTTTTTAATAGAGTTTATTATTTCCATCCCAAAGGAATAGAAAAGTCATAAGTTAAAAATTTTAATCATCATTAGTTATAGTTATTTTGAATACAAAATGTAACGCCCCGACCCTAGTTGCCCAGAGTCGGTGCATTACTTCGTAACATTGGCATGATCACAAGAAGATCAAATCTCGAAAGACCGATTGGTTTAGTAGCCTTGGAAACACTAGATATATTCATAAGTTTTACATTACAAAAAAAACTACTACTACAACATAATGTTTCCACAGTCCACACTATAATCCCCTCATAATATCCCTGCAGGTCATTCATAACTTACATCTTCACTTCCTGGGAAAAATAAAACATAGAAAAGGGGTGAGCTCAAATGCCCAGTAAGGATAACAATATAGCGGAAACTTTCATAAATAAGAATAAACATTTAAGGCAATGTATAACTAAAAAAAAGCCTTTTAAACATGAACTTTCAACATGGTATGGCATAAATAAAATTAAATAATTCCATTTACTTATTCACATGGATATTCTACTAATCGAATAATCACATGCACAAATCAATAACCACTTTCATAATGTTGGAATGCATAATGCCAGACTATCATAACCACATAGCCAAGGCCTCGTGCCAAGACTACAAATAAGATTTTGTCAAGGCCTTGTGCCAAGACACTAGTTTGTCTTATGAGACCTACCGATGCATCGAGGAGCTATAGCGGGCTCCACCCGTCACTTATTAAGTCCAATGCATTCCCATATGAAAAGGTTTAAACATAACATAAACATTCGTATTAAAACTAACATACGAAATGTCAATAATTTCACCATAAACTATGAATGGTATAAAAATAGCACATCCACAGTCAAACATATCACAAAACCTTCAATACAATATATAAGTTTTGTATCATAATAAATCAACTTCAAATAATCTTAAAATCCATCAAAGGATGTTGACATAGATGAAATCAAAATTCTTTTTAAAGAAGTATCTCCTTTTATTTTGAAATCATTTAAGATCCATATAAAATAAAACATTTTCTTTGAAAAAAATTCTTATAAGCTTGTATGGAAAGCTTCGACGAATTTATAACGGCGGAAAATAACCGCACCCGCCGTATAAGTTAAAAAAACATTCTTACCTCAATTCTGTCGAAAAGGTTAAAAAGGACATTGTTTTGAAAACGATGGAAAGATTCCTTTATAAACCTCTTATAAAAAGTCAAACAAGGGTATAAATGACTTTAACCCATATTCTTGTAAATAGTAAAAATGTTTTGAAATAAATTTTTAAGAAAACATGGATGTGGATGATAAAGAGATCCCAGTAGATTATTACGTATAAACAACCTCGGATAATGAAGAGATTGTGAAATAACCCTTACCTTGTACTTTTCCTTGGTTGGGGTAGGTTAACCTCCTGTATAATGGTGAAATAATTGTTATTAAATTATACAAGAATCATATATATTAATATGATATCATATATGATCTTTTAACATTGATTTGTTAATAATATCTTAGAATTATCGTAGTTTCGGGTGTTAACTTACTCATTTTCTTTATATGTTTTGTTACATAAGCCATGGTTGTTGTATCTTATTCATATACAGAATGATATCTAGTCCTTAAACATCATTTTTAAATCATCAAATGATAATTATACTTGAATGGTTACGATGGAGAATGAATCTTATCGCGTTCGTGGAGACGGTAGTCCGTACGTACGCACGAGCGACAATATCATTCTTTTGATATTAAAATAATATGTAAATGAATGGTATATCATATATACAGAATCATTAACATGTTATATTTATTATTTACATGAGTTACACATCATTATTATACCCATCCAAATAATATTATATTGAATAACAATTACACCACGACGTGGAGACGGTAAGCCGTACGTACGCACGTATGGTGACATGTTATTCAAAGGGTGGATAGAATACTAAATATGGTTGTACCATACTTATAATAACATCACAGTATATGTGAGATACTGGAGTTATTATTTTAGAATGGTAAGAACAAAGGATGAAGAAGTGGAAGAAGAAATGAACTTAGAAAAGGGTGGTGAAATCATTACCTCTTCTTCGGGTTCTTCCTTTTGATTTGATCAAAAGGGATCCTTAGGTTGGCATTCTGATCAAACTAAGGCCTCTAGGTTGTAGTGAGGGATGTTGGGAGATTATTTGGGCAGAGTTTGGCCGAACCAAAAGGCTTTGAAGGTGTGAAGAAATGAGAAGGAGGAGTGCCCTTTTATAAGAGGGGTGAGGGGCACCTTTAGAAAAGCTAGAAATATTAATTTATAATAAATTCATATTCGGTTTCCAATGGCTCCAAAGTTGACTATTCAAAGGTTGAGGTGGGGATAGGTCGAAAACAACTCATCCAATAGAATTTAGACAGGTTTGGGAACTTATATTAACCTTATCTTTAAGTATTAACTCTAAGTTAATTAGTTTCACTTTTACAATGTCTCTTTGTATTTTTATATAATATGGTTAATAAACTTACTATATACATCCAAGCGACCCCCAAGTGGTCCATTAATGATTAACCTATCATAATATAAGTCTCTTGGCCGAACCTTAGATATTTAGGAATTTAATATCAATTAATAATATAATATTTGTTTTAAGAACTCTTTTATGTCAATTTTGACACTATTCAATAGTTGATTTTTGTGAAACTCATAACAGATTGATTACTTCGAACAAAGTCAATTAAATCAATCCTAATATATCATATTATCCTAGAAAATTAGTTTCATTCATTAAAAGTTTCATATTATATTTATTTGGGTATTTATAATATCAATTATGTTAATTGTTTACTATTTTAGTAATTACTGCATCATCATTGTGTCATAAATAAAATAAATTATTTAATGTCTAAAAATTATAAATAAAACATCATTATGTAGGAAATCTTTTTATCTTTCCAATTAATATTTATAATCGAAAATCAAACATGTATAACCCTATGTAAAAATTGTTCTTATAAAAGATGTAAGCTTATGCCATTTTTATTTTTATTTTAACTTTATTAATATAATGTGTCCCTACCACATACAAGTGGCTCCAAGGGGTCCCCAAATTGACCCAAGGATGACCAGGGTCGGGTATGTGTCCACCAATAAGGTTAGGACACGTTTTAGGGTAATTTTGTATTATTATAATATTATTTTTTAACCCTTATTTACCGGATTTACCCTTTAACCATGGTAAATAAAATATTTACCGCAGTAATTATTCAAAATGTCTAAAAATAAAAGTTACCTATTTACACAATTTGAACATCCTGATTACAAATATGGAATCCATTTTACTAAATTCAAAACACAGAAGTGGCAGAAATTAATTTAAAATTAAATCCCGCTGTCAAAACAAAAAGCGTGTTTTTAAGAGATAATAACTATCAAAAGATTGACACTTGTTTATGATCGGTTTAATTGTAAAATTATGTCCAATGATAAACATTAAATTGAATGGTAAAAATATATTCTAAATATACTTTAAAACCACTCAAATTCATAATTTATCACTATTAATTATTTTGATTAAAAAAGTTGTTTTTAATTAAAATTTAGTAATTTTCACTATTCATCAAAATATAAAAGTTATCCGAAAAGTACCAAAATTTCACCCTAGGATAATTTCGATATTCCGAATCCAAAAATGAAGTCCATTTTGAAATATAAAATATATATGATTTCAAAAAGTAGGTATTACTATTTACAACGGCTAGTTTAATTAGTTGTGGTGTGTGTTAGAACTCGAGGTTGCGTACAACACACGCTATCGCATTATTCGAAGGGAAACGTACCGTAGAAGCTTGGGGTGTTACATTCTAAATTTTTTGATGTCTCCATTTAGTCAAAAAGTTTAAAATATTGTATTTAAAAAGGTTTCACTATCAAAAGTTGATAAAAGTGCAATACTGAAAATGAATCTGTTCTTGCATTATGACTAAGAAACTCATAATATGTATTCTAAAATTATAAGGATAATATAAAGTTTAAAATTTAGTTAATATTATTCATGAACTCTTTTAATGGATTTTTTTTTGGTAAGTCATGGTACAATTGAACTCAGTGTTGCGTGTAGTGCAAGTTATTGAATTATTTTGAAGAAATAACACACTATGAAATCTTGGGGTGTTACATTCTCCCCTCCTTCAATAAATTGCGTCCTCGCAATTTGAAATTGTTCTTCGAAAATAAATGGTTGAAAATAGAAAATATCTTTGTGGGAAAACCCACATCGAAAATTAGGTTACTAAAATTTAGTCTTAATATGAGGAAAAGAGAAATGAAAGAGTCACCACCAAATTATGATCTCGATTAGGAGAATATTGGTGGCAATTAGAGACATATAATTGGAGGAAAAACGTAAATATTTATAGGTAGTGATTGAGGTCATCAATCACAAACAAGTATAAAATTGAGGTCCTTAAACTCATCAATCTATGATGATTTGAAGTACCATCGGTTCAACAAAATATAGGGTATTAGGATAACACATTTTTGACGTTTCAAAATATCATAGTTGAAATCCCACATCGAAAAATGAATTAACGAGGCCTCTATTTAAAATAAAGAGTGGAAAGTATGAAGATTACCGAAAATAACACATACTAGGGTTCCATGTAGGAAAATATGGATATGGAAGAGAAATCTAACCATAAATTATCTGATGGAGAGTGGTAGAGAACATGGCTATGAAAAGGCCAAAAATCCCAAAGCCATGAATTAGTGATGATTTAAGGTACCATCTAGGACAACATTTTTGTTCTAAGTTCCTTTTATTAATGTTGAGGAATATATTTATGAGATTGGCTAAGATCATAAGGAGATATACTTACTTTATAATTAGAGTTTTATCCATTAATAAATTTCTACCACAAACTTATCTTTCACTCTAAAAGATAATAGAATGTTATTCGTACAGGGTTCCAAAATAAATGAATTTATAATTCATCTACCAGATCTTTTAAAAAAAAACCACATTATTTAATCCAGGACATCTCGTGGGCCAGTGGTAGGTGATACACCCTTGTCGCCCTTCGGTTGCGGGTTCAAGTCTCGCAGCCTTGCCGGACGCGACGGGTTGCCGCCCGACCTCCGGGTTGTCCTTTTATGGCAATCCAAAATAATCCAAACTAGAACTATCCAAAATACTTCTGTCTAAACTCACAGTCCAACATTTATAAGGAAGGTAAACATAATATAGATCCTTTTTACCCCGTAATAGAATATGAATACCTTCATCATGTATTACCATATTCCTTATTGATTACATTCATGTTCCCTTATTCCATATAGAATGCTGGATATACTTCATTAATCCAAAAATGTTTTAAACCCCAACAATGATGGAATACACAAATCATTAATCAGCTTCAAGGTAGTCAATAATATCCAATATAATTTATCCAAAATAATCACATATTATTCCAAAATCACTACCTCAGTATCAGAACTATATTATGATTTATCATTCTCTCAACCATATATTGTCCAAAAATTTAACCTTCTATTGAGTCACTTTTCTTTGTTCCACACAATCTCAAGTCCTTAATGAAATAGTACGGCAGTACAATCCTTATATACTCCATAATTATTATAACAAGTACATTGTTGATACAACACTCAATTGACATAATCAACATAAGAACTCTAATCATTCCTCTTCATCTGTGGTAGTATCATAACTTGATTATTATCCAATAGCATCATTTGCGGCATAGTCTGATGACTGGGGCATAGGTTCACGTAGTGTCCAAACTCCTTGCAAATGAAGCATTGTACATTTGAAACCATTTCCTCACCCTTGCAGTCACGCACTTTGTGCCCTTTTCCTCCACACTTATAACAAACTCCCATTCCTTTTAGGCAAGTTCCAGGGTGTTTCTTCCCACAGTTACCACATATGGGAAAATTCTTCTTTTCCCTCTTCCCTTCATCCAATTTTCTCTCTTCCATCCTTTTCTTCTCTTGCTTCCCTTCAAAGCCATAGGACTCAGTAAACTCTTTACTTATCTTATCAACACATGATATTATTTCTTCATATGATGATAATACATGCGAGACTATTTCCATTATAAATTCTGGCATAAGACCATGAAATATATGATCCCTCTTTCTCTTTGCATCATGTGCATTGCTAGAGTTCCCATTCCTTCTACTGGGCGCCATTTCTAAACAATGGAATACACTAGATCAGTTTATGAATCAAAATACATAATCCCATACTTATAAAACACTTAACATAAATTGAACTATTTATGGATATAATCCATAATCATAAGAATGTTTTCTTTAAGGAAGTATATACTCATAAACCCTTCATAATGATTTGTAAAGAAAGTGAGATTTATCCTAAGCATATCCCCCGGGAGTGTCGTAACCAAGAGTGCAGCAAGGCCCGTTGTCGTGCACCAGTTCCCGTTCGAGTCTAGCTCAAAGCGGTGTTTTCGGGTTTTACCCCTAGGTACATCTGTGCCAGAGCCGCCTCTACCTGCTCGTATCCAGACAGGGATGTATTTCTCGGAAAACTCACAAAGTCTCTACAATACCAAAATTCTAGGAAGTTCTTCTATACTAATCCTCAAATTTCATCTTAGGTCTATGTGCTCTAATCAGAGTTTATCTAAATCTAGCTTCCAAGGTTTGTACTAAACTTCCTCTGATACCAACTGTAACGCCCCGACCCTAGTTGCCCAGAGTCGGTGCATTACTTCGTAACATTGGCATGATCACAAGAAGATCAAATCTCGAAAGACCGATTGGTTTAGTAGCCTTGGAAACACTAGATATATTCATAAGTTTTACATTACAAAAAAAACTACTACTACAACATAATGTTTCCACAGTCCACACTATAATCCCCTCATAATATCCCTGCAGGTCATTCATAACTTAGATCTTCACTTCCTGGGAAAAATAAAACATAGAAAAGGGGTGAGCTCAAATGCCCAGTAAGGATAACAATATAGCGGAAACTTTCATAAATAAGAATAAACATTTAAGGCAATGTATAACTAAAACAAAAGACTTTTAAACATGAACTTTCAACATGGTATGGCATAAATAAAATTAAATAATTCCATTTACTTATTCACATGGATATTCTACTAATCGAATAATCACATGCACAAATCAATAACCACTTTCATAATGTTGGAATGCATAATGCCAGACTATCATAACCACATAGCCAAGGCCTCGTGCCAAGACTACAAATAAGATTTTGTCAAGGCCTTGTGCCAAGACACTAGTTTGTCTCATGAGACCTACCGATGCATCGAGGAGCTATAGCGGGCTCCACCCGTCACTTATTAAGTCCAATGCATTCCCATATGAAAAGGTTTAAACATAACATAAACATTCGTATTAAAACTAACAAACGAAATGTCAATAATTTCACCATAAACTATGAATGGTATAAAAATAGCACATCCACAGTCAAACATATCACAAAACCTTCAATACAATATATATGTTTTGTATCATAATAAATCAACTTCAAATAATCTTAAAATCCATCAAAGGATGTTGACATAGATGAAATCAAAATTCTTTTTAAAGAAGTATCTCCTTTTATTTTGAAATCATTTAAGATCCATATAAAATAAAACATTTTCTTTGAAAAAAATTCTTATAAGCTTGTATGGAAAGCTTCGACGATTTTATAACGGCGGAAAATAACCGCACCCGCCGTATAAGTTAAAAAAACATTCTTACCTCAATTCTGTCGAAAAGGTTAAAAAGGACATTGTTTTGAAAACGACGGAAAGATTCCTTTATAAACCTCTTATAAAAAGTCAAACAAGGGTATAAATGACTTTAACCCATATTCTTGTAAATAGTAAAAATGTTTTGAAATAAATTTTTAAGAAAACATGGATGTGGATGATAAAGAGATCCCAGTAGATTATTACGTATAAACAACCTCGGATAATGAAGAGATTGTGAAATAACCCTTACCTTGTACTTTTCCTTGGTTGGGGTAGGTTAACCTCCTGTATAACGGTGAAATAATTGTTATTAAATTATACAAGAATCATATATATTAATATGATATCATATATGATCTTTTAACATTGATTTGTTAATAATATCTTAGAATTATCGTAGTTTCGGGTGTTAACTTACTCATTTTCTTTATATGTTTTGTTACATAAGCCATGGTTGTTGTATCTTATTCATATACAGAATGATATCTAGTCCTTAAACATCATTTTTAAATCATCAAATGATAATTATACTTGAATGGTTACGATGGAGAATGAATCTTATCGCGTTCGTGGAGACGGTAGTCCGTACGTACGCACGAGCGACAATATCATTCTTTTGATATTAAAATAATATGTAAATGAATGGTATATCATATATACAGAATCATTAACATGTTATATTTATTATTTACATGAGTTACACATCATTATTATACCCATCCAAATAATATTATATTGAATAACAATTACACCACGATGTGGAGACGGTAAGCCGTACGTACGCACGTATGGTGACATGTTATTCAAAGGGTGGATAGAATACTGAATATGGTTGTACCATACTTATAATAACATCACAGTATATGTGAGATACTGGAGTTATTATTTTAGAATGGTAAGAACAAAGGATGAAGAAGTGGAAGAAGAAATGAACATAGAAAAGGGTGGTGAAATCATTACCTCTTCTTCGGGTTCTTCCTTTTGATTTGATCAAAAGGGATCCTTAGGTTGGCATTCTGATCAAAATAAGGCCTCTAGGTTGTAGTGATGGATGTTGGGAGATTATTTGGGCAGAGTTTGGCCGAACCAAAAGGCTTTGAAGGTGTGAAGAAATGAGAAGGAGGAGTGCCCTTTTATAAGAGGGGTGAGGGGCACCTTTGGAAAAGCTAGAAATATTAATTTATAATAAATTCATATTCGGTTTCCAATGGCTCCAAAGTTGACTATTCAAAGGTTGAGGTGGGGATAGGTCGAAAACAACTCATCCAATAGAATTTAGACAGGTTTGGGTACTTATATTAACCTTATCTTTAAGTATTAACTCTAAGTTAATTAGTTTCACTTTTACAATGTCTCTTTGTTTTTTTATATAATATGGTTAATAAACTTACTATATATATCCAAGAGACCCCCAGGTGGTCCATTAATGATTAACCTATCATAATATAAGTCTCTTGGCCGAACCTTAGATTTTTAGGAATTTAATATCAATTAATAATATAATATTTGTTTTAAGAACTCTTTTATGTCAATTTTGACACTATTCAATAGTTGATTTTTGTGAAACTCATAACAGATTGATTACTTCGAACAAAGTCAATTAAATCAATCCTAATATATCATATTATCCTAGAAAATTAGTTTCATTCATTAAAAGTTTCATATTATATTTATTTGGGTATTTATAATATCAATTATGTTAATTTTTTACTATTTTAGTAATTACTGCATCATCATTGTGTCATAAATAAAATAAATTATTTAATGTCTAAAAATTATAAATAAAACATCATTATGTAGGAAAGCTTTTTAGCTTTCCAATTAATATTTATAATCGAAAATCCAACATGTATAACCCTATGTAAAAATTGTTCTTATAAAAGATGTAAGCTTATGCCATTTTTATTTTTATTTTAACTTTATTAATATAATGTGTCCCTACCACATACAAGTGGCTCCAAGGGGTCCCCAAATTGACCCAAGGATGACCATGGTCGGGTATGTGTCCACCAATAAGGTTAGGACACGTTTTAGGGTAATTTTGTATTATTATAATATTATTTTTTAACCCTTATTTACCGGATTTACCCTTTAACCATGGTAAATAAAATATTTACCGCAGTAATTATTCAAAATGTCTAAAAATAAAAGTTACCTATTTACACAATTTGAACATCCTGATTCCAAATATGGAATCCATTTTCCTAAATTCAAAACACAGAAGTGGCAGAAATTAATTTAAAATTAAATCCCGCTGTCAAAACAAAAAGCGTGTTTTTAAGAGATAATAACTATCAAAAGATTGACACTTGTTTATGTTCGGTTTAATTGTAAAATTATGTCCAATGATAAACATTAAATTGAATGGTAAAAATATATTCTAAATATACTTTAAAACCACTCAAATTCATAATTTATCACTATTAATTATTTTGATTAAAAAAGTTGTTTTTAATTAAAATTTAGTAATTTTCACTATTCATCAAAATATAAAAGTTATCCGAAAAGTACCAAAATTTCACCCTAGGATAATTTCGATATTCCGAATCCAAAAATGAAGTCCATTTTGAAATATAAAATATATATGATTTCAAAAAGTAGGTATTACTATTTACAACGGCTAGTTTAATTAGTTGTGGTGTGTGTTAGAACTCGAGGTTGCGTACAACACACGCTATCGCATTATTCGAAGGGAAACGTACCGTAGAAGCTTGGGGTGTTACATTCTAAATTTTTTGATGTCTCCATTTAGTCAAAAAGTTTAAAATATTGTATTTAAAAAGGTTTCACTATCAAAAGTTGATAAAAGTGCAATACTGAAAATGAATCTGTTCTTGCATTATGACTAAGAAACTCATAATATGTATTCTAAAATTATAAGGATAATATAAAGTTTAAAATTTAGTTAATATTATTCATGAACTCTTTTAATGGCTTTTTTTTGGTAAGTCATGGTACAATTGAACTCAGTGTTGCGTGTAGTGCAAGTTATTGAATTATTTTGAAGAAATAACACACTATGAAATCTTGGGGTGTTACACAAAAATTTATTCATGTTTAATGATTGGATATCTATATAATGGGAGTGACTATTGAGAATACACAAGGATATTATGTTCAGATCGATAGTGTTTGGGATAGATGAATAGTTGTTGAGTCCAAGGGGGTGTGAACTAAGGATTGGGGAATAATAATAATATGAAGATGATGTTGAATTAGAGAATAAATGAACTGAATATGGTTACTGTGGTCTGTTTTATCATCATTATTGAAATAACATAGAACTCATGTGTTAGATGATTTTTTTCATTATTATTTTAATTCCCTATTTTTTGATCCGTTTGAGGTATATTTATGTTGTTTCAATGGGGAATACTAGCTTTTTATAATTCTTGAGGGTTTTTACGATGGTTTCATGATGTATGGATGATGTTTGGTTTAGAAAAGAATTGATCTAAAATAGGGTAAACTATTTGATATGTATGATTTATTTATATTTCATATGATCTATTTTCCAATATATAATTTCTTATATAAATGTAACATTGTTAAGTATCAACAGAATTGTTTCATATATATGATATTTGGATGATTCATAATTTCTTTGAATATAATTATGTCAGACATGTGATGATATTAAGGGTTTAACTACGATAAGAAAAATATTTGTGACATTAAAACATATAATCGATGCAATTATTATGTTTTTATAGAGATATATATGGAAATTAATTTAGTCAAATAAGGGAATGTTTCATTTATAATAATAATATGTAACATTGTGATCATTTGTATTTATGAGTTACTTTATGAAGATTTGTTAAAAATTAGTAATTTCCCAAAATTGTATGATTTATGATATATAAGGTTTTAATATTTGATATATAAGGAATTCAAATAAATGATGTTATCACTCAATATAAATTTTAGTTCCATCAAATCATATTTTTTTTCCAACATAATGTTTTTCAAATATATGATTCTTTCATACATAAAATTATATATGTTAGTTGTTTTGGATAGTTTTTTTAAAATTTCCTCAAATGCAAGTATTAATATGAATTTTTATACATAAATAATAATTTCAATTTTTAGCGTAACACCCCAATCATCCACGGAATGTTTCATTTTGAATAATACAATAGCTTGCGATGTACAAAACGTTGAGTTCTAACACACCATGACAAACCAAACTAGCCATTGTGAATAGTGATAACCACTTTTTGAAATTTTATAAATTTTATTATTGAAAATGGACTTCATTTTTTGACCCAGAATATCAAAATTAGCATTGGGTGAATTTTTAGTATTTTTCTAAAAACAATCAATTTTTGATGAATAGTTAAAAACACTCCGTTATTGTTTAAAACTGAAATTTAATCTAAATAATTTATTATTTTATTTAAATATATTTTAGGTAAAAAGAGATATATAATACCTATATATGTTCAATGTAATTAATTTAAGTCATTTTATAATAATATTAGATATATAAACCTTTATTTAACTTTTTCTCATCTTTTACCCACTATGTAGAAACATTTGTAAATTTGTATAAAACATAATTTTACCACGTCTGTGAATAGAATTTAAAAAAACCAAGACACATGGTTGAAATCAGTATGTAAAATGTTGTTCAATAAGTTGAAAATAATTTTCAGTGAATAGTAACTATTAACTTTTATTTACCATGGTTAAAAGTAAAAAGGGTAATTAATTGTAAAAATGATATTATAATTACCCTATCAAGTCTCCTAATTCTATTGGACAAGTGTATTTCAACAAAAATCAACAATAGTAATAAAATATGATTCTCTTGGTCAATAGGGATTAGATTAAGACGTTTATTATTATATTATTCACTACTGAAAAAACAGCCTTTACCCACGGTTCAAAACCACGGGTATAGCCCCCAAAACCGTGGGTATAGTCTATACCCACAGTTTTGGGAACTGTGGGATGGAAAGGCATCTAAATAGAAGTCCTCACCTATACCCAAACATTACTAAACTGTGGGAACAGTGATTGAACAGCGTGGCACAAAGGTATCCTTATGGTTTTCAAACCATAGGTAAAAATTGATGAAAAACGCCCCTGGGCGGATTCAAACTCGCACCTCCCACATCCTGCACAATCACGACTGACCAACCGAGATAATACCTCTATTGGTATATATAGATACATTTATTTTAATATATTAATATAACTCTTTTAATCTAAAAAAGAGGATTCGTGGGATCTAGAACCAGCGACCTGTGCGGAAGGATTTCACGGACATACAAACTAACCTAAGAATATTATTAGTTTATATATATACATGTCTTTACTTATATTAAATTATCTCATATATTTGAAAATAATGATTTCGTGGGATTTGATCATGGAATTTCTTCATAAAAACCAAATATCTTAAACAACCAACCTAAATAATTTATACGATTTAATATCTCTATTTAATAATTATATTATATAAGATCGTCTTCCAACCAAATTTTTTTTCCCGTGGAATTTTTTGTTCTTTCCATAACGTGGGAAAGCTATACTAACTATTTTTTCAAAACCTTGGGTATAGGTATTTCCAAAAAATACCACCTATACCCATGGTTTTCAAAAACCATAGGTATAGGTCTAGATAACAACACCTTTACCCATGGTTTTTCCAAAACTGTGGGTATAGGTCTTCAAAAAACACATATACCAACAATTTAGCTAAGAACTGTCGGTATATGGGACCTATACCCATGGTTTTCAAGAACTGTGGGTATTGGTCCCCATATTATCCCCATACCCACAGTTTTGGGAAAGCATGGGTATGGGGGGGGGATATACCTAGGGTTCTACACAAAACCATGGGTATCGACCCATTTTCCAGTAGTGATTTAAAGAAGAGTTAAAAGTGCAAAATTCAAATTTTCATAGATAATTTTTTTAATATAGGGTAAAACATTAGATAAATTCTACTATAAATATTCATTATAATTTTAAAAATATTTACTACATAATTTTATTTTATCTATAATTTTTAGACAATAAATATTTAAATTTGTTTATGACATAATGATAATACAATAATTAACTTATTTATGAAATATTAAAATAATTGATATTATAGATGTCCAAATAAATTTAAAATGAGTATTTTGATGAATAACAAGAATTTTATAGGTTAATATGACATTTTATGGTTGATTAAATGAAATTTTCTGAAGTAATCATGTTGTTATTACTTTAACAAAAATCAAATACTTAATAGTGTCAAATTTTACATAAATGAGTTTTTAAAACAAATACTATTTTTTTAAATGATATAAGAGTCTTAAAAATATACGGATTGTAAAAAATAACTTATATATTAATAGATATGTCATTAATGAACCGAATTAGGTTCTCTTGACATTTTATAGTAATTTTATTTACCATATAATATAATGATACATGGAGACATGGTAAATGTTACACTACTTAACTAAGAGTTAAATCTAAAAGATAAGGTCAATATGGTGACCTAAACCTCTATAAAACCTATTAGTTGATAGATTTTCGACCCATCCTCAGCTTATACTCAAAATAAATTCTTATGGATCCATTAGAAACCGAAAATTTCATTATTATAAAATTATATTTCAAGTTTTTCATAAAGTGACCCTCACCTCTCTCATAAAAGGGAACATCTACTTTTCTCAAAATCACACCATCAAAGATATTTGAATCATCCAACCCCTACCCAAATATCCTCCCAAATACCTTAAATTAATCATAGAGGCGTTAATTTGATTAGAAAGCCAACCTAAAGAGTCCTTTTGATCAAATAAAAAAGGAAGCACCCAAAGAAGAGGTAATTATTTCACCCCCTCTTTCAAGATCATTTATTCTTCCACTCCCTAATTATTTTATATTCCCATACCAAAACAATAAATCTAGTACCTTATTAATACTGGGATGTTATTATAAATATGGTACAACCATATTCATTATTCTATCCATCCTATAAAAAACAATGTAACCATATGTGCATAAGTACGGTTTACCGTCCCAACGTCGTGATGCAATTATTTATTCAAACTCTTCATTATTTGGATGGGTATAATAATGAGTATAACTGATGTCAATAATAAATAATAAATATTTAGAATTCTGTATATATGATATACCATCCAATTACATATGATTTCACCGTCAATAAAAGGTATTGTCGCTCGTGCGTATGAACGGATTTCCGTCACCACGAACGCGATTAGATTCATTCTCCATTATAACCATTCGATAATAAATTTAATTTTATGATTAAAAAATAATTCTTAATAATTTAATATCATTCTAGAAAAATTTAAGTATGAGTGGAAACTATGATAAGAAGTTTCAGGATTGACATGGGGTATCCTAATACACGACAATGGGTCTTGCTGCACTCTTGTTTACGACACTCCTGGAGGAAATGATTAGGATATATCATATTTTATTTACAAACCATTTTGAACAATTTATGAGTATATACCTACTCAATGAATAAATTTTTATGATTATTAATTATATCCATAAAATTTTAAATTTATATTAAGTGTTTTACATATTTGGAATTATATATTGCGATTCATAAACTAATCTAGTTTACGTAATTATTTAGAAATGGTGCCTACTATAAGAAATGAAAATTGTATCAACCCACCTAATACTTGTAAGGATTTCCCACTACTCAATATAATTATAGTGGAGTTGGTGATGCAACTAGTGATAATCATATTATCAGCATACTGGGACAACTCACTCAAGTTATGAATATTAACCCTACTAGTATAGAGCACCCTGATGCACAACACATAAGATCAATATTAGACCACTTCATGAGGAAACAACCACTAACATTCAATGGGACTAAAAATCCAATTGTAGATAATCAATGGATTAGAACCTTAGAGAAAATATTTCATGCATTGGGGAGTATTGAAAGGGAAAAAGTAGTCATGAAAGTTTATGCCTCATAGGAGATGCAGATCAATGGTGGTCATTAATTAAAAACACAAAGGGAGATGAAGAAGTATCAAATATGGAATATAGGTGTTTAAAAATATTTTCATAGAAAAATAATTTTCTTTTTACCATCGAGTAGATATGGAAATACAATTTATGAGTCTAAGCCAAAAGGTGGATGAGAATGTCTCATAGTATGAGGAAAGCATTACAAGGTTAGCAAGGAATGAACATGAATATATACGTTTCACAAGGAGTAAGATTGATCTATTGTTTTATTGGTTAAAACCATTTCTCAAATTTGTATTAGTCTCATAACCCTTCTCAGCATATTAAGATATTGTTTCATGTTCTATCAAGATAGAAATGTAATTCACTATGTATCATGAATTTAATGTAAAGTAAGATAAGAATAGATCTGATAAACACTCTAGAAATGTAAATAAGGTGAATAAGGGAAAAGTTGAATATCCATCCTGTGGTAAATGTTGGAATAAATACCCAGGTAAAAGCCTAAAGAGATTAATATTCTGTTATAAGTGTAGTAAAAAAGACACCAAGCTCGTGATTGTATGGGAATGAAAGATTCATTGAATGTTTAATGCTACAATTGTAAAGAAAATGGGCATTATGCAAACGAATTTCCTAAGCTCCAAAGAAACATACCTCTGAAAAGTCCAAGGGAGAAAGGCCAATATTATGTGATAACTACTGCTATGTTTGATTCTCTAAAAGATGTGGTTAAAGGTCATTTAATGTTATCCTCATGTTTATCCAATGCGTTATTTGATTCGGGAACATCGTATTGTTTCATATCTTCCCAGTTTTCTATGAAAATTAGATATTTCCAATTTGATTTAACAAGGGAGTTTTTAGTCAAAACACCTAAGGGAAGTATCATTGCAATAAATTTTTATAATTTTGGTTCCCATTAGGGAATATAAATGTTCTTTATCTCTTCATCTCATCTTCATACCCATGATGGAATTTGATATAATCTTTGTAATGGATAGGCTTTCAGACCATGATACAAAAATTTATTGTATGAAAAAGGAGGTTACAATTTTTAAATATGATAGAGAATACTATATATTTAGATGAAAAATGTGACCACATGATTCTTATCTAGATCCTCTCCTAGTAGCTATACTAAATTCAATTAAGGGGGAAGAAGAGAATGAAATAACTATGGGTGAGGAATAGACTGTTCAAATAGAGGACATACCTATTCTCCCATAATATGATGATGTTTTCCAGAGGATTTACTTGGACACCCTTGAGAATAATAAATTGAGTTTTCCACTTATTTAATTACTGGTTCAAGGCCCATATCGAAGACCCCTTATATAACGGCCATAGTGGAATTAGAGAAACTAAAGAAACTACTAGAGGAATTGTGTAATAATATATTTATTTTCCCTTGTGTTTCTCCATGGGGAGCCCCTGTTATATTTGTTAAGAAGAAAGATGGATCTATGAGGTTGTGAATTGACTACAAGAAGATCAATGCTATATCAATAAAGAACAAGTATCCCTTACCACTCATAAATGATTTGTTTGACCAACTTCAGGGAGATCAATATTTTTTCAAGTTTAACATACAATCATGATATCATCAGTTGTGTGTAAAGAAGTAAGACATTCTGAAAACATCATTTCAAACCAGGTATGGGCGTTACGAGTTTATAGTAATTCCTTTTGGATTGACTAATGCACCCTTTGTTTTCATGGATCTAATGAATAGTGTTTTCCAGGAACATATTGATGAAATTTTTGTGGTATTTATTGATAATATCTTGGTTTACTCAAAAATCAATGAAGATCAGAAAAATCCCTTGCGCATTATTATGAAATCCCACATAAGAAATGATTTATATGGGAAGTTTAGCAAGTGTGAATTCTGGCTTTTGGAGATTTCTTTTCTTTTCCATATTGTCTCTAAGGATGGAATCCCTAATGATCCATCAATGACCAAGGCTGTCCAAGAATGTTCAGCACTGACAAGTATAACTGAGGTACATAGTTTTATTGGTTTAGCAGGTTATTATCTGCGCTTCGTCTATAATTTTTTTGTATTGTCTAACCCATTAACCAATCTCACACGTAAAGGTGTTACATTTGTTTGGACAAAAGAGTGTGATTAATGTCTTGAATAACTGAAGAGAATATTAGTTGATGCTTCTATATTAACTCTACCATCAAAGAATGATGGGTTTTTCATTTATAATGATGCTTCAAATAGATAGATTGGTTTTGTCCTTATGGAAAATGATAGAGTTATTTCTAGTGAATCACAATAGCTAAATATTCATGAAACAAACTATCCCACTGATTATATTGAGTTAGTAGTTGTAATCGTAGCTTTAAAAATTTGGAGACACTATCTATATGGTAAAAATGTGAGATATATACTGATCATAAGAGTTTGAACTGTATTTTCTCACAAAAATATCTCAACTTTAGTAAAAGGAGATGGTTTGAGCAACTCAAGGATTATGATTGTATTATACACTAACACCTGGGGAAGGAAAATAAGGTAGAAGATGCTTTGAGGAGAAAACATCATGGAGTTTTGAACAAGATGAGTATGGAATGAGATCCTATGTATATGGATCTAGTAAATATAGATTGGGAATAATCCTGGAAGGGGAAACATCAATATTTTTTCAAATGTTTACTAAACCATCTTTACTAGAAAGGATAAAAATTTCATAGACAGTTGATGAGGATTTAAAAAAAAATTAATGTTGTGAATGATGGAAGATTTATCAACATTATATACGAAGATGAAAATTAAAAATTTGGGAAGAGAATTGTTGTTCTTGACATAACAGTTCAAAAAAGTGAAATGTTGGATGATGCTTACAGCTCAAATTTATCTATACTTCATGGTAGCACTAATATGTATAGAGATTTGAAGGAACATTTTTGGTGGGACAACATAAAAAGGAATATTTTTAATTATTTGTCAAGATTCATGGTTTTCCATCAAGTTAAGGTTAGAAGACAACATCCTAGAGTAGTCATGCAACCTATTTTCATACCTGAGCAGAAATGGGATGACATTATGATGGATTTTGTCATGGGGACACCGAAGCCTCATATAAAGAATGATGCAATATGAGTCATTATAGATCATCTTACCATGTCAGTACATTTTACTTCTATAAGAGAAGATATACCACTTGAATTTTTAGCAAGAATATATATTAATGAAGTTGTAAGACTTCATATAGGACCCCTATAGATTTTTTCTAATCATGATCCCCAGTTTTAATCAAGATTCTAGAAAAGTATTCAGAAGGCCCAAGATACAGAACTTCGTTTGATCACTTCCTACCAACCACAAACTAGTGTAAAATCAGAACGGACAATTCAAAACTTATAGGACATCTTCAGATCTTTATCTCTTGGCTTTTAAGGTATGTGGGATCAGTATTTACATCTTGTATAAATTTATTATAAAAATATCTTTGATTCAAGTATTCTGATGGAACCATATGAAGTGTTATATGGAAAGAGTTATTGCACACCAACTTGTTGGGATGATGTTGGTGAACGAAAACTTGCTGGCCCAGAACTTGTTGAGGAAATAATATAAAAGGTGAAGGTAATTCAAATCCACATCAAATCAGTTCAAATTAGGGAAAAGATCTTTGGCGATAATCGAAGAAAGTATTTGGAATTTTAAGTAGGAGAACATGTTTTCATGAATGTATCTCCATGGGAGGGTGTTATACATTTTGTTAATAAGTGTAAATTGATTCCTCGGTACATAAGACCTTTAAAAATTCTTGAATGAATTGGAGTTGTATCTTATTGTTGGGTAATGCCACCAAGTCACTCCATTGTACATGATGTGTTCACGTATCACTATTGAGAAAATACCTGCCTCACCCAACATGAGTACTCACATTTGAAGAGATAGAACTAGAACCTGACCTTTATTATTTTGAATAGCCTATCAGAATTCTTGATACTAGAGAACATGTGTTTAGAAACCTGATGATAAGTCTCAGGAATGTTCTATGGAGAAACCATATGATGGAAGAGGCAACGTGGGAAACCAAGAAACATATGATGAAGAACCACCTGAATCTTTTTGTGCAGTATAATTACAGAAATTTTGGGGATGGAATTATTTGAAGGAGGGAAGAATTTAACACCCCAAGCTTCCACAGTACACTTCTCTTTTAATAATACAATAGCGTGTGTTGTATGAAACATAGAGTTCTAACACACCACGACCAACCAAACAAACCATTATGAATAGTAATACCCACTTTTGGAAAATATTTAAATTTTATTTTTCAAAATGGACTTCATTTTTGGATTTATAATATCAAAATTATCTTAGGGTGAATTTATGGCATTTTTCTAAAAATATTCAATTTTTTATTAATATTGAAAAACACTACATTATTGTTTAAACTAGAATTTTTTGTTTAAATAAATATTTATTTTAATTAAATTTATTTTAGGTAAAAATTGATACCTACTACCTATATATGTTCAATTTAATTAATTGAAGTCATTTTATAATAATATTAGATATATAAAATTTTGTTGAACTTTTTACCGTCTTTTAACCAATTTCTAGGTTCATTTGAAAATTTACAAAAAACTTATTTGTACTACTTCTGTGAATTGAATTTCAAAAAATCCAAGATACATGGTTGGCATAGGTATGTAAAATTTGGTTCAATATGTTAAATATATTTTTTGGTGAATAGTATCTTTTGACTTTTATTTACAATAGTTACAAGTAAATAGGGTAATAAAAAATATAAATTGATATTATAATTACACATACACCTGTCCTAAATCTATTTGATAAATTTATTTCGACCATAATCAACCATAGGAATAAAATTTGATACTTTTGGTACACTTGGAGTAGATTAAGACATTTATTATTATTTTATTTAAAGAAGAGTTAAAAGTGTTAAATTGAAATTTTCATAACTAAAACATTTTTAATATAGGGTTACACATAAGTTAAATTGAAATATAAATATTAATTATAAAGATAAAAATATTTCATACATAATGGATTCTTTTTTTAAAAAAATAGTCATTAAATAGTTAAATTTATTTATGATACAATGATGATGTAGTAATTACCTTATTAAAGAAATATAAGAATAATTGATATTATAAATATCCAAATAAATGAAAATTGAAACATTTGAAAAATTCCAAAAATTTTATAGATTAATATGACCTTTTATGTTTTAATAAATGAATTGTTTTCTATGCAATTAAGATGTTGAAACTTTATGAAAAAACACATACTAAATTGTGTCAGAATCGACATTAATGTGTATTTAAAAAACACTATATTATTAAATGATATAACTGTCCTAAAAATATAGGGATAGGAAAAAGGACTTACATAATAATATATATATCATTAATGAATCACTTGGGAGTTCTCATGGAATTTTATAGTAACTTTAATAAACATATAATATAAAGATACAAGAAGACATCGTAAATGTTAAACTATTTAACAAAGTGTTAAGTAAAAAAGATAATGTTAATATGGTGACCAAAACATGTCTAAAACCTATTGTTAGATATTGTTTCGACCCATACCCACCGTATACTCTAAATAAATCCTTTTGGAGTAATTATAAACCGAATATAATTTTATAATAAAATAATATTTCATGATTTTCTTAAGGTGACCCTCACATCTCTTATAAAAGGAAACATCTCCTTCTTTCAAAATCACACGTCCAATGCCATTTGACATGGCCAAACCCTACCAAAATATCCTCCAAACTACCCTAAATTAATCCTATAGGAATTTATTTGATCATATAGCCAACCTAAGGATCCCATTTGATCAAATCAAAAGGAAGCACACGATGTAGAGGTAATAATTTCACGACCTCTTTCATTTTATCTTCTTCTTCCACTTCCTCTTTCATTGTAATTCCCATAACATAAAATTAATTCTAGTAAATTATTCATAATTTGATGCTATTATAAATATTGTACAACCATGTGCATTATTTTTTCCATACAATGAATGAAAAATTCAACATATGTGCGTACGTACGACTTACAATCTCCACGTCGCGGTGTAGTTTATTATTCAAACACTTCATTATTTGGATGGGTATAATAATGAGTATAACTAATGTAAATAATAAATAAAACATTTTAATTATTCTTTTTATATTATATAATATCCAATTACATATTATTTCATCATCAATATAATTGTATTGTCGCTCGTGCGTACGAACGGATTACCGTCTCCACGAACGCAATTAGATTAATTCCCCATTGTAACAATTCAAGAATAAATTTCATTTTATGATTAAAAAATAATGTTTATGATCTTAATATCATTATGTATATGAATTAAATACATCTTATCCCTAACAAACAATACTTATGTAATAGAACTTATAACGGAGAATGAATAACTTAACAGTCAAAATGATGATACTACTGAAATATTATAAAAAATTAAGTATTAGAATATCATATATGATAATATATTTATGAATGTTGTTAATGAATAAATTTATAACAATGATTTAACTATTATACAAGAGGTTAACATACCCTCAAAAAAATAAAGTACATGGTAATGGTTAATTCTCCACTATTTTCGTTATCCTAGGTTGTTTATACATGAGTATCTACTAGGACCTCATTATCACCCACATTCATGTTTCTTAAAAATGAATTTCAAAACATTTTTACTATTTCCTATTCTATGGGATAAAGTAATTTATACCTTTTTGAGTTATTATAAAATATTTATAATGTAATATTTCTTTCCTTTTCCTTACAAGGTACTCTATATCCTTTTCAACAAAATTAAGGAACAAATGCTTTTAACTTATACGGTGGGTGTGGCTATTTTTTGATTTTATAACACCTTAAAATATTCCCTTACAATATTATAAGAATATTTTCAAAATAAATGTTTTCTTTTATAATTATGTGACTTATAAGTGTCTTCAATATAGAATGTTATATTTCTCTCAGATAGTTTTGATTTCATCTTTGTCAAAATCCTTTTATGGATGCTACACTTATCTGAAGTTGATTTATTATGATAAATATTCCATATTTTATTAATTGTTTTGTGCTGTATTTGACTATGGATGTGTTATTTTTATACCATTCTTGGTTTATGATTAATGTATCAACATTTTTTATTATAGTTTTAATATGAATTTTTATGTTATGTTTCAATATTTTCATATGAGTAATGCACTGGACTAAGTAAGTGATGGGTGGAGCCCGCTATAGATCCTCGATGCATCAGTAGGTCTCATGAGACAAACTAGTGTCTTGGAACCAGGACTTGACAAAATATTATTTTTAGTCTGAGCACGGGGCCTTTACTATGTGGTTATGATGTCTGGAATTATGCATTCCATCATTATGGAATTGGCTAGTGATATTGCATGTGATTATTCAACTAGAAGAATATCCATGTGAATAAGTAAATATAATTATTTTATTTATATTTTCCATATTATGCTGAAGTTTAAGATTAAAAGGATTCTATTTTAGTTTAATATAATGCCTTAAATGTTTATGATTATTTATGAAAGTTTCCACTATATTGTTATCCTTAGTATGTATATGAGCTCACCCCTTTCTATGTTTTATTTTTCCAAGGATGTGAATAACAATTTTATGGTTGACCTGTTGGGATTGGCTAAGGCATATAAGTTTGTTCAAAGGGGGAAAAATGTTGTTGTGGCATTTATGTGAGGATGTATTGTAAAAAATATGTTTATATATAATACTTCCATGGCTACTAAACTGATCGGTCATTCGGAACATAATCCCTAGTGATCATGCAAATGTTAGGTAAAAATTCATTTAATATGGGTAACTATAGTCGAGGCATTATAGTTAATATACTTATTAGTGATATGTAAGGTTTTTTCGGATAGATTTGTATTTTAACATTTTCAAATAGATTTGTATTTTAACATTTTCAAAAAACTACATTTAAAAACTATATGATTATGTTGAAAAAACTACAAGGAAACAATTTCATTGTGATCTAAATGAAAATGATATTTCTAAAGATCATATTTAATGTATATTAATTAAATATAATATGAAATAAATTTCATAGATTATTTGAGAGGTTATATCGTAATTATAATATGTTTGGAAACACATAAAGGCTTTAACTTTTCATAATTTACATGTGGTAATTCAAAATTTATGAGAGAAGATTTATCATGATCTATAAAATATTTTTTAGAGGTGTATTGAATGATTATTCAATAGTGTGTGTGGATGAGGATATAGTGAAGGTTCATCTATTGAATAATATGCATTGGAAGAAGATAAAGAAAAACTAGACACACTTCATTTGTGTGTGAAATAATTACACATGTGTAGTGTTTTAAGGTAGAATAATGAAGTTAAACTTGTTATACAATGAATATGTGTGTGAGAATAAATCATTCTCAAGAGACAATCATATATGGTGAATAAATGTAATAACCACCTAATCAAATTATAAGGAAATATAGGAACATTTCATAGGACATGTCAAGAAATGAAATTATTGATATTCTAGTACAATGTGAAATGGATATACCCTATGCAACTATAAAAAATTGATACACTTGTGGAGAATATGGTAGTAGACAATTACAGATTACTTCATAGAGTAAAATATCATTTTTGGTATTGGACCGTGTTCATCTTGTGATCATGGTCTCTTTTTGTTCCTTGGTGTGTAAAAATTTGTTAGTGAGATCATTTAAATGAATATGTGGGGATTTTAAATTTCATATATAATCATGAAATGGAAATTATAATATTTTTCACATATTAATCTTTCCTAATACGAAATTGGAATCATTCTTAGGGCCATCAAAATATGTTCACAATCAAATATTTTCACATGATAATATATTTTTTATTTTTTCATTATATAATTCTAGCATTTATGTCCCTTGACATGAGATAGATAAAATATAATAATAGAATCTTATATCATATATGTCAACTTTAAATTTTAATAATTTATTATTTTGAGGAAATAAGGACACATATTAGATATAATATATTTCTAAATGTTTTTTAAAATTTTATATTCATTGTTCACGATTTTCTAATATTTACTGGAAAAAAATTCAACATGAGAACTCAAATTTATTAAGAAGTATATGGAGAAATATAACATTTACTGACATTTTTTTGATATTATAATCAAAGGTATTTTATTTCTATTATCATCAATTTTTATCATATTCATCTTCAAAAACATAACTACAACATATTCTCTATATCCCCTAAGTGACTTGATTTATCAACTTTTTTATACATGTTCTTCAAGAATATAATATTATCAAACTGTATTCAATCATTAATAAATGTAATGAAAAAATAGCATTAGGTTTTATAATGATCTATATTGTACATATATCAGAATGAATAGATAGTGATTACTAAATCAATTATATATTATATATTCTATGACTTTTATTAACATTTTATCATTTTATAATGATACTTAAATAGAATAAAATTCATATTTTAGTTTTTGATGATCTTGAGCATGGAAATATTTTAAAATTTTCTCCATTATCCTTAAAGTGGTTAGTCTTAAATTGATCCATATTGTGTTGTCATACATAGAATTAAAATGAAATTAACACTATATGTTTCCAATCATGAATATATTTATATGGATTAATCATTACATATATAAATGATAAGAATATTTTATGAATTTGAAATTTGTAATATTATCCTTGAAAATTTATTTTTTATCAACATTAGAAAAAATAATAGATCATTAGAAATAATTTAGTGTCCATCATCAATTTGTTCATCATATAAAAATAGTTTTTGAAATTTAATCCTAGTAGTTCCTTATACTATGAATTTTATGAGACAACTCATCACAAAATGTTATGACCATATCAGGTCATTGAAGTTTCTTTAATAATCTTATGTCTCTTATCACAAGTGATGAATAACCATTATTCCAAAATATGTATATTAGTTCATTATTATTTTCATGAAAATTAACAATATAAAAAATATCATATATATATATATATCTATTTTATGGATATAAAATTTTGACAACATTAGGTAATTATTATCGACAAATAGTATTGAATTATCCATTAAGGTGATTAGTTAGATAAAATCTCCCATTTGTTTCATCCAATTATAATTGTTTTGTTATTCATACCATAAAAGTTCGCATTTATACCTACATTAATCAACTCAAATGTATTATTATTTTTTATTGTGTGAATCATTCATATTCAATTCAATCTCTACATTCAATAAAACTAAATATTAGAAATTTATATATTGGGTTTATCTAGATATTACCTAAAAAATAGTTACTAGAAAAAATTACATTATCAAAATTAAATGTGTTCTAAAAAGATTTGATTTCTTATTGTATTTGAAAAAAGGAAAAACAAGGTCTTCTTCTTATGGGGAGAATAGATTTCATATTTTTTTTACATTTTAATTTTATATTCGGTTGGATATTTATTACTTTAATCAACCCATATTGCCCAAAAATTGGCCTTTATTGATCCACTATTAGTAAAATCAAATTAATTTTATTTTAAATTCTATTTTTAGAATTTATTTGCATCATTTTTCATTGTGTTAATAGTCTATGTAACATTCTAGAAATTATAAGCATGATTTTCCTTTATGATTTTGACTAAATGATTTGATTTAAAATTAAAACCTTTTATATTGTTTTTTATTAAAAATAAACATTTACAAAATTATTTTCTTTAATCTCAATAAATATTTATTATAAATCTAGTTTAAATATTTAAATTATAAAAAATGTTACATTTATTATTAGTTTTATGAAATTAAAAAAAATATAAATTCCGTTTTTAATACAAATTTTATATGACCAATATATTTATATAAAACATATTATTTAAACATTTATCTTCATTCAATAGTATATGATTCATTCAGGAAAAATTTAGTTGTTGTTAATAATGATTATTTATAAATAATTCTTTAATATTATTTGTGTTGCATGTGAAAATTGATAAGTATTGTAGTTGAAATATATATACAATGTTTTTGAAATAAAAAATTTAAATGTGTATATTTTCTTTATATGTAATTAATATTGTTTTTAAAACATACATTGTATTTAAAAATAAATTAATATTTTAATTAATTGAACCCTTTTATATAAAATTTCATATTTTTAAAATTATGATTAATTTTTAATAACTATTTATTTTTATTTTAAATAGTTATTTTTCCCAGTTATTTGGTATCAATATATTACATTCATGAGTGGTAAAATGTTAATTTAATACTAAAATTAACAATGTAACAAATATTTAAAAAAATATATTTTTCCTTTTAATTCATATGTAAATTTAAATATATTATTTATACATGAAATATTTATAATAGTATATACTATATATATATATCCTTTTAAAAAATTAATTTATTGTTATTATTTTTTTGTGCGTGTAAATTTAAAATAATGTATATATATACCACTTGTTAATATATATAAGAGGTAATCATAAATATTAACCAAGTATGTCTATATACATATGTGCTGTTAATAATAAAATTTCAGGATACTTTCATATATAAAAAAAGAGTTATAAAATTTTATTATATATATATTTACATATATATATATATGTGTGTAATATTTATAGGTATATACATTCTTTTATTTGGTATATATATACACATATATAAGACATTTGTTGTCTAAAGATAATTATTTGAATATAAAAATGGTTCTTGAAGAATATAGGAATTTAAAAAAAATGAATGAAATGAAATGAAAAGTGTGGTGGGGAGTGACGTGATGTGTGAGGTTTTAGGTGTGGTGTGGAAAAAACCAAAATAACATGAGGTGTTAGGTGTGTTGTTGAAGTAAACCATATATATATATGCGTATCCCATGATTGGGATATTTAAAATAAATAATAATTAAATAAAAAGTGGAAATTGTGGAGTGTGAGGTGAATAGTGTAAGGAAGATATATATGCATATATGATACATATATAAATAAACATTAATACATGAATAAATGTTATATGTATGATAAAATATATAATAAAATATCCATTATTTATAATATATATATATGTTATATATATAAATTAAAATATATAATATAAATGTGTTTGTTAGAATTTAAATATTCATCTGTATATATATATAAATAATTAAATATATGTACATATATATACACCTATTAATTAATTAAAGTAAGAAAAAATTAATATATATATATATCTGTGTGTGTGAATGTGTTTTATATTTAAAGAAATAAAAAAAGAATGAATATATATATATATATATATATATTTGTGTGTGTGTTACACATAAATATTCATATAGACATTGTGATATATATATATAGTTCGAAATTATTTTGGTATAAATTAATATGTTTTATAAAATTTATTTTAAAATATATATGTCACGAATATATGTTATAAATTTATATATGTTATTTATATGGTATATTGTGTGTATATATATACACATGATAAATAATAATCCTTAATTTCTAATGAAAAAATTAAATTGAACAAAGAGAGTAAAAAAATGTGATTTGTCTCTATGTGAAAGAAAAAATGTACTGATAAATTCACAACTATTTGGAAGACATTATAAATTATGTTTAAAAAATTATATAATTAATTGATTGATTTTTTAAACATTTCAATTTTATTAATACTATCTCATATCATAGTGTTTTGATCCAACCACACTCTGACAAACTCTATAGAAAACAAGAGGTTCTCTAGTTTTAGAGATAGTGTGAGGGAGAGTTTATTGATTGGGGATGAAGGTTCAACATGGTTTGGGATAGATAAATTAAATAAAATATGGATATCAGTTTTAGGTAATGGGATTACATTTTTTTAACAAATTATATATGATTATATTTTCAAATGTACTCTAGTTTATAAGGAAATTATTTTCAGGGAATTCAATTTTTCTATATATACTAGAGTACATTTGATAATATAATCATATATACTTTGGTAAAAAAACATGAGTTACTAGGGAACCCAATTTAATGGATTTTTTTTGTAGTAAAAATTTTTATGATTTATGTATTATCTCAAGTGACCTTATGTTATATAATATTATTATTTTCAAACTCTCATGTTTATAAAATTATAATTTTACCTATAAATGATTAATTAATATTTTTTAAGAAAATTTTATGGGAATTATGTTATCCCCAACCATAATAATTTAAATATAAACGTTAATCGGGGATAATTGTTTTTATTTAATATTCATATCTACTTTATCATAATGTTAATTTAAATAATGAAATACTAACCCATTCATTCACATGAAACTATACATTATATGTATATTTTTATAAAATAATCATAATTTGAAAAGTTAAAAATTTAAATTCATATTGAAAAAATTAAAATAATAAATAAATTCTATATATGGAATATAAGAGAGTGACAAAATATTAAATCTCAATGACAAGAATGGGATGATTCTCTATTTGATGAACTGAGAGTTAAAAAAATCGTCTTACTGATAGTCTTATGAGATAGGAGTGGCTGGCCTGAGAGGGTGCTAGAGTCAGATGGCACTGGGAGGGAGGTCGAAACTCCGGCTATTTTCACGCATGAATTTGAGAACGTCTTCATGTTCATCATCCCAATATTTTTAGAGAATATGGATCCCTCACTAGAGAACGTAATGAGGTCAGGGCTATGGTTAATGGGGATATCAAATCCCTATTGATTACACCCATTTCAATAATGGAAGGTGGTATCCGAGAGGTACTGCTAAAATATCTGAGGGCATTCGAGGATGTGTTTTGGAGGTCATTGATGAGTGCTTGAGGAAGACTCCGGATGAGGCCGATGTTCATGAGGCAATTTGGTTTTTGAACCCGAATTGTGCACCATGGCCCGATGGCTTCCCTTAATCATTCTATAGGGCGATGTGGGACCTTGTTAAAGGGGAATTTTTGAAAGAAGTCCTAGATTTCTTCTAGGGTGGGGGCATGTGGTGTATTTCTTGTGCAACCAAAATGGTTTTTTTTCTACGGTGGCTAATCCTCAGTCTATTGATCAGTACCATCCCATTATTATATGTAATATACCATACAAGACCTTGTCCAACATATTAAATAAAACACTGGCTATTCACCAGGACTCTTGGATGGTCCCAAAAAAACATGTGTTCATTAAAGAGAGGTTTATATAGGGCACAATAAAAGTGGTCTAGGAAATGTTCAGTGGCATCAACAATAGGTCCATCAGGGGAAATTTGGTGTATAAGCTAGACATGAGAAAGGCCTATAGAAGGGTAGAATGTGGCTTTGTCCGTGGTGTCTTGACTAGAATGGGGTTCTGTATTTGGACATGTGACCTGCTTTTCTGTTGTTTCATACTGACCTAGATTTCAACTAATTTTATGGGTATGAAATTTGGGTTTTTCAAGACTTGTCATGGTCTCCGAAAAGGGGACCTGTTGTCACCCAGTCTTTTCATTCTCTCTCAAAATGATTTTAGCTGTTTTATTAATCACGTCCTCAACATGGGTACTGTTCTCCCTTACCATAATAGGTATGCTACAAGGGGAATCTCATACATGATGTTTGGAGACAAACCAATTTCCCTTATCAATGGTAGTAGACAATTTTTGCAGGGTTGGAATGGACTTTTAGGGGAATAATGTAAGTGGAGTGGGAAGGTGGTGAACAAAGATGAAATATCTTTTTATATAACTTGGAAGTTCTCTAAAATGAGGTTGTGGGATGTGGGTGCTAGTTTGAGTACAGATAGAGGCTCTTTTCCCATGGAGTACCTTGGGGCTCTGGTTAGTCATTCCCCTCTTAGGGTCCATCATTTTTATAAACTCATAAGCAAAATTTCTGGGCAAATCTACAATTAGAAAAATATATTCCTATCCTTCAGAGGTCGTATAACATTAGTGAATAGTGTCTTGGTCTACATTACTATTTATGTTGTCTCTACCCTAAAGGTTCCAAAAATATTTATTTACAAAATAGATATGATTATGGTGTCCTTTATATAGGATGGGAAGAAAGAAGAAGACATCATTGGGCATCGGGGAAACATTATGTAAGACCTCTATCCCAAAGGGGTATCAACCTGAGGAGTTCTCCTCATCCATGCAGGTGCTTCACGCATGGCATGTATGAGAAGCTCTAGAAGGTCAGTCTCTTTGGGGCAGGAAAATGGGAGACATATACGGCCAGAATATGTGGGATTAGTGACCAAGTTCATTGAGGAAAAAGAATTTGATTCATACTTTCATGAATGTAATACATCATCACCCTCGGTGGTTAGAAGGAAGAGGGAACATCAATTTATGGAAGCAATATTGGGGGTGGGTAGGCTATATTTCGATGGTTTCCCCATCCCGAACATATATTTTAGAGAGGCTAGCGGTTATCCTCAATTACTTCTGGACATTATTGATGATAATAAATCTACAGTTTTCAATGGTATTGTTACCAGTGATGATCATGATAAACTCATATTCACAGGTTTGACGTCGATTATTTTTTCTATTAAGGACTTTGTACATGTGACAAGGGACATGTCAAATAATGACCCATGGGGAGTGACTCTACGGTTCAAGGATATTCCCTCCAAATTTAATATTATATTATGGATTTTGAGGAACAAATAACTTCTTACTAATGAAAATTTTCAATGTATGGGTGTCAATATGGATACTAGGTGCTGGTGTTGTAGGTCCTCTAATCATGAAATAATAGGTCATTTTTTCTATGACAGTGAATTGTCTAGAGGTATTTGGAAGACCTTCGGGCGTTCATTGGTAGGGATGCATCTAGAGGGGTGTAGGAAAGTTTTATTATCTCATGGTTTAGGGGTACAGATACCCATGAGGATAAGAGGAAGGCCAGGACTGTCATTCTTATTACCGGTTTCTAGACTATCAGCTAGGCCCAAAACACAGTGCATCATAATCATAGATTGAGATCTCAGGTAAATATAATCTTCCCAATGAAAAATATTCATCTAGATTTGGTTCGATGGTGCCCTAATTTCCAATCAGCACTGTCGGTGAAATCAATTGTTATGAATCTCTCAAACTACAACCATACTGATATTCCTGGGTATGGAAGGTGGGTTTTATGGAATCCTCTATGAAAGGGTTTCTTTCTCAATATGAATGGGTCTCTTCTCATGGGGGAAATCTATGGGGTGAGGTCATGAGATATAAAATGGGTTCAGTTATTGTAGTGTTCACAGCCTCTTATGGAAGAGTTGATGTATTGCAGGAAGAGGCTATGGACATGGCAACTGGGCTAGAGGTTTTCCAAGAAAGGATGATTAGTTTTAAGACGAATTATAAGGATTCCATGTTTTTTTGAAGCTCTGTTAGGTAAGGTAAATATCCCTAGGAACATCTCATATAATATCAAAAAATTTAATTACACTCATGGGTAACCACATAAAGGCCTCTCATACATGGTGGGAGGGGAACATGGTTGCATACTTTTTTGCATCAATGGAATCACTAAATAAAATTATGTTTTCTCTCTTTATCTTACTTTCTTTTCTTAAGGAGGGGATGAATGTTGTTGTCAATTATTCTCTGGGTTTATATGAATTTATCCCACCATGAGTTTTTTTTCTTGGGGGTTTTTAGGGTAGACTTTTCAAAATCAATAAAAATGATAATTTTTAAACATTAAATAAAAATTAATGAATTAATATTTATTAAATAATATTTTAGTCCATTTTTCCATGTTCACATTCTTGGTAATGAACTCATATGAAATGAAAATTTGAATATCCTTTGTTTTTATTCTTCAAATATTACAATCAACGATGTTGTTAGCAGTTTAAGAGATGTATTGACCACCAAAATTCCAATGAATATTTTTCTACAATAAAGAACATAATAACACATAATGTACTATTGAAAAATTAAATGAAAAAGGTATAATTCATATCATATTTTATATATCTAATGATGTGAATGTAGATTATGGAAAGAGAATGAAAAATAATGATTAATCATAATTTTTCTCATATTCTTCTTATATTATGTCATCTATCATAACATTCTCGTGTACATTTATTACTAACTATACCATAAATGTATCAAATTATTCAAAAAATGATTTTTCCTGAATAAATTTATGGAACATTAATAATATGTTCTTATTATGGAACATATGTCACTATTTTAGAAGGTTGTGACACTAGAATAAAAATTTACAAAGGTGACTCCTCTAATGTTTTTTAGGGTATAATAATGTCTTTTAAATATTTTATTCCTATGATGGTTGAGCCTCAAATATTGAATTAAAATAGAACACACCATGTGATCATATTTAAATGTATGTAATATATAAATGAAAAAACTAAAAAACATATACAAACGAATGGATTAAAAGGATCATGTCACTAGTCAAAGACCACGATGATGCCTATTTTTAAAAAAAATATGAAATTAAAAGATGAAATCATAGATTAACTCTAAAATCATTTTTCAATATAAACATACCTAAAAATCATAAAATATCTGTTATTTTTTCAGTATTCTTTTTTATCTTATCTTTTGTAGATGGTTGTGGTCCTTTTCATGGTATAATCTAAGTGAAAATTCCCCACACATTACAATATCACTATCCACGTCATCTTCACCATTAACCTCATGAAAAAGTTATTTTTTAAAAAATAGAGATATAAACATATATTATATAAAATGAATGAATAAAATAGAATTTTGTTACATAATATGAAATCAAATACTATTATAATTGGGTTTTGATGCTTGAGTAAATATAAAGAAAATATATTAATGATTGCTAAAAAACAATGTATAAAAATTTTCTATAGAAGAAGTTCATTTTCATAGATATGAAAATGGTGTTGTGGTAGTACGAAACATTAGGATTTTTTACCTTATCTAAATTCTGGTGTGCCATTATTATATATAAGAATGATAGACATACATTAAAGTAGAATAATAAGAAAACTTACTTATAAACTAATTCTATATTCTCTTTTGGATCCCTTTAGAACACATATATTAGATTTATACTTATAGTAATGGATTTAGTTTCTTATTTTAGTACTATTATATTATAGTAATGGGAAGAAAGTATGAATATTATTTGTTAATTTTAATTATTGAATAAAATTATGTCAATCAAGAGTACATTTATATAATTTATTAGCTGAAATCAACATGGTTTATTTGAAGAACTCAATGTTAGTTCTTTAACTAAGTCATGATGAACCACTATTCTGATGTTTCTTTGAAGTAAATATAATATGAATATTGTAATGTGGTTGTTGTTTAATAAGTATATATGTAATATATGAAATTGAAAATAATAGTACCATTTTGTTATCTGTGACTCCACTAAATCTTAAGGATCCCCTTCTCTGATTCTACTATGTGGTTAGGATAAACATAATAATGTGATGTTGATGTTTTAATCTTTTATAAGTTAAATTTATGAAATTTAAATTAAGAGTAACAAACAATATTGAAAACTGAGATCAAAATTATTCATATAATTTTATTTTTCACTACAGAAAATTATTTTATAAATAATTTTTCCAAATGAAATGCTTGTGTTAAATGTTGTAATCAATTAGGTAAATTATAAAATAATTTTTGATTTGAGAACATTTAACTCTAGAGTAATCCCAAACACATCATTTTCCTACATCTCTAATTAATAAAGATGTTTTTTTAAATAAGGTAAAAATTTATTCACATTAATTAAATAGTTTCATTTTGTACCTTTATAAAGTCATCTTTTAACACACAATCCTATTTTACTTATAAATTACATAACTTTCTTATCAAATAAAACAAAAAAAATGAGTCCCTACGAGCAGTAATAAAAAATTTCACTGTAAATCTATTTGATTTTAAATTATATTATATAAAAAATTATATTAAATAATCGATGCAGACAATAAATGACTAATTGAGTAGTTATTATATAACATATAAATATAAAAATTAAAAAAATGAGGTATTTATATTAATAGAGAATATGTAATTCAATAAAAAAATATTATCATTTTAAATGTCAACAAACATCATGCATGATTTAAATGATTAATAATAGAAACTATCTATGCATTAAAATCTACTTATCAGAGCTACACATAAAAATCAAGTAGGCTTGGGAAAATTGTGATATTATATTATTTTAATAAATATAAGATGAGAAAATTGAACAATATTTAATAGTTCATTTTATAATTATGGAGTACCTAATATTTTAATAACCTGTTGATTTTTTTTGATTTGATTAATTTATTTTTTGTTTTTCCATTACAACATAGGTGTACCTGAAATCATCCAATGTGTTGTCGGTGGACAAAGAAACAATTATTTAAGGATCTATAAAGACTGAATAATTGTAAAATGAGAAACATGTTCTATAAAAATTAATTGACAATACGTCAATATTGTAGACCCTGGAATTAGAAAATAAGATACAATATTAATTAAAATCTGGTGGAATACATCAATAAGGTAAAAAATATTGAATATAAATGAAATCAATATAATTTATATTCAATTAAAACTTTTCTATGATGATTTTTACTCTTGGAATATCACGGTTGAAATGTAATTTTGTTGCATTAAAAAATGTTATCATAATAATTGAATCTTTATGGAATTTAAAAATAGAATATGAGATCATAGTACTGATAACAGGTAAAAAAATAAAAATAAAAATAAATATTAGAAAGTTAATTAATAGTTAGAAATATTATTTCTCAATTTTTTTCATTAAAATGTTTTATTACCAAAAATAGTAGATGGGTCAATAAAATTTTCAAAATAATTTTACATTTAGTTTGAAAAAATACCCCATAATCTAAAAATAACTTGTATCTTTCAAAAATAAAATAAATACACATATTTTTTAACTATAATTTATGTGTCAGGTCAACTATAATAAAAAACCGATAAAATCTCTTTCTATTGAATTTTTTTTCTTCGTGTTATAATTCACCACAGATTTCCAAAGATAATAGTGACTTAAATGTTCAAAAATATAGAACATAAAATAAAAGATAAATAGTTAGTAAATAAATAGTGCAACCATGTGAATGAAAATTTAATTTGTAATAAAATAAATTTTATATAAATTTAATAATAAATAATATAATTTTAGTTGATATTGTATACGTAAGAGAGTTAGATTTTTTATGTCAATTAAATAAGTGTGTTGAAAATACATAGGAAGACAGTGAAATGGGAATAATATTAACCTATTACACTCTCTTAAATACCTTTTTTGAGTAATATTATCAAAATACATAAAATAAAATCAAATGAATAGAAACATATCATCACATGTCAAAAAATTGGAGATTGGTGGAAAAAATTATAAACCCTTGTCTAGTTCACATGCCGCTTCCCTAATTTTCAGTGATTCGTAAATTTTGTAAAATGTAGCTCATGATTTAATGAAATAATGGATTTAATATTGTTATTACTTTCTAAAAACTGATTATGCACTGAATATTTTTTACCTATATAATTTATTATAAGATTTATAACATAATATCTAAAATATTTGTTTTTTCCATCATCATATAATATTATAAATCAATTTTTGAATATATTTATGTAATAATAAAAAAATAATACATTTTTCTTATTTATATGTCATATTTATTCATCTCCATGAATGAATTATATAATGAAAACATCATTGGAGTACTTGACAAATTAATTTTACATGAAATTAAAAATGTAAACTATTATTTTTTGTGCTTCATCATCATCAAGGGTAATATCATTAAAATAAGTTATAAATCATGAAATTTTTATAACTATTCACAATTAAAATCAATTTAAAAATAAAACATAGTTAGAAATACTGAATTTCATAATAGTCTACCTAATTTAAATTTATAAAATAATTGAAATTTTATTAACATATTTTAATGGATTCCTTGGGAAAGTTGTCAAGTATTTCTTTGATGTAAATATTTAATGTTGTTTCAAAGGTTGTGTATTATTTATCTTGTACAAGTATTTTAAAAAAATCCAACGTGACTCTATACATGACAACATATAGTTTTTTATGAGAGAATAATCTTTTAAATATATATCCCAACAATCTAAGTTGATTGACCATAACTTTGTATAATATTACTTTTATATGGTACAATCAAAGGATATTGTATTATTTGTAGATTGTAAAGACATATAGTAACCTAGTGTGTCATATCATCTCTTGGAATTAATGGATAATTTTCATTTTGAAATATTGATTGGATTTCTACTATAATGAAATGATTATCCATGTTCATGAAAATTGATTAAGTAACATTACAAAAACACATAGATTGATCTATAATTTGGAGACACATAATGGGTACCCCAATCTTTAATGTAATTTTATAGAGATGAGACCTTGAAAAATTGGTAACATTTTAAATGTAAACATTTTTTATGATCTCTGGACTATTTGTTTCTATTATTTCCCTACACATATAATCAATACTAAATTAGCCATTATTTTTTGAGTCTTCAAAGATAAAATTATTTCATTAACATCATTAATAATAAAATAGTTCATTGATAATACTTCATATTCTATAAAAAAATTCGTATATACACATTTTTAATGAGAATAGACTTAGTTAGATAATAAATTTATTTATTGGGTTATAAACATATGACAAGATATATGTTTATAGAAAATTAATGACTACTTCAACATGATTAGGCTTACTAATTTTTCCTTCACCAATATCCAGAATCCATTTTAAAAAATTCTGTACATAATATAAATAATCACTACAAGCATCACAATTAAATCACACATTCTTTTTCAAAGTTAAATCCAAATAATATCATGACAGATATGATGATTTTATATTTTCAAACAAAATATCACTTATGGTACCCCCTAGTATTTTAGTTAATATTTTGTAGATACCCTTACACACAAGGAAATATTTATAAAAAAAGCTAAATATGAAGAATTTTTTTAGTGACATTAGATATCTCAAAGAGTGATCAAGAAATTGAAAAAAAAATTAATTATGATTCCTTCGTTACTCATAAAAAATAATCAGTTTTTTAATATAATTTATTCAGAAATATTAATACATTTTTGAATATTTCAAAAGTAATTCTCAATAAAAGATACTAGAATACATAATTTTGACTGGGCCATCCTCATACCTGGAAGGTGTAATGATGGTATTCCACTAGATGAAACTTTAAGAACCATATTACCTTATGAATGAAAAATACATGTTTAATAGCATCGAATGATATTATTTTACGATCCCCAATATTCACTAATGAAATAAACCAAGAAGCATAAGATAATGAAGAGATAATGACATAAATCACCTGTATATGTTCAACGGTTAACATATATTTTATGGTTTCATACTCATTTTGAAGACATTTTGGGCTATAATTATGCTCTTATATGACTAAATGATTTTCATAAACATATATTAAAGAATACAGAACAATCATAGAAGGATAATAATGAATAGATACCCCATTTCTATGAAAAAGGTTGTCTATTTCAAGAAGATAATACATTTTTCCTTCATAATAATTGATTTTTAAATATAATAAATAAAAAATTATAATAGAAAATATTAGAATAATAGTATTTATCTATCATTATTGTAGTAAATTCAGATAATATGATTTTGTTTATATTTTAATTGAACCAAACAGCTTGAATTTAATTTTCATACTCTATTAGGTTAGGATGGAGTCATGTTCTTAAATTTTGGAATGAAATTTCTTATATAACACATATGATAACAATAAGACATGAATAGTTTATCAATGTATATTATATTCATGATATGGTGAATATGTATACCATTATTTTCCATGTGATCTATACCTCAAATGAACCTAATATTTTTTATTTCTTGCAACACATATAATTGATGATGACATTCAATGAGTTAAGATTGTAAGGAAAACAATTATGTTTTCTATTTTGTAGATAAAATTCTAAAATAATTTGAATAATGTATATAGAATACTCTATGTATGACTAGGTGTATTATAAAAAAAATTTAAGAATAAATAAAAAATTTAATTATAATGTTTTTTATGAATATTTTTACAAATAAAATTCTAAAATTTCAATCCTATAATGGAAAAAAAGAATTACATTGTATTGATTTATAAATATGTAAAAATGTAATTAAAGAAAAAGTAAACATTAACATTAATTCATTGAGATATAACATGAATATATAGAAATATATTGTTAGAAAACGTTTATATCAATTAATTATAATTATATATATAATGAAATATTTAATAAAAGAATGGAAATTATATTTGAAACCTATAGTATTGATCCTTGAGAATATATTCACTCACGATACTATATGTTTCATGCTAAATAATATTACAACAAAAATTGTTATTTGATAATAAGATGATGAAAATTTACTGTGCAAGGAGGATCTCTTCCACCAAAGTGAAATATCATTAATAGAATCAATAAAATCTCATTCATCACACAATACTACAAAATTTAGCAGGCCTAGATAAATTTATGATAAATAATGATGTTTAATGTCACTATATATTGATATAAAGATAATCAATTAATTCTTGTAATAATTAATCTAATATAATCGATCTTTTTATTAGTCATATGAATAAAATATAGTACACCCACAAATTATCTAGACTTCAAAGGGAACTATTTTTTCATGGCAATTAAGGGAAATTATTTTTATAAAATCAGCTTTGGTTGGAGCCCATCATTCTTTATAAATTTAATATTCATAAAAATAGGAAGTAAATGTTGTTTTATAAATGTTGATTTTATTCAATAAATCCTAAAAAATCACCATTAGTGTAGGTCATAATTTTTTTCCATGGAAAATAGAAATTAAATCTTTATACTAATGGAAATCTATATTGTATAACATATAAAAAATCTACTTGGATGCTTCACAAGGAAATATATACCCAAAACCAAATAAAAATTTAGTCAGACTAACATTTATGTTAGACTGGTGAGTTCTATTGGACTCATAAAAATCATTTGTAAAAAGTTCGTGACACTTTTTAACATATATTATAATGTATTTTATGAAATATGATTGGTTTAAAATCACAATATTAAGTAGAGATTGATACCTTAATAGAAAAATGATAATTTAAGGAGAAAATTTGCTTATACAAATAAAAAAACATTCTTGAGGATCGTATTTCTACAATCCCACCTTGGATAAATGGAATAACCATCATCATTAAATTTTATATTGAATTTTTTTTTGTAAAACATTGAATATTTTGAATTTTAGAAAAAAAAGGATAACAATGAATGTAATGACTATATATTCCCTGAATCATGAAACAATTTATAGCATCATGAATCATTGGGAATATACTTATATAGTTATTTTTAGTAGTAATAAAAATTTCTATATGTATTGGAGAAATAACATTGTTTTCATGAAAATGAAATTGGAGAATGAAAACATGAGGCAACCGTATTTTTTGAAATTTTGTTGTATAAAAGACTACATGTTAAAGAACATGATAAATATAAACACAAAAAACAAGATACAAGAATATTGGAGATTTTAAATTTCATGAATATAAATTTTGAGGTTAATTACCTCATATACACATTACCAAGAAACATCCTTCATATAAACCATTAATGAGACGATGAATATTCAAATTTAATACTCCTGTTAGTACATGGGGACAATATAGAGGTCGAATATTTTTATTTTTAACAAATCTGGAAAAATTAAGACACATTGGATTATATGTAAATGTTAAGAAAAAATCTCTATATCCCTCAAAAATAGATATCAACATTGCCTCTTGGTAATTTTGGGTCATATTCCTAGAACAATCATAAAATTTTATAGGTAAAATTATATGTTTTCCGTATAAACAACAATCATAGTCTCATAAAATGTATACATCTTAAAATAATTTGTAAACTCCAACTCTATTTCTATTTTTATTAATGATAATTAAAAAATTGATATATAATTATTATAAAATCATAGATAATAAAATTTTCATCCAAATTTCTAGAATATAATAGATTTGATGTAATAGTGGAATAAAATTTCATTTGATAATAAAATTATTCTATCATAGTTAGAATCCAGATATTAGTAATTATATTAAATTATGTAGCATGATGATACATATTTTCAACATATACATCCTCCAATACTATGAAAATGGACAGATATTTCAATATAAGTAAGAAAAAGTTAAGATCATTTATGCATTGAAGGTTACCACTCTTTCGTTGTATAATTATCTCAATTTCATGATTAATATCTATAAAATCTATGACTATATGCATTTGAACTTCATATTTTATATGTAATGACACAAAAAGTTCTAGGAAATTTTTTTCTTAAATACTTTGGAATTTTACGAGTCTACAGTTTCTGACGGTGCCTGATTCCGAGGCCCGGTGTGCCTGGAATAATTTTGTGAAGTTTATTTTGGGTAAGTTCAGTAGATGTACGAGAGGGATTTTCTTTCTTTTGAACCTGTGTTTGGAATTGAAAATCGAGGACACCGATGAACTCGCAGCGCCTGTATTCTCCTAATGAGACCTTTACCACAGTTGTGTTTGATCGGGAGGAGAAGTTATATTTTGGAGATTTATAAAAAATTAAATAAATTTTTGTGTTACAAAATTTATTTAGTTGGTGGTTATTATCTCCAAAGGGAGGTAGATTGTGGGTCCCAACCCCACATAACCTCCCTTGGGAGGATAACGTGTGTGGGGCCCACACGAGCATCTAACTCTTCACCTCCCCTTTAACTTCCATGAACCCTCTTTTTAACTTTTGAACTTCCACTTAATGGAGGAACCTTTCCACATCCCTCCATTAATTGTGCCAACCCCATAAATTTAATTAATTAAGCTCCTTAATTAATTGGTTAATTTTAATCAATTTGAAATGCATGGCATTATTAAAATCGAAAGCCTTTTATTTTATTTGCGCTGGAAAATATTCTATTGGGGATGCCCTGGAGAATTAGAAGAAAATTATTCCTCTCCATGAAGAACATCGTCAACGAAGAATGATACCATCCTCTCAACGAATAATGTTTTCTCCACTTCTTCATCTGGGGCAAGAACGTCAGGAGACATCCACGAGGGACGCCCGTCTTCCTTCTTCTTTCTCTGCGTCAAGAGAGAAGATAACGTCAGCTATGAGGGCCTCCAATGACTACGTCATTCCCTTCGATGTTGATGGGACGACACCTGTCTTCCGCGACGCTCAACTTTTGTGGCCTGTCGATGTGCAACATTCTTGAAATCAAGGTAGGGGGATAATGATAAATTTTAATTGAATAAAATTGTACATCGTTCTTCGTTGAATATCTTGGACTGTCTTCGGCCTATTGTTATCTCCTAACATGGAGGGCACATGCCGAATGAACATGGCCTGACGATCCTCTGTTGGTTTTTAAAATTTTTGAGATGACGACCGGACGCATCGAATGCACACCGGCTACGTGGAGGAAACCGTGGCCCGCAGTGCGGGCTGCTCGGATGAAGAAAACCGACCGGCCATAGCCGGCCGGGCTGGAGGACCGCGGTGCCTCCTTGGTGCCGCACTGCGAAGAAGACCATAGCCCGCACTCTGCGGGCCCCTCTGTCGAAGAAAACCGGGCGGCCGTAGCTGGCCGGGATGGAGGACCGTGCCCCCTCCTTGGCACCACGCTGCGGAGAAGACCGCGGCCTGCGCTCCGCGGGCCGGTTCGGCGGGCGAACCGGTCGTCCGCCTACCCGCCGGGAATAATGAATCTGCATCACCCGAAGGTGCCGCGTGGGAGGAAAGCGGCCTGCTGTGTGGGCTGCTTGCGCCAGAGAAGATCTGCCGGATTCGGCTGGCTGGGTAGGCGAGGCGGTGCTGCTCGGCGCAGCCGTTTCAGGAAACCAAGGGACCGCGCCCCCCGCTCCCCTCGGCCAGCTGGTCAAGCCGCAGAACACCGTGGGCCGGGCCGCGCCCCAATGGTCCGGGCCAGGCTGACCCCTTAGCTAGGTCAGACCCTCCGAGCCAGAACGGGCCGACCCGCCAGCCCACTCGGCTTGACGGGTCGGGCCCGTTTCTCTAAAAAATGGATATCTTCAAGACAACACGTCTTGACGATGTGCTGTCTGTGGAACTGGGATTCTTGTGACAAGAAGGTACTTTTGCGATACACTAAGTGAGTTTTTTAAGACTTTGGAAAATGGATGGGTTTTGAATGAGTGTAATTTCAACCGGGCCCTTAGAACAGAAAAGCCAATATCTCTCAGACCGAGCGTCCGATTGACGCGCCGTCTGTCACTTTGGGTTTCTTTTGACGAGATGAAACTTTTGGATACATCAAATCAGTAATTCATGATATTTTATGTATCTACTGTTGACTTGAGAAGCGGACCCACCTAGAATCGAGTGTGTTGTCTGCGGGAACCGTAGAGCTAGTTGCGACTGCGACGTCTACCGTACTGGGATCCTCCGTGGGTTTGACAGCAATGAAAACTATACTGGAATCCTATGTGGGTTCGATAGCGATGACTACTGTACTAGAATCCTATGTGGGTAAGACAATGATGACTAATGTATTGGGATCCTCCGTGTGTTCGACAACGATGACTAATGTTCTTGTATCATGTGTGGGTCTGGTAGTTTGACCTTTGTACTTGTATTCTATGTGGGCCCGACAGAGTAGATGGTCTTGTATCCTGTGTGGGCATGACAGCTTAGCTGGTCTTGTATCATATGTGGGTCTGACATCTTAGATGAATCAGTGAATACATCAGATCATCTCTATCGCTATATGAAAGATGTATGCCTGTGTGAGCTGAGTCTTAACGTTCAATCATTATCATCGATGTGATTGAATTTACTTTCCTATGTGGATTGTGTTGTGCTTGATATCGAGGGTTGGAGCTGAACAGTGATTGATAACTTAGGTATATGAATGGGAATACACCTATGTATGGTTAGTTGATACATCGTGATTGTATCTTTCCTTTTGTGGTTTTTCCTCTGTGGATTCTGGGAGTCCTTCGGGGGTCTCGGGGTCCCTACTAATTATCATTATACTCACCCATACATGGGATATGCTCGCACCTCGTTGTGTTGGATGCAGATGACAGACATCATTGAAGGAGGCTGAGAGTAATCCAGGACCGGACGGTACTCAGAGGTGGACCACATGGCGAGATGGTACACGGAGCAGACCGATATATGTGGAGTGATGAGGTGGACATATGTACCTACCCTTATGGTAGGATACTCGGCGGATGTTCCAAGAGCTTCTCTTTTTAGATGTTGTCCCTTTTCTAGTTGTACTTGCTTTTGATTGTACAGGTACTTTACTGTTGGGATTGTATTTCCATCCCCCTTTACTTTCAGCACTACTTTTTGTATACAGTATTCACTTAGTGATTTGCTTACAGCTTACTCTGTTTGTGTGTGTGATACTACTATAAAGGCAATGCCTTCCCATATTAGGGATTTTATGCCTTTGTTTGTAGTCGCCAGCCCCTGGCCTATGGAAGGCGGTCTTGGGGTAGTCACGACATGGACCCCAAGGGCGGGTCATGAATAATTGGTATCAGAGAAGTCGGTTCTACCGCAGAACTCACGAATCTGTTCTTTCTTTTCTGTGAAGCAATAGTGTTAAGAGTATTGAGTGTGGTTTTTAGTCCAGGGAGTCCACTGTTGGTGCAGCGGCCGACGTATCCATACACTAGGACCCTGACCTCTAAATTCTGACTCCGTCCACGAAAACACTGATTGCTTGTGTGTTTCATTTGCAATGTTTTCTTTTTGAATACTTAGTGTCATCTCACCAGGTATGCCGTTTTAAACATGGCACACCTATTTATTTTTAGGATGGCCCCAAAAAGGTATCCAGCTAGGGTTCTGAGTGACGTACGAGATGGTAGGCCACCAAGAGACGAGGCTTCGGTGTAGGTTCCCATCATAGTGGAGGCACCAGCAGTACCACTACCCGCTAGGCCATTGAAACCACTAGCTCCAGCAATAGAGAATGCACTCTATTTGAGTGAATTTCACGGTTTCCAGTGCCAAAGCCTGCCTAGGTTCCAAGGAGTGATGGACCCATAGTTAGCTGAGGATTGGTTGGAGGCTGTTGTGAGAGTTTTCATATTGGTAGGGACACCATCCGACCTCATGGTGATCCTTGTGGTGAGTCTCCTGCAGGAAACGACAGGAAGATGGTGGAGCCTAATGCTCCAGGTGCATGATGAGGCATTACTACACTAGACAAACATTGAGATCCTGTTCTGGGCAGAGTTTGTACTTTCCACCCTTTGTGAGGTGCGGATTTAGGAGTTACTTCATCTGAAGTAGGGTAGCATGACAGTAGCTCAGTACTCAGCGAGGTTCACTGACCTCTCATACTACTATAAGGATACGGTTCGAGACCCATTCTTCAGGGCCCGGACCTTTGAGCAAGGACTCGGGCATGAGATTACAGCTTCGATGATCTCCCTCAATATTCCGACAAAGGCGGGGGTACTAGAGCGAGCCCTTCTAGTGGAGATATTTCTTGCTGAGTAGTCACCAGTAGCGAGACCCACCACATGGCGACACGTAGCAGAGTCTTTTGCAGTCGACAGTAGACAAATGACATAGGGGACCAAGAGGACTAGACCCACAGGAGGTTGACTTCACGACTCAGGTTCGGTTGTGCGAGTCACACGAAACATATCTAACCACACAAGGAGTAGGAAGTGCTATGCAAGCGGTGGGCAGGGTTACATGGCTCGAGAATTCCCAACCCATACATCATATCAGCAGCAGGCAGTAGAGGGACCTCTCAGGAAAGGGAATAGGTTCGATCGTGGTGGTCCGCTGGGAAAAGGAAGACGTGGCAGAGGAGCTGGCCTAACATTAGGTGGTGGATGCCATTTTGAGGCCCAATTACCACCACCACCAGGAGGTCCCCCCCCCCTCGACCGCAGGGAACTGGTGGACAAGGGAGAGCTCAGTTTCAGGAAGCTGTGGCCTATGCCCATAGTGCTCCGGGAGCAGGTGGGCAGAAGCAGGACTAGTTCTAGGTATATAGTCCATTGTTCATGAAGATTCTATCTTTGTTGATGTCAATTTTTGTGGTTGATTTATGTCTTTGTACTTTGAGATATAGTAATAAAAGACACTTGTCCTTATGACGTTTTATTTCCGGCCGTTTGTGTGGATTTTACTAAAAGAATCCGGATAAAATCATTGACTAGACCCTCACATTCAAGATTCCTACTGGAAGAGACCCAATGACCACACACAGATGCCGACAGTGTGACTCAACCATTGGAGTCGAGAGCAACAGTTGGATCTCTTTGTAGTAGCGTAGAGGCCTTACGACGTCGTCCATTACATGAATTAGTATCGGTCTTGTCCGGATAGACTGTATTAGGCAAAGGGGGTGGTCCACCCAGTGGATGAGACCAGATTTCTCATTTTAAGAAAATGAGAAATCATAGAAGCTCCTGTAAGACGTAGGCGAAGAAGGGTGTAGATGAGTTCTTTTAAATTGGCTAGTCTCACCCATAGTTCGTTGGGCGAACGCTTTACATTCTACTCTGATCACAATGGTTTCAGGTATTTCTTCTCGCAGAAGGACCTGGACGTGAGGCAATGATGATGGCTTGAGTTCCTCCAAGACTATAACTTCGGGATAGTCTATACTCCTGCGAAGGGGAACGATGAAGCAAGTTATCTCAGTAGGAGAACATGCATTCAACTGCTAGGAGAAGCGACAGAGCAGTTGGCCGCATTGTAGATATCCTTTTTGGAGGAGCGATGAGATAACCATAGACTTCACGATGGGTCTTCCATGTACGTCCAGGGGACATGTCTTGGTTTAGGTGATCATCGAACGACTTGCCATGTCATCTGACTTCCTACTGACCAGAGATGGTATGAGTTACCACGGGAGAGGTGCAGGTCATTCAGGAGACCAAGACCTCTAGAATTTGAGGATGGCAACCACGTATCTTCATGTGTCTCACCTCGACTAGGTCTATTGAGATTTGGCTGAGGCGGAAAGTTATCTCCATGATTCATCGGACCTTTCCAATTCTTCAATAGAGTAGGCGAGGTGGCTTACCGCCTGGCCCTTCCACCTCAGTTCCATCGAGTGCACGAAATCTTCCACGTATCTCAGCTAAGGAGATACATGCATGACCCGTCCCACATCATCGACCACGAGGAGCTAGTCATCGATGATGGGGCGACTTTCATGGAGGTCCCAGTAGAGATCAATGATCGACGGGAGTGAGTCCTGCGTGGATGGTCAATTCCTCTGGTGCACATTCGCTAGCAGCATGGGAACCTCCAGGAGAGCACATGTGAGAGGGAGGCTCAAATACATGCTCAATTCCCCCCTTTTGTTTCCCTAGTGTGTGTTGTAGCTTTATGGGGATGTAAATCCCTAAGGTTGGGTAATGTAAAGACCCGAAATTTGAAGGGATTTTTTTTCATAAATACTTCGGAATTTTACGAGTATGCAGTTTCTGACGACGCCTGATTCTGATGCCCGGTGTGCCCAGAAGAATTTTCTAATGTTTTGTTCGGGTATGTTCAGTAGAGGCACGAGCAGGATTTTCTAACTTTTGAACCAGTGCTCGAAATTAAAATCTGAGGACACCGATGAACTCGCAGCACCGATATTCTCTTAAGGAAACCTTTACCGCAGTTTCTTTTGGTCGGGAGTAGAAGTTATATTTTGGGGATTCATAATAAATTAAATAAAGTGTTGTGTTACACAATTTATTTAGATGGTGGTTATTATCTCCAAAGGGAGGTTGATGGTGGGGCCCACCCCCATATAACCTCCCATGGGAGGATAATGTGTTTGGGGCCCACACGAACATCTAACTCTTCACCTCCCCTGTAACTTACATTAAACCCCTTTTTAACTTTTGAACTTCCACTTAATGGAGGAGCCTTTCTAATTCCCTCCATTAATTGTGCCAACCCCAAAAATTTAATTAATTAAGCTCCTTAATTAATTGTTTATTTTGAATTGATTTGAAATGCATGTCATTATTAAATTGGGATGCCTTTTATTTTATTTGTTTTGGAAAATATTCTATTAGGGAGGCTCTGGAGAATTAGAAGAAAAGTGTTCCTCTCCACGAAGAACATCATCAACGAAGAACAACATGTTCCTCTCAATGAAGAACGTTCTCTACACTTCTTCCACCGGGGAAAGAATGTGAGGTGACGTCCATGAGGAACACCCGTCTTCCTTATTCTTTCTCCGCGTTAAGTGAGAAGATGTCGTCCGATATGAGTGCCGCAAATGACTACTTCATTCCCTCCGACGTTGACGGGATGACACCCATCTTCGGCGACGCTCATCTTCCGTGGCTCGTCAACGTGCAATTTTCTTGATATCGAGGTAGGGGGATTATGATTAATTTTAATTGAATAAAATTGTACCTCTTAATTCATTGAAAATCTTGGATTTCCTTCAGCCTATTGTTCTCGCCTAACGTAGAGGGCGCGGGTCGAACATCACGGCCCGACCACCCTACGTTGGTTCTTAAAATTTTGGATATAGTGACAGAAAGCTGCGACCGCGCACCGGCTACGTGGAGGAAACCGCGGCCCGCAATGTAGACCGCTCGGACGAAGCAAACCAGCTGGGGCTGGAGGACTGCGACACCTCCTTAGTGCCGAACTGCAGAGAAGATCGCATCCCGTACTACGCGGGCCACTACGGCGGGGGAACCGGCCGGCCACCAATCGGCCAGGTTGAAGGAAGTCGCGGCACCTGAAGGTGCCGCGTGGGAGGACAGCGACCTGTTGTGTGGGCCGCTCGTATCAGAGAAGATCGGCTGGCTTTGGCCGGCCGGGCAGGTGAGGCGGCGCCACCGTTTCAGAAAACCAGGGGGGCCACGCCACCCGCTCCGCTCGACCAACTGGCCGAGCCATGGCCACCCGTGGGCTGGACTGCGCTTGCCCAGGCCAGGCCGCCTGCCGCGCGGGCCGGGCCGCCCTCGCGTGGGCTAGCCCACCACAGTGCGGGCCAGGCCCCAGCCTCACCGGGCCGCGCCGCACCCCACTGGGCTGGGCCGCACCCCATTGGTCTGGGATGACCCCCTATCCGGGTTGGACCCATTGAGCCAGAACTGACCAACCCGCCAGCCCACTAGTCTTGACGGGCCGGGCCCTTTTCGCTTAATCGTGGATATATTCAAGACCGTGCATCTGAACAACGCGCAGTGTGTGGCACTATGTTCCTCATGGTGAGAAGGTCCTTTTGCAAAACTCTAAGTGAGTTTTGGATGACTTTGGAAAATGTATGGGTTTGGAACGAGCGTAATTCCAACCCGGCCCCTGGAACAGAAAAGCCAATAACTCTTAGACCAGACATCTGATTGACGCACCGTCTATCGCATTGGGTTTCTTTTGATGATACATAACTTCTAGATACATCAAATCAGGACATTGTGATAGTTGATGTATTGAACTTTGACTTGAGGAGAGGACCCTCCTGGAGTTGAGCGTGTTGTGTGCGGGAACCCTAGATCTGGCTGCAACTGCGACGTCTACCATACTGGGATCCTCCATGTGTTTGACAGCGACGACTATTGTTCTAGAATCCTCTATGGGTTCGACAACAATGACTACTGTACTAGAATCCTCTGTGGGTTCGACTACGACAACTACTATACTAGGATCCACCGTGGGTTTGACAACGATGACTACTATTCTTGTATCCTATGTGGGTCTGGCAGTTTGACCTCTGTACTTGTATCTTGTGTGGGTCCAACAGAGTAGCTGGTCTTGTATCCTGTGTGGTCCTGACAGCTTAGCTGGTTTTGTATCCTGTGTGGGTCCGACAGCTTAGATGAATCAGTTACTACATCTGATCATCTATATCACTATACGAAAGATGTATACCTGTGGGAGCTGAGTCTTGACTTTCAATCATTATCATCTATGTGATTGACTTTAACATCCTCTGTACACTGGGTTGTGCTTGAGCTCAAGGGATGGATCTGAACTGTGGTTAATAACATAGTTATATGTATGGGCATATACCATAGTAGGGTTGGTTGATACTTTGTGATTGTATCTTTCCTTTTGTGGTTTAAACTTTGTGGGTTCTGGGAGACCTTTGGGGGTCTCGGGGTCCCTACTGAGTATCGTTATACTCACCCCTGCACAAGGTATGCCTGCACCTCGTTGTGATGGATGTAGATGATAGACAACGTTGACGGAGGCCGAGAGCGAACCAGGACCAGACAGTACCCGGAGGTGGACCACACGACGAGATGGTACATGAAGCAGACCGATAGATGTGGAGTGATGAGGTGGGCATCTGTACCTACCATTCTGGTAGGATACGCGACGAACATTCCAGGAGCAGACCCTTTTATCTGTTGTCCCTTTTTCAGTTGTACTTGCTTTCTATTTTACATTTACGTTACTGTTGGGCTTGTATTTCTATCCCCCATTACTTCTAGCACTACTTTTGGTATACGGTATTCACTTAGTGCTTTGCTTCCACCTTAATCTGTTTGTGTGTGTGATACTACTATAATGGCAATTCCTTCCCTGCTTTGGGATTTATGCCTTTGGTTCTAGTCGCCAGCCCCTAGCCTATGGAAGGTGGGATTGGGGTTGTCACGGCAGGGGCCCTGAAGACGGGTTGTTACATTATAGGTAAGATATATGTCATTGCATAAGTAGATCATTTTTTGAGTACATGTACTCATAAATTTGGAATTTCATGTGACTGAAAAACACCCCTAGTAATTATGAAATGATGAGCTGAATCATTTTTCTCATTAATAATTTTTTTAGTTTCCTAAAAATAGGATACTTAGTCGATGAGGTAACATATGTTATAGAAAATATTCACAAACAAAAGTTGAAACATTAAACTAATATATCCTTTTTCAATGATTAAGATATTGAATTTTAGAGTTGCGTGATGGAACATATTATATTATGAGAATCATTTTTACTTCCATATACATTACGTTGTGAAAAAATTGGTTTTTATCCCTTTTGGGAGTAAATAAACTACATAAAAGATGGTTTTTTACCACATAATCTAAATATGGTTGGGAGACCATCATTTTTTATCGATATATCAACCTTATCATCTACGGATGTGAATGAAAACACATAATTTTAAATGTTAATGTTCTCTTGGAATTTCTTTATGGGGTATTGGTATAATTGAAAGAAAATTTTTCTTGGTAATCAGTACATGCATGATTTATGTCTAACAGAATATCTTTATGTGATAGGTTTATATTGAAACAAGGGGTATCGTTATCATATCTTTTATTTATCTCTTCAAACCAAAAATTTTAAGCATAACATTTTCAAATGTATAAAGTATCAGTAATATACGAATAAAATAATATAAAGGTGAAATAAATCATAAATTTTATAAAAATACTGTTAAATACATTTGAATAATATATATTATTTGGTTTTATTAATGATACTATTTAATTAACTAAACTAACCTTTGTGTTCCATAGTTTGATGTAATATGTAATTCCTAATAGCTACCATTGAATTTTCTATAACAACTAATGTTCATATAATTTTTATTACTGTGTAGTTGGTAATATTTAAGATGAAGGTATGTTGTTTAAATAAAAAAAATAAAAAAACATATTTGAAAATATCATTAAAATTTAAAGTATCAAATATCATACCATTTTTTATTAAAATTTTAATGATAGAATGTGGTTCATTGATAATTGAACATTTTTAAATTGGATAAAAAATATATACAGAACATATTCTATTCCGTATAACTTTAAAAAATATATTACACATTACAAGTATTTGGAATTTTAGTATACTATTTGAACTTCATTTTGTAACAAACTATATGTTTGAAATGAGTTTTAATTTCCACTAACATTATTAGTTAAACAATTAATATTTCATGAATAATTGGTAATAAATATTTTTGAAAATAAATTGATGACATTCTATATTTTAAGGAGTTCTACATTCTTTCACGATGACGTAAGTGTTGAATCAATAAAAATATCAATATCATTTCTAGAAGATAGAATGATTAATAAAGATATAACCAATTAGTTAAGGTATTTATATAATATAGATGAACAATTTTTTAAGATTATATGTATGTAGTAGAAGTTCAGGCTAGGTAAATAATAATTTATAATATACAATAGATATAGGTATCTTTAATGTATATATTTTTATTTCATTTACAAATATATTTAATGCCTAAAATGGATGATAATTTACACCATCATTATTAGCGAAATAACTTCTTAGAAGAGAAATCGATAAGAAATATTAATGATACTAAAGTAAATAAATTATTTAGTAGATTCAGTTGTCATTAATATGATGATGATGGAACTATTGAATCACTAACAATGTATCTACAATTACTCAAAGATAGTATTATTATTAAATAACCATCCAATGTGTGCATACTAGTATGTCCTATACATGAACCAATGTTTAACATCATACATACATGTAAAAAGGCCATGTTGTAACACAGTAGTTTTCCCTTGATATCACATGTTTGATCCAAAATATATGGTTAAAAATTCATCACATTATTTAGTCAATGAAAATAAATGGGGAAAAATTTTCAGAATTCTATGATAATTATGATTAGTGGATAACAGAAAAGAAATGCTATCAGTAAATTGAAATTGAACACACTATGGCCAGATAGAGTTGATAATGACTTGTGTGATTAACATTGTTTGCTATTATTCGATGATATTTCTTCATTTATATGAGTAGGTGACACACCAATTTATGTAGTAAATTAATTTCTGTTAGTGTATGAACCATTATTTACAAAAATAATTGATATCCATATAGTAAATGAACAATAATTTTAGATGTAATTTCACATAAAAAAATACAAATATGAAAATGTGTTCGATGTTATTGTGTTAGTACTATAATGGTCTAGATCCATGTTGAATGAAATGTTTCATGTTTTCAAGGATAGTTGTTCTTGTAGTAGTCACAGACTGATCATGAATGGTTTCAGTTGTGAAATGATGGTAACTAGGAGATTACACACAGTGTAATCCTTATACACCACGTATGTAATTTTCATAACTTGATGTGGATGGTTTACCGAGTGTTACAAAATGTTTATTTATTCAGGGATAAATTACTAGAGGTGATGTTATTTTTCTTGAGATCTGAAGCACAAAATTCACATGATGTTCAAGGGATACACACCATGAAGATTACATGTGCATCAGATCTTATTAATTGTATCAAGAATCATTTTTATCAAAACTTATGTCCCTCCTCTTAATTATAGGTGATCCTAAAGGCCTCCCTTCATTGTTTGGGGATTCCTTCCACATTGATCATTCCATGAATTCCAATCATTGATTTGCGGTGATCTGAGTAAATTAATCCTCTTTTCTTGGGGTTTATTATTTAGATCCCATTCGTTTCATCATTCAATGGGATGGAAAATGATCTAACATGTTTATAATGGGGTTTTTTATATTGTTCCATGACATCTATAAAGGTATGCTTCTACTTACGGGATAGGTGACTAGGGTTATCAATGATGGACATTCTTGTTCGAATAACATTGACACCATTAAGGAAGGGGATTCAATGCTTCTCTTCTTTTATTTATGTGAAATTGTAAATTGATAATGGTTTATCCCATTAAATGACAGTTAAATTAACCAATAATGGTTTAAATGTGTTAACAAATAAATTGGTCGTATCAATTACTTGGTGATGCTATGAAAATTAATTATGAGCTGTCTCTAGATACGTTTGATAGTGTGACATCTATCATTGGATTTGTTAGAATGTTATTATGGATTGTGTATCTTATTAAAATGTGTATAGAGAATCAATATGGAATAAGTAATAAATATTTGTCTTGATATTACATAATAAATATGAATGTATGAATCAAATGTTGGATGTAATTTGTTAATGATCAAATTCATGAAAAACACATGTATAATCAAATTTGATATTCCATGTGATTAATGTAAATGATAAGCAAGGTTATGTATGTTTATGATCAATGATAATATAAAAGGATTTATAATAAAGGATGGTTTGTTTCTTTGAAGGATGTTTAAATTAATGGTTTAACTAATTTGGTAGCTTGATATTGCATGATTCATTAGGGTTCCAATAGTTACAACCTATTTATAAAGAATAATATAATTAAAGATAGAATAAGAAGATATTTTATATTAAATATATATTCTTAGGGCTTTAGTTGATCATATTATTGAGATGGTTGATTTCCAGGATTTATCTCTAAGAGATCCCATTTTCAAAAAATGGATGAATGATTTATTTTCAGGGCCCAGTTTCCCTATTGATTACTGTTGTTTCATCCTACTATTTGTGTGAGTTTCTCTAGATATAGACATTTTGATATGATACTGATTTGGTTGATCCCAGGATGGATGATTTAATATGGAGTGGGGAGGTATTGATATATATGATCCAGATATCATTGAACCTTGGATGACTGATATGATGTGGGAATGGATTCTTAGATGATGTTGTAGTATTTGAGGACTTTGATGTACAGACACATCAGGATATGCATTTGGGTGTTAGGGATGGCACTAGAGATGATGTAATGGGTTGAATATGTGTTTACCCATTGATGTAATATTGAGATATAGGATGTTCTCTTGGGAGATTATTTGATTGATAATTGTTGGGTTTATTTTTTCCATTCCTTTCAATATTTTGTGAGGTAGTTATACGCACTTGGTTTCAGGTTTCCTCTTCTAAAAAGGGTAGTGTGGTTTTCCTAGAGTACATGGATTATCAAATGATTCCAAAAATGAATAAATAAGCCTTAACACATAGTATGGGTTTTTTTTGGATGGAAAATACTAAACGTTGTATATATTTACAAACCATGGACTATGTTTGGATTATGCGTCGAAGGCATGGAATTTATTATGATGATTTTTTAGTTTAATGTAGAATAATTACAATGGTTAATTATTTTATAATGAATAAATTAACATAAAGTGGTTATTTTAATGAAATATGTAATTTATATAGCTCTTTAAAATGATTGTGTGATCATAATACATCTGGTCTTTGCAGTAGCAGTTGCGAGTCCAACCGACATTAGCTATGGTTGAGTATAATACAAGGTTGTTCCCATAGTGTGATTGTGACATATATTTTATCGTGTATATTATATGGTTTCATATATTTACACACAAATTTCAGCAGGGGAACCTGAATCCTAGTGGAGTATGGGGGGTGTCTTCTCAAACATTATGATGGGAGGATGGATGGCTGACTACCCCTCCAGCCCTGCTCTCTTATCACAGTAGATACTTGTGCTTTTATGCATGAAATTTAGTTTTTCCATATTTTTATATTGATGGTTATGATGTATTAGGGTTATTTCACACATATTAATTACTATATATAGTATCTATAGGATTATTGTAGGTATGATCTATATGGGATGTGAGAGTTTGAGGTCCGCACTCGGTGTATGGTATATAACAACCTGATGTACTATACCAGATGTATGATACATGTCATATAGACTGGGATGGATCCTAGAAAATACTTTCATACTATATATCATGATGTGATATGCAATTATTTGATGATGTGATGAAATAGGAGCATTTTGTGAAGCTTTCCTAGGTGACATCGAGATATCCTATTCCTGAGAGATATCGAACCAAACTTTTAACATTTGGGAATAGTGGAAAACTAGTGGGTAAGTGAGAATATGGTACCTTTGATGTTTCATTATTGAATTATATAAAATATTTTATGTGATACATGGTGAGAGTTTTCCATGGGGAATCCATGAAAATTGTATAACTGTTTAGGTGATGAGTTATTTTCACTATTGTTTACTATTCATTAGCATGATTTCATTATGGGTTGCATGAGAACCTCTGCAAAGGATCCTAATGAATATACTAAAAAGATCAACCTATTTATATATAATTTTTTTTAGGTATTCTGAAGTATGTTATAGATTGGGTTGGATATTATCAGCTCATGGTTTTGTAGGATTTATTAGGGGTTCATGGTCCATGTCGTCTTTTCTATTTTGGTACTTGTAGTTTTTCTAGTTTTTACAATATTTTTTCACATCACATGTATGAACTTATGTTATATATATATATGAGCAGTTTTTGTTTATTGTATCCTTCTTATCCCTACCTTATCCATGTTTCTCTTAGTGGTAAATTCCTCCCATGCATATATTAATTATAATCTTGATGCTAGTCACCAACCACGGACCAAATGGATGAAGGACTCAAAAAATAAATAACTCTCTCCCTACATTTGGGTGTCTTTGTGTGGAGGGGGTCATTATAGAGAGGTATAAAATGTCTATGACGAGGGATATGATGGATTTTGGAGTTATTCATAGGTGAGATTACATGGGTTGGTTCAGAAATGGTGTCAAATAACTTTAGTGTGTGATGTAAAATGGGAGACCAGATAACACTTGGGTATTTAGGGCCCCTAGGATATGATGCCTGGACTATTGTGTTTCTTGAGGAATATAACTGAAGTGATAATAGTTGTTGGGTATAGGCATATGAAATTATCATGAAACATTATTCATTTTACCTAATATTTAAATAGGTAATCATTGGGATAGGTTAAAACATTAAATAATATGATAAAATAATTAATTTATCAATGTGAAATATTTCATATTCAATATTTAATATTATAACTTTTATTCCTTATTTTGTCGTCATGGATACATGTTGATGTCCTCATCATGCTCACACTGAAGATGATCAGTATGATGCTTTATAAGATCACCACTGTAAAGGACAATGATGAAGAAACTTTGAGGGGGAAAACAATAGAGTTTTAGTGCTAGAATCTGTAGAATAATGAGGCCTCTATTTAAGATTCAATCAAAGATGACTGGTTGGATGAATTTACATAGATTTTAGTTTGATCCCAATTCAGAAGTATAAATGGGTTTCATTGGATATGATGATGATACATGGAGCAGCGAGGCAGTGGTGGTTCTTATTACTCAGGGATCATGAGGAGTTGGATGTCTCGTGGGAGATGTTACACGACTAGTTTTGAGAATAATTTATTTATCTGACCGTGTAGGAGAATACACTATTTGGAATTATTACTAATCAATACTAGAGAATCATTTTTAGTAGTTTTGGATCCTTTATAGGACCTTTCAGTGATATAATTCAGAAATTTTTCTAGAAGATGAGACAATGGTGAGTAATTTTGAGGATGAATTAAATCCATAGATATAGTGTTAGGGCACCCTGTTTATAATATTAATGTATCATGAGATGATTTAAAGATCATAGGTTAATGAAAGTATGTGTGATAGAATTGTAAAGACTCAGAAATTTCAAAAAAAAAAAATTTATTCAATTTCATGAAATATTATGAGTCCGCAGTTTCTGAGACGCGTGATTCCGAGGCCCGGTGTGACCGAAATGAATTTATGATGTTTTGTTTGGGTACATTCCTAAAATGTACATGCAGGTTTTTCTATCTATTGAACCACTGCTCAGAATCAATATCTGAGGGCACCGATAAACTCGCAACGCCTATTTTCTCTTAAGGGGTCCATTAACATAGTTGCGTTTTCTACAGGTTAAAAGTTATTTTTTTGGGATTCGTAGGAAAATAAATAAAAATGTTATATTGTAAAATTTTATTTCAGAGGTGGTTATTTCCACTAAAGGGAATTTGGGGTGGGGCCCACACCTCACATAACCTCCCATTAGAGGATAATGTGCATGGGGCCCACATGAGCCTAACCCCTCAATTCTCCCTTGAACCCCCTTGATCTTCCCTATTAAATTTTGAGCCAACCCATACTTTATTAATTAAGGTGGAGCCTCTTCACCTCCCACTTGTTGTCATTAATATGAAAACCCCATTAATTAATTGATTGAACACCACAATTAACTAATTAACTTATGTTTTTGAATTTTGATAAACGTGGGAGAATAAAATAATAGCCTAAGCTATTATTTTGGGGGGTACTTGTTATGTTGGGAAAGCTCTGGAGAATTAAAAGAAGAGTGTTCATCTCTCGACGAAGAACACTGTTCTTAAACTAAGAATGTGAAGAACTTATCTATTGAAGAATCCTCTTCAGACGCACCCCAACGTCAACTAAAGAGACATCCGCATTCCGCGACACCCGACCTCCGTGACGCACGTCTTCTGCAGCTCATTGACATGCACAGTTCTTCAAATCGAGATAGGGGTTTTTGATTAATTTTAATGGAATTAAAATTAAACTATTGTTCTTAGATGTATGACTTGGTTTGACTTTGGAAAATTGATATCAACTAATATGGAGGGCGTGGGCCGAACCAACACGGCCCAATGACCCTCCATTGGTTATTGTTGTTTTGCCGATGGGGGCTAAGTCAAGAAGGCGCGGTGACGTCACGCCACGCCGGAGGAGAACCGCGTTACGAGGATGGCGGCGGTGGCACCGACCGGAGGAAGCGGAAGTTTTGTGCCGACTATGTAGAGAAGAACAGTGGCCCACATCCATGGGCCGCTCGGCCAAGGAAGAACCAGCTGGCTAAAGTCGGCCGAGCCGAAGTATCCGTAGAACCACGAGGGCACCGCGCTACGGAGAACCGCATCCCGCGCTCCGCGGGGCTCTTCGACGGTGAACCAGCCGGCCACCTGCCTGCTGTGTTGGAGGAGGCCGCCACACCCACAAATTCTGCACGGGAGATCTGGGGTCCGCTCAGGCGGGCCGCTCGTGCCGGGAATACCGAACGGCTTCGGCCGGCCGGACCGGTGGGCGGCGCCGCGCGACACTGTCGGTTTGGGACCCCCTCCTCCCCCGCACCGCTCGGCCTGCCGGGCTGAGCCGTGGCCATCCATGGGCCGGGCTGCCCCCCACCAGGCCGGGCTGATCCCTTCCGGGTTAGATCCACCGAACCAGGTCGGGCCAACCCGCCAGGCCACTACGCTTGACAGACCAGGACTATTTTTACTTAAACGTGAATAACATTAAGACCACGCGTCCGATCGACTCACTGTCTACGGATCTGGGATCCTCATGATGAGAAGATCCTTTTATGATACTCTAAGTGAGATTTTTAAGACTTTGGAGAATGGCCAGGTTTGGAACGAGCGTAATTCCAACCGATCCCCTGGAACAGAAAAGCCAATATCTCTCAGATCGGGCTTCCGATTGACGCTCCGTCTATCGCGTCGGGTTCCTTTTGATGAGACAGAACTTTGGGATACATCAAATCTAGACTTTGTGACATTAGATGTAACGATAACTTGGATCGCGGAGAAGACCCTCCCAAAATTGAGTGTGTTGTGTTTAGAAACCCTAGAGCTGGCTGCGACTGCGAGGATTACCATACTGGAATCCTCTATGGGTTCGATGAAGACGACTACCGTACTGGAATCCTTTGTGGTTTCAACGTCGGCAACAACTGTACTGGAATCCTCCATGGGTTCGGCAACAATGACTATTTTACATGAATCCTAAGTGGGTCTGAATGTTTTACTTCTATACTAGTATCATGAGTGGGTCCGACAGAGTAGCTAGTCTAGTATCCTACGTGGGTCCGATAGCTTAGCAGGTCTAGTATCCTACGTGGGTCTGACAGTTTACATGAATCAGTGACTACATCTGATCATCTCTATCACTATACGATATATGTATACCTGTTTGAGGTGTGTCTTGACTTTCAATCATTATCATCGATGTGATTGACTTGCTTTCCTGTGTGGACTCGGTTGTGCTTGGGCTCGAGAGTTAGAGTCGAACTGTTATTGATAACTTATGTATATGTATGGTCATATAACTACGTAGAGTTGGTTGATACTTCGTGATTGTATATTTTTTCTATGGTTTATACTTCGTGGATTTTGGGAGACCTTCAGGGGTATCGGGGTCCCTACTAAGTTTCGTATACTCACCCCTGCACGGGCTATGCCCGCACTACGTTGTGTTGGATGCAGATGACAGACAACACTGATCTAGGTGGAGGCTTGTGGAGATTTATGGTACCCGGAGGTGGACCACATGGTGAGACGTACAAGAAGCGGACGGGCGGACCTGAGGTGCTGAGGAGGCCATATGTACCCACCCTTCAGGTGGAATTCCTGGAGGATGACTCAGTGGTTGTTGTTTTAGATTACTACAGTTGTACTAGCTTTTCAGTTGTACTATACTTATAATTGGGCTTGTATTTCTATCCCCTTTTGCATTCAGCACTTACTTTTGTATTCAGTATTACTTAGTGATTTCTTCTGTTGTGCACTATGTTGTGTTTGTTTACTTTTATTGTGGATATTCCTTCCATTTTTATCGGGATTTACACCTTTGGTGCTAGTCTCCAAGCCTTGGCCTATGAAAGGAGGGCCTGAGGTAGTCACGACACGGTCCCCGAGGACGGGTCGTGACAAATTGGAATCAGAGGAGTCGGTTCTACCGAAGAACTTAGGACTCTAATATTTCTTTTCTATGAAACAATAGTGATAAGAGAATTGAGTGTGGTTTTTTGTCCAGGGACTCCAGTGTTGGTGTGGCGGCCGACGTATCCATACACCAGGACCCTGACCTCTGATTTCTCACTCAGTGCACAAAAACACTGATTGCATGTGTGTTTGAAACATTTTCTTTGTGATTACTTTGTGTTAGCTCACCATGTATACTGTTTCACCATGGCACACCTGTTTCTATATAGGATGGCCCCACGAAGGTAGCAAGCTAGGGTTCTGAGTTATGTATGAGATGGTAGCCCACCATGCGACTTGGCCTCGGTGCAGGGCCCCATAACAGCAGAGGCACCAGCGGTACCACTACCCGCTGGGCCACCGATACCACCAGCCCCAACAGCAGAGAGTGCAAGCTGCCTGAGTGTGTTTCCTGAGTTCCAATGACAGAGGCCGCCTAGGATCCATGGAGAGATAGGCCCACAGGTAGTTAAGGACTGGCTGGAGGCTGTCGTCAGAGCTTTCAGATTGGTAGGGACACCAGCCAACCTTATGGTGATCCTTTCCGCGAGTCTCCTGCATGCAACAACAGGTAGATGGTGGAGCCTAATGCTCCAGGTGCATGATGATGCATCTTTCCTCTGTAAGGTCTTCAAGAGTCTCTTCTGGTCAGAGTTTTTTTAGTCACCCTTCATGTGGTGAGGATTCTAGAGTTACTTAATCTGCAGCAGGGCAACAGGACAGTAGCTAAGTACTCAGTGAGGTTCACCGACCTCTCATGCTACTCTACGGACATGGTATGTGACCCATTCTTTAGGGCTCGGACATTTGAGAATGGACTCAGATATGAGATCAGGGCTTTGATGAACTCCCATAGTATTCCGACGTAGGCGAGATTACTAGAGTGGGGCCTTCAAGTAGAGAGCTTTCTTGCTGAGCTGACACCAGCTGTGAGACCCAATACAGGATGACACATAGCAGAGTCTTATACAGCTGACAATAGACAATTAAAGTAGAAGTCCATGCGGACTAGGACATCAGGTGGGCGACCTCAGGATACAGGTTTGTTTTGGGCGAGGCACACGAAACAGATCTAGCTATAAGAGGAGCTGGTAGATCTATGCATGCTGTGGGTAGGGTCACATGGCTCAGGACTGCCCGACCCGCCATGTGGACGAGCAACAGACATTAGAGGGACCTCCCAGGCAGAGGCAGAGGTTCGACCGTAGTGGACCGCTAAGAGCAACAGGAGGAGGCAGAAGAGCTGACTGAGCAGTGGGAGGTGGACGAAATTTCGAGACTCTACCACCACCACCCCCAGGAGGACCACCCACACCATAGGGAGCTGGTAGACGAGGGCAGGCTCAGCTCCATGCAGTCGAGGACTATGACCACAGGGCACTTGAGATGATTCGAGGTACTATATGTGTCAACTCCACCCCTGCTGCAGTACTTATAGACACATGTGTGAGTCATTATTTTATTTCTCCTTCCCTTGTTCGGAGCTCGGAGATTCTGACGGAACCATTGGATCGATCCTTACAGCTAGAGTCTCTTGCGAGAGAAGACTCGATGATTATGCTTTGGTTCCGGTAGTGTGAGATTACTCTAGGAGGGGAGAGTTTCGGCTGGGATCTTCTTGTAGCGGCGTCGAGGCCTTATGACTTCATCTTGGGTATGGACGGGTTGCCTATATTACATGCTCAGATCAACTGCATTAGGCGCAATGTTCAGTGTGTCTTCACGGATGGGACCAGGTTCACCTTCACCAGCGAGAAGGGTGCCTTTGTAGTGCCCGATGGACTTATGCAGAGGAGAGGGAAACTGATCACACATCAGTTGTCTAGTCTCATCCTCGTAGCGGTTGATGTGTGGAGTCCGAGTTTTCCTGTTGTGGTGGATCAGTATGTAGACGTTTTTCGTAATGACGTTCCAGGACTACCTCCTCGCAAGGAGGTAGAATTCTACATAGACCTGTACCCCGAGATAGCACTTATATCTACTCCAGCATATCGGATGGATCCCACTAAGCTTCGTGAGATGCAGGTACAGCTAGAAGACTTGTAGGGAAAGGGATTTATCCGACCCGGTGTTTCACCTTGGGAATCTCTAATTTTGTTCACCAAGAAGGCGAATGGGAGCTTTCGACTGTGTGTTGCCTACTGTCGCCTGAATCATGTGACCATGATGAATAAGTAACCACTCCCGAGGATTGAATAACTCTTTGATCAGCTCAAGGGATCACAATGGTTCTCGAAGATAGACCTCAGGTCAGGCTATCACCAGCTCAGAGTTCGAGTTGAGGATGTGCAGAAGACGGCCTTAAGGTGTCGGTATGGCCACTACAAGTTCTTAGTTATGCCATTCGGAGTAACCAATGCTCCAGTGGTGTTCATGAGTCTCATGAACAGAATCTTCCAGCCTGATATTGATCGATTTGTCGTAGTTTTCATCGATGACATACTGAATTATTCGATTGCTGAGGAGGAGCACGCCTACCACTTACGGGATGTACTGGATACAATCCGAGATCACCATCTTTACGTTAAGCTCTAGAAGTGCCAGTTTTTGATTCAATAGGTAAATATCTTGGGACACATCATCTCGGATGTTGGATTTGCTGTGGATTCAGCGAAGATCAAGGCAGTACTTTCTTGGGAGCCACCCAGGAGCATGATGAAGGTGCTAAGTTTCCTGGATCTGGCTGGGTACTGTCAGAGATTTTTTCCAGACTTCTCGAGAGTTGCAGCACCACTTTCAAACTTGATGAAGAAGGGGAAAGCTTTCATGTGGTTAGATAGATGTCAGTAGAGATTTTAGGAGTTGAGACAGAGATTGACCAATGCGCCCATCTTGAGGCTAGCGGAGGAGGGAATTGGGTACATAGTTTACTGCGACACATCAGGGACCGGACTCGGGTGTGCCCTGATGCAGGAGCAAGAGGTGATCACATATGGTTCGTGGCAGTGGAGACAACACGAGCAGAACTATGATACCCATGACCAGGAGTTATCAGCCGTGGTCTTTGACTTGAATATGTGGCGACACTATCTGATTGGAGAGTGCTTTACAGTCTACTCTGACCAAATGAGTCTTAGGTAAATCTTCTCGCAGAAATTACTTAAACCTGAGACAATGGGGATGGCTCGAGTTCCTCCAGGACTATGACATTGAGATAGTCTATACTCATGGGAGGGTGAATGTTGTAGCAGATGCTCTCAGTAGGAGATTGGGTATTCAGATACTATGCAAGGTGACAGAGCAACAAGCCGAATTGCAAATATCCTTTGTGGATATAGATGGAGCATCCTTTCAACAATTTCTCATAGTCACTCCCCTACTTCTTCAGCGAGTCAGAGAGGCACAGCATGGTGACACTGACTGTGAGACACGTTGCGCTCAGATATCCTCAAGGCTGGCACCCGAAGGATTTTCTGAAGGTGGGGAGCACGTCATCCTCTTCAAGGGATGTACTATGGTACTAGGTGCACTAAAGGAGGAGGTGCTGAGAATGTTTCACACTTCCCATCTAGCTTTACATCCAAGAGTGGTGAAGATGTATTAGGACCTCATACAAAAGCACTGGTGGCCGGGTATGAAGAAGGTTGTAGCAGAGTTTGTATCACGATGCCTCACCTATCAACATGTGAAGGCAAAACACAAGGTACCAGCAGGCTTGGTACAACCCTTAGAGGTCATATAGTAGAAGTGGGATGGGATATCCTAGGATTTCATGACTGGGCTTCCACATAAATCCAGAGTACACGTCTCTTCTTGGGTGATTGTCGACCGACTCACTAAGTCGGCCCACTTTTTACCGATCAGAGAGTAGGGCTCAGTAGAGAGCTTTAGAGTTCTAGAGATCATACGACTTCATGGTGTTACATTGACTACAATCTCCGTTCAAGATGCTCGTTTTGATTCCCAGCTTTGGAAGGGGTTACATGAGGCTTTTGGGACACAGCTACGTCTGAGCACCGGCTTCCATCCTCAGACAGATGGTTAGACTGAGAGGACCATTAAGACTCTCAAGGACATGCTCCGTGCCTATTTCCTCAACTTTGGTCGCTGCTGGGAGGATCACATACCCTTGGTGGAGTTTGCATACAACAACAGTTACCACTCCACCTTCGGGATGGCCCCTTACGAGGCATTATATGCCCGACCTTGCAGATCACCTCTCTGTTGGACTAACCTAGGGGAGTCAGCACTTGTATGATTAGAGATGGTTCAGGCTAGGACGGAGAAGGTGGAGATCATCTAAAAGTGGATGAAGACTGCATAGAGTAGACAAAAGTCCTATTTTGATAGGATACGAAGACTACTGGAGTTCGAGGATGGCGACCACGTCTTCCTACGGGTCTCACCTTGATGAGGTTTATGGAGATTTGGTCAGGGTAGCAAGTTATCTTCATGTTTCATCGGACTTTTCCAGGTCGTCAACAGAGTGGGCGAGGTGGATTAATGCCTGACCCTTCCACCTCAGTTGCACCGGGTGCATGATGTCTTCCACGTATCCCAGCTGAGGAGATACGTGCACAAACTGTCACACACCATCATCCATGGAGATCTAGAAAACGATGACGGGGCTACATTCACAGATGTCCTGGTGGAGATCGAAGATCAACATGATCAGTTCATACATGGACAGTCGATTCCTCTAGTGCGAATTCGTTGGTAGCACGGGAACCTTTAGGAGAGCACATGGGAGCGGGAGGCTCAGATGCGTGCTCAGTACCCCCATTTGTTTCCCTAGTGTCTGTTGTAGCTTTACGGGGACATAAAGCCTTGAGTTGGGGGTAATTTAAAGACCTTGGAATTTTGATGAATTTGTTTTCTTAAAATCTTTGGAATATTACGAGTCTGCAGTTTCTAACAGCGCTTGATTCCGAGGCCCGGTGTGCCCGGAATCAATTTTTGATGTTTTGTTTGGGTACATTCAGTAAATGTACATGCAAGTTTTTCTATCTTTTGAACCGGTGCATGGAATCAAAATCGGAGGGTACCTATGAACTCACAGTGCTGGTTTTCGCTTAAGGGGACCATTAACACATTTGCGTTTTATACAGGTTGAATGTTGATTTTTCAGGATACATAGAAAAATAACTAAAATTGTTATATTATACAATTTTATTTAAGAGGTGGTTATTTCCATCAAAGGGAAGTTTGGGTGGGGCCCACACCCCACATAACATCCCATGGAAGGATAATGTGTGTGGGGCCCACATGAGCCTAATCCCTCAACTCTCCCTTGAACCCCCTTGAACTTCCCTAGTAAATTTTGAGCCAACTCATACTTCATTATTTACGTTGGAGCCTCTCCACCTACCACTTGTTGTCATTAATATGACACCACCATTAATTAATTGTTTGAACACCACAAATAATTATTTAAATTAAGTGTTTGATTTTTGAAAAACGCGGGAGAATAAAATAATAGCCTAAGCTATTATTTTGGTGGCACACTTGTTGTGTTGGTAAAGCTCTAGAGAATTACAAGAATATTGTTCATCTCTCGACGAAGAACACTGCTCTTCATCAAAGAACGCGAAGAACATATCTATCGATGCATCCTCTTCGGACGCACCACGATGTCAACGAAATAGACTACCATATTCCGCGACGCCTGACCTCCGCGATGCAAGTCTTCCGCGGATCACTGATGTGCACATTTCTTGAAATCGAGGTAGGGGTTTTTGATTAATTTTAATGGAATTATAATTAAACTCTTGTTCTTTGACATATGCATTGGTTTGACTTTGGCCAATTGATATCAACTAATACTGAGGGCACGGGCTGAACCAAGACGGCCGGACAACCCTTCGTTGGTTATTGTTGTTTTGGCGATGGGGGCTATGTCAAGAAGGCGCGGTGTCGTTGCACCACGCCGGAGGAGAACCGCATGACAAGGAAGGCGGCGACGTCGGCGGTCGGAGGAAGCGGCGGCTGTGTGACGGCCGCATAGAGAAGAACCACAGAAGGTATTTGCAATCAGCTCGGCCGAAGAAGAACCGGCCAGCTAAAGCCGCCTGGGCCGAAGGAACCGCGATGCCACGAGGGCGCTGTCCTGTGGAGAACCGTGGCCCGCACTCTTCAGGCCGCTTTGGTGGCGAACCAGTCAGTTTGAAGGAGTACACGACACCCGTAGGTGCTGCACGGGAGCACCACATCCCAATCTTGTGCTCCCCTGAATCCGGGAAGACCGGCCGCCTTCAGCCGGCCGAACAGGAGGGCGATGCTGCGCGGTGCTGCCTGTTAGGGAAAGGCCATCCGCGGGCCGGGCTGTGCCTCGTCGGGCCATTCCGCGCCCCACCGGGTCGGGTCATGCTCTACCGGGCCGCGCCGCACCTTCTGGGCCGGGCCGTGCCCCCCCCCCCCACACGGGCTGGGCTACGCCCCCTGGTCCGGACCCGCTGAACCAGGTCGGGCCGACCTGCCAGCCCACTGGGATTGATGGGCTAGGCCTATTTTCACTTAAACATGAATAACATTAAGACCGCGCGTCTGATCAACGCACCGTCTAAGGCACTAGGATCCTCATGACGAGACGGTCATTTTTCAATACTCTATGTGAGTTTTGGACTACTTTGTAAAATGGCCTGGTTTGGAATGAGCATAATTCCAAACGGGCCCCTCGAACGAAAAAACCAATATCTCTCAGACCGGGCGTCTGATTGACGCGTCGTCTATCATGTTTGGTTTCTTTTGAAGAGAAAGAACTTCAGGATACATCAAATCTGGACTTTGTTATAGTTTATGTTTCGATCCCTTGGCTCGAGGACCGGACCCTCCCAGAATCGAGCGTGATGTGTGCAGGAACCCTAGAGATGGATGCGACTGCGACGACTACCATAGTGGAATCCTCCATGGGTTTGGCGACGAAGACTACCATACTGTAATCCTCTGTGTGTTCAAAGACAATGACAACTATACTGGAATCCTTTGTGGGATCGACAGTAATGACTAATGTACTTGTATCCTAAGTGGTTTCGAAAGCATGACTTCTGTACTAGCATCCTGAGTGGGTCTGACAGAGTAGCTGGTCTAGTATCCTACATGGGTCAGACAGTTTAGCTAGTCTAGTATCCTATGTTTGTCTGACAGCTTAGATGAATCAATGACTACATCTAATCATTTCTATCGCGATATGAAAGATGTCTACCTGTGTGAGATGAGTCTGGACTTTCAATGATTATCATCGATGTGATTGAAATTCTTTCCTGTGTGGAATAGGTTGTGCTTGAGCTCGATAGTTAGAGCTGAACTGTGATTGATAACTTAGGTATATGTATGGGCATATACCTAAGTAGATTTGGTTGATACTTCTTGATTGTATCTTTCTTCTGCGGTTTATCCTTCATGGATTCCTGGAGACCTTTGGGGGACTTTGGGTCCATATTGAGTATCATATACTCACCCCTACATGAGCTATGCCCACACTATGTTGTGTAGGATGCAGACAAAGGACAACGCTGATCGAGGTGGAGGCTTGTAGAGCTGTACTGTACCCGGAGGTGGACCACTTGGCGAGACTTACACGGAGTGGACGACCAAAATCGAGGTGCTGAGGAGGCCATCTGTACCCACTCTTCAGGTGGAATTCCCAGAGGATGACTCAGTTGTTGTTGTTTTATGTTACTACAGTTGTACTAGATTTTCAGTTGTACTGTACTTACTGTTGGGCTTGTATTTCCAGCCCCTTTCCTTTCAACACTTGATTTTGTTTTCAGTATTACTTAGTGCTATCTTCTGTTGCATACTCTTTTGACGTTTTTTACTTTTATAAAATCAATGCCTTCCCTTTTTATCAGGATTTACACCTTTTGTGCTAGTATCCAGCCCCTAGCCTATGGAAGGTGGACTTGGGGTAATCACGGCACAAGCCCTGAGGATGGGTCGAGTCAAGAATTTGGTCATCGTGAGAGTGGAGTCATCACATTTCCTCATGAAGTAGAGACGTAGTTTTGGTTTCTTAGTTTTTTTGAAAGGATAATTCTCAATCTACTTTGGGTAGGTATAATCCCTCATCATCTCATTTCTCTAGTGGCAGAGGATGTCAAACAAATTGCAAGGGATCAAATGTTTGTTTCTATTAGGTTGGATGAGTTTCTTAACAATGAGAGTGAATGACCATTCAGAAAAGTCATGATGTTATAGGTATTCTATTTCAGGTTCCTCCATTGAGGAAGTTACTGAAAAGGTAGTAGTGGTAGAGTTCTCCAGTTTGGGATCAGTATAGATGAGATGGGTAGGAAGAATGTATCCATGGGATGTTCCTAATCCTCTAAAAGCAGAGTGTGTCCATGAATGAGTTTTAAAATTGGTTTGAATGGTCATGGAGTAGGTTGTGTTTAAGATAATAATTTAGAAATTCATTCTCCATGTGGGATAGACCTAATTCAAGGTACCCTTTTCATGTTTTGTACATGGTTTCATGATTTATTTTAATCTGGAAAGACACACTAAATTTTGTTACCTATCATATTTTATGCATTGAGACATATGGTAAATAGGATTCTAGTACACTTGGAATTGACTATTCCAATTAGGGGTTGTTCTAAATTTAATGAATTGTGTAGAGACTGTGAGGTAGTATTGGGGTAGAACAACTTTGGTGGGATTTCCAATGATTGTAGATATTTACATATGATGTCATCCATGGCATAGATTGGATATGTTTGATAAAAGATATTGTGGATTTCATCAAGATGTAGGTTTTTTTCTACGATGCTGATAGAGAGCCATTATATTATTCTGTTAAGAGAGTCCCTCATATGGGTTGGAGGTATATTTTGTCCTTTTATTTTTTATAGACATGTTAATGCTGAGATATTCATAGATTCTTTAGTTGATGATTACTATGGTTTTAGAGGAGTAAAACAATGTATTTATAAGTCATGTTATAGAATTAACCCCTCAATAAGAGATATATTTATAGTTTATATTGTCACCTATATCAGTATTTCTATACAGGATGGAAGCTTTTGATTTTTGAGAGATACATGTCTAGTGGGATGAACTGTTGAAGTTGGGTTTTTTTCTTTTGAGAGTGTCAATTTAGGGTGAACTGATTTTTTTTTGTGAGTTAGGCTGATGAAAGAATTAGGCTCCATGTATATTATCATTATATGAACCATGTGATAGTAAATAACATCATTCCTCTTTCATGGATTGATGATTTATTTGATAAACTAAAGGAATAATTCTTGTTCTCGATGATTGATTTGTGCTCTAAATATCAGTAGCTACTGGTGATGGATGATGATATCTTGAAGATTGTATTTCATTATCATCAAAAGAATTATGAGTTATTTAAAAATCTAATTATTGTAATGAATGACCTATTAGTATTGATATATTTGATTGATGTAGTGTTTATAGGGTTTCTGTATATGTTTCTGGTGGTTTTCATTGATGAAATACTTGTGTACTCTGTGTCCAAGGAGGATAAAGCAGAGAATATGTGCATTGTTTTGGTTATTCATCATCATTAAATATTGTTCCTAATGTTGTGGATGTTTGAGTTCTTGTCTCATATTTCCATTTCATGGGGCATGTTGTGTCTCAACAGTGAGTAGTTGTCTATCCTCTCAAGATAGAGGTGGTTGTGTCTTGTCCAACACCATGACATTTGGTATATGTTCATATTTTATTATTTTGTAGTATATAATTGGAGGTTAATAGTTGATTTATCTTGTGTTAAAACCCCTATGATATATTTTACTATAATGGATCAAGTGTTATTATGGACTAACTATTTTCAGGTTGCTTTTTTGTTCTTGAAGGAGAAGTTGATCAATACTCTGGTCCATTGTTTTCCTATTGAGGTAGTTTTGTTTGAAGATTTCTTTGAGTATTATAATCTATTATTGGGTAACATTTTGATGCAGTATAGATATGTTTTTTAATGGCATTATTAGTTACATCCCCATCTTTATAACTAATCAAACCATGATCTTGATTTTGATGAATTGGTGTTTTCATCTATGTTTTGGGAAAATTACCACATCATCTAGTGTTTTGTGGGTTTTATTGATCATAAGATTAGGATTTATGGCTTCTAGAAGCATAAATATAACTTGAATTAGTATTAGTGTATTGATTTCTTGTAAAATTTGTGACTTTGATATATTGAATACTCATGGAAGGGGACTTGTTTTGGCCATCACACTGAGCAAGGTTCTATGTAGTGATGTCATGCAAGAATTTAGATATTAATAGATAGTTATAGAAAACACTCAATTAAGAATATTTATATTGGTATAATAGTATGTTGATGTTTTATTTTCTATATGATCTTGTAGTATTCATTGGTGTAGTACGTGTTTGATTCCCAGTTGGTGGATTCTATGGTAGAGGTCTGAAGAGACCAAGTTTATTTTGGATATTCCCATAATGGTTGGTGTAATGATGGATAACAATATATGTTATTCCAGGGATTTATTTTCCTTCTATCTGCAATGCATGAGTTGATTCTCAATGAATTCCATAGATCACCTTCGGTGGTACAACCCATCATTAAAATTATGTACTGAGCTTTGCGATATCATTTTGGGTAGCATGTGATGAAGATTGTAGTTTTAGTGTTTTTTTCTTATTGTTAGGTCTTCTAGATAGTGATGGATGGGGACTAGGTTCAATGTGGTTTACTCAATCTGTTAGATGTTACCCAGTGGATGTTGACAGACATCTCGATGGAGATTATTACCAGTTTACCTAAAGCACAGGTAGGATATGATGATGTTTGGGTTATAGAAAATCATTTGAAAAAACCAACCCACTTTATAGTTATTAAAGAGTCAGGATCAGTTGATGTTTTTTCAAGACCGTATCTGGAGGAGGTGGTGAGACTCACTGGAGACAAAGGGATGATAATCTCTAATATGGATCCTCATTTTACCTCCAGGGTGTTGAGAGATATCCAAAATTCTTTTGGAATTCCATTATTCCATATATATTATTTTCATCCACATACGGATGGTCAGAAAGAAAGGTATATCAAGACTGTTGAAGATATGATTCACTCTCCGTCTTGGATTTTCGAGGTTCATTTATGAGTCAGCATCCCATAGTCAATATTGGATACGATAATAGGATTAAATCCACCATTTTAATGGTTCCATTTTAATATTTGTAGATCAAACCATTCCACTCAATGTTGTTATAGACTATTATTAGAGAGGTATAAATTCTTAGTCTAGAACTACAGTAGAATACAAAAAAATTATTAAGATATTTTTTGAGAGGATCAAGGTAGAACATGATAATTATAAATCCTATTTCTGTCATAATAATAGACATATGGAGTTCTATGTGGGATATCATGTGTTACTAAATATGAATCCTTATCACGGGTGATGAAGGATTAATTATAGGCGTAGAATTTCCCTATTTTTTAAAGACTTTTGAGGTGTCGGTTTATGTTTGATCCATATAACATAATAGATAACTTCTTGCATAGATGATTCAGATGCACAATATTTTTTTACATTTATTATCTCTGTTGTTTGGATCATAATTACTAACATGCAATTAATTATTGAATGATCTATTTTGATGATGATGGGACCATCCTGGAGTAGACTATTGATATCTAAACCATTATAATAAGGGTTTTTATTTGTGTAATAATCCCATGGTTTGTTTCTACTCTTATCATGTTGGTGTAGTGAGAAAACCTATGAACATGAGTTATACATAAATTCTTAGTACCCCAGATCTGTTTGATGTTTATGTCTTATATTGATATTTTGTATGTTTTTTTTGGATATTAAACCTTCTGTTTTATGATATTGGTTTCAATTTTTTATTATTGTGTCTTGAATCTCTGTTGAGAGGTATCTCTCCATGGACAATGTCTATAAATGGTTTTTGTTGTTGTGTGGTTTTTCAGTTGTTCATCTAATGAGGTTGTTGATCTACAAATATGGATAGATCTTTGTGTGGTATATTTCAGGGGGTCTATTCATAATACCCCTTTTAATTTTCTCTCTAATTTTATTTTTGTTTTCTTTAGGACTATAATGGTTTGATAGGTGTCTAATTTAAGGATCTAGATCCATTTACACCAACCATATGTTTTTTTTCCAATACTTGTGGTGGTCATAAGAGTCTTAGAGTGAGCTTTGATGGGTTTTCCTAGAAAATGGTAGAAACATGGAGATTACGTTCCATGTAAGAATTAAACACTATCTACAAGAGTTTAAATACGGATTGAGAATGGTGTATGGGTTGTTTCACAATGTTTATTTATTATGGGGAAAATTCTTCGAGTTGAGGTAATTTCTAGTGAGATATGAAACCCTATATCTACACAATGTGTAAGGGATACCTGTCATATAAATTCTCATTGTAGTACAAATTATATGAATGAGGGACTTCATTTTTTTCTTAATACCTAAATCCTTCCTCTTAATTAAATGTGATCGAGAAGCCCTCCATTATGTGTTATGGGATTCCTTCGAAGACAGTTGATCTTTGATATGAAATCTTCAATCTGTGGTAATCCAAGGGATGTTCTATATATTTTATGGTGGTTATTCAATTAGATTCCTCATATTTATTCATTCCATGAGATGTAAGATCATAACCCATGTGTCCATTGGGGTAATCGTGGTTTTTTGTTGGTGCGGTTGTGCCCAAAATTCATGGATGAATACATGTTCTTGTGGGAAGAGATACTTGGATCCTCTTTAATAGTCTATTTTAGTGAGAAGAATGTTGACAAATTTGAGGTAAGTGATTAATTATATCTATTATTTTATTTATATGAAACCATAAATTGATCATATTTTATCCATTTGGATAATAATGATGTTAACCTAGTAATGGTTTGAAAATATTAAAAAATAAATGGGTTTTACTAATCACATGTTAAATTTTTATACTATAATAATGAGTTTCTTCTTGGTTTTGTAGATAGTGTGATATCGATTCCATACTTTGTTATCATTTTTTTATTCTTGTAGTAGCACGTTGAAATCGTTAAGGAACATAATGAAATAATTACGTAATTATTAATAGGTTTAATAGTAATTAAAGAAGATTCATATATGAATCATGTTTCTAATAAAATTTGCAGATGATCAAACTGATGTAATACACATGAATAAAAAAATTTGATATTAAATTTGATTAATGTAATTTATAAATATTTCAAATCACATTTATTATTTATAATAATAAAAAAAAATTATTTCAATCAAATTTGGTTGGTTTCATTGAAGAAGTTTTATGTTAATTATTTAATTAATTTTGTAGCTTGATATATCTTGTTACCATAGGGTTCCCTTAGCTAAAACCAATTTTTAATGAATTAGTTAATTAAATATGGAATAAGAAACTCTTATGTGATAAAGATAATTTTGTAGGGCTTATGATTCCTATCATCTTGAGAGTTATGATTTCCTTGTATTATAACCATGAGATCCCATTGGCATGTGAAGACTAAATTCATTATTTTTATGGCCCTGTTTCCCTATTGATTATTCTTGTTTATTCAGGTTGTTTGTGTGATGTTATATGGATACATGCCTTGTGATATAATCCTGATATAGAAGATCCTATGATGGATGTGTGATGTTGGATATGATGTATGGATGTGAAATGAGCCTCATATGTCTTTGTCTGGGATAACTGATCTGGTGTAGGTAGGGAGGCTTAGATGATGTGGCAGTCGATGATGCATGTGATGGTGAGATGGATTAGGATATTCATGTGTGTTTTTTGGATGGAATTAGAGTAAACTAAATGGGTTAAAACTGGTCTTAGTAATAAATGTAATGTTGAGAGCTATAATTCTCAGTTTAGAATCTATTAAATGTTTGATGGAATAGTTTCTTATTATTATCAACATTTCATTGACCACTTCTTGAGGTAGCTGAATGTTCTTAGTCTAATGTTTCTAATTTTTGATAGGACATGATTTTTTTCCTTGAGTACCTTGATTATTTAATGATTCTAATAATGAATAAATAATTCATAACCCATGCATTATATGTTGTTGGAATGAGAATTCTAAAATATATCAATCTTGATAAATCATGTTATCATTTTGAATTATTCTTGGATGGGATAATAATTACTCTATATATTAATTTAGTGTTCTATAGAGTAATGTTAAAGGTTAATTAATGGATAATGAATAAATTAACCTAATGTTAGTTGTTTAATTAAATCAAGTAATTTAACAAATCTCTTTAATATTATTTCTAGTTAAAGTACATCAAGTCTTACAAGTGGTATCCATGTGTCCAAGATATATTAGCTATAGTTGATTCTAATGTTTATTTATACCCATATAGTGGTTTTTTGAAACATTATATTTTTAATGTTTAGTGATTTCATTTGATTCCCCACCTATGTTAATTTTTGTAACCGACACCCATTGGACATTGGGAGGGTGTTTTTCCCAATATCAAAAAGGAGAGATGGATGGTTGAATACTCCCTCTGGCCAAACACTCTTCTTTTGGTAGAAACATGTGCTGGTATGAAAAAGGGATGTATTCCCATATTTGTGTGTAGAGGGATATTATGGATTGTGTCTATTTCATATAAATATATTACTATATGTAGTATCCAAGGGAATATTATGGGCATAGCGTGTATATGATGTGATGGATTGAGGTACATACTCAGTGTGTGGAATGTAATGGATTGAGGTAAAATAACCAATGTATTACACATTTCATATAGGTTGTGGTGGATCCCATAAAAAACTTGATTACTATATAGGGTAACATGATATGTTTTTATGTGATGAGGTGATGTACTAGGTTCATGTTTTGATGCATTTTCAAGGTATCTTTGGGCTGGACTATTTTGGAGAGATATGGATGAGGACAGACGATGATGGGGAGGAGGAGAAAACCACTGATGAAGAAAGAGTGGGGTACCATTGATGTTTCATTATTATATTATATTCTATATTGTATGTGATGCATGGTGATTGATAGCTAGGATGATGATAAGAACTAAGTATAACAGTTTAGGTGATGAGTTAGTTTCTTTTTTGTTAGTTTTTTTTAGTATGCCTTCTTTATCATTTTAATGAGGTTCTCCATGGATGATCCAAATGAGAATACTATTATTATTGGCCTACATATATATAATCTATTTTTCATGTCATATTGATCATTTTTGAGAACAATATGGATATAACTATATTATGGTTTTGTATATGGTGTTGGGGGTTCATGGTCACTATCATCCTTACCATTTTGGTACTTTTAGTTTTCTAGTAAAGTTTTAGAGTACTATATGAAATATCATGTATTCGGTTGTTATTTCATTATATATATATAACTATTGATCAAAAGTTTTTTTATTATCCTTCAGATTTATCTCTTCCACATGAATATATTAGAGGAAAATTCCATCCATATAAATGGTTATTATACCCTTGGTTTTATTTTCTATCTTTGGGGATACTGGAGGTGGGAATAGAAAAATCACTTACTCTCTCCCTCATCAAGTTATTATTGTGTGGAGGGTGAAAGGATAAGTACTCTTCTTCATAACCATTATTATCTATAAATTGATAAATATTTTTTTTGTTAACATTCTAATGTATTTTAATGGTTCTCAACAAAATCATGGTATATAGACTTATGAGAATAAAATATTTAGTATAAATTTTAATGGAAAAATGAAATAACATTACAAGTGTACTATAACACCTTTATAGATAACATCATGGAAGATCATAGATAAGTTACAAGAGATAAATAAATTGTAAAAAAACAATTAATCAATGAATGAATATTGAATATTTTATGATTATACAATTCAAGAGTGAATGGATTAATATAAATAATAAATTTATTTCTAAAAAGAATTATTTAATAAAATTATGTAAGAATACCTAAATTGAAATGAGGTTTTGTTTTAACTTATTGAATGTAGTAGATGTTGTTTTTAAATAATGAAAAAATAGACACACTATTTTATGATAATAATTTTCTAATATATTAAAATTAGGATAAACTATAGGGATATTGTGAAATAATTCTAACCTAAACTACAATAGATTATTTTATAATGGAACAATGAAGAATAGACTAAAAATAATTAACAATATATGTGATGTGCCCTGATAGATGAATTGTTTGGTAACACTACTCAGATAGAGATAGATTCGAAATGTACTATCAAATAAACCATTTGGTAAAAATACTCTAACAGTGATAGAAATAATTTTTAAGGAACATTTACTTCCATAATCAAGAATATTATGGAGTAATAAACCATGAATTCTTAAAAATTAAGAGTTTAGTATTGAGTGACAAACTGTAGTCAGATAGATAGAAGTAGAATTAACTATAAGAAGGAGACACTATATAAGAATATCATGAATGGATAATAACGTCTTACAAAGATACCTAAAACTATGAGAACCCTAGGACAATAAATGTGTTCTTTAGGATAATTATATGTTATGTGACAAAACTGATAGGAAACATTGGGAAGAAGTCAATATGATGATAAGTGTTGGGGGGAAACCCCTCAAGGTATCATTGAAACATTTTTTAGGTTATTGTGTTCGTTGAAAAAGCATGACTCCATGTTGTGTTTATTGAAAAAGTAGGCTGTGATGACTGATTTGCTGACAAAAGAGGTTTAAATGGTGATATTTCGGGATCTAGATATGTTGTTGGATATCTATGTTTGATTGAAGAACCTCGAAAAAGGAATGGATGATCTGGAGGTAGTACAAAAAGAGCAGATACTTGGGGGTGCCTTTTTCCTGTGTTTGCCAAATTTTTGGGCCTGCAAATCGGAAAATGGAGATAAGTGTTTTTGGAAAAGGGAGGTCCGTGAAAAATAAAAGCGGTGTGTGAAATATCTTTATGGTGCACAAAAAATAAAATGGTTTGCTAATTATTTGGGTGGTGCGTGAAATGTTTTTGTTGTGCGCAAAAAAGAAAATGGTGCGCAAAATATTAGCATGTTGTGCGAAATAGAGTATTGGTGTTTTTCACAAAATTGGTGTTTCTAGATCAGAATATTGAAAATTGTCAAAGGCATGATGTGCGCGAAATATAGAAACAGTGCACAATAAACGATGTTGCGCAGAAGATTTGTTTTTCACGCTCGAAGTAAATTTCGCGCTCAAAGAGGTTTTTCCACATAGGGGTCAATTTTGTCTATAAATATGAAGTGACCCACTCATTCAAAGAATCTCATGACATAGAGAGTATCAGAGAACTGGCGTGTGAAATTGGAGTGCACAAGAGAGTTGCAAAAAACAATAAGATTACATGAAAAATAATTGTTTAGCGCAAAGAAGAGGTTGCGCGGAAATGAAGATTGTTGTGGATAAACTGGATTGTGTACAAAAGAAGAAAATTACATGCAAGGTAGTGTATAGGTTGCACGTAAAAAATGTGGGTGCATGTAAAAGAGGAGTTGCACAAAATGTTCATTTCATGCAAAAGAAGGGAATTACGCACATGTTCCAAAGAAGGTTGTGCATAAAAATTGGGGTTGCCGGTACACCTAGTGCAAAGATATATTCATTTGTAGATGATAGTGGGATATCAACAAAGAATCTATCTATAGTTAAAGATTCAAATTTCATTAGTTATAATGAAGAGACCTAAAGGTTGATAAAATTAGAGTAGATCTTCTGATGATGCAGTGGATGGACTTCAGTTGAGAGAGTAGTGAGCTTTCATTTTGGGAGAGGTTGTAAACCAGAAGGGATAGTGAGTCTGCTTCAATCATTATAAACAGTAGTGCGCTATTAGTGATGTTAGTACTTCGGTACATCATTGGTTTATGCTCCTTGGTCATAGACCAGTGAGGGTGAACCAAGTAAAAATCATTGTGTCGTATGTGTGATTTGATTTATGTTTATACATTGTTACATGAAAGAGAGAGAAGAGAGTTTTTCTTAATAGTTGAACAAGATCAATAGGGGCGGTTGTATTAAACTGTTATACCATGATTCACCCCCATCTTAGGGTATTTATCCTAGTACACAAAAAAATTGTTATTAGAGGGTAAGGTTAATATCTGTGTTCCTATCTCTCAAATAAGGGTCACCAATCATAAAGGGATTCTTTTCACCGACGGGAATAATTTTCAGCTATGGAAGAATCTGATGCAACACTTATTTGAAACTTTTGGAATGGATGTATTCACAGAGGTAATGCATGGCATAAAAGCTGATATTAATAGTGGTGCATTATTTGAAGCTGATCATAAAAAATTTGATATTGATGCCAAGGGAATTAATGATTTAGGGGGAGCCGTATCAAATGATATTTATATGAAGATGATGTCATAAAAAAATCACATGCCATGTGGGAAAATCTATTGAATATATATGAGAGAGGTACAAAGGTCTGAGATGAAAAGATGTAAGTGTTGTGGAACAAGTATAATGATCTGAGAATGAACCCAAATGAGTCTATTAATTCATTCTTTGATAGGGTAAATATTGTAGTGGATGACATGAGTGGTCTTAGAGAATTTATTTAACACATAAATATTGTAACACGCATCTTGAGGAAACATCCACCATGTTTCAATCCGAATGTTTCAGTTTTGGAAGAAAAATACCCAAAAGAGATGACATTGGATAACCTGCACAGTACCCTTGTTACATACGAAATGAGAAATGATGATAACGATGCTATGAAAAAAGGTAAATCCAAAGAGGTAGCATTCAAGGCCAGTAAGAACCTCGCTATTGAAGATTTTTAGGAAGAAGAAAAGACAGATGAGGCGATGTCTTTCCTCTCTTCAAACCTCATAAGAGGAAAAGGAATGTTTAATGGTAAGCTTCCACTTTCTTATTTTTGATGTGGAGAGGTTGGACATCTTGTGGAAAGGTTCCATAAAAAGATTCAAGAATATGATGATGTCGATAAATCAAAATTCCCAAGAAGAAGTATCTAGACTATAGGAAAGGTAAGAAACAGTTCAAGAGAAATTTCTTTAATAATGAGATCCCTCTTTCAAAACAATGTGATAGTTCATATGAGTCTTTGTTTGAGGAGGTTGTAGGGATAGAGAACTGCAGAGATCAAGGAGAAAATTCAATGGTGGATGTTGGTGGTGGTTCTCAGAAGAAGAATGAAACCAAAGTTGATGAAGAAGAAGAATAAGTTTAGGGTAGAGTTGAAATGAAAGCTGATTTAGAGGCTGGATTCTCTTGAAAAGATAGATGTTTAGAAAGACAATAAAAAGAAAGCCAACAATTTTTTTTGTGCACCAAACTTTATATACAGCAACAGGATTAAGAGAAGTCTAAGATGATGGATAAAATTGTGAAAATCAAGTCATTAACACCAGAGGAATCATAATTAGTCAGTGAGTATAAAATAAAGATTGAAGAACCGAAAAGAAAGATCGATAGCTTGAATAACACAAGGAAAGATAAAATATAGTGTATTGAAAAACATGAAGAAGAAGTTGTTGGTTTGTGAAAATTAGTTAAATATTAATAAAAAATCATGACTCTTACTAAAACATCAGGAAATTAGAACACTCAGATAATAGAGAAGCTGAATATAGAGAATATTAGTTCATCAGAAAGGAAGCATCAATAATGTTTAGATGATAAGGCTGATGGGGGGATTTATCAAAAAGAAAAAATGTGAAAATTGACATCATACCGCAAGAACCCATTCCGAGATTGAAGGTTGATTTGGGGAAAAAGTAGATTCAGGATATTCAGAGATCCCAAGGGGAAACTAGTTTTCCAGAAGTGATGTGATGGAATGATCCTTATATCAATTGTTTTTGTCGTGGAATGATGGGACATTCAAAGTATGTGAGTTCCATCGCCAAGAGATATCGAAGGGCACAAGAATAGAGGTGGTATCCAAAAATAGAACAATTCTCTATAACATTATTTTAAGGACACTGTTTTTGGTGTGGAGGATTTCGGCACATTGAAATGTATTGTACTTCGACCATACAGTGGAATGTGAAAAAGGAAATCCACATGTTTGCAATTAAGAGATCAATGAACCAACAGGTGAGTTGAAAATTCAAAATAGATTTACAACTTTGCAAGGTTAGAATGGTCCATCATACTCCGAGAAATATCAGAAGTCTCAATCCATGTCGAGTGTGAAGAAAAAATTATGGACCAAGAAGAAATAGGATGAGAAGGCAGTGGTGGTAGAAATTTCCCTTAAAGCATTAGATTGCTCTGTTGTGTGGATCCATGATAGTAGTTTCACATATCCCATGACAAGTAATAAGAATCTTGTTTGAGGCATAAAATATGAAAAAGAATAAGTTTTCATGTTCAAAAATAATGAAGGCCTGATGATTATTAACTCAAGAAAGGCCATGTTTGGTGGAAAAGAGATGAGATGTGCTGACATCTTAGTTGTAGATGGCCTTAGTCACAATTTTCTCAGTGTTAGTCAACTATGTGACTTAGTTAATTTAATATGATTTACTAATAAGTTGTGTATCATAAAAGGAGGAGACGGTTCATTGGTTGTACAGGGAAAATGAAAAAAGGGAAATCTCGACCTGCTAAGTGGAGAAAAATATATGTGATTCCAATCCAGAGAGGATGAAAGGAAGGTGTGGAATAAATGACTTGGTCATCTATGTCAACCATATCTAGAAGATCTGGTAATGTGTGATGTAGAAAGAGACCTCCCTAAGCTATCACGTGATCATACGCACACGCGAGATGCATGCCAATACGGGAATATCATCAGAAAGACGTATAAGGAAAATGAAAACAATTCAACAAGAGTGTTCGAATTGGTGCATGCTGATGTTTGTGGGCCTATCAAACCACGATCAATTGACGGAAAGAGGTACTATGTTCTTTTTATTGATGAATATAGCAGAATGGAATGGGTATTTGTTATTTCCCAAAAGTCTGATGTGTTTAGCTTCTTAAAATATCACTAGAGAGAGTGCGAAATGATGCTTGGACAGAAAATTATAAAGTTTCGTACTAATAATGGTATGAAATTCACAAAAATTCAGGTGGAAGTCTATATCATGAAACATGGGATACAATATCAAGTTTCCTCAGTAAGAACTCCCCAACCAAATGGAGTGGTTGAAAGAAGAAATCAGATCATCAACAACATGGCTAGAATAATGCTCATTGAAAAATACCTACCAGAGAAATTTTGTAATGAAGCAGTTTTGACATCGGTCTACATTTCTAACAGAGCTCTATTGTGTCTGAAGGAAGGAAAGACTTTGTACAAGATGTGGTATGGAAAGAAGCCAAAAGTGAAATACTTTTGAATATTCAGAAGTAAGTGATTTATCCTCAATAAAGAAAAAAATAGGAAATACGAGTAAAGAAGAGATGAGGGGATATTCCATTGGCTATTCTGGAAATAGAAAAGCATACAAATGCTTAAACAAACGGTTGAGAAATATAGTTGAGGGCAATGATGTCATTGTATTGGAGAATGAGTGGATCATTCAATAGCACAGTGAACAGTTTCCTAATGAAATTGATTAGGAGGAAAGCAAAGAAGGGGGATTATAAGGGGATGATGTTGATTCATAAGAAGATACTGATGATGAACATGAGGAATTAAAATCCATATCTGCACAAAATCCAAATAGTTGAGATGAAATTGACAGGAACAATATCATTGGTGATCAGTCATCTTCAGTTCAGACAAGCTGAATGAAATCACTGGAGTAGACATATTTCCTATCTTAGGTTGAGCTAAAGTGCCTCACTAATGCAGCTGAAGATGAAAACTTGATTCATGCAATGAATGATGTGCTTGATCAGATTGAGAAAAATCAGATATTGGATATTATTTCAAGGTCAGCAAATAAGAATGTCATCATGACTAAATGGGTCTATCACAACAAGATTAATGCAGATGGCATAGTGATTTAGAACAAAGCACGACTACTATTCAACAAAAACTCCCTGATATAGGGAATTGATGTTGATGAGACATTGGCACTGATTTCATGACTAGAGACAATCAGATTATTACTAGCCATTACAGTGCAAAAGAAGTTCGATTTTTTCAGATGGATGTCAAATATTATTTTTTGAATGGGGTTCTGAAGGAAGAGGTCTATATCAAGATGGAAGATGATTTTCTCATTCATGAGAATGAGAACAAGGTTTGAAGACTATGGAAATTATTGAATGGGCTGAAACATGCACCAATATCATGACACTCAAAGCTTGATCAATACTTGATGAATCTTGGTTTCCAGCGTGGGGGAGTTGATTACAATCACTATTCCAATAACAATAGTAATCAAAGTATGTTGGTGCTAGTTTAGGTCGATGAAATAATATTTGGTAGATCAGATGAAGCTCAGTGCATAAAATTTTCCATGTTCATGAAAAGTGAGATTGAAATTTCAATGATTGGAGAACTGAATTTTTTTCCTTGGCTTACAGGTGACACAAGGAAGTAATGGAACATTCATTTCTCAATCAAAATATGCCAAGGAAGTTCTGAGAAGTTTTGGAATGGAAAATTGAAAGGATATGAACACTCTGGTTGCTACCTGGATGAAACTATCCAAATATGATGATGGAAAGGATGTTAACATCACAGAATATAGGCAAATCATTGGAATCTTGCTATACTTGACTGCGACAAGGCCCGCCATTTTTTTCGCCACATACCAAGCGGCAAGATATCAGAGTAATCCCAAATAAACCCACATGCTTTCAGTGAAAATAATACTTCATTATACCAATGGAATGAAGGATTTGAGCTTGTTGTATAGTGGAAAATCTGATTAATATTTATTGGGATATACTGATGTAGATTGGGCTGGTTCAACGGGTCACAAGAAATCAACGTCAGGAGGGGATTTTTATCTTTGTGGTTTGTGTATTTCTTGTATAAGCAAGAAGAAAGATTGCATTTCATTGAACACCGTAGAAGCTGAGTATATTTTGGCCACTCAAGCATGCACACAGTTATTGTGGATGAAGCAGTAGCTTGATGATATGGGAGTTGAAGTTAAGTCTTCGATCGAAATGCAGTCCGATAACTCTAGTGCAATAAATATCGGAAAAAATCACGTCCATCACCCCAGAACAAATCACATAGATATCAAGTATCATTTATCAATGAGTTGATTGAGAAGTGAATTGTGATGTTGGGGTACTAGTCTACACAACAATAGGTTACAGACATTCTGACCGAGGCCTTACCCAAGAATGATTTTGAGAGACATCGGCTGGCTCTGGGAGTACAGTTGCCTCCCCAAACATGAATTAGTGTAGATGTGGGACCCCCCTCTCCTCGAGGTATAGTTTTTTCTCTAATATAATAATACGTGTCCATTCCAATGTCTCAGACCATAGAGGAATGACCTTTCGGTTCGTTGAAAATGGGGGATAAATAGTGACTCCTCAAGGGGGATATACTATGGATAACGAAGGGAGAAGGATTTTTAGTCAAAGACATAGGGAGAAGCTGATAGGTGGAGTAGCAAGATAGGGGGAGATCAATGAGATAGGGGGAGTTAAATGATGAAGAAGAGTTGAAGCTATATGCAGACAATGAGTGTTTTTAAATCTGACAATGCTATAAGTGATCGATTAAAGAGTAGATATCATGACAACTGAGTATCGTGATAAAAGCAGAAGAGAACTGATGATACTAGAAGTGATCGATCAAAGAGTAGTTATCATGATAGCTAAGGATCATGATAAATATAGAATAGTGGCTTTGGAATGCTGTTAGAAGGTTTCCAGCTAACATCAATTAGTATTAGTGTGCTATCAATAATTGGTATTAGTTTAGGAGTTGGTACCAGTTTGCTGTCAAAATTTGGTGTCTGAAATTCAGTGATTCATTGATGATCATTTCATTAACTCTTGTTTCTCATGGCGTGAATTGCTCATGTGGGATTATAGTACATGTTTTGTGAATCCATGAACACTATCAAAATCCCAAGATGCGAATGGTTGTAGTAGTTGGACAGAGCATTAATGAGTGATTAATTTGTAGAGAATCGTTATGAGAAGTGTTTTCAACCAAACCAAATGGGGATATTGTTGGGAAAAATACCTCAAGGTATCATTTATGTATTTTTGAGGTGATTGTGTTTGATGAAAATGTGGGACTCCATGTATAGTTTGTTGAAAAAGCAGTTCATGATGACCAATTACTTGATAAACAAGGTTCACATGGTGATTTTTTGGATCAAGAGATGTTTTTTGATATCCATGTTTGATTGAAGAACCTCGACCAAGGAATGGAGAGACTTATTTTTGGAAATTGGTGGTTCTTGAAAAAGAAATGGTGTGCGTGAAATATTTTCATGGTGTGTGAAAAATAAAATTGTGCGTGAAAGATTAGTGTGGTGCGTGAAATATTTTCTTGATGCACGAAAATGAAAATGGTGTGTGAAATATTAGCATGGTGTGAGAAATTGAGGATTGGTGTTTTCACAGAAGTGGCGTTTGGAGATCAGAAGCATGTAAATTGGAAATGTCATGAGGTGTGTGAAATATTGGACCAGTGTGTGAAAACGATGTTGCATAGAAGATGTGTATTTCATGCTCGAACTGAATTTCTCTCCCAAAGAGGGTTTTTCACGCATAAGTCATTTTTGCCTATAAATATTAAGTGACCCTCACATTCGATGATGCTAAAGAATTAGATAATATTAGAGATATGGAATGTGAAATTGGAGTGCACATGAGAGTTTCCCAAAAAATAATAAGTTTGTGCAGAAAATAACTGTTTGCGCACAAAGCAGAGGTCTCACAGAAAAGAAGACTGTTGGACGAAATGTGGATTGTACACAAAATCAGAAAATTACGTGTAAGTGAATTTAGAGGTTTCATGTAAAATGAGTGGATGTGCGTAAAAGAGTTAATGTGGAAAAATTGGATTTCATGAAAAAGAATGGAATTACACACAGGGTCCATAGGAGGTTGCTTGTAAAAATTGGGTTTGCCCAGCACACCTGGTGCAAAGAGAGATTCATTTGTGGATGAAAGTTGGATGTAAAAAAATATCTATCTAATGTTAATGTTAGAGTTTTCATAAGTTATAATGAAGAGACCTACAGGACTATAAACTATGAGTTGTTATTCTAAAGAAGCAGTGGATGCACTTCAGTTGAGAGAGTAGTGAGCTTTCATTTTGTGAGCGGTTGTAAATAAGAAGGGACATTGAGTCTGCATCGAACATTGTAAACAGTAGTGCACTTTTAGTGAAGTTGGTACATCGGCACATAACTGGTGTATGCTACTTGGACGTAACATAGTGAGGGTGAACAAAGTAAATTTTTTTTTTGATTTGAATGATTTGATTTCTGTTTATATATTGCTACGAGAAAGTGAGAGAAGAGAGTTTTTTTACTGTGAAACAAGATCAATCGGGGAAGTTATTTTATTCATTCAAACACTGATTCACCCCCTCTCAGGTTATATAACCTTGTATACCTAACAATATGAAATAGATGTCATAGAAGAACATTTAGAAGGGAGGATATAAATAATGGTTGAAACCATGGGAATCCTAGGCCAATAGATGGGATCTACAGGGGAACAAGATATCAAAGAAGATTGTAGAAATTGGGTGAGAAACGACAGAATGTAGTGAATTGAGAATGATGATATGAATTGCATTCAAGAGTGTGAAGTAGCGTGATGGAGGTCCAAATTGAGGGAACCATAGGGTATCAAATAGGTTCCATGGTTAGTAGAGTTATGAAAGATAAATATTCGTATGAGAGTAGTGGTAGATATAATGAAAATTTATTAAGGAAAACAATCCACCAGAGGATGACATGTGTAAAAGAGGGAATATATGTTTAATATAGATAGTTGGTTTTATTTGAAAAGAAGAAATTAAATTTATCATTTATGCGTGTATTGTTCATTAAAAAATAGGAATTCATTCACAGTTATATATTTTTTCATACAAAATAGATATTCATGACATTACAATGGATGTATATACAAGAAAAATTATAAATTCATTTATTTTTTATATAAATTATTCTAAAAATGTTATTTATAAATAATGGAACTATATTAATAATTATAGTGTTATCTTAGAAATATATATTTTAAATGTTTCATGACATGTTAAAATATTTACATCCTGGAAAAAAATTTATTTTTTTAAAATATTTTTTAACAAAATTTAATTGTGAAAATAAACCCATTAATTTTTTTATATAATTCAGCACCTGGGTATCAAACATGAGTATGAAGAATGGGGATTCAACCAAAAACATAAAGAAGAAAATGTATAAAAAATGATACATAATGATTGCACATGAATAACTTAATGGTTTCCATGTATCATTTCATAAAATAAAAAATTTATATTCCGTCGAAGGTTCTTAAAAGATAAATGAAAAGTCACAATATTTAAAAACTATAATATATTTTGAAATAAAATTTTTTTTCCTATTATACTAATTTTTCAATGGTTTTTATAAATAATTTCTACGGTTATTTATACAAAAACCAATGTTGTATATTTTTGATAAAATATTTATTGCCTATTTTTTATATGAAGGATACAAGTTGTCAAAATAATGTTTTCAATGTGATATTTTCCAACATTAATGAAAATTATTTTCTATGGTTATATATTATAAAAACTATATAATAATTTTTTTTAATAGTTTTTATCAAATGTTTTGTATTGCATATTAATAAAATGATCTTGAAAGAGTTATTAAATATTATTTATACAAATGAATTTCATTGGGTTTTTATAACCAATTACAGTGAAATTTTTTTGCCACCCTAAATTTTACAATGTTTTTAACTATCCCATTATAAGTTCAAATGGAGTTTGAGTTTTTTAATATGATCGAATAAGTCATGTAAAATTTACATGTCTGGAGATCTTTTTTAAATAATTTTAAATTTTTGTGTTTTTCTCTTTTCCGATAAAACCTAGATTGTAAATGATCTTTGTTTTTTGTAAATGACTCTATATTTTTCAATTACTATTTATTAAAAATATATATTGTTTTTTTTTCAACCAATGTGGTAGTGAGGGAAATAATCTCTCATAGTTGGTATCAAAGTAAATGTTTAGGTAAATTTATAAATTAAGATATTTTCATAGGAGGATAATTTAAGAGATAAAATTATCTTTTGAGGTTATAGGTAATTATTGTTTTGGTGCCACATAAGAATAGAAAATTTTAGTGAATCTCATTTTCTGAATTCTAAAATTTCAAATTCAGTATTTCCATAAGTATAAATAATGATTTTTAGGGAGAAATTAATTTTAATGGGGTATAATGTAACATCACATAAATTCTAAGCATAGTTTTATTTTTAATTCTTATTAAATGATTTTATGTATAATTAAAACAAAATAAATGGAATTTTAAATTCAAATATTTTTTTTACGAAATTATTGTCATTAATATAAATATGTTTTAATAATTAATTTTGTTAAATTATTTAAATAATAATCATGATTATTTTCTATTAATTTTCATGAAACAAATTTTGAAAAAATTATAAATTCTATTTCAATAAAAAAATTATTACATGTATATTTATATAAAAGTTATGGTTTGAACATAAATTTTGATTAAAAAAGACATGATCCTTTATGATAAAAATTAATCTATTATTAATAATCAATTTTCAAAAATATTTATTTAATAAAATGAGTTTAACATATGTAAATAGATAATTAATGTACTTGTAATATATGAAAATATGATCTTGAAAAAAAGTTAAATGTGTACATTTGTGGTTAGATATACTTAATATTAATTTTAAAACATAGTTTGTATAAAAAACCATGTGTTTAATAATTTAATTAATATTTTTTATATTAAATTTTATATCATTCAAACTATGATTACTTTTGAAAAAAATATCTAATTTCAAATTAAATAATAATAATGCATTGTTAATATGTAGCAATAATTATCCCTAAAAATTATGAAAATATTAATTTGACATTAAGACATACAATGATTCATATAAAAAATTACTAAAACATTCATTTAAATTATTATATGATATTATATCATAATTTTATATAAAAATTTAATAAAAGTATATACTAAAATTATATATAATTTCCAAAAATTATTTATTTATTGTAATTATTTTAGGTTCTTGAAAATATAAAAGAATATATAATTATGGGTAATTGAATATAACATTAAAGGTTGTGATTATATATATACAATGAGTTATAAAATTATATTTAATATATATATATATCTCTCTGTGTGTGTGTAGTATAAAAATAAAAACATACATATATTTTTTATATATGTAAGCATGTTTGTTAATTTGACTGTATAAAAATAATAACTAGAATATATATGTATATATAAATGGAGCTTGAAAAAGTGGAGAATTTCAAAAAAAAGAATGAAAAAACCATGGAAAATAAATGTGAAAATTGATGCAAGTTGTTATGTGTGAGGTGTGTGATGGAGGGATCGAATAAAATGTGATTTGAGAGGTGTATGGAGGATGGAAAAGAAAAAATATATATGTCTATCTTTTGTGGCCCATGATTTATAATATTTAAAAATAATAATAAAATAAAATGCAAAAAAGGTGGTGTTTTAGGTGTATCGAAAAAGGAAACAATATATATATATATATATTATATAGATGTATATATTATAAAACATATATTCATGTTATATATATATATATTATAATATATAATATATGTTATTTATATGTTATATATATTTTTATACCTTTGTGTGTTATATATTCACATTAAAATATATAATGGATAAATATATTTATTAGAATATATGTATAGTTGTATGTAAATAGAAAAAATATATATATGTAAATTTATATATACACAACCGAATTATGTAATGTATTAAAAAAATAATATATATATATATATATATATGAGTGTTTTTGGCGTTTATGGGATAAAAACAATTTTAATATATTTATGTTAAATGTAAATACTCATATAAAAATTATGAAATATATGTATATATACATATATATAAAAATTTATATATTATAAATATTTTCAACTAATTGATGATATGCTAAAATAAAAATTTCTTGAATAAATGTTTTTTATATTTTATATTCATTATATATATAATGATGATAAATAATCATCATTAAGGTGTTAGTGGGTAAAAAATAAAAATGATGTAAATAATAGAGTGTCAAAATAAAACACCATTTATCGTAATGGAAAAAATGTATGGAAAAATTCACATCAATTTAGAATTATTTCAAAATAGTGTTTAACATTTTGATAAACAATTGAATGATATTTTTAAATTCTTAGGTCTTATAAATAAGATCTCTACCATTAGGTTATGTATCTAAATACACACTAACAAATACTATGATAGAAAAATACATTAGCCTATCTGGTTTCTTAGATAATGTGAGGCTGTGTGTGGTCATTTTTAATGTGGTTCTAAATGGGGTTTAATCAATAAATTATAGGGAAGTTGGTCAAAAAATTCTTGTAATGGGATTTTATTTTTTATAAATTTTATTCCATATTTTTATAATTATTATATTATGTAAAGAAATAATATTCATTGAATTCAATTTTTTAATGGTATACTTTATTTATTGAAAAACATTTATTAATGGGATTTAAATATTCATAATTATATTTTAAAAGGTACATTTTGTTTTAAAAATTATTTTTCATTTTTTATTTTTATTAAAAATACACAACATTAGGATATTATTTTGTATAAAACTATTTTATGATTTATTCATTATTTAAGAAACCCTTAGGAAAAGGAATGTTATAATTATCCAAATTACTTGTACAAAAAATTATTGTTATTTGTATAATTTTTTATTTAATATTTATGTAAACTGTTAAGTGAATAATGTTTTCCAAAGACATAGTTATTTTATGAAAAACCATAATTGTGGGTGGCATGTTCTATACAATTTTCAAATCATATTTTAAAAAATTGTTTATTTTTAAAATTATACATACAATTTGGATTTTATTTTTAAGTTTTTATACCTAAAATCCTCATTAAAATATATTAATTTTATTCATGATTATATTAATGTCAATATGTAGAGATTATTCATAAAATATCTTGAATTTTTATACAATGATATGTATAAATTCATTTATTCATTCATATGAGTAATTTGAAATTTTTTTATAAGTCAGGTATTTCAAATAATATTAGTGGGCTTTTCTAAAAAACATCACATTCTAATGTTTTATCATATTTAAAATTATTTTCAACTATAGAAGAAATTTATTCTTTTAAAAAAAGATTGAATTATATTTATTTTAGAAAAGAACAAAAAATAATTATTCCATAAAACATGGAACTTGGGTATCAAACTTGATTATAATGAATCAGATGTGAACCCATGAGCATATATGGAAATTTTAAAAACCATGAAATCGAAAGTGGCCACATGGATTTGATAAGGGTTTGCATGTATTCATTCATTCTATAAAATTTATAACTTTTGAAAGATGTTTCTTAAAAAAAATTAATAAATATTTGTATTTTGGTAGTTTATTATATTTTGAAATGATATTGGGTTTTCAATGAATGTTTATATTCAATGTCTTTTGAAAAGTGAATTATATGGTTATATTATTTTAAACCCCTAGTTTTATATTTTTGGAAAAATATTTTTATATAATTTTTTTGATATAATGCTAAAATGGTTTCAAAATAATGATTTCAATGAGATATTTATCATCAAAGGGTTTTGAAAAATATTTAATATTGTTATAATTTTTAAATTCCAAGAATTAAATTTTTTTAAAAGTATTTAGAAAATGTTTTCTATTTCATAATTGTTTTCAGAATAATGTTTAAATATTATTTATGAAATGATTATCACTTGTTTTTGTATACCAGTTACTGGATTTGTTTCTCACCCATCATTTTAAAATGATTTCTCACAGAATAAAATGAACTTCCAAAGGTTTTTGACTTTATTAAGGAGAGAGTGCTAGTGATTAAAAATAATTATTTGTGGACAATTCATATTAAACTACAATATATTGTAATGGTTTTTTCATTTTTCATAAAACATATATCAGTTAAGATCATTATTTTTTAATAGACTATATGCTTTTTAGTTATATTTATAAAAATATATATAGTCCTTTAAACATTGTAATCGAGAGTATGGTTCTCAGGCTATTATAGTCTTAAAAACAATGGGTGACTCAATATTGATCGTTAAATCATTATAATAATAGTATCCCATTTAATTTAGTGTATTTCTAGAATTACGATAACATGTTTCATATTTTTATCAACCTTTTATAACAATTTATAAGTATTTTATTGAATTCGGAATATTTTACATTGAGTATTTAGATAACTAAAATAAAATCAATATTCATTTTACATATTCTTGATAACTAGTACTTTAAATTATTAAAATAACTCATTATTATTTAGATATACACTCGATCTTAGTAACTTCATTTCAAAAAGACAATAATCAAAATTCATAAAATTATCAATCTAATATTATTTTTTGGATTCGGTTATAATGGTTAATGATTTTTATTAACATGATCTTTGATTTTTCAATTTTATTATGGTAACATATTCATCATCTGATTCTTCAACATTTGTGTAAATATCAATGTCTTCTTTCTAAATATAAAGTATCATTTTCTTGTTTATTAAAATTTTATTCTACTTATTATAATATTTATAACATATAATATAATTGAGATATTTATTTAGTCCATTTCATTCATCGTTTTTATCCTTTACATCATCATAATATTAAAAAGATTAACATCACTATATGGATTTTTCCTGTCTATTTATTTTTAGGAAATATGTTATATTGTAGAATTTTTTTAGTTATCAATTATTATAATGACTTTTATATCAATGGATGAAGTTTCACTGATTCATGTTTGTCCTTATTTTTTATGTAATAATTTGAAGGTCATTATTGATACATGGTCTCAACACATGTTCACGAGTTCATCAATGAAAAATATAAAGGTTTATCTATTTCTATAGGATTCCTTGATCAACCGAAGGATGGTTATCAATCATGGAATGTTTTGGAACTTGTAAACTAAGAGGATACATAAATAAATATGATTTGGGATCATTATCTAATATATGATCATATTTTACGAGTTTATTAGAAGTAAATATAAGGATAATCTAGCTATGTTGTTTTTTTTATAGTAAGATTGTTTTTTGCAATTACAAATTACATCATTTATTATTTTGATTCCAATGTGATCCTAATGATGTTCGTATTTTTATGATCAAAATAATTATTTTTTGTTCTTCTATTTCACTTTTTCATATGAAAATTTTGTACATATGGTTGATTTTGTTGAGTGATTACATTATTTTGTCCATAGATCTAGAACGAAATTTCATAGGATTCTAATACAATTATATGGTTGACCTTTTGAAGTAGGATGTATTCATTAGAGTTTTAGAACTCGAAATCAGTGGACTATGAATATATTTGTATTATTACCATTAGAATGAAGGTTCTTCCAAATTGCTGTTTCATGGGTTATTATATCGGTTATAAAATATGTTAGGGTCCCGTATATTTATGAGGTCCAATTAGCTTCCAATTAATGATCGCTTCGATGGAAGTATATTAGAATACATCAAGAAGAAATATTTTATGACTAGGAGTTGTGAGAGTGATATTTTTTTTGTAATCTCTTATACAATCACTTATAATAGTTATTTGATGTGATCTCCTTGGGATTTATGTATTTTTCCAAACATCATAGAAAATGTTTGTTCTGATTATTGTAATTTTATTTTAAAATTTTTATTCTTATGGTTTATTTATTGTGGTGATTGGGTTGTTTTCTTCCTATTTCCATGGCAGAACATAAAGGGATTGTAATGACCATTGATTTGATGGAATTAAGAAGGATGTTATTTTGAGTTGTTATTATATGGTTTCATCCATATCATTCTCTATAAAAAGTTGTTTCAATTGGTTATGATTCACTAATAAACATTTTTATATAGAAATGTTGGCATGAGATGAAGGAATTATCTATGAAAACATTTTTTTTGGGATAAAAATTGCGTTATAGATGATACAGTTAGAAGATCTTCTGATATAAAAATATCACGATGATTTATTATCTAGAAATTGTCAAAATTATTTTGAGAAATATTTTGTGGAGTGTTTAGATAATATGTATCTAACCTTGTTATGAATTCACCTTTCAATGAATGATGCAGTCATCATTAGGGGAAGAATAACAACACTAAAGTTATAAATGTATTTGATAATATGAATGAAAACTGAAAAACACTCCAAAAATTATTTATGATATAGTGATTATTTGACTTTATATTATCAGAATGAAAGCTAATAAAAAACTATAAGAATGATTTCAATGTGACCTAAGATTATGTCAAATTAGTGAATGTTTTATACGATGATGATATATGGTCTATTCTACATTTATCTTCATTTTCATTACATTTATATATATTGATGATATTAATTTTAATTTCAATAGAGATACATACATTTTCACTGAAGCAATTAAAAATATGATTCAAAAAAAGAATTTGAGGTGGGAGTAAATCTATTTACCCACCATCAGCGCTCTCTATGATGGGGGATGGGGATGGTAAATTCAATAGATGAGACAATGGAAGAAGTCATTAGGTGATAAGTGTTGATGAAGAACACATTGTATATCATCTAGTCATGACAACATATGTAATATTTTTTTAATGAGGAAACATAGTAAAAAGAAATAATGAAATCAAAATGTGTTTACTAGAAATATGTAATTTTCTAGAATAATATTTTTTTGGATGATTGAATGTAGTAAATGTTAGTTTTTAAGACTGAATATTATAGAAGAGTCATGGGTCATAGAAAATGGTGAATCATTGAATTAAATTGGTGATAAGGGTTTCATTCTAGATTATTTACCTAATAACATTAGCATAATACATCTTATAGATGAAGAAAATTTGGAAACTGTTTGAAAAGGAAATCCCAATATTGGTTTTATGAATATATTTTTCCTGAATATGAATTATTTTAGACGCATTATTTGTATTTAATAGAACATCATATTAGATACATTAATTGGAGAATAAGGTTTTATAAGAACATTCTTAAATATAATATTAACAATAATTGTTGGATGTATTTTATATTTTTTTTCTTTGAATAATGGACACATAATCATGGTAGGAAGAAATGATGAATTTGTAATGATCATTATTACTTCATTGAAAAATCTAAAATTATGAAACCATAGATATGATAACATATGTGAAAAATTATTAATTTTATAATAGATACTGTAATTTTTAAATATAATTACATCAATTTCAAAAGTTGTGGTCCTTGTATGATGAGAATAAATGAATATTCAATTAAATTTGGATTAATAAATCAATAGCTAGAAATGTTTTCATCAAAGCCTGTGGAAAAAGCACACTTGAATTAAAAAGGTGAGTTTATACATATTCAGACTTTTATTAGTGATTCAAAATATAATTTATGTGTATAATTCCAAAATAATGATACTGATTATTTTTCTGTATCTTATTCAGTAGATTAAATTAGATGAATTAGAGTGTAATCAATAGTATAAGTGATTCTGAATATATAATTATAGAGAGTAAAGCATATAATGAATCTGAAACATTTTTCAAAATAATGAAGTAAGGCATGATAATTCAGTTTCTATGACTCCATAATTTAATTGATTCACAAAAATAATTAAAACAGATCAGTAAAATAATTTTTGATGTATGAGAAATAGATCTTGAATAACTTATGGAATTTTTATATAAGAAAACAATTATGTAATATATTAAAAATATAAATCCAACATATTTTTTCAGATAAGATATTATGGTAGAACATTATCCATGTAACCTACTTTCATTAAATCCACTTAAAATTCTCAGAGTTGAGGTGTGTGTTCGTGTTAATTCTAGGTAGATAGATAAATTCGAGGCTTAAACTAGATTGTCTTTTCTTGTTTGATATTTTGATGAGAATTTTTATATCATTTTTTTATTATGTGGTGATAAATTTAATATAAATATTGGATATTTTACTAAACAATATCTTTTTTTAGTGATCAAAAAAATTAAGTGAATGATGTTTACACAAATATGAAACTTTAAATTTATATTTATTAGAATAAGATAATTGGATTCAATTTGTTAAAATCATGTAAATGATCTCATTATTTTGATTTTTTTGGGATATTATGTCAATAAACTATTCTAAAAGTAAGATTGGATATATGTTGTAAAAACAAAAAAATCACTTGAGATGATATTCTCAAATAAAGAAACGAGTTCATATGATTTTGAAATGTTTGAAAATTATTATTCAAACATATACTGGTGAACCAAAAATATTTAATGAATAAATTACCATCATTGATTCGTAGTAGTGGGGGATAACTATGAACATGGAAACAATATCCTTGAAGTTGAATAGAAAATTAGAGTTATATGATCATTTAGATGAAAAAGGGACTATGTAGAACTAATATTTCTAATATTTGAATAAATAAGTAAATGGGTGTTAAGGGTACAAAGTTAAAATATTTGTGAAATGATTATAAAAAAAGGAAGGAGTTGAATTTTTAAAGATATTCTCATCAAAAACTAATAACACTATAATATTTTTCTTTATATATATTGTAATCTATGTAATTGTCTATTTGGGAATATGAATTTTAAGAATTCCAATCATCCTGGTTATTTATATGAAGAGAAAAAATGGTTAATTCCTTTGGTTTTAATGACTATAAAAAGAGAAATATGGATTATATGATGATGATGATAAGTATCTATTACTAAAAGAGACCACCTCAATTATGGAATAAAAAATGTGATGCAATCATTCATGGATTATGTTTGACTTTGTTTTATTTTAATGAATATTTTCTTAGGATGAAATTTAATAACAGAAGATTCATCGTATATCTCTTTTTTTGTGATATGTATCTTACAGGACCATAAATTCAAAAGATTGATAATTTTAATATAAAATTGGTTACATGTTTTTAAATAACAAATCATTGATTTTTGAAGAAAATATTATAAATCAATATTGAGAGGGATAAGAAATCAATAACATTAGTGTTATTCCATAAGGAATTTATTTGGCTGGTCAGTAATTTATTTTAAATATCTAAATATAAACTTAGATTGCCTCCCCTTGTTGGAAACATGTAAATTTATAGGTAAAATATACAATATTTGGAATATGGTGTAGGGAACATGGGAGGAAATCCTTATAGTTTATAAATTATATGATAGATTTATTAAATGAATTAAAAATAACCCGATTATTCTATTTTAATGGTATTTATAATTATATTTATGTCAAATCCTAGAATAATTAATTAGGATGAAATAAAATAGACCATTTGATATCAGAAATTTTCAGAAGTTTCACCATTATTTATCATTGATAATAATCCAAGTATGTGTTTTGATACATATGTTTTCTATAAGAATTGATTCACGAAAGATACCAATAGGTTTCATGGTCACAATAAGAAGGGTTTTAGTCAATTATATGTATCAATTACATCCTATTGTTACGCTATCAATAATAGAAGTTAAAAATTACAATTTTAGAAAAGCCTGAAGGGGGGTTTTTTTAATTAATATTTTTTAGGATCTCTAAAAATAATTGAGATGAGGACATTTACTAATTGAAATTGAATTTTCCTTTCATCTTTATATGAATCATATTTTTTAGGGAAAGACTATATAAATCAGCTTGAAATTTCATTATATTAATATTATTTATGATGATAGTTTCTTGAAACTTTTAAAGGTGGTATATAGAAGGATTATATAGAAATGATCTAAAATGTGTTAGTTGAATAATGGTATGATGAAAAATTACGTATCATATGAACCTGAGAGAATGTAAGGAGACAAAAAAACACTATGTAGTTGAAGGATGAAAATTATAAAGAATGTGGAATTTGGTTATAATTCTAGTAGTTTTATTCTATTTAGATATTGTAGGGGTTTTTTGTGTCTCTTTGGTATTATGAATGATATTTTCCAAAAAAAAGTTTTCCCAAATAACCATTTTTCATAACTATGATTTTTTCTACTGATAGGGCTTAAATAATTGATGTTGTTTCTGTGAAACTCTGGAAGCATCATCAGGGTCTAGTTTACAGATTGGTAGTGTACATGTTAACTGGTTGTCCCTAGACAATAAGAGGGTGTAACGGTGGATTATTGTATTCTTAAAAAAAGGGCAATCACTAATATCAAAGGGTGGTGTATTTGGTTTTCTAAGATAATAACACTATAAGTTTTATTTATATCATCTACCAATGTATGATATGATTGATAAGTGGTGATTAGAATTCATCATAAGAATAATTTGGGTGAGTGGCAGTGGTGAGGGTGATTAAATGTTTTTGGTAATCCCTTATTCTTTTATATATTATAGTGTTTCATATGTTCTCCTATTGATTAATGGATTATTCCATAATTATGTAATTAATTTTTTGGCTTCTATTTCACTTTTAATTAATAAAATACTGTCTCTATATTTGATTTGATATGTGGAATATTTTTTATATTTCCAATATCAGAGAAGGGTATCCTTTAGTAGTAAAGATAATAAATTTTTTTCATTTATAATAATGTTATTACAAAAAAGTTTTATCAAGTATCTTCCAAATTTTTATACACAATAATACATTTCAACAGGTTTATTCATGTAAATTTTATTTAAAAAATTACATTCCCCTATTTAATTTTCATCAATAAAATAGAGTAAATATTATTTTCTTTATAGACCTATGTAATATATATATTAATAAAATATGGTTTATTTAAATATTTTTCCATCAATGAGGAAATATAGTTATCAAATTTTTTAGGAAAAATCCTTAATAGTATCCTTACCATGATTTATTCCTTTTTTATATCAATTCTATGATGTTTATGGTTATTTTATGACCCCTCTAAAATAATTAATGATTGTTTATTCATCCAAAAATTTTCAATAATAAAATATTTATCTCTTAAATATATATTTGAGACTATATTATATTAATGATTCATTTATAAATTCTCTCTAGTTTTTCAAATATTATTTAGATTTAATAAATCTCATTTAATCTATAAATACCTTTTAAAATAAGAAAAAAATAATGGTCATTTTTTTATATCATTATAAGGGTATTTTTTTTATGTTTCATTATATTATTATCTAATAAGCTGTCAATAAAATAATTTTTGTATCAAAAACATCTTGTCAAATAGATAATTGATAAGTTATTATTTATTAATTATATCAATTATATTTCATTATATAGAAATATATTATACCTCACTTGTTAGTTTAATTATTATTTAATATCCTATATAAAAAAATCAGTAGGAATAAAATAATTTGTTTTAATATTTAATAAAGAAATATTTTATTTGGTCATTTATATGTAATTTGGATACTATATTTTCTTTTCTGGATTCCTTTGTTGAGTTACTATAAAACATTGAGAAGAGGTTATAAATCAGTTTCACATTATTTTTATGATTTTTATTCAAAATCAACCTATACTACTAGATATTGAATATGAGCACTCAATGAATTATAAAACCATCCTCAATAATTTTCAAATAAAATTAATTCATTTTGTATAAATGATTTTTGTAAGGCCTAGATCCATAGATGGTGACTATGTCCTTGATCTTTTCAGTGATATTAGATTCGCAAATAATTCACTAAAATAATAATGTGTATACTTGAATATGATGTAACTTTCCTTAGGATAATTAAAATATACCAAATATGATGTAAGATCTCCATTTATTAGACTGTTAAATCTTATATTAATAAGAAAATAATCTATATATGATTTTATAATGAATATATAATCAATAAAAAACACATTCATTTGGTAAATATTAAATAGAAATAACCATATAGGCAGAAAATCAATGGATAATGATTCCCCAGATTGTAATCTTGCAATTAGTTTTATATTTTATAAAATAAATATTTTGTCTCTCTATATATCAATAAAATTCAATGATACATTTACTCTATAATTTATGTATTTAAATATTACATATAACTACATTTAAATAATATATTTATTATCATAACTAATGAAATATTAAACTTATTTACCATTAATAGTAAATAAGATTTTATCTTATAAAATCACAAAATATTATTACATAAAATCATGAAGTGTTTTCTTTATCTATAAAAAACACACTTAAAAAGAAGTGCATATATTTTTTAAAATATATATATATATAACATAATTCTTTATCAATATTGAAAATATGATATATTCTGTTTTTATTTACTTTTTTTAAATAGAATATCAATAACTCAATGAAAAAAAAATTCATTACATAACACTAAACTATTATAATATGTTAAATTTTTTAATAAAATATCATTAATATTCATGATAAGTTAATATTATATTGAATTTAGTTATGTTAAATAGGTTTTTGATGATTTATAAAAAATTCAAGGATACAGTATAGTTTTATAGGAATCCCCTTAGGTCATGTTCTGTGTTTCATGAATTTGGAGTCGATATAAACTATAAGAAATCTAATAAAAAATTCAGCCTTAAATCTTTGTAAACATATTGTTTCCATTCACAAAAAATCTACTTATAACACATTGTCGAATTTTTCCCTTTATGGATGACATGGTTACCCTAGATATATGACTAACAAGTTATTCACTATTACTCTATTCTTCCTACATCATTAATTATAATAACTATATGTAAACATTTATGCAAAAATACAAAACACCTCTTAAAAAGATAAAAAATTATTCTAATCCACTTAAATGATATATATTATTAACAGAATCAGTTTAAATATAATTTATTTCATTAATAAATGAACTAATATTTATTACCCAACCAATTATTCTTTAGATATTTGGATTATTTTATACTAGTGATTTTTATATAATATACACTTCAATTTTAAGGAGAGTATTCATTTCTTCTCTATGGAATTTATTTCTAATATCTAAAATATTCGTCACTAATGATGTTGATTTGATTATGATGATTATATACTATGTCCTAATTTTTATTTGAATAAATTATCTTATTTATTTTATAATATACCATGTTAATAAAAATTTATCTAACAATTGTTATATAAGTTTTTAATAAAAACATATAATCCTTGTCTACTAATTTTTTTAATAAATGATTTTAAATATTACATAATTGTTTTCAAAATATTTTATTTTATTAATCTATATTTATTTTTATGATTTATTATTATATTATTCTTTTTAATTTCAATACATTGGTATTTTTTTCACATATTTGGTTTTATGTTAATTAACTGACTCTCATATTGGGAGTATGTGGATCCTTTATTGTGATATTTTTATTCTAATTGTGTATGATATTTATTCATTGAACCAAAGAGTAAATATTTTGTAATTATATAAATGGTATAATATTATTTCTCATTCCACTATTATAATGTTTTTCTCATTTTCCTCAATTTTCATTTTTTAATAATTACAAAAGACATTTAATAATTTATTTCATTCACTCTTCTTGAAAAAAATATACATTTACACTTATTGGTGGAGATAATTATTTGTGTGTTCTGGTTCACATTAATAAACCATGTATAATTTATTGAAAAGGATTAGGTGAAAGATTATTTTTCTACTTTATTAGGTTTAACATTACAATAGACATAGATTACAACAAATGAATTCATGAAAATAATGGATAACATAACAATTTAGTGTAAATATCATTACCTTCTATTAGATAAAAATGATTTAAAAAGTAATATAAAGGAAAAAAATTTATATACCACATCCCTATTTTTTACAAATAATGAATGGGTGAAAAATATTAACAAAAAATAGAATATGATAATGATATAATTATAATGTTGATAGATATATGAAAAAAAATACAAATTAGATACAACCCACGATAGATAAATAGGAAGAAAAGATAATGGAAATGAAAAACCAAATCCCATTAATGTAATTTGGAACATGAAAACTGAGAACATTGACATGTAATGGAAATATATAAAAAGATAAATACAAAATATTATAGTAGTTAGAGGCATGAACTATGAAATCAATGAATCAATAAATTGGATTGATCTACCCCCAGTGTTGTGTCATACAATCTTGTCATGGGGGAAACATGTTTGTTGATCAGAAATTTATTTATTATGTGGTATAGGAGGTGAAAATTATTTTATTTTATGATATTTCAAATTTCATTTCATTAATATATTATGAATAATTTTTTTCAATTATTAAAATTGGTTTATTATATATGATATATTCAAAAATTGATGTATTTTATTGAAATATATTAAACATAAGAAGTATGATCAAAATAAGTAGTTAAGTGATTTTTTTGAGAATAAACCATGGGATAATTTTTAGAAAAATTTATGTTTTCTAGAGATATATCACCAATATGATTACATTATAGATTATTTATTTAATGAAAAAAATGTAATGTTAAAATTTGATGTAATAATTTCTAAATATATAAATGATTTAGTTATTTAGTCTTCACCCACATTGTCGACCTGATTAACTAAAACAACATTACATATTGATGTTAAATAACATTCACCCTTCATTCATTTTATTTTTTAACCTATTTTTGATAAATTTTTAATAAATCACTGGTGCTCATTATTAATCACATTGATTTTTTTTATACATAAATGTTTATTTTTCTTGATTTCCTTGAAAAAAATTAATTTTTTCTCGATTAAAATTACAGTTGGTTGGGATTATATAAATTCCATAGGTTTTTATTCAGTATATAAAATCATTTGTGGTTAATCTACCCATTCTAATAAGTAATTGGTTTGTTTCTGTTGATCATAAAATGGAAGGAATATATTAATTTATTATGACTCCATTCAAAATATAGTTTATTGGTGGAAATCATTACTCATTAATAGTATATTTGTTATGTGTAGGGTATGATATTTTAAAAACAATAATCTAGAAATCAATGTGATTTTAAAATTGAAATTTGAAATATTTTTTTACTATAGAATGTTAATTCTTCTATCACATATCCAATGAAATTTTTATTGAAATTTTTTAGTCATTTATTCCACCAAAACTATATTTTATTTTATTGCTCTGATAAATAATTAAAGGGATGAATAATACCCCATCCTCCCATTATTTCTGTCAATGCATGGAGACATAAAAAATCAACATCAGCCTCTAAATTTGAATGATGTTGAGTTGTGATAGACTTGGAAATACATCAACTGAGTCATGATCAGTGATCTAATGTTGGAGCATGAATTCTATGTAATTTAAGAATAACACAAACTAAAAGAATATTATATTAAATTAACTTCTTCTAAATCGTTGATCGATGATCGATGTGTAATGAAATTGAAGGATATGGCCACCAAAAAATGTCGATGATTCATTAATCATCCAATATTGATCTAAATCATGGTAGTACATGTGTGTTTTAGGATTACATTCTTCATTTCTATTTCTATGATGAAAAATGATAAATCAGCAGATACATTGATTTGAAGATGAGTCATATTTTGGAATAGGATAATTCTATGGGAATTTATTATACGAGTATTAATTATTTTTGATTAATCTCCATTCATTATTCTATAATAAATGAATCATGTATGACCAAACATGGTAGCGTTTCATTCCATTGTTTTTCTTTTCATGGTTTTCACTCATATTTCTATGTGCATTCATCCTTGAGGATCAATATTTCTAGTGACTCAACCCAAATACCAAGGAATATAAGTGTGAATAAATTTAATGGAACAAAAATATTATATTGCATATCCAAACATTGAATGCTAAAGGTATCATGTGAAAATAATAGGGGTGATAGGAATACTATTTTTTGGCATGTGTAAGTGCGATTATTGGATGCATGATGATGGTGGAGAACTGGGAATTTTCCCAAATGAAAAAGGGAACATGAATTCATATACCCAGTGAGGATCAAACATGATTGTGTGAGATATGAGTACCATGGGTGTAATAAGTGGAAATAGAGGTTGATCCGAATGTTGGAAGATGGTATCACATCACGTGAAACTAGATCTGTAAATCAAGAAATATCCATAGTACACGGTGAGTAACTCAGAGAGACATGCTGTGTTGGCCCTTCTTAGTGGTGTAAAGGATTTAAAAAGGAGATAAGTATTAATATATGTGTGAACCTTCATAACTTTGTGTGGTCCCTTTTGGTGATCTTTACATGTACCTAGGTGGGTACATAGAAATGTGTTGTATAACATGGGCATGTGTATGATGTGTACATATACACATACATAGTACGGATAGGTGTACAATGGAAAAGACATGTAATAGAACAAGTGATGAAGTACCTGGGAAATAAAATATCAGGTACTATTACATTATCATAGACATAATCCATTTAAATGGGAAGGACCTGGGGTTTAAGGGACATAACATGACACCATACAACACATTGTGTACTCCATAAATGTTGTCTTGGATCCCCTATCATATGTTTCTTGTTCATGTTTCTTTAGTATGTTTTAACCATATCCATTTCCTGAGGGTTAGTATGGACTCACTTCCTACTCATAAGATAAATAATCCCTTCATTAGGACTTCTTGGATATAGTTGTCAGAATCTTTCCTTGTGGCACAGATTGAGATCCTTTATTCCTATTCAAGCCATAAGTGGTGTTTTTTCATATTTTCATAACATAAACTGCATGAGATCTGATTCACTATATAGTAGTATAATACAGATTGAGTTCTTGGTATAACTCATGGAATTAGAAGTGACCCTCATCAATATGTCATATATATTTAAAATTTCATTAGGTACTTCTTATATAGAGAACTAACGAGTACTATTGGACATATATCATCAATTCTATAAGAATTAGGGGGTTTTTTCTCCCAGATGAGTGATATGTAAAACATTAGAACTAGATTCCTAATATAAAATTATTTTTTTGAATTACGATGAGATTTTGTGTACTTGTTGAGTTTCTATAGATAATCTTTCTATATTTAATGTTGATAAATACTTATGTATGGAAGACTGTATTATCTTATTTTATGCTTTGTGGAATTGGGGAATACTACATGGTATTGTTATACTCTCCCTATAACTATATTGTTTTTATTTGTCATGTACTATGTATAAAATAATCCCATAGACAATTTTTTAGATGCGATAGGATTAATAAATGCATAGTGAAACCATACAGACTGAGGTGCATTCCTCTGGTATAATAAAAAGAGTCCCTGATTTACATATAGGTTTGACGTTTTGGCATTCTCTTTTTGGGGGGATTGTATTTGGACTTATTTAATTTCTTTTACATACTATCATACTCTATATGTGGGATTAATATGTATTCTTTCACTATTTTTTAGTTTTTTTATATTTTCACATTTTATGGTCATGTATGTGTTTGTGTGTGTGTGTATATATATAAGTACCTATTCTAGGGCCTAGATTGTTATTGTTATTCCTACTCAGTACTAGACTCAATCCCCTCTCATATTGGAGGTGGGATTATGATTTCCTGACATGGGCCCCTATAGGATAGTTCATGCAATAGTGTTTTCAAACAAATCAGTTCTACCATAGGACTGTTGTCTAGAGAATGGTTTCGGTCAATAATGTTATGTTTTCTGAGTTTGGGTTTTAGAACAGGGACACCATTGTTTGAAAAAAAAATCAACCACATGTACACCCTTGGAAATTGATCACCATATTTTTAATTCCAAACTTAAGAACAATGGTTGTGGGAGAAAAAATGTGCATTCATCATATAAGAGAGGGTTGTGATTTCTTTTTCCTTCTTGTTTCAAATCCCCAGATATACTCATTGACCATGGTACATCTTATTTACTTTTTGGATTCCTCTAAGATGTATTCCATATAGTATTAAGAATCAGGATCATGAGGGTGATCCCCTCAGGGATGAGGTGTCAATACAAGGAGTAGTTAATGAGACGTTACCTCCAGTTGGATCCAAAGTTATACCACTACCTATAGAGAAGTTGATGGTACATGTAGTACCAGCAGATGAGGTGGGTAGTATGGCAAAAAACATGAGTTTTTGGGAATGATAGCCCTCATGATCCATGTTGATGCCCGAAAAAGGAAATGTGGGGACTAGATTGTGGAGATAACAAAATATTTCCATTTTGTTAGGACACCAACAACACAAATGATGATCCAAGTAGGGATCTTTCTTCATGCCTTAGTAAGTTGATTGTGGGGTTTGGTGACCCAGTGATATGATGAGGTAACCCTACTATGGTCAGAGATTGAGATTCCATTTAGATATTATTTCTTCTCTATATATGATTAGGTTTTTATATATTCAAGATCATCTATAGATCCATCAGAAAAACCAGACAATAACAAAGTATTCATTGTGGTTTACTAACCTCTCATGGTACTTAATGGTTATGATTTATGATCAATTATTCCATGACTAGACAATCCAGTGAGGTATTTGAAATGAAATTTGAAACAGTTTTATCCCTATTGGAATTCATACCTATGATTGGGTTCTATATCAGCCTTTTGTGGTATAGTGTTTCGTGGATGACCAGACGCAACGAGTTTGTGCTGATTATAGGAATGTAGAAGAAGATACCTCAGCAGTTGGGACCCAATTTAAATCTATGTGACTAGGATGTGGGAGGCATTTTAGGAGGAGGACATAGGATAGCAGTTATAGGGTCCATATCTCTCATGATGGGTCAATTCATCCATTATAGTGGCAGTGCTACTCATGTAATAATAAAAGACACATTGCCTGATATTTTTTGACCCACCATATGGTTGGAGGGAGACAATTGATGGGATTCTAAGTCTAAAAAATTTGTAGGAGAAGGAATTTCCACAGAGAAGAATATGTGGAAGATGATCATACTGAGTAAGAAGATGTGGTGGATTCTTTTACATCTTACCATTGACAGTCCTAGGTAGTCCATGACCGGATCATGGAGGGTTGGACAATGGAGTGGACAACTGAAGGTAGTTAATTATTACATCCCATAGGCTCCAGTATTGTTACTAGTGATGAGCTACTTCCTTTTTACCATATATTCAGTATTGATAGTAAATATTTCATTTCATTCTTTTCATTTCATATATATTGTTTTATACATATTGATTCTGGTAGATCCCTTGGCTCGACCATTTAGCTTGGTGACTCTTTTTATAGATGGTGTACTCGGACCAACCATTTGTAATTTGATTACATGTACATTTTATGTATTTAATATAAATAAATCTTATTTTTACATTTTTTTGTTCTACATTACTATAATGTAATATTTTTCTAAAGTATATGTCACATTGACGAGTTCATAGTACATTCCCACTATGACGATGACCTTGATGTTTTATGATGATATTCTCAAATAATGTTATGTGTTTGGATTATATACTATGATGGGACACACAGTACATAGACTATTAGGTGAGAGTTCATATAAGTAGATAAATTTTCTTCATATGATGTTCATACTTGGTAATCTCCACAAAAAGATATAATGAGAACATTCACTCCAATAAGAATCCATAATTTTTTTATGTCAATATATATTACTATCAATAAAAATGTGTGATGGTCCTTATACTTTATGATTATTATTAATTCATGTTACAACTCATGTACATAGATGTATTTAATAAAACAATATGATAACAATTCATGGTGAAGTTTCATATGATGGTTATATTATGAGTGACACGTCATTAATGAATAAGTTCAGGAAATATTTTCCAATTCCATTTTTATGTATACATATTTTTAAAAATATTGATTAGAAAAGAACTATCACATTAAATTCCATGGACATGGTGTAATAACGTGTTAATTTCATATTTTCAACGAACGGCATTTCGATCATATAGGTTGGTGACATAGATGTTCAACCCACTTGATGAGATATTGTAACAAATGGAATACATTATACATTGAGAATTTATATGTGGTCATCGATGTTGAGACATTAAGTTAATTCTCTTGGGTTCCCTGAACCATTAATATATCGTAATCATTGACTTTATGAAATCCCACCTAATTGCAATGAGAAATAATCTTGGAGGGTATCCCATTATGTGTTTCCATTGATATCGAATAAATTAAATTTGAGTTCAATTAAGGAAATAATTATTATACCAAAGTATAAGGTATAATATTATTCAAGTTATATTGATCATATAAAATACATAAAAACATATTCATTGTCTTGTGAATAAAATATTCATTTTATTTACCGGATCTTCAAATAAATATATATTCCCTTGATTTTCAATTAAATATTTTTCTATGAGTGAAATATTTACTTGGTTGTTGAATATATTATTTATGATTTAGAATAGGCCAAGTCTGAGTCCAATGATAAATATTAATTCACATGACTATTACATAATATTTTTTATTATGCAAGTTGGATCATGAAAATAAAATAACAATAATATAATTATTATTATGTTGCATGGGGTTTATAAAAGGTAATTATTATTATTTAAAGGCCTTCAAAAAATAAAAAAATATTTTACGTTACATGCTATTTTTATAAATAGATGGTATCATTATTGTGTAGATGATCCAAAAATTAACAATATAGAATTGTTTCACACAAATAAATATCCCTCCACTCATCCATACCTCCGAATTTCAAAGAAAAAAGTAGAAGAGATATTTCTTCAAGGATTATGAATGAGGGATCAATAAAAATAACATAATAAATTCAACTAACCATGCTAGAACTTGATGATCTAGTGCTGCTGGTCGGAGGTCATAGGTTGACATGTAGATCACTACATGCTAGATTATATCCTTGGTGTTGGATCAAATATGTATATATGTATGTCTATTAGATGGAACAATACAAGAGGGGGGTGAATTGTAGGTTTAAAAACCTTTGAGTTTTATAAACTAAGAGATTAGTTTAAATGATCTTAAAATAATACAAATACAAACACCCACAATTTTATTGAATATAAAAAGGTATGATGTAATGTAATACTAATAAAATTTAAAACAATTGTATTCAAGATGAACACAATAATCAGATTAATACAAAGATGAATGATTCCACCTTAAAGCGTATAGAATCAATCAATACAATATGTAATAGAATGATTGTAATTGAAACAATTACAATTGAATATGTAAAGAAGAAAGGAAACAATACAAATTCCTTTCTAATACAAGTAACATCAGAAATATAAAAGAATTACAATTCTTTTAACCCAAAGAGAAGGGTTATCCTTTCACCTAGGATAAAAGGTCTGTCTCACCAACACCTTGGTGAGCCCTCAATACGATGATCAGTATGTCCGTCTGCCTATCCCCGACAGCCCTCGATACGATGATCGGTTCGTCCGTCTGCCTATCCCCGGCAGCCCTCGATATGATGATCGGTTTATCTATCTGCCTATCCCTGATAGCCCTCGATTTTGTAGGTAATCGGAACCTCTGTCTTTCAATCACTTGAAAGCCCTCGATACGATGATCGGACACCGAAACCAGATGAGAGAAGTCAAAACATCTCCTTCTAGAATATTGATTGAAGCAAAGTATCACAGTTTTTCCAAAATGTCTCATTCGTTCTTTATATCAACTTCAAATGACCTCCTATTTCTAGGCCTCAGGTTCCAACTGTCATGTTCCCTCCAACGGTCATATTTCTCTGAACAACTCGGAGGTACTTGGACATCTGGAATCATAACGGTCATATTGAAATAGAATTCACGACATCATCGGTAGATACGATGGAAAAGAAATTCATTACCATCATCGGTCAATACGATGGAAAATAAATTCATTACCATCATCAGTCGATACGATGGAAAATAAATTCATTACCATCATCGGTCTATACAATGAAGTTAATAATAAGATTGTTAATACGATAAATAGAAAAATGAATGATATGATAAAACTGTCAGTACGATAAATAGAAAAATGAATGATACGATAAAACTGTCAATACGCTAAACAGAAAAATGAATACACATATTCAGAGAGTAAATAGTTAAAGAACATAAGATAAAAAGAAACATAAAAAACATAGAAAGAAATGTCCTCCCCCTTTCAAAATGAGTTTTTTAATGTTAGGATAATTGTAAAACATGAAGTATATATGAATTATTATTTTAATGTAATCATTCCTAGCTTCTGTTTTATAAACTCAAACCTATCGAAAGGTAACAGTTTCGTAAAAATGTCAGCAAGTTGTTCTTGTGTTCTGATAAATTATAAAATAATATCTTCTTTTTGTGTGTGATCTCTAAGAAAGTGATGCCTAACATCTATGTGTTTTGCACGAGAGTGATGTGGTGGGTTCTTACTAAGAGCTATGGCACTTGTATTATCACAAAGAATTTGTGTTTTGGAAAAACTCAATCCATATTCAGTGAATGTGTGTTGCATCCACAATACTTGAGCACAACAACTTCTAGATGCTACATATTCAGCTTCAGCAGTAGATAGTTCTACTAAGTTTTGTTTCTTACAGGACCAAGAAACCAAGGAATCTCTTAAGAAATGACATGTTCTAGATGTACTTTTTCTATCCATTCTACAACCGCCAAAGTCATCATCTGAAAAACTTTTTAAAACAAAATCTTTCCCAGAAGAGTAAAAAAGACCTAAATACATAGTGCCTTTTAAATACCGAAAGATTCTCTTTACGGATTTTAAATGAGACTCTTTTGTATTAGATTGGTATCTTGCACATAAGAATACAGAAAACATTAAGTCGGGTCGACTAGCTGTCAAGTATAGCAAACTTCCTATCATACCTCTAAATATTGTTTGATCTATTGGTTTCCCAGTTTCATTAAGATCAAGTTTATTTGAGGTACCAATTGGAGTGCTAATACTTTTAGTTTTGTCATATCCATACTTTTTGAGTAAATCTTTTATATACTTCTGTTGAGATATATATGTTCCTTCTGGTTTTTGAGAAATTTGAAATCCTAAAAAGAATGTTAACTCACCCATCATACTCATTTCAAACAAATATTTCATTAAGTTTGCAAAAGAATCAGTTATGGATTTCTGATTTGATCCAAATTAGATTTCACCAACATAGATTTGAACAATCAAAACATTTTTTCCCATTTTTATAAAAAGGGTTGGATCTGCTGTACCTTTTGTATAATTTTTTTGTAAAATAAATCTTGTAAGTCTATCATGCCATGCTCTAGGGGCTTGTTTAAGACCATATAGAGCCTTGGTAAGTTTGAAAACATGATCAGGATGTTTTGTGTCTTTGAAACCAGAAGGTTGTTCGACAAAAACTTCTTCTTGAACAAAACCATTTAGAAAAGCACATTTGACATCCATTTGAAATAGTTTGAAATTGAAAAATGATGCAAAGGCTAATAGAATACGAATTGATTCAAGTCTAGCTACATGAGCATATGTTTCTTCATAGTCTATTACCTCTTGTTGATTATATCCTTTAGCAACATGTCTTGATTTATTTCTTACAATGATTCCATTTTCATCACACTTGTTTCTGAAAACCCATTTTACACCAATCACAGTTGTTTCTTTAGGTCTATCAACTAAATTCCAGACTTGGTTCCTTTCAAATTAATTTAGTTCATCTTGCATTTCTTTGATCCGATCATCATCACCTAAGGCCTCACTCGGTCTTTTAGGTTCAAATTGGGAAAGAAAAGAAAGATTTTCAATTTCATTTCTTAAGGAATATCTGGTCCTTACGGGTTGATTTACATCACCAATTATGTTATCACTGGCATGATTCCAAAGAAAAAATTGATTTGGGTTTTTTAAATCCTGTTCATCAAAGTATGATTGAAAATCTTCTGTGGTAAATGTTTCAAGAATACTTTCTTGAACATTTTCCTCATCAGAGTGATCTCCTAATAATGGTTGATAAACATTTTTAGAAAACACATCTGAAGATGTAGGATTGGGTTGGTTGAAAACAAAAGGATCAGATACATCAAATTTCACATGTACAGTTTACTCAACAGTACAAGTATTTTTATTGAAAACTCTATAAGCCATAGATGTTGTAGAATAACCTAGAAAGATTCCTTCATCATATTTTGGTGAAAATTTGTGTAGATTATCTTTTGTATTCAGAATGAATACTTTGCATCCAAAAACTTTGAAGTATGAAACATTAGGTTTTCGGCCAGTCCATAACTCCTAAGGGGTTTTATTAAGAAATGGTCTAGTGAAAACACGATTTATAGTATAACAGGTAGTACTAACAGATTTATCCCAAAAGTGCTTAGCAATTGAGTATTCACTCAACATTGTTCGAGTCATTTCCAGAAGAATACGATTTCTTCTTTCAACAACACCATTTTGCTGAGGAGTTCTTGGAGCTGAGAAATTGTGAGTAATACCTTTCTTACTACAAAAAGTTTCAAAATCTGAATTTTGAAATTCACCACCATGATCACTATGAATAGTTATCAGTGGTAGGTTTTTCTCATTTTTAACTTGGGATCTAAATGTTTTGAAATAGGAAAAGGCTTCAGATTTCTTTGTGAGAAAGTAGACCCATGTAAATCTAGTAAAGTCATCAACTAAAACAAATACATAGTATTTTCCTCCAATGCTTCCAGATTGTGAAGGAACAAAAAGATCCATATGCACTAGCTGTAATGCATTAGAAGTTGAAACTGCATTAATTTACTTAAAGCTAGTTTTATGTTTCTTGCCAAATTGACAAGGATCACAGACTTTTGAAGAATCATATCTATGGTCCGGTAGCCCCTTTACGAGTCTTTTCTTTGAGAGTTTACTAAGGTTTCTCAGATTACAGTGTGTTAGTCTTCTATGCCATAGCCATGATTGGTCTTCTATTACACTTTAGCAGGGTAGTTTTTGGCTCCTAAGGTCTTCTAAGTTAATAGTGTAAACATTCTCTTGCCTATGGGCATATATAATGAACTCATCCTTGGAATTGTGAACAAGAAACTTATCATTTCTAAAATTCACAAGGTAACCTTCGTCACATAATTGACTTATGCTGAGGAGATTGTGCCTAAGTCCTTTAAAAAACAAATCCTTTGAGATAAGAACTTTTCCAAGAAAAACAATATTACCTATACCAACAGTCTTTCCTTGAGAATTATCTCCGAAGGTGACGTTTCCACCTTTTGTTTTGATAACCTTTTCAAAGAGATATTTGTTTCCAGTCATGTGTCTAGAACAACCACTATCCATGTACCAAATATTCTTATTGGTACACTTCTCAATTTCCTGAAAAACAAACAATTAGTTTTTCAGAATCCAAACTTGTTTGGATCCAGAAAGGTTAGATAAAAGAATTTTAGGAATCCACATTTGTTTTTCAAAATGAGCTTTATGAAATCCTAAAGATTGAGTTTTGTTAAGAGAACAATCTCTTCTCCAGTGTCTACCACATTGACACTTAGAAAAGAAAGTGGTTTTTTGAGGAACAAAATAGTTATTACTAAAAATAGGTTTGGAATAAGTATATCCAAGACCAGAACGATTTCTAAAAGGTCTAATTTGAGAATACATCCTTTCAAAGTTTTCCTTTCCATGAGTAAAGTTTGACAAAAATTTCTTCAAGGATAAAATATCTGACTTTAGTTTTAAAACCAAATTCTTATTTTACAAAACATTTGAATTTGAACTAGAGTTAGGTTCTAAAATATTTTTCTTTGAAATTATAGTTTCAAGATCCTTAGAAAGTTTATCCTTATCAGATTTAACATTCTCAAGGGTTTTTAAAATACTTTCAAAATCAGAAGTTTTCACATCAAGATCCTTAGAAAGATCAGATACTTCTTTAATCAAGATTGAAATTCTATAATTTCCTTTCTCAAGCCTCTTCTTGAGTTTAGAATTTCTATTTTCAAGCAATTTAGAAAATATAGAGACTTCTTCAAAAGAAGGTAATCTATCATCTTTTGATGATGAAGATTCATCATTTGAAGATTCATAATATCTATTATCAGTAAAATTTTCATTTAAGGAGACATTTGTAATAGCTTCAGCATTATGTACCTTATCCATGAGACAATGATCTTCAATTGGTAATCTGGCTAAGAGTCTGATGTTCCTTTGTCCTGACGTCTCATATTATGAAGAATCATCTGATGAATCACTACCACTTGCACTCCATGTATCATTTTCTTTCAAGACTTTCTTTGTCTTATAAATCCTCTTCTTGTTTCTTTCAGAGTGTTTCTCCTTTCTATCTTTCCTTTTCAGTAAAGGACAATCAGGCCTTATATGTCCTGCTTTCTTAAATTCATAACAATTTACCTCTGAATCTTTCCTATCATTCCTATCATTCTTTTTGAATCTATATTGGAAGTCTTTCTTTTCCACAATCTTGTTCATACTTTGAGAAAGATTGGATAACTTATTATCCGAAAGATTACAATCACTTGAATCAGATATAACAACATTCTTGGATTTAGACCTTGTAAGCCTTTCGAGTTTTTTAGCTTTAGATGCAAAGGCTACACTTCCATTCCCATTCTTCTTCTTGTTGAAATCAGCATCTCTCTTCATTCTTGTCTCGTGCTGTAGAAGAGTTCCAAAGAGTTCATCAAGAGTAATATGGTAGACTTTTCTATTTTCATCAATAGATGTCCTTTTTGACTCCCATTCATTTGGCATTATATCTATAATATTATCAACTAGAGCTTCATCATCAAGACCTTTTTCTCCCATAGATTGTAAGATGTTGACAATTGTCATAAACCTTTGTTGCACTTTACATACTGGCTCTCCATAAGGAAAAAAAATCCATGATACTCTGCTCGAAGCATTGCTCTCCTTGTTTCTATAACCTTGGATGTAACAAAATGAGTGACTTCTAATTTCATCCAAATACAGTTGGCTGCTTCACATTAAGATATCTGACTTTATATATTCCTGGTCATATAGCATAATAAAGTATTGCGTACCTTGTAATTAAGTTGATATTCTTGCTTCTCTTGGTTGGTGAAATTACTGACTTTCTTGTTAGGAATTTTGTAACCTCCAGTAAGCATTATAAATTTTTCCACACCAGTATTAATAACAAACATCTTCACATGATCTCCCCAATACTTATAATCATTCCCATCAAAGATAGGTGGTCTAGAAGGATTCAGATTGTCTATTGAACCAATATTCATTCCTTCCATCTAATACAACAAAAACAGTTCCACTCCACATGTTAGTGTAGTAATTATTTAAGATAGTAATATGAAAGAAATAAAGCTAGTAATACAAATCAGTGGAAAACCTCCTCTGATACCAATTGTTGGATCGAATATGTATATATGTATGTCTATTAGATGGTACAATACAAGAGCGTGTGAATTTTAGGTTTAAAAACCTTTGAGTTTTAGCAACTAAGAGATTAGTTTAAATGATCTTAAACTAATACAAATACAAACACCCACAATTTTATTGAATATAAAAAGGTATGATGTAATGTATTACTAATAAAATGTAAAACAATTGTATTAAAGATGAACACAATAATCAGAGTAATACAAAGATGAATGATTCTACCTTAAAGCGTATATAATCAATCAATACAATATGTAATAGAGTGATTATAATTGAAACAATTACAATTGAATATGTAAAGAGGAAAAGAAACAATACAAATTCCTTTCTAATACAACTAACATCGGAAATGTAAAAGAATTAAAATTATTTTAACCCAAAGAGAAGGGTTATCCTTTCACCTAGGATAAAAGGTCTGTCTCACCAACACCTTGGTGAGACCTCGATACGATGATCGGTATGTCCGTCTGCCTATCCCCGGCAGCCCTTGATACGATGATTGGTTCGTCCGTCTGCCTATCCCCAGCATCCCTTGATATGATGATCGGTTCGTATGTCTGCCTATCCCCGACAACCCTCGATTTTGTAGGTAATAGGGACCTCTATCTTTCAATCACTTGAAAGCCCTCGATACGATGATTGGACGCACAAAGAAGATTAGAGAAGTCATAACATCTCTCTCTAGAATCTTGATTTAAGCAAAGTATCACAGTTGTTCCACAACGTCTCATTCATTCTTTATCTCAACTTCAAATGAAATCCTATTTATAGGCCTCGGGTTCCAACTGTCATGTTTCCTCCAATGGTCATATTTCTCAGAAAAACTCGGAGGGACTTGGACAACTGGCATCATAACAGTCATATTGAAACAGAAAGCACGACATCGTTTTGATTAGTTTTTAACTAATTCAACGACATCGTATTAGTTAAAACAAGATATATGTCTATGATAAACAATGATACGAATCATATGAAACTAGTGTTTTTGACTAAGTACCAAAACAAGTAATGAACGTATGAATAATAGAGTCAGTACGATACATTTGACAGAGTCAGTACGATACGATTGACAGAATCAGTACGATACAATTGACAGAGTCAGTACGGTACGATTGACAGAGTCTGTACGATACGATTGACAGAGTCAGTACGGTACGATTGACAGAGTCAGTATGGTATGATTAAGAAGACATTTGTGATTTCCAAAACAAAATATAGAAGTTAAAATATAACATTTGACTCAACACTTGGATCCTCACATCACATGAAAGTTAATCTAAAATTGTCTTTTAAGATGGTCAATATTAACCAATGAATAATTTTCCTAACCCCATGTATTTTTTTCTTTAAATATTAAATAAAAAAATTATAAATTTGATGTGAAAGATCATTTATTATGGTTTCAATAAATGATTATTAAAAATCGTTTAAATAGATCATCACCTCTAAATACATTTTCTATTCTCATAATCAATACATGGTATCATAGTGATCATGTTTAAATATAAAATTATTATTTTTTATTTCTAATCGATACAAAATTTTCCTTATATTTTCATTTATATTTATTCTTTCCTTAATCTGAAATGAATTGACATGTTATCCATACAATAATCCTGTTTGTTCAATGATTCATTTTACTAATGTTTTAATAAAATACAATGGATTATCAGAGATTTCATCTAGAAGATCAAAATCATTGGTCTGTAAAAAAAGGTTATACAACATGCATCCAAAGTACATATCGTATTACCAGGTGCATTTTATCTAGACGCATCAAGAAATTAATTACATGTGATGATTTTATCACATGCCACGTAATGCTTAGGAGAAACATATATCACAAAAATAAGAAATATGGTGTGCAGTTAGAATATATACTCCATGTAATCTGAAAATGTCAAAATATAAAATCCTCATGCATGTGACTTTGTTATATGGAAACTGTGGAACACACTATGTTGATATATGTAGACACCTTGAAAAAATTCATTAATGTGAAATATTAAGATAACATTAAATATTAACATTACAGTTTTAAAACCATATTTAATTGATTGGAACACCATTACATGTTTGACTATTTAATAATTTTTTTTAATGAATTATAAATTATAAATTATTTTTTTCAAATAGTATGTTATTATAGGTTATTCCATTTATTTTACATTTAAAAAATTAATGATGTATATCTCCAAATAAGGTCATATGATCATTATGTTGAAAAGAAAATTAATTAATGAAATAATCATTACCTTAAATAATTAAAAAATGAATAAATAAAATAATGATTTACATTTTTTTTCATATTAATTGAATGTGTGTCTATTAATGAGTTTCACCAAGACAAGTGTATGTTTTGGATGTTTTAATTTAATTTATTGCATGATTTTTTCAATTATTTAATATAAAATGAAATAATATCCTTCAAGTTATCCCTCCCTCCATTATTATGCAGGACCTACGTGTCCAATTATATTTATGTAATCCCCTTTATCAAACCATTTTTCCACTCACCTGCATGTGAGGAATAAAAATTAACAATTAATGTAGAATCTGAAGGTACGTTCAGGTGGTTCAATATATAATCATAATATTCCAAACAAGTTAACACATAGGTGGATATGTGGAATTTTGTAACTTATGCTAAGACAGGCCTTATGAGTTTTTTTACACTCGGTAAAAGGTTGGTTCACATCTTCTTATTAAATCAATCATTAGATAAAGCTAATGGATTATAGATTTAATTATTTTTTTATTTTTTTATACTAAACTAATTATTTAATGGATGAAAGGACATGATAACATAAAAAAATTAATAAATGTCAAAAAAATGAAAATTAAAAAAATGAATTATGCATACATGTTTTATCTAAAATGGTTAATATATTAGGTAAAATCAATATAGTGTTAACATGATGTGTAAAGGATAAACCACAATAAAATTTATTCCTAATAAATTAAAATCCATAAAATAAATTTTATGTCAAATAAAAAAAATAATTACTTGAATGGGAATGAAACCATTGAACTAATTGTGGTACACAGACAATGTTTGGACACATACATTTTTCAGGGACTTTTCATGGGAGTTATGGTTTTTCTAAACTAAAATTGTATTGAGTTTAACAACCAATTTTTGATCAATAAAAAATGTTACTCAACTGTTGAGGAAATCTTTTTCGGGATTTTAGGATAGTAGAATCCACCAAATGGATCAAGAAGTAGTAAGTCTATAGTTTTCAAGACCACCCACCTAGTTACATTATACTGGATTATAAGGAAAATTATAAACTCTTAAGAAATGTAATAGGGGTCCATTCAACTATAATTTAAAAAAAAATGCATTCCCATTTCATTGGTGAGGGATATTGGGAATTGATATGATAGTGGGAGATTTAATAAACAAATAAATAATCATTTAATTTATTATTTCTCACATATTTTCTAATAATAAAAAGTACAAATAATATTTTCATTTTACGTATTTAATAAAATGACATGTTTATCATCCAAAATACCTCTTTAATTGATATTAGAGAATGATAACATTATTATAGGTAGTAACATCCCAGAGTAGTTTAGATTCTTTCAGGATTTGCTACACCATGAGTGGAATTATTTTGTGCTAAACTCTTCAATGACTGAACCTCCTACTAAAGAGGTGAGGGATGAGGAGTTCCTTTTATATGAATAATATTTGAGGGATGTAGTCGGTGTTTAGTAGTTGATTCTTTAATAAATATATCATGGAATTATGAAGTCTCATGAAAACATTTATATGTATAGTATGATTTAGAACATTTGTGGTACTTCATATGAGAGAGATAAACATGAATGGTTTGAGAATCCCAAGTATATATTCTAGATCAATCGTTGATAATGAATTCTAGTTAGGCCCTACAATGTTAATCTAATTAGATAAATTCAATGCTTAATGGGTCTAGGGTGTAAACCCCCCAAAGATCTGGGTAGTAACATCATTCTAGCATTACTCCCCCATAGATTCGCCAACATTGTTGTGAAATTTAATATGAAAAAATTTAGTAGTCTCTTCTAGATATTCTTACTCTTCTCCAAAAAACCCAAATGTCCCAGATCTAATCAAATCCAGACCTAAAAATCATATAAAAAAATAAATAAGTGTCATGTGTTGCATGGTATTATTAAAAAAATGTGAGTATGCGACACCAAACATATCCACCTCCACCATTGAATCATAATAATCTACTGTCCTAAATGACCACATCATAATCATATCCATGACATCTTTCTTTGAAAAAACAACTTCGACTTGGTTGGTCTCCCAATATTCATGTGAGATTACCAAATTGATTTAAGTAATATTGTTGAGACTCCAAATCCAATGATTTTGGATTCATCAAGTCACTTTCCTTGTTTTTATTTGCAAGGATATAACAACAACATCAAATTCATAGTTGATCAATAATGATTTCTACATATATTGGATATCATACCACACCGTATAAACGATAGCCCAAAATTCAGCTGCATAAGCCACTCCAACTCTAGTATAATGGTAAAATAACCCTTAAAAAATTCAACAATTTGTGAGGAATAAAAATCCACAATCTACGGTCCCTATTGTGTCATAGGATACCCCATAAAAATAGAATTTGATCCATGGGATTATTGGTGGTATCCAGCGAATGAACATGATAATTTTTAGATTTTTTTACAACTAGAAACACATAAAAGTATGAGAATATTCATATCATTAATGTTTTTAGCCATACCTCTAGTTCTCATGACTGATTCATCATAGACCTATTTGTGTCATTCCATCATGCCCATCCATACAGAGGGATGTTTCACATCAAAAAACATTGATTTGCGAGAATTCCAATACTACTACAAAGATAGAAGCCAATAATTCCAATGATAAATTACTAATTGTTTCACTACAGATAGAAGTATAAAAAATTTCAATAATATCATTTATCTCAATAAAAATTCTATTTCCATCCTGATCGTGGAACCCAAATAATATAATTACTATTGATAAAATACACATGAAATGAAGTGTTCATGTATATCCTCTTCTTCTCTCAGACATATATGTCATGTTGATATGATAGGACTACAAGTTCATTTTTGTTTACATGTGGTAGGATTCTATTTTTCAAAACCCACCAGAGAAGAATAAACATGTGGGGATGAATAAATTACTCTTAGAAATACATAATCTATAAGGGTGGTCGATTAGAGCCCTTATATTCGAGCTTATGATACTCTTTGACAGTGAAGTACCCATTTTTGTTTTGTTTCCATATAGGGGTATCAAAATACTTGAAGTTGTAGTTTTAAATTTCTAGAAAAACTTGAGTATGAACCATGTTTTTAAAATTTTGATGTTTTGAAGAAAAATCACCAATGGACAAATGCCTTGCCAGGGAGGGAACACATATAATGTTCTACAATGGATTATCAAGCCATAAAATGGTCCATCATTTGATATTGGAGTTACTTCATACATATACATTATATGATAAATGATTCTGACAAATTATTGAGTGAGATATTACAAAAATGATTAATAAAGATAGAACTTGTATCCATTCAACAATATCCCTTTGATACTATTTCTTATAAACCCACTAGAAGTATCCCTCGATATTAGATTCTGTGGGATTTTATATATAAGAACATCATTAAATATCCTATTATTTTTAACCCCAATACCTCACAATTCAATCGGATAAATACACTAGTTACATGAAATTGTGACCTACATATTTACATGGTCTAACCCAACCCATATAGAATTTTCAACCATTCCTTGAATCTTCATGATAATACCTTTAAGCCATTGATAATGTGAAAATTTATAAAAATACAGTGATGCGATCACAAATTTAACAAGACAAACCCTTCCAGTTTGATACGCAGACTTTCTATTCCACATAGAATTTTGATTAATAGTCCCAAAATATATACCTTATCAATATTATCTTCTCAAATTTCCCCAAAATAAGGGCACAAAAATAAAGTTAAAAGGAAGGGATCCTCTAATTAACCAAATTCATTTCATTGTCAGATTTTGTTTTCAAACATATACGACATCAAAAAAGATAACAGAGGAATTATCCAATCTTATAGATTACCCTTCAACATATTCATAATGTGAAAACAGATCCTGAACAAATGGTATCGTATTTTTTCAAATAATTTCCAAAAAACAATTTCAACATCATATAATTGTTGTTGAAGAGAAAAATCATTCTTACAATCTTTGATTTGTTAACAAAGGCCAATATAAGAAAGGCCATTAAAACAACTTCTAATGTTACCTCCAACCAAAGAAAACATATTTCATGAAAGTGTTTCACTATTTCTCACACATCTAGAGAAATGGAAGAAACCTCTAGGTTACCCATTTATATGAATATAAATATTTGACGAGGTAAAAGTGGTGTTAATAATATTGATAAATATGTTTGACAGTCCATAAATTATGATGAACTCCAAAAGAAATCTCAATTTCAAAGTATCAAAGGCCTTAGATATGTCAATATTGAGTTAAAAATTGACTTTCATCATTTCCATAAACATTTAACTTACAATCTATGAATATGTGAAGATATAGTACATTGCGCTTCCCCTAATTAAAAATCCAAAAAAATTAAAAGTGATAAAATATTAAACCATTCCTCTATCATGTACTTAATGTTTAAACTAATGAGTTTGAGAATTGTGTTCCAAAGGAAAACTGGCCTAAAGACTTCGATATAAAGTGCATTCTCCTTCTTAGGTATCAAAGAAATAAAGCCTAATTTTCTCTAATATGAAATTTAGTAGTGATAAAATAATTCGTTTATTTCCGAAGTTATTTAATCCTATAAGGCATCCTATTGAAACATTAATTTTTTTAGTAAATTCCTCAACGTCGTGATCACTCTCCTTATTAAGAGAGATTAATGATACATTAATTTCCACATTGAGTGGTTCCATGAGGAGAGAATTTTTATTGTTCTCTTTAATCCAAGGATTTATTTTTTCATCAATTTTTTATATGTGGGACTACCCATTATCCGAGTATTTCCCCCAGAAATGAACCACAAATTCCTGAGAGAACACATTTTTAGGCATGCATATGTGTCTATTCATACTTATTTCATTGATTCATTCAATGGATATATTTCCTTTATAATTTATCTAGAAGAAAATTATGTTCATATATCAATATTTTATCCATTTAATAGTCAAATTATTTTCTTATTCCTTTCCTTGATCATCAAGTTATCATCTAGCCTTTTATGCGCAAGTATCTCTTCTCTTGATAGAGTATTATAATGCTGATTTCTGATCTGATGGTAAGAATATATTTATTTAGCATCCTTAATTTTGTAAGTCATTGTTGTAAATTATTTTATTTTCAAGTATTTAACTAATATACTAGTATATTTTAATTTCCCAACTAGTTTTTGGAATGGGCTACCAATGGGATCAATTTTATAGCCACAAAGAGAGATTCCCTATATATAGAAAACACAATCCATCCATTGTTAAACTAAAATGAAAATGATATGACATGATCAACTATTTGGATATTTCCATAATGATATGATTGTGATCATAATGATGTTTGAGAAGTTTGAGTTATAAAATACCATGTACAACACTCATGTCATATATTTCAACAAAAAATATGTCAATTTTACTTAAGCCATTATAGGTGTATCTATTACATGTGAAGTGAGCTCCTGAAATAGAGACCTCAACAATATTACATTTATCAACACATGAAGTGAACTCAAAAAAATGTGGTAAAATTTAGATCTAGTTTTCCCCATATTTTCAAGAAAATATTGATGTCTCTAAGAATCACCAATTTTTTATTCATATTTTTATAATTTTACTCAATTTTCAACCATAATTACCTTATTCAAATATAGGATGCATATTCAAACACAAATGAGATTTATAGGTCACAACCCGATATACTCGAAGAGATCAGAACAGTCTAAGTGTTCTTTTTATATGAATTGATGTGGATTGTTTCATGCCATAGAAACGGTTGGAGATTTATTGGTGGGATGAAAATTTTTTGAGAAAAAAATTTATCCAAGAGAGTACAACACAAAACATTTCCAATTATGAAATACATTTTGTGTTTAGAAATTCCAACAAGAATGAGTTTTTAGGAAATAATAAAATGATTTTTTGATTTGGTTATTTGGTTGTTCCCTAGGTATTGACAATTACAATCAAGTATCTTCATTGTTTAAGGGTTTTCTAACATATTTTTTGGAGGGATCCTTATTATTCCATATTTACCTAGCAGTTACCTTTTCTCCATTTTTATTTCTTATTTATTACTTTTTAATTTCTATCCATTCCAAACTGTCATCAGATTTCAGTTAATAGACATTCATCATCATTTTCATTATATGAGGTAACTATTGTTTGCTCAATTATTTGTGTGTTTTTGGTTTCAACGTACCAAAAGACACCACTCAAGTGTGTGAATTTAATCACATATTTTCAATATTTTGGTAGACTTTTCCATGCAAATCTTCTTTTTTACAATCCTTAGTTCATGTACCTGTTAGAATCCCCGTAGCAGTTTACTATTTTCACTTTACTAGATGTGTCAATTGTCTTCCTTTTCAAATTTGTTTGGGTATTTTAGCATATTAAAATAATTATATGGGGTCATAAGTGTATATTAATCAAATGATTTATCTTTTAATTACGTTTTTTGAATAATAATTAATTCTTCATTACAGTGTGCCACTATATGTCCTTGTGGAGAGGCACTTGTGGACTCCATTTCTCATTTACCACTTCCTTATCATATTGAGATGTTTCATAAGTGAAAAAATGGATTGTAGTATGCATTAATGTACAACCTCTCCATCTGTTGATAACACAATTATAGAATCCTCCGTGTTTTGAGAGAATTTTGTTATCATTGGTAAGAGATCCTCATCAGAGTGCTTCCATGGATGCTTATCTATAGTGAGATCTCTAGAAGTTTCCTCTGAAACATCATCCACCTCCTTCACCATAGTTCTAATCACCTCATCATGAAGTTCACATGTGGTTTGTGTATTTTCCTTTATATATGTATATTAATTTTATTCACCATATATCTTTCAAACAAGCATATATACTCCATATTATGTCAATTATATTTTATATTGGGAAAGGACCATATAGGAAAACATTTATCTTGATGAGTTATCACATTTACCCCTACATAATTAGTACCAACTAGGTGCATCATGATACAACATGACCCATTTCTCAAATTTCGAGATGGTTGTAAGTATCAAAAATCATTGATGTGTTTCATATTCCCATTATCTTTATTATTATGTTTTTTAGGGGTAAACCCCACTTTAATTTTGTTTTAGGTTTTAAATATTATTCTGTTTTACACTTCATACCTGAATTTGTATAATGTCCTTTAATCATTCAAATGATTCATAAAATATCCCTTTTATATTAAGATATTATATATCCAAAGAACTTGTAGTTGGTGATATTTTTTGGATTCCATTCATACTGGATCTCAAGTTTAATACTATCATCTCTTTTTTTTTGGATCACTTCCTTCACTATGGTATTGGACATGTAAAACACCAAAAAAAATTAAGGCATAGTTCCTAGACCCCAGATTATCTGTTTTTTTATCTATCCTGATAGGGTTTCCAATATATGAAGATATGTCCTAGTGAAACCTTGAAAACTAGTAATGTTTGTTATGATTACATATGAGAATCCAAACCTGAGTAATGGTGTTCCAAAAATTGTCATGATCAATATCCTTATCTGATTACGGAATTCTATAAAATCATGGATTCAATGACCTGGACACCATTCTCTATGATCTTCTTTATAAATCTTTAGATGGGAAAACCACATTGTAATATCCATATACCATGACGGTAATTATCCAGTCATCATATCCCCAAACATCTATAATTCACTCAGTGAAATCATGGAATTTCAATATTCTTTCTCCCTTCAATACAAAGACTTATTCAATAAGAGAGTACTTGAATATACATACCCATTATTCAATTGAATCTTGGTTTTCCTATAATTTTCCAATTATCCTGTTCCTGATAACTCTTCTAGGAGGAGTTATATCAATGTTTGTAAGAGGAAAAGAGGTATCAGGCTTCACAACATCTGTAAAATTCACCTTTGTAGAAATGAGGGAATCAAGACCATTCTTCTTCAAGTTAGGTTTCTCTGTGGGTTGAAAGAGCTCTTTATACCCTTTATTATTGTATTGCATCGGATATCTTGGAATTTCATTGAGATTGATCACTGAATTATCTTTGGATTCAAAAAAATTAGAATTTCCTCTATTTTTCCCTTGTTCCACATTCTCCACCTTCCCAAAATTACTCTCCTTTGGAAATTATATTATCATATGAAGCATGAAAAAAATTGGTTTTCCTTATGGAGAGAAAACTAAAAGGAAATTAAATGATCATTAATCTGAAATCATCTTCTATCCCTTCCTTGAAGATGAAGATCTAAGGGCAAGCAAGGGAACATGATGATTTCTATTTTTCATGTGAAAAAAGGGATACTTGAACGAAAACATCACCCAATAAATGAAACAATGGGATGATTTTGGTGTGTTTGTTATCAAGTGAAATTTAGGTGTTTCTACAAATTGGGTATTAGAGACAAATCATGGTTCTAAAAAATTTAATCAAATATATTATGAATGTATATTTAGAAATATTTACAGAGGAGAGGTAGATATTCGTGTATCCAATAGAGCTAAAAGGGTTTTTATTATGTTCTTTTAGTTACTAAAACATTATTTTGGTATCCAAACATTATACATATAAATTTATTTTCAAATTTGAGAATAAACATTTCATCTTTGATAATGAAATAAATTTGTATGGTAAGGAGATTTTAAATAATGGTCTTTATGTGTTGTATTACACAACCATATAATTTCAATCGATAATGAAGTTACATCACATAAACCATACGACACCCAACTCTGTCATCACCGACTAGGTAATGTAAAATAAATTTCCAAGAATAAATTACAGTAATATGGATATTTGGATTGATTTTAATAAAAACCTCATGGTGTATCTCACACATGTTTACAAGGAAATCTATAAAATATTATTTATTAGAAAAGGTGAATGGGATAAAGAGATTCTTAAATTAATTCATACTAATGTCAATGGAATATTTCTTATTGAAACACGGGTTGGGTACTCATACATAATATCTTTTACAAATAATTTTAGAAGATATGGATATGACGACATAATGAGGTATAATTTATATTATTTAGTTAAACATAAGGAATAAAACAATGTAGTTGGGAAATATCATGTATATGATATTAGGAAATATATCACAGACAAAGTTGGAGAATATCTAATATAATAATTGATTGACTATATAAGCGTGTTCAAGATTTTATGTCAACTACTTCCACATTATACACCTCAGTGGAATGGTGTAACCAAAATGGGAACCACACCTTTTAGAAATGGTGAGATCAATGATAATTCATAAGAGTCTTATATTATCATTTTTGGTATATGTGTTACAAACGACAACATACAAACTACAACAAGCTCTAACTAAAGAAGCAGATGGTATACCAAACCTATTATGAAATGTAAAGAATCTCAGGTTGTATTAAATATATTTGGGGGGTTAAAAATCATAATTTAAGGCCTCTTTAGTTAAAAATCATTCATCTCATGGAAAAAGGTGTATCATTATAGGATATATCAAAGAAACAATGGGATAAAACCTCTATTGGATTTCATAAAAAATGTATGTAGTATATATGAGTTGCACATTTATTAAATAGGATCATACCTATAAAAGAGATCATGGGAGAATGATATATTTTGGTGATGTCTAGTGTCAAGATACAAAAGAGATAGAAAAGAAACAAATTACAAAAATACATGTGGAAGAAGAAATTATTACAAAGACACAATTACTACATAGGAGTACTAGAGAGGATAGAGAAAAATAACTGTATGATTTTATAGTCGCTGATAATGGTGATTCATTATTTTTTGATAATAATGATTATATGACCTGCATAAAAGTATTATGTGGTATTGATGTTTCCATGTGGGAAGAGAAATGAATTATGAAAAAGATTACATATATAAAAACCAAGTTTGGATTTTGGTGTAACCTCCAATAGATGTAAAACATATTGGTTAAAAGTGGACATTCAAGAAGAAACTGTACTGGGATGGACTTGTCAGTACCTATAAGAAATGAATAGTTACAAATGTGTTTAAATGAAATTAAATAATTTACTAGGAAAAATCATTTCCAGATGTTTCAATGAAGAAATCCATGTTAGTTATACATTCTATTTTCTTCTATAGATGATAATAATTTTAGAAAAATGGATTTAAAAACAATGTTTTTTAATGATAACCTTTTGGAATATGTCTGTATGAAATTACCCAAATGTTTTGTTACTCCAATGGATGCCAACATGGTATAAAAGTTTCAGAAATCCATTAATGGATTTAAGTAATCATCCGGGTCATGGAACATTTTTTGATGAGGAAATAAAGGAATTTGGTTTTATAAGGAATTAATGTGTTGTGTGTGTATAAAAGGTATAGTGGGAGTACACTCATTTTCCTAATAGTTTATATTGATGACCTATTAATGATTGGATATTAAATACTATTCTTACTATCTGTAAAAGAAAGGTTGAATATATGCTTCTCTACGATAGACATGGGTGATGTAGTATATATTATTAGGATCCAAGTCCATACTAATAGATCCAATAGGGTTTTCAACCAATGGTAATGTACATACATTGACAATATACATGCGGCATTTATAATGGATGAAATCAAGTGGTGACTAGTTCTCGCATCACATGGGATTCATCATTTCATGAAAATGTGTCCTAAAAAAAACAGAATGTAACACAATGAAAAATATTCCATACGCATATTTTATGGGGTCATCCATTTTTGGTATGATGTGTACTAGGGTAGATATCACCAATGTATTAAGTGCGGTAGGATGATAACAAGCTAATTTAGGTGACTACTATAGGATGGTATTCAAGAAAATCCTTGAGTATCTAAGGCATACTGAAGATTTTTTTGTAGATTATACTGGACATATGGAACTAGTCATCATAGGATATACATATTATTATTTTTAAACTGATCAAGATGATAAGAACTCAAAAATGGGATAAATATTAACATTAAATGGAGGTATGTTGAGTTGAAAGTGCTCATTGTAGGATGTGGTTATAGATTCCATACTAGAGTGTAAGTATATTGTAAAATATAATGTTTCTAAATAATTAGTTTGGATGCACAACTTAATCAATGGGATTTATATTGTTTCTAGATGTAATGATCTCATCACACTCTATTGTGATAAATCTATAGTGGTGTCTTCTGGAAAATTCAAGGTCACATAAATGGAAAATTCACATACTTCGGGAGTATCCTCTCTTGAGGGATTTTCACATAAATGTGAATATTCAGTGAGTAGTGTTTCTAAGAAAGACATTATGGATGACCCCATGAATAAAGCCTCCATTAAATATAAACTTGATAATCATGTAATTTATAGAGGACAGAAGGTCAAAAGTAGTTGGATCTAGTCCAAGTAAGTGTTTTTTGGGATTTGGTGTCCTAGGACCAACTATTTGTACATTGATTAAATATATATTCAATTTATATAATATTAATTAAAATTATTATTACACATTTCTTTTTGTTCTGCATGACACTACTATAATAATTTTCTAAATATATATCGCATTGATTAGGTTATTGTCATTCTACTCTATGATGATAAGATTTTTGTGCTACACTTATAATATAAAATAATGTTCAATGGTTGGATAATATAATATTATGGTACACATAGTACATATAATGTCATGTGATAGTACTCATAAAAATGTGTGTATTCTTCTTAGGAATTACTCACTTGGTAATCACTAATATGAGAGATTATTAGAATAGTCCCTCTAGTAGGAATTCTTCTTGTTTAGGTGTCATAGGTTATTCTTATCTATGATTGTGTATGATTCCTTATACATTAATATTATTATTAATACATGTTGCATCTCTTTTAATATAATTTATTTTATAAAAAAATTATGAAAAAATTTCATGGACGATTTTGATATGCTAGGTGTGCCAGGAGTGACATGACATTATTGAATAATATGGGGAACAATTTGTCCTTTCTATCTTTATGGAAGCGGATATCTCAGCACTTGTATTGTAAATGAACCATCCAATTAAATTCCATGTCCATGGTGTAACAACGTGATTATTTCAGATAGCGAAAGAAAGAAATATCGACCAAATAGGATGGTGAATTAGATTTGAACCCCACTTGATGATATATTTTGACATATGGATTGCATTAAACTATGGGATTTAAAATGTGATTGTTGACATTGAGACATTAAGTTCCTTCTCTTGGGTGCCTTGACAATTTTCTAGACTGTAATCTTAGATTTTAGGCAATCCAAATTAATTCTAATGAGAAATAAATTTAGAGGGTAATACATTAAGTGTTTCAATTTATCTATATTGAATTAAATTTGAGTTTAATTAATAGAATATTTACAATTCAGAAGTCCAAGTTAAAATTTTATTCAAGTTATATTAATTGATAAAATCATATATATATTTATTTGTCGAATTGTGAGTAAAATATTTATATTATCTATTGACAATTTTCATAAATATTAATTCAACAGATTCTGAATAAAATTTTTCTTTATGAATAAAATATTGATTTGGTTGTTCAATAAATTCTCGAGAGTATTGAACGGAACATGACCGTGTCATATAAAAAACATTAATTAACAATGCCACTACATAATAATTATTATTCTTCAAGTTGCAGAGATTCACAATATAATAATAATTTAATTATTATAGTGTGGATTGTGGTTTATTTAAGGGAATAACTATTATTTAATGGAATATATGCATTTAAATAATGTTTTATCATATATCATTAATCTATATATAGATGGTCTATCTAATGTGTAGATGATCCATAAATTGAGAATAGTGAATTTTTATAATGAAATCTCTATCAACTCCTCCTTCTCTCGCCCTCTCATGAAAGAGAAGTGAAATAGATATTTCATCATGTCTAAAAATGAACAAACGAAGAAATTTTACTCACCATGCTAACACCTATAGATATATTGGTGTTTATTAGAGATAATAGCAGCTCATGTGGGACACCTCTAGTGGAATCTTGTCCTTGTATCCACATATTAAAAAGAAGGTAATCCAAAAGGGTCTTTTCAGATGATCAACAATAACCAACAATTAAATTTATTCATCCTAGATATATATTTAATCAAATATTAAATAAGTTATTTATAAATATAATGTTTAAGATATTTTATCATGGTTTAATGAAACAAATAATAAAAGAAATTTTAATATATCTTCCACCTCTCCATTCTCCCACAAAAATCGAAACCGACAACTCCCACTATATATGACTCCATAATCAAATTATAGTGCTGATAGTGTGAACTAACACATGGAATAGAGTGTTTCTATTGGAATCTATCTATAAAATATATGAGGCCTTCCAACATCTTCTGACTCTCATGAAATTGAGAATAATCAAATTTACAAACAAAGAAATACCTAAACATGGTTTTTACCTTCCCCACAATGAAAAGAAACCCTGACACACTAATTATATAAGCCTACAAGGGACTCACTATCATTTGATCATTTAAAGGTAACACAAATATTCCACATGCAGTGAAAGACCTATGGTGAATCCAACATGATTCCCCTTCAACAAACCTTCCTTCTTTTATAAAGATTCCTTAGAAAAAATATGGTTGCGTGATGAGAACCAAATGAGAACCTCTGAGTCACATGTTTTTTAATTGTAATGTTTCTTACATTCCATCCAAATTCCTTCAAAAATATAAGAATTATTGTTGGAACCATGGCTGTTCTATGCAGGAATTGGAGTTTGGTTTGTGTTTGTTGTCAATCCTTAGTTGAAGTTCCAAATGTGTGCCAGCAGAGTGATCATACAGTTCAAGCAGACAACAGTATTTAAGGTGGCGATGTTTCCCAGTGTTTTCCAAATTTTTGGGCCCCAAAATCGGAAAATGAAGACATGGATTGTCTGCAAAAGGAGGTTCTCACAAAAAGGAAGTTGTGCGCGAAAAATAAGAGGCAAGCGAGAAATACTTAAGTTGGGCGCGGAAAACAGCGGGATGCGCGAAATAGGGGATCGAGGTTTTTCGCGCAAATAGTGTTTCAAAATCAGATTGGTGAAAAATAGCAAAGGCATGGACTGCGCGGAAAATAAGGGTTGTGTGTGAAATACTTGAGATGGGCGCGAAAAACAGCGTGGTGCGTGAAATAGCGGAGAAATGTTTTTCGCGCAAATAGTGTTTCAAAATCACAACGTCGAAAAATGGCAAAGGCATGGGTTGCACGAAATATCTGGAGAGGTGCGCGGAAAATGATACCTGCGTGAAATATTACACGCCAGATGATAGGTTTTCTGCGCTAAAGGGGATTTTGCGCGCGGGGGTCTCAGTCGCCTATAAATATGAGGTGACCCCCTTCATTCTGTGGGGTTGAAGACTTAGTGAAGATCTGAGGTCTGATGCATGAAAAAGGATCGTGAAAAAGGGCTTGCGCGAAATATTCTGTGTTGCGCAGAAAATTTCAAAATGCACGAAAAATGAAGAGTTGCGCGTATAAAAATCGGGTTTGCACATAAAAGATCCATTTGCGCGAAAATGGGACTTTTTTGAAAAATATTTTTTCCGCACGAAGATGATGTTTTGCATGCAATAGGATGGTTTTGCGCGCAAAGGATTGGTGTTGCGCGCAATTGTCAGTGAAGTTTGTCTTCACATTCTGATTATCCGGTTCAGTGGTTCTGTGTGTTCTAGTGCATCTATTTTGACTTCGATGCAAGTAGAGTCTCGTGCTGAGCAATGTCACAGACTTCAATGAAAATATATTGAAGTGACCTTAACCTCTATAAACTGAGTGAGACTTCACCAACAGCAGTGAGCCAGGGGGCGTAAATGGGAGTGACCCAAGGGAAGCAGTGAGCTATCCCTAAACCTTTGTAAAGGCAGTGAGCCTGGGATAGAGTGACTGTGCCCGAACAATTGTAATCCACAACTTGTGAAGATTAGTTCATTTTGGTACGATTGGCAACTTGTCGGCGTATGCTCCTTGGACGTAGCCCTTAGTGGTGAACCAAGTAAAAAGGGTTGTGTCTTCTTTGTGCATGTGCATGTTTTCTTTCTGATCATTTTCATCATAGAGGTTCAACAAGTTCCTACCACCGTGGGAACAAGATCCATCATATTAAAAGAAAAAGTTGTCACCCTGATTCACCCCTCCCCTCTCAGGGTGTCCTGGGGTCCTTCAATGATATCTAAAGGGAGAGATTCCAATTTGTCATGAAACTCATGCACCATATAATTGTTCAAAAGAATAAAATTACTTGATGATATCCAAGTAAAAATACTTAATTCCAAAACCATTAAAGAATAAAAATTGATTATTAAGGTGAGAAGGTGAGAGGTAATCACAGTCACTAAAGGAAAAGAGGTTCACCCCTAGTCAACTAAAATCTTTCACGAGTCCCAGGCGACGTGTCTTCCTCATCTCATGAATCCCTTTATAATTTTCAGTGGTGCCACACAATGGTCCTCGAGTATCTCCATGAAACTCCATGGTTCCCCTTCGACACACTAAGGAAAAATAATTAGATATTTTTATGACACACTCGCACATCCCTATTTGGACCATATTTTTCACGTAATGAATCACCAAAAATAGAGTTATTTCTATTTACACTACTAATGAAATCTCACGTGACTCCCAACGTTTTTCACAAAATCTAAAGGAGGTAAAAGAAGGTGGAGGAAGAAGGTGCTAATGGTAAATTAATGTCATGTGATCACTAAGTATGTACGCATCTTGGTCCCATGAGGCCCCGAGACAAATCATCCTGGTATCCTATAGAAACTCAGATAAGTCATCAAGCATCTCACGGACACCGTTCAATAGGTACCTTAGATCTTGCGAAGGCCCTTGAGAATTCCCATAGGATAAGATGAAAAGACTTTTGATATGAATTCATTATCAAATAATTAATCATTAACTAAAAATAATCTAATAATGTTTTTGTTGACCAAAGTGATTCATGTCCACGGAAAATCAAGAGATTCACTCAGAACTACCCATGATAATGACTCGAAAAACCACATGGTGCCAGACCCATTTTATGAATCTAGCTTGTATTCTCACCATATACACTAAAAATGTACCAAAAAATTGGGGTGGTAATTCTTATAAATTCCCCACACTAGTATGAAAAATGATACTACTATGCAAAGGAAACTCTCAAGATAAAAATTACCAATTATTATAGAAAACATCATAGATTAAATGATCAATCGACTTTCCATAATTTCATCATGTAATATACCAGCAATCAGTCAATGCGATCATGTGCCATGCATACGGTACATCATGTGATCATTCATATATCATGCAATGGGCCATTGGCAAGTAATGAAAAGAACATACCACATAACATCCCAATCACGTGATAATCAAAATAAATTGATAATGAACAATATTATGGAATTAAAAGTACATGGGATAAAACCATGATACAAAGTGGAAGACATAAACAAAATACATGCTCATCTCCCCTCATGCACATCATACGAGTCGTAAATGGACACATTATAGGACCATGATACGTCACATTAATCTGATACCATTGTTTCTTCATGTTTTTTGGGACACTCGAAATCCTATTGACATGTTAAAGAATGTCACACATCCCCTCCAAGAACACTAACTTGGTCTCGTGAAACATTATTGGGATATCACCCAATCCTTACGGAATCCTTCAAATACATCACTTGAATCATATAATGATGTTCACTCATATCAGTGAAGTCTCACAATTATATATGGGCATGACAAAAAATCACTCACAACACCATCCAGGAAATCAATATGAGACATGTGACGCTTTCTAAACATGGTTTCCAGGTCCCAAAATGGTCACCAAGAATGTTATCCATGAAACGTGACATCCTGCGGACCATGTGACGCTGACTCTTGTGATACACCCACATGTATCAAGATAGGTCATGTGATGGCTTCCAGGACAAGCCAAACGGTTCATGTGATGTCCTTCTGAAAAATCAAAGGCGTCATACAACACCCTCTAGATAAGAATACCAGGCCCTGAGGGAATCAGAGTATTTGATATCCATATCCATCCACAGTGTCCAAGCCCCAAATAAATGGTTTCCAATGTGTGTAATATGAAATATAATGGTAAGTATGTTTACTATAATTATTTTCATATTTAGGATATAGAGGACACAACACCAAGGTTTGATTAGTATATGGATCATAAAAGATGAGCCCATTATTCCAGACCTTTTCAAAAGAAATGAAATTGATTACATGGTAACCCTTGGTTATCATAATGATCATAGATCATGTGACCTTAGGGATATTAGCCAATAATTTCATATAAAATATACACCACAAGGTTAAAAGGGAAACCTTAGAGTGTAATCCCAGATCTAAAGGACAACCTCGGATTATAAGCCCCGACAATTGGCATCACATAGTATATACTCGATCTATAGGGAATCCTCAGTGTACAATCCCCAATATAAAATGAACTAAGAGATATTTGACTCCTTTTATAACCAAGATATGTAGGATTCCATTACAAGACCAATGGTCTATACCAAACATCCTAAGTACTATCCCAGCATACATGTCCCATCTAGACATTCCTTGATATTGATCATCTATTTCCCCTTGTTTCCCACATTGAGCATATCTCACATGGGAATTGGGATACGTAATGAATAAATCATTGTATATCATGAATCTCCACTCACTATGGTGATCATAGTATATATGAACTAATGAGTGATAAGGTTTGAACACCCCTCATATGAGGTTATATACATTGGGCACAATCCCAAGGGCATAATTGGACAACAATAAATATTATTCCTTCTATAACTAGTATAACTAGGACATCTCCCTATGACCTGAGATCAAACATTTGGTGTCTCAGTCCCCAAAAAATGCTCTCTCCACATGAAACAAAATTTCACAAGATTAAGGAACTACATAGAGTTTTATTTTTATAATAACCAAGATACATATGACACCTCATAATGGATCAATCACCTCCATGGAATATTTAACACATGCTCACATGTTTTCACATTTTGATGCATTTGTTCATATGACTTAAGCACATAAATATGTTTTTATATTTTAAGGGGATGAATGAAGAACCTCATATACATATAGATGGATTCACCAATGATCTCCTAGTCACCTGAGTTCATTTATAAGAATCCCATTGTTTTTATTAATGAGATAACTAACCAATGAAACAATTTTTAGGGTAACTAGTATTGTATTGTGATTTGTAAGAGATACAAAAAAATCTGTAAAATCTATAAGAGAGCCCTGGAGTAGGTAATAGTCCCCCCTAAAAAGGGTGACATGAACATGAACTCCCATCTTCTAGGCCAATATGCTTTTGCAAGAGTTGTTGTGCCGAAAAACCCAAATTTATTTCAGCCTTTAAGAAGTATGTCTCTACCAAACTATATAAAGGGGAACTGTTTGGAGTTTCTAGGAAATGTGGTAATGTTATCCCTATGTGAAAAATCATTACACTCCTCAGAACCCAATGAAAAAAATGGTGAACCTGACATGAATCACATCACTGACAAAATTATAGGTTATTATCCATCTCACCATTTTGTTTACCCCTATATGCAAAACAATGATGAACCAGATAATAATATCTATATTTATAGAATGATGGGTTTTAAGGCATCAGAACACTTTGTTATGAAAACCCTATACAAATAAAGTAGTAATAATGACATGATGTTATCAAGGGTCCTTTGTAACCAAGGTTCTCAGGAAATAATTCCATCGTCATTTTGAAAACTAAAAATGAGTAGAATGTCCGAGTAAGGGAATATTAGAAAAATTTCATTAACCATTAATATTTGATTGAGAAAATTATTCATACTATATTGAAATAACTAGTAACCTTCTTTTTTATTGTTTATATGAATAAAAATATTTACAGCATCCCAATTTGAGATAAAGTATTCAACATCTTGCATTCTCTCTGGAAAATAATCCATGACTGCAACCTCTAAGGGTCTCAAGATAATTCATCTTACATAATAACAGTGAAAACAGGTAGAAAACATGATGGTCCAAGAGTACCACCGACATGGTACAATACCAACCATGTAATATTCTCATCATGTTCACATATCACAATGATCGACAAGTTGACATTACTTGGGAAAGGTTGTTGTAATGCTTGTGAATCTCTTTAACACAACCAACATCTTCCGAAGCATATCCTTAGAGTGTGACATCATCCATATTCCATATCTATTGAAGGTGAACGAGGAGGTAAAATATGGATCCCTTTTCGAATCAGATACCACCATGGAGGAAACCTATAAACACCATCACCAACACCATCTTGTTGGTACCCATCTGTCACCTATTGAGGGTACTATCTGTTGAAAAGCTGCCTCTAATTCCCATTCATGGTCTACAAGGAAGACTCCTCAGAGGAGGAAGGTGTTGGATATCCGAGGGAGTATAATCCCACTTCTTAAGATGATGAATGAAATCATATAGAGGTAGGAGCCAACTAGTTGGATCACATCCCTACCCATTTGGAATAAGTCTCTTGGTATATCTTTCTGTCAGGCATGAGGAGGATCGTACTTCAACCCCCATACAAAAAATACCAAAAGCATATATCAGTGGTACAAGGTGGACCTAAGAGGTCACATATACACGATTAAATTGAATGATTTTGATAGTTTATCATGGAGAAAGAAAATGTGCAGGCTCGTATCCCTATACAAAAATTTATAAAATGCCAATATATTTTAGAAATAACTAATAAACTATATCGATATAATCCATCTATATTTAATATTAAGGAAAATTTACATACTCCTCTCCCTACAACTAGAGTATCTTAGCACTCCGATCATTGCAAACAAGTGGTTGTGTTGGAGAAATTGCACATTTTTACTCTTGATCGGGATGATTATCAACATATTATAATGAAGGTAGGGGCATCAAACCAGGCTCAAATTCATGATCCAACTAGGGCTCACCAGGTGAGAGTGTCGCATGACTCGGGACTGGGGTACATTCCTATCCAAGAAGTCTGGTGGAATATTCCAATTCCCCAAGATAAGGTTCATATCCTCATTATGGTCGGGGATCACCATGTAATAAGGTCACATGTGTTAGGATAAGATCATATTCTTATTGTATAAGTCCACCAGCATACTAAAAGGGCATTTTATTGAGCACATATATATGTTTTGGGTGAGGCTAACCAAGTGAGAATGGAACATGCCTTGGTAAATACTCATATTCTTATTAGTGAATCTTCCTAGACTATTCTAGAAGATCACTAAAGCCAGGAACATATTCATAAATCATCTAATGAATGATTACACGAACAATATTCCATGGATACACAATGGGAGGCTCATATTCGTTTTTCCCATTCCAGAGGTCCATCGACAAATTATGATAGGGAATTCATATTTGGACAAGGATTATATTCCAGATTTAACTAGGGTCCCCATGTGAGAGTGGAACATGCCTCGATGTAGGCTAATATTCCTTCCAAGAAACACCAACATTATATTCCAATGTATTAGTAGTGAGCTCATATTCCCATCCCAACTAGGATCAAGAAGTGATAATGGCACATACCTTAGGATAGACTCATATTTCTTTCAATAATGAGACATCATTCCGGAATATTACGGTAGCTTCTTCGTATTAGCCTCATAATCCTACAAGACCAAATGGTTATATACATGTTCCAAAAACCATCACATATTAGGCTCATATCCCATAAAAATTAAAAAAGTTAGGTTTTCATATTCAAACCATGATGCTAATCCTGGTCCCTCTTCCAAATATTCTCAATTCCAGTGTTCTTGAGGAAGTTCAAAAAACATTATCCACAAAACAAGTGTTTGTAGAATCTTCAATGGAAGGGGAAGAAAAATGTGTTGATTGCCATGATAGTCCTCCTCCTTTTAGTGTAGAGATGGATCACATGGACCTTACTCATGACATCCACTATGTTCTACCATTCCAAGGTGATATCTCACATGGTAAAGGATATCCTCTGTTTTTTCATACACCATGTAGAAATAGTTGAACCACTCTATGAATCCTTTGTATAGACAGGTGATAGAATCATCATGTTCAATTGTATGTGGTTCCCCATCAACATCCTAAAACACTCCAACCCCATCAGCAAGATACCATCAGATCCATCTTCAATTTTCTAACCAGATGGAGGTATGTAAGTCTGATGAGGAGGAAAAACATTGAAATATTGGGAGACATATCAATAACAATCTCCTCATGATGTTATCACCCTTCATTATTTCCAGCTATGGTATCCTAAATGAGCTATAAAATGAGTTCAGTCCTTGGGTACACCAAAATATGTTAGATACACATCTGTGTTTAAAGGATCGATATCTCTTGTATCTGAGGCATGAGTTTTACCATACAAAAATAAATATAATTTATTTTCAGTGAGACCTGGTCGCTACATCCATATCCTAAGATCCAAAACTATAAAATAACAAAGTAAATCTACAACACACATTCTTCCTTTACAACAAAAATACTCGGTAGCTGGTCTACAAATCCACATCATGCTTCTATATTCTATGATGGTAATATTACTGATAAATAAGTCTCATTTCACCCATAGAATAGTCGAACCCATAGGATACTTCATCCTTCAATGGTATAGACTCTAGATAAATCAAGGGACTAGGTAAGGCTTAAGCCAGTTGGTCCCTATTATAGAATTCCCCCTCTTCAACAATGCCCAAACACCACAGAAGGGGAGAGAGGATTTCCATCATGATTTGAAAAAAGGCCCAGCAAGACAATATGAGGGAATTCCAATCAAGGACACTAAATTTACGATCACCCAAACAATTTTTCCTAATGAATGGATCCCTCCATTAGATGACATATCACAGAGATCCCATGTGATCACAGCTGCACCACATCAGATAGACTATAGTAGCAATAGTCACAGTAACCATCTAGGAGTGGATTTTCCACCTAATCTAGGAGAATATCTTCCACCGACTCCACCCCTCATATATTCATTTTATAATAGGATTCATAACAAACCCTTGTAAGCCATTTAAGAACCCCAACCCATTTATATGGGAGAATTTATAACAATACCACCATCTATAGTTTCATTATCCTCTAATAAGGATTTAGTGACATTGGAAATAATCCGTGAACAACCGCACACTACTGAGATGGGGGAATTTATATCTTCATGTCTGTTTCATGAATAATTAAGTCACCGATTATAACCATTAGATCCTCAACAACATGACCAATCAATTAAAATTGAGGCCTTGTATGACCACAACCCTCAAGACTTGGGGAATGTTTTTCATCATCACTATAGAGGGAATCTGACTTGTCTAGTTTTGGAGGAAGTGAACAATAGTCAATATCCCACAAATGACCTCATCATAATAAAAACCACTATTGTATGGGGAATGTTCAAAAATAACAGCAGAAAACACTGTCAAAGTCATTGTTCATAGACCAAAATGGTATAAACATATGACGGTGACAATCAGACCCCACTGGGGTTGCCTGAAAAAGTGTCTCAACAAGGCAAAGTGTTCGAATAATGACTCTATAAAAGATATTGAAGAATTATCATATTTCATCTAAGGTATTGAAACAACCACAATTTCAGGGTATATCTCTATGAATTTCATCACTATCAGCATGGAAGATGTTGGTAATGATGCATGTGCATAAGGCTCCAACATAGAATACACATCTTGGGAGGATAGAGGCCTGGATGTACCAGATGAGGCCACATGCACGATGAACCAAGGACGAATCCAAAACATGTAACCTACGAATATCAAGTTTCCACATCCATTATTGAATATTTCCAAGACGAAGGGTTTAACCACATCCTAATCCCCACCTTGAAGAACAATGGATTATTCCCTAGAGGAATGATTGTCATAATAATTGAGAGAAATACAAAATCCTCGATTACATAACGAGGAGTTACTCAGAGGAAATATTACCAATGGGTATCATCTTCAACCAAGGAAGAATGTTCTCCTTCATATTGATAATCCTCCATAAAGTGTGGTATCTGAGAATCATGTTGGATCTAGATATATAAAGCCAGTCCAAATTAATGAGAAAGTTTCGAATGATCATGACTTCCCTTTGTTGTGGAAAAAACCTCTCCCTCATCAAGACAACTATTCAATCTTTTGATGAATAAAAAATAAGCTGGAGATAAATGTGGAGAAACTTGTAAAACCTCACTAGATCCCTATATATTGTATATGACATATGAAATTGTTCCCCCAAATCCCATTAACATCATCAAGTCCTTAAATCCTTGAATAGAAGCCATGATTGGAGACATGCACCAGTGTAGCCCGAGTAGAGGCCATATCCTGATTGGGTGGATGACACATTACCTCCTCACAATTTCGAATATCATATCATCTTTGAATTTTATAGTAAGAGAGACCCTAAACAAAGTCTCACACACTTTGTATCCTGATGTTTGCTGAGTATGGGACCTCGAGATCAACAAGAGGCAACAAAGTTGTTGTGTTTTGTAGAGACTCTGACAGGGCTATCCATTATCTAGAATAGTAGTATTTCATTAGGATATGTGTCAGGATGGTAAGACCTTCTTACTCGATTCCCTTATCAATTGTGTTCTACACTGAGGAAGATGATGATCTTCGACCTAAATAACTCTAAACAACATGATAATGACAGGGAGACTGACTTTTTGTCATGGTGGAAGGGTTTTACCTACGCAGTAAGAATCCCACTATTTCTAGATAAACTATTAGAACTCTATACTGAAAATCCTAGGGATGAGTTGAAGATGAATTTGATTCCATTGAAATATCATGGTTTATTCCACGAGTTTTCTAAAATGGCTTAATGTTTAGTAGAATCGATCCAACAGACTCGATCCAAAACACAACTAATGACCACAACATAGGGGAAAACTCCATCCAAGGGGAATCTAATGTTGGAACTCTCAAGACAGTAGTAGTGCCTATCCAAAACCATAGGTCATCCTTGAATCACCTAACACCTCATGGCGATTGGTGACAACCATAGATTTCCCTTGACTAGAAGCATAAAGATACAAGTGTCTCCTAGAATTTAGAGAACATATGAAAATGTATAATCCTTCCTAAATGAACAATTCCCTTTTTATTTTGTGGAAGACATGGATAATAACATGATCACACTCCACATCCCATGAATCTCAATGAGGTCGACCTCACCAACCATCCTGATTACTACCCTTTCTATAGAAGGCTCTATCATAACATCTGAGACTATTCCATCTTCAAGGATATCCTTCAAGGCATGGTCGACTATAGAATGTTGATGCTAGATAACATCCCAATGTAGGTGGATTTCATAACCATAATCTATCCAAAAGAAGATGGTTATTGGTAGATATTTCTGTGTAGATGTGTGAAAAAATTCAACAACTCGATGACCCGAAAGGTAGTTGATCAAGCCCATGCCACTCTAAAATTACATTTTCATAGACCTACAATAGATTCACCACCCCAGGGGGACATTAAATATAACTTCTAAAGGTGGGAATGAAAAGTATAATTCGGAATAAATAGAAGATAAATAGTCATATTCTTCTCAAAAGAGAGCCTTAACACTTACTAATTTCCTCCCTGCAACATATGAGGAATGGACACCACCACAAAAAATGGAATATTCATCAGGAGAAATGATCATATTTTTTTCTGTCAACATAATACACTTTCAATACCCCTTCAATGATGATGATTTTTACCCAGAATATGAGTTTCCCACACATAACCAGGGAATGGGAGTCTATATGTGTCAGAGATAAGGTTATAGGGGACAACAAAGTTGTGTTCAGGCTCAATATTCTTGTCATGTCCCAACAAAGGACATATGTGTAGGTGTGACTCATAGGAAAGTTCTTCAGTAGACTCAAAATGGGTAATTAGGTTCCTCCAATCCCTCCAATGGCCACCTACATACAATTGTCTTGCATAAACACTTAGAGGGGGTAAAATCCAATCATCATAGGCAATAGGGAATTCAGTGCAACTTGCACCACTGACATCATATACTCCCTCAAACTGTACAGAAGCACTATGATTATCTATCACAAATTTCTAAAATCCTCATTCACACATAAAAATAAACACATATTGGGAATCTCTAACCCGTGGAATAAAAATATGACTATCTGAAATAGTTAGTGGTAGTGGTATCCAAGATCTCGGTACTCGATGTGGTCTACCAATAAAAATATCCCAGGGAGGAACTTTTTGAGTCCCCCTAGATCCCACAAGATTTTGCGACCGAAGTCATTGTAGCTGAGGTCTATCTATTGGAGACAATTTCATTGGAATTTCATGTCACCAAAAGATTCACTGATCATGATAAAGAATATGCCCATCAAAGACACAACATGCCCCAATATGCATAGGGAAGAATTAGTAATTTCGACATCTAAAGGGAATTTATTGATAATGGTACTGGGATCAATCTTAACCTAGTATAAACTCTAATATGTTTGGGACATGGTGGAGGGGATTTGACTCCCACAAATATAACCATAAAAGGGTCTGTTAATCATTATCAATGACCTATCATGAAAATTAAGACCAAATCCCATATTAGGGATCCAATAATAGATTCCACATATAGGGTAATCCAACAAGACAAAATTTATAACATCCTACTTAGAATTCCCTAGATCAAAAGTCACCTGGTGATACCTTCACCGTTATACCAATTTCTAAGGTATATCATTAGTGGAAAAGTTAACATAATACAAGATGATAAGGCACCGTTAAAGACTTGTGGGTCCATATATAATGAAGAAAACATCTTTAAAATTTTTTATAAACAACCAATGGTGGATGATGAAATATAGTTTTCCTCTCTTAATGGATTGGGGACCACCCATGTGAATCCCTTGAGTATGATAGACAATGACTATGAGGTCCCCATAAACATGGTTGATGTCACATATTTTCTCTCAATGTTCCAAGACCCTCTTGTCCCCTGTGAAGGCATTAAAGACTATCAGTTAAGACATTTACCTATAATGACTCAGTCAACATGGGATGATAATGACTCCTATAATGGAATCTTCCACAATGATAATAACAGTGAATCCCCTAGACTTACATGTCCATATGAAAATTTTCCAACATAGTATAAGATATAAAAAGATGACAATTACTGAAGGAAAACCCCTCAAGCATTTGAGGAAGGTGTCTCCATCACCATCAATGAACTTAGGGAGATAAATCAGGAATAGAGGAAGGATCACGACCTTCATTTATTAATGACTCCATGCCCCTTGTAGATAAAGATTTGTAAATCATAGTCAAAATCATCGTAGATATGTGTTCACATGTAACTACAATGAAAATCCCAGACTAAACCTAGATATGGCTAAACACCATCCTAGGTTACCCGATGAGAATTGAGGAATCAAGAATGTATCCATGATGATGCACCCTTCTCATGCCACAAATATCGAGGCATAATACAACTAGTTGATCTAAGAATACATTGTTCAAGAAGTGTAATAATAGAGTGGTTTCCCAACATCTTCTCTATCAAGAAGAAGAATGGGAATATTAGGGTCTTCATTGATTTTAGATACCATAATCTATATTTCTCAATGGACAATTTCACGTTTCTGATAACAAAACTCTTGATCGATTCAACTGATGGTTTCCAAGACCTCCCTTTAATGGATGGGTACTCAGGGTACAATCATATAAAGATGTCCCATGGGGATAAAGTGTCCACTACCATCAGTGTTCCTCATGTTATCTTTTTCTATCAGGTCATTTTATTTATCTAGAAGAATGATATAAGCTCACATCGGCACATGATGCATCATATATTTTAGCCATTATTTGGAATGATAGCTGAATGTTGTGTTCATGACCGGATGTTTAAATCCCTTTAGTAGTGTGATCACATCATGGAACTTAAACCAATTTTTGACAAGCTGAGACAACATTGTCTAAAGATAAATCTACTGAAATGATCTTTTGGGGTGACGATAGGGAAATTATTTGGTTTTTTGGAACACCACCACAACATTGAGGTCAAACTATTGAAGACTAGGGTTATATTTGCAATGTCACTTCCAAAAATATCAATGAATTGAGGGTAATCTAAGGTAACCTTGCATATATTCGATGGTTTATTTCCAAAATGGGTGAAAAATCTCTTCCCTTCACTAGACTAATAAAAAGGGAACTACTCATCAATGGAATGATGATAACAAAAAAGAGTTCAAAAGTATCATGCAGTACCTTTCGTACCCACTGTTTCTAATACTTCTAGTGGAAGGTATGTCCCCCATCTTATATGTAGCCACTATGGAACACTCATTAGGATCCCTCCTAACACAAAATAATGATGTTGGGAGTAAGAATAGTCTATATTACCTCATATAGACTATGATGGGTAGTGATAACTGATACTCTGATATTGAGAAGAACTTCCTCATTCTCATCTTCACCGTGAGAAAATACGAGGTGTTACATTTAGCACCCCAAAGTCCAATTGATCCATCTCATCAATCTGCCCATGTATTTCCTTGACCATCCAATATTGACCACGTTATTGGAATGATGGGAAGAAATTTATCAGAAATATGAAATAAATTTTGTGTCACATATCTCATTTATGGGACAAGCCCTAGCTGATTTCCTTGCAGCATGTACTACTCTGAAAAATATACCATATGACACCGAGCTTCCTTATGAAGAGGTATTGTATTCATATAAAACTCCCTAAACATAAGAGGTGTTTTGGTATTGTGCCTCACGAATTACTCTTGGAAAAAGGATGGAAAATCCATTCCTCGTCAGGGTTGGTATGAGAATTTTAGTTATCTCTATTGAAAAAGAGAGTTTTACCTAATCTTTCTCACTATCCAAATACTACAAATATAATGAGGAAGAATATCAGGCCATCATCTTTGCCTTGGAATTGTCCCTACCACTATAAATATCCTACCTAAAAATCAATGTGGATTCATAGTTAGTGATAAAGTATGTTATATAAAGAATATGCCCTCAAGAAGGATTAACTATACACTCTCACTGGCTATGTTAGGTGAATAATCGTAGAGTTCCCTTTTGAACCCATGTTTTTTCATGTTCCATAATCATAGAAAGATCACGCCGATGCATTGGACAATGCAACTAACATCTTTATGTATCATAATCAGAAAGAAACAATCGCCAACATTACAAATTGGATAGTGGAATCAGTAATCATATTATGTGATATGGAAGAGATTAATCAGATCAACAACACCCTAGAGCGTGATACACCACTAGTCACCCCTGGATGGATGGAGTTCATAATTGGCTATCTACATGATGGGACTCTCCCAATGGATAGAGTCGTAAGGGAACAAATTTTGTGCTGTGAAGTGAAATTTACCCTACAGTATACCCCAAATTAGAAGAAAACCCTCTACAATAGTGGATTAGATGAGACCATCCTTTGATGCATAATAGAGGGAGAGATTTCGGGCATCGAGGTATAAGACAATGTAGGTTGTTGTTGTGCCCATCAATCCATGATCAATCTCTCCCATCAGATAAGGGGGTTATGATATTACAACAAACCATGATACATGAATGCATGTAATTCACTATAAAATTTCATTTATGCAAAATCTATGAAAAATTCATCTATAAACCTACAAAATTTCTACATATAGCTAAATATACCTAGACGTTTTCTTTTTCGGGGGTGGATGTTGTGGGGCCATATCCCATATATAGGGAAAAGTTGTTTAAGAGCATACTTATGTATACCAACTTCTTTTTCAAATATATTATTTTCATACCCCTTACGGGGGTTGGGATAAAGAATATCTTCATCTTCACGAACTCCCATTTCATCAGTAGGTTCTGAGTCACTCACAAAATATTGATGGAAACAACACCAACTTCGATTCCACAGACATGAAGAAGATTTACCAAGGGTACAATATCGAGTCCAATTACTCATCCCAATATAAAGTTGTGTAAAATGGATGTATAGAGGCTTCGGTAAGATTATACCAAATATACATCATAATATGGTGAGCAAGGATAAGAATTCATGGCCTAAGAAACTCCTCTATGATATATGGGTCTACCGTACCACCACACATATTGTTATACATGCAACAACCTACTTAATGGTGTACATGACTGAGGGAGTGTTGCCCATTGATACCCAAAATTCCTCACTTCAAATTTCTATTTTAAAACAACTCTCAAATGATGAAAAATTACAAAAGTGGTTGGAGGAGCAGAAACAACTGGTGAAGAAGACATTGTGCACATTGCACACTCTAGAAATTCATCAGAACGAGATATCTCGAGCCTTTATTAAAAAGGTTCCCCTTTGTTCATTCATACAAGGAGATCAGGTGTTTTCCCTAAGAACCAAAATGATACCGGGAAAAATGCCCTCGAAATTGTAGCTCATGTTGGAAGGTCCTTATGTAATACATATGGTTTATTATAATGTATCATATTATCTTCCCTCCAGGGATGGACACTGTGTCACAGCTCCCACAAATTCCAGGTTTCTCAAGATATAATTTGCATAAGTTATCATCGTGGGAATCCACCATAGAATATGTCCCATAATTAATCTTTGCCATAGGATGTTGAATTCGATGGAGTTTATCCCTTCAATAGGACATCTAAATGCCCGGTTTCCCAAGAACTACATATGGCTTGATTCATGTCATCATAGGATGCATACTAACTCCAAAAAATCTATTCTTGGGAAAAATCATAAGATTATTTTTCATTTCATGATTAATGATACAATGTATTTACCACATGATGTAAACCTACACGAACCCAAAACACCCCCTTCATGAAGAGTGACCCAATGTCCTTGCCACATGACATAATAATGAACCTATACATGATATCCATATCCAGTCACTTTGAGTCGCCTAATTTCATTCCACGTGATTCAGAACTACATGGTTATTCAAAAATAATGTATTACTTGATTCATATTATTAAATGAGATATATAGGGATACCTCAATCCTATATTTTTCCAGCAACTGCATGATGTGAAATTCCCTTATCGTGACCCCTTCAGTATCATCATTATAGGGAAATCCATGTGGTTCCCTATTTCTCAAACCAATAGTAGATCATGTGTGCACATGAATTGTGGTGAAGTATTACCCTTACAATAAAGTAAAAATATTACACAACATGTTTACTAAAATCCATTATTGAATAACGTTTAAATGCACGGCCTATTTACTTTCCGCATGACATTAAATTACACCAGTGTCCAACAACTATGAGTGGTTTGATTTTCATTATCATGATAATCATAGTGATTCCCAGCCTTCCACTTGTGGGCCCAACCACCATTTTTCCATAAATTCACATCGGTTTGACTACATCCTCACCATATGATGTTAAACAGCATGGAATTTAATGAACTATTTATGTATTGATTCTTTCCTTTTTTATGAGATATGCGACAATTCCTGAACAACCATTCCTAGGCCTAGCCAAAATAGTTCCATTTATTCACGTTAGTTCACCTTTGTCCTCCCTACATGAAATTAAACTACATGGAATATCAAGAACTACATATTGCTTGATTCTCATCCTCAAGAGATACATATAGAATCTTGTATCTCTAATTCTGGGCCTAGCTATAATGGTCAGTGGAAATAATACCAACCCTTATCTATAGGCCATAACATTGTCAAGTATTTCCCATTCAATAACTATGTGTGACTTGATTCTTCCATCACAAGATAAATAGAGATGCCTAAATTTCCAACTTCGAGCTCAGTCATGATAAATAAATATAAATATCCCCTCGTCCATGTGAATGGATTAAACCTACACAAGATACATCATTTAGAAGTACGTGTGGCTTTATTATCATCCTCATGAGATAGGTAGTGAAGAAAAATTTTCTATCTTTGGGATCATATATGAAATTTCCACACATTGACAATGGTACACATGTCCTTACATTATGATGTTAAACTAAAAATATTTATATCCTTTCTGAATGTTATTAATATTCATTGAAGTGTGTCCATACCACATGGCCTTAAACTTCATGGAAGCACATCCTTATCGAATAACATTAAACTACATGGAATTATGTCTTTATTACATGATGTTAAACTATATGTAATTACATCATTAATGCATGACATTAAACTACCCAGAGATAATTACATCCCAACAACACAATGTGTGATTGGGAATATTGTTACCCATTCATCAATCCTTATCCAATGACTACAATATACATACCCTAGTCAACTAGTGTATGGTGTGCTTCCACCATATTTTATATCACCTAAATCCATAATCCACACTTCATGTCTCAGGTTTCTTAGTCCTCATTAACCACCCATGGCCCTTGGAATGGATATCCGGCTTCAAGGACCCTTTTCATGACTATGCATGTATGCATATGGATATTACATGTTCACATATGGAAATCAACCAAATGTGCCACTATGAAAAAGGAAATTTTGATTCTTGTGATCCCTAACATCATTGTGGAAAATCTCAACACCTCAGCATGTCTAAAGTACTCTAGATATGATTATCTCATATCATTAAAAGGACACAAGAACTTCGAACCATGATATAAAACATCTTAATCTCCCAATCAGAAGGATATTGGGGTGCTCTTGACCCTCGGAACCCTATTATGATCTCATGTATCATCTGTCATATTATTTCTATGTGTGTCATGTCCCAGAACAGCTTATGTTATGAAAAATTCTATATGATGTGGAAACACTATCCTATAATAATCTAAATCACCAGAACTTAAAACATTATCAAAAGTGTATAAAAAGTTTCATGTCAAAAACCCCGAAAGGCTGACCTGAGAAAAACCTGAGTCTCTGCCCACTAAAATAATAATTTTTTATGTTTACAAAAAAATTACTTCATAATGAGATATGGTATAAAATCACATATGGTCTTCCCAATATCCCTTGTAAAAGACAAGAAATGCTCACATTACCCCTTGTTCTATGAAAAAGTTAGAGTAATGGTTTATCAGACCTTATCACCATGAGAATACATTCATTAGGTGGTGTCACAAATTTTAGGGTACTCGCACACTCCTTGGATTTGAAACTTCTCATAGATAATAAATCATTAGTTGGAGTGCCTCAGATCTTCAAATTGATTGATGGCCCTTGGAAAGGATATCTGGATTCATGGACCCTTTTCTTCACTATGCATACATGCCCGTGGATCTTTTATATTTCCCTATGACCATTAACTAAATGATTCACTCTAAAAAAGGCATTTCCAATACTTGTTAGCCATAACATCATCACAGCCACACTCAACCCCTCAGTGTTTCTGAACCGCTCCCTATATTATTGTCTCATATCATCCTCTGGATTCAGGCACTCTATGTTGTGATGAACAATTTGTGCACCAAGTTTTCCATGTGAATTAAATATCTTACATGTTATTCCGTAGTGATTCATACCTATTATCATTGATGAACTGTAGCACTTCATTCCCTAGCCATAGATATCCCACATGTCGTGCCACAAAACCACATGGTACATGGATTGAGCTTCCTGATATAAGAGCTATCTATCCTAGGGTTCAATATCCCTTCCTATATTGCCTTCCAACCATACCCAACACCATCATTTGGATGTTTGAGACTCCAAAAACTGTTGGTGTCCCTTGGAGAGTGGCGATGATCTTATTTCACATGGCATGATACTGATGCATACGTGCCTTGACCCTCAAACTAAAGGCATCTTCCCCTTTACAAAAATGAGAATCACTTCATTTGAGCCCTAGAAAATCCCTAAAAGATACTGGAATATCATCATATCATTGGAAATACCCAGCATCTCTACATTATCTCATATTCATAGACTCATACTTTAAAATTATTATTTACGTCACTTGTATTCCATATATCTAAGCAGATCTAGCTTCTCTAAAATTTCTCCCTAAATCCTATTTATCCATTGGAAAGGATACCTAACTTCAAAGAACCTTTTCATGAATATGAATTCATTCCTATGGATCCTGTATATGCACATATGGTCACCAACCAAATGTGTCACTCAGAAAAAAGGTCTTTCTAATCCTTGTGATCCTCACCAACACCATAGAGAAAACCCAAAATCTTAATGTATTTTTGGTCATTCCTTTTATGTATTCAACATATCTCATGATCATGTAAAGGTTCAGGTCTAAAATACCATAAACTAAAGTAATTGAAGCTCCAAGAAAAAATACACTAAATAATAAAATAAATGTTAGATATGAGATATAAGACCTTAAACAAAATAAATAGATGGTCCATGCTAAAAGAATATAAACTAAAGAAATTGAATGTCTATGCTAAAAGACTGTAAACTAAAATAAATGTCATGTTTGAGATAAAATTCATTAAATAAAGATATATAATGACTATGATAAAAAAAATTAAACTAATTTAATATAAGGTTGGAACTTAAATACCCTAATCTAAAGTTCATTGAAATTATTTAGCCTATAAGAACTTATAATGATCGATATATGGCTGTAGAAAAATAAATCTTTACTGACCAAGCTTATCAGTTTAGGAAAACAATTGAGCACACTCCCTCTATGATATATATTCTACAAATTTACCCTTATATAACATAAGTGATCTCAAGATAACTGAATCAAACCATCAGTTTAGAATATCATGTTGGTGGGCATTCATAGGCACTCCTTGAAAAGAGACTATTGTGATCAATATAACTAGATACAAACATTCATGATTTCTTTATTTTATGAAAAGCATATGTATTGTTGGAGATTATATCAATATCAAAAAAACAAAAAATCATACACACCATTAAAAAAGGGAAACTGGACAACTTCATATAATGTTCAGAAAACATGTTCATTGGTACAATATAAAACATTTAATCCCCCCATATAGAAGCCTCTCCTAAGAAATGTATTTTACAAAACATGATTGAATTTTTCTCCACCAATATAATATCTACACAGATGAATCTTTGAGATCAGAAAGTCTCCTTTTCAATAATGACACATATTTGTGTAGTTGATTGATAGGTTTAGTCTCTACCTCCACACACATTTTAACTCTTCCCATTGGGTGAAGAAATCAAGTTTGTCTTTCTCTACCATGTCCAGGAGTCTTTGATGCTCTAGCATAGTCTTTTCAAATATTTGGAGTGCATATTGAAACTATGATAGCTCTTTAGAAAGATGGTATATTTCAGAATGACTGTAATTAATTTAATAATGGAGATGATCAGTTTGAATCATTTCATTATTAATTGTATCCTAGAGAGAATAGGCCTCCATTATAGGTTGGGTGGATTCATTCACAACTTTTCTCTATATTTTCAACACTGAAGAAGAATGATTAGTAGTTGCAACCCTTAATTCAAGGGCCATATTTTATTCATTCACAATGATTTCCCAACTTTACCTAAGAAAGAAGGGATGAATTGTTAAAATCATCATAGTCAAGGGTGGGAAACTAGAATTGAAGATGACCCAATCGATATTTGAACCCATACAATGAGGTTTCTAACACTAATATCAATATCTCAATCTACTTATGTCCCCACATTTACTGATGAAGCGATGTAGACCTGGGACCATTCTCTATGTTGACATTATGGATGAGAACATATTCTAGAATAAGGACACTCTGAGATAGGGTTGTTCCAATGGTCTCTAATGATGAGGGTAGATAAACAACCGAGGTATTGGTAGACATGGTTGGAGGAACACCCAAAAAGATAGGTACTAAATCCCGTGAGCTCCAGGGTGAGGATGCAATAATAAGGGGTTAAAGAGTATGTCAGTTATAGGACAAATCATGCAGAATTTTCAAATATTAGAAGATGTTTCTAAGGTTGAAAATATTCGCTTTTCAATCATATCACCGGTTTCATCCACCACCTCAAACCCATCCACATGAGATGATGCAAAATCTTCTTATGATAAATGAATTTGAGGTACCATTGAATCATTTCCCATAGAATGAAATTTCTCTCCATTCCAAAGGACTATATGAATAATAGATTATATTTGGAGGTATGATACATTAACTTAATGTTTTTGTCCATGAAGAAGCCTTTACCTTATTCAAAACCGGCCTCTACACTGAAAAATGTAGTGGAAGAAAATATTCCTATGTCAGCACCCACCAAACATGTATCCGTCCATACCAGATCAGATTGTACAGTCTCCATTAAATATATGGTAGGTAATGAATATAATTGAACAATTCCCTCATAAACATTAATTTAAGGGTGGATTAAGACTATTATTGGAAGATTTTCTAGAGAAACCGAATGCTCATATGCATTCTTGAAAACAGATGTATGTTCCTCTAAACCAGACCAACAACAACATTATTGTATTCAAAACAAAATCATGAACTCACTGATAGGATGATCTGAGATAAAGGGTGAATCAAATACCCAACTTACATGGGGATATCTGAGTATAAGGATCTAATAATAAAGCTTGATTCCATTTTGTTTTATACTTTTTTTCTGAAGAAGGGCCTCTAGAAGTTGTCAAATCTAGACCTGTTACCTAAGAAGTGGAAATCACCACCCTCATCCGAGCCTTTTGATTTGGGGACACTTCATGACCAGCTCCCTGGTCATCGAAAAAATTTTCCCCCACAACCGTACCATGGGGATTATATTCATGAGACACCATGGCCGAATGATATTCAATAACAACCCCCGTGTCTGTACATATAAAATATTTTAATATTTTTTCAATGGAACTATGGAATTACAAGAGCCACACTAGACCCATCCGTATCAAATCCACAATAATAGGGTTACCCTGTTCATCCACAACAATACGAAGCATTCCTGGGAGATACATTTTGGGGACTCATGAAGAGTAAAATATCTAATAGTGAGGACTCGCAAAAACGTTGTAAATATCATGGAGTAAGGATCTCACTTCCTCAAGTTTTTCTTCAAAGGTAATTTCAATAGGAATAATGATATAGTAAAACCCATCCAAAATAACCTATGAGAAATCCAATATACCCCAGAGGATTGCATTGAAATGCCTCAGATTCTAGAATGGAAATTGGCAAGACGTGATAGGGAACACCATGTCACACACATCCCTTATATCCATGCTAGTATATACCTCTTTAAATAATGTTAAATACTTAATTTACATTCAAGGTGATACCAGAGGTTCCAAACATTTATAATCCAACTTATTTAAAATCTTGTGGTTGTATTTGAACATTTGGGAGGTCAGTATGGTTCACGTACCCAATTGGATAATTTCCCATTTAAATTTGAGCGAATCAAAACATCTACATAACCTTGGGATAAGACGATTTCTTCTTCATGAGGGGGAAGGTGTGTGTCTATAGCAGTTTCTAATCTTCTAAACATCAACAAAAATTGGGATGCTACCGTTGGGTTTTCCCCATATCTAACATAGGTAGAGCAAGGACACCATGACAGGATGCACAAAAATTGGCGGCTAATCTATGAGGGTGCGTACCACTCAGATATTTGGACTCCATCAATATGAGAATAACGAACCACCTCATGAAGTGACATCATATAAGAACATTATTCTATGGTAGCCTTACCATTTTAAAAAACTACTAGTCATCACAAGTACATAAGTCATGAAAGAGTAATATTCATGCTGTTTCAGAAAATCCTAGATTTCCCAAAATAATAATATAGTGGGTCTTAGTGCATTAATGCATTGTAGGTATGGTAAAATGAAAGTATTATGGATATATTGAATGTTTATGTACTCATAACAACCAAGATGAGCCCCTATATAACATCACAATACTTGACATGGCCATGATATTATGTAAGGGGATTTACCCTTATAAACATGGTACATGAGGGAGTGGATATTTGCTAACACAAAGATCACCAGTCTGAAACACCCCTCCCCGAACATCATAGTTTCCATTGTAAAATTGGAGAACCTGACGCCCCCAATCTCTTTCATCAGAATTAAGTGCCCAATTAGTTACATGGAGAAGAAAATAGCCAGTTGGACTAACCAGTTAATGCTAGTGACAAACTTTTATTCCCATTATCTAAACATTCCTCCTTCAATTGTTGGCCAATAAGAATCTGATGCACAATGGTAATCCTTTGTGATCATAGATTTTATCTTAGTGATCTTTAACATAGAGCCGAGCTACTAAATAAAGTCCTCTTCCCATTTTTTAAAGGAATATCTTCCCATGAAGCACCTCCTCTGGATGGGTTTTCTCATCCAACACAATCATCTATCAGGTTAAAGGAGGAGTCCTCATCACATCATCCAAAGCAGTTTGAGAATCCAATAATTAATCGTACATGTTACCAAGTATAGGTACAATAAAAATCTATTTCATTTCCCAAATGATGATTCCAACCTCACCATGCGTTAGATAGAAGGTTTTTGTATTCTGGCTTCAATGAATGAGAAACTCCATCAAAAAATCGTTGTCGCCTTATGATCATGTATTTGATATCCAAACAGCTTCATAAATTCCCCTTTTATTTATCTATCTTTGAAATTTAGAAATAATCTATTATACCAAAAAGTGGCATCCCTAGTCCAATCTACAGGTACCCCCTAATCTAATGTCTCACCTATAAATCCATCCAATTGATTGACCAGAGGTGGACTTCTATATTGTTTAATGGTACATGTTAAAATCCTTATCAAATGTATTCTTATTCCCATCAAATTATAGCTACATAAATGTTAGTAGATGATAATACTTATGGTCCCATTTAGAGATATCATGGTCCCATGGAGAAATATTTGCTTGGAATGTATTCTAGGCCCACTGAATCAAGGAAGAGGGTATTGATGATGACGTTAGCAGAGGGATGGAAGCATCAATGGTGACACAAAACCCAGAATGTGTAGTCAGACCGAAAGGGGATAGTTTGAGAATCTTGATCCACAAAGTTAAACAAACACTTTTGATATGACTGGACCAAATGGAAACAAAAGTGATTCATGCACACAACTATAACACCGCATCAGGAAATTTCCTCTCTTGCCTCCCTCTTCGATGCCTTCTTAGTGGGTTAATGAGAAACTAAATATTAAAATAAGTAAGTAGGACATGTTAGATGAATAAAATAAATTGTATCAAATAATGACATGTTTCTTGTGGCTTCATAAACATCACATAGCTCAACACGAAATTAGAGAACCACATTAGGAGTTTGTAGATAACCTAATATCAAGAGGATTCCTATGTCGCATAACCCCTGAAGGGAATCTTGAAAACCACATAACCCCCTTAGATAAAAGCAGCCATGTGACTTGACCATGGCCACACATGTCCCAGGTGATTGAATGATCTAGAAAATGAATCTGGTGAGGTCCTCGAGACAAAAAAAAACCATCAAAATCATTGATCATGAAATTACCAAGGTATAGTTCATGGATGGATCAGAAAACCTTCTACAAAAGATAAAATATTATGACAGATCTTCGATGAGATATACTAATGGTGTTGACTCATGAATAAGGTACATGATCATGGTTGATGGCATGGTCTCATGATAGAGGAACATAAAAAATGAAAAAAAATGAGATCTCCCTTGAGATGGGGTGACTAGTAGAATGTGTTTTCCTCCACCTATAAATAAAGGATATTTTATGTAATACGAATTTTCACCTGGTTGACCAAACATCACATAAGAACCTAGATTGAGACACATCCAATGAGTCAGGTAGGGATTAGTTTTACTCAGAATAGAGTCGTTGTCCCCACAAACATTGGTCTTGAGGGGGGGGGGGATTTTTGACACGTGGAAAAAAAGAATCAGAAAATTAATAAAGGATAAAATACATGACTGCATGTATTATCTTCCCCAAAAAATAAAATGAACCCAGACTCTCAGAGCACATTATCCTCTTAGGGACTTACGATTGCGTGACCATTTCAAGGTCACGGTATGATTCCACATGAAGTGAATAACCTGTGATATATCCTACAGGATTTCCCTTTAATGAAAATTTCTTTTCTTATGAAGGTTCTCCAAATAGCTAATGGCCCTGTGATGTCAACCAAATGAGATCCCCCATGTTTCTTAGTTTGTAAATGGTATGATCTTGAAAAAAATATGAGATTACCTCATGAATAAGGACAAATAATATCCAAATAGAAAGACTCCCAGTGTTCATGATGCTAATGAAAAATGTCATCATTCAATAGAATAAAAATATTTGATGATAAATATGTAATATTTAATTATTCCAAAACCATTGTAGAATAAAACAAAGGAGGTATTGGAGAGTTGGTGAGAGGTTCTCGTGGTCACTGAAGGACATGTGATGCACCCCTGGTGAACCAAAAGTCACCGTGAGTCCATAGAGACTTCCCCGCCTTATCTCGCGAAGCCATTTTGGCTTTTCAGCCTTGCCACACGGAGTTCCTTGGATATTTCTAAGAATCTACGTTCTTCCCGTTTGGTGCACTAAGGTCAAATGAATGGGGTTTTCCATTAAATGATCCCACACCCCCATCTGGACCATATTGGTCACATTGTGAATCACCAAAATATAGATTAATTTTCCATGACAATACTTTTGAAATCTCACATGACCCCCAAAATTATTCATCTGAACTAATGAAGATAAAAGAGGGAGGGGGGATAGTACTCATGGTCAATGAAAAAAAATGATGCACTAATGAATTTGAAAACATGGTCCCATGAGACACCAAGATAAATCAACCCTGTCTCACAGACATCCCAAGAAAAGTCATCATGTATCTCACAAACTCCATTCAACAAGCACCTTGGATCTCCTGAATGCCCATGGGAATGTCCATAAGATAAGTTGTAAAGTCCATTTACACGATTGTATGATCATACAAGTAATTATTTATTGATAATAATCCTATAAATTGATTATTAATGGAAGAGAATCACAACCACTAAAAAACTAGGGATGCACTCAAAATAGCCCACAACAATGACTGGTGAAACTACCTGGTTCTAGAGACATTCACCGAATCTAGTCTAGATCTATTCCAAATATTCAACACAATGTGATAAACAACCCGTATGGTGCGGCCTATAAATTACCCACCAAATCATGAAAGAAAAAGACTAATATGTGAATGAAACACTCAAGTGAAAAATTACCAAGCATCAGAGAAGACTTCTTAGAGGAAAATATTATGTGATCAGATATCTTTCCCTCAAGTAATATACTTGCAACTAGACGGAGCAATCATGATTCATGAATTAGGTACGTTGCATGATCATTCATATATCACATGAAGGGTTTCTCACAATATGTGTGTAGAAAATACTGCATGTTTTATATATGAAACAAGTCTCAAAATAAATTGATACAAACCAAACATAATGAATTTGCAATATAAGGTCTAAAACCAAGATAAAAACATTACGAATTAAACAAAATCCATGCTAACTTCCCCACATGTGCATAGTTTGAGTCATACAAGGACACACAAAAACACTAATATACATCTCATAGATCTCATGAAATTCATTCATCATGCAATTTGGGACACACAAAATCCCATGTACCTATCAACGAAAGTCACACAACCCATCCAAGCAGACTACCTTGGTCATGAGAAGCCACTACCACAAAAATGGGCAAGGCCAGCGCCCCCCCTTTATCAGCGCTAACGAAAAAGCGCTGATAAAGGGGGGCCTTTATTAGCACTCAAAAAAGCGATGATAAAGGGTCGACTTCAAATTTTTGTTAAAAAAATATATTAATATATAAATATATTCATATAGGTATATTGATATAAATATAATATATAATTTTTAAATATATTTTATATAAGTATAAATGTACATTTACACTTAATATACTTAATATATAAGATATTTAGAGAAAATGGATTCTTAAAAAATTAAAAAAATATTTTTAATTAATAATTTGATAATTATTATGGACTAATAGTAATTTAATTACAATTTGAAGAATAATAAATTAGAAAAATTATAAAAAGATCCAAAATATGTTGAAAACGCAACTCAAACTTCAAACGGCCATAACTTTTGATCCGGGTGACCGTTTGAGCTCTACCACATATCAAATCAAAGCCCGCGACGAGCTCTATGTCGTTGTGATCTGGGTGGACCTTGGTCAAGCATTGTTCTAGGCCAAAAGAGGCCAAGAAGGTCTCCAAAACTGAGTTTTTTGTCGGGGTACCCAGATTTTTTAACATTTTGTGGATTTCAGCCTCATTTAAGGGGGTATTATTGGATTTTTTGGTGGGTACTGAATATATTCCAAGTTATTAAATTCATATTGATATTATGTATTTGAAATTTCACCCTTTGTTATAATGCACTTCTATTTATAATTAAATATATAACTATATGTACAATTTTTTTATATATTCATACCTAAAAATTAAAATTTTTAAATAAATAATTAAACATATTTACATATAAAATATATTAGCCTTATCTAAATAATAACTAATATCCATTTTATTTAAAATACCAATATATTAATATTTATATGACTACTATATATTAATATAACTATACATATATTAATATAACTATACATATATTAATATAACTATATGTATATATTAATATAAATATATATATATATATATTAATATAACTATATCTATATATTAATATAACTATATATATTAATATATATATATTACTATACGAATAAATATAAATATATATATATATAAATAAATAGATATATCATGAATTAGAGAACAAATCAATATAGGGTAGTGGCAAAGGCTTTAGGTGCGCAGGGGGGAGGTCTCGAGGTCAAATCCGGGTGGAGGCACGGGTGCGCGCGCAAGGTTGATTTAAAGGGATAGTGCTGATAAAGGGTGTATGCGGTGCGGGAGGGAGCTGGAGGTGCAGGAAAGCATTGATAAAGGGGGGTTCAAGTGTTGTAAAAAGCCCCCCCCCGAGATTGGTAGTATTTTTTTTAATTTTTTATATTATTTATATTTTTTATTTTTGTCATCGCTAAAAAAAGCACTGGTAAAAGGGGTCTTTTATCAGCGCTAAAAAGAAAGCACTGATAAAAGACCCTTTAATCAGCGCTTCGTTTTAGCGCTGATAAAAGACCCCTTTTATCATCGCTTTTTTTTAGCGCTGATAAAAGGGGTCTTTATCAGCGCTTTTTGGAGCGCTGATAAAGGGGACACCCCCCTTTATCTTCACCGGCTTTATCAGCGCTTTTCTAGCACTGATAAAGGCCATTTTTAGTGCTGATAAAAGCCGTATTTGTAGTAGTGAGCCTTCAGGTCCTATTACCCAAGACTTGAGATGTCATTTAGATACATTCCTTGACTCATGTAATGGTGTCTATTCATATCAATCAAGTATCACTGTTTCATCTTGTCATGACACCCATGCTCTCGAAACAACCTCTGGGCAAGCCAGCTGAGACCCGCGACCCCTCCAAACATAGCGGTTAGGTCCTACAATGATCCCTAGGTATGTTAGCCAATTCTTGTGACATCCTTCATAACATGTCTCCCAAAATATTGCAACACCCCCACATATGTCAAAATAGGTCATGCAATGGATTCGAGGATAACCCAACCAGGACATGTGATTTCCCCTGACAAGTCAGCAGGGTCATGCATCACCATCTAGACAAGCTAACCAGGCCACAATGTCATCTTAGGATTTGATATCCCTATCTACCCTCGGTCTGTTATCCCCAAATACAATGTGTACTATGTGTGTAGGCCTCAATATAAATATAACTATGATGACTCTAATTCATGCTATATTTAGGATACATATTCCACCACTCCATGGTCTGAGCTATATATTGATCATCTAGGGTGATCCTAGTATCCAAGCCCTTATTCAGTGCAATGAAATAGATTAATTTCTGACCCTTGTTTCTATTAATTATCATAGCTCACGTGACCTTAGGTTGTTTCACTGATCATGTCATCTGAACTATAAACCACATGGTTAATAGGGAATCCGTAGAGTGTAATCCTTGATAAAAAGGACAACCTCAAGGTATAAGCACCAACTACCAGAATCAAATAGTATATCCCCGATTTGTAGAAAAGACATAGTGTGAAAGCCCCTATTTTAAATGAACTAAGATAACATTGATTCCCAGCATAACCAATATATATTGGACACCTTTATTAGACCCGAGATCTATACCAAACTTTCCAAGTTGTGTCCAAACATAAAATTCCTATATAGACACTTCATGATATTGATCATCTATTTCCCCTTTTTTTCCCACATTGATTACATCTCATGTGGCTTAGGGAGATGAAATGAAAAACTCATTGAAAATCAAGAATATGAAATCACCAGGGAAATCTGAGTATGTAATCCCTGATGAGTGATATGGTACCTTTGGGGCCAGTCCAAGGGGTGTAGTTGAACTATGATGACTCTGATTCCAACCATATGTAGGATACATTGTACATCCCCCTGAGACTGATGATCAAAAATTTGTTGTCTTAGTACCCACACATATGTACTCTCTACATGAGGATAAAATTCATATTATTAAAAAACTACATGGGTTTTGATTCCTATAATTACTAGGATATGTTGGATGCCTTATAATGTATCAATTTCCTCCTCAGAATATTAAACACCTCCTTACATGGAAACATATTCCAAAGAATTTGGTCATACAAATTCAGAACATAAAGAAGTTATTATCTGTAATGGGGATGGATGAAGAACCACAAATTCATTCATATGGATTGAACAATTGGACCGAACTCCCCTGAGTTCATCTATAAGACACCATTTATTTGTTTAATGAGAGAACTATCTAATGGAATCAATTTTAGGGTAACTGGAACAATTTCATCATTAGGAATAGATACATAATCATATCTTATATATATAAGAGAGTCCAAGAGTAGGCAACAGTTCCCCCCAAAAAGGGTGCGATGAGCCCAACCTCCATCCTCTCGGCCAATGTGAGTCCCGAAGAGTCAATGTCCCTGAAAACACAGATGAATTGCAGCTATTGGAAAGTAGTTCAACACCCTTCTATAGATGGGGGAACCATTGAGAGTTTCTAAAAAAAGTGGTAATGATATCCTAAGGAGTGAAACACATTCTACACAAAAAAACCATGATGCAACAACCTATATAAAACCCCATGATTTTTTAAAATATTTTTTCAAATTAATTTTATATTTTTGATATTTCTCATTTACCACATCACTGAAAATTGTTTTTTAAATATAAATTCACTATGTTTTCATTATGTTATATGATAAAAAAATTTATCATGTACTAGAAGAAACATAATGTTTTACATGTTCTAAATGAAACGCTGAGTTTATCATATATTATACCCAATATTGTATTTCTTCGTTGGCATGCAGAACACGCATGACTGAGTGTTACCAAACTATAATATATTATTAAAAATATTAGAATTTAATATAATAATATATAACATAGTCGTTAATTTGGAAGTTATGAATAGGATTAAATAACTTATGAAAATACATGGTTGACTTTATTTGATACAAATTATTTATAAATGAATATAATGAGTAATTGAATATAAAGGGAATGATTTTATAGAAAAATATTTTTATGCTCAAAAAGTTATTTTATAATAATAAAATGAATTAATTACAATTAATTATTTATATTAATTTATTACATATATATATATTATCCAAAATAATATTTTTTATATTCATCCATTATATTAGATAATTATAAGAAGAAGCAGACCCAATTTGAAACATAAAACCCATTATTTTTATTAGGTCACTTTTATTGCCTTTTAAAGGAGAACCTATTTTTATTTCAATTTTCCGAACATTTATAAATATCATATGTACTAATAAACGTTATAATTTAAAACAGAATAGAAAAAATTAGTTTATGGTGAATTTTTGGTATTTTTTACCAAGTTACATATTTTGATAAATAGTGAAAAATATTGAATTTGAACTCAATCCATCATTTTCATATTTTTTTTTTATATTTTTAAGTTATATTTTTTATTTAATTTAAATATTAATTAGATTAAATCCTTATCAAATTATCTAATATAGGCAATTTTAATCAATTTACATTGAAATTTAATATAAAAACATGAAAAACTTTTGAATATCTTTACTTTAAAAACACGCAATGATGTTCTATCTCCGAGATTAAATTTAAATTAATTGATTACACTTCTTATATATAGTATATGAAAAAATGTATTAAACATTTTAAATAAAAATAATTTATAATATTTAAAAATGTTGGCTTATTTTTTAACAATGGTATTACTGAAAGTAAATAAAATTAACTACAATGATTAAGGTAAAATTTTGTTTAATAAGGGACTAAACTATAATCTTAATGGCCAAAAGTACCTAGAAACTTGTTTATGATTTATTAAATTAAGAACATATAAAGAAAAAAGTAGATGTTACCCAAAGTGAAACCATAAAATAGAATTGTTAAAAAAGAGTAATAAAACGTCATGATCAAACCATATATAGTATTAGATATAATAATATGGTAAGTTTATAAATTTATAATAAGATTATCTTTATTATAAATGAGTTCTTTATGACTAAAATGAGAGTTAAGAGGTAATTTCAGCTATCTTTTTATTTTTGTGAGATACATGCCTTATGCACCACTCATTTATTTTGGGTGGTATATATACTTCCCAAGATTTTATTATTTGAGTATTATATTTAAAATAATCGTTTTTTACATTTAAATTTTAGTTTATTTCTTTCATGGTGTTTATGTTTCAAAATTTAACGAATCAGTAATGTATTTTCATCTCAAATTTCTTTTATTGAGATACATTCTAGGTCACTCACCAATATTATTCCAGGAGGTATATATATTACCTTTGAAATGTTATATCAGGAATATAAATCTATTAATTATATTTTGAAATTACTTTAATTTTACCCTTTACATTTTTTTATGATTCAAAGTTACCTAATTGGTAACGATTTATAGCTAAAATATCCCCATTTATCGATATGGTTTATAATTATTCTACCATTGATTAAATCCTATGATACATAACTCAAGAAATTTCATGAGTTTTCTTAACATATATTTATTTATGTTATATCCATGTAATGTTACTATTTTTCACTCTTTATCATATAAGATGATCTTAAAAATGTTTTTAATAATGTACGACTTTACCTCTCTCTTCAGTCATAAATCTACGTTCCGTCAAAATCATTTTTTCTAAATAGATTAAAAACCAATATTATACTATTATCATATGATCATTAAAATAAATTTTTACCCATTTTTTACCTTAAAAAAATGGTTTACAAAAATGAATATTCTGGTCATTTTCTAGTCGCGGCACTTTTCTAATATTTTTGCTTTGAAAAGGAATATTCTACACATATGGATTTATTTATCATCCTGATAATCATTCAATTAAAGATTCCATTATAATGATAAAAAGCAGTTTTTAAATAAATTAATATTTTTTCTTAATATTTTTGGGATTTTATGTTTTAATGTTTTTTTAATAATTATTTTTAATAATTTGTGTGTTTTAAAAAGTTATTTAAATTATTTTAAAAACTTCCTTTATATATTTTCAAAATGTTTGTTTTCAAAAAAATGGATTTCAATGATCTCAAATATTATTATATATTTTTTCAAATTATATTCAAGGAAAACCTTTTTCAAAATACTTTTAATCTTATATTATATGTTTTTAAAGAAATTTTTTTTCAAAATTTTTTCACGATTCTTTTATAAGTTTTAAAGGAAAAATGTTTTCAAAACGTTCATAAGATATCGATATATGTTTTCAAATAAAAGTGTTTTCAAATTTTTTAATGTTTTATTTATAAATTTTCATGTCTATTTTCATGAAAATTGTTCTCAATAGGATTTACATTTTAAACATCCCTTTTCATAGAATAAATGATATCTAACTAAAGAAATATTTTCAATACATCCTTCTATGTTATTTTCTTTCTATGATAACATCTATGGATGTCACTCATTACTTTATAGGAATTGATCCAAAGGATCAATTCATATAATATCATGAGATTTTATGGAATTATTCTAATGATACTCATATCTTTTAAATTGGATTTATTCCATTGAAACTTGTTTTTTTAAGGTTTATAATTTTTATGAAATGATTATGAAAATTGATTCTTTTTTCCATTGTTTTCGTAATGATTACATGTTTGTGAAACCCATTTAATGTTACAGGTTATGATATTATTTTTTATGATATTATGTCACATGTTTGTATGATTTCATTATTAAATTAGTGGTATGTAGATCTCTATTCAATTTATTGGGAAAATATTTATATCTAATGAGTTATTATGGAAATTGAGATGTTGGTCTTGATCCATTAGGGGAAGATGGGGAAACGCAACCCATAATAATGATAGGATTGTGACTGGGATGGTGGTGCGTCCAACCAAGAATGTGAAGTTCCCATGAATTGTTTCGATAAGTTCCAGTAATATGTCTTCACGTACAAGGAATGATATAACATGTTTATGTATGAACCAATTCGATTTATTATTCCAATGATCTGATTTCATGGTGTAAGTGTTTTATTTCATTATGATTCATGTCTTATGATCTACCAATATTTATTTATTGATTCATGTTTTTTATCCTAGGATATGAAGGGTGTGATATTCTAATGTAATTTTCACATTGTTATACCTCTGTACTTATGTTTAAACTTATATGTCTCCCTATTTACCATTATTGAGCATATGAGGTCACCTTTTTAAATTTTTTTACTTTCCTAGGTTATGAAGATATGTATTATGTTTCATGTAACTATAAAGGTTTCAAGTCAATAATAACATAGTCGGAGATAATATATCTCATTTATGCACGAGTGAAAATGTTTGAATGTTTCCAACAGCACAAAACTAATGTCAACTTTAGGATTCTATTTATGTATTGTTTTATGTATCACTCAAAAGTATTGTAATGTTTATGTAGATTAATTATAGGTCATTATATTTGGTATTATATTTACAATTTATTCAAACATTGGAAACCAGGATGAGATAACATTAGTGAGATCCAAATGTATATTTCGATTGACTTTTATAGGGATGTCTATAAAAATATGTATAAATATGAGTTAACATTTAGGAAGTTTTCCTAGAATTTTGGTAAAGGATATACTAATGAGTTTCCTATAAATACATACTTTAATGGATACTACCTGTAGATGTGGTTATGGAATCTATATACCATGGATTAATAACTCTGATAAGGTGTGTCAGGCATGACTCATCATAACATGGAACATGAAAGCAACACTTACTGCACACTAGTTTTGTCACTCCTAATTGAAATTATTTGAAACTCCACCAAATATTCACAAAATATCATGAAATTTGTGAATTATATTTTGATAGAAATAACCTAGGATAAACCTGGGGTGTCATAGTTAAAGAAAGGTGTCATTATATAGACATTATATAAGTTGTTCTCATGATTATGTGATTCATCAGTATAATAATCATTTCCAACTCTATTGTTATTGGTATTAGTAAATAGTGGGAACTAGAATAATCCGGATTAACATTGAGTATGATGGGAAATTTTTTTATGAGTAGTAAAATGGAATGATAGTTGGAGTGAAAGATTTTGTCATTATTCCAAATCTGTTTTCATGTAACATGATCAACAACATGCAGCATAAACAACTCTTAGAGCCACGGAGGAAGAAAAGAAATATTTTTTTAAGAGTTATTGTAATAGAGGCCATGAAATGAAGAATATTCAGTCTTCGTTCTAAAGGAATGTCTAAATAATCACCTAAGTTAATGTTTATTGGGAAAAATAATGTGTTTTGATAGTGGAAATGAAGGAAAAATGAATCTAAATAAAGTAGAAAGTTGAAGTGTTTTTTTAATAAAAAGGATGGGAATAGTGGCCTCCCTAAGACATAATCAAATTCCAAAGGCAATAAATGTTGAATGAATGGTCATTATGTGATTCTCGAAGGGGAAGGATCCTGATTAGAATTAGTGAGGTGTTAAAAATAATTGTTAGATTGATGATGATTATAAGACTACAAATGAAATGTCAAAGGGAAGAAGTATTACATAATAGGGTCAGGTTTCCTTCTTATGTCTTATAGATTAAGCGGAATAATAAATGTTTTCATATATTTGGATTCAAAAAATATATTATATGTATGATGAAGTATACACGAATTGTTTATTTTATGTTTTTTTCTAAGGATTTAAATTATTATGTTAAATGTTTATGATGGATTGGAAAAGGGATTTAATGACAAGGTGATATTTTTTCTAAGGGAAGATAGCCCTTAATATGTTCTTAATGTTAAGATAAATTTATTTGGATAATTATATAATTGAATAAATAAATTAGATAGTATTAATTACCTTGGAACTAATTAAGGAGTTTTTGACAAGTAGTTCATGCTATCGTTAATGAGTTTTACAACATTTTTTGTATGTAAGGAATAAATCTAACATACATTTGATTTAGTAAACATAAAATTTTTCAAAAATTATTTATGGAAATTCCAGACATTACCATGTTTAAAGGGAATACATGTTTGTGGTATTCACATGTTTTGAAGGTGAGAACTAGAAGCTAATTTTTGATATATGGGAGATCAATGTTAATCTAATTATATGAAATTATTTCTACTATTTATTATTTTAATATTTCAAAGGGGTTATAAGGTTTAACATTCATGAAAATATTATGTTCAAATTTTAAGGATGTATTTATGTATTGATATTATATTTAAAATCTTGGTTAAAAATATATTTAGTGATTAAGAATATTTCTAGGATATCTATAATAATTTGGAAATTATTTTAGTGTGTTAGTACATCTTGTATGTTGGGTGACACCAAATCATGTCTAGCAAGGCTGTGGGTCCTTGACCCATGATTGAAGGACGATAAGAGTTTCACATCTACCACTAGCCTACACAATGTCCAAGTTAATACCTTATTATAATTTTTGATTAAAAATTAATGACAACCCAATAGGGTTACATTTTATGATTATGTATTAATTTATTACCAATTGTAATTTTTATGAATTTATAGATACAAATAGTTATACTTTTCTTTCTTTTATGGACTTTACGATCTACTAAAATTGTATTTTAGTACTCATGGAATCTATGTTAATTCCGAGACATCCATTTATTGAAATAATGGTGAAATTATATATTTATAAAAGAACAACTAAATAATAAAATTGTGATAATATAAATATATCTAGTATATTTTATTATAATATAGATCTATATAAGAATTACTCAACATTATAAAAATGATCATTTTTTTCCTAATAACATAATTTTTGTTTAACTGATGGCCTTTTAAATCATCACATATTTTAGTAATCAAGTCCCTCATATTTTAATTGATAATTCACTAGTTTGTTATTTATGACATAAATCACTACCTACGAATCTTTATATTGTCCCCCCCAAGTTTATATTTTCTCTTTCCATGCATGGTCTCCTATGTGGAAACCTAGTAATATGTTATTTTGTGTAATTTTTATGTTTAAAACATTCCATTTTTAAAGGATGTTTTGGGATTCAGCTTTATGATGTGTGTTTGAATGAAAGGAAAACTCAATTATTAAACCATTAATAACACAAATTAATTTTTAGTGAGAAATGATATTTAAGGGGGTTATAATTTAACACTTGAGATATTATAATTTTTTTCAGTATAATTTTACCTTTTTTATATTTCTCATTTCACAAAAAAAAATGAATATAGTTTTTTAAAATATAGCAGTATATTTGTCTTGCATTATACGCAACACCATGTTATTGGGCAGTACTCACAACATAAAGTTTAATGTGATCCACATGAAACACCCTGGATAATATATATTACATTCTATATTGACTTTCCTTGATGGCTTATGTAACATGAATGACCAATTCTTACGAAATTATAATATAATATTAAAAATATTATTATTTAATATAAAATCATATAACCTATCCATTAATTACATGGTTATGAATAGTGTTTTCTAAAATATGAAAATATAAGGTTGAATTCATTAGTTAAATTGAAATAGAAATTAATAGAAGAAGCAGTTGAATATAAAGGGAATAATTTTATAAAAAACTAATTTTATTCTCAAAAAGATATTTTAACCTAATAAAATAAACAAATTAAAATTAGTGATTAATATTAGGGTAATATATATTATATATATAATAAAATAATTTTTATATTCATCTAATAGATGTTATATAAATAAGATAGGAAAAAACCCAATTTCACACATAAAAACCTATATTTTTATTAAGGCACATTAACCACATTTTAATGAAAAACCTCATCTAAATCCAATTTTTGAGCTGTTATAAAGATTATATGTCAATATAAACTTAATTTTAAAAATAGGAACAAATAAATTTGATCAGGGTGAATATTTGGAATTTTTCTATGATGTTTTTGTTTTGAAAAACAATAAAAAATAGTTAAATTTAATTCAAAACTTATTTTTCATCTAATTTATTTTTATGAATAAATTATATTGTTAATTTCTTTTAAATTTTAATAAGATAATTTTTTTATCATATAATCATATTTAGGTCATCTTAATAAATTTCACTTTGAATTTGAAAAAAAACATATAAAACATTTGAATGTTTTTATTTAAAAACCTACATTATCCCTTCTTTTATAAGATTAATTTTAAATCGATTTCTGCCACTTCTATGATTGTAATTTATATAAATTGGTTCCATATTTGGAATCAGAATAACTTATAATATTTAATTATTCCATGATCTTTTGACGAAAAATATAAGTGATTGTAATTAAAATTAATTACAATTATTAATGTAACAATATGTTTAATAAGGGAGTAAACATTAATGAAAGGGCCCAAATGACCTAGAAACTTGTACGAGAGAAATGTTTTTTGATCCCATGATTTATTAAGGTATATTTTTGTTTATGATTAATTTTAAATCTATTACATTTGTGAAAATTAAAGATTCCCATGTTTAGGAAGGGCCTTGGGGGTATTCTATGGGTCTGAGACATGAATGAAAGGAATGAATTGGGTAAGCCTATGCAAGGAGCATAGTGAGTGCATAGTTGGAACACAATTATGTAAACTAAGTAGCCTCTATAGAAAGGCCTGGAAATTTTTGATAGTGGAATATCACCTTGTTGGTGTTTGGTTTCCAAGCTATGTGGGGTTCCCTAGGAAACTGTGTGACCCAACCATCATTAGATAATGTCTTGTGTATGGTTTATGCATGGTGGGAAAAAATGTGTGCGTCATTTATATTTGGAAAATTTTCAAAATTTAAATTCATGTATTTTTAAGCTCTACCCAATTTTCACCTTCTTCCTCCACCCCTTTCCATTGTGATAAACCAGGAACTCCAAGAGCTTCCATGGATCAATCTCCCTCATTTTTGGGCTGTATAGAGAAAAGATAGTTTTAAAGCGAAGATCTTCATGATTCTAATACCTCTTTAACCTCTCTTTTCGGGATTATGGTTATTATCTTGGGTTTTATTCTTCCGAATCCCTAAAACCCTCTATCATATGTGGATTTTAGGTTAAGGATTCAAGGGATATTTTGATCTAGATCTATGTCCATGATGAGTAGTGCGTTTATAACTAGATTTGAGGTACATAGTCTAAACGTTATAACCCATAGTATTTTTAAACATGTGTGAATGTGTATTGATATATTTCTTCCCTATTGTTATGACTTTGTCACTTCTTGTAATATTCTTTATAATTGTTGGATAATTAATGATTAATTACCCTCATCATCCCAATGGGATTCATTGAGGATGATTATAATGATTTAGGGCCCCACTCAGGGAGTGCTCAGACATTCATGAACCCAGAAATTGGTACGCTAAAGTGTAGACTTGAGGTGAGATAATGTAGATTCCATATTGGACATGTTGAATATGTTTGGTTGAGTTGAAAATAGAATGTTGATAGTTATTCATAGTTTTTGGGAATGGAATAAGGGGTTGTTTGTCATGGGTTAAAAAATACACAAATTGGATTATTGTGATTTTGTCGAATGGCTTAATAATTATGATGAAATTCCTAAAATGATTAATACAAATAAAATGATGTCCATTTAGAATTGAAAATGGTTTGTGAATTTAGGAACATGTAAATGTGTTTCCACAAGGTAATGGATGAAAATGTATAAGTGTCTAATAGATGGGAATTTTAGATTATACCTAATATGTTGAATGTAATAAAGTGGTTGTGCTATATGATATAAGAATTATACCTGAAATGAATAAGTGTGTAAATTCATTTGAAATGATAAATAGGATAGATGGGCTAATGCATAGTAATTGATGAATATTTTTTAACGTATGGGAATTGTTGAATATACACAATAGGTGAAGGCATGATAATGAGAATTGGGATAAATGGATATCTAATGTAAATAGAAAATGTGTTAATGGGTTATGGAATAATATAAATTCCCATATTTAAGGTTATGGAATATTATTATAGTTTTTATTGGTTATGTCTGGTTGTGATGTTGTATTTGAGTGATATTGGATGTATATAATCATGTGAACACGGATTGGTAGTGTGGGGTCTTTACATGAGGTTATTCACCCATGGGTTGAGTTAGACTGAGTCTATAAACTCCACCACAAACTATATGGCCTATAGAAGGGGATGGAGGATCTATTTCCCTAATGGTTTCATTCCACATAGATTGGGGCTTCTAGTTGAGAATAATGTATTAGTGTGAGGTATTTACCCCTATTGAGATATGGAATTGACTTGTTCCCTTATGCATAGTGATTGATTACCATATACCCATGTGTAGATGATGTATATGCTTAACCCATGGAACACATGATGAAAATGGATTATGTAAATCTGATGATAAAAAATATTGAAATGGTAATAATGATCAAAAGGGTTAAGGTAAATATTGTTAACATGGTACCCATGTTTTACTTTGTTTACTTTTCATTTATTTACTACTATCATTCACTATATATTTATACTATATATTTTGTAGACACTGTTGGTGGTGGCCTACATAGTTGTACTGAAACCCTGCTCAGGCCAACATCAGGTACCTGGGCGGACATCATTATTGTGTGTCTCAATAATGGAAAAGGCCCCACTGTAGGAATTTTAGCCAGTCCTAGGATGTGCATGGATTAGGTTTCATTCATGGAGGCAAGACCATTTTGTGGATTCTACTATTCCTTTTATTTTGGTTTTGCTTTACTTCTAGCACTGTTATAATGACATGACCTAGTTATTATGTTTTTTGTACCCAATTTGGTTAGACTCTTGGTAATTCAGGTTTAATTCATCTATTTCATATTTTCACATCTATTTATACTATTATATGCTTTTTCATACTCTAGTAAAGTGGTTATAGTCTCTCCATGTGGCTTATTAGACCCTAAACTCTAACCGGGAACCTCTTGCATATGGGGTGGTGCGCTTGAGGTCATGTGATATGATGAATCTAATTTTCCCAATTTTATTTTTTAAAAATTCTTCAAGAAAGTTTCAATCCCAAGCCCTGAGATGGTGTGTGATTCTGAGGACCATGGTTCCCAAAATGTCTTTTTGTAAAATTTTAATTTTATAATAGCACATTCTCATAGCTTTTATGAAAAAGTGAAATAACACATAAAAATGTTCCCAAATCCGAAATCCAAGGGACCCTTTAACATCATAGTAGTGGGTTTTCCCTAGGAAAGACATAACATTGGTTGGTGTGGGTTATCTATAGAAAATTTCACCAGGTTCATACCCATAAATAAAATAATTAAATAAAAATTATTCTATTTCCAAATTTTATTAACTCATAAACGGTAACTCAGATTGGAAATATGAGAGCACAGTTGAGTTTGTATAGGGTTGTTATCCTTAGATGTGGCTGAATGTCGACCAATGCGAGTTGAGAGTGAAAGTAATAATTTTTATGTAAATGTCTTTAAGATATCTAATAAAAATATTTTTTTTTATGTTACATCTTGATACATCTTCAATTTTCCTTTTTAATAATAGATGCTACAAGAATTCATGGTTATCGTCGTATCCTTTGAATTACCTTGAGGTATGGAGTGGGAATCTATCTCCCAACAACCAACATCAGTGAATCAAGGACCGATGATCAAAAATACCTCCATTCTATGGCATTGAGTGATCTAAATCTAGGTAGGTTGTTGATATCTTTGTGATTTTCCCCTTATTAGAATAAAATGAAAAACATGGGACAAACCATGAACCAATTGTTCCATAGTATGATCATTCTTAAGGAAAAGATAATTATTGTGTGATTAAAGAGAATAGATCTTGGTGATTATTTTTTTGTTAGTTTATTCATGATCCCACTAACATTAACAGATCAATGCTAAATAAAAAATCCCAAGATCTGTTCGTTGGGTTTTTGTGTTTCTAATTGCACCCCTAAAACTGTCACATTCTCCGTGCATTCTTCTTCTTTTGAATCCCTACACGAATTATCGATTATTGCACCCACAATCTATGGTGTAATTATTTGAGAACCAAGGTTGGTATCTATGATGAAATTGTAGAGGTATGACGAGAGCGCAGAAGTAAGGAGGTAGCTTATGGTGAATAGGCCTAAAAATGGTGGGTCACCGGTAGGGTGGCTCGCAGTGTGGATATAATTTGGCCTGGTTCAAGATCATATTCTGAAGGGGCGCACAACCGCGGTCCAGTGGGGCCACATTAGAGGAGGAGCCTATGGTTTTTCAAGATGTGTTCGGCTGACAGGTGCCACAACAGGAGGCCGCAGCGGGAGATGCGGCGGGACGTGGATATGAGGCTATGTCTATGGGATCACACATAAGTGTGGAATCCAATAGAAGTTAATGGGATTCATAAATAGGGGTGTCTTCTTGAGGTTGGGAACCGCATGGATCTCATGGTGGTGGATGCTATGGGGATGGGGGCTGGGACACGGTGTCGTCTCTGATGAACACAAAAACCACATTGACTGGAAGCGGCCACCAAAGAGATGTGCTGAAGGAGTCATACTACATGGTTCGGGCCATCCTAAAGAATCATTCCATAATTTAGTCTCCCCTTGGGCTGGCCCCAAGCAACCGCGTCAGGTAGACGGACCGGGCTGGGTATGACCTCAACCAGACCAGACACTTTTTACTAAATTGGTCATATCATTCAAACCATGTGTTCGTTTGACGAGACACATCTAGCATTGGGTCCCTTGTGATGACAATGTTATTTTTACATACTTAATGTGTGTTTCTTTCGATGTTGGTTGATGACCTAATGGATCGAGCAGTAGGTGCTCCCGAAACGACTTTTCTTTAAGTAGAATCGTATAGCTGGTTCTGACAGTGTGATCTGTGAGTATGTGATCATGGTAACAATGTGGATTTGTGGAATTATTGACCCTTCTATTCTACATACACCATCGATTCCCCTTGTTTCATCGATGCTTCTTGTACCATCGATGCTCCATGCACCATAGAGGATTTGTGCGACATCGACACTCTATTATTGATCATTATATTGGATGCCATCACCACTATAGGATCCATAAAAACTCCATGCACCACTGATGATCATTGTGCCACCGAAGCTCTGTGTTCCATGCTCCATCAATCCTCTATGTTCCATCAATGCTTTGTGCGTCACTGGAACTTCTGCTGGCATAGAAATTAAGAGGTCTATGGGCTCAAACTATAAATCCTTCTCTTCATGATTTAGACAAATACTTGATTGATCTGACCATATTGACTATACATCATGTGTTTTCTTTTTGGCATACTTCATGTGCTTATTTTTCTGTGTACTTCATTTGGATCCTCTTTGGTGTACCCTGTGTATTTCATAGTGTCATACCATTGTGGTTTCAAGGACCATACAGAGTATTATTTTACTCATCCCTTCACGGGCTATGACTATACATGTTGTGTCTTGTGTTGAAGATCAATGCTTTGACAGAGACCATAGTGGACTGGGACTAGCTGGTGCTTAGAGAGAGGCCCAAAATCAATTTCTGTATTTACCCTTCATGTAGGGTTTTATGCAGATGAGATTCAAGAGCTTATAATTTGACTTTTTGATTTGGATTTTATTTTGGCCCCATTTACTTTTTATTGGTTGCACTGTCATAATCTATTGTTGGTATCCTAGTGGTATGCAATCATATTTACATAGTGTTTTTATTTCATCAATTTTGGTCTTGGAGATGGGTTCATGTGTACAGGTACATAAGAAAGACCTCCCATTTGTAGGATATTTCTTCTCGGTGCTAGTCTCCAACCCCTAGCCTATGGGAGACATGAATGTGGTAGACAAAACATGTGCCCTAGGGGAGACTATGGAACACTTTGGTATCATAGTAGGTCAGTTATACATAAATAACCAAGATTCTATTAGATTGGTTTGTAGGATAATTGTTATGTAATTCCACTATGGATTTCCTTGTAGGGACTCCAGTGTTGGTGTGGCGACCAACGTATCTATACACCCTGACTCTGAATTATAATTTATTGATTGGTACATGAAAAAATTTATTGTGGAGAAAAAAATAAATGGTATCTACATCATATAGGATTGAGTGTGTTCTCATTTCCTTCATGAGTCAATGTCAGCTCACCAGGTATAGTCTATTAACTACGGTACGTCATGATCTATTTCAGAATGCCTTCATGTAGATAGCCAGCCAGGTTTCCAACGCATCATCACAAGGATGATCCTCCAAGTGACGAGGCATCAGTACATAGACTAGTGCCATAGATAGAACTCCCAGGTGGTAAACTAGGGATACCACCACTTGGAGAGAAGCAGTTACAACCAGTGATACTTGTATATGATGACCCCCAGATTTGTGTCTTACCTAAGTTCTAGAGGAAGCGACCTCATAGATTTAGGGGTGAGTCAGAGCCCTAGGCAGCTAACAATTAGTTGGATGTAGTTACATGTGTCTTCTACCTAGTGAGGATGCCTATCATCCATATGGTAGTCCAATTTTTGAGTCGAATACATGGACCTGCATGGAGATGGTGGACCATAGTGATTGATACACATGAGGAGATGGTCTTAACTTGGACATACTTTAGGCATCACTTCTGGGTGTATTTCTTCCCAAAGATGGTATGATTCATGCATATAGAGGATTTACTGCATCTATAGTCAGGAAACAAGATAATAGTGGAGTAATCGATGATATTTATGAATCATTCTTTCTACTCCATGGATATAGTGTGAGACCCTTTCTTAAGGACCTAGACCTTCGAGTAGGGGATATGCCGAGAGGTTAGGGAATCACTGATATCCCTTCATCATTCCAACATATGATGGGGTACTGGAGTGAGATCTGCTAGTAGAGTGATTTCAGGAGGATCCGAAACTGGGAATAAAAGATATCATGTGGAATTAGGTAGTCGAATCTATGAAATTAGGTATCCAATAGTTGATGCTGGGATCAAAGAAGATCCGAAAGATTAGTGTATGACCATAGAAAATTGGGTATGTTGTTCAAGGATCCCAGGATAGATAAATTCATATGAAGGAAATGTTTTGTTAATCATGCTATGGTTAGGGACATCTAACTCATGATGTCCTAACTCTCCATACGAACAATCATAAAATGGCCTAAGGATCATCTAGTTAGAGGCTAAGGGAGGATCAAGGTGGTCCCCTAGGCAGTGGATGTGATAGAGGAGTTGGATGAGTAGCCGTAGGATGGTGTCTATTCGAGGTACCACCACCACCACCACCAAATTGTCCAAAACGGGATTAGGGAGTTGGTGGTCAACAATGAGGCCAAATCTAGCAAGGGAGGCTTATGAATCCTATTCTCGAGAGATATTTTGAGGTACAATCTATGTATTTTCTACCCTATCTATAGTTTTGATATTCATATGTGCTAGTCATTCTTTTCACGTCCTGACCTTTGTTCAAGAAATAGAGATTCCAGTGGAATTGTTGACTTAATCCCTATTCTTAGACACTTATACGGGGGATAATTTGATGATCACACACTAGTTCTAACCGTTCTCCCACACTATTGGGGGAAAGAGTGTTTTGGGGATTTCTTCGTGGCAGTGTCGAGGCCTTAAAATGTCATCCTTATAATAGACTTATTATCCACAACACATTCCATGATTGAATGTATTGGGCACATAGTGTGGTTTGTCTGTGGAGAGGGAACCATGTTTTTATTTTAGGTGAAATGGAAATCCACGAAGTGCAAGATAGACATGTGTGTAGGAGGGTGAAGCCGATCACACAGTAGTTGGATATCATGACCCTTGGTGTAGTAGATGACATGAGTACTCATATTCCGGAAGTTGTGGAAGAGTACATGGTCGTATTTTCGGATTATGTTCTAGTATTAACTCCTCTTACAGAGGTGTATTTCTACATTGATCTTTCCCAACAGATGAAACCAATATCTACACCTTCATATCAGATGGCTCATGCGGAGCTTCATGAATTAAGGGAACATCTGGAGTACTTATAGAGGAAGGGATTTGTATGACCCAGGGTTTCACCCTAGACATCCCAAATTTTGTTTTCCAAGAAGATATATAGTAGTTTGAGGTTATGTGAGGATTTTCGGTACCTAAATCAGGTGACCATGAAGAATAAGTCTCAACTATAGAGTATTGACGACCTCTTTGATCATTTTAAGGGAGTGAGGTAGTTCTCGAAGATAAATATCAGATCTAGCTATCACCATCATCATGTATGATGCAAGGATGAACTGAAGATAGCCTTTAGATATTGGAATGGACACTATGAGTATATAGTGATGCCATTTGGTGTGATGAATTACCCGATAGTGGTGATGGGACTCATGAACAGAATCTTCTAGCTGAACATATACCATTTTGTCGTGGTCATCATTGATGACATCTGGGTGTACTCATTGTTTGAGGAGGAGCACGCGATACACATGAGTTTGGTCATGGAAATACTCCAAGAGACTATATTTACGGGATACTCTAAAATTTTTAGCTATTGATTCCATAGGTCCAATTTTTGGGGCAGTCATTTCAGAGGCTGAAGATGTAGTAGATCTGATGATGATTGATGTGGTTATTTCATGGGAGCCAGCCTTGAGTGTTACAGATATGAGTAGTTTCATAGGTTTGGAGGGGTACTATCAGAGGTTTATACTATACATTAATAGGGAGCATCATTCATGATTTCTTTAAAAAATAAGGGGTAGCATTTCATGTGGACAGAGAAGTTCCAGGAATTCGTTTAGGAGTTAAGGTATAGATTGATGAGATCCCTAATCCTGAGATTATCAGAGGAGGGTGTTGACTACATGTTTTTATATGATTCATTAGGGAATATGATTGGGTTTCTCCCAATGCATGGGAAAGCATATATTTCTTATGTTTCACACCCTTTGAAGCGGCATGAGTTTAACTACGCAGACTATCATATTAAGCTAGTTGCGATAGTCTTTAATTTTAGGATGTGGTGACACTAACTTATGGGTGAACAATTTACCATCTACTCAAACCATAATAGTCTCATGTATATATTCTTTTATAAGGATCTAAACTTGAGATAAAGACAGTTTCTAGAGTTCCTCAAAGGAAATGACTTTGAAATTTTCTATACTCATGGGAAGGGTAACGTCTTGGAAGATGATCTCAGCAAGAGATCCAGCTTGCAGATTCTATGTGATGTTTCAGAGTAGTTGTCTACATTATAGATATCCTATATACACAGATATGGTGTAGCTTATCTCCTATTTATGGTAGCTACTCCTCCAATCTTACTATATGTTTGGGAGGCAGAACGCAGAGATACTGACTGTGCGACTTTACATGCCCAAATGTCCATAAGGCATGCCTCTGATGAATATGAGAAAGGGAGGGAGCACTCTTTTCTATTCAAAGGACACATTATATTACCAGAGATGTTGTAGGATGAGGTCTTGAGAGAATTACATACTTCTACATTGGTGGTACATCTATTAGTGGAAAAGATGTATCAGGACCTCTGATGTCTTGTCTGGTGGCCTAGGATAAAGAAGGAAGTGAAAGCGTTTGTTTCTAGATACCTCACATTCCAGCATGTGAAGGTTGTGCAATGGGTTCCCGTGGGCTTCAACCAACCACTTGAGGTGCCATAGTGGATGTGGGATGAGATATTGATAGGATTAATGATGGGTTTACCATGATAGTATAAGGGACATGATACCATCTGGGTGATCATTGGTTGACTCACAAAGTCATCCCACTTATTACCGACCCATGAGAAGATATCAGTAGAGAGAATGTGAAACCATTATCTACATGGGATTGTTTGGCATCATAGAGTTCCATCAATGATCATCTAAAATCATGATGCTTGTTTCACATCCCAGATGTGGAAGGAAAATCAGGAGGTATTTGTGACCCAATTTCACATGAACTTGACATTTAATACATAACAAATTGTCATATAGAGAGGACCATTTAGGATCTAGAGGGCATTCAATGTGATTTAATCCTAGAACTTTTCCAATAGTTGGGAGGACTTCCAACCTCCAGTGGAGTTTTCATATAACAACATCTACCACTCCACCATTGGAATGGAATCGTTTGAGACCTTTTACGGGAAACCATGTAGATCACCACTATGATGGACATATATAGGCGAGTCAATACTAATGGGTATAAAGTTGGTACAGGCTACCATCAAGAAGGTATAGATTATTTAGGAGCTAATGAATACTATATAGTGCCTGTAGAATACATAAAAGGATAGGAGGTGAAGGCCTAAAGATTTCTAGGAGGGAAACTATGTGCTCCTTCGGGTCTCACCTTGTCACGACCCATCCTCGGGGCCCATGCCGTGACAACCCCAATCTCGCCTTCTATATGCCAGGGGCTGGCGACTAGCACCAAGGCGTAAATCCCGGAAAAAGGGAAGGCATTGCCTTTGTACGTAAACCCCAAACACCACAGAGAAAGCATGAAAAAGTAAAGACTAAGAAAAAACTGGTACAACATTAAGTGCGGAAAATTAAGTGGGCTAGTATACAAACCCAAACTGATATTAAAGTACAACTAGAGAGGGAAAACAACAACTGAAAGGTAAAGCTGCAACGTCAAGTTGTCCACTAGAAATCCCAGCTGATGGGTGGGTACAGATAGCCTCCACTACTCCTCGTGTCCAGCCGACCACTCCGTGTATGTCGCACCCAGTGGTCCACCTCCAGGTACCGTCCTGCTCCGCGGGCCTCAACCACGATCAACGTTGTCCGTCGTCTTCAACCAACACAACGTAGTGCGGGCATAGCCCATGTAGGGGTGAGTATAATCTATTCATTAGGGACCCCGAGACCCCCGAAGGTCTCCAAGAATCCACAATGGATAATCCACAAAGGAAAGATATAATCACGAAGTAACATCCGACACTGCTTAGGTATATTCCCATACATATACCCAAGTCATCAATTCTCGTTCGGCTCCAACATCCAATCCCAAGTACAACCCAGTCCACACAGGAAAGCAAAACGTAAATCCACACAGGATAGCACAACACAATCCACAAAAGAATTTAAAACATGATTCAGCTCACACATGTATACTTCTTCATATGACAATAAAGATGACCAGGTATTGCCACTGATTCATCTAAGCCATCGGACCCACAATGGATCGATAGGTACTAACCCCCTCAATGACCCACAAAGGATCTGACCCGAAAAAGATCGATAGAGAACTAACCCCAGCAATAACCCACAAAGGATCTGACCCACAAAGGATCGATAGGTATCTAACCCCCGCAATGACCCACAAAGGATCTGACCCAAAAAGGATCGATAGGTAACTAACCCCCACAAAGACCCACACAGGATCAGACGCACACATGATCTGTAGGCGCTGGCCCACACAGGACCACTGAGCGCTAACACACACAGGATCAGACCCACACAGGATCGGTAGAACTGACCCACAAAGGATCGCTGAGTGCTGTAGTCGTCACCGTCGAATCCACTGAGGAACTCTGTACAGTCGTCATCGTCACAGTAGCAGTCGCAACAAGCTCTAGGGTTCCCGCACATAGAAAGCTCATTCGGGAGGGTCCGCTCCACAAGCCGTGAGGCTAATACATCAACTGAAAAATAGTCTATAGTTGATGTATCCAAAAGTTCCATATCGTCAACAGAAACTGAACATCGCAGATGGCGCGTAAATCGGACGCCTGGTCTGAGAGTTATTGGATTTTTCGTCTCATGGGCATAGTTGGTTTTTAAGGCAAAACCAACCCGACCGTACTCCACCTGCGTCCAAACCTCGGGCAGAGTAAGTCAAAATATCCTTCTTACTTAGAGTAATCCACCAAAGTCAACGAAACTTCAATCAGACGTCCAGAGCTCAAGATATGAGTGTTTCTGCTCCGAGGGCCCGATTGGTTTCGTGTACGAACCAACCCGGCCAATCCCAAAGTATTCCGAAACCTTGAGTGTGATATACTGAAACGACCGTCTTGATCAAAGGATCACATTTCCGCTGACGACGCATCGTTCAGAGGCCCGTAGCTCATGTTATGAGCAAAAGACCGAAATGGTCCGAAGAAGGGGGGTCTGGGCCCGGACCGACGCGGACCAACCCCCCGGGTCGACCCGACCCGGGTCCGGGTCTGACCCGGTTGGGCGCGGCCCGGCCCGGTGGGTCGGCTCGGCAGAGCGGTCGAGCGAGCGAAACCGCGGGCGGGGGCGCGCTGCCCCAGCGTGAAGGATCCGCGGCCCCGGTTGGGGCCGCCTCTCGCCAACGGACGCGGCAGCCGGCCGCGTCCCTGCCTTCTATTCCGCGCGGCAGCTACGTCCGGCGGCGCGCCGGGGCACCGCCGCCTCCAGCCGCCGGTGGAGTCCGTGGGCCACCAGAGTTTCTCCCATGGTCCAATTTCATTTCTTTCTGCGCCGTAGCTCATCCTGTGTCCCGTTCTTCACTGCGGAATCAACAAATCGTCTCTACAGCCCGTTTTGTCATCGTCCGCCATTCCACACACCAAGAACAAAAGGGAGGTGGGTTCGGACTTGTTCGTTGGTCTGCACCCACCGCGTTAGCGGTTTGAAACAACCCCATAATTCCCAGCGATTGATAAACCTCGACCCGCAATAATAATCCGCGGACCAACTTGTTAATTGGTTAGTCCGCGTTCTTGCCTTGGAGGAAAAAAAACATGGGTATTATCATTTTCAAAATGACCCCTACCTCAACGTTGTCTTCAGACGCGAGTTCGTCGCGGAATTGACAGTCGTGGAAGAAAAGGATCATCGCGTCGTGGAAGGGCGTCACTGTCGCGCGGTACTCGGCGTCGCGTAGACAAACTCCGAGGATCAAGAACATACAGATTTAATCATAACAATTAAATCCATGTTGATGTTATAATCCACAAAGAATTAAAAGGTCCGCAATCCCCTACCTCAAGATGTTGATCGAAGATTGTCGCGGGGATGGAACGTCACATAAGAAGCGTCGGCGTTGCATCACGTCGATCTCCGGGTCTCTGGAGTTCTTTGTTGCCCTTCATCGAAGGATAGCGTTCTTCGCATTCTTCGCGTTCTTCACATTCATCACAAAGGAGGATGAAGGACTTAATGTTTCTGTCAAATCCTCTCAACGAACAATCCTCAAGAAGACATGTGTTGGTCTTATTTCATTACATGCCAACAAATGAAAAATAAAGATAAGTAATGAACAAATTAATTCATAGAATTAATTTCAAAGAATTAACTGCCCAATTAATAGCAACGTTTAAGAGTTTTAGATAACTCCCTAGTTGACTTTCATTAATGAGGAGTTTTCGCAGGTGCGTTACTTAGATGAAAAGAAACGGTGGGGCTTGTGCGGACCCCACCTCAAAAATATCCTACCAAGAGGGTAGGATATTTTGTATTGCACCCTATCCGCTTCAACCTAGATCAAGTGGATTTAAGTGGATTTAAGTGAAATTAAATAAAGTTGTCACACCACTTTATTTTATTTCTTAACTTAACCCCAAAAATTTAAAAACCACACCCGAGCAAATGCAACTCCGGAAGAGGCATTGTTAAGCAAATACCGATGCTGAAATTACATCAGTGCCCTCAGAATTTGATTCCGAGCACCGGTTCAAAAGTTATAAAAACCCGCTTGTTCATTCACTGAACGTACCCGAGCCAAACTTCGAAAAATGATTCGGGGCACACCGGGCCTCGGAATCAGGTGCTGTCAGAAACTGCGTTCTTGTAAAATTCCAAATAAATATAAGAAAAAAATTTCTTTGAAATTTATGGGTCTATACATCACTCCCACCTTAGGGATTTACGTCCCTGTAAAGATATATCATAAACCAGGGAAACAAATGTGCGTACTGACCACACATCTGAGCCTCCTGCTCCCAAGTGCTCTATGGGAGGTTATTGTGCTGCCATCTGATGCGCATTAGAGGAATAGACCGTCCACGTAGGACCCACTCCTGTCGATCCTCGATCTCCATCAAGACCTCCACAAATGTCACCCCATCATCAACGTCTAGCTCCCCATGGTCAATGATATGCGTCAGGTCGTGCACATATCTCCTCAGTTGGGATACGTGGAAGACGTCGTGCACCCGGTGCAACTGAGGTGGTAGAGCCAGGCGATAAGCCACCTCGCCAATCCTGCTGAGGACCTGGAATGGTCCGATGAAGCATGGAGACAACTTGCCGCCTCGGCCAAATCCCATAATCCATGTCAAGGAGAGACACACAGGAAGACGTGGTCGCCATCCTTGAACACTAGTGGCCTCCGCCTCCTATCCGCATAAGACTTCTGCTGGCTCTGAGATGTCCTAATCCGCTCCTAGATGACCTGGACCTTCTCTGTCGTGGACCGGACCATCTCTATTACCACAAGTGCTGACTCCCCAGGATCTGTCCAGCACAAAGGATATCTGCAAGGTCGGTCGTACAACGCCTCATATGGTGCCATCCCGATGGTGGAGTGGTAGCTGTTGTTGTACGCGAACTCCACCAAGGGTAGGTGGTCCTCCCAACTGCGACCAAAGTCGAGGACACAAGCGCGGAGCATGTCCTCGTGAGTCTAAATGGTCCTCTACGTATGACCATCCGTCTAAGGGTGAAAGGTGGTGCTCAGACGTAGCTGCGTCCCGAATGCCTCCTGCAACCCCTTCCAAAGCCGGGAAGTAAAGCGGGCATCTTGATCGGAGACGATAGATGATGGCACACCATGAAGCCGTACAATCTCCTGAACGTAGAGGCGTCCCAAGCTCTCCACTTATCCCTGCTCTCTAATGGGTAAGAAGTGAGCCGACTTGGTGAGTCGGTCGACAATCACATAGATGGAGTCGTGACCTCTGGAAGTGCGTGAAAGTCCAGTCAAGAAGTCTATAGATATCCCTTCCTACATCCACTCCAGGACCTCCAAGGGTTGTACCAAGCCAGCTGGTACCTAATGCTCTGTCTTCACCTACTGGCAGGTGAGGCATCAAGAAACAAACTCTGCCACAAGCTTCTTCATGCTCGGACACCAGTGCTGTCATCTGAGATCCTGGTACATCTTCGCCACTCCAAGATGTACCGCCAAGGGAGAAGTGTGAAACTCTCTCAGCACCTCCTCCCGTAAAGCAAATGGTACCAAGGTATGTCCTCTGAAAAGGATTTCGTGCTCTGATCAAAATTAGAAGCCATCAGGTTCCTGTCCCGAGGATATCTGTGCACGCCGCGTCTCACAGTCAGCGACCCACGCTGTGCCTCTCTGACCCGCTGTAGTAGTCGAGGAGAGACTGTGAGAGACTGAAGGAAGTTTGCTCCATCCCTAACCACAATGGAAATCTGCAAAGCGGCTAGCTTCTCTGTCGCCTTCTCGAGTAGCTGAATGCCCGTCCTCCGGCTGAGAGCATCAGCTACCACGTTCCCCTTCCCAAGAGTATATACTATCTCGAAGTCATAGTCCTGGAGGAACTCAATCCATCACCACTGTCTCAGGTTCAAGTCCTTTTGAGGGAAGATGTACCTGAGACTCTGATTGTCAGAAAAGACTGTAAAGCGCTCGCCCATCAGATAGTGTCGCCATGTCTTCAGAGCGAAGACCACTGCTGCTTACTCCAGGTCATGGGTAGCATAGTTCTGCTCATGCGGCCTCAACTGACGTGATCCATAGGTGATAACTGCCCGCTCCTGCATCAGGACACATTTGAGTCCTGTCCCTGATGCATCGCAGTAGACTACGTACCCTACTCCCTCCTCAGGCAACCTCAAGAAAGGTGTGCTGGTCAATCTCTGTCTCAGCTCCTGGAAGCTCTGCTGACATCTGTCTGACCACGGAAAGGGTTTTCCCTTCTTCGGCAAAGCTGATATTGGTGCCGCAACTCAGGATAAGTCTGGCACAAATATCTGATAGTATCCATCTTGTCCCAAGAAACTCCGCACCTCCGTCATTCTCTTGGGTGGCTCCCAATCTAGCACTTCCTCGATCATCGCAGGATCCACTGCAACTCCCGCCTTATAGATGAAATTTCCCAGTAAGTGGACCTCACGTATCCAGAACTGACACTTTGAGAGCTAGCCATAAAGCTGGTGCTCTCGTAGTGTGTCCAGTACAACACGCAAGTGGTAGGCATGCTCCTCCTCAGTCGTGGAGTAAATCAAAATGTCGTCGATGAAGACTACAACAAATCGATCGAGGTATGGCGGAAAGATCCTGTTAATGAGGCCCATGAACACTGCTGGAGAATTGGTTACGCCGAATGGATTAACCAAGAACTCATAGTGGCCATACTGACATCTGAAGGCCGTCTTCTGAACGTCCTCATCCCGAACTCTAAGATGATGATAGCCTGATCTGAGGTCTATCTTTGAGAACCACTGTGCTCCCTTGAGCTTATCGAAGAGGTAATCAATCCTAGGTAGAGGATACTTGTTCCTCACCTCCACCTGGTTCATGCAACGATAGTCGACACAAAGTCGCAAGCTCCCTTCCGCCCTCTTGGTGAAGAATATCGGGGAAGCCCAGGGTGAAACACTATGTCAGATGAATCCCTTTCCCTACAAGTCCTCCAACTGTACCCACAGCTCTCGAAGCTCAGCAGGGGCCATCCGATACGCTGGAGTCCATATCGGGGCTGTCCCGGGGTACATATCAATATAAAAGTATACCTATCTGTGAGAAGGTAGCCCTGGAACGTCGTCGGGAAGGATGTCCACATACTCATCCACGACTGCAGGAAAACTAGGACTCCACACGTCAACTACTCCAAGGATGAGGCTAGCCAACTGATGAGTGATGGGATGTCCTCTCCTCTGCGGAAGTCTATCCTATGCTGTGAAGGCTCCCTTCTTTCCAGTGAAGGTGAACCTGCTCCCATCGGTGCGTACAGATCACACCTTGTGCCTAAAACAGTCACTATGTGCATGGACTGTGGATAACCAATCCATGCCCAAGATGACGTCGTAAGACCTCGACGCCGCTACAAGAAAATCACAGACGAAGCTCTCTCCTCCTAGAGTAAGCTCACACTGCCAGCACCAGTGTGTAATCGTCGACTCTTCTCTTGTAGGAGTCTCTAGTCGTAAGGATCGAGCCAACAGCTCTGTTGGAATCTCCGAGCTCTGAACAAGGGCAGGGGCTATGAAAGAGTGACTCGCTCCTTTGTCTATAAGAATTGCAGCAAGGGTGGAATAGAAACAAGATCGTACCTCGAATCTTCTCGAGCGCACCGTGGTTGTAGGCCTCTGCTGCCTGGAGTTGTGCCTGTCTCTGCCCGCCAGCTCCCTGTTGTCGGGGTGGACCTCCTGGTGGTGGTGGTGGTAGAGCATCAAAGCATCGCCCACCACCTTCTACTCGGCCAGCTCCACTGCCTCGTCCACCTCCTCCCTGCGGACTGCGACGGTCGACTCTCTGCCTATACCTGGGTGGCCCCTCAAAGTCTGTCCAGGGTAGAGTTGCCTCATCGCGCACCTGGACCATCAAGCTCCACCATCGGCCTGCTGCCATGTGCAGTAGGCTCACTGCGAGGATCACCATGAGGTCTGCTGGTGTCCTCACTAACCAGAAAACTCGTACAACAGCCTCCCGCCAGTCCTCGGCTGCCTGGGGGTCCGTCTCCCCGCGGAACCTGGGCGGTCGCTGGCGCTGGAACTCATGTAGTGCACTGAGGCGACATGCATCATCAGCGGCTGGTGCTGGAAGTATCGGTGGCTTGGCGGGTAAAGGTACCGCCAGTGCCTCAACTGTCAAAGGGCCCTACACCGAGGCCTCGTCGCTCGGCGGGCTGTCGTCACATACAAATCTCGGAACCCTAGTAGGTTGCCGTCGTGGGGCCATCCTAAAAAGAAAACAGATGTGCCATGGTCAGAACAGTGTACCTGGTGAGCTGACACAAACTAATTACAAAGAAAACTTGAAACACACACGCAATCAATGTTTTCATGCATTAAGTCGGAAATCTGAAGTCAGGGTCCTGGTGTACGGATACGTCGGCCGCCGCACCAACACTGGACTCCTTGGACTGATAACCACATCAAATACGCTAAACACTATTGATTCACATAGAAAAGATCAGAGTCCACGGTAGAACCGAACTGCTCTGATACTAATTTGTCACGACCCGTCCTCAAGGCTCGTGTCGTGACTAACCCAAGCCCGCATTCCATAGGCCAGGGGCTGGTGACTAACACCAAGGCATAAATCCCGGAAAAAGGGAAGGAATTTCCATTGTAAGAAAACCACAAACACCACAGAGCAAGCATGCAGAAGTAAACCCTATGTAAAAACTGGTACAAAAGTAAGTGCGGAAAAGTAAGTGGGCCAGTATTAAAACCCAAACTGAAAGTAAAGTATAACTGGAAAGGGAAAACAGCAACTGAAAGGTAAAGCTGCAACGTCGAGCTGTCCACTGGAAATCCCAGCTGAAGGGTGGGTATAGATAGCCTCCACTGCTCCTCGGGTCCAGCCGACCGCTCTGAGTACGTCCCGCCCAGTGGTCCACCTCAAGGTACCGTCCTGCTCTTCAAGCCTCAACCAAGATCAGCGTTGTTCGTCGTCTGCAACCAACACAACGTAGTGCGGGCATAGCCCATGTAGGGGTGTAAATAAGCTACTCAATAGGGACCCCGAGACCCCCGAAGGTGTCTCAAAATCCAAAAATAATAATCCACAAAGGATAGATACAATCATGAAGTAACATCTGACACTGCTTAGGTATATGCCCATACAAATACCCAAGTCATGAATTCTCGTTCGGCTCCAACATTCGAGCCCAAGTACAACCCAGTCCACACAGGAAAGCAAAACATAAATCCACACAGGATAGCACAACACAATCCACAAAGGAAAGTAAACAGGATTCAGATCACACAGGTATACTTCTTCATATGAAGATAAAGATGAGCAGGTATTGCCACTGATTCATCTAAACCGTCGGACCCACAAAGGATCGATAGGTATTAACCCCTGCAATGACCCACAAAGGATCTGACTCACAAAGGATCGATAGGTAACTGACCCCCACAATGACCCACAAAGGATCTGACCCAGAAAGGATCGATAGGTAACTAACCCCCGCAATGACCCACAAAGGATCTGACCCACAAAGGATCGATAGGTAACTAACCCCCGCAAAGACCCACAGAGGATCGGACCCACACAGGATCTGTAGGCACTGACCCACACAGGACCGCTGAGCGCTGAACCAAACAGGATCGGACCCACACATGATCTGTAGCACTGACCGACAAAGTATCGCTGAGTGCTGTAGTCGTCGTCGTCGAATCAACTGAGGATCTCTGTACAGTCGTCGTCGTCGTCACAGTAGCAGTCGCAACCAACTCTAGGGTTCTCCCACACAGCAAGCTCGTTCGGGAGGGTCCGCTCCACGAGCCGAGAGGCTGATACATCAACTGACACATAGTCCAGAGTTGATGTATCCAAAAGTTCCATATCGTCAACAAGAACTCAATGTCGCAGACGGCGCGTCAATCAGACGCCCGGTCCGAGAGTTATTGGCTTTTTCGTCCCAGGGGCCCGGTTGGTTTTTAAGGCAAAACCAACCCGACTGTACTCCACCTGTGTCCAAGCCTGGAGCGAAGTAAGTCCAAAGATCCTTCTTACTTAGAGGAATCCACCAAAGTCGACGGTACGTCAATCGGACGTCCGGAGCTCAAGATATGAGTGTTTCCGCTCCGAGGGCCCGGTTGGTTTCGTGTACGAACCAACCCGGCCGAACCCAAAGTATTTCGAAACCTTGATTGTGATATACCAAAACGACCGTCTCGATGCAGGGATTGCATTTCCGATGACGGAGCGTCTTTCGGAGGCCCGTAGCTCATGCTATGAGCAAAAGACCAAAAAGTTCCGAAGACAGGGGGTCTGGGCCCGGACCGACCCGGCCCAACCCCGCAGGGTCGGCCCGAACCGGGTCGACCCGACCCGGGTCCGGGTATGACCCGGTTGGGCGCGACCCGGCCCGGCGGGTCGTCTCGGCTCGGCTCGGCCGAGCGGCCGAGCAAGGGAAACTGCGGGCGGGGGCGCGCTGCCCCAGCGTGAAGGATCTGCGGCCCCGGTTGGGGCCGCCTCTCGGCAACGGACGCGGCAGCCGGCCGTGTCCCTGCCTTTGGTTCCACGCGGCCGCGAAACCGCACCCTGCCGCCGCGGCTTCAGCCACAGTGGCTCTGTCCGGCGGTGCGCTGGGGCGCCGCCTCCTCCGCGCCGCCGATGGAGTCCGCGGGCACCGGAGTTGCTCCAGTGGTCCAATTTCATTTCTGTCTGCGTTGTAGCTCATCTCGGGTCACGTTCTTCACCACGGAATCAAAAAATAGTTTATGCGGTCCGTTTTGTCGTCATCCGCCATTCCGCATACCAAGAACAAAAGGGACATGGGTTCGGACTTGTTCGTTGGTCCGCACCCACCGCGTTAGCGGTTTGAAACAACACCATAATTCCCAGCAATTGATAAACCTCGACCCACAATAATAATCCACGGACCAACTTGTTAATTGGTTGGTCCGCGTTCTTGCCTTGGAGGAAAAAAAACATGGGTATTATCATTTTCAAAATGACCCCTACCTCAACGTCATCGTCAAACGCGAGTTTGTCGCGTAATTGACCGTCGCGGAAGAAAAGGATCGTCGCGTCGCGGAAGGGTGTCGTTGTCATGCGGTAGTTGGCGTCGCGTATACAAACTCCGAGGATCATGAACATACAGATTTAATCATAACAATTAAATCCATGTTGGTGTTATTGTCCACAAATAATTAAAAGGACCGCAATCCCCTACCTCAAGATTCTGATCGAAGATTGTCGCGGGGATGGAACGTCACAGAAGAAGCGTCGGCATCGCATCGCGTCGATCTCCAGGGGTCTGGCGTTCTTCGTCGCCCTTCGTCGGAGGTAGGCATTCTTCGCGTTCTACGCGTTCTTCGCGAAGGAGGATGAAGGACTTAAAGTTTCTGTCAAATCCTCTCAATGAACAATGTCACGACCCGCCCTCGGGGTCCGTTTCGTGACTACCCCAAGCCCGCCTTCCATAGGCCAGGGGCTGGCGACTAGCACCAAGGCGTAAATCCGGTAAAAAGGGAAGGCATTGCCTTTGTAAAGTAAACAAACACCTCAGAGTAAGCAAGCGGAAAGTAAACACTAAGCAAAAGCAGAGTACAATTGAAAGTGCGGAAAAGTAAATGGGCCAGTATACAAACCCAAACTGAAAGTAAATTAAAACTCGAAAGGGAAAACAACAACTGAAAAGTAAAAGCCGCTACACCGAGCTGTCCACTGGAAATCCCACCTGAAGGGTGGGTACAGATAGCTCCACTGCTCCACGGGTCCCGCCGTCCGCTCCGAGCACGTCCCGCCCAGTGGTCCACCTCCAGGTACCGTCCTGCTCTGCAAGCCTCAACTAAGGTCAACGCTGTCCGTCGTCTGCAACCAACACAACGTAGTGCGGGAAAAGCCCGTGCAGGGGTGATTATAAGCTACTCAGTAGGGACCCCGAGACCCCTGAAGGTCTCTCAAATCCACAAAGGATAAACCACGAAGAAAGGTACAATCACGAAGTAACAACCGAGACTGCTTAGGTATATGCCCATTCATATACCTAAGTCATCAATTTCAAATACGTACCAACCTCCGAGCCCAAGTACAACTCAGTCCACACAGGAAAGTAAACGTATTCCACACAGGAAAGCAAAACGTAATCCACACAGGATTGCACAACACAATCCACACAGGAAAGAAATAGGATTCAGCTCACACAGGTATACTTCTTCGAAAGTCGATAAAGATGATCTCTGATCCATCTAAGTCATCGGGCCCACGAAGGATCGATAGGTAACTAACCCCCGCAAAAGACCCACACAGGATCGGGCCCACGTAGGACCTGTAGGCGCTGGTTCACACAGGACCGCTGAGCGCAAAGACCCACACAGGATCGGACCCACACAGGATCGGGCCCACACAGGACCTGTAGCACTGATCCACGTAGGATCGCTGAGTGCTGAAGTCGTCGTCGTCGAATCCACATAGGATCTCTGTACTGTCGTCGTCGCAGTCACAGTAGCAGTAGCAGTAGCAGTCACAGTAACAGTCGCAGCCAGCACTAAGGTTCTCGCATACAGCAAGCTTGTTCGGAGGATCCGCTCCACGAGCCGAGAGGCTGATACATCAACTGTCACAAAGTCCAGAGTTGATGTATCCAAAAGTTCCGTATCGTCAACAGGAACTCAACGCAACAGACGGCGCGTCGATCGGACGTCCGGTCTGAGAGTTATTGGCATTTTCGTCCCCGGGGCCCGGTTGGTTTTTAAGGCAAAACCAACCCGACCGTACTCCACCTGCGTCCAAACCTCGGGCAGAGCATTCCAAAAGAACCGTCTCACTATGAGGAACACAACAAAACTGACAGGACGTTAATAGGACGTCCGTAGCTCAAGATATTAGCGTTTCCGCTCCGAAGGCCCGGTTGGTTTCGTGTACGAACCAACCCGGCCGAACTCAAAGTATTCTGAAACTTTGAGTGCGATATAACGAAACGACCGTCTCGATCTAAGGATCGCGTTGCCGCAGACGGTTCGTCATTCGGAGGTCCGTGGCTCAAGTTATGGCCAAAAGACCGAAACTGTCTCGAAAACGGGGGGTCCGGGTCCGGGCCGACCCGGCCCGACCCCCCCTGGTATGACCCGAACCGGGTCGACCCGGATCCGACCCGGTCCGCTGGAACCGGCCCGGCCGGTGGCGGTGCGGCGGCGCGGCCAGGGTGCCGCGCACGTGCCGCACGCGGGGGGTGAAACCCCCCTTTTTCCGGATCTCGGCTGGCTTTTGCCGGCCGTTTTAATTATCCCACGGGACCCGCGGGTCCCGCCTTCTGACCGAACCGGCGGCCGGTCTCCGCTGAGGCCAGCGCCGCAGCTCTTCCCATCTCCGGCGGCCGGCGAGGCCGGCCGTCCCTGGCTGCTCCGCCGCTGCCGTAGGGCCGCGGCCCTTCCTGATCTCCGGCGGCCGGCGAGGCCGGCCGGCTCTGGCTATTCCGCCGCGGCCGTCCGGCCGTGGCTCTTCCTCTTCCGCCGGTGGCCGGTTTTCCGGCCGCCCCTTCATGCTCGGCCCTTGAACGATTGGCGCGGCGTAATGGCGTCACGCCCCTCCGCCGCGGCCCGACTCCGGCCGCGGTCTCATCCGATTTCAAAGGCGCGGCATTATAGCGTCCCGTTTCTTCGTCGAGACCCAAACCGGCCTTAAATTATTTTGTTCCTGCGCGGTGCGACGACACCGCGCTGTCTCCACTAAAACAACACGAATGTTTAGAAGGGGGAGGAGAATCGTCCGTGTTCGTGCGGTCCGGTCTCCTCCCGTTAAAACGATATCAATTTGTCAATCGTAATAACACAACAATGGACGTTTCACAAATTTTTAATAAAATTTGGAACTACGCCCAATGGATTATTCTTTCATGTTCGAGGGAATGATACATGTAATTTAAAAAGAACAAACCCCTACCTTGGTTCTGGAACGAAGTTCGATGATCGGTAACGATTCGCGGAAGTCGACCGTCGCGGTGGTCGGCGTCACGGAAGAAGAACGTCGATGTCGCGGTTATGTCGTCACGGAAGATGGTTCCCGAGAACGTGGAGTTCTTCGTCGAAGTTCGAAGGTTCTTCGTGTTCTTCGTCAGAGTTGAAGAAGAAGGAGGAGGAGCTCTCAAAAATCCTCACAAGTTGGCTAAATAATTCTAACCAAAGATAGAATAAGCTAAGGGTTATTTTATTAACTCAACCAAACCATTTGAATTTCAAAGGTTTGAATTAAGACAACTCAAGCCATTAATTAACCCAACTTGCCAACTTAATTTAAAAGGGGAGTTTAAGGGAGAAAATGAAAGGTTTAGTTTCGTGTGGGTCCCACCACACTTAATCCTCTCAAGGGAGGTTAAGTGGGTGTGGGTCCCACCCCTAACCCCCTTTGAGAGAAGTAAACCAACAAAAGTAAAATAAAAAAATTTCCACATTTTTTTATTCAACTTTTTATAAATCTCCCAAAATCTAACTCTCAACCCGAAATAAACGCAACCTCAGAAAAGGTCTCCTTAAGCGAATATCGGCGCTGCGAGTTCATCGGTGCCCTCAGATTTCAATTCCGAGCACCGGATCAAAAGTTAGAAATTCCCTCTCGTTCGTTCACTGAACGTACCCGAGCCAAACTTCGGAAATTGATTCCGGGCACTCCGGGCCTCGGAATCAGGTGCCGTCAGAAACCGCGTTCTTGTAAAATTCCAATGAAAATTAAGAAAAAATTTCCCTTGAATTTACGGGTCTTTACATTACTCCCACCTCAAGGCTTTACGTCCCCGTAAAGATACATCAAAAATTAGGGAAACAAATGAGGGTACTGAGCACGCATCTGAGCCTCCCGCTCCCATGTGCTCTCCTGGAGATTCCCGTGCTTCAATCTGATGCGCACAAGAGGAATCGATCGCCCACGCAGGACCCGCTCCTATCGATCCTCTATCTCCACTGGGACCTCCGTAAAAGTCTCCCCATCGTCAACGTCAAGCTCCCCATGGTCAATGATGTGCGTTGGGTAGTGCACGTATCTCCTGAGTTGGGATACGTGGAAGACGTCGTGCACCCGGTGCAACTGAGGTGGCAGAGCCAGGCGATAAGCCACCTCGCCAACCCTGCTGAGGACCTGGAAGGGTCGATGAAGCGCAGAGATAACTTGTCGCCTCGGCCCAATCTCCGAATACCACGTCGAGGTGAGACACGCATAAAGACGTGGTCGCCATCCTCGAACTCCAGTGGCCTCCGCCTCCTGTCAGCATATGAATTCTGCCGGCTCTGAGCTATCCTCATCCGCTCCTGGATGACCTGGACCTTCTCTGTCGTGGCCTGGACCATCTCCGATCCCACTAGTGCTGACTCCCCAGGGTCTGTCCAGCACAAAGGAGATCTACAAGGTCGGCCGTACAATGCCTCGTACGGTGCCATCCCGATGGTGGAGTGGTAGCTGTTGTTGTACGCAAACTCCACCAAGGGTAGGTGGTCCTCCCAGATATGACCAATGTCGAGGACACATGCGCGGAGCATGTCCTCGAGAGTCTGAATGGTCCTCTCCGTCTGACCATCCGTCTGAGGGTGAAAGGCTGTGCTCAGACGTAGCTGCGTCCCGAACGCCTCCTGTAACCCCTTCCAAAGCTGGGAAGTAAAGCGAGCATCTCGATCGGAGACGATAGATGATGGCACACCGTGGAGCCGCACAATCTCCTGAACGTAGAGACGTCCCAAGCTCTCCACTGAGCCCTACTCTCTGATGGGTAAGAAGTGTGCCGACTTGGTGAGTCGGTCAACAATCACCCAGATGGAGTCGTGACCTATGAAAGTGCGTGGAAGTCCAGTCACGAAGTCCATATATATGCCATCCCACTTCCACTCCGGAACCTCCAAGGGCTGTACCAAGCCTGCTGGTACCTGATGCTCTGCCTTCACCTGCTAGCAGGTGAGGCATCGAGAAACGAACTCTGCTACTGCCTTCTTCATGCCCGGCCACCAGTGCTGTCGTCTGAGGTCCTGGTACATCTTCGCCACTCCAGGATGTACCGCCAAAGGAGAAGTGTGAAACTCTCTCAGCACTTCCTCTCGCAAAGCGACTGGTACCATGGTACGTCCTCTGAAAAGGATGTCGTGCTCTGCTCCAAGGGAGAAACCATCAGGTGCATGTCCCGAGGATATCTGAGCACGCCGTGTCTCACAGTCAGCGTCCTCACGCTGTGCCTCTCTGACTCGCTGCAGTAGTGGAGGAGTGACTGTGAGAGACTGATGGAAGGCTGCTCCATCTCTATCCACGAAGGATATCTGCAAAGAGGCTAGCTGCTCCGTCGCCTCCTCAAGTAGCTGAACGCCCGTCCTCCTGCTAAGGGCATCAGCTACTACGTTCCCCTTACCAGGAGTATAGACTATCTCAAAGTCATATTCCTGGAGGAACTCGAGCCATCGCCACTGTCTCAGGTTCAGGTCCTTCTGCGAGAAGATATACCTGAGACTCTGATGATCAGAAAAGACTGTAAAGCGCTCGCCCATTAGATAGTGTCGCCATGTCTTCAGAGCGAAGACCACTGCTGCTAACTCCAGGTCATGGGTAGCGTAGTTCTACTCATGCGGCCTCAACTGACGTGATCCATAGGCGATCACTGCCCACTCCTGCATCAGAACACATCCAAGTCTGGTCCCTGATGCATCGCAGTAAACTACGTACCCTACTCCCTCTTCAGGCAACCTCAAGATAGGTGCGTTGGTGAATCTCTGTCTCAGCTCCTGGAAGCTCTGATGACATCTGTCTGACCATACGAAGTGTTTCCCCTTCTTCGTCAAAGCTGTGAGTGGTGCCGCAACTCTAGAGAAGTCTGGCACGAATATCCGATAGTATCCAGCTAGTCCCAAGAAACTCCGAACCTCAGTCACGCTCCTGGGTGGCTCCCATGATAACACAGCCTCAATCTTCGTGGGATCCACTGCAACTCCCGCCTCAGAGATAACATGTCCCAAGAAGTGGACCTCACGTATCCAGAACTGGCACTTCGAGAGCTTACCATAAAGCTGGTGCTCTCGGAGTGTGTCTAGAATAACTCGCAAGTGATATGCGTGCTCCTCCTTTGTCGTAGAGTAAATCAGAATGTCGTCGATGAAGACCACGACAAACCGATCAAGGTATGGCTGAAAGATCCTGTTCATGAGAGCCATGAACACTGCTGGAGCATTGGTTACACCGAATGGCATAACCAAGAACTCATAGTGGCCATACCGACATATGAAGGCCGTCTTCTGCACATCCTCGTCTCTGACTCTGAGCTGATGATAGCCTGACCTGAGGTCTATCTTCGAGAACCACCGTGCTACCTTGAGCTGATCAAAGAGGTCATCAATCCTCGGTAGCGGATATTTGTTCCTCACTGTCACCTGGTTTAGGTGACGATAGTCAACACAAAGTCGCAAGCTCCTGTCCGCCGTCTTAGCGAATAAAATTGGGGAAGCCCAGGGTGAAACACTAGGTCGGATGAACCCCTTGCCCTGCAAGTCCTTCAACTGTACCCGTAGCTCTCTAAGCTCGACGGGGGCCATCCGATATGCTGGAGTGGATATCGGGGCTGTCCCAGGGTACAAGTCAATATAAAAGTCTACCTATCTACGAGGAGGTAGCCCTGGAACGTCGTCGGGAAAAACGTCCGCAAACTGATCCACCACTGCAGGAAAAACAGGACTCCGCACGTCAACTGCTCCAAGGATGAGGCTAGCTAACTGATGAGTAATGGGATGTACTCTCCTCCGCGGATGTCCATACTGTGCTGCTAAGGCTCCCTTTTCGCTGGTGAAGGTGAACCTGCTCCTGTCGGTGCATACACATCGCACCTTGTGCCTAAAACAGTCAATCTGTGCATCAACCATAGATAGCCAATCCATGCCCAAGATGACGTCGTAAGGCCTCGACGCTACTACAAGAAGATCCCAGCTGAAGCTCTCGCCTCCTAGAGTAAGCTCACACTTCCGGAACCAGTGCGTAATCGTCGAGTCTGCTCCCGTAGGAGTCTCTAGCCGTAAGGATCGAGCCAACGGCTCTGTCTGAATCTCCGAGCTCCGAACAAGGGCAGCGGCTATGAAAGAGTGACCCGCTCCTGTGTCTATAAGAACTGTAGCAAGGGTGGAATAGACACAGATAGTACCTTGAATCATCTCGGGTGTGCCGTGGTCGTAGGCCTCTGCTGCCTGGAGCTGTGCCTGTCTCTGCCTGCCAGCTCCTTGTGGTCGGGGTGGACCTCCAGGTGGTGGTGGTGGCAGAGCCTCAAAGCGTCGCCCACCACCGGCTGCTCGTCCAACTCCTCTGCCTCGTCCGCTTCCTCCCTGTGGACCACCACGGTCGACCCTCTGCATCTGCCTCGGTGGTCCCTCAACCGACTGCTGCTCCTCGGCACGACGGGTCGGGCAATCACGAGCCATGTGGCCCTACCCGCCGCACGAGTAGCACTGTCTGCCTCTCGAAAGACTGGCTCCTCGCTGTGTGCCCCGCACTGCTGAGCCAGTGTCCTGAGGTCGTCTGCCCGAAGGTCTGGTCTGTCTGGACCCCTGAGTCATCCGTCGACTGCCTGCTGCAGATGACTCTTCCACGTGCCGCCCTACGGTGGGTCACTGCGCTGGTGTAGACTTAGCAAGGAAGCTCTCGATTAGAAGGGCCCGCTCCAGTACTCCTGTCTGAGTCGGTATGCTGAGGGAGATCAGCGATGCCCTGATCTCGTGTCTCAAACCCTGCTCGAAGGTCCGGGCCCGGAAGAATGGGTCTCATACCATGTCGGTCGAGTAGCGCGAGAGATCAGTAAATCTCGCCGAGTACTGAGTGACCGTCATGATGCCCTGCCGCAGCGGAAGAAGCTCCTGGATACGCACTGCACGAAGGTTGGCTGGGACGAACACCGAGCGGAAGAGGCTCTCAAAGTCCGTCCAAAGTAGAGATGCCTCATCGTGCACCTGGAGCATCAAGCTCCACCATCGTCCTACTGCTGCGTGTAGTAGGCTCGTAGCGAGGATCGCCATGAGGTCTGCTGGTGTCCTCACTAGCCTAAACACTCGTACCACTGCCTCCAGCCAGTCCTCTACTGCCTGGGGATCCGTCTCCCCGCGAAACCTGGGTGGTCGCTGGCCCTGAAAATCATGCAGTGCGCTGAGGCGACGTGCATCGTCAGCGGCTGCTGATGGAAGCATCAGGGGCTCGGCGGGTAGAGCTACCGCCGGTGCCACTGCTGACAAATGGCCCTGCACCGAGGCCTCGTCGCTCGGTGGGCTGTCGTCACGCTCGACTCTCAGAACCCTAGCTGGCTGCCGTCGTGGGGCCATCCTGAAAAGGAAACAGGTGCGCCACGGTCAGAATAGTATACCTGGTGAGCTGATATAAGTAATCACAAAGAAAACTTTGAAACACACACGCAATCAATGTTTTCGTGCATTAAGTCGGAAATCAGAAGTCAGGGTCCTAGTGTATGGATACGTCGGCCGCCGCACCAACACTGGACTCCCTGGACTGATAACCACTCTCAATACGCTAAACATTATTGCTTCACATAGAAAAGATCAGAGTTCGCGGAAGAACCGAACTCCTCTGATACCAATTTGTCACGACCCGCCCTCGGGGTCCGTGCCGTGACTACCCCAAGCCCGCCTTCCATAGGCCAGGGGCTGGCGACTAGCACCAAGGCGTAAATCCCGGTAAAAAGGGAAGGCATTGCTTTTGTAAAGTAAACAAACACCTCCGAGTAAGCAAGCGGAAAGTAAACACTAAGCAAAAGAAGAGTACAACTGAAAGTGAGGAAAAGTAAATGGACCAGTATACAAACCCAAACTGAAAGTAAAGTACAACTCGAAAGGGAAAATAACAACTGAAAAGTAAAAGCCGCTACACCGAGCTGTCCACTGGAAATCCCACCTGAAGGGTGGGTACAGATAGCTCCACTGCTCCACGGGTCCCGCCGTCCGCTCCGAGCACGTCCCGCCCAGTGGTCCACCTCCAGGTACTGTCCTGCTCTGCAAGCCTCAGCTAAGGTCAATGCTGTCCGTCGTCTGCAACCAACACAACGTAGTGCGGGCAAAGACCGTGCAGGGGTGAGTATAAGCTACTCAGTAGGGACCCCGAGACCCCTGAAGGTCTCTCAAATCCACAAAGGATAAACCATGAAGAAAGGTACAATCACGAAGTAAAAACAGACACTGCTTAGGTATATGCCCATTCATATACCTAAGTCATCAATTTCAAATACGTACCAACCTCCGAGCCCAAGTACAACTCAGTCCACACAGGAAAGTAAACGTATTCCACACAGGAAAGCAAAACGTAATCCACACAGGATTGCACAACACAATCCACACAGGAAAGCAATAGGATTCAGCTCACACAGGTATACTTCTTTGAAAGACGATAAAGATGATCTCTGATCCATCTAAGTCGTCGGACCCACGAAGGATCGATAGGTAACTAACCCCCGCAAAAGACCCACACAGGATCGGGCCCACGTAGGACCTGTAGGCGCTGGTTCACACAGGACAGCTGAGCGCAAAGACCCACACATGATCAGACCCACACAAGATCGGGCCCACACAGGACCTATAGCACTGATCCACGTAGGATCGATGAGTGCTGAAGTCGTCTTCGTCGAATCCACACAGGATCTCTGTACTGTCGTCGTCACAGTCACAGTAGCAGTAGCAGTAGCAGTCACAGTAACAGTCGCAGCCAGCACTAGGGTTCCCACACACAGCAAGCTTGTTCGGAGGATCCGCTCCACGAGCCGAGAGGCTGATACATCAACTGTCACAAAGTCCAGAGTTGATGTATCCAAATGTTCCGTATCGTCAACAGGAACTCAACGCAACAGACGGCGCGTCGATCGGACGCCCGGTCTGAGAGTTATTGACATTTTCGTCCCCGGGGCCCGGTTGGTTTTTAAGGCAAAACCAACCCGACCGTACTCCACCTGCGTCCAAACCACGGGCGGAGCATGCCAAAAGAACCGTCTCACTAAGAGGAACACAACAAAACTGACAGCACGTCAATCGGACGTCCGTAGCTCATGATATGAGTGTTTCCGCTCCGAAGGCCCGGTTGGTTTCGTGTACGAACCAACCCGGCCAAACTCAAAGTATTCCGAAACATTGAGTGCGATATACCGAAACGACCGTCTCGATCCAAGGATCGTGTTTCCGTAGACGGTTCGTCATTCAGAGGTTCGTGGCTCATGTTATGGCCAAAAGACCGAAACTGTCTCGAAAACGGGGGGTCCGGGTCCGGGCCGACCCGGCCCGACCCCCCCAGGTCTGACCCGAACTGGGTCGACCCGTTCTGGGTCGACCCGACCTGGTCCGCTGGAACCGGCCCGGCCGGTGGCGGCGCGGCCCGGCCAGCGGCGGCGCGGCCAGGGTGCCGCGCACGTGCCGCACGCGGGGGGTGAAACCCCCCCCCCCCCCCCTTTTCCGGATCTCGGCAGGCTTTTGCCGGCCGTTTTAATTATCCCACAGGACCCGCGGGTCCCGCCTTCTGACCGAACTGGCGGCCGGCGTGGCCGGCCACCTTCTTCTTCTCCGCCGCGGCCAGTGCCGCGGCTCTTCCCATCTCCGGCGGCCGGCGAGGCCGGCCGCCCCTCACTGCTCCGCCGCGGCCCTTCTTGATCTCCGGCGGCCGGCGAGGCCGGCCGCCTCTGGCTATTCCACCGCGGCCGTTCGGCCGCGGCTCTTCCTCTTCCGCTGGCGGCCGGTTTTCCGGCCGCCCCTTCTTGCTCGGCCCTTGAACGATTGGCGCGGCGTAATGGCGTCACGCCCCTCTGTTGCGGCCCGACTCCGGCCGCGGTCTCATCCTATTTCAAAGGCGCGGCATTATAGCGCCGTGTTTGTTCGTCGAGACCCAAACCGGCCTTAAATTATTTTGTTCCTGCGCGGTGTGACGACACCGCGCTGTCTCCGCTAAAACAACACGAAAGTTTAGAAGGGGGAGGAGAATCGGCCGTGTTCGTGCGGTCTGGTCTCCTCCCGTTAAAACGATATCAATTGGTCAATCGTAATAACACAACAATGGACATTTCACAAAATTTTTATAAAATTTGGAACTATGCCCAACGGATTATTCTTTCATGTTCGAGGGAATGATACACGTAATTTAAAAAGAACAAACCCCTACCTTGGTTCTGGAACTAAGTTCAATGATCGATAATGATTCGCGGAAGTCGAGCGTCGCGGTGGTCGGCGTCACGGAAGAAGAACGTCGATGTCGCGGTTATGTCGTCACGGAAGACGGTTCCCGAGAACGTGGAGTTCTTCGTCGAAGTTCGAAGGTTCTTCGTGTTCTTCGTCAGAGTTGAAGAAGAAGAAGGAGGAGCTCTCAAAAATCCTCACAAGTTGGCTAAATAATTCTAACCAAAGAAAGAATAAGCTAAGGGTTATTTTATTAACTCAACCAAACCATTTGAATTTCAAAGGATTGAATTAAGACAACTCAAGCCATTAATTAACCCAACTTGCCAACTTAATTTAAAAGGGGAGTTTAAGGGAGAAAATGAAAGGTTTAGTTTCGTGTGGGTCCCACCACACTTAATCCTCTCAAGTGAGGTTAAGTGGGTGTGGGTCCCACCCCTAACCCCCTTTGAGAGAAGTAAACCAACAAAAGTAAAATAAAAAGAATTCCACATTTTTTTATTCAACTTTTTATAAATCTCCCAAAATCTCACTCTCAACCCGAAATAAACGCAACCTCGGAAAAGGTCTCCTTAAGCGAATATCGGCGCTGCGAGTTCATCGGTGCCCTCAGATTTCAATTCCGAGCACCAGATCAAAAGTTAGAAATTCCCGCTCGTTCGTTCACTGAACGTACCTGAGCCAAACTTCGGAAATTGATTCCGGGCACTCCGGGTCTCAGAATCAGATGCCGTTAGAAACCGCGTTCTTGTAAAATTCCAAAGAAAATTAAGAAAAAATTTCCCTTGAATTTACGGGTCTTTACAAACAATCCTCAATAGTACATGTGTTGGTCTTATTTCATTACATGCCAAAAACGAAAAATAAAGATAAGTAAAAAACAAATTAATTCATATAATTAATTTCAACAAATTAACCGCCCAATTAATAGGAGCGTTTAAGATTATTAGATAATGCCCCAGTTTACTTTCATTAATGAGGAGTTTTCGCAGGTGCGTTACTTAGAGGAAAAGAAATGGTGGGGCTCGTGCGAGCCCCACCTCACAAATATCCTACCAAGAGTGTAGGATATTTTGGATTGCACCCTATCCGCTTCAACCAAGATCAAGTGGCTTTAAGTGGATTTTAAGTGGCTTTAAGTGAAATAAAAATAAATTTGTCGCACCACTTTATTTTATTTCTTAACTTAACCCCCAAAATTTAAAAACCACACCCGAGCAAACGCAACTCCGAAAGAGGAGTTTCCAAGAAAATACCGGCGCTGAGATTCCATCGGTGCCCTCAGAATTTGATTCTGAGCACCGGTTCAAAAGTTATAAAAACCCGCTCGTTCGTTCACTGAACGTACCCGAGCCGAACTTTGGAAAATGATTCCGGGCACACCAGGCCTCAGAATCAGGTGCCATCAGAAATTGCGTTCTCGTAAAATTCCCAAGAAAATTAAGAAAAAAATTTCCTTGAAATTTACGAGTCTTTACACACCTTGATAGAGATTATTTATATTTGGTTGGGGTGGTAGTTTATCTCTAAAATACATAATCCCTTTTCAGATTCTGGGTAGAGTTTGTGAGGTGGTGTATGATCTAAATCTACCCCTATAGTTGCACAGAGTGCATGATATCTTCCACGTGTCATAGATGAGGTGGTACATGCGTGTTATATCCTACATCATCATCTAGGGAAAGATTGAAATTGATGATGGGATGTATTTTGTGGTGTACCCAATGGATATCAAGGATCAACAACAACAGATCCATCACGGGCAGTCTATCTATATAGTTTTCATTTAGTGGAAGTATGAGAATCTCTAGGAGTGAACATTGGAAGAGGATCCCCATATTTTTGCTTAGTAAATTCATATATTTTTTTGATTATCCTTTTTTTATTACAAGGATGTATATCCCTAATGTGGGGAGAATGTAATGACTGGGATTTTATGTATTTTATTTTTAGAAATTATTTGGGATAATTCCAAATCTAGGCACTGATATTGCATGTGATTACAATGCATGGGGTACCCAAAAAATTGATTGAAAAATGTTATGTTTTTAATAACACACCCATATGAAATTTCTGAAAATATAAAAGTACTCTTAATAGAGTGTCCATGCCATAAATCTGAGGGCATTGTTGAGCTCAGAGTAGTAGTTTTATCCTAGGCACAACTTTACATTGGTCGGTGCAGCTTATCTGTGGAAAATGTCCCCAAGGGAGTAACCATTAATACAATAATTAAATGAAAATTATATTATTTCTAATTCCTAAAAAATCATAAACAATAACTCGGATTGGAAATCAAAGAACATAGATGAGTTTGTAAGGGGGAGTTTTCTTTAGTCGAGGTATAACCTCGACCGGCACGGGTCGTGGGAAAAAGTTTTATTTTTTATGTAGACGTCATTAATATATATATTTTATTTATTTAATAATACATGTTGATCGAAAAAATTTTTACCTTTTTAATAAGGCATGCTAGTTGAATTTAATGATATCTCTATAACCCTAGAATTCCAATGAGGTAAGGATACAAAATCTACCTCTTAATGATGAATGTCAATGAATCGAGGATCAATGATGACAGATACCTCCATTATTCATCATAGAGGGATCAAAATCGAGGTAGGGTGTCAATATCTTCTTGGGTTTTCCCCTTCATAGAATAAAATGAATAACGTGGACCAACCCATGAATATGTTGATCCATGGTTTGATCATTATTGCTCATGTGATAATTCTAATGAGAATAAATGTGATAGAGCTTGGTGATTATTCTTCATTGGGGTTTCTTCATGACCCTAAAACATGAATGGATCATGGTTGAAAATATAAGGACAAGAACCATTCATTGGGTGTTTGTGTGATTATTCTTTCCCCCATAAATCTATCATGTTTTTCATGTGTTCCTCCCCCTTTGAAACCATACATGAACTACCGATCATTGTGCCCACTATCCATGGTGAAAAAATCTGATACCAAATGTCATGATCTATGATGACATTAACGAGGTGTTCCAAGAGTGAAGCAGAAAGGCGGAGGCTTATGGATAAGGGTGTGATGAATGACAAGACACCAATTGGGGTCCAGTGGTGAAGTTAGTGCATTGCCCTACTGAAAGTTGGGTTCCCATGGGGCGTATAACCAGAGTCCACTAGGATAGTGCTAGAGGAGGATATCACGGTGGTGCAGATCGCGGGTGGAAGATAGGATCTGTGGTAGGAGGTTTTAGTGGCATCTATGAATGGACAATGCTCTGGGGTCGCTCCAGTGGGATCCCATTGTGGTGGGGAAGATGGCGGTGGTGAAAATTACACGGTGACAAGGGGATGACATGTGGCAAGAGACCATGTGGAAGAAAAGGTGGAGGAATATACAAGGAAGGGGGCTAGGACACAGTGTCGTCTGCATTGGACATGACAGTCGTGTTTCCTGGGAGTGCACATCCGAGTCATGGGCTGACACAACTGGCCCACGTGCGTTGATCCATGATGGAGAATCTAGCCACCCCGACAGTCTAGCAATCATGACTATGCAGTCTAGGGGCCATTTTTCCTAGGTCAGTTTGGTCTATTTCAGACCGACCTGGTCGAGATGGGTATGGATAAATGGGCCATGCCGTGTTGGCTAGACTGGGTTACACCCAAACCAGACCTAACCATTTTTTAGTAAATTTATCATAACATTCAAACCATATATCTAGTTTACAAGAAAATTATGTTGTTGGGATTATTGAAATGATATCATCCATTTTGGAAACTATATGTGAGTTTTTTTGGAAGTTGTTTGATGACCTAATGGATCGAGGAGTATGTTCTCTCAGAACGAGTGTACTGGGGGATAAATCCTACGGCAAGCTATGACTATGTGTTTTGGAATTATGTGATCATGGTGGTTATGTGACTTTGGAAAATTCTTGACCCATTAATGCTCTATATGCCATCAATTCTTCATGCACCTTTGATGCTCTATGCACTATGGATGTTCTCTGTTCCATTGGCGATCCATGCGCCATCGACATCCCAGATTCCATCACTGCCCCGAGTGCCTTCGACACTCTATGCAACACTAACACACTGTTTTCCATTGACTCTCTATAATCCATTAATGCTCTGTGCTCTATTAATGCCCAGTACACCATTAACACTCTTTGTTCCCCCAAAATTTGTAGTTTCATAGAGACTGAGAGATCAATGGAATAAAACTGGAAATCCTTCATTTTGTGCTTCAGAGTTATAACTATGTGAGCTAAACAAATTGACTTTACTTCATGTGGTTCTTTTATGGTGTAAATCTTGTGTTTCCTTTATGGTGTACATCTTGTGTTTCCTTGGTGGTTTACATCATGAATTTATTAGTGGTGTACCTTTGAGGTTTTGGGGTCCCTATGAAGTATTGTTTTACTATCCTCTGCATAGGATATGCCTACACGTGTTATTTCTTGTGTAGAAGATCGATGATTTGATAGAGTACACTGTGGACAAGGACTGACTGGGTCTTAGATAGGAAGCCAATAATAGTTTCTATACCAACCTTTTAGGTATGTTTTTTAGGAACGATTTAGGAGTTTTTACGTTACCTTTTTGTTTGTTCTTTATTATTACCCCATTTACATTATAGTTTTTGTACTGTTGTAATATTCCTTTGGTATCATATTGGTATGTATGAATGTTTACTTAGTGTTTTTAGTTCATCACTTTTGGGTTTTGATATGGGTGTGTGTAGAGGTATATAAGAAAATTCCTCCCATTTGTTGGATATGCCTACTCAATGTTAGTTTGCATCCTCGGGCCTATGGGAGTTGGGAATGGGGTAGTCACAACAGACGTCATAAGTGATGTTCTGTGACATGCAGAAAACCAACTCAGAGCACCTGTTTAGTGTCTTCTAGGTCAACAATAATACAATTTGGTATCATAGTAGTTTGTTTATGTTTTCTTGTTATTTGGGAAGGTAGATAGGAGGTTAGGATATTCTAGGCCTTGTTAATATTCTTATTATTGGGAGTATCTGACCCTTGTATGTAGGAAAACCCATGTCACCAATGTTAATATTTTTTGTTATTGAGTTGTTTCAATATATTTGAATGATAGTTCACCATTATGGGGAGTAAATTTCATTTGATATGATGGTTTTATTATATTTTACTCGTGGATGGAATGTCATGAAATAGTGTATTCATGTATCATTTTAGGAACCTATGTATATAGGAGGCATGCATCATGATATGAATAAACGAGATGGGTGTGTAAGTCATAGAGAGTATAAATCATTTTACATCATTGAAAAATTTGAAGAATATGGTGTCTAATAATTGAAATGAATGTAGGTAAATGGAAATAATGTAAATGAATAGTTAAAGAATAGTGTGTATAAAAAATCATGTGAAAGGTATAATATTTTGGGTTTTCAAATCTTGTTATGATTTAATGGTGTCTAAAAGAGAATGATTTTCATTGTTACTATAATATGGTTAATGAATTCTTTCCAAATGAATGGTTTAAATTAGTTCAAATTGTAATTATAACATGTTTTGAAATATAGGAACATGTCGAAGATAAAATATTTGTGTTGTGGAAGAAGAAATGGTTTAAAATGTTATTTGATGAAGAAATTGTGATTAAGTAATCACTTTTACCTAATATTGTATATGAACATTGTTAGGGATAGTAGAGGGTTGTTTTATAATTGTGATGTTGAGCATTGGAATAGTGTATGCAGATGGGTTTTTTAAGTCTAATAGTATATGATCATATCAATATTTGGGTTAGATCATATTGATTATTCATCGATGTGTTTTTGTGGAAATATTTTTTGGATCATGGTCATGAATAAGGTAGATACTTCAGGAATGTTGGGTGAATAGGGAGTTTAAATGGTGACAGTTGATTTCAAAAATGCTGATGTTATTTATAAAAGGATATTTTATGATGGAACTTTGGGTGAACATGGTTGTTGGTATTCCTTGTGTTGAGATTTGACCCTTTGTATTGGTAGTTAGGGGAAGCAAGAGGTCCCCAGTCTGAGACCATTGATATGGAATGTGAGGTATTACTGGGTTATGAAATAACTTAACATACATTATAGGGAACCCTCGGTATAGTTTTAGACTTTAGGATGTTCAATGTTGTTCAATAATGAAATTATAGAAACTCCCATGGGATGTGACCATAAACAGTGCATGCAGGACCTTAAGGATGGTGCATGGGTTTCGATGACCTTGTGAGTGTGTTTTGGTTCTCCCAGAGTGTGTTGTCCCATTGTATAGATGTATGTTTGTAGTTACCATTGGTGTGAAACCTAGAGTAAATGGTATCTGGGTGAGATGGGTACAATGTGTATCAGAACAGGGGAGAGAGTGATGTTGGTGTACATTGATTCGTTCATAACTTGATTTCTGTGATTTGGAGAGAGAATAAATGTATTTTTTTAACGAATCCAGTTTAGGGATATGGTATTATTTGACATTTCAGGAGACCTATGAGAGAGGTCAGAACGGGTTCTTATTTCTTTTGGGTGTGTGTCATAAAGGTTTTTATTCTGGAATTTGAATATGGGATGTGGAGAGTGTTTCATAGTGTGGGTTTTTCTTAGAGGGCTATGTGGGAAGATAAATATTTCGTGATGTGACTCGAGTTGTGGTTACACGTTGAAAATTCTGCAAAAATGAAAGTTGACCATGTGGGAGGATAGCCCAGTAATGTAGGTTCCTTGTAATAAGAAGTATGGAAGATGCATTAGAGATGAAAAAGATGATTATGATTACCATAATGTTTTGGTAAATGGTATACTTAAGCCCTGGCTCTTTCAGAATGGAAACATAGTAAATGTGGTATGTTTTAAGGACACTTTCAACGGGATCTATAATATTGGTGTCTAACCGGTCTGTTTGGATGAATATTAATGAATGACTCAATGATGTTTTCAAGAAGATGAGACAAGTGTGCCTGATGCACAATAAGATACATTTTTTTTGAAGGTGACACCCAATTTGAGGTTGGCCGCATGGATGATCATGTTTGTATGAATGGATTTGTCATTGGGTGAAATGATGAGAATTCCTTGGGGATGATGAGGTCGACTGACCAAGAGGCATGGTTAGGTGAGTAAGTGGTTGTTGGGCTATGATCAAAAGGTGGTTGGATTGCGGGAGATAAAGTTTGTTTAATAATGATCAAAAGAGTGTGAGAAGACATGGGGGTTCTAATCAGGACATGTTGATGGAACACACTGGTAAGGAAAACATTAAATCAGGATATGTGTCTTTTGATCTGTATGAATTCAAGGTGGAAATCAGGGTAATGTGAGTGGCCATTGGTTTTATTGGTGTGGCGGTCCATTGTGAATTAGTTTGCAAATATCACGGGTGTACTGAAAGTGCTCGAGTGGTGTTGTAGTAGTAGTTCCATAGGAAATGTTTTTTCATGGTTTCTTGGAGGATGATCGTGGAGAGGTGGCGAGCCTGGGCTGTAAATTATTCCTAAGTGGTGGTGGTAAAGTGCTGATGAGATGTGTTCAAAAGGTAATCCAGATCCTTGATAGGTCACGGTTTCCCATAGTAGGAGGTGACAAAAGTAATTGATACATTGGAGGTACTATTCTTAGAAAATTTATTGGTGTAGTTCAGCTATTGATGATCATTCCAAACATCTTGGAATCATCCTAGTTAGGATAAGAAGCTCAGGATTTATACCAAGTGACATGATGCTATATTGGTCATGTGAGGGACATCATGGATTTTACATTCATTGGTTTATTAGTTTGGCGGTCCATTGTGAATTAGTTGTTAAATATCATGGGTGTACTGAAAATGCTTGAGTGGTGCTATAGGAGTACTTCCATAGGAAATGTTTTTTCATGTTTTCTTGGAGGATTTTCTTAGAGAGGTGGTGATTCATGGCTGTAAATTAGTCCAGATTGGTGGTGGTAAAGTGCTGAAGAGATGCGTTCAAAAGGTAATCCTGAGAACCTTGGAAGGTCATTGTGTCCCATAGTAGGAGGTTACATAAGTAACTGATACATTTGTGGTAGTGTTCTTAGATAAATTATTAGTGTACATCCATCAGGGACGATCATGCCAAACATCTTGGAATAGTCTTAGTTAGGCTATGAAGCACAGGATTTATACCTAGAAAAATCATATTATTTTGGTTATGTGAGTTATATCATTGATTTTATAGTTGTGAGGGTGGTATATGTGGAGTTATATAGTGGGATGTAAACCATCCATGGTTTTTGGGAAAGGTCCTCGGGGTGGACTTGGGGTCAACAAACATCATGGGTTCCTTTCACTATAGCCTGGAAAAGCACTATGAGACATTTGTTTTCTTATTGTAGGTGGAGGTATAGATCCCTGTATATGATTTGGGTTTTGGATTGTGATCTTGTTTCCAGTTTTGTGGTTGATATTCTTCAACTAATTAGATAGTAAAAACACTCCTAAGGTGGGGAGTGATAAGTCAATCCCGCATACAGGGAGTAGACCATTGAGATTATGTAGTTGTATGGGAATGCCTATTAGAAAACATTATGGTGCAACTTGGGACTTATAGAGAACAAAGTGAGCCTTGATTATGGTTTTTTATAGATCCATGCTGTGTCTTTGGGCTTATGTTAGTTCCAAATTAAAATTCATGATGAATTAATTAAGCCTATTGAAGGGGTGGTAAGACATGAAAATAACTTATCGTAAGAAGGGTTTGGTTGTATAAATCCAACAAAAATTGGGTGGACTGGAGTGGGTTCCATTGGGTGACACTTGATTGTTTATATGTATGATGTCACTAGGGGCCATGTCAAGTAGTTATATGATAATAGTGGGAGGTGGGTGTTTTGGAACAAGCTCGTCATGTTTTTCTGACATAATACTGTAATAGGGAATGCATGTGGTATGTTGTGACCCACCATGGGGTTGGTGTTTGTATTGGAAATAACGTTTCAATAATCATGTTGTACTCTGGTGAGGACATGTTTTTATTAGTCTTCACATGGATGGTGTAGGGATGTACACCTAGATTGTATCAACATCAATTCTATATTTTAATATAGGGTAATGTTTCTATGGTTGTTCGGGTGTAGTGACTTCAAACATAAAAGATATGATGTATAAGTTGAGTTTTTATTCTTGTGGTCATTTATTGATAGTGGGGGTTACAAACAACCAATGGTGGTGAATTTAACCATATATTAAAATATGTTGGTTGATCATGTGAACAACGTTTTAGGATGGAGGGACTCGAGTGATCACCGTTTAAGTGATTCATATCTAGTAGTGAGTATTGGCACATATTTAATCAGTTATGTTCCCCTAGATATTGGTTTCATTTTGGATGTTATTTTATGGAATGTGACCCTTGATTCTTGATTGGGTGATTGATATTAGTCAGAAATGTGGTGGGAAAGATTGTGTGTTACTTCGGGGTGATATCGAGTTTTGGTCGTCACTAGGGTGTTGAAAATGATTAAAATGGTGACAAGTTTTTTGGGCCATGATTTGTGATAAGGATTAGACCGATTATGTGCCAATTGGTTCCTCCACAATGGTATGATATGACATGATAATTTTTGTAGTACTGTAAATTAGATAGTGTTTACTAGGATTTCTTATGGAGTTTTAGTGGTTGGATATGGCTATGAGGAGTACCGGGTTCGTGATAAGGGTTATAGAGATAGTATTGCGGGGAAACACCATTCACATGGATTGAATATTGTGGTGTAATTTTGATTTTTAACAAGATATATGGAAAATTGGAATCGATAGGCGGGTTTAGTTCCATGATCTTTTTTAGAAGATCTGTGATGCTTAGGAGTATGGCTTGAGGACGAGCCATTATAAGGTGGGGAGGTTGTAAGATTATGGATTTTTTAACGGTGTGTTTTTATTTATGTTTCATTTTAGGTATCCTCACATGGGTTAAATTAATGGTTCTTATGTTCACCATGGTTCTCAATGGTGTTTTGGGGGTTCAGAACATGAAATAATGTTAAAATAGGGCCAACCAATGCACGGCACATGATCAATGCATAGTTGCTACATGATTAACTAAACCATGTGGCCTCCTCAGGTAGACTAAGAAAATTTGGACAGTCAAAATCACATGACTCGAATATAGTTTCAATCCCAGGTGTGGTTCTTCTTGTACCAATTCAACTAAACCATCCTTTGATAGTGGATTGCAAATGTTTTGGGAAACTATGCGGCCAAACCTTGTGCCTCATTAAATGTTAGAAAAATTACAAAATTTCCATTACCATATTTTTATGTTCTACCCACTATTCCACATCATTCACCTCTTTAAACCACTAGGGACAAATCAATACCTCCAAGATATTACAAGGATCTATCTCCTTCATTTTTAGGCCATTTGGATAACATTCGGTTGTGAATCAATGATCCAGGTTTTTCTAATCCCTCTCTTCTCTATATTTTTTATATTAGGTCTTGTATCTTTGGTTATCATCTTCAGATCCACTAAAATCCTCTATCGATGGTGGATTTTACTTTGATAACTCAGGGGGTGTTTAGGTACAGAACTAATTCCATGAATAGGAGTGTGTTCATCATCATAGTCGAGGTAAGTGGCCTACAAGTTATATCCCATTATATTATTATAGATTTGGGATGGTTTGTTGGTATCTTTCTTCCCTATTTCCATGAATTTCTTACCTTGAGTAAGATTCAATATAATTATTGTATAGTTAATGATTTTCACCCTCATGTTCTCCTTTGGATAAATTGAGGATGATTAAAATGATTTAGGCCTCCAGTGGGGTGATCCGACATTCTAGAACTTTGAAATTGGTAAGGTTAAGTGTAGAGTTGGTGTGCGTTAAGGTAAATCCCATATTGGAAATTGTGAATATTTTTTCTTGAGTTGAAAATGGAATATTGATTGTTCTACCTCAGTTTTGATAATGGAATAAGGGGTTGTTTGGCATTTTTTAAAATGGTTTAATTTGGTTAATGCAGATTGTGTTGAATGGATTATGAATTATGTTGAAATTAATAAGATGATTAACATAAATGTAATGATTGAAATATTAATTTGGAAATGGATTTTGAATTATAGAATATTTAAATGGAATTTGAAAGGATAATTGATAAGTATGTTGAATGGGACAACACATAGGAATTATAGAGTATACCTAACGGGTATAATGTAATAAAGGGATTATGTAATATAATATAATAATTGTAGATGAAATGAATAAGTGGGTATTTTAATTTAAATGATAAATTGGATAAATTGGCTAATTAATGGTAATTGATGATTATTAGATAATGTATGGGAATTGTGGAATATACATATTGGGTTAAATCACAAGAGTGGTAATTGGGATAAATGACTATATAATGTAAATGAAAATTGTGTTAATGGGTTATGTAATAGTATTAATTTCTATGTTTATGGTTATAGAAATGATTACTATTTGTATTAGTTTTTTTGTTTATATGTGGTATGTGTGTAGAGATTGGATATAAATATCATCATGATTTCATGGATTGGTAGTGTTCTGTGTTGACATGCAGTTCTATGACCACTTGTTGTGTTAGACTGAGGCTCTAAACTCCACCCAAAAAATCATGGTGTAGGGAATGGGATGGGGGATATATTTCTCTAAAGATTTCATTCCACACAAACTGATGCTTCTAAGTTAGTATAATGTGTTTATGTTTGGTGTTTATCCTTAGGGAGATAGGGATTGGAATTTTTCACTTATGTATAGTTATTGTGTTACTTAGACCCATGTGTAGAGGATGGATATACCTAACCCATGGAACATGTGATGAAAATTGAATAAGTAAAGATCCTCATATACAATAATTAAAGGGTAATAATGATATAAAGTGGTAAAGTAATGAATGTTAAATAACTGTACCCAACATTTACATAGACTAGTGTTCATTTAATTACTACTATCATTCACTCTGTGTTTGGACTAAATACTTTTTAGTCACCATGGGTGTTTTCCTATTGAGTTGTACTCGGACCCTTCTCAGGACACTTTGGGGTACCCAAGAAGACTTTATTATTAAAGGTTTGGATAAGGAAAAAGCACCATGCTATAATGTTTAGTCGATCCTGAGATGTGAATGGATGAGGATCTAGATATATAGTCAAGACCATTATAGGGATTATACTATTGTCATTGTTTTTGGGTTTCAGTCACTTTTGGCACTACTAACATGACAATAAAAAATTATTGTTGGTTGTGGTTTGTACCACGTTTTTGGGTATTCTTTTTTATCCATGTTTAAGTTGTCTATTTCATATTTGTCCAATATTTATATTTTTATCAACTATGGATTACTATGATTAATAGGGTAATGTCCCCCACATGGATTATTATACCCTCGATTCTATTCGGAAACCTCTAGTATACAAGGAGGCGATCGTGATGTTCTATAGAAAACCAACTTAGAACATCATCTTATTGGCTTCAGAGTTGGGGACGTTATGGATTGATTAGCCATATTTAAACCACACCCCCCCTTGGACTGATTTTTTATATTACTGTATCCACATGACATGGGAAAATGTGGGCGGAATTTCATTTCTCAAAATTTACAAGAGTTCCACTCTTCCTCAATTATAATGAGGCCTTCTCACCTCCCAGTTCCCCAAACCTCTCAAGAAACATGGGATTGACCAAGCAATTTTGGTATTAATCCTAACAATCTCTCAATTTTTCCATAAATCATCCCTTTGGGAAAAAATCAATACAAGGAATCCCTTTGGTTAAAATTATAAAGGATTTACCTAATGAATAGGTAACAACCTCTATCAATCTACATTATTTTATTTTATTTCTCCACCACCTCAAATAAACATATTCCATTCTTATAAAAAAAATAACAATTATCCCAAATATACTAAGATATTGGTAAATTGTGGTTTCAACCAACACTAATACACACTTCCATCTAATGGCTAACAAACATACTGTTTAGGTGTACAGAGAACTGCCACCTCACAAAACAATGACACTTCATTTTTCTGTTACCACCATTAATGGCTAGCTATAATGATAGACACACTATTTTTATATGATATATATCATACATATTATATCATTAGTATTTTTCAATTATTTAATAACACATATCATAAATCTTTCTATTTTTTTCAAATATGATAATTACATTTAAGAAATTGTAAACTACCACCCCCTCAAAGCGATGTTATTCATTAACACACTACATGGAATGTGATAATGATATGTTTAGTGAAATAATATGATATATATCTATCATAATAATGATTATTTAATAATATTATATATATATATTTAATTTACATTACTTCATTACATATTATAAGAAAAATAGATACATCGATCATGCGTATGTATAGCCTACAATTTCTATGAATGTTGTATTAAATTTCATAGATATATACATTATATATTATTATAATAAATATTAACTGAATATAAATAATTTTTATACCAATAATTACAATCTATAAATCATTTGACATGTATAAGGATCAAATATATAACAAATTAAGACATATGCGAAGAACAATGAAAATATTCCCTGGAGTTAAACCTTAACATAGAATTTTATAAATGGGGGTATTTAATTTCATAATATAACAATCTATATTTTTATATATAAGATTATTTTTAATTTATAGATTTATAAAAAACTTATATTTATAATACATGAGGTTTTTATGAGTATGACTAGAGTTAAAATACAAGGTAAAATAATTTCATCACACGTTTTAATTTCTGTAAGATACATGCCTCATACACCACTCATTTATTTTGTGTGGTATATATACTACCCATTAATTTATTCTATTAATATTATAATTAAATTTATGGTTGTTTTCATAAAAATATTATGATCATTATCTCATTGGTTTTATCGTTAAAAAGTTAACAAACCAGTAATGTATTTTCATCTCAAATTGCATTCTTTGAGACACATGTAATGTTGTGAACCAATATTATTCCATAAGATTTATACACAATATTTTAAATGTTATATCATGTATATATTTATATTGATAATGTTTTAATCTACCTATAATTTTATCCATTCCATTCTGTTTTTATTCAACGATACCAAAATGGTAATGGTTTATAGCTACAATCTCAATGATTATCGGGATTGTTTATGATTATTCTACCATTAATGAAATATTATCATCCATCACTAAAAAAATTCATGATTATTCTTATCCTCTATTAATTCATGTTATATCCAAGTAATATTAACCTTTTTTACTCATTTTTGCATATATTGATCATGAAATAGTTTTTTAGAAATTATGACTTCACCTCTATCTTTGGTCAGAAATCTAAGTTCCTTTATAACCACATTTTCTAGAAGGTATCCAAAAAATATTAAAATATTCTAAAATTATCATTAAAATTCATTTTACCCATTTTTTCCTTTTAATAAATTGGTTTTATAAAAATAAATATTCTTCTCATTTTCTGGTTGAGGCATATTTATAAGCATTTATGGTGTAATAGAAATGTTCACCATGTATGGATTTACCCACTGTCCTGACTGTCATTCCATTAAATATTCCATAACAAGACTACAATGTTATTTTTCTTTAAAAGATAAATTTTTTCAATTATTTTTGAAATTTTTTGTTATGATGTTTTTTTAAAGAAAATGGTTTTCAAAAATGGTTTATGTTTAAAAACATGTGAAAAATTGTTTTCAAAATATCATTTATATATTTAAATAATGATTTTTTCAAAGAAAATTTATTCTAGGATTTAAAAGGTTTTGTTATATTTTTTCAATGTATTTTCACAGAAAACTATATCAAATTTGTTTATTCTTCTTTTAAAAGTATTAATGGAAAAAAAATTGAATGTGTAATCATGAACTCGTTATATGTTTTGCAGGATAATAGTTTCCAATTTTTTTAATGATTTCTTTATGATTTTTCAATTTTAATTTCAGGAAAATTATTTTCAAAATGTTTTATGTTCTAAAGATCAATTTTTAATGAAAAAAGGTTATTTCCTAAGAGATTTTTTTTTCAAAATATCCATCTAATTTATTTTCTATCTAACATAACATCAGTTAATGTAATTCATGCCCTTCTAGGAATTATCTGAATATGATATTATTATTATATCATGAATGGTTTATGTTCTGATGGAATTATTATTATGAAACATTTTTAACTTTCATTGGTTATATGCCTTTTAAACCCACTTCTTTATATTGGTTATGATTTTGATGAAATGATTATAAAACCTATGTATTATCTCAATGGTTATGATATGATTACATGTTTATGATTTTCATTTTTTAGGGATTATGATACGATAGTTTATGATTTATTGGGACATGTATGTATGATTTCTTAATAAGATGGGTGGGTCATATATATACCTTTAATTTATCGAGTAAAGATTTATATCTCATGATATAATGCTGAAAATAATGTCAACAGACTTGATCCACTATGGTATATTTTGAAAAACTGATCTGTTACAAGGAAATGACTATGACTGGGGATTGTGGGTTTTCCCCACTAATAGGTGTAGTCACCATGAAGTTGAATAAGGGGAAATCTAATCCATTATGCGAATATGGAAAAACCTGATCTATTATGGGAAGATAGAGATACTATATTCCTTATAAATAAATGAATGTGATTGGGGATGGTGGTGTATCCCACCTAGTAAGATAAATTCCCATAATATTCCTTTATATGTTCTAGCTATGTGTCTTTACTTATGAAGAATTATATCACATGTTTATGTATTCCATAATTCTATGTCCTATATAAATTATATGCTTTCAAATATTAAGTTTTATTTACTAATGATTAAATTCTTCTGAAACACCAATATTTATTCCATAATTCATGTTTGTAATCTTATGATATTCATAGTATGGTCTTCTAATGATATGATCATGTTTTCATACACCTATGATCATGTTTATACATAAAAATCTCCCTTATTTACCCTTACTATGAATTTGAACTCACCTATTATTTTGATTCATTCCTCTAGTTATAAAGATATGTATTGTTTTTTATGTTCCTAAAAAAGGTTCTAGAAAATAAGAACCTATTGGGAAATAGTGTAGCTAATTTATATACCATTATTTACATTTCCATTTTTTCTAAACGAAATAAACTAATTCATTATTATAAACTATGTTTATGTTTTGTTTTTTGAATTATGCAAAAGTGATTTAATGTTTATGTAAATTATGACTGTGTGATTATAGAATAATCTTATGCATATACTGGTTATCCAATTTTGATGGATATATTGAATATTTTAGGAGGAGGATGTGGTGTGTCCCTTGGTGATAGAACCATGTTTTTCTATGTGGGATAAGTGAAAACCCAAGAAGGGAAGGATGGACTCATTCATAGGAGGGTGTAGTTGACAACTCATATATTATTTAGGAGGACCCCTGGTGTAGTGGATTATATGATTTCCCAGTTTCCTTTGGTAATGGAGGTGTATGAGGACGTCATTCCTATGGATGTTCTAGGTTAACCTCTCAGTGGAGTGATAGTCTTTTACGTTGATCTAAACCTCGGGATGAGATTGATATCTCTACAATAATATCAGAGGGATCCTATAGAGCTTCATGAACTAAGTGTAAATTTGAAGGAATTGTAGTGGAATGGAATTTTTTGACCTAGTGTGTCCCCCTTAGTATCCCCAATATTTTTCGCGAAGAAGAAGGAAAAGATCATGAGGTTATGCGAGGACTATTGGTAATGGAACTAGAAGACTGTAAAGAATATGTTTCCCCTAATAAGAATTGATGATCTATTTTATCAGTTTATGGGGGTAAAATGATTCTCTATGATTTTCTTCAGGCCATGATATCAACATTTGTGAGTACGAGATGAGGATAAACTGAATAAATCATTTGGATATTGATATGATCTCTTCAAGAACATGGTTACCCCTTTGGCATTAAGAAAACCTGATAGTGTTCATCAAACATATGAAATGGATCATTCATCCTTTCATAGACCAGTTCATGGTAGTATTAATTAACAATATCCTTGTGTACTCGATGTCTAATGAGGAGCACGGGAGACACTTGTGGATAGTCTTAAACGCACACTGAGAGAACCAAAATTAAAGAAATATCTAGAAGTGAAAAATATGGTACAATATGTCCACTTTGTGAGACATGTTATCATAATAGAAGGAGGGACAATATACCAATCCTTGGTTGAGTTATTTTAATATTGGGAGAATCCCAAGAGCGTGATGCAGGTGCAAAGCATCCTTCAAATGGATGTCAATTACTAGATTTTAATACCAAATTTCTCCATGAATTCACCACTCATGTAATATTTGAATTGAAAGTGGTATCCTATCATATGTATAGAGAGGTGATAATATGATTTTCCCCAGATGAGGTAAAAATTGATGGGTTCTCCCTTCATGAGATTTCCAGAAGAGGGTGTTGAAGCTATAGTGTTCTGCGATATATCCAAAATAGGTCTTTTTTTCTGATTTAGAGGTAGTAAGTGATTACCTATTGTTTACATTAGTTGAGGGAAAACGGGGATTACTATGTGACCAATGCTATTTATTTATTAGTGGTAGTCATTGTACTAAATGTTTTGAGACACTACATGATGGATCAACAATTTATTGTCTATTCTGATCACAAGAGTCTCAAGTACATCCTCTCTCAAAAGTATCTTAATTTTAGAAAAAGTATATGGATATAATTGCACTGGTATTATTACTTCATGATTTTTTATACTCTAATGAAGTGGATCGTAGTATAAGATTCTATCAGCATGGGAATATATGCATAGCTACTAAATGAGGTGTCATATAAGTTTTCCTCATTTTAGTTATCCTTTTGGATGTAGATAGAGAAATATACCTTCTCACAATAGTTGTCACCAATCCACTTTTATAGAGACTTTGAGAGTCATATCATGGGGTTACTAACTATGAGTCCTGATATATTCTTCTTTACATCCTTATGATTGATTTTATGTCGGTGGGGAGCAAGCCATTGTTTTATAAGGATGTATGATAGTTCGAAAGACATTGTGGGAGGAGGTTCTGAGAGAGTTCTAGATATGTCACATGGATGAATATCTAAAGTTAGGACCCATTCCCCAGGGCTTGTGTCTTGACTAACCCAAGCCTGCCTTCAATAGGCTAGGGATTGACAACTGGCATAAAAAATGTGTTTCCCTTTAATGGGAAGGAACTGCCTTTAAACCTGTACAAACAAAAATTCAAGATCATAACAAGAAGCAACCACAATGTATACTGCTATAGTAAAAAGTGTACTGAATGTAAAGGGTCCAGAATATAAGCCCAACAGAAAAGTATAGGTACATTTGAAAAGAGAAAACAACTCCTGGACAGTCCACCAAGGATCCAACATGATGGGTAGGTACATATCACCTCGACAACACTCCATGTCAGCCCATATCATCCTTGTACCGCCCGATCCTTCCTCCCTCATGTATCATCATAGCTTATCTTCCTCTACACACTACACAACAAGGTGAAGGAAAATCCCATGCAGGGGTGAGTATAACAATACTCACTAGGGACCCCGAGACCCCCGAAGGTCTTCCAGAGGTCCAAAAGGAAAAACCACAGAGTAATACCTCATTCACAAGAATGAAGGTAACACCACAATGGTAAAGACTCCACTCACACCAGGTATATAACTTATGTACATAAGTATAGTTGATTAGTCGTAAATCTAGATCCTCTTATTCTGTTGAGAGGATTTCTTACTGACCCACACATGATCTCTAGGTGCTAACCCACAATGTATTGAAAGTTACTGACCCACACAAAATTGATAAGCTCTAACCCACATAGGATCGATAGTTGTTGATCAACATAGGGTCAATGTTCTTTCTTCATGTTACAACTAGAGACTAGATTCCCGCACTAGGAAACCATGATTCACAGAGGATCCTATACTCAAACAATCGGTCATACTTGATCCTCTAATAAGGTCCACGGATAAATATCCCAAAGGACATCCTTGTATTAAGGGTTTTAATGTGACAGACAACACATCAATGAGACGCTCAGTTTGTGACTTAGAAGTGTTTTAGTACCAAGGGCCCGAATGGATTCGGGTTCGATCCAACCCATCTATAATCCAACTTTTTCCAAAACTCAAGTTGATCATACCAAAATGAATGTCTCTCTCTCTGGATCCCAATGCCATATATGGTTCATCAAATGGATGTCTGGTTCAAAAGTTATCACTCTCTAAGAAAAAATGGGCATCGTTTGGGTCCGGGTCCGGTCCGACCCAAACCGACCTGGTCTGGACCGTCCCCACCCAGTTCCGGTCAACCTGACCCATAAAGGGCCACGAACTATCCTGCAAGGGGTGAATCTCAGCCCACAGAGGGTGTTTCCTACTAGAGGAATGACCCACTAAAGGTGCGGCCCGCTAGAGCGGTGCCCACCCAAGCTAGCAAGTGGGAAGCCCCCCCCCCACCCCTCAGTTTTCCGCAACGGCCTTAGCCATTCGGTCTGTATGGCGGCCCCATATGGAACTGCCTGGTTTTCTGTGAGACCCACAGAGAGTAGGTCCCTACTACTACAGTATCGGAGCCATGACCAGTCTCTCCCACAGCACGCCGCCTCTTCCTCCGTGGCCATCCCGAGCCAGCCTACACCTCCACCTGTTGCGGGTTCAGCCACAACCCGCTCCATCGGCAGTGCGCGTCCGCATGCCCCATATTCCTTGCTACTAGTCCTTTTTTGACCCCATCATCACCCACCGACACTGGTTTCTAGTGTCGTTTTGGTCATCGGTGCCGCACTGATCGCCAGTACCGTGCCAACGGTCTTCCGTGTGGCACCAGGTGAGCTCTGGTGGCCCATTTTTCCATCTTAAGGTGCCAATGAACACATCGAGATGTCCTCTTCATCGCTAAACCCACCGTTCTGGGATTCCTCCTACATGAATAAATATCTTGTGAATAACAAATCAAATTTCAAAAAAAGTCTGAGGGTCCGGGAATTGCTTCTTTGTCTCGTGCCCTCCATGTTAGAATTATAGCAATAGTGTAGTATACTGATTCAAAAACTCTTCAATTTAGATAGGAAATAAACTCTACTTGGATAAGACATCCTCTGATGGTGATCAACGGATCCTCCTTCATCATTGTCATCGGTTCGCACTTTGGTAGTGCTCATCACTGCTCATTGAATCTGGCCTCGTCCTCCAGGTGGTTAGCATTGTGGTACTTTTCTATAGAATCTTTGATTGGTGAATTTGTTCCAACTCCCCTACCCAAGAAAAATATAAATAGGAGAGGATAAAGAGTGTGTCCCACATGAATAATTAAAGAGGTTCATTTATTTAATGAACCTCCCAAATTCCCAACGTTGTGGTTACCAACAAGGGAGAGTCAAGACATTAATGTCTTGAAATGTCTTCATCTCCACCACCACTGTTCGCCCATTTGAGAAAATAATAAGAAACGGAATAACATAAAATTTTATTTTATAAATCTTTCAAATGTCTGAAAAACTTTTTTTTCACCCAACCTACTGCAGTTGAAGTGAATCCTTCCTAAAGAGAATCATGGCACTATTAATTCAACGGTTCCCTCATATTTTTAATCCGAGCACTGGTTCAAAAGAAAGAAAATGTCGCCCACATGTTTACAGAAAAAACCTTAAAAAAGTTTAATAAATTAATAACATTCACCCTCAAACCACATCATTCAAAGTTAGACTTTTCCTAAGGGGAACAAGACCCAATGAACTCAACCATACTCCCAAATATTCAATCTGAGATACCATTTAGATTTTATTTATTTTAACATTAAAATAATTGTTTACGTAATTATTTTATTTACGTCCAAAAACTAACTTCCACTGTTGGCCCATGCTGACCAATGTTAGAGTCTGCCTAAGGAATGAATACCCTCATAAGTTCAGTGGTGTTATTATATTTTTAATTCAGGTCACCGTTGGTGAGATATAATCTTTTGTAAAATAATATAACTTTATCTAATTATTTTATATACAGTTAGTACATTTTTTTTGGGTTTTCTCACCAGAGGCCTGCACCGACTATACATATGTCGCTTCTTGGGTAAACCCGCTATCCTGAATGCAAGGGTGCCCTCATATTTTTGATACGGGCATCTATTAAAGAGTTATTCCACTTTTTTAGGAATCATGCTCTCTATTTTAAACATAAAATTATTTAGCGGATCACTTTGCGTATTTCGGGACTCAGAATCATGCGTCGTGATATTTATCCATGTTAAAATAATTCTATATAATTAAAAAAATTATTCAGAAATTCCGGGACATTGAATTCTCCCCACATTTGGGATTTACATCCCCAAGATCCAAAACTAAGGCAAATCCAAAGAAATGAGGGTACTAAGGATGAATCGGAGCATTGCGCTCCCATGTGCTCTCTTAGAGGTTATCATGCAGCCACCAAACTCACACCACAGGGATCAACCGTCCACCAATGACGTGGCCCTATTGATCATCTCTCTACAATGGGAACTCCATAAAATCCTCTATATCATCAAATTCCAACTATCCCTAGTCGATAACATGTGAAGGATCATGCATGCAACTTTTTAGTCTAGACACATGGGAAACATAATGCACCTGGTGCATTTTGGGGGAAGAGATAGATGGTACACCCCCTCAACCACTCTGATGAGAAGATAGAAAAGTCTGATGGACCTCAGAGATAGCCTCCCACCCCGGAAAAAACCTATGCAATCCTTCTCGGGGTGAGACCTGTAGGAAGACATGGTATCCCATCACTGAATCCAACGATCTTTGTATCTTATCGGCATAAGTCTTCTGCCAGTTTTATGCAGTCCTCACTTATGGAAAGTTGAGGCAGCAGGATACAAAATCTATAACTGCTTCCTTCATCCTTGGCCACTAGTATTGACACTAGAGGTTTTGGTACACATTCATCACTCCATGATGTACCCTTAAAGTGAATGTACAGAACTCCCTCAACACATCCATCAAATAGTCACTGGTACCATTGTTCATCCTCGGAAGAGAACGACGTGCTCCCCACCTTCATAAATTTTTTCAGGAGACCATACTATGTATATCTGAGCACGCTGAACCACACAGTCAATGTTCCCAAGTTGTGCCTCTTGAACACACTAAAGAATTGGGGGAGTGATAGTGATAGAATGGTTGTAATATTATCCATATTTATCAATGTAGGTTATCTTCAATGCGACTAGTTTCTCTGACACCTCACATAGCACCTATAGACCTAACCTTCTGCTGAGGGCCTCTACTACCACGTTCCCCTTCCCATGAGTATAATCTATCCCAAATTTATAGTCTGGAAGTAACACTAGCCATCGTCAATGTCTCAAGTTTTCATCCTTATAAAGAAATATATACCTAATACTCTTGTGATCAGAGTAAACCGTAAACCATTCATCCATCGAGTAGTGCCAACACATCTTCAGTGAAAATACCACTGCTGCTAACTCTAGGTCATGGGTAGCATAGTTCTTCTCATGTTGTATCAACTACTGTGAGTTGTAGGAGATCACAGTACGCTCCTAAATTAGAAAAAAACCTAGTCTGATCCTTGATGTGTAACAGTAGACTCCATACTCAATGCCCTGTTCTGGTAGCCTTAAGATGGTGGAACTCGTTAGTCTCTGTCTCAACTTCTGAAAGCTCCGATGACACTTATTTGTCCATAGGAAAGGCTTCCCTTTCTCTGTCAATGTTGAAAAGGGTTCCACTACCATGGAGAAGTCAAGTAAAAATCAATAGTAGTTCCCACCCTAGGAAGAATACCCTCTCTCGTTGGGGAGGTAATCCTAGAAACATATTTTGAAAAGACGTCCCCACACTCTGCCACTACTATTGGGAACTAAAAAAATCAAAACTCATGCTTCCATGAGTGTAAGGTTGGCTGACTCAAGAGTGATTGGTTTTACCCTCCTATGCATGAGTTTATACTGTGCTGCCTTGGTTTCATTTTTTCCGACCAAGGAAAACCCTATTCCAATGCTATAGATATACTACATCCTTTTTCCCTAAAACTGTCAATCTAAGTATAAATTTAATATTTCTAGTCCATACCCAATATAACATCATAAGGAATCGACACTGGCACCAAGAGGATCCAACTGAAACCCTCACCTCAAGGGTTATATCACACAATCGACATAACTGTGATTATTGAGTCTCCCCCCAAAGGTATCTCCAGATGTAAGGGTCAATTCATCGGTTTAACGAGAAACTCTAGTTATTGAAAACGATGAATGGGATGAAAGAATTATTGGTACCTCTGTCTATAAATACAATAGCTAGTAGTAGACACATAGCATACATCTAATCATTTGTAGAGACCTTGGGTCACACTTCTTGACTACATGCAGCTACTCCCATCCCCTATCCTCTAGCTCCCTAGTCCTAGCGGGGACCACATTTGGGTGGTTGTTGTAACATGTCAAAATGTATAACACCTCATGCTACTCTCCTAGATCCACTTTCATGTCTGATTCCATGTAGATTCATATGTACCTGTCTCTTCCTCTTCCCAAAACATTTCACACACCCAACTCTTTGAGAGTGGCATCAGTTTCCTACTTTCCTACTGCTAAACTTCACTGGCTGTATTCGCTCATCCAAAGAACATTCAACCATAAGGTTCTCTCTATCACCCTAACATAAGTAGGAATTCATAGAGGAATAGTGATGGCTTAGATGTCACTAAACACACCACTCTAGATGATCTGATCCCTGAAGCACTAACTGTACGACATTCATCGAGTACCTGGGATGGTTGGTACACCTCGACGAACACTCAACGATAGACAAGTCGTCCTACAGAAGCTATAGAATCACATAGAAACACTCACCCCTTAACTTTTTAGGGAAAGATTCCATCTTAATTGAGAAAGGATCTCAAACTTTTTCACAGGAAAGACACCTCTTCATGAGATCGGGGTAATCTAAACCATGTCATCGTATTTTTGAGGCACGTAGACGTATCTATAAAAGGACCACCATATGATCAAATGGTGCCCTAGCGAGATAGAAATACAGAAAACTCCTCAGACCTATCCTTATCCGCCTAGGAGTCAGGATCGCATCAGATCCTGAGTCGTATATAATGCTGAAACACATGTAAGGCACTAATATTACATGTGTCCTCTATTGGTACCACTAGTTGTAACTACCGACCAAGGTGTAGTGATATAGGTAGAAAACTACCAGAAGGTACTATCTTGGGAAATAGTCCATGTAGTGAATCCTCATCACCATGTAGACAATCCTCATTGTCACAAGCTGATAAATACTAGAAGCTAGGATAACCATCTGATCTACTGGTGTCCCAACTAGGTAGAAAAATTCTAGCTATAGCCTCTACCTATTCCTAAGCTTCCTGGGGAACTGTCTCACTTCAAAACCTTGTAGGCCTCTACCTATGGATCTTATGAAATGTGATTAGTCAGTGTGCATGGTCCACAGGAAGCATTTGATTCTCAAAGGGTGGTGGTGCTACTGGTACACCACCCAAAAGAGCCATCATTGCGATTGGTCCCTAAATAGATGTGTCACCGCTCAGTGGACCACTATCACGATCTCTTGGGAATCTTAGCTAGCTATCTATGCAAAAACATCCTGATAAGGAACATGTGATCCATGGTTATTATGTTATACCTAGTGAGATGACTCCAATGAAACCAATGAAAAATTATTCCAAAACACATGAAATTAGTGTTTTCGTGCACCGAGTCGGAAATCAGAGATTGGGGTCCTGGTGTATGGATATGTCGGCTGCCGCACAAACACTGGACTCCTCGAACTGAAAACCAAAATCTAATAAATTAACACTATTTATCAATTGAGAATAACAAAGTCCTTGTTCAACGGTATAACCGACTCCTGTGACACCACATTGTCACAACTCGTTCCTCAGGGCCCATGTCGTGACTACCCCAAGCCCTCCTTCCATAGGCCTGGGGATGGTGAATAGCACTGAATAGTAATATCTCTATAATGGGAAGGAATTTTCTTTAAACCTGTACAAACACACAATCCATGAACACAACAAGAAGAAACCTTGCATTAAACTGCTTTAGTAAAAAGTGTACTAAATAAAAAGGGGACAGAATACCAGCTCAACTGAAAAGTACAAGTATAACTAAAAAAATATCCTAGATCATCCACCGAGGATCCTAACTTACGTGTAGGTACAGATCATCTCCACAACTTTCCACATCATCCCGTATCCTCAGTGTACCGTCTGGTCCTGGCTCCCTCAAGATGTATTCCAATGCTTGTCATCTGCAAAAGACACAACTAGGTGCGGGTGAAGCCCATGTAGGGATGAGTACAACAATACTCAGAAGGGAACCCAGGACCCCTGACGGTCTCCTATAATCCCATAAGTAAAAACCACAATGAAAGACCTCAATCACAGTAACAAATTAGTCATCAACACTACATTGGTATATGCCCACACATATACCTAAGTTATCCAAATATAATCATCTCATACATGAGGAAACATAAGGATACAACCTTTAATACATTTTCACAATTGATCCACAAGGGAAGAATACTACCATGGTAACACCATGAAGGTAACACCATGAAGGTAAAAGTACCACAATGGTAACCCACAAAGGTAAAAGTATGACAATGGTACCACCACAGAGGTAACACCACGAATGTAAAAGTATCACAAAGGTAACACCACAATGTTAACACCACGAAGGTAAAATTAACAAATGGTAACACCACGAAGGTAACACCATGAAGGTAAAATTACCACAATGGTAAGGACTCAGCTCGCACCAGGTATATAACTTAAGTACATATGTACAGATGATTAGTCGTAAATCTAGATAATATTATCTGTCAAGAGGCTCTGCTACTGACCCACACATGATTGATAAGTACTGACCATGCAAGTTAACTAGGTGATGAACCACACATGACTGATAGATTCTAACCCCCATAGGATTGCTAAGCACTGAACCACACCAGATCAATATATTGTGACCCACATAAGATCGATGTTCTTTCTTCAAGTTACAACCAACCACTAGATTCCCACAATAAGCACACTTAATTCTGGGAGGATCGACTCCTCAATCCATTAGTAATACCTCAAACACCAGAAATATTCATGAAGAAGTATCCCAAAGGACCTCTATTTCGTAAGGGTCCCAATGTGATAGACGATGTGTCAATCCGATTCACGGTCTGTGACTTATAAGGGTTTTAATACAAAGGGCTTAGTTGGATTTGAGTTCAATCCAACCCAAACATACTCCAACATTCTCCAAAACTCGACTGGGGTATTCAAAAAGGACTATCTTTCTCCAAGGATCCCAGCTCCATAGATGGTTCATCAAACAAACATCTGGTTTACAAGTTATGACTCTTTATGCAAAACTGGGCCTAGTTGGGTCCATGTCCGGTCCGACCTGTCCCATAGGGGGGTACGGCCTGGCCCGCAGGGGGGCGCAGCCCAGCCCACTGAGGGCATATCCCCCAACCCATGGAGGTCACAACCCTCAGCCTGCGGAGAGAGAGACCCACTGGATTGGGGGCTGCACTAGCTGCCACATGGGGAGCACCCCTGGTATTTCTTGAATGGACTTAGCCATTCAGTTTGTGTAGTGGCACCACGTGGAACCACCTAGATTCTCGTGGGACCCGCAAAGAGCGGTTCCCTACTGCCGCAGCGTCAAATCCTTGACCAACCTTTCTGGTGGCCTGCCCTTGCACTCCGCTACACCTCCTGTGGCCGACCGGTGCTGGCTGGCCGCTGCATCCACCTTGGGTGAAGAGGTGCATCCAGCTTCTCCTACAGCACATCCACTGCCTCCTCCTCTGCAGTCAGCCTGAACCAGCTACCCCCTCCTCTCGTTGATGCTTCGGTTGCACCCTTCTCCACTAGCGGCCTGCGTCGGTGCACTACCATATTCTCCACATTTGACACTTGCCGGCTGCCACCGTCACCCACAGGAAGCAGTCGCCAGTGCTGCCGTGCTGGTGCCTCACCATCGATCTTCTGTGGGTGAGCAGATGTGATATGGTGGCCCATTTTTTCAACCCGAGTTTCCAACGGACTACCCATGAAGCCCTCTTCGTTTCTAAAACCACCATTCCTAGTTTCATATATCTTTAATAAACTACTCATGAAGAGAACGTCAAATATCAACAAAAGGCAGAGGGTTTAAGCCTTGTTTGTTTGTCCTATGCCCGCCATGTAATCTTGACACCAAGATGGTGGTATACTGATTCAAAAACTCTTAAATTTTGACATGAAATAAACCATACATGGACAAGACGTATGCTAATGATGATCGACAGAACCTCCGTTGTTGTTGTCGTTGGTTTTCCATTCGGTGGTACATGACACCACTTGCTGAATCCAGCCTCATCCTTCAGGTGGTTAGAATCGAGGTAAATTTACAGAGTTTCTTCTCTTGGTGAAGCCCTTCCAACACCCCTATTCGACCTCTATATAAATAGGAGAGGGGATAGAGTGTTCCCCGCACAAAGAAATAATGAGGTTTATTTAATAAACCACCTAAATTCCCAATACTGCAATTACCAATAATGGTGTGTCAAGTCATTAATGGATTAACATGTCATCGATCATGCCACCATCTCTCGTCCATTGATGAAAATAAAAATAAATAAAATAACATAACATGTTATTTTATTAATCATTCAAAATTTGGAAAAATTAATATTTTCACTTGACCTACTGCGGTCAAAGTGAACCTTCCTTAAATGAATCTTGGTGATGTGAATTCAACGGTGCACTCAGATTTTAATTTGAGCAATGGTTCAATAAAAAAAGGATACTTGAACATTTACTGAATGTAGCTTAAAAAGGTCAATATATTGTTAACATTCACCCATGACCCACGCCGATAAAGGTTAGGCTTCACATAAGATAAACACACCCCAACGAACTCAACAATACTCTCATATTTTCAATCTGAGTTAATGTTTAGATTTTATGGATTTTAACAATAAAATAATTGTTTACAGAATTATTTTATTTACCACTAGAAAATAATTCCCACTATTGGCCCGCACCATCAATGTTATGGTTTTCTTAATGAAATCATACCTTCATGAGTTCAGCGGTGGTCTTAGATTTTTAATCAAAGGCACCATTAGTGGGTTATAAGAATTTGAAAAATAAAATAACTTTATTTAGTTATTTTATTTAGGTTATTCCTTTTTTTTGGGTTATCACACTAGAGGCCAGCGCTGACTAAAATTAATTTGCGTCTAGGTTAAACCTATTATACTGAATCCAATGGTGCCAATAGATTTCTAATTCGGGCACATGTTTAATGGTTATTACACATTTTCAATAAAACCACTCACACATGATATTTTAAACATAAAATTATTTGATGGATCACTTTGGGCACTCAGGGCCTTGGAATCACGCACTGTTAGATTTCACGGTCTCGAAATAATTACATATAATTGAATAATATATACAGAAATTTCGGGACATTACATCTAATAGTGGAAATGAAGTACTAGGACCACCGACATTAGTTTTTGTGTCTTGAGATGAATAAGGGAGTTGCAGGCATTGTCTCTTGATGCAATACTTATCAGCAAGTGAAGGCTCAACACCATCTTCTAACATATTTAGCTCAACCACTTAAGGTTATAGATTATATGTGGGATGGAATATCTTTGTAAATTTTGATGGGCATACCATATATTTCCAGGGTACATGATGTCATTTGGGTGATCATAGACCGACTCACCAAGTCGGACCACTTCTTATCTATTCAAAGATAAGGTTCTTTATAAATATTGGGATGACTCTACATAAACGAGACAGTATGACTACATAGTGTTCCCTCAATGAAAGTTTTTGACCATGATGATCTCTTCACATCTAAGTTATGGAATGTATTTCATGAGGCTTATGGAACTTATTTATGATTGGGGTCAAAATTTCACCAATAACTAATGTCCTTATGAAGCAGACCATTCATGTCTTGGAAGGAATGTTGTGTGATTTCATGTTATACATTTTCAATAGTTGGTAATGTTTCATACTTCTAGAGGATTTGAATAATAAAATACACCATTCCACCATTGTAATTACATCATTCGAGGATTTATACAGGTGACCTTGCAGGTTACCACTTTGCTGGACTAAATAAGGAGAGTAGACACTCATGGACCCAGAGTAGGAATGAGCAACCACTGAGAAGGTGAAGATCAGGAATAAGAATATTAAGAATGCACAGAGCCGTCTGATGATGTATAAAAAAAATTTAGGAGGACTTTGGATTTTATTAGGGAGACCATGTGTCATTAGGGGATTCATCATGACATGTATTGTGATGATTTATTCATGGAAGAAATCAATATTAAATATTAAGTCGACCTATCCAGATACATCATATAGATGGTGAGGTTGTGTAAGGCATTTCTCTTCCTATGCATTTTCACCAAGTAATTGATTTCATCCTTGTGTTGTAGTTGAAATGGTATATGCATGACCTGTAACACTATATCAACTAAAGTGATCTATAAATAGAGGATGGAACTACCTTTGATGACTCCCCGGTTGAGACCGAGGAACTATAGGAGAAGATCCTTCATGGGTAATCAATTTATTTAATGCATGTATAGTGGTGGCATGAGAATCTTCAGGAGAGAACATGGGTGTGGGAGTCTCATATTCATGCTGAGTACCCTCATCTCTCTGTGTATCCATTGTTTTGGTTTTTTTGAGATGTAATGTGCTAAGTTAGGGATAATTTGGTGACCTTTATTTTACAGGTATTATATTTGTATACCATATAGTTTATTTTATAGACATGGTAGTGATACAGTGTGAGATTATGAATCTCAGTTTTCCCATAATTTGTTTTTAAAATATATTAAATATTTAAAAATCATGGAATCATAGTTATCCTAAATGTGTATAATAACATATAAACCATGTCTAGGATTAGAAATAATGGGGCTCCATTGAGTTTATAATGTGGATTTCACCATAGGAATGACATTTCCTTTTTCAGTGTAGTACAGTTTTGCAAAAATTGTCCCAGATGTAAAAATAAATAAGATTATTAAATAAATTATTTATTCATGGATGCATAAAATGATGTGTCTATTTGTAGAGAATTATGATGAAATTTCAGGCTTAACAACATAAACCTAGAGTCATTGGAGAACGATTTTTGAGGGTATTGTAGGATCTATCTTAGATGAAAATCTATCGAATCATTGATTAGTGATCAACATGAAACAAAATTGAAGGATATTACTAATGACACTATAATTTCATAATTATTCATTATTGATCGATCAAAATCATGGTAGGATTATTTTTTTTGATTCCTATGAATGATTTCTATTTATATTATGAGAATTGACCCATAGACCAAATGATTTATCAATTGATCAGTCCTATTGCAGGATATGATAATTCTGTAAGAATTATATCAAGTGTTCTATTTATTTATTATGGTTATTTTCTCATTGGTCTTATGAAAAAAAATTAAGGCCAACAAAACATGGTCGTGGTTCAATCCTAATTGTTTTTGTGTTTTTTGGTTTTCTCCTATCATCCTATGTGCATTCATCATCGAGGTTTATTTTGGCCAATGATTTAACCAAAATACCAAAGAATTATATGTTTCACACCCATTTCATGCCACAATGATTTTATATCGCATATTTGGACTCGGTATGATATAGGGATCATGTGATGAGATCTACAGAGATATTATTGTGACTAGTTTGGAATGAAAATGTGTGGTTCATTGAAGCACAATGACTGTGGATGATCTCCATGGTTAAAAAATGAAAAATCCCTCCAGAAATAATTTCTTTAGTGATGATCGAACTTGTTTGATAGAGATCCATGTTTATGGGACTGATAGGAGGTGATAATGGTGACCTGGGTATCATATGGTGGGATAAAAATACAAGACACAATATCTTAAAATCTAGAAATTTCCGCACTACAGTACTTGTAAGATGGAGTGACACATTTTTTGGACCCTCTCAAGGGTGGACTGATTAAAGGAATGGATATATGTATCAAATTTAATATAACCTTATAACATAGTTTTTTTGTTCGCTTTGGTGTGATCGGCACGTACCTCTGTGGACACACACACATGGGATAATGTACACATGAATGATCACATCATGTACTCCAACATGGACACCGTTTGGCTAGGTTTACTAGGAAATACCCATGTACTAGTACATGGGATTTAGTAAACAATAAGATGCATTCCATGTACTATAACAAAGTCACAAACACAAGATGTTTACATAGTTAGGATGTGGTTTTTAAGGGACATGTCATATAACCCTACTACATGTCATGTTATCCTTAAAACATGGCATTGATCCCTTGACCTTGATATCATGGACAAGTATCACTAGGTTTTATTACACATATCCTCTCCTTGAGGGTTATTAGGGAATCTAGTCATAATCATAGTACAATGATCCCTTCATCAAGACTTCATGAAAAAATTTCTTGGAATTATTCTGTGATTCCTGGAGTGAGATATTCTATTCAGATTCATGACCTAGTTAGCGTTCATGCTATTTTGATGACAAAAACTACACTAGTACAGATCCTCTACATTGTAGGATAGTTTTGATTGAGTTGATTTTATACCCCATGTACTTAGTATTGATCACCTTCTATGTGTCATATCTCATCATACATTTAGTGTGTACTTCTAATGGTGAAACTCAATGTGATTTTTCTCTCGGATGGACTTCATCTGTGCTATTAGACCCATGTAGTGTGTTCTCCTAGATAACTATTTTACTGATACATCAAGCTAGAATCCCAAGATATCATTATAGGTTTTAATTACTTTTAGATTGTGTGTACTTGTTGATTCTTTTATGGACATTCTTGTTATATGTTTTTTAGAAATATACCAATGTAGAGCTGACTATATTCATTTGTTGTATCGAATTTTCTATTATTTTACACACACGTATATAAAATTTTCCATCACTTGTTATGGCATCTTCCAATGATCGACCTTTTGGAAACTTTATAGATGGACTAGGACTAGATGGTTCTTAGATAAACTAGATAGCCCCATATGTGTTCTAGTAGTATCTTGATTGGATTTCATATTTTACATTTAGGCTAGATTTGTTTTTAGACTCATTGTGTTGGGCTTGTATTTTTTTCATGTTTTCCTTCCTTTCCATAATTTCATACTCTATTTGAGGGATTTAGATGTATGCATGCATGGTTGTTCATTTTTTTTAAAATTTATGTATATTATGGGCTTGGAGATGTGTGTGTGTGTGCGAGCACGTGTGTATAGGTACCTAGGATATGGCCTCCCATGTTAGTGATATGCCTACTTGGAGCTGGTTTCCAACCCCTATCCAATAAGAGGTGGGCTTGGGGAGTCATCAAATAGGGCCCTTTACGATAGTCCATGTAAACATTATTCTCAAATAATTTAATCATACCATGAAATATTATTATGTTCCATCCAAAAAAAGAATGTTTTTTAAATATCATATATGATCAAAGGAAACCGAGATAAGAAGATGTAATATGAGAGCTTTGAGAAAGATATAGAACCAATGTAGAATAAGGGAATGAAGTGTTTTTAGTAATGTGAAAATTGTGGGATCAATGATCTGTGAGAATGTATGTAGGGAATAAAAAGTGTGTTAAAAGTTTGGAGACAATGATTAATTATCTCATTAGTTCAAGGGTAAACAAACTAATGATATTCATTACTTCAACTACAATGAAATGGGGAATTATTAAAACAAATTTCGTACATAACCTAGAAATATACTACATAATATACTAAGGGGGATGAAAAATGTAATGTTGTAACTATATATGATGTAGAAGAACCCAATGATGTGTTTATTGGTACAATAATCCTATCTTCCAATTTTGGAAATGCTTTATTTGATTTTAGATTTTCACAATCTTATATATCTACCAATTTTTCTACGAAAATTATATCTTATATTTTGATCTAGTATGGGAGTTTTTACTCAAAAACCATAAGAGAAGTCTCTTTGTAATAATAATTTGTCTTGAAGTCTTCATTATGGCACCAGAACATCTTTTATTTGAGGATCATATTATCGTAAAAATGTTTGACTTTGATATAATCCTTAGTATGATATGTATTTTAAAATAAGATGTCGATATTTATTGCAATATCATGAAAATTATTTTTTTAGGATGATATTGAATTCACAATATTATAGTCTAGTGGAAATGCCCCAAAATACTAATGCAAGAACATGGTATTCGATATGTTGAATGACCTAAAACACCAAGAACGTGTGTGAATATAATATGATGATACCTTATAATACGGTTACTATTTTAAATAAATTTAGTATATTATATATCTTGAAATGAATGCAGCACTGAGTAAATGTTCCTCACAGGCAGAAAAAAGTTTCTTTAATTGATTATGTTACACAGAAGAAATGTTTTTACCGAACAAAAATATATTATTAAAATGTTATTATTCATTATAATGAACATATACCAGTGAAATTAAAGTAGTAGTTATAAATATTTTTAACTATATTATGAAAATAAATGGCTTATAAAAATATAAAATAATTATATGGGTTAACAATTAATTAGTAATGAATATAAAAACTAATTGAATATAAAGGATATGTTTCTACATTCACAAAGGTGTTTTATCCTAAAAATTTAAATTAATTATTAATAGTGAATGATAATAATAATGTATATATATTTAATATTCAATTAAATAGTTTTTTATATTCATACAATATATTTGATAAGCATAACATTAAATCAAACTCAATATTTTAGATAAAAATCAATATATTCTTAAAGGCACTTTCACTCCCTTTTAATGAAAAATGTTTTTTAAATAAAATTTCTGGAACATTTATAAATTTTATATGTCAAAATATATATAACTTATGAAATATAAATGTAAAAAATATGCGAGGGTGATTTTTTGGTTTTTTTGTGATGTTTAATTTTTTTAATGAATAGTAAAAAATAATTAATTTGAATTCAAATATTCTTTTTCATCGAATTTATATATATCAGTTAAATTATATTTTAAATTTATTTTAATGTCATATTAGATCATCTATAAATAAATTAATCAAATTTTGGTCACTAAAATAAATTTCACATTGAAATTGAATATACATGGGTAGCAATATTTTGAACATTTCACATTAAATACATGCTTAGTTGTCCCCCCCTCCTGGATTAATTTAAAAATAATTTTTCCAATTCTATAATTGGAATTGGATAAAATAGTTTCCATATATTGAATTATAATACATTATAATTTATAATAATTTCATCATTGTTTTTTACTAAAAAGTATTAGTGAATGTAAAATTAATTACAATAATCAAGAGACAAATTATATTAACCAAAGACTAAACCATTATTTAATGGGCCAAACGTACCCCAAAACATATCCAAAAACAATTTTTTGGACATATTTTGATCCTATCCTCTCTTTTCTTGATTTATGTCCATTATTTTAGCCATGTTCTACTGAAAATGTGTTGGTTGAATTTCCATATAAAAACTTTACTAGAATTCCATTCGTCCTCCACTATAAAAAGGAACTCAACCACCCACTTTCTCACACATCTCAAGAAACATTACATAAAAAACACTAACATAATATATCCCCAAAAACATTCCAATCTTCCAATAATCCTAAACTTTTGAAGAAATAAAACCATTGAATCCTTTGGTGTATACTATAAAGAGTTACCCAAATAAGAGGTAACATCCTTCCACATGTACATTTTTTTATTTTAATTTTCCACCACCGTAAACTCTTCTTATAATAAGATTACATAAAAAAATACATATCCTAAATGTACTAATATGTTGTTATTTTAAACGTTCTACCTACCCTTACATACACTTTCATTTAATTGGTAATGAACTTACCCTAATTGTGTATGGCGAACTGCTACCTCAAAAAATGAATTTGATTGTTTTTCTTTTACTACATTTCATGGTTTGGAATTGTAATGGAGAAAATTGATTATATATTTATAAAATATTCAAAATATCGGTATTCTTGAATAATTTCTATAAAACACATAAAATTATAGTTTCTATTTTTTTTAAATTAAATAACACCATTTGTAGAAGTGTGGACTACCACCTATTTAAAGAGATATGTCTTGTTCACACTATGCATAGAATGTATAAAGTGTTGTATTAAAAATAATACTTAATATATTCTAAAATTATATGACAATTTAATTATAATATACATTGATATAATTTACTTTTAATTCTTTCAATACAGTAGGGAACTAAATGTAGTGTTCATTAGTACGTATGACCTACAGTGTCCAGGAATGTTGCATTTCATTTTATATCTCAATTATATTTTTTTATAAATAAATATGTACTAGATAAATATGATATTTAAATCATGTTTTAAATTATTTTTATGATGAATCCATTATAGGAATAATAAGTAACAAGTCAAAACATACATTAGAAACTATGCAATTAAAACCTGAAATTGTAAAAAGTTATAAATAATTATAACAAACAAGTAATAAAATATTATATGAAGATAATATATGATATCATACATATTAATATGATTCTAGAATAAGTTATTATCATGTTTAAAACTATTATAAAATATGTTTAAGGGCATTCACCCAAAAGGAAATTGATTGTAAGGGATTTTCTTCTCACTTTTTACATCTCTGAGATAAATTTCACATTCACTATTTAATTATTTTTTGAGGTGTATCTACGTAGCATTTTGATATATTATATCCTATATTATTTTATTTTCAAGGTATTTTTTATTTATATTTCAGTTAATTATTATAAGCGGTTTCTATTAAATGTAACAAACCTATAAATAATTTCATAACCTGATTCCTTTTAATTGGTTTATAATACATCATTGTTTTGTTAACATTTTATGATTATTTGTGTGATATATTTTTACTATATATAATTAAATTTGAAGCAAATAATATATTCATTGATTTATTCTCACATCAACGTTATGGTCTTCTAAATGGTTTACTTTACAATCTCATTTTGGTAAGGATTGTTTATACACGAATTTAAATAAAAATAATTGTTTTATCATGGTATAATAAAATCATTAATTTTATTATATTTTTGTAGTTCATTAAATTTTACATGTAATTTTACCATTTTCCCACTCTTTGGTACTATATAAGATTTAGAATATGTTTTTAAGAAAAGCCAACATCATTTATCTCATTAGTCAGAGAACATCTTTTCTTTTAAGAAAAATGTTTTCAAAAAAATTGTTTTCAAAAATATTTTCACCCTTTGCAAAATAATTTATTAATGAAAATTTAACCCTTATTCTCTTTTAGTATTCTTTTCAAAGGAATATTCTTATCGCATCCCAATAAATGAATTTTTCAAACCATTAAATAAGAAAACAGAATTATCTTTTAACCTTTAATGAAATTTATAGATTTACCAAACATCATTTCATCGAAGATTCCTTTTAATGTTTTAAAGGATAATGAATTTTTTTTAAATTGTTAATTTTAGAGAAAAGCATTTACAAAAATGTTTTTCAAAACAAAATGATTTTTTCCCAATACTGTTTCAAATGTTATTCTTCTATTTCTTCCATGAAAACATCCATTAATCATTAGTTCACCATGGATATTTTGTATTGATACAATATTTATCGTTCCATTTGAAGGTTTTAGATAGATTTTTCCAGGGATATTATTGAAATTAATGTGCCTGATTCATTTTGTAGTCCCCATAAAATACTCAATTTCCTATGATCATTGATGATTTAATTTCCCTTAATTATATATATCATTTATCAATGGTATGTTTATTACCTAAACTATATAAAATTTCTACATTCAGTATTTCATTTGATGTTTATTTGATTAAATAATTAAATAGTGTTAAATATGTATCCATCACTCAATACAACTATTTGTTAAGGATCTTTGTTTACTCGTTATATAAGGAATGCATCAAATATTAACTATATGATTTGGGGCTGGTTAATGAAATACCTACGAGTTTGTGAATTGTTAATTCAATACCTATATGTTATGGACAATTCAATGTAATCCCATCAATACATGAATTGTCTCATGAGTTAATTTTTTTTGGAAAAAATACCCTATGAGATTGTTTCCAAGATAAATAGATGGTTTTCTACCCACCGACATAAACCATCTTGTGAATTGTATTTATATTAGTGGTTAACATAGCATATACATTACATTTAATAATTAAGAATTACCATTATTGAGAATTTATTTAATTTTATTATCTGTGTGATTATTTGGTCAATATATCCATTGATGTAATTTTTTTCAGTTTATTGATTTAATATCATGTGATTTTAGTTATATTCTATGAAATATTGTTTACCCACAATCCTTATCAATTATTGACTACCTGAAAAATGTTATCAATTATTCTGATTTTCATATTGATTATTATATTTGATTCATTATTTCTTCTGCATAACTTTACCCTTACTGAGCATTTGAGCTCATCCTTATTTGATTTTATTTCACAAGTATTCCCTGAAGTTTACTAAGAATGATACTAAAGGATATACTTGATGGAATAATGTTATTATCTTATAATGTATGAAAATTATGTTTTAATTAGTGTATTATTTTTTTTAATAAATTAATCATGTATGTATGTGGTTTAACAAGAATACTAAACTATTTTTTCCTTTGGGAAATAATGTACATGTATCTAATGAAAATGTAATGGTATTATGACATTGGATCTAATCTTTTTGGGGTCAGGTCACTACAGTTGGTATCAGATCAAGTTTAGTAGAAACCTTGAGAACTAGATTTAGGAAAACATATACTAGAGAACATAACCCTAATGTAGAATTTGTGAATATCTGTAGAAGAAAATCCTATAATTTTAGTAAGGTAGAGAAGATGTGGGTATTCCTAGGAATACATCACTGTTTAGATACTACAAGTGGATGTGGTTCTTGCACAGTTGTACTAGGTGTATTATCTTTGTCAAAGTGCTTTAGGCCCGACAAAACATAAACATGTACATGACAGTGTGCATCACTAATCACATGGTCTTCCACTCCTAGGGTATGCATATAGGATAATTCAAATTATCAATACAACCCATTATGAATTAATTTTACATAAATAAACTCTTTTAAATCTATGATATTTTAGAATGAGATTATGGTGTCATGGTTTGTATATAATATAAATGATCACCTTATTTCTTTACTTTGACTGTTTTACTCACACTTTTTTTATGGTTTTAGTCAATTGCTAAAATTTGAATGTGCCATGTTTACATTTAACATGATGGACAAGGTGGTGAAAATAAGAAACCAATTGAGGTTTTTATAGGAGTCAAATATATTGTGTTTATGCCTAATCTAGTTTACCAAAATATAATTAACAATATATACATTAACCGACTCCCAATATCACCAAAGAAGACTAGGATGGAGATTGTTAAGAGCTCAAGTGGTGGAGAGCATGGAGAGTAGAATGCTTGATTTAACTCATGTCATGACCCGTCCCCAGTAGCCCGTGTCGTGACTACCCCAAGCCCAACATCTATATGCTAAGGGATAGAGACTAGCACCAAAGGTGTGACACCCCGAGATTTTATGGAAAATATTCTTTTAATTTCATTGATGTCTTGTGTTTTAAGCTACAATAAGATTGTCTTGTGCTATACGCAACACCGTATGAGCTTGCAGTATACACATCACTATTCTTGGATCATGTTACACACAATTTTGATAGTAGCTGTTCTACGAAACATTGAGTGTATATATATCTTCAATGTATAAACGAAATATGGTTTGATTATGTTATACGAAACAGCAGAGGAGTCTTTCACAACAAGCAACCCTGACTTGGCTTGCATTATACGCAATCACGACCTTCCTCGATAGCGTGTGTTGTACGCAATACCAGGTTTCACTAAACAATGATATATTGTTATAATATTATTATGGACTAGCTGTTATGAATATTATTAACTAAATTTTTAATTTTATAACATTATTATTCATCTTAAACATTTTTTAGAATATGGTATGAGAAAAAAATAAATTTTTCGTGTAAAATATGTATTTTTAAAAAATTGCAGTTTTCCCGCCTTTTGATGATGCACCCACCTTAAATCTTGTTTTTACATGTCTATAAGTTCAATTTTACAAAATAAAATTCTACTTTGGAATTAGGATATACAAATTTACTTTGGATAAACTTTTCATATTATTCTGATAACTTTCATATTTTAATGAATAGTAAAAACACGCTATATTTTAATTAAAAACAATTTTTTTCATCGCAATAATTTAAATGGTTAGATTATATTTTTAATTGGTTTTAAATTATAAGTAGAATATATATTTACCATTTAATCCAATGTTGTTCACTGGAATTAATTTCACTTTGAAATTGGATATAAACAAGTATCAATCTTTTGATTGTTTTTGTTTCTTAAAAACACGATATTTGTTTTGATAACAGGAATTAAATTTAAATTTAATTAATGCCACTTATAAGTTATGAATTTGGAAAAATAGACATAAATTTTGAATTCAGAATATCAAATAATTCTTAGGCTGAATTTTTGGTATTTTTCTGAAAAACATCACTTTTCGATGAATTGTGAAACAACTTAGTGGTAGTTACAAAATTGACTTTTTTAATTTAAATTATATTTTACCACTTCTGTGAATTGAATTTCAAAAATCCGAGAGACACGTTTAATATCAAGGACTAAATTTGGTTCAATGAGATGAAAATAAATTTTTGTGAATAGTAACTGTTTAATTTTATTTACCACAGTTAAAAGTAAACAGGATAATTAACGGTAAAAATGATATTATTATTACCCTAACACAAGTACTAATTCTATTGGATAAGTTTAATTAGACCAAAAACAACCTTTGGAATATAATATGACCATTTAGGCCCACTTGGATTAGATTAGGACATTTAATATAAAGTTATTTAAAGAAGGGTTAAAATAGTTAAAATCAAAGTTTAATAAGTAAATCATTTTTAATATAGGGTTATACATAATATTAATTCGAGTATAAATATAAATTAAAAATATAAAAATATTTCCTACATAATTTTATTTTAATTATATATTTTAGACATTAAAAAATTAATTTGTTTATGACACAATGATGATGCAGTAATTATCTTATTAATGAATTATTGACATAATTGGTGTTATAAATACCCAAATAAATGAAATTTGAGACTTTTTATGAATTTAACTAATTTTATAGGTTAATATGACATGTTAGTTCTGATTTAATTAACTTTTTTCGAACTAATAATTCTGTTATGATTTTCACAAAAATCAATTACCAAATAGTGTCAAAATTGACATAAAATAGTTCTTAAAACAAATATTATATTATTAATTGTTATTTTATTCTTAAAAATCTATGGTTTGGCCAAATGACTTATATAAGGTTATATATATTAATAATAATAAACTTGTGGTTCTTTTGGCTTTTTATAGTAAGTTTATTAACCTTATATTGTAAGAAAACAAGAAGACACGGTAAAAGTGAAATTATTTAACTTAAGGTTAAATCTAAATGATAAGGTTAAAATAAAAACCTAAACTTGTCTAAATTCTATTGTATTAGATTATTTCGACCCATCCCCACATTAGCTTCTAAATAAATTAATTTGGAGCTATTAAAAACCGAATATGACTTTATAATAAAATAATATTTTTAGTTTTTCCAAAGGTGCCCCTCTCCTCCCTTATAAAAGGGCACCTCCTCCCTCTCTTCCTCACACCACTTTGAGCCTTCAAGCTCAAAAAAACCTGCCAAAATATCTTCTCCACTTCCATAGAAACATTCTAGAGGTTCTGGTCTTCTTCAAAGGCAAATTTTATTACCCTAAGAGGAGGTCTCAATGAGACGCTTCAAAGAAGAGGTAATGTCTGTTACCAATTCTTTCAACTTTATTTTTTCATCCACTTATTCTTCTTTAGTTGATTCATTATGAAGTAATAACATCAGCATCACTCATATAATGATATGTTATTATAAGTATGAAACAACCATATTTCACCATCTATCCATCCTATGGAAAATGAAATCACCGCGCGTGCGTACGTACGGAATACCATCTCCACGCTGTGGTGTAATCTATTTTCCACCACCACCTTACTTGGATGGGTATAATTGTGAAAGTAATGAATATATATTATTATTTTAAAGTGATATTGATTCTGTAATATTATACATACACTGTAATACAATTCCACGATCATGGGAATGATATCATCGCTCGTGCGTACGTACGGACTACCGTCTCCACGAACGCGATGAGATTCATTTTCCATGATTAACCATTAAAGAACGATTATAAAGTATATATAATGGTTAATAATGAAATAAATAAAACAATAATGCTACTGTATTTATGTATATATATTCTTATGTCATGTATTTAGTTTCATTCAATTCAATAAGGAAACGAAAATAGTGTTCATGCGTACGTACGACCTACCGTCTCCATGAACGGTGTATTTCATTCCTTTTATCGATCTATAATATATATATGTATATGATGAATATATATAATATATAAATAATGTTTTACATTCTGGAATTATGTAGATCAGGATATAAGTAATAATATCAAGAATGACAAGTCGAAACACATAAGATAAATGATTTTACCCAAAATGCTTCTTTAACATGGAATTTACAAAAGAACAGGTAATATAAAGTCATAAGTGAACCAAATATGATATCATAACAATGAATATGAATCTGTAATAAGTCAATGATATTATTTAAATCATTATACAGGACATTCAGATACGTACGAAGCATATCAGACCTAAGGTAAGGGAAAATCTCACAATCTCAATTTTTATCCGAAATTGATTATTCTTCGGTATTTACTGGGGCATACTTATCATCAACAACCATGTTTATTCAATATGTAATATTATTTCTATCCTCCTACAATTATTTAAATCCAATTTTACCCTTCAGTCAGTTTTTAGTAAAAGATATGAAAGGAATCTTGTGTCATTTTTTTTTTCGTACGAGGTACTTTTGACTTTTCTGACCAAAGTATGAGAAAAATGTTTTTTTAACTTATACGACATGAAAAGATTTATAAGGTTTTATAAAGACTTATTTTCATGAAGATTCCTCCAAAATATTTCATGAACATTTTCAACAAAATCCTTTACTTTTCAAATTGCATGACATTTTGTGAAAAGAAAATGATTTGGAAGAAGAAATGATATTTTCCTCAAGAATTCATTTCAAGTGTTTTATCAAAACCATTTTCCATCTAAAAGGAAATTATTTCATATGTGTATGTTTAAAGTATAATGTCTCTATGATTTACATGGTTTCACTTTTCTAATGATGAAATGATATCCAATTTTTTTTATGGATTACGTTATGATGGAATGATGTTTATGAAAACCATTTTATTCTTGGGTTATGATGAATGATTTATGTTTATATTGTGGCACACGAAATAATGATTTAAATATGATATGGGTGGGACCTATATCTCCCTCCAATTCATTGTATAAAGATTTATATCTCATGAGATAGACATGGCTGGAACAACAAGTAAAACCGGTTCAATAATACAGGACTGGAATGAGGAGTGAACTCGATTCAGAAAGGGACTTTGTCCACTAAGATGGTCTTGGCAGCAATGCCTTAGCTACTATAGAAATCATATCATGTGCTTAATGGTTTCCACAATTACATGTTTTATTCCCATGCTAATTTATCATGATTAATGTTTCTTCATTATCTATTCCTTACGTACTTCCATGTTTTATGTCTTTGCTCAAGATTTTGATGTTTAAATTTCATGTTCATGTTTTTGAATTAAAATGTTTATGGATTGTATTATATTCTCTATGCTTACACTTACTGAGCATTTGATCCCACCCTTTTTATGTAATCTTTTCCCTGGGATATAAAGAAAGGTTTTAGGTAAGAAAACACAAGGAGAAGATCTTTAGGGGAGACGTTGAAGATCTTTCGCCACGATTAGAAGATTAAATTCCGAGTTTCCAAAAAAACTAAACTATTATGGTCCTTGTGTGTCTGTGTTTGTTATGTATTAAGTATATCGCAAAATTAATGTAATTTCCATGTACGTCATGCTTTGGGTCTCTACAGTTGGTATCAGAGGAAAGGTTTAGTCAACCTTTGAAAATTAAGATGCGAAAACTTTAGTGAGATCCCTAGAGATATTTCTAAGGTATGACTAGGGATGCCCCTAAGGTTAAGTATAAGTATAGGTTATAGTCCTAGAATTATGGTAATGATATTAGATTAAACCTAAGATGTTAGATATTGATGTTAATCCCCTTTATTATGATTTTTTTCCTCTCATGCTATTCTTTTTGGGTTTTAGAAAATGGCTGGAAACAAGATGATTCACGATAATATAGGATATGATGGACAATGGAATGATATTCTTGATGAGAAACCAAATTAAATGGGATTTGGAAGTCCAAACATCATTATTATGCCGAATCAGGAATCTCATAATATGATCAATAAACTCAATATTTGGTAACTTTCCTGACTCAGATAATAAGAGAAAGATGGAGTTTAATGATGATCGTAGAGGAATGAAAGTTCAATTTCCCCTATGTAAATAATGTGGGAATAGGCATCAAGGAGAATGTTTCCAAGGATCTTTAAGATGCTTTGGGGGTGGAAAAGAAGGACACAATTACAGTAAGTGCAAAGGAAAGGGTTCAGTTAACACCATGGATGAGGATAATGTTATTCCTACGACATCAAAAATGGTTAAATGTTTTAAATGTGGAATGTACGGGCATTATGAAAACCAATACCCTAAGGGAAAGTCTCATGAAGGGAATCAGTATGGTCGTATGGGTAGTATTTATATTGATGATGATGTAGAGACTACAAATGATATGTGAGATGAAAGAATTGTTGAAGCTCGGTCAATGGTTTAAGAAGGTAGTGTAATGATTACATGTTTATCAAGTGAAATTCTATATAAGTAATCTCATGGTACTATGGAATAAAGAGACATCTAAGCATTGCTACATTATTGTCTTTCCTTATGTTTTGAAAGTGTATGATGAATGGTACCAGTAACCATGAAAGGTTATTCAGATATTTTTGGAATGTAGATGATATGCGCATAATGAAGGGATAAAGAGAAAATTAAATGTTTGATAGTATTCATAAGCTCATGAATGATATAAGGAGAAGGTTATATCATGGTTTGAGTATATAGAATTTTTGGACATTGGTATGTGGAAAGAGTTAACTTTTGACAGCATTCATGTTTTCACTATGGTTTAATGGGTATTCATTTTTCAATAGAATACATGAATAAGGTATTCACATGATTGGAATGTGACCAGTAAAATATATGGGGGTTTAATGATGGTATTCACATGCTTGGTTGATAAAATTTCAAGTAATTGTTTTCTTTATACTATGAGATTGGACATATGTATTTTGGATAAGCCTAAAAATTGGAATCAATTATGTTGGACATAAGTTAGTATTGTTTAAGGGTATATTTATTTTATAATATAGTTTTAGAAAAAGGACAAGTTGTAGGACGGGCGATAGCCCATCAAGTTGAACAGGGCTGTGGGAATCGAACCCACAACTGAAGTGAGATAGGCCTTTATCACCTACCACTGGCCTATAGGAAGTCCCTATTTTGTATAAACTAGTTTTATTATATTAAGCAGTATGATATATGAAGTATAAGTCCATTTTAGGAACCATATTTGATTAATATCACTATAAATGGACTTATGTATTTTTGATAACTTTTATAATATTTTGTTTGAGACAGATGGAATGACCCATCATTCTATCACATGATCTGCTAACACTTCACGAATGATAAATTAAACTTCATTTCTTTAAGAGATGAAGTGGAAATTGTCCAAATAATGACCAATGGTGAGACTGTACCAAAATCACGAAAGTATTTCTTCTAATTCCAATTTCATCAACTTTAGGGAAATGATCTTGAAAACCAATAATGTTTCCCTTGTGCCCTTATATCCGATGAATTAGATGGTACCGTAGATCATCACAAATCTATGGCTTTGTGATTGATGTCTTTTTCATAGCCATGTTCTCTACCACTCTCCATCAGAACTTTATTTTTCTTCCATATCCATATTTTCACTTATTTCTCCTATATAGAAACCCAGTGATGAGTTTCTTTGGGTAATCCTTACATTTCATACTTTATTTTTTAAAATTATGTTTTAGTATTCCTTTTTACGATGTGGGTTTCTATAAATAGTAAAGTATTTATAACCCCGAAGAATTTCAAGGGTGAAATTTCTTTTAAGGGTGGTAGAATGTAACACCCCAAGATTTTATGTAAAATATTATTTTAATTTCATTGATGTCTTTTCTTTTAAGATACAACAAGATTGTCTTCTTCTATACGCAACACCGTATGAGCTTGCAGTATACACAACACTATTCTTGGATCATGTTACACACAATTTTGATAGTAGTTATTCAATGAAACATTGAGTGTATATATATATATATATATTCAATGTATAAACGAAATATGTTTTTATTATGTTATACGAAACTATGGAGGAGTCTTTCACAACACGCAACCCTGACTTGGCTTGCATTACACGCAATCACGACCTTCCTGGATAGCGTGTGTTGTACGCAATACCAGGTTTCACTAAACAACGATATATTGTTATAATATTATTATGGACTAGCCGTTATGAATATTATTAACTACATTTTGAATTTTATAACATTATTATTCATCTTATGCATTTTCTATAATATGGTATGAGAACAAATTAAATTTATCGTGTAAAATATATATTTTTAAAAAATTGCAGTTTTCCCGCCTTTTGATGATGCACCCACCTTAAATCTTGTTTTTGACATTTCTATAAGTTCAATTTTACAAATTAAAATTCTTCTTTGGAATCAGGATATAAAAATTTACTTTGGATAAATTTTTCATATTATTCTGATAACTTTCATATTTTAATGAATAGTAAAACACGCTATATTTTAATTAAATTTTTTTTTCAGCGCAATAAATTATATGGTTAAATTATATTTTTAATTGGTTTTAAAGTGTAATTAGGATATATATTTACCATTTAATCCAATTTTGTTCATTGTAATTAATTTCACTTTGAAATTGGATATAAACATGTATCAATCTTTTGATTGTTTTTGTTTCTTAAAAACATGCTATTTGTTTTGATAACGGGAATTAAATTTAAAATTAATTAATTACACTTATATATTATGAATTTGGAAAAATAGAAATCAATTTGTATTTCGGAATATCAAATAATTCTTAGGCTGAATTTTTGGTATTTTTCTGAAAAACATCAATTTTCGATGAATAGTGAAACCACTTAGTGGTAGTTAAAAAATTGACTTTTTTTTTAATTTAAATTAAATTTTACCACTTCTATGAATTGAATTTCAAAAATCCAAGAGACGCGATTAATATCAAGGACTAAAATGTGGTTCAATGAGATGAAAATAATTTTTGGTGAATAGTAACTTTTTACTTTTATTTACCACGGTTAAAAGTAAATAGGATAATTAAGTGTAAAATTGATATTATTATTACCCTAACACATGTCATAATTCTATTGGATAAGTGTAATTCGACCAAAAACTACCTTAGTAATAAAATATGACCATTTAGGCCCACTTGGATTAGATTAGGACATTTAATATTAATTTATTTAAAGAAGGGTTAAAATAGTTGAAATTAGTGTTTAATAAGTAAATCATTTTTAATATAGGGGTATACATAAGATAAATTCTACTATAAATATTCATTAGAAATATAAAACGATTTCCTACATAATGGTATTTTATTTATAATTTTTAGACATTAAATAATTTAATTTGTTTATGACACAAAGATGATGCAGTAATTATCTTATTAATGAAATATTGACATAATTGATGTTATAAATACCCAAATAAATGTAATTTGATACTTTTTATAAATTTCACTAATTTTCTAGGTTAATATGACATGTTAGTTTTTATTTAATTAAATTTTTTCGAACTAATAATTCTTTTATGATTTTCACAAAAATCAATTACCAAATAGTGTCAAAATTGACATAAAATAGTTTTTTAAAAATAATATTATATTATTAATTGTTATTTTATTCCTGAAAATCTAAGGTTCGGCCAAATGACTTAGATAAGGTTATATATATTAATAATAGACAACCTGGGGTTAGTTTGGCTTCTTATAGTAAGTTTATTAACCTTATATTGTAAGAAAACAAGAAGAAAGAGTAAAAGTAAAATTATTTAACTTAAAGTTAAATCTAAATGATAAGGTTAAAATAGAAACCTAAACGTGTCTAAATTATATTGGATGAGAGGATTGCGACCCATCCCCTCATTATTCTAAAAATAAATCAATTTGGAGCTATTAAAAACCTAATATGAGTTTATAATAAAATAATATTTTTAGTTTTTCCAAAGTTGCCCCTCTCCTCCCTTATAAAAGGGCACCTACTCCCTCTCTTCCTCAAACCACTTTGAGCCTTCACGCTCAGCCAAACCCTGCCAAAATCTCTTCTCCACTTCCATAGAAACATCCTATTGGTTCTGGTCTTCTTCAAAGACCAATTTTAGTGCCCTAAGAGGAGGTCTCCAAGAGGCGTTTCAAAGAAGAGGTAATGTCTGTTATCGATTCTTTCAACTTTATTTCTTCTTCCACTTATTCTTATTTAGTTGTTCCATTATGAAGTAATAAAATAATTATCACTCATATACTGATATGTTATTATAATTATGAAACAACCATATTTCACAATCTATCCATCCTACGGAAAATAAAATCCCCGTGCGTGCGTACGCACAGAATACCGTCTCCACGCCGTGGTGTAATCTATTTTCCACCACCACCTTCCTTGGATGGATATAATGGTGAAAGTAAATAATATATATGATTATTTTAAAGTGATATTGATTCTGTAATATTATACATACACTTTAATACAATTCCATGATCATGGAAATGATATCATCGCTCGTGCGTACGTACAGACTACCCTCTCCACGAATGCGATGAGATTCATTTTCCAAGATTAACCATTCAAGAACGATTATAAAGTATATATAATGAATAATAATTAAATATATGAAATAATAATTCTACTGGATTTATGTTTATATATATGTATGTCATCTATTTAGTTTCATTCAATTAAATAAGAAAACAAAAACAACGTTCATGCGTACGTACGACCTACCGTCTCCAAGAATGGTGTATTTCATTCCTTTTATTGATATATAATATATATGTATATGATGAATAAATATTATATATAAATCATTTTTTAAATTATGGAATTACGTAAATCAGGATATAAGTAATAATATCGAGAACGACAAGTCGAAACACATACGATAAATGATTTAACCCAAAACGCTGCTTTAACATGAAATTTACCAAAGAACAGGTAATATAAAGTCATAATTGAACCATATATGATATCATAACAATGAATATGATTATTTAATAAGTCAATGACATTATTTAAGTCAATATACATGAGTTTTGGATACGTATGAAGCATATCGGACCTAAGGTAAGGGAAAATCTCACAATCTCAATTTTTATCCGACATTGTTTATTATTCGGTATTTACTGGGGAATATTTATCATCAAAATACATGTTTATTCAATATGTAATATTATTTATGTCCACCTACAATTATTTAAATCCAATTTTACCCTTCGGTCAGTTTTTAGTAAAAGATATGAAAGGAATCTTTTGTCATTTTTTTTCGTACGAGGTACTTTTGAATTTTCCGACCAAAGTAGGAGAAAAATGTTTTTTAACTTATACGGCATTAAAATATTTCTATGGTTTTATAAAGCATTATTTTCATGAAGCTTCCTCCAAAATATTTCATGACTATTTTCAACAGAATATTTTTCTTTTAAAATTGCATGACATTTTTTGAAAAGAAAATGATTTTGAAGAAGAAATGATATTTTCCTCAAGAATTCATTTCAAGTGTTTTATCAAAACCATTTTCCATCTAAAATGAAATTATTTAATATGTGTATGTTTCATGTATAATGTCTCAATGATTTACATGGTTTCACTTTTCTAATGGTGAAATGATATCCAATTTGTTTTGTATGGATTACGTTATGTTAGAATGATGTTTATGAAACCCATTTTATTCTTGGGTTGTGATGAGTGATTTATGTTTATATTGTGGCACACGAAAGAATGATTTCAATATGAGATGGGTGGGACCTATATCTCCCTCCAATGCATTGGGTAATGATTTATATCTCATGAGATAGACATGGCTAGAATGGAAAGTTAAACCGATTTAGTAATACAGGACTGGAACGAGGAGTGAACTTGATTCAGAAAGGGACTTTGTCCACTAAGATGGTCTTGGCCGAAATTCCTTGGCTACTATGGAAATCATATGATGTGGTTAGTGGTTTCCACAATTACATGTTTTATTCCCATGCGAATATATCATGATTAATATTTTTTCATGATCTATGCCTTCCATATTTCCATGTTTTATGTCTTTTCCCAAGATTTTGATGTTTAAATTTCATGTTCATGTTTTTGCATTCAAATGTTTATGGATTGTGTTATGTTCTCTATGATTACCCTTACTGTGCATTTGAGCTCACCCTTTTTATGTTTTATTTTCCCTAGGATATAATGAAAGGTTTTAGGTAAGAAAACAAAAGGGGGAGATCTTTAGGGGAGAAGTTGAAGATCTTTCTCCATGATTTGAAGATTAAATTCTGAGTTTCCAAAGACACTAAACTATTACAGTCCTTGTGTGTATGTGTTTGTTATGTATTAAGTATTTCGCAAAAGTAATGTAATGTCCATGTACGTCAAGCTTTGTGTCTCTACAAAAGGGGTAATTACCTTAAACTGGGAAGGAATTTCCTTTATAACCTATAAACACACACAATAGAGGCCACAACTGGGTCTGAAACACTATGTAAAACTGCATAACAAAAAAGTGTTGAAAGAAAAAAGGGCCAGAATAAATCCCAATAGTAAAGTACAAGAAACTGAAAGTACATGTACAACTGAAGAAAAAGAAAAGACATCTACTAGTTCTCCCTCTGGGATTACTACCTGAAGGATAGGTACAGATAGCATCATCAGCACTCCACATCCATCTGTCTCCTCTAGGTACTGACATGCCATATGGTCCACCTCCGGGTACCATCCAGTCTTGGTACTCTCAGCCTCCGTCAGCGTTGTCCGTCGTCTGCATCCAAAACAACGAAGTGCGGGCATAGCCCGTGTAGGGGTGAGTATAACGACACTTAGTAGGGACCCTATGATCATCAAGATCTCATAAAATCCAAAAAGGATAAACCAAAAAAGTATGAAATCAACATATAACCTTAATTAGGTATATTCCCATACATATACCTATGTTATCAAGTGATCCATCTCAATTATGAGGAAAACACAGAATAACTGACTCAGCTCAAACCAGGATTTTACTCTAGGGGTAGTATCAAGTAACATCCTCAGTCTCATTATGGAAACCTCGACTACTAGAGAACTCCTACTCTATCAAGTACAGTGGGCCTTCCGCGACACCAAGCATGCTTCCCACTAACCATCGAATGCTAAGGTACTCCTTCTATTGAGTACCGTAGATTTGTCACGTCACCATGCGTGCTCCCCACTATGGGTCTGCCGCGTCACCAAGCACTATCACCCTCATAGAAAGCCGAGGTACTCATCTTATCGAGTACCGTGGGTCATCTGGGAAACCAAGGAACTCCCCACAGTGAGTCTTCCAAGACACCAAGGTGCTCCCCATTGGGCTAGTAGAGTCACTCCAAGTCAATACGGTCATCAGTCATAAGGTCTCAACTAGCTAATTGGTCTCCACACTATGCTCACACGTGTCTAAGAGGATCCTCTCCACGAGCTGCTGGTCGATACTTCAACTATAACTATGTCCCAAGAAAAATTATCACAATGGTCTGCCATGTCATAGGGGTCTCAACGCAACAAACGACATGTCAATCGGACGCCCCGTTTTTTAGTTATTATCCTTTTAGTCATAGGGGCCCGGTTGGATTCATGCATGATCCATCCTCACCATATCTCAACTATACCCTAATCATTTATGGGGTCTACTCAAAGAGACAGTTATGATCCATGATTTCTAGTTCCACTGACGGTTCATCAAACAGATGTCTGGTGCCAATGATATGGTCGAAAGAGCGTAAATGGGTCATAGTGGGCCCAGGTCAGGTCCGACCTGGTCAGACCGACTCATCCCCCCCAAGGATGGGCCGTCCGAGTTTGGGCCGACCCGACCTGACCCATTGGGTATGGCCCAGCCCACTGGGCCCAGATCAGTAGGCCACAAGGGGCCCTGGGGAGAAGTGAGGGTGTGGATCAGCCGTGAGGGCACGAACCGGCTATGGGTCACCTCGAGGGTGGTCCAGCTCGGAGGGAGTAGCGTAGGCGGCTTGGCCGGGTGGGCGCCACAAGGGCTGCTCGGCCTGGGGTGCGAGACTAGTTCGACTCAGAGAATAGGCGGTCGCATGGCCAGGGCAGCTCGGAGGGTGGCACGACTGGTGGGTGGTGCGGATGGGGCAGCGCTGGTAGCGGGCATGGGGTCGGTTAGGACGGTAAGCCGGAGCACCGTGAGGTCGGCGTGGGTCACTGTGGCTACGGGAGTTAGTGCCATTTCCTTCATCGACTTCATCATATTTTTCCCCTTACTTTACTCCGAAAAACACCACAAAGAAGAACGACAGAGGGGGTCAGACCCTGTTAGTTTGGCAGGCACCCTCCACATTTAGAGTGGTAGCAAGTGGATAAACATTAATCATTAATCCTGAACGAGGATATTAATCTAGAAGATTCATGAATTTAATAACCATCAGTACCTCATATTGTTCGTTGATGATGATGAGGTGGGAAGTTCGGTCATCAAAGATGTCCCATGTCGGTTGCCTCTGCAAGGTGCATCCGAGGAAGAAGTTGAAGACGTTTGTCGCCAGCATTCTTCGTGGATGAAGCGTTCTTCGTGGAGGAATCTATCTTTATTGGAGAGCGTAATCCTCCAAGTGTTGGGAGTTCTAGAACTTTACTAGTGCTTATTCACTTGGTGAAGCCCTCCCAAATCCTCATACCAAGCTCCATATATATACGAGAGGAGGAGAGTTATGTAACGATCGTGGAATTTATGACAGTTCATTTATTAGAAACATTCTTAAATTCTAATGATGCTGTTACTTAATATTTAAATATGGTGAAGCCAATTAATTTACGTTGGCATAATAAAGTGGTATGTTTGCTCAATTATACTATGGAGGTGTTGAAGAATCTCCCCCCACATTTATTAGGGAGTTGAGGGTTTCTCCCAATTAAAGGAGGGTTTCAAGGGGTATAATATCGGGTGGTACCCACCACCATAAACTCTCATGGGAGGTTATGGTTCGGGTGGTACCCACCACCATAACCTCTCATGGGAGGTTATGGTCTAGTGGTCCCCACTTCCCACTTCCATATGGAGGTTTAGTTCTGGTGGACCCCTCCTCCCAACAGCCACATGGATGTTGCAAATAAAAATAAATCTTTCACACACTTTTGTTTTTATTTTATTCTTCAAAAAAAACCCAAAAAGTATATTTCACTCTCGACCCAATATCGTCGAGGTGAAAGTATTCTTATGCAAATACCGTCACTACAAGATCAACATTTCCCTCATATTGTAATTATGATCACTGATTCAAATGTTATAAAAACTAGCTCACCTGTTTACAGAACGTACCTGAAAAAATGTTTAGACATTCATTCTGGTGACTTCGGGCCTCAAAATCATGCACCTTCATTTTTTGTGGAATCGTAAAATACCCATATATTAAAATAATTACATCTAAATTTTGGGTCTTTAAATTCTCCCCACATAAAGCGTTACGTCCCCATATGCCATAACTCAATGATAAGGAACAAGTGATTGTACTGAGACTGCATCTGAGCCACCTGCTCGCATGTCCTCTCTTGGAGGCTATCGTGCTTCTAGTGAACACGCACCAGAGGTATCGACCATCCATGAAGGACCCACTCCTATCAATCCTCAATCTCTTATAGAACCTCCGTAAAAGTCACCTAATCATCGACGTCTAGCTCGCCATGGTCGATGATGTGATAAGGGCCATGCACGTATCTCCTCAGCTAGGATACGTGGAAGACGTCGTGCACTCGGTGCAACTGAGGTGGATGAGCTAAGCAGTATGCCACCTCGGCAACCTTACTAATGACCTGAAAAGCTCTGATGAACCTCAAAGATAACTTGCTACCTTGGCCATATCTCCGCAATCCTCGTCGAGCTGAGACCCGTAGAAAGACGTGGTCACCATCCTCGGACTCAAGAGGTCTCCATCTCATGTTGGCATATGTCTTCTGCTTGCTCTGTACAGTCTTCATCCACTCTTGGTTGATCTGCACCTTCTCAGTGGTAGCCCATACCATCTCTAGTCCCACTAGTGTTGAATCCCCTAGGTCAGTCCAACACAAGGGTTATCTGCAAGGTCGCCCGTATAACTCCTCAAAAGGTGCCATCCCAACGGTGGAGTGATACATTTTGTTCTACGCAAACTCCACCAAGGGAAATTGATCCTCCCAACTGCTACTGAAGTCTAGGACACAAGAACACAAAATTTACTCAATGTTCTGAATGGATTGCTCAGTCTGACCATCCGTCTGAGGATGGAATGCGGTGCTCAAAAGAAGCTTCATTCCAAAATACTCTTAGAACCCCTTCTATATTGGGAAGTAAAACGTGTATCACGATCAGAGACAATCGTCATGGGTACTACATGTAGCCTCACAATCTCTTGCACATATAGGAGTCCCAAGCTCTCTACTAAACCATTCTCTCTGATCTGTATGATGTGCGCCGACTTGGTGAGTAAGTCGATGATCACCGAAATCGAGTCATGTCCCCTGGATGTATGTGGAAGTCCTGTCACGATGTCCTTGGATATCCCATCCCACTTCCACTCTGGGACCTAAAAAGGCTATACCAGGCCTGCTGGTACCATATGCTCTACCTTCACATGGTGGTGACATGTGAGGCATCGAGAGACAAACTTTGCATCTAATTTCTTCATTCCTAGCCACCAGTGCTATCGTCGGAGATCCCAGTACATCATCACCACTCTGGGATATACCGCTAGAGGGGATGTGTGTAACTCCCTCAACACATCTTCCTAAAGTGACTCTAGTACCATAGTAAATCCCCTAAAAAGAATGTCGTTCTCACCACCATCAGAAAATCCATGGACTGACTGTCCTATGGAAATCTGAGCACGTCGTGTCTCGCAGTCACTGTCCCCACGTTGCACCTCTCTAACTTGCTGAAGAAGTGGAGGAGTGAGTGTAAGAGTCCATAGAAAGGATGATCCATCTCAATCCATAAATGATATCTGTAAAGCGGCCATATTCTTTATTGCCTTTCCTAGAAGTTGTATACCAGATCTTCTACTAAGTGCATCGGCAAAAACATTCCCCTTCCATGGAATATACACTATCTTAAAGTCATAGTCCTAGAGGAACACAAGCAAACGTCGATGTCTCTGGTCCATGTTTTTCTGGGAGAAGATATAACAGAGACTCTTGAGATTAGATTAAATGGTAAAACACTCTCCTATTAGATAAAGTCGCCACAACTTCAAGGGAAACACCACTGCTGATTACTCCATGTCATGGGTAGCGTAATTCTCCTCATGTTGTCTTAGCTGTCGATAACCATATGTGATCACTACTCTCTCTTACATCAAGACACATCTAAGTCCCGTCCTTGATGCATCTCAATAGACTACATACCATACGCCTTTCTCGGGAAGCCCCAAGATGGGGGCACTAGTCAGCCTCTTCCTTAGCTCCTGAAAGCTCTTCTAGAATATCTCTGACCACACAAAGGGTTTCTCCATCTTCATCAAGTCTAATAGTGGTGATGTAATTTTGGGGAAGTCTGTCACAAACCTCTAGTAGTATCCATCCAATCCCAGGAATCTATGTACCTCCATTACACTCCTAGGTGGCTCCCATGAAAGTACCATCTCAATCTTCGCTGGATCTATTACAACTCGAACATCTGATATGACATGTACCAAAAAGTAAACCTCTCATATCTAGAACTGGAATATCGAGAGCTTACCATAAATATGGTTCTCTCAGAGTGTGTCTAGTACTACCCACAAATGGTCGGCATTCTTCTCCTTAGTAGTCAAGTAAATTAGAATGTCGTCGATAAAGACTATGTCAAAGCGCTCGAGGTATGGCTAAAATATCTTGTTCATGAGTCCCATTATCACTACTGGGGCATTTTTCAAACCGAATGTAATAACCAAGAACTGTTAGTGGTCGTACCAAAATCTAAAATCCATCTTCTGCACATCCTCATCTTGAAGTCTGAGCTAGTGACAACCTGATTTGAGGTCTACCTTCGAGAACCACCATGCTCTCTTCAGCTGATCAAAGAGGATGTCGATCCTCGAGTGTGAGTACGTGTTCTTCAAAGTCACCTGGTTCAGGCGCCTGTAGTCAACACAGAGCTTCAATCTCCCATCCACCTTCTTGGGGAACAAAATTGGGGCTGCCCAAGGAGATACATTGGGCCAAATTAATATCTCCCCCCTGCATGTCCTCTAGCTATACCTGCAGCTCACGATGCCCTACGTGATGCATTCAATACACTTGTGTAGATATCGGGGTGATCTCAGGGTGAAAATCAATGTAAAATTCCACCTCAATGCGAGGAGGTTGACTTGGAACATTATCAGTGAAGACATCCACATACTGGTCCACCACTAAAGGATAGCTCAGACTCTCCACATCAACAGCTCCGAGGGTAAGGCTAGCCAGCTGGTGAGTGATCGGCTGCACTCTCCTCCGAGAAAGTCTATCATATGCTGCAAAGGCTCCCTTCTCACTGGTGATGTTAAAACTTGTCTCATCCGTGCGGACACACCACACTTTTCACATAATACAACCAATTAGAGCATAGACTGTAGATAACCAGTCCATACCCAAGATGAAATCATAAGGCCTAGACGCCGCTACTAAGTGATCCCTTCCAAATCTCTAGCCTCCTAGAGTAATCACACACTGCCGGAACCAGTGCGTAATCATCAAATCTTCTCCCGTAGGAGTCTCTAGCCATAAAGATTGAGCCAATGGAACCATCAGAATCTCGGAGCTCCGAACGGGGGCAGTGGTAATGAAAGAATGACTACAGCCTATGTCTATAAGTTCTGCAGCTATGGTGGAGTAGACACAGATCGTACCTATCATCATCTCTAGAGCGCCATGATCATAAGCCTTAGCTGCCTGGAGCTGATCTATCCCTTGTCCACCTTTTCCCTACGGTCGGGGTGGACCTCTTGGTGGTGGTGACGGTACCATCTCAAATCGTCCACCACAGACAGCTGCACGACCTTCTCCTCTACCACGTCCTACTGATCCATGCAGACCACCTCGATTGAATATATGCCTCTACATAGGCGGTCCTCTCACCATCTTCTTATCATACGAATGGTGGGTTAGTGAGTCACAAGCCATGTGACCCTTCCCGCTGCATGTGCACCACTACCCACTCCTTGGATGTCTATCTCCGCTTCGGGTGCCTTGCACAACAGAATCTGAATCATGTAGTTGTCCACCTATAGGTCTGGTTCTCTTGGACCTCTGCGACATCTGTCTACTGCCACCTATAGAAGAATCTGCTACGTGTTGATCGATAGTGGATATCGCTACTGGAGACTTCTCAGCATGGAAACAATCCACTAGGAGGGCTCTCTCTAACACCCCTGCCTGTGTCGGGATGTTGGGTGAGATCACCGAAGCCCTGATATTCCACCTAAGTCCCTACTCGAAGGTCTAAGCCCTGAAGAATGGGTCTCATACCATATCGGTGGAGTAGACTGAGAGGTCTATGAACCTCACTGAGTACTGATCTACAGGGATCTTTCCTTGCAATGATGAAGTAGCTCATGTATGCACACTGTAGGAAGAGTTTCTTAGATAAACTCTACCTGAAACAGGCTCTCAAAGTCTTCCTAGAGAAGCGTCACCTTGTCGTGGACCTGTAGCATCAAGCTCCACTATCCCTACTACTGCTTGTAGAAGGCTGGAAGCAATGATCCCCATGAGATTGAATGGTGTCCCTACGAGTCAGAAGACTCTCACCACAGACTCCAGCCAATCCTCAGTCGCCTGTCAGTTCGTCTCTCCCCTGAACATGGGTGGCCTCAGGCATTAGAACTCATGAAATAAGCCCTACCACTATGAAGTCTCTGCTACTGGGGCTGGTGGCATCATTGGGCCAATGGGAAATGGTACCACGGGTTCCTTTTCTGGTGCCTCTATTGGAAGAGGGCCCTGCACTGAATCCTCGTCGCACGGTGGGCTATCGGTGTGTTCAACTCTCGAAACTCTTGTCGGCTGCCTGCGTGGAGGAATCCTGAAAAAAAAAACAGTAAGCTACAGTTCAAAGGTTATACCTAGTGAGTTGACTTGGTGATATGACTTAAAAAAACTTTTGAAAACACATATGAAATCAGTTTTTATATGCACTCAATCGAAAATTAGATGTCAGGGTCCTAGTGTATGGATACTTCAGCAGCCGCACCAACACTGGACGCCCTGCTCTGAAAACCACACTCACTACACATAACACTATTGCTTCACAGAAAATATCAGAGTTCTATGTTTTTCGGTAGAACCGACTCCTTTGATAACAATTTTCAAGACCCATCCCTCGAGGCTCGTGCCGTGACTACCCCATGCCAGTCTTCAATTGTCCAGGGGTTGGCGAATAGCACCGAAATCATAGTTCCATAAAACTGGGAGGGAATTGCCTTTATAACCTATAAACAAATACTACAGAGCCCACACCTGGATCCAAAACACTATGTAGAACAGCATAAAAAATCATTATGAAATTAAAAAGGTCCAGAATATAATCCCAACAGTAAAGTACAAGAAACCGAATGTACAAGTACAACTTAAGAAAAAGAAAAGACATCTACTTGATTGTCCATCGGGATTCCTATATGAAGGGTAGGTAAAGATAGCCTCCTCAGCACTCCATGTCTACCCGTATCCTCTGGGTATCGTCACAACATATGGTCCACATCTGGGTACTGTCCAGTCTTGGTACTCTCAGCCTCCATCATCACTTTCCATCATCTGCATCCAATAGAATCAAGTGCGGGACTAGCCTGTGCAGGGGTGAGTATAACGATACTCAGTAGGGACCCTGAAACCCTCAAGGTCTCACAAAATCCAACAAGGATAAACCCCAAAGTATGAAATCAACAGATAACAATACATAGTAATATACCCATGAATATACATTTTTTATCAAGTGATCCATATCAATCATGAGAAAAACACAGAAAACCTGTCTCAAGTCAGACCGGGATTTTATTATTGGGGTAGTATCAAGTAACTTCTCTAGTCACATTGTCGAAACCTCGGCTGCTAGAGAACTCCACCTCTATCGAGTATAGTGGGCATGCCGCAACACCAAGCATGATTCCCAGTTTCCTTGGACTGCTAAGGTACTTCTCCTATTGAGTACTGTGGATCTACCATGTCACCAAGAGCACTCCCCACTATGGGTCTGTCACGTCACCAAGCATGCTCCCCTTCGTAGCCTGCTGAGGTACTCCTCCTGTCAAGTATCGTGGGTCTACCGTGAAACCAAGGCTCTCCCCACTGTGGGTGTTCCATGACACCAAGGCACTCCCCACTGGGCTAGTAGAGTCACTCCGAGTCAATACAGTCATCAGTCGTCAAGTCTCAGCCAACTATTAGGCCTCCACACAACGCTCACTCGTCTCTGAGAGGATCTGCTCCATGAGATACTTGTCGATACTCCAACTTCCATGAAGCCCCACCATGAAGTATCACAATGGTATGAAACTTAATATGGGCTCAACGTAATATACTATGCATCAATCAGATTCTCAATCTCTGAGTTATTAGCCTTTTAGTCCCAGGGGCCCAATTGGATTCATGCATGATCCAACCTGACTGTATCTCAACTATACCCCAAACTCTAGGGGTATACACAGAGGGACATCCACGCTCCAAGATTTCGAGTGCCGCTGAAGGTTCGTCAAACGGACATCTGGTGCCAAAGACATGGCCAAAAGCGTGTAAATGGGTCGTAGTGGGCCCGGGTATGGTCCGACCTAGTCGGAATGACCTGGTTCAGGTCGACCAATCCGGACCCATTGGGTCTGGCGCAACCCATTGGGTTTGGCCTAGCCTACTGGGCCCATCCCATTAGGCAAAGAGGGGCCGCATAGAGCCGTGAGGGTTAGGACTGGCCGCGAGGGCGCAGACTAGCTGCAGGTTGGCGCGAGGGTGGCTCGGTCTGGGTCGCGGGGCCGGTTCGGCTGAGAGAGCCGTGGGGGAACAGATCGGGGAACCGCGAGGGGCACAGGTAGCTCAGGAGGCCAGTGGTTGACGCGAGCTTGGCAGGTCGGAGGACCGGCGGAGGGTGCGGCCTTCGGGTGGCGCGGCCGGGGCGGCGTGGCCTATGGGTGTGATGCCGGTTCGACTGAGAGGTTGGAGCACCATGGGGGCAGTGCAGGTCGCGGTGGTCGTGGGAGGCGGCACCATTGTCACCGTCTCCTTCATCTTATTTTTCCGCCTTCCTTTATTTCTAATAAAACCACAAAGAAGAATGGAAGAGGGGTTCAGGACATCTTAGATTGGACCGCACCATCCACGTTTAGAGTGGTAGCAAGTGGCTAAACATTAATCACGAATCAAGAATGAGGATATTAATCAATAATATTCAGGAACTTAATAATCATCCATACCTCGCATTGGTCGCTAATGATAATGAGGAGGGAAGGTCGGTCATCGAAGATTTCCCACATCGGTGGCCTCTGCATGGTGCTTTTGAGGAAGAAGTTGAAGACATTACACATCGGCATTCTTCATGGAGGAAGAGTTCTTCTTGGATGAAGCGTTCTTCATTGGAGAATGTAATCCTCCATGTGGTGGGTATTGCAGCACTTTACTAGCACTTCGTTGCTTGGTGAAGCCGTCCCAAATCCTCCTCCCAAGATCTATATATATAATAGAGGGGTAATGGTATGTAACAATCGTGGAATTTATGATGGTTCATTTTTTAGGAACCTTCCTATATTCCATCGATCTGTTACTTAATTTTTAAAAAGGGTCATGCCAATTAATTTATGTTGGAATTATAAAGTGGTGTGTTGGCACAATTAAATTGTGGAGGTGTTGAAGAGGCTCCCCCACCTTTATTAGGGAGTTGAGGGTTTCTCCCAATTAAAGGGCGGTTTCAGGGGGGTTTAATCCCAGGTGGTCCTAACCACCATATCCTCTCATGGGAGGTTATGGTTCACGTTGTCCCCCCCACCATAACCTCTCATTGGAGGTTAAGCTCTAGTGGTCCCCACATCCAACATCCACATGGAGGTTTAGTTCTGGTGCACCCCACCTCCCAAAACCCACATAGGTGTTGAAATAAAAATAAAAATGTCACACACTTTTATTTTTATTTTATTCTACACAGAAAATCCAAAAAACTATCTTTCACTCTCGTCCCACTACTGCCAAGGTGAAATTCTCCTTAAGAGAATACCGGTGCTACAAGTTCAACGGTGCCCTCAGATTTCAATTTCGAGCATCAGTTCAAAAGATAGGAAAATAGACACGCACATTTACTGAATGTATATGAAATAATGTTAAGAAAATAATTTTGGGCACTCCGGGCCTTGGAATCACACGCCGTTAATTTTCACGGACTCGTAAAATTCCCATATTTTAAAAAAATACATGGAAATTTAAGGTCTTTACAACTCATGAAGAAATTTGGAATTAGAAGACTAGGAAAGTGTCTTAATAGAATGGGAAAATTCATCTTCTGTGGGAATTAATGACATGAAGAAAATAATTTCTGAGGATAAATGAAATGATTGATATAGAGAAATAAAACACATCTAAAGAATAAATTTATAGTTCATTTATATAATTTTGGGGAACCTAAAAATTTCTAGAGTTAATGAAATTTTCTTGAGGATAACCACTAAACCATTTCTGTAACTTTGTAAAATTATGTGGATAATTTTTGTATGTATTGGGGATTTATTGAAAAACATTAAATAAAAGGTTATTTAGTGATTAACCATATTTCAAGGAAGTCCATAATATTTATTTTAGATATTATATTAATATGGTTTAATAAAAGGAAAACATGTATGTTGGGGGACGAATTATCAAATATGGTAATGACATAGGAATTGAACCCATGACCAAAAGACGATAAGAGTTACACACTAACCACTAACCTAGTCAATGTCATGGTTAATATGTAATTGCTAAATAATTTGATGAAAAAATTAATGATGAACCTTAGTATTTCTTTTTTAGGTTTAAAAATAAATTTTTAATCTATATTATGTTTGGAAAATAGTTAGATTCAAATGTAAATACTTTTCTTATGTGACATATGATTCATTAAAATTTATTTATTGTTCTTTGGGAATCAATGTTAATTTTTGGATAACCATTTCATGGAGTTAGGGATAAATTATAATTTTATTTAAGAACAACCAAAAGATGGAATTATTCATATTGAAACATATCAATTTAGTATATTTTCTTATATTTGTATGTAGTAAAACAATTACTCATCATTTGGAAAATGAGCAAATTTTTTTTGTCTTAATACCTTGAATTTTTTTTAAATAATATCCTTTTAAATCGTCTTAGGATTATTGATTTTTGGCTTTAAACAATACATTAACCATTCACTTGATTTTGATTAAATACATCAATTAAATTTTATAATGATTTATTCTTTTTCTCCAGGTATGAATCTATTCCTTCCACTAATGTTATCCTATATAGAGACCTATATATATTTTAGTTCATGAGACCTTTGTACATCCCATTTTCTCTTTTATATGTAATTTTTGTAAACCCTTCTAATGATGTCGGATTTCAACAAAGGAAATTTTAATCAATATATCACCATGATTGAGTTTAAATAATGAGGAAGTAATTTATTTAAGTTGGGGAGAATGTAATACCCCGATATTTTGAAGTAAGAACATTGTATTCGGTAACACATATGACACACAACACAATGAACGCAACAGAATATAATATTCCAAGTCTGTATAGTATAATTTGAATTTTTAAATAAATTTAACATGTTTCATATCTTGAGATTAACACAACACTATGTTAGCATTTATAAAATAGAACAAAAATATTCTTCAAAATTATTCATTACATGCACTACTGAGTTTTAGAAAATAATAATATATTAATAATATATTAATATTTAATGGATTAATATATATACTAGAAATTAAATTACTTATTATGAATATTATTAAATAAATTATGAAAATATATGGTTTATAAAAATATTAAATAAATCCAAAGGTTTCCAATTAATTAGAAATTAATATAAAAATGAATTTAATATAGAGAAAAAGTTTCTATGCCCACAAAGGTGTTTTATCTTAATAAATGAAATAAAGTAATATTATTGAATGATATGAATGAAATTTATCTATTTTTTATTTAATTATATAATTATTACATTGAACCAATTTTTTTGACAATCATAATTAAACAACAAACACAACATTTCACATAAAACTCAATATTTTCATAAAAGGCACATTAACTGCCTTTTAATGCGAACCTGCATTTTTTTTAAAATTTCATAAAATTTATATTTCAAGATGTAAATAATTTTGAAAAAATAATGTAATAATAAGTATAGGGTTAATTCTTGGTATTATCTGTGAATTTTCAATTTTATAATGAATGGTTAAAATAATGAATTTAAATTCAAAACTTATTTTTCATAAAATTTATTTATGTTGATAAATTATATTTTAAATTGGTTTAAATTAAAATTATACCAATTATAAAGAACACAATTCAATTTAGTAAATTTAAATAAATTCATAATTTTTTAATTATAAAAACATTGTAATATTTAGAATATTTTACTTTAAAACCATTCTTTGTCGTCCCGTCTACAAGATGAATTTTAAATTAACTTATGCCAATTACGTGATTTTTATTTGTAAAAATATATTAAATATTTTTAATCAGCATAATTTATATTTTATAATATGCTTAACATATATTTTTTTGTTAAAAATTATAGAGTGTTATTAAAATTAATCACAATAATTAAGGGAAAATTAGCTAAATAAGGGGGAAAACATTATTGATAAAGTACAAAATGAGATATAAAATTCACAAAAATCCATTTTGTAGAACTATTTAGAGACTATAATCCCTTCTATATAATGTTTACCATTATTGGATCCACATTCAATAGAGAAAATATGACTCAAATTCCCTTTTCAAAAAATTACAAGAATGTCACTCCTCTAACACTATAAAAAGTAATAAAAACTCCCACTTACTCACACCTATGAAGCCACTATGGATTAAAAAAACCATTAATAATATATCCCAAAAACCACTACCCTAATCATATGATCCTCACCAATGGTAAAAAACAAAAAAAAAGGAAGTCATTGGTGCAAAAAAAAGGAGCAACCGAATAAGAGGAAACACCCTTCCACAAGATCTTTTTTTTTATTTTCAATTTTCAAACACTCACAACTAAATATATCATTATTAAATTATAATTTTAGTGTCCTAAATAAAATGATATGTTTTTTAATATAATGGTTCTAAATAAATATACACACACTTATAGATAATGGGTAACAAACATACAATTCTTGAGTGTAGGGAACTACTACCTCACGAAATGATGTTTTTTATTTTTCCCTTAACATCTTTAATTTTTTGAAATTATTATGGACAAGAATTTTATATTATATATATATATATATATGATATTTATAATATTTTATTATTCTATAACATATATACAGAACATAACTTTATGATTCCAATTTTGTGTAAATATTATAACATTGTTTGTTGAAGTGTGGACTACCGCCTCCTCAAATCGATGTGACTCATTCACACTATAAATGTAATTTATAATGTACAATTTTAAGACAATTTTTTTATAAATATGATATATTTATTATAAAAAAATTATAATATATAGATATAACATTTAATTTTCATTCTTGTAATATGCCAAGGAAATGAAAGTAGCATCCATGTGTCTGTACATCCAATGGTCTCCCTAAACGGTGCATTTATTTTACTATCAAAATATTATATGATATTTATAAAAACATAAATTCTATATCTATATATATATATATATATGTGTGTGTGTGTGTGTAATATATAAATCATGTTTTACATTCGATAGATTATAAAACTATGATTGTAACAACAAGTAACAAGTTGAATAATATTTGAGAAACTAGGAAATTAACAAATGAAATATTAAAAATAAAAAAATATTACAAACAAAAAATGAAATATTTTATCATAAGAAGATAATATATGGTAGCATAAATATTATTATTGTTCGGAAATATTGTATTTACTTGTTTTAAACCATTATACATGATTTTCAAATATGTTCACCCAAAAATAAATTCAATGTAAGGGATTTTCATCTCACTTTTTACATTGGTGAGAGAAAAGTCACATTCACCACTAACAAAAATTTGTTGGTGTATGTACTACCCCTTTTTATAAATTATAACATTAATTATTTTATATTATTTTTATTTTTATTTTCAATTTTAATTTATTAATCTAAGGGGGTTTTAATTAAATGAAAAAATTGGTAAATAATTTCGTAATATTATTCTTTTCATTGGGTTATATTACATCCTCATTGTAGCTAATGTTATAAAAATATATGTGTGATCAATTTTTAAAACATATATTTATATTTAATTTTATTTTTTATTTAGATATACATTTCAGGGACATATTGTATTCATTGATTGATTATCACATCAACGTTAATGTCTTTTGAAGAGTTTACATAACAATCTCATTTTTTTAATTATTATTTATACTTAAATTTCTATTATACAATATTATTTCATCATTGTATAAAATAACATTTAATTTTCATCTCAACTAGTTATTAATTACCTTTTCAATGTAATAGTACCATTTTTACAATATTGTTTACTCAAAATTTTTTAAAAAGTGTTTTTTATGAAAACTCCAGATCATTTCTCTCGATTGCTGGACAAAATATATTTTTCTAATAACATAGTATTAAAAAACGTTTTCAATAAAGATTATATAATTTATAAAATAATTTGTTAAATAAATCATTTCCATTTTTTATGAATTATTTCATGAGAATATTCATGTTTCTTTTTGGATAATGCATTTTTCTAACCTATTACTGTGAAAAAGGATTGTTAATTTTACATTACAAAACCTATAGAGGTTTTCTTACTATGACTTCATCGATGTTTCCTTCTCAGTTTTAAAATTTTAGACAAATTTTTTAAATATTGTTTCGAAGAAAATAATTTTCAAAATGAATTTAAAAAAAGATAGTTTCGTCAAGAATTTGATTAAATTTATTCTATTATTTAATTAATGAATACAACACTTTTTACCTTATTCCACTTGGAATATTTTGTATTAATACAATACTTATTCTTACATTGGCTGGTTTTGATTGATTTTTACAATGATCTTATTGAATTTCACTTCATTGATTCATTTTGTAGTCCCCTTTAAGTATAAAAATTTATTTTTCCCATCAAATATTAAATTTCATCTAATTATGCATTTCATTTATCATGGATATTTTTATTAACCAATATATATAATATTTCTACAGAAGGAGTTTACTTTGACAATAATTTTATTAACTGTAGAATTTTTGATAAATTTATATATATTATACAATAAATCTATTTTTTATGAATCTTTTAAATTTGATATATGTGCAATTATTCATACATTTACTCTATGGTTTTTGGGAATTATTAGAGTAAGCCCTACGAGTTGCGGATGAGTTAATGCAATTCTTATGCGTTTGGGACAATTTAAAGTAATCCCCTTGATGTATCAGTAGTCTCATGGTATGGAATTAGTGGTAAAAACCCTTCAGGTTTACTTTGATGTATAATAGATTCAATTATACCAACAGAACTGATCCCACATGTAAATGGTCTTGATGGAAGTGGTTCATGTGTCAGAAAAGTAACATCCAATAATTAATAATTTCCTTTATTTGGAATTAATTTATTATAACTATCCAAGAGATTATTGCAACTAAATATCTATGGATTCATTCAATTTTTGGTTTATATATTTAATGGAACCTGTTTTAAGATATTATCCATTAAATATTTATTTAAGCACTTCTGTATCAATTACTAATTAAATGAAATGTGTTTTCTATTGTGTTCAGTTCCATATATATTATTTACATTGATTCATTATTGATTCTGTTGTACATTACCATTAATAATAATTTTATCTCACCCTGATTTGAATTCATTTAATCATGATTCCCTAATGTGTACTATGAATAACAATCAAGGATACTCTAGATTGAATAATGTTATTATCCTCAAAAGAAAAAAATATATTTTGATTAGGGTATGCTGTTGTAATACAATATCTATGTATGAATCTTATTTATAGATACCATTAACCTGTTAAATCCTTTTAGATGTGATTTACTTATATATTATTCCAATGTAATGGTATTATAACACCAGATCTTGGATTTATGGGGTCCATTCACTATAATAGACTCCAACATCTAACAATTATCTAGATCACCCCACCAGTAGCTCTAATGAATTAAATTCTTATACAGGAAAATAAAAAAATAATTATGGATGAGGAATGTAATATTAAAATTTATGATGTACCTATTTTCCAACAATAAATTGATATATTTATTGATGAATTACCTAAAAAACCTAGATCATGATTTTGAGTTTTATATTTATTTAATTCTTAGTGAAAAACCAATAATATTAAATCCATATAGAATGGCCATTGTAGAATTATTGGAGATGAATAAACAACTAGAGGAATTGATTAATAATGGATTTATTTTCCAAATTGTTTCTCAATTGGAGCCTATGTTCTCTTTTTTAATATGAAATATAGATCCATGAGGTTGTAAATTCATTATAGAGATATAAATGAAATAATAAAAAACAAGTATCCACCACCTCTCAGTGATGATTTATTTGATCACCTTCATATATCTAATTATTTTTAAAATATTTAAATTTATTATGTATAATATCTATTGTGGCTAAAAAGTAAAAAATTATGAAGATATAATTTAAGATGAGGTATGTAAAATATGATTTTGAAGTAATTCAATTTGGATTGAAAAATTAAATATTTATTTTTAGAGATCTGATGAAAAGAATATTTAATTAATATCTTGATGATTTTGTGTTGTATTCATTGATGGTATTGTGGTGTATTCTATAACATCTAAAGAAAATTATAGTCACTTAAGAATCATTTTTGATACTCTTTGAAGGAGATTATTTTATGGTAAATTTAGCATGTGTGAATTATTGCATCATCAAATTTCATTTCAAGGCCTTATTTTCTCTAAAGGTAGAATATTAGTTGTTCTGGTGAATATAATGGGTGTCCAAGAATACTCTATAAAAAAGAACCTAACTGAGCTATGTAGTTTAGTTAGTTTATAAGGTTACTATTGGTATTTCATTCATAAATTTCCCTGATTGGGTAACTCATTATCAAAGCTCTCATGTAAAGGGATTAAGTGTGTACTGATAAAACCATGTGTAGAATGTTTTCAAGAATTTTAGATAAGATTAGTAAATGATACAATTTTGACTCTACCATCAATAAATATGGGATTTTGATATAAAATAATGTGTCAAAGAATGTAATGGTTTGTTTCCTTATCCAAAATGATAATGTTAATACATATTCATCAAGGAAGTTTAAGACTCATGAAAAAAATAATCCCACTCATGAAGCTCAATTATAAACCATAATCGCTTCCCTAAAGATATTTAGACAATATCTATACGGTGAATGATGTGATATATATATATATATATATTTATATAAAGTGTTTGAAACACATTTTTACCTAGAAATACCCCAAAATGAGGGAAATGTGATGGATTGTGTTACTCTAATATTATGATTGCCTTATACACCACCACACATGAAAATAAAATAAGGTATAACATTCATTAAGAATTAAAATCAAGATGATTTATGAAAAATGAGGATTTAGAGAGATCCTATGTTCATGGATTTTTAAAATTTTGATATTGTGTTTTTTAAGGAAGTATAAACATCAGTCCTTTTTCAAATAATTGTTAAACCATCTTTACTGAAGATGGTAAATAGATCTCAATCTAATGATGATAATTTTCAAATGAAAATAAAATCTGTTAAGGATATCCAATTGTATGACTTCTTGTATGAGGGTGGAAATATGAATTTTCGAATGAGGTTATGGGTTCCATAAATACAATAACTAAAAAAGGGAACTATTAGATGATTCATGTAGCTTATATTTCACTGGACACCCTTTTATTAAAATGATGTATTGGGATCTGAAAGAACTTTTTTATGGGATAATACCAAGAAATAAATTGTTATATAGGTTCCATGATTCCTTTTTTTTCAAAAATTAATTAATATGATACACCATCCTAGAGAATTAATGAAACCTCTACCTAATATGAGTATGTGGGATGAAATTACTATGGACATCATCACTAGATTACCAAAAATCTATAGAAAAATTGGTAAAAAATAGATTACTATTGATTTCCATACAAAATCATTAAATATTCATGATATAAGAGAATATTTATCCTCTTGAGATCCTAAAAAGACTCTCTATTAATGATGTTTTAATACATCCTAGTTCAACTCTATCAATTGTGTATGATCGAGATCCTTGTTTTATATAAAAAATCATGAAGTGTCTTAAGATGTATTTGGAGAATGAGCTTCCTTTGAGTACAAGTTATCACTCTCAAACTAATTGAATGTATAAATTTATTATTCAATCATCGAAAGACATACATATATCAAGAACATTTTATTTTATTGGAATTTGGGATCTATATTTATATTATTAATGTTTTAAAATTATAATAGTTTCCATTCATGTATTCTAAATGTTCCCGTATGAAGAATTATATAGAAAGAGATGTCATATTCCAACCTGATGGATTGATGTTGGTGAGAAGAGTCTTATAGGGCAATAACTTTTTTAAGATACAATGACAATGGTAAATAATATTCATGATCATTTTAAACCATCTCAAATTAGGAAAATGTGTTAAGGTGACAACCAACGAAATTATGTAGAATTTTTTTTGGGGATAATGTATTTATAACAATTTCTCAAGGGAACAGAGTCGTACGGTTTTGTAAGAAGGGTGAACTGAGCAGCAGGTACATCAGACAATTTTAAATTCTTGAAATGATTGGATTTATAGGCTACCAATTATAAATTCTCTCATTTCAATCTAATATTCATGATGTTTTCCACATATCATAATTATGGAAGTACATATCAGACCCAACACAAGTTCTCATATATAAAGAAATTGAAATAGAACATAATTTATCTAATAGTAATGATCCTATCAAGATTTCTGACACCATAGAGTAATTATTGAGAAATGTGGAAGCTCAATTAGAAAAGGATAATTATGGAAACAATAAAATGGAATGAGCCACTTGGGAACCTATGTATGTTATGAAGAAGAACCACCCTCATTAATTTATATGAAAATATTAATAGAAATTTTCAATGATGAAATTTATGAAGGATGGATGAATATAACTGTAAGAACCGGGTTTTTGGCTATAAAAGACTTTGGAATGTTCTTGATGTTATTCCAGAGTAGCGCCTTCAGACGGTGTGCGATTCCGAGCCCCGGTGTGGTTGGAATTGAATTTGTAGTGCGTTCACACTAGGAATGCCAGAAAAATGGGATAACTCCTAAATAGTGCTTCGGATCGTAAATATGAGTGAACAGATGAGTCCAAAATGGGTTCTTTACCCTAGTAATGACTTAATGCATGTTTGCATGGGACATTGGGACCCCTCACCCGTTAATGGAACGTTAAATGGATAATTAAGATAATTTATTTATTCATTTAATGGATAAACTCAAGTATCTCTTAAATGGTGTCTTAGATGGGAAAACCGAAGGCACCGTTGAGTCCGGAGCATGCCGTTTACCCTAGGAGGGGTGTAAGTTTCGTGGGCGCGGTCCTTCATTGGAAAATGGCCCCAGGGGTGTTTTCGTAATTTGGCGAACTCAGATGTTCAGTTTTATATCTTTTGAACGGAGCCTCGGAATAAAATTCCGAGACCGCCGTTGTTCTCTGGAGGTGGTTTCCACCCTAGGGGAGGTTTAATATTGACCCCACCAAGAGTTTCGAGTGCATGTCTTTTGGGGGTTTTAAAATAATTAAAATTATAATTAATTTTCTTTATTTAAACACCCTTCATCCCCTTCCTCCCCTTTGGTTCCCCCCTGGTGAAACCCCTCTCCTCCTACATCCTCTCCTCCCCAAGGTGGAAACGGTAATGACAAGGGTGGATGTGCGGCGAAGCTCCGGGTTACGCCCTCGCAGGTAGGCAGTCGTTGTTTTCAGTTTTTAATTTATGATCCCCTCTTTGAATCCCAATTTTAGTGTCTTTATGATGTCAGATTGTTGAGTGAAGGTTGTGGTTGCAAAAAGGCTGATACGAGCTCCCCAACGCAATTTTTGGATTTAAAATCTGAGTCCCAACTAGTTCGCAAACTTCCGGTGAAGTTTTCTTGTTTTTGATGTTTTCGGTGATTTTCTTTTTTTTTCAGTGAGATCAATCAGCGGGCTATGGCGGCGGCGTGGCGCTGCGGGTGAGCCAGGACGGCGGCGGGCATCGGCGTGAGGCAGAACAGCCACGAGCAAGGCGGCCGGGGTCGTGCGGCGCAGGCGGCTGCGGGGAGTCGTGGTCGAGCGGAGGCCGGCGGAGGCACGGTGTCAGCGGCCGGCTGAGGTGGTGCGGCCGCGGCGAGTTGGGGGGGCACGGAGCAGGAGGAGCGGCCGACTGGGTCGGCCGGTTGACGCGGATGTCGGGGTCACGGCGTGCGACCCCACTCGGGAGACCGAGACCCACTGTATGTGGTTCTACACTTGGAAGAAGCGACCAGCCTCGAGGCCAGTCAGCGGAGCAGTGGACCGTGGGTCCACTGTCTGCCCGTGCGGCCGAACCGCGGGTCGGTCTAGGCCGAGCGGACCTGCCGGCCTAGGCTGGTCCAGCCCAACGGGCTTTGCCCCCTTGAGTCGAACGCTCGTAATTTCGGCTATGGGAGTCTGTTTTGCATGCCGTTAGCAGCTCTTGAACCGTATCTATGAGGAGAACTTTTTGAGATTGCCTCAGACTTTTTAATTCCCAAAACGAGGTCCTTGGAGGTGCGACATGCCTTTACGTAGTTTGATGTTTTTTCGGGGTTTCGTGTTTTGAGCGGCGCAGACACATCCGACGTCCGATTTGAGTGCCGTCAGTGGAGTTGGGACCCTTCTGTCAAGCAAAAGTTTTCCAATATCATTTCGGGCAATGAATCTAGAGTTGAGATGTGGGCCCCAAGGGCCTTCTTTCGAGCTGCACGCATCTTTTTGTAAATTTTTCATCGGATGTCCATTTGTGGCGTGCGAGTAGTCGTTTCTGTGTGTTTTTATGAGGACACGACAATGGCGCAATCTGCCCGCTCTAATTCCGCATGGTGCTACGGGCCACACGAGGGTCGTTTTGGGAGTTGGCGGTGATTTCCAGCTGTATCACTGGGTGTCCATTTTGGACATGTGAATAGTGAATCTTGTGTACTTTTCTAAGAGGATCGCAATAGTGCGATCCGTTGGCAACGCTTCGGGACTGGGATGTAGGTCCCACGAAGTACCACTCATGTGCGGTATAGCGAAATGCATCTTTTTCTCCGGATATCTGTTCCCCTAAAGTGAGCAGTCAATCTGACGTGTCTTTCTGAGGAGATCACAATGGTGCGATGCGCCTGACTGTTTTTGGGGCCGAGGCTCAGGATCATGGGATGTTGTTTGGGCGTAATGCGGTGTTGGATGACATTTCAGTCGGATATCTGTTTGAGGTGAGTAAGTAGTCGATATCGCGTGTTTTTTCACGAGGATTACAACTGTGTAATCTGTTCAGGCGAGCGGAGCATCTTACGTGATCTTATTAAATGTGGAAATATGAAGGGTGCTCCGGTGGCAGTTCTTCTTGCTGTGTTCAGAAGCAATCCCTTAGAATGCGATCGCGTGCACTCCTATGTGAGTGAAGTAATTTTTGAAGAGATGTATTTGGTCGTTCCTGGGATGATGAGTTGGCAAGTTGGAGTGGTTACATTTACTCCATCACGTTGACTTTGGGTGCTATGTGCATGATAGCCTTTGGGCTAGAAACGTGGTCTACTCTAAAATTATATGGGAATGCTTGGAGGTACATGTGATTTTTTGTACCGGAGAACATTTGTGCACTCGGTTGGGGTTGTGTTGGGGCCACACATCATGTGGGCCCCATGTGTGTGCCGTGTTCTACTTTGCATACCATTGACATCTCACGATGTATAGGGTCCTTCTGTTAGTGATGTTTGGACTAGAAGGGTTGGGTGGATCCCCCTGATCCTGTTCTCGATGGTTTAAACAAGCTGTGTTGAGTGGTTTCCCCTGGTCCTGTTCTCGACTGTTTGATCGACAGAGTTGTTTGGGTTACCTTTTCCCTATTATCCATGTGGGCTTTCAGTATCATGCCCCTTCGAATTCCCTGGTAGGGTTTTTGGATTCTGGTGTGACCAATACTTTACGCAAGCACTGATGCTCTACTCAGGAGGTTTCTTCCAGTAGGGATGGACATAGTGGTTTCAGGTTTACCATCCAGCGGGGCTGGGCAGTGGGTCGCCTGTCGACTTCATCCAGGTCTACCCTCCAGCAAAAATTGGGTAGTGGGTCGCCTGTCGACTTCTTCCAGGTCTACCCTCCAGTAGAGACTGGGCAGTCAGTCTCCTATCAACTTCTTTCTGGTCTACCATCCAGCAAGGACTGGGCAGTGGGTCACTTGTCGACTTGTTCCGGGTTTAGCATCTAACGAGGCTAGGTAGTAGGTTGCTCATCGACATCTTCGGGTTTTCCCTCCAGTGGGGCTGTGCAGTGGGTCGCCTATCGACTTGTTCCAGGTTTACCCTCTAGCAGGGCTAGGTAGTGGGTTACCTAATGATGTATTAGTGTTTACCCTCCAGCAGGGCTGGGCAGTGGGTCACCCATTCACATTTTAGACTCAAGCATTCTTTTGAGGCTAGTCAGTGACTTTTCTCCATGACTACCAGAGCGGGACCCTTGGTTGTGCGGGTCAGTGATGGGACAACCTTGACATTGAAGAGACCTCTCGACTGTGGCGCAGTGACAAGGTGTGGTTCGAATTTCCCCATAACAATCATGTACGAGGGGCTCGTTTCCCCCCGAGATGCATCCTTGTGACGCGACCTAAAACCGTGCGGGCTAGCCAGTGCCGCCAAAACTGGATAGTGTCAAGGTGCGGTGATTTGTGCCCCTTGACTTTCGGTTTAGGGCAGATGTGCATGATGTTAGGCATCGATGGTGGTTAGTCATGTGACTGTTGGTGACTCACATTCTGGGGCAGAGCTATGGGATGGAGATCCCCTTACGATCTTGTTCGGGTTCCTTGACAGAGCATATGAATATGTATATACCTTGTTCCAGTACCCACTTCTTGGGCTTGGTTACTCTTCCTCCAGGAGAGAAGAAGATGTGTGTAGTATGCCACATGATTTTCGTGTCTAGCTTCTCGTGGTTGGACGAGTCTACTATCCTACTATTGGTAGTGAAGACTCGATGAGAAGTTCATCTTCTCACCACTTCTAGCTCGTTGTGTTTGTACGAGCCTACTTCCTTTGTCTTGTTGGGTTGAGTCGTACTCTTTACTGCACTCTCAGTTGTACTCCTTTACTTTCCCCTGTTCGATCTACTGCTCACCTCTTCAGTACCTCCATTGTTGCTCCATCGAGCCTTCGGGGCATCCTACTGAGTATTTTTGTACTCACCCCTGCTTGGGATTTTCCCGCACTTGGTGTGCCCTTGCAGACAACGAACAGGTTGTTCGTGACGTCAGAGGAGCTTAGGAGTTCGAGATCTTGGACCGCATGCAGTGGTCGTAGTCGGGTTCCAGGTGTGGGACCCTTCCAGCTGTTTTTCTTTGGTTACCTGTTGCCGGTTTGTGGAACCTTTTCGTGTTGGGTTCATTTTTCCCCCTTTTCTTTTTCAGTTTAGCTTCAACACTTTCCTTTTACCATTAGTGGTCGATTCACTTTTGTGGTCTATATATAGAAGTTTTAGTTTACGTTATTTTTCTTTTCTTTTACTCTGTACTTCTGCATTGAGTGGGCTGTGTTTGTGCGTACAGGTACTCAGGCAAAGGCCTCCTCGATTTGTTTAGCATTCGGTGCTTGTCGGCATCCCCTGGCCTATGGAGGTGGGCTTGGGGTAGTTGCGGCTCGAGCCTGGGTAGGGTCAGTTCGTGACAAAGTGGTATCAGAGCTGGTTTGTTCTTTGGGATATTTTTTGGACGTCCCTAAAAAGGAATTGGTTGGGATTTAGTGCAACAGTGTTAACGTGTCTTGAGAGAGGCTCTCGGGCCAGGGAGTCCAGTGATGGTGCGGCATCCGATGTATCCATTCACCAGGACCTTGATAACCTGATTGTCGACTCGGCATGCTGAGACACTTGTTTCAGGGAAAATTGGTTTGTGCATCACATAGGATTGAGTCGTTGACTATCCTTCTTGTGTGATCTCCCCATGGTCATTATTGTTATATACACATAGGCTTATCTGACCGCGGAACTCTTTGATAATATTCAGGATGTCTCCACAAAAACAGCTAGCCATGATATCAGCTTTGGTGCATGAAGAATACCCTGTGAGCTACAAGGCCTCAGTCCAGGACCCATCATGTGAGCCCCTTTCTCCGGGTGGGCTGGTAGTAGCCCCCACCTCTTGAGAAGCAGACTGCTTCAGCAGAGAAGATTGTGCTTGAGCATTCTCTATGAGTTCCTGCGAAAGAGACCGCTGAGGTTCGGTGCGTAGCTAGATCCTCAGGCAGTAGAGGTTTTGCTTGAGATAGTGGTTCACCTTTTATGGATTCTGTAGACGCCGACATATCTTATGGTTTCTTTGGCCGCCAACCTTTTCCCCAAGTCATCTTGGCGTTGGTGGAGTATGGTGACTTAGTTTGTTGAAGAGTCATCGCTTTCGTGGGGAAAATTTCAGTTGTTGTTTCGTGAGCAGTTTTTCCCCTCCTGCTTACACTCCGTTAGGATTCAGGAGCTACTGTTGTTTCAGTAGGGAGGGATGTCGGTGGCTGAGTACGCTGTCAGTTTCGCAGACCATACACACTTTTACCCGGACTTGGTCCATGATGGAAACTTCCGAGTGCGAAAGTTCGAGCAGGGTCTCCGCAGAAAAATTCATGATGTCATAGTACCCTTGTGCATTTCCACATATGTTGGGGTGCTAGATCAGGCGCTAGTCACAGAGAGCTTCCTGTCACATTCTACAGTTGGTGGTGGTAGCTGGCACAGTGGAGCCGAGACGTCTACCACAACTAGCGGGCGTCGGCAAGCAAAACCTCAACACATGTGGCTTTCTGACAACCGGACTCAGGGGCGTGGTCGTACACCACAGTGGCACCGGAGGGCACCAATACAACCCAGAGAGTTTGGGTGCTATGCTTGCGATGGGAGAGGTCAATTGGCATGTGACTACCCGACCAGACATACGGGGAATATCGGGCAAGCAGCAGGTGCACCACCACGACAGAGGCAACACAATGATCAGAGTATCCCCTAGAGAGGTGGTGCTAGCAGAGGAGGGAGAGGAGCTTATAGTGGGGGATGGCTTTACGAGGTCTTCCCATCACCACTAGGAAGTCCACTTCTGGCTCCGAGAGCTGACAGTTGGGACCATGGACTGCCATGAGCATTGGATGTCTACGATCCTGCATAGCATGAGGTGATAAGAGGTACACTCTACGTCTATTCTACTTCTTACAGAAGAATTTTTAGACTCTGTGCATGAAATTATTTTCTCCCAGCTCCTTGCTTGAGGTGTTACCAGGGTGACGTAGGGCGTCAGGTGTAACCCTGTGTTGGTAAAGTAGACAGTGTGGAACCTTCGTCTTTAGTCGATGGTGATGACTCTATTGCTCTCCGAGCACGTAAGAAAGTCTTGATTGTGAAACATCGACTATGATATCTTGCGTGACCAGATATCCTTAGGTGTTCCACCATATGGATATTCGGAAGGAGGGAATCACTAGGCCTTGTTCCAGGTGCGGGCGGTGATTCCAGTCACGACATGCGATGTAGAGGTTCGATCGGGGGGGGGGGGTGAGCTACCCCCAACATCCTTCGGGCCGTTTGAGACTGTCCAAATGGATGGAGAGGTTCCCTACCACCTTGTGCTAACCCAAAAGTCCAGAGTGGGTGCACAGCGTCTCCCACGTGGCTCACCCAAGAAGAAGAGTGCATGTTCCTATGAACGTCATTGGAAAGGGTAGATATCGCGTGAATAGATCAAATCCTTTGGTCTGTGTGTGGTGATGTAGAACTGTTCAAGAGTTCTTTTGGGTACTGGAGAGCCAGGTGCGGGCTTAGTACCCTAAATTGTTCCCTATTTTTTCTTTTCAGGGAAAAAAATATTGAAGGAGGGAATGATGTAAAAACCCAGATTTTGGCTATAAAAGACTTTTGAATATTCTTGATGTTATTCCAGAGTAGCGCTTTCGGACGACATGCGATTCCAAGCCCCGGTGTGGCCGGAATTAAATTTTCAGTGAGTTCACACTGGGAACACCAAAAAAATGGGATAACTCTTAAACGGTTATTTGGATCGTAAATATGAGTCTACATATGGGTCCAAAATTGGGTCTTTACCCTAGGAACGACTTAATGAATTTCGGTGCGGGACGTTGGGACCCCTCACCCGTTAACGGAATGTTAAACGAATAATTAAAATAATTAATTTATTTTTTAAAGGATAAACTCTAGTATCTTTTAAATGGTTCCTCGGATGGGAAAACTGAGGGCCCCGTTGAGTCCGGAGCATTCCATTTACCCTAGGAGAGGTGTATGTTTCATGGGCACGAGCCTTATCTAGAAAATGGTCCTAGGGGAGTTTTCGTAATTTGGCGGCTTCGGGCGTTCAATTTTATATCCTTTGAACGGAGCCTCGAAATAAGATTCTGAGACCACCGTTGTTCTCGGGAGGTTGTTTTTACCCTAAGGGAGGTTTAATCTTGACCATGCCAAGAGTTTTGGTTGCAGGTCTTTTGGGGGTTTTAAATTAATTAAAACTATATTTAATTTTCTTTATTTAAACACCCATCACCCCTTCCTCCCCTTTGTTTCCCCCTGGAAAAACCCCTCAACCTCAACCCCCTCTCCTCCTCCATCCTCTCCTCCCCAAGCTGGAAGTGGCAACGACAAGGGTCGACGTGCGACAAAGCTCCGGGCTATGCCCTCGTAGGTCGGTGGTCATTGTTTTCAGTTTTTACTTTCTGAACCCCTCATTGAATCCCAAATTTAGTGTCGTTATGCTGTCAGATTATTGAGCGAAGGCTGTGGTTGCGATGAGGTTGATCCGAGCTCCCAAACACACTTTTAGGATTTAAAATCTGAGTCCCTACATGTTCAAAAACGTCCGGTGAATTTTGCGGGTTTTAGAATTTTCCGGCGGTGTTTTTTTCGGTGAGCTCAGGCGGCGGGCTGAGGCGGCGGTGCGGCACTGCGGGGGAGCCGAGACGGCGGCGGGCATCGGCGTGAGGCGGACTAGCCGCAAGTGAGGCGGCAGGGGGAGTGCGGTACAAGATGCCATGGTTCGTCGCGATCGAGCATAGGCCGGTGGAGGCACAATTTCAGCGGGCATCAGGGGCTGGCTCAGGCACTATGGCCACGGTGAGCTGGGGGGCGCAGATTTGGAGGACCGGCCGGCTGTGCCGGCCGGTTGACGCGGAGGCCGTTGTCGCGGCGCGCGACCCCTCTCGGGAGACTGAGACCCATCGTATGCGGGTATCCATGTGGAAGAAGCGACCAGCCTCGAGTCCAGTTGACGGAGTAGTGGACCGCGGGTCCACGACCGGCCCGGGCGGCCGAGCCACGGGCCGGCCCAGGCTGGGCGGACCAGACGGTCCATGCTGTTCTAGCCCAAGGGGCTTTGCCCCCTCGATTAGGACGCCCATAATTTCCACTACAGGGGTCCGTTTTGCATGTCTTCTGCGGTAGTGGAACTGTATCGACGAGGAAAACTTTTTGATATATCCTCGGGAATTTTTAATTCCCAAGACGAGGGCCACGGAGGTGTGACACACCTTTAAGTAGTTTGACGTTTTTTTGTTTCGTGTTTTGAGCGGCGCGGACGCATCCAACATCCAATTTGAGCACTGTCAGCGGACTTGGGAACCTGGTTCCGACGCAATATTTTCATGTATGGTTTTGGGAATTGAAACCAGAGTTGAGACGTGGGCCCCAAGGCCCGTCCTTTGAGCTGCACACAGCTTTTTTAACCTTTTCATCTGATATCCTTTTGAGGCATTCAAGCAGTCATTTCTGGGTGTTTTTCTGAGGGCATTGTAATGGCGCAATCCACCCGCTTTAATTCCGTATGGTGGTGCAGGCCCCATGAGGGCAGTTTTGGGAGTTGCCGGTGATTTCCAGCTTTATCACTATGTGTCCGTTTTGGACAAGTGAATAGTCCATATTGTGTACTTTTTTGAGTGGATCGCAATGGCGCGATCCATTGGGAGCGATTCGGGACCAGGATGCGGGTCCCACGAAGCACCGATTGCGTGTGGTACGGTGAAATGCATATTTTTTTCGGATATCTATTCCACTCTAGTGAGCAGTATATCTGACGTGTCTTTCCGAGGAGATCACAATGGTGTGATGTCCTCGACTGTTTTTGGGGCTAAGGATCGGGATCATGGGATGTTGTTCGGGCATAAAGCGGTGTAGGATGACTTTTCTGTCGGATATCTATTTGAGGCGAGTAAGTAGTTGATCTCACGTGTTTTTCCATGAGGATTAAAAAGGTGTAATCTATTCAAGCAAGCAGAGCCTCTTACGTGATCATATTAAATCTAGAAATATGAAGGGTGCTCCTGTGGCAGTTCTTCTTGCTGTGTTCGGAAGCGATCCCTTGGCGTGCGATCGCATGCACTCCCGTGTGAGTGAAGTAATGTTTGAAGTGATGTATTTTCCCGTGCCTGGGCCGATGAGGTGGCAAGCTGGACTTGTTACGTTTATGCCTTCGTGTTGATGTTGGGTGCTGTGTGAACGATAGGCTTTGGGGTGGAAACTTGGTATACTCTAGAAGTATACGAGAATGCTTGGAGGTACATGTGGTTTTTTTGTAACAGATAATGTTTGTGCGCTCGGTTGGGGTTGTGTCGGGGCCACATGTCGTGTGGGTCCCAAGTGTGTGTCATGTTCTACTTTGTGTACCCTTGACCTCTCACGACGTAGAAGGTCCTTCTGTTAGCGATGTTTAGACCAAAAGGGTTGGGTGGATCCCTCTGGTCATGTTCCCGATGGTTTCGACCATTTGGGTTGAGTGGTTTCCCCTGGTCCTGTTCTCGACGGTTTGATCAGTAGAGTTTTTTGGGTTCCCTTTTCTCTATTAGCCATGAGGGATTTCAGTATCATGCCCCTTCGAGTTCCCTGGTAGGGTTTTTGGATTTGGTTGTGACCAATACTTTACGCGAGCACCATTCCTCTACTCTATAGGTTACTTCCAGTAGGAATGGCCAGAGCAGTTTCGGGTTTACCAACCAGTAGGGCTGGGCAGTGGGTCACCTTTCGACTTCTTCTAGGTCTACCCTCCAGCAAAGACTGGGCAGTGGGTCACCTGTCGACTTCTTCCATGTCTACCCTTTAGTAGAGACTGGCCAGTGGGTCACCTTTCGACTTGTTCCGAGTTTTCCCTCCAGCGGGGCTGGGTAGTGGGTTGCTCATCGACATCTTTAGGTTTACCCTACAGCGGGACTGGGCAGTGGGTTGCTCATTGACATCTTCGGGTTTACCCTCCAGTGGGGCTGGGTAGTTGGTCGCCTGTCGACTTGTTCCATGTTTACCCTCCAGCAGGGCTGGGGAGTGGGTCACCTAATGATGTATTATGGTTTACCCTCCAGTAGGGCTGGGAAGTGGGTCACCTGTTGGAATTTCAGACTCAAGCCTTCTTATGAGGCTAGTCGGTGACTTTTCTCTATGACTACCGGAGTGGGACCCTTGGTTTTGTGGGTCAGTGATGGGACGTCGGTGACTTTGAGGATACCTCTCGACTGTGGGGCAGTGAAGATGTGTGGTTCGACTTTTCCCAGAACTCTCATGTACGAGCGGTGCTTTCCCCACTGAGACGTGTCCTTGTGACGCGACCTAAAACCGTGCAGGTGATTCTGTGCCTCCCAAAGCAGATAGTGTCAAGGTGCGGTGATTTGAGCCCCTTGAATTGCAGTTCAAGGCAGATGTGCGGGATGCTGGGCATCGATGGTGGTTACTCCTGGGACTATTGACGACTCATTTTCTTGGGCTGAGCAACGTGATGGAGGTCCCCTTACGAGCATGTGTGGGTTTCTTGACAGAGCATATGAATATGTATATACCTTGTTCCAGTACCCACTTCTTGGGCTTGGTTACTATTCCTCCAGGAGAGGTGAAGACGTGCAGGGTATGCCACATATTTCCCATTTCTAACTTCCTGTGGATGGATGAGTCTACTCTCCTGCTATAGGTAGCGAAGATTCGTTGAGAATTTCATCTTCTCATCGCTTATAGCTCCTTGTGTTTTTACAAGTCTACTTCCTCCCTCTTTTGGGATGGAGTCTTACTCTTTACTACATTCTCGGTTGTACTCCTTTAATTTCCCCTATTCGATCTACTACTCACCTCTTCAGTACCTCCTTTGTTGCTCCCTCGAGCCTTCGGGGCATCCTACTGAGTATTTTTGTGCTCACCCCTGCTTGGGCTTTTCACGAACTTAGTGTGACTTTGCAGATGATGGATAGGTTGATCGTAATGTCAGAGGAGCTTAGGAGTTTGGGTGCTTGGACCACGTGTGGTGGTTGTAGTCAAGTTCCAGGTGTGGGACCCTTCCATCTTTTTTTCTTTTGTTTACATGTTGCCGGGTTGTGGCACCTTTTCTTGTTGGGTGTCTGTTTCCCCCTTTTCATTTTCAGTTTACCTTCAGCACCTGCCTTGTACTATTAGAGGTCAATGCACTTATGTGGCTTATATATAGCTGTTTCACTTTACATTACTTGTATTTTCTTTTACTCTGCACTTCTACATTGAGTGGGCTGTGTGTGTGTGTACATGTACTCAGTCAAAGGCCTCCCGTAGTTTTTTAGCCTTCGATGCTTATCGCCAGCCCCTGGGCTATGGAGGGGGGCTTGGGGTAGTTGTGCCTCAAGCCCGGGTAGGGTCGGGTCGAGACAAAAAAACCCCAATATTTTACATTATGTATCTTTTTAATTAAATTCAATTTATATAGTGGCTTACAATGCACGAAAGACAAAGTGGTATACTATTAAATATTAACCTGAAAATTGGAATAGTATTTTGATTTTTAGGAATAATAAACCAGCCAATGGAATAAAAAGCTCAACTATGAGCATTTATTTAAAATTTAGGTGACTAATAAAAGAAATATGACATATTTATATCCTTTAATAAATAAATAAATTAAAAAAAATTAAAATATGTTTTAATTTTTTTCTCAAAACATAAACGATTATTTAATATTTTATAATTAATATAATGATTTAAAACAAAAATTATTTTCAAAAAATATATTTTTTAATTAATATTTAGTTTTCATATAATTATAATATAATTTTATGAGAACATAATTAGTTTTCTAAAGTTTCATAATGTTTTCTGTAATTTTAAAATTAGTATTTTCTAAATAGATGATTTTTTTAATAAAAAATTAATTTTTTCATATTTTTACAATTATTTTAACAAAACCGAGTCTACATTTGAAATCTACTAATAGATAAATGGTTAGGGTGATTTGTTTGAGATGTTTCTGAAAGAGTTTATTTTTTAGTGAATAGTGAAATAAGATAATTTACTATATTTAACATTATAAGTAAAATACATAAATTTTTGAGTAATTTTTGATGTTAGAACACAATTTTTAGGACTCACATGAACTAGATTCTCTACATAGTAATAGGAATAAACAATATTAAGATTCTTGATCCAAAATAAAAAACAAATGAATAAATAAAATCAAAAAACACTGATCTACACCCCTATAAATAAAACAAATCACAACTTTTTATCATAACCCATTTTAACAATTGAATAATTTATAATTTATTCCCAAATACATTAAAAATAATCTGCCTCACAACAAAGTCCCTATGGTCTTACCAAAAGTCCAAATCCAAGTGTCTTAATGAGGTTCCCATGGATATGATATTCATGATGAAAAATAATCATTTTTCATTTATTTTATTTATTTCATATCCTACCCTTACCCACCTAAACAAAGTGGAATGAAAACTAAAATAAGAAATTTATATATATAATCCTCTTAATGTAATATTTCTCATCAAATCTCATCGCATATACATTTAATTCTAAAAAACAAATCAGCATCTATGAGGCATCGAATCACTACCATTGTGGATGAAGAATTTTAATTTTTCATTATCTCCTTCAAGGATGGTCATAATATTTTATTGATAAAAATTATTATATTATTTATTTTAAAACTTATTAAATATTCTAAATCTGTTTATAAACATAATATAAAAAACAGATTCTAATTCATTAGTGTTCATAAAATCCACCGAAATAAACAATTCATTTTTCATTAATGTTTTATCTAATGAATCATCCCTATTTAAAAATTGAAAATGTTATATTAGAGAATATAAAATTATTGAATTGAATTAATACCATATTATTTTAATTTTGAATAATTATTCTAATTTGAAAAGAACATTTAGAATTAACATATGTGAAACGATCATGAATCCATGAAACAAAAGCTCCTGGAAAAATGAAATTAAACATTATAAATCATATAAGTGGACATAAATGAACTTAATAAAATTATAGTAAATCAAATATATGATGAAGAGGTTTTGAATTATGTAATCAATGAATCTAATTTTATTATCCAGAACATTTATAAAAGTGATGACCTTTTCTATACATAAGGTAAAAGGTTTCACATCTAACTTTTTCTATATATGAGATATGTCATATTTCACCACTTATTTATTGTGTGAGGTGTTTGTATACTTTGTTTTGGATGAATCATTAAAAAAATATCTTTATATTCATGGAATGAGATTTTTAATTTGATGATTATTAATTTTATGGTGAATAGGATAATGGTAATTACATGTTGTAAGGGTTTTTCATCTCAAATTAATTTCTATGGTACATAAACCACATTAATCACATATTACCTTTATGTACATTTTATTAAATTTATGATCATTATTCATTTATGATTTCATTAAATATACATTTTTTTGCTTCAAGAATATGATTTTTACCCATTCTGTATACTAATTTATCATTTTGTGTTTACATTGAATGTTATTTGATTAACTGGAGAAATAATGTAAAATGTATATATTTTAATCAATATAGGATTTATTTGATAAGGAATGTATATTAATGAATTAAATCAATTAATTCTGTATCTTAGGAATTCCATGGATAGGAAAACTGGGTAGGCCCTAGATATAGATATCCCCTCGATGAATTGGTTTTCTCTTGAGATGTAAAAATTGTAAAAATTAAATATGAATATACCCATAATGTTTTAATGTAATGTATTTTAGTTTTTAATATATTGTTTCATATTGATTATGATTCATTTAATATTGATTCATGATATAATCCCTTATATTTAACCCCAACAAAGAATCTATGATCACACGTTTATTTGTTCTCCTCCCCAAGGTTATGAAGATTAAATGATTATCTAATTTCAAGAATGTTATTAATTGAATTTTTTATGTTTAATATTTTATTACCATTTTAGTAAGTGTACCATGTATGTATATAGTTCTTAAAAAATAATAAACAAATATTTCCTTTGGGATTTGAATCATGTGTCTATGCTAATGTAATAAATTAAACCTCTAGCTTTGGGATACTACAGTCTAAGTCTTCACACTATATAATTTCCAACACATCTGGATATCAAGTTTTAGAGAAAGCTACCATAATGTATGTATCCAATATAGATTTAATATTATAGTATGGGAACTTTTTTTGGGGGGCTATGAGTAAAATATGATGGTATTTTTTAGTGAGGATTTGTTAAGCTGGGTGTTACACCATGGGGTTCAACATATTTATTCATGATGAAATCTGATGATGGTTTCTGTAATTGTATCAATTATCATACGTTGAACCACGTGATAGTAAATTACAATCATATTTCATTAATTTATGGAATTTACGATCATCATAAGAGAGAATGTTGGTTATCGAAGATATTTTTGAAGTTATGATATCATTAAATGAGGGTGAAGGAAGATGACATTTATTGTCGCATATAATATTCCTATAATTGGATTTATGAGTTAATTTTAATCCCATTAGGTGTTATTATTTCAATATACATTTACATCTAGTTGAGAAATTAGGTGTTCAAATAATACCTAGAAAATTTCATTTTGTTTTCCAAAGAGGATATCATTGTGTATTCCCAACTTAAGGAGGATAATGTAGGACATTTTCATGAATTTTAGGTGATATTTGTTATGATTAGAAATTCAAAAAGATTCCATATTGTGTGTTATGGGCTCCTAAAGTCCTTGTATTGGGGAATTACATATACCAATTGGCAGTATCTATGGATCCATCAATGTTTATGGAGGTTGTTTCATTGGAATCCACCAACATAGTGGCAATGGTACGATGATTCCTTGGTCTTTCCAAATATTTCTGGAGGTACATAGTTGATTTGTCTCAGGATTCAACTCCTATGAATTCTTTGAATACAATGTATTGTGTTTCATTATGGAACATCTAGGGTGATGAACCTTTCAATCACCTGAAGGAGAACTAGGTCTGTTCTCTTGTCTTTTATTTTATAGTAATGAGAGTGCATTTCAATTGAGGTTTTCTTTGATGATTCGTGGAATGGATTGGGATTAGTTATGATCAATCATAGATCAGTTTTTTCATATTGGTATAAAATGATATTTCCCCAAGAACATATCTATTCGACCAATTATATTTAGTTTGTGGAAGTTGTGTGTTCTTGGGTGTTGTGAAGGCATTACCTCATCTGAGAGCGTTATGTGGTTTCTAACAAAATATAGTCATGAGGCATGTACTCTTAATCTGGGGTTTGACCAAAAACTGTAATTGGTGGATATAATTTATTAAGGATTACAAAATCGATATTTTTATATGAAAATATGAAAAACTATTGTATAATATTCCCATAGGAAGAAGTAACATAGTGATGATGTGTTTGAATATGAAGATTCCTAGATATGGATAGAAGAACTCTTAGTAATGAAGCTATATATTAGAGATAATAGAGTCAATGGTTGTCATTTTTAGATGACATGGATGTCATATTTTATGACTCATGTGGATGTGTACCTGCCAAAGGATTTTTAGGTGGAGGTATCGAGAGAAATTAGTTTTTTGGTGAGCCCCATGATGGCTGTTCTGGGGATGAAAAACAATGTGTGTGGTTCAAGGGATGAATTTTTTGTTCCTTTAATGATACATGATATAGTTCTTCTCGAATTATATTTCTCTCCATTGATATTACATCATGAATCTAAAAATATATATTGATCCTTAATAGGTTTGTTTTGGTGTCTTGGGTTGATGTGTTTAGATGCATTATTTTTACGGATTTTTGGTAAACATGATGGTGAAATCTAATCACAATGTTCTTATCATATTACGTTAGCTATTTAATTTTATCTATAAGTATTGGGAATAAATATCAATGGACATCATTATCATTTTACCTTAATATCATGGAGTGTATGAATAAATATGGGTGATAAATTATTGTTTGATGAACAATAATTTTCATCAATAGATGGATAATCAAATAGCGAGGACAATCCATACTCATAAAGCCATGTTTAACTCTTATGTCATAGATTTTGGAGTTTCGTGGATGAGGAACCTTCCATTAGTATATTTTTTATATAATTTAAGTTTCCACTACACTATCATTATAAAACCATTTGATTCATTATATGGATGAACATTCCATTGTCTGTTGTGTTAGACTACAGTATGAGGGGAAGAAATTTTCATGTTGGAATTGGTATAGAATATGACATATATGGTTCCTTTAATTATTTTTATGAAAAATTAGGCTCAAGATCATAAAAATTACTATGCAGATCAGAGGTGGAGTCATTTGGAGTTTTTCATTGGAAATAATTTTTTCCGAAATGTGACAAGTCATCATTAAAATTGAAGGCTAAGTCCTGTGAGTATGATTTCACCATAGTTTGTTGGGACTTTTGAGTTGGTGTCTCATTTAAGAGTTGTATAATATTAGATATAATAATCCCTATATATGATAATAATAAATTATGGTTTTTACATTTCACCACTCCAAACAATCCTTCATGAAGACTCTCATGTCTTTGATTTGGGTGAGATATATTTAGACAATGAGGAGACCATTGGAGAGTGGCCAACGAATATCATAGAATAGGTGGATAAGGTATTATGATGGAATGATATTCCTATGTATCATGACCCATGCATGCGTGGTAGCAGGGATGATTTCATCTGGGATCATGAGTCACAACTTTGAAAATAGTACACTATAAAATTTTAGGTTTATCACTTATCATGTAATCTTTTTGAATTTTATTATTGTGTAAATATCATGTTTATGATATGGTTCACTCCTATTAATTATCAGTATATATTCACTTTTATGAAATATGTCCCCACTAAATATAATGTTTCAGAGTTGTTTTCTATGATTGTTTGGTCTCATGATGTTCCTCAATTTAGGTGGGTGAAATACTAAGATAGTGAGATACATAAGAGATATCTTGTAGGATGTTTGTTCGGATGGCCCCATTTTTTATCTATGGATTTGGATTTGGATTTTATGGGATTATAATTTTTTTACATGTGTCTAATTAAATTCATTATATCCCTCTTGTCCAACCTATTTCTTATTTCTGAATCCTATGGTGATGGGAGGATGCCTAGAGCAGGTTTGGATGTTTTTGGAAACCAAAATATGGAAAAAGATAATTAAAAATTAATATTGTTTTGAAGACATGTATTAACCATTAATGTATTAGGTGAAAGACAAATTCAATTCCCAAAATCAATTCATGTCCTGTGTAAGGATTTTATTGGGGTACCTCAGGATGTTAAATAAATCGGGACTGAATGGTACGAATTGACGAATCATTTTAGGGAACTTAAAACCTAATAATTTCATGATGTGAAAAGATTTCACACTGTGAATGCCTATTGTGTAGTGCACCAATATAAATTAAAGTTCTTTGGGACATATAAAAACCTAAAAACATAAACTCAATTTCTAGGTGATCTGTGATGGTATCTATATTGATTTTGTAATACATTTGATATGGACCAATTCCCGACATATCAATGTTGATTTATTTCGATCTGAGGTATGTCATTCATTTTTTTCACATGTTTCTTCTATATTTATCCCCCCACATAATATTTCCCAGCGATGGAAGTTTCAAAAAATCATTATAATGGAGTTTTCTTGGTTTTTTGTTGGTATAATTGTTTCCTAACATTATAAGAGGGATTAAACTTTTATGGAAGGGGTGATCAATATATACGAAATTGGTTTTTTCATGTTAATAATATTGATGAAATTTAGGGACGGAATTTATTTCGTATAATATTTTTTTCTCTAAAATCATTAATATATGGTGGTTTACCAATTTGGATGGAAATTGAAATATACTAATAATTATTGAAATATATTAATAAATAATTTGTTTTAGCATGAGAATGTTGTTTCTTACAAACATAATAATGGTTTATATATTGATTTTAATGATAGTGTGTTATCTATGTAATCCTGTTTTTCAGGAAATCTTAATCTATGTATTATCATGTTGTTCTTGATATATGATTGTAAATAAAATAAAGATTCAATTAATTGATTAACTATCTTAGGATTTGATTAAGTGGCAAGTTATAATGAATTTTGTGTTTCATAAAATTTTTGGATAATCATATTGAACCACTTTTCATTCTTATCTAAATATCTTCTTTCTTGTTAATGGAATTGATAAAGAATTTTTATTAGCATAATGATTGTTTGGAATGTTGAAATTAAAAATGATTTTTTTGTTAATGGTACTTCAATAATTTTTTGAAAATAGTTATACTGCTAAGACCATGATTTATATTTAATTACTTTTTATATATTTATATCTTATAATGACCATTATTAGAGCTTATTGAAATATAATTTGTTTTATTAAATATAGAATTTTTTAATATATATAATTCCTAGGGCCTGAGTTTATAGTCATATTGATAATGAGAAGTGCCTAATGTTTGGAGTCATGATTGATAGTTTTTGTGTGTTGAATGAATACCATGATTTAGGTCATAGATATCCATATTCGTATTTCTTATATGTTTCTTGCCCTATTTGTGATGTTCTATAGATGTGAGATCTACTTTGAGACACGATATGATCTTGGGATGGATGAGCCTAGGATGGATTATATGATATGTGTGTGGGGAGAGCCAGATGATGTGGTAGAAGTTGTCCCCTATGGTGGTGAGATGAATAGGGATATATATGTGGGAGTTCAGGAAAGAATAAGAGATGATGGAATGGGTGGAATTTTGTCTTACACATTCATGTGATAAATCTATATTTTTACGTGAAATGATTTTTAATTGATTATGGTCGTGTTTCATTTTTTATTTATATTCCATTGCCCATTTATTTAGGTAGTTGGATATTATTGGGTGCATATTTCCTCTAACTGGTAGAATATTATTGTTTTAATAGAGTAACATAAATTTATAAAGATACAAATAATTAATAAATAATTTTTAAACCATGTGGTTATCTTTTGGGTGAATGAATATGATGAAAATATGTTAATCATGTGAAAACATGAACCCATTTTGTTTTATTCCTGGAGGGCATGGAATCCAAGATGGTTGTTAATAAATATATTTGTAAATATTTTTATTGGTAAATTTAATATATAATAAAAAAATTAATGAAATGAAATGATAAAAATGAAAATTAGTAATTAACTTATACAATTAAATTCATCTGTACTTATTAGATATTTAGTTTCTAGTAGTGGAAGTCGGTATCCGAGTGATGATAGATGAAATTGATATTTGGACTTGGTTATGCCAATTTTATGGTTTCAAATATATTATATACTATATACTCTATGATTTTATACATGTCCCACACATTATTGTGTTGGGTTTGTGAAAAATAATGGACTATAGGAGAGTGTTTTCCCCAACATCCTTTTGGGATGATGGATTATTGAGTACCCCCTCTGGCCCCGTTATCTTCTCTTGGTAGTTACATGTGATGGTAATCATGGTGGTTAGTCTCTCCATATCTATGTGTATTAGGTTATGAATTATTGTGGTTATATCACTCACTAGTAAATTTGGATATAGTATCTAAATGATTATTTTAGGTATGATGTGTTTATGTTGTGATATCATGAGGTACATACTATGGGTATGGAATCTGATGGTCTGTGGTATAATACCAAATGTAGGAGACATGTCATATGGGGTGAGTGGGATCACATAATCTACTTGGTCACTATTTATAGATATGTTTATGCGAAGAAGTGATGATTTGATTCATGTGTATCATTTTTTATGACTTTCCTGGGTTTCGATAGGCTATATTATATTGGGGAGAGATGACTCAAGATGTTATATGTTGCGGTATAGAGGAAAATGACTGAGGAAGTGGAAGTGCGTTACCCTTGATGTATTATTATAATATTATATGATCTCTTTTAATAGTTATATGTTGAGAGATATCCATAAACAAGATAGGAACATAGAATACATCTTTAGATGATGAGTTAGTTTAACAATTGATCACTATATTAGAGTATTATTTGTTTATATTTTACATGTGAGGATAGAGGTAGGGTCTTACTGAGTATACTATTATTATCATCATACTTATAAATAAAATGTTTTTCAAATCATACAGAGCAGGTTGGATATCAATTTGATATAACTTACTTGTGGATTTACCATAGTGGTTTGGGCTTCATAGTCTCTTTTGTCTGTATCTTTTGGAACATTTATTAATCCTTCTAGTTTCATAATATTGTATGAAAATGCATGGTTAAACCTAGGATTTCATTATATATATGTCCCAGATGGTGTTGATTGGGGTATTATTCTTATCTATCTCTTGAACTTTTTCTCTAAGAGGGTAATTTATCCCATATGTATGTTTATTTTTACCTTGATTCTAGTCACCAACCCCGGGTCTACTGGAGGTTTGACATGGGAAATCATAATATCTCTTCTTTAATTTCCAACCTAGGAGGGGTTCCCATTGGGGGGGGGGGGTCGCGACAGCTGTACACTAATACATTTATGTGTATATATGTATATTTTTATTCTTTCAAATTACTACATATATATATATACATAAATATTCAATACGTTATTCACTATACCATATATATATATATATATATATTTCAAAATGCAATTAAAATTTTCCTCAATTTATTATATATATAAAATCCAATTTTAATTTACATATATCATATCTTAAAATAGTATTTTCATATAGAATACTATGAAGAAAATATTTCTAAACTAAATAATATTAGAAACCAAATTCCCTATCATAATATCTATATTCCATGTCATGTCAGAAATTTTACTTTTATTTTATTTCAACAATTATTATGATTTTCTTAAAATTATCAAATAATTATATTCCATTAGATTTATATATTTATATTTATCTTTTATATGAAAAAATATATTCATTTCAAAAAACTATTTTATATTTCTATTTTAATTTCAAATTTTTTTACTTTAATAAATTATTTCATATTAAATTATATTTAAACCACACACACATATATATATTCAGATATAAATTTTCATGATAAATAAATTTTTTTTGAAACTATATAAAATATAGTTTTATGTATAATTTAAATTTTCCAAAAACATATCAAAACAAAATATATTTATTGGAAAACTTATTCCATTATATTTTCCCTTATTAGTTATATTTTTTACTAACTTTTTTGTTATATAGGTCAAATATTATATTTTAATTGGACATATAATAAAAATAAATGTTTTTAGAAATGGATACATATGTTTATATAATGAATAATATAGAGAATAATTATCAAAATTTAATCCCAGAAAAAAAAATTTCTCAAAAAATAAAACACTACTAAATCCCTGAACAAAAATATCAAAACCCTAAAAAGCCCATGGGAATCTCTCGTTGACCACATTTCCAATAATATTATATATTTCCAATAATATAGTAACCTTAAAAAATATATAAATATTTTTATGATCTAGATAACCCTGACATACTAATATATAAGGTTTAAAAAAATTTCCCTCTCAGATCAACTATTATTTTCTAGACCTTCCCTCCCAGATTTGGTGCTAAAATATTTTTATATATATATTTTTTAAAAATATTTAACATTGTATAAAAATATATTCATTAAATTAATTAATATCATTTTGTCTTAGAGTTTTATGGGATTTGGAAAATAAAAAAAAACTAACACACTCAATATACCCTTTTAAAATGAAATATAAATACTTATAAGACAATTTTTTCTCTATTATACTTAAGATAAATAATTATGTGTGATCTCCAAAATTATTTATCGTCATCAATATCCATGTGAAAATAATTTAAGAACATTGTGTGAAAAACAATTAGTATGTTATTTCAATTAATTTAATCCATTTCTCAAATATATAAGAAAATCTAGTATAAAAATCCCTATAGAAATAGAAACATTTATTTTAAATATAATTTTATTAACATTATAAATTATTTTTTAATAAAAATTGATAAATTATTTTCCAATAAATAATTAAAATTTATGATTATGGTTAAAGTACAGAAATAATATATCTTAAAAACCAATACTATATTAAAACTATGGAATATCATCCATATTAAAAAGTAATAACCACTATAATATATAAGATAATTACTTATTATAAATAATCATGTAATATTTCTGAAAAAATCTTTTTATGGTTGAAATGAAAAACAATGGGGAAGACTAAAACATTGAATGGAATATAAGGCATACATGTATTGGTGGAAACAACCCTTGTGGTTTAGTTCTCTCCTCATTCATTTTTCTATTTAACATGTTGATGTACTAAAATTTAGTGTAATATATTTTAGGATTTCAAGTTTCACTATATTTTTAAATAACATTGTTTAAAACTATGAAAATGTTTATATATATATATATATATATTTGTTTATGTGATTATATAATAACTAATTATTTTACAAACAATTATTTTCACATAGGAAATATCCATGAATGTTAGATAAAATGTTAAGAACATAAAATAATGTAATCATAAATCTCCAAACCCCGATTTTTTTTCATGAATAATGTTTTCAGAATAAATAAACATATAACATTAAGGAACTTTTTTTAAAATCCAAATAATTCGGAAAATATTTCCTCTTACCAAATGATTATGAAAAAGTGTGGTTTTAAAATTATTTCATGTAAAATTATTACTTAAGAAAAATTTATTCCAAATCATCATCTCTAATAAAATTTTATTTTAGAATAATATTTTTGATGATCTTAAAATAATAAGTAGGTGTTTGAGGATTTTTTAAAATAAAAATTATAATATAAATACTGTTACATGAGATATTGGAAAATTTTAGAAACATAAAATTTTAAATTCATTTTTCCCCTTACCACCTAAACAACATCAAAACCATATTAAAGTTATACATCATTATATAATCACACAATAAAATTATAACCATCAGTCTCATTTTCTCATAAAAACATATAAGTGAATATATATATTGAATAGCAAAGAAGAGAACCATTGGTGAATAAATCAAGAAAGACGATTCCTTTCATAAAATATCTTCATAAATGTTTTATAATTATTATCATTATTTTTGTAATTATTATTATTTATAAAAATAAAATTTTAGGAGACCAATAACAATTACCTACCATGTCATAAATAGGTTCATTCAACCATACTTTATTATATTATTGTCTTTTTTTCATTAATCTTTAATTATTTTCCTCGGGTTTATTAATGTTCTTTACTAATTAACCAATAACATCCTGAACTAGGTGCCACATACTATTTCCCCAAGCTGGCTGGTCATATGACCTCAAGAACACCTCCCCATATACTAGAGGCTGCTAACTAGCAGCAAGGTCCTATTATGGATCAAGGGAAGAATATACCCTATTTATCATATAAATACACAAGTGGAATTAAATAAAAAATTTAAAAATGATATAACAATAACTATAATAATACCAATATCACAATATAACCAAAATTAGAATGATAATATCAAAACTAATATATATATATGCCATGGAAATGTACATGACATGTGTCGATAAGCCAAATCGAAAATAAAAAAAGACAATTACAACTCCAAATAGGGTCTTGAATCAAATCTGGTTCCCTTATCTATGCTCCATCCTAAATCATCCTTCTTACACATGGAACTTAACCTTAACCTTCCTTAAAAACATGAAATATATTTAGGTACTGATCAAGAAGCCTAAGTAGGGTATGAATACAACATAGTAGACCACCAAAAATGCCATCTTAAAAAATTTATAGTCAAAAAATGTATACAATTGTATAAAAAATAATACAATTCATATGTAAAGAGTTATCACATTATCGGCTATTATTTATTTAAGAACATAAACCATTGGGTTCCTATGGACATCTGAACCTCAATACCATATCCGACCATTTTAGTGTCTGATTTATCATAATGGTTATCACATATTATAATTCCATTGTTACCATTCACCATGTCAATTCATATCTTAATGCCAATTATACTATCCATCATCTCAATTCATATCTGAATCCCAAAGCTTCCATTCATCAACTAAATTAATATTTTAATGAAATTACTACAATTCAACTTCTAAATTCATATCTGAATTACATTATTACCAATCATCATATGAATTATTATATCATAATTAAATTTTTATCATTCTTCATCTCATTATAATTACGGTAAACTGATACTTTAGGCCATATCCAAAACACGATTTACACATATATCACAATATAAAAATATCACATATATCCCAATATCACATATATCTTAATATAACATGTATCAAAAAATTTCATACACCAAAATAGCTCATTAATTTATTTACCCATAAATTAATTAAAATTTAATTACCACATATTCACATGATCCCCTTAATTAACACATTAAATAATTAATCACTTCAATTACATTAATTATTTCAAAAAATCAATTAATTAGAATTATAATTACATTAATGTATTGAAAAAATAATTAATAAAATTAAATTAAATACATGATCACAATAATTCACTAACAAATTCAGTAATTAATTATTCATATTCGATGATCTCAATAACCCCATAATTAATTCTACAGTTAATTATTCAAACTCAAACATTTTCAGAAACAGAAAAATTCCCCCAAATTAATTTGAAAATTAATAATAATAACTCCAAAATATTATGGTCCCCTCAATTCCAATTAATTTGTTAAAAAATCAGTTATCCAATTCAACAGTCCCAATATCCCTATAGTTAAATAAATAAATAATTATTCCAATTAAATCAATTTCACAACCACAACAATTCACATTAGTTAATTCAATAATTAATAATACTTACTCAATGAATTTCATAAACATCACCAATCACATTAATTAATTAAATAATAAATTAATCCAATTCATCCATCCTAAATTTCCCATAATTAATTGAAAAATTAATTGTCCCAATTCAATCAATTTCACAAATAAAAAACACCCAATTACTTGATTAAACAATTAATTATAAAAACTCCATCAATTTTATAAACATGAAAAATACCATAAACTAATTAAACAACCTTTTTATCTAAAAAATAATCATATTTTCCTTATAATTAATTCCAAAATTATTTATTCAAATTCTATAAATTTCACAAACCCAAAAACTCACGATAATTAATTCTAAAATTATTTATACAAACTCTATCAATTTCATATACACCACAATTACATTTAATTAATTAATCCAATTCAAAATAACAATATCCAAATAATTAATTCACCTCTAAATTATTCCAAAAAAATCAATTCATTATCCTTAATTTCATATTCCCTTAATTAATTAATTTAAAAAACTTATTAATTCAACTCAAGAAATATAATTACTAATAATCTAATTGAAATTAAATAATTAAATTGACGTAATTGAAATCTAGGATTTGGAATTTCTATAATTTACCACATACATCAAAATGTTTATGAGTGATTTCCCAATGAATGTCCCCAATTTGTGTTGTACAATGAGGTGGATTGTGATCTTGATCAGCAACCATATTTCAAGATCAAACAAAGAAGATCCATCAATTCTAGATCTACATCCAACAAAAAAAGAATATAATCCCTCCAAATGATTTGGGAGAGTGGAAGAGCTATCGACTAACCTCTTTTCTCTATCTTAGATGACCTAACTGATGGGCACATCAACGCCTCCCCTACATGGTCCTCTCTATATAAGGATTGGAGAGGACACCCTCCTATTTCTTTATTTCATCTTCCTCTCATTTTCAATATATTTAAATATCCCTCTCATCTCCCCATATTCCCTTCTATAGACATTTCTACCAATGTTTTGTTGTGTGTGCTTGGGGGTTGTATAGTTATGATTTATTCTGTAGAGTTCAAGAATGACTCCACATTGTAGGATCATAAATTAGTGGACTACATAGGTAATATATGACCTTCCATTGATGTCTTTCAAAGATTCATTTTTTATTTCATGATGTAGTATGATCAATAAATTATATTCATTTATGACCTAAGTTTTTTTGTACCGATTCTTGATTGAAGATGAATTCATTTCTATTTGGGAGAATTCCCTGCGTATCATCCTATGATCGAATCCCCATTCCTATGCAATGTGTCATCCAATTCCTCTGATATTCTGTGTTGAAGTTTACCTTTCTGAGTACCCGATGGATTAAATTGGAATTATGATCAAAGGTGTGCTGTGGTGGACTCAAAGGGAGTGATATGAATCTCGGGTATCAGTCAGTTCACTTTGTTGTTGTGTTGGAGATGATTCTAAATGTTGTAGGCAAGTAATTGTTAGAAAATAGCGGGTGACCCTTGAAGTAGACACCAAGGGATATGAGAACCATTTCCAGGCCACGAAAGAGAATAGACTAAATATATATTATGATGTTTCATCATCCAAATACCTTGAGGGGAAATAATTATGAAATAGTGAGACGGGGTAGGTTCCTGTCATCCAGAAAGAGGCACCAAAAAATGCATCATCACCCAAAGATTATAGACATTTTTGATCATTTGAGGTGTGATTTTGGTGACAATAATTCAACAAAGATGGATTTTTATAAATCATAGGTGACCTAGTATATGACTATGACTACTAAAATTAGTAAATATATCCCCTCATCCTATTCACAGATAGTTAGACCTGGAATTTTCCTAATGAGACAAAGGAGTTATGTGAGTGTGATCAATCCAACTGTAGTAATCCGATGTTGGAAATTCTGGGAACATTTGATATTTAAGGGGATAGGTTGACTATAGTGAATAGTTCTAGACTTATTTGGACTAGGTAACCCATTAAACATGGTAGTATATATTAAGGGAGGGAAATCAAGGGAGGCATAAGAGAGAAGTGTCCCATATCAAGAGGATCACTATTATAAAGAGTAAGAAGCATCTAAGACTAAGTCTAATGATTAATGTGGTAGACCTCTTTCATAAGATATCATATAAGAAATATATAGTAGTAGAATTCAATACAATATATGGATAGAATGGAAAAAAGGAATCTAGTACATGGTACGTTGTATACTCTCTAAAGGGAAGAAATCAAAAAGGAGGAATGATTATACATATTTCCCCAAGATAACAGAGACATGGTCTACTAGAAAATATCAATTCAAGGAACAGGATGGTGTGTTTCTAAATAATGACAGGTCATATGATCTAATCAAACACTCTAGGGAAATAAATTATGTATGGGTATAATATGATTATGTCCTCCCAATAATATGTCAATATATTGGTTGCTCGATTTCTAAAAATTGACACCAATGAAGAGAAAAAGGGGTAGTTTAACTTTAAATAAGTCATTTTGAAAAGAGTTTTCAATAAAAAAAATATACATTGGAGTGTTTATCCAAACATGGGAAAACTTAGGTTATCTATTGAAAGATCTTAATGAGAATGATCTAGAAACTACAATATATAATCTTCACCAGAAAATATATAGGGATAATGCTTCTGAAAGGATGATTCTCAAATTTTATGGTTTTGTGTTATCTTATGGAGTCTGATGTATTGTTTCTTAGTGTGTGGGGTTTTTGTGATGGTTTCATTTTTAGGCTTCTAACATAACCCCAAAAGTAAAATTTTAAGATAATAAAATATTTAATTTTAGTAAAGGATGTGGGAGAGACAAGTGAAAATAAGGACACAACATGGGATATGATCTTATTACTAGGGGTGGTGCAGATCCCCAATATTGACATTGAATCATGAAAAAAAGAGATAATAAGACATAGAAATTCACTTAGGAGCCTAAAAATATGATATAATTTTATTGGGACTAATTTAGTACCTTTTATTGGTTAAAATTGGTGGTATGAGAAAACTAATATAATTCATGTGTTAATTAAAAAATAGTTTACGGTTTCCTAAGAAGGGGAACATAGTTTTCTAAACTATCGTAATTGATCCATTGAAAATGCATCTTGTATATACATTAAATGTGATGCATTTATCAAATGTCCCACAATAAAAAAAACAGTCGAATTTTTTTAGGAATCCTTTGGAGAGCCGCAATAAAGGCCATGGTAAACTCATCCCACTTACATTCTAAAATTTGAAATGGATATAGTAAACCTACATGTCATTGATTCTCTAACATCACCTATAGAAATGTGTCATGTTTTTTTTATGAACCCCTCTTTCTCATTCTTTACTTCTTGACCACCAAAAGTATCGACATAGGTCATGATACATTTTGGTCAGACCTGGATTCAACACCCACATTGATGCATGAAAATCATGAATAATCTCCTCCTACATGATCATATAAAAAATCTGATTCCCGACCTAAATGATATAATCCTTATCAATATTCAAAATTGAAGGTGACTCCCCACCATAATGTCTTTTCGTCAAGGTCAATCACTCAATATCATCATACCATCTATCCCAAATCCATATCTCTGGAACCACGTCATTCATATGAGCCAACAGTGTAATCATCTTCCACTCAACACCAGACTCCTAAAATTCTTGAGCATGAGTTTTACTACTTAAAGCTTCACCAACACTATTTCCCTTTCAAATTGTATACGACCAGTCAATATTGATTAACAAAATATAGTCAACGCACCTCTGGTGTTGGAGTCTCAAGTATCTCTACGAAAGATATACATTAAGATCCCTGGATATTTATACACAATAAAATATTTCTCCCAAATAGATAATACAACTAACACATTAAATAAATAATCATTTCTACCAAATCATTGTTGGATTTAGGGTAATTCATTAATGTGGCCATAACTTCGTAGACCCATATGCCACAACTCAATTTCCATAAATAATCATATCTCCTATTCCAATTCCAAAACAGTCACAAAACACAATATACTCCACAGCTTATTTAGCTATGATCAATTTTGGTGTTGTTTTCAGGTGCTTATTCAACTATTGGAAGCCATTTTCGCATGATTCTGACAATTAAAACATTACCCTCTTCCTGGTCAAGCCTAGAAGTGGTGATTAAAAAAGGAAAACTCCTAGATAATATTTAAATAATATCTATCCAACCCCAAAAAGATTCCCATACCAAGAACATTATCAGGATGCTCATATGAAGTGACTACCAAAACCTTCTATGGGTCCTCTGGCACACCTTCCACTGTGATGATGTGACACAATAAATGTACCTAATAAATCCACAATTCAATCTTATATAGCTTAGTGTATAGATGATGCAATCTCAATTTACTCATGATGATGTAATTATTTTGGGCATGATCATCATGAGTCATCAAGTACTCTAAGATTTCATCCATGAAAATGACTAAAAACTGATCTTGGTGGGGATGAATGAATATGTCCATTAAATAAAAAAACGCTATTGCTGCATTCATCAACCCAAATGGAATCCTAAAAAATTCATAATGTCCATACATACATCTAAAAGTAATCATTAGTATATTATATGGTTGAACTCTCAACAGTTGATACCCCGATATGAAGTCAATCATGGAGAAAACACAAACAACTCTGAACTAGTCAAATAAACCATATATTTGCGGAAGTGGATATCATATCTTCACTTTGATTTGGTTCAACATCTGGTAATTGAACCAAAATCATAGAGTAATGTAATCTTGCATAGAAGAAAACACCGAAGAATCCCAAGGTGACGTACTCATATGGATACACCACTTTTCCATTAAATCTTTTAATTGATTCTTAAACTCAACGATCCATTTTGGTTAAATTCTATAAGGTGGAATAGAAACTGGCACTACCCCCATATGAGATCAATTGTAAATTAAACATCTTTTTTAAGAGGTATCCATGATATGTATTCAATAAATATATCCATAAATAGTTCCACTAATACTGTAAGGTAATCAGAAAATTATCCTCTATCTTCGAGAAACAATATTGAAACCCTAGTGGTAATCTCCCACTATATCTAGTGAACTTTCCATGAACGACCCACCGTGATATCCCACTCTCGACGGTGACTGTACTTGTCAACCTCATGAGATGTAAATTTTACTATCTTGTCATAATAATATTTGAAGGTTTCTTATACTATTATCTAGTCATTACCCACAATTATATCAATGCCTACAATGTAAATAGTGTAAATATCCCAACTATTATGTTACTCCCCAACTTCGATAGAATGCCCCTTGCACATACTGATGTCTCTCAACCGTTTGTATCTATCATCACAAACCCACTCATGAACTTCACCTCCAGACTCAAACCATTCAAATTTTTTGTAGAAATATAATAATAATATGTAATGAAAATAAATAAGGAAGTCTATATCAAAACATATATAACAATGATACCTCACACTATTGATGGTCCAACCTCATTGTCACTCAATGTTGGCTAAACTACTTGTTACTATCCCGCCTCTCCTCCCAATGATGCAGTCTAAGCTCCTTGTGTTTCACCACTATATTGATATGGTCACACATTCATATAAGTGTCATACCCACTTCCTCTACATAAACGACTAGTAGAACAACAACTTTCATACTAATATGGTGAAGATAATCCCCTTCCAACACCCTGATTCTACATTGCTACACAATTATTAGCCATCTATCTAAGGATCCTATAAAATTATTTTAGATGTAACATCTTGTCACAAGATAGAATCTCTATTTGTGGTCAGGTATATTTTCTACCATAGGGACATGGACTACAATACTATTATAAAATAACATAGAAATATGATGAGTAACAGATTCTTCCCCAAAACACTCTTCATGGTATTCCCATAGAATACATTCACATAATATTGGTTCCTTGTATTAGAACAAGTAATTCCCAATGATCTATTAAAATCAATAAATGATGAAATAGAAGCCTCCATCATGTTCCCCTCATCTATGATATCCTATTCCAACACTTCATCACTTTTTATTAGTAGTGGGATGTTATCCTGGGAAAAAATTAAAAATTGAATTCCAAACTCAAAATTCATTTCCATAATAGTCTCACCCCCAACTAAAACTAGAGAAAATAAATTTAAATATATAAATAATCCATTATAGCCCATCAATAAAATACTCCTTTGAGTCATCCTCATTAAATGAGATAGCCTTTCCTACCTTAGGGTCTTTAGATAGAAGTGCTCTAGGGACCTCTCCAAAAATTCATGCCACAACATACCATTTAACTATCTAGTCTTAACTAGAAAAACCCTCCAATGCTTCAATAATACTTATATTATATAAGTAGAAAAGTTTCTAATATTTTCAGAATAAGAATGAAAATGGTAATGTATATTCTAAAATGACTTAATCCAAAACTCTTCTTCTCACGTCCACTATATTCGATAAAAGTCAAAGGGTAATGTTACTGAAAATCTTGTGTAAGATTAGACATACTCTTTACCACCCACTCTAGTACACTATCTATAAACATCATGAAGTGATAAATTTTCTCCTGAGACTTATCACTTTCTTCCTAACCCAGCACTAGCAATGCCTAATGTTTTACTACTAGTATATCAACTGCATCCATATCTTCATATAGTCATCTCAAAACCTTTCGTCTTGGAGGAATATATTTATAATTCAAAACAAAAATCATATGAAACAATATACCATATTTACACATTTTAAAAGTTTTTTAAACAAAATAAATAACAAATCTTCCCACCTTTTCAACCACATGGTAAGAAATGAGGCACTATCATTACCCATAATAATCATACATCTAGGTTATGGTTAAATAAGGGTAAACACATTGAAAATATTTTTCTTCTCATTATACACTCATTTATTCACATATTGCATTACTTTGAAATTAAAAAATTCATAATAGGGATCATTTTCATTCCAATTTCACAAGAATGGAAGAACTATAATGGTTTGAAAATTTAACCATATCTTGTTATCTCAAGCATTCCTAAAAATGAGGATTCTAAAAATTTTCCTTAGTGCCTATAATGATTCATGATTACTCAACTCTAATGAATTTTTTGTCCATGAGTAAAATATCATAAAATATAAGAAATGATAATCACATCACTCAATGAGTGCATCACCCACGGTGAAATAATATTTTACTATAACAGAAAACAACATTAAAAATAATCCCACCATAGGTACATGTGTTCTACCCCATATATGGGCTATCAACTCCCCTTTAGGAGCTCATAACCATTGTACAACTCTCTATTTTCACCTGTAAAATTTTTAGATATACTAATAAAAATGAAAAATAAAATAAAATTGATCACTAATACAATATTGTAACATCTTGGTATGGTTCCACGTATTGGTGCCCCATGTCAGTCGGCCAGTTTAACTCCTGTGTGTGCCCAAAAAGCCTGAGTCTACCGACTATTAGCCAGGATCTATTATGGATCATGGGGAGACTATACCCTATTTTTTATAGTAATACTCATACAAAACTTAATAAACAATAACCAAATGATATAACCATAACAAGAATAATAGCAGTATCACAAGATGACCAAAAGAGGAAATACAATATAACAAATGAATACTAGATATTTCATGCCAATGTACATGACAAGTGTTAATTTAAAAAACCCAAATAATTAAATAAACAGATAACTACAAAGTTAGTATCAAATAAATTATAGTTCTCCCATCCTTTATCCAACCCAAATAATCCATATAACATAGGGACCTTTCCGTTAACCTTTCCCGTAACGGTTAAATATATTCGGGTACTGATCTAGAAACCCATGTAGGGTGTGAGTAAAACATATTAAGACACCAATAATCAAATTTAAAACAATATCAATTCATAAAAATTTCATGTAGTTGTATAATGAATAAGTAATATACATAAGTAAATAGTCATCACTTTTTCAACTATTCAATATTTGACCACATAAACCATCTAGATCTCGTGGAAACCTAAACCTAAATATATTTTTGATCAAAATCGGAGTCTGAACTATCCCAAGGGGTATCTTATATCAAATTTCAATGTTAATATTCAAAATATCAATTCATATCTGAATTCTATTGTTACCATTCATCATATCAATTCATCTTTGAATTCCATTTTTACTATTCATCATCTCAAATCAAAACTGAATTCGATTGTTACCATTCATCATCTCCATTCATAGTTGAATTCAATTATTACCATTCATTATGTAAATTATTATCTCATTGTTCCATTATTACCATTGTTCATCTCATTTATGACTATGGTATTTTGATTCTAAGGACTGTGTCCCACACATTATTATGACATAATTCAAAATATCACAATATCACATATATTACGATGTCACATGTTCAAAAAAATCATATATACCCCCACATCTCATTAATTAATTCCCAAATTAAATAATTAAAACATAACAATTTCATATTCACATTGTCACAACCCATCCTCGGGGCCCGTGCCATGACTACCCCAAGCCCGCCTTCCATAGGCCAGGGGCTGGCGACTAGCACCAAAGGCGTAAATCCCGATATAAGGGAAGGCATTGCCTTTATGTAAGAAAACAAACACCACAGAGTACGCAAGCTGAAGTAAACACTAAGTAATCTAAGTAGAAAAGTAAGTGATGGAAAGTAAATGGGCCAGTATACAAACCCAACTGAAAGTACAGCATATCTGAGAAAAGTATGCAGCAACCACCGAGTTGTCCTCTGGAACTCCCACCTGAAGGGTGGCTACAGATAGTATCGTCAGCTCCTAGGGTCCATCCATCCGCTCTGAGTACGTCATGCCATGTGGTCCACCTCCAGGTACCGTCTCGCTCCACAAGCCTCAACTACGATCAGCGTTGTCCATCATCTACAACCAACACAATGTAGTGTGAGGCATATCCCGTGCAGGGGTGAGTATACGATACTTGGTAGGGACCCCGAGACCCCTGAAGGTCTCCTGAAATCCAAAAAGGATAAACCATATGAAAGATACAAAACACAATGAATCAACCGTTTCCGCTTAGGTATATGCACATACATATACCTAAGTCATCAATTCATGTTCTACTCGAACTCACTAGCCCAAGTGAAAAACAGTCCACAGAGGAATGCATAACCCAATCCACACAGGAATGTTCAACCCAGTCCACATAGGAATGTACAACCCAGTCCACACAAAAAAGTACAACCCAGTCCACACAGGAAAGTACAACCCATTCCACACAGGAAAGAAAGTCAATCACATCAATGATAATGATTGAAAGTCAAGACTCATATCACACAGGTATACATCACTCGTAATGAAAAATAGATGATCAGATGTAGTTACTGATTCATCTACGTTGGGACCCACGTAAGATACTAGACATGCTAAGTTGTCAGACCCACATAGGATACTAGTCCAGCTACTCTGTCTGACCCACCTAGGATACAACAACAGAGGTCAATACTGTCAGACCCACATAGGATACCAGTACAGTAGTCATCACTGCTGAACCCACGAAGTATTCCAATACGGTTGTCGTCATCATCAAACCCTTGGAGGATTTCAGTACAAAAGTCTTCACTGTCGATCCCACGGAGGATTCCAGTACGGAACTCGTTGCATTCGCAGCCAGCTCTCGGGTTCCCTCACACAACTTGCTTAATTCCAAGAGGGTCTGCTCAATGAGCCAAGTGGTCGATACATCAACTTTCATGAAGTCCAGAGTTGATGTATCACAAAGTTCCATCTCGTCAAAAGAAACTCAACATGATAGACGGCATGTCAATTGAACGCCCAGTTTGAGAGTTATTGGATTTTCCGTCCCAGGGGCCTGGTTGGTTTTTAAGCTAAAACCAACTCGACCGTACTCCTGCTGCATCCAAACCTTGACCTGTGTAATCCAAAAGAACCATCCCACTAAGAGTAATCCAACAAAGTCGATGGCACGTCAATCAGACATCCAGAGCTCAAGTTATAAGTGTTTCCACTCTGCGGGCCCGGTTGGTTTCATGTTTGAACCAACCCAGCTATATGAAAAGTTCTTCGAAACCCAATGTATAATATACCTAAAAAACCATCTAGATCCAAGGATTTCTATGCGACTGACGGAGCATCAATCGGAGGTTCGTAGCCCATGTTATGGTCATTTGAATGGATCTGTCCGGAACAGGGGGTTTCGGCCCGGTCCGACCCGGGCCAATACCCCTGGGTTGGCCCGGCCCTGCGCGGGGGTCCGGCCCTGCGCGGGTCACCTGGCCTGGCGCGGGTAGTCCAGACCATCACGGGCGGGCCATCCCGGTGCGGCCGGTCCGGCCCTGTACGGGCGCCCGTGCGCTAAGCGGACGCGGAAGGGGAGGGGGGGAGCACTGCCCACTCATTTTGATACGGAGGCCCCCACGTGGAGGGGCCCGCCTCTGTCTTCCGTCTGGGGTTACAACCCCTAGACTTCCCGAACGTCTGGCCATGTTGGCTGACCGGTGTGCCGCCGCGGGACCCCTACGGGTCCTGCATTCCAATGTGCCGACGGCCGGCAGATCTGGACGCCCTTCTCTGCACCGCCACCCCCCTCCGCCGCAGCCTGCCCCGACCGCGACACTCCATGGTGTTCTGGAGCGGCGCGACGGTGCCAGGCCCCTCCACCGCGGGATGCTCTTGGTCGCAGCTTCTTTTGGTTTCACCGGTGCGGCGCGACGGTGTCGTGCTCCTTCATCGCAGCCTGCTCCGACCGCGGTTCTATCATCCTCGTGCGGTGCAATGGCACCACGTCGCCTCGTTTCAAGCCGCAATGAAGAAGAACAACAATGGGGAGGAGGGTCGGTCGTGTTTGTGTAGTCCTAACTCCTCTCGTTATACCAATAGCAAGCAGCCAAAGAACGATTAATCTCCACGACAAACAAAGTGCAAATTTAATGGATTAAATTTAAACTTAACCCCTACCTCAAAAGAAGATCGTGGAAGCTAGAGTCAGGGGGGTGGTTTTGATGACGGTGTTGGTGTGCGTCCAAGAAGGGAACGACGTCTCACACCAGCTGTAGAGAGGAGAAGGAACGGTACGTCGTTGGCGAGTTTCCACGTCAGTGCCTCCTCCTTTTTCATGGAGGAAGAAGAGGACCGAAGATACCGGTTCACCGAGTCGATGATCCTTGAAAAAGTGTTGTCATTCTTCGTTGAGGATGAAGACGCTAATCTCAGGAGAAGATGAAGTTCTTCAAGAGACTTAGAGCTCTCTCCTCTATTCCTCATCAGAACCAATCTAACCCCAAAAATAAAATAATCTCTTCTTATTTTATTATGTCATTCCATGAGTTCAAAATTCAAAAATTTAATTCCATTAATTGAATTAGTGTGTTGGCATGATTAAATGTGAGGAGAGGAGAAGTCACCCAATTAATGGGATGTTTAAATGTTAATATGAGTTACACATCTTAGGTGGGGTGTTTAGAGGTGTTAGGGAATGTGAGGGGTTGGGCTTGTGTGGTCCCCACCCCACCTTTATTCTCTCAAGGGTAGTTAACATCTAGTGGGTCCCACCAAACATCCACACATAAGTTATAAGAACATAGAATATGAAATAAAATTGTAACACAATTTTATTTACTTCACTTGTAAAACAAATTTTTTTTAACAACTCCTCCCGAGCAAACACAACTTCGGGAAAGGTCCTCCTAAGAAATTACCAATGCTTTAGTTTCATCGGTGCCCTCTGATTTCAATTCTGAGCACCGGATCAAAAGATAGAAAAACTCGCTCGTCCGTTCGCTGAACGTACCCGAGCTAAACTTCAGAAATTTATTCCGGGCCCACCTGGCCTCAGAATCAGGTGTCATCTAATGCCACAGACTCGTAAAATACAAAATTAATTAAGAAAAATATTTCCATGAAATTTCCAGGTTTTACATTACTCCCACCTCCAGGATTTACATCTGCGTAAAGCTATAAAACAAAACATGGGAAACTAAAGGAGGTACCAGGTACGCAACTGAGCCTCTCTCTCCCATGTGCTCTCCTAAAAGTTCCCACACTACCAATGAAAGTGCACAATAGGAATAGTTCGTCTCTGTATGACCCTCTCTTGTTGATCCTCAGCCTCTACTGGAACCATGTGATAGTCTCTCCATCATAGATGTCCAGCTCCCCATGGTCGATGATATACGTCGGTTCATGCATGCATATCCTCAGTTGAAATACGTGGAAGACGTCATGCACCCAGTGAAACTGAGGTGGAAGGGCCAGATAGTAAGCCACCGCGTCTACCCTGCTGAGGACCTTGAAAGGTCCAAAGAACCTCGGAGATTACTTTCTGCCTTGGGGAAATCTCCTTAGACCTCGTTGAGGTGAGACTCATAAAAAAATCATGGTCTCCATCCTTGAACTACAGTAGTCTCCGCCTCCTATCAACTTATGCCTCCTGTCTGCTCTGCATAGTCTCATCTGCTGTGAAACATAGGCGATCACTGCCCGCTCCTTAATCAAGAAACACCTGAGTCGGGTTCCTGATGAATCGCATTGAACTATGTAACCAACGCCCTCAGGATGGGCGCACTGGTCAACCACTACCTTAGCTCCTGAAATCTCTGATGGAAGTGGTGCTGCAAATATGGAGAATTTTGGCACAAAGGTAATTTTGGACACCTCCTGAGTGATCTAATTCACCCTCTTTTGCATTCTTTTATCCTGTACTGCCTGGGTTTTCCTTTCCACCGACCAAGGAAAACCCCTTCCCAATGTTGTAGATAAACCACAACCGATTTTCCTAATACCATCAATCTGTGTATGAACTATGGTTGCCCAGTCCATACTCAAACTAACGTCGTAAGGCCTCGACGCTGGCACCAAGAGGTTCCAACCGAAACTCTCGCCTCAAGGGTCATATCACACCTTCAGCATATGTGTGATTATCGAGTCTCCTCCCAAAGGTATCTCCAGACGTGAGGGTCAAGTCAACGGCTTAACTGAAAACTCTAGGTCTATGACAAGATGTGTGGAAGGTAGTTGTGATTGGTACCTATGTCCTTTCGATATGACAGCTAGTATTAGACATAGGCCGTACCTCAAATCATTCTTAGAGCCCTTGGGTCACACTCTTTGACCGCGTGCATTTGTCCTCTTCCCCTGCCCTCCATCTCTCTAAGCCTGGCGGGGACTACAAAAGTGGGGGGTTGTAACATGTTGAAATGTACACCACCTCATGCTGCGCTCTAGCTCTACTTCCACGTCTACTGCTCTGTAGATTAATCTGTCCTTAACACTTCCTCTTCATGAAATATTTACATGCCAAAGTCTCTGAAACTGGCTCCAGTTTTATGATATTCCACTGCAAACATCCTGTAGATGTATCCGATCAACCAATGAAAATTCAACCACAAAGGTTCTCTCTAGCACCCTAGTGTGAGTAGGAATGCATGGAGGAAAAAGTGATGGATTGGTTGTTCTTAAACACACCACACTCCAAAGTCCGAGCCCTAAATCACTATTCACATAGTATACATCGGGTACTCGGAATGATCGATATGCCTCAACGAATACTCAGCTACCGACACATCATTCTGCCGTTGCTGTATAAGCTCTAGAAAAACTTTCAGCAACCTCTTAAAGCCATTCCTCAGCCGCCTAAGAGTCGGGATCGCCTTGGAACATGAGGGTATCTGATGCTGAAACACGTGTAAGGTACTAAGCCTACATGTGTCATCTACTAGTACTGCCAGTTGTAAATGCTGACCAACAGGTAGTGATATAGCTGGCACACTATCCGAAGGTACTATCTCAGGCATCGGTCCACATACCGAAGCCTTATTACTATACGAACCAACCTCATGGTCACTCACAAGAAAACAATAGTATCTATGTCCACCATCCACTCTACTGGTGTCTCAACTAGGCAGAAAACTCTAGCAATCGCCTCCATCCAGTCCACTGCTTCCTAGGACCCGAGAAACGAGCTCTGTCGGTATGCACCGTCTGCTAGTATGGCTAGTGGAATCCGCCATCCAACAGGTGGTGGTGCTTCTTGTACACCACCCAAGGGTGAGAAAATAGTAAAAAGGGCCCTATACTAGAGCCTCGTCCCTCTGTGGGCCGTCATTGTGTACTCTCTCTTGGGAACCCTAGATGGCTGTCTTCGTAGCGGCATACTGTTAAGGAACAGGTGTTCCATAGTCAAATTATATACCTGGTGAGCTAACTCAATGAGATCACAAAGGAAACTCTTGAAACACACACACAATTAGTGTTTTCGTGCACTGAGTCAGAAATTAGATGTCAGGGTCCTGGTGTATGGATACGTCAGCCGCCACACCAATAGTGGTTTCTCTGGACTGATAACCACACGCAATACTCTAAAAACCATTTCTTCATAGAGAAGAAATTATCAGATTCATTAGTTCTGTGGTAGAACTAACTCCTCTGATACCAATTTGTCACGTCCCATCCTCGGGGCCCTTGCCATGACTACCCAAAGCCCGCCTTCCACAGGCCAGGGGATGGAGAATAGAACCAAAGGCGTAAATCCCAATATAAAGGAAGGAATTGCCTTTATGTAAGAAGACAAACACTATAGAGTACGCAAGCGGAAGTAAACACTAAATAAACTGAGTACAAAAGTAAGCGCTGGAAATTAAATGGGCCAGTATACAAACCCAACTAAAAGTACAGTACAACTAATAAAAGTAACCAGCAACCACCGAGTCATCCTCCGGAAATCCCACCTGATGTGTGAGTACAGATAGTCTCGTCGGCTCCTCGGGTCCAGCCGTCCACTCTAGGTATGTCCCGCCAAGTGGTCCACCACTAGGTACCATCCCGATCCAAAAGCCTCAACTACGATCAGCGTTGTCTGTCATCTGCAACCAACACAACGTAGTGCGGGCTTAGCCCTTATAGGGGTGAATATACGATACTCGGTAGGGACCCCGAGACCCGCGAAGCTCTCCAGAAATCCACAAAGGATAAACCATAGAAAATATAAAAAACATGAAGTATCATCCGTCTTCACATAGATATATACCCATAAATATACCTAAGTCGTAAATTCTTGTTCTACTCCAACTCATGAGCCAAAATGAAAACTAGTACACACAGGAATGAATAACCTAATCCACATAGGAAAGTACATCCCAGTTCACAGAGGAATGTACAACTCAGTCCACACAGGAAAGTACAACCCAGTCCACACAGGAAAGTACAACCCAGTCCACACAGGAAAGCAAGTCAATCACATCGATGATAATGATTGAAAGTCAAGACTCATCTCACACAGGTATACATCATTCATAAAGGAAAAGAGACGATCAGATGTAGTTATTGATTCATCTAAGTTGTGACCAACATATGATACTAGACCAGCTAAGCTGTCAGACCCACGTAGGATAGTAGTCCAGCTACTCTCTCGGACCCACGTAGGATACAAGTACAGTAGTCATCACTGCCGAAACCACGTAGGATTCCAGTACGGTTTTCGTCATCATCGAACCCAAGGAGGATTCCAGTACAAAATTCTTCACCATCGAACCCACAGAGGATTCCAGTATGGAAGTCGTTGCAGTCGCAGCCAACTCTAGGGTTCCCGCACACTGCAGGCTCGTTTCCAGGAGGGTCCGCTCCACAAGCCAAGGGTTCGATACATCAACTGTCACGAAGTCTAGAGTTGATGTATCACAAAGTTTCATCTCATAAAAAGGAACTCAACGGGACAGACGTCGCATCAATTGGATGCCTGGTCAAAGAGTTATTGGCTTTTTTTGTCCTAGGGCCTTTTTGGTTTTTAAGCTAAAACCAACCCGACCGTACTACAGCTGCATCCAACCCTCAAGAGGAGTAAGCCAAAAGAACCGTCTCACTAAGAGGAATCCAACAATTTCAATGGCACGTCCATCGGACGTCCGGATCTCTAGTTACAAGAGTTTCCGCTCCTAGGGCCTGATTGGTTTGGTGTTCGAGCCAACCCGGACAAACCCAAAGTTCTCCGAAACCCTGAGTGTAATATACTGAAAAGACCATCTTGATACAAGAATCGATACGCGACTGACGGTGCATCGTTCAGTGGTCTGTATCCCATGTTATGGACGTTTGAACGGATATGTCCAGAACACGGGGTTTGGACCCGGTCTGACTTGGCCCAATACCCCCTCGGTCGGTCCAAACCGGGTCGACCCAAACCGGGTCCGGGTTCGGCCCGGTTGGGTGCGGCCTCGCCAGGTTGGCGCGGCCCGACCCAGCTGGTGCAGCCCGGCCCGGCGCGGGGTTCCGTCCCAGCACAGGCGGTCCGGCCCGGTGCAGCTGGTCCAGCCCTGTGCGGGCGCCTGTGCGCTAAGCGGACACGGAAGGGGGGGGGGGGGGCACTGCCCCCTCATATTGAAACGACGGCCCCCACGTGTAGGAGCCCACCCCTGTCTACCGCCGGGGGTTAAAGCCCCCGATCTTCCCGAACGGCCGGCCATGTTGGTCGGTCGGGGTGCTGTTGCGGGACCTCGGCGGGTCCCGCCTTCCAATGCGTCGGTGGCCGGCAGATCCGGCCTCCCTTATCTGCATTGCCACGACCTTATGATGCATCCCTTTTCTGACCGGCGCAGCGCGATGGCGTCGCACCCCTCCGCTGCGGCCCACCCCTGCTGCGGCCCTACTTCGTGTTCCGGCGCAGTGCGACGGCGCCGCTCCCCTCTGCCGTGAGACGCTCTTGGCCGCGGCTTCCTTCGTCTTCACCGGCGCTGCGCGATGGGGCCGCGCTCTTTCATCGCGGCCCGCTCCGACCGCGACTCTCTCATCCTCACGCGGTGCAACAACACCGCATCACCTCATTTCAAGCCACAATGAAGAACAACAACAATGGGGAGGAGGGTCGGCCGTGTTCGTGCGGTCCGACCTCCTCTCATTATACCGATAGCAAGTGGTCAAATAACGAGTAATCTCCACGACAAAGAATGTGCAAATTTAATGGATAAAATTTGAACTTAACCCCTACCTAAAAAGAATTTTGCGGAAGCTAGCATCCCGGGGGTGGTTTCGATGACGGCGTTGGCATGCGTCCAAGAAGGGAACGACATCTCACACCAGCTGCGTAGAGTAGTAGGAACGACACATCGTTGGCAAGTTTCCATGTCGGTGCCTCCTCCTTCGCTGTGGAGGAAGAAGAGGACTAAAGATACCAGGTCACCGAGTCGATGATTCTTGACAAAGTGTTGTCGTTATTTGTTGAGGATGAAGACATTCTTCACCGGAGAAGATGAAGTTCTTCAAGAGACATAGAGCTCTCTCCTCCATTCCTCAACACAACCAATCTAACCCCAAAAATAAAAATGCTCTTCTTATTTTATTAAGTCATGTCATGAGTACAAAATTAAAAAACTTAATTCCATTAATTGAATTACTGTGTTGGCATGATTAAATGTGAGGAGAGGGGAAGTCACCCAATTAATGGGAAGTTTAAATGTTAGGATGAGTTACACATCTTAAGTGGGGGGGGGGGGGGTGGGGGTTAGAGGAGTTAGGGAATGTGAGGGGTTGGGATCCTGTGGGCCCCACCCCAACTTTATTCTCTCATGGGTAGTTAACAACAAGTGGGTCCCATCCCACTTCCACACATAGTTTATAACAACTTAGAATATGAAATAAAACTGTAACACAATTTTATTTACTTCACTTTTAAATCCTCTTTTTTTTAAACAACTCCTCTCGATCAAACACACCTTCAAGAAAGGTCCTCCTAAGCAATTACTGGTGCTACAGTTTCATCGGTGCCCTTAGATTTCAATTCTGAACACTGGATCAAATGTTATAAAAACCCGCTCGTCAGTTCACTGAACGTACCCAAGCTAAACTTCGAAAATTTAGTATAGGCACACCGGGCCTCAGAATCAGGTGCCGTCTGAATCCACAGAGTCATAAAATTCCAATGAAATTAAGAAAAATATTTCCTTGAAATTTTCAGTTCTTTACACACATCATCCAGTTAACTAAATAAATAATTAATTAATCTCTTCAATTTGATTAATTAATTCAAAAAAATAATTAATATTAATTCAATTTCCATAAATAATCACATCAATTCAATTAATTAATTCCTAAAATTCATTAATCCAAATTAAATTTCCATTAATTAACTCAACACCATATTAATCAAATATAATTAATTAAAATACTACAAGATTTCATTAATTAATTCAATAATTAATTTAGCATATTTAATGATCTGAATATCCCCATAAATAATTCAATAACGACTTATTCTAACCAAATCAATTTCACAAAAACAACAATCCCCACTAATGGATTAAACTATTAATTATACTAACTCCATCAATTTCATAATCACCATAATTCCCATTAATTAAACAATTAATTAATCCAATTATACAATCAAAATATCCCTTTAAAAATTGGATAATTAATTATTCCAATTCATCCAATTACACAGATACATAAATTCCTATTAACTATATCAACAACTAATTATACTAAATCCATAAATCACATTGACACCACAATTCACAATAACTAATTAATTAATCTAATTCAATAATTCCAATATCCCAATAATAAATTCAATAATTAATTATTCCAATTCAATAAATTTAACACACACAATAATTCCCATTAATTGATTCAAAAATTAATTATAATGACTCCATAATTTTCATAAAAAACATATATCTCATTTATTAATTAAAAAATTATTTATTCTAATTCACTAATCCAGAAATCCCCATAATAAATTATGTAATTAATTATTCCAATTCAATCAAATCATTATCCTCAATTTCACAATCCCTTGATTAATTAATATAACAAATAAAATAATTAAATTTAAGAATCACAAATTCTAACCATCCAATAGAAATTCTATATTTACATACATGAAATTTAAATTGACACTTTGGAATTTGAATAATTGACCACCTACCTCAATCTTCTAACGAGCAATTCCCCAAAAGAAATCCCGAATTCGTGAAGAATAATGATATTAAATGAGATATTTATCTGAAACCATAATTCAAGATTAAGTAGTCATTATCCCATAATTATAGATATATATGCAGCAAAACAGAGGATAAATTCCCTCCAAAAGATGATGCTGAAACATGATCGATGAACGAAACTACCCAAAACGAGATCCTCTTACTGGGAGTGGTAAAGATCCTCAATAAGATTTTTAAAATATGATGAACAGAGATTGTTAGCCTTATAAATTCACTCAAGAGCCTAAAAAATGATTGAATTCGATTTGGGCTAAGTTATGGCTGATTATCGGCTAAAATGGGTGGTTCATGAAATTTTTATCAAATTTTTGGTTTAATTAAATGCATGTCATAGATTTATGTGAAGGGGAACACGATATTCTAGACCATCAGCCTTAAACATTAACCTCTTTATGGTGTTTATGGTTTCACCTAATAGGGCATATGGTTTGTCCAACTGTATACCAGACATGTAATCACTCTCTGTGAGGGGTTTCAAGGTTTTCTAAGTCAATGCACATGGTTTGAGAAAACAGTCAGCGAACCATGAACTGCCCTTCATTCATCATTTTTTTTCAAAATTTCACCCAAACTCACCTAGGATTAAACCCAAACAAAAATTACTCAAAATAAAACAAGCTATTACCTGAAAACAATCCCTATACATCTCTCGAAAAGGTCGGGATCTTAAAAAACCATATATATATATGACATATTTTATATCATTTTTTACAATTTCATAGCCCCTAATGTACTTTATATACATAATCTATATGTATATATATTATTTTTTATCCACCTTATATATATATATATATTTATTATCTCAATTTTTTTTTCAGGCCACACAAGCAGACACTTATATTGGTGAATATATTTTTTATTCTAGATATATATATATATATATATATATATATATATAAACACAAACAACATCTCTAAAAGATAAAAAAATTATATATTATCCATTCACACCTCTTTCAATGTATATACAAATATGTTTATATAATTATATTATATTAATTTTTGTAAAATCAATGTTTAAATATATATACCTATTGCAAAGTGCTTTTTTAAAAAACATCTTATTTATATTTATATAATGATATAATTATATAATTATAGATTATAAATAAATATATATACATAAGTTATCTACACACACAAATATATATATATATATATTAAATCATTTTAACCCCCTTTTTATATACATAATCATAATTTTTATTTTGAATTATATATATTTATATACCTATACATATATCTATCTATATATATATGTGTGTATGGATATGGTTATTATTTTAGTTTATTACACACACACACACACACACACATATATATATATATTAATTAACATATTATTTCTACTTTATGCAGACACACACACACACACACATATATATATATCTCCTCGAGCACTTAAAAATGTTTTCTATTATATATACATATATATCAAATCATATTTTAAATTTTATATATGTTATCATAAATTAATATTTTCAGATAAAATAAATTCTATAAACCATTTATACACTAATAATTTTAGAACCCAAATTATATATTATATAATATAAATTCCAATTTAGGAATAATTTTTTTTTTGTTATTTATGAATAAATATTGTGATTTTTCTTAAAACATTTTATCACTGTTTTTTCATAAGTTCTATATATTTATATTAATATTATATTTTGTGAATTATATTCTTCTGAATTTAATATTTTAAAATTTCTAGATAAATTTAAATTAATTTTACTAATATAAAAAAAATTATATCTAAATATATATTTAAAACACAGAAATATATATTCTGGCCTAAATTATGACGACATGTACATTATAAATTTTTTAGACAACATTATAAATATAGTTTTTTGTTTAATTAAAAATTTCAATGAATATAATGTAATAATATATATATATATATATATATATCCAAAACCTAGGATGTAACATGAATAGTTTTTTTCTCTAATTCTTCATCCTATGGGAAATGAATGTACCACTCATTAATTAGTGTGGGTAGTCGTCCTAATATTGAGATATGAGTCATTTTACTTCAAATCCCCACATTTATATTGATAGTGATGGATTTTATAAATATATATTATATTTAGGATATAATTATTATTCTGGAACTAATAAATGTTATTTATATATTTTTTTATTCTTTTCATTATAAAAAGAAATCAACATTCTTGTGTATGTATGCATAACTATATTTATGATAAATGTAATTACATTTTATATCATTATCATTCATGGTTGGTTATAGATAATTATATAATTTTTATATAAAAAAATTTATTTACTATTAATATTGTTTATTTTATTTAACAATTGTAAAATTTCAAGAATTTTAACTATTGAAATAAAAAACTACAAGAAAATTGAAACTTTTAACTGTTAGAAATGATGATTTTAAGAAATAATTATTAATGAACTGTTTTTGAAATATTATAACTAGAAAATATATGATAATTAAATTATTAAGGTTTTTATATTATAGAGTTATGATATATTAAAATTTATTATACTGGCAATTAGTAGGATTTTAATGGATTTGCAGCTTTTGGAAAATGGTATTCATATCTATATTGTTTTTTGGGATATGATTATTGGTAAGAACCTATTCATTTTAATGAGGTGTATATATTTCCCAATTTAAATTTTATACCATGGATATTCATAATTTATGATATTTAAATATTCATTTATCATTTAGTAGGCCAAGGGATTTGGTTCTAATATTAGTAGATATTTTAGGGTTTAATTTCTAAATTTTTTATTTTTGAGATAGATTCTATATTGACCACTTGTTTCTTCCATGTTATGTATATACATTCCCTTTAATATGATATGTTATTAATATACTTATATTCATTTTATTTAATTAATCATTTCATACCATTTTTATCATGGAGTTCATTATACCAATGTTTCCAAAGCAATACATGTTTTACGTTGCAATCTTACTTTTTTTACCATGGTTTTTTATACATAAATAAATGATAATAAAATTTTATAATCTATATCCTATAAAACCCATTTATTTACTTATCATCCTTTAACACCTAGATACCATTTTTTTCCTTTAATTCTCTTCCCTATATGCTCTTACAATTCCTAAATAACAATTATAGAAAAATATACCCTTTTTATAATCATTTTGGGAATTTTTTCATCCGGATGAATATATTCATAAAATAATTTTCATGAATTTTTTATTATTAACCAAATAATTATTAAAATTATTTATACACATGATTTAATATTTATGTAAATTATAAAATAAATATTACTATCAAATTCTGATAATTGTACATTTTACCAAATGTCTCAATGAAATCATTATTCTATTATATACATAATGGATGTATAATTCTAAATTTATTACTACACATTAATTTATATTCTAAATAATTTTATTTCATAGTTATATTTATAAAATTATATTTATACTATTTAAAAAATATGATATTTAAAATAAAAGTAGAAAACTTGAGAGAAGACATTACCTTTAAATCGGGTAACTCTCTTTGGTCTAAAATAAAAGGCTTTCTTGATGTCCCTTTTACCTAAGGTAATGCTTTTAATAGGAATATGGGGATGTTGGAAGCTTATTTTAGTAGAGGATGTATGATCCAAGGGGCTTGAGAGGTGTGTGTAATGGGTAAGCAGTGATAGACTTTTCTAAGGGAGAGGATGGACTCTTTAGGGATATTTGAAAAAATTATTTTATTGAAAACTCATTTTCTGTCTAAAACGGTCCAAAACTCATTAAATTAGAAAATAAGATGTCTATTGTTCGAAATAAAATCATCTAATAAGAATAATAAAGGATTTGGATACTTTTTTTTAATTTTTATAATCTCATTCATTTAAATTATTCATTAATAAGGTAATACATGCTTCATCATTGCGTCATATATAATTTTATTTATATGATGTTTAAAAATTATAAATAAAAAACCATGATATAGGAAATTTTTTTACATTCTAATGACTATTTATATTAGAAAACATAACTTATATAACCCATTATAAGAATTATTTTACTAAGAGATATATGTTTATGTTATGTTTTCCTTAAATTTAAATTAACTTTTATAAAGTGACATTTTCACATACAAGTGGCTCCATGGGGTCCCAAAATCCACCCAAGGATGCCTATTGTCGAACAAGTATCATTTAATAGGATTATAAATTTTTTATGGTAATTTAATCTTATTAAAATATTATTTTTTATCATTATTTACATGATTTACACTTCAACCATGGTAAATCAAATATTTACTGAAGTTACTATTAATACTGTCTAAAAATTAAAGTTACCTATTTATGAAATTTGGAAATATTGATTAAAAATATATAAATCATTTTTTCATATTCAAAACAGAAAAGTTGAAGAAATTAACTACAAAATAATTCTTGATGTCAAAACAAATTTTTTTTTATGAAATAATAACTATCAAAAGATTGACACTTGTTTGTGTCCAATGTGAAAGTGAAATTACATCCAATGACCAAATTTGGTTTAAATGGTAATAATATAATGTAATTACAGTTTAATACCAATTAAAATGATAATCTAACATATAAATAAATTAGATTAAAAGGCTGTTTTGATTTAAAATGCCGTATTTTTTCACTATTTATAAAAATGAACGTTATCAGAAAAATAGAAAAATTTCATCAAAAGTATTTTTTGATGTCCTGATTCAAATGATAAATTTTATTTTGTCAAATATAACATATAAAAGTTATAAAAACTAGATTTAAAAAGAGTTCACCATCAAAAAGTTTAAAATTGACCTTTAAAAGAATATTAGTGCATTTATACCTAAAATTGGATTAATTATTCTTTTAAACCCCTAAAACTTTTTGGATAATAGAAATATCAATTAATAAAAAGTTCTAATCATATTTTAGTTAGTTTTATTCATTCTTTCCAATACAATCACTATGTGTTAACTACCATTTCAAATAATAATTTTGTATTATTATTTTATAGTATACCTCAACATTGTGGTCATCATGAGATTTAAATAAAACACATTGTTGCATATCAGGTACGTTATCAAACATAGAATCCTAGTTAAGGTAAAATTAATACTTATTTCCCAAGCATTAATAAATATGAAAATATGATATCTTTTATTTACATAGGATGTTACATCCTTCTCCCCTTTTGGAAATTGCATCCTCGTAATTTTATTCACTTATCAAATAAATGGGTGTATTTATCCCTCATAGCATTCTCAAATTACCACATTGACTCTTCAACCATATAGTTTATCATCAAAACCATTACCAAATTAATTTTCTTATTCCGCAACACCTGGTCCCTTTGGTAAAAAATTTGGACGGGTTGTTCCTCATAAGAGAGATTTTATTCCAACAAAACTATCTCTGAACTCAAAACATGATATGGATCCAACATATACATTATCAACCCCAAGACATGAAAAAAATAGTGTACCTCGGAAAACTTGGAGGTAAAGCTACTCTATAAGAAATCGATGCAACTTTCTCCATGATTTCATAGTTTCTAATGAACCTCGGACTCACCTTTCCCTTCTTACCCAAATTCATCACATTTTTCATGGAGAAACATTGAAAAAAACATGATCACCAACCTTGAAATAAATATCATTCATCCAGTTACCTGCATAACTATTCTTCCTGCTATGAGCTATTCTCATGTGAAACTGAATCAACTGAACTTTTTATTCAATATCTTCTTCCAATTCTGATACCATTAGTTCCCATTCACCTACTTAATTTTAATAATCTATAGTTTGACACCGCTCTTAATATAAATCCTTAAATTTATCCATCTGTATTCTAGAATAAAAACAATTATTATAAGAAAATTCAACCAATGAATGATTTCAATCCCAACTTCTCTGGTAATCCATTGAAAAAGAAGGTAGCATATCTTCAAAAGTCCTCATTGTTCATTTTTTCTGCTCATCTGATTGAGGATGAAATATTGTACAAAAATTTAATTCAGTACTCAATGACTTTTCAAGGCTTTTCCAAAAGTTTAAAGTGATCCTCGGTTAAGGATCAGATAAAATGGAGTGTGTAACTCCATTTAACCTGACTGTCTCTTTGACATTCATCTGAGAAAGTTGATCTGGAGGTAGATTATCTCAAATATGAATAAAATGAACATATTTAGTAAATCTATCAATAATAACCCATATTTCATTTTTACCTTGAGAATTCTTTGGTTATCCCACAATGAAGTCCATGTATATATTTTACCATCTCTACTCTGGAACAAATAAAGGTTGAATCATCCCATTCAGTAATTGTTGCCCATCTTTAACCTGCTGACAAGTAAAACACTTCAGAGTAAATTCAGTAGTATCAATTTTCATTCCATCACACCAGTAATACTTCTAAAAATCTTTGTACATCTTATTACTGTCGAGATGAGCTGAAAACAGAGAACTACACGTTTCACATAACAAATCATTCTTCAACAGGGAATCACAAGGAATACAAAATCTCTTCCCAAATCTTAAAATACAATCATTATAAATGTTAAAATCAGGAAACATACCCTTCTAAACCAACTTTACCTTTTTTTACAACTCACTATCTTCCTTCAACGCTTGATTAATTCTGTATGATACATAGGATTTCACTTTCCCCCGAAACAAAACAGAAGAATATCCTACACCAACAACGTCTATTACAATGATTATAAAATCATTAATCAATGTATTTTATTCCTAATGTAACATGGAAAATGTTGCATTACTTTTTCGACTCAAAAATCATCCACTTTATTTTCTTTTCCTAGATGGTAATGAGTCGTGGAATAATAATCCTAGATTAATTGTATCCATCTACTATTTCTCATGTTTAATTATTTCATAGTGAATATATACTTAAAACATTTTTGGAAAGTATATATTTAACATTTTACTCCATACAGATGATGCCTCCAAATCATTAAAGAAAAAAAATGCAGCTAATTCCAAATCACTTGTAGGCTAATTTAACTCACAAGGTTTCAATTGGCATGATGTATAAGAAATTTCCTGATCATTCTACATTAAAAAACAACCAAGTCCTTTCAACAAAGAATCACTATAGATAAAAAAAATCACCAATTATTGAAAGTAGTGCCAAAACTGGAGGATTCAACTTCTTCTTTTCAATTACTAAAAAAATCATCACATTTTTTTGTCCAGTTGATCAAAACACCTTTTAAAGTTAATTTAGTCAATGGACAAGATAACCGTGAAAAATGATCAAAAATCATTCAAAATTAACCTGCTAAATGATGTAAACTAATGATATTAGTTATATTTGTGGGTCTTGGCCATTCATCAACAACTTTTGATTTATAAGTATCAACAATTATTCCATTTTTTGAAATAATATGACCAAGGAATTAATTTCTTTTAACCAAAACTCACAATTTCTGAATTTTCCATATAGTTTCTTTTCTTGTATGGTTTGTAGGAAACCCCTTAAATGAATTTAATTCTCCTAATTAAATTTATAAAATACCAAAATATCATCCATAAACCCATCCACAATTTATCACCTGAGTCATTTGATCCACCACTACAACAAACTATTCAATTCTAATTGTGACCATCTGAGGATTCTGACATGGAAGGTTGTATTCCTATTGTTTTTTCCAATAATAGCTACTATGTTTTCTCTTATGGAAAACCATTTTTAACACAATAATATCTTAGTATAAAATAAACATGGTAAACTATAAACACTATATCATTTAAATCTTAACATAAATTAACTTATGGGTATTAATTTAGCAAAATCATAACTCCTAATGTTGTCTAAACTAGCCTTTGATACCAACTATACGGATACGACCTTAAAAATTACTAATTCATGAATTATTTTAATAATTCACATTGAGGATATTTCCCGGTTTTGAGTTATATTGAATTAGGCCATAACTATTACATTACATCTCAAAAATATCAATGTAGAAACTCCTAATCAATATCGGTTTTTTATAAAATAAAAACACATAAAAAAAAGAATTCATCTCCTGATATAAATCATCTTAAATTATTCTTTTCTATTACCCTTCCTTTTACCATGGAAATTTTTTTCCAAAACATTGGATGAACATAAAAAGTTTATTAAGTGTTATAAGATAAAGAAAGAAAAAACTAGTCAATCAATATATACAAAAAATATGATCTTTAACATACCTCATGAAATTATAATATTTATGAATAACATGTAGAAATGATAAATCATAAAGGTAACTTATGGCATCCATAGCATACTTACATTGTAACTTTCACAAATACATATGGAATTATGTTGGAATACCCATCATAGTATATTCATTAAATATATTTTCGGAAACATTAATGTTTACCTCCTTCACATTACCTAAAGCATTGGATAGATATCGGGCTTACCTACCATAGGTTTATCATGAAACCACCTGTATACGTAAACATTTCCCAAGAACAGTGACACATAAAACAAGAATAAAGGAAGGATAACATTTCCACATTGCAATCACAATATATCATTTCAAGATATTGAAATAATCAATGATTTCAAAAAAACCATTTTCAATACCAAAATACATAAAACTAGTATATGGTATTTATTTTCATTTTAAAAAAACAATAAAATTTGTTAAGGAAGACAAATATCCAATAATACACGTGGTAGTGGGAAGGTAGTTTTCACTATATACTTTAAAAAAATATTCATTTTTTTCATTTAGTAAAATGCTTCGTATAAAAAATTTAACAATGAATGAAATAATAGGTAAAATGTCTTTATACATCATATAATATAATGTCATGTATAAATCAAAATATCCCTCAATGAATGGAGATTGAGATGAAGGCCCTACCTTCTGTATGACTTGACAAATTTTTTATTTAATATCTTAATAACAAATTAAAGTTAATTTATACTTTCTTCAAAACGTTTTTTAGGTATATTATTCGTTTTATATAACTTATTACCATGTTATAAACACTATATAATCATTTATGTTAATAACATTTGTTTTTTCAATATTAGGTACTTGAGTAAAAAAGGAACTTCTAATAATTACACGTTGTCCATGAGGTCAAAATTCCATTATCTCCTGAATGATATTCATGATTAATATATCACATATCTCATATATATCTAGTATGTATATGTATTTATAACATCACATAACATTTGGAGATAAGAAATAAAATTCACCATTCATGAAGATGGAAAGTCGTCCGTACACATGAATGCTACATTCATTTCTCTTTCATATTTTAATAGAATGAAAAATTATTGATACATAGGTGTATTATAGTTGGTCGAAGTGTATACTCAAGAGGGGAGTGAATTGATTTCCAATTAAAATTTATGCTAAAAAATTTGTGATAAAAATCCCCTAATTAAAGACATCCCAATCAATTAAGGCATTAGAGATATAAATGTTTAATTGGTCAACCAGTTTCTCAAAGGATGATCAGTCCTCAGCTGAAATAGTGAGAAACACTTTTCCAAATTTTTAAACAAGTTTACTAAATCATACAAATATACACAATAAACAAATATAACTATCAATGTAAAAGAAAAACGGTTTTATGTTTCTTCAAAATATAAGAAGTAAATAAAATAAAACAGAGTATATAAGGATTTTCACAACAATGTAAAAAAGAGGTTCAGTCTCAAGCCAAGAACTAATCCTCTCCACTTGGTGATCACCTGCCACCAAAAAGTTTATATTAAAACATGATACACAGCCTGTATCAGGTTTACAGCATTTTTCACAAACTTCCCAGGTTCTAAAACCTATACCACAGTTTTACATGGGAAAACAGTCAACCAAGCCACACAAGGCTCCTTCCATAGTTATGCGTGGGAAATATGGTGAGAGAGTTTTGAGTGGAGATTTTCAGTATCCCCTATTAAAGAATAGGAGACATTGTGTGACACAGACTGACACACACACACTTCTCAGAGATGTAAAAATAAAGAACACAATGAATCTAAAACAACAATATTGGGTTTAGAGAGCTCTATGTGATTGGCATCTTAGCTCTTGACTCCTCAGAGTGAAGAATTTGAGGTTGGAGTCTTTCTCTGAAAGTTGTCTTCTAAATAGAGTGTTGCAACTTCTAGGTACTAGCTTTTAGATACTGAGATGTTTAACTTTTTATTATAGGGATGTTGAGGAGGCACAACAGGAAAAACGTGAATATGTCTTTAAAATGATCTTCTTGAAGCCTTTGGATTTTCAGTATGTTCAGTCGAGTGTTTCTTCTTCTCATTCTTTATTAGTTTCTTCATTATGTATTCAAATTGTAAACATTACTCCATATCTATTTCTTTTCATGATTCACCATATATATCTTCTTTTCCTTCGGTATTTTCATTCATATTTGTGGTCCAACAGATCACATGCATTCTTTCTTATACCTCATACTATCCACAATATTGTCTCCTGAAACATTTACAATCAACATTAATTAATTCCAAAGCATTTATTTTATCAAATATGACCATTAAAAAAATATCAAAAATTTGACAAAGCATCGGTAGACTGGTAACAATAGCCTTTATATCAGTAGGCTTCAACAGTAGGTTCTCATCGACAATCCCCAACTGTAACTTTCTACAATGGTAACTTTGTATCGGTTGCCATGTAATGGTAACCTTGTCACTATATCCTTGTAGTTGTGACCTTATAGCGGTGAACATGTAGTGGTGAACTTTTAGAAGTGAACCGGTTCAAGTGAATTTGTTGCGGTAACCTTGTAACAATGACTTTGTAGCGTAACCTTTTAGCGGTAACCTTGTAACTATGACCTTGTAATTGTGACCTTGTAGTAGATAAATTTTAATGGTGACCTTTTATTGGTGACCTTGTAGTTGTAACCTTGTAGAGGTAACCTTTGTACTTAGATAAATTTTTCTCTGTAAGCTTAGAGAATCAAGAAGTGAGATTGAGAGTATATGAATATTACTCTATAAGAATAGGAAACATTAATGAAACATAATTAGCATAGAATGAAGACATGTTTCTCAATTAAATTAAAAAATGATTTGTGATTATCAAACTATGATTTGGGATTACCTAAATAGGTGAGTCCTACAATCTACCCCTTTTTGATAATCACAAATTATGTCATTTAATAATTAGATTTAAGAGTTTTGAATCATGGTCAAACGCTTCTGATAACATCATCATTGATGTGAGCATACACAAATTTTACTATGTTTAGTCCAGAACATATATAACATATAGATAAAATCATATAAACAATTCTCCCCTTTGGGGTAACTGATAGAGTTCCAAGAGAAACAAGTGAAATATTTCACTTATATTTTCTCCCCCTTTATGATTAACAAAATGAGTAGATAACAAAAATAGAGAAAATAGAGTCTTTGTATTAATGAAACAGTAGTAAACGAGAAAAAAAGACTACATCAATCCCTATCAACAATGACAATCCACACTCAATCCACATCAGATATGCCCATAGAATATTTTTCATTGGAAACTAAGGATGCAGGTTCTGAAGGTGGAGGGATAGGTCGAGGGATGGAAGTGAGCAGAGTAGGAGGAGCAGCCACAGAAGCATCAGGAGACCTATAGTGATTAGATCTATGAAGAATCGAGGGGGTCAAGCTTTTGATGGCCTGGGCAGGAGTCATCAAAGGAGAAGTAGTGGTGGAAACTAAAGAAGCTAAAAAAGAAGGCACAGTGGGAGGAAGTATGATTGGAGTGTATTCCACATGGAGGAAAGGAATGAGAAGATTCCAAATGTCCATAATGATACTTCCACCTCTCTCCATTGTAGAAATAAAATCATCCTTATTCACCATGAATTTTTCCAAAGAAGTAATTAATTTCTTGAGTCTGCTAACCTCATCTTTAATGGCATGAGTGATTGGAGGGATCCTTAAGATTTGAGAGAGAGACTTCAAGTGTAAATCCATTTGATTCTTAGTATAAACCATGTTTGTAGTAGAAGTGAACATGATATTTGATGGCCTTCTGATCCTGAGAAGCTACCATTAGATACTGTCCCACAAGGTTATGAATTTCCCTCGCAATAGATATGACATGAGAATATGAGGAACTGTCACCAGAAAACATTTCCACTTCTTCATTGACAACGGTCCAGGATGCTTCAATTTCAAATGGAAGAGAAGCCGAGGAGGAAGCAGATGGAGCTAGAGGAGCCAGAGAGAAGGCTACTATCTCCTTGAATGATTTGGTCAAGCCACTAACCAGCCTTTTGAAATCATCATATTTTCCTTTCACATGTGTTTCGATAGATTTCTTGAACTCCTACAACACTGTAACCATTTGCAGAACCACACTTTTGACACATGCAAGGTCTATGTCCACCAGAGCCCTTGAATCCATGTAAGAATCTATGATGACAATAGACTATCTCTCTGAAACCATAGACTCTTCCAACTCAATGATTTGAATCTGGAATTGCCTTACTTCCTGGAGCAGAGTAGATTTAATACTGGAGTGAATCTAGGATAACATCGATGCCAAATGCTCTTGAGCTAGAGCAACAACCTTTTTAACCTCTGAGGACCTATCCCTAGACACTTTTTGGTGGTCAGATTTCAGGGATTAATGATTTTCCTTTCTAAAATAGTTTTGAGGGAAAGATGTTTCTGGAGGGACAAAAGTGAGGTTTGGCGATGAGGGTTTTCTGTTGGGTATTTATCTTCTGAGTCATCATAATCTAGTTCCCACACCAGAAATCTAGGGTCCTCAAACAAGCCCTCAATCTCTTGTAAAATAGAAACTGAACCTGTTACAGCATATTCCCCCCCCCCTCAATGGATCAATCTCTTAATCATCTGTATTCATTTCCTCCAGACCTCCTTGGTCAATTGCAAAATGAGGAAGGTTCACTTGCACTTCCTTCTCAGAATCCTCAACTACCTCCAAAATATGTCTATCAACAACTGAATCACCAACTTCTTCTTCTACACTTTCTACCCTTTTAGTATGTCCTATTAGAGGACTGAGACATAGTCATTCATCTACATTTTATGCAGAAGCTGTCTCATGGTCAGCATGACTTGATTCACAGTCCTCATCCTCATCTGAGGTATCTTTAAATTCTCTTAAGACAATTTCAGCCCCTTCTTCTTCACTAGTTTCCTTATCACTGTCCCTTAGGACAGCTTCCCTTCTAGGAAATCTCTTTGGTGGGCTTGGCTCATCAAAGGATATAGTAGTCGCACGAGTATTGAATCGAAGGTCAGGGTCACTCCTTCCATCTATAGGAGAGTCCTATCTTTCTTGTACCAAAACGACTTCCTCTTTATCAACATATGAATAAGTAAGATCTACTTCATCGGGCATAAGACTAGGGTCTCTCTTATTCATAGGACAAGTAGGATGAGTCACATGATTAAACTCTTCATAAACCTTAGCCTCATCATTCACCCATCTCTTCAGCCATGGATTACAATTAATCTTCATCAGCTTGCGAATCACTTTGGTGATGCAATGGTTGTCTTGCACAACAACAATTTCTTCCTTATCTCCAGTAACTCCTTTCAATTTCAACATAAGAGATATCAGCTTGGCAAGGAATAGGTCATTGGATTTGGAAATTGGCATGGTCATATCTTCTAACTAAGCTATCAGCAACCTACACAGGTTGGTCTTATGTATATGCTTCAACAAATACAGAATCAATATGTCATGATACTTCAAAATAGTGAAGTCCCCTGTCATGGGACTTATCACATGCTAAATAAATTTGGAAAGCCGCTTATCTTCTCCTACCATTTCAGAAGCAATGACTTTTCTATGAATTCCATTCCATGTAAATTAAGCAAAATCATTTCATAGGAAAATAACTCACTAGTTGGAGGCACCACTTTTGAGTAATAGTCGTAAATTCCTTCATTAAGAATCCTTAAACACTCAGCCCACTCAAAAGAAGAGAAACTCACATTTACTCTAGAAGTCTTCTAGTGCTCATTCTCAGATTGTCCGAACATCAGATACTCATAGAATTATTTCACCAACATCGGGTAATAGGGTCCATTGTTGTTTGAAAAACATTCAACCCATCCCTGAGTTTACAGTGCTTTAAGCACTAATGAATGGCTTGACAACAGCCACTCTGAAATTAACTTCTTCTCAGCTATAATCTACCTCTTTGATAAATTTGGGTTCAGAACCTTTGCTACTGTCTTGAATCCACTACTCGACTCAGCTCTAGGTCTCTTTTGATCAGGCACATCTCCTTCATCACTGACCATCAGTCTCTTCAATCTAGCCATCAATCTAGAGAGGATAGAGGTTTCAGTTGAGGTTTAGGTTCTTAGATTTGGGAGAAAAAGGTTCAAGAGAGGGTTTGATGTGGATCAAAATGTGATATGTGTTTTAATTATATCTTTTAGGGATCGAAAAAATAAAACAAATAAAATAAATAAGTATTATGCAGAAAACGTTTCATATTCTGAAAGTCAACTGTCGGTAAAGAGGTATCTGTAAGGTCTAACGGTGAGGACCTATCAGTGAGGTTCTAATAGTGAGGTTCAACAGTGAGGTTCTAACAGTGAGGTCCATCTGTGAGGTTCTAACCGGGAGGTCCAATCAGTGAGGTTCAAGCAGAGAGGTCCAATAGTGTGGTTCAAAAGGTGAGGTCCAATCGGCGAGGTTCTAACAGTGAGGTCAAACGGTGAGGTTCTAACAATGAGGTCCGATGGTGAGGTTCTAACAGTTAATCACACCTAACCCATGTTTGATATAATTTAACCTCTCAGAATTAAAAGACTTAGTGAATATATAATCCAATTAGTGTTCAGTGCCAATGAATTCAAGAGTGAAACTACGAGAAAAAGGACTTTTGTGATGAAATTTTTGCGATGGGTATAAATCCCTTCGCAAAAAGTCCGTCCAAGAGGTTATTTGCGACGAGGGTAACGACCCGTCGCAAAAAGTTTGGAGTGGGAAGCGCGCGAAACCACACGAAGGTTATTTGCGATGGTGGGATCCCACCGTCACAAATACCAAGCGGCGGTTAATAGATTTTTGTGATGGGATGACATCCCGTCGTAAAAGGTGTGTCAGGAGGGACTATTTGTGATGGGACCCGTCACAAATAACCTTTTAACTGCCGACAGTAATTAATGCGGGAGTAGGTATTTGCGATGGGTCCCATCGCAAAAGTTACTATTTGCGGCGAGTATCCCGTCGCAAATATTCTAACTTATATATACCCCATCCGTTTTTCCTCTCATTCCCCTCAATTCTTAGATCTGGTTTCACTATGAACTCTGATTTTAGAGGGAGAAGTTTTCTAAGTTAATTTTTTTGTTCACGAAGCAGTTGTGAAGCCGTCTACATCAATAGAAAATCAACCTTAAACGTATTTATGTATTATTTATTTTATTATTTATTACATTTTTTATGTTAATTTTTATTATTTTTGATTAGTTGTAGTTAAATTGAATTTAAATTGTTTTGTCATGAGTATAAATTTGTACTAATAAATTGAAATTTTTAGTACTAATTTTTATTAATTAGTAGTAATTAATCATTATTAACGATAATTAGTAATGTATATAATTAATTTCTTGTAATTATTAGTAATTGGTAATAAATAATAATAAATACTAATAATTATTAATGAATATTAATAATTATTAATAAATAGAAATAAATAGTTATAATGAGTAATAATTAGTAATAATGAATAATAAATTTTAATAATTATTAATAAAATGTAATAATTAGTAATAAACTATAATAATTACCAATAATTTGTAATAATTGGTAATATTAAGTAATATTTATTAATAAATACTAATGATTAGAAATAATTTGTAATAATTCGTAATAAATACAGATAATTAGTAATAAATACAGATAATTAGTAATAATTAGTAATAATTAGTAATAAGTAGTGATAATTAGTAATAATTAGTAATAATTAGTAATAATTTGTAATAATTAGTAATAATTAGTAATAATTAGTAATAAATTGTTATAATTAGTAATAATTTCTAATAATTTGGAATAAATTGTAATAATTACTAATAAATTGTAATAATTAGTAATAAATTGTAATAATTAATAATAAATTGTAATAATTAGTAATAAATTGTAAAAATTTGTAATAATTAGTAATAATTAGTAATAAATAGTAACAATTAGTAATAATTAGTAATTAATTGTAATAATTACTAATAAATTGTAATAATTTGTAATAAATTATAATAATTAGTAATAAATACTAATAATTAGTAATAAATACAAATAATTAGTAATAAATACTAATAATTAGTAATAAATACTAATAATTAGTAATAAATACTAATAATTAGTAATAAATACTAATAATTAGGAATAATTAGGAACATTTAGCAATAATTAGTAATAATTAGCAATAATTTGCAATTAATAGCAATAAATAGCAATAATTATTAATAAATATTAATAAATAGCATTAATTAGTAATAAATAGAAATAAATAGTAATAAATAAGAATGATTAGTAATAAATATGAAAAATTAGAAATAATTAGTAATAATTAGGAATACATAGAAATAATTAGGAATAAATAGTAATAAATTGTAATAATTAGTAATAAATACTAATAATTACTATTAAATATTAGTAATTACTAATAAATACATATAATTAGAAATAATTTGCAATAATTTGGAATAATTAGCAATAATTAGGAATAATTATCAATAAGTAGCAATAATTAGGAATAATAATCTATAATTAGGAATAATTATCAATAATTAGTAATAATTAGCAAATAAATAGCAATAATTAGTAATAAATAGCAATAATTAGAAATAAATAGCAATAATTAGTAATAATTAGGAATAATTAGAAATAATTAGGAATAATTAGTAATAATTAGGAATAATTAGTAATAATTAAGAATAATTACTAATAATTTGGATTAATTAGTAATAATTAGGAATAATTAGTTATAATTAGGAATAAGTAGTAATAATTAAGAATAATTAGGAATAATTAGGAGTAATTAAGAATAATTAAGAATAATAAGGAATAAATATATATAATTAGTAATAAATACAGATAATTAGTAATAAATATATATAATTAGTAATAATTAGTAATAATTAGTAATAATTAGTATCAATTTGTAATAATTAGTAATAAATTAAAATAATTTGTAATAAATTTTAATAATTAGTAATAAATTGTAATAATTAGTAATAAACTGTAATAATTGGAAATAAATTGTAATAACTAGTAATAATTAGTAATAATTAGTAATAAATAGTTATAATAAGTAATGAATTGTAATAATTTGTAATAATTAGTAATAAATTGTAATAATTAGTAAAAAATTGTAATAATTAGTAATATATACTAATAGTTAGTAATAAATAATAATAATTTGTAATAAATACTAATAATTAGGAATAAATATTAATAATTAGGAATAAATACTCATAATTACTAATAACTACTAATAAATACTAATAAATACTAATAATTAGCAATAATTAGCAATAATTAGCCAGAATTAGCAATAATTAACAATAATTAGAAATAATTAGCAATAATTTTGAATAATTAGCAATAATTAGGAATAAATAGCAAGAAATAGCAATAATTAGCAATAATTAGCAATAATTAGCAATAATTAGGAATAATTAGTAATAATTAAGAATAATTAGTAATAACTAGGAATAATTAGGAATAATTAGGAATAATATGCCATAAATAGGAATAATTAGCGATAATTAGGAATAAACAACAATAATTAGCTTTAATTAGCATTAATTTGGAATAATTTGCAATAATTAGCAATAATTAGCAATCATTAGCAGTCATTTGCAATAATTATTAATAAATAGAAATAAATAGTAATAAATTGAAATAAATTGTAATAAATTGAAATAAATAGTAATAATTAAGAATAATTAGTAATAATTTAGAATAATTAGTAATAATTAAGAATAATTTGGAATAATTATGAATAATTAGCAATAATTAGGAATAATTTGAAATAATTTGGAATAATATGGAATAAATAAGAATAATTAGTAATACTTAGTAATAAATAGCAATAGATAGTAATAAATAGGAATAGTTAGTAATCAATAGGAATAGTGTGTAATAAATAGGAATACTTAGTAATAAATAGTAATAAATAAAAATAAATTGTAATAATTAGTAATAATTAGTAATAAATTGGAATGGTTAGTAATAAATATGAATATTTAGTAATAAATTTGAATAGATAGTAATAAATAGGTATAATTAGTAATAAATAGGAATAATTAGTAATAAATATTAATAATTTGTAATAAATAGTAATAATTAGTCAAGAGAAGTTTGGAACAGTTAAAAAATAATAATAAATTTTAAAGAATTTTAAGAACATGGAACAATTTCTAGTAGATTGATGGCACTCATTTTTCTCGATGACTTTTCTCCTTTCAACTCTCACCGACTCAAAACATTTTGAAAAATGTGCTGCTACATAGGCATATTCAATCCCATATGCATGAGATTGGATATGCATTCGTATGATCATATTTTAATATTGTATTTAGGCGGTGATTGTTGGAAGAAGGTGATTTATCGACGAAAAGGGGGTTCTTTTGTCCGACAGCTCATTTACTTGCATCATGGTCACACTGAAATCACAATGAAGAATCTCGTTTGAGTTACGCATTTTCATTCTCGTGCATACGAGAATGAATATGGGTACCTCCGACCAGATTTTTCATTGTGATTTCAGTGTGAGAAAGATGAAAGTAAATGAGCCCTCGGACAAAAGAGGAGCCATCATTCCACTGGAAATTGTGTCGCCCTTAATTAATGGTAATTATTAAGAAGTAGTAGTAATTATTTATCTTCTTTTTCAAATAGTGTTTTTATAATTTCAAATTATTCAAAAACAGTGATGATTTTTTATTTTGTAGAAAAATATAGAACAAGGAAGTCGACATCAGTCATTATTAGATGATCTCTCTTGGATAAATTAGCATAGAAATCCTAATGGTTCTGGTTTAAATCTTATATATATTGAGGGTGGTGAAGCTTTCTTAGCATTTGCATCATCAAAACTAGAATATGTTACATAACGAACAATTTAGTGTCCTTTTAAAAAATGTGCTCTGATTACATTTGACACATTTGACATGTTTGGGGACATCTCTTACGGTTTGTTTTTCAAAAAGATTATGTTTTTTGGTATCAACACGGTGAACATAGTTCCAGAAAAGGTACTAATAAATTGATTCCAGATCCATCACGGTTCAAAAATTTAGTACATGATGTTGCAGGTCTATCTGTTCAAAAAACTAAAACTCACGATGATATTGATTTAACTCCCGAGTTGGCATCATCCGAATTTTATGAGTTGTTGAGGTCTGATGAGGATGCATTATATCCTAGTTGCAAGATAAGAAAATTTTAAGTAGTTGCAAAATTTACGGCTATTAAATTAGATAATTCAATGTCAAACAACTATTTTGATCAGATATTTTATTTGGTTAAAACACTGTTACCTGAAATAAATATGTTTCCTGCATATTACTATGAGAGCAAAAGGTTGGTTCATAATCAAGACCTTAGTTATCGAAAGATTAATGCATGTGAAAATGATTTTATCTTATATTCTGGTGAAAATGAGTTGTTGGATAGTTTTCCCACATGTGAGTATCGAGGTACAAAGAAGCTTAACCAGGGAAGTCTGGATTGATTCTTGTAAAACAATTGATATATTTCCCCTTACACCTAGGCTGCAATGTTTATTTATGTCTCATAACACATCGTCAATGATTTCATGGACGAAACCAAATATATCAATCGGTAAATTCTTGAATCATCCATATGATGGTGATTCATGGAAACATTTTGATCGTCTACATCTGTCTTTTGCTTTAGAAGACCGAAATGTGTGATTAGGTCTTTCCCTTAACAGTTTTTATTTGTTTGGTTCTTATGGTAGTCAGTATTCATGTTGGCATGTCTTTATAACTCCGTACAATCTACCTCCATGGATGTTGATGAAGGATCCCTATATCATTTGGACCCTATTAATCCCAGGACATCCGAAAATGAATATTAATGTTTATTTGAAACCATTGATTGATTAGTTAAATGGATTGTGGAGTAATGGTGTTAGTACATTTGGTGTTGCTACGAAACAAAATTTCACATTAAAAGGTACATTGATGTGGACGATTAGTGACTTTCCAACATATGGAATGTTATCTAGATGCAATACACATGGTCTGAAATCATGTCCTTACTGTATGATAGAAAACAATTATTTGATGCTTGTCATTGGGAGAAAACATTTCTATTTTGATTGTCATTGCAGATTTCATCCAACTGATCATCATTTTCGAAGAAAAAAATATCATTACAGAAAAGACACAATTGAATGGAATGAAACTCGAAAAATGACCTCAAGTACAGAGTTAAAATCAGTTGTATTTTCATTACCTCCCATCAGATTTGGGCCAACAGTAATCCGACATAAAATTCATGGCTTTGGGAAAGAACATAATTGGATAAAACAAAGACTTTTTTGAGATCTATCATATTGGTCTGATTTGTTCGTCTGCCACATGATGGATTTCATGCATATTGAGAATAAATGTTTTGATAATTTATTTCATACAGTTTTGGATACACCATGTAAGACCTAGGATACTATAAAAGCAGGATTAGATCTTGCCCAAATTTGCAGGAGACCAGAACTTGAACTATTTGAAAATATCAGATCACATATGATAATGATGTCAAAATAAGATTATACACATTCCAAAGAGGGCTGCTTATTATTATTTTAGTGGATATCAGATTTGAGACTTCAGACGGCTATGCTTCCAATTTGGCCAGATGTGTAAAGAATGCTCATATTACCAGATTAAAAAGTCTTGATTGTCATGTTATAATGGAATGAATTATGCTGATTGGATTCATATGTTTTTTGAATTCTATGATTTGTGATTCGATAATAGACATATCATATTTTTTTGAGACAATTGTGCACTGACAATAGACAACGATGTGCTAAGAAAACTGGAAGAAGATGTTGCTGTAACTATATGTAAACTGGAATGAATCTTTCCGCCTACTTTCATTGACTTAATGGAACATCTGACATTACATTTTACACATGAAGATAAATGTGGAGGTACAGTACAACTTTGATGGATGTACCCATTAGAGAGATGTATGGAGAAATTGATGAAAAAATTACGTAACAAAGAATCTGTTGAAGGCTTAATTGATGAAGCTTATTTGCAAGAGGAAATTACTTTTTTATGCTCTCACTATTTTGAATCTGAATATCCCTCAAAACAAAACAACATGGGATGGAACAAGGGAAATTATAATGAACAAATGGACAATCAATTATCATGTTTTAATCATCCACATCTTGGCTTCAGTGGAGTTCAAGAATGATGGCTTTCAGACAATGAACATCATAGAGCTCATACATATGTTCTTCTCAACTATGAATAAATGATTTCATTTTTATTTTGAGTGCTTCTATCACTTATTATATAATTTCTGTTATAGTATGTAAACTTATTTTATTTGCAGGTTATATGATAATCATATCAACAAACAACTTCCACAAATTACAGTAGCTCCTCTTCAAGAACGCGGACAAAAAAAATTCTCTATGGTTTCAAAAACTAGTAACATAAATTATTGATGGTTTAATATCAATTCAGTTTACTATTTATTATATTGATAATTTATTTACAAATTTTTAGGTGTCTCACTATGCTGATAAAATTGAGAAGAGACTATGTATATTGAGCAACCCAATATTCAAAATGGTTTAATCATATAATTCACATGTGGTGAATGGTTATGGATTTCATACACATGCATATCGAGAATCAAAGAAAACAATGAATAGTGAAGTTTGTTTGAGAGGATCGCATCATAGAGAAGCTAAAGTTGACTTTTACGGAATTCTGGATGAAATTATTGATCTATGTTATCTTGGGTAGAATTACATAACAATGTTTAAATGTTGGTGGTTAGATAATGAGATAGGCTTTCATGTTCATCTGACTCATGTAATCATCGATATTGAATATAAAAGTCTTCTTGCAGTAAATAAACCATTTTTACTAGCTCAACAGGAACATGAAATTTATTACGCAAAGTAATGTGCTACTTCAAGAGACATGAGTGATTGGTGGAGCATAATAAGAATGAAATATCAGGAAAATCAATTTACTCAAACTGAATGTGGTTTCACTGAAGTGTAAGGAATTGAATTTTTTAAGAGACTAATCAAAATACATCTTTTTTCACAACGAAACGTGAATATAGATGATGACACCACACAATTATGGGTTGATGATGATGAAGATGTTAATGATGATACAAATTAATTTGAAATGAAAAGGGATGATGAAAGTGAAACTCATATGGATATTGATGATGCCGAGGAGAAATATGAAGACATTGACATCGTCAGATATAAAGATGATGATGAAGGTGAACAATGACACAGTTAAATACTGGTTATGATCATAAGTAATATATATCTATGTATAATAGTTATTTTCAACTATCTGCAAACAACAATGATTTTGGGTTTCAGATGGACTCTAATATACTTCATGAGTTAGAGGAGGCTGAGATACCTTTGGATGAATGGGATATGGGATCATCTGACCCTCATCCTACTAGTGGTTCAGAAGGTATGCAGAGGGGACACTATCATGGACAACTGATAATTTCTGACCCTATCCCCGAGTGACGTCCACGTCATGGATTCGATCCACGCACACAGAGGTATGGAAACCTATATATTTTAGTTAGCTTTATTTAATTTAATTATATATATAATAATGGTTTGATTATTTTTTTTCAATGTTTTTTGCATGTAGTTGTCGAACAGGGGATCCATATCTTGCGCAATTATTTTTCTCAGCCCTGGACCACATGGGAAGAGATCCTGGTTGATGTGCAGCTCGACATGTAAAATCATTGGCTGGTACATAAATAAATATTATTTATTTTGAAATTAATTTTATTAATAACTTGATATTATAAATTATTTTCAGTTTTTATGGTATCCCATCGATGATAGCGTGTGTGACGATATCAATACAACACGGGAGGTGGCTATGCGTGAGCGTTTGCATCAGGTTTTGCACAATTTGAGAATGAAACCCATTAAGAAAGTAGGAGTGATAGTATTAGGTGAGTCATGTAGAGACCACTGACTAGAGTACATTTCATCTCAGGTTTGGGAAGGATTATGTTCACCCTGTTTGGGTGGTGGATTTCAGAGGAGGTCTTCATTGGGTGGTAAAAACCGAGGAAGACTTAAGGTTACACATCGAGCTGGTAGCCATACATTCAGTATAGATAGAGAGCATCTAAAAAGAATTTTTTTTAAATATTTTATATAACATCAAATATAAACAAATTATTTTATATTCATATAGGAAGTTGTGCATCCCGATATTACAACATACAACATTTATCAGAGGATGTACAATGATCCATCCACCGAAGAGATTAGAGGTGATCGCCAGTGTTAGATTGTGGTTAGTATTATTTTTTTCAGTTTGACAATTAACTGCATATAATAATTTCGCAATTTTAATTTCAAATTAAAATTGAAGGAGTCATATGAGGTTGCGACCACTCAGACACAGGCTGAAGGTCATGAAGAGGGGACTGATCAGACCAGTGCCCACCATTTCGACGAGGTAGCATGGATACAGGAGACTCAGTATGTCTTTGAGAAGGGCCGAGTTGTTTGAATGTGCTCTCATATGACTCTTGGTACATAATATGGTACTACTGTGTTGTCGATGTCTAGTTCGAGAAGAAATCGTGGAGAGGCATCATCATCTGCCTCATAGAATCCAGAGCAGTTCTGTTCTCAGAATGACCTTATAGGGATTTTGAAAAAGCAACAAGAAGCGTTGTGTTAGTAGCAGTGGCAGAAGCAGCAACATGAGGAGGAGATGCATCGATGGCAGCAGAAACATCACGAGGAGATTGGGCACATGCACCGTCTAACTCATAGTTTAGGGACGACGTTTCCTCCACAATCTCCTTCAGCTCCTCCACCTCCTCCAGAAGACGACCCCCTCAATGATTGTTTTTAAGTTGAAAACATTTGAATTTAACATTTGTTGTAATATGAACTATTTAAATTTTTTTCTTTTTATATCGGTGCGACTATTACATAATTTAATTTTTAATATTTTATGATTTTTTATTTATAATGAGAATTTTTTAAAAAAAAATTATTATTTTAATTATATTAATATTATTGTTTCATTAATCATAATTTTATTAAATATATTTTTTTTATTATTATATTTTTTAATTTTTGTTTATTTTAATAATAATAATAATACTAATTTTTTATAATTTTTTTATATTTTTTGTGGATATTCATAATTTTAATATTTTTTTATTATATTCATAATATTAAAATTATTTTTTCAATAATCATAATTTTATTAATTTTTTTAAAAAATTACTTATTATTTTCAACGGGATATGTTGCAACAGGTTCCCATCATAAATAACATAAATATTTTTTAAAAAATTATTTGCAATGGGATTATGAGCCCATCGGAAAAAGTATTTGCGAAAGGCCCGTCGCAAATAGACTAAATAAATATTTTTATAAAAGTATTTGCGAATGGATTACAGGCCCGTCGCAAATAATTTTTTGCGACAGGCCTATCACAAAAAATTATATATATATATATATAGTATAAAAATCAGAGATTTATTTGCGACAGTGAAGTTTCTCGTTGCAAAAAATATTATTTGTGATGGCCCCATGAGAAATTATATTTTTCACGATGGCATTTTCTGGAACGGTCTATTTGCATTGGGACCCCATCAATAAAGCTTATTTCTAATGGTATCCTGTCACAAATAACCCATCTCGAATACATCGAATTCTAGTAGTGTGATATCACCTTTTTAAAAATGATCTCTCATGAAGTGATGTCTTGCATAAATATGATTTGTTCTAGCATGAGAAACTAGATTATTTGTGATGTTAATAGCACTTCTGTTGTCATAGGTTATAGAGACATGTTTAAATTGACATCCATAGTCTAGTAAAGTATGTTTCATCCACAGAGTTTGAGCATAACAACTACTAGCAGCTATATTTAGCCTCTGCAGTAGATAATGAAACAGAATTATATTTCTTACTACACCATTATACTAGCGACATGCCTAAAATGTGACATATTCTAGAGGTTCTCTTTCTATCTAACTTGTAACTAGAAAATTCAGTATCCAAATAACTTATTAAATCAAATGACTATCCTCTTGGATAAAATATTCTTAAATTAATAGCATACATGAGATATTTAAAAACCCTTTTAAAAATATTTAAGTGAGACTCTTTGGGATTGGCTTGAAATTGAGCACACATGAATACACTAAACATAATATAAGTTCTTCTAGCTGTAAGTTATAGGAAACTCTCTATCATGCCTCTGCAGTTGGTATAATCCACTGGTTCACCAGTTTCATCGGCATCCAACTTACAAGTGGTATTTATAGGTGTATCACTGCATTTACTACTATCCAAAAAAAATGTTTTAAATGAACTTTAGAATATTTATTTTTATTTAAAATAATACCATATTTGTTTTGAAAATTTTTAAATCCATGGAAAACTTTTAATTACCTCATTAAACTCATTTCAAGTTCATCTTTCATCATTGTTGACAAATTAGTACATAAAGAATAATTAGAAGATCCAAAAATTATGTCATCTACATAAATTTGTACTATTAAAACATATTTGGAAATCTTTTTAATAAATGGAGTAGGATCTAACATCCCTTTTGTACAACCTTTTAAAATAAGAAAAGAACTATGTCTTCCATACCATGCTCATGGAGCTTGCTTTAGACTATATAAGGCTTTAGACATTTTATAAAAATTGGAAAATGGGGATTTGTAAATCTAGGGGGATGTTCAACAAATACATCTTCAGTTATATATCCATTTAGTAATGCAATTTTGAAATCCATTTGATAATGTTTGAAATTCAGATGATCCTACAAAAGCAAGTAGTATTATAATGGCTTCTAGTTTTTCTATGTGAGCAAAGGATTACATGTAGTCTATTCCTTCTTCTTAACTATACCCTTGTGAAACTAGTCTAGCCTTATTTCTATCTATATTTCCAGACTCATCAACTTTGTTCCTAAAAACCCTTTTATTGCCTATTGTCAAAGTTTCCATAGGCCATTCAACTAGTTCCCAGACTTTGTTTCTTTCAAATTGATTTAATTCTTCTTGCATAGGCATCACCCAATATTCCTCATTGATAGAATCATTAATATTTTGGGTTCAAGATGTGAAAGAAAAGATTGATGTTCCACATGGTATCTCAGAGATGTTCTAGTTTGTGATCCTCGATTTAAATCACCTACTAAAGCATCTAAGGGATGATTCTTGAGAGTTCTAATACCTCTAGAATGAGTTGAACTAGACTCCCCGTGATTATTTATTGGTGTAGACGCAAAAGGTGCAGATTCTGGAATATTCCTAGAACTAGTTACTTTTACAAGGGACTCACTATCATTATCATTACGGTCTAGAATTGGCATATCGTCCTCACAATATTCAATATAGGTTTTGGGTTCATGTGGATCAGTCTCATCAAATTTGACATGAACTGAATCTTACACGCATTTGGTTTTCTTATTGAATACTCTTTAGGCTTTATTCGAGATTAAGTAACCTAGGAAAATTCTTCATCACCTTTGGAAGCTAATTTGTCAATATTTTCCATAGTGTTAAGGATAACAACATTGCATCCAAAAACACTAAATTAGTTAACCATAAGCTTCTTATTGTTCGAAAGTTCATAAGGGGTTTTTTTAACAACAAGTCCAATTTAGACTCTATTTATGGTATAAAAAGTTGTATTTATATCTTTATCTAAAAAGTAAAAAAGTAGTTTATACTCACTAAGAATAGTTCAGGAAATTTCTTGGAGGGTACTATTTTTTCATTCAACGACTCCATTTTGTTGAGGTGTTCTAAGAGTAGAGAAATTGTTACTATATCCATTGTGTGAGCAAAAATATTCAAAATTTTGATTTTCAAACTCACAGCCATGATCTCTTTTTAAGGTCTTAATTCTACTTCCAGTATGATTTTCTTCTGACATGGAGTATTTCATAAAATATGAACAAGATTTACTTTTGTGAGCAAAAAATTATACACATACGTTCCTAGAAAAACCATCTACCTGAACAAAAGCATAATTATTCCCATTTAAACACGAAACTCTTGATGGTATAAAAAAATCCATGTGAACCAACTCAAGTGGTTGAGAAGTAGAACCCTCTTTCTTTGGATTGAATGAAACATTGTGTTATTTTCCCTTTTGATAAGGATTACACACTTTGTTAAGAGGGAATTCAAATTTAGGTTAGTATCTAACTAAGCCTTTCCTAGTCAGTTTGCTAAGTGAGTGCGCATTGCAGTGTCCTAGTACTCCATGCCACAACCAGGATTTCTTATGAATCACATTTAAACCAGAAATATTTTTCTTAGCTAAAGAATCTAAATCAACACCATATACATTCTCATTTCTAAGGGCAGAAAATATTAAATTATTTTTAGAGTTAAAAACATTACATTTATCATTTTCAAACATGACATTAAAACCATCATCACACAAATGATAAATACTTAGAAGATTTTATTTTAACCCATAAAAAAGTACTTTTGAAATTAATACAATTTTAGGGATACCAATCTGGCCTAGGTAGACAATTTTCCCTTTAGCATTATCACGAAAAGTTACATGTCCGCCATCAACATTGATTAGGATCCTAAAGCATGAGTAGTCTCCTGTAATATGTCTTGAACATACACTATCCATGTACCATAGAGCTTTACAAAAACTCTTTAGGCAACATCCCTGAAAAATAGATTAAGCATGTGGTAACTTTGGTACCCATATTTTCTCGGGTCCAGAGAGTGTAGCAAGTAAATCTTTCAGAACCCATATTTTCTTCACATATTTTATATAATCAGTAGATATATTCTGATACATAAATACATTTTTTGGTCCTTTGGAGAATTGTTTTTCAAGAAATTATTTAGAAGATGAACTGACAGTGAACTGTCCAGATTGTGGAACAAATTTAGTTTTAATAAATATTCTTTGTCCTGGTTGATATCGTAGACCAGTAGTATATTTTAGGGAAATCTATTGTCCTAGAAACATAGTCGAGGTATCTCAATCAAGAATAAATTTCTCAAGATCTCTCTTTCATTCATCATAGGATAAATTTAGTTAAGTATTTTCTTTTAATAGCTTGTAAAAATTTTCTTTTTCAATATCTAGATAAGATTTAAAATTAGCATTTAGAGTATGTTGTCTTTTAAATAATTTATATAAATCCTTGAGATCATTAAAGTTATCCTCAATCATTCTACAATATTTAAATAGTTCATCATAGTCATATTTTCATCATTGTTGGAGTCACCTTTATTCCCAGAATAATAATCATTAGGCATCGGGGAAGTAAGTGTTACCTCAGATGTTTTTGTCACAAAACATTAGTTGGAATGATTATTCTGTTCACTATCAGATGCATCAGACCCACTAGAGCTGTCTTCTGAAGCACTCTATGTAGCTTTCATAGCCTTTTAATAACCCTATCCCTTATCTTAATATTCTTCTTAAATTTCAGCTTGGGGAAATCTTCCTTCACATGACCTTTTCGTTTGCACTCATACCATATTATTTCATTTGAATTGACTTTACATTTTCTGTCTTTCGCCCATTGTCCATTACTATCATACATTACCTTGTAGTTTTAATTCCAAAATAATTTGTTCTTTCGGTAGATTTTTTTTGAATATTCTGGCTTGATGAGACATCTCCTCATCACTATCTGAGTCTTCACTTGTGGAAGTATCTATAGGAGCTTGAAATTTTTCTTTATACTTGTTCTTTGTGGTAGTAGTCTTGAATGCTACAAATTTTTTATTTGTTTAATAATCTACTTCATGATTCACTGTAAGTTATTTTTCTTACATCATAAGCTCTCCAATTAGTTCCTTCACTGGAAGTTTGCATATGTCACAAGATTCTCAGATAGAAACAGAAGTCCCCCTCCATCCGTCTGGTAGGCATCGAAGCAATCTCATAATCTGATCTTTACTGTCCACTGGTTTCCCAAGAAGACTCATAGTGTTTACTATCTCATTGAACCTGAGATACATGTAATAAATGAGTTCATTATTCTTAATTTTAAAATTATCATATTTAATAGTATATGTATATAATCTCATTTCATTAACATTAGTTGTTCCTTAATGAGAAATAGCTAATGTACCCCAAATTTCATATCATGTTTTACAAGTAGATATTTTATTGAATTCTTCATCACCTAGAGAAAAGTACAGAGCATTAATTTCATTAATTTTATTATTATATGTAGCTTTTAGTCAACTGAGACCATGTGTCCCTAGCAGTAGCGGGTAATGTATGTTGTTCCTCAATTGTGTCCCAGATTTTAGGTCCCATGATTTCTAGATACATTTTAATTTTTAATTTCTACTGAGAAAAGTTATTTCAATTAAATAAAGGTGTCATGTTAGTAGCAGCACCATCAAATCTATTTTCCATTGTTACTTTGAATTTTATAGAACTGAAAATTTAGATACGATAGCAATTTTAAGATCATTAAGATACAAATAAACTCACTGTTAAAAAGAATATACACACTAGATAAAACAGTCCTTTGATACTAAATGTTGGTGGGAGTGGATACTCAAGAGAGGGGTGAATTGAGTTCTAATTAAAATTTCTGTTAAAACATTTATGATAAAAATCCACTAATTAAACACATCCTAGTAAATTAATTCAATAGTGATATAAATGTTTTATTGGTAAATAAGTTTCTAAAAGGGTGATTAGTCCTCACTTGAAATAGTTAGCAACACTTTTAAAATTATTGAATCAAGTTTACTAAATCAAAAAAATACACACACTAACCAAAACTAACTATCAAAGTGAATGCAAAATAGTTTTATGGTTTTTCAAAATATATGAAGTGGATAAAATAAAACTAAGTATATGAGGATTTTCACAACAATGTAAAAATGATTTTAAGCCTCATGCCGATACCCAATCCTCTACACATGGTGATCACATACCACCAAGCAGTTTATATTAAAACATGATACACAACCTGTATTGGGTTTTAAAACAGTTTTCACAAACTGTCTAGGTTATAAAACCTCTGCCACAATTTTACATGGGAAAAACAATCAACCAAGACACACAAGTCTCCTTCCACAGATATGCGTGGGAAACAATGTGGGAGAGTTTTGAGTGGATATTTTCAGTATCCCCTAGTTAAAGCATAGGAAACAGTGTGTGATACAGACAGACACACACACGTCTCAGAGATGTAAAAATAAAGAGCACAATGGAGCTAGAACAATAAGCTTTAGTTTAGAGAACTCTATGTGATTGGAAGTTCAGATCTTGACTCCTCAGAGTGAAGAATTTGATGTTAGACTATTTCTCTGAAAGTTGACTTCTAAACAGAGTGTCGCAACTTCCAGGTGCTAGATTTCAGATAATGATATGTTCAACTTCTTATTACAGTGATTTTTATGAGGTGAAATTGGAAAACATTGAATATGTTCTTCAAAAGGATCTTCTTGAATCTTTTGGATTTTCAGTATGTGCACTAGAGTGTTTCTTCTTCTCTTTCTTTACTAGTTTCTTTTTTATGTATTCGACATGTAATATTTACTCTATATCTATTATTTTTCTTATTTCCTCTATATATATCCTTTTTTCTTTAGTAGTTTACTTTTGTGTTTGAGGCCCGACAATAGTAATGAGTAAATCATGTGCATTCTTTCTCGTACCTTGTATTGTCCACGATGTTGTATCATGAAACATTTACAATCAGCATTAATTAATTTCAGAGAATTTATTTTATTAAATATGACGGTTAGATAAATATCAAGAATTTGACCAAGTATGCATTGATAGATTAGTAATGGTATCCTTTATATTGATAGGCTTTAACAGTATGTTGACATCGGAAATCTCCAACTGTAACCTTCTACAATGGTAACTTTGTATCCATAGCCTTGTAATGGTAACCTTGTAACTATGACCATGTAGTTGTGACCTTGTAGTGATGAAATTTTAGCTTTGACCTTGTAGCGGTGACTTTGTAAGAGTGACCTTGTAGCTGTAACCTTGTAACGGTGACCTTGTAGCTGTAACCTTATAGTCGTAAACTTTTAACGGTGACCGGGTAACGGTGACCTTGTAGCGGTAACCTTGTAACGGTGACCCTGTAATGGTGACCTTAGTTGTATCGTTGTAGCGGTAACCATTGTACATAAATTAATTTTGTACTATAATCTTAGCCAATCAAGAAGTGAGATTGAGAGTATATGAATATTACTCTATATTAATAGGAAACATTAATGAAACATAATTGGAATAGAATGAAGACATGGTTCTCACTTAAATGAAAACATGATTTTGGATTATAAAACTATGAATTTAGATTATCAATATAGGTGAGTAAAACAATTATAAATCTAGTATAATATCATTTATAATTTTATTAACTCTATAATTTATATGTCCCATGTATGGAATGAACAAGTCATATAACTATGAAGGGGTAGTAGTATGAACTTCCTCAAAAGAAATTATTGTATTTACCCATTGTATAAACCATAAATGTAAGATATAAATGAAAAATAAAAAAGTATAAAGACAATATAAATTTAATATATATCACATATAAATACTGTTCTATCTTAATTTACACTATAAGAGTTGGTAGGGTAATGTTGAACAATCCTCATTTCGTGAGGCAGTAGTTCACCGTCCACAAAAAAAATATCTTTATATCCATTAAATAGAAGTGTGTGGAAGTGTATTTATTGTCCATATCATTACAAGAACCTATTAAATTTACTATACTGGTGTTTTTATGTAAACAAGAATAATATGTGCATAGAGAGTGGATAAGTAATACAAATGAAGAGAACATGATGGAAGGAATTACCTTTAAATCGGGTAACTCCATTAGGTATAAACCAAAAGACTTTATTGAAGTTCCATCAGCCTAACTTAAGGCTTCTAAGAGTAATATAAGAATGTTGGGAGATTATTGGAGCAGATATGGATGATCCAAAGGACTTTTGGGGTGTGTGTAATCTGTTAGAGTTGATGGCCTTTTATAAGGGGGAGCAGGGATCTTTAGGAAAGTTTGAAAGTATTATTTTATTATAAACTCATTTTGGATTTGAAAAAGTTCCAAAATTTATTAAATTCAATGATAAGATGAATCTATTTAGAAATAAAATCATCCAATAATAATTTGATAGGTTTTGTATATTTTTATAATGTTTATAATCTCATTTATTTAAATTATTCATTAATAAGGTAATCAATTAATCATCATTGCGTTATTAATAATTTTATTTATTTAATGTCTAGAAATTATAAATAAAACTCCATTATGTAGGAAATCATTTTATCATTCAATTTTTTATTTATAGATGAAAATATAACTTATATAACCCATTATGAAAATTATTTTACTAAGAGATATATGTTTATGTTACATTTACCTTAACATTAAATTAATTTTTATAAAGTGTAATTTTCACTTACAAGTGGCTACATGGGGTCCCAAAATAGACCCATGGATGCCCATGGTCGGATTTGTATCATCAAATATGATTAGGACTCTGTTAGGTAATTAAATCATATTAAAATATTAATTTTTACCCTTATTTAGTAGATATACATTTTAACCATGGTAAATAAAATATTAACTCACGTTACAATTCATAGGGTCAAAAAATAAAAGTTACCTATTAACAAAATTTGGACCTCCTAATTCCAGATATGGAATCAATTTTTCTAAATTCAAAACACATAAGTTGAAAATATTAATTTAATATTAATTCCTATTCTGAAAAAAGCGTGTTTTTAAGAAATATTAACATTCAAAATATTGACACTTATTTATGTCCAATTTCAATGTGAAATTAATTTCAATGGCCAAAATTGGATTAAATGGAAAAAATATAATCTAATTAAACATTATGAAATTTTGAAAGATAATCAAACCATGTAAATAAATTTGATTAAAAGGTTGTTTGGAAATAAAATGCAGTATTTTTTCACTATTTATAATAAGAAGGCCAAAATTTCATCCAAAGTAAATATTGATGTCCCAATTCTAAAGAAGAATTTTATTTTTTCAAAAATAACAAATAATAGTGACTAATACTATATTTAAAATGTATTCACCATTAAAAGTTTGTAAATCGACCTTTTAAATAATATTTGAGTATTCATGCTTAAAATTGGATTCATTCTTATTTTATGACTCGAAATTTATTGGATAATGGTAAAAACATATAACATACATTAGTAATCATATTTTTTATGTTATTTTAATTCCCTCTTATAAAATGGCTATTAATTAACTACTATTATAATAATAATATTATATTATCATTTTTTAGTATAACTCAATCTTGTGTGCAACACAAATTTTCAATGAAACTCGTTGTTGCATATCAGGTATGATAAAGAACACATCATCCCCTTTAAATAATAATTAATATTTAATTCACAAATATTAATAAATATTAAAATATCACATCCTTTATTTAGCTGGGATGTTACTTTAATGATATATAATTCTTAATTTAACAATATGATTTATTGGATCTTACAATTCAAAATATAACTATAGTAGTAAGATATTTTTGTCCCAAATTGCATTATTTGAGAAATATATAATATTAATAACTTATCTTCAATTATGTGGTGTATATACATCCCCTTTAACATGTAATATAGTGAATTTATTTATTCTTATGATATTTTTAGTTTCATTTAATGTTATATTTTCATGGGGATTATTATTCAATGTTAGCAAAATAAAAATTGTTTTATGGTATAATCTCATAATTTATTAGGATTATTTATAATTATATTTTTAGTGTAGAAATATTATAATAAATCATTTTAAAAAACATGAATTTTCTACTCATATGGTTTTATCTTGATAATTAATATTTTCACAAAATTTTACACTCTATATAAAATAAGCATTCGAAGAGAATGTTTTTAATGAAACCTGAATTTATTTCTCTCATTGGATGAAAACCCTTTTAAATTATATCTATATTTTCAGAAATTATTTTTATAAAATAGGTTTAATATTAAATAAAATATTTATAAAAATAAATTTTTAATAATTATTGAACATCATAATGTGTTTTAGAAGTAATTGTTATATCATTATAAAAGAACAATGCACAATTATCATTAATAGAAAATTTAAAAGGAATCATGGTTTTAATGTGTATGTATTGAATAGTTTTTTCTGCCAATATTATCAAATCAATGTATTATAGAATCCATTATAATTTTAAATTATTTTTTTCAAAGAAATGTATTTCCAAAAGTGTTTTTTTTATTTTTACTTTTAAAAAATTAGTTTTAGAATGGAAATGATATTTTCTATAAGTAATGATCTGATTTATATTTAATGATTCCATTATATATTATTATGGTAATTTATAATTAAATGTATATTGAATTTTTTTATGTTTTATTAAGTGTTTTTCAAAATGTAAATACTATTTTTCTCATAAAACAATCCATCAGATCATTCAATATCATTTTCTATCTAAAATGAAATCATTTGAAGTAACTTATACATTATTAGGGATATGGTCCAAGGATAACATTATAATAACTTATCAATATTGTTTATTTTTATGATAATAATAATTTTATTAAACCTTCTCCTCTTCCATGAGTTATACCACAACAAATTGCTTATTAAACCTAATTTTTTACCCTGGTTTATTATTTATTGAAATAATGAAATGATTGTGAATCCCATATATTTCTCCCAAGTTATATTATGATGAAACACTTATGAATCTGATTTAGTTTCACGGTTTTTGATATGATGAATGTTTTATGTTTTTGTGGATCATATTAGTATGATTTTCATCATTTAATAGTTGTTACATTTAAAACAAGGATGATGGTTCTATAATAATGGTGTTTGGTGGTTATGTTATATCTGGGATAGTGGTTATGATATAGTCAAGAATATTGGGACATAAATTCACATCTTATTTTGTGTATGATAAAAATCTATTCCATATGCTTATTTTTTGTTCTCATTGTTCATGTTATTTAATTCCATTATGATTCATGTATTCTGAAATAACCATATTTATACCATGACTTGGGACTATAATCCGTGATATATATGGTGTGACTTTGAAATATAATTCTAATGTTACCATACCCTTATTCTAATGATATGTTGACATCTCCCATGATTTCCCTTACTGAGAATTTAATATAATCCTATCTTATGATTTTTTTTCCATGGTAATAACGAAAGATATTATGTATGACATTTCCATGAAGAGTGATGGATTAGAGTAACATAGTTTGAGATAATGTAACTCAATTATAAAGAAGTTATTTTTATGTCAGTGTATATTAAGTCACAATTCATAATTGATTCTGCAATGGAATGTTATGTTATGTAATGAATAATAATATTTTATGATATAATATTTATTTCTAATAAGTTGGGATTATTAATGTTGGTATAATTGTAAGGATTAGTTATCCTTTTGAAGCCAGGGTAACACATAATTAGTGAGATCTATAGGGATATTTTTAAGGATACATATAAGGATACTTCTTTGTAATAGTATAAAGATGATTCAAAGTATTTTAAAATTTAATCATATTTTAGTAATGGGTTGATCATGTGGTTGTCAAAAAATTGAATCCATATATGAATAATATATACGGACAAGGGTCTGTTAAAAGTACCTATTGATATTAACTAAAAAAGGTACACATTTGTGATAAAATTGATCATCACAAGATGCAGGAAAATGAAACTTACTTCACACCTATTTTTATTCTCCTAGCGAATATGTTTTTTGAAATTCAAAAAATATTTAGAACCATCATGAAGGATTTAAATAATTCTCATGAATGAAATAAATCATTCCTAATATGTCTTATATTAAAAAGAATGTGTCTTGATATAGACATACTTATTGTATGTTTTCAGTATTATATGGTTACCCACTATAAGAATTGTTACTCACACTATGATTCTTTTTAGTTTTAGTCAATGGTGGGAACTAGAAGGAACTATATTAACATGGAATGTGATAGATAATGTGTTGATAAAAAACCAAATGGAATAATGACAGGAGTTAAAAATATTTTTATTTTTTATAATTAGTTATCATGATATATGATTAACTAAATTAATAATGAAAAATTCAAGGCCTCATAAATGAATATTGGGATAGTGTGCATTGATAGATTAGTTAGTGGAGGCCACAAAGAAATGAAGAATAAGTTTTTATTTGTTGAGAATTTTGTAAGAAGGACTCTGGGAAATATACCAAAGGAATGAGAAGATGTTTTATGCATGGAGAATATAGACATAGAGTTAGTGATTTTTTTTGGAAAAACTAAAATTTAAGTAAATGTAATAGATGATAATAATGATTTATCTATGGAATAATTAGTGGTAAATATATGAATTTTTAGGTAATTGGATTTAAATGAATCGATGTCTTAGTGGGAAGTTTTCTTAATATAATCATCAAGGTGGTTTGGATAATGGTTGTAATGATAATGATGATGAAATGAAAAATGAAATATGAAATAAAAATGGTATTAATGAATAAGATGATGAATCCTTGAAAATCGGTTATGAATAAAGATGAACGATTGAATTTTTTTCATATAGTAATCCTAGAATTCTGCTACATTAATCAACAAATATATAAGTATTGTTATGTATATACTTTTCCATATGAATTTGAAATAATATATTGAATGGTACTGATCACCAAGAAAACTTATTTTATAATAATATTATATTTTATAGAAACACATGATTTAGGATGATAACCAATATAAGTTATTAGTGTTATGAAAATGGTGTATAGTTTGGATAAATTGACAATTGATTTAGATTATGTAATCTAGATAGTATTGGTGACACTATAGATTAATAATTTTTTTGTCAATGTGTTATATGTTATCTATGATGGGGTTTAAAGCATTTATTGTTTTGTGTAATATATTAAATAATAATTTTTTGAAGGAATGAGGAAGCATCTTTTTTCAAATGATGTTTTATGTTAATTCTAGTTATTATCAAGAATTCTGAGAATATATGATCAAGGTAGTGACATATATGGTGTATGAACATTAAGTTATACATATTGATATTTAGAAGATTAATGTTAAGTTGTTTTTTCAAATTTTAGTGGCGTTATTTTTAAATTATTTAAATATAATTTTTTTATACATGGAGTATATTTACGCTTAGATATTCATGGAATAAATTATGTTAATAGTTTTTATGTTATTGGATATTCTATTATAAAAATTATATTTTTGAAAATAACTAGTGAAAAAAAGAATGGATTATCCACATTTTACGGATATTTTTATCCAATAGTGCTTAATGAAAAATATTCACCTTCATTTCATAAATTAATGGATTAAATAGATATTAAAAGAATCACAACCATTGGATGATATTTCTCTTATGAAACATAATTATATCATTTTTTTATATCTATAATAAAAACTCCCCAATATTAGGAAACAAATCATGAAATAATTTATTTTATATTAGAATTTCTATTTATGATATCAATGGCCTTTTCACACCTCTTTAATTTGTGATATTTTATTTATTTTCAAATGATCATTCAAGTTATTATTATATAATATATCTATCAGGCGTCATCATTAATTTGATTTTATTCTTTTCTTCCTTGTCCTAATATTCAATTCCCACAATTTTTTTTTTCAAAAAACATATTATGTGTTATTCTAGGTAAACATAAGATATACCTTCTCTCTTTTCCAGAGGTTGGTTTATTAACCATTTTACAATGTGGGTATTTAAGAAAAATATTTTAAAATGTGTAATTGTTTTTACAAAAAACATGTTCAAATTGTGAGGAAGACACTAATATTATAGTGGTTGAATATAACACCTAAGTATTTTGTGAAGTAAATTTTTTATATAAAATTTAACCTCAATAATTTATTTATTAACATGAAAAAATATTTTATATTATTTTAATTATAAAATGTTTTTATATTTCATTACACAAAACAATGACTGTTGCATGTATTATTCACATTATAACTTTTAATTGAAATGTGGCATAATATAAAAATATTTTTATTTAATAGTATAGTAATCAATTAGCCATTGGGATGATGTTTATTAATATGAATAAATAAATTTCTCAAATATATACTATACACATTTATATAAAATTATTTTTATGGTTAAAATTTAAAAATATATTAAAATCAAAATTCAATTGAATGATATAGAAATTCATTCGTGAAAAACTATATTTGTACACACACAAAATTCACCTCAATATATTAAAAAAATTACTTTTGGTTATTTATTATAAAGAAATTATAATACTATATATTCAATAGATTTTTTAATATTCATATTATGTATTTTCTAGCAAGAGAAAAAAAATTAAAGCAATATTATACTTGAAAAATATTTTTCCAATAAGCACTACAATCCCCATTGCTACACCTATTTTATAATTAATTTATTCTAATTTTAGAAATTTATTTATATAAATAATCATATTTTTAGAAATATATATTTCAAAATTAATAATGACTGAATTTTTATAATATTCTATAATGTTAAATTTTTTTTCGATAAATAGTTTATGAGATTGGTTTTTTATTAAGAATGGTCATTTCTAGTAAATCATTTAAACACAAAAAAAATTAATATAGTTTTAAAGGTAAAAATATATCAATTATATATATATATTTTCATCTAATTTAAGACAATTAAAGAAATTTAATTTTGAAATTTGGTATAATAACTTTTTTCTCTTTTGAAACATTTATCTTTGTCAAACAAAATTTTCATAATGTTAGTGGGATTAAATTTACATTAAAATTTTCAAATTATGTAAAAGTGATTTGAAAAAATGTATTTAATATTAATAATTATAAAAATATATATTTGATAATAAATTTAACCACTTTTTAATATATTAAATAGTTAAAACAGTAAAATTAATTATCATGGTTAATGTGAAAATGGGATTACCAGTGGGTTAATCTAAAATGATATGGGGTAAAATGACTGAGAAAAATTTACATCACTCATTCGATATCCATATATAGACTTTATCATAGTTTTGTATCATGATTGGACAATTTTTTATCCATTTGTAATGTGAAAAATGTGTGAACACTTTTTTATTTTAAAAAATTACTTGTGTACTACTCACCTTACTTATAGAAGGCTTCCCCCTATCCTCCCAACTTCACGGATAAAAAATATTTTTTTTATTAAAAATATTATAAAATTACTTTATTTATCCTATCCCATCATTTTAGATCCCTTATTTTGGTTATAAATATCTCTTATGAAGGTTTTATGTGTAATAATAATGAGGATCTCCGATGAAGAGGTCTAATTTTTAAGCAGGCTTTTTTATTTTATTTCTTCCTCCGACTCTTTTAATATTAACAATTATTATAAAAGAATAATAAATTGACGATATTATGATATTATATTATGCTAATGTAATAACCTAAATATTTATATTCTTAATTAAATGAGATTCACAATAATTATTTATTTGTACTGAAGATTACTAACACGTGAACCAAGGTTTTTCATTTTGCATCACCTACTCTCACGGATGTAGATAATGATGGATATAAATTTTATATATTGTATTTATGATATTAATTTAACTTTGTATTATAATTATAGGTTTTTTATGTTATCTCCAATGCATTGGAAAACAATAATCCTACTCTTGTGTATGGCAGACAACAACCTCGTGATCCAATGGGATGTGTTATTCCTTCAATTATTACTTGGATGGTAGTGATTATAGATTAAATAAATCTTGATGGAATTGGTAAAATATTTATACATTATAATTAGGATACCACATATACCTTCTGACTTTCCATTTCCTGAGAATATGATAAGGTCAGTCGTGTGTACGGTGGGCTACCTCCCTACGAAGTGATGGTATTTCTTCTTCGTGTACGCTTTACATGGAAGGTAATAAAGACAAATTTAAATAATAATATGATACATATATATATATATATGAAATAAAAATTATTCTGGAATAATATTTTATTATTTAACATTTTCATTCAATCCATCAAGAAAATGGTAACAACGTTCATGAGTTGGTATAGATTTCTATATCCAGGAATGATGTATTTAATTTTTTCACTCTAAACATTATAGAATAATAAAAATACATATATAATAAAAATATATATAATTTATATAATTATAAAAATTAAAAATATTATATTACCATGATCAATGTAGGATATACAAAAATAACATATCTATATATACCTAAAAAACAAAGAGGTAATTATCCAAACCATTTTTCTAACAAAGAATTATGAATAAATGACTAATAAAATGGTATAAGTAAATTCTATATTGTATATATATATGGTTCTATAAATTATGTAAATTTTTTATATTTGATGTTTCAATTGGTATGAATTAAGTCAAAAATTAATGTAAGGGATTTCTAATCACTCTTCCTTTTGTGAGGGACATAGAAAAATTCGCCACACATTTCTATTGTGTGGTGTATATACCACCCTGTTGAAAAATTATATCATGAATATATTTATTTTATTTATATTCAATGTTTAATTTTTAATTATCCTATATTGGGTCTTATGATTAAAAATATTACTAAAGTGGTAAGGGGTTTTGTCTCAAATTTCCATCATTCAGACATATGACAGGTTAGAAACCTATCATATTTTATAAGGTTTGTATAAAACCCATATTATATGAAATATATTGAATTTAATTCTTATCAAGGAATTGTATGTTTCATTCAATGTTATTATTTCTCATTTATTATGGTGTAATGTTTCTAAAGATCTAATGATCTTATGCTAAAATCTCATCCTTTACCAGGAATGTTTTTTTATACTTATAATTATGTTATTTCATGATCCATATCTAAATAAACTCATCACTATATTACCATATAGTTTTATCATGAGAAAACATGATTTTTGTAATTTATATCACCTTTTGTTACGAAGATTTAAAAGCACTGTTTTAATATAAAATCACTCTATTTCCCTCTTTAATCAAAATAATCTTTTTATTCTATATCTAAATCACTAGAAAAATAAAATATTTTTTGAAAATTATCAAAAGGATTTATTAAATAATTTTATCTTCCATTTTATTATTTTTTAAAATAATTTAAATTTAATATTCTTTTCAGTTTTTAAAAAAACCATGACCTATTTTTATTTTACAAAAAAATGTGAAAGGAATTTTTGTTTTAATGTGTGGAGAATAAACTGTATTTTCCACAGTTATGACAAAAGAAATAATTTAATTTACTCATTTTGAGGTTCATTTAGGGTTTTAAAATAAAATAATTTACAAGTAAATTAGGAATTAAATATTATAAAAGTGTTATTTTCAAAATTTAAAGTGTATTTTCCCTATGAAATGTTTAAAATGATATTCAAATCATCCAGTAAAATTTTCCGGGGTTATTTTTAAATAAAATAATTTTGAAAAAATTTTATTTTTAAAAAAGTGTTTGCTTCAGTTTTGAAATGATATTTTCTTCATGAATGTTTCCATGTAATATTTGAGTTTATTTTTTATCCATGATTCCATCTTTCATGTTACATATGAATTGCCTGGGATATGATCCATGTATACCATCATAATTATTTGTGTGGATGGATTATGTTTATTATAAAAATATGATTATTAAGTTTATTTTACTTATGTATTTTTTCAAATGATAAAATTATAATGATCTAGGATTATTATCAATGGGTTATGATTTGATGAGTGGATGAAATTGCTGAAAACCAATTTATTATTGATTATTGATGTTATTATGAAAATTTTATGAAATACCTTTTATTTTATGTAATCTTATATGATGAATATTTAAAAATCATGTGTTAAAGATATATGTTATTTCCATTATTTGGTGGTAGCTACATTATAACCATTTACTATGGTTATAATTTGTGAAAATTTTAACGACCCAAAGTTTCATTCGTGGAAATCCCACTTGATATAATTAAATGTCTCTTTATTTAAATTCTTTATATAAAATGTCAACTTATTTGGTTTTATGTTAACAATTTTGACCGTTTATAATATAGTCGTTGAACAGAGATCACATGATTAGTATAAATATAGGGTTTTAATAAATCCAATTTACTCAGTCAAAAGAAGCGATGGCCTTATCCCGTAGAATTACTCCATATGAAGCCCATTTGTTAGAGCATAGAAAATAGGCGGCTTCCATGGGTTTCAGTCTGGACAAAGCCCAAGCTGAGATTCATCATGTCAAGCTTGAGCGGGACCGTCTATGGTAAAATTGGAAGTTGATAGATATTACCACTCGAGCGATGTTATCCGAGCCACCCTATGAGTCTGTCACCATCGTACGCCTTACCCTTAGGTATTATGTGGCTATTTTAAGGGGTTATGTAACAAATACCTATTACTATGTTCATGTATATTATTTTTTGAATATTATAATGAATAGACCTTCTTGTCATCATTGACACTTTGTAAAAAGTTTTTTTTAAAGCACAAATAGAATTTTTTAGTTAATATTCAGATTAGAAATTTATTTTGATGAAGTGATGGATTTTTGAATTAAATAATATTTTAATAGAATATTATTATTATTAAATTAATTTTTATTAAATATAAATGATCTTATAATTTTATGAATGCAATTGTAATTTTTATTAAGGTTTGAAAGCCATTTTTTTCAAAACCCGTGAAGTTTCGATAAATTTCGGTTTTTATTTTAAAAGTGAAAATTAACATATTTAGAATATTATTTAGATAAAATAAATGTTATTTCTGGAATCAGGACGTCGAAATTATCCAACTATGAAATTTTCATAATTTTCTGAGACAGTCAAATTTTTGGGTAAAAATTAAATACCGTTTAAATATATAATGTGTTTTATGACATCATAATGACCCAATAGTGATGTAATTTAATACTATAAGATTTATGTTCGGCCAATATATGTTTTATCATTAAAATAATGTGTTTTGGGTTTGTTTGACTTATTTTACAAAGCATTAATGGACCCCTCAATACTTATTAAACATCTTGTCATTTTAAATTATTTTCCATGGGAGTGTGACTCACTTCCACATAAGCAACCCCATTATTTTAAGAAGTTCGGACTTTGGCCGTATATAATTTTGTTTTCCTATTCCCTTTTCCAAAAACCATGGGCAAAAACCAAAAACTGATTTGTGGTTAGGATTAGGTTAATGTAAGGGGTCCCAAACCTAAATAATAAATAATTCACTCACCTTTGATATATAAACCCAACCAAGCACCCACTTCCTCCTCACTCAAAGCCTTTGGAGTTCATCAAAACTCTACCCTAATCTATATAGAATCCTCCCAAGGTTACCCATGATCCCAAGAAGCCTCTCTCAAGACTCTCTCAAGACTTTGGAAGAACACTTCCAAGTAAGGGTTTTTCTTCCTTTCACTTTTTTGTCCTATTTTCATAATATTGTTATGACCTTTTAATTTCAATTATAAAATCTGAGGTATGGTTTCAAACCTCCCCCATATTTCCATCTTATTTTTTTAATGATGGGAGACCCCTTTCTCTCTCTTTAAATGCCTCCCATGTACACCTGTTACTATGCCAAAATTCCGAATGGAACATCTCTTTCCTCATTTATATTCAAGTAATACTTTTGTATCATAAATCTGAATTCCATTACAATTGTTGGGACATATATCTATATGACCCCCTTTCTGTACATTTCATGTAGATATTATGAGACACCCCTTTCTCTCTCATCAACCATTTATATGAATTCTTATATCATGCTGTTACGCTACCGAAATTGCACCACTTTTCTAAGCCACTGCCATTGTGTAGTGAATACCATGACCATTTCTCCATCAAGGGTAATCACCTTCATGCACATTTTCTTATTAATTATAAATTTTCATTCCAAATTACATTTTCATGGAATAAATGATTATGTTTTATGAATCCATGTTTTATGATCCATGTGGCACACTTATGCATGAAATGAAATGTTTAAGAAGGGTGCGCCCTTATAGCACTTCAATGCATTAGGTAAAGTATAGTATCATGATACATCTTGTGAAATGAGTTTTGAATCATGCTAATTCAAGTGCAACGAGGGTATACTCATGCTTCATGTGCAATGATAATTTACTCATGCTCTATGTGTAATGATCCTTGGATCATACTAATTCCATGTTAAGTTTTGTTGCCACATTTCCATGTTATGATTATCATTCTTTATCGTGCCTTTATGTTCATGTTTAGCTTGTGATCTATTTATATTCCTATTGTCTAACATGTTTTGTAATCCTCATTTATTCCATGTTTATTCCCTTACTAGGATTTATAGCTCACCATTTTCTTATGCATGTCCTCAGGTTATCCCATGCAATGCTAAGTACGAGGGAATATAGTGGTCATGTAAAGGATGTTTTCTATAAAGATGACAAATTTCATGTTTTAAGTTGTTATGTAATGATCCTAAGCCCCAAAGACACTATACCTCTCAATCTTCCATGTTGTATCAAGTTAATAGTTTATGTAATAACTCATGTTTAAGTTTGTAATAAAAGCAGGGTTGTCGTAGTTGGTATCATAGGATAGGTTTAGTTTTTTTTTGGGATTAGGATTAGAAAACCCTAGAAAAGCCTTAAATAAAAGACTGAGTACAATAAAAACGTCCCTATGTTTTGGTGAGTATTGAGTAAGTGGGTTACCAAGAAAATACATCCCTGTATGGATACGAGTAGGTAGAGGCGGCTCTAGCATAGATGTATCCTAGGGGTAAAACACGAAAACACCACTTTGAGCTGGACTCAAACTAGAACTGGTGCACGACAATGAGCCTTTCTGCACACTTGGTTACGACACTCCTGGGGGATATGCTTTGGTAAATTCACAAGCTTAGTATGAACCCTTATTAAGGGAATAATAAAAAACATAGGAATATATGTTAGAAAGTAGATCACGAAAATCCTAGATTGAAGCTTATAGATTCATAAGTTAATGAAATAAAATTTAATTTATATTTCATCAACTTTTGTCTTTGGATTACCCTTTATGTGTTACCCCTAAATTTTCTTTTATTCTAGCCAATGGCTGGTAATAAGAGGACTCAGGCTATCAACTGATGTGAAGATCAGTGTGATGACTCTACTAATGAGATTCCCAATCCAATGGGAGTGGGAATCGTGATCTTTGTCACACTTCTCTCTCAGCTAACTCAAGCTTTGAATAGAATCTCGGGTCAAGAGGAACGTTCAACCCCACCTAAGAAAGAACAAGTCACTATCGAAAGCTTCTTGAGACATAGGCCTCCTACTTTTAGTGGATCATCAGATCCCATGATTGCTGAACAATGAATCAACTCCATTGAAAAGATCTTCTCTATCATTCAATGTTATGAACAAGGGAAGGTTATCCTGGAGGCTTATCATCTGGAGGGTGAAGCTGATCAATGGTAATCATTGATAAAAAATACGAAGCCTGAGGAGGAGATCGAGGCATTGGAATGGAAGGATTTCAGGAAGATGTTTTTCGATAAATATTTCCCGCACACCCTCCGACTTAATATGGAAAGAGACTTCCTTTCCCTCAAGAAAAAAGAAGAATAATCTATTGAAGCATGCGAGGAAAACTTTAAAAGGCTTGCACAATACGCTTCTGTCTTTGTCGTTACCCCCGAATGTAAGGTTGACCGATTTTTTGGGTGGACTGAATCCTAGCCCGCGAAAAACAATAGCGATCCCTGACTTCGACAGCTATGAAGAAATTGTCTGATTTTCCCTCAAAGTCGAAATGGAGATCGGGGAACCACATGGGTATCATGGGGACAAGAAGCGTAAGTTGGATTTTAATGCCGGTGGTCCGATGGATAAATCCAATGGTTTTATGATGATCCAGCACCCCACCTACCAAAAGTGCGGAAAGAAGCACCCTGGAAATTGCCTCAAGGAGATGAGGAAATGCATTAGGTGTGGAAGATAAGGGAACATATCTATTAACTTTTGGTAAGAAAGACCCACGGCTGTGACATAGGAGAAGAACACTCTGTTCGAACCTCAACGAGTTGTTCATTGCTACAAATCCAAAGAAATGGGGCATTTTTCAAATCAGTGCCCTAATCCAAGGGTTTTCGGAGGCAACCAACAACCTCCAAGGCAGCAAGGAAGAGTTTTTTCCATCACTTCTGTCGAAGTGAACACCGACAATGAAGTGGTGACAGGTACTCTAGTTATTCATTCATAAATAGAGAACATACTTTTTTATTCAGGTTCTACGCATTCTTTTATATCTCGATTGTTTAGTAGAACAATTCCAGCACCACCACAAATCATGGAAGTGAAGATGTCAGTGAGTACAACAAATGGGGCAATCATTGCATCCCATAATGATAACTCCCTCCCCGTCAAAATCCGTGGATTGGATTTCCCAGAGAACATCGTCATACTCCTTCTATTGGAATTTGATGTGATTCTTGTGATGGACTGTATTCCCTTATATAGAGCCACATAAATTGTCGTGAAAGGGAAATCACACTCCATATGGAGAATTGACCCCCGATTCATTACAAGTGTAAGGGGGAAGTTGAATCTCCTTTAGCACCATCATCTCAAGCATGGATATTACTGACCTACGAGCATGCGTATCAGGATCATATGATTGAGTCCATGGAAGAAACCATCCTTGATGAAAAGCCTATTGTGAGGGAATTTGCGGAAGTGTTTCCCATGGATCTTCCTGGTCTTCCTCCTAGAAGAGATGTTGAATTCTCAATTGAACATATAGCATGGGCTTTACCAATATCCAAGACTCCATATAGAATGGCTATCATGGAGCTTCAAGAGATTACGAAACAACTACCAGATAATTTGGATAAAGGGTTTATACACCCATGTGCTTCACCATGGGGTGCACCAGTCCCCTTTGTCAATAAGAAGGATGGGTGAATGAGCCTTTGCATCGATTATCGTGAGATCAATAAAATCACGATAAAGAACAAGTATCATATCAAATTAATTGATGATTAGTTCGATCAGCTGCGTGGAGCACAATACTTTTCCATGGTGGACTTGCTGTCAGGATATTATTAAGTAAGGGTGAAGAAGGAAGATATCCCCATGACTACTTTTCGCACAAGATACGAGCACTATGAATTCATAGTAATTCCTTTCAGACTCACTAATGCCCCAGAAATCTTCATGGACTTGATGAATAGGGTCTTTAGATATTTCCTCTACAAATTTTTGGTAGTCTTTATAGATGATATTCTAATATACTCCAAAACCAAGGAGGATCATGAGGAGCATTTAAGAAATGTAGAAGAGACTGTGCGCAAGGATAAGCTCTATGCAAAGTACAACAAGTGTGAGTTCTAGTTGACGGTGGTCTCATTATTGGGCCATATCATCACAAGAAATGGGATATCTGTGGATCCATCCAAAACAGATGCAATTGAGGGATGGCTAAGGCCAACATCGATAATAGATATCCATAGCTTCTTGTGGTTTGCTGGATATTATCGACAATTTGTGAGAAATTTCTCATGATTTTCCAACCCGCTTACCAAGCTAACTCGAAAGGGAGTAATGATTTCTTGGAGTGATGAATGTGAAGAAAGCTACAAATAGTTGAAAAAGAGGATTATCACCGCACCTGTTCTCACTTTACCCACTAGTGGGGAACCTTTTGTTGTATTCAGTGATGCTTAGAAGAAGGTCTTAGGATGTGTGCTGATGTAGACTGATAAAGTGATATCCTATGCCTCAAGGAAGTTGAAAATCCATGGGCGAAACTATCCAACAAATGATCTGGAGTTGGTGGCCATGAACTTTTCCTTGAAAATCTAGTGGCATTATCTATATGGGGAGAAATGTGAGATTTATACTGACCAAAAGTGTCTTAAATATATATTCACAAAAAAAGATCTTAATATGCACCAGAGAAGATGTATAGAGCTCATCAAGGATTATGACTGTTCAATACACTACCACCCTGGTAAAGCGAACAAGGTGGAATATGCCCTAAGTAGAAAGGACCCAGTGATTCTATCAATGATGAGAATTGGGAAGGATCCAATCTTTTTAGATTTGATGAAGATAGAAATGGGAATCATAAAGAAGGGAAGATCATCAATCCTTTCATAAATTATTGCCCAACCATCTCTTTTGGAAAAGTTAAAGGATGCTTAAAAGGATGATGTGGGAATTCAGGAAAAAGTGAAAGCTATCTAAAAAAGGAAATCCTCGGAGTTTAATGTTAATGAAGAAGGAATTGTGTGATTTGGGAAAATACTATGTGTTCTATCATGTCCGGAGATGAAGAAGGAACTTTTAGATGATGCACATAGTTCGAATTTATCTATTCACCCAGGGAGCACAAAGATGTATCGAGATCTTCGAGAAAACATTTGGTGGGATAATATGAAGAAGGAGAACGTTGTATATACGTCAAAGTGCCTAGTGTGCCAGCAAGTGAAGACATAGAGGAAGAAGTCCAAGGGGATGATGCAACCATTGCCCATACCAGAATGGAAATGGGAGAACATCAGCATGGACATTGTCACTGGATTTCCGAGGACATCCAAAGGCAACAATGCAATCTGGGTTGTGGTGGATCATCTTACAAAGACTACACAATTCATTTCTATTCGGGAGTATTTTTCATTGGATCAACTGGCACAAATATATATCAGGGAAGTGGTAATGCTGCATGGAATACCAATATCTATTGTTTCTGAATGAGATCCATGATTCACCTCTATGTTTGGGAAGAGTCTTAAACATGCTCTTGATACTAAACTGAACTTCATTACGGCTTATCATCCTCAAACTGATGGAAAATCCGAGCGGACTATCCAAACACTTGAGGACATGTTGAGAGCCTAGTCAATGGAATTTAAAGGAGGATGTGATCAACATCATCCTCTGGTTGAGTTCTCTTATAATAATAGTTTCCACTCGAGCATCCAAATGGCACCATATAAAGCCATTTATGGGAAAAGGTGCAGAACACTGGCCTTTTGGGATGAGGTTGGTGAATGTAAGTTTCTTGGACAAAAAACGGTCGAGGAAATGGTGGAGAAGGTGAAAACCATTCAGCAGCATATCAAGGCATCCTATAGTTGACAGACGAGTTATGAAGATAATCATCAATGAGACCTTGAGTTTAAAGTTGGAGACATGGTTTTTCTATGCATATCTCCATGGAAGAAGGTCATGAGTTTAGGAAATAAAGATAAGTTAAGACCAAGGTACATCAGCCCCTTAGAGATTCTTGATTGTGTCAGGGTTGTGGCCTATCGACTAGAACTTCCACCTACCATGGTTAGAGTACATGATGTCTTTCATGTATCCCTTTTGAGGAAGTACATACCAGACCCTTCACATGTACTCTCTTCTGAGGTGGTACAGTTGGAGGATGGTATTTCTTATGAGGAGCAACCAATTAAGATCTTAGATCGTAGAGAAAAATTTCTACAAAATAAGACAATGCCCCTTGTCAAGGTGTTGTGGTGAAACCACAAGTTTGAATAAGCGACTTGGGAATCGGAGGAAAAGATGAAGATGAGTTACCCAAATTTGTTTTAGTGTCGGAAAAGAAAATTTCTAGGGGGAAATTTCTTAAGTGGGGAATATTGTAACGACCCAATGTTTCATTAATGGAAATCCCACTTGATCTAATTAAATGTCTCTTTATGTAAAATGTTTATATAAAATATCAACTTATTTTGTTTTATGTTAATAATTTTGACCATTTCTAATGTAGCTGTTTAACAATGATCACATGATTAGTATAATTATAAGGCTTTAACAAATCCAATTTACTCATACAAAAGAAGTGATGGACTCATCCAGTAGAATTTCCCCATACGAAGCCCATTTGTCAGATCTCAGACAAGAGGTGGCATCCTTGGGCTTCACTGTTGACCAATCCCAGACTGAGCTTCATCATGTCAAGCTCGAACGAGACCGTCTACGGGAAAAGTGGTAGTTGATAGAGATTACCACTCGAGCGATGTTATCCGAGCCACCCCAAGAGTCTGTCTCCATCGGACACCTTACCCGTAGGTCTTATGCGACTGTTTTAAGGGGTTATGTAACAAATCTCTAGTACTATGTTCATGTATTTAATTTTTTTATATAATAATGAATATACCTTCTTGTCATTATTGACACATTGTAAATAGTTTTTTTAAAGCACAAATACTATTTTTTAGTTAATATTCAGATAAAAAATCTATTTTGAGGAATTAATGTATTTTTGAATTAAATATTATTTTAATAAAATATTATCATTTTAAATTAATTTTTATTAAATATAAATGATCTTATGATTTTATGAATGCAATTTTACTTTTTATTAAGGTTTGAAATCCATATTTGTCAAAACCCGTGAATTTTTGATAAATGTCGATTTTTATTTTAGAAGTGAAAATTATCATAATTAGAAAATTATTTAGATAAAATAAATGTTATTTCGGGAATTAGGATGTCGAAATTATCCAACTGTGAATTTTTCATAATTTTCTAAGACAGTCAAATTTTTGGGTAAAAATTAAATACCGTTTTAATATATAATGTGTTTTATGACATCATAATGTCCCAATAGTGATATAATAAAATAATATAAGCTTTATGTTCGGCCAATATATGTTTTACCATTAACATAATGTGATTTTGGGTTTTTTTGACTTATTTACAAAGAATTAATGGACCCCTCAAGCCTTATTAAACATCTTGTCTTTTTAAATTATTTTCCTTGGGAGTGTGACTCACCTCCACATAATCAACCCCATTATTTTAAGATGCTAGGACTTTGGACATATAAAATATTGTTTTCCTCTTAAATTTTACAAAAAACATGGGCAAAAACAATGAGATTATTTGTGGTTTGGATTAGTTTAATGTAAGGAGTCCCAAACCAAAATAATAAAGAATTCACTCACCTTTCCTATATAAACCCACCCAAGATCCCACTTTTGCCTCACTAAAATACTTTGGAGTTCGTCCAACCTCTGCCCTACTCTCTCTAGAATCCTCCCAAGGTTCCCCAAGCTCCCAAATAGCTTCTCTCAAGCCTATCTCAAGCCTTTGGAAGCACACTTTCAAGTATAGGTTTTTCTTCATTTCACTTCATTATCCAATTTTATTAATATTGTTATGCCCTTTTAATTTCAATTATAAATGATGGGGTATGGTTTCTCACCTCCAGCATACTCCCCTCTTATTTTTTTAATGATGTGAGACCCCTTTCTCTCTAATTAAGTTCCTCTTATGTACACCCGTTACAATCCTGAAATTTCGAAAGGAACTTATCTCTCATCATTTACATTCAAACAATACTTTGTATCATGAATCTAAATTACATTACAATTGTTGGGTCATGTATCTATATGACCCCATTAATGTCCATTTCATGTAGATATTATTGGACACTCCTTTCTCTCTCATCAACCATTTTTATGAATTCTTATATCACGCCGTTACGCTGCCGAAATAGCACCAATTTTTTAAGCCAATGCCATTGTGTAGTGAATACCATGCCCATTTCTCCATCAAGGGTATTCACCTTCATGAAAATTTATTTATTAATTATAATTTTTAATTACAAATTTCTTTTTCGTGGAATAAATGATTATGTTTTATGAATCCAGGTTTTATGATCCATGTGGCACATTTATGCATGAAATGAAATGTTTAAGAAGGGTGTGCCCTTATAGCGCTCCAATGCATTGGGTATAGTATCATGATAAGTCATGTAAAATAAGTTTTGACTCATGCTAATTAATGTGTAATGATGGTTTACTCATGCTACATGTGCAATGAGAATTTACTCATGCTCCATGTGCAATGAGACTTGGCTCATGCTAATTCCATGGTAAGTGTTGTTGCCACATTTCCTTGTTATGGTTATCATTATTTATTGTACCTTTATTTTCATGTTTCTCTTGTGATATGTTGATATTATTATTTTCTAAGATGTATTTTAATCCTCATGTATTCCATGTTTATTCCCTTACCGGGCTTTATAACTCACCCTTTTCTTATTCATGTCCTCAGGTTATCCCATGCAATGATAAGTACGAGGGAATGTAGTGGTCATGTAAAGGATGTTTTCAATAAAGATGTCATATTTCATGTTTTAAGTTGTTATGTAATGATCCTAATCCCCAAAGACACTATACCTCTAGATATTCCATGTTTTATTAAGTGAATAGTTTATGTAATAAATCATGTCTAAGTTTGTAATAAAATAAGGGTTGTCATAAAAATAATGTGTCTAGATTACAACCAAAGATAGTGGTTGCATTATATCCAATACATATAGGACATATATCTCCATAAAATTCATGGGGAAAGGAATAATATCTCATTTCATAATGAGGAATTGAATGTTTATTGATCCTATTTGGTTAAGGGGATATATCCAATATGATAGTAATGAGAGTGAACCATGACTACATTGATGTTTGGGTAGAAAAATCATTCCACTATGATATTCTTGACAATAACCCTTGAACTAGTGATGAAAATATTCACGTTACTTATGAATAGAAAGTAAATCTATTCTTTATACAAATTATATGTTATCATTGTTAATGTTATGTGATTCAATTATGATTCACATGTTATAAAATTACAATATTTATTCCATGATTCATGTTTATGATCTATGATTTTTAGGGAATAGTTTTCATATTCAATTATAGTGTTTTGAAAACCTTATATTCATGATATTTTCATATCTCCCATTTTTACCGATTCTATGAATCTAATATCAACATTTCATTTGTATAATTTCCATGGGTAATGATTAAAGGTCTTATTTATTATATTTCTATGTAGGGTGGGAGTTGTGAAGAATATAGTGGGAGATGTCTTATCTCACTTGAGGATCCATTTTTTATGTGTCAATGTTTTCTAATGTACTAGACCTATATGATTATGGAATTTACTGTCATGTAATGTAATGAATATTCATTGTATAATATGTATTACTTATGTATGATAATTTTGGGACATTACCTAAAACATGGAATTGAAATAGGTTTCATAAAAATATCAACATTTCATCATAGAATAACTCATGGAAATGAAACAATATTCATAATCATTTAATACTTACATCATTTCATAACCCATGGAAAATAATTTTTTTTGAAAACATCTCATCATCATGTTCATAAAATATTCAGAAAAATAATATTGATTGTATACCTTGATCATACCCCAGTATTATATAATTAACATCAAAGATGTTATCATTGATGAAACATATATTAAATAATATATATAATATTTATTATTTCTATGACCCCTCCCTCTAAATTTTTCCCACATAAGATGGAAATGAAGAAAGATAGATAATGAACTCTAATTCCCACCACTAGTAGGCCCCAGGGTGGTTTCCAGCACCAAGGGTTTAATATATCATGAAATTAGTGGCATTAAACATTTTATAAGAAGAAAATATCTGGAGATTAGATTGATCATCCCTAAAAAAACTTCAATATATAAATATATAAGAACAAAAAATCTATCCCACATGAATTTATTCAAATAAAACTATTTTAAATACAATAATTCTATAAACTAAATACCAAAAGAATAATGCTAAGTAGTGACATAGTACATGTTCCAAAGTATGAGGTATTAATGCCATAAATGCACCCATAGTCCTCCTAGACACATAAAATTATTTTTATAATGTAGTGTGAGGATACAATAATACCTATTATGAAAACCAATTACTCTCATACACATGGGGAGAAGCAAATTAATTCCCCTTCAAGAAAACAAAAAAAAACCAACAGCACCAAATAAGGTATAAAAGACACCTCATCCTCACTAAAGTCACACTCAACAAATAAATAATGTCATGTTATGTAATATAGATCACATTGATTATTGGATGCCCCACAAAACTTTCACACTTATTATCTACTCTAAAAAGAAAATGGAAAACATAATGGACATCCCACCTTCTCTAAAAGTACCATATCACAAACCATCTACATGCATATGTGGTCACATTTAGTCCCGCAACATAATAAAACTAATCTCACGACATCTTTACTGCACACACCTAGACCTCACAACCACATCTCACCCACAAACACCTTGTACACATACCATGACACATCCAAAAAACACCAAGGAAAGTATAACACATCTCATCCCGAAGAAACTTGGAAATCCATAACTCATCTCATTCTGAAGACAAGTGGGAAAACAAAACTCACCTGCTCACACCTCTCCCTCACAAACCACTACATGCCAGAAGGATCTTGGGATACCACATCCTGGAAGAGGGATAAGGTAAGAGAGGGTGTCCAGCCATCAATCCTACCACTTGGATGTTTTGGAATGATACTCTTCCCCATGACAATGGGGGTGTTCATCACATAGTGATTAACTTGGGTGGGTGTGTATAGAAAACTCATTAAAAATACTGGTATGTATATATAACATCAAACACTCAAGCCTAGCCAATGGGTTCTATATCAAACTATCAACCAACCTATGATTCTACCAAATCTATTGCCACCACAAAATGAATTTATTAAAACCATAAAAAGTCACATAAGAAGTTGATAAATGAAAGCCATCCACAACAAGTCACAACTCCAACATACCCCCATCCAACTAATTTAACCAATTGTCATTCATTATTAAGGAATACATAAATTCACTCCACACCTAGCTAGGAAAATACCAACCAAAACACACAGCAAGCCACACTACACAAACCATGTAAAGGAAATCGAACCATAGTAAATATACCCACTTCATATTTCCACTCCATTTAAAACCCATACCAACCACTAATATAATCATTCATCAAATTCATTCTGCCCAATCAATCCTCTCAACAAGAAAACCCCAACTCACATTTAAACCCATCAATGAATCTCAACAAAACCAGACCCGGCATCCCTATATTATAGCAACACCACACACATCACACCCAGTAACATAATAATAGAACAACTAGAACCTGCTACCCTGTAACTCAAAAACTACCCATCTATACCACAATTAGACAATCTCTCAACATGAGATTACATAACACCATCCATATCAACAAACACACTAAATAGAACCTTACTAAACAAGGCATGTTATATTTGTATTTATTAAACACTCGTTCTCTAATTCCACATTGATAATTCATGGGTTATCATAGAACAAGATTGATCATGGGGAATCTGTTTATTCAACTTAATATACTTAGTTAATCATTTATATATATACCGACATTAAACACATGATCATAAAAAATCCATCCAAATTAATCAAATGTGTATAAAAAAATACCACCAATGAATATTATTTTTTGTTGGCATATAGCACATACAGATCACAATACTTATAAAGAAAGAAATGGAATCATGAATCACATTCCCTCAACACCTATTTATTGGTTTCAATATGAGTCATTTATATTTATTAAATTTTTATTCAACATAAATCTCATGGTAAACATTCATACACCCACCACACATGATACAAAAAATAAAAGGGACAGAGTTATCCCTATCTTGAGACATAGATGATCAAAACATCCTTCTTGTTCCAAACAGGGGGTGAACAAGGCTCTAGGGAATCACGATACAAGTGCGAAATACATATGAAAAACTACATATGGATGAAAGGTTCTGAGGAACATCCCATATCAAGAGAAAAGATAAATAAAGAACAATGGAAAGGTTTTTTCTTTTGATGGAATATATCTGAGACATATGGGATAAGAAATATTATTGAACTACCCATTAAAAGTGGATCTTGACAATGAATTTTGACTAACTTAAAGCCTCATGAGAATCAGGAAAATAAATATAAAATTTATATCCTATTAAATGGTTTTAAAAAAAATTAAACTTGCTTTTAAAAAAATTTACATTTAATAAAATGTTAAAGTTGCAAAACTGGAAAAAATAGCTAAAAACATGCATTTTAAAAAACTGTGGAAATGACTCACCATTGGGTGAGTCACCCTCATGGGTCACTGGTGGGTGAGGCACCATTAGGTGACACAATATTGGATGAGTCACTGGTGTGTTCTAGTGATGAAGATCTACTATTGGCGATTCACCATTCGGTGAGTCACCCTTTTGGGTGTCACCATTTGGGGAATCACCGTTCAGGGCATCACTGTTCGGTGAGTCACCCTTTGATGAGTCACAGTTTGGAGAGTCATCGTTTAGTTAGAGTCCATTGTGACTCACCATTGTGATACACCATTAGCAATTCACTACTGGGAGACACCAACAAGAGTCACTAATATGAGGCATCAATGCGACTCACCGTCAGCGAGTCCCTAACATGACTCACCGATGTGACTCACCACTGGGATGACCAATTATTTCCACCTACCATCAGTGACTCGCCATTGTGAGTCCTCAGTGCGATTCACCATCCTGAATCCCCTGTCTTGATTCACCATTATAACCTACCAGTGGATGGACTATAGTCTGATGAGCTACCATTAGTGACTCACCATCACAACTCACCATGGGTAAATTTTTATTTTTGGAAAACACTTGAAATGAGTCACTATTGCCTCCTAGAACAACTTAAACACCAGATTTTTTCAATGTAATGAATCCAAGAGGTGTTTTTTATTACATAAGATTCCTCTCAAACTATTCACATCATCTAGAATTCAAAACCAACCATTAAGGAAAATAGGTCTTCAAACAAACACCCTCTATGATACCTCTCAAGGATATTTCTATACTTGAATCACCACTATGACATCAATGTTCAATGATAAACAACCCTCTGTTGTTAGAAAGTTGGTGTGAAACCTAAACATACAAGAACACTTTGTTGACATCTAATACCACAACACACCACAATAAACAACACACAATCAGGAAATTCCACACCATCTCCATATATTAATAAGAGAATTCCATCCTCCATGTCATGCTACAATAATCTCTGGGTGACACTAACTTCTAACACGAGTTTAATCACATCTCAATTAATGAATATCAATTTGGAATATATTATCCCCCTTTACCATGTTAGGACTTTATCATACTTCATGGAATATGGAAACAAATCATCTCCTAACAAACACAGTTCAAGCACTATATTACAATGGGAAATAAAACAAAGAAAATATTATAAAAACACTAAGTATTGGGCATGCATCTGCATCTATATTTCCAAAGAAATATCCTTCAGGCCACCATGCCTCTACAATAAATTATCCAAGGGAAAACCCTATCCTCTTTGAACAATCTCCAGAGTATCCCATATCTCTACTAGTTGTTCCATGAATGTTTCATCATCTTCAACATCCAACACATCCAAGTAAATGACATGAGAGTCCTTGTGGACATAACAAAGAAGATGAGAGGCATGAAAGATTTCATGGATTCTCTCTAACTATGGAAGAAACTGCAACAATTACACAACTTCTATAAGTCATCCCAGCACCTCTAATGGTCTAATTAACCTAGTAGAAAGATTACTTTATTTGTCGAACCTCCACTGCCCACGTCAAGGGGAACCCTTCAAGAACACAGGGTACTAATCCTTGAACTGAAAGGGAATATTCTTATGATTAGAATACAAAATTTTATAGTCTATAATTGCTTTAATACTCTCATTAATGAGTTGAACCTTCCCTATCATTCTCTTCACTACTTCGGGATGAAGAGTAGTTATCTCCCCAGCCTAGTCCAACATAAAGAAGAATGGCACAACCATTCGTACAACACCTCAACATCAACCATGGAAATGGATGAGTGATAGATATTATTGTAAGAGAACTCTACTAATGAAATTTATAATACCTATGATCCACCAATGCACAATATTAACACCCACAACATATCCTAAAACATTTGGATGGTATTCACTGTCTACCCATCTATTTGAGGGTGTAAAGCTATGTTGTGGTGTAGGTAAGTGCCAAAATCATGTTGTAATCCATTCCAAAATCATGAGGTAAAATTTGTCTCCCAATATGAGAAAATGGATCTAGGAACTCCACTCAGCCACACCACCTCATTAATAATCTTCATGGCCAAGGCATCCACTGTGTTCAACTACTTGATCACTAATAAGTGAGAAATTTTTTTCAGTTGGTCTACCACTACCCAGATTTCTTCATAGCCTCTATGAGCCCTAGGTAATCTTATGATGAAATCCATCAAGATATCATAAATCATCTAGTTGGTGATATATAATAGCTATAACAATCCATTTGGCTACACGGTTCTTATTCTTCACCTACTAGTACACTATTCACTTTTCCACAAACTCTGCCACTGTCCATTTCATCATGGGCCACCTATACTGCACTATGAAGAAGAAGTAAATTTTTGAAACTCATAGTTTTACCATTAATGGTGATCAGTGGAACTCATTAAGAACTCCCTCATGTATCTCTACTGGAAAGAATATCCTTCCATAGAACAACATCAGATTATGACCATCCTCTGACCATTCCAATGAATCCTCACCATGGTCAATACGATTGTGTATCACCTCTTCCAATGAGTCTCCCCACTGATACTCCACCACCTAATATATTAGAAAATATTTCATCATCATATAAAACATGAATCCTCTACGTCCATACTCCCTTCAAACTAAGTGCATGGATTACAACTACTCGATAAAATTCCAAGAATACAAAGTTGTTAACTTCCTCCATCCGAGACTTCTATCTCAAAGAATTAGCCACAACATTTGCCTTTTCAGAGGTGTAAGAAATTTTGAAGTCGTGTCCCAAGAGAAACACTATCACCCATAGTTTTAGAAGCTTGGATATCACTTGGAAATGTTATACCTCAATATATTGTGCTCTTTGATTACCCAAAAGCACTCCCTGATGAGGAAATGTCTCCAAAACCTCAGCACAAACACAACTGCCACTATCTCCAGATCATGGGTGGAATATTTATATTCATGGGGACGTAGCATCCGAGACCTATAAGAGATAAATACCCAATGTTTCATAATAACATATCCCAAACCCATCTGAGAAGCATCATAATACACGTTGACCATCACCCCATCCTCTAGAACCGAGAGCATTGTACCACTAACCAACTTCCCCTTCAGATATCTGAATGATTTCTATAACTTCTCTCTCCGCACAAAATCTAGATCCTTTCTAGTCATAAATATCATTGGGGCAAAAAATTGACATAAATAGAGTACAAACCTCTATAAATTTCCTCCTCGACAAAAAAAAACTATGATCCTCTGCAACATTATTGGGTAATGCCTTGGAGAAAACTACATCGACCATCAATGGTTCCAATTATATACCCTAATGAGACACCAAATGTTCAAGGATGTGTACCTTTACTGTCAAAAACATGCACAAGGACAAATACCAATTGGATGGTGGCATTGAATAACCTCCAAGACAGCCCTGAGATAGTCGGTATGTTCCTCTTCAGTCTTTGAGTAGATCAGGATTTCATCAATGAGTGTGATAATGATATGATATAGTAGCTCATAGAAAATGGAGTTCTTGAGCCCCATGAACATGAATGGTATGTTTGTAACACCGAATAGACTATCAATGAACTTGAAGTGTCCATAATTGTACCTAAAATTTATCTTTAGGATATCACCTTCCTTTACCCTCAAATAGTGATACCTTGAGTACATATCGATCTTATAAAACTAACAAGCTCCCCCCCAGCTGGTCAAAATGATCACCTATAATTAGAAGAGGGTAAATGTTCTTGACCATTACCTGATTCAACCTACAATAGTCTATGCACACCCTCATACCACCATACACCTTTATCAAAAAAAAAATGGAGCACCCCCTGGTGACACACTAGTCCAAATAAATCTCTTCTGAATTAGATCATCTTATCTAAGTCCTAAAATATTGTAGCACTAAATGCTCCATTTTATGAACAGCTATCGAGACTAGATACACACCAAGTTGAATTTATATCCCATACTCAACATCATGTCGATGGGGGTAAAGTCACAACATCCTCATAAACAACATCCAATAATTACCCAAAAACTCTATGTAATTCATCATCCTCTACTTCCATTCATAGCTCAACCAACAAGGAATGTAGAGGCTCTAAACGCAAACTGCACACCCAACATCTCTGTTAATCGATGAAATGCACATGTTGGACATCTACATCTGAAAACACAACTCTCCTATGGAAGGAGTAGATAATAGCATGAAAAAATTACAAACAGTCGATTCTATGGATGAAATTATATTGTCTCATCTATAATAGGACATGATCCCCATAAGATCAATGTCATCCCATCATCAGGCTATATCCCAGGGACACATCAAGAAGGATGTTATGACCTCCAACTGGTGTACTCAACACCAGGGGAACTGGATGCCTATCTACATATTTTCCTAGACCATGGTATAGACCAGGTGATAAAAAGGAATGAAAAAAACTATAATCAAACAATGTGCAAGATGGAGTATTGAACAAACTAATCTTACATCGAATGTTCTCCGACCTTGTTGGAACTAATTCCACTGTGGAGTATAACTATCGACACCCCTATATTTTACCACTATGTTGATTACTAACATCATAACAATGCTTAGGTTAAGGTCCCTAAGGATCATCCTGATTTCAGCATCCACCTACCCCGTCTCCTCTCGGAAGAGAAGAAGCCTACTATCCCTGCTACTCAAATGACCATACTGAATAGTACTGTTGAGAGGGGTGTTGGACCTATAACTTCCAATATAAGGAGATAAAACGGCCACTAGGAACTGAATCTAAAGATTCCGATAGACTCTACATATAAATGAAATAGGCCCTAGGCCCACATGATAGGCATGAAAACCATGTGGTCCAAACAAGAAACAACTGAGGTCACCACCCCTCTAGTCGGAACCTTGAAGGCCCTAACCCCTACGACTATCTCCTGACAACTTTACCCTTAAAAGAACTGGTCTGACTCCCCTCTCGCAGTATACATCCCCATGAGTTCATGCTATCAACTACCTCCCGCTTCTTTTGAACCTCCATGTATGTCGGTAAGGCAAAGAGAGTAACCGCATACTAGGGAGAAAGAAGAAATTCCTCCTCTAGGAATCTCTCATGAGTGTACTTATTAGGAAATATATCTATAGAAAATTGATGGAGATCCATGAATTTGATCCCCAACTCTCGTACTAAGATACTTTTCTACTGAAGGGAGAGTAACTCCTACCTCTTCTCATCATTCATGGTTTATTAAAGGAATTAGGCTAGGAACTCCGTCTAAAAATGAACATATTAAACTCCAGCCTCTTTCCTCTCCCCTAGGAAAAACATCCACCACTAATGCACAGCTCCCCACATCTCGCTCACTACCAATGAATCTTTGTACTCTATCAAAGCCCAAATCAAACTGAAGGTGATCAAAATCTCCTCAGGCTAACTCTATATCTCCATGATCGAAACATTTGTGCCCATATTTTCGTATATTCCAATTATAAGTACCCATGAATGACATATATAAATTTTACATCTTTTTATATGAATATTCAATACATTTTCCATATCCTCACCCGGGGATCGTAATAGTTTAGAGACTTTGGAAACTTGAAAAACATTATTATAACATGTGAAAGATCGTCAAAATCTCCCATAAAGATCTTCCCCTTTAGTACACCTACATAAATTATTTCATTATAACCATCGGTCTGATATACTTTGTTTGTATCCAACCCTCATTTTCTTCGACGTTCATCCTCTAAATATCCTCTAATCGCACTAGAGTTAGCCTTTGAAGAAGACATGAATCAATAGAATGAAACTAGGGATATTAATAAGGTAAAATGGAAGGGTACGGATGGGCATGAAGGCTCAAATTTATGTGAATAAGTGAGGGAGAAGGTACCCTTTTATAATTGAGGTGAGGGTCACTTATTGAAATCTTAATAATATTAATTTATAATAAATTGAAACCTCACTCAAAAATCTCCAAAATGTCCCCATTTTAAAAATGAGATGAGATAGGGTTTAAATTTCATCAACCAATAATTTTTAGAGAAGTTTATTTTTTAATTTTGACATTATCATTTTAGTTGACACTTAGTTATTATATTTTATTTTAATAAAGATAATAAATATTTAAATATTAAAAAGGTAAAATATTTATTTATTTGATTTTAATTACACAATAAATAAGTACATTAGATAATTTTAGACCATATTATAATTATTATTTATTTTTTATAAATGTTTTATTATTTTTAAATTACTAAATAAATCATTTTTTAATAAAAAACAAGAATTTCAATTTTGACACTATTCTATTCATAGATTTTTAAAAATATCAAGATAGGATGTTACAATCAAAATAATTCTTTAAAATATTTTTATGGGGTATAGGTAATCTATAAAAATTATTAGATATAATAATTATCACAATTATATTTATTTTTCTATTTTTAATAACATTAATTTAATATTTATAATAATAAAATAATTACTAGATTATTTTTTAATTATTTAATATATCTTTTTTGGGTGAAAATAAAAAATAAAATTCCAATATGAATATAAATATACTATATTTCATAAAAATATTATAGTAGAATTTAGATTCGGTGAAATTCAATATTAAAAATGTGATATTTGTTAAATTATGAATTTAATAACATAAACATCACTTAAAATAAAATAATATAACTATCACAATCTCTTCTATGTGGATCCAAATGGCCAATAATTAGATCCTGGGATGTTTATGATCGAGATATAGATGAATAATAAAAATTGGGCTAGTTTTTGGGTCTTTTTATGGTTATTAGTGTTTTAATAATAATTGTATTACTCATTTATCATCAATTAAATAATTTGTACACTATCAATGTATTAGTATTTAATGTAATTATATATTTCCTAAAAAAATTACAAATAAATTACCATGATAAAGAATTAAATTTTATATTTCATATTAGTATTTATAATCAAATATATCTTATGTACATTTTTATATAAAAATGGGTTAGTTGTTAAAATTTGAGTGACACATATATTACTTTTTTAAAAGAAAATTAAATGTTCTAATCTAATCCAAGTCGCTTCCAAAGTATTCCATTTCGATACAAGGATTATTTATGTCAAAAAACACTCATACAATGATATTATTAAAAGTGTTTAAATAATTTTGTAATATTATTCTGACCCATAATTACTCGTTTTACTATTTTAGTATATTAATAAATATTTCTAAAGTTAATATTACTAATGACCAAAAACAAAATAAATCTATTAATTAATATTTTAAAATGGTAAAATAGGTAATTATGGGTCAAAATAATATTATAAAATTATTTAAACACTTTTCCCAAAAAAAAAATAAATCTATTTAAATAATTTGGGCCTAATGATTAAAAATATGGAATCCATATTTAAAAATTCAAAATATAGATGTTGTAGTTATTAATTTAATATTATTCCCATTGTATGAAAGAGAGAACATATTTTTTAAAAGTTAAAAAATTGAAAAATACTGAAATGTTTTTTCATTTGAATTTGACATTAAATTAATTATAATGGAATAAATTATATTAAATGTTAAAAATATACTCAATTTATAATTTAAAACCACTAAATAATATAATTTAGTTACATAAATTTTTTTAATGAAAAAGTTTTTATCTATTAAAATATATTATAATCTTAGTATTCATCAAAATTTTAATCTTATCAAAAAAAATATAAATAATTCATCCAAAGGAAATTTTTATATCCTAATTCAAATAAAAATTTTATTTTTTTAAATTGAATATATAAATGTATCAAAACTAGATTTAAAGTTGATGGACCATCAAAAGGTGGAAATACTGCATTTTTTGAAAGATACTACTTTTTTCCGATAAAATTGGATTTCTAATTATATCATTTCTAGAAAACATATATGATGAATTCTAAACATTATATTTAATCCATAGAGAGTGATATTATTATTTTATAGACTCAATTATTTTCATTAAAATATAAATTTATAAAGAAGATAAATGATTCACACCCACAGTTATAATGACTAGGTTATAATATTTAGTTATCACCTATACTCAGTCATGCGTGAAATGAATTCTATCAAAATTACTTCAAATTGTGTGTAACAAAATACATGAATAGTTTTATGTATATTAAAACTAATACGGTGTTTCATATAGTGAAAGATAATCAATGTGTATGGTAGAACATAGGACATCAATGAAATTAAAAAAATCGATCTCATAAAATTTCATGGTGTTAAATTTTACACCCTTAAAATGAGTTTCTCCCTCAATATTAGTTAGAGTTATAAATGAATTACTACACGAATGTTTCTTTCCTAGAAAACTAGATCGTAATAATGAATACTAAATCTTCATTTTAAAAAGGATACATGGAAACATAATGGTTACCCAAAGTAACACATCCCTAGGTTTCGATATAGAAAAACATAGGTTGGATGAGAAGTCTTAGATATGGAAGATAAATCTAACCATCATGTTATGATAGAGAGTGATAGAGATCATGGTTTGGTGATAGTTAACGACAAAAAAATCCATTAATATATGATGATATTAAGGACCATATGATTAATTGGATAATAACATATTATGATAACCTTTTTAGATTTTATTATCCTTTCCATGAAGTTGAAGGACATGAGACGAAATAATTACTTTATTTAAGTATAATATGAAAATTGGTCATGCCTAGAAAAATTTCCACTTAATAACTTATTCAAAGAAATGAAGTTGAATTTTTCAATTCCTCTAGTGTTAGAAGATCATGAGATCTATAAAAAGAATTGTAGGCCAGTCTATATATATCTAAAAAATGACAAAATAGGTTATCAAATATGAATAAGTCCATATATAGTGAGATAATATATTAATCTAACAAACATAAACTGAAGGTTGACTTAAACTATCCATAAATTGGGTACATTATAATCCCTCTGAAAGCTAAAAATCCAAAAACAATAGATAAAGGTGAACTAAATTGGTTTAATATTTATCTGCCATATCTCATAAATAATTTCTGGGTTATCACATTCCGGACATGTGAATACCATAATCATGTATTATTTTTAGTCATGTTAACAACCTAAATTATCAGATATCTATATTGAAAACATGTATTCTTTCTTATTCTTATGTCCAAAAAGTAGTAATATTCATCTAAGATATCATACCCACATGTCAATAATTACATAATCAGTTCCAACGTAACTAATATCATCAAATTTACTTATTTCTATTTGAAATACAATTTTCCAAATATAATTATATCAAAATCTTGTTCATATTATGGGTCATCCTTACCTAAATAATGTGTTTTATAAAAAACATCACCTTATTACCTCTATCACTTTTTATGGTTACTAGTACCACCCAGAATATACTTTAAAATACATGCGTAAAACCACAGTGGACCACTACATTGATATTTCATTATTCTAGTATATCATTATAGTGATTCCATAACATTATTTTGGAATCCCATTACAAAAAAACTCAATCATTCCACCATTTCATTTTCATACTCAATATCACCAATAATTACGACACATGATTTTACTTTGACATTTTCATTAAGAGGATGTTGACGTCGATCATAATTGATAACTCATTTATTTGGGAATTGGTTAGCATAATTCCCCATTTCGATGCACTTGTAGCAATGAATTGTTAATTGTGAATTCTATATAGCCTTATCTTTATTCACATCATTAGATCGCTTTTTATCATTACATCAACACTCAAATTCCTAATGACCATATTTTACACACTTAATAATAATTTATAGTCTCTTTAATATTGTCTCCACCTTACTTCTTTCCACACTTTGAGACTATGGAAAGACTAATCATATTTTCCCCATTGTTTTGATATTTTACATTGAACTTCATCTTTAGATAATTGTAAAAACAATGAGATTGATATGTAACACCAACTTCTATTTCTTCCTTGATAGAACAACTTATAATATCTTCATAGAAACTAAATTCTCTTACATATAATTCCATTCTAAGACTTGGTTTTATTACACTGAAGAATCCATCAACATTACTTTTAAGTTAGATGATAAATCCAAAAGTGTACATTTCAAGTCTTGAATTTGCTTTCCTCCAATATACCAACAAATTCATCATCCTTTTTAAGCTCTTAGAACTCATTTTTCATATTTTTTGAATACTACTAGAAATTTACTTATTGAAAAATTAGTTCTTTAATTCACCCCATTACATGGATTCAATTTCATCTTATTGACTAGTATTCTTGACTAGAGGCCACCACTAGTGTGATTATCCTCTTAAATGATAAAAAATGAAAATTAATTTTTCTTGTTCTGAATATTAAAGGATGGAAAATATCAATGCAATGTTACTGATCCATTGTTCAGAAACAAGTGGATCAGAAGATCCACTGAAAGAAGGTGGATTTTGCCTCCTGAAGTACCCAACTAAATATTGTTCCCTTCTCTTATCATTTGGATGTATATAATGATTCAAAACATGTTTATGTATAGAAATATTATTTTTAAATCCATCTCCCTTAACCGTTGGTTATTAAGGAGGACAATCGTTGCATTTCCCATTGCATTTATCATTAACATGGTTCCTATGGGTTCAAGCTATTATCTAAAACCCAAAATTAATAGTGTAAGAATAAAAAATCATACTATGAAAACAACATAATCAAGGGGGTGAATTATCAATCTCTAACATCTTAGTTTTAATCCCTTGTTCTTCATGATCGTTACCATAAATATGACATTATAACCTATAATTATACATTATCTCAAGACATCCCTTAGAAATATCTCAAGAGATATCACTAATTTTTTTGAATCCATGCTTAAAATGGTTTACTAATAATTTCAATTGATACAAACGATAACATCCCAAGAATGACATATATGCATATTATATCATATTAGATGAATATTCATTACATTTTTTTCACAAACCAAATTTGGTCTCCATCCAAACTAGCACCAAACCCAACCCATGACAAGGCCAGAAGGGTGTTCCCAATCCCCATGAGCTGCAACAAGTCCACGGGTATCATAAAATGAAAATTGATAATGATTTACCCTTGTTTATAAACAAACAAAGACAATCAAATCCAATAAAACCAATCTGTATTTTCAAAGAAAACCATGTTTTACACAATTTCAGAACAAAATTATATGGTTTAAAACAACTCTCAAAGACAATAACAATGGGAAAATACCATATATTACTTCCCAAGAACCTCCACATGGAAAGTGGCACCACCCTCAAGGCATCACCAAAACACTTCATCACGATGGACCTCTAAAAACCCAAACCACTGGCACAATGTTGTACCCAAACCTATGAAAAAATAACTGAGTCTACCTACAACCACTGTTTTATATAGGTTGTGATTCATATCCCAATAGGATAACACCACTAATCTATTCCATGTGTAAAACATTTAGAGATGAAAATCATGCATGTTTTCAAAACATGAAAAGCTTGCTACAATTTTTAAAAGATACAACTTTAAATAAAAATAGTTTTAACGTGGGATACTTTAGATAATCAACACATTTAAAATAAATGCCAAATATTCTGAATTTTCCAGTAAATATCACAGTATGACAACTATAAGCACAAATAATATAATGAGCACTATAAATTGGAAATAACCCCTAGGCACTAGCTTGTTGTGGGTCCCATGTACCTCATATCTCAGTAAGAATAACCATCACGTTATTTGTTCTCATGCACGGGCCACTAGTAGAGAACATACCCAAAAACTAGTTGTCCCCAATCACCATCATCTTCATAGTTTATTTGGTATTGTAATATTCAATCATTCTTTAGGAAACTGATCCCAAACCCCAAGGGAGCAGAAGCATACTAGTTTATGTCCATGCACCTAGATACCTGGGATTCCCTCTTGTGCTCAAACAAGTTAAACAAGCCAAGAAATTTAATTTTACCTTGAAATTACTAGTTTCACATCACACATTCCCTAAACATCCCACATGTATATCACAAAAGTCACAAAATCCCCTTTTTCTTTCAAATTCTTTTTGAAATCACTATCACACCAAAACATACCACAACACTTTTTTGTATAACATTCACACTCCAAAAAATCCATTAAATTTTTATTAAACCATTCCAAGATAGTGAAAATAACATAACATCCCACACACATGTCACATAATACTCATTTCACTTCAAAATTCAATTTTCACATAATACTCACACAAAACAACCCACATCACGTTCACATCTCTTTCACACTTCAATAAATACTTTCAACATTTTTATAAATCATTTCCCAGATGATACACATCACATAACATCCCATCTGTCATTTAAAATAGACCATTTGAAAATATAAAAAAACTAAAATAGTTTACCTATATGGTTTCAACTCTTACATAAATAATTAAATCATTCAATCCTTTCATAGAACAATTTGAAAGAGTATACTCAGACATTGCACGTAAAAACCATTTCAAACCCATCTTTCAAGGGTATAATCTAAACAATACAAAGACAAAACATAATTTGAATCCCTATAAAAATTTATTAGACCACCCTTATGTTCTATAAAATTACCCCAAAAAATGCCACAAAATATTCCCATGAAAAACACACATTTCCATAAAACTCTGTAAATAAATATAACAATATTTTACACATAAAATCCATTCAAAACCCCTGTTTTAAACCCATAATTACACCAATACACTACCAATGTATAATTGGAATCCCAAAAAATATTTAATAATCCACTCTCATATGTTATAAAATAATCCCAAAGATTACCACATGGGTTACACAAGGAAAACATCCAATTTGAAACAAAAGTGAAACTGTAAAAATAACTGATTAACAAAATCCATAAATTATTGGTTTCACACAATGAAAAAAATATGAGGAGAATTAATAAAAATTAAATAAAGAATTAAAAATCATCAAAAAATGGTTACACATGGAATCACCTACCTTTTGTGTTGAAACCCTCATATCATGGTGTGAAACATCAACCGCACCACCACCACACATCTAGGAATATAAAATAATCCTAAAACCTAATGATTTAACAGAAATGAAAATTATTTAAACACTAGGTATGATGCCTAGATTTTGAAAATTTTAAAACTCATCAAAGGGTTAAATAATCCCTATAGAAAGGGAAGAAATCAATGAGAGAAGGACTTACTTGAATGATTTTGATTTCTGCCCCCATCAAATCCCTCTTCAAAATTGAGATCCACGAGGTGGATAGGGAGATTGGAAGTTTTCCTTGGAGATAGGACATGAAATAGGCAATAATTTAGTTGATTTAAGATTATTTTGGAAGGGTAAAATTTGGAATACAATTTTTTTTATGTGATGGACACCCTGCACGGTTTTGGAACCATGTGACCAAACCGTGCGGCCTATTTTGGACACCAAAAAAGTTATTTTATTCATCCAATTTTAGGGGAATCCAAGTGGGAAACTAGGGGGAAGAGTAATCCAATTATGGGTGGAAATAATACCCAAATTAAACCCACCTTTTCACATCAGGACTCATCCAAATCAATGGTAATAACCGCCTCAACAACTTACTGCACAAGTTGTGTCACTAGGAGTGTCACCAATATAACTCCAAAAAATCACAACCTCATACCATAACATTGAATAAATAGAATACCAATTACCAGAAAATACTACCAAGACCAAGGTCATAGATTAGTAACATAACAGGAACCCAAATTTCAAACACGGAACACCTGGAAACCAATAAAAAGATGAGAACCAAAAGAGGATTTGAACCAAAGCAAGGAATTCAAAATCTAGGTCTAAGATTTATCCCCACCATAAATATTTCAGACCCATGATATCCATTACAAGTCCAATGAAAAAAACGAAACCCAACCAAGAAACCAAGATATACTCATTTTCCATGTTTCACCCCCAATGGCCAAAAGACATTCACTGATCACTTATGGAAGGTGTGCTCTCACAAACCAAAACGTGCACCACATTCCTGGAACATAAAGAATTTATCCCAATATAAAACACCTCAATCATTATCAGAACAACACTCAAGAATGTTTCCCAAAAGAACAATAACATCAAACAAGGTTTCACTTACCTCACTTTATCTAAACCGTTGGGAATTCTGTAATCCCAACATTTACCCAATAAAGATGTAGGTAATTAGATAGCTCTTAAAAAGAATATCTATATCCAAGACAAGACCATGGAATTATCTTAGTTACTAGTATGGGGAGACAAAAATGGGATCCCCACCGTAAGTGACAACTCAACCTTTTCCCGAGATGTGATCAAGACACTAACCGGGGGAGGCCCAAATGGACTCCCCATTACAAGGGGTGGAATTCCATTCAAAATTTCTAATGGAACATACATGAGAATCATAGTGGATCTCCCACACCATAATAACCAACCATGTTAACTTACCAGTATGGGATGCTATAGGACGAACACAAATTTAATGAGTTGGGATGACAACATGGGTAGTCCACATGGTTTGGGAGACTGTGTGCTAAATGTAGGGATCCTTATATCTTCATGGATTCCTAGAACACAATCACTACAAATCATGCACAATCCATGTACTCTATTTATCTAGCCAACTTCACATCCATACTAGAAAAAACACAATGGATACTTAAGGGTAAAAGAATGACATTGGGTAATGACATAGGCACGAGGCCCTCCACCTCTTTACCCCGAATGGAAACAAAAGAAGCAAGATAATGACCCTGGATATTTATAATATTCATATATTTCATACTGAGTATAAGACTTCATATAAGTGTTTAAATGACCCTAGGGATTCCCCTGACTATGCACCAGCTTCTCTCTGGGCCTATGGATGGAGCTCAAATGATTGAAGCATATTCAGCCCCGTAGTTTGGATTTTTAAACCCTTAATCTGAACATTTCCTTTTGGTTCGATAAAAACTATACCGTAATCTGATATGGATTGACACAGACAAAACACATTCCAAAACACACTTCATCCAAACCCTACATTTCACTAAAACAAGGGCTTAAAATATGCACACACATCAAACATTGTTTCTTTTCGTGAGATACAAAAGGAGGTAATGACACATATAAAAACCATCCTCTAAAAAAATATAACGTTTTTACAAGGGATGTATACTACCAACATAATAGAGACTCTTAGTGGATTTCACGACCTTCACCATTGCAGTCAAATGAGAACCTGACATCCCAAGGAATCACTAAACATTACCATTTTGACTAATAGAAACAATACATGGAAAATGATATTATGCCAAGTCCTAATCAACACACGATTTTGGAAAGTGTCCATAATATAAACTCATGACCAGATTTCATACACTGGTGGTTTAACGCTAACTCATGATTCAAAGAGACTATGAAGGACCTAGAGGCCCTCTTATGCACCATCCATAATAAAAACCCCAGACCACTTCCATCTTCGACCAATGAGGTAGATTAATAAACTAAGGTCTCATTAAACCTTCCACCAACACTATCCCACTACAAGAGGACCCACAATACCAGGAAATGAAAAGGTTTAATATAAACCTCCAATTTTTTATAAAAAGATTCCTTATATTAATCAACTAGAGGTTACTTCAATAAAAAAACAACATGGGATATGCATTAGTTGATCACTAACCCATAATGGGGGCATACCGTATCCAAAAAGAGAACCCAAAGACCAAACCGAACAGGTCAATTGGTCAGAACAAGCCATAAAAAAACACATTATGGAAACAACCGTAAAGGCTTCCCAAACATTTCTCATAAGATACCACTAACCAGTCCTTCATCCAAGCTTACCCACCAAACACAAACCGAAAACACTTTTCAAACAAGAGGGGTTCTTTGACTCAAATCATCCCAAAAAAACAACATTTCAAAATAAAAATAAAACACAACACCAAAACCAGTCAACAAGACATCATGTTTTTCATTTAAAACATTTTATTGAAAATAAATGAATCAGTACTTAGTTTATCCACCAATGGTACCCTATGGGCCTCAAACATGCATGTTTCTCTGCCACACTGGGCACCATTCTCATATCTATCCTAACACTCATCTAGTTGTTCTGTTAACCATCCATAAAACCATATAACCTCATGCATGTGGTCAGTCATGAAAATACCAATGAATATTTTTTTCCACTTTTCAAAACCAAAATAACCAACCTTTACATTCTTTTTCTCAAGTTCTCTAACCACGAAATCGAACCCCAATTACAGCTTACAAAAATTTTCATAAATTCACATGAATTTAGATAATAAATCACATTCAAGTCAATCATATCAATTCCAAAACATATAATACCATTAAAGACCCATTAGTTTCATAGAAAACTCTGATGGAAACACTTTTTCAATACCATTGTTAATATTGTTACTTCTTTCAAAAGAGATGTATGCACACCATTTTAAATTTCATAAATATTATAAAAACTCACTTAAAAAATTTCATAAATCAAAACATTACCTCTTTAATAGAAAAATATTTCACAAAAACATTATGATTCCTAAACCATGTAATTTTTTTCTTTAAATCCAGAATTCCCTGATTTCAATACTAATGGACACAATAAAATATTTGGAGAAACTAGCTTCAGTGGGTGATTTGGACCTATGGTTGGAGGTCATATGCCAATCACATCACCGTTATAGAGAGCATTCCATGGAAATATCTCTGGCTCCACATGGCTGGCTAGGCCCTATAAGATAACTCAGACCATTAACCCAACTCTCTTTTCATGTCCCCAAATCATCATCAAGCCAAGAAAACCAAAGGACATAGATAAATAATAAATTCCCATGGTGACTTAAATCCCTCCAAGAGGTATGGTGATCAGGTACACTACCCATAACCAGAATTATAGGTCCCAACAATCCATACTCTAGAGTATCCCAACTATTTCCCAAATAACATGACCCAAATATTTAACCTAATCCTCCTTTGATATCATTTTGTCACGATCCTGATCGAGTCACCATCTAAACTGGCACCAATCCTAGAAAGTAATAATATCTGAATGGAATTAATGTTCTCCAGGAGTTGGCATAAGTTCTTAGGTATCATTAAATAAAAATTGGGAATTATTTACCCGATTGTATAAACATGCAATGACAAACAAATCCAATAAATCCAATCTGGATTATTAAAACAAAACAATATTTTAAAAAATTCCAGAACTGAATTACATAGATTAAAATAACCCTCAAAGACTGTAACAAAATTATAAAACCAAATATGACATCCCAAGAACCTTCACATAGCAAGAGGCATTTCCCTTAATCCAAATCCAAAACACTACGTCATGATGGACAATTAAAAACCCGAACCACTGGCACCATGTTGTACCGAAAACTGCGATAAAAAAAACTGAGTTTACTTACACCCAATGGTGTAAGTAGGGTATGATACAAAGCCCAGTAGGATTACACCACTAAGATATTACATGTGATAAACATTTTGAGAGGGAAGGCATGAATGTTTTCAAAACATGGAAATCTAGCTACAATTTCTAAAAGATGGAAATTTAAATAAAAAATGTTTTCCAGTGGGATAATTTTGAGAATAAAAAAATTTAAAATAGATTATAATGATAATGAATTTTCCATCCAATAATACTATGTGCAGATTGCAAGAAAGAAATATCTACTAAGAACAAACAATGAGAAATAACTCATATGCACTAGCTCGTTGTGGGTCTGACTTACCTCGTATCTCAGTAAGAGTAACCATCATAATATGCATTCTCATGCATGAACCACTAGTAGGGAAAATACCCATAACATAGTGGTACCCAATAATCATTATCATCCTTTATTAACTAGTGTCTTAAGTGTCAATCTTGCTATATGAAATAGAGGCCAAGCCCCATGGGATCACTAGAATACTAGTACAGGTCCACCCACCTAAATACCTGGGCTTCCCCCTTGTGGTCCAATAAGTTCAACAAGCCATGAAATATAATTTTAACATGAAAATAAATCTTTCAGATAACAAATTCACCAAATATCCCACACATATATAAAAAAATTCACATAATCTGCTTTTTCATTCAAATTCAGTTTGAAATCACACTCACACTAAAGCATCCCACACCACATTTCTAATAACATTCAGACTCCAAAAAAACATTTAATTTTTTTATAAAACCTTTCCTTGATAGTGAAAATAAAATTACAGCCCACACCATAGTCACATAATACTTCATTCAAAATAGAATTCATTTTTCATATCATACTCACAAAAAACATCCCACATCATATTCATATCTCTTTCAAACTTTTGTAAAATATCTAAACATTTGTATAAAACATTTCCAAGAACATACACATCACATAACATTCCTTTTATCATTTAAAATGTACCATTTAAATATATACAAAAACCAAAACAGTTGGACAATATGGTTTCAACTCTTAAATAAATCATTAAACCATTCAAATCTTTCATAAAAAAATTCTAAGAAGTATACCCAAACATTAGACATAAAATCCATTTCAAAACCATCATTGAAGGAAAAATCACAACAATACCAATTCAAAATAGAATTATAAGACCTATAAACATGTATTAAACCACTCTCAAGTTCTATAAAATCAACTGAAATAGTGCCACTAAAGATGCACATGAAAAACACACATTTCCATAAAAACATTTCAAGAAAAATAACAAGGTTTTACACATAAAACACATTTGAAATCATCTTTTAAACACATAAAAACACCAATACACTACTAAAAAATAATTGGAAGCCCAAAATATTTTAATAAACCATTATCATATGTTATTAAATAAACCCAATGATTAACACAAGTGATACACATGGAAAACAACCAATTTGAAACAAAAGTGAAACTATAAAATTGATTTCTTAACAAACTCCATCAAAGATGGGTTTTTCACAATATTTATAATATGAGGATCATTCAGAAAGAACTAAATAATGTACGATAACTCATAAAAAATGTTTACTCATGGAATCACCTATCTATTGTGTCAAAACCCTCAAATCTTGGTGTGAAACATCAACCTCACCGCCGCCGCATGTTAAGGAAGATAAAAGAAACCTAAATTGTCAAGATTTCAACAAAAGGACAAGAAGTTAAACCTTATGTATGAACCCTAGATCATGGAAAATTTAGAACTCATTAAATGGTGAATGAAACCCTAAGGAATGGGAATAAATCAAAGAGATAATGACTTACATGAATGATTTTTATGTTTCCCCCCCCCCAAATAACCCTTAAAAATTGAGTTCCAAGGGATTCATAGAGATCTCAGAGGCTGTACATTGAGGTAGGACATGAAATGGGGAAGAATGGATTTGATTAGAGTTTATAATGGAACGGTAAAATGGGAAATACAAAAATATTTTAAATTCTTGGGAAACCCAACACAGTTGGGTTCCACGGTTTGGAACCGTGTGGCCAATCCAGGAGGCCTATTCTGGCCACCCAAAAAGTGATGTTCTTCCTCAAATTTTATGAGGGTTCCAAGGGGAAACCTCTGGGGAAAATTAGACCAATGATAAGGCAAATAATAAAAAAAATAAGACAACTAATTTACCCCAAGATGCATACTAATCAATGGTACGAACCACCTTAACAACTTACCGAAAATGTGGTGTCACTAAGAGTGTCACCAATAAAATTCCTAAAAAACACAACCTCAAACCATAACTTGGATAGAAGTGTAGTATAATTACCATACAATACCCCCAATAACAAGGTCATTGATCAGCTACATAATAGGAATCAGAACTTCAAACCCGGAATACCAGGAAACCATGATAAATCTAAGAACCGAAAGATGATTTGAACCAAATCATGGAATTGAAAATTCGGGCATGAAATTTTAAAAATTCATGCCTAAGGATGTAAATAGTGTAATTCCTTTTTGAACATGGTATACATTCATCTAACTTGTGTAATGTATTCAACATATCCCCTAAATTTCATATCCTTTAGTACTCATACTTAAATTATTTCTTTATAATTGTAGGTGTGATATCTTCTATATGTATCCAAACCTACTCTTCTTTGATGTGTTCCCCCAAAATCTTCTCTTAGAGCACTATAGTTTGGCTTTGAAGAAGACCAGAATATCTATAATGTTACTAGGGATGTTGAGAAGGGAAATGGTCAATCTATGGATGACTTTTAAGGCTCATATTGACGTGAAGAAGTTTGGTAGGTAGTTCCCTTTTATAATTTTGGTTTGGTGTACTTTTAGAAACCTCATAAATATTAATTTATAATAAAATAAAAACCCCACATAAAATCCTCCAAAATATCCCAATTTCAATGATGAGGTGATATAGGGTTATAATTGCATCAAATAATAATTTTTAGACAAGTGTTTATATAAATTTAAACATCATGATTTTAATTAACACTGAGTTATTCTATTTAATTTTAATTAAGATAAGAAATATTTCAATATTAAAATGGTGAAATAATTATTAATTTGATGTCATTATGACATTAAATAAGAAACTATTATAATTTTATACCATATTATAATAATTATATATTTTAAAAAGAAAATTTATATTTTCAAAATAATTTAATAAAAAAATTTATTAACAAAACATAAGTAGTGTCAATTTTGAAATTGATAAATTCATTGATTTTAAAAAATATCAATATAAGATGCTATCAATTAAATAATTTTATTTTTATATCCTTATGGGGTATATATAATTGATAAAAATAAATGGATATATTTTTTAGTTCAAATTATATTTATTTTTAATAATTTTAATAACATTAATTTGATATTTCCATTAATGGAATAATTACTATATTAGTTTTGTTTAATTATTGAATATAATCATTTTTTTGGTAAACACTAAAAATAAAATATTTATATAAAGATAAATATAATATATTTTATTAGAATACATTTATCCAAATTTTTATTCTATGAAACTAGACATTAAAAATGTTATACTTATTACATTCTCAATGTGACCTCTTTAAAATCACTTTAAATAAAATAACATAAGTGCACAATGTCTTACATATAAATCCAAATGGTCAATAACCCGACCATTGGATGAATATGGTAGCTATATACATGATAAATAATAATTGGAAATGTTTTTTGGCCTTTTGATGGTTATTGTATTTTATTAATAATTATTTTATTGATTTTTCATCAATTAATTATTTTGTACACCATCAATGTATAAATATTTAGAGATATTATATATAAAAAATAGAAAATAGGTTTCCATAAAAAATAAAGTCATTTTATCTTTTCAATAATTATTTATAATATAATTTATATTTTGTATATTCTTATATAAATATTGATTTAGTTATTAAAATTTGAGTGAAACATTTTTAAATTTCCCATAAATAAAATATATTAAATGTTCGAATCTCTTCCAAGAGGATTCAAAACCACTCCATTTAGACCCAAGGATTATTTAGGTAAAATAAGATTCATTCAATGATATTAATACATGTGTTAGGTTCATTTTATAATAGTATTTTTACCCTTAATTACAGGTATTACCCATTTACTGTATTAATAAAAATTAGCAAAGTTACTATTCATAATGCCCAAAAATAAAATATATCAATTTACATAAATTGGGCCTACTGATTCCAAATATGGAATCTATTTTACAAAATTAAAAACACATATTTTTTAGTAATTAATTCATAACTATTCCTATTTTCGGAATAAGAGAACATGTTTTTTAAATGTTAATGTAGTGCAAAAGATTAGAATGTTTTTACATCTGAATTCGATTTAAAACTATTTATAATGACATAAATTATATTTAATGAAAAAATATATTCTATTTCTTCTTTAAAAATAAATATAATATAATTTAATTGCATATATTATTTAGATTAATTTTGTTTTCTATTAAATTTTTTTATTAATTTTCTACTCATCAATATTTTAAACCTATCAGAAAAATATCAAAAAATCATCCAAAGAAAATTTTTATATCCTGATTCCAAAAAAGATTTTTTTTATAAAGAGAATATATAAAAGTGGCCAAATCTAGATTAAAAATGGGGGCTCCATCAAAAATCATCAGAATAAATTTTTTTGACTAATACTTCCTTTATCGGAAAAAATTAAATTTGTTCTTATATAATGTCTAGAAAACATATAACATGAATTTTAAACAATATATTGAATATAAAAAGGATGATTTAATTATTTTATAGACTAAATTATTTTCATTGAAATAGTTTTCTTGAAGGAAGATATTACTATTCGAATCCACCATTATAATGACTAGGTTGTGATATTTAGTTATCACTTATACTCATTATTGGATGAACTATATTCTATCAAAAGAACATAAAATTGTGTGTAACACAAGCCAATAATAGTGTTGTATATACTTACAGGAAATATGATGTTGTGTATAGTTCATGTTAATCATGGTGTAGCATCAAGACAAAAAATCAAATAAATTGAAGAGTATCTATCTCAAAAAATCATTGGGTGTTACATTATCGTTAGAAAGAATGTAAACTTTTATTCCATTGGTCATCCTTCTCCATTGGGTCAACCCTCCTTCGATCAAATGGGTCAGCCTTCTGATCCTCCACAGCATGTACGACTTATAGACGTCGACCAGGTTCCATAGCATAAAGGTAAACAGGGAATTTGTAAGCCAGAGTTGTATAAAATTATTTTTTAGATTTATTTACAAACATTATTTATTTATATTAAATGAATCTCCCAATTAAAACATTAAAAAATCATTATGAAAAATTTACCATTCCTAGGGTCTCTACCCTAAAAATGGTTAATCCTTTCTTGGTCGTTTGGTTGGTTAGATTCCTTACATCGGATCACAAGGGTCCATAAAATAACGTTTTCTATCTTGTCTTCCCTAGCCCATGTCATGCCCCACGATCAGTTGAAATTGTTTCCATATCTTCCCACATAATCCTTGTTCTTCCTAACCCCAAACATTATCCTCTTTATCAACCACCACCATTAAAACCTTTATATCATGACCCCTCCCACCAAAGATGCCCCTCCTGAAATTTCAATGAAGGAAGAGAGATAATTACCCCTGAGTCCCACATCCATTAGGCCCTGGGGTGGAGACCAACAACTTGGGTGTATAATCTCATGAAATAAGATACATTACCTTTTTATAGGAAAACAAAATCAGAAGTGAAAATGTATTATCCTTAGAGAAAATCCAACACACATATTTAAAATAACCAAAAACCAATCCCACAAACATGTTTTCAAATAAAACATCTTGAAATACAATAAATATCCAAAGTAAGTACAAAGGGAACAATTCTAAGAAGTTAAATGACAATTGTCCAAATTTCTAAGCTAGTAATGTCCAGGATGAACCCCATAATACTTTTGGAATACTGAAAGAATTTAAACAACATATGGTGTTCAGACATGTATACTCATTAAGAAAACCAATGCCTTTAATAGAAAAGTGGATAATCATACTAATGCTTCTTTGAGAAAATTGTAGAAACCAACAACACCTGACAAGGTATACTATCCACCCCAACCACACTATAGGTTCATTCACCAAATAATTCATGTCATGTATTCTAATATAGAGAACATCGATGATAGGGTACCCAACACCTCATTCCTATAGATTATCCACTCTAAAACCCTAACAACAAACGTCTTGGATGTCCCAACTCTTCCCAAAGTTCCATTCCACAAACCACCCACACACATTTGGGTCTCACACATAATACCATAACATGGGAAAACTAAGCTCATCACATCTTGATCGCACACACCTGATCATCAAAAACACGTCCCCACCATAGATACATAGGACACATACAATGTTACACCCTAAAAATACATGGGAATGAACAACACATCTCATCCTAAAAAAACATGGGAAACAAAAACTCATCTCATCCAAAAGTCACTTGGGAAATCAAAACTTGCTCATGCACTCCTGATCCTCACAAATCACTACCTACCCGAAGGGCCATGGGATAAACCCACCTGGAAGAGGAAGTAGGGAAGAATGGGATTCCAGCCATCTATCGTCCCACTGGGTTGATTTGGAATTGAATCCTCTATAATGACAATGGGGGTGTTCAATACATAACGCTGAACATGGGTGGGGTGTGTATATAAAACACAAGGAAAATAAAGGTATGTATATATAGCATCAAACACTCAAGTATAACCTATGGGTTATCTATCATACAATACAAAAACATATGATATATACATCTCTAATGATTTATATAAATGAATTTATCAAAACCTGCTATATTCACCTCAGAAGTTGATAAAAGAAAGACACCCCCCACATTCTACAAATCAACGATACCCCCAAAGAACTCATTTAATTTATTATTATTCTTTATTAATTAAACCATTTATCCTTCCATCCATACTTTTAAAACTACCTACAACATCATGCAATAATATACATTGTATAAACCACATAGAGGAGAAAACCACAGTTAATAAAATCATATAATATTTCCTCTCAATTTAACACCTATACCAACCACTACCATCTTTGTTCTTAAATGTTGTTATTCCCAATCAATACTCTCAAAAAGGAAACCCCAAATACAAAGTCAAACTCAAAAACACATCTCATTAGAACCAAACCCAACAGCCTCACTGTATAACTACACCACACCCATCACACCCAATAACATTATCTTAGCACAACCCGAACCATCTTTCTAGCTTCTCAAACACTTCACATCCATTATATAATAAGTGAATAATTCAAAATAAGATTTCATTACACCTCCTATAACACCCTACACATATCACACAACCACACCAAAAATAGAAGGGTGTATTCATATTTAAGAAACCCTCTTTCTTTAAATCCACATTGAAAATTTCGGGGTTATCATAAAATAAGTTCGATCATGGGGAATCCATAAATTTAACCGAATATAAGTAGTCCATCAATTTCATATATAAAACCATTAAGTTCATGATAAAAAAAATACATCAGAAGTTATCCTGAGTGTACAAATAAAAACCACCAATGACCATGATTTTTAGTAGTCATATAGCATATATAGATAACAATATAAAAAATAATGAAATTGAAGAATGATTCACTTTTACACAGTCCTTGTTTATTGATTTAAATTCGATTTAATTATCTTTATTAAATATGGAGTCATCTTATTTTTTGTGGGATACATTCATACACCCACCGCAAATGATACACAAATAAGACAGATGAAGGGATCCAAACCTTGAGACATAGGCTATCAACACCTCTTACTTACACTAAACATTGGGTGCGTAAATATCCATGGAAACGTGATCCAAGGGTGAAACACAGACACACAGATCCTTGGAAAAGTAAGGTTTTGGGGAAATCCTTGTATAAGGAGAAAATGGAAATATATAATGAAGGAAAGGTGTATGGTTCTGAAGTACTACATTTGATATTCAATGGATATGAAACCATCTAGAACTCCCCACTAAAAGTGATTCTTGACCACATGTTTTGACTAACATAAATCCTCCCGAGCATTAGGAAAATAAAGATATAATTTATATATAATAAAAAGGATTCAAAAATTCTTAAACATGGTATTAAACCCAATTTATGTCAAATAAAATGTTAATGGAGAGAAACTAGAAAAACTAGAAAAAACCACAATTTTGACAAATTGTGGAAATGACATACCATTGGGTGATTCACCATCACGAGTCATCGATGGGTGAGGCACTGTTGACTGAATCATTGATGGAAAAAGTCACTGATGCATGACATCGGTGATGAGCTACCATTGGTGAGTCACCATTCAACGATTCATCATTCAGTGAGCTACTGTTTCGTGATTCACAGTTCGGTGAGTGACTATCGTGACTCACTACCACGACCCATCGTCAGCGAGTCACCAGTGTAGGTCAACAACACAACTCACCATTGCGAGTCACCATTTCAACTCACCATCAGTGAGTTAAAAACGTGACACACCATCAATGAGTCACTAAACTGATTCACCATTGGGATGACCTATTATCACCACCTACCATCAGTGACTCAACATTGGGAGTCACCATTTTGACTAAACTATCCTGACTCACAATTGAGACCTACTAGTGGATGACCTAATATCATATGAGTAGCTGTTAGTGACTAACCATCACGACTCACCATTGAAAAACTAAATTTCTGGGAAAATCATGAAATGAGTCACCATTTCCTCATAGAACACCATAAACCCCATATTTTCTTAATGTAATAAAATGTGGAGGTCTTGAACATTAGAATTATTAAATAAAATTTACATTTTTTGATAAGAAATTAAAATATAATTTTTTTCTTAAATTTAAGGGAATAAATATTCCTTAAATGAACCTAAAAAACATGTATTCCAATATTCAAATTATTTAGTGGATATGATAGTCAGAAACTCTACTCATGCCATATAAGTTAACACAATGTTTCCTTTCACATTTTCAGTATAAACGCAAAATTATCTTGTTCAAAAAAATCTAATATGATAATATAATACCTTATTTTAATAATTAAAAACTGGGTAAATTTAAATTTTATAAATAAAATAGTAGAACATCTCTTCTTAAAAAATGTTTTGTAAAGCATGGTTTTAGATGAAAAATTATTTTCAACCGAAGAGAGAAATAAATTATATTTTAAATTAAAAATTTATTTATGTATCATGTGTTATTATATATATTAAAATAAACAGATAACATGTAATCTATTAAAATAACCATAGGATAAGGAAATTCCAATAATTCGTGGGTGATTTTTCATATAATTTAATCATTATTTTCCTGGTCACAAACAGTCCAAATAAATAATCACATGTAATAAGAATTCATTACCACATTGGTATCATCTGAATAAAAATATCATGATAGATACAAAATTATATGAATATTTATATAACAATATATTTTGGTATTTTCATCATAAAACACATCCATGGAAATTACATACCGCCCATAAAATAATAAAGTGGTGAATATGGCATGTCTCTCGTAGAAATTTATGTGTGATGAAAATCCATTACCTCATGTTCAGTTTGATTCTAAAGTTCTATATAATTCATTATAATAAATTGAAATTTATTATAAATATATACCAAATTCTTTTAAATACAAAAAATATCAAATAATGACCTAATTATAACATTTTAAATATCATTTAATTATAATTTATTTTTAACATCATCATTTTATTGTATTAAATATATCATTTTCATGAAAATGTATGTGTTGTTTTTATAGTCGATGAACATTGACACTAATTCCACAATCAATTTTTTTAATAATTAAATTACTAACATATATATTACTTAAATATAATATTTGTTTTATCTTTAAAATGTGGACATAAAAATATGAATTACATCATTTATGAAGATGGTCAACTATACCTATGCATTAACATTGTTTTGTGTTCTTAACGGATGAAACAAAAAAATGTTAAAAAATAATTCATATAGAACCACTATTACATCAATTATAGCTTATTTATTTATTGAATTTTTCATTACTACCGTACATGTAATTATTATATAAAAAACGAATCACACTTCTTCAAATAGGTGATAGAGAACATGTACGCAAGACTGATGTAATTGTTTTCCAATGGATTGGATGATAAAATGGTAGATCTAATATTATAATTTGAAAAAAATATTCAATAAAAAATATATTAATTATAAAGAATCTTAATAACCATCCAGTAATGAGGTGGATTGAAATTTAATTGTATAAATACATGGAGGTGGTTGTCCACACATACGCAGAGGTGGCAGTTTCACATCAAATTTAATGGAAGAGAGGGTGGATATTTGTGATCCCTAAACATAATAGAATTTTCTTATATTTAATATGTTTAATTTATTCATTTATATAAAATACCATATATTTTGAGGTGGAAAAAGGAAAAATAAAATGAAATAGGGTTAATATGATGATTACCTTATCATTGTTTCATGTAGATTAATTCTTAATGTCTCTTTGAATTTTATTTTAAGTATGAAAATACTGTAAATAACTAATAGGGATGTTTGTTAGATATTTTTAATATTTTTATTCATGTTATAAGTCTCAATGTGGTGAAATAAAGTGAAATTAGTGGTTTCCTTTTAAAAGTAGTGGAGTGGACACACTTTGAATTTCATAAATGATAGAAATATAATAAAGTCATTCTAAATTCATATGATTCTATATGGTAGGGTGATTGATGAAAATTTGAACATGGTTGAAATACCAGAATACAAACATAGTTATACTAGTTTTTGTGTCATTATAAACCATATCAATTGGTTTAACTCATTCCTTAAATTCTTTTAACGTTAACTACAATAATGACTTTTCATTCTTAACGGGTTATAAATTTACATATAATTTAAAAATTATCACATAAAATGAAATAGTATTTAATTCTAAAAAAATTAAAATCTTATATGTCCTCATGAGTTTTTTTCTTCTAATTTTAAAATTACTTAATAAAATAATATTTAAAATAAAATATCAATAATATAACTTTTTAACACTATATATTAAATATGACTTTAAATACATGGTGGTTGTAATTTCTTTGAATTATAAACATATGAATCATCATTAATATATAATATTAATCTATATAATTTCATGGGGTATAATAAATAACCAAAACAAATTAATTTAAGAGTATTTAAGAAAATTTAAATGATATATCTATAGCTTGCCTAGGTTCTGTGTCTAAATAGTGTAATCATAATAGTATTTTATGTAATCACTAAAAATTTAAAATAAATTTCATTGATGGAAAAATTTAATTAATTTTAAAAAGAATTATTGAATGTATCCACTTTTTATAGTTATGTATTTATCTTATAAATATTAAATTCTTGAGTGTTACATTTATGAATTTTCATTATTTAAAATAACATAAATATAGTTATCATGTAAATTGGATCCATGATTCCATATATTATAATGTTGTTTTTTATATTACCTAATTTAATCAATAAAATGAAATATATTCATTTTATATCTTGAATTTGATACCTTATATCACGATTTTAGTGTTTTTACACATTTTACCAATATAATGGTGACAAATATTTACCTCATTTACTTTATATAGTAACCAAAATTCAAAGGGGCCTAAATACCCAATATGAAGCTCATGTCTCCTAATATATTATAAATTTTATATTTTTAAATATTTATAACTCTTTGAAATCAAATTTAACATAAATTCATAAAACCCAACAACAAATAGTTTTTTTAAAAAAAAATTCAAGTAAAAATATAAATTATATCAAAATGATGAATAATAATTATAAAAATTGAATTGAACTGATTATTATAAATAAAATGGTTCATATATCACAATAAGTGGATATCAAATATAAAATATTAAATTTAAATTACATGATGTAATGTAATTAAATGATAGTATTTGAAAAATCAATATTTTTCACTATTTACAAAAAGGTCTGTTATTTCCAAAAAATACAACACAAAATTCCCTTTGTAAATTATAATATGCTCATTTAAAAAATTATTATTATTTTTACAAACATAGCTTCTAAAAGTGGGAGAAAATAATTTATCTATTTTCATATAAAAATCAATAAAATAAATTTTATGAAAAATCACTCTTTGATGAATATAATGACTTTAATAAAAATAGATAACTTATTTTTTAATGGAATAATTTTATCTAAAATAATAATAATTTTTTTAAGATGCTTATTCAAATTCACTTCAACAACATAATAAAAATGGTAAAATTGTGTACTGCATTATGAGTCATTCATAATTGAGGTTTCATCTATCACAAGATATTATAAAAAATAAATTTATTGGAAGAGAAATTTACCATAAAATATTTCGGTGTTACATTCTACCCAGCTTATAATAATTTTTTACTTAAAAATTCACTCTACTATAAGAAACATATGGTATTATTATTTAAACACATAATTTGGTACCCATCTTACTTATTAAAATTCAAAATTCCTCCAATAAACATTTACACGTTAAGGGATCTTTTTGGTGTGACATTATCACTACAATCATATAATTTTATTAGGTTGTAATCATAAGAAATATAGCGCTCTGACTTTATGAACTATGAGTATCGTACATATGAATGTGTGTGTTTATTCTTCCCCATGTGTGATATGGGGAACACATCATGAACATGAGATTGGTTTATTTGAGGAAAATTTTGATAATAGTTCATTCTCATTTGATCAATAATATTAAAGGGGTGGGTATAAGTGGGGTTGGGATTTACCTTCTTTTTAAATATCATAACAATTTTCTATGTAGAAATTCATAGGAATACCTTATCACTAGAATCAAACTCCATTTATGAGATACCTTGGTATGCATCTAAATGGATTTAATATTCTCTTACATTTCCTTGGAAAGCCCAAATTCAAATAGATTTATTTATCTATCATCTTCCCAACATGATAGTGTTATATTCATAATTCCATATAGGGATTCATATGATTCCATATGAATTATTTTGTGAAGGAAATTATTATTTGAAAACTAAAAAAGGGGAAGGTGTTTAACACAAGAAACATTTAAATCCATATATCATGACCTCAACTTGTCCTCCAATATTTTAGTAGTTATCTTAGATGATCCATCTATCTATTTTTGATATGATATGCAGAAACACTACCCTAAATCCAAATATTAAAAAAACCCCACAAAACCATCGATTTAAATCGCAGATCTTGATCAAATATAATAGAATGTGATACTCAATGGAACCATAACACATCCTTAATTTATATTATATAATGATGACCAATATAGAAACATTCTACACCAAATATATGTTGTTGTAACTGTATATCATAATTAACTACAACCCAAATAGCATTATAGAATTTCTAAATGTTGGGTATTCTGATAAAAATATATTTGGTTTTGTTTTCCTATGTATATTTAGTTATATGTAATATTTTTAACATCCACTTACAATCCTTTCTCATAGACATAACAAGATGACATACCAAGATTTGAGAAACCTACTCTAAAATATCTCATTTCAAATATTCCCACATGAAATAAAAATTATGATATAGACACACACACACACACACATCATATTACTATCATAATGAATTGATATTGATAAACATTTCAGATCATCCAACCGGCCATTAAAAACTAGCATAGATAGAAGAAATAAATGATTCTTGTACATTATCATTTCATTATAATAATTATTAATCTCTATATAATGTAATATATTTTTTAACAACTAGAAACATTTTTTTCACATATCTATTATTCAATTAAATGGAATTTTGAACACCAATTTGAGAAATATGCCATTTCTCCCCATCATTATTGATTTTTACATGCATGCATTGGAATGATATAAATATAAAATCTGTGTAATCCTCATAATATATAAGTTACCATGATCATATCAACTAAATTCTTTGGCCAACTAAATTCTTTGGCCAAATACTTCACTTTCCTAGGGTTTTAATGTATTGATCTGGGAAAATTATTAATCAAATCCATCTTTCTTCTCCCCCACATATTCTATTCATTCTATGTGAGTGTATACATTTAAATATTATGATAAATATATATTTAGCACATTTATCCATAAAGTTAATTATTCCATACAATTTATTAGATGATCATCATAAATACCTCCAAATCATGAGTTGGAAAATATTTCTCATCAAATATTAATTGTCATATGAACAAAGATATTAGAATATCATTCTACATAAACAAACGTCACTGTCTCTTCCTTGATACACCTCTATATGTCACAACAACTATCTTCACTATAGGTTAGTGTTTCACTTGTATGATGACTATCCTTCTCTTTAGTTTCGTTATAATTTAAGGAAATTAATTTTTATAATGGAAAATGGATCCCTACTGAATTATATTGGTGAGTGGATTAAACAAAAGTGAAAAAATTTCCACAAAATTTTGATATTATATAGAAAACCATTGAAACTATTGATCCTAGTCACCATAGTTTTTATAGGACAATGGTCATCAATATTTTACTATGGGTATCCAAAAATATAAATTTTATGATATTATATTACCCAAATAAATCTACATGTTGACAAAATTCACAATTTGTAGATTTTTCATATCGATTATACTTCTTTCGGTTCCACATTCTTATTCTCAAGTGATCATTATTCTGTTTCATTCTCTTGGAATATATATAAAAAATATCTATAAATAATTTATCTTTATGATATTTCATGATATATTTCTTTTAAAATAAATGTTATTTCTTTGATAGATTGTGATACAGAAAACCCATTATTTGAATGAATTATGTTGAAGTAAATTTTCTTCACTTTGTCATTGTATTATTTGATTATATAATAATAAGATATCTTTAAAAAATAAATATGTCTAAATGTTTTAGGTAAAGAAAATATATTTTTTAATTAACAATCCATTTTTAGTAGTGTCATTATATACATAAAAAATAAATTTTTACTCAAAAAATGTAAAAATATTTTGAGAATATAATAAATTCAATTTCATGCGGTCTTAGAATTTTTTTATATAAATAATCATCATAGTCATAATTAAACTATCCAAATTGAAATATTGTGAAATTTTTAAATTTTTCTAAAATGATATAATTTTTTTGTGAATATTGAAAAATGCATATTTTTCAATTATTCTAATTTGTTTTCATTTAATCATGTAATTTAAGAAACCGATTATATTTTGTCTTTTGAAAAAAATTGAAATATTTTTAAATTTATTACGAATAATATAGATAATTCCATTTGAATCATCAATATTAATTATTATTATATAATTTAGTTTGTATACAGAAATTTTTTTTTTCTAAAATATATTTTTCTTTGACTTTACACAGTTATAATAAAATTGATTATTAAAACTTATAGAAATTGGATCATAAAAAATGAATACAAAATTTTAAATCCGAATGATGAAATTTGGAAAATAGGTACCCATTTTGTTTTCATTATGATTATTAATGATGGAAAATATTTTCCACCATGATATGTATAATATTTGTTAAATAGTATTAAATCATTGGTAGTGGGTATATAAATAAACCACACACTTGAATCAATTTATTTAAATTTAATTAATTTATCTATAAACATCCAAAATTTAAATATAATTAATTTTGGGGCCAATTTTCATTTCAAATGAATATAATATTTTTAAGTAAAAAAATCTAAAATAGAACTTTCTTGAATTGAATATATATTAATGTATATATAAGGATAAAAATACGATAATATAAGTTATTAATGATTAATTAAAATATAAATTAATTTAAAAAATAATTGTAAATTATTTTTAATATAAAAGGATGAAATAATTTCCTAAAATTCTTACACAACACTATCTTGGTTCATGTACAAGTTATATAAAAATCAGGTAAATGTTTTTAAAAATATGAAAAGGGTTATTTTTTTGGATTTTTATACTTCTATAGAAATTTATAGATTAAGATAACAAATTATGAATTTCAACATGTTTTTTTTTCAAATTAGATTACTATATTCATTTATCTAAAAAAATTACATTAATAGTGTAAACAATATATAAATTTATATTTTAAAATAATTACAAATTTATTAAATTATATTAAAATCATAAAAAACTCCTAAAAGATACATAGTATTAGAAATATATTTATATTAAATTTCATTTCCATTTATGAGATAACTATTAATTTATATATGATATTTGAAATCATTAATATTTTATAACACCTTAGTACTATTAAGGTAAAAATAAATTAATATAGTGGTTATACTAAAAGATATGGTTTAAAATAGCAACAAAAAATATTAAAATAACATTGAATTATGATATTTATATCATATAGAGATTTTTATTTTATATTATTCCATTGAAAATCATTTTTATTGATAATGAACATATTATATTTTAGGATTTTATTAAATTCCAAATGTGTGCTCTCCCCAATTGTAAAAGGACAACCTAACATTCTCTTTATTACCCCACTTCAGGTCATCAAGAATGAAAAAATCCTACACAATCCTATTTGAATTGCCTGGATCATTTTGATCACTGAGAGGGGGAGGGGGTGAATCAGTGATCCTTTTAAACTTTTTATTAATTGATTCTTTATCAATTAAACCTCTATGACTTGTTAAGGCCTATATCCACTCTTCTTTTATCTCTCATCATTTCCTCGAGTGATGCAGTAAATGTAAAGGCACAGGACACAAGGATTTACAAGGTTCGGCTCCAAAGGCCTTTGTCCTTGCCATGTTGGTTAAACGCCCCAACATGGCTTCTCCATTATAATTTGGTTAGTAATTACAATGGTCGGTACATAGTCATAATGTACCACTCATGAGCCCCACAGGAGGGTCTTTAAACTGCAACCCACAGTGTTACCAGAGTCCCACTGGCCAGCTTCAGCTTCCACCGAAGACTTCTCCACCCTGAGTCTCACAGGGGGTCTTCTCCTTTCTCCTCGAGCCACACGAGTAGATCTTCTTCTTTTGAAGCTCTTCAAGAGTCTTCAACAGCCTTGGATAAGGTCTGCTAGACTTTCTCACTACTTCTGATCACTTTTGGTGATCAGGACTTCTCTTCTTTGCTCAGGCTTTGTCTCATTCTTCTAAGGACGATCCATCCCTTATCTTCACGAATATTGATGGGGAAATATGATCTTCCACTGAGTAAACCCACTCAATCTTCTTGGTCTTCTAAACTACTGAAAACTCAGATAAATGATTTCTTTAACTTCATTCTGGCTTCAGTCTCTCTTCAAATCAACTTCATGCACTGAGATCATGGAATCTCTGAATCTTCATGCAATGTTTTCATGGCATCTCAATCTTCATGCCTGACTTTCATGGAATCTAAAATATCATCAAGAACCTTGGTTCTTGGACTTCTCAAATGCACACACAGTGACTTAAACTTTGTTTACGTGTTCATGTGCATGGATGCAAGCATGATCTCCCCTTTTTTTCTTAGTTTGATAAACCCTCAAAGGGTGTAATATCTTTTAGCACACACACCATCTTCTTGGAGTCACACACTTTTATTCTTTCTCACACACACCAAATTATTTGTTGTTCTTTAGTGTGAATTTCTCCTTCTCTATTTCATCTCAAGGTGTTCACCCACTTGTTCACTTATTCATACATGCATTCAAGTATCTTCTTCCTTCACTTGGGCACACACAAGAGGTATGGCCTCCTTCACTTGTGCACACAGTAAAGCTTCGACCGTCTTGTTTCTTTTCACACACACACACACACACTCAAAATTGGTGTGGCCTTCCTCTCCTTCTGCACAAACACAAATGATTCTATATTTCTTCTTATTCAAAATGTGCATACTCCACTTGTGCACACACCCCTTCTTCAACACATGCACACAAAACCCATAGGTGTGCACTTCCTCTTCATCCCGTACACATCACCAACGGAGGGCGCAAATATGATGCGACCAACTCCTATCTTCAACCGTGCAGTGTGTGGCAGCTTCTACTGTACTGGTTTCATGGAAACTCCTTCTGCTGTGCTGGTGCGACAACTCCCTCCTACCGCTCAGGTGGCACGGTGGATTCCTCCTTCCGCGAGAGTTCACGGGAACAGAGCGCACGCGGGGTTCGGCCAACTTGCTACCGCGCAAGTGTTGCTTGCAGTGGGTGCGCAAGGTCATGCACCTCAGCCTCTTCATGTTGCACAAAGGGAGCGCGCATGGTGGCCTCGTCCTCCTTCCTCCGCGCAAGGGTTGTCCGAGAAGTTCCCTCGGAGCCTCAGATGGCTCTGGACTTCACAGCCACGCTCGGGTGAGATTCTTCTTTCACGTTGCACAATGCTTCGCGAGACTCCTCCTTTTATTTGCACAGGGGATGCACAGAGCTCCTTCGGGCAGGAGGGCTATGCGGAACCTTTCTACCTTTCACGAACTAGTGTGGTTCGCAGTTGCTCTATTTTTTTAGAGAAACAGAAGCTCTGTCTCATGGATGGCAGCATGCATTCTCGTACACATGATCCTCTTTTGATAGGCAAGGAGATCGATCAAAGCCACATGGTTCAAATCATTGAATTCCCGAGATATGCGGCGCAGATCAAGATATGGCCGAGAATCACGGTATCTTTCATTCAACGCGGAATCATTATTTCTCTGTGATTACATCTCATGTACACATTTTATAATGAATACAAGACTTCTCCTTGTACGTCGAACAGGTAGTTCACCCTCAGCAACTTCGTTTGCATCAGGTTCCCTCGAACTTCTTCATCTCATTTCATGCATGCGACTTTTTCACATGAATGTGTTCGCAAAGGGCAGACAAACACAACGGAGGCCTTCACTTCATCAGAGCTGGCCGGGAGCTCCTCTTGCCTTTCTCGGGTGACTCTGGTTCGCGGGAGGCGTCGCGGGGTGACCCTCACCTGGCGGGAGGTTGAAGACAACCCCACGAGCATTGGATCCGCGTTTAATGATCACAGATGGCCAGGATTATAACGTTGCACGGAGAGATGAATCATGCGACTGAGATCAGAAGTGACATCAGATGAACGGCCAATATTAGATCTGTGTCTTAAAAACTCATCCCACATCGAAACTCTCCATGGTTCTTGTGTGTTTTAACAAACAGATCCCACCGACTTGAGGCCAGATAGCTCCTCTCCGTCCTCCAGTGCCGCCACACACCGGTTCTTCTGCGGGCATGCTCTAGCACCCACAATGCTCCTCCGGGAACGCTTTAGCGCCCACTATGCTCCTCCACTAGCGCGCCCTTGGTGCCCACGCTGTGCGGGCTTGACCTCCGCATGGCTCGGGTTTACACACGACCCGGTCTCCTGTAGCCTGGCTCTTCCTAGGCCTCCTCATAGGCACGGTCGACCCCTTGTTGTCCCGCATGTGCCTTGGCTTGAAACTTGGGTATCTAGCTCATGTGACGGCCACATTTTTATACATAAGCTCCACTTATAGTTAATCCAAATAGGAACATGTCTTCTTCATTCCATTTTCCTATTCTTCACTTCTCCATCGTCTTAAGCACTCCATCTATATTCTTCAACATATCTTCATCATCTCCAATTAGGAGATGGAATTCCCAAGAATCTCTCAAGTATCTTCATCAACTATTAATCATAAATCACTTGATCTTAAATTTTCGTCTTTGATCCAATCATAGATGAGGTTGGATCATCTTCAAATCCTCATGCACTGAGAGATAGTGCATAGTCTTCTTAAAACTGCTTCATCCACTAAGTAGCTGTGAATGGTTCATCATTTTCATTCCTCATCCACTTAGTGATAGTGGATGACACTTATTTATCTCCTCATGCATTGTTAAGACAATTCATGGACTTATAACAATGTAGTGACATTGTATCTTTTTGATACACGTTTTTTGAATTTAAGATATGCTCTACAATCGTCTGATTTGTATGGAGAATGTTTCAACCATTACCTACTTTGACACTTAGTGATTCTCCTAAGTGACATTCTTCTTAGTACCATGGTCATTCTCCAATCATCACCATCACAATCACTTGCTTTTTCATTCACATATTGACACTCCTTGTCATCCATTCAATCCTTGACAACTTATTGACCACATCACCATCACCATCACTTTGTCATTTACATATTGACACTCCTTGTCATCCATTCAATCCTTGACACCTTATTGACAACAAATGCAACACAGTGCACAACAATCTCCCCCTTTGTATTTGTTGTCAATATCACTAGAGAACATATGAATGGTTCAATATGTGTGCCAAGACTTTCTCCCCCTTATTGGAAAGCAAATGAAAAGTTGTGTTGTGGTTCTCTTCAAAATATTTCTTCCTCCCTTGAATAACATCTTCTTTAAAATCACTAAGAGAGGGATGATGTCACATGTTCACTTTAGCAAAGAGCCATTAGTAAATCTTCTCTATGTCTACTTGAGATAACCCAGTGTAGAAAACAAGAGTGATGTAACATAGGAATTCAATACTGTCCACAATTCACTATACATTTTAGATCATGATTAGGCTTCAAGGGGTTGAAATTTTTCAGATATATCAATGAAGTGCCAAATCCTGCACATACTTCACCAAACCCATTATAAAGTTCAGGTGGAAAGATAAAGCTCCCCCTTTTATCCATTGGTCGTCAATAAATTACTCCCATTAAATTGACATGATAAATACCATTATGAAACAAATGATGAAAGTGTGATTAGAATACCTTCATTTTTCACAAGATGATATGAATCTCAAAATATCATCTTCTACAGATTGGTTCCCCTTAAAGGGGTGCACTCCATTCTGTCCATACCATTCTTAATTTGAGAATGATCATCATATTCAATTCCCTGAAATTTAATTGCATGTATATACTAGTGATTAGGGAATAAGATGGAAACTCCTTGGTTCATTATTTTGAACAAAAAGGTTGAGAAGATTCTCTCAACTGAGATGTTACAATTTCTCCATTCTTCACACATGCACATTTGATCTTCAATGATGTTTGTGTTGGTGTAGATCTTAACACGTCTTAAACTTCTTTGTGTGTGACTCCACTCTTTCTAAGTGCCTTTTGAGCACTAGAATCTTCTGGTGCAATCTTAATTCTCTTGAAGAATTATTTTTGAGTTGGAATGAGTGTCATGCATTTATTACTAATATGACCACCTTTATTGCACCTCACACACAGAACATTAGCTTCATGTGAAATATTTTATTTTTCATTGGCACTAGCTTTGGCATGTTTATTTTCTTCCTTTCTAATTCTTTCCAAGTCTTCTGGCCAAATGATTAATATGTCATTTGGAAGTGAGGAATCAGATTTGGATGTTCCACATGGCTCCTTTTATGCTTTTATGTTACCTTTATTAGGAATATTATTTTCAATCAATCCCTTCATCTTCTGGATGGATTGTCCTATTGAGTGCAGTTTTCTTCTTTTTAGTTCCATGGTTTGTTTACAAAGATCCATGATATGACCTTTCTTTCCACAGTAGATGCATTTTGTCTTGGTAGTCCTTCTGGATGCATCACCCTTCTTGGATTGAGAATCCATGGACTTCTCTTTCTTTTGCAAAAATATTTTTGGGAGCATTTTCAACTTTCTTCTATTTTCTTCCCAAGGATACTTCTTCTTTCATAGCTAGGTTCTGTGATATTTTCTTCTTTGAGCTTTGGATACATTTGGATATTGGTATATATCATTATTGTGGAAACTTTTGCATTCATCCCAGATGTTATCAAACATTCCAAATCTATCTGCAGTAAACAGATGTTTCTGGACCTATGGATGTTGATTCTTCTTCTATGGCTTTCTCCCCCTTGGCATGGGCTTCCTTTGTGCTTTAACATTTAGAGGGTTGTACCAAAAATCTATTGCACAATGCCCATACCTGTTGCATCACCAACATTGACCTACAATTCTTTTCTTCTTGACTTGTTGTGTCTTTTCAGGAGAGCTCTCTTTCTTCATCTTCTTCATCCATACTTGTTTAGAGTTACTCTTATATCCTACAATTTTTGTGGAAACACATTTATAAGATGAGTACAAGATGGGATGGATGTTAACTTCTTCTTAGAAGATGTTTCCATTTCATTAGAGGATGTCCTTCTTTTGGAATCATCCTTCTCAATGCACACTTTAGTGGCAACATTTCTACTTCTAGCAGGCTGGGAGGTTTCAGCTTTGGTTAATTGCTAATTTTTCAATATCACCTCTAGTTCTAAGCATTTCATGTTGAGAGAGTTATTCTCATCCTCAGCAAATCTTATCCTTCCTTCCCAATTCTCTTTCAGTTGTTTCATCTTGTCTTCATGCACTTTCTTCATTTCTTGAAATGAATTGTCATGCTCCTGTAGCCTTTTTACTTTGTCTTCTAGTTGAGAATCTTTGACAACCATTGACACTCTGTGCCTCTTTTCCAGTTCATGGAAAACTTCTTTGAACACTATCTCTATGAATTCTTTCTCACAAATTCTTCTTTGCAATTCTTCACTAACATCTTCAATTATTTCATTGAAAAGGGAAATTGTTTCATCCTTGGCCTTCACTAGCTTTGTGAGAGTGTTGGTTATGCAAACCCTTCTTGCCAATTGATCTTCCATAGAATTGGATTCTTCTTCTAGCTGTGATTTTTCTTCTTGGAGATCATGGATACTTGTAGCAATACACATTGACACTTCCCTGGGGACTATCATATGATGATATTTGAGTGCATTTAGAAGGTCATTGATTGTTCCATCATCATCACAGCTAGAGAAGGCTTCATTAGAAGAGTTATAAAAGGAATTTTCATCTGTTTTGACATTCACATTACCTTCAATAGAAGGTCATTCTCCAATAGTAGCAAGATTCTTATTCATATTCCTGGCCTATTTCTTCATTCTATTCTTCTGAGTCCTGGAAGATATTTCCATTTGAGGTTGTTCGCTCATTTACTCAAATATGTACTTCATAAATACTCCCTGGGATCTTTTAGAGGCAACCTCCCTCTAATACCAATTGAAGTGCCCAGATCAGTGTGATCACTGAGAGGGGGAGGGGTGAATCGGTGATCATTTTAAAAATTTTATTAATTGATTCTTTATCAATTAAACCTCTATGGATTGTTAAGGCCTCGATCCACTGTTCTTGTATCTCTAATCCTTTCCTTGAGTGATGCAATAAATATAAAGGCACATGACACAAGGATTTACAAGGTTCGACTCAAAAGGCCTACATCCTTTCCATGTTGGTTAAATGCCCCAACATGGATTCTCCACTATAATTCAGTTAGTAATTACAATGGTCAGTACAGAGTCACATTGTACCTCTCCTAAGCCCCACAAGAGGGTCTTTATACTGCATCCCACAGTGTTACCAGAGTCCCACTGGCCTCCTTCGTCTTCCACCGAATATTTCTCCACCCTGAGTCTCATAGGGGGTCTTCTCCTGGCTCCTCGAGTCACACGAGTAGCTCTTCTTCTTTTGAAGCTCTTCAAGAGTCTTCAACAGCCTTGGATAAGGTCTATTGTCCTTGATCACTTCTTCTGATCACTTGTGGTGATCAGGACTCCTCTTCTTTTCTCAGGCTTTGTCTCCTTCTTCTAAGGACGATCTGGCCTCTGTCTTCAAGAATCTTGATAGGGAAATATGTTTCCTCACTGAGTACTCCCACTCAATCTTCTTGGTCTCCTCAACTACTAAAAACATAGATAAATGATGTCATTAACTTATGTCTAGATTCAGTCTATCTTCAAATCAACATCATGCACTGATAGCATGGCATCTCTGAATCTTAATGCAATGTTTTCATGGCATCTAAATCTTCATGCATGACTTGCATGGAATCTCAAATATCTTCAAGAACCTTTGTTCTTGGACTTCTCAAATTAACAAACATTGACTTGAACTTTGTTTACGTGTTCATGTGAATGCATGAAATAATTCTATCCCCTTTTCTTCTTGGTGTGATAAACCATCAAAGGGTGTAATATCTTTTAGCACACACACCTTCTCCTTGGAGTCACACTCTTTTATTATTTCTCACACACACCAAATTGTGTGTTGTTCTTTAGTGTGAATCTCTCATTCTCTCTTTCTTCTCAAGGTGTTCACCCACTTGTTCACTTATTCATACATGCATTCATGTATCATCTTCCTTCACTTGGGCACACACAAGAGTTATGGCCTCCTTCACTTGTGCACACACTAAACCTTCGGCCTTCTTGTTTCATTGCAAACACACACACTGAAAGATAGTGTGGCCTTCCTCTCCTTTTTCACACACACAAATGATTCTCTATTTCTTCTTCTTCAAAGTGTGCATACTCCACTTGTGCACACACTCCTTTTTCAACCCGTGCACACAGAACCCATAGGTGTGCACTTCCTCTTCAGCCCGTACACCTCACCAACGGAGGGCGCGCAAATGATGCGGCCAAATCCTATCTTCAACCGCGCAGGGTGTGGCAAATTCTACAGCGCAGGTGGCACAACAACTCCTTCTTTCATGCAGGTGCGACAACTCCCTCCTACCGCGCAGGTGGTGCGGTGGCTTCCTCCTGATGTGCGAGTTCACAGGCACAGAGGTCGTGTAGGGTGCGGCCAACTTGCTACCGCGCAAGTGTTTTGTGCAGCGGGCACGCAAGGTCGTGCGGCTCATCCTCTTCCTATTGCGCAAAGGGAGTGCGTAGGGTGTCCCCATCCTCCTTCCTACATTCAAGGGTTGCACGCGAAGTTCCCTCGGAGCCTCGGATGGCTCTGGACGTCACAGTCACGCTCAGGCGCGATTCTTCCTTCTCGTTGCACAAAGCTTCGCGAGACTCCTCCTCTTCTCTGCACAAGGGATGCACAGAGCTCCTTCACACAGTAGGGATGCATAGAACCATTCTACCTTTCACGGACAAGTGGGGTTCAAGGTTTCTATGTTTCTTTAGAGAAACAGAATCACTCTCTCATGGATGGCAGCAAGCATTCTCGTACACATGCTCTTCTTTATATAGGCAAGGAGATCGATCGAAGTCACGGGGTTCAAATAAATGAATGCCCGAGATATACGGAGCCGATCAAGATATGGCCGAGAATCACGGTATCATTCATTCAATGCGGACTCCTTCGTTCTAGGTGAGTACATCTCATGTACACATTTTAGAATGCATACAAGACTTCTCCTTGTACGTCGAACGGGCAGTGCACCCTCGGAAACTTTGTTTGCCTCAGGTTCCTTCGAACTTCATCATCTCATTGCATGCTTACGACTTTTAACACATGCATGTGTTCCTAAAGGAGAGATGAACACAACAAATGCCTTCACTTCATCAGAGGCTGCCAGGAGCTCCTTCTGCCATTCTCGGGTGACTCTGGTTCGCGGGAGGCATCGCGGGGTGACTCTCACCCGGTGGGAGGTTGAAGACAACCCCACAGCCGTTGGATCCGTGTTTAATGATCATGGACGGCCAGGATTACAATTTTGCATGACGAGATGAATCATACGGCTGAGATCGGATGTGAGATCAGATGAACGACCAAGATTAGATCTATGTCTTCAAAACTCATCCCACATCGAAACGCGCCGCGGTTCATGTGTGGATTAATAAACAGCCCCAACCGCCTTGAGGCCAGACAGCTCCTCTCCCCCCTTCGGTGCCGCCCTACACTGGTTCTTCTGCGGGCATGCTCCAGCGCCCACTATGCTCCTCCGGGCGTGCTCTAGCACCCACTATGCTCCTCCACAGGCGTGCCCTTGGCGCCCACGCTGCGCGGGCTTGACCTCCGTGTGGCTCGGGGTTACACACGGCCCGGCCTCTTGTAGGCTGGCTCTGCCTAGGCCTCCTAATAGGTGCCGTCAACCCCTTGTGGTCCCGAATGTTCCTTGGGTTGAAGCTTGCGTAGCTAGCTCATGGGCAGGCCCCATTTTTTTTACATAAGCTCCACATGTAGTTAAACCAAATAGGAACAAGTCTTCTTCATGCCATTTTTCTCTTATTCACTTCTCCACCTTCTTAAGAACTCCATCTATCTTCTTCAACATCACTTCTTCATCGCCTATTAGGAGATGGAATTCCCAAGAATCTCTCAAGTATCTTCATCAACTATTAATCATAAATCACTTGATCTTCAATGTTTTTCTTTGATCCAAGCATAGATGCGGTTGGACATCTTCAAATCCTCATGCTCTAAGAGATAGTGCATGGTCTTCTTCAAACCACATCATCCACTAAGTAGTTGTGGATGGTTCATCTTTTTCATTCCTCATCCACTTAGTGATAGTGGATGGAACTTCTTTATCTCCTCGTGCATTGTGAAGACAATGCATGGAGTTCTAACAATGTTGTGACAATGTATCATTTTGATACAAGTTCTTTGAACTTAAGATCAGCTCTACAATCATCTGATTTGTATGGAGAATGTTTCATCCATTACCTCCTATGACACTTAGTGATTCTCCTAAGTGACATGCTTCTTAGTACCATGGTCATTCTCCAATCATCACTATCACCATCACTTCCTTTTTCATTCACATATTGATACTCCTTGTCATCCATTCAATCCTTGACACCTTACTGACAACATCACCATCACCATCACTTCCTTTTTCATTCACATATGGACACTCCTTGTCATCCATTCAATCCTTGACACCTTATTGACAACAAATGCAACACAGTGCACAACACTATTATCAAAATCAAATTCTATTAAATAGTGATTCAGGTCTTCTTAAAACAACATTCCAATAGTTTTTATGAAAGGATTTACCCAAATGCTAACGAGAAATGATTATCATCTTACATGGAATTTTTCAATTTATTTACTCATATACTTCCTTTTAAAATTTAATCATAAAATTATAAATTCAATATCATTAATAATAGATATTTTATTATGATTATGTAACAAAAAATGTATTCTATATAAATAAAAAATAGGATTTATCGATGTTTCCTAAAAAACATCACTAATTTGTTGATGTCTCTTAAAAATGTCTCTTACATCAAAATTTTTCAAAAAAACAAATATATTGTACTGATGATTCCTAAAAATTGTTGTTAAATGAGAAACGTTTCCTGAAAAATGTTTCTAAAATTTCCTAAATAATATCGGAATATAATAGATTTTTTATCAAATAATTCATTAAATTAGTTACATTTCCTCAAGAAAATTTATAAATTAGCGATGTTTCCTCAAAATGTGTTTATATATATAACATATTTCTCTATATTGAAGTAATTATAAATTTAGATATATATTTTTTTAAGCACAACCAAACATACTTATAATTATATATATATATATATATTTATACATAAAAACACAAACATATATATTTTAATATTTAGTCATGTTTTTAATAAAATAAGTAAACTTTAGTGATATTTTTATTAATGTTTAAAAATGTGGGAAATTATATATATATATATATAGATAATTATAAGTATATATTAGTGTACATACACCTATGTAGTTTCACACACACACACACATATATATATATAAACATATAATATATATATATAATAAATAAATATATATAGATAATATAAACATATATATAACATAATATAAACATATAAAAAATAGAAAATATAAATTTCTATATAATAGAAACCTAAACCACTCACATAAACACACACATATATATATAACATATACATGTAAAGATAATATATAATCCTACATATATATTTACATAAAATATAAAGCATAGTATATATATATATATATGAATATATATAATAAAAATATATGTAAACTAATATATATATATATATATATACGATATTAATTTTGATATATAGAAATGTCTATATATATACACATAACATCATACAATTAAAATTTTTAAATTTATTTATTTTTTCTAAGCAACAGTGACTATTTTAATGACATTTTTATGGTGTTTTAATATATAGATAATTACAAATATTCTGATTAACACACACATATATATATTAATAAAGACATGTTATATTTATAATATATATATATATATCTTATAAATATATATTATGACATCTTGTTATATTTTTCATGTACTCCTCAAACCCTCTTTTTGATCATGATTTAAGTACAGTTTGTCTCGAGCTGTTTCGGGAATTAAGGACAAAATTTTTGAAAATTTTTGGTTGTGCAAGTGTGGAACCTGATTTTTTCAAACCATGTTTCCAACTGGGGTAAAACATTAAAAATTGAATACTAGGAGTTTTCAGGGTTGGTACATGATATTAAATCTTGTGCGACCACCTAGATGATTCCATGAACCCTAATAAGGGGCACAAAGTTAGGGGGCATGGTTTGAAAAACTATGTAGTCATGCCCAACGAACCAGGGACATGATACTTTTAATGTCATGTAAATAAATTAGAAATTCATGAACCCCTATTTTATCACCCTATTGAATGTAAATTGGGATATTATGAACTCCAATGTCATTGGTGATCTCAGGAACCATTATTGACTCCTCCAAACCCCTTCCTAGGAGAATCAAAATTAGAGAACTTTATTCGATTATTCTCTAGTAAGAGTTCTTGTCCAATTAATTCTATCAGGATATATCCTTATCTACTCCATAAGGTTTCTTAGATAATATTATTTATGATTGATCTACTATATTTATTTCTGAATCTATAATTAATGTTTGATTCCATAATCTATTTTTTCATCATTTTTCATTGGAAATTTATGTTGGGGTCATAGTGTTTTTTGATATTTGTGATTAATGTTAGATAGTTCCATTGATACTTTCCATGTTATAAACCCTTGATTTTATTTATTTAAATTAATTTTTATTCAATTGAATAATTTTACAAAATTGGTGCGAATTGGGCTATAAATTATTGATTGACATGAATTTTGGGGAAAACCCAAAATTCCTAAAGATTTTGGTATTCGGGAGGTGATTTTTAATTAATTGAATTTATTAAATTAATTGATAAATTAATTTTGGGGGATTTTTATAAATTTTTTTTACTGAAACATAAGGTTGGTTTATCTTCACAAATGCATGAAATAATTAAAAACCATTGTTTTGGGTTTTTATGTAAACATTGTATACTAAAACTCAAAATGGGGAAATTTAATTGTAAATTTATTTAAAATATGTGTCCCACAATTGAATTAATGATTTGTAAAATGCATTCCTAGGTAGTTAATGGGTTATTTGGGAAACACATGCTAGGATTAAGTTCCCTAAAAAAAATTAATGTTTTACAACCCTATCAAAAACCTAGTTTTGTATATCATATCCCTAGTGGTATATTGATGAGTACACTTTGACAAGTGTCTGAGAGACATGTGTGCACATTGTTGGGATCATTGATATGATATTTTTGAGGATCAAAAAACATGGAACTATCATATCTATATTCATTTGGCCATATTTATTATTGTTATTTTGTAGTGTATAATTTAAAAACCAACCAAGGTCGACCCTGAACCTGTCACCCGAGACGATATGCAGTAAGGCCTCAGTGGAATTCCAGATCTTCTCGAGATGACAACATGAACCATGGAATCAATAGAGTAAAAATGGGAATTATTTATCATGATGCAAATAAACTCAACAATATATGAAATTAGAAAAATGAAAATTAAATAAACTAAAGTGAAAAGAAAGAAATATCAACAACACGATTAACCTATGAATGAATCCATGTAATCCAATGGGTCACACTCTGATACCAAATCAAAACGTTGTCCAAGGAAATAAAAACTAGAGAACGAACCTATAGAAGATACTAAAAACGTGAAAACTCTATACACATGAGTATTAAAACTCAATAGAGAGGCCCGACTAATCTATTCCCAATTCACATCCTTTAAATAATTGAAGTATTGATGAAAAGGATTGAACTAAAAAATATAAATATAGGTTTTCCCACACATTACATTAAAAAAAGACATAATCCATTTCCCACTTAATTTAAACAAAGTCATAAGGGTTATGTAAAAGGGAACCAAATAAGAAAAACATATTTTTATTAAAATAGAGTGAGAAGAGGGTATTTATTCCTACCAAAACATTTATTCATGAAATACATTCTAAAAAACATGTTTAAAATTTTCCAAAAGGGTAAAAAATCGAAACAGAAGATCACAAATCCATTTAGTGAGGTAAAATGTACTAAAGTTATTAATATCTGAAGAACACATGGATACATAGAATCTAAAAGGTGAACCAGAACATACTAACACATGTGACTCATCCCGAAGGGATTAAAGGAGATAAGTAAAAGAGAGCCAAGTAAGATAAACATATTTTTCTTAAAAGAGATATAGAAGAGGGTATTTATTATTCCCAAAAATTTTCTTCATAAAATCATTTTTAACAAAAAAATAAGTAAAATTTTTACTAAAAGGCTAAAAAACCAAAAAAAAAGATCATGGTTATATATAGTGATGGAAATTGCACTAAAGGTATTAGTATTGGAAGAAATTAGGAAAACATATAAACTAAAAGGAGAACCAATACACACTGATACATGTGACTCATCCAAAAGGTATAACCTACCCGATGACATCATAACACCCAAACACCTGACCACACTAACCTAGGAAAGATCTATGGGACCATTCACATAACAATAATCCCAATTATCCACCCACTATGGGCCACTAGCACTGCATAATCTAACTAGTACACAAATTGTTCTCAGAAAACGTCTCTGTTATGCTAGGTTCCCATGTATAGTTTTCAAGGGGTTGTTCCCTACAATTTAAATTGCTATATGTATATATATACATATCTATAACCAATCACACCACACAAACTGCCACCACCCAGACCACCTCAAGGATATTTACCAACCTTAAAATAATTAACATATGAGGGAAATCTCATACTGAGGACCCTCACAACACACAATCAACCAACTAGGTATTAGTCCCAATAAAATAGGGGTTTTCAAAATAGAATTTTCAAAATTCTATATGGGGATTTATCTTCACAACATTTAACCCTTTACCAAAAACAATTAGAAATCATTTCCACAAAAATTACCAAATATCATCATTATAGTAATGTGTCCAAATGGACCTTGAAACCTCTTAAAAACTATTAATTTAATAATTAATGGCACAATAACTACCTTAGAAACCAGAAATGCATTTCAAAATCCATATCATCAAACCCACACCCCATATAAATTAGAAACACACTTTCTATAGTCAAAGGGGAATATATCGTTAAGAAAATAATGTGCAAAACCAATTCAGAGACATAAATCAACACAATGAACTTCAGAAACATGTTTAAAAAAACCAAAAAATTCCATAATATATCAATAGTCATTTTAAAGAGCCTTTCGGGCCATTTAAATAAAAATAGTCAGTGTGCACTACTAGTCGTAAAATCACACCACTCGCTAAAATGTAAATTTAAAATCACGTGCACCTCCAAATGTTTTAAAAACATAATTTACACAATTTTTATTATTTACTAAATTATTTTATAATTTATAAAACAATTTTAAAGTGTAACCCATGACTTTACACACCCAAAACCCATTCGAAAACTTCTTTTATGTACAAATTCACACATTTAACATACAAAAAAAAGAATACACAACATGTTCACTATCGAATAAACTAATTATACAATTTATGAAAATCTACTAGATATCACAACATTGTATTCCATCCAAAAATAAACTTTATTTCATGTAAACATGCTATAAAATTTTACATACAAAATAAACTATTTTACAAACAAATTTTTCACCAAACTAATTAATCAAAAAACACCCCAAACCAATTATGTGGTAAAAATATTATCCAAAAAAATTATTATCTACCAAATATATAATTCTTACAAAATAAATTATTCAAAAAATAATAAAAAATTGTTAATATTCAATGAATGTGAAATATGAATGAAATCAAAATATCTGTTTAAATTTAAGGAGAATTGCTAAGGGATCCTACCTAAATCATCGATTGGCTTCCGGAATGAAGTGTGAAACCTCGTTCGCATTGTGACTATACCTTTGAGGGTAAAAAACAATCCCTAATCATCAATTTAGACCCAATATTTTTGGAATAATCCTTAATATAAACCCAAGCTAAGGGGAAAGCACAAACTAAGTGTAGAATGAAAATACTAGAGGGGGGAAGAAGGAAGTTCATATCTTGAGGGAGGTGTGAAGAGAGAATCACAGACAGAGGAGGGGGTTGTGTCGGCGAGGCACACAGACATGGGGGTCTCTAGAGGTCATGAGTCTCACTAGAAAGGGCAAGGGAGGTTGTGAGTTGGGCGAGAATATGGTAGGAGGGAGGGTCATGCAGTGTCGTGGAGCTGCTCTAGGGAGGGCTGTGTGAGGGAGGGAACACTAGAGGGTAGGGGTGCACGATGAGAGGATGTAAGGGGGAGGGGGTGTTGTGCACCATTAGGGATTTCTCCTCACTTTTTTATTTTTAATTAAAATCCAAAATATTTATTAACAATAATAAACTTAATAATAATAATAATAATAAAATAATAATAATAATAAATATAATTTTAATATTATTACTAATAATATTCTTCATAATAATAATTAACATAATGCTAAAATTAAAAATAACTGTTATTTTCCTTTTAAAAATTATAAGGTTAATGACAATATTTTACCAATAAAAAGTTTATATTAATAAATTTAATAGTAATGATAATAATAGAAAAAAATACTTTAAAATTATTATATTACTATCCTCATAAATAATAATAATATTATAACAGTTAAAAAATTGTCCTCACCTTATTTTAATGCACTTGAAACATTTTATCTAATTTATTTCATTAATAATAATAATAATGACAACAAATTTTTTAATAATTTTGATAATATTAATAACCCTTTTAATAATATAAATTAATATTAACAAAAAAATTAATTATAAATTTTTTTTAATGTACATAAAACACTCGATTATTATATTTTATTTTTAAAACACATTTTAAATTTATTCCATTATTATTTTTAAAAAAAATTAATTTTTTTTAAAAACTGGGTAGGTCACACAGTCTCCGAACCATGCCTACTAGCGTGCCTGATGCCGCTAAGACCAAAACACTCATCATTAAATAAATTATAAATTTAAACAAGGACCCCCCCAAACCCTGACCTAAGCTGAAACCATGGAAAAAAACCCCAGTTTCAAAATTCTCCCCACCATGACACTTTCTACACCCAGAAATCCATCATAAGATTGAACCCCAAAACAGGTTCTGATACTAGTTTACAGTTTAGGTAGATTATCAAATAATGATAAACATAGAGGTCACAAAACACCACCATTGAGAGAAAGACTAACAAGATGAACATTATAGACTGGAACATACTCACTTCAATGTGACGCCCTCCCCCAAAATGTTTAAACACCTATAGTTTATTAGTAAAAAATAAATATAATTTACACAACACATAATCTTTACTCAAACCATGAACATCCTAAACATGACCATGTTTAACTTGCACAATCCATAAAAAAAATTAATGAAAAGAAACCCCATCCCATGTATATATTTATAACATCACTCCAACCAAAACAACAACAATATTCTCATCTCGAAATTTATTCAATGGGAGAAAATAGAATTAGTTGGTTCTGCATGAGTCCACCCACCTCCAAACTAATACTAAGGATGAAAATGATATATTGACAATGGGAGTCCTAAATGGACTCTCCACTATAAGAAATAAGAAAGAACTAAATTCTATGAGGCCTGCAATGGGTCTCCTCAATATAAGGAGTATCAAAATTAACCTAACTTGAAGACTTTACACACAAACCTAAAACCCCCCATAATAAAGGAGAGGGCCCAACTAGTATAACATCAAAACTACATCCATTTCATTACCAAAAACATCAAACCCTCTTAGGTACAGAAACTATGCCACACTAAGGGAAATTATTAAACTAAGGCCCTTTTTACTCCGATGGGGTTCTCCTAACTACGTGCCAACTTCACTCTAGGACCTATGGATGGAGATCAGATGATTGAAGCATCTCTTTTCTTGCAGTCAGGCTTTATAACCCCCCATATAGAAATAACAGATTAAAATATCATAAAACAAACTTTATTTAAGGCAAGATTCCAAAAAGGGGTTCAACGACACCAATTCTTACATCCAGTGGGAGAGAAACACTGTAAATGTCGCAATACACTTCTATTGAATCCATGATACATTACATAAATAAATCCCCTAACTGATCCCAAACATCATCTGACATCAGAGAATAGGATGGTATGACCTTCATGGAGTTCATATCAGCTTCACGATGCATCTTGGAAACACCATGCTGGAACTGCTATAGGTGACCCAAGAATCCATAGGTGTGGGAGGTTCTTGGAGAAATTGGGAATGCAAAATTTTGATACCATCCTTACCTCACTGATGACAGATCATTTTATTTCACTCTAGTGGTGATTACTAGAGGCCTCAAGGCCTATTAATTCCCATACAAGCATCACCAGCATCGGGCCACTTCTCATTCTTCTTATCATCTATCTCTAAACCGCTTATAAATACTAGATAAGGATTGTTCATCCCATATCCTTCTACTAACATAGATTTGACATGTAATTCATGCCTCACCATGTTGGAGAAGGTGGTAACATTGAGTTATTATACCATTGACTGCAATTCAGGACGGAGTCCAAACTCAAAATATCTAACCTTCACATGATCATTTTCTACATTACCTAGTTCATATTAGACTAGGTCCAAGAAGATTTTATAAAATTCTATCACTGATCTAAAATTAATCTAAATACAACACAACTTCATCTTTTTTCCCCATCATCTCATAGAAATACTATTGGATAAATGATGACATGATGAACTCCCATGAATGATATTCTTGAGACCTGCATCAAGACACAGTCTTCCACCATATCCAGTTTGGGCCTTCGAGCAAGAATGTAGCAAACATGACCTTTAATGACTAAGGCAACACAAGGAAACTAAATAATCTTTCAGTATTCTACATATACTTCTCCACATCAATAGGATCCACAAGACCATAAAAGAGTGGATGTTTTATCCTCTGAAACTGAATGACATAATAAATAGGTTGATCAACTCGATGGTTCCCCAGATATGAACCACCCATAGTTGTACATTGGGTGTCTATCAAATATTTATGAGGGAAGACACAAAGAAACAAGGATTTAAGGAACATGATAAAAAAATTGACATTATCATTTTGAATTTTACTTTTTGGCAATTCAAAACAATAACTTTTAAAACCATTTTCCTGAATTAATGAAAACCCAAAACCATTTTTAAGGGGAACTAGTGTCGATGGGTGACTTGGTCATTTTGTTAGTGGTCATATGCCAGTCATGCCACCATCACAGAGAGTATTATAGCAGAATTTCCTCAGATCCACAAGGGTTTCAAGGCCCTACAAGATCAAATATGCCACTACCCAACTCACTTTTCATCTCCCAATAGAAATAAATCCTAAAGAACCAAATACACTGATCACCCAGACATCCCATGGTCTCCTAAGGTTTAGAATGAGGAAGGGTTCGAGATGTCCTTTCCATTCTTACACCTGAATCATGGCAATATGACCCCTTCTACCATGACAACCCCAAATAGAAATTGGTGCTCAAAAATAAAGGTCCTCTTAGAGATGGCCTCCTTTAATACCATTTTTTCATGAACCAACTTGGGTAGACCCTGAACCTATCAGCCATGCCAATATACGGCAAGGCCTGAGGGGTATTCCTAATCCTCCTGGGCTGGAAACAAGCGCAAGGGAAACAACTAAGTACAAATGGGAATGATTTATCCCTAAAAATATTAACCTACAAGTTTGAGTAATTAGAACAATGAATACTAAATAAACAATAGGGATAAGAAAGAAAGATCAACAATATGAATAACCTATCCCAGACTCCATGTTACCTCATGAGTCACTCTCTAATAGAGAATCAAAACATCACACAATTTGATACAAAAAAGAGATGGAACATGATAGAGAAACTAAAAACAAGAAAACACTATAGTCATGAGTATTAAAACATGGTAGGTAGGATCGAATAATCTTTTCCCAACGCACATCCTTTAAAAAAAGATACCATTATTTAATAGGGATAAACTACAAGATATAAATATATGTTTTCCCACACATTTAATTTTAAAACTAACATACATAATCCATTTACGTATTCATTTAAAATTAGTCACAAAGGGAGAAGTGAAAGGGAACCAAATAAGAAAAAACATATTTTGTGTAAGAGATATAGATACGAGGGTATTTATTAACTAGAAATTAATTAGAGAACCAAAACATACAAATACATGTGACACATTTTGATGTCTTTCCATTCCTGATGATTTCATAATACCAAAATTTTGGGACACCCTAACCTGGACAGAATGAGTGGCCTAATACCATAACAATAACCCCATGTATCCACCTTCTATGGGCTACTAGCAGCGCACAATGTAACTTGTAAAGCAATCATTCTCAGTAAACATATATATCATGCTATGTTCCCATGTATAGTTCTCAAGGGGGTGTGTCATGAAATTCCATCAACATGATGCATATATATATATATATATAACCAAACACACCACACAAATCGGCACCACCTGGACACCTCAAAGTTAGTACCTTACCGTAAAATAATTTAAATATGAGAGAAATCCATTACTAAGGACACTCCCAACATAGGATCAACCAACTAGGTAGGAGACCCAACCAAGGAAGACTTCTCTAAAAACCATTTCAAAATTCCATAAAATCCTTTAGCTTCACAAAATTTAACCCTCTACCAAATAAATTTATAAATCATTACTAAAAAATTACCAAACATATTATTTATAATAATGTGTCCAAATGAGCCTTACAACCATTTGAAAAAAATATTTCATTTAATAAACAATGGAAAATAACCCACCTTCGCAAATAAAAATACATTTCAAAACTCATTTCATCAATCCCACACACCATTAATATTATAAAAACACTTTCAATGGCCAATGGGGAATATAACATTTAATAAATAATGTGAAAACCCTATTTATAGACAAAAATCGCCACTTTGAATTTCAAAAATGTGTTTATAAAAACCCAACCATGCCATAATAAATCACTAGTCATTCAAAATAGCTAACTGGGCTATTTATTGAAAAACAATCACTATGCACAACTTGATAAAAAAATGTATTACACATTAAAATATACATTTAAAATAATATGCACCTAAAAATGATTTCAAAACATAATTCTCACCATTTTTATTATTTAATTAACAATTTCAAAATACATAAAATAATTTTAATGATTATCCCAAGGCTTTACACACCCAAAACCCAATAAAAAATCTCTTTTATGAACTAATTCACACCCACAACGTACCAAATAAGAGTATTCCCCACTTCCACATTTGAATAAACTAATTATACAATTTATAAAAGTCTATTAGACAACTCAATATTGGATTCAATCCAAAAAATGCACTTTATTTCCTGTAAACATTAAACAAAATATTTAATGCAATCTAAACTCTTTTAAAAATAATTTTATCAACAAACTAATTAATCAAAAAACACGTCAAACAAAATAAAAGGGTAAAACTATTATCCAAAAAAGGATTCTCTACCAACAACATCTAATTCCAACCAATGATGTTATTCTAAAATAAAAAAAATTAAATAATATTCAATGAATGTGAAATATGAAAGCAATCAAAATATATTTCCAAATTTAAAAGGCACTGTAAAGGGATCCTACATCAATCATCGATGGACTTTGGAAAATAGGAGCAATAACTTGTTCACACCATGACTTCACCTTTGAGGGTAAATAAAAATACATAATAATCTATTAAGACCCAATATTTTATGGATAATACTAAATAAATTCCCTGGATAAGTGGTAAAATCAAACTAAGTAGTGAAAGAGAATACCAAATGGTGGAAGAAGGAAGGAAATAAATGGAGGTAGGTGCAACAGAAGAATTGTGGCTTGAGAAGGGGGAAACACCAACAAGGTCCATGGACATGGGGGGTCGTCGTAGGATGCGGGTTGTGCCAGAATGGTTTGGGGAGGCCACGAGTCATGTTGGAATAGGGTAGAATAGAGGGGTGTTGATGCAGTGCTTCGCACCGGGAGAGGGGAGCGATATAGAGCTGTTCAGGGGAGGGTTGCGAAAGGGAGGATTCTCATTGGAGTGGGAGTGTGCGGTTGGAGGAAATAGGGGGGTATGCTACACACCATTGGGGTTTTTTCCACCCCTATTTTATTTTTAATTGAAATCCTAAAAAAAGTAATCATAATAATAAACATAATAATAAAAAACATAATAATAATAAAAATAATAGTAATGTTATAGTTAATAATATCCATAATAATAATAATTTAAATAACATTAAAATAAATAATAACCTATTTTTACTTTGTAATAATTATAATTTCTATGAAAATATTTTAACAATAGAAAAATGATATTAATATCTTTAATCGTAATTATAGTAATAGAAAAAAAATCCATTAAAATAATAATATTATTATCATTAACCATAGTAATATTGTTATAATGCTTAAAATATTTGCTTTTCCTTATTTTAATGCAATTTCCACATTTCGATTCATTTAATTTTATTTCAGTTTTAATAATTATAGTATTAATACAATTTTCAAAAATTTTAATAATATTCATGGCAATTTTAAAAATTTCAACACAAGTAACAAAACAAATTTCATAATTATAGTTTTATTATTATACATAAAACACACGATTATTATATTTTATTTGTAACACTAATTATAACATCATTACATTATATATTTTTTAATTTCTAGTTTGTTTTGATAATTGCGCTAGTCGCATGGTCTTCAAACCATGCCCTTCCCATGAACCTCGTGTTGCTAAGCCCGAAACAATCATCATCAAATAAAAATTAAAAAATTTAAACAATAACTCCCACAAACCCCAACCTGAGAAAAAACTAAGGTAAAAATCAATCTCGGGTGTAATAGTATATATTCCATCGACTGTGAAGCTATTTTACTCAAGGATGGTTATTTAAATAAATAGTTATATAGAAAATGTTCACTTAAGGAATAGTTTGAAATGTTTTTTACATTGAAATGAAAATCATGTTATGATTTTAATATACAATTATAATACCATGATTTTTTTGTATAGTATAGGAATCATTGATTGGTTTATTTGTTATGTTATCATATTATGGAAGACTTAGAGAGAAACTAATAGGATTTTGAACACATAACCTTTAGTTTAATTTAAGAATTTGTTTATTTCTATTTACCAGGTTTGAGAAAAGGGAAATATCCACTTGGAGGTGGTGATTTCTTTTGAATCTATAGGGCTTGGTGTTCTAGGTTCATTGGGACATTGGATATTTATCATGTTATTCTAGAACATTAGTAATTTTATATTGGGTTTTTATTTACATGATTTACATCGGGCACTATCTTCTTTGGGGATTTTATTCGAGAAAATTGGTATTTATTTATTCCTTCCACTATAATTTTTGAAAAAACATTCCCAATATTATATTGTGTAATGGTAGGTTCTTGTCCCTACACCATTAATATTTCAAAAACCCATCAGTCTCTGTTAGTGTTGGCTCAACTATTAGTGTACTATTTTATCTGGGATAGTTCATGAAGAGGTGGTTTTATTGGTTTAGGTTATGCATCTTTCTTTATGTCAGTATGATTTTGAGTATTCATTTTATGACATATGTGGTAGTTTTGAGAGAGTGAATGTCTAGATATCATTGTGATGCATTGTAACTCAACAAGTGTGGTTATGAAATGAAACCTTGAGGATTAGTAATAGAATTTTACCAGATTTTTATTTGAATATACAAAAATCCAAATCCAGTTTTCTCTATAAGGGTATTAACTTCCCCGTTACTGTTGTTGAGTTATTGATATGAGTAATAATCTGATGTATTCAAATTTTTCTGTTCTTCTAATCTAGAATCATGTTATAAAAAGATGTGTCAATAGGATTCATGAGGAATATGTTGAAGAACCCTTTTAATAAAATCCACCTATGGACCAGAATTTGGTTGAGGCAAATGTGTGTGTCGTCTATGCTCTAGGAAATTCACCAAAAACCATCACTTTTCATGATCTATATTTGAAACCCCAGAGGGATCAATATCAAAATAATTATTAGGGTTTCCTTCTCTAGAATCCATTAGTGTACCATGAATCAAATGATACTCAACAGTTTGAGGACTGGTTAAAGAGGAATGATCCTTTTTTTGTTCTTATTGATTACTGAATCAATCAAGATGAATTGTGCCACCACAAATATAAGAGGTCCAAGTAAGAGATTGTGGGATATGATGGTGATAGTGAAGAATAATAAGGTCATATAGTGGAATGAATGTATTTTTATTTTCAATGTATAGTTATATCTAGATTTAATGGTATTGGACAAGAATATAGAGTTTCTTAAAGTCATGTTGGCTGACATGACCATGAATGAGTATAAAAATCACATTGAATAGCTTGTGTAGTTTTCACCTAAGATCATGTCAAAATACCATGATTTTCCTCCATATTCGTTATTATTTGATATCACGTGTCTTTTTTTCGTTTTAAAATATTTATAAACTCACGAGATAGAAATTATGTTTTTAATAAAAAGTGAATTTATTTATCACTTTACTTCAAAATCCATTTTATATCATATCTATGATTTCAAAAAATAATAATAATTATTATATTCTTATATTATTAATTCAATTAATTCAATTAATTCATAGCCCTATTATTAAATTTAAAATACTGTATAAAGGAAATATTTTTTCATTTATCAAATGAAGTGTTTTTTATTTTTTTAAATGTTAATGGAATCACTGTTTTAAAATAAAATAACATAATGGATTTTCCAACCATAATATTCACAAAATTATTTGAAAAATCCTTTACAAGTTTATGACTCTATTTTCAAATAATTTTTTCCATTTTTATTTTTATATTTATTTATTTTAATGAAGTGATTTTAAAATTTAGTGATAATTTTCATCAGGAGATTTTCCATTAATTATTTAATATTAATAAATTAAATAATACCTGATGTTAATTAATTTTTTCTAGGTATATGATCTCTGGAAAGAATAATTATTCTTTACTCTATATATTTTTTATTATAATGATGAAATTTTCATTGCCAAATTTTTTTTGATGTGGTATAGAAATAGAAAATAATATTTAAAACCTATCATTTTTTGATATTGAGGTGATTAAGAGGAGAAGGTGCGGTTCAAAATTGTACTCTTATTGGTGATATCCCAAAGTTCTAGTTAACGGAAGGGTAGACTAAACCTCATGGTTAGCACCGGTCAAGGATAGCCATCTGAATTGACTATGTTGGTGCTATAGTAAACTATAGTGGTTTGAACTATATGTTTAAACCATGAGAATCATTATACATGTCCATACATGGTAATCTAATGGTTTAGAAGGGGTTGGATGATTTTTTGAAAAAAATATCCAATGGCCACATACATAGTTTCACCTAAAATGTGGTCCCACATTGTTTTGGAAAACAATTTCTAAAAAAATGTGTCCAAATCAAAAGCCCTATAAGAATGAGTGAAAAGTGGCTTTCCCTTATCCATTTCTATGTTTTAATACATTTTTTTTGTCATCTTTCATGTGTAGCCACTCCCTATGTTCATAGAGCTCTCCCTCTTCCTACATCTTAGAAAATGAACTAATTTCATCATACATTTTCTCATTCCATCACTATCGGTTGTATTTCATAACCAATGGTATGTTCTAAATTCATATACATTAATTCCCTCACTTATCTATCCCTCATCAGTTCCATTTATAGGAGAAATATTTCCACATTTTTCGTTATATTTTTATAATTTTTTTATTTCTCTCATTTTACATCAAATTATAAACTGATTAATCTTGATGGTTCTTCTACTAATATTGGGTTGGTGGTTTAGATCATTTTCTATAATGTATTGATTCATTACATGTTGTGTCAATGTACGACACAACGAAACATTGAAATAACTCTACTTAAATGTCTAATTTACTAAATAAAATAATTTTCTCATTATTATTATAGTCCTACTAACCCATGAATTAAAAATGGAGGATGAAAACTTCAACGTGATACACCAATAAGTATTTTCTATTATTGAAGGACTCAGAGCCTCATTACATGGAATTAAAATCAACCATCAATTACGGTGTATTGAATTTACCCTTATTAGTTTATTATATTATGAATTGAACTAAAGGAAATTAGTAGGCCTTGTGAATAGATGCATTCCTATCTTGATGTAGCTCGAATGAACCTTTTTAAATGAATAAGAAAATATGACTCCATTTTTTTGAATGGTACGAGTTTAATAATAGATATGATTCATTCTTTACACTAAGACAAGGGAAACAGATGGGTATTGAATAAGGAATCATTAGACATGGTTGTTGGGAATTAAAATTTGAAAAATATATTTTCAACAATCCTTTGTGATACATGTGTTCATTTATAGTATACCTCTCATGGGATTATATAGAGGATGTGTTTTCCTTACCTAGGAGTGATAGAAGGTTCCCATGTGGATTACCATTGAAGGGATATGTGGGAAATGTTGGTATCTCATGACATGGGTGACAACGGGTTCTCTACATTGTATACCATAGATAGTATTGGAGGGAATAATGTATATACTATGACAAGACTGATACATGGGTTCCTTATATAAAATCCATTGGAAATAGTCCTAAATTTATGGGTTTTATTGTGCACCTAAAGGGAAACATGGGTTACATTTTATGGAATTCCCTTGATGGGACCATAATGATAATTCATTAAAAATAATTTTGTGGTTTCCATGAAAATAAATTTCAACGGTTCAGTCAATGAATTTTAATTGGATTTTATAATGGCCTAGTAATATATCCAATCTCATATTGCATGAGAGTGGTGAAACCCCTTTTATGTATGTTCAGACTCCATGGGTGTACACCTCATTTCATGACTATTACTAAGTATAAATATATATGAAAATTAATTTCTATATGTATATGAGGCATATATATATATATATATATTTATATATAAATACCTCTATATATATAACCATAGATTCATGGTGACATATGTTAAGAGACATCCGACTGAGTTTTAAGAGAATAGTGTCGTTCAGGCATCCCATGAGAAATCCAGTTTGATGTGATTTATTCATTTATAATAATAAATTATCTATTACATATACACTATAGATTTTATATTCATATATTGGATAGTCATAAATACCATTTGAGGTGGTGTACAGAGTATTCCTCCCACCCTGCTTATAATTTTGGTTCATAACTAATCAAACCATATGGATATATGTAAGGATAAATATAATCATCCTACTTTTTATTCATGTCTTACTAACCTATGATGGAGTACAAGAGTTGAGAACATATCCTATAGTAATTATTCTAGAAGATATCAATTTTTTTCATCCTATAATTTTTTTATCTTGTATTATATTTTTTTACCTTGTATTCCAATTACATTCACTTTTGTATAGAATCATGGCATGATTATAGTTTTGAATATGATATTGTTTCATCATCCACTTATTTATTATATCTGGACGGTGTATTATTCCATTATTTTATACATAGAATAATTTCTATAAAATTATTTTTTTGAATACCACTATTATAGACTCTAATAATTTGGGTATAGTCTCCTCATTATACCAGTATAGACCATTGATTCTAGTCAGAAGCCTTTAGTGTATGTGGAGACATCAATGATTCCATGTGGCCAAATAGGTTCATTTACAAATAAGTGAACCATGTTATGGATAATTTATTGTTTATTAAGAGGGTTTTTTTCATTTTTCTGACTATTTGGATATTAGACAAGAGAATCATAATGTGTCAGGATTTCATAAGGAGCCCATTACTAGGAATAGCTAACCAAAATATAGTGTAAATCCAAATAAACAATGTTTTTATATTGATGTTTCGGTTTATTTCCTATTATAAAATTACTAATTTTCACGATTAGGTGACACAGTTGAGTTACAATGATTTTCTTGAGATTTCCTTTACCCTTAGAATGATGAGGCAAGGAGGTATTGTAAACTATGTAATTATAGGCAATTTAATAGACAATGAAAGATTATAGTATTCATTTTTATAATATATAATTTTCATGGTATTGATAACTAACAAACACCATTTTAATTTATTTTATAATTTGAATATTGTTACATATTTTGATTGTAATTATGAATTAATGATCACTATTACATGGTATATATTTGAATGCCTCATAAATGTATAAATTTTCCTCATATTAATTTCATAGTTTATTTTTTGTGTTTTTAATTCGATATGGAACAATTAATACATTTTGAGCACCCTATGATTCACAGTGGATGATAACCATTTTTCACATTCAACAACTGAATTTCATGGAAACCTGAGCATGATAACATCTCAAAAATATCACTATTGAATCCATGATTCAAGACTAATGAAGCATTAATTTTAATAGTATATTCATAAAATCATGACTAATAATTCATTAAATATATACCAGATTTGATTCATGGTTTTTAAGGGATTTACTTGTGTCAAAATTTGAAGATTAAATTCTTGAATAAATTTAGTGGCCCATCATATCAACACACCATTTTGATCATATATCTTAACAAACATTTTAAAATTTATGAAAATTTAATGGGTGTTAGGAGACATCAAGGGATTACATTACTTATTCTTTGTACCACCCATGTAATTCCATCTAGAAGCACCTTTCAACGACTTAATTTTGTGGATGCAAGATTGATGTGATTTTTTTCAATGGTAGAAATGTCTTCTCTCTAGTTAATTTCCACCAATGTTGTGTTGTATTCATTAATTAGGGTGAATATCAATATATGAGGAAAGATCCAAATATTCAAAATTTCTTATTTTAAATGGTTCGAGGAAGGAATTTAGGCATTCATAATATAAGATTCCTTATAATGTTAATTTTTTTCTTTTCATTTTTAATCACATTTATTTTTCATATAATTATTTTAATTCACCATATTTTATTCATAAAATTTATTCTTACAATATTATTATATTATTATTAATATCATGTTTATACCATTTCCTCAATGTATAAACTTGTCTACTATAAAACATGTGAAATTCTTCAGACAATGTTAGAGTGATCGTTATTCCATTTTTTTCACTTCTTCAATTCAAACATAATAAGCCTACATACAACTTACATTGAATGAATATAATCAATGGAGGTTTAAATATCTTATGGGTTTATCCAATGTAGTAGAAAGGGTCTATATTGGATGTAATTTCTCACTCTAATTGTATTTATTCTCATATTTTAAATTATAACATTATTGAATTTTCATAATAGATCATAATACTTATTGAATTTTAATGCCACACAATTCAAGTGATATTAAGAACGATTACCTTGAATTTCTCATAAAAATTATTCTCTATGTGTGTAGGTGATTAGAATTTGTATTTTGGATGATATTAAACTAATAAGGGATAAAGTTGTTTTGATCCCTCTAAATGAGTCATTCTTGAGTATAAGAAATTAAAATTGTTTAAAAATTAATTTATCCAATCCATATATTGAAATAACCTATGATTAACCAATACATCATAAATTGAATTCACATAGGTTTAATAGTGTTAATTTATCCATTTAAAATAAAACTCAATTTTCTCACTTAATATTTAAATGTACCGTAGAGAATATAAGTGTCTTTTTGTTTATTTTTATTTTTATGATGATTCAACAACCCAAGGAAAACTACAAGAGACTGATTAACCATAAAAATGATGGTAAATTTTTGTGAGGCCTAATTTGGATCCCTTATAGGGGACCCAAGTAATTAATATCCACACTCATTCCATTATCCCCTGTTCTCTTTTATCATCCCATTTATATTTATGTTTTGTTTTCCTCTTTCTTTTTGTCTTTTCTTGGTGCACGACTTCTCATACCTACGACCATTCCACTCGTATAGTTTGGGTTGATAGACCATGGGTTGTGGAGTCAAGAACCCATATTGGAATTTTTAAATTATATCTCATATTACTAAGACATTATATTAAAAAATTAATCCCATTTCAATTGATGATCATCAATAAAATCAACTAATAAATCCATGTGGTAACTGAAATAGAAATATAAATGAGCCAACCCCAAAAATATTGAATGTTTTCAACCAATCAATGAATGACTACCACACACCTTCCTGGACCAATGTACCATATTTCATTAGGAATTATTCCCTACAATAACCCCCCTATATATTTAAACTTCATTTCCTAAACCACCTACCAACATTACATGTGATGAAGTTGGTAATGACATACCTTCATGTCAAGGATTTCGTGTACATTATTGAAACAATGTGACCACCACATTAACATGAGTTTGGTAAGATGAGGCTCTATACATTCTCATTGAATAATAAAAAAAAGTATTGAATAAACAATCTATGACCTGCATTATTCTACTCCAAGGACCAACTATAAATATAATTATTCAAAAAATATTTCTTGTATAACACAACAATTTCACTTAAAAAGTGAATCCACATTATTTCTGAAAAATAAATGGTTTCATTTTACTAAACACATGAAATGTTCGATGTAATAATAAAAATGGTACCTCACCATGTTTTTTCAATATGATAAATTGTTCTAAATAATTTATGAAGGTTTGGGTCCATGGAACAATCAATTAATTGAAATTATGTGTAATGTAACCTTAAAAAAAATTACTGAATTTATTCTTATGATTATATTTAAAGCATGGATGAACAAAACAAAATATAGGGAACATCAACATACAATGAGAAGACACCCAAATTTACTAGAATGCGCACTCTGATGGATGAATAATGTATTAGGGAAAAACATGATTCACTCACTAAGAAGGTTGAAGAGATTGATCTTAGGAAGGTCCGTGAAATTCAAAATGTTGTCCTTGTTTGAATTTTTTTTGAAAAATTTGACCACGTGTCTGAAAACATCCCATACATCCCTCCCATTAAAGGTTTTATTAAAATAATACCACCAAAATATTTCAAATCATTCAACTTTCTGAATCAATAGTACAAAAACATGTTCAATACAAGGTATAATGACCTTCCATGATTCTATTAGAATGATAACCAATATCCCATCCAACAACTCTGTCAGCCGCAAGGAACAAACCACTACGATATAAATAATTTCAAATCACAAAATCATTTCAAACAAAAAAAAATTTAGTACCAACATTATCTTATCTAATACCAAAAACCCATATAAAACCCATTCAACAACCAGTCTGTCAACCAAAGAATCCTTATAGGATATACCAAAAAATAGAAGACAATTACCAATATGTACCTCTCCAAATCCTCAAAACATATGTATAAAAAATAGTGAAAATGAACTCATAATTCTCATCATTAAAAGATGAACAACATACGATTAAAACAGGAAAATCACCGATGTCGACTCAAGCTGCCCCAATTCTAAGGTGAGAATCTAGTTACACAAAAACCTCTCATAAGGAACTAAAAGAAGTGACTATCCTAATAATTGTTAAATCCATTGAAAAACCTATAAAAACATCCCCAAAACTATTAAAATTTTTAATAACAGTTGAAAATGTTGATATACAACCTTTTTAATTTGAAAAATCAAATGAGACTACGATAGAACCACAACGTCACAAAACCCTAAAACAAAATGTTCCCTTTTGTCAAATCATGAGTGTAAAATCTAAAACAATAAAACATTTAGGGGAATATTTTATTTTGTTATTTTGAACATTATTATTCACTATGATATAAAAACCATTCATACCTTTTCAAATTACCTTAAGAAATTTTTTACTTTTAAAATGATATTTTGACATCAAACCTACGTCCATTTTTATGATAAAGTGAGTACAACAAGTAGAGGAACCAGTCCACCATTATTGATATAACTACGATGTTATTAAATCAATTTTGAGTTAGGAGATATTAAAATTTTTAATTCCCTTTGTGATAAATGAGCTACGGTGAACCTCATTACATATTCAATGTATTTTCAATTAGTGATCAAGGAACTCCAACCCATGTATGTCACACATATACTTGTTGATCATAGTGTTCGAGTACCTAAGGAGATCCTAAAGGTTGTATTTGGAAAATTTAAAACGTTTATTTTCACATGTGACTACATTATCATTGAAAAAAACTGAATCATAGGTCATGTGGGGGAAAATCCCCATGATCCTTGGTCATCCCTTCTTAGAAACATTTAAATCAGTCATCTGAGTATGTATTGATAACATAACAATAACCATTGGTAACATGATCTTCAATTTGAAAATTTACAGTGAAAAATCTCAAATTTTTTATGATGAAGCGATCCATTTGGTAAACTGCATTGGTAGTATTTATAGTGAACTAGAGGAACACCATGTAATTATTGAAGGATGTCTATGTCATGATGAGATTGATTTCCTTTGTTCACAAGGGAGAAATTTGTCTCATTATCATGAAACACTTTTAGATGACTCCATTAATGATTTTATTGGATCTCCAATCAATGATACCATTGTTTAAATAAAAATATATAGTCCATAACTATTCCTGAAATCAATTTTTCCAATATGATTGTTGAAAAATCTATTTAAAAGGAAAAAATTTGGTCATGAAATTGTGGAAAAGAAACCGAGTTTGATACAAGACCCATCATTATGTTGAATGTTTTAATAAATCTGGAAAAGAATTTACGGTCATACATTCATCACTCAATTATGAATTATTCAGGGACAATTGAACCTTTCTTGTTGTCATTTCTTCCTCTCTTTAATCTAATCGAGGGAAGATTCTTATATATGTTTTTGGAAAAAACAAGATAAAATTTTATTAACCATATTTGATATTCTTGAAATTATCCAAATCATTGTAACTCAAAGGATTGTTTTTGAATATGACTCAAAACAATTTCTTCATCCTCATAATAGAAATAACACCAATATTTTTTGATGTGTCAATGGAAAAATGCCTTATGTTGTTAAAATTGGGTATCATATACCCCATTTCGTAGTGTGAGGGGCTAATTCAAAATAATATTGTTCCAATGAATGTTAGAATCCCCAAAATCACCAATGATGTTGTTTATTTTCTCCCTAAAAGGGTTAGTAGTTTATGAAGAGTGGGTATTGACTATATAAATCTTATCTCATGAACAAAGAAAGACCATTTAACCCTTACCCTTTATTGACCATACCCTCAATCAAGTGGTGGGTCGTCTTTTCTTCTATTTAATTTATAGATAAATAGGGTATAATAGAATCATACTCTCCTCATAAGATCAATGGATAGAAAACTTCACCTTTCAATCATTCATTTTCTGTTTCAGGTGCATTCCCTATGGGTTTTGTAATTGCCATGGTACCTTCAATCATTGCATGATTGAAACCGTCTCTGACAGGGTGGAGGATTGTTTAGAGGTGTTTAGGGATGAATTATTCACCATTTGAAATTCATTTGAGGGATTCATTATAAAATTTCAATGTTTTTTTCTAGATGAAAGGATGATAATATTATATTAAATTGCAAAAAATTCTATTTCATAGTAATGGAAAGACTTGTTTTGGAACATATTGTAACTAATAGATGTATTGGTGTTGGTAAATCAATGATTGATTTCATGAATCACCATTCATATCCAAAAATTGTTAAGTAATCTAGGTCCTTCTTAGGACATGTTATTTTCAATAGATGGTTCATTAGGATATTCAACTCCAATTCCCAAACACCTTACTCTTTTTTGGTGAAAGATGCCCCAGTTTAATGGACATAAAGGTATGAGGTATCATTCTTGAAAATCAATTGTTCTCTTATCTCTAAACCTATATTGAAATCTATTAATTATATACTTCAATTTAATTTCTTCTGTGATGTGTTTTACTTCGTTTTAGGAATTTTATTAGGGGAACATTGTGATAAAACCCTTTGTGTAATTGCTTATCAATTTAAATCATTATATGATGAAAAAATAATATTCACACCAAATGATAAATAGTTACTTATTTTTTTCGATTATTTATAGAAAATAAGATAATATGTCTTAGTATCCCCCATTATTATCATCACTAATCATTAAGATCTGAAATACATTTTCCAAAAAACAAAGTTTCAATGCTAGACTGATTAAGTGGTTATGTATTCTTCAAATTTTTTATTTAAATATTAACAATAATAGGGGAGTTTAAAAATTTATAGTAGATAACCTCTCTAGGAAGTAATTCAAAGACTACTCACATCACCTTTTTATGATGGATTCATTTCTCGATGAGCAGCTATATTTTATGAGTGACTAACCATGGTATGATGACTTAGAAATTAACTTTGTTATATGTGTCATTCAATAAATAATTTGGACTCAATATAATAAAAAATTATTCTATGATGTTAAACAATATTTATCTAAGGATCAATATCTCTTCGAGAACTTCCCCAATCCAATCATTAGGATATGTGTTCACAAGTCTGATCATGATTCCATTATAAAATTCTTCCATCAATAGGCATATTGAAGACACTATACCACAAATAATAACATTAAAAATGTCCACCAAAGCGGATTCTACTAGACTTATCATAGTAAGTATTCTTAAATATTAATCCACTGTTTTCCCTTGTGTCAACATTTTGGATTCCTAACCAAAAGAATACAAATGTCTCTTTCTCCCATATTGGTTGTTGAAATATTTTGCTATTGGGCATTGATATTAAGAAACCCTTCCCAAAACCTAGATGATAATTCTAAATCCTATTATTGGATTATTATGTATCAAAATGTGTATATTCCATTCAAACCAAGTTCAATTACCATCATTTTGTGATCTAATTATTGGATGATAAAATATTTTCTAAATTTGGAATTCATAGGGCTGTAATTAGTGATATTGGTACCCATTTCTTGAAATATCTAATCCATGAACTGATTTCTATATATGGTATTATTTATAATGTTTCCACTACCTACAATTTCTAAATAAATAGTCCATATGTTTTTTCCAATATTTTTATTAATTAAATTATTGATGAAACCATAAATTCCAATTGGAATTATTGTTCTAAGAATATAGTTGATGACCATAGGGTATATCACACTGATTTAAAAACCATCTAAGTCATTTCAATAGATATTTTTGTTTATATAAATACTAAAATATACCTATTTAATTTGAATATATTGTTTTTGGGAAAAATGAACTTTTTTATTTCAAAGAAAAAGAGTAAATTATGTCTTAATGAACTCAAGGAACTTAGGAAAGAGGCTTATAAAAATTCAAGGACCAATAAGTCTATAGTTCAAGACTAATATTATTGGATTCTCAAAGTCAGACACATTGAAGTATGAAAATCATGCTGTTGTACAATTCCAAAAATCATTTACACCCATGAATGTTATGGTCTTAATGGTGAGGTCCCAAAATAGCACATCGTGGGTACCCTCATGGGGAAATAGAGACTCAAGATCACAATAGATGTTAGATCATCAATGTCACTTGTCAAATGTTAAAACCATTCATCTAATAATTCAATAAACATGAAATATATGAAAATATAATAGATAAAACCTTTTAAGAAGACAAATATTGATAGATTTATGGTCTATCATGTGCTAATGGAATTAAACAAAGAACTTTTTGGGAAGTAACCATATTTTTACAAATATATTTAATCATGTTTTTGAGTTTCAAAATAACCATGTATGATTCTTTATCATTATCTTTTTTTTTGTTTTTAATCATGGGAACCACTTTGGGTTTCCATAGTTTATAATTTAGTTTTTGTGTGAGGGGTATGGATTTTTGGGGCCAATTATTTGTTTTCGAATATCAACTACATCCTAAAACACCATACCATTATACCATTTACTATAGGTAGTCCATAAGTTGCACTGGGATCATATGATCAATTTTTTGTGGCATAAACTTCTTATGTTTAACACAATGTGACATATATCCATAACTCGTTTTCATATTTTAATTTTGGAAATAATCTCCTGAAACAATACCCCTTCAATACATTCTTTTGGTTAAAACCTGGTACAATGTTATTCTAATTGGGAGGTGAAAATAATTAAAAAAAATGTTTGTGTCAAAAAAAATTATTTGGAATGAAAAAAAGTCATGTTAATGGAAGGATAATTTTATATAACCATCAATTCTATAATAAAAATTGAAATATTTGAAACTGAAAATCAAATAATTTATATTTCCTTTATACTTTACATAATCCATATATATGATCATGAATATACATTTTGGAATGTGTGGTTTTCTAATGTGATATTTTTCCATTTACATTTTCATCCATTCAACAAAAAAACCACAACACAGATCCTTTGGATTGTGGGGTATTATTTTGAGATATTTGGGTCCCATAATAAATAACATAAGTTTGTTGATCACATTAAATTTAACATGTGTATTACAAAATAATAATAATAATAATACAAATTTGAGTAGAGTAATTGATTTAACTAACATCTAGATTTCGGTGCATTGTTATCATGACATCATAGTTTTTTTTTCCAATAGTTGTTCATTTTAACTCTATTTGGGTTAATTTTAATTATTATCTTTTGATTGAATTAACTCAAAATTGATTCCTTAGTATGTGAATAACACTTATAGTACTAATGTATTTTATCCTAGGGGTCATCAGTAAAATCCCTCTATAGGGGTTCCATGATTGGGATATATTTAATTTATCATGGATATTGTTTTTTTTTAATTCGAATACTCATATTAGTATTAAAATCTCAAGCCTCCTAGAACATCTATGTATTCCACTGGAATAAAAATTAACCTCCCATGTCAATTGTGATGTAAAAAACATCATTATTCATAATTGAAATTTCATTAAATGTGATGACGCATTCACGAATTATAATGGGCTTAGGCTTGGGATAATCTTCTGAACCTATCTTATGTTAAAATATTTTTATTGGTTTTGTAATTTTTTAATTTTAGGTATTTTGGTGGGCATTTAATATTAATTGGTTTGAAAAATGGACTTCAAATTTCAAAATTTTGAGATGTATTTTTCATAGGACTAGAAAAACATATGATGGGGTATAATTTGCCCCAAAAATTGGATACTAGCCATTTTTATAATATATAATATTCATTCACATCATTATTCATAAACACTCGTTATAGTGCATTTTACTACATGAAAATTATTTCTAAATATTATTTTAATTATTTATTGTTGTGAAAAATATCTGGTTACATATTTTAATGCCTCCCAAAACAATAAATGGTCATTATTTCACATTAATATTTCATTTTTTGGTATCTCATTCCATTAAAAAAATTAATACTTTTGAAGCACTTAAATATTGACATTCGAAGACCACCATTTTGGACATTTAACCCAAGAAATTTTTGTCAAAACGAACTCAACAAAAACACAATAATATCATTGTATTATCAATGATCTATGAAAAATGAAGATAACTATTTAATAGTAAGTAGATGAAATCATGAATAACATTTCGTTAAATAGTTACCATAGTTGATTTTGTTTTTTAAGAGAGTTTGAGGTGGCCCAATTTGAATATTACATTCTAGGAATGATTATGTAGCCCAGAAGAGCTATCCACCATTTTAATTTCATCTTCAAAATTCCACCTATAATTGAGATAAATTTTAACATGGTGTTAGTATAAAATAGGGGATTCAATGTACACTTCTATGTAAGACAAAAATTCAACCATCTAAAACATCATTTTGGTGCCTTTGTTTGGTGGATGCAAGATGGATCAGATTTCAATAAAAATTAGAAATGTCCTATCTCCATTAAATTACCACTGATCATTTTCTAACATCATTAATTGGGGTGAATTTAATAGTCTATGTTACAACCCAAGTCTTCAAAAAAATTTATTTAAGTATGTGGTGGAGAATTAGATGAGGCATTAACGTTTTTTCATGTTAATGTTTTGATTTCACTTTTTCATTTCAATCACATTTCTTTCTAATGTAAGTTATTAAATTCAGAATATTTTTTTAATAAAAATTATTATTAACCATTTTTTCTATTATTACTCATATCATGTTGATACTTTTTCTTCACGGTGTGAAATTATTCACACCAATTCTGGTGAAATTCATCACAAAATAGTGATGAGAACATTATTTCCATTTTTTCACATCTTCAGTTCCAAAATAATGATTCTTCATCCCACTAACACTAAAATAATAGTATTAAAGGAGGTATAAACCTATGATAGATAGATTGATGTTATTATAAAAGAACTATATTGGAAGTTATTTATCACTACTTTAACGTTTACCAACATCATTTAGTTGATAATTTAATTTTACTCTCTTAATACTTTTTTCCCATATTGAATTTTTAGGCCACACACATCAAGTTCTAATAAGAACAGTTCCATAAGTGTTCTATTTAAAATGATCATATAAATGTTTAGGTGATTAGTATTAGGTTTTTGTTGTTATTAAACCAGTATGTAATGATTTTGTGTTGATCTCATTAAATGAATCACTCTTTAGTGTTAAAATTGAAATCATTAAAAATAAATTTCATGTTATCCATCCCATGTAATATCCTAGGATAAACCATTTTTTATAAATTGATTTAAATTAGATATTAAAGTGTTAATTTATAATTTATCAAAATGAAACTAATTTTTTCTATACAATATCCAAATCTCACTCTTACAATGTATGTTTATTTAAGTTTATTCTTAAGTCTGTGATGATTTGACTACCTAATATACCCTAAATGTGACTGCCTAACCCGGAGAACTTTGGAAAATATGGGAAAGACTTATCAGTTGAAGATACACATTTCAAAATTCTTCCATACCTCATTTATATTTCTATGGTCATTTCATTATACATGTTAATATAGCCTTGATGGTTTTATTTGAAAATGTGCTAATGTTTCAAGAAAGGATTTAATAATAAAAATATTTTTTTATTCATCCAAAAATGTGTTTTCCTATATAGAAGGATGGGGTATAATTTATTCACTAATTAGTATATGGTTTATCCATATAACACTAATTCAATGGGTTAAAATATTAGTTAAATTTTATTACATGAATTCCAATTGTAATTTATGATGAATTTAATTCAATAAATTTGGAATGGAATTTAATTTAATCATATCATTTTATATAACCTGTTACACTTAGATTCCCTATGTAAGGGACATTTCATAATTACACGAGAATCCAATTTCACCTGATAATGATTATTACATTATAAATTGGTAATGTTTATTCATATAACAAGGTTGTTATATCTATATACATATAAAATAAAACCAATATAACTAAATTAATATTTATAATAAAAATTGTTAATATTAAATAGAAATGCTAATTTCAATATTATGAGTGATTTCTTATATAAATTTTAATTGAAACTCTTTTTACTGTTACTTCTGCTACATTATGTGAGACCTTGACACTTACCACCCAATAATAGGGGCGGTAGAAAGTGCCTCTTGTGACTACAAAAAACCTTATAACATCCTAGATATGGATTTTGATGAAGACATCGGGGCATGGTGCTTATATAAGATAAAGGGTATCTATCATACCCTTATATATTTGATCCTAACTATGAAAAATCTTTTCTAAATAATGAATTTGAACATTTTATAGATATGAAAACATAACATCCATGAGTCATGAACTATGAGGATGAGGAAGACCATGGTCTATAGGTGGTGGTTCCTACACCGATAGTATTGACTCATGTGGAAACTCTTGAAGAGCCTCATTTTGTATCTAAATTGGGTGTTAATTCACTATTCCAAGAAATATTTCAATGAAATATGTAGTCTATATAAGGATATCTTTGACCTTATCATGTTTTCATGGAATTGATGCAAGAAATAAGGATCTAAATCCTTTAAAATTCATATGTGATGGTGCTACTCATGATACTGAGTGATGGATGGAGGCCCTGTTATCCATCATCAAGCATTTGGATATTCCTATAGAAACATGGTTCCAACTAATGACATATATGTTCCATGATTTTATTATGTATTGGTGGGTTGTATCAACCCTGATTATCAATATCAGGGTTCTGTTTGGGGGGGGGGTCGTACCAGAAGGCCTCATATGAATAATTATTCCCTCATATGCAAATGAATGTCTTTTTAATGAATTTATGAACCTATTGTACACATTTAGTTAGAAATGGAGTATTCTATGTGTTTCATTGAGTTTTAGTATTTCTCACTGAAGCATTCCAGGGAATATTAAATAAGAATTATAATTTTTTATTTTGTGATTATGTATTACATCCAATCATAGGTAAATATATATCAACTGACTAAAATTTCACATATTGAAATCCAGAACCATATCACCAAGAGAAACCAATGAGAAGTTTATTGTGTGGCCGAATCTCATTTAGCATCAAGGCATAAAGGTAGTTCATCTTACCTAAAAAATCACCCCTTTGATGCTGCTTTTGATGACAACTCTTGTCAAATAATATGTACTGAGGGTCATGTGGGGTGTCACCTGTGGGTTATAGTAGGCCATAAGAATCCCCATTTAAAACGGTACACAATTGAGTGTTGATAATGTGATAGGATGAATCAAATTTTCAACTTTTAACAATTTTTACCTATTGTTTATAGTGAGAGGTGATCTGCACTAACTCTACATTCAGGTACAAGACCATTAGCTTCACATTATAAAAGAAGTTGTAGTAATAATGACCAATAACTCCAATGATGTAGATATAGTAAGGTATCCAAACATTATATTTGTAGCACCAATTGGGAATATATCCCCATGTTAGTCAGATTTCATCTTCATGTGAAAGACCTGTCCATATGAATATAGTGAATACCACTCCCAAGGGGTGGATTTGAATACATTCTGTATTTATAGGTACTATTCTAGTAGCAAATACTTTAATTTCGTCCTAATACAATATAGGTTCCTCACCATCAATTATATTTTTGGAAATTATAGAAATTATGGGATTTGAAATATAGTATTTATGTTGCATGATTACTCTGATCACACCATTTGGAATCCAAACCATGAGAATATGCCAATGTAAGGGATTTCACCTTCAAATATGTGGTTATCATTTTTGTATTGGTTCTATTTTTCCTCAAGATGTTGTGATTAGACATTGTACATGAGATATTCTGGATGGTATCGTGTCATTCTCATGTTGAAGAATATTGTTAGAGTGTGTATCTCACATCAACTAAGGTTGGTAGCTATATTTATAAAGATTAATGGACTTTTGAGTCATGTAGATATGGATGTGTGAATCCTGGGGATGGTAGAATGAAAACCCAGATTTATTGTCTTTTTTATGTACTCTCGGGGAACACGACATATATATATCCATATGATATTTGATTATTTCCAATATGGATTACTAATGAATTTTTTGGGTGATCGCCTATGACAAAATCTAATGTCATTATTGGGGTATTTCAGGAGTATTACCAGTGTCCACTACTCCTTATATTATGGATCTTAATTTATTTTTATAACAGAATATGTATCTAGAGGATTTCAAATATAAAGTTATTATAAGACCTAATACAGCTCCATGGGATTCACCTCTTCTATTTTCCAAGAATGTAGATATGACCCTTATCCATTATGTATATTATTTCTTATTGATCCATATTATGGTTAAAGAAGAGATATCAAATACCTTGTATAGAAACCCACTTCAACTAGTTCAGAATAGTGGGGGATTACTCTAAAATAAATTTTATGTCTAACTACCATTGTGTTCATGTTAAGCTTCAAAACATATATTATAATTTTTTCTGATGTAGATATTATTTTTTCGAGTATATAGTTACATTTTTTGGTCTTATGAACCTTATAATTATTTCTATGTCCTGGATGAATTCAGTTTTCCATTGATATATAGATTAATAACTGATAATATTAATGGTTGATAACTTTATGCATTCTTGTGGATGCTATGATAATTAAAATCATTTTAGATCATTATAATTACACATATATGAAATTAATGTATGTTGACCACACAAAATACCTCCTTTGTATCCATACAAATCTCTTCTCAGGTCACACAATCAAATAGGAAGGTGAATCTGTTTTCCCAAAGAATGAGAGATATGTGTTTTCCTGGGATCATCTCAATAATGTTATTCTAATATGATGTTTTTTGGGGATGGATGGATATTAAAATTATTTTATTATGTACATAACATATTGATTGGTTCATATCACATTATTTAATAAATAGTGTTTCATGATTTTATGTTCTAAAGAAAGTGAGATATCCTTTCAGGAGTTGAACAAAATAGTGTCTTCAACATTGATCTTGATTCTTCCAAATCTAGGAAAAAGTTATAATATTTTATATGACATATCTTTAATCAGTCTAAGAGAAGTTATAAATTTTAGATATTAATTTCTGGCATGATAGTCCCACCAACTGAGTCCTCATGTGTGTAATTCTCCTATGCCTGACCTTGAGTATCCATTAGTGGTTCATGGATTATGACTCTGGATGAATTATCTATCAGTGGAATCATTCGTTATTTAAATAGGACAATGATGTATTAAATAGAATTCTGTATAAAATGATTTGAATCTCAAAAATAAAATAATAGAAGATTCACTTAATTAATTTTACAACGATATCACTTATAAACCAAGAAAGGGAAATATAGTATCTTATACACTGAGTAGTAAAACTCAGAAATAGGTTATTCAGGAGGCCAGTAGTGAGTGGTAGTTTGTGGACATATTTTATGATATGAACATGGATGTGTGGAACCATTATAAGAAACATCTATTCACATCAATATCTATGACTTCCTATCTTTTGGAATGGGTAAGGATGAGACACATTTCTTATTCTGTGTTCTTAGAATTGAGGGGTAGTGTCTGAAATGACGATCCAGCTCCGAGATTTGTTATCGATGAGGATGAAATTTGGGAAATTAATCGATGTTTCTATATTAATTGGGTTATAGAAGAATAATTGATATAGGAATCTCATGAATCTAGTAGGGGATTAATTCTAATCATTACCAAGATGTTCCATGATTAATACTCTCACTATTGATGTTCTATTTGAAGAGGATTATCCTATAGTTTATCAAATGGTGTTCCACATGTAAGAATGGGAAGTTGGAGCTCTAGTGGAATTCATGAATTCTACACCCACTATCCATTTAATAGTGAAATTTTTATGACCAAACAATTTATTTTGTAACAACATTTCTTATATTCGATTATGAAATTGATGCATTATAGCTGACGGTCAATATTTTTTACAAGGTCATATGCTTTCTTCCAATTAAGGATGCAATCAATGTAGATGATATTATAAAGATTACCATTCCCAATGTTGATTCCTGAAATGGTCTCCCTAATTCAATTATGACAGGAAAATATGATGGGTTAACACTATTTCAAGTTAGGGCTTCGGAAAGTAATGGATTAACATGTTCAGGATAGTACAAAATACCACCCAAAAATCGAATTCCAATTTCAATAATAGGATACATGTTTTAGTGGATATTCTCCAATATATAATCCTTGATTTTATTAGTTATTCAAAAAAAACTACCTCCAATCATGTTTTCCTACAATATTTTATTTCATGGAACTATTCATATGGTTATCAATGAAGTTCAATATGGTATTTAATTCAATTAAGCCTAATACTGGTTTTAGGAAGGTGAGGTAGCATTAGAAGGACCACATCTCTTAAAAAATAAATTTCAAAAAATGAATCATATTCCGATGTTTATTCCTATAGAACAATCTAGGAAATAGTATTATATAGATCATACACTTCATCCTCTAGAGTGCATGGAATCATATATAGTATTTCATTGGGTTTCATCAAGATTGGACCATAAGTGGATTCAGATAAAGGGAAAATATAGCCTCATTACATCGGGCCTTTTTAGATTGTCGATAGATTAAATCTCATAGCCTATCAGTTTACATAACCACATGGGTATTTGGACATGCACGATATATTAAATATATCACATCCTTAATGTTATTATTTTTACATGTATCCTTATTTTTATCCAAAAGATATAGAGCTAGAGGTATATGAGACTTTGGAGGAGCATCAAATATGTATCACTGATAAGAGAATAATGGATCTACGAGGTTAGTCAGTTCCTCTGGTACGGGTGCTATGGCAATGAGACCATGTACATGATGAATCCTGGGAGTCAGATGTTAACATACATGTGTAATGGGAGGAACTTTTTCCATTTTTTGTTTTCCAATCTAATAAGTGAAACTTTAGGATTATTAGTTTTAATGATGGGAGGATATAAATTATTATTGTATTTAATGATGTATATATACCTAAAATACAATTAAAAACTTCTCATTTTTTCTAGTGAGTTTATTAATTGTCTAAGGACAGTTTCATTAGCATATGGGACTTGTTTAGATCAAGAAGTTATAGATCATGGAAGTGAAGACTGTGCAACATTATAAGAACAATGTTTGTGGTAATCATGTTATCTAACCATTTTTCTATCACATTAAACTATGAAAACGTGAATAATATGGTTTAAACTCACCTCTCATGAAATACAACCATAGAAGATACTCTAGTAGAATGAAAGGGGATGCATGGATTATCCATGCCATGTTCCCAAGGACACACACATTGTGACATATAACTAGTGGTTCCATATAATTTAGGTGTATGCGATAGAAAACAATGCAACCAAACCATTAACCTCTTAGAAAGTATTGAAAATTCAAAATTTCCCATTATACCATTTTATGTTATAAATTATATTTTCTCTTCTCATTCATGGGTATCCACTCTCTTAGTTCATAGTTGTCTTCTTTTTCCTCTGACATATGATTTTATATTGGTTCTTCATCTAGTGTCTGATTTCATCACTATGGATTTATTTGGATAGAAATTAAAAACCTCTTTATTCATCTTCATTATATACCTCATTTATTCCACCCTCACAAGTGGTATTTTAGGAGAATAATGTGCTTTATTTTTTTTCATTTTTCTATTTTTTCAATTTCTATTATTTACATAAAATATAATGATGATAATAGATGTGTTTTCATTATCCAACATATGGTTAGTGGAATAGTAATTTTTCCCTAAAGTATATATTATTTATATGTTCTTTTATCATGTCTCACATCGAAATCTTCACACTATTCCTCTTAAATTTATAACTAAATAAGTAAAATTATACTTAGAAGTTTATAATAGTTATAAAAACCCACAAATAAACATCATATGATGACCAGCTCAACATGATCCATCCCTAGTAGTGTACCTTAAATAAAGGCCTATAATCCTTGTGCCTTTGAATTAAATTCAACCACTAAGTAAGTTGTATTAAATTTTTCATTATGAAAGTATTTTATTTAGAATTAATCAAAATTAAAAAAGTATCCAATGTTTATAGAGCATTTGTATTCTTATTATATATTAAATTAACCATATTAAATTATTTAGGAAACATGGTTAATATGTGTTGTTTGAATAGTATCAATTAAATTCTTGTTATGACCAATCCTTCGAACAATGACAAGGGACATAAAAGGGTCCATATTAAGAATTCCTTTCATAAGATCATTGAAATTTAAAATTTAAAATTTTAATTGAATTGAAAATGTTGTGGGTCCATACATGGTTTCTATTATTGAATATCATGGAAGGGATCACTGAGCGGGTGACTTTACAGTAACCATGGGATATTCCAAGTTCTCTAGTATATTATATTGGATGAACATAGTAGGAATTGTTTCTATATAATTCTATGTGTGATACATGTTTCACAAAATGTTATGTAATGGATGGTCTTCGAGGGATTTACCTACGGACTATTCAAAGTGTAATACTTGGGTTCCTTACATGGAACTTCATTTATAGACCCTAATGGTGATGGGTTTTATATTTTATCTTGAGTGACAGAAGGATTTATTTTTATAGAGCTCATTATATGGGCCTCAAATGAAATTTATTGAAAATAAAGGAGGATTTCACAATGAAAAAGAACATTATTTTCTTCGTTCCATTATTTATTTAATAATTTAATAATGGAAGAGTTATATATCCAATCTCATATACTGAGAGAGATATAAAACCCCTTATAAGTATGTGAGGACCCTTTAGGCTTATACTTAGAGTCCTAAAAATTACTATGTATTTATACATATACACATATATATCTATATTTAAATGCTATAAATATATTTACATATTGAATTTTTCTAGACACTATCCAATTATATTTATTTATTAATTTTATTAAATTTAGTATTACCTAACCACATAACATTTTTTATACACAAACCATCTTGTCCTAGATATCATTTTTGGGGTCCTAATGAGTATTTCATGACACCCTATTTAGGAAAATAGTCATGAACATGCCATATATATAAGGGTAGGGATAAAAGGGATCTTCTAGCTTTGGATGATTAACATTCTACACTAGGATGGAGTATGTGAGTTGTTGACTGAGTCTATGCTCATTATTCTAGTGGAGATATCATTAGGTTTTTTATCTTTTTTATATCATGTTACATATTTCTATACCTTGTATCCCATGTATATATCCTTTTATATAGCATCATGACATGATTATAATTTTTAATAATATATTTTTTTAGATTCTTCATGTTTATCATAGATAGATAGAATATTATTCATCATCTAGTTTTTTATTATGGATTTTGCTACAAAAAATTATTGTATAACACTATTTGACACTATGAATAAGAAGTTATATACTACCTACTATACCACAATAGACTCTCACAACTGATCATGAACCTATAGTGCACTGATAGGTGTACTTGAGGCCATGTGTTTAACTAGGTTCCATTAATTATAAGATAACATGGCCTGGGACAAAAAAATATTTACGTACACCATTTCGTTAAAAAGGGTTGTGTAATTATGAAATGTTGAAATATTTATGAAACTCATTTCTTTTTTGTGATATATTCCATTATAAAATTATAAATTATTTTAGAAAAATATTTTGTTTCAATGGGTTTTTCTATGATCAAATCATGAAATGATTTATAATCATGTTTGATTTCAATAGGTTATTCTATGATAAATATTTTACGATCATATAGAACAAATATCGGAGATTTTTATTATTCTATAGGTATCCTTAAATTATATATCCCTATAATAAATTAGGAAATGATGGATATGTAATGATTTAATAATACTAGAATTGAGAGTGAAGCATGATTTGGAAGGGAAGATTTCCAAAATAAATGTATTAATGGTGAACTATGACTAAGTACATGATAAAATGATAATTGAACCTAGTCAACTATTATATCCTTCATTTTGAGATTTGACTAAGGAAATGATTTTCATAGATTATGTACATGTCACAAACATTTGTATTATAATGATGTTATAATCTAGGTGGTCATATAATTTGATTTAAGTATGATTCATTTATTATGATCATCCATGAATTATTACATTATTGAGGATTTGGATCTATCATATTTTGGTTATTGCCTTCAAATGTTAAATTTTAGTACTCAAATAGTTCCCTCATTTTTTGATTAAGTGATAATTTATATCTCCCTTTTTATCCACATTGAGTTGTTGGTTCCATAATTTGGGACAAAGAGAAGGCCCCAAGACATCCCCACAGACTGCCTCGCGATGCCACTTCACTGAGTCCCCCCACCACTGTGGTCCCCGCGAAGCAAAGAAGGTGGGAGGCTCCGCGAATTCACATGATGTTCATGAGCCTGACGCGAAGAAAATAAGGCAAAAGTCTCCATGAACACACTTTACATTCGCGAACCCGTCGCGAAGCAAAGGAGGTAGGATGCTCTGCGACCCCATTTGACATTTGGGACCCGTTGTGAAGCCCCCAAGCCCCTCTTCACGCCACGTGAGCTTTCCTCTATGCTGCCTCTTGCATATAAATACCGGGATACCCCTGAGCACTAGAGATGTACAATCCGACCATAAAACTTTCGGCTCCGAAATCACGAAGCATCTTTCTGCTCTGCAAACCATGAGCTGTGCGGGGTACTTTCGGTTTGAGAAGTGCCTCCCGTGTGTCTCGTCTTGATCCCCTCTTTCGAGAGGGATTCCTTTCACGAAGCCTAAGGGCTTTAGCAAAGGAAGGGGACCCCAAGGGGACCCGAGCCGTCACGGAGCGTTTATGCTTCGTGAAACACCCTTCATGTACACATGATATACATGATAAGGCAGAGTCACTATACTTCATGAAGAACATTGCTTCTCAACACCTTTCTTCGTGAGGAAGCTTTGCTCCGCGAAGCTATGTTCTGAGAATGCCCTTCCACATTACGAAGCACCCCACATTTTTACCTCCGCCCCATGTTAAGGATAAGGCACCCCACTTCTTGTATCACACCCCTTTGTAAGTGCTCTCTGCTATGCAGAGCAACAAAGATCAACAAGGCCCTTACCTATGGACCGCTCTGCTTGGAAATCCCTTTTCTCGTGCGACCCTCTAGGTTTGCACGATGTGACTTCAAATTCCCCTGGAGGATACCACCCATTGCGTTGCTTCATCTAATGCTTCTTCGCATAGGCACGCTAATGACTATTGCTTCTTCTAATAGCCACGCTAATGTGGACCCATCGATGGTTCACTCCGCGACACCCCCTCATCCTGGAATTATCAGTTCCTTCCCTCCCCAAAGGAGCAAAGGGTACCGGTTATGTATGTCTTAGGGGTGCGGAGAAAACCCACCTCATCTGAGCTGCAGGACATTAAACTGCAAATCACCTCGTCCTCAACAAATGACGTTAAACTATGACCTGACCCCGTGCCTCACAAGCAGGGTCCCCCCGCCTTGGGAATTATCCATGAACCCTAGTATGCCCCATGGGATTATATCCTTTTTCTTGGAGTGGATATTTTCTGCATCTAAGGACATTCATCTTGGTGTAAGCCCGTTGCTTTTCATGCAGGAGGAAACACCACTGCTCCTCCTCACTTCCTTAGTGCCTAGGCCAGCAGAGGGCGTGAAAGTTAACATGGCTCCTCTCTTCTTCGGTCCCATGTCCCTCTCCCACTGAAATTTGTCTACATGGGCCTCCATCCTGGAGTATGTCCCAATCTTTCTATCCCTGGGCCGCTCCATGTGTAAGCCTCACTCCACATCCCACGGACGCACCTTTCACGACGTTATTTTCAGGTCTCTGCCGCCTCTGGTTTCTCACACCGAGCACAACTCATGTGGGCTTAGAATAATAATCGAACATGACAACACCCCCATCCCACATGACGTTAAAAATTACACCCAAACTATGGGGACATTGATCCATGTCAAGGCATGGTGCGTAAAAAGCCCCACAAGGATCAATCCCAACACCTATCGGACCCCCGGTCCATATTGATGTTGGTTCGCTAACACCCAACCCGAACTATGGGGACTATGATCCATGTCAAGGCATGGTACGTAGGAAGTATCTCGAGGTTCATTCCCAACACCCATCGGACCCCCGGTCCATCTTCACGTTGGTTCGCCTACACGCCCCACCTGAACTATGGGGACTTTGATCCTTGTCAAGGCACGGTACGTAGGAAGCCTATATGAGGTTCAAGCCCATCACCCGCCTAGACCAAGGTCATTATTCACATCAGTTCTTCGACACACCCCATCCTAAACTATGTGGACATTGATCCATGTCAAGGCATGGTACGTAGGAAGCCTCCACGAGGTTTAAGCTCACCACCCATTGGTCGTCCTGACCCCATTCACATTGGTTTACCAAGAACCTTGGGCTGCCTCAGAGTGTAAGCCCCACACCCATCTTGAGCTAAGTGGTATTTGATCCATGTCAAGGCATGGTATGTAGGAAGCCTCCATGAGGTTCAATCCCACCACACGGTCGTTCTGACCATGTCAGTTCACCAACACCTTGGGCCACCAAAAGCGTAATCCCCAAATGACCCCATCCTACATGACGTTAAACTGTAGATCCCATTTAGCGGCAAGCCACTCTCAGATGAACTACACAGACTTTGATTCCCTGCCACGAGGATACGTAGGAATTCTCTTCCAGACTCACCCCCAAAACCATCGTCCATCCTAATTCTGACCGGGCCGCCACATCCCGGTGAGATCATGCCACCTCATTCCCCTCCACAACATTAGGGAAGCTGCCTATATGTTGGCCCCAATATCGGTCTTCCATCTAGGGGTTCCTCAATCCGATCCACTCTAATAAGTTTCTTGATTAGTCTGATCCATCTATGCTGGACATTAAACTTGTGGCATACCATTTGTTAAACATAGGAATATGAGGACAACCTGAGATACATGCCTATGGAATTTGTTTCCCCGCGTTTGATGTGGGAGGTCTTGGGATTCCACGCCCACGAGAAGCCCTATAATAAGGGAAAATGAAGAGACACGCCAATCCCCAGAGTCCAGACACGCCAGTGATGCCCGGCGTGACTACTCCCCAAACATATGTTTGCTGCCCTGACCGGACCCCTTGGAATGTCTTGACAGAAGCAACATAATTAACTGGTGTCCATGAAAATACGGTGTCAGGAAGGGGTTCATGAACAACATATTAAATCAATGAGGGAGACCCGGACTAGGTGACGAATTTTGAGGAGGAATCCTAGGAAGGAAGAACGGAAATCCCATCATCCCATTTTGATCATGGAGAAAACATACCTGAACATGGAACGGATACCACACAACTTTAGAAAGTGGGAATGAGGGGTAACAAAATCCGTGCATGTAGCACGAACATATAGACGCGATCACCCCGGAAAAAGCATTGGAAACCGAAATGGTGAACTCGATGTGAAGTTATTATACTCAATATGGATATTAGTAACACTTGGGGAATCCATGGATTGACGTGTCATCGGATCCAGGCATCCGGTGCCGGGTCCTACCAAGAAAATAATGGGCCTATCATGAAACTCACCAGAAGTTGGGATACCAGAATGTTGGACATCCCATTCTATGATGTTGTCAGTGTGGGTCCCTCTTACCGGTCACAGAATACAGGATAATGCTGGGGCCCTGGTCATCGATTCCATTTCCTTTCATCACTTATGAGTCCATCTATATGCATCTCATGAATCAAGTTCCTTTCACAGGAACATCATCACCGCCTGCCTGCTTATGCATGGGCAAGGGAAATGCCAACACGACGTCTTCGTGTGGCTTCACCGCGTCTGCAACGGCTTCCACATCGATGACCATGGGGCGCCCATGCCCCATCTCCCATAGGAAGTTATCCAATGAAGGGTAATTAACGACCTCACACGTCGTTATGATGAGCAGTGAGTCATCCCTATGCGGGATATGGCCCACCTGGACCGGGAGGCATCCATCCCCCACTGTCAACGCCGCCCTTGAGGGCCACGCAGGGATCCCCTGCTCCCCACCCCAACATTCAATCATTTTGGGAGCCTGTCCCTAGAGCGCTTTGACGAATCATTTCCTTATGCTGATGAGGTGGGCAACGTCCGACCCTGCCCGGCCAGAGTCCCAATTCAGGGGCTACCAGTAAGGGCTCACACCCGCACATGTAAAGGCCACCACCCGGCCTTGCCGGAGGAGCATGTAATCTATGCACATGCACCACCAACATCGGCTCGCCTAACCCGATGCCAGCGTTAGGCACGAGCTGAGGATGCCCAATAAGGGGTGTCAACGTCGATAGCTACTGTGCCCCGATCCACCGCTGATGCATATTATCAAGTCTCTACACACACTGAGAAAGTGTGTGCTTATGCCCAACCGGGATCGAGACCCCAACCGCCCCACAGGCAGGATGGATTGACTCTCCCGGTCACAGGAACGAGCGGGGGTCATCATGAACCAACCCGCAGTGATGCCACCCCATACGGAGGTCCTCCCCGTACCAATACCACAGAGAGTGTGGTCCTTCCATGCTTCGAGGCTCGGTATAGAGGTCTGCCATGTGCCACACCCAATTCGAATGAGGGTCTGCCTCGTGGCCGTGACATTCAGTATAGAATCCTCTCTCATGCCCATCACACTGGGTATGGAGATCTTCCTCCTAACCCCGACAATTGACGTGGGGACGTCACCCATCCGATCTCTCTCCAACATGGGGATCCTCCCTACGTCCTCTCCACAGCTGGAGAAGGCCCTCCTCGCCCCGGAAACCAGAGGGGTGAAGTCCAGCCTCACTCCACCCACACCAAGAATGGAGGTCCTTTCCATGCTCATGCTGGTTGCAATGGAGGTTTCGCCCGATCAGGTGCTGTTCGTGGAGGTCATCCCCATGTCCCCTTCGACATTTGTCCCGGTGCTCCTCGTACCCCGACTTTCTCGGGTGGAAAACCTCTCCACCCTAGAACCAGTGCGGCCAAAGGGCCACAGATCGAAAATCATCACTGTCCCAAGGAGCCATCCCGGGGTAGGAAGGTGGGTCATCACAAACACAAGATGATGCTTGGGAAGGCCCAGACGGAGATCAAACCAGTTCGATTCTCATACTCTAAAGCAGATTGCGACTCATCTCAGGAACCCTCCCCTAGCTCATCAGAGTCAAGGGCCGGGGAAGGATCAACGTGCATCAACTTGGTGCTCCAATAATGCGATGTCCATAGGATTTCTGCTTCCCTCCACCAGTTTTTCCAGGAGGATGATAATCTAGTGACCCCACAGGTTACAATCACGCAGTCCCCACTATCATTTCCGGAAGCGTTTTCTACCTCCACAATAGATCACAAAGAACTATTCTAGGGACCAATGGAAGGCAAGCAGTATCAGGACCCACCATTGGTAGTCCTAGCCCCTAAGCTAGGAATGGTAGTCGTCAGCCCCTCCTATCGCGACGTAGTGTCCAGGTCACAACACTCCTAGGAGGACAACCCAAGTTTCTGCGGCCTGTCAGCCCGATCACCGAATTCTACACTTTCCAAACTTCCGTCCTACCAGTCTACCTCGGTACCACTGCAAGATCCTCAACCACCCCTAGTTGGCGAGTGGGGAAATAAAGGTCCAGACACTAAATTTGAGCCCAGGAGCTTCTATAACATACTTACAGTGGACCTCTTACCCGAGACGTTTTGGCCCGCAGTAGTGAGGGATTTCCGCATACCTGAGTCCCTCACCCTAGAGGAAGTTGAGTGTCTCCGCTACACCCGTTGCGTGACACATTTCAGTCTCCTTCATTAGTGTGTTTTTTTTCCAAGGAGTGAAGTGCATTTTGAATACATCAGTGAGCAGTGTTGTCTAGTCGATCTGGCCACACTCCCTGTGGTCCAACGCCCCGAGTCACCAGGACGTTGTGAGGCCCTCCACCATAAATGTGTTCAGAGTATCAAGGTACTACATAGAATTATTAGGGAGGATACCCCCACCTGCAAATCCATGGTTGGGGTAGTATTTGTCCCTTCTTTTTAGCCCTATCTGGCGGCAACCCGACTCACTATGCGATATTGAGGACATGCCACCAGGAAGGGTCTTGGTCAACATGGCCAATATAGAGGAAAAGGAGGATTATTTGGAGATTCTTGATGGAGACTTACCCCTCAAGGATGTTTCACCACTGTTGGACCCATCGGGGAGGATTACACGTCAGTAGAGGAACCTCCTAGGTCTCCCTGTGCCCACTGAGGCATTAGTACATAGCCAAAATGCTGTTAAAAGCAAAGAACATATCAGGGATTTCCTGAACTCTGGCCCATCTAACTCATTGTAGAAGACGAAGGACAACCCCGAGAAGGCCACTTTTCATCCACAACTTTATTATCATAAGTGGTTGGTCAACAAACATCTGGCTGAATGCGTTATAGAGCGACGAAACAACTATGGTGATCCTAAGCTGGGAAGCAGGGGCAGGAACAACTCCTCTTCGGTGAGCTGCCCCTAGGAAACCCTGATCAAGCCACATTCCCCGATAGGGCAGAAGCTAGAGGTCATGGTAAGAGGTTGTGGTATGTCTCGTCAAACCCTCCTGAACGGCGAGACAATCCAAGGAACCCCACTCGGGCTCCTCCGGCATCTCCAAGGTTCTCTCCACCAGTGGCTCCACAAGCCACTAAACCTGTCTACCACAATAAAGGACCCTGAAACACACTCGTTGTTAGGGTTCCCTGTCAAGATAAGGACCCCCTTCCCGAATGATTATATGGAGGCCCTCATAGCCTGCCTTGAGGCATTGGAAACGCTGCAGGTGGCAATCCAACCAGATGGCAAGCCATACCCAGGCTGGGTGGATGATAAGCTGGCACCTCCAGGTTTTGGGAATCCCACCTTCTACCCCTTCAATGGGATGGGGGACCCACCATAGCATCTGGCCCACTTCAAATCAAAGTGTGTGCCCATGTTGGTGACTCTAGAGCAGCGGGAGGTCGCCAGGCTCCGCTGTTTTGTTCAGACACTGGAGGGGCTGGCATTCGTCTGGTACAACCAGCTCCCTATAAGATCTGTGACCAGCTGGAGGACCTTCACAGGCAATTCCTCTACCAGTTCATCTCTACCACCCGGAAGACCATCATCGCAAACATCTTCAAGTGAAAACTGATGCCTGATGAATGATTCATGGACTTCGTCGCCCGGTGGAAGGGGCTCACATACTCCCTTGACATGCCACTAACTCAGGAGCAATTACTGATGATGTGAGTAGGGAACGTCAATATAGAACTGGTTCCTACTATGATCACATAGAACTATCCCGAAGGGTTCCAAGACTTCTCATATAAGGAAAAGCTCCTCAAAGAATACCTACAACAGACTAGACATGCACGTCTGTTGCCCCATGTAATCCCATCAAGGAGAGATGTTATAGCCGAGCCCGCCGCGATGGCCAAAATAAAAGCCCCCAGGAAACTAGAATTAATACTAGTGGCACCGGCCCCATAGACTCACAAAGGCCATCCACCTCAGGCAGAACCTATGGATCCTCATCGTCATCAGAATCTGCAGGCTCCCCTACGGAATGCGATGACACCACCTAGGTAGGACAGTCAGGGTTCTCCTCCTTGACAGGACCCTTGTCAGGGATAGGCTCCAAGGGCTCTTTATCCAGAAAGAAGGCACCATATTTACTCATTCAGTGAGAATAAGGTCCTTGGTTACTTCGGTATCAACCTAGAGAAGGGGATTGTACACATGCATGAGTGCAGAAGGACGGAAGGGTAGAATCTCACCGACTTCCCCAACTACTTCCCCTGTCATCGAATTCTGGGGAACACCCTTAAGCAGTTATATGTGTTTAAATATTGGATCTAGGACTAGGACGATAACAAAATAGATAGGCTAGGGACAACCCCGACACAAGTGGCAGGTGTCTTTGGGGGATCAGATAGCAGTAGCGACGACAAAGGTGAGTGGCAGCAGGTTTATGACGGCGGGTCCCTGAAGTATAACTACTGGATGGCTCGCAAGATAGTCGCCCATGCCCATGGAATCATTCAAGAATGCCTGAATGAGCCGAAACCTTCCAATGCTGTGGTCACCACTTGTGCATCATCATCTCAGCCAGCCTCTTCCCAGAAAAGAATTCATCGACGACGTAAGAAAAAGAAATGCGCCCCACCAATGTCGTCAGCATCCTGCACTCTCGGTGATTTCATGCCCCCTAAGATGGGTATTCCCCCCAAAATCCACCCAATGATGGATGATTGTTCATGTGACAGTCAAGGGTACGCTTCGGTTAACACCATTGAGTTGGTAAACCCCTATATGACTCCCGATGAGGGGGAACGCCAGACGAACCTCCCCAATGTCCCCAGCAGACACCAATGTCAGTGGAGCCGCAAACATATGGGTCATCAAGGCACATCAGTCGGCACCTCCATCCATGCCGTGCATGCCACTAGGACCAAGAAACATGCTTAGCGCAGATCCCAACACTCACAACCTCTTCATCCGGTGTTGTCAGGATCACATACACCATTGTTTGTGCTATTGGATCAGGCAGAGCCACTTCGGCCACACCATTAACAGTTCTCCCCGTAACAGGCCGATCTCAGTCATTCGGAACTCATCTGGTAGCCAATCCTCAGGCTTCGACTAGTGAGCTTCAGGATATTACCAGTACCAGTCAGTCGCCAGTCCAACCGGTAGGGCCTGCCCTATATCCAGTCGCAGAATGACCTCCTGTAAGCAGAAGTTCGTGCCTAGCACATGAGTACAATGTACTCAGTACCTTTTCGGCATCTTAGAAGGGCTATCCAACCTTGAATCCCTTCACATGTCATCAGATATGCGCGAATAACTGTCGAGGATTTAAGGAGCCCCCTCCAGTTTGAGACGAAGGTGGAAGCTGCAGAAGGCCTTCATGCTGAAGAAGTCGTGAACGCCGAATTCCAGGCCATTATTTCGTTCTCTGGAGAAGATGAAGGCTCTACCATATAGGGGCACATCTGCCCTCTATACATCACCGACCAATTTAATGGTGGGGAGGTTCGTCATTGTGTCGTTGACAATGGCTTAGGGATTAAACTTATCTCGATGTGGACATTGTGAAATATGGGGTTATCCATAGTTAACATGACTCCCTCCGATATAATGATCTAGGGAAATGACATGATAGATCAGACACCAGTTGGCAATATCTGTCTAAAGACCCAGTTCAGTGTCCTCATTGTCAGCACCGAGTTCATGGTGGTCACTCAGGACACCACGTATAATGCATTAATGGGCAGACCATAGCTCCATCTGCAAGTGACGTTCCCCTCATCACATCACCAATAAATTAAGTACTCCATTAATGGTCGAGTAGGCGTACTCCAAGGTGATGTATATCCTTTCGCATCTTGTGAATCCCTTTATCTGGACACTAACTATTACAAGATCAAGGACAAGCAGATTTTGGCAAGCTAGGGTGAACCTTCCATGGTCACAAGTGACCCCTAGGCCGCTCTGGATGACACCTATGTATTCCCAATCCATCGATTGGAGGCCACTACCCCCAACATGGGGTAATGATTTACCATTTCTGGTATAAGAGGAAGGCATATTCCCAAGTCCAAGCAATGGTGGGAAATCACCTCATAATCCTACACCAACCAGGCTCAGGTAATATCAGAACCTCCTACCCCCAGACGATACAGGGATGTCCTCCCCATGGCTACAGCGATACGTCATACGTGTTTTTTTTTCTCCGGGTTGGGATTAACCAGCTCAAGCCTACGTGCCACTATTGCTTTGATATCATCAAATGTGGCCCCCTAGGCCGAAGGCTAGAGGGGATTGGATCGACTGACTTTGTCGCTATGGTCTTAGTGGCACATGAATCTCTTGATGCACTGTCCATTGCTGCCCAGGCAGGTACCAGCTTCACGTCAGGTTTCTCTGAGAAAGGGTAAGGCTCACCTGTTTGGAATGCCTCCTCCACAGGAAAAGAAGTGGATTTAGATGACGCTCCCCCACCTTTGAAGAAGGCATCTCTTCCACAGTCGATGAACTGGTACATGTGAACCTTGGTAGCGAGGCAGATCTGAGGCCCATATTGATCAGTGCCGCCATGTCCCTCTAGGAGCAGCAACGGTACATTGACTTCCTTAAACAACACTGCGATGTGTTTTCCTAGAGTTACGATGAAATTGCAGGACTAGATCCTCTGGTGGTTGTCCACCGCCACGGTCTCAAGACTAACCATTGCGGGTTTATGTAGCCTCTCAGAAAGATGCACCCTTCACACAGTGCCATGGTCGATGTAGAAGTTAACCAGCTCCTCAAAACCAACTTCGTCAAGGATGTCCAGTACCCTAAGTGGCTAGACAACATTTTGCTAGTCAGGAAGAAGAATGGCCAGATCAGAGTCTGTATCGACTTTGGAGATCTCAACTGTCACTGTCTGAAGGATGATTTTCCCCTTCCGGTGACAAAATTTTTGATCGACGCTACGGCCGGGTCCCAAGCCCTCTCCTTCATGGATGTTTACTCTGGATATAATCAGATCTGGATGGCCCCCGGGGATGAAGAGTTCTTGGATTTCAGGGCACCCCATGGTACTTTCGGTTACTAGGTTATGCCCTTTGGCCTAAAGAATGCAGGTGCCACCTATCCGCAGGCCATTCATCGCATATTCAAGCCATTATTCAGGGCATTGGTGGACTACTATACGAATGATCTGGTGGTTAAATCGTTCCAGCACCAGGACCATCTCAAGGATATTGAGAAAGTGTTCGGTTTTCTTTGTTCCTACCAGTTGAAGATGAACCCATTGAAGTGTGCCTTTGGGGTCACCTTTGGGAAGCTTTTTGGTTTCGTTTTCAGGTACCAAGGCATCGATATTGACCTAGATAAGATCAAGGCTATCATCCAGATGCCTCCCCCGAGCAATATTTGGGAGCTTCGAGGTTTTCAAAGACACTTGTCCTATATACCCTGATTCATTGCGAATCTGGATGGAAAGTGTAATCCCTTTTCTCGGCTCATGAAGAAGGGAACTTCTTATGAGTGGGATGGGGAGTGCCAGACCATCTTTGAGGGAATCAAGTATTATCTACTCCAGCCTCCGGTCTTGATTCCACCCGTATTAGGAAAGCCACTGGTCCTCTATGTCACCACCCTAGAAGGGTATCTTAGAGCCCTTCTCGTCCATAAAAACAATGAGTGGACGAAAAACAGTCTATACTACCTCAGTCGTATGCTCATCGATATGGAGACCTGATACTCCCCCATAGAGAAGAGATTCCTTGCATTTTTATTCGCAGTACAGAAATTCAACACTACCTAAAACACCATGAGGTACATCTGGTGTCTTGGGTAGACCCGATAAAGTACATTCTGAATCATCCCATGTTGACCACTCGTCTAGCACAGTGGGCGGTGATCCTCCAATAGTTCGACATTATGTTCATGCCTCAAGAGGTAATCAAGGGGTAGACAATGGAAAAATTTCTATCTACCCACCCAACCACCGTGATCTAGTCCTTGGACTTGGATTTTCCCGACAAGGCGTTCCTCTCGGTAGATCATACCTTCCCATGTTGGCAAATTCACTTTGAGGGTGCCTCCCGGATCCCCACTGGTAGGAGGCTCAATGATCCTAGGCTCAACATAGTGGGCCTAGGTACCATCTTCATTTAAATGATTCATGTCATTACTTCGTACTCAATCTTATTGTTAGAAGGCTTAACCAACAACGAGGCGGAGTATCAGGCTCTTATCACTGGCCTCGAGCTGGCCCTCGACATTAATGTCCAAAATTTTCATGTGAAAGGGGATTCCGAACTAGTCATCAACCAAGTCAACGGTGGCTATGTTGTCAGAAATACAGAGCTTTTACCATTGTGGGAGCGCACCCTCCATCTATTGGCCCACTTCCCTTCTCGACTGGATGTTACCCATGTCTCTCAGTCTAAGAATGTGCGAGCGGATGCTCTGGATGGCTTAACTGCATCACTTGCAGAGCCCGAGGAGGATGAACTGATTATAAATGTGTCACACCAAAGATTCATTTCCCCAGTCACCCCAGAGGACGCTGACGGCATGAGAGTAAGCCATCTTACCACCTGATGTTACAGGTCAAGACCGCTAGGCTCGTCAGATCTAGTGGTTCAAGTGACTCCCGACTGGAGAGCCCCTTTTGTCAATTATCAACAAAACGGTTGCCTCCCGGCTGATCGGGCCGAGCGCGAGCGAATCCGACACTGCGTACTGTAGTCCACCCTTTAGTGTGGTCCTAGTCTTGAGAAGATCCTCTATAAACACGGTTTAGATGGTGTTATCCTCTATTTCATCCAAAGAGTCAAGATTCCACAGGACATGCAAGAGGTTCATGCTGGTTCTTGCAGTTCCCAACAAGCTGGGCCAAAGCTATCCCATAAGATCCAGAGACTGGGGTACTTCATGGCCCTCTATGATCCATGATTGTATCGAGTGTGCCAAGAGATGTCACACTTGCCATGTTCATGCTATCTTTCTAGGTTGTCCGCAAGAACCTATCTACTCCACCAAGTACTCTTGGACATTTGTGGTGTGGGGAATCGATGTCGTGAGACCATATCCACCAGCGACAGCTCACCAATGGAGGTTCATCCTGACCGCCACAGATTTATTTTCCAAGTGGGTGGAGGAAATTCTTCTCAAGGAGGTCAAGTCCAGTTCTATCATTGACTTCAGGAGCTCCAACATCATCCACCAGTTTGGTGTCCCTCACGCCATTATCACCAATAACGGCACCAACTTCCAAGAAGCTGAGTTGAAGAAATTATACTCCAAGTAAAACATCCGTTTGAGCCATACCTCCCACTACCAAGCACAGGAAAATTTAAGAATCAAGGCATTAAACAAAACCCTCTCTAACATTTTGCAGAAAATGTTTGGCCAGAACAATATGAGTTGGCCAGACAAGCTCTGTAACGCCCTCTGGTCTTATCGGACGACGACTCGTAACTCCACACAAGTGACCTTATATTCCATGGTGTACAGGGCCGAGGATGTCCTACCCATTGAGATCTAGCTGCCTTCATTACTCACTGCGTTATATAACTAGCAGGCGCCAGATAGAGTGTCCAAAATCCGTCTAGCTGAATTGGAGGCACATGATGAAACTAGGCTATGTGCCCTTCACAATCTGGAAAGACATCAGAATAAGATTCCTAGAGACTTAAATAAGAAGTTTCACCTTTTCTCTTTTCTACAAGGTGACCTAGTATTGGCCCTCTGAGCGCCAATGATGTCTGGGAGAAAACCACCCAAGTTGGAGCCCAAATGGGAAGGACCTTACATAGCCCACAGAATTTACCCCAATGGAGCATTCTCCTTGGTAACCATGTATGGTGACCGTATAACTCCTCCCACCATTTCCAAGTTCCTCAAGAAATACTTTTCCTGAGCCTGATGGTCCAACACGACCTTAAACTGTCATTCCCGCAAGATCCTAAATTGCATGCCGGTCCTGCACGACCTCAAAATGTCCAGTACTGCATGACTTTAATCTGCGTATCGTCCAACATGACGTAAAAATGTATTTTAATAAATACGTGTGGCTTGATTACCATCCGCATGGGATACGTTGGAATGCTCAGACGCCTCGTCTTGAGCCCAGCACTGAGCTCTTCTCTTTGACTATTCCCTTGGGTGTAGTTCTCTTGGAGGGTCTTTGCATGACATGGTGTAGGCTTCTTAGCCCCACCCATTCCACGATTATAGTGATCACACCATGTGCCCGCTCCCCATTCTATTATTCTCTCATGTCCTAACCACATTATTCTAAACTGCATGGCCTTCTAGAACTACGTATGGCTTGATATCCATCCTCGTGGGATATGTAGGAATGCCCAGACATTTTGTTTGTTGGCCCATCCCAAACAGCAGAATCTTCCCCTCTAGTCAATACATATGGTGGGGTGTAGAATCTTTCCCCGATTCATGTTGAGCCAGCCTCGATACGGTTGTATGTCCCGCTGCCTGGAGACGTTCGCCTCTTTTAGAGATGGGTGCAGCTATGATCCACCCACCCTTTGATTGGGATTCAATCACCTTACCCGTCCGGAAGGGCCCATGAATGGTATGAATTCAAGGCCGAAGGGATCTCTCTTACCGCTATGGGCCAACACCCTCGAGGATGATGAGAAAAAAGCTGATATAAGTCCCGCATTTCGAATATGGTCAACGGTCGATTCTCATTTGTTGGTCCCATATCAGGTTACTATAGGGTTGTTATGTTTCGAACACAGTAAAAAGTTGTCCTGTTACATTGGTATCACCCTAATATTTCCCAAACATGGAGCGTAGTGGTTCGTTCTTCCCTATTGTATCTCCAACCAACAAACTCCCTTCAAGAAAATCCAGCATTTAGTCCCCATATTATGGGGAGAGAAGAGACCAGCTCCTAGTTTCCCACAACGAGCACAACTCACATGGGATTAGGAGCTGCTATGAGGTAGTAACCATACAAGAATGCAAATGGCCTTCCATAAAAGGCTCATCCTCATGCCCCTTGGTTTTTTTGGGCACCTGTCATGGGTTTTCTATTTTGGGATTGTACGACGTGGTATGGGATTATGTCCTCCTTCATGTAAGGTTGACCGTTGTTCTGTACACATCCCCAAACGAGACACCTTTTCCACTCCTTGGGCCTCTTACCCTCATCCTCAATGCAAGAAATTAAACTTCAAGCTGGCCGGGCATTCCTGACCAAGGCCTTTCCCTAGGCCCCTTGGCCTTCTCGGGCCCCCAACCCTCATCCTCACTACAAGACCTAAAACTGAAAACTGGTCAATCCTCCCTGATGGAGGCCCTGCCTTAGGCCCCTTGGCCTTCTTGGGCCCCCAACCCTTGTCCTAACTAAAAGACGTTAAAATGCAAACTGGTTGGGACTTCCTGACCAAGTCCCAGCCTCAGGCCCCTTGGCATTCTCGGGCCCCCGACACTCATCCTCACTACAAGAAGATAAACTACAAACTGGTCGAGCGTTCCTGACCGAGGCCCAACCTCATGCCCCTTGGAATTCTTGGGCCCCCAGCCCTCGTCCTCACTATTGTACATTAAACTGCAAACTGGTTGGTCCTTCCTGACTATGGCCCATCCTTAGGCCCCTTTTCCCTCTCGATCCCTTGTCCATCATCCTCACTGTAAGATGTTAAACTGAAAATTGGTTGGGCATTACTGAATGAGGCCCAGCCTCATGCCCCATGGCATTCTTGGGACACTGGACCTCGTCCTCACTGCAAGACGTTAAACTACGAACTGGTCGGGCCTTCCTGACCGAGGCCCTTCCTCAAGCCCCTTGGCCTTCTCGGTCCCCCAACCCGTTTCCTCACTGTAAGACGTTAAAATGCAATATGGTCAGGCCTTCATGAATGAGGCCCAGCCTCAGGCCCCTTGGCCTTCTCAGGCCCCGAACCTCGTCTTCACAGCAAGGCGTTAAACTGAAAACTGGTCGGGCCTTTCTGAATGAGGCCCAGCATCAGGCCCCTTGGCCTTCTCGGGCCATGTCCCTCTTCCTCACTGCAAGACATTAAACTGCACACTAGTCAAGCCTTCCTCACTGTGGCCCAGCCTCAGGCCCCTTGACCTTCTTGGTCCCTAGACCTCATCTTCATTTTAAGGAATCATACTGAAAACTGGTCAGGCCTCCCTGACCGAGGCCCATCCTCAGGCCCCATGGCCTTCTTGGGCCCTGACCCTCTTCCTCACTAAAAGATGTAAAACTACATACTGGTCAGCCCTTTCTGACCGAGGCCCAGTCTCAGGCCCCTTGGCCTCCTTAGGCCCTAGCCCATATTCTTACCTGGAGTGTGCAATATGGTGTGGGATTATGTCCTCCTTCACGTAGGGTTATTCTCCGTGCTATACAACCCCCTCGTTAGGGTATCATACCCATGGGTATCTTCGAGAACTATGTGTGTCTTGATTCCCATATTTTTGGGATACGTAGGACCACCCGAATTTCTAGACATCGAGTCCAGACCCATCTCCCAGAAATCTCCATTTCACCTTGGCCACTTGGCCTACCCTCTCATTTCTGGACACCTTCTTCATCCCTCTTTGGCGGTTCTCCAATGTGCCTTAGGGTACTTTGGATTAGTACCTGGAATGTCGGACTCTGCTCGGACATGATTCCACCCACTTTTCAAGATTTTTGTTCCACTTCATTAGGGATTCCATAACATTTCACACCCGAAGGGACCCCCCTAAGTGGCATGGATGGTAGGACTAAGGGAACACCTACCATTACGGGCCAATGCGCCCGAGGATTGCAGAAAACAAACTGATACAAATTCCGCATTGCAAATATGGTCAGTGGTCGATGCTCATTCCTTTCTCCCCTTTCAGGCTAACGCGATATGGATAATTTGTTTTGAACATGGTCAACAGTTATCCTCCATCACCACGCCACCCCCATTAATCCTAAAATGTCGGTTACCTGATTCACATCCTTCTCCACCTCATCATGTCCAAGTAGAACTTCAAAACACTTGGTATTATTCCTCAGTGTGCATCCATGCGTTAGGAGGACCAAAGACACAATAGGGGCATCATTTGGGGCTCTGCACCTATCTTTATTCGGCGTGTGTTACATGTATTTTAATAGACATCATCCTACCCTATTTCCCACATCGAGTTTAACTCATGTGGGCTTAGCAATCGGTTTGAGGTCTGCACTTACTTGGAGGGTTTTCACCCCATCCATGGTCCAAGAACTAAGACCATAAACTAAGATCACTTCCAAAACAACGTATGGCTTGATTCCCATCCTTATGGGGTATGTAGGACCACCTGAAGGCCTTGTTCTCAGGTCCATCTCAGTTGGATGCAAGTTTCTCCTACCCCTCCCTCTCTTAACCCTATTTGGGCCCCTTGGCCCGAGGTTCCCCTCTCAGAATTGCGTACGATGTGATACAGGATCATTTTACCATCCACGTCAGGTATGTTTTATTGCACCGTACACATTCCCCACCCAGTATCACCTCTACTACATCTCTGCGGCATGACTTTAAAATTAATTCCTCATCCTATCACGTTACCATAAACTATGACATTATCATGCTGGCCACACAACGAAAAAAGGCACAGCATCGTGATGTCTTCCAGGGGCACCATGTTTGGTATTGGTCACCCGTCATACCATTTTTCAATGCCTTCTACGGCTTGATTCTTTTTTTGATGCCAGGGCCTACTTCCCTATGCCTATCGCTTCAAAAAAAACCCACTAACATTAATGTACAAAAAAGATTTATCAAATACTGCTTCTTTTGGTCCGAGGGCCATGCCCGTATGCCCCTTTTATCCCTGGAAATTGTACCTTATCGTGCCACCTGATGAAATATGTGCAGCTTGATCCCCATCCTCATGGGGTATGTAAGAACACCTGTTCACTTTTCCTCAGGCCCAGCTCAACTCTCATTTTCGGTACCTCGACCTAAAACCTCTCTGAGGAACACATGGTTGTGGGAACCCCCAGTTCCCATTCATGTCGGGTTTTTGTAATTACACCACCATGTGTCTCCCACGTTTCTTACCATTCATGGTACAAATTCTATGACCCTAAACTATGATCTCCCTATGGGAAGGAACTCGACAACCTCTATCTAAGATGTCTCAAATCTATATTCAGATGTGTTTTGATGAAGATCCCGAAGTGTGGAATTTTCATGGGGATATTCCCCTCATTACATGTCCAAGCTTCACAAGCTCACTATTTGGATCCTCATCCTCTTCCATATCTGGAAGGACCCCCTAACGGCCTGGTCCCATGCTGCATCAGCTCACCTACCATCCTAGGCCAACACCCCTAAGGATCTCTAACAACATTTGCGACAGGTCCCATGTTATGAACATTGTCAACGGTCGACCCTCAGTTGTCTGTCCACATTCCAGGCTAACATGATGTGGATGCCATGTTTCCTACATGGTCAATAGTTATCCTCCATCATCATGCTGCCATTATTGTGGTCCAAATTTCGAGCGTCATGATTCACACATTTCCGCTTCCTCATATTCAATTGGAATTTCGACATACTCGGCTTTATCTGTTCGCGCGTCTAGGTGCGCTACATAGATGGGTTAGCATCATTGGGCAGATATTCACCAATCATACCTTCACCCTAAAATTCCCCTTCCCATTTCGGGAATTCCGCCATTAATTCTTGTTTCCAACATCGAGCATAACTTACATGGGCTTAATAGTTTTTGTAGGATGTGCACCAGCACAGCCATACCTCTCATTGTCCCGCATGACGTTAAATTGTGCTTCTAGAACTACGTATGTCTTGATTCCAATCTTTATTAGATATGTAGAGACACTGAGGTATTTCACCTAGGGTCCAGCCCCGAGAATCAGGGATCCCATTCTCTCCCATTGTCGGCCCCTCGGGATGAACCCTCTTGGGGAACCATGTAACTACAATTTTCCCCCGAACAAGTTTGGGATTCCCAAAGATGACATTGGGAAGTGACAGATCCCTCGATAGAGAGGCTCTGTCTGAAATAAGGAATGATCCATGATCAAACTGATGCGTCTATCCAGTGTTCTTCCACCATGGTAGCATAATTTTAAGAGTGTTGGATTCTGTTTGAAAAAATCCTCACTCCACCTTCAACGCTTTGCATGCCCCCTATTCGGACCCCTGTCCTCTTCCACATCTAGAGGAACCCCCTAACAGTATGGATACTCAGCCTATGGCCCGCATATTGTCCTGGGCCAATGTTCCGGAAGACTAAAGGATGACATTTTGAGTTCCGTCCCATGTTTCAAACATGATCAACAGTCGAACTTCATTTGTTATCCCCACTCCAGGATAATGCAATAAGAATGTTGTGTTTTGAATGTGGTCAAAACCATTATTTACTGTCACGACACCCCCACAATGTTCTGAATCCTGGGTATCGTGATTCACACCTCCCATTATCATATGTTTGGATTTATTTCAGCGCCAATGGCGTTACCCCATTCGTGCACGAGAACACTCTAGGAAAATGGTAATCCAGCTGTTCTGAGAGATTCATTCCCCAATCAGGTCTCTCCCATTTCCACCTGGAAATCAGGGCTGGTTTTCTCAAACCCCGAATTCCTGAAGCATGGTTTGTACTCCTATGTTTGTATGGGTGATAAGGTGGTCATCCCTTGATTCTCACATCTGGCTCGACCCACGTGAGCTTATGGAATGATCGCTGGATGCTTCGCGAACATCACAAGGATGCAGTAAACCAATGTGAACAACGATACTCATGCATGCTACGACATTCTGACAATCAATGAATGAAATTATTGTTAGGGGGTTGTATTCATTACAATACCTTGGGCTCGACTCCCCCTTGGACGGATTGACCTTGTCGAAGGAACGTTGCATCTCCGAAACCATCTGGCTGGTGGCATCCAAGAAATGCTACCACTTGTTCACCTCTCGCTCCTCCTCGACGGTGAGAGGGAGAAATTCATTGGCCACAATCTGGGCACGCTCCACGTTAGCCCGGATGGTGATCATCTCCCTAGAAGCTCGCTTCAGACCCTCTTTGGCTTCCACTTGTTGGGAGGAAAAGTGCTCGTCTACCCAATGCTGCAACCGCTGGACCTCATCTTCATCCTTATGGAGCCTCTTGATGATTATCACCTTCCTCCAATGCCAGCCCATGCCAAGGTCACAGTCGTACTCCCGAATCCCTTCCTCCACAAGACCTCAGATGAGCATGTGAGGATGTCACGCATCCACTCCCCCAGCATATAGTTTATATAGTTGCGAGCGAAGTATAACCATCTCTTTCAACCATAGAACTTAGGGGAGTCATTGATGAAGTGTGTGATCAGCTTCCACAATTAGCGACATACTATTTTCTTGTCTTCCTCGTCAAAGGTCGTCTCCTCCTAGTCAACACGATTAGCGGGCTTGTATGAAGGGAATTCCCCAAGGAACTCATCGGCCGGGTCCACGTCTAGTGTTAGATCGGACGTGGTGGGGACTGAATTGTCTAGTTGATCCTCATCATCGGATCCCACCTCGATGATCTCATGAGCAGTCCCACTGGCACCCCCGTCGATGATCAGGAGTGCTGCAGTTCGGTCAGGATGGATGTTCACCTCCACGACAATTTGCAAGTCCCTAGGAGGGGCGCTACCAGAAGCCCCGACCAACTTCTCCACAGCATCCCAGGCCAATTGAAGGACTATACAGGCCAAAAAGGGATGTGAATGCCAGTTAACACGGTCAGGGCATGGAACTTGTGAATGAAGTAGAGAAGACATACAAAGTTCAAATCTCTGGTTTTTCTCTAGGGATGTTGACGTCAGAACCTCGAGCCACGACCCCCCGTATATGGTTGGTTGGTCTAGAGACTCCGGGGGAGCCGCCTCGACTGTCCTGGCCCCACCAGACTTGGAATTTGATGCAACCACGGGCATGGATCCGGAATGTCCCGCATCGGTGCCCGCTAATGGGAGAGAATGAGGTCTATGTACAAGGTTCTGCTACACACTACAAACACAAATAAGGAATCCATAGTAACCTAAGGGAAGACTCTAAAGAAGGAACATGGGATTTTACCTCGAGAGCCTCCTTGAAATCATTGAGATCCAAGGACTAGACGCCGAATTCTCCCTCCTATGGAAGACTCTCCCTACCAGCCTCATCTCCCCAGGAGGACTAGTCTAATTCATCCGGTAGGGGGAAGTTCTCCCTCAGATCAACGGCCGACAGTTACGGAGGGACCGTGCGATCCAACAGCACCCTGACTCGGTTTTTCATCGGGTACAGGGTGCCCCGGGAATGGATAATATCTTCGAGCTCGGCTATGTATTGATCTGTCTCTACCTGGGATACTGCAAAACTGGCCCTAATAGGGCCAATTCCCATCAAGCCCATCCCAAGGCGGTTATGGTGCCATCATAACTCAGATGGGTCGAGGAATTGCCGGTTGACTTCCCAGATGTCCCAGGTCTCCATGAAGACAGCATTCTATGGCATGTCAATGTAGCATTGTCGTTTCCCTGGGGCCTGAATAGAAATCCGGCAAAATCCCATCTGTGGTTGCCCCTCTTGATGACTCTGTTCTATTGGGACCACCGGATCCACTGCCACTGCCAGATTTGCTACCGCTGCTCCCCCCTCAACTGGTGAGGGCATCACCACTACAGTATCCCTGACACTACCGAATTCCCTTGTCACCTTCTGGCCTCGGCCTCATGTTCGAGGAAGCTCACCCTCACCGACTAGGACAATTCGCCACTTCAGCATCTCCCATAGATTGGCCGCCTCCCAGCTCTGGGCGTATTCTTTTATTAGCCCAAGGACAGTGGTTGGTGGAGAAAATATGTTCCACATCATCTCGCCATCCTGTGTGAACATGAGCCACATCTTCCTCATCACACACGGGTTCTCCTCATAGCGCAACCCCCGGTAGACCTGTGGGGTCAACCTCTATAGGCATCTTAATTACCTGGAAAACTAGTGTGGGGTGTATGGCTTGCAAATATGCTCGCAGTCCACCATGTACACTAAGACCCCACCTCAAAAGGCCAGAAGGTAGGCTCGGTGATATTTCATTCCCCACCCATCATCTGTGAAGTCCCTCTTCGGCAATGGGAATGGATTGAAATTGAATTCCTCCACCCACCACACCCAGTTTTGAACCGATGGTGCAGTCAACTTTGTCAGAAAGCTCCTTGTGGCATTCAAGATCGAGGGACAGAAGTTCAACCCTGGAGGTGAGATGGGATTCAGATACTCGTAGATCCCCCTAATGTGCGCCACCATCCACCCGTACATTAGGTAGAACGACCCACATACCCACCATGGCATCCTCCCCTCACTGATGTGCCACATCATCCTGTACAACTTGGAGAGCATCGAGATCCACAGGTTAACCTGCCCTCCTATTGACAAATTGGATGCCATGAAGAAAGTACATGGCCACACTCCCATGTTTGTATCCCTCACTAGTAGGATCCAACCATAGGTAAGAGCTGCGATGAATGCAGCCAGCCTGACTATTGGCAGTTGTTCAGTGCTGAAACTGAACCCCCAGGACTTCTACATGCTATTCTCCAATAGCTGCAAGTATGAGTATTCCTTACTCCGGGAACCCTTTGGGCAAGATTGAGGCATCGCCTGGAACTGCCTATTTTCTAGGATGATTTAAAACTTCTTGAACTTGTTCTTGAATTGGACACCCCTCACTGCCTCTTTGTCCTCCCCGGGCATGATCTCCATCAGTGCCATCTCTAGACGCAGCATTTGCTTCAGATACTTCGACACAACCATAGCCGGGAGGAATTCTTCATACATCTCCCCCAGTATCAGGACCCCTGAGATATGATGCACGTCTCATAGGCTGATTTCGACCACCCCATGATGCATGTGGAAGGTATTGGTCCTCGACGACCAGTGGGTCAACAACACCAGCATTAACAACTTTTTCTGGTAGATATGGAACTGGGAAGCCCAAGCTGCCTCCTAGAGCCCCACTCTTCTCAGCTCCACTCCGAAATCCTCACATGAAGTTCCTACTCAGTAGGCCCAAGCCCAATTTTCTGTAATGTTGTCGCCCTGGTGCAAGTCCCATTCCTCATACCACCCCTTCTTCGAGTCCACTAGCACCACCTTAAGCATGGTTTGGTACAGGGGAGGGGACATATCTGGATGAAATGCCTTCCCATCGACATTGTTTAGATGGTTTTATAGGAAATCTTAGATAATAGGTGTGAAATCCTCCCGGGCATGACCATCGGGCACCCTAAACCATCGGTGCTGACACGGCGTGCTCCGGAACCAGTAAGTTGGCTCGTCCTTAATTGCTTCCTGGATGAAGACATCATCCCTCAGCCCCAATACATAAAAGTGCAACCTCCTACACAACAGGTAGTTCTTATGGCTCTCTGACAGCAGCTCCACCAAAGAACTACGGCCTGAGTGGCTCTGAAGAAACTTCCCTAGCCCCAGACTAATCACTATTTCATCCCTCCAGGCAGTATCCACACAGACCCCCTGGGAAGCTTCTTGATGGACCATTTTTCTTAGAACTATGATGTTTCTTTGGCTGGTTCGTGAATATTGTTCACAAAGAACATTCACAGAGGTGAATCACGAAGATTGTTCGCGGGAGAGCTTCTTAGGTGTTCAAAGCCGGATCGCAGAGTGCAAACACGGAGTCGAGGACTTGCTGTGTGCCTCGAAGACCCGATTCGTAGAGATCACTCACGGAGTATGCAGATCTTCGTGAATCATGAGCGTAAGAAGACAAGATCACGGAGAAGGGAATGGAAAAAATAGATGGCAGGGCCCCTATTTATAGGTGATGGCCCTCGGAGCTTCACGTCGCATCTAGTCCACGTAGAGATTCGCGGCACGCCCGGCCTGCACATCCCCTGTTCACCTCGAGAGCCCTCTTAACGAGTCAACACCGTGAATGAGCGAGTATTTTGGTGATTTACCTCAGACTTCGACCCTTGATCTCTCCGCGACTCTACGTTTGAGTGGGGCCATTTTTTGGAGTCAAAATTCGTGAGAAAAAGAAGGCCCCAATATGGACCCCGATACTGCCTCGCGAAGCCTCTTCGCAGATTCCCCCAACCACCGCGGACGCCGCGAAGCAAAAAAGGTAGGATGCTCCACGAATGCACTTGAAATTCTCTAGCTCGCAGCGAATCCAAGAAGGTGAGAGGCTTCGCAAACACACTTGCAGTTCACAAGCCCACCGTAAATCAAAGGAGGCGGGACACTCAATGACCCCAGTTGATGTTCGCAACCCACAACGAAGCCCCCAAGGCCCTCTTCGCACCGTGTGTGCTCTACTCCACGACACCTCTTACATATAAATATCGGGATCCCCCTGAGCACTAGAGAAGGAAAATCCGACCTTTAAACTTCCAGCTCCCAAATCACAAGGCATCTTTCTGCTCGGCGAACCATGACCTGTGCGAGGTACTTCCGGTTCGCGAAGTTCCTCGTGTTTGTCTCATCTTGACCCCCTATTTCAAGAGGGGTTCCTTTCATGAAGCCTAAGTGATTTCGCGAAGGAAGGGGATACCCAAGAGGACCCGGGTCCTCGTAGAGAATTTATGCTCCGCGAAGCACCCTTCATGTACACATTATCCACATTCTATGGTAGGGTCACTGTACTTCGTGAAGCACATTGCTTCCCGACACCTTGTTTCGTGAGGCACCTTTGCTCTGCGAGGCTGTGTTCCATGAATTCCCTTCCACTTGGCGAAGCACCTCCCATTTTCTCCTTCACCCCATTCTATGCCTAAGTCACCCCAATTCGCGAAGCACAACTTTTCGTAAGTGCTCTCTACCATGCAGAGTAACAGATCTTTACAAGGCCCATGCATATGAAACCCTCAGCTTGGAAATACTTTTTCTCGTGCGACCCTCTAGGTTTTCACGATGTGACTTCAAATTCCCCTGGACGATACCAATTGTTGTGTTGCTTCACCTAATGCTTCTTCGCATAGGCATGCTAATGGATATTTCTTCTTCGCATAGCCATGCTAATGTGGACCCCTCGATGGTTCGCTCTGCGACACCCCCTCATCATGGAATTGCCGGTACCTTCCCTCCCTCAAGGAGAAGAGGGTAACGATTATGTAAGTCCTAGGGGTGCATAGAAAACCCACCTCATCCGAGCTGGAGGACGTTAAACTGCCAATCACCTCGTCCTCAACACATGACGTTAAAGTGTGACCTGACCCCATGCCCTGCATGAAGGGTCTGCCAGCCTTGAGAATTATCCACGCCCCCTTGTCTACACAGGGGATGATATCCTCCTTCTTGGTGTGGAGATTGTCTTACCGGATGGGAAGACATCTTGGTGTAATCCCCTAGCTTTTCTTACAAGAGGCAGCACCCATGCTCCTCCTCACTTCCTCAGTGCCAAGGCCAGCGAAGGGCGTGATAGGGAATAGGGCTCCCCTCTTCTTTAGTCCCAAGTCCCTCTCCTGCTACGCTTTGTCACACTTAGGCCTCCATCCTAGAGTACGTCCCAATCTTTCTCTCCCTGGGTCTCTCTATGCATAAGCCCCACTCCACATCCCACGGACGCACCTTTCACGATGTGATCGGCAGGTCTCTGCTGCCTCTTGTTTCTCACACCGAGCACGAATCACATGGGCATAGAGTAAGTATCGACCATGACAACACCCCTGTCCCACAAGACATTAAACAATACACCCAAACTAGGGGGACTTTGATCCATGTCAAGTCATGGTACATAGGAAGCCTCATGAGGTTCAATCCCAATACCAATCGGACCCCCAGTCCATATTCACATTGGTTCTCTGACTCCCAACCCTGAACTATGGGGACTTTGATCCATGTCAAGGCATGGTACGTAGGAAGCCTCACGAGGTTTAAGCCCAACACCCATCAGACTCCCAGTCCATCTTCATGTCAGTACTCCGACATGACCCACCCGAACTACGAGGACATTGATCCATGTCATGGAATGGTACGTAAGAAGCCTCCCTGAGTTTTAAGCCCATCATCCACCTGGACCAAGGTCATTATTCACATTGGTACTCCGACACACCCCATCCAAAACTATGTGTACATTGATACATGTTAAGGCATAGTATGTAGGAAGCCTCCCCATGGTTCAATCCCACTACACATTGGTCGTCCCGACCCCATTCACGTCGGTTCACCAAAAACATTGGGAAGCCTTAGAGTGTAATCCCCACACTCATATTGAACTACGTGGTATTTGATCCATGGCAAGGCATGGTACGTAGGAAGCCTCCACGAGGTTAATGACCACCACCCGGTCGTTCTGACCATGTCGGTTCACCAAAACCTTGGGCCACCTAAAGCATAAGCCCCAAATACCCCTATCATGTATGACGTTAAACTGTAGATCCCATTTAAGGGCAAGCCGTTGTCAGATGAACTACGCGGACTTTGATTTTCTGCCAAGGGGATACGTATGAAGTCTCTTCCAGAATCAAGCCCAAAACCATCATCTATCCTGCTTTTTACTCAGGACGCCACATCCCGGTGAGATCATGCCACATCATTCCCTCCACTTCATTCAGGTAGCCGCCTATGTTTTGGCCCCAATATCGGTGTTCCCTTCAGGGGGTTCCTCAATCTGATCCACTCAAATCAGTGTTTTGATCAGTCTGATCCATCTCCGCTAGACGTCATACTTCTGGCATACCCTATGTTAAATATAGGAAGAAGAGGAAAACTTTAGATAGATGCCTATGTAATATGATCCCCACGTTTGATGTGGGATCTCTCATGCTTCCGCGCCCTTGAGAAGCCCTATAATAAGGGATAGAAGAGAAAAACACCAATCCCCACCGTCCAGACATGCTAGTGATGTACAGCGTGACTACTCCCCTAACCGAAGGTTGCTGCCCTGACCGAACCCCTTGGAATGTCCTGATAGAAGCAGCATAACTAACTAGTGTCCATGAAAATATGGCACCAGGATGAGTTTCATGAACAACGTATTAAATCTATGAGGGAGACCCGGACTATGTGACCAATTCTAAGGAGGAATCCACAGAAGGAAGAAATGAAATCCCATTATCCCGTTTCAATCAAGGATAAAACATAACTGAATAAGGAATGGATGTCACCCACCTTTGGAAAGAGGGAACATAGGGTAACAAAAGCCGCACCTCTCGCACTAACATATGGACACGTGTACCCTCCCGAAAGTGTTGGAAACATGAGTATCAAAGGTCAACCATTATTTTATTCTCATTCCCCTGTGTAAGAAGATGTATTTTATATGTTATAGGTTGATTAAGTGTTCTAGCTATTAATAAAAATTTGGTTGATTATTTAGGTCATCTATTCACAAGTTCATCATGTATCTAATATTATGACTACACTGAATCTATATGATTATATAATCTATCATACACTAATGTGATGAATATTAATATATTTTTATTTAATATTTATATATGAAAAATATGGGTCCAAACACCACTATAATTTTATCATGGTAATATATAATTACTCGAATCATTGAATGCAAAAAGATAGAGGGTCCATTATTTAGACATAATGATATCATTATAAATATAAAGTGATATTAACTCAATATATTTGTTTTATTATGTAAACCATCAATATTGACCCTCCATTGATAGTATCTATCTTAAAGATCAATCATGGAAAAAATATGGTTTCTCATAATTGATTATAAAAATCCTCAATATGGGGTAGAAGAGCTTTGTTATAGAATTCAATCATTTTATGTAACCAAAAACAAATAAAGAGACACATTTATCTATTATACTACTTAATTAAAATAAACAATCAACCCCATGGTGATAAAAAATGATATAATAATATCAATTTATGATTATCTTGGTTATGATTCATTAATTCTAGCAACTATTTTTGGGGCCATTGTTTTTGAATACCTTAAAATACATGTAGCACATCATATAAGTTCCACTAGAAACACAATTTAAAAATTTCGTGTAATAATAGAAAATTATTTTGTAAAACATCATGAATATATAGTTCCATACAAATATTTTATATGTTTCTTAATGTCCCTATATGGGTTCTCTTTCATTTGATCATTCTTGGATAGCTAGTTTACCACATGCATGCCAACCTATAACCTAGAGTCTTCCAACTGGTATAGAGGTTGTAAAATATATTGAAGAGGGGATATGACCTCTGGAATATAAAATAAAAATTCTAGATATAATTATATTGTGTCTTGAATAAAAAAACAAATATATATTTCCAAAAAAGAGATACAACAATCCCTCTATAATAATAGAATCATGTAATGATATGAGAAAATTTAAAAAAATATCATACAAAAATTAGAAAGAAATACAATGAAACTTTAAATAAAGGACTCTATGTCCTTGATCTCAATCCACATATTGGTTTGATATCCATGCTAAAACATATCCTAAAAAAATTCAACAATTTGGTCCCTTTCCCTTTTCCAAACAGGAATCCACAAAATCTGTCCATGCACAAAATGGAGGCTTGTCAACTATGTGAGTTGAAATCAGTATATCGATATAACCATGTAAAAAAATACAATATGAGATATATGGTTCATGAAATAAAGTGAAAAATATATTATTTATTTTGTCAATTAATAATGTATATATATTAAATTCAATGACCCGTGACCTCAAGGATTCACACCTCTGTTATGCCCAAATAGGATTCATCAATAATTTGAAATTTATCTTAGCATTTTTTTGTCACCCTTAATTCAATTTCCATAATCCTATGAGGCTATATCCCATAAATCACCATAGAATATCCATCTATAGCACTATCCGAATTATATAATTTCTAGGTGTTGCACTATAAAAATCACATCATATCGATTCCAAGACCTATGAGAATTACAACATATATGGTTTAACCCCTATAATAATCACAACACATGTAACATAAATAATAACTCATTCCATCACAATAAATTATTGTTAATTTATAAAATTCCTATTTTTTTTTTATACCTGCAAGTCATTAACATTAAAAATAACTAATTATTATGTGAGATACCATATCAATTTGTGACATTATTGTGAAAAGTTATTACATTTCACAAACTTATATTATCATTAAAATAATTCAAAAATATCATGGGAGTTGTAATAAATCTATCCAACCCTTAATAAAGATCAATGGATGTCACACCAAATAGATGGTAGCTTATCTCGATCATAACACCAATGGATCTAATGTGATTCTATGGGATGTTAATACACATGCATCTCATAAAATATATATTAATTTAATTATTCTATTAAAAAATGAAATTTTAGTTTGATTAATCATATTTAACATACAAATAAAAATGAAACATGACATTAGTGATGAATTCAAGACCATCAAACTCGAAATGATGATTAGAAAACAAAAATTTTGATGTCCACTATAGAATTTGGATATGTTTACCTTTTCCTCATTGAGGATAGATGAAACTATAAATTGGTGTTCTCAAATAGAAACACATAGAATGATATTATAGAGAGAAAAAAGATGTCTTACCTTCAAACTCTAGGATCAGATCACAAAGTCCAAAAGGATCATAACTCTATTGATTGATACTTAGAATGTTGGAGTTGATTATGAATCAAATTATGTCAACAAGACTTTAATGTTTTCTATGGTGTACCTAGTGTTTTAGGAGAAATCATTGTGTCAATAGTTTTTAAGAGGGCCTGATGGAATTTTTAAAAAGCTATTAAAAAGAATACCATTACACAACACATAAGACCAACCTGCAGAACTGTTTGTTAATGTTTACAAAATGATTGAACCAAAAGATCTATCTTACTACCTCTCTCGATAAAATGGGAAGATATATCCAGAGTGGTTTCTATATATTCATTACTATAAAACTAGGGAGATACTATGTCATTTTGTATCCCTAATACCATGCATTTTTAAGGGATGGCCTTACCACAATAATCCTCCACGACATAGGAGTGTCAAAATTAGTAGATCTATAAAATTTATCTAATAAAGCTCTAACACTAATTCCACCATCTCTAAAACATAACTCATAAGTACCATATTCCAAATCCACATTCCATTCCATATATATTCCAAAATTGGTAGTACCATAAAAAATTATCTTTAGGACCCTACGTCGTAGCCTTTATCTTTATGCTATAGTGACCATCCTTAGAGTGTATCCCTCATATCCATAGTGCAGAATGAAATAAAATAAAAAATTTCATAAAAAAACATCTTTTTTCCCACCTGATAATAAACTTTCAATTCAGAAAAAAATAACATCTTTAAAAAATGTATAAATTTTTAACGAGGGACACACTATGAAAAAGACATGACATTATAACGTCCCCAAAATAATATATATCATTATTGATCTACTCCATAAATAAAAATAGGGTATAAAAAATATTTTATTCCATTATTTTCTCAAAAATGAATCCCTCATCAATGTCTCCTATTTCACACACCCATGATTACATTGCACTCAAACTAGTGGTATGATATTCCCCCCAGAGATTTTTCTCACTGTGGTCCAAAATGAAAATTAGATGTCCCTTAAAAGATGCATCAACATATAGGTCAACTTGTTCAAAATATTCCATTTGATTTGTTTTAGTATTATATATTCGATGTTAAGACACATGAAACACATTATTTATAGTATTTTACCAATATCGACGTGCTAAAGGGAATTACTCTAGACCAAACCTTTCCACTATATCAAATGATATAGTAGTTGTCGAAGTTAGAATCTCCTCTTTCTATAATTGTCATTTCCCCCAACTAGATGGAACCCGAAAGAAATGAATATGACCAACCTCAGACTATAGAGGTCATAATTGATTTTCAGGGAAATATTAGTACAATATTCATGCAGTCACCAACTACTTTTGGAATCACTATACCATCATATGTATCTCCTACAGGAGACTAGGTTCAACAAGAACATTCATTACTGTCTTAGACAATCAAAGAATCCGGCGATGAGAACTTCTGTAAAAATATTTGATGGTTTATACCTATATGAATGCCTAAAATCTATTATTATATTAATACTCTATGAGTTACAAACACCCCACCAATTAACCATATAAATCCAAGACACATGCTCACAACATTTCTTCAAGAATATGAATCATCTACATAGGTTATTAATCATTATGAAGATGACAGGTGGCACTTAATATAACATTAAATTCTATATCCTTCTCGAGATTCTTCCAAAACAATGAATTGAAATGAGGATCTCTATTATAAATTATTATCCTTCATACATCATACAATAGAACTGTGTCCCATATATATATACTATCCAAATCATCAATGGTAATGGACTCCATGATAGGAAAGGAGTAATAAAACATTGTTAATAATTACATGATCACACATAAAACGTCATTATTGTTGGGTGAACAAGGTAATTATTTAAAAAGATTTATAGTGTCATTATCCTATTTCCACTCCAAAATGGGTATATTCTTCACCAACTATGCTGACCTATGATGATTTTCATTCACCTATGGATTGGTTAATCATCTCACCATGATGACCACTATTTCCCATCTTGTTTTAATCCACCATTATTGTATATAGAGATCATGAGACCTATTATTCATATAATGATGTAACTAACATTTAGAAGAATGAAGCTCCCTCATAACATCCTCAGGGTACCCTATAAAAACCCATACTATTCCAAATAAAAGGACATAACTATTTCCAACAGGACATATTGATGGTGGATCCTCACCATATTACCCATCTCCCTTACCTAGGCCCTCTGGATCATATAACTTCTTTATCTTTATCCCGCCGAGAAATATGGGTAATACAAATTTTGATATCATATCTACCTATCACATGGACTCTAGAACCTTGAGATATAAGTATTAAAAGAGTACCATCATCCAAAACATGGTTCTATACTCCCTCACATCCTATTTCTATATATTCCATCCCATGTAATTGGAATTTTTTTTACATTCATTGTGTGTAAGATAAAAAAAGTTCAATAGTCTAAAGACACTCGATCCACATCCTCTATTGAATGTTTAGGTCTCAATAATAAAAATATAAACTTGAGTCACTTGTCATCCACCTACATCACATACCTCTCACCCAAAAGATTTGGTCTCCCAAATCCTAGGAACAGTAGTAGGACATGTTACTCTATATTGTGAGTAGGAAAATTCCTTTCAATTGGAATCTACTAGAAAGAGCCATAAGTTACCCCTTGGTGATCCTATATCAGAAAAAGAACTATTTATGTCTTAAGATGATACACAATACATGGTATAATAAATTCATGGTATATGAATAGTGATGATCAGAAATGTGTAATTGACTCACTACATCTAATATAAATTTTCCCCATAAAAATATGACCAAACAATCATCACCCATTACATAGTCATCAAAGAAATTAGTGTTACCAAATGGAATATTTCCTAGATATAAGGATGATAATAGCTTGATAAGCCAATAAAAATATGAATATAAGAGATATTTTTTGTTTGACCCCTTGAAATTATGGATAAGACACTATCTAGATCCACAACAACTCCATTCTATGAGATAAACAGACACATTAATTTCATTTGATCTATCCAGATGATATATATTGGTGTATTTTCATAGTGTTTATTCTCTCTCAGCATACTAAATAGGATGTAAATGTGATGGTACTATTTTCAACAACTTTAGTGTACACTAATATATAATAATCAATAACCACTATGAAATGATTTAGGGATATATGGAATATTTTATTTTTCAAGGTCATCCATATTGTCATTTTATTTTTCAAACCTAATGGAATTACCAAAAACTGATAAAATCCACAACTATTCCTAAAGGAATTATTAGATATGTTATATCGTAATAGTCCCAATAGTTGGTACCATGGACTTAATAAAATCAAGAAGAAGATCATAGAACCTCTCATATGATCAAATATACCTTCTATGTAAAGAAGGAGATACTATTCTTGACCATCATAACGTTAAATATCTGATAATACATATATAAAAAACGTCCCCTAAGTCTTCATGGATAATATAATAAGATAACAACTTGAAGATCTAGTAGGATATATTAATAATTTATCATTTAGCTATTCCAACTAATATTTCAAATCAAAATTCAATAGCAGGTCCATTTTGTATGTTTAAATAAAAACATCCTCATCCCCTAGATCCATCTTGACCGTGGACATGATCTCCCATAGAGGTGGTATTCCACATAAATCTTCAAGAAAAAAAATGTAAAAATGGTCTCCCATTGTAATAAAAGTATCCATATTCATTTATCTATCATTTAGAGAAGGAATAATTTTTGTTCCTTAATATTGTCCAATATAAAATGAATTTGTCATGTATGACTAGGCTGAAGATTGCATTCGACCTGATGATATTAACTTCCCCTTTAAGAGATATAATGTTAAATATTCCTTGATAAAATCAAAAATGATTCTAGTAAATAATAATCCAAATCCATAAAATTAGTCAAATAAAAACTTATCATTTCCATTATAAATAACTCTAAATGAAAATTTTAGCTTGATCACATTGTCAATTTAAACTCTAATCACAGATGAAAATCCATTGCTCCAAGGAACGAGTCCGAAATGATTATTTATATAGTGTTTCATTGAACTGCTATCCAAAAAAATATGACAACGAATTCCCAAAGAAAAGATGGATAAAACCATGAAACACAAAAAACATTGAAAAAATATTATCCATGTTCAGATTAGGCATGATCTATTTCCATTATTATGAAAAATATAAATAAATAATAGAACAAAACATTTTTCCCAAAAATCCCAAAAAATGAGCCAACACCAGCAAAACGTTCGAACTAAGAATCCATCATTTGGATGATTTATTCACATTCACTATAGGATAATAAAATTGAGATAAATCCATATAATAAAATTTCATTACTTGATTTTGGATCTATCATTAATGAATAATGAATCGACCTCAATTTTATTACAGGTATCCACAGATTTATTTTCTCACCAATCATTGATCCATGAAACAATATTTGTTTGAGTGAGAATGATCCTACAATGATCTCTCCAATAGAATAAGGGTTATGTGGTTAACCATAAAAATCCATAATAACCACATATTTATAATAAAACTCAGGACATAATCATTTAATTAAATAAATTACTTTAATAATTTAATTTATTAAAATTATTCCCATGACCATGACCAAATTGAACAACCTATTCTATCCAAAATATTTTAAAAATTAATTTATGGCACATTGGGGCTATAAATTTCATGTATTCTTAGAGCCTAGGTCCAAAAATAACCAATAAATCATTCTAATGTAATACATGGGAAAACTAATATTTATTAAATTCTCTTCACCATGCGTATTTACATCCTAAAAATCCATGTATATATATATATAATTAGTTTTGGGTAATGAGAATGAATATAAGAATTACACTCCTAGGTAATCTTATGATTATTCAAATGTTGCAATTAGAAACACAACAATGGATTTTATCATGTACATTGGGTCCCCTCTGGATTATCCTCATTGCCTTCTAGGTACTTAGAAAAGGTAGATCTATCATCAATTTATAGGTCAACCTACTCGATAACAAGTGACCTATTCTTTATATACCACCAAAGTTAAAACACATGTAATAAATAATTTACTCGGTCTAACATTAGTTATGGAGCTATGTGGTATTCCACCTCACTAACTCCATAATGTATCTATAAGGGGACAAAAAAATCACATTTATAACTTGTCTACCAAGACAAATCATCATAATCCACATCAAGGAGAGACCCAAAAGAATAAAATACCTCCATCCATGAACTCAAAAGGAATCTATCATCTGTCTTCATATATATTATAATGTCTCTGTAATTTTATCATGTGCTCCTAGATTATTTCACCTTGTTCTTAGTGTCTCGAACCAACTATACACTGATATGTTTTTACTATCCAGTGATGTCCCATTACAGTGGATACCTATAGGGTCACTTAAATAATGAACTATATAGATCCATACCAATGGTGGAATGGATTATATTATTGTATAAAAAATATAAAGCTGTAGGTGAACCTCCCAACTACATCCAAATTCCAACAAGTATGTCTGCAATATTTCCTCCATGAACAGAGTGGTCTGCTCAGTTTGGCCATTTGTTTGGGGGTGAATGCTAATGATAAAATACAACAATGTCCCAGAAGCCTCTTGTAACCCCTTCCATAACTAATATGTGAAAAAAAATCATGGTAAGAAAATTATGTTGAGGGAACTCCATGTTTTTGGACTATCTCTAGCATGTATAGGTGTCTCATGATCTTTACTGGACTCCAGTATCAAATACCTATTATGTGGGAAAATATCCTGAGTCGGAACACAAAAACATAGATGGAATTAAATCCTCTAGTTGTTCATGGAAGAAAAATAATTAAGTCTATGGATATCTGAGACCACATCCGCTCTGGCACCGCAATGGGTTGATATATAGCCGAGGCAACCTACTACTTAACCTTTACTTGCAGAAATGTGAGGCATCGTGAGAAAAAATATTTTTCTCACTTCATCATTTGTGGCCACAAAAAATGTTGTCATATGTTTTGGTACATCTTTCCCACACCTGTATGTTTTAATAATGGAAATTAATAAAACAACCTCACTTCCTATACCCTCAAAAAAACGGGTACCATCATCTATCATTTAACAATAATAATATTCTCCCAACCTTTATAAAATTCATCTGGAGAATGTGAAGTGTATTTTTGAGCATGAAGTGTATCAAATTAAATAACAATAATATGTGACTCCATAAATAAATTTTAATGTGGAGGGTTAAAAAACATATAAAATTGGTAAGATTCTCCATCCCCATCAAAAAATGATAACTATAAAAAATAAAAGTACTCCAATAACTCGCCCATTAGCTATGTAATAAGATAACTTACATAAAGGATCAACTACATTATTACCATTTTGAGGATTATAGACAATATAGAAGTAATAATCCAAGAAGAAAAATAGACACTAACTCTGTATTATGTTATCATAATTCTTTGATAAGATTCAATTTAGAATATTATGGCTATAATAGGCTATAAACTCTTCTCCATTCAAATTGTGTATCCACATTTTAGTGTGAAGACTACTATTGGAAACATTTGATCGTGGGATATGTATTTATTATATTGTTGTCCAAACTGACAATAAAAATAGTGAATAACCTCTGGACTCATCTATAGAACACAACTAAGACCGACCACTGAGGCATCATATAACACTACGTACTCGACACACTCCTATGGAAATATTAGGATTGAAGTCCTCAACAATCCCTACTTCATCTTTCGGTAACCCTCTTGGAACCTCTCTTTCCACAAGAACGGACTCCCCATTGAGTTCAATGGTATAAACATATGTTATATCTTAGAAAAATCTTTCATGAATCTTTGATTGTAGAATACTAACTGAAGGAAGCACTTAATATTCACCACACTCTAAGGTGGATCCCAAGATAACACTTTTTCTCTATTTCCTAGTCCACTGCAACACTATATGTTGAGAGAGCATCTCCCAGAAACTGGAATTCATAAATCCATTATATGATCTTAAATGGAATCATGTTTATTTTGTTCTCTCACTGTTCACACACAACTACCCTCATGTGTCTCACATGCTCCTTATCATAAAACGAGTACACTAGGATATCATCGATGAAGACAAAAATTTTTTTTCTATGAAATGTTAAAATATCTGATTCATGAATCCCAAAAACACTATTTTAATGTTCAGAATGCCAATGGGATTGACCATGTACACCTAGAGACCATAATGAAATTTTAAATTTTGCTTTATTATATCCCCATCCTATACTCATAACTATTGATCGCTTAATCTGAGGTCAACCATAAAAAACCACAGTGCACCTGTCAACTAAACGATGAGGTCATTTATCCCCAGTAGTGGATAGTTTTTATATATGGTTATATATTTTAGGTGATGAAAGATTACACACAACCTCAATATCCAGTCATCCATCATAGAAAAAACCACTTTTCATGCCCGAGGTGAGATAATGGGAGACTTCTCCATACACCACCACCACAATAGGAAGAAGAATTCTCATATCATCAACTTCGTCAAAGATAATTCTATAAAACCGGTGTGTAATAAGATGAATTCTCCTACGCATGAGTCCTTAATTATCTAACTAGTATTCTATTTCACCCCAACAGAAAACAACATCCCCTCATTGAAGACACAACACATCCTCCGACTGAAAATGGTAATCTGGAAATAAACTATAAATAACCATCCTATTCATACGATGATGTCATAAGGCCTCACAATTACTTAAAATATATCCTATAAAATTATCATTTTTCCAGGATTTAAATATCACCAATGAAATAAGTTTGTGATCCTATAGTAAACTCATGTGGGAGAATCCATGTGCATGGTTTAAGCTAGATGTTCAATTAGAATAACTATGTAATGAACCAGACTAGTGGTATTACAGGAATTACTCACACTAATGTATATCAGTATTATAACTAGTGTATTAAAAAATGATAATACCATATATCATTCTTCAGACCTCTATGTAATAAGAAATACAATTTCTAGTTTCCCTCACCATAACTCCGTAAACCTAGTTTCCCAGAGTCAGTGAATTATTTTAATAATTTTTCATGATTACAAAGAATCAGGTCCTGAAGGATAGATCAGTTTAGCAGTATTGGGAAATATATTTTAGACATTAACATTACATTACAATTTCATACATAAAATAATGCATAAGTAGTTCTATGAGAACATCATTATTCCATTTAGATTTACCTTGTATATCAATCCTAATAGACTTATTGGAATCCTTGGAAAATAAAACATAAGAAATGGATGATCCCAGATGCTCAGTAAGGGTAAATAATTTAGAGGAAGCTATAAAGGATTAATTCAATATGTGTATTAAAATCAAAAGTCTTTTTAAACATAATCTTGAACACAATATGGAAAAAATAAATCAAACATCACCATATAAACATTAACATGAATATTCTACTAGTTTAATAATCACATTTAATAACTAATTTCATAATGAGGGAATGCCTAACACCGAAAATCATTACCATAAAATCAAGCGCTTTTGCCAAGTCTACAAATAAAATTTTTGCTAAGGCCTTGTTTCGAGACACTATATTGTCTCATGAGACCTACTGATGCATTGAGGAGCTATAGAGGGCTCCACCTGTCACATACTATGTCCACTGCATTCCTCATATGAAAATGTTGAAACACAACATAAGCATTCTGAATAAAACTAGCATACATAATGTCAATACATTAACCATAAGCCATGAATGATATAAAAATAGAACATTCACAATCAAACATATCATAACTCTTTAAATACAATATGTAATTTCATATTATAATAAATCAGCCTCAATAAAGAATAATAACCATTAAAGCATGCTGACATAGTTGAAAATGATTAGTAAAACATTTTGAGAGATATATCCCTTTTTGTGAAATCATTTAAAAGTCACACATTTATAAAGGATGTAATTTAAAATACATTTTTGTTTAAAAGTGTCCCATACCACTTTTAAACTTTTGAAAATAATTATCATTAAAAAGAAATTCATGTCTATATAAATAAATCCTTAAAATCATTTTGAAAACATGGACATTAATTAAAAGGATTTATAAAGATAAATCTTTAAAACTTTTAAAATGATGATCTCATTAAAAAGACCCTCCCATAAAACCTTAAGAGATTAATTTTGAAATCATTTTTATGAAATATGGGTATCTTTGATAAATATTTCTAAGTAAATACTTAATCATAAATTATCTTGGATAATAATGAGATTGAGGAAATAACCCTTACCTTGCACTTTCCATTGGTCGAGGGTAGGTTTAACCTCATGTTTAATGAATATAGTATGTCATTAAATTATACCATAACCATATTCATATTTATTCTTTCATACATGATTCATATATGACTTTATACTAGCCATTTAATAATGATTTCCATGTTATATTAACATTTCGGGTAATAATATCTTTCTTTATCGTACATGTTTTAACTTTTGATTCTTGATCGTATCACATAAATCATGATTTAAGTACTTGAATAATATAAATCTTGATATATATATATATGTAATAAAAATATGTATAATAGATAAATATATGAAATTGAAAACACCATTTATGGAGACGGTTGGTCGTACGTACACATAAACATTGTTTCCTTTTTCATATCGTATTGAACAGAAGTAAGTGAATAAGATATATGAAAGAAAATACACACACATATATATCCCCAGTAGAATTATTAATTCATATATTACATACTTATTAATAATATATATTTTTATAATCATCGTTTAATGGTGAATGTGGAAATGAATCTCATCACGTCGTAGAGACGGTAATCCATTCATACACACAAGTGACAATATCATTATATTGATGGTGAAATTGTTCATAATTGGATGGTATATAATATATAAAAAATCATTAACATGTTATAATTATTATTTAATTCAGTTATACTAATTATTATACCCATCCAAGTATTGATGTTTTTGAATAACAAACTACACCACGACGTGGAGACGGTAATTCGTATGCGCACACGTAAGGTGAAATTTTCATTTATATGATGGATTGAATAACGAATATGGTTGTACCATATTTATAATAACATCACAATATTTAAGAGGTACTGGAATTATTATTTTTGGTTTGGAAACATCAAATAAGGAAGAATTGGTATAAGAAAAGAACTTGAAAGACGGTGGTGAAATTATTACCTCTTCCTTGGGTGTTTTCATTTGAGTTGATCAAAAGGGCTCCATAGGCTGTCCTTATGATAAATATGAGTTCTCTAGGTTGAAGTGAGGGAATATTTTAGGATATTTGTACAGGGGTTGTCTGATCCAAATGGCTTTGGAGGTGTGATATTGAGATAAGGTGAAGTGCCATTTTATAAGACGGTGAGGGACACTTTAAGAAAATCTGAAAAGATTAATATATTATACAATAATATTCGTTTTATAATGGATCCAAATGAATTTATTTCTATACTAAGGTGGTTATGGGTAGAAATAATCTCATAAAATAGTTTTTATACATGTTTAGGTTACCATTTTAACCTTATCTTTTAAATTTAACTCTTAGTTAAATGGTTTAAATTTTACCTTGTATTCTTGTATTATTACAATATATGGTCAATAAACATACTCTAAACTTCCAAGAGAACCTTAAGTTGTTAATTAATGAAATATATAATATTATTTAATTCCTTTTTATGAATCTTAGATTTTTATGAATATTATATCTACCAATAATACAATATTTTTTTTAAAAACTAATTTCAGTCATTTTTGACACTATTTGGTATTTTGTTTTTTTATGAAATTCCTAAAAACCATATCATTTTGAAAAAAAATTATCTAATCAACCCAAAAATTTCTTATTATCCTATAAAATTAGTTTAATCCATCAAAAGTGTAAACTAAATTTATTTGGATATTTATAATTTCAATTATTTTAATATTTCATTTAGAAGGTAATTACTGCATCATTGTTGTGTCATAAATAAATTTAATTATTTAATTTAAAAAAATTATAAATAAAATACGATTATGTAGTAATTCTTTTTACCTTTATAATGAATATTTATAGTCGAATTTATCTTATATATAATCCTATATTAAAAATGGTTTAGTTAATAATCGATGAATTTAACTCTTTTAACAATTCTTTAAATAAAATAATAATAATTGTACAAATCTAATCCAAGTAGAAAAATAGAATAATTTTTTATTCCTAAGGTTATTTTCGTAAAATTAAACTTATAAAATATAATTAATACATGTGTTAGGATAATTATAATATCATTTTTACCATTAATTACTCTATTTACTTTTAACCGCGTTAAATACAACCCAAAAGTTACTATTCATGAAAAATTATTTTCCACTTATTGAACCAATATTTACTTAATGATGTCAACTGTGTGTCTTATATTTTTGAAATTCAACTCACAGAAGCAGTAAAATCATTTTTTATGCAAAATTTAAAATGCTCCTGGAAGATGGGTAAAAGACGGTAAAAAGTTCAATAAACATTTATACATATAATGTTTTTATAAAATGACTCCAATGAATTAAATTGATGTTATATAGGTAATATATATATATATATATATATATATTTTAACTTAAAATAAGTTTAAATAAAATAAATAATCATTTAAATAAAATGTTTGTTTTAAACAATAACGCAGTGTTCTTCATCAAAAATTTAATGGTTTTAGAAAAATACCAAAACATTACCCTATTCAAATTTTTATATTCATAATTCAAAACGTAATTCCATTTAACCAAATTCTAAACATATATGTTTCATTTATTTATTAGAAATTAATTCTTGTTGTCAAAACAAAAAAGTAGGTTTTAAAAAAAGTCAAAACTACTAAAATATTGACATGTGTTTATGTCAAATTTAAATGTGAAATTACATATATTGACTTAAATTATATTAAATGGTAAAAATATAGTCTAATTATACTTCAAACGCATTCAAATTCATAATTTAACCCTTTAAATTTTTTTTATTAAAAATGTTTTTTTTCAATTAAAACATAGTATTTTTCACTATTAATCAAATTATGAAATTTATCATAAAAGTGAAAAAAATTTGTCGAAACGAAATTTGATGCCCTTATTATAAATAAGAATTCTATTTTGTCAAATTTTATATAAAAGTTTTAGATATTTCATTTAAAAAAATAACCATTAGTAGGTAGTAAATATGGATTTTTGAAAAATACTTCCTTTATCTGAAAAATGAAATTTGTTATTATATTATTTCTATGAAACACATAATATGGGAGAAATAATTTTATAGAGTATACAACATTTAATATATAGTAAATACTATTTATATCCTCTTTTTGAATAACTATTTTGGAATGTTGTGGTGTGTTCGAACTCAGTGTTTCGTGTAGCGCAAGCTGTTGAATTACATTAATGGGAAAACGTTCTATAAAATCATGGGGTGTTACACTCACCCCACACAACCAGCTCAATGAGCCTAGAGAAGACCAACCCTATGGGATGTGGTGGTAACAAATCAAAACTTGTTCCACCAACATCTAATCACCCAAATCCTTTTTCATGTGAACTAATCTACAGACCTTTATAATCATGTTGTTTCCTCTACCTAGGTGGACAATCCACTACCATTATATCAATCTTTTGATGAGTCTAAAAATCCCCCATGAGATATCACATACCCTTATAATAATAGAATTTCCTCCCCCAGGTTGACTTGATCCATCCTCAAAAAACTAAACCACATACCCACTGTTATAGGATAAAATTCAAAAATATATCACACATCAATGTCCATGAACATGAAATACTCTTTTGACTACTAAAGAATCATCATCAGTGTTCCCATGGACATCACCAATTATAGGTATATTCTTAGCCATGAAACTCTAAATCACCAAAGAACACTCTATCACCCCATCATAGGAAGGAATGCATTAAGGTATCATGGGAGGTGATATGTATCTAATTATACATAAATCAAAAATATAATCCTGATAGAACGGATAATGAACAATATCTATAGAGTAATTAGAGTGGTTGGTGAACCTTGATGAATAATATTCTATAGCCACACTACCCTACATAGGTTATAGAAGCTTCATCGTTGCATGAAAACAACAATTTATATGGAGAAAACTCCTCTAGGAATGGGAGATCCATCTCAGATTCTTCTAGAGTCACCTTCATTATACTACTGGGTTAATACGAGACCCAATAGTTCTACAAATCCATGAAGATGGCTCACTTCTTGGAACACCATATGATCTGATGGCATTTAAACAAGATGAAAGACACTCATCCCCAAATAAAGAATATCATTAGCCACTTGTTGGTTGGAATCAACTTAGAACCCATCAGGTCTCTATTTCTAATTCACATGAAGCACTCATATCCTACATAAGAAATCTTCTGGTACTTCTGGTACTATCAACTAATCGATAGGTGGTGGTATGACTAGTGCACCACATAGAGGTAACACCTTAAAAACATTTCCCAGTATCAAATCCTCTTATATGAGGGGATCCCCATTATCATCATGGTGATGATTACTAGATTTAATTTGGTGAGAAGGCATATTGAATTAGACAAAATGTTGCACGATCAATGAGTATATCACGTGTACTAACTGAGGATGGACATGGAAACTACCACCCATTACAATTTGATTCATGTAAAAATGTTTTCACAACTTCCAATATCTAAATATACTAAGTCAAAAAGAAATCAATCATATTTTCAGTGTACTGATACATTGGATACCTCACCAACACTATATTCCAAAACTATAGAGCCATCCCAAAACACATAATAATGTTTCCCCAATCAAATCTAACAGACACCAATGCAAAGAAAATCACACATATGGTAAGACATTATCTAAATTTCAATCACACCCAGTTAATTATTTTCAAGTATTTCTCATATTTATTTTTGATAACATGTTTATCCCTTTGTTTTATTGGGTGTTTTTGGTGAAAAAAGAATATTTTTGGGCATTACAGCAAGGTGCACATAGTTAGTGCATTGTTTAAAAAATGTTACACCCTTTCCCATGTAACCATGATGAAAAATTGTGTTTTTAGACAAAGGATTATTGCATGATTAGTGAATTTTTTTGATCCATGCATGATAACTTTTTGTCTTTCCTTTATACAATAAAATGCGTTTACAGTTGTCACATGGTTCTGAAAAAAGTGTGGAAAAATTGTATGGACTATTTAGGGAATTAAAAATTGGATTTTTCAATATTTTCTATCCCCTATTTTAACTCCAAACCCCCATAATCCTCCTCTTAAATATCTTCCATCCTTTTATTTTATCTCTCCTACCTTTTCACATTTCGATGACCAATTTGGTGGCATTTTTTGTGTGGGTTCTCATCGATTCCTCTTGTATGATCCATTTTCTCTTGGTTTCCTCTACTTTTCTATGGTTTTCTTCTTCTTTAATTGGTCTTTTATATCTCCATGATGATGGGTAAACTATTTTGGGGTGGATAAGGATTTTTAGGGTTTAATCATGTTGTTTATGGTTTAATATTTTATTTATTGAGTTTAATTGAGGTGTGTATGAGGATTAACATCATTTTCCATATGTTTTCACTATTGTGGTAGGTGATTCCATGCTTTAGCTTTTTTGGATTATTTTAATATAGCTTCCCGAGTATTAATAAATGTTTAATGAAATATTTGTGTGTTGTGATATAAGTTCCCAAAATGATTTGAGGTGAATGTTTTTTTAAAAACTATTTTTCCAATGGAAATGGGTTATGTTTCGTGTGTGAACCCATGTAGCATGAATTAGTTTTGCATTATACATTGTGTAAGTAGTTTAATAATTTATGTAATAGTTTGAAAGCATGATTTAAAATTAAGTTTGCATTCTTATGAATTTGGTAATGGTTTTTCTTATGAGAAATTATGGGTTCATATGTGAATTTTTCTTGTGTGTGTGAGTGTGAATGAAGTTACTTATGTCTAATGTGAAATAAAAATTGAGAATGAAGGAAATCCTAATTATCTAGGTGGGATTTCTAGGACTAGAATGATTATTGTCTTGTAAGTTTCTTGTCTTGGATACATAAAGTAGGATTGAAAATTACAATGATAACTAAAATCTATTGGTTGGAGACCACTAGAATTTTAGGATAGATTCCACTATAGCATCTCGTGAATGAAGAAGATGATAAGTGTGGTTTCAATACCACATTCCACCGATAAATTATGTAATTTTTGTCACATTGGAGTTATAGCTTATAGAGATATCATATGATTTCATGATCCCTTTTGATTCCCTTCCTTGAGTCTGTATATAGTGGACCACGAGTATATTTCATCATAAAAATATTTTCAGTGATAAAAGTTCGTTCATTTGTAAATAAAATTCCATTAAAAGTGTTTCCCTTTAAAAATAATTTACACAAAAAAATTTTTTTTCTAGAAATTCATCATAATATTTACTGTTAATGTGCATAATAATTCGTCCATTAATGATATGACATAAAATCTATTTTATTGGGTGACATACTAATTGGATTTGGATCACACCATACTTACACCTTTACGGGTTAGTATACTTTTTTATATTTGAAACTAGTTATGGAAGGATGTTTGGAGATGGTGGGTTGGGATGCTAGTGGATTTTCCCTTATATGTGTTGTGGTGGTGGATTGAAGATGATGCTCCTATTATTTCATGGTGGTTTTCAGATAATTTATTTCTTTTTTTAGGTTGTAGCCCCCTTTGGATTTTTTTAAAATGTTGTAAACATTGAATCTAAAAATTGGAATGCCTTGTTTGGTTATGATTATTCAGTTTTTTTATTGTAGTTGGGTTTTTAGGACTATTTTCCTGGGTGATTTATTCCCAAGTTGTATTTTTTGATACCAAAGAAATTGTTTGCAACATATGGGGATCAAGAACGCCCTTGAGACCACACCAACAGCCGATTCGGGTGTCGGGTTGTATGTAAACCCGTTTTGTTTCTTTACAAATTGGTATCAAATGTGGTTTCCCTCATTTTGGGTAACGTTATTTTGGGATGATTCCATATATGAAGTAGCTAGGATTGTTAGGTATTGAGGTTCTCTTTACGTGTAGGGTTTCCGGGAAACACTCCTCGTGATGGATCATGAATCATAATTGGATGTGGGAATTTTTTTTACTTTTTCACCAGGTGAGGCGTACGACTGGATACTGTATTTAGGTTCTAGGTGGGGGTGGTAGGGTCTGGTTATTACTCTTATAATTGTGATAGATTTTATTATGTTTTAATTTATTGATGTATTAGAAATTTTTGTTATTGCGAAAAAATTTCAGAATGGTAGTATTGATGGTTTTCTTTCATGGATATTGATTTTTGTAGAAAAATGATTCACTAGAGAATTCATATACATTTTTGGGAGGATTAAAAAAATATTAATCCCTCAACCCTTGATCATATATTAGTGTAATACATTATATAAGACTTCTAATATTTGGGATATGGAGTGTATTTGGGTCCTGCTCAGGTTACAGAATTTTAACTGAGTCACAGGAATGAAAAAAAGGGGGTTTCTAAAGAATGAGCATACTAATTTTTAGGATATTGTAGAAATGTTGAATGTAGAGGAGTGGCTAGATAATATAGAGATAATGTTTGAATTCTTTGATACTCTTGATGTGTTTTTGAGTGAAATTTTCATAGTTTATGTTAGACTGTCCTAATCAAAGGTGGTGTGATTTTGTGGTTAAAACTAGGATGAATAAGAAAATGAGTTGAAAGATTTCAAGATAATTTTCAACGAGGTGTATTTTCCAAAGGTTCTATCCTATGACATCTTATGAGAGTTCATGGACCTTACCTAGGGTTACCATATGGGGATGGAGTTTTCCAATCTCTTCATGATGCTGGTTCGTTATGTGGATGAGATTATTTCCAATGAGAATTTGATTGATCAATTTTTTGATATGGGATTGTGGAAAAATATTTATTCTCATGTATTATTGATAAAGTAGGGGACCTACGTTGAGGTTTTTGATTGTACTTGTTTGGTGGATATTCTTCGCAAGGTAATGTCTTGTTTCCCCATATCTGTGTCAACAATGGGATATGGAAGTTAATCTAACAAGAATAGGGATTGTGAAAAACATTGACTGATTGTTGCTCGTAGCTCTAACATTCCTTTTGGATTGTCTCTATTAGTAGTTTAGATTTTCTATCAGTTTTGTACCACTAATGTGAGAAAACGGGGCATGTACGATCGAAATATCTAGCTGCTCCCAAATCATTCCATCAGTTCAGATATAAGGGAAACTTGAAGATGTTTTGTAGGGACACTCATGCCTAGTAGAGTAGAGCATGATAAATAGCTTCTAGGGGATGTTGTTCTAGTCAGAGTTGACTTGGATAGTGGGATATCATTTTTGCGGTCATGGGGGGGGGGGGTTAGATCATCTTTTGGGAATCTTTAGTTAAGGGGTGAACCATAGAATAGGGGTCATTCCATGGATTTGGCTGAGACAAACCATCATTATGTGGTAGACCATGAACTATAAAGATAAAATTAATGGCCTATGAAAGTTATAAGTACCATTATTATTGATTCATACATTGATATTTCTATATTTGATACTAGTTCTTATATTTATTTTATCTTTTCATGTTTTATATATATGTTGAGACTGCCAACCAAAGATATTATGTATGCATTGGTGTTAGGAACTAAATTTCTTATAAAATAAGATTAGGGTCTCATGTGTCCTTCTTGTGCACTCACCATATCTATGGCCATTTTTTATTGGGACTTCATTGTTTTTGATAAGTAACACTTTGATAAAATCCTTGATATGTATTAGATGGTGAATTTTAAGGGGCACATAAATTGATATATAAAATGAGTGTGCTTTGTGCAACCTGATGGAAGTACATATTGTTTTTATGGTGAATGGGATCTTCAGTCGGGTCACGTTGGACCACCGTAGTTGGAATTGGATAATATATTTATTCATTTATCATCTCTTATTTTGGTGGAAGATGATATTTATCCTAAGAGTTGACTACCTCCTGTGTTAAATGACTTTACTAAAGTTATTATATATTTTTCTCATGTTTTCATCTAGATAAGGATGTAGAGTTCTTGATTGATTTGGCGTCAATAACAAACCCAATATCTCTTTGGTCGTACAATATACCCCCATTGAATTGAGGGAATTGATATTACAATTGGATTATTTTGAATCCAAGGAATTAATTCAGCCGAGCATCCCACCTTGGGATCCCCTCGTATTTTTTCAAAAAGGTGGATGAATCTCTCTAGTTGTGTATTTATCACAAGAATTTGAATAAGGTAATGATCTAGAAAAATATTCCCTCCCCCTGTATATATTACTTTCATTCATATTTAAATGGGTATTGGTAGTTTTATAAGATAGTATTGTATTTCAGATATCACCAAGTGAGGGTGAGAGAGGTGGATTTATTGGAAATGACGTTCAGAAGCATGTACTACAACTTTAAATACATTTTCATCCCTTTCAGGTTAATGAATGATCTAGTTGTATTCATTTATATTATCTACAAAGTTTTCCGCTAAAATCGTGATTCATTGGTCACAATTTCCATGGATGACATCTTAGTATATTCCAAGACTAAAGAGGAGCATGAAAATCATTTGAGAATCATTCTAGGCACTCACCGTGTGAACATCGATAATATGAAATGTTATCTTCTTGCACATTCTAGTTCAGGGAAGTGAATATAAAAGTTTATGTGATCTCAAAAATGATGGGATTCAGTGGACTTTGATAAGATCATCATTTTTCATTTATTGGAATACCCTAAGAACATATTTTGAATCAGAATATTTTTAGGCCTAGCGGGTTATTATAGGTGATCTGTTTATGATTTCTCTTTGACAGCTCCATCCTTGATTGATATCACCTAGAAACTAATAAATTTTGAAATTATACTATAATGGGAAGAATATTTATAGGATTTGAATCAATGGTTTATCACATCCCCTTTTTTGATCCTTGTGAATATTTAGAGGGGCATGTGGTTTATTACAATGATTCAGGTATGATTATAGGGTGTGTGCAGATGCAGAATGATCACATGGTGGATTATGGTTCTCTCCAACTATGACCATAGTAAAATAATTACACAACAAATGAACTAGAGAAAGAAGTGGTGATCAATTACATTAACACATTGTTCCATTATATTTTTACATTTAAATTTTTGGTTTATTCTGATAACAATTTCAATTCGTACATTTTCTCTCCGAAATATCTGAATCTATGGAAGCATCACTAGGTTGATTACCTTCAAGTGATTGAAAAGGATATAGTATCTACCAATTTAAAATTTTATGTGGTGGCAGACATGTTGAGCAATAAATATTTAATGTAGGCATTGAAAGGGTCCATTGATGAGTAGACATTGATGGGGTTCTTTTCATAGACACTCCTAGAAACCAAAGAACATAGTGGTGGAATGTTATTATCCATTATATAGTTGACTCCTTATCTTCTTATATTATAGGAGAATCCTAGTGATAATATGTTATATTAATTTATGCAGATTCATCATGGTGGGGAGATACCTTGTGGTTGGTCATTGTCTCTCGAGGGAATCTTGTGTTTTAAGGACTTTTTGTGGTGCCATTATATTTCATCAAGGTATTGATGCTAGATAGCCACCATTCTCTAGGGTTTATTATTATTGGTGATACCATGATGAATTATTTTGTTTTATGGAAGTTATGGTGTCCATGTATATGGTGGGATATATCTAAATTAGTATCATGATGTTATACATGTATAGAGGTGAAAGCAGAGCACCCGAGGCCCTAGGGTTTTCTTCACCAACTACCCATTTCTACCTATAAGTGGGATGTGATCACCATGGACATCAATTTCATCTTTCCTCATGCACCTTGGGGGAAGGAATTCCATTTTGGTGGTGATTGAATATTTGGAAAAATCATCCAATTAAATTCTAATCAGGGATTCATCAAAGGTGGATGAGTCAGGATGATTATATGATAGGGAGGTATTAAGGCTTCATGGTGTTACATAAAAAATAATATAATATCGGCAGCCTTGTTTCACCTATCTATTTTGGGATGGCCTTAAAAAGTTTATGGGGTCACATGTCAAGTTGAGTTCGACATACCATTCTCAAACAGATGGTCATTCTGGGCAGGGAAATCAAATTTTGGAGGACATGATCCAGGCATGTGACTTGGATTTTGCAGTATGCGGGAGAGGAATTTGTGATTGGTCAAAATTTCATATAACAATATTTACCGATCCTCAATTATAAAGTATCTTTTTGAATGGATATATCGTCATCTTTGTCAGTTTCCCTTGTGTTTGACTTATGTGGGTGAGACCTCTTTAATATGACTAGGTCTTGTACATGAGACATTTGAGAAGATCAAACTAATCTGGAAGTAGTTATTGATAGCTTAAATTCTCAAAACATCTTATTCCAATTAATGGTTCCATGATGTTGTGTTTTATGTGGGGTATTAGGTGTTTTTGAAAGTGGAACCTTGCTTGGTCCATTGTCAGCTGGGTATGCAAGGGAAGTTAACATCATGGTATGTCAGACCTTTCAAGATCACCCAGTTGATTAGTAAAGTAAAAAATGTGTTATTATTTCCTTAATATTTGATTTCAATAATGACAAGCTCTATGTCACCAAATTGAATTAATACGTTCTAGATCATTTCCATGTGCTAAATTGGGAAGAGTTTGAAATAGGGCCTGGTTTATCTGTGTTGGAGTAGCAAGTGTGGATTGTATATTTCCAAGAGAATGTTCAATATGAATGGGCTATTCCACAACTCTGGGTTATTTGGAAGCACAATAATGATGAGAATGATACATGGGAGAGGATGTAATTTTTTTTTAAATGGAGTATACATTTTTTCTCTAATCGAGCTTTGGATTGACTTTTATGGGATAAAAAGTATTCATGGATTGGAGAATTGTCACCCCAGAATATTTATTTTCAGGTACTCGTTCTATTTATTTTTTATCCCATGATTATCCATTGGATTTCTTGGGTATTTTTGGTGAAAATGTCAATTTTTGGATTTACAGCATGGTGTGCTTCGTTGGTGCACAATTTGACAAACTGTGTTCCCTTTCTTAGGAAACCATGTTTCCAATTGGTGTTTTTGGACAATGTCTTATCACATGGTTAGTAAATGTTTTTTAAACTATTTAGGTTAAACATAAATATTTCCCTCTACAGATTCTATAGGGTGCATAATTGCCACTTTGTTTGGCAAACCCTAAGGTAAAACCATGCCGACTCTCCGTGCCATTAAAAAGTGGGTTTTTAACATTTTCCTCCCCCTAATTTTTACTCTAAACCCCAAAAATCATCCTCCTTTTGGATTATCGAGCCTATACACCTATCCTACATCCCTTGGAACCCTTGGAACCGCATTTTGGTGGAAATATTGGTGTTTTTTCTCCATGATTCTTCATGTAAGTCCCTTTTTTCTCTTGGTTTATTCATCTTTTCTAGGGTTTTCTTCTTTTTTTTGGGTTTCATATCTCTAGTGGGATGGCTGTTTAATATAGGGTAGGATCAGAATTTTTAGGGTTCTATATTGACATTTATGGTCTAATATTTCTTTTATAGGGTTTTATTATGGGTTTGTTTTGGATTAGCACATTTTTCAAGAATTTTATACTCTTGATGTAGGTGATTTCATGTTTTAGCATTTTTGGATGATTTTTATAATTTTACTCAAGTATTTAGAAATATTATATGAAATATTTTTGTGGCCATAGTGATATTTTCAAATGTATTTAGGTGTATATGGTTTGAAAAGGGATTCTCCAAAAAACATAGGCTATTTTTCATTTGTTATCCCGTGTTTCATGCCTTATTTTTATATATAATTTGTGTACGTGGTTTTAAAAATATTCTAATAGGTGTGATGTCTATTTTAAAATTAAATTAGTGTGTATGTAAATTTGGTATTGGTTTTACATATGAGAAATGGTGGTTTTATAAGTGTGTACATCTCATTTATGTTTGTGTGCGTGTGGGAATGTGCTGACCTATGTAACATGAGAAATGAAAGTTTACCACAAAGGTATTCCTAGGTGTGTAGGAGGGAAGACAAGGACTGGTATGCTAGTTTACTAAGATGTGGATTATCCCAGATTCATCAATAATGATTGATTATTACAACATTAACTCTATTAATATGGTTATATACCACACGATTTTTTTATATTTTTAGGTTTATTGCATTATGAACAAGGACAATGATCATGGTGGTTTTTATACAACCATTCAGTAAGATTTGATGTACCGAGAGTCCCACTAGATCTAGAACAAATATGGATTTCTCATAACTTATTAATCTCTTGTGATTTGGTTCCATGTGTCAGTATAAAGTCTACCATGTTTATATTTCATCATAAATAAATATTTTTTGAGAAAATTCATTTTTGCTAGAAATCATAGTCCTTTAAAATTGTTTTCCTTTAGAAATATTTTTCACTTAAAAATTTTTGCAGAAAATTATTCCAATGTTTTTATGGTAAATTTTCATGCTATTTTTTTATTTAATGTTATTCCATGGAATCCATTTTAATAGGTGACATAATATTAATCATTGGTTCACACCCTGATTAGACCTTTGGGTTTAAGTAGACATGGATATGTATTACATTGGTAATGGAAGGATGTTTGGAGATTTTGGTTTGTGATACTGGTGAGTTTTCCATTGGAGGTGTTATGGTGGAGGCTTGAGGATGATGATCCCCAAGAATAATGATGGTTTTGGGATAGTTTCTTCTTCCCTTTATGTTCTAGAACATTTGGTTTTTGTTTAAATGTTTTAAACATTGATTATAAAAACATTTCTATAATGTATGGTTATAATTATTCGGTTTTGGTTAATTATTACAATTGGTTGTTTCTGACTATTTATGTAAGAAAAATAATTTCTAAATTTCATTTGTTGATACCCATGCACTTTTTCCAGCATGTGGGGATAGGGAATGGCCTTCGGTCCATACCATGGGCTGGGTTAAGTGTTGGGTTTGATGGAACCCCATCTTGGTTCGTGACATGTACATTTACACGCACACATCATGAAGCCCATATAATTGTTAAATGTAAAACAAACAATTACCTTTTAGGTGAAAATATAGAACCACGTCATCAAAGTTTTACAATAAGTATTATAATCAAAAGGGTCCAAATAAAAACCCAGCACAAAGATACTAATTAACATTTCAACCTATATAGTGTGTGAGGAGTCCTATCAATGAAACCATTGGGAAAAAGACCAGTCTATCCAACTCATAATTTTATAATTGGTTCCAATCCCTCTAGTACTCCAAAAAATGGTAAATCATCTTCAAAAGACAAGAAATGTGAAGGAATACCACATTTAGGGTTGATTTTAATAATAAATAGATGGACACCCATGAAATCACTAATTGTATTACATAAACAATAGAATTAATATCATCGCATTTATATGTCAGCATCACATATGTCATGAATGTCAAGATATAAACAACATAGAGACATAGCCTCAATGTAACATCACAATTGTAATTCCATCCTCGAATTCCCACTTGAAGGTTCAAAAAATTCACAAGTCTAGCAGAACACACTCCATGATTCATATAATAGTCATTACATTCATCAGAGAGGCGCTTCTCGTTGGGTATCTCCATATGACATGAATGATGGAAATTAGAATATAATGATGTGTGGATAGTGGATCCCTCATTAAGTCATATGGTATAGTAAAAACCCAATCTTGAATAACCTTCTTTTTTATATATCATCACCTATATATTATTCATCATGCAGATTCCATGATGAAAACCTCGATCAATAATGATGATAAAAGATATCACTCCTCATATCACAAAGGAATACCATAACTCTAACATAAAATAATTTTCATTTGATGGGGAAACCATTATATGAATAAGAAACTATTCCCTAGAAAACCCTTAAATAAAAGATAAAATGATCTCACCATAATGAATCATATTGAAGATGAAGAGGATAAGGGATACAATAAATCATTTAATGTGTTGATATAGTGTACTGCTAGTACATGGTGTTCCCCTTACACACTGGGTCATAACCATGTATCACGAACTATGTATGTATCCATGTTTGAGTACACGACATGTATGACCTAGTGTAAGCTTGACCATGACCATGCAGGTGTTCGTCGAGTTTTGTTTTTTTCTCACTATAAGTAATTTCCATTGCTGTTTACCCTTAGATATTTCTATATAGAAATGTATGTGTACCCTCCAAGGTACACAATGAGCCGCTAGGTAAGGGTCGCACTCAATGTGACATATTTCACAAATAGTGTGACATTTATCTCCATTGTGGAAAACCTAGTGCCTATGTTAGGGGCCCAAATGGCTTGTCTACATAGATTACAAAATGTGTAAATCATGATTTTCAATAACCATAGATCCACATCATGTGTTTTAGTCGGCTCCTCAGGCCTTTAATCTAGACACAAATCAATCTAAAAATCATTGATATGTTATGACCAAGTCTTTTTGTACCTATGCACTAGAATCTAACCATATGATTCAAATGATAATCGTCCTTTTTTTGATAATCATTATCATCACATGAAAATAAAATTACGAATAGGTATCATTATTTTGATACTTATCCTTCTTCACAATCATTGAATATCGATCACATCATCATTTTAAACATGGACATAATATGAATACCAGTTTCACTACAAAAAATGTGCACAATGATTTTTTATCATTTATTTCATAGAATCATTATCCAAGCTATGAGAAAACCAAGAAAATGATATTTCTTAAAATTTATTGGCCATATTTTTGTTTCCCATAATCCTTTTCCATTAGAAAAATAAAAAAAATGTGAAAACCAAATTTTTTTCCCAATAATCCTCAATGAATATTCAAACATTTGAAACATGATCAAACCATCAATCAATACATTGGATGAATTATTTTTGATCATCATAGGATATGAAAATGGGGACAAATACATATAATAAAAACATATTACCTTATGGAGGATAAGTTGGTAATAAAGAAAAATCCCAGTTAGTTATTGTTGGTGAGATTCTAAAATTTCATTTCACACCAATCTTCAATCCAAAATCCGGTTATTGTTCTTCTAAAAAATCCTACAAATATCACTAATGGAACCAGGGTAATATAGATAACCCTAAAATTCTATCAAATCATATATTTATAATGAAAAAATGGTCATGAAAGTTTATTTAAATAATTCAAATTTGTCGATTAATTTATTTAAATATTCATGCATGACCTCACCCAATTTGAATGTCAAATTCCCTCCAAGGTTATGTCTCTCCTACTGTAATACCAACACGTTGAACACAACATAGTAATCATATTTATTATCTATGAATCCCGTAATGATTTATACCACATTTTAGTAAAACAATGTAAACATGATATTTAATATATTTAATATATTTCCAAAATTAATTTTGTTCACATAAGGCTATGTAATTTCACACCCTCTCAGCAACAATCTCAAATAAACTCGTATAATATTATAATGTAATACATGAGAAAATATGAGTCATTATAGCAATGTAACTTATGATATCTATTTTCAAAGTAACTTTATACTGTTAGAGGACGTGATCCCAGAATTCTGTAATAAAACTATATAGTAACCAAACAGGGTCTATATTTAAAACTCTATTAGGATGAGAGGCTAATTCATCACATATTCAAAACCACACAAGAAAAGGGGCCCACCTATAGCCTCATTTCATTGGGATTATCATCCGAAAAATTTATTTTCAGAGTGACATCATTATCTTCCATTGATATATTAAATAAAAAATGGTCCTTTAATGATTGAACAATTTTTATCACTGAAATACCATCTAATGTAATTTATATGATCTAATTAGCCTTATCCTCTATAAAATTACATGGATAGAAGAGGTTTAGAAATTTATTTCCAAAATCCCACTTGGATAACTACACCATCTTCCCAATATGATACATTATGTGAAACTAACAATTGTCTTATACTTTAAGTATATAAGAATCAGGATTAAACCTAATATCTGTGGGTGTATCCAAGTTATTGGTGATTATCTGAACTATGTCAATCCAGAAATGAACTTTCAAGAATCCTCCCTCAAATTTGATTGTACGTATATGACATAGATTAAACTCTATCATCATCTAAAACATCCAAGATATGGTGTTATCATTGTTCCCCTCTATGCATCATAGGACTCTAGGAAATTTCTCACAGATGACAGTCCATCGGTTTTTCCAAAAATAAAAGAAGTTACAACTCTTCTATGTATGTACTATGATGATTACCAGTATCCTGATTCAATACTCAATGATAATGTAGTTTAACATTCTCTCCAAGTAAAATACACCACATAGAACTCAGGAAAAATCAAGAATGACCTCCGTAGGTGATAAGAACAAGAAAACACTATCTCATGTTTCAGATATACATATAATAACATATTAATTGGAATAACATAATGATTTTAAACTATTTTATTTAATATAAATAACATGTTATTTAATTCAATAGTTCATATGGGATTATTTTTCACAAGTATTAAATATGTACCTATCATGAACCATGAATGCAATAATATATCCCCGTTTGATTATCAAGATGCATGTGTAGTCATATAATTCCATACATGCATGTGAATAAATATTTCCATAAAATGTAATAAGACACAACAAGTGAATCACCCATGCTGAAATAACATCAACTACAATAAGTGAATACCATGAACATCAATCCCCTTCTTGGAAACTCATATTTTCTCCCACACATTGGTTAGATACTCACATGAATGATCTTATTAGGGCTCCCTAAAACACTCTAGTATCACTTATAAAATTACAAAATAGTTATAAAACAAAAAATAAACTATCATATGATAACAATTTGTAATATATCCGACCCCATGATCCCTCAAGTGACTTTGTCAGGTTGGCTACATGACCGCAGACGTGACTCCATGGAGAGCAGTTGATGCCAACTTGTTGTTAGTGAATAAAACATATAGTGGAGATACATACCACATGTAAGAGATTAAAAAATTGTAAAAATATTTTTTGTGTAGAGTAATAATATAATGAATAATAAAAACCCATGGAAAATAATAACATCTCAAATATCTCATAAATAATACTGTCTCACAATGATAGGATGAAATGTCAAAAAAATTCATTTTGAAATTAAAAAAATTATTTGGATAAGAAATCCATAATAAAATACTATATGTTCTTGAACTTGATCCCTGTGTTCATCCCATCTCCATTCTTCAACACATCAAAAAAGAAACAATTCAAAACTAGGATGCATTTCAATTATTCCAACCTTTATCCATTAAACCATTCAATGAACCAAACAACTTCTCTTCTAGGGTCTGCGTACATCGTAGTATGTTAGAAAAAACATTTATAAAAATAAATAAATTTTCATATTTATAGTTCATCAAATAACGGGAAAACATGGTATAATGTTAGTAAAATAATATTCAATATATAATAATTCCACTGACTTTCAATCACTATGTTTACACTTGAGGTCAAACAAACTTGAAATTGAACTGAATCATCATGTATCATAGTATATCATGGTACCATTAAATATATATCCATAACCCTCCCATGGTATTGTCTTGAAATCGTCAGTAGATAATTAGGGATATCCCCATATTATTTACAACATGACTAGAAGAATCCATTTATGTATTATATATTGTTAATTCCATGAACAATTTGTGTTAAAACATGTCTAGAAAATGACATATTATAATTTCAACATCTCCAAGATGAGACTTATATTAATTATGGAATGTTTAGTGTAAGATCGGTAGACAATACATCATTTATTGGCCAAAAAACATATAATATCTACTTCATGTATATGGAAATCGCTATCCATATTATACTTAAAATCACATAGAGTAAAACATGTCCTCACAATTCATTAGAGAGAGTTTATCTATTTAACATTTTTTAAAAACCACCTGCAATTACCATACTAATTAACCAATTCTTAGTTTATGTAATCCCATATCAATTAATCATACTAAGATAAATAATTATGCCAATTTATAATGTTATTCCATCAATCAACTAAATTCGAAATGTAATTGGAGTAGTGTTTAATATTACCATGTCTCAAGAATGTTCAATTACTAGAACACCAATCTAGGGGCCTCATAACTCATTATCAACAAAAAGGACCTGACATGATCAACTGGGAGATCTATACATGAGTAACTCATCAACCGAGTAAAATTCAATTATTTAGCTTTTATTCATGATTTTATATAATTATATCAAATATTAAACGTACTAGGATAAATACAAAACCATTATGGATAAATTCTAGTGAACCCTCCTCAAAACGATGATGAAATAAAAAAACTTCATATGTTTATGATGCTGTTTGGATCCACCTCCCTTCATATTATTTATTACTAATGAATCATTTAATAAGGCTTATATAAGATAAAAACAATAAACAATAATAATTATATAATATATAAGGCATACCATAAAATTCTTTTCTCAATATACCATATATGGAAGGAATGGATCTCTATAGATTGAACCTTTTAACGTATAGGCTTTTCTATTGTAAAGGAGGTACCAAATTCTTATAAGAGATATCCAAGGCACAGAGGGGTTGAGAAGAATATGTTTGGTCAAAATGAGTTCGTAACAATATAAATGTATTTATTGAAAGATATAAAAATAGGACTATAGGGTAGCACTATGGACCACACCATATGGTTTCTTAACATATGGTACACTATGATTCTTTATAAGGTACCACACTATAACATCCCTTTACCATACTGAAAATGATATCCATTGATGTTTCCACATCATAGATCTAGTAAACCAAGGGACATACTATTTTATAAACTATGGAAATGTTATACAACAACCCACAACCATTGGGGATGTCTATCATTTACCTATCATCCATGTCATAGGGGGTTTAAAATCGGTAAAATCAACCAATTTCTCTTTGCAAGAGATTACGCTACAACCACCATATCCAATCTATGGAACATATCCAGTATACAATGCAATAAAATTCCACGATGAAAATATTCCTAAATTGGAAGTATATATGAATATCATCTTCTAGGACCCTACCCCATATTATTTTTCTCCACATCATAGAGGCCATTAATACAAAAAACCCACTACTCCACAGTGAAAAATCCTATGAAAAATATAATTTCCGAACAACTCCCCTCACCCCCTCCCAAAAAACAAGGTTTAGTCAAACATGAAAACAATTGGATTTAATACAATGTCTTCTAAAAATTAATGTTTCACACACCTGTAAAAATGTGGGATGTTACATTTTGACTTACTTAACAACTCTTTGGGATAAATATACCTTTTGAATATGAATCATGATATACAAAATGAATTTATATTTTATTGGATGCTAATATTTATCATCACACTAATATATGATGATATGTATTTCAGGAATATGAATTTAAAAATCCCTTATCAATATATGATGTGGTATATAAATAATAAAAACTTATTCATTCCATTGGGATCCCAATATTCTTTAAATGGTTGAATAATGTGTTTCGCAGAACAAAACTCACACAAACATGAATCTGAAAATAATCGTATCTAATGATTTGATCATTGTTACATTTGGTTTTTTTATATCTAATTAATTATGTAATAATTGATGTGGTATTTTCACACATTTATAAAATTATTCTCCTCTAAAGCCTAGGTCTATTTTGAATAAAATATTATATTTGTATCTTTAGAGTTGATGATAGGTTCTCCTTTCACCACATCATTATCGTAAGCAACAACATAAATAGTGACAAGATGATATTTCCCTTTGTCTCTATCCATCATAGACTACTAACAAAAATCATTATCATTAACCATTCTATTTGATAACATGTTACCAAAATTCCCATATTCCTTTCATTAAAAACACTAGATTGTGTGCAGTGCATTCCATGTAGATTTTATCAAATTATATGCTATCCAATTCATCCCATCACATAGGTAATCAATTTCTATGAGGACATCCATTCCATAAGAAAAAACATTTATAGTCCCCCAATGATAATTTTCTCTAGGATTACGTCAACACATTAATCATAATGAAAAGATCATGTTCATATCTACTATATTATTATAGTTTCCTAGGTATTCCATCATTATTTTTAAATTAATACCATGATATTTATGGGTAACTCAAATCTACATCCCCCCATGATAATGCATAGAATCATATATTAATCTATACTAATATCCCTCATAGATAATTAAATTTATATACATGGTTTCAATCCACAATATAATTAATTTATTGTATATTTATTTTGGATGAAAATCCCCGAATCAAACCATTTATGACTTGTAAAAATATTCTCATGTGTACTAGTCTTGCCAACATTTACCCAAGATTTTAGGGTTAATCAGTCGCTTGTAGTGTAGCTTGGGTTGTCGAATATTAGGGACCAAAGAAGAAACCTAGAGACACATACATTATATGGATTGTTCACACTGTGAAGCTACCAACATTGAGTTGAAATTTGATGGGATATGAGATAGAACTAACTGTATTAAGTGAATTTAATTTGAATAAATGATCTGATCCTAGGTTATAGATTGGGGGTGGATTGCATGAAATTCCTTTTTTAATAGTTTCAACTTCTTATATTCGAGATGGGTTTATTCAAGAAGATCAAAAAACATCATCACATAATGGTTTAATACCAAAACATCATAATACTAATCACATATACACTTGTGGGATCCAATTTATGAGAACTAAAAGTAAAAGGTTTGTATTAGCACTTGAACTATGTGGCTTTAAAATTCAAAAACGACAAAGAGGTTTTAAAATCAACAAAAAAATATCAATTAAAAGAAGTGATTAGACATTAATGGGGTGATAAATAAAAAAACATCCATCATATTTCTACTCTCTTTGATCAACCCATATGTGGGTTGTCCCTCCATTGATTATATGGTTTCAATGGAAGTGGGATATAGACTCATGAAGGAGGAATTGAAGAAGTAAGAAAACAAAAAAAAAAGAAAATGAGCACTCCACTATTGTGTGAATAATTTCACAAGATATGGTGTGAATAAATTCACACCGAGAGGCATCAGTATTAATGTTAGATAGATAAGAACATAATAATATTAAAATAATAACTTTTATTAAGATAATAAGATGAATAAAAAAAACTTACAATTGAGGAAAATCATTACAAAGGAAAAGTGGAAGCATAACATTACAATGAAAGAAATCTTCCCCGATCCTCAAATCCTCCACCACCACATCCTTATGTAGGAATTTAAAGAGTATGGGGTCAAGATCCCAATAGTATAAAGGATCTCACTTGAGTATGGTAGGCCTAGGGTGGTGGAAAGTAAGGGAGAAGAGACTTTTCCACCCTTGACCCGAAGTTACAACCATCTTGCCTCCACCGAACTGATGCACCTATATGACATTCTATATTTCCAAATTGAAGTTTCACATATTATAATAAAATGGATCCCTAAATTTATAATAACCTATAATAAAATTTCAGCTCAAAATTGTTTTTGGTTTCCGATATATTTTTAAATTGGTGGGATTTTTTTCTTTCCCGAAGAATCTAGCCCAGAATTATGTGATCAAACTGTGCCACCATAATAACCACCCTAGAGGCTGAATTAGAATTGGATTCAGAATAATTATTTGTTTATATATATTTAATATATAATCCCATGAGATTTGGAATTCATTGGGACTTTATCATGGGCCCCACATTCTCATTATTGGGTTGGTGTCCAATCTGCATTCTCCAGAGTTGTTTGCATGAAATCCCATTTTGGTGGTCCTATAGTGTGAATATTCAAACACTCCAAAAGTATGAATATTTCCCAATATAATGAGAAACCTGAAAACTAAATAATAATATAAAATCAAGATCATTGGTTACTTTAAATTATGTTTAAAAATGTACCATATATTAGTGTATTTTAAGAAGGAATTACAATCACAATGTGAAATGATGTTCAAAGTGTAAAATGAACTAAAATGGGGTTTATGAATAATAAAGCACCTGAATATTAGATATATTAACAAAAAATATTTTCCACATTCAGTTCCTAATCACACCCCCAATATGAGTTTTTCTAGTCCTGAGAAAAATATATCCAAAAAATGTGAAATCTGAATTCCCTTTTCCCAGAACATTTTAATAAAAAATGATCACCAAGAAAATTTATATCAAATAACTATGAATCCCATCAATAAATTATAATACTATATAGTTTCATATTAATATCCCAATCCCAAGACCATTCCTTTGTTCAAAATTATCACCATATTTCATCCAATATCAATTACGCGTGATGATGTGTTGTGCATCGTAGTAGAAAAGTGTGTTCAACATTATTCAAGGGGGAAATGATGAAAGTGCTAGGTGGAATAAAATTTCAATATTAAGATAAGTATTTTTTTAATAAATATATATATTTCAATTTTCCATGGTAATTGAAATTGCACTCAATAGAGTCAACCCATGTAGCCAGACTTTGCCGATAAATCTCAGGCTCAAAGAACTTAGGACACCAAGTGAATCCCAGATACTCGGGAATCATCTCAAGTTATCTCAATACGAAAAATTCCAATTACCAAAAATATAGATAAAATTACTAACTATGGGCCTAAAAACTATGGAATCACGATCCCCGGGTGCTGGAAGCCACAAAGTAGGTCATTTCATTTGTTTACGTGTAAATTTATAACTTTTTTATTTTTTATTGAATAATAATATTAAAACTTAAATGATCACCAATCCAATGCTATTTATTTGGGGGACCCCATGAAATCAAAATAATACCCCATTATCCAAAGGATGTGCGTTTTGTTTTTTTAAATTTGGAGGAAAATATAAATTATGAAATATCACATTAGAGAGCCACACTTTCCAAAATCTATGCTCATGAAATTATACATGGATTAAAATCAATATTGGGGAATTATAAAATATTTATATTTAGTTTCAATTTATTCAATGTGTATTGTCATATTAAAAGTTACGGGAAACATTCCTTCCATTTACACACATTTTTTTTCAATTATTTGTTTTCACACAAAAGTAATTTTTTTATTTCATCGAAAGCAATTTTTTATTTAATATTCCCCCCAAAATAAAATAACATTGTCCTCAATGAATAATGAAAATAAAATTTAGAAGGGGTAAAGGTAGATTAGGGTAGTTCAAAAACGAAATTGAAAATGAAGATCATGGAATGAAGTCACCTGGTGGTTGAAATTGAAATTATTGATGCTTCCTTTTAATATCTTAATCTCCATGTCACTCCAAGAATTACATAGTGGAAAATGGATATAAAAAACCAAAAACCAAATATATACATATATATATATATATATATATAATAAAGAAAGTAAAATATAAGTATATATTAACAAAAATTATAGAATAGGGTAAATCTATAAGCCGTATGTCAGTGGTAAGTGTGTTCCCTTGTATCCATTTGTTCTTGGGTTCAATTCCCCAATGCTTTTCCGGTTATGATGGGGTTTTCCCCATGACCTACGATGTATCCTTTTAAAAAAGTGTAATATTTTTTTTATTTTAACCTAAAAACACATAAAAATAAAATGAACAGATGATACAATGTCTTTTTTTAATTTCTCATTAATGTATTACTAAAGGATCACACCATGTGACACTGACTAATATAAAGCTCCCCGTTCATACCCATCCATACTCATAATAGAATAGAGGTAAATAGTATAAAAAATCATTAATTTTTAAATATCAAAAATTATTATATAATCCTTTTTAAAAATTAAATATGATTCAAAAATATTAGAAACATGAAAACAAAGGGTAGCCTGCCATGCATCACTTTTGTTTAACACTGTTAGACCAACATGGATCCTAAGTCTATCAATTTTTTCTAGGTTTATAGGATGGACAATTTAACTCAACCTTTATTTCTTATTTATTGGATGATTAAATGAATGGTTTTAACCTATGACTGTTGACATTGAAAATATGATCGCTCATGGGATCCTGAATCTTTACTGCCCCATGGGGGTATACATGATGCACTATGAAAGGACCTGACCATCTAGACCATAACATTCTTATGTGTAAATGATGTTTTGAACTATACAAGGGAATGAATTTTCCAAGTTCAAAATATTTGTCTTTGATATTCCAAGATTGGTATGTTTGAACTCTAGCTTTATTGATCCTTGATTTTTCATAAGCCACTATCCTTAGTTCCTCATATTCATTGAGATCTAATTTCCATTTTGTTCCAGCGAATGAGAGGTTATATTTTATTTTTTTAAATTTCTCAAAAATCCTTGTTCTAAATTTAAATAGGTAAATGTCATGATTTTCCATAAACCAAGACATCCCTATGATGGTTTTAAATGTTATACGATATACCCAAAGAGAATCCTAGAGTTTATCAGACCAATAATTCCTAGAGGGATTGATAGTTTTTTCATGAATTTTCTTAATCTCCATATTCACTAACTTAGCTTGATCATTGGTTTGAAGGTGGTAGGCATTGGAAACCCTATGAGAAATTCCCTTCCTTTACATGAGTGAAAATAATGGTTGGTTGCAAAAATGGGTTCCATGATCATTAATGATAACTATAGGAATTCCAAATCTAGAAAATAAATGCACATTCATAAATCGAATCACAACTGCATGATCATTAGACTTAGTGGGAACGGCCTCAACCCATTTTGAGACATAATCAAAAGCTAAGAGGATATATGGATATCACATAGAGTTTGGGAAGGGCCCCATGAAATCATTTCCCCAACAATAAAATATTTCAATGACTAGAATTGGAGTAAGGGGATTTTATTATTTTTTATAATGGATCCTAACTATTGAAATTAAGGAAAAATTTGGAAGAATTGGTAGGAATCATTAGTGAGGTTAGGATAGTAGAAACCACTTTAGAGGACCTTTGCAAGGGTTTTCTTTATGAAAAAATGGCCTCCACATGCCTCTTCATGACATAATCATAGAATGGACTATTTCTCAGACTCAAGAACACATCCCCTAATGATTTTATCATAACATAACATGAAGAGGTAAGGATCATCAAACACTTAGTGTTTGACATTAGAAAAAAATTTCCTCTTAGCTTGGGTACCGCTAAATTTTTTAATGTCACCTATAACTTAGTGGTTTGAAATGTTAGAATACCATGGGAAATCACTCACAAAATATGGGTGCTCATCAATAAATGAATCAGACACAAAAATTTGATGTGAGTTTTTTTTTTTTGAATTCTACCCTTGAGAGGTGATTAGATATAACAATTTCATCACCCTTTTTATCCTTAATGGTTTAATCAAACTCTTGAATATGAAAGACACACCTGATCAATCGAGCCTTGGCATCATGTTTTTAGAAGATGTATTTTAGTGAATAATGGTTAGTGAACATAGTGATGGGGGATCCTAAGAGGTAGGACCTAAACTTTTATAATAAAAAACAACGTTATGTAACTTCTTCTTAGAGGTGGGGTAGTTGATTTTTGCATCATTTAAAGATTTTATTGCATAAGAAATGACACATAGAGTTTTCTCACACTGTTGTCCTAACACTGCTCCTATAGTGAGGTCACTGGAATCACACATGAGCTCGAAATAATCATTCCAATTTAGAGATTACATGATAGGTGGAGAGATAATAGATGGCTTGAGTGTAGATAATGATTCCTCATAGCTTTCTATCTATAAAAATGGATCATCTTTCACCAATAGAGCACAAATAGGTCGGGAAATTGGGCTGAAATTTGTAATCAACCTTATATAGAAACCATCATGTCCTAAGAAAGAACATAATTCCTTAACAGTTTTGGAGAGGGATGGTGAAGAATTATGTTGAACATATCTTTATCAACTTAAATCCCTCTACTAGATACTAGATGACCAAGAACAAGTCCTTTAGTTACCAAGAAATGGAATTTTTCTCAATTTAGGATGATATTCATATACTGACAAATTGATAAAACCCTTTCAACATTCTGAAGGAATCCCTCAAAATTATCCCCAAAGAAGGTGACGTCATCCATGAAGTCCTTTAAACAATCCCCCACCATGTCTGAGAATATTCCCATCATGCCCTACTGGAAGAAACCGGGGGAATTACATAACCCAAAGTGCATGTGCTTGAAGGAAAAAGTGTTGAATGGACAAGTGATGTTTGTTTTTCCTTGATCCTATAAGGATATCTTGATTTCATTATACCCTGATAATCCGTCTAATAAGTAATAGAATTGATGACCTACCACTCACTCGAGGACTTGATCAATAAAGGTCAAGGGGAAATGGTATTTCTTGGTATAATATTTGAGATTCCTATAGTCAATAGAAACTCTCCTTCCACTGCTGACCCTTTTGGGGAGATGGTCACCATCCACATTGGTGATCACTGTGATTCCAGATTTCTTTGGTACAACTTGAACTGGGCTTACCCACGTACTCTCAACAATAGGGTAGATGATACCCGATTTCAACAATATAAGAAGTTCATTCCATAACACATCTATAAGATTTGGATTGAGTATCCATTCAGGTTGATGGCAGGGTTTGAATTCAGATTCTTGGACAATCTAATGAGTTTCAATGAGTGGGCTGATCCTAGGAATGTTATAAAGGGTCCATCCAATTACTTTTTATGTTTTCATAGGAAATCATAAAGCACCATCACTAGATTGGCTACAAGAGAGGAAGAAATGACAATAGGAAAGGCTCGATTGTCCCCTAAGAATGCATACATGAGTGATTATGGTAGGACATTAAATTCTACAACATATTGGTTATCAAATCCTAAGGAAGTATGTGAGTTTTTAATGAACTCAATAACGTTGTTCAGATTTATTAACAAAATTGGTTAATTGTGAACAAAATTTTCATCCACTAAATTTTCCAAATCGAGGTCATGAATGGGTATGGACTAAATTTTATTGATTTCAAAACTGGTATTATTTCTTGGTGATTCGAGAAATTCATCAATAGATCTATCTGAAAGAGATTCAAGCCATGGAGACACATTTACCTCTTGTGAACAATGAAAATCGATCTCTTCTTGACTTAAACATCCTTCATAAATCCCATGATGTTCCTTGAGTTGACTATCAACAATACCAATCCAATTAATATCATATTTCTCTTCACCATCCCTAATTTTAGTTTTTTCATTATCGATTTTCATTTCTAGACTAATGTTTTCAAAGGTGATGGCCATGTTCCCATTTTAGTCTCTGATAACAGAGTTGATTGTAGCAAGGAAGGGGCGATTGAGGATGGTTGGGGTTTTCTCCTATAGTACCTAAGCATGGGTAATTTTCAAGGATAATGAATTCATCTAGGTAAATGAAATTTTAGACATTTACTAAAACATCCTTTAAGATCCCCTTAAGAATTCGAAATCTACGATCAGCAAGATGAAGAGTGATAGTTGTGGTTTGGAGTTATTCGATATCTAACTAACAATACATGTCATAAGTAATGAGGTTCACACTAGCTCCCAGATCATAAAGGGCCTTGAAAACACTGTTCTCTCCAAACTAAAAATTGATGTATAGACATCTTGGATCTTTCAACATTGGAGGAATGGTCCCTTGACTGGTGGTACTCACATTAGCAGCCCATAAGACCTAGTTTTTATGTGAAAATTTTATTTTAAAAGTGAAAAAGTCCTTAAGGTAATTTGAGTAAGCAAGAATGGTTTGGAATTTATCTAGAAGGGCAATGTTCAACTTAACCTAAGAAAAGATTTCCCTCAATGTCTCATTCAGTTATGGTTTGTTTTATCCTCTCATTAGTTGAGGGAAGGGAGCTGGTTGTTTGATTTTTTGGTGTGGTTGTAGTTACTTCACATTCTCATTGGGTTTTACAGAATCAGATGGTAGTTCATCATAATTTTCATGTGGTATTGAATCTTTTAATGGTTCTAGGGTGGTTGGTTCAGGTTTGTCAATGGATTTACCACTACTTAAAACATTCACTTTTTTGTGTTTTTCATGATAGGTTTCTGTGTAACTAGATTCTCCCCTAAAAGTTGAGTATGGTACTACCTGAGTAGGCATGGGTGCCATCCCAGTTTTGGTGTTTTGTAGTTCATTTTTATATTATGGGACTTATGAGTTCATTTTCTCCATTTGTTTACACAACTTTTCAAGGTTTGGTAGAGGGATGAATTGAGTTCAGGATTGTGTTGGTCTGTTTATCATAAGAGAGCACTTTGGTTGTTGGATGGGTAGTTTGTATTAGCTAATAGGGTGTTGGTATTAGACAATTTTTGGTTGTAACTATCCATGGTTTTGATAATTTGGAGGAGGTTAGGGTTTTGGTCCTTTTGGCTGACTCGGTTGTTGGTTGGTTTGTTGGTTGGGTTGTTGGTTATCTTTCCAACGGAATCCTGGTTGGTCATTTGACCATTGATTTAATGTGTTTTGGTACTATGGATTCTGAAAGATCAGATCATTGACCTCCACAGGTGGTCCTCCTAGAATAACATCATTAATGGAAGGAATGGTTTGGCAGTTGTCAGCCATGTAGTCATTGTAACACCCCAGGTAAATAAATAGTATGACATTTTCACACTTATCCATATTTGTGAATAAAATATTAATATTACTTTAAAGGGAATTCTACGCTCTATGGCGTACCCAATATGCAATAACAAGTTTCTTTGAAATCTTACGTTGCACTCTAATAATAAAATAATATTATTTTAAATGGTAGTTAATGCCTAGCCATTGTAATGGAGAGAATGAACAGAACTAACTAAAAATTGATTATCTTTGTTTGTCAAATATTTTTACTTTTTTTTAATAAATGTCAGAGGATTAAAAATGCAAATGAATCCAGTTTTTAAGCGTAAACATTCTAATATTCTTTAAAAGGTCGATTAACCGCCTTTTGATGGCGAACCCCTTTTAAATCCACTTTTTGAAAAATTTATAAGATCTATTTTTCAAAATAAACATATTATTTATGATTGGGACATTGAAATTTACCTTGGGTTAATTTTCGGTATTTTTCTGACAATGTTCATTTTTCAATGAATAGTGAAAAATACTGCATTTTACATCAAAACTACTTTTTCATATAATTTAATTATATGGTTATATTATATTTTTAAATTGTTTTAAAGTGTAATTATAATATATTTTTACCATGTAATTCAATGATGGTCATTGGGATTAATTTCACTTTGGAATTTGGCATAAACAAGTGTCAAACTTTTCATAAATATTGTTTCTAAAAAACCCGCTATTTGTTTTGACAACGGGAAGTTTTTTTTAAATTAATTATTTCAATTTATGTGTTTGGAATTTGGTAAAATGGATTACATATTTGGAATCATATGTTCCAAATTATTTAATTAAGATTATTTTGTTTTTGGACATTATAAATAGTAATGACGGTAATTATCTTTAATTATCTTGATTAATGAGTAATCGGGTAGTTAAAGATAATAAGATAAAATCATAATAATAAAAAATGACCAAAAAATGTGTCCTAAGGCTTCATGTTGACTCATGGCCTACCATTTCATGCCTTGATCCAAACTTGGGGGCCCCATGGAATCACTTTTGTGAGAAAGTGACTTTTTATCTTTTTATTTTTAAAGAATGTTAAATGTAACAAAGAATGTATCACCTAAGTAAAATATTTTTTATTTTGTATAAATAAATGATCTTTTGGAATATAAATATTCATTAGAAAGCTAAAAATATTTCATACATCATAGTATTTTTTTTATAATTTTTAGACATTAAATAAATTAAATTATTTATGACATCATGATGATGCAGCGATGACCTCATTATTTAACGATTTAAATAAAATGGAAATATAAAGTAAATTCTAAGACCTACACATGTCCAAAACCTATTTTATGGGTGTATTTCGAACCCTTATCACCTTATCCTTTAAACACATAAATGTTTGACCATTAAAATACGAAAGTCATTAGAAAATAAAGTTACATTTTATACCTTTCCAAGAGTGCCCCTCCTCTCCTCTTATAAAAGGCCCCCACCCCTACCTCCTTACCCACATTTCCAAAGCCTTTGGCTAGGACAAACCCTTCCCAGTTTGTCTCTCCACATCCCTATATAACTCCTTGAAGCCTGACATTGGGCATAAGTCTTACCAAGGAAGCCATTGAGCTCAAACCAAAGGGAGTTACCCGATTTTAAGGTAATGTCTTCACTTGAGTCCTTTTGTTTTATTTTGCTTCTCCAACCCCATAAACTCTTTTTATTATTTTTTTTTGAAACAAATCCAGTATCTTAAATATAACAGTATGTTTTTATAAGAAGTATTATAGCTACACTTACACACACCTTCATCTAATGGTTAAATAACATACTGTTAATGTGGTTGGCGATTTTCTGCCTCACAAAACGATGATTGTTCAATATTCTTTTAACACCTATAAAGGTGGCCATTATGATGTCAATGTATTATATATATGATATATATGGTATTTATGTTTACTATATTCTTCTATATTTTATATTTAAACCATACCTTTATTCTTTTCATGTTGTGTAAATGCGATTATTTCATATGAGGAAGTGCGGACTACCGCCCCCTCAAGTGATGTGACTCGTACATGCAATACATGGAATGTATAAAGAATGAAATTAATGAACATATGTGACCTATATAACATATAAATTATACTGGAATTATAATATATATATATATCATTTATTTTTAATTCCATTATTATGAAAAAGAAAAAAATGAAAGTAGCGTTCATGCGTACGTACGGCTTGTCGTCTCCATGAACGGTGCTTTTCGTTTTTTATCTCCAAATGATATGTAATAGTATAAAATGAATATGTACTGGATATATTTGATATTTTAATCATTCATAGTATTCTGGAAATTATTTACTTATAACTACATGGGCAATCATTTTTCAAACAAGTTCATTTTTGACTCATGTACCAAACATCGGCAAAAACATCTGATATGAACTAACATTATTAAAAAATTATAATAACATTATAATATGTGATATGAACTGAATAATAATCTTTATAGGAGGACCTTAAGAAATTATAAATTGACCAAATTTTATTATTCAGGAGATTAAAGAACGATCGAGTCAAGTCGGACCCGAGGTAAGGGATCCTACACCTCGATTTCTTTTTAAGTACACTCTTTTATGTCATTCCTTTTAAAGATCATCTTTCTTGTTATTGAGATATTCTTTTATATTAATATTACTGTAATTTTTATGTTCATATGATGAGAGACCCTATTCTATCTCATCAATCCATTTTGGATGTTTTGAGTGGCGCCGTTAGGCTACCGATTTTTTCGTAAGTGATCCAACCTCTCTCTTTGTTTTTAAGTACTCTCATTTATGTCACTTCTTTTAAGATCCTCTTTGTTATGTTGGGGGATGTTATTTTATATTCCTCTTTCTGTAAACTTTATGTTAATATGATGAGATACCCTATTTCCTCTCATCAATCCATTTTGGAAGTCTTAAGTGGCGCCGTTAGGCTACCGAGTTTTCGTAAGGGATTTTTCATCTCACTTTTATTCCCGTGAGATTTATGCTACATTTGAACAATTTATTTTGAGTGGTGTATTTACTGACCATTATTTTACTCATTTTGTAATATAATTTTATTTATGAGTATTTACATCAATGTTGTATTGTCCTTCTTTCACGGGGTGCATGTCTCGAAAGATAGCCATGTCGGTGAGGGAACCTTTCACCCTCCTATTTTTAAAAGACTTTTTTTGTTATGTCTTTTAAATCACATACTATTATGTTAGGATATGTTCTTATATATCCTTATTGATTTAAATTTTATGAACTAGTGATGAGATACCCTTTTTATATTTCATTAACTCTTTTTCTGAATTTTGAAGTGACGCCGTTAGGCTGTCGAATTTTTGCAAGGGACCTTCTTAACCCAATTTTGATTCTTTGGGATAAACTTGTACTCCTTGAATATGTCGTTCTATGATTATATGTGAATGTCCTCTGATTGTATTACACTTAATACCCACTTATATTTCGTGTAATCTTTTGTCACACATAATTATGTAATTGATTTATCCTTAATCCAAGGATATCGTCTTTGTAAGGGACTTCATCTCAATCTCCTTTCATTGAGGAATATTTCATTTTATACAAAACTTTCTTTTATACGGTGTATAACCCCCTTTGACTTATACTTTTATACAAAAGGAATCTTTTTCTACGAAGCATTTTACAAAATGACAAAAAGGAATGTTTCTTTTAACGTACGTGGTGACAACGACCTTTTCCGCCGCTGCGAGTATTATTTCATCATTGGCTTCCTCAACAAGCCGTAATGTTTTTAAAATGAAATAAATACCATATACTCTTTTATGTATTTTGGTATTGAAAATTGTTTTTATAATGGATTGTTTATATCAATATATTTATGTGATATATTGTGATCAAAGTGTGGAAATGTGTTCTTTCCATTATATTTGTTTTATGATGTTATATTGGTACTTGGACGTTTGATGGGTGGTTACGTGATAAACCATATGACGGGTGGTGTCATGAATACCAGGATGGGTGGTTACGTTATAACCTCCAATGCATTGGGTATGGAAGTCATCCATATGGCTATTCCATTAAGTATGTATGGAAGATGGCCGTATGGATATTTCATTAAGTGATATGTGTGGAAGTCGACCGTATGGTTATTCCACTTAAGTATGTTTATGTCCCAAGTTACCTTTTTATGTTATGTGTTCTTTATATGGGTTTTATGGTAATCCTTTGGTTACAAAACGATAAGTAATGATATTTTATTCCGTGAAGAGTTTTTACTACATCAGGAAGGTGAAGGTATTACTTTGACAAAGTATACATGGGTTACATGATGTTTGAAAAAATAACAGTTTTCATTCTTTGTGTATCCCTTACTGAGCTTTTTGTTCTCATCCCAAGTTTTTTTGAAATTTTTTTCATAGGTCAAGGGAAAGGTACATGATTTGATGATAGTGTCAAGGAAGTGTCATGAAAGAATCCATGCTTTATTTTTTTTAAATATGTTTCCGTTAATGGGAAAAAAATGAATACTATCTTTTATGTAACCACTTTGTTTAAATGTGGAATGTAATGAAAATCATGAATTTGAAGGTATTACTTTGATAAAGTATACATGGTTTACTTGATGTTTGAAAAACTAACAGTTTTCATTATTTGTGTATCCCTTAATGAGCTTTTTATACTCATCCCATGTTTTTTTGAAATGTTTTTCACAGGTCAAGGGAAAGGTACGTGATTTGATGATAGTGTCAAGGAAGTGTCAAGAAAGAATCCATGCTTTATTTTTTTTAAATATGTTTCTGTTAATGGGAAAAAATGAATACTATCTTTTATGTAACCACTTTGATTAAATGTGGAATGTAATGCAAGTTTTATGATCTAATTCTCTAAAACTCTAAACCTGAAAAGATCCTCGAGGTGTAATCTTGTAATAACTCAAGATTAAGTAAGGTTTAAGGCTGGCGCCTTATAGTTGGTATCAGAGGTCGGTTTAGATAACATTAGAGGTTAGTGTATTCTTTAAGAATAAGTGACATTACCATAATGTTTAGGATTTCAGAAAGAGTCCAAGTTTTAGATAAAGTGAATGAGTAAGTATATCTTAGTGTTTACCTTCCTCATTAGTAAATGATGGTTTTTTTGATATACTCACACTGACATTTCTGTTTTTAATGAATGGATGGATCTAGCAGGCACCAAAAAGACAACAGGTTTGAAGGAAGCTGTGGTGGTTCTCTGATTAAGATACTAGATAAAATGGGGGATTCAATGAGGAAACTCGTGGTTGTTCTAAACCAAGTATCAAGGAGTCATGATCAACCACTAGAACCTTGGTATGATCTTTAATGCATCATGTGCGAGATGACCAATCGATGTGGAAGTTCATGTAATAATTATAAAGGTAACCATTTGAGTTTATATGATGCTTACTTTTCAGGTAATTATGGGTTATTATATGTTATGATGGAAAATGAAAGGCATGAGATAAACTTGAGGTTAAAATATGTTATGATCATTTTTGAAGATTTTATCTCGTTTTGGGGAATGTTTTAAGAATTATATAGTTTTGGAAAAATGACAACACACAGACCGTGTGACAACCCATCGTGTCGGACAAAGCTGCGGGAATCGATCCCACAACCAAAGTACAACTGGTATTTATCACCTACCACTGGACTACATGAAGTCCCTGGTTTGTTTGACTAATTACTTTTAGTTAGATGATTTTATGAATTAAGAGTAATTTTATTTTGGGTTTTCTATGGAAATATATTAACCTATCATGGAGGATATGTGATTAGGTTAATTACTTTTCAATACGAGACTTTAAGAGCAACTGATGTTGTTTGGAGATAAATGTTACGATTTAACTTGGAAGACTATGTGACTAAATCCTTCAAATATTTGGGTTTCAATCTTAGTTTGGTTTACTTTGATGAATTATATGGACAAATTGATTATCGAATGGTCCTCCTTGAACTTTGGGTTTTCTTGGACATGTTTTGGAGATTAAGAATAGATTTTCTTTTTATAAAGGGTTATCTTTTTCTGGATAATCTGATCTTTTACTAACCTTTTTGGTTTTGGTTTTGGTTAAAGTCTAAAGACATGGGAAGTATATAGTTCTCTTTTGTGGATTAGGCTATTCTCTAGAAGTTGATTATAGTACTCTTAATGTGAACAAGTCTTCCTAAATACTCATCTTTTGGAGAAAATACGAGTTTGTGTAAGGAATCTAATAAAGGTTTAATGTCAACATGATAAGTGATTATGTTTCCTTATGAAAAAATTCCTCAGTAAAAAGTAACTTAAAACAAAAATGTTGTCTGTTAACTTTTCCTACGGAGGAATCAAATACCGTTTAACCCATCACAAATTTGTGATTTTCTTGTGGTTAACTTTCTCCTAGACATGTTTACTATCACTCTCCAACAGAACATGACCCTTTTTTTCCTCCATGTCCATATTTTCATACTTGTAATCCTAGTATGGGTTAAATCGGGTGACCATTTTACTTATCTTTCTTTATTTTAAAGTGATTGTTTTACCGACTCTTGTTCCGATGTGGGACGTTCAAGGATGTTTCCAAGCTCAATTTTAAAATTTCGAGGACGCAATTCCCAAAAGGGGGGAAGGATGTAACACCCCAGGTAAATAAAGAGTATTACATTTTCACATTTATCCATATTTGTGAATAAAATATTAATATAACTTTAAAGGGAATTCTATGCTCGATGGCATACCCAATATGCGACAACAAGTTTCTTTGAAATCTTACGTTGCACTCTAATAATAAAATAATATTATTTTAAATGGTAGTTAACACCTAGCCGTTGTAATGGCAGGAATGAACAGAACTAACTACAAAATGATTATATATGTTTGTCAAAATTTTTTTACTTTTTTTCAATAAATGTTAGAGGATTAAAAATGCAAATGAATCCAGTTTTTAAGCGCAAACATTCTAATAATCTTTAAAAGGTCGATTAACCGCCTTTTGACAGCGAACCCCTTTTAAATCCACATTTTGAAAAATTTATAAGCTCTATTTTTCAAAATAAAAATATTATTTATGATTGGGACATTTAAATTTACCTTGGGTTAATTTTTGGTATTTTTCTGAGAATGTTCATTTTTCAATGAATAGTGAAAAATACTGCATTTTAAATCAAAACTGCTTTTTCATATAATTTAATTATATGGTTATATTATCTTTTTAATTACTTTTAAAGTGTAATTAGAATAAATTTTTACCATGTAATTCAATTATGGTCATTGGTATTAATTTAAATTTGGAATTAGGCATAAACAAGTGCCAAACCTTTGATAAATATTGTTTCGAAAAAACCCGCTATTTGTTTTGACAACGGGAAGTTTTTTTAAATTAATTATTGAAATTTATGTGTTTGGAATTTGGTAAAATGGATTACATATTTAGAATCAGAAGGTACAAATTATGTAATTAAGACTCTTTTGTTTTTGGACATTATGAATAGTAACAACGGTAATTATCTTTAATTATCTTGATTAATGAGTAATTGGGTAGTTAAAGATAATAAGATAAAATCATAATAATAAAAAATGACCAAAAAATGTGTCCTAAGGCTACTGGTTGTCTAATAGCCTACCATGAGATTCCTTGTTCGAAACATGGGGGCCCAATGGAATCACTTTTGTGAGAAAGTGATTTTTTATCTTTTTATTTTTAAAGAATGTTAAATGTAACAAAGAATGTATCACCTAAGTAAAATATTTTTAATTTTGTCTACAAAAATGATCATTTGTACTATAATTATTCATTAGAAATATAAAAATATTTCCTACATCATAGTAATTTTTTACAATTTTTAGACATAAAATAAATTAAATTATTTATGACATCAGGATGATGCAGCGATGACCTCATTATTTAATGATTTCAATAAAATGGAATGATAATGTAAAATCTATGACCTACACATGTCAAAAAACTATTGGATGGGTGGATTTAAAACCCTTAACACCTTATCCTCGAAACACATCAATGTGGGACAATTAGAATCCGAAATTTATTTGATAATAAAGTTATATTTTATACCATTCCAAGAGTGCCCCTCCTCTCCTCTTATAAAAGGCCCCCACCCCTACCTCCTTACCCACACTTCCAAAGCCTTTTCCTCGGCCAAACCCTGCCCATTTTATCTCTTCACATCCCTATCTAACTCCTTTAAGCCTCACATTGGGCATAAGTCTTCCCACGGAAGCCTTTGAGCTCAAACCAAAGGGAGTTACCCGATTTTAAGGTAATGTCTTCACTTGAGTCCTTTTGTTTTATTTTGCTTCTCCAACCCCCTAAACTCTTTTTATTCATTTTTTTGTAACAACTACAGTATATTAGATATACCAGGTTGTTTTTATAAGAACTATTCGAGCTACACTTACACACACCTTTGTCTAATGGTTAAAGAACAGACTGTTTATGTGGATGGCGATTTTCTGCCACACGAAACGATGATTGTTCAATATTCTTTTAGCACCTTTAATGGCGGCCATTATGATGTCACTGTATTATATATATATGATATATATGGTATTTATGTTTACTATATTCTTCTGTATTTTATATTTAAACCATACCTTTATTCTTTTCATGTTGTGTAAATGCGATAATTTCATATGAGGAAGTGCGGACTACCGCCCCCTCAAGTGATGTGACTCGTACATGGAATACATGGAATGTATAAAGAATGAAATTAATGAACATATATGACCTATATAACATATATATAATACTGTAATTATAATTTATATATATCATTTATTTTTAATTCCATTATTTTGAAAAAGAAAAAAATGAAAGTAGCGTTCATGCGTACGTAAGACCCACCGTCTCCATGAACGGTGCTTTTCGTTTTTTATATCCAAATGATATGGAATAGTATAAAATGAAAATGTAATGGATATATATGATATTTTAATCATTAATTATATTCTGGAAATTATTTATTTATAACTACATGGGAAATCATTTTTCAAACAAGTTCATTTTTGACTCATGTACCAAACATCGCAAAAAACGTCTGATATAAACTAACATTATTAAACAATTATAATAACATTATAATATGTGATATGAACTGAATAATAATATTTAAATGATGACCTTAATCAATTATAAATTGACCAAATTTTATTTTTTAGGAGATTAAAGAATGATCGAGTTAAGTCGGACCCGAGGTAAGAGATCCTACACCTCTCTTTCTTTTTAAGTACACTCTTTTATGTCATTCATTTTAAAGATAATCTTTCTTGTTATTGGGATATTATTTTATATTAATATTATGGTAATTTTTATGTTCATATGATGAGAGACCCAATTCCCTCTCATCAATCCATTTTGGATGTTTTGAGTGGCGCCGTTAGGCTGCCGAATTTTTCGTAAGAGATCCAACCTCTCTCTTTGTTTTTAAGTACTCTCCTTTATGTCACTTCTTTTAAGCTCCTATTTTTTATGTTGGGGGATGTTAATTTATATTCCTCTTTTTGTAAACTTTATGTTAATATGATGATAGACCTTATTTCCTCTCATCAATCCATTTTGGAAGTCTTAAGTGGCGTCGTTAGGCTGCCGAGTTTTCATAAGGGATTTTTCATTTCACTTTTATTCCCATGAGATTTATGCTACATTTGCCACAATTTACTTTGAGTGGTGTATGTACTGACCATTATTTTACTCATTGTGTAATATTATTTTATTTATGGGTATTTACATCAATGTTGTATTGTCCTTTTTTCACGGGGTGCATGTCTCGAAAGATAGCCATGTCGGTGAGGGAACCTTTCACCCTCCTCTTTTTAAAAGACTTTTTTTGTTATGTCTTTTAATTCACATACTATTATGTTGGGATATGTTCTTATATATCCTTATTGATTTAAATTTTATGAAAAAGTGATGAGATACCCTTTTTATCTTTCATTAACTCTTTTTCAGAATTTTGAAGTGACGCCGTTAGGCTGTCGAATTTTTTCAAAGGAACTTCTTAACCCAATTTTTATTCTTTGGGATAAACTTGTACTCCTTGAATATGTCGTTCTATGATTATGTGTGAATGTCCTCTGATTGTATTACACTTAATACCCACTTATATTTCGTGTATTCGTTTGTCACACATAATTATCTAATTTATTTATCCTTAATCAAAGGATACCGTCTTTGTAAGGGAGTTCGTATCAATCTCCTTTCATTGAGGCATATTTCTTTTTATAGACAACTTTCTTTTATATGGTGTATAAACCCCTTTTACATTTACTTTTATACAAAAGGAATCTTTTTCTACGAAGCATTTTACAAAACAACAAAAAGGAATGGTTCTTTTAACGTACGCGGTGACAATGACCTTTTCCGCCGCCGCGAGTATTATTTGGTCATTGGCTTCCTCAACAAGCCGTAATGTTTTTAAAATGTAATAAATACCATATACTCTTTTATGTATTTTGGTATTGAAAATGGTTTTTATAATGGATTTTTTATGTCAATATAGTTATGTGATATATTGTGATCAAAGTGTGGAGATGTTTTCTTTCCATTATATTTGTTTTATGATGTTATATTGCTACTTGGACATTTGACGGGTGGTTATGTTATAAACCATATGAAGGGTGGTTCCATGAATACCAGGAAGGGTGGTTACGTTATAACCTCCAATGCATTGAGTATGGAAGTTTTCCATATGGCTATTCCATTAAGTATGTATGGAAGTTGGCCGTATTGATATTCCATTAAGTGATATGTGTGGAAGTCGACCGTATGGTTATTCCACTTAAGTATTTTTATGTCCCAAGTAACCTTTATATGTTATGTGTTCTTTATATGGGTTTTATGGTAATCCTTTGGTTACAAAACGGTATGTAATGATATTTTATTCCGTGAAGAGTTTTTACTACTTCATGAAGGGGAAGGTATTACTTTGATAAAGTATACATGGTTTACTTGATGTTTGGAAAACTAACAGTTTTCATTCTTTGTGTATCCCTTACTGAGATTTTTATGCTCATCCCATGTTTTTTTGAAATGTTTTTCACAGGTCAATGGAATGGTACATGATTTGATGATAGTGTCAAGGAAGTTTCAAGAAAGAATCCATGCTTTATTTTTTTTAAATATGTTTCCATTAATGGGAAAAAAATGAATACTATATTTTATGTAACAACCTTTTTTAAATGTGGAATATAATGAAAATAATGAAGGTGAAGGTATTACTTGGATAAAGTATACATGTTTTACTTTATGTTTGAAAAACTAATAGTTTTCATTCTTTGTGTTTCCCTTACTGATCTTTTTATGCTCATCCCAAGTTTTATTGAAATGTCTTTCACAGGTCAAGGGAAAGGTACATGATTTGATGATAGTGTCAAGGAAGTGTCAAGAAAGAATCCATGCTTTATTTTTTTTAAATATATTTCTGTTAATGGGGGAAAAATGAATACTATCTTTTATGTAACCACTTTGTTTAAATGTGGAATGTAATGCATGTTTTATGATCTAATTCTCTAAAACTATAAACCTGAAAAGATCCTCGAGGTGTAATCTTGTAATAACTCAAGATTTAGTAAGGTTTAAGGCTGGGGCCTTATAGTTGGTATCAGATGTAACACCCCAAGCTTCCACGGTACGTTTCCCTTCGAATAATGCGATAGCGTGTGTTGTACGCAACCTCGAGTTCTAACACACACCACAACTAATTAAACTAGCCGTTGTGAATAGTAATACCTACTTTTTAAAATCATATATATTTTATATTTCAAAATGGACTTCATTTTTGGATTCGGAATATTGAAATAGCCTAGGGTGAAATTTTGGTACTTTTCGGATAACTTTTATATTTTGATGAATAGTGAAAATTACTAAATTTTAATTAAAATCAACTTTTTTAATCAAAATAATTAATATTGATAAATTATGAATTTGAGTGGTTTTAAAGTATATTTAGAATATATTTTTACCCTTTAATTTAATGTTTGTCATTGGACATAATTTCACAATTAAACCAGACATAAACAAGTGTCAATCTTTTGATAGTTATTATCTCTTAAAAACACGCTTTTTATTTTAACAACGGGAATTAATTTTTATTTAATTTCTGCCACTTATGTGTTTTGAATTTGGAAAAATGGATTACATATTTGGAATCATGATGTCCAAATTATGTAAATAGGTAACTTTTTTTTACACATTTTGAATAATTACTGCGATAAATATTTTATTTACCATGGTTAAAGGGTAAATCTGGTAAATAAGGGTTAAAAAATAATATTATAATAATACAAAATTATCCTAAAACGTGTCCTAAACTTATTGGTGGACACATACCTGACCATGGGAATCCTTGGGTCGATTTGGGGACCCCTTGGAGCCACTTGTATGTGGTAGGGACACATTATATTAATAAAGTTAAAATAAAAATAAAAATGGCATAAGCTTACATCTTTTAGAAGAACAATTTTAACATAGGGTTATACATGTTGGATTTTCGATTATAAATATTCATTAGAAATCTAAAAAGATTTAATACATAATTATATTTTATTTATAATTTTTAGACATCAAATACTTTAAATTGTTAATGACACAATAATGATGCAATGTTTAACTCGTTAATAAATCATTTAAATAAATTAGATTATAATGATTAAAATATTATCTATAACCTGTCCAATTCTTATTGGTTGATGTTATTTAGAAAATGAGTCATCTTATCTTCGACCTCAATGATTTTTGGACCATTATAAACCGAATATAATTATATTATAAAGTAATACTTTCACTCTTTCCTAAAGAGCCCCTCCTCTCCCTTATAAAAGGAGACCACTTCTACTCATTCCTCACACCTCTCAAGCGACTTTGATCGTCCAAACCCTGCACAAATACTCTCCCAACATCCCTCACTACAACCTAGAGGCCTTAGTTTTATCCGAAAGCCACCCTAAGGATCCCTTTTGATCAAATCAAAAGGAAGAACCCGAAGAAGAGGTAATGTTTTCACCACCCCTTTTCAAGTTCCTTTCTTCTTCCACTTCTTCTTTCTTTGTTCTTACCATTCTAAAATAATAACTCCAGTATCTCACATATACTGTGATTTTATTATAAATATGGTACAACCATATTCAGTATTCTATCCACCCTTTTAATAACATGTCGCCATACGTGCGTACGTACGGCTTACCGTCTCCACGTCGTGGTGTAATTATTATTCAATATATTATTATTTTGATGGGTATAATAATGATGTGCAACTCATGTAAATAATAAATATAACATGTTAATTATTCTGTATATATGATATAACATCCATTTATATATTATTTTAATATCAAAAGAATGATATTGTCGCTCGTGCGTACGTACGGACTACCGTCTCCACAAACGCGATAAGATTCATTCTCCATCGTATCCATTCAAGTATAATTATCATTTGATGATTTAAAAATGATGTTTAAGGACTTGATATAATTATGGATATGAATAATATACAACCTATCCATTACAAACATGGCTTATGTAACAAAACATATAAAATAAAACAAGTAAGTTAACACCCGAAACAACGATAATACTAAGATATTATTATCAAATCAATATTAAAAGATCATATATGATATCATATTAATGTATATGATTATTTTATAATTTAATAACAATTATTTCACCATTATACAGGAGGTTAACCTACCCCAACCAAGGAAAAGTACAAGGTAAGGGTTATTTCACAATCTCTTCATTATCCGAGGTTGTTTATACGTAATAATCTACAAGGATCTCGTTATCATCCACATCCATGTTTCTTCAAAATGTATTTCAAAACATTTTTAATATTTAAAAGAATATGGGATAAAGTCATTTATACCCTTGTTTGACTTTTTTTAAGAGGTTTATAAGGGAATCTTTACGTCGTTTTCCAAATAAGGAGCTTTTTAACCTTTTCGACAGAATTAAGATAAGAATGTTTTTTTAACTTATACGGCGGGTGCGGTTATTTTCCGCCGTTATAAAATCTTCAAAGATTCCCTTACAAGCTTATAAGAATATTTTCAAAGAAAATGTTTTATTTTATAAATATATGTCTCTTAAATGATTTCAAAATAGATAGAGATATTTCTTTAAAAAGAGTTTTGATTTCATCTATGTTAACATACTTTAATGGATTTTACGCTTATTTGAGGATGATATATTATGATACAAAACTTTTATATTGTATTGAAGGTTTTGTGATATGTTTGACTGTGGATGTGCTATTTTTTTATATACCATTCATGGTTTATGGTGAAATTATTGACATTTCGTATGCTAGTTTTAATACGAATGTTTATGTTATGTTTAAACCTTTTCATATGGGAATGCATTGGACTTAATATGTGACGGGTGGAGCCCGCTATAGCTCCTCGATGCATCGGTAGGTCTCATGAGACAAACTAGTGTCTTGGCACAAGGCCTTGGAAAAATATTATTTGTAGTCTTGGCATGAGGCCTTGGCTATGTGGTTATGATAGTCTGGCATTATGCATTCCATCATTATTAAAGTGGTTATTGATATTGCATGTGATTATTCGATTAGTAGAATATCCATGTGAATAAGTAAATGGCATTATTTCATTTTATTTATGCCATACTATGTTGAAGTTAAAGTTTAAAAGGATTTTGTTTTAGTTATACATTGCCTTAAATGTTTATTCTTATTTATGAAAGTTTCCGCTATATTGTTATCCTTACTGGGCATTTGAGCTCACTCCTTTTCTATGTTTTATTTTCCCAGGATGTGAAGAAGTAAATTATGAATGACTTGCAGGGATATTATGAGGGGTTAATAGTGTGGACTATGGAGACAATATGTTTTTGTAGTATTTCTTTTTTATTTTGATTATGTAATGTAAAACTTATGAATATATCTAGTGTTTCCAAGGCTACTAAACCAATCGGTCTTTCAAGATTTGATCTTTCTTGTGATAATGCCAATATTATGTAATTAATGCACTGACTCTGGGTAACTGGGGTCGGGGCGTTACAGTTGGTATCAGAGGAAGTTTAGTACAGACCTTGGAAGCTAGATTTATATAAACTCTGATTAGAGCACGTAGACCTAAGATGAACTTTGAGGATTAGTATAGAAGAACTTCCTAGAATTTTGGTATTGTAGAGATTTTGTGAGTTTTCCGAACAATACATCCCTGTCTGGATACGAGCAGGTAGAGGCGGCTCTGGCACAGATGTACCTAGGGGTAAAACCCGAAAACACCGCTTTGAGCTAGACTCGAACGGGAACTGGTGCACGATAACGGGCCTTGCTGCACTCTTGGTTACGACACTCCCGGGGGATATGCTTAGGATAACTCTCATTTTCTTTACAAATCATTATGAAGGGTTTATGAGTATATAATTCCTCAAAGAAAACATTTTTATGATTATTTATTATATCCATAAATAGGTCAATTTATGTTGAGTGTTTTATAAGTATGGGATTATGTATTTTGATTCATAAACTGATCTAGTTTATGCCATTGTTTAGAAATGGCGCCTAGTGGAAGAAATGGAAACTGTATCAATGCACGCACTCCATGTTGGAATTTCCCTCCTGCTCAAGATAATTATAGTGGGGATGGTGATGCAACTGGTGCCGATCAGCTAATCACCATACTGGGACAACTTACTCAGGTTATGAATAATAACCTTACCCGTATGGAGCACCCTGATCCGCAGTGTGGAGGATCAATGTTAGATCGATTAATGAGGAAACAACCACCAACGTTCAATGGGAGTACAAATCCCTTAGTAGCTGAGCAATGGATAAATTCCCTAGAGAAAATATTTCAGGCTTTGGGGAGCAGTGAAAGGGAAAAAGTTATCATGGCAGTTTACCGCCTCACTGGATATGCTGATCAATGGTGGTCACTGATTCAAAACATGAAGGAAGATGATGAAGTATCAAATATGGAATAGAGGGAGTTCAAAGATCTGTTTTTAGAGAAATACTTCCCTTGCGACCATCGAGAAGATATAGAAAGGCAATTTCTAAGTCTAAGACAGAAGGAGGATGAGAATGTCGCAAAGTATGAGGCTAACTTTACAAGGATAGAAAGGTACGCTGGTGATTATATACGTAACCAAAGAAGTAAGATTGATCGTTTCTTTGATGGGTTAAAACCATTTCTCCGTCGAGCATTAGTCTCACAATACTTTTCATCGTACGAAGACATTGTCTCATGTTCTATCAAGACCGAAAAGGAATTCTCTATGTCTTATGACTTTAAAGCAAAGCAAGAGAAGAAGAGACCTGCTGATCAATCTGGGAATGGAAATAAGGGAAAGAAGGGAAAGGTTGAATATCCATCCTATGGTAAATGCGGGAAGAAACACCCTGGTACTTGCTTGAAGGGAATGTGAGTCTGTTACAAGTGTGGTGAAAAGGGCCACCAAGCTCGTGATTGCAAGGGGAAGAAGGAAGCTACCAACGTTCAGTGCTACAATTGCAGGGAGATGGGGAATTATGTGAATGAATGTCCTAAGCGTCAGGAGAACTTACCTCAGAAAAGGACAAGGGATCAAGGCCAGGCTTATGCTATCACTACTGCTGAGGTAGAAGCTCCGAAAGACGTGGTGGCAGGTAATTTAATGGTTGCCTCAAGTTTAGAAAATGCATTATTTGATTCTGGATCATCGCATTGTTTCATATCTTCCCAGTTTGCTAAGAAAATTAGATATTTCCAATTTGATTTAATAAGGGAGTTGTCAGTTAAAACTCCTAAGGGAAGTATCATTGCAACAAAGTTTTGTGAATCAGTCCCCATTAGAGCACATAAATTTTATTTATCTGCTGATCTCATCGTCATACCTATGATTGAGTTTGATATAATCCTCGGTATGGACTGGCATTCGGACTATGATGCAAAGATTTATTATAAGAAGAAAGAGGTTACGATTCTTGATGATAATGATAAGGAACACCTTATTTTTAGAGCAGAATCGTCACCACCTAATTTTTATTTAGATCCACCCCCAGTAGCTCAACTTATTTCAATTATTGGGGAGGAAGAGAATGAAATAACTGTCGTTGAGGAAAGGAATGTTCAAATAGAGGACGTACCTATTGTGAAAGAATTTGTAGATGTATTTCTGGAAGATTTACCTGGACATCCTCCAGAACGAGAAGTTGAGTTTTCCATTGATTTGATTCCTGGATCAAGGCCTATATCGAAGACCCCTTATAGAATGGCCACTGTAGAATTAGTCGAACTAAAGAAACAACTAGATGAATTGAGTAATAAGGGATTTATTCGCCCTAGTGTTTCTCCATGAGGATCCCCTGTTGTTTTTGTTAAAAAGAAAGATGGATCTATGAGGTTATGTATCGACTACAGGGAGATCAATGCTATAACGATAAAGAACAAGTATCCCCTACCTCATATTGATGATTTATTTGACCAACTGCATGGAGCTCAATACTTTTCAAAGATTGACCTTCGATCTAGATACCATCAGTTGTGTGTGAAGAAGGAAGACATTCCGAAGACAGCATTTCGAACCAGGTACGGGCATTACGAGTTTACCGTAATGCCGTTTGGATTGACTAATGCACCCTCTGTATTCATGGATCCGATGAATAGAGTTTTCAAGGAATATCTCAATGAATTTGTGGTGGTATTTATTGATGATATCTTGGTATACTCCAAAACCTATGAAGATCATGAAAATCACTTGCTCATTATCTTGAAGACTCTGAGGAGGCATGAATTATATGGGAAGTTTAGCAAGTGTGAATTCTGGCTTCAAGATATTTCTTTTCTTGGCCATATTGTCTCTAAAGATGGAATCTCCATTGATCCTTCTAAGACCAAGGCAATCCAAGAATGGCCAGCACCTACGAGTATAACTGAGGTACGTAGTTTTATTGGTTTGGCAGGTTATTATCGACGTTTCGTCCAGAATTTTGCCCGATTGGCTAACCCATTTACGAAGCTCACACGTAAATGGGTTAAATTTGTTTGGACAAAAGAGTGTGAAGAATGTTTCAAAGAACTGAATAGAAGATTAGTCAATGCTCCTATATTGACTCTACCATCGGGGAATGATGGGTTCGTTATTTATAGTGATGCATCAAAGAAAGGACTTGGTTGTGTCCTTATGCATAATGATAGAGTTATTGCCTATGCATCACGACAGTTGAAAATTCATGAACAAAACTATCCTACTCATGATCTTGAGTTAGCAGCTGTGATCTTTGCTTTGAAGATATGGAGACACTACCTCTATGGTGAAAAATGTGAGATTTATACTGATCACAAGAGTTTGAAGTATATTTTCTCACAAAAAGAAATCAACATGAGGGAAAGGAGATGGCTTGAATTACTCAAGGATTATGATTGCACGATACACTACCACCCGGGGAAAGAAAACAAGGTGAAAGATGCTTTCAGCAGAAATGACCACGGAGTTTTGAACATGATGAGAATTGAAAGGGATCCAATTTTCATGGATCTAGTGAAGATGGACATGGGAATAACCAGGGAAGGTGAAACATCAATGCTTTTTCAAATGGTTGCCAAACCATCTTTACTAGAAAGGATTAAGAGTTCTCAGACCGATGATGAAGAATTTCAGAAGAAGATTAAAGCTGTGAATGATGGGAGATTGAGAGACTTTGTGTATGAAGATGGAATTTTGAAATTCGGGAAGAGACTTTGTGTTCCCGATTTACCTGATCTGAAAAGGGAATTGCTGGATGATGCTCATAGTTCCAATTTCTCTATACACCCTAGGAGCACCAAAATGTATAGAGATTTGAAGGAACATTTTTGGTGGGACAACATGAAGAGGGAGATTGCTGATTTTGTGTCAATATGTATGGTTTGTCAACAAGTGAAAGCTGGAAGGCAACAGCCTGGAGGAGTCATGCAACCTCTTCCCATAGCGGAGTGGAAATGGGACAATATTACGATGGACTTTGTCATGGGGCTACCAAAGACTCCTAGAAGGAACGATGCAATATGGGTTATTGTTGATCGTCTTACCAAGTCAGCACATTTTCTTGCTATAAGAGAATATCTACCCCTGGAACGTCTAGAAAGACTATACATTAATGAAGTTGTGAGACTTCATGGAGTACCCCTATCGATTGTTTCTGATCGTGATCCCCGTTTTACTTCAAGATTTTGGAAAAGTATTCAGAAATCTCTGGATACTGAACTTCATTTGAGCACTGATTACCACCCTCAGACAGATGGACAATCAGAACAGACTATTCAAACCCTAGAAGACATGTTGAGATCTTGCTCACTTGACTTTCAGGGTATGTGGGATCAATATTTACCACTGGTAGAATTTTCCTATTACAATAGCTTCCATTCGAGTATTCAGATGGCACCATATGAAGCGTTATACTGAAAGAGATGTCGTACACCAACCTGTTGGGATGAGGTTGGTGAAAGAAAACTTGTAGGCCCAGAACTGGTGGAGGAAACGGTGGAAAAGGTGAAGGTAATCCAAAATCACATCAAAGCAGCTCAAAGTAGGCAGGAGAGCTATGCCGATAATCGAAGGAAGGATTTGGAATTTCAAGTCGGTGATCATGTTTTCCTAAAGGTATCTCCATGGAAGGGATTCATACGTTTTGGTAAGAAAGGTAAATTGAGTCCCAGGTACATCGGACCTTTCGAAATTCTAGAACGAATTGGGACTGTAGCATACCGATTGGCAATGCCGCCAAGTCTCTCCAAAGTCCACGATGTGTTCCACGTATCTCTGTTGAGAAAATACATGCCTGACCCAACGCATGTACTCACCTATGAGGAATTAGAACTGGAACCCGATATGTCTTATTGTGAAGAGCCTGTCAGGATTCTTGATACAAGAGAACAAGTACTGAGAAACCGGACGACGCGTCTGGTAAAAGTTTTATGGAGAAATCATAAGATTGAAGAGGCAACGTGGGAACCTGAGGAACTTATGATGAAGAACCACCCGAGTGTTTTTATGTAGTAATACCCTAGAAATTGTGAGGACACAATTATTTGAAGGAGGGTAGAATGTAATACCCCAAGCTTCCACGGTACGTTTCCCTTCGAATAATGCGACAGCGTGTGTTGTACGCAACCTCGAGTTCTAACACACACCACAACTAATTAAACTAGCCATTGTGAATAGTAATATCTACTTTTTGAAATCATATATATTTTATATTTCAAAATGGACTTCATTTTCGGATTCGGAATATTGAAATTAGCCTAGGGTGAAATTTTGGTACTTTTCGGATAACTTTTATATTTTGATGAATAGTGAAAATTACTAAATTTTAATTAAAATCAACTTTTTTAATCAAAATAATTAATATTGATAAATTATGAATTTTAGTGGTTTTAAAGTATATTTAGAATATATTTTTACCATTTAATTTAATGTTTGTCATTGGACATAATTTCACAATTAAACCAGACATAAACAAGTGTCAATCTTTTGATAGTTATTATCTCTTAAAAACACGCTTTTTATTTTAACAACGGGAATTAATTTTTAATTAATTTCTGCCACTTATGTGTTTTGAATTTGGAAAAATGGATTACATATTTGGAATCAGGATGTCCAAATTATATAAATAGGTAACTTTTATTCTTACACATTTTGAATAATTACTGCGGTAAATATTTTATTTACCATGGTTAAAGGGTAAATCCGGTAAATAAGGGTTAAACAATAATATTATAATAATAAAAAATTATCCTAAAACGTGTCCTAACCTTATTTGTGGACACATACCCGACCATGGGCATCCTTGGGTCGATTTGGGGACCCCTTGGAGCCACTTGTATGTGGTAGGGACACATTATATTAATAAAGTTAAAATAAAAATAAAAATGGCATAAGCTTACATATTTTAGAAGAACAATTTTTACATAGGGTTATACATGTTGGATTTTCGATTATAAATATTAATTAGAAATCTAAAAAGATTTAATACATAATGATATTTTATTTATAATTTTTAGACAACAAATAATTTAAATTATTAATGACACAATAATGATGCAATGTTTACCTCATTAATAAATCATTTAAATAAATAAGATTATAATGATTAAAATATTATCTAAAACCTGTCCAATTCTTATTGGTTGATGTTATTTAGAAATTAGTCATCTTATCTTCGAACTCAATGATTTTTGGACCATTATAAACCGAATATAATTATATTATAAAGTAATACTTTCACTCTTTCCTAAAGAGCCCCTCCTCTCCCTTATAAAAGGAGACCACTTCTACTCATTCCCCACACCTCTCAAGCCACTTGGCTCGTCCAAACCCTGCCCAAATACTCTCCCAACTTCCCTCACTACAACCTAGAGGCCTTAGTTTGATCATAAATCCAACCTAAGGAGCCCTTTTGATTAAATCAAAAGGAAGAACCCGAAGAAGAGGTAATGTTTTCAGCACCCCTTTTCAAGTTCCTTTCTTCTTCCACTTCTTCTTTCTTTGTTCTTACCATTCTAAAATAATAACTACAGTATCTCACATATACTGTGATGTTATTATAAATATGGTACAACCATATTCAGTATTCTACCCACCCTTTGAATAACATGTCACCATACGTGCGTACGTACGGCTTACCGTCTCCACGTCGTGGTGTAATTGTTATTCAATATATTATTATTTGGATGGGTATAATAATGATGTGAAACTCATTTAAATAATAAATATATCATGTTAATTATTCGGTATATATGATATAACATCCATTTATATATTATTTTAATATCAAAAGAATGATATTGTCGCTCGTGCGTACGTACGGACTACCGTCTCTACAAACGCGATAAGATTCATTCAACATCGTATCCATTCAAGTATAATTATCATTTGATGATTTAAAAATGATGTTTAAGGACTTGATATCATTATGGATATGAATAATATACAACCTATCCATTACAAACATGTCTTACGTAACAAAACATATAAAATAAAACAAGTAAGTTAACACCCGAAACAACGATAATACTAAGATATTATTATCAAATCAATATTAAAAGATCATATATGATATCATATTAATGTATATGATTATTTTATAATTTAATAACAATTATTTCACCATTATACAGGAGGTTAACCTACCCCAACCAAGGAAAATTACAAGGTAAGGGTTATTTCACAATCTCTTCATTATCCGAGGTTGTTTATACATAATAATCTACTGGGATCTCGTTATCATCCACATCCATGTTTCTTCAAAATGCATTTCAAAACATTTTTAATATTTAAAAGAATATGGGTTAAAGTCATTTATACCATTGTTTGACTTTTTATAAGAGGTTTATAAAGGAATCTTTCCGTCGTTTTCCAAACAAGGTGCTTTTTAACCTTTTTGACAGAATTAAGATAAGAATGTTTTTTTTAACTTATACGGCGGGTGCGGTTATTTTCCGCCATTATAAAATCGTCAAAGCTTCCCTTACAAGCTTATAAAAATATTTTCAAAGAAAATGTTTTATTTTATAAATATATGTCTCTTAAATGATTTCAAAATAGAAAGAGATATTTCTTTAAAAAGCATTTTGATTTCATCTATGTCAACATCCTTTAATGGATTTTACGCTTATTTGAGGATGATATATTATGATACAAAACTTTTATATTGTATTGAAGGTTTTGTGATATGTTTGACTGTGGATGTAGTATTTTTTTATATACCATTCATGGTTTATGGTGAAAGTATTGATATTCCGTATGCTAGTTTTAATACGAATGTTTATGTTATGTTTAAACCTTTTCATATGGGAATGCATTGGACTTAATATGTGATGGGTGGAGCCCGCTATAGCTCCTCAATGCATTGGTAGGTCTCATGAGACAAACTAGTGTCTTGGCACAAGGCCTTGGCAAAATCTTATTTGTAGTCTTGGCACGAGGCCTTGGCTATGTGGTTATGATAGTCTGGCATTATGCATTCCATCATTATGAAAGTGGTTATTGATATTTCATGTGATTATTCGATTAGTAGAATAACCATGTGAATAAGTAAATGGCATTATTTCATTTTATTTATGCCATACTATGTTGAAGTTAAAGTTTAAAAGGCTTTTGTTTTAGTTATACATTACCTTAAATGTTTATTCTTATTTATGAAAGTTTCCGCTATATTGTTATCCTTACTGGGCATTTGAGCTCACCCCTTTTCTATGTTTTATTTTCCCAGGATGTGAAGAAGTAAATTATGAATGACTTGAAGGGATATTATGAGGGGTTAATAGTGTGGACTATGGAGACAATATGTTGTTGTAGTAGTTCTTTTTTATTTTGATGATGTAATGTAAAACTTATGAATATATCTTGTGTTTCCAAGGCTACTAAACCAATCGGTCTTTCGAGATTTGATCTTTCTTGTGATCATGACAATGTTATGTAATTAATGCACCGACTCTGGGTAACTGGGTTCGGGTCGTTACATCAGAGGTCGGTTTAGATAACTTTAGAGGTTAGTGTATTCTTTAAGCATAAGTGACATTACCATAATGGTTAGGATTTCAGAAAGAGTCCTAGTTTTAGATAAAGTGAATGAGTAAGTATATCTTAGTGTTTACCTTCCTCATTAGTACATGATGGTTTTGTTGATATACTCAAACTGACATTTCTGTTTTTAGTGAATGGATGGATCTAGCAGGCACCAAAGAGACAACAGGTTTGAAGGAAACTATGGTGGTTCTCTGATTAAGATACTAGATAAAATGGGGGATTCAATGAGGAAACTCGTGGTTGTTCTAAACCATGTAGCAAGGAGTCATGATCAACCACTTGATCCTTGGTATGATCTGTAATGCATCATGTACGAGATATCCAATCGATGTGGAAGTTCAGGTAATAATTATAATGGTAACCATTAGAGTTTATATGATGCTTACTTTTGAGGTAATTATGGGTTATTATATGTTATGATGGAAAATGAAAGGCATGAGATAAACATGAGGTTAAAATATGTTATGATCATTTATGAAGATTTTACCTCGTTCTGGGGAATGTTTTAAGAATTATATAGTTTTGGAAAAAGGACAACATGCAGACCGTGTGACAACACGTCGGGTCGGACAAAGCTGCGGGAATCGAACCCACAACCAAAGTACAACTGGTATTTATCGCCTACCACTGGACTACATGAAGTCCCTGGTTAGTTTGACTGATTCCTTTTAGTTAGATGATTTTATTAATTAAGAGTAATTTGATTTTGTGTTTTCTATCGAAATATATTAACCTATCATTGAGGATATGTGATTAGGTTAATTACTTTTCAATACAAGGCTTTAAGAGAAACTGATGTTGTTTGGAGATAAATGTTACGATTTAACTTGGAATTCTATGTGACTAAATCCTTCAAATATTTGGGTTTCAATATTAGTTTGGTTTACATTGAAGAATTTTATGGACAAATTTTTTATCGAATGGTCCTCGTTGAACTTTGGGTTTTGTTGGACATATTTTGGAGAATAAGAATAGATTTTCTTTTTATAAAGGGTTATCCTTTTCTGGATTATCTGATCTTGTACTAACCTTTTTGGTTTTGGTTTTGGTTAATGTCTAAATACATGAGAAGTATATAGTTCTCTTTTTTGGATTAGGGGATTCTGTAGAAGTTGATTATAGTACTCTTAATGTGAACAAGTCTTCCTAAATACTCGTCTTTTGGAGAAAATATGAGTTTGTGTAAGGAATATAATAAAGGTTAAAAGTCAACATGATAAGTGATTATGTTTCCTTATGAAAAAATTCCTCAATAAAAAGTAACTTAAAACAAAAATGTTGTCTATTAACTTTTCCTACGGAGGAATCGAATACCGTTTAACCCATCACAAGTTTGTTATTTTCTTGTGGTTAACTTTCTCCTAGACATGTTTACTATCACTCTCCATCAAAACATGACCCTTTGTTTTTTCCTCCATGTCCATATTTTCATACATGGAATCCTAGTATGGGTTAACTCGGGTGACCTTTGTACTTATCTTTCTTTATTTTAAAGTGATTGTTTTACTGACTCTTGTTCTTATGTGGGACGTTCAAGGATGTTTCCAAGGTCAATTTTAAAATTGCGAGGACGTAATTCCCAAAAGGGGGGAAGGATGTAACACCCCAGGTAAATAAAGAGTATAACATTTTCACATTTATCCAGATTTGTGAATAAAATATTAATATAACTTTAAAGGTAATGCTATGCTCGATGGCGTACCCAAAATGCAACAACAAGTTTCTTTGAAATCTTACGTTGCACTCTAATAATAAAATAATATTATTTTAAATGGTAGTTAACGCCTTGCCATTGTAATGGAGGTAATAAACAGAACTAAATACAAAATAATTATATATGTTTGTCAAATATTTTTAATTTTTTTTTCAATAAATGTTAGAGGATTTAAAATTCAAATGAATCCAGTTTTTAAGCGTAAACATTCTAATATTCTTTAAAAGGACGATTAACCGCCTTTTGACAGTGAACCCCTATTAAATACACTTTTTGAAAAATTTATAAGCTCTATTTTTCTAAATAAACATATTATTTATGATTGGGACATTTAAATTTACCTTGGGTTAATTTTTGGTATTTTTCTGACAATGTTCATTTTTCAATGAATAGTGAGAAATACTGCATTTTACATCAAAACTACTTTTTAATATAATTTAATTATATGGGTATTTTATCTTTTTAATTTGTTTTAAAGTGTAATTATAATATAGTTTTACCATGTAATTAAATGATGGTCATTGGGATTAATTTCACTTTGGAATTAGGCATAAACAAGTGCAAATCTTTTCATAAATATTGTTTCTAAAAAACCCGCTATTTGTTTTGACAACGAGATTTTTTTTAAATTAATTATTGAAATTTATGTGTTTGGAATTTGGAAAAATGTATTACATATTTGGAATAAGAAGGTCCAAATTATGTAATTAAGACTCTTTTTTTTGGACATTATGAATAATAATGACGATAATTATCTTTAATTATCTTGATTAATGAGTAATCGGGTAGTTAAAGATAATAAGATAAAATCATAATAATAAAAAATGACCACAAAATGTGTCGTAAGGCTACTAGTTGTCTAATATCCGACCATGGGATGCCTTTTTCCAATCTTGGGGGGCCCATGGAATCACATTTGTGAGAAAGTGACTTTTTATCTTTTTATTTTTATAGAATGATAAATGTAACAAAGAATGTATCACCTAAGTAAAATATTTTTTATTTTGTCTACATAAAAGATCATTTGGCCTATAAATACTCATTATAAATCTAAAAATATTTCATACATTATAGTATTTTTTTTATAATTTTTAGACATTAAATAAATTAAATTATTTATGACATCATGATGATGAAGCGATGACCTCATTATTTAATGATTTAAATAAAATGGAAAGATAATGTAAAATATAAGACCTAAACATGTCCAAAACCTATTGGATGGGTGGAATTTGAACCCTTAACACCTTATCCTTGAAACACACAGCAATGTGGGACCATTAAAATCCGAAAATCATTTGATAATAAAGTTACATTTTATACCTTTCCAAGAGTGCCCCTCCTCTCCTCTTATAAAAGGCCCCCACCCCTACCTCCTTAACCACACTTCCAAAGCCTTTGGCTCAGCCAACCACTGACCATTTTTTCTCTCCACATCCCTATATATCTCTTTGAAGCCTCACATTGGGCAGAAGTCTTCCCAAGGAAGCCTTTGAGCTCAAACCAAAGGGAGTTACCCGATTTTAAGGTAATGTCTTCACTTGAGTCCTTTTGTTTTATTTTGTTTCTCTAACCTCCTAAACTCTTTTTATTAATTTTTTTGTAACAACTCCAGTATATTAAATATACTAGGATGTTTTTATAAGAATTGTTCGAGAAACACTTACATACACTCTCATCTAATGGTTAAAGAACATACTGTTTCTGTGGTTGGAAATTTTCTGCCTCACAAAACGATGATTGTTCAATATTTTTTTAACACCTTTAAAGGTGTCCATTATGATGTTATTGTATTATATATATTATATATATGGTATTTATGTTTACTATATTCTTCTGTATTTTATATTTAAACCATACCTTTATTCTTTTCATGTTGTGTAAATGCGATAATTTCATATGAGGAAGTGCGGACTACCACCCCCTCAAGTGATGTGACTCGTACATGCAATACATGGAATGAATAAAGAATGAAATTAATGAACATATGTGACCTATATGACATATATATTATACTGGAATTATAATATATATATATATATATCATTTATTATTAATTCCATTATTTTGAAAAAGAAAAAAATGAAAGTAGCGTTCTTGCTTACGTATGGCCCACCGTCTCCATGAACGGTGCTTTTCGTTTTATATCTCCAAATCATATGGAATAGTATAAAATGAATATATAATGGATATATAGGATATTTTAATAATTAATACTATTCTGGAAATTATTTACTTATAACTACATGGGCAATCATTTTTCAAACAAGTTCATTTTTGACTCATGTACCAAACATCGACAAAAACGTCTGATATAAACTAACATTATATAACAATTATAATAACATTATAATATGTGATATGAAATGAATAATAATATTTAAATAAGGACCTTAAGCATTTATAAATTGACTAAATTTTATTATTCAGGAGATTAAAGAATGATCGAGTTAAGTCGGGCCCGAGGTTAGGGATCCTACACCTCTCTTTCTTTTTAAGTACACTCTTTTATGTCATTCCTTTTAAATATCATCTTTATTGTTATTGGGATATTATTTTATATTAAAATTACTGTAATTTTTATATTCATATGATGAGAGACCCTATTCTCTCTCATCAATCCATTTTGTATGTTTCGAGTGGCGTCGTTAGGCTGCCGAATTTTTCGTAAGAGATCCAACCTCTCTCTTTCTTTTTAAGTACTCTCTGTTATGTCACATCTTTTAAACTCCTCTTTGTTATGTTGGGGGATGTTCTTTTATATTCCTATTTCTGTAAACATTATGTTAATATGATTATAGAACCTATTTCCTCTCATCAATCAATTTTGGATGTCTTAAGTGGCGCCGTTAGGCTGCCGAGTTTTCGTAAGGGATTTTTCATCTCACATTTATTCCCGTGAGATTTATACTACATTTGCCACAATTTCATTTTAGTGGTGTATTTACTGCCCATTATTTTACTCATTGTGTAATATAATTTCATTTATGAGTATTTACATCAATGTTTTATTGTCATTCTTTCACGAGGTTCATGTCTCGAAAGATACCCATGTCGGTGAGGGAACCTTTAACCCTCCTCTTTTTAAAAGACTTTTTTTGTTATGACTTTTATTTCAGATAATATTATGTTGGGATATGTTCTTATATATCCTTATTGATGTAAATTTTATGACCAAGTGATTAGATACCCTTTTTATCTCTCATTAACCCTTTTTCTGAATTTTGAAGTGACGCCATTAGGCTGTCGAATTTTTGCAAGGGAACTTCATAACCCAATTTTTATTCTTTGGAATAAACATGTACTCCTTGAATATGTAGTTCTATGATTATTTGTGAATTTCCTCTGATTGTATTACACTTAATACCCACTTATCTTTCGTGTATTCATTTTTCACACATAATTATGTAATTGATTTATCCTTAATCCAAGGATACCGTCTTTGTAAGGGACTTCGTCTCAATCTCCTTTCATTGAGTCATATTTCGTTTTATACACAACTTTATTTTATATGGTGTATAAACCCCTTTTATACGGTGACAACGACCTTTTCCGCCACTGTGAGTATTATTTGGTCATTGGCTTCCTCAACAAGCCCTAATGTTTCTAAAATGAAATAAATACCATATACTCTTTTATGTATTTTGGTATTGAAAATGGTTTTTATAATGGATTTTTTATGTCAATATATTTATGTGATATATTGTGATCAAAGTGTGGAAATGTTTTCCTTCCATTATATTTGTTTTATGATTTTATATTGGTAATTGGACATTTGACGGGTGGTTATGTGATAAACCATATGACGGGTGGTGCCGTGAATACCAGGACTGGTGGTTACGTTATAACCTCCAATGCATTGGGTTTGGAAGTCGGCCGTATGGCTATTCCATTATGTATGTATGGAAGTTGGCCGTATGGCTATTCCATTAATTGATATGTGTGGAAGTCGACTGTATGGTTATTCCACTTAAGTATGATTATGTCTCAAGTTACCTTTATATGTTATGTGATCTTTATATGGGTTTTATGGTAATCCCTTGGTTACAAAAGGGTAATTAATGATATTTTATTTAGTGAAGAGTTTTTACTAATTCATGAAGGTGAAGGTATTACTTTGATAAAGTATACATGGTTTACTTGATGTTTGAAAAACTAATAGTTTTCATTCTTTGTGTATCCCTTACTGAGCTTTTTATGCTCATCCCATGTTTTTTTGAAATGTTTTTCACAGGTCAAGGGAAAGGTACGTGATTTGATGATAGTGTAAAGTAAGTTTCAAGAAATAATCCATGCTTTATTTTTTTTAAATATGTTTCCGTTAATGGGAAAAAAATGAATACAATCTTTTATGTAACCTCTTTTTTTAAATGTGGAATGTAATGCAAGTTTTATGATCTAATTCTCTAAAACTCTAAACCTGAAAATATCCTCAAGGTGTAATCTTGTAATAACTCAAGATTATGTAAGGTTTAAGGGTGGGGCCTTATAGTCATGTTTGTCATAAATTGTGAAAACAAGGTCAACATTTTGTATTTAATGGACATTACTATGATCGATCTCCTCAACATTCCTAGTGAGTGCAGAATGTTTCTCCATATGGCTTTCCTTTTCCCGTAGTGTGTTAATTCCACCATATTTTTGTGGATTTTCATAGTATGATGATGTTCCACATACTTGGTTTTGTTCGGCCATTCCTTCAATATACTCATAAGCCTCATTTGGGTCTTTCTTTTTGAAGGTTCCATTACACATCATGTCAGTGAATTGTTTGTTTCTCATACCCAACCCTTCATCAAACATTCAAACATGATATGGGTTTTAAAATACATGGTGAGGTACCATGTTGAGTGTGTCTTTGATCCTTTCCCATGTTTCATCAAATAATTCCTCTTCTTTTTCAAAAAAGTTTTGGATACTATTTTTAAGTTCAATTTTTTTGTGATGGGGGAAGTATTTTTTGTATAATTAACTTTGCAATTGGTCCCAAGAGTGGATTGATGTAGGTCTGAGATTGTTTAAAAAATTATTTTCTAAATCCTTAAGTGAGAAGGAAAAGAGCCCCATCTTATCTGACTCAAGTTGATGTGGTGGTCACATGGTTTCAATAATTTTGTTGAAATCATTGACATGAAGGTATGACATTTTTGACACAATCTCGTGGAAGGTTGGAAGGTGGTTTAGGACATGAAGTTTGAAAACAAAGTGATCTTCTCCAAGGGTATCATGCCAAACTAAAGAGGGGGAATTAGTCTATGAATGTGTGAGATATTCATTCCTGGTTTGATCGACTACATTTCCCATGTTTGGGGCTACCTCATATGGAATTCCATTTTGGTTCCCACCCGGTTTTATGAGTTGGTTTCTTTGATGACAGTCCTTTGAATGGGCACAATTTTTTACTTTTTAGTATTAGAAATATTATTACCTAATAAAAATAGTTTCTTTGGTGTACTTGACTCCCCAACACTAGGACAATCCACCCTAACTAGATGGTTTGATTGGTCACGAGTTTCTAAAGACAATTGCTAAAAGAAATAATAACGAGAATGAGAAAAAATAAGAGAATTTGGATGAGAATAAATGAAATGTGGAATAATAGAGTGGGTTTTTATATGACATACATGGATGCCTAGGAACGGTGCCAAAAGTTTTTCTCTCCCAAATTTACCCAAGATTTTAGGGTTAAGTGGTCGCTTGAAGTGTAGCTTGGGTGGTCGAATCCTCAGACACCTAAGATGAAACCTACAAAAACTGACATTCTCTGGATTATTTTGGCTACGAAGTTTCCAACATTGATTTGTAAATTTATGGGTTTTAATATATAACTATCATGCTTATGTGAATTCAATTTGAATGAATGAGTTGATCCTAGGTTATCGCTTTGGGGTGGATTGGATGATATTCCAATTTTTACAGTTTCAATTTCTTATATTTGAGATGAGTTTATTCAAGAAGATCAAATAAATTCATAACTTACATGTTTTATACCAAAGAATCATAATACTAATCACCTATACACTTGGAGGATCAAATTTATGAGCACTCCAAGGTAATGGTTCATATTATCACTTGATGTATGAGGCCATAAAATTTAATAAGGACAATGATGTTTTAAAATAATAAAATAAAATCTAATAAAAATGTGATTAGACATTAATGGTGAGAAAATTAACATCAATTTATCCCCTTTCTACTCCATTGGATCCACCCATAAGTGGGTTATCCCTCCACTGTTTTTTGATTTCAATTTAAGAGGGAAGTGGACTAATGGGGGAGGAATTAAAGAAGTAAGAAAACAATAAAAAGAAAATGATCACTCCACCGTTGTGTAAATAATTTCACAAGTATTGGTTTGAATAAATTTACACATTGAGGAAATGGTATCAATGTGAGATATATAATAACATAATAATAGTAAAATAAGAACTTTTATTAATAAACTAGGATGAATTAAAATAACATACTATTGATAAAGAACATGAAAAGGAAAAGTGGCAGCATAACATTACAATGAATGAAATAATCCCTTATCCTAAAATCCTCCTCCACCACTACCTTAAAAATTAATTTAGAGAGGTATGGGTAGAGGTCAGAATAGTAAAAAGGATCCCACTTCTGTATGGTAGTCCTAAGGTGGTGGAAAGTTAGGGAGAGAGGACTTTTCCACCTTTGACCCAAAGTTGCAGCCATCTTGCCTCCACCGAACAGATGCTCCTAGATGACATTCTTGATGGCCGAATTGGAGTGGGCCATAGAAACAAAAGATGGATCATAGGATGTATAATAACCTCCTGTAAAATTTCAGCCAAAAATATTTTTTGGTTTCTGAGAAATGATTAAATTGGTGGGATGTTTTTCTGGGCCGCAAGATCTGGCCCAGAATATTATCTCTAAATTGGGCCACCTTAATAACAACCATGGAGCCCTAATTAGCACTGGATTTTGAATAATTATTTATTCCTCTATATGGGTTATATCATTCCATGAAAATTGGGCTTCATCTGGCTTGTATGTGGGCCCCCCATTCTCATCCATGGGTTGGTGTCCAATCTACCTTCTGTAGAATTGTTTGCATGAAATCCCATTTTGGTGGTCTTCCAATGTGAATCTTCCAACAATCCACTAGTATTAATTTCTCCCAATATAATGAGAAACCTTAAAATTAAATATGAAATTAAAATAAAAATCATTTTGTACTTTAAATGATGTTAATAAATGTACTATATAATAGTGCATTTTAAGAAGGAATTAAAATCAATATGTGATATGACGTTTAAAATGTAAAATGCACTAAAATGGATTTTAGGAATAATAAATCACATGAATATTATATATATTAACAATCAATATTATCCTAATTCAGTGTCTAATCAGGTACTGATAGATTCATTATCTATATAATTTATCAAAATAAATTCCTTCTATATTTTAATATGAAAAATATGAGGAATGAATATATTTTCTAATAATATCATAAAAAAGTCCATCTCTATAGATCAAACATCAGTATGTCACCTATGATTTGGAATAAAATTCCACCATTTATCTATTTCACCTTCCAAATGATAAGAAAATTCATCTTCCAAACACTATAAGATAAAAAATATCTCTTCAGTGGAACATATCCATTTCATATAATTAAGGGTATAAATATGCACAATAAGATATTTTGGATGTTGACCAATGAAAATCTAAATAGAGAACTATTCCTTCTTTTTCTCATTTAGAAGATAAAAATGATTAATATATTGAGAAATTTGTGTAATCATTGCAATAATACCTTTTATTCCCTCTCTAAAAAATTGATACTCTAGATGAAAATCCTTAAATTATCTATCAGATTATGAATTATCAAAACATCATTGGGTTCTATAAATTAAATAAAACAAAATAACATAGTTTGTTAAAAATACAATCTTTTTGTAAAATTACAGAATGATGAAAAATTATTTTTATGATCACTATATAATGGATCTATTTTTCTATCATACGACCAATACATTTTCTCTATGTAATAAAATGTTATTGTATATTCAAATAAACCATAATGGTTTATAATGAAAATGTAAATTAACACAATAATTTCTTAAAAGAGTGTAAAATCATGTTTGTAATAAGGTATCACTCATCGTAAGCCAGAATGGTGGTTAAGATATACTCAACCTACTCATTTTGTTGTTATTAAACAAAGATGCATGTATGTCAAATATATGTACAACTATATTATCCAAACATGGAATGTTTTCCATGAAAATAAAACTAGTTAAATGACCATAACATAATACATTCACCTATAATTAGGATTATTCTAATGGTTTTATATATAGTTTTCTCAAATTTGTTTCCAAAGAAAACATGAAATTTCATAGATACCAACATTAGATATCTATAATTTTCCGCACATTTATTTTATTTTATAATATATAAATATTTAAAATTTAACATTATACACCTATATATAATCATATATGTCTGGTTTCCTAGAAAAACATGGATAGATAAAAATCTTATTCATAATGGATCTACCTCATCTCGTACATAGTTCATCAAAATGTGAACCCCTCTTAGACATATCTTGATTTTCATCATTCATCATATCATGGGGAAGAAGAACATAATAAAGTGATAGCTAATATTCATAGAAATGATAAATAGGGGAGTCATAAATGATCACTTATTGAAAACATTATATTATAGGTATGAAAAAATTATATTATTATTTGAAAAACACACCAAGTATTTCATATATTATAATATTGAATTATGCTATTATTTTTAAAATATCATAATTCTTGAATAATAATAGGATCCATGAGAATGTTAAATTTGAGAATAAAATTATCATAGTACATATTATTGTAGAATACAAATAATCATAGATAATTATTTCTTTATCATGGATCAATACCCTTACTATCCTAGTGAATTGAGTTAACATATTATTTTATCATTTCCATAGTCATATTTCACTACAAAGATGGTAGTATTTTATTTAGTGCCATACTGAACTATTTTTACACCCATCCACATCCCTATTAGCACATAATACATTCATAATTACCAATGTATTATAATATTATATAATTGTATGACCACTCATAACATAATTGAACTAATACATATTTGTTCAGCAAAATAAAAAATTATTCACCATTGAATAACCCATTGAAAAGAAATTGGCTCTATAAAAATTTATCCATTTCATCATAATATTAAAATATGATAAGAAATAGGTTTTATAAACATTTCATGATTTAACCATAGCCTTAAACGTGAAAATGAAACAGGGTTAGTAAACATTTTATAATTTCACTGTAAAAATTGTTCATGGAAAAGAAATATGTTTCAAAAATATATCATCTTATTAATAATAAAAAATCCGAAGGAAGAATAATGGTAGTATCCATGGGTTATAAACCCTTTGAATCAAAATTATGATCAATGATGTTATAATAGATTAAAATTACACTAAAATATTATAGGAGTATTTCTTGAAGAAGATAAAAAATTAATATTGATTTAAATTGTTTAAAATAAAAAAAATAAAAAAATTCTGTAAAACGTACTCTTTCAAATGAAACATGGAATATTGTCAAAAAAATATTCAAATAATTTTGTTTTATTGATGGTGGGAAAATATATTCACGTGTTGTTCATTAAAATAGTGATTCCTTTCACATAGATTGAAAAAATTAGAAGGTACATATTTAAAAGAATCACAAATATGATTCCTTTTTATACATTTTAAAAATATTAAAACATGGGAATGTGAGATTGAAAAAATATATAAAAATACTAGACCCCTTCTGGATAACATTTGAATGAAAATGGACATTTATGAAATATGATGTTGAATAGAAGAGAGAAATAATGTGGTTCTTAAATAAACATATACATTCCATATTTCTAGTTCATAATGAGATAAAATGAAATTAATAAATTCAATCTAAGAACAACCATATTAGAATAAAATTATTTGATGTCTTGGGTGATAGATTATAAAATTTCATCATTGAAACCTGATCATAAAAAATCCCCTTAAACAATGAGATTGTAACATAATTCCCTTATCACATTGGTAACATTGAATTTAAAACCTAGTGAAATATAGTACCATATATTGATATTTATAACACTGTAAATATATTCAAAATAATCATAAAATACAGAAATTATAGGAATAAACACCAAATTAAATAAACATGTAATTTATGAGGCTATTGTCTTAGATAAATAAATTGGAGACGAAAATCCTTTACCTCATGTAACACTTATTTCAAAATAAATATTTGATCATTATTACAAATTTAAATTTTGTATACATATATAATAGAGTCACATATTTAATTGATACATACCTTATGATAAAATTATGAAATTCCTTATCTTTATTAATGATAATTAATTATTGAAAATTTTTTCCATGTTTTAAGAACGTTGATTTTCATGAGAATTTTGGTTTGGTTGTTCTAATCCTTGTACATTGATCATAGTACCATAATTTCCAAAATTTAATAATGACATACATATTTTATATATTTATTATATATAAATATTTTTACTATTAAGATTTTGAGATATCAAAACATGTTACATCACATATGTAGAAGGTAGGCTATAAGTAAGCATTAAAATTGTTTTCACTTATCGAATGATGAAACAAAAAAAGGTAAATAATAGAAAACATTTAAAAAATTATTTTATCACATATAAAATATATATTTGTTAAGACTATTCATTTTGTTGTACTTGTAATGAAAAAATGTAAAATAAATCACATCACTTCATTATGTTAGTAGTCTACAGGTACACATGATCAAAATTATCAATTTCATGTGCATTAGATGAAAGAAGGTATATATGAAATTATAATAATAGAGTCATAAAAAGTTTATATAATGGGATTATATTATATATATATATATAATTTAATCTCATTATATAATCTTTTTATGAATTTTGTTGGCTTAAAATTAATTGTGTCAATACCTTGAGGTTGTAGTCCAAATATAAACATGTGTTATGAATTCAAATCGCATGTGATGTAATAGATAAGGGATAATTGTTGTCCCATGAACATAATAAAAATTAATTATATTTATTAAACATACAATATAATTGTATTAGTGATCTAATATATTTATAGAAGGTAGAAGAAAAAATAAATTGAATATGTTTAGTTATGATTATTAACTCTTCTTTGGATGGAATCTTATAGATCATTTATTAATGACCATTACAATTTTTATTTACGAATTTAAGATCTTGTAAATCATTTATAAGGATATTTTTTTATAGAATTTATTAGGTCCTGGTCTATCTATTCATCTCAATGTTGAGTAAGGATAATAAAGGGCGATTATCCTTTTATTTGTTGGAGAGTGGACCGAAAAAGAATTCCAAAAAATAATATAATTTAATAAAATCATTACAAATTAAAAATTTTCTAAATTGATAATTATTGAAAGAAAAATTCTATATGGTTTATGTATCACCATATAATTGAATTTATATTAACTTTTCTTGAAATTAAACCATCTCTTTCAATTCATCCACTCAATTAAATAATTTAGTATTTAAAATTTCAAGGAATGTTTTCAATACTAAAGGGATATAATTTTTGGTATACATTAAAATATATCTCAAAAATTAAAAATATACAACCTTTTAGACAATTTTTACACTATATTGAATTTTTAATATTTTTTGTAATTTTTTAATATTTAAAATTCATTAATAAAAATAAAATATCATTAATGTTATTTGTGAAAATTATCTTTTAATTTGATTGTAAATACATGATGATAGCAATTAAATTTTAATATAATAAATCCAAGAATAATTAATTATATTTATCTATATAAATATGTGGGAACTATAAATAACCCATAAATTATTACTTTTATTGTTTTTAAATATGTTGAAATGGTTATTTTAATTTTTTCACAAACATAATTTTAGTGTTGTTAAAGAGTATATATTATTTATTTTACAATTACAAATTAAATATAAATTTATTTGAATTTTTTTAGTAATTCTTAATTTATATAAATATTTTCGACTATATTTAATATCATTTTATCATTATCCTAAAATTTGTAGATATTATAATCACGATTGTGAAATTTTCAACCTATATTTACATAAAATTATATAAATTTTTTTATCAATGGATAATGGATACACAACAAATGTAACGATAAGGACCTAAACTTAAGTATTGCATAATATTGGGTGTTAGTGAATTGTATAACTTCTTTATAATTGAGTAACTTTTCACGTTATTGATTTAGATAATTTGGATATAATTCATACATATCAATCCAAATTCAAAACAATTGGATACTAATAAAAACAATCCATTTTTTCAAAATATAAAACTTTTCAAATAAAATATAATTTTTTTTAATAATTATTACTAATATTTATCTTGACTTGGTACATTATCATACCCATCATTATACCCTATGAGAAAGATTATAAAACATGGGATGAGTGTAAAATATTATTAAGAGAAATAAAAAAAGGTAATAAACCATTAGTTAATGGATATAGATGAAATCATGAATAAATTTCATTAATGTTATTATTTTCACACATAAAATATAAAATAATTACCCTACCTCATGAAATCAGAAGGATACAGTAAAATTCAATAGTAATAATAAGTCAAAAATGTATATTATGGTATCCATACCATTCAAATATTTTATCATTCATGTTTACATAGGGATTAACTATGATGGTTACATTTGAATAACCACAGTAGTATATTCCCTAAATCTATTAGGAGAAACACTACTGTTTAATTCCATCTTGTTAGAAAATGCATTGGAGATATATAATGGGATATTCTACAAATGGTTTATCATGAAACCACCCATAATCATAAACAATTCCCATATCCAAAATGTTTTCATAACACATAGAACATGCACAATGAGAAAAATAATATAACAACATTGAAATCACAATTCCATTTAACAATGACATGCACTCATCAATGAAATAATTTTATTTGAAAATAAAATTAAAAAAATTGAATAAAAAAAGATAAAATTTAAGTAAAATGAGATTCTTAAATTCAATTACTGATGTATATGTTTAAAAACATTGATTTTAAATTTTTTAAAAATAGTTGAAATAGTAACATTGAAAATTATTTTTAAAAGAGATTCCCATAAATGAGTCTAACTCATCACATATCATATTTATCATCCTGAATAATAAACATAGGTAAATTAGTTACATTTTTTAGAACCATTTTAAATTTTATTATTCTTTTTATATTATGTATTATCATGGTATAATAATTACCAAATTGTTTAAGTTCATGTCAGACATTTTGATGTTATTTAGTTCCTAAGTCCATGGAGACTCTAGTAAAAAGTCTTGTCAAAATTACACTAATTTCTTTCATCTAATGAATAATATTCCTGAAATAATAATCACTTTTTTTCAATAATATTTCATTTAAATCAAACCATTTATGAATGGTTATGAAAAATGAACAATGTTATAAACATGGAGATGATATTCCATACATACACATGATAAACGTTACCATTTTCCAATGATCACTATAGAATGAATGTAAGTATTATATTTTAATTCCAAAATTTTAAAAATATCGTATTATTAATTTATTTATACTTATATATTTCATCCATGTGATGGGGTGTAGAAAAATTATTCACATCACTTCGTGGAGGTGATAGTACACACGTACCCATGAACGAATAATTTATTTCCCATTTGATTAAATTAGAGATGGAATTAGGAGATTGAATTAACATAATAACATATAATTAAGATTATGATACACGATTTATTATTTCATCATTTATGATCAATATTTTTAGGATATGGAAGAATAAATAAAACATAAACAATTAATTAAAAACGATACCTCCTCCTCAGATGACCTCATTTTATTTGCATCTTAACACCTCAGAGGTGAGTGTTATGCTGATAATAAAAGATATATAATATGTCTTGGGATTATATTATGGGATTGGAAATGATATTTTCTGAAAATTATAGGGTTTTAGGGGTGATGAAATGTTTAAAATTAGTTCACTTTTATAAAATACGGGACAAGCATTCATGGAAATCATCAAAGTAGTAAATTAATAGATATTAATTTTATATTCCCAATGGGTAAAATACAGTTAATATTTAACATTGAATTTTAATGGGTTAAAATAAATTCATCCAATAAATATTTTATAATTTTCGATTAATTTTAAATACTTATCTTTTTGTTTTAAATGTTGTTTAACCCTTTTAATTCTTATGATGATATCTTGAAATTTATTCTTTGAGTATTAGTATAATTATAATAAAAATCCCAAAACCAAAAAATAAGTCATTTATTAAATTTAATGACTTATACAAATCATTTGGTATGAATTTGGATTTTCATAAATATTATATAATTTAATAAAATGATTTTTTAAAACAATTGTGTCACTATTTAATTTAGTTATTTCATTCATAAAAATAATAAATAAATCACCATTATGTAGATAATTCTTTTAAATTTTAAATTTCCATTTACAGATTTACATACCACTTATATAAAAATATATTAAAAATATTTTACTTGTTAAAATTTATGGTGCGATAAAAATTTAATTCCATTTGAATATTATATTTTAAATGACTTACTCAAACACAGGTTTCGTACAAAGGATAAACATTCCTCCCAAGGATTCATATGGTCTATATAATATCATCAAATGAATATATGACATGTTTTTGGGTGATTTTATTATAGTTATTATATTAATTGTTCCTTTAATTACCTGATTTACTCTTAATTGTCATAAAAATTATATTACTTGGGTTACTATTCAAAATTTCATAAAATAAAAGAGAACTATTTTTATAATTTCTTATTTAAAAATAAAAAAATAGAATCCATTTTTATAAAATAAAATCCAATTATTATTGTTAAATAATTAAAAATTAATCCATATGATGGAATTTGAAAAAAAAATTAATGTTAAATGATCAAAGGTTCTAATAGATTTTATATCCAATTTATATATGAAATTTATTCCAATAAAAAAATTGGATAATCTGAAAAAAAAAATTATATAATTATATTTTAAAACCAATTAAAACTATAATCCAAATATATAAATAAAATAGATGAAAATTATTTTTTAATTAATATTTGGTATTCTTTATTATTCATCAAAACACGAAATTTATCAGAATATACCAAAAAATCATCCAAATTAAATTTAGATAATACTTTTTCAATCAAGAAGATTAGTTTTTCAAATATAATTGATTAAAGTGAAAAAAACTAGATTTAATTCATGTATGCCAACAAAATGAGGTAAACCATAATTTTAGAGAAAATAATGTTTTAATCATTAAACTAGTTTTATCATATATGTTATAGAATATATTGTGTAATTTAATTAAAATATAGTTAAACATTTTTAATTAATATGAAATATACTTATTCTATCACTACATGGGTTGTTACAGTCTCCCTCCCTTTGGAAATTGTATCCTTACTATTTTACTAAAATATTAAATAAGTGGAGATATTTTCCCGTAATAACTTTTTCAGATTCCCATTTTTCCAATCCAGCAATATAGGTTTTCCACAAAATATTAACATGATGTATCACCTTTTTCTTCAACACATACTCTCTACCGTCAGGATCCTAAAATGTATTTTCTTTATAATAATGATTCTCATCCATCTAAACAACTTATGATCTAAAAACATTATATATATTTGAAATATAATTTAATAACATTGAAACATGATAAAAATTGTTTACCTTTGATATGAATGGAAGAAAATCCTCTTGGTATTAAACTGATCCAAGATTATCCTAAAATTCATAAAGTCCAATTAACTACAGATTTATGTTCACTTACATATTAATGTACTTCACACAATTCCATAGATAATCTTTTAGATTGACACAATCACCTACCTCAAATGAACGATCCTTCCTCAAAATATCTGTATAATATTCATTCCTTCTCCGAGATATTATCATGTGACCCTAAAGTAACTGAACATTCTCTTCTGTTTCCTCCGCCAACTTTGGTCATATGAACATCCTTTCCCTAACAATATCCAAAAAAGATGGAGTTCAACACTACTTTCCATATAATTCCTCAATTAGTTCCATCTATATACTAAAATGGAATGTTTTATTATAAGAAAACTCAACCAATGAAATTTGTTGATCCTAAAATCCATGTTAATATATTAAAAAAGAATGTATACTATCCTCAATGTTCTAAAATATTCATTCTGACATCCCATACGATTGAGCATAAAAAGTTTTTCTGAAAAATAAATCAATTTCGAATGACATAAAAAGGCCTTTAAAAAATATAGAAGTAAACCTGAGCTCACGATCAGATAAAATTGAGAGAGGACCACCATGTAATATGACTATCAAGTTAAGATACACCAAGAAAAAATATTGGGATATTGAGTGTCTTGAATAGCATGAAAATGAGATGATTTATTCAATCAATCTAAGACAACCCTTATCATATTATTACCTTGAGAAGTTTTCTACAAGTCATGGTCATCCTTCTACTCTTTCGTATGTCTTTATGATATAGACAATTGAACTAACAACTTAAAAAATAGACAACTTTCTTACACCCACAACATCAATGCCAGAATTCATTAAATCATTAACCAAAGGGTCACATTCTTATCATATCATTGATAAAATTGAATTACATTTCTAACTCAATGAATTTACCACATTGTATTCTTTTCATGGGTGGAAATGAATCATGTAGTCATAATATTTGAATAGTTTCATCCATCTTCTCTATATCATGTTAAACTATTTCTGAGTGGATATATAGTTCAAACTTTTTTGATTGGTATATATTTCACATTTTACTCCATACAAATGATGCCTCCTAAATTTTTTTGAAATAAATATCATACAATTCCCAATCAAGTGTGCGGTAATTTAATTTATGAGTTTTCAACTAAAAAGTATAATAAATAACCCGATCAATCTATATTAATATACAAAAAATTTATTTCAGTGAAGCATCATTATAGATGATAAATTCAATACTTTTTGAAGGAAAGTCTAAAAATAGAGATTTCACTATTTTTATTTTCAATTCATAAAAATAATCATCCCATTCCTTTATATTTTTTAACTAAACACATTTTAATGTTAACTTATTCAGTGATCTATTTAATAGTTCAATGTTTACAAGAAACCAATTGTTTGAGAATACAAAACCAAAAAACAATTAAATATCTGTTATATTTTTGGGACTTGGTCATTTTTTAACAAAATTAGTTTATGCATGATAAATAGTTATACCATATTTAGAAACAATGTGACTAAGGAATGAAATTTCCTATTTATAAAATTCACACATTCTAACTTTCATTTGTTTTATCGTTTTATTTAATGTTTAAAAAACAACACTTATATTTATTTCATGTTCCAATTTACATTTAAATTATAACACAATATTGTTAGTAAATACAACCAAAAAATTATACATGAAATCATGAAATATTCTATTCACAAGATACCAAAATAAAATATGTGAATTAGTTAACCAAAATTTCATAACTATAAATTTATAATGGCAATATCTAGTATAAAACATAAAATTTGAAATATATTATTCCATTACACTCAAATGAAGGTATCCTGACCTCTAGTATGACTTTGGAAAATATTTTGATCCCTGGAGATGATCAAGAAAATCATTAATACGAGGAAAATGATAACGTTTTTAACAATGATGTTATTTAGGGATCTATATTCAATGAAAATTAAAATTTAAACAGATTTATATTTTACAAACAAGAGAGAAGAACCCCATAGTGATGTGTTAGGTCTGATGAAACCTTTTTCTAATAAATCGTGTAATTTATTTTTTAACCACAAAAGGTCCATTTGATATATTCGATAAGGGGGTTTAGAAATTTTCTTAGCATCATAAACTATATCAATAGTAAAATAAACTTCTTGAGTAGGTATAATACCAAGAAAATTACCAAAAAAAAACATACATATACTCAATTACCACTAACACATAATTATTTAGAATAGTTTATTATTCCAATATATGTTCATGATAACATTAATTTCTATATTTTAATAGTTTCTTATCATAATTATATGTTATTAATATCGTGGGTTCATTCTTTTACACATACTATAAGTCTTTCTAAAAAACATCAAAAACTCTACTGTATAACATAGCATAGTAAACATAAATCTTATACATACCTAGAATAACCTCATTCTATAATAGAGTATAAACAATATGGTTTATAGGTAAATAATTAACATGAAAAAATACATGATGATTATTATAATATCTATTTTCTCAAAATTTCTCCGTTGTTTTTTTATTATAAGTTCCATATTCATATCTTGTTGTGGAATTTCCGATATAGTAGAAAGTTTATCAGTAATGAATTTATTTTTAGTCACAAAATCCGAAAACACATTTGAATAATCTAAAAAACAAAAACCAATCTACCTATTTCTTATTTGTTTGATGTCCCAACATCTATTGAAGTAGTTTCATAGGATTTCACCACACCTTTCTGCTTATCATCAGGCTAATTCCCAAAATTAGGGTTCCACTTTAGAGACTTGTTTGCATAATGACCCATATCATCACATATAAAAAAATTTATTGACCATATATAAGATTTTATATTACTATTTCCATGATATTTTTCATTATAGTTACAATATTTATGCCCCGTTTATCCACATTTAAAGAACTTATGTGAATTCAAAAGCCATTTTATAGTATATTTTTACCCTTATTTGAAAAATAATCCATTTAATTTTCTTTCCCTAACTATTTGTTGATTAATTATTCTATTTCACTCACCACCTGGACCTCTTTTTTGTCTGGTTGTAAAAGATCATGTTCTCTCTAGAAGACTCCATTTAGACCTTCTCCATATATCGAACATGTTTTTTATAAATTTAAAATTTATAATAATACAATGTGCTTCAGTATTTTATCTTTAATCATATGTAAAAAAGGATGATTTTACTATCAAGATCTTGGATGAAATATTTAGCCTACCTTTCCATTCGAGTTAATTTTTCTTCATAAAATGATATTTAATCATTCTCCTACCGTAATTCCATGAATGTGTTTTCTATCCTAATTCAAACAGACTTTGTAAAATACTTATATTGAAAAATACTTTTGAATTATTCCCACTCTAAAGCATTAATCTAATGATTATTTTTGATATTCTTCTCTATTAACCACCATTGTCCATATTATTCTTCAAATGGTAACTAAAAGGACTAAAATTTTGATTTTTTGAACACCCCATGAGATCTAAAATATTTTCTAGTATTTTATTCAATCCTTCACCTACCACCATATCAGATGATGCCCTGAATAATGGTGGTTTCTACCTCATGAAATTATCTAATACTGACATGTTCCTATCTGGTTGATTTTTTCTGATCTCAATCATGGTTACCACCTCTATTTATAGCCTATGTTAACTGATCCATCACTATAGAAAAAAAATCAGTTCCAATTCTGACTATCTTAGGATGCTAATTTGGAAGGATGATTTCCTATTGATGCCTTCACACCACAGTCTCCATGTTCCCTCTATAGAAAACTATTCTAAAAATACATATCATAGATGACGTAACATGGTAATGCTATGATTATTTAATATTATAACTTTTCTATTATGTAAATTATTTTAATGTAATGTTCTCAATATTACCCCAAACTCTAATTTTATCTAAACTAACATTTGAAAACTACTTTATGGAACCATCCTTAAACATTACATAACCTTGAGTTTTAATCAGTTGTTTAATTTATTACACATTGATGATCTACTTTTGTTGTTTTACACAATTATGTTTTTACTAATACATAAAATTCCACATTAATAAAAAAAATTACACTACTAAACAATATCAATTTTGTTTAAATTATTAATCATTTAAAATAAACGTGATTTTTTTCTTGATAAAAATATTCATTACATTATTCTTGACATCCTTAATTCTCGTACAAATACTTAAACCCTATGAATAATATTTTAAAAATTAGGATGACAAAAAATGCTCTATATGGGAAAAATAACATGGAAATAAACAGTTAGTCCATGAAAACAAATAATCTGGTGGAAAAAAATTCACAATGTTATTCAGTTCACCCATAAGACAAAAACTTTTAATATTACCTCTTAAAATAATAATATTACTTTAATAATACATTTAAATAATAATTCATAAATCCAAATTGTAACATCAGTATAATTATAACATTTTATCCTTCATGTAAACATTGGTAGTAACCTTCATGGTTTCATTTGGAATACCAACCCTGGAATATTCCTTAAATCTCTTAGGAGAAACACTGACAATTAACTACATCTCATTACCCAATTAATTAGAGATCTATAGTGGTAATACATGCCCTTAGTTTGATAAAAAACCACTAGTTCACCAAATCTATTCATAAGGACCAAACCATTATCATAACACAAAAAACAAGAACAATGGTAAAATAACATTTCAACTTTAAAATCACATTTCATTTTTACAAAGATAAAAACACATATATGAACTCACTTTATTAGAAAATAAAATTTTTAACGTGTAAAGTAAGAATGAAAATAATAATGGGACATAAAATTGGCAAAATCCTTTCGTTTCATATATTATATAATAAAACAACTTTTGGATTTTGAAAAAATAGTTAAAATAGTAACATAAAATTTGATTTTTAAAATAAATATCTTTATCATGAGTCTGACTGATCACACAAAATATTTATATTCATGAATGATAATATTTTTTTTAAATATTTAATTCCTTGGTAAAATTATTACTTATTTTTATTAATTTTATATTAATTATTTTCATCTTTAACCATTACATAATTGTTTATGTTCATGTTAGATGTTTTGACATTATTCAGTACTTGAGTCCAATATGACATTGATATGATTACTATAATAAAAATGGTCAAATTTCCATAAATTTAATAATTATATTAATGGAATAATAATATCATCAATAAACTAGTTTTACTTTAAAATCTATCATTTTATGCATGGTTATGAAAAATTTGAAACATTAAAATCATTGAGATGGTAATCCGAACATACAACTAAGTAACAGTTCAATTTTTCATAGATCATTATGGAATATTGTAAGTATTATTGTATCATTACATAATGATAATAATATAATATTAAGAATTTATATATACTTATATGTAGCATTCATGTTATGTGGAGAAAAAAATAACCACATCGCCTTGTGAAGGTGATAGTTTTCACATACGCCCAAAAGACATTATTATTATTTTTATACATTAAAGTGTAAGAATTTCAATGTTATACTATTATATAATAATGATAAATATATCATTAATAACTTATAATAAAATTAATTCCATCATTATGACAAGTCACGAGAGACAATGATGGAAAAATAATCATTTCAGTTCGCGAGGTGGTAGACCACAGTACACACGAATGGATAATTCATTTCTCTTTTGATGAAATTGGACATTCATTTAGGTGATGTTATTAACATAATAATATATTTTTATATTTAGGATAATTTATTGTGTATTTCATAATTGATGATGAATATTTGACATAAGTGGAAGAAGAAATAAAACTGAAAGAACTAATTAAAAATGATACCTCTTACTCGGATGTTCTCCTTTGATTATCACCTTAACTACACAAAGTAGAGTGTTATTACTAATATATGATCTCTTGAATTTTGGGGGGGAATATAGGGAAGTATTTTAGAATATAATTTCCTAAAAAATATGTTTTCAGGTTTGAATAAATGTTAATATGTAGTTCCCTTTTATATTGGACGAGAGGGGAACTCTTGGAAATCTGCAATGTAATGCAGTAATATAAATTATATTTAAATTTAAAATTTGTAAAAAGTGGTATATTATATATATATAATATATGTGGGAAAAATATACCCATACAATAAAAATGATTCACGTTTTGACTAATTTTTATCCCTATCTTTTTGTTTTGACCATTATTTTTTCCCTTTTAATTCATACGATGATATTATATATTTTACTTTTTGAGGGATAATAAAATTACAATTAAATTGAAAAATACCAATAATTGAGTAATTTGTTATATAAACAAATAATTTGATCAAAAAAGTATATCATTTTAAAAAAATATTATTTATATTAATATATTAATATTGTCTATTTGGACATTGTTCACTATGTGGCTTTTTAAACCTATCGTAACAACAATATATATTAAAACACATTATGACTTATATAAAATGTAAATTTCGTCCATAAAATCTATGGATGAATTTTATTTTATAATATAATATGTATTTTAATTTTTTTAATATGATTTATTTGATTCTTTTAATAATGAGATAATGAATGTATCATTATTGTGTCAGCATTTAATTTGTATAGTTTATTAATAAAAATTATAATCCAATTTCCATGATGTATATAATTATTTTATATCTCAAATTAATTATTATAGTTGGACATTTTTTTAACCCCCCATGTATTTACAAGTAAACTTAATGTAGAACTTAATGCACACAAGATAGAGTCTCTAGGAAACAACCCTTTTTATCACAATTATTCAAACATGATAGTTATAACCTAGACATTAAACATAATTTCCCACTTCTATAAATTAAATTTTTAAAAACCAACATACATGATTGTGATCAGTAATATATTTAGAGTTTGATAGTATTAATATTTTTTTTGGTGAATAGTAACTTGACCCTATTGAATAACAATGTTACCAATCAAAATTGTAATATGACCGTTATGAGTAGTAAACTAGAAAAATAAGTAATAAAATCACCCAAGAATGTATTAAAAAATTAGGAATTTTAAAATTAATATATGATATAATTATATCATAGTATAAGTAAGTAAATTTTTTAAAAATTGTTAATTAATTATTAATATTAAGAAATGGAAACGTTTATTTAAAATTTTCTAATTAAAATAATGATTCAAATGAATATTTATTTTTATAAAATATAATTATATTGTAATATTTGGACTTCTAATTATTATAAGATAATTTTGTTGGACATTAGTTAATTTTTCAAACTTTTAGTAAATCTGTTCAAATTTTAAAATTTGTACTTTTTGAGAAAATAATGTTTTTATTTAAAAATGTAATTTATCATATTTATCAAATTATTTTAATAAAATATAAATCATTTTTTAATTCTACATGTCGAAAATATTTTACATTTATTTTTAGGATTTTTTTAAATTATTCAAATTTTTAGTGAATAGTAAAACATAAAATTTTTAAGAAAATATTGGTTTTTTAGCGATAATGTTAGGGGAGATTTCTGATATAAAATTTATTTAACCATTGGAATAAATAAATAATAATTTTATAAGACAAATAATGAATGTATATAACTCATAACATATAAACTATATTTTTTACTGGAAAGTATAGAAGAACCACTGTAATTCTTGGCACAATGCCAACGTTGTAATAAAAAGGCAAAGTTGGTTCCTTAAAAATAATAATTAAGAGATAAAAATTATTTTCAAATTTTTTATTAATTATTTTATAAAATGTATGTTTTGGTATTATAATTTTTAATTTTATTGTTATATAATATTAATCTTATCTAAATTCCTCTCTAATGCTTGCATAGTGCACGAAAAGACAAAATAACTAATTTAAAAAGGAGTATTATTATGTATGTGATGGAATATACATAATGAACGAATATATAATTTTATATTGAACATAATTATTTTATTTTTATGATAATATTTTATTTTTAATGTTTATATATGGAATAATTTACACTAATATGTTTTCAATGTCGATTAAATTTTTGAGCATGAATAAGAAAAATATACCAATAACATTTAAATAAAATTACAAGAATTATTAAATGACCCATATTTCATCTAGAACATTTTATATATAAAACATTGGACAATTAACAAGTTTTGATTCTAATTTTAGATATTTTTTACCCACATGAATTTCATTAAAGCGATTATAATATTTTATTTCCAAACGAAGTCAAATAGTCACATTATTGTTTTTAATTTGTATAATACTTTAACATGAGGGTTTTATCAAGTTTTATTATAAGTATAATAGTCTTTGGAAAGATAATAAAATTAACTTTCTCATAGATTTTGTTTTATTTTTATAACAAAAATAAATACCGTAATGGTTTTCACAACGATGAAGCGTTATTAATTTAATTAATGAATAAATAAAACTAATGATATTAAAAAAATCAAAGTAAATGTAATTTTAGGATTTTTTGATAATTCATTTTTCCATATATGAATAATAGGTGTATATGATATAATAGAAATTTTTTTCTAATTTTCTTATTATTTTGATGTGTTTTATGTCATATATAGGAATAGTTATTATTTGGAAATAAATTATTTTTCATGAATAATATATCTTTTTAAATTATTCAAAAATGAAAAAAATATTGAAAAAGTACAAAATTGATAATATACATAAAAAATGTAATACAAATAAGGTGTTAGTCATTTTGGGATTTCTTAAACACTATAATAGTTTTATTATATTTTAATAATTTAAGAAATTCATATGTTACCCCTCACGTAACTTATAAATGAAGGCTCCTTCCTCCACAAATATTCATCACCATTATCCATATTGCTTGACTATAATCTACCAAATTACCACAATATATTCCCTTACGATATTTTCGTCATTATGTTCTCACAAAAATAACACTTCTTGGAACCATAAATAAGTCATGAAAGAGATATTTTCAGGTGGAATAATTCCATATTCTTCTCTTTTACATTATTTATCACCTCTAACTATCCATACCACATATCCAATGTTTCATGAAAACTATATTATAATATTTATATTATAATGTTGTTGTGTTTATGGTAAAATACTCATAAAATCTATGATAAATTCATTTCTCATTATCTATTATTTTAAAAACGAAATCATCATCTTTGATGTGTCGATTTACAACCTTCAAGGGAGATGGATTTCTATTCATAAATCTCTCATTCAAGGATGGTAATGAAAAAAATTATAGTAAAAAACTATAATATTTGTATTACAACATTTATTAGGTTTTTATGTATGTAACTTATATAATACTAAACAATAAAGCAATATGAGTTCATTATGATCAATAACAACTTTAATATTGTAAACAATTATCACTAAATGTATTATGTAATGAATCATCATCATAGCGTATAAAAATATTGTTATATTAAATAATATCATATAACTTAAATTTGGGAGAATTTTATCCATTATTCATGAACATACATACTTATATACAAGTATACCAATCGTGAAAACAAAGGCAATGAACGCTTCTGAGAAATAAAATTGTATCTTATAACACATGAAAAAGGATATTAATGAACACAATAAAATTATAGTAAATAAAATAAATATATATATGGTTATTAATTTAATTATTTACAGATTTATTTTTATTATCAAGGATGTTATGATCACCTGTAGAATACATTCGAACATAAGGTAAGGGTTTTCTTCTCAATCCTCCATTTCCATTGAGGTTATGATTTCTTCTTCTATACACCAATATAAATCATAATTATTTTTATTCAATTCTTTTAAATTATTTTAAAACATTACAAAATCATGTTTCAATATCAATTCTTCTTTTTTTCATAAAAAATAAATTAGTTTTTTAGAGTTCCCTTTTCAATTCATCCCAATACAAAATTCCGATTGATGGGAACGTCTCAATTTCATACCAATTTGCAAGATCCAATCTTAATATTATTTAAGACACCATTATTTTTATAAAAATAACTTATTTTATCATTAAAAATATATTTTATCATTACTATATTTATAAAAACAATAATGAACAATGAAAATGATTTTTATAGAAGAACATTTCATTGCAAAGTAAAATGGGTATTTCTCTCAAGAATTCCTTGATGATTTTATTAGATTATTTTTATCTGTTTCACCACCTCTATAGATTTTTATTCTTTATTGAGAACGATATATTATAATCGTAATTTACCAAATAATATTAAAAGGTTTATGACTATTTTTAATATATATTTTCTATATTTATATCATTCACCATGACACTCATATTGGTTAGTGTTTATCATTAAAATTTGGGGAACATTATTTAAATTTCATTTGATAATATTGGTTATGTTTAGACCCACAAAAATGTTGAATGAATTTTAATCATCAAATGATGGGTAGGGAATTATATAGCCTCTCGACACATCAGTTGGTCACTTGAGAGAAAATCGAATAGGGTTTTGGCCGTAACCATACACTTGTATTTTCAGATGTCTTGGTCGAGGGATTGATAAAATGTTTCAAATATCAAAATTTATTCATTCCCTCATTATGAGAATATTATTTGATAAACCATATTATATTTTACTAGGATAATATCCCTTATTAAGGATCAATTTCTTATGATAAGTTATATTTCTTTATTTACACAGATTTCGTTCCTTCCTTATTATAGTCAAGTTTATTTTTAAAGTCATATGTTTTATGTTATTCACCATGAATAAGGTTTATGTTCTTGTTAAATTACACTCTATTAAAAACCCTTACAGAGCATCTGATCTCACTCAGTTATTATTATTTATCTTTCCATAGGATGAGAAGATGAATATTATGAATGGATTCCATGAATAATCATGGAGTTATGGATGTTTTTAATGAAATTTATATATTATTTTTTCATTTTATTTTTTAATGTAAATAATATGTATGTATCTAGTTTTCTAAAAAAACTAAACTTTTTGGTTCTTTGGGATATTACTTCCATAATTTTTATAACAATGTATTAATATAATATTCCAGCTATCACCAACTCATGTTGGGGTCTTTACAGTTGGTATTAGAGAAAGTTTAATAGAATCCTTAGAAACTAGATTTAGAAAACCCAGATTGGGGAACAAACCCATATGATAGATTTTAGTATTTGAATTGAATAAAATACCATAATTTAGGTAATGTGGTTATTATATTGATCATCCTAGAAATATAACCCAGTCTAGATACTACAAGTTGACGTGGTTCTGGGTCAGTTGTACCTAGGGGTAACAACTCCGACAAGGACTCCTGGGCCTAAATCAGGGTAACCGAGTACACGAAAATGAACCTTACTACACACCTAGTATAACACTCCCATGGTATATGATTAGGAAAAGTCAAAAAATTTCCTTATAAACACCAGTGAATTATTTAAATATAAACATCTTTTTAGGAATCCATGCTTATGATTTTGAGATTAGCTACACATTAATTTTGTTAATTTATGTTAAAAATTTCAATACTATTGGTATTATACATTATTTTTTATAAGGTTATGATCTAATATATTTTATGAAATTGTTTTGAAATGTAACCTATATGAAGGATTGAGAACCACATAAATGAACATAATTTAAATATTAAGATTAATCATTTCTTTGATATATTTAAGTCAGATATTCGAAGGGAACTAGTCACTCATACATTATCATCATACATGGATATAGTATAATGTATTAAAAATAATGAGAATGGGTTGTATAAGTAGTATGGATTAAGAAGGAAGAATGAGAATAATAGGAAAATTGGGAAAATTATAGATAATGGGAATAATAGAAATAATTATTTTCTCACATGTGATAATTGTGGAAGGAATCAACTTGGTATATAATTTAAAGGATATAAATTTTTCTATATGTGTGGATATAAAGAACACCGTTATTTGGATTAAAAGGGTATGAAAATGTTTTCTAATATAAAAAGATTCAACTACAAGGATATTGGAAACTACAAAAATCAATGTCCCAAACATCAATGGAATATACATTAAAAATGAAAATGGATCACAGCGGAAATTGTGTTACTACCAAATATGTAGAGGAATAATTATGGTTCTTTTGTTTATATTCAAAATAAATTTATTTTTTGTAATTTTTTAAATAATTTATTATTTATTATAATTATAGAATATATATGGATTGTATTGAAGTACTATTTCAATAATGATTTGAGGTCGTTTGATGAATGGTTCCAAGGAAAAGTGTCTCAGTAAGAAGTTAAACATTTGAAGAAATATATGGTTGAATGAAATATAACCATAAATAAAATCCTGATATTAAGATACTTATTTAAGAATAAATAAAATATTTAATTCGATTATGTATATTGGATAACACTTACTATCTTGGTTCTAAATAATGGTCATCTGAAAAAGTGGTAGAGTCTAAAACAATTAGAATTATGTAATATATCCAAATTTCTATTTAATTATGTTAGTAATAATGAATAATTAATTTATTAAATAAGGTTTTATGGACATTCATATTATTTTCTAGATTCAAGAGAATATAAGGAAAATGTAATCCCAATTTTGTAGGTGATTATTAAGATCTAGTGCATGTTGTTTAACATGATCATTATGGAAATTCAGTTTCATTTTTATAAATAGTTGGGACATAATATTTTGGAAAATGTATCTATTAATAATATTGTAGAATTTGATTGTTGTAAATGGTTTTATATATTATTTTAGCAGATGATATAAATTTTTACATGAAATGAAGTAGGAATATATAAAGGCACAACCAAAGGTTAATATTGTCTTTATAAAAACGTATAATATACTCATATTTCCTTACACTATTATAGGGTGATATAATTTATCACATATAGGGAAAGGATCTAGAAATACATTTTTTTATCCTAGTACATTGTTTTCCGATTTGCGTTTCCCACCAAGGTATTTCTGAGTATCATCTTTTTTATTTTAAAAAGTGAAACTTCAAATTAAGTGGATGAAATTTATTGAAGGATGAGGGAATATTAGTCCCTAAGGATTTAAAAATTAATTTAATATAAAGGTAATACATACTACATTGAGTCTCTATTAAACAACACTTCATTATTATAATTATGTTAACATGGTTTTCATAACCCACCCATTAAACATAATTTTTTCTTCTTCTGTGAATTGAATTTGGAAAACAGACATACACAGTTTCGATCAGTATGATATTTACAGTCTGATATGGTTAACATAATTTTTTGGTTAATAGTAACATGACCAATTGGAATAGTATTGTTACCCTTATGAATAGTAATACAAACCTTATGAATTGTAAACCAGAAAAATAAATAGAAAAATCACCCATGAGAGTATTAATAAAGATTATGAATTTTATAAATTAAAGTATGATATAATTATATCATAGTTTGAGTAAATAAATTTTTTATAAATTAGTTAATTATGTATTAGTATTATTATAAAACAAAATTTTTTATTTAAAATTTTACAATTAAAATAACAATTCAAAAGAAAATTTATTTTCATAAAATAAAATAATAAGTTATTATTTTTATGTATTATATTTATATAATAGTTTTATGAGACCGTAGAAATTTTTTTATAGTGTCATAATATATGTAGTATTTTTAATATTTGTATTTTTCCAGAGAACAATGTTTTAATTAAAATGTTAATTTGGCATAATTAAAAGTTATTTTTATAAAATAGATATAATTTTGGAATTATACATGTCAAATACAAGTTAGGATGATTTTTATTAATTTTTCCAAACTAGTTGATATTCAGTGAATAGTAAAATATACCATTTTTAGGAAACTATGATATTATTTTGTGACATCATCAAGACTTATTGATGATATAACTTTTTTTAAACTTATGGATTAAATAAATAACAACATTTGAAGATTTTTTTTTTAATTTTTGAAAAGATATAAATAATATTTTTCATGATATGTAAAAAACAAATATAGTCAATGTTTGTGTAGTGCATGTGCCGTGTTGACAAAGACGGTTTTGCTCCATTAAAAAATTTTTGTAAAAGCTAAAAATTATTTTCAGGGAATTTTTATTAACTTTTATGTATAATAAATGTTTTTGGATGATAATTTCTAATTTTATGATTATATAGTAATAATCTTACCCATGTTGTTGTGTAATTCTTATGCAGGGCAAGAAAAGACAAAATAAAAAATTTAAGAAGTTGTCATGTTATGTATATGATTGAATTCACATAATGAATGAATATTGAATTTTATTTTGAACCCAATTGATTTATTTTTATGATAAAAATTTATTTTTTATTTTTATATTTGAAATAATTTACATTAACGTTTATGCAATGATGGTTCATTGGTTGTGTAATAATTATTAAAATAACCAAAATGTTTCTAATTAAAATTATAAGAATTATTAAATGACCCATATGTTGGAGAAAACATTTTATATAATTGTGTATCGAACAATATCATGTTTTTATTTGAATATGATACATTTTTCACCCAAATTAAAAGCTATAAATCCTTTATAATATTTTATTTCTAATTGATGTCATGTTTTCAAATTATAGTTTTTAATTTGTATAATATTTTACTATGAGGTTTTCAAAAAGTTTTATAAGAGAAATAATAGTATTTATAATTATATAAAAATTATACTTACCTAGTTTTTTATTTTATTAGAAAAAAAATAAATTCCATAACAACTTTTACAAATATAATGCACTATTAATGAAATAAATGATTAAATCAAATTATTGATATTAAAAATAAAAAAAATGTAATTCTAGTTCTTGAAGATAATAATTGTTTTCCATAGATGAATATGATGTTTATATGATATAATAAAAAGATTTATTTTAAATTTAATCTTTTTTGATTTGATTAAAGTCATAGTAAAGAATAGTTTTTTATTTTGAGAAATATTATATTTCCTGAATAAAATATTTTCTTAAATTAATTAAAAAAATATTATTTAAAAAGAAAAAAATTATAATTTTCCTTCTAAAATTTAATCCAATTTAGTTTTCATTCATGTTTAGAATTCTAAAACCCTATAATTGATTTATTATATTTTATTAATTTTGGTAATTTCTACGATACCCCTCACTTCACAAATAAATTGTGTCCCGTTTGTTCAAAAATATTTACCAGCATGAGATTTATTACATAAATATATTCTATCAAATTCCATCCTCCTCATCCCATACCACACTATAGTTCTTATGGTCTCAAAAAAGGCCACTTCCAATCACCATATGAAGGTATTCAATGTGAAATTTTCATGAGGTATGATTCCTTCTTCTTCTTATTAAAATTACTTATCACATCTACAATATCCAAACATGTTATTCAATGATTCATTTCAAATAGATTATTATATATATATATATATTGGATTTTGGTTTTTTTATTGTAATAGAGTCATTGAATCTATAATAAAACTCCTTTCAAACACTCTTTTATTTTAAAAATAAATCATCGTTTGTAAGGTGCCGATTTAGAACCATCGTGAATGATGGATTTTAGATCATCAATATATACATCATGGATGATAATAAAACAATTTTTATAATTATAGGAGACTGTGAAATATGTATTACAACCTTAATTATGTTCTTGATGTAACATATTTATATAATACTAAGTTATAAAACAAATAAGTTCATTATGATCAATAACCACCATAATATTGTAAATGATTATCAATAAATGTATTATATAATCCATCTAATTACTATATAAAATTTGATATATATAAACAATTACTCTTCTATATGTTCATTAATATCTTAAAAATTAAATTCTAGTTATTTTTACTCATTCCACCGGAACATCCATAATCATAAACAAGTATACCAACCGTGAAAAGCAAGGAAATGATCATTTCCAAGAAATAGAATAGAATCTTAAATAATCAAAAATACCATAAATAAATTTAATAAAATTATACAAAAAAATACATATAGATAAGGTTATTAATTAGTTAATTGATGGATTTAAGTTGATTATCTTGGATTTTAAGGTCATGTGCAGAACAAAATCAGACATAAAGTAAGGGTTTTCATTCATAACCTCTATATTAACTCTAATTATGCTTTCTTCCTCAATAAACCAATGTAATTATTCAATATTTTTTTTTTAATTTTTCTAAATTATGTTTATGAATTTAAAACTGATGTTTTTTAAATCAATTCATATTTCTTTTATTATAAATATTTATTTTATTTCAGGGTTCACTATTCAATTATTACTGATATTCAAGCCAGAATAAAGTGAGCATCTCGATTTCATATCAATTTTCATGTATCATCCCTAATATTCTTTAAGACACAATTATTTTCCTAAAATCACTAATTTTTTCATAAAAAAAATTATTTTTTTCATTAATTGTTTTATGCAATCAATTATTACAGATAAAATTGATTTTTCCAAAATAAATATTCTTTGTAATATAAAAGGGAATTTCTCTCAAGAATTCCTCAATAATTTTATTAGAGTATTTTAATCAATTTAAAAAAATCTTTTGAGTTTTTTGATTTATTTGTGTCGATATATTGTTATTGTCATCCACCATATGTTATTAAATTGTTTATGGAATATTTGACTATGGATGTTCTATCCTGATATCATTCACCATTTTACTAATATTGGTTAGTGATTGTGATTACATATTAGGGAGTGTTATATACATTACATATTTTCATGTTATTTATCATTATCCCCATTCATATATGGAATGAATTAGGCATATAATGTTATGGGTAGAGCCCCCAATATTCCCTTGAAGAATAATTGCATATAGTGAGACAAACAAAATTGGTTTTGGCCAAGGCCATACCCCAGTAGTTTTAGACGTCTTGGTCGAGGACTTGACTATATGTTACAGGTGTCTAGAATTACACAATACCTCATAATGATATTACTATAAAATACACCTTGTGAAATTTTACTACTAGAATATCCATGAATATAGTTCATTCTCTTATGATCTGTTATATGTCTTTATTTACTCAACAGTCAATACTACCATATTATGCATAATATTGTTTTAAAGGAACATGTTTTAAATTATTCATAATTCCCAATGATTATGTTTATGATAAATTCCACTATATTGCATACTCTTAATGAGTATATGAGATCATTCATTTTTTTAGTTTCATTTTTCCATAGGATGAAAAGATGAATATTATGAATGAAGTGTAGAGATAATATAGGTGTTATTGATGTTTTTATTAGAATTTCTATATTTTACTTCCTTTTATGTTGTAATGTAAATCTTACGTTCATGTCTTCTTTTTCAAAGCAAATAAACTAATCTGTCGTCTGTGATAAAAGTTTCTTTTCTTTTATAAAAATATATTAATATAAAGAACAATCATTAGGTATCTAGGTTTAGTGTCATTACAATATCACCTATATAACTTCATATAAAAAATATTTTACTTGGTAAAAACAAGGGTGTAAACAAATTCTTGTTCTCTTTGAATATAATATTATGAATGAATTACTCACACCCAATTGAATTTAAGAAGAAATAAATTCTAACCAATGGTTCCTTTTATCTATTATAAACTCATATAATGAAACCAGGTCAGGTTTTAAAGTGATTTTATATTAGTAAAATTATAATTTTTAACATTAATGACCTGATTTACCCTTAACCGGGGTAATAAAAATATTAATAATGTTACTATTCATAATTTTACAAAATAAAGGGGACCTATTTACCTAATTTGGAATTTATGCTTAAAAATATGAAATTAAAATTTTATATATTCTAGTGAAATAATTTGTATAATTTAATAAAAAATTAATCACTTTGACTGAATGAGAAAACATGATTTTAAATTAAAATATTCAAAAGTTCACATAGTTTGTAAATCCAATTGCATTATGAAATAGATTATAATGAACTAGATTTTAATAGTTTATAAAAAAATTATATATTTATACATTAAAAATAATTAAAATTATAATATATTTATATAATTAAATTAGATGAAAAAGTAGTTTTGAATGAAATTGCAGTATTTTTCATTATTCATTAATATATGGTTTTTTCATAAAAATACAAAAAAAATCAACAAAAATAAAATTTTGATATTAATATTTCAAATCATATATTTATTTTTTCATTTATAATATATTAATGTGAAAAATTAAATTTAAATCAAGTGCTCCATCAAAAGGCGAAAAAAACTATTTTTAGAAAAATGGATTTTTAAAACCATAAAAATATTTTTATCAAACATGTTATTGAAAAAATTTCCTCGTTAAATTAATATATATCTAATATTAATTTATATATATGAATGATTCCCATTATATCATTACCTGGGTAGTTACAATAACATAATTTTGGAGGTATATGACCGAATTTATTTAACTAAATTATATAATTTATTGATTTTTTTATTTTGAGACCTTATATCATGGATTTAAAACTATTTACCAGTTATACCCTTACTTATTTGAGAATTTATTATATTTTTTAATAATCATAATGATCATAAAAAGATAATTTTTTAAAAAAAAATTATACTCATGATTCTTAATCTATTATCCGTTCTTCTTGATTTAATTTATATATTTGAATGAAATAAATTTTATTTTAAATGAATAAATATAATGAATTTTTTTATCAAAATGAATAATCATGGATAAAAATTAACTCATATCTAAATCTTGAATAATACTAAACGAAATAAAATTTATTTTATTATTCTAAATCAAATTGATCATATGTCACATAAATAGAAAATAAAAAATATAATGGTTCTTTTAAATTTCTATATTTAATTTAAAAAGTGATAGATTTGAAAATATATATTTTTCAATATTTAGTGAAAAAAAGGTTTATTTTAGAAATGTCTCATGATTTATCTTGGAATTAATTTTTATATTATGATTTTAAAAAAATAAATTTTCTCAAATAATTTTTTAAAATTTGGAAAATTATTTTTATTATTTTCTATAAATTTTATAAAAAAGAAAAATTAAGGGATTTTTGTGACGTATGAAATTAAATTAAAAAAATATAATAATTCTTAATTAATATATTATACTTTTTAGAGTACAATTATAAATATTAATTTTTTAAAAATAGTTATTCAAATTCATTCTATTATTATAAAAGATATGCTATAATGGTGCACAACATTAATACTAATTTATTCTAGGGTAAGCATGATTCAAAAGATATTATAGATTTATAGATCTTTTAAAATAAAAATTTCATAAATTCTTAGGTGGATAGATTTTGATTTACTGTCATAGAAGTATGATCCTATAGGGGTGATGTAATGTTTTGGTGTGTTATTCCATGAATAACATGAGTTACTTTTAAATAATGATTAGTTAGTATACATGTAGGTGATTAATGACTTTCAAGGCATCAGGAAGGCCATATTAATGATTATAGGATAATAGAATATAACACACTCGGGAATAGGAAAATATAAAAAAAAATTGGTAAAAACATTGGGCCATTTTTTAAGAAAACACTATATTATGTCTTCATATTGTTGAAATTACTAATTCTTTTTTGTTTAGAGATGCTAATATAGAATGATTTCACACTTCTAGTCAAAAAATTATTATTATAAATGAATGAGCATGTTTCAAACTTAAATTAAATTTGATAAGTCAGTGGAATTAATTGAAATCTATAGTTTCAACAATAAATTATCTGAAATGAATAACAAAATTTAAAATTTTCATTGTAATTTTTTAATGAAATTCCACGGTTATTTTTATTTACACAATCATTACACTATTTACCATCACTGAAATTCCAATAATTGGACAATGATATAATTTTGTTCAAATTTTTAAAATAAAAAGTATCTAATGTATATTTTAAATATTTAATTTTTATATTAGTTTTATGAAGAAAAAATTCTACATTTTTCATTGTTATTGTATTTTAATTTTTTTAAATTATGTTTTATTATAATACATAAATATTTGAATAATTTGGATTTAGAAAATAAAATTAACATTATTAGTAATTTTGATATTATCTTTGATAAATATGAATAATATTTGGAATTCATTAGAATATTTTTATAAATATTCACTGAAATAAAAATGTTGAAAAGTTATTTTAAATATTGAAATGATAATTTTGATTTTAATAAAAAAAACTAATATATATATATATATATATATTCATTTTTAGAAATTTTGAATGTTTTAAAAATGTATGGACTACTACCACAACATTCCCTCCCTTATCAATTTTTTGAGACTAATAATAATTTTGTAGGTTGAATAAAACCCAAAAAATATATTTTTTATATGGAAGATCCTAATGAAACACAAAGTATTTACTTATATTTTATTATCCCATTAAATAGTAGGTCCGTAATTAAAAATGAGATTCATGTGTATAAAATTTCCATTAAAACATCTTCTATATACACTATTAGAAGAAAATGGAATATTATCATAGTATTATATTAATATAAAGATATGAATTTCCAATAAAATATAATATTTGATTGGAAAATAATATTCTGTCAAAATGATTGAAAAAATAGAATTTAATTTGTTATTAATACTCTATTAATAGTTTTAAATTAATACTATTAATTTGGTAAATGATTAATAAATATGAAATGATTCTTTATCTAATATTATAACTTTTCATTTAGATAATCATGATTCAAATAATTATATATTAAAAGTGGTGTGAATTTTAATTTTATTAGTTAATTTTATATTGAAAACAACTTTTATGATTTATAAATGTGAATGATTATATAATAATAAAATATGTTAATTTTGAATTTAATATTTCATTAAACTGTATAGTTAAAAATGTAATAACCCATAAAATTTGTCATGACCCATCCCTCAGGACCTGTGCCATTACTACCTCAAGCCCGCCTTTTATAGGCCAAGGTCTAGTGACTTGCACCGAAATGAGTATTCCCTAAAAACGGGAAGGCATTGCCTTTATAACCTGTAAACTCAGACAACTAAGCACAAAGAAGGATACAAGAACAAAGTAAAACTATACAGTAAACTCGGTATGTACAAAAATTAAAAGTGGAAATAATACAATCCAATCTATAAAGTATAAGTAAACTGAAAAGTATAAGTAAAACTAAAAATATCTCTTGTAAACACCCGCCAAGGATCCTACATAAGGATAGACATCGCTCATGAATGGTTGTCTCTACAGTACGCCTCGTCTAAAGTCCATCTCTAAGCTACCTCTAGTCCAGATACCCATATTCTCTATCAGCATTTTCCATCATCGGCACAAAATACAACAAGGTGCGGTCATAGCCCGTGCAGGGGTGAGTATAGCGATACTCAGTAAAGACCTGGATACTTCGTAGTTCTCCTAGAGTTCCACAAAGAAAAAACCATAAAGAAATATCCCAACTATACTTTGTTATATTCCCATACATATACCTAATTTATCGAGCTATACTAATCTCATACATGTGGGAAGTATACCACGAAGGTAACACCACAAATGTGAAGTATCACATAGCATAACCTCAATCACAAGCACAAAGTAAAGACATCCCACACAAGGATTTATTCAAGGGTTATTAACAAGTAACATCACCAGTCACATCGTCGAACACCTAGGATACTAGAGAAATCCTCCTCTATCGAGTATAGTGGGTCTGCCACATCACACGGAGGTGTTTCCCACTAATATTGGACTGCTGAGGTACTCTTCATGTCGAGTACTGTGGGTTTATCGTGCCACATAGAGATGCTCCCCACCATGGGTATGTCATGTCAAACAGAAACGCCCCCCCCCCCTTGGCTGGGTGAGGTACTCTTCCTGTCATGTACCATGGATCTGCAATGTCACATAGTGGCGCTCGCCACTGTGGGTCTACCACGTCACAAAGAGGCGCTCCCCACTGGGCCTATCGAGTCACTCTGAGTCGTAATGCTCAACAGTCGTTAGATCGCAGCTAGTTGCAGGGTTCTTTACGTAGCGTGATTGGTAGAACCTCTCCCCAACCCATTGGTCATACCTAAACTACCTCTAATTCTAATGAATAAGTATCCCAAAGATCTGTACTTTATTAAGAGACCCAACGCAATAGACGGCGCGTCAATTAAATGCTCGGTCTGTAAGTTATTAGCGTCTTTACTATGAGGTCCCGGTTGGATTCGAGGACCAAACCAACCAGGTTGCACTCCAACCAGATCCAAAACTCAAGTTGATTATACCAAAAGGACTATCTCAATCAAAGGATTATGTTTCCTTAGATGGTTCATCAAATTGATGTTTTTTTCCGAGTTACAACCAAAAAGGAGAAACTAGGTTTGAATGGGCCCAGGTCCGGTCCGACGTGGTTACACCAACCTATCCCAACCTGGCCTAGACCAACCAGACTCAGTTCAAGTCAACCCGACCCAGCCAGGGTCCGGCTTGGATGGCCTGGTCCTTAGCAGGCCTAGCTTGGCCCGTGAAGGGTGCTGGCCACTACAGGGCGGCCTGCTGGGCGTGACCCGCTGTGTTGCGGCCAGCTTAGCTGGCGGTCCACCGAGGTGGGGTACATCGTGACCGACACCCTGGGGGAGGCTCCCTCTCAGCCTTCCCAAATGGTATGTGGATCGATCGCCTACTGGAACGCGGGTCCTGCCAGATTTCCCTCTCGGTGGGGTGCGACCGGCTATAAGTCCAGCTGGTCTCCCTACCAGCGGTGCGGTCTCACACCACTTCTCCACCGTGGCCGGTCGGATTTTGGCCACTTTCCGCCTCTTCTTTGGTCAAGTGGGCACAACCCGTTTCTCCATTGGCGGCATGGATGTGCGCCGCCACTCTGACACACGGTCGGCCAGATTCCATCCGCTAGCCAGCTCTGCCAGGGCCGATGGGCCGCAACCTATTTCTCAACCGGTGACGCAGACGTGCGTCGCCCCACCATCCTTGCGGCCGACTGGGTGTGAGACCATAAATTTTGCACGAGCCATTACAGCTTTATTCCAAGACTGAAAAATTAAACGATTTCATATTTGTAATACTTGTGTCGAGGGCTCCGCATCTATATATTGAACTCATCAAAACTTCATGTTTCAAGCATCAATAAATATTTGGCCTCCTCCTACTATGAGCCATTGTGGCTTCATTCCAAGCACAAAAAATTAAACGATCGCATATTCAGTATCCTTGTGCTGAGGGATCCACATCCATATATCGCACTCAAAAAAATATATCATTTCCAGAGTCAATAAATATTTGGAAGCCTCCATCCTCGAGCCATTGTAGCTTCATTCCATGGCCGAATAGTTAAATGATTTCATATTTGAGATCCTTGTTTTGAGGGATCCACATCCATATATCGCACTCAACAAATTGTTGTGTTTCCAGTGTCAATAAATATTTGTCTTTGAAGAACACAAAACAAATGCACTGTGAATCAAAAATGGAGAGGCATGTATTAATTACGGGATGATTCCCATGTTCGTATCTCCTTTTTTCCATCATCATCATGAATTTAGAATATTAAGGATCAACAAAATAAATTCAATCATATAAAAAATTCCTATATCAACCTGTAATAAATATTCCCAATCCGAAAGAAGAAATCATCTACATATCAATTAGTTAGAGTTGATCCACATTCTTTATTTTGATTATAAGAACAAGGGAAACAAAAATCACTCAGTTATAATCCCCTACCTTGATTCATAGAGATGGCATGAGGAAGAAGAAGAAGAAGTCGATAGAGGGGTCGTCAAATTTTTTCTCTTCCGCAAGACGCTTGCGATCTGGGCTCAAGCGTCATCCTCATTCTTCATTGGAGAATCTCCTTTGTTGTAAAATTTCTTCTCCCAAGCTCTCCCTCCATGTTCTCTCCTTTCCAACAATTCGGCCAACCTAGAGAAAAGTGAGGATCCATCATATAAATTAAACTAATTGAGTTTTCACAACAATTAAGTTTAAGTTGGCATAATTAATTTATGGGAGAAACCAAGAGTCACCTCCCACATTACAGAGGGAGTTCAAGTGTTAGGTGGCCCCCACCATTAATTTCATATTGGGATGTTTCAATCTTGGGTGGTCCCCACCACCAAATTCAAATGGGAGTTTTCATAAGGAAAAATAAAATAAAAGATATTTTATTTTATTTTTATTCTTTTAACACACCCATGAAAAGTCCAAAAACTAACATTCACCCTCGACCTACTGCGGTCGAGGTGAAGGTGTCCTTTAGAAAATCCTGACACTGTGGGTTCAACGGTGCCCTCAAATTTTTAACCCAAGAAATGATTTAAAATATAGAAAATGCCACTCAAGTGTTTACTGAACATACCAAATAATGGTTCAGAATATTATTAACAGTCACCCTCGACCATTGATGGTCAAGGTAAGGCTCTGCCTAAGTGGAACATAGCCAAATGAACCTAACAGTGCTTTCTAATTTCCAATCCGAGTTACCATTTACATGTTATGGATTTTACACTAAAATAATATTCACATAATTATTTTATTTACGGAGAAAAACTAACTTTCACAGGTGGCCCGCGCCAACCAATGTTAGTATCTTCCTAAAGAAATCATACTCTCACGAGTTCAACGGTGGTATCATATTTTTAATTAGAGTTACCATTTGTGAGTTATAGGAATTTGAAAAATAAAATAATTTATTTAATTATTTTATTTATAGTTATGCAGTTTTTTGGGTTTTCTCACAGTAGGTCTGCGCTGACTAAACTTCAATTGCGCCTAGGGTAAACCTGCCATCTTGAGAGAAACAGTGCCCTCTTATTTCTGATTTATGTAACCCTTAAATAGTTATTACACTTTTTCAGGAATACTTCTTACGATAATTAATTAATGCTTAATAAAACTTCAACAGATCATTCCTGGCACTTCGACCCTCAGAATCATGCGACGAATGATTTATCGGTCTCAATATAATTTCAAATAATTAAAAAATAGAATTTTAGGGACATTAAATTCTACCCAACTTAGGTATTTATGTATTTGAAATCTACAACATTTATTGAAGAAATAAATGGGAGTACTGAGCATAGATCTGAGCATATCACTCCCATGTGATCTCCTAGAGGTTCTTGTGTTGCCAGTGTACGCACACCAGAGGTATCGACCTCCCATGAAGGACCTACTCATGTAGATTCTCAATCTCTACTGGAACCTTTATAAACATCTCCCTATCATCTAAGACCAACCCTCCAAGGTCGATAACATTCGATGGATCACACACACATCTCCATAGTTGTGACACATGGAAAACATTATGCACTTAGTCCATCTGTGGGGAAAGAGATAGATGTTATGCCACCTTACCCACTCCGTTGAGAATCTGGAGAGGTCAGATGAACCTCAGAGATAACTTGCCTCCACGGCTAAATCTTTGTAGTCCCTCTCGAGGAGACACTCACAAGAATATGGGGTCCCCCTCCATGTACTCCAAGGGACTTCGTATCCTATCGGCATAAGACTCCTCCCAAAATTATGCAGTCTTCAATTACTAACAATTGAGACATCGTGATACAAATTATTCCATTGCTTTCAGCATCCCTGGCCACATGTACTAATGCTAGAGGTTCTGGCACATCTTCATTACACCAGGATGTACCACTAGATGGAACTAATGGAACTCCCTAAATATCTCCTCCTAATGTTCCACTATTACCATAGTACATCCTCTAGAGAAGATGTTGTGCTCCCCAACTTCATAAAATTAATCAAGTTCCATCCATGATGATATCTGGTCACGCCGAGCCTCATAGTCAATGTCCCCAATCTGCGCCTCCCTAACTCACTAATGGAGTGTGGGTGTGACTATCAATGACTAGAGGTATGCTACTACGTCTCTATCCACAAAGGATATCGGCAACGTGGCTAGCTGCTCTGTCACATCACTCAACAACTATAGACCAGGACTCCTGCTGAGTGCATCTGATACCACCTTCCCCTTCCCAGGAGTATAGACTATATCAGAGTCATAGTCTTGGAGGAACATTATCCATCACCGTTGTCTCATGATTAGGTCCTTCTAAGAGAATATATACCTAATACTATTGTGATCAGACTAGACAATAAACCATGTCACCACATATTCAGTGCAAAGACCAATACTAATAACTCCAGGTCAAGGGTAGCATAGTTCTTCTAGTCAGTCTTTATCTAATCTCCTGAAATCTCTGCTGACTCTTCTCTATATATATAAACTACTCCCCATTTTTCATCAAAACCGACAAGGGTGCCGCTAACCTGGATAATTCCTATCCAAAATTCTGATGGTACCCATCCATATGCAAAGTCCCTCACCCATCAAGGAGGTAAACCTAGAAACATATTGTGAAAGGATATCCCCCCCAATTTACAACTTATTTTTGGAACTGAAAACTCAAAAATCTTGTTTCCACAAAGGTAAATCTTGTCCAACTCAAGAGTGATTGGCTGCACCCTCTTATGCATGAGTTTATCCTGTGCTACATGGGTTTTCTTTTTCACAGATGTAAAGAAATATCATTCCATCATTGTAGGTAATCCACAAACCTGTTTTTATAATACACTCAATCTGAGTATGATTTGTGCATGTCCGGTCCATATCCAAACAAATGTCATAAGGCCCTGACAATGCCACCAAGAGGTTCCAACCGAAACTCTCACCTCAAGGGTCATATCTAACCGTCAACATAACTGTGATTATTGAGTCTCCTACCAAAGTTATCTCAAAATGTGAGGGTCAAGTCAACATATTAACAGAAAACTCTAGGTTTTGGAAATGATTCGTGGAAGGATGGATTGATTGGTACCTATGTCTATTAAAACGGCAGCTAGTAGTAGACACTGACCATTCATCAAATCATTCCTAGAGCTCTTGGGTCGCACTCCTTGATCATATGCAGCTACTCCCTTCCCATATCCTCTAGCTCCTTGAGCCTGGTGGGGACCACGAATGGGGGTGGCTTTAACATGAAAAGTGTACACCCCCTCATGTTTCTCTCCTAGCTCTGCTTCCACATCTGCATCTCTACAGACTCACCTATCCCTAACACTTCATCTTCCCAAAACATTTTTACTTGACCAATTCTCTTAGACTGACATCAGTTTCCTTCTTTCCCACTACTAACATTCACTGACTGTATCCGCTCATCCAAAGAACATTCAACCAAAAGGTTCTCTCTATCACCCTAACATAGGTAGGAATGCATAGAGTAATATTTCTATCTCTGATGTTATAAAACACACCTCACTCAAAAGTCCAAGCCCTAAATAAATGATTGTATCATATTCATTGAGTACCAGGAATAACTGATACACTTTGATGAATACCCACCTACTGACATGTAATCATGTCGAAGCTTTAGAATCTCTAGAGAACTCTCAATAACCTCCTCAAGATAGTCTTCAGCCGCATGTTAGTCAGGCTCACCTTAGAACCTAATGGGTATCTGATGATGAATCTTGTTTAACAGACAAAGCCTAAATGTGTCCTCTATCGGTACAGCCGATTGTAACAGCTGACCAATGAGATGTAATATTGTTAACACACTACCTGAAGGTATAATCTTGATAAAAGGTCCAAATACTGAGGACCCATCACTATGTGGACCATCCACAAGGTCACTCACTAAAAAAAATACAAGAATCTAAGATCACTATCTACTCTACCGATGTCTTATCAAGGCGGAAAAATCTATCCAAATCATCCAGCCCGTCTTCAGCTCCCTAGTAATCTCTCTCGCCATGAAACCTCAAAGTCCTCAGTCACTGGAACTCATTCTATGCGCTTAGTAGGTGTGAATCCATTGCTGGTGGGGCTGGTGGCAATGCTCGTCCAACTGGTAGTAGTGTTACAAGTACACGACCCAAAGGTCCTAACGTCATATGTTGGCCCTGCACTGAGGCCTTATCTCTTGGTGGGCCATCATCATGTACAGTCTCTGGAAACCTGGGTGGCTATATTTGTGGTGTCATCCTAATAAGGAAATGGTGCACCATGGACATTATGTTATACCTGGTGAGCTGACACCAAAGAAATCAAATGAACTTTTTTTAAAAACCCACACAATTAGTGTTTTTGTGCAGTAAGTCTAAAATCATAATTCAGGGCCCCTGTGTATAGATACATCGGCCTCCACAACAATAATGGACTCCCCAAACTGATAACCACACTCATAAAACTTAAAAATATTGCTTCACAGAAAATATCAGAGTCCTTGTTCTTCAGTAGAACTGAACTCCTCTAATTCAAATTTTTTATGATCCATCCCTAGAGGCCCATGCCGTGACTAACCCATGCACGTCTTCTATAGTCCAGGGGGTGGATCCTAGCACTAAAAGGCATATTCCATAAAAACTTGAAGGCATTGCCTTTAAAACATGTAAAATCACCCAACGAAGCACAAAGGAGTATACAATCTCAATGTAAAACTATATATTAAATAAGGTGTGTACAGAAATTAAAAGGGTAAAGAATAAAAGCCCAACTGTAAAGTACAAGTAAACTGAAAAGTACAAGTAAAACTTAAAACAACACCTATGAACACCCACCAAGGATCCTACCTAAAGGGTAGGTATAGCTCTCGAACGGTCGTCTATACGGTATGCCTCATCTAAATTCCACCTCCGAGCTACCTCTAGTCCTAATAACCTCATCCCCAGTTAGTGTTTTCCATCAACTGCACCAAACACAAAAGGTGCGGGAATATCCCATGTTGGGGTGAGTAAAACGATACTCTGTAGGGACCTCGATACCCTGTAGGTATCCTGGAGTTCCACAATGCAAAGGCCACAAAGAAAGATCCCAATTCTACTTAGGTATATGCCCAAACGTATACCTAAGTTATCAAGATATACTCATCCCATACATGTGGGAATTATAAAAAGAAGGTAACACCACAAAGGTGAAGTATCACATAACATAACCTCAATCACAAGAACAATGTTAAGACATCACACACCATGATTTAATCTAGGGGTAGTAACAAGTAACATCAACAGTCACATCTTCGAGCACCAAGACTATTGGAGAACGCCTCCTCTATTGAGTACAGTGGGCCTACCACATCACATAGAGGCACTGCCCACTAATCATGGACTATTGAGGTACTCCTCCTATAGATTACAGTGGGTTTGCAACGTCACATAGGGACGCTCACCACCATGGGTCTGCCGTGTCACACAGAGTTTCTCCCTCGCATGGCCTAATATGGTACTCCTATTGATTACTATGTGTCTTCAATGTCACACAGAGGAACTCTCCACCGTGGGTCTGTCGCATCACATAGAGGCACTCTCCATTGGGAATGTTAGGTCACTCCGAGTTGTAATGGTCCGCAGTCATCAGATCTCAGCCAATCATAGGGTTCCGCATGTAGCACGCTTGGGAGAACTGCTCCCCAATCCATCATTCATACCTAAACTACCCCAAAGTCCCATGAATAAGTGTCCCAATGATCTATCACGTCTCTTGTGACCCAATGCAATAGATGACACGTCAATTGGATGCCCGATCTATTTGTTATTATAATTTTTTCTCCTAGGATCATGTTTGATTCGATGTCCAATCCAACCAGGACATACTCCAACCATATCCAAAATACAAAGTGGTGTATACGAAAAGGACAATATTGGTCCAAGGATTACAATGCCTCATATGGTTCATCAAACGAACATACGGTTCACATTTTATCGACAAACAATGAATAACCGAGTTCAGATAGGACCAGGCCATATAATACCCGGACTGGAACGACCCGACCCGGTTCAGGTCAAGTCGATCTGGTCCGGGTCTGGCTCAGAAGGAGTAGGACTTGGTGGGTTCGGCCCACTAGGCCGCGGTCCAGCCCGAACCGTGAAGGGGGTGGCCCGGCCCGACCCGCGAAAGGTGCAACCCACGAAGGGTGTGGCCTGCTTCAGTTTAGCCCACTGGGGTGCGGCCTTTTGGGTGTGACACACTACAGTGCTGCTAGATCGGCTCGTGGTCCGCTGAGGTGGGGTCTGCCGTAATCGACACCCAATTGGAGGAACCCTTTGATTTTCCAGAACGATCTATTTACCGTTCATCTGTTAGAATGCAGGACCCACATGGGGTCCCGCTCAGTGTGGCGCGGCCAGCCGGAAGGGCCGCCGGTCTTCCTCTCGTTGGCGCGGAACCGCACTGCTGCTCCCCCACGGTCGGCTGACTGTCGTCTGCTTTCGGCCTCTGTTGTGGCCCAACCGTTGCGGCCTCTTACTCCATCGGTAGTGCGGACGCACACAGTCCCACCGCCATGTGGCCGGCCGGATGTCAGTCACTCCCTTACTCTGCAGCGGCCGATAATCCATAGCCTCTTGCTCAACCAGCGGCGCAGATGCATGCATCCTCACCATCCTCGCAGCTAACCATGTGTCATCCACCAACTTCATCCGTGACCCATTCCAGCTTTTTTCGAAGTCCAAAAAATTAAACGATATCAGATTCGTGATCCTTGTGTCACGGGATCCATGTCCATATATCGCGCTTAGAAAAACTCTGTGTTTCCAACATCAATAAATGTTTAGAAGCCTCCTTCCACGAGCTATTGGATCTTTGTTCCAAGCCCAAAAAATTAAAATCTCCCATATTCGTGATCATTGTGTTGAGATCTCCGTGTCCATATATCAACCTCAACATGTTATTGTGTTTCCAGCATCTATAATTATTTTTCCGCCTCCTTCCGCAATCCATTGTAGCTTCGTTCCAAGCCCTAAAAAATAAACAATCGCACATTCACGATCCATGTGTCAAGCACTCCAAGTCCATATATCATGATCAATAAATTATTGTATTTCCACCGTCAATAACAATTTGTCTTTGAAGAACGTGCGTTGAATCAAAAAGGGAGAGGCATGGTTTAAGTGTGGGATGATGGCCTCGTTTGTTTGAACATCATCATCGTTAATTTAACATATGAAGGATCAATAAATAAATTCAATCATATTAAAAAACCCTACATCCACCTGCAATAAATAGTCCCAATCCTCCAGAAGAAAACATTTGTGGATAAATTAGTTTGAGTTGATACTTGTTCTTCATTTAATAGTCAATAACTTTATAAAGAATAATCACACAGTTTTAAACCCCTACCATATTTCATGGAGACGACATGAGGAAGAAGGGGAAGTCGATGGAGGGGACTTCAGCGTTCATCACTTCCGGAAGACGCTTCTGATTTGGTCTCAAACGTTATCCTCATTGTTCATTGGAGAATCTCTTTTGTCGGATAATGTGTTCTCTAATTCTCTCACTCCAAGTGATCTACTTTACAACAATTCCTCCAATCCATTAAAATGTGATGAGCCAACATATAAATTCAACTAATTATATTTGCACAATAATTATGTTTAAGTTGGTATAATTAATTCAGGGGAAAAACCAAGAGTCACCTCCAACATTAATGAGAGAGTTCAAGTGTCGGTTAGTCCCCACCATTAATTTCATAATAGGAGGTTTCAATCTCAGCTAGTCCCCGCCACCAAATTCAAATGGGGGGTTTCTAAAAGGAAAAATAAAATAAAAGATGTTTTATTGAATTTTTATTCTATTATCACACCCACGAAAAGTCTAAGAACTAAAATTCACCCTCGACCTATAGATATTGAGATGAATAACTCTTAAATCGAATCCCGGCACTACGGGTTCAATGGTGAACATAGAATTTTAATCATAGAAAATATTCAAAAGATATAGAATTCCACACAAGTTTTTAATGAACGTACCAGAAAAAAAGTTCAGAAAATTATTAACAGTCACCCTCGACCTGTGCCGATCGTGGTTAGGCTCTACCTAAGTGAAATACTCCCACAAAAACCCAACGGTACTCTCAGATTTCCAATCTGAGTTACCGTGTAAAAGTTATGTATTTTATAATAAAATAATTATCACATACTTATTTTATTTAAGGCCAAAAACTAAGATTTACCGATGGCCTATGCTGGACAATGTTAGTCTATACCTAAAGAAATCATACCCTCATGAGTTTAGCGGTGGTCTCAGATTTTTAATCCACATTACCAGTTATGAGTTATAAGCATTTGCAAAAAAAAATAAGTTATTTAATAGTTTTGTTTAAAATTATTCCATTTTTTGGGTTTTCTCACAAGGGTCATGCGCCGACTAAACTTAAGTCGTGCCTAGGGTAAACCTGCCATCTTGAGTGCAACGGTGCACTCATATTTCTGATCCGAGTAACTTTTTATGATTTATTCCACTTTTTTTTTGAAAAAATTCTTACATGCACTAATTATAGCTTAACAAGACATTGACGGATCATTCTGGGCACTCCATGCCTCAGAATCGCACGCCGTCAGATTTCATAGTCTCAAAATAATTCATATAATTAAAATAAAAAAAATTATGTAATTTCAGAGACATTACATCATTGAAGTTATAATTTATTTAAAATTGAAAACATTAGTTATGTCATATATTAATTTTTTTTAAGGAAGGTTATAGAATAAATATGTGTGTGTGTATATGAAAATTATATGCAAATTATTGTACACAATCAATATAGTTTATTTTTGTAGGGTAACAATTATCACCCCCTTGAATCATCATTCCAATTCAAATAATCAGTTCACTTTCTAAATTTATATCCTTGATCATGACACAAGATGAATAAAACTGAGGGAATATAGATATTTTATGGGGATAAAATATACCTCAAATGGTTCATCGCATCAATACAACAAAATATGAATATTTCAATAGTTGTTAACAATATAATACATTAATAATAATATCAATAATCAATGAAAAAGAGACCAATTTTCACCAAAAACTCATCAAAATACCCATCATGTATGAATGGATTGTATCGTGTACCAAAAAGTATAATATAAAACTAATACAATTTGTAAACCATGTTGTACTCAACCACATCCAATTATTTTAAAAAAAATGAATATAACTCCGATATTTCTACACACAGGCTCCCTACTACAAATGATTTTCTTCATCTCCTTAATCATTATGAATATTATCTATAGTATCCTAATTAGTGTGTATACGAAGAGTGTGAATTTTATACTTATTAGAAACCACAACATCAGATTTCCAACAATTTGATAAGTATAATAATATAAAAATATATTAACATTTTAAATGAATAAAAAAGTAATTTTCAACATGTGAATAATTTGGTCGGTGATAACCAAGACCCAAAAATAAGTTATTATTTTATTGAACATATTCATTGACCATAATACTTGGATTTATAACACATATATCATTAAAATAATATATAAACATCACATGGAACAATAGTGCACCTCGATCCCAACTAAAAAGGAAAACCAATCAGATGGATTGAAATTAATTTCAAAATGTGGACATAACCTAAGGGATATACAGTTTTCCCATTTTATAGACCCTTATATCAACATAAGTGTCAATGAATATCATCTTAACCATTACAAAAATTACATATATAATACATCAGGATAGCCCCATGTTATTAAATATAGTTAAATTATTATTTTTATAGAATATGTTAGTCAATATATATATTATGATCTGATTCAAATGAAAACGATATTATATATTATAAAAATAGAGAAAAATCACTACTTTTTTTCCAAAATGTAACTTTCAGGTCTATTCATCAATAGACACTCATACAACCATTTTCATCCAACCAATGTTCTATTAATATACAATTTCATTGATGCAAATTCATAAAAAAATTCCTAATTTGTTTCACTAAAAAAATTAATATAATAAAATATAAATAAGTACACATTTCCATTTTTCAACATCAATATTATCCACTTGTGAAAAAATATAATTATATATTTACCCCTTATAACCTTTTAGATACATAAAAAAATGAAACGAGCCAAAATAAAAACATTCAATGTTCATTTGTCATATTTATCCCATTTTATCAATTATAAATATTTAAGTAAACATTAATTATTATTTTAAAAATTATGTAAAAGAAATATAATTTCATTTAAAACACAATAATATTATTCAATAGCACATAAATGTAGAACATTAGATCATGTTGAAGAAAATATCCAAAGTTGTATAATAATTTTCTTTAATATCGAACCTTCCCCTACAACTTAACAATCATTAATGAATCTAAATAAAAATTACATTAAAAAATTATTAGTGTATCCATTAATTAAATTAATTCAACACTTTAATCATTTAATTCATTATATGATACTATTAAATACAAAAAAAATCATCAAATAATTCAGTGAAAATTATAATCGCTCTTTAGAATAAGTATTTCAACAAGAAACTCTTAACAAAATTATTAGGTATTTAAAAATTAATATTTCATTCGTAATCACAAGATAAAAAATAAAATAAGGAAATATATGAAATTCCATAAAATATATCATAAATTCATACAATAATTTTATATATAAACACTAAGAACCCATATAAACAAAAATATGATTATATATAACAAAAAAAGTGGAGATCACTACTAGGTAAAAAAATACCCATTTCATTGAAAAAAATAACAATCATTTCAATGTTCTTATTAAGATTGATATAATTATATCACATTATTGAAATACATGTTGGGAAAAATGATAATTAAATTATTGATGTTTGACCGTAAATGGTATAGGTAAGGGGAACCATTCACTAAAAGAAATGTCCCAAATAATCCAAAATGATATGAAAACATAAGTTAAATCTAAAATCCCATGACAAAATCATTTCATATTTGAACATTGTAAAAAACACTAAAGGTCACCACTACATATTCAGTCTATTTAAATTGGATAATTATTTCCATCAAACATTCATTAATAGCTTTTACACCCTCTAGCATAAACAGTATCATACAAAATTTTATCTGTTTACTCTTACTACTAAATAGAAAAATCGTTTAAACCATTCGACCACTCACTTTTTTTCTGCCACCACAACACCATGAAAACTAATAAAAATATTTTTTTTCAAAAATAAAGATAAAATTCATTACATAAAACAATGATTGAATGTATTATAATCTCTACTCCATAATGATTCAACTCCCCATAAATCATCTCTAAGTTGTATAAATGAATATATTTAACTCTTTGGTCCTGGTATTAGCTAATTGATCCTCAGTAACATGAAATCTATGTTCATGATCCCATAAAATGCACACTCTTTCAAATTATTGATCAGATATTAACATCTCAATATAATCAAGAATCTAAAACATTTTCAACGATAATAAAAATCAATGTCCAGCTCCAAATCATCACAGAAGACCATTGGATATATCAAGATTTTAATTCCTTAATAATCATATATATGAGACCATATTCACATTACCAAAAATCAAATAAAGAACTAACTGGGAAGAATCTCCATGTTCCTATCAATTATATCAAATGATGTAATATATAGAGGATTAAAATACCACTAATAAAAAATTCATCAATATCCAAATGTGATGAATATCGAGGAACATCAAAATCCTTGTCCCTAATCTCAAGAAGATAATTCATATGATAATTAAAATTTATATGAGTATTCTATATTTTATATAACATTTTAATGATCAATTAAACCCAATCATATTCCTATTTTTTTATCTAAAAAAATTGATTCATATCCAACATCCATATCAAATAAATAATAATTTAATGATCTTTAATAAAAAAAATAAAATTATTACATATGTATAGATTAATTGGACATTTTGATACGAACACACTATACCATTCCAACAGTATAATCAATAAACAAATAAAATATATAGTATACATACATAGTTAATTCCCATGAAACTTATTATATAATACTATTATTGGATAACTATTCATAGATGATTATTTTTAATCCAATTCATATGAGAGTCGAAAAACATCGTCAATTCATTATATAGTGGAAACACAAATCTCATATCATGGAAATACACGGCATATTATGATATCTGATGAAGCCCCAAATTTTATAGACATAAATATTCTAATTCTCCCTAAATTTATTTTATTCCGTGATCGATATAAAATTAAAAACCATATCTAATAAATAAATAATTATAAAAATTAAATCAATTCAATTTAATGAAATTTAAAATAGAATAAAAACTCATTATGAAATTATCACATTAGTTTTCATAAATAAACAAAGGGTTTTATTTTATATATGGAATTTGTTTATATGAATTCACCAAAAAGCAGGTGAATCATAGAGAAATAATACCAGTAATATCATGTATTATACCATTCATCCAAAAGTGAAAATGAACACCATGGTCCATTTTCTCATCCCAGATTGAAAAACCTATCAATATATATAGAAATATATTATCTACCCTTTCCAAAGATCCATTAAGTCTAGGATCCAACAATTGAACCAAATAAATGAATCACAAAATAATTCAAACCATGTAATATTTTACTAATCACACTACTTTTATTTGTAGACCATAAACTCAAAATCATATATTTAGCTTTCTTTTACGCAATTTTCCAGTAATATAGATGGAAAATAATCTTTCTCATTAGCCATATCGAGATACATTTATGATAATATATTAAAATGTGACAACTCCTCATTTCATTCCTAAATAATGTCCACATTGTTCTTTATTTTAAAAGAAACCATAACAGAAATACATTTAACTTGAGTATTTATATTGTCCTAATAAAAATATTTAATATAATATAACAATATTTATTGATATAGAATAAATATCTCAATGAAAAAATATTTTAATGCATTTTTAATAGTGAGCACTATAAGCCATTCACCAAACAAATAATTCAACCATCGTTTCAAGGGAAAAATTATTACAATGAACCCATTATAATATGTGGTGTAATTATTTTAATTGAAAATCCACAAGGAATGAAAAATAATTTAAATATACAATTAAATGAACATGAAACTAAGTCTCTATGTATATAAGCTTTGTTATTATAAATTTTTATAGAATATAGTTATAACCTAACAATTAAACTTAATTTTTATTCTTATGTGAATTGAATTTTGACAAAACATACATACATGGTTATGATTAGTAAGATATTTAGTGTCTGAAAGGATGAACCTAATTTTTGGTGAATAATAATTCGACCATTCTGAATATTAATGTTACCCATATGAATAGTAGAGTAACCTTTATGAATAGTAAATTTGCCAAATGAATAATAACCTCACCCATGAATGTATAAAAAAACATAGGCACCTTATATGTAAAGACCGATAATTTCTGTGAAACTTTTCTTCATAAATACATTGGAATTTTACGAGTCTGCAGTTTCCAACGGTGGTTGATTCCAAGGCCTGGTATGCCCAGAATCAATTTCTAATATTTTTTTCGGGTAAGTTAAGTAAACGTACGAGTGGGATTTTATATCTTTTGAACCGGTACATGGAATAGAAATCTGAGGGCACCAATGAACTCGTAGCATCATTTATTGCTTAGTGAGACATTCACCGCATTTTCCTTCTAACTAGAATGGGAGTTATTTATTGTGGTTTTTAATTAAATTGAATGAAAATAAAGTGTTAACCTTATTTTTTATTTTAGGTGGTTAAAACATCCAAGTGGAGGTTAGAGGAGGGGACAACCGACAAATAACATCCCTTGAGAGGATATTATTTTGTGGGGCCCACTCGATGATTAAACATTTCATAAAATCAAAGCGGTGGGCCCCACATGGGATTTAACCCCCCCTTTAACCACTTGGAACCACCAATTATATTGGTATCCTCTTCATCTTCCTCTCATTAATGTTCCCACTAATTTACATAATTAATTGGATCATTTTGAATTCTTTTTAATTCATGCCAACAATAAAATAATAGACAAAGATATTATTTCATTTTGGATGGAAACTCTCTTTTCGTGGAGCCTTGGAGAAACTTGGATGAATTTAGAGGACATCATCCTCTCCACGAAGAATTCCCCTCACCACCAATGAATGACGAACACCATATTTTTCCTTCATCAACCATGGGAAGAAAGGAAAGCACCCCTGCCCACGAAGTACGTTGACGATGTCATCTCGACTCGCCTTCTCTGAGCTCTTTATCCACTGACATTGATGGAACGATGTCCGCCTTCAGCGACTCAGTCATCGATCACCGAAATCTAGGTAGGGGGATTTGAGTTATTTTATATATGAGTATAAACCTCGGTTCATTGTCGTTCAAATTTCTAGATTATGTTATGCGAAATGTTATCATCGTGATGAGGAGGGAACAGACAACCCGAACATGGCTCGACCCCCCCCCCCTTTGGTTGTTCTTTTTGTTGATGATGGAGGCAGACCGTTAAAGAAGCTGGTGGTGCAAGGCCACTGGGTTGGAAAAAGGGAATAACATCGTTGGGCCACACATGAAACCAATACATGACAAGGTGGGCCGCGACAGTGCCTGAGGGGCATGGTTCCTTCACACGGTGCCGGAGAGGAACCACGGCAAGGAGGGATGCATCAGAAGGAAAAAGGATTGGTGTCATCACGCTGCGTGGAGGGGCTAAAGGCAGTGTCCAGGTAAGGCCGTGGCAGTGGTGGCTAGGCACCATCATGCTACACGGAGGGAAGAAGAACCGCGGCACCGCCGTGCCACGGTGGAGGTGCAATGGCGGCCGATCAGAATGGTTGTCGTGGATCCGGTGCGGGACCCCGTCGGGTCCCGCTTGTGTTGGACCAGTGCCACCTAGCACCGGTTAGAGCACCACCCAAATGGAAGATCCATTCAAGAGCCAGGGGAACGCGCTACACCATGGCCATGGCTTAGGCAGACCTCGCCGGGCCGCAGGGTCATCAGGTCGACCGGGCCACCGGGCCAACCAGGCCGCCTTCGGTCCGGGCCGCCCCCTTGGGCCGTGCCACCTTTGGGCCGGACCTCCCACTCAAGAAGGGCCACTATCTCAGACCTGGTCGGACCTGCGGATTGGGTCTGGTGGTTCGGTCCGACTAGGTCAGACCAAACCCGGTCATGTTGGCTAGTTTAAACCTTTTCGCCCAAATCTTGGGCTACGAGTGTCCGTTTAATGAACCGCCTGCAGCGATGGAATCCATAGAGTGAGAAAATTCTTTTGGAATAACCCAGTTGAGGTTTGGACATAGATTTAGTATGGTCAGGTTGGTTTGAACCAATAAACCAACCGGGCCCCTGAAACGGAAATGCCAATAACTCACAGAACGGGCGTCCGAATAACACACCGTCTATCGTGTTGAAACCCTTACAGCATGGCAGACCTTTGGGTTACTCCTTTGTGGAGTTAAGTTGTGGTAGAGGTAAGACTGATATCTCAAGGGAAAATTCTACGAAACTCGAGCGCACTGGGTGCGACGAATCCAGTGGCCGATAGAGAGGCGGAGGTAGGAGATAGATCATACGGAGGCCAGTGCTCAGGGATCCTGTGTGGTTCAACACATACCGATCATGTGTGGGTTAGATCCTATGTGGGTCAGCGCTCAACGATCCCATGTGGGTCAGTGTATACTGATCCTATGTGGGTCAGATCCTATGTGGGGCATTGCGGGGGATTGTATCTATCGATTCTGTGTTGGTCAGACTCTGTATGGTCAAAATAAGTGCCTCTTGATAGAATAAGATGATATAGCTTCGTGACTAATCATATGTACATCAATACTTCACTAAAATCCTGGTTTGAGCAGAGTCAATGAGTTTCGTGTTTTCATCGTGATTGAAATGGGTTACGAAATAACATAGGTATATGTATGGGCATATACCTAAGTAAGGATTATCCACTGACTCCGTACTTTTTGGTTATCCTTGTTGGATTTTGTGAGAACTCGAGGGTCTCGGGGTCCCTACTGAGTATCATTATACTCACCCCTTCACGGGCTATGCCTACAAATCGTTTTGTTGGTTTAAGATGACAGACATCGCGGATCGGGATAGAGAGTAGCACAACTGGACTATACCCAGAGGTGGACCACTCGACGAGAAGTACACGATGTGGGAAGATGGACATCAGGTGCTAAGGAGGCCATCTATCCGCTAACTTCATGTGGGAATTCTAGAGGATGAACCAATAGCTACATTACTTCTTTTCATTAGTAGTAATAGCTTTTCAGTTGTATTGTACTTTACTGTTGGGCTTGTATTTCCGACCCCTTTACTTCTGCACCCTCTCTTTTGTATACAGTTTTACTTTGCATTTAACTTCCAGTTGCATACACTGTTGTGTTTTTTTATTGTTGTAAAGGAAATGCCTTCCCAGTTTAGGGATTTACACCTTTCGTTCTAGTCGCCAGCCCCTGGTCTATGGAAGGCGGGCATGGGGTAGACACGATACGGGACCCGGGGGATTGGTCGTGACAAATTGGTATCAGAGGAGTCGGTTATACCGTAGTACTTAGGACTCTAATATTCATTTACTTTTAATCAATAATGTTAAGGGTACTTAGAGTGGTTTCCAGTTCGGGGAGCCCAGTGTTGGTGCGGCGGCATACGTATCCATACACCAGGGCCCGGACTACTGATTTCTGACTTAGTGCATGAAAACACTGATTGCGTGTGTGTTTTATAAAAGTTCTTTTTATAGTCGTCTCAACCAGGTCAAATCACTAGGAATAGTAGTTTGACCATGTCATATCTATTTCTTTCAGGATGCCTCCCCACAGAGCCCTGAGAGTTGTATGCTCTGAAATCCCACCGAGTGACGAGGCCTCGGTGCATGCCCCTTTACCAGTGGAGGCACCAGCTGTACCACTTCCCGTTGGGCCATCGAGTCCACCAGCCCTAGCAGCAAATGATGAAAGTCGCTTAAGATAATTGCATGAGTTCCAATGCCAGAAGCCACCCTGATTCTAGGGAGAGACTATCCCACATGCAGTTGAGGATCGGATGGAGGCTGTGGTGAGAGTTTTCCAGCTAGTAGGGACACCATCAGACCTCATGGTGATTCATGCTGCCAGTCTCTATCAGGATGTACCATGAAGATGGAGGAGCTCGATGCTTTAGGTCCATGGTTAGGCAACATTACTCTGTATTGACTTTGAGAGCCTGTTCTGGGTGGAGTTTGTACCATCCACCCTTCGTGCAGTGCGGAGACAGGATCTACTGCATCTATAGTAGGGTAGGATGACAGTGGCACGGTACTCGGTGAAGTTCATTGACGTCTCGCGCTACTCCACTGATATGGTGTAGGACCTATTCTTGAGGGATCATATATTCATGTCGGGGATTAGGAAAGAGATCAGAGCCTCGATGATCTCCCTCAACATCCCAAAATAGGTGGGGGTGTTAGAGAGTGCCCTACAAGTGGAGAGTTTACATGTTGAGCAGTCACCAACAACGAGACCAACTACTAGTCGACATGCAGTGGAGTCTTCTACAGCTTGCAGTTGACAGATGACGCAGAGTTCCAAGAGGACCAGACCCATAGGTGGTTGACCGCATGGCTTAGGATCGGTTGTGTGAGGCGCACAGAGCAGATACTCATCTGCCAGGAGCAGACAATGCTACTCTTGCAGCGGGCAGGGTCACATGTCACGTGACTGTCCGACCCGCCGTACATACTATTAGAAGTTTGTTGAGGGACCTCCCAGGGAGAGGTAGAGGTTCGATCGAGGTGATCCTTAGGGCGCAGGTGGACGTGGCAGAGGAGCTGGTTGAGCAGCTGGTGGAGGATGACGTTTCGAGGTGTTGCCACCACCACCACCAGGAGCTCCACCCCGACCGTAGGGAGAGGGTGGACTAGAGAGAGCTCAGCTTCCGGAAGCTGAGGCATATGACCATGATGCTACAGAGATGATTATAGGTACTATCTGTGTCTATACCACCTTAGCTGCAGTTCTTATAGACACAGGTTCTAGTCACTCATTCATAGCAACTAACCTCGTTCATAGTTTGGAGATTCTGATGGAGTCGTTGGATCAATCCTTATGGCTATAGAATCTTACGGGAGAAGACTCAGCGATTATGCACTGGTTTCGATAGTGTGAGATTACTCTAGAAGGCAAGAGCTTCAGGTGGGATCTCCTCATAGTGGCGTGAAGACCTTACGATGTCATCTTAGGTATGGACTGGTTATCTACAATCTATGCTCAGATTGACTATATTAGGCATAAAGTGCAGTGTGTCCGCACAGATGGGACCAGGTTTACCTTCACCAGTGAGAGGGGAAATTTTGTAGTGCAGGACGGACATACTCTAAAAAGGGTGAAGCTAGTCACTTACAAGCTGGCTTGCCTTAACCTCGGAGTAGTTGATGTGGAGAGTCTGATTTACCTTGTAGTGGTGGACCAGTGCGCAGATGTTTTCCCTAACGATGTTCCAGGACTACCTACTCGCAGAGAGGTGGACTTATACATTGATCTATACCCTAAGACGAAACCGATATCTACTCCAGCATATCGGATGGCTCCGGATGAGCTTTGTGAGATGTAGGTACAGCTAGAGGGCTTGTAGGGGAAGGTATTCATCCAGGCCAGTGTTTCTCCCTAGGTAGCCCCAATTCTGTTCTCCAAGAAGGAAAATGGGAGTTTGAAGATCTGTGTTGACTACCGTCTCTTGAATTAGGTGATCATGATGAACAAGTACCCACATTCAAGGATTGATGAACTCTTTTATCAGCTCAAGGGAGCACGATGGTTCTCAAAGATAGTCCACAGATCAGGCTATCACCAAGTTAGAGTTCGAGACAAAGATGTGGTGAGGAAAACCTTCAGATGTCGGTATAGCCACTATGTGTTCTTCGTTATTCCCTTCGGCATATCCAATGCTCCAGCAGTGTCCATGTGTCTCAAGAATAGGATCTTCCGGCCTTACCTCGATCGTTTTTTCGTAGTCTTAATCGACAACAAATTGATCTACTCAACTACTAAGGAGGAGAATGCCTTCCATTTATAGGTAGTACTGGACACACTCCGAGAGCACCAGTTTTATGTTAAGCTCTCAAAGTGCCAGTTTTGGATGTGAGAGGTTCAATTCTTAGGGAATGTCATATCAGAAGCTGGAGTTGTAGTAGACCCAGTGAAGATTATCGCGATACTTGCATGGGAGCCATCCAGGAGTGTTACAGAGGTACGGAGCTTCCTGGGCTTGGATGGATACTATCAGAGATTCATTCTAGAGTTCTCAAGAGTTACAACACCACTTTCAGCCTTGACAAAGAAGGGGAAACCCTTGGAGTGGTTGGAGAGATTCCAGTAGAGCTTTCAAGAGCTGAGGCATAGGATGATTAGTGCCCCCATATTTATGCTTCCAGTGGAGGGTGTAGGGTATGTAGTTTATTGTCATGCACCAGGAACCGGACATGGGTGTGTCATGATACATGAGTAATTTGTGATCGTGTATGGTTCTTGGCAGCCGATACAGAATGAGCAGAACTACGCTACCCATAACCTGGATTTAGCAGTAGTTGGCATTGCCTTGAAGATGTGGAGGCAATATCTGATGGACGAACGCATCACCATGTACTCTTATCACATGAGTATTAGGTATACTTTCTCTCAGAACGACATGAACCATATACAATGGTGATGGATTGAGTTCATCCTGGACAATGACTTTGAGATAGTCTATACTCTTGGGAAGGGTAACATTGTTGCGGATGTGCTCAGTAGGAGGACTGGTATACAATTTCTAGAAGAGGCGATAGAGCATCTAGATACCTTACATATATCATTTTTGGATGGGGATGGAGTAGCCTATCTATAGTCTCTTATAGTCACTACCCCACTTCTTTAGAGAGTCAGGGAGGCGCAACGTGGTGACGTTGACTGCGAGACACGACGTGCTCAGATATCCACAGGGCAGGTACCTAATGGATTTTCTGAAGGTGGGGATCACGAAATCCTCTTCAGAGGAAGTACCATGGTACCAGTTTCACTTCATAAGGAAGTGTTGATGGAGTTCCACAATTCCCCTCTAGCGGTACATCCATGAGTGGAGAAGATGTACAAGGACCATCGGCAACAGAACTGGTGTCCAGGTATGAAGAAGGCGGTAGTAGAGTTTGTCTCACGATGCCTCACTTGTCTACAAGTGAAGGTGGAGCACCAGGCACCAGCAAGCTCAGTACATCCCTTAGAGGTCCCAGAGTGGAAATGGGATGGGATATCCATGGACTTCGTGATGGGTCTTCCAAATACATTCAGAAGTCACGATTCGATTTGGGTGATTGCTGACCGAGTCACCATGTCGGCCCACTTCATACCGACCAGAGTGTAGGGCTCAGTAGAGAGCTTGGGGTGGCTCTATGTGCAGGAGATTGTGTGTAGTCATGGAGTACCTTATTCTATAGTCTCTGACCAAGACACACGATTTACATCCCGGCTATGGAAGGGGTTGCAAGATCCTTTCGAGACACATCTTTTCTTGAGAACCGCCTTCCATCCTCAGACAAATGGCCGAACTGAGCGGACCATCCAGACCCTTGAGGACATGCTCCATGCTTGTGTCCTCGACTTCGATCGCAGTTGGGAGGACCACTTACCTTTGGTGGAGTTCACTTACAACAACAGCTATCAATACACAATCAATATGGATCTTTTTGAGGCCTTTATGATCGACCTTGCAGATCGCCACTATGCTGGCTAGACCCAGGGGAGTCAGCACTAGTGGGAGTAGAGATGGTACGCTCTACCATAGAGAAGGTGCAGATCATTCAGGAGTGGATGAAGACTACACATAGTAGGCAGAAGTCGTGTTATGATAGTTGACGAAGACCTCTAGAGTTCGAGGATGGAGACCACGTCTTCCTATGGGTCTCACTTCGATGAGTTCTACGGAGATTTTTCCGAGGTGGAAATTTATCTCTAAGGTTCATCGGACATTCCCAGGTCTTCAACAGAGTAGGCGAGGTGGCTTACTACTTATCTCTTCCACCTCAGTTTCACTGGGTGCCCAACGTCTTCCAAATATCTCAGCTAAGGAGATACATGAATGACCTGTCCCACATCATTGACCAAGGGCAGCTGGACATCGATGGCGGGGAAAATTTCACGGAGGTTTCAGTGGAGATTGAAGATTGATAGGAGCAGGTCCTATTTAGACAGTGATACATCTGATTCATGTTCATTGGAAGCATGAGAACCTCTAGGAGAGCACATCAGAGTGGGAGGCTCAGATGCTTGCTCAAAACCCTCGTTTTTTTTCTTAGTTCGAGTTGTAGATTACGGGGAGGTAAATCCCTGAGTTGGGGAGAATATAAAGACCCAGAATTACCATTGAAATTTTTTTCTTAAATACATGATGATTTTATGAGTCTTCAGTTTGTGAAGGTGGTTGATTCAGAGGCCCGGTGTTCTCAGAATCAATTAATGATGTTTTGTTCAGGTACATTCAGTAAACGTAGAAGCGGGATTTTTTATATTTTGAACTGGTTCTCAAAACAAAAATCTAAGGGTACCGTTGAACTCACTACATTAGTGATTTCTTAGTTATATCATCCCCACAGTTGCGTTCTAAGGAAAATGGGAGTTAGTTATTGGGGTTTTTAATTAAATTGAATAAAAATAAAGGGTTAACTTTATTTTTCTTTTAGGTGGTTAAAACCCCAATGTGGAGGTTAGATGTGGGGCCCACCCACACACAACCTCCCTTGAGAATATATTATCTGGTGGGGCCCACCTAAAGTTTACACATCTCATGCAATAAAATAGGTGGGCCCACACGAGCTTTAACCCCACTTCAACCAATTGGAAACCCCAATTAAGTGGGGAGCCTCTTCACCTTCCCCCATTAAATTGCCAACTCCTTTACTTAATTAATTGGATCATTTTAAATTCTTTTGAATTCATTCCAACAATAAATTAATATAATAATATATTATTTCATTTTGGATGTAAACACTGATTCTATCGAGCCTTGGAGAAACTTGGAAGATTTGAGAGAACTTCATCCCCTCTATGAAGAACGCCCCCACCACCAAAGAACGATGAACACCATATTCTTCCTTCTTCAACCAGGGAATGAAAGGGAAGCACCAACATCCACGAAGTACACATAAAACATCATCTCGACTCATCTTTTCTGAGATCTTCCTCCACCAACTTTGATGGAACGATGTCCGCCTTCCTTGACACCATCATCGATCACTTAACTCAAGGTAGGAGAATTTGATTTTTTTTATATATGAGTATAAAACATCGTTCTTCGTCGTTCAAATTTCTGGATTATGGTAATCCAAATGTTATTGCTATGATGAGGGGGCTCAGACCACACAAACATTGCCCAACCCTCCCCCTTTCGTTGTTCTTGTTGTTGATGACGGAGGCGGACTGTGAATAAGCCGGCGACGAAAGGCCACCGGGTCGCCACAAGGGAGAGGCTCCATCGCGCCGCGTAAGAAACCAAGTTGCAGCCAGGTGGGACATGGATATGTTGGAGGGGTGCGGTGTCGTCGCACTGTTCCAGAGAGGAACCGCGGCCATGAGGGACACAGCGGATGGAAGAGGCACATCACGGTCGCGTCGCGTGGAGGTGCTGAAGGCGGTGCCCAAGTCGGGACGCGACGGTGGTGGCGCAACACCATCACATCACACTGAGGGAAGAAGAAAAGTTGTGCCATCAGGCCATGGTGGGGGTGTAGTGGCGGCCGGCCGGACCGACCACTGTGGAGCCGGAGCGGCTGGCCACTCGGCCAGCCGAGAGGAGCGGGACCCTGTCAGGTCCCATGTGTATTGGAATGGTGCTACCTAGCACCGGTTGGAGAACCACCCGAACGGCAGAGCCATTCTGGAGATATGGGAAATGTGCTACACCTTGACCATGGCCTAGGTGGACCTCGCTGGGCCGCCAGGTTGCCAGCCCGAATGGGCTGCCAGGAAGACCGGGCCGCCGGACCAACCCGGTCACCGGGCCGCCTTCAGGGCGGGCTTCCCCCTCGTGTCGGGCCGCCTTCGGGCCGGGCCACCCCCTCAGGCCGGGCCGAAAACGCGGGTCGAGCCTCTATCTCAGATCAGTTCAGACCCATGGATCAGGTCAGACCACATTCAGAACCGGGTCTGGCCGATTCGGCTAACTGGGTCGGACCAGACCCGGACCCGTTGGCCAGTTTACTCCATTTTGACCCTATCTTTGGCTACAGGTGTCCAATTGATGAACCACCTATGGTGATGGAAGTCTTGGAGATAGATGGTTCTTTTGGAATACCCCACATGAGGTTTGGGCATATATGGAGTATGGTCGGGTTGTTTTGAACCTAAAAACCAACCAGGCCCCTGCAATGAAAATGCAAATAACTCACAGACTCGGCGTCCACATGACGCACCATCTGTCGTGTTGGAACCCTTTTGTCATGGAAGAACTTTGGGTTACTCCTTTGTGGAGTTTAGTGGGGGTCGAGGTAAGACCGATATCTCGAGGGAAGAATCTATGGAACTCGAGCACACCGGGTGTGAGGAATCCAGTGGCTGATAGGGAGGCGGAGGTTGGAGACAAATCATATGGAGGTCAGCGCTCAGCAATCCTATGTGGGTCAGCACATACCGATCCTGTGTGGGTCAGCGCTAAGTGATTTCATGTGGGTCAGTGCATACCGATCATGTGTGGGTCAGAACCTGTGTGGGTCATTGCGGTGGTTAGTACCTATCGATCATGTGTGGGTCAGGCGCTGTATGGTTAGAAGCATTTCCTCATGACAGAATAGGATGATCTAGCTTTGCGACTACTCTTCGGTACTTCAATACTTCACTGAAATCCTGCTTTGAGCTGAGTCAATGACTTTCGTGTATTCCTCATGATTGATATGGGTTACTAAATAACATTGGTATATGTATGAGCATATACCTTTGTAAGGTTTATCTATTGACTCCATACTTTCTGGTTATCCTTGTTGGATTTTTTGAGACCTTGAGGGTCTCGGGGTCCCTATTGAGTATCATTATACTCAACCATGTATGGGCTATGCCCACACCTCATTGTGTTGGTAGCAGAAGATAGACAACACGGATTGGGACAGAGAGTAGTAGAACTAGATGGTACCTAGAGGTGGGACACTCGGCGAGACGTACAAAGAGCGGAAGGACAGACTTGGGGTGCTGAGGAGGCCATCTGTACCCACCCTTCAGGTGGGAATTCCAGAGGATGACCCAGTAGCTAATTTACTTCTTTATTCAGTTGTACTTTCTTTTCAGTTGTATTGTACTTTACTATGGGGCTTGTATTTCTAGCCAATTTTCATCAGTACACTCTCTTTTGTTTACAGTTTTACTTTGTGTTTTACTTCCAGTTGCATACTCTGTTCTGTTTGTTTATTTTTATAAAGGCAATGCCATCCCAATTTAGGGATTTATGCCTTTGGTCCTAGTTTCCAGCCCCTAGCCTATGGAAGGTGGGTTTGGGGTAGTCACGATATGGGTCTCGGGGGATGAGTCGTGACATTATAAATGAATGTACGATATTATTTTATCATATTATAAGTAAATGAATATTTTAAAAATTATTAATTAATTTTTTGTATTTTTTTGAATCATAAATATTTAATTTCAATTTAATAATTAATAAAATCATTTAAAATAAAACTAATTTTCATAAAATTTAATCATAAATTAATAATTTATTTCTTATGATTTTGGAATATTTTTATTTCACCTTAGTTTATTTATTAAAGCGTTACAAAATTGATTTTAAATTTAAAATATATATATATTGAGAAAATGATGTTTTTAATTAATTTTTTTATCATATTTAGTGAATTATTTTTTTAATATACAGTCAAGTCGTTAATTCTACACAGAAAATAATGTTTAGAGTGAATTGTTTGGATTTTTTTCTAATATACATGTAATTTTTGTGAATAGTAAAATATTATAGTTTACGATAAATGATAAATACTTGATTTATTGAGTCATATGTGATTTTTAGATGATATAAACCCCCTTGGATTGAACTCACATGCACTTATTATTGTATTTTGTCCCAAAAATATACACTATTGCTTGTCCTGATAAAAATAATAAAATAATGAATAAAATAATGAGATATCAGACCTCTCCTCCACTATAAATACAACTCTTGACCACCCATTCTCCTCACACATTCCATGCATTGAGACATGTTAAATTTTTATCTAATATTCTCCAAAAAACATTACCACATGTCTATGATAACTTTTTCTCATCAAAAGATTAAACTAATCAACATAAGGAGGTTCTCAAGGATGAGTTTTCTAGAGGTAAAATCCCTTTCCATTTGGTTTTAATTTATCTTCAAGTTATATTATTTTATTATTCTATCCTCACATCCTCTCTCAAAATTATCATGATAAACCTAGTATAATCTATATACGTGAATGAAATAATATTAATGGAATATCTTACATTAAATCTTTTTTTTTCTCACTCTTTTATTTTAAAAATGAAATCATCAGCAATGAGGTTCCGATTTACATCATTCGTGGATGAAAATTTTTTGTTCTTCAATTTATTCATCACAACTGTTAATAAAAACCAATTTTATAATAGAACAAAAATGTAATATATTTATTAAAATCTTTCGTCTATTTTGGATGGAACTTATTTACATAACACTAAATTATGAAACAAAATGAGTTCATTATTATCAATAACCACCATAATAATGTAATTGATTGTCACTAAATGATTTATCTAATTATTCATCCTCATAACATATAACCAAATGACCTATATGGCCATTTACACACATATATATTCATTAGTAACATTTAACACCAATTATAAAAAATTATACCCATTTTACAAGAACTATATTACATATAGTGAAGTGAACCAATCATGAAAAATAAGAATAATATTGCCACCGAATGGTGAAATTAATGTCCATCAATCATAAATAAAGACATAAATGAACTCAATATAACTATAATGAGTCAAATAAATGTATCTAATGATATTAATTAAATAATTAATTAATGGATATTATTTTATTATCAAGTAAATTATGGTCAAGTGTAGATCACATTAAGACATGTGGTAAGAGATATCCTATCTCAACTTTCATTAATTGAGTTACACAACTATGACATCGTTTATAATTTTCCAAGAATATATTTTAATGATCTATGATTTTTTATACTGTATATAAACATATATTTTTTTATTCATATTTTTCACACACAATTATGTCATTGATTTTTCCTCATTTAAATAATATTATCCTTGTATGGGTTTTCTCACCTCACTTCCATTTTGGATAGATATTACTTAATCACCACTGATTATTTTTTATGTTGTATGTATACTACCCATTAATTCATCATATCATTAATATATTTATTTTTTGGTATTCAATTCATCAATTTATGATTATTAATTTTGGGTCATAAGATTCGATTGATTACAATGTTGTAAGGGATTTTTTCCGAACCCCAGTTTTCCATCAGTTCACTGTTTATCTTCCTTTAATAAAATTTAATGATTCATTATTTATATTTATTTATTTTAAATTCTATGTATATGTTCCAAAATCTTATACCCTAATCAGATCATTTTTATGTGGGTATTCTTGCATTAAATTTGTTCCTTTCTCAATTCTTCCTGATAAGCAAGATTGATTTATGGGAACATCCCAAATTCTTACCCAATTTCACTATATAATCTATTTTTTGCCATAATTATTTTTATAATTTTATAAATTTAATCATGAAAACTTATTTTATTCATTAATGGTTTAATCAAAATAAAAATTCCTTTCCACATGAAAATCTCATTAATATTTTCCTTACACCGCACTAAAATATTTAATTTATAATGTTTCATAAACAATCTTTTTATATTATTTCACTTCAGTTGGACATCAATTAGGTGTAAAATGTAACTTCAATTTCCTTACATTATATTTTCTATAAATACCTGTTTACAACCTTATTTTATGAAAAATACAAAATATTTTGAAAAATAATTCATCTTTCCAAAGTAAAAGGGTTTTTATCACCTTAATATTACATTAGTGAGCTATGCACCATGTACACCGAATATTCCAAATGTGTGGGATATTTAATTCCAACTTATATATCAAAGAAATATTATCCATATTATTATGATAATATATGGGATTATGATTTTAATGTTTCAATGTTGTATGAGACTAACTAAAAATTCTATTATTATTTGATTTTGAAAACCTCTTTTTGGGTGAGCGGGATCCATACACAAGATAACCAGAACACCAAAATCCAAAAACGGCATAGATGAAATTCATGATTGATAAAAAATTCAAAAATGTGGATAGTGAACTACATCGGGACAAAGATCCACAAACAGTCTCCTCGAGCTGCACCCCCATCACCATCCAAACTGTCATACCATCAGCAGAACATTGAAAACATCATCGCCTGTTATCGTCGCCACCCATTGTCAGAGCTAGTGAACAGAACAAACAAGCCTAAGAATAAAAAATCAACCTCAGTAAACTTCCTTCATCATCGTATCCCTTCCTCCGAACACAGTAAATCTCCCACACTGCACACCAACCACACAGACTGCACAGAGCCTCAAACAACATCTCAAAATCGAATCCCCTGTAAGTTTCTCTAGAGTAGAAAAGTAGTTCCCAAATCTACCCAGCCTCCCACGAATCACCACCTCCGAGTTGAAGCGCAAAGCACGAATCCATTATCACGAACATAACGAAACTATCCTATACAATAACATATGAAAAAACAAAAACCAAAAACAACTCATCACCAGAAAACCTGGAATAATCCAACCCACAAACCAGATCGAAATCCCGCCGATCCCATCCAAAACTCCCGTAGAGGCCACGCTCAACCAACAGATGCACATATCCAGAAATGTAGAGGCTCCCCCAAACGCGAAAACAAATCTCGGCCTCTGGTCCTAGGTCGCGCCGCCATGAAACCCTATCCGACGAAGGGGAGTTGTGCGAGAGGAGATGACAATAGTGAGCGATTCCAAGACGATGAGCCTCATAGTCGCATGACACCACCGCGGAAGAGGAGACACCACCACGACCAGAAGAGCAAGAGAGGATTATCTCTTTCATTCCCATCTACCATATTTTTTATGGTTTTTTGACCTTTTTGATTGTTTATGTGATAATTCAATACCATTCTTGGAATATTGCTAAAGTACTCAAATTTTGTACGCTAGGTTTTCAAAATGAATGTTTATGTTGTTTATGATTCACCCATTATATATTAGTAATATTTTGGACATTGTATGTTATGGGAAAAGACTTCTATATCCCCTCAATGCATTGGTAAGTCTCATGAGAGAAAATAGAATTAGGTATTGTCTGAGGCCTTACACTAGTAATTTCAAACATATTGGCCAAGGCCTCGACTATATGTTTCAGATGTCTGACATTTTTCCTTATCTCATTATTATATTTAAATTGATATGTAATGTGATTATTTGACTAGTAGAATATAAATTGTGATGTTTCATGATATTATTTATATATAATTATTTATTCATCTTTTATTACTTAAATATTATTCTCAATATTAATTTTTAGTTGAATTTGTTTCAAGTAATTCACCATGCATTATTATTTATGATATAGCTTCTTTTCTATTTCATACCCTTGCCAACCATCTAAGGTCACCCTTATCTTATTTTTCTTTTCACTAGTCAGTGAAGAAGTAAAAATTTAATAATCTTCCAATAATTCAATTCAATTCATTTTCTTATGAATCATGTTTCATTATGTTTTTTCAATGTATTGGGTATAATAAATGTAATATGGTCTTCCAAAACTACTAAACTATTCAGTACATCAGGATTTGATTTCCTGTAATCATGCCAATGTAATATAGTAATTCTCTGGATCCGGTTTTCTTGGGTTAGGTAGTTATAATAGGTATCGAAAGAGGGTTAGTAGAATCATTGGAATGTTGATTTAGAAAACATTGATAAGGTTACATAGACCTATGATATAATTTATGGATAATAATTAAAGAAACAACCAAAAATTATGGTATGGTAGTGATTAAGTTGATATTTCAAGATATAAATCTTTTTCTAGATAGAACAAGTGGATGTGGTTCTAAAACAAATGTACATAGGGGGGAAACTCTAACAAAGTGTCCCAAACCTAACTCTGGGTAACTTGGTACACAATAATGGGCCTTACTACACATTAGGTTTGGCACTCCATAGGTGTATTCTTAGGATAAGTCACATTTTTAACAAACCATTATAAATTTATTAATATTAAATATGTCTAAAAAGAAAACAACATTATGATTTTGAGATTATCTATGCCCATGACATCAATTTATTCTTTTTTTCTAGTTTGAGTTTATACATTAATCTTTATAACATATCGTAGTGTATGGTATTATTCAGAAATTATTCATGTTGGAAGGAATGAATGTTGTACCATTGAATGTTTCCCATGGAAAAATTTCTCTCATAAGAAAGATAATTATATCGGTATTGGAGATGATACTAGTACTGAGAAACATATATCTATAATGGGAAAAATAAATCATGTTTACAACATTAATCTTAACTGTATGGAGCATCTTGATCTTCAATGTGGAGTACAATTGTTTGAATACATTATGAAACAACAACATCTATAATTATATAGGACTACAAACCCATTTTTATCTAAGAAGTGGATAAATATCGTCGAGAATATATTTATCACATTTGGAAGTAACATAATGGAGAAGGTTATCATAGAATATTATCATCTATAGGGAGATGAAAAATCAATTTTTGTAACTAATTTAAAACAAAAATCAATAGTAATAAATCCCATGTATAGAATGGATATATTTTAATGAAAGTTTCCATGGAAAATATTTTCATCTTGAATAGTTAGAAAATATAGAGGGGAAATTAAAGTGATTAATACATAAAGATGATGAAAAAATTGTGAAGTATGAAGTCATATTTAAAAGATATCAAGGCATGTAACATATTATATACATAATTCAAGGTACAAGATTTATAGTTTATTTGATGGTCATAAGGAAATACTATTAATGAAATTAGTCTCCCAAATTTTCTCATCATACGAGGATATTGTACCTAATGCTACCATGATAGAGAAAGAATTATCCAATTCATATGTTATTTATGATAAAAAATAGAAACAGATGATTTCATATAAAAATATGGATAACAGGATGATGTGAAAGATGGATTTTCCAACACGTGATAGTTGTGGAAGGAAACACATTGGAACATGCTTAATAGGAAATGGAGTTTTCTTCTTGTTTGGAAAAGGACACCATGCTAAGGATTTCAAGGGAAAGAAATAATTTTCTAATATCCAATGCTTAAACTATAAAGAGATTGTGAACAATGAAAATTAATTCCTTAAATAATAAGGGAATATACCCAAAATATGTTTAGGGGTCAAGGCCAAGAATATGTTGTTAATATAGTCAAAGTCAAATAATTAAAGTATTTTGTTTGTTTAAATTCATGAATTATGATTTATTTCATAACTTATTTACGGACTTTAAATCGTGAATTCTTTATAAAGGTTTAATGTTAATCAATGTATTTATATTTTTAATATGTGAAAAGAAGTGAAACATTATGTTTTTCTAGGAAAATATGATGTTAACTCGTCATTCTTCTAAATAAATGGACATAAAATACTGGATAGAAATAATTTGGATGAGTCTTGTAGTAAACTACATGTGGAATATATTAAGAATAATGTTTGATTTTGGATAACCCATTCTAAGATTTTTGGTTTATGTAATCATTTAAATAATAAAGGAATAACTTATAAATCATTTGATCAATGTTCTTCAGGTATAAAAAAGCATCTTAAATATCAATCTTTTGGTTTACGAGATTATGTGGAGATGGTTCTTAGAAAAAAAAAGTATAGATCATAACACCGAGTCTGTTTATTTGTTTATGTTGTTCCATAGAGTGTAAAACAAACCATAAACTCTAGGAAAAATATTTTGGGAGAAAAATGTCATCTGAATACATTTTACACTATGAAATCTATGGTCTTTTAACCAATCCTAGATTTATGGTTTGGTGATGTTTAAAATTCTAAGGACCATGATATCTATCAGTATCCAAATAAAGAATGGTTAGATTTCTATTCCATTCCAATATTTTCAATTTATTCTTATGTAATTATAATTTGAATCCTAATTTTGTGGTGACCTTTTCATTCATGTTTTACCTCTTATTAAGAGAATGTTACCTATTATTGATGTGGGGTTCCAACAAATGAATTTTAAAAGATCAGCCATTTTTTTCAATGTGAAATATCAAATTTTGAGAACAAAATTTATTGAAGGAGGGGATAATATAACACCCCAAGTATTTATAAGATAATTTAATAAAGAATTCAATGCATTTTAATTATCATATTATATTATTTATAAGTAAATAAAGTATTTTAGAAAAAACCCAAAATTTCAACATAAAATTTGAAATTTAAGAAGATATTCCCTATTACTGATTATGTGAATTGAATTTTGAAACATATACTTACACAGTTGTGATTTGTAAGACATTCAGAGTCTAATAGGATCGACTTACATATTGTGAATAGTAACATGACCCTTTTGAGCAGTAATGTTACCCTTATGAATAGTAATACAACACATATGTGTATTAAATTGGCCAAATGAATTTTATCATCACAAATAAATTTATATATAAAATATAGAAACCTTATAAATGAATTTATGATATAACTATATCATAATATGTGTAGATGTATATTTTAAAAATTATTAATTATGTGTTGTTATTTTTGTGAGTCATAAATATTTAATTACAATTCTCTAGTTAATAAAATTATGTTAAATAGTATTAATTTTAATAAAAAAAATTAATAAGTCAATATTTTATGGACTTATGATTTTAGGATAATTTTAAGAGACCTTAGTTAATATTTGTAAGTATTATAAAATCCATTATAGATTTAAAATCAACATTTCTAGATTAAATAATGGTTTCAAATTAAAAATATAATTTCTAATATTTAAAAAATTATTTTCACAAAATGGATAACATTTTTAATTTCTACATGACAAAAATTATTTCAGGTGAACTTAAGGGAATTTTCTAAAATACTTTTTTTATGAATACTAAAATATAATAATTTATGATAAATAATATATACATGAGTTTTTGATTAATCGGTGATGCTTTGATGATGTAAGAACACTAGTTTGGAAGTAAAATGAACTTATTACTGTATTTTTTCACAATAATCAACACTATTACTTATCTTGGGAAAAATAATAAAATAATGAACACAATAATGTGAAATCACCCCTTGCCCCCACTATAAATATCACCCCTTCTCTATGGACATTCCACGATTTAATACTAGTAAAATAAATTCCAAATATTCTCCCCAAGAATATCCTCCAAGTCAGGGAGCACATTGTTTCCTCAATAGAAAAAAACCAAACTACATAAGGGGTTCTCAAGGAAGAATATTCAAGTAGTAAAGTCATCCCCCCTTTCCATTTAATATATGTTCACATTCTTTTCTTTTATTATTCTCTCATCACCTCCACTGTAAAATTATTAGGATAACTATAGTATCATCTATATAATCTAATCATATCATTTTAATGTAATATTATTCATTACACAATATTATCTCTCTATCTCTCTCTTTTATTTTTAAAATGGAATCATCGTCCGTTATGTGACGATTTTCAACCATCATGGATGACGGATTTTTGTTCTTAAATATATCCTTCAGGGATGGTAATGAAATAATTTTGATTATTAAAGAATAATATAAAATAATTATTAAATCTTTTTTTATGTTTTTTAATTAACATATCCACATAAGACTCACTAATAAAATAAAATTAATTCATTATTATAAATATCTTCCCTAATAATGTAAATGATTAACACTAAATGTCGTATCAAATGATTCTACTTATACCATATAACCAAATGTTATATAACAATATAAAATTATTTATGATCCATAATAACATGAAATTATAATTCTATATAAATATTCCCATATTAAAATAACACCATTACGTTTATTCAAGCAAACCAATCATGAAAATCAAGGAAATGAATGCCCTAGAACGATGAAATTAAAATCCATAATTCATAAATAACAACATAAATAAACATAATATAACTAGAATGATCCATATACATATAGTTAATGTTATTAATTAATTAATAAATATATTTAATTTTATTATCTATGACATTAAGTTTAAGTGAAGAACACATTCAGACATAAGTTAAGTGATTTCATAACTGAATTTTTATGCATTGAGTTAAACATCTATGTAATTCATTATGTTTATACAAGAAAATGTTTTAATTATCTCTAAATAATTTATAATATATATAAACTTATATTATTTGGATTTATATTTTTCATACATAATTATTTCAATTATTTACCCCCATTATAATGATACGATCTTTATAAGGGGCATCTCATCCTACTTCAAATTTTATGAGATATTCCTTATTCACCAGTATTTTATTAGTATGGTGTGTCTATAATTCCATATTATATATCATATCATGATTCTATTTATTTTAATGTTACTCATTGTATCATATTATTGTTATTAATTTGGGGTCATAGTATTTTATTGATTACAAAGTGGAAAGGGATTTAACCTGAACCCCCATTTTTCAATCAGGTTACTCTTTCTCTATGATTACTAAAACTTATGGAATATATATATATATATATATATTAAATTATGTGAATATGGGCCAAAATCATATATATTAATCAGATAATCCTTCTTTGATAGGGATATTCATGTTTTAAAATGGAACCCTTCTCATTTCTACCCTACAAACAATCCTCATGCATGGGATCATCCAGAATTATTACCTTTTTTAAGATAACTATATAATCATATTTAAGCCATAATTATATTTATAAATGCATAAATTTAATCATGATAATCTATCTATGTTAATTTTTTGTATTATAAAAACAAAAAATCCTTTATGCATCAAAATTTCATTAATATTTTCATTAAATCACATAGAAATGTTTTATTTATGAAGGATATTAAAAATTATTTTTCCATGATTTCACTTTAGTAGTCATAATTTATGACTCGAATATGGTTTAAATGTACATAAATTTTCTTTTCTATATATACTTTATTACAATATTATTTTATGACAAATAAAATTTATTTTTAAAAATAACATGTCTTTCAAAATAAAAAAGGATTTTTCTTGTCCCACTTTTACTTATGTGAGATATATGCCTTTCACACAACTTATTAATTGTGTATAGGGTATGTTATTACTTTTTAAAAATAATATCTGTATTATTTTTATTCTTTTAATATACTATGGGATTATGATTTGAATGTTTCAATGTGGTATAATACACTAGGGAATGCTAAACGATTATTTCCTCAAGAATTTTCAAACAGTCTCATTCAAAATTATGTTCATCTATATCAATATCATTTTTCCAGTCATGTAATAAATTAAGGATTATTTATTATTATCCCATATAAAAAATATTTTTGAAGGTCGAATGATCAGTTTGAATGTGAATGTGCTAATTTAATACCCTTCATGGGTTATAGTAATGCTATTCACATTAAGCAAGTCATACAATACGTATGGTTATATTTTTTATGTTTCACTCTTTTTAGATATTGAATGTATTTGAATTATTAACTGATGGGAAAGGTTCTATATTTCCCCTCGACACATCAGTATGTCTCTTGAGAAAAAATAGAATTTGGAATAGGTTGATGCCTTATCCTAGTAATTCCAAACGTCTTGTATGAGGCATTGACTTTACGTGCTAGGTGTCTGACATTATGAATTCCCACATTATGATATTATTAATTGACAAATCATGTTATTATTCAACTATTATAATATATATGGTGATGTTTCATTTGATTATTTATACGTAACTATTTATTCTACATTTATTCATGATATAAAATTCTCAATATTATGTTTTAAAGTCATGTGTATTTAGTTATTCACTATGATTTATTGTTTATGTTATGGATTCTACAATATTTTTTACCCTAATAAGAAATCTGAAGTCATCCCTATCTTATGTTTTCGTTATCTAGGTAATAAAGCAGATTTTTTTTTCATGTATGTAGTTTATTTTATTTCATTATTTATCATAATTAATTTTTTTTCCAATTGTATTGGGTATCATGAATAAAATCTAGTATTCCAAGACTACTAAAATGATCAATCAAGTGGGATTTCATTCCGTGTGAACATTCTAATGTAATAATAAATGCACCATCTCTAGGATTCTGGGGTCTTGGCGTTAAACTCCTGTCACATAAACTATTAAGAACCATATTCCCATACCATTAAAACAAACATTAACATATATCTAAAACCAACACATGAATAATCGAAATACAATTCTTATCTCTTTCATAGAATACTTAAATATAGAAGAAACAATAATTTAATTATTTTATCCAATACCTAACTATAAACCATGATATTATAACCTAACTATTGAATATCTTACATCCTACTATCTTTCATTATAATAATAGTTTGGACATATATTTCTAACATCTTGTGATGATAATATCAAATATAACCCAAACATAAAATATCAACAATAATACGTGACAATATCTTATGATATTAGATTAGCTATGTTGTCTATGTAAAATGACTTCCAAATATCTAAAAAGGAATTCTCATTTATCATTACCTCCCAAATATATAATTAGTACTTAGATATCATTATATAAAAGTGTTGTTTAATAAAAATGTAAAAGATAATTTCTAATTCCATCCAATTCAACTCATAAGTAAATGTGTATATCTATATAGGATAAATAAATATGACAAAAATGAGTTTAAATAATAATTGAAGACAATATTATTCATGGACAAAAACCCCATGACTGGTTCAACAAAAAAACATAAATGAACTTCTTATTTCCACACCATCATTAAATAGATTTAATAGGAACCTCCCCAGATCATACACCTATATAATGATAACCTAAATTGAGAATAATATTAAAATCCAATTTTCTCCCTATAAAATAATGGAACATGTAACCCCCTTAGACCCACACTTAAGGATATTATTTTTAAAATCCACACAATAAATACTATATCAAAAAAAACTAAAAAGAAAAAAATATTGTGGTTTATAATTAATATATCATTAATAAATATAGAGTCAAATACATACAAATGGTATTTTATGATTATATAATTAAAAAAATAATAAATACCTATACTCTAATAACACATAACATTATCATATAATGGCCTAATATAAAAAAAAATTATTCTATATTATTTCTTTAACATATTAAAATAATTCTTCCCAAATAATACACGATTATAGATATCAGTCGTATTATTATTCTTAAAAGTATGAAAAAATGGAAATAGATGAATGAATAATCTTAAATTATATGAGAGGATTAGTTACCAAACTAAATTTCATTGTATAATAATTGGATGATATAAATGGAAAGAATAAATAATTATAAAATATTTCATAATAAAATGGGAATAAAATATATACATTGCTAACATAATAAGGTAAATAATCATATGTGAATAAATATATAACTATATAATTATGGAATTCCAAATTTGTAACATAATTCATTAACTAAAAATACTGTATAAAAATTATTTTAAATTAAATAGGAAAGGAAAATGGTGGTTAAAAAAATTAAATCATGTTTTGAGACCTATAAATTAATCGAGGTTGAATATAATTACAGGACACAAAAATCACTAAATAGTTATAGTACGTTAATTATATTTATTATTATCATAAAATTGAATATAAATTTCACAATCAACATGCCTTAGTAATCGATAATTATCTATGTTGAATTAATAAATATTTATATTATTCTAAATTCCATAGTAAAATAATTTAATAGTTTTCATTATAAACACCATTCAAATATTTTTTGATTTTTTAAACCATATATAGAAATTATCAGCTTATTATTTTAATAATTTAAATGATAGACTATACAGAAACGATATTATGACACATGAAATTTAACTTGAAAAATAATGTATATAGAGTTATTCAATGTGATAATGGTAATTACAATTTTAGAAAATCTTCCATGAACTATAAAATCACATGGTTGGAAATTAGGAGATCAATTAAACATAATTGGGTGTAATATTATATGGTTAATTTTTTTTAACATGGATGTTTTTATAACTCCATCCTGCTATAACATACATATGGTAGATAAAAATGTTTGATAAAAATTCTTTAAAGAAATTTGCATATTCCATCAAGAGAATGATGTTTTATTTCACGAAAATAGTATATACCTATAAAGGGTTAAAAAATATTAATCGAGGTTAAATTATCTGATAAAAAAATTTATAAAAACATTTTTTACAAACTAATTTTGAATTTTATTATATAATAAGTGATCGAGAGTATGATCATTTGATATTGTGAGTAAAATGGTTGGTAAAAATATGTTAAATATCTAATAAATATCTTCTGAGAGTGTCACAGTGGGTTTATTGTTGTGTCCAATAGCTTTTTACAATGTGGAGATTTAGTTAATACCAAATAAACAATTTTTTTGGTTTTTACACATAGCTTTATATGTGTGAAATCCTACACATACTTGATAGTTTCTAAACATGGATTCCAATTCTAGGAAACTATTTTTTTTATCATTACATAAAATTTTGGACATTAATGTATATTTATCATTTTCAATAGTGATTATGCTAATGTATTATAATAATAATTTCCAATTATAATTAATCTATAAAAATAAATATTTTCATTACAATAATATTTAATTGAATGAAGAAAAATTACATAATTGAAAGGAATATAATTTAATAATACATCTATAATATATTAAATTATTTTCAAAAAATAAATAAAATGGGAGTTTATCTGGATGAAAAAAATTATAATTTTTTCAGAATGATTAATTATTAATAATGATCATGTTTTTGGGAAAATTCACCACAATGAATATTTCTACGAAAATTGTTTTTCCACATTTTAATAAAATGCGAGAAATTACATTTAATGAATATGTTTATAAGAATCCATTAATAATTAATTATAAAGACAAAGATATTAGTGATTGACATTAAGAAAAAATTATGTATATAATAGAATATTTTTAATGAAAAATAATGATTATGTATATGGAGTAAATTTTTCCCAACCAATAATTTGAAATAATTATAGATACTCTGAAATAATTATTTTTGATTAATTTAGTACATAAGATAAGAATAATGGAATGAATAATTAAAATCCAAAAATAAATATAAGGGAAGGAAATTGATGATGGTTATAAGAGAATGTTACAAAATACACGTGTAATGAAGAAATTTTAATTATAATTAATTATCATGTCAAATTATTATTTATGAATAAATTTTATAGAGCCTATTTACAATACAGATTTAAATTAATTATTTCAATAAAAAGAGAATAACATATTTCTAACAAAATTTTATTTCATGACTGGTATTGTTTTATTTTGAAGATATTTTTTTTATTTTAGGGACTAAAATTTATAAATAGTACTAATTTTTTGATATCATTATATTAAAATTTTCATAATTTGTTTTCTAAAAATACCGATATATGGGGAATATCAAAAATATTCCATATTTTATAAAAAATAGTATTTGTTTTAAAATATTTACTATGTTTTCACATATTTTGGACTGGTATATATTTTAAAATTATATCATATGGTAAAACCTAATTACTTTTGTTTTATATAAATCATAATTATATATTATTTGGGTACAATTTAATTTTGATCATTAAAAATGGTATCATTATAAAAATCAATATTGATGAATTTTGTTATATTATATTATAATTAATTCCCTTAAATTTTGAAAAGTAAAATTTTGAAACATAGATTTTATTTTTGGTATTATGAGGTCCTAATTTATTAATTATATTATCTTCAATTTTGTTTCTGTGAAAAAAATTTCATGGTAAAAAATAGTAATGAAAACAAAGTATAAAATGGGATAATTAAAGGGAAACCAAATTAATTATAATAGAAAATCATATCTTATTTCTTTATTAATGAGTGTGTTTAAGAACTTATCTTTATTTAATTGATCAGGAATATATTTCGTTACAATTCCCCATATTAAAAATATAATATTTAATTATAAAAAATAATTATGAGAATTCCACACACCTCACTAATAATTTCGAACTAACACACCCCTTTAAATCACATATATTAAGAAATATAACTCAATCAATCTCTAAAAAAGTATCCTCCCAACATCCCTCACCATATCTAACCATCCATTGTTTAACTAATGTAGAAATCCTAGAAAAATGTAGAAGTAAACCAGTAGAGGTTTCAAAAATAAGAGATATAACACTTATCTGAGTTTTTTTATAATTAATTTTTCTTGTATATTATTTAAATATTCAATAAAATCAATGAAATAAAAAAATTACATATAAATAAATTTTATCATTTTTTTGGACTAACCCTTTTTCATATTTTTCCCCATCATATAGGAATTTAATTATGCACTTTTTCATATATGTAGATTGTCAAATATAAAAAGAAAGTTGTTTTTTTCCATCATAAAATTATATGGTTAGTTAAAATGGTTAAATAAGTAAAAATATTAACGATATTTTTGAATAAATTATTATATTATAAATATGATTTATGAATTACATTCTTATTCATCTATCTATTAAAAAATGATAACGTCGCTTGGCCATATGTTTGGACTATAACCTCCAAAAATGTTTTTTTTTCATTTTTCATTAATGCCACATATATTTGGTTATAAGGATGTCAGTAATGAGTAAATATTTCATGTCTATATTATTTAGATTTCTATATTTGTAAATTATTTTCGACATTTTTTTATTTCACATTGTAGAAAAATAAAACTATCATTTGTGCCTTGTTCTACACTACTGTCCATATGAAATGATGTGAATCAAATTTCATGGTAATGTTACATGGGTCATTTAAAAAGTATATTTAATTTAGATATATGATTATTAATACGATGTTATGATTTTTTATATGTTTTAAAAAAATATAATCTGATAATATTCAACACTATGATATTTTTTTGAGATTATAAACTGATATACCTAAATAAAATAAAACTATACATAAAAAATTTAATAACAGAATGAAAAACAATATTGATTGAAATTTAAGGAATAATGATAATGGATCAGGCCATAAAAATGTTCATTAAAAGTAAATAACAAATATAATTTTATTATTATGTATTTATGAATTTTATGAATATAGATGAGATGTAGTGTAAGAAATTATTCATTAAAACCTAGTTTTAATGATGTATAATCAAAAAATTTTATGAGAAATACATGATCACATTAGTGTTACAAGAGTTTTCTTATAATTAAGAAAATTATTTTTAAGCATCAATTGAAAATAATTTTTTCTTTTCATTAAAAAATTAAGTAGGAATACTTTTAACATTTCTTACACTAGTCATTTTGACTTTTATAAAAAAGTTTAAATGAGTGGGTTTTTAGCATATGAAACCTTACGTAATTTATATTTCATCATATCAATTATAAAATCAAAAATATTAGAAAATTATAATTTTTTTTGATTAATATTTATTTCCTTGTAATATAATAATATTTTTAATAAATAGTTTTCAAAATAATGGGTTTTTCCCCTAAATTATTATGCATAAAATAAATGTTCTTATGAATGTGGGTTTATATGAGTTTCTAAAGGGTATATATATAATAATTGAAATCATAAAAAATGTTTAGATCATGATATTATACATGATTTTTATAGATATTTATGAGTGGGATTGATATGTTTGATGATGATGGGAGATAATCATATAGATCTCCAATGTAGTGGGTAATGATTAATTTTTAAAGACAAATATAATTCTTAAAACATAGTAGTTTAATCTTTTTTATTTTATTTATAATAATTTTTTTAATCATGGGTTATAAATGACTAAATATATGTTATGAATAATAATCTCTAATATAATAATTACAAACATAGTAGTCATTTTTTGTAAATATATTGATTTCATTGTGATTGAAATTTATATAAAAATATATTGTTGAATAATTTATTTTTTAATTAATTTTTTCACGACTTGAATATACCACTTACTGTAATATGGATATTCTATACTACTAATCAGATTCAAATGGTATTTATGATATGTGTTTTATTTTTCTTATTTCAATATATTTTTTCACATTATTTTATTGTATGAAATGTAAACATCTTCATGGGTTTCATGTTATTCACCTTCCCTATAGTATTATATTATTTTAATATATCGCTTTCTATGACTTTTCTTCCATCCATTTCCTTTAAATGTTTTTCACATGATGTATGAATGTTCATGAACTATATGAATGTAAATCATTTCACATTAATGAATTTTCATAAAAGAGGATAGAGTTTCATGAATATAATATAGGTGTAATTTTAAAATCGCATTTTATGGAAATAATCTACATGGTTTTTAACAACCTAGGTACTTATAAAATATGTTTATTTAATTATGGAATTAAAAGTTTTAATTCATTATAAATGTATAATGAAATAATTGGTAATTTTTGAAATCAAGGAATCTACAATAATTTAATTATAAACCTAACATATTAAGGTATTAAATAAATTTGTTCATATTATGTGATAAATCATGATATTTTTATATCACAGAATAAGTGAATATTTTTTTTTGGAAATAGTAAATTAATTTATTGTATTTTTTAAATTCCTTATTATTAATTACAATTTCATAAATAATTTTAATATATAATAGAAACATTATTGTAAAAAATAGATTCATAAATTAATATTTTGTTTTTTTATGGTTATAAGATAATTATATAATAGAATAATTATTTCATAAAAGTGTCGTAAAACCAATTATAATTTTTAAATTATAATTTATTGAATATATGATTATTTTAATTAAAAATTAAATTTATCATATTTATAATAATATTATAATAAAATTGTGTTCAATTTTTAATTTTTTACATCAATAACTGGTAAAGAATGATTTTAGGGAATTTTTTGAAAAATTATATTTAATTGTGAATAGTCAATTATGGTAATTTATGGTATATATAAATTATAAGTTAAATACATTATTACACAAGGAATTTATGATGTAATAACTATAATGAAAAATTCCATTTCATTATTTTCAAATATTTAGTGATAAATCTTTAACTATCCACAGTCATGAGACAATATAACAAACAAGTAAATAAAATAACTAAAATACACTCACCTCCTACCCTTTAAATACCACCCATCACCATCTCTTATCCTAACACCCCAAAAGTATTTCATATTGTTTATTTTTTTAAAGCCATTCCTAATCCCCATTCCCATGACTAAGACTTTTTGGTTTAAGAAAAATTCCAGAATCAAGGGGCTTCATGAGGTCCCCAAGTAGATGTTCAAGAGATAAAATCCTATTTGATTTTAATTTTTTTCTTTTCAATTTAAGTTTAATACTTATTATATCCTCAGATAACCTCACCAAAGCGACATGATAAATCTAGTGTCACACCCCAATATTGGATTCCTATTTATTTTATTTTATTTTTATTCTTTTCTCATTTCCACGCCATTTCGACAAGGATTAGTTGGGTCCCGGGTTGAAGTTTTGAAGTCTGATGTCTTTGATGGGCTCCAGGCTGGTGCGCAGACAAAAGACCATTAGCGGTGACCGCGCGTTCCGCCCAGTTGACTGTGTGGTTGCATGATGCTTAAAATAATAATATATTGTGTAGACAATTATATTATCATTATTACTAAATTGTTATAAATATTACTATTATTATTTAATATGAAATGGAACGATTTATTATTGTGATTTTTATTATTAAGTTGCTATAAAAATAATAATTATTAATAATAATTATTATTATTAGAATTATCATTACTATATTACTAGTATTAATATTTCTTTTATGATTAATAATAATAATATCATTATTATTATTATTATTATCTTTGGTTTTAATATTATTTTTATTATAGGATAAAATGAAAAAAATAAAAACCCTAAAACAATTCTACATGGCAGCGGCCCCCTTTCCCCCTGTTCGTTCTTCCTTTTGTGCACCATAACCTCGCCTCTAGACCTCCTACTTCTTGCTTCTCCGCGCCACCCATGCCTCACGCCCCCAAACTCCGCCTCCCCGCTCCCTTGGCTCTTGTACGCAGCACCCGAACACCCCCTCCTGCCCAGGCTCTCACCTCCCTGATCGCCCTCGAGCCCCTGTGCCGACCGCCCAAGAACACTATCGCCCAACGCTTGCCTCCGCCTCTATGTCCACTCGCCGCTCCTTCGTTCGGAAATTCCTCCTCTTGGCGCGGTATCCCCCTCCCTGTCCTCCCGCCACGTTGCGTTCCGAGAAACGCCTCCCTTCTTCCGTGACCAACACCTACTTCCGGCCACCTGCAGTAAACCGACAACCTCCTCCTCTCCCCTGGCGGTTTTCCTCTCCGGCACCGTGCCTCCTTTCCCTATCTAGACGTCTTTAGAGCTTATTTCCCCTTTTTTCATGGAGTGACCCACCGGTAGAGACCCACTCCCCACTTCCTGGCGTGACCACGATTCCTCTTACTGGCAATCGTTTCCTCTTTTGGTATAACCTCTTTTCATTATTTTGGTGTTCCCGTCAATTTAACTAAACCTTGATGTCTCGTTTTGTGTTTCACACTGTAAATTTAGTATCGTAGTTGTGTTATGAAGTCCTAATATTTTATTTGTAGTGCGGATAATTATTTGGACAGGATCTCAGATTATCACATGTTTTCCTGGTTCTCTACCACCATCCTAAGTGAGTTTTAGTATCACGCACAATTATTTTTTTGTTGTTATCATGTTTAGAATTCCTTATATTTTATTTGTAGAATGAATATTTATTTTGGTGTGAAATTTTGCCTTGCCTTGGTCTCATGATCACTGTCGATGTCTGAGGGGATGTTTTTAATCCCTTGCTTTGTTGAACCCATTATTTTTTTGTGTCGTTTTTATATCTTTGAGTATTTGGGTTTCATTGGGAGGTGCATTGGTCTGTGAAGCTATATATTGGGAGTCAGAAATTGTTACAGGGAATCAAGATCATTTTTGAGTGCGCACACACATTTTCCCAGGTATGAATATATATATATATATACACCTTCTGAGTGTTGGTTCCCTAATGGCATGGGGAACACATGCATCAGTTTAAATGTGTATATATATACATATGAGATTGTGTGTGTGCATGCAAGCGAGGTGTTTCTTGAGTTAGAAAGTTTTGAATGGAATTCCTTGAGGTAGGAAAATACAAGCATTTACTTTTCATTTCTTTTAAATAATGCTTGAGGTTTTTGTTATATTTTTATCTTGATACGCATCTTTATGGTACCTATTTAAATATTTTTGTGGTGTTCTAAAATTATTTGGTGTTGTTAAATATAGGTTTTACACGAATCCTGGTTTCAGCCTTGTATATGTTGCCTTTGGTGTTTTTAAATTTTCACTTGTTCTTTTGAGTGAGTTTTGATGTAAAAGCCTTGCAGTGTTATTTAAAATTGTATTATAAACTTTTAACTAGTTTATTAAATATTATATTTGGTGTCAATTATGTTTTGGAAATATTTTTTAGGTGTGTTGGGTTTAAAAATGGATTTTTGACATATGGATATTTTTTTAGGTTGTGTAATTTTTTATTTTAACTGTGCAAGTGGTGTACATTCTGATTTGGCATGGTGAGAGTTGTGTTTTGAATGAATGTCGAGGTGGTGGTTTCACTGTTTGTTCATTTGAATTGTTTTGAGTCTGGGTTTATTTGTTTTAGTTTTACGGTTGTTGCAAAGTGTCAGTGAGGAAGACACACGATACTACGGTCGTCAGCTTGCGCGTGTTTGAGTGTTTGTGCATGGTGTGATGTGACATTGTGTTTTAACTGCAAGCTGAAGTAGTTTCCCATTGCACTGCTCTTTAAAATTTATGTTACATTATTTCCTTCTATTTGCGCACACTATTTGTTCAAATTAAATATTTTATTAATTTTAATAAAAGTGTGATAATATAAGACAATTAATTTTTTTTAAAATAATTATTTGGTGTAAAAAGATCCATTTATTTTATACATGACACTTGAAATATTTTCTTAATGAACAGACACCCAGTAGTGAATGAATGCCAGTTTGGATTTTAATCATAATTCACAGAATTTCAATTATAGTTCTGGTTTTAATGATAAATGATTTCTTCTCAATCATGAAAAAGTGTTTTGGTTCTTTTCAATGTGGTGACTGTGAAATGTATTTAATTCCAGTATGGCACTTTATGAAAAAAGATGAAAATGTTTTGATAAAAACCCTCCTAGGATAACTCTCTTTCCTTGGTTGAAATTGATTAATTGGGAGGCTGCACTTAGTGGATCCGGGTTACTTGAGTAGTTTAAAGGCAATAGGTTGTCCCATGGAGTGGCTCGGGGTGATTCCTTTTGTGCATTGTTATTATATATATATATGTATGTGATTGGATGCTCGGCTGGAATCGTTGGCTCACCCTCTTTCCAAACACTTGAGACATGAGAATCTGGCATATTGAGAGAATATTATAAGAATGATTGCTGCACTAGTAGGTTATGGTACTGACCAGTGGCCCATAGTAGGTGGATATATTGGGTTTATTACTATAAGATTTTCCCTTGTTCTGCCTAAGAAAGGATGGTCGAGCGTATTGGGCGTTTTGATTTCATTGTGTGTGACATGTCAACGATGATGATTTCTCATGTATTGGTGTCTTCTGGTTTATTCTCTATCTCCTAGGGTCACCCATGTCTGCTGGATTTTAGTTACTTACTGTGATAAATATGGTTCTCGTATATATTTTCTTTTCATTTCCCTTAATGTGTAACTACTGTAGTGTTTTAATGTGTAATTTTTTTACTAGAAAGTGATGTGTGGTTTTAAAGTGGTTTATGAAAACTGTTTTCAGATAAAGGTGTTTTATACTTATTGTGAAAATTGAAAATGTGATCATCACTTTGCCATTGCAAAATGCTAATGTATCACTAAAATAATGACTTTGGTTTTTGAGAAATGAATAGGGGAAATTACTCATACATTGTTTTTGAGAAACATATAAAAAACTATACTTTTATAAATTGTTGTTCAAACCTAAAATGATGTTTCTTATATTTTAAAGGTAGTGCATTGAGAATAGATATCGGGCTAGCCTACTGAGTATTAATACTCAAGAATATAGTTATTTTATGTTTTTAATGTTTGTGAAGGCTATAACTTGAGTGCGCTCTCCTTGGGCAACGCTTGACCATTGAGTTCGAGATTGACCCGCAAGGTCACACCAAGATAGTTCGGATGTCGTGTTTGGTCGGTTTTATTTTCTTTTGTTCCCATTCAGTCACTTTACTAGGTTTATTTATTATGAATTGATCTGTATTATTTCTGATGCTTTATTTATTTATATTGGGTGAAATCATTCCCACTGCCTCTGTTGATGCCCCAACACTTGTCGCCAGCCCAGGAGGATCTGGAATGCGTCTCGGGACATGCCGCAGACCGACTCGGGTGACCGGTTCAGGGTCGACCCGGGTTGGTTCATGAAAGAATGGTATCAGAGAAGGTTGGATATTAGCGTAAATTACATTTCAGAGAAAGCTTTGTTATTTGGGATGTCTGTTAGATGAAGATTAGGATTGTCAGGGCTAAAGAGATAGGTTACAGGTCGGTGACTGATCACCACCACTCATGACGAGACCTGAGTTTCTAGGGTTAGTTTGGGATTTAAATCTTTTATCTTGGGTTGTTTTGGATTGAGGGATGAAAATGGGGGAGAGTCGGTTCACATTGTGGCCTCATATGGGGTGGTGACCCAGGTGAAGTCCAAGTGTCTGGCTCAAGGTCCTCTTAGTGTTATGCTTTACATGGGGCATGGTTCACCACCATGTCACTAGGTTAGACATATGCACTAGTTCCTTGTTCCAGTAGGTTATTATTGCTTCTGTTTTGTTTTAATCTCAGTTTATTTGAGTGTGCATTAAAATTGAAATTTATTTTGAAATTTAAAAGTGTTTATTTTAATTTTTTTCAAATTGGTGAATGGAGTTTTTAAAGGGAATGTGTATCTGTTTTGAAAAATTTTGTATGTGTTTGGAGTGGGTAAGGAAAAGAAGTGCTTGAACCTTTTCACTCCTTATGGAGGGTCACACGTGTGTGGGTATGTATGTAGAGTGCACGAGGGCACTTGTTCGTAGATGATGTGAGCGAGATTGAATGAACTCACATGTGATGGTTCATAAGGTCCATAGGTGGGTTTTAAAATTTTAAAGGAATAGTGGTTTTTGAAAAGTGATTTATGCTCGTATTTGTATGTGTGTGTCTTATGGGCATGTTTCCCATGTCTTGTGTTGTTGATTTTATTGAGTTTTGGCATGATGCCTCTTTCGATGGTTTTTTTCATGTTGATATGAGTATGCCATCCCGAAAGCCTCCAAAAGTTGTTAATGGGTTATGCCCAGTTCCATGTTCTTTTGTGAGTTTCCTGCTTATCCAGGTAATCGATCTCTGTTAGAGGCAGTTGTTTAGTTCTGAAAGATAGAGTGTCTTCAGTTTGATGGGAACTCTAATAGTATTTAAGGTTCGTACCATCTCAGAGTTATTTGATGGTTCAGTTTTGGACTAGTAATGGTGAGATGTCTCATTGTCGTTAGAATTTGGGTGTAGTTGGAGGGGGGTCGGCTCTCGTGAAGGTTCCTCATCTGGAAAGGAGTTCATGATGGAGAAACTTGTCTCTAAGAAGCTATCTTCATTTTTACCGAATCCCAGTTTGTTGGACCGTTCTCATGCATGAAACTAGTGTGGCTAGTTCATGCATTCTAAGCTGCCTTGTCGCATCCCTCTGAAGTCATGTTATCTTGCGACTGTTCGGGTCACCGGAGAGAGTTCTGAAGGAAGCATCATTTGGTAGGAAAGAGTTAGGGGTTGGAGGATGCGAATGTATGACTGTGAGGCAGGAGATGCTTTAGCCATTAGGGCCACTGCCACGGGTTTTTGGGTGAAGCTCTCACATAGTCAGGAGTTTCCTTGGTTGTGTGGAACCTCATTCTGGATAATGTTTTCAGCTTTTGAATTCAAATATCCAAAAATTCCTTTTTCTATTGTCATCACCATCGTAAGATTATCCTCGTTATGGGGTAGTGGTGACCTCGCTCCCCAACGATCCAAGTGGTCTTATCTCCTCTCAGTGTGGTTTTTAAATTGTTTGGTCTCTTTGAAGGGTTTGGGCAATGAATGGATGGGCCTATTCTGATTTTGATTTGGTCTCATTTGTGTTTGATAGGGGGATGTTCATTTTGTGAAATAGATGGAAGGTGTTGAGTTAATTTTTCATCCTTAGGTTGTTGGGTTATTTTGTAGAATATTTTCTGACAAAGTCTTAGGTCTGTTATTGGTTCCATGTTGAAAAAATGAACGAGTTTTGTTTGGGAGTTGCCGCGTTGGCCCCCCTGGGGGGGTAGAGTGTTCGAGTTTCAAGGTTTTCCATGTTAGTGAATTCTTGTGGTGGGGAGAACCCTCCAGTGTTCTCCCCTCACCTTCGGACAGTTATGGATCATGAGTTGGTTGGGTGTGACGTGTGTTTGTAATGGTCACCCTGAGCCTCTCAGTTTCTTCTGACTTGGTTTGGTCATGGACTCTAGTTGTGTCAACTGTTGGCTATGTGACTTTATAGGGGCAGAAAGTGTCTGTGGTGGGGAGAATTGTCACACCCTAATCTCAGATGCCTATTTATTTTATTTTATTGTTATTATTTTCTTGGTCCCACACTATTTGGATGAGGATTAGTTGGGTCCCGGGTTGAATTTTTGAAGTTTGATGTCTTTGATGGGCTCCGGGCCGATGCGCAGACAGCAGACCATTAGCGGTGACTGCGCATTCCACCCGGGTGACCATGTAGTTGTGTGACACTTAAAATAGTTATATCTTGTGTAGACAATAACATTATAATTATTACTAAATTGATATAAATATAACTATTATTATTTAAAATGAAATGGAACAATTTTTTATTGTGATTTTTTATTATTGAGTTGCTATAATAATAATAATAATTATTATTATTAATTGTTATTATTAGAATTATCATTACTATATTCTTAGTATGAATATTCCTTTTATGATTATTAATATTATTATTATTATTATCCTTTGTTTTAATATTATTTTTATTATAGGATAAAATGAAAAAAAATAGAAACCCTAAACCTATTCTACCTGGCGGAGGCCCCCTTTCCCCCTGTTTGTTCTTCCTTTTGCACACTAGAACCTCACCTCCGGAGCTCATGCCTTCTGATTCACTACGTCACCCATGCCTCATGCTCACGGACTCCACCTCTCCACTCCTCTGTCTCCTATGCGTAGCACCTGAATTCCCCCTCCTTCCCAGGCTCCCACCTCCTTGCTCGCCATTGAGCCCCTCCACCGACCGCCCAAGAACCCCGTTGCCCAGCGCTCTCCCCCGACTCTATGTCCTCCCGCCGCTCCGTCATCCGGAACGGACTTCTCTCGATGCAGTCTCTCCCTTCCTGGGCTCCCACCACGCTGCGTTCCGACAACGCCTGCCTCCCGCGACGCTTCCCTTCTTCTGCGGCTAGCACCTACTTCCGTCCACCTGCAGTAACCCGACGAACTCCTCCTCTTCCCTGGCGGTTTCCCTCTCCGACACCATGCAACCCTTCCATGTCAAGATGGCTTGAGATCCCCTTTCCCCATTTTTCATGATGCGACCCACCGGCAGTGACCCACTCCCCTCATCCTGGCGTGACAACCCCCCTCCGACAACCTTTTCCGATGAACCCGAATCCATCTTGTGCAACGCCTTTTCCCTGCTCCGATGCGACCACAATTCCTCTTACCGGCAACTGTTGCCTCTTTTGGTATAACCTCTTTTCATTAGTTTGGAGTTTCCTTTAATTTAGCTAAACCTTGATGTCTCTTTTTGTGATTCACACATTTAATTTAGTGGTGTAGTTGTTTTATGAAGTCCTGATATTTTATTTGTAGTGTGGATAATTATTTGGATGGGATGTCAACTTATCGTGTGTTTTCTAGGTTTTTTTCCACAATCAAAATTGAGTTTTAGTATCGCGCACATTTGTTTTATTGTTGTTATCATGTTTTTAATTCCTTATATTTTATTTGTAGTATGAATAACTATTTTGGTGTGCAATATTTCCTTGCCATGTTCTCATGATCATCGCCGCTGCCTGAGGGGATGTTTTTAATCCCTCGCTCTGGTGCACCCATTATTTTTTTGGGTAGTGTTTACATCTTTGAGACCTTGGTTTTCATTGAGAGGTGCATCGATCTGTGCCGATTTATGTTGGGTGTCGGAGATTGATGCAGGGAGTCAAGATCGTTTCCGAGTGCGCACACACATTTTCCCAAGTATCAATATATATATATATGCCCCTTCTGAGTGCATGTTCCCTCATGGCATGGGGAACACGTGCATCGGTTTAATGGTGTATACATATCCATATGGAAGTTCATGACCGCATACAAGGGAATTATTTCTTGAGTTAGAATGTTTCGACCAGACTTCCATGAGGTAAGAAAATCCATGCATTTACTTTTCATTCTGTGCCATTAATTCTTGAGTTTTTCATTATATTTTTATCTTTCTTGGCAGCTTTATGGTACCACTTTGATGCTTCTTGTGGTGTTCTAAAATTATTTAGTGTTGTTAAAGATATTGTTTACACGAGTCTTGGTTTAGAACTTGTATATGATGCCTTTAGTGTTTTTAAATTTCCACTTGTTCTTTTGAGTGAGTTCTGATGTAAAAGACTTGAAGTGTTATTTATAAGTTTATTATAAACTTTTAACTGGTTTATTAAATATTATATGTGGTTTGGATTATGTTTCGGAAATATTATTGAGGTGTGATGGGGTTAAAAAATGATTTTTGACATGTAAATATTTTGTCAAGTTGTGTACTTTGTTGTTTTAACTGTGCAAGTGGTGTGAATCTTGATTTGGCATGGTACAAGTTGTGTTTTGAATTCATGTCGAGGTTTTCTTTAAGCCGTTTGTTCGTTTAATTGTTTTTTGTTTGTGTTTATATGTTTTAGTTGTGCAGTTGTTGCAGCGTGTTAGTAAGGAAGACACATGATACTACGTTCATCGGCTTGCGCGTGTTTCTGTGTCTATGCGAGGCGTGACATGACATTGTGTTTGGGTTGTGAGCCGAGGTAGGTCCCCATTGCACTGCTCTTTAAAATTTAAGTTACATTATTTCCTTCTGTTTGCGCACACTATTTTTTCAAATTAAATATTTTATTAATTTTTATTAATGTGAGATAATATTAGACATTTAATTTTTTGAAATGATTATTTGGTGTAAAAAGAAGCATTTATTTTATACGTGACACTTGAAATATTTTTTTGATGAATGGACACCCAGAAATGAAATAATGCTAGTTTGGATTTTAAACATAATTTATGAAATTTAAATTATAGTTCTAGTTTTAATGATAAATGATTTCTTCTCAAGCATTAAAAAGCGTTTTAGTTCTTCTCCATGTGGTGATTGCAAAATGTATTTAATGCCCATTTGTAACTTTATGGAAAATGATGATAATGTTTTGATAAAACCCCTCATAGGATAACTCTCATGCCTTGATTGCAATTGATTATTTGGGAGGCCATGCTTAGAGGCTCCCGGGTACTTGAGTAGTTTAAAGGCAAGAGGTTGTCCCATGGAGTGGCATGGGGTGATGCCTTTTGTGCATTATATATATATATATGTGTGTGTGTGTGTGTGTGTGTGTGTGTGTGTGTCTGTGATTGGATGATCGACTGGCATCATTGGCTCACCCCCATTCCAAACACTTGAGACATGGGAATATGGAATATTGAGGGAATATTCTATGAATGATTGCTGAAATGGTATTTATGTTACTGACAAGTGTCCCATAGTAGGTGGATATATAGGGTTTATTACTATGGGATTTTCCCTCGGCCTGCCTGAGAAAGGATGGTCGAGCATATTGGAAATTTTGATTTCATCGTGTGGGACATATCAACGAGGATGATTTCTCATGTATTGGTGTCTTCTGGATTATTCTCAATCTCCTAGGTTCACCCATGTCTGTTGGCATTCAGTTACTTGATTGGATAAATATGGTTCTTGTATATATTTTCTTTTCATTTCCCTTAATGTGTAACTACTATAGTGTTTTCATGTGTAGTGTTTTTACTAGAAATTGATGTGTGGTTTTAAAGTGGTTTATGAAAATTGATTTCATGTAAAAGTGTTTTATAATTTTTGTGCAAATTGAAAATGTAAACATCACTTCTACTTTGAAAATTGCTAATGTATCACTAAAAGTATGTCTTGGGTTTTTGAGAAATGAATAGGGGAAATGACTCGTACTTTTTTAATCAGCAACATGTAGAAAATATTACTTTTATTAATTGTAGTTCAAACTTGAAATGAAGTTTATTTTATTTTAAATGGAGTGCACTAGGAATAGATATTGGGATAACCTACTAATTTTTAATACTCACACCTATAGTTTTTTCTGTTTATAGTGTTTGTGTAGGATATAGCTTGAGTGCGCTTGCCTTGGGTGATGCTTTACGGTTGAGTTGGAGAATGACCCATGAGGTCACACATAGTTAGTTCAGATGTCGTGTTTGGTCAGTTTTATTTACTTTTGTTCTCGTTCAGTCGCTTTACCCGGTTTATTTATTCTCCGTTGCTCTATATTATTTCTTCTACTTTATGTATTTATATTGGGTGAAATCGTTCACACCTCCTCTATTGATACCATGGCACTTATTGCCAGCCTGTAAGGATCGGGAACGCCTCGCGGGCCATGTCGCAGACCGACTCGGGTGACCAGTTTAGGCTCGACCTAGGTTGGTTTGTGACATATAGTGTATTAAATATAATGGAATACTATTTTGTAATGTAATATCCATCACCAATCCTCTTCCATTCTCATATTATTCTAGAAAACGAATGTATCGTTCGTGATGTGTTGATTCACCCCCTTTGTAGACATCGTATTTCCATTTTCCAATATCGCCTTCAAGGGTATTCAAAAAAATTATTATGGTAAAAAAATATTTTAATATTTATATTGTAACTTTTCATTATTTTAGACTTAATATATAAAAATGATATTAAATAAGATGATATAAATATGTGATGGTCGTAAAACCCGCCAAAATAATTTAAATCATTTTCAATAATGTTTTATATAATAAATCATTCTTATATTAAAAAAAAGAGAAATATGGTATCATTTAACATTACTCGAACAAATTGAAAAAATATTGTTAAACATTTAGTGTTTTATAATCATTTGGAAAGAAAATCCACAATAAACCAACCATGGAAACTATGAAATTAATGCACCTGAAACAATGAAAGAAAACAAAATATTTTCAATAAATGGGTGGAAAGATGTTTTAAAATGATCATATAAGGTGTTATAAATATTAATGTAGTTTTTTAATATACTAATAAATATCATTAAACCATTATAAAATAATTTTTGACATGTTTGATGTAAGATGAACCTGTGGTAAGGGACTTATTAACTAAAACACTATTTTAAACATATTAAGTATTTATTCTTCTAAATATTTATATTTCAGGACCATTTACTCAAAGGGTTTATTAATTAATTTATTTATATTTCAATGGATTTTATTGAATTTATAATTTCATTTTAAACTAAAATGTCTCAAAAATTGATATTTTCAGGTTTTATTTGAGGGACTTTACTTTAATTTCATCCTTTTAATTTCTATTCAAAAGGGAATATTTTCAGATACAAGTATTCATGTTTTAGAATTATGTTCTGGTTCATGGAATTTTTTTTGATAAAGGTTAGGACCTATGTCTACTCTATGTGCATTGGATAAGTTTATGATATTGGTCTATCATATGGTTACTCCATGTGTAACAATTGTGGTTACACTATTAAGTAGTTGTGAGGGTTAAATCATATGTTAGCCAGAAGGGTTATATTTTAAGGAAGACGTGGTGGTTACAAATTATATTATTGATATGAGGGTTAAAGTATTATGTATTCAATTTTCAATGTTTCTTTTATGATTTTATTTATGTTTTCTATGTATTAGGATAATTTATTGTTTTCCAAATGTTACTATATGATAATTTATTCGCAAGAAGTATAACATGGTAAAAATGATTTCATATGTTTATAAGTAACCATGGACTAATTGATTATTTTCTTCTTTATATGTTACTTACTGAGATTTTTTATTCTTTTCAAAAAAATTAAATTTTTTTCATATGTTTTAATGATATGTAATTAAAAAAGGGAAGTAAAGATGAATATTGTTATGTTTTTTCATGAAATTATTTTATTTTATTTTTTTTATTTTTTTTGACAAATGGATATTATTTTAGTGATACACATATTGTATGGTTGGGGGTTGATATGAATTAATAATGTATTGATATTATAAAAATATAAATAGAAAATATCTTTGGGAATGTAAGAAAGTGAATTATAAAAGAATTTACACTATTATGTATTGTATAAAGACAACTCCATATAGTTGGTATCTATTAAAGAGTTAGATAACATTATGTTTCGTGATTATATTAATAGAATAAAATAAATTATTTTTTCCTTATGGTTTTTTTGAAATGATATATAATTTTACGATTACCATGTTTCTTCTTCTTAGATATGTATGTTTAGAAGTGTTTTCCACAGAAGAATCACTGAAGCTAACAACTGAAGGTAAGGAGAAAATGATATCATTCCATGTCCACAACCAAGGATGGTGGAAATATTAACCAAGAAATGTGTGATAGAATATATTAGTTGATGAAGGATATAAATGGAAGTGTTGTCCATACATGGGAACATTCGGAGCTATAACAAAGAAACATGAATACAATAGAACATTTTCTGAGTCAACACTATACAACATTTAGTGGATCATAAGACCTAGTGGTGGTTGATGTATGGACTAATTACCAGAAAAATATGTGATGTCATGGGGTTTATAGATAACAAAAAGTGTAGTCTTGATTTTTATCATATTGAAGGTGAATCCAACCCGTGGTTGTCAATGGTCTTGAATTTTAGAAATAACGTAAAGAATGAAACATTTTAGTAGAGGGAATTTAAGAAAATTGTCAATGAAAAATATTTTAGAATTGTAATTTGACATAAAAATGTTCAAATTCATTGAATTGAATAAAATGGAGGTAGATTCAGTGCATATCTATGAATAAAACATCCCTATATTTTTTAGGAATAATATATAATATTATTTTCTATATTGTTAGAAAAATATTCAATTATTAAATAATAATTAATTCAAGATAATGAAGGAAATTTTAGTCCCTTGAATTCAAAGTTTATAATAAATTCATTTGATCTGTTTAGGGGGAAGAATTAGTGATTTTTGATGATCACATATACTTTGACAAAAAACTAGAAGAAAAGCATTAGATTGGATGATGTGGTTATGAATCATTGAAAAACATATCACGGAATAAAAATTCATTTTCACTTTCCTGGGATGTGTTTTAAAAATAAACTTGAGTAATGTTTTAACAAATATGGGATGTGTTTTTGATGTTGTAATTTTGGATATATGGATAGAGATTGCAATGAAAATGAAATTTAGATTAATTATGATTCAAAATATACAAAATGATCTAAATTTGGTGAGATGGGGACATATGAAAATTCATGCCCAAAGAATGATATGAGTGATGGAATGCAACAAATATATAAGTATAATGGTTTAGTTAAATCATTTTCATCTTTTTCAATATATTTTTGTCTATCCAATGAAATGGTATCATGAAAAACTATTTGTTTACTCAAATTTTGCTAATTTCTTTATTGATACATGGTCTAAAAATTCCTATCATTCTGATGAATTTTATGGTATATTAAAAATTTCACCTCAAGAAATGAAATTGGGGATTATGGTTAAAAAACAAGGGGAAATTTAATATAAAAAATAATTATATAAATCTTCCTATTTATATGTGGACATAAATTACGAGAAAAATTGTTTTTACCCTTAGTAGAGATTGATTTTATTCCTCGTATAAAATAGATTTCTATTTATAATGCTTAGATTTATTTTGGAGATAAAGAAGATTCATTTCAGAAATATTTTTATTATTTATACAATAATGAACCTATACCATTGATAAGTATCAGGATTCAAAGATACTTTTAAAATATGGAAATGGAAGTTACCTTGCACATATTATTGAAAATAATGGAACAATTTAGATTAATGATGTGAAAATGATAAATAAGTTCCTCAATAATTTATTCAGATGTGTTTCCATGTGTTATACTGGATAAATATATTGATTTTACTATTGACATAACCCCTACTGCAAAATACTTTGTGAAGCCCCCTTATCAAATGGATCAAGTAAAACTACATGAATTGAAAATGGATGTACATGATTTGATTGACTAAGGCTTCATTCATCTTATCATATCACCACATGGTACCCTAATTTTTTTTAATAAACATGGTTCCATGATTTGTTCAATTTTTTATAGATATCTAAATAATATTACTATTACAAATATATATCCATTTACAGATGTTGATAACTTCTTTGATTAGATCCATGGAGTTTAGTATTTCTCCATGATTGACTTAAGATAAGTGTACCATCAGTTGAAGATGTAGGAGTAAGAAAATGTAAAAAATAAATTTTTGAACTAGATATGGGAATTATGAGTTTTTTTATACAATTTTCATTAAAAAAGATCATTCCATATATATGGAACTTAATACTTGAGTCATCCATGAATTTTTGGAATTGAGTATTTTTGTTTTTATTGAAACTGTTTTGGTGTTTTAATTATTTTTTAAAGATTATGATACTTTTTCAAGGATTTTTCTTTTTTAAGGATCAAGATCTTAATTTCAGGTATGCTTCTTTTATTTGGGTTGTTTTGAGGAAAAATGAAGTCTTGGAAATTTGTTAGGTACACACTGTGTACTAGGTTTCTGCATATAATAGTGTACTAGCCATATAAAGGCTGTGTACATGGATATGTAGGTGTCATGGAGGACTGCTTAAATAAGGAGATGGGTGAGGTTAGTACACAATATGTACATTAAATGAACACACTATGTACTATTCTTTTTATTTGATTAATCAGACTAAGGTCGTGTCTCATCCCTAAAATTTATTTCTTCTCCTTGAGTCTCATACATGAGAGCAACGAATGGTTGATATACTTCGATATCCTATAATTCTCGTATCTGAGTTTTGATTGAGATGATGCCTAGCATGTTGGATTTCCACCGGTGAGTTCACTCTTTCCCTAGTGCCAATTTTTTTGATTTTCCCTCACCCTTGTGTTATTTATGGTTGTAAAATTATGACCTTTTAGTAGATATACATTGTTCTAGGCTGATTCAAGTCATAACATTCCATAGTTCTCGTAATAAAATGTCAAGTTAGGTGGTTTGTGAATTTATTGGATTGTCATAGGATTATATATGCTAAAAGTGCAGAATACCCCTTTTTAGGGTTTTACTTGTTTTGGAATTTAACCCTGTTTAATAACCGCTATGGTTTTTTTGAGAAATGGGTTATTGCATAAGCGTAATTTTTAATACCTTTATAATTGATGTGTTTCCTATGTCTGGTTGATTATGGATGTTTGGTATAGAATTTTTTATTATCCTTTCTTGTTTCCATGCCTTGTGATGTTATGATGTAAGTGCAATTTAAATGAGATGCATGTGTTTCACATTATGAAAGTATGAATAAGGGAAATTGACTGTGAGATCTTCTCGACATAGGGTCCTCTATATATAGTTTTTTTTATGTTTCCCCATTTTTCATTGATCGTGAGAGTTATCGGGTAGACATAGACCACAGGGGTATAGACCGTGAGAGCTACCCAGAGGGTCGTTATTTAATGAACATTAGACCACAGGGCATTGACTGTGAGAGATACCAGAGGGTCATTATAATTTATATTGATGTGATGTAGGCCAAGGGTTTTGGACCATGATACCTACCTTGGATGTTATTTGTTTTTGATGATATGTTAAATAATATGGGTTAGTCTGTGAGACCATTCCCAAAGGTATTCATTTGAATGTTTTTGACAAATCTACCAAGCCAAATCACAAGCACGGACTTAGTATTACTTTTTGTTAGATAGTCTTTTGAGACATCTTTTTTTCAATTATATAGGGGGTATAGAGATTAGGCTATATCCCGTGATTACATTAGTCAATGGTCTAAAAAATTAATAAATGTACTAAATGTAATTGGAAACTCTATGATTTTTTTACTTTTGTGTACTTCATTGTTTAATGAATCATTTTACTTATTACATGATATTTATATTTATTGATGGTTAGGAACAATTATTTTGGTGGTTTTATACTGGGATTTGTATCACACACTATTTAGAACATTATTTGAAGCCAAAATAGTTTATATGGTTTCACGTATAGAAAAGAGAAAACACCCTTATTCATCAGGCACATGGTTTCTATTTGAGATGGAGAGCATGAGACAAAGCTGAGGCTTGCGATACTATTGGAGTTTAATATTTTCTATACTTTGGTTTTAGTATTTTAGTTCTAGTATTTTTACTTGTTTGTCTACTTACAATGATACATGTGACGTGCATCATTTATTTATATATGCTATAGTTGATTATACAATTTCTCATCCACTTTTATTATTATTGTATGGTATTATTGCATCCACTATTGTTTTCTATTTGATTCCTCTGCTATACTCTGCATATTAAGGCAATGTATCCTCACTATCACAACCAATTCCATCACTGCTAGTCAGATGCCTCTAACATTTGGGGAAATACACTTGATTCATTGTGAACAACTAGGTACGGGCCACCATTGGGCGGCACCCAGAATCGTGATGTTACCAAGTTGTATAAGAGGAATTAATTTCTTCATTAGATTATTATTTGGAGACTATATCCAGGGATAGGAATGAATAAGTAGTTGGTAATAAGAAATTCATGGGAGTACCTAACTCATGTATAGGGAAAATCCACGTTTCCTCAAATATTGAATATTTTTTGGTTTTTTAATTGTTATAGTTAATTCGATTTCATAGTAGAGTAATTGATTTTTTTGTGTTCTATTATAATTGATATTATTGAGGTTCTAGTTCTATTTCAACCTAATTAGATAAGGGTACACCATCTCAGAAATTCCTCAAAATGAGATAAGACTTTTGATGTTCTCTGTATTGAACCCTAGACACTCAATTGCCCTTTGGGTGTCGATGATGGTTGTCTTACTCACCTCCCAATCTCTACCTACATTCTCCCCTTTCACTAATCCATACTCGCTCATATATTTTTCTCTAATCCTCCTTAGCCATAATTTCCCACCCTCCACTATGGTGCTCTTTCACTTTCATTCCCTCTTCGAGAGTTCTCAAAGGCTTCGTCACTCTATGGGTTATCCCTAGTCTCCCACATTGGTCGTCGATGGACATCCCTCAACCACTTGGATAGGTATGTTAGAAATTCCTAGCCCTATAAGAACCACATCGTGGTTGGGCTCTTGGATTTTTACTACTTTCTTCTTCACTTTGAATACACTGATAAAATGGATTCTACAAGTTCCAATGGTACACTCTCTTGAGGCGGCTCAAGATTCATCTTGCTCAGATGGAGTTATGAGTTCCACTGGAAACATGACACCCCACTTGCATCATTTTGGGTAAGCCTCCGATATCACTCAATTCTATTTCAAGATCCCACTATTCATCAGATGTTGGGTAACAACTTCGGGATGATCCTATCCATCGATGAGTTATTTCACTCCAAATGTCACCCAATTTCTCCCCACATCTGTGTGGAAGTGGATATTTCAAAGCCTTAAATGAACATTTCTTGGATTGAGGTTAGTGAAGAACTCCATTATCAATAATTAGTTTTCTTCAAAAATTGGTTCGATTTCTGCAGTTCTTACCCTCGTCTTAGACAAATTCATTCTAATTTTCATTCACCTCATATCTCGTATATTTCATCTATATATACTGTAAACCCATCAAGTAGTGTTGTAGCCCTTCAGTTGGAGGTGTGGCCATGTCTTCCTAGCTTATTGTAATATCTAATACTGATATAGGGGCGATCCCATTTATCTTCTATTATTGCTGCTGGTAAGATGGATATTGTAGCTTCTATTAATATAGGTCTAGATTGTATAGATATAGGCTCTATCGTAGACTTTTCAAAGGAAATTAAATTCAATCCTCCAGGGAGTAATCCATTGATTTACGATGTCTTCAATAACTTGAGGGATAATTTGGGTATTATCACACATGTTGTGGAAGGTATCTTGGGACATCTTGAACCTAGAATGACAATGGATGTTGTAGTTTTCCAAGACCCTAGTAATAACTACGGAGTGGTTACTTTATTTCCAGTGAAGGAAGGTGTATTCCACAAGACATACTCTTATGTGAAGACTATATATATATGTATTGATGACATTTGATGTAATAGCCCCCATGTTAAGACAATTCCAATGAACATTTCAAGACCATGATAAGTTGTGTCAACTATGAAACCATGTAACCATTTTGAAAGTATGGATAATGAATGGACTTCCCAGGAGGCAGATGGGATCTAAATATTAAATAAAAATCATCGTATTTTGTGGTGGAGTCTAGGGATGGCTTATCTAGTCACTTTTCATGTGTTAGTTCACTAGAATTGCAAGGTAGTGAAGTCTATAATCCGAGGAGAAGGATGGGATGGCAAGGAGGCCAGGAAGGCCGAAAGGAATATTCGTATCTTCCTTCACTAATAAAGACATGATCAGTTAGGATGTTGAAGGCTTAAGTAATGTAAGTTACTACCAACATTAATGGTAATGTTGTTCATTCATAGGCTACTGTATTTGGGGCTGATCCGGATAAGAATGTACTACAAGAGACATGCATGGAAGTTTTATAACCATTGGAAATGCTTCTTCATTATAGAGAAGTAATATAGGAATAATACCTAGTGCATAATACTTTCAAAAAAATGGTAACACGATGATGATAAAGACCATTCAGGTGGCCCCCAATAGAGAATATATTTATTTTCTTGAAAAAAAGAATCTAATCATGGTTAAATGATTTAACAAGGGGAAAATAAACCAAGAGGAATTCATTCAAGTGTGGGATAGACTGGCACGCCGCTTTGAAGACATTATACAAGAGGATCGAGAAACACTGCTAACCTTTCTCTCATATAATAGCTTTTAGTATAAGCATACGAATTGGCATAAGTTTTCTTTTAGAAACATTTTTCCTCCTGGGGTTTTTAAATATTACCTAAAAAGTATCTTCTAGAAAATAATAAAAAAATTGATGTTTGAGTGGAGGGTATTCCACCTCATTCATCATATAGGAACTTGATAAGGATAAAATGTCATGCATTCTTTTAATGCCAATCAGAGTGCATTACTTACTACATGTTGTTTTGATAAATGCTTTGATAGATATCCATGTTATTGTGATAGATTCCATGATTGAATACATGTTATTTTTAAAGGGTATTGGAATATGTAAATATTCATTTGGTTGGACACCACACGTTGGTCCCTGACGTATTATGGGCCCTATTGGATTATAATTTGGTGGATCATGTTGGACTTTAATTTAATCTATTATGTTATGATGTGAATGATGATTCCATACATTGATTTGAGGGAGTATGGACTTTGATGGGTCCGAATTTTTCATTCAATAGGGAAAAATTCTATCTTTTCAGGGGTTGAAGAGAATTTTTAGAGGCTTACTATTTGGACACCCAGACAACACAATGTTCAATGTTATGAACACATGAATGCTGTTATTTTTTTCTAGAAGGTACAACATTTCTTATGTACACGTTGTGTATTCCTTTACCATGTGACTGACTATGTGAGTATTGACACGAGAATGGAAAATATTTGGTAAAACACTTTGTGTACCAGGAGTACATATTGTTCTGTAAGGAATGTGTGTTAGGATGTGTGACTGACAACATGGGTGGGTAAAACATAGGATGAACATGTCGTGTTCCATTCATACACACCGGGTAGAGTCGACCATGACACCGACAATGTGATCAATGACATGGGTGGTCAGAACATAATAAGTACACACCCTATCAAGGGTTAACATTCCATGTTTTGTTAGCAAGGAGAGAACCATGTGGTTTATCTATGTTGTGGAACATGGGCATAACAGAAGATTCAAGTACACACCATGTCTTTGAGAAACACACTATGTTTATTGGTGTCACAAGACCAGTTTTGGTAGTGGTACATGCTATTTTAAAATCTAAAGGGAACACACCGTGTAGTGATTATCCACACTGTGTAAATATTTATTTTAAAGATTGATTGTTTTCCATCTCTTTTACCTTTCTATCACTTTTATGTTGTTATCATTGATTATATTAAGCTATGGTGTGCACTAGAACATGTAGATTCATGTCTCCCAGATGTCCTCTGGATATACACTTTGTGCATAAGAATGATAAGACACCAGAAATGGTACATAAATGAATACCAGTAGATCCTCCCGTCGTGCCCATCATGACACCAGATGTTCTAATCGATGTATGTGTTGAATCGTAGTTTAGTAAAGGATTTATGAGGATGATGAAGTCTTTTCAAGGAGCACCACATCCTTCCCCGACTATGTAAGATTTGATGAGGGTGTTCCAGTAGGAGATCCCACCACTTTTTCAAGTGATGGAGGAACACAAGATGTAGAGTCATGGTTGGAGGCCATGCTTTCTATCTTTGAGAATCTAGAGATGCCTCCAAATAGGAGGGACAAGATTTCTATGTACACTCTACTAATTCCACCAATATATGGAGGGATGTTATCTCATTGGTGGGATGTCATCAATATATGGGTTGGGAAGTGTTTAACAGGATCTTATTTTACTATTTCTACCCTAAGACGTTGAGGGCCGATCAAGCCCAAGATTTCTTGCATTTAGTGCTGGGAAATCATTCAATGACTGAATACTCATCTCATTTAACTAAGACTTAGTGTTTATAACCTATTATGTGAGGTGATGAGTTATCTTTGTCTAGGAGAATAAGGGATGGTTTCATGTATGACATCTGATCAGAGGCAGTTTTCTTTAGAATGAATTCATTGATAGATATAATGAACCAGATGCAGATTATCGAGCATAATATGAGGGAGTAAAGAGCTATGAGCCAGGGAGGTTCATCATCTAGGGTTATTACTCCTTAAATAGATACCAAGAAGCTTTGTAGGGAGCCATCACATGATGTTTCTTCAGGTAGCCAGGTGTTGTGCTACCAAGGAAGGATGAGTGGGCCTACAAGACCACATAGCCGAAAGGAACCATTTGAGTGCTGATCTTGTGAAAAGAAGGGTCATATTCATTGTTTTTACCAGTTCTTCGCACCAACATCCATTGATGGGATTTCTTCTAGGACTCCATGTTCAGTATAAGGACCAAAATTATCTCATCATTCAGGGAACATGAGTACGTATGGCAGTTCAAGACGTGGAGGAGGTCATAGGTGTGGTATCCAGTCAGCATGATTTTAGTGATAGTAGGGTAGATGAGCTTCTGGTAGTCTAGTAGGGTCACAGGTCTATAGTACATGTCTGACCAATGCAGTGGAGTAGACCGAGCATGTTCTGGATCCAAGACCCTCTACTATTAGAGGTATAATTCTAGTTACCTCAGGTTTAGCTTCTACCCTACTTGATATAGGGGCATCTCATTGTTTCATATCTATTGCTACTATGGAGGGCCTCAGGCTATCTGTATTTACATCTAAGGATGTTATGATGCTAGAACCTCTATTACAAATTACAACGTCTATTGTACATTAGTGAAAGGAGTTCCCTCTTGAGGTTGGTGGGTATCACATTTATGGGACCTATATGTATTAGAGATGACATGCTTCGATTTCTTTCTCAGAATGTACTGGAATGTCTCATTCCATGCGTTTGTTGACTTATATCTCCATAGGGTGAGTTTTTAAACCCCATAGTGTGGGTATTTTCTATACAATGGTGAGTAGGATGTTCAGGAGTGGAGAGATTGACCTGACCATCATGGGTTGGGAGGAGATACAAACCATTTTTCTAGATGATATCTAGATGACCATGGGGCTTCATAGTTGGTCTTTCATCTAGTGGTGGATCATTTTAGAGATTTCTATCCATAATACTTTTTAGGTTTACCTCTAGAGCATGAGGTAGATTTCTCCATTGAGCATGTTCCATTAGTGCCACCGGTGTCCATTCCTCTTTATAGGATGGCTACTCTTATGTTATAGGATATCAATAAGCAGTTAGTGGAGATTAAGGAGAATGGTTTCATCATACCCAGTACATCTCAATGGGGTTCATCTATCCTTTTCCCAAATAAGAAAGATGGTACACTCAAACATTGCGTGGATTATCAGAGGTTGAAGTAGTTGATGGTCAAGAACGGATACCCCTTTTAGAGGATTCATGATCTCTTTGATCAGTTTTGAGGATCCCTAGTGTCCTTGAGAATTGACTTGAGATATGGTTATCATCATTTTCTCATTAGACAATCATATACACATCTAATAGTCTTTCAGAATAGGTATAGTCTATAGGAGTATGTGTTTATGCCGTTTGGTCTCACGAATGCACAGACATTTTTCATGGAAGTGATGAACCGAGTCTTCCATCATTAATTGGATTCTTTTGTGGTAGTTTTAATGGATGATATCTTGGGGTACTCTCAAACATCACACGACCAAGACACCCATCATAAGAACATTCCGAGTACACTGAGAGAGCATCAGTTGTATTCTAATCTCTCAAAATGCCAATTTCGGATGGATCATATTTACATTTTAGGCCATGTTATCTCAAAGACAGAAGTATCAGTAGACTTAGATAAAGGAAGAAAAGTAGTTTCCTAGGAGAATATGAAGAACGTCTTTGAAGTACGATGTTTTATGCGGCTGGATGGTTACTACATTATCTTTATACAAGACTTTTCACAGTTAGCAGTGCCACTAATGAACAATACTAAGAAGGGTTAAAAGTACTTTTGGAAATATTCCTGTGATTGATCCCTTCAGGAGATAAAAGAGAAGATGTCTTCCTCACCAACACTTAGTTTTTAAGATCTAGACAAGAGCTACCATATTTACTGTGATGCATTAGGGATCAGGGAAGGGGTAGTTCTTATGCAAGCAATAAGTGTCATTGTATACGAGTCTTGGTAGTTCAGGCCACATGAGAGGAATTACCCAATGCATGATCTTGAGTTAGCTACAGTTGTGTATGATTTTTTCATTTGGAGACATTATCATTATGGAGACAATTTTTTGGTATACAGTGATCACAAAATACTCAAGTATATATTTACTCAACGTGAACAGAATTTTGGATAGCGAATGTGTGTTGAGTACCTCCAATATTTTGACATTGAGCTTGCCTGCATACCTAGGAAAGGAAACAGAGTTTCCGATGCATTGAGCTGGAGGACTTCAATATAGGAAGTCTAGGTGGCCAGTAGTGAGTGGAGGTTTATGGTTCTATTCTCTATTATTATTTTTGATGTGCATGACCGATAGAGGTAGTATTTTATTTCTTCGGTAGTTGTTAACTCTACCTTTTAGGAATGAGTGAAAATGAGGAATTTATCATATTAGGAAGGCCTGGAACTATACGAGAATGTGTTAGGTGAGGACCATTATCTTTGGTGGAACATAAATGAGGATGAGGTCTTGAATTTTCATGGGCATGTATGGGTATCAACATACATACATGAGAAGATTTTGTGAGATTTTCATTCCTCAGTTTGAGCTGTTCATCATGGTGTGACCCGGATGTATCGAGATCTACATTGTCATTATTGGTGGATAGGTATGAAGATGGATGTTTCTGGTTTTGTTATGATATGATCCACTAATCAGCAGGTATAGGTGGAACATCATCAAATGGAAGAGATTTTACAATAGTTAACCATTCCTAAGTGGATGTTGGATGATGTCGTAATGGATTTCATGATGAGTTTAATGAGATCGCCTCAAGGGAATAATTTAGTATGGGTTGTTGTTGAAAAACTCACAAAAGTGTCACGTTTCTTTAAAATCAATAAATCCTTCAGTGTGGGTGAGATTAGTTGGTTATAAATCTAGGATATTTTCCATTTTCATGTGGTTCAAAACTCTATCGTTTCAAAAAGTGATGTCTGGTTTACTTTTCATGTCTAGTAGGGGCTACAGAGGCCTTTGGGTACATAAGTAATTTTGAGTACATCTTACCATCCACAAATAGATGGTCATTCTGACCACATTATTCGGGTTTCAAGGGAAATTATTTGATAATGTATATTGGAATTAGGGGGTTCATGGGAGAGACAAATACCCCAAGTGGAGTTTTCCCACAATAATAGTTTTTAGGTGACGATTCCAATGAAACGTTATAAGGATTTTTGTGGAAGTACATGATGATCACCCCTATGTTGACAAGAGGAAGTAAAGGTAGTTATGTTGGAACCTCATATTGTCTAGGAGAGCACTGAGCATGTTGAGTTGATTTGTAATAGGATGGATACAATAGAGTCTCGGAAAAACTCTTATGCTGATTGACGGAGATGACCTCTGGAGTTCATGGTCAGAGATTAGGTTTTCATACATGTAACACCAAGGATGGGACATATGATTATTAGGATATAGGGGAAGATTTCATTGAGATACATCAGACTGTTGGAGGTTTTAGAGAGAGTCACACCATTTTCCTATCAGATGCAGTTAACTCAGAGGTACTAGGCTATGCATGACGTCTTTCAGGTTTCTCAGCTACACCAATACATTTTGAGACTACTCTCATTTTTTTCAACCCAAGTAGGATGATTTGGAGATGGATTCATCCTTTGAATATCACCCTATTAAGATTGTGGATCACAACACGAAAGTTCTCCGGGTCCAGTCTTGTTTCTCTGGTACGTGTGATATGGAAACATTTTTGAGTATAGGATGAGACATGGGACATGGAGGCTGCCATACGATCATAGTGGAAAGGGTTTTTTGATGTTTATTCTTCACCACCCTTAGAAGAAAAAATTTGGGGAAATATTTCATTAATGTGGGATGTTTTTTAGATCCAAGATCGTTATTTTAGGAATATATCTTTATTTCAGATTCTTGTTTTTTGAAAAATGATGTTTTAAATATTTCTGAAGTACATGAAATGTACTCTTGAGTACACATCTTGTACTAGGTTTATGTGCATTATTGAGTACTGTTCAGGTAATGACTGAGTACATGGCCATGTAGGTGACTTGGTAGACCGCCTCATATAGGAGCTGGTTGGGACTAGTACATGGCATGAACATTAAATGAAGATGTTGTGCACACTTTTTTTTGTTTGATTAATTTGATCAGGGACACATCTCATGCCCATAACGTCTATCTTCTTCCCATATCACATTTAGGAGAGAAACCAGTGATCGAGAAACATCGATCTCCTCTCATTTCATTGTCCGAGCTCCGACTGAGATGCTGCCCAGTGTGTTAGATTCCCAATGGTGAGTTCTCTTTATCAATAAATCATCTTTTCCAAATTTCTCATCACTCATGAGTTAACCAAGGTTAAATTTTTTAGACTTTTTTGCAGATCTTCGACATTATAGGACGATTTACGTGATGAATATCTTGAGTGTTCATCATACAACATTGAGGTACGTGGTTTGTCCTTTTCATAGATTTTACTTGTTTTATATATTGTAAAAGTTATGAATACCCTTGTTTAGGGTATTGTGTGTTTTAGAATTTAACCCTGTTTAATTACTGTTATGGTTTGATTCTTTGAGAAAGGTGTTGTTTCTTGGGAATAAGGATTAATACAACTATTATGGATGTGTTTCCCATTTTTGGTTAATTATGGCTATTTGGTCAAGAATTTCTTATTAGGAATACTTGTTTCCATGCCTTTTGATATTAGGATGAATTGGAAGTTAATATGAGATACATGTGTTTTGCATTTGAATGTATGACTATGTGGAATTGACTCTGAGAGCATCTCAATGTAGGGTCCTTTATATATGCTGGTTTTTATGTTGACCCACTGGGAATTGACTGTGAGAGCTACAGGGCAGTTATAGACCACATGTGTATATAATGTGAGAGTTACCCATAAGTTCTTCATTAAATGAACATTGAACCATAGGGAATTGATTCTGAGAACATCCATTGGGTCATTATAATTTATATCGCTGCTTAGTAGACCATGGTGTATTGACCATGAGAACTACCTAGTAGGTCATTTGTTATTAATGATATATTGAACCAAATGGGTTAGACTCTAAGAATATTCCCAGAGTGTTAATTTTGAATGTTTGAATGATTTTGATGATACAACCATGAAAAATATCAATCTTGTACATGGTATTACTTGTTTGTTAGATAGTCTTTTGAGTCATCTGATTTTCCATTACACATGGGGTACAGATCATATGCTAGATCCCATGAATACATTACTCAAAGATTAGAAGAATTAATAACTGTAATGAATGTAATTGGAAATAGTAGGATTTTTTACTTTTTTGTACTTATTAGTTTATTTCTTCATTATGCTTATTACCCGCTAAATATATATTCACTGAAAAATAGGCACAATTCCTTTACTGGTTGCCTACTGGGATTTGTCTCACACCCGGTTTGGGTCATTCATTTGGGCCCAAATAGATTATATGGTTTCAAGAATAGAAAAGGGAAAGCACCCTTCTTCATTAGATACATGATTTGTGTTTCAGTTGGAGGGAATGAGACCATGCTGAGGCTTATAATGTTGTTGGAGTTTAATAATTTTTGTACTATGGTTTCAGTATAGTATTTCCAACATTGTGATTTTTAGCAGCTTTCCTAGATACATGTGACAAGGATCAATTATTTATATATGGTGTAATTGTTTATACTATTTGTCTTCCCCTATTTATTTCAATTGTATTGTATTACAACTTACAATACTATTTTCAATTTTTTTCTATTGTGTTACTCTTCCAATGAGGTAATTGTTTCCCCACTATCACACCAGGGCCCTCACTACTAGTCAAATGCCTCTGATGTTTTAGGAAATGCACTTGAGGCCTTCTGACCAACCGGGTACAGGGTACCTTTTGGAGGGACCCAAAACTGGGATGTTACACCTACAAACAATTAATGAAAATAATTTATATGAAAAATTTAGAAAAGTAGAGTTTTGGATGCAAAGAATTTACCATTCATGTGAAAATTGTAAATAAGGATGCCCTAAGAGTTGATCTCTCCAAAGAAAAAGTGATTGATGAATAGATGACATATAAAAATGACATATAGATTAATATTTTTTCTAGATTAAATGTTTATTATAGACATTTTTTTTAAAAACATTACATGGTTATATCACCTTCTAACTATGATAACATGAAAATGGGTCAAATATACATGGATGGAAGAATGTGGTGTTTTTCAGGAATTGAAGAGGTGATTGGTTAATTCCCCACATTTATCTCTTTCTTCAAAAAATGTGATTTTTTATGTACAATGATGATTCATTTTAGAGACTTGGATGTGTTCTGATGTATAATGGTCAGGTAATTTATATGCATGAAGAAAACTAAAAATTATAGAGCGAAATTATGCTCCACCTGATATGGAATTACAATCTATAGTGTTTTCTTTAAAACTATTGATACATCATTTATATGGATCCAAATGTGAAATATATATTGACTATAAATGATTGAGTTATATATTTACTCATTAGAAATTAAACATGATCTAGAAAAAATGAATGGAAATAATAAAATATTATGATTGCATGATCAATTGCAATCCCATAATAGAAAAAAAATAGGCGGATACCTTGAGTAGAAAACATCAATCATCATTAACAACAACAAATTTGGAAAATGACCCCTTATTATATGATTTGATGAATTTTTTTCATTGAAGCTGTCGGTGATGGAATGTATTCTATATTTTAGGTGTTAGTGATGATGTATCTTTAAGAAATAATTAAGAAATCATAGAAGGGAGACAATGATTTATGTTATATGGTTTAAATGGTGAAAGGTGTATGTTTGCATAATTTAATTTTTGATTAATATTTTATTTTGAGTGTTGGGATGTAGTACCCCCATTTTCTGGTATGTCACCCTTGTTTTATGTTTTTGATGTACATGACACATATGGGAAATGGTTGGGAATGTTTAGAGACTCTTAATGTGTTAAATGAAAAAAAGTGGTGACGCACGGGCTTCGCACGATTTGCCCAAACCGAGCGGAAGCCGTGCAAGTGGTGGTCACTTTGGTCAGAGGAGACTGCACAGTGTGCACACATTTTGGGAAAACTGTGCGAGGAGGCCATGCGGAGGGCCCCGTCCAAGCAGTGACTACCACACAGTTAGTGCATCATATTCCTAGCCGTGTGGACTAACCGTGCGCCGGGTCAACATAGATCCAATTTTTAAGGATCTAATCTGTTTTATCATTAATCCCATTATTTTTCACTTCAAGACAGCCCAAACTCGGGTTTTTCTCTCTGGTGAAGGTGGGAGAACACTTACAAGGCGTTTTAAAAGAGATCTGAAGGCTTTCCTTTGGTGTTGACAGGTCGTTTGATCGAGGTAAGTCTCATTTCCTTTAGTTTTTATATCATTTTCATCCCTCTGGATAAATCCTTAGATCTACACCCATGGTGGGTAGATCTAAGGTAGTGGATTACTTTTAAGACAGGTTTTGGTATTGTTGGTACTAGGGGAAGGAATATAAGGAGGTTTCTGGGAGTAGTTGACTCGGTTTTGTTGGCGTTCTTCATCCATTGGTTGGTTTTGCCTAATTTATTGAGGTAGGTGTCTTCACTCCTGATTTCACTTTTTTAAAACTTGAAGTCTTAGTTTCAAATTTTTTTCCTTGATTGAAATAGTTTCTTTATCTACTGTGAAAGAATGTTTGAATCCCCTTTTTTGTAATGGGTGATGGAAATTTTTTGTTTAATGAAAGTGTTTATTGAATTGAATTTAAAATGGTGATTTTAAACTTGTTATAGTTTTGATACATGAAAGAAATGGTTTTCAATAAAAGGGTTTGATGTTTTATTGAAAGGTTTTGAACAAACATGGTTTTGGGATGGATTTTCATTGGTAGTGGTGGGTGTTCATATGCATTGTGTTGGATAAGGGAGATAAGAACCCCCATCAAATGGTTGGGATGTATAAGGGCGAGAAGCGCCCCCATCAAAAGGTTGGGATGGATAAGGGCGTGAAGTACCTCCGTCAAGGTAGTTCACTAAGTGGAAACTTAGTGGAAGGATAACTCACCACTCGCGAGTATAGGGAGGTCCAGGTTGCATTCATGGTTGGTTGTGTGGATTTGTGAAATGGAATGAATGTGCCAAAATGGAAATGTGATTTTGATTGGAAACTTTTCTTGGTTGCTTTTCTGGATAATGATGGGTTTTGTTGGAAAATGGTTTGACATGGAACTTGTTATATTATGAACTGTTTTGGAATTGTTTTATGTAAATTGTTTTATATAAATGTGCAAACATGTTTTATCCTAGAGTCATGGGTTGGGAATTCATCGGGGAAAACCTAATGAGATTCATTACTCACCCCCTTCTTTGGCACATTGGTGCTTTTGCAGATGTCATATTCTAGGATGTTGTCAATGTAAAAGTGTCACATGTTTATATCACTACTCCATGATACTTGGGCTGGTTCGTGATGTTGGAGCTTGGAGCTTGTGGAGCATAGTGTTGGGTTGTTGTCATGTAGTATTTTAGTTTGTCTTTCTGGTGTTTACATTGATTTAGTGTTGGTTTCTGATGTGGTACTCTTGGTTGGTTCATGATAAAATAAATGGTTGAGTTGTATTAGATTTTATCATGCATCATTTAGTTGATTAGTTTGGTTATGATTGTTGGTTATGTGGTATGTTCTAAAAGGGTAAATTGACCCCCAATTTTTTTTGAAACCCATAGTCATTTATTGCCAGCCTTTGGCGCCTTGGGGATGTCACTTAAGTCCAAGTAATGACTTGTTGTATTCTCAAGCCAATAAGGATAAGCAGGTCGTCACAAATGGTATCAGTTTGTCTGGTCCATGGCGTATAAATGCAATCAGCTTGATCCATTCATTGTAGAACAAGTAGTCATCATTTTTTTAGTCTTGGAATTAAATTCTTACATTTCTATTCCTTGGGTGGTCATCTTAGGAAGGAGTAGGACAGTCCGAACATGTAATGAAGAGCATAAAAGACGTAGCTAACCTTTTTATGCTGAAATTTATGTTACCAGGTAGGTGAGTACATAAGGTTTTTGGAGACACTTTTAGGATAACACATCTCATTTTCATGGGTTTATCCAATTAGATGAGCATGACATGCATTAGAGGAATGAATTACCACTAGGAGTGCATATATCATTTTGATAAATGGATTATGGTTTGATGCAAAAGCGTGATTTTTGAAAAAATCTAAAATCATTTTCAAATGAATTATTATGAAAAGAGAATGGTTGCTGTATTTTGAAAATAGATTGATTTTCAAAAGAAAGAAATGATTTTTTATAAAAAAATTTGGTAAATGTTGAAAATCATGATTGTTGGAAATCAATGTTGTGATAGTGATGTGATAGAAATTGAAATGCTAAGACTTCAGTTTCTAGGAAGTGAGGATAACAACATGCGTTGATGATATAGAATATGGCACCCGTTAGGCGTCGAAGAAATCAAATGGAAGAGGCTGTAGAGAATGTGGTCGCACTTGAGACACATGCGAACCTGCAGCTAGTCCAAAGTATAGTTCAAGCATTTCAGGCTGTGGACACGGGGATTTGGAGGGATGAGTCAAGCCATGTAGACCATTCTGTCCAGTTCCAGAAGAAGAATCCACCCATCATTCACGGTGATTCCGAACCAGAAAGGGCTGAGGTGTGGCTGAGTAGGATGAATCATATATTCGATTTCATCGGCACACTAGCAGAACTGAAAGTAATGTTAGAGACATATATGATAGAGGATCTAGCATGACAGTGGTGGGATCTAGTGGTGCAGGCTAAGGTGGATCAAGGACTGGGCTGGGAGGAATTTGAGGAATTGTTCAATATATAATTATATCGTAAAACGTTCAAGATCCAAAGAAATATGATCCTTTCCAACCTAAAGTAGGAGAACCTCTTTGTCATGGAGTATGTGGCTAAATTCAAGAATTTAGTGCGCTTTGCACCGGAAGTTGCTGAAAGTGCATCACTGAAGGCACACATCCTTGAATCCGGGTTGCGATAGGAGATTTTCTCAATGATATTTGGGCTCTGTATTGCAGATTATATGGAGCTGGTAAATATAGAAACAGTAGATGAAAGATAAATATTAGGTGTTATTGGAGGAGGAAGTATGATGATACCAACAGGAATGGGTGGGAACTCTAATGCTGGGAACAATCGAAAGAGTGACACCTAATTCCATCGTGGGACCGTGAATCAGAATCAGACAACTGTATCTATGAATCTTCTTCCAAGTCCAATTATAAAAGTTGGGTGTTATCAATGTGGTTCAACTGATCACATGAAATGAGAATGTACAGCACCACCAAGAGCATTCCACAATTGCAACAATATGGGGAATCTTCACTGATATTGTTGCAGTGCTCCACAGTCGGGAGTTCGTGACACTACTCAAGTGTCGTAAGAATCTTATGCTTCGACAGGGCGAGGATAGAAAAATCAGTCTCACTAGTAGAATAGATCTAGCTATGGTAATTCCAAAAATACCATGAGTCCTCAGGTAGGGCAATCTCAACAAGGCAATAAGGAGCAAAGTGTAGTAACAAAGCAATTGTATGGAGCAGAACAGGTGATTGTGGATGACAAGTCTAGACCGTCTACGGTGAGATGTACGATTCTTTTGAATTCTACCCTTATTCAAGTGTTGTTCGATACTTATGCATCACATTATTTTTTTTCTTATCGTATTGATGATTTTCTGAACATAAAACTATAAATGATTCCTTCTGTGATAAAACTTCAAACTACTCTCGGTGAAAGAAAATGTAGAGCCTTCTTGTGTAGAGCATGTTATATAACTATTGATGGAACTGAGCTGAAATGTAATTTCTCTATGCTGGAGATGGATGTATAAGATATAATCCTGGGTATGGATTCGTTGACAGAGTTCAGGGCTCACATCGACTGTTATAGCAGAACAGTCAATTTTTCGATTGAGGATGGCGTCGAGCATCTCTTTAGAGAATAAAGATTGGTGAAGGCAGGGGCAATGAGCTTGTTGGAACCAGTAGTGGAAATGATCTCTTACTAGTTGGCTCTGTTAAACATGGAATCGATGGAAAAGATCAGGAATAATAGTTTTCTAGTACTTGCAGATCAATTTCATGATGTTTTTCCGGAAAACTTCTTTGGGTTACCACCTATAAGAGAAGTGGAGTTTATGATTGATCTTCTTCTAGGGACCGTTCCTATATCACTTCCATCTTATAGTATATAACCAATGATGTTAAAGGAATTGAATATGCAGTTGGAAGAACTGGAAAGAAGAGGTTTTATTTGACCAAGTGTGTCTCTATGGGTAGCACCAGTTTTGTTTGTAATGAAAACGGGTGGAACATTGAGGCTATGCGTGGATTATCGTAAACTTATACAAGTTTCGATAATGAATAGATATCCACTTCCACGCATTGATGACATGTTTGATCAATTTAGGGGAGCTTAGTGGTTCTCTAAGATTGACTTGCGGTCAGGATATCACCAGTTTCAAGTTTGGAAGGAGGATATTCCGAAGACAGCCTTCAGAAGCAGATATGGCCATAACGAATATATAGTCATGCCTTTTGGCCTTACGAATGAACTAGAAGTCTTTATGGCATTGATGAATCGAATATTTCAGTGATGTCTGGATTTTTTTATGGTGTTTGTGGATGACATATTGGTGTATTCAAGAACAAGGGATGAGCATGAGAAACACTTGGCGATAGTGTTGAAAATCTTGAGAGACCATCATTTATATGCCAAATTATCAAAGTGTGATTTTTGGACACAAGATGTATATTTTCTGGGCCATGTTGTTTCTGAGAAATGTGTTTCAGTGGATCCAGAAAATATAGAATCTATTCTTTATTGTCATCCACCGAAGAATGTATTTGAAATACGAAGTTTTCTTGGTCGATCTAGTTATTACCAACACTTTGTGCATGAATTCTCACGACTAGGTTCACCTATGATAGTATTGATAAAGAAGAATAGTGAATTTCAATGGACCGAGGAATGCCAGAGAACTTATCAGTAGTTGAAAGTTCGTCTTACATCAGCACCCATCTTGATTTTTTCGGAATTAGGACAGGGGTATGTGGTGGATTGTGACACTTCAGGATCTGGGTTGGGATGTTTTCTAATTCAAGGAGATCATGTTGTTGCTTATGGCTCAAGACAGTTGAGAGTGAATGAATATAACTACCCAACACATGATTTGTAGTTAGTTTTAGTTGTCCATGCCTTGAAGACTTGGCGTCATTTTCTCTTTGGTGATAAATTCACTATGTTTACGGATCATAAGAGTTTGATGCATATTTTCTCACAACAAGATTTGAATCTGAGGTAGACGTAATGGATGGAGTATCCTCAAATGTTTGACATTGACTTGATATATAAATCGGGATAGCGCAATTCGGTGGCCGATGCATTAAGCATAAAGTTGTTTGCTTAGTTGGCGCAAGAAGCTTCAGATGAGTAGTAGTTGATGTCAGTCCTAGCTGACATGCGTATGGAATGTGAAGTCAAAGATTATGTTTTGGTTTTCTTTCCAGTTTCAATTGTTCGTGACTTGGTGGAGATAGTAAAAGAGGCACATGCATCAGATGTACACTGTCTTGTAATGAGTTCAAAACTCAATGGTGGGGAGACCATTGAGAGATGGAAGCTGGATTGGAGTTCTGTTTTGAGGTTTCGAGATAATATGGTTGTACCTTTAACTGCTCAGGAATAACTCCTTCGTCCTTACCACCATTGCAGATGGTATATTCATCCAGGACTATAGAGGATATATAAGGTGATAAAGGCACAATTTTGGTGGAGCGGCATGAAACAAAAGTTAGATAAATTTGTTTCAAGGTGTTTTACATGTCATCAAGTTAATGCAGAACATCAGCGGCCAGTGGGTATGTTACAATCTCTACCAATTAAAGTGTGGGAATGAAAGCAGATAGCTATGGATTTCATTACAGGTCTCTCAAGAACGGTTCTGAAGCACGATGCCATATGGGTGATAGTGGATCAGCTTACCAAGTTGGCCCATTTCATCCAAAATCATAAATCTAATACGGCGGGGGATCTGTCCAAAATCTATACCCGAGAAGTGGTAAAGAGACATGGAATACCGGTTTCAATCATGTCAGATATAGATATGAGGTTTACATCTCGTTTCTAGTGATCCTTACAGAAATCCATCGAAACTCAGTCGAATGTGGGTACGACGTATGATCCTCAAACGGATGGACAATTTGAAAGGACAACACAGAAATTGGAAGAAATGATGCGGGATAGTGTAATGGATTTTGGTGGCTTGTGGGAAGAGCACGTGCCTTTAGTGATGTTCTCATATAACAGCAGTTATCAGGCCTTGATACACATGGCTCCATTTGAAGCATTGTATGAGCATCATTGTCGTTCTCCACTTTGTTGGGTGGAAACAGGTGAGACGTCACTAGTTGGGCCGGGCCTTGTCCAAGAAACGACGGAGAAGATTCAGTTGATTAAAAAAGAGAATGGAGACGGCACAGAGTCACTAGAAATCTTATGCGGATCATCACTAAAGACCGTTGTCGTTTGCGGTGAGTGATAATGTCTTTTTGAGAATATCTCCAAGGCTTAGACATCATAGTTTTGTGATGCATAGAAAATTATCTTCTCAATATATATGCCCTTTTGAGATACTGGAACGTGTTGGTGAGGTGGTGTATCGGTCATGGTTCCGTGCAGTAAATAATGTTTTCGATTTTTCTCAGTTGAAGAAGTATCAAACCGATCGTGACCATGTCATTAAATGGGATCACATTGACAGAGATCTAGATGCTTCGTTGGTACATATTTCCATATAGATTGTGGATAGGTAGTATAAAGTCTTTCATGGAAAAATCATTGGTCTAGTGCGGGTTTTTTGGAAACATGGTCAGATTCAGGAAGAGACTTGGGAATGTGAGAATGAAATGAAACAGTAGTAGACAGAAATATTTCAGGAAAGCGATGATTTTCTACTACTGGGGACTAAAAGGCCAATGGTGGGGAGAATTTAGTACCTCTAGTTTTTGGTATGTAACCCTTGTTTTCTGCTTTTTAAGTACATGAAGAATTGGAGAAATGGTTGGGAATGTTTAGAGACTCTTAAAGTGTTAAAGGGAAAAATGTGGTGACGCACGGGCTTCACACGGTTTTCCCAAACCATGGGGAAGCCTTGCAAGTGGTGGTCACTATGGACATAGGAGACCACACATTGTGCGCACGGTTTAGGAAAACTATGCGAAGAGGCCGTGCGGATTTCCCCTTCCAAGCAATGACTACCGCATGGTTAGCACACAATTTGCCTAACTGTGCGGACTAACCATGTGCGAGGTCAACTTAGATTCTATTTTTAGGATCTAATTTTTTTATCATTAAATCCATTCATTTTTGCTCCTAGACCGCCCTAACTCGGGATTTATCTATGGTGAAGGTGGGAGAACACCTACCAGGAATTTTGGAAGCGATCCGGAGGCTTGCCTTGGCGTTGAGAGGCCAGTTGATTGAGGTAAGTCTCGTTTTCTTTAGTTTTTATTGAGATCCTTCTTCCCTCTTGATGGATCCTTAGATCTACGCCCAAGGTGGGTAGATATAAGGTAGTGGATGAATTTTATGTTAGGTTTTGGTTTTTTTTTGGTACTAGGGGAAGGAATCTAAAGAGGTTTTGGGGAGTAGTTGACTCGGTTTTGTTGGCGTTCTTTGTCCATTGGTTGGTTTCACCTAATTTGTTGAGGTAGGTGGCTCCACTCTCGATTCCTCATTCTTAGAAATTGATGTCTTATTTTAAAATTGTTTTCCTCGATTGAAATAGTTTGTTTATCTACTGTGAATGAATGGTTGAAACCCCTTTTTAGTAATGAGTGACGGAAATTGTGTGTTTTTGGAAAATGTTTGTTGAAGTAAATTTAAAATAGTGATTTTAAACTGGTTAGGTTTTGTCTTCTTGAAATAAATGGTTTTCAATAATAGTGATTGATTCTTTATTGAATGGTTTTGAACACACTTGGTTTTGGCATGGATTTTCATGGGTTGTTGTGTGTGTTCATATGCATTGGGATGGATAAGGGTGGGAAGTACCCCCATCAAAAGGTTGGGAAGGATAAGGGCGAGATTTACCCCCATAAAAAGTTTGGGACATATAAGAGAGTGAAGTACCCCTGTCAAGGTAGTCCACTAAGTGGAGGCTTAGTGGAAGGATAACTAACCACTTGCGAGTATAGGGAGGTCCAGGATGCATGCATGGTTGGTTGTGTGGATTTGTGAAATGGAATGAAAGTGACCAAATGGAAATGTGAATTTGATTGGAAACCTTTCTTGGTTTCTTTTCTTGAGAATGATGGGTTTTTTTGGAAAATGGTTTTGACATGGAACTTGTTATATTGTGAACTATTTTGGAATTTTTTTATGTTAATTGTTTTATATAAATGTGATAATATGTTTTATCCTAGAGGCATGGGTTGAGATGTCATTTGGGGAGAACCTACTAAGTTTCATTACTCACCCCCTGCTTTGGCACGTTGGTGCTTTTGAAAATGCCATATACCGGGATGTTGGAAAAGGTAAAGTTTCACATGTTTATAGCACTACTTATTGATACTTGGGCTGGTTCATAATGTTGGATCTTGGAGCTTGTGGAGCATGGAGTTGGGCTTTTGTCTTGTAAAATTTTAGTTTGTATTTCCATTGTTTACTCTGATTTAGTGTTGGATTTTGCTGTGGTACTCATGGTTGGTACATGATAAAGTAAATGGTTGAATTGTCTTAGCTTTTATCATGAATCATTTAGTTGATTAGTTTGGTTATGGTTGTTGGTTCTATTGTATGTTCTAAAAGGGTAAATCATCCCCCACTTGTTTTGAAACCCTTTGACATTTATTTCCAACATTTGGTGCCTTGGGGATGTCGCTTAATGCCAAGTAATAGTTTGTTGTATTCTCAAGCCAATAACGATAAGCGGGTCATTACATGGGATGATATTTTGTGTGACTTGTGTTTCATACCTGATGAATGAATTGTTAATTGAATCTCATAGTTCCCCATTTTCAGTTTATCCTAGTAGCACAATGATGTATAAACACCATCAGGAGAATTACTAGTGGGATGTATTGAAAAGAGGTATTTCTAATTTAAAAGTGAAATTTCTGACTTCTCAACATGTTATCATTGATGAAAAACTACTAAAGTGTTTGATTCAGAAATTTCTATTGTCATATTAGAAATGGGAAAATATACCCTCGTACATTGTTGTGGAAATCTAAAGAATTCTCAAGGTAGAAATATTATTTGGTATATTTGTGATCTACTGAGTAAATTTGCACATTTCCATCATATTCAAGACATGATTTTTGAAGATCATATTTCTCAAATGTAAATCAATGAGATTTCTAAGTAACATGGTGTTCCTCATTCCTTTGTATCTGAATATGATCATTGGTTTAATTATAACATTTTGAATGGATTTTGAAATTATTTGGTAACAAAATTAAATTTCAATATTGCTTTCATCATTAGTATGATGGTTATACTAAGTGAATAATTGACACCTTATACGACATGCTTTGAGATTGTTCAATTGATTACAATCGATGTTTGGATCAATATATTGATTTAATTATATATCATTCATAATTATAGTTCTCATTCCAGTATACACATGGCACCCATTGATGAATTATATCGAAATAGGTGTCAAACAACATCATTTTGCGGTGATGTTGGTTAAATAAATATGATGGGACCCTAATTAGTAGATGAGGTGACTGAGAAAGTGAAGATGATCCCACAACATATAAAGAAAACTCAAAGAAGATTGAAAAGTTACGCCGATAATATAAGGAAATATATCTATTTGAGGGAGGTGAATATTTTTTCCTTAAAATCACTCATTGAAAATGTGTTACACATTTTAGTATGAATGTCAAGATTAGTCCATGTATCATTTTTCCTAATTATATCATAGATAATGTTTGACCCATTACTTCTTATATATATATTTTCATCTGAGTTTAACTCTGGTCAATAATGTTTTTCATGTTTTGATGTTATGAGTGTATATGCCAGAATAATGTCATTATTTGAATCAAGAAGTAGTTCACCTAAAAAAGAACCACTATTTTGAGGAAAATCTTGTTTAGATTTATGGTCTTATAGATGAAGTATTTTGGAATAAGGTAATTATATAGGTTAAGGTTTTTGGAGAAACCACAAGGTTTAAGAGGAAACATGGAAATTTGAGAATCTTATTATGGAATGCTATCATCACATGTTAAATAATTAAATAAAACTATGAGGATTCAGTTTATATAATATGGGAAGAATATAAAATCAATGATACTTGTAAAATTATATTTTTTCATTCTATAATTAAATAGTAAAATTCATAATAAATGTATAATGAAATAAGTGGCATTAATAGAAATCATGGAATCTATACAAATAGAATTGTATCCTCACATATGAGAGTGCATGTAAAATATATGTATCTTAAAAGTGATATATCATTATATATATATATAATAGAATATATAAATAATCTTTTTTGGAAATGACAAATTAACAGTTGGTATTTTAAATGCTATAAATATTTAATTAAAATTTTATAATTATTATGATGATTTAAAATAAAATATATATTTATGAAATGAATTCATAAACTAACATTTGGTTGTCTTCTGATTATATGATGATTTTATGGTACATTAATTAATTTTTTAAAGTTTTATAAAATTAGTTATTAATTAAAAATTAGAATTTTTGAAATAAATGATAATTTTAATTAAAAAATAAATTTATCAAAATTGGAAAATTATTTTCATAAAATTGATTTATATTTAGAATTAATCATGTTGAAAATGGTGAATTTTTAGAATTTTTTGATATAGTTTAAATTTTTGGGAATAATAAAAAATAGTAATTTACGTAATATATAAATTATAATTTAAATACACTATACACTGATTAATTACTAAAGAAATCAAACTAATATAAAAATAATGTAATTCTATAACATATTTAGAGATAATTCTAAAACTATTTATAATTGTGATAAAAAACAATAAACTAACGAATAAAATAATGGGAAAAACCTCTCTCCTCCACCATAAATACCACCCCTCACCACCTATTCTCATCACACTTATAATGTCTTATAGATTTTTTAACGTTTATAAAATTTCATAAAAATCCCTTTACCCATGTATAAGAACTGTTTTTTACTGAAAGATCACAACCAAAGGCCTCATGGCGGTTCTCAAGGAGAAGAAGCTCATGTGGTAAAATCCTATTTCTGTTTCATTTTTTCAATTTCATTTAATTTATTTTTCTCTCCATAACTGACCTCATCCACGTGATATGATAAATATAGTAATAGAAATATATTGTAATGTTACTTTTTTTTATTTTTGTAAACATAAACAATCCTCTCATATTCTCTTCTTATTCAAGAAAATGAAAGCATCTTCCATGACATGTTGATTCACATCCATCACAACTATTGTATTTTTAGTTTCCTTTACCACCTTCAAAGACTATCATGGATACAAATATTTTAATATGTGTATTATAATTTATTTAGTGTTCTGTATGAAATATACAATCATGATATTAAATAAGATGATATAAGACTGTGATGGTCGTAAAAACAATGAAAATAACGGAAATCATTATAATTATTTTCTTATCCAATTAATCATACTTTTAAAAAAGTGAAATATAGTGTAATTTAAAACTATTGAAACCTAATAAAAAAATTATATTCCAATCCTAGATTTTTCATCAATTTGAAATGAAAATCCACAATGAACCAACCATGAAATCAATGAAATAAGTGAACATGAAATAATGAAAATAACAAAATATTATCAATAAATGTGTGGAATAATTTTTTAAGAAGACCGTATATAGTATTATTAATATGAAAATAGTTATCTAATATATTAATAACACCCATTAAACTATTACACATGAGTTTTTAACATGTTTGAATAAGATTATCACGAGGTAAGGTACATTTTAACTAAAACATTATTTTTCATGTTTTAATGATTTATTATTCTAAATCATTATATTTCCTGACCATGTATTAACAAATGGTCATATCAATTTATTTATATTTACAAGAATGTTATGAAATTTATATTTTCATGTTACTCTAAAATGCTTTAAAAAAAGTATATTTTTATTGATTTATTTAAGGGACATTTTTTAATGATCCTATTTTAAATTACTCTTCCAAGGGAATGTTTTTATGATGCAAGAATTCATTTTTTATGATTATGTCTTGGTTATTGAGAATTAATTATGATGAATTGTGGGACCTATATGTCGCAAAAATTATTTATTTATTTTTATGTTTTTTTTCGACCGTATTTTTACTACAACTATAACAACGATGTGTACACCATATTGAATCTATGGAAGAAACATTATATGGTAGCAGTGAGGGTTATATTGTATGGAGGGTTACCAATAATATGGTAGCCATGAGGTTTAAAATATTAAGTAATTTTTATCCCAAGTAATTTTTATTATTTTTATGTTTTCTAAGTTTTATAGAAATCTATTGTTTTCAAAAAGAGACTATATGATACTTCATGTGTGAGAAGTAAAAATTTTTAAAAATGATTTCATATGTATATATGTACCCATGGACTAATGATTTCATTCCTTATTAATTATTTTCATTAATGTGCTTTTTTATCTCCTCCAAATTTGTAAAAAAAAATTCACAGGGTTTAATGATGGGTAAGATAAAAAGAGAAAGAATGTTGAATATTGTAGATATATTTCATGAAATGATTTCATGTTCTATTAAAAATATTTCTCTTTTGGAAGAAATGGACACTATTTTAGTAGTACCCACTTTTTGTCCACATGGGTTGATATGTATGAATTATGTCCTAGTCCACTAAAACTGTAAAAGGAAATGATCTTTGGGAATGTAATAATGTGAATTCTAATGTAATTTTATGAATTATGTAATGTTTATGGCCATGTATTTATATTGTAAGAAAATTCACACTTTGTTACATAATGTTATTCCATATTTTTCTAAAAATATAAAACCATAATATCGTAGAAATGTATAAAATTACATATCTATTTAAAAACAATGTAATTATGTGTTGATTATGTTATAGGGCCCTAAATAATTTTTATTGGTTGAAAATGAAACATAAACAAGCCTGTAAAAATGTAATTTTTTTTAATAACAACAAATAGTTTTTAAAAAAATGAATAAAATAAAATATATAGTGTGTAAAAATAATGGATCAATATTTACATTGATAAGTTTATGTATCATGAAATAAAATATTTTAGTTAGAAGTTATATACACAATATAATTGAAATAAGAGGGTGATAAATAGAATTTCTTAATAAATGATCATTGAGTAATACAACCCTTAACTTAAATTTGATCTTACTCAAAAATAATTTTTGTAAATGTATAACTATATAAAATTAATTAGAAAATTATTTCATAATTTTATCATATTTTATTAGATTTGATATTAGAATATTATATTCATTTATTCTAATGTTATCAGTTGTTTATTTGGAAATATTTTTATTGGTAATTAATACTTCAAATGTTCACTCTATATTTATGTGTAACCATTTTTAAGGAAATTATATCAATATACCATGAAATCCTAATTATTCATGATGATTTATAATGTGCATATTATATATTTATGAAGTTATATTATAACATCATGGAACTTCACATGATTATTAACATATAAAATAAAAAAATATATGTTTTATGAATTCTAATCCTTTAAATATAAATGATATTAATATATAAAAAATATATATTTACTCATTCCACAAAAAAAATCATGTTATAAATTTAATATTAATTCATAATATTATTTATTATATATATCCATTTTATGTAGCAATGAAAAATAAAATATCTCATTCATAATGGTTTTAGTACGCATGTACACACTTGTGAAATTTTAATTTTCTAATGCACGGGGGAGTAAGGTAGATAATTTTTTATCATAAAAATAATAATTAATTTATAAAACTAATATTTATACATTTACTCCCTATTATATCTTTTTCAGGGAATGTGACGATGATGAAATAAGTTTTGTTTTCAATAGTGGTGAAACTTAGCATGTAACATGGGTGATGTTTAAATTATTCGATGAAACGAAATAGGAAGGTTGATAATGGGTATCGAATTAATATAAAACAATTTTTGTACATTAATATCAAAACATTATTTATATTTAATTTATTTGGGTTTATTTGGCGGAGTCTAAATAGTAATATATATATTAGGAATGTAATTAAATATATACATCGTATATAGAGTGAGGGAACATTTACTATGATGATTAAACCTTAATGTGTTGGTAATTTATGATAATGAATACTTTGGGATGTCTATAAAGGATCATAAGATCTAAAAATGAAGGAAAACATATTCTTTTCGACTATATTTATTTAGTAAACTAAAAATGTGAAGAAAAATTTAATATAATACTAATTTTGAATGAAACATCATGTGAAGATGTAGTACGTCAATATATAAGTCCTCAAGAATAACACAAAAATTTCAATTTAAATCATTAAAAAAATAAATAATACCTGAACCTAATCAACACACAGTTTACCAAATTTCAGATATAAAAAATGAAGAATAATTTTTTCGTAATAACATTAATTTAATTTAAAACATTATTAAAAATTAATAATAATTAATAATATTCCATAAAAAATACAAATATAATTAAACATTGAAATATTTTCCTATAAAAATATATTGATAAAACCTAGATTCACCTTGACATAAATTTATATTCTAACCCTAATGGTATTTTTTACCTTCAACATGTCTAAAAAACTAAATTTCTCAAAAGCAAACTCTATGAAATGTCACATTCAAAACCCATTGTTTATATATTTCATAATCATGTATCCTCATAAATTTCTCCGAAAATAACATTAATCCCATTAAAATATGGTCTTGTAGCTCATCAAAAGTGTATTTATATTAATCATATGTTGAACTTTAAAAATATTATCTCATGATGATATATAAAACTCTTAAATTTTTATTATTCATTTTCATCCTACACTATAATGTTATATGAACCCTTAATTGATTCCAATTATAAGACTCCATGACCCACACTCCATGATTAGGTTTTGAATATGCAGACTTTATTTATTGGTTTCCATACCCACCAGGGTGACTAAAATATACTGATTCTTAATTATAATAAAATTAATAAATATTGAGTATCATAGATACCATTTTTATTTTTAGTTTAATTATTTATATATTTAGTAAAAACATAAAATCCAAAAAAAACAAATATCTTTCTCAACTAAGGGACATTTTTTGACTATATCCATATTTTCTTAATATATATTACATTATCAATATCTCCAATAGAATACATCAGAGAAAACAAACTTCTCATGATATCATTAATATAACACTACCTTATAAACCCAATTAAAGGAAAAATTAGAATGGTGTGATATAATGCAACTAAAGGGTTAACTTATTATATAGACAATAAATAAATAAACTTGGAATGATAAATATTGGAGAAATTATTTATAATAATTTATATCAAAATAAAATGTCTATGAAATATATCCACGGTTTATATTACAATATAAATAATTACTATGGATTAAATAAGTAATTACATACTTATAGAATTCATAATTACACACATCTACCTTTACCATCAATGACTCATTCCAAAACATTTTCAATAATTTTTATATTATACATTAAATACAAAGAAGTAATTTATCCCTTGAGACATACTAATTCATCATGGGTATATGTCCTCATAATCTCCAAAAAAGATCAAAATTAGTTCTATTGTTATGACCATTATTTCGGTATTTATAGAAAACTAAATTAACTATCACATTACAATTTTTTTCGTTATTATCATATATTCATATATTCCCATGAATATATCCACATGTTTGTATCCAAACCTGGATGTCATATCTATGAAGCATGATCCATTGTACACATCTAAAATATTAATATTTTATCCAATTTTTATATTTATTCATATGGATTCTAAAAATTTATGATATTCATAATTTCTTATTATTATTAAAGTATAAAAATAAATACATTTTATGTTATGAAATTTGGAGTGGATGAATAAAATAAACAAAACCTAACAGAAATATATTTATTAATTCCTAAAAAAATATTTCAAAATAATATATTCATATAATAATGGTAATATTTATCTCTATGACAACCTATTGAAACTCTGGAAAAATTATTGATTATATAAAATGATCATCATATTAGAAAAACCCATTAACATAGAATATTTTAAAAAAATATTGCAGTTCTTCAATGAGTGTTAGAAATGATTTATATGGAAAAATATAATATGATTTCAATAAAAAAATTATTATTATATAAAATTGAATCTAAATAGGCTTAAATAAACTATTTAAGTGCATAAAATATCATTTTTTATAGAAAATGGAATGTGGATATAGAGAAAAATCATTCATAACCAAAAAAATCATAAAAAGGAAAGATTTAATTTAAAATAATATTTATTATTTATTTATCCGTTAATAAAATAATTGATAAAAATATAAAAACCAAAAACTAAATATAATAAAATTTACTAATTTTTTAAAAGAATGAACATATAATTTATAATGATCAAAAATGAAATATATACAGTCATAAAAATGTTATATTGTTAAAAATAGTCTTTCAAAATTAATAACAGATAAATGAATACCCATTGAATGGTAGAACATCAAATAGAACATTAATTTTTATTAATAAATAGTTTATCATTATAAAATATAATTACAAGAGGAAACATTAATCCATATAATTGACAAATGTGCTTAATGAAAAACATATCTTAATGAGGTATATTTGAGATGAGTAACCCATACCTTGATTCCACGCGTTATCTAAAATATATTAGCATAAATTATAAGAAGTTAGGATGAATTAATAATTTAATTCGTAACTTTATTTCAATTTAATCCATTTAATATTATATTTTTACATTTATTTTTTATATTTTTATTATATATATTTCATAAATAATGATAGTTAATTATTAGTAATTCACCCATTTTATCTAGGTTTTGGTGTAATCGCATTTGTAATAACATTATTTCCATGATTTCATCAAATATATAATAATTTGAAATTATTAAAATATGTTTTTGAAATTTTTCTAGTGTTCCATGGAAACATTTTGGAAATTATGTTAATGATGTTATACAATTCTTATAAAACAATATTTGAATTTTTATTCCATAAAAAATTAATTTTAGTAGCGAGTAAAAATTACCATTAAATAATTCCCAATACATAATAATGTAATACATTTCATTTTAATTCAATAAATTTATCATTTTAACTATTCATTTTTTGTGGCGACATAAAATTAAATACATCATTAATTGAGGTTGAAGACTGAATTTATAAACTAGTGATGTTTATATTTTCTAATGAATGGGATAGTTAGTGTATTTTAAATAATTTTTCAGCTACATTAAATGAGAGTTATTACAAAAAATTATATTTATTCATCAAATATATATATTATAATTCATCAATGAAAAGATGTGATGAAAAAATAAAGTGTTACATCAATTGAGGTGATATTTTTCACATAACATTAGTGAATTTTTTTATATTATAAAAAATTTAAGAAAAGGTATGATAATGAATATCAAATTAAAATAATGAAATTCTAGTACATTAATGAAAACATTTTTATTGTATTAACATTTAAATGATAGTTTTGGAGGTAAGAGAAAATGGAAATATAAATATTGAAATTACTTAAAATATATCTCTTAAATTCATGGGTGGGATAATTTTTTATGATTCATACACATTTGATGATATATATATTGAGAATATTAGAATCTCCATGACCCAAATTACTTCATTAGAGATGAATTTTATTTATTTTGATCAAGAAATAATTATCATCAACAATGAATAAGTGAGGGGTTTATGAGATTTTTTAAGCGATAAGGGTTGTATGTTTATAAATAATATTTCCTTTGAAATAATATAATTGTATTATTGAACAATTTAAATATAAAGAATATTGGTATATTATCTATTTTACATGATTCCATATCCTCTCAGTGTTAAAAATAATCTTATCCATTATTTACCTAATTTGTAGATTTTTTTAGAAAAAATACGAATCTTTAAGAATAAAAATACATTTATTCTAATTGAACGAATAATAATAATAAATAAATAATTTTATTTTATTTTATTGAATATATTATAAATAAATTTAAATTATTTATGTAGTAAATATTTACTCAATTAATTTATTACGATGATTCATATTTAGTCTAGATAAAAGTAGGTTTCTACAAAATATATCATTTTATTATCAACTTATTTAATCGTTTTTATAACCAATTAAATATTAATGTAATACTAATTATTTATATTTTTACATTATTAAAAAAATTAATTTAATTTTTCTAATTCAGAGATATTTTTCTTTAAATAAAAAATATAACTGCAATATTTTTAAACAATACAAGTCAATGATTCAATGAATTTATGATTATGATTTTAATACATTAATTTGATATTCACCTATAGAATTTAATAAATTTTTTAATTAAAATAATATAAAAACTCGGAATATTCATGGATTTTTTTTAATACATGGGAAATTTATGAGTCCACAGTTTCTGACGGCGCTTGATTCTGAGGCCCGGAGTGTCCGGAATCAATTTCAGATGTTTTGTTCGGGTACTATCAATAAACGTACAAGTGGGATTTTATATCTTTTGAACTGGTGGTCAGAATTTAAAATCTGAGGGCACTGTTGAACTCGTAGCGTCGGTGATTGCTTAGTGAGACCATTACCACAGTTACATTCTAACGAGTATAGAGGATAGTTTTTGGGGGTTTTTTTAATTAAATTGAATAAAATAAATTATTAACTTTATTTTATTTGGGTTGTTAAAACCACCATGGGGAGGTTGGAGGTGAGGGCTACCACACCCAAACCTCCTATGGGAGGTCATGTTGGGGGAGGGGGGCACCTGAGCTCTTTAGCTCCTCTATCCCCATTTAACCCCTTGGAACCCCCAATTAATTTAGGGATCCTCTTCACATTCCCCCATTAATTTTTGAGCCTCCACCCTCATTAATTAAATGGGTTTTCACTTTTTATTAATCTCAACATTTTGAATTAATTATGACAACACTATAATAAGATGTGTTATACTATTATTGTGGGGGTCGGTATAAACTTTGGTTGGGAGAATTAAGGAGAGGATGAGCTTTTAGAGAACTCTCCAGCGAAGAATGGGAAGAACGCGAAGAACACGAAAAACGTGAAGAATGAGAAGAACGCAAAGAACGCCATCTTCAACTTCATCACCCTTGAAAACTTTCTAACACACAAGCTTGAGAATTAGTAGTGCATGACGAACACCACGAACGAAGAATCGACACCCGCCTCTTCCGGTGACATCATCTACGAATGAAAAATGATGTAGGGGGATTTGAGTTAATTTACACATGAGTATAAACCTCCATTCATTGTCATTCAAATTTATATATTATGGTTCACCATGACGGGGAGGACTTAGACCGCACGAACATGACCCGACCCTCCCCTTATGTTTGTAATGTTTGATGACGACAGAGGCGGTACACGTGGTGACCGAAAGCGAGCAGGCCGTGAAGAAGCCGGTGGTGTAAGGCCGCTGGGTCGGCACAAGGGCATGGAACCGCCGAGTTGCGTTTAGAACCGAGTCGTGAAAAGGCGGGCTACGGCGTTGCAAGAGGGGTATGGTTCCGTTACACCATGCTGGAATGAAGATCTGCGACTAAGAGTGTCGCGACTGTCGAACAACGAGCGCGACGCCGTCGCGCTGCGCAGAGGCCAAAAGGACAACATCTTCGTCGCACCATGGTGTAGAAACGAAGGCTACCGGCTGATCCGGTCACCATTGCATGCTATAGGTGGGACCCCTCGGGTCCCGTAGTGAACTGATCTTGCGCCTAGCACCGGTTCCTTTGGAAACCAGGGGCACCCCCCCCCCCCCGGTGGCATGGCCAGCCGGGCCGCCCCTTTGGGATTTTCCATTTCCTTAGACCGGGTCAGACCCGGGTACTGGGTCGGGCCATATTGGTCCGACTAGGTCGAACCGGATCCGAACCCGCTATAGCCTGATTTCACATTTTCGCCCATATCTTGGGCTACAAGCGTCCATTTGACGAACCATCTACGACGTCAATATTCTTGGAATGAATCCATCCCTTTGATAATACCACATGGGAGTTCAGTGTATACTTTAGATACAGTCAGGTTGGTTTGTACACGAAACCAACCAGGCCCCCTGGGACTAAAAGGCTAATAACTCACAGACCGGGTGTCCGATTGACGCACCGTCTGTTGCGTTGAGACCCCTATGACATGGAAGACCTCTGAGATAATTCTTTATCTCACTTAGATAAAGTTGGAGTATTTCCTAGTACCTCGTGGAGTAGATCCTTCTAGTGATGAGCAGATAGAGTGCAGAGACCTCATAGCCGACAGACCTGACGACTGCTTGACTGATTCGACTCAGAGTGATTCGACTTGCCCAGTGGGGAGTGCATGGTACATGGAAGAATACCCTTGTAGAATTAACGCCTGGTAGTTGGTGGCAGACCCATGATACTCGATAAGAGGAGTACATCTGTATGTTATTAGGGGGAGCGCCTACTATTTGGCGGCAGACCCACAGCGGAGTAGCGCCTGGTGGTTGGCAGCAGACCTACAGTACTCGACAGGAGAAGTACCATAGCAGTCCAAGGTTAGTGAGAATCTCCTTGGTGTTGCGACAGGCCCACTGTTCTTGACAAGGGAGGATTTCTATAGCAACCATGGTTTCGATAATTAATATCCTTGTTTGACTTGAGTCAATGAGTTAATGTTTATTCATGATTTACATGGGTTACTAGATAACTTAGGTATATGAACGGGCACATACCTATGTATGGGTTATCCGTTGAATCTTTTACATTGTGGTTTATCCTTGTTGGATATTGTGAGACCTTGAGTGTCTCAGGGTCCCCACTGATTATCGTTATACTCACCCCTATATGGGATATGCCTGCACCTCATTGTGTTGGATGCAGATGAAGGACAGCGTTGACGGATGCCGAGAGCGCCGAGACTGGACAGTACCCGAAGGTGGACCTCATGACGAGTCGGTACACAGAGGAGTCTGACGGACGTGGAGTGCTGAGGTGGCCATTTATATATACCCATCAAGTAACAACCTCAGAGGATGATCGAGGAGCTGCCCTTTACTTTTCAATAATTTCCCACGTTTTCATTTGTACTTGCTTTCAGTTGTACCTGTAATTTACTATTGGTCTTGTATTTATGAACTCTTTTTACTTTCTAGAACCTCTTTTGTATTCACGATTTCATAGTGCTTGATTCCATTTGTGTACTCTGATTGTGTGATTTTACTTTTTATAAATTCAATGCCTTCCCAGCTTAGTGATTTATGCCTTTGGTGCTAGTCGCCAGCCCCTAGCCTGTGGAAGGCGGTTCTGGGTTAGTCACTGCATGGGTCCTGAGGATGGGTTGTTACAAATTCATATCATAGGAGTCAGTTCTACCACAGAACTCAAGACTCTGTTCTTTCTTTTCTATGATGCAATAGTGTTAAGGGTATAGAGTGATGTTTTCAGTTCAGGGAGTCCAGTGTTGGTGCGGAGGCCGACGTATCCGTACACCAGGACCCTGACTTTGGATTTCCAACTCAGTGCACGAAAACACTGATTGCGTGTGCGTTTCAAAAGTTTCTCTTTATGTGAGCTCACCAGGTATAATTTTTTGACCATGTCGCATCTGTTCCTTTCAGGATGCCTCCCTGTGGACGACTAGTTAGAGACCAGGGAGTCGTATGCTCTGATAGCCCACCGAGTGACGAGGTCTCGGTGCAGGGCCCCTCTCTAGTTGAGGCACCCGCGGAGGCACCAGCGGTACCACCACCCGTTGGGTCACCGATGACACCAGCCCCAGCTGCAGACGACGCACGCCGCTTCAGTGAATTGCCTGAGTTCCAGCGCCAGAGGCCACCCCGATTCTGGGGAGAGGTAGACCCACAGGCGGATGAGGTTTGGCTGGACGTTGTGGTGATAGTTTTTAGGCTAATAGGGACACCAGTAGACTACATGGTGATCCTTGATGCTTGTCTCCTTCAGGAAGCAGTAGGAAGATGGTGGATCCCGATGCTTCAAGTCCACGATGAGGTGACTTTACTCTTGACCGACTTCGAGAGCCAGTTTTGGCGGAGTTTGTTCCAGCCACCCTTGGAGCGGTGCGGATATAAGAGATACATCATCTACAACAGGGTATCATGACAGTAGCACAATACTCAGCAAGGTTTGTGACATCTCGCGCTACTCCACATGTATGGTGCGCGACCCAATATTCAGGGCCCAAAACATCGACCAGGGGCTTATGCGAGAGATCAGAGCCCCAATGATCTCACATATTATCCCAACGCAGACTGGTTTGTTGGGGTGAGCCCTCCTAGTGGAGAGATTCCTTTCTGAGTAGTCTCTCGCAGCAATACCCTACACAAGTCAACATGCAGCGGAGTATTCTGCAGGAGGAAATAGACAGGTGACACAGAGGTCCAAAGGACCAGACTTATAGGTGGATGACCGCATGACTCAGGATCGGTTGAGCGGGGCACCTAGAGTTGCGAAAGAACCCGTCATGCCTGGAGTGGGTAGTGTTACTCATGTGGTGGGCTTAGTCACATTGCTCATGACTGTACAACCTACCATTCTGAAGATCTGCTGACAGTTGAGGGACCACCCAGACAGAGGCAGAGGTTCGATCGAGGTGGTCCATAGAGCGGAGGAGGACATGGAAGAAGAGCTGGTCGAGTAGCAAGCAGTGGTAAATGTTACGAGGTGCTACCATCACCACCACCAGGAGGTCCACCCCTACTAAAGGGAAGGAGTGGATAGGGGAGAGCTCAGCTTTAGGGAGCTGAGGAATATGACCATGGTACTCCAGAGATGATTCAAGGTACGATCAGTGTATACTTCACCTTAGCTACAGTTCTTATAGACACAGGTTCCAGTCACTCTATCATAGGCACTGCCCTCGTATGGAGCTCTGATATTCGAACGACACCATTGGCTCGATCCATATGGATAGAGACTCCTATTTGGGTAGACTCGACGATAACGCACAGGTGCCGACAATGTGAGATTACTATTTGAGGTGAGACCTTTGGCTAGGATCTCCACGTAGCGGCGTCGAGGCCTTACGACGTCATCCTAGGTATAGACTAGTTATTTACAGTCTGTGGTCAGATCGACTGTATTAGGAGAAAAGTGTGGTCTATCCACACGGATGGGACTAAGTTCATCTTCACCGGAGAGAAGGAAATCTTTGCAGCACATGACGGACTTACATGGGGGAGGGTGTAGCCGATCACTCAACAGTTGGATTGCCTTACCCTTAGAGAAGTTGATGTGGAGAGTCCGACTTATCCTGTAGTGGTGGACCAGTACATGGATGTTTTCAATGATGATTTTCTAGGACTACCTCATCACAGAGAGGTGGACTTCTACAGTGACCTATACTAGGGACGACACCGATATCTACTCCAGCATATCGGATGGCTCCCACTGAGCTTCGTGAGCTGCAGGTACTGGTGGAGGACTTGCAGGGGAAGGGATTCATCTGACCCAGTGTATCTCCCTGGGAAACCCCGATTCTGTTCACCAAGAAGGTGGATGGGAGCTGGATGCTCTTTGTTGACTACTGTCGCATGAACCAGGTGACCGCTAAGAACAAGTACCTACTTTTTAGGATAAAAAATCTATTTGATCAGCTCAAGGGATCTTGATGGTTCTCAAAGATATACTTCATATCAGGCTATCACTAGCTTAGAGTTTGAGATGAGGATGTGCAGAAGGCAGCCTTCAGGTGTCGATATGGCCATTACGAGTTATTGGTTAAGCCTTTTGGCATAACCAACACTCAAGTAGTGTTCAAAAGTCTCAGGAATAGGATCATCCAGCCATAACTCAATCACTTTTTCCTAGTCTTAATCGAAGACATACTGATCTACTTGACTTTTGAGGAAGAGCATGCCTACCACATACAGGTAGTACTTAACACACTTTGAGAGAAAAAACTTTATGGTAAGCTCACAAAGTGCCAGTTTTGGATTCAAGAGGTTCACTTATTGGGAAATGTCATCTCGGAGGCTGGAGTTGTAGTGGATACAGTGAAGATTGAACTGGTACTTGCTTGGGAGCCACCCAGGAATGTGACGGAGGTACATAGTTTCTTGGACTTGGCTGGATACTATCAGAGGTTTGTTCCAAATTTCTCTCCAGTCGCAGCACCACTATCAGGCTTGATAAAGAAGGGGAAATGCTTCGTGTGGTCAAGGAGATTCCGGCAGAGCGTTCAGGAGCTGAAGTAGTGGCTGGCTAGAACCCCCATCTTGAGGCTTCCAGAGGAAGGCGTAGGGTACATAGTCTACTGCGACACATCAGGGACCGGACTCGGGTGTGTCCTGATGCAGGAGCGAGCTGTGATCACGTATGGTTCTCGACAGTTGATAAAACATTAGTAGAACTATGCTACCCATAAGCTATAGTTAGTAGTTGTGGTCTTCTCCTTGAAGATGTGGCAACACTATCTGATTGGCGGACATTTTACTATGTACTCTGATCACAAGAGTCTTAGGTATATCTTCTATCTGAAGGACCTGAACCTGATACATTAGAATTGTATTTAGTTCTTCTAGGCCTATGACTTTGAGATAGTCTATACTCTTGGGTAGGGGAATGTTGTTGCAGATGCCCTCAGTTGGAGAAATGGAATTCAACTTCTAGGAGAGGTGACAGAGAAAATATCTGCTTTATAGATATCCTTTGTTGATAGAGATGGGGAAGCCTTTCTATAGTCTATCATAGTCACTCTTCCACTTCTTCAGTGTGTCAGGGAGGCACAGAATGGAGACGCTGACTGTGAGATGCGACATGCTCAGATATCCACAGGGCAGGCACCAGATAAATTTTATGAAAGTGGGTAGCATGTCATCCCCTTCAGAGGATGCACTATGGTACCAGTTTCACTTCAGTAAGAAGTATTGATGGAATTCCACACTTCCCTTATAGAGGTATATCCAAGGGTGGTGAAGATGTACCAGGACCTTCGACAACAGCACTGGTGTCCAGGTATGAAGAAGGAAGTACGGAGTTTGTCTCACGGTGCCTCACTTGTCAGTAGTAAAGGCAGAGCACCTGGTACCTGTAGGCATGGTTCAACCTTTAGAGGTCCCAGAGTGGACGTGGGATGGGATATCCGTGGACTTCAGGATGTGTCTTCTGTATACCTCCATGAGTCAAGACTCGATATGGATGATCTTTGACCGACTCACCATGTCGGCCCACATTCTACTGATCAGAGAGCTAGGCTCGGTAGAGTGCTTGGGATGCCTCTATGTGCAGGAGATAGTGTGTTTGGATGGAGTACCATCCTCTATTGACTATGACTTAGATGCATGGTTTACATCCCGGCTATGGAAGTGGTAGCAGGAGGCCTTCAGGACGCAGCTACGACTGAGCACCGCCATCCATCCCCAGACATATAGTCATACCGAGTGGACCATATAGTCCCTCGAGGACATTCTCTGTGCATGTTTCCTTGACTTAGGTCGTATCTAGGAGGATCACATGACTTTGGTGGAGTTTTCCTACAACAACATCTCTCACTCCACCATAAGTACGATACCTTTTGAGGCCTTGTATGGTTGGCCTTGCAGATCGCCAATTGTCTAGGCGGACCCAGGGGAGTCAACACTAGTGGGACCAGAGATGGTACGGGCTACCACAGAGAAGGTGAAGATCATCAAGGAGCAGATGAAGACTGCATAGAGTAGATATAAGTCATATCCTGACAGGAGATGGAGGCCTCTGGAGTTCAAGGATGGCAACCACGTCTTTCTCCGGGTCTCACCTCAATGAGGTCTACAGAGATTTGGCTAAGACGAAAAGTTCTCTTCACGATTAATCGGACCTTTCCAAGTCCTCGACAGAGTAGGAAATGTGGATTACCGCTTAGCTCTTCCACCTCAGTTGCACTGGGTGCACGACGTCTTCCACATATCTCAGATGATGAGATGCGTGCATGACCCTTCTCACATCATAGACCATGGGGAGCTGGACATTGACGATGGGGCGACTATTACAGAGGTCATAGTGTAGATTAAGGATCGACAAGAGCCGGTCCTACGTGGACCGTCGATACCACTGGTGCACATTTTGGGCAGCATGGGAACCTTCAGCAGAGCAGATGGGAGCGTGAGGATCAGATGCGTGCTCAGTACCCTCATTTGTTCCCTTAGTTTGAGTTGTAGCTTATGGGGACGTAAATCCTTGAGGTGGGGAGAATGTAAATACCTGTAATTTACAAGGAAATTTATTTAAAATACATGGGAAATTTACGAGTCTGTAGTTTCTAACAGCTCTTGATTCCGAGGCACGGTGTGTCCGGAATCATTTTCAAATGTTTTGTTTAGGTACATTTAGTAAACGTACGTGTGGGATTTCATATCTTCTGAACCATTGATTGGAATAGAAATCTAAGGGCACCATTGAACTCAATCTGTTGGTGATTACTTAGTGAGACCTTCACCGTAATTGCATTCTGATGAGTTTGAAGGATAGTTTGGGGGGGGGGGGTTAATTAAATTGAATAAAATAATGTATTAACGTTATTTTTTTTGGGTGGTTAAAACATCCAAGGGGAGGTTGGAGGTAGGGTCCACAACACCCTAACCTCCCACGAGAGGTTATGGTGGTGGGGCCCACCTGATCTCTTTAAATACTCTAACCCACTTTAACCCCTTGGAACCCCTAATTAAGTGGGGTAGCCTCTTCACATTCCCCCATTAAATTTTGAGCCTCCAACCTCATTAATTAAATGGGTTGTCACTTTTAATTAATCTCAACTTTTTGGATTCATTTTGCCAACACTATAATAAGATGTGTTATATTATTATTGTGGGGGGTTGGAATAAACATTAGTTGGGAGAATTAAGGAGAGGAGGAGCTTTTGGAGAACTCTCTAGAAAAGAACGTGAAGAACGCGATGAATTCCATCTTCGACTTCGTCACCTCCAAACACATTCTGATGCACAAGATTGAGAATTGGTAGTGCGTGACGAACGCAGAGAACAAAGAATTGATGCCCTCCTCTTCCAGTGAATTCTTCTATGAACGACAAATGAGGTATGGGGATTTGAGTTAAATTATATATGAGTCTAAACATCCATTTTTCATCATTCAAATTTATAGATTATCGATCGCCATGACGAGGAGGGCTTGGACTACATGAACACGGCCCGACCCTCCCCTTTTTTTTCATGTTTCATGATGACGGAGGCGGTACACATGGTGACCAGAAATGAGCTGGCCGTGAAGAAGCTGACAACACAAGGTCTCCAGTTCTCCACAAGGGTGAGGAACTGTCTTGCCGTGTAGAGAACCGAGACATGGTCAGGCAGGCTGCGGCGGTGCCAGAGGGGCGCTATTCCATCGCACTGCACCGGAAAGAAGAGTCATAACCAGGAGGGCCGCGATGGTCAAATGACGAGTGTGGTGTCATTGCGACGCATGGAAGAGTAGTAGGCCGTTGCGAGGCCGGGCCACGGTGGAAGAGGCGTGGCACCGTCGTGCCGCGGGAGGCCCGCAAGACCGTGGCGCCGTCACGCCGCGGTTGAAGAACCAGGGTGGCCGACTGAGCAGACTTTCAGTATGCGCTATAAGAGGTATCACTCGGATCTCGCGGTTCACCGTACTAGCACCTAGTTCCGGTTCATTTGGAAACTAGGGGGCACAACACCCCCCCCCACCTCCCGTGGCGTGGCCAGCCGGGCCACATGGGCTAGCCAGCCGGGCCGCCCTCGCGTTGGGCCGCCCTCGTGTCGGGCCGCCCCTTCGGGCATGATCATTTCCTCAGACCAGGTCGGACCCGTGGACCAGGCCAGACCCCAGTTTGGACCGGGTCGGTCCGGCTGGGTCGGACTGGACCCGAACCCGCTATATCCTGATTTCACCTTTTCGCCCATATCTGGGCCGACGGGCTTCCGTTTGACGAACCGTCAGTGGAACCTATATTCTTGAAACAAAGAGGTCCCTTTGAGAATACCACATGAAAGTTCGGGGTATAGTTGAGATATGGTCAGGTTGGATCCTACCCGAAATCAATCGGGCCCCCGAGAATAAACGGCTAATAACTCATAGAACGAGTGCCTGATTGACGCGACATCTATTTCGTTGAGACCCCTACGAGGTGGAGGACCATTGAGATAATTATTCATGGAATGTCGTGATAGTTTGAGTATTTCCCTGTAGCTCATGGAGCGGATCCTTCCTGTGATGAGAAGACCGAGTACAGAGACCTAGTAGTTGACAGACCTGACAACTGCATGACCGATCTGACTCAGAGTTATTCGACTAACCCATTGGGGAGTGCCTGGTACTTGGTGGTAGACCCATGGCAGAGTAGCTCCTGGTTGTTGGTGGAAGACCCATGGTACATGACATGAGGAGTACCTCTACAGCCAATTAGTTGGAGCGCCGATAATTTGGCAGCATGCACACATCGGTGTAGCGTCTAGTAGTTGGCAGCAGACCCGCGATTCTCGACAGGAATAGTACCTAAGTAGCCCAAGGTTAGTGAGAAGCAACATGGTGTCATGAAAAGCCCACTGTTCTCGACAGAGGAGGAGTTCTCTAGCAGTAGTGGTTTTGATAATGAAGATATTGGTTTGAGCTAAGTAAATGACTTTTGTGTTTCCTCATGATTGAGATGGGTTACTAGATAACTTAGGTATATGTATGGGCATATACCTATGTATGGATTATTGGTTGAATCCTTTACTTTTTTGTTTATCCTTCTTTTATATTGAGAAGACTTGAGGGTCTCGGGGTCCGTACTGAGTATCGTTATACACACCCTTGTATGGGCTATGCCCGCACCTCGTTGTCTTGGATGCAGACGACGGACAGTGCTGACGGATACTGAGAGCGCCAGGACTGGACGGTACCCATTGGTCGACCTCACGATGAGTCAGAACACAGAGGAGTATGACGGGCGTAGAGGGCTGAGGTGGCAATCTGTACCTACCCTTCATGTAGGAACCCCGAAGGGCGATCCAGGAGCTGCTCTTTACTTTTCAGCCATTTTTATATTTTTCAATTGTACTTGCTTTCATTTGTACTTTTACTCTATTTTTGGGATTTTATTTCCAGCCCCTTTTTACTTTCTATCACTTCTTCTGTATTCAGTATTTCATAGTGCATGCTTCCAGTTGTGTACTCTGATTGTGTGAGTTTACTTTTTATAAAGGGAATGCCTTCCCAGCTTAGGGATTTACGCCTTTGGTGCTAGTCTCTAGCCCCTGGCCTATGGAAGGCGGTCTTGGGGTAGTCACGTCACGGGTCCCGAGGATGGGTCGTGACAAATAAAATTTTCAAATGTATTAAATTTATCAAGAATATGCAATTTATGAATTATCATTCTATAAAATTTATTTTATTTCATTTTTAAAATATCACCCAATAAATTGTAAAAACTAAATTATTTTTTCAAATATGATTAATTAAAAAATATATTATATCATTACATTTGTACTACAATACATTCTTATTTTATTATGTTTTGTTTTTCATATATTTCAACATATTATACATGATTAGTTTTTATAGCACATTATATAATAAAATCTCAAGGTTTAACATCCCCCTATCTAATTTTTTCCCATAAATATTAATTATACCTAATAAATGACTGTATCATCATAATGTGTGTAATATAATATGTTTATTTTTTTTATGAAAATTTATTTATATGAAAAATTTACAAACAAAAATTAATTAGATTTATTTTATAAATTTTTAAAGAACATTGGGAATCAAAAAAATGTCACAAATGAAAATGAACACCAAATTACATATGAGGTGATCATACCATTGCATGAAAATTTAACGGAGTAAGAATTGAATACCCTATATAAATTCCATTTGATGGAGTCACCCTTCATCTTTTGGTTGTCTTTGAAGTTGTCCAGAAATTTGTATAAAATCTTTTCCAAGGATTGTACATGTCCCTCCATGCTCGTTTTCTACCCAATGAAACCATGGAACATAATCAAATTCTATTTATTGATCCAAATAGTCTATTCACCATTAAAATCCACTAATGGGCATAAATAAATGATTTAATGAAATATAAACATGGTAGGAAAAAATAGTAATGTAATATTCCAAAATAACATATTTATGAAATATATACTTGTATAACTTAAAAATTTAATAATAACATGTGAATAAATAATTGATTTAATATTGATTAAATGAATAATTTAAAATGTCACACTCTTACCATTAATTCTCTTTTATAATACATTTTAAATAAATAGGTAAGACAAAAAAAATTCATGTAGTTAAATTCATTAAACACTTTTATGCATCAAAGCGATGTATAATTCTAGTACATACATATTATTATTAAACATATGCCTCAAACTATTCTAGTTTTGAGTTAATTATATCTTCTACCTTCCCCAATGGTGGAAACCTTGGAAACTATCTTATTAGAAATCTATTATATCAAAAAAATTCTGCTAAAAATACAATACAAAAAATCCTGATAGATTAACTAAGATACATATCCTCCACCTAAGATATTATCTTCTATAGAAACATAAAATATGTTTATACATTTATAAATTATAATTCCACAGTACTAAGATAACATATAACCCCATATATGATCGATATTGCACCAATATTTTCCATATTAAAAGAAATATTCTTTTTGAATTGTTAAACGCATTCTTTATCAATATTTACAATAAAAACAATCATATCATAAGAAATAAAATTCAAATGAAAATAATAATAATAATTTTCAACATAATAGGATAAAAACCTCTTAACATCATCTCTCATTGATCAAAATGTGTTATTACTTGAAAAATTAATGGATAAATAATGAATAATGATTTCTATTTTATAGAAAAGACGATATAAAATAATGGGATGTACGAAAATAAAAAAACAATATAATTTGTATAGGAAACCAGCACCATACATCTCATCATGTTATAACAATAAATGGTATGTTGTAATACCAAATCAACATTGAATAAATAAATATATCTAGAATCGTGACCCTACCCCTAGCTCTGATCAATCATAATGTTTTATCACAAATCATTTCCAAGAGAACCCATTCCCATAGATATTCCTTATATCAAAGATGACCTATGTATGAAAATCTCATATAGTGTTTGTGCGAATTCAAATAAAATCTTGTATAAAATAAAAAACATTCCATCCACAACACTAAGTGGTATGAAAAAAGATATAAAATTATATATAACCTTTATATAAGATTGAATCTCTTTATGATCAATCGAAATACTTTTCCAACAATTGTCTCATCGACAAAACTAATAAATCTCTAGAGACACAAAAGCATTAAAAAAGAGAAAAAATTTCTTCCATTAGGAAACTAAATGCTTTCAAATCCTAGGATTATCATCATCATCATTATTATTTCCACCACTATTGTAACACACCATATATTATATCAATTTACTTTTAAATAAACACTTTGTATTTTGTAGAATTCATAATATGTAATATTGATTAAAACATAATATTAGAATCCTAAAAAAACTAGATTAAATTGGAAGGTATGAATCACAATGATGAAATATGAAATATATAAAAATATAAAAATATAAATGTTTTATTTATCACAAGTGTAATGAGTAATTCATAACAAAAAATCTATAAGATTATAGTAAAGAATCATTATGCCTCATAAAATAGTTTTCATCAAAAAATGTTTTTTTTATTTTTCATGTTGAAATATAAACGAATTTTAATATTAATTATATTTTTTTTCAAGTCAATTTATATCATTTTTTGGAATCATCATTGATATATTATATTTGGCTGATTTTATGTGATTATACATAATGGATATATTATTATGTGAATGGTAATATACTGTGTTTTATAACACATTAATTTTTATTCGTTAAAATTTACCCATTATTTATAATCTGATAATAATGTAACAAAATACACAGGTAAATAATTATTAAAATTCACTAAATAGGAGTAATAATTATTGTATATTTTGGAAGAAGATCATTTTTGGGATTAAAAACTATTATTTCTATAGAAAAATTTTATCCATGAAAAATATTTTATCATAATAAATTATTAAATAAATTTTTATTAATGGAATTAATTACTTTTTAATAATATATATAATTAAATTGAATATACCCTAATTTTTATGTTTTTATAATGAATAGAATGGATTTAATTTTCTCTTTATGCTTGGGAATTCATTATTCTAAAATAGGGTTTCTTTATAGTTTCCAAACTTATTTAAAATTTAATTATGTCCAATTTTGAGATAAAATCATTTAAAATAGATAGGATAATTGTATTAATAGATGTTAAAATAATTTAAAATTTTAAAAATATTTTATTGATAAAAGGAAAAATAAAAGCATTATATTTTGTTAAAATAGTTAAGGTTACAGTTTGTTTACCAGGTGTTATGTCATACAGTAAGGGTAGAATTGAAACCTAAATATTTATAAATAATAAATATTTAATTTATTGAAAATTTATATTATAAAAAATTATTATAAATCAAAAATTTAATCCAAATTTACCATAAATCTAGTTTTTATCATTGAAATCAACTATGAAATTATGTTATTGTCCCTCCTATAATTTATAAATTTGAAAATATTCTATACACTTATCAATATAATCTGAGCCTTATGGATATGGAAATACCATTTAAAATTACTAACATGATTCCTTTCCTTTTTAAGAGATATTTTCTTCTTATCTAATGTTTAATCAAACAAATATCAAGTTGTAAGCCAAAGGAGTTATCCAAAATAGTGATATAAATCTTAACTGATCTCATTAAATTTTTATTAATCAAATAATATATCTAAACCTATTATATATATAAAATAAAAATATTGTTATAAAAAAATGAACATTATTCTATATTATTTGTATTTTTTGACAACCATTTCATACATCTTCTATATCAAATGGGATTTGAAATTATATGTTGTGAATACCAATGGATTACCACCTCCACATAGTGATATTATTAATATTCCATTCCCATATTTCATGGTTGGTTATTATGTTATTTTAAATATATATTATATATTTATGATATATTAAAAAATATATAATATTTAGTTAATATTTACCTTGGTTTTATTCTATCCACCACAAATTGGAAATGTCACAATTGCATCCATATGGACAACCATCTGCATGAAATGATTTAATTCATTTTTATACACCACTTTATAAATTTTTATATAAATATTCTTATAATTAAATTTAATACCTTAATATTCTTATTATAATTATAATTATAAATAAATAATGTTCATTATTAATGAACAACAACTTCCAAAAAAACATAGATAAAAAAGAAGTAGTTAACATCAGTAATGATGAAGATAATTAATGTTGATTAATGAATGGGAGTTAATATGGCATAACTAATACCTGGATGTTATTATATGTATTAATATTACTATTTAATATAGTTGTAAAAATTTTATAGTTATTATACATGGGAATATATTAAATGATATTTAATTTAGACACAAGTTAAGGGTTTGTCATCTCGAATTTTCTTCTTTGGAAAAAATGTTATGTTATTCACATATTTAATTTCACAATGTAAATCTACTAAAAATATGATATATTGTATCATAAATATCCTTATATTCATGGTATTTAACATTATATTTCATTTTATTTATTTCATGTGACTTATGAAACAAACTTTATATAATTGATAAGGGATTTTTTTTACAATCACTTGTTTTATCATATTTTTTTCTTAAATTTATAATGAATAAATTATACGATTTATCTCTAAAAAAATTAATTAATTTTATATTCCTAGTAAATTTATTAAAATTAAAATATCTATTTCATTTTATATGTTTTAAATTCTCAAATCCTCAAAATAATGTCTTTGAGGAAAAAATAAAATATTTTTATTATTTGTTCTGTAATTTATTTCAAGACAATACTTTCAGTGAATAATTTTCACAAATGGTTTTTTATTCACAAAATATTTATTTAATTTATTTTCACCCATTTTTTCTTTATATATTTTTTATAGGAATATAATCTTCATTTTCATAATGAGTTTATTTTTATTTTTTATTGAAAATTTTAAATGAATTTTTTTACATACTATACGTGAACCTATATAACCAACATTAGTCTCTCATGGGTATTGTTATTTTATTCCATTCTGATTCATGTATTTAAAACTGTAATTATTTCCAACAAAAATGGATTATATAAATTATTTGTTATGAATTTTAAATATAATGATCATATTCTTATTCCTTCATTCTCATGATATTCTTACATATGATCATTTATTATTATCTTCCTTATTTAAAAATACTTAAAAACTAATCTCTCTAATTCTTTGGATTCAATTTTCTTGGGATATGAAGAATGGTTTTATATATGTTTTATCTTAGGAGGGTATAATTTGGGTAGATTTATGTGGTTTGTATTATAAATATTTTATGATCCCATTATTTATTTTTCAATGACTCTGAATAAACTAATTCATTATTGAGTTGTTTTGGATCATAAATATATGTATTGAATATTAATATTAATTATTGAAATAGATATGTTTGTAATTTTTTGCGGTCACATAAGTTAGTATCAAATAAAAGATTAGTTTACATGGGAAATATTGATCAAAAAACATTATCTATAACTCTTACTATAAGTTAAGGAATTGCAGAAAATCCAAATGTATTTAAAGGAATGTTTTGTAGTTTTATAGAAAATAAATATTTATCTTTATATTATAATGTAGATATGGATATTTTTTTGAGACAACTAGGGGTAACCAATTGGAATGGATTGGATTTATTATTAAATATATCAACATTAGTGAATGATTTCATGGCTTACGTTTATCCATATAGAGATACACAACATGGATATAGTATTGGGTCCATTATCTATTTCATTATGAACCTTTATGATGGATTTGAATAGTTAATGATTATTAATAACCTCTATCAAAACAATTGTGTCACATGGTGAATATATACTTTCATGATTAAGACCTCCAATGAATTATTTATAATGATTTATAAATAAAATTTAAAAAATACATATGGTCATTCTAAAAAAAAATTTAGATGGTTATTGAAGATAGAATAATAATGTTGAGGTTGTGATAAGAATTCAAAAATACTAAAGTATATAATATAATCATAGTCACATGGATTCCATTAGATCATTAAAAGTATTTAGTAATTTTAATTAATATAATCAATGAGTATATACTGAATTATAATTTAATAATCCTAATTGTATAAATATTACATATCAAATACATGATTCTTACCCTATTGAACATTATGTGAAGGTTCATTTAGAAAATGTAATTACTCACCATTTAAAATATTTTTTTTGGATTGGATTTCCATTATTTATATAAATAATATATTAATAGATGGAAAAGGAAATTCACATTGAATATTTTTATCCATGACATTCATAATAATAGAATTATTCAACCATGTTAATCTCATAAGGGTTCACTTAATCTTTATATTTTTATTAAAGATGGATGGTTATTACATTGTGTTGATTATTATGAGTTTAAAAAGATCAAAATCAATAATATGTTTTTACTGCCATATATCGATAATTTGATTAATTTATTATGCATAATACAATATTCTTCCAAAATTGATAATTAATATAAATACAATTAGTTGAGTCTGAAAAAGTTGACACGTAGCCAATAAATATTCTCACTCAATGTATAAAATCTATGAATCTATATAGGTTCCATTTAGTCTTAATAATTCTCACAATATTGTCATGGATTTAATGAATATTGAGTTTAGATATTAATTTGGTCAGTGTGTGGTCGTATTTATTGAAAATATTATTATATATTCCACTATAATGGAAGAGTATGGGGTTCTCTTGATAATTTAACTAAAGTGAATAAATAAGGAGTGTATTTATGTAAAATTTAGTGTGATATTTAATTTTTTCTAGATAATGTTTCCTTTTTTTTCATTTCATCATATGGGAGGGTATAAAAGTGGGTCCATCAATGATGGATGTTATTTAATGTTATCTTTGACCTTCTACTATAACTAGAAACCATTGTTTTGTTGGATTGGATGCATATTATTGATTCATTATAAATCATTTCCCTATTTTTTATATAATCCACACACCATGTTTTCTCGAAAGAGAGTGAGGTTCTTTTTCATAGATTAATGTGAATAAAATTTCATGTAACTAATGGGAATGTAGGTTATTTTTGCCATCCATTCACAAACAAGTAGAAGAAAAGGATTTTTATTTGAAGTGATGAGTCTAAATGGGGGTGTGATGTGTTATTATTCATAATTATATTGTGATAGATTATGCATCATTCAAATTAAATTTTAATGATTAAAATTACCTGACTCATTATTTGATGATAGAAAAGTTTATTTAGTAAAATAATGTGAATTCATTATCTCTAGAGAGAAATTTCCATAAATATATTAAATAAAATATTCTAATGTACATATTTAAATATAAGTAATCACGTATGTATCTGAAAATAGCAATTTTTTTGAATAATGATTATGAAATCCTAGTACATTACTACACTAGGAAAGTGAAAATGGTGGATGATTCAATGATTAAAATGGGACATGAGAGCCTATATATTAATATGATCACAACATTTTTATTATATATTGATTTTCAAGGGAAAGAAAATAAATTCTGATGTAAGGGGAGAAATAATATCTTAATTAATTATGGGTACAAACATATATACCTGTGAAGATTATATTGGGTACGAACTATATTGGTGAGCCACAAATGGTGGCGAGAAATGATACTTAGTTCATAATTGTTTGTAATGAAATGATAAGATTTATGATCTATGTGTGTCTCCCATAAATAATAAATTTCAAGACATAGATATTGGAATAATCTCAAATCTCATCATTCTATAGTCTTCATAGAAGTATGACGATACATATAGGTACGAAATAGAAATTTTTATGTAAAAACAATAAGATAGGTATTTCATATTATATCTCTAATTTTGTGGAATTTTATTATGTTAAGGATGAGGGAAAAGGTGTAATATGATGTTATAACCATCTCTTATACCATATTAGATATGGGAAAATATTACAATTGAATTATTCATTAGACTCTCCAAAACATATAATGTCGACAAAGATATATGGGCTAGATATGATCTCCTTATGACGCCCTAAATTTAATTACTATTAGAGGAATTTTCTATCTTGATGAACTTACAAGGTTTTTTATATTATAAGTGGTGAGGTTGTATGGTGTAGCACATTGTATTATATCTAATCAATATCTGTGTCTGATATCAATTTTTGGGGATTACATTAATGATCTATTGACACTATATTGTTGTTTTGTATTTATTATCACCATTAGACATATAGTCGTCTTGAATAGAATTTAAAAACCCAATATTATATGTTGATATATATTTATTTATATTTAAATGGTTGTTGAGATCTACTAATTCTACAAGTTCTATTTTTATATGATAATATCATTAAATCAAGCATCTAGATGGATCGTTATGACCCTTAAAAATTAAATTTATAGAAATATTAAATGTTGCAATGAATATGGACAAATAAATTTATTGTTATATAAGCTATGTATGAAAATGGACAATAATTCTAGTTCAGTTTAGCACCACATCAAGATGGACCGAAGACTATAGATAAATTTTACTAATAATCATCGATAAGACCATGAAATCTTTTTCAGTGAGAAGGTAGTCCTATAAACATATCCACGGAATAAGGTAATGAAATTTTTAAAGAAGTAATTTTTGTGCGCTAATTTTTTTGGTCCCCTTGATATTCATGATCGACAATGGATTACAACTCATCATTAGAAATATCTACTTATCCTCTACCATATTTGGGATGTGTTCCATGCATCTCTTTTTATTAATAAATCTCTTGATCAGTCACATGAACTAAAATAATACGTTTTACTAATAGATAATGATATATATGATAATTAATAACCAATGGAAAAATTTGATCATTGATATTATATTCTACAGAACAAGACTACTCACCCGATTTTCATTCTCTGGATAAATTGTAAATTTAAAAAAACTATACGGGAACTTGAGGATGTTATTATGTTGGAATATACTAATTCTTTATTAGAATTATATAATTATTTGGGAAAATATATTTTAAGGGGGAATAATATTACATCTAAATATTTTAAATATTTTTTATTTGAACAAAAACTTGTGGTATTTTATATCATTCTTTTAAACCCATCCCATAGTCTAATTGAATCATGTTATATTGTTTATTAATAACATTGATATTAAATTTTAATATAAGGGTCATACCTTAAACATTACATAATCTTAAATTATGTCCAGACTTCACATTGGGGATATTTTCATGTTTAGAGTTTTAGAGAATTAGGCCATAACAATTACATAATAACTTGAATATTATAAGTAGACACTACTACCCAGTATCCATTTTTCATAAAATCAAAACTCTTAAAAAGAAACATTTCTAGTTCCATGTTATAGACATCTTTAACATTTACCTCCTTCATGTTACCTAATCCATTGGAGAGCTATCTTGGGCTCACCCACCCTAGGTTTATTAATGAACCACCCGTATATTTAAACAATGCCCATCAACCATAATATATTCATAACACATAATACAATCATAAAAGAATGATAACATTTCCACACTCCAATAAAAATATATCAAATCATGATATTGAAATTAAAAATTCTTTATCAAATCATTTTCAAAAGCATTTAAAACATTTAATAATGAGATTTTTTAATCAATGTGTCTCATACCACTTTGAATATTTTAAATGAATTATCATTTGAAAACATTAATGTTCAAATAAATAAATCATAAAACCCATTTAGAAAACATGTAAATTAATTATAAATATTTTGATAAATAAATCATTAAAACATTTAAAAAGTTATTTTACCTGGAAATCATAGACAAAGGTATAACCCATGACCATTTATTAAAATAATGTAAAAGAATAGGAAACAAGCATTTCAGACCCAACACAGTCACTACAAATCCTCAAAATCACATCCCTCACCACCTCCTTGATAAACAGACTCTTCCTCAGTCACTATTTCCCACACTGATCTCTCATAGTGCTTCATAACCTTAGCATATTTCCTCCTCAGATTCAACATCTCTAGCTCAAGAAACTCATTGGGAGATTGCATACTTATTACAGTAGATATCGTAGGCATCGACTTTGTCAAATGGGAGTATTACTTCCTTGTCCTTCCTCGTGGAGAGGCAATCACCTTGTCCTGGATCACTGGAAGCTCCTTGTTCCCCACTTGGACAATCTCACTGTAGGATGGCCTAATCGTGCCTCCATGATTTTCCTTATCACTGTCAGTAAGATTCCCCCATTTTTCATGGTATTTAATCTCTTGATAATACACTAACTAGTTTTGCTGGAATTGGTTATTCAAATTAATCATAGCCAAACAGTGAGGTTGTTCCACCATTGCATGTTCAACATCTGTCCCTCCTTTACCCATTACTACATCCTCCATTGACTGAATCCGTATGCTTCCACTTCCACATAAAAGAGGCATCTCATCCCCAGTTTTCATGCCTAACTCTTGAAAATGATTCTTTGTGGGTACTGTGATCATCACACCACTAGCAGCATTACCCTGATCACTGTAGCTTCCAACAAGATCCACAATTCTATTATCCATACATTCTGTAGACTGCATCTTCTTCACAACATGAGCAAACACCTGTATGTCATCCATTTCAGAATTTGAAGCAGATCCCTTATTTCCCTTACACACAACACCAAAACTACTCCCCTTCCTCTGATTATCCGCACCAGGATCAGAATGACTTCTTTTAACACATACATCCTTTTCCGGCACAATAGAGGGATCAGACTCCTACTGATGATCGGAAGCCATGGGTTCATCTGCAGATCGTTCCACACCACCACCACCAGCACCCATGGGATCAAATTCCTTCTAATCATTCCCCCTATTCAGATCCTGCCTGAGCCGTGTAAACACAGCAGACACCAACGTGTTTGGAGGAGCACCCATGGATCTGTCAATAGACAATGTGCCCCGAGGCCACAAATTTCTTATCGCGATATCAACCACTGCGGGTCTCCTATTCTCTGTGAATGAGCTCGATTCCGGTGACCTCCTGCTCTGGATTCCAGCATGACATATCGAATTGGAAAGGCCCAATATCTTACAGTTTGAGAAATAATCATCCCAGGAATCGTATATAATAGATTGCTTCCATCAAAATTCCTCCCCGACTGAAATACAAACCCATTCCACCGGTGGTCTAGAAATGTCCACCTCAACATAGCACCAGGGATTAATCGGGTGGCTGAGGTTAGACGTACGCACATCGGATCCTAAGAAAGGACCTATCATGTTCCCAAGCATACAGAGAAGAGCCTATTTTGAAAGGGTAAAGGCAGATTGGGGAGACTTGCCCAAATCAGAATGGAAGTAGGATCCCGGTTCATACAACAGTCAAACATCCATCGAAATAGAAAAAATTTACAACCTTTGAAACATCGGGGAGCGCTAGACCAAGCATGATCCAGGTACTCATCAGAGGAAAATCGGACCATCAAATAACGATTATCAAGGATACCAACCACTGCTCGATCTCGCATGTCCCATTTGGAAAAGACAAACCGATCAAAATCATCAACAAATGGCCTTCACAAGTTGAAACGAGCCACCGGGGTCAGATCAAGGTGTTTCATCACTTCTGAAAACTCTTGCACCAAGATTGGAAGATGAGGGTTTCCGAGATGAAGATCAGGCACCTTCATATTTAAAGCATTCGATGGAAAATCTGGAAGATAGTTAGGGTTAGTAAAATGCACAAAGGGAATCCAGGGCTTCAACAGATGTGGAACCGAATCATCCTCCCCCTCCCTTCGCCAGGAAGGCAGGGGGGAGCATCATTTAGTATGCTCTAGGGTTCCCGCATTGCGATATCCCAGCAGAGAAAATGCTTCAATAAAACGATATTTTAGTTAATAAGTTTTTAACAAAAAGAGAGTCACTTGAATATGAATAATTGAGGAATATAATTTAATCATAATATTATAAAATCATTATAATAAAGGGATTCATGATATAATATTCCAATGGAATGTATATATACCATTTATGAGTGAATTGGTGCATAACAACCATGAAGTCTCAATGTAATGTAAACTGAGACGAAATTCTTTATAAAAACTGTATCCTTAGATTAAGGATATATAAATTGCATAATAATTTGGGAAAAATAAGAATATACTTAATATAAGTAGATATTATGTGTGAAACAATCATATTCAATTCACACATATTCATAGCACGACATAATAAAGAAGTATAACTTTAACCAAAATAATTGAAATTGGGTAAAGTTGTTCCCTTATTGAAATTTGATAGCCTAACGATGTCACATTAAAATTCAGAAAATGAATTTAATGGAGAAAATGGTATCTCAAAGAATTTACATCAATAAGTATATATAAGAACATATCCCAACATAAGAAGATGTAAATTAAAAAACATAACAAAAAGATGTCTCAAAAAGAGGAGGGTGAAAGGTTCTATTACCTATTTCCTAAATTATGAAACATACACCCCATGAAAGACGGATCATACAATGAAAATGAAAATACCCATAAAATAAAGTATATTCCACAAGGAATATAATCATGGTCAGTACATATGCAACCCAAAAGGAAATAGTGGAAAATATAGCATGAATCTCACGAGAATAAAAAATGAGATGAAAAACACTTACCACATTGTAATTCAATCGAGTCGTTTGACCAAAAGTTAATAACCACAAAATTAATGACATAATACCATGAATATAAAGATAATAATGATATTATATATCAAATTGAAGTACAAAATACACCACATACAATAAATAAGTGGCGAATAATGAAAATAACATAGAATTAAAAGTGAGATAAGAAATCCCTTCCCTCGCGGACGACTTAACTTATTTGTTACTTTTTCTTCATGAATAATAAAAATAAGTTAATTTATAATTTATTAAAAAAAATTAAAATTTATTATTCTTTTTATATCACTTATTTCCATGTTATAAAAATTATGTAATCATTTATGTTAATAATGGTAGTTTTGTCGATATTTGGTACTTGAGTCAAAAATGAACACCATATAATTAGAAGTTGTCCATGTGGTCAGGATTCCATTATTTACATAATTATATTCATGATTTAGATATAATATATATCATGTATATCATGTATATATTAGTATTTACAATATTAAATAACATTTCGAGGTAATAAATGAAATGCAACGTTCAAGGAGACGGTAAGTCGTACGTACGCATAAACATTACATTCATTTAAATTTTGTATTTAATGGTATGAAAACATAGTGATATATAGGTATATTATAATTATAGTATAATATCATATATAATTTCAATAACTCTATCCTTCTTATGTCCCATGTATAGTAAGAACGAGTCATATCACTTTGAGGGGGCGATAGTCCACACTTCCTCTAATGAAATTATCGCATTTACTAATAATGGAAATCATAATGGTATGAAATAAATTATAAATAAAGAAGCATAAAGAAAACATAAACATAATATATATCATATATAAATAAAGTTTCATCATAATGTCCACCATAAGAGGCGGTAAAAGATAATTGAACAATCATCGTTTCGTGAGGCGTTAATTTTTCATCCACAGAAATAGTATGTTCTTTACCAATTTGATGGAGGTGTGTGTATGTGTAGTTAAAATAATTCCCATAAAAACATCAAAGTATATTTAGGATACTGATGTTTTATAAATTAATCGAATGAAATAAGTTTAGGGGTTTGGGAAGTAAAATAAATGAAAACAATTTAAGAGAAACTGTTATCTTTAATTCAGGTATCTCTCTTGGGTTTGAACCAAACATACTTCTTGAAGTTGCTTATTCGTAAGGTAAGGCTTCTATGAGGAAGATAGAGATATTGGGAGCTTATTTGGGTAGGTGTTGGACGAGCCAAGGGTCTTTATAAGAGTGAGTAATGGGTTAGAAGAGAGAGGATTTTATAAGGGGGAGGAGGGGTTCTTTAGGAAATTGTGAAAATATTATTTTATTATGTAATGAATTCCGGTTTCTAAAGGTCCAAAACTCATTATGATCTAAGATAAGATGAATCATGGTCAAAGTAAAATCACCCAATAATAATTGGACAGGTTTTGGATGTTATTTTAATATTTATAAACTTATTTATTTATATCATTTATTAATGATGTAAATACTGCATCATTATTGTGTCATAAATAATTTAATTTATTTGATTTCTAAAAACTATAAAACAAATACGATAATGTCGGAAAAAAATTCAGATATACAATGAAAATTTATAGTATAAAATATAACGTATATATCCCTATGTAAAAATTTATTTACTAAAATATTTTTGTAGTGTCATTTTTGCCTTTACATTAAATTAATTAATCTAAAGTGTCATTATAACACTTAAGTGGCTCAATGGGGTCCCAAAGTCGACCCAAATATTCCCATGGTCCTCCATGACTCATCCAATAAGGTTAGTACAAATGTTAAGGTAATTTTGTATTATTAAGATATTTATTTTACCTTGAATTTCCCCATTTACCATTAACCGTGGTAAATAAAAGTCAAAAGTTACTATTCACCAAAAAATATTTTCATCATATTGAACCACATATTACTAACTAATATCAACCATTTATGTTGTATTTTTTAAATTCAATTCATAGAAGCGTTTAAATTTCATTTAAATAAAAATTTTAGTTATTTAACTAATACTAACTAGTTTCACTATTCTTCAAAAATTGAAGATTTTCAAAAAAAACAAAAATTCAGCATAAGATATATTTGATATTCTGAATTCAAAGCTGATGATTATTTTAAAAAATTAAAAACATAAATGTTTCACTAATTAATTTAAAATTAATTTCCGTTGTAAAAAAATGTTTTTTAAAGAAACAATAACTATCAAAAGATTGATACCTGTTTATGTCCAATTTCAAAGTGAAATTAATTACAATGACCAAAATTGGATTAAATGGTAAAAATATATTTTAATTACACATTAAAACCAATAAAAAATATAATAAAAACATATTAAAAAATATGATTAAATGGTACATTTGAATTGAAATACTATATTTTTCACTATTCATTAAAAAATTTACTTTATCAGAAAAATACAAAAAAATACCCAAAGTAAATTTTGATGTCCTGAATCTAAATAAGAATTTTATTTTCTCAAAAATAACATACTAAAATGACCAAAATTAGATTTAGAGAGAGTTTTCCGTCTAAAGGCAGCAAATAGACCTTTTAGTGAATATTAGAGTATTTATGCTTAAAATTAGATTCATTCATATTTTAAGCCCCTATCTTTTATTGGATAAATGTAATAAAATTTAACAAACATGTAAAATTATATTTTCGTTATTTATATTCATTCCCACCAATAAAATGGCTAGGAGTTAACTACCATTTAAAATAATAATATTATATTATTAGTGGGCAACGTAAGATTTCTAAGAAACCCATTGTTGCATATAAGGTAAGCCATCGAAAATAGAATCCTATTTAATGTAAAATTAATAATTAATTTTAAAATATTAATAAATATGAAAATTGCATATACTTTATTTACCTGGGTTGTTACATCCTTCCCCCTTTTTGAGAATTTTTTCCTTGCAATTTTAAAACTGGGCTTGGAAATGTAATTGAAAGTCCCACATCGGAAAAATAGTAAATAAAACTATAAATTTAAAAGAAAGAAGGATATGTATAGAGGTCACCTTAGATAATCCATACTAGTATTCCATAAATGCATGAATATGGAGGAGAAAAAAACCATTATGTTTTGATAGAGAGTGATAGAAAACATGATTTGGAGAAAGTTAACTGCAAAAAAATCACAAACTTGTGATGGGTTAAACAGTCTCTGATTCCCCGAAAGGAAAAGATAACAGACAATGTTTTTTTTAAGTTACTTTTCATTAAGGAATCTATTTATGAGATACACTAAAAACACAAGGAAACATACTTAATTTTCATGTATACTTTCATCCTTTACTAGATTTCTAACACAAACTCATATTTTCTCCAAACAATGAGTACTCAGGATGACTAGTTCACATTAAAAGTGTTGTAATCAATATAAAGTGAATCAAAAAATTCACAAATTATGAACTATATATTTACCATTCCTCTATAAATTAACTAAATCCAAAATGGTTAGTACGAGATCATATAATACCCCAAAAGGATAATACTTTATAAAAATAAATACAACTATTAATCTCCAAATTCAAAAAAAGTACCCAAAGTTCAAGAAAGACCATTCAATAAAACATTTCCCATAAAATTAGTCAAAATAATAAAAAAAATTGAAACCCAAAACTCAGAAGGATTTAAATAACATAGTCTTCCCGGGTAAATCTTAATACTTGTCCCCAAAAACATTGACTACTCTTAATGTCTCATAATAAAGTGTAATTAACCAAATTAAATATTCTATATGGGAGGTTATTCAATTCCATAAATAACCCAAATCACCTTATGTCCAAAATAAAAACATATATTCTTCGAAAATAATATTTCAACCATTACTTTACAATTTAAATCCCAATGCATTCTATTTTCCTTAAGCATAAAGTGTTCCCAAAAGAGAGAATGTCTTCCAAAATTACCTTTATCACGTAATCACCAAATTATTTTCTTATACTAGGAATTTCCATTTGAAAAAACATATAAACCCAAATAATCATATTCTTGACCAATAAAATTATTTAAGTAAAAATAATTAGTCATACTAACTAGGGACTTGACGTAGTCCAGCGGCAGGCGAAAAATCCCAATCACACTTTGGTTGTGGGTTTGATTCCCACAGCTTTTTCCAAATCGATGGGTTTTAACATGGTCTTCATGTTGTCCTTTCTGAAAAACAATAAAATTTCACAACATTCCCAAAAAAAGTGACAAATTCCAAAAAAAATAACCATACCATAATTTATTCTCAAAGGTATTCTAATACGTTTTATTTTCACCCCAAAATGTAATAATATTTTATCACCTCTAAAATAACTATGACTCCATATAATATTATAAACATTATGGTTATGTCACTTATGCTTAATGTAACCCCTATCCTCTAAAGTTATCTAAACTAACTGTTGATACCAATTATAAGGACCTAAACTTAAACAATACATAATCTTGAATTATTTTAAGACGTCACAATGAGGATATTTTCAGGTTTATAGTTTTTCGGAATTACGCCATAACTATTACATAATAACATGAATATTACATGTAGACACTACTACCTAGTATCTATTTTTCATAAAATAAACAACTCCTACAAAGAAACATGTTTAGTTCCATGTTTTAGACAGCATGACTTTTCCTTGATATCTTCCTTGACCCTATTCATCTTTAAGTAATGTGGAAAACATTTCAAAAACATGGGATGAGCATAAAAATATCAATAAGGGTTATAAAATTAATACGTAAAACATTTTCCCATCAATAAATACAAATCAACGAAACCAATACTTTTCAATCATAACATGCCTTACGAAATCATAAGATTTATGAATAACACGCATAACTCATAAATGTTAAAGGTATCTTATGGCATTCATAACATACTTACATTGTAGATATCACATTTACCTATGGAGTCACATTTTTAATTACCATCACATTATATTCTCGAACTCTCTTAGTCGAAACATTAACGTTTACCTCCGTCATGTTACCGAATTTATTGGAGAGCTATCTCGGGCTCACACACCCTAGGATTATCTTAGAACCTCCCGTATACTTAAACAATTCAAAATTATGATTATATATTCATAACAAATAATAAAATAATAAAGGAAAGATAAAATTTCCGCATTCCAATCACAATATATCAAATCATGATATTGAAACAAGCAATGCCTTATCAAATCATTTTCAAACCATTTAAAACATTTAATAAAGAGATTTTTGAATCAAAGTGACTCATACCACTTTGAAGAATTTAAATTAATTATCATTTTAAATCAATAATTTCCATATAAATAAATCATAAATACTATTTTGAAAACATTTAAATTAATAAGAAATATTTAGAAGAAATTTTTTTATAACATTTTGAATGATATTTTAGTTAAAGTGTTTTTAACAAAAAGTCAGATTCTTGAATATGGATAATTTAGTAATAATATTAAATCAGAACATTATAACATCATGATAATAAAATGATTCATGATATAATATGCCAATGGAAATTATATACACCATGTAAGAGTGAATTGGTGCATAACAACAATTAAGTATCATTGGAATGTAAATTGTGACGAAATCCCTTAAAAAAACTATATAATTAGATTAAGGATAAATCAATTACCTAATAATGTGTGAAAATTAAAAATAAACTCAATATAAGTTGATGTTAAGTGTTACAAATTAATAGTTTATTCACAAAAATTCATAGTACGACATAATAAAAAAGTATAACTTAAACCCAAAGAATTAAAATTGGGTAAAGAAGTTCCCTTATAGAAATTTGAAAGCCCAACGACATCACATTAAAATTAAGAAAAGGAATTGATGAGAGAGAAAGTGTATCTCACAATATTTACATAAATAAGTATATAGAATAACCTATCCAAACATATGAATATGTAAATTAAAATACATAACAAAAAGAAGACATAAAAATAGGAGGGTGAAAGCACCCCTAACCGATTTGGTAACATACGAAACATACACCCCCTGAAAGACGAATTGTAAAATTGAAATATAAATACCTATAAAATAATGTATATTAAAAAAGGAATACAATAATGGGAAGTACATAAGCCACACAAAATGAAATAGGTGAAAATATTTCATGAATCTCATGGGAATAAAAAGTCAGATGAAAACACCTTACCCCATCGTAATTCAATCGAGTCGTATGACCAAAAGTTTATAACCACCAAATTAATCACAAAATACCATGAATATAAAAATAATCATGATAGTATATATCAAATGAAAATATAAAATACACCACATGCAATAAATAAGTGGCGAACAATGGAAATCTCAGAGAATTAAAAGCGAGATAAGAAATCCCTTACTGAGTGTCCGACTTGACTTGTTTGTTCCTTGTTATCCTGAATAAAAAACTTAAGTTAATTTATAGTTTATTAAAAACCTTTTTCATTCTTATTATTACTTTTATATAACTTATTACCATGTTATAAACAATATTCAGTCATTTATGTTAATAAAGTTCATTTTGTCTATATTTGGTACTTGAGTAAAAAATGAACACCTTATAATTACAAGTTGTCCATGTGGTCAAGAGTACATTATTTACATAATTATATTAATGATATATATATATATATATCATATGTATCATATTTATCAATTACATATATTTATTTATAATATTACACATCATTTAGAGGTAAGAAATGAATTGCACCGTTCAAGGAAACAGTATTCCCTAAGTACGTATAAACCCTACTTTCATATCACTTTCATATTTAATGAATAAAAAAAATTGATACATAGTTATATTATAAATCCAGTATAATATCATATATAATTTCAATAAATACATCCTTTATATGTCTCACGTATGGTAATAATGAGTAATATCACTTTGAGGGTGCGGTAGTCTGCACTTCCTCAAATGAAATTATCAAGTTTACTCTTAAAAGAAATCATACAAGTATGCTATAAATAAAAAATACAGAAGCATAAATAAAAAATAAACATAATATATATCATATATATGTATACTTTCATCATAGTGGCCACAATAATAGGTGGTAGGAGATATTTAACAATTATCATTTCGTGAGGCGTTAGTTTTCTATCCACAGAAACGGTATGTTCTTTGACCATTATAAGGAGGTGTGTGTATTCTTAGTTCAAATACATTTCATAACAGCATCATAGTATATTGTGGATACTAGTGTTATTATAAAATAAAGTAATTAAAAAAAATTAGGAGTTGGGGAAGTAAATTAAAAGAAAATAATTTAAGCGAAACCATTAAATTTAATTCAGGTAACTCCATTTGGTTTGAACCAAAAAGACTACTTGAAGTGCCTTCATCCTAAGGTAAGGATTCTTGGAGGAAGATAGGGATATTGGGAGCTTATTTTTGCAAGGGTGGGACGAGACTAGGGGCTTGAGAGGTGTGAATAATGGGTAAATATGAGGGATTTTTATAAGGGGGAGGATGGGTTCTTATAGAAAGTGGGAAAATATTCTTCTATTATATAATGATTTTCGGTTTTTAATGGTCAGAAACTCAATAAGTTCGAATATAAGATGACTCATGGTCCAAATAAATTCATCCAATAATAATTGGATAGGTTTTATATGTTATTTTAATATTTATAATCTTATTTATTGAAATCATTCATTAATGAGATAAATACTGCATCATTATTGTTTCAAAAATAATTTATTTTATTTTACTTCTATATATTATAATACAAATACCAGGATTTAGGATATCTTTTTATCATTCCAATTAATATTTATAGTTATAAATATAACTTATATAACCCCATGTAAAAATTAATTTACTAAAAGATATTTGTTTGTGTCATTTTTTCCTTCACATTAAATTAATTAATCTAAAGTGTCATTATCAATATTAAGTGGCTCCATGGGGTCTCAAAATCAACCCAAAGATGACCATGGTTGGACATGACTCATCCAATATTCATAGGACAAGATTTAAGGAAATTTGGTTTTGTTAGGATATATTCTTTCTACCTTGAATTACCCTATTTACCTTTAACCGTGGTAAATAAAAGTCAAATGTTACTATTCACCAAATTTTATTTTCATCATATTGAAAAAAAATTTACTTACTAATAAAAAAAATTATGTCAAATTTTCAAAATTAAATTCACAGAAGCGGTAAAATTTCATTTAAATGAAAAATTCAGGTTTTTAACTACTATTATGTGGTTTCACTATTCATAAAAAATTGACGTTTTTCAGAAAATTAACAAAAATTCAGCCTAATATATATTTGATATTTCAAATTCAAAAATTATTTCTATTTTTCCAAATCAAAGAAATAAATGTTTCAGTATTTAATTAAATATTAATTCTCATTGTCGAAACAAATAACGTGTTTTTAAAAATAATAACTATCAAAAGATTGATACTTGTTTATGTCCAATTTCAAAGTGAAATTAATTACAATGACCTAAATTGGATTAAATGGTAAAAATATAGTATAATTACAAATTAAATTAAATAAAAAATATAATATTACCATTTAAATAAATTAAATTAAAATTCACTTTTGAATTAAAATACAGTATTTTCACTATTCAATAAAAAATGAACATTTCATAAAAATACCAAAAAATTACCCAAATAAATTTCAATGTCCTGAATCTAAAAAAGAATTTTATTTTTTCAAAAATAACATATAAAAATGACCAAAACCAGATTTTAAGAGGGTTCGCCATCAAAAGTAGGTAAATCTACCTTTTAGTGAATATTAGAGTATTTATGCTTAAAATTAGATTCATTCATATTTTAATCCCCTATTTTTTTTGGATAAATGTAAAAACATTTAAAAAACATGTATAATAATATTTTAAATTGTTCTATTAATTCCTGCTAATACAACGGCTAGGCGTTAACTACCATTTACAAAAATAATATTATATTATTTCTGTGCAATGTAAGATTTCAAAGATACCCGTTGTTGCGTATCAGGAAAGCCATCGAACATAGAATCACCATAAAAGTAAAATAAATAATTAATAATAAAATATTAAAAAATAATAAAATTTCATATTCTTTATTTACATGGGTGTTAAATCCTTCCCCCTTTTTCGAAATTGTGTTCTCACAATTTTAAAACTAGGCTTCAAAACATCATGTAAAGTACCAAATTGGAAAAAGAGTAAATAAAAATATCACATTAAAATATTGAAAGATATTTAAAAAGGTCACCCGAGATAACCCATAATAAGATTCCATGAAAACATGGATAAGGAGGAGAAAAAAACCCATCAAGTTCAAATGGAGAGTGATAGAAAACATGATTTGGAGAAAGATAACCATGAAAAAAATCAAAAACTTGTGATAGGTTAAAGAGTCTTCGAATACCAAATAGGAAAATTTATCAGAAAACCGTTTTTTATGTTACATTTCATTGAGAAATATATTTATGATCTTTTCTAAAAACTTAAGGAAACTTACTTATTTTTCATGTAGACTTTCATCCTTTACTAGATTTCTAACAGAAACCCATATTTTCACCAAATGATGAGTATTCAAGATGACATGTTCACATTAAATGTTCTATAATCAACTTTGAGAGAATCACATAATCCACAAAAGATGAACTATATATTTCCCTTTTAATTATATATTAACTAAATCCCAAATGGTTTGTACGAGATCATATAATCCCCAAATGGATAATCCTTTATAAAATGAAATACTTCTATTAATCTCCAAAATTCAACAAAAAGTACTCAAAGTTCAAGAAAGACCATTCAATACAAAATTTTCCATAAAATTATTCAAAATAATAAAAACTAAAATTGAAATCCAAATCTCAGAAGGATTTAAATCATATATTCCTCCACAGTAAATCTTAAAATTTATCCCCAAAAACATCGACTACTCTTAAAGTCTCATACTGAACTATAATTAACCTAATCAAATATTTTATATGATAGGTTAATCATTTCCATAAATAACCCAAATCATATTATGTCCATAATAAAAACATATATTCTTACAAAATAATATTTCAACCATTACTCCAAAATTTAAATACCCATGTTTTTTATTTTCTTTAAGTATATGGTGTTTCCAAAAGTGATAATGTCATCCAAAATAACCTTTATCACTTAATCACCAAATCATTTTCTTATACTAATAATTTCTATTTGATAAATCATATATTCCCTAGTAAACTTATTCTAGAACAATAAACTCATTTAACTAAAAATAATTTGTCATACTAACATTGGACATCACGTAGTCCAATGGTAGGAGATAAATCCCAATCACACTTTGGTTGTGGGTTCGATTCACTCAGATTTGTCGAATGCGATGAGTTTTCACATGGTCTGTGTGTTTTACTTTTTCAACAACTATAAAATTCTAAAACATTCCAAAAAAAGAAATTTCCTCAAAAATACCCATATCTTAATTTATCCTCAAAGGTTATCTAATACCTTTTATTTTCCCCCCCAAAATATAATAAACCTTTATCACCTCTAAAATAACTATGAATCTTTGTAATATGAAAACCATTATGGTTATGTCACTTCTTCTTAAATTACATCCTAAAATATAATGTTATCTAAACCGACCTATGATACCAACTATAAGAACCTGACCTTAAACAATACATAATCTTGAATTATGTCAAGACTTCACAATGCAGATCTTTTCAGGTTTTGAGTTTTAGAGAATTATGCCATAGATATTACATAATAACATGAATATTAAAAGTTGAAACTACTACCCAATATCCATTTTTCATAAAATAAAAACTATTAAAAATAATCATGTCTAGTTCCATGTTTTAGACAACATGACTTTTCCTTGATAACATCCATGAACCTATTCATCTCCAAGTCCTGTGGAAAACATTTAATACATTTGGGATGAGCATAAAAATCACAGTAAGGGTTTTAAAATAAGGAATGAAGACATTAGACCATCAATAAATTCAAATCAACAAAACCAATACTTTTCAATCATAACATACCTTACAAAATCATAAGATTTATGAATAACACACATAAATCATAAACCATAAAGCTAACTTATGCCATTCATATCATACATACATTATAGCTATCATAGCTACAAATGGTGTCACATTTAGAATACCCATCACAGTATATTCCCTAAATATTTTAGGATAATCATTATTGTTTACCTCTGTCATGTTACCCAATGCACTTGAGAGCTATATCGTGCTCACCCACCCTAGGTATATCACAGAACCAAATGTATACAAAAACAATGCCCAATAACCATAATATATTCATAAAGAATTATACAAGCATAATGGAAAGATAAAATTTCCACATTCCAATCATAATATATAAAATCATTATATTTTAATAAACAATGCTTTAACAAATCATTTTCAAACCCATTTAAAACATTTAATAAATAGATTTTTGAATGAAAGTGTCCCATACAACTTTGAATCTTTTAAATTAATAATCATTTGAAAACATTAATCTCCATATAAATAAATACTAAAAAACATTTTGAAAACATAAACATTAATGAGATATATTTAGAAGAATAAATCATTAAAACATTTAAAACAATATTTTAGTTAAAGAGTTTTTAACAAAAAAAGAGACAATTGAATAAAAATAATTGAAGAAAAACATTTAATCAGAACATTATAATAGAATGAGAATAAATGGATTCATGATATGATATGCCAATGGAATGTATATACACCATGTATGATTGAATTGGTGCATAATAATAATGAAGTCTCAGTAAAATGTAAATTGGGACAAAATCCATTACAAAAACTATATCATTAGATTAAGGATAACTAAATTACACAATAATGTGTGACAAATAAAAATACTCTCAATATAAGTAGATATTAAGTGTTAAAAAATCATAGTTTATTCACACATATTAATAGCATGATATAATCAAGAAGTATAACTTTAACCCCAAGAATTGAAATTGGGTTAAGAAGTTCCCTTATAGAAAATTTGACAGCCTAACAAAATCACATTAAAATTCAAAAAATGAATTTATGAGAGGGAATAGGGTATCTCAAAAAATTTACATCAATAATGATATATAAGAAAATATCCCAACATTATAAGATGTAAATTAAAATACATAACAAAAATAAGTCTTAAAAAGAGGAGGGTGAAAGGTTCCCTCACCGATTTGGTAACATATGATACGTACACCCCGTGAAGGACAGATCATACAATGAAGATTTAAATAACCATAAATTATAGTATATTCCACAAGTAATACAATCATTGGCAGTACATATTCTACACAAAAGCAAATAGTGGTAAATATAGCATGAATCTCACTGGAATAAAAAGTGAGATGAAAACCCCATACCATGTTGTAATTCAATTGAGTCGTATGACTAAAAGATAATAACAACCAAATTAATCATATAATACCATAAATATAAATAAAATAATGATAGTATATATCAAATGGAATTACATAATACACCACATACAATAAATAAGTGACGAACAATGGAAATCTCCAGGAATTAAAAATAAGATAAGAAATCCCTTACCTCGTGTCTGACATGACTTGTTTGTTTCATGTTCTTCCTGAATAATAAACTTAAGTTAACTTATACTTGAATAAGAACCTCTTCTGTGTTTATTATTTCTTTTATATCACTTATGACTATGTTATAATCATTATGTAAACATTTATGTTAATAATGGTCGTTTTGTCATTATCTGGTACTTGAGTAAAAAATGAACACCTTATAATTAAAAGTTCTCAATGTGGTCAAGAGTCTATTATTTCCATAATGATACTAATGATTTAGATATAATATATATCATATATATACAATATATATATGTATTTATAATATTACATAACATTTTGAGTTAAGAAATTAAATGCCACGTTCAAGGAGTCGGTAAGCCGTACGTACGTATGGACGCTACTTTCATTTCAATTTCATATTTAATGGAATGAAAACATAGTGATACATAGATATGTTATAATTACAGTATAATATCATATATAATTTCAATAACTCCATCCTTCATATGTAACACATAAGGTAAGAACAAGTCATATCACTTTGAGGGGGCGGTTGTCCGCATTTACTTAAATAAAATTATCACGTTTACTCATAATGGAAACAATAAACGCATGAAATAAATTAAAAATACATAAGGATAAAGAAAACATAAAAAATATATATCATATATAAATAAATTTTCATCATAATGGAAACCGTAAGAAGTGGTAAGAGATACTGGAACAATCATCATTTCGTGAGGCGTTAGTTTTCCATCCACATAAACAATATGTTCTTTACCCATTATATGGAGGTGTGTGTAAGTGTAGTTATAGTGCTTTTCATAAAAACATACTAGTATATTGAGGATATTGGTGTTGTTATGAAATAATGTAATGAAAAAATTATTGGTGTTGGAGAAGTAAAATAATAGAAAAGAATTTAAGAGAAATTGTTACATTTAATTCAGGTAACTCCCTTTGGTTTATACCAGTAGGAATACTTGAAGTGCCATCTATATATGGTAATGAATCTAGGAGGAATAGAGGGATATTGTGAGCTTATTTGGGTAGGGTTTGGACGATCCAAGGTGGTTGATATGAGTGAGTAATGGGTTAGATGTGAGTGATTTTTATAAGGGGGAAGATGGGTTCTTTAGGAATGCGTGAAAATATTATATTATTATATAATTGTTTTCAGGTTCTAAAGGGCCAAAACACATTAAGGTCTAAGATAAGATGACTCATGGTATTAATAAATTCATACAACAATAATTTTATTGGTTTTAAATGTTATTTTTATATTTATAATCTTATTTATTTAAATCATTTATTAATGTGGTAAATACTGCATCATTATTTTGTAATAAATAATTTAATGTATTTGATGTCTAAAAATTATTAAAAATTAACATGATATAGGATAAAATTTTATTTTTCCGATGAATATTTATAGTCTAAATTATTAATTATATCACACCATTTAAAAACTAATTTACTAAAAATATTTTTTGTGTTATCTTTGCCTTTACATTAAATTAATTAATCTAAAGAGTCATTTTCAATTTTAAGTGACTCCATGGGGTCCCAAAAATGACCCAAAGAATCCCATGGCTGGACATGGATCATAGAATAAGTTTAGGACAAGTGTTAAGGTAATTTTGTATTATTATAATATTTGTTTTACATTGAATTACCCTATTTTCATTTAATCGCGGTAAATAAAAGAAAAAGGTTACTATTCACCAAAAATTATTTTTATTTTATTGAACCAAATTATAGTTAATAATAACAACCATGTATGTTTTATTTTAGAAACTAAATTCACTGAAGTGGTAAAATTTCATTTAAATGAAAAAGTATGTTTTTTAACTACTACATAGTGGTTTCAGTATTCATCAAAAACTGATTTTTTTCAGAAAAAAACAAAAATTAAGCCTAAGATATATTTGATATTCCGAATTAAAAAATGATGTCTATTTTAACAAATTAAATACATGGATTTTTCATTAATTAATTTAGAATTAATTTATTTTGTCAAAACAAACAGCATGTTTTTAAGAAACAATAACTATCATAAGATTGATACTTGGTTCTGTCCAATTTCAAAGTGAAATTAATTACAGTCACGAAAATTGGATTAAATGGTAAAAATAAATTCTAATTAGACATTTAAACTAATAACAAATATTATATAACCATATTAAATAATGATATTAAAAATAACTTTTGAATTAAAATACAGTATTTTCACTATTCATTATTAAATGAAAATTACCAGAAAAATACCAAAAATTTACCCAAAGTAAAATTTGATGTCCTGAATCTAAAAAAATTATTTAGTCAAAAATATAAAATATAAAAATTCCCAAAACTATATTTAAAGAGGGTTCCCCATCAAAAGGTGGAAAATCAACTTTTTAGTGAATATTAGAGTATTTATGCTTAAAATAAGATTTATTCTTATTTTAAGCCCCTAACTTTTATTGGATAAATGTAAAAACATTTAACAAACATATATAATCATAATTTAGTTAGTTATATTCATTACCACCCATACAAATACTAGGCATTAACTACCATTTAAAATAATAATATTATATTATTAGTGTGCAATGTAAGATTTCAAAGAAACCTGTTGCTACGTATCATTTAAGCCATCAAACATAGAATCCCCTTTAAAGTAAAATTAATAATTAATTTTATAATATTACTAAATAACGAAATGTCATATTCTTTATTTACATGGGATGTTACATTAAAGTTATTAATATTAAAAAAAATAATTAAAAATATAAAATTATGTTCCCAATAATGGGAATGTAATTTTAAACTATAATAAATAAGAAATCAATTTTTTTAAACACTATTATTTGGATCCAAAATATGATTTCATAAAAAATATTTATTTCATTTCACATGTAGTCATTAAAAAAAATATAGAATTATTTTTAGAAGTATTAATTTTAAGAATTATATTAATTCATCTTGTAAGATTTTCAATATTATCATAGGTTGATTTTTTAAGAATATTATAAAAAAAATTATTTTTATGTGAATGGTGAATGTAACTATTTCAGTGAAATCGTCATTGCTTTTTATTTAAAATCACCATTATGAATTTCATTAGAATAAAAAGTAACAAAATAATGCTTAAATAGTTGATAATATTTTAAATTCTATATTAATTAAATATATACTTTATTATGGTAAAGGTAAATTTTTTGGACTCAAAATCATTTTTTTGAAAATTATTTTTAATTATAAAAATTTTATTAGATTATTAAATTAAAATAAGATCTATAATTGATATATTTAATGGAATTTTAAAAATAAATATTAAATTAAATATTTCAACATTCAATTAAGGGGTCTTAGAAGGTAATGAAGGGGGTTAATTTCTATGTTATCTTTAATAATATATTATTCTTATATGGGTTTTCTATGATGTTTTCACACTTATTTTAAATTATATTGTTCTATATATTGAAATTATATCAATTAAAATGTATTTTATACATTTAATAATCATAGTTAATATAATTTAATAGGTTTAATTAAATTATTTTCCTATTGAATAATGAAATAGTAAAAACAATTACCATAGTTATGGTTACAATTGGTTTAGTAGGGGAAAACCATGAGATAAGGGTTAAAATGAAACATAAACATGAAAAATTCAAATTGGTTAAATTAATTTCAATATAAACATGTCCAATCATTTATTTCATGGATATTTTGATCCAGTTGAACTAGTTTGTGTCCCTATATGACTGTAAACTTTTATGATATTCTACATATTTTCCTCCCGACATGAAAAAATGGGAACCATATATCCTCCCTTATTCACAGAATTTGACCTTCTAGGATACCCAACAATAAATCCAAAATGATCCTATAATGATTCCCTTTTCATAGAGATTCTAGTATTATCCAAATATTAATCATTCCAAAAATGTGGTGTAGTATAGTAATGGTTTATTGACAATCACTTATAAATCGGAAATGAGATGTCTTACTTTGGTTTCATCATCATAATCAACTAAAAATACTGTATCTATATTAACATGATGAATATAGTATAATATATATATTAATATTATATAATGATTCTCTAACAACCACTTTCCACATCCTCTCCATAAAATTTTATATGAATTTATCATATGTGCGTACATCTATAATATTGCCTCCAAAATGTGATATGATTAATCTTTTATACCCATATTGAATAGATGGTTATTATGAGAGATTAAATATAAAAAATATATTTTTAATTTAATAATAATTATTTAAAAGATGAATTATTATTTTTACTTTTATTCAATTCATAATAAAATGAAAACATCATTCATGTGATTGTAAAGACTCCCATCTCTTCATAGCGACCCAAATCATTTATCATCACCACATTAAATGAATATTTATAAATATTTATATAATTTATATATATAGCATTTATATAATGATTTATATATTATAGTTTACGGGAACATTATCCATATGGTTGAACAATTAATGTTAAACCAAAACACACATGAAAATAATGTTCATAACACCCTAACAAGTGATGATAAATAATTATTGTAAATGCATGGGTGATGACATAAAATAGTAATTTTTATTTGTTTTTATGGTATTGAACATGGTTTGGGTAAATAATCATAATATATTTAAATTTCCTATACGTGAGGATTGTACAATATTAATGTATGATATAATTTATGTATGGTTTTTTCATCTCGAATATTCATCTTTGGGATAAGTGTTTTGTTATAAACCTTTAATATTTTGTAAGTAGTTTCTATTTCAACAATGATAAGTTTTGTCATAAAAATATTTAGTTTAACTGTATTTATTTTTTAAATTAATGTTATATCATTGATGTTACATTAAACACCAAATTACCATAGAAATATGTGTTTTATGTCACAGTCACATTTTTATCTAATGATTATTTATGCTTAAAATACTGATGATGATATTATATGTATCATAACCTCATTGTTTTAGTGATCATAAATCAAGATTATTTTTATGAATTATATTATTCATTTTTCATAGTATTTTTTATAATGAATAATTATAATTAAATTCCCCATGCTCTGAAAAGTATAACTATTTTTGAATCACTATGAACACTATATCATTCCACTGTAATAACTATGAAACCATCAATATTTTTCCTCCACCTAAATCTGTTACCTATAATCCCCTTACATTGTTATCAGTTTTTAACTAATATGAATCTGCTACTACCAAAATCATGGCACAAACAATGTCAGGACACCACCAATACTCTTCCACCACCTTAATTTTTTATAGTTATATGTGAAATCACATACCTACTACCATTAGATGACCTACCACAAGAGGTTCAAATTCTAGATGAATTATGATCCCTCTTGACATGGTGCAACTAATTATTATACCACTATACTATTTTACCTCTATCCATACTATCATTTCATGTATGTGACATTTTAATTGAATTCTTCCACACCATTGTTTAGTGGAGTTAATTTAGAGGGTTTATTTAATGATTACCCATTAATCATTACATAGAAACATTGATGATAATTTAAAGGATCATTACAAGGTTTCATGAAATATTTATGAATATTTTCCAATAGGTATTCGATCCTAAATGAATATATATTTCTTAACGAATCCATCATGCTCAAGGGAGAGAATTTTGTCCGAGTGTAAATAGAGTGAGAAATAAAATGTTGATACATTCAACAATGATAGATTAAATATCATTGAATAACAAGATCCATTCCTATATATAGAATAAAAATACTTTAAAATATAATATTTTCATAAATTATAAAATAAATCATTTTGAGATCATCATGAAGTCAAACACAAGGAATCGTAAGCACCTGCAACATAATATACCATGAATAACTACATAATTTAGATCGTCTAACATGATCCTTATTTTTTATTTATTTTTGAGCATTGTAATTGTATTTATCAGTTCCCATACATAAACAATATCATGTTCTTAAGCTAGATAATGCATGATATTCACTAAAATATCGCTATTTATGTAGAAACTATTGTTGTGAAAAATGTCCTCTTATGGAATGTATTTTTCCAAGCCTAATCAGGTAAGTGGATTGGAAAATGCACAACTCATGCTACAATTTATTTTCCAGATCTAGTATGTGTATTATATTATTGGATATAACAATAATCATCGACACATGTTGTTTTCATGTGGAGGGGTTTAAGTCTCAGCATGGGACTGGACCCCTTTTATTTTGTTGTGTCTTTGTGATTTTTTTTCATTATTTAAAAGCATAAAATACATTTGTATATTAATGAAAAAAATTAAATTTATTTATAAACATTATATATATAATGTCCTTGATCATTTAAATTTATTAAAAAATTATTCTAATTTTAAAAATTAATTTCATTGGACCGTAATAAATATTTTATGAGTCTTATGAATGATCTAACATATACTACATTACTAGTTTTATTGACATTGAATTTTTTATTAAATAAGGTGAATTTTTTTGAACATTTTTCTACAAAAAAAATTATGTGGGAAATAAATAAACCCCATTTTGAGTTAACTTTTCTTTCTAACATTTGGTATCAATGGGTTTCAAACTTCATTCAAAAACGATTTTTGTTTTTTTAGATCATAAATATTTGTTATTAATAAATTTAGTTCATTATAGATAATACAAGAGGGGATTAAACTAGAAATAAACCCATTGTTTAATTGGAACATACTATGATTAGTGTTAAATTAAAATTAAAATATATCTTGAGGGATGGGTTTTTATATCTAGGTAGTAATTGAATATCAATATAAATTACTTCAAAAGACTATATTTTTTATTAATGCTATGAAAGAATCAGTAATAATATGTGAATGTCGATAATTTTACTATATTATTCTTTGTGTGATGAATAATTTATTAAAATATTATCATTTAAAACATCTCTTGATATTTGGGACACAATAGAATTTTTTAATGAGGGAACATCTATTGTTAATGTAATTAATTTGAATACATGTACAGTTAATATGATATATTTAAAATATTTTTTATATGGATATTCAGGGCATGTATCTAAGGTGCAATGAGATTGTGTATAAATCACACCAATTGGAAAAAATTGTTTCTAATACTGATCAAGTGATGCACCTATATTGAAATCTTCTATATAGTTAAAGGTTATCCTAAATATCAATTACTGAATCATGGGATGTTAAAAACTTACCTTTAAATTGGTTATGTAACACCCCAGGTAAATAAAGAATATGACATTTTCATATTTATCCATATTTTTGAATAAAATATTAATATGACTTTAATGGGGACGCTATGCTTGATGGCATACCCAACACGCAACAACGAGTTTCTTGGGAATCGTACGTTGCACTCTAATAATAAAATAATATTATTTTAAATGGTAGTTAACATGTAGCCGTTGTATTGGCAGGAATGGATAGAGATAACTAAAATATGAATATATATGTTTTTAAATGTTTTTACATTTATCAAATAAAGGATAAAGGCTTAAAATACGGAATGAATTCAATTTTAGGCGTATATGCCCTAGTTTTCACTAAAGGTTCACTTATCGCCTTTTGATGGAGAAGTGTCATTAAATATAGTTTTGTACACTCTTATACATTATAATAGACCAAATAAAACTCTTCTTAATAATTGGGACATCAATATTTACTTTGTGTAAATTTTTGGTATCTTTCCGATAAAGTTCATTTTTTTAAGGAATAGTGAAAATTGATGAATTTTATTTCAAAACCTCTTTTTAATCTAATTTATTTATAAGATTAGATTATCTTTTGAATTGGTTTTAAAGTGAAATTAGAATATATTTTTACCATTTAATACAATTGTGGTCGTTGGAATTAATTTCACTTTGAAAATGGACTTAAACTAGTGTCAATCGGTTGATACTTATTGTTTCTTAAAAACACGCTATTTTTCATGACAGCGGGAATTAATTATTAAATTAATTAATGTGACTTATATGTTTTGAATTTTGTAAAATTGACTTCATTTTTGAATTCGGAATAGAAAATATAGCTTAGGGTGAATTTTTGGTATTTTTCTGAAAAACTTCAATTTTTGATGAATAGTGAAACCACTAAGTGGTACTTATAAAAACGGATTTTCCGTTTAAATGACATTTTACCACTTATGTGTTTTGAATTTCAAAAATACGACATACATGGTTGTCATTAAGAAGTAAAATGTTGTTCAATGATATTAAAATAATTTTTGGTGAATAGTAACTTATTAAGTTTTTAATTGCGATTAGAGGTAATTAGTGTAGTTTAAGGTAAGAATAATGTTTTAATAAAATGAAATGACATAGAAACATGTACTACCCTCATTGGATGTGTCATTGCCGACCAATAAAATCCATGGGTAAACTTGGGGACCCCATGTAGCCACTTTGTTTGGAAAATGTCATAAATAACTTTTTATTTAATGTTAAAGTAAAAATGACACAAACATGAGATGTTTTACTAAAAAAAATTTACATGGGGTTATAAAAGTCTTATTTTTGACTATAAATAGTCATTAGAAATCTAAAAATATTTCCTACATCATAGTATTTTTTTTATAATTTTTAGACATTATATAAATTAAATTATTTATGACATCATGATGATGCATTGATGACCTCATTATTTAACGATTTAAATAAAATGGAAAGATAATGTAATATCTAAGACCTACACATGTAAAAAACCTATTGTATTAGTGGATTTAGAACTCTTATCACCTTATCCTAGAAATACATCAATGTGGGACCTTTAAAATCCGAAACGCTTTTGAAAATAAAGTAACATTTTGTAACTTTACAAGAATGCCCCTCCTCTCCTCTTATAAAAGGCCCCCACCTCTACCTCTTTACCCACACTCCCAATGCCTTTGGCTCGGAAAACCCCTGCACATTTTGCCTCTACACATCCCTCTATAACTCCTTGAATCATCACTTTGGGCAGAATTCTTCCCAAGGAATCCTTTTAGCTCAATCCAAAGGGAGTTACCCGATTTTAAGGTAATGTCTTCACTTGTGTCCTTTTGTTTTATTTTTTTTCTCCAACCCCCTAAACTATTTTTATTCATTTGTTTTGTAAAAAATACAGTATCTTCAATATACTAGGATTTTTTTTATGATAAGTATTAGTGCTACACTTACACACACCTACATCTAATGGTTAAAGAACATACTGTTTCTGTGGATGGTGAATTTCTGCCTCACGAAATGATGATTGTTCAACATTCTTCTAACACCTTCAAAGGTGGCCATTTAGATGACAATATATTTATATATGATATATAATATGTTTATGTTTTACTTAAGCTTCTTTATTTTTCATTTATTTCATACCTTTATGGTTTCCATTATGGGTAAACGCGATATCTTCATTTAAGGAAGTGCAGACTACCACCCCCTCAAAGTGATTTGATTCGTTATTACCATATGTGGTACGTATAAAGGGAATATTTAATGATATTATATATGATACCATAATGGAATTAAAATACTATTATGTATCATTATGTTTTAATTATATTAAATATAAAATAGAAATGGAAGTAGCGTTCATGCGTACGTACGACTTACTGTCTCCATGAACGGTACATTTCATTTCTTATCTCAAAATGTTATGTACTATTATAAGTACATATCTATAATTGGTATATATGTAATATATTACATCTAAATTATGGATATCATTCTGGAATTATAACATATATATATATATATATATATATCTCATTTTGTTTTAATTCCATTAATATGACAAAAAATGAAAGTAGCGTTCATGCGTACGTACGACCTACCGTCTCCTTGAACGATGCTTTTAATTTTTCTCTCCAAATTCTAAGGAATAGTATAAAATGAATATATACTGGACATATATGATATATAAAACATCAATACTATTCTGGATATGATGTACCTATAACTACATTGAAAATTATTTTCCAACAAGTTCAATTTTTGACTCATGTACCAAACATCGAAAAAAACGTTTGATATGAACTCATATTATTAACCAATTATTATAAAATTAAAATATGTGATATGAACTAAATAATAATATTTATAGGAGTTATTTAATCTATTATAAATTGACCCAATTTTATTATTCAGGAATATAAAGAAACGAACAAGACAAGTTGGACTTGAGGTAAGGGATCCTACACCTCTCTTTCTTTTTAAGTACACTCTTTTATGTCATTACTTTTAAGCTCATATTTCATATGATTGGGATGTTCTTTTATATTAATCATACTGTACTTATTATGTTCATATGATGAGAGACCCTATTTCCTCTCATCAATCCATTTTGGAAGTTTTGAGTGGCGCCATTAGGCTGCCGAATTTTCGTAAGAGATCTAACCTCTATTTTTCATTTTTAAGTCCTCTCCTTTATGTCACTTCTTTTAAGCTCCTATTTGTTATGTTGGTGGATGTTATTTTATATTCCTCTTTCTGTAAACATTATTTTAATACAATGAGAGACCCTATTTGATCTCATCAATCCATTTTTGGAAGTTTTAAGTGGCGTCGTTAGGCTGCCGAATTTTCGTAAGGTATTTTTCATCTCACTTTTATTCCCGTGAGATTTATGCTACATTTGACAAAATTTCCATTGAGTGGTGTATGAACTGCCCATTATTTTACTCATTGTGTAATATACTTTCTTGTATGAGTATTTACATCAATGTTGTATTGTCCTTCTTTCACGAGGTGTATGTTTCGAAAGATACCCATATCGGTAAGGGAACCATTCACCCTCCTCTTTTTAAAAGACTTCTTTTGTTGGGTATTTTGATTTATATATTGTTATGTTGGGATATGTTCTCATATATACTTATTGATTTAAATTTTATGTCCAAGTGATGAGATACCCTTTTTTTATCTCTCATCAACTCATTTTGATGTGACGTCGTTAGGCTGTCAAAGGAACTTCTCAACCCAATTTTGATTTCTTTGGGTTCAACATGTAGTTTTTGAATATGTCATCCTTTGAATATGTGTGAATGACCTTTGATTATTTTACACTTAATATCCACTTATATTTGGTGTATTCATTTGTCACACATAATTATGTAATTGATTTATCCTTAAACCAAGGATATCGTCTTTGTATGGCACTTCATCTCAATCTCCTTTCGTTGAGGCATATTTTGTTTTACACACAACCTTCTATTATATGGTGTATAAACCCCTTTGACTTTTACGTTTATTCAAAAGCAATATTTTTTTATACGAAGCGTTTACTAAACGACAAAAGGGAATGTTTTTTTCGTACGTATGCGGTGAAAACGACTTCTCCGCCGCTGTGACCATTATTTGAGTTTCGTCTTCCTCTACAAGAAATACCCATTTATTAAAAGAAAAATAAATACAATGTTTTACTTTTCTTTTATTTTGGTATTGAAAATTGTTTTCATAATGTTTTTATATCAATGCGTTGTATTGATATCTTGTGATTGAAAGGTGGAAATGTTATGTTTCCTTTATGCATGTTTTATGTGATACGATTATTTTGAGATTCTTGGGCATTATTATGAAGACGGGTGGTTCCGTGATAGACTAAGGGCGGGTGAGCCCGATATAGCTCTCCAATGCATTGGGTAATGCGAAGAAGTGAAATGTTAAGGTTTCTCAGAAGAGATTTAGGTAATATACTGTGATGGGTATTCCAAAACGTAACCTAGAGGGTTACTCCCTACGTAAGAATGTTATAAATGCTTCAAGTTACCTTTTAGGTATTATGATTTCTATGATTTATTCATGATTTGATGAGGTATGTTAAAGTGCCTATGTTTTATGGGAAAAGTATGATTTCTTTCTTATGTACATATGAACTCATGTTTCCTTTCCATATTTTTATATCCCTTACTGAGCTTTTTATGCTCATCCCAAGTTTTTGAAATGTTTTTCACAGGTCAAGGGAAAGGTACGTGATTTGAGGATAATGTCAAGGATGTGTCAATAAAGAATCCAAGTTTTATTTTAAATATGTTTCCGTTGATGGGAATAATGATTCCTATCTTTTATGTAACCATTTTGTTTAAATGTGGAATGTAATGCAAGTTTTATGATCTAATTCTCTAAAACTCTAAACCTGAAAAGATCCTCAATGTAAATTATTCATTTAATTCAATATTAAGTAAGGTTTAAGGCTGGGGCCTTATAGTTGGTATCAAAGGTCGGTTTAGATAACTTTAGAGGTTAGGGTATTCTCTAAGCACAAGTGACATTACCATAATGGTTAGGATTTCAGAAAGAGTCTTGGTTTTAGATAAAGTGGATGAGTAAGTATATCTTAGTGTTTACCTTCCTCATTGGTACATGATGGTTTTGTTGATATACACACACTGACATTTCTGTTTTTAGTAAATGGATGGATCTAGCAGGCACCAAAGTAACATTGTATGTGAAGGAATCTGTGACAGTTTTTTGAGCAAGCAACTGAATGGTATGGGAGATGCAATGAGAACTCCTGTGATTTTCCTCAACCAACTATTTGGAGTCATGATTGACCACCTAAACCTTGGTGATTTATCTAAGGCATCATATATGCGAGAAACAAATCCCTACGGAAGTACATGTAATAATCATAAAGGTAAGTGTGTTAAAAAACCTATGTGTCAAAGATGTGGAAAGAAACACCTAGGAAAATGTTTCAAAGGGACAGAAATATGCTATAGATGTGGAAATGAAGGTCATAAAGCAAGAACCTGCCATGGAAAAAGGAAGCATCCAGTTGACTCGAGGAAAGGGAAAGAAGTTCTTTCTGAGGGATCAATTGAATGTTTTAAATGTGGTGTGCATGGTCATTATGCAAACCCATGTCCTATGAGGAAGTTTCGTGAATGGGATCACCATGATCGTACAAATGTTCATTTACCAATACCTAATTCTATTCTGATTGGGGATTAAGAAACTGACAATGACCAATCAATGTTATGGATTATTTCATAAATATTGTTTTCCTATTTTGGAATCTTAGGATATGATTCATGATTTTGTTTGTAGGAATGAAGTATTTCAGAATAAGCTGGAAAGGAATGGTTAATGGATCATGAATAATGTTGAATGAGTAATAAGCAAACATATAAGGGCTTCAATAGTTATGCAGAAATTCTTAAGAGTATTAAGTCTCTTTTGATGATGGGGTTACATTATAAGACTTTTTATAGTATGTGTAACCCTGATGTTTAATATATGAAAATTTTATTCAAGGAATAGTTATCTGTTCTTTTATAGAAATAGTTATAAAGAACCATTTGGGTTTATATGATCCTTACTTTTGAGGTAATTATGGGTTACTATATGATATGATGGAAGTGAAAGGCATGAGATAAATTTGAGGTTAAATTATGTTATGGTTATTTTTGATGATTTTATCCATTTTTGGGGAATGATTTGAGAATTATATAGTTTTGGAAAAAGGAAAACACACAGACCGTGTGACTACCCGTCGCGTCGGACAAAGTTGCGGGAATCGAACCCACAACCAAAGTGCGACTGGTATTTATCGCCTACCATTGGACTACATGAAGTCCCATGTTAGTTTAACTGATTCTTTTTAGTTATATGATTTTATGAATTAAGAGTAAGTTGATATTGGGTTATTTATGAAAATGATTAACCTATCATGGAGGATATGTGATTAGGTAAATTACTTTTAAATAAGAGACTTTAGGAGCAATTGATGTTGTTTGGAGATAAATGTTATGATTTAACATGGAAGACTATGTGACTAAATCCTTCAAATATTTGGGTTTCAATCTTATTTTGGTTTACTTTGAAGAATTTTATGGACAAATTGATTATAGAATGGTCCTCGTTGAACTTTGGGTTTTGTTGGACAAATTTTGGAGATTAAGAATAGATTCTCTTTTTATAAAGGGTTATCCTTGTCTGTATTATCTGACCATGTACTAACCTTCTTGGTTTTGGTTTTGGTCAAAGTCTAAAGATATGGGAAGTATATATTTCTCTTTTGTGGATAAGGTGATTCTCTAGAAGTTGATTATAGTAATCTTAATGTGAACAAGTCTTCCTAAATACTATTCTTTTGGAGAAAATATGAGATTGTGTAAGGAATCTAATAAAAGTTGAAAGTCAACATGATAAGTGATTATGTTTCCTTATGAATAAATTCCTCAATACAAAGTAACTTAAAACAAAAATGTTGTCTATTAACTTTTCCTACTGGGGAATCGAATACCGTTTAACCCATCACAAGTTGGTGATTTTCTTATGGTTAACTTTCTTCTAGACATGTTTACTATCACTCTCCCTCAAGAACAAGACCCTTTGCTTTTTATTCCATGTCCATGTTTTTCTACATGGAATCCTAGTTTGGGTTAACTAGGGTGACCTCTGTACATATCTTTCATTATTTTAAAGTGATTGTTTTACTGACTCTTGTTCCGATGTGGGACTTTCAAGGATGTTTCCAAGCTCAATTTTAAAAATTGGGAGGACGCAATTCCCAAAAGGGGGGAAGGATGTAACACCCCAGGTAAATAAAGAATATGAAATTTTCATATTTATCCATATTTGTGAATAAAATATTAATATGACTTTAATGGGGACGCTATGCTCGATGGCGTACCCAACACGCAACAACGAGTTTCTTGGGAATCTTATGTTGCACTCTAATAATAAAATAATATTATTTTAAATGGTATTTAACATGTATCCATTGTATTGGCGGGAATGGATAGAAATAACTAAAATATGATTATATATGTTTTTAAATGTTTTTACATTTATCCAATAAAGGATAAAGGCTTAAAATACAGAAAGAATTCAATTTTAGGCGTATATGACCGAGTTTTCACTAAAGGTTCACTTATCGCCTTTTGATGGAAAACCATGATTAAATATAGTTTTGTTCACTCTTATACATTATATTGAACCAAATAAAACTCTTCTTAAGAATTGGGATATCAAAATTTACTTTGTGTAAATTTTTGGTATCATTCCGATAAAGTTCATTTTTTTAATGAATATTGAAAACTGTTGTATTTTAAATAAAAACCTTTTTTTAATCTAATTTATTTATATGATTAGATTATCATTTGAATTGGTTTTAAAGTGAAATTAGAATATATTTTCACCATTTAATACAATAGTGGTCGTTGGAATTAATTTCACTTTGAAAATGGACTTAAACTAGTGTCAATCTTTTGATACTTATTGTTTCATAAAAACACGTTATTTGTCATGACAGCGGGAATTAATTATTAAATTAATTAATGTGACTTATATGTTTTGAATTTTTTAAAATGGAATTCATTTTTGAATTTGGAATATCAAATATAGCTTAGGGTGAATGTTTGGTATTTTTCTGAAAAACTTCAATTTTTGATGAATAGTGAAACCACTAAGTGGTACTTATAAAAACTGATTTTTCGTTTAAATGAAATTTTACCACTTCTGTGTTTTGAATTTCAAAAATCTGACATACATGGTTTTCATTAAGAAGTAAAATGTGGTTCAATGAGATTAAAATAATTTTTGGTGAATAGTAACTTATTAAGTTTTTAATCGCGATTAGAGGTAATTAGTGTAGTTTAAGGTAAGAATAATGTTTTAATAAAATTAAATGATCTAGAAACATGTCCTAACCTCATTGGATGTGTCATGGCCGACCTAGAAAATCCATGTGTCAACTTTGGGACCCCATGGAGCCACTTTCGTTGGAAAATGACATAAATATATTTTTATTTAATGTTAAAGTAAAAATGACAGAAACATGAGATGTTTTACTAAAACAATTTTTACATTGGGTTATACAAGTAATATTTTTGAATATAAATAGTCATTGGGAATCTAAAAATATTTCCCACATCATAGTATTGATTTTATAATTTTTAGACATTAAATAAATTATATTATTTATGACATCATGATGATGCAGTGATGACCTCATTATTTAACGATTTAAATAAAATGGAAAGATAATGTAATATTTAAGACCTAAACATGTAAAAAACCTATTTTATGAGTGGATTTAGAACTCCTATCACCTTATCCTATAAATACATCAATGTGAGACCTTTAAAATTCGAAACTCTTTTGAAAATAAAGTAACATTTTGTAACATTACAAGAATGCCCCTTCTCTCCTCTTATAAAAGTCCCCCACCTCTACCTCTTTACCCACACTCCCAAAGCCTTTGGCTCGGCCAAACCCTGCCCATTTTGTCTCTCCACATCCCTATATAACTCCTTGAATACTCACTTTGGGCAGAAGTCTTCCCAAGGAATCCTTTTAGCTCAAACCAAAGGGAGTTACCCAATTTTAAGGTAATGTCTTCACTTGTGTCCTCTTGTTTTATTTTTCTTCTCCAACCACCTAAACTCTTTTAATTCATTTATTTTTTAACTAATCCAGTATATTAAATATACTAGGATGTTGTTATAATAAGTATTCGAGCTACACTTACACACACCTACATCTAATGGTTAAAGAACATACTGTTTCTGTGGATGGAGAATTTCTGCCTCACGAAACGATGATTGTTCAACATTCTTCTAACACCTTCAGTGGTGGACATTAAGATGAAACTATATTTATATATGATATATAATATGTTTATTTTATTCTTAAGATTCTGTATTTTTCATTTATTTCATACCTTTATGGTTTCCATTATGGGTAAACATGAAATCTTCATTTAAGGAAGTGCGGACTACTGCCCCCTCAAAGTGATTTGATTCGTTATTACCATATGTGGTACATATAAATGGTATATTTAATGATATTATATATGATACCATAATGGAATTAAAATCCTATTATGTATCATTATGTTTTAATTCTATTAAATATGAAATAGAAATGGAAGTAGCGTTCATGCATACGTACGGCTTACCGTCTCCATGAACGGTACATTTCATTTCTTATCTCAAAATGTTATGTACTATTATAAGTACATATATATAATGGATATATATGTAATATTTTACACCTAAATTATGGATATCATTCTGGAATTGTAACATATATATATATATATATATCTCATTTTGTTTTAATTCCATTAATATGACAAATAAATGAAAGTAGCATTAATGCGTACGTACGGCCTACTGTCTCCATGAACGGTGCTTTTAATTTTTATCTCCAAATTCTAAGGAATAGTATAAAATGAATATATAATAGATATATATTATATTTAAAACATCAATACTATTCTTGATATGATGTACCTATAACTACATGGAAAATTATCTTCCCACAAGTTAAATTTTTGACTCATGTACCAAACATCGACAAAAACGTCTGATATGAACTCATATTATTAACCAATTATTATAACATTAAAATATGTGATATGAACTGAATAATAATATTTATAGGAGGTCTTTAATCAAATATAAAGTTTCCAAAGTTTATTATTCAGGAATATAATGAAACGAAGAAGACAAGTTGGACTTGAGGTAAGGGATCCTACACCTCTCTTTCTTTTTAAGTACACTCTTTTATGTCATTCCTTTTAAACTCATATTTCTTATGATTGGGATGTTATTTTATATTACTCTTACTTTACTTATTATGTTCATATGATGAGAGACCCTATTTCCTCTCATCAATCCATTTTGGAAGTTTTGAGTGGCGCCGTTAGGCTGCCGATTTTTCGTAAGAGATCTAACCTCTCTTTTTCTTTTTAAGTCCTCTAATTTATGTCACTTCTTTTAATATCCTATTTGTTATGTTGGGGGATGTTATTTTATATTCCTATTTCTGTAAACATTATGTTAATACGATGAGATTCCCTATTTGATCTCATCAATCCATTTTTGGAAGTTTTAAGTGGCGTCGTTAGGCTGCTGAGTTTTCGTAAGAGATTTTTCATCTCACTTTTATTCCCGTGAGATTTATGCTACATTTGCCACAATTTCCATTGAGTGGTGTATGTACTGCCCATTATTTTACTAATTGTGTAATATACTTTCATTTATGAATATTTACATCAATGTTGTATTGTCCTTCTTTCACGAGGTGTATGTTTCGAAAGATACCCATATTGGTAAGGGAACCTTTCACCCTCCTCTTTTAAAAGACTTCTTTTGTTGGGTATTTTAATTTACATATTGTTATGTTGGGATATGTTCTCATTTATCCTTATTGATGTAAATTTTATGTCCATGTAATGAGATACCCTTTTTTATCTCTCATCAACTCATTTTGATGTGACACCGTTAGGCTGTCAAGGGAACTTCTTAACCCAATTTTGATTTCTTTGGGTTCAACATGTAGTTATTGAATATGTAATCCTTTGAATATGTGTGAATGACCTTTGATTATTTTACACTTAATATCCACTTATATTTGGTGTATTCGTTTGTCACACATAATTATGTAATTGATTTATCCTTAAACCAAGGATACCATCTTTGTATGGGACTTCATCTCAATCTCCTTTCGTTGAGGCATATTTTGTTTTATACACAACCTTCTTTTATGTGGTGTATAAACCCATTTGACTTTTAATTTTATTCAAAAGGAATATTTTTTTATATGAAGCGTTTACTAAACGAAAAAAGGGAATGTTTTTGTCGTACGTATTCGGTGACAACGACTTCTCTGCCGCCGTGACCATTATTTGAGTTTCGGCTTCCTCTACAAGTCATACCCTTTTTTTAAAAGAAAAATAAAAACCATGTTTTAGTTTTCTTTTATTTTGGTATTGAAAATTGTTTTCATAATTTTTTACTATCAATGTGTTGTATTGATATCTTTTGATTGAAATGTGTAAATGTTATGTTTCCTTTATGCATGTTTTATGTGATACGATTATGTTGAGGTTCTTGGGAATTATTATGAAGAAAGGTGGTTCCGTGATAGACTAAGGGCGGGTGATCTTAATATAGCTCTCCAATGCATTGGGTAATGAGAAGGAGTGAAACATTAAGGTTTTTCCAAAGAGATTTAGGGAATATACTCTGATGGTTATTCCAAAACCTAACCAAGAGGGTTACTCCCTACGTAAGAATGTTATGAATGCCTCAAGTTACCTTTTATGTCTTATGATTTCTATGATTTATTCATGATTTGATGAGGTATGTTAAAGTGACTATGTTTTATGGGTAAAGTATGATTTCATTCTTATGTATATATGAACTCATGTTTCCTTTCCATTTTTTTATATCCCTTACTGAGATTTTTATGCTCATCCCATGTTTTTGAAATGTTTTTCACAGGTCAAGGGAATGGTACGTGATGTGATGATAGTGTCAAGGATGTGTCAAGAAAGAATCCAAGTTTTATTTTAAATAAGATTCTGTTGATGGGAAGAATGAATCCTGTCTTTTATGTAACCATTTTGTTTAAACGTGGAATGTAATGCAAGTTTTATGATCAAATTCTCTAAAACTCTAAACCTGAAAAGATTCTCAATGTGAATTATTCATTTAATTCAATATTAAGTAAGGTTTAAGGCTGGGGCCTTATAGGTTGATTGGAAAGTTGATGATGTATGAGTGAGTACTCAATGTGAGGTGGGAAGAGGAGGATAAACCCAAAAATATTTATGTAGCCTTCAAATCCACTACCTGAAAACAGATGGTGAAAATTCAATCTCAATGTTATTGGGATGATGAATTACATACTGAAAGAGATGTAGAGGTAGACCACCTAGCCTTAATATTCCAAAATTTTTACTAGGAAATGATGTTATTTTGGAATATAAACTAAAATGGTAAATAATATAATAGTGTAAAATGATGAAATTATGTCAACATAGATTATGAATCTAATGAAATAATTGGTATGTACTCTAAAAGTAACGGAAATATCCAACACGAACATCCAAAGATGAAAAAAAATCATTATGATTTTAAGGATATGTGATACAAGAATGTAATAAAAGATTCATGGAGTGTTTTTGAAGAAATGTAGTGTTATTCAGACACAACCTAATGGGACAATCATGAAAGAGTTAGCATGTGTTAATGAAACACTCATAATAGGTATCCTAAAGTTACTCTTACTTATATTGTACATATTTCTAATCATTCTAGACAATAAAAATATGATGGGAACAATTCTAATTATGATATTCTTGATAACAATAACATGATAGAAGATACATTTAATTACCTAATGGATATATATACGATTTTAAAGAAACATAATTCCATGAATTCTAATTTTAAATCTGATCATACGATTTAACAATGGAGAAAATTTTTAATTGTTAAAGGGGAATAATGAATTAAAATGTTTTATTAAAAAATCTATGAATGTTTTAGAATGATTGAACTATGGTAGAACAACTCTTAAAAAAATTCTTGGATATTAGACTCATCTATTGTACAATAATATTATAGGGTTTGAACCCATACAATGTTAAAATTTTTATGAATATATTTATTTTGAGTTCTAGTTCTGGAAAATATTTGTTAAATTTTATTAATACTTACCCAAAAAATAATTTGTTCTTAAAATTTTAAAATGTACTTATATGAAAACAATTAAGAAAGTGCATGTTCATTAAGTTTAAATTACTTTTATTTATAGACCAAAAAAACTTTCAACCCAATCTCATTTTTGATGTTATTTTTTTGTTGGTAACATTCGTGAAGAGATCAAGTAAAAATATATGTTTCTCAGATAGTTGGTGTTCCGGACACATGATAAGAGATTATTCAAGTTTAAGGAACATGATCAATGTCGAAGGTGGACATTTCACTCTTAGTGACACTACTTAAGGAAATATTATTGGCATTGTCTAAAATATAAATTCTAATACTATTTTAATTTTAAAAAAAAATTAATTGTAGATGTTTGAAAGTGTAATATTAATAGAATCATAATGATATGTGGTGGAAGTTTTTAGTTGAAATTTAATAATAATGACTATAATTTTATTGGTTATAAAATTATTTTGTTTTTAACACCTTATGATATGACAATATATATGCTGTAAATTTAGATTCATTATTTTTTCAAAATAATTCATGCCTATGTGCCTTTCATAGAGAACCATTTATTTGGTATAGGAGACTACGAGAATTCAATATTATTTAAATTTGAATGATTAATCGGAAAGGGTTATTCAAGGATATACCTAAAGTAGAATTCCAAATTGAGAAAGTCTATCTCCTATGTAATTAATGTAATGAATAAAGGATATATTTCAAATCAATTAATTAAGATTAAACCTCTCAACCCCTATAGTTCATTCACATAGACTTTTTTCACATTCTAGAGTTTCTATTTTAAATTGGGTGATCTTTTTGTATGTTTTTTTAGAATAATTTTCTAGGTACACTTGGGTATTCTTTATAGGTAAAAAAATTAAATCATATAATTTTTAACAACGTATTTTTAATTAGTAAAAAGTCACAATGTATTTAGAATTAATCAATTATGAATTGATCATTCCCATAAAATTAAATAGAAAGACATCAAATATATTTTCTCCCAACATGTCTATAATCATAAATTGTGTGCTATTTGGACCCCATAAGTGAATTTTTTTCTATAATGTATAAATAGATCTCATCATGAAATTACCCAAACTATGCATAATTTATAAAACATATCTATTTACTTTTTTTGGTAAATTTTGTGAATAATGTTTTTTATATAATTAATTGAGTATAATTAGACATATCATGAACAGAGAACCATATTAATTATTGAATGGATGAAATAAATTGTTTAATTAATTTTTTATTTTATTGAAAATTAATTAATTATAATATTAAGGATATTCTGGTTAAAAATTATACCGATAGTGATGGAGGAATATTATATTTTCATAATGATTTTATAAAAACATATAAGATGTTTACTAAAATACCTAAGACTGTGGAAGAGAATTTCCTTGTAAAATTTGATGAAATTATACACATTAGATAATGTACCGACTACAAAACTATATGGATAAACTATCAATTATGAATATTAATTTCAAACCATCTAACAATTATATGAAACAAGTTGAAAAATCAACAAATATTATGGAATATCCTAAACCCAATGTGAAACTCTAGATAAAAATGATATTTCCATACCTTTTTTGTAGTGATATTTGGACTCCTATATCATATCCATTAGATATTGTATTTGGATAGCTGGGAGAGGTTACAACACGAGTTTTTTCTTAGAAACCATGTTGAAAAATATGAAATCTTTTAACATAATAAACCTACGAACATTAGCGATGCAATTAATGATTAATTCTTGGTGATGGTAATGAAATTAATACTTAATCAGTTTGAAGGGAATAAATTTTGAGAATATGTATTTAGTCTTATATAAAATATGATTATTGGAACTAATTGGGTGTTTAGACACAATGTCAATTAGTTAGGCACTATAGTATGAAATAATGTTTTGTTGGTCACACAAGGATATAGTCAAGAATTGGGTTTTGACTATGTGGAAACCATTTCCCCAGCATCCAGAATTGAATCTATTATAATTATTCATTCTAATGTAGTGAATTTTTATTTCAAAAAATTTAAAATGGATGTCAAAAATTAATATATAAGTGGTTATATATTGTTGGATGTTTTCTTCAATCAACCCCAATTTTTTAAAGTATACATTTTCCAAATATTCTATTATATTGAAAAAGGAATTATATAGCTAAAAAATGGCTCTAAGAGCGTTATTTGATATGATTGTGTATATTTTAATTATTATTGTTTTCAAAAAATGTCATACCTAATACTACACATTTTATGAAATGAATTTTAAAAGATATATTAGTGGTTTTAATTTATGTTGATATTTATTTTGATATTCTAAAAACTATTTGTGTATTTATTTTTCAAAGATGCTCATAAATGAATATTTCGTGATAATAAGGGGTGAAATTAAATCCATTCACAATGTTGAATTTTTTTTAAAATATAAATGGAATTATTTAAAATCAAAATAATTACACTAAATAACCTCTTAATGTTTTTGGGGTGGACATCACTAAAAGTAGTGATAATCAAATGAGTACCACATTTATGTTGGATCATAATGAAACTTGAATGTCAGTGGATAAAAAAATTATAGAGGTATGATTGGAATTGTAACATCCCTTACAATCTTTTTGTATTAAGAGGGTGGTGAGATATTACATGGACTCTTGTGACATCCATAATACACCAAAGGCTGAAAATAAATTCTGAAGGGCTTTAAAACATATGGAAGAATATTTTACCATTAAGAATAAAACCCCTAACCAAAAAAAACATAACCAAAAAAACTATTATACAATGAATGATAATAATAAAAGACACCCCAAAATTTCATTTATCAAAATCATAACAAATTCAAGTTCCCTGAATAAATATTACAATCTCAATTTAATCAATAGATGAAAATCTACCAAACTCCAAGATGATTATAAGTCTCCATGATTCACAAGATCCATTCTTAAACTTCATCAAACATCCTAAATATCATGAAGGTGTTCCAAAGATATATTATATATTACCTTTTTCCATGTATCGATAGATATAATATGAAACATCACCAAAGGGCCAATATAGGTGTGAGTACTAAAAATAAGTAGTATATCCCTAATTACTACCCTACCCATTCCACTAGGATAGAAAAGTTAGCAACATTTATATAAAACCATATATATAAAAAATTTAAAAAAGATTAAAACTAAATAAAAACAAGTTCAAAATCAACCCATTTTTTCAACCAAATCCATTATTCAAATAATGAAATAAAAAAACCAATTTTAAAAAATTTCACAACTTCAATTTGGCATAACAATCCATTTCCAATAATCACTCCACCAAACCTACATTCTTCAAAATGAAATTTAAATTCACATGAGCGTTTTATCGTCCATCCATGATGTTGTGCCATGCTATTTATATCTCATGCACCATTACACCACTGACACTCAGCAGAAGATCATCTTTAATCCAAGCTTCATAAATGAAATATAAACACACACAAAAATTATGCACAAAAACAATGCAAAAAACTATAAATCAACCCTTTTATTGAAAACCACATTCCAAATAACCATTTCAATGACGACACATATCAATATACAAAACATTAATTGAATTACGTTTTCCATCAAACCATTTCAATGCCTTCCCGTTTGAATAAAAAACCAAATTATTTTATATATTTTCAGAAACCAAATCAAGAAATTGTTTTATAATAACCATTTTAAACTCATTTATCAAATCCCATTGAACAACCAAATTCAACAATTGTACAAAACTACCAAAAATCATATATCATAACCAAAGAGGATTTATAACATGATGTTCAGTATAATTTATCAATAAATTTCAATCTATTAAAAAAATTACAAGACAATAGAATCTGTAAAAGAACCATCCATGACCTATGAGAGAGAAAAATCTTGAGTTAGGGCTACATAAGAGTAAAATTGTAACACCCCAAGCTTCCATGTTATGATTCTGTTTGAATAATATAGTAGCGTGTGTTGTATGCAACTTTGAGTCTAACACACCACAACCAATAAAATTAGCCATTATGAATAATAATAACCAATTTTTTAAATTTTATAAATTTTATCTATCAAAATGGACTTCATTTTGGGATTCGGAATATCTAAATTAGCTTAGTTTTAATTTTTGGTAATTTTCTGAAAACATTCAATTTTTGATGAATCGTGAATAACACAATGTTATAGTTTAATATGGAATTTTTATTTAAATTTTTTTTTATTTTAGTTAAATTTATTTTAGGTCAAAATAGATACATAATACCTATATAATTTCAATATAATTCATTGGATTCAGTTTATAATAATTTAGATATATAAAAATTTTATTGAACTTTTAACCGTCTTTTACCCACCTCCTAGGAGTATTTGCAAATTTATAAAAAATTTAATTTTAATGCTTCTGTGAGTTGAATTTCTAAATTCCAAGAGACACGGTTAATATAAATGATTAAAATGTGATTCAATAAGATAAATATAATTTTTTAGTGAATACTAACTTTTTCTTTTATTTACCATGGTTAAAAGTAAACAGGGTAATTAAGGGTAAAAATGATGTTATTATTACGCTTAAACATGTCCTAATTCTATTGGATAATTATAATTCGACAAAAAATAAACATAGGAATAAAATATGAACCCCTTTGGTCCACTTGGATTAGATTGGGACACTTCTTACTATTTTATTTAAAGAAGAGCTAATAGAGTTAAAATCAATATTTAGTAACTAGAACATTTTTAATATAGGGTTATACAAAAGATAAATTCAACTATAAATATTTATTAGAAAGAGAGAAATATTTCCTACATAATCTTATTTTATTTATATTTTTTTACATTAAACTATTTAATTTATTTATGACAAAATGATGATGCAGTAATTACCAAATTAATGAAATATTAAAATAATTGATATTATAAATAACCAAATAAATAAAATTTGAGACTTTTTATGAATTCCAATAATTTTATAGTTTAATATTACTTATTAGGGTTTTTTAGATGAATTTTCATCGAATTAATAATGCTTTTATAAATTTATAAAAAACCAAATACAAAATAGTGTCGAAATTGACATAAAAGTGTTTCCAAAACAAATATTATATTATTAATTGATATTCTATTCCTAAAAATATAAGGATCATACAAAGTACTTATATAACGATAGGTGTATAATTAATGAACCACTTTGGGTTCACTTGGATGTATATAGTATGTTAATTAACCATATAATATAAAAATACAATGATACATGGTAAATGTCAAACTATTTAACTAAATGATAAATCTAAAAGATAAAGTTAATATAGTGACCCAAACCTATCTAAAACCTATTTGTTGAGTGTTTTTTGACCCATACTCTCCATATAAATTAAATAATCCAATTTTGATCCATTTGAAAATGAAAAGTATTTTATTATAAAATAATATTTCTAGCTTTTCCTAAGGTTCCCCTCAACCCTCTTATAAAAGGGAACTCCCATTTTTCTATAATTCACACTATCAAAGCCATTTGGATCGGAAAGACTCTACCCAATACCCTCTAAACTATCCTCAATTCATCCTAGAGGCCTTAATTTAGTCATATTTCAATCCTATTGAGTCATTTTGATAAAATCAAAAGGAAGAACCCGAAGAAGAGGTAAATATCTCACCACCACTTTCAAGTTCCACTCTTCTTCCAATTCATTTTTACATGTTGTTTCCATTAGAAAATAATAACTCCAGTAAGTTCTATATAATGTTATGTTATTATAATCGTGGTACAACCAAATTCATTATTCGGTCCATCCTTTGAATGACATATCACCATACGTGGGTACGTACAACTTACCGCCTCCACGTTGTGGTGTAATTGTTATTCAATACATTATTATTTGGATGGGTATAGTAATGATGTGTAATTGATTTAAATAATAAATATAACATGAAAATTATTATTTATATATGATATAGCATCCAATTATATAATATTTTAATATGAAAAAAATGATATTGTCGCTCGTGCGTACGTACGGATTACCGTCTCCACAAATGCGAAGAGATTCATTTTCCATTATATCCATTCAAGACTACTTTTCACTTGAAAATTAAAAATAATGTTTTAAAACATGATATAATTCTGGATATGAATTAGATACATCGACATCCATATCAAATATGACTCACATAACAAATAATACGAAGGAAAATGAATCTGTTAACACCGGAAACGAAGATAATCCTATGATATTTTTAACAAAGCAATGTTAAAAGATCATATATGATATCATATTAATGTATATGATTCTTGAATAATTTAACAACAATTGTTTCAAAATTATACATGAGTTTAACCTACCCTCTACCAAGGAAGAGTACAAGGTAAGGTTTAATTTTAAAATCTTTTTATTATCTGAGGTTGTTTATACGTAATTGTCTACTAGGACCTCTTTATCATCCACATCCATGTTTCCTAAAAATGTATTTAAAAAAATTCTGAATATTTTATAGGCTATGATTTAAAGTCATTTATAACTTTTATTTGCTTTTTATAAAATTTTAATATAGGCATATTTTTGACATTTTCCAAACAATGCCCTTTTTAAACTTTTCAAAAAAATTAAGGTAAGAATGTCTTTTTTTTAGATTATACGGCTGGTGCGGAAATTTTACGTCATTATAAAAATCGTCTAAGCTTCCCTTAAAATATTATAATAATATTTTGAAAGTATATTTTTTCTTTTATAATTATGTGACTTTTAAAAGATTTCAAAAAAGAGATATTTCTCTCAAATAGTTTTTATTTCATCTATGTCAACATCGTTTGATGGATTTTAAGCTTATTTGAAGTTGATTTATTATGATACAAAACATATATATTGTATTGAAGGTTTATTTGATATGTTTTAATGTGGATGTTTTGTTTTTATATCATTCATGGTTTGTGGAAAATGTATTGACATTTCACATGCTAGTTTTAATACGAATTTTTATGTTAGATTTAAACATGTTCATATGTGGAATGCATTGTACATAGTAAGTGACGGGTGGAGGCCGATATTTCTCCTCGATGCATTGGTAGGTCTCATGAGATAGACTAGTGTCTTGGAATAAGGCCTTTACAAAATCGTATTTATAGTCTTGGCCCAAGTCCTTGACTATGTGGTTAGGATAGTCTAGCATAATGCATTCCATCATTATGAAAGTGGTTATTGATATTGAATGTGATTATTCGACTAGTAGAATATCCATGTGAATAAGTAAATGGAATTATTTAATTTTATTTTTTCCATATTATGATGAAGTTCAAGTTTAAAAGGATTTTTTTATTTATACATTGCCTTTAATGTTTATGCTTATTTATGAAAGTTTCCGCTATATTGTTATTCTTACTGAGAATATGATATCACCTATTTCTATGTTTTATTTTTCCTAGGATGTGAAGAAGTATTTTATGAATGACCGGTAGGGATAGTATGAAGGAATATGAGTGTGAACTATGGAGACTATGTTGTTATAGTTTTTCACTTTATCATGTAATGTAATATTTATGAATGTATCTAGTGTTTCCAAGGCTACTAAACTAATAGGTCTTTTGAGACATGATCTTTTATGATCAACCCAATGTTATTTAATTATGCACCGACTCTGGGTAACTGGGGTCAGGGAATTACAGTTTTTAACAGAGTAAGATTAGTATTATCCTTGGAATCTATATTTAGACAAACTCTGATTAGAGGACATTACCCAAAGATAGACTTTGGGGATTACTATAAAATAACTTCCTAGAATTTTGGTATTATAGAGATTTTGTGAGATTTCCAAGAAATACATCCCTATCTGGATACGAGCAGGTAGAGGTGGCTCTATTACATATGTACCTAAGGCAAAAACCCCAAAACCCCTCTTTGAGCAAGACTCGAAGGGGAACTGGTGCACGAAAACGGGCCTTGCTTCACTCTTGGTTACGAAACTCCTGGGGGATATGAGTAGGATAATTCTCATTTTTGTTAAATACCATTATGAAGGGTTTATGAGTATATACACCTTTGAATAAAACATTTTTTTATGATTATGGATTATATCCATAAACTGTTCCATTTTTGTTAAGTAATTTAGATGTTTGGAATTATGTATTTCGATTCATAAACTAATCTAGTTTATGCCATTGTTTAGAAATGGAGCCTAGTGGAAGGAATGGAAACTGTATCAATGAATGCACTCCATGTAGGGATTTACCTCCTGCTAATGATAATTATAGTGGAGCTGGTGATACAATTGGTGCTGACCAGCTTATCACCATACTGGGACAAATTCACTCAGGTTATGAATAATAACCTTACCCATATAGAGCACCTTGATCCACAGATTGGAAGTTCAATGTTATATCGCTTCATGAGGCATCAACCACCAACAATCAATGGGAGTACAGATCCATTAGTAGCTGAGTAATGGATAAATTATTTAGAGAAAATATTCCATGCCTTGGGGAGTAGTGAAAGGGAAAAAGTTATCATGGCTGTTTACCGCCTCACTGGAGATGCTGATCAATGGTGGTCATTGATTCAAAATACAATGGAAGATGATTAAGTATAAAATATGGAATTGATGGAGTTTAAAGAGATTTTCTTAGAAAAATAAATTCCTTGGGACCATCTAGGAGATATTGAAAGGCAATTTCAAATACTAAGGAAATAGGAGGATGAGAATGTCGCAAAGTATGAGGATAAATTTACAAGGTTAGTGAAGCAAGAAGCAGATTATATACAAAACCCAAGAATTAAGATTCATCATTTCTTTGATGGGTTAAAATCGTTTCTCCATCGTGCATTAGTCTTACAATCCTTCAGGTCGTATGAAGATATTGTGTCATGTGCTATCAAGACAGAAAAATAATTATATAAGTATTATGACTTTAAATCAAAGAAAGAGAAGAAGAGATATGCTAATCACCCTGGAAATGGAAATAAGGGGAAGAATGGAAAAGTTGAATATTCATCCTGCAGTAAATATGGGAAGAGACACCCTGGTACTTTCTTGAAGGGAATGAGAGTCTGTTACAAGTGTAGTGAAAAAGGCTACCATGCTGATGATTTCAAGGGGAATAAAGAAGCTACCGATGTTCAATGATACAATTGCAGGCAGATGGGACATTATGAAATTGGATTCCCTAAGAATCATGGGAACATACCTCAGAAAATGACAAGGGATCAAGTCTAATCTTATGCTATCACTACTGCTGAGGTTGAAGCTCTGAAAGATGTACTGGAAGGTAATTTAATGGTTTCCCCAAGTTAATCCAATGCTTTATTTGATTTTGGAACATCACATTGTTTCATTTCATACCAGTTTTCTAAGAAAATTAGATATTTCCAATTTGATTTAAAAAGGGAGTTTTCAGTCAAAACTCTTAAGGGAAGTATCGTTGCAACAATGTTTTGTGAATCAGTCCCCATTATGGCATATAAATGTTCTTTATATATTGATCTCATCATCATACCCATGATTTAATTTGATATAATCCTCAGTAAGGATTGTATTTCAGACCATGATGCCAAATTTTATTGTAATAAGAAGTAGGTTACTATTTTTTTGATGATGATGATAAAGAACACATAATCATTATAGTAGAATCATTATCACCTAATTCTTATCTAGATCCACCACACTAGCTCAACTAAATTCAATTATTGGGGAGTAAGAGCATGAAATAACTGTGCGTGAGGAAAATAATGTTCAAATAGAGGATGTACCTATTGTGAAATAATACGTTGATGTGTTTCCAGATGAATTACCCTGGAATCCTTTAGAAAGAGAAATTGAGTTTTCTATTGACCTAATTCATGGTTCAAGTCCCATATCGAAGACCACTTATATAATGGCCACTATAGAAATATTGGAACTGAAGAAACAACTAGAGGAATTGAGTAATAAAGGATTTTTTCACCCTAGTTTTTCCCCATGGGGAGCCCCTGTCTCTTTTGTTAAGAAGAATGATGGATTTATGAGGCTGTGCATTGACTATAGGGAGATCAAAGCTATTACAATAAAGAACATGTATCCCCTACCTGGAATTGATGATTTATCCAACCAACTTCATGGAGCTCAATAATTTTCAAATATTGACCTTCGATCTAGATATCATCAGTTGTGTGTGAAGAAGAAACATATTCCGATGATAGAATTTCGAACCAGGTATGGGCATTACGAGTATATAGTAATGCCTTTTGGATTGACTTATGTACCCTCTGTTTTCAGGGATCTAATGGATAGAGTTTTTAGGGAATATATTTATGACATTGTAGTGGTATTTATTGGTTATATCATGGTATACTACAAATGATACAAATATCATGAAAATCACTTGCACATTATCCTGAAGACTCTTATAAGGAGTGAATTATATGGGATGTTTAGCAAGTGTGAGTTTTGGATTTAACAGATTTCTTTTCTTGGTCATATTTTCTCTAAAGATGGAATTTATGTTGATACTTCAAAGAACAAGGAAATCCACGAATGGCCTGCACCCACAAGTATAACTGAGGTACGCAATATTACTGGTTTAGCAGGTTATTATCGACGTTTCGTCCAGAATTCCTCCCAGTTGGATAACCCATTAACAAAGCTCACACGTAAAGGGGTTAAAATTGTTTGGGAAAAAGAGTGTGAATAATGTTTTGACAAACTGAAGAAAATATTATTCAATTCCCCTATATTGACTCTACCATTGGGGAATGATGAGTTCGTTATTTATAGTAATGTATTGAAGAAAGTACTTGGTTGTGTCCTTAAGCAGAATGATAGGGTTATTGACTATGCATCAGGATAGCTAAAAATTCATGATTAAAACTAACCTACTCATGATCTTCAGTTAGCAGCTGTAATATTTGCTTTGAATATTTGGAGAAACTATCTTTATGGTGAAAATTTGGAGATATATACTGATCACAAGTGTTTGAATTATATTTCTTATCATAAGGAACTCAACATCAGGCAAAAGAGATGGCTTTCACTACTCAAAGATTATAATTTCACGATACACTACCACCCGAGGAAGGAAAATCATGTGGCCGATGCTTTGAGTATAATGGATAATGGAGTTTTGAACAAGATAAGAGTTGAAAGTGATCCTATTTTCAAGGATCTAGTAAATATGGATATGGGAATCACCATGGAAGGTGAAACATCAATACTTTTTCAAATGGTTGACAAACCATCTTTACTAGAAAGGATAAAGAGTTCTCAGACTGATGATAAAGAGTTTCCAAAGAAGTTCATATCTCTGAATAATGGGAGATTGAGTGACTTTGTGTATGAAGATGGAATTTTGAAATTTGGGAAGAGATTGTGTTCCCAATATACCTGATCTAAAAAGGGAATTATTGGATGATGCTCATAGTTCCAATTTCCCTATACACTCTAAGAGCACCAAAATGTATAGAGATTTGAAGGAACATTTTTGGTGGGACAACATGAAAAGGGAGATTGCTGATTTTGTGTCTAGATGTATGGTTTTTCAACATGTGAAAGCTAGAAGGCAACATCCTAGAGGAGTCATGCAGCCTCTTACCAAACCTGAGTGGAAATGGGATAATATTATGATGGTCTTTGTCATTGGACTACCAAAGACTCCTAGAAGGAACGACGCAATTTGGGTCATTGTTGATCGTCTTACCCAGTCAACACATTTTCTTTCTTTAATGGAAGATTTACCACTTGAATGTTTAGCAATACTATATATTAATGAAGTTGTAAGACTTCATGGAGTACCACTGTTGATTGATTTTTATCATGATCCCCTTTTTACATCAAGATTCTTGAAAAGCTTTCAGAAATCCCCGGATACTGAACTTCATTTGTGAACTGCCTACCAACCTCAAACTGATGGACAATCAGAATGGACTATTCAAACCTTATATGATGTGTTGAGATCTGGATCACTTTACTTTCAAGTTATGTGGGATCAATATTTACCTCTGGTAGAATTTTACTATAATAATTGATTCCATTCAAATATTCGGATTGCACCATATGAAGCGTTATACGGAAAGAAATGTTGCACACCAACATGTTGGGATGATGTTGGTGAATGAAAACTCGCAGGCCCAAAACTGATGGAGGAAACGATGGAAAAGGTGAAGGTAATCCAAAACCACATCAAAGCATCTCGAAGTAGGAAAAAGAGCTATGCCAATAACTGAAGGAAGGATTTGGAATTTGAGGTAGGAGATCATGTTTTGATGATGTTATCTTAATGGAAAGGTGTTATATGTTTCGGTAAGAAGGGAAAATTGTGACCCATGTACCTATGAACTTTTGAAATTATAGAACGAATTGGGGTTGTAGCTTACCAGTTGAAAATGCCTCCAAGTCTCTACAAAGTTCACGATGTTTTCCACATATCACTGTTGAGAAAATGCATGCCTGAACCAACGCATGTACTCACCTTTGAGGAATTAGAACTGGAACCCGATCTATCTTATTGAGAAGAGCCTATCAAGATTCCTGATAAAAGAGAACAAGTGCTGAGAAACCGGACGACTCGTCTGGTAAAAGTATTATGGAGAAACCATATGATGGAAGATGAAACATGGGAACCCAAGGAACATATGATAGAGAACCACTCGAGTCTTTTTATGCAGTATTATTCTAGATATTTTGAGGACAAAATTATTTAAAGGAGGGGAGAATGTGACACCCCAAGATTCCATGGTACGCATCTCTTTGAATAATAAAGTAGCGTGTGTTGTATGCCACTACGAGTTAAAACACACTACAACCAATCAAACTAGCTGTTATGAATATTAATACCCAATTTTTGAAATTTTATAAATTTTATCATTCAAAATGTACTTCATTTTTGGATTCAGAATATCGAAATTAACTTAGGGTGAATTTTTGGTATTTCTCTGAAAACTTTCAATTTTTGATGAATAGTGAAAAAAACTGAGTTATAGTTTAAAACCGAATTTTTATTTAAATAATTATTTATATTATTTAAATTTATTTTAGGTCAAAATAGATACATAATACCTATTTATTTTTAATATAAATAATTCGAGTCAGTTTATAATAATTTTAGATATATAAAAATTTTATTGAACTTTTCACCGTCTTTTACCCACCTCCTAGAAGTATTTTCAAATTTATATAAAACATAATTTTACCGCTTCTATGAGTTAAATTTTTTAAATCGAAGAGACACGGTTAATATCAAAGAGTAAAATTTCGTTCAATAAGATAAAAATAATTTCTATTGAATAGTAACTCTTTACTTTTATTTACCACGGTTAAAAGTAAATAGGGTAATTAAGGGTGAATATGATATTATTATTATCCAAAAACATTTTTTAATTGTATCGTATAAGTATAATTCGACCAAAAAAGAACATAGGATAAAAATATGAACCTCTCTAGTCCTCTTGGATTAGATTAGGACACTTATTATTATTTTATTTAAAAAATATTTAAAAGAGTTAAAATCAAAGTTTAATAACTAAAACATTTTTAATATAGGGTTATAAATAAGATAAATTCCACCATAAATATTAATTAAAAAGATACAATGATTTCATAGATAATGGTATTTTATTTATATTTTTAGATATTATATAATTTAATTTATTTATGACACAATGATGATGCAGTAAGTACCTAATTATTGAAATATTATAATAATTGATATTATAAATATCCAAATAAATATAATTTGAGACTTTATATGAATTACACTAATTTTATTGGTTAATATCACATTTTAGGGTTGGTTATATGAATTTTTTTCTATGTAATAATGTTGTTATGAATTTATCGAAAAAAATACCAAATAGTGTCAAAATTGACTTAAAAGAGTTTTTAAAACAAATGTTATATGATTTCTTGATATTATATTCCTAAAAATATAAGGTTCATCCATAGTACATATATAATGATATTTGTATCATTAATGAACCACTTGTTGTTCTCTTGGAATTATATATTATGTTTATTAATCATATAATATAAAAATACAAAAAGACATGTTAAATGTCAAACTATTTAAATAATAGATAAATCTAGAAGATAAAGTAAATATAGTATCCCAAAACTACCTAAAAAATATTGGTTGAGTGGTTTTAGACCCTTACTTAACTTAGAATTTAAAAAATCCACTATGGAGCCATTAGTAACCGAAAATTATTTTATTATAAAATAATATTAATAGCTTTTCCAAAGGTGCCTCTCACCCCTCTAATAATAGGGAACTCCCCAATCTCTATAATTCACACCTTCGATGCCATTTGTATCGGATAACCTCTGCCCAAATACCCTCTCAACTATCCTTCATTCATCCTAGAGGCCTTACTTTAGTCAGGAAGCAGACATAAGGAGTCCTTTTGATCAAATCAAAAGGAAGAACCCGAAGAAGAGGTAAATATCTCACCACCTCTTTCAAGTTCCTTTCATCTTCCACTTCCTTTTAATTTGTTGTTTCGATTATAAAATAATAACTATAGTATCTTCTATATAATGTGATGTTATTATAAACATTCTACAACCAAATTAATTATTCTATTTTTCCTTTTAATGATATATCACCATATGTGCGTACGTACGACTTACCGTCTCCAGGTCATGGTGTAATTGTTATTCAATACATTATTATTTGGATAGTATAAAAATGAAGTGTAATTTATTTAATTAATAAATATAACATGAAAATGATTCTGTATATATGATATACCATCCAATTATATAAGAATTTAATATCAAAAGAATGATATTGTCACTCGTCCGTATGTATGGATTACCATCTCCATGAACGCGATGAGATTCATTCCCCATCATATCCATTCAAGAAAAATATTCATTTGATGATTAAATTTTTTTTATGACTTCATATCATTTTGGATATGAAGAAGATAAATCCAATCCATAAAAACTATGACTCACATAACAAAGAATATAAAATAAAACGAATCCGTTAACACCCGAAACGACGATAATCGTATGATATTATTAACAAAGCAATGTTATAAGATCATATATGATATCATATTAATGTATATGATTCTTGTATAATTTAATACCGATTATTTCACCATTATGAAGGTGGTAAACCTACCCTTGACCATGTAAAAGTACAAGGTAAGGGTTAATTTCACAATCTCTTTATTATCCAAGGTTGTTTATATGTAATTATCTACTGGGACCTCTTTATCATCCAAATACATGTTTCTAAAAAATGTATTTCAAAGCATTATTACTATTTTATAGACTCTGGTTTAAATTAATTTATACACTTGATTGAATTTATATAAGATGTTTATAAAGGAATCCTTTGTCGTTTTCCAAACAAGGACCTTTTTAACCTTTTCGATAAAATTAAGGTAAGAATGTATTTTTTTTATCTTATACAGCAGGTGCGGCTATTTTACATCGTTATAAAATTCATCGATGCTTCCCTTACAAGATTATAAGAATATTTTCAAAGTAAATGTTTTCTTTTATAATTATATGACTTTTAAATGATTTCAAAAAAGGGATATTTATATCAAATAGTTTTGATTTCATCTTTGTCAACATCCTTTGATGGATTTTAAGCTTATTTGATGTTGATTTATTATGATAAAAAACTTCCATATTTTATTGACGGTTTTGTGATATGTTTTAATGTGGATGTGTTCTTTTTAGACTATTCGTGGTTTATGGAGAACGTATTGACATTTCTTATGCTAGTTTAAATATGAATGTTTATGTTATATTTAAACCTATTCATATGAGGAATGCATTGGACTTAGTAAGTGACAGGTAGAGATCTCTATAGCTCCTCGATGGATCGGTAGGTCTCATGAGACAAAATAGTGTCTTCGCACAAGGCCTTGACAAAATTTTATTTGTCGTCTTGGAACAAGGCCATGACTATGTGGTTATGATATTCTGACATTATGCATTCCTTCATTATGAAAGTGGTTACTGATATTTCATGTGATTATTCGACTAGTATAATATCCATGTGAATAAGTAAATGACATTATTTCATTTTATTTTTTCTATATTATGCTGAATTTCAAGTTTAAATGTCTTTTTTGTCTCAGTTATAAATTTCACTAAATTTTTATGCCTATTTATGAATGTTTTTTCTATATTGTTATCCTTACTGATCATATGAGCTCACCCCTTTCTATGTTTTATTTTTTCCAGGATGTGAAGAAGTATTTTATGACTGACCTACAGGGATAGTCTGAAGGGTTATGAGTGTGGACTATGGAGAATATGTTATTGTTGTTTTCACTTAATCATGTAATGTAAGACTTCTGAATGTATCTAGAGTTTCCAAGGATACAAAAACAATATATTCTTTTGAGACTCGATCTATTGTGATCATGCCAATGTTATGTAATAATGCACAGACTCTGGGTAACTCGTGTCGGGACTTTACAAAAATTTAGTGGTTAAAACATTGTGATGAATTAAATACAATTTTTTAAGATCATGATTTTAACCATTCATAATTTAGTGGCATTGTTATGAAAATTGTTCATTTTCCACAACCTTAAGGATGGATCTCGCATAGTCATCTCGTATAGTCATGAAATTGTGCTGAGGCCCCTGCCTCAATATAAATAAATACATTTTTCAATGTGCATAGATTTTCTTTACTGGTTGCACAGTTTAGGAAAACCATGCACTGACAAAAAACATCCCCATTTCCCCTTTCTCAATGTTCACGATTTTTTAGAAGTGTATCATGATTTTCCAAATCAGTGGACAATCCACTACTGGAAAATGGACTTGTCCCAACAGTTTTCCCCAGAACCATGGGGATAGGTACCCATATACCCACATTTTTTTAAAACCATGGGCATAGGTAATGTTTCAAGACCTATACTCACGGTTTTGGAAAACATTGGGTATAGGGGGGGTCTATCCCCATAGTTTTCCAAAACCGTGGGGATAGGTCCTGAAAAGTTACTTATACCCACAATTTTCCAAAATCCTGGGTATATGGGTACCTATCCCTAGTGGTTTCCCCAAAACTATGGGGATATGTCTGGAATAAAATATATATATCCATGTTTATGAAAAATTGTGGGTATAGGTTTCTCATTTGTGTGCGGGAAATTTTTTTCCCATGGGAAGGAAATTTTTTTTGGTGGGAGTCCTATACCCACGGTTATTCCCTCTATACCCACAGTTTATATAACTATATTTAAATAAATATACATATATATATATACATAGGTGAAGTAAGGGTAGTGTTTAGACGTAGTGTTTCCAGTAAAGAGGTTTCAGGATCGAATCCTACTGCCTGCATTATTTTAGGATCTAAATCCATTGTTTTGAAACTGTGGGTAAAAGCCTTTGACACCTTAGAAATTTGGTATGTTTCATTGACACGGGGGCAGAACACCAATACCCATGGTTTTGTAAAACTGTGGGTATAGGCTGGGGACCAATACTGATGCCATTGAAGCACACGGTTCCCAAAACCATGGGTATATCTTATACTCATGGTTATAGGGGCTATACCGATGGTTTTAAACTGTGGATATAAGACGTTTTTCTAGTAGTGATCTATGAACCTATAGACAATACCCAAAACTCTCCACTATTCTAAAAACACTCCCAAAATTACCCATTTACTTTATATACAAAAAATTCATAATTAAAGGGTTACATACAATAATTTTTGGGGGAATACATTTTCCCCATCATTGGTATTTCCATCACCATAATGTAGAAAACCATCTCTATTTTAAATTAATTTTGTTCATTACACTTTCATATCCTTTTATCACTTCTATGTCACTTTTTAAACATGACACTACTTCCAAAAAAAACCCACACATGACCGATGATTCGTCCCTTTATATATTTATCTTGACTTTTTAAAAATCGTTACTGGTATATGTACCAAAGAATAATTCAACTCTATGTCAACATGATACCATCTGATCACATGGTCAAGATCAGGATGATACATATTTCATATGAGATACAAAGAACACAATATACACCACACGAAACTATGTTGAAAATTCCAAATTATATTCTACCCCACAAACCAATTCTGGAATATCAAAAGGGCATATGTATTGATGAGATAACATTCCCTTTATCTCAAATCATCATTGACCATGCCTTGACGAGATCCTCAAGAACCCATGATCACTCACTACGAATGAGTAAGGCATCAAATATGATTTTTATATGATTTATAATGTCTCTAGGCTATCTACTTCTAACTACTGATCATTTAAATTTTCTCTACTATCTCATTGAAAAGCCTCCCCATCATGTGAGGTCTCACATGTTTCCATCCAAAAATGTAAAAAACAAAAAATACACCCATGAAAAGAATCAAATGGATCCATTTATATTAAGGAATGATATATGTTGTTATATAAAAAATCCACTAAGGCGATATGATCTTCCCATGAGCCAGAAAAATCCTTTAAAAATGCTAAAAAATTATCTTCCATTTTTTATCATACATTCAAATTAACAGTCTATATGGGGATGATACAGAGTATTCAATGTCAAATGAGTACCACATGATTTCTATAAGGATTTCCAGAAATAAGTTGTAAACCTTGGGCCTCTGTTTTACTCTATCGAAATTGTTATGACATGTATACATACCACTAATCAGATATATATTTTGGAATGAACCTGTACAGTATGAGCTATAAAAATACGGGAAAAATTTAATAACTTGGTAATAAAATTCACAATTACCCACATTGCACCATTCCTGTGAAACACTCATGGGAAAGTTATAATAAAATCAATATCTATTTTTCCCATTTCATCACGAGAATAGGTAATGATTGTAACATTCATTCTAGTTGTTGATTCTCTACATGTACATGCTAAAAAGTTACGAATATTGAAACAAACTCTTCCACCATAATTTTCATGCTTTCAACCAAAATTTTGCCTTAAATTCCTCCTTTATCTTTAATATTCTAGGATAGAAATCCCATCTCAAATGGATATAATGATGAAAAATATTCTCATGAAAATGAATAGGTACAACCATACAATTTCTGAACAACAACACATGATTCATATCCAGCTTCCCTCCCTTAATAGTAATAGTTTTTGTCAGCCCCAATGCCCATTTCATACAAATTGAATCAGTTTGGTTAGTAAAAAATATTGTTTGATGAAAGTGGTGACAACATGGATATATTGTTTTATAACAAGTATTCATCAGTTATTCCATTCATTGAGGGGAATTCATTTTTTTCTTTTCCTTGTCTTGGGATCATGGAAAGGAGTAATATTGTCAGGAGATGAAATGTAGATCTCAGAATGATAAAAATAATATTTATTTTTAAACTTCATGTTACTAGGTAGTTTGGAACATTAGTGTTTTGGAAACCCTTATAGGATTCTGAAATCAAATTTTCATGGGTTTATCCAATAAGAGGAGCATGAAATGCATTAGGGGAATGAATTCCCACTTGGATTTAAAATCTCATTTGGGTTCATGATTTTAGATTTTTTTCAAAGTGAAAAATGTCTGAAAAATGTTGATTTTTTTATAAATTGACTTATTTTGAAAAAAATTGATTGGTTGTGTTATATTATAAGTAGTTTGATTTTCAAAAGAAAGATTATTTTTTTTAATGAAAATGATGAACATGGTAATGGTTGATTTTGGAATGCATTGTTGTGATATATGATGTGGTGGAATATGAATTGTTATGCCTTCAGTTGCAAGAGAGTGAGACTTGTGTGGGTTGTTGTTTGTTTAGAATAAAGTCACATGGTTACAATTATATAAACCAACCAAAATAAGCTTTAGATAATGTGCTTTCAATAGAACCATAGGTAAACCAATAGTTTTTTCTGTATATTGTGAAAGTGTTTCACGTTATGGATATAGGGAACTAGAGGGATGAGCCAAGAAAATTGAATCATTCCATCCAGTTCATGAATCAAAATCCAACCATATTTTGGGGTGGCATTGAACAAGAATAGTAATAGGGGAGATTAATATGATGAATAATATATTTGACTTCATCAACACACCAATAGAGTTGAATGTCACACTGGCGACATGTATGCTTGAAGATATTGCACATATGTGATAGGATCTAGAGGTGAAAGCTAATGATGTTCAAGGCTTTGGTAGGGATGATTTTGAAGAATTTATTAACAAAAATGTCTATCACATCTTGTTAATGATTCAATGAAGGATGAAAATATTCATCCTGAAGTAGGATAATCTATCTGTCACTAAGTATGTATCTATATTCATGAATTTAGTGCACTTCACACATGAAGATGCATATAGCGCATCTTGGAAGGAACACCTCATTAAATTAGAGTGGATACACTAGACTCACCCAACAATTGGTGTGATCTGTACTGCTGACAATATGAATATCTTCAGTAGAGAGATAATCCATTCCAACCATGTACAAACCACTCACCTTTAAAAAATCCCCTAAACTTTTCAAAAGCCCTCAAAAAATCCAAATCATTACTCACATACATTATATACAAGAAAAGAATAAATAAAGGCTTACTTATGTGAAACTGGGGGTACTATAGAAATCCTATTATACATAACTTCTAGTGGAAAAGATATTATGTTTAGTGTGTGTATGTGTTTTTTATTTCAAAAAAAGTGTCTCATTTTATTTCATCTTGAAGAATATTAAAATACCATAAATATATAACCAATATGTGATAGTTCTAACATTTAAGGGACTAATTTGGCCTATTGAGTCAATAAAATTTAGACTGTGCTGTTGGTAACTTAGATATAAATAGCACCTATGTTATATGTCATTATTTGAGAAAGTCACTAGTATCATTGTGTTGTAAGAAGTAAAGTTTGTTTTCACTTTCTATAGTTGAAGCTAAATTCATATCTTCTAGGAGATGCTGTGTATGAATTTTCTAGATGAATAACACCGGGACTGACTATTGATATCAATTCATACATGTCCCTATATATTCCATTAATATAATTTTGATAAAAAATTATTATAATCTTGTCTCTCATTCTAGGAAAAATAATATTGATTTTTGACATCACTTTTTGAGGGATCATTTACAAAATGGTTATATAAACCATGATTTCATAGGAACTGAAAATAATCTTGCTGAAATGTTTACAAATTCATTGAATTTCAAGATGTTAAACTACATAAAACATGAATTATGAATTATGAATTTTGCTTCGTCGGTAATATTTGACTAGACAATTTTGCATAATACTCCAATATAAAACCCACAATTGGTCAATCCACTATTGGAAAATTCACCATTATGCATCAATCGTTGGATAATTACACATTAGGATGAGCCACTGTTGGTGTTCGACCATTAGATATCCACTATTGGAATTCTCCACTATTGGAATGATCTACTGTAGGAGTGATCCATTGTGTAATGATACACTACTGGAATTATCCAATATCGGAATGATCCAACACTGGAATGATCCACCATTTGTAAGTGCCAACATTGGTATGCTATCTATATCTATTTATTTTATTATATATGTTGATCCCTAATTTATATATAGTCACTATTTTTATGTTTTTTATTTTATTTAATTATTTATATTTTATAATATAATTTTATCCTAATTCCAATCCCCAAATAATATTATTCAGAAATTAATATTATTTTTAGTCAATAACTTGCTTGGGCATGCTCTCTTTGGGACGTCTAACCTTCCCTTTCTCTTCCAAACTTCATCCTTGTAATATATTTTCATTAAAAAAATTTCATAGTAATGGTTAAAGGTATTCATCATTCATATTCTACTCTTATAGAATATAATAATTTGTTGAATTATGGAGGATAACTGAGCTGATCCATTTTCAACCTGAGAACCCGTCAACATGAGAACCATATAATTGAATCTAATAAATAAGTAGCTGAAAAATGGTTTTTATTAAGCATGTATACAGTTCTCAAGGTAATCCATGAATAGAAATGGATATACTGGTTCATATAAAATGATATATTTTTTTATCCTAAGATGGTTCATCATTTCTACAATTATGAAGAGTTTAGTTTTGGTGAAAATAATGACTATATACAATTCATGATTTATGGATAAGAGAGTATTTTTCATCAATATATTGTTCTAGGTATATCAATGTCACTCATTGAGGATTTTTTGGTGAGTATAAAAATTTTATTCCAAGTGAAGGTAATCTATTTTTTATTATAATGTGCTTTTTGTAACAAGATGGTGATAGTAATATGAGAAGGCCTTATACAACTATACTAGATAGAGAATATATGATATTGTTTTGGTTTGTTAATGATAGGTTGTATAATAGAAAATTTTATTTTAGTAAAATTCAATATGAATATGTGTATCTTCTATTACTTATAAAATCCTGGGTTATGATTAATCTCTATAGATATCTCATTGTGTAGATGTTGGTAATATGTAAGTCATCCTCTATATAAAATTTACTCATTTATCATATTTTAATTTCATCAATTCTTGAAGACAATGTATTTTTTTGATGAGGAGGTGGAAGGTATAGATAAATGAGGTTGTTCCAATTAATGTAATGTTACTTACAATGGAATGAAAGTGAATTGTAATCCATGGGTTAAAAAGTTGTTTGAGGATAAGGATAAGATCTACAATGATTTTAATCAATAAACCATCCTACCAGACAAAATAATCTTGTTGACACCTGATTATGGCCAGAATATATTGTTGATTATAATGATGATGACCAAAATTATTACGACGATATGTTTGATAATGATATATTGGGTAAATATATTAATGAATAAGTGATTCTAATATTCCCAAGAGCCTAGTTATTTCTTTTGGATATTCTTATCCACCTATCTCACTCCCTTATAAAGATAAAATTTTAATAGAAAGCGGTGTAAATGATACATGTGTCTATGGAGATGAATAATTAATATGTTCTTTTATGTCCCATGTAGATTATGTTGATTCAATTGATTGTTTTGAGAATGGTAAAAAGATAATGGTGATGATGGATATGTTGTGAATGGTCATGGAAATGATGCTAATGGGGCTAATGATGTTAATGTGGGTGATGCAGTTAGGAATAAGTTAAATCATCCTTCCCTAATTGATTCTATTTTAGTACGGTTAGTGGATAGATATAGTTTAATCAGATATGTGGTTGTCGAGACATATGATTGAGATAAGCTAGTTGTTGATGCAATATCTATCAAAGGCGAGGCAAGAACACTTGTTGTGAAGGAGTAATACAAAAGATATATCAATTAAAGATCTATTCCTATAGATCCTTCTGATATGACCTATATTATAGTAGAATTGGTATCACATGATGAGTGGGATAAATTCATAGCATATATCTAGCTTAAACTAGAATAATCATAATCTAAAAAAATTGGACGTATTGATTAAGATAATATAAATTTTTATACTATATATTACTTATTATAGGATGAGGTATAATATTAGGGGGAGCCACCCCATAGTATGAAATTTCATGGATACTCTTTTAAAGAATGAGATGGATATGATTGAAGTTGTGGTAGACATAGAAGTTTGCCAGATCATGATGGAAATGATGTATCAGTTAGTACTAGATCCCATAATAAGGGGTTTTTATATAGAATATTGATCAATTTTCCAATATTCTTGAATTTAAATTAGATACACATTCAAGATATTATCCTATAGAGATAGTTTCTTTATAGGTAAGAGAGAGGATTCACCTCCACCTGTATCTCTATTTTAACATTTAGTTTTTGATTCTAGTGATGATTAAGATTCTTTCATTGAGAGGTTGTTTTCATATTTGATATATTTTATTGATATCTAGGAACCTTATTTCACTAGGCTTAGGGAAGATGATGCCATAAATCTTTTTGAGTTTCATTTTTTCTATATTTATCAAAATGTTATTTTCTATATTTAGGATGTTTCATGCGGAAATATGATAATAGGTGGTGGATTGGATTTCATCAGATCTGCTATGAAGGATATATGGATCAAATGTACTACTATTAAGCATGATTTAATGGAATGAGTGGTGATTTTACATATTATTTCTAATACAACATCTAATCCACCTCATTCATCATAAGTTGATGGTCAGATTATTTGATCTATAGTTGGAGAGGAGCTGCAATAAATTTTTGTTAGTGTTTATACATATCATTAAGAGGATTTGGGCCAAATTAAAAACCATAGTGAGGACATATATAAAATGGTAAGGGGGTGTATGAATGAATAATGAATTGAGTGGGAAACTATCATCAATGATATCCAATATACCTTTACGTACTATTTAATATGAAATAGTTGAATTACATGTTCATTTTTTAAGCTAAAAACATAAGGATGCATCTTTTACGAGGGAGTTCAACAAACAAGTAGACAATATCATGGTTATGAAACCCTTACTCAACTTATTCATGGTATAAAATATGAACTTATTCAATTCTATAGAGATTAGTGGAAACATTATTATGATTATTCCATCCTCATAAAACCCTTTTTATATGTATATATCACTATATTGGATGAACATAAGGAAATTACCATGTAAGAATTTATTGTTTCATCATACTCTATTAGTTTTAAAACATAGAATTAGCTATTCAGTATGTCCCATATTAAGTTAGTCAGGCATATCAGACTAGTGATGTCATATCTATGAAACTAGATCCATTGTACACGTCTAAAATATTAATATTTTATCCCATTTTGAGATTTATTCAAATGGATTGTAAGAATTTATGATATTCATAATTCCTTATTATAAATAAAGTATAAAAATAAATTATTTTTCTGATTAGAAATTCGGAGTGGATGATACAAATATACAAAAGTTTACAGAAATCTATTTATTAATTCATTAAAAAATATTTTAAAAGATTATAGTCATATAATAATGGTAATATTTATTTCTATGATAACTAATTGAATTTTTGGAAGAATTATTGATTATATAAAATGAGAATCATATTAGAAAAAACCATTAACATAAAAGATGTTAAAAAATCTTATAGTTCTTTAATGAATGTCAGAAACAATTTATATGAAAAAATCCAAAATGATTTCTATAAAAAATTTAAATATTAAGTAAATTTGAATCTAAATTGGCATTAATAAGGGATTTAAGTGCATAAATACCATTCTTTTAAAAAATGGAATATAGTTATAGAGAAAAATCATTCATAACCAAAAAATAAATAAAGGATCACTTTTGTTTGGAAAACCTTTTATTATTTATGTATCCATTAATGAAAAAATTGAAAAAATATATAAAAACAAAAAAATTAATATAATAAAATTTATTCATTTTTTAATAGAATGAAAATATAATTTTCAATTATCATAAAAGAATTATTTAGCGTCCTAAAAAGATATATTGAAAAAAATAGTCATACTAAATCTATAACAAATAAATGAATACCTATTGAAGGGTAGAACATGATATAGATCTGTAATTTTTATTATTAAATAGTATATCATTATAAAATATTATTAAAAGAGGAAACATTAATCCATATAATGAAAAAAGGTGTGTAATGAAAAACACATATTAATGATGTATATTTTAGATGAGAAACCCATACCTTGATTCCATGCATGATCTGAAATATATTAACATAACTTATAGGAAGTTAAGAAGCATTAATAATTTAATACATAACTTTATTTCAATTTAATACATATAATAAAATTTTATTACATTTATATATTATATTCTTATTACATATTTTTCATAAATAATGATAACCAATTATGAGTATTTCACACATTTTATCATTGTTTTGGTGTAGTGGTATTTTTAATAAAATTATTCCCATGATTTAATCAAATATTTAGAAATTAGAAATTCCTAACTTGTGATTTTGAAATTTTTCTAGTGTTTCATGAAAACATTTAACAACTCATGTTAATGCTGTTATACAATACTTATATAACAATATTATAATTTTAATTACATTAAAATAAAAATTTTAGTAGTGATTATAAATTATCATTCTTGAAATCACAAAACATAATAATGTTATATATTTCATGTTCATTCAATAAATATATCATTTGAACTATTCATTTTTTGGGCTGATTTAAAATTAAATACATCATCAATAGAGGTTGAAGTCTGAATTTTCAAACTATAAATGTTTCTATTTTCGAATAATGGTGGAGGGAATGGAATGTAAATAATGTTTTAGCTATATGAAATGAGATTTATTATAAAAAAATTCAATTTATTCATAATATATATATATTTTAATTTTTTCATGAAAGGATGTGATGAAAAAATAAAGTGTTTCATCAATTGAGGTGATATTTTTCTCATAACATTAGTGAGATTTTGTATATTATTAAAAATTTAAGACAATGGAAGATAATGACTATCCAATTAAAACAATTTAATTCTAGTACATTAATGAAAATATTTATATTATATTCACATTTAAATTACATATTTAGAGGTAGGAGAGGAAGAAAATATAAGCAGTGAAATTATTTAAAATGTATCTCATAAATTCATTAGAGGGATAATTTGGAATGATTCATACACATTTAGTGATATATATATTGATTATATTAGAATCTCTATGACCCAAATTAATTTATTGGGGAGAAATTTTTTAGATTTTGATCAAGAAATAATTATCATCAATAATGAATACGTGAGGGGTTTATGAGATTTTTTAAGTGATATGGGTGGTATGTTTATAAATAACGTTTCTTTGAAATAATTTAATTATAATATTGAATAATTTAAACATGAAAGTTATTGGTATATTATATATTTTACATGATTCCATATCCTCTTAGAGTCAAAATTATTCTTACCCATTGTTCCCATAATGCGTAGAAACAAAATATTTGAGATAAATATTAATCTTTAAGAATAAAAATACATTTAATTTAATTGAATGTATAATAAAAACATTAATTAAATTTATTTTATTTTATGTAATATATTATAAATAAATTTAAAGAAATTAAGAAGTATATATTGACTTAATCAATTTATTACGATGAAAAATATTTAGCCTATATAAAACTAAGTTTCTTTAAATATATCTTTTTATTATCAACTACTTTAATAATATTCAATAACTAATTAAATATTAATATATTACAGATTATTTATTTTTTTACATTAGTAAATAAATAAATTAAATCAATTCTTCTAATTAAGAGATATTATTTTATAAATAAAAAATATAATGGTGATATTTCTAAATAGTACAATTCAATGTTTCTATAAATTTTATGATTAATAATTTGATAATTTATTTTTATATTCACCTATTTAATTTTATCAATTTCTTTATTTGAAATAAAATTTTCAAATGTATTAAATTTATCAATAATAAAAAATTTATAATTTATGATTCTATAAAATTTATTTTTTACATTTGTAAAATATTACCCATTCAGTTGTAAAAAATAAATAATTTTTTTCTACTATGATTAATTGAATAATATTTTATTTCATTATTTTTGTATTGTAATAATTTCTTAGTCGATTTAGTTTATTTTTTCATGTGTGTCAACATATCATACATGATGGGTTTCTATAGCGCATTATATAATAAATTATTTAGGTGTAACATCCCCCTATCTATTTTTTCCCATAAATTTTAATTATACCTAAAAATGATTGTATCATCATAATGGGTGTAATATAATAAGTATATTTTTTGATGAAAATTATTTTATATAAATATTTTATTAACAAAAATGATTTTTTTATTTCATGAAATATTAATGAATAGTGGGAATCAAAAAATGTCACAAAAGTAAATGAACATCAAACTTCATACGAGATGATCATACCATTGGATAATAATTTAAAAGAGTTGGAATTGAATACCCTATAAAAATGCCATTTGATGGAGACGACCTCCTACATTGTATTGTCTTTGATGAGGTCCAAAAAGTTGTATACAATTTTGTCTTAGGTTTGTACATGTCCCTCCATGCTTGTTTTCCCCCAATTGAAACCAAGGATCAGAACCAAATGATATTTATCAATCCAAGTAGTCTATTCACCATTAAAATCCCCTCATAGTGGTTTTTCATAAAATCTATGAGGATATTAAACTGAAATATTTATTTGTATAAACTCTAAGATAATATCATCAAAATAATTATGGATATTCTCTTAGTTATTTTCATCATCAGCATCCTCCATTTTTCCTCCTTTTAGAAATTCCCTATTAACCTGAGTACCCACATGTTTTAATCCCTAGTACATACCTTAATCAGGATCCATGGGATGATTACCACAATGTTCAGATCGAAGCTTTTAAATATATCTCTTCTTTATAGAATCAGTATACATAGATGGATTCTTCTGTAAATAGAAACCATTTCGTGCTTCTCTTGTAAATAGGGGACTGAGTAAATTGGAGTAGTGCTTTCCTGGTCACGATCACTCACTTTATTGATGAAACAATCACGACCTACAAGACTTTTCCCCATTATTTATTAAAGAATGTATATATTTGTATGATAATTACATTTCTATTCTTTTAGTGGATCTATTTTCAATATTTGAATCCTTCTCAGCCTCTATATCCTATAAATATTTTCCCAGGGGTTTATTCCCCTTAAACGACTACCTCATTTATAATTCCTCCTTCGATTGGGTGATGATCTTCACCTACAAACACTGAATATCTATTTTGACTTCCTATTCAATTGAGAATATCTATTGGATGATTATTGGATTGGACTGTATCAATGTTCTAGTCCTGGAACAATGAATGATCACCAGAATCCCATGCCTGACCCCTGAGCACACATAGGCTATAAGAGTGAGAAAATTCTCTTATCCCTCATGTCTACACTATTACAACATTACACCCAATCCCATTTTTATAGGTGTGTTGGATTCAATAAATCCCCATAAGATGCATGAATTCCCTCAGTGAAAATTTTTCTCTGAGGATCTTGACATTTTTCACGAAAAATCACTTTCTCATTGATAACATCCTTGAGCATTGAGGCTTTGATTTTTTATTCATAATAGGTGATGTAGTACCATTTTGATGACATATCATAGAGGAGTTCACATTGAGGTGGCATGAGGATCAGTAATGGGTTCATTAATTATATAAAATCATATTTTGGAGTATTTATTATCCCCTGATCTCATTCCATATGAAATCAAAAGGATGATTAGAAATTTCTAATTCAAAACAAATTCATAGTTCGATGGGATTGAAAACTATTTGGGTCATATTTTCTATAACCAATAATCATCCTCCATGATTATATTAAATTTGAATGATTTGTGGATTTTGGAATGATTCTGGAAAACCTTCATTACAAATGAAAATCATTATTGCCTCATTGCGGTGACTCATGTGCATGACTAAGGTCCAACAAAATAGAAAGAAACAAAAGTTGTTAACAGAGCGTAAGCTGCTAGACCATGAATGATCCAGATCATCATTAGTGTATATATGAATCATAATTTTTGTAGATTTTAACAAACCAAACAATGCAAGATGATGAATACCCAATTGATTGTTGAATAATCATTCTAATAAATCCATTGATTTCATCCTCAAACTGAAATGGAAAACAAGGGTTATGTGATGTAGGAATTAATTTTTCTCAAGATCCCTTTGAGGGATATCAGAAGTGAAGGAGATCTAGTAGTGAAACAATGATCCTTTATAGATAATGGAATACCAAGAAATGTAAGGAGTAACCCTAGTTTGGTGAATTCTAAATATTGAAGGTGAGAACCAATGAGATAAGGGGATGAGATTACATTTCCTCTCTACCCCTCAGGGAGGGGAGGGGCAGATGGTTGGGATAACACCGGGGAAACCCGAACATCACATGTGTAACATCCCTGGTAAATGAAAAATATAAGATTTTCATATTTATTAAAATTTGTGAAATAAATATTAATTTTAATTTAAAAGGGTTTCTATGTTTGATAGCGTACCCGATACGCAACTAATGGGTTTTTTTTGAAATCTTACGTTTCACACTAATAATATAATATTATTATTTTAAATAAAAGTTAAATCATAGTCATTGTATTGGCAAGAATGACCAAAAATAACTAAAATATGATTATACATGTTTGTAAAATGTATTTACTTTTATCCAATAAAATTTAGAGGCTTAAAATGTGACTGAATCTAATTTTAAGCATAATTTACATTTAAAGGTCGATTTACCACCTTTTAATGTAGAACCATATTTAAATCTAATTTTGGTAATTTATAATTTATTCTATTTGACCAAATAAAACCCTTTTTTTCAAATGTGGACATCAAAATTTACTTTGTGTAAATTTTTGGAATTTTTCCGATAAAGTTCATTTTTAATTAATAGTGAAAAATATTGTATTTTAATTCAAAACCACATTTTAATCTAACTTAATTATATAGATAGATTAGATTATTAATTAATTTCAAAGTGTAATTAGAATATATTTTTACCATTTACTCGAATTTTGTTCATTGGAATTAATTTCACTTTGAATTTGGACACAAACAAGTGTCAATATTTTGATAGTTATTGTTTCATAAAAACATGCTATATGTTTTAACAACGAGAATTAGTTTTATATTAATTAATGAAAATTATTTTTTTATAATTTGGTAAAATAGATATCATTTTTTAATTCGAAATATCAAATATATATTAGGCTGAATATTTGGTATTTTTCTAAAAAAATTCAATTTTGATGAATAGTGAAACTACATAGTAGTTGTTAAAAAAACAGACTTTTTCATTTACATTAAATTTTACGACTTTTGTGAATTGAATTTTTAAAATATGACAAACATGGTTGTTTTTAGTAAGTAAAATTTTGTTCAATTAGATGAAAATATTTTTTGGTGAATAGTAACATTTGACATTTATTTACAGTTTTTAAAGGTAAATAGGGCAATTCAAGGTAAAAAGAATATTATAATATTTTAAAATTACCTTAACACTTGTATTAATCTTATTGGAAGAGTAATGGCCGACCATGGCCATCCTTGGGTCGATTTTGGGACACCATGGATCCACTTATTATGATAATGACACTTTAGATTAATTAACTTAAAGTAAAGACAAAAATGACATAAACAAATATCTTTTAGTAAATTAATTTTCACATAGGGTTATATAAGTTATCCTTTTGACTATAAATATTAGTTGGAAATAGAAAAATATTTCTTACATCATGATATTTTTTTATAATTCTTATACATCAAATAAATTAAATTATTTATGACACAATATTCATACAGTGTTTACCACATTAATAAATCATTTAAATAAATTAGATTATAGACATTAAAAAAGTCATCCAAAACATGTCCAATTATTATTGGATGATTTTATATCGACCATGTGTAATCTCATCGTTGACTCTAATGATTTTTTGACCTTTAGAAACCAAATATCATTATATAATAAAATAATAATTTCACACTTTCCTAAAGAGCCCCTCCCCCCCCTATAAAAAGAAACCATTTTAACCAATTCCTCACACCTCTCAAGCCTTTTGGCTCGGCTAACCTCTGCCAAATTAAGATCCCTATATCCCTCTCCTCAACCTAGATTCCTTACCTGAGGCATAATTTACATCAAGAATTCTTTTTTGTTCAAACCAAAGAAAGTTACCCAAATTAAAGGTAACAGTTTCACTTAACTTCCTTTCATTTATTTTATGTATCCAACCATAAACACTTTTTATTCCTTTATTTTATAACAAAAACAGTATCCTTAATATACTATGAGGCTGTTATGAGAATTATTCTCACTACACTTACAGACACCTCCATCTAATTGGTGAAGAAGATATTGTTTATGTGGATGGAAAACTAACGCCTCACCAAAGGGTGATTGTTCGATTATCTCCTACAGCCTCTCATGGTGGCCATAATGATGGAAAAATATTTATATATGATATATTTTATGTTTGTGTTTTATTTATGCTTATGTATTTTCTTTTTAAACCATGCCATTATGGTTTCCATTATGGGTAAACGTGATAATTTCAATTGAGGAAGTGTGGACTACCACTCCCTCAAAGTGATATGACTCTTTAATTCCAATGGAGGGACGTAAAAATGATAGAGATAATGATTTAATGTATGATATTATACTGTAATTATAATACACCTTTGTATCATTATTCATTATATCCATTAATGAATGAAATAGAAATGAAAGTTGTGTTCATGCGTACGTACGACTTACCGTCTCCATGAATGGTGCATTTCATTTCATTTCTCCAAATGTTATATAATATTATAAATACATATATATACTGGATATATATGATATGTATGATATATAAATCATGAATATAATTCTGGATATAATGTACTTCTGACTATGTGAACAACTTGTAATTATAAGAAGTCCATTTTTGAGTCAAGTACAAAATATCGACAAAAGGAATGTTATTAACTTAAATGATTATGTAATGTTTATAACATGGTAATAAGTGATATAAAAGGAATAATAAACTTGATAAAGGTTCTTTATAAAGTAAAAAATTAACATTAGTTTATTATTCAGGATATTAAAGAATGAACGAGTCAAGTCAGACATGAGGTAAGGGACTTCGTCTCAATCTTCTTTAATTGAGGAAAATTTTGTTTTAATACATGACTTTATTTTATATGCAGTATAAACATCCATGAAGTTTCAAAGAGAATATTTTTCTTTGAAGCCTTTTACTAAATGAAAAAAATAATGTTTCTTCTAATTTTAGTAGTGACAATGACATTTCTGCCGCCACGAGTATTATTTGTTATTTGGATACCATAACAGGCTATAATGTTTTTTTCAAGTGAAAAAAATAACATATACTCTTTTATGTATTTTGGTATTGAAAATGGTTTTGATAATGGATTTCTTATGTCAATATATTTATGTGATATATTTTAATTGAAATGTGCAAATGTTTTCTTTCCTTTATAATTCTTTTATGTGTTATGATTTTATAATGTTACTTGGACGTTTGACGGGTGGTTATGTGATAAACAAATGATGGGTGGTGCCGTGATAAACCAGGATGGGTGGTTATGTTATAACCTACAATGCATTGGGTTTGGAATTCAGTTGTATGGCTATTCCATTTAGTGATATGTGTGGAAATCGACCGTATGGTTATTACGTTTAAGTATGTTTATGTCCCAAGTTACCATTATATGTTATGTGTTCTTTATATGGGTTTTTTGGTAATCCTTTGGTTTAAAAGGGTAAGTAGTGATCTTTTATTCATTGAATAGTATTTACTACTTCATAAAGGTGAAAAGTATTACTTATGTTAAAGTATTCATGGTTTACTTATTGATTTGAAAAACAAACAAATTTTTTCATGTGTATCTCTTACTGAGATTTTTATGCTTCTCCAATGTTTGTGAAATGTTTTTCACTGGAAATAATATGGAATAGGGTTAAGGATGGGATCAAGGAAAAGCCATGCTATCTTAAACTTGGAAGTGGACATGAATCTTCTTTTCAAGAGTTATTGTTTTGTGAAAAAAATGGAAACTTAGTAGAAGTGTCTACATTGTATTTTTTTTGAAATGAAATGCAATAGTTATGGGCTAATTCTATAAAACTCTAAACCTGAAAAGATCCATAATGTAAATTATTCATTTAATTCATGATTATGTAATGTTTTATGGTTGGGTCCTTACAACATGAATAAAGGTGAGGGGTCCAATATTTTTATATTACTTTTAGGAAACATGTTTAAATTTATAAAACTAATTCATATGAACAATTTTGTAAAATAAATCCATGATAAATGAGTTTTAAGATTCAATTGATTTATCCTCTTTTGGTAACACGATATAATTAGATTATGAGACTATTTCTGCTCATATTACTAAAAAAATTTCCATTACTTATACTGAAAAATAAAAAATCAATTTATAACATGATTTATAATATAATCAATTGTTATACTTCTTTTCTATAATCATTTACAAAATCCCCAAATAATTAGTATCAGTTATGATAACAAACAATATGAATAAAAAATTATGTATAGAAGTCATAATTTAATATCCAAAACAGAAAAATAATCATAAATGTTCAACAAGAACCCATCGAAAAATAAAAAAAACTCTATGAATTTTTAATATGTTGTTAACATAATTTATAACCCATGAAAATAGGAAAATATTTATCACATTTTCAAAACATCATTCTGAAAAATTATTAATCTTCAATAATCATTATAATGTCTCCATAATTTATCCAAAACTTAAAAATATATAAAATCTATTCATCGATAAATATATAAATCAACTAAAAAATAACCCCAAATAAAGTGGTGTAATTTCTTATATTAAGAATAACAATTTTCTATTGCATAAAATTGTTAGAAAAATTAAATTTCATCCCTAATAAATTCCATAATTTATCATATAGTAAACCCTATTTTTATATTTTTCTGAATAATGTATTCTAATAATTATCTCCTAAAATATCATTTATACCTTTATAATCATGTAACATAATACATAAAAAGGGTATATATTACAGTGAACATGATATAATGCATACACTTATTAACCATTTATGATGTTTAAAACACTTTAATAATTATTCTTCTATAAAATCCAAAATATAATGACATAAAAACCCAATAATGATACAAACTATAACATTTTGGGATAGGCACTCTGTGATTTGATCCATAAAACATATACAATACTTAATGTCTTTCCCATTGATTGAAAAGACCAAAACACATACTTTTATAGTTATTACACCATTAATAAATATTTATTTACATACTTATGAAAAGAAATTAAACTTTTTCATTTGATATTTAGGAAATACCATTACTCCAATTATCATATATCTTTATCAACAAATGGGAATTTTTCATCTATACCCTTATTTTGTTAATAAAAATTAATTCTTCAACATCTAATAAAATTCTCAACATTTGGTAAAACTCTAGAGATATCACTAATATAACTATTATTCATAATATGGAGAAAGGATAAAAATATTAGTTGTTAGGTTAAATACTATTTAAATTTTATATTATAGTATAAAATAACATGGTAAATTCAATGAAATACAAATATGTTAAGAATAAATAGTAATGGAATATTCCAAAATAACATGCATGTGAAAATATAATTTGATAACAAAAAATTTATTAATCACACAGAAATAAATAATTTATTTAATATTGATGAAATGAATAATTTTAAATGTCTCACTCTTACCATTAATTCTCAATTTTGAGTCATTTTAATTAAATAGGTAAGATATAAAAATAATTATCCGTGTAGTTAGAATCATTAAAAACATTTATGCATCAACATGATATATAATTCTAGTATATACATGTCATCAATAAATTTATGGGCCAACCCATTCTAGTATTTAGCCAATTATATCTTCTACCTTCCCCAATGGTGGAAAACTTTGAAAATCTCGTATAGGAAATATCTTATTTCAAAAAAAATATGGTAAAAAAATAATAAAAAAATCCTTATACATTAACTAAGATACATCTCCTCCACCTAAGATATAATTTTTATAGAAATAGATAATATGTTTATACATATATAAATGACAATTCCAAAATACTAAGAGAACATATAACCCCATATATGATAGATAATGAACCAATATTTTCCATTATCAAATAAATATTATTTTTTAATTGTGAAAACCATTACTTATAAATATTTACAATAAAAACCATCATCTCTTAAGAAATGAAATATAAATGACAAAAATATCAATAATTGTCAACATAATTGGATAAAAATCACTAGATATCTTCTCATATTCTTTGAAATGTGGTGTTAATAGACAAAATAATGGATAAAGTAAGAAAAATTATTTCCATTTTATAAAAAAATAAGATACGAAATAATGGGATATTCGACAATCAAACAGAACACTAACATCTGTATTGGAAACCAGTATCATACATGTCTACATTGTATAATAATAAATGGGATCCTGTAATACCAACTCAACATTAAATATGTAAATATATCCAGAACCGTGACCCAACCCTTGGGTTTGTATGTTCCCAATCGTAATGTTTTATCACAAATCATTTCCAAGAGAACCCCTCATACTAGATATTCTATATATCATAGATGGACTATGTATCAAAATCATCTATAGTGTTTAAGACAATTCCAATAAATTCTTATATAAAATATAAATATTTCCATCCACTATAATAAGAGGTCTGTAAACGAGCATATAATATTATATAGAACCTTAATACAAGATTGAATCTCTTTAGGATCAATGGAAATAATAGTCCAACAATTGTCTCATTGACAACATGAATAGAACTCTATAGACAAAAAAGAATTAAAGAAGGATAACAAAAGAACTTTCATTAGCCAAATAAATGCTTTGAAATCCTATGATTATCATCACCATTATTATTATTTGCACCACTGTTTTAACACACCATATATTATATCAATTTCATTTGAAATAAAAACATTGAATTTTATATCTTTTATTATATGTAATACTGAGTAGAAAAAAATATTGGAATCCTTTAAAATACCAGATTAAATTGGAATCTATGAATCAAAATTACCATATATGAAATATATAAATATATAAATATATGAATTTCTTATTAATTAAAAATTTAATCAGTAATTTATAACACAAAATCTGAAATCTTCTAGTAAAGAATCATTATGCCTCATAAATGAGTTTTCATAAAAAAAGTATTTTATTATTTTTTATGTGGAAATAATAACGGACTTCTAAAATTATATATAAAAAATTTTCAACTAAATGATAATAATTATTTAGAATCATATTTTATATATTATTTTCGGGTGAATTTTTGTGATTATCCACAATGGATTTATTATTTTGTGAAAGGTAATATAATGATTTTTATAACACATTAATTTTTATTCATTAAAATTAACCCATGTTTTTAATTTTATATTAATTTAACATAATAATCATTTAAATATTTATTAAAATTCATTACATATGAATAAAAATTATTGTATATTTTGGAAGAGAATCATTTTTTGAAATAAAAACATGTTTTTCTAAAGAATAATTTCATGCATGAAAAATATTTTATTATAACAAATTAATTAATATATTTTTATTAATGGTATTAATGATTTTTTTAATAGTATAAATATTAAATTTAATATCCCCAATTTTAATGTTTTTATAATGAATAGAATGGATGCAATTTCTATTTTATGATTGTAATGAATTATTCTAAAATGGGTTTTCTTTACGATTTTCAATCATATTTAAAATTTAATTATCCCCAATTTTGAAATAAAATATTTTAATATGATTGAATATTTGTATTAATTCGTATTAATATAATTTAAATTTTAAAAATATTTTGTTGAAAAAAGTTAAATTAAAAACATTATATTTTTTAACATAGTTAATGTTATAGTTAGTTTACCAAGTATTATGTCATACAATATGTAGTACGGGTGGGAATGAAACCTAAATATTTATAAATAATAAATATTTAATTTATTCAATATTTATATTATTAAAAATTATAATTAATTTACATTTTAATCCATATTAACCATAAATCTAGATTATATCATTGACATCAACTATGAAATTCCATGATTTTCCCTCCCATAATTTATAAATGTGAAAATATTCTCTGCCCTTATCAATAGAATCTGAGCCTTATGGATAGGGAAATACCGTATAGATTTATTTACAAGATTCCTTCCCCAGTTAATAGTTATTTTGTTTTTATCTAATTTTGAATCAAAAAATGATCAAGTTATAAGATAAAGGAGTTCAACAAAAAAGTGATATAAATCACAAATGATATCATTAAATTTTATTTTTCATATACTTTCTCTATACCAATTATATATATAACATAAAATTATTTCTATAAAAAAATAAATATAATTATATTTTATAATTATTTTTTCACAACCATTTCCCACATCTTCTATATCATATGGGATTTGAAGTTATATCTTGTGCGTACCAATGGACTACTACGTCCACATAGTGATATTATTCATATTTAATATCCATATATCATGGTTGGTTATTATGTTATTTTAAATATATATTATATTTTTATGATATATTAAAAAATATATAATATATAATTACATTTTACCTTGGTTTTCTTCCATCTACCAAAAATTGGAAACGTCACAATTGCATCCATATGGATTTCCATATGCATGAAATGATTTTATTTATTTTTGTACACCACATTATAAATTTGTATATAAATATTTTTATAATGAAATTTATTACATTACTAATTTTATTATAATTATATTTATAAATTTAAAATTGTAAAATTTCACGAACAATAGCTCCCAAAAAAACATAGATGAAAAAACGAAGCAGTTAACACCAGAAAAGATAATGATAATTAATGTTGATTAATGAATGTGATATAGTATGGAATAAGTAATACATGAATGTTAATCTATGTATTAATATTACTTTTTAATATAATCGTAAATAATTTATAGTTATTATACATAAGAATAGAGTTATTGAGATTTAATTTAGACATGAGTTATGGGTTTTTCATCTCAAATTATCTTCTTTAGAAAAATGTTATGTTATTTACATATATAATTTATCCTCAGATATCTCTTAAACATTTGATATGTTTTACCATAAATATTTTTATATTCATGGTATTAAACCTTATATTTCATTTTATTTATTTCATGTGACTTATGAAACGAACGTTATATAATTGGTAATGGATTTTGGTTATAATCATTTGTTTTATTAGATTGTTTTTTTAAATTTATAATGAATAAATTATATACTTTTTCTCTTCAATATTTTATTTATTTTTTTATTCCTATGTATTTTATTAAAATTAAAATATCTATTTCATTTTATGTTCCTCAAGATTCTAAAATCACCAAAATAACGTCTTAAAAATATAATGTTTTTCTTATCTGTTCTGTTCTTTATTTCAAGACAATATCTTCAGTTAATCATTTTCAATAATGGTTTTCTATTTAAAAAATATTTATTTAATTTATTTTTACCAATTTTTTACTTCATATAAATTTTTTAGCGGAATATATTCTTCATTTTCTTAATGAGTTGCTTTTTACTTTTTATCAAAAATTTAAAATGGTTTTTGTCACACACTCCACATGAACCCATTTCCCCACTATCCAAAATTAATTATTATTCTATGATTCTATAAAATTATTCTATGGTTATTTGATATTTTAAATGTGCCCAAAATATTTTAAAATATTTACGATTTTAAAAAATTCATTTTCAAATGAGAATTTCATATTCCTAATGAAAATTTCAATCCATATTAAAAGAATTATTATCAATAATTATATCATTTGGTATTTATTAAAATATTATAGGGATATGATTAAATGATACCATCAATATTCTATATTTTTATGGTATTTGATTATGAAGATGAATTATTTTTAAAATCATCCCAATTTTATACTCCTTAGGAATACTTTTGATGATATATGTTTTCATGATCATTAGGAATACATATAAATTGATTATGATAATGTGATGGGTGGGTGTGTAGTATCCCTCAAATTAATTTGAAAATGAATAATATTTTATGATCTCATATAGTAAAATAGAGGTTATCCCAATCCCAAAGTAGGGTCCATGAGAGGAGATATCATACCCAAGAGAGGGTAAAAATGTTGTTATACAAATCCTGATGTAGTTACAAATGTTCAATCCAATCCTAACATGTGAGGAATATCATGGTGGGTAGTCTCAAAAAAATATTTCTAGGATTATGATTATGCAAATTTTTATGAACCTCCCATATAAAATATTGTTATATCCAGATTAGTCTTTCCTAGATCATGTTATTTTATTACATTCTGGTTCATATATTAGGACCTGTAATGATTTTATATAAAATGAAATTACATAATTTAGTTGGTATGAATTTTAAATATAATGATCATATTCTTATGCCTTCATTATCATTATATTATTAGATATGATCATTAATTGTTATCTTCCTTGTTTACACATACTTATCAACTAATCTCACTAATTCATTTGATTTATTTTCCATGAGATATTAAAAATGTGTTTATATAATTTTTATCTTATGATGGTATAATTTCTATTGATTTATGTGGTTGATATTATAAATACTTTATGATCCCATTATTTATTTTTTCATAATTCTGAATAAACTAATACTTTATTGTTTTGTTTTAGATCATAAATATATGTATTGAATATTAATATTAATTATTGAAATACATATGTTTGTATTGTCTGGGTACTCAAAAGTTGGTATCCAATAAATATTATTTAACATAGGAAATGTGGATGAGAAACCATTATCTATAACCCTAAATATAAGTTAATAAATTGGAGAACACCCTAATGTACTATAATGATAGGTGTGTAGTTTTCTAGAAAATACATATTTATATGGATAGTATATTGTGGATTTGGATATTTTTCTGAGACAACATGAGGTAAAAAATTTGAGGGGATTGTATTTATTATTAAATATATTATCATTAGTGAATGATTTCTTGGATTATGATTATCCACCTAGTGAGACAAGACATTGGTATAGTATTGGGTAAATTCTCTATTTCATTATGAACCTTTATGATGGATATGAGTAGTTAATTATTATTAATGTCCTATATTAAAACTATTATGTAACCAGATGAAGATATAGTGTCATGATTTTTACAACCAATGAAGGATTTCTAATTATTGATAACCCTAATTAATAATACCTAATAGTCATGTTAACCATTTTTTCAGAAGGGTAATGAAGATAGAATAATAAACATGAGGTTGTGATATGAATTCAAAAATATATAAGAAAATAATTTAACCATTGTTATATGGATTCCATTAGATCATTAAAATTATTTAGGAAGGTTAATTAATATAATTAATGAGTGTATATTGAATTATAATTTAATAATCATTATTTTATAAAGATCACATCTCAAATATATGATTCTTACCCTATTGATCATTAAGATAATGTTATTTTATAAAATGTCATTATTATCCATTTAAAAAAAATTTATTGATTTTTTGGGATTGGATTGCCATTATTTATTTAAAGACTATATTAATGGATGGGAAATGGAATTCACATGGGATACTCCGAATCATGAAAATCATGATAATGGAATCATTCAGCCATGTGAATCACATATGGGTGCACTTATTCTTTATATTATGATTAAATATGGATTGTTATTACATTTATTTTATTATTAAGAGTTTAACAAGATAACAATCAATGATATGTTTTTCTTTCCATATGTCATGAACTGTCCTCGGGGCCCATATCGTGACTACCCCAAACCCACCTTCAATAGGCCAGGGGCTGGTGACTAGCACCAAAGGCGTAATCCTGATAGTAAGGGAAGGAATTTCCATTAAAAAGTAAACAAAAACAACAGAGTACACAAATGGAAGTAAATACTACGTAATGTTGTATACAAAAGAATGTTCTGAAAGGAAAGGGACTGAAAATACAGTCCCAACATTAAAGTACATGGAATGGAAAAACAGGTACAACTAATAAAAGCATAGAGCTAGATGATGCCTAACAGCTCCTGGATCATCCACCACAGATCCTACCTGAAGGGTAGGTACAAATAGCCTCCTAAGTGCTATACGTACGTCCGTATCCTCGGGGTACATACTCGTCATGATGTCCACCTCCGGGTACCATCCAATCCACGTATACTTCGCCTCATTCAGCGTTGTCTGTTGTCTGCATCCAACACAACGAGGTGCGGGCATACCCAGTGCAGGGGTGAGTATAGCGATACCCAGTAGGGACCCCAAGACTCTCAAGATATCATAAAATCCAAAAAGGATAAACCAAAGTAGAAATATACAAACATGATGTATCAACCCACCCTACATAGGTATATTCCCATACATATACCTATGTTATCAATCACAGTCTGACTCCAACTCTAGAGCCCAAGTACAAACCAAATCCGCAATGGAAGTAAAGTAAATCACCACGATGATAATGGTTGAAAGGCATGACTCATCTCACACAGGTATGCCACAATAGTAGAGATATATAAGTGATCAGATATAGCCACTAGATCATCTGAGCTGTCGGACCCACACAGGTTACATGCCAGCTAAGCTGTCAGACCCACACATGATACAGGCCTGGTATCTCGTCTAAGCTTTCGGACCCACACAGGATACAAGCCAGCTATTCTAGAGTAATAGATATAATTAGATGTAGTTACTAATTCATCTATGCTTTCAGACTGACACAGGATACATGACCACTACTCTGTCAGAACTATCGAACCCACCTAGGATTCTGGTATAGTTTTCGTCATTATCAAACCCACGGAGGATTCTATTATGATATTAATCGTCACAGTCACAACTAGCTCTCGGGTTCCCGCACACAACATGCTCGATTCAGGGATGGTCCTCTCCTCAGGAAGGGGGGTTTGATACATCAACAATCACTAAGTCCTAAGTTGATGTATCCTGAAGTTACATCTAATCAAACGAAACCCAACACGACAGATGGAACGTCAATTGCATGCCCGGTCTGACATTTATAGGCATTTCTGTTCAAGTGGTCCGGTTGGATTTATGCTCGATCCAAACTAGGAAATTTTACAATTTCGTCCAAAAGTCAAATAGAGTATTGCAAAAGGCCCGCCTCTTCATGGGGATCCTAGTCCCGCTGATGGCGCGTCGATCAGACGCGCGATCTATAAGTTATTTATGTTTGAGTGAAAACGGGCCTGACCCGTCAAGCCTAGTGGGCCGCCGGGTCGGCCCGACCCTGTTCAGTGGGTCCGACCTGGCTGGGGTCGGCCCAACTCGGTGGAGTGCAGCCCACACTCAGACCCAATTCGTTGGGTCCGACCCGGTTAGGGGTTGGCTCGGCCCAGTGGGGCACGAACCACCCACGGACCCGGCCCTGGTTGCGGGTCGGTTCGGCCCGCCCTGCAGAACCGAGCGGCGCCACCCCTCCTTGCTGCCCGACAAGCTGATGCTCGCCGGTTTTGTCCAACACGAGCGGCCCGCAGTTGCGGGCTGCAATTCCTCTACACGCGACACCAAGCAGAGCTGCATGTTTTCCACAGCCCGGCCGGCCGGTTCGCCTGCCGAGTGGCTCGCACAGCAGGCTATGATCTTCTCCACAGCAGGGCGCCAAGTGGCACCGCGGTCTTCTTCCCGGCCGGCAGTAGCCGGCCGGTTCGTCCAGGAAGCAGACCACAGTTGCGGCCCGCGGTTCCCTCTGCCGCACTACACCTGCAGGTGCTGCAGTTTCTAGTGGACCGACTAGTTTGGCCGGCCAGTCTCTTCACGCGGCCGACACGCGGACGCCACTACCTCAGGTTGTTGCTGCCGACTTCGGCCTTCATCGCCTATTCCAACACCGCCTCTTTCACCAATACAAACAAACAGAAAAGAATCAATGTAGGGTCACCGGGCCATGTTTGTTCGGCCCGTGCCCTCTGCGATAGGTGATAAAAAAAGTCCAAAGATGCACCGAAGCATATATCAAGAACAAGGGTATAATTTTATTCATTTAAAATTATACAGAAAACCTTACCTCGAATCAAGGTACGTTGTCATTGTCGTGGAAAACAGCTTTGTGGAAGACGGTGTCATGGAAGACGGTGTTGTTCCATCAACATCGGGGGGAGAGTCGTTGTCGTTTGCGATGTTCTTCGTGGGTAGTGTCTTCTCCCATGACGTGGAGGAATAAGAATGAAGAAGACGTTTGAGGTCCTTGTGTTCTTCGTCGAGAGAGTACCTCGTTCTTCATGGAAAGAATGTTCTCTCTATTCTCCAAAGCTCCACCAAAAGAAAAAGTTCCAACCCAAAAATAACAGCTTTGCTATTATTATTTTTCGGGACATGAGTATAAAAATAATTCAAATTTGGTGAGCCAATTAATTAATTTCTAAATAATTAAGTGAGTGTTGGCATCTTTAATGGAAGGAGGTGAAATTTTTAAGAGTAAAAGGGGGTACATAGGAGTTTAAAGGGGAGGTGAAGAGTCTGATTTCATGTGGATCCCACCACACATTATCCTCTCAGGAGAGGTTATGTGGGGGTTGTCCCCACCACCGACCTCCCTTTGGAGATAATATCTACCAATTAAAATAATATGTGAACTCACACATTTATATTTAAATTTTAAATTTAAGTAGTAACCCCAAATTATAACATCAATCTTGTACAAAACCCAATAGTGGTAAAGGCCCCCTTAAAAAAATACCGTCGATGCGAGTTCCTCAGTGTCCTCAGATTTAAATTATATGCACCGGTTCAAAAGATAGAAAAAACCCGCATGTACGTTTACAGAATGCACCAGAACAAAACCTCAAAAAAATATTCTGGGAAAACTATGCCTTGGAATAAGGTATTGTCAGAATCTACGGTCTTGTAAAATTCTAAACAATTTAATAAAAAAATTACCTTGAAATTTGCGTGCCTTTACATTACCTCCACCTCTTGGATTTACATCACAGTAAATCTAAAACACACACAAGGTAAACAAATGAGGATACTGATCATTCATCTGACCTGCTAGCTCCCATGTGTTCTGTTGGAGGTTCCCATGCCGCCAGTGAATGCGCACTAGAGGAATCAACTATCCACATAGGACCCACTCCAGTTGATGCTCGATCTCTACTAGGACCTCCATGAATGTCGCCCCCTCATCGATGTCCAGATCCCCGTAGTCAATGATGTGGGACATGTCATGAACTTATATCCTTAGCTGAGATATGTGGAAGACGTCGTGAACCCTGTGTAACTGAGGTGGAAGGTCCAGGAAGTAAGCCACCTCACCAACCCTACTGAGGACTTGAAAATGTCTGACGAATCGCAGAGACAACTTTCCACCTCTTCCAAATCTCTGTAGACCTCATCGAGGTGAGACCCATAGAAAGACATGGACTCCATCCTCGAACTACAATGGTCTTTGTATTCTATTAGTATAGGAATTATGCCTACTCTGTGCAGTCTTCATCTGCAGTTGGATGATCTACACCTTCTCTGTCGTAGCCTGCACCATTTATGGTCCTATAAGTGTTGACTCCCCTGGGTCAGTCCAGTATAGAGGTGATCTGCAAGGTCGGTCGTACAATGCCTCGTAAGGTGTTCTCCCGATGGTGGAGTGGTATCTGTTGTTGTACGAAAACTCCACCAAGGGTAAGTGATCTTCCCGACTACAACCAAAGTCATGGACACATGCACAGAGCATATCATCGATAGTCTGAATGGTCCTCTCAGTATGACCGTCCTTATGAGGATGGAAGGCAGTTCTCAAGAAAATATGCGTTCCAAAAACCTCCTGTAACCCCTTCCATAGCCAAGAAGTGAAACGATTATATAGATTGAAGATGATAGTCGATGGAACACCATGAATCGGTACGATCTCCTGAATGTAGAGGCATCCCACGCTCTCTACTGAGCCATGCTCTCTGATCGGTATGAAGTGGGCCGACTTGGTGAGTCGGTCTACGCTCACCCAGATAGAGTCGTGTCCTATAGATATATGTGGAAGTCCCATCACAAAATACTTGGATATTTTGTCCCACTTACACTATGGAACTTGTAAGGGCTCAACCAAGCCTGTTGGAACCTGGTGCTCTGCCTTCACTTGCTGTCAAGTGTGGCATCGAGAGACAAAATCTCCTACTGCTTTCTTCATACCTGGCCACCAGTGCTGTCATCTGAGGTCATGATACATCTTCTCCACTCTTGGATGTACTGCCAGTGGGGAAGTGTGGAACTCCCTCAACACCTCCTCCTATAGTGAAACTAGTACCATGGTACATCCTCTGAAGAGGATGATATTCTCCACACCTTTAAAGAATCCAGAAGGTGCTTGCCCTGAGGATATCTGAGCACATCGCGTCTCACAGGTAATGTCCCCACGCTGTGCCTCCCTGACTTGCTGAATGAGGGGAGGAGTGACTGTGAGAGACTGTAGAAAGGCAGCTCCATCTCTAACCATAATGGATATCTACAATGCGGCTAGCTGCTTCATCGCCTCTCATAGCAGCTGAATGCCCGATCTCATGTTGAGAGCATCTGCTACAACATTCCCCTTACCAGAATTATATACAATCTCGAAGTCATATCCCTGGAGGAACTCGTGCCATCATCGATGTATTAGGTTCAGGTCCTTCTGCGAGAAGATATACCTGATACTCTGGTGGTCCGAGTAGACTATAAAATGCTCGTCCATCAGATAGTGTTGCCACATCTTCAAGGCTAAGACCACTACTGCTAACTCCAGGTAATGGATAGCGTAGTTTTTCTCATTCTATCTCAAAATCCGTGAACCATAATCAATCAATGCTCGTTCTTGCATCAGGACACACCCGAGCCTGGTCCCTGATGCTTCTCAGTAAACTACACACCCTATTCCCTCCTTCGGTAGCCTCAAGATGGGCACACTAGTCAACCTCTGCCTCAACTCTTGAAAGACCTACTGGAACCTATCTAACCACACGAAGGGTTTCCCCTTCGTTTTCAATGCTGAAAGCGGTGCTGCAACTCTGGAGAATTCTGACACAAATCTTCGATAGTACCCAGTATGTACTAGAAAACTCCACACCTATGTCAAATTCATGGGTGTCTCCAAATAAAGTACATCCTAGATCTTCGCTGGGTGCACTACAACTCCACCCTCTGAGATGACACATCCCAAGAAGTGAACCTCTAGAATCGAGAACTGGCACTTCAAGAGCTAACCATAATGATGGTGCTCTAGGAGTGTGTCTAGTACTATCTGTAAATGGTAGTTGTGCTCCTCCTCAGTAGTCGAGTAAATGTGTATGTCTTCTATGAAGTCTATGACAAATTGATCAAGGTAAGGTTGGAAGATCCAGTTCATGAGACTCATGAACACTGCTGGAGCATTGGTTAAGCCGAAGGGCATAACCAAGACCTCATAGTGGTCATACCAACACCTGAAGGTCATTTTCTTGAAATCCTCATCTCGAAATATGAGCTAGTGATAGCTTGACCCGAGGTCTATCTTTGAGAACCATCGTTCTCCCTTAAGCTGATCAAAGAGGTCATCAATCCTTGGGAGTGGGTAATTGTTCTTCATGGTCACCTGATTCAGGCGACGGTAGTTGAGACACAGTTGCATGCTTCCATCCGCCTTCTTGGAGAAAAAAATCTATGATGCCCTGGGTGAAACACTGGGTCTGATAAATCCCTTCCCCTGCATGTCCTCTAGTTGTACCCGCAGCTCATGAAGCTCAGTGAGAGCTATCCGATATAATGGAGTAGATATTTATGATTTCCCTGGGAACAGGATAATGCAGAAGTCTACCTCTCAGTGAGGAGGTAGTCCTGTAATGTCATCAGGGAAAACATTCGCATACTGATCCACCACAACAGGAAAACATAGACTCCGCACATCAGCCAATATGAGGATGAGACTAGCCAACTGATGTGTGATCAGTTTCCCCCTATTCTGCGTAATTCCATCCTGCAATGTTGAGGCTCCCTTATCTCCAGTGAAGGTGAAACTGGTCCCATCCGTGTGGATACACCACACTTTGCACCTAATACAATCATTCTGAGCATTTACTATTGATAATCAGTCCATACCCAAGATGATGTCGTAAGGCCTCAATGCAGCTACAAGAAGATCCCAGCCAAAGCTATCACTTACTAGAGTTAGCTCACACTTCCGGCACCAATGAATAATCGTCGAGTCTGTTCCTATAGGGGTCTCTAGTCGTAAGGATCGAGACAACGTCTCTGTATGAATCACTGAGCTCTGAAAAAGGGCATCAGCAATAAAAGAATGACTCACACATGTGTCTATAAGTACTGCAGCAATGATGGAGTAGACACTGATAGTACCTAGAGTCATCTCATGTGCTCCATGGATGTAGGCCTCGACTTCCTGGAGCTGATCCCATCTCTATCCGCCAGATCCTTGTGGTCGGGTTGGACCTCCTGGTGGTGGTGGTGGTGGTGTCTCGAAACGTCGTCCACCATCCGCTACTCCGCCAGCTCCTCTATCATGTCTGCCTTCCCCCGACGGACCACCACGGTCGAACCCCTACCTATTCCTAGAAGGTACCTCTAATGTATGCTGCTCATCTTCATGGCGGTTTGGGAAATCACGAGCCATGTGGCCCTGTCCGCCGCATGTATAGCACTGCCTGCTCCTCGTATAGGTGTCTTTTTCTCGTGTGCCCCACACAACCAAACCTGTATCATGAGGTCTCCCCCCTGATGGACTGGTCCTCTTGGACCTCAGTTGAACTATCTACTGCTGGCTGTAGAAGACTCCACTCCTTGTCGCCCTGCGGTGTGTCTCACCACTAGTGACAGCTTAGCGAGAACACTCTCAACTAGAAGTGCTCTCTCCAGCACCCATACCTGCGTCAGGATGCTGAGGAGAATTGTCGAAGCCGTGATCTCATTCCTATGTCCCTGCTCAAAGGTCTTGGCCCTGATGAACATGTCCCATACCATATCTGTGGAGTAGCATGAGAGGTTGGTGAAACTCGCAGAGTACTGAGCTACTATCATACTTCCCTGTTGCAGATGAAGTAACTCCTGAATCCGCACCGCACGAAGGGTGGATGGAAGAAAATATGAGTGGAAGAGACTCTCGATGTCTGTCCAGAGTAATGATGCCTTGACATGAACTTAGAGAATTAGTCTCCACCATCTACCTTCTTCTTCATGCATGAGACTTACCGCAAGGATCAACATTAGATCGACTGGTGTCCCTAAAAATCTAAAAACTCTGACGATAGCCTCCATCCAATCCTCAGCTGCCTGTGGGTCCATCTCTCCCAAGAACCTGAATGGCCTTTGGCACTAGAACTCGTGTAATGCACTCAGGCGGCGTGCACTCTCTGCTGCTGGAGATGGTGGTATCGGCGGCCCAGCAGGTAGTGGCACTGCTGGTGCCTTCGCTGTGATGGTGCCCTACACTGAGGCCTCGTCATTCAGTGGGCTACCATCTCGTAAGAAACTTGGAACCCTAGATGGCTGCCTTCATGGGGCCATCCTGGAAAGAAACAGGTCCACCATGGTTAATATATTATACCTGGTGAGCTAACACAAAGTAATCATAAAGAAGACTTTTTCTAAGGAAACACACATGAAATCGGTGTTTTCGTGCACTGAGTCGGGAATCAGAGGCCAGGGTCCTGGTGTATAGATACGTCGGCCACCACACCAACATTGTATTCCCTTGACTGAAAACCACACTCAATACTCTTAACACTATTTCATCATACAAAAGAATGATCAGAGTCCTAAGTTCTGCGGTAGAACCAACCTCTCTCTCATACCAATTTGTCACGACCCATCCTCGGGGATCGTGTCGTGACTACCCCAAGCCCTCTTCCATAGGGCAGGGGATGGAGACTAGCACCAAAGGCGTAATCTTGATAGTAAGGGAAGTAATTGCCTTCATAAAGTAATCAAAAACAACAAAGTACACAACTTAATGTAAACACTATGTAAAGATGTATACAAATGAAAGTGATGAATGGAAAGGGGCCAGAAATACAAGCTCAAAAGTAAAGTACAAGGAAAGGAAAAACATGTACAACTAAAAAAATTGATGGAAGATACCTAAAAGCTCCTAGATCCCCCACCACAGATCTAAGCTGAAGGGTAGGTACAGATAGCCTTCTCATTGCTCCACGTCCGCCCGTCTCCTCCGGGTACCGACTCGTCATGAGGTCCACCTCCGGGTACCATCTAGTCCTCGTACACTTCACCTCGGTCATCGCTTTCCATCTTACGCATCCAACATAATGAGGTGTGGGCATAGCCCGTGGAGGGGTTAGTATAACGATACTCAGTAGGGACCCTAAGACACCCATGTTCTCAAAAATCCCATAAAGGATAAACCACAGTAGAAAGATACTAACACGACATACCAACCAACCCTACTTAGGTATATGACCATACATATACCTAAGTTATCAATCACAGTCCGACTACAACTCTAGAGCCCAAGCACAAGCCAAATCCACAAAGTAAGTAAAGTTAATCACCACGATGATAATGATTGAAAGGCATGACTCAGCTCACATAGGTATGACACAATAGAAGAGATATATAGATGATCAGTTGTAGCCACTGGATCATCTAAACTGTCGGACCCATACAGGATACAGACCAGCTAAGCTGTCGAACCCACATAGGATACATGCCAACTATCTCATCTAAGCTGTCGGACCCACATAGGATACAGGCCGGCTATCTCGTCTAAGATGTCAGACCCACACATGATACATGCCAGTTATTCTGGAGTAATAAAGATGATCAAATGTAGTTACTGATAAATCTAAGCTGTCGGACCCACACAGGATACAGGACCAGCTACTCTGTCAGAACTATCGATCGCACATAGGACTCTGGTGCAGTTGTTGTCGTCGTCGAACCCACAGATGATTTCAGTATTATAGTCATTGTCACAGTCGCAGCCAGCTCTAGGGTTCCCACACACATCACGATCGATTCCAGGAGGGTATGCTCTTCGAGAAAAGGGGGTTCGATACATAAACTATCACGAATTCCTGAGTCGATGTATCCCGAATTTCCGTCTCATCAAAAGAACCCCAATGCGACAGACGGTGCGTCAATCGGACACCCGGTCTGAGAGTTATAGGCTTTTCCGTTCCAGGGGCCCGGTTGGATTTATGCTCGATCCAACCCATTCCATTTTTCAATGTTATCCAAAACTCACTTTGAGTATTGCAAAAGTACTGCCTCGTCGCAAGGATCCCAATGCCGTTGACGGTGCGTCGATCAGATGCACTGTCTAAGAAGTTATTTACGTTTGAGTGAAAAAGAGCCCGACCTATCAACCCCAGTGGGCTGGCGGGTCTGCCCGACCCAGTTGGGAGTCGGCCCATACCGGTGGAGCGCGGCCCACCCGCAGACCCGGCCAAGAGGTTTCGACCTGGTTATGGGTCGGCCCGTCCTGGTGGGGCGAGGCCCACCTACGGACCCGGCCCGAGATGCTGGCCAGTTCGGCTCGCCCGATGGTGCCAAGAAGCGCCGGCCCTCCTTACTGCTCGGCCGACCGAAGCCATCCTATTTTTTCGGCATCAGTGGCCAACTGTTCCTCCGCACGCGGTTCCAAGTGGCACCACTGTTTTTCCTCTGCCCAGACAGCAGGCTGCCAACCGGTTCGCCCGCTGAGCAGCCCGCACAGTAGGCCTCAATATTCTCTATAGCGTGGCGCCATGGTCTTCTGCCCAGCCGGCCATAGGCGGCCGGTTTTTCCAGCATGCAACCCGCGATTGTGGTCCGTGGTTCCCTCCGTCGCGCGACACCTGTGTGTGCCGCAGTTCCCAGTGGACCACCCAGTTTAGTTGGCTAGTCACTTCACATGGTCGGCACGCGGATTCCCCTACCTCTGGTTGCCACCGCCTACTTCGGCCATCGTCGCCTCTTCCAACACCGCCTCCGTCGCCAATGCATACAAAAAAACAAGAATCAACAGAGGGTCTTCGGCTGTGTTGGTTCAGCCCGTGCCCTCCGCATTGGGTGACAAAAAAGGACAAAGATGAACCGAACCATATATCAAGAATGAGGGTATAATTTTATTCATTTAAAATTATACAAAACCCCCTACCTCGATACCAGATAAATTGTCTTAGTCGCGAAAAACAGCGTCGTGGAAGACGTTGTCGCGTAAGACAGTGTCGCAGATGACAGTGTCGTTCCATCAATGTCGGAGGGAGAGTCATTGTCGTTGGTGATGTTCTTCACGGGAGGTGTCTTCTTCCTTGACGCAGAGGAACAAGAAAGAAGAATACGTTCTAGGGCCTTGTGTTCTTCATCAAGAGAGGACGTCATTCTTCGTGGGAAGAACTTTATCCCTATTCTCCAAAGCTCCACCAAAACAAAAAGCGCCATCCCAAAAATAATAGCATGGCTATTATTTTTATTCTTGAAATGAATTTAAAAATTATTCAAATTTGGTGAGCCAATTAATTAATTGCTAATTAATTAAGTGATTTTTGGCATCTTTAATGGAAGGAGGTGAATGGCTTAAGAGTTAAAGGGGGTTCATGGGATTTTCAAGGGGAGGTGAAGAGTTTGAGTTCATGTGGTCCCCACTATACTTTATCCTCTCATGAGAGATTATGTGCGGGTATGCCCCACCACCAACCACCCTTTGGAGATAATCACCACCAACTAAATAAAAAAGTGTACTCACACATTTTTTTATAATTTTTAAATTTATGTAGTAACCGAAAATTATTACATCCATCCTATAAAAAACAAAACTGCAGTAAAGGTCCCCTTAAGCTAATATCGGCACTGCTATTTCATCGGTGTCCTCAGATTTTAATTCCGAGCACCGGTTCAAAAGTAAGAAAAACACGCACGTACGTTTATTGAACGTACCCGAAAAAAACCTCAGAAAAATATTCCTGGCACAACGGGCCTCAGAATATGGTGTCGTCAAAAACTACAGACTCGTAAAATTCCATAGAATTTATGATAAAAAAATTCCATGAAATTTCTGGGTCTTTACACCATATATAGATAAAATGATTCATCTATTAAAAATCATACAACATATTTTCCAAATTGAACATCAATATAAATAATATTAGTTAAGTCTAAAAAAGTGGACACATACAGAATAAATATTTTCACTCAATGTATAAAAACTATGAATTTATATTGGATATATTTATTCTTACCAATTCACATAGTATTTCCATGAATCTAATGAATATAGAGTTTAGATATGAATTTGGTCAGTGTGTAGTAGTATTTATTGAAAATATTATTATATGTTCCAAGATAATGGATGATAACGGAGATCTCTTAATAATTTTTATAAAGTGAATAAATAAAGAGTGTATCAATGGAAAATTTATAGTAGTAGGTAATTTTTTAAGAGAATGTCCCATTTTTATACAATTAATAGTATAAGAGGGTATACTAGTGGATCCATTAATGATGGATGTCATTTAATGCTCTCCTAGATGGTCCACTATAACTAGAAACCATAGGTTTGTTGGATTGGATGTAGATTATTGATTCAATAGGAATAATTTCTATATTTATATATAATCCACACACCATGTTATCTCAGAAGTGATTGAGGTTCCTTTTCATAGATTAATGTGAATAAAATATTATGTATCTAATGAGAATGTTGGTTATTTTTCAATTCATTTTAGTAACATGTAGTAGAAAATGATTTTTTTTAAAGTGATGAGTCTAAATGGGGGTGGGATGTATTATTATTCATAATTATATTTTGATATATTATGCATCATTCCAGTTATGTTTTAATGATAAAAATTACCTGACTCATTATTTGTTGTTAGAAATGTTTATAAGGGTTATCAATGTAGATGCATTATCTATAAAGAGAATGGTTCCACAAAAATAGTTAATAAAACATTTTAATGTACATATTCACATATAAGAAGTCACGTATGTATCCAAGAATAAAAATGTTGTTGAATAGTGATTATGAAATCTTAGTACATTACCACACTGGGAATGTGGACAAGGTGGATGATTCAATGATTAAAATGGGATATGATAACCTATATATGAAAAGGATCACAACATTTGTATTATTTATTGATTTTCAATTGAAGGAATATTAAATTATGAAGCAAGGGGAGAAATAATATCTTTATTAGTCATGTTAACAACCATATACACCTGTGAAGATTATATTGGGTATGAATTATGTTGTGATGCCCTGAAAGATGGTGAGAAATGTTACTATGTTAATAATTTCTTGTGGTGAAATGATAAGGATTATGAACTATGTGTGTCCCCCGTCAATACTAAATTTGAAGACATAATTATTCGGATAAGCTCAATGATCTTCATTCTATATTCATTATAGAAGATTTATGATACATAGAGTTATGAAATATTATTTTTTATGTGACAATAGGAATATAGGTATTTCATATTATATATCTCGATTCATGGAATTTCATTATGTTAAGGATGAGGGAAAATGTGTAATATGATGTTAGAACCATTTCATATACCAGATTGGATATGGGAAAATATTACAATTGAATTTTTCATTAGACTCTCCAAAACATATAATGTCGATAATGATATTTGGGAAAAATTGTATCTTCTAATGAAGTCACTAAATTTAATTACTATTAGGGAAAATTTTCTTCTTGATGAAAATTCTTGGATTTATATATTATAAGTGGTAAGGTTGTACGGTGTAGCACATTTTATTATATCTGAACAAGATTTGTGTCTGATGTCAATTTTTGGGTATTCCTTCAATGATCTATAGACACTATGTAGTGGCTTAGTATTTTTTACAATCCTGAGACATATAGTCATCTTGAATAGATTATGGAAACCCAATATTATATGTTGATATATTTTTGTAGGTATTTAAATGGTGGTTGTGATAAACTAATTCCACTAGTTTAGTTTATATATGACAATATGATTCACTCAAGCATCTAGATGGATATTTATGTCCCCTAAATCATAAATTTATAGAAATATGTTATTGTGCGATGAATATTGACAAATATATGTATTGTTATATAAGATGGATATGAAAATGGAAGAGAATGTGAGTTCCATTTGGCACCACATCAAGATGGCCAATGTTTGTAGATTACATTTACTAAGAATCATCGATACGACCATGAAATCTTTCTTAGTGAGAATATATTCTTATAAGCATATCCATGGTAGAAGGTATAGATATTTTGAAAGAAGTAAATGTTGTAAACATTTTTTTTCGCTCCCCTGGATATTCATGATTGACATTGGATTGCATCTCATCATTAGGCACATCCACATATCTTGTACCTTGTTTAGGATGTGTTCATGTATATATTTTGACTAATTACTATCTTTATCAGTCTCATGAACTAAAATAATATGTTTTACCACTTGAGAATTATATTTATGATAATTAATAACCAATGTTTAAAACAGATCAGAGAGATTATGTTATACAAAACAAGTCTATTCACCTTGTTTGTGTTATCTGGACAAATCCTAAATTTTAAAAACTATATGGGAATATGATGGTGTTATTATGTAGTAATATAATAATTCTTTATTAGAGTTTTATATTTTTTTTAAAATATATATTATTTGGGGAATAATATTACATTTAAATATTTTAAATATTTTTTATATGAAAAATAGCTTGAGGTATTTGATATCATTTGTTATAAGCATCCCATAGTCTAAATGAATCATGATATATTATTTATTAATAACATTGATATTAAATTTTATAGTATGAATACTTATAAAAATAATGAAAATTATAAATTTATGTTGCAAATAATGGAATGTAATTTTAAATTATAATAAATTAGAAATCAATTTTTTGAAACACCATTTTTTGGATCCCAAATATGATCTCAAAAAAAATATATATTTCAGTTTACATTTTGAATTTATAAAAAACATATACAATTTTTTATAGAAACATTAATTGAAAGAGTTATTTTAGATAATAAGGTAAGATTCTCAATATTATCATAAGTCGATTTTTAAGAATATTAAAAAAAATTATTTTCATGTGAATGGTGAATGTATCTATTTCAGTGAAACCATACTTTCTTTTTATTTTAAAAATCCATTATTTATTTCATTGGAACAAAAATTAACAAAATAATCATGAAATTTTTAATAATATTTTTAATAATATTTTAATTAAAAATATACTTTATTTTGGTAAAAGTAAACCCTTAGTCTCAAAAATAAATTTTTTTGAAAATTATTTTTAATTGTGAAAATATTATCAAATTATTAAATTAAAAATATATATATAATTTATTTATTTAATTGAATTTTGAAAATAAATATTAAATGAAATATTTCAGCATTCAATTGATGGTTTTTAGAAGGTAATTAAAGGGGAAAATTTCTATTTTATCCTTAAAAATATATTATTCCTAAATTGTTTTTCTATTATTTTTTACGCTTATTTAAAATTATATTATTCAATATATGAAAATTATAACAATATAAATGAATTTTATACTTTTAATAATGATAATTAATATAATGTAATTGGTTTAACTAAATTATTTTCCTATTGAATAATGAAATGCTAAAATAAATCACCATAGTTATTGTGACAACTGGTTTACTAGGGGTAAACAGACATATAAATGTAAAAATGGAACATAAACATGATAAATTCATATTGGATGAATATTGTTCTATATTAACTTATTCCACCATTGATTTCATGGTTATTTTGATCCACATGAAAAATTTTGTGACCCTATATGACTATAAATGTTTATGATATTCCATATGTTTTCCTCCCCTCATAAAAAATGGGAACCATATATCTTCTCTTTTTCATAGAACTGGACCTTCTAGGCTACCCAAAAAAATACAAAATGATCCTATAATTATTCCATTTTTCCAAGGGATTTTAGTATTATCCAAAGATCAATCAATCATTTAATAAGGTGTAATCTAATAAAAGTTTATCAATGATCATTTATAAATTAGAAATGTGATCTCTCACTTTTGTTTCATCATCATAATCAACTAAAAAACTGTATCCATAATAACATGATGAATATAGTATAATAAATATATTAAAAATATATAATGATTCTATAACAACCATTTTCCATCTCCTATCCATCAAAAGGGAAATAAAATTATCGCACCTGAGTACATGTGGAGTACTACATCCAATAAGCGATAAAATTGATCTTCTACCGCATATTTCATGGATGGTTATTAAGAGTGACTAAATACATATAAAATATTTATAATATAATAATATTTCTTGAAAAGTTGAATTATTATTTTTCTTACATTGTTTCCATTCGTAATAAAATAAAAACATCACTCATGTGATCGTAAAGACTACAATCTATTGATAGAGACATAAATCATTTTTCTTCACCGATTTATATGAATAATTATTAATTTTTATATAATTTATATATATAACATTTATATAATGTTTTATACACAGTAGATGAAGTGAAAATTATCAATATGGATGAACAATTAATGTTAAACAAAAATACACATGAAAATAATGTTCTTAGCACCCTAACTGATGATGACAATGAATGATTGTAAATGTGTAGGGGATGACAATATATAAAAAAATATTATTGGTTATATGGGATTTAACATGGTTTGGGTAAATAATCATAATAAATTTAAAGTTATTATACGCGAGGATTGTACGATTTTGAGGTAAGAATGAATTTATTTAGGGGTTTTTCATCTCAAATTTTATTCTTTGGGACACATGTTTTGTTATACACCTTTCATATTTTGTAGGGTGTGTCTATTTCAATATTTATATTTTTTATCATGAAAATATTTTTATTAATTGTATTCATTTTTTCAATTGAGGTTACTTTATTGATGGGACATTCAACTCAAAGATGCCATAGAACTATGTGTTTTATGTTACAATCACATTTTTATATAATGATTATTTGTGCATAAAATTAAGATGATTATATTGTATGTATCATATCATCATTGTTTTAATGCTCAAAAATGAATATTATTTTTATTAATGATATTAATCATTTATTATTGTATTTTTTATATATAATTATTTGAATTAAATTATCCATGTTCTAAAATGTATTAATATTTGTGAATCTCTATCACAACTAGATTATTCCTCTATAAAAACTGTGATACCATGATGTATTATCCTCCAAAAAAATCTGTTACCTCTAATCTCCTTCCATTTTTATTAGTTTTCAACCACTATGAATCTGCTACTACCAAAATCACAGCACCACCAGAGTCATGCACCCTCCAAAACTCTTCCACCTCCAAAATTCATTATAGTTATATGTGAAATCATAGACCTACTATCATTAGATGACCTAGAACAAGAATTCATACTGCTAGATAAATTATGATCCCTATTGACATGCTACAACCAATTATTATACCACTAGAAAATTTTACCGCCATCCTAACTATCATTTCATGTATGATATATTTTAATTAAATTCTTCCACTAAATTAATTATGGTAGTTCCTTTAAAAGGTTTATTTAATGACTAATCCTGATTAATTACATTGAAACATTGAAGACAATTCATAGGATCAGTACAATGATGAATGAAATAATTATAAATATTTTAAAATAGGTATTCGAACCTGAATGACTATATATTTCTTATAGAATCCATCGAGCAAAAGAAAGAGAATTTTGGATGAGTTTTAATAGAGTGAGAAATAAAATTCTGATACATTCAACCATGATCGACTAAATATAATATGAAATACAAGATCCTTTCTTACAGATTGAATAACAATTCATTTAAATACTCTATTTTATTACATTACAAACAAAATTATTTTGAGCTCCTCATAAAGACCAGCATAAGGAATCTCGAGCACCTAAGGCATTATATACCAAGATGAACTACATCTTTTAGATCATGTAACTTGATCCTTATAATTTTATTTACTTTTGAGCATTAAAATTGTATTTATCAGTTTATATAAACAAACAATATAATGTTCATAAACTAGAGAATACACGACATTCACTAAAATATCACTATCTATATAGCCACAAAGAATTATGGAACGGGTCCCTTCTTTCCAATTATTTTTTTCAAGTATAGCTATAGAAGAGGCTTTGAAATTTCACAACTCATGACACTATTTCTATACCCGATCTAGAATGTGTATTAGATTATTAGTTATAATAATAATCCTGGCATCATGTGGTTTTCAAGGGGAGAGATTTATGTCTCAGCTTGGGACTAGACCCCTTTATTATTCCATAGTGTGTTTATGATTTGTTTTCATTATTTTAATTAATAAAATACATTTTTATTTAAATAATAGAAAATTTCATTTATTTATAAACAATTTATAAATAATTTATTTGATCATTAAAAATGATTAAAAAGATTAAACTATCCTTCAATACTAGTTTCATATGACTCTAATGAATATTTTATGAATATGATGAAATATAAAACATATATTACATTACTGGTTTTATTAACATGGAATTTTTTATTAAATTAGGTGACATTATTTGCGTTTTTTTCAAAAAAAATTATATTGAAATTAATTAATCCCCATTTTGTGTAAATTTACCTTTCCAACATTTGGTATCAATGTATTTCAAACTTCATTCAATAACTATTTTAGTTTTTTTTAGATCATAAATATTATTTATTTATAAATTTAGTTCATTATTGATAATACATGAGGAGACTATACGAGAAATAAACCTCATTATCTAAATATAACAAAATATGATTAGAGTAAATTTAAAATTAAATGTATCTTGATGGATGGGTTTTTATATCTAGATAGTAATTTAAGATCAATATAAATTACTCTGAACTACACGATTTTTTTATTGATTCTACAAAAGTATCATATATATTATAAGAATGTTAATAATTTTACTATATTATTCTTTGGGTGATGAATAATTTAGTAAAATATTTTCATTTAAAACGTCTCTTAATATTTGGGACTATCATTAGCATTAACTCATGATGAAACATTTATTGTTAATGTAATGAATTTTAATACATGTACTATTTATATGATATAATTAAAATATATCATGATAAGGATATTCTGGGAATGTATCTGAGGTTTAATGAGATTTTGTATACATTACAATCACTTGGAAAAACTATTTCTAATAAAGATCATGTGATGAACCTATTCAGGAAAATTCTACATAGTTAGAGATGACCTAAATATCAATTACTGAATCATGTGATGTTAGAATGTTACCATTAAAACGGTGGATTGGAATGTAGATGATGTATGAGTGAGTACTCAATGTAAGCTGAGAAGAGGAGGGTGATGCAAAAAGATAATATGAAGTCTTAAAATCTACAACTTGAAAACAGATGGAGAAAATTCAATCTCAATGTTCAAGTGAGGATGAATTACATAATGAAAGAGATGAATAGGTATACCACATAGTGAGAACATTCCGAAATTTTTACAAGAAAATGATGTTATATAGGAATCCAAACAATAATGGTAAATATTATAATAGATTAAAATGATGAAATTATGTCAAGAGAGATGATGATCCAAACGAAATAATTGGTACATACTGTAAAAGTAATGGAAATGTCCAAAATGAACATCCAAAGTTGAAATAAAAAATTCTATATGATTATAAGGATAGGCGATATAATAATGTAATAAAAGATATATGGGGAGATTTTTTAGAAATATCATGTGATTCAAACATAGCCTAAGTTTATAATCATGACAGAGATAACATGTGTTTATGACATAATCATAAGAGGTATCCAAAAGACATTCTTACATATACTATACATATTTATAATCAATCTAGAGATGAAAAATGTGATGGGAAAAATTATAACGAAGAGACTTTTGAGAACAAAAAAATTATGGAAGATACATTTAATTATATTAAGGATAAATATATGATATTAAATAAACATAATTCCCTGAATTTTATTTTAAAATACGATGTTTAAATTTAAAAATAGATAAACTAATTATGGATAAAGGGGAATAGTGAATTAAAATGTTTTATTATAAATTTTAATAATTTTTTAGAATGATTGAACTATGGTAGAATAACTCTTGCTAAAACTCTTGGATATTATACTGCTCTATTTTACAATAATATTATAGGTTTTGAACCCATACAATGTTTAATTTTTATGAGTATATTTATTCGGAGTTCTAGTTCTGTAAAATATTTTATTAATTTTATTTATACTTACCAAAAAAAATATTTGTTCATAAATTTTTAAAATATAATTATATGAAAAATATTATGAATGTTTGGGTTCAATAAAATTTAACTACTTTCATTTATTTACCAAAGAAAATTTTCATCAAAATATCATTTTTAATGTTAATTTTTTAGGTAACCTTCTTATAGAGATCAAGAAAAAATATATCTTCCTCAGATAGTTGGAGTTCCAGAAACATGATACGAGATTATTCAATTTTAAGGAACATGATCAATAAGGATGGTGTACATTTCACTTTTAGTTACACTTATAAAGGAAAAATTATTGGCATTGTCTAAAATGAAAATGAAAATTCTTTTCTAATTTTAAAAAATTAATTAAAGATGTTTTAATGTGTAATATTATTAGATTCGTAATGATATGTGGTGGATGTTTATATTTGAAATTTAAAAATAATTCCTTTAATTTTTTGGTTATAAAATTATTCATTTTTTACTAAATTAATATATGATAATATATATATGTTGTTAATTTAGATTTATTATTTTGAAAACAGAATTCATGTCTATGTGCCTTTCATAGAGAACATTTGATCTTCTATAGAAGAATAGGAGAATTCAATATTAATTAAATATAATGGATTATTTAGAAAGGGTTATTCAAGGATATAACAAAAGTAGAATTCCAAATTTATAATTTATGTAACCTATGTAAAAAATGGAATGAATAAAGGATATATTTTAAATCAATTAATTATGATTCAACCTCTCAACCCCTGTTGTTCGTTCATATGGACTTGTTTTTAAGTTATTGAGTTTCTATTTTAAATTGGATGAATTTTTTAAGTTTTTATAGAATATTTATATAGGTACACTTGGGTATTCTTTTTATGTAAAACAATTAAATAATATAAATATTTTACAAGGTATGGTTAATTAGTAAAAAATCATGATGGATATAGGATTAATAAATTTTGAATTGATCATTCCCATAAAATTAAAATGAAATAAATCAAATATATTTTCTCCCAACATGTTTATAATCATAAATTATTTCCTCATAGGACCCCATAAGAAAATTATGTTGTATAATGTATAAATATTACTCTTCAGGAAATTCCCTGGACTATGCATAATTTATAAAACATATCTATTTACTTTTTTTTCTAGATGTTGTGAATAATTTTTTTATATAATTAATAGAGTTAAAATAGACATATCATGAAGGGAGAACCATATTAATAATGTAATGGAAGAAATAAATAGTTTAATTAATTTAGTTTTTTGTTGAAAAGTAATTATTCATAATATTAATGGTATTCTAGTAAAAATTTCCAGCAATAGTGATGAAGGAAAATTACATTTTCATAATGCATTTATTAATACATATATAATGTATACTAAAATAACTACGACTATGGAAGAGTATTTCTTTGTAAAATTTTATGAAAATATACACATTAGATAATGTTTCGACTACAAAACCGAAAGGATAAACTATCAATTCTGAATATTAATTTCAAACCATCATACAATTCTATTAAACATGTAAACAAATAAACCAGCTTTGTGGAATATCCTAAACCGATATGTGAATCTCTAGGTAAAATTGATATTTCCATACAATTTTTGTTGAGCTATTTGGACTAAAATACACTATCCAATAGATATTGAATTTGGATTACTAGGAGAGGTTCACATATGGGTTTTTTCTTAGAATATATGTTGAAAAATATGAAATATTTTGACATCATGAACCTAAGAACATCTATGATGCAATTAGTGATTAATACTAGGTGATGGTATTGACAGAATTACTTGATTAGTTAGAAATGAATAAATTTTGGAAATATGTGTTTAGTCTTATATACAATATTATTATTGGAATTAATTTTATTTTTAGACACAATATTGATTGGTTATGAACTATAATAAGAAATAAAGATTTTTTGGTCACATAAGGATATATTGAAGAAGTGTTTTTTGACTATGAGGAAACCATTTCACCAGTGGCCATAATTGAGTCCATTATATTTATTCATTCCCATTAAGTGATTTTTTTTCAAACTATATAAAATGGTTGTAAAAAGTGAATTTAAAAGTGGTTATATATTTTTGGATGTTTTCATCAATGAAACCCCAATTTTCAAATTATATATTTTCCAAATCATGTTTAAAATAGAAAAAAGAATTATATAGTATAAAAATGGCTCCAAGATCTTAGTATGATATGATTATGTATTATCAATTATTAATGTTTTCAAAAAAGTAATACACGATCCTACACATTTTATGAAATGAATTTTAAAATATTTATTAGTGGTTCAAATTTATGTTGATGTTTATTTTGATATTCAAAAAATTGTGTTTATTTTTCAAAGATGCTGATAAATGAATATTAAAGGACAATAAGGGTTGAAATTAAATTCATTCTCTATTTTAACTTTTGTAAAATAATAACAGAATTATTTAAAATCAAATTAATTACACTCAATAAAATCTAATTTTTTTTTGAAGTGGACATCATAAAACTAGTGATAATCTGATGGGTACCACATTTATATTGGATCATGATAAAACTGGAATGTCAGTGGATCAAAAAAATAGAGAGGTATGATTGGAATTGTATCATCCCTCCCATTATTATTTTCCTAAGAGGGTAGTGAGATATTATATGGACTTCAGTGACATCCCCAATACACCAAAGGCTGAAAACAAATTCTGAAGGGCATCAATGCATGTGGAAGAATATTTTACCATTAAGAATAAAACCACTAACCAAAAAGCCATAGACAAAAAACTACTATATGATGAATGATAATAATGAAAGAAAACTCAACATTTTATTAATAAATATCATAACAAATTCATGTTCCATGGAGGAATACTAAAATCTCAATGTAAACAACATATGAAAAACTACAAAACTCAACGACATTTATATGTCTTCATGATTCACAAGATCCATGCTTCAACTTCATCAAACATCCTAAATATCATGAAGTGGTTCAAAAGATATATAATACATTATGTTTTCCCATTTATTGATAGATGAAATATGAAATATTACTAAACTTCCAATATAGGCGTGTGTACTAAAACTTAGTAGTTTTTCCCCAATGAATACCCTTCTCATTCCACTTGGATTGAAAAGTTAGCAACATTTATATAAAACCATTTATATAAAAAATAAAAATACTGTAATTTAATATAAACAAGTTTCAAATCAACTTGTTTTTTCAACCAAATACATTTTTTAAGGAAATAAATCAAACAATGAATTTAAAAAATTTCCCATGTTCCATTTGGCATAACCATCCATTTCCCATAATCACTCTACCAAACATGCGTGTTTTGCTATTAAATGTCAATTCACATGAGTATTTTATTTTCAAAATACAAGGTCATCCTATGTTGTTTATATCTCATGTACCATTACACCATTGGAACTTATCATAAGGTCATATTTAATCCAAGCCTCATAAATAAAATATGAACACACACACCAATTATGCGCAATGGCAATGAAAATTGTTTTTTATAAATAAACCATTTTAGTGAAAACCTATTTCCATGTAACCATTTCGATGCCAAGAAATTTCAATAAACATACCTTTTATTGAAGATATTTTTTCATCAAACCATTTCAACTCCAGATCATTTGAATAAACAACCAATTTATTTTATATTTTTTCATAAACCAAATCAAGCAGTTATATTAAAATCATCATTTTAAATTCATTTATCAAAGCCCATTGCACAACCAAATACCACAATTCAAAAATATCACCAGAAATCATATAGCACCAACAAAGTGGATTTATAACATGATTTTCAATACAATTTATCAATAAATTTCATTCAATTAAAAAAAATTCAAGACAACCAAATCAGTTCTAGAAATATGAGTTGATATTGAAGCCACCTACCCTGATAGTTTTTGTTAAAATGATCAACGAAATGAAAAATGTCAGAAAACCATGTTGAATCTCCTCAAATATTCCTTAGATATAATCCTCTATCATAAAATATAAAAAGAAAAAACCATACATATTTCACGTCCACAAACATAGGTATACCCACATATGGTGTAGATCTAGGAAACTAAGAGAGAGGGAAATATAGATCTATGAAAACATTATGAAGGATCGGGAATTATCACATAACATGAGGGATCATATTCTAATCACCTTAGGAAGCCTTAATATCTTTTTCAGATCAATGGTAGAACCATCCATGACCTATGAGAGAGAAAAATCTTGTGTTAAGGCTGCATAGGAGGAAAATTGTGGTGTTAAAACCTTAAGATGAACTAGATCCACTTTTTTAGAATCTTAAATTTAATCGTGCATAGTTTAGTCACACATTTATGAAAACCATTCATTTTTACTACCTTAGGGACGAATCTCGCATAATTATCTCACATAGTCATGAAATTGTGCTGAAGCCCCTACCTCATAATAACTAAATACATTTTTCAAAGTGCACAGTTTCTCTTTAGTGGATACATGGTTTTGGAAAACCATGCACTGACCAAAAAAATCCCCCTTTAACCTTTCTCAGTGTTCATGTTTTCTTACATGTATTGCCCGATTTTACCATTCTGTGGACAAACAGTGAACCTATAGAAAATAACCAAACCACTACATTGTTCTAAAAACCATCCTAATTATTACCCTTATACTTTATATACATAAAATTCATAATTAATGGGATACATACAATAATCATTGGGGTCATACATTTTCCCCAATATTGGTCTTTCCATCACCATAATGTAGAAAACCATAGTTTTTTAAAAGACTTTCTTCTATTACACTTTCATATCCTTTTATCTCTCGCATGTCTCTTTCAAAAAATGAACCCATTTCCAAAAAAACCGGCACTTGACTGATGCTTCTTCCACATAAGGATTTGGCTTGACTATTAACAATCTTAATGGTATAAGTACTAAAAAAAGCATTCAACTCTATGTCCACATGATCCTATCTGATCACATGGTCTGGTACAGGATGATACTTCTTTCTTACAAGATACAAAGAATACACTATGCACCACACAAAACTATGTTGGATGTTCCAAATAATATTATACCTCACAAAACCATTATGGTATATCAAACAGGAACATGTATTGATGATATAACATTCCCTTCTTCCCAAATCATCGTTCACCAAGATTTGGAGAGATCATCATGAACACATGATCACTCACTAAAAATGAATATGGTCATCGATGATGATTTTCATATGATTTATGACATCTCTAGGCCATCTCCTTCCACCTACTGATAAGTTAAATCTTCTTTATTATCTATTAGAAATGGCTCGACCCAAAAAGTGAGGTCTTACCAGTTTTTATCCAACAATGTGGATAACGACAAAGGCACCCATACAAAGAATCAAATGGATCAATTTGTATTGAGTCCTGATTGATGTTGTTATATGAGTACTACACTAAAGGGAAATTATCTTCCCATGATCCAAAAAAATCCTTTTAAATTTGAAAAAATATATATCTTCTATTGTTTTTATCATCCATTCAGATTACCCATCCATTTGGGGGTGATACACAGTATTCAATGTCAACTGAACATCACATGATTTTTTATAGGATTTCTAGAAAGAATGTGTAATCCATGGATCACTATCCGACATAATAAAAATTGGTATGACATTTCCTTTTACTACATATTGGATATATAATTTGGATATAACATCTACAATATGATATTTACAAATATGGAAGAAATGCAATAACTTGGTAAAAAAATACACAATCACCAACATTGAATCATTCTTGTGAACAATTCTTGGAAGAGATATCACAAAATCCATATCTATTTTCTCCCATTTCTTCAAAAGAATATGTAAATAGTGTAACATTCCTCTTGATCGTTGATTATCTTATTGTACTTGAGAAAAAGTAATGAATTATGTAACAAACTCTTCGACCTTCATATTCATGCTTCCCACCAAAACTATGCCTTCAATTCCTCATTCATCTTCTATATTCTAGGATGGAAATACAATCTCAAATGGTTATAATGAGGAAAGAGTTTCTTGTGAAAATTCATATGTACATCTATAAAATTTGTGAACAATAGTACATGAATCTCATCCAGCTTTTATCCCTCAATGGTATCAGTTTTTCTCGGTCCAAATACCTGTTTGAGATAAATTGTATCAATTTTTTTCAGTCAAAAATATTGTTTAAGAATAGTGTCAATAACATGGTCCAATTGTTGTAGAACATGTATTCATCAGTTATTCCATTCATTGAGATGAATTTATTATTATCTTTTCCTTGTTTTGGGATCATCAAAAGGAGTAGAATTATCAGAAGATGAAATGAAGCACACAAAATGATGTAGCCAATATTTATTATTTAACATCATGTTACTAGGGTATTGGGTACATTATTGTTTTGGATACCCTGATAGGATTATAAAAATCTTATTTTAATGGGTTTATCCAATAATATGATCATTACATGAATTAGGGGAATTAATTCCCACTAGGATTTTATATTTCATTGGTTTAATGATTTTTGATTTTATGAATGGTGTAAAAAATCTGAATAATGCTAAAATTTCTTTAAATTGATAGATTTGAAAAAGTGTTTGGTTGTGTTGTTTTGGAAGTAGTTTTATTTTCCAAAAAAGGTTGATTTTTTTTCAATGAAATTGTTGAACATGGTAATGGTTGATTCCGGAAAGCATTATTGTGATAGTTGATGTGGTATAATTTGAAATGTTAAGCCTTCATTGGATAGAGAGTGAGAGTTATCTGGGTAGTTGTTTTCATAAAAAAATGTCACATTATAGTAATAATATAAAAAAACCAGAAGAATAAATATATAATGTGCTTTCAACTAAACCATAGGTAAACCAATAGTTGTTTTTTAGTATTGTTCAAGAGTTTAATGTTGTGGACATAGATAACCAAATGGGTGATCCATAGAAATTAGATTATTCTATCCTGTTCCAGAAGAAAAATCCTCCCAAATTTTGGGGAGACATTGAACTAGAATAGGAATAGGTGTGGATGAATATGATGAATCATATATTAGGCTTAATAAACACACCAATATAGTTGAATGTCACACTGATGACATATATTCTAGAAGATCTTGCACATAAGTGATAGGATATTGCATTGAATGCTAAATTGGATCAAGGCTTTGGATAGGATGATTTTGAAGAATTTATTAAAATAAAATTCTATGACGTCACATTAATGATTCAATAAAGGAAGAAAATAGTGATCATGAAGTAGGATAATCTATCTTTGACTAAGTATGCAGCTAAATTCATGAATTTACCGTGCTTTTCACCTAAAGATGTGTCTAGTGCATCCTTGAAGGAACACATCATTGAATCAGGGTGGATACATGAGACTCACTCAACAATTGTTGTTCTCTATATTACTGATAATACAGATATCTTCAGTAGGGAGACGATTGATGAAAACAATGCAAAGACCACACGACTATTCAAAATCACCTACACACATCAAAATATGCCAATAATTCTCAAAAATTACCCACATACATTATATACATGAAAATAATAAATAAATTCTGAATTACGTAAAACTGGGGGTACTATAGGAATCTGGTAATACAAAACTTATTGTGGATGGGATATTATGTTTAGTGTGTGTATGTGATCTTGATTTATAAAAATAGTGTCATTTTATTTCTACATGAAGAAAATTCAAATTCCATAAATATATTACCAATATAAGATGGTTATAACATTTCTGAGAAGAATTTGACCTTGTGAGTTAATAAAATTTCGATTTTGTTGGTTGTAACATATATGGAAATATCACCTATGGGATATGTCATTATTTGGGGAAGTCACTATTCTAATTTTTCTTTAAAAAAGTAAAATTCATTTGCACTTTCTATAGATAAAACTGAATACATATCTACTGGGAGTTGCAGTGTAATAATTTTGAGGATGGAAAACACTATGAAAGATGATTGATATCAATTAATTCATGTCCCTATAAATTCTCATAAAATAATTGTGATAAAAAATTATAATAATCTTGTGCCTCATTCTAGGAAAAATTATATTGATTAATGACATCAATTTTTGAGGGATTATTTCAAAAAGGGTGATATAAAACATGAATTCATACGATGTAAAAATATTCTTGCCGAAATTTTTTTAAATACGTTATATTTTGAGACATTTAACTATATAAAACATGAATAATGAATGATAAATTTCTATTTTTCAATAATATTTGAATAGATGTTGTTGGATAATCCTCAAAAAGAAAACCCACCATTAGATAATTTACTATTGTAAAGTCACAATTTTGCAAGCCATTGTTGGCTAATTCCTCATTAAGTTGAGCCATAGTTGGTGGTCCACTATTAGATATCCACTGTTGGAATACTACACTATTGGAATGATCCACTATAGGAGTGATCAACTCCTATAATGATACATTGTTGGAATGATCAAACATCAGAATGATCCACCACTGGAATGATCCACCATTGGTACGAGCCAACATTGGTATGCTACCTGTCTCAATTTATTTTATTTTAGATGTTGATCCTTAGTTTTTATACTGTCACTAATTTTTCTTCTAATATTTAATTTATTTATTTATATTTAATAATATTTTTCCCCAATTCAAATTCCCAAACAATATTATTCTGACATTAATATTATTTTGAGTCAATCACTTTCTTGGACATGCTCTCTTTGAGACGTCTAACCTTCATCCTTGTCATATATATTCATTAAAATTATTTTACAGTAATGGTTAGAGGAAATCATAATTTATATTATACTACTATAGAATATTAGAATGTGTATAAGTGTTGAGGATAACTGAGCAGATCCGTTTTCAATATGAGAAACCATCATCTTGAGAACCATATATTTGATTCTAATAATGATGTAGATGAAAATTAGTTGTTATTAAGCATGTATACATTTCTCAGTGTAATCCATGAACATCAATGGATATACTGGTTCCAGTATAATGATAGATATTTTTATCTTAAGATTGTTCATCATCTCTACTAGTATGAAGTGTATAGTTTTTCTGACAATAATGATTCTATTCGATCCATGATTGATCGATAACTGATTATTTTTTTTATCAATATATTATTCTAAGTACATCAATGTCACTCACATAGGTTTTTTTATGAGTATAAAAAATTGATTCCAAGTGAAGGTGAGCCTTTTTTATCAGAATGTTCTTTTTGGAACATAATAGTGATGGTAATTTGAGATGGCCTAATACAAATAAGCTAGATGATGAATAAATGATAATTTTTATGTTTATTCAGGAAAATTTGTCTCCTAAAAATTTTATTTTAGTAAAATTCAATATGAATATGTGTATACTCTATTACTAATAAAATCTAGGGTTATGATTAATCTCTATAGATATCACATTTTTCATATGTTGGTAATTTATAAGTCATCTTTTATATAAAATTCACTTCTCTACCATAGGTTTATTTCATCTATTCTTGTAGACAATGTATTGGTTGATGGGGAGGTGGAAGGGAAAGATTAATGGGGTTGTTTCTGTTAATGTAATGTTAATTACAAATGAATTAAAGTGAATTATAATCCATGGGTTAAAAAGTGGGATGAGGATAATGATAAGATCTATAATGATTTTAATCCTATAGACCACCCCACCAGACGAATGAATCTTGTTGACACCATATTGGGGACATAATAGATTTTTTATTATTATGATGATGAACAAAATTATTACTATTCTTTTTTTGATAAAGATATTGTGGGTATATATATTAATGAAATAAGTCATTCTAATATTCCTAATATCCTAGTTAATTATTTTGGATATTATTATCCACATATCTCACTCCCTTATAAAGATGGCATTTTTAGAGAATGCATTGGTCATGATACATGTGTCTATGAAGATAAAAAATTTATATGTTCTTTTATGGTCCTTATGATTGTTCTTAAATCAACAGATGGTTTTTGGAATGGTAGGGGAAATAACGGTGATGATGGATATTTTTATAATGGTGATGGAAATTATTCTAATGGTGCTAATGATGCTGATGTGGGTGATGCGGTTAGGAATAAAATCAAATCAGCTATCCTCAATTTATTATATTTTAGTTAGGTTTGTGGATAGACTTAGTTTAGTCAGATTTTTGTTTGTGGAGAGATATGATTTAGATAAGCTAGTTTTTGATGCAATATCTATCAAAGGCAAGACAAGAACAGTATTTGTAGAGGAGGAATCAAAATGTTCTATTAATTAAAGATCAATTACAATAGATACTTCTCATATGACTTATACAATATTAGAAGTGGTAGCACATGAAAAGTGGGATAAGTTTGTATCATATACCTAGCATGGACTAGAATACTCAGAATATAAATAAATTGGTAGTATTGATGATGATAAAAGATATTTATATGTTAGATCTTCCACAGTATAGGATGAGGTATAATATTAGGGGGAGAAACCCCATAGTACTTAATTTCATTGACACTGTTATCAAGAATCAGATGGATATTATTGAAGTGTTAGTAGAAATAGTAGTTCACCAGATCATGATGGACATGATCTATCTATTAGCACTGGATCCGATCATAAGGGATATTTTATATGGAATATTGACCATGTTTCCATTCTTCTTGAATTTAAATTAGATATGCCTTCTATATCTTATCCTACAGAGACAGTTTTTTCATTGTTAAGAGATAGGATGCACCTCCACCTGTATATTCATTTATAAATTTCTATTTTTATTATAGTGATGATTTAGATTCTTTCTTTTAGTTCTTGTTTTATTAGTTAATAGTGTTTTTTATATCCTAAGAACCTTATTTCACTGAGCTTAGGGACGATTATGACATCAAACATTTTGAGTTTCATTTTTTCTATATTTATCAGAACGTTATTTTTCATATTTAAGATGTATCAGTTGAAAATTTGATAATAGGTAGTGGATTGGATTTCATCGGATCTGTTTTGGAGGAGATATGGACCACATGTACTGCTATTAATCATGAATTGTTGGACTGAATGGGGGTTTATCTTATAATTTATAATAAATCTTTAACTCCACCTCCTTCATCTTCACTTATTATTATGATTATCTGATCTATATTCTGATAGGACTTATAGTAAATTTGGGTTAATGCTCACATATCTCATCAAGGGGAATTGGGCCAAATTTGAAACCATAGTGGGCACATATATAAAATGGAAATGGAGTGTATGAGTGATGAATGATTTTATTGGGAAACCATCATCAAAGATATCCAATATACCTTTAAATTCTATATAATAAGAACTAGTTGAATTATATGTTCATGTTTTTAGCTAAAATCAAAAGGATGCACATATTACTAGGGAGTTCAACAAACAAGTAGACATGATCATGGTTATGACTTCCTTGCTCAAATTATTCATGGCAGAAAATATGATCCTATTCTGTTCAATGGAGATAAGATGATACATTATTATGTTTATTAGATCCTCATAAATCCCTTCTTATAATTATGTGGCACATTAGTATTTGATCCTAAGGAAACTACAATGTCATCATTCATAGTTTCCTCGTACTCTACTATTTTTACACCATAGTTTTATCTATTGAGTATTTCCTATATTGAGGGAGTCAGGCATATCAGACCAGTGATGTCATATCTATTAAACCAAATCCATTATACACTTCTAAAATATAATTATTTTTATCCCATTTTGAAATTTATTCATATAGATTCTAAGAATATATGATATTTATAATTCTTTATTTTAATTAAAGTATAAAAATAAATAAATATTTTGATATGAAATTTAATGTAGATGATAAAAATATTCGAAAGTTATCAAAAAACTATTTATTAATTCATAAAAAAATTATTTTAATAGAATATATTCATATAATAATGGTAATATTTATTTCAATGATAACCAACTGATTTTTTGGAGGAATTATTTATTATATAAAGTGATAATCATATTTATAAAAACCATTAGCATAGAATATATTAAAAAAATCTTATAGTTCTTTAATGAATGTTAGAAACAATTTATATAGAAATATATAAAATGATTTCAATAAAAAATTTAAACATTATGTAAAATTGAATCTAAATAGGCTTTAATAAGTGGTTTAAGTGAATAAAATATCATTATTTATAAAAAAGGGAATATGGATATGGAGAAAAATCATTTATAACCAAAAAATACATAAAAATGATAGATTTTTTTGGAAACCCATCTATTATTTATGTATCCATTAATGTAAAAATTGAAAAAATATACAAAAACCCAAAAATTAATATAATTAAATTTACTCTTTTTTTAATAGAATGAACATATAATATTGAGTGATGTAAAATAAAATATATACCCTTCTAAAAAAAGTTATATTGCTAAAAATAGTCCTACTAAATCTATAAAAAACAAATGAATACCGATAGAATGTATGAACATGATATTGAACATTAATCATTATTATTAAATAGTATAGAATTATAAAATATAATTTCAAGGGGAAACATTAATATATATAATGGAAAAGTTACATAATGAAAAACATATCTTAATGATGTATATTTGAGATGAGAAACCCATACTTTGATTCCATGCATGCTCTGATATATATTATCTTAATTTATAAGAAGTTAAGATGCATTAATTATTTAATTCATAAATTTATTTCAATTTAATAAATTTAATATTATTTGTTTACATTTATTTACTATATTCTTATTACATATTATTTCATAAATAGTGAAAGTAAATTAATAGTATTTCACTCATTTTATCTAGGTTTTGGTGTAATGGAATTTTTAATCAAATTATTTCCAAGATTTCATAAAATATATAATAATTAGAAATTATTAAAATATGTTTTTGAAATTTTTCCAATGTTCCATGGAAGCATTTGGGAAGTTATGTTAATGATGTTATAAAATGATTATAAAAAAATATTTTAATTTTGATTCCATTAAAAAAATTAATTTTAGCAATGAGTAAAAATTATCATTCAAGAATTACCAAAACATAATAATATTATACATTTCATTTTCATTCATTAAATCTATCATTGTCAGTATTTATTTTGGTGGTGATTTAAAATTAAATATATCAATAGTAGAGGTTGAAGTCCGAATTTAAAAACTAGCAATGTTTTTATTTTCTAATGAATGGGGGAGAGAATTGAATGTAAATAATGTTTTAGCTATATTATATAAGAGTTATTACATGATAAAATTAAATTTATTCATTAAATATATATATTATAATTTTTCCATGAAACGATGTGAAGAAAAAATAAAGTGTTTCATAATTTGACGTGATATTTTTCACGTAACATTAGTGATATTTCTTATATTATAGAAAATTTAAGGCGATATAAGATAATTTATATCAAATTAAAATAATAAAATTATAGTATATTAATGAAAATATTTTTATTATATTCACATTAGATTGATATATTTAGAGGTAGGAGAAGAATAAAATATAAATAATGCAATTATTTAATATATATCTCCTAAATTCATGGGAGGGAAAAAAATTTATGATTAATAAACATTTAATGATATATAAATGTTGATGATATTAGAATATCTATGACCCAACTTAGTTTACTGACGAGTTATTTTATAATATTTTATCAATAAATAATTGTCATCAACAATGAATAATTAAGGGGTTTATGAAATTTTTTATGTGATATGGGCGGTATGTTTATAAATAATGATTCTTTGAAATAATATTATTGTATTATTGAATAATATAAACATAAATATTCTTGATATATTATATATTTTACATGATTCTATATCCTCTTATAGTAGAAATTAATTTATTTTTTCTTATTAAGAGATGTTTTTATAAATAAAAAATATAATAGTGATATTTCTAAACAATACAATTTAATGTTTATATGAATTTTATGATTAGTATTTTAATAATTTAGTTCGATATTCACCAATTTAATTTTATCAATTTTATTAATTAAAATAAATTTATCAAATGTTTTAAAGTATTCAATAATAAAAAATTTATAAAATAGGATTCTATAAAATTTATTTTATTTTATTTTTAAAATATTACCCATTCAATTGGAAAAAATAAAATATTTTTTTCAACTATGAATAATTAAAAATTATTCTATTCCATTACATTTGTATTGTAATATGTTATTATTGACTATAGTTTAGTTTTTCATGTATGTCAACATATCATACATGATGGGTTTTTATGGCACTGTATATAATAAAATCTCTAGGTGTATGATCACCCTATCTAATTTTTTCCCCTAAATTTTAATTATACCTAAAAAAATGAATTTTTCATCAAAATGGGTGTAATATAATATGTATATTTTTTGATGAAAATTTATTTATATAATAATTTTACTGACAAAAATAATCTTTTTTTATTTCATGAAATTGTAAAGAATAGTTGGATTCCAAAAAATGTCACAAAGGCAAATGAACATCAAGTTAAATACGAGATGATCAGAATATTGCATAAAAATGTAAAAGAGTTGTAATTGAATACCCTATATAAAATCCATTTGGTGGAGTCAACCTTAATCTTTGGATTTTCTTTGAGGAGGTCCAGAATGTTGTATATAATTTTTTCCCAGATTTGTACATGTCCCTCCATTCTTGTTTTCCCCCATTGAAAACATGGATCAGAATCAAATTATATTTATAGATCCATGTTGTATATTCACCATTAAAATCCACTCATATTGGTCTGTCAAACATTTTATGAGAATATTCCATTGAGATGTTGATTTTTTTAAACTCTACGATAATCTCATCATCAAAATTATGGATATACTCTTATATATTTTCTTCATCAACATCTTCCGTTTCATCTCCTTTCAGTTATTCCCTATAAACCTGAGTACCCACATGTTTTAATCTCTGGTACATACCTTCATCATGATCCATGGGAGGATTACCACAATGTTTAGGTAGCTGTTTTCAATATCCATCTTCTTTTCAGAATCAATAGAAATAGATGATTTCTTCTGAAAAAAGAAACCATTTCATGATTCTCTTGTAACTATGGGATTGAGTAAATTGGAGTAGTTCTTTCCAGGTCACGTTCACACACTTTATAGATGGAACAATCCAACCCAACAAGGGGTTTAACCTTTATTTATTGAAGAATATAAATATTCTTATGCTAATTCAATTTCCATTCTATCAGTAGATCAATTTTCAAGATCCGAATCATTCTCAACCTCTATCTCTTATAAATTTCGTCCCAGGGGTTTATTACTCTTAGAGAATTACCACATTTATAATTACTCAATTTATTATGTTAATATCATTACCTCCCAACAGTAAATATCTTTATTGACTTCATATTCTATTAAGAATATCGATGGACAACTTATTATATGGACCTTTATCATGTATATCGTCATGTAATATGGGAAGATACTTAGTATTTTATGCTTGACCATTGAGTATACTAAGGCCATATAAGTGATAAAATTCCAATCATTGCACATGTAGACCCTCTTTCAACATTACACGCAATATCATTGTTGATCGGAGTGTTGGATTCACTAAATCCCCATAAGATGCATGAGAACCTTCATTGAAAATTTTTCTCTTAGGATCCTGACCCATTTCAAGAAAAATCACTTTCCCATTAGTAATATCAATATGCATTGAGGATTGCATTTTCTTAGATTCATAATAGGTGATGTAGTACCACATTGATGTAATATCTAGTAGGAGTTCCCATAGAGGTAGCATGAGGATCAATAATGGGTTCATGACTTTTGTAAAACTATCTTTTGAGTATGTATTCACCCCTGATCTCAATCAATACGAAATCTAAAGGATGATTAAAAATTTCTATTCAAAAAAATTCATAGTTCTATGTGATGGAAAACTATTTCGGTTATATTTTTTATAACCATGAATAATTCTACATTATTACATTAAATTTGAATGATTTAAGGATTTTGGAGTGATTTTTGAAAACCTTCATAAAAAATTTTATTCATTGTTGCCTCAATATTGTGACTCATGTGAACATCTATGGACCAATGAAGGAGAATGAAAAAAATTTGTTGATAGAGTGCAAGATAATGGACCATTAAAGATCATGATCTTCATCAGAGGAGAGGAGAATCCATGTTTTTGTAGATACTAACAAACCAAACAATGCACGAAGTTGAATACAACACTGAGTATTTAATATTCATTCTAATATATCCATTGAAGTAATCCTTTTACTGAATTTAGAATCCAAGGTGATGTAATGTTGGGATTACTTTTTGTAAAAACTCTATGAGATAAATCTGATGTGAAGTGGATCTAGTAGTGAAATATGGAGCCATTGGAGATAAAGGAAAACTGAGAAAAGTGATGAGTAACCCCATTTTGGTGAATACAGAAAATGGATGATGAGCACCAATGAGATATGGGGATGCAATTTCATTTCCCCTACCCCTCAATGAGGGGAGGGGCTGACAGTTTGGGTAGCACTGGGAAACCCAAGTAGCACATAAAGGAAGGTGATAGGTCCAATATTTTTATATTAATTTTAAGAAACATGTGTACATTTATAAAACTCATACATTTGAACAGTTTTGAAAAATAATTCCATGGTAAATGAGTTATAAGACTGAATTGATTTATCATCCTTTGGTAACATGATATAATTAGATTAAGACACTATTTTAGCTCACATTACTATGAAAAAAAATCAAATACATATACCGAAAAATAAAAATTCAATTTATAATAAGATTTATAATACAATGGATAGTCATACTTCTTTTCCATAATAATTTACAAAATTCCAACATTATTAACATCAGTTAAGATGACAGTTATTATGAATAATCATTTATGTAAAGAAGTCATATTTTAATATCCAAAACATAAATAACAATATTTAATGTTCAACAAAGACCCATCCAAAAGTAATTAAACCCTAATAATATTTAATAAATTTTTGACCAAATTTGTAACACATGAAAATAGAAAAATATTTATCACATTGACTAAACATCAATCTAAAAAATTATTGAACATCAGTAATAATTAAAATGTCTTCGTAATTTATCCAAAACCAAATAATATATAAAATCTATTCATCGATAAATATATAAATCAACAACAAAATAACCCAAATGAATGTGACGTAATTTGTTATAATAAAAATAATAATTTATTATTTCATAAAATGGTACGAAAAATTAAATTTTGTGTCAACAAATTCCATAATTTATCATATAGTAAACGCTATTTTTATATTTTTCGGAATAATGTATTCTAATAACTGTATCCTAAAATATCATTGATCCCTTTATAATCATTTCACATAAGATAGAAAAAGGGTATATATTACATTGAACTTAATATCATCCATACAAATATTAACAATTTATGATTCTTAAAACTCTGAAATAATTATTCATCAATAATACCCAAAACTATAATGATATCAAAACCTAATTGTGATAACATCTATAACATTTTGGGATAGGCACTCAATGATATGATCCATAAAACACATACAATACATTATGAATTTCCTATTGATTGACATGAACAAAACACATCCATTAATAGTTATGATACCATTAATAAATATTTATTTACATAAATATGAAAATAAATTCATCTTTTTTCATTTGAGATATAGGAAATACCATTACTCCCATAATTCTATAACTCTCTCCGCAAATTTAAATTTTTTTCCTCCATTCCCCTATTCTGATAATATAAATTAATTCTTCAATATTTCAAAAAATGCTCTATAGTTAGTAAAATTATAGATATATCACTGATACAACTATTCTTTATAACATGGGGAATTGAAAAAAATATTAGGGGTTAGGTTAAATAATCTGAAAATGTTATTTTATAGTTTAAAATATCAAGGGAAATTCAAGTAAATACAAATATGACTAGAATAAATAGTAATGTAATATTCCAAAATAACTTGTCTATAAAATATATCCTTGGATAACCTAACAATTTAACAATCACATGGTTATAAATAATTTATTTAATATTTATGAAATGAATAATATAAAATTTATCACTCTGACCATTAAGTCTCAATACTGAGACATTTTATATAAATAGGTAAGATATTCAAAAAATTATCCATGTAGTTAGATTCATTAAACACATTTATGCATCAACGTGATATATATTTCAAAAACATACATATCATTTATAAATTTATGGATAAACCCATTATAGTATTGTTCCAATTATGTCTTCTACCTTACCAATGGTGGAAACCTTGGAAAATCTCTTATTGGAAATCTCTTATTTGAAAAAATTTCCGGTAAAAAAGAAATTCATAAAATCTTTACTCATTAACTAAGATAAATCTCCCCAACCTAAGATATTATTTTTTATACAAATATAAAATATGGTTATACATTTATAAATTATAATTACAAAATACTAAGATAACATATAACCTCATATATGATAGATTATGCACCAATATTTTCTATTTTCAAATTAATTTTCTTTTTGAATTGTGAAAATAATTCCTTATCAATATAAAAACAATTGTAACATCTAGGGTAGATAAGGAAATATTACTTTTTTATATTTATTAATATTTTGAATTTAATATTAATTTTACTTTAAAGGGGATTCCATGTTTGATGGCGTGCTAAATAGAAAACATCGGGTTTCCTTGAAATCTTTTGTTTCACACTAATAATATATTATTATTATTTTAAATATTTTCCAACACCTAGATATTGTAATGGTGTGAATTAATAGAACTAACTAAAATATGATTATAAATTTTTGTTAAATGTTTTTACATTTTTCCAAAAAAAATTAGTGGCTTAAAACATGAATGAATCCAATTTTATGCAGAAATACTCTAATATTCTTTAAAAGGCTAATTTTCCGCCTTTTGATGGAGAACCCTTTTTAAATATAGTTTATTTCTCTTTTATATGTTCTATTTGATAAAAAATATTTTTATTTATAATTGTGACAACAAAATATAATTTCGATGAAATTTTGATATTTTTTTGATAAAGTTCATTTTTTAATGAATATTGAAAATACTGTATTTTAATTCAAAACTGCATTTTATTATAATTTATTTATATGGTTAGATTATATTTACGTTTGGTTTTAAAGTTTAATTACAATATATTTTTATTATTTAATCCAATGATGGTCATTGGAAATAATTTCACATTGAAATTGGACATAAACAAGTGCAAACATTTTTATAGTTATTTCACAAAAACACACATTTTGTTTTGATAGTGGAAATTATTTTTAAATTAATTTCTACCACTTCTGGATATTGAATTTTAAAAAACGTATTCCATATTTGGAATCATGAGGTACATATTGTGTAAATAGTTAACTTTTATTTTTTGACATTATTAATATATACTTTAGTAATTATTCTATTTACCATGGTTAAAAGGTAAATTTGGTAATTAAGGGTAAAAACTAATATTATAATAATGCTAAATTACACTAAATTGTGTCCTAATCTAATTGGGGGATACATATCCGAACATGGGCATGCTTGGGACGATTTTAGGACACAATGGGGCAACAAGGGAGTGATAATGAGACTTTATTTTAATTAACATAATGTAAAGGAAAAAATGACATAAACAAATATATTTTAGTAAATCAAATTTTACATGGGGTTATATAAGTTATCCATTAGACTATGAATAATATTTTGAAATAGAAAATGATTTACAACATCATGATATTTTTTTAATAATTATTAGACATCAAATAAATTAAATTATTTAAGACACAATATTGATGTAGTGTTTACCTCATAAATATATTATTTAGATAAATAAGATTATAAAAATTAAAATAATATCCAAAACCTATTCAATTAAAATTGGATTATTTTATTTTTACCATGAGTCTTCTTATCATTTAATTTAATAATTTTTTGACATTTAGAAATATAATTTAATTATATAATAAAATAATTTTTTCATACATTCGAAAATAGCCCCCTATAAAAATCCCTCAACTCTAACCCATTACTCACACCTCCCAAGCCCCATGGCTCCTCCATACACAGACCAATAAATCTTCCTACATCCCTCTCCTCCTCTTATAAGACATACCCGAGGATAAAGGCAAGTAAAGTAATCCTTTTGGTTCAAAACAAAAGGAGATACCCGAATTAAAGGTAATTTCATCTCTTAAGTTCTTTGTTTTATTTTCCTTCAAAAACCCCAAAAAATCATTTTATTCCTCTATTTCATTACAAAAATAGTATCATAAATATACTAAGTTTTTGTTATGATATTTTTTAGAACAAAACTTACAAACACCTCTGTCTAATTGGTAATGAACATACGTTTTTTACGGACGACGAACTAACGCCTCCTGAAAAAATGATTGTTCAAATATCTCCTACCACCTCTTATAGTGGTCGTTAAGATTGCATTGTATTTACATGTGATATATATTTTATTTATATTTTTTATATTGTTCTTTGTTTTTCATTTATATAATACCTTTATGGTTTCCATAGTGGGTAAATATGATAATCTCATTTGAGGAAATGTGGACAACCACCCCCTCAAAGTGATATAACACGTTCATTCCTTAAGTGGAACATATAAACGATAGTATTAATGAAATTATATATGAAATTATACTGGAATTATAATATAACTATTTATTATTATGTTTTTATTCCATTAAATAGGAAATAGAAATGAATGTAGCGTTCATGTGTGCGTACGACTTACCATCTCCATGAATGGTGCATTTCATTTCTTACATCCAAATGTTATGTATTGTTATAAATACGTATATATACTAGATATAAATAATATATCTGAAATCTAAATCATTAATATAATTCAATAGATAATGAAAATTTGACCACATGAATAACTTGTGATTATATGTTCATTTTTGAATCAAGTACCAAATATCTACAAAATAACCATTATAAAATAAAATGATTACATAATGTTTATAACATGGTAATAAGAAATATAAAAGTAATTAAAACCATGAAAAATGATCTTAAGGAATTAGACATTATATTTTGTTTTTTATTCAGGAGATTAAAGAACTATCTGGTCAATTCAGACTCAAGGTAAGGGACTTCGTCGCAATGTCCTTTCATTGAGGCATATTTTTTTTGCCCAACATTCCTTTATATGATATATAAACACATTTGATTTTTCATTTAATTAAAAGGGAATATTTTTCTGGAGGCATTTTACTAAAATCCAAAAAGAATGCTTATTTTTAACGTATTCGGTGACAATGACCTTTTTGCTGCCACGAGTATTATTTGATCTTTGTCTTCCTTAACAAGCCTTAATTTTTTAAATGCAAAAAAACAATATACTCTTTTATGTATTTTGGTATTGAAAATGGTTTTTGGATTTATTATTTCAATATCTTATTGAATATCTTGAAAAATATATTTGGATTAAAATTTGAGAATGTTATCATTACATTATGCTTATGTTATGTTTTCTAATTATATTATGGTCCTTAGGCATTATTTACATATACAAATGGTTCTGTGATAAACTTAGGGAAGGTGAGACTAAGAAAGATCTCCAATGCATTGGGTAATGTGACAGAGTTAAACGTGAATGTTTCTTCTAATAGATTTAGGGACTAAACTATGAGGGTAATTCCAACATAACTCCATATGTAGTTGTGATAGCTACAATGTATTTATGATGTAAAATCCACATGTTACCTTTATTATTTATGATTTCAATGTGTTATTCCTAAATATTTTTATTTCACGAGGTATGTTAAAGAGAATATGTTATGTATGTATTGACGAACTAGTGTTTTCTTTCTTTGTTTTATAACCATTACTGTTCTTTTTATGCTCATCCCATGTTTCAAAATGTTTTTCACAGGACAAAAAGATGAATAGGGTCAAGGATGGGATCATGGGGTAGTCCTGATGTCTAAAACATGGAACTGGACATGACTCTTTTTTTCAACAGTTTTTATTTTTTGTAAAAATGGAAACCAAGTAGAAGTGAGTAATTTGCAATATTTGAGATGTAACGTATTACTTATGGCCTAACTCAACAAAACTCTAAACCTAAATAGATCCTCAATGTGAATTATTAATTTAATTCATGATTATATAATATTTTAAGGATGTGTCCTTATAGTTGGTATCAAATGTCGGGTTTGATAACTTTAGATTTTAGGATATTGTTAAATTAATGTCCATAAATTAATTTATTGTATGATTGATGTGATATAGATTTTACAGATTACCATGTTCTTTCACCTAAAATATTTCTATGTACAGAATGGTTTTCCACATAGGAAATATGGAAGCTGTGATGGGACAACATCAGGAGGAAGACACCCATCCAAATTAGCAACCTCAGATGTTCGGAATTAGAAATAAACAATTTTTTGCAATTATGGAACAATTAATTCAGGTTATAAATGGTGGTGGTATCCTTGCATGAGATCAGCATGATCAACCACAGAAGAACATGACAGTCTTGGATCATTTAATGAGGCAACATACCGATCATTCAAAGGATAATCTAACCTTATGATAGTAGAAGGGTGGATTAGTTCACCAGAGAAGATTTTTGATGTCATGGGGTGTTTAGAACATCAAATGGATAGTCTTTTTGTTTACCATTTTGAAGGTGAAGTCGATCAGTGGTGGATGATGGTGAAAAATATCAGGGATAGTGAGTATAATGATGATCTTTATTGGGATTAATTAAAAGGAATGTTTCTTGAGAAATATTTTTTAAGGTGGTTCGTCTTAGAATATAAAACAATTACTATAATTGAGGAAGGAGGATGAACCAGTGGTTTCTTGTGAAGAAAAATTCACTCAACTAGCACAGTATGCTACAAATTTCATATGAGATTTTGATAGTACAATCAATAAATTTTACTTAGGATTAAATCAAATGTATCAAAAATATTTATCTTCAAATGAGTTCAAAATTTAAGAAAAACATGTTCAATGTGCGGAAATGGTGGAAATGGAGTTTTTTTATTATCAGGTTTTCCTTGAAAAACAACCAAATAAGAGGTCAAGGCAGAAGATGAAAGGGAACAACTCTTCAAAAAAGTATAGTTGTAAGAAGCCTATGTTTACAGTTTTTGAAAATTTTGGTAAAAATAAAACTGGATAATGTCTTTTAAATTATATTAACTGCTACCGATGTGATAAAATGGGACATAACACTCGTAATTGCACTGAAAAATAGCATTTTAATGGTAAGACACAATAAGGTTTACATTCAATAAAATGTTTTAAGTGCAATGAAATGGGTCATTATGCCAATGAGGGTACAATGAAGAATTAAACTAATGGAAATGAGCTATACTACAAGCATAAAGGGGTGGTGAAATCTTTTGTTATTACTTCACCAGATGTTGGGCCATCAAATGATGTAGTATTAGGTATGCTATTTGTTTGTTAATATTATGCTAATGTGTCGTTTTATTCAGGTTCTACACATTATTTCATTTCTGAGATGTTTTTTTTAATAAATACTGGATTTCATCTCATGATATGAATCCTAAACTTATGGTAAAAACACTGGGGGTATTATTGAGATAAAAATAAATCATAACAACTATCATGTAATTGTGTGTGGAAAGAATCTACCTGCAATCCTTATAGTTTGCCTCTATTAGCGTTTGATGTTATTTTGGGTATGGATTGGCATTCACTTTATCATGCTATGATTGAATGCAAAGAAAAATAGGATTCTATTCTAAAATAATTTTAGTTTGTGTACAATAATGAACCCTTACTTTTGATAACACATTCGGAAGCTAAGAAACTAGTAATGGATGGAATCAAATGTTACCTTGAACATATCGTTGAAAAAAAGAACTGTTCAGTTTAATGATGTTCTGGTTTTAAATGAGTACCTTAATGTTTTTCTAGATGAGTTTCCTAGTATTATACCTAAGCGGGAAGTTGAATTTACTATTGTCTTACTTCTTGATGCTAAGACAATTTCAAAACCACCATATGGAATGACTCAAATTTAACTTTTAGAGTTATAGAAGAAATTACAGGAGTTATTAGATAATGTTTTCATTCAACCCATAACATCAATATGGAGTTCCCTTGTCTTGATAGTTAAAATGAAAGATGGTTTAATATGAATCATAATTGACTATAAAGAATTGAATAACATCATTGTTAATAACAAGTATCCTTTTCCTCAAATCGATGATTTGTTTGATCAACTCCAGGGATCTCTGTATTTTTCAATGATCACCTTGAGGTCGGGGTACCATTAGTTGAAAGTAAACGAATCCGACTTTTCAAAGACCATGTTTCATCCTAGATATGGCCAGCATGAATTTTTAGTTATGCGTTTTGGGTTAACCAATGCCCCAGCTGTATTAATAGGTCTTATGAATAGTGTTTCTTGTGAATTTTTGGATAAGGTTGTAGTTGTGTTCATTGACAATTTTTGGTTTATTTTAAATTTTAAGAGGAGCATGAATGTTATTTAATGGTTGTCATGCAATAATTTAATGAAAAGACACTATTTGGGAAATTAATCAATTTTGAGTTTTGGTTACAAAATTTTTGATCCTTGGTTACAATGTTTCAAAAAATGGCATAACAGTTGATCCATCTAAAACAAATGTTATTGGAGAATGGCTAAGACCCACAAATATAACCGAGATTATTTGTTTTCTTTGTTAAGTAGGTTATTACCAGAGGTTTGTTGATAATTTTTCATGGTTATCTAGCCCACTGACCATGTTTACTCGAAAAGGTGTTATGTTCGTTTGGAAAATAGAATGTGATGATTGTTTTCATGAAATGAAAAGAAGATTGATGAGTGATCCAGTTTTAGAACAACCTTCCAGAAATGGTGAGTTTATTATCTATAGTGATGCTTTTTTTAAAGGACATGGTTGTGTCCTTATGTATAATGATATGTTAATTTCTTATGATTCATGTCTATTGAAACCTCCTGAGTTAAATTACCCTACACATGATTTGGAATTAGATACTATTGTTTTTGCTTTAATAATTTGGAGGCATCATATGTTTGGAGTAAAATGTGAAATATATACTGAACAAAAAAGTATAAAGTATATATTCACTCAGATAGAATTGAACATGAGATAAAAGAGATGGTTGATATTAATCAAGTATTATTATTACATGATTCATTATCATCCAGGAAAGGAAAATAAAGTGGTTGATGCATTTAGTTGAAAAATTAATGCAACATTAACCTTGTTACCTTTTGAACAAGATCTGTTGATTAATGATTTGAGGAAAATTGGCGTATATGTTTTTGGTGTCAGAAATTCCTCTATTTTGTTTCAGGTGTCAGTGAAATCACTTGTATTAGATATAATTATGCAAGCATAGAAGGAAGATATTGAGTTGTTGAAAAAGGTAGAGTTAGTTCATAAGGGTATGTTTCATGATTTTAACGTTGATAATGACTGCGTTTTGATATTTGTAAAGAGATTATGTGTTCCTTGTGATTCATAGTTGAAGAATGATTTGTAATTGGAAGTTCATAGATCCATGTTTTTAGTTCATCCTGGAAGTACTAAGATGTACAAAGATTTTCGAGAGTGTTACAGGTGGGATGGAATGAAAAGAGATATTGCTGATTTAACTATGACGTTTTTGACTTGTCAACATGTTAAAATTGAGTAGCAGTTACTGAATGGGATGCTTCAATCTTTACCGGTGCCAGAGTAGAAATGTAAAAATATATCCACAGACATCGTTGTGGGATTACCAAAGACATCTTTAGGTAATAACGCAATTTGGGTTATTGTTGATTGATTAACTAAATCATCCCATTTCGTTCCTATTTGAGATAATTTGTCTCTAGATCAACTATCCTGGTAGTATGTTAAAGAGATAGTCAAGTTGCATGGTGTTACCCTCCCCAATGTATCTGATCGTGATCCCATGTTTACTTCCAAATATTGTAAAGGCCTCTAGAAGATGTTGGGTACTGAATTAACTTTTAGTAAAGCTATTCATCCTCAATAAAATAGGCTGTAAAAACGAAAAATTTAAACATTGTAGGATATGTTACATGATTTTTCACTAGATTACCAGGGATGTTAGGACTAACATCATTCATTGGTTGATTTTTTAAAATAACAGTTTTCATTCTGGTATACAGATGGCTCTATTTGAGGCATTATATGGGAAGTAGTGTCAAACTCTAGATTTTTGGGATGAAGTAGGGGAAAGAAAGCTAACGAGACAATAATTCGTATAAGATATGGTAGAGAATGTTCGGTTGATTCAAAAGCACATGAGAACAGCTCAGAGTAATCGGAAAAATTATGCGGAAAACCAGAGGAAGGATATCCCTTTCGAGGTAGGTTATCATGTCATTCTCAAAGTTTCTCTATGGAAATGTGTGATGCGTTTTGGTAAGAAAGGAATGTTGAGTTTGAGGTACATTGGACTTCATGAAAACAAAGACAAAGTTGGATCAATTTCATACAATGTGGATTTACCTCCATGTTGATCTAAGGTACACAATGTTTTTCATGTTTCAATGTTGATAACGTATATGATGGATCCATCTCATGTTTTGAGCCCAGAGGTAGATAATTTGGAAGAGAATATCTCTTATGAGGAACAACCAGTCCAGATTCATGACCGAAGAGATAAATTGTAGCAGAATAAGGTAATTAATCAGGTAAAGGTTTTTGGAAAAAACCATATCATTGAAGAAGTAATATGGAAATATGAAAATGAATTGAGTGATAAATACCCCCCAATTTTTTTGATAAGTGAATACAAATGAGAGGACTTAATTTCTCAAAGGGGGGAAGGATGTGACATCCCATGTAAAAAATAAAATTTGAAATTTTCATACTTATTAAAAAAATTAATTAAATATTAATTTTACATTAAAGTGGATTGAATGTTTGATGGCATGCCCAATATGCAACAATAGGTTTCTTTTCAATCTTACATTTCTCACTAATAATACAATATTTTTATTTTAAATGGTATTTAACGCTTAGGTGTTGTATTAGATTGAATTAATAGAACTAAATACAATATAGTTATAGATGCTTTTTTAAATTTTTTACATTTATCCAATAAAAGTTAGAATCTTTTTATGTGAATGAATCCAATTTTAATCACAAATACTCTAATATTCTATAAAAGGTCGATTTATAGCCTTTTGATGGAAAACACTTTTTAAATCTAGTTTTTGTCGCTTTTATATGTTCTATTTGAAAGAAAAAATATTATTCTTTTTAATTGGGACATATAAATATAATTTGGATGATATTTTTGTATTTTTCTGATAATGTTCATCTTTTAATGAATAATGAAACATACTGTATTTTAATTCAAAACTACCAATTAATATAATTAATTTATATTGTTAGATTACATTTTTAATTGGTTTTAAAGTACAATTGGAATATTTTTTTACCCTTTAATCCAATTTTGGTCATTGGATGTAATTTGACCTTGAAATTGGACATATAAAAGTGTCAATATTTGGATAGTTATTTCTTAAAAACATGTTTTTTGTTTTGACAGTAGGAATTAATTTTAAATTTATTTCTGCTACTTCTGTGTCTTTAATTTGAAAAAATGGATTCCATATTTTGAATCAATAGGGCCAAATTATTTAAATAAGTAACTTTTATTTTTAGACATTATGAATATTTATTTCAGTAAATATTTTATTTAACATGGTTAAAAGCTAAATCTGCTAATTAGGATAAAAAATAATATTATAATAATATTAAATTACCCTAACATGTTTCCGAATGCTATTATTTGACACATATCTGACCAGGGAAATCCTTGGGTCAATTTTGGGACCCCATGGGGTGACATGGGAATGATAATGACACTTTAGTTTAATTAACTTAATGTAAAGGAAAAAATGACATAAATAAGTATCTTTTTATAAATCAACTTTTACATGGGGTTATATAAGTTATATTTTAGACTATATATCTTATTTGAAAAAATAAAAAGATTTAATATATCAGGATATTTTATTTATAATTTTTAGAATCAAATAAATAAATTATTTATGACACAATAATGATGTAGTGATTACATCATTAAAAAATAATTTTAACAAATAAGATTATAATGATTATAAAAATATCCAAAACCTATCCAATTAGGATTTAAAGAATTTATTTTAACCAGGAGTCATATTATCTTATACATTAATATGTTTTTGAAATTTATAATCTAAAAATCAATATATAATAAAATAATATTTTCACACTTTCTTAAAGAGCCCCTACCCACCTTATAAAAATCCCTCACCACTAACCCATTACTCACACCTTTCAAGTCCCTTGGATTGACCAAACTCTACGTAATTATTCTCCTTACATCCCTCTGATCCTCCTTGATTCCTTCCCCAATTATGAAGGAATTTTAATTAAACCTTTTGGTTCAATCCAAAATGCGATACCCGATTAAAAAGTAATGTCTTCTCCTAAGTTATTTTTTTTATTTTCCTTCTCCAACCCCCTAAAATCTTTTAAATTCTTTTATTTTATAACAAAAACAACATCCTCAATATACTAGGTTGTTTTTATGAGAAGGATTTTATCTACAGTTACACACAACTGAGTCTAATGGGTAAAGAACACACTGTTTCTATGGACGGTGAGCTAACGCCTCACGAAATGATGATTGTTCAATTATATCCTACCACATATAATAGTGGCCATTAGGATGGTACTGTATTTATATGTTATATATATTATATATAAATTGTTTCTAAACATCTTTATTTTAATTTATATAATAAATTTATGTTTTCCATAGTGGGTAAATACGATAATCTCATTTGAGAAAGTACTGACTTCAACCCTCTCAAAGTGATATGACTCATTCATGATTTTTGTGGAATGTAAAACAGGATAGATTTAATGAAATTATATATTATATTATACTAGAATTATAATATTATTATGTATCATTATTTTTTTATTCTAATAAATACTAAATAGAAATGAATCTAGCATTCATGCGTACGTACTGCTTACGGTCTCCATGAACGATGCATTAAATTTCTTAGCTCAAAATGTTATGTACTGTGATAAATATATATATATATACTGAATATAATTTATATATTTGATATCTAAATAATGAATATCTTTTTGGATATAATGGAATTTTGTCCACATGAACAAGATGTAATTATAAGAATTTTATTTTTGACTCAAGTACCAAATATCAACAAAATGACCATTATTTACTTAAATGATTACATAATTTTTATAACATGGTAATAAGAAATATAAATGGAAGAAAAAAATTGGAAAAGGTTCTTAAACAAGTAGAAATTATCTTTAGTTTATTATTTATGAGATTAAAGAACGAACGGTTTATTTCGAACACGAGGTAAGGGAATTCGTTTCAATCTCCTTTCATTGAGGCATATATTGTTTTATACAGGACATTATTTTATACATTGTATAATCACCTTTGAATTTCCATTTAATTCAAAAGGAATATTTTTCTATGAGGTGTTTTACTAAATGGAAAAGAAATGTTTATTTTTGACATATGCGGTGACAACGTCCTTTCTACCACCGCGAGTATTATTTGATATTTGGATTCCATAACAAGTCGTAATGTTTTTAAAAGAAATACAAATTATATAAACTCGTTTATGTATTTTAGTATTTAAAATGGTTTTTGTATTTATTATTTCAATATCATGATTGATATCTTGAAAATATATATTGTGATTTCTATTTGGGAATTTTAGCTTTCATTTATGCTTAGACTTTGTGTTATGATTATATGGTAGTCCTTGGGCATTGTTTACATATACAGATGATTCCAAGATAAAACAAAGGTGGGTGAGCCCGAGATAGCTCTCCAATGTATTGAGTAACATGAAAGTGGTAAACATGAATGTTTCTCCTAAGAGATTTTTTGAATATATTATGATGGGTATTCCAACATAGCTCATTATCTAGTTGTGATAGCTACAAGGTAAGTTTGATTTGGATGCCACAAGTTACCATTATGATTTATGATTTCAATGTGTTATTCATAAATGTTATGATTTTATTAGGTATGTTAAAGAGCTTATGTTATGTATATATTGATAAACTAATGTTTTAATTCTTTGTTTCATAACCCTTACTAAGGATTGTATTCCCATCCTAAGTTTCAAAATGTTTTTCACATGGCATGAAGATGAATAGGTTCAAGGATGGGATGAAGGGAAAGTCATGTTGTCTAAAACATGGAACTGTACATGACTTTTTTTCAATAGTGTTTATTTTATTAAAAAAATGGAAACTGAGTAGATGTATCTACTTTGAAATTTTTTAGATGTAAGGTATTATTTATGGCCTAATTTTATAAAAATTTAAACCTAAAATGATTCTCCATTTGGATTATTCATTTAATTCAAGATTATGTAATATTTTAAGGCTGGTTCAAGCATCATATCTTATGAAATAAAATTAAAAAGATAAAAATAACAATAATTGACAACAAAATAGTATAAAAACATCTTGATTTCTTTTCCCATTCTTCCAAATTTGTTATTAATAGACAAAATAATTGACAAAGGAAGAAAATAAATGCCATTTAAAAAAAATGGATATTAAATAATTGTATGTATGAAAATCAAACAAAACACTAAAATTTGTATAGGAAACTAGCATCATACATCTCATCATCTTATATCAATATATGGGATCCTGTAATACCAACTCAACATTGAATAAAAATATATATCCAGAATCGTGACCCTACCCCTGGGTTAGTAAGATCCCAATGATAAAGTTTTATCACAAATCATTTCCAAGAGAACTCCTTCCCCTAGATATTAAATATCTCATAGATGTCATATGTATCAAAATATCCTATAGTTTTCATGCCAATTCTAGTAATTTATTGTAAAAAATAAAAATAATTACGTCCACAACACTATGAGGTCTAAAAAAACATATAAAATTATATAGAACCTTAATAAAAGATTGAATCTCCTAACGATCAATAAAAATACTAGTTCCAAAATTGTTTCATTGACAACACTATTGGACTCTAGAGACACAAAAGCATTATAAAAGGAGAACAAAAGATCTTCTATTATCTAGCTAAACGATTTCAAATCATATGATTACCTTCATAATTATTATTATTTACACCACTATTGTAACACACCATATATTATATCAATTTCCTTTGAAATAAATACTATGTATTTGAAAGCTTTCATTATATGTAATTCTAAGTAAAACAAAATATTGGAATCCTTTAAAAACATAGATTAAATTTGAAGTTATGAATCGCAATGACCATATATGATATATATATATATATAATTGTTTTATTTATTATGAATTTAATGAGTATTTCATACCAAAAAAATATATATGCTTCTTGTAACGAATCAGTATGCCTCATAAATGAGGTTTCTTGAAAAATGCATTTTTTTATTTTTCACTTGGCAATTACAATGGACTTCTTAATATTATATATAAAAAATTTTCATGTCAATTAATATAAATTTTTGGAATCATCATTTATATATTATCTTGGGCTGAATTTTTATGATTATCCTCAACAGATTTATTATTAGGTGAAAGGTAATATAATTATTTTTATAACACAATAATTTTTATTTATTACAATTAAACCATTTTTCTATAATTTAATATTAATTTATCATAATACACATTTAAATAATTATTAAAAATCATTACATATGAATATTAATAATTGTATATTTTTGAAGAAGTTCATTTTTGAGATTAAAAGCAAGTTTCTCTAATGAAAAATTTTATTCGTGAAAATTATTTTATCATAATAAATTAGTTAATATAATTTTGTTAATGGTGTTAATAATTTTTAATAATCTATAAAATAAAAATTAGTAACCACAATTTTAATGTATTTATAATTAATGGAATGGATGTAATTTCCATTTTATTCTTGTGAATGCCTTATTCTAAAATGGGGTTTTGTCGTTTTAAAGCATATTTAAAATTAAATTATGCCCAATTTTGAAATAAAATATTTTAAAATGGATTGGATATTTTTATTAATACGTATTATGTTATTATAAAATTTTAAAAATATTTTTCTGACAAAAGGAAAAATAAAAACATTATATATTTTTTATCATAGTTAATTAAACAGTTAGTTTTCTGAGTGTTATGTCATGTAGTAAGGGTGAGAATAAAACCTACATATTAATAAATAATAAATATTTAATTTATTCAAATTTTTTATTATCCAAAATTATAATTAATGAACATTTTAATCAACAATTACCATAATTATAGTTTATATCACTGAAATCAACTATGAAATTCTATGATTATCCCTCCCATAATTTATAAATGTGAAAATATTCTCTTCCCTTATCAATTGAATATGAGCCTTATGGATAGGTTAATACAGAATTAAATTACTTACAAGATTATATCCATATTTAATATATATTTTGTACTTATCTTATGTTAAATCAAGAAAGGATCAAGTTGTAATCCAAAGGAGTTCTCCAAAAAAGTGATATTAATCTAAATAGATCTCATTAATTTTTTCATAAAATTTTTCTAAAAAAAATTATATATAACATAAAATTATTACTATCAAAAATAAATATATTTATATGTTATTATAATTTTTTCATAACCATTCCCCACATCTTCTATATCAAATGGGATTGGAAATTATATCTTGTGCATACTAAGGGACTACCACCTCCACAAAGTTATATTATTCATATTGAATACCCATATTTAATGGTTGGTTATTATTTTATTTTAAATATATATTATATTTTTATGATATATTAAAAAATATATAATATTTAATTAATATTTACATCCTTTTTCTTCCATCCCCCACAAATTGGAAACGTCACAATTGCATCCATATGGACTGCAATCTGCATGAAATGATTTAATTAATTTTTGTACCCCACATTATAAAATTTAATATAAATATTATTATAATTAAATTTATTACATTAATGTCCTTATTATAATTATAATTGTAAATTAATAATGGTAAATTTTTACAAAAAATAGCTTCCCAAAAACATAGATGAAAAACGAAGCCGGTAACACCTGAAATGATGATGATAATTAATGTTGATTAATGAATGAGAGATAATATAGAATAAGTAATACCTGAATGTTACTATATGTATTAATATCTCTATATATCATAATCATAAAAAATTTATTGTTATTATACCTGAGAATAGATTTATTGTGATTTAATTTAGACACACGGTAAGGGTTTGTCATCACAAATTGTCTTCCATATAAAAAATGTTATGTTATTCACATATTTAATTATAACAAGGATATCTACTAAAAATTTGATATATTTTATCATAAATATCCTTATATTCATGGTATTGAACATTATATTTCATTTTATTTATTTCATGTGACTTGTGAAACAAACGATATGTAATTGGTAAGGGATTTATGTTAAAATCACTTGTTTTATCTGATTTTTTTTTCATTAATTTATAATGAATAAATTATATATTTAATCCCTCCATAATTTTATTTAATTTTTTATCTATCGGTAATTTATTAAAATTAATATATATATTTCATTTTATATGCCTCAAATTCTCAAATCATAGAAAATATGTCTTTATGGAAAACATACAATATTTTTCTTATCCGTTATATTATTTATTTCAAGACAATATTTTCAATTCAAAATTTCCAATTATAGTTTTCTATTTAACAAATATTTATTTAATTTATTTTTATCCATTTTTACTTTATATAGTTTTTATAAGAATGTATTCTTCATTTTTCTAATGAGTTGCTTTTACTTTTTATGGTAAATTTTAAATTTATTTTGATACATACTCTACATGAACCTATATCCCCACTATCAAAAATTAATTATTATTCTAGGATTTTACAAAATGTTTCCATGGATATTTAATATTAAAAATTCAACCTAAATATTATCAAAATTTTATGATTTTAAATAATTTATTAATATATTAGATTGTTATTTTTTTAATTAAAATTTCAATCCATATTAATGGAATTATAAAACATAATAATATAATTTGAGATTTATTAAAATATTATGGGGATATGATTAAATGTTACCATCAATATTCTTTCTTTTTATGATTTCTGATTATGAGGATAAATTATATTTGAAACCATCCTTCTTTTATACTGCATAGGTGTAACATCCCAAGTTAGTAATGAATAATATATATTCTTATATATGTCTATTTATGAATTAGATAGTGTTTTAGAGGCTTAAAATGAGAATAAATCCAATCTTAATCATCGAATACACTGATATTTTTAAATGATTGCCTTACCACCTTTTGATGGCGAACCATTTTTAAATCAATATTTTGACAATTTTATAATCTCTATTTGTCAAAATAAACTTCTTCTTTATGGTTGGGACATTGAAATTTACAGTGGATAATTTTTTGGTATTTTTCTGACAATGTTCATTTTTTAATGAATAGTGAAAAATACTGCATTTTACATCAAAACTGCTTTTTCATATAATTTAACTATATGGTTAGATTAACTTTTTAATTGGTTTTAAAGTTTAAATAGAATATATTTTTACGATTTAATCCAATAGTTTTCATTATAATTAATTTCACCTTGTAATTGGGCATAAACTAATGCCAAACTTTTCATAGATATTGTTTCAAAAAACCCCGCTATTTGTTTTGATAATGGGAATTATTTTTAAATTAATTAATGCAATTTATGTGTTTGGAATTTGGTAAAATTTATTCCATATTTGGAATAATAAGGTCCAAATTATGTAATTAATACTCTTTTTTTGACTTTGTGAATAGTAATGACGGTAATTGTCAGTAATTATCTTGGTTAATTAGTAATCGGGTAGTTAAGGATAATGAAATAATATCATAATAATAAAAAATGACACCAAAATGTGTCTTAATACTACTGTTTGTGTCATTCCAGACCATGGTATGCCTTGTACCAATATTGGGGAACCCATGGAATCACTTTTGTGTGATAATGACTGTTTATCTTTTTATTTTTTTTCAGAAAGTAAATATAACAAAGAATGTATCACCTGAGTAAAGCATTTTTAATTTTGTCTACATAAATTATCTCTTGGACTATAAATAGTCATTTGAAATCTAAAAATATTTCCTAAATCATAGTATTTTTTCATAATTTTTAGACATTAAATAAATTAAATTATATATGAGAACATGATGATGCAGCGATTACCTCATTATTTAACAATTTAAATAAAATGACAAGATAATATAAAATCTAAGACCCACATAGGTAAAAGACCTATTTTATGGGTGGATTTCGAACTCTTATCACGTTATCATCAAAATAAATCAATGTGGGACCTTTAAAATTAAAAACACATTTGAAAATAAGGTAACATTTTATATCGTTCCAAGAGTGCCCCTCCTCTCCTCTTATAAAATCCCCCCACCTCTACCTCCTTACCCACACCTCTCAAGCCTTTGTCTCGGCCAATGTTGGCACATTTTATCTCTCCACATCCCTATCCTCATCCTAGAATCCTTAACTTAGGCAGAAATCTCTTCAAGAAACACTTTTGGTTCAAACCAAATGGAGTTACCTGAATTTAAGGTAATGTATTCACTTTTGTTCTTTTGTTTTATTTTTCTTCTCCAACCCCTAAACTATTTTTATTCATTTATTTTGTAACAAAACTATTATCTTCTATATACTAGGATGTTTTTATAATAAATATTTGAGCTACACTTACACACAGCTACATCCAATGGTTAAAGAGCATACTGTTTCCGTAGATGGCGAATTTCTGCCTCACGAAATGATGATTGTTCAATATTCATCTAACACCTTCAAAGGTGGCCATTTAGATGTCACCATATTTATATATGATATATAATATGTTTATTTTTTCTTTAATCTTATTTATTTTTCATTTATTTCATACCTTTTTGGTTTTCATTTTGGGTAAACGTGATATCTTCATTTTAGGAAGTGCGGACTACTGCCCCCTCAAAGTGATTTGATTCGTTATTACCATATGTGGTACGTATAAAGGATAGAATTATTGATATCATACATGATACCATAATAGAATTAATATACTATTATGTATCATTATGTTTTAATTCCATTAAATATGAAATTGAAATGGAAGCAGCGATCATGCGTACATACGGCTTACCGTCTCCATGAACGGTGCTTTTCATTTCTTACCTATAAATGTTATGTAATATTATAAATGAATGTATATAATAGATATAATAGATATATATGATATTTACATCATAAATATAATTCTGGATATAATGGATATTTTACAACATGAACAACTTGTAATTATAAAGAGTTTATTTTTGACTCAAGTACCAATGATTGACAAAACGACAATTATTAACATAAATAATTACATAGTGTTCATAACACGGTAATGCATGATATAAAAGGAATAATGAACTTGAAAAAGGATATTAATCAAGTATAAATTAACTCATGTTTATTATTATGGATGTTAAATAACAATCGAGTCACGTCAGACCCGAGGTATGGGACTTCGTCTCAATATCCTTTCATTGAGGCATATTTTGTTTTATACACAACTTTCTTTTATACGGTTATAAAACCCTTTCACTTATACGATTATTCAAAATGAATATTTTTATATGAATAATTTTACTAAATGACAATAGGAATGTTTTTTTGTCGTATGTATGCGGTTAAAATGACTTATCTGCCGCCATGACCATTATTTGTGCTTCGACTTCTTCTACAAGCCATAACTTTTTTTTAAATGAAAAATAAATACCATGGTTTACTTTTATTTTATTTTGGTATTGAAAATGGTTTTCATAATGTTTTTATATCAATGTTTTGTATTGATATCTTGTGATTGAAAAGTGGAAATGTTATGTTTCCTTTATGCATGTTTTATGTGATACGATTATGTTATGGTTCTTGGGAATTGTTATGAAGACGGGTGGTTCCGAGATAAACTAAGGGTGGGTGAGCACGATATAGCTCTCCAATGCATTGGGTAACACGAAGGAGTTAAACGTTAAGGTTATTCCGAAGAGATTTAGGGAATATACTGTAATGGTTATTCCAAATGTAACCATGAGGGTTACTCCCTACGTAAGAATGTTATGAATACCTCAAGTTACCATTATGTCTTATGATTTATATGATTTATTCATGATTTGATGAGGTATGTTAAAATTCTTATGTTTTATTTGTAAAGTATGATTTCATACATGGAATAATGTTTTCTTTTTTTACTTTTATATCCCTTACTGAGCTTTTTATGCTAATCCCAAGTTTTTGAAATGTTTTTCACAGGTCAAGGGAAAGGTACATGATGTGATGGTAGTGTCAAGGAAGTGTCAAGAAAGAAACCATGTTTTATTTTAAATACGCTTCCGTTGATGGAAAAAAATGAATACTATCTTTTATGTGACCACTTTGTTTAAATAAGGAATGTAATGAATGATTTATGATCTAATTCTCTAAAAATCTACACCTGAAAAGATCTTCAATGTTTAATCTTATAATAACTCAAGATTAAGTAATCTTTAAGGATGAGGCCTTATAGTTGGTATCAGAGGTTGGTTTACATAACTTTAGGAGATAGAATTCTATTTAATTATTATCCAAAAATATTTTTTTATGGTCAAATTGAAATGATATAGCATTTGAAGATTACCATGTTTCTTCATCTAAGACATGTTTGTTCAGAATGGTTTTTTGCAGAGGAAACAGTGATGCAGTGCTAGGAAGGCATACAGAAGGAAATGACCATCCAAATCAGCATCCTGATATGGTTAGAATTGGAACTGAATAGTTTATTTCCGTAATGGCACAGTTTACTCAAGCGATAAATGGTGGTGGTATCCATGCACGAGATCAGCCAGATCAACCGTAGATGAACATGTCAGTGGTGGAAAATTTCATGAGGCAACATCCCCCATCATTCAGAGGATCATCTGACCCTGTGCAAGATGAGGTGTGGATTAAAGCACTGTAGAATATTTTCGATGTCATGGGGTGTTCAGACATTCAAAAGGTTAGTCTTGCTATTTACCGTTTGGAGGGTGAAGCAGATCAGTGGTGGTCGATGGTTAAAAATATCAGGGACACTGATGAGATGGATGCTCTCGACTGGGATGAATTCAAAGATGTGTTTCTTGAGAAGTATTTTCCTAATGATGTTTTACATAGGATGGAAAAACAATTCATGGAATTGAGGAAAGAGGACAACTCAGTGGCTGCTTATGAAGAAAGGTTCACTCGATTGGCAAGGTATGCTCCAAATTTTAACAGAGAACTTGATAGTAAAATCAATTGTTTTTACTCAGTATTAAAGCCAAAATATCAAAGTTCATTGGATTATTGTGAGTTCAAAAGTAAAGAAAAGCTTGTTCGATGTGCTGAGAAGGTGGAAATGGATTTTTTCGATGATCAAGATTTCTATAAAAACCAACAGAAGAAGAGACCGAGGTGGAAGGAGAAAGGGAATAATTTTTAAAAAGGTCTGATGGTAAGAAAACTATGTTTCTAGTGTGTGATAAATGTGGTAAAAGGCATGCTGGGGAATGTATTCTGAATTCTAGAAAGTGCTGACGATGTTGTAATATGGGACATAAGGCTTGTGATTGCACTGAAAAAGATCAGGGTGATTGTAAGACGAAATTTTATTTACAGTTAGTGAAATGTTTTAAGTGATATGATATGGGTCATTATGCAAACGAGTGTCTGACAGAGATCTCGAGTGATGGGAAGCAGTTTGACTACAAGAAAAAAGGGGTGGTGAAATTATTTGAAACTACTTCAGCAGATGTTGGGCCATCAAATGAAGTTGTATAAGGAACTTTGTTTGTTTTTTCAGATTATTCAAGTGTGTTGTTTCATTCAGGATCTACACATTCATTCATCTCTGAAAACGTCTCTAGTAAAATGGGAAAAAAATCTCAAAAATGACTCTAGGACTTGTGGTAAAAACACATGGGGGAAATGGTTAGGCAAAAAGAATTTATAAGAATATTCATATCCTTATCTGTGGAAAGAACCTACTTTCAAACCTTATTCTTTTACCTCTAGTAGAGATTGATGTTATCCTGGGTATGGACTGGCTCTCTATTTACCATGCTAAGATTGACAGTAGAGCTAAAGAAGTTTCTTTTCAGAAAGGCTTTTAGTTTTTGTACAATAATGAACCCTTACTATTCATAACATATCAAGAGGCTGAGAAACATGTAAAGGATGGAAATGAATGTTACCTTGCACATATTGTTGAAAACAATGGAACTATTCATATTAATGATGTGCCAGTGGTAAATGATTATCCTGATGTTTTTCCTGATTAGTTTCCTAGAATAATACCAGATCGGGAAGTTGAATTTATTGTTGACTTAGTTCTTGATGCTAACCCAATTTCAAAACCATCTTATCGAATGGATCAAATTTAACTTTTAGAGTTGAAGGAGAAATTGCATGATTTATTAGAGAATGGTTTCATTCGACCTAGCACATCACCATGGGGTGCTCCTGTCTTATTTGTTAAAAAAATATTGTTCTATGCGACTTTTCATTGATTATAGTGCCTTGAATAACATCACTGTTAAGAACAAATATCATTTGCCTCATATTGATGATTTGTTTGATCAGCTCCAGGGAGGTCGGTATTTTTCAATGATTCACCCAAGATCAGGGTACCATCAGTTGAAGGTAAAGGAAGAAGATGTTCCAAATACTGCATTTCATACAAGATATGGCCATTATGAATTTGTATAAATTTCTTTTGGGATAACCAATTAACCTGTTGTATTCATGGACCTTATGAATAGAATTTTCCATGAGTTCTTGGATAAGTTTTTGGTTGTTTTCATTCATGACATTTTGGTGTTTTCTAAAAGTAAAGAGAGGCATGAAAGTCATTTAAGGGTTATTTTTCAAACCTTAAAAGAAACGAAATTGTATGAGAAATTCAGCAAGTGTGAGTTTTGGTTACAACAAATTTCTTTCCTTGGTCATATTGTTTCTAAAGAATGGATAACAGTTGATCTTGCAAAAAACAATTTTGTTGAAGAATGGCCAAGACCCACAAATGTAACTGAGGGTCGTAGCTTCCTTCGTTTGGAAGGCTATTACAGAATCTTTGTTTGAAATTTCTCCCGGTTATCTAGTCCAATGACAAAGCTAACTCGGAAGGGTGTAAAGTTTATCTGGACAAAAGAATGTGATGATTTTTTTCAGGAACATAAAAGAAGATTAGTGAATGTCCAATTTTGGAACATCCTTCTAGGAATGGGGAGTTTGTTATCTACAGTGATTGTTCATTGAATGGAATTGGTTGCATCCTAATTCATAATGATAATGTAATTTCTAATGCTTCACGACAGTTGAAAACTCATGAGGTAAATTACCCTACATATGATTTGGAATTAGCTGCTGTTTTGTTTATTTAAAAATATGGAGGCATCATTTTAATGGAGTAAAATGTGAAATATATACAAATCAAAAAAGATTAAAGTATATATTCACTCATAAATAATTGAACATGAGACAGAGGAGATGTATAGAATTAATAAAGGATTATGATTGTACAATTCATTACCATCCGGGAAAAGAAAAAAAGTGGATGATGCTTTGAGTCAATCAAGTAATGCTTTTTTAACAATGTTGCGTTTGGAACATGATCTTTTGGATAGAGATTTTATGAACATTGGCATAGAAGTTATTGGTGTGGGATGTCCTTCTATTTTGTTTCAGGTATTAGTGAAATATTCTCTATCAGACAGAATTAAGAAAGCATAGAAGAAAGAATGTGAGTTGCAGAAAATGGTAGAGCTGGTTCAGAAGGGTAATTTTCCTGAATTCAACATTGATAATGATTGTGTTTTGAGATTTGGGAAGGGATTGTGTGTGCCTTGTGATTCACAGTGGAAGAGAGAGTTTTTATGTGAAGCTCATAATTATCAGTTTTCAGTTCATCCAGGAAGTAATAAGATGTATATAGATCTTCAGGAGTATTGCTGGTGGGACAGAATGAAAAGGGATATTGCTGATTTTACTATGAAGTATTTGACTTGTAAATAGGTTAAAGGAGAGCGGCAGTTACCGAAAGGGATGCTTCAGCCTCTATTAGTACCAGACTGGACGGGGGAGAATATATCCATGGACATTGTTGTGGGATTGCCGAAGAAACATCGAGTTAATAATGCTATATGGGTTATTGTTGATCGCTTGATTAAATCATCTCATTTCCTTTCTATACGAGATACTTTTTCCCTAGATCAACTTTACCATTTGTATCTTAAAGAGATAGTCAGGTGACATGGAGTTCCTCTCTCAATTGTATCTGATCGTGATCCCCGGTTCACTTATAACTTTTGGAAAGGCCATCAGAAGTCGTTGGGTACTGAATTAAATTTTAGTACAGCTTTTCATCCTCAATCAGATGGGCAGTCAGAACAAACAACTCAGACATTGGAGGATTTTCTACATTCTTGTTCGATGGATTATCAGGGAAGTTGATACCAACAATTTTATTTGGTTGATTTTTCTTGTAATAACAGTTTTCATTCTAGAATACAGATGGAACCATTTGAAGAATTATATGGGAAGCAGTGTCGAACTCCAGCTTTATAGGATGAAGTGGGTGAAAGGAAGTTAATGGGACATGAATTGTTAGAAGAGATGGCAGAAAAAGTTCAGCTGATATAGAAACACATGAGAACAGCTCAGAGAAGGCAGAAGAGTTATGCAGACAACTGGAGGAAGGATCTCTTTTTTGAGGTAGGTGATCGTGTTTTTCTCAAAGTCTCACCATTGAAAAGTGTGATGTGATTTGATAAGAAAGGAAATCTGAGTCCAAGGTTCATTGGACCATATGAAATTATGGTGAGATTTTGATCATTTTCATACCGAGTGGCTTTACCTCCATGTTTATCTCTGGTACACAATTTTTTTCATGTTTTAATGTTAAGGAAGTAAATGCCAGATCCATCTCATGTTTTGAGTCCAGATGTAGTTCAGCTGGAAAGGGAATATATCTTATGAGGAACAACCGATCCAGATTCTTGACCACAGGGAGAAAGTGTTGTGGAATATGGTGATTCATCAAGTAATGGTTTTGTGGAAAAACCACATCTGTGAAGAGACAACATTGGAATCGGAAAATGAAATGAGGGATAAATACCCCCACTTATTCGATAAGTAAATAAATTTCGGGGACACCATTTTCTAAAGGGAAGAAGGATGTAACATCCCAAGTAAGTAATTAATATTATATATTCTTATCTATGTCTATTTATGAATTAGATAGTATTCTAGAGTCTTAAAATGAGAATAAATCCAATATTAAGCATGGAATACACTAATATTTTTAAAAGATTGCATTACCGCCTTTTGATGGAGAACCATTTTTAAATAAGTATTTTTACAATTTTATAATATCTTTATTTTAAAATAAACTTATTCTTTATGATTTGGACATTTAAATTTCTATTGGATAATTTTTTTGTATTTTTCTGACAATGTTCATTTTTTAATGAATAATGGAAAATACTGTACATCAAAACTGCTTTTTCATATAATTTAACTATATGGATATATGATCTTTTTAATTGTATTTAATGTTTAAATAGAATATATTTTTACCATTTAATCCATTAGTGGTCATTGGAATTAATTTTACTTTGGAATTGGGCATAAACTAATGCCAATCTTTTCATAGATATTGTTTCAAAAAAACCCACTATTTGTTTTGACAACGGGAATTATTTTTAAATTAATTATTGCAATTTATGTGTTTGTAATTTGGTAAAATGGATTCAATATTTGGAATAAGAAGGTCCAAATTATGTAATTAATACTCTTTTGTTTTTTGGACTTTGTGAATAGTAACGACGGTAATTATCTTGATTAATTAGTAATCGGGTAGTTAAGTATAATAAAATAATATCATAATAATAAAAAATGACACTAACATGTGTCCTAATACTACTAGTTGTGTCATTTCCGACCATGGGATGCGTTGTGCCAATCTTGGGGACCCCATGGAATCACTTTTGTGTGATAATGACTTTTTATCTTTTTATTTTTTTAACGAAAGTAAATGTAACAAATAATGTATCACGTGAGTAAAACATTTTTAATTTTGTCTACATAAATTATCTATTGTAATATAAATATTAATTTTAAATATAAAAATATTTCCTACATCATAGTATTTTTTTATAATTTTTAGACATTAAATAAGTTAAATTATATATGAGACCATGATGCAGCAACGATTACCTCATTATTTAACGATTTAAATAAAATGAAAAGGTAATGTAAAATATAAGACCTAAACATGTCAAAAAACTATTTTATGGGTGTATTTAGAACTCCTATCACCTTATCCTCGAAATACATCAATGTGGTACCTTTAAAATCCGAAACTCATTTGAAAATAAAGTAACATTTTATACCTTTCCAAGAGTGCCCTTCCTCTCCTCTTATAAAAGGACCCCACCTCTACATCCTTACCCACACCTCTCAAGCTATTGTCTCATCCAATATCTACTAATTTTATCTCTCCACATCCCTCTCCTCATCCTATATGCCTTACCTTAGGCAGGAAGCTCTTTAAGAAACCCTTTTGGTTCAAACCAAAGGGAGTTACCTGATTTTAATGTAATGTCTTCACTTGTGTTCTTTTATTTTATTTTCTTCTCCAACCCCCTAAACTCTTTTTATTCATTTCTTTTGTAACAAAATAAGTATCTTACATATACTACGATGTTTTTATAAGAAATATTCTAGCTACACTAACACACACGTACATCTAATGGTTAAAAAGCATACTGTTTCCGTGGATGGCGGATTTCTGCCTCACGAAACGATGATTGTTCAATATTATTCTAACACCTTCATAGGTGGCCATTAATATGTCACTATATTTATATATGATATATAATTTTTTTATTTTTTACCTACGTTTCTGTATTTTTCATTTAAGTCATACCTTTATGGTTTCCATTGTGGGTAAACGCGATATCTTCATTTTAGGAAGTGCGGACTACCGCCCCCTCAAAGTGATTTTATTCGTTAATACCATATGTGGTACATATAAAGGATATATATAATGATATTATATATGATAACATAATATCATTATAATACTATTATGTATCATTATGTTTTGATTCCATTAAATATGAAATAGAAATCGAAGTAGCGTTCATGCGTACGTACGGCTTACCGTCTCCATGAACGGTGTATTTCATTTCTTACCTCTAAATGTTATGTAGTATTATAAATGCATGTATATACTGGATATATATGATATATATGATATCTATATCAAGAATATAATTCTGGATATAATGGATATTTTACAACATGAACAACTTGTAATTATAAATAGTTTATTTTTCACTCAAGTACCAATGATCGACAAAACGACCATTATTAACATAAATAATTACATAGTGTTCATAACAAGGTAATAAGTGATATAAAATGAATAATGAACTTGAAAAAGGTTCTTAAGAAAGTTTAAATTAACTCAAGTTTATTATTGAGGACATTAAACAACGATCCATTCAAGTCGGACCCGAGGTATGGGACTTCGTCCCAATATCCTTTCATTAAGGCATATTTTGTTTTGTACACAACATTATTTTATACGGTGTATAAACCCCTTTGAATTTTACTTTTATTCAAAAGAAATAGTTTTATATGAATCATTTTTCTAAACGACAAAAGGAATGTTTTTTTGTCGTAAGTATGTGGCGACAACAACTTCTCCGCCGCCATGACCATTATTTGGGCTTCGGCTTCCTCTACAAGCCATCACATTTTTTTAAAATGAAAAATATATACCATGTATTACGTTTCTTTTATTTTGGTATTGAAAATGGTTTTCATAATTTTTTTATATCAATGTGTTGTATTGATATCTTGTGATTGAAAAGTGTAAATGTTATATATTTTTATGCATGTTTTATGTGGTACGATTATGTTATTATTCTTGGTAACTGTTATGAAGACGGGTGGTTCCATGGTATACTAAGGGCAGGTGAGCCCGATATAGCTCCCAAATGCATTGGGTAACACAAAGGAGTTAAACATTAAGGTTTCTCCGATAAGATTTAGGGAATATACTGTGATGGTTATTCCAAATGTAACCATGAGGGTTACTCCCAATGTAAGAATGTTATGAATGCCTCAAGTTACCTTTATGTCTTATGATTTCTATGATTTATTCCTGATTTGATGAGGTATGTTAAAATGATTATGTTTTATGTTTAAAGTATGATTTCGTACATAGACTAATGATTTCTTTTCGTACTGTTATATCCATTACTGAGCATTTTATGCTCATCCCAATTTTTTGAAATGTTTTTCACAGGTCAAGGGAAAGGTGCGTGATGTGATGATAGTGTCAAGGAAGTGTCAATAAAGAATCAATGAATTATTTTAAATATTTTTCAGTTGATGGAAAAAAATGAATACTATATTTTATTTAACTACTTTGTTTAAATGTGGAATGTAATGCATGATTTATGATCTAATTATCTAAAACTCTAAATCTGAAAAGATCCTCAATGTGTAATATAGTAATAAATCGAGATTAAGTAATGTTTAAGGTTGGGGCCTTATAATGGGAATTCTTTTGATGATATATGTTTTCATGATCATCAAGAATACAATTAAATTTGTTATGATTATATGATGGGTGGTTCTATTATATCCCTTAAATTAATTGGAAAGATATTAATTTTTTATGATCTCATATAGTAAAATGGGGGTTATCCCAATCCCAAAATGGGGTACATTATAGGAGATATCAAACCCAATAAAGAGTAAACATGTTGTTATCCAAATCCTAATGTAGTTACAATGGTTCTATCCAAATCCTAACATGCGAGGAATGTAATGGCAGGTATTCTCAAAAAATTATTTCTATGATTAAGATTATACAAATTTTATGAAACTCCCATATAAAATATTCTTATTACCATATTAGTCTCTCATTGATCCTGTTATTTTATTCCATTATGATTAATGGATTATGAAATGTAACAATTTTCCATAAAATGGTAATATATAAATTACGTGGTCTTTAATTATAAATAAATTGATCATATTCCTATACCATTATTCCCATGATATTCTGACATTTTATCATTGATTGTTATCATCATTGTTTACATATACTTATCAACTAATCTCTTTAATTATTTTGATTTATTTTCCTTAGGATATGATGAATGGTTTTATGTAAGTTTTATCTTAGGACGATATAATTTGTGTAGATTTATGTGGTTGATATTATAAATATTTTATGAACCGATTATTTATTTTTCCATGATTTTGAATAAACTAATCCTTTATTTTTTTTGTTTTGGATCAGAAATATATGTATTGAATATTAATATTAATTATTTAAATACATATGTTTGTAATGTTTGGGGTCTCAAAAGTTGGTATCAGATAAAGGATTAGATAACTTGGGAAATATGGATTACAAAATAATATCTATAACTCTTATTATTATATAAGGAATTGGAGAAAACCATTCTGTATTGTAATTAATGGTGTGAACTTTTTTCGAAAATAATTATTTATCTGGATATTATAATTTGGATTTGGAATTTTCTCTCCGACAACTAGGGGTAAAAGATATGAATAGATTGTATTTATTACTAAATATATCAAAATTAGTGAATGATATATTGTCTTAAGTTTATCCAACCAGAGAGACACGACATGGGTATAGTATTGGGTTAATTAACTATTTCATTATGAACCATTATGATTAATTTGAATAGATAATGATTATTAATTACCTATATTAAAAATATTATGTCAGAGGACGAAGAAATAGTGTCATGATTTAGACAACCAAAAAATGATTTCTAATGATTGATAACTCTATATAAAAAATCCTAATGGTCATGCTAACCATTTTTTTAGAAGGGTATTGAAGATAGAATAATAAATTTGAGGTTGTGATATGAATTCATAAATATCGAAGTATATGATATAATCATAGTCATACGGGTTCCATTAGATAATTAAAAGTATTTAGGAAAGTTAATTAATATAATCATTGAGTATATATTGAATTATAATTTAATAATCCTAATTGTATATAGATCACATCTCAAATATATGATTCTTACCCTATTGAACTTTATGGGAATGTTCTTTTAGAAAATTTCATTATTCTCCATTTAAATTCTTATTTTGTTTTTTTTCTGGGATTGGATTACCATTCATCATATAAATACAATATCAATGGATGGGAAAAAAATTCACATTAGATATTCTGATCCAAGATAATCATGATAAAGGAATCATTCAGCCATGTGAATCATATATGGGTAGACTTATTCTTTATATTATTATTAATGACGGATTTTTATTACATTGTGTTGATTATTAAGAGTTTAACAAGATCACAATCAATAAAATGTTTTGTCCTTCCATATATAGATAATATGATTCATCTATTAATAATAATAAAATATTTTTCCCAAATTAATAATAAACATAAATACTACTAGTTGAGTTTAAACAAGTGGACACATAACTAATAAATATTTTCTCTCAATGTATATAAACTATTAATTTATATTGGTTCCATTTAGTCAAACTAATTCCCACACTATTATCATGGATTAAATGAATATAGAGTTTAGATACTAATTGAGTTAGTGTGTGGTAGAATTTATTGAGAATGTTATGATATATTCCTAGATAATGGAAGTGTATGGAGATCTCCTGATAATTTTACAAAAGTGTATAAATAAAGAGTTATTAATAGAAAATTTAGTTTGATGTGTAATTTATCTATAGAATGACCATTTTATATTCATGTAATCATAAGGGAGGGAATTCCAGTGGATCCATCAATGAAGGATGTCAATTAATGTTATCCTAGACCTTCTACTATAAATAGAAACCATAGTTTTGTTTGATTGAATTCATACTATTGATTCATTGTGAATAATTTATCCATTTATATATAATCTACACAAAAATTTATCTCAAAAGGGATTAAGTCTCCTTTTCATAAATTAATGTGAATAAAATTTCATGTATCTAATGAGAACGTAGGTTATTTTTCCTTTAAATTCACTACCAAATAGTATAAAAGGATTATTACTTAATGGGATGGGTCATAATGGGGGTGGGAAGTGTTATTATTCATAATTATATTTTGATATATTAGGCATCATTCCAATTAAATTTTAATGATAAAAAATTACCTGGTTCATTATTTGATGATTGAAAAGTTTATTTAGGTTAAAAATGTAGAATCATTATCTCTGTAGAAAAAGGTTCCACAAAAATATTAAATAAAATATTTTAATGTAAATATTCACATATAAGAAGTCACGCATGTATCCGAGAATAGAAATGTTGTTGAATAGTGATTCTGAAATCATAGTACATTACAACACTAGGAAAGTGAACAAGGTGGATGATTCAATTAATCAAATGGGACATGATAGCCTATATATGAAGAGGATCCCAACATTTATATTAGTTATTGATTTTCAAGGGAAGGGATATTAAATTATGAAGTAAACGGAGAAATAATACCATAATTAGTTATATTTACCACCACATATACCTGTGAAGATTATATTGGGTATTAATTATTATGTGGAGCCACAAAAGATGGTTAAAAATGTTACTAAGTTTCTAATTATTTGTGAAAAATGATAAGGTTTATGAACTATGTGTGTATCCCATCAATAATAAATTTGAAGACATAGCTATTGGAATAATCTCAAAGCATGATATTCTATATTCGTCATAGAAGTATGAAGATACGTAAATGTATGAAACAATATTTATTATACGATAACAAGATGATAGTTATTTCTTATTATATCTCTCGATTTGTGGATTTTCAATAAGTTAAGGATGAGGGAAAATGTGTAATATAATGTTAGAATCATTTCTAATACCATGTCGGATATAGGAAAATATTACCATTGAATTTATCATTAGACTTTCCAAAACATATAATGTCGATGAAGATATTTGGGCTAGAGTTGATATCCTTATGAAGATACTATATTTAATTAATATTATGGAAATTTTCTATCTTGATGAACATGTTAGGATTTATATATTATAAGTGGTAAGGTTTTATGGTGTAGAACATCCTATTATATCTGATCAAGATCTATGTCTGATATCAATTTTTGGGGATTCCTTCAATGATCTATGTACACTATGTTGTGGTTTAGTATTTATTATCATCTTTATACATATAGTCATCTACAATATACTATGGAAACCCAAATATTATATGTTGATATATTTTTATATATATTTAAATGGTGGTTGTGATCAACTAATTCCACTAATTCAGTTTTTATATGACAATATCATTAAATCAAGCATCTTGATGGATTTTTATGACTCATATATAATAAATTTATAGAAATATGACATGTTGCGATGAATATTGACTAATATATCTATTGTTATATAAGCTATCTATAAAAATCGAAGTGAATGTTAGTTCCATTTAGCACCACATCAAGATAGTCTAGAGTCTGCATATAAAATTTACTAATAATATTTGATAAGACCATGAAATATTTCTCAATGAGAAGGTATTATTATAAACATATCCATGGAAAAAGGTAATGATATTTGAATGAAGTAAATTTTGTGCACTATGTTTTTCGATCCCCTTGATATTCATGAATGAAAAGGGATTTCATCTCATCATTAGCCCCATCCACTTATCAACAACCATGTTTGGGATGTGTACCATGTATCTCTTTTGAGTAATTACTCTCTTGATCAGTCACATGAACTAAAATAATAGGTTTTACCACTATAGAATTATATTTATTATAATTAATAACCAAGGGATAAAATGCATTATAGAGATTATGTTTTACAGAACAAGACTACTCACCCTATTTGTGGTTTCTAGATAAATCATAAATAGAAAAAAAAAGTATAATAGAACCTGAGGATGTTATGATGTAGTAATATATCCATTCATTATTAGAGTTATATAATTTATTGGGAAAATATATATTACGGGGGAAGAATATTACAACTAAATATTTTAGTTATTTTTTATTTGAAAATCAACTTGAGGTATTTGATATCATTCATTACATGCATCACATAGTCTAAATGAATCATGATATATTATTTATTAATAATATTGATATTAAATTTTAAGGTATGAATAGTAATAAAAAATAATAAAAAATATAAAATTATGATCCAAATAATGGGAATGTAATTTTAAATTATAATAAATAAGAAATATAATTTTTGAATCACTATTTTTTTGATGCCTAATAGGATTTCATGAAAAATATATATTATATTTTACAAGTAGACATTATAAACAACATAGATAATTATTTTTAGAAATATTAATTGATTGAATTATATTAATTCATCGTGTAAGATTGTCAATATTATCATTGGTTGATTTTTTAAGAATATTGAAAAACAATTATTTTTATGTGAATGGTTAATGTATCTATTTCAGTGAAACCATATTTACTTTTTATTTTAAAAACCCATTAAAAATTCCATTAGATCAAAAATTAATAAATTATTCCTTAAATTTTTCATAATATTTTTAATTTCATATTGATTAAAAATATACTTTAGTATGGTTAAAGTAAATCGTTGGGCTGAAAATTCATTTTTTAAAAATTACTTTTAATTGTGCAATGTTTATGAAATTATTATATTAAAATAATATCTGTAATTGATTTATTTAATGGAATTTTTAAAATAAATATAAAATTCAATATTTCAACATTCAATTGATGGTTTTTAGAGGGAAATGAAAGGGGAAAATTTCTGATTTATACTAAAAATATATATTATTCTTATATAGTTTTCCATGATGTTTTCAAACTTATTTAAAATTATATTATTTCATATATTGAAATTATATCAATAGAAATAGATTTTATACTTTTAATAATCAAAATTAATACAATTTTATAGTTTTAACTAAATTATTTTCTTATTTAATAATGAAATATTAAAAACAATTACCATAGTTATGGTTACAACTACTTAACTATGGGTAATCCAAAAGATAATTGTAAAAATGAAACATAAACATGATAAATTCATATTTTTTTCAAAAAGATCAATATTAACTTGTCCCACCATTGATTTCATGGATATTTTGATCCACTTGAACAAGTGTGTGACCCTGTATGATTGTAAACTTTTATGATATTCCATATGTTTCCCTCCCCTCATGAAAAATGGGAACCATTTATCCTCCCTTATTCATAGAATTTTACCTTCTAGGCTACCCAACAAAAAATCCAAAACAATCCTATAATGATTTCCTTTTTTCATAGGGCATCTAGTAATATCCAAAGATCAATAATTCATTGAATAAGGTGTAATATAATAAAGGTTTATCAATGATCACTTGTAAAATGGAAATGAGATCTCTCACTGTTGTTTAATCATCATAATCAACTAAAAAACTGTATCCATAATAACATGATGAATATAGTATCATAAATATATTAATATTATATATTTATTCTGTAACAACCATCTTCCACCTCCTCTCCATTAAATGGGACAAGAATTTATTGCATGTGAATACATGTGGAGTACTGCCTACAATAAGCTATATGACTCATCATCAATCAACAAATTTCATGGATGGTTTTTATGAGAGATTAAATATATATAATATATTTATAATATAATAATAATTATTGAAAAGTTTAATTATTATTTCTCTTATTATGATTTCATTCGTAAAAAATGAAAACATCACTCGTGTGATCGTAAATACTACCATCTCTAGATAGCAACAAAAATCATTTTTCATCAATTATTTATATGAATATTTATAAATTTTTATATAATACATATATTTAACATTTATATAATGATTTATATAATTTAGATTAAGGGACCATTATCAATAGGGATGAACAATTAATGAGAAACCAAACAAAACATGAAAAAAATATTCTTAGCACCCTAATTGATGATGATAACGAATGATAGTAAATGCATGGGTGATGAGATAATATAGTAAAACATAGTCAGTTTTATGGGATTGAACACGATTTGGGTAAATAATCATAATTAATTTACCTTTACTATACATCATGGTTTTATGATTTTGAGGTATGATAGAATTTATGTAGGGGTTTTTTATCTCAAATTTTATTATTTGGGACATGTGATTTATTATACACCTTTCATATTTTGTAAGGTGTGTCTATTTGTACATTGATTAGTTTTTTCATGAAAATATTTATTTTAATTGTAATTAATTTTTCAATTGAGGTTATTTTATTGATGGGAGATTCAACTCAAAATTACCATAGAACTATGTGTTTTATGTTTCAATCTAATTTTTTTCTAATGATTATTTAAGCTTAAATTTATGATGATGATATTATATGTATGATAAATTCATTGTTTTAATGATCACAAAAATATATTATTTTTATTAATGATATTAATCATTTATGATATTATTCATTATATAGGTTAATTAGAATTAAATTCTTCATGTTATGAAATATATAACAATTTGTGAACCTCTATAACCACATGTTTATTCAACTTTACAAAATGTGATACTATCAAGAATTTTTCCCCTCCTAAATCTATTACCTCTAATATCACACCATTATTATCAGTTTTCAATCACTATGAATCTACTACTACCAAAATCATGGCACCACCAGAGTCATGCCACCACCAAAACTCTTCCACAACCATAATTTTCTGTAGGCAGATGTGAAATTGCATACCTGCTACCATTAGAAGACCTAACACAATATGTTAAACCACTAGATGAATTATGATACCTCATGACATGGTACAACCAATTATTATACCAATAAACCATTTTACCTCTAGACTTAATGTTATTTCCTTTATGCTAAATCTTAATTAAATTATTCCACTGCATTGTTTAGGGAAGTTCCTTTAGAAGGTTTATTTAATGACTACTCAATTAAAATCGTTTAAGAAAATTCAATGGATCAGTAAATGGATGCATGAAATATTTATGAATATTTTTTAATAGGTATTCTAGCATGAATGAATATATATTGTCAAGGAATTCATCTTGCACAAGGGAAAGAATTTTGGTCGAGTGTTAATAGAGAGAAAAATAAAATGCTGACAAATTCCACCATAATATAGTGAATATCATTGAAGAAAAAGATCCATTCTAATATATATAATAATTATACTTTACAATACTATATTTTCATACATTATCAAAAAAATTATTTCGAGCTCTTCATGAAGACGATCACAAGGAATCTCAAGAACTTGAGTCATTATATACCAAGAAGAACTACATCTTTTAGATATTCTAACTTGATCCTTATATTTTTATCTACTTTTGAGCATTGTAATTGTATTTAGAAGTTTATTTACATAAACAATATCATGTTATTAACCAAGAAAAGACATGACATTCACTAAAATGTCAATATCTATATAGCCACAAATATTTTGGAAGAGGTCCCTGTTTGGCATGAATTTTTTTCATGTATAACTATGGTAGAGGGTTCAAAAATGAATAACTCGTGATATTATTTATATATATCGGGTCTTTGTTTTGTAATATATTATTGGTTATAATAATAATCTTGTTAGCTTGTGGTTTCCATGTTGAGGGGTTTAAGCCTCATCTTAGGACATGACCCCTTTTTTATTCTGTTTTGTTTCTGTTATTTGTTTTCATTCCTTAAATGCATAAAATACATTTGTAAGAATGCGAGAAAAAAAATTTACATTTCTTAATAACTATTGTGTATATAAACTCTTTGATAATGTGAAATTGATTAAAAAAATTAAACTAATTATAAACATTAGTTTCATTATACCCTAATAAGTATTTTTTGAATATGTTGAATGGTCAAACTTATATTACATTACTAGTTTGATTAAAAAGGAATTTTGTAATAAATTTTTTGACTTTATTTGAACTTTTTTCTAAAAAAATTTATTGTGAAATTAATTAGAAACTATTTTGAGTTAATTTCTATTTCCAACATTTGGTTTCAATGTTTATTAAAATTCATTCAAAAACAATTTTATTTTTTTATATCACAAAATTTTGTTATTTATAAATATAGTTCATTATAGATCATACAAAAGGAGATTATATTTGAAACAAATCTCATTTTTTAAATGGTGCATACTATTATTAGTGTAAAATTAAAATTAAAATGCTTCCTGAGGGATGGGGTTTTATATCTAGACAGTAATTGAAGATCAATTAAAATTACTTTAAACTAATAGATTTTTCATAGATGCTACAAAAAAATCATTAAAAATATTTTAAATTCAATAATTTTACTATTTTTTTCTGTTGAAGAATAATTTAATAAAATAGTTTCATTTAAAGCATATATTGATTTTTCGGACACGTTAGATTTTTCTCATAAGGGAACGTTTATTTTTAACGTAATGAATTTTAATACATGTATTATTAATATGGTATATTAAAAATATATTTTGATAAGGATTTTCAGGGAATGTATCTGATGTGAAATGATATTGTGTACACATTACACTAAATGGTAAAAAATATTTCTAAAAATGATAATATGATGTGCCTATTCAAAAATATCTTATATAGTTAGAGATGAACCTAAATATCAACAACATATTCATTTGATTTATAAAGATACTATTAAATTGGTTCATTGGAATGTAGATGATTTATTAGTGATTACTCAATATGAGTTGAGAAGAGGAGGATAAAAAAACAAAATATGTAGCCTTCTAATCCGCTACCTGAAAACAGATTGAGAAAATTCAAGCTCAAAGTTCATGTGGTGATGAATTACATACTGAAAGAGATGAAGAGGTAGACTGCATAGCTTGAATATTCAAAATGTTTTACAACAAAAAGATGTTATTTAGGAATCCATGATTCAATGGTAAATATTATAATAGTGTAAAATAATGAAATTATTTCAAGAGATATGATGATTAAAAAGAAATAATTTGTATTTACTGTAATAGTAAAGGGAATGTATCACATGAACATCCTCAGATAAAAACAATTAAATATGATTATAAGGATAGGTGATAAATGAATGTAATAAAAGATACCTTTAGTGATTTTTAAGAAATCATGAGTGATTCAGAGACAACCTATGGGGATAATCATGAAAGAGATAACATGTCTCTAGGAAACACTCATAAGAGGTATCCAAAAGTTATTATTCCATATACTATGCATATTTCTAATCATTTGGGAGATGAAAAATATAATGATAAAGAGAATAAGGATGAGACTTTTGAGAAAAATAACATGATGGAAGATAAATTTAATTATCTTAAGGATAAATATATGATTTTAATGAAGCATAATTCCATGTATTCAAATTTTAAATTTTATCTTACAATTTAAAAAATAATGAAATTCATAATAGTTAAAGGAGGAAAATGAATTAAAATATTTTATTAAAAAATTTAAGAATGTTTTATAATGATTGAACTATGGTAGAATAAAAATGTCCAAAATTATTGGATATTATAATTCTATAATGTGCAATAATGTTATAGATTTTGAACCCATACAATGACTAATTTTTACGAATATATTTATTCCAAGTTCTAGTTCAAGAAAATATTTTACTAAATTGTATTAATAAATACCCAAAAAATACTATGTTCCTAAATGTTTTAAAAATACTTATACCAAACCAATTAAGAAATTGTCGGTTAATTAATCTTTAATTACATTCATTTATAGACCAAAGAAAATATTCAACATAATATCATTTTTGATGTTAATATTAATGTAGGCAACCATATTGAAGAGATCTAGAAAAAATATATGTTTCTCAGATAGTTTGTGTTCCCAACTCATGATAAGCGATTATTCAATTTTAAGGAACATGATCAATGTGAAATGTAGACATTTCTATATAATTAACAGTAATAATGAAAATATTATTGGAATTTTCTAAAAAAGGAATTCATAATATGATTTAAATTTTTAAAAAAATTAATTGTAGATTTTTTACAATGTAATATTCATAGAATCATAATGATATGTGGTGGATGTTTTTATTTGAAATTTAAAAATAATGCCTATAATTTTATTGGTTAAAAAATTATTTAGTTTTTAATACCTTAAGATATGACAATATATATATTCTATTAATTTATATTTATTATTTTGTCAATAGAATTCATGTCTTTCTGCCTTTAATAGAGAACCATTGATTTTGTATAAGAAACTGTGAAAATTCAATGTTAATTAAATTTGAAAGATTATTCAGAAAGGGTTATTCAATTATATAACTAAATGATAATTCCAAATTGATATAGTCTATATCCTATGTAAAAAATAGAATTAATAAAGGATATATTTAAAATCAATTAATTAAGATTCAACCACTTAATCCCTATAGTTCATTCACAGGGACTGGTTTTCACATTTGAGAGTATCTACTTTAAATTGGATGATTTTTTTATGTTTATATAGAATAATTTTCAAGGTACACTTGGGTATTCTGTATAGGTAATAAAATTAAATCTTATACTTGTTTTACTTTGTATGTATAATTAGTAAAAAATAAATATGGATTTTGGATTAATGAATTCTGAATTGATCATTACCCTAAAACTAAAAAGAAATAAATCAAATATATTTTCTCCCAACATGTATATAATCATAAATTTCTTTTTCTTTGGACCCCATAAGTTAATGTTTTGGTATAATGAATCAATACAACTCTTCATGAAATTTCCCAGACTATGCATAATTTATAAAACACATTTATATACTTTTTGGTAGAGTTTGTGAATAATGTTTTTATATAATTAATAGAGTTTAATTAGACATATTGTAAAGGGAGAACCATATTAATTGTGGAATGGAATAAATAAAGAGATGAATTAATTTAGTTTTTTTTAAAGTAATTATTAATAATATCAATGATATTCTGGTATAATTTATACCAATAGTTATGACGGAATATTACATTTTTATAAATCATTTATTAAAACATATACGATGTTTACTAAAATATCTAAGACTATGGAAGAGTTTTTAATTGTAAAATTTGATTAAAATATACATATTAGATAACGTCCCAACTACAAAACCGTAAGTATACACTATCAATTATAAATATTATTTTCAAACCATCTTATAATTCAATGAAACAGGTAGAAAAATCTACATATTTGGGGGAATATCCTAAACCAAAATCTGAAACTCTAGATAAAAATGATATTTCCATACATTTTTTATAGAGATATTTGGACTCATATACACTATCCATTAGATATTGTAAATCTATAGCTAGTAGAGGTTCAGAAATACGTATTTTCATAGAATCCATGTTGAATAATATGAAATATTTTTACATCATGAACCTAATAACATCAGTGAAGTAATAAATTATTAATACTAGATGATGGCAGTGAATGTATTACATAATTAATGTGAAATGAATGAATTTTGGGAACGTATATTTAGTCTTCTATAGAATATGATTATTGGAACTAATTGGGTGTTTAGACAAAATGTTGATTAGTTAGGAACTATATTAAAAAATTATTCTTGGTTGGTCACACAAGGATATAATCAAGAATTTGGTTTTGAAAATAAGGAAACCATTTCACAAGTGGCAAGAATTGAATCCATTATAATTATTCTTTCCTATGAAGTGAATTTTTATTTAAAACTATATAAATTGGATGTTAATAGTGAATTTATAAGTGGTTATGTATTTGTAAGAACACAGATCTTCGTTTCATGTATGTTTTCCTTTTTCTGGAGTTTTTTTAAAATAATGTTTCTGGAAATTTTTTATGTACACACCGGGTACTTTTTGAGTACACGCCTTGTACTTTCTGAGTACATGTAGTGTACTCTTTTCCCGCTCAAAGCCATGTGCTGGCCATGTCTGGGCCACACACAGAGTGTGTAGGGGTGACGTGGAGGCCGATTTTGGCAGAGTATGGAAACCCTAGTACACACTGTGTACTCGAAAATTACACAATGTGTACTTTCTTTTTTTACATTAAACAGATCGGGGTCGCGCCTAATCGACGAAAATCACTTCTTGTCCAGCTTCTTCGTCCAAGAGCACCAGGAACCCACGAATCATCGACGATACATCGTTCCTCCATCCATTCTCTGATTCAAGAACCGTCGTTTGGGTTGGAATTGCAGCGGTGAGTTCATCCTTCTACTTCAGCCTTGTTTTCCAATTCCTCCTCCTTCTCATGATATCGTGGATTAAACATTTCGAACGTTTTCTCAGATCTACGATGTTTGGGGGAGAATCAATTATTGTGATTCAAGTGTATAGATCTCCTAGAATCGAGGTAGGTGGTTTGTTCCTTACAGTTCAATGTCATTGGGTTTTATGTGTAAATTCCACCAATACCTATGAACGGGGTATTGTGTGTTTACATTTTTTCCCTTGGAGTTTTCCTGCCTTTCTTGTATGCTTCTATAGAGGTAATCTATCATGCTATAGGATATTTTTTGTGCTTGGATGTTGTTCCCATGCTTTTCTCTGTTTAAAACCTTTGGGTCTTGTTTGCCTTTGGCCGTTATGACTGTTGTCATCCTTGTGTCTATAGGATGGAGTTTTTTTCTTTACATGCTTGTTGCCTTGTAGAATGTTAGCCAAGTAGCTTTGTAGGTGTACTTTGGCCCTATAGAATTATTATGCACTGACTGGCACATGACTCAAGAAACATGGTGCTATATACTATAACAGATAGACCGAGTATACTTCCCAGAGAGTCCTTCACGTTATATACTACAGGAGGGTAGAATGAGTGAGCTTCCTCAATGACTCTTAGACATTATAGGCCATGGGGGATGGACCAAGTGAGCTTCCCAGAGTGCCTTCAGATATTATAGACTACAAGAGGGTAGACCGAGTGAGCATCCACAGAGAGTCTTACCTTGTTTTATTTATTTAGGAACCTTCCCAGGATAGAGGAGGAATTTACCGAGTGAACTTCCTTAGAGAGTCTGTGGTATACCTGAGGCTATAGGAGGAATTGTTCGAGATAGCTTCCTTAGAGAGTCTCTAGACCTTGGATCTAAGAGTGTTAGACTGCATGATATTCCTCAGAGACTCCTTGACTACCCTAGACTAAAAGGGGAATTGACCGAGGGAGCTTCCCCAGAGAGTCACTTAAATTCATATGACCAAGCCAGAGGGGTTAGGCTGAGTCCACTGCCCAGAGGGTTGTGGTACTTCTTGGATATGACAGAGGGAATGGCTGAGAGTACATCCCTATGGGTTTTCCTTCCTGTTAGTTGTTTGCTTCATTGATGTTGTTGGTTTTGGATTGATTACTATTGGGTATCATTCTTCTTTACTACTTACTATTTACTGCATACTGCTTTGCTGTTGTTGTTTACTGCTTATTGTAATTTTACCTTCCATAAACTCACTGACTATTAGGCACTGATCTGCGAGTGGTTTCCTACTAGTATTTTATCTCACACCTTATTTGGGCCATGTTTTGGGCCCAAGAAGACTATGTTGTTGCAGGTATAGACAAGGGAAAGTTCTGTTTGACTTATGGTAATTGATTGTTTGGAGCAAGAGAGTAAGGGGCCAAGCTCTGGCTTGCGATGATAAGGAGCTATTTACTTTTCTTTTGTACTTGTTTTGGTACTATGGTGTTTTCAGCATTGTGACTTGTTTGGATGCTTTCCTATATATATATCATGCATAATTTCATGTATACATATGTGCTCCAGTTTGTTGATTTAGTCTTATGCTGTTTATATTGATGGTTATTACTACTTCTACTGTTGCATGATTATTTTTCTTCGGCGGTGTACTCTGCCAATGAGGGAATAGTTTCCCCACTATCACACCCAAAGCCCTCACTACATGTCGGTAGCCTCTGGAATTTGGGGAAATTCGTTTGAGGACATGTGACCAACCGGCTACGGGGCGACTCTAGGGGTCTTTTGGAACCGGGACGTTACAATGTGGCTTCAGAGGAATTATTTTTCTTGAATTACTGTTTGGATCCATTATCCAAGGATAGGATGGGTTCAGTACTTGGTATTAAGTTGTGCTCGAGAGTAGCTAACCCATGTATAGGGAAATGCCATACTACCTCATTTATTTCTATTTTCTGGTTTTGAGATTTTACGGTTGATATGATTTCACCTAGAGTGATTCACATGCTTCGTGTTGTTATTATTTTGATTATTGTGGTTCTATTTCTGTCGTAACCCGATGATATGTGGTTATTCCATCTCATGCATCACATAAGCACTCATAGAAATCACATTCCATGCATTCTTTCCATGCCATCTAGGGTTCATTAGCAATTGCATGTTGTTGTGATAGACTTTGGGTAGATTATGCATGCTATTGTGATAGATGCTTGATAGAATATCTCCATCCTTATTAGAGGATTTTTTGTATTGTACTTTTCTTAAATGAACACCAAATTTTGATTCTTGAGGTGTTATGGGTCCTCTTGAATCGGAAATTGGTGGATTATGATCCTGTTTTCTCTTGTACATGAATGCAGGAGAAGCCAATCTTTGATTCGCAGGGAGTATTGGCCATCACGGATTGGAATTTGGAACTTATTTTCATTATTTTCAGTCTTTCTAGGCTTCTATGTAGTTTCTGAGCTACTGCCCAGAAAAATGCAGAATACACGGCGTGTACTTTCTAGTTACACACCGTGTAGTTTTCTGGCCATGTTACTGATTGTGTGTGCAGGAACATAGTGTTGTAGAAATAACTTAAGGAACACGTTGTGCACAGTAGGTACATGCCATATAGTTCGGAGCGGTGTACCCAGCCAGGTCACTAACAACACGGGTCGGGGAAGCTTGAGTAGAACACATCGTGCTGTAAAGGTACACGTCGTGTAGTCCTATCCAGGTACCCGGCCATGTCACGAACAACACGGGTCGACTTTACCTTCTCTTAGACACGCCATGTTGTTTTCGCAACACTCCATGTAATCTTGTTCAGGTACCCGACAGTGTCACAAAAAACACGGGTCATTGTCACCTTTTTCTATACACGCCGTGTTTTTTTGGAACATGCCGTGGAAGTTCCCACAGTGTAGACAGCCGTGTAATTAACAACTCGGTCCACCGAGACTATATCTAGTACATGTAGTGTCCCTAGGGAGCACGCCCTATAGTATGGGGTTAGAAGGACCATGTGGGTTAGTCGTGTAAGGTAACTTAGGAAGGGGTTTAGAGGCCAAGTACACGCCGTGTGTGGGAACAACACGCTGTGTAGTTTGAGGTTTTACAAGACCTGTCGGGCAGGGGTACACGCCCATGTATGTGGCTAAAGAAGACACTTCGTGTAGTCGTGTTTTGTAAAACTTGATAGTTTCTTTTCCCTGTTCCTATTTTGTACCCTGGTGTTTTTATTCTCTAATAATCATGATCTAATGTGTGCTTTTGATCTTTCATATATATGCCTCTGAAACATCTTCTGGTCATACGTCAGTTTCCAAACGGTGATTAGATACCGGATATGGCCGATCAGGGACCTCTTGTTGACCCTCCTATTGTGCCAGCCTTGGCACCATCAGTTATACATGTCGCAGGTGCCGATACACAGTTTAGGGAGGACTTCATAAGGTTGTTGCAAACTTTTCAGGGAGTGCCGCCTCCTGCCCCGTCGATGGCTGAGTTAATGAGGGTTTTTTCGCATCAACATCTTGCTACCTTCTCAGGGGATGGAGGACCCCCAGGTTCAAGAGTCATGGTTCGAGGCCACGCTGACTATCTTTGAGAATCTTGAGATACCCCAAAAGAAGAGGGAAAATCTAGCCACTTATATGCTTCGGGACACCGCCAAGATGTAGTTGGAGGTGATCTCATAGTTTGGGCATCATTAGGGTATGTCTTGGGACGAGTTTCAATGCACCTTCTATGAATACTTCTATCCAGTGACCCTGAGGGCCGATTGAGCCCTGGAGTTTATGAGTCTGCAGCAGGGTACTCTTTTTGTTATGGAGTTCTCGTCTCGCTTCACTGAGCTGTAGTGTTTCACACCGATCCAAGCAGGTGATGAGTTGTTCCTTTCTAGGTAGTTCGAGGACGGTTTCAGGTAGGAGATCTGTTCCCAGGTGAATATCTTCCAGTTGAATTCTATATCCTCCATCGTCAACCAGGAAATGATAACTGAGCACAATTTAAGGTATTCTGGAGTATTGAGCCAGGGCGGTTTGACATCCAGAGCTGGTGTTCCTCCTAAGGACAGTAGGAAGCATCGCAGAGAGTCTTCTCGAGGTAATCGGGGTTCATGGGATGTATCTTCTAGTAGCCAGATTATATTCTACTAGTGCGGTAGGAGCAGGCATACTAGGCCTTAGTTCTAGAGATATTCGATGGAGTGTCGATCTTGCGGCACGATGGGCCATCTTCAGCGTTTTTGTCAGATCTTCTCACCTTCAGCCGGGGGTAGGGGTTCCTCTATGACCCCATGTTCTGGAGATGCTTCACTAGTTTCCCACCAGTCTGGGAACTAGAGTTCTTCCGGCCGATCGGGCGGAGGTGGAGTTCGCGGCCTTTGTGGTCAGTCACCAGGTCATCAGTGAAAATAGAGTGGATCAGCTCAGAGCGGTCAGCTGGGGGAGCAGGGCCACGGTGCATGCCAGTATTTTGCCGTGGAGCAGATCTATCAGGATCAGGATCCCGGTCCTTCTATAGTTAGAGGTAAGATCTTAGTAGCCTCATTTTTATCTTCATAACTTTTTGATACTAGTGCTTCCCATATCTTTATCTCTATTGCAGTTTTGGAGAGCCTTGGGCTCTATATCGTTTCATCTGCCGACTGGTTGACTCTTCACACACCATTGCGAATGAGGACATCTAGCGTACGTTAGTGTAGAGAGTGCCCTCTTGATGATTCATGGTGTCATTTATTATGGTACCTCTATGACCTAGAGATTCTGGGCTATGATGTCATTCTCAGTATGGACTGGCTGGTTCCCTTCCAGGCATTCGTCGATTGCTATCGCCATAGGGTGACTTTCATATCACCAGAGGGCGGATCATTCCTTTATAGAGGTGAGTGGGATGTCCAGGCAGGTTGAGCCGGACTAGAGCATCATGGTCTAGGGGAAGATATAGCATATATTTCCAGTCTTTATCTGGATGACCAGGGGACCTCACAGTTAGACTTTCATCTAGGGATGGATCGTTTCCCGGATGTCTTTCTAGAGAAATTTTCATGTTTGCCTCTGGAGTGTGAGGTAGACTTCTCGAATGAGCTCATTCCATGAGTGGAACTGGTGTCCATTCCTCCTTATAGGATGGCTACACCTGAGTTTCAGGAGCTCAACAAGCAGTTGGAGGAGGTGCAGGCAAAGGGTTTCATCTGACCCAGTACTTCTCCTTGGGGTTCACCTGTCCTATTTGCGAAAAAGGCAGACGACGCCCTTTGGCTTTTTGTAGATTATCGGAATCCAAACAAGTTTTCAGCCAAGAACTAATATCCCTTGCTGAGGATAGATGACCTCTTTTATCAGCTTCGGGGATCTCAGGTGTTCTCGAAGATCGCTTTTAGGTACAATTATCATCAGTTGCGCGTTAGACCATCATACATACCCCTTATAGCCTTCAAGATCAGGTATGGTCTATACATGTATACAGTCATGTCGTTCAGTCTCATGAACGCGCCCGCAGTTCTCATGGAAGTGATTAACCGAGTGTTCCATCCATACTTGTACTCCTTTTTGGTAGTTTTCATGGACGACATCTTGGGGTACTCTTACACTCCAGACGACCATGCCACACATCTTGAGATCGTTCTGAGTACAATGAGAGGGCATCAGATGTATGTTAAACTCTCAAAGTGCCACTTCTGGATGGATCAGATTATCTTCTTCGGTCACGTCATCTCAGAGATAGGAGGATCAGTTGACCTAGATAAAGTGATAGGTGTAGTTTCCTGGGATTAGATGAAGAATGTCGTTGAGGTGCAGTGTTTTCTAGGGCTGGATAGATACTACGGGTGCTTTATTCAGGACTTATCGTGCCTAGAAGCACCATTGATAGGTATGACCAAGAAGGGGGTGAAGTTTTTATAGTCATATTCTTGTGAGTCAGCATTTCAAGAGATGAAGGGAGTTTGACTTCAGCACTGATTCTAGTCTTTCCCAAGCCAGGCAAGGGATACACTGTTTACTGTGATGCTTCAGGTACCGGGCTGGGAGCTGTGCTTATGCAGGGAGATGGAGTCATTGCTTACGGGTCTCGGCAATTGAGGCCACATGAGAGGAACTACCCGAAACACGATCTAGAGTTGGCAGCTTTTGTTCATGACATACACTATTGGAGACACTACCTTCTGGGAGGTCGCATTGTGTTTTTCACCGACCACAAGAGTCTCAATTATATCTTCACTCAGCGTGATCGGAATCTGAGACAGCGTATGTGGGTGGAGTATCTTCAGTCCGTTGACTTCGAGCTCTCCAATACGCTGGGAAAGGGAAATGTAGTGGAATATGTGTTGGGCAAGAGAAATCAGATTCAGGTAGTTCAGGAAGCCAGTAGTGAGTGGTGGCTAATGGCTCTGTTCTTTGAGATGCACTTAGAAGTGCACGACAGGCAGGGACAGGCTATCCTATCTTCAGTAGCTGTTACATCTACACTACTTGATCGGGTACATATGAGGCAGCTATCAGACTCATAATGCGTAGTACTACAGGATATTGTGTCACCTCTTCCTGGATGGACAGTGGGAGGGGATGAGATCTTGAGTTTCTAGGGACGCGTATGGGGGCCAACAGACATACACGAGGAGCTGATGCGGGATTTTCATTCCTCGGTTTGGGCAGTTCATCCTGGCATCCCCAATAGGTACCGTGACCTACACCGCCATTATTGGTGTCCAGGTATGAAGAAATATGTTTCTGGTTTTGTCATGAGGTGTTCTACATTTCAACACGTGAAAGAAGAGCATCACCGACCAGCATGGCTTTTACAGTAGTTTCCCATTCCCGAGTGGAAGTGGAACGATGTTGCGATGGACTTCGTGACCGGATTACCGAGGTCGCCTCAGGGATGTGATGATGCTTGGGTTGTCATCGACAGGATTACGAAGGTTTTTCACTTCTTCCAATCAAGGAGTCCTTTAGTGTTGATGATATGGGATGACTGTACATCCGAGAGATTGTACATATATATGGATTTCCACAGTCCATTGTTTCAGACCGTGATGCACACTTTACTTCTTGGTACTGGCAGGGACTTCAGATGGCTTTGGGTATACAGTTACTTTTGAGTACATCATACTATCCCCAGACTGATGGAAAGTTCGAGCACACGATCCAAGTGCTTGAGGATATGCTCCGAGCTTGCATTCTAGAATTCAGTAGTTCTTGGGAGAAGCATATTCCTCTTGTCGAGTTCTCCTACAATAACAGATTTCAGGTGACAATTCAAGTGTCACCATATAAGGATTTGTATGGTAGTCCATGCCGATCACACTTATGGTGGCTTAAGGCAGGAGAGGCAGCTCTGATGGGACCTCGTCTTGTTCAGGAGACCTCGGAAATGATAGAGTTTATTTAGAAGATGATGGCTACAGCACAGTCTCGACAGATGTCTTATGCTGATCAGCGGAGATGACCTCTAGAGTTCGAGGTTGGAGATTAGGTTTTCCTGCATGTCGCACTGAGGTTGGGACCCAAGAGGATTCATAGATAGGGTATGATTTCACCACGGTACGTCGGGCCATTTGAGTTATTGGAGAGAGTTGGGCCGGTTGCCTATCGCTTGTGGCTACCTCAGAGGTACCGGTCTATGGACGACCTCTTCCATGTCTCTCAGCTCCGACGTTACTTTTCCGTCCCGTCTCATGTCTTCCAATCCGAGGAGGTTGATCTTGAAGAGGATGTTTCATTTGAGAGGCATCATATCAGGATTTTCAATTACAGTACAAAGGTTCTCCGTGGGTGGTCTGTTCCTCTAGAATAGGTTCTATGGCAGCATGGGCGAGTACAGGATGAGACCTGGGAGAGGGAGGTCGATGTACTATCATAGTGGCCGGAGCTTCTCGGGGTATCTTCTTCCACACATATCTAGGGAAATTCTAGGATGAATTTCTTTAAGGGGGGAAGTATGTAAGAATTTGGATCCTCTTTTCAGGTTTGTTTTCCTTTTTCTGGAGTTTTTGAGAAAAATAAATTTTCTGGAAATTTTTGAAGTACATGCCATGTACTCATTTCCCGCAAGAAGGTGTGTGCTTACCATGTCCGAGCCAAACACACGGTGTGTAGGGGTGACGTGGAGGTTGATTTTGGTGTAGTACTGAAAGACCTAGTACACGCCGTGTAATCTAAAAGTAAACACCATGTACTTACTTTTTTTCATTAAATGCACCAGGGTTGCGCCTAATTGATGAAAATCACTTCTTCTCTAGCTTCTTCGTCCGAGAGCACCGGGAACCCGATGATCTTTGACGAGCCACCGTTCCTCCATCCTTTCTCCAAATCGAGCATCGTCGATTGCGTTGGAATAGAAGCGGTGATTTCATCCTTCTGCTTTAGCCTTGTTTTCCAATTCCTCCTCTTTCTCAAGTTATCGTGGTTTGAACATTTTGGAAATTTTCTCAGATCCAAGACGTTCAAGGGAGAATAAATCTTTCTTATTTATGTATATCAATCTCCTAGGATAGAGGTAGGTGGTTTGTGCCTTACCATTCAATTTGTTTGAGTTTTATGTGAAAATTCCAACAATACCTATGAACGAGGTATTGTGTGTTTACCTTTTTCCCATTGTTTTTTTCCTGCCTTTCTTTTAGGCTTGTGTAGAGGTAATTTATCATTCTACGGGATATTTTTTGTTCTTGGATGTTTTACCCAAGATTTTCTTTGTTTATGACCTTTAGGTCTTGTTATCATTTGGCCATTATGACTGTTTCCATGCCTTGTGTCTATATGATGGAGTGTTTTTCATTACATGCTTGTTTCCTTGTATACTATTATCCAAGTAGCTCTGTAGGTGTACTTTGGACTTACAAAATTATTATTCACTAACTAGAATGGGGATGAGGGAACCTGGTGCTATAGAATATAAGGGATAGACCGAGAATACTTCCTAGAGAGTTTTTGACGTCATAGACTACAGGAGGGTAGACCGAGTGAGATTCCTCAGGGAGTCTAAGACATTATAGGCCATGGGGGATGGACCGAGTGAGCTTATTAGAGTGCCTTCAGATATTATAAACTATAAGAGGCGAGATCGAGTGATCTTTCTCAGAGAGTCTTACCTTGTATGATTTCTTTAAGAACCTTCCCATGCAATAGGAGGAATTGACCGAGTGAGCTTCCTTAGAGAGTCTATGGTATACCTGAGGCTATAAGAGGAATTGATCATGATAGATTCCTCAGATAGTCTCTAGACCTTGGGGGTAAGGGGGTTAGACCACGTGATCTACCACAGAGAGTCCCTGACTACCCTAGACTATAAGGGGAATTGACCAAGTGAGCTTCCCCAGAGAGTCTCATAAATTCGTATGACCAAGCCAGAGGGGTTAGGCTAAGTTCATAGCCTAGAGGGTTGTGGTACTTTTTAGAAAAGACCATAGGGAATGGCTGCGAGTACTTCCCAGAGGGTTTTCGAGCCTATTATCTATATTCTTCACTGCTGTTGTTGGTTGTGGATTGATTACTGTTGTGTATCATTCTGTTTTACTGCTTACTGTTTACGACATACTGCTTTGCTATTGATGTTTACTTCTTAGTGTACTTTTACCTTCTATATACTCACTGACAGTTAGGCACATATCTTCTAGTGGTTTCCTACTAGGATTTTATCTCAAACCCTGTTTGGGACATGTTTTTGGGCCCATGAAAACTATGTGGTTGCAGGTATAGACAAGGGCAAGCTCCTTTCGACTTCTGGTACTTGATTGCTTGGAGAAGGAGAGTAAGGGACCAATCTATGGCTTGCGATGCCGAGGAGCTGTTTACTTTTCTATTGTACTTTTTTTTTGGTAATGTGGTGTTTTACAGCATTGTGACATGTTTGGCTACTTTTTTAGATATGTATCATTCATCATTTCATATATACATATGTGCTCCAGTTTTTTGATTTAGTCTTCCGCTGTTTATATTGATGGTTATTACTGCTTCCGCAATTGCATGTTTATTTTTCATCCGCTGTGTACTCTGCCATTGAAGGCATTGTCTCCCCACTATCACACCAAAGGCCCTTGATACTTTTCGGCAGCCTCTGGCATTTGGGGAAATGCACTTGAGGCCATGTGACCAACCGGGTACGAGGCATCTCTGGGTGGCTTCCTAAATCGGGACGTTACTGTTTTATTGTATTTTTTGTTCAATCAACCACCAATTTTCAATGTATACATTTTCAAAATGTTTTTTTAAAATGAAGAAATTCTATAGTTTACAAATGTCTCCGTGAGCTTCGTATGATATGATTGTGTTTTTCTTGATTATTAATCTTTTCAAAAGCGACATACATGATCTTACATATCTTTTGAAATGAATTTTAAATGAAAATTTGATGGATCAAATTTATGTTGATATTTATTTTGATATTCTAAAAAATATTTTTGCATATATTTTTCAATGAAGCTGATAAATGAATATTAAATGATAATAAGGGGTGAAATTAAATTCTTCCTCGATTATGGTTTTTTAAATAATAGTTGAATTATTTAAAATAAAATTAATGACACTAAATAACTTCTAAAATGTTTTTAGGTTGACATCACTAAAAGTACTGATAATCCCATGAGTACCACATTTATGATGGATCATGATGAAATTGGAATGTTAGTGGATCAAAAAAATTAAAGTGGTATGATTGGAATTGTAACATCCCTCTCATTCTTATTTTTTTAGAGGGTGGTGAGATATTACATGGACTTCAATGACATTCCCAATAAAAAAAGGATGAAAATAAATTCCTAAGGGCTTTAATACATGTAGAGGAAGATTTTACCATTAATAATAAAACCACTAACCAAAAGAACCATAACCAAACAACTACTATATGACGAATGATAATAATAAATGACAACTAAACATTTCATTAATAAAAATCATAACAAATTAATAATCCATTGATTAATATTACAATCTCAATGTAAATAATATATGACTATCTACTAGAGACAAAGACCATTACAAGTCACCATGAATCATAAGATCCATGCTTCAACTTTATCAAACATCCATAATATCATGAAGTGGTGCCAAAGATATATAATGCATTACCTTTTCTCCTGTATCGATAGATGAAATCTAAAACATTACCAAAGTGCCAATATAGGTTTGAGTACTAAAACTATGTATTTTTTCCCAATGACTACCTTACTCATTACACTAGAGTATTAACGTTATAAAAATTTATATAAAACCATTTATATTAAATATTTATAATAGTTTATAACTAAATATAAACAAGTTCTAAATAAACCCATTTTTCCAAAAAAACGTTTTTCAAAGAAATAAATCAAACAATGATTTTAGAAAATTTCAAAAGTTCCTTTTGGAATAACCATCCATTTCCCATAATAACTCCCCAAACATGTATGCTTCACTATGAAATTTCCATTCACAAGAGTATTTTATCATCAAACTATGTAGACGTCCCATGTTAATTATATCTCATGTACCATTACACCAATGGCACAGAGCAGAAGGTCATCGTTAATCCAAGCCTCATAAATAAAATATGAACACAGACACCAATTATGCACAAAAACAACAGAAACCAATTTCTATATATCAACCTTTTATTGAAAACTTCTTACCATGTATCCATTTCAATACCAACCAATTTTAATAAACAAACCATTAATTGATGAACTTTTTCCACCAAATCATTTCAATGAGAACCTGATTGAATACAAAAGTAATTTATTTTATATTTTTTCATAAACCAAATCAAGAAATTAATTTAAAATCATCATTTTAAATTCATTTATCAAATCCCATTGAACAAACAAATAACACAATTGTACAATTTCACCAAAAATCATATATCATCACTAAATATGATTTATAATTTTCTTATCACTTCAATTTATCTATAAATTTTAACCCATTAAAAAAATTCCAACCCAATAGAATCTGTTATAGAAATTGGAATTGATAGTGAAGCCACCTACCCTAAGTGTTTTGGTAAAAATGATTAACGAAAGGAAAAACTTCTCAAAACTAGGTTGAATCTCCTCAAACCAGTCTTATATATCAACCTATATCACAAAAAAATGAAAAATACAAACATATTTGGTATCCACAAATATGGTTTTACCCACATATGGTATAGATCTATGAATCTGAGAGAGAGGGAAATATATATCGATGAAAACGTCATGAATGATCAAGAATTATCACATACCACGAGGGATCAGATTATAATCACCATGGGAAGCCTTAATATCTTCTTCAAATTAATGATATAACCATCCTTGACCTATGAGAGAGAATAAACCTGAGTTACAGCTGCATAAGAGAAAAATTGATGGTGTTAAAACCTTAAGATTAACTGGATACACTTTTTTAGGATCTTGATTTTAAGCATGTGTAGTATAGTCCCACGGTTAAGAAAACTATGAATTTACCACTACCTTAAGGATTAATCTCTCATAGTCTTCTAATATAGTCTTGAAATTGTGCTGATTCTCATACCTCAAAATTACCAAATACATTTTTCCATGTGCACAATTTCTCTTTAGTGGATTAACAATTTAGGCAAACCATGCACTAACAAAAAACATCCCCCATTCCCCTTTCTCAATGTTCACGATTTCCTACATGTGTTTCCCAATTTTCCCAATCTATGGAGAAATCGTGAACCTATAAAAAATCAAAAAAACTCTAAATTTTTCTATGAACTTTCCAAAAAATTACAAATTTAATTTATATAAATAAAATGTATAATTATTGTGTTACTCACAATAAAATGTGGGGTCCTACACTTTCCCCTCCATTGGTCTTCCCATCACCAAAATGTTGAAAACCATCGATATTTTAAAAGACTTTCATCCATTACACTTCATCTCCTTTTATCTCTCCCATGTCACATTCTAACCCAGACCCTATTTCCAAAAAAACTAACACTTCACTGATGCTTCTTCCCCATAAGGATTTCTCTTGAATATTAAAAATATTCACTTCTATATGTATCAAAGAATAATTCAACTCTATGTCGATGTGATCCCATCTGATCACATGGCTAGAATTACTTTAATACTTTTTCATATGAGATACAATGAACACACTATAAACCACACAAAACTGTGTTGGAAATTCAAATGGTATTCCAACTCACAACTACATTCTGGTATATCAAAAGGGAATATGTATTGACAAGATAACATTAACTTCATCCCAAATCATCATTGATCGTGACTTGGGGAGATCCTCGAGAACACATGATATCTCAATAAGAATGAATATGGTCATCAGTGATGATTTTTATAGGAACTGTAACCTCTCTAGTCTATCTCCCTTAACATACTGATCATTTAAATATTTTCTATTTTCTCTTGAAAATGAATCAACCCATCAAGTGAGGTCTCACCAGTTTCCATCCAACAATGTGGATGATGACAAAAAAACCCATGAAAAAAATCAAATGGATCCATTTTTATCAAGATCTGATAGATGTTGTTATATATTAAGTCCACTAAAGGGACATGATCTTCCCATGATCCACAAAAACCCTCTAATTGTTTTTAAAAAATATCTTTAATTTCTTCTATCATCCTTTTCAGATTACCTTTCCATATAGGGATGATACATAGTTTTCAAAGTCAACTGATCACCACAATATTTTTTAAGGATTTCCGGTAATAAGATGTAAAGCTAATATCTCTCTCTAACACTATCGATATTGGTATGAAAGGTCTCTTTGACACTTATCAGATATACATTTTAGAAAGAAACTCTACAAAAAGATTTTTACAAATATGGATGAAACGCAATAACTTAGTAATAAAATATGAAATCACCCACATTGCATCATTCTTATGAACAATTCATGGGAGATCTATCACAAAATCGATATCTACTTTATCCGATTTTCTCATGTCAAGAGTTAAAGATTGTAACACTCCTTCTGTTTCCTGATTCTCTGCATGTACTTGCTAAAAAGCTATAATTCATGAAGCAAACTCTTCCACCTTCATTTTCATGCATCCCACCAAAACCATGCCCTCATTTCCTCTTTAATCTTCCATATTCTAGGATGGAATTCCCATCTCAAATGCTTATAATAATGAAAAAGTTTCTATTGAAATTCTATAGGAACAACAATAAAATTTCTGATCAATAACACATGATTTTCATCCATCATTCAACCCTCAATGATATCAGTTTTTCTCAGTCCAAAAGCCTATCTGAGACAAATAGTATCAATTTTGTTCAGTCCAAAATATTGTATGAGAAAAGTGGTAACAACGTGTCCTATTATTGTAGAACAATTATTCATCAGTTATTCAATTCATTGAGATAAATTCATTCTTATCTTTTCCATGTGTTGGTATTATAAAAAGGGGTAGGATTTTCAGGAGATTAAATGCAGAGCACAAAATGATTTTTCTAATATTTATTTTTGAACATCTTTTTACTTGGGATTTTGGTACATTATTGTTTTGGAGACCATTATAGAATTCTAAAATCACATTCTGAAGGGGTTAGAAAACAATATGAGCATGACAAGCATTAGCAGAATGAAGTCCCACTTGGATTGTATATCTTATTTTTCGTAATTATTTTTAATTGTATGCAAGGTGAAAAAAATATGAATAATGGTGAAATTTTTTTAAATTATTATATTTTGAAAAAAATTTTGGTTGTGTTATATTGGAAGTGGATTTATGTCCAAAAAAATATATTTTATTTCAATGAATTGTTGAACATGGTAATGATTGATTTTGAAAATCATTTTTGTGATAGATGATGTGGTAGAATTTGAAATATTAAGCCTTCAGTAGCTAGAGAGTGATAATAATGTTGGTTGTTGTTTCATTAGAAAATGAAACACTGTAGGATTTATATAAAATAACCAAAATGATGTTATAGTGAATGTACTTTCAACTGAACCATAGGTAAACCAATTGTTGTTTCTGAGTATTCTGAAAAGATATTTATTTTGTGGACATAGGGAACTAGGGGGATGAGCTAAGGAAATTAGATAATTCTATTGAGTTCCAAAAGAAAAACCGACCCATTATTTGGGGTGACATTGAACCAGAATAGGAATATGTGTTCATGAATAAAATGAATCATATATTTGACTTTATCAACACACGATAGAGTTGAATGTCACACTGGTGAATTATATGTTGTTGGATATTGCACGTAATTGGTAGAATGTATTAGTGAAAGAAAAATTGGATCAAAGCATTGGTTGGGATGATTTTGAATACTTTTTTATGAAAAAAGTCTATCACTTCATGTAAATGATTCAACTAAGGATGAACATCTTGATCCTGAAGTAGGATAATCTCTCTCTCACTAAGTATGCATCTAAATTCATGAACTTATTGCGCTTTTCACCTTAAGATGTGGCTAGAACATCCTTGATGAAACATATCATTGAATCCGTGTGGATACATGAGAATCACACAATGATAGTTGTGCACTGTATAACTAAAAATGTAGATATATTCTATATGGATGTGATAGATACAAACCATGCAAAAACCACACACAATTACAAAATCTGCAATACTCATCAAATGTCCCCAAACAATCCCAAAAATTACCCACATACATTATATACATGAAAAAAATAAAGGCTTACTTATGTGAACTTGGGGGGACTATAGGAATCCTTTTATATATAACTTTTAGTGGACAAGATATTATGTTCACTATGTATTTGTGTTATTTATTCTAAAAAAAGTGTCACATTTTCCTTCTTTTTGAAGAATATTAAAATACAATAAATATATAACTAATATAAAATGTTTCTAACATTTAAGAGAAGAATTTGACCTAGTGAGTCAATAAAATATAGATTGTTCTAGGTGTAACTTAGATAGAAATAACACCTATGGGATATGTCATTATTTTTAAAAGTTACTAGAACCATTATGTTGTAAAAAGTAAAATTTGTTTGCACTTTCTATAGTTGAAGATGAATACATAGTAATTGGGAGATGCTGTGTATGAATTTTTTTGATGGAAAACACTATGAAAGACTATTGATATCAATTCATACATGTCCCTATAGATTCTGATAACACAATTGTGATAAAAATTTATAAGAATATTGTGTCCCATTCTAGGAAAAATCATATTGATTTTTTATATCACATTTTGAGGGATCATTTATAAAAGGGTGATATAAAACATGAATTCATAGGAACTAAAAATAATCTTGCTGAAATGTTTACAAATACCATGAATTTGGATACATTAAACTATATAAACCATGAATTATGAATGAAAAATTTCGCTTTGTGAAAAATATTTGACTAGAAAATGTTGGATTGTCCTCTAATAGAAAACCCACTATTAGACAATACACTATTGGAAAAGAAATCATTATGCAAGCCACCATTGGATAATTCCACATTAGGATGAGCCATAGTTTATGGTCCACCATTAGATATCCACTGTTGGATACTCCAATGTTAGACTGATCCACTATAGGTGTGATCCACTACAGGTTTGATACATTACTATAATGATCCAATATCAGAATGGTCCACCACTAGAATGATCCAATATTAGTACGATCCAAAATTGGTATGCTACCTATATCTATTTATTTTATTCCATATCTTGATCCCCAGTTTTTATATTGTCAATAATTTATGTTTTTTATTATATTTAATAATTTATATTTTAGAATATATTTTTTCCAAATTGAAATCCCCAAATAATATTATTCATACAATAATATTATTTGACTCAATCACTTGCTTGGTCATTCTCTCTTTGAGACGTCTAACAATCCCTTTCTCTCCCAAACTTCATCCTTGTCATATATTTTCATTTAAATTTTTTCCCATTAATGGTATGAGGCAATCATCTTTCATATTATACTCCTATATAATATAGGAATGTGTAGAAGTATTGAGAATAACTAAGATGATCCATTTTCAATCCGAGAAACCATCAACTTGAAGAACCATATATTTGATTCTAATAAATAAGTATATAAAAACTTTTTATTATTAAGCATGTATATGGTTCTTAGGGTATTTCATGAACAAAAATGGAAGGACTAGTTCTAGTAAAATGATAGATATTTTTATCCTATGATGGTTCATCATTTCTACTAGTATGAAGAGTTTAGTTTTAGTGACAATAATAATTCTATTTGATTCATGATTGGTGGATAAGAGAATAGTTTTTCATCAATATATTGTTCTATGTACATCAATGTCACTCATTGAGGATTTTATTTATGAGTATAAAAAATTGATTCCAAGTGAAGGTGAGGCCTTTTTAATCATAATGTTATTTTTAGAACTGGAAGGTGATAGTAATATCAGAAGGCCTACTTAAAATAAGCTATATTGAAAATATAGGCTATTGTTTAGGTTTATTCAGGATAATTTGTCTCCAATAAAATATTATTTCATTAAAATTCAATATGAATATGTCTATGTTCTATTACTTATAATATCATGTGTTTGGATTAATTTCTATAGATATCACATTTTACAGATGTTGGTAATCTATAAGTCATCTTCTATATCAAATTAACTAATTTATCATATGTTTATTTCGTCAATTCTTTATGAAAATGTATTTGTTGGTGAGGAGGTGGAATGTATATATAAATGGTGTTGTTACTATTAATGTGATGTTACATACAATGGAATAAAAGTGAATTGTAATCCATTTGTTAAAAAGTGGGTTGATGATAATGATAATATATATATATATATATATATATTAATCTTATAGACCATCAAATCAGACCAAATGTAACACCCCAAGCTTCCACGGTACGTTTCCCTTCGAATAATGTGATAGCGTGTGTTATACGCAACCTCGAGTTCTAACACACACCACAACTAATTAAACTAGCCGTTGTGAATAGTAATACCTACTTTTTGAAATCATATATATTTTATATTTCAAAATGGACTTCATTTTTGGATTCGGAATATTGAAATTAGCCTAGGGTGAAATTTTGGTACTTTTCGGATAACTTTTATATTTTGATGAATAGTGAAAATTACTAAATTTTAATTAAAACCAACTTTTTTAATCAAAATAATTAATATTGATAAATTATGAATTTGAGTGGTTTTAAAGTATATTTAGAATATATTTTTACCATTTAATTTAATTTTTGTCATTGTACATAATTTCACAATTAAACCAGACATAAACAAGTGTCAATCTTTTGATAGTTATTATCTCTTAAAAACACGCTTTTTATTTTAACAACGGGAATTAATTTTTAATTAATTTCTGCCACTTCTGTGTTTTGAATTTGGAAAAATGGATTACATATTTGGAATCAGGATGTCCAAATTATGTAAATAGGTAACTTTTAATTTTACACATTTTGAATAATTACTGCGGTAAATATTTTATTTACCATGGTTATAGGGTAAATCCGGTAAATAAGGGTAAAAAATTAATATTATAATAATACAAAATTACCCTAAAACGTGTCCTAACCTTACTTGTGGACACATACCCGACCATGGTCATCCTTGGGTCGATTTGGGGACCCCTTGGAGCCACTTGTATGTGGTAGGGACACATTATATTAATAAAGTTAAAATAAAAATATAAATGGCATAAGCTTACATCTTTTAGAAGAACAATATTTACATAGGGTTATACATGTTGTATTTTCGATTATAAATATTCATTAGAAATCTAAAAATATTTCCTATATAATGATATTTTATTTATAATTTTTAGACATCCAATAATTTAAATTATTAATGACACAATAATGATGCAATGTTTACCTCATTAATAAATCATTTAAATAAATAAGATTATAATGATTAAAATATTATCTAAAACCTGTCCAATTCTTATTGGTTGATGTTATTTAGAAAATGAGTCATCTTATCTTAGACCTCAATGATTTTTGGACCATTATAAACCGAATATAATTATATTATAAAGTAATATTTTCACTCTTTCCTAAAGAGCCCCTCCTCTCCCTTATAAAAGGAGACCACTTCTACTCATTCCTCAAACCTCTCAAGCCACTTGGCTCGTCCAAACCCTGCCCAAATACTCTCCCAACTTCCCTCACTACAACCTAAAGGCATTAGTTTCATCAGAAAGCTATCCTAAGGAGCCCTTTTGATCAAATCAAAAGGAAGAACCCGAAGAAGAGGTAATGTTTTCACCACCCCTTTTCAAGTTCCTTTCTTCTTCCACTTCTTCTTTCTTTGTTCTTACCATTTTAAAATAATAACTCCAGTATCTCACATATACTGTGATGTTATTATAAATATGGTACAACCATATTCAGTATTCTATCCACCCTTTGAATAACATGTCACCATACGTGCGTACGTACGGCTTACCGTCTCCACGTCGTGGTGTAATTGTTATTCAATATATTATTATTTGGATGGGTATAACAATGATGTGCAACTCATGTAAATAATAAATATAACATGTTAATTATTCTGTATATATGATATAACATCCATTTATATATTATTTTAATATCAAAAGAATGATATTTTCGCTCGTGCGTACGTACGGACTACCGTCTCCACAAACGCGATAAGCTTCATTCTCCATCGTATCCATTCAAGTATAATTATCATTTGATGATTTAAAAATGATGTTTAAGGACATGATATCATTCTGGATGTGAATAATTTACAAACTATCCATTACAAACATGTCTTACGTAACAAAACATATAAAATAAAACAAGTAAGTGAACACCCGAAACAACGATAATACTAAGATATTATTATCAAATCAATATTAAAAGATCATATATGATATCATATTAATGTATATGATTCTTTTATAATTTAATAACAATTATTTCACCATTATACAGGAGGTTAACCTACCCCAACCAAGGAAAAGTACAAGGTAAGGGTCATTTCACAATCTCTTCATTATCCGAGGTTGTTTATACGTAATAATCTACTGGGATCTCGTTATCATCCACATCCATGTTTCTTCAAAATGTATTTCAAAAAATTTTTAATATTTAAAAGAATATGGGTTAAAGTCATTTATACCCTTGTTTGACTTTTTATAAGAGGTTTATAAGGGAATCTTTCCGTCGTTTTCCAAACAAGGTGCTTTTTAACCTTTTCGACTGAATTAAGATAAAATGTTTTTTTAACTTATACGGCAGGTGCAGTTATTTTCCGCCATTATAAAATCGTCAAAACATCCCTTACAAGCTGATAAGAATATTTTCAAATAAAATGTATTATTTTATAAATATATGTCTCTTAAATGATTTCAAAATAGATAGAGATATTTCTTTAAAAAGAGTTTTGATTTCATCTATGTCAACATCCTTTAATGGATTTTACGCTTATTTGAGGATGATATATTATGATACAAAACTTTTATATTGTATTGAAGGTTTTGTGATATGTTTGACTGTGGATGTGCTATTTGTTTATATACCATTCATGGTTTATGGTGAAAGTATTGACATTTTGTATGCTAGTTTTAATACGAATGTTTATGTTATGTTTAAACCTTTTCATATGGGAATGCATTGGACTTAATATGTAACGGGTGGAGCCTGCTATAGCTCCTCGATGCATCGGTAGGTCTCATGAGACAAACTAGTGTCTTGGCACAAGGCCTTGGCAAAATCTTATTTGTAGTCTTGGCACAAGGCCTTGGCTATGTGGTTATGATAGTCTGGCATTATGCATTCCATCATTATGAAAGTGGTTATTGATATTGCATGTGATTATTCGATTAGTAGAATATCCATGTGAATAAGTAAATGGAATTATTTCATTTTATTTATGCCATACTATGTTGAAGTTAAAGTTTAAAAGGATTTTTTTTAGTTATACATTGCCTTAAATGTTTATTCTTATTTATGAAAGTTTCCGCTATATTGTTATCCTTACTGGGCATATGAGCTCACCCCTTTTCTATGTTTTATTTTCCTAGGATGTGAAGAAGTAAATTATGAATGACTTGCAGGGATATTATGAGGGGTTAATAGTGTGGACTATGGAGACAATATGTTGTTGTAGTAGTTCTTTTTTATTTTGATGATGTAATGTAAAACTTATGAATATATCTAGTGTTTCGAAGGCTACTAAACCAATCGGTCTTTCGAGATTTGATCTTTCTTGTGATCATGCCAATGTTATGTAATTAATGCACCGACTCTGGGTAACTGGGGTCGGGGCGTTACAGTTGGTATCAGAGGAAGTTTAGTACAAACCTTGGAAGCTAGATTTAGATAAACTCTGATTAGAGCACGTAGACCTAAGATGAACTTTGAGGATTAGTATAGAAGAACTTCCTAGAATTTTGGTATTGTAGAGATTTTGTGAGTTTTTCGAGCAATACATCCCTTTCTGGATACGAGCAGGTAGAGGCAGCTCTGGAACAGATGTACCTAGGGGTAAAACCCGAAAACACCGCTTTGAGCTAGACTCGAATGGGAACTGGTGCACGACAACGGGCCTTGCTGCACTCTTGGTTACGACACTCCCGGGGGATATGCTTAGGATAACTCTCATTTTCTTTACAAATCATTATGAAGGGTTTATGAGTATATAAATTCTCAAAGAAAACATTTTTATGATTATGGATTATAACCATAAATAGTTCAATTTATGTTGAGTGTTTTATAAGTATGGGATTATGTATTTTGATTCATAAACTGATCTAGTTTATGCCATTGTTTAGAAATGGCGCCTAGAGGAAGAAATGGAAACCGTATCAATGCACACACTCCATGTAGGGATTTCTCTCCTGCTCAAGATAATTATTGTGGGGCTGGTGATACAACTGGTGCCGATCAGCTAATCACCATACTGGGACAACTTACTCAGGTTATGAATAATAACCTTACCCGTATGGAGCACCCTGATCCGCAACGTGGAGGATCAATGTTAGATCGATTCATGAGGCAACAACCACCAACGTTCAATGGTAGTACAAATACCTTAGTAGCTGAGCAATGGATAAATTCCCTAGAGAAAATATTTTAGGCTTTGGGGAGCAGTGAAAGGGAAAAAGTTATCATGGCAGTTTACCGCCTCACTGGAGATGCTGATCAATGGTGGTCATTGATTCAAAACATGAAGGAAGATGATGAAGTATCAAATATGGAATGGAGGGAGTTCAAATATATGTTTTTAGAAAAATACATCCCTCGCGACCATCGAGAAGATATGGAAAGGCAATTTCGAAGTCTAAGACAGAAGGAGGATGAGAATGTCGCAATGTATGAGGCTAACTTTACAAGGTTAGCAAGGTACGCTGGTGATTATATACGTAACCAAAGAAGTAATATTGATCGTTTCTTTGATGGGTTAAAACCATTTCTCCGTTGAGCATTAGTCTCACAATCCTTTTCATCGTACGAAGACATTGTCTCATGTGCTATCAAGACCGAAAAGGAATTCTCTAAGTCTTATGACTTTAAAGCAAATGAAAAAAAGAAGAGACATGCTGATCAATCTGGGAATGGAAATAAGGGGAAGAAGGGAAAGGTTGAATATCCATCCTGTGGTAAATGCGGGAAGAAACACCCTGGTACTTTCTTGAAGGGAATGGGAGTCTGTTACAAGTGTGGTGAAAAAGGCCACCAAGCTCGTGATTGCAAGGGGAAGAAGGAAGCTACCAACGTTCAGTGCTACAATTGCAGGGAGATGGGGCATTATGCGAATGAATGTCCTAAGCGTCAGGAGAACTTACCTCAGAAAAGGCCAAGGGATCAAGGCCAGGCTTATGCTATCACTACTGCTGAGGTAGAAGCTCCGAAAGACGTGGTGGCAGGTAATTTAATGGTTTCCTCATGTTTAGAAAATGCATTATTTGATTCTGGATCATCGCATTGTTTCATATCTTCCCTGTTTTCTAAGAAAATTAGATATTTCCAATTTGATTTAATAAGGGAGTTGTCAGTTAAAACTCCTAAGGGAAGTATCATTGCAACAAAGTTTTGTGAATCAGTCCCCATTAGAGAACATAAATTTTCATTATCTGCTGATCTCATTGTCATACCTATGATTGAGTTTGATATAATCCTCGGTATGGACTGGCTTTCGGACTATGATGTGAAGATTTATTGTAAGAATAAAGAGGTTACGATTCTTGATGATAATGATAAGGAACACCTTATTTTTAGAGCAGAATCGTCACTACCTAATTCTTATTTAGATCCACCCCCAATAGCTCAACTTAATTCAATTATTGGGGAGGAAGAGAATGAAATAACTGTCGGTGAGGAATGGAATGTTCAAATAGAGGACGTACCTGTTGTGAAAGAATTTGTATATGTATTTCCGGATGATTTACCTGGACATCCTCTAGAATGAGAAGTTGAGTTTTCCATTGATTTGATTCCTGGATCAAGGCCTATATCGAAGACCCCTTATAGAATGGCCACTGTAGAATTAGTCGAACTAAAGAAACAACTAGAGGAATTGAGTAATAAGGGATTAATTCACCCTAGTGTTTCTCCATGGGGAGCCCCTATTCTTTTTGTTAAAAAGAAAGATGGATCTATGAGGTTATGTATCGACTACAGGGAGATCAATGCTATAACGATAAAGAACAAGTATCCCCTACCTCGTATTGATGATTTATTTGACCAACTGCATGGAGCTCAATACTTTTCAAAGATTGACCTTCAATCTGGATACCATCAGTTGTGTGTGAAGAAGGAAGACATTCCGAAGACAGCATTTCGAACCCGGTACGGGCATTACGAGTTTACCGTAATGCCGTTTGGATTGACTAATGCACCCTCTGTATTCATGGATCTGATGAATAGAGTTTTCAAGGAATATCTCGATAAATTTGTGGTGGTATTTATTGAAGATATCTTGGTATACTCCAAAACCTACGAAGATCATGAAAATCACTTGCGCATTATCATGAAGACTCTGAGGAGGCATGAATTATATGGGATGTTTAGCAAGTGTGAATTCTGGCTTCAGGATATTTCTTTTCTTGGCCATATTGTCTCTAAAGATGGAATCTCCGTTGATCCTTCTAAGACCAAGGCAATCCCAGAATGGCCAGCACCTACGAGTATAACTGAGGTACGTAGTTTTATTGGTTTGGCAGGTTATTATCGACGTTTCGTCCAGAATTTTGCCCGATTGGCTAACCCATTAACGAAGCTCACACGTAAAGGGGTTAAATTTGTTTGGACAAAAGAGTGTGAAGAATGTTTCGAAGAACTGAAGAGAAGATTAGTCAATGCTCTTATATTGACTCTACCATCAGGGAATGATGGGTTCATTATTTATAGTGATGCATCAAAGAAAGGACTTGGTTGTGTCCTTATGCAGAATGATAGAGTTATTGCCTATGCATCACGACAGTTGAAACTTCATGAACAAAACTATCCTACTCATGATCTTGAGTTAGCAGCCGTGATATTTGCTTTGAAGATATGGAGACACTACCTCTATGGTGAAAAATGTGAGATTTATACTGATCACAAGAGTTTTAAGTATATTTTCTCACAAAAAGAACTCAACATGAGGCAAAGGAGATGTCTTGAATTACTCAAGGATTATGATTGTACGATACACTACCACCCGGGGAAAGCAAACAAGGTGGCAGATGCTTTGACCAGAAAAGACCATGGAGTTTTGAACATGATGAGAATTGAAAGGGATCCAATTTTCATGGATCTAGTGAAGATGGACATGGGAATAACCAGGGAAGGTGAAACATCAATGCTTTTTCAAATGGTTTCCAAACCATCTTTACTAGAAAGGATTAAGAGTTCTCATACCGATGATGAAGAATTTCAGAAGAAGATTAAAGCTGTGAATGATGGGAGATTGAGAGACATTGTGTATGTAGATGGAATTTTGAAATTCAGGAAGAGACTTTGTGTTCCCGATTTACCTGATCTGAAAAGGGAATTGTTGGATGATGCTCATAGTTCCAATTTCTCTATACACCCTAGGAGAACCAAAATGTATAGAGATTTGAAAGAACATTTTTGGTGGGACAACATGAAGAGGGAGATTGCTGATTTTGTGTCAAGATGTATGGTTTGTCAATAAGTGAAAGCTGGAAGGCAACAGCCTGGAAGAGTCATGCAACCTCTTCCCATACCAGAGTGGAAATGGGACAATATTACGATGGACTTTGTCATGGGGCTACCAAAGACTCCTAGAAGGAACGATGCAATATGGGTTATTGTTGATCGTCTTACCAAGTCAGCACATTTTCTTGCTATAAGAGAAGATCTACCCCTGGAACGTCTAGCAAGACTATACATTAATGAAGTTGTGAGACTTCATGGAGTACCCCTATCGATTGTTTCTGATCGTGATCCCCGTTTTACTTCAAGATTTTGGAAAAGTCTTCATAAATCTCTGGATACTGAACTTCATTTGAGCACTGCTTACCACCCTCAGACAGATGGACAATCAGAACGGACTATTCAAACCCTATAAGACATGTTGAGATCTTTCTCACATGACTTTCAGGGTATGTGGGATCAATATTTACCACTGGTAGAATTTTCCTATAACAATAGATTCCATTCGAGTATTCAGATGGCACCATATGAAGCGTTATACGGAAATAGATGTCGTACACCAACCTGTTGGGATGAGGTTGGTGAAAGAAAACTTGTAGGCCCAGAACTGGTGGAGGAAACGGTGGAAAAGGTGAAGGTAATCCAAAATCACATCAAAGCATCTCAAAGTAGGCAGAAGAGCTATGCCGATAATTGAAGGAAGGATTTGGAATTTCAAGTCGGTGATCATGTTTTCCTGAAGGTATCTCCATGGAAGGGAGTCATACATTTTTGTAAGAAAGGTAAATTGAGTCCCAGGTACATCGGTCCTTTCGAAATTCTAGAACGAATTAGGACTGTAGCTTACCGATTAGCAATGCTGCCAAGTCTCTCCAAAGTTCACGATGTGTTCCACGTATCTCTGTTGAGAAAATACATGCCTGACCCAACGCATGTACACACCTATGAGGAATTAGAACTGGAACCCGATCTGTCTTATTGTGAAGAGCCTGTCAGGATTCTTGATACAAGAGAACAAGTACTGAGAAACCGGACGACGCGTCTGGTAAAAGTTTTGGGGAGAAATCATAAGATGGAAGAGGCAACGTGGGAACCCGAGGAACTTATGATGAAGAACCACCCGAGTCTTTTTATGTAGTAATACCCTAGAAATTGCGAGGACGCAATTATTTGAAGGAGGGGAGAATGTAACACCACATGCTTCCACGGTATGTTTCCCTTCGAATAATGTGATAGCGGGTGTTGTACGCAACCTCAAGTTCTAACACACACCACAACGAATTAAACTAGCTGTTGTGAATAGTAATACCTACTTTTTGAAATCATATATATTTTATATTTCAAAATGGAATTCATTTTTGGATTCGGAATATTGAAACTAGCCTAGAGTGAAATTTGGTACTTTTCGGATAACTTTTATATTTTGATGAATAGTTAAAATTACTAAATTTTAATTAAAATCAACTTTTTTAATCAAAATAATTAATATTGATAAATTATGAATTTGAGTGGTTTTAAAGTATATTTAGAATATATTTTTACCATTTAATTTAAAGTTTGTCATTGGACATAATTTCACAATTAAACCAGACATAAACAAGTGTCAATCTTTTGATAGTTATTATCTCTTAAAAACACGCTTTTTATTTTAACAACGGGAATTAATTTTTAATTAATTTCTGCCACTTCTGTGTTTTGAATTTGGAAAAATGGATTACATATTTGGAATCAGGATGTCCAAATTATGTAAATAGGTAACTTTTATTTTTACACATTTTGAATAATTACTGCGGTAAATATTTTATTTACCATGGTTAAAGGGTAAATCCGGTAAATAAGGGTTAAAAAATAATATTATAATAATACAAAATTACCCTAAAACGTGTCCTAACCTTATTGGTGGACACATATCCGACCATGGGCATCCTTGGGTCGATTTGGGGACCCCTTGGAGCAACTTGTATGTGGTAGGGACACATTATATTAATAAAGTTAAAATAAAAATAAAAATGGCATAAGCTTACATCTTTTAGAAGAACAATTTTTAAATAGGGTTATGCATGTTGGATTTTAGATTATAAATATTCATTAGAAAGCTAAAAATATTTCATACATAATGATATTTTATTTATAATTTTTAGACATCAAATAATTTAAATTATTAATGACACAATAATGATGCAATGTTTACCTCATTAATAAATCATTTAAATAAATAAGATTATAATGATTAAAATATTATCTAAAACATGTCCAATTCTTATTGGTTGATGTTATTTAGAAAATTAGTCATCTTAGCTTCTACATCAATGATTTTTGGACCATTATAAACCGAATATAATTATATTATAAAGTAATACTTTCACTCTTTCCTAAAGAGCCCCTCATCTCCCTTATAAAAGGAGACCACTTCTACTCATTCCTCACACCTCTCAAGCCACTTGGCTCGTCCAAACCCTGCCCAAATACTCTCCCAACTTCCCTCAATACAACCTAGAGGCCTTAGTTTGATCAGAAAGCTAACCTACGGAGCCCTTTTGATCAAATCAAAAGGAAGAACCCGAAGAAGAGGTAATGTTTTCACCACCCCTTTTCAAGTTCCTTTCTTCTTCCACTTCTTCTTTCTTTGTTCTTACCATTCTAAAATAATAACTCCAGTATCTCACATATACTGTGATGTTATTATAAATATGGTACAACCATATTCAGTATTCTATCCACCCTTTGAATAACATGTCACCATACGTGCGTACGTACGGCTTACCGTCTCCACGTCGTGGTGTAATTGTTATTCAATATATTATTATTTGGATGGGTATAATAATGATGTGCAACTCATGTAAATAATAAATATAACATGTTAATTATTCTTTATATATGATATAACATCCATTTATATATTATTTTAATATCAAAAGATTGATATTGTCGCTCGTGCGTACGTACGGACTACCGTCTCCACAAACGCGATAAGATTCATTCTCCATCGTATCCATTCAAGTATAATTATCATTTGATGATTTAAAAATGATGTTTAGGGACTTGATATCATTCTTGATATGAATAATATACAACCTATCCATTACAAACATGGCTTACGTAACAAAACATATAAAATAAAACAAGTAAGTTAACACCCGAAACAACGATAATACTAAGATATTATTATCAAATCAATATTAAAAGATCATATATGATATCATATTAATGTATATGATTCTTTTATAATTTAATAACAATTATTTCACAATTATACAGGAGGTTAACCTACCCCAACCAAGGAAAAGTACAAGGTAAGGGTTATTTCACAATCTATTCATTATCCGAGGTTGTTTATACGTAATAATCTACTGGGATCTCGTTATCATCCACATCCATGTTTCTTCAAAATGTATTTCAAAACATTTTTAATATTTAAAAGAATATGGGTTAAAGTCATTTATACCCTTGTTTGACTTTTTATAAGAGGTTTATAAGGGAATCTTTTCGTCGTTTTCCAAACAAGGTGCTTTTTAACCTTTTCGACGGAATTAAGATAAGAATGTTTTTTTAACTTATACGGCGGGTGCGGTTATTTTCCGCCGTTATAAAATCGTCAAAGCTTCCCTTAAAAGATTATAAGAATATTTTCAAAGAAAATGTTTTATTTTATAAATATATGTCTCTTAAATGATTTCAAAATAGAAAGAGATATTTCTTTAAAAAGAGTTTTGATTTCATCTATGTCAACATCCTTTAATGGATTTTACATTTATTTGAGGATGATATATTATAATACAAAACTTTTATATTGTATTGAAGGTTTTGTGATATGTTTGACTGTGGATGTGCTATTTGTTTATATACCATTCATGGTTTATGGTGAAAGTATTGACGTTTCGTATGCTAGTTTTAATACGAATGTTTATGTTATGTTTAAACCTTTTCATATGGGAATGCATTGAACTTAATATGTGATGGGTGGAGCCCGCTATTGCTCCTCGATGCATCGGTAGGTCTCATGAGACAAACTAGTGTCTTGGCACAAGGCCTTGGAAAAATCTTATTTCTAGTCTTGGCACGAGGCCTTGGCTATGTGGTTATGATAGTCTGGCATTATGCATTCCATCATTATGAAATTGGTTATTGATATTGAATGTGATTATTAGATTAGTAGAATATCCATGTGAATAAGTAAATGGCATTATTTGATTTTATTTATGCCATACTATGTTGAAGTTAAAGTTTAAAAGGCTTTTGTTTTAGTTATACATTGCCTTAAATGTTTATTCTTATTTATGAAAGTTTATGCTATATTGTTATCCTTACTGGGCATTTGAGCTCACCCCTTTTCTATGTTTTTTTTTCAGGATGTGAAGAAGTAAATTATGAATGACTTGCAGGGATATTATGAGGGGTTAATAATGTGGACTATGGAGACAATATGTTGTTGTAGTAGTTCTTTTTTATTTTGATGATGTAATGTAAAACTTATGAATATATCTAGTGTTTCCAAGGCTACTAAACCAATCGGTCTTTCGAGATTTGATCTTTCTTGTGATCATGCCAATGTTATGTAATTAATACACTGACTCTGGGTAACTGGGGTCGGGGCGTTACACCAAAGAATCTTATTGACACCATATTGGGGCCAGAATAGATTTTTTGATTATTTTGATGATGTCTAAAATGATTATGATTCTATGTTTGATTAAGATATAGTGGGTACATATATTAATGAAGTAAGTGATTATAATACTCCCAGGAGCCATGTTATTTCTTTTGGATATTCATTTCCACCTATCTCACTACTTTATAAAGATAATACTTTTAGAGAAAGTGATTTTAAGTATACATGTGTCTGTGGAGATTGAAAATTTATATGTTCTTTTATGTCACCTATATATGTTTTTGAATCAATAGATGTTTTTGAGAATGGTAGGGGAGATAATGGTGATGATGGATATATTAAGAATGGTCATGGAAATGATTCTAATGTTTCTAATGATTCTGATGTGGTTGATGCTGTTAATAATAAAATCAAATAAACCATCCCCAATGGATCCTATATTAGTCAGGTTTGTGGATATACATAGTTTAGTCAAATATGTGTTTGTGGAGAGATATGATTGAGATAAGATAGTTTTTGATGAAATATCTATCAAAGGAGAGCCAAGAAGATTTGATGTGGAGGAGGAACCCAAATGTTCTATCAATTAAAGATTCTTTCCTATAGATCCTTCTAATATGACCTCTATTATAGAAGAAGTGGTATCACATAAAGAGTGGGATACATTTGTAACATATATCTATCTTGGACTATAATACTCAGAATCAAAATAAATTGGAAGTCTTCATAATGATAATAGCTTTTTTTATGCTAGATGTTACTTATTTTAGTGTGAGGTATAATATTAGTACAATGCTACCATCACCATCATATGCCAGCATCATAAGTATTCTAACATCATGAATTTTCCACCTCTAAAATCTACTACCACCAAACTCATACCACCATTGGAATTCTTTTACAGCCAGCAATCAACTTCTACCATTCCATGCCATACCCGGATTCATGCCTTTTTAGAAGTATGCTATTGATAGAATTTTATATGTTCAGGCATGATATATACAAACCATTTACTATTATATAATCTTCCACCAGACAACTTATTACTAGTCTAACTCTGATACTACCAGTCATGCATCCACTATTTGGGCTACCACTGTAATACGAAACCGTTAGCCTCATTACTATTTCTATTCTTCTACATTTGAATTAAATTGTTACAATGTATAGTTTATAGGGGATAATTTATTGGCTATATTTAAGGATTATTCCTTAACCAATGATATAATTAATTGATGAAAATTATTAGGTTTGTTGTGAGGATCCATGAAATATTTAAAAATAATCTCTAGTGTCTATTTGAACCTAAGGATATTTATATTTTCGATGGAAAATCCCATTGATATGAGAGAGTTGTGATGATTATTTCTAATATATCGAGGACTTACATAATGATACATTCCACTGTGAAATATTGAGGTACACTGAAGAGGAATATCCATTCCTACATATAGAAAATTCATACTTCACAAAACTTTATTATCTAGAAAATTCATGAACACCAGTTCGATGTCCTCAGTAAGACAAACATGAGATATCATGAGTACCAAGAGAATTATTGATTGAGAATTAATATATCCTACATAAATTAATGCTTTCAATATATGTTTTATTTAAGTTTTAACTATGTGAATATTATCTATTTCCTTAAACAAATTTTATTCTAGTATAAAAACTAGAGAATACATGATATTCTATCAAAACAATCCTTATCTATATTCCCACTGAATCTATGGAAGATTTAATTTAAGGGGTTGTGTTTTTTCATCCCATACGGAACATGAGAATTGTTTTTTAGCCTAGGAAACTTGTTTTTTTCATACCTAATCCATGTTGTGGATCATAATATGGTTTATAATAATTTTTTTTTGGAAAAAATGGATTTCTATGTGGATGGGATTACGAGTTTTCTTGATATTGAACCCTACTTTTTTTCCATTTTGAGTTTTTGTTTGATTTTATTTTTTAAAAAAGACTAAAATATATTAGTATTTAATCAATAATCAAATTACACTTTTATATTCAATCATAACTATATAATATATAAATGATTTGATTTGGTGTATTGATTTCAAAAACCTAATGTAATATTAAATATTGTTTCAACGTAAACATAATCCGGTTTTGAAAAATATTTTGAAAGATAAAACATAAATTAAACTAGTTTATTTATTAACTATAAACTATATATTAAATAAGTGGATTTTATTTTATCTTTTTTTGAATGAAATTTTATTGGGTACTCAACTACACCCATCCTCATGAGTTAGACAATTGGACCAAAAATATGATATCCCAAACCCTATTCATATTATTATACTCTAGTTATTTCTTTTGATTATATATATTAATTTATTTTTATTGTATTTATGTTATCAAGAAATTGAAATATTATTCTTTTAGAAAAATTGAAACTATTTCACTCTTAGTTTTGATATTATATTCATCCAAAACCATATAGTCCATAAACTTTATTCAATATTTTTTCACCGTGATAGTGAAATTTATTTGGTTATTTTGTACCCATTATTAAATTTCAATTAAAATATTTTAAAATAATCTTTTTGTCATTCCTTAAATGTGTTACTTTTGAAAATTTACATAAAATGTTAATGGGATTGTTGTTATAATTAACACATCATAAATGAAATTTTCTTCTATTATAACCTACATTTCATAGAATATTAATTTTCAAGATTCCATGTATCTTATTAAATATTATTTATTAAAGAATTTTTTGGATGTTTTAAGAATTAAAATTTTTTATTTGAAAATTAAATGTTTATTTTCCACTTGATAGGGTTCAATAATATATATTTTTTAATTTCATCAATATCAATATAATATGATTTTTTTTCATTTAATGTGGTTATGATTTAATTTTATCATATTTATTATTTCTCTAGATGTTTTTTGACTATATTGATGAAATATTTATGAATATCGTTCCCATTATAATAGATTATTCATTGATATAATGATAAATGTTTTCATTATCTTATGTCATACACAAGAATTGATTTTGATTAAGTAACAGGTTGTCATATAATATCATTATAATTCATTGGATATGGAATATTGATTAATGGTCCTAATGGGTTAACACAAGGTTATCCCAATACCAAAATAGGTTTGGTCTGAGGTTAACTCAACCTCAATAATGAGAACATGTGGGCGCATTCCAAGCTCAAATTTAGTAGATGTATGGATATCCCTATCACATAAATGAAATATTTTAAAGGTATTTTTCATTTAATATAAATTCATGCTTTTGTTTTGGGGGTTTCCCAAGGTATTATGGAGGAATAGATGAGTTTTCATGAATTAAGCCGAACCGTGAGCCCAATTCCATATTTAAAAATAGATTTTGTTTCTTTAATGACATTTTAATTTTTAAATTTTTTTTATCCATTATAATTCCTAAATGGCCTCCCCTGACATTTTAACAACAACATTGCAATTTTGAGCCTTTAGAAATTCAAAAAAATGTGTATATGGGTTTTTATTTAAGGTATTGGCCTTGCCCTGAAGCCCAATTCCAATTGTAAAAATTAAATTGTTTTAATTAATAACTTGTTCAATTTTAATGATTTTTAGGTGATTCCATATCTCACCCATTAACATTTATCCCAGTCAAATAGCCATCCTCTCTCACCCTCCCCCTATTTGGAGCTCTTCTACATCGAGATTGAGTGTAGAACATCTTAGGGTTTCAAAAATCGGCCAGATTTGATGAGATAAGTTCATTCCATTATAAATCTCTCAATTATTACACTTTTTACTCCATTATAATTCCTAAATGACCTAATAATCCTTCTTTAAACCTCCATTGAAGTTGTTACTATTTTAAATTTCAGCTACATGTGTATTTGGGTAGATTTCTCAAGACCCCTCAGGTAAGTGAGTATCTTCCATTACTCTTTCAAATTTCTTAGGGTTTCATTAAATTTTATTGGGGTTTCTTCCCTTTTATATGAAGAACAAAATTACCAAGAGGTAGGGTTTCGATCATAGGGTTTAAACATGGGTTTTCATGGTCCAATTTTGTGCCTTTAGGTTTGTTCTGACTACCTCTTGCTGCGTTGGTGGTCCCACTGGATTTTTGCATGTTGATTCAAGGCTTTCCACTGTATTTGTAGGTGATTAAAATTTTTATGCAATCCTAGTGACATTGATACTATGTTTATTATGTTTTAATGTTTAACCCATTGATTTGGTGCTGTAAAAATTGGTTTTCGTGGTGTTTGAAATGAAAGTAAATTTTAAGGGCCAATTTCATGTGAAATTTGTTTTGTTTCATATATATCATTTATTGTTTGAATAAGGGCTTAATTTTAATTATTTAGTTTACCTTATTTAACTATATTATGTGTTAAAATAATTTTTTAAATGTTATTACTCTTTTTTTGTTCCTGCGAAATTGTTTTCGGTGACGTTTGTTAAGAAAATGGTTTTTGAGTAAAATTTTGGTGTAGAATTGGGTGTTTTACATGGGTATTTTATGGATGCTTATAGGGATATTTAATAACTCATTTAATGAGTTTAAAGAAATTTTTAGGGTGTGTTGGATTCTGCTTTCATAAATATGAGTATGAATATGGTGTTCAAGTGGGGTTTTCAATGAGTTTTGGGTGCAAAACAAGGAATGATTTGGAGAAGTTGTTTTATTGAAACTCAATTTATTTTTGTGTGTTTTAAATGGAATAAAATTTGTGTAGATAATATATTTATTATATGTTTACATTAGTTTTTTTTAAATGAAAATGGATTTATGTGTCATTCTGAAATTGTTTGACCACAAAGGGGGAAGCTCGGGTACCTAGGTGGGGCAGATGTGTACTAGTACGACTAGTGGACCAGATGAGTTTCGTCCTTGTATCACCTAGAATTTTAATAAAAAAACTATAACTAAACTATGTGTATTATTTTTGGGGACCACTAGGTTATGGTTATGTTCCCCACTAGTGGCTCGTGCACGAGAATGGATTTTACTATGGTTACTTTACAATGAGGTATGAGGTACATGGGGCCCGAGAAAATCTAGTGGCTTGGGGTGTTCCAAATTTTGATGATCATTGTGTTTGTGGTATTATAACATATATTGGGGTGGTTTTTGCAGTAATTTACTATATTTAACATGTCTATTTAAATTTTTGAACATTCTGAAAACTTTATCTTGAAAACTATTTTCAATTGAAAGTTGCATTTCTTGGATTTTATCACTTCTTTACTTAGCGTATTAAAACTACTTTCTTTTTCACATTGTATTTAATGCTATTTGAAATCATTGGGTGGTATCCTATTGGGATTATTCTCACACCCTACTTACACCCCTTTGGTGTATATAGACTTGGTTATTTTTGAATCAGGTAAAGGAATGGTTAAGGGTGATGGCGGTTCAATGTGTTAGTCACCATCATTGGGGCGGAGTTGTGGATACAGCTTGGGGGTGATGACCCCTTGTCATGTTGAGTCCATGGGGATTTTTTTTTCTGTTTCATTATGTATTTGGACCTTTTTATTACATTTGAGATTATGTATTCAGTTCTATATTTATTTATAAACCTTGCTATTATGAATTTTTCAGATTCATTTTATCAAATATTGTTGATGTTTTATGTATACATATTAGGGTAAATAATTCCCAAAACAAGATAAATGATACATGGGAACTTGAGCAAGCCTGTGGGGATAGGGAACACCCATAAGAATTTGTCACGTGCTGGTTTTGGTGCTGGTATTAGTGGTGACCCGATTCGGTTCGTGAAAAAATGGTATTAGAGCGGGTTAATGTTTTTGGGTTATATTGATATTTTGGGATGAGTTGGGATTGACATGAGCTAGGACTATCGGGGCTCGGGGTTTTGGTTTTGAGTAGGGTTCATGGCCCACACCTATCATGTCTGACACTGAGTCACCCAGGGATGTTGGAATTTACGGATTGACTTCACTTCCAGGTGAGACGTGTGGGCTGCAAACCACACGTGGACATCGGGCGGTGGTGGAGTAGTTGTTTCTTTTATTACTGGAATGTGTTTATATTATTTATACTTGATGTATTCGATAAAAAATTTCAAAAGTGTGGTATTAGTTATTATTTTTTGACTGTTTCATTTTGTAGCAACATGCCTCCCGAGAAAGCTCCCACACACCAATGGGAAGAAGTTGGAGAGAGTTCTCCCACACCGATTGATCAGAGTATAGTCGAGGCTGTGGTCCAGGCTATCCAAGCTCTGGTACAAGGACCAAATCCTATTCCTATTCCTTCTAGGGAAGAATGTATGGGTCATTGAAATGATAAATCTCTGGAGTTTCTGAAAAACAATCCTCCTACCTTCTGAGGCAGCTTAGAACCCCAGGAAGTAGAGGAATGGCTTGAAAAGATCGAGTGTATGTTTGAGATCATGGAAACACCTGAGGTGCGCAGGGTGAAGTGTTCCTCATTTTTGATGTAGGGTCCCAGATATAAGTGGTGGGAGTCAGTTCTTCAGACTAGGAAGAATGGGCAGATGAGCTAGAGAGATTTCAAGGCAATCTTCAATGACCATTTCTGCCCTGAGGTGTTGGCTTATGCTAGGTCAAGAGAGTTTGTGTAACTTGTTCAGGGGGATCTATCTGTGATGGAGTATGCCAACCATTTCACTGAGTTGGATTTATATGCTCCAAAAATTGCCTCAAATGAGCAGGCGATGGACCAGAGGTTTGAGAAAGGCATGCAACCAGAGATATAATCCTAGGAGTTCTTGTTTAAGCTGAGGACCTATGCTCAGGTCGTTGATCGGGAATGCAAGGTGTATATTGATAGGAAAGGTAGGGTTCCATTCTATGGTTCAGTATCAGCAATGGGAAGTGGAATCTCCACATAGAAGAAAAAGAAGCGGGCAGATCATGTGAAGAAAGTAGGAGGAAGTTTAGGGCACTCTTCCATGCAGTTTTCATCTGCGGCTTGTGATGCGAGATCAGTCGTATGCCACCAGTATGGGAAGCCCGGGCACATCCGAATAGAATGTCCACTTCTTCCGAAGCCTTATTACCGGTGTGAAGGTATGGGTAATTTTCTGTGTTTCTGCAATGTGGCATGTCCACATCTGAATGGGGCAGGGTTAGTGTGTTCAAGAGGATTGCCAGCACTATTTGAGCCATCGAGGACTGGGGGATCTCAATTTTGTAGCCATGGTAGTAGGGTTGGGTCATATTATAGGAAACTCTAGTTCAGGTCACAACCACAAACTAGCGGTCATCCTTGGGTAGATACTGGACATCTCCATGGAGTGGATCAGGCACCAGCAAGATCTGAGGCGGGACAGTCGACAGTTCGAGGTACCGTTCTGATTGCATATTCTATAGCTATAGCTATTTTTTATACTAGCGCCTCTGTTTCATTTATTTCTTCCCATTTTGTGGAAATTGTGAATTTTTCCACTAAGTTGATATCTTTCATGATGGAGTTGGTGACACCACTCGAAAAGAAGAAGGAGCAGGGTCTTATGTGATCGTCGTGTGCACTTTCTGTGTGAGGGGTTGAGATAGAGTGGGAAATCATGGTAATATATATGGACCCTTTTGACATCATTCCTGGGATGTATTTTCTAGTACACTTCTAGGAACATATTGATTTATATAGCTGGTGAGTGAGTTTCACAACACCTAATGGGGGTCGTCATCTTTTTTTGGGAGAATGGGATCCTCAGTCAGGTCGCACATGACCTACACTCCCAGAGTTGGGAAGTATTGACTTCTAGTTATCATCGCTCATGCCTGAGGATAATGTTATTTCCCATAGAGGTGCATTACCTCATGTAGTGAATGAGATTCCAGAGGTATTCTAGGATGATTTCTCAGGTTTTCCCCTAGAGCAGGATGTGGAGTTTTAGATTGATTTGGCACCAAGAACACAACCAATATCTCGTCCCTCTAATCGCGTAGCCTCCAACGAGCTGAGGGGATTAAAGTTACAGCTAGAAAACATAGAATCCAAAGGATTAATTTTCCTAGGCATCTCTCATTGGGCCACTCCTGTGATGTCTGTGAAAAAGGCTGACGGGTACCTTTGGTTGTACAATGACTACCGGAAGCTATATAAGGAAAAAATTAAGAAAAAATACCATTTTACTAGAATAGATGAATTGTTCGATCAGTTTAATGAGGAAATGTGGTTCTCAAAAATAGGCTTGTGTTCGTGTTATAACCGGCTTAGGGTGAAGGAGTCAGATATCTCCACGACAGCCTTTTGAAGCAGGTACGGCCACATTGAGTATTTGGTCCTGCCCTTCGGATTGACCAATGCTCTAGTGGTGTTTATGTAACTCATGAACATGGTGTTTCATCAGTATCTCGATTACTTATATTTGGTCTTTGTGCATGACATTCTGGTATACTCTAGATCTGAGGAGGAACACAAACATCACTTGAGGATCATTTTTGGTACATTAAGGGATCGTCGTCTCTATGAATAGTTTTGAAAGAGCACATTTTCGATCAGGGATGTGATATTTCTAGGGAATATGATCTCTAAGCAGGGGGTTTCAGTGGACCCCAAGAAGATTAGTGCAGTTATGTCATGGGAGAAGCCGAAGAATTTGTTTGATATCAGCAGTTTCCATGGCATGGATGGTTATTACAAGCGATTAGTTCGGGATTTCTCTCGACTTGCTTCACTGATGATTGCGCTGACTCAGAAAGGGTTTAAGATTCTATGGGTTCTAGAATTTCAGGAAACATTTGAGTAGACGAAGAGGTAGTTTACTACCACCCCCATGCTGATTTTTCCTGAGGTCGAGAATTGGTGTGTGGCCTGTTGTGATGCTCGAGGTATGGGTATTGGGTGCGTGCTTATGCAAGATGATCACATGGTGGCGTATTTCTCCCACCACCTCCGACCACATGAAAAGTATTACCTGACCCATGACTTGTACCTGGATGTGGTGATGCATGCTTTGAATACTTGGCATCACTACCTCTTTGGGGAGAAGTTTATGGTCTACTATGATCACAAAAGATTCGCCTATATCTTCTCGCAGAAGGACCTCAACTTGAGGTAGTGTCGCTGGATCGAGTACTTGTAGGCGTTCAACATTGAAATTGTCTATACACCAGCCAAGGGTAATGTGTTGGCAGACACATTGAGTAGAAGAGTTCTATTGCATGATTTGAGTAAGTCCAGTGATGAGTGGACTTTGATGGGGCTCTTTTCTCAGATGCATGTGGAGACTAGGGAACACAGTGGAGGGGCATTCTTGTTGAGCGTCCAGTTCAGTCCTTCTCTATGGGAGTTGATTCAGCGGGAAAGCCCAAGTGATAGGATTTTTTATTGGTTGAAAAATATTCTTCACGGTGGGGAGACATCCTCTTATTGGTCATCATCTCCCGACGACATATTCTATTTCATGGGTGATTTAGTAGTGCCATTATCATTGTGGAAGGTGGTGATGCAGGATAGCCACCAGTATTAGTGGGTTGTCCATCTGAGTTCCACTAAGATGTATTATGATATCTATTCGCAGTTTTGGTGGTCTGGTATGAGACAGGACATAGACGACTTTGTGTCGAGATGCTACACATGCTAGTAGGTGAAATCAGAGCACCAAAGGCCCTCTAGTTAGTTCCAACCACTACCCATTCCTACCTGGAAGTGGGACGAGGTCTCCATGGACTTCATTATTGGATTACCTCGTACACCTCGGGGTAAGAATGCCATTTGGGTGGTGATTGATCATCTGACCAAATCATCCCACTTCATTCCGATAATGATACAACTAAAGTGGATGAGTTGGTCCATTTGTATCTTCAAGAAGTGGAGAGACTCCATGGCTTACCATAAGCAGTTGTCTTAGATAGATACCCCTTATTCACTTCTAGATTTTTATAAGGCCTTTAGAAGGCCTTGGGGTCTCTGATTAAGATGAGCGCTGCATACCACCCTCAGACAGATGGTCAGACAGAGTAGGCAAATCAGATTTAGGAGGACATGCATAGTGCATGTGTCCTGGACTTTGCAGGTTCCTGGGATTTCCATTTTGGATTGGTTGGGTTTGATTATAATTACAGTTACCAATCCTCTATTTGAATGTCCCCTTTTGAGGTGCTCTATGGTCTCCATGTTGGTCCCCCCTATTTTGGGTTGAGGTAGGAGAGACTTCACTGTTGGGTCCGAGCCTTGTGCATGAGACTTCTGAGAACGTCAATTTGATCAGTCAGTGCTTACTGACATCTTAGAGTCTTCAAAAATATTATACTGACCAGAGGAATCAAGACCTAGAGTTTTCTCTGGGTGATAGGGTATTCTTGAATGTATCCCCTCGTCTAGGCCATCGTCGATTGGGGCAGCAAGGTATACTGATGTCACAGTATGTCGGGCCCTTTGAGATAATTGAGCATATTGGAAATTTGGAATATAGGTTGGATTTACAATATTATTTGACATCTATCCCTGATGTCTTCCATGTATCCCAGTTAAAAAAATACAACCTGGATCCATCCCATTTGCTGAGTTTGGAACAAGTGGAGCTAGAGCCTGACATGTCTATTTTTGAGTGGTCGATGAAAATAGTGGACTCCCAAGAGATTGTTATTCTTGGGATGTCCATTGATTTTGTCAGGGTTCGTTGGAAGCATGGTAATGATACTCATTTTTCATGGGAGTAGAAGTCATGGGTTGAGGAAGAGTATTCGTTCTTGTTTTCTGCTCAAGCTTCTAGTTCACATTCCGGGACGGAAAGTTTTCATGGTAGAAATAATTGGCACATAAATAAAATAATTTAAAGATATTTTTCATTTAATTTCAATTAATGATTTCTTTTTGGGGTTTCCCAAGGTTTTATGGAGGAATATATGTGTTTTCATGAATTGAACCAAACAGTGAGCCCAATTAAAGATTTTTAAAAAATTGTATCTTTTATAACATTTTCATTTTCAACATTTGTCAACCATTACAATTATTAAATGGCCTCCCCTAACATATTAATACCACCATTTCAATTTGGAGCCTTTATAAATCCATAAAAAATTTGTATATGGGTTTTTATTTAAGGGATTGGACCTTCCCGGAAGCCCAATTCTGGTTTTAAAAATAAAATTTGTTTAATTAATAACTTCATCAATTTTAAGGATTTTTCTGTGATTAAAAGTCTCACCCAAGACCATTTAACCCAGTAGAGCACCCAACCTCTCTCCACCCTCTTTGGAGATATTATTAATAGTGTTTGTGTGCATAACTTCTTAGAGTTTCTAAAATTGTCCATATTTGAAGAGTTAAGTGCTTTCCGTCATAACTCTCTCAATTCTTACTCATTTCCATCCATTATTGTTCCTAAATAACCTCCTCATCCTTATTAGAACCTCCCTTGAAGTGTTTACTATTTTAAATTTCATCTACTGGTGTATTTCAGAAGATTATTCAAGATCCGTCAAGTAAGTGAGTCTCTTCCATTCCTCTTTCAAATTGGTTTGAGTTTTATTCTATTTTATTAGGGTTTCATCCATTTTCCTTGAAGTACCAAATGACCAGGACATAGGGTTTCGAACCTAGTGTTTAACCTTTTGTTTTCATGGTCCAATGTTATGGATTTAGGTTTGTTCTAAGTCCCTCTTTGTGCGTCGATGGTGCGACATGATTTTTGCACGTTGATTCAAGGGTTTCCATTACATTGGTAAGTGAATCCACTTTTTATGCAATACTTGTGACATAGATACTGTATTTCTTATGTTATAATGTTTAACCCATTGATGTGGTGCTACAAAAATTGGTTTTAGTGGTGCTTGTAATGTAATTGAATTTTAAGGTCCAATTACATGTGAAATTTGTTTTTTAATATAAATATTATATTGGTTTATTAAGGGATGACTTTTAATTATTTAGTTGACCTTATTGAATTGTATTACGGATTAAAATATTGTTTTAAATGTTATTATTCTTTTGTTTTTTCTGCAAAATAGGTTTGTGTGACGTTTGTTAAGAAAATGGGTTTTGAGTAACAATTTGGTGTTGAATTGGGTGTTTTACATGGGTATTTTATGAGATGCTTATTGAGATTTTTTTATAAATCATGTAACGAGTTTAATGAAATTTTTACGGTGTTTTAGATTCTTTTTTGATAAATATGAGTATGAATATGGTATTCATGTAGGGTTTTCAAAGAGTTTTGGGTTCAAAACTAGGAATGATTTGGAGAAGTTGTTTTATTGAATCTCCAAGTGATTTGTTGTGTGTTTTAAATGGTATAAAATGTGTGTAGCTACTGTACTGATTATATGTGACCATTAGTGATGTTTCATATGAATATGGATATATGTATCATTCTGAAATTTTTTTAGCACAAATGGGGTAGATCGGGTACATAGGTGGGGCTGATGTGTACTTGTACGAATAGTGGACCAAATGGGTTTTGTCCCTGTTTCACCTAGAATTTGGATAAAAACAACTCTAAATAAACAATGTGGATGATTATTGGGGACTAATAGGTTATTTTTAGCTTCCTTACTAGTGGATCGTGGACGAGAATGGATTTTACTATGGTTAATTTCCACAGAGGTATGAGGTACATGGGGCCTGAGACTATCTTGTGCATAGGGGTGTTCCTAATTTTGTTGCTCCTTGTGTTTTTGTATTTTACCATTTATTGGGGTGTTTTTGGCAGTAATTTACAGTATCTTACATTTCTATTCTGATGTGTGAACATTTTGAAAACTTTATCTTGAAAACTTGTTACAATTGAAAGGTGTGTTTCTTGGATTTTTCACTACTTCTCATTGCGTATTAAAACTGCTTAATTTTTCAGATTTATTGCATGATCTTTGGAATCAATTGTAGGTATCTTATTGGGAATAGTCTTACACCCTACCAACACCCCTTTGGTTTAATTATTCTTGGTTATGTTTGACTGAGGTAAAGGAAAGGCTAAGGGTGATGTCAGTTCTGGGTGTCAGTCCCCATCCTTTGGGCAGACTTGTGGAGACAGCTTGGGGGCAATGACCCCTTGTCATGTGCAGTCCATGGGGCATTTGTTTCTATTAAATTGTGTCTATGGTCCTTTTGTATTGCATTTAAACTTATGTTTTCAGTTCTGGATTTTTTTTAAACCTTTCTGGTATGAATTTTTCAGATTCATTTTATAAAATATTTTCGATGTTTTTGGTATACATATTTAGGTAAATCATTCCCAAACCAAGATAAATGATACCCAGGAACTTGTTCTAGCCCGGGGGGATAGGTAACTCCCTTATTGCCTTGTCACATTTGGGTTTGGTTCCAGTTTTGGTGGTGACTAGATTCGGTTCATGACAATCCCATCCCCGACATGTTATGAAAGACTGCATGGGAATAAATTGCAAAATCAATCTGTGATTATGATTATTAAAAAGCTTATAAAACTCCCTTATGAAAATATAGTATTAAAATATTATCTTCCAATGGATTATGTTCTCTGATTCGATGATGATTGAGGTCATATAGAATACTAACTATTATTCGATGACTCATGATTATATGAATTTTTGAATATTATTTAGTTCTATTAATATCATCTTTTATTACCCTCAAACACGTGAAATTATTAAATATGATCAAGAATTAATATCTCACATGGTTATAAATTCTAAGCATCTAACATAACCAATTATTATAATTCCTTTAAATTGAGTTAAAAAGAATAATTTTATGTATATTTTGTCTAAATGGGTTCTATTTGGAATGAAAAAATAGAAGATATTATAGATATTTTATATAGTAATTTTCAATGAATAAATGATTCCAAATACACTAAACCATTATAGTTATGTACTAGATCTCAATCATATACAGTTAATCATCATGTAATAATATGTAATATATATTTATATAATTATTATGGATTATATATCCATATATACGTTCTAACACTAATGGTAATGTTTACCAAAAAATATATTATTATCCAAAGGGCCTTGTATAGAAAATAAATAAATAAGGGTAATGAAAATATGAAAATTATATATCCCACATCCATTTATAACATAAACTAAAAAAATGTTGGACTTATAATGAACCTATCCTCAAATGGTTGGTGAAAAATGAAAAACTTGTGAATCTATAAGTGTAAAAATGAATAATGACTTACCGATAGTAATGATATTTAAAATAATTATCCTAATATATCCTAAATATAGAATAATTTATTAATTTAAGAATGAGAATTTATAATTCTTCCAAAGGGAACCCCCTTTTTCTCCACTAATGGAAATTAAAATCTCACTAATGTCAGACTATTATGTGAAACATATAAAACACTATATATCCTTTTGACTTCGATAGAGTCATGAATTTTTCTGATGTGATATTTATCCTCAAAACACCTCTTATCTCTATGATGTCGAATAAATCCTCTTATGACTGAATGATATTATGCTCAGACACATTAGAAAAAATAATAATTTCATAATAAAAAATCACTCCTATATTTTATATGAAAATTAATAAACTCAGAGTGATATTATTTAACATAATAGAATCTAATCACACTCCATGATAATATTCTCCAATTCATTAAATATGATCACCTCATAAAAATAACATTTTAAACTATATTTAAGGAATAATAATCAACATGAATATATGGTTAAATAACCCAAGAAAATATTCTAAAATCTTATAAACACATTAAAATAATACCTTATAAAAATAAACATCATAAAATTATTCATTAAAAAATTTACCATATAATTAAAAAAACAAACCTACAAACCAACTATTTAATTATAGTATAATACATTAATCTATTATAATCACATGTGCACAATAATTTTGCTGACAAAGATTTGATGAACAACAACTAATGATTTCCCCCACCTCTATCTCAATCGAGAGAGAAATTATCCCATTATCTTGTTGGAATCCATCAAAATATAATCCCATACTCCTCTAAAATGTTTTAATTCTGGGATTTTTCTATCTAGATATTAACAGAAATATTTCATACCTATCATTGTCTCCTATTCATAACATTAACAAAATTAAATTATTAAAACACTAAAAATGATTGGTTCTAATCTTATATTTATAAATCCCTCACAAAAATAACTACTCTAACAAGGAACAGCTCCATAGGTCCATATGATGAATCTCATTTCATTAAAGAATAATGATCATGTATCACCACAATCAGAACCTCTACGTCCAAGCTGGGTTACCGCATGGCCTCATTTGTGCCTCTCATTATGTCATAGTTTTTCATCTACCATACAGGGTTACATGGGTTGATGTGGGGATATTATTCCATCATTATGAGGTGTATATCATCATATATAATAAAATGTGGTGAAAATAAATAAAATAATAAATAAATCAATAAATTAATTGTGTGTAAGAAATAATATAAATTACCAACACAGGAAACATTTTAATGGTATTTCAAATCAATTATCCCATGGAAAGGAAAAAAGGAAACCCAACGGTAGATGATCATTGAATTAGATAAATAAGAATTAATTTTTTTCTGGTGATGTTCATGCCAATTTCCACCGAACAACACCCTTATAGACATTATAATTCTAATCGGAATCCCACCATAGTTAAATTTCCCTTCACCAAATCCATGAAAATAAAAATTAAATATTAACTGATATGATTGATTACTGTGTGATTACAATTCATATTATAATGACAGAAAATTTATTCAATAGTTGTGTAAATGATATATTGACTAATGTCCTAGATGTAAAAAAGATAGAAGATAAGAAAAAACTATATCACACAAGAAAAACATATATGTTTGGTTCTTAAATATTAAAACTACCCTCTTTTACTCTATCCTATATAGGACATAAATCAATTATGTTTGATAAATACAACTTGATGGTATGTACTAACAAACATGTTTGACACATAAGGCAATAAGGGAAAATCCACAAACATGATGACTGGGGTTTGACACATCCCTCATAATGGTGTATTCTGTATTCCACAACCATTATAAGGAAAATCATTCCACACATAGATATGCGATGATAAAATGACAACATGTTATATTATGTAATATTCATTACAGCAATATACAATACATGAAAAAATATAAAGCATATGTCATAGAGCTACACAAAAAACACACCACATGTAATGGAACATCAATAATATTTTTCATGATGTTGCACACACACATCAGAAAAACATGACAAGTACAATTATAAATGGGAACTCATGAAAATTACCCATACCTTTGGTCAATTTTTTTTATCAAGGATAGGGTTATCTTTAAGGAACAATTGTTTCACTGAAACCAATATCAATCTACAAATTTCCATGATTTGAATGGTTATATATATATATAAGACATGAGACCAAAAAGTTATGACAAGATCAAATATACTCAAGAAGATCTAATTCCAAAAATGTTTTTGGTTTAAAATATTTATAAATTATAATTTGGATTATACAGCTACTGATTCTATCAGTAAACATAGTATGCTTGTTAGACCATTCCAGAACACATGGATTAAAAAAACATATTAAGAATATTTTGTTTATAAACATAGTATAAAATATATAATTTATAAAGATTGATATATGACTTTCAATATTGGAATCATGGGAGAGCCCCAAAAATCATAAACTGTGAGGCTAGGGTTTGTAGAAGTAGAAAAGCGGTGAATGTGAAAATAAATGGTTCATTAGATCATTTCATTTTTAGTAAAATCATGATCTATTATAATGGATGATACAATTTATCAACCAACACACATCCTTAAAATGTCAAAACCCAAAATATCATCATGAGTAACATATCAGTTTGGGAATATATTTCATTCCATGAAATAAGATCATGGAATACAATAATAACCCATTCATGTCGTGAGTTTTAATTCACAACTCAAACTAGATACTGAATCATTTTTTCAACTTTATAATAATTTCATTATCCTAAACACCCTAACACAAATAAACACATGTAGTTAAACCATTATTTCTTTGAAAATTTTTAAAAAGATGGGTGTTTATAAATTGAGGATGTTATTATTCTCCCCAATAATTTCTTCGTAAAATTTAGTGGTGTCATTAGGGGTCTACATGAATAAATCACGCCACAATGATAGAATTTATATCCCATGCTCCCATATATTGTCATGAACACACCTAGCATTAAATTGAAAACTAATAAAGAGGAATATTCATCCCTATGAACACCATCTCAATATATTCATCAATCCTCTCATGATACCTCAAAAAGGATATATCTGGTTCCTAATAAACATATTTAGTATCGAACACATGTGCATGATTAGCCTAATAAATCTATTTAGGAGACATATCTAATATATTATACATATGATAGTAAGATGTAGTAAAATACCACCAACATTCAATCATCATAAAAATCATGATTATCTCAATTGTATTAATGAATCATGGTTCCAAAACCACTTGTCACTCAAATGGCATAAGACCCAATAGAGGGGACACCCAAAAGAAGCCACTATGACTCACACTAAACTATATGGGACCTCCCATCATGTTTATATATTAATGGTGTCTACTATATTATAAAAATATCCACTTTATAATCAATTTCACTAACCACATGTTCTCCTATTCAATACATGAACCAACAAATGAATATTCACCCATCTCATTCTAGTATTGTTGTAAAAGACATAGTAATATTTTGAATTTCCCTATAGAAACACATAAATTTATGTTTGTAATATATTATTGTAGGAGAACTCTACCACATACTATTGATATTCACAATATTCAATGAAATCTGGAACACATTTTTATAAAATATAGACCAATATACATATTATTCTTTCTAACATCCCATCTGACATAGGATGAAAATTCAATAAAAGGATCAACTTATTCCCACAAAACTTCTCAATTCCATTCCAAAACAATAATTTTTATTGAGATTATCTGTTAGATATAATGATGGAAGGAATACTATGATGTTGTAAGATATCATGAAGATACTGTTTCCCAATATCATCCATCAAGTTATCAACGTTGATGAGAGTGAAATAATTGATTTATTTTTCAAATGACACACTATAATCAAAATAGTGTTTTCAAACCTTATTGCATCCTTAGTTATTTCCATATTTTAATCTACCAGTAAATCCAATATCTTCCATTATACTTCTATCATTTTCTCATCTATTTCTTCATTATTCATGGAAGGTGTCTCTATAAAAAAAATTTCATTTCTATTATTATACTCTACCTCAATGTCAAATGAATGAAATTATTATACCTAATAACTCTAAAGAATTTTTATCTTAAAGTGTGAGAAAAAAAATCAATGTCCCTTATAGTTAATATAAATGATGAATATCATAGTGATGTTGTAGTGTCGCCAACATTTGTGAACATGGATCATAGATTATAATAATTAGTCTTGAGTTGGGTAATTCCTCTCCAATAGTTACAACATATGAGTCAAATAAGAAGGTAACTTATCAAATTATATAACAAATACTCAAAACCCAGCACAATATATGTCACAATACACTCTACATAATCCCATTGGTCTAGTATAATTATAATCACAGACAATTCTATCATCTATGTTATCCTTAAAAAAATCCTTAAACCAGTTTTTCCAATAAAAGGTGAATATAGTCTTTATAATCATGGTAATCTCCCCACATATTTGATAAATTTCTTAAATAATTATCCTCTAGTATAATACAAAACAATTTAGACTTAGAATCTCAAACACATTCCTTAGTCATTCACAATATTAAACTACTTATAATTACACTATATCAAAAACTATTTAACATTGAGAAGCCACATTCCATAGAATGGTCACCTCATACATCCAAAAGACAAAAAAATAATAACATTAATATAAGACATTTTCTAAATGTATATTCAATATAATCTAGTGGCGATGAGTATACAATTATAAAATATTGAATATATCAAAATATTACCAATATAATGAACTATGATGGGGTTCATTTAGGGGTTAAGATAATTTTTTTAAGACACATAAAATTTATCAGAGCTTTAGGTAGTCCAATATGTATAATGACATTCCCATATAGTCTGTATCTATAATGAATAATATATCATGAATTTATTCAACTGTGGACCAAATAATATGGTGTCTAAAATTTCATTCAATATTTGAAAAGAAATATGACCCACATAAATGTTGGAAAATGGTATCAATTCACAGAAAAAATAATAATTTATGCTATGGGTATTGTTCAACCCTATGTATTCAAAATAAATTTGTAAACTACAATCATATTTACTATATAATTATAATACATCTATCCAAGGGTAATTTATTAGTCTGATAAGGAATTTATCTTTAGGATCATCATGCTATACCTTAACCTCATTCAACTCTGCTAATTCAATGTGATACTGTGGAATCAATAGATTTCATGTACTAATTAAAATCTTGATCTCAAAATAAACATGAATATCATGAAGAAACCCGAATAAATAAAATTGAAATACATCTCCTAAATGGAACCCACAAGGAGATACGAGGAGGGAGTCAGTCTCATATAATCGACAATGATCATGATAGATAAAAAAACAGAAAATTGTATTTTAGTGAGGGTAAAGTCCAACTCATCTTATCTCAATGTTCCATTAACTAGTAAATATGTAATTTTCTACATTAGGTGTTGTTAGAGTGACTCACCTTCGATTATTGTCAATGTGTGCAAAGTAACTGGTCATCCAGACCATTATAAGAGTCACATAAAAATATGATATATATTGAATTGTGACTCTCTATAGGTAATCATGGTTGACAAAAATTATTATACATCTTAGATATATATGATCATGTACCACTAATAAAAATAGATCATATTAATATATAAATTCATGGAATAGTACATAAACAGTATGTCAAATCCACCATTCACAGAAGAGGATATGAATGAATGATATATGAGTAAATAAAAAAACTAAGAGATAAGATAGAATAATTCAGGACTATAGAAAAAAAATATGAAAAATTATTCTGAACAATAAACTAGTGTAGAATTAGACACATATAGTCTTCAATTAAAAACTCCATGATTACCCATATATTGATGAGAATGATAATTTAGTTAACCTTGAGGTTTTTTCAACATCTTTTAAGGTTCTACATGGGAATATTTAATTGAATTTTGTTTAAAATTATTAAAATTCTTATAGAAAATAACATCTAATGAATTTTATTTTAACATTTTTGACATGTCCAGAGGGAAACATGATGATCCTTGAGATAATATCTATTTCTCCCTTAGTCATACTACATATAAAAATTTTAACCCAAAACGGAACTTGAAGAACCTATTATATTAATATCAATCGAAACACAAGAAAACATACACAAAAATCCATTTCATTTTACAATAATAATGTAACATGTCCTATGATTGAGAATTTATCAATCGAACCACGTTTATCTAGAAGAAAGGTTGTATGGATGTTATCCTTGATTCCATCCCATGTTATCAAAGTTATTAAAAGTAAAGAAACATAGGTTTTCATATAAATGTTCTAATCAAAATGTTTATATGGAAAAAATATTGATCTCAATCATTCTTGATTTCTTATACTTGCTACTAACATGAAGAGAAATAAAAGAATCAGGTCAATCAATCATGCTAAATTTGTTTACACTGACATAGTCCCAAACTAGAGCTACATTGAATCAATAAAATATTCTACATTAAGCCCATATGGAAAAAAATGAATGACTTCCATGAAGGTTTCCCATGTCATCCCCCGATATAATCCATCCAAAAACAATATTTCCCACCCCAATAAAGACAATACCTACAGTATTAAGGTTGATAGTTTAATTTTTTTCCCTCCAAGTATACATCATAAAAAATTATATTAATAATGAATCATAAAAATTAGTTTTATTCCTCATGAATCCAATTTCATTGAAGTATTAGGATTCCATTATTAGATTTAATGACTATAGTAAACCATCATTGACCTGCATGATTGAGATCCACAATACTAAAAATCCAAAATCCTAAAATGTTCGGACAATATCTATTCTAAATCATGAGATTTTGTAGCATCAATAAGAGTATGATCAATATAATTTTTTTAATAGTAGTTGTTACAAAATGTCTATGGAGAATGAATTATAAATACTAGAAAATATTAATAAAAATGAAATAGTTAAACCCATAGTAATGATAATCGGTCATAAAAATACATATGTGTTTAAAATAAGGTTAGACACATAGCGCAACCCACAAAATAAGAAAAAACCCCCTAAGCACATCCCAAGAAAAAAGAATGACATTGACACCTACAAGTTAATCTTATAATTATATACCCAGTAAACTTAATAATTCACTCACACAATCAAATGAATCAAATAAATAATCAAGAAAAATAAACTATCGTAAATTTCAACAGACATTTTAATTATTTTGGATCAACCTAATACAATATACATGTATATGGAATATGATCCCACATGTCAAGACATGATGAATTATTTCGAACAAAATACCATAAATCAATATACAGAAATCAAATCCATTCCCATTCATGAAAATAAATAAAAGGAATCATCAAATATCAAAAGCATCAATTCAATTTTTTCAAGAAACATGGAGGACCACTATGTATTGTTGTCCAAAACCTGACCCAGTTACCATACCCATATATGAACCACAATATCTCATATCTACCCTATTTGAAATCATTTAAAATAATGTAATTATGTTATTGACCATGATCCTCTAATTTTATTGAAACACCCATATATAAAACATCAGATTTGATTTATGATACCACATGAAGTCATGATATATCCCAGTTTGTAAGAGACTTATAACAAGTCATGAGGGAAGAATAGGATGACATAATAAGTATATTCAATTATAATCATGTTGTAATTATATTATATAATATAATAGAAAACTATAAATACAACAATAAATTAGAAATTAATAAATAAATTATAATATTATCAATATACACATAATATACCAACCTATGGAATAACACTACTGTATGTCATATCAATATAAGTCCATGCCTTTTAGAAATATTATTACATGATTTATAAAATAAAAACATATAATTTACATGCCGAAAATAATAAGGCAAGGTATCTTTCGATAAAAATTTTAAATATACAACAAAGACATGATAAATTAAAATGAATAAATTTTTCTACATAAAATAATCCGAAATATTGTTGATATTCCAAGATACATGGGATAACCGGGAGAATATATAAAAGAAAAGGGTAATATAAAAACATATTTAAGGTAATAAACATGATAAGTAAATATAAAATGTGAGTGAAATGTATAACATGGTGTCATAAGAGATAAGAAAAATTATTAATCACATCGAAGGATAATAAAAATATCATGGTTTTGTAAGATCATGGAAACATTGGAAATATAGAAGCCACATATAATATGATATAATCTTGTCTCAAGAAAAAAAAACGTTGGAAAGTTACCTAGAACAAAATTTTAAATAGTAGATTATTATTACCCCATAATAACATACATGACTTCTCTTGAGACTAAAAACATTTCACAATTCATTGGAGTGATATATGGGTTCACCCATTGAATAATATATATTGAGATCACCTTGTTCTTTCTAGGATAAATATTCATTACATATTAATTATTTTTGTGTTCAAAAAATTGACTTCAATCATAGGTAATATCATAATAATAACCCATGGTATGAAACATTGTTTTGTAATCTTTGCTCAAAACACAATCAAATGAAATTTCATGATTAATGAATTATATTGATGAACATAAGGAATATATCACACTATTAAATTATGGGAGGTGATAGAAAAATATAAATAATTGATTGGAAATCCATATAATTATAAAACAAATAATTTATGAAAATATCAATAAAATATTAGATAAAATATATTTTAAGGAAAATACCATGTTCACATTGAAATCACATCCTCAAATAGAATAATTTACAAAATATTATTAAAACCATTTTATTTCAAAAGAAACATGGAAACATATAAAGGAATCATCAATGAACTTATTGGACATGACAGTTGGTAAATTCCACACATGATGAGTATGTTTAAATAAATTCCATTTATATTTTTTAGACAACTCAATAATAGAATCCTTCCAAAATACATTGAATGATTATATTTTAATCATTAGATAAAATTAAATAATTGAAATAAATATCATTACAAAATTATTGTTTAGTATTATAATTTATTTATAAAAATTATTATGAATCATGGATGAGAAAGAAAAAGTATTTCCCTCCGAAAAGATAAATAAAGTTGGATATTCATTAAAACATTACCTAAATAATTTTAAGTTACCTTGTGGGAAATAATTTACTTCTACCTTTATAATTTTAGTTAAAAATTTCATTCAATTAAAAATCAATCATAATCAATCCTCATTAAAATAATATTGAAACCTGAACTCTTACCATGTTGATAAACATTGAATCATAACCCCCAAGAATGGTGTAAATTAATTTTTATATATATTAACATGAACTAGGAATTATTACTGATATAATTTGTAACGGGTCAATACATATGTAATATAAAATATATTAGGTTCCTAAAATATCATGTTTCTCAAAGAAGGATGTTTTTAGATGAATGCCTTACACCATGTCCATAAATTTACATCAATGTCATATATATCAGGTTTATTAAAAATATATCAATTAATATTTTACCTAATAAACAATTATGGGTTTATAACATTATTATTAGAACAATTACTTCATTTATTCAAACGAAATATTTAATTACTTATTCAGCTATGTCCACATTTAGTGATTTGATAATGATTCATTTATAATCCCAATACAATATATGTGTGTTGAAATTGGCCAATGGGGTCATTTTTACAGAATATCCAAAATTAAAATTATTAAATAATAATAATTTTTATAAATAAATTATCAATTAATAAATAATCATGTATTATAGTGGTTAAAAAAAGAACTATGATAAATTCAAGAAGATGGTAGGTCATATGTACACATGTGTAAGGTTTCCACTTTTAATTTTTCTTGGAAAAAAGAATCTCATTGTTATTTTATATTAAATAATTATAAAAATATACTAAATATGTTATCATTTATTTAAATAGGGTTACATATACCATTCATATCATGTGGTAGTAATTAAATGAATCTCATCGCTTTGCGTGGTGGAAGCCCGACATACATAGTGATGATGTTATCATTATTCCATTAATGGTATGATATAAAGTTATATGATATAGTATTTTTAGAAAATGATTAATATATAATTATTATAATATAATAAAATTAAATCCAACATCACAAACATTCATGAGAGGTGATGATCAAAAATGAATTACATCAGTTTACGAGGCAATATACCTTTGTACACATGTTTGATAATTTAATTTCCCTTTTGTTGGATGTGATAATGGATTTATATCATCCCATTAACAAAATGAAATACTATTATATGTTATATTAATATATTAATATATTTTTGTTTTTTAGTATGATTCTAAGGATGTAGAAGAAGAAATATAATATGGATGCCTAGTTAATAATTTTATCACACTATAAGACCACATCTTCATTATTATAAATAAACCCAAACTAGGTGGAATATTTGATAAAACAAAAGGCTTATAGTATAAGGGTAGGTAGTTAAGAATGTAATTGTTGTATTTATTGGCTAAAAAATTGGGTTTTGAGGTGTGGATATGAGTAGATATGGGGTGACCATTTATTAGCAAGGACAAGTGGCATTCATGCAAATATTCAAATCTATTCAATAATTAGAAGTCACATTCAAATCACATAGTTGCAAAGTTAAAAAATATATTATTTTTAGAGATATATGTCTTATAAAATCATCTACCTTTAAAAATAAATATTTTTTTTACTGATTTTAACCAATTTTCCTTTAGGCTTACACACTTTTACCATTTTAATTATTTTTCTATGATAAATATTTTTAAACTGTTTTTAGTATTCAGTTTGAAAAAAATAAATGATGATATTATTATATATTAACAATAATCCTAATTAAAAATATGGAATATATTGTATAAAATTCATTCATAGAAATGGTATAATATAATTCAAAATAAAACCCATAAGCATGAGGATAAATCCTACTACTGAAAAATGTATTTTTCTAGAAAAATATAAATGTATATAAACTATATGAATATAGATTATCATTAAATGAATTTAAATATATATATATATATATTTAATAAATATCCATTATATTATTACACATTTACATTTATGTTATTTAACTAATGTGTAGGAACATTTTGAACTATAAAAATATTTTTTTGAAAAATTTGCTTTAGTGGCTAAAAATAATCATATTATTAAATAAAGAATAAAATTGTAAAAATGAAAAATATTTACATAATTATAACTATATAAACCTTATGATTCATTGAAATCATATTTTAGGAATAATGTACCATAATAATGCTTATTATTTTGAAAATAAATGACATTTTTCCCAAAAATCAATATTTTTCATTATTCACTAATAAATAAATAGGTTATGAAAAATAAAAAAATTTACCCCTATTTTAATAAAAATGTGACACCCCAATCTTCCACGGTACATTTTCTTGTGAATAATGCAATAGCTTGCATTGTATTCAACTACGAGTTCAAACACACCACAACCAATCAAACTAGCCGTTATGAATAGTAATACCCACTTTTCGAAATTTTATAAGTTTTATCCTTCAAATTGGACTTTATTTTTTGATTTTTAATCTCGAAATTATGTTTCGGAGACTTTTTGGTATTTTTCTAAAAGCATTCAATTTTTTATGAATAGTGAAAAACACATCGTTATTGTTTAAAACTGACTTTTTAATTAAATATATAATTATTTTATTGAAATTTAATTTTGGTAAAATTAGATGAATAATACCTATATATGTTCAATTTAATATATTGGAGTTATTTTATAATATGTTTGGAAATATAAAATTTTATCGAACTTTTATCATCTTTTACCCACCTCCTAGGAGCATTTCCAAATTTGTATAAAACATAATTTTACCGCTTATGCGTGTTGAATTTCAAAAATATGAGAGACTTTTTAAATATTTTTAAGTAATGTGTTGTTCAATTTGATGAAAATAATTTTTGTTGAATAGTTACTTTTTACTTTTATTTACAACGGTTAAAATTAAATAGTGTAATTAAATGTAAACATGACATTATTATTACTCTAACACATGTCGTAATTCTATTTTATAAGTTTAATTTTACCAAAAACAACCTTAAGTGTAACGCCTCGACCCTAGTTACCCAGAGTCGGTGCATTATTACATAACATTGGCATGATCACAAGAAAGATCAAATCTCGAAAGATCGATTGGTTTAGAAGCCTTGGAAACACTAGATATATTCATATGTCTTACATTACATCATAAAATGAAAAACTACTACAACAACATATTGTCTCCATAATCCACACTCATATCCCCACATAATATCCCTGCAGGTCATTCATAATTTACTTCTTCACTTCCTAGGAGAAATAAAACATAGAAAAGGGGTTGAGCTCAAATGCCCAGTAAGGATAACAATATAGCGGAAACTTTCTTAAATAAGAATAAACATTTAAGGCAATGTATAACTAAAACAAAAGCCTTTTAAACTTTAACTTCAACATGGTATGGCATAAATAAAATGAAATAATGCCATTTACTTATTCAAATGGATATTCTACTAATCGAATAATCACATTCAATATCAATAACCACTTTCATAATTATGGAATGCATAATGCTAAACTTTAATTTCTTTTCAAGGCCTCGTCCCAAGACCTTGGGGCTAACTGTAACCGGAACCCAACCCGGAGTGCCTCTAATAACCGGACACCAACCCGGAGTGCCTCTAATAACTGGAGACCAACCCGGAGTGCCTCTAATAACCGGAGACCAAACCGGAGGGCTTACTTTTACCAGTCCCTAACCTGGAGGGCTTACTTTTACCAGTCCCCAACCTGGAGGGCTTACTTTAACCAGTCCCCATCCTGGAACATACATGTCCAACACATTTATATGAAGTAAAGGTTGAAATATAACATAAACATTATTATTGGAACTAGCATACGAAATGTCAATACTTTACTCATAAACCATGAATGCTATATAAATGACACATCTACAGTCAAACATATCACAAAACATCATTACAATATGGAAGTTTTATATCATAATAAATCAACTTCAAATAAGCGTAAAATCCAACAAAGGATGTTGACATAGATGAAATCAAAACTCTTTTAGAGAAATATCTCTTTTTTATTTTGAAATCATTTAAGAGTAATATATTTATAAAATAAAACATTTTCTTTAAAAATATTCTTATAATCTTGTAAGGGAAACTTAGAAGATTTTATAACGGTGGAAAATAACCGCACCCACCGTATAAGTTAAAAAAACATTCTTACCTTAATTCTGTCGAAAAGGTTAAAAAGCACCTTGTTTGGAAAATGACGGAAATATTCCCTTATAAATCTCTTATAAAAAGTAAAACAAGGGTATAAATGACTTTAACCCATATTCTTTTAAATATTAGAAATGTTTTGAAATACATTTTGAAGAAACATGAACGTGGATGATAACAAGGTCCCAGTAGATAATTATGTATAAACAATCTCGGATAATGAAGAGATTGCGAAATAAATCCTTACCAATTTGGTATCTTATGAAACATACAACCAATGAAAGTGGTATCATACAATGAATATGTAAATACACATAAATTAAGGTGTATTACACAAAGAATATAATTATGGGCCGTACACACACCACACAAAAGGTGATGGTGGCAATATGGCATGAATCTCACGGGAATAAGGAGTGAGATTAAAACCCCTTACCCCGTTAATCAACTGATTCGTATGGCCAAAAGTTAATAACCACCAAATTATTTACAGAATAACATGAATATAAAGATAATCATGATAATATATATATCAAATTCCAGTACACAATACACCACTTTCAATAATTTAGTGGCGAATAATGGAAATCTCACGGAATTGAATGTGAGATAAGAAAATCCCTTACCTTGTACTTTTCCTTGGTTGGGGTAGGTTAACCTCCTGTATAATGGTGAAATAATTTTTATTAAATTATACAAGAATAATATACATTAATATGATATCATATATGATCTTTTAATATTGATTTGATAATAATATCTTAGTATTATCGTTGTTTCAGGTGTTAACTTACTTGTTTTCTTTTGTATGTTTTGTTATGTAAGACATGTTTCTAAAGGATAGGTTTTATATTATTCATATCCAGTATGATATCAAGTCTTTAAACATCATTTCTAAATCATCAAATGATAATTATACTTGAATGGATACGATGGAGAATGAATCTCATCACATTCGTGGAGACGGTAGTCCGTACGTACGCACGAGCGACAATATCATTCTTTTGATATTAAAATAATATATAAATGGATGGTATATCATATATACAGAATAATTAACATGTTATATTTATTATTTAAATGAGTTACACATCATTATTATACCCATCAAAATAATATTATATCGAATAACAATTACACCACAACGTGGAGACGGTAAGCCGTACGTACGTACGTATGGTGACATGTTATTCAAAAGGTGGATAGAATACTGAATATGGTTGTACCATATTTATAATAACATCATAGTATATGTGATATACTGGAGTTATTATTTTAGAATGGTAAGAACAAAGGAAGAATAAGTGGAAGAAGAAATGAACTTGGAGAAGGGTGGTGAAATCATTACCTCTTCTTTGGGTTCTTCCTTTTGATTTGATCAAAAGAGCTCTTTAGGTTGGCTTTCTGATCAAAATAAGGCCCCTAGGTTGTAGTGAGGTAAGTTGGGAGAGTATTTGGGCAGGGTTTGGCCGAACCAAAGGGCTTTGAAGGTGTGAAGAAATGAGAAGTAGGAGTTCCCTTTTATAAGAGAGGTGAGGGGCACCTTTGGAAAAGCTATAGATATTAGTTTATAATAAATTCATATTCGGTTTACAATGGCACCAAAGTTGACTATTCAAAGGTTAAGGTGGGGATAGGTCGAAAACCACTCAACCAATAGAATTTGGACAGGTTTGGGTACTTATATTAACCTTTTCTTTAAGTATTAACTCTAAGTTAATTAGTTTCACTTTTACAATGTCTCTTTGTATTTTTATATTATATGTTTAATAAACTTACCATATACATACAAGCGACCCACAAGTGGTCCATTAATGATACACCTATCATGATATAAGTCTCTTGGCCTATACTTAGATTTTTAGGAATTTAATATCAATTAATAATATAATATTTGTTTTAAAAACTCTTTTATGTTAATTTTGACACTATTCAATAGTTGATTTTTGTGAAACTCATAACAGATTTATTACTTCGAACAAAGTCAATTAAATCAATCCTAATATATCATATTATCCTAGAAAATTATTTTAATTCATTAAAAGTTTCATATTATACTTATTTGGGTTTTTATAATATCAATTATTTTAATTTTTCACTATTATAGTAATTACTGTATCATCATTGTGTCATAAATAAAATAAATTATTTAATGTCTAAAAATTATAATTAAAATATCATTATGTAGGAAATATTTTTATCTTTCTAATGAATATTTATAATCTAAAATCCAACATATATAACCCTGTGTAATAATTGTTTTGCTAAACGATATATGCTTGTGTCATTTTTGTATTCATTTTGACTTAATTAAAATAATGTGTCATTATCACTTACAAGTCGATCCATTGGGTCCCAAAAGAGACCCAAAGATGCCCATGGTCGACCATGTATCAACCAATAGGGTTAAGACACGTTTTAGGGTAATTTAGTATTATTATAATATTATTTTTTAACCCTTATTTACCGGATTTACCCTTAACCATGGTAAATAAAATATTTACCGCAGTAATTATTCAAAATGACTAAAAATAAAAGTTACCTATTTACACAATTTGAACATACTGATTCCAAATAAGGAATCCATTTTCCTAAATTCAAAACACAGAAGTGGCAGAAATTAATTTAAAATTAATTCCCGCTGTCAAAACAAAAAGCGTGTTTTTAAGAGATAATAACTATCAAAAGATTGACACTTGTTTATGTTCGGTTTAATTGTAAAATTATGTCCAATGACCAACATTATATTAAATGGTAAAAATATATTCTAAATATACTTTAAAACCACTCAAATTCACAATTTATCACTATTAATTATTTTGATTAAAAAAGTTGTTTTTAATTAAAATTTAGTAATTTTCACTATTCATCAAAATATGAAAGTTATCCGAAAAGTTCCAAAATTTCACCTTAGGCTAAATTATATATTCCGAATCCAAAAATGAAGTCCATATTAAAATATAAAATATATATAATTTCAAAATGTAGGTATTACTATTCATAACGGCTAGTTTGATTGGTTACGGTGTGTTAGAACTCGGTGTTGCGTACAACACACGCTAGCATATCGTGGAAGCTTGGGATGTTTCATTTTAATTTGTTGATGTCCCCATTTAGTCAAAAAGTTTAAAATATAGTATCTAAAAAGGGTTCACTATTAAAATTTGGTAAAAGTGCAATACTGAAAATGAATTTGTTCTTACATTATGTCTAAGAAACTCATAATATGGATTCTAAAATTATAAGGATTATATAAAGTTTAAAATTTAGTTAACACTATTCATAACCTCTTTTGAACAGCTTGTTTGGTAAGTCATGGTGCGATTGAACTTGGTGTTGCGTGTAATGAAAGTTATTTAATTATTTTGAAGAAATAACACACTATAAAATCTTGGGGTGTTACATTCTCCCCTCCTTCAATAAATTGCGTCCTCGCAATTTGAAATTGTTCTTTGAAAATTAAAGGTTGAAAATATAAAATATCTTTGTGGGAAAACCCACATCGAAAATTGGGTTACTAAAATTTAATCTTAATATGAGGAAAATAGAAATGAAAGGATCACCACCAAATTATGATCTCTATTAGGAGAATATTGGTGGAAATTAGAGACATATAATTGGAGAAAAAACGTAAATATTTATAGGTAGTGATTGAGGTCATCAATCACAAACAAGTATAAAATTGAGGTCCTTAAATTCATCAATCTATGATGATTTGAAATACCATCGGTTCAACAAAACATAGGGTATTAGGATAACACATTTTTGACGTTTCAAATTATCTTAGTTGAAATCCCACATCGAAAAATGAATCAATGAGGCCTCTATTTAAAATAAAGAGTCGAAAGTATGAAGATTACCGAAAATAACACATACTAGGGTTCCATGTAGGAAAATATGGATATGGAAGGAAAATCTAACCATCAATTATCTGATGGAGAGTGGTAGAGAACAAGGCTATGAAAAGGCCAACAATCCCAAAGCCATAAATTAGTGATGATTTAAGGTACCATCTAGGAAAACATTTTTGTTCTAATTTGCTTTTCTTAATATTGAGTAATTTTTTACGAGATTGGCTAAGATCATATGGAGATATACTTACTTTATAATCAGAGTTTTATCCATTAATAAATTTCTACCACAAACTCATCTTTCACTCTAAAAGATAATAGAATGTAAAAAAAATTCTATTTACACTATTCGTATAGGGTTCCAAAATAAACGAATTTATAATTCATCTAAAAGATATTTTAATAAAAACTAAATTGTTTAATCCAGGACATCTCGTGGGCCAGTGGTAGGTGATACACCCTTGTCGCCCTTCGGTTGCGGGTTCAAGTCTCGTAGCCTTGCCGGACGCGACGGGTTGCCACACGACCTCCGGGTTGTCCTTTTATGGTAATCCAAAATAATCCAAACTAGAACTATCCAAAATACTTCTGTCCAAACTCACAGTCCAACATTTATAAGGAAGGTAAACATAATATAGATCCTTTTTACCCCGTAATAGCATATGAATACCTTCATCATGTATTCTTTTAAAACACTGAAACATCCTAAATTACCATAATACTTATTGGTTACATTCATGCTCCCTTTTTCCATATAGAATGCTAGATATACTTCATCAATCCAAAAATGTTTTAAACCCCAATAATGGTGGAATATACAAATCATTAATCAGCTTCAAGGTAGTCAATAATATCCAATATAATTTATCCAAATCAATCATGTATTATTCTAAAATCACTACCTCGGTATCAGAACCATATTATGGTTTATCTTTCTCTCAACCATATATTTTCTAAAAATTTATCCTGCTATTGAGTCACATTTCTTTGTTCCACACAATCTCAAGTCCTTAATGAAATAGTACTGCAGTACAATCCTTATATACTCCATAATTATTATAACAAGTACATTGTTGATACAACACTCAATTGAAATAATCAACATAAGAACTCTAATCATTCCTCTTCATCTGTGGTAGTATCATAACTTGATTATTATCCAATAGCATCATTTGCGGCATAGTCTGATGACTGGGACATAGGTTCGTGTAGTGTCCAAACTCCTTGTAAATGAAGCATTGTACATTTGAAACCATTTTCTTACCCTTGCAGTCACGTACTTTGTGCCCTTTTCCTCCACACTTATAACAAACTCCCATTCCTTTCAGGCAAGTTCCAGGGTGTTTCTTTCCACAGTTACCACATATGGGAAAATTCTTCTTTTCCCTCTTCCCTTTATCTATCTTTCTCTCTTCCATCCTTTTCTTCTCTTTCTTCCCTTCAAAGCCATAGGACTCAGTAAACTCTTTACTTATCTTATCAACACATGATATTATTTATTCATGTGATGATAATACATGGGAGACTATTTCTCTTATAAATTCTAACTTAAGACCATGAAAGATATGATCCTTCCTTCTCTTTGGATAATGTTCATTTCTGGAGTTCTCATTCCTTCTACTGGGCGCCATTTCTAAACAATGGCATACACTAGATCAGTTTATGAATCAAAATACATAATCCCATACTTATAAAACACTTAACATAAATTGAACTATTTATGGATATAATCCATAATCATAAAAATTTCTCCTTTGAGGATGTATATACTCATAAACCCTTAATAATGATTTGTAAAGAAAATGAGAGTTATCCTAAGCATATCCCCCGGGAGTGTCGTAACCAAGACTGCAGCAAGGCCCGTTGTCATGCACCAGTTCCCGTTCGAGTCTAACTCAAAGCGGTGTTTTCGGGTTTTACCCCTAGGTACATCTGTGCCAGAGCCGCCTCTACCTGCTCGTATCCAGACAGGGATGTATTGCTCGGAAAACTCACAAAATTTCTACAATACCAAAATTTAGGAAGTTCTTCTATACTAATCCTCAAAGATCATCTTAGGTCTACGTGCTCTAATCAGAGTTTATCTAAATCTAGCTTCCAAGGTTTGTACTAAACTTCCTCTGATACCAACTGTAACGCCCCGACCCTAGTTACCCAGAGTCGGTGCATTATTACATAACATTGGCATGATCACAAGAAAAATCAAATCTCGAAAGATCGATTGGTTTAGTAGCCTTGGAAACACTAGATATATTCATATGTCTTACATTACATCATAAAATGAAAAACTACTACAACAACATATTGTCTCCATAATCCACACTCATATCCCCACATAATATCCCTGCAGGTCATTCATAATTTACTTCTTCACTTCCTGGGAGAAATGAAACATAGAAAAGGGGTGAGCTCAAATGCCCAGTAAGGATAACAATATAGCGAAAACTTTCATAAATAATAATATACATTTAAGGCAATGTATAACTAAAACAAAAGCCTTTTAAACTTTAACTTCAACATGGTATGGCATAAATAAAATGAAATAATGCAATTTACTTATTCACATGGATATTCTACTAATCGAATAATCACATGCAATATCAATAACCACTTTCATAATGATGGAATGCATAATGCTAAACTTTAATTTCTTTTCAAGGCCTCGTCCCAAGACCATGGGGCTAACTGTAACCGGAACCCAAACCGGAGTGCCTCTAATAACCGGACACCAACCCAGAGTGCCTCTAATAAACGGACACCAACCCGGAGTGCCTCTAATAACCGGAGACCAAACCAGAGGGCTTAATTTTACCAGTCCCTAACCTGGAGGGCTTACTTTTACCAGTCCCCAACCTAGAGGGCTTACTTTAACCAGTCCCCAACCTGGAACATACATGTCCAACACATTCATATGAAGTAAAGGTTGAAATATAACATAAACCTTATTATTGGAACTAGCATACGAAATGTCAATACTTTACTCATAAATCATGAATGCTATATAGATGACACATCTATAGTCAAACATATCACAAAACTTCATTACAATATGGAAGTTTTATATCATAATAAATCAACTTCAAATAAGCGTAAAATCCAACAAAGGATGTTGACATAGATGAAATCAAAACTCTTTTAGAGAAATATCTCTTTTTATTTTGAAATAATTTAAGAGTCATATATTTATAAAATAAAACATTTTCTTTGAAAATATTCTTATAATCTTGTAAGGGAAACTTAGAAGATTTTATAACGGCGTAAAATAACCGCACCCGCCGTATAAGTTAAAAAAACATTCTTACCTTAATTCTGTCGAAAAGGTTAAAAAGCACCTTGTTTGGAAAACGACGGAAGGATTCCCTTATAAACCTATTATAAAAATTCAAACAAGGGTATAAATGTCTTTAACCCATATTCTTTTAAATATTATAAATGTTTTGAAATACATTTTGAAGAAACATGGACGTGGATGATAACAAGGTCCCAGTAGATAATTATGTATAAACAATCTCGGATAATGAAGAGATTGCGAAATAAATCCATACCAATTTGGTAACTTATGAAACATACAACCAATGAAAGAGGTATCATACAATGAATATGTAAATATACATAAATTAAGGTGTATTGCACAAAGAATATAATTATGGGCAGTACACACACCACACAAAAGGTGATGGTGGCAATATGGCATGAATCTCACGGGAATAAGGAGTGAGATGAAAACCCCTTACCCCGTTAATCAACTGATTCGTATGGACAAAAGTTAATAACCACCAATTTATTTACAGAATAACATGAATATAAAGATAATCATGATAATATATATATCAAATTACAATACACAATACACCACTTTCAATAATTTAGTGGCGAATAATGGAAATCTCACGGAATTGAATGTGAGATAAGAAAATCTCTTACCTTGTAATTTTCCTTGGTTGGGGTAGGTTAACCTCCTGTATAATGGTGAAATAATTTTTATTAAATTATACAAGAATCCTATACATTAATATGATATCATATATGATCTTTTAATATTGATTTGATAATAATATCTTAGTATTATCGTTGTTTCGGGTGTTAACTTACTTGTTTTCTTTTGTATGTTTTGTTATGTAAGACATGTTTGTAAAGGATAGGATGTATATTATTAATATCCAGAATGATATCAAGTCTTTAAACATCATTTTTAAATCATCAAATGATAATTATACTTGAATGGATACGATGGAGAATGAATCTCATCGCATTCGTGGAGACGGTAGTCCGTACGTACGCACGAGCGACAATATCATTCTTTTGATATTAAAATAATATATAAATGGATGTTATATCATATATGAAGAATCATTAACATGTTATATTTATTATTTACATGAGTTACACATCATTATTATACACATACAAATAATATTATATTGAATAACAATTACACCACGACATGGAGACGGTAAGCCGTACGTACGCACGTATGGTGACATGTTATTCAAAAGGTGGATAGAATACTGAATATGGTTGTACCATATTTATAATAACATCATAGTATATGTGATATACTGGAGTTATTATTTTAGAATGGTAATAACAAAGGAAGAAGAAGTGGAAGACGAAATGAACTTGGAGAAGGGTGGTGAAATCATTACCTCTTCTTCGGGTTCTTCCTTTTGATTTGATCAAAAGGGATCTTTAGGTTAGATTTCTGATCAAAATAATGCCCCTAGGTTGTTGTGAGGGAATTTGGGAGAGTATTTGGGCAGGGTTTGGCCGAACCAAAGGGCTTTGAAGGTGTGAAGAAATGAGAAGGAGGAGTGCCCTTTTATAAGAGGGGTGAGGGGCACCTTTGGAAAAGCTAGAGATATTAGTTTATAATAAATTAATATTCGGTTTAAAATGTCTCCAAAGTTGACTATTCAAAGGTTAAGGTGGGGATAGGTCGAAAACCACTCAACCAATATAATTTAGACAGGTTTGGGTACTTATATTAACCTTATCGTTAAGTATTAACTCTAAGTTAATTAGTTTCACTTTTACAATGTCTCTTTGTATTTTTATATTATATGTTTAATAAACTTACCATATACATACAAGAGACCCACAAGTGGTCCATTAATGATACACATATCATGATATAAGTCTCTTGGCCGAACCTTATATTTTTAGGAATTTAATATCAATTAATAATATAATATTTGTTTTAAAAACTCTTTTATGTCAATTTTGACACTATTCAATAGTTGATTTTTGTGAAACTCATAAAAGATTGATTACTTCGAAAAAGGTCAATTAAATCAATCCTAAGATATCATATTATCCTAGAAAATTAGTTTAATTCATTTAAAGTTTCATATTATATTTATTTGGGTATTTATAATATCAATTATTTTAATTGTTCACTATTATAGTAATTACTGCATCATCATTGTTTCATAAATAAAATAAATTATTTAATGTCTAAAAATTATAATTAAAATATAATTATGTAGGAAATCTTTTTATCTTTCTAATGAATATTTATAATCTAAAATCCAACATATATAACCCTATGTAACAATTGTTTTTCTAAAAGATATATGCTTGTGTCATTTTTGTATTCATTTTGACTTAATTAAAATAAAGTGTCATTATCACTTACAAGTGGATCCATGGGATCCCAAAATAGACCCAAAGATGCCCATGGTCGACCATGTATCAACCAATATGGTTAAGACACGTTTTAGGGTAATTTATTATTATTATGATATTATTTTTTAACCCTTATTTACCAGATTTACCCTTAACCATGGTAAATAAAATATTTACCGCAGTAATTATTCAAAATGTCTAAAAATAAAAGTTACCTATTTACACAATTTGGACATCCTGATTCCAAATATGGAATCCATTTTCCTAAATTCAAAACACAGAAGTGGCAGAAATTAATTTAAAATTAATTCCCGCTGTCAAAACAAAAAGCGTGTTTTTAAGAGATAATAACTATCAAAAGATTGACACTTGTTTATGTTCGGTTTAATTGTAAACTTATGTCCAATGACCAACATTATATTAAATGGTAAAAATATATTCTAAATATACTTTAAAACCACTCAAATTCACAATTTATCACTATTAATTATTTTTATTAAAAAAGTTGTTTTTAATTAAAATTTAGTAATTTTCACTATTCATCAAAATATGAAAGTTATCCGAAAAGTACCAAAATTTCTCCTTAGGCTAAATTCGATATTCCGAATCCAAAAATGAAGTCCATATTAAAATATAAAATATATATAATTTCAAAAAGTAGTTATTACTATTCATAACGGCTAGTTTGATTGGTTACGGTGTGTTAGAACTCGGTGTTGCGTACAACACACGCTAGCGTACCGTGGAAGCTTGGGATGTTTCATTTTAAATTTTTGATGTCCCCATTTAGTCAAAAAGTTTAAAATATAGTATCTAAAAATGGATCACTATTAAAATTTGGTAAAAGTGCAATACTGAAAATGAATTTGTTCTTACATTATGTCTAGGAAACTCATAATATGGATTCCAAAATTATAAGGATTATATAAAGTTTAAAATTTAGTTAACACTATTCATAACCACTTTTGAACAGCTTGTTTGGTAAGTCATGGTGCGATTGAACTTGGTGTTGCGTGTAGTGAAAGTTATTGAATTATTTTGAAGAAATAACACACTATAAAATCTTGGGGTTTTACTTTAAGAATAAAATATGATCCTTTAGGTCCACTTGGATTAGATTAGGAAATTTATTAATATTTTATTTAAAGCAGAGTTAAAAGAGATAAAATCAATGTTTAATAACTAAACCATTTTTAATATGGGGTTATACATAAGATAAATTCTACTATAAGTATTAGATATTAATATAAATAAATTTCCAACATAATGGTATTTCATTTATAATTTTTAGAAATTTAATAATTAAATTTTATTACGGCACAATGATGATGTAGTAATTACCTTAATAATGAAGGATTAAAATAATTGATATTATAAGTATTAAAATAAAAATAATTTGAGTCATTTAATGAATATAACTAATTTTCTAGGTCAATATGACATTTTAGGGTTTATTAAATGAATTTTTTGATCTTATAATGTTGTTTTTATACTTACAAAAAAAATACCAAATTGTGTCAAAATTGACATAAAATATTGTTTAAAACAAATATGATATTATTAATTGTTATTATATTCCTAAAAATATAAGTATTATCGAAAATAATATAATAATATTATATATATCATTAATGATTCACATTGGGTTGTCTTGGAAGTTTATATCATCTTTATTAACCTTATAATATAAAAATACAAGGAGACATGGTAAATATCAAACTATTTAACTAAGAGTTAAATCTAAATGATAAGGTAAATATGATGACCTAAACCTATATAAAACATTTTTTTGCAAGTTTTTCTCCCCATAGAGACCATGGACTTTAAATAATTCATTTTTGAGCCATTAGAAACCTGAAATTATTTTATTATTAAATAATATTTCAATCTTTTCCTAAATTCACCCTCACCTCTCTTATAAAAGGGAACTTCCCCTTCTCTCAAATTCCCACCTTCAAAGAATTTTTGTTCGGCGAAACCCTGCCCAAATATCCTCCCAACATTACTCTCATAATCTTAGAGGCCGTAAAATTATTCTTAAATCCAACCTATGGAGCCCTGTTGATCAAATCAAAACTAAGATCCCGAAGAAGAGGCAAATATTTCATCATCCCTTTGAAGTTCTTTTCTTCTTCCACTTCCACTTTATTTACAGTTTAAAATATAAAATAATAACTCTATTATCTTCTATATAATTTGATGTTATTATAAAAATTGTAAAACCATATTCATTATTCTATCCATCCTATAAATGACAATGTCACCATACGTGCGTACGTACAGATTACTGTCTCCACGTCATGGTGTAGTTTTTTATTCAAATACATTATCATTTGGATGGGTATAATAATTAGTATAAATGATTTAAGTAATAAACATTACATGATAATTATTCTGTATATATAATATACCATCCAATTATATATGATTTTAATATCAAAAAAATGATATTGTTTCTCGTGCGTACGTACGGATTACCATCTCCACGAACGCGATAAGATTCATTTGGCATCGTATCCAGATAAATATAATTTTCATTTTATGATTAAAAATAATTTTTAATGACTTAATATATTTTTGAATATGAATATTATACATCCTATCCATAAAAAACATTACTTACATAACAAATCATTTAAAAGAAAATGAATCAGTTAACACCTGAAACGACGATACTAGTGAAATATCTTTAACAAAGCAATATTAGAAGATCATATATGATATCATATTTATGTTTATACTTATTGTAAAATTTAATAACAATGATTTAACTATTATACAGTAGTTTTACATACCCTTTTCCAAGGAAATGTACAATGTATGGGTTAATTTCACCATCTCTTTATTATTTGAGGTTGTTTTTACATAAGTATCTACTGGGACCACTTATCGTCCACATCCATGATTCTTAAGAATGTATTCCGAATTTTTTTTAATATTTACTAGACTATGGTTTAATGTCATTTATACCCTTTTTAATCATTTTATAAAATGGTATGAAAGGAATCTTTCTGTCATTTTCCAAACACAGGCACCATATGACCATTTCGAAAAAATTAAGGTGACAATGTTATTTAACTTATAAGGCGGGTGCATGTATTTTCCACTGATATAACATTGTCAAAGCTTCCCTTATAAGTGTATAAAATTATTTTCAAAATAAATGTTTTATTTTAGAATTATATTAATTTTAAATTATTTAAAAATAGAAAGAGATATTTCTCTAAAAAAGTTTTGATTTCATCTATGTACACATAAATTGATTAATTTTATACTTATTTGAATTTAATTTATTGTGACATAATTACTCCATATTGTATTTATGGTTTTGTGATATGTTTGAATATGGATGTGTTATTTTTTACACCATTCATGGTTTATCGATAAAGTATTGACATTTCGTATGTTTGTTTTAATATGAATGTTTATGTAATGTTTAATCATTTTCATATGAGGAATCCAATAGACTTAGTAAGTGACGAGTGGAACCCAATATAGCTCCTCGATGAATCAGTAGGTATCATGAGACAAACTAGTGTCTTGGAAAAAGTCCTTGACAAGATCTTTTTTGTAGTCTTGGCACAAGACCTAGAAAATGTGGTTATGAAGTCTGGAATTATGCCTTCCATAATTATGAAAGTGGCTATTGATATTGCATTCGTTTATTAGACTAGTAGAATATCCATGTGAATAAGTAAATGGAATTATTTAATTCTATCTTTTCCATGTTATGTTGAAGTTCAAGATTAAACATCTTTTGTATTATTCGTACATTGCCTTAAATGTTTATGCTTATTTATGAATGTTTCCGCTATATTGTAATCCTTATTGAGCATCCAAGATCAAACCATTTTATGTCTTATTTTTCTTAGGATACGAAACAGTATATTATGAATGACCTATAGGGATAGTCTAAGAGATATGAGTCGGGCATACATAGACTATGTTGTTGAAGTTTTTCATTTTATAATTTAATGTAAAACTTATAAATGTATCTAATATTTCCAAGGCTACTAAACAAATCGATCTTCTGAGGCTTGGTATTTTATGATCATGCCAATGTTATGTAATAAATCCCTGACTCTAGGTAACTAGGATTGAGATATTATATTTGGTATCAGAGGAAGTTTAGTACAAACCTTGGATGCAATATTTATAAAAACACTGATTAAAGAACATTACCCTAATATGTTCTTTGATGATTAGTAAATATGAACTTCATAGAATTTTGGTATTGTAGAGATTTTGTGAGTTGTCCATGAAATACATACCTGTGTGGATTCGAGAAGGTTGAGGCGGCTCTAGCACAAATGTACCTAAGGTGAAAACCCAGAAACATTGCTTTGATATTGACTCAAACGGGAACTGGTGCATGACAATAGGCCTTGCTGCACTCTTGGTTACAACACTCCCAGTGGATATGCTTTGGATAATTCCCATTTTCATTAAAAACCATTATGAGGTGTTTTTGAGTATGTACTTCATCAAAGAAATTTTTTATGATTATGTATTACATCCATAAACTGATCAATTTATGTTAAGTGGTTTATAAGTTTTGAATTATGTATTTCTATTCATAAATTAATATAGTGTATGCCATTGTTTAGAAATGGTGGCTAGTGGAAGTATTGGAAACTATATCAATACATGTAATCAATGTAGGTATTTCCCTTCTACTAAAGATAATTATAGTGGATATAGTGATGCAACTAGTGTTGATCATCTTATAATCATACATGGAAAACTCACTCAGGTTATGAATAATAACCATACCCGTATGGAGCAAACTGATCCAAAATACATAGGATCAATGATATAACGATTCATGAGGAAACAACCACCAACATTAAATGGGACTAAAAATACCTTTGTATCCTAGAAATGGATAAGTTCCTTAGGGAAAATATTCCATGCTTTAGGGAGTAGTGAAAGGGAAAATGTTGTAATTTTAGTTTATCGCCTCACCAGAGAAGAAGATCAATGGTGGTCATTGATTCAGAACAAAAAGGAAGATGATAAAGTCTCAAATATAGAATGGAGGGAGTTGAATGAGATTTTGATGGGAAAATAAATTCCACATGACCATCGAGCAGATATGGAAAGACAATTTCTGAGTCTGAGGCAAAAAGAGGATGTGAAGGTCGCAAAGTATGTGGCTAATTTCACAAGGTTATCAAGACATGCTACAGATTATAAACGTAACCCATGAAGTAATATTGATAGTTTCTTTGATGGGTTAAAAACATTTCTCTGATGATCATTAGTCTCACAATTCTTCTTATCATGTGAGGATATTATCTCATATGCTATCATGATAGAAAAGGAATTCTCTATATCTGATGACTTTAAAAAAATGAATTAGAATAATAGATCTAATGAAAACTCTTGAAATGGAAATATTGGGAAGAATAGAAAAGTTGAATATCCATCATGTGGTAGATGTGGGAGAAACCCCTCTGAATTTCCTAAAAGAAATGATAATCTGTTACAAGTGCGTTGAAAAGGCCACCAAGCTCGTGATTATAAGGGGGAGAAAGAGGCTGTCAATGTTGATTGAAACAATTTTAGAGAAAAGGGGATTTATGAAAATTAATGTCCTAAGACCCAAGGAAACATAACTCAGAAAAGGCCAACAGATCAAGGATAATTTTATTCTATCACTACTGCTGAAGTTGAAGCTCTGAAAGACGTGGTGGTAGATAATTTAATGGTTTTTTAAAGTTTAGCAGATACTTTATTTGATTCTCGATCATCGCATTATTTTATATCTTCCCATCCTTCTATGAAAATTAGATATTTTCAACTTGACTTAACAAGGGAGTTTTCAGTCAAAACACCTATGTGATGTATCATTGCAACAATGTATTGTGAATCATTTTCCATTAGGGCATATAAATTTTCTTTATCTACTGATCTCATCATCATACCCATGATTGAATTTGATATAATCCATGGTATGGATTTTCTTTCAGACCATGATTTGAAAATTTATTGTATGAATAATGAGGTTACAATTCTCAATGATGATAAAGAGTACCTTATCTTTATAGTAGAAACGTCACCACCAAATTTTTATCTAGATCCACCCCTAGTAGCTCAACTAAATTTATTTATTGTGGAGGATGATAATGAAATATCTATTGGGGAGGAAAGGAATGTTCAAAAAGAGGGCATACCTATGGTGAAAGAATATGTTGATGTGTTTCCAGAATATTTACCTTCACATCCTCCAGAATGAGAATTTAAGTTTTCCATTGATTTAATTCCTGGTTCAAAACGCATATAGAAGACCCCGTATAGAATGACCACTATGGAATTAGTGGAACTAAATAAACAACTAGTGGAATTGAGTAACAAGGTATTTATTCGCACTATTTTTTCTCCATGGGGAGCCCCTATTCTTTTTGTTAAGAAGATAGACAGATCTACATGGTTGTGCAATGACTATCGGGAAATCAATGTTATAAAAACAATGAACAAGTATCCCCTACCTCATATTGATGATTTATTCGACCAACATCACAGATCTCAAAATTTTCCATTGATTAAACTTTGATCTGGATATCATTAGTTGTGTGTGAAGAAGGAAGTCATTCTGAAAACATCAATTCGAACCATGTATGGGAATTACAAGTTTACCGTAATGCCTTTTGGGTTGACTAATTCACCCTCTGTCTTCATGGATCTAATTAATAGAGTTTTCAATGAATATCTTGATCACTTTGTAGTGGTATTTATTTATGATATCTTGTTATAATCTAAGATCTACGAAGATCATGAAAATAACTTGCACATTATTTTAAAGACTCATAGATTAGATGAATTATATGGGAAATTTAGCTGGTGTGAATTCTGGCTACAAGATATTTCTTTTCATGGCCATATTTTCTCTGAGGATGGAATCTCTATTGATCCTTCAAAGACCAGGGCAATGCAAGAATGTCCAACTTTGATGAGTATAACTCAGGTACGCTGTTTTATTGGTATAGCAGGTTATTATCAACGTTTCATCCAGAATTTGTACGATTGGCTAACCCATTAACAAATCTCACATGTAAAGGGGTTAAATTTATTTGGACAAAAGAGTTTGAAGAATTTTTTGAAGAAATGATGAGAAGATTAGTCAATACATGTATCTTGTATCTACCATCGAGGAATGATGGGTTTATTATCTATAATGATGGTTAAATTAAAGTACTTGGTTTTGTCCCTATGAAGAATGATTGATTTATTGCCTATGCATCACGACAGCTAAAAATTCATATGCAAAACTATCCTACTCATGATATTCAGAGAGCAGCTGTAATATTTACTTTGAAAATATGGAGAAATTGTCTATGTGGGAAAAATGTTAGATATATTCCAAGCACAAAAGTTGATGTATATTTTCTCATAGAAATAACTAATCACGAGGCAAAGGATATGGCTTGAAGTAATCAAGGATTATGATTTCTCTATATACTGCCACCCAGGGATGGAAAATAAGGTGGAAGATTCTTTATGTTAAAAGTATCCTGGAGTTTTGAACAATATTTGAATTGAAGGGGATCCTATTATCATGAATCTAGTAACGATGGATATAGGAATAACCATGGTTGGTGAAACATTAATGTTTTTTAAAATGGTTGACAAACCATCTTTACTAGAAAGGATAAAGAGTTCTCAGACTGATGATGATGAGGATCAAAAGAATGTAAAATATTTGAATGATGTTTTATTGAGTGACTTCATATGTGAATATGTGATTTAAAAATTTGGGAAGAGTCTTTGTGTTCCCAATATACCAAATATAAAAAGGGCATTTTTAGATCATTTTCATTGCTCCAATTTCTTTATACACCCTGGTAGAACCAATATGCATAGTGATTTGACAGAATATTTTTGGTGTGATTACATGAATAGAGAGATTGCTGATTTTTTGTCACGATGTATGTTTTGTCAATTAGTGAAAGCTATAAGGAATCAACCTCAAGGATTCATGCAACCTATTCCCATAACTAAGTGCAAATGGGATAATATTACGATGGACATTGTCATGGGGCTTCCAAAGACTCCAAGAAGGAATGATGACATATGAGTCATTGGTTATCATCTTACTATGTCAGCACAAATTTTTTTCTTTAAGAGAAGATTAAACACTTGAACGTCTAAAAATTCTATATGTTATTGAAGTTGTAAGACATCATTTAGTACCCTTATTGATTGTTTTTGACTGTGATCCCCGTTTTACATCAAGATTCTGGAAACTTCTTTAGAAATCCCTTAATAATGAACTTCGTTTGAGCACTGCCTACCACCCTCATATTGATGGGAAATTTGAACGAACTATTCAAACCATAAAAGACATGTAAATATATTTCTCACTAGGCTTTATAGGTATGTGGGATCATTATTTACCTCTGGTAGAATTTTTCTATTACAATAGCTTCCATTCAAGTTTTTAGATGGCCCCATATGAATAGTTATATAGAAAAAGATGTCGCACACCAACTTATTGGGATGATGTGGGAGAAAGAAAACAAATAGGCCGAGAACATGTTGATGAAATGATGGAAAAGGTTATGGTTATCCAGACATACAACAAAGCATCACAAAGTATGTAGAAGAGTTATGCTTATAACCAAAGGAAGGATTTGGAATTTCAGGTAGGAGATCATGTTTTCTTGAAGGAATCTCCATGGAAGGGAGTTAAACGATTCTGTAAGAATGGTTAATTGAGTCCTAGGTATATCAGACCTTTTGAAATTCTAGAACAAATTGGGCCTATAGCTTACCATTTGGAAATGCTGCTGAGTCTCGCCAAAGTTTATGATGTGTTCCACTTATCACTATCGAGAAAATACATGCTTGACTGAACACATGTACTCATCTATGAAGAAATTGAACAGGAACCTGATCCATCTTATTGTGAAGAGCCTACCAAAATTCTTAATACCAGAGAAAAAGTGCGGAGAAACCAGACGATGTGTTTAGTAAAAGTTCTATGGAGAAACCATAAGATGGAAGAGGAAAAGTTGGAACCAGAGGAACATATTATGAAGAACTACCCAGATCTTTTTATGTAGTAATTTTCTAAAAAATATAAGAACGTAATTATTTGAAGGAAAGAAGAATGTAACACCCCATGCTTCCATGGTATTTTTTCCATTGAATAATGAAATAGCTTGATTTTGTATGCAACTTCTAGTCCAAACAAAGCACAACCAATAAAACTAGACGTTATGAATATTAATACCCTCTTTTTAAAATTTTATAAATTTTATATTTAAAAATATTCTTCATTTTTGGATTCAAAATATCGAAATTAGTTTAGGGTAATGTTTTGGTATTTTTCTGAAAACATTCATTTTTTGTTGAATAGTGAAAAACACTGCATTATTGATTACAACCTACTTTTTATGTATTTTATTTAAATTTATTTTATGTCAAAAATAGATACATAATACATATATATGTTCAAATTAATTCATTGAAGTCATTTTATAATAAGTATAGATATATAAAATTGTATCGAACTCTTTATCATCTTTTACAAACCTTCTAAGAGAATTTACAAATGTGTATAAAACATAATTTTACAACTTTTGTGAGTTGAATATCAAAATTATGAGGAAAAAGGTTATTATACGTAAGTAATATGTGGTTAAATAAGATGAAAATAATTTTTGGGGAATAGAAACTTTTTACTTTTATTTACCACAAGTATAAGTAAATTGTGTAATTAAGGGTAAAAATGATATTTTTATAACCCTTACACATGTCCTAATTCTATTGGATAAGTTTAATTCTATCAAAAAAACCTTTGGAATTAAATATCATCCTTTAGGTCTACATGGATTATATTATGACACTTATAATTATTTTATTTAATGAAGAATTGAAAGAGTTAAAATCAATGTTTAATAACTAAAAAAAATTATATAGAGTTATACATAATGTAAATTCGATTTTAAAAATTCCATATAAATAAAATAAGGTTTCCTACATAATGGTATTTTATTTATAATTTTTACACATTAAATAATCAAATTTGTTTATTACACAATGATGATGATATAATTACCTTATTAATGAATGATTAAAATAATTGATTTTATAAATATCCAAATAAATATAATTTGAGACTTTTAATGAATTAAACTGATTATATAGGTTAATATGACATGTTTGTATTGATTAAATGAATTTCCTTCGAAGTAATAATGTTTTTATGTATTTCAAAAAATCAAAATACCTAATAGTGTCAAAATTGACATAAAGGGGTTTTTAAAACAAATATTATATTATAATTGGTATTCTATTCCTATTATTTTAATTTTCGTAAAAAGGGCATCAATAATAATATATATTTCATTAATGAACCACTTGTGTTTCACTTGGAAGTTTATAGTATGTTTATTAACCATATAATATAAAAATACAAAGAGTCATGGTATATGTAAAACTATTTAACTATGAATTAAATCTAAAAGATAAGGTTAATATGATTAAATAAACCCATATAAAACCTATAAGTTGATATTTTTTCGACCCATTTCCACAATATCATTTAAATAATTCATTTTGGAACCATTATGAACCGAAAATGTTTTTATTATAAAATAACATTTCAAGCTCTTCCTAAATTGACCATCACCTCTCTTATAAAACAGAACATTCCCCTCTCTCAAATTTACACCTTCAATGCCATTTGACATGGCCAACTGCTGCAAAAATATAATCCCAATGTTCATCCCTTAATCCTAGTGGCCTTACTTTTGTCATAAAACCAACCAATGGAGCCCTTTTGATCATATCAAAACTAAGAACCCAAAGAAGCCGTAAATATTTCATCACCTCATTCAAGATGTTTTCTTCTTCCAAATTCTCTTTTTTTATAGTTTCCATTCTCAAATAATAACTCAAATATCTTTTATATATAGTGATGAAAATATAAAAATGGTTAAACTATATTCATTATTCTATTCATCTTATTAATGAAAAAGTCACCATACGTGCGTACATGCGGATTACCGTCTCCACGTCCTGGTGTAGTGTGTTATTCAAACACTTCATCAGTTGTATGGGTATAATAATGAGAATAAATGATGTAAATAATAAAAATAAGATGATACTGATTATTTATATATGATATGACATCTAATTATATATGATTATAATATCCAATGAATGATATTGTCGCTCGTGTGTACATACGGATTACCATCTCCATTAACACGATTAGATTCATTCCCCATTGTATCCTTTAAATACTAATTTTCATTTGATTAATACAAATAATATTTAATGAATAAATATCATTCTGAATATGAATATGATTCATCCTATCCATAACAATCATTTCTTACATAACAAAGCTTATAAATGAAAACAAATTAGTTAACACCCGAAACGTTGATACTACTGAAATATCATTAACAAAACAATATTAGAAGATCATAGATGATATCATATTTATGTATAAAGGTCTTTTATAATTTAATAACAATGATTTAACTATTATACAAGAGGTTTACACTCCCTCTACATGGAAAAGTACAAGTTAAGGGTTAATTTCACAATCTCTTTATTATCCGATGTTCTTTTTACATAAGTATATACTGGGACCTCATTATCATCTACATCTATTTTTCCTAAAAATGTATTCCAAAAAAAATTAATATTTACTATAATATGGTTTAAAGTAATTTTTACCCTTGTTTGACTTCTTATAAAATGGTTTGAAAGGAATATTTTCATCATTTTCCAAACAAAGGTACCTTATGACCATTTAGACAAAATTAATGTAAGAATGTCTTTTAACTTATAGGGTGGGTGCTACTATTTTCCACTTTAATAACATCGTCGATGCTTCCCTTACAAGATTATAAGAATATTTTTAAAATAAATTTTTTATTTTTTAAATATACGACTTTTAAATGATTTCAAAATAGAAAGAGGTATTTCTCTAAAAAAAGTTTTGATTTCCTCTATGTCAACATCTTTTGATGGATTTTAATCTTATTTGAATTTGATTTATTATGAACCAAATCTGCCATATTGTATTGAAGGTTTTGTGATATGTTTGACTTTGGATGTGTTATTTTTAAACCATTCATGGTTTATGGATAACGTATTGTCATTTCATATGATATTTTTAATACAAATGTTTATGTTATGATTAAACCTTTTCATATGAAGAATGCATTGGACAAAGTAAGTTACGGGTTGAGCCTGATATAGATCCTCGATGCATCGGTCGGTCTCATGAGACAAACTAGTGTCTTGGCATAAGTCCTTGAAGAAATAATTCTTTTAGTATTAGAACAAGGCCTTGACTATGTTTTTATGAAGTATGGAATTATGCATTCCATCATTATGAAAGTGGCTATTGATATTTCATGAGATTACTAGAATAGTATAATATCCATGTGAATAATTAAATGGAATTATTTTATTTTATCTTTTCCATATTATGCTAAAGATCATGTTTTATAGGCTTTTGTTTTAGTCTTACATTTCCTTAAATGTTAATGCTTATTTATTATGGTTTTTGTTATATTGTTATCCTTACTGAGCTTATGAGCTCACCCCTTTCTATGGTTTTTTCCCAGGATGCAAAGAAGTATATTATGGATGACCTATAGGGATTGCCTAAGGGATATGAGTGTGGCCTATGGAGACTATATTGTTGTAGTTTTTCATTTTATAATATATTGTAGAACATATGAATGCATCTAGTATTTCCAAGGATACTAATCTAATCAGCCATAAAAGACATGATCTTGTGTGATCATGTCAATGTTATTTAATAATTCACTGACTCTAGGTGACATGGGTCGAGGTTTTTCAATCAATATGACGATTAAAAATTTTATTTAGACATTAAAAAAATATAGTTATAAATTTTTTAAAAATTAATTATAATATTTTATCATAAAAAGAAATAAAATAAATTGTAATGAAAAAATATTTTTTATAGAATAAAATATATAAACTATAGATGAGAGGCTATTTATTATTGTTTTTTAATATATATTTGTTTGGACATTTATATATTATTTATAAATTAGTTATTTTTATTTATTCATATTCATTCAAATGTTATGTTAGAAATGTCATATTAAAAATATTTTAATATTAAATCATCATTAATTTAAACTCAGTGATGAATGTATAATATGATATTGACCATTGTTTTACTTTAAAATCATTTGGTGTTATATTATATATCATTAAATAAATTTAATCCTCAAAATTTGAATGTGTTCCATGTAGTCAAGTATTTTTCATTCTAATGTTTCATTGAAAAAAATCAACACTATAATATGGGTAATAAATCATCTTCTTAAAGGAGATAAAGGTAAATATAGAGATCCCATCATATATATGATTCCAAATAAGATAACATAGGTTGGTGTTTAAAATAGGTAAATTAAAGAAAATTATTAATAATTATGGATATTAGTATAGATCCTTGATCCAAATAATTTGAATGATCATGATAACATTAACAATCAAAAAACAATAAATATGTGATGACTTAAAAATCATATATTTAATTAGATATAAATGATATAAGTATTTTTAGGATCCTATTCCTATATTTGAGTTATTTTTTTATAATTAATACATAGAACACCAAATAATATATTTATTTGATAATATTTTATATCATGAACACAATTTCATACTATGTTTTTGCTTTAATTACTTTCCACATTACCTCTTACTCTATATAATTAATATACAATGCGAATTTTTCATTCATGAAGAGATGTTAATACCTTTTAATATATCATAATATCTGAAATTTTCTATCAATTAATTATTTTATATCCATATTATTAAAAAAAACATTAAAAAATGTCTCATAATATCCAAAATGAATATGAATATATTATTTAAAAAATTTAAAAATTAAAACCAATTTTCTAAAATAGATTATTCCTTAAATTAATTACCCTATTCGAAAATAACCCAAAAGAAACTCAAAATGAAATATAGTTTTATCCACTATGGTTATCTCATAAAAATTATCACAAATATCTAAAAAACTATTCTTCATTTCCAAAATAATTTTTTTTATTAAACGTAAATGGTATATATATATATATTAAAATAATAAAGCAATTCCCAAAATATAAATAATCTCCTCAAAATACTAAAATATAAATTTAGTTGATCCAACAAAATGGTTGACAAAATACAAATTAACTTTTCCACTAAATCATTTAAGCCACAATAATGTCATAATAACAATAACATTATATAGTCCAAAGTTTGTTAATGCACCCTTATCACCACTTAGTGGTGGGTTCATAACCCCTATCCTTGACCGATATAATCTGTTTTCACACATGATACATTTTTTTCTATTTCATAAATTTATTATGACTATTGTCACACCCGTCGCCCTTGAATTAGTAATTTAATCAATTTTCATTATGTCGAGTGGTTTAGGTTGAGTCCTGACAAAATAAAATTTGAGTACCTTTTTAAAAATGTGTGTTATGGCCTTGACCGCATCCATCGCACTGTGGCTGAAGCCACGCATCCTATCATGTGTCACCGCCTGGCCTCGCTCAGTTCCCCGCACACCTATCTGATGCTCAACTAATTAAATAAAAGATTTATTAACAAAGAAATTTTTTTTAAAAGAGGGATAAAAATAAAATAAAATAAATTATGTAGCGTGATAAAAATTTAATGGTTTTTTTAATATTTAAGGATGATATTATCATTATTATTATTAGTTCTAAGGATGAAAAATTATTTAAGTTATTAATAATATTCCAATTATTATTATTATTACTATTATTATTAATACTTTAATTTAGTTTTTAATATTGAATTTAGGTTTTATTTCCTTTTTATTTTATTCTATTTTAATTTAATTTAATTTTATTTAATTTTATAATTTTTTCCTTTCTCTTTTTTTCTCTCCCCCCCATTTTCTCCCCCCTTGGTTTTCCACTTCCCCTCCTACCCCTTCGCGTCACGCGACTCACGCCCTCCCCTTTAACCCTAGCTGTCACGCTCCCTCTCCTCTACTCCTGTCACCCTCCTCCCTCTCTCGGCCTGCTCGCCCTACCGTCGGCTCCCCATCACTGCCACCTCCTGGCCAGCCTCTCCCCGCCGGCTCCCCGTCGCACCCATCGCGAGCCCGACCGCTCCCTGCCGCATGCCTACCGCTCCTCCCATGGCCTCGGGCTGCCGCGGCCGCCGGCCGCCGCTCCCACTATGGCAGACGCATCCTCTATGGCTGCTGCCCCTGCGACGCCTCCTTTATCCCCCACTGGTTGCCGGCGTGACCTCCGACTACCCCCGTTTACTGTCCAACTCACCTCCAGTGGTCAAATTTCCTTAGGTAAGGGTTTGGATTCCTCTTCTCTAGGGTTTTGGTTCATTTAATTTGATGCTTTAGGTTTCCTCCAATTAGGATGTTAAATTAGGGTTTTGATATCGAGTATTTTTTGACCAAATATTGAATTTGGGAACGCTCTTGGTTCTTTGTGGTGAAAACAACGCGCTATTGATGTTTCGTGCAGGAATATGATTATTTCACTCCAGTTTGGTGTTTTCTACATCGATGTAGGTGGTTCCGTGTTTAAACATTATCTAATAAGTTAATTTTCTTCATTAATTAATTTAGTGTGTTTTTATATTAATATGTGTTGTGCGAAATTAGTTTTTGAATTAGTTTGATATGTGTTTGGATTTTAAGTAGCATGCTTATATGAAATGTGGTGCATTTTTTAAAAAACCCCTATTGTGACATTTGATCAAGGTTTATAAAATTGTGCATTTATCTATTGAATTGTGCAAAGGAAGCGGTTCGTGTTTTGATGTGATGTTGATATGTTTTTTGTCACAAATGAAGAGTTGTGTGACTCTTTAGTGTTTAAGGTCATGTGACACTTTTTATTTAAAAATTTATTGATAAACTTTCTTAGTGGTTTGTTTAATCACTAGAATGTTTTCATTAATCATGTAGTTTATTTATTTGATTGTGTTAGTGATATATATTTTGTTTTAAAAGATTTTTGGTGTACAATGCTTTGTGTCACCTTGGTAATTGTTTTTATAAAATCATTAAATGGTTTTTTAAGTTTTATTAATGGTGTGAAACATTTTTGGGACTTGTTTTGGGTGTGCTTGTCATGAAAGAGGGTTGAGTTGGTTTTTCGTCTTAAAGCAGTGTTATGTTTCATAGAAAATAATTTGTTTGAAGAGGATTTAATATGATTTAATAAAAATTAATAATGAAAAAAAAAATTAAAATGTTTTTAATAGACAATTTTTAGCAATGCAGATATTGTTTTAATTGAGTTGGGTAAAGTCCTTTGTCATGCGTACTTTGTCAAATGGGTTTCTGTGTGTGTGGAAGTATGGTATTGGGTTAAGATACACCCTATTTTTTTTATTTTTTTGAGTTTGACATGAAATGTGATGTTGAAACATCTTGAGCACAAAAGAAGAATCTTGGGTACTAGGTGGGAAGACTAGACTAGCGTGATAGTGATTCGGGAGTGTCCCTGTCCCAGATTCACATAGTTGGATCGACGCTTAAGACAATAACTAAACTTTGGATGATGATCAGAGACCACTAGGTTATGGATGTGTTTCCATGCCTAGTGGCTCGTTCATGAGAACGTATTTTGTTGTGATTCCTATAATGTTCACCGAGACGCGAGTTTCTAGGGTCCCATTCCTTTTTCTAGTATCTTTAGGGCCTCTCCCACTTTTGGTGCTTGTGGACTACTATATGCCCACCGTTGACATACGGTGAAGATTTTGGGTTTGGTGAAGGTTTGAGTTTTTCTTTTATGCAAGGGTGTTCTCTTTTATTTATGTTTTATTCTTTAAAAGTTCTTTCCTCAATGAAACTGTTTATTTAAATTTGTTTAAGATTTGGTGTCAATTCATTTATTTAGCATGCAAATATTTTTGTCATATAATGTATATACGTGGAACCATTTTATTTGGGAGATGTCATTCTGGGCTTTTGGCTCAAACCCTACATACACATTTGGGTGTATGTAGATTCTTATTCTTGTGTATTCCAGGTTGTGGCGTGTTCAGTGATGGTGGTTCAGGTTGCAGTTGGTCTTCTCATGCAGAGTGGTGTTGTTTTGGCCTCTCTTTTGCCAGAAGGTTTGAGTCAGAGTTTTAGTTTCCACTGTCGTCTTTTCTTTTTAGTTATTATTTCATGTTGTAGAATTTAAACGTGTTTATAGTTTAAAGTCATTTTTGGTTGTCTATTTCATGTTTCGGTTTATTTATCTTGTTAGTTTTTTTCTATCTTCTATTTCGGGTAAACCGTTCTCGCATGTTACTATTGATACCTGGGCACTTCTTCCAGCCCGTGGGGATCGGGAATGCCTTTCGGCCCATGTCGCAGACCGGGTCGGGCGCCGGGTCAGATGGTGACCCATCCTTTTTCGTGACAAAATGGTATCAGAGGCGGTTTGCTTCACTGGGTCATGTTCTTTTGAGATGGAGTCATGGTAGACTGGAGTTGTAGTTGTTGGAACTCGACGTTCTAGCTACGAGCAAGGTGCCTGGCCAGCACACCTCGTGGCGGGACTCGAGTTACCAACGTAAGTTGAAGTATGACTGAGCCTTTGGTCCTTGCTGTTAATCATGTCTAGGGGAATTGAAAAGGAAGTAGGGTCAGTGGTCCTAGTGAGCTCGTAGGGTTTGGAAAGCCATGTTGATCTGGGGATGTTGTCCAAGAATACCCTCTGTGGCGGTGGCGTGATTGGCGTATGACCGCCAACCATATGTCCCAGTCACCCACTATCACTAGTTCACTCTTGCATCATTCCTCATATCTTGGTTTTGGATTCAGGGAAATCTGGTTTTAAGTAAAACTGATTTGGTCTTGAAAAATGTTTTCAAATAAAGCACTTTAAAAAAATGAGGTATGAGGTTTCAATGGAGTGTGGGTTGGATGTTTTCGTTTTGAAAAAAAATTGGTGTTGATCCTAGGTGTTCCCATGGGCAACCACATGCATGAGTGTATATGGAAAGCGAAAAGGTTAATGGAACGAGCAGATGAGTTCCTGGATGGATACGAGGTGGGTGCTGGTGTGGCATGGGAACATGCATGTGTGAGGCCTATGGGACACCATTGGTGTTTGGGCGACCCACTGGCTTTGCTTATTTTCAAATTGTTTTGTTAATGGAGAATATAGTGTTTATATATAACCGGTTACTGTGTGGTGTGTCCTTATGTTTTGAAAATGTCGAATGTGAGGTATTTTGTGTCGATAATCCTTTTTTACTGATTTTTGTCCTGAGTTTGAACTCTTATTTGTAAGTTTGTGTGAAAGCATGTAGCTAGTTACTTCTTTTGAAAAGAACATTGGGGATCCCTTGCAGTGGTTCCCCATACACGTTTGGTGTTCACTTGTGGTATGTCTTGACCATTGGACCAGTTTGGTTGGGTCCATGGTTTTCTTTCATGACTATTGTTTCCCCCCATGAAGCGTTGGCATGTGATTGAAGTTTGGCCACAGGCAATTAGCCCTTGGACGACCTTCCAGTTGATCAGAGGAATCCCTTCTTGAATTTTAGAATTGAACCCACCTCAATTTTTTACAACTAAATGGATCATCTCGCTGCGGGACGACATATGTGAGGGGAGTTGAATAGAGTTGTTGTTTCCTTGACTTGTCTGAGTCATCGAGCATAAAGTTTGGCATTTTTGCATTTGATGGTTTCCCATGGAAGGGGTAAATGAAATTCTAGCGGGGGTAGGGTGAAGGCGATTCAGTGTTATCAGTGCTAACCGATGTATTAAATGGGATTTAGTGTTTTCATCAGCTGCAAGAGTCATTTTTTGTGACCACTTGCAGTGTGATTTATCTTTGAAGTGAAAAGGTGGAAGCAACCTAGGGTTGTCAGCGCAGGTTGTTATTTTTAAATGACCTTTGGTCCTTCGTTGGATTCGTTTAAGAAAAAGGATTCGTTAGGCCACTAGTGTGGCAGACCCAGTCACTTGGGGATGCTACTGTCAATTGCAGATATCACGTGTTGTTTAAGACTCAGTTTGAAATCCCTCTCCTTATAATGTTCCTCTCAAAAGAAATGGTAATGTTCAGGTGAAGATTTGTGGTATCGTATTCTCATCCAGTGTGACAAAGGGTGATGTGAATACACCATTTCAACACTTGTGTTGGTGAATATTTAATGTATGATCTGTTGGATGTCGTAATGTTTTGTGTTTTCTGGTGTTGTCTCTGTTGTAGTGCAGTTGTGTGTGACACAAAAAGTAGAATCTCTGTTCGGGACTCTTCCATGCCTGACTGTGAGACAGAAGATGCTTCAAACATCAGGGCTCCAGCCATAGGTCTCGAAGTGAATCCGGCGTGTGGTCAGGAACCCCGGGAGTGTATGAGACCCCGTCCTTATTTCTGTCATCAATGTAGAAAGTGAAAGAAACCTAAATTGTTTTCTATGGTTTTTCCGTTTCCAACAAACCATCTGGTTGCGTAAGGTTTTAGTAACTATGTGGAGGCATTTACGCCTCGTTTCCATGAAGACTTGTGGGTAGTGTCCCATCGAATGTAATCACTTTTAGAGGTCCTGAGAGACTGTTGGGGAAATTAGTCCCAAAAATGTATAATGCTCATCCCAGGATGTGGATGTGTTGGTCGGGTCTTAGGTTGTGGTTTTGACGCCCGAGTGGTCAGGCCCCTCCCTCCCCGCCCCATGTGGTGGGGTGTTTGGTCACCAATAAGAATTTTTTTGAATGTTCTGTATCCTCTGTTAGTTCTGATGGCGGAGAGACCCACGATGGGTCTCGCACAATGGTCTCTGAAATAAATTGGTGTTGGCCTTTCCATAATGATGGGGAGTCCCCCCGGACCTCCCCATGTTGATTTTCTAGTATCGTCTTTGGCGTTGGTATGCCCTTAATGGTGTGGAGACCCACATCGGGTATCGCACGAATGAATCTAGAATAAATCAGTGTTGGACTTATCTTTAATGGTGAGGAGTCCGATCAAACCTCCCCATGTCAGCTTTCAAGTCTCGTTTTGAACGCCAGTGAGTTCCTAATGGTGGGGAGCCCCTCGGGCCTCCCCATGTTGATATTTTGTTTCCATTCATAAATATTTCTTGATGATATGTGATAACATTGTTCCTTGAACGTGGGATGACCTTGTTTTTTTCATTTTATCCAAATGGTGTGGTTCCCCTTCAATAGTGCTTGATGTGTTTCAGTTTGTGAGGTTGGTTCCTATGGGTTCAATAGTTAATTTTCTAAAACAATTATCTGGAGGCGTTCTAGCTCTTTGGGGTAGGTGACACACATCAGAATGTCTTTTTACAAGTTTCTTGAAGTTGTCTTTGAGTCACTTTCTATGATCATGATGTGTTTTCCTCTTTTCAGTTGTTTTCTTAGGAATCCTCTTTGAACCTTAAGGGGGTGTCATTTCTTCATTGAGTCTCAACCTTAGTTGTGGATTTTCGGGGACTAAAAGAATTATGGTGGGGAGAATTGTCACACTTGTCGCCCTTGAATTAGTTATTTTATCAATTTTCTTTACGTCAGGTGGTTTAGGTTGAGTCCTGACATTAAAAAATATTGAGTACCTTTTTAAAAATGTGTGTTTTGGCCTTGACCGCATCCATCGCACCATGGCCAAAGCCGCGCGGCCTTGTCTGGGTCACGTCTCGGCCTTACTCAGTTCCTCAAACACCTATCTTATGTTCAACTAATTAAATAAAAGAGTTATTAACAAATAAAAAAATTTAAAAGATTGATAAAATTAAAATAAAATAAATTAAGAAGCGTAAAAAAAATTTAATGGTTTGTTTTAATATTTAAGGACGTTATTATAATTATTATTATTTCTAAGGATGATAAATTATTTATGTTATTAATAATATTATAATAATAATTATTATTATTATTATTATTGATACTTTAATTTAGTTTTAAATATTTAATTTAGGTTTTATTTCTTTTTTATTTTATTAAATTTTTATTTCATTTTATTTTATTTTATTTTATTTTATTTCCATTCTCTTTTTTTTCTCTCCCACCCATTCTTCTCCCCCTCCCCCCTCATTTTTCCTCACCCCCTCCTACCCCTTCCGGTCGCGTGGATCACCCCCTCCCCTTTAACCCTAGCCATTGCACTTCCTCTCATCCACTCTCATCACCCTCTTCCCTCTCCTGGCCTACTCGCCCTGCCACCGGCTCCCCGTCAGGGCCGCCTCCTGGCCAGCCACTCCCCGCCGGCTCCCCATCGCACCCATCGTGAGCCCGACCGCTCCCTGCCGCACATACGCTGTTCCCGCCGTGGCCTCGGGCTGCCGCAGCCGCCGGCCACCGGCCGCCGCTCCCGCCACGGCCGACGCTTCGGCTGTGGCCGCTTCCCCTACGATGCCTCCTTTATCCCTTACTGGTTGCCTGCGTGACCTACAACAACCCTGTTTGTTGTCCAACTCACCTCTAGTGGTATACTTTCTCTGGGTAAGGGTTTGGATTCCTCTTGTCCAGGGTTTTCGTTCATTTAATTTGATGCTTTAGGTTTCCTCCAATTAGAATGTTAAATTAGGGTTTTGATATCGAGTATTTTTGGACCAAATCCTATGTTTGGGATCAAACTAGGTTCTTTGTGGTGCAAAAAACGTTCGATTGATGTCTCATGCTTGAATCTGAAGATTTCACTCAAGCTTGGTGTTTTCTACATCGAGGTAGGTTGATCCGTGTTTAAACAATATCTGATAAGTTAATTTTCTTTCTTAATTAATTTATTGTGTTAATATATTAATCTGTGTTATGAGAAATTAGTTTTTGAATGAGTTTGATATGTCTTTGGATTTTAAGTAGCATGCTTATATGAAATGTGTTGCATTTTTGATAAAAACCCTTAGTGTGACATTTGATCATGTGTTATAAAATTGTGCATTTAGCTATTGAATTGTGCAAAGGTGGTGGATTGTGTTTTGATGTGGTATTGATATGTGTTTTGTCACAAATAAGGAGTTGAGTGAGTCTATAGTGTTTAATTCCATGCGACACTTTTTCTTTAAAAATTTATTGATAACCTTTCTTAGTGGTTTGTTTAATCACTGGAATGTTATCTTTAATCATGTAGTTGATTTATTTTATTGTGTAAGTGATGTAGATTATTTTTTAAAATATTTTTGGTTTACAATTATTTGTGTCACCTTGGTAATTGTTTTTATAAAATCATTAAATTGTTTATTATGTTTTATTAATGGTGTGAAACATTTTTGGGACCTGTTTTGGGTGTGCTTGGTCATGAAAGAGGGTTGAGTTGGTTTTGCGTCTTAATGTTGTGTTATGTTTCTTTTAAAATAATTTTTTTAAATATGATTTAATATGATTTAATAAAAATGATTAACGATAAATATTTAATATGTTTTTAGTAAAAAATTATTAGCAATGCATATATTGTTTTAATTGAGTAGGGTAAAGTCATTTGTCGTGCATACATTGTCAAATGGTTTTCGGTGTGTGTGGAAGTGTGGCATTGGGTTATGTTACACCCTATTTATTTTATTTGTTTGATTTTGACATGAAATGTGATGTTGGTAAATCTTGAGCACAATAGGGGAATCCTTTGTACTATGTGGGTTGTCTAGACTAGCCTGGTAGTGATTCGGGAGTGGCCCCGACACAGATTCACTTAGCTGGATCGACGCTTACAACAATAACTAAACATTGGATGATGATCGGAGACCACTAGGTCATGGATGTGTTTCCCTATCTAGTGGCTCATGCACGATAACATATTTTTTTGTGTTTCCAATACTGTCCACCTAAACTCGAGGTTCTAGGGTCCCATTCCTTTTTCTAGTATCTTTAGGTCCTCTCCCACATTTGGTGCTCCTGGACTACTATACACCAATCGTCGGCATATAGTGCAGCTTTTGGGATTGGTGAAGGTTTGAGTTTCGCTTTTATGCATGGGTGTTTTCTTTTATTTAAGTTTTTTTCTTTAAAGGTCCTTTCCTTATAGAAATTGTTTCCTTAAAGTTGTTTATGATTTGTTGTCCTTTCATTTTTTTAGCATGTAAATGTTTTTTTCATTTAATGTTTATACGTGGAGCCTTTTTATTTTGGTGACATCCTAATGGCCTTTTGGATCACACCCTACAAACACCTTTGGGTGTATGTAGATTCTGTTTATTGTGTATTCCAGGTTGTGGTGTTCTTTGTGATGGTGGTTCAGGTTGCAGTTGGTCTTCTCATGCATAGTGGTGTTGTTGTGGCCTCTCTTTTTCTGGAAGGTTTGAGTCAGAGTTTTTTTTTACTGTCCTCTTTTAATTTTACTTATTGGTTAGAGTTGTATAATTTAAACCTCATTAAAGTTTAAAGCCATGTTTGCTTGCCTATTTCCAGTTTCAGTTTATTTATCTTGTTAGTTTTTTTCTATCTTTTTTCGGGTAAACCATTCGCGCATGTTACTATTGATACCTAGGCACTTGTGCCAGCCCGTGGGGATCGAGAATGCCCATCGGGCCATGTCACGGACGGGGTCGGGCACCGGGTCGGATGGCGACCCGGCCTGGTTCGTGAAAAAATGGTATCAGAGGCAGTTTTCTTCCTTGGGTCGTGTTCTTTTGAGAAAGATTCATGGTAGACTGGAGTTGAGGATGTTGGAACTCGGCATTCTAACTACGAGCAAGGTGCCTAGCCAACACACCTCGTGGCGGGATTCGAGTTACCAACGTAAGTTGAGGTATTTTTGATCCTTTGGTCCTTGTTGATAATCTTGTATAAGAAAAATTAATAGGAAGTAGGGTCAGTGGTCCCAGTGAGCTCGTAGGGTATGGCAAGCCATGTGTAGCCGGGGACGTTGTCCTAGAATACCCTCTGTGGTGGTGGCGTGATTGGTTTATGGACACCAACCATATGTCATAGTCACCCACTTCCACTAGTTCTCTCTTGCATCATTCCTCCTCTCTTGGTTTTGGATTCAGGGGAATCTATTTTTTAAGTAAAACTGATTTGGTCTTGAAAAATGTTTTCAAATAAAGCACTTTAAAAAAATGAGGTATGAGGTTTGAAAAGAGTGTGTGTTGGATGTTTTGTTTCTAAAAACAATTTCGTGTTGATCTTTGGTGTTCTCATGGGCAACCACATGCATGAGTGTATATGGAAATAGAAAAGGTTAATGGCACGAGCGGATGAGTGCCTAGATGGATACGAGGTGGGTGCTGGTGTGGCACGGGAACATGCATGTGTGAGGCCTATGGGACACCACTGGTGTCTGTGTGACCCACTACCTTTTCTTATTTTCAAAGTGTTTTGGTTAAAGGAAAATTTGGTGTTTTTATATAACCGGTGAATGTGTGGTGTTTCCTTACGTTTTGAAAATGTCAGATGTGAGGCATTTTGAGTCGATAATCCTTTTTTGACTGATTTATGTCCTGAGTTTGAACTCTTATTTGTAGGTTGGTGTGCAAGAGTGTATCTAGTTAATTCTTTTGAAATGTACATTGGGGAGCCCTTGTAGTGGTTCCCCCTTCACATTTGGTGTTCGCTTGTGGTATTTCTTGACCGTCGGAGTAGTTTGGTTGGGTCCATGGTTTTTTTCTTGACTAGTGTATGCCCCCCATAAAGCGTTGACATGTGATTGAAGTGTGGCCATAGGAAATTCGTCATTGGCTGACCCTATAGTTTATCAGAGGAATCTCTTCATGAATTTTAGAATTGAACCCACCTCTCCTTTTTACAACTAGAAGGATCCTCTCGCAGCGGGACGACATTTACGAGGGTAGTTGAACAGAGTTGTGGATTCCTTCAGTTGTCTGAGTCATCGAGTATAATGTTTAGCATTGTTTCGTTTGATGGTTTCCTATGGAAGGGGTTAAAGAAATTCTAGTGGGGGTAAGGTGAAGGTGATTCAGAGGTATCAGTGCTTACCGATGTCTTGAATGGGTTTTTGTGTTTTCATCGGCTGCAAGGGTCGTGTTTGGTGACCACTTGCAATGTGAGTTCTCTTTGAAGTGAAAAGGTGGAAGAAACCTGGGGTTGTCGGTGCAGGCTATTATGTTTAAATGACCTTTGGTCCTTCGTCGGTTTCATTTAAGAAAAAGGCTCTGTTAGGCCACTAGTGTGGCAGACCTAGTCACATGTGGATGTTATGATCAATTGCAGGAATCACACGTTGTTTAAGACTCAGTTTGAAGTCCCTATCCGTATAATGTTCCTCTCAAAAGCAATGGTCATGTTCAGGTGACGATTTTTGGTATCGTATTCTCATATAGTGTGACAAAGGTTGATACGCATTCACCATTACAGATCTTGTGTTGGTGAATGTTAAATGTATGATCAGTTGGATGTTGTAATTTGTTGAATTTTCTAGTGTTGTCTCAGTTGCAGTGCAGTTGCGTGTGACACCAAAAGGAGAAGCTCTGTTCGGAATTCCTCCATGCCTGACTGCGAGGTAGAAGATTCTTCAAACATCATGTCTCCAAACATAGGTCTTGGAGTGAAGATGGCGCATAGTCATAAACCCCTGGAGTGTATGGGACCCCGACCTTATTTCTGTCATCGATGTAGAAAGTGAAAGAAACATAAATTGTTTTCTATAGTTTTTCTGTTTCAAATGAACCGCCTGGTTGTGTATGGTTTCATTAACAATGTGGAGGCATGTCCGCCTCATTTCCGTGAAGTCTTGGGGGTATCGTTCTATCAGATGTAATCAATTTTAGTTGTCCTGAGAGTATGTTGGGGAAATTAGTCCCAAAATTGTATAATGCTCATCCCGGGGTGTGGATGTGTTGGTCGGGACTTAGGTCGTGGTTTTCACGCCCGGGTGGTCGGGCCCTTCCCTCCCTGCCCCTTGTGGTGGGCTGTTTCGTCACCATTGGGAATTGTTTTTTTAAAGTTCGGTATCCTCTATTAGTTCTGATGGCGGCGAGACCACGATGGGACTCACACAAAGGTCTCTAGAATAAATCGGTGTTGGCCTTTCTTTAATGGTGGGGAGTCTGCCTGGACCTACCAATTTTTATTTTCTAGTCTCTTCTTGGGCGTTGGTAGGCTTTTAATGGTGGGGAGACCCACATCGGGTCTCGCATGAATGTCTCTAGAATAAATCGGTGCTGGAATTTTCTTTAATGGCGGGGAGTCCGCTCGAACCTCCCCATGTCGGCTTTCCAATCTCATTTCGAGCACCAGTGAGTTCCTAATGGTGGGGAGCCCCTCGGGCCTCCCCATGATGATATTTTGATTCCATTCATAAATATGGCTTGATGATAAGTGATTAGAGTGTTGCTTGTAATTTTTTTAACATGTTTGTTCATTTTATCCAAATTGTGTAGGTCCCGTTTTATAGTTATTGAGGTGTTTTGGTTTGTGATGTTGGTTCCCGTGGGTTCAAGAGTTCGTTTTCTAAAACAATCAGCTGGAGGCATTATAACTTTTTGGGGTGGGTGACACACATCAGAATGTCTTTTTACGCATTTCTTGATGTTGTCTTTGAGTCACTTTCTCTGAGAACGTTGTGTTTTCCTCCTTTCACTTGTTTTCTTAAGAATTCTCTTTGAACCATAAGGGGGTGTCGTTTCTTCTTTGAGTCTCAACCTTAGTTGTAGATTTTCAGGGACGAAAAGATTTATGGTTGGGAGAATTGTCACACCCGTCCCCCTTGATTTTGTTATTTTATCAATTTTCTTTATGTTGGGTGGTTTAGGTTGGGTCCTGACATAAAAAAATTAGTACCTTTTTAAAAATGTGTGTTTTGGACTTGACCGCATCCATCGCACTGTGGCCGAAGCAATGCGGCCTTGCCTGGGTCACCGTGCGGCCTCGCTCTGTTCCCCGCACACCTATCTGATGTTCTACTAATTAAATAAATGAGTTATTAACAATGAAAAAAAATTAAAATTGGGATAAAATTAAAATAAGTTAAATTAAGAAGCGTGATAAAAATTTAATGGTTTGTTTTAATATTTATGTTCATTATTATTATTATTAGTTCTAAGGATGATAAATTATTTATGTTATTAATAATATTCCAATTATTAATATTATTATTATTAATACTTTAATTTAGTTTTTAATATTGAATTTAGGTTTTATTTCCTTTTTATTTTATTCTATTTAAATTATTTTTATTTTATTTTATTTTATTTTATTTTCCTTTCTATTTTTTCTCTCCCTCACATTTTTCTCCCCCCCTCATTTTTCCTCTTCCCCTCTTAACCCTTCCCGTCACGTGGCTCACCCCCTCCCCTCTAACACTAGATATCGTGCTCCCTATTCCCCACTCCCATCGCCCTCCTACCTCTCTCGGCATGCTCGCCCCGCCGCCAGATCCCCGTCATGGCCGCCTCTCGGTCTGCCGCTCCCCGCCGGCTCCCCGTTGCACCCATCGCGAGCCTGACCTCTCCCTACCGCACGCCTACCACTCGCGCTGCGGCCTCGGGTTGTCGCGGCTGCCGCTCCAGCCATGGTCGACGCTTCCTCTATGGTCGCCGCCTCTGTGACACCTCCTTTATCCCCCACCCGTTGTCATTGTGACCTCCGATGACCCCCATTTTCTATCCAACTCACCTCCAGTGGTCGAATTTTTCTTGCTAAGGGTTTGGATTCCTCTTGTACAAGGTTTTGGTTAATTTAGTTTGATGCTTTAGGATTCCTCCAATTAGGATGCAAAATTAGGGTTTTGATATCGAGTATTTTTGGACCAAATCTTGAATTTGGTGTCGCACTAGGTTCTTTATGGAGAAAACGGCGAGCAATTGATGTTTCTTGCTGGAATTAAAATATTTCGCTCCAGTTTTGTGTTTTCTACATCGAGGTAGGTGGTTCTACATATAAACATTATCTCATAAGTTAATTTGAATTCTTAATTAATTTAATGTGTTATTATATTAATCTCTATTCTAAGAAATTAGTTTTTGAATGAGTTTGACATGTGTTTGGATTTTAAGTAGCATGATTATTTGATATGTGGTGCATTTTTTATAAAAACCCTTATTGTGACATTTGATTTTGTTTTATAAAATTGTGCATTTATCTATTGAATTGTGAAAAGGCAGTGGATCGTGTTTTGATGTGGTGTTGATATGTGTTTTGTCACAAATGAGGAGTTGAGTGAGTCTTTAGTGATTAAAGTCATGCGACAATTTTTCTTAAAAAAATTATTGATAAACATTCTTAGTGGATTTTTTAATCACTGGAATGTTTTCTTTAATCGTGTAGTTGATTTATTTGAATGTGTAAGTGAAATATATGAAGTTCTAAAATATTTTTTGTGTACAATGCTTTGTGTCACCTTGGTAATTGTTTTTATAAAATCATTAAATGGTTTATTAAGTTTTAATAAGGGTGTGAAACATTTTTGGGACCTGTTTTGGGTGTGCTTGGTCATGAAAGAGGGTTGAGTTGGTTTTTCCTCTTAAAGTCGTGTTATGTTTCTTTTAAAATAATTTTTTTAAAAAGGATTTAATATGATTTGATAAAAATGATTAACGATAACAATTTAATATGTTTTTAATAAACTATTATTAGAAATGCATATATTTTTTTAATTGAGTTGGGTAAAGTCCTTAGTCGTGCATACATTGTCAAATGGTTTTCGGTGTGTGTGGAAGTGTGGGGTTGGGTTATGTTACAACCTATTTGTTTTATTTGTTTGAGTTTGATATGAAATGTAAATTTGGAACATCATGAGCACAAAATGGGAAGCATGGGTACTAGGTGGGCGGACTATACTAGTGTTCTAGTGATTCGGGAGTGGCCCCAACCCAGATTCACTTAGCTGGATCGATGCTTACAACACTAACTAAACATTGGATGATGATCAGAGACCACTAGGTTATAGATCTTTTGCTCCTGTCTAGTGGCTCGTGCACAAGAACATATTTTTTTGTGATTCCTATAATGTTCACCAAGACGCGAGGTTCTAGGGTCCCATTCCTTTTTCTATTATCTTTAGGGCCTCTCCCATGTTTGGTGCTCCTGGACTACTATACAACCACCGTCGGAATACAGTGCAGATTTTGGGTTTGGTGAAGGTTTCTGTTTTTCTTTTATGAAAGGGTTTTTTCTTTTATTTAAGTGTTTTTCTTTAAATTTGATTTCCTTATAGAAACCATTTCATTAATGTTGTTTAATATTTTGTGTCCTTCCATTTATTTAGCATGCAAATGTTTTTGTCATTTAATGTTTATACGTGGAATATTGTTATTTGGGTGACATCCAACTGGGCTTTTGGATCACACCCTACATATACCTTTGGGTGTATGTAGATTATGTTTCTTATTTATTCCAGGTTGTGGCATGCTTAGTGATGGTGGTTCAGGTTGCAGTTGGTATTCTCAGGAAGAGTGGTGTTATTGTGGCCTCTCTTTTTCCGGATGTTTTGAGTTAGAGTTTTAGTTTCTGCTGTCTTCTTTTATTTTTAGTTATTGGGTCGATTTGTAGACATTAAACCTGTTTATAGTTTAAAGGAAGGTTTGGTTGTGTATTTCTAGTTTTAGTTTATTTATCTTGTTAGTTGTTTTTCTGTTTTTTATTTCGGGTAAACCGTTCCCGCATGTTACTATTGATACCTGGGAACTTATGCCAGACCGTGGGGATTGGGAACGCCCTTCGGGCCATGTGGCGGACCAGGTCGGGTTCCGGGTCAGATGGTGACCCGGCCTTGTTCATGAAAAAATGGTATCAGAGGCGGTTTGCTTCCTTAGGTCGTGTTCGTTTGAGATAGAGTGATGGTAGACTGGAGTTGAGGTTGTTGGAACTCGACGTTCTAGCTATGAGCAAGGTGTCTGGCCAACACACCTCATGGAGAGACACGAGTTACCAATGTAAGTTGAGGTATGTCTAAGCCTTTGTTCATTTATGTTAATATTGTCTAAGGGATATGAAAAGGGAGTAGGGTCAGTGGACTGTCGTGAGATCGTAGGTTCTGGCAAGCCATGTGGAGCTAGGGACGCTGTCCTAGAATACCCTATGTGTCGGGGGTGTGATTGGCGTATGGCCGCCAATCATATGTCCCAGTCACTCATTGCCACTAGTTCCCTCTTACATCAATCCTCATCTCTTGGTTTTGGATTCAGGGAAATCTAGTTTTTAAGTAAAACTGATTTGGTCTTGAAAAGTGTTTTCAAATAAAGCACTTTAAAAAAACGAGGTATGAGCTTTGAAAATAGTGTGTTTTGGATGTTTTGGTTTTGAAAAAAAAATGTTTGGTGTTGATCCTTGGTGTTCTCATGGTAAACCACTTGCATGTGTATATATGGAAAGAGAAAAGGTTAATGGGACGAGCGATGGGTGCCTGGATGGATACGAGGTGGGTGCTGGTGTGGCACGGGAACAAGCATGTGTGAGGCCTATGGGACACCATTGGTGTTTGTGAGACCCACTAGCTTTGCTTATTTTCAAAGTGTTTTGTTACAGTAAAATTTGGTGTTTTTATATAATCGGTGACTGTGTGGTGTGTCCTTATGTTTTTAGAATGTCAGAGGTGCGGCATTTTGTGTTGATAATCCTTTTTGACTAATTTGTGTCTTGATTTTGAACTCTTCTTTGTAAGTTGGTGTGAAAGCATGTAGTTAGTTATTTCTTTTGATAAGTACATTGTGGAGCTCTTTCAGTGGTTCCCCATGCACGTTTGGTGTTCACTTGTGGTATGTCTTGACCGTTGGACCAGTTTGGTTGGGTCCATGGTTTTCATTCTTGACTAGTTCATGCCCCCCATAAAGCGTTGACATGTGATTGAAGTGTGGCCACAGGTAATTGAACATTGGCCGACCCTCCAGTTGATCAGAGGAATCTATTCTTGAATTTTATAATTCAACCCACCTCTTTTTTTTACAACTAGACGGATCCTCTCGCAGCAGGACGACATACGCGAGGGGAGTTGAACAAATTTGTGGTTTCCTTGAGTTGTCTGAGTCATCGAGTATAATGTTTTGAATCGTTGTGTTTGATGGTTTCCCGTGGAAGGGGTGAAAGAAATTCTAGCGAGGGCAGGGTGAAGGCGATTCAGAGTTATTACTGCTTACCGATGTCTTGAATGGGTTGTAGTGTTTTCATCTACTACAAGGGTCATGTTTGCTGAACACTTTCCGTGTCAGTTCTATTCAATGTGAAAAGGTGGTTGAAACATGGGGTTGTCAGTGCATGCTATTATTTTTAAATGAACTTTGGTCCTTTGTTGGTTTCGTTTAAGAAAAAGCCTCTGTCAGACCAATAGTGTGGCATACCCAGTCACATGGGGATGCTACAGTCTATTGCAGGAATCACGTGTTCATTAAGACATAGTTTGAAGTCCCTCCCTGTATAATGATCCTCTCCAAATAAAGGGTCATGTTCAGGTGATGATTTGGGGTACCGTATTGTCATCCAGTGTGAAAAAGGGTGATGCTCATGCACCATTACAACTCTTGTGTTGGTTAATGTTCAATGTATGATCAGTTTGATGTCTTAATGTGTTGTGTTTGCTGGTGTTGTATCGGTTGTAGTGCGGTTGCATGTGACAAAAAAGGAGAAGATTCATTTGGGAGTCTTCCATGCCTGATTGTGAGGCAAAAGATGCTTCAAACATCAGGGCTCCATCCATAGGTCTCGAAGTGAAGCTGGTGCGTGGTCAGGACCCCCAGGTTTGTATGGGACCCCGACCTAATTTTGTTCATCGATGTCTAAAGTGAAAGAAACATAAATTGTTTTCTATGGTTGTTCCATTTCGACCGAACGGTTTGGTTGCTTAAGGTTTTAGTAACTATGTGGAGGCATGTCCGCCTCTTTTCCTTGAATTATTGGGGGTAGCGTCCCATTGGATGTAATCACTTTTAGTGGTCCTGGGAGTCTGTTGGGGAAATTAGTCCCACGATTGTATAATGCTCATACCGGGATGTGGATGTGTTGGTCGGCTCTTCGGTCGTGGCTCTGACGCCCGACTGGTTGGGCCCATCCCTCCCCGCCCCTTCTGGTGGGGTGCTTGGTCACTATTGGTAAGTTTTTTAAAGTTATGTATCCTCTGTTAGTTCTGATGGAGGTGAGACCCACGATGGGTCTCACACAAAGGTCTCTGGAATAAATCGGGGTTGTCCTTTCCTTAATGGTGGGGAGTCTGCCCGGACCTCCCCATGTTGATTTTCTAGTCTCGTATTGGGTGTGGTTGGCACATAATGGTGGGTAGACCCACATTGGGTCTTGCACGAATGTCTCTAGAATAAATCGGTGTTGGACTTTTCCTTAATGGTGGGGAGTCCGCTTGAACCTCCCCATGTCAGCTTTCCAGTCTCGTTTCGAGCTCCAGTGAGTTCCAAATGGTGGGGAGCGCCTCGGGCCTCCCCATGTTGATCTTTTGTTTCCATTCTTAAATATGGAATGATAATAAGCGATAACAGTGTTCCTTGGACGTGGTTTGACCTTGTTTGTTCATTTTAACAAAATGGTGTGGTTCCCGTTTAATAGTGCTTGAGGTGTTTCGGTTTGTGAGGTTGGCTCCTGTGGGTTCAGGAGGTCGTTTTATAAACCAATCAACTGGAGATTTTATAGCTATTTGGGGTGGGTGACACACATCAGAATGTCTTTTTACCAATTTCTTGAAGTTGTGTTTGTGTCACTTTCTCATAGCAAGATGCATTTGCCTCTTTTCACTTGTTTACTTAGGAATCCTCTTTGAACCTTAAGGGGGTTTCGTTTCTTCTTTGAGTCTCACCATAGTTGTGGCTTTTTGGGGATGAAAAGCTTTATTGTGGGGATAATTGTCACACTCGTCGCCCTTGAATTAGTAATTTTATCAATTTTTATATGTCAGGTGGTTTAGGTTGAGTCCTGACATAAAAAAATTATGTGTACCTTTTTAAAAATGTGTTCTTTGGCCTTGAACTCATCTATCGCGTCGTGGCCAAAGCCGCGCGGCCTTTCCTGGAACACCGCGCGACCTCTCTCAGTTCCCCGCACACCTATCTGATGTTCAACTAATTAAATAAAAGAGTTATTAAAGACGAAAAAAATTACAAGAGGGATAAAATTAAAATAAAATAAATTACGAAGTGTGATAAAAATTTAATGGTTTTTTTAATATTTAAGGACGTTATTATCATTAATATTTTAATTTCTAAGGATGATAAATTATTTAAGTTATTAATAATATTCCAATTATTATTATTATTATTATTTTTAATACTTTAATTTAGTTTTTAATATTGAATTAAGGTTTTTTTTCATATCTCTTTTTTTCTCCCCCTCCCATTCTTCTCCCCCCTCGTTTTTCCTCTCCCTCTCTTACCCCTTCCCATCGCACGACTCACGCCCTACCCTCTAACCCTAGCCGTCGCGCTCCCTCTCTTCCACTCCCGTCGCCCTCCTCCCTATTTCGTCTAGCTCGCCCCACCACTGGCTCCCCATCATAGAGGCCTCCCAGCCAGCCACTCCCCACCGGCTCCCCGTCACACCCGTTGCGAGCCCGACCGCTCCCTCCCACACGCTCGCCGCTCCCACTGTGGCCTCAGGCTATCGCGGCCGCCCCCCAAGCCATGGCCAACACTTCTTCTGCGGCTGATGCCCCTATGACACCCCCTTTATCCACCACTGGTTGCCGACGTGACCTCCGAAGACACCCATTTTCTATCCAACTCACCTCCAATGGTCCAATTTCTCTGGGTAAGGGTTTGGCTCCCTCTTGTCCAGGGTTTTGGTTCATTTAATTTGATGATTTAGGTTTCCCACAATTAGAATGTTAATTTAGGTTTTTGATATCGAGTATTTTTGACCAAATCATGAATTCGGTATCGCACTAGGTTCTTTGTGGTGCAAATGGCGTTCGATTGATGTTTCATGCTGGAATTTGAATATTTCACTCCAGTTTGGTGTTTTCTACATCGAGATAGGTGGTTCCACGTTTAAACATTATCTGATAAGTTAATTTTCTTACATAATTAATTTTGTTCATTATTATATTAATCTGTGTTGTGCAAAATTAGTTTTTGAATGAGTTTGATATGTATTTGAAATTTATGTAGCATTCTTATATTAATTATGGTGCATTTTTTATGAAAACCGTTATTGTGACATTTAATCATGTTTTATAAAATTGAGCATTTAGATATTGAATTGTGAAAAGGCGGTGGATCGTGTTTTGATGTTGTGTAGATATGTATTTTTCATAAATGAGGAGTTGAGTGATTCATTAGTGATTAATGTAATGCGACACTTTTTCTTTAAAAATTTATCTATAAACATTCTTAGTGGTTTTTTTAATCACTATAATGTTTTCTTTAATCGTCTAGTTGATTTATTTCATTATTTAATTTATGTAAATTAAGTTTTAATAGATTTTTGGTGTACAATGCTTTGTGTCACCTTGGTAAGTTTTTTTATAAAATCATTAAATGGTATATTAAGTTTTATTAATGGTGTGAAACATTTTTGGGATCTGTTTTGGGTGTTCTTGGTCATGAAAGAGGGTTGAGTTGGTTTTGTGTCTTAAAGTCATGTTATGTTTCTTTTAAAATAATTTGTTTAAAGAAGATTTAATATGATTTAATAAAAATGATTAATGATAAAAATTTAATATATATTTAATAAACAATTATTAGTAATGCATATATTGTTTTAATTGAGTTGGGAAAAGTCCTTTGTCGTGTGTACTTTGTCAAATGGTTTTCGGTGTGTGTGCATGTGTGGCGTTGTGTTATGTTACACCCTATTTGTTTTATTTGTTTGAGTTTGTCATGAAATTTGATGTTGGAACATCTTGAGCACAAAAGGGGAATCCGGGGTACTGGGTGGGCGTAATAGACTACCATGCTAGTGATTTGGGAGTGGCCCCGACCCAGATTCACTTTGTTGGATCGACTCATACAACACTAACTAAATATTGGATTATGATTGGAGACAACTAGGTTATGGATGTGTTGCCCTGTCTAGTGGCTTGTGCATGAGAAAGTATTTTTTTTATTCCTATACTGTTCACCGAGAGGTGAGGTTCTAGGGTACCATTCCTTTTTCTAGTATCTTTAGGGACTCTCCCACTTTTGGTGCTCTTGGACTACTATACACCCACCTTCGGCATACGGTGTTGCTTTTGGGTTTGGTTAAGGTTTGAGTTTTTCTTTTATGGAAGGGTGTTTTCTTTTATTTAAGATGTTTTCTTTAAATGTTCTTTCCTAATAGAAACCGTTTCCTTAAAGTTGTTTTACGAATTGGTCTCCTTTCATTAATTTAGCATGAATATGTTTTGGTCGTTTAATTTTTATACGTGAAACTTTTTTATTTGGGTGACGTCCTACTGGGATTTTAGATCACTCCCTACATACACCTTTAGGTGTATATAGATTTTGTTTCATGTGTATTCCAGGTTGTGGCGTGATCAATGATGGTGGTTCAGGTTGTAGTTGGTCTTCTCATGCATAGTGGTGTCGTTGTGGCCTCTCTTTTGCTGGAAGGTTTGAGTCAGAGTTTTAGTTTCCGCTGTCATATTTTCTTTTTAATTATTGGTTCGAGTTTTAGACATTAAACCCGTTTATAGTTTAAAGGCGTGTTTATTTGTCTATTTCTAGTATCAGTTTATTTATCTTGTTAGTTTTTTTCGGTATTTTATTTTGGGTAAACCATTCTTGCATGTTACTATTGATACTCGGGCACTTGTGCCAGCCCATGGGGATCGGGAACACCCTTCGGGCCGTGTCGCGGACTGGGTCGGGTGCCGGGTTTGATGGAGACCCGGCCCGGTTCATGAAAAAATGGTATCAGAGGCGGTTTTCTTCCTTGGGTCATGTTATTCTGTGATAGAGTCATGTTAGACTGGAGTTGGGGTTGTTGGAACTCGACGTTCTAGCTGCAAGAAAGGTTCCGGGTGAGCACACCTCATGGTGGGACTCGAGTTACCAACGTAAGTTGAGGTATGTCTGAGCCTTTGGTCCTTGCTGTTAATATTGTCTAGGGGAAATGAAAAGGGAGTAGGTTCAATGGTCCTAGTGAGCTCGTAGGGTCTGTAAAGCCATGTGGAGCTAGGGACGCTGTCCTAGAATACCCTCTGTGGCGGTGGCGTGATTGGCGTATGGCCGCCAACCATATGTCCCAGTCACCCATTGCCACTAGTTCCATCCTATAATATTTCTCATCTCTTGGTTTGGGATTCAAGGAAATCTGGTTTTTAAGTAAAACTGATTTGGTCTTGAAAAATCTTTTCAAATAAAGAACTTTAAAAAAACTGAGGTATGAGGTTTGAAAAGAGTGTGGGTTGGATGTTTTGGTTTTCAAAAAAATGATTGGTGTTGATCCTTGGTGTTCTTATGGGAAACCTAATTCATGAGTGTATATGGAAAGAGAAAAGGTTAATTGCACCAGTGGATGAGTTCCTGGATGGATATGAGGTGGGTGTTGGTGTGGCACGAGAACATACATGTGCGAGGCCTATGGGACACCATTGGTGTTTGTGCGACCCACTGACTTTGCTTATTTTCAAAGTGTTTTGTTAAAGGAAATTTTGGTGTTTTCATATAACCGGTGACTGTGTGGCGTGTCCTTAGGTTTTGAAAATGTCGAATGTGAGGCATTTTGAGTCGATAATCCTTTTTGACTGATTTGTGTCCGGAGTTTGAACTCTTATTTGTAATTTGGTGTGCAAGCGTGTAGCTAGTTAATTTTTTGAAAATTACATTGGGGAGCCCTTACAATAGTTCCCCCTGCACGTTTGGTGTTTTCTTGTGGTATGTCTTGACCATTGGACCAGTTTGGTGGGATCCATGCTTTTCTTTCATGACTAGTGTATGCCCCCCATAAAGCGTTGACATGTGATTGTAGTGTGGCCATAGGGAATTCGCTGTTGGCCGACCCTCCAGTTTATTAGTGGAATCTCTTCTTGAATTTTAGAACTGAACCCACGTATCATTTTTACAACTAGATGAATCCTCTCATGCCAGGACAATATATGCGAGGGGAGTTGAACAAAGTTGTGGTTTCCTTGAGTTGTATGAGCCGCCGAGTATAATATTTGGCATCGTTGTGTTTGATGGTTTCCCGTGGAAGGGGTGAAATAAATTCTAGAGGGGGTAGGGTGAAGGTGATTCAGAGTTATCAGTGCATACCGATGTCTTGAATGGGTTGTATTGTTTTCATCAGTTGCAAGGGTCATGTTTGGTGACCACTTGCAGTGTGAGTTCTCTTCGAAGTGAAAAGGTGGATGCAACCTGGTGTTGTCGGTGTACGTTGTTATTTTTAGATGACCTTTGGTCCTTCGTTGGTTTATTTTAAGAAAAAGGATCCGTTAGGCCACTAGTGTGGAAAAACTAGTCACATGGGGATTCTACGGTCAATTTCAGGATTCACGTGTTGTTTAGGACTTAGTTTGAAGTCCATCTCCATATAATGTTCCTATCAAAAGCAATGGTCATGTTGAGGTGATGATTTTTGGTATCGTATTCTCATCCAGTGTGACAAAGGGTGATTCACATGAAAATTTACAGCTCTTGTGTTGGTGAATTTTAATGTATGATAATTTGGATATCGTAATGTGTTGTGTTTGCTGGTGTTGTCTCGGTTATAGTGTAGTTGCGTGTGACACCAAAAGGAGAAGCTCTGTTTGGGAGTCTTCCATGCCTGACGGCGAGGAAGAAGATGCTTCAAACATCAGGGCTCCAGCCATAGGTCTCGGAGTGAAGCTAGCATGTGGTCAGGAACCCCGGGAGTGTATGGGACATCAAACTTATTTTGGCATCGATGTCGAAAGTGAAAGAAACATAAATTGTTTTCTATGGTTGTTCTTCTTCGAACGAACCGTCTGGTTGTGTATGGTTTCAAAAACTATGTAAAGGAATTTCTTCCTCGTTGCCTTGAAGTCATGGAAGTAGAATCCCATTAGATGTAATCACTTTTAGTGTTCCTGAGAGTCTATTGGGAAAATTAGTCCCAAAATATTATAATGCTCATCCTGGGATGTGGATGTGTTGGTCGGGTCTTAGGATGTGGTTTTGACGCCCGGGTGGTCGGGCCCCTCCCTCCACACCCCTTGTGGTGGGGTGTTTGGTCACCATTGAGAATTTGTTTTAATGTTCCTTATCCTCTGTTAGTTTTGATGGCGGTGAGATCCACGATGGGTCTTGCACAAAGGTCTCTGGAATAAATCAGGGTTGGCCTTTCTTTAATGGTGGGGAGTTCTCTCGGACCTCCCCATGTTGATTTTCAAATTTCTTCTTGGGCGTTGGAAGGCTCATAGTGGTGGGGAGACCCACATCGGGTCTCGCACAAATTTCTCTTGAATAAATCGGTGCTTAACTTTACTTTAATGGCGGGGAGTCCGGTCGAACCTCCCCATATCAGCTATCCAGTCTCGTTTCGAGCGCCAGTGAGTTTTAATGGTGGGGAGCCCCTCGGGGATCCCCATGTTGGTATTTTTTTCCATTCTTAAATATAGCTTGATGATAAGTGATAAGAGTGTTCCTTGGATGTGGTTTGACCTATTTTGTTAATTTTATCCAAATGGTGTGGTTCCTGTTTAATAGTGCTTGAGGAGTTTTAGTTTGTGAGGTTAGTTCATGTGGGATCAAGAGTTTGTTTTTTGAAACAATCATTTGGAGGCATTCTAGCTCTTTGGTGTGGGTGACACACATCCGAATGTCTTTTTATGCATTTCATGAAGTTGTCTTTGAGTTACTTTCTCTGAGCACGATGTGTTTTCCCCTTTTCACTATGTTTTGTTTGGAATCCTCTTTGAACCTTAAGGGGTTGTTGTTTCTTCTTTGAGTCTCAACCTTAGTTGTGGCTTTTCAGGGATGAAAAGATTTATGGTGGGGAGAATTGTCACACCCGTCACCCTTGAATTAGTTATTTTATCAATTTTTTTTATGTTGGGTGGTTTAGGTTGAGTCCTGACATAAAAAAAATTCAGTACCTTTTTAAAAAATATGTTTTTTGGCCTTTACCGCATCCATCACATCGTGGCTGAATCCACACAGCCTCGCCTTGGTCACTGAGCGACCTCACTCAGTACCCCACACACCTATATGCTGTTCAACTAATTAAATAAGAGAGTTATTTACAACGAAAAAAAAATTTAAACGAGGGATAAAATTAAAATAAAATAAATTAAGAAGCGTGATAAAAATTTAATGGTTTGTTTTAATATTTAAGGACATTATTATCATTATTATTATTAGTTATATGGATGATAAATTATTTAAGTTATTAATTATATTCCAATTATTATTATTATTATTATTATTACTTTAATTTAGTTTTTAATATTGAATTCAGTATTTATTTCCTTTTTATTTTACTGTATTTTAATTTTTTACCTTTCTCTTTTTTCTCTCCCTCCCATTCTTCTCCCCCCATCATTTTTCCTCTCCCCCTCCTACCCCTTCCCATCGCACGACTCACCCCCTCCCCTCTAACCCTAGCCATCATGCTCCCTCTCCTCCACTGCCATCGCCCTCCTCCCTCTCCCTGCTTGCTCGCCCCGCCGCCAGCTCCCCGTCACAATCGCCTCCCGACCGGCCTCTCCCCGCTGGATCCCCGTCGCACCCATCGTGAGTCCGACCGCTCCCTGCCGCACTCCGACTGCAGCCTCGGGCTGCCGCAGCTGACGCTTCTGCTGCGGCCAATGCCCATGTGATGCCACCTTTATCCCCCACCGGTTGCCGGCGTTACCTCTGACGACCACCGTTTGCTGTCCAACTCACCTCCAGTGGTCGAATATCTCTGGGTAAGGGTTTGGCTCCGTCTTTTCTAGTGTTTTGGTTCATTTAATTTTATGCTTTATGTTTCCCCTTATTAGAATGTTAATTTAGGTTTTTGATATCAAGTATTTTTGGACCTAATCTGGAATTTGTGATCGCACTAGGTTCTTTGTGGTTCAAAAGGCACGCGGTAGATGTTTCTGCTCGAAATTGAAGATTTCACTCTAGTTTGGTGTTTTCTACATCGAGGTAGGTGGTTCTAATTTAGACATTATCTGATAAGTTAATTTGCTTGCTTAATTAATTTAGTGTGTTATTATATTAATTTGTGTTGTGAGAAATTAGTTTTTGAAGTAGTTTGATATGTTTTTGGATTTTAAGTAGCATGCTTATATGAAATGTGGTGAATTTTTGATAAAAACCCTTATTGTGACATTTGATCATGTTTTATAAAATTTTGCATTTAGTTATTTAATTTTGCAAAGGCGGAATATCTTCTTTTGATGTGGTGTTGATATGTGTTTTGTCAAAAATGAGGATTTGATTAAGACTTTAGTGTTTAAAGTCATGCGACACTTTTTCTTTACAAATTTTTTGATAAACTTTCTTAGTGGTTTGTTTAATCATTGGAATGTTTTCTTCAATCGTGTAGTTGATTTATTTGATTGTGTAAGTGATGTAGATTAATTTTTAAAAGATTTTTGGTGTACAATGCTTTGTGTCACCTTGGTACTTGTTTTTATAAAATCATTAAATGGTTAATTAAGTTTTATTAGTGGTGTGAAACATTTTTGGGGCCTGTATTCAGTGTGCTTGGTCATGAAAGAGGGTTGAGTTGGTTTTGCGTCTTAAACCCATGTTATGTTTCTTTTAAAATAATTTTTTTAAATAGAATTTAATATGATTTAATAAAAATGATTAGCGATAAAAATTTAATATGTTTTTAACAAACAATTATTAGCAATACAGATATTGTTTTAATTGAGTTGGGTAAAGTCCTTTGTCATGCATACTTTGTCAAATGGTTTCCGGTGTGTGTGGAAGTGTGGAGTTGGGTTATGTTACACCCTATTTGTTTTATTGGTTTGAGTCTGACATGAAATGTGATGTTGGATCATCTTGATCACAAAAGGGGAATCCTGGGTACTAGGTGGGCGGACTAGACTAGCATGCTAGTGATTCAGGAGTGGCCCCGGCCCAGATTCACTTAGCTGTATCAATGCATACAACACTAACTAAACATTGGACGATGATCAGTGACCACTAGGTTATGGATGTGTTTCCATGTATAGTGGCTCATGCACAAGAAAATATTTTGTTGTGATTCCTATACTGTTCACCAAGACGCAAGGTTCTAGTGTCCCATTCCTTTTTCTAGTATCTTCAGGGCCTCTCACAATTTTTTTGCTCCGGGAATACTATACACCCACCATCGGCATACGGTCCAGCTTTTGGGTTTGGTGAAGGTTTGAGTTTTTCTTTTATGCAAGGGTGTTTTCTTTTATTTAAGTTGTTTTCTTTAAAAGTTCTTTCCTTATAGAAACTCTTTATTTAAACTTGTTTAAGATTTGGTGTCCTTTCATTTATTTAGCATGAAAATGTTTTTTTCATTTAATGTTTATACGTGGAACCTTTTTATTTGGGTGACTTCCTACTGGGATTTTGGCTCACACCCTACATACACCTTTGGGTGTAAGTAGATTCTTTTTCTTGTGTATTCAAGGTTGTGGCGTGCTGAGTGATGGTGGTTCAGGTTTCAGTTGGTCTTCAAATGCAGAGTGGTGTTGTTGTGCCCTCTCTTTTGTAGGAAGGTTTGAGTCAGAGTTTTAGTTTCCGCTGTTTTCATTTTTTTTAGTTATTGGTTCGAGTTGCAGACATTAAAACTGTTTATAGTTTAAAGGCGTGTTTGGTTGTCTATTTCCAGTTTCAGTTTATTTATCGTGTTAGTTTTTTTTCTATCTTTTATTTCTGGTAAATCGTGCCCACATGTTACTATTGATAGCCGGGAACTTGTGCCCGCCCGTGGGGATCGAGAATGCCTTTCGGGCCATGTCGCGGATCGGGTTGGGAGCCAGGTAGGATGGCGACCCGACCTGGTTCGTGACAAAATGGTATCAGAGGCGGTTTTCTTCCTTTGGTCATGTTCTTTTGAGATAGATACATGGTAGACTGGATTTGAGGTTGTTGGAACAAGAAATTCTAGCTACGATCCAGGTGCCTGGCTAGCACACCTCGTGGTGAGAGTCGAGTTACCAACGTATGTTGAGGTATGTCTAAGCCTTTGGTCCTTGATATTAATCTTGTCTAGTGGAAATGAAAATGAAGTAGGGTCAGTGGTCCCAGTGAGCTTGCAGGGTCTGTCAAGCCATGTGGAGCCGGGGACGTTGTCCTATAATACCCTATGTGGTGGTGGCATGATTGGTGTATGTCCACCAACCATATGTCCCAGTCACCCTCTGCCACTAGTTCCCTCTTGCATCATTCCTCATCTCTTGGTTTTGGATTCAGGGAAATTTGGTTTTTAAGAAAAATTGATTTGGTCTTGAAAAATGTTTTCAAATAAAGAACATTAAAAAAATGAGGAATGAGGTTTGAAAAGAGTGTGGGTTGTATGTTTTGGTTTGGAAAAAACATGTTTGGTGTTTATCTTGGCGTTCTCGTGGGCAACCACATGCATGAGTGTATATGGAAAGAGAAAAGGTTAATGACATGAGCGGATGAGTACCTGGATGGATACGAGGTGGGTGCTGGTGTGGCACTGGAACATGCATGTGCGAGGCCTATGGGACACTATTGGTGTTTGTGCGACCCACTGGATTTTTTATTTTCAAAGTGTTTTGTTAAAGGAAAATTTGGTGTTTTTATATAAATGGTAACTATGTGGTGTGTCCTTATATTTTGAAAATGTCGGATGTGAGGCATTTTGAGTCAATAATTCTTTTTGACTGATTTGTGTCCTAAGTTTGAAATTTTATTTGTATGTTGTTGTGCAAGCTTGTAAAGAAAATTCAGACATAAAATATAATGATTATGTAAAATAATATTATCACATGATCTTGAAAATATATGAAAATTTTCAACAAAATATAATATAAAATAAGAAGAGGTCAAGGATAAATTTCAAGGCAGCCCTAAATAAAGGATATAGTCTCATAAAATATATGGTTCACTCTATAATCCCAAATTTGATATTTTATAAGACTAATATATTACTCAATTCATTGGAACAAAATCTAGGTGTACCCATTGTATTGTATTTATTAGGCCCACCTGGCACAATATGGGTTCACCCATCAAACAATTTTCGTGAAAAATGTGTTCCAAAAAAGAAAATCAATTATCAGTCATATAATAAGAATCTCCCATTTTAATAAAGTTTGTTTCATTTTTTAGTTATACATCATAATGAAAATAAATTTCATAATAAAGAAATTTGAGAGTTGAATACAAGGGGTGTATCTCCCCGTTAAATAATGATTAATAAGATACATATACGTGTGAGATTTATATATACAAAATTTATAATAAAAACACAATTCTACATTTTGTTGAGTTTGATGATAATGTAATAAGAATATTATATGGAATATCCTTTTCACAATAAAATAGCTTCATTAAATATAAAAATTTACAATATATTATAGAAAATATTTCCTTATAAATAACACTATAAACATATAAATAAATATTTAATGAATTAGGTGGAAGGGATTGAAAAAAATCAATAAATGTCGAATGCATTTAGACAATGATTTCTTTCACATATTCTTTTGAAATGTCAAAAAAACTTCTCAATCATAAAATAGTGGGAGTTTAACTATAAAGTAAATTTATAAAAGTAACATATGGGTTAAAATTTTATAAATACATTCTCTGATATTATTAAAAATATTTTAAACATTTCTACAAAACATGTATATGGAACAAAAAGTATTTTTTACAGAAGTGATAAATGAAGTAAAAATTTGATAAAAAATACTAAATTTTTTATATAATTAAGAGAGAAAAATAGCATTATTCTACCAAAAATTCATGAATAAGTAGAATTTTATAAAAATAAATTTTTTTATTGTAAAATAATAAAATAATTTTCATCAATTGAAATTCATGAACAACCAATCCTCGTTAAAATGAGATTGAAGCATCAACCATTACTTCCATAGTAACAACTAAATCACAACCCCCATGAATAAATTAAATAAATTATATCATAAAATTTAATTTATTATGATGCATATATAATATAATATGTAATGTGGATGTATAAAAACCATATAATTGAAAATTATTTTCATAAAAGATCATGTTTCTCAATGAAGGATTTGTTGAGATGATCCACATACATAGAGTCCATACATTGTCTTGTATATGTTTTATCTAATTTAAATTAAATTTATACCTATTAATTTACTCCTTTATAACCTTTTATATATTTAATACGTTACTATAAACATTATTTACTTTATTTATTTATGTGAAATTCTTAATTAGATACTTAGTTATGTCTATGTTTGGTGTTATAAGGATGTATGATCCATAATTTCAGAATGTCATTAGTGTGTTGATTGTGATCAATGGGTACAATTATTCTTGTTATTAATAATAATTATCATGTAAAAATTAATTTTTTTATAAATAAATATTACTTTATAAAATATACAAGAATTATGGTTGTGAGTATTGAACTATATTAAAATCATGAAGATGGTAGGTCTTATGTGCATAAGACTAAAGATTCCTTTTTTCAACAAGAATGAATAAAAAATAGAAGTGCTATTTTATCCTAAAATATTATTAATTATACATTTAATGTTATATTATATCTTTCAATACACTTATATATACCTTACATGTGATGTGGTAATAAACAACAGTCACATCACTTTGTGAGGTGGTTGTATGTCATACTGACGATTGATGTTACGATTTTTATGTTGATGGTATGTTAATAAATTATATGTAATATTAATTTTAAAAAATGATAATTTTTTCATGTTTATCATATATAAATAATAAATTCATTATTTTGAACATCTATTAGAGCTGATTGGGGGAAATTAGTTACATCTTTTAACGAGGCGGTAGACTATCATGAACACGATCAATGGTTTTGTTTCCCATTTGATAGAATTAGATATGTATTAAGTTATACCTGAAAATAATAAAATAATAATATATGATATATACTTATTTAGTATTAAGGATATTATTTATTAAAACTTTAGGGATGTGGAAGAATAAATAAGAAAATGATTCTCAGTTAGAAATGTTTCCACTTATTTAGAAAACCACTTTCAGATTATAACTAAATTCTTCCTCGTTATAGTTTTTTATCATTCCAAGGATTATAAGATGAGTTAAGGGAGGTAAGGAAGTTATTTTATTCGGTATTTTCTTATCAAATTGGTTTTATTGTGGAATAGAGTGGATAAGTGGTTCCCTTTTATTTGTTAGGAGGAGTTGTATTCTTATAAATACACAAACAAATTATATAATGGGAAGTCACTATAAATAGATGCCCTCTATATTAAAGAAATAAAGGATTTGAGGAAATATATGGCTGATCAATTGATCTATTCATCAAACTAATCATGTTTAAAACATATTATCCTATATTAATATTATTACACTAACTTCTTCAATATAAAATATTTACAATGGTAACTATATTTTTACTATTTTATACTATTTATTAATAAAATATATGATAAATATACTATACGTTATGAATTATGTATATAAAAAATATTTAATTGATTATATCAAATTAAATTACAATAAGTGACAAAATTTAATTAAATATGATCATTTTAAGCAGGATGGAAAAAACGTTTTATGTAAAATATATTTTCTTGGGAAAGATGATTTCATATTAACAATTTGAATATATTAAATCATTATGTGATTTTTAATTAAAAAATATAGATTTATTATAAATTAATTAATTTTTATTAATTTTTCTATAAATGATATTTCAAATTATAATATTGGAAAATCAATATCTACATTATAACAGAATTACAATAAATATATTTTAAATCCTAAAAATAAACTTCTTCTGAAATAGAATATAAATATTATTAAAATTTAATTAATTTAATTTTAAATAATTAATGGATAACTATGTTACTATTAAATAATATAAAAATAAATATGGGACTTTTAAATTACATAATTAATCAAAAAATGTTGATTTTAGTAAAAATCAATTTTCCCATAATTCATAAAGTATAAATATATTCCAAAAAAATCCCAAAATTTTAGACTAATTTGTTATAAATATAATGATTTACAAAATTGATGGTAAAATTATAAAATAATATTTCACAATGTTACATACATAATAAAAATATTTTCACACAATATTAATTAAAATTCATTTTTGAATAAATTGTTTTTTAGAATAATATATATAAATTAAAATTAATTAATTAATTATTAATAATGTGTAAATAAATGTATTCTAATTTGAAAATTTATATTTTTTCATATTGTAACTAATACTATTCAAACACAATAATTATGTGACCATTTTGTAATAGAAATATTTATGTAATAATATTTTAATATTATATCATAGGTTATTTAAACTCAATATTGAATGTTGAATACTATATTAGACATGGTGTTATATAAAAATATCATGGGGTTAAAAGATCCGATAACCATATTCATTAAATATGATCCTATATTAAAGGGGATCAATTTATGAGATAAATATGTATGACAAATTAATGGCATACATCTATCCCAAAGTCTACACAACAACTCTAGAATCCTTCCACTAAAACTCCTCAACTACCCATTGTAGATCTGTTTCCCTTCACGAAATCCCTAGTCATGAAATCTATAAGAGAACCAGGATTTCTAATTTTAGTTTCATTATATGACCATGTATGATACTACCAAGGAACATTATTCTATACATATAATATATACAATTTATTTCCGATAAAGATAACATAATATAAAAATAAAAGAATAATATCATAAAATCATAACATATGTATTCTGTACCTATATAATGAATCCAAATACACCAACTCCATGATAAAATTAATATAATCAAATAGTGTTTGACACACACCCCCTTTATGTTATTGAAAACTATACTTTTTTGGAACAAATAACTGAAAGTGATATCTTGTGTACACGGAGATCGATGTTTAACACATTTCTCAACGAGAGATAGACTATATGCCTAAAAATAAGGATCATAAATCACAATTTACATATGAAAATTATAACATATCAATATGATGTCATATCTAGAAAGATTTATATCCATAAAAATTAATCAGGTTACAAAACTATAATCATGGGTCTCACAGGCTACACACACACCCCATACTATCAAACATGAACCATAGGTCCTATAGGGCTACACATTCAAACATATTATAATAACAATAACCCTTATATATATATATATATATATATTCACAAATGATAAATACCACATATGCTAGCAGAAATGTTGTTTTTATTGAATAAAATATTATTATATAACTTTTACAAACAAATACTAGAACCATTAACTATTTTCCCATTTATAATTCTAGGTTATGATTTAAGGGAGACCACTCCAAAAAGGTTGTTCATAATCACATAATCCTTATAATATCTTCTCTAAAAAATAGTGTAGCTCCAAATAACTTGTAGACGTCTATTACTAGAATATGTGTTCCAATTCTATCCAAAATAACAATAACCATGCTGTAAAATGAAAAACTCCATAGATAAAATTAGAAAATGTTATTCTTGGTAGATTTTACTTTGTAGATGATGAAATAATTTATATTGATATGTTAGTATTCCATGGATTGGAAAAATTGGATCCAACAGTTTTTTGGGCATCAAAGGGAGGGGTTCAAAGGAGTCTAGAGAGCATAAAATATGTTGTATAGAGTATAGGGATTAGAGAATAAGGAATGAGATGATTGGGAAAATCAAAGGGTTCTCAAATTATCTAATCTATTAGAATAAACATTTATTGGTGTGTAAATTATGCATTCATATATATAAATATATGGATATATGATTCAATAAAAAACTATATACCATTATTTGAAATAAGAAAAAAAAATTTAACATCATGAATAAAATCTTATGTTAATAAAATTCATTCATTTTCAACATAAAATATCATGGATACCACCTAGAAGCAATTCATATATTGAATACTAATTAACACCATACATTTAATTATGTACCTAGATTCTAGATATTAATTATTATAATATTTTTAACATATTAATCAATATTCAAAAAACATAATTAAAACTTTTAAGATGAAACAGAAGATAAAATGAGTCATAAATTATAATTATGGACGTTACAAATTAGCTATAATAGGTTTTTAAATAATTATTGCTCCAGGATTTTAATTTTAAAGGTTACTTATATAAATTCACAAAATATATAATATCTTTATAATAATAATCCATTTAATCCATCTATAAAAATTTCCTTAATATTATTAAAATAGAACACCATTACCATAAATATCTTTCAGCACTACATAAATTAATGTAATGTCTTATGTATCAAAATTAAAATAATGAACATACAACATAATTTATATTATGGTTCGGAAATCCACTGCCAAATTACTCTAAAAACAATGGAAATAATCTCCAAAGTGTCATCATAAAAAAACACCAAGGGATATATGATTCACTCTATTACTAACTACATCACACATAAAATATTAATTCATTGGAGTTGAATGTATATATAGAGTAAGAATATTATTATCAAAAGAAACCATAACAATCGCTAAGGTATAATATTTTATAAATGATGATATAAAAAATTTATTGTAGATTAAATTATTTTTTTAATGCCTCTTTCCATGTTATCATGAACTATCTATGTATTGAAGAACTATTCACTTCTTTAATGCCTCTTTGTACACTATTGAATTATAAACAACAATGACAGTCTATAAGAAATAATCATAATAGTATATAATCTATTTAAAATAACCACAGATCATTGAGAAAAAAAATAATTCTCATACCATGATATCTCTCATGGGAATTTTTAATCATGGTTTTTGGGTTGTTGGTAATTTTTTAGTGTTTATGATGTTTTTATATGTTTTTAAGTCTTTTAGTAGCCACATTACTGGTTCATGGTATGGTAAACATCATGGATTATTTTTTGAATCACCCTAGATAAAACACTTCCACCAACACATGTTTATAATTGTTAAATAAAACATGTATATTTCAATAGAATGTGTGTGAGGTACCATGGTGTGTGGGTATACTAGAATGCTTGGTGTACTATTAGGATAAACCATTTAGAAAAACCATGATCTGTCTCCTAGGTTTATTCAAAACTGGAAGAATGGTTCAAGAAGATTTCAGTAAACTATGATTCCTAACAATTTAACCAATATGGAATCTTATAAAAAATAAAATCCATATACTTGAAACCTCAAATTTTAAACACTTTTTATTTCCACAATTCCACAAATCAATACAAAAAAAATTGGCTCAACTCTTTGTAAATCCTCTCCTCTCCTCTTTTTATTATTATATTGATTTTTCATTAGTTCTAAAGGGATTATTGATGTTTAGGTATCATTTTCATAACACCACATCCTCTCCTTTTTCATGTTATTATTTATCTTATATAATTATCTAATTTTAAGGATACCTTGATCAGGGTTCCTATAAAATATGTTCATTTTTTAGGGGATAAAAAGAAACTCTTGAGAGATATTCTTGCTTTTTTCTTCAGTGGTGATGTATTTCCATTTTTGATGTTCATTTCATTATTTTATTGTATTTCCATCTTATCCCTATAATTCGAGACTTTATAAAAATATTTATCAGCATATTTTTTGTTATATAATATAAATTTCAATATTGAAACTTTAGATTTATTTTGATAAAGACATTCACATCTAGAATGATTGGTATTTTCAACTGCACTTTGGGAATGTTTTTTTAATCCTGCATTCTAAAGAAATAATAGTTTCTCATAAAATGAATCGATAAAATCATGGATAAAATTAATATTTTAAATAAACTTTGTAATAAACATAACGAAATCATGATTTCATTAAAAAGTTATAACAAATTAATTCTGCATAGTTTTTAAATTAAATTTACTTTTTATTGGGCCACGCTAATAATTGTTATCATTTATGAATTTAGAAATTATTCATTCATTCATTTAATGTTTGAATATTATTATGAATCATTTGGTTTGAATAAATTTTTCCAAATTAATGATCATTTTTTAATGTTGAACATGGATTTCAATAATGTTAACAATGGTTAAAAACATCAAATCCTTTATATTATAATATTAAAGTAAATTCATGATTTTTTAATTGATGTGGCATCAGAATAAATATTGGAACATTGTTAATGATCATGAAATTAATTCCCTATAAATATATTATTCTTTGAAAATGTATCCTTTGTAGTATTATTTTTCATTTAACTAGAATGGTATTTGCATATAAGGGGATTAGAGGGGAGATTAATGGTGTTTCTTATATTTACTTTATTTTGTATTTTCATCCTTAGAGGGAAGTAATTTCTTGTGGTAGAGGTGATCAATGGTCCGTGATGATAAATGTTTCTATTGAAAAAAATCGTTGAGAAATTTGAGGCAATAGAATAATTTCTTCTATATTATTTTCATGAGTTTATAAATTGATCATTTTTTTCCTTTGAAGGATACAAAGATTGTCCTAATTAATATTTAATATGATTATAAATTAAATTGGTTAGTGGAAACATTTTTATGTTTTATACCAGGATGATGGTTTGCCTCTTGATTATCTTGATGGTGTTAGATATATTATATATATGTATAGAATGTTTTTAATATTGTTTTGGCCTTATTTATTTCATTCAAAAATTGTAAGGAATATTTTGTAGATATTAATTGTCTAATTGTATTATTAATTTTGAGAAACATAATTCTTAAATGAATAATGTGTTTTTTATAATTTTATGGTTATTAAAATTCTATAAATGAACATGTTTAACTTGATATGAACATTCAAAAATTAATGTTATTTATAACTATTGTGGAGCATCTTAATTCTAGTTGACTTAAAGAATTATAAGGCCTGTAAGATGATATTTTTTCATCTCATTGTTGATAAAATGGGGATTGATTATTGAGATCATTTTTTATAGATTTATATCTTTTTATATCTAATGAAATAGGTTCCACATGATTGGGAAATATGAATAAAGTATGAATAAATTAAATATTGAATAATTATTGTTCACATATTAGGGATAAATATTTGGTTCCAAGAGTTCCATTTTTCATATAAAGGCTGAATCCACTATGCAGGGAGTTCTGAGATCTCTCTTTCTTGAAATGGTTAAATGACTTATTTTAAATTAAATATTCCCATTTGATTGTAAATGATATATTTTTTTTTATTTAAAAATTATATGATATTTTCCATGTGATTTGTTATGATCCTAGGATTTCTGATGTGATATGTAGAGAGGATTCCCCAGATGATGTGGTATTAGTTCATTCCAATGACGGGAGGATGCATTAAAATATGAAAGATGATGTGGGGGATATAAATAGATATAGTTAAATGTATTATATCTTGTAATACCTATTGAGTTTATTTATGTAACATTCTTTCTTGATATTATTCTTTTTATGTGATGAAAATTATGTTAAATGTTTCATCTACATTTTTACCCACTACATAATGAATCTAGTTGTTCTTGGTTTCATGCTTCCACTTGGTGGATTATTAGTGTTATTTTCCTAGAGTACCTAGACTAGAAATTTTTAAAAATGATTTAACACATGGGTTTGGTTATTCCTAGAATGTGAAAGATATGATCTTGAGAAACTATATAATCCCTTCGCATTATTTCTAGATGGAATAGAATTCTCTCCAATGATTAATGTTTTTAAATTTAAAATTTATTTAACATTATTCAAAGGTTAATTATGTAATTTAAAATTTAAATGAAAAAAAAGGAATGAATCAATTTAGTCTAGCATTTAAAAATTATTTTTTACTTATTGGATATTTTATCTTAGTAGTGGAAGTTGAGAGACTAAGTGATGTTACCTATAGTTGAGTATAATAATAGGATATTCCTATAGTTTGTCTGTGAGATATATTATATTATATATATTGTTATGAAAACATATCTTACCACCCCCATTTTATCTTTGTATACTAAAACCTAGTGGTCTCTATGAGGTATTTTCCACAACAACTAGGTGGAGGATAGATTGATGAATTCCCCCTCTAGACCAAATCTCATATATTGGTAGTTATATGTGTTGCTATGCATGGAGCTTAATATACACATATATTTGTTTTTTTGAATGTAATGGGGTGTGATTATTTCACACAAAGATATCTAAGGAAATATTATTTCAAGGAATATTTTATTTATGATGTTTATAGGGTGTGATGGATTGGGTTACAATACTCAGCGTATGGGATGTGACGTCTTGATATATAATACCTGATGTATGATAAATGTAATATATGATGTGGTGGATCCATGAAACAAAAAAGATACTATATATCGATATGTTTATTGGTTTTTGTAGTTAGGTGATGAATGTGGTGAATGTAGTGATACTTAAATCAGGTGTCTTCAACCTGGCTTTTTTTGAGAGAGATGTCTCAGGACGTGCAATGTGGGGGAAGAGTGAAAAACCATTGGTGAAGAATTAACAATGTAAACTCAATGTTTTATTCCTATAATATATTATCAATTCTATGTTGTACACAGTGGTTGATATACACAGTGTGGATTGGAACATAATATAAATTTTTGGAGACATTTGAAATTCACTATTGTTTACTGTTCATTAGTATTATTTTTTTATAATTGTAATCAGAGGTTTTGGGGAGGATCTTACAATGAATATTTTTTTATGGACTCATATATTTATAAAAAAAAGGTAGGTCAACAAGATTATTTTGTATATTTTGAAATAGATTACACTATTTTCTTTACAAGATCTATTTTTGAGTCATGTTTTCTGCCCATTTTACCATATAGGTATTTATAGTTTTCCTATCATTTGTTTTAGTACTAAATGAAATTTAATATAAACTCATGGGATTTATTTAATCATTAAGAGTAGGTTTTTATTTTTCTATCTTTATTATCTCAATATTATGCATGTTCTATTAGGGGGTAATCACTCCCACATGCCTTTTTATTATACCCTTGTTGCGAGATGACAACCCATGTTCTAGTGGAGGTGCGACACCGGGGATCATCATGTCACTTATCTCATTGAAATAAAATGTGGAGATGTCTCTAGGTGGAGGGGGTCAGGAAAATGGGAGATTATAAATGGTTGGTAATAAGCTAAATCTTGCACTCTATTGAGATTATAGTCATGGACAAATAAATATACTTCTTAAAAAAAATTTGAGACCTTTTACTTGAAATTCTCTAAAATACATCAAAATAGAAAACAATATCAAGAATGAATCAAATATCTTTCATTACAGGATATCATCATACAACATCAGTCCCATAACCATGGAATAACATGAAATAGAAATCCAAATAACACAATTAAAAGAAATAATTTTCCATCTAAAATAAAAAACCATTTTCCACTTCCAATCAAATAAATATTGAAAACCCATTTTTCAAATAAATTTGACATGCCACGAATAGTACAGGTCGGCATGACCTTCTCTCAGACATGCCGTGTTTCTCTAGGAACACGCCGGGTAGTCTTTCCAGGAACACGGCCGTGTCACAAACAACCTGGGATGGTGTCACCTAGCCAATACACGCCATGTTTGTTTAGAGCACGCTGTGTAAGGTTCATCCATGTAGAAGACCCTGTATTTCACAACACGTGCCACCAAAGCCTTGTTCACTACACGATGTGTCCGTAAGGAACACTCTGTGTAGTCTCTGTTTAAGAAAAACTATGTGGGTTAACTATGTAAAGGACTCGGGAAGAGGAACAGTTTTCATGCACGCACCGTGTGTGGGGTCAACAGGCCATGTAGTTTGAGGTGTACAAGACTTGTAGGGAAAGAGTACACGCCCTTGTCAGTGGCATGAGAAGACATGCTGTGTAGTTTTTATACACATCGTGTAGTCGAGTTTTTTAAACTTGTGTGTTTTATTCCTCGTTCCCATTTTGAACTATTGTGATCTCTGCCTTTGTTAATTCTGATCTAAGGTGTGCTTCTAATCTTTTAGAGAGATTCCTCCTAGACTTCCTCCGGTCGTATGTCGGTTGTCTGGCAGTGATCAGACGCCAGACATGGCTGATCATAGACTACCTGTCGATCCTTCAGTTGGGCTAGCCCTGGCACCAGTTGTTATACCAGTTGCAGGCACTGATGCGCAGTTCAAGGAAGGATTCATGAGGATGATGAAGGCCTTACAAAGTGCACTGCCTCCTGCCACAACTATGGCAGACCGGAAGCAGGTTTTTCCATAGCAGCATCCTCCCACGTTCTCGGGGGAAGGAGGACCTTAGGCTGCAGAGTCATCTCTGGAAGATATACTGACTATCTTTGAGAATCTGGAGACGCCTCCAGAGAGGTGGGTCAAGATATCCACTTATATGCTCCGAGACTCCGCCAAGAGGTGGTGGGACGTGATATCACAGGCTGGTCAACAGCAGGCTTTGGATTGGGAGGACTTCCAGCACATGTTCTATGACTACTTCTACCCAGATACCCTGAGGTCCAACTGATCTCGGAGGTTCTTGAGCTTAGAGCAGGGTAATCTTTCTGTCATAGAGTATTCCTCTCATTTCACTGCTCTACAGCATTTCAAACCCCTCCGGGATGGGAGTGGGGTGTTCTTGGCAAGGAAGTTTGAGGATGGTCTCAGGCGGGTGATCCTCTCACAGGTGAATATCTTCCAGTTGAATTCCATCACATCTATTATCAACCAGGCACTGATTGCGGAGCGCAATCTAAGAGACTCTGGAGCTGCGATCCAGGGCAGTTCTGCTTCCAGAGCAATTTTTCCTCCAAATGATAGTAATAAGCGCCGTAGGGAGTCTACGCGAGGTGATCCGAGGAAGCGAGATGCATCGTCAGGTAGCCAGGTGGTATGCTACCAGTGAGGCCGGTCAGGGCACACGAGGCCGCAGTTCCTGAGGGACCCCATGGAGTGCCGATCTTGTGGAAAGATGGGTCACCTTTAGCATTTCTTCTAGGTTTCCTCACCAGTAGCTAGTGATCGGGGTTCTTCCATGACTCCTCATTTAGGAACAACACCACCAGTTTCTCTCCAGTCAAGGAACTGGAGTTCTTCCGGCCATTTGGGCTGAGGTGGAGGTCCATCCCATGGCGGTCAGCCACCAGTACCTCAGCACCTGCAGGGTGGATTAGCTCAGAGTGGTCAGCCAGGGGCGCAGGGCCGCGGTGCAGTCCAGTATTTTGCCTTGGAGCAGACCTATCAGGAGCAGGATCCCGGACCTTCTACAGATCAAGGTACAGTTTTAGTTGCCTTAATTTTATCTCCAACTCTTTTTTATAGTGGTGCTATGCATTGTTTTATCTATGTTTCTGCTGTGGAGAGCGTTGTGATCAGTGTCTTTTCTTCTGCCGACTTGTTTACAATAGACACACCTTTGGGGATGAGGACATCTAGTGTACGCCAGTGTAGAGAGTTCCCTCTCAATGTGGTAGGGAATCATTTCTTATGGGATATCTATGTCCTAGAGATGACAGGCTATGCTGTCATTCTCAGAATGGAATAGTTGGTTCCCCTATAGACAGTCGTCGACTGTTATCACTACAGGGTGAGTTTCATTTCACCAGAGGGTGAATATTTTCTTCATCGAGGTTAATTGGATGTTCAGGCGAGCCGAGAAGGACTCGAGCATCATGGGCTAGGAAGGGTGACAACCCAGATTCCTAGTCTTTATCTGGATGATCAGGGGACTTCGCAGCTAGAAAATCTTCCAGTGGAGGAACGTTTCAGGGACATATTTCCAGAGGACGTTTCGGGTTTGCCTTCGGTGCATGAGGAAGACTTCTCTACTGATCTCATTCCAAGAGCAGCACCGGTGTCTATTCCTCCTTATCGAATGGCTACACTTTAATTTCAGGAGCTCAAGAAGTAGTTGGAGGAGTTGCATGCAAAGGGTTTCATCCAACCCAACACTTCTCCTTGGGGTTTGCCAGTCCTATTTGCGAAGAAGGCAGATGGTACCCTTTGGCTTTGTGTGGATTATCGGAAGCTGAACCAGTTGACGGTTAAGAACCGATATCCCTTACCGAGGATGAATGGCCTCTTTGATCAACTTCGAGGAGACCGGGTGTTCTTGAAGATCGACTTAAGGTCCGGTTATCATCAGTTGCACGTTAGACCATCAAATATACCTCTGACAGACATTAGGAGTAGGTATGGTCTATCCGAGTATACAGTCATGTCATTCGGTCTCACGAATGCGCCTGCAGTTTTCATGGCACTGATGAACCGAGTGTTCCATCCTTACTTGGACTTTTTTTCCGTGGTCTTCATGGACGATATCTTGGTGTACTCTCACACTCGAAACGACCATGCCACACATCTTGATATCATTCTGTGTAAAATGAGAGAGCATTAGATTTATGCTAAACTCTTGAAGTTCCACTTTTGGATAGATCAGATTCACTTATTGGGTCACGTCATCTTAGAGGAAATAGTATCTGTGGACCCATAGAAAGTGAGAGGTGTAGTCTCCTAGGAGCAGCCGAAGAATGTTATTGAGTAACATAGTTTCCTAGGGCTGCTTTATACTATAGATTCTTCATTCAGGACTTCTCACACCTAGCAGCACCATTGACAGGTCTGACTAAGAAGGGTGTGAAGTTCTTATAGTCAGATTTTTGTGAGTCAGCCTTTCAGGAGCTGAAGGGAAGATTGATGTCAGCACCAATACTAGTCTTTCTAGAGCCAGGAAAGAGCTACTGTAAGGACCCGTAAATTTCAAGGGAATTTTTTTCTTAATTATCTTGAAGATTTTTACGAGTATGCAGTTACTGACGGCACCAGATTACGAGGCCCGTTGTGCCCGGAATCATGTTCCAAAGTTTAGCTCGGGTACGTTCAGTGAACGAACGAGCGGGTTTTCCTAACTTTTGAACTGGTGCTTGGAATAGAAATCTGAGGGCACTGATGGAATTGTAGCGCCAGTAATTGCTTAGGAACACATTTTCCGGAGTTTCATTGCTCAGATGAGGTTATTAAAAATGGGTTAACTAATGAATGAAATAATATATTGTGCTACAAATTTATTAATATTCTAGGTAGTTTAAACCTATTCTTGGTGGCTGGAGTGGGACCCATTAACATGCTAACTCCACTAGGTAGGATATTAGTGAAGTGGGGCCCACACGAGCCCCACCCCTTCAAATCCCTTTTAACCTCCCTCTCGTGCATTTAATATGTAACTCACCCGAACCCATTTTCAATACCAAGTCAACTCTATTAATTAATGAATTGAATTAAGTTATTCAATGTAATCAATTCCTGAAATCATTTTGAATTTCGAATTGAATGTTGTTTTGTCTGTGTTAATTAAATATGACATTTTCTTATTTATTTAAGGGTTATTTTGTTGTGTGAGAAGGTTGGAGAGGAATTGCTCAAGCCTGGGAATCTTCATCTTCCTCCTTGAAGAATGCGAATAACACACTGTCACTGACGAAGAATGCCGACCTCCGAGGAAGGATGACGAATAACGCTGATTCCTCGGAGATCGAAGACGTGACGCCGTGTACTGCGACGCCGACAGTCCTCTTTTCCGCGACGCCGACAGTCCTCTTTTCCGCGACGCCGTGTACCGCGACACTGTGAACCGCAACGCCGACAAACCTCTTTCCGCGACACTGTCTTCCACGATGTCACTTTCCCATGACAAACCTCATTCGACGACTTCATCGAGGTAGGGTTTAACTTGATGTTCGTGGTTTTTTCTTTTCCATTATTCATCTTTATTTTATGGCCACCTGTTATCTTCATAACAAGAGGAGGTCGGACCTCAAGAACACGGCCGACCCTCCTCCCCCTTTTTGATGTTGTACTCTTGCGACACGAGCAAAGGCAGTACGGTGCAACGACACTGCGCAGAATCAAGAGTAATGGGAGAAGAAGTGCGGCACCGTCGCGCCGCGCCGGAAAACCACGAAGGGCCGCGGCCGGGGCGGGACGCGATGGAGGGGCGTGGCGCCGTCGCGCCGTTCCGGTCGGACCAAGGTAGCATCCTTTGGCCACGGCGGAGCAGGAGAGGCCGGCCAGAGCCACCGGTCACCGGTGCACAGGGGGCGGGACTAGCTAGTCCCGCGGTGACTCACCGGCCGGTCAAACTGGACGGTTTCCGAAAATCCCGGGGGTCGTAACCCTCGGATGGAAAAAGGGAGAGGCCCCATGTGGGGGTCGTGATTTCAATCAGGGGGCATCCCCCCCCCCCCTTTCGGCTCGGCTCGGCCAGCGCCGAGCTGGCCACACCGGGCCGGACCCGCGCCAGGCCAACCGGCCGCCCAGGACGGAACAGCCGCACCGGGCCGGGCTGCCCGGGCCGCACCACGCCACGCCGGTGGGGCCGGGCCGTGCCCTAATGGGCCGGACATAGACTTGGATCGGGTCGAACCGGTACGTGCCGACTCAGGGGGTCTTGGTCTTGGTCGGTCCGGGCCCAAAACCCCCTATTTTTCGGAAAATTCTGTTCAAACACCCGTATCTTTGGCTACAGACCTCCAATCGATGCACCATCAGTTGTGATTCGATCCTTGGATCGAGGTGGTCGTTTTGGTATATCACAGTCATGGTTTTGGTGAACTTGTGTACGATCGGGTTGGTTCGAGCACGAAACCAACTGGTCCCTCGGAGCGGAAACACTTATAACTTGTGCTCCAGACGTCCGATTGATGTGTCGTCGAATTTGTTGGATTCCTATTAGTGAGATAGGCCTTTTGTCTTACTCCGCTCGAGGTTTGGAAATAGTTTGTGTGCGGTCGGGTTGGATTTCACTTAAAACCCAACCGGGCCCCTAGAACGAAAAGGCCAATAACTCTCAGACTGGGCGTCCAATTGACGCGCCATTTGTCACGTTGATTTCCTATTGTCGAGACAGAACTTTGGGATACATCAACTTTTGACTAGGTGTCAGTTGATGTATCGACCCCCTTGGCTCATGGAGAGGACGCTCCCGGAATCGAGCATGCTGTGTGCGGGAACCCTAGAGCTGGTTGCGACTGCGACGACGATGATGACTGCACTGAAATCCTCTATGGGATCGGAAGCGACAACGACTGCACTGAAATCCTCTGTGGGTTCGGCAGTGATGGATACTGCACTGAAATCCTCCGTGGGTTCAGCAGCGATGAAGACCGTACTGAAATCCTCTGTGGGTTCGACGACGATGAACACTGGACTGAAATCCTCCATGGGTTTGACAGTGATGAAAACCGTACTAAAATCCTCTGTGGGTTCGATGGCGATGAAGACCGCACTGAAATCCTCCGTGTGTTCGGAAGTGATGAAGATCATACTAAAATCCTCCGTGGGTTCGACGGCAATGACTACTGTTCTTGTAACCTACGTGGGTCTGGCAGTGATTGACTCTGTTCTTGCTATAATACGTGGGTCTGGCAGAGTAGCTGGTCTGTATCCTATGTGGGTCCGACAACTTAGCTGGTATAGTATCCTACATGGGTCCCAGCTTAGATGAATCAGTGGCTATATCTGATCATCTCTATCACCTTATGACGAAGTATACCTGTGTGAGCTGAGTCTTGAATTTCAATCATTATATTCGATATGATTGACTTTCTTTCCTATGTAGATTCGGTTGTGCTTTCCTATGTGGATTGGTTTGTGTTTTCCTGTGTGGACGTGATCGAACATGAGCTCGGATGTTGGAGCCTAACTGCAATTGATGACTTAGGTATATGTATGGGCATATACCTAAGTAGTGTTAGATGTTACTTCGTGATTGTATCTTTACTTTTTGGATTATCCATTGTGTATTCTGGGAGTCCTTCAGGGGTCTCGGGGTCCCTACTGAGTAGCGTATACTCACACATGCATAGGCTATACCCGCACTACGTTGTATTGGATGCAGACGACGGACAACGCTGATCATGGTTGAGGCTCGTGGAGCAAGTCGGTACCTGGAGGTGGACCACTGGGCGGGACGTACATGGAGCGGACGGCTGGACCCGAGGAGCTGAGGAGGTTATCTGTACCCACCATTCAGGTGGGACTTCCAGTGGACAGCTCGACGTTGCTGCTTTACATTCAGTTTATGTACTTTCTTTCCAATCGTACATTACGTTCAGTTTGAGTTTGTATTCTGTCCCATTTACTTTCCGCACTTAATTTTGTACCCATTTTTAAATAGTGTATACTTTTTCTTCCTTACTCTATGGTGTTTGTTTACATTATAAAGGTAATTCCTTCCCCTTTTTGTTGGAATTTACTTCTTGGTGCTAGTCGTATGCCCCTGGCCTATGGGAGGCGGTCTTGGGGTAGTCATGGCACAGGTCCCGAGGACGGGTCATGAAAAATTGGTATCAGAGAAGTTCGGTTCTACCGTAGAACTCAGGACTCCGACCTTTTTACTATGTGATGCAATAATGTTAAGTGTATTGAGCGTGGTTATCAGTCCAGGGAGTCCAATGTTAGTGCGGCGGCCGATGTATCCGTACACCAGGACCCTGAATTCTGATTTCCGACTCAATACATGAAAACATTGATTGCATGTGTGTTTCAAATTTTTTTTTGTGATTACTTTGTTTCAGTTCACCAGGAATACTGTTTGACCGGGGCACACCCGTTTCTTTTCAGGATGGCCCCATGATGGTAGCCAGCTAGGGTTCTGAGTTTGGTGCGAGCCAACAGCCCACTGAGCGATAAGGCCTTGGTGGATGACCCTTTTTTTGCAGAGGCACCGACATTACATCTACCCGTCGAGCCACCGATGCTACCAACCACAGCTACTGATAGTGAATGTCGCCTTAGTTCACTACATGACTTTCAACGTCAGAGACTACCCAGGTTCCATGGGGAGACGGACCCTCAGGCAACCGAGGATTAGCTGGAGGCGGTTGTGAGAGTTTTCGGGTTAGTGGGGACACCAGATGACTTCATGGTGATCCTCGCAGCGAGCCTCCTTCATGCGGCAGCAGGCCGATGGTGGATCTTGATGCTCCAGGTGCACGACGAGGCATCTCTCCTCTAGACGGAATTTTAGAGCCTCTTCCACTCGGAGTTCGTCCCAGCCACCCTCCATACGGTGCACATCGAGGAGCTTCTATAGCTGCGGCAGGGCAGCATGATGGTCGCCCAGTACTCGGTGAGATTTACCGATCTCTCGTGCTATTCGACAGACATGGTAAGAGCCCATTCTTCCAGTCATGGACCTTCGAGTAGGGACTGAGGCATTAGATCATGGCATCGATGATATCCCTCAGCATTCCAACACAGGAAGGAGTCCTGGAGAGAGCTCTTCTCATAGAGAGCTTTCTTGGTGAGCCTACGCCAGCAGTGAGACCTACCACATGCCGGCACGTAGCAGAGTCGTCTACAGCTGGCAGTCGACAGATGTCACAGTGGTCCAGGTGGACTGGACCATCAGGTAGACGACCTTAGGACACAAGCTCAGAGGTGCGGGGCACAAAGCGCAGAGCCAGCCTTCCGAGGAGCAGGCAGTGATACAGATGCTGCAGGCAGGGCCACGTGGCTCGTGACTGCCCAACCCGCTATGCAGAGGAGCAGCGTATGGTTGAGGGTCCACCCAGGCAGAGGCAGAGGCTCGACCATGGCGGTCCGCCGAGAGTAGTCGGACAAGGCAGGGGAGCTGGCTGAGCAGTAGGTGGTCGGGGATGGTTTGAGGCTTTACCACCACCACCACCAGGGGGTCCACCCCGACCATAGAAAGATGGTGGGTAGAGACAGGTTCAGCTTCAGGCAGCGGAGTCCTATGACCATGGCACACAAGAGATGATTCGAGGAACTATCTGTGTCTACTCCACCCTTTCTTCAGTTCCTATAGACACATGAGTGAGTCGTTCTTTTATTGCTGCTGCCCTCATTCGGAGCTTGGAGATTCCGACAGAGCCGTTGGCTCGATCCTTACGGATAGAGACTTCTAAGGGAGTAGACTCGACGATTATTCACTGGTGCCGGTAGTGTGATCTTACTCTAGGAGGCGAGAGCTTCGGCTGGGATCTTCTTGTAGCGGCGTCGAGGCCTTACGACGTCATCTTTGGCATGTATTGGTTATATACAGTCCATTCTCAGATCGACTGTATTAGGCGCAAGGTGCGGTGTGTACGCACCGACGGGAGGAGGTTCACCTTCACCGGTGAGAAGGGAGCCTTTGAAATGCAGGATGGACTAACGCAGAGGAGAGGACATCCCATCACTAATCAGTTGGATAGCCTCATCCTATGATAGGTTAACGTGCGAAGTCCAAGTTTTCCTGTAGTGGTGGATCAGTATGCGGACGTTTTTCATGACAATGTTCCAGGACTACCTTCTTATAGAGAGGTAGGCTTTTATATTGACCTGTACCCCAGGACAACTCCGATATCCACTCCAGCATATCGAATGTCTCTCGCTGTGCATCGAGAGCTACGGGTACAGCTGGAGGACATGCAGGGAAAGGGATTCATCTGACCTAGTGTTTTACCCTGGGCTTCCCCGATATTATTTGCCAAGAAGGTGGATGGGACCTTGCGACTATGTGTCGACTATCGTAGCCTGAACCAGGTGACCGTGAGGAACAAGTATCCGCTAACGAGGATTGAATACCTATTCGATCAGCTCAACGGAGCATGGTGGTTCTCAAAGATAGACCTTAGATCATGCTATCATCAGCTCAGAGTTCGAGATGAAGACGTGCAGAAGACAACCATCAGATGTTGGTATTCCCAGTATGAGTTCTTGGTTATTCCATTCGGCATAACCAATGCTCCAGCGGTGTTCATGAGTCTCATGAACAGGATATTTCATCCATACCTAGATCAATTTGTCATGGTCTTCATCGATGACATATTGATATAATCGACCACTGAGGAGGAGCACAACTACCACTTGCGGGTTCTACTGGAAACACACCGAGAGCACCAGCATTATGGCACGATCTCGAAGTATCAGTTCTGGTTACGTGAGGTCCACTTCTTAGGACACATCAACTCTAAGGTGGGAGTTGCGGTAGATCCTGCGAAGATCGAGGCAGTGCTAGCTTGGGAGCCACCCAGGAGCTTGACGGAGGTGCGGAGTTTCTTGGGTCTACCAGGGTACCACCGGAGATTTGTGCCAGACATTTCCAGAGTTGTGGAACCACTCTAAGCTTTGACGAAGAAGGGGAAACCCTTCGTGTGGTCAGACAGATGTCAGTAGAGCTTCCAGGAGCTGAGACAGAGATTGACCAGGGCAACTATCATGAGGCTACCAGAGGAGGGAGTGGGGTACGCAGTCTACTAAGATGCATCAGGGACGGGACATGGATGTGTCCTGATGCAGGAGCAGGTAGTGATCACCTATGGATCATGTCAGTTGTGGCAGCATGAGCAGAACTACGCTACCCATGACATGGAGTTAGTAGCAGTGGTCTTCAATCTGAATATGTGGTGACATTACCTGATGGGAGAGCACTTTACCATCTACTCTGACCACCAGAGTCTCAGGTACATCTTCTCGCAGAAGGACCTGAATATGAGACAGCGGCGATGGCTTGAGTTCTTCCAGGACTATGACTTTGAGATAGGATATACTCCTAGAAAGGGGAACGTAGTAGCTGATGCCCTCATTAAGAGGAAGGGCATTCAACTACTCGTGGATGCGACAGAGCAGCTAGCCGGTTTGTAGATATCCTTCGTGGATAGAGATGGAGCAGCCTTTCTTCAGTCACTCACAGTCACTCCTCCACTTCTTCAGTGGTTTAGAGACGCCCAGCATGGGGACATTGACTGTGAGACGCGGCATGCACAGATATCCTCAAGAAATGTGCCGGATGGATTTTCTGTGGGGGGAGAGCATGTAGTCCTTTTCAGAGGATGTACCACGGTACTGCCTGCTTTAAAGGAGGAGGTTCTGAGGGAGTTTCACACTTCCCCTTTAGCGGTATATCCAGTAGTGGAGAAGATGTACCAGGATCTTAGACGTCAACACTGGTGACAGGGTATGAAGAAGGTTGTAGCTGAGTTCGTTTCTCAATGCCTCACCTGTCAGTAGGTGAAGGCCGAGCACCAGGTACTAGTAGGCTTGGTGCAGCCTTTGGAGTTCCCAGAGTGGAAGTGGGATGAGATATCTATGGATTTTGTGATTGGACTTCCACGTACTTCCAGAGGTCACGACTACATTTGGGTGATTGTCGACCGACTCACCAAGTCGACTCACTTCTTACCCATCAGAGAGAAGAGCTCAGTAGAGAGCTTGGGACACCTCTACGTTCTAGAGATCATACAGAATCATGGTGTGCCATCATCTATCATCTCCGATCGAGATGCTCGCTTTACTTCCCAACTTTGTAAGGGGTTGCAGGAGGCATTTAGGACGCATCTACGTTTGAGCACCGCCTTTCACCCTTAGACGGATGGTTAGACAGAGAGGACCATTCATACTCTCGAAGACATGATCCGTGCATGGGTCCTCGACTTTGGCCGCAGATGGGAGGTCCACCTTCCCTTGGTGGAGTTCGCGTACAACAATACCTACCACTCCACCATCGGGATGGCACCATACGAGACATTGTATGACCAACCTTGCAGATCACCTCTGTGCTGGACAGTCCCTGGGGAGTCAGCACTTGTGGGACTGGAGATGGTCCAGGCCACGACAGAGAAGGTTCAGGTCATCCAGGAGCGGATGCGGAAAGCTCAGAGCTGGCAGAAGTCTTATACTGACAGGAGGCGGAGGCCACTAGAGTTCGAGGATGGCGACCAAGTCTTCTTGCGGGTCTCACCTCGATGTGGATTACGGAGATTTGGCCGGGGTGACAAGATATCTCCACGCTTCATCGGACCATTCCAGGTCCTCAGTAGGATAGGCGAGGTGTCTTATCACATGGTCCTACCACCTCAGTTGCACCTGGTGCGCGATGTCTTCCACGTATCTCAGCAGAGGAGATACTTGCATGACCAGATGCATATCATCGACCATGGGGAGTTGGAAATTGATGATTGGGAGACTTTTTCGGAGGTCGCGGTGGAGATCAAGGATCGATAGGCACGGGTTCTACGTGGATGGTCGATACATCTAGTGCGCATCAGATGGAAGCATGGGAACCTCCAGGAGAGCGCGTGGTAACGGGAGGCTCAGATGCGTGCTCAGTACCCTCATTTGTTCCCCTAGTTTGTTATTTATCTTTACGAGGATGTAAAGCCCTATGTTGGGAGTAATGTAAAGACCTATAAATTTCAAGGGAATTTTTTTCTTAATTTTTTTTGGGATTTTTATGAGTACGTAATTTATGATGGCACCTGATTTCGAGGCCGGTGTGCACGGAATCATGTTCTGAAGTTTAGCTCGGGTACGTTCATTGAACGAACGAGTGGGTTTTCATAACTTTGGAACCGGTGCTCGGAATCGAAATCCGAGGGCACCGATGGAATCACAACACTAGTAATTGATTAGGAACACCTTTTCTGAAGTTGCGTTGCTCAGGTGAGGTTATTAAATAGTGGGTTAACTAAATAATGGAATAAAATATTATGCAACAATTTTATTTATATTTGTTGGCGCCAAAAAATATGGCCCGAAAGAAAGGAAGGAAAAAGACAGCTGGCGCGCTGCCCCGCGAAGCACAGCCGCGAAGCCCCGCCGCGAAGCACCCATGCGAAGCGCCCCGACCCTCGCGGCCACGCGAAGCTCCGAAGGCGGAAATTCTCCGCAAACCCATTTAACGTTCGTGAGCCGCCACGAAGCACCAGAGGCGGTAATCCTCCGCGAACCCATTTGACGTTCGCGAGCCGTCGCGAAGCTCCGGAGGTGGTAATGCTCCGCGAACCCATTTGACGTTCGCGAGCCGCCGCGAAGCACCGGAGGCGGCGCGCGAGCCCTGCTTCGCGGCGCCCCTTCCCTATAAATACTGGACTCCCCCTGAGTCCCGAGGATGGGAAATCCATCCTTTCGGCTTCTCCTCTCCCGAATCGTGAAGCACTCTTTGCCCGGGAATCATGAGCTCTGCGAGGTATTTCTACTTCGCGAGACGACTCTGCTTTGTCTCGTTTTGAGCCCCTCTTCCGAGAGGGATGCCCATCGCGAATCTCAAGGGCGTTCGCGAAGGAAGGGGATTCCCAAGGGAACCCGGGCAGCCACGGAGCGTTTATGATTCGCGAAACACCCAACCCATGCTAGTGATCCCTATGCCAAGGCAGGATCACTATGCATCGTGAAGCACACTACTTCGCAGGACCCTGCTTCGCGAGGCAGTGCTCCGCGAACACTGTTCCACTTCGCGAAGCACCTCCCACTCGCACCAATGCCCCATGCTAAGGCCAAGGCACCCCACTTTGCAAAGCACACTCCTTTTCTTAGAGATTCCTCTTCCTATGTGACCCTCCAGGTTTGCACGATGTGATTTCAAGGTCCCATGGACAATACCACCCATAGCGTTGCTTCGCCTAATGCTTCTTCGCATAGGCACGCTAACGACTATTGCTTCTTCGCATAGCCACGCTAACGTGGACCCCTCGATGGTTCGTCCCACGACCCCCCTTTACCATGGCCTTACCGGTACCTTCCCTTCCCCAAGGACCAGAGGGTACCGGTTATGTATGTCCTAGGGGTGTGGAGTGAACCCACCTCATCCGAGCTGCAGGACGTTAAACTGCCAAGCACCACGTCCTCAACACATGACGTTAAACTGTGACCCAACCTCTTCTCCCTCACGAAGGGTCCCCCCATCTCGAACATTCTTTACACCACTCGTCTCCATGGGAATGGAACTCTTCCGCACATGGAATGAGATCCTCCTTGTCGGGGTGGTGTATGTTCGTAGGGGAAGGGCTGCCTCAGAGCGTAAGCCCCTAACCTTTGGTATGGATGATTTCACCCGTGCATCTCTGTACTTACCCACTACCAAGGTCAGTGAAGGACGTGATAGGGAACGAGGCACCTCCCTATGGGCCTCTATCCTGGAGTAAGTCCCAACACCATGGGCCGCCCGACGCGTAAGCCCCTTTTCTCTTCTCACGGACGCACCCCTCGCGACGTGATCGTCAGGTCCTTGCAACCTCTTGTTTCTCACATCGAGCATGACTCACGTGGGCTTAGAGTGAGCACCGACCCTGACCCCTCATCCCTTTCTGAACTACGAGGTCTTTGATCCATGTCAAGGCATGGTACGTAGGAAGACTCCATGAGGTTCAAGCCCACCCGTCGTTTATTCACGTCAGGGTTCACTACTTCCTCAACACATGATGTTAAACTGTATTCTCCGAACTACGAGGTCTTTGATCCATGTCAAGGCATGGTACGTAGGAAGCCACTTTGAGGTTCAAGCCCACCCGTCGTTTCTTCACGTCGTGTTTCTCCCCCATCCAGCACGACGTTAAAATACGCTCCAGTCATGTGGTAAGCCATTGTGACCCAACCCATCTTCCGAACTACGAGGACTTTGATCCATGTCAAGGCATGGTACGTAGGAAGCCTTCACGAGGTTCAAGCCCACCAATAGTGGACCCCCGGGTCTACTTTCACGTCGGTTCACCGACAAACCCATCACTTGAACTACGAGGACTTTGATCCATGTCAAGTCATGGTACGTAGGAAGCCTCCACGAGGTTCAAGCCCACCCGTCATTTCACGTCGGGTCCCATTCTGGTCCAGTGGTAAGCCGCTGCAACCCATTCCCACCCGAACTACGATGCCTTTGATCCATGTCAAGGCATGGTATGTAGGAAGCCTCCATGAGGTTCAAGCCACATTGCTCGGTCGTTCATTTCACGTCGAGTTTTTCCCTCGTCTCGCATGACATTAAACTGTATTCCCTGAACTACGAGGTCTTTGATCTATGTCAAGGCATGGTACGTAGGAAACCTTCCCAAGGTTCAAGCCCACCATTGGTGGACCCACGGGTCTACTTTCACGTCGATACGCTGACGATGCCCATCGGACCAAGGTCCACCTTCACGTTAGCAAGCTGAAAATGGTCATTGGACCAAGGTCCACCTTCACGTTGGTTCGCCGACGACGTTCATCGGTCCAAGGTCCACATTCATGTCGGTTTACTGGCACCAACCCGAACTACGCGGACTTTGATTCCCTGCCACGGGGATACGTAGGAAGCCTCGTCAAGGCTCAAGCCCAACTTAACTGTCGCCCCCTGCGATGGTCCCACTTCACTCTCTTTCTACTCCATTAACCAATCTCCCATGGGCTAGCCCCGGTGTCGATATCCTTTCAAGGAGGATCCCTCAAATCCGATCTATCCTAGCTAATGCTCTGGTTGGGCTGTTCCGTCCCCGATGGATGTTAAACTTGCGACATACCCTGTGTTGAACACGGGAAGCTGTGGAAAACCTCAGATATGTGTCTGTGACATATAATTCCCCGCGCTCGATGTGGGATGCCTCGGACTTCCACGCCCTCGAGAAGCCTTGTGGTCAAGGATAACAGACGAACATGCCAGGTACCCCAGCATCCAGACATGCTACTGATGCCTCAACGTGACTACTCCCCCGACCGAAGGTTGCTACCCTGACTGGACCCTTTGGAATGTCCCGACAGAAGCAGTGTAATTAACCGGCGTCCATGGAAACATGGCACTGGGAAGAGTTTCACGAACTACGTATTAAATCTATAAGGGAGACCCGGACTAAGTGACGAATTCCAAGGAGGAATCCACAGAAGGAAGACCGACATCCCATCATCCCGTTTCGATCAAGGAGAAGATGTCTCTGAATAAGGAGCGAATGCCACCCGCCTTTGGAAAGCGGGAATGCCGGGCAACAAAGCCGCGCGTCCTCCGCAGACGGATGCGCGCGCCCCGGCGAAAGCGTCGGAAACAGAAATGGTGAACCCGATGTGAATCTCTTCTCCTCAATATGGAGATTAGTAGCGTTCGAGACACCAGTAGATTGAAGTGTCACCGGGTCCAGATATCCTGTGCCTGGTCCCGCCAAGAAAATAGCGGGCCTATCGTGAAACTCACCAGTAGTCGGGGTAGTAGAACGTGGGGCACTCCACTCTGCAGCGTGTTGGTGTGGATCCTTCTCACAGACATGGAGAATGGAAGAACGTTGGGGCACTGGCTGTCAATCCTTTTCCTCTCAGTACTGATGAGTTGACCCCTTCGTTTCTTAGGAACCAGGTTGCTATTTCAGAGATGCGGTCACCATCCGCCCCTCGCCCACACAGGGGCAGGGGCAACACCACGACGGCCACCCCACATGGCGCCACTACCACCACGATGGCTACCACATCATGGAATACGGGACGCCCCCATCCCCTTTCCCCATCAGAGGTCATCCAACGAAGGGTGATCAATAGCCTCGTGCGCAGGTATAAGGAAGAAGGAGTCATCCCAACCCGGGATATGGCCCGCCTGGACCTGGAGGCCTCCAGGCCCCGCCGTCAGCGCCGCCCTAACAGGCCGCGCAGGGATCCCCTGCTCCCCACTCCGACATTCAACCGTTTCGGGTGCCTATCCCCGGAACACCTTGACGACTCCTCGCCTTACGCTGAAGAGGTGGGCGCTGTCCGGCTCAGTCCGCTTAGGGCCCCGACCCGGGGCCCCCGGGCGAGAGCTCCCGTCTAGCCATGTCAGCGCCGCCGTCCGGCCCTGCAGGAAGAGCAGGCAGACTACGTCCCTGCACCGCCTGCACCGGCCCGCCTGACCCGACGTCAGCGCCGGGCCCGGGCTGAGGACGCTCGCTCAGGCGCGTCCACGTCGACAACTACAGTGGCCCGAGCCACCACCAACGGGCATTATGAAGCCTCCGCGTACATTGAGCAGGGGCACCCCTTCACCCAACTAGGATCGAGACCCCAACCTCCCCACGGGCAGGCTGGGTTGACTCTCCGGGTTTCAAGCCCAAGTGGTGATCGCCGCGAGCTAACCCGCGGTAATGCCATCCCGTACGGAGGTCCTCCCCATACCACTACTCCACAGAGCGTGGGCCTTCCCCGCTCCGAGGTTCGTCATGGAGGCCTGCCTCGTGCTACCCCCATCCTGCAGGAAGACCTGCCCTACGGCGTTGACGCTCAGCGCGGAAACATTTCCTGCGCCCGCTGTACAGGGTATGGAGTCCATCCTTCTGAAGGCACCGTCCATCCGGTCCTTCTCCAACGTGGGGGCCCTCCCAACGTCCTCTCTGCAACCAGCGAAGGTCTTCCTCGCCCCAGCAACTCGAGGAGTGAAGGCCAGCCTCGCTCCACTCGCATCGACCATGGAGGTCCTCCCCATGCTCCTGCCAGTTCCAACAGAGGCCCCGCCCGCATGGGTACTGTTCATGGAGGTCCTCCCCATGTACCCTTCGACATTTTCCCTGGTGCCCCTCGCACCCCGGCTATCTCGAGTGGGGGACCTCTCCGCCACGGCGCCAGCGCCGCCCCGAGGCTGCCTAATAGGGTTCAACCCTGTCCCGAAGAGCCACCCAGGGGAAGAAGGGCGGGTCGTCACCGCCACAAGAAGAATCCTGGGAAGGCCTGGGTGGAGATCAAAGCTGCCAGCTTCTCTGATTCGGAAGCGGAATGCGATTCAGCGATGGAACCTTCTCTTCGCTCCTCCGTATCAAGGACTGGGGCAGGAACCAGACGCGTTAGCCTTGTTCTCCCAGAATTTGAGGTCCACCGGATTCCCGTCTCTCTCCGCAGGTACATCCAGGAGGAATAAATTCTGGGAATTCCGTAGGTCTCGGACACGCAATCACCGCCTCTGTCACCAGAAGTGCCCTCTACCTCTACCAGAGATCACGTAGAGTTATTTTGGGGGCCAACGACGGTAGAGAGACGACATGACCTGTCGCCGGTAGACGCGGGCCCTGTTCCGCAAGTTGCAATTTTCAGCCCGTCGTATCGTGACATCGTGGCCAGGTCACCTCACTCTTCGGAAGATGGCCCGGAATTCGGCGGCCAGTCAGCTCGTTTGTCGTATTCTCCGCCGCCGAGCTTACTCTCCCAAAGTTCTGCCTCGGTACCGCTTCCGGTTCCTCAGCTGCCCCCGGTTGACGAGTGGGGAAACACAGGGCCAGACACTGAGTCCGAGCGTAGGAGCTTCTGGAGCATCCTTGCGGCGTATTACTTCCTGGAGAAGTTCTGGCCAACGGCGGCACTGAATTTCCGCATACCAGAGTCTCTTACCCCTGATGACGTGGGGTACTTTTGCCAAACCCTGTGGGCGACACACTTCCGCATCCGTTTTGAACGGGTGGTGTACCCCAGAAGTCGTGAGCACTTCGAAGAAATCGGCGAGCAATGCCACCTGATCGATGCAGCCGCACTTCTTGTAGCCCAGCACCCTGAGTCACTAGGCCACCGGAGCGCCCTTCAACGAAAATGCGTTCAGAGTCTTAAAGCACTCCGCAGAATCATCAGGGAAGCCACCCCCCATGTGCAAGTCCGTGGTTGGGGACACTATGCCGCTCTCCTCTTCGACCCTATCTGACGACAGCCCGATTCGCTATGCGACATCGAGGATATGCCCTCAAGAGGGGTCACAGTCCACATGGCCAACGTTGTGGATAAGGAAGATGAGCTTGAGTTCCTTGTGGAGACTTACCATCCGAGGGCGTACCGCCGCTGCTCGACCCGTCAGGGAGAGTTACCCGTCATCAGAGGAACCTGCTAGGTCTCCCCGTACCCACCGAGTCGTTGGAACTCGGTCGAAGCACCGGCAAGGGTAAGGAGCACGTCGGAACAGTCAATCACTCCGACCCGTCTACCTCTGTGCAGAAAACGGACGAAGATCCTGAGAAGGCCACGTTACGCCAGCATCTTGCAGAGCAGAAAAGGCTGGTTGACGAACTCTTGGCTGAACGCGCCGCAGAGCGACGACCCGACTATGGTAATCCCAGGCCGGGGCAGCAGGGGCAGGAAAAATTTCCCCCCGGAGAGATGCCTCCGGGCCACCCTGATCATGCTACTGCCGCAGACAGGGCGGAAGCCGGAACATACGGCAAGAGGGTGCGATATGTCTCGCCAAACCCCCCCCCCCCCCCCCCCCGAGCGACGGGACAATCTAAAGAATCCAACCCGGGTTCCCCCAGTCGCCCAGCGGGTCGTCCAGCCAGTTGACCCACGAGCAGCCGAAGCCGTATACCGTGTTGAAGAACCTGGCAATGCACTTGTGGTTAGGGATCCCCGTCAAGATAGGGACCCCCACCCGGAGGACCTTATTGCAGCACTCACAGCCCGCCTCAAGGCGTTGGAAACGCGGCAGGTGGCGGTCCCACCAGATGGCAAGCCTTATCCCGCATGGGTGGATGATATGCCCGCGCCTCCGGGTTTTGGGAACCCCACTTTCTCGCCTTTTAACGGGTCAGGGGACCCGCCCCAGCACTTGGCTCATTTCTCTTCCAGGTGTGTCCCCATGCTGGGGACCCCAGCTCATCAAGAAGCCGCCAAGGTCCGATGTTTTGTACAGACATTGGAAGGTCCGGCATTCGTCTGGTACAGCCAGCTCCCTATCGGATCGGTAATCGGTTGGGAGGATCTTTGCCGACAGTTCTTATACCAGTTCAGCTCCACCACACGAAAGACCAGCATTGAGAACCTCTTCAAGTGCAAACAGAGGCCTGATGAGCGGGTCACAGATTTCATCGCCCGGTGGAAAGGACTTACGTACTCCCTCGATATGCCACTGACTCAAGAGAAATTACTGACGATGTGTGTGGGGAACGTCAAGACAGAGCTGGTACCCTCCTTAATTACCCAGAACTACCCTGGAGGGTTCATAGATTTCTCGGATAAGGCCCAGCGCCTCGAGGAAGCCCTGCAACAGGCCAGTCAGGCACGTTTGTTGCCCCCTATGATCCCAGCCAGGAGGACCGCCAGGGCTGAACCCGCCGCGGTGGCTCAAATAGAAGCCCCGAGGCAGCTGGAATTGCTGCCGGTGGCACCACCCCCGCAACCCCGTAGAGGTCCTCCACCTCAAGCACAGGCTCCCGCCCAGCAGCGACCACCTCAGAACCGAAAGGTTCCCCCGCGCAACGCGCCACCACCACCTAGGCGAGACAACCAGGCGCCACCTCCTCGGCAGGCCCCTCCGGTCCCTCGTCAGGACCAGGCCCTCAGGGCCCCCTATCCGGAAAGAAGGTACCAGACCTATTCGTTCAATGAAAATCTAGTCCCTTGCTACTTCCGAAGTGCTCTAGAGCAAGGGATTGTGCGTCTGCCTGAGTGCAGAAGGCCGGCAGAGGCTCACCTCACTGACCACCCCAACTACTGCCCTTATCATCGAATCCTGGGGAATACCCTCAAGCGATGCTATGTGTTTAAAGACTGGCTTCAGGACCAGGTCAACAACAACATAGTCAAGTTGGTCCCAGCACCGGCGCAAGTGGCAGGCGTCTTTGCAGGATCAGAAATCGGCAGCGACAGCGAAGGTGAGTGGAAGCAGGTCCTTAGCCGCGGGTCCCAGAAATACGACAACTGGATGGCTCGAAAAACCGTCATCCGTGCCCAGGGTATCATCCGGGCGCGCCTGAAGCAGTCGGAACCTTCATAAGAGGTAGCCGATGCCTCCGCATCGTCTTCACAGTCGACCTCTGCCCAAAAGGACAAGTAGCGGCGACACAAGAAGATGCAACATGCACCGCTAGTGCCGTCGTCATCCCGCACTCTTGGCGACTTTATGCCCCCCGAAATGGGGATCCCTCCCAGAATCCGCCCAGCGGCGGATGACTCCTTGAGCGATAGCCAAGGGTACGCTTCGGTTAACACCGTGGAGCTGGTAAAGCCCTATATGACCCCCGACGAGGGGGAACCCCAGGCAGACCTCCCCAACGTTTCCAGCCGACGTCAACGTCAGCGGAATCGCAATCGCGCCGGTCATCTAGGTACGTCAGTAGGAACTTGTGGCCAAGCCGTGCATGCTACCGAGACCAGGCAGCAGGCTCAACACAGATCTCAGCACGCGCAGTCCCATCCAACACCCTCGGCTCTACCCCCACCGCCGTTCGTGCTACTGGATCGGGGGGGAGCTGCCTCGTCCGTATCATAGTCAGTCTTTCCCAGCTACAGGCCAGCCTCTGCTGCCCGATCTTAGACCGGAGACTACTCTTCAGGCTTCTACTGGTAGGCAGCAAGATGTACCCAGTACTAGTTAATCGCCGGTTCAGCCAGTCGGACCCGTTGTGCATCCAAATTCCGAACGACCTCCTGTAAGCAGAGGTTCGCGTTTGGAACGAAAGTATGATGTTCTAATGCACCTGGCTGGCATCCCGGCGAGGCTTTCCATCCTTGAGGCCCTTCGCCTATCATCTGAAATGCGCGAGGCACTCGCCGAGGCCCTAAGGATCCCCCTCCAGTTCGAGACGGAGGTAGCAGCTGCGGAAGCCTTCCATACCGAGACGATTGAAAACGCCGACTATCAGGCGAGTATTTAATTCTCCGATGAAGATGAGGACCCTCCTATACATGGGAACATTCTCCCACTGTATAACACTGGCCACTTCAACGGTGTGGAAGTCCGCTGCTGCCTCGTTGACACAGGTTCTGAAATCAACCTAATTCCGACCCAGACACTGCGAAGGCTGGGTCTGTCCGAAGGTGATTTAACTCCCTCTGACCTCAGGATCCAGGGGTACGATAGGATAGAGCAAACCCCAGTCAGCAAGATCCGCCTGAAGACTCAGTTCGGTGGCTTAATTGGTTCCCCTTGGGTTATACTTGTAGTGAAATGGTTTAATTAGTCACCAGTGTGAGCGATTGTCAATGATGAGCTTGTGAGCACTCCTTTGGGGAATATCACATAAAATACATTACCCGTAGATGACTAAGTCAGTGGGGGAATGGGGTTTTTATCTCTGATGTGAGAATTACTTCCTCATTCCCATGAATTAATTCGTTCCATTTATGGGGAGATAAAAGTTAATACTTACATGTAAACCATTTTAGTTCCTCGGAGTGCATCATTTGTAGATTAGATATATTCACCTCCATACCATATATGTTTTTGTTTTATATTTCGGGGTTGTCGTCGTTGTCTTCTTCTTGATAAATACATAGATCTTGGATGCCTCGCGAAGCATACCTCCATGCAGAGTGACGATCCATGAAGGATTTATAATGTACAGCCTTGATTATTCCTTTTCCATTTTCACTCTTTCAAATATTTTTCTTAAAATTATTTCTCATTAATTTTCTATATTTATTGGTTTAATTTTATTTCACATCAAATGTTTTTAGGACCCAACAGTTTTCATGGTATTTTCAAATAATGTGTATCACAAAATATTTTCATGCTTTCATAAATGATAATGTCTTTCAAAATTATTTATAATTTAAAAATAACTCTTCAAATTGGAACTGATTTTTTTCTCAATATATATTTTAAATGAAATTGTGAATCTTTATTTAAAATTAAATCATTTTTGAAATGGTTTTAGGAAAAGGATTTTCAACGAAGGATATTTTCCTTAGGAAATGTTTCACGTGATCTTTAAGAATCCATCTCCATAAATGACTAAATGCATTGCTATAGTTCATTCATGACTTTGAATATGACCCAAGAATTCCATTCTTATTCATTCTTTAATAGTATATTTTTTTATGGAATGATGTTATTTAAACATGTTTCTCTTCCACATTGTTATATGCATTTGAAAAAATCTTCTTCTCACAGGTTATGCATTGTTAAAATGATTATGAGGTTTATCCCATTTCTATAGGTAATGATATGATAAAAATTTTATGATATTTATTTCATTTTAAGAGTTATGAAATCAAAATTGTGAAACCCATCTACTTTTATATGTTATGATATGATGCATGATTTATTATGTTGTGGAATATGTATTCCTGATTTCATAATGTGATGGATATGATCTATATCCCCTTGAAATTTATTGGGAAAATATTTATAACTCACTATATAATGATTGAAATAAGTTGACATGGATGATCCTGTATTGGAAACAAGTCCATCCCTATCCCAATAAGAAATATTTGTGTCTTTAAACACTATGGGAAGATGGGGAATTATTATCTTCTATATAATATGGGGAAACCAAAACCACTATGGAATGATGGGGTAACAGGATCCACTAAAGGGAGATGGGTAAACCAGATCCACTATTGGTAGATGGTGAAACCCAATCCCTTATATCGAAAGGATTGTGACTGGGGATGATGTTGTGTACCACACAATAGGGGTAGTCCCCATGATTTTCACTAATATTTTTTAGGAAATGTTACTTGACATTACGGGAATATTTTTATATTTTATTTTTTATAGAAAAATTCTATGTCTTTTGAAAATTTTATTTTTTCAATACTCAGGTTATTTTATTTCATTATGATCAATGTCTTATAAACTACCGATCCTTATTCCATGAGAGATAATTATGATCATTGATATGAATTGTGTGGTATCCTTTAAATATTATCATGTTATCTTAGTCATATTCTCATGTTATCATTACATATCTTTTTTATTTACCCTTAAAGAGAATCTAAGATCAACCCTTTCTTTTCATGCCTTTCCCAGGTTAGGAGAAATGGTTTTATGTAAGGGTAAAAAATGGGAAGATAATTGTGGTGGATATTTATGATCGTTCAACAAGTTATATTTTTATTTTTCAGTGTTTCCAAAGACACTATAATATTATGGTCCTATGGCATTACTTTTATTAATGTGTTGCTTATTCATCTAAAATCATGAAATTTTCAATGTATGTCAAGGATATCCCATTATAATGATTAATTTCATTATGATATATGTATATATAGATATCCTAGTCATTATAGATTTATTTATCAATTCTTTGTAAATAATAATTTTATTTTAATTTCATTTTGATCATAAAAATACATTTTCTTTAAAAACAACTGTTATATTTGTCAGTGATAAAAATAATATAATTATTTTATATAACTTTTCAATAATATATTTGATAAAATAAGATCCATTTTTAATTTATGAATATCAAAACTATCATATAGTAAAATTTTATTATTTTTCAAACATTATAAATATTTAGTTCATTGTGAAAAATACAGTTTTTTATGTAAAAATGTCATTCATTTTGATAAATTATGTAATATAATGTCATATTTTTATTTTTATTTTATTTAATGAAACCATGATTATTATTTATTTATATTTAGTTCAATTAAAGAAATTTAAATTATATTTACACAATATTTCAGTATAAGATTACTTTAAGGCTTAAAAGCACATTTTATCAAATACTATTTTAAAATGTGTTTTTGTTGGTCAGAGTGGATACTCAAGAGGGGGGTGAATTGAGTTCCAATTAAAATTTCTGTTAAAAATATTTTCTATCAAAATCCCCCAAATTATAAAACAAGTTAAACTGTAGTGAATTTGTATTAAAGAAAAGGGTTAGTTAGGTTCTCAATTATTGATTAGTTCTCAGTTAATCTAATCAGAATATAAAATTAGCATTTGAAACTAACCTATTGATTTACAATAGATACAAACACATTCTACATTAACTATAAAAGTAACTTTAATACAGATTTTTATTTCAATGTAATAGGCAGTGGAATATAACATAGATACAATATATTTTGAACTTAAACTAAAAATGCACAGTAGATATATCCAAGAGGATCAGTCTCAAGCTGAGAATTATTCCTCTAAAATTTATATATATAATTGATCCACACCCTGGATCAGGGTTAAAAATAGTACAAGACTATCCAGGCCACGCATGGACCTCTACCACTATTCTTCGTGGGAAACAAAAATAAAGACCAGTCCACACAAGGACCTCTTCCACATTTGTCATGGGTAAACAAGAGTAACAAGTTTTGGTGTGAGGTTTGTGATATCCTCCAATTTAGCACAGGAGACAGTGTGTGTGTAAAATAAATAGGATACACACACTTCTGGAATGTAAATAATAAATCACTTTGAGATAGTATATGAAAGGTTATAAAGCTCTAGTGATTGGCAGTGCAGCTCTGGACTCGTTTGATTCAACAGAAATGCTTCTGAGTCTTTCTCTGGATTTTCTAATGAAAAATAGAGTGATGTGGTTCAGCTTTTGTTTATTTAGGAGAGAACATGTTCTCTTGACTTTAGAGAACTTCTTCTATTCTTCAGTAATGTAGGATTGCATGTATGGAATTTCTTTGAGGATCGTGCAATTTTTTCTTCACAGTTGTGCTCGGGATTGTTCTTCTGTTCAATAAAGAGCTTGCCTGTATTGTGGTATGTGCATCGAGACATGTCAAGAATGTATGTCTCCTCTACTGTAGCTCAATCTTCTTTATATTGCATGATCTCCAGAAATAGGAATGATTTCCTTTCCATAGATACGAGGTATGGTTTCCTGATAGACCAACAAATGTCATTAAAATAACATTAATTGCATTAAAAACATCAAACATAATCGTTAGTATTATTTAAATAACATTGAAAAACAATTTATGAAACGGTGTCACAGTTGTTGTGAAAACATTGTCTCTTTGAACCGGTGTCTCCTCTACGGTATGGGCTTCACGGTATGTGGCTCACGGTATATCCTTCACGGTGTAACCTTCACGGTGTGTTGCTCATGGTGTCTCAGTCACAGTGTGTCCTTCACGGTGTCTAGGTCACGGTGTGTCCTTCATGGTGTGTCCATCATGTTGTCTGAGACTTAGACTTCACGGTGTCTGCTTCAGTGAATCTGTTCACAGTGTCTATTTGACTGTGACTATGTTTTGCACACAGTCTGTCTTACTGTATCATACATCACAACATTTTGATACTTAGGAAAATATCTATATTTATACTTAAACAGTAATATGTAGAATATGAATTAAGCTTAACCATTATAAAGTAAGTGAATTTGAAACACAAATACATAGGTTTGATAAGATAAGTGATATTTGTGATCATGCATAATATTTGTAAATAATATTGTGATTAATTAACATCAATAGGATTTTCTATCATTAAAACATGATGTGTAATTATTATTGAGATTTGTGATCATTAAAACAAGAGTAATACATGATGATTCCAACAATTTTCCCCTTTTTGATGATCACAAATCATGTATAGGTAAAATATAAATGTAATGCAACATTAGAGAAAATAAAATATATAATAAAATATTTAGAAAATAATAGATTCTACAGTAACATATCTCTTTAGAATAATAATACTTGTAATCTTTCTCCCCCTTTTGGGATTATCAAAAATTGATATAGAAGGAATGGAGTGAAACAATTCATTTTTCATTAAAAACGTCCAGAATACGTGATATAGTAGAAATAGAAATAGTAAATAGCAAAATACATCCCATCAAAAAAGAGTGCAGTCACTTGACTATTCCGGGATCGCCCTTTTCCTAGCTGTTATCAGCAGTAGGAGCTGATGCTAATATAGAAGAAGGCATAGATGTGGCATAAAAATATGGTAAGGGTAGAACTTCAAAAATAGAGGGGGCCAATGTAGGAGTTGTATAAGATCTAGTCTATGGTTGGTTAAGAATTACTGGTCGGATCTGAGAAAGAGCTTGACTGACTGACAGGGCAGTTGAGACTAAGGCAGGTTTACTAGGTCTGAGGGGTGCAACAGCTGGACAAACGATAATAGTGGTCTGCACATGAAGATATGGCTTCAAAAGATTGATTAAATCAGTAATGATTTCTCCACTATATTGCATATACTTCTCAAAATCTTTTTTATTCTCCATTAACTTGTCCAAAAATCTTGTGAACTATGTAGGCTTATGATCTTTAGATTTAAAAGCATGAGTCATTGGAGGGATTTTCAAGTTCTCCACAATATACTTAAAGTGATTTGTCATATCACTTTTAGGGAAAATCCGGGTGAGATAAAAGTCTATCTTCTTGGTGATCTCTTATTGAGCATCATTTGCAATCTTAGAATGAATCTGAATAAGATCAAGTTCTATATCACTATTCATCATAACTTCATACATAGGAGAGAGATCGAGACCACTAAGGGAATTCTGAAGTTATTCCTTGATTATGGACCTAAGCATGGAATCATCCAAAGAAGGAACAAAAGTCTGACTAGAGGGAAGAGAAGCCTTGATAGCTTTTGTTAGAAGTTTCAGCTGTTTCAAAACATTATTCAGACATCCAGTGTACTCATCTGTGAGCTTATTCAGATTTTCCACAAGCTCTCTCATGCGTTATGGAATCTTGGTGTGTCGTGTCCTAATATTCTCATCAAAAGATAGCAGATAAGTATTAACTTGAGACACAATCTCTCGAGAATGGTTGGAAACATCTGGTTCTTGAGAAGCAGCAACAGGTGCATGAACATGCTCTAATCATGAATACAATTCTGTTTGCAGGTTTTCCACCAAACCATTCAAATTAGAAAAATCAGCACTAAGAAACCTATTTTAAACTCTGACTTCTTATATTTCTCTAATCATCCTTGGTTGAATATGAAAAATAATATTTTCCAAAAGAATTGATTCATCTTCTTGACTTAGTTGAGTCACTGGTCGAGATTGAGTGGATAAAATCTTCTCAACACCAGCCAAGATAGTCTCTCCAAAGACTTTCAAATAATCCTTAGTTACAAAGGATTGTTGCTTGGTTAAGATTGTAGGTTAAGTTAGTGGTACATGTACTGATTCAGATTCTGGTTGCGACTCAGAATTAGTTTTAGTTTCAGATGAAGGTTGAGGCTTAGGTTTTGGTTCTGTGTATGCTACTGACTTTAGTTGAAACAGAGAAGAGAGATCTATACTAGTTGCATTCACTTTCTGTGATTCAATCACATCATAAATACTTGGAAACTCATACCGAGTGTAGGTAGAAGGTGTGAAAATTGGTTGAGATGTTCGAGAAGATCCAAATTCTTTAATCTCATGTTTTTTAGGTTCCTCCCCCTCAAAATGTGCTTCCATTTCAGGTTCTTGAGGCAGAACTGCATGATCAAGATCCACAGGATCAGATCTAATCTCTTCAGCGAATTCTTTCCTTGCCAATTGAAAGGCAATTTCCATCCTCTATTAAGTAGAGGGTATGTACTCAGGAACCGATTGTTCCAATGGTTGTGCTTCCATACTTTCTTCATTTTCAACAGGGAGATCCTCTTGATTAACATTTTCCCTAGTATGTATTTCTCCTTGATCATCTTCTTCCATGACTCGCAGCTCTATATCAGGGATAATAAAATCTCATGCAGCCATAGAATGATCTTCTTGATCAGCATCATCTCTAGAAGCATGAGCTTATTCTTCTCTAAAATCATCAACATCTTCTTCTCTAATAGGTATTTTAGAAGGAACAACAGTAGGGATATAATTCCTTTTTTTCTCAATAGGAGCTGCTTCCTCTTGAGATATTTCAGCCTCTTATTCTTCTTCTTTTGGGTACTCAACCACTTCATCTTGTTCCAAACCCGGATCAGTTATATTCATTGGCCTTCTTTGAAAATCAATAGGATTGTACTTCTTATAAATTTGATCATTATACTTAACCCACTGCTTCTTCTAGGGGTTCCAATTAATCTTCATCCTTCTGATGATAGCCTTGGATAAACAGAAATCAAAATCTTCTAGCCTTTCTTCATTCGGTCCAACTATTCCCTTGGCAACTAACATGGACGAAATAATCCTTGAGTAAAAAAAGGAGGTGGATTTGGAAGTGACTTTAATCAGCTCACATATATGGTTAATGAAATAGTTTCACAAATTTATCTTATGGCCATTCTTCAACAGATGAATCAGAAACACATCCTGATGCATCAACACAGAAAAATCTCCTTTTCATGGACTAATCAAATTCTGAACAAATTTGAATAGTAGTCTTGTCTCCCCATCCAATTCAGCTACTATGGCCCTTCGCTTGGTTCCATTTCCATCTGGGATCTCTAGTGCATTTTCCAGATCAAATATGTCAGTTTTTGGAGGGGGTCTCTTTGGTAATAATCACAAATTCCTTCATGAGGACTCCTCAGGCATGCATCCCACAACTTTGAGGAGAATGAACACTTTTGTCCATTGATCCAGCTTATTACCATAGAGATTTCTCCAGCATCAAAGGAAAACATTACACATTGGTAAAATTGAGATACCAAATTTGGCTAAATCGGTCTATCTTGTCAAGAGATCCATTCGAACCATCCTTTTTCTCTTAATATTTTCAGGACCAAAGACTATGTAGACAGTAGTAACTAAGGTAAAATCTCTTTTTCAGGTACTATAGTATGACTTACAATGCTCGGATTTAAAGGTCCTTCAGGTGCTATCCTCGGTTCTCTTTTTCTGTTTCATAGAGTGGCACTTCTTAGATGAGGGTGAAGATGGAAGCATCATCCTTGGCATTCACTGACGGTTCAGGTGAGGGAGGGGAGAAGGCTTTCAAGGTGAAGAGAATTCGAGAGAGTGAGCAGGAGAGAGCTCGGGAAAGGAATCAAGTGAAAACCCTGTATGTTTTATCATTTAGGAATGCAAAACGTCATAAAAACAAAATCGTGGGAAATCTAATAACGGTGAAATAAAAATTACGGCGATGCGGGTTAAAATAAATATATAAAGAATATTCATGGTGAGACCACGAGTAGGCATTACGGTGTGATGAAAAATAGTCATCACGGTGAGACAGTTGGTGGTCGTCATGTTGAGACAGTAACCATTCAGTGCAGTCATGGTGAGACAGTGAGTGAACTGTTCTATCATGGTGAGACCGTAAGTGTGAAACAACAATTGAGAAACATTGAATATGAAACTGTAAAGTAAAATATAGAGAAATAGTAAATATTAAGATATGTAGGATGTCTATTTATGATTAATCATACCAATATCATGTATGATGTAGTCTAATATCTCCTTATTTAATGGTTTGGTGAATATATCATCAAGTTGATATTCAATAACAATGAATTCCAAAGTGATATCATCTTTTTGGTAATGATCCCTCAAAAAGTGATGTCTTACATCAATATGATTTGTCCCAGAATGTGAAACATGATTCTTTGAAATGTTAATAGCACTTTTGTTGCCAATATTTATTGGTACATGTCTGAATTGATATCCATAGTCTAGTAAAGTGTCTTTCATAAACAAAATTTGTGCACAACAACTGCCAACAGCTATGTATTCAGCTTCTGTAGTTGATAATGCAAAAGAATTTTGTTTCTTAATACATCATTATACTAGTGACTTGCCTAAAAAGTGACATGTTCCATATGTGATTTTTATATCTAACTTACATATAGAAAAATTAGAATCATAATAGCTAACTAGTTCAAACGATTATCCTTTTGGATAGAACATTCCTAAAGTGGGAGTATGCCTGAGGTATTTGAAAATTCTCTTTACAGTATTTAAATGCGACTCTTTAGGGTTGTCTTGAAAACAAGCACACACACACACACTAAACATAATATCAGGATGAATAGAATTCAAGTAGATTAGACTTCCAATCATTCCTCTAGAAGTGGATTGATCAACAGATTTTCTATCTTCATCAAGATCAAAATTATAGGTGGTACTCATGGGAGTGTCACTAAATTTTGTGCTATCCAATCCAAAACTTTTTTAAATATCTCTAGTATATTTACTCTGAGTTAAAATAATGTCATCATCAATTTGAATGATTTGAAATCCAAGATATAATTTATGTTCACCCATTAAACTCATTTGAAATTCGTTTTTCATCATTTTAGAAAAATTAGTACATAGGGAATTTCTTGAAGATCCAAAAATAATGTCATTTACTTAAATTTGTACAACTTAAACATATTTAGAAATTCGTTTTATAAAAAGAGTAGTATCAGCTATTCCTTTTGTAAACCCTTTATAAATTAGAAATGTACTTAATCTATCATACCAAGATCTTGGAGCTTTCTATAAACCATATAATGCTTTTGATAATTTGAAAATATGATTTGGAAAATGAGGGTTTGTAAATCCAGGAGGTTTTTCAAAAAAACATCCTCAGCTATATACCCATTTAAGAATGCACTTTTGACATGCATTTGATATAGTTTGAAATTTAGATGCGCAGCATAAGCAAGTAAGATCCTAATGGCTTCTAGTCTGGCTACTGGAGAAAAAGTCTCCTCATAGTCAATTCCTTCTTCTTGAATATAGGCTTGTGCAACTAATCTAGCCTTGTTTCTAACTATATTTCCAGATTCATCTACTTTATTTCTAGACACCCATTTAGTGCCTATGGTGAATGTGTCCTTAAGTCTTTGTACTAGTTTCCAATCTTTATTTCTTTCAAACTGATTGAGTTCTTCTTGCATAGAAATTACCCAAAATTCATCATTAATAGCTTTATTAATGTTCTTAGGTTCATGTTGTGACAAGAAGGCTTGATGTTCAACCTGATTTATAAGAGATTCTCTAGTCTGTGTCCCTCTATCAAGATTAAAAACAACAGCATCTAAAGGATGATTCTTTAGAATTTTAGTTGATCTAGTAAAGGTAGGACTAGAAATTCCAGGTTCATCTCTTGGTTCAGGTTCATTAGGAGCAGATTCTGAAGTATTTCTAGAACTGGTTGTCATTATAGTAGGCCCATTTATTTTATCATTAAGGTTCAGAACATATAAACGTTCTTCAAGATTTTCAAGAGATGACTTAGGTTCATGTGGAGCAGTTTCATCAAATTTTATGTGAACAGATTCTTCCACAGACTTGGTTATCTTATTGAAAACACTATAGGATTTGATAGTTAATGAATATCCTAAAAAGTTTCTTTCATCACTCTTAGAAGAAAAATTGTCCAGATTATTCTTTGTATTAAGAATAAATACTTTACATCCAAAGACTCTAATGTAATCGACATTTGGCTTTCTATTATTCCATAGTTCATATGGGTTCTTATTGAGGATAGGTTTGACTAAGACTCTATTGAAGATATACCAAGTTGAATTCACAGCCTCAGCCCAAAAATAAATAGGCAGGTCATGCTCATTAAGCATGGTTATAGAAAATTTATTGAAGGCTTCTATTTCTTCTTTCTACTACACCATTCTGTTTAGGAGTCCTATGGGCAGAAAAGTTCTGACTATAACCACTGTGTGAGCAATAAGATTCAAACTCTTCAATTTCAAACTCACGACCATGATCACTTCTCAGGGTATTAATCTTAATTCCACTAAGGTTTTCTACAGTCTTGAAGTATTTGATAATGTAAGAACAAGATTCACTTTTGTGAGCTAAGAAGTATACCCAAGTATATCTAGAAAAGTCATCTACTAGGACATAGACATAGTGCATCCCATTTAAGCCAGAAACTCTAGAAGGTCCAAACAATTCCATGTGAACCAACTCAAGAGGTAGAGAAGTTGACACTTAATTCTTTGGTTTGAGATAGATTTTATGTTTCTTTCCCTTTTGATAGGGATTACAAACATTTTCATTTGGAAACCCAAGTTTGGGTATGTCTCTTACTATGTTCTTCCTAGTTAGTTTTCTAAGTGAGTGGATGTAGCAGTTTCCTATTCTCCTATTCCATAACCAAGACTCTTTATGAAAAGCATTTAAACATGTAACATTTTTCTTAGCTAAAGAATTTAAATCAACAACATACAAATTTTTATTTCTTAAAGTAGAAGATATTAAAACATTCTAAGAATTAAAACCATTACAAGAATTATTTTCAAATTTTACATTAAATCCATCATCGCATAATTGAGATATACTTAACAAGTTATATTTCAATCCGTCAAAAAATATTTCTTTAGAAATTAAAACTGAGTTAGTGTTACCAATTTGTCCTAGGCCGATCATTTTTCCCTTATAATTATCACCAAAGGTGACCTGGACTCTATCAACCTTGATTTGGCTCTTGAAGCATGTGTAATCCCCAGACATATGTCTTGAACATCCACTGTCCAAATACCATGTCTTCCTGTGGAAACTCTTCAAACCAGTTTCCTACAAAACAGATTTAGATGGGAAATGACTTTGGTACCCAGATCTTCTTGGGTCCAGACATGTTAGAAATCAATGATTTGGTACCCAAATTTGTCTTATGGGTCTCATATAATTTACAGAATCAAAATATTTTGAAAGATAAACTCTATTTGATCTATAACCATATGGATAACTAGTTGAAGCATATGAATTTCCAGAACTGGAACTAACAGTATTCTGTCCAGATTTAGGAATAAATCTATTCTTAGTAATCTGTCTCTGTCCAGGTTGGTAGCCTATTCCAGTAGTGTATTTCGGGGCAACATGCTTTCCTAACATTTGAGTACGTTTATCTTTTACCTTTGTGATCATTTCTATGTCCTTTCTATGTTGTTCATTAGAAATTTTTAGTTCTTTATTTTCCATCAAAAGTTGATCATTCTTTTATTTTTCAATATCAAGAGCAGATTTAACATTTGATGTGAGAGAAAGATATTTCTTTAATGACTTATATTTTTCCATAAGTTCATCGCATGTTTCCTATTTCATGTTAAAATATTCAGATAATTCATTCTTAGACATATCTTCAGAATTAGAATCAAATTCTGCATCATTTCCAGAATAATAGGAATTCAAAACAGGAGTATCTAATATTACCTCAGATGTGTTGGTCATGAAACACATGTTGGCATGATTCTTTTCAGAATCAGAAATTTCAGATTCACTTATGATGTCTTCTAAAGCACTCCATGTATCTTTCATATCTTTCTTGTACTTCTTGTCCTTATAATCATGTTTCTTTTTGAATTTTAATTTTGGATAGTCAACCTTGATGTGTCCTTTCCTTCTTCATTCATAGCAGACTATATCATCTTCCTTATTAGACTTCTTCCAATCCTTTTTCTAATGAGCTTTATTGTCATACTTAAATTTGTAATTTCTTTTTTTGAATAATTTCTTCTTCATATATAATTTTTTAAACCTCCTAGTTATTTGAGCCATCTCAGCATCACTGTCAGAATCCAAATCATCACTGGATGATCTTTTAGTAGGTACATGTATTTTTTCCTTATGTTTTCTCTTTGAAGTAGTAGACTTAAAAGACAAAGATTTTTTCTTGGGTTTATCATCTCCTTCCTTGTTTACCTTAATTTATTCCTCATACATCATTAATATACCAATAAGCTCGTTGACAAACAGAGCTCCAATGTCACATGATTCTCTGATTGAAATAGATGTACCTCTCCATCGGTCAGGCAGACATCTTAGTATCCTCATGATTTGTTCCTTTGCTTGAACAACCCTTCCAAGTGAACTCATTGTGTTGACTTTCTCATTGAACATGAGATACATATCAGAAATAGGTTCATCAGTTTTTATTTTAAAATTATCATATTTAATAGTATAAGTATTTATTCTCATTTCATTATCATTGGTTTTTCCTTCATGAGAAACACCTAAAGTATACCAATTTTCATAAGAAGTTTTGCAAGTAGATATTATGTTAAATTAATCATCTCCTAATGCATAATACAAATAATTCATAGCTTTATAGTTATTATTGTAAGGGACTTTAGTAGGTTTATCCCAAGTTGTTCTATCAGTTTATGGAATTTTATATTGAGACTCTATAGCAGTCCAGATATCAAAACCCATACATTCCGAATGAATTTACATTTTATGTTTCCACTGGGCATAGTTTGTACCATTAAAGAAAGGTGGCTGGTTAGTAGCATCACCGTCTAGTCTATTTTCCATAACTAAATTTTAGAAAGTAAATTTAAAGAGTTAAAATTTAGAACTAACAAAAATTGACGATCATTAAAGATGAAACTAAAATCACAGTTGAAAACAGAGTGTTTTGAAAACATGTATTAATAAAAATAGCCTCTGATACGAAATGATGGTCAGAGTGGATACTCAAGAGGGGGTGAATTGAGTTCTAATTAAAATTTCTGTTAGAAATATTTTCTATTAAAATCTACCAAATTATAAAACAAGTTAAACTGTAGTGAATTTGTATTAAAGAAAAGTGCCAGTTAGGTTCTCAAAGATTGATTAGTTCATAGTTAATCTAATCAAAAGATTAAATTAGCTTTTGAAACTAACCTATTGATTTACAATAGATACAAACACTTTCTAGATTAACTATTAATGTAACTTTATAACATATTTGTATTTCAAAGTAATAAGCAGTGGAATATAACTTAGATACTGTATATTTTGAACTTAAACTAAAAATGCACAGCATATATGGCCAAGAGGTTCAGTCTCAAGACGAGACATAGTCCTCTAAAATTTATATATATAATTGATCCACAACCTGGTTTAGGGTTAGCAACAGTACAAGACTATCCTGGCCATGCAGGGACCACTACCACTGTTCTTCGTGGGAAACAAAAAATAATGACCAGGCCACACATGGACCTCTTCCACAGTTGTCATGGGTAAACAAGAGTAAGGATTTTTGGTGTGAGGATTGTGATATCCTCCAGTTCAGCACAAGAGACAGTGTGTGTGTGTAAAATAAATAGGATACACACACAGCTCGATAGTAAATAATAAATCACATAGAGATAGTATATGAATGTTTAGAAAGCTATAGTGATTGGAAGTGAAGCTCTGGACTCATTGGATTCATCAGAAATGCTTCTGGGTCATTATCTAGTTTTTCTGTTGAAAAACATAGTGTCGTGGTTAAGATTTTGTTTCTCCAGGAGAGAATATGTTCTCCTAACATTAGATTACTTTGTGTGTTCTTCAGTAATGTAGGATTTAATGTAAGGAACTTCTTTGAGGATCGTGCAATGTGTTCTTCACTTTTGTGCATAGGATTGTTCTTCTGTTTAGAACAGAGCTTGCATGTATTGTAGTATGTGTGTCGAGACGTGTCAAGAGTGTGTGTCTCCTCTACTGCAGGTCAGTCTTCTTTATATTCCATGAGATCTGGAAATAGTAATGATTTACATTCCATATATATGAGGTATAGTTTCCTAATATACCAACAACTATCATTAAATAACATTAATTGCATTAAAAACATCAAATATGACAGTTAATATTATTTAAATAACATTGAAAATAAGTTTAAGAAACAGTGTCACATTAGTTGTGGAAATGGTGTCTCATTGAACCGGTGTCTCCTCCATGGTATGTGCTTCAGGGTATGTGGCTCACGGTATGTCCTTCATAGTGTAGCCTTCACGGTGTGTTGCTCATGGTGTCTCATTCACGGTGTGTCCTTCATAGTGTCTAGGACACGGTGTGTCCTTCACGGTGTCTGGGTCATGGTGTGTCCTTCACTGTGTCTGAGACTTCGACTTCATGGTGTCTGATTCAGTGTTTCTGTTCACGGTGTCTATTTGACTATGACTGTGTTATGCCAACAGTCTGTCTTACTGTTTCAAACATCACAGTGTCTTGATACATTGGAAAATATTTGTATTTAGACTTAAACAGTAATATGTAGAATATGAATTAATCATAACCATTATAAAGTAAGAGAATTTGAAACATAAATACAAAGGTTTGATAATATAGTGATATTTGTGATCATGCATAAGGTCTTTAAATAATAGTGAGATTAATTAACATCAATAAGATTTTCTATCATTGAAAAATGATCTGTAATTATTATTGAGATTTGTGATTTTTAAAACATGAGTAATACTTGAGGAGTCCAATAGAATTATTTCTCAATTATAAATAAAATAAATAATAAATAACTAGAAAATATTTAAATAAATTTTATATATTATATATTTATCTATATGAATTGAAATTAAAATAATGAAAAATACTTGTTATAGAGTTAATTTAAAATACATTTTCCCTTATAAAATGAATTTTTCAAAAAAAATCAATTCTGATTTTGGGTTTTATTTTAAATTAAACCCATCCAACATTGTGAATTAATATTGATAAAATGAAGTCAATATATTTAACCATAGAAATTAATATTATGTAATAACACCATCTTAATTTTTCAACAATATGAATGGAAATTTTAGAAAGCAATCATTACCATTGTAAAAGGAAAACATGTAAAAATATATTTTACAGACCTAAATGTATAAAATATATTTTTTTGACCTATTTATAACTTTTCACGTCTAATTATCAATAATTTTTCATTTAGGTCACTTTTTTATGTTAAAAACATTAGTAAAATGTTTTCTTTCAAAAATTTACAAGTCTGCCTCTCACATCACTTATAAAAGGGAACCCATATAATCTCTTATTGATACATTAAAACCATTTTTACCATTAAATATCAAAATAACTTTCTAAATTCCCTCATATATTCCTATAATCCTTACTTTGGGTTGAATTCTACTCTAGAAAGGATTTCGGGGAAACCCATTTTAGTCTACCCTAAGAGTAGGTAACATTCTTCATCATGAATTTTTATTTTATTTCGTCATCCAACACCATAAATTATAATTAACCCATTATGATAAAATATTAACTATAAATTATATTTAATTAAATTTATTTTTGGTTATGGTCATAGTCTAATACAATCTCCTCCGTAATTAAATTTTCTATAAAAGAATCATTTGTGTGTTCAACGGATTACGAGATCACGAACCGATACAATTTTTTTTGCATAAAAATCCACAAAGAATGGTTATAAATATGCATTAATTTATTATATATGATATTTTTTATATTATTATATTTTTATAATCATAATATTACATGGGGCATTATTACTTTATATTTTGTGGGAGTGCGATAATGTCGTTCGTTTGTACAGAAGACTATTGCCTCACAAATCGACGTGATTACATAATGAATTATATATAATTTTATAAGTATAGTATTAAGTATATTTATTGATATAGATAACATAAAATATATCCATGAACAATAATACATATTTGAAATTTCATTATTTCATTATGTTGGAAAAATGTAAACAAAAATCATGCTTTCCTACGACCTACCATTACCATGAATGGTGTATTTCATTTTATATATCTAAATTTTATGGATAAATATAAATATATATAAATAATATAAAATATATTAATATCAATTTAAAAATTTTGAATCTTATAGATCAACTATCAAATTAATTTGAATGAAAATATCAGAACAAAATATATAAAAAACAAAGTGGTGATTACCCAAAACCTGAATATAATGTGGAATTGTTAATAAATTGGTAATAAAAATATCATATATAAATCATATATTGTATTATATATATATTTATGTTTATTTAATATTTTTATATAAAACTTTAATTTACTATACATTTTAATCAAATGTGTATGAAGGATGTCGAGGCATAAGGTAATTTTTTTTCAATTTCCTTCTTTGAGACAGAAGTTATGTAATGGATTTATCATCAATTAAGAAGTGTATATATTAAACATTTGACATTTAATATGATGAATTTATTTATCCTCATTATATTATACATTTCGTTTACTTATAATAATCATGGTTATTAGATTTCGATGACTCTAAAGTGGTAACAAATTTTTGTTAATATCTCATCATGTATTGGGGTTGTTTATGATTATGTATCTTATGATAAAATATTGGGATCCATATCTCAATAAATTCATTACATTATATATACTATGGTAGATAATGATATTTATAGTACCATTTTCATCCAATTTTAGTAAAAACAATAGTGAATGGTTTTTAGAAAATGCGTCATATTTATCTATTTTGCTGGAAATCCGTATTCTTCTAAAACCTTGTTTACTAAAAATGTTTTCACAACTGATTTAATATTGTCCAATTATTTTTAAAATATATTTTACCCTTTATTTAATTTTTTAAAAATATAATTAAATATATTAATCATTTGAATTTCAAACAATTATCATTTTAAATTAAATAAAAATGTATAATGATTAATTGTTTTCATATGTCCAGTGTGAAAAAAACCTACTATCATTATGAAAATTTTTATAATCGAAGTATTAATTATTTTTTGAGGTAAATTTAAATGAAAATTATTTTAAAAATGTTTTATTCATTGATTTTCTTTAAAATCAAACTTTTTATTTTCTCAATGAATTGTTATAAATGATATTTGAAAGTCCATTTACATATAAGATGACATATGTTGATATTACATATGATTTACAAGAGACATGAACCAAGGATACCATTATTATTCATTCCCTGAATTATTTATTTTTAAAATATGTTAATGAAATTTGTTTTCTCATCTACATGTTATACCATTCAAAAATTATTATGAAGCCTACTGATTTTTCCCTGGGTTATACTATGATGAAACGATGAAATGATTATGAGACTTATCTCATTTTTCATATGTCATGATATGATGAGATGATTATGAAATGCATTCAATTACATGGGTTATGATATTATTAATGTTTTCTGATATTATAGAATACATTAATATTGTTTTCATAATGATATCGGTGTGGCATATATCACTCTATAGTGCATGGGTAATGATTTATATCTCATGAGACGTATATGATGAGAATGGATAGGGAAAGTAGTTAAGTATAGTATTTTATCCTCCATGATGGACTTAGTAGTGATACGTGACTACATTGATGGTTTAGAGATTGAACCCATTACTCTATGATTGCCTTGGTAGTGAGCCTTGAGTACTATGGAGATTATTTCCAAATCATATGTGTATCCCATAAATCCATGACCAAGTGATGTGTATTCATAAACCATGTTTTTATTTTCATATGATTAATTTATTATTAACATAAAATATTTATTCAATGAATCATGATTATGATTATTTATAGGAATGTAACTGTTTCAAAATTTTATGGTCAATTTCTTATACCCTAATGTTTATGTTTTGTTTATTTACCTCCATTTTTTACCCTTATTGAGAATCAGTGGTCAGCCTTTTATATGTTTCCTTTCCCCTGGGATGTGGTGAAATTTAATATTTGTTATATGAATTTTATGGTTTTTAAAAATTAAGGAATTATTAGGAGATGAAATAATTCTATTGTGAACTAGTTTTTTAAGATTTATTGTTTCTAAATGCAGTATACCTTTAAAATCCTCAAATGTTTGTTTCATTGATGTAATAAATAATAATAAAAAGGATATATTGCCATTCTCTAGAAATACTATACATTAAAGATTGTAAAATATGATTTACATAATCAACCATTATAAACATTGATGAGAAAAAATTAGTGATATCTCTAGGGACATATCTACGAATAATTTTATGGACGAGTCAATGTATAAAGAAATGTCTTACAATTATATTAATGGATAGTGTGAGTGGTTTATAAGAAAATAAATTTTTCTATAGATACTAAAAGTTGATATGGATCACGAACAAAAATACCTAGGGGTAATAACCATTAATAGGTTACATTGACCTAGATTCGATGGTCAACTAGTGCACAATAATTTTCCTTGAAGCATGTTTGGTTTAACACTCCCAAGGGACATTGATTGGAAAATAAAAAACATATTACAAACCATCATATAAATTTTATAAAGAATACAAATATGAATATACTGGGATAAAAAATTGGTGTCATATATTAACAATTAGGACTCATGATTTATATATATATATTTATTATATCTGATTTTCATGACTATATAGTTCCCCATAATGATTATTGTTTCTCACATAATCTTTTTAATTTTATTCAATGTATAGAACACAAAAGATATATTTTTATGTCAAATGAGGTAGAACAATAATTTATTGTTCTACTCATTATCCAATAATTATGTGAGATTGAATGAAAAAACATTATTTATTTTATTATATAAATATATCATCATATAAATCATTGTGGAAATTCATAAAAACAATGGAGAGAACAATAATGTATTGCGTCCTTCAAAAAGAAACACCCACATTGTTTTAGTGCGACTTCTGATCTGGTAATTGATGAACAATATACCAACACCCACACAAATATATTCTCTATTATTATATACTTGGAACATAAATATTCATTTTTTAATTAAACTATTTAAACGGTGAAGCAGATCAATGGTTGCCACTTATCCTGAATATGATCCAATATGATGATATTGACTCCCTGGATTAGGATGAGTTAAAGAATTTTTTTCTCAATCAGTAATTTCTTTATATTCTTATTATAATGATGGTAAAGGATTTAATTACGCTAAATTAAAAGGATGGTGAATCTTTGGGTTCCTACGAGGAAAATATTATAACACATTAAAGGTAAACATTGGGTTTTATCATTTAACCTCGATGTATGGTTGATTAATTAATTTTTGTCATAAAACCAAGTCTCCAATGGGAATCATCCAAAAGATACATTTGTATCATTGAAGAGATTGTTCGATGTAACATCAATGTAGAAATGGAAGATGCAGTTATTTTTAAAATATATGGTGTTGATAATTAGAGAAAAATGGGATTTACAGAATAATAAAAAACCATGGACAGTAGATAATGATATTTCCATTATGTTGAATGTTTGGGATGAAACATAGATGGAATTTTATAAAGGGGACAATAAATTATAATAATATTTATAGTTATTTTCATCATGAAATTTATTACTATAGTGATGGGAAGAATTCAGGTAGCAATTTGAATATGGAGGAAGATAAACATAGTGCACCACCCACACTCAAGTGTTTCAAATTCAGCATGTTTGGGCACTATGCTAACTAGTGCGTAAATAAAAGGATTATTGGAAAAGATAAATGTTAGTAACCAAATATTCCATGGCTCAAATGAAAATCCCATGAGATAATTATATCTAATGATGGTTTTGATAACGACATGATGAAAGGTAAACATACCATCAAGTGTAGAGCTACTAATGTCTCATTTGACCCTAGATGTAATCAATATTTCATATCAAAAAAAAATTCTAAGGTTACTAAGATGGATCCAAAATTATTATATATAGAATTACTAGTTAAACCCCTAAATGGTATAATAATCAAATATAAATTATATGATTCCTCTTTGGTTGATACCTGAGGGAATTTGATTTATAAAAATCTTTTCATTCTTCCTCTAGTGGTATTTGTGGAAATATTAGGAATTGATTGTATTTTTCTACATAAATCCTACAATATTTTATGAGTAAGGGAAGTCATGTTTGATATCTTAAAGGACACAAGGATTTTATATTAGTGCAATGATATATTCAAAAATGTGATAGATATGTCATCTATTGTATGCATCTTAATGCCCATTAAAAGGCGTGTTTATCTGAAATGGTTGGAGAGGAACATGAAATTGATTGTATTCTTATTGTTCATGAATTATTTATTTCATTAAATAATATTTTTATATTCATCCACTGAATTGGTGATTTTCATTTTTAATAAAACTCATTCATGGTGCCACATAAATTTCTAAGGTTCTTAATCAAATAGCCTAGATTGAGTTGCAATAGTTTATTAAGAAAATATAGGAGATCCCTAACCACAAATTTCTTATTTCGATGTGTGTCACCAAGGATTTTACCTATTCATTTTGATAAAAATAAATATGGATTGATGAAAAACTACATTAGTTATTAAAATATAAGCAAGATCATGATGATGAAAAAGTATCATCTTCCCTATATTGGTGTCTTGATTAATAAACCATACAGAGCAGGACAATTTTCCAAGATTTAACTTTATTATTGATATCATCAAATAGGGGTAATAAAGGAGGATAATACAAATATATAATTACAAACAAGGTATGAAAACTATGAATATATAGTTATTCCATTCAGTTATACAAATTCCCCACCTATCATCATAGATTTATTTAATAGAGTTTTCAAGGATCACTTTGATAATTTCATGATAGTCATTAGCAATGTTGTTACATTTTATTCAATAAAAATTTGATATCATGAATATCACATGATTATTTTACTAAAGAACATAAATAAGGATAAAATATTTGAACAATTTGTAATGTGTGAATTGGAACATATAAGTGTTACATTTTTTGGTTATATAATCTCAAGAGAGGGTATATTAGTAGATACATCAATAAAGTTGGCTATTGAGTGTTAGTGAAGTGAAACCACTGTGATTGAGATCCATAGTTTTCATGGTTTATCCTGACATTATTAGTTTTAGATATTTTCTCACAACTATCTAATTTACTCACCAATTTCACTTGGAAGGAGCCCAAGTTCCTCAAGATTGATCAATATGAAAAAAATTTATAAACTAAATATAAGATTAGTCAATGTTCCTATGCCTCTATTACTATGTATTGAATATGTGTTTTTAATCTTGAGTGATTAATCCAAGAATAAATTTGGTTGTGTTCCCATGAATCATAACATGTTTATGGGTAATTCTTTACAACAATTTAAGGTTCATGAGATAAATTAATCTACAAAAAATTTGGATTTAGCTGTGATAATATTTTCATTATATATTTGGAGGAAGTGAGTTTATGGATAAAATCGTGATATATATATATAGATAACAAAATTTTAAATTATATATTCATCATTAGTGAGTTGAATATGTACTATAAAATATGGTTAGATCTGATTAATGATCATGAATCCACAATACAATACCAAAATAGAAAAGAAAACTTGGTGTTTGATGATTAAATTCAAAAGGATAATGTTGTCTAATACATGAAGAGGATAAAAAAGGATCCAATATTTATGTATTTTCAATGGATTAACATGGAAATACTAAATGAATGGGATAAATCATATCTTTGCCAACTTAATGTCCAACTATTCATCCATGTAGTTATTAAATAGGTGTATACGGAATATGTTGATCTAAATAATATGGTTAAAAATGATTCGGAGTTTAATTTTTATCCTAATGTAATGATAAGGTATAAGAACCATGTATGGGTTCCTTCCATGATAGATTTAAAGAAGTGTTTTTTAGAGGATGCCCAACATTGATTATTCCCATTTCATCCTTGATGTACAAAGATGCATAAATTTTTAAAAGTTTACTTTTTTTGGGATTTGATGAATATAGATATCATGGAGATCATATCTAGGTTCTTGGTATTATATAAAGATATGTTTGAGGGGAAATCATATAAGGGGATGTTGCATCCCATTCCCATACCATAATAGAAATGTTATAACATTACCATGGATTTGTTGTTGGATTCCATGAAATGTCTAAACGTTATAACCCTATATGGGTCAATTTTTATATCCTTACTAATTTTACACACATTATCACTATCATCGAGTACTTTTCTCTAGACTAGCATGTAGGTTATAGATTAAGTAATTCATTAGGTTTCATGGATAACCACACTCAATTTTTTCTGGTTGGAATCAAAGGTTTACCTCAATATTCTAGAAAAGTATTAAGAAATTTATTCATAATGAGCTTAGTTGTATCACTATATATAATATTTAGATATATGTTAATCATGAGAGAAAAATTAAAATCCTAGAGGATATGTTGATATATTTTAACTTGTATCTCAAATGATTTTTTGGATAAGAAACATCCTATAGTTGTGTTTCTATACATCAATATCCATCAATTGATCATTTAGATCCCTTATTATAAATACCTAAATGGAATATAAATATATGACCATGGTATATCAGTCCCATTTAATTATATGATTTTATCAAGACGTTGTCCATTTGGTTGGAACATTAACCAAACCTCTCTCATATCTTCAATGTGTATTATATATATATATATCCTAAGGAATTACATTCCTAAAAACTCACATGTAATGAATTATGATATCATACCAATGGAGGATTATCATTATTATGATGAAAAAGTAATTGATATTTTGGATTATGAAAATAATATTTTATGAAATAACAACATTCTCATAGTCAATATTTTATGGAGAATCTATTAGTTTGATGAAACTATGTGGGAGCTTCAGAAAGTTCTGAGGCAGATGGATCCTCATTTTTTGGGATCAATGTGATGATATTTAAAAGAGAAAATTAATTTACTAGGGGTATAATGTAAAACTCTCTGGTTTTTGAAATTTTATTTAATAGATTATATTTATTTTATATCTTACGATATACCCAACTCTCTTTTTAAATTGTATTATAGAAAACACTTATTTTTAACAATACTACAACATATTATTAATATTGTTAATTAAAAGTGAATGTTATTACCTACCCATTAAACATAGTGATAATAAACGTAATAATTACTTTTAAAATATAAATTATAATGCTTTTATGTAATGAAAACATATTGATAATATAATACACTTTTTTTTTGTAATGTCTATATATGATTTGAAAATACAAAATTCTCAAAAAATTGTTTAATGTATTTTTGAAAAAAAATAGAATAAATTTCTTACCATTGTAGAAAATCAATTTCATTATATAAATATAATTTTTGAAATCATACAATCAAAATTATATTCAATTCAATTTATCAGATTTATCAAAAAAGAAGGAATTTTTTGGGAATAATGAAAATTCTGAATATTATTTAAAAATAATATTTGTTTTGAATTATTAGTAATAATATTTTATATTTTAAATTGGTTTCAAAATTTAATAATTTGAGTCATATATATTAATCCAATTTAGGTCAATGTAATCATTTTTATATTGAATTTGGATAAAAAAACTAGTTCAAACAATTTTCATTTTTCAGTTTCAAAACATGCTTTCTCATCATATCCCTGAGATCAGTATTAAAGTACCCTTTTACACATTTGGTAATGTAAATTAAAAAAAATCTGTATTTTAAATTATTATAATTTATATTATCGAATAATCTCAACATAAAATTTTAACATAATGTATAGTAACGATATAAAATATAATTTGTCACGGTTATGTTAAAAATTGGTTGACCGAGCAGTTAAGCTAAAAATATATACAATAAAATGAAATAAATACTTGTCTAAACGACATTTTATTCTAATATATGTACATTATCAAGCTTAAGGATCTATAAATGTCTATTTTTTAGAGTTTTTTTATTTGAAAAAAATGGGTACACATTTTTCTTTCAAAACATTACAAGTGTGACACTCACGTCACTTATAAAAAGAACCCATATATGTTCTCTAATTAATACCATAAAACCCATTCTAAATAGCCAATAAAATCACAAATTACTTCCCATGTTCCCTACTATATTAAAAGAAAAAATATTTTTGGAATAAATCCATCCTAGAAAGGGTTTTGGGGCAAACCAAATGATGTTATTGCTTTGTGTTTTGAGATATCAAACCCTTATTCATTATATCATGTTTTATGTTTATTGATATGTGTTTTGATACATGTAAAATATTTTATGATTCATTACTGAATTTTTATAATTATTTTTTTCAATATTTTTTTAGTGTAATATTCTATGATCGTTAGATATCTTATTAAGATATGTTTATCTTCCTATTGTCCTCTTTATTATTTGTGATTTAATACTTTTTTATTTGATATCTTTTATGGAGTTATTGAGATTACCCATTATATTGATTCTAATCCAATGTTTATAAAGATGAATATTACATATGAGATATCAAAAAAAATTATACGATCAAGATTATTGATAAAAATTTACAAGTGTCGAAATATAAAATATTTATGTAGCTAGTAACTAATATAAAAAAACATTAGGTCCTTGGGTTTCATAAATTTTTGGGAGATATATTATCCAAATAATCAGATATGTTTACTATTTAATTTATATTTATCATTGGTATCTATACATCACACAATTTGTGTTTCCTAAACTGGTATTTGGTGATCCAAAGTATACATGTAGAACAATTTAACACACAGAATAATCAGTTATTATCCGATAATAAATTCTCAATGTAATTATAGTTGACATTGTGAAAATAATCTTATTATAAATCTTATTAATCCATTATATATTGAATAATGGGTAATTATTCAACATTATATGACCACCATTCATTGAAATCATGAGGAATTAATCAAAATTAATCTTGGAAGTATCATAGTTTGAGTTGGATATGAACAAGATACATTTGATCTAATAATTGTTTTGATGTTTAGATATGAATGAGATGACTTTATTGTTATTGTTATTATTGAATTAAACCCATAAATGATGATCTTATAATGAAAGTAACATGATAAAATGATGCAACTTATTGATTAGATGGTGGAAGATAAAGACAAGAAAATTCGTGATTAATATTGAACAATAGATTATCATTAAATGTGGTAAATGTATTTTTAAATGGATTAATTTTGTAGTTTAGAACTTTTTTTCCAGAAACCATCGAAGATTGGGATGAATCAACTAAATAGTACAATTATATACTCATTTATTGATTTATGTTCACATCTCCTATGACCGTAGACATGCACATTATGAAGGAACAAGAAGTGATGATTTTATAAACTATACATAAAAATGAATGTAATAACTTGGGGTATTTCCAATATTAATTTTATAAGTCCTACAATTAATAAAAATAACTAATTTTTTTAATAAATAATAAAATAATTGATTAACTATAATAAAGTATCACACCTCAAATAATTTAGTAGGTCAAAAAGTAGGTTCTAAAACATTTAGATATGAGAAATATAATCTCTGATTTGGATAGTGAATGGGTTATTCCATTATATGTTTTAACCAAGATGGTTGCGATAAACATGATATATAATGAAGGGAATGGGATTATTATTATGTGTACAATTTTTTAATAGGGATTTTTTAATATATGATAATTAATGTATTTATGAGAAATGAAAAAGATACAATACAATTCATGGATCATATAGTGTAAATATTATATGTGCATGATTTTTATTATTTCCTTGATGAATAATATAACTATAATGAAATACCAATTGACCCAATTGATCAGTCAATGACTAAATTTTCATTACAATATTTTACATTCTACTATAGTCTCAATTCATTCGGAATTTGAAATTCCTAGGTGAAATTTTGGAGGTTCATGACACATATGTTTTACAACATGGTGGATGAATTTCATGAAACTTTCAAGGGTCATTAATCAATCTATGATGAATTCCATATATAGATATTGAACACTTAAAACATGTTTCTCATGATATGAGAAGATAAATTATTAACATTTAACTTAATGAAATAAAACATCACGGTGCAAGAAAGAATTTCACACATAAATAATATATCTAAATAGGAATATAATTTCAATGTTGTAATGAAAATGAAGATACAAGGTTTTTTAAGGTTCGTACTATAATGGGCATTTGATGAATTATTAAAGACGAAGAATTTTATCCTGAATATTTCAAGAATTTCTCCAAGATAGCATGACCACCCACTTATCACATTTAAAATATTGTTCCATTTATCATTAATAAATCATATATGGAATAGTGATCTATATAGAAATATTTTATGGACCCATCAAAGATTTGGATTTAATACAATTAGGAAAACAATTTCATGTTGGTCTGTGAGGAAATAGATTTTTATATTGTTTTTTGGTAACTAGATGAAAAAATCTTTTGATTTATCTACTATTTAACCCATACAATATAAAATATGAATGAAAATTAAACTATTATGAAGAATAAAAATCTTATAAAAATACTAGATTTTCATGTGATGACATCCTAATTTATACTCAATATGCAGGGTCTCATAAAAAATCATTCCACTCTACGATGATTGTTGAGAAAAAATAATGATAATTTCAGTTTGATCCATTGGATATTTTTTATATTTTTCTTATTTATGATCAATGAAAATAAGGGTTTGGGGAATATTATGGCAAGTCATTTTTCTAGGCTAGAGTTGAAATATTTGTAAATTGTAGTGGATATGGACATTTACAATTAGTTATTCAATTAAAATATTTTATATGAATATCTATAGGCATGAAACTAGTTTTTATATTTAAATATTTAATTGATGAACATGAAAAATTAGAAAATCTTTTTATTAATTATTATAAATATTTCATATTATTTCAGCACAATTTTTGTGATGATCTGATTATGTTCAAAAAATTTGGAGATGATAAAATTTGATGATGTTTTCCTGAGTGAGAGGTGAAGGTGGTGATAATTTTGGATCATTCTCTAAATGACAATATAGGCCTGATATATTATAATTTATGATCTAAAAATGTGAATTTATGAGACCACTATTCAAAAGGATTCGATGGAATCTTTTAAAATTAGTAATTGATTTCAAGGAAATGGAAATAATAAAATAATAAATTAGATGTGATAACACCCTATTATAAATGTTGAGGAATTTAAGCAAGTGTAATTTATTATTTTATCCCATTTGTGAATTTATTTGTAAACACATACATCTTGGACTATTTAAATTATATTTTTATATGGGAGGAATCTAAAAATATTTTTACAAATACGGAAAAAATGGTGATAATGTTTTTATGAGAAATTAATGATTTTCATAATTTATAATCCCACAATTACACATAATGTATCAATGTAAAAATTAAAATAATTACTTTAGTATATTATTTTTAGATGGTTATGAAGATTTATATAATTTGAATATAATTTATAATATAAAAAATAATATCGAATGTTAAGCTATCCAATAAGATGATTATATAGATTCAGGAAAAGAATTGGAATTAGATCTAGATGGATTAGTGCAGAAATCAAGATGGTGTATTATAGGAAAAAAATTAATAAAAAAATATTTTTAAAACACGTTTTTGACTTGTATGTGGCACAAATTTCCATTTACTTATTAAGAGTGAGAATATATCATATTACGTTGTGAAGTAGATGAATAAGGGATATACTCAAAAAGAAACAATAGATTGATAAATACGAATAAATTAATTAAAATAAATATAGATGGAAATTATAATTAAATTAGTTATATATAAAATTAAATGGAATGACATACTTGTCAATCAATAGATATTTTCACTAAGAGATATTTTTTCATTGTTTAACTCATTGTTGAAATTGTTTCTAAGAAAATAAATACAATTGTGGACTATAAATATTATCATATTCCAAGTATATAAATATAAAATCGTTGAGATAAAAATATATCATGATACCTTCTTTAAATTATAAAATATATAGTTAAATATTTAGACATATAATTTCCATTTGGGATTAATTCTATTTATGAAGTTTAAATGATGTCCTGATTGGATTATGTATCATTTAACATTAAACGATGTGATAACATTGATGCATCCCAGTTAAATTTTATTTTGTTATTTTTTTATTATATATTAATTAATGTATAACATTTAAAATATTAAAAAGATGTGGAAAATTTCTATACTCCCCTACCATGATTTAAGGATGCGACATCAAAGCGTATGAAGATTTTTGTTCTGATGAATAATATAATTATCTAATATAATTCATTATTTTGTAATCAAGGCTAGCAGAAAAATGGCTTCATTATAGTCTATGCACTTTTATTGGGAATGGATGACAGAAAGTGGTTCCCATTTTTCTTTCGATGGTGTTGTATCATTCCCCAATCTAACCATGTGTGACTGTTTTTTGATGTAAAATAAATCGGTTGTGGTGTGTTTAGTGTCCATCACCCCAGCTTTTATTTGATGAGTTATCTAGAATTTCTCCCTCTATTTTTAATATTAATAGATTTAAAAAATCTTATCATAGTACAATTATGTATCATAGTCAATCCATATGTATAGTTGGGAATATCATGATACATTACCTGAGGAAAAGCCAATATCACTATATTGTGATCGCTCTTCCCATGGTACAAATACTCATAGAGTATGGTGTTGTAGATTTATGAGGTTTTTAATTATACTTTTCATAGAATAAGTCTAAATATAATTCCATGATACATTTAAGACATATAAATATTTTTGGCCATTATATTAAAACATTTCATTACCCTTTATCTTACAAGAATCTATAAATCTCGTGGCCAGTGTAACTTGTAAAGACCTGTAAATTGAAAGGAATTTTTTTTTAAATTATTTGGGATTTTACGAGTACAAAGTTTCTGACGACACCCGATTCCGAGGCCTGGTGTGCCCGGAATCAATTTCTCATGTTTAGCTCGCGTACTTTCAGTTAATGAACGAGCAGGTTTTTCTATCATTTGAACCGGTGCTCGGAATTGTAATCTGAGGGCTCCGATGGAACCGCATCGCTGGTAATTGCTTAAGATGACCTTTCCCAAAGGTGTGTTATCATGGGAGGAGTTATTTAAAATTCAGGATTAGATGTGAAGTAAATAAAATTATGGTACAATTTTATTTTCTTTATCTAATGGTTAAATTCTACCTGGGGTAGTTGGGGTGGGACTCACAAGCCCCTAACTACCCATGTTAGGATATTTGTGAGGTGGGTCCCACACGAGCCCACCCCATCACATTCCATTAAGTGGGTGGCTTTTCCTCTCCTCATCCTCTCTCCTCTTTAATCATACCAACACACATATTCAATTAATTTAATTAAGTATTTTATTTTTGTAATTTCAACCCATGGCATGTTTAAAAAAAATAAGAGGAGCTTATTTTATTTTGGGGTTAGTTTTGTTGTGTTGGGATTTGGGCAAGGGGGAGATCTGGTTCTCTTGGAAGAACTTCATACTTCTGCGAAGAACGTCACTCTTCAATTAAGAATGCCAATTATCCGACAAAGAAAGTTCACTCGGCGATTTTGGTTTTCTTTACCCCCTTCTTCCTCTGCGACAAGGGAGGAGACACCAACGATGATTGAATCAATGCCATCATCTGCGGCACATGACAACTGCAAACTTCCATCGAGGTAGGGGTGTGTTTATGAATGAGCAAGGTCGTTTTTACTTCCATGTTAATAGTTCTCTCTAAACCATTTGTTATCCAACTAATGCGGAAGGAACCAGACCCAACTAACATGGTATGATTCCTCCGACATTCTTGTTGTATGGTGTTCTCCTACCATTCTTGAATGGTGAATCAAGTCATGTTTTCGGAGCCGATCGGAGGCCTGAAAATATCGGAAATGCAACGGAACATCGGGATTACCTAGAAGTGGATTTTTTGTAGCAAACAAATCATTAGAATGAATAATGGACGCCTCGGGAGGCGTGCTGGAAAGAGGCGTCATTTCTGGAAAATTCTAAAATACACAGCGTGTCCTTCCAAAGCACATGCCATGTAGTGCAAGTGATCAGCCGCAAAAGTAACAGACATCAGAAGAAGTGACACATGGAATGTGACACCGGTCACACAGCGTGTACTGTCCACACAGTTTGACAGAGGAGACATTGATGAACATGGCATGTATTTGAGGAGAATACATGGAAAAAGATAGAAATACACAGCCACGAGGCACGACGTGTATTATCAACATAGAAAGGATGAAGCAGCTTCGTGAGGCTCCGCGTGTAATCTGGGAGATACACAGACACAGGAAAAAACAGAGGGCCAAGAGGCACGACCTGTACTACATTCACCATGGCATATGCGGCTTCATGACGACTCAGCGTGTAATTCGGGAATACATGGACAGAGTGTGGAGTACACGATCATGTACTCCACCACACGCCCATGCATGGCCAGCGTACATGGAGCCTACCCCAGAAGGTTGGACACAGCGTGTAATCATACCACACGCCGTGTACTTACCTTTTTCATGAACAACCCTTTGACACGGGATGTGGTACATAGACAGTACCCATGGATTGAAGACACAGCGTGTCACCATATCACATTCCGTGTACTCACTTATTTACATGACCAGTCCCATGGCACGGGCCGCTTACACGGACAGTACCCGGTATATGATAACACGACGTGTAACTTTTACCTACACGCCGTGTACTTTTAGGGTAATGACTTGGTCATCTCTTTCTCTGTGTCATGGACACGTTTTTATTGGTTTTTCCCCTATGATGTGTGACGAAACGCAGGGTTACATCATATCTGGTCTTCATGACGGTTGATGTATCGACCCCTTTTACTCATGGAGCGGACCCTCCCAGAATCGAGTATGCTGTGTGCGGGAACCCTAGAGCTGGTTGCGACTGCGATGACTACCATGCTGGGATCCTTTGTGGGTTCGATGATGAGGACGACTGTACTTGGATCCTCCATGGGTTCGGCAGTGATGATGACTTTACATGGATCCTACGTGGGTTCGGCAGCGATGATTACTGTACTAGGATCATACGTGGGTTCGTTAGCGATAACTTCTGTACTTGGATCCTACGTGGGTTCGACAGGGGAGATGATTCAGAGGCTAAATCTATCATCTCCACCCCTCTTTGTGAGTATTATACCTGTGTGAGATGAGTCTTTAATTTCAGTCATTATCTTTGATATAATTGAATTGCTTTCCACTGTGGATTGAGTTGTAATTTCCTGTGTCGAGTGGATTGTGTTTTTCGGTGTGGAATGGGTTGTACATGGAATCGGAAGATAGAGCCGAACTGGAATGGATAAATTAGATATATGTATTGGCATATACCTAAGTAAAGTTGGTTGATACTTCGTATTTTTACCCATCCATTGTGGTTTATCCTTTGTCGATTCTGGGATACCTTCGGAGGTCTCGGGGTCCCTACTGAGTATCGTACACTCACCTCTACACGGGCTATGCCCGTACTATGTTTTGTTGTTTACAGACGACAGATAGCGCTGATTGTGGTTGAGGCTTGTGGAGCGGGAAGGTACCCAGAGGTGTGCCCTCAGGTGTGACGTACACGGAGCTGTAGGCCGGACCTGAGGAGTTGTGGAGACCATCTGTACCCACCCTTCAGGTGGGATAGCCGGAGGATGACTCAGTGGTTGCTGATTTACTTTACTACTACTGTAGTTTCTTTTCAGTTGTACTGTACTTTCAGTTGAGTTTGTATTCTGGCCCATTTACTTTTCAGCACCTACTTTGTACACAGTTTACTTTGTGTTTACTATAGCTTGCATACTCTGTTGTGTTTCATTCCTTATATAAAGGAAATACCTTCCAATTTATCAGGATTTACGCCTTTGGTGCTATTCGCCAGCCCCTGGCTTATGGAAGGCGGGCTTGGGGTAGTCACGGCACGGGCCCTGAGGACGGGTCATGACAAATTGGTATCAGAGGAGTCAATTATACCAATGAACATAGGACTCTAATAATTTCTTCCTGTGACGCAATAATGTTAAGGGTTTTGAGATTGGTTATTAGTCCAGGTAGTCCAGTGTTGGTGTGGTGGCTGACGTATCCATACACCAGGACCCTGACTTCTGATTTCTGGGTCATTGCACGAAAACATTGATTTCATGTGTGTTTCAAAATTTCTCTTAGTGATTACTTTGTGTCAGCTCACGAGGTATACTGTATTAACCATGGCACACCTGTTTCTTTTCATGATGGCCCCACGATGGCAGCCAGCTAGGGTCTGTGCTTTGTGCGAGACGGTAGCCCACCGAGTGACGAGGCCTCGGTGCAGGGCCCCATTACAGTGGAGGCACCGGCGGTACCTTTACCCACCGAGCCACTGATGCCACCTGCCCCAAAAGTTGAGAGTGCATGACACTTGAGTGCACTGCATGAGTTTCAGCATCAGAGACCGCCCAGGTTCCGCAGAGAGATGGACCCTCAGCCATTTGAGGATTGGATGGAGGATGTTGTCTGAGTTTTCATATTAGTAGGCACACCAGTTGACCTCATGGTGATCATTGTGGCTAGTCTCATGCACGCATCAGCAGGTAGATGGTGGAGCCTGATGCTCCAGGTGCACGACTATGCAACTCTACTTTTGATGGACTTTGAGGGCCTCTTCCTCTCTTATTTCATTCCATCCACCCTCTGTGCAGTGCGCATCCATGAGTTACTACAGCTGCGTCATGGTAATATGACAGTAGCCCAGTACTCATCATGATTTACCGACCTCTTGTGCTATTCCATGGACATGGTACGAGACCCATTCATCCTGGCTCTGACCATCGATCAGGGACTGAGGCATGAGATCCGACATCGATGATCTCCCATAGTATTCTGACACATGCAGGAGTACTAGAGCGAGCCCTACTTGTAAAGAGTTTTCTTGCTGAGCCTACACCAGCAACGAGACCTACCGCAGGGCGGCATGTAGCGGCGTCTTCTGCAGCTGGAAGTCGATAGATGTCACAGGGGTCGCAGCGGACCAGACCACCAGGTGGGAGAACTCAAGATACTAGTTGAGAGGTGTGGAGCACACGTAGCATAGCCAATCATTCGAGAGGCAGACAGTGCTATGCATGCGGCGGGCAGGGCCACATGGCTCGTGACTACCTGACCCACCATGTAGAGGAGTAACAGACGGTTGAGGGACAACCCAGGCGGAGGCAGAGGTTCGACCATGGTGGTCCACAGGGAGTAGGTGGACGATGTAGAAGAGATGGTCGAGCAACAGGTGGTGGACGACGCTTCGTAGCTCTACCACCACCGCCACCAGAAGGTCCACCCCGACCACAGGGAGCTGGCGGGCAGAGGTAGGCTCAGCTTCAGGCAGTGGAGGCCTATGACCACGGCGTACCTGAGATGATTCAAGGTACTATCTGTGTCTACTCCACCCTTGCTGCATTTTTTATAGACTTAAGAGAGAGTCATTTTTTCATTACCGCTGCACTTGTTCGGAGCTCGGAGATTCCGACGGAGCCGTTGGCTCAATCATTACATCTAGATACTCCTACAGTAGTAGACTCAACGATTACGGACTGCATCCGACAGTGTGAGCTTACTCTAGGAGGTGAGAGCTTCAGCTGGGATCTTCTTGTAGCAGCGTCGAGGCCTTACGACGTCATCTTGGGCATGGATTGGTTATCTAAGGTCCATGCTCAGATCGACTGTATTAGGTGCGAAGTGCAGTGTTTCCGCACAGATGGGAGTAGGTTCACCTTCACCAGTGATAAGGGAGCCTTTGAAGCACAGGATAGACTCACATAGAGGATAGGAAAACCGATCACCCATTAGTTGACTAGTCTCATCCTTGGAGCGGTTGATGTGCGGAGTCCGAGTTTTCCTATTTTTGTGGATCAGTATATGGATTTTTTCCCTAATGATATTTCAGGACTACCTCCTCATAGAGAGGAAGACTTCTATATTGACCTTTACCCTGGGACATCCGCAAATATCTACTCCAGCATATTGGATGGCTCCCACTGAGCTTCGAGAGCTATGTGTACAGCTGGAGGACTTGCAGGGCAAGGGATTCATTCAACCCAGTGCTTCTCCCTGGGCTTCCCCGATTTTGTTCGCCATAAAGGCGAATGGGAGCTTGAGACTATGTTTTGATTACCATTGCCTGAACCCAGTGATCGTGAAGAACATGTATCCTCTTCCGAGGATTGACGATATCTTCGATCAGCTTAAGGGAGCACGCTGGTTCTCAAAGATACACCTCAGTTCGGGCTACCATCAGCTCAGAGATCGATTTGTGGATGTGTAGAAGATGGCCTCCAGGTGTCGGTATGGTCACTACGAGTTCTTGGTTATGACTTTCGGCAAAAGAAATTTTTCATGTAGTGTTCATGAGTCTCATGAACAGGATCTTCCATCATTACCTTGATCGATTTGTCGTAGTCTTCATCGACTAAATATTGATTTACTCGACTACTGAGGAGGAGCATGCCTACCATTTTTGAGTTGTACTGGACACACTCCGAGAGCACTAGCTTTATGGTATGCTCTAGAAGTTCTAGTTCTGGATTCGAGAGGTCCACTTATTGGGGCATGTTATCTCTGAGGTGGGAGTTGTGGTGGATCCTTTGAAAATCGAGGCAGTACTAGCTTGGGAGCCACCCAGGTGCATGATGGAGGTGCGGAGTTTACTAGTTCTGACTGGGTAATATCAGAGATTTGTGCCAGACGTATCCAGAGTTGCAGAATCACTTTCATCTTTGATGAATAAGGGGAAACCCTTTGTGTGGTCAGATGGATTTCGGTAGAGCTTCCAAGAGCTGAGAGAAGGATTGACCAGTGCACCCATCTTGAGGCTACTGGAGGAAAGTGTAGGGTACGTAGTTTACTGCGATGTATCATGGACCGGACTCAGGTGTGTCCTGATGCAGGAGAGGGTAGTGATCACTTATGGTTCACAACAGTTGAGGCAACACGAGCAGAACTACGATACCCATGACCTTGAGTTAGCAGCAGTGTTCTATGCGTAGAAAATGTTGCAACAACATCTGATGGGAGAGCACTTTACAGTATACACTGACCACCAGAGTCTCAGGTACATCTTATAGTAGAAGTAAATGAACCTAAGACCGTGGTGATGGCTCGAGTTCCGCCAGGACTATGACTTTGAGATGCTCTATACTCCTGGGAAGGGGAATGTTGGAGCTGATGATCTCAGTAGGAGGTTGAGCATTTAGCTAATTGGAGAGGTTATAGAAAAGCTATCCGTGTTGAAGATATCCTTCATGGATAGGGATGTGGAATCTTTTCTATATTATCTCACAGTCACTCCTCAACTACTTCAGCAGGTCAGGGAGGCACAGTGTGGGAACTTTGACTATGAGACACAACGTGCACAAATATCCAAAGGACATGCACCTGATGGATTTTATGGAGGAGGAGAGCACGACATCCTCTTCCGGGGATGTACCATGGTACCAGTTTCATTAAAGAAGGAGGTGCTGAGAGTGTTTCACACTTCCATATTAACGGTACATCCAGAAGTAGCGAAGATGTACCAGGATCTCAGATGACAGCACTGGTGGCCAAGTATGAAGAAGGTTTTGGAAGAGTTTGTTTCACGATGCCTCTCCTGTCAGCAGGTGAAGGCGGAGCACCAGGTACCGGCAGGCTTGGTACATCCCTTAGAGGCCTTGGAGTGGAAGTGGGATGGGATATCTATGGATTTCGTGATAGGGATTCCACGTATTTCCAGAGGTCATGAATCTATTTGGTTGATTGTCGACTGAATCACCAAGTCTGACCACTTCTTTCTTATCAGAGAGTAGGGTTCAGTGGAGAGCTTGTGACGCCTCTACGTTCAAGAGATCATACAGCTTCACGATGTGCCATCATCTATCGTCTCTAATCATGACACTTGCTTTACTTCCTGGCTATGGATGGGATTGTAGGAGACATTTGGGACGCAGCTACGCCTGAGCGCCGCCATTCACCCTCAGACGGATGGCCATACAATGCTGAACATTCAGACACTCAAGGACATGCTCCGTGCATGTGTCCTTAACTTTGGTCATAGCTGGGAGGATCATCTACCCTTGGTGGAGTTTGCATACAACAACAGCTACCACTCCACTATCGGGATGGCACCATACAAGGCATTGTATGTCTGACCATGCAGATCACCTCTGTGCTAGACACACCCTGGGGAGTTAGCACTTGTAGGAACAGAGATGGTCCAGGATATGAAAAAGAATGTGCAAATCATCCAGGAATTGATGATGACAGCACAGAGCCGATAGAAATCCTATGCTGATAGGAGGTGTAGAACACTAGAGTTCGAGTATGGTGACCATGTTTTCTTACGGGTATCACCTCGACGTGGAATATGGAGATTTGGCTAGGGTGGAATGTTATCTTTGCGCTTTATTGGACAATTCCAGGTTCTCAACAGGATATGCGAGGTGGCTTATTTCTTGGCACTTCCATCTATGTTGCACCGGGTGCACGAAATCTTCCACGTATCTCAACTGAGGAGATACGTGCACAACCCAACACATGTCATTGATCACAGGGAGATGGACATCGATGATGATGCGACTATTGCAGGGGTCCCGATGGAGATCGAGGATCGATAGGAGCATGTCCTACGTGGATTGACAATTCCTCTAGTGTACATCAGGTGGAAGCACAAGAACCTCAAGGAGAGCAGATGGGAGCGGGAGGCTCAGATACGTGCATAATACCCTCATCTTTTTCCTTAATTTTTGATGTAGCTTTACAGAGACGTAAAGCCCTGAGGTGGGAGTAATTTAATGACCCGTAAACTTCCAGGAAATTTTTTTCTTCAACTCATTGGTATTTTACGAGTACGCAATTTTTGACCCCACCTGATTTTGAGGCCCGGTGTGCCCGGAATCAATTTCTGAAGTATAGCTTGGGTACATTTAGTAAACGATCAAGCGGGGTTTTATATCTTTTGAATCGATGTTCGGAATTGAAATCTGAGGCATTGATGGAACCGCAACGCTGGTAATTACTTAAGATGACCTTTCCCAAAGGTGCGTTTTCTAGGGAGGAGTTGTTAAAAATTTAGGATTAAATGTGAAGTAAATAAAATTGTGGTACAATTTTATTTCTTTAACTAATGGTTATATCCTACATGGGGTAGTTGGGGTGGGACCCACAATCCCCTAACTACCCATGTTAGGATATTTGTGAGGTGGGGCCCACACGAGCCCCACCCCTTTACATTCCTTTAACTCCTATAACCCCCCCCCCCTCTTAAAGATGGTAACTCTTGTTAACATGTTTAACTCCCCCATTAATTGGGTGACTTATCCTCTCCTCAACCACTCTCCTCTTTAATCATGCCAACACACTTATTCAATTAATTTAATAAAGTATATGAATTTTGTAATTTGAACCCATGGCATGTTTTAATAAAATAAGAGGAGCTTATTTTATTTTGGGGTTAGTTTTGTTGTGTTGGGATTTGGGGAAGGGAGTGCTCTAGTTCTCCTGGAAGAACTTCATCCTTCCATGAAGAACATAACTCTTCAATGAAGAACTCCAATTCTCCGACGAAGAATATTGACTCGGCGATTCTGGTTTTCTTTACCATCTTCTTCCTCCACGACAAGGGAGGAGACACCCACGACGATGGAATCAACACCATCATCCGCGATGCATGACAGCCGCGAAATTCCTTTGAGGTAGGGGTGTGTTTATGAATGAGCAATGTTGTTTTTCCTTCCATGTCATTGGTTCTCTCTAAACCATTTTCTATCGAACTAATGTGGAAGGAACCGGACGAAACTAACATGGTCTGATTCATCCATCATTCTTGTTGTATGGTGTTCTCCTCCCGTTCTTGAATTGTGAATCAAGTCTAGTTTTCGGAGCTGATCGGAGGCCCGAAAACATTGGAAATGGCCCCGGAACATTGGATCGACCTAGGAGAGGATGTTTTCTAGCAAACGGTTCATCGGAACGAAGAATGGGAGCCACGGGAGGCGTGCTGGCCAAAGGCGTCATTTCTAGAAAATTCTAGAATACACGGCGTGTACTTCCAAAGGACACGCCATGTAGTGAAAGCATTCAGTTGAAGAAGTAACAGACATTACAAGAAGTGACACACGTCGTGTGACACCGGTCACATGGCATGTACTGACCACATAGTTTGACAGATGAGACTTTGATGGACATGGCGTGTATTTGAGGAGAATACACGGACATGGATAGAAATTCACGGCCACTAGGAATGGCATGTATTATCATCATAGAAAGGCAGAAGCATCTTCGCGAGGATCAGCGTGTAATCTGGGAGATACACGGACATGGGAAGAAACACATGGCCAAGAGGCACGACATGTATTACCTTCACCACGGCAGAAGCGGATTCGTGATGACTCAGCGTGTATTTCGAGAATACATGGACATGGGGTGGAGTAGACGAGAATGTACTCCACCACACGACCAGGCATGGCCAGCGTACATGGAGCCGACCCCAGAATTTTGGACATGGCTTGTAACCATTCCACACGCCGTGTACCTACCTTTTTCATGAACATCCCTTCTACATGGGCTGTGGTACACAGAAAATACCCGTGAACTAAAAGACACGTTGTGTAACTATATCACACACCTTGTACTCACTTGTTTACATGACCAGCCCCATGGCACAGGCCGCTTACATGGGCAGTACTCGGTATCTGATAACACGACGTGTACCTTTTACCTACATGTCGTGTACTTTTAGGAAAATGACTTGGCCATCTTTTTCTTTGTGTCATGGACATGTTCTTATTTGTTTATCCCCTTTGACGTGGGACGGAACGTAGGGATACATCATCACTGGAATTCTTGATGGTTGATGTATCCACCCCTTTTACATGTGGAGTAGACCGTCCCGGAATTGAGTATGTTGTGTGCGGGAACCCTAGAGCTTGCAGCGACTGCAATGACTACCGTGATGTGATCCTCCGTGGGATCAACAACAAGGAAGAATATACTTGGATCCTCTGTGGGTTCGGCAACGATGACGACTATACATGGATCCTACATGGGTTCGACAGTGATGATTAATGTACTAGGATCCTACGTGGGTTCGGAAGTGACGACTTCTGTACTTGGATCCTACGTTGGTTCAGCAGGGAAGATGATTCAGAGGCTACATATATAATCTCCACCACTCTTCGTGAGTAGTATACCTATGTGAACTGAGTCTTGACTTTCAGTCATTATCTTCGATATGATTGACTTTCATTCTTGTGTGGATTGAGTTTTACTTTTCTGTGTGGACTGGGTTGTGTTTTCCTGTGTGGAATGGGTTGTACTAGGAATCAGAAGTTGGAGCCGAACTAGAATTGATGACTTAGGTATATGTATGAGAATATACCTGAGTAGAGTTGGTTGATACTTCATGTTTTTACCCTTCCTTTGTGGTTTATCCTTTGTGGATTCTGGGAGACCTTTTGGGGTCTCGGGGTCCCTACTGAGTATCGTATACTCATCCCTACACGGGATATGCCCATACAAAGTTGTGTTGGTTATAGATGATGGACAGTGCTGATCATGGTTGAGGCTTGTGGAGCAGGACGGTACCCGGAGGTGCACTATCAGGCGGGACATACACGGAGTGGTCGGCCAGACCCGAGGAGCTGTGGAGACCATCTGTACCCACCCTTCAAGTGGGATAGCCGAAGGATGACTCAGTGGTTTTTGATTTACTTTACTACTGCTGTACTTTCTTTTCAGTTGTACTGTACTTTCAGTTGGGTTTGTATTCTGGCCCATTTACTTTTTATCACTTAATTTGTACTTAGTTTACTTAGTGTTTACTACAACTTGCGTACTCTGTTGTGTTTCTTTCCTTATATAAAGGCAATGCCTTCCCATTTATCGGGATTTACGCCTTTGGTTCTAGTCGCCTGCCACTGGCCTATGGAAGGCAGGCTTTGGGTAGTCACGACATGGGCCCCGAGGAAGGGTCGTGACATAATTCCAAGTCAAATAATAATTTTTTCATCCTCTCCAACATTTGAGATATCTCAAAATTTAAATTTTGTTTTTTTAGAACCCTTTATAATACAAAACAACCTACCCATTCAAAAATTCCAAAATATGACTCTCAACGATTCCCACCATAGATAAAAAAATCACATGAATTTCTTAACAACCTTTTAAACACTATAAAATAAATCTTCACATATTTCTTTTCCATTGATACAATTCAATAAGGTCTACACAAACATAGTTATTAAAATAATTCAATACTAAAATATCATCATCTTAATGACTAGAGTATGTTTTTTCTAAATTATCCATGAAATAGAAGATTGATGGTTCTCCATATTCACCTCAACATTATTATATAAAATCATAATTATAATACTATAATTGAAAAAAAAACACAATCAAAAAATTATTATATTAAATCGGTGGAATCTGCCATGTAGTTGAAATAATGTTTCTTTCAGGTCATTGAGATGAAACACAAAGAGATACAAGCTATATTCAATTGAAATGAATATTTTCTATAAGATACTGGACATGTGTTTCTTAGTAAAATATACCATGGCTGAGAATGTAATTTATAATATAAGGGATAAATTTATTAAGAATTTATTTTGAATTAGTGAAGAATCCTATAGATAGTAAATTTTGGTGATTATTTCTAAACACGAGCTAAAAATTGAGTAGGTTGACATTCAGGTAGGTTGGTAGTATTAGAGTATTCATCTGGAAGAATTTAGAGTTGTTATAATAATACACATACTACAATTAATATACTCCCCCCCATGTAGTATAAGATCATTATTTATCAAAATAATACATTGGAATATCAATGGTAGAAAACAATTATTTTTACCCATAAAAATAAGAATGAACAAACTAAGAAAAAATGACCCAATTGATGACTACCATATTAAGAGTCATACACATGTCCCTATTTTTTTCATCATTGTAACCTATTCAATAAATGTTATTAGTGGTATAGAATGATGTTATCATCTGGTTAATAATATTACAAAGGATTCTATTTATTAATATAGTGTGATATATTTCAAAATACTAAGAGGTACATGTGATGAAAATAAATGGAACAATTATGGTGTCAATTTCATTATCTTTTTATGAATATGAATAATTTAAATTTATTATTAACCCATTTTTACATGGGGATGCTTCATCTAATATACTTTCCATAACTCTTCCTGATAGTCCACTTAATGAACGATGGAAAATGAAATGAATGGGCTGATGGATCGCTATATTTTTTTAGTTGTGGTCAATTTTATAATCATCTACTCTTGGGTTTTCATAACATATAGAATATCTCATGAACAATCAAGGAGATGAGAATCCACTACAACTGATCATAAATTACCACTATAAATTCTTAATGAGGTTTTAACTTAGTAATTTGTTATTATCATCCAATTCATAATTGATAACTAGTTAATTTTGTTTCAGTATATTATGTTATAATTTTAACATACTATTATTTCAAAATGAAACACTATTTTTAATTTCATTTAAGATATGAAATATCGATCATAAATGAACAAAAAATAATTTCAAATAAATTTTACCATTATAGTCAATCCGTAAAATTAGCGAGAATAAATTGTATTAAACATATTATAAAAAATATAATGCTTATACTCATTGATAATGTGTCAATTAATTCTTGTTAAATAGATAAAATATTTTTAGTAAATTCATTCTATTATATTTTTAATATATCCATTTTGTTCATCAAAAACATTTTTTCTTCAAATAAATATTTTTATTAATTTTTTTTACAAATATTATTATTAATATCTGGGATTCATAAAAAATTTCATTAAAAATTAACATAATTGTTGAAACCATCATTCAAAAATTACTCTATGGTGACATATTTAGGATTTTCAAACAAAAATTTATACTTTTTTAATATTAAAAATATTATTTTTATAAAATATAGTAAATTTTTTTTATATCATCATGAAAAAATTATAATATAATTTTTTTAAAAAATATCTTATGAATAAATTATGATTTTATAATATATATTAAAAAAAATAGAACATTTAAATTTAAATTTATTTTTTGATATAAATTAATACCAATTTTAATATCAAATCATTTCCTGCAAAGCATTGGAAACATAAAAATTCATTCCTTGTATATTATAATTTATGGAAAGAATTAATTTCCTGAAAATTTAGTTAATTTTTTTATGATGATTTTTAAAAATATTTCATAATTTTTTATTATATAAAATGAATCTTATCTAATTGAATTTTAAATTCCTTCACAAGGAATGTAATTTCAAATTAAAAAATTACTATGTTCTCATGACATGGTTATGAGTTCATAAATATAATGAAAGAATATATTATTAGACATTGAACCTTATTTTTTTATTTTATTGATTTTTGTTTCTTTCTAATTTTTCTATAAGAAATTATTACTTTTATTATTTAAGAAACACATATGTAGTTATTTTTCTAGTAATGTTTCAATAAATATGAATATTTTATTTAAAATTATAACATAACTTAAATAATTGAAATAATTTTCTAAATATTATGGGATGATTAAATTTAGAAAATTACCTTCCTTTGGTTTAATTTGTGAACTTGTGGATCTACTTGGTAGACAATAAGTCTCTCGGAGTAATTTATTTAACTTAAATATGAACCTGGCATACTTAGGTTTTCAATAAGTATAATATTTTTAATATGGTTTTATCCAAAAATATGTTTTAATATAAATTTTATTTTAAAATATAAATATTTTTTCTACGTCACGGTAATTTATTTTCAATTTTTTGTGATTATATAATTACATTAAATTAATACAAAACACTATTATAATATTAATTTGTTTTATAAAATTATAAAATAATTTTCTTTGGAAATATTATTTCTGATATAATTTAAATTTGTAATGTCTAAAAAGATTTTCATTTATTAATATGGAATATTAAACATATTTTATTACATTATATTCTATTTCCTCATGTTCATTCTTGTTATTTTAATGTCAAATTAATGAATTGTATTAAATTTGAAAATAATGATATTTTAGGAATATAATATTTTATTAAATTATCTAAAAAAAATATATTAAATACAGAGAAAGGGACTAATATATTTTTAAAAATATCTTCCACTAGGATTTATTATAATTTTGGAACTATTTAATCTAGAATAAACTTATTATTTTTTGATATGTTATGATATTCTTAAAGATCCCTGAAACACAATTATAAAACGGTGCACCTTAATTAAAAAAATTTCACTAGCATGAACCTTAAAAAATTATTATTCTCTACCAAATTCTATTATCCTCATCCATATCGAAATTATTGTTGTTTTGATCTTAAGAAAATACCAATTACATGTTCATTAAGGGATACTTCAAGAACATGATATTCAAGAGGTAACACTCTCAAACTACCTATCTTAATTTCTATTCTTCTTATACCTTATCAATTAAATTTTAAGGCATAAATGAAAGATGAATCTTGTTTCATTTATACACTGTAAATTTAAAATTATATTTGAATATCTTCTAATCATACCTTTTTAACATATCCTCTTATTAAATGAAAATAAACTATTGCACAAATTATGGTTCTTTAATGTCTCTGTGGATAATGAATTTTTGTTTTCCATTAGCACCTTCTAGGGCTTCCATAAAACCATTAGCATTGCTAAATTTTTTAATATTTATTTTATAACATTTTGTATATAATGTAACTAATATATATATATATATATATATATATACATAATATTAAATAGAACCAAACTAGTTCATGATGATTTAAAACAAGAAAATTTAAATTAACAATTATAATTAATATTTTATCAGATGAATCATCATCATGTTGGAAAAAATGATACCTGAGACCATTTAAACTATTTTAGATTCATTAATACCATCTAAATCCACATCTATTGTATTATATCGATTTGAAAATAAAAACCACAATGAGCCGACCCTGAAACCATGAAATAAACGCTCCTAAAACAATATAAATAACAAAATATTATTAATAAACATGTAGAAAGATGTTATAAAAAATATTATTGAGTGCGAGTGAAATTTTTTGGAATATTAAATCATAGTATGGACATGAATTCCAAATGGAAAATATAGAATAAAATAAAATATAGAAAGTTTTATTTGATTGTGTGTATAATAATAAATCATTATTAGATACTTATTATGAATAATTTTTCTGAAATTTAATGAATTTGAGTTAATCTATAACATTGTTTTCATGTTTAGTGTTGGTCTTCACTGGTTCAGGGTTATTTTACATTGAATGATTATTGAATTTTTTTTAGAATGTGAAGTTATTCATATATCATAGATTTTAATACATGTTCAATGTGCATATATTGCAAATAATATTATCATATATTATTTGATATAAAAATAAATATTAATATATAATATGTATGTGTTTGAAAAAACATTTATTTCTAGAAAAACTAGTGAGTTTCTCTGAAATTTGAGAATAATTTTATATATTTCATTCCTCAATTAGTAAATTCAGGTGATGAGGGGGTTATGTTAATAGTCATCCCATAGTGAAGTGATATGTAAGAGTTATTCCAAATCCTAAATCATTTGTATAGTGATACAATTTTATATGAATATCATTTGGTAAGAAATTATTCATGGAAGGATACAGTTTCAATGAAATAAAATAGCAGGACAAACATACTTGTGAGAAACTCAAACAATATGATGAAATGGCTAATATAAGCCATGTCCTATACTATTGAGAAAATATATGAAATGAAAATCATTAATAATCACATCATGACCTATTTTCTAATCAAAATATGGTCCACTTTGAGTTGAATAATGAACATAATATATAGTTTAATATATTGGCATTTTGTTCCATGATTATTGGGGGATTGAATATTTTATTTGGGATGAATATATGGTCATGATATAATGTTATCAACCACTCCATGATGGATAAAACTAAAAATATTTAATCAGATCATTTCTTTGTTTTATATAATTTAATGTTATGACTCAATAACATGCACAATGATACAAATTATTTCATTATATAGTATGTTTGATCAAGTTTAAGTGTATTTTTTATTTTATCCTTTCTTAAAAATTAGAAAATCATTTAATGATAATTTACACTAATTTACACCCCAATTTTTTTTTTCATAAAGTCTTTTTTTAACTCATGTATGTTTCCATCATTTAATTTTTATTATTTTTAATTATTTAATATTTCCCAAACTCACTTATTTATATTATTCAATTACTCGAGATGGGGGTATTTGTACACCATGTGTGGTTAAGACCTATAAAGGGTTAGATATTAAGATTAAAAGGATATGTTCATATGTTGTTAAAAAAATTCAATTCATGAAAGGGGTTTTTGATTAGGAAACACTTTTGAAACTTATATTTATAATATTTTATCACCCATATTTGAATAATATATGTTTGGGGGGATGATCCCAAATGTGATTAATAAAATTAATACCCTACCAATACAAATTTTTTTCTTTTTATATATAAATAAAAACAATTCCCATATGTGTGTACACTTACATGATAAATGGACTTTTATTGATATAGTTTGAATGAAATAAAATGACCATAAGAAGAAGGTAATTTTAGAATGAATTTTCAAAAAAAAATCCACTCGTTAATGAGTGAAAAATATAACATCCTCTAAGGCTATCCTTGTAAATTTAACCTAAACCCACTATTTTAGTAAATTTAATATCAACCAAATAAATAGTTTTTAATTTTTTTGGGTATAGTATTATTTATAAAAAAACAATGCTAAAAAAGATTTCCTATATGAATATTTTGGGTATAAAATCATTCCTTTTGAGACCTAAATCATATACACACTACTATACACCTTAGTTTATTGATGAATAATCTACTAATTAATTTTTTTTTAAAATACTACATCACATCGATCAAAATGACAGTAATGAGACATTTCAATAAATCTTACTTTTTTGAAATATTGATTTTTAATTAATGTATGTTATATTATTATAAATATGGTTTTTAATATGATATAGATGGTTAGAATTTGTAACAGTTTACCATATAAGGAACCATTATAAATTTAGGGGTTTGGGGATTTTTTAAATATTGAAATTGATAAATGATTTGTAGAATGATCAATAAAATGAATATATTCTGATCATAATTTATAATATTGTCAAATACATCATATTTATGAGAGCTCTATATTGGATATATTTCTATTTGGATATGTGTCATTGATTTTTTATAGGTAGTTTGACATTATTATAAGTTCTCTATAAGATCATCTACAAAATGAACAATCTGCTACCTCAATAGTGGAAAATTAAGGTCCGAACATTATTAACCATGTTTTCATCAGTATAACACATAAGGATGAAGACTATATCATTCAATTATGTCTGATTATGATGTTTAAAATATCTATACAATACATAACCTAATTAAGAATCTTAAATAATTCTTTGTACTAGTGGATGATGCGAATTAGGAATTATTTGAATGATATAGTATATATAGAAAATTTTACAATCTACTAAAGCTATACCATATATATTGATTATGTGAATTAATATATAAATTAGTATTAATGGAATAGGAATTATTTCATGATTTATTTGTTACCTCAAAGATCATATATTCATTTTATGATATATATAATGTTATTAACAAGATTAATCTCAATAATATAATGACTCATGATCTTATTAAAAACTATATGTTTTATTGAGGAGAGGATTCAAATTGAGAAGAGTATAAAATTATTTATGCTTTAATAAGTAAATAATTGAATCATGGTAAAAGTATGAACAAACATAATATAAATAATAAGTGAAATAAAAAAATTATGATGTTTTTACTTTAATTTCAATAAAAATATTTTTCAATGATTATTCATTTCTTAAGAAATATTTGTGAAAATGAATTGTCAAGTTATAGAATTCAGAAGATCTAGGTTCATATGGCATCACATAGTTTAAAAATCATATATTTTCATTATTTATTAATATATAATTTTCTATTTAGATTCTACTAATTTTGATTTTTAATTTTATATTGATGTATTTTACTCATTCTGTAAACTAAGTACATCATATAGTATATGGGTAATTATATTAATCTTATATAATCATCCTCCATGGATGCTGATGAACCAAAATTATTTCATTATTTTTATGATCATTTTAGGAATAAAAAATCCTATAAATTACATCTATGTATACCATCTACCACTTATATAAAAATTGATATTTTTATTATAAAAATGTTATATATCAATATTATGCCTCAATAGCTAAAATGATAAAAATGTGGTCTTCACTAATGTGGTTGATTAGTGATTTCTCTATTTTCTAAAAGATTCTTATTTGGAACACTCAAAATAAACTAGAATATCTTGTTTATTCATTTGAATCCATCACTAGAAGTATATCATATATCTAAACATGGTGTGTGATGTGTAATCATCAACTCATCGATTAATTTGATATATATTCCTTTAATAATATATGTTATAATATATTAAGTGATTTTATTCCATCACTCAAATTATTATCAGGTTTAGAAATCGCATTATAATTAACCATTATTAATGCCTATTTGAGGAATAATTATCAGTATAATGTTCCAAATATGATATTTTAAAGCTCATAAAATTTTATTTTTAGAAAAAGTGAAGGAAAATGGGTATTCATTCATTTTTTTTATTAATCGTAATTCTAATTGTTACAACATAAGAATGAAATTAGGAACATTTGAAAAGAATATATGTAGAAATTAGATTTTTTAAATATTGATTAAGAAAGGAAAATAAATATATCAATATAATTCTTGTAAAGACGTATAATAAAATATTATAAATCCCAATTAGTGTAAATATATTAATTAAAAGTATCCTAATATAGATTTTCATTGAAAAAAACCTCCCTTTAAAGACTGAATTATATTTGTGTTCTGGATGGGTAATCACGTAACATTCTAGATGTTTTTGTCTAAGAACAATATAATTTACATGGGATTAAGATCAATAACTCAATTGTTTTTATATTATGTTCTGTCTTTTTCTTTGAATAAATAGTTACATAATAATATAAGAATTGTTTTAGTTGAGTTTTTTAAAATATTGAAATAGATTTTTGAGATTGTTTTAAACTCCATTGAGAATGTAAAACATCAGATAATAATTTTGATAGAATATTTTAATTCAGATATATAATTTCCCCTTTCAGTTTTCAGTACAATAATACATCCAACTATTCATGTGATCAATGGTGATATTGTTAGAGGGATCATTCATTATCAAAGTATGTATCCCATAGAGAGGTGTTTTAATATTACATTTTTAATATTATTACATTATAATTATGAAAATAATTAAATTTGTAAATTTTTTTCTATGATTCATTAATTTAAAAGGTTAAACGGTCATTTGAATTCTTATGTGAGAATAAAATCTGTACTATAATTTTTTTATAAATGATAGAAGGATGAAGAATATATCATTGTTTTTTTTGACACATTTGGAACAAATTTAAGCATGATTTAATAATGTTATAATTGTTTAAGATAATAAAATCTATTTTTATTCCTATAGAAAATCATTAAAATTTCTAATTATTATTTGTCAAATTTGGAAAATATCATTATTTTCAATAATTAACCTAGTTTCTTCTAATAACATATATATGTTGTACTCAATATTTATGTTTTAGATCCATTGATTAAAAAAATATTCATCAAATGTGAATAATTTTGAATTGAACATGGTATTTTATTTAGATAAAAGACCAATCATAAAATACATTATTGATTAGATTGAACGTCATTAAAAATCATATTCAATTTCATATTCAAAATATGTTGGTGTAATTTATTTATATAACTAATAATATTTTATATTTTTTATGTAGATCATGAATGTTTTCAACCATGATGCAGTGAAGTTGATTTGAAATATTTATCATATAACCCATTTAAGAAGTCTTATTTATTCAATTCATATATTATTAATAGGTTCAAAAATAAAATAGTATTTTACAAGGAAGGTTTTAAAATAAAAAATAGTATAATTTTCTCAAAATATATAAATTTTTTATACTATAAAGAGATGAATCACAATAGAAAATAAAATAATATTTCATAATTATTAGTTGCGATATTCAAATGTGGGCAACATGACATTTATATAAGAATACAGAATGTTTGACTACAATTAATATATGTTAACATGTCTCATTTTAACTATAATAACGAGTATAATGAACATGATCTACATATATTGGATTCATAACATAACATAGTATTATATGCTGATGATGCGATCAATGAATGGTGGAGTGTTGTAGTCCATGACATCTTGAGTGATATTTATGAAATGGTTGATGGTGTTGAAAAATTATTTTGAAAAATAAATTCCCCTTACAGAAATGATATTAATATATTTTTACATGATGATATTTAAACAATAAATCTTGTTATATATGTTGAATATAATAAAATCATGTTATTGGTATAATATAGAAATGATATGCTAAATAATGGATTAATTGATTATATTTTTAGACTAAATATAAATTATATATTGTTTTATTATTTAGGATACCTGAATTCAAATTATTTGTGTAACAAATTAGGAATTAAAATTCTTATTTTATATCCAATGACATATTTTATGTTCTCATACTCTTGAAAGAAATTAAAATTTTGAAAAAAAATGATACAATTTGGTGTTACACAACTCTTTCAGTATCAAATGGCCTATCTGATATCCTCCCACATAGATCTAGTACAATATCATATTTTGGGATTCCTATTTTTCGGTTTTTAATTTTATTTAATAATCTCCCATATTCATTTGGTATTATCCCAACTTCCATTGGTTTTTTTATGTTTCCCTAATCTTAGAGGGATTAAAAAGTGAAATAGAGGAGTGGTCATCAACTACGAATATGGGATCCAATTTACAATATCAATACCGTAGGATAGTAACCATAATTCATTTATAATTATAAATTTCTGAAAAACTATATTAAATATGTACAATATTTTTTTAAATATACATATTTAAAATGTTAATATAATAAAGAGGATTTAATATTCCTTAATAGATCAGATGTTTGGATGCTTAAAAAACTGATTTATTTGGGACAGTTTACATTTATGGGGTTACAATACAATTTTATAGTGGTTTATATGGAAAACTAATGGGGAAGTTATCATATGTGAAAATATCCCTTTCCATCACATATCATTATTAGAGGTACATTTACATCGATTTGAAGGATTATATTTTTGAAAAACATTCAAATTTATGTAAAAATAAATATTTTATATTATATCTTTGGTTATTAATATAAAATTAACGTTGAATTATTTTTTCCATATATAATATATGTATACATTATTATCCATTTTGAAGTGGATGATGAGGTTTTGCATTAATAGTCATTGAAAAGATTGGGGCATAGTGGGAGGACAATTTTTATTGGTTGTGGTGTGAGTTCAATGGATCGTATTTGAATCCCCATAAAATTTTTAAAATGGTTCCCCAAAAGGGAATCATGCAATTGATTTACATCTATTATGGATATGGATTATTCTTATTTTTATAAGTTACTTTATACTTTTTTAGTATATTATTATTATTTTATTTAAAAAAAATGTAATTTTTTAATATTATCATTATTTTTTAGGGTTATTTTAAAAAAACACAACAAAAAGTAAGAAACAAGTCATACCACATATAGATAGTTAAAAATAAATTTAATTCCCAATTGAAAATGTTAATGTACTAGATATTATTAAATATATTTCTTTTTTTATGTTATGCACATAAATTTTAATAATTTTAATTTTTATCCTTTAATGATATATGAAAATTTAGTTTGTAATTAGTTTAGCCTAATTGAGTTGGCATTTAATATACAAAATAAATGTGATTAATAATATATAAATAAACCAACTCCAACCAATAAGATAAAAGGTAATTATAATTTTTTTGTATTAAAGAAATATGTTTATTTTTATTTTCTTAAAAAAATGAAATTAAATATGCATAGGATGACGATCCCTCAGAGTAATAATTAATCCATAATAAAAATTATATTTCAAAAGTTCTTGTAATAAATATTTCATTTATGTTTGAGATATTCACATTGGACCCTCCCCCTCATTAATTCTGACATGATCCCATATCCATCAACTATGATTCCACCTTCTAAAATGTCGCTTAATGGTTTTGTCCCCAATAATTTAAAATCCAAAAATCATATTACAATCATTAACAATATAATACAAGAGAATATATTAATATTGATATCTTAAGATAAGTAGTGTGCAGGATTAGAGAGTGAAGTGGATAATATATTTTTGGGATAGACTCTAAAAATTCATGTAGAAAATGAATCTTCATAGGAGATATAATGAATTGTTTCATTTTTTATAATATCTTTATGTTTTTGTAATAATTTTTTCTCAATATTGTTTATGATGACAATAAATAATAAATTCTAATTTATATTATTAATTATATTTAATGTAAACATCATATGAATCATAGGCTTGTTTTTGAAAAGAAATTATAGATCATGCATCATCAAGGTGTACACAATATGACTTAATGGAGTGGAATTATTATTAGATCTCCATGTTCATGTGTTATATATGTTATTAAAACATATAGTTTTGTCTCTAAAACATCAAAAATAATTATATAACATTTTATGTTAGAAAAATAATGTGATGTAATGTTAATGATTTTTCTTTATTTTCTATTTTATTATTTTAATATTGAAAGTATTAAATTATATATGTTAATATTTCAATGTTAAATATCATTTAGTTTCATATTTAGATTTCCCTTGTTTCCTATTTTTTCATGTCTAGTGGTTATTTATTGAAAATATAAATTAAATCATAACCATTGATTTTTAATAAGAGATTAATTATACAAGTAATTATAAATTACCGATTATAACCATTGAATTTTTTTAATAACACCATATGGTAAAATATGACATTTATTATAGTGGAATTTTAATTTCTATAACTAATTACATATTCACATTACTCATATATGATTGTCACAAATAAATAAGAACCACTAATATATAATAAAAAAATTAAAATAATGTAGTTTCCAAAAAGCTCTAAATAAAATTAACAACGTTTTAAATTTATGTATATTGAATAAAGATAAACAATAGTAGATATGTTCCTTTTAGTCTTATAGACGGGATTAATATGTTAATAAGCCAGTGGAATAAATGTTTAAATAATGGGATTGGTTTCTATACCATAACTGGGTATATAGGTTGATGGTTTGAGAAGGCCCTACCACATCGTGACTCATTATACCCAGTCCCCTATTACTAAAACTAATGGGTTTTATGATTAAAATGATCTATATACCCAATTACCTTCCCCTAGATATATCTTTAGAATGTAGACTTTTTTTCCCACATCTACTCATATCTATGGGTGAATATGTGTACTCATGTGAGTAATTCATATGTACTAGTGTTGAATCTCATTTAAAAGGGACATGAATTATTATATCAGGTCTCAAGCATAGTCTAAAAGAAGTTGTAAATGTACACATCCTCTTGGTATAGAGAGTTACTAGTTATAGTTGATTTTAGATACCATGCATTTAATGGGCTTAAATTTCAACGGAATTTTATTTTTTGGGGGGGATGCGGTAATTTTTTTAAAAAAATCATATATTAATTTAAAGAGATTTAACACTTAATGGTTCTTATTTAGATAGGGTTCAAGGTTTGATACTAGTCTTGGGTATTTAGATGAATTATAGTAGAGAAGAATAGTTGAAAATAATTTCCATAAGAGATATTATATAGAACATAGTTGGATCACTATTAGTATGAACTGTTTAGGAAAACTATACAACATTTTTTATAAGGGTAAAATAGGTTTAACTCGAGAGTTAGCTCAAATAGTCATGAAACCCTCTGCAATTTATTGAAGGTGCATCACAAATTTGGAATATGGATTCTATTTACTCCTTTACTAGACATATGAGGTGGTGGAGTAAATGGATAGTAGCTCTGCATGGGATACACCCAATTTTTTTAAACATTGTGCCCAAAAATGAAATGCCACATTATTATGGAAATTGTTGGCACATGGTTGGAACATTGTTTTAAAAACCATATTGTGTAATTTTTATCCCAATAAAATTATGAATTGAAAAATTTTACCGTAATATTGTTTAACCATAATGCCTCATTTCTTCTCCACATTCACAATGTATCCTCTCCCATGCGTGGGAGATTATTCTTCCTTCAATGTAGTCATTAAGGAGGACTCTTTGTCTATGTTCCAAAACAAATTTCATCCTTCATGTTTGATATAACATAGTTAATCAATAATTCCACTCCCTTCTTATCGCTGTTCCTTTTTTCATAATGTATTCAATTTACATATGAGATTATATGCATTATTTTTAGTTTGTTTTTATTAATATTTTATTTCTCCAATATCAGCTCGAATCAAAGCCGGATAATGGACAAGCAAATCATCCTTTGTATAATGTAGGTGGATTATTAATTTTTCCCAAATGGTTTGATATCTATATCATGTGTTTTAATTACACACATCACACATTATTTGTGAATACTTTTTAATTTAACATTAATATAATTCATTATTAGAAACATGGATTGTCTATCCTTGCAACCAATATTTTTTTGTATTAGGATTTCTACTTTGACTTAAATCATCCCCTTATAGTGAATTTTATACAATTTCTGTGAAATTTGTACCACGATTTTTGGATAATAATGTTTCAGGTGATTTCATTTTTCAATCATAAAAAATTATATTACATTAATTAATGGAATGGTATAATACAAATCTAGGTTCCTTTATCATGGGTAGCTAATTTCACCACCATCTAAGGTGTATTGAAATCCTTTTACAATTGGAATGTATAATTGTTTTAAACAAAAGGTGAATGGTAAGATCATATCACCCAACCCATATTTAAATTTTATGAATGATTATACATATCACTATGATTATGGATATTTTATTAAATATTATCTCATGCATGACTAGGATCATGATCCTATAATTACATTAGAAGGTATGGAATCCATGGAGTGATACATAGAATTTTGTTGTGATTTTCCTTTCATGGGCTCATGGGATTATAGAAGAATCACTGATATGTCTTACAAGTGAAAAAAATTGGATTCAATATTTGTTTTATGATTTTCAATTCCCATACATGGAACATTGGGTTCACATATATTTAAGTATTTAAAATTGAATTCCTTGGAATATTGTCCATTGATTCAGCCTGTTGTACTAGAAACCCATGGATTTTTCTTTAAGATCATTTCAAATCATTCAACAAGGCTACCTAGGATATGTTCCTAGGTCTCAGGTAGAATTTCCCCTATTATGTTGAATTTCAAAGGGTACAACACTGTATATTTCACCTAGATCATAAAAAATAAATTATTTGGATATTAGGTGACTTTATATGATTCTCAATATATATGAACACCTTTATTGTATTATGTGGGTCTATACCTTATAAAAAATGGAAATTTAAAATACATATAGATGTTTTTAGCTTTCTCTAAATCATGCATTATCAACTGGGTGTTTCATAGGGGACAAAAACTAACGTTGAGTATTTTTTATCTACACATATATATTAAACATTAACATTTCTCATATTATATTCATATGATGGATAGTTTTGGAAGCCATTAGATGTGGCCAATTTTTTTCATCACATCCTCTTCAAGCTGTCATTGGTTTCCTAATCAGATATCTTGGTTGTATGTTGGGACAATTCATTATGAGTTTTTCCAATATGCTTTTGGAATCAGACTTGAGATAGAGCTATGTATTGAGCATGTACTTGGGTTTCCAACAATATTTGGTTGTTTTTGTTTTTAATTTATCTTTCATTATACTAATATTACTTATATTACTTATTTGTTGTTGAATATAATATATTCATGAATTATCTTGTTCATGAATGAAGGGATTGTTTAGAATGGGCTTCATTGTCTATTTATTTTTGTTATCAATTATATTTATCTTATGATGATTATTCTATTAATTTTTTACTTCTACTACACTTTTAAAAAAATATATGATATAGTATACCCACTTCACCTTCTATTCACACTAAATACTAGTCGAAATCATGTCACATATGGGTAGGTACACTTTAGTAGTTTTCCCCAACAAGTAGGGTGCACCATATTAGTGGATTTTAGGATTATAAATTTTTAATTTATATAAAATGTTTTTTTTCTTGTCTATCTATTATTGGATGGTATATAAAAGACAATAAATGTTTTTTCACAAGGAAAATAGTTTTTGTTTTGTTCTACCAACCCACATACAAGTAGAATGATTAGGTTTCAAGGGATGGGACCATTATTCATGATGTTTTCATTATATTAGATTAATATTTATCATTAAATAATTATTGAATTTATTTGGTAAATTATTTATTGATTTATAGGATTTATCTCTTGGACTGGTATAGAATGATGAAGGATGTGTTCGTGCGTCATTTTAGGAACATTGGAATCACATGTCATTGGAATTTTTTATATTTATACCATGATTTTGTGAGTATATTTCATGATTTTATATATACTATAATTTGGTGTCTTACTTCTTATATTTTTCTAAAATATTATAATGAGTTACCTTTCTGTGTTATTGAATGATATATAGTTGTATAAAATTATATGTATGCATCAACCAAAATGGTGTTTTCCCATATAACATGATGGTGGACTTCTATTTAAATAAATTGAAATTCGTAAAAATAATAAAATAGTTTAATGATGATAATAACATAGAATTAATATAATATTTTAATTTTGAGGATATTGATTTGTTTTATTCAATTTAGGAAATTCTTATAAATGTTAAAAATGTACTCTATCAATTAAAACTTATAAATTCTAATGTCATTAAAACATGGCAATGATATTCTTTATTATTGAATAATTAAATACATCACTTGATCCATATTGGTGATTTCTATATTAATATCATATGAGATAAGCCAAATAAAATTCTATTCAAATCTAAATTATTATGGGATTTACATTAATTGGATTCCAATTAAAATTTAAATAGAATTGAAACCATAAATTTTGAATGGATGTGAAAATAACTGAACCGAGATTGTTGTAATGTAAACCCTATATGATTAATATATATTTAAATTTATACAGTTTATCCCCTTATGGTATATATATTTCATAAATGGGATAGTTATTTAATGTGTCTTCATCCACATATAAGGTGTTTTTATAAATTTGTGGTGTCATATTACTTATCAAATCCCTCGTAAAATTATTAATGGATTTCATTTCACTTTTTAGCTTTATAGATACGAGAAATCAGTTAATTAAAATTACTATTACCACTAGATGAGTGTTTTACTCTATATCTGGAAACTATAAATTTATTTAAAGGTGACCAATTGTGAGATAATATGGATAAATACTTGGTCAAAATGTATTTATGAGTTAATTTCTACATGATGATACATGGATTTTTCTATGTAAAGTACATTTTTTTAGTTTGTAAGACATTTAATTGATGAATGGTACTTTTATTTTTTATGTATGGGTATAATAAAATGTTTATAATTAATTAAAATTAATGAAAATTTTTGAATTAAATAATTTGTTTATGTGTATAATGATGAAACCTAATTTAGTGGAAATCATTATAATTCCTTGGAGAGATGATTTGAATGGAAACATGAGCATTTCTTATGGGTTAGAGTTTCCTTCGTTTCTATTGTCTCTTTCTACCTAAATTTTTGGTTTTAGAGACTATTGGTAATTTTTTGAGACTAAATATATTATATTTTAAGCCACATATTAAAAATTAATGGATATCCTATAGTTGTAGTTATCTTAGAGATAGCAAATCAATGGACTTTTGAGTGACATTTCTAGGAATGGCATGTGTTTTTCATTATACATTTGAATAGGTTTGAAATACCTGATAATAATACAACACCCCCATGTAGGTGGGTAGTTTTTTGTAATGCTAGTCCTTGAAGGAGTATTTTTGTATACAAATACCAATTGAATATAATATCTTTTCTTTTTTATGATTTCATTATGACCATAAATAGAGAACTCCACTATAAGGATCCTCCTGGTAGGTCGAGGCTTGTTAGGTTTTTGTTTTTCTATTGATGTCAGTATGCATATGTTGATAGATATGGAGATTTACATGTCAATGACATCATTACACATTTTTAGTATAACAACATATATAGAAATTTATATTTCCCTTGATGTCTTGTAATATATTCTATTATGTGTGAGGTCATACTTGTTCTAGAGACCATAGATCTATGTGGATAGATTTAGTGAACCATTATTGGGTTTTGATCAAAAATTCACGGTGAAAGACCTATAGGTCCATAGTCTATCATTATATCATCATGAAGCGGACTTTTATTATAGAGGAATACCTAGGATAGAGGCTTGGACATACATTATGTTTTCCATAAAAGAAATGATCATTGTTTTAGATTTAATTTAAGACTCATACATGGAAAGTGATAGTTTTTTATATAGGAAATTTAATGCCTTTGGTTTTATGGAAGACCACCACGATATAGGTTATTCAAGAATGTATTATATGGGTTGGATTTTTTGAGTTACTATTTAGGTTGACCAGTAGATATGTTGTTAGAAAATTAATTTCTAAAATGGTGTCATGTGGAAGAAATACAATCCATAAATTAGGGAATCTTTAAGTGCTCAATTTTGAATATTAACTTCATGGGATCTCAGAGAATTTTATAATGTTGATGTTCCGTGTAGTGTAATTATATTGGTATTGTATATGGATGACTCGCATGGTCAGAAGTCGAGTCTTGAACTGAGTGGTATGATTTTGTAAAACTGTTGATTTTGTAGATGTTGGTTTGAGAAATTTTTGAATGGTAACTGGTTGATATTAAACATTAGTTAGCAGAAAGGTGTAAGGTGAGGATAGATTATTTCAAATGTGACACATACAGGTATGGAGGCTGACAACTATTATAAATTATTGGATGTTACATATTATGTGGTATGACATTGAATTCAACAGTGTTCCATGAGATGGTAGACCCATGAGTGGAAGCTAACAAGTGTGGTTGTAAGATGTGATTTCATTAGTCAATGAAATGTTTATATATCTTGATTTGATTGAGTGGGGATAAAGGTAGTGAAACATGATTTTTTATGTAATCTTAGAGAAGTCTTAGTTTATAGTATATCATACCATATTATATAACACTATCTTAAGTAATATATGAGTTTTTCTACAACAAATTGAAAAAAGATCTAAAACTATTTTGTTGTTTTATTAATTTAATCCTTGTGAATTACACATGAGGAGTCATATATCATAATACATAAGTTAGTGTAAAAACACAGAATTTCTGTGGAATGTTTTTCTTAAATACATGGGAATTTCACGAGTTTGCAGTTTCTGAAGGTGCTTGTTTCCGAGGCCCAGTATGCCCTGAGTCAATTTCTGAATTTTTTCTTAGGTACGTTCAGTAAATGTACGAGTGAGTTTCTATAACTTTTGAACCGGTTCTCGGAATTGAAATATGAGGGCACCGTTGACCTCACATAGTCGGTGATTGCTTAATGATACCCTCACCGCATTTGCATTTTATCGAGAGTGGAAAATTGTTTTGGTTGTTTTTAAATAAAATTAAAATAAATAAGACATAACATATTATTATTTAAGGTAGTTAAAACCTCCAAGGGGAGGTTGGTGGTGGGGGCCACCACACCCTAACCTCCCAAGGGATGTTATGGTGGTGGGTCCCACCTGATCATAACATCCCTTGGGAGGATATAATTAAGGTGGGACCCACACGGTTTCTAACTCCCCTTTAACACCACTAAACCCCCCATTTATGTGGGATGTCAACTCTCCACCTTCCCCTCATTAATGTGCCAATTCACTTATTGAATTAATTGAATTCTTCACCTTCCTCTCCCAAATTAATTAAGACAACTTCATCCATTAATTAAGTGAAGTAACATAATTTTAATTTGAATATTTTCAAATTCTTACCAACAATAAAATAATAGGTAAGCCTATTATTTTATTTTGGTTGTGAATTATTCTTGGGTGAATCAGACAAAGGTGAGAGATAGAGAAGAGCCTTTTCTCTTCCAATGAAGTACGCCACACACCACCGAAGAAGGATGAACTTCTTCAATGATCTTCATCTAAGCCAAAAGAAAAGGAGCCGATCACGAAGAAAGCCGGCACCACTTCTTCCCCGGATTATTCCCGACGTCAATGAATCGACGTCCACTTTTCCTCTCCTTCCACCTACAACATTCGACAAATACGAGGTAGGGGTTTGAGATTCCTTGTTTTCCAATCTACGTCGTTAAATATGTTGGTATATGTTATGCTAAATGTTATCAACATAACCTGGGGGGGATAGGATAGCACCAACACACCCGAACCTTCCCCTTAGATCTTGTTTGTTGTTGACGATGAAAGCAGACAACGGTATCCGACTTCGGGCCGACCACGAGGAAATAGGCGGTGCAAGACCACTGGGTCAACGGAAAGGCGTGACACCGTCATGCCACGCGGAGGAGAGTCGGGTCGCGGCTAAGCCGGGCCGCAACACTGGTGGCATGGTGCCGTCACACCATGCAGAGAGCATATGGAGGCCACGACCAGGGTGGGCCGCGACGAGAGATAAGGGGTGTGACGCCATCGCGCTGTGCCATAAAAGACCTGAGGCCTTTGGCCATAGTGGATAGGGGAGGGCGGCCGGCTGAGTGGGCCGCCTGTAACACCCGAGACTTTTAGGAGAAATATTTTGTTTTTCTGTTATATAAATCATCAAAGGAATCTTTCACTACACACAACACTATCTTGGCTTTCATTAAACGCAACCGCGACCTTCCTTAATAGCTTGCGTCGTACGCAATATCGAGTTTCACTAAACAATGATATGCAATTAAAATATTATTAAAACTAGTCGTTATGAATAGTAATAACCACTATTTGTAATTTTGTAAATTTTATTTTTCTAAATGGACTTCATTTTTGGATTTGGAATATCAAAATTATCTTAGGGTGAAATTTTGGTACTTTTCAGATAACTTTCTTATTCTGATGAACAGTGAAAATTAATAAATTTTAATTAAAAACAAATTTTTTTTCTAGATATAATTAATAGTAATAAATTATTAATTTGAGTGGTTTTAAGGTATATTTAGAATATATTTTTACCATTTAAAACAATTTTGGTCATTGTATGTAATTTCACATTTAAACCAAACTAAAACAAGTGTCAATCTTTTGATAGTAATTATCTCTTAAAAACATGCTATTTGTTTTGACGACGAGAATTAATTTTTAAATTAATTAATGAAACTGATGTGTTTTGAATTTGGTAAAATAGCCATCATTTTTGAATTCATAATATCAAATATAGCTTTGGCTTAATTTTTGGTATTTTTTCTGGAAACTTTCATTTTTTGATGAACAGTGAAACCCCTAAGTGGTAGTTAAAAAAATGAATTTTTTATAAAACATAAATTTACCGCTTCTGTGAGTGGAATTTCGAAAATCCGAGAAACATGGTTAATATCAAGGACTAAAATGTGGTTTAATGAGATGAAAATAATTTTTGGTGAATAGTAACTTTTTACTTTTTTTAACACGGTTAAAAGTAAATAGGGTAATTAAATGTAAAAATGTTCTTATTATTACCCTAACCCATGTCCTAATTCTATTGGATAAGTTTAATTTGACAAAAAACAACCTTAGGAATAAAATATTTCCATTTAGGCCCACATGGATTAGATTAGGACATTTATTATTAATTTATTTAAAGAAGGGTTAAAATAGTTTAAATAAAAATTTAATAACTAAAGAATTTTTAATATAGGGTTATACATAAGTTATATTCGACTATAAATATTCATTAGAAATATAAAACGATTTCCTAAATAATGGTATTTTATTTATAATTTTTATAAATTAAATAATTTAATTTATTTATGACACAATGATGATGCATTAATTATCTTATTAATCCAATACTGACATAATTGATGTTATATATACCCAAATAAATGTAATTTGAGACATTTTTTGAATTCCAATAATTATCTATGTTACTATGACATGTTAGTTTTGATTTAATTAACTTTTTTTGAACAAATAATTCTGTTATAATTTTAAAAAAAAATCAATTACCAAATAGTGTCAAAATTGACATAAAATTGTTTTTAAAACAAATATTATATTATTAAATGTTATTTTATTCCTAAAAATCTAATTTTCGTCCAAATGACTTATATACGGTTATTTATATTAATAATAAACAACTTGGGGTTCGTTTGGCTTGTTATATTATGTTTATTAACATTATAGTGTAAGAAAACAAGAAGACACGGTAAAAGATAAAATATCTATCATAAAGTTAAATCTAAATGATAAGGTTAAAATTGATACCTAAACTTGTCTAAATTCTATTGGATGATAGTATTTCTACTCACCCCTACCTTAGCTTCTAAATAAATAAATTTGGAGCTATTAAAAACCGAATATGACTTTATAATAAAATAATTTTTTCAGTTTTTCCAAAGGTGCCTCTCTCCTCCCTTATAAAAAGGCTCCTCCTCCTTCTCTTCCTCACACCACTTTGAGCCTTAAAGCTCGGAAAAACCCTTCCAATTTTCTTCTCCACTTCTCTAGAAACAACCTAGAGGTACTGTTCTTCTTCAAACACAAATTTTATTTCCCTAAGAGGAGGTCTCAAAGAGGCCCTTCAAAGAAGAGGTAATGTATGTTACCGATCCTTTCAACTTTAATTCATCTTCCACTTCTTCTTCTTTAGTTGTTTCATTATGAAGTAATAAAATCAGTATCAATAATATACTGGTATGTTATTATAAGTATGAAAAAACCCTATTTTTCCATCTATCCGTCATACGGAAAAGGAAATCACTACGCGTGCGTACGTACGGAATACCGTCTCCACGCCATGGTGTAATCTATTTTCAACCACCACCATATTTGGATGGGTATAATGGTGTAAAGAATAAATATATATGATTATTGTAAAGTGATATTGATTCTGAAATAGTATACATACACTTCAATACAATTCCACGATCTTGGGAACTATATCATCACTTGTGCGTACGTACAAAATAACATCTCCACAATGTGATGCGACTCCTTATACATGATTTTCATTGAGTAATGATTACATAAATTAATTGAGTTAATAAATATGATATATATTACAATAATACCATTCTGTAAATGAGGTATCTATAACCTAAAAATAATAATAATAATTTATTCGAAAAAACACGCATTAGTAGAAAAAGTAATAAACACCCGAATAACAAGTAGCAATAAAATATTACTAATAATAAGCCAAGAATATGACCATATATGATATAATAACAATGATTATGATTCTGTAATAAGTCGATGACATTATTTAAATCATTAAACATGAGTTTCAGACACTTACGAAGCAAATCGGACCTAAAGTAAGGGAAAATATCACAATATCATTTTTATCCGAGATTGTTTATACTTTGGTATTTACTGGGGTGTATTTTATTATCCAAATCCATGTTTCCTCAATATGTAATACTATTTCCATCCACATACAATTGTTTAAATCCAATTTTACCCTTACGTGAGTTTTTAGAAAAATATATGATAGGAATCTTGTGTCGTTTTTCGTATGAGGTACTTTTTGACTTTTCCGACAAAAGTACGAGAAGAATGTTATTTTAACATATACGGAATGAATGGATTTTTAAAAATTATTTCCAAGAAGCTTCCTTTACAAGTATTCAAGTTAATTTTTAAATAACTTATTTTAGTTTAAAATTGTATGACATGTTAAGAAAGGAAGATGTTTTTGAAGTATAAAGGATATTTTCCTCAAGAATAGAGTTCGAGTGTTTTATCAAAATTATTTTCCATCTAAGATAATATAGGGTTCTATTTATATCCCTATTATTAAATTTATTTGATTATGTTGTGATGGAATTATTTTTCTGAATTCCTTTATCTTATATGAATTATTTTATGATGTATTGATGTTTAAGAATCCCATTTTTATTACATGGGTTATGCAATGATGTATGATTTCTGATTTCTGTGGTACACAAAAGAATAGTTTCATTATGAGAATGGTGGTACCTATTTCTCCCACCAATGCATTGGGTAATGATTTATATCTCATGAGATAGACATGGATGGAACGACAGGTTAAACTGGTTCAATGAAACAGGACTGAAACGAGGAGTGAACTCGGTTCAGAAATGGACATTGTCCAATAAGATAGTATTGGCAATGAGTCTTGACTACTAAGAAATTATTCTCTATGATTATGTGTGTATGCCACCATGTTTCATGTTTTATTTTATGATTATTGTGATTACATTTCAAATTATGATCTCTTTTGCAGGGTGAGATTTCCTAAATGTTATGTTCTTATGAATATGATGTGATTGATATTTCTTTTGTTTACCCTTACTGAGCATTTGAGCTCACCCTTTTGTATGTTTTCTTTCCCCAGGTCATAAAGAATGTTATTAAGTAAGATATTCCAAAAGGGACTATATATATGATGAAATAAATGGGAGACAGTGTAGATGGTTTATGAACCAATTGTTTATGTTTCCCAGTTTCTAAGAACAGTATACATATACGGTCCTTTTATGGTTTTGTTATATGCTGTAATAAGTGTACTTAAATTTTAATGTATTAACAATGTATATAAATTAATGGTCGTTATAGTTGGTATTAGAGGAAAGGTATACTCAAACTTTGGAAAATAGGAAGTGAAAGCCTTAGTAAGAACCCTATGGATAAGTCTAAGCATATAACACAATCTTAGTGTCTTAGAAATGTCCATGAACAACCTATGATAATACCTTAAGTGTAAAATTTTATTCTTGATTATGTGTTTTTTCTATTATAATTAGTGTTTCTCACACTATTCTTCTTGGTATTAGTCAATGGCTGGAACCCGAAGGAACCGTGTTAATACGGAATGCATTGGGCAATGCAATGATTGTCCCCCAGAGTAACCAAAGGTTATGGGAGATGAAATGAAAAATCTTGTAGCCATGCTCACACAACTTTATCAAGCTATGAATCATGAAGGACTTCCAAACGAGCAAAGGAAGGAGAAAAATTCTGTTGAATCCTTCATGAGGCAGCGTCCACCTTCATTCAGCGGGTCTTCTGATCCACTAGTTTCTGAACAATGGATCAGTACCACTGAAAAGATATTTTCAGTTCTTCAATGTTTTGAACATGATAAATTCATCTTATCAGTTTATCATTTGGAAGGTGACACTGATCAATGGTGGAATATTATTAGGAATATGAGGCAAAGGGATGAAATTGAGTCCATGGAATGGGACAAGTTCAAGAACATATTTTTCAATAAGTACTTCCCTCGTATTCTCCAAAAAAATATGGAGAAGGAGTTTCTTGAACTGAAGAAAAAGGATGATGAATCTGTTGGTACCTATGAAGCAAATTGTACAAGACTTTCAAGGTACGCTTCCGGAATTATTATCCAACATGAGAGTAAGATCGGTCTATTCTTTAATGGATTAAAACCAAGTATTCCAAGGGCGTTATCCATATGGGACTTCAATAGCTACGAGGAAATCGTTCGATGTGCTCTCAAAGTTGAGATGGATATTGGAGTAACCCATTAGTCATATGGGTTTGATAAGAAGAGGAAAATGGAATTCATAGGAAAATCTAAAGAGCACACTGAAAAGAAGATGAGGTTTCCCTTATGCTCAATGTGTGGAAAGAAACATGGAGGGAGTTTCCTTAAAGGGACAAGTAAATGTTTCAAATGTGGAAAGGAAGGTCATCGGGCATTTGAATGCCGCAATGATTGGAAGAAGATTTCTAGTGATGCGAATAAAGAAAAGGCTACACAGAGTGAACCTCCTACACTTCAATATTACACGTTCATGGAAATGGGGCATTATGCCAATCAATGCCCTAATCCAAGGGTTGTTGATGATGATCGACGTCAACAAAATCTTATGGATAAAGACAAAGGAAAGTCGCATGCGATTACTATCGATGATGTGGAGTATGACAACGAAGTGTTGAGAGGTACACGTACCATCCACTATAATGTAGAAATGTTTTATTTGATTCTGGATCCACCCACTGTTTTATTTCTGAATAATTTTCTAAGAGTATCACCATATTAGCTCAACAATTAGATGTTGAGTTATCTGTGCCAACTCCTAATGGCACAACAGATGCATCAAATGTTTATAATTCTTCTCTGATTAAAGTTTTAGGGAAAGTTATTCCTGAAAATCTTGTGATCCTACCTATAGTGGAATTTGATGCAATTCATGGCATGGATTGGATTTCTCTATATGGATCTCATATCAATTGCCAAATAAGGGAAGTCACATTTCATATTCCAGATCAATCTTTGATCATCTATCGATGCAAGGATGAACATAACCTTCCATTGGAAATTTCTTCAATCTTATGGGTTTTCATTCCACTAAATGAAGGTTATTTATCTCAAATGGTTGGTGAGAAACTCACGATTAAGAATATTCCCATTGTATGGGAGTTTGGTGATGTCTTTCCGGAGGAATTTCTAGGTCTTCCACCAAATCATGAAGTTGAGTTTTCAATAGAAGTCGTACAGGGTGCTTTTCCTATTTCAAAGACACCATATAGAATGGCCCCAATTGAGTTGCAAGAATTAAAGAAGCAACTCCATGATAATCTTGATAGAGGATTCATACACCCTAGTGAATCACCTGGGGAGCACCTGTTCTATTTGTTAAGAAGAAATATGGATTAATGAGACTCTCCATTGATTATCGAGAACTTAACAAGATCACTATCAAGAACAAAAATCCTCTCCCATGCATTGATGAACTATTTTACCAACTATGCGGAGCTCAATAATTTTCCAAGATTGATCTTCATTCAGGGTATCATCAATTAAGGTTCAAAAGGGAGGATATACCAAAGATGGATTTTAGTACAAGGTATGGACACTATAAATTTATAGTGATGCCATTTGGTCTTACTAATTCCCCTTCTATATTCATGGATCTGATGAATAGAGTCTTTAGAGACTATCTTGATCAGTTTGTGGTAGTCTTTATAGATGATATTCTTGTCTATTCAATGAGAAAGGAAGAACATGAAGATCACTTGATAATTGTATTGAAGACCCTATGAAAGGAGAAGCTTTATGCCAAATTTACCATGTGTGAATTTTGGCTTCAAAAAGTTACATTTTTGGGTCACGTAATCTCAAAAGAGGGGATATCTGTGGATCCAGCAAAAACAGAGGTTATCGAAAGATGGTCAAGAACAACAAAAGTAACTGGGATCCAATGTTTTCTTGGTTTGGCTGGATATTACCAAAGTTTTGTGAATGATTTTTCAAGGTCATCTAACCCACTCACCAAGTTGAATCAAAAATGAGTTAAGTTTGTTTGGACGGAGGAATGTGAAGAAATTTTCAAAGAGCTAAAAAGAAGGTTATCCAGTGCACCTGTGCTCACAATACCTTGCAGTGGAGAAAGGTTTGTGATCTACAGTGATGCATCCAAGAAGGGACTGGGATGTGTTCTCATGCAAAATGATATGGTGATAGCTTATGCCTCATGACAGTTGAAAATCCATGTGGAAAATTACCCAACACATGATTTGGGGTTAGCTATGGCAATCATTGCATTAATGATTTGGAGGCATTATCTTTATGGATAAAAGTGTGATATTTATACTGATCATAAATGTTTAAAGTATATTTTCACACAAAAAGAGCTGAATATGCGCCAAAGAAGATGGTTGGAGCTGATTAAGGATTACGACTGCTCAATTCATTACCACCCTTGGAAAACAAACAAAGTGGCAGATACATTATGTTGACAAGACATTTCTAGCTTATCCATGATGAGGATGACAAAGGATCCAATATTTATGGATTTAAAGGGGATGGATCATGGAATTATAATGAAAGGGGAAAATCGTATCTTTTTCAATTGAATTTTTAACCATATATACATGTGAATATTAAAGAGGCGCATAAATAAGATGTAGAGTTACAAAACAAGTTGAGAAATATTCCTGAATTCAACCTTGATTGTGATGGGATAATATTGTTTCGGAATCGGGTTTGTGTTCCTGCCATCCCCGAATTAAAGAAGGAGCTGCTGGATGAGGCTCATAGTTCTTCATTCTCTATTCATCCTGGAAGCACGAAGAAGTATAGGGACCTGAAAGAGTACTTCTATTGGGATGGCATGAAAAGAGATGTTGCTGAATATGTCTCTCGATGCTTGGTTTGTCAGCAAGTTAAAGCTAAGAGACAGAAGTCTAAGGGGATGTTAAAACTATTACCCATACCAGAATGGAAATGGGAAAACATCACTATTGACTTTGTCACTGGACTTCCTAAAACATCCAAAGGCAATAATGCTATCTGGGTCATAGTTGATCGTCTTACAAAGTCTGCACACTTCATTGCTCATAGAGAGGATTTCTCTCTAGATCAGATTGCCCGGATATATGTAAAGGAATTGGTAAGATTTCATGGAGTACCACTTTATATTATATCTGATCGGGATCCTAGGTTTTCCTTAGCGTTCTGGAGAACTCTTCAGCATACTATGGATATAGAGTTGAGTTTCAGCACTACTTATCATTCTCAGACAGACGGTCTGTCTGAGAGAACAATTCAAACTCTAGAAGATATGTTGAGAGCTTTCTCTATGGATTTCAAAGGTTGGTGGGATCAACACCTACCTTTGGTGGAATTTTATTATAGTAATATCTTTCAATCCAGTATTCAGATGGCTCCTTATGAAGCTCTCTATGGAAAGAAATACAGGACTCCAACTTGCTGGGATGAAGTTGGGGAGAGAAATTTATTAGGACCTGATCTTGTTGATGAGATGGTAGAAAAGGTCAGATCTATTCAACAACACATTAGAGCAGCTCAGAGTCATCAAAAAAGTTATGCCGACAACTGATGAAAAGACTTATATTTTGATGTGGGTGATAAAGTTTCCTTACGAATATCTCCTTAGAAGAGAGTAATGAGATTTGGAAAGAAGGTAAAATTGAGCCCTAGGTATATCGGTCCTTTTGAAATATTGGATCGTGTTGGGAAGGTAGCTTACCAATTTGCGCTTCCACCTAATCTCTCTCAATTTCACGATGTGTTCCATGTACCTCTCCTAAAAAAGTACATACTTGATCCTTCACATGTACTCAGCTCAGAAGTTGTACCACTGGAACAAGACCTTTCTTATGAAGAACAGGAGATAGAGATTCTCGATGGTAGTGAAAAAGTCCAATGAAACAAGACCACTCGCTTGGTGAATGTTTTATGGAGGAACCACAAATTAGAATAATCTACAAGAGATCTTGAGGATATGATGAGGTAGAGATATCCTCATCTGTTTGTAAAAAGTAACGAATTTTGAGGGCGAAATTCATTTTAAGGTGGGTAGAATGTAACACCCGAGACTTTTATGAGAAATATTTTGTTTTTATGTTATATAAATCATCAAAGTAATCTTTCACTACACACAACACTAGCTTGGATTTCTTTACATGCAACCTAGACCTTCCTCAATAGCTTGCGTCGTACGCAATACTGAGTTTCACTAAACAACGATATGCTATTAAAATATTATTAAAAGTAGCCATTATGAATATTAATAACCACTTTTTGAAATTTTGAAATTTTATTTTTCAAAATGGACTTCATTTATGGATTTGGAATATCAAAATTAGCTTAGGGTTAAATTTTGGTACTTTTCAGATAACTTTCACATTCTGATGAATAGTGAAAATTACTAAATTTTAATTAAAAACAACCTTTTTAATAGAAATAATTAGTAGTGATAAATTATTAATTTTAGTGGTTTTAAAGTATATTTAGAATATATTTTTACCATTTAATACAATTTTGGTCATTGGATGTAATTTCACATTTAAACCAAACATAAACAAGTGTGAATCTTTTGATAGTTATTATCTATTAAAAACACCTTATTTGTTTTGACGATGAGAATTAATTTTTAAATTAATTAATTCAACTGATGTGTTTTGAATTTTTTAAAATAGAAATCATTTTTGAATTCATACTATCAAATATAGCTTAGGCCTAATTTTTGGTATTTTTCTGGAAACATTCATTTTTTGATGAATAGTGAAACCACTAACTGGTAGTTAAAAAAACTGAATTTTTCATAAAACTTAATTTTACTGCTTCTGTGAGATGAATTTCGAAACTACGAAAGGATTGGTTAATATCAAGGACTAAAATGTGGTTCAATGAGATGAAAATAATTTTTGGTGAATTGTAACTTTTTATTTTTTTACCACGGTTAAAAGTAAATAGGTTAATTAAGGGTAAAAATATTACTATTATTACCCTAAAACATGTCCTAATTCTATTGGATAAGTTTAATTCGACCAAAAACAACCATAGGAATAAAATATGACCATTTAGGCACACATGGATTAGATTAGGACATTTATTATTAATTTATTTAAAGAAGGGTTAAAATAGTTATAATCAAAGTTTAATAACTAATGCATTTTTAATATAGGGTTATACATAAGATAAATTCGACTATAAATATTAATTAGAAATAAAAAAATATTTCCTACATAATGGTATTTTATTTATAATTTTTAGACATTAAATGATTTTATTTTTTTATGACACAATGATGATGCAGTGATTATCTTATTAATGAAATATTGACATAATTGTTGTTATAAATACCCAAATAAATGTAATTTTAGACTTTTTATGAATTCAAATAATTTTCTTTGTTACTAGGACATGTTAGTGTTGATTTAATTAACTTGTTTTGAACTAATCATTCAGTTATGATTTTCAAAAAATCAATTACCAAATAGTGTCGAAATAGACACAAAATAGTTTTTAAAACAAATATTATATTATTAATTGTTATTTTATACTTAAAAATTGATTTTTTTGCAAAATTACTTAGATAAAGATATATATATTAATAATAAACAACTTGGGGTTCGTTTGGCTTGTTATATTAAGTTTATTAACCATATAGTGTAAGAAAACAAGAAGACACGGTAAAAGTTAAAAAATCTAACTTAAAGTTAAATATAATGATAAGGTTAAAATTTATACCTAAACTTGTCTAAATTCTTTTGTATGAGAGGATTTCGACCCATACCCACATTAGCTTCTAAATAAATAAATTTTTAGCTACTAAAAAACCGTATATGTCTTTATAATAAAATAATATTTTTAGTTTTTCCAAAGGTGCCCCTCTCCTCCCTTATAAAAGGGAACCTCCTCCCTTTCTTCCTAACACAACTTTGAGCCTTGAAGATCGGCCAACCCCTGCCAAATCTCTTCTACACTTCTCTAGAAACATCCTAGAGGTCCTGGTCTTCTTCAATGACCAATATTAGTTCCCTAAGAGGAGGTCTCAAAGAGGTGCTTCAAAGAAGAGGTAATGTCTGTTACCGATTCTTTCAACTTTATTTCTTCTTCCACTTCTTCTTATTTTGTTGTTTCCTTATGAAGTAATAACATCAGTATCACTATTATACTATTATGTTATTATAATTATGAAACAACCCTATTTCACCATTTATCCATCCTACGGAAAAGGAAATCACGGCCCGTGCGTACGTACGGAATACCGTCTCCACACTGTGGTATAATCAATTTTCCACCACCACCTTACGTGGATGGGTATAATGGTGTAAAGAATAAATATATATGATTATTGTAAAGTGATATTTATTTTGAAATAGTATACATACACTCCAATACAATTCCACGATCATGGGAACGATATCACCGCTCGTGCGTACGTACGGAATACCATCTCCACGACATGATGCGACTCCTTCTACATGATTTTCATTGCATAATGATTACATAAATGAATTGAGTGAATAAATATTATATATATTACACTAATACCATTCTGTAAATGAGGTATCTATAACCTAAAATGAAGAATAAAAATTTATTCGACAAAACACGCATAAGAACAAAAAGTAATAAACACCCGAATAACAAGTAGCAATGAAATATTAATTATAATAAGCTAAGAATATGACCATATATGATATAATAACAATGAGTATGATTCTGGAATAAGTCAATGTCATTATTTATGTCATTATACAGGAGTTTCGGACACTTACAAAGCAAATCAGACCTAAGGTAAGGGAAAATATCAAAATCTCATTTTTATCCAAGATTGTTTATACTTTTGTATTTACTGGGGTGTATTTTATCATCCAGATCCATGTTTCCTCAATATGTAATATTATTTCCATCCACCTAAAATTGTTTATATCCAATTTTACCTATACGTGAGTTTTTAGTAAAAGATATGAAAGGAATCTTTTGTCGTTTTTGGTACGAGGTGCTTTTTGACTTTTCTACCAAAAGTACGAGAAGAATGTTTTTTTAACTTATACGGCATGAATGGATTTTTAAAACATTACTTCCAAGAATAATCCTTTACAAGTTTTCAATTTTATTTTTAATTAACTTCTTTTAGTTTAAAATTGTATGACATGTTAAGAAAGGAAGATGTTTTTGATGTAGAAAGGATATTTTACTCAAGAATAGAGTTCATGTGTTTTATCAAAATTATTTTCCATCTAAGATAATATAGGATTCTGTTTCTATCCCTATTATTACATTGATTTGATTATGTTATGATGGAATTATTTTTATGAATTCTTATATCTTATATGAATTGTTTTATGATGTCATGATGTTTACGAATCCCATTTTTATTACATGGGTTATGCAATGATGTATGATTTCTGATTTTTGTGGCACACATAAGAATGGTTTCATTATGAGATGGGTAGGACCTATATCTTCATCCAATGCATTGGGTAAAGATTTATATCTCATGAGATAGACATGACTAGAATGACAGGTTAAACCGGTTCAATGAAACAGGACTGAAACGAGGAGTGAACTCGGTTCAGAAATGGACTTTGTCCCCTAAGATAGTCTTTGTAATGAGTCTTGACTACTAAGAAAAGATTCTCTATGATTATGTGTGTATGCCACAATGTTTCATGTTTTATGTTATGATTATTGTGATTACATTTCAAATTATGATCTCTTTTGCAGGGTATGATTTCCAAAATGTTATGTTCTTATGAATATGATGTGACTGATATTTCTTTTGTTTACCCTTACTGAGCATTTGAGCTCACGCTTTTGTATGTTTTATTAACCCAGGTCAGGAAGAATGTTATTAAGTAAGATATGCCAAAATGGGCTATAGATATGATGAAATAAATGGGAGACACTGTAGACGCTTTATGAACCAGTTGTTTATGTTTCCTAGTTTCTAAAGACACTATACATATATGGTCCTTTTATGGTTTTGTTATATGTTGTAAAAAGTGGACTTCAATTTTTATGTATTAACCATGTATGTAAAGTAAGGGTCGTTATAGTTGGTATCAGAGGAAAGTTATAGTCAACCATTGGAAACTAGGAAGTGAAAGCCTTAGTAAGAACCCTAAGGATATGTCTAAGCATAAAACAGAATATTAGTGTTTTAGAAATGGCCATGAAAAACCTATGATAAGACCTTAAGTGAAAAATTTTATTCTTGATTATGTGTTTTTTCTATTATAATTAGTGTTTCTCACACTATTCTTCTTGGTTTTAGTCAATGGATGGAACCCTAATGAACTGTGTTATTGCGGAATGAGATGGGAAATGTAATTATTGTCCCCCTGAGAAACCAAACGTTATGGGAGATAGATTGCAAAATCTTGTATCCATGCTCAAAAAATTTTCTCAAGATGTGAATCATGTAGGACTTCCAAACGAGCAAAGGAAGGAGCAAAATTATGTTGAATCCTTCATGGGGTAGCATCCACCTACATTTAGCGGGTCTTCTGATCCATTAGTGGCTGAACAATGGATCAGTACCATTGAAATGATATTTTCAGTTCATCAATGTTCTGAACATGATAATGTCATCATAGCAATTTATCGTTTGGAAGGTGACGGTGGTCAATGGTGAAATCTTATTAAGAATATGAGGAAAAGGGATGAAATTGAGTATATGGAATGGGAAGAGTTCAAGAACTTATATTTCAATAAGTACATCCCTCGTATTCTCCGAACAAAGATGGAGAAGGAGTTTCTTGAACTGATGCAAAAGGATTATGAATCTATTGGTACCTATGAAGGAAAATTTACAAAACATGTAAGGTACGCTTCCAGAATTATTATCCAACCTGAGAGTAAGATAGATCGATTTTTTAGTGGCTTAAAACCAAGTCATCGAAGGGCGTTAGCCATAATGGACTTCAATAGCTAGGAGGAAATCGTTCGATGTGCTGTCAAATTTGAGATGGAGATTAGAGTAACCCATCAGTAACATGGGTTTGATAAGAAGAGGAAAATGGAATTCAAATGAAAATCTAAAGAGCACACTTAAAAGAACAAGAGCTTTCCCTTATTCTCAATGTGTGGAAAGAAACATGGAGGGAGTTGACTTAAAGGGAAAAGTAAATGTTTCAAATGTGGAAAGGAGGGCCATCGGGCATTTTAATGCCGCAATGATGGGAAGAAGATGTCTAGTGATGCGAACAAAGAAAATTCTACATAGAGTGCACCTCCTACACTTCAATGTTACAAGTACAAGGAAATGGGGCATTATTCCAATCAATGCCCTAATTCAAGGACATGTGTTGTTCTGTGGGGACTGTCATAAGTAAGATGACCCATTCTGGCACGTGGGAAGGGCATAGGGTGGGGACCACATGTCTATGGGGAAACTGGTGCAACATGGCAGGACATGACCCGAAAACCATGTTAAAGGAGAGGTTTTTATGATGTCATCTATAAGGACCCATCCTTAAACCTTACTTAATCTTGAGTTATTACAAGATTACACATTGAAGATCTTTTCAGGTTTCGATTTTTAGAGAATTAGATCATGAAACTTGCATTACATTCCACATTTAAACAAAGTGGTTACATAAAAGACAGTATTCATTCTTCCCATCAATGGAAACATATTTAAAATAAAACATGGATTCTTTCTTGACACATCCTTGACACTATCATCACATCATGTACCCTTCCCTTGACATGTGAAAAACATTTCAAAAACCTGGGATGAGCATAAAAATCTCAGTAAGGGATATAAAAATATGGAAATGAAACATGAGTACATGTATACATATGAATGAAAACTGTTAGTTTTTCAAACATCAAGTAAACCATGTATACTCTATCAAAGTAATACCTTCACCTTCATGAAGTAGTAAAAACTCTTCACTTAATAAAGTATCATTACTTACCTTTTTGTAACCAAAGGATTACCAAAAAACCCATATAAAGAACACATAACATATATAATGGTAACTTGGGACATAAACATACTTAAGTGGAATAAACATACCGTCGACTTCCACACATATCACTTAATGGAATATCCATATGGCCAATTTCCATACATACTTAATGGAATAGCCATACGGCCGACTTCCATACCCAATGCATTGGAGGTTATAACATAACCACCCGTCCTGGTATTCACGGCACCACCCGTCATATGGTTTATAACGTAACCACCCGTTAAAATTTCCAAGTACCAATATAAAATCATAAAACATAAAACCAATATAAAGGAATGATAACATTTCCAAATTTCAATCACAATATATCATAAATATATTGACATAATAGAATCCTTTATCAAAACCATTTTCAATACCAAAATACATAAAAGAGTATATGGTATTTATTTTATTTTAAAAACATTACGACTTGTTGAGGAAGCCAAAGACCAAATAATACTCGCGGCGGTGGAAAAGGACGTTGTCACCGCGTACGTTAAAAAAACATTCCTTTTTGTCGTTTAGTAAAACGCTTCGTAGAAAAAGATTCCTTTTGTATAAAAGTAAAAGTCAAAGGGGTTTATACACTATATAAAATAAAGTTGTGTATAAAACGAAATATGACTCAATGAATAGAGATTGAGACGAAGTCCCTTACAAAGACGGTATCCTTGGTTTAAGGATAAATCAATTAAATAATTATGTGTGACAAACGAATACACCAAATATAAATGGATATTAAGTTTAAAATAATCAAAGGTCATTCACACATATTCAAAGGATGACATATTCAATAACTACATGTTGAACCCAAAGAAATCGAAATTGGGTTAAGAAGTTCCCTTGACAGCCTACGAGCGTCACATCAAAATGAGTTGATGAGAGATAAAAAAATGTATCTCATCACTTGGACATAAAATTTACATCAATAAGGATATATGAGAACATATCCCAACATAACAATATGTAAATTAAAATACCCAACAAAAGAAGTCTTTTAAAAAAGAGGAGGGTGAAAGGTTCCCTTACCGACTTAGGAATCTTTCAAAACATACACCCCATGAAAGAAGGATAATAGATCATTGATGTAAATACTCATAAAAGAAAGTATATTACACAAAGAGTAGAATAATGGGCAGTACATACACCACTCAAAGGAAATTGTGGCAAATGTAGCATAAATCTCACGGAAATAAAAGTGAGATGAAAAATCCCTTACGAAAACTCGGCAGCCTAACGGCGCCACATAAAACTTCCAAAATGGATTGATGAGAGAGAATAGGGTCTCTAATCATATGAACAATAAAAATTACAGTAAGAGTAATATAAAAGAACATCCCAATAACAAGAAAGATGATCTTTAAAAGGAATGACATAAAAGAGCATACTTAAAAAGAAAGAGAGGAGTAGGATCCCTTACCTCGGGCCTGACTTGACTCGATTATTCATTAACTTCCGGAATAATAAACTTGAGTTAATCTATACTTTCTTATGAACCTTTTTGAAGTTCATTATTCCTTTTATACCATGTTATGAACATCATGTAATCATTTAAGATAATAATGTTCATTTTGTCGGTATTTGGTTCCTAAGTCAAAAATAGACTTCTTACACTTACATGTTGTTAATTTGGTCAAAGGTTTGTTATATCCAGAATGATATTAATGATTTGGATAACATATATATCATATATACTCATCATATACATGTATTTATAATATTACATCACATTTAGAGGTAAGAAATTAAATGCACCGTTCATGGAGACGGTAAGCCGTACGTACGCATAAACGCTACTTCCATTTCTATTTTGTATTTTCTGGAATGGAATCATAATGATATAAGAGTATATTATAATTCCAGTATATTAATATATATAATATAATTAACTTTATCCTTTACACATCCCACATATGGTATTAACGAATCAAATCACTTTCAGGGGGCGGTTGTCCGTACTTCCTAAAATGAAGATATCGTGTTTACCCATAATGGAAACAATAATGGTATTCCATAAATGAAAAATACAGAAGCTTAAGAAAAGAATAAACATATTATATATCATATATAAAAATAGTTACATCATAATGGCCACCTTTTAAGGTGTTAAATGAGTATTGAACAATCATCGTTTCGGGAGGCAGAATTTCGCCATCCACGGAAACCGTATGTTCTTTAACCATTTGATGTAGTTGTGTGAGAGTGTAGATCGAATAAATATTATAACAACATATTAGTATATTGTAGATACTGGTTTTGTTACAAAAGATGTAAATAAAAAGAGTTTAGGGGGTTGGAGAAGCAAAATAAAACAAATGGACATGGGAGAATGAATTACCTTTAAAAGTGTAACTCCTTTTGATTTGAGCCTAAAGGCTTCCTTTGAAATGATTCTGCCCAAAGGGAATCCTCTAGGATTAGGAGAGGGATGTGGAGAGAGTACATGGGCAGGGTATGGCCGAACCAATGGCTTGAGGAGTGTGTGAAATGAGGTAGAGGTGGGGGCCTTTTATAAGAGGAGAGGAGGGGCACTTTTGGAAATCATGAAACTATTATTTTATTATCAAAAGTGTTTCGAATTTCTAAGGTCCCACACTGATATAATTCGAAGATACGATGATAAGTCTTCGAAATATTCCCATCCAATAGGTCTTGGACATGTCAGGTTTTAGATATTACATTATCTTTCCATTTTATTTAAATCGTTAAATAATGAGGTCATCGCTGCATCATCATGATGTCATAAATAATTTAATTTATTTAAAGTATAAAAATTATAAAAAAAATACTATGATGTAGGAAATCTTTTTAGCTTTCCAAATAGTATTTATATACAAAAATATGATTAATATAACCCCTTATAAAAGTTGTGTTAGTAAAACAATTTATGTTAGTGTCATTTTCACCTTTATTTTAAAAAAAGGCATTAAAGTCATTATCTCACCCAAGAGGCTCCATAGGGTCCCCTAAATCGACCCATGGGTTGTCTTGGTCGGACATGACTCATCAAATAGGGGTAGGACATGTGTCATGGTGTTTTCATATTTTTATAATATCATTTTTATCTAAAATTACACTAATTACCTCTAATCACGATTAATGAAAAAAAGTTACTATTCACCAAAAAATTATTTCCATCCCATTGAACCACATTTTACATACTAATGACAAACATGTATGTCAGATTTCCAAAATTCAATACACATTAGTGGTAAACTTCAATTTAACTGAAAAATCAGTTTTCTTGATTACCACTTAGTGGTTTCACTATTCATCAAAAATTGGAGTTTTTCAGAAAATTACCAAAAATTCACCCTAAGATATATTTGATATTTCAAATTCAAAAATGAAGTCTGTTTTACAAAATTCAAAACATATAAGTCAAATTAATTAATTTAATAATTAATTCCTACTGTCAGAGCAAATAGCGTGTTTTTACGAAACAATAAGTATCAAAAGATTGACACTAGTTTAAGTCTAATTTCAAAGTGAAATTAATTCCAACGACCACTATTGGATTTAATGGTAAAAATGTATTCTAATTTCACTTTAAAACAAATTCAAAAGATAATCTAATCATATAAATAAATTATATTAATAAGTGGTTTTGAATTAAAATACAACATTTACACTATTCACTAAAAAATTGAACTTTATCAGAAAGGTACCAAAAATTTACACAAAGTAAATTTTGATGTCCCAATTCTTAAGAAGAGTTTTATTTGGTCAAATAGAATGTATAAGAGTGAAAAAAACTATATTTAATGAATGTTCTCCATCAAAAGGAGATAAGTGAACCATTAGTGAAAACTATGTCATATACGCCAAAAATTGAATTCTTTCTGTATTTTAAGCCTTTATCTTTTATTGGATAAATGTAAAAACATTTAAAAGCATATATAATCATATTTTAGTTATTTCTATCCATTCCCGCCAATACAACGTCTACATGTTAACTACCATTTAAAATAATATTATTTTATTATTAGAGTGCAACGTAAGATTCCCAAGAAACTCGTTGTTGCGTGTTGGGTACGCCATCGAGAATAGCATCCCCATTAAAGTTATTTTAATATTTTATTCACAAATATGGATAAATATGAAAATGTCATATTCTTTATTTACCTGGGGTGTTACATCCTTCCCCCCTTTTGGGAATTTCATCCTCGCAATTTTTAAAATTGAGCTTGGAAACATCCTTGAAAGTCTCACATCGGAACAAGAGTCGGTAAAACAATCACTTTAAAATAAATAAAGATAATTACAAAGATCACCCGAGTTAACCCATACTAGGATTCCATGTACGAAAATATGGACATGGAGGAAAAAACAAAGGGTCATGTTCTTGAGGGAGAGTGATAGTAAACATGTCTAGGAGAAAGTTAACCATAAGAAAATCACAAACTTGTGATGGGTTAAACGGTATTCGATTCCCCAGTAGGAAAAGTTAATAGACAACATTTTTGTTTTAAGTTGCTTGTTATTGAGGAATTTATTCATAAGGAAACATAATCACTTATCATGTTGACTTTCAACTTTTACTAGATTCCTTAATCAAACTCATATTTTTTCCAAAAGACGAGTATTTAGGGAGACTTGTTCGCATTAAGAGTACTATAATCAACTTCTAGATAATCACCGAATCCACCAAATAAAACTATATACTTCCCATGTCTTTAGACATTAACCAAAACCAAAACCAAAAAAGGTTAGTAAAAAATTAGAAAATCCAGAAAAGGATAACTCTTTATAAAAAGAAAATCTATTCTTAATCTCCAAAATTTGTCCAACAAACCCAAAGTTCAACGAGGACCATTCGATAAACAAATTGTCCATAAAATCCTTCAATGTAAACCAATCTAAGATTTAAACCCAAATATTTGAAGGATTTAGTCACATAGTCTTCCAAGTTAAATCGTAACATTTATCTCGAAACAACATTAGTTGCTCCTAAAGTCTCATATTGAAAGGTAATTAACCTAATCACATATCCTCCATGATAGGTTAATCATTTTCATAAATATCCCAAAATCAACTTACTATTAATTCATAAAATGATATATCTAAAAAGAATCAGTCATACTAACCAGGGACTTCATGTAGTCCAGTGGTAGGCGATAAATACCAGTCGCACTTTGGTTGTGGGATCGATTCCCACAACTTTACCCGACGCGACGGGTTGTCACACGGTCTGCGTGTTGTCCTTTTTCCAAAACTATATAATTCAAAAATCATTCCCCAAAAAGGGATAAAATCATCAAAAATAACAATAACATAATTTAACCTCAATTTTATCTCATGCCTTTCACTTCAATCATAACATATAGTAACCCATAATTACCTCAAAAGTAAGGAACATATAAACCCAAATGGTTCTTTATAACTGTGTCCACAAAAGAAAAGATAACTATTCCTTGAATAAAATTTGCCTATATTAAAAATCAGGGTTACACATAATATGAACAGTCTCCTAATGTAACCCCATCATCAAAAGAGACTTAATACTCTTAATAATTTCACCATAACTCTTGAAGCCCTTATATGTTGACATCTTACTCATTCAACATTCTTCATGATCCATTAACCATTCCTTTCCAACTTATTTCGAAATACCTCTTTCCTACAAACAAAATCATGAATTATATCCTAAGATTCTATAATAGGAAAACAATAGTCATGAAATAATACATACCTTTGATTGGTCATTGTCAGTTTCTTCATCCTCAATCGGAATGGCATTAGGTATTGGTAAACGAACATCTGTATGGTCTTGGTGACCCCATTCATGAAACGTCTTCATAGGACATGTGTTTGCATAATGACGATGCACACCACATTTAAAACATTCAATTGATCCCTCAGAAAGAACTTCTTTCCCTTTCCTCGAGTCAACTGGATGCTTCCATTTTCCATGGCAGGTTCTTGCTTTATGACCTTCATTTCTACATCTATAGCATATTCATGTCCCTTTGAATCATTTTCCATGGTGTTTCTTTCCACATCTTTGACACATAGGTTTTTGAACACACTTACCTTTATGATTATTACATGTACTTCCGTAGGGATTTGTTTCTCGCATATATGTTGCCTTAGAGAAATTGCCAATGTTTAGGTGGTCAATCATGACTCCAGATAGTTGGTTGAGGATAATCACAAGAGTTCTCATTGTAGCTCCCATATCATTCAGTTGCTTGCTCAAAAAAACTGTCACAGTTTCCTTCACATCCACTGTTACTTTGGTGCCTACTAGATCCATCCATTTTCTAAAACCAAAAAGGCCAGTGTGAGTATATCAAAAAAAACCATCATGTACTAATGAGGAAGGTAAACACTAAGATATACTTACTCATCCACTTTATCTAAAACTAGGACTCTTTCTGAAATCATAACCATTATGGTAATGTCACTTATGCTTAAAGAATACCCTAACCTCTAAAGTTATCTAAACCGACCTTTGATACCAACTATAAGGCCCCAGCCTTAAACCTTACTTAATCTTGAGTTATTACAAGATTACACATTGAGGATCTTTTCAGGTTTAGAGTTTTAGAGAATTAGATCATGAAACTTGCATTACATTCCACGTTTAAACAAAGTGGTTACATAAAAGACAGTATTCATTCTTCCCATCAACGAAAACATATTTTAAATAAAACATGGATTCTTTCTTGACACATCCTTGACACTATAATCACATCATGTACCCATCCCTTGACCTGTGAAAAACATTTCAAAAACTTGGGATGAGCATAAAAATCTCAGTAAGGGATATAAAAATATGGAAAGGAAACATGAGTACATGTATACATAAGAATGAAAACTTTTAGATTGTCAAACATCAAGTAAACCATGTATACTCTATCAAAGTAATACCTTCACCTTCATGAAGTAGTAAAAACTCTTCATGGAATAAAGTATCATTGCATACCTTTTTGTAACCAAAGGATTAGCATAAAACCCATATAAATAACACATAACATATATAAAGGTAACTTGGGACATAAACATACTTAAGTGGAATAACCATACGGTCGACTTCCACACATATCACTTAATGGAATATCCATACGGCCAATTTCAATACATACTTAACGGAATAGCCATACGTCCGACTTCCATACCCAATGCATTGGAGGTTATAACGTAACCACCCATCCTGGTATTCACGGCACCACCCGTCATATGGTTTATAACATAACCACCCATTAAAATGTCCAAGTACCAATATAAAATCATAAAACATAAAACCAATATAAAGGAATGATAAAATTTCCACATTTCAATCACAATATATCATAAATATATTGACATAATAGAATACTTTATCAAAACCATTTTCAATACCAAAATACATAAAAGAGTATATGGTATTTATTTTTATTTTAAAAACTTTAAGGCTTGTTGAGGAAGCCAAAGACCAAATAATACTCGCGGCGGCGGAAAAGGTCGTTGTCACCGTGTACGTTAAAAAAACATTCCTTTTTGTCGTTTAGTAAAATGCTTCATAGAAAAAGATTCCATTTGTATAAAAGTAAAATTCAAAGGGGTTTATACACCCTATAAAATAAAGTTGTGTATAAAACGAAATATGCCTCAATGAAAGGATATTGAGACGAAGTTCTTTACAAAGACGGTATCCTTGGATTAAGGATAAATCAATTACATAATTATGTTTGACAAACGAATAAACCAAATATAAGTGGATATTAAGTGTAAAATAATCTAAGGTCATTCACACATATTCAAAGGATGACATATTCAATAACTACATGTTGAACCCAAAGAAATCGAAATTAGGTTAACAAGTTCCTTTGACAGCCTAACGGTGTCACATCAAAATGAGTTGATGAGAGATAAAAAATGTATCTCGTCACTTGGACATAAAATTTACATCAATAAGGATATATGAGAACATATACAAACATAACAATATGTAAATTAAAAGACCCAACAGAAGAAGTCTTTTAAAAAAGAGGAGGGTGAAAGGTTCCCTTACCGACTTGGGTATCTTTCAAAACATACACCCCATGAAAGAATGACAATAGATCATTGATGTAAATACTCATAAACGAAAGTATATTACACAAATATTAGAATAATGGGAAGTACATACACCACTCAAAGGAAATTGTGGCAAATTTATCATAAATCTCACGGGAATAAAAGTGAGATGAAAAATCTCTTACGAAAACTCGACAGCCTAACCGCGCCACATAAAACTTCCAAAATGGATTGATGAGAGAGAATAGGGTCTCTAATCATATGAACAATAAAAATTACAGTAATATTAATATAAAATTACATCCCAATAACAAGAAATATGATCTTTAAAAGGAATGACATAAAAGAGTATACTTAAAAAGAAAGAGAGGAGTAGGATCCCTTACCTCGGGTCCGACTTGACTCGATCATTCTTTAACGTCCTGAATAATAATATTGAGTTAATCTATACTTTCTTAAGAACCTTTTTCAAGTTCATTATTTATTTTATACCATGTTATGATCATCATGTAATCATTTATGTTAATAATGTTCATTTTGTCGGTATTTGGTTCCTAAGTCAAAAATAGACTTCTTACACTTACATGTTGTTAATTTGGTCAAAGGTTCGTTATATCCAGAATGATATTAATGATCCGGATAACATATATATCATATATATTAATAATATACATGTATTTATAATATTACATCACATTTAGAGGTAAGAAATTAAATGCACCGTTCATGGAGACGGTAAGCCGTACGTACGCATGAACGCTACTTCCATTTCTATTTCGTATTTTCTGGAATGGAATCATAATGATATAAGAGTATATTATAATTCCAGTATATTAATATATATAATATCATTAACTTTATCCTTCACACATCCCACATATGGTATTAACGAATCAAATCACTTTCAGGGGGCGGTAGTCCGCATTTCATAAAATGAAGATATCGTGTTTACCCATAATGGAAACAATAATGGTATGCCATAAACGAAAAATACAGAAGCTTAAGGAAAGAATAAACATATTATATATCATATATAAAAATAGTGACTTCATAATCGCCACCTTTGAAGGTGTTAAATGAGTATTGAACAATCATCGTTTCGGGAGGCAGAATTTCGCCATCCACGGAAACTGTATGTTCTTTAACCTTTTGATGTAGTTGTGTGAGAGTGTAGCTCGAATAAATCTTATAACAACATCCTAGTATATTGAAGATACTGTTTTTGTTACAAAAGAAGTAAATAAAAAGAGTTTAGGGGGTTGGAGAAGCAAAATAAAACAAATGAACATGAGAGAATGAATTACCTTTAAAAGTGTAACTCCTTTTTTTTTGAGCCTAAAGGCTTCCATTGAAAGGATTCTACCCAATGGGAATCCTCTAGGATGACGAGAGGGATGTGGAGAGAGTAAATGTTCAGGGTATGGCCGAGCCAAAGGCTTGAGGAGTGTGTGAAATGAGGTAGAGGTGGGGGTCTTTAATAAGAGGAGAGGAGGGGCACTTTTAGAAATCATGAAACTATTTTTTTTTCAAAAGTGTTTCGAATTTATAAGGTCCCACATTGATTTAATTCGAATATAAGATGATAATGATTCGAAATATTCCCATCCAACAGGTTTTGGACATGTGTAGGTTTTAGATATTACATGATATTTCCATTTCATTTAAATCGTTAAATAATGAGGTCATCGCTGCATCATCATGATGTCATAAATAATTTAATTTATTTAAAGTCTAAAAATTATAAAAAAAAACTTTGATGTAGGAAATATTTTTAGCTTTCCAAATAGTATTTATATACAAAAATATGATTAGTATAACCCCTTCTAAAAATTGTTTTAGTAAAACAATTTATGTTAGTGTCATTTTAACCATTATTTAAAAAAAGGCATTAAAGTCATTATCTCACCCAAGAGGCTCCATAGGGTCCCCTAAATCGACCCATGGGTTGTCTTGGTCGGCCATGACTCATAAAATAGGGGTAGTACAAGTGTCATGGTGTTTTCATATTTTTATAATATCATTTTTACCTTAAATTACACTAATTACCTCTAATCGTGATTAATGAAAAAAAGTAAATATTCAAAAAAAAATTATTTTCATCCCATTGAACCACATTTTACATACTAATGACAACCATGTATGTCAGATTTTCGAAATTCAATACACATTAGTGGTAAACTTCCATTTAACTGAAAAATCAGTTTGCTTGATTACCACTTAGTGGTTTCACTATTCATAAAAAATTGGAGTTTTTCAGAAAATTACCAAAAATTCTCCCTAAGATATATTTGATATTCCGAATTCAAAAATGAAGTCTATTTTACAAAATTCAAAACATATAAGTCAAATTAATTAATTTAATAATTAATTCCCGCTGTCAGAGCAAATAGCGTGTTTTTACGAAACAATAAGTATCAAAAGATTGACAATAGTTTAAGTCTGATTTCAAAGTGAATTTAATTTCAACGACCACTATTGGATTTAATGGTAAAAATATATTCTAATTTAACTTTAAAACCAATTCAAAAGATAATCTAATCATACAAATAAATTAGATTAAAAAGAGGTTTTGAATTAAAATACAACATTTACACTATTCACTAAAAAAATGAACTCTATCAGAAAGGTACATGAAATTTACACAAAGTAAATTTTGATGTCCCAATTCTTATGAAGAGTTTTATTTGGTCCAATAGAATGTATAAGAGTGAACAGAACTATATTTAATGACGGTTCACCATCAAAAGGAGATAAGTGAACCATTAGTGAAAACTAGGTCATATACGCCAAAAATTGAATTCTTTCTGTATTTTAAGCCTTTATCTTTTATTGGATAAATGTAAAAACATTTAAAAACATATATAATCATATTTTAGTTATTTCTATCCATTCCCGCCAATACAATGGCTACATGTTAACTACCATTTAAAATAATATTATTTTATTATTAGAGTGCAACGAAAGATTCCCAAGAAACTCGTTGTTGCGTGTGGGGTACGCCATCGATCATAACATCCCCTTAAAAGTTATATTAATATTTTATTCAAAAATATGGATAAATATGAAAATGTCATATTCTTTATTTACCTGGGGTGTTACATCATCGGTACCTAGTTGTTACAATTGTTATCAGTGGTGGTACCCGGCCTTTTCGAGATCTTACCTAATTAGAAACCCATAGATAAGTGTGCCTGGCTAGGATTAGTGATAAGGATGGGTAACAATATGTAAATATCCAAGGGTCTATCTGAGTAATGAAAAAAAGTAGTATAAAATACATGTGTTGTTGTGTGGGGACATTCATTAGTTAGATGAACCATAAGGGCACGTGGGTGGGCCCCAGGGTGGGGAACACGTGTCTATGGGTAAACTGGTGCTACATGGTAGGCCAGGACCTGACAACCATGTTAAAGGAATGGTGTATGTGTAGTCACTGTGACCGAGATGATGCATTCGGTATCAGTGGTGTTACCTAGACATAAGTGTGGGGAACTACCTTGGTTAATATGTAGGTCCCACAATGAGAACATTGTTCTCTAAAGGGGTGGGGGTGAATGTAACACCCAAACATGATAAAGGGTTAAATTACTAAATCAAATGAATCATGTCAACAACGTGATACTTCTTTTTATAGATCCTACATTATTATAACTCCACAGTTAAGCATCCTTGTCTTAGAGTAGTGATTAGTATGGGTGATCTTCAAGAATGTTTCTCAGGGTGTGTGTGAGTGAGGAAAAAGCACACTTGGAAAGTCATGGGTATTCATGTGGGGACTGTCAGTAGTCAGGTGACCAGTTTGGGAATGTGGGTGGGCCCCAGGGTGTGGACCACATGTTTTTAGGGTAACTAGAGGTACCTGGAAGGCCAGGACAGATGATTATATTATATGTGGGGTGTCGTTGTTGTCACTAAGACCAAATTGTTACATTAGGTATCAGATGTGGTACCCAGCCATAATTGTAGTGCACTTCCTGGGTTGAGATGTAGGTACCGAAACGGGGATGTTTTTCTCTAGGGGGGGGGGGGGCGGTGTAAATGTAACATCCCAGAATGATAAAGGGTTAAATCACTAAATGATTTGACTCTTGTCAACAAGGTCTACCTTCCTTTTGGGATTTCAATCTGGTTATAACTCTAATGTTAAGTGTGATTGGCTTCGAGTAGTGATCTGGATAGGTGACCTTCTGGGATGTTTCCTATGGTTTGTGTGAGTGAGGACAATGAACATTGTATATGACATGTGTTGACTTATTGGGACTATCATTATCCAAATAACATGTTAGGGCATGTGGTTGGGCCCTAGGGTGGGGACCAAATGTCTGTAGGGAATCCAGTTATGCTAGGAAGGCTAGGAACCAACTACCTACTCAAGAATGTTGGTGGGACCTAGGGTGGTTACCCCATGTTTGTGGGGAAACTGGTGGTACATAACATGCTAGGAACTGTTGACCATGTCAAAGGAGTTGTGTTTATTCTCTCAACTAGACCCAGTTGTTACATTTGGTATCAGAGGAGGTAACAAACCTTAAATGTGGAGAACTTCATAGGTTGACAAGTAGGGACCACAATGGGGATTTCGTGATATGGGGGGGGGATGTAACACCCTGTAAACACCTGGTCCTTCAGTGTGCAGACTAGGTGTTTACAGGGAAACTAGTGGTACACGGCGGGCCAGGACAAACGGTCGTATTAAATGTGGGGTGTCGATATTGTCACTTGGAACATATTGTTACATTTGGTATCAGAGGTGGTACCCATCCATAAGGGTAGTGTGCTGCCTGGGATGAGATGTAGGTCCCAAAACGAGGATGTTTTTCTCTAAGGTTGGTGTAAATGTAACATCCCAGAATGATAAAGGGATAAATAACGAAATGATATGACTCTTGTCAAGAAGGTGCATCTTCATTTTGGGAAGCCAACCTGGTTATAAATCTATGGTTATGTGTGTTTGGCTATGTGTAATGATCTTGATAAGTAACCATCTGGGATGTTTCCTAGGTTGTGTGTGAGTGAGCACAAAGCACATTGGAAAGGAAATGTGTTAACATTTAGGGACTATCATTTGTAAAATAAGTCATTCGGGCACGTGGGTGGGACCCAGGATGGGGGCCATGTGTCTGCGGGGAATCTAGTTGTGCTATGCTGGCTAGGAACAAACGACCTATTCTGGCATGTTAGTGGGCCCCAGGGTGGGGACCACGTGTCTGTGGGAAAACTGGTGGTACTTAGCAGGCTAGGAACTGAAAACCATGTTAATGGAGTTGTGTTTTCTCCCTCTACTAAACCTAGTTGTTACATTTGGTATCAGATGATTTAACCAACAACAAATGTGGTGCACATCCTAGGATGTGATGTAGGGCCCACAATGGGGATTTTTTGCAAGGGGGGGGGATGTGACACCCTATAATGTTAAAGGGTCAAATAAATAAATGACATGACTCATAGAAACAAGGTGAACCTTCATTTTCAATAGCATATCTGATATAAATTCCATAGTTAAGCAAGATTGGTTTGGAGTAGTGATCAGGGATCGTGACCTATTGGGATTTTTCCCAGGTCGTGTGTTAGTTAAGAAAAAGAACATTGGAAAGGACATGTGTTGGCCAGTGTGGACTGTTATTAGTCAGATGCCTCTTTCGGGCAAGTTGGTGGGCACTAGGGTGGGGACCATGTTTCCATTGTGGCAACTGGTGGGCCATTGGTTGGCCTGTGGGGACTTTCATTAGTCAAATGACACGTTAGAGAATGTGGTTGGGCACCAGGGTGGAGAATAGATGTCTTCGGAAAAACATGTTGTAAAGGATGTGTCTTTGTGCTGTCACCGGGACCCAGTTGGTGCATTTTGTATCAGAGGTGGTACCCAGCCTTAAGTGCAGTGCACTTCCAGGGATGAGATATAGAGGTCCCACCATGAGGATGATTTTCTCAAAGGGGGTGGGAGTTAATGTAATAAATCAGAATGATAAAATGTTAAATGGATAAGTGATATGACTCATGTCAATAAGGTGAACCTTCTTTTTCAGGAGCCTCTTTGATTAAAACACCATAGTTAAGCGTGAGTGGCTTGGAGTGGTTATATGGATGGGTGAACTTTTAGGATGTTTCCTAGGGTGAGTGTGAGTGATGAAAAAGAACATTGGAATGGACTTGGGTTGTCATGTGGAGACTATCATTAGTCAGATACCTCTTTTGGGCCTGTGGGTGGGCCCCAGGGTGGCGACCACGTGTCTGTGTGGAATCTGGTGGCACATAGTGGGAAACTACTCTATGTTAATGTTAAAGGTGGGGTGTATGTGCTATCACTGATACCCAATTGTAAAATTTGGAATCAGTGATGGTACCCTTCCTTTCTGGGAGCCTACCTGATTAGATTTCCACAGTTGAGCATTCTTGGCTTGGATAAGTGATCAAAATGGGTGAGCTTCTAGGATGTTTCCCAAGGTGTGTGTGAGAGATGAAAGAACACACAACCTAATACATATGCTGGAATGTGGGGACTTTCAGTAGTAAGATGACCCGTTAGGCCACGTGGGTGAGCCCTACTGTGGGGACTGCATATCTGCAGGCAATTGGTTTTACATGGTGGGCCAGGACCCAATGACCATGTTAAAGGCGGGGTGTTTGTTCATTCACCAGGTCCTTGTTGTTACATTTTGTATCAGTGGTGGTACCAATCCTTATGTTTTGCTCACTACCTCTGTTGAGATGTAGGGCCCACAATGAGGATGATGTGCTCTACGGGGAGGGGGGGGGGGTTAATGTAACACCCCATAATGATATATGGTTAAATGAATAAATGATATGACTCATGTGAACAAGGCGAACATTCTTTTTCCAGATCATACATTATTAGAACTCCACATTTGAGATGTTCATCTTACATTAGTGATTAGGATGGGTGACCTTCGAGAATGTTTCTCAAGGTGTGTGTGAGTGAGGAATAAGTACACTAAAAAGGACATGTGTGGGACTGTGGAGACTTTCACTATTATTGTGACCCATTTGGGCATGAGAGTGGGCCGCAAGATGCAATCCATGTATTTTTGACGAAGCTGGTTGTACCGGGAGGGCCAGGACCTGACTGTCATATTAAGGGTGAGGTTTCTCTACTATCATAGGGACCTAGTTGTTACATTTGGTGTCAGAGGTGGTACCAATCCTTAGATGTGGTGCACTTCCTAGGATTAAATATAGGGCCCACAACAAGGACATTATGCTTTGGGGGGGGGGATGTAACATCCCATAATGATAAAGTGTTAAAATACTAAATGATATGATTCATGAAAACAAGGTGCACCTTATTTTTCAAGAGCCTGCCACATTGGACCTCCATACAAAAGTGTGCATGATATAGAGTAGTGATGAGGATGAGTGACATTCTAGGATGTTTTCCAGGGTGTGTCTGATTTAGGAGAAATCACACTATAAAATACATGTGTTGACCTATGAGGACTGTCATTAGTCAGATGACCTGTTCAGGCACGTGGGTGGGCCCTCGGTTTGGGACCACTTGGCTTCGAGGAAAATAGTGGTACATGATGGTCTTGGACCCAACGACCCAGTTCGAGCACATGGGTAGGCTACATGGTGGGGACCATCTATTAGTGGAGAAACTGGTGATACCTAGCAGGCTTGGAACCAACGACCATGTTAAAGGCGGTGTGTATGTGTTGTCATCTGTACGAAGTGTTAAATTTGGTATTAGAGGAGGTACCCATCCTTAAAGTTGGTGTACTTCCTAGGTTGAGATTTAGGGCCCACAATGAGGTCATTGTGCTCTAATGGGAGGGGGTAAATGTACCACCTCATAACGATAATGGGTTAAATGTCTAAATGGTATTACTGACGGCAACAAGGTACACCTTTATTTTCAAGAGCCAATCTATTTAGAACTACACAATTAAGCATGATTGGCTTGGTGTATATAATAGGTTGGCCGACCTACTAGGATGTTTGCAAGTTGTTGTGTGACGGAGGAATAAAGAAAACTATAAAGGTCCTGTGTTGTCTTGTGGGTAGTGTCATTAGCCTGATGCCCCTTTCAGGCATGTGGGTGGGCCCAAGGGTGGGGAACACATGTATATCAGGAAACTAGTCGCACATAGATGTACATGTGTTAGCATGTGGGGACTTTCATTAGTCAAATGACCCATTCCGGAATGTGTATGGGCCTAGGGTGGGTACCATATGTCTGTAGGGAAACTGGTGGACCATGGGGGGCCAGGAATCGAAATCCATATAAAAGGCAGTTTGTTTGTGGAATCATTGGGACCCTTGTTGTTGGATTTTGTATCATTGGTGTTACCCATCCTTTAGTGTGATACATAGTATGGGTTGAGATTTAAGGGGTACATAACAAGGAATTTGTGCTCTGGGGGGAGGGTGAATGTAAAACCCCATAATGTTAAAGAGTTAACTAGATAAATTATATTACTCATGTCAAAAAGGTTCACCTTCCATTTGTAGAAACATATATACATAGAACTCCACAGTTATGAGTGATTGGCTTGGAATGGTGATCTGGACAGGTGAAATTCAGGGAACTTTCCCAGGGTGTGTGTGAGTGAGGACATCAGACACTAGAATGGACATGTGTTGGCCTGTGGGGAATATCATTATTCATATTCCTCGTTCGGGAACATATGTGGGACCAGGATGGGGACCACGTGTTTGCATGGAAACCGGTTGTACCTGGCGGGCAAGGACATAATGGCCATGTTAATGGTGGGGTGTATGTGCTGTCACTGATACCCAGTGGTTTCATTTGGTATTAGAGGTGTTTCCTAGCTTTAAGAGTGGTGCACTGCATGAGAAGAGATATAGGGCTCACAATGTGGACATTTTTATCTAGGGGGGATTGTAACAACCTATAATGATAATGGGGTAAATGATTAAATGATATGACTTATGTAAACAAAGAAGAACATCCTTTTCAAAATCCTATTTGATTAGAACTCCACAGTTATGTGTGATTAGATTGGAGTACATATTAGTATGGGTGACTTTTGGGGATGTTTCACATGGTGTTCATGGGTGAGGACAAATCACACTAGAAAGGACATTTGTTGGTCTATGGGGGATTTCATTAGTGAAATGACCTGTTAGGTCACATGGGTGGGGCCTAAGGTGGGGAAACGTGTCTATGTGGTAATTTTTTGTACCTGGTGGGCCAGGAAACGAAATCCTTGTTAAAGGTGGGGTTTCTATTCTTTCAATGGGACCCATTTGTTACATTTGGTATTAAAGGTGGTACATATGCTTATGGGTGGTGCACTGCCTTGGATGATATATAGGGCCCATAAAGAGGTTTTTGTTTTATAACAGGGGGTGGGGTGAATGTAACACCCCAGATTGAAAAATAGTTAAATGAGTAAATGATATGACTAATGACAACAATTAAAAACATCCTTTTTAAGAGGCCATCTAATTAGAACTCTATATTTATGCTTGATTGGATTGGATTAGTGATCAGGATGGGTGAGCATCAGGGATATTTTCCGAGGTTTGTGTGAGTGAGGAAAAATATCACTAAGAAATACATATGATGGCATGTGGGATCTTTCATTAGTCAGAAGACATGATTGGGAATGTGGGTGGGGAACACATGTCTGTGGGGCTACTCCTGTTACCTAGAGGGCTAGGACACGATGATTATGTTAATGGAGGGGTGTTTCTGCTGTCGTCGGGACACATTTGTTTCCCCAAAAAATTCATGAACCACATAATATATTTCATTTCATTCCTAAGACACATTAAAATAAATGTTTTATCCCATAAGAAAAACATTTTTGGATATTGATATATGATTTTACTTTATAGAAAAAGTCTCAAAAATAAAAGACCCAAATCAAATAGAATTATTTTTTTTCATTGAATAAAACATAAAAAAATATAATGAATGGAAAATATAATATAACTATAATATTTGTGGGATAATCCATCAATTCCTTATACATTAAAATAGAAAATTTCTTTCCTTTCAAAATAAACTCATATAATTTCATATAAAAATAATAAAAATATTCCTTTAGAAAAAAATGTAATATTTGCATGAGTGAAAAAATAAATTCCATTTATAATTATATTACATCCATATAAATAAATCTTTTTTTAATTTTAGTAATTATTAAATTGATGAAAGTGATTTAGTAAATAAATATATAAAACAATTAAAATAACGATTTTATTTTAATGTTTTACATATCTCGAGTTTGGATCATCATGTTTGTTCTATATCATGCTGAATAAGAAACTTATGTTTATTTTTTACCTTCATAAAAAAAAATTCATTTTTATTATGTCTTTTTTTATTACGATTTTATGTTTTATTTCATAAATATTTATGTCAAAAAATGATGATTTGATGAAATTAATGTCATGTAATCTGAATGGCAATGTAAATTTGACCAGTATAATTTTTTTTATATTATCAAAAAATAATAATAATAAAGTAACTATAATTTATATACATATTCTATACATACAAAAAAATACATTATTTATGGTTATGAAAAATGAATTATGTTAAAATATTGGAAATTATATTTCATACATACACATGTGTAGGGTTTCCATTTTCCAAAGAACATAATGTAAAAAATATAATTATTATCATATATTTATAAAATACTGTAGTATATGAAATATTATATTATTTCATTAATTTCTAGTTTATATAGTAACCATGTGTTGTGTTATGTAACACAAATCAAATAATTTCATGGAGGTCATAATCCATGTTTACACATAAACAACGTTATCATTTTTCAATGGATTTTAGAAAAAAATATATATGATATTCTATCTTTCTATAATTATAAATATGTATTTAATATAATATATGTTTATAAATTTAAATATTATAATCACTTGGGAGATATTGTTTTGGGAAAATGAATTATAATGGTGCATAATGTATTGGTCCTCTGTATAGATGAATACTGATTTGGCGTCCCCTTTGATGGAAGAAGGAGAAAGATAGAGGTTGGTAAAATAATATAAAAGATATCGTTTTATTGAAATTACTATTATTTGTTTTTTTATTTAGAAATAAAATCTAATTTAAGAATTAGAAGTAATAAAATGAAAATACTCAACTAATAGTTATAAATCTTCTTGGAACAACCTATATAGGATCACACCTAAAGACTTTCAATGTAGGTTTTACAATACAAACTGGGCCTCTAAAATATGGATTGATATTTATTGATGTTATTGGTATGGTACTGGCTTATAGAAAAGACAATCAATGTTTGGAGAAAAGAGGATAGTTTCTATCTTCAAATATGTTGGGGAGAGGATACCATTAGAGTTTTAAAATTATTTAAATATATCAATGCCTTACTATAAAAAAATTTCTATAAAAATTGTGAATTTATGAATATGTTTTTATATAGGGTCAAACCACATCTATAATGTATAATTTATAAAAACATTGTGACATTTTATCTATAATAAAAAATGACTAACCCCAAGAAAACATGTTTTAAACATAATAATTATAACATGTTTTTATTTTAATTATAATTCATTATGACCAAAAATTAAGATAACATTATTTCTTAAGATTAATTATTATGATTTCAAATAAAAAATTCATTTTATCAAAATATGTTCAAAAAATTATTATAATTTTATTTTATATTTAACATTTAAAATGTGAGGAAAACCATATTTCTAGAAACATTGCCTTACAAACAAGAGAAATGTTTTATACCAAAATAATGAATAAAATTATTTCCAAAAAACATAAAAGGATTAATATATATAAAATCTAACATAATTTATATTTGAAACCATTTTATATTAAAATTTTAAATTATACAAATGAAAATTCTATTTACATAAAAATCCATGTTTTCTCTATTTGTTAAAAAATCCATCTCTTAAAAGAATTCTATAAAAATTAATCTTTGATAATTTAAAAATGATGAGTTAAAAAATGATATTAAAACTCAATAATATGTAAATCAATATTTCAAATAGAAACATAAAATACAGAAAAAAATTAATAAGAATTAAACTATTTAATTTAATATTGAAAAAATAAATTCATATTATTACAGTGAGTATTACTCTAAAAATATAGTTAATGAATATTTATATGGTGTATAAATAAATAAATATTAAAATTTACTTTCCTATTATAAATATATTAAATAATATTTTATCTAATTTTACGTGTTAGATGTAGTACATTTATTAAATATTGACATAGTAAAATCATAATCGTATATATTTTTTAATTTGTTTTACTTATGCTAAATAATATTTTTAGTCAAAAATTTTTTATCCTAGAAGTGAAATTTTATGCACTAAATTTTATAGAGGATATCACTGGTGAAAATATTATTGGTTTAACAAATTTTATTCATTTGTGAATTATAGGGATTATATCACAAAAGTGATCAAATCTATAAAAAAATATAAGGTTGGATATATGTGGTTTCCTAGTGGATTTTTTTATATATTAATAAACCTAATATATTTTTATACCGTCTATTTAACCTTTATTATTTAACGAATATAGATTGACTTTCAATAGGTGTAAAATTAGATACAAAGATGTTTGATGTTCTTGACACTAGATTGGATTGCAATCTAATATATAGATCTTATACAATTTGATGGTTAGAAAAGTCATGTTTGAAAACAATGAGCTAGATCACATAATTTATTTTGATAGTGTTTATTTCCTTGGTCTGTCTTGAATTTTTAATTTTCTTTTTGTTTTTTTACATAAAAAATAATTCAATTCCATTATACTATAATGTGATGGTGTCTACTCGATGAATTTTTTAAATGATAAATATACCATAAAAATCAAGTAAATGGTTCAGTTGATATATTATTATAAGAATGATAATGTTTACAAGATATAATTTGGATATATTAGTAACTATAAAATACATTTATATAGTGTAGTTGAGGAACATTATAATATATGTTGAAGAATGCTAGAACACTTCATTGTTTAGAACTAACCTAAACATTCAATGAAATGAATTGTGGGGGGACTAATGAAACATACATTTTCTTGCATTATTTTGTAACATGATTAAGAAATATGAAACAATAAATTTTCATTTCCACTCATGATGTTGAAAATATTTTATTTTGATTTTATTTCACTTTATTGATGTGTATGTATCACATAATTAAAAATTTTGGTCCGAGTTTTACTAATTATTTTTATTATTTTTGATATAAAATGATATATCATGTTTTCTATAAACCCCTAACATCACTCATATGTAAATAATGAATGAATGAGGAACCTATTCATATAGTATCACAATATATATATATATATATATATATATATATATATTATTCGATATTTTATGAAAATTTAAAGTCCTCAATCTGAATGTTTCACTAAAATTTTAAATTAAGATTGATTTAAATATATAATGTATTAGTTAGGTATGATAAATGAAAATTGATAATAATTTATTCATGTTGTTTTGTATCTCATGAAATTGAAAAAAATACACAATAAAGGGGGTCTATATTATTTTATTATAACTATGATATCGTTTCATGCATTTCATTCATATCTTCTGAAATTTCAGTGATCAGATCTTATTATATAGATTCTATACATCTATAATGACGTTATAAAATGAATGTAAAATATAATGTTCAGCTTATTCGTAAATAAATTTTCAGAAGATTCTTTTATTTTTTTCAATATAAGATAATACAACTAATTTTTAAAAATAATCACACACCAACTACCTTTAAAGAAGTTCATCGATAAGAATATAAGGATAAAATTAGAAATGATTAATTATATCATTATTATCATCAATTTATAATTTCCATTGAATTATTTTAAATTTTCACTAAATATAATGGCGGAGAATCATTTTTTAATTTTTTATGAGTATTTATTAAGAAAGAGACCTATATATCAGAAAAAAGATGGAATAAATATACTTTTACTATTTTGGATTAATTTTATATTTCATGTTAGTGTAAATATTAGTGAAGTTATAAGAAATTTTCTTTATTCCATGTTATTACATATCTTAACCATAATATTAATTATAACTATTTTAAAATTAATATTCTTTGTTTTTTTATTATTTACCTTCACAATGAATGAGATATTGTAGGGATTTCTTAGACGTAATCGTTCATTCATATTTTATTTCTTAATGGGGGGGGGGGTTATACTAATGGGATGAATAATTTTAAGGTGGGGATATTGAATATTGTTGGGATATTTACTTTTCCAAACGATCTATGTTTCTTAGATGTTCAATTATATTTTTTTCATATTTTATATCCCATAATGATTCATCAAACATTGTACATTGTATCAATATTCATTTTAAAAATATCATAACTAATGATTTAATTATTATTTTGTGATTTCAAAAATGGGAGGTTCTTAGGGGGATATTTCTACGACAATAAAATTATTTTATTAAAATTGGTTCAAAAAATACATTATGTTACTCATTTCTCGTGGAATTGTTTTTGATTTTGATTGTGTGAAATTTTTTATAGAATCATATGCTTTGATACATTGAGAAGAAGGATCAGTCTATTAGAACATAGTGATTCACATTAATGTCTTTTGAAAAATTACTATAATGAGGTTCCATTTTCTCTTTAGAGGGTAGGTTATTTAATAGGAATATGAAGTATTCAGTTTGATTGTATTGAAAGCTGATTTGGATATCACATAATGTTACTCTACTACTCTGTTATAATGAAGGATATAAATCAAGCTATCAACATAGTGTAATGGAATAAAAAAGGTACAATTAATTAAAAAATAAATTTATGTGAATAATCTCTCTACATTAATTGTTTTAGTTATATTTTTTTATAATTATATATATTAATATCCACCATTATGTAGGGTTTTATGATTAGGATCTTGATTTTCTGCTTGTAATTTTTCATACTCCAAAAATGGGTGATTGATGAAGTTTTATGGCTTGGAACTTATGTTAATTTTGATCACAGTGATAATTGAGATTCTAGGGAGAGTATGATTCACCTTTGGAAAGGATTACAGTTGTTGAAGTATAAGAGATTTTACATTATATTGATTGAAGAAATCAAAGAGTATATTTTGGATAAAGTGTCATTGTGTTGTTTTTGGGTTTGGATAATGATACCTTTTAACTAGTTTACAATCAAATAATGTAATGACCTATCCCTATGGGGCCCCTCCTAGGAAATAGTAAGCCATCAATGACACTATGAGCACACATATAATTGTCTGTAGGCTAAAAAATCCATATGTATACATATAAATAGAATAGGATGAATTATCATAATGTAATTTAACCCCCACACACACAACACCATGAAATATTTTAGAGATATAACAATTTCACAGTCTTTTAAGAGTAATGAAATTAGCAAACATTTTTTAAGATAAAATTAAAAGTGAATCAAAGTATAAAAAAGTATAATGAAAAAATATGTGACCAAAAGTATATAAAAGGGAATAAAAAAACTATAAAATATTAAAATCATATATTAGAGGTGATCCCAACTCAAGATCCCAGAGTCCAACCATCAAAAATGGTCATTAACTCCGAGTACTACAAGGATCCATTGAAACAAGGTTCACCCTTGTCACCTCTAATCTGTCTAACATCAGAAAAATAAATGATATGTGTGAAAAAATTCCATGTATGTGTGAGTATGTAAATACATGTAGTATTCCATGAAAATCATGATGGAATAAAAATAATAAAAAATAAGCTCATCCCATAAAGAAAAAGGGTAAAGAAACCAAAAACAAGTAATGCTTAAAAAACAGAATGGTTATCTATATCTCTACAAAAAATAAGAATGAAGAGTCTTATCATATCTCTATAAGTTCCATCTATTTTCCTAGAATATTGTGTAACATCATAATAATGACTTTATAAGACATGTACCTCACCACTATGTGTCATGACTGACTGATCACTACTCCAATGAAGGACTTGCTCCGTGACAAATATCAATGATGGGGACTAACACACTATAAATAGATAATATTTCCCCTCTATATTGTTGTAGAGAATTATATCTACCTTTATAAAGGATTTGTGGGGCCCTCTATAGGTAGAAACTAGGGAGCACTGACCTGAGTAGTTCCACTCAATATATAGAGAACCCACACTCTCTATAATGTGGTACAGTTCTATCTCTACTAGTATAAGGGATATGGGGTATGCACCACCTAGAGAGAATGGGGGTACTGAAACCAGTAACACTCTAATGATCACACTCAAAAATTTCCTTCCAGAAATAATCACTCAAATAAGAATATCAATTACAACACCTTATATCATGTTTCATATGTAACAATAAAGGCCATCAGTACATCCTATGTGGAAAAAACACAAGGTATTCTAATCATGGAACCAAATATGAGTAAAAACGTGGATATACATATGGTAGATGGTTCTATGGGAATTAAATTATGGTTCTATAGGGGTATATGTCATGACTCAGGAGGTCAAAACCCGGTCATGTCCCATCTTTCACTTGGTCTGTCAATTCCGAATTACATTGTTTGTTGTCCTTGTTACACAATACGTAGAACTTCTCAAGAGTAAAGGGAATATTACACATGGAACATATAATAATTTACCGGATAATGGGTACATGAGGTGTACATAGATATACATGGTATGTGGGATCACCTGGGGTCAAATCCGTATTCTTTATAGAACATGGGACTCTGACTGAGTAGGGGTACATGTGGTTTACTCTATGGTACATGACATATTGGACTCACCTGTTATCTTGACATGTTTCATTAGAAAATGGTTGGGCACCCAAATAGGTTTAACATGTACGAGGGACCTATACAATGTGCGATACATTTATAGATGATCAAACCCTAGCCATCTCACCAAGATATACACACATAATGTATTCTTATGAAGTATATGTCGTGTATATCAACATTTTAAAAACCTAATATATTCATTCCTAACACTTATAGGACTCCTCATACTTTTCTCTATCAATGAAAACTATAATCAGGCTTCGATATTCTTTGATCAATATTATAGGGTTTTTGATGTCCGGATTCTGTAAATCAATTTTCCATAAAAAAATGTGCAACTTTCATCCTGAAATGAAGCAAAAACTAGTCATCAAGATCTATAATGCTGATAACATTATGATATCACATTCAATAGTTTCAACCCTATTTCAATATTAATAACATCTATTTCTATCCTCTTATGGAAAATAATAAGGATCTGATTTTCCATGCATGATCTATTACACTCCCCATTTCTATCATTGGTGTAATACACAAATCCATCACATGAAAACTATTCTTTTCTCAGGATCCTTCCACAAAATTCAATCCAATTTCATTTACACAACCACAATGTTTTCACTTATTCGATCACACTAAAACTTGTCGAAAATATTTAATCTCCAACCACATAGTCCTACGATGAATATCAAAAATAAAGATTATTATAATGGCATAAGAACAAAGTGACAAAATCATTTTCAATTACGGGAATAATGAAATAACAATATTATTTTGATAAAAAATGGAAATTAATTTGTGCAAGATTACCAATATTCAAAATCACAAATTTTGGTTAAAATTGAATCATGTTAGTATTGGAAACTATGAAATCTTTATCAGAAAAAAAATCAATTCTCATTAATTAAATCAAAAGGGCATAAATCCATTACATAACGAACCCTATCTAAAGAACAGATTGATCAGTGATGAGGACCCCATCCTCTAGCAATGACGATAAAGAACCTATTGCACTCGTCATTCATCTCAGAAATCATCTTGATCGCTACAAAAAGACCACATTTAGAAATGTTTTTTTTCATTAGAGATATTTTAAAATGTCGATAATCCCTTTACTGATGATTCCTCAAAATGTTGCTAATTTATTTCCATTTATAAACATCGCCTATTATATATTTTTATAATCAATAAAATATTATTGACCATTTTAAAAGCTTCCAATTACCAACATTTATTTAGGGAGGTTTTTAAGTGTCACTATTTAGCGACACCTCATTTACCGGTGTTTTAATGAAACATCGGTAAAGATATGTCATTAAATTTTCAACCTTTAGTGATGAATATAAACATAAAAATTTATAGACACATCATTTTTTGATGTTTTTTTTGGAATTATCTGTAAATAAAACCTTATTTAATGATTTTTTTGAAAAATGGTTGATTTTTTTAATATTTTTAATTTTTATGGCTGAGTTTTTTGTTCACAATTTAAAAAATTAACCAGCCCTTAAAATCCCCCTCCACTATCAAGTACCCATAACCACCCACCCCTCCATATCCCACCCTACCCCCTCATCCCATAAACTAGTACCCCTCTCTTTCCCACTCACATGCTCTCATTTCCCCATCCCTTTACGATATACCAATCATGTCCCTCCCAACTCTTGTACCCCTTGCTCTCATCTATCTGTTGTACGAACACACTCTAGTATACCCCACATCCACCTCTCTCTAGTACCAACCCACTTCCCTATACACCGGTGAAAAATGAAACCTTACGAACATTCAAACTCTGAACCTCAAGCCTCCCATGATGTTTCTATAACCATCCAGCCTAATAAAATATTCATTTATCTATATTTATTATAATATATATATCAATATTTTAAAAAAATATTATATATATAAATTAATATTAACATATAAACATATAAATATATAAATATAAATTTTTTTATATTTTATATTTATATTTTAGTCATTAAATTCTTATATATATCTGTTTATATTTTATATTATATATATATGTGTGTGTGTGTGTTTACATGATTTGTATATATATATATTCATTCATATTTTATGTCTATATATACATATGTTTATAATTTATGTTTATTTATTAGAATATATTTTATATATGTGCATGTGTGTGAATATATATATATGTGTGTGTTAATATATATATATATATGTCTAAAGATATATAATTATAGTTATAAATTTACATGTGCGCACACACATACAGATATATACATAAATAAATAAATATATATATATTTATATATATGATTATATTCTATAATAATATTTTTTATCAAAATACATATATGTTCTTACACTTATTATTTATATATATTTATATATTTTCAATGTATATATTTTATGTTCATATATGTGTGTGTGTGTGTGTGTGTTTATATAATATATGTCTGTTTTTGTTTTTGTTTTATATATTATATATATGTGTGTGTTTATATTTTAGGTCTATTTATAAGTTTATATTATATGTGTATATGTTTGTAAATGTAGGATCTAAATACTGATTTAGATGCTCAATATACAAGAGGGGGGGTGGTGAATTGTACACTTTAAAAATTTCATTAAACAAGGAAAGATCTATGTTTAACAAAGTTATACTAAGAAAATTCAAAACACCTCTAACTCCAATTGAAAGTTTGGGACAAAGTATGAAGTTACAACCTTCTAGTTCTATACACATGCTTAAAACTGGAAAGTGATTCCGAAAAACCAGTTCCAGAAATATGGATCCAGAAAATGAAACTTAACCAAGGTTTACAATATGAGATTCTACCATAAAGAATATAGAATCTAACTAAATCAGGGTACAAATGTAATCAAATATAATAATTTTATACTTTCCTTAATATACAAAAATGCAGCGGAAAAACTTGTAACAAAAACAAGTAACAAAATATAAATCTTTTAACCCAAAGAGAAGGGTATCCAACAACCTTGGATAAAGGTCCCTTAATTTATACTTTCAAGAAATTATGGCTTACCCACACCCGGGTAAGCCCTCGATATGAATATCGGGGTCTCTATCTTGATATCCCCGAAAGTCCTCAACTTCAAGGTAGTTGGAACCTCTGTCTTCCTTAGCATGAAAGCCCCCAACTTCAAGGTGTTGAAACCTCTATCTTCATATCATCGGAATCCCTCGATTGTAATCAGAAACAATCAATGTCGCACGAAGAAAGTCTGCAAAGGAAAAGTTTGAACAAGCTATTCAAACATTCTGCACGATGCTTTGAGAGTTGATAAGAGCCACTCTCCCTAGAAAACACTTCAACAACATGTAATCACAAGTTGTGTCAAATTTATCTATTCTTTTAAAATGAGCACCTATTTATAGGTGATGATCCAACGGTCAACTCCCTCCTCCAACGGTCACATTTCTCCTTTAATTCTAGAGGTTCATGTACATGTGTCACTCAAACAACGGTTAGTCAATAACTGAATACACAAAATCATGTTGTAATGAAAAAAGTGTAAGCATAATCAAAACTAAAGTTCATAATGGAAGAAAAATAAAGTTCATAGTCTAACCAAAAATGGAATCTGGAGACTATAATTAAGAGATATTCAGATTATGTTTTATTACAGAATTCCTAATCAGAATTATTAATGAGAATTTCTCATCAGAATTTGTAATGAGAATTCGTCACTGGAATTCGTAATGATAATTCGTAATCAAAATTCGTAATGAGAATTCCTCATCAGAATTTGTAATGAGAATTCATCATTGGAATTCGTAATGATAATTAGTAATAAAAATTCATAATGAGAATTCCTCATCCGAATTCGTAACGAGAATTCATCACTGGAATTCGTAATGAGAATTCGTAATCAGAATTTGTAATGAGAATTCCTCATCAGAATTCTTAATTAGAATTAATCACAGGAATTCGTAATGATAATTCCTCAATAGAATTCGTAATGAGAATTCATCACTGGAAATCGTAATGAGATTTCGTAATCAGAACACGTAATGAGAATTCCACATCTGAATTCATAATGAGAATTCATCAATGGAATTTGTAATGAGAATTCATAATCAGAATTTGTAATGATAAAATAATACCTTACATCTAAGTATTTGTATGATTCCATGCTTTTGGAATTCAAAGCTAATTTTATACTTAGACAAATTTTCAATATGAATACGAAAATCTAGTTAATGGTAAATTTCCCTAAAGAATGAAATTGGCCATATAGAAGTGAATGATGGATTTTTTTGAGTATAAGGTGTTTGTGATTTTCAAAACATTAATGAATGGAAAAGTCATGCGGAAAACCTTATTGACACAACAGTCTCCCCCTTTTTGGAAATCAGAAACAACTATACAAAAAAAGGACATAGAAAAGTGTCTTTAGGCTTTGAAATTAAAACATATCTCCCTTTGTTTATGGATGATAGTGAATACAACTGACTCCACCTTAGGCATAGGAACACTAAGGATTGTATTATGAATTTCTGGAATGGAGTTTTCATTATCATGGAAATGAAAACCATCGTAATGAGAAACTCCCCCTTGGATAAGCTCACCCTTACTTGGGGATAGTTCTTACTTAGAGATTTTTCCTTCTCCCTCTTTTTAGTAGTTCATTTTCCTTCTCCCCCTTTGAGATTTTCAAAAACAATTTAGGGAATGGAAAAGTAATAAATTACTTGAAACATTAGTACATAATAACATTAGATGTAAACAACCAGGGATTTCATTAGAGTTGAAAGAATTTTTACAAGGAAAAACCAATGCATCAAAAGATCAGATTGAATTCATTTGCCTTCCTTATCATTTGGAATCAGATTATTCAACAAGTATTTTAGCTCATTAAAATCTTTTTAATCCTCCTCAGTTTGCCTGTCCAAAGCTGTGATCCTTTCTCGTTGAACTTTCAGGATTTCTGCTTGAGCGATCATGGCCTCTTCCAGCATCTTCAATAACTCATATTGCTTTACAAGCTTTTCTTTGAGCTCAATCCGGAGATCTCTATCCCTTTTAAAATTTTGAGAAAGAGAGTTCACCTTCCCATTCAATTCCTTCAATTTTTGATTCCGACAATTTTCCTCAATATTTAGCTTATCCTGATGATTCTTAATCTTGACATCCTCAGTGTCAAAAGTATCTTTAACATCATTATGAAAATGATCAAACTCTGCCATGTCTTCATCAGCTTTCTTTGACCAAATAGTCACCTTTCTGCATGATTTCCTATGAACATCATAATTGATAAGGAAAATTCTATTATCTCCTTCAATTTCACACACTTGTCCATCATCATGGATAAGGATTATGACTTATGATTCATGCTATTTTGAAGTATTTGGCATCTGGAGTCTATTGTGAGAATGAATAGAATTGTTTCCACCATCTTATTCAAAGACTCAACAATAAAATCATGACCCAATGCTAATGACTTCGAATCAGACACTTTTCATATTGATTGACCTTCTTCAGTTTCCACTAAATTCATTTTAGAAGAACCACCAACCTCCTTCTTTATTATAACATCATTTTTTGGGGTATCCATAAGCACTTGCTTACCCTTATCAGCATTCATAATGGGTTGTTCATCAGGATATTTGTCCTTGGTTTCAGATACTTGAACAATTTATCATCATCTGGTTTTTACTTCTCTACTCTTTCATCAAGGAAATGCTTCTCATAACTCTCTTCCTCAGAAAAATCATTCACTTTATCTTCCTCCTTATCATCATTTTTGTTTAATTTTTTCTCAGCTACCTTTTCCTTAGTGATATACATTGAGGATTCATACTTTTCTTGATAATCCTCATCTTGTTTAATCAAGGCATCTAGATCCTCACTTACTTCTTTCAATTCTTCTTCTTCTTCAATTTCTCCAACAACATCTTCCTCAATTCAGCCCCTCTTGTATTTTGAGCATCTACATCGTTATTTAGATCCTACAGTAAATATATATGTATACTTATATATAATTATTATTATAAATTTACACAGACATACACATATATAATTAGTCATTTTTCAAATATTGAATAAATGATACTAAAATAGAAATGTTTTCTTAAAAACATGACAAAATTTAAAATATATATGCATTACTATATATATATGTGTGTGTATATATATATATATATTTATATATTTATATATTGGTGTTTGTGTTTATATATATATATATATTCATAAATATATGTTTTAATTTATACATATTAATATATATATATATATATATATTTGAATCTATGTAGGGAGATGGGATATATATAAATATAAATATATATTTTTATATATGTTTCATAATTTATACATATTAATATATATATATATATATCTATATATACATCGATGTAGTGAAATGATATATATATATATATATATATATATATATATATGCTGATGTTTCCAGGAAACATTGCTCATTTAGTGATGATTTTGAGAAAAAGTCTCTAATTTAGTGACACATATGAAAAAACATCACTAAATTATCAAGACATGATTAAAAAAATCCCTAATTTAGTGGTTCTTCTGAGAAAACATCACTAATTTAGTGACTCTTCTGACAAAATGAATCTAATTTAGTGATGCTTCTGAGAAATAATTTCTAATTTAGCAACAATTATGATTAAACACCACTAAATTAGCAAAATTTCTATATAAGAGTCAATAAATTAGTGACATTATTCCTAAAAAAATTATAAATTAGTGATGTTTGTAGGGAATGTCGCAAAAATTTTAAATGAGGGATGTTTCTATTAACGTCACTAAAAAACTGTGCTAAATCATAGTTTCTTTATAGTATATTATTCATCAATGATACCTATTCCCATGAATGAATATTCAGACAAAGATCACAACCTCTAGCTCTAGAATTTCCCATGGTTCTAGAGATAACCTTGGATATTTTCCACACTGCCTTTATAATAGTGGAGAGAGATAAGATAAACAATTAATAAATTGAATTTTATCAATATTTTATTTATTCATTATTTCCTCCGATGAAAGCCTTCCAGGGAGCATCCAACACCGACTAACATTATTTCATGCTTTGGGTAAACATGAAATTGTAAAAATAATTGCAACAACATATTTTCCATTCGAGGTCCCAATCAATGGAACCCATTTACCCTTAAAGGATATGTATATGTAATTTAACAAATATAAATATATATATGTTGTATATATATTAATTTTTGAGTCTTGAGACACAAAAAATTACAAACCCACCTTGGAGGAAAAATGTAGAGGTATATACAAAAATATTAAATCTATCAATCCAGTGAAACCAAATATGTTACATTATCCACTTTATCAAGGATATCTTCCACGAAACATAAAAGCAATAAAATGTGATGGGGAAATGATCTCATCTCAAGGTATAATTAACCCAGGATCTCTCCATCATATTCCCATGATACAAATGGAGTTTAACTAGAGGAATGGTTCACCCTCAAGTTGTATTATATTAACAAACTTTTAATAGAACTGAGAACTCCTAGAAGGAGGCTCCACAACCAATTCCTAGCTTTCCATAGTTGATAATTTTCTATTGTTCATGATTTTATATACTCATATAAGACACATGCAATTTATGATTCACTAGGATCCCCATTGGGGGTAAATATAAGTGATATATAACCTCAACAACCCTCTGTATAATCATGTACAACCAAAACAAATAAAGGGAAAAGATTAATCCCTATAATAAAATCCAATAATCAATTTCATAGAGAGACTCCGAATAAAATATGTTATCTCTGATCAAACTCTATTGGGTATCTATGTCAATGTATGTATGAATAAAATCGATATCAAGTTGTCCTCATAATATCACAAATCACAGAAATGATTCACTACTGCCTCATACACCATTTATATCACAACATGGGAGGTCCCTCAACCGTAGTACAATTAATCAAATAAATACAGTGTTTATCATATAGTTTTTTACATAGTGGTATCCCAATAGAGATGTGATAAAAGGTATTACGTGTAATCTATATCCATGATATTTTACCTATATATAATGAACTAAATTTTGACACATTAGACAAAAAAACATATTGGAAAACCTAGACATTCCTCTTAGACTAGCCCTCTACCCAATGGTGGAACAATTTTCTCAGAATTAACTCATCCCCAAAAGCCTCAAACTGACCCCTCCACGTCTGTGAATTAAATAAAGTATCATTATTATAGAGAAAAGTAATTGGTACCCATGATGATGAAAAATCTACTTCCCAAACAAATGACCCAATCTCTCAACTGAACATTAATCCCTAATTAAAAAATGAATGCTGACATGGTGAGTTGATCAAAAACAACCATGGTTGAATTTTGGACTCTTTATATCATTGGAATCCCAATCTAAAAAGTAATTCATATCCCATCCCACTTCCATTCCAGTATCTCAAGCGATTGACTCAAACCTAATGGAGCATAATTTTTATACATTAGTTGTGGACATGTGAGACACTTCTAAAAAACTGGTCAAATCTCTACCGCATTCGTTCCACAAAAAACTATAATGAAGGTATTGGAAAAATATTTTTTCCGGAACCATATGTGTATAAATGAGAGTGGTATGAAACACCCTCAATACCTCCTGACATGATGTTACTAGAACTTCAATTTATTACTTAAAAAGGACATTGTGATCTCCTCATTTATAAAATACATCTAGTGAATCTTATAAAGGTATTTGGTGATGAAAACCTTCATAGTTGTTAACACTCAATAGAAATTATTTCACACACTAATAGAGTTATGGAGTGACTACTATATACTATTGACAATATTCACCTCATACCTCTAATAGGGTTAGCTGCTACAATTCCAACTTCTTAGAGGCCTCCTCCACCAAGAGAAAATGTGATTTCTTTTAAATAGTATTTGGATCCACAATTCCCTTCCCTATAGTGTATAATTCCCCAGTGATACATTCTAATAGAAAATATAAACAAATCCTCTTCCTCTATTTGAATTATATTCGGATAGTGATGTTTCTAAAACTATATTCTTATTAATAAAAAAATGATGTACTTTCCCAGAAGATAACACTTCCTCATCATCAGGGAAATATTTTTGACATCCAAAACAAATTTTCAGGTCATATTATTATACTCATGGGATTTCAAAAAACATAATACATATGATTTCACTCCCTTCCACAAAATCATTAGACATCCAAGCTCTGCACTGTTGGCATTGAAAAACACTTGTAACTTGACTTTACACTATATCAATCATATCACAAAGCACTAATACATCCTTTAACTAACTCCGTGAAAAATATTGGACTATTATCACCGTGAAATATGTTTCCTGTTCCCCTTAGGGGTAGTCATATGAGATGAAAGGGATGAAAAATCCCATAAAAACCTTTGAGTATACACTTAAAACTGAGGCAAATCTAAAACTCTACCACACTCCAGGGTGGATTTCATGAAAACACAACCCTAATATTTTTTGGTTCTATAGATATTACAAACTCAAAATTTTTATACACTAAAATGTAGACCATTCAAATCCAAAGAGGTCACATTGATATATTTCCATATAATTTATTCTCATAGTGTATGTATAGGATTGTCCCCAAAATATCATTATGCAACACCTCAACCATAGAGTATATGAAAATTTCATTATTAATATTAACTACATACAAATCTATAAAAGGATAAAAGTTTCATTTCAAAAGTTCCATGAACACATTGGGGAATTCATCCCATTAAAAATATAAATTCCTTTAAAAACATCAGTATTTTATCATCAATATAACATTCACAATATCACTAAATAGGCAATAGGTAGACTTAAGATAAAACCTAAAGAACCATATAAAAAATTAAAATAGGAATATTATGTCCTCAATCCTTAATAAAATAGTACTTGTCTTTAACCGTTACCTGATTTATGAAATTTTAAACATTTTCAATCTTCAAGATATTGCATGCCTTCTTCTTGAACAATTTCATTGGTACCTAGGGAAACACCATAGGTGTAAAAGAATAATTCACATAGTCTCTACCATACTATATGAAATACTAGTCAACTAAATGACTAGTATATTTTATATTATTACATATGATCCTATACTACTCTTCTTGAGATCCCATCAAACTAATTGATGAAAAACTCATCCCCCAACATATATATTTTAAAAAAACATTTGGTATATGTAATACTACAAAAAGATCATATGAGTGTATCACTACTCCAAAAGTTAATTCACACATCCATATGAATGGTGAGGTATTAAAAACATCCTCTATAGTTTTCTAAAAATGATATTGTTGTGTTAAAACCACCACTATAATGTATAGGTATTAAATGAGGAATATAACAAGGAATGAGTGGCATGTGACTTTGCTTACTAAAATTGAAGCCCATTTGGAGATGTCACGAATCATACGATGGATTAATATAATGACTTAGAGTCATAATAATACACTTCTTAAAGCTATTATTCAACATTGATATCCTATTTTCCCAACCAGGTATTTTATCAAACGACTTACTACCACAAAAATGAATGTGAACAATAAATTCAAAATAAATCATCCACTGCGTCTTGAAATTATTCCCTTTGGGTTTCACTATATCTCATAAAAATCTTTAAATAAAATTACAAGAAAACATTTCATCATTGGGAAATCATCGCTCATACATGAATGCTTGAATCCATAACTTTCATCACCAGAATTAGGAACCCTCGACTATATATCATTCCTAGAAGATATATAGTTGTTGGGACCACCATTTCACTAGAAGGGTCCTCATAGAAGGTGTAATCCCAATCCATCACCACTATCTATACCATGGTTACATGTTAGGTTGTTGGATATTACACATATTTAATGATATGATCATAACTACCATATGATAGGATAACATCATCAGGTATCTTGTTGACTTGACGCACCAAGTCCCTTCTTCCCATGAGAAATTTAGTTGCAAGTGAGACTATGTAAATGTTGAGGGATCATATATCATAAAACCATAAACACTAACTTGAGGAAATCCATTAATACCTTAGTGTTTGGAATTACATGATACTTAAATAGTCTCTATTTAGGGAACATTATCATTTAAACAAGACTATATACATCATTAGAATTAGTTGTAGGATCTATTGACTACTGAAAACAAAGAAGATCATTATCTTTGACCACTAAATGTGGTTCTATTCACTTGCCATCAGGTGGAAGCACTAACATGTGATCCCCTAGTGGTAAAAACTCATGAATAGGTCTCATTACCGATGTCTCATATATCAGCTAGTTTTAATAATGGCACTGTCATGGAATCCTATCATGATATCATCGCAGTATAGTATTTGAAATTATTAATATGTACAATGTACAAAGAAAATATATTGGGATCTGACTTAAGATGGAAATGAATGTCAAGAGACCCAATACTAAATAATTAAATTACCATTAGTTTCTTACGATATTTAACATTGACTGTAGGGTCGAAATGTATAAATTTTGAGTCCTGCATTATAGATACATTAGTCGCCAAACCAAAATATGCTCATTATCTCGAGTTCAAAACTCGAGATACTATGACGTAATTTTTATAAGATCCGAATCCAAATGTCACGATATTTCAAACTGTAATCTCTAAAAAACGGAAAAACAAATTTGATACCCCCTTATCAAACTTGACCAACCAGACCCTAATTAGTACTACATTAAACTGAGAGTGACACCTTGACCCACCTCTAATAAGACAAGGGCTAATGAAAACCGATGAGTATGCATATAAATGAAAAGGATGGTCATGTATGAATTTACCTATACCCACCCACACGTATAACTCCATAGAACCACTCCAATATATGACAATTACGTATACTCTAAAGGGTAAATAATTCATGGGACAACCTATACAATAAAAATCATAATGTAATAAAATATACTATAGTATAAGGGTATAAATTTAACCCAAAAAATATGTATAGGGATAACCAAAAATTAAAACATCATTAAAGAGTATAGTATAAGAGATAACAACTCAACATCCTAGAGTGTATCCATCGAACATAGATAGTTCCACCTTGTACTATTAAGATCCTTTGACATAGGGTCCACCAAGGTCACTATTAATTATTATATCATTTTTATAAGATATGAAATTTGCGGAAAAGCCCAAATAGGGGTGAATACATACCTACCTAGAAGGATGAAATGAAATAAAAGAAGAAATAAAAGTAATAAAAATTGTTAAATCAACACATTGGAAAATAGATTAAAGTAATCAAATATAACATATGTTCAAAATAAACATATGTGATGAGGTAAAGGGGTCTTTTTATCTATATCTTGCTATGAATAAAAAGATTTCCCATATCTCTAATCATAATATATTCTTCCAATAATCACCTGAAACCTCTCATGAATATGTATGGAGGGCCCACAACTCTCCACTATATGTTGTAATTGGGGGAGAACTACTCCAAAGAAGGACTTGATCACTCATAGAGCTCAAAAAATGGGAGTACCACTGTATTAATAGAGGTAGCCAACCCTTTGTATTACATTACTATTTTATTTTCACATATTTTATTATTTTTACTAGATAGTGTGACTATTCCAATTGTTTTATTACCCAATGAATATTTAATTATTTCATTTGTAATTTATGTTTTTGTATTCTAAAATCTTAATTTCAAATATTCTAGTATAGATTTTACCCAATTTATTTGTCTACTTTTATTTTGTTAGAAATTATCACATAAAGTAAATTGAATACTCAAGGGGGATAATATGGGGAGAATTGTTTTACTACAAATCGCCCCAACACTTGTAGTTTTATATAATCAACTTATCAGAAAAAATATATCTTATATATTTTACATATAATTTTTTAATTAAATGGTTCTTATATAAATAAATATTCAATATTTACTCAAAAAAACTTAATTGAATTCATAAAAAAATAAGTAAAAACTTGATATGTTAATGATAATGATAAAATATTAGCAAGATCTATTAAGTCTATATTTGTCTTCATTCATCTCCACCTCTAATGTAGTGTATATAAAATTACATATTAAAGGGAATCATTAATTACAAAGATGAGTAAATTTATAAATATATTATATAATTTATAAAATTAGATAAAAAATGATTGTATGTTCTTAGCTCAAAGATAAACTCTTGGGGTAGAGTGATCACTAGAAGGGTATGTTGATTAAAAAGTTAAATTTTAATTTATCATTATTAAGATAATTTTAAAATTTAATTAAAACTAAAATAAAATATTATATAAGATTTTATTACCAATGGTGTACTATTTTGGTAAATAGATCAATTGATTTGAAATATGCTTAATGAATACATTATTATGATAATTAATTAGATATTAAAAAACTATAGTCTAACAATGATTCTCTCATAACCAGTTCAGTCAACTCATTGGCCAGTGCGACTAATTCATTAATAAAATATATCATCTAAAACAATTCTTAATCATAAATAATCTGAATCTTATTCAATATTCATGACTTAAACATAGATAGTTATTTTAATATGAAATAATACAATTCTAAAACATATTCACAATGTTCATGAGAAAAATAACAGAAAACTTTTAATGGTAATGATAAAAACACATAACAAATTATTAAATGTGAATCAAAATTCCATTGAATAAATCATCATTAAATTAAATCCACGTCACTATAGGTTTATCACCTATTATATTTTTATTAAAGAAAAGATAATAGAATATCAGAATATGTAATGAGATCCAAATATCTTTATATAAATTCCATTAATATGGTTTAAAACATCCTAAAATTTTCCAAAACCAATACTCCATGTCTTCTCATTCAACATAACATTTCCTAGTTTTTAATTGATTTTTTTGTTCTATTTTTAAAATATACTATTGGCTAAGAACGGCAATGTTTTATGAATTATTCATTATGTAATGTTTATCTCATTATACCTATATCTTTTCACGAAATCCATAACTTATTAAACAACATTTCCTATCATTTAAAAAAATAATTCTTTCGTATAAATCCATGATGTTTATGTGATAAAGATGATTAATTAATCTATATTTTTAAATTTGAACATAAATTTCCATGAAATAGAAAGAATTGATATTTTAAATTCTTGTAAATTATATATTTAGTTCTTTTTTGAAATATTTTTACAATTATAATATGACATTGTCAAAATGAAATCGAATAATCTCACAAAACATAGAATAACATTGTTTACATCTAATAACCTAAAAAATTGATTGAGAAATATTACATGTGAAATATAATTTAATATAATTCAACTACCTATATAATTTTATCCATCACATTCATCTAATAAAACCATTATTTTTTCTTTAATTCCATGATGTATCTCCATGAAAAAATTGTAACATCCCTACCCTAACCCAACACCATGGATTAGATTAGTAGACTAATAGCCTTAAGTGCATCCCTAAAACAAACAAGGATAGTAGTAATTGACTATTGTTTTTTAATATCATTGGTGGATGATTTTATATTTCATACAAGACAACATAAAATATATATAATCTTCTATAAAAATTAAAATATAATGCGTGACAATGAAATACCATACTCTAATAAAATTACATAAATATAAATTATTAGATTCAAAAAAGATAATAATATAACAAAATATGTTTATGTAACCTAAAGACTCAAAATATATAATATGGTTCCAAAAAAAGGCACTACATCGAGCTGCACACAATAGGAACCTCTATGCTCCCACCAATATTTCCAATGACCACAAAAGTGAGATGTTCATCTATAGAAATAATAAGCCTTCCCTTTACTAGTATCAGTACATAAAATTTCTGTATATACAAAAATATTCATATATAGGTGTAACAATGCAAGACATTTGAATTCGTTTTTTTGACATAATATATTCTCAAACATGTAGTTTCTTCCACATTGTGCTTAAAAATCTTCAATATATTATAATTTAAATATAACTGTTATAACTAGATTTTGGTTTGGTGTGTATGAACAGTAATAAAAACGAAATAAAAACATGTAGAATGTTTTTCGATAATAATATGAATAATCAATAATATATTTATTTTCAATTATTTTGAAATGATGATAAAATATATTGATGGTATAAGAGATATTTTTCTTTAAACGTTTTTTATGTGTCAAATTTATTTTTATCTAATTAGATTCAATTACACAATATTGATAAAGTATTATAATAAAATTATTAGATTAAAGTAACCAATTTATTTATTTGACATTCATTTAATTATGTTTATTTGGAAATGAACATGAATAATGTAATTCTCTTCACAAAAAATAATTTTATTGCATTTTTTAATGCATATTATAATAACTAATTTTATATTTTATAATTTCTATTTCATGAATTAGAAATAATATATAATTTTTAATTTAATAATAGAATAATGATAATATTTTATGTTTTTTTAAAATATTTTTTTTAAAAAAGTAAAAATATATATTTTTGAATACCAGTTATTTCTTTAAATTAAATAAATAATTTTTAATGTATCCATATATTATAGATTTTTTAGATTAACAGAAAATCTATTTTATTAGAAAATTATTCTAATTCATTCAATATTAATCATAATTATATTTTATTTTCTGGTAACATCATTTTTATGAATAAAACCATTTTTAAACTACATTCCATTGTGTTTTATTAACACATAATAAAATTCATTTATAAATCTCTTACAGATTGAATGATGTAAAATGGATTAAAAATATTGAATCCTAGAATCCAAATTTTTCTAAAATGTAAATTTTATTTTTTCTGAAAAAATAATTTATCGAGTTAAAAATTATATAATCTTGATAATTGTAAATGGAGGTAAAATATTGAATTAAATAGAAAATAAAAAGATTATTAAAAAATTGTCACATATTATCATATACGATATGTGAATTGGTATATCCTCCACAATATAATATTTTTGTAGCTTCCATTGAAATATTGATTGGATTCCCATAAAAGTAAGTTTTATATCTCAAAAAATTCCATTTTTTATCTTTTTATATATTAAAAATGTTTTAACATTGTCATTATTTATTATCAATTTCTATAAATTAAATTACAACAAATTGTCTCGAAAATGAATTTAAATTTTATTTAGTATTTAAATTTAATTTTAAAATAATTATAAACACATTATAGTATTATAATAACTCAATTTTATTTTAATATATTGAGCTAATCATGAATGAAAAAAATTTATTTGTCATCTCACTTTTAAAATATCTTTCATGACACTTATATAATCAAAATTTGGTTATAATGTTAATGGTGATACATTTTTAATGACAGTGTTAAACCAATATTAAGGATTAGAATGACACCTAAACAAATATAAGTATGATTTATTGATTATATTTAGACCTTATACTTGTTATATTCAATTTCATGTAAGTTTTTATACATTTTTAATTTGTTAGACAAGTATTATATATCAATGTTTCAGGTATTTATATGTTTTCAACTCACTTCACTTATGTAAGGGATCATTCTATCTTCTATCAATTTCACCTATTTAGAAATTTATAAATAATTAGATACACCTAAATACCATCCCAACCTACCTACACATTTCTTAGAGGTTATGGTCTCACCAGAATTTGAAACCTTAAAGGCATAATGTGTATGATTGTTAGGGTTTTCTAAAGAATTGGTATACCTCATAACCAAGTGTTTTAGTTTTTATTTATTCTTATATATACATAAAATATTATATGAAAATACTAATATAATCTATATACTATTTGTTTCTATTTTTTTCATAGGACTTTTTATCTCATTTTCAAAATTATGAGATATGAAAATGCAATTTCTGTGTACAAGTGGTATTCAACCTCCATAGAGTGATATGTTTTGTTTTTAATAACAACCTTAAAAGTATATATGTTATTATTTCATTAACTAATAAAAATTTTATTCATAAAATAATTAAGATTTATTAAATTATAATATAATAATTAATATTTTCCCCAATTTTTTCATTGAAAAATTATAACATCATTCATGTGTACATGTAGACAACCACCACCATGAAATGGTGTGATTTGTTATTCATGTTCACATTTTCTAGATGACTATAATATTTTATTAAATGTAAAAATATAAAAATAATTCCATTATTTATATTTTATAGATTATTCATTTAGGAGACATTTTATTATAGTCAACCTTACAGATTCATTTTGGAGTTATAATCTGAACGTTCACAAAACATACATCTTGAACATAACAATTTTATTAAATAAAAAATTGAAAATAAAATAAATAAATTAATGATAAATTAATGAACATGAAAAAAAATCATATATAGGTTGGAATATAATATAATTTTGATACAAATTAGGGTAGACATGGCAATAAAATTAGTCAGGACATGAGTAAGGGTCTTTATTTTTAAAATTATATTTTAATTTTTTCCATCAAACTCATTTAATTCCATGACAATGTAATATTAAATATTTCAAGAATGATTTTACATAATATTCAATGTTTTTTAAATTTTCTTTTGTAATAATTTTGAGATTAATTGAAAAGTTTAAAAAGGTTTCTTTTCATCATTTTCCATATGCGTTATTTTTTAATTTTTATAAAAGTAAAAAATATTTATTTTTTAACTTATACGGATTGATCACCATTTCTCACCATCACTATAGTGCATGGTTATAAAAATTTATATATAATTTTAAATTGTTTTTAAAAAATTGTATATTTCTATTCATTTGGTAATGTTTAGTTTTATGAATATATTCTATTGAAATAGAAATTTATTCTTAGTTTTATAAGATAATTGATTCTGTTAATTAATTTGGTCTTGAATACCAGTTACAATTATTTTTATGGTTAATGGGATAAGTATATCCGTTCTATTATAACTATAGTTCATCGAAATTTTCTATTAATCCAAATTTATTCTAATATAGGTCTGATGATGGATGCACCTGAAAAATCTCTGTAAGGAGTTGGGTTAAGTGATAGTGTTTTGAGGTGATAAAAAACTATTAAAATATGTGGAAATTATCTAGTTATGTGGTTCCATTTTTAGATTTATAGGGATGAATTTAAAGATATTTTCCCAATGTACCTATATGATATACATGAAATGGTTTTTAAATGAAATATCATTATTACAAATTGTAAGAAAATGACCTAATGCTTTTATTAAATGTTCATAAACATTTTAAAGGAGAAAGTGATGTTTTCCAAAGAAAATATATTCATGAGTTTTTCATACTTTTCCATGAAAACCCCTATGATTATAATTTTTCGTTTATGAATTCATTTGATATTTCATGATAATATTATTGAGAAAATAAGTTTTTTCATAGATGTGTAAATTGATATGTATGCTTAATGTTTAATATAAAATATAAAACATTCTTATGGATACTTTATGCTTACACATGGACCATTAAGTTTCTTTTGTTTTTACTCTCTATATGTTTTTCATCATCCCATGTATAAAAAACTTCATAGGGCATATGAAAGAGACGGAATGTTAATAAATTCAAAATTATATATATGGGAGTTACCTTTATCAACGAAAATATTTATTTATAAAGAACTTGTTTGGTGGATAAAATAGACATTGTGTGGATGTTTCCAATTTTTATTTTAACCGATATTCTATTTATCTAATACTATAAACATAAAGGATCATGTGAATTTTTTAAAGTAAATACATTTTAATAAATATTGTAATTTGTGTTTGATTATTATATGGGGGTTTTATGGTTATTTTTATATAAGGGATTTATAAAAGTTTAATGGTTTGAATGTTATAAGTTGAGTATAATTTAATAGTTATTTATATAATTATTAGTTAATGAGACAATGGTTGATCAGAAAAAATACATTCCATTTGATATTTTATTTTATATCATTATAATATGATTAAGGATATTTTTGATGGCATTTATTTTAGTTCAAACCAAGGTTTTAGTATGTGTTTTAGTGAAAATGTTAATTTAGGAGTAATTATTTTATATTCTACACTTATAAGATTAAATATATTGATATAATTTATTTTTAATATGATAATTGATGTTAAGTTAAACATTTTTAATTCTGATCAAAGGTGTTTTAATTTGTAAATATATTTTTTATCAAATAGATCATCATGGGATTAAAAATAGATTTACTGACTATGTGATTAATGTTATATTTCAAGATTTTCAAATTTTTGAAATATTAAATGATTACGATAATTGAAATTTTACGAATAAATATTTGTTCAATTTATTAATTATTATATTTTATGTATGAAATAATATAATATTTTGGACATTAAGAAATTGTTTCATACTCATTTGTAGTATGTGACTTTATAAATGAATTATTCAGTTTATAGGTAAATAATAATTTGATCCTGGAAGAATATGTAAGGAAATATTTATAATTGTTTTTTTTAATTTTGTAGGAATATGGTGAAGATAATTATTGTTATTTATTAATGTATTGTATAAAATTTAACCTCAGATTTTATTATTGAGGCATTATAGAGTATTAAGGTATTGATCCATATGAAGGATTATTCATATTGAATATTATCTTATAATTTTCCATCCATTTATAGTTTTGATTCATTAATATAAACAAATAAATAGCATTTATTCTTTTTTTTTTATAAATTTTCCATTAAAATATGATTATATTTAGAAAATAATGATAAATTAATCTTTGATATTCATTTAATGGAGTAACATATAAGAGAGATTATTAAAATAATATCCAATAATAACTGAAGGGTGAAATTATAATTATTGAATAGAATGAAACCATATATTATTTATCATATTATCTATAATGATTGTAAAAAAATCCATCAACTCTATTAAATAATACTAAAAATGAAAATGATATCATTTTAAAAAAAATAGACAGAATGTTTGAGAACATCTCTTTACATAAAATTATAACATAATTTCTTAAATGGGACGTCATTCCATATCCATATTATCATGTCCTTTTAATATTCTACTTATTTGTGAAACCTATTTATTATTATTATATGTGACCTTTATATTATTATTTCTATTTTTCAAAATTTATTTTTATTATACCCATTATTAGGTGGTGTTTCAACACATATTTTTTATAGTAAAATTTTTTTTTATTTGATATTCTAATTTTCTATCTTGCACTACAATGAATATTTTTTATTGTTTGACACATTATTTATTGTAAATGAGATAAATCTAAGAGGATGAAATGTATTTTATGGGATATAAAATAATTTATTATAATTTTAGATTTTATTCATTTTAAAAAATATATTTTATAGAATTTGGTATACAGAACACAAATCCTAAACAAACCAAAAAGTATTATTATTTAAATTTGGATGTTATGAATTAGATGTTGGCTTTGTGGGAGTGAATTTGTATAATTGAATAATAAAATATATAAATATTGTTTATCTTTAATAAATTAATAATCAACCATGTATTTACTATTAATTGGTCAGAAATGAAGATAAAATCATTTGAAGGTAAACCATATATTTTTCATAAAACATTTTTTATTTGTGAAATATATTATTATCCTAATAAATAAAATTATATATTATTCATAAATTATTTTAAATAATTAATAATACCTAATTAGATATTAAATTAATTAACATTCATTCAATTATTTATCTTATGAAATTAATGGAAATAAAGTCATTTTTCACATAAAAAATGCATTTTCATAAAAATTAATTTAATCAATTTTGGGAATGTATATTCAAATAAATTTCTACAAATTATAGAATAAATACATTAATATTTTAAATAATATATTAAAAAATAATTCTATAGTTGTATTATGATGAATTTATGATTTCTTAATGATGTTTTTATTAAACAATGAAAATGAAGTTTTTTATAATAAAATCAATACATTTCACTAAATAATATAATTTAAAATCAACAATATTTTTCATATTTGGTTTTAAATTAACATAAGAATCTTTTTATTCAATTATATTTATTTAATTCCCCATTGTTTATAATTATATTTGATATTATTATAACTTTGTTTTTTGGTTAAAAATTTGTTTTTTTCTCTAAATATTTTTTACTACGTTTTGTGTACATTTATAAAAAATTATATATGAACCTTTTAAAAATTGGATAATATAAAATATATTTTAAATTTGAAATATGTATAAAAAATTTTTCATATACATTCAATTATATTTTTTTCTCTCAATAATATGTTTTCATGATAATAATATGAGTTATCATGGAAAAAGTAAAAAAATGAAAAAGTTGAAATTAATTAAAAAATGGAAAATGTAATTACACCCTTCCCTTGTATTTATATGGATTGTAGGTGTCTCAATATATACACTTTATGTGGAATTTTTTTTGTATTCCTTGGAAATCATTGTTGTCTTCTACAAAAATGATGTGTAATATTTAATAAAATGTCATTATCTATATTTTTAAATGTTTTGTGTATTTTCATGATTTGGATAAGATAAAATACCCATTTTGAAACAAATATAATGTAAATATTTAATTTAAACAAATTATTTAATTTTAATATTATTTAAAAAAAATTAAATAAGAAATAAATATTTAAAATGGTTACACAACATCAACACAACCCTTGTGCAAGAAAAAAAACAAATAAACGGTTTAAAAATATTAACAGTGATAATATTTAGATAATTTATAAAATTATTAGAATATTATTTATACTTATATAGGATATGTGGTGATTCAAATGTTTTATTTTTAATTATATTTTTATCTTGAATCCATTAAATTCAATTTGTATTAATAGTGTCGAAATTTTTTTCCGACTCATTAATGAATAAATAATTTAAATAATAAGAAAATAAAAAATATTATAATAACTCAATTGGATATGAAATTTTTATGAAAAATCATAACGGTCCATTTATAATCTCAATTTCTTAATGTTTCGTAATTGATTATAAATATCTATTTTCATAACCACTTTTTTTATTAATAAATCATTTGAAACTATTTTGATGTAATTTGGGTTATGGATTTTTAAAATTATAGTTTTATTATTTAATATTTTAAATAAATTTTTAGTGGAATTTTTTCCCACATTAAGTTTTTTAAATTTATTTTTTGTGTTTCACCATAAAATTTTAATTTTGAACTAATTTTTCTTTATTATAGTAACATTAATATTTTTTTTAGAGGTATTGAATTATCGTGATTTTTAATATGTCCCTCGGAAAATTTGAATAATGTACATAAGATAAATATTACTAAAGCATGATATGATTACTTATGTCAATCTTTATAATATAAATTAGTTTTGAAATCACTATAAGATAATTTCCAAAATTTGGAGTCCTTCTAAATTAATTTTCAGCAAGCGTATTATAAATTTAATTCATCCCCCTACCCATATGAGTGCTTTGTGTAAGATAATTTTCATGGGGAGTTTCTATGTGGTAATTTTTTCCCCTCCAACTGAACAAAATACATTGAAATTTATGTTCAGTGCCAAATTTTTACCTTATATGTTGCATTTAAAAATAGAAGGACGATCTAATATTTAGTGATTTTGGATAATTGACGTTCTTTTATTTAAATGTTTTAAGTAATCTACTAAAGGAATATAAAGATGACATTACTAGATAAATATGATTAAAAAAATTTTATCCGAGATTTATTAAAGATAAATGATATTGATTTAATGTTATATGAAAGATTTATGATGAAGATTTGATTTTACAAAAAGGATCCTGAACAAGAATTATTGATGTTGATCCTGAAGAACTCACCCCGTGAATAAACTAATAATTATTTAATGGAGTTGAGTAAAGGGTGATTAAAATAATTCCATTTTTTAATATATAAAATGGGGGAGTCTAGTTAATCTAAATTTTATATTTCCTATTATTTATGTGTCATATTTTTAGAACATGTTTTTAATGATATTTTTGATGATGGAGTAGATTCTGATGAAAATGGTCATATATTGAGAAGATTATGAACCTATGATGAACCAATGAGGACTAAGATACTTTAAATTAATGAAAAATGATTTATCTCAACACCTACCAAAATTTTAATATGAGTCTAATAATTTCAACTAACCTTCATAGATGAAGACGATGTTGAGTCAAGGGTAACAATGGTTGATGTTCAATTTTTTAGTAACATAATCCATGTAAATAATTTACCATGTCGGAAAAACCAATTAGATGAAAGGCTATTTATGATTTTAATGAAGGCTGAACATTTGGTTTATAGATATTATATGATGTCTAAAATCTAAGGAGATCCAAATTTCAATATTGAGACTTAATTTTATGATGTTGATTGTGGGTTTTTTGTTTTATTGTAGGTTTTTATTAGATAATACAGTAAATGTATCCATTAATTAAAACGATGTCACTATTTTATATTAAAAAATTATTATCCATTAAGAACAACATAATGACCTGAATAAGTTAATATGACCATGTCCAACTCAAACTCATTGGATCCAAAAGTAGAAAACCCAATATTGAAAATAAAATCATGCATGAGGATGTTTGTTTACTATATGATCTCATTGAATAATCTTTCTAGTGATTCCACCAATATAAATCGTTGTCATGTTTTTTTTCTTTAACTATTTTTTGGATTATGAATTGAAAATGATGTATAGTGGTGAGGTCAATGAAATGAAATCATAATGTTGGAAATGTTTTGAAATCAGTTAGAGAATTCATCTCTTATAAAATCTTATATTGTTTTTATATAATTTAATTAGAGTGATAATGGTAGGGATATAAGGAATGGGGGAGTAATTTCTATCCATGATAAAAAAACTCATCAAAAAAACTATGTGAGGAAGTGAAAAATCAATGTTTGGGAATAAAATTAATTACATAACTCAAAATAAAAAAATATTTAGATAGATATATAAAGATAGAATTATATATCATAATTTGGGAAAGGAATGGATTTTAATTTGAGTAAAAACTTTTTAATCAATACTAAAAAATAAAAAATGAATTAATAGATCAAATCATGACCAAGAGTTGTAAATTCTCGAAAGAGAATAATCATTAAACATACATTCCATATGTGTTTATTTTTATATTAATGTACTTAAATTTAAATTTCTTTTTATATTTTATATTTCTATAGAACTGTTTTTTATCTTAATTTCTATCGCATCATTCAATATTTCGTTCATTATGATCCCTCTCTTATAAATTCTTTGGTGATACATTTTCAAATGATGAATAAAAATTAAAATTGAGTTTGATTAAATCAAATCCAGGAATTTAATTTTTTACTTATCAAATTTTATAAGATCACATTATTAACAATTAAAAATTGATTATGATGATTTATAATTTCCTAATATTGGGGCTGATTCAGTTTATTATTGAGAAAATACAAAATTAAATTAGTCATAGTTTAACTAAATGAAGTGGTTTTCAACCTCATATCAGTAACTTCTAATAAATTTCATGAAGCGGTAATGAAGGAAAATATTTCCCAAACCATCCAATCGAATTCCCTGTAACACTAATAATTTTTTATGACAATGTTGAATTAATTTTTTCATATATCGATCACTTAATATTTAATGATCTGTATTGTACTTTTCTTTGACACCAGCATATACATGGTTACTTTTTGAAATGTTTTTGAGTGTTTTTTTTGAATTCAATGGTAAACGCTTTATACAATTTTCCTTATCACTGGGTTCAAATGTAACTACTATTTTTAGTATATTTCAATAGATATAATATAAAAATTTACTTTTATTCAATAAATCAATGTAAAACAAATTTCATTGTTTCTAGGCACAGAACAGACTACCAATTTTATAGAATAAAATGATCTATAAACTTTTGCATAAAAAATAAACTATAAAAAAATATCTAAAATGAAACAAAAAGTTATTTGGTGTATATCCACCATGTATTCGATTGAAAATGTAGATCCTCTCATCTCATATATTGATAAACACAAAAGTTCACTTAATAAGAAAAAAGATAATGTGAAAAAGGATGATCATTTGAAAAAATTGTATAATAATGAAATTTTATTTAATAATAATCATAAACCTAGAATTTTGTTTCATGAGATACATATCAATAAAGAGTTTAAATAGCCAATAGTGTCAAGAAATTCATTTCATATTAGGAAAACCACTATGTCTCAAAACAATGACCTAAATAAAACACATTAATCTATGTATCTATCATAAAATGCATTCTGTAATGAAGTCACAATTGATTTTATTATGTATTTTTATTGTGCGGTGAAGAAACTACCAATATGATGGATGAGTGATGAAAAATTGAATTATAGTACTTTCTCATTTATTCTTAAGGTAAATTCTAAGAAATGTTTTCCGTAAATGGATGAGAACATTATTGAAACAAGGGATAAATTGTTTGTTTTAAATTTCCATGAAATTATACACCAAAAATAATGATAACTAATATTAGTCATTAGAATTCTCATTTTGGTTGGATAAGGGTGAGTTGTTCCATGATTCATAGAATTGGGTTGGAAGATTACTTATGTAGTGTCCAAATAGACTATGTACATAGAAATTACTTATAGATACTATTTATAATAGTGTCAAAAATGATCACCACATATAGGTTGATGGCTACTAATTAGGTGACTATATTGATAATATGTTTTAATATTTTAAAAAAATTCTAATATTGTTCCATAGAACATCGAACATAAAATACTATGATTGGGGTACCATAGTTTGGAAGGAGACAGTTTTGTTCACCTAATATAAATTAATGTTGACACTTTATCTAAATATAATAATAAAATTACTCTTATTGGGTAATTACACCACTTTTGTATGCTTGCTAATTCTAAAACTTGTTATCATAACCTTTATATGCTTACCCAAGTATCAGAATTTTGTAATTTTTTTGTTTATCCCAAAGATGAATCCATGGGATTTTCTGTGATCAAATAACTAAAATCAGGTTATTTAAATCATAAAAAACCATTATTAAAAATGATTTTCAAGAATTTATATTCCCAATAATTTCAAAAAGATTCCAAGGAAATAATTCCATAATCAACCTAGGGAATAGTCGTCAAATAAAAAAAATAGAAATTTTAATGGTAAAAAGTTTTCTATAATGGATCAAAATATAAGAAAATTGATTATAATTATAAAATAATTATAATTCAATTTGATATAAATAATAAATTTTATATAAATAGATCTGAATTTGAAAAAAAAAATTAATTGATTTTTTTATGATGATGATTAATTGTATAAAACATTAATGATAAAGGTTTACTTTATTTTTGATTTTTTTTCAAACCACCATGAACTAGTTTTTATTCATATTATGTATATAAATAAGTTTCTAAACATAAAACATGTTATAATATAAATAATAAAATTTCATTTTATTTTAATAATGGTTTTATAAAGATCCTTAAATGAGGTAATAGGAAAAAAACTCATCGTCCATAGTGGCACTGAACGACATATCATAGATGATGATTTCAATTTTCGAATAAATATAGAATAGAATATATTTTATTATTTATATTCCATTAACATAGTAAAATTATAATATTTATATCTTACTATAGTTATAATGGAACTTAATATAGGATTGGTGAGGATATGATAGAAAAAGAAAAGAAATTAAACGATAAAGATTGAGTATTTTAATTATTGATTGTTATCTCCCTGTGAACCTTATTAAAGAACCTGGGTTTATTATTTTTTTGATATCTAATTAAATTGACCATGGGTAGAAGGTCTTTTAATATGATATTTTAATAATTTGGATAACATTCATTTCTTAGAAGGTGTTTGGAGAAGGGTTTGTGGGGGGGTGTTTATAAGGTGCAGTGAGAGTTATTTTTTATTATTATATTCATGAATTTAATATTTTGTCTCACAAATATCAATATTTTAGATTAATAGGAAAAAATATCATAAATAGTGATCAATAGATCATTAAAATATTTTCATACATCAGCCATACATCATCCATGACTAAAAAATTCCTGAATTTAACTTATAGCGTAAGTTACCATATTTTACTCTTCATAAAAAACCATGTCTTTTAGAAGAACCCAAAAAACACTATAACCATTTATATATGTTTAGAAATCAATAATAGACTCTATTTTGTGAAAATCATTTTTTAAATATGGGAATTTTTTGGATTATAATAATCATTTATTCTAAAACTAAAAATTTTAATATTATAATTGGTTTTATGAACTTTTAATAAATTAACAATGGTTTTATAAAATAATCGTATTATTTTAATAAATACAAATATTAATTAATGAATCTATTTTATGAAAATAAGTTTTCTATTAAATCCTTATATCGGTTATAAAATTATAAATAAACATTTACATTTTAAAAAAATACAAGCACTTAATATATCATTTTTCAAACATTTATTTACTTATACCGTTAAATAATTATATAATATTTTAATTTTTATGATACCTAAAATTTATTTATAATTTCAAAAGATAGGTAACTATAATAACAACCTGATTATGTTTCCTCACGGTTGTCATACTATTCCAATATTCATGTTTCTATTATAATGGTATAGGTTTCTTAATTTAAATAAGTCATACTTATTTCATTCTTTAGTATTTAGAATAATGTTTTTCTTATTTTATATTTTTTATAAATGTTCTTACTTAAGTAATTTTAAAAAGGTAAATTACATTGATAAAAATTTGGGTCATTTCAATATTACACATACATGATGATCTAGGATGATTTTCCATCCCTTGTACCCATTACGGTATTGTCCCATTAAAATTACTATATAGCCATTATGATGTCATAAATTAATATGGATTAATTTTTTAAACACATGGACTTATGAATTTAAAAACCACAAATGTTGAATTTTTATTAGTAGATCCTTTTAATACAAACAACAATTGAAAGGATTATTATTTCTGAATTGGAGTAGAGAAACATAATTTTCTTACCATTTTCCCATTTTTGACATTGTGTCTGATAAAAACGTTACATTCAAAATTGGTAAATATTTCATATGCAGTGAAGGATCAGTGATAGATGTTTCCAAAAGTGTAATAATTTATTTTAAGGGTTCAAATATAGTTATTTATTATGTTGAAAATAACTAAAATAATTTTATAAAATTTAATCAATTTAGGGGATGAGTTTCTACAGTTAGAAGAGATAGTTATTCAAGAAGGGGAGGGATTATTTAGAATAGGTTAAGAAATTAATAATATACCATAATCTTCTTAAAATTTAAGGGAAAGTTTCTCAAATGAAGTATACTATCCTTTATATGAGTTTGAGGGAATGTTCATTAGGTATCATGATGAATTTTTTTAGAGAAATCATAATATTAAATTATTAATTATGCCAGTTGTTAACCATTTATTGAGGATATACATGTTGAATAATAACAATTCTAGTTTTCATTTTTTAAATACATCATGATTAGTATGACCTCATATGCCCAATAATCATCCATCTAGTGAACACACACTCGTTTTAGAGCTTAAATTCCATTTATCTTACATGGAATAATCCTTCATGAGGGAAAAACAAACATTACTTGTTATTATCTCATACATTTTAAGGGGATGTTATGTGAAAATTATATTTAATGTCTTCAGGAAATATAAATAATTCATTGGACGTTATATATTTCATATTATTAGATTTATTCGTTCTTATTATATTCTTATAATTTCCATTATGCTTGAATATAAATCATATATTGAGGGTTAATGAAATTTAAATACCAACATAAAAAGCTTATAAAAGAATATTTTTTCAAGTTTTTCGATGAGGGGAATCATTTATCCTCTTTATAATAGTTTATAGGTGAGGTGACCAAGAGTAGATGGACTACTAAGAAGGTTTAGGGGTTTAATTAGTGGTGAGTTTTAAATATTTTCATTCATTTTATATTAACCTATTTTGACCTATTGTTATTTAATCAACTATTTTGATAAATCTACCAATTTGAAATTAATGAAAAATAAATGGCATAGGTACATTATTTTTTTCAAAGGATCAACTTTTAAATGATCCAACTCCTTTTTTTGATTGGATTAAATCAAAAACCTCATATTCTTTACAATATTCACAATCTGTTACAATGCACATTTCGTCACATGGACAGTGTCCCACTATGGTTTCGGGAGTCCCACTAGAAGAATACTTTCATAATTCCTAAAAAAAGTAAACACACAATAATGAAAGAAAAAATTACTTTTGAATTTTGACTGGTTATGCACCAACTAATGTATATCATTCTTTAGATATTTCATGATGAAAACATATTACAGGCTCATGATCCAAAAAATTCTACTAAAAATGATTTATCAAATTTTATCTATCTTTAATACTCATTATAATGTTTCTCAAATATTATTACAAATTATATTTATGTGAATGAAATAATTATTGAATATAATTTATTTATTTCGGGAAAATTTCTTTACCAAAATGAACACCTATTTGAACTGATGACTACATTACGATATAATCCTGCACAAATTATACAATTAATTTTATTTATTTTGTGAGACATATCTCAACATTTTTAGAAATAATTAATATTTAAAAAAATTATATGTTACTAAATTCATTTCTACTTCACATTGCTATATGTTTCTTGAAATATATCTCATGTATATGTTGTTCACCTTAACTATGAGGCAAGTTGATAAATATAATGAATTAAAGATGTGTTATTTTATGAAGTTATCTCATGATACCTCAAAAAAGAATATATAGAAGATTAATGTGGTTCTTTATAGTTCACAATGTTTTTTGGATATACCTCATCCACAAACTACTTCATTAATAAACCACATGATTCATCCTTCTCAAGTATTCATTTATTTTCATAAAATAAACATCTCCCAAATAGTATCATCACTACGTATATTATGGATGTCCACCAATCATTTCATCGAAATAAAATTTCATCCATGAAGAATTTTATTCAAGGAATCACTAAATGATGCAAGGAATACCTTATGGAATTTTATCATGAACCAATATCCACAAATGATTATCATCAACAAAACAAACTACAAATTATATCAGTCAAAAAACAATTGTCACCATGAGCCAATTTCGTCATAAAAGCTCTACCCCAAAATAAATTCATCTTTAATGTATGTCGTTTCTGTATGCTTGGATAATTTTATTCACCACAATGCATTCACACATAGAAGTAGCTCCACCCATGAGGATTTCATTCTTAATGCAATAATCACCGTGAATAGCCTTCTTACAAAAATTGCATCATCGCAAAGCTTTTCATTTATTTGTGGATTTTTTTTAAATGTTCTATTCAACCATTGGATGTGTCTTTAAAAATCATACATTGAATCTGATCTTTTCAGGGACAGATTTGCAGAATTGACATATCTGTGATGGTCATTCACAATGGAATAACTCATGGTAGGTAGAAGAGGTCTCTCACAAGACCAAAAAAAATCCTATTTGAATTAGTCCAGTTGATCAAATAACATATTTTTTACTTTTTATATGATAGATAAATTATACCAGTGTACATTCATCCCACATCAAATCTAAAACACTAAGGAGTTGTGTTATATCATTAAAGCTACTACATATACTGGTCAAATACCCCCCACCCACCCACTGAGTTTCCCCGCACGTTGGTGTCACCTCCAGTTACCCCTGAGAAACTAAACCATCCCATGAAAACCTATGGGTCATGATTTATTGGCCCTACACATCATCCAACTATATTGGGTATTATAAATGTTACCAACCCCCAATATGTTGGATTTAGCTGACTTTCATGGAAGTTGTTAACAATATGGTCCCACTAATTCCTTTGTTGAGACTGGTATGGGCTACTCATTGGTTGGACATTAATTTTTAATATGACCATTTTTTTAACTCATAAAATACACAAATAATAATTCATTACATATTATACACTTTCTGAAAATATTTTTTCATAGGGGAACATCTCTTTTACAATGAATATCATCAAAATAATTGTCCCTCTAAAAATATCATGAAAATATATCCAAAATAGACATCCATATCGATCTAAAGAATAATTGTCTAAGCATGAAATCAAATACTAGTAGATGAATCCATATAAATTATCTAAGAATCACCACATCATCCCTAAAAATTATCAAGGCATCACCACTTCATTTACATATTAATACACAGTGAAAACTATGAAAAACTACTGTTGAACAATGTCCTAAATTGTATAATTTTCTCATTATCCCATCACATATATCTTAAAATATATTCTGATAAATGTATTTTTTTTGTTTCATTACTCCCCTTTAATTATTATCAAACTCAAAGGGTATGTAGTGTATTTGTAACTCATATGACTTCTTAAAAATATCTTCTCTCATTATCATAGAATAATGATATAAAATGATATATCGAAAATGACATTTAGTTAATCACATCTATGTATATGTGGGATAATACAATGTATAAAACTAGAGAGATATAGCCATGTGATTTTTAGTTGTCTTTTAAATATTCAAGAATGTAAAATCTTGCTTTGAAAGGTATAAAGGAAACAAAAAACTTTGTATAATCTTTTCAGAATTGTTAGAAAGTTCATGTGCATAAGTTGAATTTTTTATTTCTCATCATTTTCATCAATTAAGAAAGCACATTAGATAAATACAATTTTGAAAGAAAATGGTTTATTGTTAGATTATGAAAAACTAAAAAACTATCACCCCCAATAGAAGCATCCACATTCATCATGATATAACTAATTGAAATCCATGATGAACAAAACTTCTCCTTCAATCCTTATTTTGTTGGAATAATACAAAACAAATTAGGGAATATAAAGATACCATTTAGTAGTCATAAACTAAGAGAATAAGGGTAAACATGATGATTTAGGATAAACTCAAAAAACCACTCATTTGGCATTTCTGTAGTGAAAATATTTGTAACCTAATCTTTAGTATAAATTTCCTCAAACTTGATATCTTCACATATTACGTTTTCATTTATAAAATAATACATTATATCAATATTAATATATCATTAATTTTGTAATTTATTTTTAGATAATACGAAGACACATTTATTATCACATTAAATTTTTATCAGTGTCTTAGTTTCAATTTTCAAATTTGACTACTATACTTGAATACTGATCATTTCTGTATATTCATGTGAAGACGCAACATATTCAGCCTCATACATGTTCGGATTTACAAAATTAAGCATTATGTTTTACTATCTAAAACAATATTTTCTCATAAATAAGGTTCCATTTTATGATGAGATCATGTCTGCATAGTCATCTACCTAATCATCTTCCATAACCCCAAAAAACATAACATAAAACTATGTCTCTATAAAATACAATATTATAAAGTTACTTTAGAATATCCTAGAATTATTTTATCTTAAAATAAGTGAGACTCTTTTGGACCACACTAATATATGGCCCATAGAGTCACAACAAAAGTTATATATATCTTTGATTCTATGAGATAAATCATTCTTCAAATCATTCTTCTAAATTATTTCGAGTTGACACTATTTCAATTATCATCCTTTCATAATTTGTTACCAACTGAAATATGTGTGGAAAATTATTTTTCATTTTTATTTCCAAAACATTTCACCAACACCGTGTCATAATTATTTTATGATAGGAATATGGATTTGGGTTTCTGTTTAACCTGAAATCCTAGAAAATATGTTATTTGTCCAAGAATGGACATCTCAAATTTTTCATTCATTTTATCTGAAAATTATTCACTCAGAACAATCCATGAAACCATAAAATATGAAATTATCCACATATAAATTGAACATGAGATTAAATTTATACATATATCTCACATAAAGTTTATTGTAAACTATTCCATTGAAAAACATCTAATCCCTTAGATTCCCTTATAATTTGGAATACAATTAATTAACAGAATATTTTAAACTATAAAATAATTTTATCATCCTGAATACCATTCATCAATTATTTTCTAAAAAATAATCAATATTTTATTCAATATAAACTTATTATTCAATATCACCATATATAAAGTCATATTCTAATCTATTCAATAAGAAACATATTGTTTTTCTTCCATTGCATCTAAGAACATTCTGATGGTGTCCAGCCTTTCCACTCAAGAAATAATTTCATAAAATTCAATTCCTTCCACTTTGGAATATCATTTGAACACTATATTATCTTTTTTCTTGATACGTCACCATTCACATTTAGCTTAATTCTAAAACCCCACTTGTTACCTATAAAAGTTTTACTTTTTTCTTTTGATACAAGATCCCGAGTGGAATTTTTCACAATATGATCATGATCCTCCTGAATAGCTTATATCCATTACTCCTGCAGAACTTCTTATACTACTGAATGAACCTAAAATTCGTAAATACGTGTAATTTAAACTTTATTTCTCAATCTTAATCTTTTTTAACTAGATACTATCGATTTTCAATGATATTTTCTATCTCAAGATTATTCTTTAATATGATGTACCATTTTAATTATTTGAATAAAATTAATCTTCATTAATAATATATTTATAATCAATATCTATATTGTTTTTCTCTTTATCAATAACATCATCATCCATATATCCCATTATAATACCATTTTCAATTGAATCATTCGAATCCACATCAACTATGATATCTGATTTGATCTTATTTCCAATAATTCTGAAAACATTGTAGTAAAATATCTTGTTCATCTGTTTATTCCAAACATTTTAGCCTTTACCATCATATTTGTATCCCATTAACACTCATTACTCTTATTTTTATTAAAACTTTTTCATATTTTTGTTCATGATTTTTATAATGAAAGGACTTCTAAAAACCCTAATGTATTTGACTATTATCATTTTTTTACCACAATTCACATATTATATTTTCTATTTTTGGTCAAAGTATAAATTAATGTTTTGTGTGTATGGAAACACATTAATATTATCTCATGAAATTCATTGTGGTGGTATGTTCATCATACATAGTAATTCCCTTCCCAACGGTGCTTCTATACTTTCTTTTAGCTACCCCATTTTTTGTAGAATATACAATGTGAAATATTGATTCTTGATTCCATGTTTATAAAAATTATATTCAAGAGGATCAAAATTAAACTAATTTCCATTATATACTCATATATTCTTGATATATAGACCCATTTCTGTCTCACTTTACCGTTTAATTTTTTTGAACATTTTAGTTTTCTCTGACATGTGCTCAATAAACATGGCATTAGATATTCTAGTTTAATAATCAATAAATTTGACGAAATAATTATCAAATATTATATAATCTTGGCTCGTTACAAAACATATGTCAGCATGATTAAGTTCGATAGTTCAAAGAGATTTTATATCTACCTCTCTGTGTGACTTTTTTTCTAATTTCCCATTTAGATGAGTATCACTAATTCCATCTCTTATTAATTTTTCCCTTAAAAATTCTATCATAATATCATGAATTAGGATTTTACAAATAATTATATTAACATGATTTTTAATAAATCTATTTTATAGGTTTTTTTCATTAGTAGAACATAAATAAAAGAAATTAATAAAGTCACCAATTTGAAATATATTACTATTAGTTCCTTTTTCCATGGGTGATGATTCTTTTGTCCATTATTCTTTTTTATGATACATGAATAGTTTTGGAATAACACTTCATTACTATCATCACCTAGTTGGATGACATATAAGAATTGTTTCATTAGTCCTTCTATATATAAAACATTATTTGGCGGCATATTTTGGGCTTCAATAAATTCTTTTCCATCTCCATTAATTTTTATTGATTAGTCATTTATAAAGGTCAATTCTCCTACTTCATGACTCTAAATGTTGTTTATAATTTTTGTACCACCATTTATTTTTATTTAAACCCACTATAATGAATCCATGATTTTGTTTTTTCATTATCTTTCAAAGAAACATCAATGAAAAATGATATTTTTTCATTCATTTTTAACTCCCTTTCCTTTCATAGTTATGGATGCCAATTTTGATATAATACTCACGCACATTTCAGAACTATGTCCCTGGTGATCAAGTTTCCAATAATAAGTCATTTAAAAAATGAAATGGTTTTCTCAGATGAATTATTTGATGGATTTCAAATAATTACTTACTTTTATTGAATATTATCATTCTGGTTATTAGAATAAATAACCTTTTATTCATGCCTCTTATCTGGTAAAGTCATTTTATACCGTAAAAAATTATATTTATGTCCATGAACTCCACAAAAATAGAAGTGATCTCGGAATATTGATCTTCCGAAATCATTATATCCATGTCTTGAATATTTATATAGTTTTCATTCAATATACATAGATTTTATCTTTTCAATATGAAAAAAATATTTTATGTTATCTTGGATATATTTGTACAGTAGTTTTCATGTTCCATACCTACCCAAAATTTATTTTTGGACATCAATTTTTATATAGAACATAATTATTTTTACATTATTTAGTGATGAATTAAACATATTCTTTGAAAAACTATAGGATGATTCTTTCTAGAACTCAATAGACTTTCTGAAATATTCTCTAGTATTTTTCAAGTTGTTTTATGCATCAAAAAATTTAAATTGTTTATTCAACAATTCTACTTCATAATTTGTTAGTTTTTCTTCATATTCCATTATGAACATTTCCATTTTAACCACATTAATTCATTGCCTTTTGATTTCATCAATACAAATATCCTCATTCTATGAACACTCTTCATTTTCCATGGATAACCTATGTTTCTTCATTCAATAGAAATAGTTTTTCTTCCTTGATCGTTGTTTTGTAAGAAATTAATGCTTCTAATTCATTTTTAGACAATTTATCTAGATCTAACTATTAAAATTCACCTTCATCACATTATGAAGTGTCAAACCCCATTTCTATAAGAACCATGGAATTAATTTCATCTTTTATGTAGTTTCTTATAGTGGAGATAGATTTATATTTCTTTCTCACTAAAAAATTCTTCTAGATGTGTTATTATTGATTCCATATTTTTTTTTGTTCCTTTTTAGAATTTCCCCTATTTTCATGGGATTTTTCATCATCTGTCTTAGCATGCATATGTTTCATTTTAGGAGATTTTTCGAAAATATTAAAAATGAAATTAAATATGTATCACCTTAGTGAAAATATAAAAGTACTCATAAATTAAATTTCAGAAATGATTTTTCATACAAGATTAGTTATTCTTTTAAATTCAGCATCATTATTTTCATTATATGATTTAAATGATTCTGATATTTTATAATCATTTATTTTGACATTTCTTATGGATTCTAAATCTATATCATCTTTGATATTTTCAGGAATACTGGGGTCATTCTCAAGTAACATTGAATGAGTATATTATTAAATTCATCAAGAGTGATATTATAACTATCTTCCAAATAATTTACATTTCGATCAATCCTTTTTGAAAAAAAATCATTAGTTTTTTTACAATACATGAATCATACATCTTTTCTTCAAAACCATAAATGTTACTGATAATTTATTTGGATTTAGTGAATTAATCGTCAATATTTTCATCCTCACCCATATTGATATATTCAAATTATATTCTCAAAATATTAAATTTTTTATCCTTGAATTTCATTTTACCATTATAACTACATTTTAATTTATCCCAAATTTCATTGGAATTTTTCAGTACCATAAAGTTTTTGTAATCATTTTCTAAAAGGGACATCAAAATAGAATTTTTATCTTTTCATTCAACATCAATATTTATCTTCTCTGTAAAATTCATAAGATTAATATAAAATATAGTTGTGAAACTAATAGTGACTTTGTCACCAATTTTTAGGCCAATAGAAATAATATCATGAAACATCTTTTCCACCCCCCTATGATAGATCATTCCATAAAAATTAGGAAAAACCCTACTATTCAAATAATTTATATTATCCTTATCTAACACATTGTTGATGTTGATAAAGGGAACCTTACCTTGATTCCATTTGAGGCTCCCATGAGGAGTTGCACCACTGGGATGGGGGTAAATCATTGGTGATTTTTATAATTTTTCATTCTTTAAAAACAAACCTCTATTGACCTATTAGAATCTGAAAAACTCTTATGATAAATCATTCTCTCTTGAATGTAATAAAATTAAATGGAACAAGGAAACGAAATTTTTATATGGGTTTTCTTTAAAATGAGCATACTCATTGTCCAGATTGGTAAGACACTCCAATCATAGATTCTCCACTATAATCACAAGAGGTTATATCGTACATTTCATCAGTATTGTAGTTTCCCACTATGATTTTTAGATTTACACAAGAACAAATGATTCACATTTTATAGATACAAAAATGACTACCCCAAAACAAAAGAAATACACCTTTTGAATTTTTATCGGATATATGACAACTAATGATTTTGTTTCTTTCAATCAATCATGATAAATACAATATTATATACTCAAAATAAAAATAATTTCATTGAATGAATTATTCCTCAAATAAAATTTCTCTTGATTTCTCAATACCAAGTTTCTCACATAATAATAATTATTGTTTTTATGTAACTGAAATAATTCTATCGAAAAATTTATTTATTTTTGTGAGATATCAGAACAAAAATGCACTACTTCCCAATATGATATCTTCATTTAAATATACTCTCAGATAATTTGTAAACAAAATTTATTTCATTGAAATCCATATCTCAATTATGTGTGATATAAAAAATGTTAGAAAAATTATCAGTGTTGAAATTCATTGAAACTACACATTAATCAATGTTTCCTAAAATATTTTTCCAATATTTTATTTGTGCACATTAACCTACACACAACAAGATTATAATGAGAAATAATACACCTATTATTTTATGTGGTTATCAGAAGATAACACCTATATAATGCATATAAATTTAAATTGGTTTGTGAGAGTCTGAAAAGATGACTGGCTACACCTCATCCACAAACAACATTAACCATGAAACATATGATTCATCCTCCAAATATCTTCCACACTTTACTACAAATAATTAATCTCCGACATAGTAATTTCACTATATGTAACATCCCAGGTAAATGAAGAATAATAAATATTTAAAATTTATTAATACTTTTGAATTAAATATAAATTTTACTTTAAAGGGGTTGTTATGTTCGATAGCGTACCTAAAACACAACAATGGGTTTCTTTGGAATCTTACGTTGCACACTAATAATATAATATTATTATTTTAAATGGTAGTTAACTTCTAGCTGTTGTATTGGTGGGAATGAATGAAATTAAATAAAATATTATTATACATGTTTTTTAAATTTATTTACATTTATCCTATAAAATTTATATTCTAAAAATGTGAATGAATCTAATTTTAAGCATAATTAACATTAAAAGGCTGATTTATCACCTTTTAATGGAGAACCCTTTTTAAATCAAGTTTTGGTCACTTTAATACATTCTATATGACAAAATATAATCCTTCTTTAGAATGGGGATATAATAATTTAATTTGTGTAATTTTTGGGAATTTTTCCGATAATGTTCATATTTTAATGAATAGTGAAAAATATTGTATTTTAATTCAAAAGTTCCTTTTAATATATTTTATTTATATGGTTTTAGTATCTTTTTAATTGGTTTTAATGCTAAATTAAAATATATTTATACCATTTAATCCAATTTTGGTCATTGGAATTATTTACACATTGAAATTGGGCATAAACAAGTATCAATCTTTTGATAGTTATTGTTTCTTAAAAACACGTATTTTTTTAACAATGTGAATTAATTTTAAAATTAATGAATGACACTTATCTGTTTTTAATTTGGAAAAAAAGACTTTATTTTTGAATTTGGAATATCAAATATATCTTAGGCTGAATTTTTGGTATTTTTCTGAAAAACAACAACTTTTGATGAATAGTGAAACCACTTAGTGGTAGTTAAAAAACAGAATTTTTCATTTAAATGAAATTTTACCACTTATGTGAATTGAATTTCAAAAATCTGACATACATGGTTCTTATCAATAAGTAAAATTTGGTCCATTAAGATAAAAATAATTTTTTGGTAAATATTAACTTTTGACTTTTATTTACCACGGTTAAAGGTAAATAGGGCAATTCAAGGTTAAAAGAATATTATAATAACTCAAAATTACCTTAACACTTGTTCTAACCTTATTTTATGATTATTGGCCAACCATTTTTATCATTGGGTCGATTTTGGGAACCCATTGGTCCAATTGGTATTGATAATGACAATTTGGATTAATTAATTTAATGTAAAGGAAAAATTGACATTAACAAAAATATTTTAGTAATTAATTTTTATAAGGGGTTATATAAATTATATTTTCGACTATAAATATTAATTGGAAATCTAAAAATTTTCATACATTATTTTATTTTTTTATAATTTTTAGCCATCATATAAATTAAATTATTTCTGACACAATAATGATGTTGTATTTACTTCATTAATAAATGATTTAAATAAATAAGATTATAATGATTAAAATATAATCCAAAACATGTACAATTATGATTGGATTATTTTATTTTGACCACGAGTCCTTTTATCTTCATCTGTAATGATTTTTGGTCCTTTTGAAAAGGAAGATAAGATTATAATAAAATAATAGTTTCACGCTTTCCTAACGATCCCCTGCTCCCCCTTATATAAGGAGACCACCTCTAACCAATCACTCACACCTATCAATATATTTGGCTAGTCCAACCTCTTCCCAATTAAGTTCCCTTCATCCCTCTCCTCTTTATAAGCCTTACTGTAGGTATAAAGAACTTCAAGAAGTTCTTTTGGTTCAAACCAAAGGAAGTTACCCAAATTAAAGGTAACAGTTTCATGTAAATTGTTTTATTTTATTTTATGTCTCCAACACCTAAAATCTTTTTATTACATTGTTTTGTAACAATAAAAGTATCCTCAATATACTAGGATGTTGTTATGAGAAGGATTAGAACTACACATACACAAACCTCCATCAAAATGGTGAAGAACATAATGTTTCTGTGGATGGCAAACCAACGCCTCACGAAACGATGATTGTTCGATTATATCCTAATGTCTCTCATGGTCGCCATTATGATGGAAATTTATTTATATATGATATATATTATGTTTATTTTTTCTTTATGATTCTGAATTTTCCATTTAGAGCACTCCTTTTTGGTTTCCATAGTGGGTAAATATGATAATCTCATTTGAGGAAGTGTGGACTACCGCCCCCTCAAAGTGATGTAACTCGTTAATGCCTTATGTGAGATGTATAAAGGATATATTTAATGGTAATATATATAAAATAATATTATGATTATAATATATGTATGTATCATTATGCTTAAATTTCCATAAAATAAGAAATAGAAATGAAAGTAGCATTCATGCGTACGTACGACTTACCATCTCCATAAATGGTGCAATTCATTTCTTACCTCCCTATGTTATGTACTATTATAAATACATGTATATGATGTTTATATATTATATATATGATATATAAAAAATGAAAATAATTCTAGATATAATGAACCTTTGACCACATGAACAACATGTAATTATAAGAAGTTCATTTTTGACTCAAGTTTCAAATATCGACAAAACAAACATTATTAACCTAATTGATTACATAATGTTTATAAAAATGTAATAAGAGAAAAAAACGTAATAATAAAATTTAAAAAGGTTCTTAAGTAAGTATAAATTATATTTAGTTTATTATTCAGGATATTAAAGAATGAACGGGTCAAGTCTGACACAAGGTAAGGGACTTCGTCTCAATCTACTTTCATTGAGGAATATTTTGTTCTAATACAAGAAATTTTTGTATATTCTGTATAAAACACCCTTGAATTTTTATTCCATTCAAAGGTAATATTTTTCTACGAAGTGTTTTACTAAACTACAAAAAGTAATGTTTCTTTTAACGTACACAGTTTCAAAGAACTTTTCTGCCACCGCGAGTATTATTTGATCTTTAGCTTCCTCAAAAAGCCGTAATGTTTTTAAAAGTAAATAAATACCATATAATATTTTATGGTTTTTTGTATTGACAATGGTTTTGATAATGTATTTTTTATGTCAATATATTTAAGTGGTATATTGTGATTGAAATGTAGAAATGTTTTCTTTCCTTTATAATTATTTTATGTGTTATGTTTTTATAAAGGTACATGGATATTTGACGTGTGGTAAAGTGATAAACCAAATGATGGGTGGTTCCGTGAATACTAGGACGGGTGGTTACATTATAACCTCCAATGCATTGAGTATGGAATTCAGCTGTACGGCTATTCAATTTAGTGATATGTGTGGAAGTCGATCATATGGTTATTCCATTTAAGTATGTTTATGTCCCAAGTGACCTATATAAGTTATGTATTCTTTATATGGGTTTTATGGTAATATTTTTTTTACAAAAGGGTAAGTAATGATCATTTATTCAGTGAATATTATTTACTACTTTATAAAGGTGAAAAGTATTATTGTTGTTAAAGAATTCATGGTTTACTTGTTGTTTTGAAAAAAAACTATTTTACTTCTTTGTGTATCCCTTACTGAGATTTTTATGCTCATCCCATGTTTTTTAAATGTTTGTCACAGGAAATAATGTGGAATAGGGTCCAGGATGGGATCAAGGAAAATTCATGTTGTCTTAAACATGGAACTAGACATCACTCTTTTTTTCAAGAATTCATGTTTTGTAAAAAATTGGATATTGGGTAGAAGTGTCTACTTTGTAATTTTTTTGAAATGTAATAGTTATGGTCTAACATTCTAAAACTCTAAACCAGAAAAGATCCTCAATGTGAATTATTCATTTAATTCAAGATTATATAAGGTTTATGGTTGGGTCCTTATAGTTGGTATCAGAGGTCGGTTTAGAAAACTTTAGGAGTTAATATATTGTTAAATTAATATCCATAATGTAATTTATGTTAATATTGAAATCATATAGCATTTACAGATTTCCATGTTTTCGCCTAAGATATTTCTATTTTTAGAATGGTTTTCTGCAGAGGAAACAGGGCAGCTATATTGGGACGACATCAGGAGGAATACAACCTTCCAAATCTGCAACCTGAGATAGTCGGAATCGGAAATAAACAGTTTGTTGCAGTGATAGAACAGTTGAATCAGGCTATAAATGGTGGTGGTATCCATGTAAGAGACCAGCCAAATCATCCAAAGAGGAACATGTCAGTAGTAGAGTATTTCATGAGGCAACATCCCACATCATTCATAGGATCATATGACCATGTGCTAGCTGAAGGGTGGATTAATGCATTGGAGAAGGTTTTCGATGTCATGGGTTATTCAGAACATCAAAAGGTTTGTCTCGTTGTTTACCATTTTGAGGGTGAAGATGATCAGTACTGGTTGATGGTGAAAAATATCAAAGATATTGAGGATATTGATGCTCTTGGTTAGGATTAATACAAAGGTATGTTTCTTGAGAAATATTTTCAGAAGGTGGTTCGTTTTAGGATGGAAAAACAATTCCTAGAATTGAGGCAAGAATATGACTCAGTGGCTGTTTATGAAGAAAAATTCACTCGACTGGCAAGGTATTCTCCAAATTTCTTACAAGATCTTGATAGTAAAATCAACTATTTTTACTCAGGACTAAATCCACAATATTGAATAGCATTAGCCTCTCGTGAGTTCAAAATTTATGAAAAACATTTTTCAATGTGTGGAGAAGGTGGAAATGGAGTTTTCTGATGATCAGGTGTTTGTTGAAAAACAACAGAATAAGAGGTCCAGTTGGAAGGAGAACGAAAAGAGTTTATCAATGAAGCCAGGAGGGAAGAAAATTAAATATCCAAATTGTGATAAGTGTGGTAAAAAGAATACTGGAGAATGTTTATCAAAGTCTGGAAAGTGCTTCTAGTGTGGTAAGTCTGGCCATATTCCTCGTAACTATAAGGAAGATGATCAAGTAGGCAATGAAAAACCATCGATATGATGTTTTTAGTGTAAGGAAATGGGACATTATACAAATGAGTTTCTAGAGAAGAACTCAACTGAGGGAAAGCAGCCAGACTACAAGTAGAAAGGGGTGGTGAAATCCTTTGAATCTACTTTAGTAGATGTTGGCCCATCAAATGAAGTAGTATCAGGTACACTGTTTGTTTGTTCATATTATTCCAATGTGTTGTTTGAATCAGTGTCTATGATCTCTTTCATTTCTGAGAAGTTTTCTTGTAAATTGGTAATTCCATCTCAAAATATAAATACAGAACATAAGGTAAAAACACCTCGAGGAAATGTAGAGACAAAAAGAAAACATAAGAACATTTCTGTCCTTGTGAACGGAAATAATCTTCCTAAAAACCTTATTATTTTGCCTCTGGCAGAGTTTGATATTATATTAGTCATGCTTTGGCTTTCTATGTATCAGGAAAAGATTGACTGCAGTTCTAGAGAGGTTTCTTTTCAGAAATATTTCCAGTTTGATTACAAAAATGAACCCTTTATTTTGATAATATATCAGGAAGCTGAGAAACTATTAAAAAATGGAAATAAATATTACCTTGCACATATTTTTGAAAACAAAGGAACATTTTAGATTAATGATCTGCAAGTGGTAAATTAGTACATTTATGTTTTTCTTGATGAGTTGTCTGTCATTATACCTGATTGGGAAGTTGAATTTATTGTTGACTTAGTTCATGATGCAAATCCAATTTGAAAACCACCTAATCGATTATCTGAAATTAAACTTTTAGAGTTAAGGAAGAAATTACAGGATTTATTAGATTAAGGTTTCATTTGACCTAGCACATCACCGTGGGGTGCACCTATCTTGTTTTTCAAAAACAAAGATGTTTCAATGATACTTTTCATTGATTGTAGAGAATTGAATAACATCACTATTAAGAATAAGTATCATTTGCCTCATATCGATGATTTTTTTTATCAGCTCCATGGAGCTCTGTATTTTTTGAAGATTGAATTGAGGTCGAGGTACCATCAGTTGAAAGTAATGGAATCAGACATTCCAAAGACCATGTTTTGTACTAGATATGGCCATTATGAATTTGTAATTATGGCTCTTCGTTTAACCAACGCACCTACTGTATTCGTGGATATTATGAATAGACTTTTCCGTGAGTTCTTGAATAAGTTTGTGGTTGTGTTCATTGATGATATTTTGGTTTATTCAAAAAGTAAAGAGGAGTATGAAAGTAGTTTAATAGTTTTCATGCAAACCGTAAATGAAATATATTTTATGGGAATTTTAGAAAGTGTGAGTTTTGGTTACAACAAATTTATTTCCTTGGTCATATTGTGTCAAAAAATGGCATAACTATTTATCTTGCTAAAACAAAAGTTGTTGATGAATGGCAAAGACCCACAAATATAACTGAGATTCGTAGTTTTCTTGGATTGGCAGGTTATTACCGGAGTTTTGATGAAAATTTTTCACAGTTATCTTGTTCAATGACTATGTTTTCTCGAAAAGGAGTTACGTTCATCTGGACAAAAGAATGTGGTGATTGTTTTAAAGAATTGAAGAAAATATTGGTTAATTCTCTAGTTTTGGCACTGCCATCCAGAAATGGTGAGTTTTTTATCTATATTGATGCTTCATTAAAAGGACTTGGTTGTGTCCTAATGCAGAATGATCCGGTAATTGATTATGCTTCACGTCAGTTGAAACCACATGAGTTAAATTAACCTACACATGATTTTGAATTAGCTGCTATTGTTTTTTTGCTTTAAAAATTTGGATGCATCATTTTAATGTAGAAATGTGTGAAATATATACTGATCACAAAAGTTTGAAATTTATATTCTCTCAGAAAGAATTGAACATGAGACAGATGAGATGGTTGGAATTAATCATGGATTTGGTTTGCATGATCCTTTATCATCCATGAAAGAAAATAAAGTGGCTTATGATTTGAGTCAAAAAAGTAATACTTCATTAACCATGTTACGTTTGGAATAATATCCTTTGGTTTTTGAATTGATGGACTTTGGAATAAAAGTTTTTGTTGCTGGAAATTCTTCTGTTTTGTTTCAGGTGTCAGTGAAATCATCTCTATCAGACAGAATTAAGAAAGCGCAGAGGGAAAATAGTGAGTTGCAGAAAAAAGGTAGAGTTGGTTCAGAAGGGTATGTTATATGATTTCAACGTTGATAATGATATTGTTTTGATAATTGGGAAGAGAGTATATGTGCCTTGTGATTCACATATGAAGAATGAGTAGTTATGTGAAGCTCATAGTTCCCCATTTTCAGTTCATCCTGGCAGTACTAAGATGTACAATGATCTTAAGGAGTATTACTGGTGGGGTGGAATGAAAATAGATATTGCTGATTTTACTGTGAAGTTTTTGACATGTCAGCAGGTTAAAACAGAGCGACAGTTACCGAAAGAAATGCTTTAGCCTTTACCAGTGCCAAAATAGGAATGAAAAAATATATCCATGGACTTAATTGTGGGATTACCAAAGACATACCGAGATAATAATGCAATCTGGGTTATAGTTGATCGACTAACTAAATCTTCTCATTTCCTTCCTATTAGAGATAATTTGTCTTTAGATCAACTTTCTCGGTTGTATATTAAAGAGAAAATCTGGATTCATGGTGTTCCCCTCTCCATTGTATCTGATCGTGATCCTATGATTTCTTTTAACTTATGGAAAGGTCTTCAGAAGTCATTGGGTACTGAATTAAATTTTAGTACAGCTTTTCATCCTCAATTAGATGGGCAGTCAGAACGAACAATTCAGACCTTGGAATATATGTTACGTGCTTGTTCGATGGATTACTAGGGTAGTTGGGACCAACATCTTTTTTGGTTGAATTTTCATATAATAACTGTTTTACTTCCACTATAAAGATGGATCCATTTGAGGCTTTATGTGGAATGAATTGTTGAACTCCAATTTTTTGGGATGAATTAGGTGAAAGGTAGCTGATGGGATAGGAATTGGTAAAAGAGATGGTAGAGAATGTTCAGTTGATTAAGAAGCACATGAGAACACCTCAGAGCAGTCAAAAAAGTTATGCAGATAACCAGAGAAAGGATCTTTCTTTTGATGTAGGTGATCATGTCTTTCTCAATGTTTCTCCATGGAAAAGTGTGATGCATTTTGGTAAGAAGGGAAAGATGATTCCAAGGTTAATTAGACGTTATGAAATCATGGAGAAAGTTGGATCAGTTGCGTATAGAGTGGCATTACCTCCATGTTTTTACCATGTACACACTGTTTTTCATGTTTCGCTGTTTAGAATGTATATTCCAGATCCATCTCATGTTTTTTTCCCCGAGATAGATCAGTTGGAAGAGAATCCCTCTTATGAAGAACAACCAGTCCAGATTCTTGACCATAGAGGGAAAGTGTTGCGGAATAAGGAAATTCACCATGTAAATGTATTTTAGAAAATCCATATAGTTGAAAAGGCAATGTTGGAATCCGAAAATTCTATGAGGGATAAATACCCCCACTTATTTAGATATGTGAATAAAAATTGCCAGGATGCAATTCCCAAAAGGTGGGAAGGATGTACAATCCCAGGTAAATGAATAATAAGACATATTTCATATTTATTAATACTTGTGAATTAAATATTAATTTTACTTTAAAGGGGTTTCTATGTTCGATAGCGTACCTAATACTCAACTAAGGGTTTCTTTGGAATCGTACGTTGCACACTAATAATATAATATTATTATTTTAAATGGTATTTAACTCCTAGCCATTGTATTGGAGGTAATGAATGAAACTAACTACAATATGATTATACATGTTTTTTAAATGTATTTCCATTTATCCAATAAAATTTATATTCTAAAAATGTGAATGATTCTAATTTTAAGTATAATTTAGATTAAAAGGTAGATTTATCGCCTTTTAATGGTGAATCCTTTTTAAATCATGTTTTGATATCCTTATTACATTCTATATGACCAAATAAAATCCTTCTATAGAAGGGGGATATCAAAATTTACTATGTGAAAATTTTTGTAGTTTTTCTGATAATGTTCATTTTTTTAATGAATAGTGAAAATATAGTATTTTAATTCAAAATTACCTTTTAATATAATTTTTTTATATGGTTTTATTATTTTTTTAATTGTTTTTAAAGTTAAATTAAAATATATTTTTACCATTTAATCCAATGTTGGTCATTGGAATTAATTTTACATTGAAATTAGACATAAACAAGTTTCAATATTTTGATAGTTATTGTTTCTTAAACACACGCAATTTGTTTTAACAACGTGAATTAATTTTAAAATTAATTAATGACACTTTTATGTTTTGAATTTGGAAAAATAGACATCATTTTTAAATTCTGAATATAAAATACAGCTGAGGCTGAATTTTTGGTATTTTTCTGAAAAACTTCAATTTTTGATTAATAGTGAAACCACTTAGTGGTAGTTAAAAAACTGACTTTATCATTTAAATGAAACTTTACCACTTCTGTGAATTGTATTTCAAAAATCCAAGAAACAAGGTTGTTATCAAGAAGTATAATGTGGTTCATTAAGATGAAAATAATATTTTTTGGTGAATAGTAACTTATGACTTCTATTTACCGCGGTTAAAGTTAAATAGGGTAATTAAATGTTAAAAGAATATTATAATAACTCAAATTTACCTTAACACTTGTCCAAACCTTATTGGATTAGTATTGTCCAACCATGAGAATCCTTGGGTCAATTTTGGTACCCCATTGAGCCACATGGTATTGATAATGACAATTTGGATTAATTAATTTAATGTAATGAAAAAATTGACATTAACAAAAATCATTTGTTTATAAATTTTTATAAGGGGTTATATAAATTATCTTTTAGACTACAAATATTAATTGGAAATATAATAATATTTCCTACATGTTCATTTTTTTATAATTATTAGACATCATGTAAATTAAATTATTTATGACACAATAATGATGCAGTATTTACCTCATTAATAAATGATTTAAATAAATAAGATTATAATTATTAAAATATTATCCAAAACATGTCCAATTCAGATTGTATAATTTTATTTCGACCATGAGTCATATTATATTTATCTTTAATTATTTTTGGACCTTTTAAAACCGAAGAAATTTTTATAATAAAATAATAGTTTCACACTTTCCTAAAGAGCCCCTCCCCCCTTATAAAATGAGCCCACTTCTAACCAATTCCCCACACCTCTAAAGCCATTTGGCTCGTCAAACCTCTTCCCAACTAAGCTCCGAACATCTCTATCCTACCTAGAAGCCTTACCATAGGCATAAGGCACATCAATAAGTTTTTTTGGTTCAAACAAAAGGAAGTTACCCAAATTAAAGGTAACAATTTCTGTTAAGTTGTTTCCTTTTATTTTACGTCTCCAAACCCTAAACTCTTTTTATTCATTTCTTTTGTTAAAAAATAATTATCCTCAATATACTACTATGTTTTTATAAGAAGTATTCTAAGTACACATACACACACCTCCATCAAATGGGTGAAGAACATAATGTTTCTGTGGATGCGAAACCAACGCGTCACAAAATGAGGATTGTTTGATTATCTCCCATCACCTCTCATGGTGGGCATTATGATGGAAATGTATTTACATATTATATATATTATTTTTATGTTTTCTTTATGATTCTGTATTTTCCATTTATATAATGCCTTTTTGGTTTCTGTAGTGGGTAAATACGATAATCTCATTTGAGGAAGTGCGGACTACCGCCCCATCAAAGTGATGTGACTCGTTAATGCCTTATGTGGGATGTATGAAGGATATATTTAATGAAACTATATATATTATATTATACTCTTATTATAATATACCTATGTATAATTATGATTAAATTCCATTAAAATAAGAAAGCGAAATTAAAGTAGCGTTTATTCATACGTACGGCTTACTGATTCCATGAATGGTGAATTTCATTTCTTACCTCCATATGTTTTGTACTTTTATAAATACATGTATATGCTAGATATATATGATATATATATCATTAATATCATTTTGTACATAATGAATCTTTGACCACATGAAAAACATGTAATTATATGAAATCCATTTTTGACTCAAGTGTCAAATATCGACAAAATAAACATTATTATCATAAATGATTAAATGATGTTTATAACATTATAATAAGTGATATAAAAAGAATAATAAACATGAAAAAGGTTTTTAAGTAAGTATAAATTAACATTACTTTATTATTCAGGATATTAAAATATGAACGGGTCATGTCGAACACGAGGTAAGGGACTTCGTCTCAATCTCCTTTCATTGAGGCATATTTTGTTCCAATACAAGACTTTCTTTTATACGCTGTATAAAACACCTTTGACTTTTCATTTCATTAAAAGGGAATCTTTTTCAACGAAGAGTTTTACTAAAGGACAAAAAGGAATTTTTCTTTTAACGTACGTGGTGACAACGACCTTTTTCGCCGCCGTGAGTATTATTTGATCTTTGGATTCCTCAACAAGCCTTAATGTTTTTAAAAGTAAATAAATACCATATAATCTGTTATGTTTTTTTATTGAAAATGATGTTGATAATGGATTTTTTATGTCAATATATTTAAGTGATATATTTTGATTTAAATGTGGAAATGTTTTCATTCCTTTATAATTGTTTTATATTATTGATTTTATAATGGTACTTGGACATTTAACGGGTGGTAACATGATAAACCAAAGATGGGTGGGGCCGTGAATACCAGGATGGGTGGTTATGTTTTAACCTCCAATGCCTTGGGTATGGAATTCAGCCGTATGGCTATTCAATTTGTGGTATGTGTGGAAGTCAACCGTATGGTTATTATATTTAAGTATGTTTATGTCCCAAGTTACCTTTATTCGTTATGTGTTAATTATATGGGTTTTATGGTAAGATTTTGGTTACAAAAGGGTATGTAATGATATTTTATTCAGTGAAGAGTTTTTACTACTTCAAAAAGGTGAAATGTATTACTTATGTTAAAGTATTCATGGTTTAATTGTTTTTTTAAAAAACTAACAGTTTTAATTATTTGTGTCTCCCTTACTAATATTTTTATGCTCATCCCAAGTTTTTGAAATTTCTTTCACAGGACATAATGTGGAATAGGGCCAAGGATGGGATCAAGGAAAATTCATGTTTTCTTAAACATGGAACTAGACATGAATCTTTTTTTCATGAGTTCCTCTTTTGTAAAAAAAATGAATACTGGGTAGAAGTGTATACTTTGTAATTTTTTTTGAAATGTAATAGTTATGGTCTGACTCTCTAAAAATATAAATCTGAAAAGTTCATCAATGTGAATTATTCATTTAATTCAAGAGTATGTACGTTTTTAGGTCAGTTCCTTATACTATATTCATAATTTTAGTTCATAAATATTCTCTTCGATGAAACATTTCATATATGATGTAATTTTTTCAAGGAATCATCTCAAGATTCATGGAAACACACAAATGATTGAATCACAAACAATGAAATGTAAAATATATTCATTGTGCTATTAAAATATAAACTTTACCATTCTATAAACAAACATTATTGCAAACCCATCTCGTCATAAAAACACTCTCTAGGAATCACTTCATCCAAAATGGAAGATTTTTGTGAATTATCATGGTTGTTTTATTCATCCTTAAGAACTCAGACATGGTAGAATATCTACCTACAAGATGTTCATATGTTATGAAACTATCTCCACAAAAAAACCTTTTCATAAAGAAATAACCATCGAAAATAATTTCATTGATTCATATAAATTTTATTTTTTCTATATTTTCTACCTTTAGAATCCACTTTGAAGGTCCCACATAGTAATTGAGTTTGCGAGATATTTATCTAAAAACCCTCATATTAGAGGTGGTAATTTTCAATAGGATAGCTCCTAAGTGTAATAAGATATCTCCCACAAGATCGGATGACACATGTTTGATGGGGTGAAATTATCAAAATCCCCATGTTTAATATGTGTTTATGGGAACGATGAATAATACACATGTACTTCTATCCAACATTGAAACTACGAAAATGAGTGGATGTATTATATCATTTACATTACTCCATAGGCCGATTATAAATCCCAACCCTCCAGCCACCATGACCCCATGCACAGTGGTGTCGCCTATGCTCCTACATGGGCAACCTAGCCCAACCCATGCACGCTTGTAGGTGCACAATGTACAATATGTATACATTGATCTTCTCTAGTTGGGTCTATAGAAGGTCATATCTTCCTTCATGCTAGCTGGAGATGGTATCCCATGGGTTTGAATGACCTAAGTGTCCAACTAATTCTTTCGTTGTGGTTGTCGGGGGCTATTCATGGTTTTTATATGACGTTTCATCTCAACTTGTAAAATACACAAATACAAATGTTTCACATCATAACCTCTTTTTTAAAAATTATTTCCATATTTATACATTTTTTGATATGAAATATTTGCAAAAAAATCATCATGATAAAAATATCAAGAATAAATGTCTAAGCATGACATCCAATTCCAAATATGTAAGAACTATCAAAGAATGAAATCCAGTGCAATTGATTGAATCCATAACAATTATGTAGGTATCACAACATCATCTATTACAAGAATCCTTGAATCACCGTGTCACACACAAGTTGACACACTATGATAAAAAATGCAACACTGTCATTCCAAATTTGGTTAGCCAATTCGAGTATGTTCTATATAAGGGATGTTTGACTATATTTACTGATGAAAAAAATGAAAAAAATATAGTCTAGAATGGAAACCATGTGGATAGTATTTATTAAGTAAAAATAACTAAATTAGTGTTTTATAAAATATCACATTCCAATTATTTATTTTATCAAAGTATTTAAAGAATTTCTATATATTAATTTTTAAATTTTGGTATGGTTATTCCAGAGTTACAACAAAATTAACGTAAATCTATAATACTAGGAATACTCCACATTCATAGAACCCTTTTGGAAATTTTATTATTGTGAGATGAATTTGGGATTGGGAGGAGCTATGAATATAATTTAACGGTATATTAAAGAAGTATTTTATAATATGATTGAGAGAACCATTGAATTATTCATGGGTGACTTTTTAATTATTGGTAAATATTTTGAAACATATCTTCAAAATATTGAATTTTTTAGAGTGGTTATATGAAACCAATGATGTTTTGAACTATGATAAATGACATTATGTTTTCAATTAGTGTATATTATTATGTTACAATGTTTTTAGGAGAGTAATAAAAGTATATAATGGAAAAATTATTTTCCTTCAAAATATACCTCCTCAAAAATATTTTAATGTAATTATTCAATTATTTAAGAATATATGTTTCTAACTTGGGTTTATCAATGATTTATCATAAATCAATGGGACTTTATTCTATCAATTTTTCAATGATACACCATTTATGTTTGATAAAAAAATGTATAATCATTAATCTCTTCAAAAATAAACTCATGTATTCAGTAATAATTCTACCCTAGATTGGGAGATTCCTTTTTATAGTGATGTGTGATTCCCTTTATTTCACTAAGATTGTATATTTAGTGAAAATAAAAGATATGAATATTCATGTTCATTAATAGGGTAGTAAGTTTTTTCTGATTCATATAGTAATTATTCTAAAAATGAGATGGAGCTAGTTTCTATAATTTTTTATCTTGTTAATATTTTCCATCATTTTATAATGAATAATGTCACTCATTTCATAAATGCCTTATAACCAATAAAGAATCTAATCCAAGACTTAGGATGTAGTCCCTTAAATTATAGTAATTTAATTATTCAATAAAGGATAATAAAGTAACTAAAAATGTGGATTCCAAACAATTATTTCGGTTTCCTATCACACAAACTAATGACCCAAAAGATATTAATTAATCATTTTTAGATGGTAAATAATTTTCATATTTAGTGATAAAATCTTATTAGTTTTTAAATAATTACAAATTTCATAAAATAGTATTCAAAATTGAATATATGTTACATAAAAAGTTTATAAATGTTATTTTATATGCTTATGATATAATTTTTGTATGATCATTTGTTTTTATGTAGATGTGTAGATGGTATCCTTATGAGATGTGTGACTGATGAGGAGATGATTTTGATTCCTATGTGTTATCAATATTCACAATGTGGTGTCCATAATTGGTGAGATATGATTATTATGAAGTTATCATTCTAGTTTTATGGTGATCTCCCATCAAAATTGAATGAAGACCTATTATTATTCAGGATAGAATTAAATTGATAGGAAATGGTGGAATGTTATAGGAATTACCATAAAATAATATTTTAGAGGTTGATTTTTTTAATTGAGGAGGATTATAAATTATATACCCATTTATATCATCATATGGGATGAGTATATATTCATGTTTATAGAATATATATCAATGTGGGTTTAAGTAGAGTTTATTTTAAACAATATTGCTAAGTGTGTTAAAATATTCAAAAAAATGTATTTTCTCTAGATTCATTGTGACTGATGAATATAGTTCCAAAAAAGGTACACATTTTAATAAATTTACACACAATTTTTGTATGGATATATATTATTTTATACATTAATCTAGTTCATCATATCACCAAAATTTTAGTGGGAAAGAATAAATGGTAAACTGTGAATTGAAAAAAAAACTATAATATATATCTTGTTGTTGGAATGAATAATGTCTTAAATTTGATGAAACATTGTGGGAATAAATTATTTCTTATAAAAACACATAGCTATGTCTTCCATTATAATTCTAATTGGAATGTTATTTTTTTTCTTATAGGGATACATAAAAACTCATATTGGGTAATGAATATAACAAAATTTTACATAATATATACAGTTGAGAGGAGGATGTTAGTGCAATGTGATATTAATGAAACCAAGAGAGAGATAACAAGAATTTTGGGATATTTAATGAATTAAAAATATATTTTAATGACTTATTTTTAAAATAATTGAAACTTCATTGTTGGTCATAAATACATTCTTTTTTATTCTAGAATGAAAATTTTCCCTTGGATTCTCCAAACTAAATGGAATAGAACCTTTAACAAAAAAATATTCATTGTTAATGGAGACATGTATCTAGTTGGATAGGGGAATGAAAACATCTGATGTATTGTTTAAAAACATGAAAATTACAATTAGGGGATGATAAAAGGTAAAACATCTATTTCTATACCGTTATTTTAACCGTATATTAATTCAAGATTAAAAATATAAATTCAGTGCTTCAAGTGGGCCATCCCAGGGTTATCTATTTTTTTCATTATTTTTGAATATAATTAATGTTATATATCATTTGTGACCCTATAATTCTTATTCATTATTATTTATTATTTTTTTAAGAACATATTTCAAAACATAGTAGAGTAGCACAATTATTTTTTTCTTGTTAAAAGATGGAGAAACATGTTTGAGACACTTTATGTATACCTTATTAAATGTTATATATGGTTTTAAAAAAATATTTATTCATTATAACATAATTTTAATGTGTTTCTATATTTTATTATAATAATTATAGATAATATATCAAAAAAATTTTGAAACAATATTTTATGGTTATTTTAAATGAATTTCAAATATTAAATCTTTTTATTTTGTAGTGTAGATATTTAAATTCTATACATTAAAATTGTGATCATTTTATGAAAATTATTTATAGTATTGTCATTAATTTAAATGGTTTTAATTTTGTTTATGTGTCATTTCATACTAAGATTAATTAATGTTCCTTTTTCTTCCTATAATGTGATGATGATTTAGTTTCCAAAAATGTTTCTGTCCATCTTGTTTTATACATATTTTTAAAATAATATTTAAAATTAAATTGAATGTATTCTCTTTTGAAAATTATAATTTTATTCATTTAAATGTAATATAATTATCATGTGAAATTGTTTCTAAATATGAATCATTAAGTTTCTTTGAGAGTATTGAAAATTTGTTTTTGAACTAATTTTCATCCAATAAACTAGACTTCTAATAACAAATTTTATAAATTTAGTCAACCTAAAACAATCTACACATGCTTCTTCTACCTTGTTATTTAACATTTGGTAAACTATATGATTTTATGTATACAGATTGGAATTAAATATATTCAATGCTATAGTCAATTGTTTTAACCATTAAACTATTAATTATTTCTAAAATAATTTTTTTTGAAAAGGATTTAAAATAATATTTAATGGGTGATAATTCAACATAATATTATATGTTATTTTTCTATAGTGAAGAGGATACTTTGTACTACCCCGTAGACATAACTGGGTTTACCATTTATATTTACCTGTTGATGGAATATTGGTTTTCAAAATAATAGATGTATTTTATCAATATGTACCCATTATTCAACTTTATGTTTGAATTATAATCATATGATAAGAATCTTAATGGTATAAGAATTGAAAATCCTAATATATGTTGAAAAATACATAATTTATTCAATTTAATAATTGATGGGTTACTTATTTTTATTTTTTATTTTTAATTATCACTCATCCATTTAGTTTAATCTATTTAATCTCTTTTATATATGTCCATCAGTTCGCTTGGAGGTATAGAGTGGTTTTAATGTTCTTGTGTAATTCAAATTTAAGTGAGATTAATTCATAAAAAATTAATTTCAATCATTTAACTAAAATAATAGACAAACCATTCATTGAAAAAAAATTAAATTTTAGGATGGAAAATTAGTTTTTATGTTGAGAGTTTCCATGGACGAAAATTCATGTGAATTAAAATTCTTAATGGAACATCAGTTTTTCAATAGTGAGATAAATTATTTTCCACTAAAATAGATGAGTTGATTTCTAAAGGACAAAAAAATAATGTATTATTTGAGGTATTTTATGTATTTCTATCTTAATAATAATTGTCAACATAAATCTAAAGTAATTTCCTAATTTTTTTTAATTTTATAATCAATTAATATTTGATGCTTTAATATTTTTTATGGAACATTTAATTGAATGAATAATTATTTAATATTTTCTATATTTTTAATTTTTAATGATCATGGATTTGTGAGTTAATTTTATATATCATAATAAAATATATTCAAATTGATTTTCTGAAATACTGTTTGAAATATTTTTTTCCATGATGTTTTAGAGTTTTTTTATTTGGATTTTATATTTTTTGATGTTACGAGATTGATTCTAAATATATTTTGTAGGAATAATTTTTTTCTACCATTAATGGTTTTTTAACATTTATATGAGGTAATTTGGTCATTGATTTCTAATATTGATGTTTTGTGTTGAAAAATTAGAAATGTTATTTTATTGAACAGATATTAAATTCTACTTATTTTTTTGAATGTAATAGTGGTTTTTCCAATATTTTTTTATTTTGAAATCATTTTTATTTATAGAATTGAATGTTCATTTTTCATTTTTGTGGTTATTATTGTGTTCTTTTATGTTTGAAAATTAACAAATTATAATTTTATTGTATTAAATTATGTAAATTTTAGTGGATGGATATATGATATTTCATTATCCCCATAGGATATATTGCTGCATAAATTAGTAAAATAAGTTTTTTAAATTCTACATTCTATGTAAATGAATTTTCAAAAAGCTTAAGATTAATTTACTTCACCACCAATCCCAAAATATAATCTCACAAAAGATATCTTTCAAATTAAGTCTCCACATAATATTATTTATATTTCCTCCAACCAAAAGTAAACCACATAAACTGATATTTGAGGGTAAGACATACCACATTCGAAGTATTCATATGAATATGGAAGTACTGAAATTTAATATTCTTGGTTCACGGACGTTCATTAAAATTATTATTTTAAACGGAAAACTGATGGAATTTTGAGTTGAAACTATAGAATGATAGTGTAAAATTAAAATAACCAATCGTTTTCAATCATAGATGAAATGAATTTTTTTATTTTGAGGTGTGATTATTAAATATTGATTTCAATTGATGGATAACCAAAACCCTATTTACATCAATACATTTGAACTCACGCCATTAATAAACTAATTTTGTTTAAGTCCAATTGATTTTAGTGTGAGGATTTTTTTTCAATGTATGGATTTGAAAATAAATTGTTTGGGTCTGCTACAGTTGGTTTTACCATGATTTGTGTGAGGTTTGAAATGACTTAATTTTGGACTGTGATTGTTTTAGATAGTGGATATTGAGATAAGAAAGACCATATTTGAAGATGAAAATGACTACGCAGTCTACCTATGTTGCCAAAGAAACAGAAAAAAAATATTGATGATGATTTCACTAAATGATTCACCGAATCTAAATATTTTTTTTAATGTCAAACATTTTATCACGAGGAATATGAAATTAGTACAATGGTTACTATGGTAAATGTTAAATTGGTTTGTGACTAATTCTGGATGACCTAGTTACCACGACAAAAAATTAAAATTCATTAAATCTAGTAGATGGATGATGTCAATTAAGAACAATGATTTTGATTGAAGAGATATTGAGTCTTATATAATCTATTAATATCACCATACCAATTTTGAGTTCATATTTTAATATTTTGACTGTATTTTTTTTATTTTATTATAGGATCTAGTTAGAGAATAAAGTGGAAGGGTATAAAAATTCAACTTGTTTCTTTGGATATTGTGTCAAGGAAATACATACCCAAATTTTTTGAAACAATTACAGAAATAATTTGTTTTGAAAAATTTCACATATACACATTAGTTCTTAAATAAGACAATCCATGATTAAAACATTACATCATGAGTGTGGCAGTTTGTCTGTAGTTAAATCTCTTTTCTTTTATTTTCATTTGATTTACACTATTTAAAGCATGCTAAGATACTTGTGATGGAATTTTTTTATTGATTACAAAATTAAAATGAAGCATAATGTTGACGTTTAAGAAAGTATAAGCTCATGGGAAAAATACATGATGTAATTTTGAGAATTAATTTCTATGATATTTTTTTTTGATTAATAAAATTATTTGACTAATTTTCTTTGTGATTAAATATGAAAGGGAGGATATTTTTAGGTGATGACATGTACATCAATATTGAAATGTGTGGCGGTAATTTTAGTATATGTTTGGGAAGAAAAAAATAAATAAAAAATCATAGGTAAAAAATGGAATGAGATGGACATGATGTTGGGGAATTAAATGGATTAAATTTTTATCATGTAATGGACCTGGATATAAGGATTAGAGAAATAGGAAAATCATAGAAACTGGTTATAAAATAAGATAAATTATCATGAGAATGAGCTGAATTTTCATGAAATATTGTGGCATCCCCTTACTCTCTTTCTCTCCCCCAGTATTCTTAATTATATTTGAAAATAAATTAATTATTGTTGTTATGTGAATATTTATTTTTGGATAAAGCATTAGGGGAAACTATTTTTGTTTGAATATTCTAATACTTCATTATTTCTTTGTTCTATAGTATCTATATGTCTCATCAATTATATGGTTGTATGTTTTCAATTGTCGATGATAAATGAGAAATATCTTTGATATAATTAAAAATTGATATTTAATAATTATTTTGAAAAATATGAGGAGAGACCATTATGTTAAACACCACAATTATTATAATAATTTCTAATTCAATCCTTTTATGGGTAATTTTTTCAAAGTTTAAGAAATATATATTTTAATCACACATATGTTGAATAATAGAAAATTTTCAGTTAGCCACAATTCTTTCTGTTCAAATTAATTTCATGAATCAAGGATGAGATAAAATATTTCCAAAAGTAGATTATCATATTCAGTATTATATTAATAATTGTTTCTTTATTAATTTAGTTTTATTTTTCATCTTCCATTCATAATTTTCAAAAGCTTTTATAATTCCCACATTCCCATACACTATTAGATGGAATCATTCTTTACTAAATTTTATTGAGAATTTTGTTTCTTACCGTATTCATAAACATAAAAAAATTTACATCACTATTTTATTGACTCATACTAAGAAATATATTATGTTGTAATAGGGATAATAATATTAATTTGTACATAAATTTAACATCATCACATTTAGAAATGTTATGATATATCTAGTGGATTGGAATGTGGATGTATCTGAAGATCAATGAGTCATGAATTGTGCTCCCAAGATCATCACATCCTCATTATTGTATTGAGTAAAGGCATTTTGGGAGACTAATTTAGATTATATTTTTATGTGATAGACATTGATGTGAGATGATCTAATTATAGTATTGTACATGGATGGGAATATTGTGACACATATCAATGTAAGGGTGGTAAATCCCATATCCATGAGAGAGGATTTACTAAATGACTCCCATATATCGTAGAGTGTAGTAAATATAAGATCGAATATGATGTGTTGTGAAATGAAATTTCATTCTTGGGGTTTAAGTTACGAGAAATTTATTCTTGGTTTTTTTAGTTATTTCCTTACATTTAATAGGGTGAATATGGTGCACTTAATATGATGTTGTTTTCTTCCACCTCATCATGTTATAGTATACATGGGGGATGATGTAGCCATGTTTTTTTATTAGGTTCCCCAAATCCTTGAGGTGTCAGTTTGCGGTGTTGGTGGCAGTTGACTAGATTAAATAATATCCAAAACTCATCATAGATCTAGAGACTCAATATTTTGATATATAGTGTATGTTATGTGTGTTGGAATTATTTTTATTTCATGGTTCTCTATCAATTTTCATGATAAATCATGATTCAAATTTATCATAATAGTTTAAGATATTCTTATAAATTGGGATCGGGTCACAACATAACATGACTAAAACAAATCACCCGTGGAAAATTAAAATGTCTGAGAGGATGATAAATATTCTAGAGGATATTCATTGCGAAAGATAATAAATATTGATACATTAACAGAGTTTTCATAAAATAATATCATTCAAGATTTTATTTATATGGATAATTCCATGGCAATTTTTGGTCAATTATATCATTCACTATTGTGATATCTTGATGTGGGTGAGTCGGTTGTGATCATGTTCAACTATGTGAAGGAAAATTCTATAAACCTATTTTTGATTCATAAGATCTTGGTTACCCTTATGATAAGGATGAATTTATATGAAGACTAGTGTCGATTAACCTTGGATTTAGCCATCAGTGATCATGTGTTCTTGTGGGTGTCACCTCAGTTGGGGAATCAATGTTTGAGAAAAGTAACAAAAACATTAATCATGATTTTTTGGCCATCTAATAGTGTGGAATGAGATGGGATGGTAAAATTTTATTTTTATTATTTTATATGATGTCATGGAAATAATGATGTGATTCTTGGGTCACATATATGAATCTATTTGTTAGAACATGTGTATGTGATTAACAGAGATTATTTTAATTTGGAAGCAGATGCATCATTTTTGTAATGTACTGTTTGAATTTTGAACAAAATATAGATGGTACTATTTTGAAGCATATTTTCTCTTGTCCTGTATTTATAGAATCAGTAAGGTATTCATGATGAGATATGGGAGCATAATTCGACTTTCTTGGAATAGTAAAGAGAATTCAAGAAAAACAACTAATGTTTCTTCTTAGGGATTAGAATCCATTATATGAGGATTTTATAATGTCATTGATTTTTTAGGATCTATTTGTATTAATTTTATCATAATCATGTGTTTATTCTGTATTTCTAGTTATTTTAGTGGTTATTTGTGGCTCGAAGATAGTTCTTGGGAATGGGTCAAACCTGATGGTGAGATGCTACTACATGAAACTATTCAGAGACTAAATGTATTAATAAAATTGTGAATGTTTTGAGTATAACTATATGAATTATACTTGTATTCAGTCTCGAAAATAATCCACATTCACTCTATTAATGGTCTGTGCCCAAGGAAATTCATGTTCTTACCATTATGGTCATGTTGTGAATGGGCTCCTGTGAATAATTTTAAGAGGGATAAAATTACAACTTACCCCTTAGAAATAAATTTTTTCCATAATGTACCTCAAATATCAAAAAAATTCTATATATTGGAATATCCTTGATGATTTAGGTTCTCCCATCCTCACCTCTTTCTTGATTTAAGTGTTTTTCATTATGTTAGTTTTCTATTACTGAGTCTGACACAATCTAATCCATAACTACATATTTCCGGCTATGTATCTTAGTTTCCTTTTTTAAATCACTAATTACATAATTAAAGGGGGGGTTTAGGTATTTTTTCATCCATATTGTTTCATGTGGAAATTTGGGGTGATTAGGAAATATCATTCTTGAGATATAAATACAATACCACATTTTGAAAATTTTATGGAATTTTAGTGCTTTTTTCTCATTTGGTTATATCAATATCATAATGTGATCTATTCATTAGGTTTCATAGATAATGGATGAGGCATATATTAATATAGAAATTCCCTTTGAGGTGGATTTTAATAAATTTTCCATGAATCTATAAATAATATCCTCATACTATAGACATGCGTAGTGATGTCGGTATGGGTAATTAGACATAGAAAGTGTCATTTGGGTTCAGAAATGTGTATAATATGGTATAAGGATTTTTAGGTTTTATGATAATTTAGGATAATCATAATGGTAATCTTTGAGCATTGAATGTTAATATTGTCGAACCATTAGGGAGATTCTTGATTCTAGGACGAACGTTATCTAGTCATGTGAGTATTCTTTTTCAACATCTTATATGGACTTCCAATGCCATATTTTTAAATCATGGATGTTATTACTTCTAGATTCTGTTATGATGATTACCTTTTCTCTTATATTTATCTCATTTATTGTATATGTAATTTTAGATTACTTATTTTGTGGGAATAATCCTCTCATGATATTTTAAAGGAACTCACCTCAAGTCAGTGTCCTCTTTCATACCGATATGTGAACATGAGGACATGTGACACACTATACCAAACTAGGTTATTCGAAACGTGTATTTATATGTCCTATAATATTTATTCATGTAATGGTTATTATACATTATATATATTGATGGGGGGTTATTATATATCCTACAATATATTAGTTGATGGTTTATTCTCAATATATATAATCTAGAAATTAAATTGTAAAGTTATTCCATTATGAGTTTAGAATACCAGAATTGACTAGATCTATAATTTTATTACATGTTTATAATGTTGACATTACCTAGTTACATTATTCATTTGTGGATTTATAATGTTTTAATTAAATAGATAAATTATTCAATTACATTTTCTAAATGGTATAAATAATTGGTTATGTTATTCTATTCATACTTTATAATGATTGAATTACGTGGTTATTGGTTTTCAAAATAGATTTATGATATAAAAATTGAATGGTTGTATTATTTCATAATGGTTTATTAGGAATTAACAAGTTATGTTTTCTTATTAGAATATATTATGGATGTGTTTTAGTTATTTCACCTTTCCTATGATGTTTTGAGTTGACGATGACCTTTTTTCCAAAGGTTGGTGCTCCCTAAGACATTAAAAATGATTCTTTGTGATTCTAACTAAATGAGGATTTTGGAGGATGGTATCATATCATCCATTTGGTGATGTATTATTGGATATTATATAAATATCATAAACATGTAGGATTTGTTCAAAAATACTTCCAAAATTTTATCATGGAATAGATTACCATTTTTCATGTTATCAATCAAATTTGGGAACTAATGTAAACCTCTATTTATATAATAGGTTATACATTACTCTTGTACTTGTTGATTTTTTTATAGTTTAATTCTACAAAGTTGGCCAATCAATATTATTTCAACATCCTTGTGGGAGATATGTTCTTTGTGAGGTGGGATAATTCCTTTATGAGTGTCTTTATTCAAATCCAAAAAATTATAAAATCAAAACCTTGGTAGTTAGGTGCTTCTTAAGGATAAGAATTTTACCTTTTGATTTCATATAATAATGAACAATTTATTTCCATCCAAGACATTTGTTGTATTATTATTGATCCTCATAAGTATGTCTTATATATCTTGTCTTACATTAATCAAATAATATATAGTTCAGATTTCACACCCAATAGGAAATATCCTAAGATAGGTTTATGTGGTTAAACATCATGCAGTAAGGATGTATGTCATGTAGTTTAAATAAATGTAGTTATAACTCAAGTAAAATAGTTCCTAAGAATCGTTAGTTTAGTATTATATATGTATGAAATTTTTTGGTTTCTCATTTTTTTGCGAAGAAACTGGTGTGAAGGAAAAATGGCTCAAAGTGTATATGGCATTTTGAAGTAGAATTGACTAACATATTCCATTTTATGATGGATTGGATAATGGAAGTTATTTCCCATTGAGGTATGTGTTATCTCATAGGAAATATTTCCATTTCATAGATATTGGATCATAGTGAATATTTCTATTTTATGTACTAATTGTGGCTGACATATAAGCTTCAAAAATTTGTAGATGTCCACTTCGTGTCTATTGGTAACCTATCCAAGAAGGATGAATATAATCATAGAGAATATGAAAACATTTGGTTGATTTTGGGATTCCACCTAGTATAATTCATTTTCATTCCTCATAATAGATATGTTTGCATGTGGGGCTCACCCATGATATACTCGGAGATAAAAAAACTGGTAAGTGACTCAATTGAAATTTAATTTTTGGTGATTAAACCATGTAGGGTGCCATGGAATATCTCGGGACTATTAAGTATAACAAAGGGATCCAATAGGTTTCGATTCTGATTTTATTATATATATGGTTCATCCATGGTGGGAAGTATGAGTTGGGTAATGGTTTAGTTGTATCCTTGTGACTAGAATCCATATTTTCACGTGAATACAATATTGCAGTTATCTGGAAGTTACTATTTTTTGGAAGAATCCCAATGATAGACATTTTATCTAAGGAATATTATATCAATGTGGTGAATCATAATTTAAAAAACATGTAAGTGTATTCTAATAGGCATTAGGGTCCTTAAAGGGATATGTTCCAAATAGGGGATTTAATGGAGAGTAGCACCCAATTAAATGGTTTTAGTTTGGATAGTCATCAGTTATGAAAAATGGTCATAATGAGTTCCCTTGTATAAGTCCCAAGGTGAATTTTCACCCTAGTTGGGTACCTGGTTGAATTGGGATACTATTTGGTAGGATGTTTAAGTGTCACCCAAGTCATATGGAATACTGAATATGGTTCCCTAATGGAGTAATGGATGATGGTTCTCCCCAGCAAAAATTCGGAGGGAATAGTTTTCCCAAGTATGGGGCTGAAGGTAATGGTTTTACATCGTACAAATTATTTTCTTGTGGTTCATCCTAGTATAGGGGAATGGTTCATAGTTAACCATGGTATATAATACTACATGATATATTTTCTTCATATATATGACTTCATGTATAACATGAGAATATAAAACCATAATATACCACTTACGATGTGTTCTATAATACTATTCATGGATAAATATGGTAGAAAATGTCTCTCAAGAATGTTTCAATGGGTTTGGACATTGGGTAACTACATTAGTATGAATTAATTTTTTTATTTATGTTTATTCAACATAATAATATAATAGCAGCGGGGTTGATGACTAGGAACAAGGATAGTATTTTTGGATCAATCATGTCTCTCTCTTCTAGGCGTGTCTCTAAAATTTCCAAGAGTAGATAACCATATGGTCTACATATATGCAAAAATTTTGAGAATAGTAAATAAGTGATAAGTGTAAAGGGTGGTACACATAAGTATTGTATCATAGAACTAAGGATTAAAATGTTTCATGTGATTAATATATTCAATATTAATCTTGGGTGTGTGATTAGGTCTGGGTTAACGAGTCTGGACATGTTCATTGTGTTTTAAGATAACGGTCCTATGTGTTTATCTAGGGGCCTAGACACTTTACTGATCATAGATTCTATTGATATATCTCTTCATTATGACAGCTTTACACATACCCATGTTCTCACCCTTTGAAAAAAAATGGATTCAAAAAAAGAACCCACCCTACTAATAATTTTATCTAATTAGGTAGAAGTGGAATGAATTTCTTATTAAATATAACTCTACATTGAATGTTTCATCGAAGTATAAAATTTTCAATCATGATATAATTTCAGTATTCTAGGTGTGTTTATTCCTAATCTATAAAATCTAATTGGGACCTAGGATTAGGATATGCAATCTTCTATAAATAGTAGAGGGCCATCACAACTTTAAAAAACATTTTTTGAACTAATTAAATCCTAATGATTCACAATATATATTTAATCACATCCTTATCTCATATCAAGGGGGAACACATATTTTTTATTTCCATTATAATTAGGACACTAGTTAATGTGTTTCCAATATTACAATTCATTATATCATGGGAATAAAAATTGGGCAAAGCAATTAGACCAGAGTAACCTCAGTAATAGTGGCTATGTGATGTTACTTAATAGAAATTTCATATATTTTAAATTTTATACTTTGTAGTCCTTGAACATGGATCATTGTATCCCATATAGTTTTTATATAAATTTATCCATTTATCCAACAACCTATATTTTTTGAACTATCTTTTATATTGACATAATGACCCATACATAAAAATATGATTCTGATGATGCTTTTATAGTAAAAATTAGCATGGTGGTTGAGGAAATTGAGATGAGTTCATGAAACTCAACCCAAATTTTTAATCAAGTAATTACAAGTCTCCATAATCCAAAATTTCACATAGTATTAAATTTTATTTTTTTTCTACTTATTTATGCATAAAAAATAAGATATGGTTTGTCCACATTTTGAATATTTTTATCCTGTGATTTTGTCTGGGAAAACATCTCCCTCATCGATTGGATAATTCATGACGAAAAGGAAAAGTCTTTGTACTTGTGTGTATAGTCTCTTGTATTTATAAGTGATGATCATGAAATATACTCAATCAGTGAAACTTTATAGGTAGTAATTATGTGTAAATGATGGATCCCCCAATAGGACCCTCTCCATGGGGGTATTCCTCAAAAGAGTGTTAATAATTGTATTGGGTAAATTAGAGTTTCATTGAATTTTATGATAATTAATGAGAATTCAAGACTTATAATAATATTTTATCCAGTTATTTATTAGTATATAATCACCCTATCTTAGTCCAGAACTAGTTCTCTAATGGTTCCCCAAGAAAAACACCATCAACATACATTACATAGATGTTGGAGTTAGTCTCTGATATAATTACAATATCATAGAAATTCATATTATGGGTGTTATTTATAGAATGATTCTTTCACATCATTATTTTTTGGAAAATATTGACTATAATCCTACCTCGGAGAGGGATTTACCAAAATTGGGAAAAGAAAAACTGGGGAAAAAATTCCACCCATCATTCAATATTTATTTATGTACGTAGTTTAACATATAATTATAACACTATATATATAATCCATAGGCAAATATGCCATGGACTATTTCAAACAAAAAATTATGTTGCTTCTAAAACACATAAATATATATCCCAGAATATATAAAACAATATTTCTTAGTGATATTACACTATAGGTAAAGTTTACAAGATTTATCAAAGGATCAAATATTTTATTAGTCTCATAATACCAAAAAACACACATACATTACACTTATAAAATAGATGATACAACATTAACATAATGTGATAATATTATTATCCCTTCTATAATATCCTTAATAATTACACATATCCCTCATCTAGGATTCATAGGGATAGAAAAAAATAAAGGTGAGATAAGATACATTGTATGGATTATCTTAAAATAAGAACGTATAAAACATAAAAATAGAATTGGTGATATGTTAAGAATAATTAAAAACATGAATCAATAATAAATTAAAACCGATTGTATGTTATATATGTGAATGTAAATGACATCATGGATAATAGTAATCTAGGATCTCATACAAATGGAATAAAAAAATTATAGATATCAAAAACATGTCTGTAATGACTTATTCGAAGACACTATTCTCATCGTTGAAAGTGTAGTCAATTCCTTATCTACTAATGGTTATATGAGTACAAAAAAGCAATCAGTTTTCTCTCATGATATATGTCGATGAATCAAGGGGTTATATAATATTTCGATGCATCCAACACTTGATTAATTAAAATACATTCACCAAAAAGTCATAAATGCTACTGAAAAAATTCCCTAAGGAGAATATTATTGAAAAAATTTATTTATTTTTATACTAAGAAATATTAATAACAAATACTTTCCCATTTAATATATTAATATGGATTTATAGGTGGAAATACCTTAATAAAATTACTATCCATAGGGTAACATACATATAACACGAATTACCCTTATGAATTAAATTAAAAGATGATTATTCGTAAAATGTTTTAGGATATCCCCAAAATATAGTAATTGGATTCAATATATTTCATATATAGGAGATTGAAAAAATGTTAATAAAAACAATCATCATGGTTCAATAAGAGTGTGTGAATACTCCAAATAATATTCCCAAAGTGTTTGTCTACATGTGTTTATTATCAAGAACACTCATTTGGAATTAGGATGACGATTGAATAAATTATCAATCAACAATTTTTTGGTCAATTACCCAGACGTTCATATTTTTCGTATCCACATCCACATGCAAGTATCCATACATAGATGTATTTTCATGGAAATTACACGCACATTTAAATTTCCATATTTTTTTGATGAATTTTCCAACATGTAAAAGGTATATCATGATTCAAAAGAATATGGGAGAGGTATAAAATTATTAATATTTAAATACATTTAATTTTTTGAGTAACATATTAATATTATTCAATGTTAATATACACATAATGAAATATAATATAGGTTGTGATTACAAGATGAGTCCAAAAGAATAAAAATTGAGATAAAACCCCCACTTATGTATTAGGTAGAAATAAAAATATAATTTCTTGAATAATATAAATAATATCAATAATAAATTACAATGAATAAAATTATTTCAGGATATAACATCTCAAATATGCATTATATATAATACATAATGGAAATTAGGTGTAAATGAGAAAACATGTCTCAATGAGAGAAATTTATGATGGGAATGCTTTACCTATTATCTTGACTTCCATTAATGTAAATTATACACATATATCATAAAAAATTCTATCTAGATAACTGAATAAATAATAATACTCATATTCATTTTAATATGTACTATTCAAAAATTTTAATTCTAAAAATTAATTCTTTCTATTTTCCAAATCAATGATTTTAGTTTTTAATGTTTGTATATGTTTCACAAGAGTGGTTTTTTTATTCTTTATTATACATATTTTTTATTATTATGATCTTTAGATATACTTTTTGGATGATTTATAATATTTTATGGTGTTTCAAATCAATTTCATGATTTTTTTAGACATCAACCTTGAAGATTAAATCCCTAATAAGAATGTTTTTCTTATTTTGGATGAATAGTTAGTGTTTACTTAATTGATGAATTAGATTTTAATATCACATCCCCAAAAACACAAAATCCATATTGAAAAATTTATATTATATTATATAATTTATTATCTTTTCATTGTCATTAATGATATAAATTAAATTTTTTTTCACATAGGTGGATAAACCGACCCACACATGATTATATAGTGTTTTCATGAATCATTATGCGGTTGTTATCTTCTGATATCATTATACCAAATTCATATTAATATTAATTGGGGTGTATTATGGATATAAATAATAATTATATGTATTTATAATAATTATAAATTGATATAAAATTTATAGGAATTGTTTTTCAATTATTCCCCTTTTAGTACACTTATTTTAAATGAGTAAACACAAAATGAATTTTTATTGGAAAAATCATTAACATTTGAATAATGTTTTCACACCAAACCCATCATGATATATTAATAATCATATTTCTATTTCAATAACATCCTTATATCAATCCTTTTTAGGTAATTAAGGAAAATAAAATAGATAATATCATGGAGGTGGTAGTCTTCCAAATGAACAAACAAGGATTTTATTTTTTCATAATGAATGGTTTATAGGATTATAAAAATGTTAATAACCAAGTTGTATTAATATTTATGCTTTTAAATGATAATAATATAATTATATTTGTGTCTATATAATAAAATTTACTAATAATAATAATGAAATACTTAGTATTTTATAATAATCAGGTCGGTGACTGGATTTCTCTACGAATGTATCCCTGAATTTGAAGGGAATATGAAAACAATTAGAGAACAAATTCTTATGTACCAAAGAGGGATTCTAGGTAGGGAAAAATATATGATGTTTAAGGAGAAAATTTAAGGGGAGGTGATTCATTAATTAATATATCTTCCCCCCTTTAATAAGTGATATTTATAGTAGTTTTGTGAACACCGTTATATTTTTTCAAAATGCAATGACACTATTCAAGGGTCAATGGAAAAGAATTAAAAACAATAGGGAAAATGATTATATTAAAATAAAAATCTCAACCATTCAACTCTATACAACTTTTTATTTTATTTTTAAATTTTACACTTGGTAAAACACTATTTACCCTTATTATATTATCATTGATAATTAATATATAATCAAATTAATTTATTCTCATGAATAATATTAAGAAGTAAATTTATAAACAATTTCACACATATAATTTAATATTTTAAGATAATTTTATCTAATAAAATATATATGTATTCGATTTGTTAATGTCATAATAATTACACATAATGGCATAAAACCATTTTTTTAGAAAAAATGTTTTTGAGATTGAAATTTATATATAACATAGAATCATTTTTATAATTGATTTTGAGGACATAAATTTATTTATAATAAGATAAATAAATTTTATGAGTCTTTCAATGAAATCCAAAACCTAATCACTCGTGAAAATTCATGATTCTATGAAAATATTGAAATTAACTTTTATATTAAATTTTTATTTTTATTTATTATAAAACATTTTAATAGAGGGTTTATAAGATAAATAAATATTGTAAAATGTATAAATTTATTCCTTAAATTCATATTTATGTAGTACAATATTTTTATGAAATTCTATGTCATTCTAATAAAACAGTAATGTTAAGAAAAATATCATGTTTCTTGAAAATCATAATTTTCCTCCAAAAATTCATTTAAATAAAATAGTAAAAAATTCATTCTCTACTAATATTGATATTATAAATTAAAAAATGAAAATATATTTTCCAATTAAAAATTATATAAATTAAATTTTAAATAAAATCATGATTAAAATTTTTTACATGGTGAATTTATGTAATAGTCCATGATACGGTATTTACCAGCAGCATTAGAGTCTTGGGTGTTACATTCAACCACCACCAATTATATAGTTTTTCTCTTGAATTAGGGGTATATATAATCTATTAAATTTTTTTTTGATAATCCTACATAATAGTTTCTACATGATTTTAGGTTTTTACTTCTATTTTGTTATTTCTCCAAAGTAATTTTTCAAAATGAGATGTTCGATTCTACAATACTTTTTATATGGTGTCAATAATCTGGACTATCTACTCAATATGAGACAAGTCAACTCCAAAAAAATCCCTCATATATGACCACATTAGTTGGATTTGAAATGTATTTCTTCATTACGAAAATGAATAATATAATTTATAACTGTTGGGAGATATATCCAATCAATAATATACAATATAAATTTTTTCTAATATTTCAAAATTCCCAATAAACTTAAGAGTTAACCTTCCATTTCTGAAATATATCACTACTCCCTTCTATGTTGTATAACTAAAGAATATAAAATCCCATAATTGAACTTCAGAGACATTTTATTAAATATATTAATTGATCATTTTTATGATTTATGATACATTAATTTTATTTTTAATAGTTCATATTTTAATATCCTTCTTCAAAAACATCTATGGGAAAACTAGCTTTCATTCTAGAAAATCATCTAAACTAGTTATTTTTTGAAACTTATTCCGATAAAATGATTTTATTGTTCTGTTAGGATGGTTGAGTAAAATATATTATTTTATAAAAATTAAAGAATATTTTGGTACATATCCAACATACATTGGAAATACAGAAAATGGGATCTCAACAAGTTTTATAAAATCTTCATAGTCCTTTCATACTGCTCATCCATTGGGGGTTGATGAGTGTTTTTTAAATTTATAACTATGTTGACATACCTTTTATGAATATTTATTAAATTCAATGTGAATAAATCATAATGGATAAATATAATGGATAATTATTCACTATGATGCTTTTTTATTTAATTAATATAGATTCATCACATACATTTATGGGTTAGATGAACTCTTATTTCTATGAAATGAAAATACATAGTAAAATTCTCATAAATGACAATAATAAAATTTTATTTATATAGAGTACTTGTGATTATAATGAATGTTATACATTGAACTATTTTCCCCCATCCATATAGGTATAGGTCGAGGTTTCATGAACCCCTTAGGATGTTGTATTTTATTATATACCCACCTGAATACTAAGAATCTGTAAAAATAGTTTGAAAATTCCCTCTTTATACTATCCCACTAGAAATGTTCTCTTAAATAAATATACATCATTTGTAATTTTTTTATAGGGAAATTTCATCTATATTCTTCGTTTTTATGTTTCCTTTTCAATTATGGTATAGATGAACACATAACAACTACCCAAAACTCTTTAATCCATCTCTATAGATGATGTCTGTCAGTTTCCAAACAATAAGTACATTAATTATACTTTTTAGGATCTCATATCCAACTTGTAATTATCTATTCATTCTAGTAAGGATTGTGTAGAATTTTTTTCGAAAATGAATTATGGCTCACCATTCCTAGAAATCGATATATCATTTTTTACTAGTTCTATATATATAAGATAATTGTTCATCCTCATCATGGTATGAATTATATTCTTCCTCCAACTAAATGCATCATACACAATGGTCACCTTCTTGTGGTGGTATTGTATCTATAAGTCATATCCTTTTTGTATTTACAAACACCTTCTTAGCCTCATGATGAGATCCTTCCATGAGAATATATAGTTAAAACTATTATAGTCCATATATATGTCCCATCATTCACCATAAAGGTAGTTTCTATATATATTAAAATAAAATATTACATATTACAGTTTACAAACATGAGTTGGATATTTATATTCATGGGTATTCAATTTCCTTGATAAATAAGAATTCACTTTATCATTCTATATAAGGACACAACCAATAAATTTATTCTTTAAGTCACAATAAATTATAAATCATTGAATGTCTAATTGAAGAGTTTATATCAGTTCCTTAATTTGCCTCATATTTATATCTTCAAATTATTTCATATATTCCCTTGACCAGGTGAATTTAACCCATTTTTGTGTAATCTGTGTTAATCGGTTGGGTAGTCATGAAATGTTTTGGACAAATAGTAGATTGAAACCTTTTTGGCCCAATAAAATTTTGAAAACAATTATGTTTCATGATATATATCATACATTTACTAACTATTTATCGATTTTTCAATAGATATACCATCTTTGGAGATAATATTTCCATGAAATGAAACATCATTATTTCAAAATATAATTTATTAAACTGTCATATCCTTATTTTTTTAACGGTTATATAGAAATATTTGTAGACGAATTTCATGTTATTAATAGATTCTATAGTATATCAAGATATCATCAATGAATACCACAATAAAGTTATTAAGATAATCCATGAAGAATCTACACATCATATCCATAATGGTATAAGGTGAATTAATCAATCCACAAGGAACTACCATAAACCCATAATGTCTATACCTTATTTGAGATGTTGTCATTTTTATATCACCATTATTCACCCTTAAAAGATGATAACTAGTGATGTGTATGATCTTTGAATTTTGTTTTGATTCTTGAAGTTGATCCATTATATAATTAATTTTCATAAATTTATATTTATTATTTACTATGATTTCAATGATCTCTCTATAATCAATGAAAATTATCATTGACCCATCATTCATTTTAATGAATACAGTAAGGGATCCCTATAGTGAAACAATATGGTATATAAATCCATTATCAATAAACTCATACAACTATCTCCTTAATTCCACTTACTCCACTTGTTCCATCCTATAATGATTTTATGATATTGGTTTTACATTATTAATGATTTCATTAGATTACAAAGCTTAATGCTTTAGGGCATGACTAGGAAATTCCAATTGAAAATTTTAAAATACTTTTTACCATATGTACATCCTCTATTCTTATGATATATTACTCATCTATAGATCTGTGTTAATCATAATATAAATCCATATTTTTATTTAGTATATCTAATATTTTAGGGTCTATAAATGACTTTTGAGGAAAATTATTTCCCTTCTTACGACATACTCTTATTATGACGATTTCATTTTTACTACATCCTTGTGGATAATTATTTTCTCTAGAAACATGAAATATTTTTTAGCTCCCAATGGTTGATTAGTTACACTAAATTATATATGTAATTTTGGAATGAAATGATCAAAAAAATTACACTATGTTTTGGTTTAATATTCCCCTTCTATGCAAGAAATATTTTTTTTTGTAAAATCGGTCAACAACCATCATATAATTATCTACTGATTAGGTTCAACTCCAGCATTATTAACTTATAAATGGGTAATATAACTACATTGACTATGGGAATTGACATGGTTCCCTTGTTGGTGTTGGTTTCCTAGAAACAACTACTTTGTACTTTATTCATTAATAACTACCTTATCACATATTGACTGCTCCTCTGCATGGAAATGCATGTGATAATGTCCTAAGGATAGCTGTTTCATTTTAAGTTTATAGTGGATCCCTACTATGATGAGAAACTGAAAGTTCCATAATATTGTTCTTAAATATATGTTATATGGATAGAAGATGTTATTTGAGGAACAAAAATTATACATTCCATTAGGGGTGAGGACTCATAAAACATTGATGTACCTGCTGATGGTGTCCTTCTTTGGTAATATCTAAATAGATATTTTGAGAATGAGACCTGGTAGTAGGAAATCCAAATTTCATAGTGTCATTGGATGTTCCTATCTTCGGGCGTGTGTATTGGTCCTTAGACATTATTATTATTAATAATGGATATTACAACTCGTGCACTTAGATGTATTAACAAAAACTGTGATGACACACTTTTTGCAGTGAGGTAAGATATGTTGGGTGCGTCACGAGTAATATTTCATTAATAGATAATGCGAGAAAGGAGTTTTACCTTCTCTTCCATAGTAAATATAGATATCTCATCCCCTTTGATGGACTTGATATAGCCTAAATAAATCCACGACCATGGTAAGTTATGGGCGAGTTCGATTCTAGGAAATCAAAGAAAGAATAATCCCAAACATGGGTTGATGCCAATTGCATGCAACCCGCTTGATTAGAGATATTGAGACAAAGGGATTACATTATACAGTAATTGTTCGTAGGAGGTGACACGTCATTGTGGTGTTAACCTCTTTCTCTATGGGTGCCTTAGCCTATTGCTAGATTTTAACCTTGGACTTTAGGCAGACTCCACCTAATGAAACTAAGAAAGAGGCATAGGGGGTCACACACTAAGTGTGTCCATATATCTCAAGTTAAATATTAATTTAACAAGTTGAATAAAGATTATTCTCGACTGTGGTTCAATAATTATTCAAGGATTCTAGATAGCATTTATTTCAACAATAGTTATTCAAGAAAATATATTGTGGGAACAATAATATATTTATTAGCAAGTAATGTTTTTTACATTTAATTCAGAAATAAATATCCATTATTCAAGGTCTATAAAATGTGGTGGAAGAAATAAAGGAAATGAAAAAAAAGTTCACATCGTGTATTAAAGATTACATACCATGTAGATTTTTTACGTGGGATTTTGAGGAAATAATATTGTTTTATTAAATGATTTTTATTATAATCAGCGTGAGCGCATGTCAAGGAATTAATGATTCGACATTGGGGTTTTCAATAGAGTTAATGAAATAAATACAATGTGTAACATGTTTATTTATTGTCATAACTCTATAACATCAAACCTGATTATAAATATCCTCACAACCCCAACACATTTCCCCAATCATTTTGCATAAAAATTATTAAGAATTCTCTCAAGGCAGAAAGAACTCCTTCCTCCAAGAACATTCTCAAGACCAAGAGAGATCCACCACCACTGGATCAAGGTGATAAAAGGCGAAAATCGCAAGTGAAGGTTCTTCCGTGCTAGCACTAGGAGATCCCTTTAGTGAAGTCCAGAGATACATGTAGCACTTGTGGATCACCCTAGATTTATATTAAACTTGGATTCTATGACGTAATGATGAATCACATCGGATCATGACCGGAGTCATCAATGAAAAAAATAATTTCCATCAAGGTAATTATTGTCAATTAATTAAATTAATTATAAGCAACATATGTTGATATTATATTTATGGTTATGGGACTCCGTATTTCTTTTTCAATTCATCGTTCAATTATGAAGATACAATGTTTTATTATCATGACGGACCTTAGATTGATTATTGTTAATGCTAAAATTAAAGTTCGAAAAACCCACCAATGCTCTTCCACTGCGCCCAGAACCTACAATTGGTATTAGAGGGGCCATATAGTTAATTATAAATATTTAGTTTTTCTGTGATGATTTTTGAATTTAATAAGTTAGTTTTTTCAATTCAAGTTTATCGTTCTTTAAAAATGAATCTCAAAATATATTCCTCCCCTCTTATTTCTCGTTCACCTTACAGAAATGAATTTTTCTTTTAATTTTGATTAAAATAAAACTAATGATCACATTCAGCGGTTCCAAAAGTTCTTGGACGTACCACACAAGATTACACGACGTGTATTCGGTAGTACACTCCGTATATTCTAGGTTCAATGCATTAAATGATCTTCCAAATTATGACGTGTATTGGATCCTATCTAAGTCATTTATGACACTGTGTGATTACCAGGAACAGGTGGCACAAGTTTTCCAGATTACACGCCATGTGGTCCAATGGAACACGGAGTGTAGTTATTTTGGGGTAGGTTTAGACCGTGTACCCTGTACAAGGCTTGCCTAGCTAGAAACCGGGTAATGCAGATACTACACGGTGTGTGCCCAATTGAACACACTGTGTACACAATAATTTCTGAAGTACATCTACCCACCATGTCCCAGGTCGTGTATATTGGATGGACATTGAACAAAAGTACACATCGTGTAGTCGAAACTACACTCCCTGTACTCATATAAAATATGCATCTTTATTAAAATTTATTATTATATTATACAAACCCTTGAGACATGTACCATAGTGCATGCATAAAGTTGAGGTACAACACATGATAAGTGTTTTATATGTGTGTCTTTAATTTAAAATCTGTGTGATGAATGGGAATTCACTGGGTTGCCTCCATGGTACATGTTACGTGCAAATATAATTTTAGATGAATTTATTTGTTTGAAATTTTGATTGATGAGAATCTCAAGGAAATTCAGAAATGTTTTTAAGATATAAAAGATTGATTAATTAAAGATAATTAATTGAATCGAGAATGGTTTATCTTAAGCAAGAACGATTAATGAAAAGAATGTTAGTTTTATTTATGAATAAATATTTTTTCATGTATTGGTGATCATGAGCTAGACCAAGACCTTAGTATGAGAATAGTTTCTTTTAATTTATTTATTTAAATTAAATTTGTTGGCCTGTGAGCATTCTCTTCATTAATATATAGGGTCTACACGCCCAAGGATTATTTTATGTAAAAAGACCTTTTACCTATAACCTTTATGTGAGATAAATTCATATGTAATGGATGTAGCTCACAAGCTATTGGAGGCGACTCTTGTCAGAAAACAAGGTGAAGCCAATCTAAGAAGATACAAAGGTGGATAGGTAGAAAGTTGTAAACACGAACCCAAAAGGTTCAAGGTGTTTCTCCCCTAGGACTCAGGTTAGTTTATCAACCTCTAGATAAACTAACCAATAGAACAATGTCATGATCATACCATTTATTTAATTTCTGTTAGTTTTATGGTTTAATTATTGGGGTTTTTTGTCATGATCATACAATTAATGAATTAAACAAGTTTGCAGAATTGAACTAAAATAAGACCAGCTTATGCATAAATATTATATTAGACATGGTTAATCACTTAAGTATATCCCACTTAATATTAAAAATCATGAAATCAAAGATAATAAAATATAAATTTACGTATAAAGATAGAATCCCTCAATGAATTATTAATTTGGTATAGCCTTCCATAATCTTGGTTAGAATTGAACCATAGTTCAATGTTCATGACCACCCCTAGTTGGGGTACTTTCAATTATCTAGGAATTATAAATAAACGTTTTGGGTTGACTTGACTTGGTTCGCATCAAGGGTTGACTTTTAAAGCCGGACTTGGTGTGACCAAGAGGCAAAGGATGAGGAAATCCAAAAATAAACATATTTTCAGATTGGGGAGTCCACTCGGCAGATGAAGGAGCAGCGAGTTAACGATGTTTGAAGTTAAGATTCCTACCAAAAACCCTTTACGTTTCTTGACCATCCCTATTTGGGGTAATGAAAAGGGCATCATGGATTGTTTCCCCTAGAATCATTAGGGAACAGAATATTCTGACGTCAATGGTGAGGGATATTGGATTTCGATAATATAGTGGGAGACTAATAAGTATTAATTTATTTTTTTTATCAATATTATAAAGTACTAAAATATTTTCTCATCTTAATTTGTAGAAACGGCAAATGACTTCAAGCATATCATTGAGAACCATACTCGAGAAGGAAAACATTATCACCGACACTAATTTCCAAGAGTGGTAAAGGCGTTTACGCGTCATCCTTCGCCACGAGAGGAAATTGCATGTGTTGGGAGTGCATGTTCCAGTTGTACTAGGGAAAGAGGCCAGTGATGAGGAATTATATGTCTATATGAAACACGTGGAAGATTTGCCATATGTCTAGTTTTTTATGCTATCGGCCATGTCTAACGAGCTCTTGAAGAAACATTAAAACAAGGACGTGAATAGTATGATGTCTCACCATAAGGATCTATTACAAGAGAAGGAAAGAAAAAAGAGATATGAGATCTCCGACACTTTTTTTACAACTATGTGTGGAGAGTCTACGCCAGCAGGGCCACATGTAGTCAAGATTAATGGGTGCATTGAACGATTGTACATCTTTGGAATTATGTTCTCAAATGAGTTGCGTACATATCCCATCCTATCATCACTGCCCAAGACCATCCCAAATTTATTATCATATACAACCTGAGAAAAAATGAGAAAATTCTATTAGAACATCTGACCTTATTTCTCCATGTAGATAAGGACATGGGTCGTGACAAACCCGCTGTTCATATGGTGAATAAGGAAAGGAAGGACAGGGCAAAGGGGCCAATGATTGATAAACGGTCTGAAGCCCCCCGAGTGGTGTCCCTCAAATAAGGTAATGATCTAGAGGTAAGGCACGGAATGGGAGGTGGTATGTTTTACAAGTGGCATGCAAGGAAATTGCAAGAGGAACTTTACTCAAAAGCATGTGGACTCTAATGGTGCATTCGTTATAGAGTTTAATCATTCCATTTATACACATTAGGTATTAGATACAACTTGTGGGGCTCACATCTGTATTCAAATATAGGAATCCAGTAGATTTAGAAAAAATATTAGAGGAGATGTGGATCTTTGAGCTGCCAATCGTGCAAGGCTGGCTGCGTTGGATATTAGCGATTACCGCCACTCATTGCATACTAGGATTATTTTGGTTTTACATAACTACTATTATGTGCCTAGTGTTACCAAGAAGATAATTTATATATCTATTTTGGATATGGATGGATTTATTTTCAAGATTGGATATAAGGGTTTCCACTTTTATACGAACAATGTAATTCATGGAATGGAACATTTAAATAATGGTTTGTATGTATTCTATTATGAAAACCAAGTGATGGCAATCGATAACAAAACAAACTCACATGACTCATACATCACCCAGTTCTAGCATCACCGTTTTGGTCTTGTAAATGCGAAGCACTTGACAAAGCTTGGCCAGTATGGTTATATGGGCTCTACTGAGGAAAAACAACTTGATATATGTCACACTTGTTTACAAGGGAAAATGACCAAGCTGTGCTTTGGTGGACAAGGAGAAAGGTCCATAGAGCTTCTAGGAATGGTTCACACTGATGTATGTGGACCATTACCAATAGATTATAGAGGTGGATATTATTACATCATTACTTTTACTGAAGATTTCAGTAGATATGTCTATGTCTACATAATGAGTTATAAGTCAGAAGCCTTAGAAAAATATAAGTAATTCATGAATGAAGTAGAGAATCATCTTGGTAAGAAGATAAAGAAACTTTGATTGGATCGATGTGGAGAATATCTCATCCAGGAGTTCATCGATCTTCTATGGGAGTCTGGGATTCAATCTCAGCTCACTCATCTTTCTTCACCAAATTGGAATGGTGTTAATTAAAGGAGGAACAAAACCTTGTTTTCCATGGTGAGGTCGATGATGAGTCATACAGATCTTCCATTATCCCTTTGGGGATATTCATTACAAACTGCAACATACAAATTAAATTGATTACTAAATAAGGTGGAAAACAGAATTGCCTTTGAGTTATGGAATGGAAGGAAACCCATTTTGTCGCACACATGTGTATGGGGATGTGAGGAGTTTCTAAGGCCTTATCAGGCAACAAACTAGCGCCATGATGCATGATGTGCATCTTTATAGGATATACCATGGAAACAAAAGGATATTACCTATATAACCCTTCATAAAAAATAAATTTCATCAGGAAAGACGTCTTTCTTGAGAGAGAGAAAATCCTCAAAAAGGATAGTGGGAGATAGATTGACATATATGAACATGATGCTCAAGATACATAGTAGTTGGTACATGAACAAGTTCTACAGGTCCCCGTGGAAGAGGTTCCAGAAACAAAAGTACTGTGTAGGATCTCAAGAGAGGCTAGGTAACCATAGAGATCTGGTTTCCTAGACACTGAGGATGGTGAATCATTATTTCTAGACAATGATGAACCAATCTATTACAAGGAAATAGTAGAAATCTTAGAAGCTTCAAGATTTCTAGAAGCTCGGAATTCGAAGATAGATTCCATGTATCAGAACCATGTCTGGGTTCTGGTTGATGAGCTAGTTGATGTAAATCCGATAGGATACAAATGGGTATTCAAGAGAAAACTGGACATGGAAGGTCCTGTTAGCACCAATAGTTCAAGGCTAGTGGAAAAAGGATTCAGAAAACATCAAGGAATTGACTATGATGAAACCTTCTCGCCAGTTTCCATGGTTAAATCCATAAGAATCATACTTGCCATATCATCTTACTATGACTATTAGATTTGGAAAATGGATGTCAAAACAAAATTCCTTTACAGGAACCATCAAGAAGATGTCTATACAACACAACCAAGATGGTTTATGACACTAGGTGAATCCAAACATGTTTTTAAGTTTCAAAAATCCATTTATTGATTAAATAAAGAATTTAGGTCATGGACCATTCTATTTGAGGAATCCATAAATGAATTTGGTTTCATTTAAAATGAATGTGATCCATGTGTTTATAATTAGTTTAATGGGAATTCATTCATTATCATAGTGGTATATGTTGAAGGAATATTGCTTATTGGAAATGATGTACCAGTCTTGCATTCAGTTAAGGACCGTTTCAACAAGTGTTTCTACATGAAGGACTTGTGTGAAGTAGCCTACATTCTATGGATCAAGATTATTCGTGATAGATCCAAGAGGCTACTTGGACTAAGTCAGGGTACATACAATGACCATATACTAAAAAGATTTAGTATGGAACAATCCAAGAGGGGATAAGATTCAATGTCACATAGCCTACATCATTCTACAAAAATATGTCCACATACACAAAAGAAGAAAGATAGAATGAGTATGATCTCCTAAGATTCGTCTATAGGATCCATCATGTATCCCATGTTATGTACTGGCTTGATATTTCCTATGCACTGAGCATGGTAGGTAGATATCAAGCAGATCTCAGAGAACAACATTGGACTGCTGTTAAGACTATTGTTAAGTATCTAAGAAGAACTAAGGATATGTTCCTAGTGTTTGGAGGAGACGAAGAGCTTGTCATCAAAGGGTATGTATATTCTGGTTTATATACAAATCCAAATGATCTCAAATCGCAATATGGATTTGTTTTTTGTCTCAATGGAGGAGTTCTGATCTGGAAGAGTTCAAATCAGCTATTTGTCTCAAATTCTATAGTGGATTCCGAATATATAGAGGATTCTAATGCAGCGAAGGAAGAAATATGGATTCACAACATTGTCCAGGAGCATGATGTGGTGCCTAGCATTAAAGATCTTATCACGTTGTATTGAGATAAAACTACGGCGATGGCTCCTGCAAAAGAACCAAGGTCACATTAACGAACAAAGCACATACTCTAGAAGTATCACCACTTGAGGGATTTCTGTCAAAGGGGTCAAGTTGTAGTGAGCAGAGTGACCGTGGAAGAGAACGTGGAAGACCCCATGACAAAAGTCCTATCTCAATAGAAGCATTAATATCATGTGAGAGCCAGCAGGTTAAAGGATGTTAGTAGTTGGATCTAGTCCAAGTGGGAGTTTGTTGGAGTTGGTGGCCTTGAACCGAAAACTTTGTACATTATTCATTAATAAATAAGTTATCACATATTGATTTCTCTTCTGTGTGACAATGCATCTGATAATTTCCTAAAGAGAACTGTTTCATTAAAGGGTCACATATGATCACTGTTATGATGAGAACCCGTAAGTGCCATAACACGATTCTTAATTATATGTTCTATTCCCGAAAGATGTTATTTGAGTGTCACAAATAATACAGCCATTAGGGACGAGGACTCATAAAACATTGAGGCAGATTTGCATGGTGTTCTCCCTTGTAATATCCAAGAAGATATTATGAGAATGAGACCCACCAGTAGGAAATCAACATTTCATAGTGTCATTGGATGTTCATATATACGGATGTGTGTACTGGTCCAAATACTTTAAGATTATTATTAATTGGTATTACTACTAGCGCACTTAGATGTATTGAAAAAAACTATGATGACACACTATTCGCAATGATGTAAGATAATTTGGGTGCATCATGAGTAACAATGCATTAATAGACAATGCAAGAAATGATTTGTCCCTTATATTTCATAACATAAGTAGATATCTCAAGCCCTTTGATGGAATTGATATAGCCTAAATAAATTCATGGCCATAGTAAGGAATGGACGAGTTCAATTCCAAGAATTCAAAGAAATAATAATTGATCACATGGGTTGATGGAACTAGAATGAAACCTGCATGATTAGAGATATTGAGACAAAGGTAGTACATACAGTGTAGGAGTTTGTAGGAGGTGACACGACATTGTGGAATTAACTTCTTTCTCAATGGGTTCCTTGGCGTGTTTCTAGATGCTAGACTTGGACTTTAGGAACACTCCGCCTAATTCAACTGAAAAAGAGGCATAGAGGGTCCCACAGTAAGTTTGTTCATGTATCTCAAGTTAAATATTAATTAAATAAGGTGAATAAAAATTAGTCTCAATAGTGGTTTAATAAATATTCAAGGATTCTTGATTGAATTTATTTCAACACTAGTTACTCGAGAGAATATATTAAGGGTAAAATAATATATATATTAGAGAGTAATGAATTTTTATTTATTTAAGAAACAAATAGCAATTATTCAAGGTCTAATAAATGTGGTTGAGGAAATAAAGGAAATGAAAAACAAGTACACAACATGTATTAATGATTACACGCCGTGTAGTTTTTTTTAGTCGGGATTTTGAGGAAATAATAGTTTTTTATTAAATGATATTTATTATAATCAGTGTGGGAACATGTCAAGGAATTAATGATACAACATGGAGGTTTTCAAAAAATAGTTTATGAAATAAATAAAATGCATAACATGTTTATTTATTGTCATAACTTTATAACCTCAAACTCGGTTATAAATAACATCATAATGCCAACACATTTCCCCAATCGTTGTGCACAACAATTCTAGAGTATTCTCTAAAATATGAAAGAACCCCTTTCTCTAAGAACAATCTCAAGACCAAGAGAGATCCACCACCACCGGATCAAGGCGATCAAAGGTGGACACTGCAAGCGAAGGTACTTTCACACTAGCACCCATAGATCCCTTCGGTGGCATCCAGTGATACGTGGAACACATATGGATCACCACTAGAGGAATAATAAACATGGATTCTACGACGCAATGATAGATCACATCATATCGTGACATGAGACATCAATGAAGAGTGAAATTTCATCAATGTAACTCTTGTCAATTAATTAAATTAATTATAACAAATATATGATGATCTTGCCTTTATGGTTCTGGGACTCCCTCTTTATCTTTCTATTATTTGTTCTATTTCAATGATCTGGTGTTTTATTATCGTGACCGATCTCAGATTGATTAATTTTACTTCTAAAATTAAAGTTGGGAAAACCCACCAACGCGCTTCTGCGGTTCCTAGAACCTACATCTGAATCATCTCTTAGAAACCACTTTTCTAAAATGGAATAGCCATAATATGATCTAGATATTGAATAATAAAATACAAATCTTACTATGTTTTCACATATATTCCATATAAGTCAAGAGGATATTTCATTTTACATTTGTTATATTGGATTGATTAAATATAATTCCCAAGGATTTTATTAAAAATTATTTGATAAAAAATGTTACAACCCAGACTCCAAAAATATAGAGACAATAGTTATATTACATAATGGGTTAAAATTTAATGATATCTTGAAGAATCAAATAATCTAGCATTCTGGGAAGACCAATTACATGCATAGATTACCCATATAAAATATACAATATAACATTGAAAAATTGTGGGAACATGATTTTACCTTTAATAATATCTCTAAAAATGACACCTAGTCATCCTCTAGGTTTCTTGGTGAAATGAAAATAAATAATGGTGATATTATATGCTCAGCTAGGAGTACAATACAATGTAATTTTATATGAAATGAAATTTTCATAAGCAAGACAATGAAAATTGAAGAATATCATGAATCCATAATCAACTAAAATAGCGGTCATGTTATATCAATGATAATAAATGAAAACATGGATAACAACAGTCATGGATCTCATATTCATATAATCCATAATTGCAAATGTCAAAAATATATTATCATATTCATGTATCAAAGGAAATTACTTTTCGATGAGACAAAATCGATAAATTATAATGTTATAGAAAGATACAAACCCCAAAAGACAACATGTTTTGTCTAATGAGACTTTTCGACGCATCATATGGAAATATAATGGCTGGTCCCAACAATCATTTGATTTTTTCCAATGCATTCACCATAATAGATATCAATACCTTTGACAAAATTCCTTAAGTAAATTTTTTCAGAGAAAAACATGGCCATATATATAATGAGAAACACATATATCAAATACTTCAAAGTTGTATGAACTAAATTGGTTGTCTTTTTAACATCACTTAATAAACCTAGAATCCATGGGGTATCATCAATGATACATTATATATTCTAATCAAATAACTATCACAATAATGGTACAAAATATTTGATAGGCATTCCATGGATGATAGCAACTGGATTTAATAGATATCATTAGTATGAGACCATGGAATATGTAGGATAAATCTTTCATCCTAGTTTATTAAGATCATATGAATATTACAGTGCATATCCACATGGTGGGTCTCTGCAGTTGTGCAATCACACTGTTACTCATCATGAATCACGATGATGATTTTTTCAATTCTCAACCAAAACAGTACTGGGGGACTACCCCAAGGTGAATTTATTTAATAGTCACATTAGAATTAATTTTTCTATATATGTGTGTATTATCAAGGAAATTACACACACTTTTAAATTTCAAAATCATACGATGATTTTTCCACCCTATAAATGATACTTCTTTAATAAAGGAGATATGAGATAGGGAAATAATCAAGATTTTTAAATCCCTTAAATTTCATGATTATCACATAAAATTTCATCAATGGAAATGTATGAACTACAATATATTAAATAGGTGGTGATTACAACATTATTGACAAATAATGAAAATTTTGATGGAAAACCTTATTTTTGCGTTGTCTAGCCTTTCATTTATAACCTCATTAAAAAATTTATTCAAACCTTATCTTAAAATACCATAAATTAAATAATTTAATGATATAACATTAAAAGTAGGCATTGTATACCGAATATAAGTGAAATTATGTGTTTTTTATAAAACATGTATCAAGGAGATAAATATGAGATAGAAAATTCTTATCTCATATCTCTAATTCCACAAACCTACTTAATCATCCATGATATTAAAAAAAATAGTAAAATATATGATAATTTAAATCATTTTCATTTTCATCTATACTCTTCCAAAATAGAACTTTTTACCTGAAAGCGTTTGATTTATCATATCGACGTTTAAAATTTTGATCGTTTGTAGTGGTTGATAATAGTGATGTCATTGATTATTATTATTCGAATGTGTACTATAAATAAGTACTAAAAGATAAAATTATGTATGATTTATAATAATTTATGATTTTTAAAATCCATTTAAAGAGTGTTATGGACATTAACCTTGGGTATGAAGTCAATAATATGTATGTTTTGGGGAGGTTTTATGATTGAAGGTTGATTCCAAAAATTTTTAATTTGATAATTATATAATATCTTATTACACCATTTAGAAATTTATATCATAGTATACATGAAAATATGTTACCATATTCATTTATTGTATAATTTCAATATATTTTTCATATAATTTGTTCAACCGACCCAAATAATAACATACACTATTTTAATAGAGGAATATGAGGTGTTTTTGGTATAATATACATATAAAATTATTTTAATGGTCATAATTATAATTTATTATTAGGATAAATATTAATTATTAGTATGAATTATTATATTTAATGTATATGAAAACATTCCAAAATATTATTAATAGAATGTATTCTTAGGATGAATAATTTATACTATTAAACTAATTATGATTATTTATTGGTGATATCATTAATAGGATGTAATGTTTTTCATAAGAAAACCTAAATTATATCATTAAATTGTTTTATATTTTAATAAAATTCCCCAATTGAACTATTCAATGTGTTTAATGAATAAACATGTAACATCGTTGTGGTGGCAGTCCGCATGAGCAGAAAAAACAGTTCTATTTTTTATTAGTAGATTGGGTATATGAATAAAAAAATATAATAAAGTAATTTTTGTAATATTTAATTATATAAATAATATATATATATATATATATATTAGTGTTTATAGAAATTTTTTTATTGATGATAATTAATAAAAATACAATATATTTGATAATACTCAGTTATGGGACTTGATTTTTCCTTATAATCCTCATTAAATATGATATTCCTAGATAATAATTAAGTAAAAAAAGGGATTATGTTAATAGGATATGTTTATAGGGAGACAAAAATGAAATATTTTCAATTAAAAGTTCTAATGGGTGGTGTTTCTTGATGTAGTTAAGATTTTCCCCTATTATAAATGAATATAAAGTTAGTTTTTGGAACACATTTACATTCTTGAATAATATCACAGAACTATTCATGATTAAAAGCATCATAAATGGATGAAATTTAGGGTAAATTGTTTTGGTTGATAAAAATCTCAAACATTCAATTATATTCATGTTTTCTTAATTTTTTTGGTATGTTATTCTACGTTAAAATAAATTTACATATTTAACGTTTTCCTCAGTAATTGATTTATTATCATAGTAATTAATTTAAATTAAAAAGATTAATATTCTTTATTTGAACAGATATAATACATTTAATTTTATATATAATTTAAACTTTATAAAATCAAACATCTAAAAAAATTTAATTAATCCTTTAAAATAAATATTCTTAATCACATAAAATAAATTATCATGAAATTATGTTATAACCAATCATTGTGAACCATGGGTAAAACCCATGGTCCATGAAATTTAATGATAAAAAATGAATGTAAAAGTCAATGAGGATGCAAGCTCTGATTTTCATATGACACATAATTATCTCCAAAAGAATATGCCAATAAGTGTCATCCACTTTTGTGCCTATCATCCCTTTCTCAGGATCCACCATGATATCTTGGATTCCTTTTTATTTTCCATTTAATAGGATACTTCCAAACATGGTCCAATTGATCTAGTACTAATGATTCATCATCCATGGCATGGGACCCCATGTCTTGATTTCAAATGAAATTATTTGTTGATACCAAAAAAGAAATATCCTGAATATTACCCAAACTCGTCATAAAAAACATCTTAGAATATAAATCTTTTTAAAATATATTTTATCTTATCTTTGTGGTAATACATATTAGTGGCATGTGATGTAGCAATATACATAATTTCCAAAAAATTGAAATTTTTCACCTTCACCTTTTCACAAACATTAGACTGCTCAGATTTCTTGTACAGTACCAACTCACAACAATCATCATAAAAAATCTTCACTTTTCAATTTCTCTAAATTGCATCCTAATTATGACTAAATGTCACATCTGAAGATTCACTTCCATGAAATTTAGTGGTATTAACCTCATCCATATCCCTAATGGAATTGACATCCTGGTTATCCGTGACCACCGTGGGGTTCCAAGTAAGTATAGTGCCTGAAAAAATGTCTGAAAACTCATCCATCACTAAAAAGGATTCATATCCTTGATAATAAATAGATAAACTCATACATAGATAATTTGAGAGAGGTAGATCCACCATCGAAATAGATTTCTTAATATTTCCATCACTAGTGTTGAAGTATTATTCAACATGCAATTCTGCTGAGTCCAGATTGTGCCCATTTTCTAAGGACCACCTTTCCTTTTACATTTATGATTTCCTAATTTCCATGACTAGAATCAACCAATAAATAGATGACCTTAGCATCCTATATTTTTTATACACATAAAATAGTGGGTTCTATGTCCTCCAATTAGTTTCCACCCATATCCCCCTTCTCCAGTGCATGATTTCTTAGGTCCTCACTAAGGTGGCCCAAACCACATTAGGGCCAATGGCCTCTATTTTTACCTGTATCACATGATTACCATCATATTCCTTATATAGAAGGAAGTCTTTATTCCCCCTATATTTTTCACTAGTGTTCCAATTCATCCCACAAGAATTACACAACATCCTCTTCACACATCTACTAAAATAGTGACCAATAGTGCTGCAAACATGGAAGATCTCTGGAAGATTTAGTTATTCAATAACCAAATCAAATCAATAATCATTAGTATATTACACTACATTTTATATCAGATGTTGTGTGAGATAAATATAAAAATGTATCCAAGCAATGTGAATATACCTTTCCATTTTAATATCCTTATCTATATTAATTGGATCACCAATAGCTAGATCAATCTCCCATAAAATCTATGGATGCCAAAAGAACCATCTCAACCCATGGATCTGAGTTACAGAATTTTTGAGAGAGAACATCACATTTAATAGTTTAAATACGGAATATTAATCATGAATTATTTGAAAACTAATATTCAAATTAATGAGATGAAGTCCCCATGCTTTGGCTTTCATTGTATCAACTGAAAAGACCACATCAAATAATATCATTCTAAGAGAGATCATTCTACAGCCATGAAATACCAAAATATATTTTAATGGTATCAATTAATTTAATATATAATAATTTCTATTATTCATTCAAGATAATAGAAACTACATATATGATGAAAATAATTGATTCAATAAAAATACTGAAATTTGATTTTTAAATAGAAGAAATATTTTTAGTTAATTCAAAATAAATTAAATAGGTCTTATATATTCAATGAATATTGTAAAATGTATTATATTATTCCTTAAATTATTATTTCATTTCATATAATTTTTCTGAACATCTAGGACATTCTTATATAATAGTAATTCTATAAAAATTACATGTTTTTGGAAAAAATTAATTTGGTACTACAAATTATCCTTTGTAGACAAAGATCTAAAATTCATACAAATATAATTTCATTATGATGGATCCAAAAAGAGAATTAATTTTCTCAAATTAAAATTCCAAAACATTTATATTAAATAATTTATTAAATAAAGGCACCATAATGGTATTATTTGTGAAATATTTCATGATACAAGATTTACCTACTACAATATAGTCTATGGTGTTTCACTTACTGGTCCATATTTGATAGTAAACAATACACCACATGGGACTACGAATACATGTTATAGTTGAGAGAAGGTATATATTTTGAAGTCTATTTCGATATATTCCTTAGATAGTGGTCTTTACCAGTGAGAGATTATTATACTAGGGTAATAGTGGTGACCTTAATGATGGATTCACATCTAGCCTCTATTGTATAGACAAACATCATAGATCCAAACATAGTAAGAAATTTTAAAGTGATATTACAATTTAAATGGGGTTTAATATTTCAATATACCAAAATAAGAGTATAATTTTGGTACGGTAGGATAGTAGTATATTATGGTGACTACATCTTGAGAAACACTCTTTGGGGTCCTCATTCTATCTTAAAACATTACTATTGAAGTTTGTATGTGTAAAACAAATGAAAATGGATGATCAAGCTTCAAACCATATCATAGGGGAAAATTAAGAGTACATCATCACCAACTATGAGGATCCATTAATGAAATTGGATTACATAATCAAGCCATTGGGATTATCTCTCTCATATTAAGTCACATTATATGATAGAGAACTTATATAAATAATAAAATAGGTTTGTATTGTGATATTTATATTGTATTGAGGTTCAACTTCCAGATATGGTGAAAATAATATTTGAAAATATCTTATGTAACAACCTAAAATTATAATATCATAATATTTTATTCAATATCATAAATGATAGACATCATTTATCATAAAAAAACACATGAAATATTTTTTAAAAAAATTAATCTCATTAATATCTTTCAGAACCCACAAACCCAATTCTAAGTGATCTATAATATAGAATACCATTATAAACTAGAAGATAAATTTTTGGTAGTGAATAGAAAAATATTATTATGAATGTCACGATAATATTTTTTGTTGAGTAAAATAAAAATCATTTAAATGGAGAATATTTGTTATATAAAAAACTGTATTTTTTATAAATGATAATTTAGTTATACTTTTCATAAATTATATAAAATTATATTTTACCTCATTTAGAAGAATTATTAAAGAAAATAAATTTAATTTTTCAAATCATAATTTCAATAATATCTTAAGGTGACTTTTTGGAATTTTTATGGAATGTGTTTTTTTAGATGAATATTAAAAGATTCGGATTAAAAAAACATATTAGATTAAATAATTAATAGGGATAATTTATATTTTAAATTATTTTTAATGTAAAATTAATTCATTTATATTATATTTTATCAACATTATTTCATTTAAATAAATAATATATCGAATTTGGATACTAAACCTTCCACACTAATGAGGACTTTCCCTTTGAAACAGCACTTTTTGATACATCATTCGGTATAATTTTTAATTGTATTATGAAACTACTGTGAATTTAATTTGTAAAAAAATATCCCATATTCGGAATCATGATTATTTATATTATATAATTGGGTTAAATTAATATTTTTTCCACTGTGAATACTGAAAGAAGTGATAATTAGTTATCATTATTAAGTTAAAAACTGATTTATAGGGGGTAAAATAAGAAAATAATGATTTGAAATGACCTAAAAAATATCAACACACATTTAATAGTGATATTTATAAATTTTCTACTAAGGGTAGATAATTAATAGTTTTCTGGGTCTTTTAACATGAAAAAAAACATTCCTTTAATTGAACATTTTTATTGCACTCTATGTGTATCCCCTCCCCCACTATTATATTTCCTTCCACTATTATCCCCACATAAAAAGACCTTTATCTTATCCAATACCTAACCAAGTAACAAACCTACTCCCCTAATAACATTTTAGAGTCCTTGGTGTGATAAAAAATCAATCCTAAGATGGATTTTTGTGTAATCAAATAGATTTTTTTTGATGAAGATGTAATGTTATTAACCTAGTGTTTTCCATCTATTTCTTTATCCACCTTCATAAAATATTATTTAATCATTATTATATAATTAAAAAATTAAATTATATATAGTAATATGTAACTATTTAATGTTTTTTAACTATATACATCTCCACTTTCTTCAATTGGGAAACTAAACCATCAATCATGTGTGCGGAGGACTATTGCCTCCCAAACTGATACAATTCATTTTCAATCACCACATTTCAATTAATTTAATGATTATTAGTTTAAATTTTTTTATTTACGCTATTATTAAACTTATTTATTTATAATATCAAGTATACCTTCAAATTTTCAATTCTATTTAAAATACGATAGTGTCCCATATGTGTGTGACGGACTACTGCCTCATGAAGCGATGTCATTTATTTTTCACAAACAATATAAATGGAATGTAATAAGGAATAAATTAATTATTATATATGATATATTAGATATTGTTTATATTATTTAATTTTAATATATCAACCACTTCAATAAATTTTAACCCATTATGTAGATGATAATGTAGTTCATGTTTGCGTATGACCTACCATCCCTATGAAGTGATGTGATCCATTCTCCATTATAAAATTTCAATAATGGTTATAAAAAATTATATATTTAATAAAATATATTTATAACATTATTATAACATCAAATATTATAGAAGAATGAAATATACTCAATTAATGGGGTTTTAATGAAAAAACGTGTATGACTAAACAAGGCAATTAACACATGAAATATTGAAAATAATTAAATATCATAAATGAAGAGGTGATAAGATGTTATAAAGGGATCATATTCCATATTATAAATATTATCATAGTTCTTTTATAAGTCAATAACATTATTCACACCATTATACATGATGTTATATCATGTTCAACAAAAAGTAATCATAAGTTAAGGGAATTGATTTCAATTTATCTTCATTGAGGCATATTGATATGTTATGAAACTAATTTATTTTATATGGAAAATATAAACCACCCCTTTCACATGTAATGTCATCATTCCATATTACATCATGTAAATTATTTGTTTCAATTATAATTATTTCATCCAAATATATTTTTACTCAAAAGTTATCAAGTCATATGAAATTTCAAACCCCATTTTCCTTTCATTGGTTTATATTAATTAACTATTGTCTTAGAAAACATAAGATTATTTTTGGTCACAAAACAACCTTGTTCAAACTTGAACCAGCTTGTGAAATCTTATAGGCATGTTCCTAACAACCTGGGGTGGAGAATATCACCAATGGAATCAATGAGAGACAATAGTAATGATTTCACCCAATCTAGAATACGAAAATCAGTTGGACGAAATACACGACAACCAATATATAAGAAAATAAATAGATAAAAAAATGAAAAATAATCTAAAAATAAAACACAACCAACACTCTGTTAGATACTATGAGTCACTCAACGACCCCAAAAGCATATTTCCTGCACATAGATCGAAACCACACAAGACCAACACCTAATGTTAAAAAATATTATAATCATAGGCATATGTATTAATACTAAGTTGATATTCCAAATTAAAACTATTTTGCTATAAAATAACATTAATAAAAATATTCATTTACAACAAGGTTTACATAAAATATAAAAACTAATGTGTTTATCCATTAAAATTTAAAAAATATTATCATTTTTTATTTACCTTATTATTTAAAATAGGATTTTTTTTTAAAACGAGGAAAATGAATTTTAGAGAAACAGAGGGAATGTAAGAAGAATGGTGTTTTTAAAAATAGTGTCAAGTAGTATGAAATAATTTACAAAAAATTTTATAGATAATTTAAAAAATAAAAAAAATTATCATTATCGAAATGAAACATTACAAAATGGTAGAAGAAGAAATGATATTATAACGATGATAAATGGGTGTGAAATAATGATATAACAAAACTAGGTGATGCACCTAGATAACCCACTAATGATAATAAAATTCCATGATACATGAGAATACCTAGTCACTTAAGAGAAAATATATATCATAAGAAAACATGATCTATCCATTGGATGAGCTCAATGCAAGCAAAAAACCATAATGCTCAGTCATACCCTTCCTAGCCTAACTGAGTGGAAACATCCTAAAGCATAGAAAAGGCCTAACTAAGGCACATTATCCTGAAAATTATCCTATATTAGTGAATCTAGTGTTTTTAGATAATCAAATTGTAATTCATGGATCCCATTTTATGCATAAAATGGGGGTGAGATAATCTATTTCAATCAATCTAAAATATTGAATGAATAATAAAAATCCTCAAATAAACATCAAGACCACAAACACCACCCTAAAACAACACATCAAATTAGTCTCCTTTAATTAGGTCCATTAACACATTAAGGGTGGACTATTCTTAGGAAATGTTCTTTACTATATCAATGATAAGGCAAGAGGCACATCCCATAGAGAGTTTTCTAGAGAAAACCAACCTTTCCAAAGTTCCAACTAGGAAAATCCATTTCATTTAATTTAATAACTTATTGAATATATCCAATCACACCATTTTAGAATTTATGAAACATTGTAACTCATTTGGAATGTCACAGAATGATTTTAAAAATTATATATTTCTTATAAAGGTCAACCTGGCATTGAATCAAAAACTTGGTTTGCAAGGGTATTGAAAATAATTTCACCATATTTAACTCGAAGAGGGTACAACGTGATTTAATTTCAAATAATTACCAAAGACAGTATAAATTACAAATTATCATCATAAACTTGTTTAAGCATAACAAAATTTGTGACTATTAAATTTAAAATCCAATGCCTTGGAAAACCTACCACTATCTAAGATTCCTTTGATGAATACCACTTCACACTAGAACTCATATACACTCCCTTATTTATACAATCCTTAATACAATATACATATTCTTATATCTATGAGAATATAAATATATATATACAAACACCAATGTATATGTGTTCAAGCCTCCAAGGAAGCAAAAGACATTCTAAATACCCAATAAGGTGCCAAAATTCACTAAAGACCCCTTGTAAAATTGAAAAAATGGGTGAAATAATACCTAAAAAATTGAAGAGGGAGAACTAAAATAGACTGAACTCCTCACTTTCAGTGGAGAATTCCAAAATATGCAGGATCCTAGCTAAGAGACCCATCAAACAGCATAGGATAGAAGATAATGATAAGAATAGTACCACCCAAAACTCATGGGTTTTAAAAATCAAATGGTCTAGATTATGAGAGGTAAAGTCATTAGAATATGAATAATGATGGTGGAAGAAACTCACAAGAGTTTATTGCACCATGAATCGGGTAGAAAAACATACCAAAAATGGAGGGGTAAGGTTTTAGGTCACGTTCTAGGAGACCATATTATAAATAGTTCTTTTGATATGGGGGGTAATGTGGGTAAGGGGAAGGGGTGTTTTGTGTATTTATTTTAGTTAATGTTTTAAATATTTAAATTCAAATGTAAATTAATTTAACTTTTTCTAAAACAAATCAAGGAGAATGGTTTGGGTCACATGGTTTTGAAATTTTTTTACCCTATAATGGGAACTTAGTGCACCCTTTAAGGGATGACGACATGTTTTGGAAAGAAATTTGTGAACCTTGCATTTTTATCAATCATATATTGTAGAAGTGTCCCGTACATACCACACATTTTGTAAAATTGGGTGCCTTAACCATGATACATGCTCTCTAGGAACCAAAAATCCTAATTTCAAGGTAAATACTATATGTTAATATAATAAAATATAAACTCAAAATATATTAAAAAATATAATAGTATCTATTTGGGTGTGAAAATTATCTCCACCATAACACTTTATTCCGCAAAAAAACCAATTAAACTCAGTTGATCGAGACAAATGAAATAATGAACAATGACCCATGGAGGGACCAAAAAACCCAAAGACATAATAAATAACACTTTATTTTTACCAGAAATCATTTCTACAAAACCCCAAAAGAATCTATGAAATAATCTTTAGATGAATACAAATGCAAATGTAAACCATATCAGAAGAATAGATAACACAGAAATGAAGGTATTTCAAATAAAATACACACTACATTCCAAAAATATCCCTACAAGGAACATTGTGACCCCTATAGTCTGGGATCAATAAGCTAGAAATTGGAAATTTCCCCATCAAGAACACAAGTAATATGGGTTTATTATGTGCTCAACATACATTAGACTCCATAGAATATTAAGAATCATGGAAAGAATAGATATCCACTGCAAGAATGAATCTCGAATCTAAATAAACACAGAAAACCAATGGAAATAATGAATTGAACAAAAAATATCACCATCGCATGAAAGTAGGAAAGAAATTCCTGAAATTTAACATATATTAAGTACATAATTTCCAAAATGGGCACACAAACACAATCTACTTCACCAAAAATTAATACATCACTAAACTACATGCCCGAAAAATAAAAAATTTATGATAAAAAAATTTATGATAAAAGAATTTAATCAAAACCATGGTTATCACCATACTCATGTTAATGGGTTAGGGTTCTTCTGAAGGGGTTGACCTAGATCCATGTCACTTCCTAGAAAAACCTCATAAAGAACACTTCAAGGGACCAAAGTGACAAAAAGTGTAGTTAGTCCTTGGTGATTCTATACCATATTTATTTTTGGTAACACTACTTTCCACATTAATGACACACCAGGGAATCATTAATATAATAATCCAATGAATGATAAAAATGAAAATTAATTAAATAACCATCATAATAATTTTTTCTATACATTTCCATTTAATTACTCAAATTAACATCACCACTTATAAATAATAATGGATAATTTATTACGTTGATCACCCGAGCTAACATTGTCTCAACTGAAACAACTAGAATCAATACCAAAACCCATCAATAAAAATATGGATGAATCCCATATTAAAAATTTCTAGAATTCAGGGAATCATCCTCATAAAAATCATGTTGATTGAGGACTATATCTATAAAATGACAAAAACAAATCCAGACAAAACTAATTTCCTTGCTAAAGGTAGAACATATAAATCACCCTCACCACCTTCGTAGACTCATAGAAGTAAAATTGAATGAAAAAAGGTTAAAAAAACATCCCATGAAATGTACTCTCAGATCTTGGACTTAATGGCTAACTTAAACTTCTTATAACCCAGACCATTCAACATAATAGTCATGAACTTGAGGTTATGCAGACTGGGAAGCTCGAACTGATAAATGACCTCCTTGATGGTTTTCCATCATTCATGGGATTTTTCAAGTTCTAGTTACACAAATAAGTTAGGAGGGTTCAACTTGTGATACATCATAATGAATTCATGATATTGAAAGTCAGTAGGATCCATGTAAGGAATTGTCGAAGTAAAATACTATGACATGATGTGCTCAATGGGAAGAACATAGTGAAATATCCACCTATAAGTCATCTTTAGGATTAATTATATCTTATAGGAGGTAGAAACTAAAAAAAATGTAAAAGAAAAATAAAAACCAACACATCACTAAAAATTCTTCAAAATTATATTCAAAAAATAGAAAAAAATCCATCCAACAAATTCGAAGCAACTATTTTGAAAAAGTAACTAACTAAAAAATAGAAGAAAAATATTTATATTTTACACACCAATAATTTTGATTCTAAAAATAAACTTTTAATTCCATAAATAAATAAAAACCATAAATTTTAAACCACTTTCTCTTTTTTTAAAATCCTTTAATCATTATTTTTAAATAACCCATGATAATTTAATTTTAAATTTAAAAAAATTAAATCATATTACATAAAAAAAATTTATTAGAATTAATTCTAATTAGAAATATAGTTTTCCAATAGTTTTTTAAAATGATTTTAAAACCCATTATCTTTTATGAAAATAAGAACATCTTTTTTGGAAATATGTGATTTTATATTTTAAAACATGGTCTCCATGGAAAATTTGAAGTTAGTAAAAACCTAAAATTAATTCATAGAATGGAGTAGTGAGCAATGAGTATATGATCATATGGTTGGAGACCATATTCCAATCACACCACATCCATGTAGATTTATTCTGGACCACATATGTTTTCCCAAATGGAATGTCAGGCCTTATGTGCTCCCTAAAATGCACTGAACAAACTATTAGTCTATTCCCCAAACCCAGAACAACCCAAAAAAATTCTAAAAAATATAAATAAAAAAAATTTGGCAACCAACTCTAATATACATAGAATGTAATAGAAATAAAAAATTCAAAAATCAAATCTATAAATCCCACATTCATTGGTAACACAAGGTTCAACCTTAGAAATATTGGTTTGAAACTCTTTCATAGATGCACCCCATGTTCTAAATGTCCTAATCCTTCTACATTAATAAAAAAATTAACAAATTTCACTCTAAAGTATGGTTCCCTTAAATAATGTAGCTTTGAAACTTTTTTTATGATCTAACCCAGTTCAACTTCAAATTGGTCACCTGAGTCAGCTTTAGGTATCACCGAGGTGCGATCCTAATCGACTCAAGCATGCAAAAATAACAATGGGAATCCACAAGAGATAATGGGAATGATTTTCTACAATTTAATATAATAAAAATTTGATATGAAAAACAATAATCCCAATATAAAACTAAAAAAATAAAAGAACAAAAAAAATAAACTAAAAATCGAACAAAGACAAATATAACAAATAAACATATCTTTTTATGACCTTGTGGGTCACCCATTGAACCCAAATCCCAACACCAATCCATGTGGATAAAAACTAGTTAGGACCTAGAATTTATTCTTAAAAATTATTACAAGTATAGATGTCATTATTATAACCTAGTAGGTGTTCCCATGTACATCCATTTCCCTATACAACTTCATTTAAAAAACCATTTACTGTATGTTTGAAATATAATATATAGACATAGGTTTTTCATCTATTGTATTTCAAAACACATCATGGTACAATTCCTTATTTAATTCAAATAGGATTTTATAAAAATGGGAGGGTTGAGAAATTTAGATAATGATAAGGAATGTATGAAAATGGTGTTTATATTAAGGGTCGAAAGGGGTATTAAAATATTTAAAATACAAAAATTTTCCTTTATTAAAGAGACACTTCATAAATATGTATAAGAATCAATTAAGACATAATGATATACATATGTAATATGTTATCCAATAACAAATCCATATGAGGAATATAGATTATCCACCATAGATAAAAAAGTTTTGAGGACCACGGGAATAGATAATATCTTAATGTGAAATCTATAATAAATTTCAACCTAATCGAACTGATCAAATTTCCTGATGAAATTTAATATAAAAAATTTTGGTTGTACTATACCTAACCAAACTGATGGGAAACATCATAAAGTATATAAATGATCATACATAGGGTCACTTGATAATTATTAATCCTAATCAAGTACATCATTGATTTTCATAAAATGCACTGGCAATGATAGGATCTATAATTACAAAATGAGGTGATCTAAAGAGTTTAAAAAAATGAACAATATAAACTGAATAATCACAATCCACACATAGTTCAAACCCTCACCAACACAAAAGGGATTCCCCATACTAAATAAATTACTATACCTTTAATAAGGATAACTCAAGACAATCATATGGTAAAGAGTTTTAAAATGAAAACAAAATTCATGTACATGTTATCTGAGTTATTCCAATTCTTTTGAAAGAAAAAACTTTTCCAAAATATACCAATACACAATTTAATAATTTTTTAAATATTTAAAATGTTTTTGGATAGCCACAATATCATTTATAAATAATAAAAACCTTTTAATTTCAATCCTATCATTAAATCATGCAATTATTGATCAAATCAATGAAAAATAATTCCACCAAATGCAATTAAAATAGGGGAAAATTTTGTAAATTCTAAATAATACTAATGACATTACATATTAATAATTACCATAAAAACATTATATAAAAATCATGAAATAAATGATTTTTATATTTAATGTCAAATACATATGGAAACCTACAAAAATCACAAAATCATATAATGGAAACAACATTACACTTTCAAACATATACACTCCAATATGTACACCATTTTATCTAATTTATATATTCTACTAAACATTAAAAAAATTAGAAAAAAGAATATATATATATATATATACCTATGTATATGTTTGGAAGCCTTAAATGAGACATAATGTGTTTTAAATGACCAAGAGGGAACTAAAAATCAACAATCGACCAAAAATAAATTTGAAATAATAAAAAGTACTAGAAGAATACCTACTGAAATAGTATACGGTAAACAAAAAAAGAACAAAATGATTCACATTCTATGTTGGAAAATAAATTACACATGAATCAAACTCAATAATCCCATTTCACACCCAAGGAATAATATAAACATAAAAACCCAACCCACCCAGATCTCTAGGGTTTAGCAGAACCCAATATAGAGAAGGGAAGATGAAAAATAATAGGAATAGGGAAGGGGAAGAAGAAACTCATTGGAGTTTACATCACCATCAATATAGAATAAAAACATCCAAAAAACAGATGTGTGAGGGTGGGAGACCATGTTCCTCGAGCCCCATGCTGTGTGTAGTTCAATCGATAGGGGGGATATGAGATCACATAGTTAATCAGTAGTGGTGTTTAGGGTTTTTATGTTATTTTCTAATTTTTATTTTTTAATTTTAATTAATAAAATTTTTCTTGAATAAATACACAATGCATGGTTTGGATCAATCAGTATAAAAAATTGTGATCCAACTATACACACTCTTCTTGGCTCCATTATCACAATGTATGGTCTAGATTCACTATTTTAGAAATTATGTGCCAACCATTCATTTGGATTTCTCAAAAACTATAGATTTTTTAACATGGTTAACACATGATATTAAAATCCATGTGCATTAATTATGTGACATGATATTTATTCAAAAATACATCAAATTTAAATTTCATAACACATGGAATGTGAAAAAAATAAATAAGGACTCAATGATAATAAAATAATATATTAATATTAAGTTTGGGATTGAATTGTGTGTAATGAAATTTGACTATCATTTTTTTTAAACTTTTTTACGGTTATTTACATTTCATACATGTAACTAAATAATTAATTAATCACAAATTTTATAAAATTATCATTGTTGTTATTCATTTCACAATATCACTTAAATCATGATTTTTTATAATTGAATTACCATTGATGGAAAATATCTGATCATTCTATAAAATAACACTTCCAGTTTATTCTCCTCTAGTTATTCAAGGTGTTTGCATGTAATAATATCTTTTTTCAATATTTGGTACTTATAATTTTTTTTAGAAAATGATTTTATGAAAATCTATCATTTTTTCTCTCTTCATTCAAAAATCTTTCTATTTTGAAAACAATGTTTCCTAACGAAAAATTAAATAATGTTTTAAAATTTCTCAAAGGGATTTATTAAATGAAATTTAGTCATATTTTACTTTTTAATACAAACAAAATTGAATTTAATCTTCATGTCATTATCTATCGAAGGCCCATTTGGATTTTCTCAAAATGATATAAGGTATATTTGTTTTAATGTATACAACATAAATAAAAATAATGCACCAAAATAGATTAGTGATTTAAAAAATTAGTTATAATAATCAAATAATTTTTTGAAATTTAATTTATATTTAATATTTTTTATCAACATTTAGTTTTTACAAAATCAACTTTAAAAGGATATTTTCCACAATAATATTTTCTATGATTATTTTATAGTACTTCTATTCATCAATGACAATAAAAATTTATTTTAGTTATAATACCTTGGGGATATGTGGTATTGATACCATCGTTATTCATTCGATGTATTCTTTATGATTATTTTCACCATGTAATGTGTTTATCTTCATTTTATTGGTTCACATTTATAGTTATTGAAATTCTCGTGAAATATTCACTTTACTATAATCATTAAATCATAAATATATACTAGTTATCTATATTAGTTATCAATGATATTATTATTTCATAAACCATATATCATTTCAACATATGGTGTTTTATAATAATTTTTTTTGATTGAATGGGGAAATTTTGAAAAATTTGTATTCACTGCCTAATACAAATAATTCTTTTTATAGAATATTGGTCATGAATTAAATATATTATTGGATAAATAAATAATGATTTGGATATGTTGATACAGGTTTTTCATTGTTATAGATATCCCCACAGTGCATTTGTACTCTCATAAGATGAATCTGTTGGATATACTTAGTCAAATTGGTTTCTGGTGTATATCTACCAATCAGTTTTAAACTGTCTCATGGAATGTTATGACAATATAGGTTATCATGATTCTTGAGATTTTGAAATTAAATAATAAATAAATTATGTCACTCGGTGTTCATTTATTGTTATAAATGATGTTTTTATAATGATATTATCTTTGGAATCATTTCATAATAAGTATTTTGAAAACATTGAATGTGTCAATAGTTATTTTTCATTCCATTTTGTTTATTACTTATCTAATTTTGAAATTCATGAATTTTTTTAAATTGAATATGTTTTCTATAATCTAAATTTACATATTGATTATGATAATAAAATTATATTAATAGAATGATTGTTCATATATTTACTTTAACATATTATTTATGGATACAAATTCGCAATAGCTTCTATTGTACTTTAAACTTACTGAGCATCTGAGCTCACTATTATATTTCTTCCATTCCTAGTAACTAGTTAAGTCTAAAATGATTTATATGAAAATATATGATATATAGAATAATGATATTGTTGAAATAAATTTTTATTAATTCGTGTTTTAAAATATAATGTGGGAATCGTGTATTTATATTGTTTACAATTAATACGAAAATATTTTATCTTTAATGATGTGATTCATTGTCTCTTATGCCAATATGATAAACAAAGACATCTACTCTGTGTTACTATATTAGGGGTCATTTAATTTGGTATACATAAAAATTTATTAAAAACCATGGGAACTGCATTAAGGAAAACCTGTACAATGAAACATAACCCAATGATAAACCTTAATGATAATTATAGAAATATCATACTAAAGTTTTGGAAAGGAATTTATTATGTGTTTTTATAGAAATTCATCCCTATCAGGATACTAGAAGTGGATTTAGTTCTCAATAAATTGTGAATAAGTGTAATAAATTCTGAAAGGGCATATTATGAATGACCCAATAATCACACGCTGCATAGAAACATGCCTTACTATGCTCCTGTTTCCACACTCCTATGGGATATGCATAGAATAATTCACATTTTATTTACAAATCATTCTGATTGTTTGAATATCTGATGAATATGAATTTAAACATATAAACATATGGTGTCTTAGATTAAAATATTTAATCATTAATTAAACATTTTATAAAAAAAAATATGGTTTCCATTATTTGATTATTATTTATCGCACAATGCTTTTTGGTTGTAGTCAATGTCTAGAAACTGAAGGAATCATCCTAATGTTGAACCTGAAGGAAAATTTAATGACAGTGAGAATCCAAATGGGACAATGACTGGAGTGAAATATATCATTATTATTCCTAGCCATTTATCCCAAAATATGATTAAAACCCTATACCTTAATCAACTCTCGGACTCACCGAAGAGGAGAAGGAATTATTTAACTAAGTCCCCGAGTTGTGGAGTACGTAGAGGGATGAATGATTGATTTTCATCATGTGATAAATGTGGAAAGATACACATAGTAATGTTTCTAAAAAATGATAAAATTCGTTATTTTTTGAAATTAAGGACATATGAAAAAATAATATAGAATGAAAACATTAAGAGTGTAATGGAAGGAAATAAATCTCATACAAGGAATTGATTTATGGTTTTTGGTATTATATATTGGGAACCTGAGAATTATACGTTCAACTATTTCTTCAATATTTAACCCATATACAAATGAAATTCATTTCATAAAATATAATGGATTAAGTATTAATGTATTTTTATTAAAGAATTAAATTGTAGTAATTTTTTACGAATGGTATTTTTGTTAAATTAATTATGTATCATCAGATAATTTTGTAGTCTTTTAGAATCATATATATCTTAATTAACATAAGTATTATGGATAATATCATGAGTTATTATTTTATGGTTGATCATATGATTAAATTACAAAAAACCTCTTTATAGTCATTTTACGATGGGTTTTTCAAATGATTAATTTTTAATTTTAAAAAACATATTGTGGAATACAACCTATTTATTTAGTATTTGAAATAATTTTATGTTTTATCTTATTATAAGATTCCTAAAAAATATTTATATTCATTTTGTGATGGGTGTTTAAAAATATTAATTTTAATTATAAAAGACATTTATGGGAATACAACCTATTACTTCAGTATATGAAATAAATATTTGAGGAAGAGTAAAATTACATTTTTAAGACATATGAATAACAAAATTGGTAAACATTAAGTATTATCTTATCTTATACATTATAATAATTATGGTTCATCACAATTTTAGAGTGTTTTAATAATTTTGATAATATTGTTTTAGAAAAATGGAAACCCACAAGTTGGGTGAAAACTCATCATATCCAGCAAGGCCATAGGTGTTGAACCCAAAACTAAATGATGATAATGATTCATCATCTACCACTGGCTTATATGATTCTCTGTTTAATATTTTTTTTAAATTATTTGAAAAATAAATATAAATGATGAACTAGTTGTGTTTTTATAGAGGTATAGAGATTAATGTATTATATTGGATAATGTGGGCTGACCATATTGGTTTTGGAAAGTATTTAGATATAGATAAAAATAATTTTCCCTCCTTTATATAATTTACGATCCATTAAATGTTAATTATAGAGATTTTTTAATATGAAATTCATTATTGGATATTAATTTCTTGGAGTAAGTATTGAATTGGAAATTGATAAAGTTACAGCCAAATGATTAAATTAGTATTATGAAATAGGAATGTATTATGTAATTATATTTCCTTTTATTCATAAACAAAAAAAATAATTCCTCAGCATTAGGAAAAGAATCTTCAAAAATAATGTTATATTATTATATTCATATCCATTGAATCAAATTTTCGTTTAATTCATTATTAATTTCAGGGTTTGAGGTCATTCACTTTACAATGAACATTCACTTTCTTGTGATCAATGACCTTATTTAATATATATAATTATTTATTCTTTTTATTAGATGTCCACATCCACATTTTTCCCTTACTTAGTAACCTATTTATATAAAATTATATCAAAACATATTTACTTCCCACTCTATATTATTAATAATTTGTTTTAATAACCTTAATTATGATGTGGTTTTTCAAAAAAAAATTCCTAACATCAATCAATTGATTTCTTGGTAAAATATAAATCTATGAGTAATAATATAAAAAATAGTTGCGGGATGTAAAATTATAAATTGATAAAATAATAAAATATTATTTTATATCATATGAGAAATTCTGAATAGAAATTAAATAAACCATGAATTATTTTTTTTATTAATTGAACCTCTTTGATAGCTCGTGGAACATGCTAACCGAATCTAAATGAACTATAACATAGTATATTGTTATAAAATATATTATTAATATCATGGTATATATATTAATAACTAAATAATTGACATTATGGCTATGTATTTATTAGAAATAAAATAATAATCAATTAAATGATAAATATTCATTTTCAAAAAGATGTATTTTTATTGAAACTACTTAGTCACACTTTTCGCAAATCATTTAAAATTATTTTTTACCATTTCTTAAAATATTATTTTTCAAAAAATAAAAATATTTTTTAAATTATCATATCAATATTATGTTATGTATAATATAGGTGAGTTTTTTAAAATGATTCATATTTCTATGAATAGTGAAAAATATTTGTTTTGTTGAAAATTGCCTTATCGTTTAAAAAATTATAAAGGTCAATGTTCATTTTAAATTTTGTTTAAAATGACTTTATTTCAATTATATTAATATTTTCCAATTTTATATATTTTTAATAAAGTTTATATTAATTTTTGATATGAATACCATCTATACATGTATAAATTTTATCTTTGAAAACACTCTTTTTATTGAAGCTACATGTCTAATTTAAAATTGGATTCTTCTACATCTATAGATTGATTTTGGAAAATGAATTCTATTTTAGAAATCAGAAAATTTATACTATCTAATATTTTCAATTTAATATTTTACCTTTATTAATTTTAATAGTAGTAAATATTAATTATTTTCATTAATGAAAAAACTTTTTTTCCGGTGGTTAAACTAAGAAAATATGGTTTAAAATTGACCTATTAATTTTTACAACACCCATTTTTATGGAAATTATTGTTATTTTTTTTTATAAGGGTCTATAATAACATTTTCTTAGAGGGATTTTATTTTATAAAAACGTGGGTTTAATAGAATATTTTCAAAAACAAGTTTTTCTGTGTCCCTCCCCTGAGTTATAAATGGTAAGCCACTATCCACCACATTTCACACTCCCAATGTTATTTATTTCAAAAAATACCAAACAAAATTAACTTCCTTATTCCCCATAAAACATCATACATCATGGTTTTTATCATAAATTCATCCTACGAAGTATTTCAGTGAAAACCAAAAGAAGTTCCATGAAGAAGCGATGACGTTAAAAAATGAGAGTTTCCATTTTGTTTCATCTTCCATATCTATAAAAAATATTTCTTTTTGTGATAATATATTATCAAAATTAAATAAAATATACTTATATGTTTTTATGTTAAATTAGTAATCTATACCCATCTCTTATTATAAAAAATGGGAAACAAAACCGTCAATCGTGTATACGATGGGCTACCACCAGGTGAATTGATATAATTCATATCCATCAAAACATTTCAAGGATATATATAGTGATGTATTTAAAAAAAATTATATTATATTAATTAATTAATTGTACTAATTCAATTCTAAAATCACATATACATTCTAACTTTTGATGTTCTTTTTAAATATGATAATCTTAATCATGTGTACGACAGACTACAACCTTGTGAAGAGATGTGATTCATTTCTCACTTAGTCATTACATAGAAGATAATACGGATAAAACTAATGAATATATGTGATATTTATGATATTATGTTGAATATGTAAGATTAATATATCAACCATTTTCATTCCCTATCTTTCATTAAAAAAATGATAATATCGCTTATGCGTATGTACAACCTATTATTTTCATACAGTAATGTGATATTTTCCCTATGATCAAATTTCAATAAGTATTTTAAATAAGAATACAATGAATAAAAAATTATTTATAAAATTAATATAATTATTGATATGATGTACCTATATAATATTTTCATTTCTTATATATTTTATGAAAATACATGCAGGGAAAAAAGGAAATTAACAGCTGAAAGAATAAAAATTATTAAATATTACTAATGAATGGGTGTTAATTTGTTATAAAAGGTACATATATGAGATCATAATTATTTTTATAGTTATAATATTATTTAATGACATTATTGAAACCATTATAAAGTCTATTAAATAAAATTCAACCAAAAAGAAATGTGAGGGTTGAGACTTCTTCTCCATTTCTCTTCATTGAGGCATATTGTAAGGTTATGCACCTAATTTATTATAAATGTTCTATATATGTACCATTTGAAATGTAATATCATTTTTCATTAGTTATTCATGGAATTTTATGTTCCAATTGTCATTATTTCATGAAAATTTAATTTCACATAAAAATTACAAAGTGGTAAATAATTTCATCACTAAATTTCATTTCATTTGGTCATATTACTTCTTTATTTTCATTGATGTTCTAATTTTTTTTGTGAAAATACATATGATTATGATATTTGGCATTTAAACATGATTTTTATTTATTAAAATTTTATATAAATAATAAATTAGTTATATACTACCGAATTCAACATTATGAACTCTAAAAGGGTTCATTTAAGAATCAATTTTTAACCAAGATTGTCTATACTTGAATTCACAATGACAGTAATTATTTTTTCATTATATAATAAGACTCTTGAATTTTATTACCATATTTTTATTCATGATTTTTTCATGTAATATTACCAATTTTCCTTTCTCACTAATTAAAATTTCTAAGCTAATTTTTTAATAAAATAATAAATTATTTGTCCTTTCGATAAAAAATACTTCCTCTCCCAAAAATATGTTTTCTAAAATAATAAAATATGTATTTAATATTCTAAAAATGATTTATGGAACACATTTTTACCCATGTTTTACTATTTATAAAAATTTTCAAATGAATTATTACATCATTTTAAAACAAGGTATGTTTTCTTATTAATAAATAAGAAAATATTATCATTGTTTAATCATATACCAGATGACTGGAATTTATAGATATAATTCCAAATCACTATTTTTAATATTAAATTATTATTTTCTAAAAAATTATGAAATTTAAATTCTAATGATATTTTTTATTTTAAAATGATATTTTATTAAAGATTCTTTATAATGATATTTTTAGGAAATTTATATTCATAAATGATGACACCCATTATTTTATTTATATTCTATTAGGGAAATATAGTTTTGAAACCATAATTATTTTATATATAGATGATCTAAGATAATGTTGACCATGTAAATTGTTTAAAATCATTTTCTTGATTCATTTTAGTTGACTTAAAATTTTCCATTAAATATTCACTTTACTAGGATCATTAGGCATTAAATTTTTCCTAAATATCTATATTATTTATCATAGATATACATACTTCTTAAATCATATATTGTTTCTAAATTCAAAAATTAAAATTGAATGCTAGTTTATTGATTAATTAAATATAGCTAAATATTAATCCTTTACTCAATATATATATTTGATGATTATTCATATTGTTCATGAAATAAATTAATTATTTGATATATGGAGAATCTTTTGGGTAACGCCCCGGTCCCAGATGACCATAGTCGGTGCATTATTATGTACCATTGGCATGTTCAAAAAATATCAAGTCTTGAATGAATGATTATTTTAGTAGCCTTGGAGGTACTACACACATTTATAAGGTTTAAATTACATCATAAAATGGAAAACAATAACAACATTATTTCAATGTAAAACACTGAGATCCCATAGACTATCCAAACAGGTCATTCATAATATACTTCTTTTCATCCCGGGAAAAATAAAACATAGAAGGGGGTGATCTCAGATGCATGGTAAGGATAAAAATATAACAGAAACATTTATAATGAAGCATAAACATTTAAGGAAATGTATATAACTAAAACAAAAGCCTTTTCAACAAGAAAAACATCTTTATATTGAAAATATAAATCAAAATAATTTCATTTACTTACTCACATGGATATTATAATAGTAAAATAATCACATGCAATATCAATAGACACATTCATAATGATGGAATGCATAAGGCCATAATTTCATAACCACATAGTCAAGGCCTTGTGCCCAGAATACAAATAATATTTTTCAAGGACTTTTCCAAGATAGTAGTTTGTCTCATTAGACCTACCGATGTATCGAGGTGCTATAGCGGGCTCCACCCATCACTTACGAAGTCCAATGAATTCCCCATAAGAAAAGGTTTAAACATAACATAAATATTCGTATTAAAACTGGCATAAAAAATGTCAATAATTTATCCATATACCATGAATGGTGTAAAAATAAAACATCCACAATCCAAAATATGACGATACCTTCTACACAATATGGAATTTTTGTATCATAATATATCAACTTCAATAAGCTTAAAATCCATCAAAGGATGTCGACATAGATGAAATCAATACTTTTTTTAGAACAATATCTCTTTCTATTTTGAAATAATTTAAGAATACATTTATTTTGAAAATATTCTTATAAGCTTGTAAGGGAAGCTTCGATGTTGTTATAAAGGTGAAAAATAGCTGCACCTGCCGTATAAGTTAAAAAAAATACATTCTTACCTAAATTTTGTCGAAAAGGTTAAAACGTACCTTATTTGGAAAAAGACTGAAACATTCCATTCAAACCATTTTATAAAAAGTCAAAAAAGGGTATAAATGACTTTAACCCATAGTATAATAAATATTAAAAATGTTTTGGAATACATTTTTAGCACATGTATGTGGATGATAAAGAGGTCCCAGTAGGTACCTTAGAAAAATCTAGAAATATTATTTTACAATAAATTCATTTTCGGGTTTTAATGGCTCTAAAATAAATATTTTAAATGACAAGGTGAGTATGGGTAGAATACCACTCAACAAAAAGTTTTAGATAGGTTTGGTTCACTATATTAATTTTATCTTTTATAATTAACTCTTATTTAAATAGTTTGACATTTACCACGTCTCTTTGCATTTTTATATTATATGGTTAATAAACATACAATAGACTTCCACAGGAACCCCAAGTGGTTCATTAATGATAAAAATATCATTATATAGGTCATTTGGATGAACCATATATTTTTAGGAATATTATATCAATTAATAATATAATATTTTATTTTAAAACTCATTTATGTAAATTTTGACAATATTTAATAATTGAATTTTTAAAGTCCTAAATACTTTATTAATTATAAATAAACTCATTTTTCAATCATAAAATGTCATATTATCCTATAAAATTCGTGTATGGAATCAAAACTTTCAAATTATATTTATTTTAACATTTATAGTACAATTTATTTGAATCATTCCATAATAAAAAAATATTGCATCATCATTTTGTCATAAATAAATTTAATTATTCAATGTCTAAAAATTATAAAAACATACCATCATGTGTGAAATATATTTAGATTTATAATGAATATTTATAGTCTATGAGATACATTTATAACACTATTTAAAAATTGTTTTACTAAAACATATATTCTTATGCCATTTTAGTATTTAGATTATGTTAATTAATATAAAGTGTCATTATAACTTACAAGTGGATCCATGGGGTCCCAAAATCAACCTAAAGATGTCCATTGTCAGAAATATATCATAAAATAGGGTTAGGACATGTGTTAGGATAATTTAATATTATTTTTATATTATTTTTTACCCTTATATACTGGATATACTGTTTAACCATGGTAAATAAAATATTTACTAATGTAATTATTCAAAATGTCTAAAAATAAAAGATAACTCTTTACACAATATGAAACTCCTGATTCTAAATATTAAAATCCATTTTTCTAAATTCAAAACACAGAAGTGGAAGAAATTAATTTAAAATTAATTCTGATTGACGAAACAAAAAGCATGTTTTTAAGAAATAATAACTATCAAAACATTGACACTTGCTTATGGCCAGTTTAAATGTGAAATTATTTCCAATGACCAATATTTGATTAAATGGTAAAAATATAATATAATAATAATATTAAAACACTCAATAGTATTATTTAGCACTATAAATTATTTTTATTTATTTTTTTTTAATTTAAAATTTACTATTTTTCACAATTCATCCAAAAATGAATTTTTTCAGAAAAATACCAAAAAATTCAACCCAAGCTAATTTTGATACTCTGAATCCAAAAATGAAGTACATTTTGAATGATAAAATTTATAAAATTTTAAAAAGTGGGTATTACTATTCATAACAGCTAGTTTGATTGGTTGTGGTGTCTTATAACTCAAAGTTGCATACAAGACATGCTATTATATTATTCAAAGAGATGCGTACCATATAGGCTTGGAGTATACATTCTACCCTCCTTTAAATAATTTAATCCTCAAAATATCTAGAATATTACTGCATAAAAATACTCAGGTAGTTCTTCATTATATGTTCCTCGTGTTCCCATTTTGCCTATTCCATCTTATGGTTTCTCAATAGAACTCTTACCAGACGAGTCGTCCGGTTTCTGAGCACTTGTTATCCTGTATTAAGAATATTGACAGGCTCTACACAATAAGACTGATCTAGTTAAAGTTCTAATTCCTTATAGGTGAGTTCATGCGTTAGGTCAAGCATGTATTTTCTCAACATTGATACATGGAACACATCGTGAACTTTAGAAAGACTTGGCGGTTTTTCCAAACGGTAAGATTCAGCCTCAATTTGTTCTAGAATTTCAAAAGGTCCGATGTACCTGTGACATAATTTTCCCTTCAAATTGAAATGTATAACACCCTTCCAATGAGATACCTTCAAGAAAACATGGTCTCCTACTGAAAATTCCAAATCCTTCCTTCAGTTATCGGCATAGCTCATCTGCCTACTTTAATATTCATTGATTTGGGTTTGTATTACCTTCACCTTTTCCATCGTTTCGTCCTCAATTTCTGCGCCTAAAAGCTTTCTTTCACCAACATCATCCCAATAGGTTGGTGTGTGACATCACTTTCTATATAACTCTTCATACGGTGCCATCTGAATACTTAAATGAAAGATATTGTTATAGGAAAATTCTACCAGAGGTAAATATAGATCCCAAATACCTTGAAAGTCATGTGATCATGATCTAAAAAAATTTAATGTTTTAATAGTCCATTATGATTGTCCATCAGTTTGGGGTGGTGGGTGGTGCTCAAACGAAGTTTAGTATTAAGGGATTTCTGATGAATTTTCCAGAATCATGATGTAAAACGTGGATCACGATAAGAAAAAATCGATAGGGGCACTTCATTAAGTCTCACAACTTCATTAATATATACTCTTTCTAAACATTCAAGTGGTAAATCCTCTCTTATAGCATGAAAATGTGATTACATGGAAAGATGATCAAAAATGACCCATATTTCATCGTTAATTCAAGGAGTTTTTAGTATTCCCATGAAAAAGTCCCTCATAATGTTATCCCATTTCCTCACAGGTTTGGGAAGAGGTTTCATGACTCTCCCATGGTTTGCCTTCCAGCTTTCACTTGTTGAAAAACCATACATCTTGACACAAAATTAGAAATCTCTATATTCATGTTGTCCCAACAAAATTTTTCCTTCAAATCACAATACATCATAGTGCTCCCAGGGTGTATACATAAATTGGAACTATGAGAATCATCCAACAATTATCTTTTTAGATCAATTATATCGGTAATAGAAAGTCTCATCCAAAATTTCAAAACACTATCTTCATATAGGAAGTCACTCAATCTCCCTTTATTCACAGATCTAATCATCATTTTAAACTCTTCATCATCGTTCTGACAACTATTTATCCTTTATAGTAAATATGGTTTGGCATCCATTTGAAAATGTTTAGATGTTTCTCCTTCCATGGTGATTCCCATATGCATCTTTACTGGATCCATGTATATAGGATCCTTTTCAACTCTCATATTCTTCAAAACACCATGATCCTTTCTACTCAATCCATCTTCCACATTATTTTCCTTCCCCAGGTGGTAGTGTATAGTGAAATCATAATTCATGAGTAGTTCAAACCATCTCCTTTTCCTCATGTTGAGTTTTTTCTGTGAGAAAATATACTTAAAACTATTTTGATTGGTATATATTTCACATTTTACATTATAGAGATAATGCATCCATATATTCAAAGCAATGATTACAGATGGTAACTCAAGATCATGAGTAGGTTTGTTTTTATCATGAATCATTAGCATTCGTGATGCATAGGAAATAACCCTATTATTTAGCCTAAGGACACAACCATGTCCTTTCTTTGATGAATCACTCTAAATAACAAACCAATCATTCCTTGATTGTAGAGTTAAGATAAGATCATTGAATAATCTTCTCTTAATTACTTTGAATCATTATTCACACTATTTTGTCCAAACAAATTTAACCCCTTTATGTGAGAGCTTCGTTAATGGGTTATCCAATCAGGCAAAATTCTGGACAAAGCGTCTATAATAACCTGCTAAACCAATAAAACTACATACCTCGGTTATAGTTTTCGGTGCTAGCCATTCATGGATTTCCTTTTTTTAGAAGGCTTTACATATATTACATCCTTAAAGACAATATGGCCAAGAAAATAAATCTCTTGAAGCCAAAATTCACACTTGTTAAACTTCCCCTATAATTCATTTCTTCTGAGGGTTATCAGAATGATGTGAAATTTATTTTCATGATCTTCATAGAATTTTGAGTATTTTATGGTGTCATAAATAAATTATACTAAAAATTCATAAAGATATTCCTTGAATACACTGTTCATTTGTTCCATGAGAACAGAGGGTGCATTAGTCCACCCAAAAGTCATTAATGTAAACTCGTAATTCCTATACCTGGTTCGAAATGCTCTTTTTGGAATGTCTTCCTTCTTCACACACAACTAATGATATCCATGCCGAAGGTAAATCTTTGAAAATAATTGAGCTCCATCATGTTTGTTGAATAAATAATCAATGCGAGGTAGGGGATACATGTTTTTTATTGTTATATCATTTATCTCTCTGTAGTCAATGCACAACCTCAAAGATCCATCTTTATTCTTAACAAAAAGTGCATGGGCTCCCCATGGATAAATAGTAGAGCGAATATATACCAATTTACTCATTTCCTCTTGCTGTTTATTTAGATACACTAATTCTACAGTGGAATTTCTATAAGTGGTCTTTGATATAGGCCTTGATCCTAGAATTAAATCTATGGAAAACTCAATTTCTCGTTCTGGAGGATGTCCAGGTAAATCTTATGGAAACACATCAACATATTATTTCACAATAGGTACATCCTCTATTTGAACAATCTTTTCCTCACCCACAATATTTCATTCTCTTCCTCCCCAATAATTTTATTTAGTTGAGCAACTGGCTGTTGATCTAGATAAGAATTAGGTGGTGGTGATTCTTCTCTAAAGATAAGCTGTTCTTTATCATCATCGTCCAGAATAGTAACCTCCTTCTCCTTAGAATAAATTTTTGCATCATGTTCTGATAGCCAATTCATTCTATGGTTTATATAAAATTCAATCATGGGTATGATGATTAGATCTGCAGATAAAGAACATTTATATGCCCTAATGGGAACTGATTCACAAAACATTGTAGCAACGATACTTACCTTAGGAGTTTTCACTGACAAATACCTTGTTAAATCAAATTGTAAATATCTAATTTCCATAGAAAACTGGGAAGATATGAAACAATGCGATGATACAGAATCAAATAAAGCCTTGGATAAACATGAGGAATCCATTAAATTACCTGCCACTATGTCTTTCGGAGCTTTAACCTCGGGAGTAGTGATAGCATAAGCATGGACTTTATCCCTTGGCCTATTCTAAGGTATGTTCCCCAAATTCTTTGGACATTCATTCGCATAATTCCCCCCTTTTCAACAATTTTAGCATTCAACATAGACAACCTATTTCTTCCCCTTGTAATAACAAGCTCGATAGGCTTTGTCACTACACTTGTAATAGACTCCCATTCCCTTCAAGAAAGTAACAGGGTGTTTCTTCCCTCATTTACTGTAGGATGGATATTCATCTTTTCTCTTCTTCCACTCATTTCCATTTCTTTAGTGTTTAACATATCTCTTCTTCTCTTACATTGCTTTAATGTCATACGACTTAGAGAATTTTATTCTGTCTTGATAGAACATGAGACAATATCTTCTTCTGACGAGAAGGATTATGAGACTGATTCTCGACAGAGAATTCGTTTTAACTCATCAATGAAACGATCAATATTACTTCAGGGGTTACTTATATAATCTGCAGAAATCCTTGGTAACCTTTTAATTATAGCTTCATACTTTGCGACATTCTCATCCTCCCATTGCCATAGACTCAGAAATTGCCTTTGTATATCTAGTTGATGGTCACAATGAATGTTTTTTTCTATAAAATTATCTTTAAACTCACTCTATTATATATTTGATAATTTATCATCTTCCTTTATTTATTGAATCAATGACCACCATTGATCATCATCTTTAGTGAGGTGGTAAACTGCCATGACAACTTTTTCCCTTTCACTATTTCCCAAGATGTGGAATATTTTCTCTATGGAATTTATCAATTTCTCAGATACTAGTGGATTTGTACCCCCCATTTAATGTTAGTGTATGTTTCCTCATAAATTGATCTTACATTGATCTCCCACACTACGAATCGAGGTGCCTTATATAGGTAAGGTTATTATTTATAACCTGAGTGAGTTTTCCCAGTATGGTGATTAGGTGATTAGCACCGGTTTAATCATCATCTCCACTATAATTATCTTGGGTAGGAGGGAAATACGTACATCTTGTGCGTTCATTTCTATGGTTTCCATTCCTTCCACTAGGCACCATTTCTAAACAATGGCATAAACTATGTTAGATTATGATTCCAAATACATTATTCCAAACATGTAAAACACTTAACATAAATAGAACCGTTTATCGATACAATCAATAATCCTAAAAAGTATTTTCTTTGAGGAAGTATATACTCGTAAATCCCACATAATGGTTTGTAATGAAAATGAGAATTATCCTAAGCATATCCCCCAGGAGTGTCATAACCAAGAGTGCACCAATGTCCATTGTGGTGCAGCAGTTCACATTTGAATCTAGCTCAAAGTGTTGTTTTTGTGTTTTAACCCTACGTACATCTTTTCCAGAGCAGCCTCTACCTTCTCGTATCCACATAGGGATGTATAGCTTGCAAAATTCAAAAAATCTCTATAGTACCAAAATTTTTGGATGTTCTTCTATACTAATCATCAAAGTCTATCTTAGAACTATGTGGTCTAATAAATGTTTATCAAAATATAGTTTCAAAGGATTGTACTAAACTTCCTCTGATACCAACTGTATCATCCCAACCCCAGAAGCCTAGAGTAAGTGCATTATTACGTACCATTGGCATGATCACAAAATATCAACTCTCAAAAGACCGATTAGTTTAGTATCTTATAATGTAATAGATACATTCATAAGGATTACATTACATCATAAAATGGAAAACTACAACAACATTTATTTCATGGACAACACTGGGATCCCATAGATTATCCATACATGTTAGTCATAATATAATTTTTTCCATCCTGGGAAAAATAAAACATAAAAATGGGTGAGCTTAGATGCTCATTAAGGATAAAAATATAGCAGAAACATTCATAAATAAGAATAAACATTTATGGAAATGTATAAAACTAAAACAAAAGCCTTTTAAACATAAACTTAATTATAATATGGAAAATATAAATCAAAATAATGCTATATACTTACTCACATGGATATTATACTAGTCAAATAACAACATGAAATATTAATAGCCACTTTAATAATGATGGAATGCATAATTCCAGACTTTCATGACCACATAGTCAAGGCCTTGTGCCAAGACTACAAATAATATTTTTTCAAGGCCTTGTGCAAAGACACTAATTTGTCTCATGAGAATTACTGAGGCATCAAGGAGCTATAGAGGGCTCCAGCTGTCACTTACTATGTGCAATGCATTCTCTATATGAAAGGGTTTAAACATAACATAAACATTCGTATTAAAACTGGCATACAAATTGTCATTAATTTATCCATAAACCATGAATGTTGTAAAAATAAAACATCCACAGACAAACATATCACAAAACCTTCAATACAATATTGAGGTTTTTTATCATAATATATAAACATCAGTAAGCTTAAAATCAATCAAAGGATGTTGACATAGATAATAAAAAAACTTTTTTAGAGAAATATCTCTTTCTTTTTTAAATCAGTTAAGAACATGTTTATTTTGAAAATATTATTATAACCTTGTAAGAGATGTTTCAAATATGTTTTAACGACAGAAAATAGTTTCATCGGCCGTATATGTTAAGAAAAAGAAATTCTTACCATAATTTTGTCAAAAAGGTTAAAAAGTACATTGTATGAAAAAAAATATTAATTTCAAACCATTTTATAAAAAGTCAAAAAATGTTATAAATGAAATTCACCCATATATTAGTAAATATAAAAAATGTTTTCGAATAAATTTTTTTGAAACATGGAAGTGGATGATAAAGAAGTCCCAGTATATACATACATAAAACAACAAAGGATAATTAAGAGATTGTGAAATTAACCCTTACCTTGTACTTATCCTTGATTGAGGGTAGGTTAACCTCCTGTATAAGGGTGAAATAAATTTAATTAAATTATACAAGAATAATATACCATAATATGATATCATATATGATCTATTAATGTTTCTTTGTTAATAATATCTTAGTATTATCGTCGTTTCGGGTGTTAACTGATTCATTTTCCTTTGAATTCCATGTTACGTAAGTATTGTTTGTTATGGATAGGATGTATCATATTCATATTCAGAATGATATTAATTATTTAAAAATTATCTTTATTCATCTAATGAAAATTAGTCTTGAATGGATTCAATGGAGAATGAATCTCATCACGTTCGTGGAGACGGTAATCCGTACGTACGCAGAAGCGACAATATCATTCTATTGATATTAAAATAATATATAATTGGATGTTATATCATATATACAGAATAATTATCATGTATTATTTATTTTTTACATTAATTACACATCATTATTATACCCATAAAAATAATAATGTATTGAATAACAATTACACCACGACGTATAGACGGTAAGTCGTACATATGCACGTATGGTGACATGTCATTCAAAGGATGGATCGAATAATGAATATTGTTGTACCATTTTTATAATAACATCACATTATACAGAAGATACTAGAGTTATTATTTTATAATTTAAATAAAAAAGAATGAGTAATTGGAATAAGAAAGGAACATGAAAGAGGTGATGAAATATTTACCTTTTCTTCGGGTTATTTTTTATTTGATCAAAATGGATCCATAGGATGGATTTCTGACTAATGGAAGGCCTCTAGGATGAAGGTAGGAATGCTGGGAGGATATCTAGGTAGGTTTTGGCCGAGCCAAAAGGTTTTGATTGTGTGAGTTAGAGAGAAGGGTGAGTTCCCTTTTATAAGAGGGGTGAGGGGCACCTTAGGAAAAGCTAGAAATATTATTTTATAATAAAATAATTTTCGGTTTCTAATGGCTCCAAAATGAATTATTTAAAAGATAATGTGGGTATGGGTCAAAAATTACTCAACTAATAGGTTTTATACATGTTTTTGTTACTATATTAACTTTATCTTTTAGATTTAACTCCTAGATAAATTGATTGACATTTACCTTGTCTCTCTGTATTTTTATATTATATTGTTAATAAACTTTCAATAAACATTCAAGAGAACCCCGAGTGGTTCATTAATGTTACAACAATAATTATTTATGTATTTTTTCCAAAACATATATTTTTTTGGAATATTATATCAATTAATAAGATAATATTTGTTTTAAAACTACTTTATGTTAATTTTGACACTATTTAATAATTGTTATTTGTTAAAGTCCTAAAAACTTTTTAATTCGGATTCAATTAATTTAATAAATCCTATCATGTCATATTAACCTATAAATTTTTTTTATGTCATCAAAAAATTCAAATTATATTTATTTTAACATTTATAAAACAATTTATGTGATTCATTCATTAATAAGAAAAATATTGCATCATTATTGTGTCATAAATAAATTTTATTATTCAATGTTTAAAAATTATAAATAAAATACCATTATGTGGGATAACGTTTTAGATTACTAATTAATATTTATATTCCAAGAGATAGCGTGTATAACCCCATGTAAAAATTGTTTTGCTAAAAGATATATACTTTTGTCATTTTTGTATTTACTTTAACATAATTAATATAAAGTGTCATTATAACTTACAAGTGGCTCCATGGGGTCCCAAAATCGACACAAAGATTCCCATGGTCACAAATGTATCATAAAATAGGTTTATTACATGTGTTATGGTAATTTAATTTTATTATAATATTATTTTTTACCCATATTTACCGGATTTACCCTTTAACCATGGTAAATAATATATTTACCGAAGTAATTATTCAAAATGTCTAAAAATAAAAGTCACCAATTTACAAAAAATATACCTCCTCATTATAAATATTTAATCCATTTTTCAAAATTCAAAACACATAAGTAGAATAAATTAATTTAAAATTAATTCATGTTGTCAATACAAAAAGAGTGTTTTTATGAAATAAAAACATTCAAAAGATTAACACTTTCTTTTGTGCAGTTTTAATGTGAAATTACATCCAATGACCAATATTTGATTAAATGGTAAAAATATAATCTAATTATACTTTAAAACCACTAAATATTATAATTTAGCACTTTAAATTACTTTTACAAAAAGTGTTGATTTTAATTAAAATTTATTATTTTCACTATTCGTCAAAAACTAAATGTTTTCTGAAAAATACCAAAAATACACCCTAAGCTATTTTAATTAATCCAGATCCAAAAATGAAGTCCATTTTAAATTATATAATGTATCAAATTTCAAAAGGTGGGTATTACTGTTCATACCGGCTAGTTTGATTGGTTTTGGTGTGTAAGAACTCAAAGTTGCGTACAACACACGCTATTGTATTATTCAAAGAAAAGGGTATCGTGGAGGCTTAGGGTGTTACATTTTGGACTTGAATATATTTGTGGGGGACATTTATAGACACCCTATAATGCCTCAACATTTGTACAAGAAAAATAATTTTGTTATCCTTAGTTAAATGTGTATGTAGTTTTATACTTTCTTGAGAAATGTCTTGGTTGTAGATGACTTCATGATTCATAGGACAATGAAATAAAATAATTAATTGTTTCCTTTATTGATAATTGATTTATTTTAATTGGATATATTTTTTAAATGAAAGTATTTTTGGATACATTTCATTCATAGTTTATTTATTATATGAAATGGGTTTTCAATTATATTACTTTTCATATTGGTTATTCCTTATCTATTTATAATAGTTTTGATATTGATTAAATGGAATGTGTTTTTAGTTATTTACAATTACATATTGGTTATGAAATTCAAAATTTTTAAATACCACATGTGTTTATCTATTTACCTTTTAATATTCATTAAACTTAAAGATTCGTGATAGATTCAACTACACTTAATCATTATGAAGAATTTGAGCTCACACTTCTTTTATTACATTCCTTGGAATTCATGAATTGTACTGTGATTTGAAAATATATTCTACATAGAATAACATTATTCTGAAAAAAATTATGTTTGGATTTTTTTCCAAATTTAATATGGGAATCATGTATGAATCTACTTTAACAAGAATATTAAACTATTTGGTCTATCAATATGTGATTCATTATATCTTATACCAGGGAAATATATTAATACACTGGAACCTGGTTACTATTGTTAGGGTCTTTACGTCTCCCTTCTATAGAGTGCATTGCTAGTATAAACTGATGATCCTGCATCAATATTGGTTTATTATAAATATATATATATATATAACAACAATAAAAATAAAATAATACCATATGATACTAAAATTGGTCTATTCTAATAGTTATTTCAATAGTAATTTGAACCATGCTTCCAACATTACCATGGAATATATTATTAAAGGATTTACTATGTGGACACATAGATAACACATACAATCTAAAGCAAATTCCATAGATAAGTCAATGTTTTTAATTTCATCAACAATAAATTCCCCAAAATAAATAAATAGGAGGATCATGTTTTAGAAAAAAAATCCGATTTCGTTTTTATCACCTAGAATATGATAAAAATGTTATATTATTAAATGTATCAATTATCATAAACATTTGTGGAACTCCTTTTCAATATAAATCCTCACAATAAAACCGTTATAACAAGATGATATTCAAATTTATTCAAGTCAAATCATCATTAAAATTATGGTCCTTCTAGAAAAATTAATTTGGAATAGTGTATATTATGGTTCTAGAAGATGAATAAAATATATGTTCTGAAGATGCCATCATGAATCATCTTACATGTGAAAGGGAAGAAAAAAATGTCTATTCCCAAATCACATAAGAACTGATTGTCTTTCTAGGCAGGAAGGAATATCGGCTACACTATTTTTTTCATGTGTCTAATGAAATGTTGATTCATGAACCAAGAATTATATTGCATCAACAAATTTATATTATAATACAACTATAAAATTTTAATCCATGAGATGGATATCAAATTATTCAATAAAATGATTCAATAAATAAAATCAATGGAATAGTACACTCATGAGATAATGTTGAAAATTTTTATGATTACTGTATTTTTAACGTAGTAGCCACTCTATAATTAGAGATATAAGAAAATAAATCACACATATTAATATTTATAGTGAACTTTACTTATATGTAAACTGTTTTTCAGGTCAGTAAGAGGAGGATTCAAGAAATCATAACTCTGATCAAGGAAATTCATATATTAGTAGAAGCTTAATTACCTAATACATTATTTCCTTAATAATGAATATGTACTTATCAAAATTTTAAATCTTTTTGAAGAAAAAAATCATAATAAATTTTTTAGATTTGTTTTTTTACCCTTGCATTCTAAATTCTAAATTTAAAATCAAAATTTAATATTGTGTCTGTTATTTTCATTATGAAATGATAATTATTATTTCCCATTTGAAATGTTTTCTATTCTCTATCTCATCACAATAATTTACCTAAGATATCCTATGAAAAATATGATTCTAAATACCCGAAATGGAATATTACTCTTTATTATTTTATATAAATGTATTAGTTAAGTCAAAAAATCAAGAATCTCAAGTCATCAATGAAATATTGACCATTAAAATAGCACTCTAGAATGTTCCTAAGGTTAATATATGATGGAAAATATTGTAATGGGTATTCCATTACCATAAACATTGGTGAATATTAACAAAAAAGACATTGTATTTTGTTCACCTAATGAGTATGTAAAATTACATGGATATAGTTATACTGAATATAATTATATGTACATCATTACAAAAAAAAAATGTTTAGCTCACATATATTTCATATATGGTTTTCTATATGAAATTTTCTATTAGATGGGTATTTTCTGTCATATATGGATGTATATGTACCATTAATATAAGACAATGTTCGTATATTAAAACATGATATATTGGTGAAATGGTAAAATAGAAATCAAAATGGTGTACTTAAAATAATTATTATAATGTTAAAAAGGCCTTGAGTACCTCGAGACTATACATCCTTGAATGTTTTTATAGATCATTGAAAACAATATATCTATAATGGAATGGTGGTCTAATTTTTCGTAGTTTGTGGACTTAGTGAGAATAACATCAATTTATTCATGGTCATATGGTATACCCTAGAATGTTTTAATGTTTTCCATTTTTTCCATGACCCTTATATAATCATTAGATGGGGGAGGCTTCCTGGGTTGGACTCAACTTTTTATAGATTCCCTATTATGTTTTTCAACCTAACATTTTTTTCTATTGTCTTATTAAATCATTAAACTATTAGTTTTTATTCAATTCCATTAGTATGACTAGGGATCATAAACCATTGTTTCTCCTAATTAACCACTTATGAGTTTTCTTCCTAGTAAACGTTGGATTTTTGAAGTATTTATTGGCATATCATTAATTTATGTTGTTTTTGTTAATGAAACCATGACCCAAAATGTAGTAATATAAATAGAAACATTGGTAATGAAAACTGACATGAATTGAATAATATTGAAACTTACATAAAAAACCTCAAGGGTTGATTCATGTATTTTTGGTTAAAAGATATTGACAAATGCATTAGGTAATATATCATGAATGGTTGAATCAGAACCAAATGTGGGTAGAGAGACCACATATATATTATCCCAATGATGGATTCAATAATTTCAATGGCATAGTATTCGATCAATTATTTTATTCTATTTAGGGACAAGTAACAATGACTAAGAAAGCCTTCAGAATATGATGTAATATTCATACATTGAAATTGGTATGATGCACAAATCAATAACAACCTGAGTATTAGAATCCAGTTGAATAGTTATATTATGGAATGAGTATATCATAATTAGACATATTTGAATCGGTAAATAATAAGATGTAACAACCACACAACAGATGAACCTTAAGAAATTAAAATGGATGGTTCTAGTGTTGAATTTTCAGGTCAGATAGAAATTAGATAACCTTATCCTCCTGAGGATAACATTCCTATGGCTTTATAGTACTAAAAATTATATCATGAATATCATTAACATTGACAGGTTTTTATTTAATCTATATTAATTAATTTCTGATATCCATGAATGATTTTTGAAGATTAAGAAAATATAAATCGATACCCATGTATCCCAGATTTAGTGGTTACTTCATCTCATTGATACTAGATGGTAGTGATTTCATCCCAATAGAAATAATAGTTTTGAATTATTAGAAAACTAGATAAATACATGAATATCATGTTACATTTGAAAACATTAAATAAAATATTTATATTGTCTTTTAGAACACCATTAATACCTTTAGGACATTGCTGTATATCAATAATATTACACATCCTATAATCCAATGGAAGGGAAACCTTTGAGAGGGGTTATCTCAAAAGATTAGTAAGGTTATGCGAACAATAGAAACTAATAAGGGAAGAATAATATGGCCGGAATAAATGATAATCAAATAATTAAATAAAAATTAATAAATTATATTAAATATATTGAATATATATGATAACTAATTAAATAAATCACCTGAAAATAAATATATGATTTCATAATGATTAAAATAACAATTTTGATCATCTAAAACATACTATCAAGGACACGAGCCATGAAATATCACATTAATGTGTATGGTCTCATCTAAATAACCAATCTAGTTTGTCCCACGACAACTATAGATTCATCAAATGTAATTATAATTTTGGGCCCCACCCATAAAATATAATGTCCAATGGATTAAACATATAAATAAACAATAAATCATAATCAACATTCCTAAGAATTGAATAAATATCTTCTTTATATAATGAAGCATAAAAATTCCAATAATTTCCCAGTCAAACTGATCATCAACCATATATGTAAATATTTTGGATATTATATTTAGATTATATACTCATAATATAATTCTACAATGTATGTTGAAATAGATGTAAATAAATTTAAAAATCACAGGAAAATTTCTTGAGGAAAATGCCATTTTCAATTTGAATCCTTATATTTAATGTCTAAATTATTTCCCAAATATGAAAGAAAATATTTTATTTGAACGAAATATTTTAAACATGTAAATATTTCATCAAATAAATGTTTTTTAATGATGTATTTCAATTTATTTTCATTTCATATAAATTTAATAAAACATTCATTTCACAATTTTATAAAAAATCTCTAAAAGTACCTCATTTTGTAAAAAATTAAAAACAGTCACTATATAAAAAATTAGAATTTATATTTTGTTAATTTTTTTAATATATATTAATATAAAATTAATATTATTCTTTTATAAATTTTAAATAGAATATTCACATGGAAGAGAAATATTCCCAACCAAGTAGAATATTTAATGTCAGTTTTGGTTAAAAACATTATTTTAGTATCTTGAGTACATAAAGATAGGAAAATAAAAAAACACTTATAATTTAAATAAAAGAATATATTATAAGAAATTAAATTGTTTATATGTTTATAATATCATATAACACTCTTTTTAAGTACATAAACATAAATAATCGCAAATAATGATGAGATTTGAAATAAAACATTACCCTAGGGTGGATTTTCATTATACATGTTTGAACATTATTTTTTAAATAATTTTTATTTATTGTATATATATTTATTATAAAAGTTTAATACTATATATGAAACTATATATTCTTTAAATATAATCATTTATCCCTCATTTATTAATAGCTCTACTAAATTTATAGTTTTAGGTGATAACTTTTTCGTTTTGTATATATGGATTTTTTTGGTAGGTTTGGTCTGCGCACATTAATCAAGGTTAAATCTCAAATATAATTAAAATAATTATAATAAAATCACATATATTAATTATATACATATCTATATAAATCCATAAAATTTTTATATAGGAAAAATAATTACATCATTCATAGATATGGTAGGGCGTACGTATGTATTAACTCTATTTTTATTTATCTACAGATAGAACAAAATATACATAAATAGTAATTAAGTATAAATTATTAATTATTATATAATATATATCACATATATTCGTTAAATATTTACTTATAAATTTTCTTTTAAAAATAAAATGAAAATAGTATCACATCTCATTATGGATGTGGTAGACCACATGTATACACAACCAACGTTATCATTTTCATATGGTAATAAGTTATGAATTTAGATTTTATATAATAATTACCAATGTATAATTATTTAAAAAATATCATATATATACATTCATGAAATCCATCATTTTATATAATCATGGGAGGAAGAGATGGGAAAAATTACATCAGTTCGTTTGGTGGTAGTCTGTCGTACACATGATTGATGATTTTATTTCACATTTCATGGGAGAGATGATGGATATAGTTTGTGACATTCGCATAATAAAATAATAATATATGGAGTATAAATGTTTTAATACTTTATCATAGTTTAATAATATTTTAGGCATGTATAATAAGAAATAAAATGAATAAGCATTGCTTATGAACTATACCTTTTATTCAAACATCCTCTTAATATTTATATCTGATTATATTATAAGATACTGTTATAATCTAATCATGGACTCTATGTCATGGGTATGGAGGTATGGAATGTATTTAGATAGTTATTTTCCAAAAAAGGCTCTTGATGTGTGAAAATGAGAATACATGGGGTATCCTTTTATAAGTGGGGGGATATTATAGACATTTCATTTATGGAAAGAATAAAATAGATTAATTCATTATTGAAACCGAATGGATCCTAATAGATCATTAAAAAATATTATATGATATGGGGTATATATATATGTATTAAACAATTTAGTCAATCTTTTTTCATTTTAACCCATATATTTTTTCATTAACCCCGCGAATAAATTTTTTTTAACCCTTAACCACTGTAATCAAATTTTAATATTTTTAATATTAATTATGACAAAATATTATGTTGAAATTTTTTTATAATAATAAATATTTAAATTCTAAATAAATTCAAGTAATTGTATAAAATTTAATTTATAAAAGTGGAATAATTTAATTTAAAATTAAAGCATTAAATGCTAGGAAAGGAGATAATCCATGGAAAATGTTTTTTTATACATAAAAACATTCAGATTTCAATATTAAACAAAAAATTTCCTCCAATGACCTAAATAGAATTATACATAATATAATTTAAATAATATTACATTAAAAACATTTCCAAAATAAAGTGTATCTTTTAAATGATTTTAACCAAAATGTAATTTTTAATAAAAGTTAGTATTTTTTATTATTCATTGAAAAATTATTACTTTTACTAAATTCTATAAAAATTACAGTAAGTAAATTTTGGACTATTTATTTCAAATACGATGTTCATTTTTTCAAAAATAATTTCATAAAGAGGAAAACATTAATTATATTTTTTTCTAGCATAAAGAAATAAAAAGTCTTTTAAGAAAGGTATATTTTTTGTATAATATAAATACTTTTTTAAAAACATGTTTCATTTATATAAAACATTTATAAATATGTCTAAAATATGGTCATTACTAATCATACTATTAATTTAAGGGATTTTTTAATCATATACCATATTATGGTTCAATTAGACTTGGGGTTTCAGGTATTATAATATATCAAAGATATTAAATTTATCTAAAAATAAATATATCGTAAAATCATGGGGTGTTACCAAACACTTAGAGAATAAAGTAGGGTTATAACAAAATTTAGATACAAGAATAGTCAAGAAATGATACATTTTACAAAACCATGTATCTAGAAAATACATGGGGATATGAGATATAATACTAAAAAGATTATACATGTATATATGTAGTGGCAGAAGGCCTACACTTAATTTTTCCAAAAAGGAATATCAATAATGAGCATAGATTAACTTTTATGTGGGAATTGTGGTAGGACCTACAAGTTGTTAAATTTATTTTATTTTGGATCTTACTAATTCCTATTTTAGGAATCTTAATGATTTACCAAATGAATAAATGAAGTTTTCACAGTCCTCCATTTATGGGTTTCCACCTAACAAGAAATTGTGTTTTTCCATATATAGTTTAATGGTTTTTTGATTTTGATAATTTGGGGTTGGGGTTTGACTTCATATAGTTTTGAACAAATTCTAATGGGTTTCATGTTTTAAAATCTATAAATAACGGTTGAGATGGAAAAATATCAATGGTGATGTGCACCTAATCTGAATAGGGAGTCCAATGATAGTACAAACATTATCATAATGATTTAAAGATGGTTTTAAGTCATAGTTCTTGAAAAAAAAATTTGGTTTTACATATTAAAATGGAAAGAAGATATATCAAGACAATTTTAATTCCAAATGATAATATAGTCCACCTTGGAAATGGGTGCATTCATTTTACGGTTTTTGTGCATAGACCATCAATGGGGGATGTGAAATGTCATCCCTAATGGGGACCATGTGGAAATTACCCATCTTTTGAATAAGTAATGATGCTTATGTGAATAATGATCTATTTTATTCTAAGTAATTAGTGATGGTAAAAAATAACAACTCCATGTGTAATAGTTGTCCCATATTTTATTGATATATTTCATGAAAAAATTATCAATTGACTAAAAATATTATAGGACCTCCACCTAAAAAAACCTGGCTTTGGGTTGTAGTACTATATATGGAAGTTTGAAAATCATTACAATATAGGGGTTTCCCTTGGTGTAAAATAAGCTCATTTATAATATCCCAGAATAGTGTTTGAGAAATCAAGACACCAAATGCATAATTTATGATTTCTGTACTATGGATATTGAAAATTTATGGGGATATTTCTCCACTAAATTAACCATGTTGGGATGTTTTTTTTCATTTATAAATAAGGGAAAATGGAATGTTATTTTAATTTAGGTGTAAAATATATGATTCAAAAATCAATATATATCATAAAATTATAATCAATATACTTGTATTTCTAAATTACAATCCCTTTAATGAGATATTAATAATATATGGAGAAGGGGAATTTTCGTATCAATGTATATTAAAACTAAGAAATGATTTCATAATCATACCAAAGATAAGGAATGATGGTTTCCTTAGGAACGAGGAATACTATATCGACATAATTTAGTTGAAAGAACTCATACATAATGTACCCTAACATGAATAATTTCCTTCTATAGTGAAGTTAGGACATATATGATAAACATGTATATGTTTTTTGTGGTCATATAGGGTCGATCATAAGTCTTTCCAATTAACATTGTACAACAAGAACAAAAAATCCATATAGTTGAAATTTATATGATGATGATCTATTATAAGAAATCAGTATTTTTTTAGTGAGCAATATTTCATTTTATTTATCAAAATCCAATAGGGACTTGAATTATTAGTAATTTAGGGCCGTATGATGATGAAATATTCAGATAAATTTAAAAAATATGGATTAGAACATTTGTAAATAATTTTATCTCTATATGATTAGGACTCTCATTCCATTTAGTTTATGGTTATATAATTGGGACCTCTATATAGGGGGATTTGTGGGTTTCAGAATTGTGTGAAAAAATAGATGGATTTATAATAGTGTTGAGCCATTTGAGGGAATCCTAAAGTAAATTGGAGTCCTCAAACATCAATATAATGTTAATATTTGATCAGTATTTGTGTCTACGTTTGTTCTATGTTATCTTGAAAGTCACTAAGTATCTATTGTGAATATGAATCAAGACAAACATATTTTTATATAGTATCCTCTCTATTGCTCAATCTCATGTTTAGAAGAACAATTATGATATATTCATCATAATCTAGAGCCATTGTGTTGCTTAATTTTTATGAGGACCAATTATTGGTATTGAAAAAGGGATGAACATACTTGTATTTTAGTTTGAGACCAAGATTGTAGATTCAGGTGTATCTTTGTATCCTCAGGTAGAATAATTCACTCTACACAATGTTCTTTGATATAAAATATATTTATATAGATCTAACTCATGTACATGAAATGAGTTATGGGAGCCCAATGGGAATTAGGATTGTTATTATTAGTATGGCATAACAAGTTATGAAAATTTATTTTTCCACTTGACCTATGATGAGGAATCTATGGGTCACTATATAACATAAGGTATTAGGAATAAATCATCATGTAGTGATTATATATATGATGTCATAATTTTGGTAATATGTTTGGATTACTATTACACCAATATAGGTGAATAAAACCATACCCATAAAAACTCTAATGTAATCGAACACTAAAATTTTATGAGATCATGCATATATGTATCTTTTTTATTTAACAGATCATGATCTTACATAAGTGGGGATTTTAAATCATGGGGTCACATCGTATTGGACATTCCGAGTAATTTCAGTCTATATATAATGGTCCACTATGAATAGATTAATGTTGTATAGGGTAGATAATTTATAGTGATGTTAAACATTATTAGATAAGGACTAGATGACATGCAGTATAAGGTTATTTGATGAGGAAATATTCCCTGTAGTTTAATTTCCTATGAATTCAACATTATTTAATAAAATTTGACATCATGATGTTAATATATTTTCATGTAGTTCTAGAACATGAAATAATGATATTGTAAATCCCCCATGAAATTATGAAGTGTAATTGATCCTTAAAATATCATTGGTAGGGTGTGTTGTTATCTCGTTATTTATTGTAATCATGAAGTAAAATCTATTTTAATAGACCGCGTATGTGGTGTACAGTCTGTCACACATAGGTTTCTATTTTAGAACCTTCATCCTTGGAATCATCAAAGTTCTTAATGAATGTATTAATTATCCTCAGAGAAATTACTGGAGAAGAAAATCCATAATAAGCACTCATGTGACATGATTTTAATGGATCTCAATGTTGTGTAGTGTTCATAACATTTTCAAATTCGGTAATTCAAACTAACCATCTATATTTAATACTATGCATCCTCAGACTACTAATTGTATACATACATATTGATTGAGGTTTTTTTTCCTCAATAGATAATTCCCCCTCTATGAAATACACCAATAAATATGGGGGGACCTATATTTTAATACATTTTATGATGTGATTATCCAAAAAAATTATTTTCCTAACATAACATCTTTTATTTGTCTGTCATATTCTAAATGATATTTTACAGTATATTGTTGATTGCCTTTGTCTATTGGTTTTCCATTGAAATATAGTGTGGTTAATTGTTGGATAAGATTTTATATTATTTAAGTAGGTTCTTCAACATGGATGACCAGCAATTGGTGTTTTTTAATAATATCATGTGGGTGATAACAAATATGGTGGTCACATTAGTTTTCGTTATGGTGGTGGTCACATTTTCTATAAATTCTTAGAGGGATGTAGGATTTGGACAATTGGATAATAATTTATTGGTATTATGGATATATAATAAATATCTCGTTGTAGATGGGAGATAGAGAGAGAAAAAATATATTCCCCACATGAAAAATTTCCATGATTATTTTATGGTGTTAGTCAATTATAGAGAATGATGGATAATGTTAAAAAGTATCTATGAAGATACAAATTTCATTTTGTACTCAATGAATTCATGCATAATTAATGTCACAATGAATTAATATACCTTGATTTGATGGATGATCATAGCTCATGACTTGGGATAACTACATGTGCTGATATAAAATATTGATCTAATAGTGATAGTATTTATTCCTTCAATGCACCTGGGGAGGAAACCATAAAATATTCATCTATAGAGAACATTCTATGAATTTTGGTCATAATAAAGTATTAATTTTACATCCCACCATCGAATATATTCGGTATTGATCTTATCATGCATACTACTTTTGTTCTAGAGATAGTTTATTATTAATGACATCCATTTAATTATGGAATCAATTTGGTATGATTTTTTTTCACCTTGGTTAGAGGTAGTAATGATTTCATTTATCAAAAATATATTAATTTTAATTAATTTAGATATCCCAATATGATTCAACATGTGAATCACTATTCCATCTTAATTTGGATCTATGGTGAATATAGTTCTTTTATCCAACATATCAGCATGGAAATTCATTGAATGTGGAATGCGAGATGATATTTTCTCATATGATAATTCAACCATAATCCCTTGTAAATACTCAATAAAAGGGTTCAGTTATTCCATCTTATTTTCATATTATCCTTTAGTCTTCTTAATTACCAACAATGAGTCACCTTTGATCTTCAAGTGGTAACAATTATCTATAGATTCAGCTTGAATCTTGCAATCAGAACTTAGTATTACAATTTATTATTGGTGTAACCTTTTTAATATTTTAAAATAAAATAAAAGGACTAAATTTTCTAATTATATGAGTATAATCCCAATACTAACCCTATGAAGCTGTACATACTCCTTTCTCATTCAATTCATGCTTCTGGAGGAAAATATAGCATAAATCTACCATAGTTTTGGAGTTCCATGGATAAAGAAAACCCCTTCATCAAGAATCTCTATAGTCACCAATGCACTTTCTATGTTAGGGTGTGTTGTGAGTAAATCATCAATCACCTCACATTTAACTACCTTCTAATAATAAAATAGTATATCAAATTATAATAGAATAAAAATCCATAATTCACAATTCCCATTTATCATTGGTGAACTAAAGATGTACTTGAGAGGCTAAGCATGAGAAACATGCTAGAACTCATGATGTAGTAGTTAATATCCAAGCTTTTATGAAATAAAAATCAGAACAAGGTTGTAGTTTTCAATGTCGGAATATTGATTTATATCATCCATCATCATCCGACTAAGTTAATATATAATGTTATAATTCCGTTCATCATTATTATGATCATGGAATCCACCAAGTGATTACTTAGGGGTCACCACATAATGGATGACGAGAATACCTCAAATTGATGGAATTAGAAATGGTGATTCATGAAGATATAGTTTTATAATTTCATTTTATATATATAATCATACTAAGGATTTGTGGACCCATGAATTAATAATTTAGTGTTGATTTTTAATTTATCAGTGAGATTAGATGTGATATGTGTGATGTATGCAAGACATTCTCAACAACATGAGATTTTTAGGGGTTGTAAAATCAATACTCACCTCCTATTATAAGGGTATAATTCAATATAGTGGTGTAATACCATGATGGTAATTAATTTACTTGATGTTACCCTAAAAGAAAACATTAATGGGATCAACATGAAGTTGTGTTGATATATTTTATTTAAAATAAACCTAGATTAGAATGACGATCATAGTTTTGTTGAGACGTAACCACCATATGATATGCATAAAATTAAAAGGATTTCTTAGAAAATACATAAATATATGGTTCAAGGTGTGTTTAGACGTGGCAAAAAATTTCTATAAGATAATGGGAATTACTTGATTGTAGTATAACCCTTGGGGTTCACTGATCGTAGTTTCATCATCATAATTATGGCTATTCTTATCGTGTAATATAAAAAGTATAAGTCCAATAATAAGAGGGAGTGGAAACAATATATTGCATGGATTATTTATTCTAGGATCATGACTAAGTAATCAACCTATGGGGAATACTGTCTAAGATTCATGAAATCAATGAAAACTCAAAAATGAATATTTTTTATAGGTTTTTTTTGCGATCCACATGGGCATTGACCCTAGGATATAAATATTTCTTTATTGATATTTTTAACATTAGAATTTACCTTAGAATCTTATATTGGATTCATTATCCTACCATACATCATGTAGAAGTGATATTAATCTAGAAAAAAAATGTTATGGTAAATATATTAGGATCAAACCTGATAATTTCAATGAGTTTAAACGAGAATAAATTCAAATATTTTTTTTAGAAATGAGATATCTATCTCATTTTCTTCATGGTTCATAGTGGAATTAAAAAATTATTCGGAATATATGTTTCATATATAAAATCACCAATCAATGTTTATCAAAAGTGTTGTAGATTCCTTCCCCGAATACTAGAGGGGCCTCTTTGGGATCTTATTCTTTTTATTTTTTAGCATATTTATTAATGGAAACATATGAAAAATGGGAATTATGGGATTAAATTGATGATTTTGATACATATCTAGATATTAATTATAATAAATTGGATTCATTATTAATCTCATCTACATGATGTCCCACTTCCAGATAGTGGGGTCCATCTGATATAACTAACATAAGGATGCGAGTGAATGTGACCAAATCACATTCCTTTCCTCTTATTCTATGATTCAAATACATTTTTTCCAAAGACCCATATATTCATTGATGGATACTGATTGTTTTTTAGACCTATACACCTATAAATATGCTTTCGGTCTAGGTTCATTCTCATGAATAATGTTGTGCTTATTCCTTTACTTGGAAGAGGTTATTATATGGGGGCATTCAGTAGACCATTATATGAATTTATGTTATTAGATTCATTGGATTTTTGTCCATTAAAACTAACATTTCTGGATGACTATCCATGTTGGGATATTATTAATCAATTCAGTTGATGGGAAACACATAAGCTACATTGAGTTTCCTTTATGGATTGACCAAACTAGATTCTATGCCTTTGAGGGAAATTATCTAGATGGAATTTTTAACCATTAGTTATTTCCCAACAAATTTTCATAAAATTATACATATATATATATACAATATGAATTAAAGGATCCAATAGATTTATTATCACCATATAGAACCCTAAATATTCTATTAATATGGTACTTAAATAACTGAGGGTATAATGAGGGCACTGTTACATGCATATGGAGCATAGAACATCTTAGAAAGATGTTTAATGTAATGTAATAATGAATAGAAATGAACTCAATGTTATATTTGAGGTCAATAAATGGGGACCACAGCTGGATCTTCATAAGGGGTCTTTGTTCTCTCTTCTTATATCTAGGGATGGTCAGGTTAAAATGATAAAAGTTGAATTCCATTTTTTCCCAATCAAAATATAGACCCAAATAGTATGAGTTTGTAACTTCCCGGACCAAGAAGCCACAATACCAGTGCTCCGAGCTGGGTAATTACATAACCTTAAGCGCGCCTCCCTGTATGCCAAAGGCTACCGAATAGCAGCAGGGGTCTATGTGTTCAAGTCGGAAGATTATACCCCCTTTCTATTAGAGTAAGCCACAAAAAAATATACCAATAGAGAAAAAAATAAGCAATAAACAAGGAAAATGTATAACAAACATTTCCAACAACAAATACGCCATTTTATTTTACAGGTGCAAAACCGAACAAAAGCCCAAAATAAAGGCAACAACCAAAATCCAAAAAATAGTCCCAACTCCAATTTCGGATCCTACACAAAGTGATACCCATGCCCACTCACTATATAGCATGGACCCTTGCTGTAACACCCCAAGATTATACAGTATGCTTGCATTTGAGTAATACAGAACCGTGTGTTGTACGCATCTCAGAGTTCTAACACACACCAAAACCAATCAAACTAGCTGTTATGAATAGTAAAACCCACTTTTTGGAATTTTATAAATATTATTTTTCAAAATGGTCTTCATTTTTAGATTCGGAATATCAAAATTAGCCTAGGGTGAATTTTTGGTGTTTTTATGAAAACATTCAATTTTTGATGAATATTGAAAAACACAGAGTAATTAGTTAAAAACGACTTTTTATTTAAATAATTATTTATTTTATTTAAATTTATTTTATGTCAAAATAGATACATAATATCTATATAAGTTCAATTCAATTCATTAGAGTAAATTTATATAAATTTTAGATATATAAAAATTTTATTGAACTTTTCACCGTCTTTTACCCACCTCCTAGGAGAATTTGCAAATTCACATAAAACATAGTTTTACCACTTCTGTGAGTGGAATTTTGAAAATCCAAGAGACCTGATTAATATCAAGGAGTAAAATTTGGTTCAATGAGATAAAAATAATTTTTGGCGAATAGTAACTTTTTACTTTTATTTACCATGGTTAAATGAAAATAGGGAAATTAAGGGTAAAAATGATATTATTATTACCCTAACACATGTACTATTTATATTGGAAAAGTTTACCTCGACCAAAAACAACCTTAGGAATAAACTATTATCATTTAGTTCCACTTTTATTAGATTTGGACATTTATTATTATTTAATTCAAATAAAAGTTAACAGAGTTAAAATCAATGTTTAATTACTAAAAAAATTTAATATAGGGTTATACGTAAGAAAAATTCAATTATAAATATTCCTTATAATGATAAATACATTTCCAACATAATGGTATTTTATTTATAATTTTTAGATATTAAATAATTTAATTTATTTATGGCACAATGCTGATGCAATAATTACCAATTTAATGAAATATTAAAATAATTCATATTTTAAATATCAGAATAAATGTAATTTGAGACTTTTTATGATTTACACTAATTTTATAGGTTAATATAACAAATTAGGGTTGGTTTGATTAATTTTTTTCTATGTATTAATGATTTTATGAATTTAGAAAAACCAAAATACCAAATGGTGCCAAAATCGACATAAAAGAGTTTTTAAAAGAAATATTATATTATTAATTGATATTCAATTCCTAAAAATCTATGGATCGGCCAAGAGTCTTATATAATGATAGGTGTATCATTATTGAACCACTTTGGGTTCTCTTTTATGAATATGGTAATTTTATTAACAATATAATATAAAAATACAAAGGGACATGGTAGATGTCAAACTAATTAACTATGAGTTAAAACTAAAAGATAAGGTTAATAATGTGACCCAAACCTGTATAAAACCTTTTTTTTGAGTTTTTTTAGACCTATCCCCACCATATCCTCGAAATAAATCAGTTTGGAGCCATTAGAAACCCAATATAAATGTATTATAAAATAATATTTCTAGCTTTTCCAAAGGTGCCCCTCACACATCTTATAAAAGGAAACTCCCCCTTCCCTCAAATTAATACCATTAAAGCCTTTTGGATTTTCAAAACCCTGCCCAAATATTCTCTAAACATCCCTCACTTAAACCTGGAGGACTTATTTTGATCATAAATCCCACCTAAGGAGACATTTTCATCAAATCAAAGGGAAGAACCTGAAGAAGATGTAATGATTTCACCACCCTCTTTCAAGTTCCTTTCTTCTTCCACTTATTTATTCTTTGTTATTTCCATTATAAAATAAAAAATCCAGTTTCTTAAATATACTATGATTTTATTATAAATATGGTATAACCGTATCAGTAATCTATCCATCCATTGGATAAAATGACACCATACGTGCGTACGTATGGCTTATCGTCTCCACGTCGTGGTGTAATTGTTATTGAATGCATTATTATTTGGATGGGTCTATTAATGATATATAATTCATGTGAATAATAAATATAACATGATAATGATTCTGTAAATATGATTAACCGTCCAATTATATAATTTTTTAATATCGAAAGAATGATATTGTCGCTCGTTCGTACGTATGGACTACCGTATCAACGAACGTGATGAGATTCATTCCCCATCGTATCCCTTCAAGACTAATTCTCATTTGATGATTAAAAATAATTTTTAATGACTTGATATCATTCTATATATGTATAAGATGCAAACTATCCATAACAAACATGGCTTTTGAAACAAAACAAATAAATGAAAATGAATAAGTTAACACCCCAAACGACGATAATACTAAGATATTATTAACAAAGCATTGTTAAAAGATCATATATGATATCATATTAATGTATATTATTATTTTATAATTTAATAACAACTATTTCACCATTATAAAAAAGGTTAAACTACCCTCAACCATAGAAAAGTACAAGGTAAGTGTTTATTTTACAACCTCTGCATTATTTGAGGATGTTTATATGTAATTATCTACTGGGACCTCTTTATCATCCACATCCATGTTTCATAAAAATATATTTCAAAAAATCCTTACTATTTTATAGAATATGGGTTAAAATTATTTATACCCTAGTTTGACTTTTTATAAGAATTTTATATATGAATCTTTCTGTTGATTTTCAAACAAGGAACTTTTTAACCTTTTTAATAGAATTAAGGTTAGAATGTCTTTTTTATCTTATATGACGGGTGCGGCTATTTTCCGCCATTATAAAATCTTCGAAACTTCCCTTACAAAAATATAAGAATAATTTGAAAGTAAATGTTTTATTTTATAATATAGTGACTTTTAAATTATTTCAAAAAAGATATATTTATCTAAAATAGTTTTGATTTCATCTATGTCAACATCCATTGATGGATTTTATGCTTATTTGAAGTTGGTTTATTATGATACAAAACTTCCATATAGTATTGAATATTGTGTGATATGTTTGACTAAGGATGTGTTATTTTTATACCATTCATGGTTTATGGAGAAATTATTGAGATTTCGTATGCTAGTTTTAATACGAATGATTATTGTTATGGTTAAACCTGTTCATATGAGGAATACATTGGACTTAATAAGTGACGGGTGGAGCCCGCTGCAACTCCTCGATGCAACGGTCGGTCTCATGAGACAAACAAGTTTCTTGGAACAAGGCCTTGATAAAATCTTATTTGTAGTCTTGGAACAAGGCATTGACTATGTAGTTATGATAGTCTGGCATTATGCATTCCATCATTATGAAAGTGGTTATTGATATTGCATGTGATTATTCAACTAGTAGAATATCCACGTGATTATGTAAATGTCATTATTTCATTTTCTTTCTGCCATATTATATTTATGTTCAAGTTTAAAAGGCTTTTGATTTAGTTATACATTCCCTTAAATGTTAATGCTTATTTATGAAAGCATCCACTATATTTTTATCCTTACTTGGAATTTGAGCTCACCCCTTTCTATGTTTTATTTTTTCCAAGATGTGAAGAAGTATTTTATGAATGACTTGCAGGGATAGTATAAAGGGACATTAGTGTGGATACAAGATGTTGTTGTAGCTTTTACTTTATGATGTAATGTAAGACTTATGAATGTATCTAGTTATTCCAAGGATACTAAACCAATTGGTCTTTCGAGACTTGATCTTTTGTGATCATGATAATGTTATATAATAATGCACTTACTCTGGGTAACTGGGGCCGGGGTGTTAGAGTTAGTATCAGAGGTAGTTTAGTACAAACCTTGGATGTTGGATTTATATAAACTCTGATTAGAGGACATAACCCTAAGATAGAATTTGAGGATTAGTATAGAAGAACTTCCTAGAATTTTGGTATTGTATAGTTTTTGTGTGTTTTCCGAGCAATACATCCTAGTCTGGATATGAGCATGTTTAAGCGACTCTGGCACAGATGTACCTGGGGGTAAAACCTGAAAACACCGCTTTGAGATAGACTCGAACGGGAACTGGTGCATGACAACGGGCCTTGCTTCACTCTTGGTTACGACACTCCCGGGGGATATGCTTAGGATAATTCTCATTTTATTTACAAAAAACTATGAAGGTTTTATGCATATATAATTCCTCAAAGAATTTTTTTTATGATAATGGATTATATCCCTAAACTGTTCAATTCATGTTAAGTGTTTTGCAAGTTTGGATTTACGTATTGTGATTCATAAACTAATCTTGTGTATTACAATGATTAGAAATGGTGCCTAGTGAAAGAAATGGAAACCATATCTATGCACACACTCCATATTGGGATCTCCCTCCTACTGAAGATAATTATAGTGGAGCTGGTGATGCAACTAGTACTGATCAACTAATCACCATACTGGGACAACTAACTCAGGTTATGAATAATAACCTTACCCTTATGGAGTACCCCGATCCGCAGCGTGGAGGATCAATGTTAGATCGCTTCATGAGTCAACAACCAAAAACATTCAATGGGGGTACAAAAACTACCTTCGGACATCAAGATACTGCTTGGTCAAACCAATATTCACTACCCACTTTGATGCATGGAACTCATGCATCAACTCTTCTCGCATACCCTTTGGAAAAACCACACGTTCACAAACACGAACAACACCTTCCACGTCGACGGACCAAACAGAAGGTAGCTCCCCACCTTTATTATATTCCTTCATGATCAAACACTCAGGATAATCATGATGAACTTCCTTAACTCGACTAAAAAGAATAGACTCCATTGTTAAGGAAGCAAGAGTGACCTGACCAATCTCCTCTTGCACCTCCATGTGAATCTCTGCAAACAAATCCATCACTTTCCACTCGGTGATGGACTCCTGAACCACTTGATTCTGAACCTTCCTGCTCAGAGCATCAGCAACACTGTTTCCCTTTCCTGGCGTCTACACCAACTCAAAGTCTATGGACTAGATATATTCTACTTATCTTCAATTCCGAAGATTCATATCCCACTGTGACAATATGTACTTTAGCCTCTTATGGTTGATAAACATAGTAAACATTTCTCCCAATAGATAGTGCCTCCAGCACATCAAGGAGTACACTACTGCAGCCAACTCATGATCATGAGTGGGATAGTTCTGCTCATGGGTTATCAACTGCCTCGACCCATAAGACACAACCCTCTAAACTTTCATCAACATGGCCTCAAGTCTGATTCTAGACGCATCACAAAACACGATGTACTTCTTACCCAGCTCAGGTAAGATCAAGATAGGTGCGGTCGTCAACCGCTTCTTCTACTCTTGGAAGGAATTCTCACAAGCCTCAGACCACTCGAACCTGATTCATTTCTTGGTCAAGACCTAGAGTGGTGATGCCAAGCGAGAGAAATCCCGAATGATCCTTCGATATTAGATGGCCAGACCCATAAAACTCCAAACATCAGAAACACTCTTGGGCTGCTCCCTAGATACAACTTCCTGCACCTTCTCTGAATCCACTAACACACCTTCCTCCAAGATGATGTGACCCAGAAAATGCACCTCACCTACCTAGAATTGACACATTGATAGCTTGGCGTATAGATGATGCTCTCTTAGTGTACCCAAGACGATATGAAGTTGTTGGGCATGATCGTCATGAGATATCGAGTACACAAAGATATAATGAACAAAGACAACCACAAACTGATCTGGATAAGGATGAATGAATTGGTTCATCAATGCCATAAACACCACTGGTGCATTGGTCAATCCGAAAGGCATTACCACAAACTCAAACAACTCGTGCCGACTCCTGATAGGTTCCCTCGGTATGTCAAAAGACCTCACCCTCAACTGGTGAAAACCCAACCTCAGATCAATCTTGGAAAACACTGATGCACCCCTCAACCGATCAAATAGGTCATCACTTCTAGGAAGAGGGTTCCAATTTCTCACAGTCATCTGATTAAAATTCTGATAGTCAAGACACAACCTCAACGACCCATCCGCCTTGTTTGCAAAAAGCACGGGAGATCTCCAAGGAGATGTACTAGGACGGTTAAACCCCTTATACACCAAATCATCAAGCTGAACCTTCAGTACCTAGAGTTCATCAGGTTTCATTTAGTATGGAGGAATAGAAATTGGCTCCGCTCCCGACAACAACAAGATCGTAAACTCAACATCCCTCTTGGGGGGTAACCCTGAGAAATCCTCAAGAAACGTGTCCTGAAACCGATACACCACAGGATGAAAATTATATTATTCCCATCCCTCATCATTATCAAGAATGAGACATGCCACATGAGCCATGAATCCACTCATCTGTTCAAAAAATGGCCACAGAAGACCTAATCGAATATCCCATTCGCCATAGTGGACATAAATGTCACCCTAAAGTGACCTAAATGATACTATGGGATGATAATAGTCTATATGCGCCTGATACAACACCAACCAATCCATTCCCAAGATTAGGTCAAAACCTGACATCTCGAGAATGAACAAGTCATATCGAAAACGATACCCACCAACTTCCAAGGAACATCCCTTGCACTGCTTGATATCCTCAACCTGCACTCCCAATGGGGTTTCAATTGACATAACTCCACACACCCCCTCCATAGGTAAACCCATCCCTACCACATGTTGAGAAGAAACAAATGAGTGTGTCACACCTGTGTCAAACAAAGCACTAGAAAATGTAGAAGCTAAAAGTATCGTACATCAAACAATTGATGGTTTGGCCTCACCATCACCAGGAGAAAAATGAACTTCCTGAAGCTGACTTCCCCTTCTACCCTTGGCACCATCCTGAACACCCTAAGTCACAATGCCCTGCTGGCGTGAGCGATCATTCTCTAGAGTTTCACATCCACCACCCCAACCAGTATGGCCCATGGAGCTCCAACTTCCTACCTGGTACGGGGCAACGGATCCCATTCCCATATTCAGTAACTTCTTTTCTTCATTATGATCACCCACCTACCAAGGCTTCCTGAAGAACCTCTCCAATAGTCCCATCCTGCCACAGGAACGTTACTCTACTAGAGGTCGAGGACACTGACCACACATATGCCCCGGCCTACCGCACTGATAACATAACACCTCATTTCCACTTTGAGAGGCTGACCCCCTCTCCTGACCTCCTTGCTGGAAACTTTCTAAATGGTGCTTCCGATCTTCGGAAGATGCACCACTTGTCCACCCAGATAGAACAACAAGCCCACCACTCGACGCTCCCTTCAAGTTCCCTTCAGTGATGAGTTCCTAATCAATCACCTCATAAAATTTCTTCAAGAGGAATATTTTCACTTAAGACCTGATCTCATGTCTTAACCCATCCTAGAAGTACCTTTCTATCGCTGCCTCATCCCCAGCTAACACTGGGATGAAGTGTCATGAATCAGTAAAGCAAATATCATAGTCCATCACCGATAGCGATCCCGGAGTCTGGCTCATAAACTCTACAGCCTGCTTCGGCCTCAAAGACTCTGGGTAAAAAATTCTCCAGAAACATCTCCTGGAAAACGTTCCCCAACATCCCCTCAGCCTACTCAGTCTAAGCCTAAATGTCCCACAAATGCCTTTCCTGGAACCACAACATGTAAATGACTAGCTTTACTTTCTATTCAATAGGGGACTCGATATGATCCAGAATCATCTGGACAGACTCTAACCAGAACACCGCTACCTCTGGCCCACCCTCTCCAGTGAAGGTCAGAGGGTGCTGTAGCTGTAACTCCTTGGTCAGCTCAAACATACTCGGTGCAACCCACCCTAGGTCCCGATCCATCATCTGCATAAGTAGATCCATGTTCTCTCGGAACTAGTCTTCTCTACCTTCATTGATCACCACATTTTAGTTCTCTTCTACCGGAGGAGTGTTCTAAGCAATATCCTCTTGTTTCCCAACTGTGAATCAATATCATGGTGGCATCTCTCTACATTACCAAACATGTGATTTAGTACGCATACCATCAAACTTTCACGACTTCCTAAAAATCTATTTAGTAGCTACAACAACCCATTTTCATGTACTAATTCAATGACATTAACACCTCAAATTCACCACCCCGACCATCCCTACCGCGGTCCATGGTCCACATGGGGTATACAACCATGGACTACCACCAAACTCACAAAACATTTTACAAAAATATTTTCCACTTCATTTCAAACTCCTATATTTAATTATACATCATTTACCCACTTGATTTATTTCATTATTTTCGTTATTTCTTGGTTTCATGAAATACATGATGCATCCTACTTTTCTGCCTCACAAACCATGTAACGACCTGGAATTTTGAATAAATCTTATTTCCTAATTTTGTGGGTTATTATATTTTTTTTATTTTTTTTCTTTTTTATACTCAGCAAAACTATTTCATTGGATAACATGAGTATAATTAAAATGAGACTGTTGGTTTTTGACTATTATATGACCATTGGTCAATATGACCACTGGAAAATAAACATTTCGATATTTGACTCTAAATACTAGTGATCTTGGTTAATTAATATAGAAAGATGATTTGATGGCCTCACCCAGTAGTCTTGGACTGATCGAAGCCCATCTAAGAGAACTTGGGAAGGAGGTAACACCAATGTTCTTTACTCTGGACCAAACCCAAGCTGAACTTCATTGTATGAAGCTAGAACGGAATCGCCACCGTGAGAAGTACAAACTGATAGAAATTACTACTCGTGCGATGTTGGTCAAGCCTCCCTCAGATTCTCTCACCTTAGCACACCTTACACTTAGGGCCTATGCTGGTGTGATAAAGGGATATGTAAGGAGATCGTAACTACCTTGTGTAATACTTTGTTTTAAATAAAAAAAATTTATTTCTTCTTATGATGACGTTTATGAATTTTCAAATGTCCGGATAAATATAGTATGCATATTTATGGTGAATTTTAGAGAATTTGTATTATAAAAAAATGTTATGTAAACTTTAAATAATTAAAAATGTGTTATGATTTTCGAAAAATGGTCTTCTACAATTATGTTCAGTACGAAATTTATAGTCTAACAAGATCAACATGTTTTTTGATGAATAGTAAATTATGAATAGTGATATTATGATTACGATTAGTAATGTGCCCAATTGGATTTGTAATCTCACTTAAATAAAGCATTAATATAATCTAGAAACCTTGATTAAGTAATGTGATTCAAAAAAATGGTTAAATAACGGTTTCAGAAATTATTAATCAAGTATCAGTTTTTTCAGGTGAATAGTATTTTTTAATTAAAAATTTAATTAAAAATATTTGGAAAATTATTTTTATAAAATGGATTTCATTTTTTAACTCAGAGCATCGATATTATGTTAAGGTAATTTTTTGGGATTTTTCATAAAAAAATGAATTTTCGATGAATAGATTATTTATTTAAAAATTAAATTAAAAATATTTTGAAAATAATTTTTATAAAATGGAGTTCATTTTTGAAATCAGAGCATCGATATTTGGATAAGGTGAAATTTTGGGATTTTTTTGAAAAAGAAGAATTTTCGATGAATAGTGAAAATACAGTTTTTAAGTTACGTGTGTTTAATGACATCATTAAATGATGTATTAAGTATGTAATCTATATGGTCGACTTATGAATAGTAATATAAGGTATGAGGTGTCCCATGTGGAAAATACCATGGGAAAATACCATGGTCAAGCCCATGGTTTGGCCAAAACCACCAATGAGGTGTCCCTTGGCCATTAATGCCTTGTCCCCTCACTTTCCCTATAAATACCAAGACATCCTCTCCTCCATTCGACTCCCAACCCTCCCCCAACGAAGCTCTGGTCTCATTACCTCCCAAAGAGTCCTCCTAAGGTGCCCCAAATCCCTCAAGGTCCCAACCTTTGAGTTTTAAGAGTTACGTTTTAAGGTAAGGGATCTGACCTCTCTCTTTCTTTTCAAGTAATCTCATTTATGTCATTTCTTTTATGATCCATGTCATTATGATGGAGCATGTTCTTTTATATTCATATTACTTACCGTTTCATGTTCATATGATGAGATACCCCCTCTTTCTCTCATCAATTCGTTTTAAGAATATTTTAGTGGCGCCGTTAGGCTGCCAAATTTTTATAGGATTCTTTCACCCTTCTCATTCTTCAAAGTTCTAATTTCATGTCAAGTATTTAAAATTCCTTTTTATTTTGTTGGGGAATGATCTCTGTATATATCATACTGAGATTTTATGTTCATATGGTCTGAGACCGTATTTGATCTCGTCAACTCATTTTTGTTGAAGTTTAAGTGGCGCCATTAGGCTGCCAAATTTTTAAGGGATTCGTTCACCTTTCTCATTTTTCAAAGTTCTACTTTCATGTCAAGTATTTCAAGTTCCTTTTTATTATGTTGGGGTATTATCTATATATCTATCATACTGATCTTTTATTATCATATTATGAGAGACCCCATTTTATCTCTTCAATTCATAATTTTTATGTTTTATGTGGAGCCGTTTGGCTGATGAATTTTTAAGTGGTTCTTTCACCTTTCTCGTTTTGAAGTTCAACTTTCATGTCAAGTATTTAAATTTCCTTTTTATTATGTTGGGGTATTATCTCTATATCTATCATACTTATCTTTTATGATCATATTATGAGATAACCCATTTGATCTCTTCAATTCAGTATTCTGAAGTTTTAAGTGGTGCCGTAAGGCTGCCGAATTTTTAAGTGGTTCTTTCACCCTTCTCGTTTTGAAGTTCTAATTTCATGTCATGTCTTTCAAGTTCCTTTTTATTATGTTGGGGTATGATCTATATATCTATCATAATGATCTTATTTTTTTCATATGATGAGATACCCTATTTTATCTCTTCAATTCATTTTGTTGAATTTTAAGTGACGCCGTTAGGCAACCGAATTTTCATAAGAGAAATCTTATTTTTGTCTTCCCTCCATGTTATTAATTTCATATGGTATGTCATTCAAATATCATTACCATGTTCTTATATCAATTATATTCTGTCCCTCTACTGTTCTTTGGATCATTTATGAGTGGGTGAACTATGTCCCCTCTCTTTTCAACGTTTTCTAAAACCCCGAAACGAAGCCGTTATGCTGCAGAATTTCCGTCTCCAATGTCTCACTCTTTTTCTCAAATTATTTTATTTTATTATGTCAATTCTCAAAGCTATTCATTATAAATGTGTATTCACATATATACCGAAAAGTTCTATTTTAAATTCTGGGATTTACATTCATGAGACCCACTTTCCTTTTTCTGTGTGTTTTAAGTGACATAAAGATCATGTCTTTAAAGCAGTTTATAAAACGTTATGATTATGAAATGAAACCCATTTATTTTATGATATATTGGTTTCTTATGAAATTATTTATGATGATATATGTGGATCACATGATAATAAAGGAAAATTTAAGGGTGCACCCTGATAGCGCTCCAATGCATTGGGTAAAGACTTAATCTCTAGAGATGACCTTTTAGACTGATACCTTGGTGAATATCCTTGGTAATTTTTAATGACAACTTGGGGATGGACCTTGGTGAAATGAAATGATTTTAAATATTAAATTTTGTAGCCACATATTCAAGTTATGAAATACGTTATTTTTATTATGATATGCCTCATGATTTCATTCTCATGCCTTAATGTTCTTTTCATGACTTAATTGTTGTATCTCAAGTTCACATATTAAATGTTTCCCTTGTTTCCCTTACTGGGCCTTCTGCTCACCCTTTCTTTTGATGTATGTACTTAGGTTATGAGACGTAGTAATGAACCTAGGATGAACTTAAGGAGAAGCATTTCAAGTGTTTAAGAAGAATTTTTTTTGTTGTTTTCATGTATTATGTTCCTGGTTTCAAAGACACTAAACCTTAAAGATCCTCAGTTCTATGTAATATAATGAAAGTTTATGTTATAAAAGGCGGGATTCTATAGTTGGTATCAAAGGACGGTTTAGTTATTTGTGGAAATTAGTATATGAAAACTCTATGAAGATCCCTACATAAAAGTTTAAATATAGGAAATCTTCCTGGTGTTTTGGTGAGTATTGAGTAAGGGGTTGCCAAGAAAATACATCCCTGTCTGGATACGAGCAGGTAGAGGTGGCTTTGGCACAGATGTACATAGGGGTAAAACCCAAAAACATCGCTTTGAGCTAGACTCGAACAGGAACTGGTACACGATAACGGGCCTTGATGCACTCTTGGTTACGACACTCCTGGGGGATATGCTTTGGTAAATTCATAATCTTAGTATGAAACATTATTAAAGGAACAAAGATAAAATAAAGATTCATGTAAGAATATATGATCATGAATAACCTAGATTAGAACCTAGGGGATCAAAAGTTAGTATATAGTTTTCTTCTACAAGTTTATCCTTTTATGCTTAAATTTTCCTTTTCCTGATTATTGGCTGAGTATTTAAGCCCCTTAATTATACGTTCTTATCTTAGTTAATGGCGGGAAATGGAAGAGAATGTACCAACAACCAATGTGATAGGAAATGTGACGATTGACCTATTAATGTGATGGTGATGATGAGAGATCAAGGTGAACATATTGTTATTATGCCAAACCTGCTATCAAAAATCACAAATAATAATTGGTACCTAGTTGAAAGCCCAAATTCATCAAGGAAGAAGAAGGAAAAGTCTCGAGGATGTTCATATGATAAAGATGATAAGGGAAAGAAGACCCAATTTCTTTTTTTCAAAAAGTGTGGGAAGAGGCACCAAGGAGAATGTCACAATGGAACCGGGAGATGTTTTGAGTGTGGTATGATAGGGAATAAAGTAGCCAATTTCATTAAAAAAAATGGATAATGTGATGAATGTAGATAAGGTTCGATCTAATGTACGTTATAGTTTTCGATGTCATAAATTTGGAGAAGTTTGACATTATCCAAAGCAATGATTTCTTGGAATGGGTGAGAAGCATGATGAGCATCAACAATATTAGAGGAAAAGGGAACAATTCATGTCCTATGTTATGATGGATCATGATGACTAAAGTACATGTAACTTCTTCACAATAATTGTCTATGTCATGTTGTATTTTAGTTCGTGCTCTATGAACATATCTTTTATGTCTTCTAAGATCATCGAGTCACTACCTAAGATATTTTAATATCATTAAGGAAAAAATCTATTGTTATGTACCACATGTTGATGTAGTAAAACTGTTCTTCTAAAAAAGGGTTATTAGGGGACAAAAAGATGATTATTATTTTGGAAGATGTAAACTATTTTGAGAACCCTATTAGATCAATGTAAATAGATTACTACTGTATTTTATTTGAGGAGTAAAGGATGACATATATTTTGAAGAATCGATGAATTTAAGGTGGATTTATAGTAATTTAGGTTACTTTTGGAAATGATTAACCTATCTTGGGGTAAATATGATTAGGTTAGTTACTTTTTTATAAGATGTTAGGGGTGGTTGATGTTGTTTGGAGATGAATGATAAAGTTTACCTTGTAAGACTATGTTATCAAATCCTTCTTGTGTATGGGTTTCAATATTAGTTTGGTTAATTTTAAGGATTTTTAAGGACAGTTATTTATGGAATGGTCTATGATGAACTTTGGGTAGTACCATTGAATTTTGAAGATTTAAAGAAGTTTCCCTTCCTTTTGGATTCTTTATTTTTTAAGAGTTGTTTTATCATATCCATTCTATTTTGGGGATAATAGAAGAATTAGATAGTTAATCCTTGGTTGATTATGTGATTCTTTAGAAGAAGATTCTTGTGATTTGATGAGACCAAGTAGTTTTCATTGCTCATTGTTTGGAGAAAAGATTAGTTTTGGTAGAAACTTATTAAAGGATGAAACTCTACTTGAAGGTAGTTATATTTCCCTGTGTTTTATTCTATGTAGTAAATGAATTCCACAATACTATGAAAAATAATGTAAAACAAAAACGTATTCGGTTAACATTTCCTCCAAGGAAATCAAATACCGTTTGACCCATCATAAGTTCGTGATTTTCTTGTTGTTAACTTTCTCCTAATCGTGTTTTCCACCACTCTCCCTTAGAACATGACCCTTTTTTTCCTCCATTTCCATGTTTTCCTATATGGAATCCTAATATGGGTTAACATGGGTGACCTTTTTACTTCCCTTATTTTAAAGTAATAGTTTTTCTGAGTCCTTTTCCAGTGTGGGACTTTCAATGAAATTTCAAAACCTAGTTTTAAAAATTTCGAGGACGTAATTTCTTAATGGGAAAGTTTGTAACGACCCGAAATTTTGAATAAATCTTGTTTCTTTATTTTGTATGTTATGTAAATTTTTTTATTTTTTTTCTTTTTTATACTCAACAAAACTGTTTAATTGGATAACATGAGTATAATTAAAATGAGACTGTTGGGTTTTGACTGTTATATGACCATTGTTCAATATGACCACTGGAAACTAAAACTTTAGAAATTTTCTCTAAATAATAGTTATCTTGGTTAATTAATATAGAAAGAAGATTTTATGGCCTCAACCAGTAGTCTTGGACTGATCTAAGCCCATCTAATAGAACTTGGGAAGGGGGTAGCACCAATGGGCTTTTCTCTGGACCAAACCCAAGCTGAAGTTCATCATATGAAGCTAGAACGGAATCTCCTTCATGAGAAGTTCAAACTGATAGAAATTACTACTCATGCGATGTTGGTCGATCCTCCCTCAGATTCTCTCAATTTAGCACACCTTACACTTAGTTCCTATGCTGGTGTGATAAGGGGCTATGTTAGGAGACCATAATTGCAATGTGTAATCCTTTGTTTTAAATAAAAATTTTGATTTCTTCTTATGATGATGTTTATGAATTTTAAAATGTCTAGATAAATATAGTATGCATATTTTGAATGAATTTAGAGAAAGAATATTTTAAAAAAAATGTTTATATAACCTTAAATAATTAAAAATTTGTAATGATTTTCGAAAAATGGTCTTCTATAATTATATTCAATATGAAATTTAGAGTCTAATAAGATCAACATGTTTTTTGATGAATAGTAAATTATGAATAGTGATTTTATTCTTAGAATTAGTAACGTGAAAAAATAGATTAGTAATCTAACTTAATTAAAGAATTAATATAATCTAGGCACCTTGATTAAGTAATGTTTTTCAATAAAATGGTTAAATAACAATTTCATAAATTATTATTCAAGTATTAGTTTTTGTGGGTGAATAGTGTTTTTTAATTAAAAATTTAATTAAAAATATATATAAAATTATTTTTATAAAATGTATTTCATTTTTTAACTCAGAGCATCGATATTATGTTAAGGTAATTTATGGGGATTTTTCTGAAAAAGTTGAATTTTCGATAAATAGTGAAAATACAGTTTTTAAGTTACGTGTGTTTAATGACATAATTAAATGATGTATTAAGTATGTAATCTATATGGTCGACATATGAATAGTAATATAAGGTATGAGGTGTCCCAAGTGGCCAATACCATGGGCAAATACTATGGGAAATCCCATGGTTCTGCCAAAACCACCAATGAGGTGTCCCTTGGCCATTAATGCCTTGTCCCCTCACTTTCTCTATAAATACCAATACATCCTGTCATCCATTAGACTCCCAACTCTCCCCCAACGAAGATATGGTCTCATTACCTACCAATGAGTCCTCCCAAGGTGCCCCCAATCCCTCAAGGTCCCAACCTATGAGATTTAAGAGTTACGTTTTATGGTAAGGGATCTGACCTCTCTTTTTTTTCATGTAATCTCTTTTATGTCATTTCTTTTATGCTCCATGTACTTATGTTGGAGGATATTATATTATATTCATCGTACTGAAATTTTCATGTTCATATGATGAGATACCCTCTGTTTCTCTCATTAATTCGTTTTAAGAATGTTTAATTGGCGTCGTTAGGGAGCCAAATTTTTAAGGGATTTTTCACCTTTCTCATTCTTCAAAGTTCTAATTTCATGTCAAGTCTTTCATGTTCCTTTTTATTATGTTGGGGTATGATATCTATATATATCATAATGAGATTTTATTTTCATATGATTAGAGACCCTATTTGATCTCGTCAATTCATTTTTGTTGAAGTTTATGTGGCACCGTGAGGCTACCAAATTTTTAAGGGATTCGTTCACCTTTCTCATTTTTCAATGTTCTACATTCATGTCAATTATTTCAAGTTCCTTTTTGTTATGTTGGGGTATGATATCTATATCTATAATACTGATCTTTTATTATTATATTATGATAGACTCCATTTGATCTCTTCAATTAAGTATTTTGATGTTTTATGTGGCGCCGTTAGGCTGCTGAATTTTTAAGTGGTTCTTTCACCCTTCTCGTTTTGAAGTTCTATTTTCATGTCAAGTATTTCAAGCTCCTTTTTATTAGTTTGGGGAATGATCTCTATATCTATCATACTGATATTTAATTATCAAATGACGATAGACCCCATTTTATCTCTTCAATTCAGTATTTGGATGTTTTAAGTGGCGTCGTTAGGCTGCCGAATTTTTAAGTGGTTCTTTCACCCTTCTAGTTTTGAAGTTCTAATTTCATGTCAAGACTTTCATGTTAATTATTATTATGTTGGGGTATGATCTATATATCTATCATACTGATATTATATGGTCATATGATTAGAGATCCTATTTTATCTCATCAATTCATTTTGTTGAGGTTTAACTATCGTCGTTAGGCAGCCGAATTTTCATAAGGGAAATCTTATATTTGTCTTCCCTCCATGTTTTTAATTTCATATGGTATGTCTTTCAAATCTCATTACCATGTTCTTATATCCATTATATTCTTTCCCTCTACTGTTCGTTGGATCATTTATGAGTGGGTGACCTATGTCCCCTCTCTTTTCAATGTTTTCTAAAACCCCGAAGCATACCCGTTATGCTGTAGAATTTCCGTCTCAAATGTATCTATCTTTTTCTAAAATTATTTTATTTTATTAAGTGAATACTCAAATCTCTTCCATTTAAATGGGTATTCACATATATACCAAAATGTCTTATTTTAAATTCTGGGATTTACATACATGAGACCCACTATCCTTTTTTCGTGGGTTTTAAGTGACATAAAGATCATGTCTTTAAAGTAGTTTTTAAAACGTTATTATTATGAAATAAAACCCATTTATTTTATGCTATTTGGGTTTTTTATGAAATGATTGATGATGATATATGTGTCTCACATGATAATAATGGAAAATTTAAGGGTGCACCCTGATAGCGCTCCAATGCATTGGGTAAATACTTAATCTCTAGAGATGACCTTTTAGACTGATACCTTGGTAAATAACATTTGTAATTTTTAATGACACCTTGGGGATGGACCATGGTGAAACGAAATGATTGTCAATATTAAATGTTTTAGCCATATATTCAGTTTCTGAAATACTTTATTTTTATTGTGATATGCCTCGTAATTTACTTCTCATGCCTTAATGTTCTTTTCATGACTTTATTGTTGTATATCAAGTTCACATGTTAAATGTTTCCCTTGTGTCCCTTACTGGGCCTTCTTCTCACCCTTTCTCTTGATGTATGTACCTAGGTTATGAGACGCAGCAATGAACCTAGGATGAACTTAAGGGTAAGCCTTTCAAGTGTTTACGAAGAATTTTTTTGTTGTTTTCATGTATTATGTTCCTGGTTTCCAAGACACTATAACATAAAGATCCTTAGTTCTGTGTTATGTAATGAAAGTTTATGTTATAAAAAGGAGGGATGCTATACACCCATCCCGTGCATGTTCCTAACACGATGCATGCCAAATATCTCCCTAGGATCCTACAATGATGCATGATTTCAAATCATCATATTGTTAAGGCCATGAGCCAAATATCATAAAATATTCACATCAAACCACATGAGGATCACCCAATGGTGAAATATTATTAACTGTAACATCACGCAACCATGAACAACATTTCCCACCCATGGTGACTTGTGTTTTCTCCCGTACATGGGTTAGATACTCCCATGCACAAGCTCATTTCCAAGGCCCGACACATCATCACCCTTGGCAACCTATCCCAAATAACATGACCTCAGAGAAAGAGAAGAAAGACCTCCTCTGAGACAACTTTGTAACGTCCCTGACTCGAATGCCACTAAACCACTGCTCTGAGATGGGTAGTTACATTACCTTAAGCACACCTCCCCGTATGCCAAAGGCTGCCAACTAGCAGCGGGGGTCTATGTGGTCAGGTGGGGAGACCATACCCCCATTATATCAGAGTAATTCACAACAGAAATAAACCAATAGTGGAAATAAAAATCAATAAACAAGGAACATGTATAACAACCATTTCTGACAACAAATATTCCATGTCATACTACAAGTGAAAAATTGAACAAAATCCCAAAATAAAGGCAACGACCAAAATCCCCAAAATGGTCCAGACTCCATGTCTGGATCCTCCACCAAGTGATACCCATGTCCACTAACTATCTAGCAAGGACCCTTGCCCTTCTCCTGACCTGAAAACATGAAGACTGCTCGGGTACCCAACGGCGGCTCGAGCAGGGTGTGAGTACAACTTAGTAGGCCACCACCAACGATGTCTACAAAATATCCAGTATATAGAATTATTTCATGAAAAAGGAATTTTAATGATAATTACCATGTAATTACTTGAGGTTCCATTAACAAGTTCAGGGCCAAAGCCATTTCCACATTCATTACCATTTATTACACACTAATTATTATCACATACCAATTCATCACATTTCATGGGGTTAATCACATAAATTATGTTACATGTGTCTAAAGAAAAAAATCACATTCATGAGAGTAAACACATCGTTATTCTATCTCACTAGGACTAACCCCCTCATAGTAACCATATTAGCACCTCGAAGCCTCAGTCCAGGTGCATGCAACCATATCCTCACCTCGAAGCCTTAGTTAGAGTGGATGTAACCATTAGGAGAATAGATCGTCAGTCCTCATTTTAAACCCATTCATTTAGGTTGGAGTTTAGAGCATCTGTCTTCACTCGACCCGTGGGTGTAGATCCTCAAGTCATACCCCACTCTACCAAGCCATGTGCACATGCTTATATATATAAGTAACCATCATCCATCCATACCATTTCCCCTTGGACAAACCATTCACAAAAAACCACCTAAGAATTCATATCATGCCTTAACCCATTAACAAATTACCATTTCACATAATTTATCCATTCACCCAATTCCCATGTGTTATGTCTATCTCACTAAGCATTCAAAACTAGACCCATAATCCATCCCATTATGGTCTTTAATCCGTTTACACATTAACCCATTTAACCCATTAATCATTCCCATGAATCAACCATTAAACCCATTCCAAATAACCTTTAGGTTATTGACAATTCTAGGTGGATCACCTAACTTATATTCCAAGTTCAACCAATCATGACAACATATTCATCAAGGTCTTTACCGTTTATTAAAACAAGGTCACTTGTATAATAACAATACCTATGCCCGGGAAAAGTCGGCACATCCCATGGATGGCCCCAATTAGGTAATGTCATTCCCAAAGCATCCCATGGGGATTGTGAGAGTTTCCATTTACATTTTTAAACACCATTATACCAAACATGACAAGGTTATTCAAAACATAACAAAGGGAAAACAAGAACGCAACTAAAAATGATAAAACACACAAATATCTATAGGATATCACTTGTAGACCACTAACCTCGAAACTGTGGCTGAACACACCCTCAATCGAGTCTTTAGACCTAAATCCGACTATCCTTTGGAGCAGCAACCTAGAACTCACCCAAAAGATAGGGTTTTATATCTTTGGAACAAGAGGGATAGAAGATACAAACTCTAAACCAAAAGGAGAAGCAAGGATGGGATTATCCTTACCTGGAGCTTTGATCCGCAACCAATAGTGCTCTAAACGGAAAAAAATTGAAGGAGAACCACCCTTGGGAAGCTTGGGTTGGGCAAGTTCATCACTAGGGTTGAGAGGGGATGAATGGAGGAAAATCCTGAGTTGGGGTTTAAAAGATTGGAGTCAAAAACTTGTATTTTTTCCCAACCTTAAGAGGCCGCATGGTTTAGCCGCACAGTTTGAAAAACCTTTTGCAAACCATGCGCATGCAACTTCCAGGAGGAGAATGGTTTCACAGTTAACCTGGACAGGCAACACAATTTTCCCTAGCCGTGCGCAGGCTGGGCATCCTGGCCTGTCTTTCCCAGCTTTCCTTTCTTCTTTTCTCTGAGCCCCTGAAACACTCCCAAGGCCTCTCATAAATTCAGAATACATCCCTTGAAACCCGGAACAATGGATTGAACAAAAACATAAAGAAATAATACCCTTCCAAAAATCGGTATCATACATAGGTTGATCCCAAAACTGATGTTAATTAAATATCGATGGAATCCAACTACATCAATCTGTATAGAAATGTAAAATGGTTTGATGAGCCTAGAATTTGTGGTTCATAATCATGTTTCTTAATAGATGTGATTGGGTTTCATTTAATAGAACATGACTCTGTGTGATATAATTTGATTTTTGAAACATCAATCTCAAACACTTTATGGATTAATATAGATTGTAGGAGGGCCTATTGATTTCTATGGAGTGCTTAATGGAATCAAAGTTTGAGTTGTTATCAAAAATGATAAAAATTTATGTCAATATATCTAATATCGAGACCAAGGGTTTGCGCATCCAATATTAAGGTTGATCCATAGACTAATGAATAATTTTATTTTCTTATTAAATTGATGGACCTTTTCCCTATATAATATGGGTTATGTTTTTATGGTCTATGTTTCGTGAAAAGATGGATATCCAAAATATTGATGTTGACCCAAAAAACTACATTATTTTCAGTTAAAATTCATGTATGAATATCTATGAAAAATACCAAGAGGATTTAGTGTATAATTTATTTGCTTTTTGATATCATTAATGTGTCCACATCTATGTTTTTTGAGATGTATATTTATTATTTTAAAATAGTTCATAAATTTCCATTTATTCTATTATACCATCTTATATGAACTCCTTGGCCTCTACGACCATGTATACAATTATTAATTGTGAATTAAAGTTCATAGACATCATCATCATCAGTGTAGGGGTATGTCAACTAATAGATAATTATATGTGAATAATGTGACTTCCAATCTATTGAATGTTTTATATGGAAGGTTGGTTCATATTCATTCATTTGGTGGGATGGATCTCACCTTCCAAATGATGTGGGTAATAAATCATAACCAGTATACACCAATATGGGTACTAGAAAGGGATCATCGTATTGTATATTATTTATTCAATGTTGACTTCCTCAAATCATGTAAGATTTTGATTATGAAGATTTTATATGTGACATTCATGTGGGGAATTAGGAATAAAACTGGTTGATTCAGTTGATCCTTATGGTTGGAGTTTTCTCAGTTAACCAATTTCATGGTCTTATATTCATTAAATTTAAATACACACCTTACTAATATTTGATTCCACACCTCATCTTCTTCTTCAGGATAGGTAGTTGAGATGTTGGCCACATGTGTTCTGGGATTTACCAAAACAATCCTCCAAGAGAAAACAATATTATAACATATATCATTGTAGATAAATAAGTAGATGACTTTTATTTCCTATATCCAATAGAAATAATAGTAATATTCATGTCCATTTATAATAATTTCATTGGGATTATCAATATCTAGAATCTCGAGTTTTTTGTTCTTGGAAATTATTAATTTACATGTAACCTACTCTTTTTATAAATAACATGTTTTATTGAATAATTAAATATTTTATCATTAAGAAATTTGGATCCCTCCATACCCCATAATTAAGTAATTTATGTTATTGTTATCTTTAAGGGAGAAACCAAATGATATTGGGTGGGATTAAGATCTAGATCTTGTGTCAGCTCGGCATTGATCATAACAATTGGGGCCTCTATGATTCTAGATTTCTTTCCTTGAGCTACTGATGTTGGTGGACATTTTTCCTGGTAGTGAAAAATAGAATCCTCCAACAACTATGTGACTACACATAATCCTAAATTATACTATATTTTTTTTGTAAAATGGTCCATTTTTAAATTATTCCATGGTTGTTTTCTATTAAATTATATAGAAGCTAATATTAATGAATAATCATGTTAATGTAGTAATTCATGAATTTATACCAACTGATGGTATATAAAAATTTCTCTTTCTCAAACTTTTTACAATTTTAGTGGCCTTGTACTGTCATATTTTTAAATGTTGAACTGAATTGGATGTAGAACTATTTCTATAGGTATTCATATTTTGTGATATATCCTACTAGTAGGTTACATTAAAATAAGTATTCTGGTCATTCAATGGATTTGATAAAACATATTATATTTGGTACTTCATTCTTATCAAATGTTCCCATAATAGGTAAACACTAAGTAACAATATGATTCATCATATCGGATAGGATAGCCTTGTTTTTTGGAGACATATAAGGTATGATTCTAATAATTGAGAAATAGTGGACTCACATGTAACCATTCATAATTTGTCATTCTCTCTAGAGGAATTGGTGTGCATAACCCCTCCTTGGATTATACCTATTATTAAATAGACTAGATGTAGTTAAAGAGTTTATTTTGAACTATATCACAGATATATGGTTTGGTATATTTTGTAGAAAGAGCATAATACTAATGGATATATCATGTCCATTTCTGATATCCAATCAGAGCTAGCCTAGGGTAGCTCTCTTGATATTGATGTATTTTATTCCATAGTGTACACAATTATAGATTCTTATTGGAAAAAAATGTTTTGAAAAACAATTTTTATAGTTTCAGATCCTATTATATTTTTTTAATCATCTCAAATTGGATGAGTAGAACGTTTTTTATTTCAAATAAACATATGTTAAAACAATGGCCTATATCTCGGATTTTTACTCATCAAGAATACTTCTTATTATTATTTTAGTGTTCAATTATCTAAATAGGTATAATTCAACTTCATATTGATTAATATTCATATATTTAGTGAGAAAATCATCTTATTTAGGTTATAGGTGTGATATATTCACACCATTTCATTTATCATTAACCAAATATCACATAGTTTGTGGTAGTTAAATATTTAGAAGAGTTCCTAGATCACGAGTCTACATATGTTGGTGTGCGTGAAAACCTCTTATTGAGACTTTAATATAGACCATGTTTTGAGTGTATGCCTCTTCATCATTATTTTCTACTAAATGTTCATGATCTTTGATATTCCGGATGTTGATGCTAATGAAATTACTGACAAAAATAATGTATTCAGAATATTATCTACATGAGAGTAATAAATGGATTTCTCACTATCTAAATATTTATTGAGAGAAAATAGTAATCTTCCTTAAATTTTTACATATGAGTGTAGCATTTTAACCTAAATATTTTATTAGGATTCATATTATATACTCGATAGATGAGATCCTAATAGATTCCATAGAGAATTACCCTAAATACAGTTATAAATAATGAGATGGATTATAAAGAAGGATATAAACTGGGGTACTTCATGTGAATTTATTATTGATATAGGAAACACTTACATATTTTTTGAATGAAATGTTTATAATTCCCCTATACTTACTGGTAGGGGTGGAATTTGGACTACTACTATCGTATCCTTGAGATATTGTGACTTTGAAGATAGAATGGTTTTTGTATGTTGTAATAAAAACTCTCTCCCCATTGGCTAGGGTTCCACTAACTAATTTTATAAGGTATCATCCATCATAGTAATATTCAATTTATAAGACTTTATTTTTGATAAAGATTATTATAGTTTAGACTTTTTGTGAGGTATTTTTTCTATAAAGGGTTTCTTGGTGTCTTCAGGGTTTTTTACCTTAGATGGGAGCATTATTTTACCATCATAGCATAATGATTTAAGATTTTGTAAATGGATAGATCCAAAATAGAATTTATTTTTTGGGATTTAAGATTATTTTAAATTCTTTTAATATACATGCTATCATATTCTAATCATATGGTTGAAAACATACCTGATGTAATGAAATTTCATGTTTCCCCTCATGGAGGACATTATATGACATTAAGTGGAGTAATATCTAGTTCTATATATTCGTTACACCATATAATTTGAAAGTCTCATGAGCCTTACCCACCCATCAGACAATGATCCTTTATACATTTTAGATTGGAATGATTGCGGAAATCATACATCACTTCCACCATAGAGTGTTGGGCCCTCGACACTATAGTTTCATCGAATTTTTCATAGATCTTTTTCATCATCATGCAATAGAGACAATACTCCACATAATATATATGAATTTCCCTAACGTGGTCTAGAGTCACCCTTATATTCTTGTGTAAATAGGTTATTAAATACTCTTTTAATGTTTTCATAATTTCATAGTAGGGCTCGGACATGTAATATAATTTGACCAGAATATATTCTCTGGTCTGTTCCATTCACATGTGCATGAAATTTTTGTTGTCTTATAATAGTAATTCCCATAATAGATCGAAATATGGTGTTCAATTACACATCATTTATGAATTATATTAGAGGATTTATGAATCTCCCCTCTTCTATATGAGGTAAAATGATTCGATGGAGGTTTTAATGATGATTATCACAATGTACTATCCTTTAGTTGGGATGAGACTTCCATGTTTAATGATTTGGTTATTAGTGTAGTTAACCTTGGATATTGTGTTCCTATCGATATGAGGGAATCCTAGAAGATGTTTTGACATTTTGAGGACTTTCATATAAAAATAATATTTCATTATAAAGAGTAATATTATTGTGAGAACTATGTACAGAACATCAATATTCAGTTGATTTGATTCCATGATGTTGACCTTCAGGGTCAAAAACTATTGATGGGATGGAAATGAGAAGACATTCATTCACATGGATCTTCTTATCAAGTATAGAGCCATCATAGATTTCACAATAGGTAGTCCTCCATGTTCTGTATTCATATTTCCATGGTGAGGAATGTTTAGGAAGGAACTCTAAAAGAAACTCCATAAAAGGTGATCATACCATTATGTCGAGTACCTCAACATATATAGCTAACATATCCTTATAGAAACAATATACTGATGCTTTAGTAACTGTTGATATATGTTAATGAGACATAAGGAAATCATCATTTATTGGGGATAGAATGTGTATCAGCTCATTGGATTTATAATTCTATTGATTATTCCTTTTTTATTTTTGTGTTAGAGAAAACAAGGTTCAAACATAAACCATCATTGTATTATTATTGTTTTAGTGGTAAACCATGTGTGTAGTAACCACCTAAAAATACCTCTATACATAATCTTAATATATTGATGAAATCCATAAATGGTTCATGTATTATACTAGGTATCATTATTATTACTATAAAAGAAGTGGATATGATCCCACTTATATAATTTTGTCACATTGGGAATATTTCAATGGCCTTCTTGGGTGAGGCTATAAATATTGTCCATACCTACAATGGATTACACTATTTTATGCCAATGGGATTCGTATTCATGGGAAATAATATAATTTGGACACTATGTAATATACCGTGCATTTTAACATTCCACTATGGTTGGGTTTGAGATATAAACCTATCCCAATGTGACTATCAGAAAATGTTGGGAAACACCTATTATTGGGATAGAAAAATGGACTTGTCCTTACATCACTTCTGGGATATGGTGTTGACCTCTATTATGAAAGCTTATGTATGCCTTACCCTGCATTAAACATTCCATTAGGACATGATAGTGATCCTCAATAATGGTATTTTTCATTTGGACCACAAATGAGTTACTGTGGGGATATATTAACGTTCTCACATGATATTTGTCAAAACTAGAGTACTATACCCTAATGCCCACAAAAATATGATATCATATTTCTTTTTCACTTTTAGGATATGATGGATGATTTGAAATGTGTGAGTAGTAATATTTTCAATCTTATTAATCACATCATGTATATCTTCATGTGTTATATAATTGAAATGGGAATAAAATACCACTTTTCAGAACATATTCCTTTGGAATAGGTCAACAAACCTCATAAGTGGGAGTGATAATATGGGCCTTCCCACTATTTTCCCCTTAATATATGATAAAAAATCTCTCTATTTTGGAATGGGATGTGGGAAAATTTCTAGGTTTAGATCACCTTCAACCCTCAACGATACATCCATTAAGATACATAGGTCTTAGTAACATGGTTAGATATCCCATGGGTGGCCTCCTCAATATGTTTTTATGGGTTGGATTCATGCAGTTTCGTGGTCATAATGGTTATTTGGGTTGTTATTAGTATGTTCCTAGATAGTTTTAGGTATTCAGTTGATGGAATCCACCGTCTACCAAAGATAAGGAAAATTTATTTTCTCAAGTTTTGGATAATATGTTAACATGATTTAAATGTTCCAATGTGTATTTCCGACATCGTTGGGTTACTCTCTTTAGTGTTATAGCCCTTGGGGTTTTATTAGGGGAAATATTTTTGGATCCAATTTCAATCTAGAAAAGGATCTGTTGAGATGTAACTCCTGGATTATATTTCCCTTTACCTATCAATTGAGATGCACATTTGAAGAAAATTTTCTCTTAGTTTATAACGCCATTACCACTATAATTATTGATCTGTATGTCATTAAATAGTGATTCATGATGGCCCATTCATTGTACAATGCCTCCATTTAGATCAAATATAGATTTTAATGGGTTTGTGATGGTCATTATGTGATTAAAAAAACCCAAGAAATAAATTAACACACCATCATTATAAAGAGTGTGGTCAGTTGATCACTTTCATGGAATAAAAATCAAGTTGGATTCACCATTTTGTTTATAACATTCTATTATGAACACAATGTTCATAGGTGACACATGCCAGATTTCAAAATCCATTCAATAATTGGGACATCATTAGATACAATTTAGTATTCACATTAGGTTATGAAATGAAAAGTTTGGAAGACTTTACCCTCGTAAGGAATAATTATTTCCTACAATGTGCCTCTCATAAAAATTTACGAGATGTTTATGAATCTATCCCTAATCCAAGTGTGGGACTAGTTATAACAATGAATGTTTTCAATCAAAATCATAAACAATTGTAGACATATATATATATATATATATATATATGTGGTTCAATATCACTATTTTTATTAGTTAAAATTTTAGGATATAAATCATCATATTAATTCCATCTACAAATAATCACCATCATGGGAGGTGATAAATATTGTTGAGATAGCATTGAAATCTTAAGAGGATATTCTTATATATCCCTATGATTGGAAACAAAAAACATGTAGTCTAAAAGTATAAATGGGACATGTATTATCTTTTGAGGTAATATAAAAATAATTAAATTAGATCCTTTTATGGTATTCAATTCTGGAACCTATGACGTTCTATTTATTTTCATGCATCCCTGACATTTGTGGTATTTGGATTGAACCATAGGTAAGCATCCTAAAAATCCTAGTTCACTATTGTAAAATCCTAGAGATTTATTAATAGGTAGTTTTTGTCATATTTAATGATAATTGTATATATTTTAACATCATATGGTAAGGATTTATGCTACATTGTTTAATGTCATGCATATATGAGTTTTAGTTGCATGGTTATTTGTGATGGTTTATGAGTGATTTATGCATAGATGAACCTTTATTATTAATTATATTTATTATTAAGGAAATAAAATAGATAATATGGTATCCCATGGAGTATTTTTCCTTTTAATTTATGATTATATAAAAGGGAATATGGACCATAGATTTTTGAGTTAACTCGTAGAGAATATAGACCATGGGGGTAGGATTTAGATGATTGGAAATATTTACAATAGGGGAAGGAATTGTGGATTATGTATTGGATGATCATAAGTGTAGATTTCCACTTCATATCTATTGGTTTAAATAGCTACAAAGACTATAGGACACATGGGGAATATGGACCCATAAGATATTTTTTAGGGATTACACATAGTATGGGGCTCAAGACATTCTGAGGAAAATAAAAGATATATGTTGGGCTTTCAAATATAGACCTTCAAGGTAAGATTTGGGGATTACACATGGGATACAAATAAGTGTATACATCTACTTCATGGTAGGTGGAAGTAATGCCACAATATATAAAACTAGACTAATGGGGTAATATGGCCCTATGTGGAAGGATATTTGGATTACACCAAATATAAATCACTATCAATGATTAAGAATATTAAAGATAAATATAGAGATTAATCATATGTTATCTATAGATGACTAATTTATTCATTTTTTCAGGTGAATGTGGGTTTTCATTGTTATCATTGTGTAAAAGGAACATTGAATATCCCTGATTCATTGAATATAAAATGATGTTCCACTCGGTACCTAGGATGATTAGATATTTGATACGTGTCTTCCAATTTGGGAAACATTAACTGGTGATGGTTTCACTAATATTATTATCATATGTACTATAAATAGTAATAAAATAAATAATTTTATATTCTATTATGATCCTGTATGTTTTTGAGGAATGCCTGAGAGATTGTTTTTATCATGTTAATATATGATCGATGAGGTGCATAATAATGTTCAAAACCTGGTCATGTATCTCAAGAGGCCATTGAAGGGGCCTAAAGAGATATTTTTTTATGTAGGATACCCATGAGATGGTATTTACCATGAATATGGGTTTGGTGTGGATAAAACCTAACTAGGAGGCCTATGAATTTGGGTTTTCCATGAATTGGAATCCTAGTGGGGTACCTGGTTGAATTGTCCCCATGCAGGAGAGGAAGAAGAAGTGTCTACCTATTCAAAGGGTAGGGAGAATATAAAATCATAATGGAGTCCTAGTAGGCGGTTCTCAATGGAATAGATTCTTCGAGAATTGTTTATCTTATTATAGAGGGTTGGGTGATGGTTCTCCGTAGTATGGAGGCATGTGTGACGCATCACAACTTTTTGGAGGCCTCTAGGTATAACCAGGGTGTGTGGAAACCTTGTTTATCATAAAAAATAGGGCAACTCACCCTAGTGTTATAGACCTACTGGATAAGGGGTCTCTTGTAATTTTTTTCCTCTTTTTTATTTTTCAGAATAATTCTTCTAAAGAAGATGTGATGACCAAAGAGAATATATAGTCTTCTTGGCTCCTCTTTTTATTTCTCTTTCACATTTTTGTCTCCCCAACTTCCTATAATACAATCCCTTGCGGTCTATTAATAGTTAAAACAGGGTTGTAGAATGCACAAGGGTTGACTATAGAGGGAAGTCCACACATGTACCATGGCATGAATCTTGGGTGAATTAATTCAACATGAATCATGATCTTGTAGTATCCAAATACATGGTACATGATACTCCATGTGGTGTGCTATTAACATTATCCAACACACTAAACTCATTTTATGCCTCATGAAAATTTCTTATATAAAAATACAAGAATAAAACTCATTAAAGCCTTCACATTTCATTACCATCTACATTAATCCCCCATGAACTTCAGTTAGGGATAAACTCAATGTCATTCCTTGAGTAGTCATTTATCATTAAACTTCACATAAAATATGTTTCCAACATGAAATAATAATTGCGTAGAGGATAAATTTGGTATAAATTAATACATATTATATTTCAAAATATATTTGAAAATTTTACCATACAATAAATAAAAATCCATTTCATTGTATCTTATATTATAGGGATAGAAATGTGGTTTTTGTTTTTTCAACCATTATGTTTTTATTAAACTCGTTGTTTTTCTATATAATTAAGATGAAATTTCTAAATAACCATATAATATATCCTCCAACCAAACTCATTCAGGATTAATATATATAAATAAACTCATTTTGAATAATATTGATAATTCTTAATATTATTCCAATTTTTTAAAAAATTAATGAAAATACTTAATATTCAATACTTAATAAAGTTAAATGTAATAGTGTTAATACCTTTTTTCTAATTATATGTTACATACATGACTCCAGAAACCCAGAGATTGTAGTTTTATAACATTATTTGTATAAAGTACATGATTTATTGAAGTATAAAATATTTTAGTTTTCTTGGAATACTAGATACATGAATTCATTAAAATTAAAAAACATCAGATACAACATGAACATATTTGGAGAACATTATTATTGTTTCTATCATATCTATTAAAATTACACATATTCCTCCTCTAGGTTTTCTGGGGAAAGGAAAAAAATAAGGTCAAGCATAGATTTTCAATAAGGTGTATAAAAAACTAAACTATAATTAACATAAACATGAAATAAGTTTCATGGAATGAATAAATGAAAAATAAGAATCTATAATGAAATGAAAGTAATGGAATACTCTATGTATGAATGAAAATAAAAACATGGATAAAAATAATCAAATTTTTTATACTCATTGATAAAATAATTTAGAATATCATGAAATTATATTCAATACCTTTCTCCAAGATGCATTATTTTCATTGAGAAGCAATATTGTAAATTATCATGCTATGGACAGATGAAAACACCAAAACACGACATGTTTTTTCTCCTGAGAAATGGAAATGAATCAAGGGGTAATACATTGTCATTCCCCACCTACCACATGTTTTGGCCTAATCCATTCACAAGAAGAGTCAGGAAAACCTTTCATAATGTTTCTTGAGGAATATCTAACTTATCAAAATAATATTATTTTTATAATTCAAAAAACATATATAAAATTCATTTCCACTCAATATAATAATGATGGTTATTATGAGAACACCCATTAATGAACATAGAAGTTGTCAGGTACCACAAATTTAACATAAGGTAGCCCTATTAAAGAATTATTTTTAAGAGGATATATAAAATGTGATTGTGCATATATGGAATATTGTAATTAGATTAAATATATTGAATTGGTAGGTGACCAAGGACATTGTAGGAAGAATGTGTCATCAGGGTTCACTATGTCTGCATGAATATTCCAATGCATACCCCTCATGATTTTATCTCTAGGTATTATGTATTAATCACATTTAAAATAAATTATGGTGATGATTAGGTAAATAATAAAACAACCCCTATTAGGGTGGAAACCCCTAGGTTCATATATTCCATAACTACATCCACTTACTAATATCCAAATAGGGACGTATTTTCTTGGAGAGCACACACAAATTTATTTTACCAAAACCTATGATGAATTTTCAACCATGGAAAAGGTAAATATCAAATAATTGATATTTGAGTTCAAGGTGAAAATATAGAATTTCAAAATCATACAATTTTATTACTAACATTAAAAAAATTATATTAATAAATATTCACCACAAAAAATAAAAATATGTCTTGATAACTACCTGAATCCCAAATAATGAAAATTGAGATGCAAAACAACACTTTTGTCTTGGTTAGAAATCAATCATAACATATTAAAAAAAGGTATAATAATTGATCCTCAAAAACTATCAATAAATTAATTTATTGATATGTAATCTCAAATAGGTATTATATACACCACATAAATGAAATTAGGTGCATTTTTTAAAACATTTCTCAAGGATAGGAATTTGAGATTGAAAACCCTTACCTCTTATCAAAAATTAAATAAACGTAATTTATTTTAATCCATCATATACATATAAAAACTAATAACATAATATGAATCAAACTCATATAAATGTTTATATATACTATGCATAAATATTCATTCTCTACAAGAATGCTTCATATTTTCCACATCGATATTAATTGTTTTGATCATTTGAACAAACTTCACAACATAAGTGTTTGTATTCATTATTGTTACAATATATATAAAAAATAAGTCATTAAAGATACTATTAGGTATAATTTATAATAATTTTTGATTTTAAAATCAATTACATTACTGTTTTTTATGACTATCCGTGAATATAAAGTTTATAATAAGCTTATTTTTGTGTTTTTTAAAAACAATTTTTGATTTAATAAATGATGAATTAGAATTTTATATAATATTACTATAAAAAACCAATATTCAAAAAACTACATCAAATCATACCATTAATTAGATTCACATAGTCATTCATTTATAAATTCAATATATTTTTCATTTAGGTAGTTAAACCGACCAAAACATTTACATACCTTGGTATAATGAATTATTATGATGTGGTTTTGTCATTATTTCATTATAATAAGAGAATAATGATCATATATTTGGATTATTGGTGTGATAAATCAGAATCAAAAGGAATTAGAAAAATAATTAATTATTATTAAAACATAAAAAAATAAAATAATGTATGACCCTCTTAGTATGCTTATTTTAAAGGATTAAAATAACGATGATTGATTTCTGGTCATATAATTAATAGAATATTTATTTTTTCATACTATAACCTTAATTTTATCATATAAATATTATTTATTCTTTTAATAACATCGTTATATCATACATTTTATAGAGGTTAGAATAACAAAACATGTTACATCATAGAGGCGATAGTTCATAATATGCGTGAATAATGATTTTTTTCCTTGATGTTTGGGGTATATGAATTAAAAATCAAAATAAATTTATTATAATAAAATTATATCATATAAATTCTAGAAATATAATTAATTAGTATTTCTAGAATAATTTTATATATTATATTTAACAAAAAGACTATGTAGTTGATAATACTAATTTTTTATTCTTGATTTTCCATGGAAGTCACCTTTAATTTAAAGGGATTAATGTAAATGTTAAAAAAATTTGATTATTTTAATGGGATATGGTTGTAGGTATGAAAAAATCGAATATTTTTAAAGATAAATTAGAATGGGAGGTGTGTCTGGAAGTGGTGATGATTTTTCCCTTTTATAAGTGAATGAAATAGCTATTTTGGGAAGACATTTAAATGCCTCAATAATTTTATGAAACTATTCAATTTATAAATGGAACAAAAATAAAAAAATGTGTTGGAAAATATTATTAGTAAACCTTTATCAAAAACAGTAAATTATATTAATATTTTTTAAAATATTTATAACTTCTTCACCATGTTAAACTCAATTAATCCATTTTAATTTTTTCTCAATAATTAATTACTAAACATAGTTTATATATTTAATAAAAAATAATATTAATGACTATTATTTAAAATTTTATAATTTCAAATTGAGGTTTAAAAATAATTTTTTCAAATTAAATTTCTCAGGGAGTGAAATAATAATTTTATAATAAATATGCTTATCATGTAATAACCATTTGTACATAAATATTGTTTTCAATACCTAAATTTATATATAGTGTAAAATTATTTTAGTCACAAATATTAATTAAATGTTTAAATTTATTAGAAAATAAATATATTTAAGAGGCTTTCATGGAAATCCAAATCCAAATAACCCTTGAAAATACTCGATTTTATAAATGACTGAATACTTTTTTATATTAAAGTCACATTTTAATTAGTTATAATTCTATTTTCCGTAAATTATATATGTTCAGATAATAAATTAAAATGTATAATTTTATTCCTAAAATTCATATTTTATTACTTATAATGGTTTTTAAACATTTAGACCATTTTTATATAAGCATAATATCAATAAAATTTCAATATTATTGAAAACTTTAATTATTTCCTAAAATAGATGTTTAGTAAAAATGATATAAAATACATAGTACTCTAAAATGAAAATGGAGAAATCCAAAATAAAATTAGTTAAATATATTTGAATTTATAAAAATTCACTTTAAAAAATCAACAAAGTCTCATTAAATGGGGGTATTTTTACAATAGTTCATGATATAGGATTTACCTACCACATAAGGGTATTTGGTGTTTTATTTATCACACTCCCCAAAAATAATATCATCTTTGGTATATAATGGTATATATAAGCTATTATGGAATTTTGGATAATCTTTCCTTGTATATTCTTCATGCTCCCAAGTCTCCCTATCTAATTACCAATTTCTCCAAAGTGTATTCACCAAATGTGTTGTCAAATTACTCAATACACGATCTATATTGTCAATAATATTTATATGATACACATTATAATAAATTTTAGGATCCAAATATATTCCCTCATAAGTTAATATGTAAATATTATACAACATGCATTTATGTGGTAATAAAATGTGGAATACATCATAATATTTGAGAATACTGGGCGGAATAACCAATTTGAAACATTTAGACCAAATTATTTCTCAAATTTCATATGTCTTAATATACCTATTTCTTAGATTTACCTTTTTTAAAAATCTTATTACTACCTTCATTAGTGTCACCCTCCAGAATTTGTAATCCAGAAAATGAAATTCAAATTCCTTTGGTCGATTATCAGTATAAGTGTTTTTCTTTCTAGGTTACATTAATGTGATATTAAAGTATTATACATTAACACATATCACCTTAAAAAGATATGGGACAAATAACCTTCTTTCTCCAACATATTTAAAATAAGTCTTAGTACCTCACCTATTCCAAAACAATGATTTTTATGCTTCCATTTGGATTTTTTAATAGAATATACTGCTGTATAAATACTCAACAAATGATAGATCATGATATAATATAACATGTATGTCAGAATAAAATGATTTCAACATGTATTCTAATGTATGGATGGTTCTTCTAGGCTATCCATCTGTCTAGGGATGATAGGTATCTCATAAATATGTTGTATCTTTTTATCCCTTTTAATACACCACTATAATTTTGATGGGAATTGAGGGACATAACAAGATACATTCAATATTGGATCCGAATAAATCATTATAAATTAACAAATATAGAAATGGAAAATCTAATAATGGGATAAATCATCTATTATCACCAAAAAATTTGAAGAGTTATTAATAAATAAAAATTTTACCTCTATTGAATAATTCTTCATCGAGCTCTTTTAGAACCCTGTAATATTTCTATTATATCATTGACCCAATTACATATTGTTATAGGAATATATTTCATAAAACCATTAGAATGATTTATTTTACCCTTTACCTACTAAAATACTAAGCATGTAGACACATAATAGTCAATTTCCCACTTCATACCATCACACAAAATATTTCACTGAAATCATTGTACATATTTTTTATATAAAAGGGTGTGGAGAAATTATTGTTATATGATTCATATAGAAGATAAATTTTCAAATATAGTATGGATGGAACATATAAGATCTTCCCAATATTTTGTACAACATCCTTATCAATAAATTCTATTAATTTCACATCACAAATATCATTAATCATCCTTTTTAATATTTGATAGTCTTATAGGTACTTCCCTATACTTCTATGTACTGATGACTTAACAATTTCATTGAAGATGGCCCCCCTTTTTTAAAAATTTCGTATCTATATTTAATATATCTTTATAAATATTATCCTTATTAATCACTATAATAGTCACTACTCTTTAGACTTTCTTACTCATTGAATTAGTATCAATTATTTCTCTCATAGTGTGGTAATGTATCAGGTAGTCATATTCCTGGATTAGTTCTGAAAATCTTCATTTTATTATATTGAAATCATTTTGAGAGAATATATATTTTAATCCATTATGGTTTTTATATATCTCTAATTTTCCTATATAAAGTTAGCATTTAAATATTTTCAAAAAAATATTAATTTTGGAATAAAAAAAATCGAGAGTTAGATAGTTTTGATCATTGATTTTCAATTTCCTTGATGTGTAGAAAATCACTCTATTATCACATATGAGGAAAAATCATGTCCTTAAAATTATGTGTTATTAAAAATAAAAAACTCTTCCTCAAATGATGGTAGATTTCATACTGGTTAATTATTCAATATCTTCTTCATCTCATAAAATCATTCCATATATTCCTTTGACCATGTTAAATTTAAATATTTACATGATACCTTGGTTGACGAGTTTTCTAATTGGATGAAATCGTAGAAAAACAACTGATTCTAATCTAATAATCCCAATAAATATTGGACATGGATTATGTTTTTTGGTGTAATCTATTCTTTGAAACCCCTTGTATTTGAGGGGTCAAAATATACCCCATCTTTATAAAGAAAATGAGTTGTTAATGAAATTACATTTACTCAATATTCACACTAACTATACTCTCCATAATATTCTTTTGTCAGATAATCTATATAATTATTTAGAGATAATTATAATTCTCTAAATAAATCTTGTATTACATCATGATATCATTAATAAAAATGGATTAAAAAATTAATCAAAAAATTCAAAAAATGTTATTAATATACTATTTGAAACACTATTCATCTTATGCATAAATAAAGACGTGAATTAGTAAATCCAAAAAATATTACGATAAATCCAAAATATTATCACATTGTTGAAAAACAATTTCTCAATATATAAGTGTTCTTCACACATAATAGATGACGACCATAGTAAAGATCACTGATTTAAATATATTTATCTCAATGAATTTGATAAAATAATTCATAAATTTGTGGAAAAGGATACTTATTATTTATTTTTATTGCATTTAACTTCTTATAATCTATGAAAAATATCAAGTACCCATCCATGTTTTTCATGAATAAAATAGGGGATACCCATGATGAAATAGAAGTATATATAAATCCCTTATGACTCAAATCCTGAAGATATTTCTTTAACCACGCAAACTCCAATTGTTCTAATTTATGAGGTGTTTGAGATATAGATATTACATCAGGAATGAGATCGATAGATAAATAAACATAACACTCTGGTGGATGACCAGGTAAATCTTTTATAAAAACATCAACGAATTTTTATACTTCATGTTCATCAACTATTCTTGGGATACCTTTATTTACCATAGATCATAGATGATATTCACATTTAATTATAATATCATGATATAGATCTACTTGGGGTTGTTCTAAAAACAACTCGAGATGTGTAGTGTCCCTTCAGACAATATAATACCATGAAAATGTCTTCCATTTCACTATATCCCAGTGTGAAAAATATTTTCCCCAGGTCCATGATCTATTTTTCAATAACTAATGGATTATTAGTTCACACATAATGTTAAATTATGTGGCCACATGAATCAAAAAATCATCGATACACCACATTATGGATCAGTAGGTCTCTATTTGTGAGAATTATTATTTTCCATTACCATGGTCAAATCCCCTATTATGGTTGTGAACTAATTATACTCAGCATCGACATCATTAACTTTTTCTTGTGGAATAATCCTACATAGACTATGATTGTTGAAATAGTTCACAATTAAAAAATTAGTCCCAGTCCTTATACAATGTCATACCCATACTCATATCAAGATAATAAATTTTAAAATATAATTCAAAGTATATTTTTTGATGGTGATACCTATAAATATGGGGGGTATTTTTATATTACATATGATATATTATAAATTTTTTTATAAATAAAATCCCCAAGGATTAAACTAAACATAATTTGATACCAATTGTATCATCACCAACTCTATAATCATATAGTAGTAATTATCACTAATCCCTCCTCCCACACCATAGATGGTGTGGATCCCTACAAAGATATATCAGAATTATCCAATAGTTAATGGAATAAGGATGATGAAACATTAATACTTTATTTAAGGTATTTTTATTACAGGAAAGGGGGAATCATTTCATATAAATGGAATCATAGAATGATGAAAACTACACAATTTAACACCCCAAATATGGTTATTCTAATACTTTACTATTTTATTATAGAAGGATCATTTGGTTGAGGTTTCAGTGTAGTTGACATGGAAATGATTTTTAGTTTTTGAGGTTTCATGATTCTTTATTCCATATATATGTTTGGTGTAAACGGTTTGAGGGTAAAATATGTGGCTAGTTAGGGAACATGCCGTTTTTATTTCAATTTCTTTTTCCACATTTTTTCTAGCATGGTCTTAGTAGGGTTAGGTCCAAAAAATTTGATTCAAATGAGAAATCATGTATCTTGTACATGTGTCTAAAGTCGGGAACATTACTTTTGTAGAGTTAGGAAATACTATTTTGAAATCATGTTCAGATGCTCTCTCATTCTACAGAACCATTGTTTATATATTCATATGGTTTCCCAAACCATGCAGAAATCCTATGCAGGTACCCCCTCTATCAATTAGGGTGGTCATGTTTGGATCACATTTTGGAGAATCATGCGTCAAAACCATGATACATTCTATGTTTCTTGTAAAATTAAAATTTTCCTTTTAACCTCATATGATTTAACCCCAAATCCACCCCTGTCCTCCCTCCCTCGAATGTGAAGCCCCTTGGTATCCTTGGGTGGATTCTTCCACCCACTGTACATGGATTTGGGTGCTTATCCTTCAATTCTTTTAGAGGATTTATCCATCTGTAAATCTTTTTATTCTTATTCTTATATTCCCCCTGGTTTCATATTCTTTAATATCTTGGTTTCTTACCATAAGAACCCCAGTATTTTGGTTGGCTAATGCAGTTTTTTTTCTTTGAGTCTATGATGTGTGCTTTACACATTAGGTTTTCATCTTCACTGTTTGAGTATTTCATTGTGTTCTCACATAATTGAGGTATGTTTTTACATCCATGTCCTTTCCAAAATATTTCATTTCATCATTGAGTGTTTCTAATTAAATTATAAAATTATGTCATGTGATTTTGAGGTGTCGGTAAAAATTATTATGGTGTTTTCATGTCAAAAAATGTATAAAATGGGTTATCAAATGATTTTTTCATGTATGGATATATATTTGTAGAAAAGTGTTATATTAATTGAAAATTGAATTTCAATAATTAAATTTGGGGATATGGATTGTGTTTTATCTATATTATGATTTTTTAATTTTTTTCATTTTGAATTAATTTTTTTTATGTTGTTGTAATGCCACGTTGTGGTTTTTTTCTTATGTGTCATATGGTGATATTAGTGGTAATTCTTGTCATGAATCTTTAAATTAGGATTTGGGAATTTTTGTTGATTTCTATAGTTGATCCATTAGATTTGGAAATGTTTATATTTGAAATGAATTAATATTTGGACAGGTGGTCAAATGATAATGGATTTCTATATTGATGTTCATCATAAACCCTAGATTTTCAGAAGCACTTCTCTATCTCTTTCCTCTCCTCCCTCAGATCTTATAAATGGTTTTCTTCAAAACACCCATTGTTTTTTTAATTTCAAAATAGTTTCCAATTGAACTCAAGTGTTTTTAAAAATGTGTTTTTCAAATATTTATCTTATTTGGTACCTTGGATGTATTCTTTTATTATGGAACATAACTGAATGTATTGTTTCCATATTTTACGATTTATTCATGTTCTCACCTTTTTTTGAAATAGTTTTTTGAATTGGAATTGGAATTTAATATTTAGAGTCCCATTTGTTATCTTAGAGAGTATTATAATTTCTTTTGAAACTCATGTGGCCATTTGGCCCATTTGTGAAGTTTTTTACATTTCTGTGTGGTAGTGGGAACGCTATGGGCATCCTTATGATGAGAGGATCATCAAAAATATTGTGTTATTGATTAGGAAAGGAAAGAACTGTGACATATATGGGTTGTTAGTTCATGCCATGATTTTTATAACAACCTCATTAACAATTTATATAATTACTATAGGATTCATGGATGTTATCTAGATAGTTGAGTGAGGGTTTATTACTGAGATCGATTTAATATATTGGGACCCTCTAGGTAGAGGATGTGATATGTTTGCTTTTCCACTGATGAGGCCAGTTTAGAGTACCTAGGAAGGTTATAGACTAGATGATGCATCATACACACGACGGTGATTCAAAATCGTGTACATCCAAGGATTATATCTAGATATATTTCATAAATTCCTATTATTACCTATCAGTATGTTCTGATTTAATTTTATTCCCATTGTTAATAATTCATGTATGTAATTTTCCACTTGTATTATTTCTGTTATTTCCTATATATCTCATTCTATTCATTTTCTATGTATTTCATCGAGGTTGGTTTTCTTATTTGGGTTTGGTTTATAAATTTAATTTTAAAACAAAATATGTTTTAAAAAACAAAAATATGTATTTGTTTTTTTAAAACCTAATATAGGGAAAGATATATTTGGTTCATTAAATGTTAAACCACAATTTTTATAAGATTATTTCAAACATGAATTTATATATTATTTTTTGAAATTAATAGTATGGAATCTATTGTATTACGTAATGATCAATTTATGCTTCCACAATACTATTTCCACTTGACATCAATTGACCTGATCTCTTTTTAATGTTCACATTTCTCTTTAGGTTTTCATATTTATAGGGTTTGTCTTGTGGATGTCAGATACCCAGAGGTCACGTAGAGATATTGTTGGGTTTTGGTTTGGTTCTAATTCCATTTGGATCCTTAAATTTTTTCATCTTTCATTGAATATGATTTTTATATATATTTATTTGGTAATGTAACTTATGGAAGCTTGTTGTGTTTTATGATTTGTTTATTTGTATATGATTATATTGTTCTATATTATTCCCAGTTGAATTATCATGGATGTTTGGTGATAGTATCCAGCCCAAAAGTATTGGAAATGCATCTTGGGATTTTCCTTTGGTTAGGATGGGTGTTAGTTTGGATGGAATATCATCCTTATTCACGAGAAAATGATTTCAAAGGAGAGACTTTGTGTTGATTTTCTTGTATACTTGATATAGGACTATTGGGACTCGGGAGGTATGCATGAGAAGAGAATCATGAAATCATACTCATCTCAAACCTCGAATTAGATGTATACATTAGTAAGGTTAGACAATTGATTTGGATTTTATGTTTTTCAATTGGGGAATGACAATGTATACAAACTGATGTAAAATGACGGGATTGCATGGAGTATCAAACCATGTGGATTTCAAGTGCATTGTTTAGGATCTTTTTAGTGACTAATTCCTTATTGGGGAATGATCAGTTGAACTATGTGACTAGGATTTTCATGGTTATTAGTTTTCATTTCAGTAGTTTGGAGTGAGGTGTTTTTTGGTTCGTGTGAGTGAAATTTAAAATGATAATTGTTTTTGGTGGAAAATTAGTTTCAAAAGAAAAATTATTTTTGGGAACCTTTTTTATTTTAAATGTGGTATTTTGTGTTTTAAATAATTTATAAAGTGATTTGAATACTTTGATATGTAGTATGGGACTAAAATTATTTTCGAATTTGGAATGGAGATGGAGGTTTTAAATAAAGTATTGTTGTTTTGTTTTGTTGTGTTGTGTTTTTTAGCATTTTGTTTTGTAAATCTTCTTTTTAGTTGAATTTTTATTTGAGGTTGGTTTATTTTTACGCGCTTGTGTTATTTTATTATTCTAATAAGAATGATTCCATAGGATTCCTGTAGGTCCTTTCTAGTTTATATAATTTCCTAGACTCATACTCGGTTGGAGGAGTCATGTTATCCTATGATCATTGGTTATACATATATATAATATATATATGAAATATAAATAATTATCCCCAAATGGTAAACATAATTACTAAACATTTTGAGTAGTATGGTGAGTGTTATCAAGATAGAACATCCATAGTCAAACTGATCACAAACCATTTAATAAAATACAAGAAATTATAGACATAAGATATTAACCTCAATAAGATATATAATGCACCATAGTTGTTGAAATAGATAAAAATACCCTAATAAAATAATCTAGGATTTTTTAAGAGAACTACACTTTTACCTTGAAAATAATATTTATTTTCAAAAATTAATTTAATAAAACAAATAACTAATTAATGTAGTTATTTAAGGATAAAAAACTTAATGGTGGAAAAATATAGATTAAATAGTGCACAAAAAAATAGGTAATAATTCCCAAAGATCCTTTTAATAAGGCTTTTTTATCGTGATGAATTGAGATGGAAATCCATTTAAAATATGTACATTCAACAAACAAAAAATGAACTGATCGTAAATAATTATTTTGGAATGAGATTTTATATGACTTATAAAAAAGAAATAAATAATTACATTGGTTTATTGGGAAATAAATCTCAACCCAAATGAAAATGAATATTCGGGATTGGAACCCTTGCCTTATGTTTGAAGGAGTACATTACTTGATCATGAGATCCTAGATAATATAATAAAATCCTTTAATTAATTAATTAAGAACCTTTTATATAGGAATTTCGTTTTTTCAGTGTTATTAATTTAATTTATGGATTTATTGGTGTGTTATAGGTTTGTATTTCATCGTTCTGGAGCATTTGGTTTCTGGGTTTTCATGATCTGTTGACTTGATTATATGTAATGAAGTTCATGTAAATGGGTATAATTCACTAAATTTGTAATAAAATTTGGATAATGAAAATAATGGTGTGTGAATGGTTATATATATCATTTGGTTATACAGAATTAGGATGAATAATTAGATACTACATTTAGTGATAATCATTTAGATTATTACGTCGGTATTTCAATCTCATGGAACTAGTTTTCTCATGTGAATTAGTATTATGTATATATACTAGTTACATAACATTAAATAAGGCATAATACATATTCTACAATAGTTTTCAACCATATAAAGCTTTTCATGACCATCCTTGAATGAGAAATTAAATAATTAATGTTTGTCGTCTGCAATGGTCATAAATCAGTACCTCCATATAGATGATTTCATTTTTAAAATAAATGAGACAGAGAAAGGGGTTGATGATAGTTATACTTTTAACCTGATATAATTATTTTATATAACTGATAATTTATTTATCATGATAATTTTTAAATATTTGGTGATGAGAGAATAATAAATGAAATAACATGAATATAATAATTGATGGGAACTGAAGTGGATTTCACCTCTTGAATACTCCTCCTTAAGAAGCTCAATATGTGGTTTGATTTTTGGATTTTGTTGAGACCAAGAACTCATGGACTTGGGGGAGGAACTTGATAATTCTATTGGGTTTAAATTTTACGAGGATAAAATCTTTTAATGTGTCAAGTGAAGATGGAGTGAGGGGTAGTTTTTTTAGTGTAGGTGGGGTAATTTCAAATTATTTTATTCATTATTTTATTATTTTTCTCAATACAACAGATAATGTTATTTATTGTCACTATATACACTAATATGTGTATGTGGGTTAGAAAAAATGTTAATTACATCATTAATGACTCAAGTAATAGTCTTTTATCTTATAATGTATTTACATTATAAATTACAGTATTTTAATATTCACTAAAAATTATTGTATTTTAGAAAAATATGAAAAATTCCCCTTGACCATTTTTCAACATGTTGAATTGAAAAATAAACTCCATTTTATGAAAATGATTTTATAAATATGATAAAATTAATTTTAAATTAAAATCATCATTTACTACAAAAATATATGTTTTAAAATCAAAATTGATTTTATAACACATTTATAAATTAATTGAAGTCTTATTTAAGTATCCTAATTTCATATAAAAAAATATTGATATATAACTATGTCGTATGAATTTTTTTTAATACATTTATTAAATATTATAATTTAATTAAATAATTAATATTAACTAAAATAAAAACATTTAATTATTAATTTTTAAATATTCACTTACTCACACCATGCTATAATTAAATGAATGTTTCATTCATAAGTTGCTTAAATTTTATTCATACTTTCACCAGTGTGGTTTTATTTTATTGTGAAAGAATACAATTCATAAGGATAATCTTATTATTCCTATGGTCAAGTTATTATTAACAAAAAAAATGTATGTTGACCCTATGAGACAATAAATATCGTACTGATTGAAACCATGTATGTCTATTTCGTGGAATTAAAAGCACATATATTGAAAAATTATTCTTAATGGTCAGGTTAAAATAAAAAATTTGATTCGAAGAGACTCAATGTTTCATTCATATCAATATATATTAATGTTATTTGTAAATCCCTAGGGTGTAACATTATCCCCCCTTACAAAAATATCATGCTTTCTATTTACTGAATGTTGCCTCATAAAAAGATTTGGGTATTTATTCATCATTAGTTCCTCTAGATACAATGTTTCCTCTATAATTTTATGATTTTTCTATAGCACCTTTACAATGTGAGTTATCATATTCATCGAAACCAATTCATTAGTGTCCAAAATTCGGATAGTCTCTTCATAGTTTGATAAGTCTGGTGCCAATTCTATTCCTTTAAAAGTGAGTACATGTGTTGGGTCTAGCATGTACTTCCTTGACAAAGATAAATGGAACACATTTTGTACATTAGAAAGGCTAGAAGGGATTTTCAAATGATAATACATAACTCTAATTATCTCTAGAATTACAAATGGTCCATTGTACATGCACCTCTATTTTTCGTTCTTCCCAAATCTTATAACACCCTTCCTTTGAGATAATTTGATGAAAAATTGATCTCCCACCTAAAATAGCATATCCATCCATATATTATCAGCATAGATAATTTTCAAAATTTGAGGTACTTTGATATGGGTTTGAATAGTCTTTACCATCAATGTTTTAACTTCAACACTTTCTTGGACCACAAGATTACATTCACCAACATCATCACAATAAGATGGTGTAAACCTTATTTTTCCATAAAATGGTTCATATAGTACCATTTCAATACTTGAATGGAATCAAATATTGTATTAAAACTCTACAAAAGGTAAATACTAATCTCACATACCCTAAAAATAACGTGAGCATGATATCAACATATATTATAATGTTAGGGTTTTCATTTCCAACTACTCATCAGTTTGAGGGTGATATGCAGAAATCAAATTAAGCATAATATCTAAAGCATTCCGAATACTTTTCCTGATTTGTGGTGTAAAATGTGGAGCACGATCAGACAAGAATTGATTGATGTTCTCCATGAATTCTTACAACTTCATTGACATAGAGTCATGCAGGTTGATCTATATGAAAATATTCCCTTATAGAGTGGAAATGTAAATATTTAGTAAGCCGATCCAGAATTTCTCATATTGCATTCTTCCTTTTTCTTGTTTTCGGTAATCTAATGTAAACATACATGGCCATTTATTCCCATTTACCATGTATGAATATGTATAGGTTATATGACTCCTCTTTAAGGTTTTATTTAATTCATCACCTAAGGATAGACTAACCATATTGATACATAATTAGAAATTTCACGCTTTTTGTTATCTCAATAGAAATATTCCTTCAAATTTCTATACATCATAGTTATACAAGAGTGTAAAATGAAATTTGACCTATTTCATTCAACTAATAACTCCCTTTTAGCTCATGTATATAAGAAACACATATCCTTATCGAAAATTTTATAATTCTATCTATACACTTGAAGTCTAGTTACATCCCGTCTTTCACATCCATAATTTTATTTCGATTATTCACATAATCATATTGAAAAAAATTATTTCATTCCAATAAATATGGTTGGGAAAAAATTTAAAACATAATTATGCTTCAATTTCTTTGATAATTACCGTGTCTATCCTTTCTAGATCAATGTACGTAAGATCCTTGTCAATCCTCATTTTTTTAACTCCATGATCATTCCATCTCAATGCATTCGTCACCTTATTTGTCTTTCCTAGATGGTATTTAATGGAAAAATCATAATCCTTTATTAGGTTGATACATTACCTTTTCCTCTTTTTGAGTTTATTTTGGGATAGATATATTTTAAGCAGTTTTTATAAGTATATATCTCACATATTTTACCAAAGATATAATGTCTTCATATCTTCAAGGAAAATATTATAGCTTCAAAGTCAAGATCATGAGTTGGATAGTTCTGTTCATGAATTATTAACTTATTATATGTAGAAGAATAACACTATCATTATGCACAGGGACACATAATTTTCTTTTCATTGATGCGTCAATACAAATCACAAATCATCAATTTTCTAGTGGTATAGTCAAGAATATAAAATTCAATAAACACTTTTTCAATTCTTCAAATCATTCATCACATCAATTTTTCCATACAAACAAAGACCCATTATGAGAAAACATGGTTAATGTCTTAGCTAATCAGGTGACGTTCTAAACAAAATTCTGATAATATCATGTTAAACAAATAAAACTACATACCTTGGTTATTTTCATTATATTAGGTCATTCCTAAATGCACGGTGTATTTTAATGATAAAATTAAAATTATATCCTTGGAGATAATGTGGCCATGAAAAGAAACAGTTTGATGCTAGAATCCAAATTTTTTTAACATTCCTTATAACATATATCTTCTTTGAGCCTTCCAAATAACACACAAGTGCTTCCCATGATCTTTCTAGATTTTTGAGTATAACAAGATATCATCAATAAATACCACAGAAAAATAATAATGATATTCCTTGAAAAATATATTCCATAGATCCATGCAAATAAGGGGTGCATTAGTCATTCCAAAAGGTATCACTTTAAACTCATAATTCCAATACCTGATTTGAAATTCTATCTTTAGAATATCATTATTCCTCACACATAACTGATGATATCCATAAAAAGTTAAATCATTGATAAATATTGAGCCCTATTAAATTCATCAAATAAATCATCAAACAGGGAAATATATTTTTTCCTCATTTTAATAGTATTGATTTCTCTATAGTCAACACACATATCTATTAATCCATAATTGTTTTTGACAAAAAGAATAGGGGATCCCCATTGAGAAATATTACGGTTAATAAATCCTTATATGTAAATTCCTATAATTTTTTTTACTTATACTAATTCCACTGTGCCCATTATATAAGGAGTATTTGATATAGTCATTGCACTAGGAATTAAATCAATAAAAATCTAAATCCCCCCCAAGGATGCCCATGTAAATCCTATAGAAATGAATCAATGTATTCTTTCACAATCGGTACATCTCCGAATATAATATTTCTTTCCTCGACCATATAAATTATTTTATCCTCCACCCCATGAATTAAATTGAGCAGAGCTATTAGGGTGGATCTAGATAAGAATAAAATGATCAGTTTTCTTCTCTAAAGATAAAGGATTCTACATCATTCATAAAAATTGTACCTTAATTATTCTTGTAAAATATTTTTAATTCAATACATGCAAGGAAATTCAGACAAAAAATAATATAGAATTAAATCATGGGTATAAAGATATGGTAAAAAATAAAGCATGTTTATGTGATATAAGGAGACAGATCAACATATCTTTTTTCAAAAATACTTCCCTTAGGATTTTTTTGTGAAAACTCCATTATTAAATCAAATTTGAAATGTAAAATTTATTTGGTAAACTATGGTGATATAAGTGAATGTGATGATACAAAATCAAATAAAAAATGGATATTTTTGATAAAATGATTAAAGTAAAAACAACTAAATAATTAGGAACACGACCCATAGAATTTTTGATCTCATAATCTTGGCATTTCTCCCTTAGCCTTATCTGATCAATCATTCCTTGATTCCTAGTAAAATCATTGAAATAATGTCCCATATATCCACAATTTTAGCATTGAACAATGTTATATTCTTTCATTCAACATCAATCAGGATATTGGTGCATTTTTCTCCATGTTTTTAATAGACTCCTTTTCCCTTTATGCAGGCTTTGGGGGGTTTCATTCCAAAATTATCACATGTTGAAAATCTCCCTAATTTATTCTTCCAATTATCCATTATTTCCTACTCCACCATATTCTTCTATTTCTAACCATTCATATCCAATAACATAGAAAACTCTTTCTCAGTATTGATTTTAAATGAGATTATATCTTTATATTATGATAATGTAATGGAAAAAATTCCCCTTTAAATGAATTGGCTTAAACCATCAAATAATTGATCGATCCTGCACCTCTTATTATGTATGTAGTCCATAACATAATTTGGTAACCTTTTAAATTTTTCTTCATACCTCTCAATGTTTTCATCCACTTTTTTATAAACTCATTAATTTCCTCTCCATATCTCTTCATTGTGGTTTTGGAAAATATTTGTAATGAATATTTCCCAAAAGTCCCTTCATTTCATTTTATCTATTTCTTCATTCACTTAATGTTTTTATTTAATGACCACTGTTGATCCACATCACTCTCTAGATGATAGACTATCATGATAACCTTCTTCTTTTTGTAATATCCCAAAGGGTTAAATATATTCTCTAAGGAACTTATCCACTACTCTTCATTGAATGGATTTGTATTCCCATTGAATTATTGATGTGTTTTTCACATTAAATGATCTAAAATTTCTCCCCTATAGATTGGATTAGGATGCTTTATTTTGGTATGGTTATTGTTCATAACCTGAGACGCATATTCTAGTGTATTTATATGTTTCAGATCACCAATTGGAGCATTAGTACCAGCATCATTATTTTTCTTAGAAGGGAAATCCCTTAATGGGATATGTGCATTCATATTGTTTTTTTATTTCTTCCACTATGATCAATTTAGAAATAATTTCATACTCTACATTAAATTATGAATCATAATGTATAATGTCTAACTTGAAAATTATTTAACATAAATTAAAATTTTATGCAAGCCTAATTTGATAATCAAAATAATAGTTTCATTGAGAATATATTTATATTTAAATACTTCATAATTGTTTTGAATGAAAATAAGATTTATCCTAAGAATATCCCACATAGAGTGTCAAACCATGTGTGCGTTAAGGCATGTTGTTGTGTACTAGGTTACCCCAAGATAGGCTCGGGGCACCTGGTCAAAGTTGTTATTCCTAGGCAAATCTATGGCAGAACCATGTCCATATGTAGTATCTAAAAAAGAATGTATTTTATAAGAAGATTCACATAATCAATTCCACACCAAAATTATATTATTTTTATGTACTCTTATCATCAATATCTATCTTAGGGTCTTGTTCAATAATCTATGATTTCTAAATCTAGTTTCCATTGACTTTACAATACTTACTCAACTACCAATTGTAAGGACATAGAATCCTATTTCCTAGAGCTAGTGCATTATGTGAATACATTTGTAAATTAACAAAGATGTTACATCTTTAATGATAAAGTTATTTAGTAGTTTTGAAATACAAAATAAAAACATCATATTTACATAACATCATGAAAGCATAAATAATATTTTATCTCCATTAGAATGCCAATTGAACTCTAAGATTATTCATGTGAGTCATTCATAATAATATTAATTTTTCCATCATGGTGAAAAGTGAAACAAAACAAATGGCTGACCATAGATTATATTTAATGCTATGCAATATAATATATGTTATCATAAACATAAACATTAGGAATCTTGAAAAACTAAAAACACATGTGTTTAAAAAATATACATGAGTATAATATGGAAGGAATGAATGTTTATTACATAAAGCAATATAAATTAGCATACAAAAATGAAAAAAATACATGGATATTATACTAGTCTAATAATCAAATTATATATAAATTAATATTATCATAATAAAATAATTCATAATGTAAGACACCTGAAACATGTTGTCAAGTCCTCAGCCAAGATGTCAGAAAATATTTGGCTAAGTCCTCAGCCAATACTCAATTCTGTTTTTTCCCATTATACCTATTTATACATCCAGGGAAATAGAGGGCCACACCAATCACTAATTTGGTACAATTAATTCCATATATTAATATGGTTATACATGAAAATCATATATATAGTCAGTGTAAATAACATTCAACAATATGAAATGTTAATCAATATCCATTGTATATAGTATGGTGAATGATATAATGATAGAACAACCATAGTCAAAATAATCAGAAAACATTTAGTAAAATACGTTAGGTGATAAAAATATGAAATTGAAATCAATAATACAAAAAATTCAATGGAGCTATTGAAATAGAAAAAAATTATTAAATAAAATTATTGATGATTTTTTTAGAAAAAGACACCTTTACTTTTTAAAGAAGATTTATTTCAGAAAAAAATTACATAAAACCATTAATAGAATAAGATATTTTTTTCATGATAAAATTAATGGTATTATTAAAATAATGGTGGCTTAAAACAGTTTATAAAGTTCACTTTACAGAAGGTATGAATTTGTGAAGTTCCCTTTAATCGGGCTTTCTTATCATGATGATTTGAGAGAGGATCCCTTTTAAAACATGTCATTTCCACAAAAAAAATTTAACTGATGAAAATAATACATTTTGGAACATATGACCATATTGAATAATAATTATAAAAAATAAATGAAGAGTTACATTTATTTATATCGGAATAAATCACAACCAGATTGAAAATGAAGGTTTTGGAAGGAAACCCATACATTATGTCAGAATGTGTTTTGTACTTGACCTTAACATTCTAGATAACAAAATTAGATCCATTAATTAATTTATTAAAAAAATTATACTCAATTTATTTGAAATAGTTTTATTATGTTAATTTATGAAAATATTATGAGTTATAGATTTTAATTTCATTGTTCGAGAGAATTCATTTTCTTAGTTATGATGATCGGTCCAGAAGTTTATATGTATTGATGTTAATATAAATTGGTATAATTATATGGTATTGGAGTTAAATTTCGATAATGAGATTATAAATGTTTAAATGGTTATGTATATCATATGGTTATATAATAGCAGGATGAATCAATAGATAATACATTTAGTGATAATCCTTTGGATTATTATGGTGGTATTTTGACCCCCATGAACTAGTTTTTCCGTATGAATTAGTATAATTTATATATAATAGGTAAAGAACATTAAAAAAAATTTATAATCCGGTTCCGCAATAAAAATGGTATAATTACCAGCCTTCAAGGAGAAATTCATGAATGAATGTTCATCATCCACAATGGTTATAAATATGTACCTCTCAAACAATGATTTTGTTTTTAAAATGAAAGATATGGTGTAAATTGATTGATTATGGTTATTAATTTAACATGATATAATTATATAATATAAATGATAGAGGATATATCATTCTAACTTCAACATGGGAGGTGACGAGATAATAACAAAATTAAAATAACGTACTTATCATAGCCATGTATGTCTATTTTTCAAAATTAAAATCCCATAGGTTGAAAAATTATGGTTTACATCTTAATAAAAATAAATAACTATTTTATTTATTAAGATTTGTGTTTCACGCATTATTTTTTATAATGAAATTATTTTTAAATCATTGGTGGCTTACAATCCCGCTCTTAAAAAGAGATTCTTTCTCCTGACATATCATTCGTCGGCCCTCCCAATCATGTGTTTTCAGTGCAGTAAATTCATTAATTTGATGTCATCTTCTCCTAGTCATCTGATAATGTGTTGATGACATGGTCATTTGGGTTAAATAGATATGTATTTAAATCAACTTTAGCTGAAAGTAATGACATATGAAGAGGTGGCGAACATCTCCCCATAGAAAAATAGATGCTTCAAGGCACCAATGCTATATCCATTGGCCCCAATGTGACCCTCTTTACAAAGTCATGAATTGTTGGGTGTGGGGGAATAATTGGTTTGTTTCTGTATATAATGTTCTAATTGGCATGTTTTATGTTATCCTTGTTGGGTTTCTCTATATTTAATGTGTTTTTCTGTTATGAAATCATGTTAGTCTCGTTTTTCTATAGTTTGGATGGTTGTTCCTTATGGAAGTGAATTATTAATTTTTTATCATTATTATAGATTTTTTTTTTCGTATTCATTTTGGAGATGTTTATTTTTTGTGGAAATTATAAATTAGGGTTCATTTGGATGCTTTTTCATTAACGTTATTGGGTTGTAGTGTTTTTTTAGTTCTAGTGTTGGTGTAGTAATGATGGATGTAATTTTGGTTTGTAAAACCCTTTCATTTTACCTTCTTCGTGGTACTCCTTAAGGATTTTCCATAGATTTTGTTGGGTGTGACTTGTAGGGTTAAAAGGTCACACCATGGATAGTGTATCCATTTAGATTCATTTAATTTTGGGTTTGAGACATGGTTCTTCATTTGGAGTTTTGAGCCATATTCATTATTATTGTGCATAGTATGAGGGTAAATCATCTAGATGGAAAAGAAAGAGGGTGTTTTTTCTTCAATTTCACCATTTATAGTTTTTTACACTATCTGTGAACGGTTTAGCTCAAACCATGTTAGTCATGGAAGAAATCATGCAGCCTATACGTGTGGCTGGGATAAGGCTTCTGACACGCACATGGTTAGAAGAAACCATGCAGAAGAATGTGAGAAGTCACTACAATTTTATAGAACCATTTTTTACATATGGAACTCAATTTCCAAAACTATTTGGGTAACCCATGTGGGTGACACTTCCCTCAAGTATGGATCATAGGGTTGGTGCATAGTTTGGTAAACTCAGCATCCATATAATGGGAAATTCCTATGTTCTTAAAAAGCATAATTTCCTATTTTCCCCTTTTTAGATTTAAGACCAAATCCACAAATCTCCTCCGCATCTTGTTCATTCAATCTTCAAGGTTCTTTGGTGGATTCTTCTTCTCCTCTTACATGGATTTAGGTTATTCACCGACAATTTTTGGGTGGATTTTTCAATCATAATGTCTTATTATCCTTCTTGTTTTACTTTCTACCATTTGTTTATTCTTCTTTATTACCTTGGTTCATTTTTTATTGAACCCTAGGATGTGGGGTGGAAAATTCAGGTTTTTTTATTTGATACATGGGTCTTAAGTTTAATTCTTTTGTCATGATATTACTTCTCTAAGGGATTAATTTAATTCTCACATCATTGAAGATGTTTTTCAACCCATGTCATTTCCAAAAAATTACACTAGATGATTGAGTGTATTTAATTAGTATATAAATTTTTTTCACATTTTTGTGATATGTTGGTGTGAATTTTTTTGGTGTTTCCATGTTGATAATTGATGAATTTTGGATTTAAAAATCTATAATTGGTCATACGAATATATATAAATTCAAAGCAATTGATTAAAATCCAATTGGAGATTATGAATAAAAATGTGTGCTTTGTATTGGTATTGATATTAACTGGGATTTTGTAATTTGGATTTCATTGTGAATTAAGTAAATTGTGTGGTCAGAATTCCTCATTGTGGATTGTTTCTCATGTGTGAGTTGGTGTTATTGGTGATAATGCTTATGGTGACTCATTAAAGTGTTCATTCAGTATTTTTATGGTTTATAATTGTTTGACACTATATGTGGGAATTTCCATATCTGTAGGGGGTTCACATATGGATATGCATAAAAATTATAGTGTCTTTACAAAAGGATGTTGATCATAAATGCATTATTTTGAAATACACATATTCCACTCATTACTAACCTCCATTCCATATTATAAAAGGTATTATTCAAAATCCCTCATGTTTTTTAAATGCATACTTAGTTTCGAAATGAACTCAATTTTGATAAAAAAATTATTTCTAGACACTTTGACCATTTTTCACCGTGTATTTATTTGTTAATTAAGAAACATGACTCAAAGTATTGATTGGAATATTCAAAGAATGATTCTTGTTATAAACATAGTTTTTTATAAGGCTTTTAGAAAAATAAATGGATTTGTAAATTTAAATGTTCGATCGGTATGTTTTTTTTGTTTGGAAATTGGTTTTAAAACTAATGTGACATGTGTGCCTGGTCAGCACCTTGATTGATTTTGTGAGTGGTGGTGGGAAGCCACTGGTCGTCCTTTAGATGGGAGGGTCATTGAATAGTCAAATTCATAAATTGACGAATGCATGGGTGGTGGAATATGTGGGTTATGGGTTCATGTCAGCCATGTGATGACCTCCCCATTCTGTATTATAATATTATCTTGGTATTCCTGGTTGATATCTAGTGGGTTTAGTGACAGATTCTTATAGATCCTAATATGATGGATTTGTAGCATCAATATAGATAATGGTCATGTTGGGATTTTCTACTAGTGAGGCTAGTTTGGTGATTCATGGATGGTTATAGACTATGTAGATACGCAATATACTAGCATGTTTGTAATGACCTAGACAGTTTTTAATAAAATTTCCATTTGAATTTATAATAAATATCTTATTATTTATTATGGTTATAGAAAATAGATGAAATAATTAGGTTTTATTAAATCATACTGAATATGAAATACCATCAATCATCATTACCATTGATTATATTTTCATTGAGGAATGATCACATGATTAGTATAAATACTCGGTATAGAAAATCCTATTGACATAGGGAAAGGAATTTGCATCCTCAAACGGTAGGATCATACCCCATGAAGCACATCAATCAATTCTTCTACGGGATATAGCATCATCAGGCTTTTCCCTATACCATGCACAAGTTCAGATCTAAAAAATTAAGAATGAGTGAAACCGTAAATTGGAGAAGTTCAAGATCATAGATATTACAACACATACAATATACATTGAACCACATCATGAATGTATCACCATCATGCATTGTACCCTTACGACATTTGCTACTTTATTAAATGGATATATATAAAGACCAAGATAATATTGATATATATATATATATATTATTATATTAAATTAAATAATATTCATAACTTCTACTTATAATTTATTTATAAATGAATTTTATTTTTATAGTATAAATCCCAAATTGGATTTTTAATTTATAAATAATTTAAATTAAGATGTTTATTTTGATTATTTTATAGATTCTTCAAATAAATAACATTTTAACTAATTATTATTTTGTAATTTTTTATTAAATATACATTAATTTATAATTTTTATAAAGTTAAATATAATTTTTATAAGGGTTCATAAACAACTATTGTCAAAAAAACTGTCTTCTTCTCAATAATTGTAGATTATTATTTTAAATATTAAAATACAAATATTTATAATATTATATTTTATAATATGACTATTAATTTTGGTATCTGAATGTCGAACATATCGAATTGTGATATTTTTATAATTTTCTAACACTGTCGAATTTTCAAGTAACAATTAAATATCATATAAATATGCTGTGAGTATTATGAAATCATAATGACACAAAAGTAATGTAATAAATACTATAAATGGTATCCACTTAAAAATCTATTTTTACCTTTAAATAAGGCTATTATAAATTTATTCTTCTAAATTTATAAGCCCTTTATGAATGCTTCCAAACCATTAATAAATTTTATAGTATTAAAATCATTTCTTTAAGAGTATGAATCCATCCCACATCATCAAGGGAATTATTTTATTAATTTAAGAAATTTTAATAATAAAATAAATAAAACTACTCCTATTTTCCAAAACCAAGGGGAAAATGAATATTTTTTGGGTCTTTGTAGTTTTGTTATATTGATTCAAAAACCTAGGTTTGTGAAATTATAATAAACTTCCTACTCATATCCAACATAAACGCACCCATGTTTCCATTTATCTTACACAAAATCCTTGGATAATTTCCTTACTCAACCTTACCATCTCTATTTTCATCCCAAGGATCCCCCAATCTCTTAATAAGCTCATCCCAGACATTTGAACTCAAAATCTCCACATAAGGGATCATCTCATTATCATTATTATTACTGATTTATTATATTGTGGCTTCAATTTACAGTTTATTATATTGTTATGTGTATTTTCATGTCCCTATTACAACCCAGTTTATTTTTAAATGACTATATAACCCTTTCCCCCTCCTCCACCCTTTTTATAAATCATTATCTGACAACATTATGCTGCCGGAATTTCATGACGAGGTTCTATACCAAAAAAATTGTGTAGTGAATACCATACCCATTTTCAATCAAGGGTTTCACCATCATACACTTATAATTATTCTGATTGGGACATACATATTTCTGTGCCTCACTCATTGATTATGTAAAAAAATTTATGATGAATGAATCAATGTGTTATGATCTATGCGGAACACTTAATCGTGAGAATGAATTAAAAGTCATAGGTCTGCACATAATTATATAATTCTTCATTTCATTTGATAATTTTTAGTCTAATGATAAATCATATTGTTATAGGTATTGAACCTATTTCATTTAAGGTAAATATTTCATCACTATGTAATGGTAGATAAAATTGACCTATAATTATGTTGTTCTCATTTAAGTTGATGCCACATTTACCATGTTTCATTTTTTGTTATCACATTATATCATGACTCATTGTTCATGTTTTTGATATTCACACAATCTATTTCATATTGGTATTCCAATTTTCAGTGATGTATTATACACTTTATGTAATGCCCTGTTTATTCAAATATTGGGCTTTATAGCTAGCCAAATTCTTCTGAATTCCCCCAGGTTATACAATTATGTTTTATATACAAAGGAACATTATGAACATGTGAAGGAGGTTTTCAATATTGAGGATGCATTCATTATTTGAATTGGGGATATAAAGTAACTAATTACCTAATACACTGTAATTATGGATCTTTTAGATTATATAATGATTAATTTATGTAATGAATCAAGTGATGTAGTTTAATAATGTGAAGGGTTGGCATAGTAGGTATTGAATGAAATGATTAGTTTTTTGGGATTATGATTAGAAATGTATAGAGAAAAACATAGGTATAATTGTATGTATAATAATTAATCACCAAATTTTTTTAAGTATAGATAAAGTTGTTTTTATGAAATTATATCTCTCTCTAGATACTACAAGTGGATGTGACTCTAGAACAAATGTACAAAGGGGTAAAACAAGAAAACACTGTGTTGAGCTTTATTTGATCAGGAATGGGTGCAAAAAAATGGGCCTTGATGTATACATATGTTGTCACTCCCAATGAATATTCTTTGGTAAATTCATAATCTTGTTTTGAACCATTATTGGGTGACAAAAAATCCCATTTGAATATATGTCTAGAAATATATCATATATAACATATAATGTAGCCAATAAATTTATATGTTAATAAAATTCAATTAATTTATAAGTTATATATTTAATTTAATTATATTCATATTTATGTGTTTAATATTTTAATAATTATCATCCCTTATTTTTCCTTTAATATATAAAATGACAATTAATACGAGGAATCAGGAAAAAAAACATTGTGATGGGAAATGTGATGACAGCACCAACAATATGAACTCCATTGGGGTGGGAATGAAATACATTAATTTTATGCTCTCTTAAATGACTCAGGTCATGAATAGAAAAATGGATCAAGAGGATCTCCCAAATCACTCTAATAAATAACAAGTCGTAGTTGACCTCATTATGTGATAAGGACCCCATCATTCAATATATAATCTAATCCCTTAATCATAGATACATGAATCTACTCGATTGAGAAGTTCTTCTCTACCCTAAAATGTTCTAAGAAATTAAAGATTTTATTGGATCTTTATCATATGTAGGGATTATTTTATTAGTGGTGGACATTGATCAAGATTACAAAGCTTGGGAAGGGTTCAATGTTGTGGGGCGGAAGGGATTCTATAAAATTATTTTATATATATATTTTTTTACTTGCACTCTATGCCTTAAAATGTAATGTGATGATCTTAACCTCCATTAAATATTTGATGAATCAATAGGGTGTACCAGGACAAGTTAATAATACATTCCTGATAAACATTTGGAATTTTACATACCCCTGAATGAATGGTCGACCACATCCTTGGTGGGATAAAATCTAGTATTCAAAAAATCCTTCATGGTCTAAGACTTTGACAACTATGATTAAATTGTCTAATGATCGCTCAAAGTCAAAATGTATACTGGATAATATCAATGGTATCATGGGGATAAGAAGAAAAATTTAGAGTTTAATTTTAGTGTTTTGATGGTTAAATCTAATGTAGTCAATAAATTTCAATATCCCTCTTGTCAAAGGTGAGGAAAGAAGTGCCCCAAAAATTCCCTAAGGGGGGTGAGGAAATTCTTTAGATGTAGGATGGAGGGGAACCTAACTAGTGATTAATGACATGAGGAACCCACTACTAAATTGGAGTAGGGTAATTCTCTAGTTAACCATCAACATATTGTTCATTGCTTCATATACAAGAAAAAATGACACTTTGAAAACCCATTCACATAGAAAAGGTTTTTTGGAGATAACCAACTACCTCTATCAGACAATGGGAGTTCATTTTCCATCACAACCACTGAGGTGGATCCTAACAAAGTAGTAGTGATGGGTGTGTTGTTTATTAATTCACAAATAGAAAACATAATTTTATTCATGTTATATCCATTCCTTCATATCAAAAAACATTAGTAAAACTATTCAAACACCACTACAGATTATAGAACTATATTTGTAAATGAAAATGGAAAATGTAGAAATTAATGCATCCCAAGTATAGAACTCCTCTAATGTCAATATTTTTTGGATGAACGCCCTATAAAAAAATTTAAAACTCACATTGGTGGAATATTATGAAATTCTAGGTATGAATTGGATTACCCATTATAGTGAAAACATAAATGTTCATAATAAGGGAGTCAATCACTATATTGCAAATAAACCCCTGATTCTATACAACTGAATGAGGAGGATAAATATTATTTACCAAAAACATCGAAAGAATTTATATTATTGACCATTGAAAATTAATATATACCTTAAATTATTGAGGAAAGGAAAAAATAATCCATGAATACATGCTCATTGTGAGGGAATATTATGATGTGTTTCTTAACGAAATGTGTGGTTTTCCTCATAGTCAAGAGGTTTAATTTCTAGTGAATATTATACATAGGTTGTTAGCATTCTCCAAGACTCCGTATAAAATAGATTTTTTGCAACTTAAGTACTTGAAGAAAAAGTAGTTGGAGAATCAAGATAAAGGGTTCATACCTCTATGTTATTCACCATGGGATGAACTATCCCTCTTCATCAAGAAAATTGATTGATCATTATGTAATTTTATTGATTATCATGAGCTCAAAAATATCACAATAAAGAACAAGTATCATCATCAATGAACAGTAGATTATTTATCATGTAGGTGGAGAAAATTAAGTAACCATGGTGGATCTATGGTTTGGGTATTACAAAGGTAGTGTAAAAGAAGATATCCCCAATAATACTTTTCATACATGTTATGGGCACTATGAGTTCATACTATGCCATTCAGACTCACTAATGCTCTAGAAATAATTATCAAAATGACATATTTTGTATATAGATAATACATTGATATATATATGATAGTAATTTTAGATGATATTATAATAAAATCCAAAATAAAGGGGGATCATGGGGATCACCATAACACTTTTCTAAGGTCCATTAATAAGTATAATATTTATACCATGTAGAGAAAATTTGATTTTTGGTTGAAGGAATTTTCACTCATGGGTCATATCATCACAATGAATGGGATATTTATGGATCATTCAAAATAGGTTAAATTGAGGGATAGTATAGGACATAATCTATGATAAATATGTGTAGTTTCTTTATTTTCTCTATATATTATTGTCAATTTGTAAGAAATTTCTCAGGACTGTCAAACCTTCTAACCAAGTTAACTCAGAAGGGATTCATGGTTTCTTGGAATAATGAATGTGAAGGGATAATCACGTAGTCAAAATGTAGGCTTACCTATACACCATCTCTCAGATTACCAATAAATAAATTACATTTTCAGGTATCCAATGATGCTTTGAAGAAGGTATTTGGAAGTGTGATAAATAAAAATGACAAATTGATATCCTATGCTTCAAGGTGGATGAAATTTCATTAATAAAATAACCCAACATGTGATCTAGAGATATATTTACTGATATTTGTATTGAAAATATAGTAGCATATTCTCTTTGTGGAAAAGAGTGAAATACATATGGATCATATAAGACTCATTCATATATTCAAAGAGAAATAACTAAATATGTGCCAACAAATATTGTTATAGATGACAGAGGACTATGGTTTCTTAATTCACTAACATCATGGTTATTTTAATAAAGTGTATGAAACTCTATGTAGAATCATTCTATCATTCCTATAATTAATGAGAATTTATATGGATTCAATATAAATATATTTGGAAATGATCTGCATGGGAATCATAAAAGAATGAAGAAGAGTAATCATTTCTAAAATGATTTCTCAAACATCCCTTATGGGGAAGATAATGGATGATAAAGTAGATGATATGGGAATTTTGAAGAATATAGAAGCTATAAGAAATGTAAAATCCTATGCATTTAATGTTAATTAAGAATGTGATTTATGATGTGGGTCACGACTATATATAACATTAACTCCTTAGTTGAAGGTGTTTTTGGATGATGCACATAGTTCAACCTCCTCTATCCATCCTCCAATCACAAATATATAGTGAGATATCCAGGCGTTCTAATGGTGGGATATTATAATGAAGTAGATCATATACTATGCATTAATATGTATTTTATGTTATAATTTGAAGGAAAAAAATAAAAAATAAAAGGGGGTGATACAACCCTTACCTATATAAACATGGAAATGGGAAAACATACCAATGGACATTATCCCTAATCATATAAATAAGTAAAGTGGAAATAATTATATATTTGTTTTGGGAGATCATATTAAAAATACAACAAAATACATTTCAATTTTTTTTGGACTTCTCACTCAATCAACTTTCAAATATATATACATTATATAAGATGTGATGTTTCCCAAAAAAAACCATTATCTATAGTATCTGATCGAGACCCAAGATTTAACTTTATGTTTAGAAAGATTATCCAATATGATATAAATATATATTTGGACTTTATCATGGCTGATAAGACTTAAACTAATGGGAATTCTGAAAAGAATATCACAAAAATTGAGGATATGTTGAGATGATGTTCAACTAACTTCCAAATAGGATGAGATCGACACCTTCCTTTGGTCGAGCTCTCATTCAATAATATTTTCCACTGATTCATACAAATAGTTCCCTATTAATACCTTTATTAAAATAGTTACATAACCCTTGGATGCTAAGATAATTTTGGGTACATAATCTGATAATTTTCTAAAATTGTGGAGCAAATATTAAAAATGGTTTAGACCATTGAACAACCCTTCTATCGTAGTTAAAGTCGAACAAATACTTATGATAAAATAATTCATGATACCTAGAGATTTATGTTAGTGTTATGTTATTCATAAATATATATATCGATGAAATTCATGAGATTTTGGAAGAGGGGAATGCTTAGTCAAAGATATATCAATCACTTTGAGATCCTTGATGGCATTGCAGTGGTGACATATCAACTAGAACTAACACCTTAAGTATATCAAGTATACGATGTATTCCGTGTATCTCTATTGATAAAACAAATATCAAACCCATCACATGCACTCAATCCAATTTTGGTACCATTGGATAAATATATCTTATATAAGGAGTAGACGATGAAGATATTATAACATGGAGAGAACGTTTTATGAAATAAGACAATTAACTTGGTGAAATGTTAAGGAGAAACTTCATATTAGAAGAAGATATGTGGGAACTATAGGGTGTGATGAATCAGAATTACCCTTATCTATTTTATCAGGGGAAATGAAAATTTCTTTGGTGTTATTTCTGAAGTGGGAAACATAGTAACGACCTGAACATTTATAAATTAAATTTCCTTATGATTTAAATTAAATGTCTTATCAATATTATAGTTAGAGAATGAACATACATATATTTAGTTTTATTATTTACTATTGGATTTAAAATTAGATAAACAATCATTATCAATGATAATATATCTGTTGAACAGTGATCAATTGATTAGTACAAATATAGGTGTTTAATAAATCTCATTGACCTAGAGAAGGGATGTGATGGCTGCAAATAGTAGTATCATACTATAAATTCCATTTATCACTATTTACATGGGATATAGTATCCCGAGTTTTTTTGGATTGAACATGAGCAAGGTGAGATCCAACAACTAATCACAATTGAATACTTTTATGAGATATGTTCAAACTCTCCAAGATCACACCATTAACAACATATTACAAACCACCCATGAATGTCTCACCATCAAAAAACATACGCTTATAGAATTTTATGGTCTATTAAAGATATATTTATCATGAACATATAATTTAAATATGTATATTTAGTTATCAGTATAATAATATTTATATCATCTTCTTATATTTCCTTTATAAATGATTATAATTTTTATTTAATTAAATGAAAATTTAATATTTTATTATTAATAATCGTAAATTAATATGTTTATTTTGAGGAATTAATGAATTTAAAAAACTATATTCATGAAATATAATTGATAGTTAATTTTTATTCAATATAAATTATCATATAATTTTCAAGAATTAAAATTTCATTTTTATATGGGTTTAAAAAACTGCTATTATCAAAAAAACACCATTTCATTATAAATGTAAATTTTTTTTTAAAAAAATGAAAATAGATATTTTGATAAATTTATATTTATGAAAATATTATTATTTGTTTAATTAGAACAGAATGATTATCCAATGGTTATTTTTTGCATAATTTTCTACGACACACGAATTTCATGTAAAAATTAAATACCACATAAGTATTCTGCATGAATTATGACATCATAATTCCCAAAAAGTTATTAAATAAATACTATAAAATGTATCCATGACCAAATATATACTTAACCTTTAAAAAAATTTTATTTAATGTTTATTTGACAAATTTTATAAATCCTTTATGAATCATCCAAAACTATTAATATGTTTTAAGGTTTTAAAAGAATTTCATTAAGAGTATGACTTTCTATCACATCATCCAAGGTGTTATTTTATTATATTCCTCCATTTATCGTATAAAATAATTAAAACCAATCCCATTCAGAAGAAAAAATTGTTCAAACAAATATAAGTGTTGTGACTTTTGTAATTTTATTATATTTAGTATAAAACATAAGTTTGAGAAATAATAAAGAATTCCATAGTCTTTTCATATATTAACCAACCAATGAACTAAATTATCTTCACTAAAAACACGTGGAGTATATCCTTACATATCCCTCCCATCTCTAGAGTCCTATCAATTTTTCCCTAATCTCTTAATAATTTCATCCCATGAATTTTATGTCACACTCTCAATGTGATAAATCATCTCAGTCGCCTCATTATTAGAGTTTATTTTATTCTATATATTTCCTATTACTAATATAGGGATATATCGTTTCATTCATATATTACTTTCTATTTTATATAAAAATGATTAGAGACCTCTTTCCCTCTCATCAACCCTATTTATTTATCTTTTCTTGCCATCGTTATGTTGTCAAACATTCACCATAAATTTTTATGCCAAAAAATAGTGTAATGAATATCATTCCCATTACCTATCGTGGGTGTTAAATGTAATACACTTATAAATATATTATTTGGTAAATACATGTATTTATTTTACACTACATTGTGGAATAACATGTTTATATGAATTAATATATATTGTATGATCTATGTGGAATAATTAATCATGATAATTAAATGAATGTTATAGGTGTAGTTGGAATTTTATATTTCACCAATGCAGTGGGTAATGTTTACTCTCCTGAGAATTCATGTTGGGTATGAGAAGGATCCTAATTAATTTATGATAATTTTGCCATAATGATTTATTGGATGTTATCATTGACCTATGTTTATAATGAAATTTTTTATATTGTTCCCACATTTCTCATTTTTCCTTTATGTTATCATGAAATATCATTCCTCAGTTTTAATGATTATGATTCTCAGCAATTGTATGTACCATTTAATTTTATATTGATTAAAATGTATTATTATTATCATGTTATGTTATTATTATTCCCTGACTATGATTTATAGATCACTCCATTCTTATATATTTTCCCAAGTCATCTCATACTGTTTTCACTTACAAGAATATTTGGAACATGTTAAGGAGGTTTGCAATAAAGATTATGAATTCCTTGTTTTAATTTGTTATGTACTAGACATAATTCAAAAATAAACTATACTTATACATTTTCTATGTTGTATATTTATTTTTTAATTTCATGTAATAAATAATTAATTACTATGTAATAATGAAAAGGGTTTCCATAAGGTTAGCCAGAACTGAGTACATCAATGGATTTTTTTAGAGAAGATTAGGAAATTACAATGATTAACTATATGTATGTTATTTTTTATTTTATACATATTATTTTACTTACCTATTATAAAATTTTCAACCATTTATTTTGTATCATGATTATCCCATTTAAATATTTTTTCTATGTATTAAACCTAAGAAGATTTTCTTCATTGATTTTGTTTCTAAATTTAATTTTGAAAGGAAAAAATGTTTTCAAAATTGATATATTTTATTTTAAAAAAAGAAATTTATGTGATATTGAATTTGGTAAATTAAATTTTAGAAATATATTATCATAAATTTATTTGTAACTAGTGTTAATGTAATATTTTTTGAAATTAAATGTATAGATTATGTGGTTCCTACCAACTAAGTTATTTATCCACACACCTTACTTGTTCCACTCATCATTGGTAGACATGAGAAATTTTTTAGGTACTTGTTTCAATTCATTCTTTCCATTAGAGAGTTATGGTCTTGGGGATCATGGTGATGAAGAGTTCACATAGAGATCTGGTAGAGTTCCAATTTTGATCCAGGTAAATTTAAATATTCATTTTTTTTAGATTTTTTTTTATTTGGGTTGGTTTATGTATTTATGTTGTTATTTGATTAATAGATTTTTTCATTCTCTATTTAGTATAATTTTATCAGATTATTTGTGGCTAAATTTTTTCCTCCTCGATTATCTTTTATGCCCGACACTATTCACCTTCCTAGGAGAATCATGAATTTATCTCAAGCCCTATTGCCAGATGGGTCTGGTGGTGGGTTAGATGGATCCCGACATAATTTCTAACACTCAATTAGGACCTTAATAGATATTTGTAGAAATTTTTGATTCATGACATTCAAAAAATGTTATAATTTGACAATGGGCCACTGGGTCTTTATGGTAATGTAATGGGTACCTCTCAACATATATTAAAAGGGGAATTTATTTCTAAATAAAAAATGGGAATGAACACCATATTGTTAAAAAAATGATTTCTTGAAGGATGGAATAATTTTTCAGTCTTCGATTTATAGATACATACATAAATTGCACATGGAAAATATAATATAATATAATAATTATATTGAAAACATGAATATCCCTTCAATTATACCCCAAAAAATACAAATATTACTTTAATAGCTTTTCTTAGGAATGGAAAATAAATAATATTGAACTTATATTCTCTGTAAGATGAATAATAAAAAATAATATTATATAACATAAACATGTGATATGTGATATAGAAATTATAAATGAACAAAATGATTTGATAATCAATAGAAATGTTTTTCATTTAATATCCATAACAACAAATTAAGACATTGATAATATTCCTCATTGATCTCATACTGATGGAATGCATTATTCTAGCCATTAATAACATATTATTAGAGCCATGTTCAACAATATTTTACATGTATTCCAGACTTCAGTTAGTAAATTATCCAATTATGAAAAGCGTTGTACACCAAAAACCATCATTTATGTATCATGATACATGTAAATGTGTCAAGGGGACTTATAATGTCATCCCCCACCTTATGGATGTTTATGTATCATGTATTAAATAGAAGAGTCATAAATAGATATCATAATATTACCTGATGAAAATATTTCTAGAAATGTTGGGTGTTATTATTATGTGATACAAATATATCAAATACATCCTCATTAAATAGAATAATGTAGATTTATATGATAAAATCACTAATTAAATATATATGTTATAGGGTATCATAAAGGTAAATTAAGTACCATTAAAAAAACTATAGTTGAGATGGTATATAAAATGTACTAGGTTTTCCATGTAATATATAATTTTTTTTAAATAGATTGAATTTGTAGGATACTTATCCAAATGGAACAATAATCCTTAATCATGGTTCATTAATGACATGTGAATATAAAAAAGTGCATCCCCCAAGAGTATCCCACGAGGTTTGTAGTATGAGGACAACTCATAATGTATCTAGAAAAGGACTGAACCATTTCTCAATGAACCCAATTCAAGGTGATTAAACATAGGTTTATTTTTCATATAGTGTTATATACTTGTAAATATATTTACAGGGATATAGTTTCAATGAAATTAAACACACGTTTACCCTAACTAAACATATAATGATTTTCTACCATTGAAAATGTACCTATTAAATAAACGTTATATGAGTGAGGGATAAAATATATACTATTAATTTCATTAAATTTCATGAATGACATATATAAATAATTCCATGTAAATTTTTTCACCACAAAAAAATAGATGGTGAGTACAACATGAGTCTTAATGAATGAAAATTGAGAAGGAACCCCCACTTATAGCATGGGTAGAAATTCATTCATAACATAATGGAAAAATGGGGATAATAATTTCTATTCAAATTAAATGAATAAAAAATAATCATTTAAAAGGTCAAAATGGTATCATATACACCACATAATGGAAATTAGTATAGTATTACAAAACATGTCTCAAAGAGAAGAATACTGGATAAAAACCCCTTACCTCATTTCCTGAAGTCCATGAATAGAAATTTTTATTCCTATTTCATATATATATATTTATATATATTAATAACATAAATTATAATCCTTGAAAAATACATTATTTTCTATAATAATTATAAAAATTTATTTCTTATATGAATCCATTATATTTTCTACATCGGTGCTTATAGTTTTGATTTTTTGTACACGTTTCAAAATAGATATATTTGTATTCATTATTGTTAAAACAATTATATTATGTAATTAATTTAATATTAATTTATTTTTTATAACAATTTATGTTGTTTCAAATCCCTTTCCTGTGTATTTAAGACATCATTCCTGAATATGTAGTCTCTAGTAAGCATGTTCAGGTGATTTTTTATGAATGAAGGGTGTTTTTGTAATTGATGAGGTAAATAATGATATAATATCCACTGAACCAAAAAACACTTATTTAAACATTATTATCAAATTAAACTAGTAAATGTTTTCCCAAAATCATTCTTTTTATGAATTCAATGTATTGTTAAAGTAAGTGGTTAGACCAACCCAAATATGAACGTATATTATTTTAATGAAGGATTCTGAGGTGGTTTTTTAAATATAATTATTATATTAGTATAATGATATATTTTAATGATTATTTACATTATAATTTCAAATTATAGTAGGTATATAACAATAATTAATGGATATGAAAACATTACATGGTTTGGATTAAAGAATATCGACCATGTATGCTTATTTTAAATGATTAAATTAATGACAATTATTTGTTGGTCATATCATAAGTAGGATCCAAAATTTTCAACGCCATAATGTTATTAATATCATAATTACATATTTACTCTTTAATATGATCCTTATATAAAATCATGTAATGTGGTGAATGCAAATGAAACATGTAAACTTTTAGAGGCGGTATTCTACAGAGCACATAGACAGGAGTTCGTGTTTTCATAATAGATGTGGTATATGAATAAAAAAAATATAATTATATTGTTTAAGTTATATTGAGTTTATAAATTATAATAATATCTTTATATTTTTGGTTTTGTAATAATTTTTAAACACTATAGTAATGAAGAATAGTAAGTTCTTGATAATACTTAAGTATGGGACATCATTTTCCCTTGGAAGTTTCCTTGAAATTTAATAGATTAGGATAACTATGAATGAATTTGTTATTATGTTAATATTATAATATTTGAAAAACATATAAAATAAATACTTTCGTGGATAAATTTTAATTTCAGTTGTTTGATGAAGTGGTAAATATGATCCGCTTTTATAACTGATGGAATGTGTATTTTTGGGAACACCTTTAAATTTTTTTTAAAATGATATGGTATGATTTAAGGTTAAATTGATCCCAAAAGTAAAAAATCATATGTGAAATTTTTATTTGTTGTTCCAAATGAAAACCATTCAATTCTATGAATTGTTTATAAGTTCTTTTTATTTTACACTATGTTAAACTCAATTTAACAATTAAAGTTGTACACAAATTATCAATTTATAATATTACTAATCTATTTTAATGAAAACGTTATAGAATTAATATTTTACCTAATTTTATACTCATATGTTTTTTTATATAATTTCATATTGAAAAATATTTTTATAAAATAAAATTTCAAATACTATGAGAAGTTAATTTAAAAATGAATACTCTTAATCGCATAAAAACCTTTATAGAGACATATTTTAAGATTTAAATTTATATATAATGTAAAAATAATTTCAGTAATCATTTTAATGAAAATAATTTTTATATTATAATATAAATTTGTTTTCAATGCTTTCAAAACAGTCCAAAACTAAATCTCCTACAAAAAATACATGATTCATATAAATAACCAAAAACCATTTTTTTAAATTAAAGTGACATTTTAATTTATTCTAAAAATGTTTTCCATCTTTATTCCAATTTAATATAATAATTTAAAATCAATATTTTTATTCATATAATTTATTTTTTATTTTTTATATTTTCTATCTAAACAATTATTTTCATCTAATATAATTGAAAACATGTTGAAATTATTAATTTTGTAAAAACTGTAATTTTTGATGAAAAACTAGCCATTTAAAAAAATACAATGTTTATAATAAGAAAATATCTATAATACTAATTAAAAAGTTACCTTTTTGTCTTAATTTAAATTTTAAATTTTTTCCTTTTAAATAATTTATTGAATAAATGCTCTTTATTGGTACATTTTTATAATAGTTCATGATATTGTTTTTCCCATTGTAGTAGTGTTTGGGGTGATACATTATAACTCTTCAAAATTTATCATCCTCATGTTTATTTAGGCATTTTCTAATATATTTTTTATATTAATTTTTTTTAAAATTATGTATTGCTTTACTTTTATTTTTTACTGACATACACTAAACAATAATAACATTTGGTGTCATTCATTTTATATTTGGATTCAAATAATATTTTATTTATTTTAATTGAATACATCAATGTACAAATTTACTTCCACTCGTATATTAAAAATAATATTCTCTTAAATATATATTTATAATACATTAAAACTTCTTTATGTTTCAAAATTACAGTTATTTACAATAGATGTAATATTATCAATATGCTATTATTTAAATATCATATAATATATTCTATGCCTTTTGAGACTTATTCCATTAATAAGACCTCCTTAATTTAATCCATGTTATATAATTCGATCATTCATAATAATCTGTATCAAAATAGTCACCCCATATATTGACCACGACAATGTTTTAAAAAATACTTTTTTATCATATAAGAAGTAAAAGAATCAAATAAAAAAACGCAATATTAATTTTTATCTGGTAACAACACAAGATTTTATAGTATTTTATCTCTTCAAAGTAATTCAATAACATAAGCAACAGGCAACAACGAGTTTGAGCGTACCACACCATAGCAAAATAACCGTTCAAATAGTAGTTATGAATAGTTTTAGCATAATTTTGAATTTTATATAATATATAAAATTTTAATAATCCATATTATGTGTTTCTTAGACATAATATAAGAACAATTTCATTTTTTCAGATAAAAGAAGTATTTTTTTTAAAAAAATGCTATTTTTACCACATTTTATTGGAAAAACCTTTTTAAATCCAATATTTGAAACTTTTATATATTCAATTTGACAAAATAAACATCTTATTTAGAAGCGGGACATTAAAATTTAGTTTTGATAACTTTTTGGTACATTTCTGATAACTTTAATATTTTGATGAATAGTTAAAAATACTAAATTTTAATTAAAAACAAAATTTTTAATCGAACTAATTTATAGAGTTAAATTATGAATTTTAATGTATTTTAAGAATAATTAGATTATATTTTTATCATTTAATACAATGTAGGTCATTATAAGTAATTTCACATTTAAATTTGACATAAACACATTTCAATCTTTTGATAGTTTTTACTTTTAAAAAACCCACATTTTGGTTTTGACAGCGGGAATTGATTTTAAATTAATAAATGAAGCATAGATGTTTTTAATTTGGTAAAATGGACATCATTTCTGAACTTATAATATCAAAATTAGCTTACAGTTAAATTTTGTTATTTTCTGAAAAAACATTCAATTTTTTAGGAATAGTGAAAAACAATCCGTTATTATTTAAAAACGACTATTTATTTAAAACAATATTTTTTCATTTCAATTTATTTTAAGTCAAATTATTTATATAATACCCATATAAGTTCAATTTAATTTATTGGTGTCATTTTATTATAAAATAATATGTATAAAATTTTATTGAATGTTTTACCGTCTTTTACCCACCACAAATGAGCATATGCAAATTTGCATAAAACATAATTTTACCACATTTTCAAGTTTAATTTCAAAAATATGAGAGAAACAATTGATATCAGTAAGTAAAATGGGGTTTAATAAGATGAAAATAATTTTTGTTGAATAGTATCTTTTGACTTTTATTTACCACAGTTAAAATTAAATATGGAAATTAATGGTAAAAATAATATCATAATTACCCTAACACATGTCCACATTCTATTAGATAAGTTTAATTCGACCAAAATATGCTTATAAATAAAATTTCATTCTTTAGGTCCATTTGGATTAGAGTTGGACATTAATTATTATTTAATTCAAAGAAGAGGTAAAAGTGTTAAAATTCAAAGATTAATAACTAAAAAATTATAATATAGGGTTAAACATAATATAAATTGGACTAAAAATATTAATTAGAATTATAAATGATTTCCTAAATAATGGTATTTTATTTATATTTTTTATACATTAAATAATTTAATTTATTTATGACACAATGATGATGTAGTAATTAACTTATTAACGAAATATTAAAATAATTGATATTATAAATACCCAAATAAATGTAATTTGAGAATATTTATGAATTTAAAAAATTATATAGGTTAGTAGTACATGTTCAGGTTGATTATATGAATTTTTTTCAAAGTAATAATGCTGTTATAAATTTAGAAAAAACAAAATACCAAATAGTGTCAAAATTGACATAAATGAGTTTTAAAAAAATATTATATTATTAATTGGTATTCTATTCATAAAAATCTATGGCATAGACAAAGGGAATTAATAATATTATATATTTCCATAATGAACCACTTGGGGTTATCTTGGAAGCTTACAGTATGTTTATTAACCATAATATATAAAAATACACAGAGACCTGGTAAATGTCAAACTATTTTACTAAGAGTTAAATCTGAAAGATAAGGTTAATATAGTGACCCAAACCAATCTAAAACTTATTAATTGAGTGGTTTTCGACCCATACCCACCATATACTTTAAATAATTCATTTTGGAGCCATTTTAAAAAGAAAATAATTTTATTATAAAATAATATTTTATGTTTTTTCTAAGGTGCCCTCACCCCTCTTATAAAAGGGTACTTCTCCTACTCTCAAATTTACATCTAAAAAGCCATTTGGATCGGCCAACCCAAGCTCAAATATCCTCCAAAATATCCTACCTTCATTTTATATGAATTTCTTTGGTCATAAATCCAACATAATGAGCCCTTTTGATCAAATCAAATGGATGAACCCAAAGAATAGGAAATGATTTCACAACACTCTTTAATGTTCTTTTCCTCATCCACGTACTATTTCTTTGTTATTAACATAACAAAATAAAAAATCCTCTAACTTATATATAATTAGATGTTATTATTAATATGGAACAACCATATTCATTATTCTATTGATCCTAAGAATGATAATGTCACCATGCGTGCGTACGTATGGCTTACCGTCTTCATGACATAGGGAATTTGTTATTCAACACTATGTTATTTGGATGGATATTATGATGAGTAATATGTATATATATAATAAAAATAACATGATAATGTCTTAGTAAAATTATTATACCATCCAATTGAACACTTTTAATAAAATGATATTGTCGCTCATGCGTACGTACGGATTACAATCTCCACAACGCGATGAAATTCATTTCCATGTTCACCATTCATTGACGATTATAAAAATATATATTACTAATAAGTATTTATTATATGACATAATAATGATACTATATATATATATATATATTTATATATACATATATGCATTTATTTACTTGAATATTTCTTATTAACTTACTTTTGTTCAATACGATATGAAAACAGAAACAACATTTATACGTACGTACAGCCTACCGTCACCATAAACTGTCACGAACCAGCCCGGGCCGACCCTGAGCCGGTCACCCGAGCCGGCCCGCGGCAAGTCCCGAGGGGCGTTCCCGATCCCCCCGGGATGGCAACAAGTGCCGGGCATTGAAACTTTAATCGTTGAGAACGATTTCAGCCCAAACTAAAAACATGATCGAAAGAATGAATATAAACTAAACAAACTGACAAACACTAAATACATAAACAACTACACCACGACATACCTCCATGTGACCTCGCGGGTCACCACCCAACTACAACCAACGTCGCTCCCACACTGAGCGACTCAAGCAGGAGAACCTGAACACCAGGAACCTGCAACTGAAAAGGTAAAAGATAGGCGTGAGCACAAAAGTACTCAGTAGGTGAGCCCCACAACAAATCCCAATGCACCGCCAGTAAATAAAGAATATTCATAATCCAGGTTTGAACTTTAATGTATAAAAGTAAGTTTTCATAATGCTTTACTTGAAAATCAAACACGAGACATTTCCCTTATTCCTTTTTGAATGTTAGTTCCATTTCATTAGTTTTAAACTCATTCTGAAAAGCAAAGTGTTACATTTTCAAATATAACCCAAAGTGAATAAAGCATTTTCATTTGAAAACCATTTTTCTCAAAGTCTAACAGTATAGGCTGTAAAATATGACTGAAAGAAAACAAGCAGGGAAAACAAGTGCAAGTAAAGGTAAACAGGCAAGGAAAACCAAGTGCAAGTAAAAATAAACCAGAATTTATCAGCAATAACCATGGCTGATCCTGAACATCCCTAGAAAACCCCTGGACGTACTCGGGTTCATACTACCTGCCGGCATGGTACTCCACAGTCAATAACCAACTGGCCGCCCTAATAGCCAACCAGTGGCACATCCCACCTGGCCTGTCCACAACTCCAGAGGGTACCAACCCGTCTAATCAGGGTTAGAAAGCAACTGTCACTCGATAATCTACAAGACGCCCAGGAACCCATAGTGGTTTTTGTAACACTGTGTAAGTGGGAGACCCTCGCACGCGTGACTCATCTCACCGCACTTCCCAACCCCTTACACGGACATCGCTACACGACAACCCTCGAAGGGAAGTCCCCCTGTAGAAATTCCCTCACAAGTATGTGTATATATATATATGTATAATCACTTCACATTTATTAAAGTGCCAACCGGGCCGCCATATCATTTACATTTTGACCATTTCATATTAAAGCATTTCTAAAGGGATATTACACACGCCATTTCATTGAAAACCAAAACACACTTAGAACTTTGTTTAAGAAACTCAAATCAGCATATCACCCTGGAACACAAGTGTTTCACAAGTAGGGTTATTATCTAATATCAAAACGCACCCCACTTTTATCAAGAGCCAAACGGGCCTTTAATCACCTTTTTAAGGAATACTATTTCTCAAATGAAATCCAAACTTTTGTTCACACTACAAAGGAAAACATCTTTCATCAACCAAGAACCACACATGAAGTTTCCAAAAACAATTTCAAAGGGTCACACAACGTTTTCTCTAATCAAGGTTCTCAGAAAGCACCATTTTCCATAAACAATACATCTACTAATTTACACATGCCAAAAACATTTCAAAACCCAATTCAACATGTCTTTCATTATTCAGGAAGAACCATCTAGCAACACTACCATGTAAGCACACAATTAAATCCATGAAAACGCTTTTAATGAAACGCTATAATTAAAACAACTTTTATCATCAGCAGATCACCAAACTATAGATAACTACTTAATAATACGTTTAAATTTACTGAAACTTAAAAAAAGGTCAAGGAGTAAATAAATTCTAAATTTAAAGGCGAGTGCAAAGGGAGACCTACCTCAAGATCCAAGCGCGACGGTAAAACGACCTTGGAACTAAGGCGTGATGACACGACGTGTGTCCGAAGCCACGTGATAAAGTCCAACACTCTCGAAACTGGGGCGCGGAGACGGCAGAACCTCAGAAACAAGGCGCAGCGATGACGCTTTCTCGGAAACGCCCTGCGCGGGTCTTAAAATCTTAAACCTACCAAAAACAAATATAAGTTGATGGAAAACCCCTAACAAAGCACAAGAGAATGCCATAGTAATAATAATAATGAGAAAATAATAACAATAATGATATAATAAAAATAAAAATATTAATAATATGCTAGTAAGCATAATAATAATAATAATAATAATAACAATTTAACCTAATTATAATATATTAATAATATAATAATATAAAATAATATTAACATTATAATATTAATAATAATAATACAATAACAATAGCATAATAATAATAGTAATGTAATAATAATAATAATAATAATAATAACATGATAACAATATGATAATAATAATAAAGTAATATTTTAATAATAACAGTAACAATAGTAATATAATAATAATATAATAATATTAACTTAATAATGATAATAGTAATGTAAGCATAATAATATAATAATGATAATAATAAAAATAGTAATAATAACATAATATAATAATAAAAATAACAACAAAATATAATAATAATAATAATAATAATAACAATTATTATTATTATTATTATTATTATTATTATTATAACAATGATGTAATAAGATTAATAATATTATTAAAATAATAATAACAATAATGATAATAATAATATAAATCATAAAAATAATAATGACATAAAAATAAATAAATAATAATAATAATATTAATATGGTAAAAATAATAAATGTTTTATAAACATAAGATTAACATAAAAATAAAAATAAAAAACAAAACAAAACTTACAGAACGGGGGTCCTGGGCGGCGGTCGGGCGCGGGCACGGTGAGGCGGAGCGCCGGAGGGGGAGCGGAATGGGAGAGCCGGAACAGGGGGAGAGCCGGTCGGGGCGGCACGACGCTGGGGTGAGGCTCGGGACGCCGGATGACCAGGGGGGCGGCGTACGCACGAAGGAGGGAGGGGATGACGGCCGGAGCTGGGACGGCGGCTTGGTGCAGCGACGGAGCAGGAGCCGGAGCGGCGGTCGGCGCTGAAGGAGAGGGCCGTCGGGGGGTGGCCAGCGGGCTGGAGGAGGAGAAGGAGCCGGAGCGGCGGTCGGCGCTGAATGAGAGGGCCGCCGGGGGGTGGCCAGCGGGCTGGAGGGGGAGAAGGAGCCGGGACGCCGGGAAGCCGGGCAGGGTGCACAGGACGGGGAGCAGGGGGGTCGCGGGTGAAGCGGGACGAGGGTGGAGGCCGGGAAAGAGCAGGGAGGGTGAGCGCTGATGGAGTGGGGTGGCAGCGGTTAGGAGAGGGAGGCCGGGACGGAGCAGGGAGGGTGAGCGCTGATGGAGGGGGGGTGGCAGCGGTTGGGACAGGGAGGCCGGGACGGTGCGGCGGGCGGTGCGTAGGGAAGAAGGCGGCAGCGGTCGCGCGGAGTGGTCGGTTATGGCAGCTGCGGGATGGTGGGCGCGGCGTACGCAGGAAGGAAGGAGGGAGGGAAGAGCGGGGGAGAGAGAGAGGGATGAGTGGCGGCTGAAAGGGGGCTAGGGTTAGGCTATGGTAGGTTTGTATATATATATATATATATATGATAAAAATAATAACATTAATAATAATAATAATAATAATAATAATAATAACATTTTAATAATGTTAATAATTATAATAATAATAATAGTAAAACATTATAACAACAATAATAAAATGTATAATCATAATAAAACCTTTTAATAATAATAAAAATTATCATAATATTAATAATAGAACTTATAATAATAATAATAATAAAACATATAATATTAATAATAATAAAACTTAGATAATAATAATAAAACTTACAGTAATAATAAATAATAAATTAGTTAATTCATATAATAATTATATTGATCACGTATTTACAATAATAATTATAAAATAATTTAAAGATGTTAAACATATATATATATATTTATACATATATAAATCTATATATATATACATACATTATTATACATATATACGTATAAAAAAATATATATAAACATATATACAATAATAATAACACAATTAAAAAGGTATTAATAATAAAATACCAACATAAAAATTATAATGTTTAAAACACCGGGTGAACACACTGTCACCCGGGCTGAACGCACGGTCACCGCTAACGATGCGGCGACCGCGCACCGTTGCAAAACCACCAATCGCAATTAATCTTTGAAAAATTTAATCCGGGACCAAGAAAGGAGAAAAAATACAGACATCCGCAGTCGGGGTGTGACATAAATGGTGTCTTCCATTTCATATATATATATCTATTATAAATATTTATATTCTCAATATATATGATAAATAAATCAAGGATTATATTTTTCAACTATTTAAATCTTTATCTAAATGATACGATCTAGAATAATAAGTTAAAACATGTACGGTAAAGAAAGCGGTTATAACCCGAAATATTAATTTTACATGGAAATCATTATTAAATGGGTAGTATCAAGACATAAATAAATCATGTATTATATAATAAATAATAATATGGTTATGGTATAATTTAATAACATACTATTATCATTATACAAGAGGTAAAATGTACCCTCAACCAATGGAAAGTGCAAGGTAAAGGTTAATTCTACAATCACTTCAATATCCGAGGTTGTTTTTACATGAGTATCAACTAGGACATATTTATAATCCACGTCCATGTTTCATAATAGAGTTTTCAACGGTAATCTTTTTAATGGACTCTTTTACTAAAACAACATTTTAATTGTTTTAAATAATTATTCTTCCAATCCTTTGTCATTAATTTCCATGTATTCAAAATGGTTTAAAGATTTATATAAACAAACATGAATGTTTTAAAATGTTAATTCCATTCAAATGTTTCAATGTGTTATGGGAAACTATTATTAAATAATGTCTTTAAATTTCTTCCTTTCTAAATTTTGTGACTTTTAAATGTTTATGTGAAAAGGGATATTTATTTACAAGAGTTTTATAAATCATTTTCATCTATGAAAACATACATTGATGGATTTTAAACTTCCTTGAAGTTGATTTGTTATTATACAAATCTCGCATTTTGTATTGAAGTTTTTTTGATATGATTGACTGTGGATGTGTTACTTTTATACCATCCATGGTTTATGGATAATGTATTGAAATTTCTTATGCTTGTTTTAATAGGAATGTTTATATTATGATTCAACCTTTTCATATGAGGAATGTATTGGACTTAGTAAGGGATGGGTGGAGCCTGCTATAGATCCTCAATACATCGGTTGATCTCATGAGACAATTGGACATGGAATTGGACAAGGCCTTTCCCAATTTGATAAATGGTTTTTCCCAAGGCCTAATTCATTTTTAAATGTCTTGCCCGATGCCTTGACAAAATGTTTTAGAATGTCTGGCATTATACATTCCCTCATTTTGAAAGTGTCCATTTATTGTTCTATTGGTCATTCAACTAGTAGAATACCCATGATTATATTTTATTATGACATTATTTACACAGATCATATTCCTTACATAAAGTATTAATGTTTATTATCATTAAAATCATGTGTTTTCAATTATTCACGATGCCTAATTTTTATGTTATCTTCCACTATATTACTTACCCTTACTAAGGATCTGAACTCACCCCTTTCATATGTATCATTTTCCCATGATTCCAGTAAGTGTCATATGATTTATTAGTAGAGTTAATATAGGTGACTAATGGCATTATCAAAGGATCATTTATGTTAGATTTTATTTTCTAATGTGTAATGTAACATTTGTGTATGTAATCTATTATACAAGACAGCCAAACTGGTCGGACATTCGGTACATGATTCCTTTAAATCATGCCATTGTATTAAAATAATGCACCAACTCTGGGTATCTAGGGTTGGGGTGTCATAGTTGGTATCATAGGAGGATTAGCAATATCCTTGGAAACTAGATTTAGAAAATCACTGATTAAAAAAAATACCATAAGATAGTCTTTGAGGATTAATATAGAAGAACTTCCTAGATTTTTGATATTGTAGTGATTTTGTAAGTTTTCAAAGCAATACATCCATGTATGAAAACGAGCTGGTAGAGGCGGCTCTGGCACGGATGTACCTAGGGGTAAAACCTGAAAACATTGCTTTGAACTAGACTAGAATAGGAACTGGTGGACGTCAATGGGCCTTGTTGTACTCTTGGTTATGACACTCCTGGGAGATATGCTTAGATATTTCACATTTTCATTAAAAACCATTATGAAGGATTTAGGAGTAAATACTACCTCAATGAAATCATTTTATGATTATAGATTATTTGCATTACCTTTTCAATTTATGTAAGGTATTTTAAAATTTTGGAATTATGCATTTTGATTCATAAACTAACCTAGTTTATGCCATTATATAGAAATCTAACCTAGAAGATGGAATGAGACCTCCAAAAATACCCATGATCGAAAGAGTAAGAAATATCATATCTTTATTGGTTTTAAGAAAACATTTAGAAAGGAAATAATCTCCCATGAGTTATAATCATATGAATTAATAATATCATGTTTTAATAAGATAAGTAATGAATTTTCTGATTCCTAGGGCTTTTATGGGTAGCCAGAGAAGAAAAAGACGGTTGAGAGAATGTTGGATAAAATGAATATGGGAAAACATGATTTTTCCATATGTGATATATGTGGATAGAATCCCCAAGGTAAATGCTTGAAGGGAATGGGAGTTTGTTAGAAGTATGGAGAAAAAGGACACCAAGTACATGATTGAAAGGGTAAGAAAAAGGTTTTAAATGTACAATGATTCATATGAAAGGAGTTGGGACACTATGTGAATCAGTGTCCAAATCATCATAGTATACCCTAAATTTTTCTATTGGATAGTAATCAAGTTATGATACTACCGAAGATGAAGAGGAGTGATTAAGAGATCTTATGTTGTTATTAATGAATTATGTCATTTGAGTATTGTATAAAGGATGTACTAGTAATTATAATTATGGAGTATATAAGGATTGTACTGCAGTACTATTTCATTAAGGACTTGAGATTGTGTGGAACCACGAAAAGTGAATCAATAGAATGTTAATTTTCTTGGAAAATAAATGGTTGAAGGAAAGGTAATCCATAATATGGTCTTGTTACTGAAGAAGTGATTTTGGAATAATAGATGGTTGATTGGGATAAATTATATTGGATATTATTGATTACTTTGAAACTAATTAATGACTTATATATTCCATCATTGTTGGAGTTTACAACATTTTTGGATATAGGTAGTATATCGAGTATTCTATAAGGAATGTTGGAGCATGAATGAAATAAATATGGTTATATGATATTTCAGGGTGTTACCATGTTTTAAATAATACATGACGAAGTTGTTCAAATGTTATTACGTGGAAAAAAGGATCTTCATTGTGTGTAACTTCCTTATAAATTTTTGACTATGAGTTTGGATAGAAGTATTTTGGATAATTCTAATAGTTGGAATGTATTATGTTTAAAATTGGATACAATTGATAGGGTTATTTTTGTATTGTCATAACAAGGACAACCCAAGTGTCGGGCGACAAACAATCGAATCCAGTAAGGTCACGAGACTTGAACACGCAACCGAAGGGTGGAAAGGGTGAATCACCTACCACTAGCCTATGTGATATCCTGGATTGTATAATGTAGATTATTTTTTTAATGTTTTGATAGGTGAATTATAAATTTATTTTTGTTAACCCTATAAGATTAGGGTAAATATATTACTTTATATGTTATATTATCTTTTAGAGTGAAAGATGGTTGTGTGGTTTAAATTAGTTAAAGCATGGAACACTATTTGTCAGGTATATTTTTCCCTATTATTATATGAAAAATTTATTTATAAAACATTAGAGAAGGGATCTTAAAACAAAAAAAGTGTTATCTTAATACCATATGTTTTGGTGAGCCAATGATATTTTAAATCATCATAGGCTGATGGCTTTGAGGCCCTCAATTTCCCAATAGTTTTTGACTGATGAACACAATAACCCCATATAAATATTAACGTTTTTCCATCAATTATATGCCTGTAATTTCCACCAATGTTCTTCTAAAAGAGGTCACAATTTTGAGGTGAATTTTTAATTTCTCTTTCCCTCTTATTATGAATAAATATTATTAAACCAATTTCTGATTTGGGGTTTCCACAAAGGAATTTTTTATTTTTAACCTTTTATTTTTGAAGAAAACATTCAAATTGCAAGGACACAATTTATAGAATGAGGGGAGAATGTAACACACCAAGATTTCATAGTATGTTATCTCTTCAAAGTAATTCAATAAGTTGTGCAACACACAACAACGAGTTTAAGTGTACCACAACTTACCAAACAGGCCATTCAAAAAATTGTTATGAATAGTGTCAACAAAACATTGAATTTTATATACTATATAATATTTTATAATCCATATTATGTGTTTCTTAGACATAATGTGATAACGAATTCATTTTTTTCAGATAAAAGATGTATATTAAAAAAAATGAAAATTTACCAACTTTTAATTGAAAACCCTATTTAAATACAATATTTTACACTTTAATATATTAAATTTGATAAAAAAAACATAATCATTAGAAGTGCGACATTAAAATTTAGTTTGGATAATTTTTTTGTACTTTTATGATAACATTCATATTTTGATGAATATTCAAAAATACAAAATTTTAATTGAAAACAACATTTTTAATCGAAATATTTTATAGTGTTAAATTATGAATTTGATTGGTTTTGATGTATAATTAGATTAAATTTTTAATTTTTAATACAATTTAGGTCATTATAATAAATTTTACATTTAAATTTGACATAAACACATGTCAATCTTAGGATATTTTCTACTTTTTAAAACCCTTCTTTGGTTTTGACAATGGGAATTAATTTTAAATTAATAAATGCAGCTTATTGGTTTTGAATTTTGTAAAATGGAATTCGTTTTTGAATTCATAATATCAAAATTATTTTAGGGTAAATTTTTGGAAATTTTCTAAAAACATTTAATTTTTTAAGAATTGTGAAAAACACTTGGTTATTATTTAAAACTGACTTTTTATTTAGATAATTATTTATTTTATTTAAATTTATTTTCTATCAAAATAGATATATAAATAACTATATAACTTCAATGTAATTCATTTAAGTCATTTTATAATAAAATTAGATGTATAAAATTTTATTGAACGTTTAACTACCTTTTACCCACCTCCTAGGAGCATTATCAAATTTTCCAAAAACATAATTTTACCACTTTTGTGAGTTGAATTTCAAAAATATGAGAGACACGATATATGTTTATGAATAAAATTTGGTTCAATAATATTAAAATAATTTTTTTTGAATAGTAACTTTTGACTTTTATTTACATTGTTAAATTTAAATAGGGTAATTAAGGGTAAAAATGATATCATAATTACTCTAACACATGTACTAATTCTATTGCGACGGGAATATTCCCTCGTCGCAAATGGTATGTCGGCAGGTGGTTATTTGCGACGGGAGCCGTCGCAAATAACTATTTTACCGTTGACCATAATAAATGATGGCTAAGGTATTTGCGACGGGTAACGTCGCAAATAATATTATTTGCGACGGGTATCCCGTCGCAAATGCACCAGACACAAATAATCTAACTTATAAATACCCCAATCCGTTTTTTTCAAATAATTCTCAAACTCCATCTTCTTCTTCTCTCAAAATTTTATTTCTAAAGATCAGTTTTTCTCAAGTTTAATTTTTTTTTCCGGAGTTGATATTGATGTTTTGAAGAACGATCAGAGATCAACCTCATATCAATTTTCAAGGTATTTATGTTCATTTTAATTTAATATTTATTTTTAATTTTTTATTAGATTCAATTATTATTAATTAGTTGTAATTTAATTATGTTTACATTGTTTTGTTACTTAATAAATTTAAATTTTTAGTATTGTTCATAGTTAATGGTAATTAGGAATAATTAGTAATAATTTTTAAAAATTAAGAATAAATATTAATAATTAGTAATAAATAACAATAATTAGGAATAATAACATCATTGCATTATTAGTATATTTTATTATTAATATTAAAATAATATAATTTTTTATATATATACAATTCTCTTTTCATCTGTGTGTTTGCTGTCTCCACATGTATTATTTGTATGTGGAGATAGAAAACACACAGATGAAAGGAGAATTCTATATAAATTAAAAAATTATATTATTTTAATATTAATAATAAAATATACTAATAATCTTATTATTCCTAATTATTGGTAATTATTCCTAATTATTGATAATTATTCATTTAATTACTAATAATTAGGAACAATTACCAATAATTATCAATAATTAGGAATAATTAGTAATAATTAGTAATAATTACCAATAATTAGTAATAATTACAAATAATTAGTAATAATTAATAATAATTACCAATAATTAGTAATAATTAGCAATAATTAGTAATAATTACCAATAATTAGTAATAATTACGAATAATTAGTAATAATTACCAATAATTAGTAATAATTACCAATAATTAGTAATAATTACCAATAATTAGTAATAATTAGTAATAATTAGTAATAATTAGTAATAATTAGTAATAATTAGTAATAATTATTGATAATTAGTAGTAATTAGTAATAATTAGTAATAATTAGTAATAATTACAAATAATTAGTAATAATTACCAATAATTAGTAATAATTTCCAATAATTAGTAATAATTACCAATAATTAGTAATAATTACCATTAATTAGTAATAATTAGTAATAATTAGTAATAATTAGTAATAGTTAGTAATAATTAGTAATAATTATTAATAATTACCAATAATTAGTAATAATTAGTAATAATTACCAATAATTAGTAATAATTAGTAATAATTAGTAATAATTACCAATAATTAGTAATAATTAGTAATAATTAGTAATAATTAGTAATAATTAGTAATAATTAGTAATAATTAGTAATAATTAGTAATAATTAGTAATAATTAGTAATAATTACCATTAATTAGTAATAATCAGTAATAATTACCAATAATTAGTAATAATCAGAAATAATTACCAATAATTAGTAATTATTAGTAATAATTAGTAATAATTAGTAATAATTATCAATAATTAGTAATAATTAGTAATAATTAGCAATAATTAGTAATAATTAGTAATAATTAGCAATAATTAGTAATAATTACCAATAATTAGTAATAATTACCAATAATTAGTAATAATTAGTAATAATTAGTAATAATTAGTAATAATTAGTAATAATTACCAATAATTAGTAATAATTAGTAATAATTCGTAATAATTACCAATAATTACCAATAATTAGTAATAATTAGTAATAATTAGTAATAATTAGTAATAATTAGTAATAATTAATAATAATTAGTAATATTTAGTAATAATTAGTAACAATTACCAATAATTAGAAATAATTAGTAATAATTACCAATAATTAGTAATAATTAGTAATAATTACCAATAATTAGTAATACTTAATTATAATTAGTAATAATTACCAATAATTAGGAATAATTTCTGGTAAATAGTATTAATAAGTAATAATTAGAAATAATTACCAATAATTAGTAATAATTCCCAATAATTAGTAATAATTACCAATAATTAGTAATAATTACCAATAATTAGTAATAATTACCAATAATTTGTAATAATTAGTAATAATAAGTAATAATTAGTAATAATTACCAATAATTAGTAATAATTAGTAATAATTAGTAATAATTAGTAATAATTACAAATAATTAGTAATAATTGCCAATAATTAGTAATAATTACCAATAATTAGTAATAATTACCAATAATTAGTAATAATTACCAATAATTAGTAATAATTACAAATAATTAGTAATAATTAGTAATAATTAGTAATAATTAGTAATAATTAGTAATAATTAGTAATAATTAGTAATAATTATTAATAATTTCCAATAATTAGTAATAATTAGTAATAATTACCAATAATTCATAATAATAAGTAATAATTAGTAATAATTAGTAATAATTACCAATAATTAGTAATAATTAGTAATAATTACCAATAATTAGTAATAATGAGTAATAATTAGTAATAATTAGTAATAATTAGTAATAATTAGTAATAATTAGTAATAATTAGTAATAATTAGTAATAATTAGTAATAATTAGTAATAATTAGTAATAATTATCAATAATTAGTAATAATTAGTAATAATTACCAATAATTAGTAATAATTAGTAATAATTACCAATAATTAGTAATAATTAGTAATAATTACCAATAATTTGTAATAATTACCAATAATTAGTAATAATTAGTAATAATTACCAATAATTAATAATAATTAGTAATAATTAATAATAATTAACAATAATTAATAATAATTACCAATAATTAGTAATAATTACCAATAATTAGTAATAATTAATAATAATTAGTAATAATTAGTAGTAATTAGTAATAATTACCAATAATTAGTAATAATTAGTAATAATTAGTAATAATTACCAATAATTAGTAATAATTACCGATAATTAGTAATAATTACCGATAATTACCAATAATAACTAATAATTGCCAATAATTAGTAATAATTACCAATAATTAGTATTAATTAGTAATAATTACCAATAATTGGTAATAATTAGTAATAATTACCAATAATTAGTAATAATTAGTAATAATTAGCAATAATTACCAATAATTAGTTATAATTACCAATAATTAGTAATAATTACCAATTATTAGTAATAATTAGTAATTATTAGTAATAATTAGTAATAGTTAGTAATAATTAGTAATAGTTAGTAATAATTAGTAATAATTAGTAATAATTAGTAATAATTAGTAATAATTAGTAATAATTAACAATAATTAGGAATAATTACCAATAATATTTGTACTATGAAAATAATAAAAAATTTATATAATATTAAAATTATCAATATTTGTAACATGTTTTGCTTTATTCTCAACATATTTAATTCTTAAAGGGTCAATTTTTAGGTCTATCTCAATAAAAAGTTTGCGTCAGTCGTGTATGATCTAAACTCTATAATTATCCTAGCTTGAGTGTTTTTTCTAACAAATTATTCAAAACCAGTAATGATTTTATATTTTATAGAGAAATATGGAACAACGAGGTCGTCAACAATCATTATTAGGTGACCGCATATGGATAAATCAACGTAGAAATCCAAACAGTTCTGGTTTAAATCTAGTATATGTAGAGGCTGTGGAGACTTTTTTATCATTTGCGGCATCAAATCCAAAATTTGTTTCAGAAGGAAAAATAAAATGCCCTTGCAGAAAATGTGCATTGAGAACGTTTTACACGTTTGAAAAAGTGGGAGAACATCTCTTGCATTTTGGTTTTCAACCAGATTATGTTTTTAGGTATCAACACGGTGAATGCAGTTCCAGAGCAGGTGACACCAACTTGATTCTGGATCCATCCTAGTTTCAAGATTTAGTACATGATGTTGCAGGTTCATCTGTTCAACATACAGAAACTCCAGCTGATATAGCTTCAAATCCTGAGTTGGCACTGTCTGAATTTTATGAGTTGTTGAAGTCTGCTGAGGATGCATTATATCCTGGCTGTAAGATGAGCAAATTAGAAGCAGTTGGAAAATTTATGGCTATCAAATCAGATAACGGGATGTCAAACACCTGTTTTGACCAGATATTTTCTTTGATTAAAACACGGTTACACGAAGGAAATGTTTTACCTACAAATTACTATGAGAGTAAGAGGTTGGTTCGAAATTTGGGACTTACTTGTCAGAAGATTCATGCATGTTCAAATGAATGCATTTTATATTCTAGGGAAAATGAGTTTTTGGATAGTTGTCCCACATGTGGGCAACTGAGATATAAAGAAGGACAACACGGGAAGTCTGGTTTGATTCCTGTAAAACAATTGAGATATTTTCCGCTTACATCCAGACTTCATCATTTATTCATGTCTAAGAATACAGCGACAATGATGTCATGGCATAAAGAGAATATTTCAACCGATAAAATCTTCAATCATCCAGCCGATGGTGATTCATGGAAACATTTTGATAGAGTGCATCCATCCTTTTCTTTAGAAGCTAGAAATGTTCGACTGGGCCTTTCCACTGATGGTTTCTGTCCGTTTGGATCTTATGGTAGTCAATATACATGTTGGCATATTTTTTTTTAACTCTGTACAATTTACCTCCATGGATGTTGATGAAGGAGCCATATATCTTTTTGACTTTACTAATTCCAGGACATCCGAAGAAAAATATTGATGTTTATTTGAAACCATTGATTGATGAATTAAATTTATTGTGGAGTACTGGTGTCAGTACATATGATGTTTCACCGAAACAGAATTTCATACTGAGAGCAGCATTGATGTGGACAATAAGTGACTTCCCGACTTATGGGATATTATCTGGCTGGAGTAAACATGGTCAGAAATCATATCCTTACTGTGTGGGAGAGAACAAAGCATTTATGCTCATTCATGGAATGAAACCTTGTTATTTTGACTGTCATCGCAGATTTCTTCCAACTGATCATCCTTTTCGCAGAAACAGATCTCATTTCAGAAAAGGAACAGTTGAAAGGGAAGGACCTCGAAAAATGCTCTCAGGTTCGGAGTTAAAATCAGTTGTATTTTCATTACCTCCCATCACTTTTGGTACCACAATAAACCAACAGAAAATTTCTGGTTTTAGGAAAGAACACAATTGGATTAAACGTAGCATATTTTGGGATTTTCCATATTGGTCTGATTTGTTGGTCCGAAACATGTTAGATGTCATGCATATTGAGAAGAACTGTTTTGATAATTTGTTTCATACAGTTTTGGATACTCCAGGAAAGAGCAGAGACAATGTAAATGCACGTTTAGATCTTGCCCAAATTTCCAGGCGTCTAGAATTGGAAGTATTTGAGAATGTCAGAATAGAAAGGTTAATGAAACCAAAAGCATATTATACACTGTCTAAAAAAATCATTTATTATTTTGTTAGTGGATTGCAGATTTGAGACTTCCAGATGGATGTGCTTCCAATTTGGGTAGATGTGTAAAGAATTGTCCTATTACTAGATTAAAAAGTCATGATTGTCATGTTATATTGGAAAGACGGATACCCATTGGATTAAGAGGTCTGTTGAATTCTGTGATTTGGGATTCCATAACAGACATGTCTCATTTTTTGGGAAATTTGTGCGGCTACAGTAGATTATGATGCTCTAGGAAATCTTGAAAAAGATGTTGTTGTAATTATATGTAAACTGGAAAAAATATTTCCACTGTCTTTATTCGACTCAATGGAACATTTGATGTTACATTTTCCATATGAATCCAAATGTGGAGGTCCAATATAGTTTCGATGGATGTACCCATTTGAAAGATGCATGAAAAAATTGAAAAGAAAAGTACGTAACAAAGCATCTGTTGAAGGATCTATTGCAGAAGCTTATTTGCAAGAGGAAATATATTTTTTCTGCTCCCATTATTTTGAATCTGAGTATCCTTCAAAACACAACCGAATGGGACGGAACGAGAGAAATATTGATGAAATCAACAATCGATTATCTGTTTTCAACCAGTCAAAGCTTGGTTTTGGTGGAGTTTATGAACCCTGGCTTTCAGATGATGAACATCATAGAGCTCATACGTATGTTCTGCTCAACTATGAAGAGATGACATCAGTTGTACTGTAAGTGTTTATATCACTTATTCTATCATTTTTGTTACAGTAAATAACTTTGGTTTTTATAGGTTGTATGATAATCATATCAAGAAACAAATTCCACAAATTACAGCAGCTGATCTCGAAGAACGTCGACTGAAAAAATTTTCTCAGTGGTTTCAAAAACTGGTAACATAAATTCTTTATCTTTTAGAAACTCATTCAATGTATAGTTTACTATATTGATAATTATTTCACAAATTTTCAGGTGTCTCGACATGCTGATAAAATTGACAAACGACTGTGTGTATTGAGTAACCCACCTTCCAAAATTGTTAAAATATATAATTCATATGTGGTGAATGGATTTCGATTCCACACACATGCATATGGGGAATCGAAAAAAACAATGAAAAGTGGAGTTAGCTTGAGAGGATCTCATTATCGAGAAAATGAAGTTTACATTTATGGCATACTTGATGAAATCATTGAACTCTGTTATCTTAGACAACATTACATAACCATGTTCAAATGTCGGTGGTTGGATACAGAGAGAGGCGTGCGTGTTCATCCGACTCATGGAATCATCGACATTAAATGTAAAAGTGTTCTCGCAGTAAATGAACCATTCTTATTGGCTCAACAGGCATATCAAGATTATTACGCAATGTACTATGCTACATCAAGAGACTTGACTGATTGGTGGAGTGTAATAAAAATCAAAATTCGAGACAATCAGTTTAGTCAAAGTGAATGTGCTTTCACTAATGTGCAAAGAATTGAAGTTTTTCAAGAGAGTACTCAAAATCAATCTTTTTTACAAAGAGACATGAGTATCGATGACGACACCCCGCATTTAAGAGTCGGTGATGACGATGATGTTAATGATGTCATATATGAATTTGAAATGGTAAGAGATGAAGCAACTGTAACTCGAATGGATATCGATGATGTTGAGGAGGAATATGAAGATGACATTGACATATATGAAGATGATGATGAAGATGAACACTGATAGAATTCCATGGTATTTATATACAATCATAATATGTATATATGTATATATAATAGTAATTATCAATTATTTTCTAACAAAATTAACATTTTCTGTTTCAGATGGACGACGCCAAATTTCGTGAGTTGGCGGATGCTGACCTGACTTTCGATGCGGATGAGTTGCTGACAGATGACCCTCAGCCTGCAGGCGCTCCAGGGAGTACGCGGGGGAGGCGCGGTCTTGCACGATTAATGATTCTTGACCCCGTCCCCGAGCGACATCCACGTCTTGGGTTTGATCCACGCCCACGGAGGTGTGATAACCTGTGTGATAACCTATGGATTTGGCTAAGATTTCATTAATCTATTCACATAATAAATGTTTATTATTTTTACAGTTTTCCACATATAGTAGTCGGACAGGGCAGCGCTATTTTGCGCAACTATTTCTCTCAGTAGTGGACCACATGGGAGCAAATTCCCATTGATGTGCACCAGGCCATGTTCGGCCATTGGTTGGTACGTACGTAAATAAATAATTTTTATTTTGAAAATTATTTCATTTCTAACATGATATTTTGATTTATTTGTAGGGTTTATGGTATCCGATCGAGGATACCTTGCGTGACGCCATCCACGAGGCATGGGAGGTGGCCATGCGTGATCGCCTTCGTCAGTTTTTGCACAATTTAAGAAAAGCTACGATGAAGAAAGCAGGAGTGTCAGATTTTGACGAGTCATGTAGAGCACAACGACTAGAGTACATTTCATCCCATGTATGGGATGGATTATGTGCGCACTGGTTGAGTGGTGCCTTTCAGAGGAGATCATCGGTGGGGAGGCAGAATCAGGGGAGACAGGAGGTGACTCATCGAGCTGGGAGCCGTTCTTTCAGTACTCATAGACAGCATCTGGTACGTACATTATTTATAAATATTTTATATAACTATAAATATTAACAGTTTATTTTTTATTCTTATAGGATGTTGAGCACCCCGATATTACGGAGTACGACGTATATCATAGGATGTATAGTGATCCTGCTTCTGGGGAGTACAAAGGTGATCGTCAGCATCACATCGTGGTCAATATTATTTGTTTTCAAGTTTAAAAATTAACTGCATATAATATATTTATAATTTTAGTTTTAAATTGCAACTACATGAGTCATATGAGGTCGCATTGTCGCTGGCCCGACCTGAGAGTCAGGCCGAGTCATCAGATCAGACCACCGGCCGCCATTTTGATGAGGCGTCATGGATGCAGGCCACCCAGTATGCCTTTGAGAAGGTTCGGGTAGTTGGTATCGACTCTCGACTGACTCCCAGAGATTATTATGGCAGTGCTGCGATGTCGGCGTCCAGCTCGAGAGGAGCTCGTGCATCTTCTTCTTCTACACAGTATGAGGATCAGTTGCGATCTCAGACTGCACTGATAGAGAGTCTCCGACAGGAGCAGGAGAAGATGCGTCAGCAGCATGAGGAGGAGCGTCGACGCCAGCAGCAGCTGTACGGGGAGCAGATGAGTCGGTGGCAGTAGCAGAATCAGGAGTAGATGGAGTACATGCGCCGACTCACTCATGCTTTAGGGATGGAGTTTTCTCCACCACCATCTTCAGATCCCCCCCTCCTTCAGATTAGAGTTTGTATTTATGTTATAAAATTTGTGAAATCAAAATATGATTTTTTTTTCTATTTGTGTAGTTTCTGTCTCATTATAAAATATTAATAATATTATATTTTTAAATAACAATATTAATATGAATAATAATATTATTTATATTTTATAATATTAAATTATATATATATATATATTAAAATTTTATAATATTATAATATATATATATATTAAAATTTTATAATATTATAATTTTATAATATTTTTTTGTAATACTTGAATTATTTTAATATTTGAATGTAAAATAATTCTATTATTTTTATATTAATTAAAATAACTTATTAATATTTTTTTATTAATGAATTATAATTCTTATATTATTATATTAATTAAATCATTTATTAATATTCTATTATTTTTTATTTTTGAATTATAATTCTATTATTATTATATTAATTAAAACAATTTATTATTTTTATTTGTGAATTATAATTTTATTATTATATTAATTAAAATCATTTATTAATATTTTATTATTTTTTATTTTTTAATTATAATTGGATTATTATTATATTAATTAAAATAATTTATTAATAATTTATTTTTATAATTTTTTTATAGTATTTGCGACGGGATACTATGCCCGTCGCAAATAGTATTATTATTATATGCATTAAAATAATTTATTAATAGTTTTCTTTATTTTTTTAGAATAGTTTTTGCGACGGGACCCGTCGCAACAGGTATTTGCGACGGGCCTCGTCACAAATAGTTTTTGAAAAGTTTTTTAAAAATATACAGAGTACTATTTGCGATGGGGATTCTCCCCATCACGAAAAAAGGCTTTAGCGACGGGCCCGTCGCAAAAAGTGTTGTTGCGACACCGTTTTCAATAACGGGTCATTTACGACGGGATCCCGTCGCAAAAAGCCGTTTGTGACGGGATCCCGTCGCAAATGACCCGTCGCAAATACCTGTTTTTCTAGTAGTGAATTGGATTAGAGGAGGATATTTATTATTATTTAATTAAAAGAAGAGTTAAAATTGTTAAATTCAATGTGTAATAACTAAACCATTCTTAATATAGGGTTACACATAATATAAATTCGACTATAAATATTCATTAGAAAGATACAATTATTTCCTACATAATGGTACTTTATTTATAATTATTACAAATTATATATTTTAATTTATTTATGACACAATGATGATGCAATAATATATTTATTAAGTAAATATTAAAATAATTGATATTATAAATACCCAAATAAATGTAATATTATACATTTTCTGAATTAAAAAAAATTTATAGGTTAATATGACACATTAGGGTTGATTAAATTATTTTTTATGTAATAATTCTGTTATGCATTTAGAAAAAACAAAATACCAAATAGTGTCAAAATTGACATAAAAGAGTTTATAAAACACATATTATATTATTAATTGGTATTCTATTAAAAAAAATATGAGATTCGGCCAAAGGGCTTATATACTATTATATATGTCATTAGCTAAAAAAATGGAGTTCTCTTGAAAGTATAGTATGTTTTTAACCAAATAATATATAAATCCAAAGAGACATGGTAAATGTCAAACTATTTAACTAATAGTTAAATCTAAAAGATAAGGTTAATATAGTGACCCAAACCTGTTTAAAACCTGTTTGTTTAGTGGTTTTCGACCCACCCCATCCTAGGCCTTTAAATAGTTAATTTCAGAGCAACTAGAAACTGATAATTATTTTATTATAAAATAATATTTTAAGATTTACCAAAGGTGCCCCTCACCCCTCTTATAAAAGGGCACTTCCCCTTCTCTCAAATTAACACCTACAAAATCATTTGGATCAACAAAACACAACCCAAGTATCCTTAAAACTATTTTAACTTCATTCTATAGGTCTTACATTGGTCATAAATCCATCATAAGAATCCATTTGGATCAAATCAAAATGACGAACCCGAAGAAGAGATAATGATTTCACCACCCTCTTTCAACATCTTTTCTTATTCCACATACTCTTTCTTTGTTATTACCAATCCAGAATAATACATTCAGTACCTATTATATAATTTAATGTTATTAAAAATATGTAACATCTATATTCATTATTCTATCCATCCAATGAATGATAATGTCACCAAGTCTGCGTACGTACATCTTACCGTCTCCTCGTCGTGGTGTAATTTGTTATTCAACAATATGTTATTTGGATGGATATAATGATGAGTAATATGTATATAAATAATTAAAATAAAATTCTAATGTCTCTGTAAAACTAATATACCATCAAATTCCAATCCTTAAAGGAAATTATATTGTCGCTCATGCATACATACGGATTATCGTCTCCACGACGTGATGAGATTCATTTCCACGTTCACCATTCATCGACGATTATAAAAATATATGTTACTAATAAGTATTTAATATATAACGTAATAATGATACTATATATTTATTTATTTATTTAATTACATATATCTTATTCACATACTTCTGTTCAATACGATATGAAAATGAAAACAATGTTTTTGCCTACGTACGACCTACCATCTCTATAAAAGTTGTTTTCCATTTCATATATCTAACTATTATAAATATTTATATTATAAATATATATGATATATAAATCATGTTTTATATTATGGAAGTTTTTAAATCATGATCTAAATGATACGATCAAGAACAACAAGTTAAAACACGTACGATAAAGAAAGAGATTATTACCTGAAATGTTTATTTATCATGGAAATCATTATTAAATGGGTAGAATAAAGTCATAAATGAATCATGTATGAAATAATACATATGAATATGGTTCTGGTATAATTTAATAACATACTATTATCCTTATACTGGAGGTTAAACCTACCCTTAACCAAATGAAAGTGCAGGTAAGGGGTAATTCTTCAATCTCATTATGATCCGAGGTTTTTTTACATGAGTTTCTACTAGGAAATATTTATTATCCATGTCCATGTTTCATAAAAGAGTTTTCAAAGTTATTACTTTTAAGGGAATCTTTTACTAAAACATCATTTTCAATGTGTTAAAGATTTATTCTTCTAAACCATTATCATTAATTTCCATGTTTTCAAAATGGTTTTAAAGATTTATTTATATGGACATGAATGTTTTAAAATATTAATTCATTTCAAATGATTCAAAGTATTATAGGAAACATTTATTCAAAAATATCGTTTAATTTTTTCCTTTCTAAATTGTGTGACATTTAAATGTTTTCATGAAAAGGGGTATTTCTCTCAAAGAGTTTTACAAATCATTTTCATCTATGTAAACATCCTTTGATGGATTTTAAACATTTTTGAAGTAGATTTATTATGAAACAAATCTTCCATATTGTATTGAAGGTTTTGGGATATGTTTGCATGTGGATGTGTTATTTTTATACCATTCTTGGTTTATAGATAAATTATTCGCATTTCTTAAGCTAGTTTTAATACGAATGTTTATATTATGTTACAAACATTTCATATGAGGAATATATTGGACTTAGTAAGTGACGGGTGGACCCTGTTATAGCTCATCAATGTATCGGTAGGTCTTATGAGACAACAAGACTTGGAATTGGTCGAGGCCTTTCTTAAATTGATAAATTTTTTTGGTTGAGGCCTAAATATTTTTTAGGCGTCTTGGTCTTGTCCTTGAAAAAATGTTTCATAATGTCCACCATTGTACATTCCCTCATTATGAAAGTGACTATTGATGGTTCATTTGGTCCTTCAACTATTAGAATACCCATTATTATGTTTTATTATGGAATTATATACTCAACTCATATTCCTGCCATAAAGTATTCATGTTTATTATCTTTAAAGTCATGTGTTTTCAATTATTCACCATGCCTAATGTTTATGTTATCTTTCATTGTATTACTTGCCCTTACTGAGCGTTTGAGCTCACCCCTATCTTATGTATTATTTTACCATGATTACAATAAGTGTTTTATTATTGATAAGTAGAGTTATGCAAGGGGATTAATGATTTTCTCAAAGGATAATTTATTTTATGTTTTATTTTCCAATGTGTAATTCAACGTTCGTGTATGTAATCTATTTTCCTGGACTACTAAACTGATCAGTCTTTCGAGACATGATTCCTTGTAATCATGCTACTGTATTAAAATAATCCACCAGCTCTATGTAACTGGGGTCAAGGCATTATAGATATATTAAAGATTTTATTTAACTCATTATATATGACACAATAATGTATGAACTCCTTGAACAATAAATATAATGGGTATGATTTCTCCATAATCAATTATAAATAGATATATATTTATAAAACATTTTAAAATTACAGTTTGAATAATTTACCCATTAAAATATAAGATAGAAATTATATAATATTCATAAATGACATCAAGTTTCTATAAAGTTTCCTGAAACCCATGAAGTATTATGGATATTTATTTATATATTAGATATATCTATCATAATAAAACAATTTTGTATGGAATATTTTCTTACAATTTTCTTTTTAAACCATCATCAAAGAACAGGATCCTAGATATTCTATGTTCTGAAAAAAGTACACAACATATTTATAAGAATAATCAAACTTCCATTAATCTCATTCATTTTATAATTTGAATCAAAAACTATCAAAACTTATCTAGTAGTGACTATAGAATGAATATTTTCATAACATCATGATTTAGTGTTGTTTTAGTCACTACAATACCCTGAAATTATAAATCATAATGAGCATGTGAGAAGATATAGATTTAAATTATTCCATTTTATATTAAAAATGTCTTTTTCATACCTTTTACTTTTCATATCAAAATTTTTCCTGATGGAATATTTTCTGGGTTTTTATCATCTTTTTTTCATCAAGGAATTCTTCATTCAATTGAAACAAAGGTTATATGCTCACATGTTTAGAGTATTGACTTATATTGAATCCTTTATATTATAAGCATAAGTAAAAATTTTCATTTATTAAATAGTTTCACCAATTTTTTATCAGTAAATGATTTGTCTAACAAATCTAATTTTTATTCATGCTTAATAAATTTTCACAAGATTCTTGTTCCACATAAAGAAATTAATTTCAATGAATTTTCCATCTCCCCCACTAATATAAATTTTAATCTCGATAATGATTAATATGATGCCATTTTATTTAAAATTAAGAAAATTTTCGTAAGATAAACATTTTTTATATTTATATAATAATAAAATTTATTAAATGTGATGTTTCCAAATTGACGACATATTTATAATTCATCACCTACATTATTTTTCCAAGATCTATATTTCAATAAAATGTGAGTCAACATTAGCATCCCTCCAACCTTATAACTATATAGGTGGGCCATTATTCAAATTATATCGTATATTAATCTTCGATGGTTGAGTGGATAACTATTGTCCAATCAAACATATGGATAAACTCAATAACATTCTGCTATTATAATTTCTAATGGTTTACTAGATATGTGTATCTTATATCTCACAACATGATTTGATTAGATAACTATTAGGGTAAAAATTTTACACCATTTCATATATAATATATTCCATGTGCACCATGGTCGGGAATAAACTAGACAGGTGAATGATAGAGTTCACGATATGGGTTTTCTTCATAAAGAATCTTACACTTAATATTCTATTCAAGGGGACTTAGTATCATAGTCATATCTTGCATTATTTAACTTATATGCATGAACACATATATAGATTTATGTTAGCATCAAATTCATTCCCATAATTCTATATATTTAAACCATATTGATGTGAAACTCATTACACAAATCATAGATTATGTTGATGAGAAAAATTAAAATCCAACTATAATCATACATATAAAAATTCTTCCCATGCATGAGTTATATGAAACTCTTTCATTTAAAATATTAAAATCATATGAAATAAATAATCACTGTAAGAGTAATCCTAATGGGACATATATCCAACCCCTTCAATTTTATAAAATTCATCAGATTCTAGGTTTGTGATCAGTCGAAACAGATGTACATCTACCCAATTATGCATTAAATTAGTGTGATTAAAATACCATCTTAATTCAGAGATCATGTATTTTTAAATTATGATTAACTCATTAATTCAATATCATAACATATTACAAGCCAATGTGAATGTATATAACAATTAAATCCATTGTCATACCTAGAATTTATCTCTATGTATGCATGTGTGACTATTTTTAGATGCAGTTTAATAAATTAAAATAAATATTTAATTTATTGGTAAGATAAAAAATTAATAACTACGATTAAATAGATAATTACATAAATAGAAGAAAAAATTATTTATTTAAAATGAGGTAACCTATTTATGAAAAATTTATAAATAAAAAATTAAAAACAAACTTTCATTTATTCCATTCCATATAGACACTTGATAAATTAGAAAAATATAAGCATTTTCTGATAATCACTATTTTTAAATTCGTCATATTAATCATTTAAAATGTATTTTTATAAAATATATGATATTTAATGACATATAACCATTTTCAATTTGAATTAGTTTATGTAAAAAATTATATTTTCTAAATTTACTATTTCTCTTTTTAAATTAGGCATTGATCATTTAAATTTATCAAAAATATTTTTGATATGGTAAAAATAAATTCAAACACTAATTTCGTGTAGTTATAATAATTCAAATTATTTATTAGGAATAATTTGTAATCTCAAATGCAAACATATTTTTATTTTTACATATTTTTTTATTTAAAACATTATATAAATTTCCTTTATAATCTCTATAATTCCATTATTTATATATATAAATTAATTTTGTAAGATATAATTTTCTATAAAACAAGTATTTAATATTATAAAATATTTATATATAAAATATGATAAAAATATGTTTAATTATTTATTAAAAAAATTAATTTATTTACATATAAACATTTTATAAATTTCATAAATAATCAAAAAAACATTTTTCTAAATTAATTAACAATTTATAAATTATATAAAAAATTTTTAATTGAAAAGATAGAAAAAAATGATTTATTTATGAAATTCTATTTTATATCATATGATAAATCATAATATGTGAGTGGATTCATGTTCTATTGTTTTTAAGATATATAAACCCAACCTATAATGTCATTCTTTTCCATTTGTGTATTGTATCTTATGATTTCATCTGTATCATAAGGGTGATATAAAGCCTTATTTTTAAATTTATTGGATACCATTATTCGGTTTCTAAGGATCAGTTAATACATAATCAAATTAGAATAAATAAATAAAAACATTAAGTACCAATAACACCACATAGTTTAGACAAAAACAATATAAACCATATATAATGAGTGTATACCTTGCACTGAGGGTCATTTTTTGTTTCCTTTAATCTATACTTAATTAAGAAAACTGTGAATATGAAATGGACCACTCCTCTTGAGATATATCCAAAGGTTATTTGGAATCATCCAAAAACATTTAGTAGTAATTTGTTTCCATCCAATATATGACATTTTCATGATACAAATGAGAAAGAAGGAAGAGATCTTCATGAGTGAGGGAGTATATCCCAACAACTTTTTTGATGAAACCCCCAACTAGTTATCATGGACAACACACGTTTATATAATAGTTAGCTATTATACAAAAACCCCCTAGAATTACTTATATAGTAAAAGTAAATGGAATATAATTTATGGCTCTTTAAGCATAATATAAAAGAACTCCTTATCATTTTTAAATATGAAATGTTATATTATTTATTGAAAATGTGTTTGGGAGATCTAAATCATGATATAATAATTTTCCACTACTATTAAAAATCATAGTAACATATATGAATCATTAATTACAATTCAATATGCCTTATGATGTGTAATATCATACAATATTTAAATCTTTGTAAAAACCAATAAAATATTGTCATACCATGTGAAAAATATACCTATAATTGTAGAAAAATACTTTTTCAATATTTATTCCATATTATATGAAAACCCCATATCGATCTATATTATATACATTATGACACAAGAAATGTACTTATGGAATTATGGAAAATATCACTTATTGGTAACACCACAGCAAGGCACACCACCCTTATAAAGGATTTAGTGATTACATCCTACTCCTCTAAGAGTAACATTATTTGGTTCCTTCTCCAAATAATGATATCAATAATGATATCATCTTATAAACATGTTGTATATTCATGGTCAATATAGTTATTAGATTTTTTTTATTTTAAAACTCCATATTTTAGGCATCATCTATCACTACATTACTACACTCATTCTTTAAGTCAATATGTGATAAACTTATCATGGGAGAGGTGAATCAATGACACCAAAATGATCTATACAAAAAAAATTAACACTTCCAGATAAATAATAATTCTATCAAAGTAATTGCCTAGTTATTCTCAATATTATATTCTAGAGAATCAGATTTTATCAATGAAATTATTCCACCATAATCTACTAGAATAAAATAAGATGTTTCGATAGAATATCTTTTTACTTATTAGATACCACTAACTATTACCTAGTTATGGAATTAAATTCTTCCTCTCTTATAAACATTATAAAACTATTGTTGTTGATTTTGTCAATCCATTATATATATATAACAGTTTGCGTGTGAGTGTGTTAGCAGTTGATTTTTATTGTCGCAAGAATACTCAAAGGTCAAAGATCATTTCATGTGTACTAATGTTTATGCATTGTCAAATATTTCTAAATTGTTTGAGTATGTCTTCCAAATATTGACCTATTTCTTTCACTTTTTAAATTAGAATATAATCTTAATGATATTTAAATTTTACCCAAATAGTGGCTTGACTATCTTCATTATATGGTGATGTGGTTTTTCTCATTTCCCTTTAAAAATGATGGGGTAAATCTCATCCTAATATTTCAATCCTGGAATCATTATATATTTTAAAAAAAATTGTAATGTGAATAATAGTTATTTACATAAAAATTAAAAACAAAATTCTCTACAATATTATCCTTTTTGTCAAAAATACCCTCATTAGGTTTTAACCACATCTTTGTAGTGTGATTTCATCAACCAATAACAATTTGTGCCACACCACTTTTTTATATCCTCACATTATAGTGTCGTTTCATAGAATATAATGTAATACTATTTGTTTATAGTTTGATTTCATTCGAAAAATTATAATCAATTAAATACCTTATCTGATGCCCATTATGGAATCACAAATTTTTTTTAGTAGTTTATTTTCTTTCATCTTGAAAATAACATCAAAATCACTCCAATATTATCAAATAAGTCTCTGTAAAAGATTATACTACATCTAATTCAATGTTGAAATGGAACATATATTTTATATCATATATACAATCAATTAATGTAATATTAGTTATAATTAAATATTCTCATTTAATAACCTTGATATATATAGGTTTTATGGTATTCCTTCACCATAATTCATCATATGTACAATATAGTCACTGATGTTTCTTAATGTATTCATCACATAAATTGAAATACTCATCATCATAATAAAATTCAATGTATATCTACTATTTGAATCCTTAACTTTGATTATTTTTTATGTATGATATCCATATTCAAATTCATTTAAAAATTATATATCTTTGTGCCTTCACACATACTTACCCCACCATAGTTTCTACATTTAACAATTTTATCATTCTCCACATTTCATGATTGTATAATCACATAGCCATTATATTTATACACATCTCACACTTTATATATTATTCAAATGATTTCCGTGATAATATTCATATAATATCACCCAAAATTCCATCACATACACATTCTATTTAGAAAATCAAAAAATAATTTTTAAAAAAAATTACACCCACAAAAGTTTGATATAATAGGAATAACTATTAATTTATAATTTTTGGGCCTTCTTGAGAAAAACCCAAGGGGTATTCACAATTTTTCATTATATAAAATTATAAAATTATTATTATAACAACCTAAAATATCCTTACTAACCAATACCATGGATAATTTGTTACTTACCTAAAAACATCATATCCCTGACCAAGATGTGGAATTACCCAAATGAATCTAGAGAGTGAAAAAATAATTTTTTTTAACATTGTTTATATGAAATCGTTGGATACCATCTTTGATATCAAATGTAATTTGTCCTGACCCGTCCTTGGGGCTCGTGCTGTGACTACCCTAAGCCCTCCTTCCATAGGCCAGGGGCTAGGGACTAGCACCATGGGGTAATTCCCGATAAAAGGGAAGGCATTTACATTGTAAAGTAAACAAACACACAGAGTACAAGCGGAAGTAAACACTAAGTTAACTGAGTACAAGGAAGTGCGGAATGTAAATGGGCCAGAATACAAACCCAAACTGAATGTAAAGTACAACTGAAAAAGGGAGTACAACAACTGAAAAGTAAAGCCACAGCCTCGAGCCGTCCACTTGAAGTCCCACCTAAAGGGTGGGTACATATAGCGTCCGCAGCTCCTTGGGTCCAACCATCCGCTCCGAGTACGCCCCGCCCAGTGGTCCACCTCCGGGTACCGACCTGCTCCTCGTGCCTCAACCACGATCAGTGTTGTCCGTCGTCTACAACTAACACAACATAGTGCGGGCATAGCCCGTGCAGGGGTGAGTATAAGCTACTCAGTAGGGACTTCGAGACCCCCGAAGGTCTCCCAGAATCCACAAAAGGATAATCCACAAAGGAAAGATACAATCACTAAGTAACATCCAACACTACTTTGGTATATGACCATACATATACCTAAGTCATCAATTCTCGTTCGGCTCCAACATCTGATCCCAAGTACAACCCAGTCCACACAGGAAAACACAACCCAATCTACATAGGAAAGCATAACGTAATCCACACAGGATATCAAGTCAATCTTATCGAAGATAAGGATTGAAAGTCAAGATTCAGCTTACATAGGTATACTTCATCGTAAGATGATAGAGATGATCAGATGTTGCCACTGATTCATCTAAGCCATTGGACCCACACAAGATCGATAGGTACTAACCCCCGCAATGACCCACAAAGGATCGATAGGTAACTAATCCCCACAATGACCCACACAGGATCAGACCCACACAGGATCTGTAGGCGCTGGCCCACACAGGACCGTTGAGCACTGACCCACACAGGACTTAACCCACACCGGATCGGTAGCAATGATCCACGTAGGATCCCTGAGTGTTGTAGTCGTCGTCGTCGAATCCACGAGGGATTTTTGTATAGTCGTCATCGTCGTCGCAGTCGCAGCCAGCTTTAGGGTTCCCACACACAGCAAGAACGTTTGGGAGGGTCCGCTCCACGAGCCGAGGGGCTGATACATCAACTGACACATAGTCCATATTTGATGAATCCAAATGTTCTGTATCGTCAACATGAACTCAACGTTGCAGTCGGTGGGTCATTCGGATTCCCGGTCTGAGAGTTATTGGCATTTTCGCCCCAGGGTGCCGGTTGGTTTTCAAGTCAAAACCAAACCGACCATACTCCAAATACGTCCAAACCTCAAGTGAAGTAATCCAAAAAGTTCATTCTCACTAAGAGAAATCCCACAAAGTCGACGGCACATCAATCGAACGTCCGGAGCTCAAGCTATAAGTGTTTCTGCTCCGAGGGCTCGGTTGGTTTCATGTAAGAACCAACCCGGCCGAACCAAAATATTTTGAAAACCATGAGTGTAATATACGGAAACGATCGCCTCGATCCAAGGATCGCTTCGCAGCTGACGGTGCGTCGATCGGAGGTCCCCAGGCCATGTTATGGGAAAAAGACCGAAAGAGGTCCGGGGGTGGGGGTATCGGGCTCGGACCGATCCGGCCCGAGACCCCCTAGGTTGGCTGAACCGGGTCCACCCGACTCGAGACCGGGTCTGGCCCGCTTGGGCATGGCGCTGGCCGACGGGCGCGACCCGAACTGGCCCAGGCGCGCTGGCTCTGGCCAAGTGGCTCGGTCGAAACGGCATAACAGTGAAGGGGGGGGGGGGGGGGGGGGCTGCCCCCCGCGTAGAGAAGTCGCGGCCCACAAGTGGGGGGCCGCACCTGCTGGCCAACCGGGGGTTACGAACCCCCAGTTTTCCCCTGACTGGACAGCCCACTCTAGCCGGCCAGCTGCTGCCACCACGAGACCGGCATGGGCCATTCCCCCTTGTCCGACGCCGGCGGCCCGGAACCAGCCGCCGGTCCCTACTCCACCACGACTTTGATCCGTCCGGCACGGCGTGCCGACGCCGTACCCCTCCGCAGCGGCCCCGCTCCGGCCGCGGTGTCTTCAATGTTCTTTTGAGGTTCTCCGGCGTGGCGCGATGAAGCCACGTCTTTGTTCAACTTCAATGGTGTGACATGACGGCGCCACGCACCATTGCCGTATGATCCCACACGGTGTCGTTGCACCGCACCACTTTTCATCGAACTGCATCCACACAACTTACAAGGGAGGAGGTTCGGCCGTGTTTGTGTGGTCCGGCCCCCTCCCGTTAACCGATAGCAAGTGGAAAATATTCCGGAAAAACGGAAAATGAAGTAATCACAAACAAAAAATTAATATAAACCCCTACCTCGAGTGTAGTCGTCGAACAAGGTTGTCGCGGAAAGGGACGTCGCGGAATTGATCACCGCAGAAGAAGGCGGATCGTCGCGTCGCGGAGGAACGATGTCTCCCTTCCTTTGATGCGAAAAGAAAGAATGAGGTGATGTGCATCGGGTTGTCGATCTCCGAGGAAGGCGTCTCTCACTGCCTTCCGTCGTCGGAGGTCGGCGTCCTTCGCGTTCATCGTGTTCTTCGTCAAGGAGGAAGAACTTCAAGATCTTGAGAAAATTCTCCCAAGCCTCTCACAACCCAACAACCGTAAATAAAATAAGAGTTTCCTTATTTTATTTCTCAAGCCATGCATTTTGAAATTCAAAAATGAAACAATAAATTATGTGAATTAATTGAAATGTTTAAGCCGCCAAATTAAATGAGGCGTTTCATAAACACAAAAATGAAGGGGTTGACTTTCACTTAATAGGGGTTCGAGTGCGTTACCTTAATAAAGGAGGGGGTTGAGGAAGAAAAAAAACGGTGGGGCTCATGTGGGTCCCACATCACAATTATCTTACCTAGTGGGTAGGATATTGGTGGTCCCACTTCATCCACTTAGCTTAGGTTAAACAAAAATAAAATAAAATTGGTTGCACCACTTTTATTTTATTCCTTTACTTAACCCCAAAATTTAAAAACCACACCCGAGCAAACACAACTCCAGAAAAAGGGTTTCTAAGAAATTACTGGTGCTTCGATTCCATCGGTGCCCTCAGAATTCGATTCCGAGCACCAGTTCAAAAGATAGAAAAACCTGTGCGTTCGTTCACTAAATGTACCCGAGCTAAATTTCTGAAAATGATTTCGGGCACACCGGGCCTCGGAATCAGGTTCTTTCAGAAACTGTGTTCTTGTAAAATCCCAAATAAATTTAGGAAAAAAAATTTCCCTTGAATTTTATAGGTATTTACATTACTCCCACCTCAGCGCTTTACGTCCCCGTAAAGATACATCAAAAACTAGGGAAACAAATGTGGGTACTGAGCACGCATTTGAGCCTCCCGCTCCCAAGTGCCCTCCTAGAGGTTCCCGTGCTGCCATATGATGCGCACTAGAGGAATAAAATGTCCACGTAGGACCCGATCCTGTCGATCCTCTATCTCCACTAGGACCTCCACAAATGTCGCCCCATCATCTACGTCCAACTCTCCATGGTCAATGATATCCGTCGGGTCGTGCACGTATCTCCCCAGGTGGGATACGTGGAAGACATCGGGAACCCGGTGCAACTGAGGTGGTAGAGCCAGGAGATAAGCCACCTCGAAAATCCTTCTGAGGACCTGGAATTGTCCGATGAAGCGTGGAGACAACTTTCCGCCTCAGCCAAATCTCAGTAAACCATGACGAGGTGAGACCCGCAAGAAGACGTGGCCGCCATCCTCTAACTCTAGTGGCCTCCGCCTCCTATCAGCATAAGACTTCTTCCAGCTCTGAGCTATCCTCATCCGCTCCTGGATGACCTAGACCTTCTCTATCATGTCCTGGACCATCTTCGGTCCCACAAGTGCTGACTCCCCAAGGTTTGTCCATCATAGAAGAGATCTGCAATGTTGGCCGTACAATTCCTCATATGGTACCATCCCGATGGTGGAGTGGTAGCTCCTGTTGTACGCGAACTCCACCAAGGGTAGGTGGTCCTCCCAGATGCGACCAAAGTCGAGGATACATGCACGGAGCATGTCCTACAGAGTCTGAATGGTCCTCTCTGTCTGACCATCTGTCTGAGGGTGAAAGGCGGAGCTCAGACGTAGCTGTGTCCAGAATGCCTCCTGCAACCCCTTCCAAAGCCGGGAAGTAAATCAAGCATCTCGATTGGAGATCATATATGATGGTACACCATAAAGCCATACAAGCTTCTAAATGTAGAGACATCCCAAGCTATCCACTGAGCCCCGCTCTCTGATGGGTATGAAATGAGCCGACATCGTGAGTCAGTCGACAATCTACCAAATGGAGTCATGACCTTTGGAAGTGTGTGGATGTCCAGTCATGAAGTCCATAGATATGTCGTCCCACTTCCACTGCGGAAACTCCAAGGGCTGTACCAAGCCTGCTGGTACATGGTGCTCTGCCTTCAACTGCTGGCAGGTGAGACATCGAGAAATGAACTCGGCCACAACCTTCTTCAGGCTCGGCCACCAGTGCTGTCGTCCGAGATCCTGGTACATCTTCACCACTCCAGGATGTACCGCCAAAGTGGAAGTGTGAAACTATCTCAGCACCTCCTCCTATAAAGAAACTGGTACCATAGTACGTCCTCTGAAAATGACATCGAGCTCTCCTCCTATAGAGAAACCATCAGGTGCCTATCCTGAGGGTATCTACTCACGCCGCGTCTCACAGTTGGCATCCCAACGCTGTGCCTCTCTGAGCCGCTGTAGTAGTGGAGGAGTGAAAGTGAGTGACTGAAAGAAGGATGATCCATCTCTATCCACAAAAGATATCTACAAAGCGGGTAGCTGCTCTGTCGCCTCCCCAAGTAGCTGAATGCCTGTCCTCCTGCTGAGTGCATCGGCTACTACGTTCCCCTTTCCAAGAGTATAGATTATCTCATATTCATAGTCCTGGAGGAACTTGAGCCATTGCCACTGTCTCAGTTTCATGTCCTTTTGCGAGAAGATGTACCTGAGACCCTGATGGTCAGAATAGACTGTAAAGCGCTCTCCCATCAGATAGTGTCGCCACATCTTCAGAGAGAAGACCACGTCTGCTAACTACAGGTCATGGGTAGCGTATTTCTGCTCATGATTCCTCAACTGACATGATACATTGGTGATCATAGCCCTCTCCTATATCAGTACACATCCGAGTCCGGTCCCTGATGCATCACAGTAGACTGCGTAACCTACTCCCTCCTCCGGCAACCTCAAGATAGTCATGCTGGTCAATATCCGTCTCATCACCTGGAAGCTCTGCTGACATCTGTCTGACCACACGAAGGGTTTCCACTTCTTTGACTAATCTGAGAGTGGTTCTGCAACTCTGGAAAAGTCTTGCACAAACCTCCATTAGTACCCAGCTAGACCCAAGAAACTCAGCACCTCTGTGACGCTCCTGGGTGGCTCCCAAGCTAGCACTTCCTTGATCTTCACAGGGTCCACTGAAACTCCCACCTCAGAGATGACGTGTCCCAAGAAGTGGTCCTCACGTAACCAGAACTGGAACTTCGAGAGTTTTCCATATATCTGGTGCCCTCAGAGTGTGTCTAGTAAATCCCGCAAGTTGTAGGTGTTCTCCTCATAATTCCTCAAGTATATCAAAATGTTGTCGATGAAGACCACGAAAAATCGATCAAGGTATGACTGAATGATCATGTTCATGAGGCCCATGAACACTGCTGGAGCATTGTTTATGCAAAATTGCATAACCAAGAACTCATAGTGGCCATACCGACATCTGAAGGCCGTCTTCGGCACACCCTCATCTCGAACACTGAGCTGATGATAGCCTGATCTAAGGTCTATCTTTGAGAACCACTATGATCCCTTGAGCTGATCGAAGAGGTCATCAATCCTCGGTAGCAGGTACTTGTTACTAATTTTCACCTGGTTCAGGCGACGATAGTCGACACAATGTCGCAAGCTCCCGTCCGCCTTCTTGGTGAACAATATCGGGGAAGCCCAGGCTGAAATACTGGGTCGGATGAATCCCTTTCCCTGTATGTCCTCCAATTTTACCCGTAGCTCTCGAAGAATGGCGAGATCCATCCGATATGCTATGGTGGATATCAGGGTTATCATGGGGTACAGATCAATATAAAAGTCTACCTCTCTGCGAGGAGGTAGTCCTGGAACGTCTTCGGGGAAAATGTCTGCATACTAATCCACCACTTCAGAAAAACCAGGACTCCGCACGTCAACTGCTCCTAGGATGAGGCTAGCCAATTGATTAGTGATGGTCTTTTCTCTCCACTGCGTGAGTCCATCCTATGCTGCGAAGGAACCCTTCTCGCCGGTGAAGGTGAACCTACTCCCGTCGGTGCGTACACATCGCACCTAGCACCTAATGCAGTCAAACTTAGCATGGACTGTAGATAACCAATCCATGCCCAAGATGACGTCGTAAGGCCTAAACGCCGCTACAAAAAGATCCCATCTGAAGCTCTCACATCTTAGAGTATGCTCACACATCCGGAACCAGTGTGTAATCGTCGAGTCTGCTCCCATAGGAGTCTATAGCCATAAGGATCGAGCCAACAGCTCTCTCGGAATCTTCGAGATCCAAACAAGGGCATCGGCTTTGAAAGAATGACTCTCTCTTGTGTCTATAAGAACTACATCAAGGGTGTAATAGACAGAGATCGTACCTCAAATCATCTCTGGAACACCGTGGTCGTAGGCCTCCACTGCCTAGAGTTGTGCGTGTCTCTGCCCGCCAGCTCCCTATGGTCGGGGTGGACCTCCTGGTGGTGGTGGTGGTAGAGCCTCGAAGCGTCACCCACCACCTACTGCTCCGCCAGCTCCTCTTCCTCATCCTCCTGCTCCCTGAGGACCACCATGGTCAACCCTCTGCCTCTGCCTGGGTGGCCCCTCAACCGTCTGCTGCTCCTTGGTACGGCGGGTCGGGAAGTCACGAGCCATGTGGCCCTACCCGCCGCATGCGTAGCACTGTCTGCCTCTCGAAATACTGGCTCTGCACTGAGTGCCCCACACCTCTAAGCCAGTGTCATGAGGTCATCTTCATGAGGGTCTGGTCTTCCTGGACCCATTAGTCATCTGTCGACTGCCTGCTGAAGAAGACTCTGCTACGTGCGGCCCTACGGTAGGTCTCGCTGTTGATGCAGGCTCATCAAAGAAGCTCTCGATGAGAAGGGCTTGCTCCAGTACCCCTGCCTGAGTCAGAATGCTGAGGGAGATCAGCAATTCGCTGATCTCTTGCCTCAATCCCTGCTCGAAGGTCCGGGCCCGGAAGAATGGGTCCCGTACATTGTCCGTCGAATAGAACGAGTGATCTATAAATATCATCGAGTTCTGGGAAACCGTCAAGCTGCCATGCCGCAGCTGTAGAAGCTCCTGGATACACACATCATGAAAGGTGGTTGGGACGAACTCCGAGTGGAAGAGGATCTCATAGTCCATCTAGAGGAGAGATGCCTCGTCGTGCACCTGGAGAATCAAGCTCCACCATATGCCTGCTGTCGCATGTAGGAGGCTCGCTGCGAGGATCACCATGAGGTCTGCTGGTGTCCTCACTATCCTGAAAACTCATACAATTGCATCCAGACAATCCTCAGCTACCTGAGGGTCCGTCTGCCCACGGATCCTGGGCGGTCGCTGATGTTGAAACTCGTGCAGTGCACTAAGGCGATGTGCATCGTCAGTGGCTGGGGCTGGTAGCATCAATGGCTCGGTGGGTAGAGGTACCGCCGGTGCCTCTGCTGTCAAAGGGCCCTTTACCGAGGCCCCGTCGCTCGGTGGGCTATCGTCACACACAACGCTCAGAACCCTAGCTGGATACAGCCGTGGGGCCATCCTGAAAAGAAACAGGTGTACCCCGGTCAAAAAGTATACCTAGTGAGATGATAAAAATTAATCACAAAGAAAACTAGAAACACATATGCAATCAATGTTTTCGTGCATTACGTCGGAAATCAGAAGTCAGGGTCCTGGTGTACAGATACGTCGGCCGCCGCACCAAAACTAGACTCCCTGGACATATATCCACACTCAATACTCTTAACACTATCGCTTCACATAGAAGAAATGTTGGAGTCCAATGTTCTGCGGTAGAACCGAACTCCTTTGATACCAATTTGTCAGGACTCATCCTCAGGGCCCGTGTCGTGACTACCCTAAGACCTCCTTCCATAGGCCAGGGGCTGGCGACTAGAACCAAGGCGTAATTCCCGATAAAAGGGAAGGAATTTCCTTTGTAAAGTAAACAAACACACAGAGTACACGCAGAAGTAAACACTATGTAAACTGAGTACAAGTAAGTGTGGAAATTAAATGGGCCAGAATACAAACCCATATTGAAAGTGAAGTACAACTGATAAAGGGAGTCCAACAACTGAAATGTAAAGCCGCAACCTCAACCCATCCACTGGAAGTCCCACCTTAAGGGTGGGTACAGATAGCCTCCATTGCTCCTCAGGTCTAGCCATCCGCTTCGAGTACGCCCCGCCCAGTGGTCCACCTTCGGGTACCGACCTGCTCCTCGTGCATCAACCACGATCAACGCTATCTGTCGTCTGCAACCAACACAACATAGTACGGGCATAGCCCATGAAGGGGTGACTATAAGCTACTCAGTAGGGACTCAATACCCTCGAAGGTCTCCAAGAATCCACAAAAAGATAATCCACAAAGGAATGATAAATCGAGAAGTAACATCCAACACTACTTAGGTATATGCCCACACATATACCTAAGTCATCAATTCTCGTTCGGCTCCAACATCCGAGCCCATGTACCACCCAGTCCACACAAGAAAACACAACTCTATCCACAGAGGAAAGCATAACGTAATTCACACAGGATATCAAGTCAATCTTATCGAAGATAAGGATTGAAAGTCAAGATTCATCTCACACATGTATACTTCTTCATAAGATGATAGAGATGATCAGATTTAGCCACTGATTCATCTATTCCATCGGACCCACAGAGGATCGATAGGTACTAACCCCTGCAATGACCCACAAAGGATCGATAGGTAACTAACCCCCGCAATGACCCACACAGGATCGGACCGACCTCGGATCTGTAGGTGTCGGCACACACAGGACCGCTGAGCGCTAACCCACACAGGATCTGACCCACACAAGATCGGTAGCACAGATCCACGTAGGATCGCTGAGTGCTGTAGTCGTCACCATCGAATCCACGGGGTATTTCTGTACAGTCGGCATCGTCATCGCAGTCGCAGCCAGCTCTAGGGTTCCCACACACAGCAAGCTCATTCGAGAGGGTCTGCTCCACGTGCTGAGAGGTTAATACATGAACTGACACATAGTCCAGAGTTGATGTATCCAAAAGTTCATTATCGTCAACAGGAACTCAACGTCACAGACGGCGCGTCAATCGGACGCCCGGTCTGAGAGTTATTGGCTTTTTCGTCGCAGGGGCTCGGTTGGTTTTTAAGTCAAAACCAACCCGACCATACTCCAACTGCATCCAAACATTGTGAGGAGTAAGTCAAAAGGTCTATCTCACTAAGAGGAATCCATCAAAGTCGACAACACGTCAATCAGACGTCCAGAGCTCATGCTATAAGCATTTCCGCTCCGAGGGCCCAGTTGGTTTTGTGTACGAACCAACCAGGCTAAACCCAAAGTATTTAGAAACCTTGAGTGTAATATATCGAAAGGGCTGTCTTGATCCAAGGATCGCATCGCCGCTGACGGTGCGTCGATCGGAGGTCCCCAGCCCATGTTATGGGAAAAGACCGAAAGTGGTCTGGGAGTGGGGGTTTCGGGCCCAGACCGATCCGTCCCGAGACCCCCTGGGTCAGCCTGAACCGGGGCGACCCGACCCGGGACCGGGTCCGGCCCGCCTGAGCGTGGCCCGGCCTGGTGGCCCGGCCTGACGGTCCAGCCTGGCGGCTCGGCCCGACGTGCTGGCGCTTGCCAGGTGGCTCGGCCGAATCGGCCGAGCGGTGAAGGGGGCACGCTGCCCCCCAGGTAGAGAATCTGCGGCCCCCATGTGGGGGGCTGCACCTACTGGCCAACCGGGGGTTACGAACCCCCGGTTTTCCCCTGACCAGCAGGCCCGCTCTGGCCGGCCGGCTACTGCCGCCACGGGACCGGCATGGGCCGGTCCCCCTGCTCCGACGCCGGGGGCCCGGAACTGGCCGTCGGTCCCTGCTCCGCCGTGGCCTAAGCTGCGGCCTTGATACGTATGGCGCGGCGAGACGGCGCCGCGCCCCACCACCGCGGCCATGCTCCAGCCGTGGTGTCTTCGAGGTTCCTTTGAGGTTCTCCTGCACGGCGCAACAACGCTGTGCCTTTGTTCAACTTCAATGGCGCGGTGCGACGGTGCCGCGCACCCTTCCCGTATGATCTCTCATGGTGTCGTTGCACCGCGCTGCTTTCCTTCAAACCGCATCAACACAACTTACAAGGGAGGAGGGTCAGCCATGTTTGTGCGGTCCCTTCCCCTCCCGTTAACCGTTAATAAGCGGAAAAGCTTCTCGAAGAATGGAAAAGGATTTAATCAGGAAAAAAAATTAAAATAAACCCCTACCTTGAGCGTAGTCGTCGAATGAGGTTGTCGCAGAAAGGGACTTCGCGGAATTGATTGCCGCAGAAGAAGGCAGATCGTCGTGTCACGAAGGAACGATGTCTCCCTTCCTTTGACGCGAAAAAAAGAATGAGGCGATGCATGTCGGGTCTTTGATCTCCGAGGAAGGCATCTCTCACCGTCGTCCGTCGTCGGAGGTCGGCGTTCTTCGCGTTCATCGTCGGGGAGGAAGAACTTCAAGATCTTGAGCAAATTCTCCCAAGCCTTTCACAACCCAACAACCCTTAATAAAATAAAAGTTGTCTTATTTTATTTCTCAAGACATGTGTTTTGAAATTCAAAAACGAAACAATTAATTAAGTGAATTAATTGCAACATTTAAACTGAAAAATTAAATGAGGCGTTTCATAAATAGAAAAACGCCAGGGTTGACTTCTACTTAATAGGGGTGCGGGTGCGTTACCTTAATAAAGGAGGGGGTTGAGGAGGAAATGAAATGGTGGGGCTCGTGTGGGTCCCACCTTAAAATTATCCTACCTAGTGTGTAGGATATTGTGGGTCCCACTTCATCCTCTTATCTTAGGTTAAAGAAAAATAAAATAAGATTGGTTGCACCACTTTTATTTTATTCCTTCACTTAACCCCAAAATTTAAAAACCACACCTGAGCAAACGCAACTCCGGAAAAGGTGTTTCTAAGAAATTACCGGCACTGCGATTCCATCGGTGCTTTCAGAATTCGATTCCGAGCACCGGTTCAAAATTTATAAAAACCCACTCGTTCGTTCACTGAACGTACCTGAGATAAAATTCATAAAATGATTCCTAGAACACCGAACCTCGGAATCAGGTGCCATCAGAAACTGCGTTCTTGTAAAATCCCAAAGAAAAATACGAAAAAAATTTCCCTTGAATTTTATGGGTCTTTACATAATTGAAAACTGAAAATATTTAATAAATTTAAACACAAAAGGTAATTTTCCAAAAATTAACATATGAAATATCCTCAAGATATTCGGTTGATTTAGATATATATGATAATTAAAAATAGTCATATAGAATATTTATGATAGTGGATAATATTTTCATAATGTGAAACATATAAAAAATTAATTCATTATAAAAATAGGTTTGAAGTAAAAAAAATAAACATGATGAGTCAAAAAACCTGAATATTATATGTTTGGGAAACTCATACATTTAATATAAGAATTATTATTATTCAATAATAAACAGAAACAAAATAAAATATTCAACTTATTTTCATTTTCAAATAGTTATAAATATAAATATTTTTTTCATCCATAGGTGAGGAACTCAGTGAAATTTTTATTATAGAAAATGTCATCAATTTACCATCATCAATATCTAATTTCAAAAATATATCTGGTGATAATTTTTTACGGACATAATAAATTTGATCATAAATAATTTAGGATGTTCGTTGATAATTTAGTAAAAAATTAGTTAGGTTATTATATTGTATAGAATGTTGAAAAAAACTCAAAATTATTTTTTTTAACGAACACAAAAATGAAACATGATATTAAAAATCCAAATAAAATTTTTCCTTTGGTGATTTTATAGTCACTAATTGGAATAAATTTGTGAGAGAATAATTTATAAATATAAAAAATATGTTTTCTACTTTTATAATTGGAAATAAAATTTTATGAAAGTCACTTTTTTATGAAATCCTTAAAAAAAGAGTTTTCTATTTTTTAAACAAAATCATTTTAAATAATATCGAAATTCCATGTTGAAATTATTTTCTTTATGGGGGAAATATTTTCATCCATTTTTTACTATTACATACATGATTTCAATGGTTATTATTATTTTGGAAATAACATTAAATTCATTAAATATCTTAGATTTAATCCCAAATCAGTTTTTAAATCTGTTACAAATATCAATTTTTCTAAAATCATGTTATATTGGGTTCTATAGAATTATATTTATATTTCCATTTTAACCAAATATATTTATATATATCAATTGATTGTTTCTTAAAGATGGTTATTCATAGGTGTATGTGTGTGTTTTGTATTGTGTGTTTGTGTGTGTGTGTTCTTAATCATTTCATTTTCTATTCATCAATTCTTAGGTGTAAATCTATTTTCTTAACCAAATCACTTCTTCATATAGTGTCGGTGGGATCAAATAGAGTATTGGTGGAGACTTATGGATTTTTAAAATTTTAAAATTGATTGGTTAATGGAAAATATTCAGGTTGGGGGAAAATTTATCCTTTATTGGACACAATTGGGTGTTGAAGTTATATTTTTCATAGCATCAAAAATAATATTGGTGCATCCAAGAGTTGAACTCACTAGTGATAAAAGATTATTCAATGATTATTTGAAAATTATTATGACTATTTATTGGATGGTGGTTATATATTTTCATATATATATTTTCCCCATTTTGGAATAATTTAATATTATTTTTTATCTGAGTAATTATTAATGTGATCATTTCTAACATAAGAGTTTCTCCATCCTCTATATTCATAAGATTGTAGTAATTATCCATATATGCTGGTAGTATTTTTGACCATGATAAATTCCATATATCATTTTTATTATTATAGTTTTTATTAATTTAGTTTCATTCATATATCACTTAAAAAAGACTTTTTTGTTTAGTACAAATCACAGGGAGAGGAATCATGATTAGGATATCACCATCACTCACTCCACATCTCTTGTGATGGACATCCCTTGATGGAAGAAATGGTAGTCCTTTATTCCCCTCCCCCTTGAAAAGGGGGAGAAGGATCTTGTGGTTTCCTTTAAAAATGAAAATGAGATTTTACCAATTCAATGACTATGTAGCTCTTACATATTTTCCTCTAATAATCAAATGAACAAAAGTATCATTACATTTTTAAGGTCTCCATATATTCTGTTATAACTCTTAAATTTTTTTCACGAAGTTATCTATAAATTATGATACCTTATGGATAGATTAGTACATGGTATCCAAAAAAATATTCTTTAGAAAGAATCTTCCTTTATTATTGGGGTTTATATGAGAGTGTTAGAATTAGTCAATTAAAAAATCACCATATGATTGTACATTTTGTGTTATATGATGACCAAATTTATTCTTTTACAAGATCTCATTGCCTTGTTGATGGGGTATTTTTATTATTTTTGTAATGAACCTACTAATTTCATATTCAACATCATATTTTATTTATAGTTATTTGTAAAGGATTCATGTGTTTTCATATTTCATTTCAAAACCCTTTCATCAGCTCATTACATTGTAATTTTGTGTGACTATTATTTGGATTAAATTGTTGCGAAAAATTGTTCTGCCATCCCATTTATCTCTATATTTTTTTAGAAGTAGATTAGTAAAATATCATGGGAAAATCAATGTGGATTGTTTTTATTGTCGAGTATTTATTTCTTCAGGTTGTGAATATCGAGTCTTAGTTTAACTACAATTCTAATTAATGTGTTATGATCAATTTAAATATATATTTGATAAATATATTTCCAAGAAAGAAGTGTTTATTAAAGATGGAAAAGACCAAGTTCATGAGGGTCTTACGACTATAAATTCTCCTAATAATCTCTTATTTAATGGTATCTTTATATAATGTGTGTCTAGATAATGTACATTTCTTGGCACATATAACATTAAAATTTTTTGAGGGAAGGATTCATTAAGAAAAAACGCACCATATTCAACATTCTAGAAGTGATACTATAGTAGTAGGGATATGTTTTCCTCTTTGGATGTATATTTCTTCCAAATTGAGAACTATAATAAATATTACATTGGTTAATTAATCATTTTATATAGTGTATTTGGATGATGTATTCCATTTATAAAACCAAATTAGTCTAAGGGTTTGTGTAGATCATATTATTTTACAGAATAAATGTTATTCCATAACTACTATTCATATATTTAATGATTCAATGAATGGAATTTTATCATCCTTTAGTGTTTATGATGTTATGGATGAGAATTTAGAAGTTAGGATGCACAACTACTATGTGATCATATATGTTGATATCACATTCTTTGATTATGGTGAGCTATGGGAAGTTCCAAAGTAAAAAAATTCAGTTTTGAAAATGAGTATTAAAGAATAATATTCCCTATATTGGAGATTACCCATGAATAGGGATTCGATAATTCAATTTAGAATCTACACGTGGAATAAAAATCTATACCTATAATACATAACTATAATTCAAATGGGATGGATGTAAAACAACGACAGACTAGTTAAAAAATTATAAAAACTTGTGGATTTGATATCATATTCCATTTTATTATAAAATAAAAGAAAACAAAAAATTGGATAGACTATTTTATTTTTCCCAAAAAAATTATCACAATATCAATGAGAGAATATCAATGTTCAAAAATTCAAAACATTTCTCCTTGAAAAGGGAACATTTCGTTAAAGGAGGTGTTATGAATTAATGTTCCTACTATAAAATCCAAATATACAAGGGAGGAAAAAGTTATTGAATCCACAAATGATCATTTTAAATCATGTGTAGATCCCAAATAACATAAAATTGGGTTCAAAAGGGTCATTTCAAAAAAGAATACGTAAGGGGAACAACAAATCCTTTGTAAATGATAAAACATTGTTGGGAAGAAATAATGGAAGAGTATGTAGGCATCATAAAATTAGTGGAGTATTACAATATATTATATGAATTATATATATGAGTTGAAACATATTAGAAAAAATTTCATTGTTTAATAAAACAATATCTCATTTTGATCTATGAATTTTTTAAAGTAAATTTTAGCATGGAAGAGTTCATCAAGACCTAGAACAATATAGATAACTAATTTTTTTGACCTCGGTAATGATGATCTATAGAAGAAGGTCCTTTATAATGATTGGTTCTTATACAAAGTACATTGATATAATATATCAGAAAAAATAATTATCTACAGATTTATTTTAATTCTTATGATTTTTGTTGGTTCTCTAATTTTATGAGGGTTCTCACAAAAACTATAAATGGGTTTCTCATAAAAATAAAATCATAAATGTGTTATAGATAGGAATATAAATTATATACTTTATTATCTAATCCCATTATGAATCATGTATTGATGATGAATTTAATATTTAGAGCATGGATCAATGTTATATTTCAAAAATTTGGAATGAATTCATTATTCATTATCAGGGAATACTGAATAATTTTAGTATGTATTTTATCATTAAATATAAAGTAACTTTATGATTTTTTATTTGGTTTATATGGAATTATAATATGGAATGAAAATAATCTTTTTTTAGGCAATATTTGTCATTTTCTTTAAGATTATGATAGTGTGTTATTTCTATTTTATATATCTGAATCCAGTTTTAACCTGTGTCATAACAGATTCATTTGAGAAAGTAAATGGTATAATATTGAAAAAATGTCACCTGTTGTTGAATAGATTTTTTTATCATGAAATTGTATTAGCAATATTAAAAATATTATTAATAATAAATATATTATTATAGGTTTATGATTTGATAGTGGAGGTAGGTTTTGGGCCATTGTTTCCAATTTTAATATCTAGCTACTATCATAAGGCATCGATAACCCTATGTTTAGATTGTGATGATGATAAGTAATACAATTATATGGATTATAGGTAACCTCCATAAAAAATTATAGACGTCTAATGGTCATGTTTTAGATTGTAATATAATTTAATTTTTTTAATTAAATATTAATAAATTCTATATACTTCATTAGTTTATTTTGTTTCACGAAAATAAGACGGGGAAGTTGAATTATAAATTAGTTGAATTTATGAAATATCGGTGGTTCATTATTGAGCAAATCCTGTCACATGGGGATGGTTATAACTTCACTCTATAAGAAACAAATCATGTTGTGGCGTAGAAATATTTCAACTAAAATATGAATGAATTTATTTCCACTATATATAGTATTGTTTTTTATAGTGGATCATTTAAGGAGAGTAAAGATAAATATTGTTATATTATAGCTCAACCTAGTAATTTGGATTTTCTATATGATTTTTATTAATTATATAAAATATATTTCAAAAGAATTTATAATCAGGACATCGATTTTCATAATGATTTTTTGTGTTTAGGTTACAAGATTGAGACTCATAAGAAATTTTATATGCAATATAATTAAGGGAAAATTTAGTATCCTATGATGATAACTAGTATGGTAATGTCAATTGTAAAATAAAATATTATATTGGTTTATTATAGTTCTATATTTTTTCCTGTATAAAAATGGTTTATCGTAATTTAAATCATGGAATGTCAGGATTTTCGTACGAACAAGGGAACCAATGAAGTGTGTATGAATGAAAACCATAATTTTATGTGTTTTCAAAATATCTGTCAAATTTTATGTTTGTATAACACCAAAAAATATTAGTATGTATTTACCTATAAATAATTAGTGTCTGTTTGATAGTATTTAGTACTCAGAAAACTAAATTGTAATAAACCAAATGATATTTTATTTTAATGAAATATAAACATTATTATGTTATGATACTGCAATATGAAACATCATTTAGAAAAATGTAGGAGAAATGAAACTAAAATTACCCAATTAGATAACAATCAATTGTAAAAAATTATTATAGAATATGTATTTTAACAATAAAAAATATATTTATATCAAAATTTATTTTACTAAATGTAATATTTTAAAAAAAATAAATTGATAAAATTTAATGTGTAGAAGATGAAAAAATGGTATGTGACTAAAATCATTTAATTCTTTAAATTATAAATTTCTATAAAATAATTTAATGAGTCATTCGTTGTTATTTTAAAATAATAATTATTTCTTGATTAAATTATGACTTTAATAAAATACATTTCATATATGAAAAATGTATGAGATTAACAATCATTTAATTATATATAATATATATGAAATATGAATAATAATAATTAGTGGTTGAAGTATGATTTTCTATAAAAATTGGTTGTCCAATATACTATATGTTTTATTTTAAGAATTAAATTTAATATGTTAAAATGATAATATAAATAAATGGAGTATAAATTTTGACATTTTATGTTATAATTAGGTAATATTTATCATATTATATTTTTATTTAATAAATAATTAACATGGTAATTATTTAAACATGGTTATAATTGGATATAAATATATAAATTAAAATGTAATGAATTTTTTGTAATTAAAATCATATTTAGGTATTGTAGAATTAATTTCTTAATTTTGAAAGTAAATCATAAATTAATCACAAATACATTCTATTTAAATCACCAAAATCCAATGACAATCCATATTTACCCTTTACCTAAATTATGTTTCTAAATAAGCATACCTCATTTTCTCACCTATAATATGATCTATATTCCACCCACCCCTATCAACTTCTACAATTAATTTTCATATTGAATCCATGAAACAATTACCTCCCCTAAAATTTTCTCTCAAATTATCATGGTTTGGTCACAATAAGGGGTAATAACAACTTATATCTAAAAAAATACATTGAATGGGGTGATTTCATCAAAGGATTTAGAATGCATCTAACTTAGAAAATATTTTTGGTAAGGGTTTTATCATCTTGATTTCATCTAATTGGGATATGATTCTTGTTAAACATAATTGTCGTATATACCGCAGAATATTTACTATTTTAATATATTTCATGCAATTCAAGGGATTTAAAAATCCATCATAGTTTCTCTCTTTCAAGTGGTTTTGATTCAAAAGTTCCCATATTCCCAATGTTTATATTACAATTTAACATTAGATTTGAAAATATTTATGTATAAATTATTATTCTAAAAAATATGTTATTTTTCTTTGAAGGCCCATCTATTTTTAATCCATTAGTTATTTCAATTGGTAAAATGTCTTATTTCTATTTTATCTTTGATTCGATGACAATCCATCAAAAATATGATTGTATGTGGAATTAATATTATCATTTCTTTTGGTATTGGAATTACTCTACTCTAGGATCATATTATATTTCCTGATTTATAATTTCATTCTCTATACATCTATCATTTTCATATCATATTTTAAATTTCCATTTATTTTATAAAAATTTCAATGTAAAATATTTTATGCCTTTTCACGCAGAAGAATTATCGCATCATCTTCTTCAGTTTTCATTATGAATAATCAGTTTTGTTTTCTTTTATTTTTGAAATTAATTTCTATTCTAAAAGATTTATAGTATAATTATTTTCAAATTAAAATTTATTAAAATCATAATGGCCATTTATTCTAACTTTTCAATGCAGTTATTTAATGTTATGATAAATTGTATGTTCATCTATATCTATAACCTATGACATTTCTTATGATTTATTAGGGATATGATCGAATGATTCCACCTATGTAATTTATATATATTTATTATGATCATTTTATATTTAACATAATTAAAATAAATTATTTTTCAACGGTTAATTATGTTATGACGGGATATTGAATGTTTTCAAGTTAATATAAAATATATATGAATGGTTTTCCAATATGTTAATGGCAGGTCACTTATATATTTCTAATGTATTTTGTAAATTTTTATATCTCATTATATAATTATAGGACCCGTGTGGTTATCCCATCCTCAAAATGTTATAGCGTGTGGGTGGTTATCCTATGTCCAAAAGGATATAAGGATCATGTGGTTTTATCAGGTCTAAATGTTTATGGGGTGAGGTTGGTTAGAACATGTATACTTTGTTATGAGAATGTGGTTATTGTAGTCCTTTATGATATGAATATATTGGTGTATAAGCTTTAAAAATATTATCATCTGTAGGATTATGTCTATGCCACATTTTTATGCTAGGTACCTAGATCAGTTATTCTCTCCTGAATCATGATAAATGACTCATGATTCAACAAAACTATGACTCCTTCCTTGTGTTATGCAAGAATTCTTAAATAATTACTCATGGTTTATGATCTATGTTTTATTGGGTATAATATTCTTTTGTCATGTTCATTCATCCTAATTACATTCTCATACCCACATGATCATATTTTTCTCACATAAGATCATCCATTGGTATATCATATGTCTATTCTTACTTAACATATGAGATCACTCATTTATTTTTGTCCCCTAACTAATGTTATTAAATTTATTATATCATATAATCTGTCTAAAAGGGGTTATAGTGTTTCCTGACTATGTATAAACATTCACGATGTTGTGAAAAATTCTATTTATATATCTAAATTCAAAATAAAATAAAATTATAGGTTCTAGGGTGTTATTTATTATAATATTAAATAAATATTCATATAAAATTATGTAATATGTATTTTTGTTAAATTTTTACCACATTAGTTGGTAGCCAACGAAGTGACAGTTATTTTAGGGGGATATGTTTTAAAAATTATAAGGATATAACTAAAACAACCTATGTTGAACAAAATGTACTGTTTGATAAACATTAAATACAAGGAGATCAAATACAGGTTTCATAATTTATGAATTATTATGATTTATTTTCATCATTTTTTGATTTCATAACCTACAATTTATTTTGATACATGAGCTAGTGTTTTTTGTTTTAGTAAATGGATAGAACAATGATTAATCAAATTTAAAAGGATTCATATGGTCATTTAAATGATTGTCTAAATGAGAAACCAAATGGGATGTAATCTAAATGAAAAAAATCTCCTTGAAATAATCACCCAAATGTATTAAAATATTAACAATAAGCATATTCATGTTTAACTCCCAAACACACTAAATATTGAAATAAAAATTGTGGACTCATTTTTCTACAACAACAATCCTCCATTATTGGGTATTCTGATCAAATTACTACAGAGTAGGGGACTACCAAACTAAAAATAATAATTTTCCATCCACAAAATTTTTCAGTATGAATAGGTAATTTTTTTATGATTTATAAGGAATGGATGATTAATGTAGGTTCATAATCATGAACATTAGGTAAGAGAAAAAATCTACTCTATGGTATGGGAAGATAATAATAAGTATTTTTGAACAATTTTTTTCTCAAAAAACTATTCTTTCTAATACATAGAGTTAATAACCTTAAATAAATAAAAATTTGTATGAATATATTGGTACTTATGAATAAAACATCAAAATATATTAATTTTGTAATTCAATTTTATTAATGACCATGAAATAAAAATATATTGTTTCGTTATTTTTTAAAAAACAAGTTATTAAATAATGTTTGTTATAAAAGACTATTGTATATATAAACAATTTTTTTATGTGATCTCAAGGTAGAAATTGAAATTGGGATGTCATAATACTCTCACAATATTGAGGATAAGTAGAGGAAACATGTTTTATTGAAACTGGAAAGATAATGTAGATCTAGAAAATAAAATTCATCTTTCTAAATGTCAGAAACATGGGATGAATCATAGATAAAATATCCTTAATTATAGAGATAAATTATTCCAGTGTTGACATTATTGTAATAAAGAATATAAATGTTGTAGGGGTGTGAAGATAAAGATAAAGAAATGGATGAAATGAAAGATAATCCTAATGTTCCACACACACTATAAAAAATAAAGTATAATTTCTATGGACATTATCCCATCAATTACTAAAAACTAAGCATTAATGATGACAACCAAAGTCAACAACCTCTAAAGATAAGGGGGAAGGGAAATCCAAGGAAATCACAATTGTAGAAGTGTGTCTTCCGAATGATGATCATAATGGTACACTTATATTCACTCAAGAACTAAAAAACCATTATTATTAATTTTTTTATGTCCTACTTTATATTTTAAAATATATCTAACAACATCAATCCAATCCCTTTAATAGATAGATATAATTTTTATGTGAAAACACCTAGTTCATCAATGATCGTGTTTCATGATTATAAATGTTATCTGACAAAATTTTGTGGGATTAGAGATCCTAAAAATCTTATTACTCTACTAGTACTGCATTTTGATATAATTTTTAGTATGGATTGTATCTCTCTATATATAACCTATATCAATTTTTAGAATAGTGAAATCACATTTCATATCCCAAATCATCCTCTGATCTTCTATCATTTGATGTCTGACTACAATGTCAATATATATATTACATCCATTATATAGTAATTAATACAATATATTGAATTGTGATTATATAAAAAGGATTTTGTAAAAGCTCAGTACTTTGGACATAATGATTTTGAATGAATGCATTGATGTTTTTCAATAATAGTTAACTAGTATTCCCGCTGATCATGAGTTTGAGATTTCTCTAGAACAAATACATGGTATTATTCATATATAAATGAATCTTTATAGAATTATTATTATGGAATTTTAATAACTATATGATAGGATCTGGAAAATATAGATATTGTCTTCATATTAATTAAAACATCACCATGTTGTGCTCCAATTTTGTTTCATGAAAAAATGGATCAATGAATCTCTTGATTGATTATCATGATCATCACATGTTCAAAATCAATAACTACTGTGTTTCACACTGTATTGATAACAATCATGATTTATTTAGAGGGACACAATACTTATAATACATTGTAAATTTATTTATATAGCATAAATTAAAAATGAAAATTTATTATATGCTTAATGAAACATTCTACACAAGATATAAACAATATGAATTCATAGTGATTCCACTTGGACATACAAATTCCTGAGTTATCTTCATCGATCTCATAGATAAAGACATTAAAGATTACATAAATCAATTTATGTTACTCTTAATAGATGATATTATCATATATTGGAAGAAAAATGAATAAAATTAAAGATCCTTTTTATGTATTGTGTTGATGTCCAAAGGAAATGAGATGTTTTACACCAAGTATTGAAAGTAGAAATTTTGGGTACAAAATGTATCATTACTAGACCATGTAATCTATAATGACCCAGGACCAAATAGCATCTGAACATTGTGATATGAATCAGGTTTTACTACCTTAGGAGAACCTCCCTGAATGCGAAAGGCTACTGACTAGCCATGAGGGCATTATAGGAATAGAGGGGAGTCTATGACATCTCAGAGGTAAATAATGGTATTGGTCTGTGTGTAATAATAAATATGCAGTGGAATAAAAGACTTAGAAAACTCGAAACATACCTGTAGAGAAGAATCACATTCAAAATCGATAAATAGTTGAAGAAATAAATATAAACAACAATGACGGAATGTAAACAGAACAACATGATGAACACCACCTTCAACTACTAAACAAACCAAGAATGCGTCCATAGCATGTCAATACAAAAAGGGTGTCAATGTTTAACCAACATTAGCTACCATAAATAGGGAAATATTGAAAATACAAGATAGAATCCAAAAAAATTGTAAACTCCATCAAGGCAAGACCTCAATGTCTATACCATCTCCATGCAACAGAGAATGTAGTCTAGCTCTTGAAGCTATCCTCTTTCCTACACGCAAATCCAAAAATTCTACAAGCACCCCGAAGGGCCCGTGCAGGTTGTGAGATGAATCTTAGTATGATACCACCAAATGGTTCATACATAAAATAATTGTTTAAGACGGAATTTAGTTATAAGGAAAACAAAAAACAATATGATGAAGAAATAAAAATAAACTAAACTATTTCTTAGTAGCCACCATGAAGTGTCACCTACATTAGCCAACGCAGGAATATCTGTCATGTATCCTGGCACCATGTGCCACCTGACACTACATGACCTAGGTACCAATATCTCAAAGGCACGCCCATGAATTAGTAACTGAGATGAACATCGATTCTTATCCTCAAATTTGTAACTGGATTGATTGTGAGTTCTACCCTCAAATAATGTAATCGGGGGGACAATGATGTATTCCCTCAAATAATGGTGACCCTCTTCACCAAACCCTTTAGACTAAACACTATCCCTTGATGGGTCATCTCCTTCCATGTGGCTTCCTACGGAAAGCACCCCAAAAAAAAATAGTACCTAAATCGCATCTAATGGGGGCCTCTACCCACATGTGTGGTGAAAACCAACTCATCACGGAGTCCCTCTGTTTGCACACTACTAAATGTTTATGGTGAGCAGTAATCACCAAAATTGTACCCATTCCACAACGTCTCTGACACTATATATACCTGTGACCTTTTTGAAAAATTATGATGGTCTCCCCATCCCAGTAACCTGGACCATGCACATCCAGACAACAACAATGCCTTAAGCCAACGTCCATGACGCCCAATCCCATGGTCAGAACCACCCAATGTAACCCGATCCTAGCCCAACCTATGATCAGCATCACTCAATAATATCTGGGCCTCACCCAACCCAACCACAATGGTTCCAGCTTATTCAATTCATCAATTACATATATAATCAAAATAATCACTTTTAAAATAAAAAAACAAACAAAAAAGGTTAAATTCACTAACATAGTGTTGTCCAATTTCATCACCGAGGTATTTAAATCCACTGACAATTCATATCAAGGTTTAATAGACTAAAATCAATATTTTAATGTAATAATATTCAATTATAACCTTTTTAGATTTCCCCGACCAAAATTCCTCAATGAACACCGACCCATCGCCCGACCGTATTCAAGAAAAATGGTAAAAGTGAATACCAAATGCATCCAATGGGTCTTATTATCATTTTGATATGAAAACGAAGATAAAACAGGGTCTCTCCAAAGATACTCAAAAATGGGCCAAAGGTTTGGCCACCCAAAAGTCTGCAACAACACAAAAAGAGGTATTCACCACCTACCTGAGACTCATAGACGTATGCACATCTGATATCATGCTCCAATTCGATGTCGATCTTCATAGATCTACATTGTCTTCAAATCCAAACAATTCCACTCTAATGGAAACTATGACATGTGAGGCAATGAGACTAGACTGAAATAGGGTGTGTGGGTTTATCCACGCTTTTGGGATCCTACAGCCACCGAAAAATTGTAGAACTGACCCCAGATGATGATTATTGGCAAGGTATATAATTTAGGTTTTCGGAAAGTATATTTTTCTATGTTGGGGAAAAAGAAGGTGTTTCTCAAAATTAGACGCGACACACTTTCATTTAAGAGAATAAAAAGAAAAGTAAACAATATGTATTAAAGACTACACATCGTGTAGTGTCCTAGTCCGTACTCTGACATAAGTGGAGGTAGCCACATGGCTTGGACACACCACACAGATCAACACACTACTATAACTCAGATGGTATGCAGAAAGAAGTATACACGGTGTGTCGAGCAACACTACAAACCATGTAGTTGGAATTATTAAACGGTCATCACACGACATGAACTCGACGAGCACATGGTCAGGGCATGAATAAACGATACACGGCGTGTCCTTTAGAGTACACGGCATATAATCTGGAAAGATAAATAACTTCACAGATTTTCCCTATTTTTTAAAAAACATGTGAAAAATTAAAATAGGGTCATGATTTTGACCCATTTTAAAAACTCGAGTTCTTATAATCTCTCCACCTTAACATATCTTGTCCTCGAGCTATCGGAAAACCCCGGAGATGGCATGAAACATTCTCCCCAATCAGTGTACCCCAGAATCCCCTGGTAACAAATATTCTAGCAAAATTCCTCAAGGGGCTCCCCACCTTAAGAATTTCCAAACATAGTCCCAACCCTAAAAAACTCAACCTATTAAGGGTCCACTAAACAGTTTAAAAACTCATGGTATTCTCATGACGCATCATCACCCCTGTGCCTTATTTAATGTCACACATCATTTTCAATTGCCAAAATTATCCTGAAACACATTGGTGTCTGCCTCCATGAGTTGATGTATCCCATGGATGATCAAAATAAGACTTGATTCCATGCACTATAAGTAAACTATATCCTTGATGCCATGATTCCGAAGGAACCTCAAGTAACTGGTATCCTTGATTCCCCTATTCCCATGGAACCTCAACTAACCCACAAACAAGATGCCTCGATGCCACAGATCTCATACATATATATAAATATATCATGCACCTCATATGGTGCCAATTCCACTAACCAACATCTTTTAAGTCATCATGAATAACGTGCACCTCGTGAACTCCAAACAGACATGCCTCAACAGGTCACAACAATAGAAAATAATAATGTCATAGCCATGCCCGTGGTGTACCTCTTACCATCATTGGCTCACCATCCTGCTTAGCCCTTGGTAGCTCCCAAACATGCACCTGCCCTTATGTACGAATTCTTGATGGCTGACCTCCCTACGGTGCTTCTCCAGTCTCCATCCACTGTTCCCTATGTTGGGTCCCATTTTCTCTACAATGTCCTCCGCGTATAGATGATCCTTGCCTACCCTCTCCTATTACAGAACCTGAAACAACCCCAAAATCCATAGCATGTTCAGGTCCTTGCTTTCCGGCTGTCTGAGAAGGTTGCAGGCAAAACCTCTCTAGATTCTTGACTTGTCCACATTCCCAGAACTCATTTGGAGGCCTATCGCATTGATTCTGAACATGCCTCGGCTTCCCACACTCAAAGCAAGACACTAATGAACTGCAAAAAAGTGGTCTATCTGAGTCCTTGGCCTCATTTCCTTACTAGAACTCATCCCATCCTCAATTCTTACTATCCACACCATCACATGATGTTGTCACCAAAAAAACCTAGGGTCTATCCCTCTAGTATCCCACTATAATGGGGAACTAATTCAACACCTCTAATAATGGAACCATCCTGAAGATATTCACCTAGATCTGAATAGTGTGTCTTAGTCCATCCTTGAATCAACTCACCCTTTCCGTATCATCACATACAATACAAAGTGCAAATAGAGACAGCTCAGTGAATGTATCTACATAGTCTATGATGGACAGGTATCCCGACTAAAAGATCAAGAAATATCGAGCTCTCTCTACCCTTAGTGACTCTTGTTAATAGTGATTAAGAAGCTTTTCTTCGAAGTGTTCTAATGCTCGTCGCTCGGGCTTGCAAGTATGAACCTGAAAATCCCACTGGAGATTTTCTAGTCCTATCAGCATATATGTCTTCAGCTTGGCCCTCCACCCGGGAGGCATCTTGATCTTCTAGAAGATCATATGCATGCTCTCTAACTAGTTCTCAGTAGCCTACGAACAACAATCACCCTAAAAAAATCGACGGGTGTTGGTACTGGAACACTTGAGACACATATTCCATAGATTTCTCTATACCCTATGCACCAGTTTCGATCCCCTACTATAAAAGTATCAGGCTAGCTCAATGCTGATCGTCGATCCCTGGTCTAAATTTTTTCAAACCCTGAGGTTGTTCTACATGCACATGATCTTGGACCTGTCCCTATCCCTAAGTCTATACCTTCGGCTTATGCACTTCCTACACAAGATCCTAAATCTGATCCTCTGGCAGCAGTGTACCATCTACCACCTAACTCTATATCTGCGTCATATAAAAGGAACATGTTAAATCACATAAATTGTTATACAACCCACACACACACAAACATAAAAAAATATATTCATGTAGATAATAAATGAAATAAAAGGAAGCGTAAAACAACTACCCTTACTCTCTACTATCGTAACCCATGCCTATGGAATCTCGGCTTCATGGCCCCCTTACCCTCCCAACAACAGAGCGAAGTATCAAAAGTACCTCGAGCCATGCCCATCCCCAAAACTAATATTTCCTAAAACCGATGACTGAGTCAACCTATCCTGATGATCAATATCACCCCAACCAAGTACATGCCTTCTCATTTATGATCCAGATCTAGAAACCCTACGACATGCAATTCAACAAATATATAATGCATGGAATTAAACAATGCAATAAATAAGAAATTATATCTATAATTTCTCTTTTTTCATATTTCAATGCATAAAAAGAATACAAATTGATATTATTCACAAGTAATTATCACTTCACAATGCATACATACATTTATGAAATTGAAATACCCTAATAATGTTTTTATCAAATGCCAAGAAAATAAACATTTCCATGAAAGGATAAGGTCAAATTATTCCATTACCTCACCAGGTCATGTGTCAATATCAAAATCAATAACATCACACATCAAGTGATCCAATGTGGTGGAAATCATAAAAACTCTAATATGAGAAAATAGCCAACAACAATTCCCACCCATGGAAAATTTGTCCATCCCTCGTAATTGGTGCTGCATGAACCCAATCAAAAGATAAAAAACCAGTTCCAATAACGGCCTATATCCAGACTGCCATATCGAAAATATTAAAACAGGAAAAAATAAAAAAAGAAGTCTCGATCTCATTTGTAGCTGGAAAAACTCTGCTACTAAATCCTTGTCAAGAACTCCTATTATTACACATTATATTGACGTGGACCCAAACAACCACATGAATAGTGTGATACGGGTCATGTGTGACTACCTTAGGCACACCTCCCCAAATGCCAAAGGCATTAGAATAGAAATGTAGGTCCTATATCATATAGTGTGGATGCTATAACCTCTCGATGTAAAATAATGGTACTGGTCTGAGTGTAATAATAAATATTCAGTAGAATAAACATCTTAGCAGACTAGAACCAGACCCACAAAGTAGAAGAACATTCAATATCAATAAATAGTAGGAGAAATAAATATAAACCACTGTAGCTAAAAGTAAACAGAACAACATGTTGAACACCACTTGAAAATACTAAACAAACCAAGCATGTGTCCATAGCATGTCAATACAAAAAGGGATCCAATGGATAACCAAAAGTAGCTACCGTAAACATAGAAATCAGGCTGATACATGAATGAAAGAATATAACAAGGTAAACTACCGCTAGGAAAGTCCTCAAGGTCTATTCTATCTCTATTTAATAGTTAATGCATTCCAACTCCTAAAGTTTACCTCATTCCTTAACGCAAATCCATAAAGTCTACATGTGTCTCGAAGGGCCCGTGCAGTGTGTGAGATTAATCTCAGTAGGATAAAACCCAATGGTATGTTTCTAATACAAGTGATTAAGTGGGAATGTTGTTATAAAGAAAATAGTAAACAGTACGACACACAAATAAACATAAACTCTACTGGTGCTCAGTATTAACCATGATATGTCACCTGCTTTGGCCAACGCCGGAATCTCTGTTATATAACCCAACACCATGTTCCCCCTAACACCGCGTGTCTCAAGTACCGACATCCTAATGGCATGCCCAAGAAATAATAACTCGAAGAAAGTGTGATTCATGTCCTAAATTAAGTAATTTAATGGGCAACAATGTATGCCCTAAAATAAAGTAACCGGTGGGATATTGATGTATGCCCTCAAATTACAGAGAATCTCTACCCCCAACCTGATAGCATCAATGTTATCCCAGGAAGGGTCCTCCCCTTCCACATGTCTTCCTATGACAAGAACTAAAATCCAATAGTACCTAAACTACATCTAATGTCTGCCTCTTCCCATATTAGCGGTCAAACCAATTTCATCATTGAGTCTCTCTGTGTGCACACTACTCTATGTTCTCGATGAGCAGTAATCACCAAAACAGTACCCATGCCACAACGTCTCGAAAACATCATGTCCCAGATACCATGTCACTCAATTTTGATGGCCTCACCATCCCAGTAACCCAGGTAATGCCAAACATGACATTCATGCTACCTCAACCTGGCGTCCATAACTCCCAATCCCATGGTAAGAACCACCCAATGTAACCCGGGAAAATCCCAAACTATGATTTACATCACTCTTGAATATCCAGGCCATTCCATATACAACCACAAGGTTCCAGCATATGCAATTCAACAATTACATATATAATCAATAGAATCACCCTTAAACAAGAAAAATCAACTAAATAGTTGAAATTCACAAACCCAGTGTTGTCCTATATGAGCACTGAGGTCATTAATGTCTCTAACAATTCATATCAAGCTATTATAAACTAAAATCCATAGTTTAAAACAATACAATATAATTATAACCATTTCAGCATCCCTTGGTCAAAATTCCAAGCGGATCAACGACCACTCTCCCAGCCTCGCTCAAGAAAAATGGTAAAAGGGAATATCCAAAGGCATACCATGGGTCTTATAATCTGTTTGATATGCGAATGTTGATAAAACATGGTCTCACTCAAAATAACTAAAAACATGTCAATGTCCATGCCACCCAAAAGTCGACGAAAACACAAAAAGTTGTATTAACCACCTACCTAAAACTCGTAAATGTCAGCACGCCTGATATCAATAAATAGTTCAAAGAAAATCTTCCTAGAACAGTATTTATGTCTAATCCTGACAATTCCAAATGTATGGAAACCGTGACTTGTGTGGCATGGAATCTAGAACGAAACAGGGTGAATAGGATTAACCTCGCTGTTGCGATCCCATAACCACTGACGGATTAAAGAATGAACTCAGGTTGAAGATTCAAGGGAATGGTATATATTTTGGGTTTTTAGAACAAACCTATGGAAAATTTGGGGAAGAATATGGTTTTTAAAAAATTTGATATGTCGCTCTTTCATTAAAGAGAATAAAAATTAAATTACACGGTGTGTATTAAGGACTATAATCCATGTAGTGGGCTTGTTCATAATCCTACTTAAGCAGAGATTGCCACACGGCTTGGATGTGCCACATGGTTTGACACATGACTATAACGTAGCTGGTACGTAGGAAGAAGGATACATGGTGTGTCGAGCGACACAACACACCATTTAGTAGTAATTATTACATGCTCATCATAAGTCATGTACTCGGAGAGCACACGACTGGTGCACACCTAATCCACACACAGCGTGTACTTTACAGTACATGGCATGTAGTCTAGGAATTTCTATAACATCCCATAATTTCCCATTTTTCGAATAAACAAGAAAGATATTCAAACAGGGATGGAATTTTAAGCCATTCTAGAAACCTGGGTTATTACATAATCACAAGAAGGAATATATATATATGATTAATTTAAATAATTAGGTAATTAATTAATGTAACAAACTAAAAAATATATTAAGGATATATATTTATCTTACATTGTTTGGATACTATGTATTTTTGTGGAAATTTATCATGACTTTCAAATAACGTAACCATTTTAATGGGAAATGGAGTCCAATTCCTATGAAATGATAAAATTAAATTGAATTTAAATTACTATAATATAATTTTTTATCATGAAACTATACTCAGACTACCCAATAATATAAAATTATATATATATATATATACTAATGTATTAATGAAATAAGTTTTTGGTGTCAACATTCCAAATGACATGGTGATTAAATACACCTCTCATAATCTAATGGTACATGAGAAAAATAACTTAATTCATGACTTAAATTCAATAATGGAAATGTTTTCATTAATAATATGGAGGAATTTTCACTATAGTGAATATTATGAAATATATATTAAAAATAATATCATATTATATATATTTTCACATAAGGAGTTGAACACACTTCAAAAGATATGCATGCAGTTGATCATAGACAATGAATACTCAATAAATTACCACCCTAGGATGGTGAACATCGTGGATGATTAGTGTAGAAGTAATTATCATGAAAACTAATATATGATGAGGAATAAAAAGTCCTAATGCAATAGTATTTGTGTTGGATGGATATTAAATCATAAGGGATGGGGATAAAATGTATATTTACTAATGGAATGCTCTATCATCCATCTATTAGTTGATCGAGGACAAATAAAAGAATTATATGGATCTATAGAAGAGGATACAAAATATTATTGAAATGAACATGAAAATAATGGAATTATATGATTCTAGAAATGAATTTTATTCCTATAAATACTAGAACAAAAATATTTTATGGATATTGAATATAACACAACATCCCACCCGAGTCTTTCTCACTGGGTAAGGTCTCACATGGAAACGTGGTGCTGGTCCGTGACCGAGATTCCAGATCCAGCGGCTTTAGCCCTCTGCCTTGTCACTGGTGTATATGGTTGGTGCTTCATCATGGTCTTTGAGTGTGTTATAGTTAGTGGCGATGGGATCTGGGCAGCGAGTATTCCTTATAGCGTTATGGTGATCTCTTCATTCTTCATTCTTATTACATTCGTTTCGGTTTTGGATGCACTGGTTTGAGGTGATGAGTCTGCATGATGGTGGTGGATTCTATCTGGTTGAGTTCGTGATTTGGTGTTGATTTTTTGGTTCTTTAAATTACACAATCCTTCCTTTTGGGGACAAAACCATGAATTTTATGCTGAAATCTCTATTTGATTATCATTTGGAAGCTTTATTGTGGTTTGATTTCTATTTGATCTTGAGTTGTGCTCTTGTCTTATTTTGGATGGATGGAGGTAAGTGATCTGTTTGGCTTGAGGATGTTTGATGGTGGGAGTTGTATTAGTGTGGATGTCAATTTCTTTGTTGATGGTGGCCTTTTGTGGAATTGTGGTTTTTCTGCAATGGTTTGGATTTTGGTCTTTGGAAGGCCATTTCTAGAATTTCTATAGGGATTTTCTCTAGAAGGTGATTAGAGTAGGATCTTTTAGCCCGATGTGGTCTCTCTGACTGTCGTTGCTGCGGTAATTTTGAAGCAGCTCGCATCTTGAGATCTGACCTGATAGTGCATAATGATGGATTGCGATTTGTGAAGATAATATTGGAAAATAGTTTGTGAAAGAGGTGGTCGTGATTCTGGATTTTGGGTTTTGAATTTTGAATTTTTAATCACTTATCTCATGTATGGTTTAGTCTTGGATACTTCTCATCCTTAAAGCGAATATCAAAAAAAAAATTTATCACATAACACACCATTATCAATAAATCCTTGAATCAAAATGATATATACATATCACATGTATTATTTATAGATAAAAACAAGAAGCATGAGATTATAGAGTATATATCTCAATTTTTGTTCCAAAAAATGATTAGGATGGTTGCCAAAATATTAATTGGATGATGAACCAATTATCCACACGTAAAAGTAAATGGGAGAAAATAAACATTTTTTTAGCATATAAATTCTCAAGACTTATGAAGTCTTTCATGATATATTTTTTTTATCACCATATTAATTTTGGATCATTTCATTTCTAATTGAAATGATTTGTTTCTTGATCAAATTGAAAATATATTTAATGTAATTGTTATGGATACACGGAGTACCATATTAAATTATATAATAATTAGATCCATGTTTTACTATAATGTTCATGATAAGTACACAATAAGATATAAATAAAGAGATTATATTTTTCACCACATAGTATCCTTAAAATTAAGATTAATCTAAACTGATAATTCAAACCCGAGAAGATATTCTATCTACATGTTCAGTGGATTTGAAACAAGGTTGGAATCAACAGTTAGTTTTCTCATATAACAAAACTATACATTATAGAAATAAAATTCATCCATATGAGAATATAAATGTGAATATATTCAAAAAACCCACATGTTACGGTAATGTTAGAGTGAATATGTTTCTAGGACAAAATATTTTTTATGATATTTCAAAAAAGATCTGTACTAATCATTGTCACATTAAAACGACAAAAACACATTACTAGTGATACAATGATAATAATCAAAAATATTTTGAGTTACAATTTAGAGAAAATGAATTTCCAATAATATCACTATTATGAAGGTTATGTGATTAACAAAGAAGGTAAATTTAATCCCTACAAAAATTACCCCTCTCAAAATCAATGATCATATAGAGACATTAGCTTTTCATTTTACACTTACACTATTCATTTTCCCATGTACATTTTGTTTTCTAGGTATACATTTGAGGAATTAGGTACCTGATCCATCAAATGTATAGAACACATATATTTTAAATCTAAAAAAATTAATACTCTTATGAGGTAAAAATACTAGAAACCATGGAACTCAGAGATAATGTACATAAAACTAGTAACTTCATTGATGTTTGATGAAGGAATCAAAAATTAGTTTTAGAATCATTTGAACCATAATATTTGATAAGAAAAATTTGCTCATATTTTATTTTAATAATGAAAAAATTTCACTGTATAAATTCTCTTATGTGGGTAGGTTGTAACACCCAAAATTTTTATCATGGGATTCCCTTTAAATAAATATTGTGTGTTCATTCAATTTTAATACTATAAAAATACATCTAAATTTTACTAGGTTATATTTTATTATAATGAAGGATTTTCATTAATACATTATGATAATTTAAAATGAATAATCATTTAAAAAACTATATATGGAATAAAACCACAAGAAAATAAAAGGAAAATAATTATTTGAAATGCATATTTAAAAAATTGTGTATTATTCATTACATATTATTATTGTTAAAATTATTTGACTCAGTGAAATATTTTAATACAAATAAATTGATACATAATAATTCTTAAAATATAAATAATTAATGGGATGTGATTAATATCATTTAAATTTAAAAAATATACATTTCAAAAAAACATTAATCCCTTATTCATTTTTATTTTACCAATTGAAATATATCATTGCAGAATAATGATATTTATAAAATATAATGCTTATATTTATATACAATGTGAGTATGGAACATGTAATAATTACTATATTATATTAGAAAATAATATACAATATTGTTCACAATCTTATTTTTCGATAAAAATCATTTTCCCATATATGATATGTTTTAATTAAAAACATTAAATTCTGCATATTTATTTTTAAAATTTAATTAAATGGAGTGAAAATTTAGAATTAGTGTTTTCAAATTATGTAAGAGTGGTCATCTTATATTTTTTGAAAAATTATTTATCATTGTAAATAATTATATATGATATAAAGTGTATAAAACTAGTTAAATTTAATTTGATCAAATTTTCTGTAAAAAATATGATATTTAGAAATTAAAGGAATAAATTGTTTTTTATTTAATCCTAATTGATAAAAAAATCTCACCTAAATCCCATGTTATTCCCTCTTAACTATTCACAAAAAAAAATTTCCAATGAAATGTCCTTCGTTTTAAGTAATAATGTGTGTTATCTTACAAAAACATCCAACCACATCTACCACTTAGTTTTCTCTTGAATCAACACCCTAAATCCATATACTCAATTCATCAACCATGTTTGGTATTTTTTTCATTATAAGGATTAATGATACTATCATTATTATGTAATAAATTGTGAGAATGAGTTTTTCTATCAATGGAGTTAGAGAAAATATGAACATGAATAATTCAATGGAATGAATTTTCTCATCTCAATCTCAAATCATTGAGTTATTATTCATGTCCAACATATATTTTAATTTATGGGGTATATATAATTCCCATTAATATATCTTATTAAAAATTTCATTAAATTTAATGGATTAAAAAATCCAAGTAATTTTTTATCATTTAACAGGGTTTGATTCAAGAGATACCAAATATGTATGGTTTGATTTTATAAAAATTCATTTAATTTTAGATAATTTATGTATAGATTATTAGTTGAATAAATTTTATTTTTTATCTCCCTAATTCAACATTTATATTGTTATCATAAATTTATTTTCTGTTTTACGTATCCCTTTACCATTTCACCTTCCATTGGTTGAAATTCAAATTGAAAATATGATTTTATATGGTGCCACCCTTATCAACTTTTTTCTATAAGTAAAATTTATCATCTATATTCATATTGTCTATTTTGATTTTAAATTTCATTATTTATAATTTTAATTTTTTATAAGTCTATATCACGTTTAAAATGATTTTCATTATAAAAATGTGAATAAAATCTTGATAAACACTTTCCACGTGAATTAATATCCCAAATTTCTTTTTATATTTTATTTTCAAATCCCCCATTACAATATTTCAGGGAGTTCTAAATAGATTTATATTCCCATTTTTTATAAAATAGATTCATTAGAATAAATGTTTTCAAAAATAATAATGGTATTTATTCATTATATTCAAATTAATTTTCTAATTCCATTAAAATGTGCTTTTATATATGTCAATTTCCATTAAAATTTCTTCTAATTTACTTGGGATATGATCTAATCTTACCATAAACATTATTTCTATGGATTTAGTATGCTAATGTTTTTGGAAGTAATAATTAAACATGTTATTGATTATTTTTTATTTAACCTCTGATAGGATTATGAACATTTACATGTTCATTTGACACGCATATGTATAGTTTATCAATATATGTTGGGTAGGTCTATTATATATTTCCATTTTTTTGAAAATATTTATAACCCGTGATATCAGGATGGGACATGAGTGATTAACCCATGTCCAAATGATTATGGAGCATGGGTGGTTATCTCACGACCTTTTTTTATGGGAATGTTGATAACCTAGTCTAATGTGATATGAATATCTTTTTCGTTTCCAATAAAAATATTTATAATTTATATTACTATTTATATTACAATTTCTTTTATTATGGAACATGCCTATTTTTCCCATGTATCCTGATTATGGACTCATGTTTACACAATCAAGTGAAACTAGAAATATGTTAAGCTGAAATCCTTATTTCATCAATCGAGATTTATTATCTTTGTTTCATTGGGTAATATTTCTTATGTAATTTTCATACACCCATATTATGTTCTAATATGAACATTTTTACCTTATTATCACTTATGATATTTTATTTTCACCTTTTATGTTTACCCTCACTAGTCATATTCACTTTCCCCTTAATTATGTTCTATTCCCTAAATAACAACGAAGTTTATAATATATATTATCTCTTTAATGGTGTCTTATGTGGTGAGACTATTAAGAAATTTTCACAATGTTGTAAAATATGTTTTTTTCTATCTACTCTCCATAGTCTCTAAACATGTATATTGAGGGGGTGATTTGTTATAAGATTTAATTAATATTCATTTAGAATGATGTAATATATATGTATGATTTAATATGGAACTTAATGCTATTTATTTGGGTTGCCACTTTCTCAAACAACCAAAATTTTATAAATTATATTTTTCCCTTGAAATAATTTTTTTATAATATTCTATAATGTATAATACACATAAAAAATTGTCATTTTTTTCATTAATATAAATTTTTACATTAATAAAAAATCCAATTATATTTCCAAAATTGATAATTGGAAATCATATTTAAAATTAAAAATATAAAATAGAAAAATAACGATCTCCCCAATCTACTAGTGTCATCACCACGACAACCTATACAATAAAAAACAGAATATTAATAAACCAATAAAAATTATATAAAATGGTAATATAGAACCTTCAGATAAATTCATCTTAATAATGAATTATATAAATTTTTGTTACTTATAATAGGTAATGTTACCATTGGAATGGTAATGTGATCATTGTAATAATAACTTTATTGTTAGGAATAGTAACCCGACATTTTGGAATAGAGACCTAACCATTAGAATAGAAATTGTACATCAAAATAATAAAATATGATATAAATAATAATTATCATGATTTATTTTTGTAAATATAAATATTATTGGTCTAAAAAATATCAGGATTAAAAAAATGTATAAAGAACATTTCTAATACATTATATTTTAATGTATTTTATAAAATGCTTATTTTTTTGAATATTAAAATTAAATATGTTAGAAATTTATTATTTTTATAATGAATATTATTTTTTAAATAAACACTATAATGTTTTCCAAGTGATATGTTTTGATAATTTTTTTAAATACCTCGTTTTTTGGGTGGTTAGTAAAAATACAATTTTTTTATAAATAGTTTCTTGTAAATTAACCCATTAATAATGTAATAATTAACTAATAATTAAAATAACATGATATATTTAATTTCATAAGTGATCAACTAAAATAAAATAAAATATAATTTCAAACCAAACAATAATTTTCAAAAACCTAAAATCAAAAGTGATCCCCTAAGAACAATTTCTCTTTCATTCCAAATTATTTTTTAATAAATAAATTAATTATAAATATAAAAAGTAATATAGTCTCAATGAAAATATACTATATTTATATATTATGTAAATTTTCATATTTTCAATATTAAATGTATTACCTATGATTTATTATATTATATAATATTTTAATCTTAAAATATCTCTCTTCTCATGTATAAATAACCGTACTCCCCCCCCCCTTTTGGAAACCACTCATCCCCCACTTTCCAAAGCCTAATATTAATCAAAATCCTTACACTCAATAACCTTTTAATCCTTAGGGATGTTTTTTAGTAATCCAATTCCAAACATCATGGGAGATTTAGTATTATACAAAAGAATACACACTGTGGATTAAGAGGTGAAAAAAAAAAGAAATAAAGTGGGACTTGTGGTAAGGGGATTCATATACCCAAATCCCTTTACTTAGGATTCCCCACCTTCACATAAATTTTAGTATATATATTCCATTAATGATCAAAAAATATAATTTCATTATAATTTTCTCTACTTTCATGGATATAAATGTTTCCACATCGATTATTAATCTAAATACAATTATTTTCGATAAAGAAATTTCATTCAAAAAAATATTTGAATCCCTATGTGTTCTTTATTATATAAAGAAAAATGATCCCTTCTTCCAATTTCGGATATCCTTTTTTTTTGAAACCCCGATGGTTATTCATAATTATATTATTAATTAAATCCCTACCAAACCCATTCCATTACATGGGTTAGATCATGTCACTGATTATTATATATTCTCTATTTCATGTTTTATTATGTAAATATTATGATGTGATGAGTATGACCATAATTATATATCCCTCTACTACATTAGTTAATTGTATGTATCTCAACATATTATTTAAAATATGCATGAAATTTATGCCATATATTTTCATAATGAGAATTTTTTTATTTATTGACATATGTTATGAATAAATATAATATTAGTTGTGTTTCAAAATTCATGTGGTATTTTCCCAATAATCCACATTGTTTAATTTTTAGGCATTACAGTATTTCATTATATTATCACATATTTTATTCATGATGATGATGATAATCCTATTCTTATGATATGATGATCATTTTTATTCTCACCCATGTTATATTGATTTAGGTCACTTATCCATTCTCCTATTAGTAATTTAGATCGCCTATTTTTGTTTTTTCATGTCATTATATATACCACACATCAATTTTATGGAAAATAAAATTTCATTTCATATCTTAGACCAGCCAGTATTCCTCTATGAATTCGAGGAAGATCATGAATCTTGATTGTGAAATTCATCAATGGTATTAGCCTTTATTACCTATAAAGAAGCATACCATTCCCAAATAGATGAGTCTGCATAATTTATAAACCTAGAGTAAATGCCCACTATTACTGAATATATTAATATATTTATAAAATAGTTTCCTATAATTCCACTCGATTGTGAGGTAGTGTTATCAATATAGAATATACCAAGAGTCACACATATATTAAAAATTAACATACAGGATGATCCAAATAAAACTGTAATATTTAAAGAAGTAGATAAATGATGATCTAGAAAACGATTCATATGACCTAGTGTATCTCCAAGGGGTTCACTAGTTCTCATTGTAATGAAATAGGATAGATCAATGTTGTTTTGTATCGATTACTAGGAGATCAATCAGGTCACCAAAAAAATATGTATCCTCTTGCAATGATAGATGGCATGTTTGATAAACTATTGGAATCTCATTACCTCTCAATGGCAGATCATCATTTTTATATCATTAATTGAAAGTGAATAAAGAAAATATTAATAAATATTATTTCTATAAAAGTTTTTTGAACTATTATTTCATAGTTACTCCCTTTAAACATAATAATTTTACTAAAATATGTTTGTTTTTTATGGATATACTCTTTATAGAATACCTCAAAAAAATATAGTAGTGTTTATCGATGATATATTCAATTACTCTAAGAGAAAAAAGGAATGTTATGTGAATATAATGATTATGATGGAAACATTTAGGAAGGCTAAAATGTATCATATGTTTAGAATGTAGAACTTTTGGATATGTAAATTAAAAAATTTGGGGCATGTGATCACAAGTGAAGGAATATCTATGGACCCTTCCAATAGAAACAAAATTATTAAATGTACCAAACCCACTGATGTAATAGAAATTCATAGTTTTATTCTTATATTAGGGTAATCTATCTAAAATACATGTTACTCACTGGATGATATCGGCATTGGGTGACGCATGAAACCCTATTTTAGCTCCGAGATCATTCACGGATGTGGTAGTAAGACCAACTTCTGAGGCCCCCAAGACCTGTTATAATGCTTCTATAATTCAAGATTGTTGAATAAAACCTAATGATTATAATCTCCATAGACAATACAAAATATCTCTCTAAACAAGTGAGGTAAGCCTTCTTGTATTTTATTTTTGATTTGTGCTTGTTCAGAATTTTTCAAAACACTGTCTCCCATTAAAATACCAAAGAAGTACTCTTGTAGCCACTGTATTTTTGGGATTTTTCATCATCCTTTTGAACTCAATTAGTGTTATACCTCATCTTTCTTCCACAGATGATTACTATAGATTTTGGGTGAATCGTTTATGTTTTCTTCTGGGTTGTTCCATTTTCCTTCTTAAATGTTCCTCTAATTTCCACACATATGCTTAATCCCTCATAGTTATGATCTGTACCAACTTCCCTAGAGATCAGCTTCATTTGTTCAAACATGCCGCCCTATTTATGATCTTCATGATCAATGGCAATCCATTGAAATGGTATTCATAGTAATCTATCATGACATTTATTTTCTATAGTTTTTATTGATATAGTGGTTTCTCATGGTCTTCCCTCTCCGATATAGATCCAAAATGGTGACTATAGACTCTTTCAGGAGTTAGTTTATGAAAACCTACCTGATTGTCTCCACTATTTCATTAATCATGGACATGTATCTAAGGATTGTGTCTATAAGTCATGAAATAATATGACCATAAAAAATTCATGGTTTGAAAAAAGAATGAAATATCTAGGATTGGTTCTTTGTAACATAGTTGCGGTAGGACCCTCTAATGCCAAGGATACTTCTGAAGAGATTAAGAGAGATGTGTAAAAAGAACCTACTGTAATAATTTCCCATCTATCTCTTCTATATATCATCTTATTGATTCTGAAGGAATATCTGGATTTGTTGATACCATGAATTCCATCACTGATCCTCCACCCCTATTTGAATTACAAGAAAAACACTTTGATGATTGTGGTACACAAGATAAGGGTTTTGGTGATCTCTCTGACTCTATATAATCTATTCCTGATGATTGGGACGAACTTATCCAAATTTAGGGAGCCTACTTAAAATCAAGTCCATGGAAGGATAAAAACCCAATGGTTGATGTTGATGGTTATATTACCCCAAAACCAAGAAAAGCACAGAATCATATAGACTACTGTAAACATGAATGAACAGTTGTTAAATGTGATTTTTATGCCTCTAGGAATGAATACACTGAACCAAAACGACATCCAACGATTGTTGATTCACCAAAATATCCCATTCTCATTGATAATTCATCAGCATCGCCAGTGTCAATTGATTCAAGTGACACTAACAGGGTCCCTAAAAATGACCCTCTTTAAAGGTATGATTATGAAATTGAATAAAAATTAGATTTTTCAAAGGATCTTGTTTCTTGGATGGATGAGAATGATGTAGCAAATTTTTGCAATATAAAAAAGGTGACATTTTAGCTGATACCTATATTATACTCAGAAATAGAATGTATCTTAATGTGTTTTAAGAGTTTATGAATAATGAAAACTTCAACTTCAAAGATATTCCTTGAGAGTGACCATTTTTATGGTGATCCATGTTTGTCTAGGGATTTATGGTTTCTAGGATTCCTCTTGGACTCTTGATTTTGGTGTTATTCCTTTCAATTTTATGATTTTCTTTAGATCATTGATGTGTCTTATTCCCATACAACATTCATTACAGGTAGTAGTATTATAGTCATTTTTTGGTTTAGCAATCGTTTTTTCTGATGTTGTTGGATGTTACTGATGGTTTAGTATTTTTTCCCTTCCATCGATATGACGAACAACACCTCAATCCACATGTTGTCGTGTAATTTTTGAGAAATAAAATTTATATCCATAATTTACATATCACTAGTACCATACGAGCTCTCTATTGCTACTTTAGAAGTGTTATGCTACTGGATTTTTCATTTGCCTGGGATTTTTTCTATTATCAGCTTTGCTATTTTGATAATAGTCTCCAGTCCACATTTGACTTAATATGATTTTGACCCATGGTTGCTAATTCATTCATTTGAATTATTGTAATGGATTTCATTGATGTGTGATTCAATATTGGAATGAACCTTCAAGCGATGGAGGCTGTACAATCATGAATATGGTTACAAAACATTAATCGAGTATTCAGATACATGTTTACATTGATGGTCATGTGAGTTACCAAAGGTGAAATAAATGTCAGATTGGTAGGAAGAAGCTCTTCTTATACACTAGGATTGTTTTTGTTGAGGTAATGAGATGCCTTTATTTTTGGACCTTGCATTATTTTTTGGGTCTTCACTCATTACATAATGTATCTTTAAGTTATTTTTTCTGCTGGTGTAAGATCATTGAACCTCATGTAAACATTGTTCTCTTATATTTAAAACAAATTTTTTGAGAATTTTGGGTTGGGTTCCAATATTAGGGTTAATTATATTTTAAAAAAAAATATCAGGTTAATACTTAGGGGTTTTTGAAAACAATTTCATGATATAATATCCCACAAACAAGGTTATCATAGAAGAGGGAATGTATTTTTAGATGTAATAATGTGAAGAAATCCTTATGAATATCAAGGAGTGGCTAATCATTGCACCTATACTCACAATACCAATATTTGGAGAAGGGTTTGTGACACACAATAAGGATTCAAAGAAATATTTGGGTTGTATACTCATGGATAATGATAATTTATAGCTCATCCTTCTCACAATTTTTGATCCATGAGAAAGAACTACCATACGCATGATCATTATATTTTAAATGTGGTCTTTACTCTAATGATTTGGAGGCACGATCTCTATGGAGAGATGTGTGAACATATACAAATCATAATAGTCCAATATATATATTCATAGTGAATGAACTCAATATGCGTCAAAAAACAAGGTTATATCTTATCAATCACTATTTCTCAATTCATTAGAATCTAGGAAATGTGAACAATGTAGCTGAGGCTCTTAGCCGATAAACCCCTGCAACATTATCCATGATGTATATTGAGAAAGACCGAATATTCATGGATATTAAATGAATGTATTTTTAAATGATAATGGTATGAGATACATCATAACATTCCCAAATTATTTCCCTACCATCAATCTAAGAGAATGTCAAGGATAAAAAAAGGATGATCTATAGATTCAAAAAATTGAGAAAGCATTAAAAAATGGATGATACCTGAGTTTTATATTAATGATGATAGTTGGATTTATTTTGGAATAATGATTTGTGTTCCATAAAATCCATATATAATTAAAGAACTATTATATAATTTACATAGTTATTCATTCTCTATTCATCAAGGAATTACCAAGATGTACCATGATCTTTAAGAACACTTATGGTGGGGAATCATAAGAAATTAAATTGACAAGTATATCTAAAGGTTCGTGGTATCTCATAATATTAATGAAGTGAAACAATCGTCATGAGGGATGACAGAACCATTACCTTCATGAATATATAAATGGAATAATGTCACCGTGGACATTGGCGCTGGTCTCCCAAAGACATCCAATAGAAACAATGTGACATGTGTTGTGGTTGATTGACTCACCAATATTTCCCCCTTCATTTCCATAATGGTTGATTTTCACTAGAAAAATATCAAAATATATGCATATAGAATTTGGTAAGGTTGTATGGGGTTTCACATTCGGTCATCTATGATTACCATACAAGGTTCACAAATAAATTATGTTAATGTATTCAAACTGCTTTGAGTATAAATTGAATTTCTGAACAGCCTATCAACTCCCACATTGATGGATAATCTAAATGGAATATTCAATTTTTTAGGACATAATAAGAGCCTTATCAATTGAATTTAATGTATTATGGGATCACCATCTCCTATTTGAGGAGTACTCAAATAATTATAGCTTATAATCAATTATTTATATAGATCCATATGTTGTTTTATATGGAAAGTGATGTAAAACATCATCTTTTTTTGGATGAATTTGGGGGAAGAAATAGAGTTAGGTCTCATCTTCTGAAAGTGATTATAGAGAATGCTCAATCTATAAAAAAATATATATAATATTCAATGATACAAAATAATATATATCCTGAAAACTATAAATGTGACATGGAGTTCGATTTGGGAGAATGCTTTTTCCTTTGAATATCACCATGGAGAATACATCTGTTTTTTGGTAAGAGAGGGAATATTATTCCAAGGTAAATTATCCTATTTAATATCATTGTTCCCATAGGTGTAGTGTGCAATCATCTTTCTCTCCCACCAAGTATGGAACAAGTTCATGATGTGTTACATGTATCACTCTTAAGGATATATATACCATATCCATAACATGAAATGAATCTATATATTGTAAAGTTGGAGTACCTCCTCACATATGAAGAGGATTTTTTGAATATCATTTATTATAGTTATAATGTTCTATGTAATTGGAAAAACAACATTTTCCTAGTGTTGTAGAGAAACTGTAAGTACGAAGAGGTGATAAGGGACCTAGAGAAAAAAATGAAACAGGAGTACCTACACTTATTTTCAACAACTAATATGAGTTAATGATTTAGTGGAAAATTTTCAAAATGGGTGATGAATTTAACAAACCATAGATTATAAATAATATTTTTATCATTAGAAAAATATTTTTAATATTATTATATAAATATTATAGATTTAATCAAATTGAAAATTATTTATTTTATTAATAAATACAATTACATTATTCATAAACAAACCCAATTAATATTAAAAAAATTATAATTGGACCAAAAATATAAAATATAAAAGAAAATTTGAGGAAATTAGTATCTCCCCAATCTAATAGAGTCATCTTCTCAACTACCTACACTAGATACAAGAAATAAAATATTACAAAACTAATCAACATTATAGAAAATGGAAATCTAGAACCTTAAAAAGAATGGATTTTAATAATTAATGAAGGGAAATATACATAGTTATTGGAGGTATTTTGTCCTTCGTAATAGTAATGTGGTCATTAGAATAATAACATGACTATTTTTAATAATAACCTAATCATTGGTAAAAGTAACATGACAATTGGAAAACTAATTTTACATCAAAATAATAAATTGTGATATAAATTATTTTTATCATTATTGATATATGTATATATATATATTATAATTCCAAAATGATATTACTATTAAAAACTCAAATAAAATTTAAACATGTTTTTAAAAACTGTATTTTAATGTATTTTAAAAAAAATTATATATTTAAATTTTAAATTATCTATGTTAGAAATTTATATTGATAAAATTAATATAATTTTTGAAATCATCATGTTGAAATTTTCAAATGTAAATGTTTTTGAATTTTTTTTGTATAGATCATTTATCATGTAAATATTAAAAAGTACAATTTTTCACAAAACATGTGTAGCTTAAATTAACTTATTCATGATGTCATAATGAAACAATATTTTATATATGTTTATATATCAATGATTCATTAAAATATAACAAATTTAAATTCCAAACCAAAAAATAATTTTCCAAAACCTAAAGTCAAATGTGATCACTTAAAATAACAATTTCCCTTTATTTATTTTTTATTTTTTTAATAAACAATTGAATTAGAATTATATGGAGGTATAAAGTCATATTACACATTATATAAAATTTATATATTATTTATATTATAGAAAATTAACTATTAAATGTTTTACCTTCTATATATTATTTTATTTGGAATTTTTATTCTAAACAATACTCCTCTACTCAAGTATATATAACCCCATTCCCTGACCTTGGAAGACCAATAATCCACCACATTCTAATGCATAACCTCTAAAAAATCTTTCTGATCAAGCCCCTATGAATTCATATGGATAGTCATGATTAATCCAACAAAAAAAATAAATCCAGTTTTAGTGTCGTAAAAGAGAATCTATTTTTAGGATTAATTGGTAAAAAAGAAAAGAAATAAATTGGGATTTATCGTATGGGTGATCTCGAATCCAACTCCCTTTCATTAGGTTTTCCATAATTAACGTCAATTTTTTATGGATATTCCTTTAATTTTCTATTAATATCATTTCATTATTAAACAAATTTCTTTCATCGATATACATATCCCCACATTGGTTTTTATTCTAAAAATAATGGTTTTCCAAATTCAATTATTTTCCAGATAACATTTCATTCCAAATACAAAATATTTGACTCCCATGTTTTTTTATCCAAATACAATTGATTTATTATTACAAAGTTTGATCTCCCTTTTTATTTAGGGAACCCCAAAGTTAGCTCATTAATGTATTACTTTAAAATTGTTCTAAAACACATTCCTTTCCTTGGGTTATATAATGGATATGATTATTATATTTTATATTTTGAATGCATGATTATATAAATATTATGATGTGATTTGTGGGAAAAAAAATTCTATTATTTTAATACATTAGGTAATGCCATGTATCTCATTAGATTTTGTGAAATATGTGTGAACATGATGCTCTCATAATCACGAACCATAATTTTATCATCTCAATTTCCCTTATTATAATTATTTTATATACTATAAAATACATACAACACTTATAAAACCAAATAAAAACATTATATTCATAATCTAATATTGAAATACATTGTATTTATAGAAATTATGGGACCTATACCAATAGAATTGTAAATTCATGGTTGGAATTGTAATATGAACATTAAGAATAGTAATACAACGAATATAATAGTATCCTCATCAATGAACATATTAATAAAATATATGTATTTTTTAATGAAAAAAACATATATTTATAAAATTGAATAATTAAATAAATGTTCTAAAAATAATAAATTAAGTATTAGTTTTTTGTGAAAAGTAAATATTTATAAATAAAATAATTATTAATTTAATTATTAAAATGAAATTTTATTTTCATAAATTAGATAAATAAATTAATATTTTCTTTTTTTATAAATATTACATAATTTTATGACACCTTAATTAATTTTTCAATGTCTCAGAAAATATGAACTAAATTTAAAATTGGTATTTTTTGAATAAATGTTGATTTTAATGAAAATAATTAATTTTTCATATTTATAAAAAATTTATAAAATGGACCCTATTTTAAAAATATACATTTCAAATAATTTTTGGAGTTATTTTTTGGGAAATTTATAAAGTTTTTTATTCGGTGAATAGTAAAATATGAAAATTTATGAAATAAGATAAATATGAAATTTTTAGTCATTTTTTTATGTAAGAATCCTTTAATAAAACTATTTTTTCTTCATTACTATACAGAGTCACACTAATAATTACTATTTATATTCTTGAGCTATAATAATAGAATAATGAATAAAATAACCCAAAAGAACCCTCTCCTCTCACTAAAAATACCTTCCTTCACCACTGCTTCTCCTCCCAACTACAAAAACACGAATATTTCTAATATGCTTCCCAATTATTCTCTCAATACTCATACCTATGTCATGATCATTTTTTCCACCTAACGTTTAATTTTAAGTGCCTTTATGATGTTCTTATCGATCCATTATACAAGATGTAAAACCCTATGTCTTTCCCTATTTAATTCATTATTTCATTTACATTAAATGTTCCTCCATAATAAGAAGTAAAAAGTTAAATAATGTATTATATAAATAATATAATTTTAATTTTTAAATGTTATATCAATCATCATATACTTTCTATTCACCTTTTATTCTATAAATGATAACCTCATCCCTTATGTGTCGTTTTACAGCGTTTGTGGATGATGAGTTTTGATTTTCCATTATAACATTCATCGATGGTAATAAAACTCTAATAATGTATAAACCAGATTATAAATATTTTATTAAGAAATTATTTATTTTCTATAAATAATACATGTATACATAATATTAAATAAATAAACAAAACTTGTTCATGGTGATAAAAAATTCACCAAAATAAACATACATTAATTATTAATATTTTATTAAATGAATCATTATCATATTTGTAAAAAAGATATATGGGACCGTTTTTGGTTTCATATGTGAATAAATATTATAAAATTCCACTTCTTTAGTTTTACATCCATATGATTGGATCTACCATAATTGAACTCATGGGATCCGATCATAAAATCATAAAACAAATGCACCTGGAACAACACAATTATGCCTTATAGCTCATTAAAATGACTATAAATTAACATAATTAAATTATAATAAATCAAATAAATGTTTAGGTTCTCCATAATTAACTAATTAATTGATATATTATGATTATGTATGACATTTTTCATGAGTGGAGAATGCTTTTGAAAATAATTCATGGGATTCTCTCTAAATCCCCATTTTTTTCCTATCTACGCATTATCTCTCCTTACCGAAATGTAATTACTAATTAAAATTATTTAATTCTATTAAGTTTTATTATTTAATAAAAAAGTTATCCTAGATAAATTTATCTTTATTTTATGGAAAAATATATGTTTAATAAGGTTCCCAACTCAATTATTCCATATAATCAAACTCGATTAAAAGTAAATTCCCCATTTTATACCCATTTTTTAGTTCAAACTATAATATATTTCAATACCCAAATGTTTTTCTAAGAAATATTTTTTTATAAAGATAAAATAACTATGTTAATTTCTGGTTTTATGAAAACAATTATGCATTTTCCTCTTTAAATACCCATTAATATTTTCGCATATACTGCACTAAAAAGGATTAATTCTAATGTTTCTTAAACAATATATTCATGTGTTCTCACATTATATTAACATCATATAAGTTGATATATTCCTATTCTATCTTTATAATTTCCATGTAATATTTAATTTAATATTTTCATGGGAACTTTTAAGATTTTCCCAATTTTTATACTCTATGACATGCTTACGATATACATTTATTTCCATGGGTGACCATTATGATTAGGTTTGATTCTTCATGTGGCACACATATGAATTAACATGTTATGATGGGTGTTACCAGATAGTTATCCAATGAATTCAATAATTTTTAGACTAATGATATGACATGTTCAGATGATGAGTAAACATGATTCCATTACAGTTCATTTTACACCATGTTATATTGTATTGTCAGTTAGCCTTAACTCAGGTTTATGTCATGTTATATGTTTCTTCCATATTATTATGATAAAATTATTAAATTATCCCATGTTTATAAATTATTATTCCATATATTAATTCATGCTCCATGCCTTTCTATATCATCAGTTTTTGTCTTTTAACCCTTTTATTATGCATTATTTCTATGATTATTACTGTACTGAGATTTTTAGTTCATCCTTTTTATCTTTGTATTCCCTAGGTTATCTTGTAAATATATAATATCTCAAATTAAGTTAAGATCTAATTATAGGTGATTCATGTGATTATTTATTATTCTATATCTATGTTTTCAGCATTATGTACCTAGTCATACAAAGACACTAGACATTAGGATCCATGGTTTTTGTTTTATTTTTACTAACTCATAAAATCGTGTAATAATATGTGTAAAGTATATATCAATAATATTTAGTACTAAATTAGATTCTAGTTATTTTCTAATTTTTGGACTATAAATCTTTAGTAAAATCCATAGAAAAGTTTATATCACTACGAAAAACATTCATAGATACATAGAAAAATGTAAGAAAGGATATACATTCTATTTAAAAGTTTATACATATATATTCATTGATTAATTTTTATATTATTATTAGCTATGTATTAAATCCACACTCATATATGTACATTCTTTTGTAGTTAATGGATATAAATGGGGTAACCCTTTCCACAATTCAATGTGAAAGGAAATGTTATGATTTCGTTAATTAAATGCTAAATTTGATGGGAACAGGAGCTCAAAATGTCGTGATACTAATTTCTCAATTGGAATAATTTATGAATAATAAAATTAATAGTGTAGACCCCCATCATACTCCTAATAATGATAATGTTGTATTTGAATACTTTATATAATAAAGGCTTCCAATTTTAGTGGACCTACTGATCTCATCATCACAGAATACTATTTCAACTACATTGGGAATATATACTTTGTCATTAAATTCTCATTAGAAGATAATGTCATAGTGGTGGTATATCATTTTGATGGGGAATTTTATTAGTGGTAGAAAATGATCGAAAAAAATAAAGTATATATAATTAATTGTTTCCATGGAATGGGAATATTTCTTGAGAATTTTTTTTTAAAATATTTTCTTTAAACTCACCATCTTAAGATTGAAATGGATTTCCTCATACTGGTGAAAAAGGAAGACGGGTTTATCAATTCATATGTGGAAAATTTAATAAGGTGGATTTTTCATAATCATCGATATGAAAGTGGATCACTACCTTCTATTATTAAATCCGAGTCATGGAAAAAAATGTTGATTCAAGACTTTGAAACCTATGAGGAGATAGAGTATTGTGAATGTAAGGTTGAAATGAAGATTAGAGAATCTAAGTGGTCTCATGGTATATAAGATAAAAGTGAAAATATGGTTTAATATAGGAGGATCAACAAATATATCCCATTATGGAAGGAAAAACCAACATCCCACATTTTAAAAGTTTGGGAAAAAGTATCCTTTGAGATTCTTAAGGGGAACCGTAAGATTCATAAAATTTGTAAAAGTATGGAATATGCACAAAAACTTCCAAAGGCATACAAATAATTTCACTATTCTGGAAGAAAAAATGAAGGTTCAGATCAATACATAAACAATAGTGAATCATTTCAACTTAAAAAAAATGGGTAATATGCCAACCAATTCCTTATTACAAGGTATGTAAGAGGAAATCACCAAAAACCACCAATTAAATAACTAAGGAAGTGTGTTATCACTAGTAATGAGGTGGATCTCGAAAATGATGTGGTGACATGTACACTGGTAATTCATTTATAAATAGTGAATATAATATTTTATTCTAGTCCTACAATTTCATACATATATTTTTTGTTTAGTATAACTATTCAAATATGAACTCAAAATATGGAGGATGAATTTTCTATGAGAGCAAAAAATTTGGAAACTATTATATCCAATGTATGTAACTCTTTTAATATAAATTTTTGTGGATTGAACCTCCTAATTTTTTTCATATATCCATTGGTGGAGTTTGATTCAATATTAGGCATGTATTTGATATCTTAATATAAATCCAACATGTACTGTTTGGAATGGGGTATCAATCATATCATCTCGAGGCATCCCTCAATTCTGTACAAGTGTACGCAAGATAGTGAATCCCCTTCATAATAGTCATCTAAACTGTGGATATTATATTCTTATGATCAATCATATCTAGCTCATGTGATTGAGGCAATGGATAGAATCATGATTGAAGATAATATGATTATATTGGACTATGATATTGTCTTCCAAGAAGAATCTTCTAACATTTATCTCGACCAATAGGTTGATTTTTGAATTGAAGTTATTCTTGGATCTCATCAAATATCAATGACACCATATATAATGTAAAAAATTGAGTTGGAATAATAGAAGTAATAGTTACATGAGACTCGGGAAAAGGCTTTCATACACCTATGTACATCACTATGGGTTTCTCTAGTACTCTTCCTCAAAAAGAATGATGGATCAATGCACCACAATATGGTTATCAGGAACTAGAAAAATCAAGATAAAGAACATGTATCCCCTTCAAATGATAATTGAATTGTAAAAATAAATTTTATGAGGTCATTTATTCCGCAAATATTGACATTTAGTTAGGGTATCACCAATTAAAGGTAATGATAAAAGATATTCCTAATACATCATTTCAAATAAGGACTGGACAATATGTGTTCTTTGAGATGCCCATTAGACTCACTAATGCTCTATCAATTTACATGAACTTAATTTGATATTTTTTATATTTTAACATCCCAAATTTCTCCTACTCATTAATGATGGTAATCTAGTATAGACTATATGTAAAGAGGAATATGAGGATTATTTGAATATTTTTCAAATTAAATTGTGGTGCAGAAACTCTATGAAAACTATAGTAAATGTGAGCTCAAAATGTTGGAAGTATCATTCTTAGTACATGTTATCACCATTAAAGGAATATCAATAGACCCTTGCAAAACAAATTATATTGAATAGTGGCCCAATAAAACATACGTAGATTATATCAGTAGTTTTCTTAGTCTAGTAGTGTATTATAAATGATTTATAATGAACATTTCCCAATTTCCAAACCCACTTAACAAGTTGGATCAGAAAAGAGGAATCATTTTACGTACCAATGAATGTGAAAAATCCTTCAAATATTTATAAAAGAGGCTTAAAAATTCACCAATAGTCACACTCCAGGAAAGTCGGTAACTCATTTTGATATACATAGATGCTTCAATTAAGATCCTTGGATGTGTACTAATACTAAATGAAAAATTGATATCTTTCACCTCAAGGAAGTTGAAAATTTATAATCAAAATAATCCCAAACATGATGTAGATTGGGAATCATTAATATTCATGTTGAAAATATGGACGCATTATCTCTATATAGAGAAGTATGAAATAGATAATGATAATAAAAGACTCAAATATAAATTCACACATAAGGATATTAACCTGAACTAGTTAATATCGATGGATCTCATCAAATATTATGAGTACTCAATCCACCACCATCATGGTAAAGAAAATAAATTGGATGATGCTCTAAGTACAAATGATGCAACAACATTATCAATGACTTAAATTGATAAGGATACAATGTTTTTAGATATCTAATAGTTGTACATAGAAGTCATTATGGATGTAAAATCATCAATCATTTATCAAATAATTGATCACACATACCTCATCGTAAAAATAAAGGATGCTCAAAGAAATGATGTGGGAATTTAGAAAATGGTGGAAGTTATAAGAATGCAGAAATAAGAAAATTGATGAGGAAGGAGCCATAAGCTGTGGGTAATGAATAACAATACCATCCAATCAAGAGATAAATAAAGTGAATCTGAATGATGCACATAGGTCAACATTCGCATCACATCGAGAAAACACAAATATGTATTGAGGTATCTATTATAATTTTTGTTTAGACAATATGAAGAAGGAGGTCACAGAATATATATCAAAGTGTCTAGTATTTATACACGTGAGTGATGAAAGGAATAATTATAAGGGAATTGTGAAATTTTTACCCATTCCAACATAGAAATAAGAATAATAACCATGGATTTTTTTCACTAGAATTTCAAATAAATGTATATAAAATAATGATATATTTGTTATTTTGAATCATATTACAAAGAAAAATCAGTTTATAAATATTTAGGAGGACTACTCACCAGATAAAATTTTGGGTTTATTCAACAAAACATTTTAAGGATACATGGAGTCCTGATATCAATTATATCATGTATATAACCTATATTTACCTCCACATTTTTCAAAAGTGTCTATCATGATCTAAAACCTGAGTTAAATTTAAGTATCAATTCTTATACTCAAACTGATTATCAAAATGAGTACACTACTAAAACACTTGAAGACTCATTGATAGAATGTTTTTTGGACATTAAGGGATGATGGGACAAATATCATCATATGGTTGTGTTATCTTAAAAAAATAGTTTCCAATCAAGCATCTAATTATCCCCATATTAATCTCTTTATGATAAATGATGAAAAACACTAACATGTAATGATTATGTTAGCTGACTAAAGCTTTTTGGATGTGAGATGGTCAATAAAATGGTAAAAATGGTGAAAAATATTCAGAAGAAAATCTCATCTTCCTAAATATGATATAATATCTATGTGGACAATATTTTAGTATACAAAGAGTTTATGTTTAGAGATGTATTATTACTCTATATATCTACATGTCACAGGATCATGATAGTTGGGAAGAGATTAAAGCTAAGTCCTAGATATAGTGTCCCCGACTATATTCTTGATCATAGAGGAATTATGGCCTAACAAATACAAATTTTACCTACCATGTCTCAAGTACATGGTGTTTTCCACATGTCCTTATTTAGGATGTGTGTCTATGATCCCTTGCGTAAACTAAATCTGGAGTTGATACAACTGGAGAATAACCTCTTATATTAAGAGAAACTGATGAAGATCATGAAATGTAGAGATAATGTTCTATGAAATGAGACTACTCACCATGTCAAAGTATTGTAGAGGAACTATATGTATGATGAGGTAATATGGGAACGATAGGAAGAAAATAAGGAGAATTAACCCCCCCTAATTTTCAGCTTAGGATGTTAAATGAAATTCTGAGGGAGAAATTTCATATGGGAAGAGAAATTAATGACCCTGAATTTTATCAATTCAATTTCCAATTTTATAGTTATGTAATATAGTATGCAACACGTACATCTCCTAGATATCATAATAGAAATATTATTTTTCATTAATTAATAATGAAATAAGTGGTCTTTATAGATGTTTAGGTAATTATACCAATATAATTATAACATGACCATTGAAATACTAATGTGACCATTGGAAATAGTAAACCGGCTAATGAAATAGTAACCTCACCAATGAATGTTTAAATAAAATATAGGTATCTTATGAATGAAAATATGATGTATTTATATCCTGGTATAAGTAAGTTAATATTTTTAAAATGATAAATTATGTATTGGTATTTTTGTAAAAGGATAATGTTTATTTACAATTTTATAATTAATATAATTATTTAGAATAAAATATATTTTCCTAAAATAGATACATAAATTAATATTTTCTTTTTAAATAATTGTTATATAATATTAGTATACCATAATTAACCTATCATAGTGTCATAAAATCAATTATAATTTTTAAATCATTGTTTTTTAATAAATTATTGTTTTAATAAAAAATTAAATTAATCATTAATAAAAAATTATTTTCTTAAAATAGATAACATTACTAAAATTTTCATGTTAAAAAATTTATTTGATAAATTTTTATATTTTTCTAAAATATTTGAATATTTGTTGAATAATGAAATATTAAAATTTATTAAATAATATAAATACATGAATTTTTTAGTCATTGTTGATTTATGGATTATGTAAGAGCCATTATATCTAAATACACTTCTCCCTTTATTATAATTATTCATTTTAATTAATTCTAATGATATTATTGAACCAAAATAAAAAACAAATGAATAAAATAATCAAAAACATCTCTCTCAATGCACTATAAATTTAACCCCATTTTCTAAATAATTAAATGAAATGAAGAGTAATAATATTCTATCCAATTAATATCTTATGTCTATTCCTAATTATATATTTTATCTTGTCTCACAAAAATATATTTTCCAGGTTTCTTAGGATGGTTCTCCTAGATTCATTATACAAGGGGTAAAATCTTCCACCTTTGTTATAGTTCATTCTTTATTCTACCTCTTCCTTTCCTTAACAATACAATGTTACATGATAACTCCACTAATATATATATATATATATATATATATATATACTTGAATTGTATTTCATTAATTTAATATAAATCATTAAATCCTTTCACTTCTCCATTATTCTAAAAATGAAAACATCGTATTTTAATTGTCGACTCACTGCCTTCGTGGATGACTTGGTTTAGTTTTCCATTATCGCATTCATGGTTGGTCAAAAAACCATTATAACTGGTAAAATAGATTTTAAATATTATATTAAATATTATTTTAAGATCTTTAACTAAATAATATTAAATAATAAAATAAAACTAGTTCAATTTGATCGAAAATTCACCGAATGAAACTAATGTTCATCATTAACATCTTTTCCAATGAGTCATTACTATATATAAAAATGTAATATGAACCATTTAATGATATGAAGGTGAATCAATTTCATATAATTCCACTTATTGATATTTTATTCTATTTAAAAATATCTTCCATTAATAATCTCAAGAGAACCGATCATGAAATCATGAAAAAAACGCACCCAGAAAAAAAATTAAAAAGTATAACTCATTATAATGAAAAAAATTAATATTATTAAATTATAATAAATAAAATAAATGTTTATTTGGATTCAATTTAATTATTTAATTGATCTAATTTTATTAAATATGAAATTCATGGAGAGTTTAGAACACTTTCATACATAGGGTAATGGATTCTCTCTAAACAGCCAATTTTCAATCATGTTATACCTTCCCTCTAAATAACGAAAATTAATTTATTATTATTACAATGTAAACCTATTAAATTTTATTTTTATGTTTCAAAAATATGTACCCATATCAATTCATTTTTCATTTAAGGGGGAATATAAGTTTCGTAATGTTCCATTCTCAATTCATCCAAATAAGAAATCATGATTAAAGGGAACTTCCAAATTCCATAACCATTTTCATTTACAAAATATAATATATTTTAATAAATAAAAAGTTTTCTATAAAAAATTTATCATGAAAAAAAATTATTTTCATTTAAATTTTTATGATAAAAAATTATTCATTTTCCCTCTTTAAAGACACATTAATGTTTTTCCTTAAACCACGATAAAGATGGTCAATTCTAAGAATTCGAAAACAAACTTTTTAAATGTTTTCACATCATAGGAGCATAAGTTTTCCTGATATATTCATATAATAACATAATAATGTCCACGTATTATTCATATCCATTCTTTAATAGACAGTTTTTTGATACACTCGTTTTTATACTATATGAAATGATTATGATACCCATTTTTTCATTGGGGATCCTTATGTTTTTGTTGGATTCTTCATGTCGAAAAAATATGAATGATCATTTTATTATGGTTGTTCCTATATAGTGCTCCAATTCATGGGGTAATGTTTTGATCTGATGAATCTTCATGTTGGGACAAGGAGTAATCCTAATTCTGTTCTGGGATAATGTCCACCATGTGATATAGTATTGGTATTTACCCTTGAATCATATTTATGTCCTGTTTTTTGTTGTTTCCACACTCTTATGTTTCCATAATTTCATGATATTATATTCTATATTTTACTATTCTATATGATTATTCATGTTCCATTCAGTTTGTATTTAATAATTTTATGCCTTCAAACCCATGTTTTATGCTTCATTTCATTGATTATTCCTTTATTGGGAATTTTAGCTCATCCATTTTGTCTATATAATTCACAAGTTGTCCTATATAGATTTAATGGCACAAAATATGTTATGTGATTTCTATGTGTGATTAACATAAATTTGTTTTATTATAATTCCATATTTTCTATTTTATTAACATAATCATCCAAAGAATATAGACATTACGATCCATAGTTTGTATTTGATAGTTACTTATTCTTAAAATCATGACATAATTTGTGAAAAAGGATATGACTTATATAATAATTTTTAAAAAAATTTATGTTATGTTTTTTGTGCATATATTATCTATGAACATGATTCTACCATTTTCACTACGATGTCTTGTATTTGACTACAAAGACATGATGTTTCATTTTTATATGTTTCTACATTCCATGCCTTTATCACATGTTTATCTCATCATGTTGATGATGATCATATGATTACGATGTTATGATTTTTATTTTCTTTACCCATGTAAAATTGATTCATTCCCATTATTAATCCTCTTACTAGGCTTTTATCACACCTATTTCATTGATGCATATCATACATTGATTACATGTACTAATGAGAAAGTGGTTTTTTAAGGATTAAAAATAATGATTTAAATACATGTTTATGTTTTGTTATGTATAGTATTTTTATGTGACTAATTATCACAAGAAACTGATCCATTTGATCATATATTTTTATCTATATGAGGTTTTTATCTTAAAAATGATGTAATAGTCAAGTAAGAAAAATTAGGATATTTATAATTTCTTTTAGGGATGTTTTATTGTTTTTCTCTATAACCCTCAACATGAAAATTATCATAATAAAATGGTTGTTAACATCTTTAATAAACATTTATACATATTTTATAAACCAACCATAATGAAAATTTTGTTAATAATGTTGAGACTTCTTAATATGAAAATAACTAAAGGAATGTCATTGGTGAACATGTGAAAAAATAAATATGATTAAAACCATGATCAACATAATGTTTGAGAGTGGAGTTTTGGAATTGATCATGTTTTCATAATATTTAGATATATAGGATATAATGTTTATTATCTTATGTCAATGTAGTTATAAAAATGAATTATTTTTTGGGTTTTCCATGATTGTGTTCTAAAAGTATGGATTTTATAGAACGATGTAATGAATCTAATAATAACAAACATTATTGTAATGGGTGGAGTTTGGCTATCTTAGATGTTTCATTAAAAATAGTGAAAGAAATTATGTAGAGGATTCAAGAATATAAATAGTTCAAGTAGCTATATATTTGTATTCTAATAAGTAATTTTTTTCTAAAAATTGAATGATTTGGGAGGTAATTTTTATTGAATCATCCTAAAATATCACATCTAAATAAAGGTTATAATATCCTATAATTGACATTTATTAGTTCATTATAGACGTGGATCATTGACTTTAAAGAATAATTTCACTCTATAGTAGTGAGATGAGGAGTGGAAAATAATATTTTCATATTGTCTGGTAAGTTCTACATTGTCAAAGATGAAACTCTAATTTTCATAACAATGTTATGTTGATGTTTTTATAAATAATGAATGTATTATAATGATCCAAGGTGTTAAAAACATAATGGTAATGGGAAATAATACTATTTTAGTGGGTTAGACGGATAATAAATTATTTTTAAATCATTTATAGATGGAATTTGGAAAACCACAAAATGTTTTGTGTCGGTCTCTAAGTGATGGACTAATTTTATTTTGTATTTTAAGATGATTTTGGATAGAAAAATGGATATTGGTTCATCTCTTATAGGTTCTTAGATATGGAATTAATTTCATATCAATCTATAAGAAAAGGGAATGATTTTATATTATACTATATTTATATTCAAATGAAAGAATATTTGTTACGAATCACGTGACGAGGAATCCCTTATAAATGAAAAAAGTATACATTTTATTAAATAATGATCGATAGTCAATTCATAAAAGAATTATGTTATAAATATTGATTCAGGGGGACAATATTTGGTACATTATAATTTTTTTACTTAAATATGTTTCCTTTATTGATTATGATACATGAAATGTGTGGCTATTCATTATAAATAGTATATTAAATCAATTAGGATTATTCATTATATTTATATCCATGATGGAAAAGGGACCCTTTTAAACATAAAATTCTCGAGTTTTGAAAATGGTGTCGAATATAGAAATGAGTAATTCAATAAATTTTTTGGAAGAAAGGGATCATGTCTGTGAAGAAAGTACTCAGTATACCAAAGATTTATTGTATTGAAGATTAGTTTAATAAAAAATAAATGTAATATATTGAATCATGGGACTAAATTTAGGTTTTTAAAAATACTTTTGATAGAAGGAGTGATATTTATAGCATTTCTAATCAATATGGGTCCATCTATATTGATGGATAATTGTTTTTTTATCTGAGAGCCAGGAATTTAATTGATAAATTTATATATTTTAATGATGAATAACAACAAAAAAGTGGAAATATAGTACTTAATTCTAAAACATATTTCTTTATAGAGTATTTAAATAATGATAATTGATTTCATTTTTGGGATAATGAGTAGAGGAATTTCATTAAAATTTTTAAAAAATCATAAATGAAGGGATATTATATAAGGATCATTACATGAACAAATATACATCACAAAATAAATATTCAATATATCTGGGATAGGTAGAACTGATTTTATGTCTAAAAGTACTTGTTTTTTATGTAGTTCTAAATGTACAATGTAATCAAAATGTTTATAAATACCATAAGATGGTCAGGTTTTAATGATACAAGGAAAAATGAATGTGTTTAGTTTTTCAACAATAATCGAGGTATGGATGAGTTTTTAAATGATTATTTGATCCATAGTTTAAACATAATATGAAAAATATAATTAATTTACATTCATAGTGGTTTTAATAAAATACATAATATTTTATTTTAATAGATTACAAAGATATCATAATAATAGAAGAGGTGAGAATATTGAATGACATCAAATAGTGGGATAAATGAATAGATTAATTCATTAAATATTAATAATACATGAGAGATGATGAATATACCTATTGGGAATAAAGAACATTAGAAAAGTTTGGTCTATTTATTTAAGGAAGAAGCTATTGAAACGAAACCATACAAGAAAATGTTGGTTTTAATATACTTTTAATTAAAATAAATACATGACTTTAGAAAAAACTTCATTGTAGTTTTAGTGAATAGAAATTTGTTAATTATTCTTGTAATTATGTCATCATAATTTTAGATAGTAAATAACTATATTTGATGAAAACATTCATTAATGGGTATATTGATGAAAATATTCCTAGAAAGGTGAGAGGGTATTAATGAAAAATTGATTTACCAAGAGTTAAAAATGACAATATTTTGTCCAAGTTAAAATATAGGTTGTATAGGATGAAACATTAACCAAGGCAATGAAACAAAATATTTGATTTTCTTTAATATAAGTAATTATTTAATCTAGTGAAAATTTGATTGGTTTTTTATTTAGGATCTTTGGTTAAAAGGATTTCCTTGTACATATACCATACATAGATTATATAATCATTGAAAATTAAGTGATAAACTAGATAGTAGAAATAAAGTGGGAGGTGTATTGGTTATTTTGGTTTAATAATTGTTGAGAAGTAAAGATTAATTTGTTTATGAATATTTGTAGATTCTGGATGATGGTAACTTTAGTATTTTCCAATTCTACCTAAATCTGAAATATTTGGGAATGGATCCAAATGTACTTAAGGAAACTATTACAACAAAATTATCTAGTCACTTTGAGTTTAACAAAAATAGGGAACTAGGAAAAAATTATGAGGCTATGTACATGGTGTTATAGAAATTATAGAACGAATATCTTCCACCATAACATTTTTTTAATAGATAAAAGGTATCTCAAAATGAATATATTTTTTTAAAATTCTATTTTTTGAATGATATTGACTCTAATGAGTAATTTTCTATCTTTATTATACATTTTTTCTTACATTTCAATTTTTACAAATTTCTATAGGTATTGTTTCCCACATATCATTCTTGAATTCTAAATATCCTATATATGATTTTTAAAATTATTTTTTATGGTTTCTTCTAAATTTATTTTCAATGTCAAAAATTATTATATATGACTTTTATACATTATTAATATTATTTTATATCAAATGTCATAAAAAATATATAATGTCTTACAAAATGGATTAAAGTATTATATTTTCTAATAACTTTTTAAATCACTAACGTCTTATCCAATGGAGTAAGTTATCTCATTTTTATGTGTATATAAATATTTTTGAGTGAAAATATTAATCTTATGAAATAAATTTTTTCTTTTTAGGTAGAATTGGAAATCAATTGATATATTTTATCTTATGTGTTTCATATTGAATCTTATAATTTTGGTTTTAATAATATGTTTTACAAATTCGATGACTCTTAAAAATGTTTTATTGAATATTATTAGTTTTTCAAATCGATATTATAAAAATAATATTAACTATTACATGATTTATAAATGACTATTATGAAATGTGATTACTCTAAAAAAAGGTGTTGAGTGACCCTTTTAATTTTTATACACTTATAAAATACATAATGATACCTACAGTTTCTGTATGGAATCATACCTTTTGGATAATAATATATTATTTTTATGTGTTAAATATTTTTTTACCATATTATATTATATTCCCAAATTATATGAATGATTTTTTGGAAATATATTCTAATTAAATTACTAGAAATTTATAAATATTCATTATTATATTGTTTGACGATTAAATGCTTTTTATTATAGTGATTATTCTGAATCTATTAAAAGGACAAATGACTCTCAAATATTGATTAATTAACTTTAAATTAGTTTAATATTATTTCATAGAGAATATTTTTAACATATTTTTTACGAATGAAATTTGTTATGGACTCAAATAATTTAAATTATACGGATAATTATGAAAAATATATACCCAAAAATTTACATAACTAATGAAAAATATATATTATAACGAGTGCTATAACATCATGTTTATATCTTATTCAATAACATAAATAATTAATGTGGTCAAAATATTCTAAAATTTTCTAATCCAGGACTATTTAATATTTGGTATGGTGGAATTTCATTTTTTATCATATTAATTATTTAAATTTTTCATAGTTTATCCTTTTTAATTTAAAATCGTGAACTTGTTAGGTTATTAATATGTTAAAATATATGATTTTATTGGTTATACATCCATTAAATGTGTTTTAATCCCCATTCAATGTTAAAAGTGTTGTGTGATTATGATTTAAACAAAAAAGAAATATTTTAATGAATTGGGACTATCATATTAATGATTGGTATTATTATTTGTGCCATTTTCTTACTGATAATAGAGAAGTTAAGAATAAAAAAATAATCCTTTTCTTTAATAAAACTACACGAATAAATAATACGTGATTTATTTTTTTCTAATATAATTGTATATGTATTTTTATTTTAACTCTAATTTCAATTAATTCAACTTTTATATGAGTCAATTCAACCCCACTCATGACATGCACAACTACAATATCCTAGTTAAATATGTAGTATCAACTCCTAGACCATTAATATTTTTCCACAATTTCTTTTATTTTGATACACTAACATGTGGTATTATAAAATATGCTCTTTTCGATTCATCTTTGTTACTGAAAGTATCACAGACTTAATAATCTTAGGGAAAGATAATTCTTTTTGATATTAATAGTTTAAACCCTAATTATGTATTGATTTCTTATGAAAAAACCTAAATTTATGGAAATGAATATGTACAACAGTAATGTCAAATAGAATCTTAACATAATTACATAATAATTTAATAGTTGAATAATATATTAAATAAATAAAATTAACATATCTTCGACCTGATTCTATTACTAAAAATGATTTATTATGTATATTTTAAATTATGTGACTATTAAAATTTTAGAATATTATATCAGTGGATTCATTTTTATTCAAATACACATATATCAATTTTCTTTAATATATAGATAATATTCCATGTTATACAATAGGTATAGGCAAGCTGATGAGAACCAAAATTGGAATGTTATGAGATAAATATCATGAAATCAAGATGGGAGAAGAAGAATCTAATAATAAAATGTTTCATTGATTACCATTTATTAAAAATTTATTTACATATCTTATTGAATCATATAAAATATTATTCTAATTGAAGTAGTTTTGATATCCCTACTATTGTTGGGGAATGTGAAAAATTCTTTCTTTGATTAATGAAAAAACCTCCAAGATTATATGGTTGAGGAAATAATTATATCATTACTATAATATGAAATATATCTCATGAACATTGTTGATGAGCATACTTATAGTGACCCAGTTATTTTTAACCATATTATAACATGATTTTTAAATATAAAACACCATTAATACAAAATATGAATTGAAAATTCCTAGTCTTTTTTGAAGGCTTGGTATGTAATACATAAACATGAAAATAAAAGCATCTTTATTTTATTCTTCAAAATGATCTCATAAATCCATATGACCTCTAAAAACCTCACGGGATAACCAAGAGAATACATAGAAAAAATTGGTGATAAAAAAAGTCAAGTAAAGGAATTAACATTATAAGAAATCCAAATAGGAGATTCGAAGGTATAACATTATATAATAAAAGATAAGTCCCATAAATAATCACATTGGATAATAAAATAATGATCATGGTATCATAAATAATTGAAATACTATAAATATTTAAGAGAAAAACATAACATAATTAGAATTCTAGGTAACTACTAATACAATATCACATGGTGGACAGAGTCCCATAGTGGATTATGATTACTGTAAAATCTCATAAATAACATCTCAAAGAAAAAAGATTTATCCAAATAATTGTATTATTATCTTTAAAAACCTATCATTACATTATTAATATTGTGTGTTTAAAAAATTTAACTTTGGTAATAAGGAATGATAATATAAACTACTCGTGGAAAGAACATTGTTTCATAACCATTCCTCATGTCCTAATCAAAATCTATTTCAGAAATAATAAATCTGATGAATGATCAAATAAAGTGTATTAATAGTAAAATGAAGTAAAAGTAATCTAATAATATATGTGGGATAAATGTATATAATTTAGAGACATTCCATAACATTCAATATAAATATAATGTGAGTTAGAGATATAATAGTCATAAACTAATGAAAAAATGGGTGGTTTTTAAGAGACCCCATAACTTGAGACAATTCACCTGATGTTTTTTTCATCTTCCTAAATGATAAACATATGTTAGATAATTAATTTCAAAAGAAAAAATTTTGAACTTATTATTCCTTTTATTTTATTCAATACCTTGTCATATTAAATTACTTAATCAATTTATTTCATGCCTAACATTTTGAGGGTATTCAACTACTTTGTCCAAAATGAATTTAGTTGGCTGATAATGGCCAAAGAGTTCATTATTCAATCTTATCAATAAAAATAACCATGAAATAATTATATTTCTTATTGATATTTTTTACTTTTAAAACCAATCATGAATTATGGTTATGAAAAAAGAGATATGTTACAATCATGGAGATGGTATGTCATATATATGCAAGAGTATCATTTCCATTATTTAATTATCATGATGAAAATAAATTAATTATTATTTTATATTTCTAAAGTCATCAATATGTCATATTTAACATATTAATTCTTTAAAGGAACTTATATATATTCTATCCATGTGATGTAGTAATGAAAAATGAATCACATCACCTCATAGAGGTTATAATCTATATGTACAGACGAATGACATTATAATTTTTATATGAATGTAAAGTTAATAAAATATATGATATATTAATATTATAGTATTACAAATATTAAATTAATATATATATATATATATATATATATATTTAATTCATCATTATATATAGTCGTGATAAGTGATGACAGAAAATGAATTGCAAAGGTTCATAAGGTTTTAGTCTACCAAACACATAAATGATGGTTTCTTTTCCCATTTGATTGATGGGGAAATAGGTTATTATTATTACATTTGTATCAATAAATATTATTATAATAGATATATTTATATTATTATATCATCATGTTTTAATAATAATTTAAGGATGTCAAATAACAAATAACAAAAACTTGTGTTTAAAAAATTACCTCTTCTTCAGACTACCCCTTTAGGGTGACACCTAAATCCTTGCTTAGATAGTTTTCAGATGAAACCATAAACTATAGGATGAAGGTGTGGATTTAATGAATTTATTTTTTTAGATATGATTTGAAACAAAATACAATTTTATGTGTGCGGGGTATATGATGGAGGGTTACCGTTTTAAATTATTGTGAAAGATCCCACGTTGAATATCTGGAAAGAATAAAATATATAAATGTATTATTCACATGAAATGGATCCCAAATGGATCAATCAATAATAATATATGACATATTATTTATATATTTCGATAAAATAAGAATTATAACTAGTTGTCGGACATTTAAATAGTTATCTCTTTAATTTAACCACTGTTAAACATTTTTTACCTTCATCATTGTAATATTATTTTCACCCCATTTAATATTAATTATGACCGAAAATGAAGTTGAAATTATCACCGGATCTTAATTATTATAATTCATGGTATAGACTATATTTTATAAAATTTTATTATTATATTTTGTAGAAATTAATATAAAATTAATCCCACCAACCCCGATGAAAATTATTTTTCTTAAAAATGTGTTTTTATACCAAAAAATATTTTATTTTACCAAAATCCAATATATATATTTACATTTAGAAAAAAAATTAATTATTCCATTTATAAGTAAAGTAATATTATTTAACAATGATATATAATTCAAATAATAATTTTATTTATTAAATAAATTATTCAATAAAATGAAATGAATGTTTTACAGAAATCCTAATCTTCAACTACCCACTAAAAAATCAATCTTCACAAAAAGATATAAAATTTCACTCTATGATAATTATTATTTTATTATTTTAAAAAATATCCTTATTATAAAAATACCTTTCTAAAACATACATAAATTAATAGTATTATTTTTTCTAAAAAATATATATACATCCTTTTTAAAAAAACATATCTCTGACGTATAAAATGTTCTTATTGAAAAATTAAGTGATTATTTAATATAAATACATCAATAAATTTTTATTTCATGTTAAATTTTTAAATATATCACAGAGTGGATTTTCATATTCAATAATTGTAATTTAACATCAAGAAAATCATTATAATATTTAAATAACAATAATATTTCATGGTTTATTAAGGATCAATGATTCTTGTTATATATGCTATCGAACATAGTTTTAATTTTTAAATATCAGGGTGTTACATCCTTCCCCCTTAAAAGAGTTCACAGAAAAAATTACTATATTATTAGTTGAAATTGTTTGAGGGTAATTTTTCTTCATGGATTACTATGGTTCTGAGGTTGTCTCTTTATATTTACAATTCCACCATGGTACATTGACTAGGTGAGTTTTCTTGTTGCATCAAACAATATCTATATTGTCCATGATCTTCCCAGGATGCTCCACATAAGAGATATCATATTAAAATTGTACAATATGTAAATTTTATACATGTTAAGTATCTGATATGTAAATCCTCAATATTTATACATAAAATACATCATGTAATTTAGAAAGGTTTATTGGGAGTGATAGTAGATATGTCATAGAGTCAGTGCGATTGAAAATTTCATAGGGGACAATGTACATTAGGCTTAGATTTTCCTTTTTACCAAATATCATGACTATTTTCCATCGATATATTTTATGAAACACATTATCCCTAACCTCAATCTCTAGGTCCCATCAATGATTTTCATCATAGCTCTTCTTCGTGCATTGAAAATTCCTAATGTGTTTGTGAATTGTCTTGAACTTATCAAACATTTCATCAAACATTTTAGGTCTCATAGAATTTATAAATTTAATTTAACCTAACGCACAAGCGTTATATATATCTTCCAAAAAGTTAATTATTAAGAGATATTTGGATGCTTAATTGAAATAAATACTTGTATATAAACTCAGCCAAAGTAAGTCATTGATCTCATCCCCTTTTTAAATCCATTGGGAATGCTCCCAACATGTCTTTCATTGTATGATTATTCCATTCTAATATGGCATCATTTGGTGGTTAATAATATGTACTAATTTTAAACTGACTATTTCAGGAATGTTGTATACTCTTCTAGATCATGGGGTAAATCATTATGCTCAATCAGATATAGTATATATTGATATTCCATACAGCCAAACCACCACTCATTTTTATATCCTAATAAATTGATCAAGTCAGAAATGGAACGTATTTACAATAAAGTTAGTATTCATTGTAAGATGATCCACCACAAACCATATGCCATTATTTTATCCTTTTGTCTTTAAAAAACAAGTGAAAATATTCTTGGTGATGTTATCCAAAATCATTTTACATATAGATAATGGTTAAATGATCCTATTATATTTTTCCTTTTAGACATTACTTACTGTCATAACACACACACTGATGTTTATTTTTCAGTCTCATACATTATATTCTCCCACCAATAGTGCTCTTGGAGATCTCAATATGTCTTCATGATCCCTATGTTTATGGAGATTCTCAATATATGTGAATCATTCAATTGCGCTTTATTTTTATTAGGATTTAATTGTACACATAGACATGAAAAAAATGATCAACTTAATTAATCATCAATTTTTTAATTTTGTGGATCTCCCTTTTCTTATAACATCTATCTTATTCTTTGTTTCGTATTTATATCTTTTATAATAAATTATATTCTCTATAATGGATGTTTTAGAAATAAATCGATAAATTAATTATGATATTCCTTCCTTTAAAATTACCTATTACATACTTTTAATGTCTAAGAATATTCGATTCTTCTTAATTTTCATCATTGATAAAGATGTTTCAGTATTTCTACACTGTGAATCTACAACATTGTTTTCATTCAAGAGATAGTAATTGGTTGAGTTGTCAGAGTCATTTATCATACTTAAACATCTTCTCCAATTCATATTAAGAGATTCTTCAATTAATTTGTATTTGACGCTCTAATGATTTGTAAATATTCCAGATTTATACCCATAGAGATAATGCCACAATATTTTCAACGAAAGACCAATTAAACCAACTCCAAATCTTTTTGTATATTTATTCTCACAATAAACTCTTCTGATTTGTGTTATAGACTATAATTTTTACATCTTATATTATTACACATCCTATAAACCTCATTGAGGAATTACTATATACCATGAAAATTTCCCCACATTAGGTTACTCGGAGGAATAGAATTATGGTAAAACTATTTTTAAAATCATTGAATATCACTCCATATTCGTCAATATATACAAACCGTTACCAATTTTGAGTAATATTGGTATGTATTTTTAAAAATCACATGAATTTTCTATACAAGTCATCAGTAATACCAACATAGTCCATTTAAACTACATATTTCTGTTATAAATGGTAGTCTATGATAGTCCTTGATTGTATTTTTCTTATAAGACTCTATAAATGTCACTATTGTTTTAATAACGTACCCCTAGAATAATAATTCCTTATTCTATAACTCACATTTAATATATATTCCATCCAGCTTGTCCTTTTGTAAAGACATCAGCATAGTATTCAAATACATCTTATGACCCTCCATAATTTTTGAGTATATCAAAATATAACATTTAAAAATTACCAAAAAATTCAAGGTAATATATAAATAAAATAATCATTACTGCTATATATATTTATGGTGTATTAGTAAGTCCAAAGATAATTAATATAAACACATACAATCTGTACCTTGTTTGAAAGGCGGTTCTATAAGCATCTTATTTATTCAAATTTGACACGTGAAATCATACGTAAAGTTCCACCTTAGAGAAATATTGGACCCCATAAAGTAAATTGAATAAGTCATCTATTTGTTGTGGTGGATACTTGTTCTTTATCATAATTTTTTGAATTCATGATATTCAATACATAGGCACATTTACCCATTTTTATTCCTCATCAATATGACTTGACAACCCCCGTGGTGATGACATCAGAAAAATAATACCTTTATATTAATTATCTGGAAACATCTTTTTTTGTTCCTCCAACTCAAAAGTAGACATTTTTTATAGATTCATGGATATTTTTAGTGATCTAGGTATAATATCGACTGAGAAATCCACCACTCGATCTTGAAAAAGATTGTAAATCTATTTGGAAAATACGTCAGTTTAATCCCTTAATATGGTGTTGTCATAATGAATTATTCTGTCCTTTTATTAATCATCATGGAATATTTTTTATAAGTAAATCGAAACCATTCATGATCAGTACATTTGAGAGTATTTTCGTCCACCCCCATATGGTTATAAATAATGGGAAGAGAACATAGTATTTGAAGAGTGATCTCTCCCAATCAAAATTTGACAATGGACATATATAATGGTACCAGATCCTTATCCAATATAGAATTTAACTCTACTAAATAAAGATGTAATTTTTTTAAGATTTTGTCCACAAACATTGATTAGCGAGGAGTTATACACATGGTATGAACCAATTTCTCTATTTTTTATTCTTGTTGATAGTTCAACTCCCATGTTTTAAGGTGGTGTTAATATTTATCTATTATTCTTGAAAGATATTAAATAATTATTATAACAATAATATAAATTTCTTTCACTCTTATTAAATAATTTATCCGAATAGTTCTCAACACATAATTATGAGGATCCACCTCATCAGTAGTGGTAAAATATTCAAAACCTTACACTCTAGACCATCTAGGTTGTTACCAATGATCGCCTTTGAATACCATTAGATTAAGGAATTAATTTTATAATTTATATGTTCCTTGTTTATTTTGGTTTTCGAAAACTGATACATGAGTTAGTCATCCTACTAATACATAGAAATAAATTTAACAAAAAGGATATAATGTAAACATGAGGTGTAAATAGAATTCACCATAAAAAGATTAGGGAATTACATAAAAAATTACAAACATTAACCTGAACATAATGAAAAAAAATCACTAATATAAGGCCATTCTCAGACCATAGGTGTTACATCTTAACACGTTTTATCCCTCATTTAATTCGAACAAGCTTAGGTACCCCATTCTCATTCATCTACACAGAGGTAATCCAAATGCAGAATAAAAATAAAACCAAAAAAATATAATGGAACCCAAAGTAATTACATAGTTTCATAAAAATAAAATTAAAAAAATAAAGGATCTGTAGGAGATGATGAAATATTATCACAATTCTTGGAGTAGAGAGACAAAAATACACTCCCATTTCTATCTTACAAAATAAATAAATATCACACTATAGAAGAGAATCATATATTCATTCTAAGAGAAAAAAAATCCACAAATATATCATTGAAATAATATGATAAAAAACAAAACATCTAATCAAAATAGGAAAAAAGATATCAAACACCATTTATAGTCCCAATAGAAGTATCATAGTAAATGAGAATAGCCAGAAAATATCAAAACTGATTAAATATACAAATTAAAGTGTCTTTAGAAATGTGTAAAGGAAATATTAATTTCCATGGAATTTATATTAATTTAAAATACATATTTTTCATAAATTCTCCCACTATTTTCATGAGAATTATTTTTTATTTGATGATAAGTCTCGGTGGAAAATTAACCATTTTTTATTATTGAAAAGGAATTGTATTTTGTCCAACCAATCAAGAATTATATTCCTATAAAAACTGAATTTTATCCTTAATTTGATATGAATCCATCCCTATAGATTCACCAATATTATCACATTAATTTTCATCCAAATAATTTCCATCAAATGATGAAGTCAATTTCATAGTATCCCCATACTATGGGGGAATAAATTTTTTCATTCTTAAAGGCCTCTAATAATTTCATGAGAATAATTCTCCCTGTACAAGAGTAGTCTCTATGGGTTTTATATTTAATATGGTTAAATGTGATGAATCAATCCAAATCAATCATTGGTTGTGTATATTTTTAAAACTAGATTCCATAAATTCATCCTAATTTGATGATATTTTTCCTCATCGTCATGTAAAGACTCACAAGAATCGGATTCGTAACTCTTGTCCTGCACATTTGAGGGTTAAACTGCTTATATGGTCTAATTATCCACTATATCTAACTTTTTATCAGTCTTCATATCCTTATGATTAGCCTGATCATTATGCACTACATCCATGAAACCCAAGAGTCCAATAGAAGACTGAATATTCAACGTAGTATTATAAATACTCTTGTTGACATCCTTATTAACCTAGTCACAATGATGTATTATGGAAGAAACCACCACTACCTTTTTCTTATCTTTATCTACCCATGTTGATTGAAAATGTGTAAGGGGACATTCATAATTAATCACATGAGAAAATTCTTTTATTGTATAACTATATTTATGATATGTTTTCTTCTAAACCATGTTTTATTCTATCATGTTCATGAGTTTCTTCATTTGTCCACAACATTGATTAGCATAATTATCATATTTTCCACAATGGAAGAGTCCCTTAGTTCCCTTCATATATTTTTAATGATATTTATTCCCACACTTTTGAAAAGTTCGATGTTGCGGTTTTCTCTCTAAGAGATACCTTTTTTAATCCCCCTAAATAAAACATCTTTTTTTGATTTTTATCTCTAGTTGAATTTTACTAGAAATAGCCACCATTATCTATATAAAAATCGAGGGAAAATAGAAAATATTTTTATCACTATGAAATCCAAAATTTAGTAAATTTTTTATTAACATATATTTAACCAAAATAATATATATAACACCTTACATTCAGTGTGAATGAAAAAGTCAAAAATGTACCATTAAAGTCTTGTAATGATTACCTCATAATTAATAATAGACTCATCTTCCTTTTTCCTCAATTTGTGGAACATCCCCCATAATTTAAAATATGTGGAGTTAGGATATATATTAATTTAAAATTTTTTCATTAATTTTTTTCAATCCATGGAGTCAATATCTTTTATGGACATCATATAACTAATCAACATCCAATACTAATCGGATTCCCCTATAATCTATTAATGGAAAATAAAAAATTCTCTTATTCTGAGAATCAAAGGATTGAGAATATCTTCTAGATAAACATAACCCATTGATCTATGATTTGGTAATTAATATATACACTAAAGTTATGAGGCCTTTATTATATAAAATACTCCACTACAAATTTCTCATTCTTAAAGGAAAGAGGTAATTTTAAATGATTTTTGTTTTTATACATTACATGAGCCTATATATCCTATAAAATCATGAAAATATAAGTCCTACTACTATAACTTTATTCATATCATTGGGTAAGTGAAACAATTTCTTATCACATTGGTTTTTGTCATATTTTCTTTTATTTTCGACCATGGATTAAAACAGGAAAATCAATATTAGAATGTATTAAATAATAAATATAAAATTGTAATGTAATAAATATTTGAGTAATAAAAAATAAATGAAAATTAAATCCTAACATATGAATTTCTATGTTTCAATATAGGTAATAAATTTTAATTTCTCTATTATTATTTCTAACAAAATAAATTTTTCAAGAAAATAATAATGGTTGATAAGAAATTTGTGAATTTCTAAAGAATACTACCTGGGAGTTTCAACTCATATCTAAAACATGGCCCTTTTTCAAATTTGAGGTGATGATTCATTAAAATTACAATGAATATTTTGTGGTTATTACCCCAAGGTATAACTGCTCTAGAGGCGAATCCAATTTTATTTTCTAGAAGGGGATTTCATTTCATAGAAACCATGTTCTCTATACATCACCAAAATTCTAGGATATTTTCTTGTAATTAAAATTACCCATAGTGTCCTCACTAATTTATTCTAGTCCTAATAAAAAAACTTGATCATCCTATTATATCCACTAAACTGACCCAATCATTTTTACACATATTATCTTATTATTTTTATACACAAATATCCATTAATATAATAAAAATATACAAAAAGACATAGTTTCTTTGGAATACTCGTTACGTTAAACATCGACCTGAAAACAAATATTCATTATTTTAATCCCTATATTGTGATATTAAATCTATTTTAGATCTAAGGGATAACATAGGAAATATGTAGAAAAAAGGGGTGGGATAAAAATCATAGTAAGGGAAAAAACAAGATAATGAAGCCTAACGTGTGAGTTAAATGTACTACAGGATACCATAAAAGAGAGGGATTGTGATTAATCACCTGGGATAATAACAAAATGAAAATAGTAACAAAATTTCAGGGAAATTGTAAAAATGTTTTTGAAAAAAAACATAATATAATCATAAGTCAAGTCTGACGTACAAAATAACATCACCTGGGTTACACACTCTTGTTGTTGGTTAGGTTTACACCTTAATATCATACATAACATCTCATAAAACAGAATTTTTACCCAATTTAGTGATATATGTGTACCCCATTATAAGATTTTCAATAATTTTGTGTGACATAGGAATGAAATCAATAATAAAGAATAAACATAAAAATTATCCATGGAATAAAATAGGTTTTATAATCATTACTCGTATCATAACAAAAAAGATTTATTAATGAAGTAATTTGAGAAATAATCATATGTATGTTTTTATCATCAAATGAAGGGATAATAACTTAGGTATATATGTTATATATATGTATACTAAATTTATAATATTTGAAAGACATTAAATAAAAAGATAATGTGATATATAAAGAAAACATTCAAAACATAATAGAAAAAGAGTGGATTTTAGAGATCCTTTATCTCAATCTTGACTAATCATGTGTGTTTATTATCGTCATGGATAAAAAATATGTTAATTATTAAAATAATTAAATATGTTTTCCAGTTCATTATTCTTTTTATTAGGTTCAATTCCATATCATATTCAATTACAAAATCTATTAATTACACATCAAGTGTTTTTAATAATATTCGACTAATAGATCAAAATAACTTCAGTAGGTGGAATATAATAAAAAAGATCATTATTACATCTTATAGGGAATAATAATGAAATAGTTACCATTTTTATAATCAATTATTTTTTTAAACCCGCTAATGAAATATGGTTATAAAACATGAACTACGTAACAATCATGGAGATAACATGTCTTTTATAAGCATAAGAAATGTTTCCATTTTTTAAAATTCATGATAGAAATAACAAAAGGACTATTTTTTACATCAATAATGATAATTATAACTTAAATAACTCATAATTTCCTTAAATACACCTATATATAGAATCCATGAAATGTGGTAATGAAAAAATAATCGCATCGCTTTGTGGAGGTGGTGATCCATAAGTGAACACCAATTAAATTATCACTTTTAATGTAATGAAACAATAAGAAAATATAAGATATATATATATTTTAAATATTGATAAATATTTCATATATACATATATTAAATATATCTCATAAATATTAATCATTGGGGATCAGGGAAAATGAAATACATCGGTTCATGAGGAGGTAGTCCATAACACACACATGTGATGGTTTTGTTTCCCATTTTATTCAAGAGGAAATGGATATTTCATTTAATTAAAATAATAAAATATCATTTTATAATAGATAATTCATTTATTATACCAATAATTTGGAATAATATTTTGAATTAATGGATGAGGAAATAAGGAAAAACACATGAATATGAATTGTACCTCATAATTGGACTACAAAATTAAGATAATAGCTAAATTCATCCAATGATGGTTTTATTATTAAACAAGAATTATACATAATCTTTAGTTATTTATGTATGAGATTTGGGTAATTATTTTATAAAACAAAATGCAATTTAGGTTTATATATTAGATAATATTTGCATCCTTTTATATATGGGGGAGAAGACAAACATATAATGTTTGAAACGAATAATATATATATATGTATTATGCCCAGAAAATATATCATAATGGGAAAAGATCAAGAATTTGATGATATAAGTTCAAAATACAGTTATTAAGTATAAATTGAACAAATTTTCCAGTATTTTTGACCCATAACTCTTTATTTTAACCCCCTTTTAAACCCACATTTACATTCATCATGGTATTAATTGGTTTACCATTTTTACTAATCAATATAAAAAAATTAGTGGAAATTATTATCTAATATTAATTATTATAATTAAAAATATGTAATTCACTTCATCAAATTCAATTCATTTAAGTGGTATATTTATTTTAAATTAAACAAGCTAAACGTGAGGAAAATAGTTTTTTAGAAAAGTGAAATTTCAATACCAAAAAATGCACTTATACCAAATAAAATATAAATATGATTTAAATGTAATTATTCAGATTAAATATATAAAATTAATACTTCATTTACATATAAATAAAATTTATATGATAATATGAATTTTAAATTACTTTATTCTATGAAAATAAAGGACATTGTTAGAAAACATTATTTTCTACTATTCACTAAAAAATTAATATTTTTATAAAAAATATTAAATTTAATATATATATTTTTATATAATGAATTAAAAATTTATATAATTTTTTATAAATATATATTTCTAAAATTTCAGGAAATTATTTATATTATTTTCACTGAAAATGAAATAAAAATATTTTTGGAAGAAAAATCACTTTTTGATGAATAATATGTCTTTATTAAAAACAAGAATGATTATTTACTATGAATCTATCAATACATTAATGTTTTATGTGGACATTATATATATTTCACCGAGTCTGTGATGTTATTCATAACATTAAATTCAATGTGTTTGTTAAATTTTTATTATTCATATAATAATATTGCATGCTTCATTTATGATTGGGTTTATGTGTTATATATTATATCAAACATATTTTTCATTTTAAAATATTCGAGTGTTAAAACAATAATAATAAAACAACATTTTATTTTTCTTTGGTTTTTGATCAATCACTAAATGTTACTATTTACACAATAAAATATTTAATTTTATTCATATGACTACAATGAATACAGATGAAGCTTTTAAATCAAAGATGAATGTTACTACTAACTCTACTGATTCTAAAATCCAGTGGACTACTAAATATTAAGTTTATCATTTTTGTGAAATGAGTCTACAAGGAATATAATGTAATAAAAATCCTCTATATAATTTTAAAAAAATATTATACTATAGATAATGAAAAGGATGTAAGAAATATAATTATATTTAAAATAATTATCCACAAATAACTTGTTATGAAGGTAGATACAAAGGTGATATCAATCTCCAATATATGAAATGGAATTATGAAATAAAAATATAAAAATAGATAAAATAATTATAGAATAATTATAGAATTATACTGATAACTCATATTCATGTTAAAAATCTATTATATAAAATGATATAGTTATAGTATGTTTTATGGATGCATTAAACGAGGTTAGTGATGATTTTATTTTTTATTCTAATAATGATTATAATTTTGATTCTAAATTTTAAAATCATTGTATTATTTATATAAAATAAAATATTGAGACATTACATATTGATAAACTCATAATTTATGTGTTGTATATGTAACATAATGGATGCAAATAGAATCTTGTTGAGGAAAAAAACCTTATTCTCCAAGAAAATTAAAAATTCAAGTATATATTTTATTGTAAAACAAATAAAGTACACAAAGACATAAATATTACCTAAAAGGGTTATTATAAGCTCTATAAATATATTATATGTTTGAAATAATATTTTTCTAATTTTTATATAGAAAGAGGAAATATATCACAATTATGTCTGTGAAAAAATTGAACCAGAATAGGAGTGGCATGGGATATTATCGATAACTTCCATATATGAACAAATACTTTATTTTAAAAATTAACAAAGGAAGTATCACCACAATTATATGTTTAAAATATAAAAGTCATTGTTCTTTTGAAAGTAGTTTTTTTAAATATTTAAATAATATTTGGGACACATTAATGTTATTATTTATTAGTCTTTATATTTTATATTAACTATTAATTAACTTTTTAAATTTATCTGAATTGCCTAAAATTTCATTATTTTATCCAATTTTAGTTAAAGTTACAAGGGTAAAAAATCTTCTATCATATTTTATAGTAAACTATTTCATGAATATCCTTATAAGAACATTTGGTATATAGATTATGGAAACACAAGAAAAATTAGTAGTGATCCATAAAGTTTTATCACATACAATAGATGTGATGGAGACACAATTACATTGGGTAAAAATTCAATAAAAATCTATTGGTTTGGTTAATTTTTTTATTTATATAATTGTGATTATTTATAATATAATATATGGTGAGAGTTGGAAGAATAATTTAATTAGTATTTCACAACAATGTTATCATGTAATTTTTATAAAATTTAAAAATAATAAATTCTCCATTTTAAAAAATTATAACGATGTTATTTTATAATAATAAAATTTATAATATTTATTGGGGTAATTTTACTAAAATAATGTATCAATATATTAATATGTTTAATATTTTACAAATAGATAATATTTTATATAATATTATACATTCTCAGGATAACATTCAAATCTCTGGAAAACAATAAAATCATTAATAATTTATTTATTTTAAATACTTAAAGAGAAAAAAAATATTGTATGTGATTCATGTATAAGGAAAAGGATAAAAAATAAGATTTTTTAATAATTAAAAAATGTTGAAACTATAATACATATATAGTTTCTTCATTTAATTTTTTTATAAATATTAAAACAATATGCCTGGGTGGTAATAAATTTATTTATTCATTGTTGATGATTTCAGTAGATTAACATGGTTTCATCTTCTATCTCGTAAAATTGGAACTCTATAAAATATTTTGACCATTATTAAATTAGTTAAAAATGTGAAAGTTTGCATGATTTTATACATTCTATGGGATAAAGTAGGATAAATTATGAATTTTTAATTTTTTATTTTTTAGAATAAATGTTTTTATTTTCATAATTTATTTTCCCCTAGATCCCCACAAAGTAATGGATTTATAGAAACAAAGAATAAAACTACTTGTGAAATGGGTAGAACTATCTTTAATGAATATATTAAACCTATATTATTCATAGAAGAGGTTTTCAATATAGTCAATTATTATTCTAATCAAATTATTCTTAGGCCGATTATGAAGAAGTTCCATTTTAATTATTAAATGGAATGAAATCAAAATTTGGTTCTCTATAGTTTATTGTTGTAAATTTTTATCCATAATAATATTTATAGATTAGTAAATCTTGATTATAAATTTAATGGAAGAAATTTTTTATCATATTAAAATATAAATAAATATTAAATAGATTATAAAAAGAGTATTATGATTAATAAATATAGAGGTCATTTAATGATTTATGAGAAGGATTTAAATAAGAAGAACATTATAAAATATTAGATCAAAGTTTATTTTAATGATATTAAATTTTGAAGATGAAAAAACCCAAAATATTTTACATGGGAATAAAATTGAACAAAAAATATATTAGAAAATTTATACAGATCCCCCTTGTAAAACCCTCTAATATTTTGGAGTAATAAAATTATAAAGCAATTTGATTTTTCGTTTGGTTGGTTGTTTAATTTGAGAAATTGGATTTAAAATTATAATAGAAGACATCATGAATTAAATGATGGAATTTTATGAAATGTTTTAATTATGAGAGGTTCCTTGGTTTCTTGAGTGAATCTCAAGAGTTTTTTTATATATTTCAATATATTTGGGTATTGTTTTCAAATTGTGCAGTTTGTTATGAATAGTTTAAGGAAAAATATATAGCACCATGAGTTTAAAGAGGTTTAAATTTATTTTTTTATATTTCATGGTTACATAGAATGGATAGAGAACGGTTTAGAGGAAACCATGCATATATCTAATGAATCTCTGGGAGTATCTTATAAGTGTGTGTTGGTGGAAAATTTATGAATTATTTCTGAAAAAAATAGTGAAGCGTTATAGAACATAATTTTTTTGACATTTCTAGATAAGGAACAATTTGGTAATATATGTAACATCCTGGGTAAATAATGAATATGAAATTCTCATTTATCAATATTTCTGAATAGAATATTAATATTACTTTAAAGGGAACGCTATGCTTGATGGCGTACCCAAAACGCAACAACGAGTTTCTTTGAAATCTTACGTTGGACACTAATAATAAAATAAGATTATTTTAAATGGTAGTTATTGCCTAGACATTGTAATGGCGAGAATGAACAGAACTAACTACAAAATGATTATATATGTTTGTTAAATATTTTTACTTTTATCCAATAATTGTTAGAGGCTTAAAATGTGAATGAATCCAATTTTAAGCGTAAATATTCTAATATTCTTTTAAAAGGTCGATTAACCGCCTTTTGATGGTGAACCATTATTAAATAAACATTTTACCAATATTATATGATATATTTGAGAAAATAAAATCCTTCATTAGAATTGGGACATCAAAATTTACTTTCTGTATGTTTTGGTATTTTTTCGATAAAGTTCATTTTTATTGATTAGTGAATGATGTTGTATTTTAATTCAAAAACCTCCTTTTAATATAATTTATTTATATGGTTAGATTATCTTTTTAATTGCATTTAAAGTGAAATTAGAATATATTTTTACCATTTAATCCAATGGTGTACATTGGAATTAATTTCCCTTTGAAATTAGACATAAACAAGTGTCAGTCTTTTGATATATATTGTTTCTTAAAAACACTCTATTTGTTTTGACAAGGGGGAATAATTATTAAATTAATAAATTCAACTTATATGTTTTTAATTTTTTAAAATAGACATCAATTTTGAATTCGGAATATCAAATATAGTTAAGGGTGGATTTTTGGTTTTTTCTGAAAAACATCAATTTTTGATGAATAGTGAAACCACTAAGTGGTAGTTAAAAAACTGATTTTTCATTTAAATGAAAATTTACCGCATATATGAATTGAATATTAAAAATCCGAAATACATGTTTGTCAATATTATGTAAATTTTTTTCAATGGGATGCAAATAATTTTTGGTGAATAGTGTCTTTTGAGTTTTATTAATCGCTATAAGAGGTAATTAGTGTAATTTAAAGTAAAAATATGGTTTTAATAATATGAAATTACCTTGAAACATGTAATACCCTTATTTAATGAGTCATGGACGACAAATAAAATCCATGGGTTATCTTGGGGACCCCATTTGGCCACTTGGGTAATAAAATGACATTAATAACTTTTTATTTAAAGTTAAAATAAAAATGTCACAAACATGTGTTGTTTTACTAAAATAATTTTTACATGGGTTATATAAGTTATATTTTTGACTATAAATATTCATGATCAAGTTAAAAATATTTCCTACATCATGGTAATTTTGTTTTATAATTTTTAGACATTAAATAAATAAATTTATTAATGACACCATGATAATGCATGGATTACCTCATTAATGAACGATTTAAATAAAATGAAAAGATAAGGTAAAATCTAAGACATAAACATGTCTAAAACCTCTTGGATGGGTGAATTTTTAAACCTTATCACATTATCCTCTAAATACATCATTGTGGGACCTTTAAAATCCGCAAATAATTTCATAATAAAGTAACATTTCATGACCTTCCAAGAGTACCCCTCCCCCCTCTTATAAAAGACCCCACCTCTACTCCCTTACCCACACCTCTGAAGCCCTTGGCTCGTCCATCCCCTACTCCTATTGTCTCTAAAAATCCCTATATTCATCCTAGAAGCCTTACATTAGGTATAAATATTTTCATGAAACCCTTTAGTTTCAAACCAAGGGGGGATACCCGATTTAAAGGTAATGTCTTCTCTTATGTTCTTTTGTTTTATTTTTCTTCTCCAACATCCTAATTTTTTTTATTCCTTTATTTTGTAACAAAAACAGTATATTAAATATACTAGTATGTTTTCATGAGAATTATTCTAGCTACATTTACACACACCTCCATCTAAGGGTTAAAGAACATACTGTTTCAATGGATGGCGAATTACTGCCTCACGAAACAATGATTATTCAATTATCTCCTACTGTATCACATGGTTTCCATTATGATGTAGTTGTATATTATATATAATTTATATGGAATTTATGTTTTCTATATGATTCTGTATTTTATATTTAAAACATCCCTTTATGCTTTTCATGTTGGGAAAATGCGATAATTTCATACGAGGAAGTGTGGACTACTGCCCCCTCATGTGATGTGACTCGTTCATGAAATACATGGAATGTATAAAGATTGAATGTAATTAAAATATGTGTCCTATATAACATATATATTAAAATGGAATTATAATATATATATATCTATCTCATTTAGTTTTAATTCCATTAATAAGACAAAGAAATGAAAGTAGCGTTCGTTGGTATGTACGACCTACCGTCTCCAAGAACGATGCAAAATATTTTTGATCTAAAAATGTTATTGAATAGTATGAAATGAATTTATACTGGATATATAGGATATTTAAATCATTAATTCTATTCTTGAGACGATTTACTTATAACTACATGGACAATTCTTTTCTAACAAGTTCGTTTTTGACTCATGTACCGAACATCGAAAAAAACGTCTGATATGAAATCTCATAATTAAATAATTATCATAACATTATAATATTTGATATAAATTAAATAATAATCTTTAAAAGATTTACTTAATCAATTATATATTGTCCAACATTTATTATTCAGGAATATAAAGAATCAAACAAGACAAGTCAGACTTGAGGTAAGGGATCTGACCTCTCTCTTTCATTTCAAGTACTATGTTTTATGTCATTTCTTTTAGGATCCATGTTATTATGTTGGAGGATGTTATTTTATATTAGACATACTATAATTTGTAATTTAATAGGTTGGGAGACCCCCTATTACTCTCATAAATTCATTTTAATAATTTTTAAGTGGCGTCGTTAGGCTGCCGAATTTTCGTAAGGGATTTCTTATCTGACTTTTAATTACATGCGATTTCCATTGGTCACCAATTATTTATGGAATGTGGTGTATTGAGTACTGCCAATTTATATATATTACAATGATTCTATTTATATTCATGTTTTTCTGAAATTCATTTGGTGGTTATTATCTTTTGGTCATACGACTCGATTGATTTCAACGAGGTAAAAGGTTTTTATCTCACTTTTTATTCCTGTGAGATTCATGCTACATTTTCCACTATTTCCTATTGGGTGGTGTATGTACATCCCATTGTTCTAATATTTGTGTAATATACTCTTGTTAATGTGTATTTATATCTTCATTGTATTACCCATCTTTCATGGGGTGTACGTTTCGAATTTTACCCAAATTGGTAAGGGAACCTTTCAGCCTACTCTCTTTGAAAAGACTTCTTTTTGTTAGGTCTTTTAATTTACATCTTATTATGTTGGGATATGTTCTTATATATCATTATTGTTGTAAATGATATGTCCAAGTGATGAGATACCCTTTTTTTCTCTCATCATATCTTTTTCTGAATTTTAAAATGACAGTGTTAGGCTATCAAATTTCTGTAAGGGAACATCTTAACCCAATTTGAATTCTTTGCGTTAAACCTCTACGTCTTGATTATGTCGTACAATGAATATGTGTGGATGACCTCTTATTGTTTAAAACTTAATATCCTCTTATATATGGTGAATTTATTTTTTCCACAAATAATTATGTAATTGATTTTTCCTTAATCTAAGGATACCGAATTTATAAGGGATTTCATCTCAATCAACATTCATTGCGGCATATTTTTGTTCTAATACAAGACTTTATTTTATACGCTGTATAAACACCTTTTAATTTTCATTTCATTCAAAGGGAATCTTTTTCTACGAAGCATTTTACTAAATGACATAAATGAATGTTTTTCTTTTAACTTACGCAGGGACAACGCCCGTTTCCACCAACGCGAGTAATATTTGACCTTTGATTTCCTTAACAAGCCGTAATGATTTTAAATGAAAATAAATACCATATACTCTTTTATGTATTTTGGTACTGAAAATGTTTTTGATAATGGATTTTTTATGCCAATATATTTATGTGAAATATTGTGATTGGAATTTGGAAATGTTTTCTTTCCATTATATTTGATTAATATCTTATGATTTTGTAATGGTACTTTGACATTTGACAGGTGGTTACGTGATAAACCATATGATGGATGGAGCTGTGAATACCACGATGGGTGGTTACGTTATAACCTCTAAATCATTGGGTATGGAATTAAGCTATATGGCTATTCCATTTAGTGATATGTGTGGAAGCTGATAGTATAGTTCTTCCATTTAATTATGTTTTGTCCCATGTTACCTTTATATGTTATGTGTTATTTATATGGGTTTTATGGTAATATTTTGGTTACAAAATGTGTAAGTAATGATATTTTATTAATTAAAGAGTATTTAATACTTCATAAAGGTGAAAGGTTTTACTTATGATAATTTATTCATGATTTACTTATTGTTTTGAAAAAACTAACAGTTTTCCTTCTTTGTGTATCATTTACTGGACTTTTTATGCTCATCCCATGTTTTTGAATTTTTTTACACAAGACATAAAGATGAATAGGGTCAAGGATGGGATCAAGGAAAAGCATCCTATATAAAACATAGAACTAGAAATGTTTATTTTTAAGTGTTTTTATTTTATGGAAATAATGTAGAAGTTTCTACTTTGTAATCTTTTGAGACGAAATAGTTATGTCTTAATTCTCTAAAACTCTAAACCTGGAAAGATCCTCTATGTGAATTATTCATTTAATTCATGATTGTAGAGACCCAAAGCTTGACGTACAATGACATTACATTACTTTTGTGGAATACTTATTACATAACAAAAACACACACACAAGGATCGTAATAGTTTAGTGTCTTTGGAAACTCGGAACGTAATCTTCTAATCACGGTGAAAGATCTTCAACATCTACCATAAAGATCTTCCACTTTTTTTCTTACCTAAAACCTTTCATTATATCCTGGGGAAAAGAAAACATAAAAGGGTGAGCTAAAATGATCAGTAAGGGTAAACAAAAGAAAAATCAATCACATCATATTCATAAGAACATAACATTTTGGAAATCTTAACCTGCAAAAGAGATCATAATATCATAACATGGGATAAATCATAGTAGTGAAATGTAATCCCAATAATCATAATATAAAACATGAAACTTTGTGGCGTACACACATAATCATATAAAATAATTTCTTATTTGTCAAGACACATTTCCAAGACTATCTTAGTGGACAAAGTCCATTTCTGAACCGAGTTCACTCCTCGTTTCAGTCCTGTTTCACTGAACCAGTTTAACCCGCCGTTATATCCATGTATATCTCATGAGATATAAAATAATTACCCAATGCATTGGAGGGAGATATAGGGCCCACCCATCTCATAATGATACCATTATTATGTGTTCCACAAAATCATAAATCATACATCATTGGATAACCCATGTAATAAAAATGGGATTATTAAACAACATGACATCATAAAACAATTCATATAAGATAAAGGAATTCATAAAAATATTTCCATAACAACATAATAAAATCAATGTAATAATAGGTATAGAAACAGAACCCTATATTATCTTAGATGGAAAATAATTTTGAAAAAAACACATGAACTCCATTCTTGAGGAAAATATCCTTTCTACTTCAAAATCAATTTCTTTTCACAAAACGTCATGAAATTTTAAAAGAAGGTTATTTTGTTGAAAATAGTCATGCAATATTTAGGAGGAATCTTCATGAAAATAAGGCTTTATAAAACCGTAAAAATCCATTCATGTCGTATATGTTAAAAAAACATTCTTCTCGTACTATTGTCAGAATAGTCAAAAAGTACCTCGTATGAAAAACGTCAAAGGATTCCTTTCATATCATTTACTAAAAACTCATTGAAGGGTAAAATTGGATTTAAAAAATTGAAGTTGGATGGAAAAAATATTACATATTGAGGGAACATGGATATGGATGATAAAATACACCCCAGTAAATTCCAAAGTAAAAACAATCTCAGATAAAAAGGAGATTTTGATATTTCCCTTACCTTAGGTCCGATTTGCTTCATAAGTGTCTGAACCTCCTGTATAATGATTTAAATAATGTGATTGAATTATTCCAGAATCATAATCATTGTTATTATATCATATATGGTTCACTTATTACTTTATATTACCCGTTCTTTTGTAAATTCCATGTTAAAGAGTGTTTTGGGTAAAATTGTCGCATTTGTTGTTCGTGTTTTAACTTGTAATTATTTATATTATTACATAGATCATGATTACATAAATCAAGAATGTAAAACATTATTTATATATAATATATATTCAGAATATACATATATATAATAGATCAGTAAATGGATAGAAATACACTGTTCATGGAGACGGTAGACTGTACGTACTCATGAACACTGTTTTCGTTTCCTTATTGAGTTGAATGGAATTAAGTAGATGTAATACATATATATACACATAAATATATTATCATTATTATTTCATATATTTAATTATTACTTATTATATATACTTTATAATCATTCATGAATGGTTAACGTGGAAAATGAATCTCATCGCATCGTGGAGACGGTAGTCCGTACGTACGCACGAGCGATGATATCGCTCTCATGATCGTGGAATTGTATTGGAGTGTATTTATACTATTTTAGAATCAATATAAATTTACAATAATCATATATAGTTATTATTTACACCATTATACCCATCCAAGTAAGGTGGTTGTGGAAAATAGATTACACCACAGCGTGGAGACGGTATTCCATACGTATGCACGCGCAGTGATTTTGTTTTCTGTAGGATGGATAAGTGGTGAAATAGGGTTGTTTCATACTTATAATAACATATAATTATATTAGTGATACTGATTTTATTACTTCATAATAAAACAACCTAAGAATAAGAAATTGAAGAAGAAATAAAGATGAAAGAATCAGTAATGGGCATTACCTCTTCTATGAAGTGCTTCTTTGAGACCTCCTTTTAGGGCACTAAAATTGGCCTTTGAAGAAGACCAAGACCTCTAGGATGTCTCTAGGAAATTGGATAGAAGAAATTGGTAGGGTTTGGCCGATCATGAACGCTCAATGTGGTGTGAGGAAGAGAGGGAGGAGGTGCCCTTTTATAAGGGAGGAGAGGGGCACCATTGGAATAACTATAAATATTATTTTATTATAAATCCAAAATCGGTTTTAAATAGCTCCAAATTGATTTATTTCGAAGATAAGGTGGGTATGGGTCAAAATACTCTCATCCAATCTAATTTAGACAAGTTTAGGTTCCTATTTTAACCTTATCATTTAGATTTAACATTAAGTTAAATAATTTTACTTTTACTGTGGCTTCTTGTGTTCTTACACTATAAGGTTAATAAACTTACTATAACAAGCCAAACGAACCAAAAGTTGTTTATTATTAATATATATAACATTATCTAAGTCATTTGGCAGAACTTTGGATTTTTTTAAATAAAATAACAATTAATAATATAATATTTGTTTTAAAAACTATTTTATGTCAATTTTGACACTATTTAGTAATTGATTTTTTTTAAAATTATAACAGAATTATTAGTTCGAAAAAAGTTAATTAAATAAATACTAACATGTCATATTAACCTAGAAAATTAGTTTATTTTATAAAAAGGCTCGGATTACATTTATTTGGGTACTTATAACATCAATTATGTCAACATTTCATTAATTAGATAATTACTACATCATCGTTGTGTCATAAATAAATTAAATTATTTAATGTATAAAAATTATAAATAAAATACCATTATGTTGTAAATATTTTTATCTTTCTAATTAATATTTATAGTCTAATTTATCATATTTATAACCACATATTAAAAATTATTTACTTATTAAACTTTGTTTTTAACTATTTTAACCCTTCTTTAAGTAAATTGATAATAAATGTCCTAATCTAATCCAAGTGGGCCTAAATGGTCATATTTTATTCCTAAGGTTGTTTTTGGTCGAATTACACTTATACAATAGAATTGGGACATGTTTTAGGGTAATAATAATATCATTTTTACCCTTAATTACCCTATTTAATTTTAACCGTGGTAAAAAAAGGAAAAAAGTTACTCTTCACCAAAAATTATTTTCATCTCATTGAACCACATTTTACTTACTGACATCAACCGTGTCTCTCAGAGTTTTTAAAATTCCACTCATAGAAGCGGTAAAATTATGTTTAATGAAAAATTCATTTTTTTAACTACCACTTAGTGGTTTCACTATTCATCAAATAATGAAAGTTTCCACAAAAATACCAAAAATTATGCCTAAGATATATTTGATATTATGAAATAAAAAATAATTTCTATTTTACCAAATTCAAAACATATCAGTTGCATTAATTAATTTAAAAATTAATTCTCATCGTCAAAACAAATAGCGTGTTCTTAAGAGATAATAACTATCAAAAGATTGACACTTGTTTATGTCTGGTTTAAATGTGGAATTACATCCAATGACCAAAATTGTATTAAACTATAAAAATATATTTTAAATAAATTTTAAAACCACTCAAATTAATAATTTATCATTATTAATTATTTTTATTAAAAAGGTTGTTTTTAATTAAAATTTAGTAATTTTCACTATTCATCGGAAAATGAAAGTTATCTGAAAAGTACCAAAATTTCACCGTAAGCTAATTTCAATATTTGGAATCCAAAAATGAAGTCCATTTTGAAAAATAAAATTTAAAAAATTTCAAAAAGTGGTTATTACTATTCATAACGGCTAGTTTTAATAATATTTTAATAGCATATTGTTGTTTAGTGAAACTCGTTATTGCGTACTACACACGCTATCGAGGAAGGTCGTGATTGAGTTTAATGCAATACAAGTCAAGGATGCTTGTTTTCCAAGATCCTTTTGGTGTAGCGTACAACACAAGACATTAATGAAATCAAAAAGTATATTTTTCATATAATCTCGGGGTCTTACATTCTACCCCCCTTAAAATGAATTTCGCCCTCGAAATTCGTCGGGGTTATAAATGGTTTACTACTCTAATGTTTCTTTAATAAAAACACACATCGCAAAAAGGAATACCAAAACATGGCTTTAAAAACTAATGTATGAAATGTAACGGTTACCCAAATAAACTAATCACTGGGTTTCCACATAGGTGAAAATATAGATATGGAAGAGAAATCTAACCATCATTTTCTGAGGGAGAGTGGTAGAGAACATGGCTATGGAAAATCCAATAATCAAAAAGACATAAATTTGTGATGATCTAAGGTAACATCTGAATCATTAGATGTAATAGCACTAGGACAACATTAATGGTTTTCAAGATCATTTCCCCAAAGTTGATGAAATTGGAATTAGAAGAAACACTTTCATGATTTTGGTATAGTCTCACCGTTGGTCGTTCTTTGGACAATTTCCACTTCATCTCTTAAAGAAATGATATTGAATTTGTCATTCGTGAAGTGTTAGCAGATCCTATGATAGAATGATGGGTCATTCCATCTGTCTCAAACAAAAGGTTAGAAAATTTATCGAAACTTACATAAGTACATCTATAGTGAGATTAATCATATATGGTTCCTAAAATGGACTTATACTTCATATATCATACTTTGTAATATAATAAAACTAGTTTCTACTAAGCAGGGACATCCTGTAGGCCAGTGGTAGGCGATAAAGGCCAGTTGCACTTCGGTTGTGGGTTTGATTCCCACAGCCTTGTCCGACGTGATGGGTTGTCGCCCGTCCTGCAGTTTGTCCTTTTTCTAAAACCATATTACTATAACATCCCATCAATAATATCAAAAAAACTTATATCCTTAATACTAACTTCTGTCCAACATAATCCATTCCAATCTTTAGGCTTATATAAAATACATTGGTCCAAGCTCATAGTCTAAAGAAAATGATTACTTGAAATGTCACATAACAATCACGTGAATGCCATCATTTATCCCCAATATATCATAAGATATATCTTGTTGGTAAAATTACAATCATGTGAATACCTTAATCATGTATTCTCTTGAAGAATGAATACCCATTAATTGAACCATAGTGAAAACATGAATGCAGTTAAAAGTTAACACTTTCCACATACCAAAATCCTCAAAATTCTATATACTCAAACCATGATATCACTTAGTACTTATATCAATCATGAGCTCATGAATACTTTCAAATATTTCATTTTCTCATTTTCCCTTTATTATGCACATATCAGCTTTTTTTCCAAAAATATCTCAATCACTTTCCATGGTTACTTGTACCATAAAATTATTGAAAACCACAATAGACCAATACATAAATATTCCAATATTCCACGATACTATATACAACATTATTTTGGAATCCCATTACATAAACACTTAATCATTCCACCACGTCGTTTTCATATTCAACATCCCCAATGGTGATCGCATGTGACTTCCCTTTTTTCCTTTGCCTTAAGTGGGTGCTCATGTCGATCATCACTAACTCTTGGATTAGGGAATTTATTAGAATAATGCCCCATTTCCTTTCACTTGAAGCATTGAAGTGTAGTAGGTTCATTCTGTGTATCCCTTCCTTTGTTTGCATCACTAGACATATTCCTCCCTTCATTGCGGCATTCAAATGCACGATGACCTTTCTTTCCACATTTGAAACATTTACTTGTCCCATTAAGACAATCTCCACCATGCTCCTTTCTACACTTTGAGCATAAGGAAACATTCATCTTCTTTTCACCATTATTCTAAGATTTCTCCTTGAACTACATCTTTAGTTTCAGGCCAAAACTATGAGATGGATATGTAACACCAACTTCCTTCTCCAGCTTTGTTAAAATAATACGAGGGATGTACTTATTGAAAAATAAGTTCTTGAACTCATCCCATTCCATGGACTCAATTTCATCTCTTTGCCTCATATTCTTGATAAGATTACACCATTGATCAGCTTCACCTTCCAAACGATATACTGCTAAGATGACATTATCATGTTCATAACATTGAAGAACTGAAAATATCTTTTCAGTGGTACTGATCCATTGTTCCGCAACAAGGGGATCAGAAGACCCACTGAAAGAAGGTGGACGTTGCCTCATGAAGGAATCAATAGAATATTGTTCCCTTATCTGCACATTTGGATGTCCAGAATGATTCATATCTTGTGTAATTATAGCAATAAGATTTTTCACTCAATCTCCCATAACATTTGTTTGATCAGGAGGACAATCATTGCATTGTCCATTGCATTGATCAACACGGTTCCTTCGGGTCCCATCCAATGTCTAAAACCCAAAAAGAATAGTGTGAGAGGGAAAAATCATGCTTGGTAAAACAACATAATAAAGAGGGGAGTACCCTCAATATCTAACGTCTTAGGTTAAATTTTAAAATCGTTAGTGCAATTCTAGGACTATAACTTATACGTATACTTAACCTTAGAGACATCCCTAGACATACCTTAGAAATATCTCTAGGGATCTCACTAAACATCTCACATCCTAGTTTATAAAGGTTGACTAAACCTTTCCTCTGATACCAACTATAGAGACCCGAATCTTGACATACAAGGACATTACATTACTTTTGCGGAATACTTATTAAATAACAAAAACACACACACATGGACCGTAATAGTTTAGTATCTTTGGAAACATGGAACGTAATCTTCTAATCATGGTGAAAGATCTTCAACATCTCCCATAAAGATCATCCCCTTTTTTTCTTACCTAAAACCTTTCTTTATACCCTGGGGAAAATAAAACATAAAAGGGTGTGCTCAAATGCTCAGTAAGGGTAAAAAAACAAATATCATTACATCATATACATAAGAACATAACATTTTGGAAATCTTATCCTGCAAAAGAGATCATAATATCATAACATGGGATAAATCATAGTAGTGAAATGTAATCCCAATAATCATAAAATAAAACATGAAACTTTGTGGCATACACACATAATCATAGAGAATCATTTATTATTAGTCGAGAAACATTGCCAAGACTATCTTAGTGGACAAAGTCCATTTCTTAACCGAGTTCACTCCTCGTTTCAGTCCTGTTTCACTGAACCGGTTTAAACCGCCGTTCCAGCCATGTCTATCTCATGAGATTTAAAATCATTACCAAATTCATTGGAGGGAGATATATATCCCACCCATCTCATAATGATACCATTCTTATGTGTGCCACAAAATCATAAATCATACATCATTGCACAACCCTTGTAATAAAAATGGGATTCTTAAACAACATGACATCATAAAACAATTCATATAAGATAAAAGAATTCATAAAAATAATTCCATCACAACATAATCAAATCAATGTAATAATAGGGATAGAAACATAATCCTATATTATCTTAGATGGAAAATAATTTTGAAAAAAACACTTGAACTCCATTCTTGAGGAAAATATCCTTTCTACTTCAAAATCAATTTCTTTTCACAAAACGTCCTGAAATTTTAAAAGAAGGATATTTTATTTAAAATAGTAATGAAATATTTAGGAGGAATCTTCATGAAAATAAGGCTTTATAAAACCTTAAAAATCTGTTCATGCCGTATAAGTTAGAAAACATTCTTCTCGTACTTTTGTCAGAAAAGTCAAAAAGTACCTCGTACGAAAAACGACAAAAGATTACTTTCATATATTTTACTAAAAACTCACCAAAGGGTAAAATTGGATTTAAAAAATTTTAGTTTGATGGAAAAAATATTACATATTGAGGGAACATGGATATGGATGATAAAATACACCCCAGTAAATTCAAAATTACAAACAATCTCGGATAAAAATGAGATTGTGATATTTCCAATACCTTAGGTCCAATTTTCTTCGTAAGTGTCCAAACCTACTATATAATGATTTAAATAATGTCATTGACTTATTACATAATCATACTCATTGTTATGATATAATATATGGTTCACTTATTACTTTATATTAGCCGTTATTTTGTAAATTCCATGTTAAAGAGCATTTTGGGTTAAATCGTCTCATTTGTCGTTCATGTTTTAACTTGTAATTATTCATTTGATTACTTAGATCATGATTACATAAATCCAGAATTTAAAACATGATTTATATATAATATATATTCAGAATATACATATATATATAATAGATCAGTAAATGGAATGAAATACACCATTCATGGAGACTGTAGGTCGTACGTACGCATGAACGCTGTTTTCGTTTCCTTACTGAGTTGAATGGAATTAAGTAGATGACATACATATATATAAACATAAATAAAGTATCATTATTATTTCATATATTTCATTATTACTTATTATATATATTTTATAATCATTCATGAATTGTTAACGTGGAAAATGAATCTCATCGCGTCGTGGAGACGGTAGTCCGTACGTATGCACGAGCGATGATATTGTTCTCATGATCGTGGAATTGTATTGGAGTGTATGTATACTATTTCATAATCAATATAACTTTACAATAATAATATATAGTTATTATGTACACCATTATACCCATCCAAGTAAGGTGGTGGTGGAAAATAGATTACACCACGGCGTGGAGACGGTATTCCGTACGTACGCACGCGCGGTGATTTCGTTTTCTGTAGGATGGATAGATGGTGAAATAGGGCTGTTTCATACTTATAATAACATATCAGTATATTAGTGATACTGATTTTATTACTTAATAATAAAACAACCTAATAAGATGATGTGGAAGAAGAAATAAATACAAAAGAATCGGTAACAGGCATTACCTCTTCTTTGAAGCGCTTCTTTGAGTCCTCCTTTTAGGGCACTAAAATTGGTCTTTGAAGAAGACCAGGACCTCTAGGATGTCTCTATGGAAGTGGAGAGAATAAATTGGCAGGGGTTGGCCGAGCATGAAGGCTCAATGTGGGGTGACGAAGAGAGGGAGGAGGTGCCCTTTTATAATGGAGGAGAGGGGCACTTTTGGAATAACAAAAAATATTATTTTATTATAAAGCTAAATTGGGTTTTAAATAGCTCCAAATTGATTTATTTCGAAGGTAAGGTAAGGATGGGTCGAAATCCTCCCATAAATTCGAATTTATACAAGTTTAGTTTCCTATATTAACCTTATCATTTAGATTTATCATTAAGTTAAATAATTTTACTTTTACCGTGTCTTCTTGTGTTCTTACACTATAAGGTTAATAAACTTACTATAACAAGCCAAAAGAAATCCAAGTTGTTTATTATTAATATATATAACCTTATATAAGTCTTTTGTCCGAACATTAGATTTTTTGGAATAAAATAACAAATAATAATATAATATTTGTTTTAAAAACTATTTTATGTCAATTTTGACACTATTTAGTAATTGATTTTGGTTAAAATTATAACAGAATGATTAGTTCTAAAAGAGTTTATTAAATCAATACTAACATGAAATATTAACCTATAAAATTAGTGAATTCATAAAAAGGCTAAAATTACATTTATTTGGGTATTTATAACATCAATTATGTCAACATTTCACTAATAAGATAATTACTGCATCATCGTTGTGACATAAATAAATTAAATTATTTAATGTATTAAAATTATAATTAAAATATAATTAAGTTGGAAATATTTTTATCTTTCTATTGAATATTTATAATAGAATTTATCTTATTTATAACCCCATATTAGAAATTATTTACTTATTAAACTTTGATTTTAACTATTTTAACCCTTCATTAAGTAAATTGATAATAAATGTCCTAATCTAATCCAAGTGGGCCTAAATGGTCATATTTTATTCCTAAGGTTGTTTTTGGTCGAATTACACTTATCCAATTGAATTAGGACATGTGTTAGGGAAATAATAATATCATTGTTACCCTTAATTACCCTATTTTCTTTTAACCCTGGTAAAAAAAGTAAAAAGTTACTATTCCCCCAAAAAAATATTTTCATCTCATTGAACCACATTTTACTTACTGAAATCAACTGGGTCTCTCATGTTTTTTGAAATTCCACTCACAGAAGCGGTAAAATTATGTTTTATGAAATTTTTTTACTACCACTTAGTGGTTTCACTATTCATCAAAAAATGAAAGTTTCCAGAAAAATACCAAAAATTAGGCCAAAGCTATATTTGATATTATGAACTCAAAAATTATGTCTATTTTACCAAATTAAAAACATATCAGATGCATTAATTAATTTAAAAATTAATTCCCGTCGTCAAAACAAATAGCGTGTTCTTAAGAGATAATAACTATCAAAAGATTGACACTTGTTTATGTCTGGTTTAAATGTGAAATTACATCCAATGACCAAAATTGTATTAAATTGTAAAAATATATTCTAAATATACTTTAAAAACACTAAAATTAATAATTTATCACTAATAATTATTTCTATTAAAAAGGTTGTTTTTAATTAAAATTTAGTAATTTTCACTATTCATCAGAAAATGAAATTTATCTGAAAAGTACCAAAATTTCACCCTAAGCTAATATCGATATTCCGAATCCAAAAAACAAGTCCATGTTGAAAAATAAAATTTATGAAATTTCAAAAAGTTGTTATTACTATTCTTAACGGCTAGTTTTAATATTATTTTAATAGGATATTGTTGTTTAGTGAAACTCGTTATTGTGTACTACACACGCTATCGAGGAAGGTCGTGATTGCGTGTAATGCAAGCCAAGTAAAGGATGCGTGTTATGAAAGCTTCTTTTGGTGTAGAGTACAACAGAAGACATTAATGAAATCAAAAAGTATATTTTTCATAAAATCTCAGAGTGTTACAATGATTATGTATTGTTTTAAGGCCCGGTCTTTATAGTTGGAATCAAAGGTTGGTTTAGATAACATTATAGGTTACGGTATTCTTTAAGAACAAGTGGCATTATAATAATGGTTAGGATTTCAGAAAGAGTCATAGTTTTAGATAAAGTGAATGAGTTTAAGATAACATAAATAATTATATCTTAGTATTTACCCTCCTCATAAGATATTATAGTATGATTCTAATGATATAATCACACTGAACTTTTAGGTTTTAGTAAACGGCTTGATCTAGAAGGAACCAAAGTAATAGTGGATGTGAAGAAAACTGCGACGGTTTCCTGAAAGAACAACTGAATGATATGGGAGCTGCAATGAGAACTCTTGTGGTTATTCACAACCAACTATCAGGAGTCATGATTAACCACCTGAACCTTGGCGAGTTATCTAATGAATCATGTACAAGAGAACCAACTCGATGTGGAAGTTCAGGTAATAATTATAAAGGTAACCATTAGGGTTTATATGATCCTTACTTTTGAGGTAATTATGAGTTACTATATGTTATGATGGAAAATGATAGGCATGAAATAAACCTGAGGAAAAATTATGTTGTGGTTATTATTGAAGATTTTATCTCTTTTGGGGGAATTTTTTTTATGAATTATATAGTTTTGTAAAAAGGATAACACGTAGACCGTATGACAAGCCTTCGCATCAGACGAAGCTGCGAGAATCAAACCCAGTACAAAAGTGCGACTGGATTTTATCGCCTACCACTGGATTACGTGAAGTCCCTGGTTAGTATGACTAATTAATTTTAGTTAAATGATCTTATGAATCGGTAATATGTTTATTTTTGGTTATCAATGGAAATTATTATTCTATCATGGAAGATATGTGATTCGGTTAATTACTTTTCAATAAGTGACTTTAAGAGTAACTGATGTTATTTAGAGATAATTGTTAACATTTTCCTTGGAAGACTATGTAATTAAATCCTTCAAATATTTGGAATTCAATCATAGTTTGGTTCATTTTTGAAGAATTAAAAGGGAAATTTTTTATTTAATTGTCTCTGTTGAACATTGGGTTATTTGACAAAACATTTAAAATTGAGAATTGTTTTTATTTTTTGTAAATGATTATCTTTTTTTGGATTATCTGATCTTATACTAACAATTTTGGTTCTGGTTAGGGTATAAATTCATGAAAAATATATACTTTCCTTTTTTGGATTAGGTGATTCTCTAGAATTTGATTATAGCGCTCTTAATGTGAACAAGTCATCTTAAATACTCACCTTTTGGAGAAGATATGGGTTTGTGTAAGAAATATAGTAAGAGATGAAAGTCTACATGACAAGTAATTATGTTTCCTTATGTTTTAGTTAAGCTCATAAAGAAATTACTCAATGAAAAGTAACTTAAAACAAAAACATTTTCTGTTAAAATTTCATACTGGGGAATCAAATACTGTTTAACCCATCACATGTTTTTGACTTTCTAGTGGTTAAATTTCTCTTAGACATATTTTCCCATCACTCTTCATCAGAACATGATGGTTTGTTTTCTCCTCCATATCCATGTTTTCATGGAATCCTAGTATCTATTGTCTCAGATTACCTTTTTACTTTTCTTTCCTTCTTTTAATGTGATAGTTTAATTTACTCCTTTTCTGATGTGGGACTTTCAATGTAGTTTTCGAGCCAAATTTTAAAATTGAGAGGATGCAATTCCAAAAAGGGGGGAAGGATGTAACATCCCAGGTAAATAAAGAATATTACTTCTCATTTGTTAATAATTTTGAATAAAAATTTAATATTAATTTAAAGGGAACTCTATGATCGAGGGCATACCCAATACACAACAATGAGTTTATGTGAAATCGTAGGTTGCACACTGATAATGAAATAATATTATTTTAAACGGTAGTTAATGCCTAGCCATTATAATGGAGGGAATGAAAAGAACTAACTAAAAGATGATTGTATATTTTTGTTAAATATTTTTACTTTTATCCAATAAATTTTAGAGGATTAAAATGCGAAGGAATCTAATTTTAAGCGTAAATGGTCTAGTATTCTATAAAAGGTTGATTAAAAGCCTTTTGATGGTGAACCCTTTTTATATACACTTTTTAAAAAAATTATATGTTATATTTGACAAAATAAAATCCTTTTTTAGAATAGGGACATCAAAATTTACTTTCTTTATGTGTTTGGTATTTTTTCGATAAAGTTCATTTTTAATGAATAATTAATGATGTATTATTTTAATTCAAAACCTCATTTTAATCTAATTTATTTTTATTGTTAGATTATCTTTTTAATTGGTTTTAAAGTTCAATTAGAATATATATTTACCATTTATTCCCATGGTGGACATTGGAATTAATTTCACATTGAACTTGGTCACAAACAAGTGTCAATATTTTGATATATATTGTTTCTAAAAAACACGCTATTTATTTTGACTACAGGAATTAATTATTAAATTAATTAATGAATCTTATAGGTTTAAAATTTTTTAAAATAAAAATCATTTTTGAATTATGAATATCAAATATATCTTAGGGTGAATTTTTTGTTTTTGTCATAAAAACATCAATTTTTGATGAATTGTGAAACCACTATGTGGTAGTTAAAAAACTGATTTTTCATTTAAATGAAATTTTACCACATCTATGAATTGAATTTTAAAAATCCGACATAAATGGTTGTCATTATTATATAAAATGTGGTTCAATTGGAGGAAAATAATTTTTGGTGAATAGTTACTTTTGAGTTTTGCTGATTGCGATAATAGGTAATTAGTGTAATTTAAGGAAAAAATAATGTTATAATAATATGAAATTACCTTGAAACATGTCCTACCCTTATTGGATGAGTCATTTATGACCATGAAAATCCATGGGTAAACTTGGGTACCCCATAGATCCACTTGGGTAAGAAAATGACATTAATAACTTTTTATTTAAAGTTAAAATAAAAATGTCACAAACATATATTGTTTTATTAAAAAAAATTACTTCCGGTTATATAAGTTATCTTTTTTACTATAAATATTAATTAGAAAGTTAAAAATATTTCCTACATCATGGTAATTGTTTTTATAATTTTTAAACATTAAATAAATAAATTTATTTATGACACCATTATGTGCAGCGATTACCTCATTAATGAACGATTTAAATAAAATAAAAAGATAAGGTAAAATATAAAACATAAACTTGTCAAAAACCTATTTTATGGGTGGATTTCGAACGCCTATAACCTTATCCTTGAATTGTGGGACCTTTAATATCCTAAAATCATTTCATAATAAGGTAACATTTCATGACCATCCAGGAGTTCTCATCCTCCATCTAATAAAAGTCCCCCCCCCCCTCTTCTCCCTTACCCACACCTCTCAAGACCATGGATCATCCAAACCATTCTCCTATTGTATCTCCCCATACCTATCCTAATCCTAAAATCCTTACCTTAGGCATAAAGCTCTTGAAAAACATTTTTGGTTCAAACCAAGGGGTGTAACCCGATTTAATGGTAATGTCTTCTCTTATGTTATTTTGTTTTATTTTACTTCTACAACCCTCTAAACTCCTTTTATTACTTCCTTTTGTAACAAAAAAAGTATCTTAAATAATCTAGGCTTTTGTTATGAGAAGTATTCGATCTACACTTACACACACCTCCATCTAATGGTTAAAGAACATACTGTTTCTATGGATGGAAAATTACATCCTCACGAAACGATGATTGTTCAATTATCTCCTACCGCCTCTCATGGTGGACATTATGATGTTGTTGTATTTTATATATTATATATATGGTATTTATGTTTTCTATTTTCTTCTGTATTATATATTTAAAACATAACTTTTTTCAATGCAAGTTGTGAAAATTCGATAATTTCATACGAGGAATTGTGGACCACCACCCCCTCAAGTGAAGTGACTCGTTCATAGAATACATGGAATGTATAAAGAATGAAATTGATGATATTATGTGACATATATAAAATATATATTAAACTGTAATTATAATATATATGTCTCTCATTTAGTTTTAATTCCATTAATTTGACAATGAAATGAACGTAGTGTTCATGCGTACGTACGGCCTACCGTCTCCATGAACAGTGCATTTCATTTTCGATCTCCAAATGTTATAGAATAGTATAAAATGAATATATACTGGATATATATGATATTTAAATCATTAATAATATTATTTATTTGATCTACTTATAACTACATGGACAATTCTTTTCAAACAAGTTCATTATGGACTCATGTAGCGAACATCGACAAAAATGTCTGATATGAACTCTCATAATTAAATAATTATTATAACACTATAATCTGTGATATAAAATTAATAATAAACTTTAAAGGCTTTCCTTAGGAAATGTAAAATTGGCCAATGTATATTATTTAGTAATAAAAAAATGAACAAGATAAGTTGGACTTGAGGTAAAGGATCTGACCTCTCTCTTTCTTTTCAAGTACTCTATTTTATGTTATTTATTTTATGATCCTTGTTCATATGTTATAGGATTTTATTTTATATTCACCATACTGTAATTTGTAATTTAATATAATGACAGACCCCCTCTTACTCTCATCAATTAATTTTATTAATTTTTAAGTGGCGTCGTTAGGCTGCCGAATTTTCTTAAGGGATTTCTTCTCTCAATTTTAATTCCATGAGATTTTCATTCGTCGCCAATTATTTTTGGAATGTGGTGTATTGTGTACTGAAAATTGATATATATTATCTTGATTCTATTTATATTCATGTTGTTCTGAAATTCATTTTTTCATTATTTTCTTTTGGTCATACGACTCAATTGATTACAACGAGGTAAGGGGTTTTTATCCCACTTTTTATTCCCATGAGATTCATGCTACATTTTCCACGGTTTCCATTTGTGTGGTGTACATACTGCTCATTATTCTACTATTTGTGTATTATAATATCGTTTATGGGTATTTACGTCTTCATTGTATAACCCTTCTTTCATGGGGTGTACATTTCGAAAGTTATCCAAATCGATAAGGGAACCTTTCACCCTCCTCTCTTTAAAAAGTATTCCTTTTGTTAGGTCTTTGAATTTACATCTTATTATGTTGGGATATGTTCATATATATCCTTATTGTTGTAAATGATATTTACAAGTGAAGAGATACCCTTTTTATCTCTCATCATCTCATTTTCAGAATTTTAAAATGACGTCGTTAGGCTGTCGAATTTCTGTAAGGGAACTTCTTAAACAAATTTCAATTCTTTGGGTTAAACCTCTACTTCTTGATTATGTCATACTATAAATATGTGTGGATGACCTCTGTTTTTTTTAAACATAATATCCTCTTATATTAGGTGTATTTATATTTGTCATGCATAATTATGTAATTGATTTATCCTTAATCTAAGGATACCGACTTTGTAAGGGACTTCATCTAAATCTCTATTCATTGAGGCATATTTTTATTCTAATACAAGACATTGTTTTATACGATGTATAAACACATTTGACATTGCATTTCATTCAAAGGGAATCCTTTTCTACAAATATTTTTACTATATTACCAAAATTAATGTTTCTTTTAACATATGCTGTGATAACGACCTTTTCAGCCACCATGAGTACTATATGACATTTGGATTCCATAACAGGCCGTAATGTTTTTTAAAAAAATTACCATATAATCTTTTATGTATTTTGGTATTGAAAATGGTATTGAAAATGGATTTTTTATGTCAATATATTTAAGTTATATATGGTTATTGAAATGTTAATATTTTTTCTTTCCATTATATTTTATTTATGTCATGTGATTTTGTAATGGTACTTGGACATTTGACTGGTGGTTACGTGATAAACAATATGATGGGTGGTGCTGTGAATACCAGGATGGGTGGTTAATTTATCAACTCAAATTCATTGGGTATGGAATTCGACTGTATGGAAATTCCATTTTGTGATATGCGTGGATGTTGACCTTATGGTTATTCCATTTAAATATGTTGTTGTCCCAAGTTACCATTATATGTTATGTGTTCATTATATGGGTTTTATGGTAATCTTTTGGTTACAAAAGGGGTAAGTAAAGATATTTTATTCAGTGAAGATTTTTTACTACTTCATAAAGGTGAAAGGTATTATATATGATAAATTAGTCTTGAGTTACATATTGTTTTGAAAAAACTAAAAGTTTTCCTTCTTTGTGTATCCATTACTGGGATTTTTATGCTCCTCCCATGATTTTGAAATGTTTTCCATAGTACATAAAGATGAATAGGTTCAAGGATGGTATCAAGAAAAGTCATGATATCTAAAACATGGAACTAGACATGTTTGTTTTTAAGAGTTTTTATTTTATGGAGTCTTAGTAGAAGTTTTTACTTTTTAATCTTTTGAGATATAATAGTTATGTCCTAATTCACTAAAACTATAAACCTGAAAAGATCCTCTATGTGAATTATTCATTTAATTCATGATTATGTAATGTTTTAAGGTCGGGTACTTATAATATTTATGGCTCAACCATTTGATAGAGTTCTTCTTGGTTATTGATCACCACAAGGTTGGTGCATATGTTGAAAATTATGTTGTCAAACAATGCATATTGTAAAATTTATATTTTTTTTTGTTTTCCCCTAAAATTATTTAAACATTAGCCCCATTTTATCTCTCACTTATGTATTCATCGACTATGAGGTAGATCCCATACTCCATAAATTATTCAATTAGAATTTTAGGGAAAATATATAGATGTTATAGGTGATTAATGTTATTTAATATCCAGTAATTCCCACCATTAATATACTATTTATTTCTTTATTTAATTTCATATTTATATGGTGAGATGAATATTAAACTATTTAAAACTCTACAAAGGGTGATGAACTAGGGGTTTCATAATTTTTACAAAATTCTCCATCCAATTGAAACCTCATTCATGTTTAACCCTTCTCCAATTTATATTATATAGATCTATTTTAGTTAAACCATGAATTCAACCAAAGGTAAGAATTTATATATATTAATAATGAAGAGGAGAATATTTTTACATGGATTGTTATAAATATCTACTCATTTTTAGATTATTTATTCTTAGAAATCATGGATTATCCACTATAATATGACATTAATTATAATGGGTATTGTTTCCCACACGAAATCAAAATATCATAGTTTTGAAAATTTTCGAGTCTCATAGAAAATATTCATCCATATTCACACAATAATTATCTCAAAAATGTCACAATACTATCAAAAACTTCCACACTCATTTTCTTATATACCCTATTTCATATATGTTTTACAGAATCCCACAATATACATAGGATCTTCAATTGAAATTAATTATTTTAAATTTTTTATATAGGTGGAATAGGGATGAAAATTCATCGACAAATTATTTTACCATCTTCACAACATATGACATTAAATTCCCAAATAATTTTCACCACATATGCATGAAACATAATTGTTAGTTTTAATTATTAATTTAAAATAATCAAAACTTACTCACCTAGAGGCCTCTCTACTCTTTACTCATAGTCGTCACCTCTCTCGAACAATTCTTAAAATGATGGTCAGATCTACTTATTCTCCATCCTCATTATAACATGTAGTAGATTCTTTACCTCTTATCTCATCTCTAAGACTCAAAATCATTGGAAATAGTATAAATAATTAATGCTCCTAATTTTTTTAATTATCCCTCCTCGATCATCAAACATTCTCACATGCATGTGAGAATTAATTTGAGTTCAATAAATTTCTTCTATCATAATCATTTTCATCATACATGAAACTATGAAGACTATTAGGTTTCCAATAGAAATAATGATTATAAAATTCCCATATATTGATTTCTATAATATTCTTTTCCTGGTTCAATATAGTATTCCACATGAAATCTCATTGCATGGTACATTATATTAGATTTCTAAAATTCAAATCCACGAAGTCATTTTTCTAAACAGATATTTTTAGCTTTATTGAGATTCAATACCATAAAAACATAAATTCTGAGAATTGTAAAATTTTCATATGTAACTAATTATCTCATTATATTTCCATAGAAGATATACACATAAAATAAGAACAGTGAAAAAAATATTTCTAAAACATGGAACTCATATCATTGCAACATGGGGTTCTCCCTAAAAAAAGCCAAACACATAATATTGGATATGGACATCAAATCAACCCATCTTCATTATCAAGATTTTAGTGATGGTAAAATCCTAAACATCAATGTATGAAACTCATAAACACTCATTTATCCTTAGTCAAAATGATATTGGAATATATTAACTACATCTTGAGGATTGATGAAAATTAATCTACAGTATTCGTGAAAACCAAGAAACATCATTTTAATAGTGAATGAATATATTTATTAGGTCATGTCATTTTTTCTCCCTCAAAACATTCATGGATCATAGATTTAATAATAATAATTATATTTTAACCTCAATAAAAATCATAAGAATCATCATATTTTAATTCATTATAATTATAAAATTATAGATGATATTATTTTTATTGGGCCCTAATAATCACTTTAAAATCAATGAAGTTAATCTCCTATAACTTCTTCTTCGTGGATCACTCACCATTAAAGTTGTTTGGGATGTTTAAATCCTTGTCGAACAGCTTCAACAATGAATAAATTTTTTTCTACATCAAAATGAGAACTATCGAAATATATATATTTTCATGTAGTATGTATAAAAAATACCTTATGTGAATCCCAGTTTCGAATTTTTGTACATGGATATCATGTTTATTGGGATCTTTTTATTTTGGTTGAAATTTTCGTTCTCAATTTATATTTTCATACACGGTTTTCACTAAACTAAATATATCTATCTGGTTTTATATTTGAGTATGTGGATCATACATTTGGATAATAAATAAAATTTTAAAAGTGATATTTTGATTGAATAAATATATCCCTTAAATAATTAATTCACCTTTGTCACATGATTCCACTATGTAGATATTCATTCATGTATGTGGTTATTAAGTTCATCAACATAGTTGATTTTTTCAATGAAAATTTTCATTTTTGGTTCATTAAGATATTTTCCTACATTCTAATATATGGATTAAAATTTAAATTAATTTTCTAATATATTGTGACTTTGGATAAATGTATACACTTATATAATAATTCAAATATATTTGATTTTACATACAAAAGAATGTAGAATTATCATGTTATTAAAATTTCACTCCATTTCAAATGAGGGGTCCACCAATATGACTTGAGGTGATTTAATATATTTATAAAATCCTAAAAATACATGTAGAAATTTATAAACCATGACATTAAAATTATTCACAAGGACTTATAATCATTTGAAAACTCAACTCTTTGTGCTCGTCAATATTTAATGCTACACATTAGCTTTCACACATGTGTTTCATCATGGTCATCAGTAATACTAATTAGAAAAACATAGGTATTTACATCTCCCATCTCATGGGTCCTAAAATACTAATTACCTATCCATTTTACCACTCACTATAATAACTCATACAAAATATCATTAATCAAGCACTATTGTTATTCCAAACTATGGTAAGCACTACTAAAACTCATTATCAAACACATTTCATATTCTTTCATGACGTTTAGATAATTAAATTATCTAATTTTTTGGGATTCTTATAATTTTTAAGCCTAGGATTCTCAGTATATAACTCCACTTGTCTCTTTTCGCATTCTTTGGGCAGAAACATATCTTTTTTGTTCTATGGATACTTCAATGTATCACCTAACATGACACCTTTATATAATGAAATATAACAAGAAAATAAGTATATGTTAGAAAAAAATACAATCATAATCCCAAGTGACCTTCAATGAACCCCTTTAAATTTGGTTATAATCCCACATTTAGTCCAATATTGATTTTATTTTCTCCATAATTGAAAATGATTGTCATAGTGGTAAAAATGTTTCCTCGTAATGTAAGGGTGTTATGATCTACTTGAAGTTATTGTTATTATCTCCATGATAATATTGTAATCATAGAGAATGTAGGATCCACAACTTTATTGAAACGAGACAATATTTAATATTTTTAAGTATACATTGGAAAACCAATTAAAAAAATAGTTCAACTATTATACACCAAATTTCTCCATTTCATTTCTCAATGTTTTACTATCTTTGGTATTTAAATAAATAGTTTCTTTAATAATAATATTTTCCAAATTGTATTTGAATTGTCACTCATCATAAAAAACACATTAGAATGTCCAAATACATGTAAAAATCATTACCATTTTCTTAGAAATGCACTCTCCCTTAATAAATTTACGAATCTTCCAACGCGATGATGAATGGAGAGTGAATATTATGTATAGTATTTTAAAAATGTTGGATATTTAATGATTTATAGTTTTTAATTATATTAAGAAATATATTATAGCCTACACTTCATCGGGTTCTCTCCTTTAATGGATATGATTTGGGCCTGACCACATTCTCATTAAATTATTAAAAACACTTAAAATAAATTTATACTGAGAACAGATCTCCCATGTACTCCAAAAATTTAGAAATAGGGTTGAGATAAATTTCATAACCTAGAAAATTATATATTTATAGGTATAAATTTATAGACCCATGTGTTCTTATTTCCCATTAGCTTTCCAGCATTTTTCACCTTTTGTAAAAATGGTTTTATTTTTTTATTAATCCTTATTCTAATATTGCATATCCTTCTTTTCTATGGAAGAAAGTGTAGTCTAATTAGTTTTGGGTTTTTCTAATCTTCTATAATCTCTAAAGTATTTCTTCTAAACGATAAAAATATTTGTATTATTCTTATCATATCTCTCTTTATGTTTGGAATATTATATAGAGTATAAATTTTATAACTTTAACATATATGTTTTTTTTTCATTTTGAATTCCTCTACAACCCTGATTGAGATTGTCATTACATGCATTTGGAATTACTGTAGCCATACCCCTTCCACATTCTCCACACCTCTATAGAGGAATTTTACATACCCTTATTTTGAAGCTGGTATACTTCTTTAAACACATTATCAACCACTAGACCAATCCATCAATCACTCTCATAGATGGACTTTATTTTATTATTTTGATTCATCCCATTTTTTCATTGATTTTTAGAGAAATATTTTAATCATCCATGGTGTATAATAGCCTTCCATAGTATAATTATTTCATTCCTATGTAGTTAATATCCTATATTTCTTTCTTTATTTCCTTATAAAGTGATTTATCTCTTTCAAATTTTGAATATACCATAGAAACACATTCCTTGTTTAACATAATACTCTAAATGTTGTGTTAAATTATATTAATTATTCTATCTATGATATCTTGAAGGATTATAGTAGGATTTATCATAAAAATGAAATCTAATCTGACATAGATCATAGAGGTTTCTCCATGAATCAAATATGTTTTTTATGGAAAGATTCTCTTTCAATTGTACATTCATCTTTACATAAAAATGTTGGATTCTTTTTCTAGTTTTAAAAACCTTTACCTAGGAATTCTATACATTCTAATAACTGAAGTATTATTATATTAATAAATAACCCAATGATCAAATATCAATTATCAACAACATTTTCCATAAACTCTTGTTATTTTAATTTTGGGGGAAGTTTTTCTATCATGACATAGTCACCTACATCACCATGAAATAAAATTATATTTGTCGTATTTTTATGAAAAAATACCTAGGAAATATCCATTTTTTAAAATATTAATTAATGTCCCAAAATTATTATTATTCCTCATTTATAAAATATATATTTTACCCTGGACATTCAGAGCATCATTATTTAGAACTAATTATATGAAATTAGTATTTGTGTAAATTTTTTATATTCCTATGGTCTTGTATTTTCTATCTAATCTCATGTAGTTTTTAACTCTAGTATGATTCCATTTTTAGGGAATGATAAAATAAAAAAAAATTACTGGCAGAATCTTTAATATAATTTATTTAGGAAGATACAATCTGACTCAATTCAAAAAAAATATATTATTTTCATCACCAAACATTTTATGTTAATAGAGTATTTATCAGATTCAACTGATTTTAATCTATGTACTTAATAAATCATCATCTTATTTGTTTTAAATTCTAGAAACATGATTTATTTCTCCAATGAAATCTCCCAATTTTTTACTCTCATCTATATAACAAACAACTACGATTATTCGACATCCATAGAAGACCGATGATGTCTCTCAACTTCATAGAAAACATCTTTAAAAAAATATTTTCAAAAGAACCTCTATTAAATTATTCATCAATAATGGAATGTATTTTATTACATTGTTTAACTAATTAATCCTTTACGTTATTCGTTATTGAAAGAGTGTTGGACATTTGAACCAATTTCTCCAACCCATCATCCATTGTATTATCTCATTTGGTCAACAATGAATTCTTATTGTATAATGCATTTATATACAACAAGATATATATTAAATTGATTTTATGGTCCTTTACATGATATTTCATTATTTAAATATAAAAAACACCAAGTAATTTAGCATTTACAAGCACCTCAAATTCCTCACAGCTTTATCCCACTTCATCTGAGGAATCTCTCTCACCATTTCTAATAACACCCAAGCCACAATTATTACCTTTTTCTATCTTTGATTATTCATTATTTATCATATCCTTTACCATTATCATTCTCTCTTTTTTACATGTATTGGCTGTGTTTCTCATATCTAAAATAATAGGAGTAGATTTTCATCTTTGTATCTACGGTTCTTCAACCATCTCAAATCCAAACTTTAAAAAATAAAATAATTTTTAGGGATTCATTAAAATAGATTCAATTAGATGTAACCCCCTTTGATACCAAATGAGATTCCTATTGGACATGTGTAGACACATGAGGGGTGAATCATTTATTTCCAAATTTTACAAAAAATAAAAAAATGTGAAACCCATTTAGAATTAAACCCATTTTTTCAGTAATTACATATGGATATATTTTATTTCAAAAATGAATTCAGTAATCATTATGAATGAAATTATTTTAGTAAACAAACAAATAGTGTTTTAAGAAGTTTCATTATAAATACCTACGGAATTTCATAATTGATTATTCACCCCAATCAAGATTACCACCTATAATATTATGTTGATTATAATGGGTGGTGTTTCCTATATAAATAGTGAGTCTTGTAATGTTTACATTTCATGATTATCATATTATGTCTCTTTCTATAATCACAATATTTTATTTTATAAGCATTAAAATATTTTCACCAAGTCACATATTAATTTCCCATCAAACCCTAAGTCACACATGTTCTTTGGATCCAATCTGTATATATAATGTTCCTTGTTTTCATTTTATTATTTGGGAGTAGATCTCTGTATGAAATAGGTATGTAACAACATCCAAAAATTAGTTCTACTTCTTCCCAACATAGGATATTTGAATGCTCAATTATGTTCAATATAATCCATGAAACTTTGTTCCATGGTTTACCTAATTATTTTATATCATCCCAACATTATCACCTAGAAGTATCATTACTCTTTTCATTAAACAATAATCTCCGATAAATTATTCTCAAAATATTGGTATTATCTTTCTCTTATTCATCATCACTAAAACATTCATAAAATTCTTCTCATATTAATTAATAGATATATTTAGGTTTTCGCCCATCTCATCTCATGGAATATAAATCATCGAACAAATTGGTATCAAATAATACTTCTTGTATTTTTATTTTTCCCATCTTGAGCATCACAATTTTTCATGTTTATGGTGGATTCATATTAGATCATTAAAATAATTTCATTCTTATTAGTTATCTTTAATGGAAAAATTGGAGGAAATTTTGAATCTAAATATAAATAATGTTTATCATATTAACATATATGTATTTCCATGATTTTTCATTTCTATCTATGTATATTATCCTATCTGAAATTTATTTTCATTATAATTTAACTCAGATAATTTAAATGACATTCCCTGAAATTATTCACAAAAATAGTATCTTAATCTTACTCGAGATACAAAAACACAAGGAATAAGATATTTTAATTATTCTACTGTTAGATTATTTCCCTCATTTTATCATGATATTTCCACTAAAATTACTCACATTAAATAATAAAATCAAAAAACCATTTCCAGTGTATAACTCATTTCATTTAATCTTGAGATACACTATAAAGAATAGAGAAACCCCAAATCCTTGATATGTATATAGTATCATCTAAACATAATTATCAAGCTTTTAGTGTTATGAAAAGATCAATAGTTCAATCTAATAATCCCATGCACACTCAAGAAGCAATCAATCTAATTTAAGAAGGTATCTAATAACATCATCATGTGGTTTAATGGAACACCATATACATTACTATTGAAAACATTACAACTTTATTACCAATCTAAAATAATATATATAGTTGTTTTTATCAATTATTATTCCTCAAAACATATAGGGACAACGCCTAAAGATGCATCAAAATATTAAAAACATAAATTAACATCACATGAATCATAAAATTTTATATCATCAAAATTAATAAATTATATAAAGAATTTTTCATCAAGATTAAATCATCCCTTTACCATTGATGAAGATCAGATCCTATAACATATCTTACATAGATCTCTCACAAATCAAGGAATTTGTTATGTTAAAATCGTTGATGACGAATGTCATCATTGACAGATAGATTTTAATATTCAAGATATGAATTCATAAAATCCAATGAATTTCAAAAAGTATGTATTAAAAATTCCCTTATGATAATCCTAATATATAATTATTATATACATATATTGAGTATGTGGTGATATAACTATGGTGGACCATGTTTCCTTATATAGTTTATATTTTAAATCATCATTTCAATTATATAGCATTAAAAATGTGGAACTACATTTAGGTATTCAGATCTTGAATTTTGATACACAGTTGTATTTGAATCCTTGATATTATGATACATCATGAAAATCCCAAACAGATGTAATTTATCTAAATAATTATATTTAGCTATGTAGATCATTACATGTCTAATCTATTCCTGAATTTGGATATAATGTCGGTTTTTAGAAATAAAAATATACAAATGGGGTTCATTTAGTTTTATGGTTGTATTTATTTATGTGAATATTCACATATACAACTATTTATATATATGGTGACTTTGGAGAAGTGTATATGAATGTGTAGGAATTTTTCAACATTGGAATTAACAGACATTGAATCAAGACTATTCCATTTTTCTAAATATCATTACATTTAAAATAAGGTCGCCTCCACTTTGACTCTAGTAGATTTCATCCCTTCATAAAATCATCGAAATTCGTTTTTGAATTTTTTAACAATATAGAAATTTAAAATGATTCCCATGGAGTATTAATAATTTCAAAACTCACCACTTTGATGTCTTCATTATTAGGGTCCTTACATTGGCCTTCATCCTTGTGTTGCAACACCTTATTCAACAGTTATATGTATTGTAAAAAATAGTTGACCATCTCCCTACTTGTGGGTTTTTAATCTCTAATAATCCTTCCATTTTACCAATGACTGTAACTTTTCTTATAGTTATTCACAATATCGATTACCATTGATATTTCAAATTATGTTAGATACTAATAAAAATAAAACTTCAAAACATTTAGTTTTATTCCATGATGTTCATATCATTCAATCATGGGATGTATTTGGATTCTAGTAGTACATCTGATCATCTATTCAAATAAACCAACTCTGCATGTATTATTTCTAAATCTATGGGTAGGAGATTTAGTTTTTTGGTCAGTGGAAAAATCAATCCACCACCCAACTGAACACCATTTCATAATAAAATTGATATGAATAAAATCTATTAGTGATAAAAAATTACAGTATCATTCTAACAGATAATTATTTTTGTTAGTATTCATGGATGATTTCACTAGAGAATTGTAGAATCATCATGATTTTATGGGGATTCTTCTCAACCCAAATAGAGGATGGCTTGAGACCACTTCCTCTTGTTGGAGAACATCATTTGGAAGATCTATGTTGGGGTCACAATTATTTTACAATATGTTTTATTATATTAAATTATTTTGGAGAGGTAATTGGTGTTTCATTTTATCGATTCTTCATCAATTGAGGTCATTGGCATGGAATGATCCTCCAATGGATGGTTTTTCTTGGTTTAGGTTCTGATAGAGAACTTAGTGGATAATTATTCATTTATTACAAAATTGTTTAAATTCATTAATCATTTATTAATTTTGTAAATAAATAAAATATGATAATAATAAACTAAATTGGTTTATTTGATTCTATTCCGGGTTATGGGTGGTTTGTATGAGATCTATTGATCTTTGGAAACCCTGGGTAGTGGTTTTTTAATATAATAATTAACATGAAGATGATATAAAAGTCTTATTTTGTTCAGGGTATTCATCCTATGGTATTATGTATCTTAGATATGATGTATGTGATTCACAGTCATTCAAATAATGGTGTTTAATAGATTTAACTAATTAAATGAATTTTTTTAGTTTATATAAAATGTTTAAAAACATGACCCACCTTAATGAATTGGAAATGTGCCAAGCCCACATTGTCCTTTGTGAACTAGTTTATTTAAATCATCCCCAAATGTCTCATCCAAACACTCAAATGTCCTCCTTAGATATTTAGACCCCCTTGAGGGATGTACCATGTGTAAATTGAAATGGTAATGGATTGTTGGCCCTTTAATAAGAGTATATAAATACCCCAAAGAAGGGGTTTGTGATTACATAATATGAAAATCCAGTGTATTCCTTTTGAGGACATGTGAAAAATGGTTATCCTAGTTGGATAGGTCATAGGCATAATGGGCTTCGGTTTAGTGACATAACTGACACTAGATTGTCATAGGATTTCAAATGGTTCATGAGACATCTCTTATGACCTTCTTCAATGCATTATACCCTACGTAGAATGTGTGTATGTTTTCAAATTTTGAACTTCATAGGATTGTCATGTCCTTTGATACCTATAAAAAGGAACCCATGTGTGTTCCTTCATTTTTTTATATTACCCTAGGGACCCTGTTTGGAGCCATAATGATAGACCAACACTAACTTGTTTTGATGGGTTATGCATAGTGATGATGGGATTTTTAATTTTCCAACCCTTTTTTATTGTTATATATATAAGATATAGAAAATAAATATCTGTTGGTATTGACCCTATTTCCTACACCAACGTGTATTTTATAATGTGTAATACCATACATAATCATGATAGTTATGATATTATGGTAAATTCCTTAGGTAGTGTTTAGATTGTTTGAAATTGAAAACACTCATATCTGTGGTCTTGAAAACTCCACATAAAATTTTATCAAAAAATACTTCAATGATTTTTTGAATTATCCCTTATAGTTTTTCACGATATTAGTGAAATCATCCCTTTATAGGGTGGTATTGACACAGAAAGTGGTTTTCCAGGGTTTTGAAACTAGGATTACTGAATCTGGGAACATGAGGGTGTTTATACCACATTCTATATGTCAGTGGATTGCAAGGTGTTTAGAAGGAATATTATAGCCTAACATACTATAATTTATTGGCTACTAGTAACCATTTTATAATAAAATGGACCATTCTCTAGGTTTTCATTATGTGATACAGCATTCCACAAGTCAAATACACTATATATTGAGGTGTTTGTATCTTCCATGTCGTTAACATGTATATCGAGTTGATTTTATACCCTAAGTCATTAAAACTATATACCATGTTGAAAGGAATGAAATTTATTATTATAGTTTTGATGGTTATTATTTCTTGATTAGAGAGATGATAACATTTTCAAAAGCTGGTATTGATGATTTGGGTTTTAGACTAAAATATCAATGATAGATTATTGGTATGTTTATTATTTTAGTAATAGTTTATTAATAAAATGCCACATAAAACCAAAATCTACATTTTAAATGTGTACAATACCATGATGATTCCTTTCCAATATGTTTTTATTGACACCCATATGAGGCCCATATTTCACATGGGTACCAAAGGAGACTCTCATTTGGATGCATGTAAAAGTTGGTTTGGGGACTAATACTTTGTCTTTAAGATATAAAAGTTTGTGTGGGACTATGATATTGGAGGTGAATCTTGGAGTAAAGGGATGGTTCTGTTTTATAGTCTTTCATATTTAATTGGTATCTATATTCTTCTATGTACATGATTGGATCTGTGGTAGATGGATTCTTTATAGTTTCATGTATATTCCGAATTTTGTGTTGTTGTTATTTAGATAGCCTATGTACTCATGTACTTTTTTGTATTTTATACATGGTAATTTATTCTGTTATTAATACTTTTTATAGTAGGTATAATCAATTCATTGTATTATCCTAGACCACTATAATGATTTTGAATCCTTTGGTGGATGAGGAAGCACACCTTATGTCACGTAGCACCATTAGTATAAGGCCACGACCTTAAAGATTACTTAATCATGAGTTTAGTCAATAATTTATCTTTTAATAACATTAAGGATATGTAATTGTTTAGAGATTTATATAAGTTGGTCAGAAATCATACATAACTAACTAAAAAATAAATGTAGACACATCTACTCACTATTCGATTTCATCATAAACCATAATTTTTTTTAAAATAAACATAGTACATTTAATGATTAAAAAGAATGCAATTTCCTTGATCCTATACTTGAATCTATTCTTCTTTAAGTCATATCAATAAAATTTCAGAACATGGTATGATCATAAAAATATTAGTTAGGGATACATAAAGAATTAAAATAGTTAGTCTTGTGGAAAATTGTACATCATGAATACATTATCATAAAGTAATAAATTTCACCTTTATGAACTAGTAAAAACACTTCACTAAATAAAAAATCATTTCTTACCCTTTTTTAAACCAAATGAGTACATTAAATAACATAGAAACAAATATATAACATGTAATGGTAACATGGGAGATAAACATACATAAAAGGAATAACCATATGGTGAACATCCAAACATATCACTAAATTGATTTTCCATACTGCCGACTTCCATAACCAATGCATTAGAGGTTATATAATAACCACACATCCTTTGTTTATCACATAAACATGCATATTTTTTTATCATAAAACTACATAGATTTTTCATATCACATAACAACCCATCAAATGTTTAAGCACTATTATATAATAATAACATGTAACCGATTTAAATTATCAAAATTTCACTCATAAAATTTTATTTTCAATAATAAGAACTGATTTAAACATATTGAAATAGTTAAACCACTTTCAAAACCATTTTCAATACCAAAAAACCAAAAAATAAAATAGGTGGATTTTTCCTTTAAAGGAAAATAACGGTTTGAGATGTATCCAATTATCAAATAATGGTTACGGTGGCGGAGGTGTCTTTGTCGCCACATATGTTGAAAATATTACTTTTTGGAATTTTTTAAAATTCATCATAGAAAAAATATTATATTTGAATGAAATTAAACATCAAAGGGGATTATTATACACTGTATTGAAGAAGGTGGTGTATAACATAAAAACATGCCTCTATGAATGGAGATTGAGATGAAGTCCCTTACCATGAGTTCGGATTCTCTATTCCAATATTTATATTATTAAATAATAAACAGAGTCTAATTTCTAATAGATTTATAACCTTATTAATTTTCTTTATTCATTATATATTACCTATTGTCACTACATAATTATTTATGTTCATATCAGTCCTTTCATTAATATTCAGTACTTGAGAGTCAAAAATGAACTTGTTTGATGTATATTGTCTTGGTAGTCAATACTATGTCAACGAAAAGATATTATTCATGATTTCAATATCATGTATATCATGTATATATGTATTTATAATATCATAATATTTTCACAGAAAAAATGAAATGCACAGTTCATGGAGACGGTATGACGTACGTACACATGAATACTAATTCCATTTCTTTGTCATATTAAAAGAATAATAAAGAAATGATATAAAAGAATATCATAATACCATTTTTATATTAATTCCATGTATGTATAATAGGTTTAATAAAACCAACCTTTATACATTCACGTATAATGGTAATAAGCCACATCAATTTGTGGGGGAGGTAGTCCACACTTCCTCAAACAAAATTATCATAATTACACAACATGGAATGAATAAAGATATGATCTAAATAAAAAATAAAAATTAAAAAATACAATATAAATATAATATATAAATATATAAATATATTTCCATCATAATATCTACCAAGATAGGTGGTAGGATAAAATTGAACAATCATCATTTAATGATGCGGTTGTTCACTATACAGAAAAACAATATGTTTTATAACCATTAGATAGAGGTGTGTGTATTTATAGGTCTAACCCTTAGAATAAAAACAATCTAATACTGATTGGATACTGTTTTGGTTATAAAATTATGGAATAAAAAGTGTAGGGGTGGAGGAGGAACATAAATGAAATGATCTTGAGAGAAGATGTTACCTCTAAATAATGAAATTGTTTTTATTTTGATCCAAAAGGATTACGTGTGTTTAGTTCTTCAAATATGAGAATTATAAGTGTAAAGGAGGATTTTCAGAGCTTAATTTAGTATAATTTGGATGATACAAGTGGCATTAGATGTGTGAGTACGTGGGTAGCGGTTTTGGCCTTTTATAAGATGGAGGAGGGGCACTTTATGAGAATCTTGAAATATAATTTTATTATATAATTATTTTCATATTATAATAGATCCAAAGTGATATATTTCGTGTATAAAAGATATTATGTATAATTTATCTAATTTAATAGGTTTTATAAAAAATTAGTTTACAAATTTAACCTTATTTTTTTCTTTAACCCTTAGGTAAATAAATTTACTTTTACCTTGTCTTCTTCTATTTTTACAATATATTGTTACTATAGTTACTATACAATACCCAAATAACCAAAAGTGGATATTTAATGACATTTGAAAAATTATATAAGTTAATTGGCTGAATATTGGACTGATAATTATATTATATCATTTAGTAAAATAATATTTGTTTTAGAATCTCCTTTATTTTGATTTTGACACCATTTGGTAATTGATTTTTGATAAAGTCGTAACAACTTGATTCCTTAAAAAAACAAATTGAATCATCCCTCACATGTCAATGTCTTGAAAAAAAATCATGGATGACAAAAAAATGATAACATTATATTTATTTTTTCAATTATAATATTGTTTATTTTAATATTTCAATAATAATGAAATCATTCCATATTCATTGTGTAAAAAAAATGTTTATTTATGGTCTAAGAATTATAAACTAAATAATATGATGTAGGAAGTACTTTTATATTTCTATTTACTATTTATATTCATAGTGATCAGTTATATTACAATATATTACAATTGATTTAGTAAAAAGATACATGTTTATCTTATATTTCTCATTACATTAAATTAATTATTATAACATGTCATTATCACATCCAAGTGGATCCATAGGGTCCTAAAATTGATCCAAGGATTAATATTGTCAGCCATATCTCATTAAATAGTATTAAGATATGTTTTTGGGAAGTTTATTATTATAATAATATTATTGTTTAACCTCATTTGCCTGATTTATCCTTTAACAATAGTAACAAAAATAATTATTGATGTTACTATTCATTATGTCCAAAAATAAAAGTGAACTATTTAAATAATATGGGAATTGTAATTCCAAATATTAAATTTATTATTGAAAATTTAAAAAAAATTATAGGCATGAATTAATTTAAAATTAATTATTGTTTTCAATACCAGACAGTGGGGTTTTATGGAGTAAAAATTGTCAAAATATTGACATGTATTTATGTCCAATTTAAATTCAAAATTACTTTAAATGAATTTTTTTTATTAAATGATAAAAAATTATTCCATTATCAATTTAAAACCAATTTAAAATAAAATATATCTATAATGATATAATTGATGAAAATTTATTATTGAATTAAAATGCAATATTTTTCTTTATTTACTAAAATATGGATTTTATCAAAAAAAAACCAAAATTTATAACAATGACAATTTTTGTGTCCCACTTATAAAGAAAAAGTTTATATTTTCAAATAAATAATATAAAATTTAGAAATACTATATTTAAAAATTGATCATCATCAAAAGGTGGTAAAAGACATTTTCAAAATATTGTAGTATTTTATGCTTAAAAATGGATTTAATCTCATTTAAATCCTCTAAAATTTATTGTATAAGGGTAATAACATTTAAAAACACATGTAATCATATTATAGTTAATTTTATTCATTTTTACCAATACAATGGATAATATTTAATAACCTTTTAATATAATAATATAATTAATGTATTATTTTTTTAGTATAACTCAATGTTATGCACAACATAATATTTTGGAGAAACTCGTTGTTGTGTGTTAAGTAAGCTATCAAGAAATGTGTCCTATTTAATGAAAAATTAATATCTTATTCATAAATATTAATGGTTATAAAATATTATTATTCAATAAATACCTAGGATATTATATTAATCGCCCTTTTGGAAATTTCAACTTTTAATTTTATTTACATATCAGATAATTGTGGTTATTTCTCCATCGTTGCATTTTCAGATTCCCATGTTTCCTCTTCGAGTATATGGTTTTCTTAGAATACCATTACCTAATGAATAACCTTATTTCATAACAAATTCTTTCTTTGGTCAAGAATCTGTATTGGTTGTTTCTCATAGGAATGATTCTCTTTTAACTGAACTACCTCTAGACTCAAAACATATGATGGATCTAACATATACATTCTCGACATTGAAACATGAAAGAAATTGTGTACACGGGATAAACATGGTGGTAAATCCACCCTATACAAAAATACTCTAACATTTTCTATGATTGTAATGGTTCCAATGAACTGCAGAATTAGATTTCACTTCTTAAAAAAATGCATCACAAATTTCCTTGGAGAATATTTGATAAAGAAATGATCACCTACCTCAAAAAAAAAATATTTTTTCTCCGTTTATCCATATAATTTTTTTTCATAATCTGAGTTTTCATAATGTTCTTCTGAATCAGCTGGAAATTTTCTTCCATATCATCTATATTTTTTGGTCCCATCAACTTTTTTTCACATATTTCATCCCAAAAAACTGGATTTTGACCCTACATTTCAAATAGTGTTTCAAATGGTTCCATATATATACTGTAATGAAAATTTTTATTATAAGAAAACTAAACCAAAGATATATGCAGATACTAACATCCCTAGTATTCCATTGATCATTCCCAAATCATATCCTCCATGGACATAATTGTTCATTATGTCCTCCCTTCTGATTGAGGATGAAATTATTTACAGAAACTTAATTTAGTTCCCAATGACTTCTAATGGACTTTCCAAAATATAGATGTCAACCTGGGATCATAATTAGATAAAATGGAGATAAATACTCCACGTAACCAGACCTACTCAATAAATACAATCGAGAAGGTAGATTTAGATATTGAGTATCTAGAATTTGATGAAAATGAGCATATTTACTACATCGATCAATAAAACCCAATATTTTTTTGTCACCTACAGAAGTCATTAATAATCCCACTAAAAAATCCATCGATATATATTCCCATTTTCAATTTGGCATTGTAAAAGGCTGATGCATCCAATTCGGTAGCTTTCCTTCTTCTTTAACATGTTGACAAGTCAAACACTCACGGTAATGTTAGAAATAAATATTTTCATTCTATTCCACCAGTAATACATATTAAGATCTCATTACATATTAGTACTTCAAAGATGAACTGAAAACGGATAACTATAAAGTTCACGTAACAAATATTTCATCCACTATGAAAAACATGGAATATATAATCTCTTCTTAAACCAAAAAACACAATCTCTATCAATGTTAAATGCTGGTATCATACCCTTCTAGACCAATTATACCTTTTTTGTAACTCACAATCTTCTTTCTTCACTTTCTTAATTTTATCTAATAGAGATTATTAAACTACCACCGAAAAAAAGGAATTATCTGCACCAATAGCTTCCAATCCAAAATTCATCCAATCAAAAACCAATGGATCTCATTCCCAATGTAGAATTGTTAATATAGAATTACTCTTTCAAATCAATGAGTTAGACACTTTATTTTCCTTTCCTGGGGGGGTAATAAATAGTGAAATCATAATCCTTGAGTTGTTCTATCCATCTCCTCTATCTCATGATTAATTATTTCTGAGTGAATATATACTTCAAACTTTTTTGGTCATTATATATTTCACAGTTTATTCTGAAAAAATGATTCCTTTAATTTTTTAATGAAAAAACAACAGTAATAAATTACATATCTTTGTAGTGTAATTTAACTCATGAGTTTTCAACTGAGGTAAAGAATATGTAATTACAAAATAATTCTTGTATTATGAGAAAAAAAGATTCTATTCAATGATATATCACTATAGAAAACAAATTCACCATTTCAAGAAGTTGAGGCCAAAATATGACCATTTACCAATCTTCTTTTCATTTCTTAAAAATTATCATCACATTAGCCCGAATGTCCTGAAGGCCTTCATTTTTATTGATTTCTTATAAACCCCCTTTCAAGGTATGAGGGAGAACTCTTACAAGAGTCATATGCTCAGAGATTACATGGACCGTAGGCTAAGAAGATTACATGACCCGATGTTCTTATGGAATTCAACCAGACTATCTACAAGGAACTGCCCCTCCCCAACATATGCATCATGATTGTACCTCTTCCTCTTCTCATGGATGTTTGGATAGTCTTCCCATGTAGGAATAGGCTAGTCCCAATGGCATATCCATACACTCTAATTATGAAAAATCTATTTGGATCTACTCAGGTAAATGAACCTGCTCTGAATTCTCTTACGCGGCTACTCTTTTCTTGTAGAGTCTATTTAGGGAAACAACTTGTGGCCCGAAGTCCTTGAGGTGGCTTGAAGGCCTTAAAGGATGCCTGATCTTTCTTCTGATCTGAAGGCCTAGGTGGCCTGAAATTCTTAAGGACAGCAAGCCCAAACTAGTGGCCCAAGGTGAATAGTTCCAACTACTACATTACCGAACAGTACCTGCTACAGTACCTTCTCCAGTACCCACACATTGTACAGTTATGCTATATTACCTACACAGCGTATAGTCTCTGCTATAGTTCTTGGCCACTCGTCAACAACTTTTGATTTAGAATGTTCTAATTTTATTCCATCATTAGTAACAACATGTCCATGAAATTAATTTTTTTGAAATAAAAAATCACACTTAATAAGAATTCCATAATTTTTCCTTTGTATTCCTTCCCATCACAACCGACCTATTTATTCTATAGAAAACCATTCTGAAAATACATACCGTAGAAATAAAAATATGGTAATCTTCAAATGCTATATCATTTCAATATAACCATAATGTTAATTTTTTAGGGATATTATATTAACAATATTCTAACTCCTAAAGATATCTAAACCGACCTCTGATACCAACTATAAGGCATCGACCTGAATCATTACATATTCTTTAGTTAATTCAATAATTTGACTTCTAATCACATTGATGATATTTTCAAATTTATATATTTAGAGAATATGTTTCATAAATTATACATATCAAATTTAATATTACAAGTAGATACATCTACTCACTATCTTTTTTTTTTCATAACATATATTTTTTTTAATATAATCATCATTAATTTCATGTTTAAAAAATAACTAATTTTCGTTGATCCTATCCTTTACTATATTGTTGTTTATGTCCTATAAAAACCATTTCAAATCATGGCATGTGTATAAAAAGCACAATAAAGGATACCCAAAGATGGAAAACTTTTTATCTTAAGAAAACATGTAAATCATGAATACATTATACTAAAGTAAAAATATTCAAAATTTAATAGTTTTAAAACACCTCACTAAATGTAATCTCATTTATTACCATTTTGAACAAAAATATTTCCATCATTCCAATAAAAGGAAACATATAACAGAATATTTAGACATAAACATACTTAAATATAATAACTATACAATCGACATCCACATATATCACTAAATGTAATTTTCAAGACTCGTCCTCTGGGGCCCATGCCGTGACTACCCCATGTCGACCTTCCATAGGCCAGGGGATGGTGACTAGCACCGAAAGGCGTATTCCCTAAAAACATATATACAATGCATTTATGTCCTATAAACACGTTCTACTAAGCACACATCGGGATATGAACAAAAATAACTATATAGAAAAAATAATGTTGAATGTAAGAGGGTCCATAATAAAAGCCCCAAAGAAAAGGTACAAGTACAACTGATAAAAAATACAACTATAGAAGAGAAAGAAAGATATTGGGTCGTCCTATACGTTTCCTACCTAAAGGGTAGGTACAGATCACCTCCTCAGCTATACACATATGCCTGACTCCTCTGCATACTGACACACCGTATGGTCTACCTCCGGGCACCATCTAGTAATGGTACCCTTGTCCTCAGTTAGAACTGTCTGTCGTCTGCACCAAACACAACAAGATGCAGGCATAGCCTGGGTAGGGATGAGTATAACGATACTCAGCAGGGACCCCGAGGCCCTCAAGGTCTAACAAAATTCACAATGGATAAACAAAAAATCATGAAATAAACTGAAAACCCTACATTGGTATATGCCCATACATATACATATGTTATCAAGTATTCCCATCTCAATCATGAGGAAACGCAGAGTACAACTCAAAATACCATGCTCAATTATTACACAAATGAAGAAGTACCCAGAAGGTAAGTACCACACAGGCAAGCCATATAGAATAATAACAAAATTGAATTACCACAATGGAAAAGTACCACAGAGGTACGAACTCATCTAACACCAGGTATAACATAGGTACAGTAGTAGAGATGATTATATTTAACTACTATTTCATCTTACTCGATAAAGAGGGATACCCACAAAGGATCCGAAATAATCCTCAGACCCACAGATGATTGTAGTACATCGTCAGACCCACACGTGATCCTAGTACCTCGTCAGACCCACACAAGATTCTAGTAAATCTTCCGACCCACACAAGATCCTAGTACGTTGTCAGTACATTTTCAGACCCACACATGATCCTAGTAAACAGTCAGTACATCGTCAGACCCACACAGAATCTTAGTACATCGTCAATACGTCATCATACCCATATAGGATCCCATTAAACCATCAGTATGTCATCAAACACACACATGATCTGATTACACCTTCTGTACATCATCAGACCCACACAATATCCTAGTACAATGTTAGTATTTCATCAGACCCACACATGATACTAGTTAACCATCAGTACGTCGTCAGACCCACTCTGTATCCTAGTACACTTTCAGAACGTTGTCATGCCCTCACAAGATCCTATTACACCTTTTGTATGTGGTCAGACCCACACACGATCCTTGTACACCTTTAGTACATTATCTGTCACACATAGGATCCTAGTACACAGTTAGTACGTCGTCACAACCATCTAGATGGTTCACAAAGTAAACCATCATGTCTATGGGAGATTCCACTATAGAAGCTACTGGTTGATACTCAACTTCCACGAATTCCCATATAGAATAATCTTAATGGTTCACCACATCATAGGGGTTTTGATGAAACAGGCGGTTCTTCAATAGGAACCCCAGTCTATACGTTAATAGCATTTTAGTCCTGAGGGCCCAGTTGGATTCAAGCTCGATCCAACCCGAATGTATCCCAACTTTATCCAAATCTCTAGTCGGGTATACCAAATGTACCATCGCACTCCAAGGATTATAGCGCCACAAACAGTTCATCAAACGGACACTCGGTGCCAATGTTATGGCCAAAAGAGAGGAAATGCGTCGAAGCTCGTCCGGGTCCGGTTCGACTCGGTCGGACTGACCTGGCGGGACCTGGCCTGGGCCTACCTGAACAAGTTCAGCTCGGCCTGACCCGCTAGGTACCACATGGCCCGGGCCAGGTGACCCGACCTGGCTGTGGGGGAGGCCGTAGTGCAGCGTAGGGGCTGCGGGGGTCGCGGGGCATCTGGGGGGCCGCAGGGCGGCGCAAGGACTGTGGTACGGCGATAGCATCACAGGGCGGCTCTGGGATAGCGAGGCGGCTCAGAGGCCGAAGGACGGCGCGGGGGCCGTGGGGCGGCACACAAGCCATGGGGAGGAACATGGGCCGCGGGTCAGCGTGCCAACCACGGGTCAGTGTGATGGTTGCGGTGCGGCACGGTGGCCATTGGGCAACGCAAGGGCCGTGGGGATGCACTGGGACTACAGTGTGGTGGTCTGCTGGAGCTGGCCGAATGGCCAGGTTTCATCTCCGCGTGGTGCGGTCACGTGACACGCCTTCACCGGTAGTTGGTTTGGAAATCCATCCTTCCTTCACCGCTACGGCACATGCCTCAATTTTCCCCCATTGGGTGGTACGGTCACGCCATCACCTTCATCATGAAAGACACAAAAAATGATAAAATTAATTATGTAGAGGTCGGGCAATGTTCAATTGGTATGCACTCTCCACGTTAGAGAGATAGAAAGTGGGTATATTTCCTTCTTGAATTACGAAGAGTCTTCAAGAATGGGTAAGGGGTAAATTCAAACAACCTCCCTTCCTCGAAGGATTGTTGACGTCAGAGAGAAAGGAAGTTAGGGCGTTGGTTGGTCATTGGTGAAGACATCCTGTGTTAGAGGTGGCACATTCTTCATTTGATAAGATGGCACATACATTATCGAAGAAGATCTTCATTTGGAGGTGTTCTTCATTGGAGAGAATAATCCTCCAAAAGCTCTCCTCTTTCCAACCATTTCCTTTCAATTACACCAAAATGTGAAATAGCCAACTTATTAATTTATGTTTATCAAATTTACATACTTTTGAAGAAAATAGACTGTTGGAATAATTAAATTATTACACATTTAATTAATTTCTTAGTTGGATCAAACAATTAATTGAGGAGTTCAAGGGGATTCTCCTATTAAGAGGGTTCGGGTGGTCCCCACTATTAGGAATTCAAAATAGGGTTTATAGACTCACTGGTCCCCACCTTCATACCATACATGTGGGAGGTTTCAACAAATAAAAATGTTAAACTTTTTTATATTATTTTTTTCTTACAAGAAAACACAAAAACTAACATTTACCCTCGACCAATATCCATCAAGGTGAAAGTCTCCTTTACCAAAAATAGGAACTTTGAGTTAAATGATATCCTCAGATTTCAATTTCGAGCTCTGGTTCAAAAGTTAAAAAACACACTCGCACGTTTACGGAACGTACATGAAAAAATGTTCAAAAATTCACTCTGGACAATCCAGGCCTCAGAATCATGCACCGCAAATATTTGTGGACTCATAAAATTCACATAAAAATAAAAAAATCATGGAATTTCCAGGTCTTTACATTATCCCCACCTCAAGGCTTTACATACCCATAATCCACAACTCAAACTAATAAATCATGTGGGGGTACTGAGAACGTATCTGAGCCTCCCGCTCCCATGTGTTTTTCTAGAAGTTCTCGTGATGCAAGGGAACATTCACCATATGTATTGACCACCCACGAAGGACCCACTCCTGTCGATTCTCAATCTCTACTAGATCCTATTTAATTGTCTCCCCATCATCGATGTCTAGATATCCCTGGTCGATGACATGGGATGAGTCGTGCACATATCTCCTCAATAGGGAAACATAGAAGACGTCGTGCACACAGTGCAACTGAGACGGAAGTGTTAGGCGGTAATACAGCTCACCAACTCTGCTGAGGACCGAATAAGGTCTACTGAACCTCGAAGATAACTTGCTTCCTCGACCAAATCTCTATAAACCTCATCTGGGTGTGACTCATAGAATGACCTAGTCACCATCCTTTAATTCCAGAGGACTCTGTCTTCTGTCGGGATAAAACATTTTCCTGCACTATGTTGTCTTCATCTGCTCCTGGATGATCTAAACATTCTCTATGGTGGCCCATACCATCTATGGTCCCATGAGTCATTACTACCATGGGTCATTCCAGAACAAAGGTGATTTGCATGGCCACCCGTACAATGCCACAAAAGGTGTAATCCCAATGGTGGAGTGATAGCTGTTTTTTTATGAAATCTCCAACAAGGGAATGTGATTCTACCAGCTGCGACAGAAGTCAAGGACGCAAGCACACAACATGTCCTCAAGGTTCTGAATGGTCCGCTCAGTCTAGCCATCCGTCTAAGGATGGAAGGCAGTTCTCAAATGAAGTTGTATCCCGAATGCCTCATGTATCCCCTTACATATCCAGAAGTAAAACATGTATCATGGTCTAAGAAAAATGTCAAGGGTACTCAATGGAGCCACACAATATTCATCACATAGCGGTTTCCCAAGCACTCCACTGAACCCTAATCTCTTATCGGTAGGATGTACGCTGGCATGGTGAGTCCGTTGATGATCACCCAGATAGAATCATGACCTCTGGATGTACGTGGAATCCCTATCATGAATTCCATAGATATCACATCCCACTTACACTCTGGGACCTCTAAAGGGGAACCAAGCCTGCTGGTACCTGATACTCCGCCTTCACTTGCTGACAAGTGGGGAACTGAGTGAAAAACTCTTCTATATCATTCAACATTCCCGGCCACCCATGCTATCGTTGGAGGTCCTGGTACATCTTCAACACTCTTGGATGTACTGTTAGAGGGTATATGTGGAACTCCTTCAACAATTCCTCTCCAAGTGTCACTGGTACCATGGTACGTCCTCTGAAGAGGATGAAGTGCTCCCCACCTTCATAAAATTTATCAAGTGCCTATTTTGTGGATATATGAGCACATTGTGCCACACAGTCACTGTCCCCAGGCTACACCTCCCTGACTCGTTGATGAAGTGGGGGAGTGACTGTAAGAGACTGAACAAAAGATGCTCCATCCCAATCCACAAAGATATCTGCAATGTTTCTAGCTATATCATCGCCTCACCTGGAAGATATATACCAGATCCCTGATAGTGTGAATCTTCTACAACGTTCCCCTTACAAGGATTATAGACTATCTCAAAGTCATTGTCTTGGAGGAACTCGAGGCAACATCACTGTATCAAGTTCTGGTCCTTCTAGGAGAAGATATACCTAAGACTCCTGTGATCCAACTAAACTGTAAAATGCTCACCCATCAAGTAATGTATCCACATCTTCAAGGAAAAGATCATTATTGAAAACTCAAGGTCATGGGTAGTGTAGTTATTCTCTTGATGTCTCAGTTGTCGAGAAACATATGCTATCACTCCTCGCTCATGCATCAAGATACATCTGAGCCCGGTTTGTGAATCATTGTAGTTGACTACATACCCTACACCCTCCTCTGGTTACCTAAAGATGGGTGAACTTGTCATCCTCTGCCTCAGCTCAAAAAAACTCCACTGGCATCCCTTCAACAACACGAAGGGTTTCCCCTTCTTCATCAACACTGATAAAGGTGTTGTAACTCTGAAAAAATCTGGCACAAATCTCTGGTAGTATCTAGCCATATCCAGGAAACCTCGTACCTCCATCACACTCCTGGGTGGCTCCCATGAAATTACTACCTCAATCTTCACCAGATCCACTACAACCCCAGCATCTGAGATGATGTGTTCTAGATAGTGAACCTAATAGATCCAGAAAGTGCACTTCAAGAGCTTACTATAAAATTGGTCCTCTCAGAGTGTGTCTAGAACTATCTACAAATGATAGCATGATTCTCGACGATAACTAGGTAGATTGGAATGTCTTTAATGAAGACCACCACAAAGAGATCAATGAATGGCTAAAAGATCCTGTCCATGAGTCCCATAAACACTGCTGGAGAATTGGTCTTGCCGAATGGCTTAACAATGAAATTGTAATGGTCATACCGACATCTGATAGCCGTCTTCTTCACATCATCATATCGTACTCTAAGCAGGTGATAACCAGATCTAAGTTCTATCTTTGAGGACCATTGTTCACCCTTCAGCTTATCAAAGAGGTCATAAATCATCATGGGTGGTTACTTGTTCTTTATAGACACATGGATCAAGAACCTATAGTCAACACAAAGTCTCAAACTCCCATATGCATTCTTGCAGAACAGAATCAGGGATGTCCAAGGAGAAACAAGGGGCTGAGTGAACCCTTTCCCTTGTAAGTCCTCCATCTATACCCGCAACTCACTAAGCTCCATGGGAGCCATCCGATACACTACTATAGATATCAGTGTCGTCCTCGGGTATAAGTCAATGTAAAAAATTCACCACTCTATGAGTAGGTAGCCATGAACCTTCATCCAGGAAAACATCTACGTATTGGTCCACCACTACAGGATAGATCGAACTCTCCACATCAACAGCTCTGAGGGAAAGGATAACCATTTGAGGAGTGATCGACTGCACTCTCATCTAGGTAAGTACATCATGTGCTACAATGGCTCCCTTATCCATGGTGAAGGTGAAAATGGTCCCATCCATGCAGACACACTGCACTTTGCACCTAATATAGTCAAACTGAGTATGGACTATGGATAACCAGTATGTATGCATGATGATGTCGTAAGGCCTAGACGCCGCTACCAGGAGATCCCATCCAAAGCTCTCACCTCTTAGAGTAAGCTCACACTACCGGCACTAGTGCATAATCATCGAATCCTTTCCCATATATGTCTTTAGACATAAGTATCGAGCCAACTACTTCGTCGAAATCTTCGAGCTTCGAATGAGGGAAGTGGAAATTAAACAATGATTGGAACCTATGTCGATATTTACTACAGCTAAGGTGGAGTAGAAAAATATTGTAACTTGTATCATATCCAGAGTGTCATGGTCATAAGCCTCAGCTACCTGGCGATGAGATCACCCCTGTGCACCTACTCCCTGTTGTCCAGGTAGACCACCTAGTGGTGGTGGCGGTAACACCTCGAATCATCTCCCACCGCCAGCTACCCAACGAGCTCCTCTTCCATATCCCCCTAATCACTACAAACCTCCTCGGTCAATACTTTGTCTCCGCTTGGGAGGTCCCTCAACCGTTTGATGATCATTCGTATGGCTGGTCAGACAGTCACGAGCCATGTGACCCTACAGGATGCAGGTGAAACACTTCTTGTTCCTCACATTACTGACTCTATCTCCTGTGCCCTGCATAAATTTCCCTGAGTCATGCGGTTTTCCACATGTAGGTCTTATCTTATTGGATCTCTATGAAATTTTCCTGATGCCATCTGTTGAAGACTCCACAACATGATGTATGGTGGTGGGCCTCCCTGACGGTGTCTACTCAGAAAGAAAACTCTTTACTAAGAGGGGTCTCTCTAACACCATTTCCTTCATCGGGATACTGAGTGAAATAATTGCAGCCCTGATCTCTTGCTTGAGTCCATGATCGAATGTCCATTCCCTAAACAATGGGTCATCCACCATATAATTGTAGTAGCATGAGAGGTCGGTGAACCTCGCTGAGTACTGATCTACTGTCATGCTGCCCTACTGTAGATGAAGAAGCTCCTATATGCGCATTTCACGAAGAGTCTCTGAGACAAACTCTATCAGAAACAGGCTCTTGATGTCTTCCTAGAGAATCGTCAGCTCATCATGAACGTGCAGCATCATGCTCCACCATCTTCCTGCTTCTGCCTATAGAAAATCTGCAACAATGATCACCAAGAGATCAATAGTTGTCCCTACCAGTCAGACGACTCTCACCACAACCTCTTTCCAATCCTCAGCCACCTATGGTTATATATCTTCCCTGAACAACGGTGGCCTCTAGCGCTGGAACTCGTGCAATGCGCTCAAGCGACGTGCATCCTATGCTATTGGGGATGGTGGCATCAGTGGCCCAATGGGTAATGGTACCACTGGTGCCTCTGTTTGATGAGGGCCCTCCAACAAAGCATCGTCGCTAAGTGGATTATCAGTGGGTACTAGATTGGGAACCCTAGCAGGATGTCTACGTGGAGTAATATTGAAAATATATAGGTGTACCCTCGTCAATATGTTATACCTAGTGATATGACTCAATGAAATCACAAAAAAAAAACTTTTGAAACACACATGAAATCAGTGTTTTCACGCAATGAGAAAGAAATCAGAAGTCAGGGTCCTGGTGTATGGATACATCGGCCACCAGACAAACACTGGATTCCCTAAACTAATAACCACACTCACTACACTAAACACTATTTCCATTATAAAAATATCATAGTCCAATGTTCTTTGGTAAAAATGACTCCTCTGATACCAATCTGTCACAACCCGTCCCCCGGGGCCCATGTCACGACTACCCCAAGCCCACCTTCCATAGGCCAGGGGCTAGCGACTAGCACCGAAATGTGTATTCCATAAATCCGTGAAGGCATTACAACTATATCCAGTAAACACACACATCCTAGCACACAATAAGATATGAACACAAGTAAACTATATATAAAAAAGAGTTTTGAATGTAAGTGGGGCCGGAATACAAGACCAATAGTAAAGGTACAAGTACAACTAAAATAAAATACAAATGAAGAAGAGAAAGGCAGCTATTGGGTTGTCCTCTAAGGTTCTTACCTGAAAGGTAGGTGCAGATCGCCTACTCAACTCTCCACATCTGCCCGACTCCTTTTTGTACTAACACACCGTATGGTCCAACTCCGAGGACCATCCAGTCCTGGTACCCTTGTCCTCAGTCAGTGATGTCCGTTGTCTACACAAAACACAACATGGTGCCGGAATATCAATTTCAAGGATGAGTATAACGATACTTAGTAGGGACCTAGAGACCCCCAATGTCTCAAAAAATCCACAAAGGATATTCCAAAAATCAAGAAATCAACTAACAACCCTACTTAGGTATATGCCCATACATATACCAAAGTTATCAAGTATGCCCATCTCAATCGTGTGGAAACACAGAGTCCAACTCAAACCCCCAAGCTCAATTGTCCACAAAGGAAGATGTACCTCGAAGATAAGTACCACACTGGTATGCCACACAGAATAATATCACCATGTTATTAGCACAAAGGTAATATACCACACTAGTACGAACTCAGCTCACACTAAGTGTAAAATAGGTACAGTAGTAGAGTTGATTATATGCAACTACTTGTTCATCATGCTCTGTTAAGAGGCAGACCCAAGAAGGATCATAAATCATCATCAGACCAACAGAGGATCATAATACATCATCATACCCACACAGGATATTAATACCTTGTCAGAACCACACAGGATCCTAGTACATCGTCAGAACCACACAGAATCCTAGTACACCGTCAGTACGTCGTCAGACCCACACATGATCCAAGTACACCATTAGTACGTTGTCAGACCCACACAAGATCCTAGTACACCATCAGTACGTCGTCAGACCCACACAAGATCCTAGTACACCGTCTGTACGTCTTCAGACCCACACAGGATCCTATTACACCATCAGTACGCCGTCAGACCCACATAAGATCCTAGTATACCCTCAGTACGTCGTCAGACCCACACAAGATCCTAGTACACCCTGAGTATGTCGCGAGACCCACACATGATCCTAGTACATCGTCAGTACGTATTTAGACACACACACATGATCCTAGTACACTGTCAGTACATCTTCAGACCCACATAGAATCCTAATACACAGTTAGTAAGTCTTCATACCCACACAGGATCCTAGTACACTGTCAGTACGTTGTCACAAGCAGCTTTAGGGTTCCTGCACTAAGGAGTCTTATCCCCGAGAGTGTCTACTCCTAAATATACTGGTCAGTACTCAAAATACCACTATGTCCCATTAAGATGTATCTCAAAGGTCCGCCAAATCATAGGGGACCTAACGCAACCATACTCCAATATTATCAAAATTTGTAGTGGGGTATACCAAAGAAACTATCTCACTCCACAGTTTAAATAGACGAAGATAGTTCATCAAACAGTCACTTGGTGCCAATGTTATTTCCAAAAGAGCAGAATTGGGTCGAAGCAGGTTTAGGACCGGTCCGACCCATCCGAACCAACCCAGCCCCACCCAGTCCGCTGGGTCCGGCCCGACCCATGCTGGATGGACCGGCCCATGTTGGGTGGCATGACCCATGCTGCGCAGCCTGACAAGGGGGCGGGACGACGACGGTGTGGGGCAGGGTGGCGCGGGCAGGCTCGGGGGCCACGAGGCGGCATGAGGGCCACATGGCAGCGTGGGGGCCGCGATGTTGCTCAATGGCCGCTGTGCGGTGTGGGGGCTACCACAAGAAGGATGGACAACCTTCCCATCTGCACAGCATAGTCACACGCCCACCTTCTCTTGCATCCGGTTTGGCCAGCCGTCCTTTCTTCACCGCTGCGGCCCATGTCGTGGTTCTCTTTCATCTGGTAGCACCATTGCACCATCACCTTTGTCGCTATGTACACATAAAATAATCCCAAGAATTTTAGAGAGGTCATGACATGTTCATTAGGCCCACACTCTTCACGTTAGAGCTATAACAAGTGGCTATGTTTCCTAATTGTTTTACGAAGAGTCATAAAAAATGACTAAGGGGGAAAAATTCAAATAACCACCCTACCTCGAAGGATAGTTTACATCGGGGAAGAAGGAAGGACGATCATCAGTTGGTATTTGATGAAGACATCCCATGTTGGAGGTGGCACATTCTTTATTGGAGAATATGGCATGCTCTTCGTCGAAGAAGATCTTTGTTAGGAGGTGTTCTTTTTTGAAGAGAATAATCCTCCAAAAGCTCTCCTCTTGCCAAATCATTCCTCTCAGTTCCACAAAAATGTGAAATATCCATCTTATTAATTTATGTTTATCACATTAAATTACTTTGGAACAACAAATAAATTTGGAATAATTATATTTTGACACATTTAATTAATTTCTTAGTTGTCTTAACCAATTAATTGGGGAGTTCAAGGGTTTTCCCCCATTAAGAGTGTTTGGGAGATCCCCACCATTATGAATTCAAAACGGGGGTTTTAGGCTCGGTTCTCCCCACCTCCATACACACATGTCGGAGGTTTCAACAAATAAAATTTTAAAAAAAATTTATTTTATTTTATTCTGACAGGAAAAACACAAAAACTAACTTTCACCCTCAACCAACTTTCGTCGAGTTTAAAATCTCCTTAAGAAAAAACCAGTGTTGTGAGTTCAGCGGTGTCCTTGGATTTCAATTCCGAGCACCAGTTCAAAAGATACAAAAACCCGCTCACAGGTTTTCTGAACATACCCAAAAAAATCAGTAATTCATTCAGGCACTCTGGGCCTCAGAATCACGCACCATAAATTTTCACGGACTCGTAAAATACCCATAAAATTAAAAAAAACATTGAATTTCTGGGTCCTTATAGTAATAACCATGCATCTGAAATCCATACCTAATTGAATTATTTTTATAATGTAACCACCCATCCTTGGTTTATCAAGGTACCATCCATCTTTAGTTTTTCACGTATCCACCGGTCAAATGTCCAAGTAACATTATATAATAGTAAAACATAAAATATTTCAATTATCATCATTTCACTCATAAAATTACGTTTACAATAAAAAGAAACTGTTTCCGGATATTAAAATATTAAATATACATTAAAAACCATTTTCAATACCAAAACACCCAAAATTGGAATAATGGATTACTTTTCATTTTAAAAACAGTAATACTTATTGATGAAACCATCTATCAAATAATAGATACATAAATGAAGGATTCCTTTTCGCCCCACACATTAAAAACATTACTTTTGACATTTAGTAAATTGAGTGTATAAAAAATATTTTTTTAATGCAATTAAAATTCAATAGGGTTTATTATAAACTATGTAAATGAAGTTGGAGTATAACATCAAAATATGCCTCAATGAAAAGAGATTGAGATGAAGTCACTTAACATGAGTATAACAAGTCTCATTAATTATTTATATTCCGAAATTATAAAATTATGTAAATTTATACTTGATTAAAATCCTTTTTTAATTTTATTATTCATATTATATTATTATTTTTATTATATAATTATTTATGTTTCTATCATTGGATTTATTGATATTTGTTACCTGAGTAAAAAATGAACTTGTTTTGATGTATATTTTCCATGTAGTCTGAATTATAGAATGTCCAAAATGTTATTCATGATTTAAATATCATATATATCCAGTATATATGTATTTATCGAATAATAATATTTGGAGATAAGAAATGGGATTCACTGTTTATTTTGACAGTAGGTCATATATATGCATGAACGCTACTTTCATTGCATTGTCATATTAATAGAATAATAATTAAATGTTATAAATATATATATATATATATAATAAAATTATTATATTAATTTCATTTATGTCTCATAGGTTTAATAAAACCATCCTTTCTTCATTCCATTTATAACAAGAATGAGTCACATTGTTTTTATGGGGTTGGAGTCCACACATCCTCAAAAATAATTATTGTATTTACACAACATGGAAAGAATAAATGTGTATTTTGAATTTATATTACAGAATCATAGAGACAATATAAATATAATTTATATCATATATAAATAAATTTCCATTATTATGGCCACCATGAGAGGAGGTAAGATAAAATTGAACGGTCATCATTTCATGAGGTAGTAGTTTTTCATCAACATAAAAAGTATGATCAACATACATAATATGGAGCTGTGTGTATGTATACATCAAAAAATGGTATAAAAACATAATATTATATTGATGATACTATTTTTTATAAAATAATGGAATAAATAGAGTTAATGGGATTTTAGAAGGAAAATAAATGAAAGGATCGAGAGAGAAGATGTTACTTCTAAAACGAGTAATTCTTTTTCATTTGACCTAAAAGGAATCCATGATTATCCTTCATACCTTGATAACGCTTCTAAGAAGAGGGGAAGGATTTTGGGAGATTATTTGACAAGATTTTAGAATATTCAAGTGGCTTGGGAGTTGTGAGTAGTTAGGTAGAGGTAGTGTCCTTTTAGAATAGGGAGGAGGGGTACTTTGGGAATGTCTTGAAATATTATTTTATTAAAAATTTATTTTACAATTATAATGCCTTAAAAGTGATATATTAAGAGGATAAGATAATTATCTGTTTAAAAAATCTTGAAAATATTGTTTTAGAGAAGTTTAGGCCACAAATTTATCCTTATCTTTTGGTTGTAACCCTTAGATAAATAAATTAAATGTTACCATTTCTTCTTGAATTTTTACACAACATGGTTACTATAGTTACTATAAAATGACAAGATAACCACATGTAGATAAATATTGACATTAATGCCCTTATATACATTATTTGGGTGAATCATGGATTCTAATGACTATTATATAACATAATAAAATAGTATTTATTTTAAAAAACTTATTTATGTCAATTTTGACAATATTTAGTAATTAATCTTTGTTATGGTGCTGAAAACATGAATACATCAAAAAAAGCATTCAATAATTCCAAACATGTCAATTTAATCCAAAAAAATCATTTATGGCATCAAAATGTTAAAATTATACTTATTTTAATACTTATAGTATCATTTATTTAAATGTTTCGTTAATAAGGTAATCACTACAACATCATTGTGTGATTAATATATTATTTTATTTAATGTCTAAAAATTATAAACAAAATACAATGATTTAGAAAATATTTTTATATTTTTAATGAATATTTATAGTCATATAGATCTGTTTTATAACCGATATTAAAATTGTTTTAGTAAAAAAATACCTGTTTTAATTATATTTCCCTTTACCATTAATTAATTATTATAACATGTCCTTATCACACCCAAGAAGATAAATGGGGTCCTAAAATAGACCCATGTATGTACATGGTTGGCCATATCACAAAAATTAGTATTAAGAGACTGGTTATGGTAGACATATATTTTTATTAAATTATCATTTACCGTAATTTACTTGTTTTACCCTTTTACCACTATAAATAAAAATAATTACATAAGTTACTATATATATTGTCCAAAAATAAAAGGAAAATATTTAAGAAATTCAGGCCTTATGAATCAATATATTGAATCCTTATTTCCAAATTCAAAACATATAATTGTAGAAATAAACTGGAAATTATTCCCCATTTTCAAAACTAGAAAGCAGGTTTTTAAAAAGTTAAAATAATCAGAATATTACCATGTGTTTATGTCCACATTAAATTCGAAATTACCTATAATGAGAAAATTGTATTAATGTATATAAACAAAATCCAATTAGACTTTAAAACCAATAAAAATAAAAAATTAGTTGTATAAATAAATTATAATAATGTATAGTATGGAATTAAAATGCATTATTTTTATCTATTCATTAAAATATGAATTTTAACATAAAGATACCAAAATTTCCACCAAAGTAAATTTTTATTTCTTAATTCAAAATAACAAGTTTATATGTTCAAATATAACATATAAATGTGAAAAAACAATATTTAATAAGGGCTCACCATCAAAAGTTTGTAAAACAATATTTTAAAAATATTATAGTATTTTATAAATACATTTGGATTCATTCTCATTTTAATCCTCTAAAATTTATTCAATAAATGTAAAAACATTTAAAAAACATATGTAATCATATAGTAGTTACTTTTATATAGGCCTATCAACACAATGGCTTGGTATTAAGTATCTTTTAATATAATAATTTTATTATTGTATTAATTTTCATTATAAATCAATGTTGTGTGCGGCATAAGATTTCGGAGAACCCCAATGTTGTGTGTCGAGTATGCAATTAGAAAATGTGTCCTCTTTAACATAAAATTAATATCCAATTAATAAATGTTAATATATTTGAAAACATATTATTCTATAAATATGTATAATATTACAAATACCCATAATACTACTTATTGTGAGATGGTCGATGATGATACAAACACTCCTGATAGAGTTATTTGTGTTGTTGATTCATTATATTAGACCACACAATCAGTAATTAATTTTTTCACTCTCTCTTTATTTATTTATGATTTTTATTATGAAAAAATGTTTTATCATATGTTTAATACTCTAATTAGTTACATGCTATCAATGAAAAATGTAATTAATTTTTTGTAAATAATGATTAGACATTGGTTGAACCCACTGAGGATTCACATATTTTTGAAACAAAGATGATATTTAGAAATAAACTAGATGAAACAAGGTAAATTGTAATGCCCCGACCCCAGCTACCTAGAGTCGGTGCATTACTTCGTAACATTGGCATGATCACAAAAGATATAGTCTCGAAAGACCGATTAGTTTAGTAGCCTTGGAAACACTAGATACATTCATAATTATTTCATTACATCAAAAAGTAAAAAAACTAAAATAACATGGTCTTCATAGTCCACACTCATATCCTCACTGACTATTCTTGCAAGTCAGTCATAATACACTTCTTCACATCCTGGAAAATATTAAAACATTGAAAGGGGTGAGCTCAGATGCTCAGTAAGGATAACAATATTGCAGAAGCTTTTATAAGAAAACATAAGCATTTAAGGCAATGTATAACTAAAACAAAAGCCTTATTGAACTTGAACTTCAGCATAATATGGCAAAAGTAAAATAAAACCATGCCATTACTCACTCACATGGATATTCTACTAGACGAATAATCACATGAAATATCAATAACCACTTTCATAATGAGGGAATGTATAATGCCAGACATTCTGAAACATTTTGTCAAGGCCTTGGCCAAGACGTCTAAAATGATTAAGGCCTCGGCCAAAACCATCAATCAAATTGGGAAAGGGCCTCGGCCAATTCCACGTCTAGTTTTCTCATGAGACCTATCGATGCATCGAGGAGCTATAGCGGGCTCCACCCGTCACATATTAAGTCCAATACATTCCTCATATGAATTGGTTTAAACAAAACATAAATATTCATATTAAAACTAGCATACGAAATGTCAACAATTTCTCCATAAACTATGGATGGTATAAAATAACACATCCACAGTCAAATATTTCACAAAATGTTCAATGGAAGTTTTGTATCATAAATCAATTTCAATTAAACTTAAAACCCATCAAAGGATGTTGACATGGATGAAATCAAAGCTATTTGAGAGAAATATCTCTCCTTTTTGAAATCATATAAAAGTCCCATAATTATAAAATAATACATTTACTTGGAAAATATTCTTATAATCTTGTTAGGGAAGCTTCGACGAAGTTATAATGGTGGAAAATAGCCACACCCGCCGTATAAGTAAAAAAACATTCTTACCTTAAATTTGTCAAAAAGGTCAAAAAGTCATTGTTTGGAAAACGACGGTAAGATTCCTTTCAAAAACGTATAAGGGTATAAATGACTTTAACCCATTTTCCATTTAATAGTAAAAATGTTTTGAAAGACATTTTTAAGAAACATGGATGTGGATGATAACGAGGTCCCAGTAGATAATTATGTATAAACAACCTTGGATAATGAAGAGGTTGTGAAGTAAACCCTTACCTTGTACTTTTCCTTGGTTGGGGTATGTTAACCTCCTGTATAATGGTGAAATAATTGTTATTAAATTATACAAGAATCATATACATTCATATGATATCATATATGATCTTTTAACATTGCTTTGTTAACAATATCTTAGATTTATCGCTGTTTCGGGTGTTAACTTACTCGTTTTCTTTTATTTGTTTTGTTACGTAAGTCATGTTTTTCATGGATAGGTTGTATATTATTCATATACAGAATGATATCATGTCCTTTTTAAATAATCAAATGATAATTATACTTGAATGGATACGACGGAGAATGAATCTCATCGCGTTCGTGGAGACGGTAGTCCGTACGTACGCACGAGCGACAATATCATTATTTTGATATTAAAATAATATATAATTGGATAGTATATCATATATACAGAATCATTATCATGTTATATTTATTATTTACATGAATTACATATCATTATTATACCCATCTAAATAATAATATATTGAATAACAATTACACCACGACGTGGAGACGGTAAGCCGTACGTACGCATGTATGGTGACATGTCATTCAAATGATGGGTAGAATACTGAATATGGTTGTTCCATATTTATAATAACATCACAGTATATAGAAGATACTGGAGTTATAATTTTAGAATTGAAATAATAAACAAAGAGGGAGTGGAAGAAGAAAGAAACTTGAAAGAGGGTGATGGAAATGTTACCTCTTCTTCGGGTTCTTCCTTTTGATTTGATCAAAAGGACTCCTTAGGATGGATTTATGACTAAATTAAAGCTTCTATGATGAAGGTAGAGAAGTTGGGAGAGTATTTGGGCAGAATTTGGCAGAACCAAAAGGCTTTGAAATGCGAATAAGGTGGTAGAGGTGGGGGCCATTTATAAGAGGAGAGGAGGGGCTCTTTTGGAAAGATTGAAATGTTACATTATTATACAATGATTTTCGGATTATAAAGGTCCCACACTTATATAATTCGTGGATAAGGTGATAAGGGTTCTAAATCTCCTCATCCAATAGGCTTTGGACAAGTTTATGCCTTGGATTTTGCATTATCTTATCATTTTATTTAAATCGTTAAATAATGAGGTCATCGGTGCATCATAATGGTGTCAGAAATAATTTAATTTATGTAATGTCTAAAAATTAATAAAAAAATACTATGATGTAGGAAATATTTTTATCTTTCTAATGAATATTTATAATCAAAATTTGTACTTGTGTAGCCCCACTTAAAAACTGTTTTAGTAAAACAACTCATGTTTGTGTCAATTTAATTTTAACATTAAATAAATATATATTAATGTCATTTTCCAACTAAAGTGGCTCCATGGGGTCCCCAAGTTGACCCATGGGTTGTCGTGGTCGTCCATGACTCATCCAATAGGAGTAGGACAAGTTTCAAGCTCATCTCATATTATTAAAACATTATTTTTACCTTAAACTACACTAATCACCTCTAATCGCGATTAAGAACTTAAAAGTTACTATTCACCAAAAAATTATTTTAATCTCATTGAACCACATTTTACTTCTTAATGACAACCATGTATGTCAGATTTTTGAAAATCAAATCACAGAAGTGGTAATATTTCATTTTAACGAAAAATCAGTTTTTAACAACCACTTAGTGGTTTCACTATTTATCAAAAATTGAAGTTTTTCAGAATAAGGCCAAAATTTCACCCTAAGATATAATTGATATTCCGAATTCAAAAATGATTTCTATTTTACAAAATTCCAAACATATAAGTTTTATTAATTGATTTTATAATTAATTCCCGCTGTTAAAACAAATAGCGTGTTTTTAAGAAGCAATTTATATCAAAAGATTGGCAATTGTTTATGTCCAATTTCAATGTTAAATTAATTCTAATGACCACCATTGGATAAAATGGTAAAAATATATTCTAATTATACTTTAAAACCACTAAATATTATAATTTATCACTATAAATTATTTTGATTAAAAAAGTTGTTTTTAAGTATTTTTCACTATTGATAAAAATTTAGAAGTTCTCAGAAAAATACCAAAAATTCAACGTAGGATAATTTCAATATTCCGAATCAAAAATTGAAGTCCATTTTGATAAATAAAATTTATAAAATTTCAAAAAGTAGGTATTACTATTCACAACGGCTAGTTTAATTAGTTGTGGTGTGTGTTAGAGCTCGAGGTTGCGTACAACACACGCTATTGCATTATTCGAAGGGAAACGTACAGTGGAAGCTTGAGGTGTTACATTCTCCCCTCCTTCAAATAATTGCGTCCTTGAAATTTCTAGGGTATTACTGCATAAAAAGACTCTGGTGGTTTTTCATCATAAATTCCTCAGGTTCCCACGTTGCCTCTTCCATTTTATGATTTCTCCACAAAACCTTCACCAGACGAGTCGTCCGGTTTCTCAGCACCTGCTCCCTCACATCAAGAATCCTGACGGGCTCTTCACAATAGGAAAGATCGGGTTCCAGTTCTAATTCCTCATAGGTGAGTACATGCGTTGGGTCAGGCATGTATTTCCTCAACAGAGATACGTGGAACACATCGTGAACTTTGGAGAGACTTGGCGGCATTACCAATCGGTAAGCTACAGCCCCAATTCGTTCTAGAATTTCGAAAGGTCCGATGTACCTGGGACTCAATTTACCTTTCTTACCAAAACGTATGACTCCCTTCCATGGAGATTCTTTCAGGAAAACATGATCACCGACTTGAAATTCCAAATCCTTCCTTCGATTATCGGCATAGCTCTTCTGCCTACTTTTAGATGCTTTGATGTGATTTTGGATTACTTTCACCTTTTCCACCGTTTCCTCCACCAGTTCTGGGCCTACAAGTTTTCTTTCACCAACGTCATCCCAACAGGTTGGTGTACGACATCTCTTTCCGTATAACGCTTCATATGGTGCCATCTGAATACTCGAATGGAAGCTATTGTTATAGGAAAATTCTACCAGTGGTAAGTATTGATCCCACATACCCTGAATGTCAAGAGAGAATGATCTCAACATGTCTTCTAAGGTTTGAATAGTCCGTTCTGATTGTCCATCTGTTTGAGGGTGATAGGCAGTGATCAAACGAAGTTCAGTATCCAAGGCCTTTTGAATAATTTTCCAGAATCATGAAGTAAAACGAGGATCACTATCAGAAACAATCGATATGGGTACTCCATGAAGTCTTACAACTTCATTAATATATAGTCTTGCTAGACGTTCAAGTGGTAGATCCTCCCGTATAGCCAGAAAATGTGCTGACTTAGTAAGTCGATCAACAATGACCCATATTGCGTCATTCCTTCTAGGAGTCTTTGGTAGTCCCATGACAAAGTCCATCGTAATATTATCCCATTTCCACTCAGGTATGGGAAGAGGTTGCAATACTCCACCAGGATGTTGCCTTCCAGCTTTCACTTGTTGACAAACCATACACCTCGACACAAAATCAGCAATCTCCCTCTTCATATTGTCCCACCAAAAATGTTCCTTCAAATCTCTATACATTTTGGTGCTCCCAGGGTGTATAGAGAAGTTGGAACTATGAGCATCATCCAGCAATTCCCTTTTTAGATCAGGTATATCGGGAACACAAAGTCTCTTCCCGAATTTCAAAATTCCATCCTTATACACAAAGTCCCTCAATCTTCCATCATTCACACCTTTAATATTCTTCTGAAATTCTTCATCATTGGTCTGAGAACTCTTAATCCTTTCTAGTAATGATGGTTTGGAAACCATTTGAAAAAACCATTGATGTTTCACCTTCCCTAGTTATTCCCATGTCCATCTTCACTAGATCCAAGAAAATTGGATCCCTTTCAATTCTCATCACATTCAAAACTCCATGGTCTTTTCTACTCAAAGCATCTGCCACCTTGTTTGCCTTCCCCGGGTGGTAATGTATCGTACAATCATAATCCTTGAGTAGTTCAAGCCATCGCCTTTGCCTCATGTTGAGTTCTTTTTGTGTGAAAATATACTTCAAACTCTTGTGATCAGTATAAATCTCACATTTTTCACCATAGTGGTAATGTATCCATATCTTTAAAGCAAAGATCACAGCTGCTAACTCAAGATCATGAGTAGGATAGTTTTGCTCATGAATTTTTAGCTGTCGTGATGCATATGCAATGACATTATCATTCTGTATAAGGACACAACCGAGTCCTTTCTTCGATTCATCACTATAAATAACAAACCCATCATTCCCCGATGGTAGAGTCAATACAGGTCATTGAATAATCTTCTCTTTAGTTCTTCAAAACATTCTTCACACTCTTTTGTCCAGAAAAATTTAATCCCTTTACGTGTGAGCTTTGTCAATGGGTTAGCCAATCTGGCAAAATTATGGACGAAACGTCGATAATAACCTGCTAAACCAATAAAACTGCGTACCTCAGTTATACTTGTCGGTGCTGGCCATTCTTGGATTGCCTTGGTTTTAGAAGGATCAACGGAAATTCCATCCTTAGAGACAATATGCCCAAGAAAAGAAATCTCATGAAGCCAGAATTCAAACTTGCTAAATTTACCATATAATTCATGTCTTCTAAGAGTCTTCAGGATAATGCGTAAGTGATTTTCATGATCTTCATGGCTTTTGGAGTATACCAAGATATCATCAATAAATACCACTACAAAGTCATCAAGATATTCCTTGAAAACTCTATTCATTAGATCCATGAAAACAGAGGTTGCATTAGTCAATCCAAAAGGCATTACTGTAAACTCGTAATGCCCGTACCTTGTTCGAAATGTTGTCTTTGGAACGTCTTCCTTCTTCACACACAACTGATGGTATCCAGACCGAAGGTCAATCTTTGAAAAGTATTGAGCTCCATGAAGTTGGTCAAACAAATCATCAATGCGAGGTAGGGGATACTTATTCTTTATTGTTATAGCATTGATCTCCCTATAATCAATGCACAACCTCATAGATCCATCTTTCTTCTTAACAAAAAGAACAGGGGCTCCCCAAGGAGAAACACTAGGGCGAATAAATCCCTTATTACTCAATTCCTCTAGTTGTTTCTTTAGTTCAACTAATTCCACAGTGGCGATTCTATAAGGGGTCTTCGATATGGGCCTTGATCTAGGAATTAAATCAATGGAAAACTCAACTTCTCGTTCTGGAGGATGTCCAGGTAAATCTTCTGGAAACAAATCATCATATTCTCTCACAATAGGTACATCCTCTATTTGAATATTCCTTTCCTCACCCTCAGTAATTTCCTTCTCTTCCTCCCCAATAATTGAATTCAGTTGAGCTACCAGGGGTGGATCTAGATAAGAATTTTGTGGCGACGATTCGGCTCTAAATATAAGGTGTTCCTTATCATCATCATCAAGAATCGTAACCTCTTTCTTCTTACAATAAATTTTTGCATCATGGTCTGAAAGCCAATCCATACCGAGGATTATATCAAATTCAATCATGGGTATGACGATGAGATCAGCAGGTAAAGAACATTTAGGTGCTCTAATGGGAACTAATCGACAAAACATTGTTGCAACAATACTTCCCTTAGGGGTTTTGACTGACAACTCCCTTGTTAAATCAAATTGGAAATATCTAATTTTCTTAGCAAACTGGGAAGATATGAAACAATGCGATGATCCAGAATCAAATAATGCATTTTCTAAACTTGAGGAAAGCATTAAATTACCTGCCACCACGTCTTTCGGAGCTTCCACCTCAGCAGTAGTGATAGCATAAGCCTGGCCTTGATCCCTTGGCCTCTTCTGAGGTAAGTTCCCCTGACGCATAGGACATTCATTTTCATAATGTCCCTTCTCTCTACAATTATAGCATTCCACGTTGACATCTGCTTTCTTTCCCTTGCATTCATGATCTTGGTGGACTTTTTCACCACACTTGTAACATACTCCTTTTCCTTTTAGACAGGCACCAGGGTGCTTCCTACCGCAATTATCACAGGGTGGAAATTCATTTCTACCCTTCTTCCATGTTTCCTTATTTCCTTTCCCAAAGTTTTCAGCGGATCTCTTCTTATCTTGCTTTGATTTAAAGTCATAAGACTTAGAGAATTCCTTTTCCGTCTTGATAGCGCACGAGACAATACCTTCGTATGAAGAGAAGGTTTGTGATACTAAATCTCGACGGAGAAATGGTTTCAACCCATCAAAGAAACGATCAGTCTTACTTCTTGGGTTACGTATGTAATCTGCAGCATACCTTGCTAACCTTGTAATGTTAGCCTCATACTTTGCGACATTCTCATCCTCCTTCTGCCTCAGACTCAGAAATTGCCTTTCCATATCCGCTCGATGGTCTCGAGGAAAGTATTTTTCTAAGAACAACTCTTTGAAATCCTGCCATTCCATGTTTGTTAATTCATCATATTCCTTTGTGTTTTGAATTAGTGACCACCATTGATCGGCATCTCCAGTGAGGCGGTAATCTGCCATCACAACATTCTCCCTTTCACTACTCCCCAAGGCATGGAATATTTTCTCTAAGGAATTTATCCATTGGTCAGCTACTATAGGATTTGTACTCCCATTGAAGGTTGGCGGTTTTTGCCTCATGAAACGGTCTAGCATTGATTTTCCATGTTGCGGATCTGGGTGCTCCATACGAGTAAGGTTGTTATTCATAACCTGCATGAGTTGTCCCAGTACGGTGAGAAGCTGATCGGCACCAGTTGTATCACTAGCTCCACCATAATTATCCTGAACAGGAGGTCAATCCCTACACGGAGTGCGTGCATTGTTACGGTTTCCATTCCTTCCACTAGGCGCCATTTCTAAATAATGGCATAAACTAGATTAGTTCATGAATCAAAATACATAATTCCATACTTGTAAAACACTTAACATAAATTGAAATAATTATGGATATAATCCATAATTATAAAAATGTTTTCTTTGAGGATGTATATACTCGTAACCCTTCATAGTGGTTTGTAAATAAAATGGGAATTATCCAAAGCATATCCCCTAGAAGTGTCGTAACCAAGAGTGCATCAAGGCCCATTGTCGTGCACCAGTTCTCGTTCGAGTCTAGCTCAAAGCGGTGTTTTCAGGTTTTACCCCTAGGTACATCTGTGCCAGAGCCGCCTCTACCTGCTCGTATCCCGACAGGGATGTATTACTCGGAAAACTCACAACATCTCTACAATACCAAAATTCTAGGAAGTTCTTCTATACTAATCCTCAAAGTCTATCTTCGGGATATGTGCTCCAATCAGAGTTTATCTAAATCTAGCTTCCAAGGTTAGTACTAAACTTCTTCTGATACCAAATGTAACGCCCCGACCCCAGCTACCCAGAGTCAGTGCATTACTTCGTAACATTGTCATGATCACAAAAGATCTAGTCTCGAAAGACCGATTAGTTTAGTAGCCTTGGAAACACTAGATACATTCATAATTCTTTCATTACATCAAAAAGTAAACAAACTACAATAACATGGTCTTCATAGTCCACACTCATATCCTCACTGACTATTCTTGAAAGTCATTCATAATACACTTCTTCACATCCTGTAAAATATTAAAACATTGAATGGGGTGAGCTCAGATGCTCAGTAAGGATAACAATATTGCGGAAACTTTCATAAGAAAACATAAGCATTTAAGGAAATGTATAACTAAAACAAAAGCCTTATTGAACTTGAACTTCAGCATAATATGGAAAAAGTAAAATAAAACAGTGCCATTACTTACTCACATGGATATTCTACTAGACGAATAATCACATGAAATATCAATAACCACTTTCATAATGAGGGAATGTATAATGCCAGACATTCTGAAACATTTTGTCAAGGCCTCGGCCAAGACGTCTAAAATGATTAAGGCCTCGGCCCAAACCATAAATCAAATTGGGAAAGGGCCTCGGCCAATTCCACGTCTAGTTGTCTCATGAGACCTACCGATGCATCGAGGAGCTATAGCGGGCTCCACCCGTCACATATTAAGTCCAATACATTCCTCATATGAATAGGTTTAAACATAACATAAATATTCATATTAAAACTAGCATATGAAATGTCAACAATTTCTCCATAAACTATGGATGGTATAAAATAACACATCCACAGTCAAATATTTCACAAAATGTTCAATGGAAGTTTTGTATCATAAATCAATTTCAATTAAACTTAAAACCCATCAAAGATGTTGTCATGGATAAAATCAAAGCTATTTGAGAGAAATATCTCTCCTTTTTGAAATCATTTAAAAGTCCCATAATTATAAAATAATACATTTACTTTGAAAATATTCTTATAAGCTTGTTAGGGAAGCTTCGACGAAGTAATAATGGCGGAAAATAGCCGCACCCGCCGTATAAGTAAAAAAAACATTCTTACCTTAAATTTGTCAAAAAGGTCAAAAAGTACATTGTTTGGAAAACGACGGTAAGATTCCTTTCAAAAATGTATAAGGGTATAAATGACTTTAACCCATTTTCCATTTAATAGTAAAAATGTTTTGAAAGACATTTTTAAGAAACATGGATGTGGATGATAACGAGGTCCCAGTAGATAATTATGTATAAACAACCTTGGATAATGAAGAGGTTGTGAAGTAAACCCTTACCTTGTACTTTTCCTTGGTTGGGGTAGGTTAACCTCCTGTATAATGGTGAAATAATTGTTTTTAATTATACAAGAATCATATACATTCATGTGATATCATATATGATCTTTTAACATTGCTTTGTTAACAATATCTTAGATTTATCGCTATTTCGGGTGTTAACTTACTCGTTTTCTTTTATATGTTTTGTTACGTAAGTCGTGTTTTTCATGGATAGGTTGTATCTTATTCATATCCAGAATGATATCATGTCCTTTTTAAATCATCAAATGATAATTATACTTGAATGGATACGACGAAGAATGAATCTCATCGCGTTCGTGGAGACGGTAGTCCGTACGTACGCACGAGCGACAATATCATTATTTTGATATTAAAATAATATATAATTGGATAGTATATCATATATAAAGAATAATTATCATGTTATATTTATTATTTACATGAATTACATATCATTATTATACCCATCTAAATAATAATATATTGAATAACAATTACACCACGACGTGGAGACGGTAAGCCGTACGTACGCACGTATGGTGACATGTCATTCAAATGATGGGTAGAATACTGAATATGGTTGTTCCATATTTATAATAACATCACAGTATATAGAAGATACTGGAGTTATAATTTTAGAATTGAAATAATAAACAAAGAGGGAATGGAAGAAGAAAGAAACTTGAAAGAGGGTGATGAAAATGTTACCTCTTCTTCGGGTTCTTCCTTTTGATTTGATCAAAAGGACTCCTTAGGATGGCTTTATGACTAAAGTAAAGCTTCTAGGATGAAGGGAGAGAATTTGGGAGATTATTTGGGCAGAGGTTGGCCGAACCAAAAGGCTTGGAAGTGTGAATATGGTGGGAGAGGTGGGGGGCCTTTTATAAGAGCAGAGGAGGGGCTCTTTTGGAAAGATTGAAATGTTACATTATTATACAATGATTTTAGGATTCTAAAGGTCCCACACTTATATAATTCGTGGATAAGGTGATAAGGCTTCGAAATATACTCATCCAATAGGCTTTGGACAAGTTTAAGACTTGGATTTTTCATTATCTTCTCATTTTATTTAAATCGTTAAATAATGAGGTCATCGGTGCATCATAATGATGTCATAAATAATTTAATTTATTTAATGTCTAAAAATTATAAAAAAAATACTATGATGTAGGAAATCGTTTTATCTTTCTAATGAATATTTATAATCAAAATTTGGACTTGTGTAGCCCCACTTAAAAACTGTTTTAGTAAAACAACTCATGTTTGTGTCAATTTAATTTTATCATAAAATAAATATATATTAATGTCATTTTACAACTAAAGTTGCTCCATGGGGTCCCCAAGTTGAACCATGGGTTGTCTTGGTCGGCCATGACTCATCCAATAAGAGTAGGAAAAGTGTCAAGCTCATCTCATATTATTAAAACATTATTTTTACCTTAAACTACACTAATCACCTCTAATCGCGATTAAGAACTTAAAAGTTACTATTCACCAAAAAATTATCTTAATATCATTGAACCAAATTTTACTTCTTAATGACAACCATGTATGTTGGATTTTTGAAAATCAAATCACAGAAGTGGTAATATTTCATTTTAACGAAAAATCAGTTTTTAAAAACCACTTAGTGGTTTCACTATTCATCAAAAATTGAAGTTTTTCAGAATAAGGCCAAAATTTCACCCTAAGATATAATTGATATTCCGAATTCAAAAATAATGCCTATTTTACAAAATTACAAACATATAACTTATATTAATTAATTTTATAATTAATTCCCGCTGTTACAACAAATAGCGTGTTTTTAAGAAGCAATTTATATCAAAAGATTGGCAATTGTTTATGTCCAATTTCAATGTTAAATTAATTCTAATGACCACCATTGGATAAAATGGTAAAAATATATTCTAATTATACTTTAAAACCACTAAATATTATAATTTATCACTATAAATTATTTTGATTAAAAAAGTTGTTTTTAAGTATTTTTCACTATTCATAAAAATTTAGAAGTTCTCAGAAAAATACCAAAAATTCAACATAGGCTAATTTCAATATTCCGAATCCAAAAATGAAGTACATTTTGATAAATGAAATTTATAAAATTTCAAAAATTAGGTATTACTATTCACAACGGCTAGTTTGATTAGTTGTGGTGTGTGTTAGAGCTCGAGGTTGCGTACAACACACGCTATTGCATTATTCGAAGGGAAACGTACAGTGGAAGCTTGGGGTGTTACATAAATTATATGAATATTATTTTTATTGTGAATATGGAATTGATTATGAAGATAATATTTAATTTTTTTCTAGTTTAAGATATAGTCCATTATTATTTTCTTATACAACTCAATAAGGATTTGATCATTACCCGATTGATATATAGAGTAATGTTCTATATAGAATAATTTCTAAAGATGTTTTTATAACGAAACCCCCTGATTATGAACTTGAGAAGAAACATGATCATTTTTTGAAATATTCAACAGTGATTTATAAACATGAGAAAGACCCATGGTCATAGATGGAATGAATATCTATGTACATTATGATGGGGGTTTTATAAAGGAAAACTATTAACCATCATTGATTATTAAAAAAATATACTAAGGATATTTAGAGTTTTCATATTTGTATAGGTTATATTATGTTTAAATCATCAAATGATGTTATTAATAAGTAATTTTTTTATTTAATTATTTAAAAATATGACATGAGTCTTATTGGAGACCAGAAATTGTTTTTAGGATTATAAATATTTCAAAAATATTATGATTTTTTTGAATTGGTGTATGTATGTGAACGAATAAGTTAATAGATGTGTACCTGATTCAAGTAGATGTTTTGAAACCATATTTAATATTTTTTAATGACTGAATAATAATTCAGAAGGAATTATAGTTTGTGTTGATATTTCAATGGAATAATTAGTGTTCTATTTTATATAGTGGTAACTAGACATGTTCTTATGTTTAGTGTATATTATTGTGCTCAATTTATTTTATATCCAATGTAAATTCCTCAATAATTTATGGAAATGTATGATGGATATGTTAACATAACAATTAATAATGTTTTCTCAACATTGGTAGAATATATTTTTTAATTAACGATTTATTTATATTCTAATTTTAGTGGATGTAAAATTGATAGAAAGAGGGACTCTTGTACATGTATCTTTTTTAAAAGGTGTTTAGTTTCATGGAGTATAATGAAATTGAAATTATAATATTAATTTATGGATGAAGTTTAATATATTTTAGTAGTTGTTGGTGTGTTCAGTCGTAATGGATTTAACATTGTCTATCTTACATTGATATTCATTTTCAAAGAATGCCAACATTGTCTGAAAAGTTTTATACTATTTCTATTTATGATAATCAATTAATGAATTAAAAAACTAATATTATTAAAGTTTTATATCAATTTATTTAATATAATTCTCATAAATTACATATTATTTTACAATATGTTTCTACTAGGGATCATTTTGAGGGTATATTTATTAAACCACTAGGTGTAGTGAAGTTTGAATTTATAAATCTGAACATGTAATTATGGGAGTATAATTATTTATTATTATTTATTTCTAGATGTTGTAATGCTCCATTATAAAATATTTTATCTATATTCTATGATCTATTTTAAATTTTGTATATTCATTGATATATCTATGTTCTAAATATAGATTTTTTAAATATAAATTTGGTTAACCTTGTTTTAATATTTATGCATTTGCAGATTGTGTTATGCATTAATTCGAGGATAGAATGGAATAGTCTAGAGTATATTGTATATGTTAGAACATAGATTTATCCATGTTTATTTTAAATTAATAATTTTGGGATTAATTTTACTTTATTTAAGCATGCCAGTTATTTTCTTTTGAAAAAATAAAATACTTTTTGAAAATTATTTATTTATTTCTTTTTTAATACTTTTTATATTTATAAAAAATGGGAAAATCATAATAGAATGAAATTTTCTAAGATTCTCATATCCCCATTATATTTTTAATGGTTTAAAAAATCTATTTAAATATTCTTATTTTATTTATAATTCTCTCTTTATAATGATGTTGAATCTATAGAGTTATTTATTTGTCTTTATTATTTTTATGTTTCTTTCTTTTTTTATATTTAATGATTTATCTATGTATTGTTTCTTATGTATACTTATTAGGTACTAAACATATTAAATATGGGATTAAATCTTCATAAGTATTTTTTTCTATATTTTCATTCAAATTATAATATATTACTCTAAATTTTATTTTGTATTTTAAGTATTACCTTTTTGAAAGTCTTATGAAATCTACAATCTTTTATGAATTAGTTTTTAGTCGTGTGTTTTTCAATGTCTTATGAAATATGTTTAATGTTTAAAATTAGATTAACGTATTACATTTTTTAAAGTCATAAAAAATATATGTCTTTTGAAATTAATGTATCATACAAAAAAAAATTATATTAAATGAATAATATTATTGATAACTTACACAAAAAACAACATCACACATTAGTGGAACTATGATATATTATAGAAATATTAATATTTTAATGTAAATTTTATAATCTATACACTAATTTAACAATATGAAATTCCAAACCCAATTTAGGAAAAAACTTTATTAATATTGTTTTATATAGTAGAAATGGGTTGACTAATTTATAAAAGTTAGGAACTCACTGTTTCAGAAAAGTAATTTTAATTTCAATGAATATTTTTTCCTCAAAAAATGTTTTTTTTATTTTTGCACATATACATTATAAATAATTTATTTTATTTTTACTAATATTATTTTAGGAAATTAATATTACTTTTTAATACTCCATTTTAATATTATGTTAGGATTAATTTTTTGTATTTTTGAAGATACATTTAATTTTAACTGAATAGTAAATGATACATTTTTTAAAAGATAAATTTTATTTCATCAAATAAAATAATTTGAAACTGAAAATATGTTTTTAATTGGATATTAATTTAATATACATTTACATTATCTATAATTATACTAATTAATTAAATGTGGTCCTATATTATACTAGACATTTTTATAAGTTCATTTTTTAACATAAAAATGAAATTTTCGATATCTATTTCTATATTTCAAATATGTTTACATCATACAAAAAATAAATAACTATTTTTTGATTCATTTTAATTGAAATATATATTATATACTCAATAAATTTTTTTAACATTTATTTTCTAGTTTTTACAATATAAATGATGGAATTAAATTCATTTTTAATCTTAAAATGAATTTTTCTAAAATTTTTGGTTTCGTTGTGTTATGCACACATATATTATAACTATTATTTCCCACATAGATAAATTAAATTTTGTAAAATTTATTTCATATTTATATTCATTATATCATTAATTTTTAATAAGTCCACTTTTATTTTTTCTATAATGAATTGTAAAAATTGTAATAACTAGTTACCATGGTTAAGGTTAAAACGGGTTTTCCAGAAGGTTAAACTTATAGATAATTGTAATAATTACATATATACTTATTTTATTTTTATTGGTTGAATATATTTTGAACCAATCACATAACTCCTTTTAATCCATGTCCACATGGAATTATTTATCTTTAAAAATACAATAATTATATAAAAATATCTAATGTGAATCAATTCATTTCGTCTCGCTAACTTATAAAAGGAATCCTATTATCCTATATTAATCAAACAATCCGATTCCTATAAATTGTATAATCCTTACCCTGATACCATAATAGATTCATTCCATTATTAGTAGAGAATATTTTATTCTCTTAATACCAATATTTCAATGCTTACGAAGTATGCCAAAGGAGTTTCCTCCATTAAGATGTATAAATATTAACTAAACTCTTTCAATTTTACATCTTCTTATAATTCACATATATATGTTTTAAAAAAATTATAACATAATTTACCCAGTATAATATATATAAATATATGTTATCATGAGTATTTGAAAACAATTTTTACTTCATTTTCATCAAATTTAAAATTAAATTATCGCTCTTGCGTACATGTGAACTACCTCACACACGTAGTGATATGATTCATTTTCAATCACCACATTACATTAATTGTTATAATTATTTATTTAAAATATATATAATATAAATATTATATAAATAATATTCTATAAATAAAAAAATTATTTATCTTCTTACCATATTTTTTTTTCATTTTACGATAACAGTGCTCAAGTGTTCATACGGACAACCGTCTATAGGAACAATTTAATTCATTTTTATATACATACCATTTTTGGATGAAAATAAATATTTTTATAATTATTAAATTTATTGATATTATTTAACCATTATCAATGTACCATGAACACAACTATTGAACTAAAACATACATGAAAACCAAATAGTTAACACCCAGAAATGACAATTTATATAAATATTAATTAATAAATGGGGTTTTCAATCTTATAAGGTGATAATATATGATAAAATAATTATTATTATGGGTATAAAACTATTATAATAATTTTTAATTAATATTACATGTTTTTAAATTGCTTATAATTAATGTTTAACTTGAGGTAAGGGGTTATCATCCCAATATTCATTCATTGAGATATAGTTAATGTTATGAACCTATTTATGTTTATGAGGTGTATATAATTCCCCTTTTACATTTTACATCACTAACTATTTATTACATCTTGATATTTAATGTTATAATTAAATTTATTCTATCTATGGTTATTTAGTCAAATGTCACCAAAATCATAATGGTTCCTTATCTATTTTTTGTAAAAAATATGCCATATTCCCCAGTTATTTTGTTCATGTACTGTATATAATAATACATTGATATGATATATCATAAATATATATATATATATTCATGGTATTTGAAGTTTAAATGTAGCTTATTTATTTATATATTTTGTGATTCAAAAGTCACCAAAGTGGTCATGGTTTCATTCTATAATATAACTTTTTATTAAGAGTGTTTATGATTAAATTAACTAGAGGATAGATAATATGATATATCTCTCAAAAATAATATATCATTTCATATCATATGGTTACTTATGTAAAATAATTTTTTTCCTTTCTTTTTTCTCCCTCCATTTATGAAAAAACATCAATAATTTTTTAAAGAATACTGACATTATTTCTCAACTAGTTTGGGAGTATTTTTTTCCATGTCCTTATTTTCATTAATAAAATTTCTGGAATTTTTTTAAAATCATATAATTATTTATTTATTTCATTATACCCCTATATTAATTTCTATTAAATAGTTTATAATGAATCATCCTTTAATTTTGTGAATGTGATTATTTTTATGGATGGTGTAAATAGAATCATTGTTTTTATGTATACCAAAAAAAATACAATTTCACGATTAATATTGTCTTTTAAGATTACATTAAAAATTCAAATGGTTCTTTTAATTTAAATTTTTTTATTAATATTATTAAAATTTAATTTTTCAAAATATTTAATTTCAAAAATAGAACATTATTTTCCTTAAAAATTATTCCATTGATATTTTAAAATAATTTTTTTCTATGATAACATCATTTGATTTTACATATTCTTTTATGGGGATATGATCCTATGAAACCATCCCAATTAATTATCTATATGTTTTATGATTATTATTTTGAAATATTAATGGAACACATTTTTTTAATGAGTTATGCTATGATAAAATGATTAATGTTTTCATGGTATTATGGAATAAACATGAATAAATAATAATTATGTGACAAGTGGGTCCACTATATACCTCTAATGCAATGGGTAAAGTCAAATATTTTCATAACACACATGGTAGATAGGATGTTATCCTAATCCCATCAAGGTAGATGAGAGGTTATCTCTTTCACAATGTAAGTATACAATGTACCATACTAATATTAATAGGTGACGAGTGTTTGGGGTTACCTTGAAAAAAATAATTCTTTTGTTATGATTATTTCAAAATTAATACTTTTCTTTTATGGGATTATATAGTTCTAATTTTATCCTATCATGGATCATGTTCTCTAATTCTATTATGATTCATGTGCTATAAACATTAAACAATTATGTCATGCCTCATGATAATCATCTATGAATTTATAAGTATGATTATAAATTATTAATATCATATTCTTATACAGTTATGATCACTTATGATTAAAATTATTATTCATTGTTGTCTCCCGTATTTACCCTTACAAAGAAGTAGAGATCACCATTTATTATGTTTCCATGTACCTAGAATATGAAGAATATTTTTAGTTATTATATATCTATGGAGGGTTACAATTGTGAAGAACTTATTGGGTGATGATGTAGACCTTTTATATACTAGTTTTTTATACATGTTTTAGATGAAATTAATCCTTTTTGGTTATGATATAAATCATAATGACATTTAATAAATATTATTTAAATATGATAAAATATTTATGTATAAATTGTTTATATTCCCTTATTTTTTATCCGAGAAAGTAATAGTTATTTTTTAAATCTAGTAAATGAAAAATATTAGTTATAACTATCAGGGTAATATTATGTAAAAGTGGACATACCATATTATGGTAATAAACTAAGCGTGGTTTCCTAAAATATATCTCATGTTACGGACACTGAAAAGTGGACGGGGTTGTGGCATTGATGCACCATGTGGTAAAAATGATGTAATAGTTGGATCTGTTATTAACAAAATCATAATCATTACATGATTAGTATGCCTATGGAAAGAAACTATTGTGACCCATACTATTCATACATATATATAACATATTAATCGATTTATATTCATTTCATAACAAAATTATTCATGAAAAAATCATATAGGTCGACTTCCTTTGGAAACATGGATTCATGGATAGAAACATCATGATTGAACTATATCTTATCAGACAATGGTCTTTATAATAAGAACCTTCATAGACAAATCATACATAATTCATTTCTTCATAACATGAGGAAATAAAAAATTAGAAATTGTGATCATTGATGGTCAATAATGGTAAACAAGGAAGATACGTAAACATAATATAATTATATGGGTATGAGAATATGATCCTAACATTTGAAAACAATATACTTCATATCCAAGAAAATAGCCAGGATTTATGGCATAATTTTTGGTATATCATAAGACATGAATAATTAAGGAATCAAAGAACATGTCCAAAGATCAAAATATTAATATATTTCTTAGAATTTGGAATACGCATAGGTTTATAAAATCATTTATTTAGTTTTCATTGATCTATTCCATGAACTTCCTAGTGGATTGGGTTCACTCCCAAAATTTCATAGAAGTTTAAGTCAAGTCCTAATAATATCATGGTCTAAAAATTCCCTCACTAAACTAGTTTCACTTCTTATTCTAATCATATTTATCTCTTTATATATCAATCATTTTAAAATTCATTATAGGGATAGGTAATTATTTTCCCACCCACCACATATTGAAAATTATTCATATGTGTGATAAATGATCATAACACATTGCAAATATATAACCCATGATATATGGGTTTATAAACATTTCATTATTGAATAACTAATGAATAAGGGAATGGTTTTCCTAATATTTCAATTCATTATATCATATCTCATTGAAAAGAAATGGGTTTCACAAAAATTCATTATTTCATCATATAATATCATGTAGAATAGAAATAGATTTATAAAAAATATTGAACATAATAATGAACCAGGTAGTTAAATTATTATGATGGTATCATTATATTATATCTCAAGTATATAATAAGTAAAAACCAAGGATGATTGAATAAATGAAAAATCCATAAAAAATCATTAAAAACTTTCTTGAGGAAAAATACATTTCCACATTGATGATATAATTTTAAAATTTAATGATTTACATGATATTAAAATCATTTCTAAGAATAATACCATAGAATATTATAAATTAATAATTAAATCACTGAGTGTTCATGATGGTGTGAAATACATTTCATGTCGTACGCATTAAAAAAAATATTCATTTAATATAATCTTTAAAAGATCAAAAGTACCTCATTTATCAAATTAATAGAGAATTATTTTTAAACCATTTTATAAAATTCCAAACATGGATAAAAATAACTTTAAAAAACCATATATTAATGTTAAAAAAATATTTAAAACAATTTTTGAAAACATGGATATGGAATAAAAATTATTTGCGACCAAAGAGGAAAATAATGTCAATTTTCTATAAACATAATTTGTTGGATTCATGAGTGTTTAAAAAGAGTAAAATGAGAGGGGAAAATTCATATTAATCAAATAAATATAGGAGTATAAAATGCATATGTTTTTTGGTAAATATATCATATTATTTCATCAATAGAAGCATAATCATAAATAATCCTAATAAACATTGGGATTATAACATAAAACAGATACCACACAAGTAGATTTTTAATCATAATCCCAATGAAAGAAATAATCTTATATAGATATTTATATTCCATTTTTTATCATGATATTATAATAATATTTTTTTTATTATATACACCACATAAAATAAAAAACTGGTGAATATGGATTGTATCCTATAAAAATAAAAGAGTTGTGAAAATACTCTATATAAAGCCTCAACATTCTTAGTACACGTACAAAACCAAAGTATAATAAATAATGGTATATTATAAATATATTCATGAATGATACTCATATTTATCAAACTATATTTGACTTACCAATATCCTTTAATCCCAAAATAATGGACAACTAATTGTTGTAATCACTCTTTCAGGTGATAATTTCTTGTTTCATCTTGTATAGTTTGGTTTGGTAGTTTTGATCTTTGTACGTGGAATATATTTTAAAAAAATAAATAATTTAAATGTAATATAAACTTATTATAAATATATATATATTTATTTATTTATTTTCATCTATAAAATTTAATGATTGAAAGAAGAATTATAACGTCTATAGAGAAGGTACATTGTACGTACGCTTGAAAATTATTTCAATTTTATTAAAGTAATAATTATTTGTAAGGTAATTATTAATTAAAATTTAATAATAATTGTTAGATAAAATATATCATATATATAACTAAAATATACAATTATTACCATCAATGAAAAAAATAAAACAATAGATTTATCATATAACATTATGGATGTTGTATTCCACACATACATATGGGAGATTTTATAGTTTATCAACAAATTGAAAGGTAAGAAGGTATATTTGATATTATAAATTTGGAATTATAATTATTTAATCAATTTCCTAAATTATAATTAAATATATATTTATAATCAATTCTGAGAGACAATTATGGAATAAACATTACATAAGTTTGCAAGGCGGTTGTCTGTTCTACACACTATCGGCTGTTTTGTTTCCCATTAATGGAAGAGGAGATATATATAGTTTATAAAATTAACATAATAAAATATTATATTGCGGCCGTTAAAGATGTTGTTATGTCATAATATTTTATTAATATTTTTAGTCAATGGGAGAAAATAAAATACACAAAATGCTCGGTTAAGAACAATACCTCTTCTTCGAACAAACTATTTAGGTTTCCACAAAAATAATTCTTATGGGAGATTAAAAATGTAAATTACCTATATAGAAAATGTTGAGTTAAATAAAAAAAATTCTTGGTATTTACTCGAGAAATAAAGACTTTTTAAAGTGAATAAGAAACAAAGAGGGTGTTCATTTATAAGTGGTGAAATGGGAAAACAATGAATTTTTTAATATAAAGATACATTTCCACATTTTAGAGACACCAAAATGATAAATATGGATCTTTATTAGACCTTCTATGAGATAGTTTCTGAATTTTTAAATAAAAAAGAAATAAAAAATATTTCTAGGTCATTTTAATCATTATATCATTACTTTAACCCCACAGTAAACCAGATGTAACCTTAACTCTAGTAAATAATTTTTATTATCTTTCATATTCACCAACACGAAAAATTATTATGAAATTATTGTAATATATTAAATATTATTTTTATAAATATGTAATTAATTATAAAAAATCAAATTCAAAAAGTTGATATAATTTATTTTATTATTAAACCCAGATACACAATCAAAAAATGATGTACCAAAAGATTATTTTTAAGTTGTATAACAAGTTTTTATATAAAAATTGAATATAAAATTTAATTCAATGAGATAAATTAAATTATTAATAATTTAATTATTATAATATTTATTTTTAAACAATATTAACATAATTAATCATTCAAATTCAATAAATGAAACATCAATTTTTAATTATAATTTTTAATTTCCACTATTCATCATAAAGTAATAATTTCATAAAATTTTACAAAAATTACTATTATGATAATTTTTAAATATTTATTTAAAAAATTATGTTCATTTAAAAAAACATAAATTTAGATGTAATTAGTTTTAAAATTAGTGCAAAACACACTAAGAAACAATTTTTTTTGAAAAAATGATGCTTTTAAGTATAAAATTAGATTTATTCTTATAAAATTACTAGAAAAAAATTCTATAAATGATAAGAAATTAAATTATATATATATTGTGTAAATTTAATCAAAATTATTTACTAATAGTGATTAATTTAATTTATTAATATAAAAACACATTGCTCACAAAAAAACATCTTTTACTTTCAAATATTTTTCATTTCTAATAAAATGATAACCAATTAATTTATTCTGTTTATGAGTAAAAAATATACTTTTAAACAATTAATTATCCATGTTGATACAATTTAATTTAATAGCTATATTATATACTGTAGAATGGTTTGTTAAATATTGTTCATCTATATCACAGAACCTATAAAAAAAGTTTCTCGAGAAAAAACATATTTTATATGATCTCTAGATCCTAAAATGTTCCCCCATTGAAATTAATTTCACCTTCAAAATTATGATACCTAGGAAATACAATATAGGAAGCTTTTTCCTTACCATCGCCTCAGGTTCCCAAATTTTTTTTCATAAAAAATTGAAAAGATTAGTGATCTTGTATCGTGGAACATTATCTCTATGGTCCAGAATCTGAAAAATTATTAGTCAAAAAAAGATCCTTTTTATGTGATAAAACAATTTTGTTTATCACTTTATAAGGGTAAATTATTTACTTCCTTAATAGGGATATAAAGAACACTTCATAGACTTATGATGGGTTTGGTGTATGCACCGCGTGATAATAAAATGTTTCTACTCAATCAGAAATATCAAAGTGAAAACATACCTAAATATCATACTTCCATTATTTTTTATTGTTATAATATACTTACATTGATAAATTCCTACAAACACCTTTCCAACATTATTAAATTCCAAAATACGACTAAATTTATCATTATAAAGTTCCTGCCAACCTTGGGAATCCCTTATGTGTTTCTGAATGGATCTGATAATATCTATCATTTATTTACATACTTATACACCAAATAGATTTAATTTTCTAACTTGACCACAACAAGTTGGATTTATACACATATTTATATATATGTAATCTTAATGAGGTATCTTAATCCTTCATTTAAACATATTCTTGTAAGAAAACTATACTATAGGAAAGTGTGGATCCAAGAAACCATTAAAATAAATAGAAAAGGCTCTCATCATATCTTTTATGGTTTTAATTTTCCTCTCAAAATGAGCATAAATATAATGATGATACATAGTTCTAAATGATAACACTATATCCATATCTTGTTGAATACGTTTCTAGTACATTGATTTAAACCATAGATGTTGATGAAATAAATTTGAATGTGGTGTAACCTTTTAACTTTTGTAATGTATATTCTGATAAATTATCTAGAGATAAATCTTATCAAATAATAATGAAATGTGTTGAATTACTACGGAGATCGACTATAATCCAAATATCATTGTGGCCTTTAGAACATTTTAGGAGTCTGATGAAAAAATCAATAGTGGTGTCTTATAGTTTCCATTTGAGTATGGGTAGTGGTTGTAACATCCGCAATGACTATTTTCTATTATGATTAACATCATAATATATTAAAAAGAGAGATTAAACCATTGAAATATATCTCCTCATTCCATTCCACCAAAAATAGTCTCTCAGATCATTATACATTTTTGTACTTCCATGATGAATAGATAATAATATACTATAAGCTTCTACTAATAGTTCCATGAAATATAGTATAGATAGAACACATGCATGGTTCTTTAATCATATTATCCCATTATAATCATCTTCAAAATCAAGACAATTTTTGAACTTATATTGTAGCTCTACATCTTCCTTATACACCAAAATAATGATCACCTAGACGTATTGTTGAAAACTCATTTGAGAAAGATCATAATTTTCCCCTTCCATCAATATTTTCACATAAATACATTGAAAATCCATAAATATTGGATCTTTTTTAACACTAATCCATTATCGGAGTTCATGATCCTTTTGAATCAATGTTTTGGCTGCCTTGTTTCCTTCCCAATGTGGTAATGTATTGGGCAGTCATAATCATTAATAATATCTAACCATCTTCTCTAGATGATGTTCAACTCAATAAATATAAATATATAGTTTAAAATCTTATGATAAGTACATATATCAGTCCATTCTCAGTAAATATAATTCATCCAAATTCTTAATGAAAAAGGTATCATATCTAACTCCAAATCCAGTGTTTCGCATTTTTTTCTCATGAAAATTCAATTTTACTGATTCATAAACTATAACCATGTCATTCATTATGATAAAACATAAAAATACCTTCTTTAATATATGATTATGTTTTACAAAAACTTCACTTCTATAGGGTGATGTATGCACATGTTCACATACAATCCATTTAATAAATTCCTTGACAAATTTCATACATTAATATATCAAAAATAAACATGGATTCCTTATAGGTAAACTTGATTAGTGGATTATAAAATAATGACAAATTATCTACAAACCATTAATAATATCAATCCAATGCAATAAAATATAGTATTTCTATTAAAGTGGTTGGTCTAGGCAAAAGATCAATAACTCTTAACATTGATGGATCCATATATATAACTTCTCTTGCGATTATATGTCCCAAAAATGAAACTTCCTCTAGAAAAAATTCAAATATAATATGTTTTACATATATTTAATCCATTCGTGGGGACTTCATTACAATTATCATGTGATGTTCATGCTCTTTTGTACCCTTTGAATATATAATATTATCCTCTACAAAGACTACTGTAAACAAATCAAGGTAATATTTAATTTCCCTTTTAATTAAATTATTGAATACATAGATGAAATTAGTAAGAGAAAAATAAATAACTATTTATTAATAATTACTACAACTTGTATAGAACAGTGTATTTGGCATATCGTCCTTTATAACACTAAATTGATCATATCTATAAACAAGGTCAATCTTGTAAAATTATTGAGGTCCATATTTCTGATTAAATAATTCAACAATAATTGTTTGAAGGTATATGTTCTTGGTAATTATTCTATTAAATTTGTAATGTTTAATAAGAAGTGTAATTGATCCATCTATCTTCTTAACTAATGAAGTAGTTTCACCCAAGGGTGACACACTTGACTGAAAAAAACTCCATTTAAAATTTTTTTCATGACCTGATTCTTCAATTACTATAACTCAATTGGGATAATTCTTTATAGAACCAGTAAAAGATATATAGCACTAGTTATAAGATCAATTTAAAACTGTAAATTATGATTTTGTGAAACAATATGAAATTATTTCATAAGGTAATCAATAAACTCTAGATCGATAGGTTTATCATCGATGTTGAGTTTATTCTCAACCATATAAGATAACACCCCCTTTTGAATTAGATTATTGACCAATAAAATGGATGTTATTTCAATTTAAATTTAAAATTTTTATTGATAATAATATATTTTCTTTGATTGGATTCTAATAACAATTGCAGAATCCCTTTCTCAAATTTTTTTTGGGGATTTATATAGATAAAATATTCATTCATATTATAACAATCCATTACTTTTTTCATTTATAAAAATGATTTATTAGAAAACATTCACTAAATACAACTCATAATATCTAAAGGTAAAATGTATTTGGGAAATTAAGTTCATTACATAACAACATAAAAACATAAAAGTTATATCTTCATTAAATATATCATTAACATGACCAAAACGTTCCTTCGTAGTTAACATTCTATTGGATAACTTGAGGGTATACATAAAAAAGGGGTGAGATATAAATCCCAATAAGGTAATAAAAATAGAATGAAATGAGGATAAAAATACATGTTATACAATGCATTTCATTCAGGCAAAAAAGAACATGAATAAGAAGCGATGATATAGCATGATAATAATAATAGGGAAAATGTGGAAATGACTTACATCACTGCATCAAAAATAGATCAAGGATAAATATTCCAATACTCCAAGGGAGAAATAGTCCCATAAAAAATTATGTAAATCTCATATCATGACATTTTTTATCATGATACTGACCATTACCCAATGTGTTGTAGTTCTATCAGGCCACACCTTTCATAATCATTTCATTCTAATGCATAAGTATTCCCTATAAATCATATAACATGGATTCATTAAAAATTAAAATTAATTACACAATAATATAATGTGTAATACATACATTTAATTCTACAATAAATAAGAATATGTGAATAAGGAACAATAACATTTAAAGAAAAGCCGGTATGGTATTCAATATAGAATTATTTTGTGAGGGAAAATTATGGTGAAGTTTTGTGAGCATAACACTGTCATATTGAAATTCCTAAAATGGGCTGATGAGAGAGAAATTGGTCTCTAATAATTTATATATAAAATTAACAGTAATATAGATATGTAATAACATATCCTAACAAAAGAAAATGAAACATTAATGTTATAACATTAATAGGAATTCTTGATAAAAGAGGTGGGTGGAAGATTACTTATGGTATTTCAATATAGTAATAGGTGTATAAAAGAGTTCATAAGAGGGAAAATGAGATTGAAATGGGCTCCCATAATTTCAAAATAAAATTTAATGTAATGAGGATATGTAATTATTTATCCAAAATTAATAAAAGGAAATGAAAAGGTATATCATTAATTAATTGCTTGATTAAAAGAGGAGATAAAGAATCACTTACCTGAATTTGTGACACAAATGGCTTAATAGAGGCTTATGTGTAGCTTGTGGTGCATTGGTAGGACTATAGGGAGTATAAGGAAGATTATGAACAATATTCAAAGAGATTAAATGATTAAAAATGGGATATTGTGTGGGTTTATATAAGAAAAAAGGAAGATTTCTTTATTATTTTGTTTTTTGACACCAAATAATAAAATATTAAATAACATGAAACATACCATGGTTTTTTCAAATGGGTTCTACCAAAATTAGTGGAATACAATATTTAAAAAGTCTTTGTGATGAAGATAATATAATATTTCCCTTGATTATGTGGACGGGAGTCACACATTCAATGAAATGATTTTAAAATAATAAAATATTATATAAGTCTTGGTGGATTCAGAAAGGCATTATAAATTAAATAAAAAAATAAATGATACTATTTTAAAGTAAAAAACATATATTTCATCATCAATACCTTTTATAGTTTTTATTAATTCACTATAGGGATATTATGATGTAATAAAACACACCATATATTTATAATGTATTTAATTGTTATGCGAAAATTTGATTATCTCATAAAATTCTGCAAAATTCACCATTGGAAACATTTTACATCCAAATTATGAAAAAGATATGCATATATAAGAATAATTTTTTAAATATGTTAATTTTTTGTTTTAAAATAAAATCTAATATTTATTGAAAATTACAGGGTTTCTTCAGTAACAGTTTTCGAACCCTAATGAAAATTACATTTGACTCAATAGAAAAAAATATGATCGTCTATATTTAAAAAAATTAATTTAATAATAATAATTTATTAAAATATTATTTATTTAAATAATCCAATAATTTATTAAAATCAATTTCTTAATAATATTTTAATATTAACCAAAAAATATTTGTGCTTTAAAAATAATTTACACAATAGAAATAATAAGAATAAAATAGATTAAATTTTCAATATAAATATAATGTTCATATTCTTAATTATATGGTATTGATATATATCCCTTTATTTCACCAGCACACTCCCTACGTGTAAGGTGCACAATTTTAGGGCATTCATGGGTCTGTTCAATGGAAATGGTTTGGAAAGTGATCTTGACGATCTTGATCTTCTCCCACAAACTGTTTCTCTCATGCAAAAGTTGAAGGATCTTATATTGGGATTGGTCTAGGGAAAATTATAGAAATGATATCTCCCTTTTAATCACTAATATATGTTCTAGATATTGTATGATCCTACTAGTTGATGTCATCATGTTTTTTTTCTATGCCAAAAGTATTTATTAAAACATATATTTATATTTTTCATTTTATCTCTATTGAAAATCTATATTATTAATGGTAATGAGAATTAAATATAATTTAAATCCAATTTTATATAATATAACAAAAAAAGTTCATGAGATTTCTATATCCATAAGACATTTAAAAAAATAAAAAGGGTAATTTATTTCATAAATGTTTGGATTATTATAATATTTCCCCATTTAGAAATTTCTCCCTCAATATTTCATTTTCCCACACTAAAATAGATAAGGGTTACTATTCTTCATCATGTCCTATGGTTTCCATGTTTCTTCTTAAATCTTTTGGTTTCTACAAAAAACACTAATATTATGGTCATTGTCATATTTTGTCGAACATTTTATCTACGATCTATGATCTTCACTAGCTTCTCTTCATAGCAATGTTCACTATCCTATAGTACCACCTCTTTATTGAGAACATGCGATCAGACTGGTATGAGCATTCATAAGATAGATATATGAAATACATCATGTACATAAGATAGGTGTGGTGGCAGTTCTATTTGATAGGACACTCCTCTGATGTGTTATCAAAAGGGATGATGTAACTTGTAATATAATTTACCTTCTTCTCAAATATAATCACTCTCTTCCGTGGAGATATTCATCTCGATACCATGTGTCCAACATCAAAATTTAGGTCTCATCGATGATTTTCAAAATAGATCTTTTGTTGACACTGAGAATCTATTATGTACTGCTATATTAACAAAAAATTCCCCAATATTTCATCAAAAATTTCATGACCTAGAAGTTTTCATTCCCAATATTCATCCCAACATGTTAGTATTCTACACCTCTTCCCATAACTGGAATCATATGGGTACATTTGGATGATGGAGTGGAAAATGTTGTTGTAAGAGAACTCCACCAAAGGAATATATTTTTCCCATACACCTTCGAAATCTGTTGAGAAATTTCTAAACATGTTCTAAAGTATTCGTCTAATCTACATAGATTAGAAATTAGTTTGAGGGTGTTAAGAAGTAATAAATTAAAGCTAAGAGTTTAGAGCATGATGGAGAACTTTCCAAATCATAAAGATGAATCTTAGATCTTGATTGGACATAATTTATTGTGGAACTCTATGCATCCTTAAAACATCTCTTATGGATATATGTTCTAGTTTATCTAGTGATAAATCATCCCGAATCATGAAAAAGTGTCCAGTATTTTCAATAAAGCCCTCAACAATCAGGATAACATTTTTCCCTTGGATGGATTTGCAAGTTCAGTGAAAAATTCCATAGTGATTTTTTCCCATTTCTATGTTGGTAGGGGTAATGGTTTTATCATCCTATTTTAATTCTTATTTCCAGACTTAACATATTGACATACCAACCAAATTGTTATAAAATCAGCGATTTCCTTCTTTATTTTACCCCAACAATAGTTCTTTTAGAGATATTGATATGTATTTTTTGTTTTCGAGGTGAATAGAGAAATTTGAATCATGTTCATCATTTAAATGATCATTCCTCAACTCATGATTTTATGGAACACATAGTCTTGACCCAAATATCACAACTCCTTTATCATTAACACTGATCTCATAGGATTTTAATTTTCTGATAGTTTCCAATTTCATCTAAATTCATGTATCATATTTTTTAGAATCCTTTAACCTTTCCAAAAGAGATAGTTGAGAAATCATTTGTGAAAAGACTCAGGATTTTATTTTGATTAGGATTCCCATGTCCATTTTCTTTCATATCTAAAAAGACTGGATCCTTCTTAATTCTCATCAATGATAGAATTTCATGGTCCTTTTCAACATAGTGCATATTCCACCTTATTAATTTCCCATAACAGTAGTATATTGTGCAATAATAATCCTTGATGATCTATAAACATATATATTGGTTCATATTTATCTCTTTATATTTGAATATATATTTGAAATTTTTTTATCTGTATAAATTTAAAACCTCTCTCCAAAAATATAAATTTTTTAGATTTTCAAGGTAAAGATCATAGATTCCAACTATAGTTCATGTGTTGGATTTTTTTATCATGAATTCACAAATTATATTTGTTTTAGGCAATGACCATTTCATTTTTCATCACCATACATAAAAAATACCTTCTTTTATACAAAATTTATAATTACGAAAATATCACCACTTATTGGTAGTGTGAGAATAGGGGCAGTGATAAAACTTCTTTTAAACTCAATGAATCTTTCTTCTTATTCATCATTCTAGAAAATTTGACTCCCTTCCATGATATTTTGGAAATAGGGTTTTTAAATTTTGATAAAATTCTCACATATTGGTGGTAATAACCAACTAACCCAAGGAATATAAGAATATATTTCATTGATGTTTGACACATCCATCCAATAAAAATTCATTAAGGGATCCACATATGTCCTGTTACTTAGATGGATTTTCCCCAGGAATGGGACTTGTTTGAACCCGAATTCACACTTGTTGTATGTTTCATTGAACTTATCCTTTTAAAAGATCGTTAGCACAATTATCAGATGCTCCTCATGCTTCTCCTTAGTCTTAGTGTTTATTATAATATATTCTATAAAGTCTACCAAAGATTTGTCAATGTATTCTCCAGTCACTCTATTCATCATATCCATAATGATTTTAGGGGAATTAGTGAGTATTAATGGAATCAATATGAACTCATCATGCGTGTACATTGTATGAAAAGTCTTTATAGGGATATCATCCTTCATTACTATTACTTGGTAATATACTAGCTATTGATCCCCCTTGGAGGAGTATTGTGCTCTATATAGATGATCAAACATATCATAAATTCATGGGAAATGATTATTTTTCTTTATCATGATTTTTTTGATCTCACGATAATCAATGCAAGGGGCTTTGACCCATTATTTTTCTTGAAAAAGTGGGCTAGATCACCCCATGGGGAAGCACCTGGTCATATAAACCATTTATCTATATTCTCCTATAGTTATTTATTAATCTCATGATGTTCCCCAATAGCCATTCTATATAGATTCTTAGATATTGTAAATACCCCAATTATATGTTTGATAAAAAAATTCATCCTCCCTACATGGAATTAAACCAAGAAACTCTTCTGGAAACACATCAGTAAATTACCTCACAAAATTATTGTCTTCAATGATGGTTTATACATTAGACTCAATCATTTGAAAAAGATATTATTTCTCTTAGGGAAATAATATTCATTCTTGAGATGATGGTGCAAGAGTTACATTAAATTCCACCAAGTGATGTTTGAAAAGGTTCTCCATGATGTTCAATTCACAAAATTGTGACAATGGATGTGTTATATCCATGGGATTCAATAATATTCCCATTTTCCATTTTCACTGTCATCTCTATATACATGCGTTGTAGTGATGTCTTAATAGTTATAATAAACATTCATGATATAATAGAATGTGTAGAAACAAAATCAAAAATTAAATTCTCTATTCATGTAATAAATGATTAGAATAATTGTCACTACATAGTTTTTGGATTCTGCCTAATGGTGGTGATGGTAAAATCTCTTCCTTTATATCTTTAAGGTTGTTTATTTATGCCATAAACCCTTTTCTTAGTACACTTATTCAAAAAAAAATTGTGGTTACATAGAATTGAAGCACTGAACAATGTGATGAGGTTTTATTAGAGAAGTCATTTAATCTGTCACATTAGTGGGTTACTTATGTCATCGATCCTTTACTCAGTTCCATTATCTAACGCACATAAATAATTTCCTTGATCCCCTTAAGCAATTTTATATGGGCTTCCTTCCACACATTTAACTAGTATGGTCCTAGAAATTCCTATCACCATTGGATTTATCCACTAGACCTCCAGAATTAAAATGCAATTTTTGCTTCATATCCCTATGATACCCCTAAGATTCACTAATCATCATTTTTACTTTGAGGAAACATTTGAAAATTTCCACATATCTATCAATGTTAAGGATTTACATGGATTTTCATAGACTACGATTTATCCCACTAAAAAAGCACTAAACTTTTCATTCAGGGGTAATGAAAAAACCTGAGACATATTGTGAAAATATTGTGATGTTTTCCTCATACACCCCATAAGATCCGTAATTATTTTTCTTGGTGAAATCATTTATATCCATCATAATATTGACGGTGAAGGGAAAATAAATATAAAAAAATTACAGAATGATTTCCACCCCATTGTTTCAATATCTTTCTCATGTTTTTTATATATGATCTGTGTACACAACTGGTCTTATTAACCCTCTATAAGATAAATATCCCAAAGAACGATATATTTTTTTTTATAAAACTGAGGTATATATTAGATCTATTTAGTGGAATTGGTCTATTTCTCAATGATTAAGGGATCATATGATGTATTCAACATAGGTGGCCTTTGTCATGTGAAGCCATCAATTGTAGTTTTCTATATCTTAGGGGGGTTGGGAGATCCTCTATTTCTGTGTTTCTTTTATGAACCCAAGATAACATAGAGAGTATCATAAAGAAATTTGTGATTCCCACTCCCATCAACTTGGGAATCTCATTGGGTAAATCCTCATACTACCCTTTTCATTGGTTGTTAGCATGATTCCTCTTATATCCTTAATTGGATATTATAAAACTAAAATAATGGATGAGTATCTTAAATATTAAACCACATAAATAGGTAATCTAATGAAACTAAAAACGATAACTTATATTTATCTCCTCATCATATGAGTTTCTATGCTTCAGTCTATGTAACCATGATTTACCTCCTAACACATATTATTATTGTAATTTTTGTTCACAAAATAATGGGTTTTAATGAGAATATGAATTTTACAAGGAATATCCACCGAAGTTGTCAAACATGGGGTGTAGTATGGCCCATTTTCATGTACTAATTAACACTAAGTCATGCGCAAAACATGTTTTTGGAGATGTTACTCCTAGGAACATCTATTCCAGAACCACACACACATGTAGTACCCAAAGAGATATATATTTATTTGATAAACCTCTTTCTCTATACCCAACAACATGTAGGTATGTTTTCTTATTAATTGTCTTATGCTTAAGCTCTTTCACTAGGGTTTTCTAATCATAACCTCCAAAATTACTAAACATATCCTTTAATACCATTTGTAATAACCCTTCCATTTATATCATTTTTAAAGATGATTTATTACATAAAATTGCACATAAAATGATTCTTATGATTTATAAGTTTAGTTTCTTTGTAAAATTAGGTACAATAAATCAAAACATAAATCAATAAAATAAATATATTTATTTAAAACTTCATTAAAATGAAATAAACATTCCTTCATACTTGACACTCCATGGGATATCCTGAGGAAATACAAATTAAATGGGTGAGATATAAAGACTTGTAAGGGAATAAACATGGAATAACAAAAGGAAAATATTACATGTTAGATAAGATACATCCATGAGTCATAAAGTTACATGAATACTAAGGCATGATATATCATGATATTTATAACACAAAAAATGTGGAAACCACTTAAAACATTTCATCATAAATAGATCAAAGCAAAATCTGCCAAGACCCCCCGGTTGAAAATGTCCCATAAAGTAATTAGGTAAATCCTCTATCCCAAAATGAATTATATTGATAAAAACTGTTACCCAATTAATTAGAGTGCTACCAGGGCACACCCTTCATAATAATTTCATTCTCATTATTACGTGTTCCACATTAATCATATAACATGGATTTATCCAACATCATAATATATGAAATGATTAATAAGCTTTAAATAAATACATGTAACTCTAAAATAAATAAGTATATATTGATAATGTTGAATATAAATTATATAAATTTGGGTTTGTTATTCTCTACAAAATAATATTAGGATGGAAAATCGTGGTTCAATTTCGACAGAATAATTGTGTCATATAGACATTCATAAAATTGGTTGATGAGAGATAAAGGGGTATATAATTATTTATTCATGATAAGGATAGTAATATAGATATTTAATAACATTTCCCAGCATAATAAAATGATATTTAACAATATAACATTAAAAAGAGTTCTTGATAAAAGAATAGGGTGAAAGATTACTTAGAACAATTTCACATAGTAACGTGTGTACATATGGGTTAATAAGAGAGATAAATAAGAGTTAAAGGGGTTTAAATAATTAAAATATATAATGGATAGTAATGGGGATAGGTAAGAATGTATCTCAAATTATGATAATTTAATTTAAAGGGCATATTATAAATGGAAATCCTGATGAAAAAGAGAGAGAGAGAGAACCATTTAATTGAACGTGTGGCACCAAAGGCTTATGAGAGTCTTTATGGGAGATTGAGTCACACTATGATGACATCAGGGATAATATGGTATATTTTGGGTGAGATTAAAGTAGTTTTAGTGGTGTGGAATAGGATAATATGTGTGTTTATATATGAATAGAGGGCGATTACTTTATTATTTTGGTTTTGGACACTAGTTAAAAAAATATTCAAAACCAAAAAACATTACATGGTTTTTTCCCATAGTTTCTATAAAATATGAGTATTATAAATTATTTTATATGTCCATGGGCTGATGATAATAAAATATTTCCATTCCTTATGTGGAGGTGAGTCATACATTCATAGAAATGATTTTAAAGTCCAAAAATATTTTATAAGTTATGGAGGATTCACTAAGGCATTATAATATAATTCAAATAAACATAAAATCATATTATATAAAATTAAAAATATATATTTGGCTGATTTTACCGTTTTTAGTATTCCTTATATAAATATGTGGTTATTATGATGTTATAAGCACACCATATATTTATATAGTGTATATGTTTTATGCAAAAAAAATGATTATCTCAAAAATTATGAAACAAATTACTATTGGATAGTTTTGATATCCTAATTCAAAAAATGATATAAATTTTATCAGATTAATTTTTTAAATATTTTAATTCTTAATTTTAGAAAAAACGTACACTAATCGAAAAAGATAGGTTTCTATTAATAACAGTTTTTAAACACTAATTAAAATTAAATTTTACATCATAAAAAATTCCCTTATCATTTATATTTTAAAAAAAATAATTTAATAATAATATTTTATTAATGTATTATTTATTTAAAAATGCCTTAATTTATCAAAATTGATTTCTTAATTGAATTTTAACAGTAACCAAAAATACTATTTGATCTTTGATAATAATTTCCAATTGTAACAGTAATAAGAATAAAATACATTCAATATTATATAAAAAATAACTTACATATTCCTAATGATATATTCTTAATAAATATAGCTTTATTACACTAGAATTCCCCCAAAGAGTAAGGTGCGTGATGTTGGTTCTTATATGGGGTCGTTTGGTGAATATGTTTTCAACCGTGATCTCAATGAGCTTGATTTTCTCCCATAAATAGTTGCAATCATGCTTAAGTTATTATATATCATATTTGGATTATACTTGGTAAATTACTAGAAATTCTATCTCACTTATAATCTCTAATCGATGTGATTCATATGGTATAGTCCTTTTGGTTGAGGCCATCACTTTCATTTTATTTTCCAAAAAGAATTAATTAAACCCTATCTTTATACTAGTCATGTGATCATTGTTCAACGACTGTATTATCAATCATAAAGGAACATGAGGGTCATTTAAATATAATAGGATATAATAAAGAAAAAGATATGGATGTATTTTTTATATCTATAGGGAAATTAAATAAATCAAAATGGAGTTTTTTTTCAAAAAAGATTAGGTCATTAGACCTATGATTTAATAAAATTCAATGATATGGTGAATAACGATTCATATATGAAAAAATTTCTTATAAAATTATTCCATAGAAGAATCTTATTTTTGATATTATATAATCATAACATTAAGGTTCTTCACTACTAATTCAACATCTAATTGTTGAGGTGGTGCTTTAATACCCTTAGAAAATTCTATAGATATAAAATATTGGTTACATTCATTGAAAAATAGAACATTATTAGATCTAGAGTGAATGGTAAGTATACTATTCATTATTCTATTATTGTACCCATTAATGGAAAAAGTGATCAAATGTTATTGCCCATTTTTTTTCAAATTAATAAGTTAATAATTTTTATAAGAATCTAATACCGTAATATTTGAGCACTGGTAATCATAATTCCAACACTAGTTACATTTGAATCATTCATGTATGGTTGGTGAATTATGTTGATCTTTATCTCTATTAATGTCATTTGATAACATTCTCCCATCATTTTGGAAATTTTTTTCCATGGGATCTACATTTCCACGTTTAAAATATTTACCAGTCCACTTAATAAAACTTGTTCCATTTTTCATCCATATATTGAGCATGAATGAATGATATTCTTATTATTTCCATGCTTTAGAGGGTTTTCAATGAATTAAATGGTACTATCCTAATCCAATCCATTACATTGATGGGAAAAACCAAACCATTATTCCACATTGATAGAAAAATCAATGAATTATCCATAGATGTTGATTTTTGTTATAGATAACGCACTTTTGGAGTCTTGGTTTAATGGCAGTGAGGATTCGATCAACCATACATTCATGTTGGGTGATATTACTAAGAAGAATACCTAACAAGTTTAGTAAACAATTAATCATAGGTTCTAATAGATTCATTATCCCTAAGTTTTATATCATGGAATTTATTCTCTATTTTCATATTAAGAATACAAGGGAAGTAAATATTGAAAAAAATATTAAACTCGTCACAATCCATGGATTAAATATCTTCATGTTGATTCATACATAGGAGAATATACCACCATTAATATGCATCACATTCTAAATGATATAGAAACAAAATTAATTTTTTAGGCTCTAAAAACTAGAGGATGGGAAAAATGTTTTCATTGGTACTGACCAATTTCATGGAAACTAATGGATCAGTGGAATTGTTAAAAGAAGGTATCACCTAATAGACTCAATATAACACTACAACAGAATAGCCTTTTTGTGGTGGTTTTTTTTCGTTTAGCGGCGGTTTAAACCGCTGCTACATTGTTTGGCGGTGGTTTACAGAAACCACCATCTAATAGGGAATTGACAATCTATTAGCGGCGGTTATTTACATTTAGCGGTGGTTTCAAGAAAGTGTCGTCGCTGCCTCCTTTCGCAGCGGTTTCCCTGAATTTAGAGGCCGTTTTACGAGCCCTAGATATGGCTTTATTCGCGGCGGTTATAACCACCGTGAATGAAATTAAATTCCAGCGGCCTTAAAACCACCGCTAATGTCACTGCAACCACCCGAGAATGAGGCGGTTATAACCGCCGCTAAAAGTAAATTTTATTTTACGTTTAGTAGTGGTTTAATCTGGCACCAGTATACATTTCGCGGCGGTTAAAACAGCCGCGAAAAGCTTCCCAGAATAAAAAAAATAATTCTTTGCTTCTGCTGCACCACTGCCCTAAAGAACAAATAAAACCAGAAAAAACCATCCCTAGCCACCCACCAATGACCAAGAGCTAAATATCCAGAATCAATCAGAACATCCAAAAAACATGTTTTTATCTCAATGAGAAATAATATACAACATTAATATTTAAAAATAGAACAAAAATCTGAAACTCTTGAAAATAAGACTCACTATTAGAGAAAGTATTATTAACATAGCAGTCAGATATCCATAAAAGGTTCCAACACATTCCTCATACTCATGTATACAATATCCTAAAAAGTAAATACTAGGAAGATAAAACTCCATTGATAAAACATTGTAACATCCCAAACTGGATTCCACAAAATCATATAACTTCACTTTCTTAGGATAGATCATCCATAGTGATTCCACCCTACTTATAAAAATTGATAATTGATTAATTAGTAGTTATATTAGTACCAACCCATTTATATAATGATTTTTTTTGGTTTTTTGTCTTATAAACCATCCTTAATACTTATAATAAATTTTAACTGATGAAATAGCTTAAATAAGACATTATAAATATATTGTTATAAAAAATCCTATTGTGGGAATAGTTGTAGAGTTACATTGGGATATACATTTTATAGGAATGTGGATATTTCTAGTGAGTCTTGGTTGACATCTTTTTACGTTGGAATATAGGTTAGGTGGGAGATTCTATTGACCTTTTAGGAATAAATCTAGAATTAGAGTTGATTCCTCGTGTTATGTAAGGGGTTAACCTAGTTTTTGTAGCATCCTTGGAGATATTAAGCATCATTGGATGTATATTATTAGTTTTTGGTCATAGAATTTGTTTTTTATGTATTTTGGGACTCATTAGAACTCTAGTTGTGGAATGATTCCCCACGTTTGTAGAAGATCATGAGATAAGTAAACCTTCTAGGTGTTATTATCACCATTAATGCTTGAGATTTGTGGGACTGACATGCTAATATAATTTTATTTAGTTTAGTTAGTTGTGTGAGTTTAATTTCAAAAGTGTATGAATCAAGAAATCATCATCCATGTTAAATGGTTATGTAGGATAATGTGACCCTTGGGTGTGACTTTTTGAGTAGGCTACAAAATACCAAGAATGCATAGTGTCATTGGTCCTATGAATTATAGGAAAAGGGTGTTCCCATTTTATTGATGTAATATCAATTTAGTATTCATTATCATATAAATTTCCTATTTAACTAAGGTTTGGTGGAGAGCATTGTGTGGTGTTTTGTGAAAAAATTTATAGTCTCTGAGAGTTTGAGGGATGAAATCACAGGTAACATCATGAGGGGTATTATCATATAACTACATGGTTTTAGGGTTGTGGGATCTAAAAAGGTTTTATTAACCGATCACTCCCTGAGTGAGGTTACCTAGGTATTAACAATGTTGTGGTGAGTGATTTAGACCAGAGTTTTTACTAGAAAAGCTAAGTTATCCTAGTTCTATGGATGACTATGTAAGAGGATCGAGTTTTATAACATCATCAATCTGGGTTAAAGTTGAAAATGTAGTTATTTATGATGATTGAATGTGTGTGCATGGTATAAGGATTGCATAATGCATGTGATTATGAATAGAACATTTCAATTTATTATTAAGTGGATGATGTAAATCTTTGTGGTAGGAAGTGAACCATAGGTTGTTCAAGGATGGAATATTATTTCTAGATGAGGCTTCTGCGTATTCCAAGGATGGATTGTCATGATTGAACATGGTATAATTGTGTGACTCGTATCCAGAAACCATGTTTAGTGGTGGACATAGTGTTTTTTATGGGAATTAGATTCATATTTTTAGTAAAATGATAAATATTAAAATCCTATGGGGGGGAGAATCACACAGGTCATGGAAAATGTAACCTTTGGGAGAGTTATTGTAGAATGAATAGTCATGAATGGTAAAGAATAAAGTTTTGGAATTCTAGTAATTAATGTTTCATGACCAGATAACATGTAATGAATCAAAAAATGGAATGAATAATCATAATATAAATAATTCAGTGATATAATGATAGGTAATAATTACCAGACAGACCATGATTAAGTGGAAATTGTGTTGGGAATGCAGTTCAAGTCATTCTGTAACAGTTCAGTGATCAGAACAGTTATGGTTAGAAATGGTCCATTGTAACAATCCTAATATTAAAGTATTTTGTAGAAGTTCTTTTCTTAAAATTCATGTTTTTATAAGACATACCAATTGTGTGTCAAGTCGTCGTCCATCTTCGAGATTATATATTAATTTATAAAGTATTCTTGACTCTATTCGGGGACTTATGATAATTTATCACCCCTCAGTCACACCTATATCATAGCGAATGACCCTTGATTTAGAACATTCTCAAAAAAATTTATAAGAGATAGAGAATTTTTAGATACTTTTGACGCTTAAATCATACATTTTCAACAATGGGCCTCACCAATGTGTCCATAACACTATCCCGTTGATCACTATGAAATGACCCAATTTTTTCAACACATCAACAATGGGTTTAACTCCTAGTCATCCAAAATCTCGACTACCAATTCAAACACATACCTAAATATAATGATGTATACCACACTCTAGAAATGAAGACATAAAAAGAAACATCAGAAATCAATAAAATTCATAAAAAGAAACATGAGAAATCGCGGAAATTTTAGGACATGAAAATGCGTGGTGGCAACTATGTGCCACAAATGTTACATATACAAACCAATTGTTTCCATTTTTGCTCAACACATCAACAGTAAAACTACTCAGGATTCGATGATGCATCATCACCCTCTCCAACTTCATTTCCACTTTGTGTTGTCACCTGGAAGAACATTATATTGAAAATTAAATATGGTTACATATTTATATTAAAACATAAAACAAATGAACGGTAGAAAACTAAATGATTTTGATTTTCTTTGATTTACCTGCATACAACCAATCGATGCACTCCCATTGGGAGCATATCTGCTCATCTGCTGACGTAGATCAGTCAAGTCTTTCTGTAATGCAGATATCTGTTACCCCTGATGGTGAACTGTGTTTCGTAAAGAAAAAATCTCATTCTTAGCATCTTCGTGTATGGTCTGACTAAAGTCAGGAGTAGATGCAGCAGCTATCCCCAGTGGCCTGCTAAAAACCTCAGATGGCTTGGGTCCCAAACCCATCCCACACACTCTCCCAGGATGCTCCATCCCAAGTACTTTAGCAACTAGGTCATCCTGGGAGACAGAGTAGGAATGTACAGAATTGGCATACCATAGTTCTTTAATTTTCACCTATACATAAAATATCAATATATATTAACACAGAAAAAATTGATAATAAGTTATTATGATAAAAAATTGACTTCATACCCCAACTTCTTTAGCAGGCTCATTAACAAACATCCATATGATTTCTTGCGAACATCCATCCACAGTTCAGTTCTAGATGCTTCATGGCCTAAACTCTGTGACTGCATTAATCAAAGATAAATTAACCATTCAATATATTAAATAGATAATATTGTCTTATAAATATTTAAACTAATTAAAATATTACCAATGTACTTCGATTTCTAGAAAAACCTTTTGAGCCCGTAGTGTGCGGGATGACTTGCTTCGCTCGATTTGACGCATTCTGTCTTGATAGATCCTGAAATAAATGAAATGAAATTAATACTAATGTATTGAATGTCATTTCTTTTTTCATATACATGTATAAATGTAAAATGTGGATAATATAATAATATATATATTTCAATACCATCCGCTTCTGATCTCGATGCCTATCAACAAACACATTCAACTGCTCTTTCGGTACCCCACTGGGTAGCTTCTCATACATTTGCAGTGCGGTCAACAAAGCATCTTTGACATCACACCACAATCTCCATTTAAAATCATTCTTCTTCATACCTATATTTTTCAACGTCCACTTCTGTGCTATCCCATCACCAACGGTAAAGAGGAAGAACATCTGTATACAGAAATTCATTTTGAATATATTAGTAACATGAAATTCAGTTAAACCATAATGTAATTAATTTACCCTGATTTTAGAATCAAACACTTCAATTTTCCATCTTGGAGGCATATGTCTCCAATCGTCATATGAAATGGGAAGGGAAATGGGATCTGCTACCAACTGGCCTATAATCTAGCCAAGCAACCCCGCGACATCATCCGTAGGGACCCCATAATAATCAAATGGCACAACAATCTTCTCTCCATTCAGATTCCAAACATCTGAACTTTTTAATTTTTTCTCCACGGTTTCATTTTTTTTCATCTTCAATGAGAAAACAATTATTATAAACAAAATGCAATAAATTTATTTAATTAAAATTTGTACCTATGATAGTGACACTCCAGTATGTCCGGGATGAACTGGAAGGGGCGCGTCGCAGCCCCACTGTTGAGGCTCCTAAAGGGGGAGTTGAATACTCAGCCTGTACTGGGACAACCACAGATGGTGTGAGAGATGGTGTAGGGGGAGATGGTGTAGGGGTTTCGGAGCTGGTGCATCAGATGTCATGGGGAGGGAGCCAGATGGATAGTCATCTATTGCAGAACTAGATGAAATAATGTAACACAACTTCCTTGGAATTCCTGTCATTTAATCAAATAAAATTATGTTCAGAAAATATATTTCAAAAAATTATGCAGAAAACAAATTAAAATTGATAACAGATGGAGTACTAATAGACAAAATATATATAACAATGATAATGAATGACTACATAAATGAAACATGTGGTTGATGAATAAATAAATAATTGTACATACAATCATTTTTCCCTTCAATCATGTCGGTTTCCTGCTCCATTGCTTCATACACTTCATTCTCCCTTGCTAGACTAATATTTTCAATATCATGATGGAAAAATAATTTTTCTTCCTCTTGCTAGTTAAATTCAATTTCAAAGGTCAAATTTTCCACTTCATCACCCATATCATACAAATATTATTGTATTAAGTGAGCAACTACACTCCACCCTTCATCGGAAACATCATTCACATAATAAACCATTTTTTCTTACAATTCTAAGATATATGGATCATGTAGTTCACGATCAGCAACATCCATCAAGTGAGAGAAGTTCACAGACGTAAATTTCAAGAAATCTCTTTTAACGCGTCTGATAATATCGACCCATTTGCATTTGAATAAACCAACCAAAAAATGTAAGTGGTAATTTAATTCAATAATATTATGCAGCTTTCCATAGTATTCCACTTCAGAAAATGTAAATAGATCACTATTATGTGTTCTCAAACACACTTCTCGATCGACTATACGAAATCTAAATCCATTCACATTATAAGCGTCAAACTTTCTAACTTCTTTTAGAAGACCTCTAGCAAGAAACTTCATTCTTCTAACACCTCTGCTCGAGTATCAGTATTCATGATCTAAAAAAGGAATATACTTTATTATAATTACAAAATGTATGTGTCAAACTAGTATTCGTATTTATTGCAATATTTTTATGAACTTACACGTCGTGAAAACCATTCTACATGCTCGTTATTAACAGCTTTTGTTATATCATTCTCATTTCGTGTTTGGACTCTCATTCGTCTCTTTGTTTGTATCCTCAACTCATCAATAAATAGATCAGCAATTTCACTATTCAGCATCACATATCTATGTGCCTGTAATAATTCTAATTCAGTTAGTGTCTCATTTGAGGTCCTTCCAACTGATCGGCCAATAGCAGGAAATATTTTGGATTTCTGATGTATTTGATATTGAGTCGATGTGTCATCAACAAATCCAACTCGATTAAATATTGTCTCAATATCATCCAAGTATCGAGAACAAAAGGTAAGACACTCATCAGCCACATATCCTTCAGTAATTGAGCCTTATAGTTTAGCTTTATTTCTCACGTATGGTTGCAAATTCCCATGATATATGTGAAATAAAATAAACATAATTATTCATTTAATTAAGTACCAAAAATTGTTTACATAATAGGAAAACATATAAATAAAGTACCTCTTAATTGGATACATCCATCGATAATGAACGGGGCCTCCAAATTTAGCTTCCTCAACCAAATGCACAATTAAATGCATCATTATAGAAAAAACTGACGGAGAAATGATCATCTCCATTGCGCAAAGGGTCAATACAAACCTCTCCTGGAGGATTTCAAGTTGAAATGGATGTTGATATTTCTCACATAGTTTTCTGAAAAATGTGCAGAACTAGAGTACAATTTTAGTAATTGTTTCAGGTAATAATGTATGCAATACCAATGGTAGTAACTCTTGTAACAAAATATGTGAATCGTGGCTTTTCAATCCACGTAACTTACGATTCATTAAGTCAACACACCTCGAGATGTTACATGAATTCCCATCAGATACATTAACATTTTTTAACATTTGAAGGATTGTATCTTTATCCCTATTTTAAATTGCAAAAATTTCCAGAGGATACTTTCCATTCTCATCTGGACAGAGATCATGTTTTATGTTCATTGCATGTAAGCCTTTGCGAGCATTGAGATGATCCTTCGAATTTCCATGCTCATTAAGCAATGTGAAAATAAAATTGTCAAAGAAAATATTCTCAATATGAATCACATCAAGATTATGTCGCAACAAATTAAATTCCCAATGCGGAATTTTAAAGAATATACTTTTTTGGTCTATTGTTGCGTTTATGTTTCGCTTGACGATGCACTTTGGACCTATTTTCCGCTATCATTCAAATGATGAACCTTCCCAAAGTCAATTTCAACATTTTCAAGTTGTTCCAATATTTCAAAACCATTTAACAACTTTGGAGGTGGTCTACGATCAATGGAACCATTATGTTTTGATCTGTTTAGCCAACATCTATGAGATGCATCGAGAAATCTTCGATGACACAAGAAGCACAATTTTCTACTATGAGGTAGCCGTTTGGGCTCAAAATCAAAGTTACAAACGGGAAAAGACAAACCCTTGTAAGTGTTCCAACCAGATAAATTCCCAAGCTCAGTGATGTCACTAATGGTCCACATTAAAGCAGCATGCATTTTGAACATTGTTTAAGAAGAAGCTTCAAATGTCTCAACATCGTTGCTCCATAACTCCTAAAATTCTTCAATAAAAGGCTGCAAGTATACATCAATATCATTTCCAGGAATTTGTTTTCCCGGAATAATCATCGAAAGGATAAAAGATGTTTGTTTCATACACATCCATGGAGAAAGATTATAGGGGATCAAAACAACTGGCCAAATGCTATAATTGGTACCCAAAGTCCCAAATGGGATGAATCCATCGGTAGCCAATCCCAATTGAACATTCCTTGGATCATATGAGAAATTGAGATGTAATGAATCACATGTCTTCCATGATTCAGAATCTCGTGGATGTCTCATTAATACATCATTTTTATTATCTACAAAATGCCACTTCATGTGCTCAGCGGTTTTTGATGACATGAATAATCTTTGAAATCGAAGTTTCAATGGAAAATAACGCAAAACCATTGAAGGTGTACTTCTTTTCTTCTTATCTATGAATTTTTGTTCATTCAGACTTCCAACATCACCCTTTCCCTGCCATCTAGAAGAAGAACATTTCTTGCAATTCTGTCTACATGAATCATCTCTCCAATAAAGCATAAAATCATTGGGACACGCATGTATTTGTATATAATTCAGAACCATCCTTGATAACAACATTTATCATATCATAAAAAGATTTTGAGATTTTGGCTTCAGGAAATGCTTCATGAATCAATTCCAATATCATGGACATAGCCTTATTTGTAATTCCACATAAACATTTGATATGGTACAACTTCAGAAAAAATGAAATCTTTGAATATTTCAAAGACCCAATATAAAACTCTTTATTTCCATCATCAACTAAATCATGGAACACATTATCATCAGTGAAGTTTTCTCTTACATTTGGCTCCACATAATCAAGAAGTGGATCCAATGATATGTGACAATCTTGATCTAGCTGTGTTACAGTCTCAAAAACATCACTTGTCACGTTGCAATTTGTAGTACCCTTTTGTGGTTGTTATGATATGTTTTGATATTGATAGTGGTGTCTTGCAGTGATGAATGCATTATTTATTAGGTTTTACATTTCATTTTCCATTGTCGACGAACATGGGACCTCATTATGCGGATTAACATCAGTGCTCAATCATTCTGTAATGTTCGATTCTACATGCCAAATCCAACACAAATATTGAGCAGGGAATTGCTTCAGTATTAAATGTTCATAAACATCATCTCTCTTCAACCATGTTCTAAATTTACATTTAAGACATGGACATTTTATTCTCCCTTCAATAGATCAATTAGAAATCGAAAAATCCAAAAAATCACTCAAACCCTTAACATACTAAGGTGTGTTCCTCGGTAATGTGATCCAGCTTTTATCCATGTATAACACAATGTTCCTACACAAAAAATGGAATCAAACATGAGTCATCTTCTATAATCCCATCATCAAAAAAAATAATGATGAACAGAATTTCCATAATAGAGGAAAACTCAAGGATATATCATGAAATGGGTCTCAAAATTCTTCAAAGTCCCTAAACTGGAGGCACAAAATGGATGACCTATTTCGATAAGAATGGGCATGTTCATCATGTTATGGTTCATCCTGCATCTACACCTTGCACATTGTATTCTCTTCATTCCCACTGTTAATTAGTCTCATACCTGATAAAACTAAGGAATGAACATCCATCGATTTCCAAGAATATTTAGCTTCCATTCACATGTCCCTGGTGACAACCTCCAAAATCGATGTTATGTCCAAAGTAAGTAGAGATATACCAAGGTCTGTGTGAAGACCATCACCAAAGAAATGATCTTTATCATAATTGATGACCCCTATCTTTAGAGAATATATAACAAACCTTGAAAGGTTATTGACATACTCTTATACTGATCTGTCACTAATAAAAAGCCTCATGAGCTCAGTTTATTTCTATACATTCATTCCCTTTGGAAATAACCATTAAAAAAATCTATCTTGATGAGATTCCAATTCATACATTCATGATTTTATGAAGGTACTACTGACTACCACAATACTCTAATGAAACTATACATCCAGTTCTACAAAATTCTCACACACAATGTATCAGGTTCCCTAAGAAAATTGAGGATCACCTCAATTTGTTCCAACTACCTAACTGCATCCACTGACCATTGAAAAACACTTAATGAAGGAAGATAGTGATTCATGAATCTTATGATGGTGTCTGATATTGAAAATGATTTAACATCAACAAATCAACACGTATTCTAGGATGGAATAAGAACTAAATAATCCTTTTTGAAAATTATAGTGGACAACAATAACTTCTAAATGAACTATATAAATTAAATATTTAAATTATATTAATAGGTTGATACAAGATAGGATATTTAGATTTATATATGTATACTATAAGAGTAGGAATCATGCTCTTTGTAGTTCTGATAAAGGGACTACTATATAGACCAGGCTCAATCATTAAAGGACTAAATTTTAAATATAAGTACATTGATGAATAAGCCTCTGGTGAAATATATCATGTCAAAATATATCCTATGTATGATAGGGGATATCATTAACATACCATGGATTCATGGGTAGGGGAACATGTTTATAATGAGATATTTTATTTATCGGACTCTCATGTACATATTTATAGCTAATAAAGTTATTATACAATAACCAGATTGAGGTCCTGTAGAATTTACTACATATCAAGCAATTTTTTCCCATGCAATGAGGAAACATTACCCTCAGGTTGTTCATGAGTATAAAATTTGTGATCTAACAATATCCATGTTTGAGTGACCTAGTGACTATATCCCTATTTTTTATATGGTTGAATGGTTGTCCCTATGTGATTTTTATTATTTATTTTCACCGTAATTTTTCCATGAGACATTAAATATGGGTTCTAGTGGGAAAAAAATGAATTCATAGAAAGATACACTTTTTAGGGGTTTATCATGAAACTTTTTATGGATTTACCAATTTTATAGAATTATTATACTTTAAATATGTTTTTCAATGTGAATTCATAGCATGGGGGACTCAAATATTTCCCTAGGTTCTTATTGTATTTTTCTAACATAGTTAGTGCTATGTATTGTTCAATTAGTATTTTAAATTATTGAATGTTGGTCCAATTATTATATTTTTATGGAAATTAATTTTTAATCGAATGTGATATGGTTGGAATTTTGATATGTGTTGAATAAAATGATGTGATTTTGGTGCCTAATTTCATTATTGTAGAAATCCATGAGGTGTTGTGCACATATTTTTATGTAAAAAAATATAAATATTTTTATTCTAATTTAGGATCAGATGTATTGAAAAAATATTATTGTATTTTAATCACATATATCACGGATATAGTAGGCGGGTGTGGAATATTGTAAAAAACTGGAAATGAGAGAATTACATGAATTGTGATCCCAATGATCATATAAACAATCTTAGGGATATTCACACTATGTTTAATTCAATTGTTCATAGACCAATCAATCTATAGTGTTTATGGGAATGTATCATTTAAAAAATTTATGGGCTATATATAGCGATATAAGAGAGGAATAAAGATATGATATGGATGTAGATTTTTACACAGATATGAATATATCCTTAGGGGATGACTCAGATATATTATCGTCATGGTTCTCAGACCTGTAGCTGCTAACATTTTTATATATAAAAACATAGAACCAATGAATTGTTAGTCTTCATTGATATTCCAAAACATAACCTTATGTGAATTAAGGATTATTAGTATCTTATAATACCTTGGAGGGGCAGATTAATTTTATGGTCATGATGTTTACACCATTGTGTCACAATGTTTAATATCCTATGAAAAGGACCATGGTTTTGATAAGACATTACCAAAGGAGAATCTGATGTCATGTATTTGGGGTATTCAAAAGAGATTCATACCCAAATTGGAAGGTGAATAAGAATATAATTTCATAATTTATTTAACTCTTAAAATGATTCTAAAATGTTTGAACTTCAGGGTACAAAAATCAGATAGAATAGATTGATTTTGGAAGGTTTAAAACATACATTATGAATGCTTGAGTCAATAAGAAATGGAGACCAACTGGTGAAGAATGACCATTACAAATAGTGGAATACTGATACCATTATCATTCAATAGAACATAATGGTAGTAGGTTAGAGATTGTCTCAATCAGTCCATTGATTGATTATGTGGTTTAGGTGGAACTATCTTATATGACTGAAATATCCTATAGGGATAAATTTATATGCTTCGAGGAAAAGTTTAATATTCTGTATCAAATCCTAATAGGTTATCTCTAATGAAATCGACATCCACAACATATTTTTATATGAATATTGAAAAAATTATTGATTAAATAATGTTTAAGGGATCCTAAGAGTAGTATATAAACTTGGGAAATTTATCAGTGTTGAATCACACATCAGAGTTATGAACTGGCTTCATAGAGTAAAAAATATTCAAAAAGAATTTTAAAACCTTATATGTTATTCCACCATGTACTGAAATTGATTCTTGTGTGATGTAATGTAACATGATACTCCTGTGTATTAAATCACTTAATGTAGTGACATATTCAAATTGAAGAGGTAGTATTTTAATTGAAGAGAATGTGCTATTAAAATTTCATAAGTCTAGTTGAAAATGGGATGGGATATCCAATATAACTTTTTCCAAGATGAAACTTATATGGGGAATAAGAATAAATTATCAAGGATCACATAGTCAACCCCATGAGATTTTTATTATATTATTCTTATAAGAAATATTTTTCCTAATCCATAAATGGGAACAGATTACTGGGAGTGAAACATTAAACCAATAATGATTTATTTAACAGGGTTTAGACCTAACAAATTGTTGTGACTATTTTTATTTTTAGTTTATGTAATTTTAATTAGGAAAAATATTTAAAATTTAAGGTCATGTAGATTTGAAAAAAAATATTATTAGGTTCAACGTCACTTAACTTAGGCATGGAAGGTAGAACAACTAGTACATCAATGGGGAGGACATATACAACATCAGTTGGGATCCCAATGGATGTATATTTTTTCCAATGGGTAAATTCCCAATGTTTATGTTTTTAGTACATGTATTATGTATTTGTGGTCATTCCTATGAAAATAAATATCATTTTCACCATGTATTTCATTAGAATGAGAATAAATCCATAAATAGTTCTTGAAATGAAAATCCCTGTATCAAATAAATGAATCATATAAAAGGAAAGGGAAGTTTTATTCTTATCATGGGTCTATATATAAGATAACCCATTTAAAAATATACTACATAGATTCACCACATATGTAGTTGATAATAATTATAATATTTTGACCTGGAATATGGTAGTTGGTTCCATGGTAGGGTACCTAGATATCTTTACATATCCTAATGTGATGGGAGTCAATCCAACTTGTAGTTATATTTATAGATGATTCATTGAATAGATTTATATAACATATGAGGAATATGTGCGTTAATTCTCTAATATACTTGTCAACCATGTGGAAAAGACTTCTATATTGATCAAGATCTCATTTAGTGGGGTTTGGATTTTAATATCTCATCCTTTTATGGGATTGTTAAAAGGTGATGATCTATATCTAATACCCAATAGATAAGATATATTTTTCTATAGAAATAAAATATTCAACTGTAAAATTAGTATATAGTTTGGAATAATCTATATTATACTAGTACATGGATGAAGATATCATATTGGTAATGGGTCACATAGAAAGGAAAAATTGTCTTGCATTTTATTTTAGAAAAACAAGTACTCATGTGATGAGGGATGATTTTTATGATGTTTAATTTAATGCAATTATGAAAAATGTCATACAGTTTAAAATCATCAGACTATGAGGTTGTAAACTAATTTAGAGATTATACCAAACTATATACTAAAAACCTACCAACTGAAAAACCAAAAAACCTAAAGAAGGAGAAACAAAACCCTACCTAGAGGGGAAAATGGTGGAGCTTCCAGGGTCGCGGGGGACAGGGGGTCGCGGGGTCTCCAGGGTTGCCGGGGTCACCGGGGTCGCCGGGGTCGAGGTCACGGGGTCGCCAGGGTCGCGGAGGGCTGGGGTCGTGGAGGAAGTGGGGGGCCGGGGTCACGGGGGAAGGAGTGTCGGGGTGGGGGAAGGGTCGGGTGTTAAAAATACAATTTTTCTCGGTGGTTTATTATAAACCGCCGTGAAACCTTTTTTACAAAAGGTTTAGAGGTAGTTCCTAGAACCACCGCTAAATAAAGATTTTGTTGTAGTGTAACAATGTTCACAATTTTTATAATTTATAGGATCCATATGATTCATATAATGAGAAAGATGGGTGACCAATATATTTTTCTCACCAACCCCCATAACATTTGGTTCCACATGTGTATAATCATTTCATTTTCCATCACATTTGGCGTTAACATGATTAGTTGAGTTCTAAAAAATAACTAAAATGAATTATCATATTGTGGGAAATAATAATCATATTGGGAAATCATATATTCATTAAAATTAATTTTTATGGTGTATAAATCATGAATAATTATTTTAAATATATGACACCATAGTTTTAAACTACAATATACATGGTCACGTCTATTCAAATCTTTCATGATATTTCTTAAATTGTTTTTGAATTATCAAAATAACCCCAAGTTGTTTTAAAATAGTTATGCATCATGGACCATATTCCTTCACCGGGTAATGATTGAGTCAAATCCCAGTACATGAATTTTAGATTTATATCCCATAGATACAACTATTCTCAATCTATATCACCTTATTTTATCTAGATAGGGATTTAATATCATGGAAACCACTTTCACTATCCCTCCAATAAAATTCTAGTATATTTTCCTATACATAGAATTATCTATATTTTTTTCACTAAAGTTATTTTATCACCGTTATTAAAGGTAAACTAAAACATTCTATGAAATAAATTATAATGTACCATACTTTTTATACATATATATCAAAACTAAATAGATTAATATTAATTACATAAAATTACGATCTATTGCATATTGTTTAGGTCTAGTGCCTTTAGAAACATGGATATATGTAAAATATCTTCATAAGTGAACTAAAACATCTCCTAATAAGTTCCTCATAAATGGAACCATTCTTAGATATATGATAATTATTCCCCTTCTTTATAACCTAGAGAAAGGAAAAATGATAATGGTTTAACTATGATTCATAGTAAGGTTAATCTATTGAGGTACATAAACATAGTATGCGAATAGCGATATGAGAACATGATCATTTAATATGAAAACAATATCGTGTATTTTAATGATTTTTATCTTAAGTCATATAATAAAGTATAGATGTTCATAAAACATTAATCATAGTGTAATCAAAGAACATGATCCCTTATAGTATAACATTGGAACAAGACAATGATTTTTGGAATACACATAAGTATATAAATTCATTTCATTAATAGTAAAGGATCATATCTTAAACCATCATAGTGGAATCAGTTCCCACCATAAACCATCGTAATAGTCAAGGATCACTCCCAATACTATCAAAGTGGAAAAATTTCCTTAATAAAATGGGTTCACTCCCTATTCCATCCATAATTATAACATGAGATATCAATTATTAAAAAACACATTTGAGAAAAATATTACTTCATGTCAACACATCCCATATTGAAAATAACATAGATGTCTTACAGAAGATAAGAAAACATTAAATATATTAGAACTAATGAAATAAATGGGTTTCATAAAAAATTAAACATAGTATAAACCATGAAAAAAGAACATGTTTTATAAACACATTATTATTTCGACAAATAATAACCCATAGAAAATGAATGAGTTATGAAAACTTTTTATTATTTCATCATATAATAACCCAAGGAAATGGAACAAGTTTCATAAAAAAATTTCATTATAATTATAAACCATTTAGTGAAAGGATAATGATGGTATAATTAAATCTTATTACTAGAAAATCATAATCATCATCAGATGTTTTTTCATTAATGGATATAAATAATATAAAATTTCATTAAAAACATTCATGAGTAAAATACCCCTTCCAATTTTAAAATCATTATTCAAAATATAATGATTTTATAATAACGAAATAAAACATTCAATTGAATTTAACCTAGGAAACGTGTTAGTTAATCATTGAATCATTTTTTAGTAATAATGGAGTTAAATACCATTCATTCCATGGATATGAAAACAAATAATTATTTCACATTTTCAAAAAAATGCTTAAAATTATATTATTTGGAACATGATATAAATATTCCTTTTAAAGAATATTTAAAAATTATAGCATGATAAAAATTAATTTAAATATCTATATATTAATATTTTAAACATTTTTTAAAACACTTTTAGAAATCATTGATATTGATGAAAATGTATTTGTTGTCGAAGGGATAAAAAAGGTCAATTTTCTCTAAAAACAGTCTATTCAACTCATTAGTATATAATGTGAGAAAAATAGAAGGAATAAATTTATTTTAAATAAATTACCATGTTATGGAAAAATAAATGAGTTTCATGTGTGAAGATCATAATATTTCATCATCATCGTAATAATCATAAATAATCCCTATAAAAATGTGATTGTATTATAAATCCCATAAAACATTGATAACATTTCAGTAATATGACAGATGAAAGAAAGAACCATATTTTGATATTTATATGCCATATTTTTAAGTAAATAATCATAAAATACATTCATGGTCAATATTAAAACCACATATAAGATATACGTTGTGAATATGGCATGTGTCCTATGGAAAAAAATTGACATAAAAATATATCCCTTCAGGTATCAACATTCTTTGTACACATCCAAACATAATTTATTATAAATATAGAATAATTATACATAAATTATAGAATAATACAAAAATATATCACATACTATATTTTTAACTTATATTCTTTTGTCACCGAATTGTTACAAATTCTTTGATAAAATATTTCTTTGGTGATAACTACTTCATTTTTCTTATATGTTTTAGTTTGGTAATTTTTTCGTTTTTATTCAATTATGATTATATAATTTAAATAAATTTAATAATGATATAAATATAATATTAATTAATTATATAAATAATTATATTCATCCATAAAATTTGGAGATAGAAAAACAAATTATACAATTCATGGTACGTCCTACGTATGAATTAACATTTATCCATTTTCATGACTTATAGAACAATATAAAGGTAAATATTAATAAAAAATATAGATTAATTATTATATCATATATATTTTATATTTACATTAAATTTATCTATACTACCAATAATTTAAAATATAATTGAAATACATATCAAATAACTTCATTGAGGTGGTAGTCTACACAAAGCATGATTAATGTTTTCTATTTTCGATAGATTTTATGGTATGAATTTTAATGTGATATTATAATTTCATAAGTAAAACTAAATTATAAATAAAAAATATATTCTTTAAATCCATCCATATATCCATTCGTGAGATGTGGTGATTGAAAACAAGTTATATCGCTTTGTGAGGTCATAATTTTCCATATTCCAAATCCACTGTTTCATTTCCATCTAATAGAATATGATATGGATATACGTTATTTTGTTGATATAATAAAATAATAGTATATTAATAAAATTGATTTTATTTTATAATAATTTGTGAATAATATTTTATGTATGTGGAAAAATAAATAATACAAAAGTGGTCAGTTATGAACTGTACATATTCATCAAAACCATCTTTAGGTTTGCACAAAATTAATTTTTTAGAGTTTTTACTAATAATAATAAGGAATATAAGATGTGGGGATGAAATTAAGGAAAATATTTTGTAATTCCCTAAACCCACAATCCCAGATCCAATTCTCTAATTTATTATATTTGGATGATTACAAGGAATCAAATCCCGAAGGACTTATTAGTTATCTAGTTTTGGAAAACTAGATTGCATACATGGTACCTATTTTACATTGGAAAAAAAACATAATACATAAGAAAATAAAATTCTCATCATCATTGAAAATCAATCCAGATATTCATTTTTATACCATGGTTAAATGAAACAAAATAATTGTGAGTTCAAATTCTCAGTACATGTAAACAATGGTGTAATATACAATGAATTAATAATGAATAATCAATATATCAATGATAAATGTAATTATAATAATTATATGTAAATAATAATATGCTCTTAAAACATGACCATATATTTTCAAACAAATAAAATAATAAAAAGAAATAATAATGATTATGGAAAGCATAATATTGGATGTATGTACTATTATGTTTTATCCAAAACATAATTACTATCAATATCAATCCTCTTTACCATTTAAAACTGATTGGAAATAATTGTTATAAGTTCACCGCCGAATTATTTCATCCCACGAAACTATTGATCCATCGAGGAGATTACATTAACTAGTCCCCAACATGTATACTTCATGCCCAAAACATTCCTCATTCATTCTAAAATCAATTTAAATAATTGGAAATTTTCCTTACCTAATATTATTATTAAATGATGGATAGAGGATTATCAATAATTCCCCAATATGTAATATTAAATTCATATATAATAACATATGATAAAATTCTATATATATTATAAAATAGTAGTATCTAACATACAATAATTTGTAAATTAAAACAAATATAATTATCAATGAAAATTTATAATAAGAAGGTGGTTGTTTCTAGATAATTTTATAAATCACATAAGAATGTTAAATTTCAAGGATAACGTTTACCAGATAGAAATATTCAAAAAAATCCCCTTGAATGATAAAATTTAAACTAAAACATATAATACCATAAAATTTTATTTAATCAAGATATTACAATAAAAAATGGTTATAATATCCCCCACACAAAAAAAAAGTGATGATAATGGTGTATGCCTCCCGGGAGAAAAAGTGATACAAAAATAACTTTCCTTGAGTTGATTTGTCACGGGTTTATTTATATTCATAAATAATAAATTTATGTTAATTATTTAATTTATTTATAACCATTTTCTTTTTTATTATTACTTTTCTTCACTTATTACAGTGATGTATACAACTAGTTATACTATTCAGTTTACATCGAGCGTTTTGACCAAATTGCGTTCATTTATTAATAGTGACTTTGGTAGGTCGAATATGGTAAAATGGTTTATTATATAAACTTATAAATAATTATAATCATGGAATAATTATCATATTTATAAATTAATTATACATTTATGTCCAATAATGAAATATTTTTATGAAAAATGTACCAACATTACAATCATGTAGACGGTAGGTCAAGTGTACACATGGGTAACATTACAATTTTCAGTGATATTTATGATAAAAAGGTAAATACTATTTTATATTTAAAAAATAATAAATATATCATAAATAATATTTTATTTAAAAATATATACTTATATATGAAATTCTTTTTTTGTAAATGGAATCACATCACCCTGAGGAGGCGGTAGTCCACCAATCCACAAACAACGTTTTATCTTTATTTAGTGTGTGAAAAGGTTAATAATAAAATTGATATATTATATATATGAAAGGGTAATTATTTCATGAATATAATAAATATTTCATTTATCTAACATATTTTTAATTAAACCAATCCTTAATAAGTTTAATGAAATGTGCAGGCGTATCATATCAATTTGAGAAGGTGGTGGTCCACACGTCTACAAACGATGTTATCGTATTTACAGAAAATCAAAATCCTGAAGATATGTGTTATATAATAATTAAAAAACTATTATGAAAACATATATATCATATATATCATATAATATTATTTTTTACATTATAATTCTCAACCATTATAGGTGGGAAGGAACAAAATGATCGAAATCATTTTGCGAGGTGGTAATATGTCACACACACGAACGATAAATTTCTTACCCATTTGATGAATGTGTTTATGGTGTAGAAATAATCATAAAGAAAAAAACTTATAATATTTATGATAATGATTTTTTCATATAACCATGTAATAAGAATAATTTAATGGTATGATAATGAAATATAACAAAAGTGGTCATTGAATAATGATACCTGTAAATACCCAAGAATTTCCATTAATTGTTTTTAATATATGTGACTTTTATGAGTTCATAGTTCTTGACGGAATGCGATTCCGAGGCCCAGAGTGCCCAGAATGATCCGTCGATTTTTTTTAAGCTTAAAGTAATGCGCTTAAGCAGTTTTCCTAAAAAAAGTGGAATAACTCATAAATGGTTACTCGGATAAAAAAATATGATGGAACCATTGCGCTCAGGATGGCCGGTTTACCCTAGCTGTGACTTAATGTTAGTTGGCGCGGGCCTCCTATGAGAAATCCTGAAAATGGCATAACCATAAATAAAATAATTAAATAAAGTTATTTTATTTTTCAAATTCTTATAACACACAAACAGTAGCTCAGATTACAAATTTGAGACCACCGGTAAACTCATGAGGGATTTCTTTATTTATGCAGATACTAAATTTGGCCGGAGGGGGACACCATAAAAATTTAGTTTTTGGCGCAATTAAAATAATTAAGTGTCAATAATTATATTGTAAAATTAATAATGTCTAAACAGAAACTCGGATTAAAAATTTGAGTGTACCGATGGGTTCCTTGGTGTGTGTTTCACCTTGGTAGAGGCGAACCTCGACCGGCGCGGGTCGAGAGTGGCTGATAATAATTTTCCATGTTTTTTTTTCAGGTATATTCTATAAACGTGCGAACATCATTTTATAACATTTGAACTGTTGGTCGAAATTGAAATCGGTTGGCCCCGTTGAACTCACATCGATGATATTCTCTTAAGAAGACTTTCACATTGATGGCGGATGGTCGAGAATAAATGTTAGTTTTTGGATTTAAAAAAAATATAAAATAAAGTGTAGCCCATGCTTTTTTATTCCATCTGCCATGTGAGTGTGGGATGTTTGAACCTCCACTTGGGAGTTGGTGGTGGGACCACCACACCATAACCTCACATGAGAGGTTATGGTGGTTGGGCCCACCGGAACCCAATCTCGCATGAGATGTAAAATGTGGTGGGGACAAAACGAGCCCCCCCGACCCCTATTAATGGGTGGAGACCACAACCTCTCAAATCCCCCTAATAATGGTGCCACCACCACCCATTTTAATTTCCAAAACCTCAAATTTGTATTTGTGGAATCTCCCATAAATAATTCCACCAACACGTGTGAATTAATTAAGGGGAGCCTCTTGACATCCTCCAAATTAATTGTGACACCCCTCGTATAATTAATTTGGTGAAGTCGGGTTATTTAATTTTACCATTTGAATTACGTGCCAATGTGATTTTAGACAAACCATCCCTCTCCTATATAAAGGATGCTTGGGGATGGTTTTGGGATGGCTTCAACAAACGAAGAAGTGTTGGTAAAGAGATGCATCACCTAACACTTGGGGGATTACACTCTCCATTGAAGAATGTGAAGAACGCGAAGAATGAATATGACGCTCTTCTTCTCCAGCCTTCATCTTCAGACCACCTTCGATGTGGGACATGATCGTCTACCACATATTGATGTCTATTAGGGAGATCGCCCGATTTGGCGGCAAGACCACACCAGACGGAGTGCCCGGTTTGGCAGCAGACCCGTAATACTCGACAAGAGGAGTACCTCAGTAGTCTAAGTTTAGTTTCATAGTGCCTCAGAGTCATGACAGGGACACTGTACTCGAAAGAGGAGGATTTCTCCAGAAATCATGGTTTTGGTAATGAAAATCCTTGTTTGTGCTGAGTCAATGACATTTGGGTTTTCCTCATGATTGAGATGGGTTACTTGATAACTTAGCTATATTTATGGGCATATTCCTAAGTAATGGTTATCTATTGAAATCATACTTTTTGGATTATTCTTGTTGGATTTAGTCAGACCTTAAGGGTATCGGGGTCCCTACTGAGTATCGTTATTCTTACCTCTGCATGGGCTACACCCTCGCCTCGTTGTGTTGGATGCAAATGACGGACAACACTGGTGGAGGCCTAGAGGGAGCCAGGATTGGACGGTACTCGGAGGTAGACCACTAGGAGTGACGATACACGGAGTGGACCGATAGACGTGGAGTGTCGAGGAGGACTTATGTACCTACCCTTCAGGTAGGAACCCCGGACGACGATCATAGAGATGCTTCTACCTTTTAGCTGTTTGCCCCTTTCAGTTGTACTTGCTTTCAGTTGTACTTGTACTTTACATTCGGGCTTGTATCTTGGACCCATTTACATTTAGTACACTTAGTATACTGTTTTTAAACAGTGTTTTCTTCCTCTTGTACTCTGGTTGTGTGTGTATATATTTCATAAAGGCAATGCATTCCCAGTTTTAGGAATTTACGCCTTTCATGCTAGTCGCCAGCCCCTGGCCTATGGAAGGTGGACTTGTGGTAGTTACGACACAGGCTCTAGGGGATGGGTCGTGACAAATTGGTATCGGAGGAGTCGGTTCTACTGCAGAACTTAGGACTCTATTATTTTCTTTATGTGAATCAATAGTGTTAAGGGTACTGGGTGTGGTTTTCAGTTTAGGGAGTCCAGTGTTTGTGCGGCGGCCAACCTATCCATACACAAGTACCTTGACTACTGATTTCCTACTTTGTACACGAAAACACAGATTGCGTGTGTGTTTTCAAAAGTTTTCTTTAAGTCAGATCAAACCAAGTCAGATCACCAGGTATAATCTTGTGACCGTGTCACATCTGTTCCGGATGCCCCCATGTAGACAACCAGTTGATGTTTAGAGAGTGTACCCGATGATAGCCCACCGAGCGACGAGTCTCCGGTGTAGGGACCTCTTACTATGTTGGCACCTTTGGGTGGTGTACCAGTAGTACCACCACCAATTGAGTAGCAGATGCCACCAGCCTCACTAGAGGATTGTGCATGCTGACTGAGTGCATTGCATGAGTTCCAGCGGCACATGCCTTTGGGGTTTTGAGGCGAGACATATTCCCAGGTAGTAGAGGACTGACTAGAGGTGATTTCTATAGTTCTCCACCTAGTTGAGAAACTAGTAAAGCAGATAGTGATCTTAGATACTAGTGTTTCCTAGTGACTGACCATGAGGTTAGTTTGCATAGTGATGAGGTTTCGATACTTGGACCATTTTTCGATATTATACCTTCTGGTAGTGTGTCAGCTGTATCACTGCCTCTTGGTCAGGAGTTTCAATCGGAGGTACCGGTTGATGACACATGTAGGCTTAGTGCCTTACATGTGTTTTAGCATTAGATACCCCTCAGGTTCTGAGGCGATCCTGACATACAGGTTTCTGAGGACTGTCCTGAGGAGGTGGCTAAGAGTTCTCTAGAACTTCTACAACATTGGAAGGATGACATGTCAGTAGTTTAGTATTCATTGAGGTGTACCAATCGTTCCTAGTACTCGATGAATATGATACAATCATTGCTTCTAAGCTTGGACCTCCAAGTGAGATGTGATTAGGGACATCTGAGTCATCAAATTATTTTTCCTCTGTGTATTCCTACCTATGTTAGTATTCTAGAGAGAACCTTTTATGGTTAATGTTCTTTGGCTAAGAGAATACAGCCAGTGAATATTAGTTGTGGGAAAGCATGAAACTAGCACCAGTCTCAAAGATTTGGGTGTGTAAACTGTTTCAGAAAGAGGATGTAACAGGGACAAATGAATCTGTAGGGAAGCAGACGTGGAAGCAGAGCAAGGAGAGCAGCATGATGTGGTGTACATTTTGACATGTTACAACCACCCACCCTTGTGGTCCCCACCAGGCTCATGGAGATGGAGGGAAGAGGAAGAGAATAGTTACATGCAGTAAAGGAGTGTGACCCAAGGATCTAGGAATGATTTGAGCTACGAAATATGTCTACTACTAGTAGTCGTATCAATATACATAGGTAACAATAATTCCATCCTTCCATGAATCATGGCCCAGACCAAGATTTTATGGTTAAACCGTTGACTTGACCCTCACATCTGGAGATTCCTTTGGGAAGAGACTCGATAATAAAACTTACGCAGACAGTGTGATCTGACCCTTGAGGCCAGAGATTCGGTTAGAACCTCATGGTGGAAGCGTCGATTCCTTACGATGTTAGTTTGGGTATGGAATGGGAAACCATAGTTCATACACAAATTGACAGTATTAGGGGAAAATGTTGTGTTTTATCTACAACATTGAGATGAGGTTTTCCTTAGTCATCAAAAAAGGAAACCCCGGCAGCACAGGGTAAACTCATGCATAAGAGGGTGAAACTGATCACTCTTGAGTCGGCCAACCTTACCCTCATGGAAACATGAGTTTTTAGTATTCATTTCCTCCAAGACTATGAATTCAAGATATTCTATACTCCTAGGAAGGGGAACGTTGTTGAAGATGCACTCAGCAAGAGGATGGGTATATAGATGGTAGGCGAGGAAACATAGTAGCTGGATGCCTTACAGATATCCTTCGTGGATAGGGATGGAGCAGCCTTTCTACAATCTCTTATAGTCACCCCCCCCCCACATCATCAGTTAGCTAGGGAGGCATAGCGTCGAAACACTGATTGTAAGACACGACGTTCTTAGATACCCAAAGGGAACACACCTGATGGATTCTCTGAAGGTGGGGAGCACATAATTCTCTTCAGATGATGTAACATGGTACCAGTTTCACTTCAGGAGGATGTTTTGAGGGAGTTCTACACATCCCCTCTTGCAGTATATCAAGGTGTGGTGAAGATGTACCAGGACCATCGATGACAGCACTGGTGGTTAGGTATGAAGTAGGCGGTAGCAGAGTTTGTCTTTCGATGCCTCACTTGTCAGAAAGTGAATGTAGAGCATCAGGTATGAGTAGTATTGGATCATACAACAGAGGTCCCAAAGTGGAATAGGGATGAGATATACATGTAATTCGTGACAGTTCTTCCACATAGGTCCAGGGGACATGACTCTTTTTGGGTGATCATCGACCGACTCACCATGTCGGCCCACTTTTATCTAACCATAGATGGTACGAGCTACCACAGAGAAGGTGCAGGTCATATAAGAGAGGATGAAGACTACATAGAGCAGACAAAACTTGTATGCTGATAGGATATGAAGACCTCTTGAGTTCGAGGATGGCGACCACATCTTCTGACGGGTCTCACCATGATGAGGTCTATGGAGACTTGGACAAGGAATAAAGTTATCTCTGAGATTCATCAGACTGTCCAGGTCCTCAACAGGGTAGGCGAGGTGGCTTATCGCTTAGCTCTTCCACCTCAGTTTCACCAGGTGCACAACATCTTCCACATATCTCAGCTGAGAAGATACATGCACGACCCTTCCCACATCATCGACCATGGGGATCTAAACATCTATGATGGGGAGATAATCATAGAGGTTCCTGTGGAGATTGAGTATTGACTATAGCAGGTCCTACATGGACGGTCGGTACCTCTAGTGCGCGTTCGCCGACAGCATGAGAACCTCCTGGTGATCATATGGGCGTGGGAGGCTCAGATGCTTGTTCAGTTCCCCCACTTGTATCATTAGTTCACGTTGTAGCTTAAAGGGATGTAAAGCCCTAGGTTGGGGACAATGTAAAGACCCATAATTTTCATTATTTTTTTAAATATATGGGAATTTTATGAGTCCGTAGTTTTGTTAAGCCTAAAATAACGTGCATAAGTATTTTTCCTGAAATAGTGGAATAAATCTTAAATGGTTACTTGGATCAAAAATCCAAGGGAACCGTTGCACTCAGGATGGTGGGTTTACCCTAGGCATGATATAATTTTAGTCGGCATGGGCCTCCTGTGAGAAATCCCAAAAATGGCATAACCGTAAATAAAATAATTAAATAAAGTAATTTTAATTTTAAAATTCTTATAACTCACAAACGGTAGCTCAGATTAAAAATCCGAGACCACCGCTAAACTCATGAGGGATTTCTTTATTTAACAATATACTAACTTTGGCCGTTGCGGGCCACCAAAAAAAGTTAGTTTTTCGATGCAAATAAAATAATTAAGTGATTATTATTTTATTTTAAAATTCGTAGCATCTAAATGGTTACTCAGATTGAAAATCTGAGAGTACTGTTGGATTCTTTGGGGTGTTTTTCTCCTAGGAAGAGCCTAACCTCAACCGGCACGGGTCAAGGGTTGATGATAATAATTTTTCGATCTTTTTATCGGGTACATTTAGTAAACGTACGAACGACGTTTTACAACTTTTGAACCGTTGCTCGGAATTGAAATCCTAGGGAACCATTGACTCGCGGAACCGATATTCTCTTAAGAATACATTCACCTCGATGGCAAATGGTTGGGAATAAAAGTTAGTTTTTTTTTCTTTTTTTCAAAAAAAAGATAAAATAAAGTGTGTCCACACTTTATTTTTTTCCAGCCTCCATATGAGTGCGGGTAGTTGGAACCTCCACTTGGGATTTGGTGGTGGGACCACCACACCCTATCCTTCCATGAGAGGTTATGGTGGAGGGGCACACCTAAACTCAATCTCCCATGTGAGGCTAAATGTGGTGGTGACCACACGAGGCCACCTGACCCCTATTAATGTGAGGAGACCACAACCTCTCAACTCCCCCTAATAATGGTGCAACCACCACCACATTTAATGGCCAAAACCTCGTCTTTGAATTTGTGGCATCTCCCTAAATTAATTGTGCCAACACGTTTGAATTAATTAAGGGGAGCCTCTTGACATCCTCCAAATTAATTATGACACCCCTCGTGCAATTAATTTTGTGGAGCCGAGTTATTTAATTCTGCAAAATAATTTACGTGCCAACATGATTTTAGACAAAACCTCCCTCTCTTATGTAAAGTAAACTTAGGGAATGGTTTTGGGACGGATTCAACAAGCGGCGAAATGCTGGAAAATAGACATGTCACCCAACACATGGATGATTACACTCTGTAATGAAGAATGCGATGAACATGAAAAATGACGATGACACTCTTATTCTACGATCTTCTTCCTCAGACCCCCTTTGACATTGGACGTGGTTTTCTACCACATATTGTCGTCTATTAGGGGGAGCGCCCGGTTTAGTGGCAGACCCACAGCGGACGGAAAACCCCGTTTAGCAGTAGACCTGTGATACTCGATATGAGGAGTACCTCAGCAGTCTAAGGTTAGTGAGAAGCACCTCGGAGTCGTGACAGGGCCACTGTACTCAACAAAGGAAGAGTTCTCCAGCAGTCGTGGTTTCGATAATGAAAATCCTATTTTGACCTCATTCAATGACATTTTTGTTTTTCTCATGATTGAGATGGGTTACTTGATAACATAGGTATATTTATGGGAATATACCTAAGTAATGGTTATCCGTTGAAATCATACTTTGTGGTTTATACTTGTAGGATTTAGTAAGACCTTGAGGGTCTCGGGGTCCCTAATGAGTATCATTATAATCACCCCTACACTGTTTATGCCCATACCTTGTTGTCTTGGATGCAGATGATAGATAGTGCTGACAGAGGCCGAGAGAAAGCCAGGACTAGATGGTACCAGGAGGTGGACCACTCAGAGCGACAGTACACAGAGCAGACCAATAGAAGTGGAGTGTCGAGGAGGACATATGTACCTACCCTTCAGGTAGGAACCTCAGACGACGATCTTGGAGATGCTTCTTCCTTTCAGCTGTTTGTCCCTTTCAGTATTACATGCATTCAGCTGTACTTGTACTTTACAATTGGGCTTGTATTCTGGCCCCCTTTACGTTCAGTACACTTGTTATACTGTTTTTACATAGTGTTTTCTTCCTCTTATACTATAGTTATGTGTGTATACATTTAATAAAGGAAAATTCTTTCCCAGTTTTAGGAATTTATTCCATTGGTTCCAGTCTCCAGCCCCTGGGCTATGGAAGGCAGGCTTGGGGTAGTTACGACATGGGCCCCCGGGGACGGGTCGTGATAATACCTCTTTTTGGGTAAGTCAATTTTTTTTCACCAAATAAATTTATTGGATTCATTTAAAACTAAATTTAGGATACTAGGATTAGGGGAGAAATGTTAGGGGATTTATTAGGATGATTTGGGATGATACAAAAATGGATTGATAGTTGTGAGGAAGGGTAAAAATGAATGTCGGTTATATTAGTGGGGAAGTGGAATTCAGGTAATGATAAAAAGGGAAATACTATTGGTAAGTCTCTCATACCTCATATGCCTCCCTAATCGAGAAATATATGACTAAATTTAATTAATGGTTGGTAAACACCCAAAACCCACAAAAATGGAAACATTTCTATAATTTCATTCCTAGGTTTTTTTTGTTTCCTTATATTTTTAATTTTGGTTTTTCATTTTGGTAACTGGTTTTTTAACCTATGAAATTCACAAGTTAAAAGTAAATTAAAGTGAAAAATTTTAGAAAATATTGACCCAATATATTATCAATATGTTATATTATTTTCAAAATAAAAATCTCATTTGGGTGGGAAATTAAGTTTAACAAAATCGCATATAATGCGCAAAAAAACAGCATTAACCTAAATCATGCTTACATTATATTTACTAATTAGGGGTTCATATGTTCATTATAGGAGATAAATTAGTTCATCAATAAAACATGTATTTTCATTTTGAATAAAATATGTTTTTTATTAAATTTTAAATATTTTAATAAATTATGATTTATAATAAAATATCATTAATGTCAATTTTGACTTTATTTACTAAATTTTTATTAAAAAATATCTTGATAATGATAGAGTAAAAAAAATTTAATTTTAAAAATATTTAACACGACCTATTAATCTAAAAAAAGTATGTTAACACTATAATTCATTCGATTTTCATCCATTTTAATATTTTAATTATTTTCTATTTTGTTTTATTATTATCTAAATATTCACAATATTATCATTTATTAATAATTTTAAGTGAAAAATTCATATATAAATATATAAGTTTGTTTTTCATGACAAAAACAACTCATTCACCAATCAAAATAATTTTCACAACTAAATCTATGTATCTTATTCTATACTAAAATTCATTTTAGGACTTAATAGAAAGGAAGGTGAATTTTATATCTTTATCATTACTAAATTTATTATATAGAAATATTTCAAGAACACGTGTTTGAATAACAAATACAATTAGAACCCTAGGGTTTAGATGGTCAAAATATGGGTAGAAAAATGAATTTTTTTTCAGGTTTTTATGTTATTTATCCCCTTAAATTATACTTTAAACATTAAGTAAAATAATTTTTACCTAGTCACTAAAATTAAATTTAATCACTTTGAATAATTTTTTTTAAAACAATGTATATGAATTTAATAATATATATATATATATTATACTAATTGCATATATTTATATCCATTTTTAAAACATAATTCACATAATTTGAAAGAATAATTTTATTTTTAATCTTTTATATGTTCTGATAAAGAGGGTTTCTAATGTAAATATGTTTAAATGTTTATTAATATTTTTTCCCTAAAATCATTATAAAAATGATTCCAGTGACCTCCATTTTATTAATATATTTGTTATTGTTCTATTTTGACTTTAAAAATAGTTTAATGTAATTTAATATTAATAACTATTTAAAAGAAAATGTTGTTTTCCACCAAAATTATATATTTTAAACTATTCTTCAAAAAATTAATCTTTTTAGAGAAATACAAAAAAATCACTCAACGATTATTTTTACATTGTGAACTAAAAATGAATTATATTTCGTAAAATAAAATTTATAATATTTTCTTATTATAGAATAAAATAGTAGCACTGTTGAAATGTGGTAAAAATTAGTCTTTCTTGTAATTCATGCTATCATAAGGGAGTGTGTAGAGTTAGATTAACATCTTGTTGCATAAAAATAATGATTAAAATAATAATTTTATTCCAAAATGGTATTATTTTAAATTAATGGGTTGTTAAATTAGCCTCACCTAAATTAAATTTTATCCTCATAATAAAATCATTATTTCAGTAATAGAGTGTTTGATATTTGAATATACTATTATTGAAAAACATGCATCATAAATAGGGTTAATTACTTATATTCCTATTATGTGGAAAAAATATTTTAATGAGACCACAAAACTAGGATTTGGGATAGGAGATCATTAGTGAAAACAAAAATATAGACGAGAAATCTATCTATCATATTATGATGGCGAGTGATAGTGAAAATTTTTACTATAATGTTGTTGGACACAATTATTTAAACCCCATTTATTAAAAATTTCATTTACATCATCAAAATGATGATGAGAAGAATTTTTTTCAAAAATAATTTTCCTAAAGTTGATGAATTATTTTAGTATCAATGCATATAAGTAAGTATATATTTCAATTTAACAAACACAGTCTTATCCTTCTATTGATCCTTGAACTATTTCAATTTCTTCCCATAGAAAAAGTTTCATCTTATATTGAAGTATTACAATAATACCTTAAAATTTATCAAAGTTAAATGTAAATTTTTTCAGAAATGATTTAAATTTCAAAAAGATAATGATCCAATACTTTAAAATCATTTCTAGGGTTGTTGGTAAAATACAATTTACATTATCCAAATGAATCATCTTTTTATTCCAATATCATTATATCAATATCAAAAACATATTGAGGGTTACCATTCCATCAACCATATATTTTTAATAATTTCAACTTTCTACTAAATAATTTTTCTTATTCTATATCACAATTCAAAACGTGATTCCAAATACTTAATAAAAGAGTAATAAATTGCAATCCTTATATGTTTCTTCTTTCTCATATCTAGTACATGACTCAATTGAAAAAATTATTTATTTCAAATATATAGAGATGAATCATTCATCATTTTAAGTGGTAATAGCATAATCATTACAATAATTCATTAGAATATTTTGTGGTATATTTCATTGATGCTTCAGACATTGATTTTTGTAGTTTCTTATCTCCTTGTAGTTAAATAATTGTATATTTGGAAATTGTTTCTAAACCTAGAAATCAAAAGAATTTCTGATTTCTATCCACACTAATATATAATACCCATTTATTTTATGAATGGATGAGGGTGATTATTTCTACAATTATTACATGTGAGAAAATAATTCTTTTCTATCTTCCATTTAACACACTTTTTACCAACTGGCCTTTTGTTCATTTGATTACTTCCAAATCAATTAGAAACAATGAATTATTTCATTCTCTCATTATCACGTGATATTATTTCTTCGTATGATGATAATTCATGAGAGAAAATTTCCTATAAAATGATTTGTTTAAGAACATAATGTATATTATCATTCTTACTCTTCATATCATGTTAATGGGTTAGGTTCCCATTATTTCTACTCAATGCCATTTCTGAATCGTGATTTATACTAGATTAGGTTATTCAATTATGGAAAAAAAATTTATAATATAGAAACTAGTGTAATAATTTCCATAAATTAAAAAAATACATATATAATCTCATAATCATAAAAAGGTTTCTTCTGGAAGATATTCTATACATATCGAAAAAATATATCATATAATTTTTTTATAATCTATGTTTTTCTAAAATCATTTCCATGGTTTCTACTAAACATCAATTAATACCATCTTTATTTCCCTAACCCTAGAAACCTAAATATAGTGCCTTATTTTATTGCATTTTCATGATTACATGGAATAAAATCCAGAATTAATGATCATTTTAGTAGTGTTATAATATTAGATTACATACATGGATCCCATTTTTCTTTTGGAATAAAATAACAATATATATAACCAAATAAAATAGTCATCAGCCATGAAACTCATTCCAAGAATTCATATTCATTAATTGGTGATGAAAAAAAATTAGTGTGAGCTCAAATGTCCAATAAGGGTAATGTATAGTAGAATATATCTTGACTTAATACATTATAATCAATATTTAATGTATAAATGATGATTTAATAATTCCATATATATAATTATATGAACCTAAAATATATCAATGGAGATTTTAACTAATAAAATTGTCACATTGAATAATTATTATTAAATAAATCATAATGTTGGAAGGATACACTATCAATAGATATCATCAAGATAGTTACTAGCAATATCTATCTTCATGATAGATTATGTTTGTGGGTAGAAACCCATCAAATGTTTGTTATGATCTATCCAATTGACAATTTTAATCTTCTTGGAAACATACATGAAGGGTTTTTACCAACTGATTTCATCCCATGAGACTAATTATGCATATAGGGGCATAAATTATATAGTACCAAGCCCATATAATTTATCTCAAATACATTACTCATATATTTAAAAATCAATTTTACATCCTAAACATTGTTCTTTAAAAAATATTTATATTGGGTAAAGGATATATATTTATTAGCAATTGCTGAATATATCTTGTCACATTCTAAGTGAACAACATATGTAAAAATGATATATTTTTTATGTATTAATCATATCCAACATAAAAAAAATATATAATAAACTAAATATATTTTTCCACAAATAAGTTTACAAGAAAGAGATTTTTTCAAGAGATATTTAATAATAACAAAACAATGTGAGATTTCAAAGATAACATTTAACACATATAAATTATCAAATCCAATGCCATAGATTAGATAATTAAAATTAAAAATTATAATGAGTTCAAATAATAGTGAATAATGATATTAAATTTCAAAATAGAGTTATATAATCCCCATAAAATAAATAAGTGGTGAAAATTTTTCATGCCTCCCTGAAGAAAAAAGTGAGACACAAATCCATTACCCTGTGGCTAACCCATCACGTGTGTGTTTATCATTCTGAATAATAAAATAATTTCAACTATTTCATTCCATGATAACATTTTCTATGTTTATTATTACCTACACTTCAGTTATTATAATTTTTTATTCAACTACTTCAACAATTATGTTTACATTGGGTGTTTTGACCAAATTCGGTTCATGTGATTAAAAAACATTTGTAGGACAACTATGGTCAAAGGTTCAATTATATAAAAATATCCAAAATATTAATATTGAAATAATTATAATTTATATAAAAAAATTATATATTTGAAACAGATCATTGAATATGGTTATGAAAAATTAACCAACGTTACAGTCATAGTGATGGTAGGTCAAATGTATTCAGTTTTAATGTTCCGAGTATTCAATGGTTGTTTTGGAAAGATGTAAGTAACATATTATATTTCAATAATTAAAATTATATCATAAATATAATTTTATTTAATCAAATATAATTCAATATATTATTCCTATGATGTAAAATTAATCACATTATGTTGAGTAGGTGGTAGTTCACACATCCACAAATGATGTTATCGCTTTTTTAGTGTTTGAAACATGTAATAAAGAATGTGATATATTATATATGTAGAAAGGTAATTGTGTAATTAATATAAATTATAATTATTTTTTTCACATTTTTTATTTAAATCCATTTTTAATAAATTCCATGTAATCGGTGAATGCATCACATCACATTAAGAAGACTGTTGTCCACACACCCACAGACAATGTTATTATATTTATGAAAAATGAATGGAATTATGGTATGATTGTATAAAAATAAAATAAAATAAATACAAAATAAATATCATATATATCTTATGGAATAGTTTTTACATCATAATTTCCAATTGTGATCAGTGGTAAAAGAAAAACAAATGAGTTCATTTCATGAGGTGGTTATCCATCGTACACACTAATGGTAAACTCGTTACCTATTTGATGGAAGTTTGTGTAGTTGTAGAGAAAACCCATAAAAACAACATATAAATATATTTATCATAATTATTTTATTATATAATCATTTTATAATAATATTTTAATGGATTGATAAAAAAATAATATAAAAGTGATCGTTAAAGAATGTAAAAACTTTTTCAGGTAACTCAATTTGGTTTTAACTAAAGGAAATCTTTGGATAGCTTTTTTTCAAATATTATGATTCTTGTAACAGTGGATATATTTTGGGTGATTATTTGGGATTATTTTGGTTGTGCTAATGTGGCCTAAGAAGCATGAGTAGGTAGAAGACTGAATGCCTTTTTATAGTGTAGGGGAAGTGGAGTTTATATAAATATTAAAAGGTAAAAACTATTTTTAGGTCACCCTTAACTAATTTGCCTCCAAAATTCTCATGTAAATTAGTAAAGTTAATTTATGGTCATTATAAACTCACAACCCAGTAAAATAAGAATGATTTTTATAATAATTTTCCTTAGTCATTATGTTTTTTTATATTTTTTATTTTGGTTTTTCAATTTGATAACTAGTTTTCTAACATATGTAATTCATAAATGAAGAATAAATTATAGATATTAATATTTAAAAATTTTGAATAAATTAATTTTAAATTATATATATATTTTAAAAAATAAAAAACTTTGGTGTGTTCGAAATTAATTTTAACAAAATTCCATGTCATACACAATAATACTACTTTAACATGAACCATACAAAGAGAATTTTTACTCATTATGGGTCAATATGTTCAATATAAATGATAAATTAGTCCATAAATAGACCATATTTTATATATTTTAAATTTTTTTAAAATAAATTACGAAATTAGGTTTTAATTAAATGTTAGTTCTTTTATAAAAATAACATTTATTATAAAATATCATTAATGTCAATTTTGATTTTATTTACAAAATTTAAATTTAAAAATATCAATAAAATGATGTAATTTTAATATATTTTATTTAATGATATGTTACAAGACCTATTAATCAAAAAATAATAATTGAACAAAATAACTCATTCCATTTTCTACACTTTAAATAGTTTTTGTGACATTTATTTTATTTAATTATTAACTGGATAATCACTACATTGATGTTTTTATACATTTTAGGAAACATATTCATATCTAAAAATTAAAGATAAATTATTTCAAATAGAACTCATTTAAATTTAAAAAACTCATAACATAATCTGTGTATCTTTTTTTATACTCCAAATCCTTATAGGACTTAAAAGCAATAAAGGTAAATTTTTTCCCTTTTTTAACTCAACTTATTATATATGTGACATTGAGGAACATGTGTCCCAATAACTAATAATATTATAATACAATGGGTTATATGGTTGTAATATCATCCTAATATGACTTTTGGACAAGTGTATAAGTCATGTTTCCACCTAATGATAATTTTTATCCAGTAAGTAATTTTTTTTACCTTAATCACAATAATTAATTTTAATCACATTCACTAATAATTTTGGTCAAAAATTATGTCTACCTAATTGAACATTAAATATTATAATTTTTATAAATATCTAAATAATTTTTTACAAAATCAATTAATATAATTAGAATGATTAAATTTATAGCTAAACCCTGTAGAAAAGGTGAGAAAGTGAGTTTTTATGTAAAAATGATCAATATTTCATTAAGATTTTAGATCTAATTTCAATTTAAAAATGATTCAAATTACCCAAAATGGATTAATTTTTGTGTAATATATCACTTATGACATTAAATATAATTTAATATGTAATTTAATATTAATACTCATTTAAATAAAAATGTACTTTTGAACAAAAATAAAGAATTTTTCACTGTTAATCTAGAAATAAAACCTCCCAAAAAAATAATTAACATTCAAACGTTGTAAAGTTTTACATTTACCCTTAAAAAATAAATTTTGTTTGAAAAATAAAATTAGTAAAATTTTCAAAATTTAGGTTTAAAATAGGTGACCCATTAAAAGGCAGTAAAACACAGTCTTCTATGTAACACAACTTAACTCATTGATGTGTGTAACGAAATCTTAACAAGGTGTTTCCTAAAATGTTAGATACTAGAAAACATAATTTTATTCTAAAATAAAAATATTTTAAAGTATTATGATGTTTGATTTTTGATTTTTATTCCTAAATCCAAATTATTTGTATGTGTGATGAGGAGAGTAGAGTTGGCATCCTTTTACGAGGTGGAAGACAACACACTTGGAATTTTTTAAAAGAAAAAAATAAATCCATGTTTTACATAAGAGAAAAGGATAAAAAATCGTTCATTATCAAAATTTATAAGCTAAAAATTCTGAAAATTGTAATAAATTATAAATTGGCCATGTTTTGAGGATATTTAAACACTTAATCCACTAGTTTAACCCATGGAAAACTTGTTCTAACATTAACCGTAGGAATTACTGTTTAATGTTTCTACATATAATTAAGAAAATAATGATGTTACCCTTATTATATTTTATTAATTATTAATAATAAAAATATTGAATCCATTTTACCAAATTCTATTCATATAAGTCATATAATAATATTTAAAATTAAACCCACAGGCATGACGAAAAATTTTATTTTCCAAAGAAAATGTTTTCATTACTAAAAAATGTTTTTATACCAAAAGAGAACATTAAACTGATTCAAAATAAAAAAAATTGAAATATTTATAATATAATTGAATGAATTTTACTTCTTACACCATACTAAAAAAGGGAACTTTTTTATGATTTAAATGAAAAGATAATTTTAAATAAATATAAAAATATGTTATTATTCACGAGAAAATTAATCCTTTTAGAAAATATTAAAAAAATACAATATTTGATAATTTATATACATTTATTCAAATAAATTGATCATATTTTCAAAATATTTTTTCTAAAATTTTAAAAAATAATTTCACAAAATCCGTTTAAACTTTTTTACAATATATAAATCTTTTTACAATAAAATTAATTTTAATCTTGTTATATACCAATAAAAAATATTATACGAATTGTAAAAGCATTATTTAATATATAATATATAAATTTCATTTAAATCATAAACTAATAGTGATTAATTTTATCTAGTAAAATCAAATATATTCTGAATATAAGAACAATTTTTCAGAAAACATAATTTGTTTACATTAAAATGATTTTCATTTAAAATCAATTTATAACCAATTAATATATCTCATTTATGTGTAAACCATTTAATTTTCATATTTTATTTATTCTTATTCATAAAAAATAGTTTTACAACTAATTCATATATGATATTACTCTTCACTAAAAATTATTTTTACGTGAAATATAAGCAATCAAATAAATTAATTTTATTTAAAAAAATCATGAAATATTTGTGTTCTAGATAAAACATTCTGTATAGACATTTGGGATATAATTAGAATAATTAATATTTTTCTAAAAACTATTATAAATGATTTCAATATATTATGACTATGTATGACCAAGTATTAAACCTAATGTGTCATTGATCAGAATTAATTTTTCAATATTTATATATCCCATAAATTATTTTCATGAAAATATTATTTCACAAGTTGATTATTATTCCCCACATTAAGATTTTTTATTTCATTAAATTGCTACAACCATGAGGACTCATTTTAAAACAGAATGTGGTGGATGATGTAAGGATATTCTTCCGAAGAAATAAAATTATATATGATACAGAATGTAAAAGAATGTGATTATTACTAAAATGATATATCAAAATATGATTAAAAACCTAATCATATTTGGGATTCAGAATGAACTAAATATGATAAAAATGGATCTCTATGAAGACAATGGGGAAAAAGAATATTCAGAATTATATATGTAAATAATGTGGGAATAAGAACCCAGATAATTGTTTAAACTGAATAAGAAGATGTTTTGTTTGTTGAAAAGAAGGTCTTAAAGAAACTAATTGTAAAATGAAACTAAGAGTTAAATATAGGAAAATATAGTATGTGATATGTTACAATTAATAATTAAATATTTTATATTTGCCGAACTTGGAATTTATCTATATCAATTTCTTAATCCAATTTCTAAATCTTGCCCTAATAAAAGGGTCTATGATATTATAACCATATAAGTTGAATGAATGATGTGTTTCTATATTTGGATTGATGAATTTTATTGTAGAATTTGTTTATTAATGATATTTTTTTATAAGAATAATGAGAAATCTATGTATTATTCTATTATACTTTTTTTGATGGATTTCAAAGTATGTGTTTAATGGTGAAAATAACCTAGAAATTTAATTTATTAGTAAGGCTTATTTTTTGAAAACATTTGATTAAGTGACGCATAACCCTAAATATATTCATAATTTTGAGATAATAATGCTTCATCTGGATAAATATATTATTGATATTGATAAATTAAATAGGATATTTTTTTATATATTTAAATTAATTAACGATTTTTTAAAAAGGTGCTTATATTATCTTTGATAAATATAATTTCAATTGTCAATTTTTGGAATACATTGGATTCTATTTTATTTTAGTTTAAAAATAATGATACAAATAATTTTTGGAAACATATATTTATTCATTGATGTTTTATGGTGATTAAGATTATTAGTATTTTTTATGAGAATATAAAATCATGTTATTCATGTGTTCGGTATGTGATATTATGACATACAATATATTTTTTAGAGATTAAATTCAAACTAATTTATAGAAGTTATTTACCAAAAAAATTCAAAATTTTTTCAATTATTAATGAAATCATTTGGATTAACCATTTAATGGATTTTTTATTTATACTAGTTATTTTAAAATTTAGTAGATATTTTTTTATTTAAAATTGAATATAGATTTGGGGATTACGTTTTCAACATTTTTAATATCTTCTAATCTTTTTGACATTTTTATAATGCTTATGGAATGAAATAAAATTATACTATTCATTCATCATTTGAATATTAAATGAATTTAAAAGAGTTGAAACCCAATGGAAACATTTAACAAAATGATGGAATTAATTGTATTGACTTTAGAAAATGAAATATGTATATTATCTGATGTTCAATGTTAAAATTATTCGTAAACTCCGGGTAGAGGAACCTTGAAAATGAATACATTTTTTATATATTTTTTGTAAATAATTGATCATCATTTTCACCCCACACTAATTTTTAGATTTTTCTCATCATCATTATAATGATCATGTTATCTATAAATATATATTACTGTTTGAACAATAACATTTTCCTTGAGGTATATATTTTCACTTCTGTAAAATTTTATTCTTATTTGGGAAATGAATTATGTGTTATTTAAGGTTACAATTATATTTCCTTTTATCCCATGTCAATGTATGTTTTATTATTCTTATATGTGATAATGGTTTTGAAATGAATTGTTTTAAATTAATGAACCCCTAATTACTATTTTAAACAAATTGGGGAAGAAATTTATTAATGGTTTAAAATGTAACACCCTAAAAATTTAGTTCAAAAAATCATAATCCATATATCTTTCATAACAAATAATGTGAACTGTGATATACAATAAAAATATTATAATATTTTTGTTAAATTAGTGGTATAACAATGAATTTCAAAATTATTAAAAAAATTAAGGTTTTATATAATGAAATATTATTGATTCATGCATAATAAACAGTTATTAAATTTTTATGAAAGTCATTTTACGCTTAAAAAATAGGTTTCCATCAAAAATTTCTTTTTAATTTTGGGAATAAAAATTATAATTAATTTCAAAAAAAACAAATATTTTTGGAGGAAATTAAAATGATTATTTTAATAATATTATACAACCTATGTACTTATAAAATTATTTGTTTTCATTCTGGAATTAAATAGTTAAATTCATTATAAATACATAATGAAATAACCCGTTTTTTTAAAAATTAATGAATCTATACTAATAGAATAGAAAAATCACCTATAAGAGAATAAATAATATTTACTTATATTATAATTAAAAATATATGGTATATTGATATTATAATATAAATAAGTAATTGTTTTAAAAATAAAAAATTAAGTGTTTGAGGTTTTTGGGAATCTAAAATGTTCATTTACAATTTTATAATTACTATAATGATTTAAAATAAAAATTTGCATCATAAAATAGACATATAAATAAATATTCTAGGGTCTTCTTATTAAATTATAATTATATGACACATTAATAAATTTTTCCGAGTGTCATAGCATCAGTAATAATTTTTAAATAGGGGTTTTTTAAATAAATGATTATTTTTATTTAAAATTACACATATCCTATTTAAAGAATTATTTTTTAAAAATTTAAGTTCATTTTTGAATTCTAAACACTACAAAATTGTTATGTTTAATTTTTGTTAAATTGTTATCATACATGAAATTTTTGAGAACGGTAAAATATGGCGATTTACGGTATATATACATTATAATTTAAATTTTCTAATCCATCGGTCCTTGATAATGTAATCATAATAATCTCAAAATCCCATAAATTATATGAATATATTTAGTGACAATAGTCAATTTATTTATAGTCACAATCCAAAATAATTATCTTTTGTATTAAATAATTAGAAAACACCTCTTTCCTCCCCTATAAATATCTCCCTTCATCACCTCTTCTTTTCACACATCTAAATCCTTGGTCCTTGTCCAAATTCTACCAATTACTATTTGCAATACTCTCCCCCATTCCTAGGATACCATGGTCTCATCAAATTGCTAAATCCAACATTCCAATGCAGGTTCTCAAGTTGAAAATTGAAGAGGTAAAATCCTCATTCATTTACGCTTATTTTCATTTTAATAGCGTTTCTTCTATTATTCATTCCTCACCTACCCTCATCTATGTGATGTGATAACTCTAATAACATACATATACTAGAATATTATTGTTTTGATTTTATATCAAGAATCAAACCTCCCATCCCATCCTCTAATTCAAAAAAAAGAAAACATCCTATCTGATGTGTTGATTTACTACCATCTTTGATGATGTGTTTTTATTTTTCTTTTACATCCGTATATACTACTCTGAATACTGTTATTATGAAAAAATAATATATTATTATAAATTTTATAATATATATCAATTTTTTAATTAATATATATTCATGATATTAAATGAACTAATATATGTTCGTGATGTTCATAGAAGCCTCCAAAATATGTTAAATCATTTCAATTAATGCTTTATCTAATAAATCGTCCTCATATTAAAAAACATAAATATATATGGTATCATTTTAAGTAATAATAACATATTAATAACATTTTCTTCAACATCTATATTTTTTCATCAATTTGAAATGAAAATCCACAATAAACCTACCTTATAAACAATGAAATAAACACACCAAAAATAATAAAAATAAATAAATATTATCTATAAATATGTTGTAATATGTTATAATAAAATCATATAATGAATTATAAATATGAATATGGTTTTTTGATAGATTAATAACTTTTTATACCATTATAAAGAATCTTTGATCACATTTTAAGGAATTAAAAAATGATGTTTATGAATTTTCATTAAAAAATAATCTTTTAATTTATATTTTTAAAAAATTAGAAAGGATCTCTTTTATAATGATTATATTCATGTTTTAATGTTATGTACTAGTTATTGGGAATTATTTATTATGATGGGTGGGTATGTGATATCCCTTCAATGCATTTGGTATTTTAATGTTGGATGTTGACCATTATAGTTTTTCTACAGGTAACTACAATAGTTACATTATAATGTAGTCATGAGGGTTGTATTATAAGGTAGTCATTAGGGTTAAAAATAATATCCTATATTTAAGGGTTATAATCATATGTAAGTACAGTAATAAATTTTTTCCCCAAGTTTCCAAAATGGTTTATTTATGTTTTATTTAAATATCATGTTTTCAAAAAGTTTGTATATGATTATTTAAGCGTGAGAAGTATATCATTGAGAAAATGATTCTATATGTTTATAAGTATTAATTGACTAACTGTATATATTTTTCTTTTTTTCCATTACTATGTTTTTATTTCATCCAATGTTTTAAATTATTTTTCATAGGGTTTAAGTATTTTTAAGAGAAAAGATGAAGCCATGGTCATTGTTGTCAAGAATTTTCCTTCATAGAATTCATGTTTTATTAAAATCATTGTTATTATGATAGAAATTAAACGACTTTTAGTAGTATCCAAAATGTATTATTTTGGTTTTTTTGTATGAATTATTACCTAATCATATAAAACTATTATCATAAAAATATATTTTGGAATTTAATATGTGTATTCTTGTTGAATTAATTAGATTACCAAATGTTTAAGGATGGGTTCTCATAGTTGGTATCAAATCAAGATTCTGATAACATTAGTGGTTAAGATTATGTTAATATAATTCTATAAATAATTTCTACATTATGGTTAGTTTTAAATGATATATAATTTAATTATTACCATATTCCTTTATCGATGATGTATTTTTCAGAATGGTTTTCCATAGAGGAAATAGGAAAGATAATGTATTAAGGCATTGATAGGATGATATCCTTCAGAATTTTCAATTCTTAATGGTGGGAATTGGAACTGATAAATTTTCTATTATAATGGATCACTTGATTTATGAAAAAATAGTGGTGGCATCAAAAAAATATAACAACTAGACCTTCCAAAAATAACATGATAATAGTGAAAAATTTTATGTGTCAACGCCATAATAATTTAAGGGGATCTTCTTACCCGGGGATGGATAAAGGGTGAATTGAAGCGCATAGAAATATATTTTATGTCCTAGGGTGTTACTTTTATAAAAAATTTGAATTTATATCTATCTTTTTTAAGGTCAATCATACTAGTGGTTGTCAATGTTCATGAATATCATGGAAAGAAAAGATACTTTTTTCATTGAAATGGATAAAATTAAGAATATTTTACATGAAAAATATTTTCTTAAGTCAGTTTGACATAAGATTTAAACTAATTCCTTGATTTACAATAAATGTAATAATTTTATGTGGGCATGTATGATGATAAATTAATTTTATTGGAAATTCATGCTCCAAATCGTACTCAGGATGTTGATTGTAAAATATATTTTTCTTAATCACAATTGATGCCAATATATCTAAGATAATCAGATTCCCATTAGATAAAAAGGAATGAAAACCATATTTGATGTGATGAGAGGGTATAAATTGTGTTTTTTGCTGATTTTTTTTTACTTTTAAAACAAGCCAGTTAATATTCAAAAAAGAAAGCAATATGTAAGATTTAATTAAAAAATTATGTTAAGAAAATCTCAATTCATGTTTATAGAAGGTGTCGTAAAAAGAGCTTTATGGAATTCCTTAAAAAATATGGGAAGTGTCTTTGATGTGGTAAGATTAGACATATGGCTCGTGATTGTAATGAAAAATAAAATAGTGTGGGTATGTTTAATTATGTTAAGAAAACTGTAAAGTGTATTAAATTTGGGTGGATAGGAAATTATGCACAAACATTCCCAAAAAAGGGTATGAATGATGGGAATCATCTAGACTATATGCAGAGTGGTGGAATAAAATCATTTTTGAATACTTTATTAGATGTTGGTCTATCCAATGATGTAGTGTCAGCTATATATTTTATTTACTCAAATTTTACTAATTTCATGTATGATACAAGGTCTATACATTCCTATATTTCTATGAAATTATTAGGTAATTGGGAAATTTCACCTAAAGAAATGAAATCAGAACATATAGAAAAAATCCAAGAGGAAAATTTATGTGAGAAAAAACATTGTAATAATATTCATTAAGTTTTCAATAGAAATAAATACCATTAAAACCTTTTTGTTTTTCCATAGTAGATTTGGATGTTGTTTTGGGTATATATTGGTATTTTGTTTTTCATGCTATGATTAATTGTAGATCTAAATAAATTTTTTCCCTTAAACATTTCCAGTTTGTATAGAATAATGAAAAAATACTATTGATATCATATTTAAAAGATAATATATTTCTAAAAAAATTGATATGAATTTTATCATTAGCATATTATTGAAAATAAGGGAATTATTTATATTAAATTTCTTCCATTGGTAAAGGAATACCTGGATAAATTTTATGATGAGTTTCCTAGTGTTATACCTAATCAGGAAGTTGAATTTTCTATTGATATAGTTCTTTATGCTAATCTAATTTCAAACACATTCTATCAAATTACTCATGTGGAACTTCTAAAATAAAAAATGTAATTGGTGAAGTTACTAGATTAAGCTTCTATTCATACTATAACATCCCCATTGGGTGCTCATTTTTTTTTGTAAAAAAGAAATATGGTTCCATGATACTTTTCAATGATTATTGAGCATTGAATAACATTCCTGCTATGAATATGTATCCATTGCCTCATATCTATGACTTATTTTATCAGATATAGGGTCCTCAGTATTATTATGTAATTCACTAGAGATCTAGGTACCATCAATTGAAAGTGAAGGAGGATGAAATCTCAAAAATATATTTTCATACTTGATATAGTCATTATGAAATTTTTATTAATCCCCTGGGTTTCGAAAATTCTCCAGTGATATTTATGGATATTATGAATAGAATCATACATGAATATTTGGTTATGTTTTTTATTATTATTATTTATCTTATTTTGGTTTATTGAAAAAGTTATGAGTATTATGAGAAAAACCAAAGGACTGGTCCAAAAACCCTTAAATAAAATAAGTAATATCAGAAACTTTTCAAATATGATTTTTTGTTTTAATATATTTCTTTTTGGGGAACATTATAAATAATGATAGAATAATAGTGTATACCACTAAAATAAGAGGTTGATGAATGGGAAAGACCTATAAATGTTACATAGATTTATAGTTTAATTGAAACATCATGATACTATTAAAATTTTTAATAAAAATTCATGGTTATCTAACCCGCAAAACTATGCTAACATGAAAAAGGGTAAAAAAATATGGATAGAATACTGTGATTTTTTTATGAAATGAAAGATGATTGGTTAATTCTCTAGTTTTTTAACTGCCTTTAAAAAATAAATATTTCTTGATCGATTATTATTCATCATAGAAAAAATCTGGTTGTGTTCTGATGTAGAATGATAACAAAATTTCTTATCATTTATTAAAAATCAAACCTCATAAGTTAACGTATCACACACCAGATTTATAATTATCAACTATGGTTTTCTCTTTAAAAATTTAACTAAATCAATTATATAGAGACAAATGTGAAATATGTATTGACTAATTTTTTTTAAGAATATACTCACTTAGAATGAATTGATCCAAAATTAGAGAATAGGGCATGAACTGATTAATGATTATGATTGAATGATCAATTACCATCCTGGAAAATCAAACAAAGTGATGTATTCCTTGGGTCGAAAACATTATTCTACATTAATGATGAAATATTTGGAAGATGACCACATGATTAATTACTTGATGAATTTCCGCTTGGATGTTTTTTAGAAAATTATTCTATTTTATCTCATGTGTCACTACAGTCATATCTATTGGAACGAATTAGGAATGAACATAAGGAATACCATCAGTAACAATAAATTTAGAAATTGTTAAAAAGTTTCAGTTTCTAGTATTTAGCATTAATAGAGATTGTGTTCTAATATTTTGGAAGAGAATATGTCTATCTTGTGACTCACAGTTAAAGAAAGAGTTATTATGTAAAGATCATATTCCATTATTTTCAGTTCATCCTGGCAGAACTAAGATAAAGAAAGGCCTTCCATAGTATTACAAGTGGGACTAAATAAAAATATATATTGATGATTTTACATTGATATTTTTAACGTCTCAACATGTTAATCAAAAGAGAAAATTTCCAAATTGGATGTTTTTTTCATTTCCAGAACCAATGAGAAAATGGGAAAACATATCCATGGACATCATGGTGGGAATACCCAAGACTTTTCAAGGTAAAAATTATATTCTAGTTATTGTTGGTCGACTATCTAAATATGCACATTTTCCTTATATTTTAGGTATTATGTTTTCAGATCATTTTTCTTGAGTGGGTCTTAACAAGATAGTCATGTAATATAGAGTTACTCTCTCCATTGTATATGAAAATGATCTCATGTTCACTTATAACATTTTATAATATCTTTAAAAGTTGTTGTAAAATGAAATAAATTTCACCATTTATTTTCATACACAATATGATGGAAATTTAGGTTGAAAGTTTCATACATTGAAGGAATTTCATTTAAGCATTTTCATTGGATTGACAGAGATGATGGGACAATGACATTCTTTAGTTTAGTTTTCTTGTAATAAAAATTTTCAATTTTGTAAACATGTTGAACCTATTTAGACATTATATTAAAATTGGGGTTAGAGACCAACATTTTGGGATGATATTGGGGAAAGGATATTGATGGGACCATAATTATATGAATAAGTGGATAAAAAAGTTACGTTGGTGTAGCAATATATAAGGATAGTTAAGAGCAAGAAGAAATTTAATGCAGATCACCATAGGAAATACCTTTCCTTCAAGGTAAGGGATCATGTTTTACTCAAAATATATCCTCGTAAATTTTTTATTTTTTAAATAAAGGAATGTTAATTCCACAGTTCATTAGTCCTTTTAAAATCTTAGATGATGTTGGACCAGTTTCCTACTGAGTTGCCTTGCCTCCCATTTTATCTCAGGTATGTAATTTGATTTAATGTTTTGATATAAACAAAGTAAGTTATAGATTCATAAAATGTTTTGAGACCCATATTAGTTTTTCTAGAATATAGGATTTCTTATGAAGAGAAATAAGTTCATATTTTTGATCACAGAGATGACGTATTTGGGAATAAAGTAACACCCACCATGTTATGGTTTTTTAGAGAAACCACATGATTGAAGAAGAAATGTATGAATCTTAAAATGTTATGTGGTAATGGTAACCTCCATTTTTAATATGTATATAAAAGTGGTGAGGTTGAAATTTCTGAAAGTTTGGGATAATGTAACAACCTAGATACTTATAAAATAATTTTTTTCATTATACTATTAGATAGTTAAATTCATTATAAGTGTATAATGAAATAAGTGGTGTTTATATAAACTATTTAATCTGTAATAATATAATAGAAACCTTGCATATGAGAGTATAAATAAAATATATCTCTCTTATATATATAAATATTTTATATTTTTATCATTGATTAACTAAATATATGATATAAACATTATATATTTAGTGTTAGTATTTTTTTGAAAAATATATGTAAATTTATAAATTTAAAAATAATAAACTTATTTAAAAATGAAATTTATCTTCAAAAAATATACTCATAAATTTATATTTTTTGTCATTTTATTATAATATAACTCTATGAGAGCTTAATTAATTTTTAAAATATTATTAAAAAATAAATTTCCCATCTATAGAAAATTATTTTTAAAAAAATGGTGTTCATTTTTTAATTATACCCATAAAAAATGGTTTTGGTTAATTTTTCAATTTTTCTAAAATAAATGAATATTTATGAATAGTAAACTTCTGTAATTTATGATATATTTATATTATAAGTTAAATGAACTATTACTAGTTTTATTCATGGTATAGTAAACATATTCTAGAAATAAATATCATTATTTTAATATTTTTATTGATAATTATCAATCTATTCATAGCATTGAGTAAAAATAATAAACTAATGAATAAAATAATGAGAAAACATCGTTGTAACCCCTATAAATACCACCTATTCTCCTCACAACTCCAAATACATGACGCATATCCATATTCTACCCAATATTCTTCCCAAGGCTCTCCCACGTGTATAAGAGACAGTGGTTTCTATAAAATACCAAATCTAATACTCTATAGAAGGTTCTCAAGGAGAATAACTCAAGAGGACAAATCCTCCTTCATTTTCTTTTTTTCAATTTATTTTCATTAATTATTATCTCTTCATATCCCCCATCCATGTTACATGATCAATCCAGTATCAAGAATATAATTTAATTATATTTTTTTAGTGGAATACCCATCATCAAACCTCTCCTCTTCTCCTTTAATTCTAAAAAAATGAAAACGTCATTAGTGATGTATCAATTTACCATCATCAAAGATTATTTATTTTAATTTTACTTTTTCAACATCAAGGCTAGTCAAAAAAATGTTATTATGGGCAAATAGTACTTTATTGGGCATTTTATAAGTTATGTATGGTATTGGAACCAAAATATAAACATTATATTAAATAAAATGATATATGTTCGGGATGGTCATAAAACCTGTCAAAATAAATTAAATCATTTTCAATATTGTTCTATGTTGTATGAAATTATCATATCAGGAGTCAAAATGATTTATATAGTTAAATTAAATTATCGAAACTAATTAATACCATTTAATTCTATATATGATGTATTTTTCTCACTCAATATGAATGTTTGTAATGAATGATCCTAGGAAGAAATGAAATAAAAACACCGAAAACAATAGAAATAACTCAATATTATCAATTAATGAATAGAGATATGTTATAAGAACATCATATATGTAATTACAAAAATATATATAATTTTTAATAAACTAATAAAACACTTTAAACACTTATTCACTAGTATTGAACACATTAGAAGGACGTCAAACCATATGTAAAATACATTTTAAAAAACATCTTTTAATTTATATTTTTTACAATATTAAAATGGAAGGATTATATGATCCAAGTATATATGTTTTATTATTATTTTATAATTGTTTGGAAATTTTTATGAAGATGGGTAGGTCCATGGTAACCCTATAATGCATTGGGTATGTTTTTCTTGGATGTTGACAATTATCATTAATCCAAGTTTGATCGTGATTGTTACATTATAAGGTAGTCATAAGGTCTCCATTATAAGGTATTAGTGATTATTATAAATTATGTTGTATCCATGAGGATTTCAATCAAAAGTTATTATTGCATGAAAATGATTCCCCATGTTACCTAAATGGTCTAATTATGTTTAATGGAAACCTCATGTTTTCAAAATATAATTATATGATACATTAAGGGAAATAATTATATCTCTATGAAAATGATTTCATAGGTTTATATGTATTCATTGATTATTGGTTTACTTCCTTCTTTATATATCCCATACTGAGTTTTTGTGCTCAGTCTAGGTTTCAGAATGCATTTCAAAAGGTTAAAATATTTGTAATAGAAAAGATAAAATGAAGATTAATGTAGTGAATATTTTTCATGATAATAATTCATGTTTTATTTAAAAAAATGTATTATTTAATAATTAGGTACTATTTTAGTAGTGTCCACTTTGTATTCTGATGGATTTGTATATATGAATTATGAACTAATTTTCCAAAACTATAAATGGAAAGGATATTTTGAAATGAAATATGTTAATTCTAGTTGAATAATTTTTATTATATAATGTTAAAGAATGGTTCCTAGTATCAAAATTATCAAAGGGTGAATTTTTAGTATTTTTATGAAAAAATTTATTTAAATAGTAAACAATAATAATATTTTTAGAAAATATTCTTTTATTTTCATTAAGTGATTTAATTTAAATGAAAAATTATGTTTGGAATTTAATATTTACTTTAGATATGTATAATTTAATTTTAAATAATTTAATTAGTTATATTGGAATAAATATTATTCTTTATTTTGGTATAAGATAAATTTTAGTATAAAAAACATTTTCATGAAACTTTTTTTATGTTTTCAATGTGTTTATACAATAATAAATTCAATAAATAATTATTTAAAAGTTTTTTAAAGAAATTTATATATTAAATATATATTTGAATATTTAAAATTTCATTTGATATTTTTTACGATGAAAGTAATGAAGGTAAATTATTTTTTATGGTTAAAAATTCATTTTTCAAGAAATAAGTTTTCATTGTGTTTTTTAAATTAATGTTAATTTAAATTTTTTACACATATATAAATTGAGTTAGACAAAAATAGAATCCAAATTACAATATTTAACTTACAAATTTGGCAATGAAGGCACATTCATTTTTTTCATAATTAATAGTAAAAATGAATGGTAATGTGTTACCATATTTAGGGACAAAATGGGTATATTGAGAGTCAAACTAAGATATAAGGCTAATAATTCCTCCAAAATTTTCCTATTACTTATTTCATGAAGATATTTTTCCCTATATTATATTTCCATATAATTCATGAAAATTTAGAGACATTATACTTTTGAAATACGTTAAATATATTTAAATATTTTAAGTAATTCCATTTTTGCTTTCTCCCTAGATTTTAAAAGAACACCTCCTCTACTCTTGTATTAAAAAATTTTGTGCCTTATAGCTTAAACAATAACTCCCCTTATTCCATTAATGATTTCTTCCTATTATATTTGAGATTATGGTTTTCTGAAAAGATTAATCTTTTAATTATTAAGGTGTAAGACAAATGATCTCCCTTGAAGACGAGGAATAAATATTCATCGATTTCATTCAATTTAATTTCTTATACAAAAACCAATAATTTTTTTGTATCCATCCTAACATAGTTATCATAATATCACTCACTGAATGAGATTTTAATATTATTATTATACTAAAGGTCTTATAATATATTCAAAAATAGACTAGTGGGGTGAATATGCCTTTAAAACATTCAAACAAAAATAAGAAATTAGAGCTTATTATTGAACTATGAAATAGTGTCCTAAAGTGTTCCAAATATAATGAAATTGTGTAATGTAATGTACATAATATATTACAATATAAATAAGAAAGTTTACACGATATTTTTTTTATTTGTTTACATCATCGATATCAGATTTTACTCTTCAATTTTCTATACTTGACAAGAAGATCGTTATAATCTATGAAAAAACACTATTAAATGGATAATGACTATTGTAAATAAAATCACATTTACAATACCTTGAGCCAAAAAAAAAATTCTGATCATTTTACAGCAGTTATATCCAAATATAAACTAAATTTTATTTGTGATTTGCAACTCAAGAACCATCCTTTTCGTGGGTAGAATAACAAATACTATAAATATTTTGATTGAGAAAAGAATAAATTCACACTTTATATAAAATAAAATAAGAAAAAAGTTTAAAATTTAAAAACCATAAATTAATATTAAGATAGGTAGTAGAGAAGTAGAATATAAATCTTGATGCCGCTAAAAAACATTGATCATTTTAGTAGTAAATTATTGAATGATAAATTGCTTCTTGATTATAAAAATGAAACTATATTCACATCATTAAGTCATTCCATCATACTTATCATATGGATTGTATTTTTATATTTATTACTTATTTAATAAAATATTTCATGTTTATTTAAATTAGTTTATCTTTATTCACATTCCAACTGGTAATCATGTATCTATAATTCCAATATCATCTTTTATGTGAATGATTATTTAAATAACCATTGTAGTGAAACGCTATTTTTGTACAAAGATATTACATCATCATAGATTAATATTCCATATATTACACAAACACACACCTGAAGATCATATTAGATTCGTGTATTTGGATATTAAGTACATAATAATATATTTTGTAAATTATATTCAACCTCTCCCACAAATATCTTCCCCTTTAGTAATATTCACAAATATACCTAACATAAAACCATTATTTACAACCAAGGGAAAGTGAACATAAGAATGGGTTATCATAGATGCTCAGTAAGGGGAAAATGGAGTTATGTAATCATAATATGAATTAAAAAGTAATTGAACCCATGAACTACATTTTAATACCATACTCTGCTTATCAGAGATCATAATATTAAGTCAGGGAATAATGATTAGTAGTTCATAAGACATGAATCAGGATGAAATAAGAAAATGATCCATGAGAGCCTAACATTAGAATAAAATATATTCTCTGTGACTATTATAGTCATATTAAAAATTCTGGTAGGGCTACCCACCATGACATTCATAAGATGTTTGTCTTGTTCTAACCAGCCGTGTACCTATTTCAGGCTTAGGATAACCTCCCATGTACCCTACTATTGGCTTGGAATATACCCTAATGTACCCTCTTTTGGTCTTGGGATATCCTCTCATATAATCTCTTTGAGGATTTGGAGAACCATAAGTTTACTGTTTTTTGGTCTTTTGAAATTCTCTTATGTACCTTTTGAGCTCATATAACATTAATCATTACCTAATTCATTAGAGGGAGATACAGTTCTCACTCATCACATAATGAAAATAATATATATGTGTTTTAAAAGATAAAAATATATTCTTTATATCATAACCCATGAAATGAAATGGGTTTCATAAATATTTTTCTATATAATCACATGTGGAAAAGAGATATGTTTCATAACCATTTCATTATATCATGATTGAATAACTCGTGAAAAGTATTGGTTTTTATAAGAATTTTATCATGGTATAGCATATAGAAGTGAAATGGGGTTTTTAAACATCTTTTCATCATACAAATAATACATCCAAAGAAATAACAAAAATGGTATCCATGGATCATTTTTCCAGAAAAGAAAATATATAGTCAAAGGATGTCATCATAGATGGAAAATAATTTTGAATGATCCTTCAAATCAATTCATGGGAAAAATAAATATTATTTAAAAAATATTTTTAAAAATAAAAAACTCATAAAATATTTTTAAAATCCTTTCTTTTCAAATTAATCTAGAAATCATTTATATAATGCTTCAAAATATATTTAAAACGTTTCTTAAAGAAAATATAATTCCAACTTTAAAAAAATTAGAAACATTAAACATTTATAAAGTAATATTCTTTGAAAACAACCTTGATACTATTAAAATGATTATTCAAATCAATTAATGGTAATGATGAAATAAATTTTGTTCAGGTTGTACATGCTGATAACAAAACCTTTCATATTTTATATAAAATCTAAATAGTCATTGTTTGATAAATGACACAAATATTAATTTCAAAACAAATATAAAACTTAAAAAATGGGTAAAATTTTATTAACTATATAATTTAAAGGATGTTAAAAACTTTTTATACAATTTTTATGAAATATTTTCTGTATGAAAAATGTTTTTCCACTGAAGTGAGAACTACAGATGACTTTTATTAAAAGCATTACTTTAAACACATTAGTAAATATAGAGGGAAGTGTAAAATGAAACTGTTTTTATCATTATATAACCAACCAAGGAGAGAAATAATTAGGTTATAGAGAGATAGATCAAATGATTTTATCATTTTATGTATAAACATGAGCAATCCTGATAAACAATGATATTATACCAGAAAACCTTTTCTACATTGGTAATATTAAATCCTAATACCCGTGAAAGAATAAAATTAAATGAAACATAAAATATTAAGAGAATAAATAAAATAATAATATTAAAATTACGAGTAATATATACACCTCATAAATCAAGATAGATACATAACAAAGAAAATATCTCAAAGGAAGATAATTAAGATAAAAATCCCTTAACACTTTGGAAATATTCACATTGTAAACCCCCGCAAACAATGATTACAAAATAGATATGTAAATCCAAATAAATTTGATTATATACAATAATAAAATAAATTCATGAGAATTATATACACCACATAAATGAAACATGTGGTTAATATTTCTGATGTCTCATACAAAAACAATATTTAGTCAAATATCTCTTAGCACATGTCTTGATTTCTTTTGTACATCTTTGAACAATCTATATAATAAGTATAAGTTTAATATTAATATATTTAAGAACCTTATATATATGTGTATATAATTACATAAATGACTTACATAAGTCAATTTATTACCCATTTATTAACAATTCTATGTTGAATTCCTATTTTGGGCAATAACTGCTTCTTTTGGTTATGTTTTGATTTGTAATTTTTGGTTATCTTACTTATATCATCATACCCTTATATAAATAATTATAACCATGATATAAATAACACACACACATAAATATATGTTATAAATTTAATAATTTTAGTACATATATTTTAGAGATATAAAATAAAATACACCATTCATATAGAGAGTTGGTCATATGTATGCATAAGTGTTGATTGAATTTTCATGAAAGAAATAAAAAAAGAAAGGTAAATAATATATTAAAATTATATAATCTATTTTATTTCATATATATTACTTATTATCATAAAAAATATTTATTAAATTTCATTTAAAGGTTAAATTAAACCTATTGCTTAACGAGATGGTGGTCATTGTACACACTAATGACGTTATTATATTCCCATGGAATGGAAGGTAAGAAGGAACTTGTGATATCATTATTAATGAAAAATAGTAATATCATTAGTTTCATATATAACTAATAAATAAATCATTATATCAATCCTTGATATATGATAATGGAAAAAGAATAACATATGTTTGTGATGCGGTAGTCCACTGTATACACGGATACTGATTCTGTAAATCATTTAATATAAGAGCATAAGGATTTATGATATTGAATAAAAATATTAACATATTAGTTTATTATATACATTAATTCTATTATATCATAATTTTTTAATAATAATTTAGAAAAGTCTAGTAATTAATAAAATAAAAAAGCTCAGTTAGGGGAGTTGTCTCTTCTTTGGTATAAATCTTTTTCTTTACAGGAAATGAAATTTTTTGATTGATTTTTGACCAAACAAAGTATTATATGATTAGTGGAAGGAATAAATGATATTATTATAGATATTATTGGATGAACAAAATTATTTTTTATTCATTATGTGAAGAGGATTTTGGGTGACCTTTTATAAGTGAGGTGAGTGGAACACTTGTATGTTTTTAAATGAAAAAGTTTTACCCGTGTTTTTAAAATTAACGAGGGATCCATAATGGTCAGTTATCTATAATATATAATATTTGTTTGATATATGTATATAAAATATGTTTCTATAATGTTTTTTTTCATTTTTAACCCTTATAATTTTAGGTTAACCCACAGAAAGAAGTTCTTTACTGTAACTCTGATAATTAATTTATACAGTTTTTATGATTCATTATGATAAAAAATTATGTATATCATATTATTTAATAAATATTATCATTATTAAAATTATTCAGTCTATTTTTCATAATTATATTCAATCAATATCCCAAAACAAATATAAAATTGATCTCATAGATACGACAAGAAACAAGGGTTTCAAAAAAACTGTTATGTGTAAAAAGCATTTAAATGAAAATTGAATATGAAAATAATTGCAGATCATAAATATTATTAATATATATTATTGAACTAGTTATTAATTTAAATCCTTCTAATTTTATTTTAATGTTTTTAAAATATTTATAATATTTAAAAATCTTTATAAAAAATATGTATCATTCTTTATTCATTGAAAAATGAATCTTCTCATAAAATTATAAAACATTAACCCCGAGATATGTTTAAAATGATTATTAAAAAAATAAAAATTATTTTTTCATAATAATTTATAAAATATTCAAGAATAAAATTAAAATTTAATGGGAATATGTTAAAAACATATTTTTTTAAGAAATATTGTTTTTAAGCGTAAAATTGTTTTTTATTATAACATTTTTAGGAAACACAGAAATTGTATATTAAGATTTTAAATGAATATATAATATATAATTTTAAATAAAATAATTCACTAAATTATATTTTTGAAATATATATATTTAAAACACATTCTTTTTGTAAAAATAGTGTTTTATAAAATAATTTCCTTTACTTGTAAATAGTTTTTATTTTTATATATATATCATTAGTCAACATAGAATTAATTTTATATACTTGTGTGGACCATATATTATAATAATTTAGTTAAGATTATTAATAACCTCAATTCTAATATCTAGGTGATAACTATTATATTAAATGACAATTTATTATATGTAATTCATGTATCATTTAATCTCATAGATTTTTATAACCCAAGATGAACATAGTTATGTGTGTAATGAAAGAAAAACTCAATATGTTGGGTAATAAAAAATATGAAAAATATTAAATTTATATGAAAAAAAATATTTCAAAAAAATATCATGTTGTTATGTTCTACCCCTAAAAATAATTTCAACCCTTTAAATTCATCAATTCTTTTCCTACAATTATGGTTACATATACTTTATTAAATCATAATCCTCCAAAATAGTTTTCTCAATATAATGGTTTATCCAAAAAAAAATCTTCCCAGTGAGTGTCTTAGTTTGTTAGTACTTTATTTGTATAATCCATAATCTCAATTGATTATTATTTATAATAAATATCATGATCTAGTGGTACAACTTGTAGGTTCATTACATGTTATGTATAATGTGTTTTCTTCCTTAAAAAGGTACATATAATTCATCATGAACATTAGGAGAGGAGATGTGGAGGATATAAATGATAATATATGGTACAGATTTGATCGTGTCTTTCACAAGTACTGTTATACGTTGGGTTTAGATTTTATTTCTATCATAGACACGATATCAAACATTTTTTATGATTTGATAAATTTTCACATCAACTCTTACTACAATAAATGATGATGAATTTTTTATGAATAAAACACTAATGGGTCATATAGTCTTTTATGGAATGATAAGTCACTCCATCATTCTTTGGTTATAAAAGAAAATATTTAGTACTCCAATATTTATAAATCATCATATGGTGATGTAATACATTAATCTATGAAACCGAATTCTTATATCAACCTAAATAATTTCATAAATGGTTTTCATTATTCCCATTCTGAATGATTAAATCCTAAAACATTTGATATAGTTTCAATAATTTTTTAAAAAATAACAAATCATTAATCCCCCAAACAACCTAAAATATCTCTTAATTATCCAGTACATAACAATTGAATACCGTAATCATGATATATTCTTTTAAAATATGGTAACAACATGAATAACTATGAAAACCCATTGAAAATTTTAGTGTATTATTATTATTATTTAAAAAAATAGATTATTGGATATATTCCTTAAATAAAAAATGATATTAACTCTATTAATGAGTGAGTAAACTACATTTTCAAAAAATTAATATTAATTTCTTATTTAATAATTAAAATATATTTTACCTTATACATATCAATAATCTCTATATCCCAATATAATTTTATCAACATTAAAACATATTAAGGTTTTTATTTAACTTAATCATGTCTTTCTTGTGAAATATCACCTTACTATTAAATAAATTTTCTGGGTACTCATCACCATTCAATATATTATTGAAAATCATTAAATAAAAACGTATACTGAACAATCCTTATAAATTTCATGATTCATATAGAATAATTCTAGAATTAAAAGACATTAACACATTAATCATATATCTTCCTTCTAAAACCATTAAATAGGTTCATCATCTTATGGATTAATACCATATTCATATATATATATGAAATTAGAATAATTTATTAACATTATTCAAACTAAATTTAATGATGCTTATATCATTTAATATAAAAAATATTGTTATAATAACATGACCCTATTCATATTTCATTTTTAGTCTCCCCATCATTAGTTTAATAACAATTACTCATACCACCTTGGTGATCCTCATCATGATATTTTCCCATAAGAATTTTTTTTCATAATTAATATACATTTAATTTTTTAAACATTAAGCTTTCAAATATATCTTATAGAGACCATTGTTCTTATCCATTATTTTAACAGAACTGTTCATTTTTTCTTCTATAATTACATTATTTGTGTTATGATTTTCCACACAAAAAAATATTCTCATTCCTATAATACATACACTTAGTTTCTTCTTCCCACATTCTCAACATATAAGAAACATGAACTTATTTTTTATATGTTCTTCACTACCCAATATCTCAATGAAATATATCAATATTTTCCTTTGTGAGTCTGAGAGTTGGTTATGGTACAATCTGTAAATCATATATCAAGATAATTGATTATAAATTATAGCAATATCCTTTACTCTAATCATCACCCCAATTGGTTTCTCATCGACATATTATCTATCACATTCAAAAATAATCTAGCTATCTATGGTTTTTTCTATTCACTAAAACCACAAATCATAGTATAAGTAATAAAAATCATAGTGGGGAATAACATTATAATGAAAAATTATTTATTGCATGTATAAATCAGGACACCTTAATTTTTATATGACTCCTTTAATTTACCGATGTTAATTCATAGACATCATCCATTTAAATCTTTCATAATTGTGTATAAATAGTTTTTTAATTTATAAAGCATAGACCCCTAGAGTTTCAAACATGGTTTGCATTTAGACTTATTTTCATGCACTAGGTGATAATCGAGTTCATCTAAATGTTCGCTTTTCAATTTTATTTCCCCTATATATTCATTTGATAGATCTATATCCACCTGTAGTATACTGAATGAGATTTATTTTTTTGAAACCACTTACTATATCCTTTACCAAAATTTTAGGACAATTTCATATATTTTGAATCATTCTTATACATATCCTTAGATATATACCTAGACATGTCTTTAGAAATATTCCTAGGTATATAAATTAATTTTTCTCATCCTAGTTTTCAATTTTTTATTGAACCATTAAAATGAGTCCAAATTTAGTGACATGATGTTTTCATAAATTGATGTTACATATTTTTATATGAGTGTTTAATAAATTACACAAACACATACCTGTGGGATGTAATAATTTATTGTTTTTAGAAACTAGGTGCACTATATACTTATTTTTTGAAAACAATTCAACATCTCTCATATTTTTCTTACCCTTTAGTAATACTCACTAACATACCCTACATAAAACCATTTGTAATAACATAGGTACATAATAATGGGTGAGAAAATATAGTTAGTAATGTTAAACATGTGAAATATGTATTCAAAACATGATCCTAAGGGTATGAGAATCATTATCATAATAATTGACCACCCTTACCTATATATCAAATATTATAATCACCAGTCATAGAATAATGATTGAAAATTAATAAGACATGAATCATTAGGGAATAAAAGAACACGATTCATGAGAGAATAACATTATTATAATACATTGAATTGGTCAATATATATAAAATAGAAAATATGATGTTCGGTACTAACCAAGACATACATAACATGTTAGGAATTATAAGGCACATATTTACCTTCATCGGACTTGGAAAAACCCCACTTTCACCCTCTGTTTTCCTTATGATAACCTCCCATGTTCCCTCTTTGGATCATCTGATAACATCCCACAAACCCAATTTTAGAAATTGGATAACCTCCCATGTACCATATTTTATGCATTAGATAACCTCCCATGTATAATTTGATGACATAGAACATTAATCAATTCCAAATTCATTATACAGATATAAAGGTACCTCCCTTCAAATAATAAAAAACAGACATATAAGTTCCCCAAGGTAATAAAAATTAATTATTTCATAACCCATGAAATGAAATCGGTTTCATAAACCATTAATCATATAATAAACTATGGAAAAGAGATAGGTTTAATATTCATTTAAATATTTTATCACAGCATAACCCTTGAAACGATGTGGGTTATATAATCATTTTATCATGATATATCCCATAGAAAGGAAATTAGTTTCAAGAAAAAAAAATTTATCAAAAAACTTAACCATACCATGATATAATAGTGATGCTATTCTTGGATCATATCCATAATAAATCATAATTAACATCAATAGATTTTATCATAGAACAAAATTGATTTTGAAAGATCATTTAATTATTTTCATTTGGAAAATACCATTTATTTAAAAATAAATTTTTAAAACAATAAATTGATGAAATATTTTTTAAACTATTTTTATTAGAAAATAAATTTTAAACCATATAAAAGAAAATTATCAAAGATTTTAATCATATTTGGAGAAAATATCCTTTACACTTTCAAAAAACACATTTTGAAACATATATTTTTGAAAATCATGTTCTTTGAAAAAAACATGAAAAAATATAAATTAATTATCAACGAAAATTTTTTTCATAATGATGAAAATAATATTTATACCCTGCAAATTATAACAAACAATTAAATTTTAACTTTCTTGTAAATGTCCAGAGATAATTGGTTAGAAAATGAAATTAATATTCCTTTATAAAATTATAAAATAATAAAAATTGGTTAACATGTCTTCCATAAAAATGATTAAGTTTGTTAAACAAATTTTATAAATCATGATATTGGAATAAAAAAGATTATTAGCTGAAGAGAGAAATAAAGATGATTTTTTAAAAACTAAATTATTTTGAACTCTCAAGTACATAAAGAGTGGAAAATAAAGTTAAAACATGTCTTATAATAATATAAAAATATGAGAATAAAATTAATGAGCTTATTGATAGATAGATCATGCAATTTCATCATTTTAAGCATAATAATTATAAATCCTTATAAATGATGAGATTGTAACAAAAAACCATTATCACTTTTGTAACATTGAACTATATTCCACATGAATGAATAATTTTAAATGGAGTATGTAATATCATGGGAATAAATAAATTAATTGAATTAAATTTCGAAGGTTATATTTATACATTTATTTATATAATACTGTTCTATAACATGAAATATGTGTCATGGAATGAAGATTGAGACAAAAGTCCCTTACTGCTTTAGTAACATATGATCTGGAAACCCCATAAAAGAGGGATATTAATATTTATATGTAAATAAAAATAAATTTAATTTTAAATATAATAAAATAAATTTATGGTAAGTATATACATCATATGAAAGATACATTTAGTGAATATAACGGGTGCCTCCCAAAAAATAACAGTGAGACAGAAATCCCTTACCATAAGTCTCAACTTCCTTCTTATATGTTGCAAACAATTGTATAATAAATATAATTTCATTATTAATCTATTAATGAACTATATATTTCATACCATATATTATTTATTTGTTATATTTTATTTCCCATTTATTAATAATTGCATGTTAATGTCATGTTTCAGGTAATAACTGCATTGTTTTTCGTGTATGTTTTCTGTTTTTTATTTTTGGTACTATTAGATTAATCATGGTTATACTATATCAAAAATTTTAAACATTATATAAATCTAATATATATATATATATAATTAATTTATATTAATCCAAAGAAGTGAAAAATAGAAAATGAAATGCTCTGTTTTATGATATGGTAGTTCGTACGTATGAACGAACTTTGATTCCATATTCCTGATGGAAATAAACAAATAATGTTAAATAATTTATCACCATTATATAATATTTATTATTTCATATATATCACATATTTTTTAAACAAATCATTTTTACCTTCCGTGAAAAGTGTGAATGAATCCGATTACTTTGTGAGTTGGTTGGACATTGTACACACGAACGACGTTATCATATTCCCATAGAATGAAAAGTAAGAAAAAAACATATAATATAAAGATTACATAATAATAAAATTTTAATTAATATCATATATAAAGAGTAAATCCATAATTATATATAGTTTTGATAGGTTGTGATGTAAAATGAATAACATTAGTTCAAGAGGTGGTAGTCCACTGTACACATATATCTTGAATTTGTAACTAATTTGATAGAAATGGAGAATTATTAATGTTATTACATTAAAATATTTAATAATATCTATAATGAAGATACTAATGTAGTAATATAAAAAAAATTTAACAATAATTTACTGATCTGATGGAATAAATAATATAAAATGCTCGGTTAGGGGTGTTACGACTTCTTTAGAAAACATTTTTTGGTTTCCACCAAAAGTATTAATTGTTTAGAATTTTAATAAATATAAGGCTTATAAAATGATATGATATTATTATTAAGTACATTATTCAGGTCTTGGTTTAAAAAATGGGTTTTTTATGTGTGAAGATAGTTGAGAGTGGGTGTCCTTTTAAAATTGAGGTGAGTAGAACACTTATAATTTCAATATATAAAATGGTGTACCTACAGTTTTCACAATTAAAAAGGATTTAAAATGGGTAATTATTTATAATAAAATATATAATACCAAATATGTCAGGTAAATGGGTGTACAAATTTTTTTGGATAATTTTTAACCCTTATCATTTTATTTAAACCACGAGTAAATATAATTTTACCTTAACTATGGTAAATAATTTTAATTGTTTTTACTATTACTAATGGTTATAAATTATGATTAAATTATTAGATAGTATAAATTATTATTTTTATAAATATTTAATTCATTTTTCCAAATACCATTTATATATGTGAAAAATTTAATTTAAAATTAATTTCGTTGATAGGATGAGGAATTAGGTTTTCATTAAGAAAATTGTGAAAAATATTTAAACGTTTTTACATAAAAATTCAATATAATAATGATTAAATGACCAACATTTTATTAAGTGAAATATAATATAACAAAATATTCATTTCAACCGATCTTAAAATATATTTTTTATAAAAAATAAAATGTATAGAAAATTGTAAATAAAATTATTGTTTTCACTATTTATCGATAAAATTATCTTTTTTAGAAAAGTATCAAAAATTAACCCGAAGATTATTTGGAGATGATAATTACATAGTATAAATTTATTATTTCAATAAATAGTATTATAAATTTTTAATATATAGTTTTAAAATATCTACAAAAAAGGCAACAACATTGGTTTTTAGAAAAATTTAGTTTTATGCGTAAAATATAATATATTATTATCAATTGTTTAAGATATAAATAATTTTAATTTTAAAAAATTGATTGAATAAATAATATATACATTTCATTAAAATCACTCATGAAAAGTGATTTTAAAATTTATTTTGGTAAAAAATATTTGGGTGAATAAAAATGGTTTTCTGAAAAATAAATCCTTTATTTACAAATAGTTTTTATTTTCCATTATATTAAAATTTGTTCACAAATAAAATGATTCTATTTAATATGTTTAGACCATATATTTTTATAATTTAGTTAATAATTTTCAAACCTACAATTCCAATGTCTATGTGATGACTATTATATTAAATAATAATTTCTTAATAGTATTTCACAATTAGATTTAATTTACTCTTGCGTATAACAAAAGGTAAACAAAGTGTTATGTGAAAACAAATTATGGTTGTTAGTAATGAAAAATGTTGAGAAGAAAAAATTAATTTGAAAAAATATATATTTCTTAAACTCTCATAGTATTCTATCAAATAACACTACAACATAGGATGAAGTATAATAATACATATAATAATACCATTTACTTATAATTTGAATCATCATGCTCATTATTATTGAATTATTGAAATCCTTTTTTCCTTCCTAAAATGAATATGAAACCTTCTGATGTGATCATTAGAAAAAATCTGTTTTTTAAAAATAAATCAAAGAATCAAAATTATTCTCACATTTATAGAGTAATTCAATTATAGAAATAAATAAATTTGGGTAATAATTACTTATAACATGGGAAATAATACATGAATTCAATCCACTGTGTGGTTCCCAATTAGTTACATAGAAATCAGTTATGCGGTTATCAATCAGCTAAATTTAAATTGGCAATGCCAAATCTACTACATCAAAATCAGTTACACAGATCACATTGAACATTAGCTACATTGCAAAAATGGAAACGTGGTTGAAATAGAAACATGGTTGAAAATAGTTAAGTGGTTGAAATTGGTTATGTAGTGCATTAACCTATGTGATTTAGATACATGACTCAATTTGGTTATATAAAATATATTTGATACCTAGATCTTTAACATTACAGACTTTAAAAAAATTATTGGGGAACTTCAAAGCTAACATTCAGACCATCTTAAACACCTCACCACTGCTAGAATATATAGTAGACCATTAACAAGTATTATATAATTATAAAATTATAAGCTAATTGAGCATTTATTTTTAATAATACTATAAAAACATTCAATATATAATTTATTGAATCTGAAATTATAAACCATTTAAATGATAGGTTTTTGTAATTTATAAAACAAACTATGAAAATATTAACACCCAAAATAAGGTTCTAAGATTATATTAATCTCTCCATTTTATTTAAATTAAAAAACAAAACATTTATTTCACACACCAATATTCTCCCACTTTTAAATTTTATCAAAATGTAATATTTTTTTTTCTAATTATCCAAAAAAGTGTCCCCTTTATATGATAAATATTTATATATACCTAGATTTGAACATATTAGAAAATTATATGAAAATATATTCACATACATAAATCCCCCTTCCTAAATTCATATATATAATTTTTTCATTATAAAATATATACTAAAAATTAATAGAAGTATAAATTAATCATTTATAACTACCAGTAATCATATTAAACAAAATATTATTCTTATGACATACCTTGTTCAAACATAATTTTATCAAATCGAATAATTTTTTGTTTATTTAATATAATAGCATTTATGTATTAGTTATAACAAATTGTAAATTAATATCTCTTTTGTTTACAAAATCCCATAAAAATGAAATCTAACATCAATATGTTTTTTTCTAGATTATTTCTTTGGATTTTTTGAAATTGTAATTGCCCTATAATTATAAAAAAAATATTGAAATTTTTCCAAAACAAATATTAAAATAACATAAAGAAAATTTAATTTAAATACATAGATAAAAAATAAAAGTAGAAACATACGTAGCCCTAGATATAGATAATTCAAATAATAATTGTTTTCTAGAACTCAATAAATTAAATTCATACTGATAAAATGACACATGCATGTTGTTATTTATCATTAATGCATAGAACCAGCAAAATAAATGTTATAATACAAGAATACATCAAAAATATTTTATTTTGAATAAAATAATCTAGTATTAACTTATCATTTGATACATCTAATGACTCTATTTACAACAATACAATGGCTTCTCTTAGTATTCGATGGAAATATCAACAAAAAACTAAAACTAAAACCATTATATCTAGTCTATATGCAGTCAAATATTGTATGTTACCTATCGTATGTCTATACTGTTTCACATAAATATTTTTTTCTATAATCATATAAATCTAATTTAGAATTTATACTCTCATTTTTTAAATAAAATATCATAAATTAATATTTAAATTAAATATGCTATTTAAAAAACATAGATTGATTCGATAAAACACCTTTTTTTCTTTGGTTAATTATAAAGCCGTGAAAAAATTACAATAATCCCATTAAACTATTATCAGACTAACTATTCATTAATTTAGATAATTTATTACAAATTAAGTCATTTATAGACCTTAATATTATATCATTAATATATATTTCAAAAATAAATATATAATTTTGAAACAAATTTAAAATCATGATTGGATAAATTTTTTATCAAAATAATTTTATAGTTAAACTTAAATGTGTCTCTTACAATAATATCATGTATCTTTCTTTTGACCATAAAAATATTTATTAGGTTCAAAAAAATGATTTTAAAATTTGTCATTTTTGAATTAGGTGGATTTTTTAATAGATACTTCCTCAAAAACTATTATGTTAAAAAATTTACTATTTACAATGATTTAAAATTTTGTAATATTTGGAATATAATAAAATTATAATAAAATTATAATTACAAATTTTTGGGAAAAAGAAGAAAAGGTATCTTTTATGTCATTTCTATCTTCTTGGTTATAAACTTATGCAACTATGCTTTCTATATTTTAAAAATATTTCTATCATCATTATTTTATCATTAAAAATCAATATAGTTTATTTTAATTGATTATCTTTTTGAAATTAAATGAAATTCAATATTTTAAAACATTAAAATTGAGTTAATTGTTCATGAATAAAATAAATATTGTTTGATTCATTTGAAACATTATTAATATTAATGTGCATATAATTAGTAATAAATAAAAATATCTTAATTTATCTTTTGTATCTACAATAAAATATTTTTTAACCAGACACCCCACTTATATATAATTTTAGGATTAAAACCATCAAAAAATTCATAATGGTTTCAATTTATGAATATTTTAAGAGAAAATATATTTAAATGATGAAAATATATATTAATATAATTGTACTATAAATATTTAGGTATATTAAACTCAATAATCATTTGTCTATCAGTTTCAGGAATTGACCTAATCATTCGACTGACCACAACAATTTTTTGTGGTGTCATGTGGGTTTAAAATTAATGTTTTTATCTATTTTCACCATATCATTTACCAAATTATAAATTTTAATGTTCACTAAAACTATCTCTAAAAATAGATATGATTAACTAATTTTGAAATTTTGAAGAATTTGGTAGAAATCCTAAAACATGGTTGTAGTTTTACTATTATGTGATAAAAAATTAATATTGATGGATTTAATATAATCGTAAAATTTAAAGATACATACTTATATTCTTTTAATATATTATATATTATATGACCAAATAAGTAAATTTATATCAATTATGACATATAAAAGAACTAACATCATTCAAAATTTTAATTTTTTTGTTATTTTCTATACCATTTAATTAGAAATAAAAAATAAATTACTTACATGAATTTTAGCTTTCTCACTCTTGAACATATTCCTAAATTTATATCATCTGAAAAAGTATGATTTTTTAACATCCAGGTATCTTATTAAATAAATATTATATCTTTACATGGTATTTTGTGTCTTTAATTTATGTTTGGTTAGATCAAAATAATCCAAATTGTAAACATCTTATTTTTTTTTCAGAAAATGAAATATATTTATTCTTCAAAAATATGAAATTATATTTTTATTATATTATATTTAATAATTCATCACATTAATATTAAATACTTATTAAATGTTTTTAAACAATCTGCAAAAATTACTATTCATATAACAACTATTTTAAAAATTGTACTTGTCCAATTGCTTTAATTTGACCTTTAAAATTTTCTCCAATTGTAACTAGACCTTCACCACATTAATTAAATGATAGAAATTTTTATATATACAACATCATGTATCTAGACCACCCCTTTCTAAATACCATGAATATTTGATACTTCTTGGGGTTGTTTCTTGAAATGAATCATCCATGTCTACTATTTTGGAATGCATGCTAACTTGGATCGAATTATATTAGTAGAAGAACATTTTAAAATACAAATGCATCTTCAACATTTATTTGTGACATTTAAAAAAATTAAAAATTTATTTTTTATTATGACCAAATGATTTCATAAATCTTAGGGATCATTAATTTGTATTATAACCACGTATTCTACATTTAAAACATTTAACACTAGAAAAAAATTAATTTGAGAGTTTAAAAATAATAGTCTAATTCATCCTTTGTTAAATTCTTTTACAAAAAAACCCGTTATTCTTATATATTTTTTTCATCAAAAGCATCATTTTTGTATATTTCACATTGACTTAAACAGATCTTGATAGTTTTTATTTTATATTCTAAAAATCCTTTCTCAAATACATATTCTATTTTTTAATAGATTCTATACTAGTATAGACTTTTTCATTATTACTGTAAGTTTCATTTCTCATATATATATATATATATATTACTGTTTTATCATCCAAAAACCATTATCATTTTTTGTCATTTATTCCAAAACTAAATTAATATTTTTTCTTGATCATTATTCTTTATATAAAGAAACCTATAATTCCTAAATTTTCCTCTTTAACTTTAAGAATATCATAATCATAATCCTTTTTATATTATTTGTTCTAGGAAACACCAATGTTCAAATATTTACATTCTTTTTTCATTTAATAAAATTCATAATCCTATACAATATTTTTAATTTTTATATCATTATATTTTAATCATCGTGAAATTAGTATTCCTTAATTCATTATAATCATTATATAATTGTTTTACTGTGGAATTCATAAAATCAGAATTAGAACTAGATTAAGAATCAGAATCTTTTTCATATTAAGTGATTACATTTTAATTTACATTATAAAGAGTTGTTAGTTGACTAAAAGATAAAATAGTTACCTCATAATGTGAATCCATCAATGAAGTGGTACATGTCTTAGGTTCACTTCATGTGTCGATGATCGAATCTTAACTATTTGAATAATCCCATCCTCAAAAAAATTATTTATTTTCATTTATCCTTTTTTATTTTCTTTTCATTGATTGTTTTAGACTATGAAAATCAGTCTTCATTAGACCATTCTTCCTAAAAACATTAAATATTAATTATAAAATATAATTATTTTTATTTTTATTAACATTCATGTACTCTTTTTTGTTCTTTATTTTATAAATATTCATGACTCATTTGTTGTCATAAATTTGAAAAACAGTTTGCTAATGTGATTGAGATATTTATCAGTTTCCAAGAACTCATATTCAAAAGTGTCAAAGGATTCATTAACAATATACCTAAAACTAATATCATTCTTTTTAATAGTATCCTATATGGTGATAATTTTCAATTAGAATTCATACTACATCAAATAACCTATTTTTTCATCTAAATTATACTATTTCAAATTCTTACACACTTTGATCTCAGCTTTATTTATATTTAATATTTTTTATAATTCACTCAATACAATTTTATAAATAGATTTATTATCTAGTAATTCACCAAGTTCACTCATACCATTTATAATGATTATATACTGGTGAAACTTTTAAATTATTGACACATATGTTCCCATCTTCAAATAGTAGTATTTTTTACATAACTTTCCATTTTTGGATCTTATAATCTTTTATTTCTAATAATGAGTAACTTGAATAATACTAAAAATGTTTTAGGTTATCTTACGTACTACAACATGGTTATACACACTTCATCTTATATCATAGTACAAAAAATTTTTTACATTATAATTTGAAACCTAATTTACAATATCCTTAAGTATAAGTGTATTTGGATCTTCTTGGAGTAGCTTGTATGATTTATTCCTAATTTTACAATGATCCACACTTATCTACTTTGTGTATTCTTCCATTATGTCTTCCCAATATCAATAATCATTTCCATAAAAAAATGGTGGATTTGAGGTATAAAGTCATAATGTCCATTAAAATCAGGTGTCTTCAAGAACTAAAATTTATTCCTTGTATTGTTATGTAAATGATATTTGGGTTAGAAAAGTTAATAAATACGAAAAATAACCTATATCCAATGTAACTAGGTTCTAATCCCAATTTTTGGTCCCAATATAGATGGAAAATAAACTAGAGGGGATGAAAATTAGTTTACTTTAAAAAATATATATTGGAGTTTATTATTGAATAATGAAACAGTGTAATGTAGTGTTCAAAATATAATGAAATAGTTTTATAGAGTGTCTAGAATATAATCTTGTGGAAATCAAAAAAAAAACTAATTCATTATTTCTATTGTAATTCAAATAAAAAAAATTATACTCTACTCTTCAATATTCTCTACTTTGGGAGAAGATTGAAAGACATTACAATTGATAGAGCCTAATTTTCACATAGGTATTGATCTTTTATATTTTGGTTAAATTTCTGTCTTTTGGGCATAATATGGATTCCTAGTGAGTTATATGTGGTCCCAATAGTGTCTAGGGATTTTTTTATCCAAGAACCCATATTTTGGTGAAAATTAGGTATATCACAGTGTTATAGGAAACTATGTGTGTAGGCCACATGGTTAGATCTTACCGTACTGATGGTCTATACATTGGGGTTGTGCCATCTCCTATGGTTAGTGCATGTTTTCCCTAAAATTGAAACCTAACTATACAGTATTCCCCTATCACTAGGTACTTGTCCTTGGTTTTCAGTTAATTTTTCAAACTGTGCGGAAAAACCGTGAACGGGCTAAATTTTATGTAATATTATATTTTCAACATTAATGATTTAATTAATCCTTACTTCTTCTTAAATAATATTTCTAGTGAAAACACCATTAATTTCTCATTTTTTGAATCTTTTTAATTCATATCCTAGGTATCAAGAGATCTTCCTCATTTGGGACTCGTTCAAGTTTTTTTGCCACGTTGGATGGGAAACGGAAAGTACTTGAGTCTATTTGAGCCATTCTCCGTCTCTCTTGCTACAAACATAGTTATTATTTTTTGTGAATTTTTATAATTTTTTAATATCTACATTTTTCCAAGCCAAATTATAGGATAATACTATAAGAGGAGTGTCATAAAAGTATAAGGTGGGTAGTCAATAACTCATCTATCATGTTTATTCATTTTGGAATTTTTATATGGTGTCTTTCAATTACATCGCGTTTTGTTTACTTAATTTATATCTCATGATTATAATCCTTAAAACTATATGGTTATGATCTGTCCAAATATTTGATTTATTAGTAGTTGTTATTCCCACAATTAAATCCATTCCTATTTGGATTTTTTTCCAGAATTTTCATATTATTTTTTTGACACATTTGTATAATTATTCAGGTGAGCCATAGCTTAAACATTATAAGTGTAATATTTTCTATATTAAATGGATTTATTTAAAATTTGAATTTTATAATGGAATATACCATATATACTCACAACATGGCCAACCTAAGGTAAGTTCATCAATTTTATAATTAAATGTGAAATGTAAATTGGAAAGTATAATAAGTCTATGAAATAAACTTTTTAAATGTAATTAAAAAATAATTTACTTGTATTTAGCAACAATTTACATGTTAATAGAATTTAGAATAGTTAACATTGACTCTTGAAAATTACATTAATAAATTAAATGAAGGGTGGAATTCTACATGTCCATGTCACGCTAATGAAAGGGAAGTCCTGTACCAAATAGATGTATTTATTAAATATAAAATAATTAAATGGTTTCATGCTCCATTATCCTTTCACTCTAATGAAAGAAAATGTCTTGAAAATTATGAAATATTATATGACATCATTATAAAATACAATTTTGTTGACTCGATCTCGCCATGATTCCATAGAGAATACCTCGAGAACATGGGAACCCCATTTTGATTCAAGGATACGACTTTCTTTGGTGGACTCCCACCTGGATCCCGATAAATTTCTAACATTGGATGCTCAATAAGATGCCATTGGATCCCTTGAATAATTTTACTAGATTCTTGGGATATACTCCATTGATCTAGTATTGACAAGTAGGTTCCATGTTTGAATCCCATCAGACCCAGTTATTGCTTAGTGTTGTTATAACTTTGATAAACTCTATGTATAAGGCCCCAGCCTTAAACCTTACTTAATCTTGAGTTATTACAAGATTACACATTGAGGATCTTTTCGGGTTTAGAGTTTTAGTGAATTAGATCATAAAACTTGCATTACATTCCACATATAAACAAAGTGGTTACATAAAGATAGTATTCTTCATTCCCATCAATGGAACACACATTTAAAATAAAACATGGATTATTTCTTGACACATCCTTGACTCTATCATCTTATCATGTACCTTTCCCTTGACCTGTGAAAAACATTTCAAAAACTTGGGATGAGCGTAAAAACTCAGTATGGGTTATAAAAACATGGAAAGTAAACATGAGTTCATATATACATAAGAATGAAATCATACTTTACCCATAAAACATAGGCACTTTAACATACCTCATAAAAACATGAATAAATCATATAAATCATAATACGTAAAGGTAACTTGAGGCATTCATAACATTCTTACGTAGGGAGTAACCCTCTTGGTTACGTTTGGAATAACCATCACAGTATATTCCCTAAAATCTCTTCGGAGAAACCTTAATGTTTCACTCCTTCGCGTTACCCAATGCATTGGAGAGCTATAACGGGCTCACCCGCCCTTAGTTTATCACGGAACCACCCGTCTTCATAATAATGCCCAAGAACCATAACATAATCATATCACATAAAACATGCATAAAGGAAACATAACATTTCCACATTTCAATCACGAGATATCAATACAACACATTGATATAATAAAAACATTATGAAAACCATTTTCAATACCAAAGTAAAACATGGTATTTATTTTTCTTTTAAAAAAAAGAAGGTATGGCTTGTAGAGGAAGCCGAAACTCAAATAACGGTTACGACGGCGGAGAAGTCGTTGTCGCCGCATACGTACGACAAAAACATTCCCTTTTGTCGTTTAGTAAACGCTTCGTATAAAAAAGATTCCTTTTGAGTAAACGTAAAAGTCAAAGGGGTTTATACACCGTATAAAAGAAAGTTGTGTATAAAATAAAATATGCCTCAACGAAGGGAGATTGAGACGAAGTCCCATACCTCGTATCCGACTTGACCCGACCGTTCTTTAAACTCCTGAATAATAAACTTGAGTTAATCTCTACTTGCTTATGAATCTTTTTCAAGTTCATTATTCCTTTTATACCATGTTATGAACATCATGTAATCATTTAAGTTAATAATGTTCATTTTGTCGGTATTTGGTTCTTAAGTCAAAAATTGACTTCTTATACTTACAAGTTGTTAATTTGGTCAAAGGTTCATTATATCCAGAATGGTATTCATTATGTAGATATCATATATGTCATATATATCCAGTACATACATTCATTTATAATATTACATCACATTTAGAGGTAAGAAATGAAATGCATCGTTCATGGAGACGGTAAGCCGTACGTACGCATGAACGCTACTTCCATTTCTATTTCATATTTTCTGGAATGGAATCATAATGATATAAAAGTATATTATAATTCCAGTATAACAACATATATAATATCATTAACTTTATCCTTTACACATCCCACATATGGTATTAACGAATCAAATCACTTTTAGGGGGAGGTAGTCCGCACTTCCTAAAATGAAGATATCGTGTTTTACCCATAATGGAAACCATAAAGGTATGCCCAAAATGAAAAAAAACAGAAGCTTAAGGAAAACATAAACATATAATATATCATATATAAAAATAGTGACATCATAATGGCCACCTTTGAAGGTGTTAAATGAGTATTGAACAATCATCGTTTCGGGAGGCAGAATTTCGCCATCCACGGAAACCGTATGTTCTTTAACCATTTGATGTAGTTGTGTGAGAGTGTAGCTCAAATATATCTTATAACAACATCCTAGTATATTGAAGATACTGGTGTTGTTACAAAAGAAGTAAATAAAAAGAGTTTAGGGGGTCGGAGAAGCAAAATAAAACAAATGAACATGAGAGAATGAAATACCTTAAAAAGTGTAACTTCTTTTGGTTTGAGCCTAAAGGCTTCCTTTGAAAGGATTCTGCCCAAAGGGAATCCTCTAGGATGAGGAGAGGGATGTGGAGAGAGCAAATGGGCAGGGGTTGGCCGAGCCAATGGCTTGAAGAGTGTGTGAAATGAGGTAGAGGTGGGGGCCTTTTATAAGGGGAGAGGAGGGGCACTTTTGGAAAGTAAAGAGACATTAAATTATTTGAAAATGTTTTTCGGTTTTAAAAGGTCCCACATTGATGGAATTCGTGGATAAGGTGATAAGGCATAGAAATCCATTCATCCAATTGGTTTTGGACATGTGTAGTTCATAGATTTTATTTTATCTTTCCATTTTATTTAAATCGTCAAATAATGATGTCATCGCTGCATCATTATTATGTCATAAATAATTAAATTTATTTAATGTCTAAAAATTATAAACAAATTACTATGATGTAGGAAATCTTTTTAGCTTTCCATTTAATATTTATAATCAAAATTTGGACTTGTATAACCCCACTTAAAAATTGTTTTCGCAAAACATATTATGTTTGTGTCATTTTCACTTTAACATTTAATAAAAAGTAATTTATGTTATTTCCCAACAAAAGTGGATACATGGGGTCCCCAAGTTAGGCCATGACTTGTCTTGGTCGGCCATGACACAACCAATGAGGTTGGGACATGTGTCTAGGTCATTTTATATTATTAAAGCATTATTTATACATTAAACTACCCTAATTACCACTAATCGCGATTAAGAACTTAATAAGTTACTATTCACCAAAAAAATTATTATAATCTCATTGAACCACATTTTACTTCTTAATGACAACCATGTATGTCGGATTTTCAAAATTCAATACACATTAGTGGTAAACTTTCATTTAACTGAAAAATCAGTTTGCTTGATTACCACTTAGTGGTTTCACTATTCATCAAAAATTGAAGTTTTTCAGAAAATTACCAAAAATTTACTCTAAGCTATATTTGATATTCCGAATTCAAAAATGAAGTCCATTTTACAAAATTCAAATCATATAAGTCACATTAATTAATTCAATAATTAATTCCCGCTGCCAGAGCAAATAGCGTGTTTTTACAAAACAATAAGTATCAAAAGATTGACACCAGTTTAAGTCTAATTTCAAAGTGAAATTGATTCCAATGACCACCATTGGATAAAATGGTAAAAATATATTCTAATTTCACTTCAAAACCAATTCAAAACATAATCTAATCATATAAATAAATTAGATTAAAAAGTAGTTTTGATGTAAAATGCAGTATTTTTCACTATTCATTTAAAAATGAACATTGTCAGAAAATTACCAAAAATTCACACAAGGTAAATTTTGATGTCCCAATCATAAAGGATAATTTTATTTTGACAAACATAGTTTCTAAAATTGTCAAAATATAGATTCAAAAATGGTTTTCCATCAAAAGGCACTAAAACAATCCTTTAAGAATATTAGTGTATTCCATGCATAAGATTGTATTTATTTTCATTTTAAGCCTCTAAAACACTATCTTTATCATTAATAGACATAGATAAAAATATCTATTATTCATTACTTACTTGGGATGTTACATCCTTCCCCCCTTTAGAAAATTGCGTCCCCGCAATTTATTTACTTATCAAATAAATTGGGGTACTTATCCCTCATTGCATTTTCGGATTCCCATGTTGCCTCTTCAATCATGTGGTTTTTCCACAAAACCTTTACCTGCTTAATCACCTTATTCCGTAACACTTGCTCCCTGTGGTCAAGAATCTGGACCGGTTGTTCCTCATAAGATAGGTTTTCTTCCAGCTGAACTACCTCTGGACTCAAAACATGAGATGGATCTGGCATATACTTTCTCAACATCGAAACGTGAAAAACATTGTGTACCTGAGATAAACTCGGAGGTAAAGCCACTCGGTATGCAACTGATCCAACTCTCTCTAGAACTTCGTATGGTCCAATGAATCTTGGACTCAACTTTCCTTTCTTACCAAATCTCATCACACTTTTCCAAGGAGAAACCTTGAGAAAAACATGATCACCTACCTCGAAAGATAGATCCTTCCTCCGGTTATCCGCATAACTCTTCTGCCTGCTCTGAGCTATTCTCATGTGTTTCTGAATCAGCTGAACTTTTTCTGCCATCTCTTCTACCAATTCTGGTCCCATCAACTTTCTTTCACCCACTTCATCCCAGAAAGCTGGAGTTCGACACCGCTTCCCATATAATGCCTGAAATGGTGCCATCTGTATACTGGAATGAAAACTGTTATTATATGAAAACTCAACCAAAGAAAGATGCTGGTCCCAACTCCCCTGATAATCCATAGAACAAGCTCGTAGCATATCCTCCAATGTCTGAATTGTTCGTTCTGACTGCCCATCTGATTGAGGATGAAAAGCTGTACTAAAATTTAATTCAGTACCCAACGACTTCTAAAGGCCTTTCCAAAAGTTAGAGGTAAACCTGGGATCACGATCTGATACAATGGAGAGGGGAACTCCATGTAACCTGACTATCTCTTTAAGATACAAACGGGAAAGTTGATCAAGAGAGAAAGTATCTCGTATAGCAAGGAAATGAGCAGATTTGGTCAAGCGATCAACAATAACCCAGATTGCATTATTACCTCGAGATGTCTTCGGTAATCCAACAACAAAGTCCATGGATATATTCTCCCATTTCCACTCTGGCACTGGTAAAGGCTGAAGCATCCCTTTCGGTAACTGCCGCTCAGCTTTAACCTGCTGACAAGTCAAACACTTCACAGTAAAATCAGCAATATCTCTTTTCATTCCATCCCACCAGTAATACTCCCGCAGATCTCTATACATCTTAGTACTGCCCGGATGAACTGAAAACGGAGAACTATGAGCTTCACATAACAACTCTCTCTTCAACTGTGAATCAGAAGGCACACACAATATCTTCCCAAATCTCAAAACGCAATCATTATCAATGTTGAATTCAGGCAACTTACCTTTCTGAACCAGCTCTACCCTTTTCTGCAACTCACTGTCTTGCTTCTGTGCTTGCTTGATTCTATCTGATAGAGAAGATCTCACTGATACCTGAAACAAAACAGAAGGACTTCCTGCACCAACAACTTCTATGCCAAATTTCATCAAATCGTTAACCAAATGATCACGTTCCAAACGCAACATTGTTAATGAAGCATTACTTTTTCGACTCAAAGCATCAGCCACTTTATTTGCTTTTCCCGGATGGTAATGAATTGTACAATCATAATCCTTGATTAATTCCAGCCATCTCCTTTGTCTCATGTTTAACTCTTTCTGAGTGAATATATACTTTAAACTTTTGTGATCGGTATAAATTTCACACTTTACTCCATACAAATGATGCCTCCAAATTTTTAAAGCAAAAACAACAGCAGCTAATTCCAAATCATGTGTAGGGTAATTTACCTCATGAGTTTTCAACTGTCGTGAAGCATAAGCAATTACCTGATCATTCTGCATTAGGACGCAACCAAGTCCTTTCAATGAAGCATCGCTGTATATAACAAAGTCACCATTCCTGGAAGGTAGTGCCAAAACTGGAGCATTCACCAATCTTCTTTTCAATTCCTGAAAACAATCATCACATTCTTTTGTCCAGATAAACTTAACACCCTTCCGAGTTAGCTTAGTCATTGGACTAGATAACCGTGAAAAATTTCTAACAAACCTTCGGTAATAGCCCGCCAAACCAAGGAAGCTACGAATCTCGGTTACATTTGTGGGTCTTGGCCATTCTTCCACAACTTTTGTTTTTGCAGGATCAACAGTTATTCCATCTTTAGAAACAATGTGACCAAGGAAAGCAATTTGTTGCAACCAAAACTCACACTTGCTGAATTTCCCATACAATTTCTTTTCTTTTAAGGTTTGCAAGATAACCCTTAAATGTTTTTCATGCTCCTCTTTACTTTTAGAAAACACCAAAATATCATCAATGAAAACAACCACAAACTTATCCAAGAACTCATGGAAAATTCTATTCATTAAGTCCATGAATACAGCAGGTGCATTGGTTAGCCCAAAAGGCATTACTACAAATTCATAATGGCCATATCTCGTACGGAAAGCGGTCTTCGGAATATCTGCCTCCTTTACCTTCAGCTGATGGTACCCCGATCTCAAGTCAATCTTTGAAAAAAACTGAGCTCCCTGGAGCTGATCAAACAAATCATCGATATGAGGCAAAGGATATTTGTTCTTAACAGTGATATTATTCAAGGCTCTATAATCAATGCAAAGTCTCATAGAACCATCTTTCTTTTTAACAAATAAAACAGGAGCACCCCATGGTGATGTGCTAGGTCTAATGAAACCTTTCTCTAATAAATCTTGCAATTGCTCCTTCAACTCTAAAAGTTCAATTTGTGCCATTCGATAAGGGGGTTTTGAAATTGGCTTAGCATCAGGAACTAAGTCAACAGTAAACTCAACTTCCCGATCTGGTATTATTCCAGGCAACTCATCAGGAAAAACATCAGGATACTCATTTACCACTGGCACATCATTAATCTGAACAGTTCCTTTATTTTCAACGACGTGTGCAAGGTAACATTCATTTCCATCTTTTACAAGTTTCTCGGCCTCTTCATATGTTATCAAAAGTAATGGTTCATTCTTGTAAACAAACTGAAAGTCTTTCTGAAAAGAAACTTCTTTAGCTCTACAGTCAATCTTAGCATGGTAAATAGAGAGCCAATCCATACCCAGGATAACATCAAACTCTACTAGAGGTAGAACAATAAGGTTTGCAAGTAGGTTCTTTCCACAGATAAGGATAGGAAGATTCTTATAAATTCTTTTTTGCCTCGACACTTCCCCCAGGTGTTTTTACCAAAAGTTCAGGAGTCATTTCTTGAGATGGTATTCCCATTTTACTAGAAAAGGTCTCAGAGATGAAAGAATGTGTAGACCCCGAATCAAACAACACACTGGCATAGTCTGAAAAAACAAACAAAGTACCTGATACGACTTCATTTGATGGCCCGACATCCGCTGAAGTAGTTGCAAAGGATTTCACCACCCCTTTCTGCTTGTAGTCTAACTGCTTCCCATCACTCAAGCTCCTTGTCGGACACTCATTTGCATAGTGACCCATCTCATTGCACTTAAAACATTTCACTAACTGTAAATCAAATTTGTTTTTACCTTCACCTTGATCCTTTTCAGTGCAATCACGAGCCTTATGTCCCATCTTACCACATCGGTAGCACTTCCCAGAATTCAGAAGACATTCCCCAGCATGCCTTTTTCCACATTTATCACAAACTGGAAACTTAGTTCTCTTACCATCAGACTTCTTTGAAGAATTCTTACCTTTCTCCTGCCACCTCGGTCTCTTCTTCTGCTGGTTGTTATAGAACACTTGGTCATCGGCAAACTCCATTTCCACCTTCTCAGCACATCGAACAAGCTTTTCATAACTTTTAAACTCTCGAGAAGCTAATGCCCTTCGATACTTTGGCTTTAATCCTGAGTAAAAACGATTGATTTTACTATCAAGGTCCCGGATAAAATTGGGAGCATACCTTGCCAATCGAGTGAACCTTTCTTCATAGGCAGCCACTGAGTCTTCCTCTTGCCTCAATTCCAAGAATTGCTTTTCCATCCTAAGTCGAACAGCCATAGGAAAATACTTCTCAAGAAACATACCTTTGAAATCATCCCAGTCAAGAGCATCAATCTCATCGGCTTCCCTGATATTTTTAACCATAGACCACCACTGATCTGCTTCACCCTCCAAACGGTAAATAGCAAGACTAACCTTTTGATTGTCTGAACACCCCATGACATCAAAAATCTTCTCCAGTGCTTTAATCCACCCTTCAGCTTGCACAGGGTCAGATGATCCTCTGAATGATGGTGGATGTTGCCTCATGAAATGTTCCACCACTGACATGTTCCTCTGCGGCTGATCTGGCTGATCTCGTGCATGGATACCACCACCATTTATCGCCTGAGTCAACTGCGCCATTACTGCAACAAACTGTTCCGTTCCAATTCCGACCATTTCTGGATGCTGATTCGGAAGGTTATTTCCTTCTGTATGCCTTCCTAGCACTGCTTCCCTGTTTCCTCTGCGGAAAACCATTCTGAACAAACATGTCTTAGATGAAGCAACATGGTAATCTTTAAATGCTATATCATTTCGAAAAAGAAAAAAAAAATATTTTTGGATAATCATTTAATAGAATTCTAACTCCTAAAGTTATCTAAACCGACCTCTGATACCAACTATAAGGCCCCAGCCTTAAACCTTACTTAATCTTGAGTTATTACAAGATTACACATTGAGGATCTTTTCGGGTTTAGAGTTTTAGTGAATTAGATCATAAAACTTGCATTACATTCCACATATAAACAAAGTGGTTACATAAAGATAGTATTCTTCATTCCCATCAATGGAACACACATTTAAAATAAAACATGGATTATTTCTTGACACATCCTTGACTCTATCATCTTATCATGTACCTTTCCCTTGACCTGTGAAAAACATTTCAAAAACTTGGGATGAGCGTAAAAACTCAGTATGGGTTATAAAAACATGGAAAGGAAACATGAGTTCATATATACATAAGAATGAAATCATACATTACCCATAAAACATAGGCACTTTAACATACCTCATAAAAACATGAATAAATCATATAAATCATAATACGTAAAGGTAACTTGAGGCATTCATAACATTCTTACGTAGGGAGTAACCCTCTTGGTTACGTTTGGAATAACCATCACAGTATATTCCCTAAAATCTCTTCGGAGAAACCTTAACGTTTCACTCCTTCGCGTTACCCAATGCATTGGAGAGCTATAACGGGCTCACCCGCCCTTAGTTTATCACGGAACCACCCGTCTTCATAATAATACCCAAGAACCATAACACAATCATATCACATAAAACATGCATAAAGGAAACATAACATTTCCACATTTCAATCACGAGATATCAATACAACACATTGATATAATAAAAACATTATGAAAACCATTTTCAATACCAAAGTAAAACATGGTATTTATTTTTCTTTTAAAAAAAAGAAGGTATGGCTTGTAGAGGAAGCCGAAACTCAAATAACGGTTACGACGGCGGAGAAGTCGTTGTCGCCGCATACGTACGACAAAAACATTCCCTTTTGTCGTTTAGTAAACGCTTCGTATAAAAAAGATTCCTTTTGAGTAAACGTAAAAGTCAAAGGGGTTTATACACCGTATAAAAGAAAGTTGTGTATAAAATAAAATATGCCTCAACGAAAGGAGATTGAGACGAAGTCCCATACCTCGTATCCGACTTGACCCGACCGTTCTTTAAACTCCTGAATAATAAACTTGAGTTAATCTCTACTTGCTTATGAATCTTTTTCAAGTTCATTATTCCTTTTATACCATGTTATGAACATCATGTAATCATTTAAGTTAATAATGTTCATTTTGTCGGTATTTGGTTCTTAAGTCAAAAATTGACTTCTTATACTTACAAGTTGTTAATTTGGTCAAAGGTTCATTATATCCAGAATGGTATTCATTATGTAGATATCATATATGTCATATATATCCAGTACATACATTCATTTATAATATTACATCACATTTAGAGGTAAGAAATGAAATACATCGTTCATGGAGACGGTAAGCCGTACGTACGCATGAACGCTACTTCCATTTCTATTTCATATTTTCTGGAATGGAATCATAATGATATAAAATTATATTATAATTCCAGTATAACAACATATATAATATCATTAACTTTATCCTTTACACATCCCACATATGGTATTAACGAATCAAATCACTTTTAGGGGGCGGTAGTCCGCACTTCCTAAAATGAAGATATCGTGTTTTACCCATAATGGAAACCATAAAGGTATGCCCAAAATGAAAAAAAACAGAAGCTTAAGGAAAACATAAACATATAATATATCATATATAAAAATAGTGACATCATAATGGCCACCTTTGAAGGTGTTAAATGAGTATTGAACAATCATCGTTTCGGGAGGCAGAATTTCGCCATCCACGGAAACCGTATGTTCTTTAACCATTTGATGTAGTTGTGTGAGAGTGTAGCTCAAATATATCTTATAAAAACATCCTAGTATATTGAAGATACTGGTGTTGTTACAAAAGAAGTAAATAAAAAGAGTTTAGGGGGTCGGAGAAGCAAAATAAAACAAATGAACATGAGAGAATGAAATACCTTAAAAAGTGTAACTTCTTTTGGTTTGAGCCTAAAGGCTTCCTTTTAAAGGATTCTGCCCAAAGGGAATCCTCTAGGATGAGGAGAGGGATGTGGAGAGAGCAAATGGGCAGGGGTTGGCCGAGCCAATGGCTTGAAGAGTGTGTGAAATGAGGTAGAGGTGGGGGCCTTTTATAAGGGGAGAGGAGGGGCACTTTTGGAAAGTAAAGAAACATTACATTATTTGAAAATGTGTTTCGGTTTTAAAAGGTCCCACATTGATGGAATTCGTGGATAAGGTGATAAGGCATCGAAATCCATTCATCCAATTAGTTTTGGACATGTGTAGTTCATAGATTTTATTTTATCTTTCCATTTTATTTAAATCGTCAAATAATGATGTCATCGCTGCATCATTATTATGTCATAAATAATTAAATTTATTTAATGTCTAAAAATTATAAACAAATTACTATGATGTAGGAAATCTTTTTAGCTTTCCATTGAATATTTATAATCAAAATTTGGACTTGTATAACCCCACTTAAAAATTGTTTTCGCAAAACATATTATGTTTGTGTCATTTTCACTTTAACATTTAATAAAAAGTAATTTATGTTATTTCCCAACAAAAGTGGATACATGGGGTCCCCAAGTTAGGCCATGACTTGTCTTGGTCGGCCATGACACAACCAATGAGGTTGGGACATGTGTCTAGGTCATTTTATATTATTAAAGCATTATTTATACATTAAACTACCCTAATTACCACTAATCGCGATTAAGAACTTAATAAGTTACTATTCACCAAAAAAATTATTATAATCTCATTGAACCACATTTTACTTCTTAATGACAACCATGTATGTCGGATTTTCAAAATTCAATACACATTAGTGGTAAACTTTCATTTAACTGAAAAATCAGTTTGCTTGATTACCACTTAGTGGTTTCACTATTCATCAAAAATTGAAGTTTTTCAGAAAATTACCAAAAATTTACTCTAAGCTATATTTGATATTCCGAATTCAAAAATGAAGTCCATTTTACAAAATTCAAATCATATAAGTCACATTAATTAATTCAATAATTAATTCCCGCTGCCAGAGCAAATAGCGTGTTTTTACAAAACAATAAGTATCAAAAGATTGACACCAGTTTAAGTCTAATTTCAAAGTGAAATTGATTCCAATGACCACCATTGGATAAAATGGTAAAAATATATTCTAATTTCACTTCAAAACAAATTCAAAACATAATCTAATCATATAAATAAATTAGATTAAAAAGTAGTTTTGATGTAAAATGCAGTATTTTTCACTATTCATTTAAAAATGAACATTGTCAGAAAATTACCAAAAATTCACACAAGGTAAATTTTGATGTCCCAATCATAAAGGATAATTTTATTTTGACAAACATAGTTTCTAAAATTGTCAAAATATAGATTCAAAAATGGTTTTCCATCAAAAGGCACTAAAACAATCCTTTAAGAATATTAGTGTATTCCATGCATAAGATTGTATTTATTTTCATTTTAAGCCTCTAAAACACTATCTTTATCATTAATAGACATAGATAAAAATATCTATTATTCATTACTTACTTGGGATGTTACACTATGGACTCCGTATTAATATTATTGTGGAATGCCTTAGACTATTCTTATTGGATGGAACTCTTAATATTATCCAGGATATATTCATTTTTTATTTAGTTACCCTTTATTTCTATGTTTCCTTGGTCAATACATTGTAACTTCAGTATTATATACCACTATAGGTTTCCTTGGTACATCGTGGAACCTTTAATATTAAAATAATGTGACTTATTTATCATATAGTAATAATCACATAATGAACTGGTTATTTAATCAAACACCAACTGATGGATGAACCCGGTACATGGTTATTTAGTTACACTATACTTCTTTACTTTATTTATTTATGCTTGCAAACTCTTATATTTCCATTACACGGGCCAGATGTTATCAATGAAATTGGTGGTGGCCCTTTGAGATTTATCTCAAACCTTCTCCGACTATCACTTCATACCTTTTGAATATTTCATGAATAAAGTTGTTGATAAAATAAGAATATGTCTTTGAACACTTCATTTATTTTTTGTTTAGGATGGATCTTGATATATGATGATTGAGCAGGATCTTGGGATGATTGGGATAGTCTTCTGATTTCATTTATAATTTTCTGGAACATGTATTCCCTGATATATTGTATATATGTTTTTTGTTGCTAGTGACATGACATATCATCATCATTTGTTCCATTAGATTTGATTATTGTTATCCTTGTCTATATGCTTCCTTTGTATGATTACATTGTTTATTTACATTTCATCCACTATTTAACTATGTTATTATTTATCCATTGTACTACACTCTGGTAATGATCATATAGTCTCCCAATAGGCACACCCTAGGACCTTCTAACTAGTCTACAAGATCTATAATTTTAAGAGATTTGCTTGAGGCTCTATGGCCCATTGGCCTCAAGGAACCTATTAAGTTGTATCTAGGACCAGGATGTCACAAAGTGTTATTCGAGGAGTTCTCATTCTTTCATTACTATTTGAAAATAATATATTGGTGATTATAAATGCTATGTGCCTTGGTCATATGGTAGGCATGGTTATCATGAAAACATATTTAGGGTAAAATTAATGTTACTCCAAATATAATTTTTATTCTATTTTCCTACTTTAGATGACATTATTTCATCATTGGGAGATCCATATATTGTGTTGTGGTTATTATTATTACTCTACATGAGGATTTCTTCCATTGATGGCATGATTATATGAGGTAATATATCATAGATCATGTATCAATATGGGCTCCTAGAATTTGCATGTCATGCATATTTCAATGCCATATATGTGTATTTCACAATAAGAATTTCTTAATATGACTGTGATTGTTGAGTGATGTTGTGATAGTTGGATTATTTTTATGGTATTAATTTGTTGCGATTGAGTGATTACATATCTCAATTCATGAGTTGTATGGGCCCTCGTGGGTTGGGATGAGTAATTTACTGAGTTGATCCATTATGACATAAAAAAATGTGTGTTGTTTTCATGTGAAATGGTGTATGCACACTGGTTCACTTGGAATGGATAACAGTTATAAAGTAAAAAAAGACATATAATATGAAATGGATGGACATCCTTATCCCCCCTTATCATTTTTATGAAAGGTAAAAGAGCGCACCTGGTAATTATGTGTAAAATGAAATCAAACTTATATTTGAGTAAATACCAGTACTTGGCCATCTAAGTGGGTAGTTGTGGTAGTACACCCTATGTAGTGAGCCAATCCATATTTAGATTCTATGAGTTTCACTATCTGTCTGATCTATGTTTTTTCTGAGTGTTCATGTCATTTGTAAACCAATGTCAGCCCAACATCCTCCTATCATATTCTAGGAGGGCGGTGATGACCATACTCTAGACATGGTGGGCCCAAAACTACTAGTATTACCTCCAAGAGTGACAAGTGAGGCACCACCTACTATACATGATCTGGGAACAAACTAATAGGTTTGGGATAGACTCCTACATCTGATGTTGTACGTGAATTATGCTCCACAATATTCTCCTAGGACGGCTAATCTAACTCATGAGTTTTAGTTGAAGAATCCTCCCACCTTTTTGGGGAATGGTTGTTTGCTAGCTACTGGGTCATAGCTGGTGTCCACCCCATCATCCATCGAGGCGATAAAAATGCCTCTAGAGTAGAGGGTCAATATATCCAAATATGTGCTTCGGTATTCATCCAAGAAACGGGGGATGTGAATACCCTTGTTGGTTGTCATCCGGTCATGTTATGGGATGATATCTAGACTACGTTCAATTATCAGTTCATTCCATGTACACAGAGAGTAGTTAGATCTAGAGAGTTGATGCATATTAGGTAGGGTTATATTTTTGTTATGGAACATTCATCGAATTTTAATAAGTTATAGTTCTTTCCACCACTTCTAGCCAGTGATGAGATCTCATGGGATAGAAACATAGTGGATGAGCTTTGTGTATGCTATTTGAAAGTAAGGGAATGTAGTTCTCCTACCAACATTTTCCAAAATAGTCAATCAAGATCTTATCACTGTGTGAAACTTGAGGGATGACAATATCATAGGGAAAATAGGATCAGTGTTGTGGTAAGGGAGTAATTATCCTAGTTGTAGTAAAAATAACATTGAGTTTTTTTTAGGGATATGAAAACCATATTACCCATTTTGATAACTCCATTATGTGTCATCAGTGTGGACGACGGGGGAACATGAAGCCTCATTATGATAGATACCCAATAGTGTGTTTTCCTTGCAGTTGTTTGGGTCATCTTTAGTGATTCTACATGACCATTCCACCAGCATCGAGTGGAAAATGATCAGTTTTGTATCCACCTTCAGGAGAGGGTTTTTTAGCATCATATGGGGAGTTGGAATAGAATCAGTTGGATTGTTCAATGACTTTGTGGACATGGTACCCAGACCCTTGGTCACCAACATCAAAAAAAGAGCAATTATGACCATGGTAGTCAAGTTGTTGCAATGTTCCATTTATCCATCAATTTTCATGCACTACAGTCTATACCTGAGGTTCTGGAAGAGGGACTATCTACAGTAAGAGTCATTATTCTAGTGTCAGCTACTATTGAATATTACTTATATGATATAGGATCATTGATCCATTTTTTCTCTTGATCTATCACAAATGTATGTGACAAGATATAAATTATTATTATTGTTTCATGGCCCTAGAAACAATGTTAGGAGTGAGTTCAAAGGGAATACACAAATTTAAGGATTTTTCCCTTAATGTAGGTAGTTGGAATTTCTTGTCAAACCACATCATTCTCTCAATGACATCCTTCAATGTAATTATCAAGTTGGATTGGTTGGTTTAGTGGCATAGATTTGTATACTTCTACCACCAAAGGGTATTTCTTACATATATTAAGGGAATTGGTTATATACATATGGGTGTGTGGGATGTATAGAGTAATAGAGTAGGAATAAAGCATCCTAGGATAGGTGGAGTGACTCTGCATATTTAAAATATCTTCATGGGGTATTAGGTTTTATGTCAATATGATTTCCCTCTAGTTTTAGATTGTTTTAGGATTTTCCTCCCAATGACTTCTGTGGATGCCCTCATCATAAAGAGTTATAGTTTAAAATTGAGCTTCTTTTAGGAGAATATATAGTGTCAATTCCACCATATAGGATGGAACCAACAAAACTCTATAAACTAAACATGATATAGTTGATTTAGAGAAAAAGGGTTTTATACTACCTATTACATCCTCTTGTTGTTTTCCCATGTTTTTCACTATGATAATGGAACACATTTTTTATAGAAAACCAAAGCTTCAAAACCCTACAATGAATAACTGATACCCACTAATTCCAATAGATGATCTTCTTAACCATATCCAAGGATCTAGGTTCATATCTATGATTGAAATAAGTTTTGTATATAACGAAGTGTATGTAAAGAAATTAGACATTACTCGTATAACATTCCATTGTAGGTATGATATTTATGAGTACCTTTTTATTCCCTTTGATCTCAAGAATGTTCCCACCATTTTCATGACTCTAATGAATAGGGTGTTCCACCCCTATTTGTATTCTTTTTTCTTTGTCTTTATGAATTATATCTCGGTTTATTGTTTCCCTAGTAGAGACCATGCCAAACACCTTGAGATCATTTTGAGTAAACTATGTTTGAATTTTTATTATGATAAGCATGTTAAGTTCGACTTCTAGATATAAAAAGAACATTTATTAGGTCATATCATATGATAATTTAGAGTATCTGTTGACCTATTAAAGTATATTGTTGTAATTTCATTGGAGGATACCAAAAACAGGTTTAATATAATGAGTTTCTTGTGGATAGATATATATTAGAGACGTTTCATACAAGAATTTTACCACATTTCTTCACCTTTTTTTCACCTTAAAAATATGTTTGAAATGTTCTTGTGGTCAAAAGTGTGTGAGAAAAAATTCCAGGAGATGAAAGGGAGGTTTATATTGACACCTTTTATGACTCATTGAGAGATAGTAAAAGGATACATCATATTTGGTGATGAATTATGTATTGGTTTAGGTGTAGTGATAATGGAGGTGGATATAGTCATTTCGTACGGATCTTAGGATTTGAGGCCTCATGAGAGAAATTACTCATTGCATGACCTCGAGTTAGTAGTAGATGTCCATGCCTTACATTTCAAGAGAAATTATCTATGATATGGGCACAATGTTGTGTAAATATACCACAATAGACTAAAATATATATTTTAAAAATATTTTTTTAACCTCAGACAATGATGAAGTGTTGAATATCTTGTGTCCTATAATTTTGAGCTTGTTTATGTTCCTCGAAAGGGAAATTTAGTTGTTGATGTGTTGAGTCGGGAAACTCAAAAATATGCTAAATTTGAATCTAATGATTAATGGAAGTTAATGGTCATATTTTATGAGAGGCATATAGTGTTCCATGAAAATAATGAGAATTTTTACCTTTCATCCTTAAAATTTACCACTTTCCTCTTTGAGAAGGTGAAGGGTAGACAATTTTTAGATCATGAGGGTTTGGTTCAACATGATAGAATTTTAAGAGCTAACCCACTTATGGGTTCATTTATAGATAGAGACCACATCCTTTATATTCATGGGAATGTTTAGGTTCATACTGATATGGGGGAGTATTTGATGCAAGAGTCACATATTCCCAGGGGGTAGTTTATCCTGGCATCTCCAAAATGTATCAAGATATATGAACCTAGTATTGGTGGACTGGGCTGAAATGTAAGATAAGATAATTTATCCCTATCTGCTATACCTATTAGAAGGTGAATATAGACCACTAGAGACCTATAAAATTGTTATTTATTCTTCCAGTTCTGGAATAGAAATGGGATGATATTGTTATTGATTTTGTTGAAGGCTTACATAGGTCACTGAGCGGAAGAGAAAATGTTTGGTTAGTTGTTGAATAACGAAATATTGTATCATAATTATTTCATATTTGATCTGAATTCTCATTTGATGAACTTGGATGACTGTTGGTCAGTGAGATCATATGACTACACAGGTTCCCTCATTCTATTGTTTGAGATAGAGATTCTTGATTCACATCAAGTATATGGAATCAATTTTAGAATGTTTTGAGAACCTAGGTTCTTATAAGCATATCTTTTATCCCTCAAAATTAAGGACTATGTGAATTAAAAGTATCATCTCTAGATTATATAATATGAGAATATGTCCTTGATTATGTTAGGTATTGAGAGAAGAATATCCCTCTTATTGAGTTCTCCTATAATAATAGCATTGAGGTGACAAATAAGATGGACCCTTTTGTATTCATATATGGTAGGTCCCTATGTTCAACCTTATACTGGCCAGAGGTTGTTCAGGAAGCCCTACAAGGTCCAAGTATTATTCAAGAGTCTTCAGAGTAGGTTAAGTGATCATAAATCGTTTGACTACTACTCAATGCAGATATAAATCTAATGTTGATTGATTTCGATGACCTCAAGAGTTTTAGGTTGGGGATCATGTTTTCATTGGGGTATTTCATAGTCTAGGGAAGATATGGTTATGAAAGCAAGGGAGATAGTGTCCTAATTACATAGGGCCATATTAGATTCAATTATGTTTTATGATCATAGCCTATCAGTTGAAACTACTTCAGAGCTGTTATTCCATGAATGATGACTTACATGTTTCACAACATCACCATTATCAGGTCCACCTATGCCATACCTTTGATCCCGATGAAGTTGAGTTAGATGTTGATTCTACCATTGAGGAGTTACTGTTACACATTACTGAAAAGATAAAGAAGACGATGTGAGGCCATTTATTCCCCCAGGTATGGGTGTAATGGCAGCATGTTCATGTAAAGTATGAGAGTTGGGAGAGGGAGGCTGAAAAATGTTACCAGTGGCCATAGTTGTTCTCAGATATTGTTTCACCAACCATTGAAGGTGATCTTGATGATGATTTTTTATAATGGAGATTGTGAAATCCCATACCCTAATACCAATTAATAGGTTCCCTGATCCTGGTTGGAATCATGGAATCACATTCATCTCCCCAAACGCTAAAGGCTACCGACTAGCAATGAGTGACTAGGTTGTGTCTGTGGGGAGACTATGCCTCATTACTAGAGTGTAGAAATGTGGATAAATAATTATAAAGGTAAATATAAGAATTTATATAAGTAATACATGGAATCATACAAAGGTAATAGATAGAAATTGATAACAATAATTGAATCAACTAGAATAACTAATGATGATATTTCAGGTCACTAGAAACTAGATAAAATTGGTACAATATAGGAGTCATAACATTTTCCAAAAAATTATAATGAAAATTAAAATAATATCTCAATAATCCCAAGATCCGGCTTAGTCATCTATTATCAATCAACATTCAAAAAAATAAAAAATCAAGGGTTCAATGTCATATGATTCTCTTTATCGAAACTTACATTTATTTAATCTTCTTCAAGTACCAAACAACGCCTTTTGTGTTTTTGAGAGAAATATTAGTGGGCCACCACCAATGGTGACTATAACATCTGACCAGTGTAATGGAAATCTAATAGTGTACAATCATACATATATAAATTTATGTAGTACAGTGTAACAAAATATACAAGTACATGCTTCATCCCTTGATTGTTGTCTGCACTTATAACTAGTTAATTATTTGATTATTACTATGAGATAAAAAAGACACATGATATCAATAGTGAAGGTTATGAGATGTAACAAAGAAACCATTAATGATATTTAATATTGAAGTTCCAATGTAATAATAAAGGAAACGTAAACATCATGGGTATCCACCTCAATAATGAATATAGGAGAGATAAGTGTAAGAGTTTTATCGAAGAATAATTGTCCAAGGTATACGAAAATAAGATTCATATCAAGCCCAATGATTTTAAATAAGTCAAAATAGGGATATGGAATGGATGGTCCCAATAGGCGTTAACCATGAATCCTACTTGTTAATGCTGGATCCAAGGATTATATCCAATGAGTGTATCCAAGGAACCCAATAATATTAGTGAAGAAATCATATGGTTTCATATCGATCATCCAATGTTAGACAAAGATTGGGATCCAAGTGTGTCTCAAGAAATATAAGTTTTATCCCCGAATCCGAATGGGGTTCCAAAGTGCTCAAGGGATTCCATACAAAATCCATGCCACGATCAAGTAATTGCACTCCTATTTGATTATGACATCATATAATATTACATAAGGATCAATACATTACATTTTACTAGCATGAAAAGGCTAATTGGTCATGAAACCATTTAATCATGTCTTAATTAATCAGTAATACCATTTGGTTATATTCTTTCCTTTTATTAGTTTAGCAAGGAAATTTAGCATGAAACGATTCATTTAATCTATTTAATTCATTTTCAAGATTCAAGGTTCACTCTTATACCATCCATTAACAAGGTAAGGGGTGCTATATATATATATATATATATATATCCTATTATTCAATTACATTTAAAAAGGTCAAGTCAGATAATTAGTATATTTTTCAATACCTATTTCACATTTTATTACCATATTGAATAACTTATCGTTGGTGGGTCAAGTTGTGAGTACACAAGGTACATTCCTTTATTCAATTAAAACTTTTAATTAATCCATTTAATATTATAAATATTTCTCTTAGAAGTGTCAAGCCAAGGAAAACCAGAATGGAAAGCTCAAACATGTCGAAATATTAAAAATATAATTATGCGAAAACATCCTATATTGGATTGATATAGTTGTTGGCATAACCAATAGAAACAGAACACATATTTGGATAGAGAATGAACACATTGTGCTAATGATTATATGAGTGACATATAAATTCTATTAACCACACAAAATGAAATTAGTGATCCCCACATGACAATTCCAAAATTAAACAATCATGAGGATTGAGTTATTAACCACCCAACATGGGCATGTATGACTCTAGGCATCCGATGTTAGACATTAATTTATGCTTGGAATAAGAAAAACGAAAAAACACCCACACAATGATAACTAAAATGTGAGTAATAGAGATGATGAATGGATCAAACAAACTCAATTACATATTTTTGCACATCCAATGTGAAAAAAGATGCTCAAACAGATCCTTGATGAAGTATATCTCTTGATCCTTCGTTTATGTCTTCAAAATCTCCAAAATTGTAGAAAATAGAGGTTCTATCTACAAGAAATAGTATTATGGAAGAAAGAAGGCATAATTAGATCATTATGTGTAAAAATTTAAAATTTTCCAAGATTTATCCTCTATATATTTCAAAAAACTATGCACAAACCATGCATGGGTACCTGCTGAAAGGGGCGTACAACATGGTTCGGTCACACGTATTGGGAATCTTTGCACCAAATTAGAAAAATGGATCTTCCCAAAACGGCATCCCATCTCCACTATTAGATCTAACTATATGGCCTAGCTTCATGGTTTCCTCTGACCATGTGATAGGCCCACTTTTCCTTAAAAGATAGGTTCTATGCTATGAACAATCGACGTACACCCTAGGGACCTTCACAAACTCACTAAGAATCCATATTGGGCCTAAAATATATAATTAGAGAAAAATTTAATGTTTACATACCTGAGTAAAAATTGTATTCTTGCAATAAAATAACATTTAGTGGTGTAAATACTTCTTTATAGACACATCCTTTTAGAATACTCATATTCTCATTTAATGAATAAATTACTAGAGGAGTCACAACATAATCTAACCAGACTTTTATTCAAGAGTCATAACCCAATAACCATCCTTTTAGATGGTAGAAAAACCAATACTATTCATTATTTTCATTGGGAAAATAATGAAATAACTATTTATAAAAAATTGAAGAAGAAAATATTTAATAAATGAAAACATGAATGAAATTTTGAAAAAAAATGAAGTCGATATAGTTTAATTTCGATGCAACTCATAAACATTGATCACATCAATAATTGATGAACAAATGATAATTTTTTTTATGATCACACTAATGATTTAGTAGTCCAGATAAGGATCGATTACATTACAATTGTAATATGAGTCATATTTTTCTCTATTTATAATTTCTCTATAAACTATATTGAGTTTATTAAAATCATGTTCTCCCATTATTTCTTTCCAATAGATAATATGACATTATTAATACCAAGATCTCCTTTAATATGAAGGAGTCTCTAAATACACAATCATAGTATGAAATGGTTTAGATAATAATATATATAATATTTCCTTTTACATTTAATTCAAATTATCATTATTATTATCATATAATTCTTGCACACTTTTATTCCTTTATAAAATCACTCTTATACACTTATAATGTGATTATTAGAAAAAATTATTGTTTGATAAATAAATAAATATTAAAAATTATTCTTAAAGACATTTAGTAATTCATTTATAGAAATATATAAGATATAGTAAAAAATTATAAATTGTGAAATAACTCATGCATTCAATCAACTATGGGGTTCTCAATTTACTATATAGAAAATGGTAATCTGGTTCTCAATCAGCTACATAGAAATTGGCTATGTCAAAATATGATACGTCCAAATGGACTACATGACTCAAATTTAACTAATGCTATGTTCCTAAGATAGTTATGTGGATGAAAGGACTTCATTTTTAAAAATCCCCACATGGTTTAAAATTACTATGTATAACATTTTTTTATGTCACTCTTCTACATGACTAAAATTGACTATATGATATAACACGACTGCATGGATTTGGATACCCTATAATTTACTCAAATAAATTCTATGATTATTCATGTGACTTATAGGACTTATTGGACACCTCAACACTAATCAATTGTTTTTTAGACTATAAATATGTTTTGTAAAATAATAACTAAAAAATCTAATAAGTAGATATTCTCAATAATACTGTAAAATGCATATAGTATACATATTATAATTGGTAGAAAAAATATATTATATCCACTCATGTGTTTCACCAATATATTTTACATATTATTAAATTAATATTCATTACATAATATAATAATCCATTCCATAGTCATATAGGTTTTTTATATTTGAAAAAAAATGATACATATACAACAAGTTCATAAGTGAAGTGAAATATCTCCCACAATGTTCATCATAACTGTAACCCTTCGTAGACATGTCATACTTAATATCTATCTTCACGAAGAGGGAGAAACATAATATAGGTTGATACCAAATGCACAGTAAGGTTAAAAATGAGAGATATCAATGATCACAAAGAAATATCAGGAGAACAAAGGTATGGGGACACGATCATTGTATTTCAAAACCATATCATGAATATTATATGTCATTATATTCATTAATGGAATGAAGATTAGGAATTCATAATACATGGATCATAATGAAATCAAAGATCATGATCTATTAGAGAATAAAATTAGAATAAAACATAAGTTTTTGGCGTACACATAATCATAGGTACTAATTTCATTATTAGTCAAATCATCATACCAAGTCATTCATAGTAGATTAGATTCACTCCGAAACAATATTTGAAAACTATCTATTTACAAAAGGTTATTTTCAATGGATAGAAATACATTGTGATTAATTGGTAATGACTATCGTTAGTGACATAAACAATTTTCTATTGAAAAAATCATTATTCATGTCATCTAATTATGATCGATAATATACTATATCACTATTATCCATTATGAAAAGGGTAATATTGATGGATATCACTATTCATTTCAAAAGGATCAATTAAAATTGATTCATGTGAGAGAAAATCTATCATTTTTAACTTACCATAAATATAACATAATTAAAAAAGTGTAAACAACATTCTCCTCCCCTCCTCCGTTGATTTCCAATACATTTCACGCAAATATATCCCATCTCCTACCCATAAAAATTTCCACCCAAAAATTATACATCACATCTATGTTATTATTTATTGCTGTCTGAAATCCCTAGGTTATAAATCCTCTTTTCACATACTTCTTTATTATTATGATTACCTTTTCCTTAACATGGAAATTAATTCATTCAAACCCTTTCTCAAAAACATATCATTTTTTGTTTATTTTGTATTTAGGGTTACATCAGGTTTATTCTTTCAAATTTGGGTGTCTTCCATCAAAGAATATGTATTTTGGCTTTGCATAGGTTGATTAAACTATATTTGAGGCTGCTTTACCGATGTTAAACCTTTAGATAAACTATATTTTATTATTTTTGTGTTTTTTCATTGTTAATTTTGTTTTTAATAGAAATTTTCAATCAAAATATGGATTAAATTTTTTATAATGGGTAGTTTATAGGTTATTAATGATTAATTGATTGTTTCAATTTTTTCAAATGGTTCATTTGAATAAGGAACATGTCAGTTTAGGCCTCTTATTATTATTGCATATTTGGTCTTGGATATATTCTACGATGTGGATAATTATATATTTATGATTATATCATTCAAATGTGGTGACACCATATGATTGATTGATATGTTTATGATATTTTTTTACATTTGAATTAATAGAAAGCATGATATATATATATATAATATTTGAACTATAAGTTCATTCTTGTTAATTTTATTCAGTATTTTAATGTTATTTAACATTTTTCCACGACATTCGATCAATGACCTTGTGGTATTTCTTAAATCTACAAATCTATGATTCGATATAGTGTATTAGTTATATTTATTATGATTTTATTTAAATAATAATAATTATTTAGTATTAGATAAAAAATATAAGTAAAAATTAGTAAATTTTTTTTAATTACTTGTAAAAAAATAAAAAAACAATAAATATTGTTAAAAATTCACAATAACGAGTAAAAAAATAGAAATAATTAAAAAAATAAAAAAACATTCTTAAATGTTTCTTAATAATTAATAAATAATTAAACAATATTAGTAATAATTAAAAAATACCTATAAATTGTGATCATTTATTTTAATTTATAAAATAATATATAAAAAAGTAATAAGAATCAAAAATAAGTGATGTTTATTAAAAAACATAGTTATTAATAATTAGAAATAATTAGTTAATACCTTGTAAAAAATATAAAAACACACTAATAGTTATTAAAAATTCAAACTAATTAGAAAAATTTCATTAATTAATAAAATATTTATTAATTTCCATAACTAATTAGTAGTGATTAATATATATTTAGTCTATATTAGTAATAATTAGTAAATGTTAATATTAATTACACAAATTTATTAATAATGTGTAAATATGATTAAATTATTAAAATTTGCAATAAATTGTAAAAATATATATATGAAATTCATTTAATTATTAAAAATTAGTGATATCTATTAAATATTCAGTTAGAATTTAAAAAATATTAATATTACATAATAAATAATTTTATTAATTTATAGAAATTAGAAATAATGATTAATAATTTTTTTAATACCTTGTAAACATATAATAAAATTCATTCATTTTTTAACAATTCATAATAATGAATATGAATATAGTAATAAATAAAATAAATATTAATTATAATTATATAATTTTTAATAATAAGTTATTAATTATTCTTTATTAGTAATAATAACTTAATATTAAATTTTATTAGTTAATATTATTAATAAGTTCTATATATAATAGAAAATGATAATTTGAAATATATTGTAACAAAATTTATAAAATACAAATAATTATTAAAAATTCAAAATAATTAGAAGAAAGTTTTAATTTTTAATTAATTTATTAGTAAGTATTAAAGATAATTTTGAATATTAATAAATAATTTGTCAATTTTAATAATAGTTAGTAAATGATAATAAAAATTATGAAATACTCTTATTAATTTTTAAACAATAGAGAAAATTATAATGTTTTTTTGTAACTTGTATAAAAATATAAAACATTCAAAAGATTAATAAATATTATTAAAATTATAATTTTCATTAATTAATGTTTTTTATTAGTTAATAAATATTTATAATAATTAGAAACTTTTTATAATTATTACTGATAATTAAAAAAATTATAAAGAATTAGGGATAATTAGTCCAAATTGTCGATGATTAAAATTTGTTAGTAATTTGTTATTAGTATAAATGAATAAAAAAGAACTTTATTATTATTGTTTTTTAGATAAATATATTCTTCGAAATTAGACTGTGGTTTCTATTTTGTACACATGGTTTGATAAATCAAAACAAAAATACAAACAAATATAGTAATAATCATGTGTACCTTAAGGGTGTTGAAATTTTTATATCATTTGAATCACTTAATTAATAATTTATTTCTAAATGAATAATTAAATGTCCACGTAAGAAATTTGATTTTATGATATTAAAAACATTTGACATCGTTGGACTTTATCATAGGTGTTTTCATTTTCTAAAATATTATACTTTATGGTATCAACGTGGTAAATGAAATTCAGTTGAAAATAAAATAAATTATTCTTGATCCTTTATTTAATAATTCAGTACATTAGTTTGATAAGTCTTCTATTAGAGAAACAATAACTCATAGTGATATTCCAAATCAAAAATCATCACTATCCGAATTTTACCTTTTGTTGAAATGTTCTAAAAATTCTTTATATTTGGGATTCGAAATAATAAAACTATAAACTATTACAAAATTTATGAATACTAAATCTGATTTTGGAAGTCAAATAGTTGTTTTGATTAAATATTTTCATTCGTTCAATCATTGTTTCTTGATGAAATATATTACCTATATGTCTTTATGGATGTAAGAATATTGTCCATTATTTGGATATTAATTATCAAAACATCCATTCATGCTCAAATGAAATAATCTTATATATGTTTGATTATGAAATGTAACACAATTATCCAACATGCAGAGTGTTTAGGTATAAAGTTGAACAATAACGAAATTCAATATTTCCTATGAAACTGTTTATTTATTCTTCCAATTACACCATGTTTATAGTGTCTCTTTATGTCTTATAACATAGATGCATTGATGAAAAAAATAAATCAAAAAAAGTTTTTAGAAAAAGAATAAACCATCCAAGTGATAGTGATTCTCAAAAACCCATTGATCTGATGCCTCATTTTTTCTTCACACCATCATAGTATATAGTTGAGCCATTATATTGATTATTTTTCTCCGTTTGGTTCTTACCATAGATATTCATGTTTTCCTACATTCATAACTCTATATTTCATTCCATCTTGGATGATGATAAATGAACAATATATATAATTACTTCTATTAATTCCAATACATATGGAGAGGAATTTCAATGTTTCATAATCAAAAAATCAAGGATAATTTAATTAGGGAAAAAAATTTAGTTTTAGAAGATATTGTTTCAGATAAGAATTTTACACGATAGTTGTCATTAAAGTGAACAATCTGTGACTTTTTTATGTATGGTTTGTGTCACGAACCAGATCTGGTATCCAATAATGCTAGAAAAAAATCCAGCCCATTTGAAGGCATAAAGAAAATTATATATCCCCAAGGGATGGAAAAAGATTCTAATTATCATCAAATTAGGTTTGGGAATGATTTACCATAGTATGAAATCATAAAACATTAAAAACTATCAATAATAATAATCTGAAATTTTAATGCCAAACAAGTCTTAACAAATCCAGATCTAAAAAAATGGCTTTAAATAAAGTAAAAGAGGTTAAAATACAAATTAATACATCAGCATGACATCCAAAAATATTCCAAACAACAAGGGGTCGTCACCCCAGAGTCGTCTCCACAACACTGCACCGCAGGAGAGTTCTAACAACCCGAACTGCCTTCACCCGAGGATCTACATTTACCGGAGTAAAAAATAATGAAGTATACATACATCCTAGTGGTTTATGTAGTTTTTGATCCTAATCATAATATAATACCACCCAATTAATCCTATTTGTAGTCAATACTTGGTGAAAAAGAATGAAATTTTTAATATGAAATGTAATGTGGTGATAAATTTCAAGAAATGAAATTTTAAATTTAAAACATTTTTCAAACTAAAACATTGTTAATATGAACACATTTAAATAATAAATGTTATATAATATAATTTACATCTAATCACACCACAAGACAAGTTAAAAAATACCACAAATAAAATGATCCCCCAAATAGGGAACACCCATAGGTACTAGATAGTCTCGGGCCATATGCACCTTGTACCTCGGTGTAATGTAACCATATAAAAATATATTCTAATGCCTGATCCACTAGTAGGGAACATACCCATAACCTATTTTTCCCACATCATCATCAATATATTTTATCTAGAGGTTTATTTATCCATTTTCCTAGTGAAATTGGGACAAACCCAATCTGGTTCACTAGTCGTTCTATTACATAAATTCCCCTAGGTACACGGGCTTCCCCCTTTGGGTTAAAACAATTTCAAAAACCAACACACATTAAATTACATATAAAAACACCACTAATGGTCAAACACAAACAATAAATTATCTATACAGACTTTTTTCACTTATCATAGACAATAATGCATTTTTATATTCAATAAACAACTTCACAAAAACTAACAATTCTTTTCACACAAAAATCCATTTAAAACCCAACTTTTAACACAATGTGCATAATAATATTTTCCAAAACAAAATTTTTAACACCCAAAACATTTCTATTAACTCGTTACATGTTTTATAAAACAACACCAATATGAATCACATAGATTAGCCATGTTAAACGCATAATTTTACACCAAATTTTTCGTACGCCTAGTTTGAGGTATGTGGAATTTTTATGCATTTTTTATGTATTTAAAGTTCAATGGATGAGTTTAGGAGAGGTTGAGAGAGTTTGGAATGGTTTTGGATGATTTTGGAGGCTTTTAAAGGGGTTTCAGGTTTGATCACGGTTAGTGGAAACCGTGCGGGTTCTCCAAGAAACCGTGTAGGGGAGACAGTAGGCTTTGCACGGCCAGCGCATGGTTTGTCAAACCACGTGAGCCAACCGTGAGGACCATTGCTCCCGAGTCAGTATCATGCGCAGAGTTAGAGCACGGTTTGCGCAACCGTGCGGGCAAACCGTGCGGCCACTTAAAAATATGGTTATATGTCCGGGCTCACTCAGGATTCCCTCATTTCACTCCAATCGTCCTCCCAGGGTAAACGAATATTAGGAATCCATAGAACATAAAATGGAGAATTATTAAGGTCCTTTTCTAAATTAACTAGAATCATCTCACACTTTTTCATGTAAATATTTCGTTGGAGGAAATTTCCAAACCTCTATGAATGTCTCAAAAAAGATTAAACCCTAAATATTTATAGGTTATTAAAAATGAATTTTTTCCTCATTTTTTTGATGTTGGTATTATTATAAACGTATTTGAAATATAATGGATGAGTTATATTCATGTTCTTCCTGAGAAGAGTTTCATTAAAATCACAAATAATTTATTTGTTTAATTATTCCCATTAATAAGAAAAAAAAGTGGATTTCCAATGATTAAAGGAAGCTTAATTTAGTGTCAATTAAAGGTCATTTATACCATCAATTTAGTTATTGTTTTATTGATATATTTGGTGTATAGACTCGTTATTCTTCTCTGTATGGGTTTTCTGATAACATCCATGTTCATATTTCAATAGATGATCATAAAAACCCTCTTTTATATTTCATTTTTAATAATTTCCTAAAGAGTAATGGAATTTAGTTTTTATTTTTTACTATGAACCTTTCATACATGTAAGGTGGGAATTACAAATGAATTTATAGAAAAATTTATGGTAGTTTTTATAGATTACATTACTATTTATGGATCTTATTTTGAGAGCTCTGTGAAAATATTATTTTATATCTTTCAAATATACATTGATAAATATTTTATTCTACATTATGAAAAATTCCATTACATTGTAGATAAACAATTTATTCTTCACTAGGTATTCTATCAAAAAATAAAAAATTTAAACATCTAAATTTCAGTCCATTTTCTTTTTTACCATCGAAAAGATACTGATAGGTGTGAGATCATTCACTAGACATTCGATATTTTGAAAGAAATTCATAAAATATTATATAAAAATATGTTTTACCTGGTAAATTTTATTAAAAAAATAGTAATTTTGTGTATTATGTGAGTTTGAAATAAGTCTTTAGAGGGTTTAAACAAAATAAGATATCTCCACTCATTATTCAACCACCAAAATGGATTTTACCATTTGAATTAATTTTTAAGGCATCTCATTTTATTAATGGGGATGTTTTATGACAAAAAATAGAAACTAAGCCTCATGTTATTTCTTATGTATATATAAATATAGATCAACACAAAGAGAACTATAAAACAACTGATACCGAGATATTTTTTTATACATGCTTATATATTTCATGTTAGGATCTAAAGGGATTTTCTTCACTGACCATTATGAAATAAAATCTAAAATGAAAAAAATAATGAACAAACATAGATTATTGAGATTTATTATATTGTTAATCTATAATAATATTGTGATAAAACATAATAAAAGAAAAAATACCTCATAGGGGACCATCTAAGATAGTTATTTGTCGTTTTTATAAAAAAACATTAAATATATGCACTCATTAATGATATCATTACTGATAAATATTTAAATAATTTAAAAGGTTTGAGACAATGATTTTCAAGTATTTTAATGCATCTAGAAAATAAATAAATTGTTCATTATTTTTATAATAAACAAATTTCAATTATTTTGAGTGATTCAAAGAAATATGTTATTGAGGATCCTTACTTAAGGAATGTTGGTAGTGACCAAATGGATAGAAGATAAATTTAAAATTCTGATTTCTAACCAATCCTAATTTTTTTCCACACTTTGAACTACAGTGGTCACGTTGGGTCCCAAATAACCACTGAGAATGAGGTTGGTTAGAGTTCATATTGGCTCAATATTTCTTGATATTCTTTTTATCTTTTTGAAACTTTTAAAAATGTAAATTGTAATGTTTTATTTATAATAGAAAAAAATATATCTAGTCAAACCCTTTTTATTGATGTTTTTGGTGTATGCGGTATAGATTTCATGGGGTATTCTCTCAATTAGTTTGGATATCCAAACAAATTGAGAGAATACCCCATGAAATCTATACCCCATACACCAAACACATCAATAAAAACGGGATTGATTAGGGATCTCATTTTCTATTATAAATAAAACATTAAAATTTCCATTTTTAAAAGTATCAAAAAATTCAAAAGAATATCAAGAAATATTGGGCCAATATAATCTCTAATAAAGCTCATTCTCGGTGGTTATTTGGGACCCAACATGCCCACTGTAGTTCAAAGTCTGGATAAAAATTAGGATAGGTTGTAAATCACAATTTTAAATATATCTTCTATACATTTGGTCACTACCAACATTCCATAAGTAAGGATCCTCACAAACATATTTATTTGAATCACTCAAAATATTTGCACTTTTTTTACTATAGAAAATATGAAAAATTTATTTAGTGTCTATATGCATTAAAATACTAGATAATCATGGTCTCAAACCTCTTAAATTATTTAATTCTTTATCAAGAATGATATCATTAATGAGTGGATATATCTAATGTTTTTTATACAAAACAAAAAATAACTATCTTAGATGGTCCCCTATAGGGTATGTTTCAATTATTTTGTTTTATCACAATATTATTATAGAGTAACAATAAAATAAATCTCAATAATATATGTTTTCTTATTATTTTTTTCTTTTTTGATTTTATTTCACAATGGTCAGTGACGAAAATCCATTTAGATCCTAACATGATATATCTAAGAATGTATAAAAAACAATACCTCTTTATCAATTGTTGTGTAGTTGTGTTTGTGTTGATCTGTAGTTATATATGCATAAGAAAGAACATGAGGCTTAATTTCTATTTTTCAGTATAAAACATCCCCATGAATAAAATGAGATACATTAAAAATTAATTCTAATGGTAACAACCATTTTGGTGGTTCTATAATTAGTGGAGATATCATATTTTGTTTTAACCCTCTAAAGACTTATTTCAAACTCACATAATATAAAAAATTAATATTTTTTTAATAACCTGGACTAGGTAAAACATATTTTTATATAATAGTTTATGAATCTATTTTAAAATATCGAATGTCTTCTGAATGATCTCACACCTATCAATATTTTTTTAGATGGTAAAAAAGCAAATGGACTCAAATTTAGATGTGTAAACTTTTTTATTTTTTGATAGAATACCTGGTGAAGAATAAATTGTTTATCTATAATGTAATGGAATTTTTCATAATCCAGAATAAAATATATATCAATGTCTATTTGAAGGATATAAAATAATCTTTTCACAGAGATCTGAAAATAATATCCATAAATAGTAATGTCATTTATAAAAACTACCATAAATTTTTCTATAAATTCATTAATAATTCCCACTATACATGTATGCAAGTTTTATAGTGGAAAATAAAAACGAAATTCCATTACTCTTTAGGAAATTATTTAAAATGAAATATAAAAGAGGGTTTTTAGGATCATCCAGTGCAATATGAACATGGATGTTATCATAAAACCCATACAGAGAAGAATAAAGAGTCTGTACACCAAATATATCATTCAAATAGTCAAGAAATTGAAGGTATAAATGACCTTTCATTGACACTAAATAAAGCTTCCTATAATCATTGGAAATCCACTATTTTTTTCTTATTAATGGGAACAATTAACCATATTAATTATTTGTGATTTTAATGAAAATCTTCTCATGAAGAACATGAATTTAACTCATGCATTATATTTCATATAAGGTTATAATAATACCAACATCAAAAAAATGGGGGGAAATGATTTTTAATAACCACTCAATTTTTAGTGTTTAATCGTTTTTGAGACATTCTTAGAGGTTTGGAATTTTCCTCCAAAAAAATATTATACATGAAAAAGTATGGACTGATTCTAGTTAATTTAGAAAGTGGCCTTCATATTTCTCCCTTTTATGTTTTATGGATTTCTAATAATCATTTACCTTGGGAGGTGGATTAGAGTGAAATGAGGGAATCCTGATTGATTATCTTATAGTAATGGTTTCACTTGTGATTATCATATATAAACTGTTTTATATAAATGTGCTAATAGTTTTATCCTAGTGGCGTGTGTAGGGAAGTCATTTGGGGGAAATCCTACTGAGTTTTAGTACTCACCCCCAGCTTTGGCATGTTGGTGTCTCTGCAGATGTTGTGTATCGTGACGTGGGAAAATTTAAGGCATCTCGATTTTTTAGTAGTGGTTTGTGATCCCTCGGTGGAGCTTGGATCTTGGAGCATGGTGTGGAGTTGTGGTGTGTCATGGCTTGTGGTGTTTGGTTGTTTAGTTTCTGCAGTGTACTCTGATGTTGTGTAGACATTTCTAGTTGTATTGGTTGTTATTTGTGTTATGGAACAACTTGGTTGTCTTTTGGGAATGCATGGTTGGGTAATTGAATTAACATGCATCATATAGTGGCTGTCAGTGAATAGTTTGGTTGGTTTTGTCTTAAGGGATAATCGTCCCCCAATCGGATCTTGAAGCCCTCGACATTTATTTCCAGCCATTGGCGTCTTGGGAATGTCGCATAAGGCTACATATCCCTCACCGCCTCTTCATTCCAATGAGGTAGGTGTGGGGTGTTACAAGGGGTATCAGTTTGTTCGGTCCTTTGGAGTTGATCTTCGGATTTGGTGTTCACATTTTTTGTGTTACATTCCTTGAGTCGGGATGGTAAAAAGGCATAGGAATGTTTGAACTTCGAATTTTTAGCATAAAAGGGCGTAGCTAACCCTTTTATGCGGAAATTCAAGTTACCGGGGAGTTGGGTACATAAGTGTTTTGGAGACACTTATAGGCATTGGATGTCTCATTATCGTAGGTGTAGCCAATGAGATGAGCATGGCATGCTTGGTAGAAATGACATCCCAATAGGATTCATATTCCATTGAGGTATAATGATTTTTTATGTGATGTGAATGTGTGAAATAGTAATGTGAATAAATTGGTACTTTGATAATGGTTTGTTTTTTAAAATGGTGAAACATGGAACATGTGGAAAAAGGTGGAAATCATTGTTGTGATAGTGTTGTGTAATGTTATTTGAAATGTTATTTTGTGATGTCTACGGGAGTGAGACTCGTGGTTGTTTGTTTTCTCTTTATAGAAATGGCACTGGGTAGGCGTCGTAAAGACCAACCGGAGGTTAATGCGGAGAATGTGGTAGCACCTGAGCCTTGGGTGAACCAGCAGCTAGTGCAAAGCATAGTGCAAGATTTCCAAGTACTGGAAAGTGTAAACAAAGTGGATGAACCAAGGCATGTGGATCATGCAGTTCAATTCCAAACAATAATCCACCCATCTTTAGGAGTGATTCAGAGCCAGAGAGGGACAAATCATGGTTGAATATAATGAACAAGATCTTAGAGATCTTGGGAACACCAGTATAGTTAAAAGTGAAGTTGGCCACATATATGTTGGACGATCTTTCCCTTCAGTGGTGGGAGTTGGTAGTCCAAGCGGGGACGGACCTGGGTATGATGTGGAAAGGTTTTGAGGAATTTTTTAATAATAAATTCTACCGACATACGTTCAGAATTTAGATTATGACTAATTTCATTATTTTGAAGCAAGAGATTATGTCTGTGATGGAGTATGCAGCTAGGTTTATGAACATAGTGCGGTTTCCACCCGAGGTGGTGGGGTTCACGTCATTGAAGGCAATGATCTTTGAAGCGAGGTTAAGGGAAGAAATTTGTTCAAAGTTAGTGGTGCTGTGTATAGGTGATTACACAGAGATGGTGAATAGAGCCTCGATGGATGAGTGAGATTTGTTGGGTGCTCTGTGGGGAGGAAGCATTGTGGTACCCATGAGGGAATAATGGGAACTCTAACATTGGGTTCAAGCGAAGGAGGGACACTTATTAACAGGGTGTAAAGATGGTATATAATCCAACGGAAGGATCGATAAATCTTCCTCCAAAGCCCCGAAGCAAGCATGGATGTTCTTATTGTGGTTTTATGAGCCACAACAAGTGGGATTGTACGACAAAACCTCGAGCATGTCATAATTGTAAGAAGATGGGGCATTTCTTGCGTTATTGTCGGAATGCTCCATGGTTGGGTGTGCATGAAACTCCTTAGGGATCGCAGACGTCATATGCTTCGATGGGACGTGGACAACAACATACCCTTCATCAGCAGAGTAAAGTGGGTCATGGTGATACTATGAATACCACGATGCCTCAGTAGAGAAATAAAGAGCCGAGTGTGGCACGGAAACATCTGTTCAAAGCTGAGTAGGTTGTGGTGGATGATCAATCGGGACCATCCACGGTCTGAGGTACAATTCTTTCAAATTCTACCCTGATGCAAGTGATATTTGATACAGGTGCTTCACACTCTTTTATTGATTCAAGTTTGGGGGATTTTCTGGGATTAAGGGTAGAAATGATGTCCTCAGTTTTGAAACTTCAAACTCCTCTAGGTAGAAGAGTGTGTCAAGCCTTCTTGTGTAGAGAATGTTGTATCATTGTGGCTGAGGTTGAGATAACCTGGAACTTCTCGGTGCTTGAGATTGATGGGTATGATGTAATCCTGGGAATGGATTGGATGGTCTATTTTAAGGCCCACATCGATTTTGATTCGCGAACAATGTCTTTTATGGCACACGATGGTGTTAGATATCTCTTTAGAGGATAGAAGCATGAAGGGCACGGTGCAATGGGTTTTTTTGGAACTAGTAGTGGGTACGTTATCATATCTGTTGGCAGTGTTGTCGTTTTAATTAGTAGAGGGTGTTGAGTAGAGGGTTCTTTCGGCAGTGGTGGATCAGTTCATGGATGTTTTCCTAGAGAATTCTTTGGTTTGCCCCCATAAGATAAGTGAATTTTACGATTGATCTTCTTCCGGGATCCAATCCTATATCACATCCATATTATCATATGGAACCAGCTGAATTGTAGGGACTGAAAGTCCAGTAGGAAGAATTAGAAAACAAAGGGTTTATCTGGCCTAGCACCTCTCTATGGAAAGCTCCGATGTTGTTCGTGAAAAAGGCAGATGAAACTTTTAGGCTATGTGTTGATTATCATAGACTTAACCATGTTACGATAAAGAATAGATATCCACATCCACAAATTGATGATTTTTTTGACAAGTTTAAGGGAGCCCAGGGGTTCTGCATGGTCGACCTAAGGTCGGAATATCATCAATTGCGGGTGAGGAAGGAGGATATTCCAAAAACTGCTTTCAGAAGTAGATATGGCCATTACGAATATGTGGTTATTCCCTTTGGTCTAATGAAATCACCAACAATGTTTATGGAATTGATGAATCAGATATTTCAGAGATATCTGGATTCATTTGTTGTGGTGTTTGTAGACGATATTCTGGTGTATTCAATGACAAGGGTGGAGCATGAGCAGCACTTGGTGATAGTGATGAGGATCTTGACGGATCATCAGTTGTATGCCAAATTGTCAAAGTGTGACTTTTGGATACGGAAATTTTGTTTTCTCGTCCATGTGATTTCGGAAAGAGGTTTTTCAGTGGATCAATAAATGATAGAGGATGTTTCATCGTGGAAACGGCCCAAGAATGTGTTTTAGATATGAAGTTTTCTTGGTCTAGCGGGGTATTATCAGCATTTTGTTCGTGATTTTTCATGTTTGGCTTCACCGATGATAGCTTTGATAAGAAATAATGTTCCATTACAGTTGAATTAAAAGTGTCATCAGTTTTTCGAATAGCTAAATGGTAGTCTTACATCATATCCAAACATGGCATTTCAAGAATCAGGAATTCGGTACGTGGTGTATTGTGATGCATCGAGTTCAGGGTTAGGGTGCGTTCTCATTCAAGGGAATCATGTGGTTGTGTATAGATCATGACATTTGAGGGTTAATGAGAAGAACTTCCCAACTCATTATTTGGAGTTGGAAGTAGTGGTCCATGCTTAGAAAGTGTGGCGTCATTATCTATTTGGTGAGAAATTAACAGTATATACAGATCGTAGGAGCTTGAAGCACATTTTCGTACAAAGGTATTTGAACTTGAGGAAAAGGATATGGATGTAATATCTCTATATGTTTGATTTGGACTATATTTACACACTGGTTAAGGGAAATTCGGTGGAAAATGCAAGTAGAAAACCATAAGCTCAGGTGGTGAAACAGGCATCAGACCAGTGGTAGTTGACGTCGGTTATAGCTAATATGTGGTTGGAATGTGAGGACCAGGGTGATAGAGCAGTCTTAATTCTGGTTTTTTTATTCCTAACTTGGTTGGATTAGTTAAAGAGGCACATATATCTGATTCTAATTGTTAGACCATGGGGTCGAGACTCAATGGTGAGGAGACCATTGAGGGTTGGCAACTGAATGGAGATTCAATTTTGTGTTTTCAGAATCATATTGTTGTTCCAATTTCTGGTCAAGAGGATCTTCTTTGGGAGTATCATCATTCTAGGTGGGTTGTTCACCCTGGAATTTAGAAATTTTATAAAGCATTTAAAGTGCAGTTCTGGTGGGCTACTATGAAAAGAAGTGTGGCTGAGTTTGTTTCGAGATACATGACTTTTCAACAGGTCAAGGTAGAGCATTAGAGGCCTACAGTAATGTTGCAGTATTCACTAATCCATGTTGGGAAGTGGGAGAAGAAGCGATGGATTTTGTTATAGGTCTCCCATGAACGGTCAGAAAGAACAATGCGATTTGGGTTATAGTGGATTGGGTAATGATTTCTGCCAATTTCACCCCGATTCGTGAATCTCATACGGTGGAGGATCTATCCAAAATCTATATCTGGGAGCTGGTAAAGAGGCATGGTGTTCCAGTTTCGATTGTATCAGATAAATTTATGAGGATTACATCTCGTTTTTTTTTGGAAATCCTTACAGCACGCCCTTGGAACGCTGTAGACGATGAGTACATCGTATAACCCCCAGACGGATGGTCAATCTGAGAGGATGATACAAACTCTGGAGGATATGTTTTGGGCTTGTGTCATGGACTTTGGTGGCTCGTGGGAGGACCACATGTCATTGGTTGAGTTCTCGTACAATAATAGTTATCAGGCATCCATAAAAATGGCTTCGTTTCAAACATTGTATGAGAGGCCATGTCATTCTCCACTATGTTGGGTGGAAAGGGGTGAGTCCCCGATGGTTGGAACAAGCCTTGTCCAGGAGACTATGGAGGAGATCAAGTTGATTATCAAGAGAATATAGACAGCTCAGAGACATCAGAAATCATATGGTGATCTTCGTCGACGGCCGTTGTCGTTCGAGGTGAGTCATCATGTGTTCTTGATGATCTCTCTTAGGTTGGGACATCGTCGGTTTGGTAAGCTGGGAAAGTTATATCTGAGGTATATTGGGCCTTTTGAGAATATTGAGTGGGTTGGTGAGGTGTCTTATCGTTTGGATTTTCCACCTAGGTTTAGTGCGGTGCACAATGTATTTCATGTGTCGCAGCTGAAAAAGTATCAGCCGGATCGTGACCATGTGATTCGATGGGATCATGTTGAGCTAGAACCAGATTCTTTGCTAGTGCACATGCCAGTGCGGGTAGTGGATAGGAAAGAGAATGTCTTGTGTGGTAAAAGCATCGGTTAAGTTCATGTTTTTTTGGACACATGGTCAGATTCTAGAGGAGACTTGGGAGAAGGAGAAAGAGATTGTTGTATAGTGGCACCGGCTCTTTCGGCAAAGGGTGGGTTCACTACATTCCAAGGACAGAATGTCCAATGGTGGGGAGAATGTAGTACCCCCAGTTTGAAGAATGTGGCCATTGTTTATGCATTGTTTTATATTATTAAAGTTCATGGGATGATTCAGAAAGAATTTGGGAGAGTTTGGAGTGGTTTTGGATGAGTTTGGAGGCTTTTAAAGGGGTGCACGGTTTGAGCACAGTTAGTGGAAACCATGCGGGTTCTCCAAGAAACCGTGCAGGGGAGATGGTAGGCTTCTCATGGCTGGCACACGGTTTGTCAAACCCTGCGGACCCTTGCTCATGATGCATTAGCATGCACATGGTTAGCGCATGGTTTGCCAAACTGTGCGGGATAATCATGCGGCCACTTAAACACAGGGTTATAAGTTCCGGGCTCACTCCGGATTCCCTAATTTCACTCCAATCCTCCTCCCAATTGATCTTCACTTAGTATATTAGGTTCTCAGGGGTTAAGGGTGCTCTCCCACTCGATTTGGAAGCATTTCAAAGGGGTTTCAAGGCGGATTGAAGGTGATTTCTCCTAGGTAAGTCTCTCCTCTTGATTCTCTTGTGTTTTCTTCTAGATCTACATCCCTCTCTTTCATGGTTTTCTAGATCTACACGTTTTGTGTGTATATATAGGGTTTTGGTTGCCTTGGATGTCAATATTAAGGCTTATAGATATTAGGGAAGGGGATCTAGAGTGGTTTCGGTGGTGTGCTTTCTGGATTTGAGGTGTGTTGGCTTGTGGGTCAATTTCTTCGGAACCCTAAAGGTAGGTGTCATCTCTCTCAACTCCACATAGTTAGAACTAGTGGTTCCATATAACAATTAATTGTTGTGTGAAAAATTAATTGTGAATTTTTATGTGAAATTGGTTGGAAATACCTTGGGTGATGTTTTTGGGATTTTTGGGAAAAAATGTGTTTATGGTGAAATGCTATTCTTTTAGATTTTAAAATAATGATTTTAAAATGGGATGATATGGTTGATTTGTGAAAATGATTGATGGAAAGGGTTTTCAATAAAAGGGGATGGTTGGAAGAACCACCATATTAGTTGTGGTCGGGAAGTACTTCTAGTTGTGAATGGGTGAATGGGTTGGGCAGAAGTCCAACCGTATTGATTCTTTTTGTGTGAATGGGTGAATGGGTTGGGTGGAATTCCCACCATTTTGGTTGCTTGTTGTGCATTGCATTGCAAGATGGAATTCATGTGAAAATATGTAAATGTTGGGATGATTGTGGCTTGTTTGGTTGGCTTTCACTTGGTTTCTTTGTTTGGGTGTTATGTCATGGTAACATCATGTTCGGCTTATGGTAATGGTTTCACTTGTGATTATCTTATATACACTATTTTATATAAATGTTCTAAAGGTTTAATCCTAATGGCGTGTGTAGGGAAGTCATTTGGGGGAAATCCTACTGAGTTTTAGTACTCACCCCCTAATTTGGCACGTTGGTGTGTTTACCGATGTTGTGTACCGTGACGTGGGAAAAGGTAAGGAATCTCCCTCCTTTAGTGGAGCTTTGTGATCCAGTGGTGGAGCTTGGAGATTGGATCTTGGCATGGAGCTGTGGTGGTGTCATGGCTTGTCTTGTTGGGTTGTTTAGTTTCCGTAGTGTACTCTGATGTTGTGTGGACATGTCTAGTTGTATTGGTTGTGAGTTCTATTGTGGAACAACTTGGTTGCCTTTTGGGAATGCATGTTTGGGTAATTGAAATGACATGCATCATATAGTGGCTTTAGTGGATAGTTTGGTTTGTTTTGTCTTAAGGGAAAATCAGTTCCCAACTTGATCTTGAAGCCCTCTGCATTTATTCACAGCCTTTGGTGTCTTGGGAACATCGCATAAGGCCAAGTATCCCTCACCACCTCCTCAATCCAATGAGGTAATGGTGGGGTGTTAAAAAATTGGTACTCAAATATCATTTACTTAACAGAGAACACCCAAAACAAATTTTGCAACAGTAACCCAAGGAAAAAAACAATTAAAACATAATTTTATGCCCTAATAAATTACAATAAAATAAAATATTTAATTATCATGCATCCCCAAAAAAAACCACAAAAAGGTTTCTAGAAAAAACCCCCAATTTCCCATGAAAAATGGCACTTAAAATTCATTTACATTATAAATACTAGAAAAACTAGTTTACTCAGCAATATTTAAATGAAATAAACATGAAAATACCCTAAAAATATCTTCTAGGTCACAAATATTTATAACCCAATCGAATCACCGACCAAAGTTGTTAAAATATTGAATTCCTTGTGCGTAAATTCAATCGCACCACCGCCACACCTCAAGGAACATAGATATAGCCTAAATCCAAAAGAAAACGCTAATAAATCTAATATCAAACCCTGGGTTCAAATCCCCGCTTTCTTTATATTAGAAAAATCTTGAATAATTGGACGAAACCCTAATAAAAAGGAAAAAACCCCAAAGAAAATGGGCGGAAGAATGAAGGAGACCCACTCACCTGAGGGATCATGAATAAATTTCCCCATATACCCCAATATATGAAATTTAAAACAGCCAAAAATGCATTCGAGTTTTGAATATTTCAAAGAAGGTTATGTGTGAAGTGAAATAGAAGAAAATTTGTATTAATTGAATGAGTTGTGAAGGAAATAACACAACTATTCAAATATAAAAGATTTCAGAAACCCAAATAATTTCGACACTAATTCATGATTCATACAATCTCCAATGAGGGGGGAAAGTGAGAGAGTGTGTGGATGGGTTTTGTGGGCTTTGGTGAGAGTTAGAATCACTGATGAATGATTAAACATGAATATGTTATTAAATATACAATTTTTTTAAACTGTAAATAGGCATCCGAGTTAGATCAAATCCTTAAATGAAAACCCCAAACCACCATTATTATGGATTTATATAGAGTCCAAATTGAAATGGTGGTGTTAATATTTTAGGGGAGGCCATTTATGAATTTTAATGGATTAAAAATTTTGAAACATGAAAGAGTTATAAAAAACAAAATTTATTTTTAAATGTGGAAATGGTGTCATGGATTGGCCAAAATTTTGAAAACACAACATTTATACAAAAATGCTTGGGAAACCCCCAAAACAAGGAAATAAAGGAAATTAAATGAAAAATAATTTCAAAATAAGTTATGAATGTGATATATTTCTCTACCATGAACACTTTCTATCTTGGAAAGTCGTCCTGAAGATGGATTTGAAAATAAGAATGGGTACACTTCCTCAACCTATGAATTCCACCCACAGGTGTCATGTGTATCACTACCATGCGTCCAAAGAACCCAGACTAACAGAATAGACTTCCCTCGAATAACCTTCTTCTGGGAGTCCACTATTTTCATTGGCTGCTCAAAAACTGACAAGTCAGGCACTATCTTCATTTCTTCCTTACTCATCACATGGGAAAGATCTGGGATGTATTTCTTCATCTAGTAGTCATGGAAGAAATCATGTATGAATGTCAACTGGGAAGGTAAATCCAACCTGTAAGCCACCTTGCCAATACCCTCGGTGATTTTAAAGGGCTTGACATACCGCAGCATCAGCTTCCCTTAATTTTCCAAATGATGATGGCCGAGATGTGGGGCCAATTCCAAGAATACCCTATCACCCACAGTAAACTTTAGGTATCAAAAAAATTTGTTAAGAATATGATTTATGGAGACTATGAGATATCAATAAATTCTACCTGAACAACTTGACCTTCTCATACGTCTCCCATACCAGACTCTGGCCTAGCAGTGTGGTCTCACCTACCTCAGTCCAACATAGGGGGAACTGACCTGGATGACTATATAGAACCTCAAAATGAGTCATTCGAATCAAGGATTGGTAATTGTTGTTATAAACATACTCAACCAATCCCAAATGGTTATCCCAGGAACCTCTAAAGGCCAAGACACATGCATGGAGCATGTCATCCAAAATCTGATTTTCCCACTATGTATGACCATCTATTTGAGGATGGAATACCATAATCATCTTAATCTGGGACCCCATGACCCTTTCAAGGCCTTCCCAAAACGTAAAATTAAAATGGTGGTCTCTATCTATGACAACAGTAGATGGAACACCATGGAGTCTCACCACATCCAAGAGATAAAAAAGGCCCAATTCATCCACTTTAGTTGTATATATGATCATAATTAAGTGGGATGATTTGGTCAGACGATGAATCACAACCCAGATGGAATTATTACCCTGAGGTTTATGAGGAAATCCGACAATTAATTCCATGGAAACTTCGTCCCACATCCAAGTAGGAATGGTTAATGGATGGAGAAAACGGGAGGGCCTCTAATGCTCTACTTTCACCTACTGACATGTGTAGAATCTCTACATAAATTATATTATGTCCCATCACATACTTGGACACTAGAATTTTCATCTCACATCATAATACATTTTTTTTGTACCCTGATAGACCCGCTAAGACTGATGGGTTTCTTCCATCACCACAATCCACAGAGATAATGAAACTATTGAATGGCCCTTGAAGCACAAGATTCCCTTAAGAGACGATGACCAATCAGAGGATGTCCCCCCACAATAAAAAGACTACCTCAACCACTAAAAATTCTCATCACTAGGATATTCCAACTAAATCATATCCAAGAGAGATGGAGTCAACTTATATCTCTCCAAGAATGCACCTCCACTATTCCCCTGGTCTCTACATGCATCTGAGCAAAGATCCCCTTCAAAGTACACTCATCACTGGACTTTGTCAAATCCTACACTGGAACCCTTCTTCTCAAGGCGTCTTCGACCACATTACCCTTTCTTGGGGTGTATACAATTTCAATGTCAAACCCCTATAAGTACTCAATCCAGAAATGATTCATCAATGTCAGGTCCTTGGGTGAGAAGATATTGGCCAAGATTTTGTGATCAGAGTAAACCAAAATATTCTCCCCCAAGAGATTTTGAAACCAAGTCCTCCAAGATTGCATCACAGCTTCTAACTCCAAGTCACGGTTTAGGTAATGATTTTGGTGTGTTCTGACTTGGCATGTGCCATACACCACCATGGTATTATCCTACATAATCATGCACCCAAGAACCAGACCTGAAGCATCGCTACACACCACATACGACTTTACAGCCTCAGATAATATTAGAATATAGGTGGTAGTCAACCACCTCTTCAGCTTCTCAAAGGATGCCTAACATTATAGGCCCTATACAAACCTCACCCCTTTCTGGGCGAGGGTGTTCACCGGTGAAGAAAGCTGAGAAAAATCTCGAACAAACAACCTGTAATAACCATAAAATCCAAGGAAAGACCTAATCTCAAACACATTCATTGGCTTCTCCCATGTCATAACCGCAAGGATCTTCTCAGGATCTACTAAAACCCACTGCTCTGAGATTACATGCCCCAGAAATTTCTCCTCCCTAATCGAGATTATGCACTTTGACAACAGTGCATAGAGGAGGTGATCCCACAATGTGCCCAAAATGATCTTCAAGTTATTCTAGTGTTCCACCTCCAATCTATAGTATTCTATAATGTCATCAATGAACACCGTAATGAAGGAATTTTGAAACTGGTGGAACACCCTTTACATGAGTTCCATAATGACCACTGGAGCATTGATTAACTCGAAGGGCAAGACCAAATACTCAATGTGGTCATAACTACAACAGATGGTTGTATTTATGATATATACCTCCCTCACCCATAGTTGATGGTATCCCAAAATCTAGTCTATTTTTGAGAACCAATATTCCATCATCAACTAATAAAAAAATCATCTATTCTAGGAAAATATTATTTGTTCATAATTGTTACTTTTTTTTATTATGGTATTCAATGCACAACTGAAGGGATCTATCAGCTTTCTTTGTGAACAACATAGTATCGACCTCGGAAGAGATTCTCTAGAGAATGAATCCTTTGGATTCCATGTTTTCCAACTATATATTTAATTTTCTCTGCTCGGTGGATTCTTTGCGATATGAGGGAAGGGATATCAGTTGTGTTACTAGTGCTAGTTCAATCGAAAACTCCAAATCCCGCTCTGAGGGAGAAACCTGAAAACTCATCTGGGAATACCTCCAAAAAAACATTCAATGAATGATATAGTGATCCTTCAGGAGAAAGACCATTTTCCTATTGTGAGAGTGACAATAACTTGTAGATAATATTTCCCAACTCTAGGAGTGGAGGTCCAATGAGACCCGACCAAGGATCCCATTCTTCACGAAATACTTGACAACTCCCATTAGTTAATGTGAAACTCACTAGCTGCATGTAGCATCCGATGTGTGTCTTGAAGTGTACTAGCCAATCCATGCTGAGTATTATGTCAAAAAATTCCATATCTATGACCAAAAGGTCCCACACCATCTCAGTCGCTGACATAGAGAGCACACCTTAAGGTCACATGAGACCCTTCTCCTTCTTCATTTCCAACTGCATCACCAAATCCATCGAAAATGATAACAACTCATTGGGTATATACAAATTTCCACTAAATGGGAGGACATGAATGTAACAATGTAACCATTATAAAAAAGGGCATCCACTATAGAAGATGTGATCAAAAAATTACATCGAACTGTCGATGGTCCCACCTCTGATCCAGCTAGTGCCTGATCTACCGCATAGAGATGTCTGGTCTCTGCCTAAGGATGAGTACTAGTCTTTGGTTAGTCCACAAACTGAATTTTCCCAAAATATGTTCATTCCCTACCACCAATTCCACTAAAAAGAGATCCCATAGTCCTCAATGGATCAGACTGTTTTTTCACCCCTCTTGATGCCACTAACCTAGCCCCACTCGGAAGTGGATGTGCCACCCTATAGAAGTGCTGAAAATACTCCATACCTCCACACAAGAAACAAGGATTTAGAGGAAGTGGGAATTCTATTCAGATGATCCTAGAATTCCAACAGTGGTGGTACACAACTAATATTGCATCAGAAGTTGCGGACAAAAACATCCTGGAGGAGTGGCGTGAACTACCACCTCCCTTCTTCACAAATTCCCCATACATCCTTTTCTTGTCTAAATAGTACCACTACACACTAATGAGACTAAACTTGAGAATCCATCCCTATATTTATAGTCAATATCCAACCTACATGCTAAGTCGATGACCTCCTCATAGGTCCTCATCTTGAATAAGAAATCATGGGACTAAATCTCTGGTTGCATTCCTTTCTCAAAACCTCTAGGTCTTCACTTGTTCATCAGAGATGATTTCAGTGGAATACCGAAGCAAATCAGCGAAATGTTTGGAGTTCTTTGTCACAGATGGATTCCCTTGAATAGGATCCACGAACTCTTGGGACCTGGAATATGTCAAGACCTCAGGGAAGTACTTCTCATTGAATGTATGCTTTAAATATCTACAGTGCATCTACTCATTCTTCCATGTCTAAAGAACTGATTCCAGCCACCTGAGTTCTAGAACCTCCAATAAAAAGGTGGCATACTTCACCCTAATCTCCTTGGGTGTATCTAGAAACGCAAACATGCACTCAATATTCACAATTCATTCCTCTACATCACATGTTTCTATGCTACCCTAGAAGGTGGGATGATTATTTTTTAGGAACTCCGGGGCCTTTTGTTTCTAAAATAAGTCTCATATTCTCTAGAAGGAGCTCGAATAGAAGCATTCCCCAGTCCTAGAGCCTAGATAACAGAGATTATGGCCTTGACTAGCCTCTGATCAATTGGTGTGGGAGAACTCTCTCCGGCTTCCTCCCATGGGCACATGGGTGCTTTTTGGGGACGCATGTTTCTACGAAATTCAACTATCACAAAACAATAGTCAATACCACATTTCTGAAAAATTTTAACCCAATACATCATTTATTATTTTTCTAAACACATTACAATAATGAAAGAAACAACTACTCCAGCCCCACCTGAGGTCTATGTGTGGTCTGCAGCCCACACGTCTCACCTAGAAGTGGATTCAATCATACAATTCTGACATCCACTAGTGAATCAGGGACTACTATGGGAGGTGCGGGATAGGCACCCAACTCATTACCAAATCTATGATTCCCATCAATCGTAGCTCTTTTCTATCCCGAATCATCCCAAAATTATAATGTAAGAGAAAAACATGAACCTCCTCTGATACCATTTTTTCACGAATCGAATTTTGTCACCACTAATACCGACACCAAAGACATCCAATGAAAATGATCGAAGGGAATTCCCTATTCCCACGGGCTGTAACAAGTTCCCGGGTATCAATAAATTTGGTTTGGGAATGATTTACCAATATATGAAATCATAAAATATTAAAAACAATCAATAATATATAATCTACTATTTTCATGTCAAACAAGTCTTTACAAAACCAGATCTGAAAACATGGATTTAAATATAGTAAAAGAAGTTCAAATATATTTAATTATGTCATAAAGACATCCAAAAATACTCCACATGACAATGGGTCATCTCCCCCAATCCATATCCATAACAACGCACCGCAGGAGGGGTCTAACAACCTGAATAGCCTTCACCTGAGGCTTTATCATTACCTGACTCAAACATAATGAAGTCTACATACACCCAATGGGTGTAAGTAGGGTTTCATACTAAGAACAATATAATACCACCCAAATATTTTAATGTGTATTCAATTCAAGGTGAGTACGCAAGTAGTTTTTAATAAGTTATGAAAAGGTGTGATAAATTCCAAGAAATTCAATTTACAATTGAAAATAGTTTTCAAACTAAAAATTTTAGAATGGTAACACATTTAGATAAGATGTTTTAGATAATGTAATCTATAAAGAAACACACCATATGAAAAGGGAAACACCACAAATCTAATGAGCACCTAAACTAGGAACACCCCTTGGCACTGGATAGTCTCCGGACCTATGCACTTCATAACTTAGTGTAAATAACCATGGAAAAATCTATTATCATGCATAAGACACTAGTAGGGATCATACCAATAACTTAGTGTTCCACTGTAACTGTTAATATATATTTTATAGAGTTATCATTATCTTTTTTCTTAGTGAAATAGGGACAAAACTTATCTGGTTCACTAGCCATTCTAATACATATCCACCCACCTAGGTACCTGGGCTTCCACCATTGTGCTCAAACAATTTAACAAATAAACACCCATTATATTTTATATAAAAAATCCACTTATGGTCACACAAAGACAATACAGTAGATATACACACATTATTCAACATAAAACACATAATAAATAATTTTGATTTTCAAAAAACAACTTCCCAAAAACTAATAATTCATTGCACACAAAAATCCCTTTAAATCCCCACATTGAACACCATATTCATACTCATATTTTCTAGAATAGAATTTTTAAAACACAAAACTTTTCTACAAACCAAGTAAATGAGTTATAAAACAACTCAAATAAGCATGACATATATTTGTCTTGTAAAACATCCAATTTTACACCAAATTGGATCTAAAAAATCATTTACTTAACAAACGTCACCCAGATCTAATTTCTCTGCAAAGACCAATGGAAAAGAACATTGAAAAAATTATTTTTATCCCTAATACACAGTAATAAAATTAACTATGTAATTATTGGGCTCCTCAAATGAACCAACAAAAGGATTATTTTAATAACCCCCAATTTCACTTCATAATGGAACACAAAATTATTTTAATTTATAAATACCACTAAAACCAGTTTTCACGGCAGTATTCAAATACCATAAACATGAAAATATCATAATCCCAGCATCTAGGTCACAAATATTGAAAACACAATGAAATCACCTACCAAAATTGTTAAAACGTTGAATTCCTTGTGCGAAAATACAATCGCACAACCGCCACACCACAAGGGACTTATATCAAGTCTAAAACCAAAAAGAAATTGTATCGCCATGACCGCATAAGCCTAGAGTTGGTGCATTATTACATTTAATTAGCATGATCATAAAAGATTATGTCTTGAAATAATTATTAGTTTAATGTCCTTGGATGTACTAGATACATTCAGAAGGTTTACATTACATCATAGAAAACTACAACAACATTGTCTCCATAGACAACTTTGAGATCCCATAGACTATCCCTCGAGGTCAGTCATAATATACATCTTTGCATCATGGTATAATAAAACATAGAAAGGGGTGAGCTCAGATGCTCCATAAGGATATCATTATAGCAGAAACATTCATAAATATGCATAAACATTTAAGGTAGTGTATAAGACTAGAACAGAAGCCTTTTAAACATGAACTTCAGCCTACTATGGAAAAGATAAAATCAAATAATGCCCTTTAATTATTCAAATGGATATTCTACTAGTATAATGGTAACATGAAATATCAATAACCACTTTCATAATGATGGAATGCATATTTCCAAATTATCAAAACCCCATAGTCAAGGCCTTATGCCAAGACTACAAATAATATTTTGTTAAGGCCTTGTGCCAAGACACTAGTTTGTCTCATGAGACCTATTGAGTCATCGAGGAGATATAGCATGATACACCTGTCACATACTAAGTCCAATTCATTCCTCATATGAAATGTTTGAAACATAACATAAAAATTCATATAAAACTAGCATATGAAATTTCAATACTTTATCCACAAAACATGAATGGTATAAAAATTTCCCAACCATAGTCAAACATAACTCATTCAATACAATTTGGAAGATTGTATTGAAACATATAAACCTCAATCGAGAATAATGAAGGATAATTACATAGATGAAAAAAATCATCAAAACTATTTGGGAGAAATATCCCCTTTTTCTTGAAAACATTTAGAAGTCACACTATTTGTCAAGAAGCCATTTAAAAATAGATTTTTTTGAATCAAAGTGTCCCATACCACTTTAAAACATTTAAAAGGAATTTTAATTTTAAAACAATAATCCCCATATAAATAAATCCTTAAAAACATTTTAAAACATGGACATTAATGAGAAATATTTACAATAATAAATCATCAAAAAAAATTAAAATGATATTTTAGTTTGAGTTCCTAACCTAAAGAGAGACACTTGAATACAAATAATTGAGATAATAAAAACTTTATAATATCATGTGAATAAATGGATTCATGATATACTATGTCAAATTACATTATATACACCATATAAAAGTTATTTGGTGTATAACAACAAAGAAGTCTCAATGGAATGTTAATTGAGATAAAATCTCTTATAAATACTATATCCTTAGGATAATGATAAATAAATGAAATAATTATGTTTGAAAAAAATAAATACGCTCAATATGATTGTATACTCTGTTTAAATCAATCATAGGACATTCACCCATATTCTTGTAAAAGCAACACCAATGAATTGGATATTTAACTCAACAAATGGAGATTGAGTTCAAATTACTCGTATCCATTTCATATATATGACTTGAGAATTTATCAATGGATAGATTTTGTGTATACAAAGTATATAAATAGAAAGGGGAGTGGGAATTATGACATAAGCGAATGAATAGTGATTTCACACAAAATCTTGGAGTAAAATAATCAATGAAGTATGCGTAAAATCAAATGAGTGGAAATTGATATTTGTAATTCCCTTAATAATTTGGTAACATATGAAACATACATCCCATGAAAGAAGGATCTTACAACTATGATATAAATATCCATATATTAATGTATATTACACAATTAATACAATCATGGGCAGTACACACATCACATCCAATAAATAAGTGGTGAACAATTGAAATCTCACGAAATTAAAAGTGAGATAAGAAACCCATGACTTTGTAATTTTTCATTGGTCGAGGGTAGATTAACCTCCTGTATAATGGTGAAATAATTTTTCTTGAATTATACAAGAATTATATACATTAATGTGATATCATATATGATCTTTTAACATTGATTTATTAATAATATCTTAGTATTATCGTGGTTTCAGGTATTAACATATTCATTTTCCATTATATTCATTGTTATGTGAGACATATATTTATGGATGGGATGTATTTTATTCATATAATTAATTATATCATTTCTCTAAACATTATTTTTAATCATCAAATGAAATTTTTCCTTGAATGGATATGATGGGGAAGGAATCGCATCGCGTTCGTGGAGACTGTAATCCGTACGTACGCACGAGCGACAATATCACTCCTAAGATATTAAAATAATATATAATTGGATGGTATATCATATATATAATCATTATAATGTTACATTTATTATTTTTATGAATTATACATCATTATTATACCCATAAAAATAAAAATGTTTTGAATAACAATTACACAACGATGTGGAGACGGTAATCCGTACGTACGCACGTATGCTGAGATGTCATTAAAATGATGGATATAATAATGAAGATTGTCGTACCATATTTATAATAACTTCACAGTATATAGATTATACTGGTTTTATTATTATAGAATGTAAATAACAAAAAAATAAGAAGTGTAAAAGAAAAGAACTTGAAAGAGGGTGGTGAAATTATTACCTCTTCTTCGGGTTCTTCCTTTTGATTTGATCAAAATGGATCATTAAGTTGGATTTATGACCAAAGTATGGCCTCTAGGATGAAGTGAGGGAAGTTGAGAGGATATTTGGGCAGGGTTTGCCCCAGCCAAAAGGCTTTGAAGGTGTGAATTAGTGATTAGGGGAGTTCCGTTTTATAAGAGGGGTGATGGGCACCTTAGGAAATGCTAGAAATATTATTTTATAATAAATTAATATTCGGTTTATAATGGCTCAAAAGTTGATTATTTAATGGTTAAGGTCTCGATAGGTCGAAAACCACTCAAATTATAGGATTTAGACAGGTTGGAGTCAGTTTATTAACCTAATCTTATAGTTTTAACTCTTAGCTAATTAGTATGACATTTACCATGTCTCTTTGTATTTTTATATTATATAGTTAATAAACATACTATATACTTTTAATATAACCTCAAGAGGTTCATTAATGATACAAATTTCATTATATAAATCATTTGGCCTAATCTTAGATTTTTAGGAATATAATATCAATTAATAATATAATATTTGTTTTAAAAACTCATTTATGTCAATTTTGACACTATTTAATAATTGATTTTTGTTAAAGTCTTATAAACATTATTAATTAAAAAAATCATTTAATAAATTATAACATGTCATATTAACCAATAAAATTATTATATGTAATCAAAACTTTCAAATTAAATTTATTTTAACATTTACAATACTGATTATTTGATTCTTTCATTAATATGGAAAATAATGCACCATTGTTGTGTCAAAAATAAATTTAATTATTAAATGTCTAAAAATTATAAATAAAATACCATTATGTTGTTAATGTTTTTATATTTCTAATGAATATTTATAGTCAAAAATATCACATATATAACCCAATGTACAAATTGTTTTTTCTAAAATATATATGCTTATGTCATTTTTGTTTTTACTTTAACATAATTAATATAAAGTGTCATTATCCCTTACAAGTGTCTACATGGGGTCCCAAAATAAACCCAATGATGCCCATGGTCGGACTTTTGTCAACCAATAGGGTTCAGACATGATTTAGGGTAATTTATTATTATTATAATATTATTTTTTAACCCTTAGTTACTGGATTTACCCTTTAACCATGGTAAATAAAATATTTACCCAAGTAATAATTCAAAATGTATAAAAATAAAAGTTACGTAATTATAAAATTTGGACCTCCTGATTCTAAATATGTAATTAATTATTCATAATTCAAAACACAGATGTAATAGAAATTATTTTAAAATTAATTCCCATTGTCAAAAAAAGAGCCTGTTTTTTAAGAAATAATAACTATCAAAAGATTGACACTTGTTTTTGTGTAGTTTAATTTTGAAATTACATCCAATTACCAATATTGGATTAACTGGTAAAAATATATTCTAATTATACATTAAAACATATCAATAGTATAATTTAACACTATAAATTATTTGGATTAAAAAACATGTTTTTAATTAATGTTTAGTATTTTTCACTATTCATCAAAATTTGAATGTTTTCTAAAAAATACCAAAAATTCACCCTAGGATAATTTCGAAATTATGAATCCAAAAACGATGTCGATTTTGAAAGATAAAATTAAAAAAATTTCAAAAAGAGGGTATTACTATTCATAACAGATTGTTTGATTGGTTGTGTGGTCTGTTAGAAATCAAAGTTGTGTACAACACATGCTACTGTATTATTCAAAGGGTATCATATCATGGATTCTTGGGGTGTTACATTCTACCCTACTTCAAATAATTTCATCCCCAAAATTTTTTAAAATTGGTCTTGGGAATATAATGGACAGTCCCACATCAAAAAAAGAGTCAATAAAACTATCACTTTAAAAGAAAGAAGGAGAATTACAGAGGTCACCCAAGATAATCCCTAATAGGATTCCATGTAAGAAAAAATGGATGTGGATGATAAAATAAGATTCAATTTCTGATGGGGAGGGATAGAAAACATGATCAGGAGAAAGTTAACTATAAGAAAACAAAAAACTTTTGATGTTAAAAATGTTCATTAGTCTCCCAGTAAGAAAAGTAAACCGGCAATTTTTTTTGTTTTACGTTACATTACATAAAGATGAGTAATTAATTTATGATATTGACTAAGAAAAAAAAATATATAGATATATTTAATGGATAGTTTCATTCTTAAATAAATTTCTACCACTAACATGTTTTTTTTTAAACAATGAGTAATCAAGAAGACATGGTCACACTGGAAGAGGTAGAATAAACTTCTATAAAATCACATGATCCACGAAGGATAAACTAAATATTTACCTTGTCTTTAGATATTAATCAAAACCAAAATCATTAGAATAAGATTTGATGATCACCCAAAAGAATATTCCATTAGATAATGAAATACTAATCTTAATTTCTAAAACTAAACCAACAATACCCCAAAGTTAAATAAATACCATTCAATAATAAATTGTCCTTAAAATACTTCTCTATAATCAAAACTGAAATTGAAACCCAAAACATAGAAAAATTTGGTTATGTAGTCTTCCATATTAAATTGTATCTCCAAATGACATCAACTACTCTTAAAGTCACATATTTAAAAGTAATTAACGTAATCACATATTCTCTATTACTGGTTAATCATTTCAATAAATAACCCAAATCACTATAAATACACAATAACAATGTAGATGAAAATCCACTATTAATCCTCAAATTAAATCCCATAGTATTCTATTTTCTGTCGGAATATAGTGTTCACAAAAAAAGTGACCATCTTCCAAAATAACATTTATCACTTAATCACCGAATCATTTTCCTATACTAAGGGTATTAATTTGATAAGACATAATATCCCAATTCAACTTATAATTGATCAATAAAATCATTTAAAAAACAAATAATTATTCACACTAACCAGGGACTTCACGTAGTCCAGTGGTTGGCGATAAATCCCAATCATACTTTGGTAGTGGGTTTGATTCCCACAACTTTTTCTGACGTGACGGGTTGTCACACGGTCTGTGTGTTGTCCTTTTTCAAAAACAATATTTTATAACATTCAAAAAATGAGATAAATTTCTCAAAATAACTGTAACATAATTTAACCACAAATGTTATCTCATACCTTGCATTTTCATCCCAAAATATAATAACTTGTAATTTCCTCAAACCTAATGATCATATAAAACCAAATGGTTACTTATAACTATATCCACATGAGAAAATATAAGCCTTCCTCAAATATCATTTTCACATGAAAAACTGTAGGGTTACAAATACAAGAGAAAACTATTCCAAAGTAATCACATCAACAAGGAGTACTAGTACTTTTAAAAGTTTCTCCAACCATTTAATTCCACATAGCTTCTTCTTTGACCAAGAAAATATCCTATAGAATAGGGCATTCACTCGGTTAATGGCTAGGTCCACTACATTTACTGCAAATGACTTTAAATGGAATCTTGGGAACATTTTTATGTTCTTCTATTGTACTCATCATTTTTCCTTGGAAATTCATCACATTATGTCCTTATGTCCCACACGCAAAGCATTTCTTTGTTCCATTGAGACACTTTCCTGGGTGTCTCCATCCACATTTCTTGCATGATGGAAATTGAGGATTCTTTTCTCCATGGTATCCACTGTTGGAGCTCTTATCATTCATCACCTTTTTCTTCATTGTTGAGTCCAGGAGCTGGTAAATATATATGTTATTGATCATATTATTTGAAAAATGATTTGGCATGAACACGATATCTTTTATGCCTATTAATATTCCATTTTTTGTCTCATTTCCACCATCGTTCCCACCTTGTAAATCATTCTAAAAGTTACTATGACTTCCTTGGAATCCAGCCATTGACTAAAACTAGAAATCATTGTGTGAGTAACAGTAGTCATAAAATCATTTAGTGAATATCATGACATCATATTCTCAATTTGAAATACCTTGGGATTAACCAAGGTCATTTATTCTCATATTATATTAAAATACTTCAAATCGGTTTGTAAAGAAAATGTAAATTATAATAACCATATCTGCCAGGAGTGTCATAACCAATAGTGTATCAAAGACCGTTGTCGTGCACTAGTTCCTGTTCGAGTCTGGCTCAAAGCAATGTTTTCGAGGTTTACCCCTAGGTACATTTGTTCCAGAGCCGCCTCTACCTGCTCGTATCGAGACAGGGATATATTGTTTCGAAAACTCAAAAATTCTCTACAGTACCCAAATTATGAGAAGCTCTTCTATACTAATTGTCAAATTATATCTTAGGGATATGTGATCTAACTAGAGTTTATCTAAATCTAGCTTCCAATGTTTGTACTAATCTTCTTCTGATACCAACTGTAACGCCCAGACCCCAGAAGCCCAAAGTCGGTGCATTGTTACGTATCATTGGCATGATCATAAAAGATCATGTCTCAAAATACCGATTAGTTTAGTAGCCTTGGAAGTATTATATACATTCATAAGTTTTACAATACACCATAAAATAGAAATCTAAAAAAACATTTTCTCCATAGAAAACACTTAGATCCCATGGACTATATCTGGAGGTCAATCATAATATAATTATTTTCATCCTGGGAAAATAAAACATAGAATGGGGTGACCTCAAATGCGCTGTATGGACAACATTATAGTGGAAACTTTAATAAATAGGCATAAACATTTAAGGCAGTGTATAAGAGTTGAAAAAAAATACTTTTAAACTTGATATTCAGCATAACATGGCAAAGGTAAAATCAAATAATTCCATTTACATATTCACATGGATATTATACTAGTCGAATGATCACATGGAATATCAATAACCACTTTCATAATGATAGATTTCCTAATGCCATACTATCATAACCACATAGTCAAGGCATTGTGCCAAGACTAAAAATAATATTTCGTCAAGGCCTTGTGCTAAGACACTAGTTTGTCTCAATAGACCTACAGAAGCATCGAGGGGCTATAGCGGGCTTCACCCGTCACTTAATAAGTACAATGCATTAATCATATGAAAATATTGAAATATAATATAAACATTCGTATTAAAACTAGCATACAAAATGTCAATACTTTATCCAAAAACCATGAATGGTATAAAAGTATCACATCCATATTCAACCATAACTCATTGAATACAATATGGAATATTTTATTGTAACATATTAAACTCAATAAAGAATAATTATTGATATTGACATAGATGAAATTAATCATCAAAACTATTTGAGAGAAATAACCCCCTTGTTTTCTTGAAAACATTTAAAAGTCACACTATTTATCAAGAAGACATTTAAAAATATATTTTTAAATAAAAGTTTCCCATACCTCATTGAAACTTCTAAAATGAATTTTAATTTTAAAACATTAATTTACATATAAATAAATCCTAAAAGGCATTTTAAAAACATGGAAATTAATGAGAAATATTTATAATAATAAATCATTAAAACATTTAAAATGATATTTTAGTTAGAGTTCCTAACCAAAAGATAGACAATTGAATACAAATAATTGAGATAATAAAATCATTATAATATCATGAGAATAAAAGGATTCATGATATACTATGTCAAAGTACATTATATACAACATATAAAAGTGATTGGGTGTATAACAACAAAGAAGTATCAATGGAATGTAAATCGAGATGAAATCCCCTATAAATACAGTATCCTTAGGTTAAGGATAAATCAATGACATAATTATGAGTGAAAAAATTAAATACACTCAATATTAATGGATATTTAGTTTAAATCAATCAGAATAAATTCACACATATTCTTGTAAAAACAACACCATTGAATTGGATATTTAACTCAAGAAATGGAGATTGAGTTAAAATTACTCTAATCAATTTCATATCAATGACTGGAGAATTTCTCAATGGAGTTATTATGTGTATAAAACGTATATCCACAGAAATGGTAGAGGGAATTATGACATAATAAAATTCATTGTGATTTGATACATAATCTTGGAGTAAAATAATCAACGAAGGATGCGTAAAACCGAATGAGTGGGAATTGAAATTTGTAATTCCCTTACAAATTTGGTAACTTACGAAACATACATCCCATGAATGATGGATCATACAATGATGTTTTAAATATCAATAAATTAAATTATATTTCTCAATGAATACAATCATGGGTAGTACACACACAACATGCAATAAATTAGTGGTTAACGATGGAAATCTCGCGGAATTAAACGTGAAATAAGAAACCCCTTACTTTATACTTTTTCCTTTGTCGAGGGTAGGTTAACCTACTATATAATGGTGAAATAATTGTTATTTAATTATAAATGAATTATATACTTTAATGTTATATGATATATGATCTTTTAATATTGACTTGTTAACAATATATTGGTATTATCGTTATTTCGGGTGTTAAATGATTCATTTTCCTTTATATTCATTATTATGTGAGCCATATTTTTTATTTATGGGATTTATCTTATTAATATCCAAAATGATATCATGTCTCAAAACATTATTTGTTATCATCAAATAAAATTTAGTCTTGAATGGATATGATGGGGAATGAATCCCATTGTGTTCGTGGAGACGGTAATCTGTACGTGCGCACGAGAAACAATATCACTCCTTTGATATTAAAATAATATATAATTGGATGGTATATCATATATAAATAATCATTATCATGTTATATTTATTATTTACCTGAATTAAACATCATTATTATACCCATCCAAATAATAATGTATTGAATAAAAATTATACCACGACATGGAGACGGTAATCCGTACGTACGCACGTATGGTGACATGTCATTCAAAGGATGTATATAATAATGAAGATGGATGTACCATATTTATAATAAATTCAAATTATATAGAAGATACTACATTTATTATTTTATAATGGAAATAACAAAAAAGAAGAAGTGGAAGAAGAAAAGGACTAGAAAGAGGGTGGTGAAATTATTACCAATTCTTCGGGTTCTTCCTTTTGATTTGATCAAAAGGGAACCATAATTCGGATTTATGACCAAATGAGGGCCTGTAGGATGAAGTGAGGGAATTTGAGAGGATATTTGTGTTGGGTTTTTCTTAGAAAAAAGGGTTTGAAGGTGTAAATTAGTGAGTAGGGGAGTTCCCTTATATAAGATGGGTGACGGGCAACTTAGGAAAAGCTAGAAATATTATTTTATAATAAATTCATATTCGGTTTCTAATGGCTCAAAAGTGGATTATTTAAAGGATAATTTCTTAACAGGTATAAAACCACTCAACCAATAGGTTTTAGATAGGATTGGGTCACTTTATAAACCTAAGCTTATAGTTTTAACTCTTAGTTTATTAGTTTGACATTTATGATGTCTCGTTGTATTTTTATATTATAGAGTTAATAAACATACAATATACATCCAAGAGAAACCCAAGTGGTTCATTAATGATAAAAATATCATTATATATGTAATTTGGACTAATATTAGATTTTTAGGAATATAATATCAATTAATAATATAATATTTGTTTTAAAAACTCATTTATATCAATTTTGACACTATTTAATAATTGATTTTTGTTTAAGTGATAAAAAAATTATTAATTCAAAAAAAATTCATTTAAGAAATTATAACATGTTATATTAACCAATAAAACTCGTGGATGTCATAAAAACTTTCAAATTATATTAATTTTGACATTTATAATACGAATTATTTAATTCATTCATTAATAAGGAAAACATTGGACCATTAATTTGTCATAAATTAATTTAATTTTTAAATGTCTAAAAATTATAAATAAAATACCATTATATATGAAATGTTTTTATATTTCTAATGAATATTTATAGTCTAAATTATAAAATATAAAACTCTATGTAAAAAATTGTTTTTCTAAAAGATATATTCTTATGTCATTTTTGTATTTACTTTAACTTAATTAATATAAACTGTCATTATCACTTACAAGTGGCTCCATGGTGTCAAAAATAATCCAAAAGATTCCCATGTTCGTACATGTATCATCTAATAGGGTTTGGACACGTTTTAAGGTAATTTAATATTATTATAATATTAATTTTTTACCCTTATTTACTAGATTTACCCTTTAGCCACGGTAAATAAAATATTTTCCAAAGAAATAATTCAAAATGTGTAAATATAAAAGTTACCTATTTACGCAATTCGTACCTCCTGATTCTAAATATGGAATTCATTTTTCTAAATTCAAAACACATATTTGGAAGAAATAATGTTAATATTAATTCCCTTTGTCAAAACAAAGAGCCTGTTTTTTAAGAAATAATATCTATCAAAAGACTGGCACTTGTTTATGTCTAGTTTAAATGTGAAATTACATCCAATTATCAATATTGAATTTAATGTTAATAATATATTCTAATTATACTTTTAACCGCTCAATAGTATAATTTATCACTATAAATTATTTGGATTTAAAACTTGTTTTTAATTAATGTTTAGTATTTTTCACTATTCATCAAAATTTTAATGTTTTCTAAAAAATACCAAAAAATCACCCTAGGCTAATTTCAATATTATGAATCCAAAAATGATATCTATTTTTAATGATAAATTTTATAAAATTTCAAAATGTGGGTATTACTATTCATAATGTCTAGTTTGATTGGTTGTGGTGTCTGTTAGAACTCAAAGTTGCGTACAACACACGTTATTGTATTATTCAAAGGGAAGCATATCGTGGATGCTTGGGGCATTATATTCTCCTATATTTAAAATAATTTTGTCCTAATTTCTTTTTAAAATTGGTCTTGGTAATAAAATGGAAATACCACATCGGAAAAAGAGTCAATAAAACTATAAATTTAAAAGAGAGAATGAGAAATAAAAAGGTCACCCAAAATAACCCATAATAGGATTACATGTAGGAAAATATGGATATGGATGATAAAATAATTGTCATGTTCTGAAGGAGGGGGATAGAAAACATGATCTGGAGAAGTTTAACAACATAAAAACCAAAAACATGTGATGGGACAAACGATCATTAGTCTCCCAGTAAGAAAAGTAAACAGACAAATTTTTTTGTTTTAAGTTACATTATATAATGATGAGGAATTAATTTATGAGATTGACTAAGAAAAAATAGAGATATAGTTACATTTTATGTAGAATTTCATTCTTAAATAAATTTCTACCACTAACTCATTTTTTTAAAACAATGAGTATTCATGAATACAAGGTCACACTGGAAGAGCTAGAATATACTTCTATAGAATCACATGATCCACGAAGGATAAACTATATATTTACCTTGTCTTTAGATATTAATCAAAACCAAAACGGTTTGTATAAGATCAGATGATCACCCAAAAAGATATTCCATTATAGAAAGAAACACTAATCTTAATTTCTAAAACTAAACCAACAATACCCCAAAGTTAAATAAATACCATTAAATAATCAATTGTCCTTAAAATCCTTCAATATAATCCAAAATAATATTCAAACCCAAAACATAGAAGAATTTGGTTATGTAGTCTTCCAAGTTAAATTGTATCTCCAAATGACATCAACTACTCTTAAAGTCACATACTTAAAAGTAATTAACCTAATCACATATTCTTTATTATTAGTTAATCATTTCCATAAATAACCCAAATCACTATAAATCCACAATAAAAACATAGATAAAAATACACCAGTACTCCTCAAATGAAATCCCATAGTATTCTATTTTCCTTCAGAATATAGTGTTCCCAATAAAGCGAACATATTCCAAAATAACATTTATCACTTAATCACCGAATTATTTTCCTATAAAAAGGGCATTCATTTGATAAGACATAAGATCCCAAATCAACTTATTATTAATCAATAAATTCATTTAACAAACAAATAATTAGTCACACTAACCAAGGACTTCACGTAGTCCAATGGGAGGTGATAAATCCTAATTTCACTTTGGTGGTGGGTTTGAATCCCACAACTTTGTCTGACACGACGGGTTGTCACACTGTCTGCGTGTTTTCCTTTTTCAAAAACTATATTTTATAACATTCCGAAAATGAGATAAATTTCTCAAAATAACCATAACATAATTTAAGCAGACATTTTTTCTCATACCTTTCATTTTCATCCCATAATATAATAACTTGTAATTTCCTCAAACCCAATGATCATATAAAACCAAATGGTTATTTATAACGATATCCACAAGAGAAAAGATAATTCTTCCTCAAATGTTATTTTCACAAGAAAAACTGCAGGGTTACAAATACAGGAGAAATTTATTCCAAAGTAATCCCATAAAAAAGGAGTAATAGTACTTTTAAAAGTATCTCCAACCATTTATTTCAACATAGCTTCTTCTTTGATGAAGAAAATATCCTAGAGAATAGGGCATTCACTCGGGTAATGGCCAGGTCCCCTACATTTACCACAAATTACTGTAAATGGATTCATGGGACCATTTTTATTTTCTTCTATAGTAATCTTCATTTTTCCTCAGCAATTCTTTACTTTATGTCATTATTTCCCACATGAAAATAATTTCTTTGTTTCATTGAGTCACTTCCTGGGTGTCTCCTTCCACATTTCTTGCATGATGGAAATTGAGGATTCTTTTCTCTGTGGTATCCACTGGTGGAGCTCTTATCATTCATCACCTTTATCTTCTTTGTTGAGTCTGGGAGCTGGTAAATATATATTTTGTTGAGAATATTTTTGGAAAACTGATAGAGAATTAACATGATATATTTATCCCATATCAACATTCCATATTTTGGCTCATTTCCACCATCGTTACCACCTTGTACATCATTATCAAAGTTACTATGACTTCCTTGGAATCCAGCCATTGACTAAAACTCGAAAGCATTGTGTGAGTAACAGTAGTCATAAAATCATTTAGAGAATATCATGACATCTTATTTTCAATTTTAAACACCTTAGGATTAAACAAGGTCATTTATTCTCATCTTATATTGAAATACTTCAAATCAGTTTGAAAAGAAAATGTATATTATCCTAAGCATATCCCCCGGGAGTGTCATAACCAAGAGTGAAGCAAGGACCGTTGTCATGCACCAGTTCTTGTTCGAGGTTGGATCAAAGCAGTGTTTTAGGGTTTTACCCCTAGGTACATATGTGCCAGAGCCGTCTCTACCTGCTAGTATCCAGAAATGGATGTATTGCTTCAAAAACTCAAAAACTCTCTACAATACCAAAATTCTAAGAAGGTCTTCTATACTAATCGTCAAAGTCCATCTTAGGGCTATGTGATCAAATTAGAGTTTATCTATATCTAGCTTCCAATGTTTGTTCTAAACGTCATCTGATACCAACTGTAACGCCCTAACCCCAGAAGCCCAAAGTCGGTGCATTATTACATATCATTGGAATGATCATAAAATATCATGTCTCGAAATACTGATTAGTTTAGTAGTGTTGGAATTACTAGATACATTCATAAGGATTACATTAAACCATAAAATAGAAAACTACAACAACATTGTCTCTATAGACAACACTGAGATCCCATAGACTATCTCTCGAGTTCAATCATAATATAATTATGTTCATCCTAGGAAAATAAAACATAGAATTTTGTGATCTCATATTCTCAGTAAGGAAAACATTATAGTTGAAACGTTAATAAATAAGAATAAACATTTAAGGAAGTGTTTAAGACATGAAAAAATCCTTTTAAACATCGACATCAGCATAATATGGAAAAGATAAAATCAAATAATTCCATTTAGATATTCACATTGATATTCTACTAGTCGAATGATCACACGAAATATCAATAACCACTTTCATAATGACGAAATGCATAATAGAAGACTATCATAACCACATAGTCAAGGCCTTATGCCCAAACTAATAAAAGGAGTTTGTCAAGGCCTTGTGCCAAGACACTAGTTTGTCTCATGAGACCTACAGATTCATCGCGGAGCTATAGCAGGCTTCACCTGTCACTTACTAAGTCCAATGCATTACTCATAAGAAAATATTTAAATATAATATAAACATTCGTACTAAAACTAGCTTACAAAATGTCGATACTTTATCCACAAACCATGAATGGTATAAAAGTATCACATCCGCAGTCAAACATAACTCATTCAATATAATAGGGAAGATTTTATTGTAATAGATTGACCTCAATCGAGAATAATGAAGGATATTGACATAAATGAAAATAATCATCAAAACTATTTGAGAGAAATATCCCCCTTTTTCTTGAAAACATTTAAAAGTCACACTATTTATCAGAGAAGCCATTAAAAAATATATTTTTAAATCAATGTGTCCCATACCAATTTGAAACTTTTAAAAGGAATTTTAATTTTAAAACATTAATGTTCATATAAATAAATCCTTAAAGACATTTAAAAAACATGGAAATTAATGAGAAATATTTTGAATAATAAATCTTTAAAACATTTAAAATGAAATTTTAGTTAGTGTTCTTAATCAAAAGAGAGACCTTTGAATACAAATAATTGAGATAATAAAAACATTATAATATCATGAGAATAAAAGGATTCATGACATTCTATGTCAAATTACATTATATTCAACATATAAAAGTCATTTGGTGTATAACAACCAAGAAGTCTCAATGGAATGTAAATTGAGATGAAATCTATTATAAATAAAGTATCATTAGGTTAAGGATAAATCAACGACATAATTATGTGTGACAAACTTAAATACACTCAATATAATTGAATATTTAGTGTAAATCAATCAGAGTACATTCACATATATTCTTCTAAAAACAACACCATTGAATTGGATATTTAACTCAAAAAATGGAGATTGAGTTAAAATTACTCTAATCAATTTCATATTGATCACTTTAGAATTAATCAAGTTAGTGATTATGTGTATAAAAACTATATCCACAAAAAAGGTAGTGGGAATTATGAAATAATCAAATGAATTGTGATTTCACACATAATCCTGGAGTAAAATAATCAATGAAGTATGCATAAAACCGAATGAGTGGAAATTGAAATTTGTAATTACCTTAACAATTTGGTAACTTAAAAAACATAAATTCCATGAAATATTGATCATACAGTAATGATGTAAATATCCATAAATTAATGTATATTTCTCAATGAATACAATCATTGGCAGTACACACACCACATAAAATAAATAAGTGGTTAACAATAGAAATCTCAAGGAATTAAACGTGAAATAAGAAACCCCTTACTTTATACTTCTTCCTTTGTTGAGGTTAGGATAACCTCATGTATAATGGTGAAATAATTGTTAGTTAATTATAAAAGAATTATATACTTTAATGTGATATCAAATATGATCTTTTAATATTTATTTGTTAATAATATCTTAGTATTATCGTCATTTCGCGTGTTAATAGATTCATTTTCCATTGCATTCATTATTATGTGAGCCATATTTGATATGGATGGGATGAATCTTATTCATATCCAGAATGATATCATGTATCTAAGCATTATTTTTCATCATCAAATGAAAATTATTCTTGAGTGGAAACGAATGGGAATGAATCTCATCGCGTTCGTGGAGACGGTAATCTGTACGTACGCACGAGCGACAATATAACTCCTTAGATATTAAAATAATATATAATTGGATAGTATATCATATATACAAAATCATTATCATGTTATATTTATTATTTACATGAATTAAACATCATTATTATACCCATCCAAATAATAAAGTATTGAATAACAATTACACTACGACGTGGAGACGGTAATCTGTACGTACACATGTATGGTGATATGTAATTCAAAGGATGTATATAATAATGAAGATGAATGTATGGTATTTATAATAACTTCACATTATATAGACGATACTGGATTTATTATTTTAGAATGGAAATAACAAAAAAGAAGAAGTGGAATAAGAAAAGAACTTGAAAGAGAGTGGTGAAATTATTACTTATTCTTTGGGTTCTTCCTTTTGCTTTGATCAAAAGGGAACCTTAAGTTGGATTTATGACCAAATTAGGGCCTCTAGGATGAATTCAGTGAAGTTTAGTGGATATTTGGGGAGGGTTTGGCCAAGACAAAAGGCTCTGAAGGTGTTAATTAGTGAGCAGGGGGAGTTCACTTTTATAATAGGGGTGAGGGGCACCTTAGGAAAAGCTAGAAATATTATTTTATAATAAATTTATATTCGGTTTCTAATGTCATAAAAGTGGATAATTTAAAGGTTATGGTGGAGATAGGTCGAAAAACACTCAACCAATAGGTTTTAGATAGGTTTGGGTCACTTTATTAACCTTATCTTTTAGTTTTAACTCTTAGTAAATTAGTTTGACATTTACCATGTCTCTTTGTGTTTTTATATTATATAGTTAATAAAATTACTATATCCATTAAATTGAACCCCAAGTGGTTCATTAATGATACACCTATCATTATATAAGTCCTTTGGCTGAACCTTATATTTTTATGAATAGAATATCTAATAATAATATAATATTTTTTTAAAAAAATCATTTATGTCAATATTCACACTATTTAATAATTCATTTTTGTTAAAGTCATAGAAACTATATTATTTAAAAAAAATTAATTTCTAAAATTTAAAAATTTCATATTAACCAATAGAATTCGTTTTTGTCATCAGAACTCTCAAATTATATTTAATTTAACATTTATAATACAAATTATTTCATTCTTTTATTAATAAGGAAAATACTGCACCATTATTGTGTCATAAATAAATTTAATTATTCAATGTCAAGAAATTATAAATAAAATACCATTATGTAGGAAATATTTGTGTCTTCCTAATGAATATTTATTGTTGAAAATATAACATCTATAACCCTATGTAAATTTTTTTCCCTAAAATATACATGCTTATGTCATTTTTTTATTTACTTTATCTTAATTAATATAAAGTGTCATTATCACTTACATGTGGCTCCATGAGGACCCTATATCGACCCAAAGATGCCAATGGTCGGACATGTATCAACCAATTGGGTTGGGACACGTTTCAAGGTTATTTAATATTATTAAAATATTATATTTTTACCATTATTTACCGTATTTACCCTTTAACCATGTTAAATAAAATATTTACCGAAGTAATTAGTAAAAATGTCTAAAAATAAAAGTTACTTAAATTTGGACATCCGGATTCTAAATATGGATTCCATTTTTATAAATTCAAAACACAAAAGTGGCAGAAATTAGTTTAAAATTAATTGCCGTTGTCAAAACAAAGAGGGTGTTTTTTAAGAAATATAAACTATCAAAAGAATGACAATTGTTTAAGTCAAGTTTAAATGTGAAATTATATCCAATTAACAATATTGAATTAAATGTTAAAAATATATTATAATTATAATTTAAACCCTCTAAATATTATAATTTATCACACTAAATTATTTGGATTAAAAAATTGGTTTTTAATTATTGTTTAGTATTTTTCCGGATTTGTTTTTACGATTTTAAAAACAACAATTTCTAGAAAACGGTATGGATGAAAATATTTTATAAAATGCACCCAAAAGGTAGAATACCTAATACTTCCATTGCATTTTGGATACAAGGAGGTATCCGGGATGCCAACATTGCACTTCGGGTGAAAGGCGGCATCTGCGATGCCGCCTTTCCCCAATTTTTTTTTATAAAATTTTAATTTTAATTTTTTTTGTTCTGTTTTGTTTATATATATATATAAACAGAACAAAAAATTTCAAGAGAATTTCACTGCTATTAAATATCTAGTGCTAAAACCATTACAACAGTCTGGATTCTGACAGAAACCCTCACCCAGGCCTCCCTATTGTAAGAGGGCTTGCCCTAAAAATCATTCTGCATTTTCAGTGTGAGATTCGGGTTCTCCCTTTCCTGTGCAGTACATTCTGCATTCCTGATTTGAGATTCTATTTCAAGTATGTGACCTTGAAATACAATAAAATATAAACTATAAGACCAATATAAATGTAATTTTAAACACTGATTAAACATATAATAAATACACTACTGGAAAAATACCATATACCAACGATTTGGAACCGTTGGTATAGGCCCTTAAACCGTTGGTATATGCTATACCAACGGTTTGGAGGACCGTTGGCATGTGAGATGTGACAATAGGACTATACCAACGGTTTTGGGAAAACCGTTGGTATTTGTATTTCAAAAAAAACATTCGGTGGGATTTGATCCTAGGACCTCTAGTTTATAATTGAATGACTTAACCACTAACCTAACATGACTTTTGTGAACATAATTTCATAAATATACATATAGGTATTGTTATAATAATTTTGAATTTTGATTTATATAATGTTCTCGGTAAGAGGATTCGATTAAAAATCGAAGGACCTATACCAACGGTTTGGCCAAAACGTTGGTATAGGGTCTCTATAATGGATCTATACTAAAGGTTTGGCCAAAACCGTTGTTATAGGTCCTATAGGCCCCCCCTATACCAACGGTTTGTCCAAAACCGTTGGTATAGGTCCATATAAGTGACCTATACCAACGGTTTTGGCCAAACCGTTGGTATAGGTCCCAATTCATGAATTATACCAACGTTTTGGCCAAAACCGTTGGTAAAAGTCATTTTTCCACTACTGATAGTTGAAAACAAAAATAATTTCCTCAAAAATATTGATGAATAATAATCTATAAACTTTCAAAACTGCCTACTTGAAACATTTTAACGTTTCAAGTACGTGAATTTAAAAGACTATAAAATATAAACTATAAAACAAATATGATTTAAACATTAAACATTGATTAGATATATAATAAATAGTTGAAAACAAAAGTAATTTCCAAAAAAATGTTAATGAAAAGTAATTTATATGCTTTCAAAACCATTTACTTGAATCTAAAAAAAACATCAAGTACGTGAATTTGAAAGACTATAAAATATAAAATATAACACCAATATAAATGAAACATAAGAAACATTGATCAAACATATAATAAATAATTGAAAAAAAAGAATTTCCTAAAAAATGACGATGAAAAATAATTTATAAGCTTTCAAAACCGCCACTTGAAACTAAAAAATGTTTCAAATACGTGACATTGAAAGCCAATAAAACATAAAATAATAGACCAATATAAATGAAACATTAAAAATTGATTAAACATATAATGAATAGTTGAAAAAAAACGTAATTTCCAAAAAAATGTTAATGAAAAATAATTTATAAGCTTTCAAAATCGTCTGTTTAAAACTTAAAAATATTTCAAGTATGAGATTTTGAAAGACCATAAAACATAAAATAGAAGACCAATACAAATGAAATGATAAACATTGATTAAACATATAAGAAAAAGATGAAAACATAAGTAATTTCCAAAAAAATTTAATAAAAAAATTTATAAGCTTTCAAAACCACCTACTTGAAACATAAAAATATTTCAAGTACGTGAATTTGAAAGACTATAAAACAAAAACTATAAAACCAATATAATTGAAACCTTAAATAATGATTAAACGTATAATCAATTATTTAGTTATTTAATTAGTAATATAATTATTAATTATATGATAATTAATTAGTTTATTAGTAATTTAATTATTAATAATTAATTATGTAATAATTATTTAGTTAATAAGTAATATAAATATTAATTATAAAATACTTAATTAGTAATATAATGATTAATTATATAATTATTAACTATATAATAAATAATTATTCAATTAGTAATATCATTATTAATTATATAATAATTAATTAGTTAATTATAAATATAATAATTAATTATAATAAGTAATTATAATTATTAATTAGTAATTATCAATAATTAATTATGTAAAAATTAATTACTTAATTAGAAATATGATTATTAATTATATAATAATTAATAAGTAAATTTGCAATATGATTTTTTAATATAATTATTCATTATAATTATTAATTAGTAATTAGTAATATAATTATTCATTATAATTATTTTTTAGTAATTATAATAATTAATTATATAATAATTATTTAGTTAATTTGTAATATTATTATTAATTATATAATAATAAATTACTAAAATAGTAATATAATTTTTAGTTATATTTATTCATAATAATCATTAATTATAAATTAGTAATTAGTAATTAGTTATTATTAATTATTAATAAGTAATTTAGTAATATAAATATTAATTATAATTCTTCATTATAATTATTAATTAGAAATTATTAATAATTATTTATATAATAGTTAGTTAGTTCATTATTTATATAATTATTAATTATATAATAATTAATTAGTAAATTATTAATATACTTTTTAATTACATTCATTCATTATAATTATTAATAATTAAATAGAAATTATTAATTATTAATTATTAATTATTAAATAGTAATATAAATATTAATTATAAATATTTATTATAATTATTAATTATTACTTATTTATAATTAATTATACAGTAATTATTTAGTAAATTATTAATATAAGTATTAATTATAAATAATTAATTAGTTAATTAGTAATATAATTATTAATTATATAATAGTTAATTAGTTAATTAGTAATATTATTATTAAATATAATTATTATAATGTTTAATTAGTAATTATTAATAATTAAATATGTCATAATTAATTAGTTAATTAGTAATATTATTTATAATTATATAATAATTAAATAGTAATATAATTATTACATATATAATAATTATTTAGTTAATTAGTAATTTAATAAATAATTATAACTAATTAATTACTAATTACTAATTATTAATTATTAATTAGTTAATTAGTAATATAAATATTAAATATAATTATCCATTATAATTATTAATTAGTAATTAATAGTTATTAATAATTAATTAGTAATTATTAGTTAGTTAATTAGTAATATAAATATTAATTATAACTATTCATTAAATTATTAATTATTGATTATTAATTATTAATTATTACTTATATAAAAATTATTTACTTAATTATTAATATAAATGTTAATTATATAATAATTAATTAGTTATTTAGTAATATAATTATAGTATTTCAATGTCATGTACTTGAATCATTATTATGTTTTAAGCAGGCTGTTTTGAAAGCTTATAAATTATTTTTCATTAACATTTTTTTGGAATTACTTTTTTTTCAACTTTTTCATATAAGTTTAATCAATTTTTAAAGTTTCATTTATATTGGTCTTCTATTTTATGATTTGTTTTCTTTCAAAGTCATGTACTTGAAAAAAAATTAGTTTCAAGTAGGCGGTTTTGAAAGCTTATAAATTATTTTCCATCAACATTTTCTACAAATTTACTTTTGTTATAAATTATTTCATTTATGATTAATCAAATTTTTATTATGTTTAATTTATATTGGTGTTATATTTTATATTTTATAGTCTTTCGAATTCATGTACTTGAAACATTTTTTAATTTCATGTAAGCGGTTTTGAAAGCTTATAAAATAATTTTCATCAACATTTTTATAAAAATTTATTTTTTTTTTGAAATATTTATTATATTTTTAATCAATTTTTTGAGTTTCAATTATATTCGTTTTATAGATTATATTTTATAGACTTTCAAATTCACATACTTGAAACATTTTTAAGATTCATGTAGGTGGTTTTGAAAGGTTATATATTATTTTTCATCAACATTTTTGATGAAATTCATTTTTTTCAACTATTTTTATATGATTAATCAATATTTAAAATTTAATTTATATTGGTCTTATAGTTTATATTTTATTTTATTTCAAAATCACGTACTTGAAACAGATTCTCACATCGGAAATGCAGAATATACTGTGCATGAAAGGGAGAACCTGAATCCCACATCGAAAATGCAGAATGATTTTCTGGGAAAGCCCTTATATAAAAGGGAGGCCTGGCTGGGGGTTTCTGTCAAAATCTAGACTACTGTAATGGTTGAAGTGCTGGATATTTAATAGCAGAGACATTCTGTTGAAATTTATTGTTATATATATATATAAACAAAACAAAACACAAAAAATAAAGAAGAAAATTTTCAAAAAAAACAAGAATTTTGATTAGGGGAAAGGCGGCATCGTGGATGCTACCTTGCATCCAGGATTCCACCTTTCAGGTGAATTTATAAAAATATTTTCGTCCTAACCATTTTCTACAAAAAAAATTTAAAAATGTAAAAAACTATATTTTTCACTATTTATCAAAATTTGAATGTTTTCTAAAAAATACAAAGAATTCACCCTAGGCTAATTTCTATATTCGAAATCCAAAAATGATGTCCATTTTCAACGATAAAATTTCAAAAGGTAGGTATTACTATTCATAGCGGCTTGTTTGATTGGTTGTGGTGTGTGTTACAAATCTAATTTGCATACAACACATGCTATTGTATTATTCAAAGGGAATCGTACCGTGGAATAAAGTGGTGTTACATTCTCCCCTCCTTCGAATAATTTCATCTTAGAAATTTTTTAAAATTGGGCTTGGGAGTATAATGGAAAGTCCCGCATCAGAAAAAGAGTCAATAAAACTATCACTTTAAAAGAACGAAATAGAAGTACAAAGGATACCCAAGATAACCCATACTAGGATTCCATGTAGGAAAACATAGATATCGATGACAAACTAAGTGTCATGTTCCGATGTCGAGGGATAGAATACATGATCAGGAGTAAGTTAACAACAAGAAAACCACAAACTTGTGATGGGACAAAAGATCATTAGTCTCCCAGTAGGAAAAGTAAATGGACAATAGTTTTTTTTCTTTTAAGATACATTACATAAGGATGAGGAGTTCATTTATGAGATTGAATAAGAACATAAATAGATATACTTACTTTTTATGTATAGTATCATTATTTAATAAATTTCTACCACTAACTCATTGTTTTAAACAATGAGTATTCAATAAGACATGGTCACACTGGAAGAGCTAGAATAAATTTCTATAGAATCACATGATCCACAAAGGAGAAATTATATATTTACCTTGTCTTTAGAGATTAATCAAAACCAAAATGCTTAGTATAAGATCTGATGATACCCCAAAAGGATATTCCATTAGGGAAATAAACATTAATAAAAATTTCTAAAACTAAACTAGCAATACCCCAATGTTAAATAAATACCATTCAATAAACAATTGTCCTTAAAATCCTTCAATATAATCCAAACTAATAAAGAAACCCAAAACATAGAAGAATTTGTTTATGTAGTCTTCCATATTAAATTGTATCACCAAATGTCATCGACTACTCTTAAATTCACATACTCTAAAGTAATTAACCTAATAAGATATTCTCTATTATTGGGTAATCATTTCCATCAATAACCCAAATCACTATAAATCCATAATAAAAACAAAGATAAAAATCCACAATTAATCCTCAAATGAAATCCCATATATTCTATTTTCCTCGGGTATATAGTGTTCCCAACATAGGGAAAATCTTCCAAAATAACATTTATCACCTAATCACCGAATCATTTTCTTATACTAAGGGTATTCATTTGATAAGACATAAGATCCAAAATCAACTTATTATTGGTCAATGAAACCATTTGACAAATAAATAATTAGTCACACTAACCTGGGACTTCACGTATTCTAGTGGTAGGCAATAAATCACAATCGCACTTTGGTTGTAGGTTCGACTCCCACAACTTTGTTCGACGCGATGGGTTGTCACGCGGTCTGTGTGTTGTCCTTTTTCAAAAACAATATTTTATAACACTACCAAAATGAGATAAACATTTCAAAATAACCATAACATAAATTAACCACAAATGTTATCTCCTACCTTGCGTTTTCATCCAAAAATATAATAACTTGTAATTCACTCAAACACAATGATCATATAAAACCAAATGGTTATTTATAACTATATCCACAAGAGAAAAGATAAGTCTTCCTCAAATATCATTTTCACAAGACAAACTACAGGGTTACAAATACAAGAGAAAAATATTCCAAAGTAATCCCATCAAAAAGAAGTACTAGTACTTTTTAATGTTTCTCCAACAATTTATTTCCACATAGCTTCTTATTTGACTAAGAAAATATCATATAGAATAGGGAATTCACTCGGGTAATGGCCAGGTCCCCTACATTTAAGGCAAATGACTGTAAATGGATTCTTTGGACTATTTTTATTTTCTTCTATAGTACTCTTCATTTTTCCTTGGAAAGTCCTCACTTTATGTCCTTATTTCTCAGACGTAGAGCATTTCATTGTTCCATTGAGACACTTTCCTGGGAGTCTCCTTCCACATTTCTTGCAAGAGAGAAATTGAGGATTCTTTTCTCCATGGTCTCTATCACTAGAGATCTTATAATTCATCACATTTCTCTTCTTTGTTGAGTCCAAGAGCTGGTTAATATATATGTTATTGATCATATTTTTGGAAAACTAATTTGGAATGAAAACGATGTATTTTATGCCTATAAACATTCCATTTTGTTGCTCATTTCAACCAATATTCCCACCTTGTACATCATTCTCAAAGTTACTATGAATTCCTTGGAATCCAGCCATTGACTAAAACCAGAGAGCATTGTGTGAGTTACAGTAGTCATAAAATCATTTAGAGAATATCATGACACCATATTATCAATTTGAAACACCTTAGGATTAACCAAGGTCATTTATTCTCAGAGCTGCCTCTACCTAGTTGTATCCCGATATGGATGTATTTCTTGGAAAACTCAAAATATATCATCAATACCAAAATTATGGGAAGTTCTTCTATACTAATCCTCAAAATCTATCTTAGGGCTATGTGCTCTAATCAATGTTTATCTAAATCTAGCTTCCAAGGTTTGTACTTAACTTCCTCTGATACCAACTGTAATGCCCCAAATACAAAATCCCAGAGTCGGTACATTATTACGTATCATTGGCTTGATCATAAATGGTCATGTCTCGAAAGACCGATTAGTTTAGTAGCCTTGGAAGTACTAGATACATTCATAAGGTTTACATTATATAATCAAATAAAAACTACTACAACAATGTCTCCATACACAACACTAATATCCCATACACTATCCCTGGATGCTAGTAATAATATACTAATTTTTATCCTGGAAAATAAAACATATAAAGGGGTGAGCTCAGATGCCCAGTAAGGATAACATTATAGTGGAAACTTTCATAAATAAGCATAAACATTTAAGGCAGTGTATAAGACTAGAACAAAATCCTTTTAAACTTGATCTTCAGCATAATATGGAAAAGATAAATTCAAATAATTACATTTACATATTCAAGTGGATATTCTACTAGTCTAATGTTCACATGTAATATCAATAACCACATTCATGATGATGGAATGCATAATGCCAGACTATCATAACCACATAGTTAAGGCCTTGTGCCAAGACTACAGATAAGATTTTTTAAGGGCCTTGTGCCAAGAAACTAGTTTGTCTAATGAGACATACCGATGCATCAAAGAGCTATAGAGGGCTCCAACCGTCACATACTAAGTCCAATGCATTCCTCATATGAAAAGTTTGAAACATAACATAAATATTCGTATTGAAACTAGCATATGAAATATCAATACATTATCCACAAACCATGAATGGTATAAAAATATCACATCCACAGTCAAACACAACTCATTCATTACAATATGGAAGATTGTATTGTAACAGATTAACTACAATTGAGAATAATGAAGGATATTGACATAGATGAAAATAATCATCAAAACAATTTGAGAAAAATATATCCCTTTTTCTTGAAAACATTTAAAAGTCGCACTATTTGTCATGAAGCCATTTAAAATAGATTTTTGAATCAAAGTTTCCCCTAACACATTGAAACTTTTAAATGTAATTATAATTTTAAAACAATAATGTCCATATAAATAAATCCTTAAAAACATTTTAAAAACAAGGACATTAATGACAATGATTTATAATAATAAATCTTTAAAACATTCAAAATGGTATTTTAGATAGAGTTCCTAGGAAAAAATAGAGACACTTGAAGAAAAATAATTGAGATAATAAAAACATTATAATATCATGATAATAAAGGTATTCATGATATACTTTGTCAAAGTACATTATATGCACCATATAAAAGTGATTTGGTGTATAACAACAATGATGTCTCAATGGAATGTAAATTGAGATGAAATATCATATAAATACTGTATCCTTAGGTTAAGGACAAATAAATGACATAATTATGGGTGAAAAACCTAAATACAATCAATATTATTGGATATTTAGTGTAAATAAATCAGAGGACATTCACACATATTCTTGTAAAAACAACACCACTGAATTGGATATTTAACTCAACAAATGGAGATTGAGTAAAATTTACTCTTATCAATTTTATATCGATGACTTGAGAATTTATCAATGGAGTGAATATGTATATAAAAATTATATCCACATAAAGTGGAGTGGGAATTATGACATAAGCAAATTAATAATTATTTCACACATAATCTTCGAGTAAAATAATCATTGAAGTATGCGTAAAACCTAATGAGTGTAAATTGAAATGTGTAATTACCTTACCAATTTGGTAACTAATGAAACATAAATCCCATGAAATAAGGATCATAAATTTATGATGTAAATATCTATAAATTAAAGTATATTATACAATGAATACAATCATTGGTAGTACACACACCACATGCAATAAATAAGGGGCGAACAATGGAAATTTCACAGAATTAAAAGTGAGATATGAAACACCTTACTTTGTACCTTTTCCTTGGTCGATGGTAGGTTAACGTCCTGTATAATGGTGAAATAATTGTTATTTAACTATTCATGAATTATATACAATAATTTGATATCATATATGATCTTTTAACTTTGATTTGTTAATAATATCTTAGTATTATCTTCGTTTCGTGTGTTAACAGATTCATTTTCCTTTATATTTTTTTGTTATGTGAGCCATATTTTTTATGGATGGGATTCATATTATTCAAATCAAGAATTATATCATGTCTCTAAAAATTATTTTTAATCATCAAATGAAATTTAGTCTTGAATGGATACGATAGGGAATGAATCTCATCGCGTTCGTGGAGACGGTAATCCGTACGTACGCACGAGCAACAATATCACACCCTTGATATTAAAATAATATATAATTGGATGGTATATCATATATACATAATAATTATAATTTTATATTTAATATTTACATGAATTACACATCATTATTATACCCATCCAAATAATGAAGTATTGAATAACAATTACAGCACGACGTGGAGACAGTAATCGATACGTACGCATGTATGGTGACATGTATTTCAAAGGATGGATAGAATAATAAATATGACTATATAATATTTTATAATAACTTAAAATTATATATATTATACTATATTTATTATTTTAGAATGTAAATAACAAAAAATAAGAAAAGAACTTGAAAGAGGGTGGTGAAATTATTACCTCTTCTTCGGGTTCTTCCTTTTGATTTGATCAAAAGGGCTCCTTAATATGGCTTTCTGACCAATGTAGGGAGTCTATGATGAATTCAGGGAAGTTTAAAGGATATTTGGGGAGGGTTTGGCCGATCCAAAATTCTTTTTTTGTGTGAATTAGTGAGTAGGGGGAGTTCCCTTTTATAAGAGGTGTGAGGGGCACATTAGGAAAGTCTAGAAATATTATTTTATAATAAATTCATATTTGTTTTCTAATAGCTCCAAAGTGTATTATTTATCTTTTAAGGTGGGGATAGGTAAAAACCCACTCAACCAATAGGTTTTAGATAGGTTTGGGTTACTTTATTAACCTTATCATTTAGTTTTAAGTCTTTGTTAATTAGTTTGACATTTACCATGTCTCTTTATATTTTTATATTATATAGTTAATAAACATACTATATACTTCCAATATAACCCCAAGGGGTTCATTAATGATACAAATATCATTATATATGTCATTTGGCCAAACAATATATTTTTAGGAATATAATATCAATTAATAATATAATATTTGTTTTAAAAACTCATTTATGTTAATTTTGACACTATTTAATAAAAGATTTTTGTTAAAGTCATAAAAACATTCTTAATTAGAACCAAATTCATTTATGAAATTATAACATTTCATATTAACCATTAAAATTCATGGATGACATAAAAACATTCAAATTATATTTATTTTAACAGTTATAACACCAATAATTTTATTCTTTCATTAATAAGGAAAATACTGCACCATTATTATGTCATTAATAAATTTAATTATTGAATGTCTAAAAATTATAAATAAAATACCATTATGTAGTTAATATTTTTATCTCTCTAATTAATATTTATATTCGAAAATATAACATAGATAACCTTATGTAAAATTTTTTTTTCTAAAAGATATATGATTATGTCATTTTTTGTATTTACTCTAAGTTTATTAATATAAAGTTTCATTATCACTAACAACTGGCTCCATGGGAACCCAAAATCTTCCCAATGATTCCCATGGTCGGCCATGTATCACCTAATAGGGTTAGGACACGTTTTAGGATAATTTAATACTATTATAATATTATTTTCTACCCTTATTTACAACATTTACCCTTTAACTGTGGTAAATAATATATTTTCTGAAGTAATTATTCAAAATGTATAAAAATAAAAGTTAACTGTATGAAAAATATGGACCTCCAGATTATAAATATGGAATCCATTTTTCTAAATTCAAAACACAGAAGTGGAAAAAATTAATTTAAAATTATTTCCCGTTATCAAAACAAAGAGCGTGTTTTTTAAGAAATAATAACTAACAAAAGATTGACACTTGTTTATGTCTAGTATAAATGTGATATTAAATACAATTACCAAAATTGTATTAAATGGTATAAATATATTCTAATTTTACATTAAAACCTCACAATAGTATAATTTATCACTATAAATTATTTGGATTAATAAATTTGTTTTTAATTAATGTTTAGTACTTTTCACTATTCATCCAAATTTGAATGTTTTTTAAAAAATACCAAATATTCACCCAAGGATAATTTATATATTCTGAATCCAAAAATTATATTCGTTTTAAAAGATAAAATTTATAAAATTTCAAAAAGTGGGTATTACTATTCATAACGACTAGTTTGATTGGTTGTGGTGTGTGTTAGAACTCGAAGTTGCGTACAACACATGCTACTGTATTATTCAAAGGAAAGCGTACCATGGATGCTTGGGGTGATACAAAAATTACATGAAATACAATATCAAACCCTATGTTCAAATACCCACATTATATACATTACAAAAATCAATAACAATTGGAAGAAACCCTAGGAAAAAGGAAAAACCCCCAAAGCAAATGGGAGGAAGAATGAAGGGGACCGACTCACTTGAGGGATCTTGAAAAAATCACTCCAAATACTCTAGTAGCTGAATTTAAAAATAATGAAAGTGAATGTGAGGTTTTAATAAGTATAATAATGTCATATGAGAACTTAAATGGGGGAAAAGACTAAAAATTTGAGGAGTTAGAATGAAATAAGTTACCTCTTCAAATATGGATGATTAGAGAAACCCTAACAGGTTCTTCCCTAATTAGTGATGCATATGAGATCCAATGAGAGGGGAAAGAGAAGTGTCACTCTACTAGTTTCAGTGGGCTTGAGTGAGACCTTGAATCATCGAAAAATCGTAAAAATTGAATACGATATTAAATAAACAAAACATTTTTTAAAAAATATTAATGGGATTCCAGGATAGACAATTTTCTTAAATAAAAACCAAAATCCACCATTATTATGGATTCTTAAAGGGACCAAACTGAAAGGGTGATGTTGATAGTTCAGGTAAGGCTATTTATGAATTGAAATGGATGAAAAATGATGAAAAATGAAAGAGTTATAAAAGTAACATAATTTATTTTTAAATCTAGAAATGGGCTCACGGTTTGGCCTAGTTATCGAAAACACACCATTCCCAACAAAATGATAGGGAAACCCCCAAAACAATGAATGGAAATTAAATGAATAATAACATTAAAATATGTTATTTATGTGATAATTATCTCCACCATGAAAATATTCTGTCATGAATAGTCAACCTGATGCTTGATCAGAAAACAAAAATGGGAACACATCCTCAACCCATGAATATTTCTCCAAGGTCTCATGTGTTTCATTGCCATGTTGCCAACGAACCCAAAAAAAACATAATAGAGTTCCTTAAAAGCACCTTCTCTTGGGAGTCCACTATTTGATCTGGCGGCTCAAAAACTAACAAGTGAGGATCTTTCTCTAGTTCTTCCCAACTCAACAAATGGGACATATCTGAGTTGTATTTCTTAAATTGGGATACATAGAAGAAATAATGGATGGATGTCAACTGGGACGGTAAATCCAACCTGTAATCCACCATTCCAATATGCTCGGTGATCTCAAAGGGCCTGACATACCATGACGTAATCTTCCCTTTCTTCCCCAATCGGTGATGGCCGAGATGAGGGGCCACATTCAAGAATACCATGTCACCCACAGAAAACTCTAGGTCTCAAATCCTATGTTAAACATATGATTTATGTACACTCTGATATTTCAATAAATTATTCCAAATAAACATGATCTTATTAGATGTCTCCCGGACCAGACTCGGCCCTATCAGTGAGGTCTCACCTACCTTATCCCAACATAAGGGAGACTGACAAGAATGACCACAGAGGACCTCAAAAGGAGACATTATAATCGAGAATTGGTAACTATTGTTATAAATAAAACTCAACCAATCCTAAATGGATATCCCAAGAACCTCAAAATTCCATGACACATGCACAAATCATGTCCTCAAAATTCAGAGTCACCTGCTCTATCTGATCGTCCGTTTGAGGGTGGTACACCATGATCATCTTAATCTGGGACCCCAAGGCCCTCTAAAGGCCTTCCCAAAATCTAAAAGTGAAATTGAGGTCTCCATATAAGACAACAGAATATGGAACTCCATGGATTATCACCACCTCTTGGAGATAGAAATGGCCCAACTCATCCCCTTTGGCGGTATCTCTGATCAGAATGATGTTGGATGATTTGGTGAGATGATAAATCACCCCCAACTGGAATTATTAACCCGAGGTGTAAGAGGCAAGAAAAAAATTAATTTCATTGAAACTTCATTCAAATTATAGGTGGGAATGGGTAATGGTTGGAGCGAAACGGAGGTCATCTGATCATCTACTTTCACCTCTTAGCATGTGTAGCATCTTGACCTAATTTCTTCTATGTACCGTCACATACCTTGAAACCAGAAATATCATCGCACATCATAATACATCTTGGTTGCACCCGGATGGATAGCCCACTAAGACTGGTGGCTATCCTACATCACCACTTTCCGTGGAGATAATGGCACTACTAAAAATCCCTTAATGAACCTCATTCCCTCGATAGAAGATAAACAATCAGAGGACATCTCTCCACCATGAAGAAACTTCCTCGACCACTAAATAAACTCATTTCTAGGCTATTCTAGCTGAATCAACTCCAAGAGAGGATTCAACTGAATTATCACCATGAACACACCTCCACTGTGCTCTCTGGTCTCCATGTGAATATGAGAAAAGATCCCCATCAAAGTCCACTCATCACTAGAATTCCTCAAAGCCTACACTATAACCCTTATTCTCAAGGCGTTGGCCACCACATTACCTATAACACCCCGAGAGTTTATGAAAAATATTATTTTAATTTCATTAATGTCTTGTGTTGTATTCTACACCAAGATTACCTTGCGCTATACGCAACACCGTATTAGCTTGCAGTATACACAACACTATTCTTGGATCGTGTTACACACAATTTTGATAATAGTTATTCTACGCAACATTGAGTATATATATATATTCAATGTATAAATGAAATATGGTTGGATTCTGTTATACGAAACAACGAAGGATTCTTTCACAACATGCAACCCTGACTTGTCTTGCATTACACGCAATCGCGACCTTCCTCGATAGGGTGTGTTGTACGCAATATTGGGTTTTAATAAACAACGATATATTATTATAATATTGTCATGAACTAGCCTTTATGAATAGTGTTAACTAAATTTTGAATTTTATAACATTATTATTCATCTTACAGATTTTCTAGAACATGGTATAAGAACAAAATAAATTTTTCGGGTAAAATAAGTATTTTTAAAAAAATGCAGTTTTGTCGCCTTTTGATGGAGCACCCACATTAAATCTAGTTTTTGACATGTTTATAAGTTCAATTTGACAAAATAAAATTCTTCTTTTGAATCAGGATATAAAAATTTACATTAGATAAAGTTTTGATATTTTTCCGATAACTTTCATATTTTAATGAATAGTAAAAACACGCTATATTTTAATTAAAAACAACTTTTTTCATCGTAATATCTTATGTGGTTAAATTACAATATTGAATGGTTTTAAAGTATAAATAGAATATATTTTTACCATTTAATATAATGTATGTCATTAGAATTAATTTTACCTTGAATTCGTAGGTTAAATCAACTCAATCTTTTGCAATGTTTTAAAGAAAACCCATTTTCATTCGACAACGGGATTAATTTTAATTTAATTTCTGCATCTTTTGTGTACAAAATTTGGAAAAATGGATTCCATATTTCGAATCAGTGGGTCCAAATTATGTTAATAAGCTACTTTTTATTTTTGGGCATTGTGAATAGTAACTACGGTAAATATTATTTACTATAGTTAAAGGTAAATCGAGTAATTAAGGGTAAATATAAGATTATAAAATTACCATACCACTTGGAAAAATCCTATTTGATGGCTAAAGGTAGACCCATATAACCTAAGGGTCGGATTAGATTAATTTTATGGACTTTTTTCAATGAAAATAATTTAATTATTATTAAAACCAAAGAATGTGACAACATGTCACTTTCTTAAATCTTATAATTATAATAATTTTAATCTAGTGATAAAATTCATGAAACTTCTAAAATGAATAGTATCCAGAAATATAATACAATTATCTACATCATAGGAATTTATTTATAATTTTTAGAGATTAAATAATTATCATTTATTATGACACAAAGATGATGTAGTAATTGTCTTATTAATGAAATATTGACATAATTGATGTTATAAATGCCCAAATAAATGTAATTTGAGACTTTTTATGACTTAAAATAATTTTATAGGTTAATATGACATGTTATTGTTGATTTAACTAACTTTTTTAGAACTTATCATTCTGTTATGAATTTCATAAAAATCATGTACCTAATAGTGTCAAAATTGACATAAAATAGTTTTTTAAAAAAATATTATATTATTAATTGTTATTTTATTCCTAAAAATCTAAGGTTCGTCCAAATGACTTTTATAAGATTATATATGTTAATAATAAACAAGTTGGGGTTCTTTTGGCTTGATATAGTAAGTTTATTAACCATATAGTGTAAGAAAGCAAAAACACACGGTAAAAGATAAATTATTTAACATAGAGTTAAATCTAATTGATAAGGTTAAAATAATAACCTAAACTTATCTAAATCCTATTTTATGAGAGGATTTCGACCCATCCATACCTTATCTTCTAAATAAATCAATTTGGAGCTATTTAAAACCGAAATTGACTTTATAATAAAATAATAGTTTTAGTTATTCCAAAGGTGCCCCTCTCCTCCCTTATAAAAGGGCACCTCCTCCCTCTCTTTCTCACACAACATTGAGCCTTCAAGTTCGGCCAACACCTGCCAAATTCTCCTCTCCACTTCCCTAGAAACATCCTAGAGGTTCTGGTCTTCCTCAAAGACCAATTTTAGTGCCCTAAGAGGAGGTCTCAAAGAGGCGCTTCAAAGAAGATGTAATTTCCGTTACCGATTCTTTCACCTTTATTTCTTCTTACACTTCTTCTTCATAGGTTGTTTCATTATGAAGTAATAACATCAGTATCAATCATATAATGATATTTTATTATATGTATGATACAATCCTATTTCATCATCTATCCATCCTACGGAAAAAAAAATCATCGCGCGTGCGTACGTACGGAATACCGTCTCCATGCCGTGGTGAAATCTATTTTCCACCACCACCTTAATTGTATGGGTATAATGGTGTAAATAATAACTATATATTATTATTTTAAAGTGATATTGATTCTTAAATAGTATACATACACTGCAATACAGTCTCACGATCGTGAGAACGATATCATCGCTCGTGCGTATGTACGGACTACCGTCTCCACGACGCGATGAGATTCATTCTCCACTTTAACCATTCATGAATGATATATAATAATTAATCATAAAATATATGACATAATAATGATACTGTTTTTATGTGTATATATATATGTATGTCATCTACTTAATTCCGTTCAACTCAATAAGGAAACGAAAACAGCGTTCATGCGTACGTACGGCCTACCATCTCCATTAACGGTGTATTTCTTTCCATTTACTGATTTATTATATATATTTATATTCTGAATATATATATATATAAATCATGTTTTATATTCTGGAATTAAGTAATCATGATCTAAGTAATCATATGAATAATTACAAGTCAAAACACGGACGGCAAATGAAACAATTTTACCCAAAACGCTCTTTAAGATGGAATTTACAAAAGAATGGGTAATATAAAGTCATAAGTGAACCATATATGATATCATAACAATGAATATGATTCTGAAATAAGTCAATGACATTATTTAAATCATTATACAGGAGGTTCGGACACTTACGAAGCAAATCAGACCTAAGGTAAGGGAAAATATCACAATCTCATTTTTATCCGAGATTGTTTATAGTTTGGTATTTACTGGGGTGTATTTTATCAGCCACATCCAGGTTTCCTCAATAAGTAATATTATTTCCATCCACCTACAATTGTTTAAATCCATTTTTACCTTTTGGTGAGTTTTTAGTAAAAGATATGAAAGGAATCTTTTGTCATTTTTTTGTATGAGGTACTTTTTGACTTTCCGACAAAAGTACAAGAAGAATGTTTCTTTTAACTTATACGACATGAATGGATTTTTAAAAAATTATTTCCAAGAAGCTTCCTTTACGAGTTTTCAAGTTTATTTTTAATCAACTTCTTTTAGTTAAAATTGTATGACATGTTAAGAATGGAAAAGTGTTTTTGAAGTAGAAAGGATATTTTCCTCAAGAATGAAGTTCAAGTGTTTTATCAAAATTATTTTCCATCTAAGATAATAAAGGGTTCTGTTTTTATCCCTATTATTACATTGATTTTATTATGATACGATGGAATTATTTTTATGAATTCCTTTATCGTATATGAATTGTTTTATGATGTCATGATGTTTAAGATTCCCATTTTTATTACATGGGTTATGCAATGATGTATGGTTTATGATTTTGTGGCACACATAAGAATGGTATCATTATGAGATGGTTGGGACCTATATCTCCCTCCAATGCATTGGGTAATGATTTTATATCTCATGAGATAGACATGGCTGGAACGGTAGGTTATACCGGTTCAGTGAAACAGGACTGAAACGAGGGTGACTCGGTTCAGAAAGGGACTTTGTCCACTAAGATAGTCTTGGCAATGAGTCTTGACTAACAAGAAATGATTCTCTATGATTATGTGTGTATGCCACAATGTTTAATGTTTTATGTAATGATTATTGTGATTACATTTCACTGCCATGATTTATTCCATGTTATGAAATTATGATCTCTTTTGCAAGTTAAGATTTTCAAAATGTTATGTTCTTATGATGTGATTGATATTTCTTTTATTTACCCTTACTGAGTATTTGAGCTCACCCTTTTATGTTTTCTTTTCCCCAGGATATAAAAGAAAGGTTTTAGGTATAAGAAAAGGAAGATCTTTATGGGAGATGTTGAAGATCTTTCACCAGGATTAGAAGATTATATTCCGAGTTTCCAAAGACACTAAACTATTACGATCCTTGTGTGTGTTTTTTTGTTATTTACTAAGTATTCCGCAAATGTAATGTAATATCAATGTACTTCAAGCTTTGGGTCTCTACAGTTGGTATAGAGGAAAGGTTTAATCAACCTTTGGAAACTAGGATGTGATAACTTTAGTGAGGTCCCTAGAGATATTTCTAAGGTATGCCTAGGGATGTCTTTAAGGTTAAGTATACGTATAGGTTATAGTCCTAGAATTGCACTAACGATCTAAGAATTTAACCTAAGATGTTAGATATTGAGGGTACTCTCCCTTTATTATGTTGTTTTCTCTATCATGATTTTTGCCTCTCACGCTATTCTTTTTGTGTTTTAGACGATGGCTGGAACCCGAAGGAACCGTGTTGATCAATGCAATGGACAATGCAATGATTGTCCTCCTGAACAAACAAATTTTATGGGAGATGGAGTGAAAAATATTATTGATATACATACACAAGCTATGAATCATTCTAGACTTCCAAATGAGCAGAGAAGGGAACAATATTCTATTGAGTCCTTTATGAGGCAACGTCCACCTTCTTTTAGTGGGTCTTCTGATCCACTTGTTGCTGAACAATGGATCGGTACCACTGAAAAGATATTTTCAGTTCTTCAATGTTCTGAACATGATAAATCCATCTTAGCAGTATATCGTTTGGAAGGTGAAGCTGATCAATGGTGGAATCTTATCAAGAATATGAGGCAAAGAGATGAAATTGAGTCCATGGAATGGGACGAGTTCAAGAACATATTTTTCAATAAGTACTTCCCTTGTATTCTTCAAACAAAGATGGAGAACGAGTTTCTTGAACTAAATCAAAAGGATGATGAATCTGTTGGTATATACGAAGCGAATTTTACAAGACTTGCAAGGTATGCATCTGGCATTATAATCCAACCTGAAAGTAAAGTTGATCGATTTTTCAGTGGGTTAAAACCAAGTCTGAGAAGGGAATTAGCTATAAGAGACTTCAGTAGCTATGAAGAAATTGTGCGTTGTGCTATCAAGGTAGAAATGGAAGTTGGTGTTACATATCCATCTCATGGTTTTGACAATAAACGAAAGATGGAGTTCAAGGAGAAATCTCAGAATAATGGTGAAAAGAAGATGAATGTTTCATTATGCTCAAAGTGTGGAAAGAAGCATGGTGGAGATTGTCTTAAAGGGAAAAGTAAATGTTTCAAATGTGGAAAGGAAGGTCAACGGGCATTTGAATTCCGCAATGATGGGAAGAAGATGTCTAATGATGCAAACAAAGGAAGGGATACACAGAATGAACCTAGTACACTTCAATGTTTCAAGTGAAAGGAGATGGGACATTATGCCAATAAATGCCCTAATCCAAGGGTTAGTGATGATCGATATGAGAAACCACTTAAGGCAAAGGACAATGGGAAGTCACATGCGATCACTATTGGAGATGTTGAATATGACAACGATGTGGTGGAATGATTAAATGTTTATGTAATGTGATTCCAAAATAATGTTGTATCATAGAGTATTGGAATATTTATGTATTGGTCTAATGTGGTATTCAAAGTGATTGAGATATTTTTGGAAATAAGATGATATGCGCATAATGAAGGGATAAGGAAAAAATGAAATTTTTGACAGTATTCATGAGCTCATGATTGATATAAGGACTAAGTGATATCATGGTTTGAGTATATAGAATTTTTAGGATTTTGGTATGTGGATTGTGTTAACTTTTAACTGCATTCATGTTTTCACTAAGGTTCAATGGGTATTCAAGAGAGTACATGATTAAGGCCTTTGAATGTTTGGAATGTGACCAACAAGACATATTTTATGATATATGGGGATCAACGATGGTATTAAATCTCTGGTAATCGTTTTCACTATATTATGAGAGTGGACTGAAGTATTATGGATAAGCCTAAAGATAGGAATGGATTATGTTGGACATAAGTTAGTATTGTTTAAGGATAGAAGTTTTTTCGATATCTTTGATGCGATGTTATAGTAATATACTTTTAGAAAAAGCACAACCTGCAGGACGGGCGACCGCCCATCGCGTCGGACAAGGTTGTGGGAATCGAACCCACAACGGAAGTGCGACTGGCCTTTATCGCCTACCACTGACCTACAGGAAGTCCTTGTTTAGTAGAAACTAGTTTTATTATATTACGCAGTATGATATATGATGTATAAGTCCATTTTAGTAACCCTATATGATGAATCTCACGATAGATGGACTTATGTATTTTTTGATAACTTTTCTAACCTTTTGTTTGAGACAGATGGAATGACCCATCATTCTATCACATGATCTACTAACACATCACGAATGACAAATTGAACTTCATTTCTTTAAGAGATGAAGTGGAAATTGTCCAAAGAAAGAGAAACGGTGAGACTATACCAAAATCATGAAAGTATTTATTCTAATTCCAATTTCATCAACTTTAGGGAAATGATCTTGAAAACCAAAAATGTTGTCCTAGTGCTCTTATATCTGATGAATCAGATGGTACCTTAGATCATCACAGTTTTATGGATTTGTGATTGCTGGCCTTTCCATAGCCATGTTCTCTACCACTCTCCATCAGAACATGATGGTTAGATTTCTCTTCCATATCCATATTTTAACCTATGTGGAAACCCAGTGATTAGATTATTTGTGTAACCATTACGTTTCATACTTTTGTTTTTAATTATTGGTTTTGATATTCCTTTTTACGATGTGGCTTTATATTAAAGAAACTTTCGAATAGTAAACCATTTATAACCCCAACGAATTTCGAGGGCGAAATTCATTTTAAGGGGGGTAGAATGTAACACCCCGAGAGTTTATGAAAAATATTATTTTAATTTCATTAATGTCTTGTGTTGTATTCTACACCAAGATTACCTAGCGCTATACGCAACACTGTATTAGCTTGCAGTATACGCAACACTATTCTTTGATCGTGTTACACACAATTTTGATAATAGTTATTCTACACAACCTTGAGTATATATATATATATTCAATGTATAAATGAAATATGGTTGGATTCTGTTATACGAAACAACGAAGGATTCTTTCACAACACGCAACCCTGACTTGGCTTGCATTACACGCAATCGTGACCTTCCTCGACAGCGTGTGTTGTATGCAATATTGGGTTTTAATAAACAACGATATATTATTATAATATTGTCATGAACTAGCCGTTATGAATAGTGTTAACTAAAATTTGAATTTTATAACGTTATTATTCATCTTACAAATTTTATAGAACATGGTATAAGAACAAAATAAATTTTTCGGGTAAAATAAGTATTTTTCAAAATATGCAGTTTTGCCGCCTTTTGATGGCGCACCCACATTAAATCTATTTTTTGACATGTTTATAAGTTCAATTTGACAAAATAAAATTCTTATTTTGAATCAGGATATAAAAATTCACATTAGATAAATGTTTGATATTTTTCCGATAACTTTCATATTTTAATGAATAGTAAAAACACGCTATATTTTAATTAAAAACAACTTTTTCATCGTAATATTTTATGTGGTTAAATTATAATATTTAATGGTTTTAAAGTATAAATAGAATATATTTTTACAATTTAATATAATGTATGTCATTATCATTGATTTTACCTTGAATTCGTAGGTTAAATCAATTCAATCTTTTGCAATGTTTTAAAGAAAAACCCATTTTCCTTCGACAACGGGATTAATTTTAATTTAATTTATGCATCTTTTGTGTATTGAATTTGGAAAAATGGATTCCATATTTGGAATAAGTGGGTCCAAATTATGTTAATAAGCTACTTTTTGTTTTTGGGCATTGTAAATAGTAACTACGGTAAATTTTATTTACTATAGTTAAAGGTAAATCGGGTAATTAAGGCTAAATATAAGATTATAAAATTACCCTAACACTTTGAAAAATCATATTGGATGGCTAAAGGTAGACCCATATAACCTAAGGGTCGTATTAGATTAATTTTATGGACTTTTTTCCATGAAAATAATTTAATTATTATTAAAACCAAAGAATGTGACAACATGTCACTTTCTTAAATATTATAAGTATAATAATTTTAATCTAGTGATAACCTTCATGAAACTTCTAACATTAATAGTCTCCAGAAATCTAATACAATTATCTACATCATAGGAATTTATTTAAAATTTTTAGAGATTAAATAATTATCATTTATTATGACACAAAGATGATGCAGTAATTGTCTTATTAAGGAAATATTGACATAACTGATGTTATAAATTCCCAAATAAATGAAATTTGAGACTTTTTATGACTTACAATAATTTTATAGGTTAATATGACATGTTATTGTGGATTTAAGTAACTTTGTTCGAACTTATAATTCTGTTATGAATTTCATAAAAATCATGTACCTAATCGTGTCAAAATTGACATAAAATAGTTTTTAAATCAAATATTATATAATTAATTGATATTTTATTCCTAAAAATATAAGGTTCGGCCAAATGACTTAGATAAGATTATATATATTAATAATAAACATCTTGGGGTTCTTTTGGCTTGATATAGTAAGTTTATTAACCATATAGTTTAAGAAAACAAAAAGACACGGTAAAAGTTAAATTATTTAACTTAGAGTTAAATCTAATTGATAAGGTTAAAATAACAACCTAAACTTGTCTAAATCCTATTGGATGAGAGGATTTAGACCCATCCCCACCTTATCCTCGAAATAAATCAATTTTGAGCTATTTAAAACCGAACTAGACTTTATAATAAAATAATATTTTTTGTTATTCCAAAGGTGCCCCTCTCCTCCCTTATAAAAGGGCACCTCCTCCCTCTCTTCCTCACACAACATTGAGCCTTAAAGCTCGGAAAAACCCTGCCAAATTATCTTCTCCACTTCCCTAGAAACATCCTAGAGGTTATGGTCCTCCTCAAAGACCAATTTTAGTTCCCTAAGAGGAGGTCTCAAAGAGGCGCTTCAAAGAAGAGGTAATTTCCATTACCGATTCTTTCACCTTTATTTCTTCTTCCACTTCTTCTTCTTAGGTTGTTTCATTATGAAGTAATAACATCAGTATAAATAATGTACTGATATGTTATTATAGGTATGAAACAATCCTATTTCTTCATCTATCCATCCTACAAAAACAAAATCACTGCGCGTGCGTACGTACGGAATACCATCTCCACGCCGTGGTGAAATCTATTTTCCACCACCACCTTAATTGGATGGGTATAATGGTGTAAATAATAACTATATATTATTATTTTAAAGTGATATTGATTCTGAAATAGTATACATACACTCCAATACAGTCCCACGATCATGAGAACGATATCATCGCTCATGCGTATGTACGGACTACCGTCTCCACGACGCGATGAGATTCATTCTCCACTTTAACCATTCATGAATGATATATAATAAGTAATCATGAAACATATGACAAAATAATGATACTGGATTTATGTGTATATATATGTATGTCATCTACTTAATTCCGTTCAACTCAATATGGAAACGAAAACAGCATTCATGCGTACTTACGGCCTACCGTCTCCATGAACGGTGTATTTCTTTCCATTTACTGATTTATTATATATATGTATATTCTGAATATATATATATATAAATCATGTTTTATATTCTGGAATTAAGTAATCATTATCTATGTAATCGTAGGAATAATTACAATTCAAAACACGGACGACAAATGAAACAATTTTACCCAAAACGATCTTTAACATGGAATTTACAAAAGAACGGGTAATATAAAGTCATAAGTGAACCATATATGATATCATAACAATGAATATGATTCTGTAATAAGTCAATGACATTATTTAAATCATTATACAGGAGGTTCGGACACTTACGAAGAAAATCGGACCTAAGGTAAGGGAAAATATCACAATCTCATTTTTATCCGAGATTGTTTATACTTTGGTATTTACTGGGGTGTATTTTATCAGCCACATCCATGTTTCCTCAATATGTAATATTATTTCCATCCACCTACAATTGTTTAAATCCAATTTTACCCTTTGGTGAGTTTTTAGTAAAAGATATGAAAGGAATCTTTGGTCGTTTTTTTGTATGAGGTAATTTTTGACTTTCAGACAAAAGTACGAGAAGAATGTTTCTTTTAACTTATACGGCATGAATGGATTTTTAAAACATTATTTCCAAGAAGCTTCCTTTACAAGTTTTCAAGTTTATTTTTAATCAACTTCTTTTAGTTAAAATTGTATGACATGTTAAGAAAGGAAAAGTGTTTTTGAAGTAGAAAGGATATTTTCCTCAAGAATGAAGTTCAAGTGTTTTATCAAAATTATTTTCCATATAAGATAATAAAGGGTTCTGTTTTTATCCCTATTATTACATTGATTTTATTATGTTATGATGGAATTATTTTTATGAATTCCTTTATCGTATATGAATAGTTTTATGATGCCATGATGTTTAAGATTCCCATTTTTATTACATGGGTTATGCAATGATGTATGGTTTATGATTTTGTGGCACACATAATAATGGTATAATTATGAGATGTGTGGGACCTATATCTCCCACCAATGCATTGGGTAAAGATTTTATATCTCATGAGATAGACATGGCTGGAACGGTAGGTTATACCGGTTCAGTGAAACAGGACTGAATCGAGGGTGACTCGGTTCAGAAAGGGACTTTGTCCACTAAGATAGTCTTGACAATGAGTCTTGACTAACAAAAAATGATTCGCTATGATTATGTGTGTATTCCACAATGTTTCATGTTTTAAGTTATGATTATTGTGATTACATTTTACTGCCATGATTTATCCCATGTTATGAAATTATTCTCTCTTTTGCAAGTTATGATTTTCAAAATGTTATGTTATTATGATGTGATTGATATTTCTTTTGTTTACCCTTACTGATCATTTGAGCTCACCCTCTTATGTTTTCTTTTCCCCAGGATATAAATAAAGGTTTTAGGTATTAAGAAAAGAATATCTTTATGGAAGATGTTGAAGATCTTTCACCAGGATTAGAATATTATATTCCGAGTTTCCAAAGACACTAAACTATTACGATCGTTGTGTGTGTGTTTTTGTTATGTACTAAGTATTCCACAAATGTAATGTAATGTCAATGTACGTCAAGATTCGGGTCTCTACATTACCCTTGAGTGGGGGTATAGATAATGTCAATGTCAATCCTCTTCATGTACTCGATCCAACGTCACTTCCTAAAGTTGAGGTCCTTCTACGATAAGTTATAGGCCACGCTTTTGTGATTATAGTAGACCACAAACATTTCCCCAAAATTATAGTGATTCTAAGTCTCCATATCATGCATCACAGCTGATAAATCAAAGTCGTGTTTTTGGTATTTTTTTCGTGTGGTCTAAGTTGGAAAGAGCCATATGCCACAACATGATCATCCTGCATAAGAATTCACCCCAGACTCAGCCCCGAAGCATCGCAATACACCACATACCCTTTCCAGTATCTAGAAAAATTATTACGAGGGCGTTAGTCAACTTCCTCACTAACTCTTCAAAGTACGCCTGACATTCTGGGTCCCATACAAACATAACACCATTATGGGTAAGTGTGGTCATTGGTGATGCAAGCCAAGAAAAATACCAACCAAACCACCTGTAATAACCAGTCAGTCCAAGGAAACTCCTAATCTCGAACACATTCTTTGTATGTTCCCATATCATAACTACACTGATCTTGTTGGGTTCCATTGAAACCTCGTTCTTCGAGATCACATGAACCAAAAATTCTACCTTCCTTATCTAGAAAGTTATCTTTGACAACGTTGCATAGAGGAAGTGATCATGCAATGTTCCCAAAATGATTCTCATGTGGTGTTCATATTCCTCTTCAAATACAGAGTATACTATAATGTCATCAAAAAACACCACAATGGAGGAATAAATATATTGGGTGAACACCCTATTTATGATTTCTATAAAGTCCATTGGAGAATTGGTCAATCCGAAGTGAATAACCAAATACTCAATGTGGTCATACCTGCTTTAGAAGGCTATCTTCGAGATATCTACATCTCACATTGAGTTGATAGTATCCCAAATGTAAGTCTATTTTTTAGAACCACTTCTCCCCATTAAACATATCAAACAAATCATTTATTCTATAAAAATGGTATTTTTTTTTAATTATTACATTATTCAGCTTAGAGTAGACAATTTACAACCAGAGGGACCCGTCAGCCTTCTTCATGAACAACATAGGAGCAGACCAAGGAGAGATGATCAGGAGAATGAATCCTTTGGAAATAAAGTCATCCAGTTGTATCTTTATTTCCCTCATCTCGATAGGGTTCATGCGATATGAGGCAAGAGATATGAGATGTGTTATTAGTGATAGATGAATCAAGAACTCCACATCCCGCTCTAGGGAGGAAACCTTAAAATAACACAGGTGTACCTAATGAAACAAATTCAATATACGGGGTAGTGGAACTTAAAGGGAAATAACAACTTACTCTAGTGTGAGTGATGATAACTGGAAGATTAGACTTCCCAACTTTGGGAGTGGAGTTCCTACGTGACCCGACTGAGGATCCCATTTTCCACACAAAAAACGCGACGACTCCCATCATGTCCTGTAAAACTCACTCAGCACCTGTAGCAGGTTATGTTTTCCTAGAAATGTACTAGAAAATACATGATGAGTATTATGTCAAAAAGTTACGTATCTAATACCAAGAGGTCCCACTCCATCTCAATCCCTGACAGGAAGACAACACCCGACGCGAACCTAAGACCTTGCTCCTTCTTCTTTACCTGCGGCTTCACCAACTCCATTGAAAATGATAACAACTCAGTGGGTAAAATCATTGTGTCCACAAAACTATCAAAAATGAATGAAATAGAGGCACCCGTATCAAAATGTGTAGCACCTATAGATGATGCAATCAAAATGGTACCTCAAACTATGAACGATCCTACCTCTGATCCTTCTGGTGCCTGATCAACCGCATCGAGATGTACAATCTCTTCTTGAGGATGACTGCTAGTCAGTTGTTGTACAATAACCAAGATCTTCACATAAGATAACCCATACCTACCACCATGTCCACTGAAACGAGATCTAACATTATTTGATGGCTCAGACTGTGCTAACACTCCTCTTAGAGACACTGAACCAACCCACTCGGAAGTGGATGTGCCACCCTACAGAAGTGCAAAAATTTCCCCATACATCTACAATAGTAATAAGGTATTAGAGGAAGAGGTCATGCAGGTTGGATGTGCCCCGGATTCCCACATTGGTGGAACATGACCGATCTCACATCAGAATATGCAGATAAAAAATGTCTGGAGGAGTCACCTGAACTACCACCTCCCTTATTCACATGTTCCTACTTCTTTTTTCATCTCTAATGAGCTGCCACTTCCCACTACTAAACTAAATTAAAGAAACAGGCCATTCCTTTACAGTCAATATCCACCATACATGTCTGGTCAATGACTTCAACATAGGTCCTCTTCTTGAATAAGAAAAACTGGGAGTATATAACTGTTTTCAAGCCTTTCTAAAACCTATGGGCCTTTGCTTGCCCATTTGAGACAATTTCATGGTCATACTAAATCTTCTCAGAAAATTTTTGGGAATACTCCATCATAGATAGATTCCACTAAAAAATATACATGATTTATTAGAACATGGCATATACAAAACCTGAGGATAGTACTACTCATTGAAGGCTGCCTTGAAATCTCCCCAGCGCATCTGCTCATTCTTCCCTATATGTAGAACTGATTCTCACCATCTACAGCTAGGATCCTCTAATAAAAATAAGGCACACTTCACCCTAATCACCTCATGTGTATCCAGGAAATTGAACATACACAAAACCTTCGACAACAATTCCTCTATTTCCCGGGGTTCTATGATGCCTCAGATGGTGGGAGGCTTATTTTTCCAGAAACCTGAGCCTTTTTCTTTCTAGGAAAAGTCTCATTATCTCTAAAAGGAGCTGTAATTGAATCTAGTCCTTGTACAAGATCCAGGATATCCCATCCATGGACTCAATAAGCCTCTGGCATTTGGTGTGGGAGAACTCTCTCTGGCATCCTCTCATGGGCGCATGTGAGATTTTTGGGGAGGCAGGTTGCTACAAAATGCAACAGTCACAAAACAATTAGAAATTGCATAATTATGAAAATTTTATATCAAATAAATCAATTGATAATAATCTGAACACATTACAATAATGAAAGAAACATCTAATCCACCCCTATCGTATGTCCATGTGTGGTCTGCAGCTCATACGTCCCACCTCGATGTGAAGTCAATCAAACAATTATGACGTCCCCTAGGGACTCATGGTCTACCATGAGGGGTGTGGGACGAGCTACCAACTCAGGACCAAAACTCCATGTCTTGAAAATCCTCAATCTAGTATAGCCTGACTCATCCAAAAATAAAAAAGTAACTGAAAAACATGAACCTCCTATGATACCATTTTTTTCACGAACCAGATCTGGTTGCCACAAATGCCAGCACCAAATCCTTCCCATGACAAGACTCAAAGGGAATTCCCAATCCCCATGGGCTGTAACAAGTGCCCGACTATCAATTCATTATGTTTAGGAATGATTTTCTCATGTATGAAAGCATAAAACATTAAAAACAATCAACAATAAGATTATGAAATTTTCATTCTAAACAAGTGATAACAAAACCAGATCTGAAAAAATAGATTCAAATATAGTACAAGAGGTCCAAATACAAATAAAAAATAGTACAAACACATCCAAAAATACTCCCCACAACAAGGGGTCAGCATCCCCGAGTGGTCTCCCCAACACTGCACCACAGGAGGGGTCTAACAACCTGAATTGCCTTTACTCAACGCTTTACCATTACCTGTGTCAATCATAATGAAGTATACATACACCCAAGTGGTATAAGTAGTGTGTGGGAATAATCCCAATAGAATACTACACAAATATTTTAAATTTTATTCCATACAACGTAAAAAATCAAGCTATTTAAAATATATAATGAAAAGCGGTGATAAATTTATGACATGCAATTTCCAATTTAAAACAGTTTACAAACTAAAACATTACAACTATTAACACATTTAAATAATACATGTTAGATACTATAATGTACACCCAAAAACACACTAAAACAAGGAAAATACGACAAATCCATTGAGCACCAAAACTGGGAACACTCCTAGGAACTAGATAGTCTCGAGCCCTATGCACCTCGAACCTCAGTTTAATGTAACCATACGAAAACCCATTCCCATGAACGATCCACTGGTAAGGAACAAACCCCTAACTTATTGTTTCTATATCATCATAAATATAATTTAGTTATATTTTTCATTATCCATTTTTTCAGTTAAATTGTGAAAAAAACTCATATGGATCACTAGTTGTACTGGAACATATTCGCCCACCTAGGTACCCAAGCATCCTTGTTTGTTCTAAATTTATTTTTCAGAAAGCAACAAAAATTACTTTTCATATAAAAACACCACTACTGGAAATCTGACCTTTCCCAATGGTTATATACCAATGGTTCGTAAAAACCATTGGTATATGTTCACTTTCCCAACGGTTTGTCTATACCGTTGAAAAATCCCACTTTGAGGCCACCTTTCCCAACGGTTTGGACAAACCGTTGGGAACGCCCACATTGTGGCCACCTTTCCTAATGGTTTTGGCAAACTGTTGGGATAGGTATACCCTTTCCCAATGATTTTGCCAAACCATTGGGAAAAGTCCACTTTGTGGACATCATTCCAAAAGGTTTAGACAAAACCGTTAGGGAAAGGATATAACTATCCCAACGGTTTTCCAAAACCATTGGGAAAGGTCCACCACAAATCAAACTTTCCCCAGAATAAAATTCCAGAATCAAAATCTATACCAACGGTTTTGACAACTGTTGGTATATTCCTATACCAACGGTTTTGACAACCGTTGGTATATATCCTTTGATTTTTTATCATTTCTTCTTACCCAGAACATTATACAAATAAAAATTTAAAATAATTATGAGAATAAATAAATATATATATATATGCAATTATATTCACAAAAGTCATGTTAGGTTAGTGGTTATATCATTGAATAATAAACTAGGGGTCCAGGGATCAAATCTTAGTGAATGTTTTTTTTTGAAATACATATACCAACGGTTCCATAAATGTTGGTATAGACTTTCATATTAATTATACCAATGGTTTCAAAACCATTGGGATACGTCTATACCAAAAGTTTTGGGAAACAGTTGGTATAGACCTATCCCAATGGCTTACTTGGCAACGGTTCTCCAAACCGTTGGTATAGGCTATACCAATGGTTTGAAGGCCTATACGAACAGTTCTAAACCGTTGGTATAGGTTATTTTTCTAGTAGTGCACCAATAATGGTCACCCAAAAACAATACATTTTCTACAATCCATTTATTGCACTTAAAAAAAAGAACAAAGCATTTTTATTTTCAATAAACAACATCACAAAAACTAACAATGCTGTGCAGATAAAAATACCATTAAAACCACACTTTTAACACCATGTGCTTACTCATATTTTCCAGAAAATAATATTCAACACCCAAATAATTTCTATAAACCCATTACATTATTTATAAAACCCCAATAATCATCACATAGATTAGCCAGGTAAAACACTCCAGTTAGCACCAAATTGGTACAAAAAATCACTTACATAACAAATGTCACCCAAAACCAATTTAACAGCCACATATATAGGAGAATAAAATATTAAACATTACTTTCAGCCCTAATACATTACAATAAAATTAACTAAGTAATTATAGGGAATCCCCAAATGAACCCACAAAAGCTTTCTATGAAAAAAACCCGAATTTCACAAGAAAATGGCACTTAATATTTATTTAATTTATAAATACCACTAAAATTAATTTTTGTAGTAATATTCAAATCAATTAAACATGAAAATATAACAAATACAGAATCTAGGTCACAAATATTGGAAACAAAATGGGAAACCTACAAAAATTGCAAAAACATTGAATTCCTTGTGCGAAAATTTAATTGCAGCACTGCCGCACCTCAAGGGACTTAGATCAAGTCTATAAACAAAAGAAAAGGACATGAAATCCAATATCAAACCATAGGTTCAAATCCCACCTTACTATATATTAGAAAAATCATGAAACTTTTGATGAAACCCTATGAAAAAGGTAAAAAAACCTATGAGAATGGGAGGAAGAATGAATAATACCCACTCACTTAAGAGATCTGGAAGAAAAAACCCCAAATACACTAGTTTCAGATTTTCAAAATAGCCAAAAATTAAAGTGAAGTTCTAATATGTCTAGGAATGTCATGAGCTCAGGATAAGATGATATAGAAGGTCATCATCATCATCTATTTTATAGTAGCAATATAGGTTATCCTCTTAGGATGACATGATATTGGAGTTTAAAAAAGAGAGGGAGGAGGATTGTGAGAGAGATGAGTAGATGATTGAGTATGTGTAAAATCATGCACGTTGTGTTTGTATGTAGTTTCCTCCACCTAACCCATTTGGTTATCCATCTCCTCCTAATACAAGTAGATCCTCAAATTTTTTTATTGTTATGTATTTTTCTGTTATTCACATATTATGTGTGAAATGGTGCAATAATTATTATACATGTTTTTATGATAATTTAATTTTCCCTATTTTTTAATAATTAATTAGTAATTTATTTTTTATTTGTTTTATATTTTTAAAATATTAATATATTTAAGATGGATTTTTTCTTCTATTTAAATTTCTTTTAAAAAACAATTGACATTATTTTTATTCGGAATCACATTCTATCACAAATAATTATTTTTTGTGATGATCCATTGAAAATAAGAATATTGTCAATGCCATTTTCAATGATAGGTTTTTTCGATGACTTCTCATCCCTAATGAAATTTAGAAATGGAAATCGTTCCCCAAATAAATCCATCAAAAAAGGTTTTAGGACATATTTTTTAAACCATATTAGTATTTTAGGTTCACTCTGATAAAAATCATAGTAGATAAAGTACCCTACTGAACTGGGTTCACTCCTCATTCCAGTCTTTTTAATCTCATTAGATATCTATATTTAACCAATATGTTGGAGGAATAATTAATTCCAATCCCACTTTTCATATAACAAATCTTACGTATGTGAATCACATGATTGTAAAACATTTATCATAACAAAACATGTGAATAGGAAATGGGTTTCCCAAACTATTCATTATAGCATATCCCTTAAAAAATGTGTGTTTCATAAATATTTTGTCATCATAATCCAAAAATAGATAAATAAAAAATAATTTTTGAATATTTGAATCATATATCATATAAGCTATAAGTATAGTCAAGGATTTTTTCTGATTGATTAATAGAAATACGATTAAAATATCATTAAATATTTCTTGAGGAAAACACGTTTACACTTTAATGATAACCTTTTAAAAACAAAAATTTACAAAATAATGCAATATATATTTATTTGAAATAATCATTAAAAAATATATGTAAATATTTTAAAAAAACATTAATTATTATGACATGATATTGTATTTATGTAGTATGAGTGAAAAGAAAACATTTATTACACTCATTTATAAAAACCCCAAAAAGTACATTATTAGGAAAATTACTAGAACATTTCTTTAAAAAAAATATAAAAATAACAACTTTTTAAAATGAACCTAAACCATCATAATATAATTTTTAAAAAATTCTTAAAATAATTTTTAGAGAACATTTACATGGATGGAAAAATATTTTTCTTGCATTGTTTGGTTTGGAAGTTGTGTCCATTAATATTTAATCATGGTTCGATAATATTAAGATTTTTATTCATAATATAAATATAATATTTATTAATTTTATACATATTTACTATCATCCATAAAATTATAGAAATAAAAATAAATTACAACATTCATGGAGATGGTAGGTCACAAGTACGTATGAACACATTTTTATTTTCTGACAGATTTTTCAAATGAATGTTCAATTACAATTAGAATTTATATAATTATTATTATATCATATAAATAATATATATTCATGAAATATATCATTATTAATATCCATTTAAAACAAAAATGAAAAAAATAACATCAATTCATGAAGGTGGTCATCCACATGTACACATGAGAAACTTTTTCTATTTCCAATAGACTAGAAGGTAATAATAAAGATGTGATATTATAATTATATAAAAATAAATATTTCATAAATATCATCTATATATATATATTAAATCCATCATTTTATCCATCCATTAGTGGTTGTTATGGAAAACAAATTACATCTATTAGTAAGGAAATTGTCCACCGAACGCATGACTGATGGTTTCATTTCTAGTTTTATTGAAAAATATATGGATATAGATTATTACATTAACGTAATAATATATAATTATATTTAAGATAATGGTGATATTATTTAATAACAGATAATTAATATTTTAATTAGGTAGAGGAATAAATAAAATGGAAATGTATTGTTAGAACTATACCTCTTCTTTAGACTACCACAGTAGGATTATACCTATATTGTACATAGGTTGTTTTCTAATTATAAAAGGGACTATAGTTCATCGGTACTTATGTAATAAATATTTTTGGGAATTTATTATCTATTCCAAATGTATCTTGAGGTTTTTAGAGGAGAGGAGAGGGCTGTTATTTTATATGTGGGTGAGAGGACACATGAATTTTTTTAATAAAATAAAAAAATTAACATTTTATACACACTACATGTCTCTAAAATTAACCACTACCAAATATAATATTTTATATGGTATAAATATTTTCATACAATTATAATTATACATTTGTTTATGTTACTTAATCTATTTCCTCTTTAGTTTATCCCTCGATAAACCTATTTTAACGATAGTTGTGGTAATAGTTTTTACAGATTTTAAAATTATTTATGAACAAAAAATGTTGAATGTGTTAATGAATATTAATTATTGATATTCAAAATATATAATATATTTCTCCAAATTAAATTCATAAAATTATAATAATTTAATTTAAAATGAAACACATAAACATGATAAAAAGAAGTCTTCCAAAGAAAATATTCTCTTAAGAAGAATTTTTTTTAAATAAAAATTAGCCTTAAAATTGACTCCAACTACCTAAATTTTATTAGTAATAATATTATTAAAATAATTTCAAATTTAATACCATTTTAAAAATGGTACTTTTTAAAAACATTAAATGAAGATATATTTTTTAATAAAAACCACAATACTTATTTGTTAATCGAAAAGTAAAACTTCTCAAAAAATTCACAAAAACAAACACTATGATAATTAATTAATTTGGATTTCCTATAAGAAGTTCATTTTTCCAAATAAATTTTTAAAAATTGAATAAAAAATTAATTACCAAAGTTTCTCACAAAAAACATTAAAACCCATTTTTTGGAAATAAATTTTTTTGAAACATATTAGAGATTTCTTAAATAAATATTTCTTTTATATATTATGTTTATACATTTTAATACATTGTGTTATTCTTATTCATACAACCAATTAAATTTTATATTTTTTATTATAAACAATGTTATGGAACATTTAGTCTCATGGTGTCACCTATCACAATTTACCAAAGTGATTAAATATATTTAAAATGATATATATCAAAAAAAAAGTGGGAATTAAATTATACCCCCCATAAAATAAATTTATCCTAAAAAATTATATAACCCTGATACAAATAATTGGTAATATATTTATTCATCACATCCTCGGGTTCCTAAGTAGCTTCTTCAAATTTATTATCCCACTATATAGCATTATGTTGGTGATTATTCTTATCCCTTATCACATTATCTCTATGATCGAATATTTCAATTGGTTGTTCTTAATAAGAAAAATCCTACTCTAGTGGTATAACCTATACGTTTATTACATGTGAGGGATTAGTTTTTTAATTAAACATGATATATAAATGGAACATATACTGATTTTGAGAGAGGCTTGGTGGAAGTCCTAAGTTATATGATACCATCCCTACATGATAAAAAACCTCAAATTTGATAATATAACTATGGATCAACATTACATTATCCTAAAATCTCATAACATTCTTCTGTAGTGACATTAAAATGGAAGCCTTTTCACTAACATTGAACTATAAATATCACTAATGATTATCAGCTTAGATTTTATATAGAATAAAAAATTATGTGAAGTGATGTTAAATGGTTGTGAGTTTTCTATACATTTACTTAGATTTCCCATGTCCCACTAAATTTATTTCATTAATTTTTTTCCAAGACATTGATATTCTATACTAATTTGTATAATAGTATTTATAAGTATCAATCTGAATCTTTCTAGTAGAATAATCTTTTGTTAGAAAACTGAAATAGATGAAGGTTTTCTTCCCAAACTCCTTTGGATTATATAGAAAAAGATCACAAAATATCCTCTAAGGTTTTAATGGTTCTGTCATACAAAAAATTTATCTGATTGTTAGTAAAAGATCCAAAACAATAATCTATATCTGAATCTACTAAAGACTTTTTGAGAACTTCAATGTATAGCTGGAATCCCGATCATATTTAATATAATTTCTTACTCCCAGAATCCTTTTAACTTCCATAATATATATTCCAGAAATATGATAATGATATAAATATTATCTAATAGTAATGAACTATGCTTCTTTTTTAAATATATTGAATGCAACCCAAATAGAATTATGACATTTAGATGTTTTACAGAGTCCTATAAAAAATTCATGGTGCTATTTTACCATTTTCATTTTTTTATGGGTAATGGTTGAAAGATTTCCTTAGAATTATCTCTATAATCCTCATGTTTCACACATACCTAGTACGATGATTTATAATCTACAATATATCACTACATGTTTTCCTACTAGAAACACTCTTTCTGATCTTTATACCTCATCAACAATCTAATATTAATATAGAATGATGAATTATAATATTTTTCAAACACATACTTGTTAAAATATGGTATGGAGAGAATACATAAATGGTTCAAGAACATTATAATTCCATTATTGTCAAGGATGAACTCTGAAACATTTCAGACTATCTTTAGTAGTTCCACGTCATCCTTCTTTTCCTATTTAATCCCCGCATTCATAGATTGTTGATGTCTAATTTGAGAATGATAAAATTTCTCACATTACATCACAATTTATAGATCCTTCATTTTTAAATATATAAATATTTAATATTTTATGATCCTTATCATGGATAACTTTTCATGATCCATTCATCTCAGACCATCCACCACCTTGTCCACTTTCCCGAGTCAGTAATATATTGTCTATTCATAATTATTGATCACCTTTAACAATCTTATATAGACCATATTATACAATTTTTAGTGAATATATAATTTTAAAATTTATTATCAGTATATTTATATCACTCCATTAACCATAAATATAATGTCCCTATATATTTAATGAAAATTTTAAAATAGCTAACCTTAAATTATGTGTCAATTAATTTATCTCATGAAAATCCAATTACCATGACACACAAGCTATCCGCATATAATTATATATGCAAACATATTCCAATACATACTTTGATGCCTAATTAGAGATTATAAACCCTTTTACATTATGGGGTAATGTATGGCCAATTCAATTTTTTAACCTTCTCTTTAGATACTTGAAATTATATTTTAATTTTTATTTCCAAAAAAACATGGATGTATTCTGAGTTAACCTGATTATTGGATTAGAAATTCATGATATATTCTCCACAAATCCCAAATAAAATCCATACAAACTAACAAAATCACATATCATAGTTATAATGGTTGGGATGGTCTAATGTTCAATAGCATCTATCAATGATGGATTCATCGATATAAATTCTCCTGATATTATATGAACTAAAAATAAAAAAATTTGTACCAAAAATAAAAAAAATCATTCAAATTATACTTTATTATAGTCTTTAGTATAATAATAAATTAATCATCATGATCAGAATTGATCATTGAATATTCTATAACATCATCCTTAATGACTATTAAAAACTGACCAATGGTAATCCCTAAAGATAATATTCATTAAACCCTTAAATAAAGCAGTGAAAATAGTAATACCATATTAGATCACTAGATATTCATTCTGTTTATACTTTATTTGGAATTTTACCATTGGTATATCATTCTTATTAACTGTTGATTGATGATATCTAAAAAAATTTAAATCATGGAAATTTATTAATATTTCAGTAGATAATTAAAAAAATTATCAATTTTATGTAAAATATACTTTTTCATGATTATAAATTTTATTAGTTAATGATTATTAATGAAAATTATTATTGATCCATGTTTCCTCTAAAAAAATTATGTGTGCACCCTAAGGTGAAACACTTGGACAACCAGATCTTTTTTCAATATTCTCTTAGAGTTTCTTCATCAATTTCTATAACCCAACTGAGAATAATATATATAGAGTATTTAAAATAGGTATAATACCAGGTATCATTTATTTTGAGATATCAACTTCACAATTTAGTAGAGGACATGAAAAATATCTAGGAAAGAAATCGATAAACTCATGAACTATAATAATATAATTGATATTTACTTTCTATCCATCCATATAAGCTAAATTTCTTATTTTAATAGAAATCAAGACCCTTATAATAGATTTAATTTCCATAGAAAGTTTATATTTATCATCACATTGATAGATGTTCATTCGTTATGTCAGAATATCAAATGTGACTTTCCATTTTTAACAGTTTACATAAGACATATATAAATAAATAAAATCCATTCCTAATATAATTTCATATTCATCCTAAAGACAAATAACATGCTTTGTAGGAAGAACACTCTCACAATATTCAACTGGATAAGAATCACATACTTGAGATGAAATAATTGTACCATAATGGGTTCTCACACCTAATTCAGCATCTGATTCATAGGGTGGAATATATATATCCTTATTAAATTCATATGATATAAAATAGTGGTTAGTTACTTATTAAAATAAGTCATAGAGAGTTCCATAGTGTATGGTAAGTGTACCTTTCACATTATCATATATTATACCTCATCAAAAAAGTGATCACATGATGTTTCCCTTTTTTACAAATTGGTTAATAAAATCAATCATCATAATTATCCTTGTTGTATTATCATTTGATAGAATATTTCCCGTACTCCTTGAATTTGAAACACTAGAGTGTTTGTGGTGAATTGTAATTAGCCTTCCCTCTATTCTCATAATTAGATAACTTTTTCCTTATACATCTGCACTCAATTACAAAATGCCTTTCCTTTACAAACATAAATCATTTACCATTACCCTTAATAAAATTGACTCTGTGTTTCCTTGTATACATCAAGTATAATTAAGGTTCACCTTCTTCTCTCCATTATTTTTATATTTTCCTTTGGATTATGTATTTCATCTGTTATCCAAATCATAAGATTAATGGGTAACACCAATCACCATTTCCACCTTAATAGAACATTAAAAAAGTTCATCATAGATATTTTTGTACCATAAAGATAATTCAATTTGCAGACTTAGTTTTAAGACACTAAATAATCGATCAACCTTAATTTTCATTGGAATGACTATACCATAACCAAACCTCACATGTTTTGTAATATTATCTTCATAGGTTAAAAGATATTCATCATCCTTTTTCGATAGCTAAAGTATTTATTTATCTGTTTTCATATAATGAATACAAGGATAGTAATTACTGGGATATTGTCTATTAAACTCATCTTACGTAATGGAGTCAATTTCTTTATATTGTCTCATATTCTTTACGAGAATCATCCATTGATATAATTCGCCTTACTAATGATAAATTGTTAAAATGACTTATAATTTTATAAACACAATATAATTGAAATTATCTTTTTAATGCCACTGATCCATTTCTTAACAACTAGTAGATCATTTTACCCATGAAAATAGGGTGTTTAGTACCCCATCAAGGACTCAATATAACATTATTCTCTCATTTTCTCATTTAGAAGTTTACAATGATTCATAGCTTGAGAATATTTCTTAAGTAGTAATATGATTTTTCATTATATCTCCCAAAAAAATTGTTTAATTATGAAGATAATCATTGAATTTTCCATCAAAAACATCATTAAAATTATTATTTAATGTTCAAGAAATTGACTAAATTTAAATATTCTATTGTGAGAAAAAATAATCAAAGTGAAAAATAATTTGATCATGAAAATTGGTTTATTGGATAACTAAAACATGAAACATTATATCCAATTTATGACACATATGGTTTTACCTTAGTTATTCATCATTATTATCTATTCAAATAAATATCGCTGGTTTGCAATGAAAACGTGAATTAACCTAATAATATCCTATAAGAGTGTCAAACTAGGTGAACTATATGAGAATAGTCAACATGAACTATAATTAAGGGAGGGAAAAACATTGCCGACTCTTTTTGGAGCTATTCACCTCAGATTCATCTATTCCAAAAGCATATAAACTTTTAGTATCTAGACTGTGATGTTTTTCTTGGAAAATCACACTCTTTTCATTAACATAAATTACGACATTCCTTTATACCTTGGATTATCCTAACGGTTCTTACTAAAGTGTACTAATCCTATTTTCCCAAGGTAATTAAACCATTATCTGATAGCAACAATAGAAAACCATGTATTTAGAACATAAATATTAAATGTTATTATATGAATATTGATTAAAAATTATAAAAATCCATAGAAAATTCATAAAGGTCTTGTATCTATTGAAACATTGTTACAAAAATATATTGATCATTAAGAAACAATATCCTCACCCAATAATATATTCATAAATATCTCCCTTCTAAAACATTTCATACTTAATACATTTCTTAATAACTCGGGGAAAGGAAACATATGAATGGTTGAGCACAGATGCTCAGTAATCGAAAAAATGGATATATCAATGATCAAATAAACATATCATGAGAATAAGTGTACTATAAAATTAGTATAACATTTGAAAACTATACCATACATGGCATGGATAAAATTCTTGAGTCATGGAATAAATCTCAACAAATCATAATAAATTAACCATAAAGAAATCAAAGAACATGTGACGTGATAGAATAACATTGGAATAATAAGTATGTTTTTGTAATAACAATAAGTATAGATATTGATTTTATTAGTAGTAAATGACTACTATCGAGACTATCATAGGGTATTGTGTTTACATATCAAACCCATATTTTTAATCTAGGATCACTCCCAAGACTATCAAAGTGGACAGATCCCCTTACTGAACTAGTTTCACTCCCCATAATAGTCCTATTTTTCTCATGGTATATCAAAATTCACCAATGCTTTATTTGAATATATAATTTTAACCCCACACATTACAAAATGAAAAATCATTCATATTCATTCCACATGATCATAAATCATTCATCATATCATAAACAATGAAAAGTGATCGAGTTTCATAAATATTTTTCCATAGAATGATCCATGGAATAGAATGGGTGTCATAAAAATCATTTCATAATAATATTAAAAATAAATTAATATAATATAGATGTTATCAATGGATTATATACGTAGAAGATCATATATAAAATCAAAGGGTGTTTTGTTGATGAATGTAAATACCATTAGAATATATTTAAAATATTCTTGATAAAAATATATATTACACTTTGAAAATAAAATTTTGAAACTAAATATTCACAAAATATTATCATAATTAATTTCGTTCAAATAATATTGGATATTAGTAAATGATATTTAAATCAATTTTTAGTCATAATTGATGGAAATTACATAGATTTTGTATAAATTAAAAGAAAACATTACTTCCATACATTTATAAAAAAAGAATACCTATTTTTGAAAATTGAAAAAAAATCTTTTTAAAACATTTTAAAATATTCGAACATGTAGAATAATACATTAAACCATAATTTTATAGTATTAAAAAATCTTGAAAAAAGTTTTATAAAACAAGGATATTGATGAAAAAGTATTTTTGACAAAAGATAAATATAAATTCAGTTTTCCATTGACTAGTTTTTCCAATATATTTAGTAATTAAAATATTTAAATGAAAATTTTTATTCCATATAAATAAGTAGATAATAATTAAACTCTATATATTATTGATAGGTATATCATATGATTTCATTAAAATAACTTAATCATAGACAGTCTTTATAACCAATTATATTGTAACATAAATCCATAACTTTAGGTTTGACTTCCATTGTATGTTTTTGAACCACATGTATAAAAAATATAGATTCATTGTAAATATATTCCATAACCATAATAATCTATATAATTTTATCAATTATTACTTACAATATTCTATCTCCTTTTTATTAAGTATTATTTTTTAAATTCACTTTTCCAGGTAATATCTACATTTTTTTCATATACGTTTTGGTTTATAAGATTTAGTCATTGTATAATGATTGTGGTACTATAATATAAATAATTTTAATAATGAAAATTTGTTTATTTAAAATAAATTGTATAAATATTTATTTTCACCAATATAATTTAGAGATAGGAAATGGTGTGTGCCATTCATTAATATTGTAGGCCCAAGGTATCTGTGAACATAGTTTTCATTTATCAATTGATGGAATGAAACAATGTTAAGTAATAATTATCCATTATAATAATAATATTATTCCATAAAGATATTTTACATTCATAAAATCAATATATATTATCATCCATGTATAATAGGGATAAAAATAAATCACATCGCTTCAAAGAGGTGGTAACTAACACATACACAAGAGAGATGTTATCATTTTACAATTAATATTTAAGGTTAGAATTTAGATGTGATATTATAATAGAAAAGAATAATTATTTCATAAATATAATATATATACAGTAAATCTATCATTATGTTCATCTATGATAGATAGTGATGGAAAATGAATTATATCATATTGGAGGGTTTTTGTGCACCATACACATGATTGATGGTTTCGTTACCCATTTAATGTAAGATGATATAGAAAAAATACATTCAATTAATATTAAATATGTATATATATGATACTATTTTAATTAATTAATCAATTTTCAATAATAAATGAAGGATGTAGTATAAGAAATAAAAAGAAAACACATGGTTACGAACTATATCTCTTCATCGAAAAACCTCTTTACGTTTTTACCTAAAGACATCCTAGTATGTTTATATTATAAATACTTGGATTATAGGTCATACTAATGGATAATATTATGTTATATGGGTGGTATTTCACCAAAAATATTTGTTTATAGCGTGGATTGGAATGGAGAGTGTTTTCATTTTATAAGTGGGGGAGAGGACATGAATGGAATTTTTAAAAATAGTAAAATATATTAACGATTTATTCACACTATATGTCTTGAAAATGGAAAATTAATTTTTTATAATGATAGAGGGTAGAAATATGCCCGTAAATAGTATTTAGAGATTTTTTTAGGTCATTTTATCACTTATATCCTTATTATAAACTGATCATAAACATCTTCCATCCTTAAACATGCTAATAGATTGTTACTATTTTACTATTAATTATCAAAAAAAATTGTGTTTAACTTATATTATAATATTAAATATTTAATAAATTTTATCAATTTAAATTGAAAACATGGTATTAATTCAAAATAATATTTTTAATGAAGATTAGTATTTTCACAATTCATTGATAATTAAATATTTTCATAAAATTATAAAAAAATTACTCTAAGAAAATATTGACATTTTTTTACAAGAAATGAATTTAATTTTTTTCAAATATATGTTCTAAAAGTTTGAAATCATTACTTATAATATTTTATCACAAAAAATAATAATAACCATATTAAGGAAAAAGTTCCTTTTTAAATCATATAACAACCTTACTAAAAAAATAGCTAATTTATCAAAAAACATTATACGTGTTTTTAAAATTTGGTTATTCTTATTCATAACACCATTTTAAATGATTTTTTGAAATGACATACTATATTATGGTTCATATAGTTTCAGATTGTGTGTATTGGAAGCTATCGAATTGATTACATGACTTTTAAAAAAATATCAAAAAATATCATGGTGTAATAGTTGTAAGAAAACTAAATGATATGTGTTTTTAATTTACCAAAAAAACTAATAAAATATTAATTACTATGTGCAAATAAAAACAATATAACTAGGACATGCAATTTCCACCTCATTTCCATCAAATGGGAAGTGAAAGTATCCCATGTGCATATGTGTGTAATACCACGTCCATTTAAATATATGAATCATTTTCCCTCACCATATCAAATTTATGGTTATAGTTATGGATTTAATAAATATATATGTTATTTATGATATAATTATGATTCTGTAATAATAAAATGATATATATCATTCTTTCCTTCATTTTGATGGTATGTGAAAATACTGATCATGCATACGTATAATGTACTGTATCAATTATAATCAAAACCCTTTTTTCACTACATATTTTATGGATGTGTCACAAACCAGGCCAGGTCGCCATATGACCCGGTGCCCGACCTGGTCTGTGACATGGCCCGAAGGGCGTTCCCGATCCCCACGGGTAGCCACAAGTGCCTGGGTATCAAGAGTAACATGCGAGAACAGTTTACCCGAAATGAAAGACAGAAAAACAACTAACAAGATAAATAAACTGAAACTCGATATAGACATCCAAACACACCTTTAAACAAAAAACAGGTTTAAAGTCTACAACTCGAAAAAAATAACTAAAAAGAAAAGACGATAGCGGAAAAAAAACTTTGACTCAATCCTTCCGGAAAAAGAGAGGCCACATCAACACCACTCTACATGGGAAGAACAACTGCAACCTGAACCACCATCACTGAGCACAAAGTCACAACCTGGAATGCAAAAGAAACATAATCTACAAACATCCAAGGGTGTATGTAGGGTGTGAGCTATAACCCCAGTAGTATTCCACCGAGAAAAGGTTCCACACATAATTATTGAAAGACAAATACATTTTCAATTTAACAGAGAAAAAATATATAAAAAAGTGCTTAAATAATTTTAATGAAAAATGTTTTTTAGGGGAAACTTCTCTAAAAGGAAAACAACATAAATTAACATACACACACACATCCACACACACACATGCACACACACACACACATACACATTCACACAAACTTTTCTTGGTAACCCCAACGTCACACCATGTGCCGGTGGTGAGCAGAAAGAAAAGAAGAGCACAATACCTGGGAGAGGCCCTAAAGATACTAGCGAGATGTGGGACCCTAGAACCTCGTGTCTCGAGGAACAATGATACAAGAACACAAAAATATACATTCTCATGCATGAGACACTAGTAGGTCAACACATCCATAACCTAGTGGTCTCCAACATCATCCAAATGTTTAGTTAGTGTTGTAGTCGTCAATCCATCTAAGTGAATCCGGGACGAAGCTACTTCTGAATCACTAGCGCACTAGTCCTAGTCCACCCACCCAGTACCCAGGCATCCCGTTTGTGTTCAAGTAGTTTAGAGTTCTAGTTTTATTCCATAATCACATAATAAAACCAACAAAGACATCATGCACACCAAAACCACCATATGCACACACAAATGCCATTTGAAATAGTAGGCACACTAAAATATTTCAAAACTCAATCCGCATTTCGTACACAGCCATTTACAAAAACTTTCATCTTTAATAACTATTTAATAAGACATTTAAGATTTAAAATAAACAAATTTTGAAGAGAAGAGCATGAATTTACACATAAAACCAAACCAACCCTATTTCGTAACCAAACACACACAACGCCAAATCAAGAGATCAATCCACACCATTTACACAAATAAAAATCCATTTGAGTATATTAACAAAAGTTCAAACAAATGATGAAATAATGTTTTCACTCACGATAAATTTGGTTTTATTTAAAATTCCACTTTAGAACCAAACACATGATGTAATCTTATCAACACATGATTTTAAACACAAATATCATTTAATTAAAAATATCACAATTATAAAACACTAAAAACCAGCTTGACATGGATTTCTAGAAAATCACACTAATATTACATAAACACATTAATAAAAAATAAATACATATAAGATGTTAAGAGAATAAAATAAAACCACTTAGAACCATGAAAACTAACTAAATACTATACTAAATTAATTAAACACACAAATAAATTCATCAAACATTAATTATGAGCAAAACCACCTACCTAGACATGTAAAAACATCTGACAATGAAGAGAACCAAATTCGTGCTTCAATCGCATCACCAAGAGACCAAATTAATACCAAAAACAAGAATATCAAACCAAATTTCCTAAAATTAAACCCTAAAATTCTAACTATACCTGCTGGAATCTCCATCCCCCAAAAAGAAGAGACCAAGCCCTACCCGATGGTATATCGCACCAATGGCAGAGCTGCACAAGGAAAGGCGGTCGGTGCGATGACGTCAGAGGGGCTCTGGGGGGGCACCAGAAGGCTTTCTGATGGAGGAAGGAGGTGTGCGACGTCAGCTGGGCAATCCGGAGGGCAACAGGGGGGGTGCAGGGCAGCTGTCCGATGACGCGAAGGGGTACAGGGCAGTTGTCCGGCAGTGCGAAGGGGTGTGGGGCGGTCGGTGTAGGGATGGTTGGTCAGCTGGGTCGCTGGAAAAAAGGGGCAGTGCCGGAAGGGGTCAGGAGACGCGGCATAGGGAGGAAGAGGGTGTTGACCAAAAAATTTTCGGACAAGGAGGCCGGTTGCGAGGGTGCGGCGCGAGCTAGGTACCAATAGAAGTGGGTTATGACGGGACGAGGGGGAGATGGGGAGGCTTCGGCTGGGTGACAGCTGGTCTGACGGGGTACCTAGGAGAGGGGGAGCGATGTGGCAGGGAGAGGAAGGAAATGGGGGGAAGGTACATTAGGGTTTTGTGCATAAGGGAGATCCGATGGGAATATGGAGAAACAAGGGAGGGGAAAAAATATTTAATAAAAGAATAAAATAAAAAAAACTAAATAAAAACTAAAAACAAACTCAAAACCAATAATAATTACAATTTTAATAATATTATAAATAACTTAATTAAAACATTAATAAAAAGAATAATAATAATAATAATATAAATATTATTATTATTATTATTATTATTATTATTAGAACCCATAATTCATTTTGTTCTTCCCATTTTATCTTGCGCTAACTATGTTATTTATCTAATTAAATTATTTCATTATCAATGAATATATTTATTTAATTAGTTGCATGCCAATCAGGCATGCAGAGAACAGAGTGAGGCTGTGCGGTGACCCAAGAAAGGTCGCGTGGTTTCGACAGTGGCACACTGGATGACGTAAAGGCCAAAAAAGTGTGTTTCTAAATAATAATTCAAAAATTGAAGTCGGGTTTCACCTAGACTCCCCGATACTATAAAAATGATAAAATAATTTGTAGAGACCCAAATCTTGATGTACATGGACATTACATTACTTTTTCATAATACTTAGTACATAATAAAAACAGACACACAAGGACCATAATAGTTTAATGTCCTTGGAAACTCGGAATATAATCTTCTGATCGTGGTGAAAGATCTTCAACATCTCCCATAAAGACCTTCTACTTTTTTTCTTACCTAAAACATTCTTTATATCCAGGGGAAAAGAAAACATAATATGGGTGAGCTCAAATGCTCAGTAAGAGTATTCATAGAGAACATAAAACAATCCTGAGATATTTGAATGTAAAAAAACATCAGCATAAAATCTAAACATCGAAATCTTGATCAATGCCATAAAACATGGTAGTACGTAAGGCATATATCATGAAGAAACATTAATCATGATAAATTAGCATGGGAATAAAACATGTAATTGTGGTAACCATTAACCACATGATATGATTTCCATAGTAGCCAAGGCATTTTTGCCAAGACCATCTTAGTGGACAAAGTCCCTTTCTGAATCGAGTTCACTCCTCATTCCAGTCCTGTATTACTGAACCAGTTTAACATGCTGTTCCAGCCATGTCTATCTCATTAGATATAAATCTTTACCCAATGCATTGGAGGGAGATATTGGTCCCATCCATCTCATAATTATACCATTCTAATGTGTTCCACAAAATCATAAATAATACATCATTTCATAACCCATGTAATAAAAATGGGATTCATAAACCTTGAGACATCATAAAACAATTCATTTGAGATAAAGGAATTTATAAAAATAATTCCACCAAAAAATAATCAAATCAATGTAATAATAGGGATACAAGCAGAACCCTATATTATCTTAGATGGAAAATAATTTTGATAAAACACTTGAACTCCATTCTTGAGGAAAATATCCTTTCTACTTCAAAAAAATTTTCCTTTCTAAACATGTCATACAATTTTAAACTAAAATATGTTGATTAAAAATAAAAATGAAAACATGTAAAGGAAGCTTCTTGGAAATAATGTTTTAAAAATCCATTCATGCTGTATAAGTTAAAAAAACTTTATTCTCGTACTTTTGTCGGAAAAGTCAAATAGTACATCGTACAGAAAATGACAAAATATTCCTTTCATATCTTTTACTAAAAACTCACCGAAGGGTAAAATTGGATTTCAAAAATTTTAGGTGGATGGAAATAATATTTCATATTGAGGAAACATTGATGTGGATGATAAAATATACCCCATAAATACCAAAGTATAAACAATCTCGGATAAAAATGAGATTGTGATATTTTCCCTTACCTTAGGTCCGATATGCTTATTACGTATCTGAAACTCCTGTATAATGATTTAAATAATGTCATTGACTTATTACAGAATCATATTCATTGTTATAATATCATATATAGTTCACTTATGACTTCATATTACTAGTTCTTTTGTAAATTTGATATAAAATCAGCGATTTGGGTAAAATCATTTCATTTATCATACGTGTTTCGACTTGTCGTTCTTGATATTATTACTTATATCCTGATTTAAATAATTCCCGAATTTAAAAAATGAATCATATATAATATATTTTCATCATATACATATATATATGTTATTGATCGATAAAAGGAATGAAATACACCATTCAGGGAGACGGTAGGCCGTATGTACGAATGAACGCAGTTTTTTTTCCTGATTGAATGAAACTAAATAGATGACATACATATATATATATACCTAAATCCAGTGGCAATACTATTTCATATATTTCATTATTATTCATTATATAAACTTTATGATCATTCATGTATGGTTAACATGGAGAATGAATCTCATCGCGTCGTGGAGACGGTAGTTCGTACGTTACGCACGAGCGATGATATCATTCCCATAATTATTGGATAGAATTGGAGTGGATGGAATAATATATCAGAATAAGTATGATGTTATAATAAGAATTTATAGTTATTCTTTACACCATTATACCCATCCATGTAAGGTGTTGGTGGAAAAACATATTTCACCACGGCGTGGAGACGGTATTTCGTACGTATGCACACGTGGTGATTTCGTTTTCCGTAGGATGGATAGATGGTAAAATAGGGTTGTTTCATAATTATAATAACATATCCGTATATGAGTTATACTTATGTTATTAATTCATAATGAAACAACTAAACAAGATGAAGTGGAAGAAGAAATAAAGTTGAAAGAATCTGTAACAGACATTTCCTCTTCTTTGAAGCGCCTCTTTGAGACCTCCTCTTAGGGAACTAAAATTGGTCTTTGAAGAAGACCATAACCTCTAGGATGTTTCTATGGAAGTGGAGAAGATAATTTAGCAGGGGTTGGTCGATCATGAAGGCTCAATGTGGTGTGAGGAAGAGAGGGAGGAGGTGCCCTTTTATAAGGGAGGAGAGGGGAACCTGTAGAAAAACTAAAAATATTAATTTATTATAATGTCATATTCGGTTTTTAATAGCTCAAAATTGAGTTATTTCTATGATAAGGTGGGTATGGGTCTAAAGTCTCTCATACAATATAATTTATACAATTTTAGGTTTCTATTTTAACCTTATCATTTAGATTTAACCTTAAGTTAAATAATTTTACTTTTACCGTGTCTTCTTGTTTTCTTACACTATAAGGTTAATAAACATACAATAACAAGACAAAATAACCCCAAGTTGTTTATTATTAATATATATAACCGTATCTAAGTAATTTGGATGAGCCTTATATTTTTAGGAATAATATAACAATTAATAATATAATATTTGTTTTAAAAACTATTTTATCTCAATTTTGACACTATTTGGTAATTGATTTTTTCAAAAATCATAAAAGAATTATTAGTTCAAAAAAATTTAATTAAATAAAAACTAATATGTCATACTAACCTAGAAAATTAGTGAAATTTATAAAAAGTCTCAAATTACATTTATTTGGGAGTTTATAACATTAATTAGGTCAATATTTCACTAATAATATAATTACTGCATCATCTTTGTGTCAAAATTAAGATACATTATTTAATGTATAAAAAATATAAATAAAATACCATTATGTAGGAAATATTTTGAAATTTATAATTAATATTTATAGTCAAATTTATCTTATGTATAACCCTATATTAAAAATTATTTACTTATTAAAAGTTTATTTTAAATATTTTAACCCTTCTTTAAATAAATTAATATTAAATGTCCTAATCTAATCCATGTGGACCTAAATGGTCATATTTTCTTCCTAAGGTTTTTTTGGTCGAATTACACTTATCTAATAGAATTAGGACATGTTTTAGGGTAATAATAATATCCTTTTACCGTTAATTACCTTATTTACTTTTAACCGTGGTAAAAAAAGTAAAAAGATACTATTCATCAAAAATTATTTTCATCTCATTGAACCAAATTTTAGTCCTTGATATTTACCATGTCTCTCGGATATTCGAAATTCCACTCACATAAGCGGTAAAATTATGTTTTATATGAATTTGCAAGTTCTCCTAGGAGGTGGGTAAAAGACGGTGAAAAGTTCAACATTTTTTTTATATATCTAAAATTATTATAAAATGACTCCAATGACTTAAATTGAACTTATATTGGTATTATGTTTCAATTTTTACCTAAAAGAAATTTAAATAAAATAAATAATTATTTAAATAAAAAGTCGGTTTTTGAATAGTAACCCAGTGTTTTCACTATACATCAAAAATTTAATGTTTTCAGATTAATACAAAAAATTCACCCTAGGCTAATTTCAATATTCTGAATCCAAAAATGAAGTCCATTTTGAAAGATAATATTTATAAAATTTCAAAAAGTGGGTATTACTATTCATAACGGCTAATTTATATAACATATCATTGTTTAGCAAAACTCGGTATTGCGTACAACACACGCTGTCATGGAAGGTCGCAATTGCATGTAATTCAAGCCATGTCAGGGATAAGTGTTGTGCAATATTCTTTTGGTGTAGCATACAACACAAGAAATTAATGAAATTAAAAAGATTATTTTTTAAAAAATCTCGGTGTGTTACATTCTACCCCCCTTAAAATGAATTTCGCCCTCGAAATTCGTCGGGGTTATAAATGGTCTACTACTCGAAAGTCTCGTTAATAGAAACCCACATCATAAACAAAAATACTAAAACTTAATTTTAAAAACTAAAGTATGAAACGTAATGATTACCCAATGAAACTCATCATTGGGTTTCCATATAAGAGAACATAGGTGAAAATATGGATATGGAAGAAAAATCTAACCATCATGTTCTGATGGAGAGTGGTAGATAACATGGCTATAAAAGCGCAATCAATAACAAAGCCATATATTTGTGATGATCTAAGGTACCATATGATTCATTGGATACAAGGGTACTATGACAACATTTTTTGGTTTGCAAGATCATTTCCCTAAAGTTGATGAAATTGGAATTAGTATAAATACTTTCGTGATATTCATACAGTCTCACCGTTGGTCATTTATTGGAAAATTTCCACTTCATCTCTTAATGAAATGAAGTTGAATTTTTCATTCACGAAGTGTTAGCAGATCATGTGATAGAATGATGGGTCATTCCATCTGTCTCAAACAAAAGGTCATAAAAGTTATCAAAAATACAAAAGTCCATCTATAGTGAGATTAATCTTATATGGTTCCTAAAATGGACTTATACTTAATATATCATACTGTTTATTATAATAACTAGTTTCTACAAAACAGGGACTGCCTACAGGCCAGTGGTAGGCAATAAAGGCCAGTCACACTTCGGTTGTGGGTTCGATTCCCACAGCCTTGTCCGATGCGATGGGTTGTCGCCCATCCTACAGGTTTTCCTTTTTCTAAAACTACATTACTATAATATCTCATCAATAATATCGAAAAAACTTCTATCCTTAATCAATAATAACTTATGTCTAACATAATCCATTCCAATCTTTAGGATTATCCATAATGCTGCAGTCCACTCTCATATTATAGTGAAAATGATTACCAGAGATTTCATATAACAAGCATGTTAATACCATCATTGATCCCCATATATCATAAGATTTGTCTTGTTGGTCACATTCTAAACATTCGAAGGCCTTAATCATGTTTTCTCTTGAAAAATGAATACCCATTGAATCTTAGTGAAAACATGAGTGCTATCAAATGTTAACTCTTTCCACATACCAAAACCCCAAAATTCAATATACTCAAACCATGATGTAACTGTTTCCTTATATCAGTCATGAGCTCATGAATACTGTCAAACATTTCATTTTCTCCATATCCCTTCATTATGCACATATCATCTTTCTTCCAAAAATATCTCAATCACCTATCCATTGTTACAAGTACCATAAAATTATTGAAAACCAAAATAGACCAATACATAAATATTCCAATATGCCATGATACTATGCACAACATTATTTTGGAATCCCATTACATAAACACTTAATCATTCCACCACATCATTGTCATATTCAACGTCGCCAATAGTGATCGCATGTGACTTCCCTTTTTCCTTTACCTTAAGTGGTTGCTCATGTCGATCATCACTAACCCTTGGATTAGGGCATTTATTAGAATAATACCCTATTTCCTTACACTTGAAGCATTGAAGTGTTGGTGCTGCGTTCTCTGGAGTCTTTTTTTTATTCACATCATTAGCAAACCTTTTTCCATTAATTCAACACTCATCTGCTCGATGACCTTCTTTTACACAATTAAAAAAATTTCTAGGCCCTTTAAGGCAATCTCCACCACGCTTCATTCCACACTTTGAGCATAAGGAAACATTCATCTTTTTTTCACCATTATTATGAGATTTCTCCTTGAAATCCATCCTTCGTTTCTTGTCAAAACCATGAGATGGATATGTAACACAAACTTTCATTTCTACCTTGATAGAACAACGCTCAATTTCGCCATAGCTACTGAAGTCTCCTATATCTAATGCCCTTTGAATATTTGGTTTTAAGCCACTGAAGAATCGGTCAACTTTACTTTCAGGTTGGATGATAAATCAAGATGCATACCTTGCAAGACTTGTAAAATTCACTTCGTATACACCAACATATTCATCATCCTTTTTCTTTAGTTCAAGAATCTCCTTCTCAATCTTTGTTCGAATAATACGAGGGACGTACTTATTGAAAAATTAGTTCTTGAACTCGTCCCAATCCATGGACTCAATTTCAACTCTTGGCCTCGTATTCTTGATAAGATTGCACTATTGATCAGCTTCACCTTCTAAATGATATACTGCTAAGATGACATTATCATCTTTAGAACATTGAAGAACTGAAAATATCTTTTCATTGGTACTGATCAATTTTTCAGCAACTAGTGGATCAGAAGACAAAATGAAAGAAGGTGGATGTTTCCTCATGAAGGAGTCAATAGAATATTGTTCCCTTCTTTGCTCATTTGGATGTCCAGAATGATTCATATCTTGTGTAAGTATAGTAATAATATTTTTCACTCCATCTCCCATAACATTTGTTTGTTCTGGAGGAAAATCATTGCAATGTCCATTTCATTTATCAACACGGTTCCTTCGGGTTCTAGCCATCGTCTTAAAACCCAAAAAGAATAGTGTGAGAGGCAAAAATCATGCTAGGAAAAATAACATAATAATGGTGGAGTACCATCAATATCTAACATCTTAGGTTTTAATTATAATATCACCACTATAATTCTATTACTATAACCTATACTTATACTTAACCATAGGAACATCCCTAGACATACCTTAGAAATATCTCTAGGGATCTCACTAAAGTTCTCGCATCCTAGATTCCAAAGATTGACTAAACCTTTCCTCTGATACCAACTGTAGAGACCCAAATCTTGACGTACATGGACATTACATTTCTTTTTCAGAATACTTATTACATAACAAAAACAGACACACAAGGACCGTAATAGTTTAGTGTCATCAGAAACTCGGAATATAATATTCTAATCATGGTGAAAGATCATCAACATCTCTGATAAAGATCATCCCCTTTTTTCATACCTAAAACCTTTCTTTATATCCTAGAAAAGAAAACATAAAAGGGGTGAGCTAAAATGCTCAGTAAGGGTAGGCATAGAGAACATAAAACAATCCTTAGACATTTGAATGTAAAAAAAACATGAGCATAAAATCTAAACATCAAAATCATGAGCAATGACATAAAACAAGGCAGTACGTAAGGAATAGATCATGAAGAAACATTAATCATGATAAATTATCATGGGAATAAAACATGTAATTATGTAAACCATTAAGCACGTGATATGATTTCTATAGTAGCCAAGGCATAGCTTCCAAGACCATCTTAGTGGACAAAGTCCCTTTCTGAATCGAGTTCACTCCTCGTTCCAGTCCTGTATTACTAAACCGGTTTAACTTGCCGTTATAACCATGTCTATCTAATGAGATATAAATATTTAACCAACGCATTGGAGGGAGATATAGGTCCCACCCATCTCATAATGATACCATTTTTATGTGTACCACAAAATCATAAATCTTACATCATTGCATAAACCATGTAATAAAAATGGGATTCATAAACATCGAGACATCATAAAACAATTCATATAAGATAAAGGAATTCATAAAAATAATTCCATCACAACATAATCAAATCAATGTAATAATAGGGATAGAAACAGAACCCTATATTATCTTAGATGGAAAATAATTTTGATAAAACACTTGAACTCCATTCTTGAGGAAAATATGATTTCTACTTCAAAAACAATTTCCTTTCTTAACATGTCATACAATTTTAAACTAAAAGAAGTTGATTAAAAATAAACATGAAAACTTTTAAAGGAATATTCTTTGAAATAGTTTTTTAAAAATCCATTCATGCTGTATATGTTACAAAAACATCATTCTCATACTTTTGTCGGAAAAGTCAAAAAGTACCTCGCACGAAAAACGACAAAATATTTCTTTAATATCTTTTAGTAAAAACTCACCGAAGGGTAAAATTGGATTTCAAAAATTTAAGGCGTATGGAAATAATATTATATATTGAGGAAACATGGATGTGGATAATAAAATACACCCCAGTAACTACCAAAGTATAAACAATCTCGGATAAAAATGAGATTGCGATATTTTCCCTTACCTTAGGTCCGATATGCTTCTTACATATCCGAACCTCCTGTATAATGATTTAAATAATTTCATTTAATTATTAAAAAATCATATGCATTGTTATTATATCATAAATAGTTCACTTATGACATTATATTACATGTTCGTTTGTAATTTCGATATAAAAGCAGCGTTTTGGGTAAAATCGTTTCATTTATCGTACGTGTTTCGACTTTTCGTTCTTGATATTATTACTTATATCCTGATTTAAATAATTCCAGAATGTAAAACATGATTTATATATAATATATTTTCATCATATACATATATATATTATTGATCAATAAAAGGAATTAAATACACTGTTCATGGAGATGGTAGGCCATACGTACGCATGAATGCTATTTTCATTTCCAGGTTAAATGAAACTAAATAGATGACACACACACATATATATACATAAATCATGTAGAATTATTATTTCATAAGTTTAATTATTATTCATTATATAATCTTTATGATCATTCATTTATGGTTAACATGGAGAATGAATCACATCGCTTCGTGGAGACGGTAGTTCGTACGTACGCATGAGCGATGATATTGTTCCCATAATTATTGAATAGAATTGGAGTAGATGGTATAATATATCAGAATCAGTATGATGTTATAATAACCATATATTTTTATTATTTACACCATTATACCCATCCATGTATGGTTTTGGTGTAAAAACAGATTTCACCACGGTGTGTAGACGGTATTCCGTACGTACGCACGCGTGGTGATTTCATTTTCCGTAGGATGGATAGATGACGAAATAGGGTTGTTTCATACTTATAATAACATATCATTATATGAGTTATACTGATGTTATTAATTCATAATGAAACAACTAAACAAGAATACGTGGAAGAAGAAATAAAGTTGAAAGAATCGGTAACAGACATTACCTCTTCTTTGATGCGCCTCTTTGAGACCTCCTCTTAGGGCCATAAAATTGGTCTTTGAAGAAGACCATAACCTCTAGGATTTTTCTAAGGAAGTGGAGAAGAGAATTTTTCAGGGTTTGGCCGAGCTTTATGGCTCAAAGTGGTGTGAGGAAGAGAGGGAGGAGGTGCCCTTTTATAAGGGAGGAGAGGGGCACCATTGGAAAAACTAAAAATATTATTTTATTATAAAGTCATATTCTGTTTTTAATAGCTCCAAATTGAGTTATTTCGATGTTAATGTTGGGATGGTTCTAAATAATCTCATAAAATATAATTTCTAAATGTTTAGGTTTCTATTTTAACCTTATCATTTAGATTTATCCATATGTTAAATAATTCTACTTTTACCGTGTCTTCTTGTTTTCTTACACTATGTGGTTAATAAACTTACTATAACAAGACAAACGAACCCCAAGTTGTTTATTATTAATCTATATAACCTTATCTAAGTCATTTGGCCGAACCATATATTTTTAGGAATAAAATAATAATTAATAATATAATATTTGTTTTAAAAACTATTTTATGTCAATTTTGACACAATTTGGTAATTGATTTTTGTGAAAATTATAACAGAAATATTAGTTCAAACAAAGTTAATTAAATCAAAACTAACATGTTATATTAACCTATAAAATTAGTGAAATTTATAAAAAGTATCATATTACATTTATTTGGATATTTATAACATCAATTATGTCAATATTTCTCTAATAAGATAATTACTACATCATCTTTGTGTCATAAATAAATTAAATTATTTAATGTCTAAAAATTTTAAATAAAATATCATTATGTATTAAATCTTTATATATTTCTAATGAATATTTATAGTCGAAATTATCTTATGTATATACCTATATTAAAAATGATTTACTTATTAAACTAGGATTTTAACTATTTTAACCCTTGTTAAAATAAATTAATATTAAATGTCCTAATCTAATTCAAATGGGCCTAAATGGTCATATTTTATTCCTAAGGTTTTTTTTGGTCGAATTACCCTTATACAATAGAATTAGTACATGTGTTAGGGTAATAATAGTATCATGTTTACCTTTAATTACCCTATTTACTTTTAACAGTGGTTAAAAAAATTAAAAAGTTACTATTCCACAAAAATTATTTTCATCTCATTGAACCACATTTTAGTCCTTGATATTAACCGTGTATCTAGTATTTTTGAAATTACACTCACAGAAGTGGTAAAATTATGTTTTATGTGAATTTTCAAATTCTCCTAGGAGGTGGGTAAAAGATGGTGAAAAGTTCAATAAATTTTATATATATATCTAAAATTATTATAAAATGACTCCAGTGACTTAAATTGAACATATATAGGTATTATGTATCAATTTTTACCTAAAATTATTTTAAATAAAATAAATAATTATTTAAATAAAAAGTCGGTTTTTGAATAGGAACCTAGTGTTTTCACTATTCATCAAAAATTGAATGTTTTTAGAAAAGACCAAAATTTCACCATAGGATAATTTTGATATTCTGAATCCAAAAATGAAGTCCATCTTGAAAGATAAATTTTATAAAATTTCAAAAAGTGGGTATTACTATTCATAACGGCTAGTTTATATAACATATCGTTGTTTAGCGAAACTTGGTATTGCGTACAACACGCACTATCGTGGAAGGTCGCGATTGCGTGTAATGCAAGCCAAGTCAGGGATGCATGTTGTGAAAACTCTTTTTGGTGTAGCGTACAACACAAGACATTAATGAAATTAAAAAAAAATATTTTTTATAAAATCTCAGGGTGTTACATAATTAATGTAAAAGAGGTGGGTGTGACAATTCTCCCCACCATAAAGCATTTCGTCCCTAGAAAGCCACAAGCAGAGCCGAACCCCAAAGAAGAAAAACACACACCCTTAAGGATCAAAGGAAACCCCCATAAACACCAACAAAACAGAGAAAAAAGTATTGTGCTCAGAAAATGTGACTCAAAGACAACCTCGAGAAACTTATATAAGGACTTTCTGATATGTGTCGCCCGCCCTGAAGAGCTAGAACGCCTCCAGTTGACTGATCAAAGAAGGGAACTCTCGTAACCACGGGAACCAGCTTCACAAGACGAAACACCTCATGTGCTACCAAACTTAAACCACACCATTTGTGTAGCACCCAAATATTTTATGGAAAATATCCTTTTAATTTCATTGATGTCTTGTGTTGTAAGCTACAACAAGATTGTCTTGCACTATACGCAACACTATATGAGCTTGTAGTATACACAACACAATTCTTGGATCACATTACACACAATTTTGATAGTAGTTATTCTACGAAACATTGAGTGTATATATATATATATATATATTCAATGTTTAACCGAAATATTTTTTGATTCTGTTATACGAAACAACGGAGGAGTCTTGCCCAACACACAACCCTGACTTGGCTTGCATTACACAAAATCACGACCTTCCTCGATAGCGTGATTTGTACGGAATATCAGGCTTCCCTAACCAACGATATATTATTATAATATTATTATGGACTAGGCGTTATGAATATTATTAACTACATTTTTAATTTTATAATATTATTATTCATCTTAATCATTTTCTGGAATATTGTATGAAGAACAAAATAAATTTTTCGTGTAAAATATGTATATTTCAAAAAATTCGGTTTTCCAACCATTTGATGATGAACCCACCATAAATATTGTTTTTGACAAGTCTATAAGTTCAATTTTACAAAATTAAATTCTTCTTTGGAATCAGAACATAAAAATTTACTTTGGATATATTTTTCATATTATTCTGATAACATTCATATTTTAATGAATAATAAAAACGCGCTATATTTTAATTAAAAACAACTTTTTTCATCGCAATAATTTATATGTTCAGATTATATTTTTAATCGGTTTTAAAGTTTAATTTGAATATATTTTTACCATTTATTCTAATGTTGTTCATTGGAATTAATTTCACTTTGAAATTGGATATAAACAAGTATCAATCTTTTGATTATTTTTGTTTCTTAAAAACACGATATTTGTTTTGATAACTGGAATTAAATTTAAAATTACTCAATAACACTTATATGTTATGAATTTGGAAAAATAGAAATAAATATTGAATTCGGAATATCAAATAATGCTGAGGATGAAATTTTGGTAATTTTCTGAAAAACTTCAATTTTCAATGAATAGTGAAACCACTTGGTGGTAGTTAAAAAACTGACTTTTTTAAATTAAAATTAAATTTTACCACTTCTGTGAATTGAATTTCAAAAATTCGAGAGACACAGTTAATATCATTGACTAAAATGTGGTTCAATGATATGAAAATAATTTTTGGTGAATAGTAACTTTTTACTTTTATTTACCACGGTTAAAAGTAAATATGATAATTAAGTGTAAAAATGATCTTCTTATTACCCTAAAACATTTTCTAATTCTATTGGATAAATTTATTCGACCAAAAACAACCTTATGAATGAAATATGACCATTTAGGTCCAATTGGATTAGATTAGGACATTAAATATTAATTTATTTAAAGAAGGGTTAAAATAGTTAAAATCAATGTTTAATAAGTAAATAATTTTTAATATAGGGATATACATAAGATAAATTCTACTATAAATATCAATTAGAAAGATAAAAATATTTCCAACATTATGGTATTTTATTTATAATTTTTAGACATTAAATCATTTAATTTGTTTATGACACAAAGATGATGCAATTATTGACTTATTAATGAAATATTGACAAAATTGATGTTATAAATACCCAAATAAATGTAATTTGAGACTTTTTATAAATTTAACTAATTTAATAGGTTAATATTACATGTTAGTTTTGATTTAATTAACTTTATTCGAACTAATAATTCGGTTATAATTTTCACAAAAATCAATTACCAAATAGTGTCAAAATTGACATAAAATAGTTTTTTAAAAAATTATTATATTATTAATTTTTATTTTATTCCTTAAAATCTTTGGTTCGGCCAAATGACTTAAATAAGGTTATATGTATTAATACTAAACAACATGGGGTTCGTTTGGCTTGTTATAGTATTTTTATTAATCTTATAGTGTTAGAAAACAAGAAGACACGGTAAAAGTAAAATTATTTAACTTAAGGTTAAATATAAATGATAAGGTTAAAATAGAAACCTAAACTTGTATAAATTCTATTGGAAGAGAGTATTTCGACCCCTCCCCAAATTATCTTAGAAATAAACTAATTTGGAGCTATTAAAAACTGAATATGACTTTATAATAAAATAATATTTTTAGTTTTTCCAAAGGTGTCGCTCTCCTCCCTCATAAAAGGGAACATCCTCCCACTCTTCCTCACACCACGTTGAGCCTTCAAGATCATGCAAACCCGGCCATAATCTCATCTCCACTTCCATAGAAACATCCTAGAGGTTTTGGTCTTCTTCAAAGACCAATTTTAGTGCCCTAAGTGGAGGTCTCAATGAGGCGCTTCAAAGAAGAGGTATTGTCTGCTACCAATTTTTTCAACTTTATTTCTTCTTCCACTTATTCTTTTTCAGTTTTTTCATTATGAAGTAATAACATCAGTATCACTCACATAATGATATTTTATTATAAGTATGAAACAACCATATTTCACCATCTATCCATCCTATGGAAAATGAAATCACTGCGCGTGCGTACGTACAGAATACTGTCTCCACGCCGTGATGTAATCTATTTTCCACCACCACTTTACATGGATGGGTATAATGGTGAAAGTAATGAATATATATGATTATTGTAAAGTAATATTAATTCTTTAATATTATACATACACTTTAATACAATTCCACGATCATGGGAATTATATCATCGCTCGTGCGTACGTACGGACTACCGTCTCCACGAACACGATGAGATTCATTTTCCATGATTAACCATTGAAGAACGATTATAATGTATATATAATAAATAATAATGAAATATATAAAATAATAATTATTATGGATTTATGTATGTATATATATATATGTATGTCATCTATTTAGTTTCATTCAATTCAATAAGGAAACGAAAATAGTGTTCATGCGTACGTACGGCCTACCGTCTCCATGAACAGTGTATTTCATTCCTTTTATCGATCTATAATATATATATATGTATATGATGAATATATATTATATATAAATCATGTTTTACATTCTGGAATTATTTAAATCAGGATATAAGTAATAATATCAAGAACGACAAGTCGAAACACATACGATAAATGATTTTACCCAAAACGCTACTTTAACATGGAATTTACAAAAGAAAAGGTAATATAAAGTAATAAGTGAACCATATATGATATCATAACAATGAATAGTATTTTTTAATAAGTCAATGACATTATCTAAATCATTATACAGGAGGTTTAGATACGTACGAAGTATATCGGACCAAAGGTAAGGGAAAATCTCACAATCTCAATTTTTATCCGAGATTGTTTATTTTTCGGTATTTTCTGGGGCATATTTATCATCAACATCCATGTTTATTCAATATTTAATATAATTTCTATCCTCTTACAACTATTTAAATCCAATTTTACCCTTAGTTCAGTTTTTAGTAAAATATATGAAAGGAATCTTTTGTCGTTTTTTTTCGTACGAGGTACTTTTGACTTTTCCGACCAAAGTACGAGAAACACGTTTTTTAACTTATACAGCATGAAAATATTTCTAAGCTTTTATAAAGAGTTATTTTAATGAAGTTTACTCCAAAATATTTCATGACTATTTTAAAAAAAATCCCTTTCTTTTAAAATTTCATGACATTTTGTGAAGAGAAAATGATTTTGATGAAGAAATGATATTTTCCTCAAGAATTCATTTCAATTGTTTTATCAAAACCATTTTACATCTAAAATGAAATTATTTAGTATATGTATGTTTCAAGTATAATGTATCTATTATTTACATGGTTTCACTTTTCTAATGATGAAATGATATCCAATTTTTTGGTATGGATTACGTTATGATGGAATTATGTTTATGAAACCCATTTTATTCTTGGGTTATGATGAATGGATTATGTTTATATTGTGGAACATGAATGAATGATTTCAATATGAGATTGGTGGTACCAATATCTCCCTCCAAATCATTGGGTAAAGATTTATATCTCATGATATAGACATGGCTGGAACGGCATGTTAAACCGGTTCAGTAATACAGGACTGGAAAGAGGAGTTAACTCGATTCGGAAAGGGACTTTGTCCACTAATATGGTCTTGGCAGCAATTTCTTTGCTACTATGGAAAAAATATCATGTTCTTAATGGTTTCCACAATTAAATTTTTTATTCCCATGCTAATTTATCATGATTAATGTTTCTTCATGATCTATGCCTTACGTACTGCCATGTTTTATGTCTTTGCTCAAGATTTTGATGCTTAAATTTCATGTTCAAGTTTTTGCATTCAAATGTTTTCGGATTGTGTTATGTTCTCTATGCTTAACGTTACTGATAATTTGAGCTCACCCTTTTTAGGTTTTCTTTTCCCCAGGATATAAAGAAAGGTTTTGGGTACGAAAACAAAAATGGAAGATCTTTAGGGGAGATGTTGAAGACCTTTCGCCACGATTAGAAGATTAAATTCCGAGTTTCCAAAGACACTAAACTATTACGGTCCATGTGTTTCTATGTTTTTTATGTATTAAGTATTTCGCAAATGTAATGTAATGTACATGTACGTCAAGCTTTGGGTCTCTACAGTTGGTATCAGAGGAAAGTTTTAGTCAACCTTTGGAAACTAGGAGGCGAAAACTTTAGTGATATCCCTAGATATATTTCTGAGGTATGACTAGGGATGTACCTAAGGTTAAGTATAAGTATAGTTTATAGTCCTTGAATTATTTTAAAGATATTAGATTAAACCTAAGATGTTAGATATTGAAGTTACTCCCCCTTTATTATGATTTTTCCTCTCACACTATTCTTTTTGGGTTTTTAAAAATGGCTAGAAACAAGATGATTCATGATAATGGAGGATATTAAGGACAATGGAATGATATTCTTCATGACCAACCAAATTAAATGGGTTTTGGAAGTCCAAAAATCATTATAATCCTGAATCAGCAATATCATAATATGATCAATAAACTCAAATTTGGTAAGTTTCCTTTCTCGGCTAATAAGAGAAAGATGGAGTTTCATGATGATCATAGAGTAAAGAAAGTTCAATTTCCCCTATGTAAATCATGTGGGAAGAGGGATCAAGGAGAATTTTTCAAATGAATTGAAAGAAGCTTTGGTTGTGGAAAATAATGACACAAATCTAGTAAGGCTAAGGAAAAGGTCCAAGTAACACCATGGATGAGGATAATGGTATTTCAACGACATCAACAATGGTTAAATGTTTTAAATGTGGAATGTACGGGCATTATGAAAACCAATGCCCTAAGAGAAAGTCTCATGAAGAGAATCAGTATGGTCGTATGGGTAGTATTTATGTTGATGATGATGAAGAGACTACAAATGATAGATGAGATGAAAGAATTGTTAAAGCTCAGTCAATGGTGTAAGAATGTAGTGGAATGATTACATGTTTATCAAGTGTAATGTTGTTTAAGTAATCTCATGGTACTATGGAATAATGAGACATCTAAGGATCGTTACACTATTGTATTTCCTTATGTTTTGAAAGTGTATGATGAATGGTACCAGTAACCATGAAAGGTTATTCAGATATTTTTGGAATGTAGATGATATGCGCACAATACAGAGATAAGGAGAAAATTAAATGTTTGATAGTATTCATGAGCTCCTGAATGATATAAGGAGAAGGTTATATCATGGTTTGAGTATATAGAATTTTTGGACTTTGGTATGTGGAAAGAGTTAACTTTTGACAGCATTCATGTTTTCAGTAAGGTTTAATGGGTATTCATTTTTCAAGAGAATACATGAATAATATATTCACATGATTGGAATGTGACCAACAAGATATATGGGGGATAAATGATGGTATTCACATTATTGGTTGATGACATTTCAATTAATCGTTTTCTTTATACTATGAGATTGGACATATGTAATTTGGATAAGCCTAAAGATTGGAATGAATTATGTTGGAGAGAAGTTAGTATTGTTTAAGTCCATTTTAGGTACCATATATGATTAATCTCACTATAGACGGACTTATGTATTTTTGATAACTTTTATAACATTTTTTTGATATAGATGGAATTACCCATCATTCTATCACATGATCTTCTAACACTTCATGAATGAAAAAATCAACTACATTTCTTTAAGAGATGAAGTGGAAATCTTCCAAAGAACGACCAATGGTGAGACTGTACAAAAATTAGAAATGTATTTATTCTACTTCAAATTTCATCAACTTTAGGGAAATGATCTTGAAAATAAAAAATGTTTCCCTAGTGCCCTTATATCCGATGAATCAGATGGTACCTTAGATCATCACAAATCTATGGCTTTGTGATTGATGGATTTTTCATAGCCATGTTCTCTACCACTCTCCATCAGAACATTATTTTTCTTCCATATCCATATTTTCACTTCTGTTCTATTATATGAAAACCCAGTGATGTGTTTATTTGGTTAATCGTTACATTTCATACTTTAGTTTTTAAAATTATGTTTTAGTATTCTTTTTTACGATGTGGGTTTCTATAGATAGTAAACGATTTATAACCTCGACGAATTTCAAGGGGGAAATTAATTTTAAGGGGGGTAGAATGTAACACCCCGAGATTTTATGGAAAATATTATTTTAATTTCGTTGATGTATTGTGTTGTAAGCTACAACAATATTCTCTTGCGCTATACGCAACACCGTATGAGATTGCAGTACACACAACACTATTCTTGGATCATGTTACACACAATTTTGATTGTAGTTATTCTACAAAACATTGACTGTATATATATATATTCAATGTATAAATGAAATATGGTTTGATTATATTATATGAAACAACGGAGGAGTCTTGCACAACACACAACCCTGACTTGGCTTGCATTACACGCAATCAAGACCTTCCTCGATTTTGTGTGTTGTACGCAATACCAGGTTTCACTAAACAACGATATATTGTTATAATATTATTATGGACTATCCTTTATGAATATTATTATATAAATTTTTAATTTTATAACATTATTATTCATCTTAAACATTTTCTAGAATATGGTATGAGAACAAAATCAATTTTTCGTGTAAAATATGTATTTTTTAAAATTTGCAATTTTCCAGCCTTTTGATGACACACCCACCTTAAATCTTGTTTTTGACATGTCTATAAGTTCAATTTTACAAAATAAAATTCTTATTTGGAATCAGGATATAAAAATTTACTTTGGATAAATTTTTCATATTATTCTGATAACATTCATATTGTAATGAATAGTAAAAACACGCAATGATTTAATTAAAAACAACTTTTTTCATTGCAAAAATTTATATGGTTAGATTATATTTTTAATTGGTTTTAAAGTGTTATTTGAATATATTTTTACCATTTAATCCAATGTTGTTCAATGTAATTAATTTCACTTTGAAATTGGATATAAACAAGTATTAATCTTTTGATTGTTATTGTTTCTTAAAAACACGCTATTTGTTTTGATAACAGGAATTAAATTTAAAATTAATTAATTCCATTTAGATTTTATTAATTTTGAAAAATAGACATCAATTTTGAATTCAGAATATCAAATAATTCTTAGGCGGAATTGTTGGTATTTTTCTGAAAAACTTCATTTTTCAATGAATAGTGATACCACTTAGTGTTAGTTAAAATAACTTACTTTATTTTAATATAAATTAAATTTTACCACATCTGTGAATTTAATTTCAAAAATTCTGAGGGACTCGGTTAATATCAAGGACTAAAATTTGGTTCAATGAGATGAAAATAATTTTTGGTGAATAGTACGTTTTTACTTTTATTTACCACGGTTAAAAGTAAATAGGATAATTAAGGGTAAAAATGATATTATTATTACCCTAACACATGTATTAATTCTATTGTATAAGTTTAATTTGACCACAAGATACCTTAGGATTAAAATATGACCATTTAGGCCCACTTGGATTATATTAGGACATTTAATATTAATTTTTTTAAAGAAGGGTTAAAATAGTTAAAATAAAAGTTTAATATGTAAATCATTTTTAATATAGGGTTATAAATAAGATAAATTCAACTATAAATATTAATTAAAAAGATAAAAAATATTCCTACATAATCATATTTTATTTCTAATTTTGAGATATTAAATAACTTAATTTGTTTATGACACAAAGATGATGCAGTAATTATCTTATTAATGAAATATTGACATAATTGATGTTATAAATACCCAAGTAAATATAATTTGAGACTGTTTATTAATTTCAATAATTTTATAGGTTATAATGACATGTTATTTTTTATTTAATTTACTTTTTTTGAACTAATACTTCTTTTATGATTATCACATAAATCAATTACCAAATAGTGTCAAAATTGACATAAAATAGTTTGTAAAACAAATATTATATTATAAATTGTTATTGTATTCTTAAATATCTAAGGTTCGGAAAAACAACTTAGATAAGGTTATATATATTAATAATAAACAACTTGGGGTTCGTTTGGCTTGTTATTGTTATTTTATTAACCTTATAGTGTAAGAAAACAAGAAGACACGGTAAAAGTAAAAGTATTTAACTTCAGGTTAAATCCAAATGATAAGGTTAAAATAGAAACCTAAACCTGCCTAAATTATATTGGATGAGATTATTTCGACCCATACCAACATTAGATTAGAAATAAATCAATTTAGAGCTATTACAAACCGAATATGACCTTATAATAAAATAATATTTTTTGTTTTTCCAAAGGTGCCCCTCTCCTCCCTTATAAAAGGGCACATCCTCCCTCACTTCCACACACCACTTTGAGCCTTCAATATCGGCCAACCCCAGAAATAATATCTTCTACACTTCCATAGAAACATCCTAGAGGTTCTTGTTATCTTCAAAGACCAATTTTAGTGCCTTAAGAGGAGGTCTCAAAGAGGTGCTTCAAAGAAGAGGTAATGTCCGTTACTGATTCTTTCAACTTTATTTCTTCTTCCACTTCTTCTTCTTTAGTTGTTTCATTATGAAGTAATAACATAAGTATCACTCATATAATGATATTTTATTATAAGTATGAATCAAACATATTTCACCATCTATCCATCCTACGGAAAACGAAATCACCGCGCGTGCGTACGTACGAAATACCGTCTCCATGTCGTGGTGTAGTCTATTTTCCAACACCACCTTACTTGGATGGGAATAATGGTTAAAGTAATGAATATATATGATTATTGTAAATTTATATTTTTTCTTTAATATTATACATACACTTTAATACAATTCCACGATCATGGGAATGATATCATCGCTCGTGCGAATGTACGAACTATCCTCTCCACGAACGCGATGATATTCATTTTCCATGATTAACCATTCAAGAACGATTATAAAGTATATTTAATGAATAATAATGAAATATATGAAATAATAATTCTACTGGATTTATGTATATATATATTTATTTCATCTATTTAGTTTCATTCCATTCAATAAGGAAATGAAAACAACGTTCATGCGTATGTGTGGCCTACCGTCTTCATGAACGGTGTATTTCATTCCTTTTATCGATCTATAATATATATATTTGTATATGATGAATATATAGTATATATAAATCGTTTTTTACATTCTGGAATTATGTAAATAAGGATATATGTATTAATATCAAGAACGACAAGTCAAAACACATACGATAAATGTTTTTACCCAAAACACTGCTTTAACATGGAATTTAAAAAAGAATAGGTAATATAAAGTCATAAGTGAACCATATATGATATCATACCAATGAATATGATTCTGTAATAAGTCAATGAAATTATTTAAATCATTATACAGTAGGTTAGGATACGTACAAGTCATATCGGACCTAAGGTAAGGGAAAATCTCACAATCTCAATTTTTATCCGAGATTGTTTATTCTTCGGTATTTACTAGGGCATATTTATCATCAAAATCCAAGTTTATTCAATATGTAATATTATTTCTATCCTCATACAATTATTTAAATCCAATTTTACCCTTCGGACAGTTTTTAGTAAATGATATGGAAGGAATTTTTTGTCGTTTTTTTTCGTACGAGGTACTTTTGACTTTTCCCACCAAAGTACGAGAAAAATGTTTTTTTAACTTATACGGTATGAACATATTTCTAAGGCTTTATAAGGCCTTATTTTAATGAAGCATCCTCAAAAATATTTCATGAATATTTTCAAAAAAATCATTTTCTTTTAAAATTTCATGACATTTTGTGAAAAGAAAATGATTTTGAAGAATAAATGATATTTTCCTCAAGAATTCATTTCAAGTGTTTTATCAAAACCATTTCCCAACTAAAATGAAATTATTTCATATGTGTATGTTTCAAGTATAATGTCTCTATGATTTACATGGTTTCACTTTTCTAATGATGATATGATATCCTATTTTCTGTATGGATTACGTTATGATGGAATAGTGTTTATCAAACCCATTTTATTCTTGGGTTATGATGAATGATTTATGTTTATATTATGGCACACGAAATAATGATTTCAATATGAGATGGGTGGGACCTATATCTCCCTCCAATGAATTGGGTAAATATTTATATCTCATGAGATATACATGGCTAGAATGAAAAGTTAAACCGGTTCAGTAATACAGGATTGGGACTAGGAGTGAACTCGATTCAGAAAAGGACATTGTCCACTAAGATGGTCTTGGAAGAAATGCCTTGGATACTATGGAAATCATATCATATGCTTAAGGGTTTCCACAATTACATGTTTTATTCCCATGCTAATTTATCATGATTAATGTTTCTTCATGATCTATTCCTTACGTACTGCCATGTTTTTTGTCTTTGCTCAATATTTTGATGTTTAAATTTCATGTTCATGTTTTTGCATTAAAATGTTTATGAATTTTGTTATGTTCTCTATGGTTACCCTTACTGAGCATTTGAGCTCACCCTTTTTATGTTTTCTTTTCCCCAGGATATAAATAAAGGTTTTAGGTAAGAAAACAAAAGGGGAATATCTTTAGGGGAGAAGTTGAAGATCTTTCTCCATGATTAGAAGATTAAATTCCGAGTTTCCAAAGACACTAATCTATTATGGTCCTTGTGTGTCTGTGTTTGTTATGTATTATGTATTTCGCAAAAGTAATGTAATGTCCATGTACGTCATGCTTTGGGTCTCTAAAATTGGTATCAGAGGAAAGTTTTAGTCAACCTTTGGAAACTAGGATGCGACAACTTTAGTGAGATCTCTAGAGATATTTATAAGGTATGTCTAGGGATGTCCCTAAGGATAAGTATAAGTATAGGTTATAGTCCTATAATTATGGTAATGAAATTAGATTAATCTTAATATGTTAGTTATTGAAGTTACTCCCCCATTATTATGATTTTTTCCTCTCACACTATTCTTTTTCGGTTTTAGAAAATGGCTGGAAACAAGATGATTCACGATAATGGAGGATATGATGGAAAATGGAATGATATTTTTCATGATAAACCAAATGAAATGGTATTTGGAAGTCCAAACATCATTATTATGCCGAATCAGCAATCTCATAATATTATCAATAAACTCAAATTTGGTAAGTTTCCTGACTCAGCTAATAAGAGAAAATGGAGTTTCATAATGATCATAAAGGAAAGAAAGTTCAATTTCCCCTATATAAATCATGTGGGAAGAGGTATCAATGAGAAGTTTTGAAAGGAACTGGAAGATGCTTTGGGTGTGGAAAAAAAGGACACAAATCCAGTAAGTGAAAAGGAAAAGGTTCAGTTAACACCATGGATGAAGATAATGGTATTGCTACGACATCAACAATGGTTAAATGTTTTAAATGTGGAATGTACGGGCATTATGCAAACCAATTACCTAAGGTAAAGTCTCATGAAGATAATCAGTATGGTCGTATGGGTAGTATTTATGTTGAGGATGATGAAGATACTACAAATGATATGTGAGATGAAAGAATTGTTGAATCTCGGTCAATGGTTTAAGAAGGTAGTGGAATGACTACATGTTTATCAAGTGTAATGTTGTATAAGTAATCTCATGGTAATATGGAATAAAAAGACATCTAAGGATCGTTACACGGTTGTCTTTCCTTAAATTTTGAAAGTGTATGATGAATGGTACCACTAACCATGAAAGGTTATTCAGATATTTTTGGAATGGTGATGATATGCGCATAATGAAGGGATAATGAGATAATTAAATGTTTGTTAGTATTCAAAAGCTCGTGACTGATATAAGGAGAAGGTTATATCATGGTTTGAGTATATAGAATTTTTGGACTTTGGTATGTTGAAAGAGTTAACTTTTGACCGCATTCATTTTTCACGAAGCTTTAATGTGTAATCATTTTTCAAGAGAATACATGATTAAGGTATTCACATGATTGGAATGTGACCAGAAAGATATATGGGGGATAAATGATGGTATTCACATGCTTGGTTGATGAAATTTCAAGTAATCATTTTATTTATACTATGTATTTTGGATAAGCATAAATATTGGAATGAATTTTGTTGGACATAAGTTAGTATTGTTTAAGGCTAGAGTTTTTTTATAATATAGTTTTAGAAAAAGGACAACCTGTAGGACGGGTGATTGCCCATCGCGTCAGACAAGACTGTGGGAATCGAACCCACAACTGAATGGAGACATGCCTTTATCACCTACCAATGGCCTACAGGAAGTCCTTGTTTAGTATAAACTAGTTTTATTATATTAACAGTATGATATATGAAGTATAAGTCCATTTTGGGAACCATATATGATTAATATCACTATAGATAGACTTATGTATTTTTGATAACTTTAATAACATTTTTTTGAGACAGATGGAATGACCCATCATTCTATCACATGATCTGCTAACACTTCACGAATGAAAAATTCAACTCTATTTCTTTATGAGATGAACTGAAAATTGTACAAAGAACGACCAATGGTGAGACTATACCAAAATCACGAAAGTATTTCTTCTAATTCCAATTTCATCAACTTTAGGGAAATGATCTTGAAAACAAAAAATGTTTCCCTAGTTCCCTTATATCTAATGAATCAGATGGTACCTTAGATCATCACAAATCTATGACTTTGTGATTGATGGCATTTTCATAGCCATGTTCTCTAACACTCTCCATCAGAACTATATTTTTCTTCTATATACATATTTTCACTAATGTTCTCTTATATGGAAACCAAGTGATGAGTTTTTTTGGGTAATCATTACATTTCATACATTAGTTTTTAAAATTAAGTTTTAGTATTCCTTTTTACGATGTGGGTTTCTATAAATAGTAAATGATTTATAACCCCAACGAATTTTGAGGGCAAAATTCATTTTAAGGGGGGTCGAATGTAACATCCCTAGATTTTATGGAAAATATTATTTTAATTTCATTGATGTATTGTGATGTAAGCTACAACAAGATTGTCTTGCGCTATACGCAATACCGTATGATCTTGTTGTATACACAACACTATTCTTGGATCATGTTACACACAATTTTGATAATAGTTATTCTATGAAACATTGAGTTTTTATATATATATATTCAATTTATAATTGAAATATGGTTTGATTTTGTTATACGAAACAACGGAGGAGTCTTGCACAACACGCAACCCTGACTTGGCTTGCATTACACACAATCTCGACCTTCCTTGATAGCGTGTGTTGTACGCAATACCAGGTTTCACTAAACAACGATATATTGTTATAAAATTATTATGGATTACCCATTATGAATATTATTAACTACATTTTGAATTTTATAACATTATTATTCATCTTAAACATTTTCTAGAATATGGTATGGGAACAAAATAAATTTTTCATGTAAAATATGTATTTTTAAAAAATGTCAGTTTTCCCACCTTTTGATGACACAGCCACCTTAAATCTTGTTTTTGACATGTCTATAAGTTCAATTTTACAAAAAAATTTCTTTGGCATCAGGATATAAAAATTTTCTTTGGGTAAATTTTTCATATTATTCTGATAACTTTCATATTTTAATGAATATTAAAAACACGCTATATTTTAATTAAAAACAACTTTCTTCATCGAAATAATTTATATTGTTATATTATCATCTTAATTGGTTTTAAAGTGTAATTATAATATATTTTTACCATTTAATCCAATGTTGTTCATTGGAATTAACTTCAATTCGAAATTGGATACAAACAAGTATCAATCTTTTGATTGTTTTTGTTTCTTAAAAACACGCTATTTGTTTTGATAATAGGAATTAAATTTAAAATTAATTAATGCCACATATATGAAATGAATTTGGAAAAATAGAAATCAATTTTGAATTCGTAATATCAAATAATTCTTAGGATGAATTTTTGGTATTTTTCTGAAAAACATCAATTTTCGATGAATAGTGAAACCACTTAGTGGTAGTTGAAAAAACTAACTTCTTTTAATTTAAATTAAATTTTACCACTTCTGTGAATTGAATTTCAAAAATCCGAGATTCACGGTTAATATCAAGGACTAAAATGTGGTTCAATGAGATGAAAATATTTTTTGGTGAATAGTAACTTTTTGCTTTTATTTACCACGGTTAAAAGTAAATAGGATAATTAAGGGTAAAAATGATATTATTATTAGCCTAAAACATGTCCTAATTATATTAAATAAATTTAATTCGACCAAAAACAACATTAGAAATAAAATATGACCATTTAGGCCCACTTGGATTAGATTAGGACATTTAATATTAATTTATATAGAGAAGGGTTAAAATAGTTAAAATCAATGTTTAATAAGTAAATTGTTTTTAATAAAGGGTTATAAATAAGATAAATTAGACTATAAATATTAATTAGAATGATAAAAATATTTCCTACATAATAGTATTTTATTTAAAATTTTTTGACATTAAATAATGTAATTTGTTTATGACACAATGATGATGGAGTAATTATCTTATTAATGAAATATTTACATAATTGATATTATAAATACCCAAATAAATGTAATTTGAGACTTTTTGAGAATTTCACTAATTTTATAGGTTAATATGACATGTTAGTTTGGATTTAATAAGCGTTTTTGGAACTAATAATTCTGTTATGATTTTCACAAAAATCAATTACCAAATAATGTCAAAATTGACATAAAATAGTTTTTAAAACAAATATTATATTATTAATTGTTATTTTAATCCTAAAAATCTAACATTCGGCCAAATTACATATATAAGGTTATATATATTAATAATAAACAACTTGGGGTTCGTTTGGGTTCCTATATAATGTTTATTAACCTTATAGTTTAAGAAAACAAGAAGACACGGTAAAAGTACAATTATTTAACTTAAGGTTAAATCTAATTGATAATGTTAAAATTGAAACATAAACTTGTCTAAATTATATTGTATTAGAGGAAATAGACCTATCCCCACATTAGATTATAAATAAATCAATTTGGAGCTATTAAAAACCGAATATTACTTTATAATAAAATAATATTTTTCATTTTTCCAAAGGTGCCCCTCTCCTCTATTATAAAAGGGAACCTCCTCCCTCTCTTCCTCACACCACATTGATCCTTCAAGCTCGGCCAACCCCTGCAAAAATCTCTTCTCCACTTCAATAGAAATATCCAAGAGGTTCTGGTCTTCTTCAAAGACCAATTTTATTTCCCTAAGAGGAAGTCTCAAAGAGGCGCTTCAAAGAAGTGGTAATGTCCGTTACCGATTCTTTCAACTTTATTTATTCTTCCACATCATCTTATTTTTTAGTTGTTTCATTATGAACTAATAAAATCATTATCACTCATAAATGGGTATTTAATTATAAGTATGAAACAACCATATTTCACCATCTATCCATCCTACAGAAAACGAAATCACCGCGCGTGCGTTCGTACGGAATACCGTCTCCACGCCGTGGTGTAATCTATTTTCCACCACCACCTTACTTGGATGGGTATAATGGTAAAAGTAATAAATATATATGATTATTGTAAAGTGATATTTATTCATTAATATTATACATACACTTTAATACAATTCCACGATCATGGGAATTATATCATCGCTCGGGCATACGTACGGACTACCGTCTCCACAAACGTGATGAGATTCATTTTCCATGATTAACCATTAAAGAACGATTATAAAGTATATATAATGAATAATAATGAAATATATGAAATAATAATTCTATAGGATTTATGTATATATATATATGTATGTCATCTATTTAGTTTCATTCAATTCAATTAGGAAACGAAAACAACGTTCATGCGTACGTACGGCCTACCGTCTCCATGAACGGTGTATTTCATTCCTTTTATAGACCTATAATATATATATGTATATGATATATATATTATATATAAATCATGTTTTACATTCTGGAATTATGTAAATCAGGATATAAGTAATAATATCAAGAACGACAAGTCGAAACACATACGATAAATAATTTTACCCAAAACGCTGCTTTAACATGGAATTTACAAAAGAACGGGTAATATAAAGTCATAAGTGAACCATATATGATATAATAACAATGAATATGATTATTTAATAAGTCAATGACATTATTTAAATCATTATACAGGAGGTTCGGATACGTACGAAGTATATATGACCTAAGGTAAGGGAAAATCTCACAATCTCAATTTTTATCTGTGATTGATTATTCTTCGGTATTTACTGGTGCATATTTATCATCAAAATCCATGATTATTCAATATGTAATATTATTTACATCCTCCTACAATTATGTAAATCCAATTTTACCCTTCGGTCAGTTTTTAGTAAATTATATGAAAGGAATCTTTTGTCGTTTTTTTCGTACGAGGTACTTTTGACTTTTCCGACCAAAGTACGAGAAAAATGTTTTTTTAACTTATATAGAATGAAAAGATTTCTAAGTTTTTATAAAGCCTTATTTTCATGAAGCTTACTCCAAAATAATTCATTAATATTTTCAACAAAATCTTTTTCTTTGAAAATTGCATGACATTTTGCGAAAAGAAAATGATTTTGAAGAAGAAATGATATTTTACTCAAGAATTCATTTCAAGTGTTTTATCAAAACCATTTTCCATATAAAATGAAATTATTTCATATGTGTATGTTTCAAGTATAATGTCTCTATGATTTTCATGGTTTCACTTTTCTATTCATGAAATGATATCAAATTTGTTTGTATTCATTACTTTATGATGGAATGATGTTTATAAAACCCATTTTATTCTTGGGTTATGATGAATGATTTATGTTTATATTGTGGCACACGAATGAATGATTTCAATATGAGATGGGTGGGACCTATATCTCCCTCCAATTCATTGGGTAATGATTTATAACTCATGATATAGACATGGCTGGAATGGAAAGATAAACCGGTTCAGTAATACAGGACTCGAATGAGGAGTGAACACGATTCAGAAAGGGACTTTGTCCACTAAGATGGTTTTGGCAGCAATGACTTGGCTACTATGGAAATCAATCACGTGCTTAATGGTTGCCACAATTACATGTTTTATTCCTATGCTAATTTATCATGATTAATGTTTCTTTATTATCTATGCCTTACGTACTCTCATGTTTTATGTCTTTGCTCAAGATTTTGATGTTTAAATTTCTTGGTCAAGTTTTTGCATTCAAATGTTAATGGATTGTGTCATGTTCTCTATGCTTACCCTTACTGAGCATTTGAGCTCACCCTTTTTATGTTTTCGTTTCCCCGGGCTATAAATAATGGTTTTAGGTAAGAAAAAATGGGGATGATCTTTAGGGGAGATGTTGATGATCGTTCGCCACGATTAGAAGATTAAATTCCGAGTTTCCAATGACACTAAACTTTTACGGTCTTTGTGTGTCTGTGTTCATTATGTATTATGTTTTTTCCAAAAATAGTGTAATTTCCATGTACGTCAAGCTTTGGGTCTCTAAAATTTGGATAGAATGAACAAATAAAGTCAACCCATGTCCATGGAACACTCTTATCACTTATCACCAAGCCATATTTAAAAACAAGTGCAAAATATCAACATGGGGAGGCTCGAGGGGCTCCCCAACATTAAGAAGCCACGAACACTTGAAACGAGACTAGAAAAACGACACAAAGTGGTTAAAGCGGACTCCCCTACATTAAAGAAAAGTCCATCACTGATTAATTTTAGAGACATTGGTGCGAGACCCAATGTGGGTCTCCCCACCATTAAGAACCTACCAACGCCCAAGGTGAGACAAGAAAACCAACATGGGGAGGTCCGGACGGACTCTCCACCATTCAAGAAAGGCCAACACTGATTTATTCTAGAGACCTTTGTGCGAGACCCATCTTGGGTCTCGCCGCCATTAGAATTAACTGATGATACCGAACTTTGAAAAATTCTCGATGGTGACCAAACACCGCATCACAAGGGGTGGGAAGGAGGGCCCGACCACCCAAGCATCATAACTAACACCTAAGACCCGACCAACACGTCCACATCCTGGGATGAGCATTATACAATTTTGGGACTGATTTTTTTCCCAACACACTCTCAAGGACAACTAAAATTGATTACATCTGATGGGACGCTACGCCCAAGACTTCAAGGCATCGAGGCGAACATGCCTCCACATAGTCATTTAAACCTTATGCAACCAGACGGTTCGTTCGAAACGGAACAGACATAGAAAACCATTTAAGCTATTTTCACTTTCAACACCGATTACAGAAATAATGTCGAGGTCTCATACAGTCCCGGGGTTCCTGACCATGTGCCAGCTTCACTCCGAGGCCTATGGCTGGAGCCCTGATGATTGAAGCGTCTTCTTCCTCACAGTCAGGAATGGAAGACTCCCAAACGAAGATTATCCTTTTAGTGTCACGTGCGACCACACTGCAACAGAGACAACACCAGCAGAAACAACACAATAAAACATCCAACTGATCATACATGGAACATTTACCAACACAAGATCTGAAATAGTTTATGGGAATCACCTTTTGTCACACTAGATGAGAATAAGACACAACAAATCATCACCTGAACATGGCCATTGTTGTCGAGAGGAACATTTTATGGATAGGAACTTCAAACCAAGTCATAAACAACACGTTATTCTTGCAATTGACCATAGCATCCTCATGTGACTGGGTCTGCCACACTAGTGGCCTAACGTAGACCCTTTTATAAACAAAACCATCAAAGGAACAAAAGTAATTTAGAACAGTGGCCCACCCCGACCATTCTAGGTTGCTTCCACCTTTTCACCACTAGAATCTCCTTCACCATTTCCAAACAGAACAATAAGATTAATGAGTTCAAACATCACCCTTGAAAATCAAAGAGAACTCACACTGCAAGACGTCACCGAACATGACCCTTACAACCGATGAAAATACTACAAATCCCTTCAAGACTCTGGTCAACACTGAAAATTATGAACTGCCTTCACCCTTCCTAGTGTGATTTCTTTTCATCCATTCTACCAGAAATTTTCAAACACGATGACCTCAAACATCATACCAATGAGTCAAGACGCTCAAAAGACCAAAATTCCCTTCAACTCCAATCGCATCTGTCATCCCGATGTGAGAGGATCCGCTTATTTGTAAAAAGGTGAGGTGGGTTCAATTGTAGAATTCATGAAGATATTCATATGATCAACTGGAGGGTCGGCCAATGAAGATTTTATTGTGGCCATACTTCAGTGACATGTCATCGTGTTATAGGGGGCATACACTAGTAAAGAAAGAAAACCATGGACCCAACAGAACTGGTCCAATGTTCAAGGCATTCCATAGGCGAACACCAAATGTGCAGGGGGAACAACTGCAAGGGCTCCCTGATGTACTCTTCAAAATCATTCACTAACCACACACATTCATACTAACTTACAAATAATAATTCAAACTCAGGACACAAATCATTTAGAAAGCATCCTCGGCTCAAAACACCTCACCACCAACATTTCCAAAACACAAGGACATTCCCCACAAACACCATTTTCTAAAACACCAAATTTTTTATTTAACAAAACATTTTGAAAACAAGTCAAGCTAGTGGGTTGCACAAACACCAATGGTGTCCCCGGATCCTCACACATACATGTTCTCGTGCCGCACCAGCACCCACCTCATTTCCATCCAGGAATTCATCTTCTCAGGCCATTAACCCTTTCTCTATCCAGATAAACTCATGCATGTGGTTGCCATTGAGAACACTAAGGATCAAAACCAAAATGATCCATTTTTCAAAACCAAATAATCCAACCCACACATTTCAAACCTCATACCTAATTTTCTTTTTAAATTGATTTATTTCAAAACATTTTCCAAAACATTTTCCAATACAAATTCTTTTTTACTTAAAAACCAAATTTCCACATTTCCAAAAAAAAAAAGAAACAAAGAAAGATGAATGAGAAAAATAGTGTTAGTGGGTGATTGAAACATATGGTCGGCGGTCATACGCCAATCATTCTACTACCACAGAGGGTATTCTAGGACTGCGTCCCCGACTCTACATGGCTTTCCAGACCCTGCAAGCTCACTATGACCACTGACCCTACTCCTTTTTCATTTCCCCTAAATGAAATTAACCACACCAACCATGGGTTTAGTCAAACCTCAACTTGATTTGGTAACTCGAGTACCACCATGAGGTTTGCTGGCCAGGCACCTTACTCATAGCCACGATGTCGAGTTCCGACAACCTTAACTCCAGTCAACGTGACTCTATCCCAAAAGAACACGACCCAAGAGAGAAAACATGCCCCTCTGATAAAATTTTTTCACGAACCAGGACAGGTCGCCATACGACCAGGAACCCGACCTAGTCAGTGCCAAGGCCCAAAGGGCATTCCAGAACCCCACGGGCTAGAACAAGTGCCCTGGTATCAAGAGTAATGTGTGGGAATAGTTTACCAAAAAAAAGAGAGAAAAACAACTAACAAGATAAATAAACTGAAACTGGAAATAGACAACAAAACACACCTTTAAACTATAAACAAGTTTAAAGTCTACAACTCGAACCAATAACTAAAAAGAAAAGGCGACAGTAGAAACTAAAACTCTGACTCAAACCTTCTGACAAAAGAGAGGCCACAACAACACCACTCTACATGGGAAGACAAACTGCAACCTGAACCACCATCACAGAGCTCGAAGTCACAACCTGGAAAGCAAAAGAAATATAATCTACATACACCCAAGGGTGTATGTAGGGTGTGAGCTAAAAGACCAGTAGGATTCCACTGATAAAAGGTTCCACACATAACTATTGAAATAAAAATACATTTTCAATTTAAAATAAAAAAAATATGTGCTTAAATAATTTTAATGAAAATGGTTTTTTGGGGAAACTTCTCTAAATGGAAAACTACTTAAATTAACTTACACACACACACCCACACCCACACACACATACGCATGCACACACACTTTTCTTGGTAACCCCAACGACACACCGTGTACTGAGGGTGAGCAGAAAGCAAAGAAGAGAACAATACATGGGAGAGGCCCTAACGATACTAGCGAGAAGTGGGACACTAGAACCTCTTGTCTCGGTGAACAATGGTACAGGAACACAAAAATATACATTATAGTGCATGATCCACTAGTAGAGAAACACATCCAAAACATATTGGTCTCCAACATCATCCAAAAGTTTAGTTAGTGTTGTAGTCGTCGTTCCAGCTATGTGAATCCGGGCCGAAGCCACTTCCGAATCACTAGCGCATTAGTCCAAGTCTGCCCACCTAGTACCCAAGCATCCTGTTTGTTCTCAAGTACTTCGGAGTTATAGTATTATTCCATAATCACATACTCAAACCACGCAAGACATGACACAGACCAAAACCACTATTTGCACACATGAAATCCATTTGAAATAGTACACACACTATAATATTTCAAAACCCAATCTGCATTTCTTACACAACCATTTAAAACAACTTGCATCCTTAATAACTATTTAATATTACATTTAAGATTTTAAATAAACCAATTTTGAAGAGAATAGCACAAATTTAAACACAAAACCAACCCAACCCTCTTTCGTAACCAAACACACACAACGCCAAATCAAGAGTTCAATCCACACCACTTACACCAATAAAAAAACTGTTTCAGTAGTTTAACACAAGCGCTAACAAACGATGCAATAATGTTTCCACTAAAGATAAAAATGGTTTTATTTAAAATGACACTTTAGAACCAAACACACAGAGTAATCTTATCAAAAAATGATTTGCACCACAAATATAATTTAATTAAAAATTTCACAATTATAAAACACTAAAAACCAGCTTTACATGGGTTTCTATAAAATCACACTAATATTACATAAACACATTAATAAAAAATAAATGCATATAAGATCTCAAGAGAATAAAATAAAACCAATTAGCACCATGAAAAATAACTAGATAATACGCTTAATTAATTAAACACACAAAGAAAATAATCAAACAATAATTATGTGTGGAACCACCTACCTCAACCTGTACAAACATCTGACAACGAAGAGAACCACATTCGTGCTTCATTCGCATCACCAAGAGACCAAATTGATCCCTAAAACATGAAGATCAAACCAAAAGACCTAAAATTAAACTCTAAAATTCTAACTATACCCGCTGGAATCTCAACCCCCCCCCCAAAAGAAGAGACAAAGCCCTACCCGATGGTGGATCTCACATGCAGCAGAGTGGCGCGAGGAAAGGGGGTCAGTGTGAGGTCGTTAGAGGGTCTCTAGGAGGCACCAGAAGGCTATCTGATGGAGGAAGGATGTGTGTGACGTCGGTTGTGCAATCCGAAGGGCAATAGGTGGGTGAGGGGCTGCTGTTCAGTGGCGCGAAGGGGTACGGGGCAGCTGTCTGGCAGCACGAAGTGGTGCGGGCCCACCGGTGCGGGGCTTGCCATTCGGCGGGGTCATCGGAAAAAAATAGGCAGCACCGGCAGGGGTCGGGAGATGCTGCGGAGGGAGCAAAAGGGTTCCGACCAAAATTTTTCCGGAGAAGGAGGCCGATTGAGAGGGTGTGGCGCGAGCTGGGTACCAACGGAAGGGGGCTGCGACTGGCCGAGGGGGAGCCTGGGAGGCTGCGGCCGGGAGACGGCTGGTCCAACGAGGTACCAGAGAGTGGGGGTGTGATGCGGCAAGGAGAGGAGGGAAATGGGAGGTGGTGTGCTAGGGTTTTTCGCACAAGGGAGATCCAATGGGAATAGGGAGAAACAAGGGAGGGTAAATAAATAAATAAATAAAAAAGAAAAAAAGAAAAAGAAAACAAAATAAAAACTAAAAACAAACTCAAAACCAATAATGATAACAATTATAATAATATTCTAAATAACTTAATTAAAACATTAATAAAAAGAATAGAAATAATAGAAATAATCTTAATATTATTATTATTATTATTATTAGGACTCATAATTCATTTTGTTCTTCCCATTTTATCTTGGTCTAACTACCTTATTTATCTAATGAAATTATTTTTTTACTAATGATTATTTTTATTTAATTAGTTGCACGCCAAGCAGGCATGTAGAGAACTGAGTGAGTTTGCACGATGACCCAAGCAAGATCGCACGGTTTCGATAGCGGCACATTGGACGACGTAAAGGCAAAAAAAGTGTGTTTCTAAATAAGAATTCAAAATTTTAAGTCGGGTTTCACCCAGACTCCCCGATACCAAGAAAAAAATGATAAAGTAATTAATTTAAAATAGGAAGGTGTAACAGGATGTTTATATGTATGTATATCCATATTAAATTTCATGAGATGGTGTGACCATGATCTATGTGTAAGCATTGAAATAGTCAAACTGAAGCATACATGAAAAATGCACTAGTTAACACATGGAAATGATGATTCTAATAAATAATTATTAATAATTTAGTATTTTAATGTTTACGTGGATTTTATATTATAATAAGAGTAACAATATTATGTTTATGTATAATTATAATGAATTATATTGTGTTATATAGAAGTTTATAACATTTACAAAGAATGTCGGACTTAATGTAAGGGTTCTTTGTCCCAATATCATTTCATTGAGACATTTTGATGTTATACACATACTTTATTTATGGGGTGTATATAATACCCCCTTTAAATTTTTATAAAATTTATACTTATTAATTCATGTTATTTAAAGTTACAACTCCATTCATTTTATACAAGGTTTTTTTATTCTAATATTTCTAAAGGGGTAAAGGATTATTGCCTCATTTATGTTTCTATAATATATATGCTATATTCACTTATTGTTTCATTAATTTTATTTATAAAATACCAATTTTAAATACTTATAAATGAATATATTTATATTCATATTATTTAATTTTTTACTTGATGTTATTTCTTTCATGGGGGTTTTTTTTCAAATTTTACCCGAGTAGTATGGGTTTTATATTACCATGTCACTTTTTAAAGGATTTTTTTATGCTTAAATTTTATTAGGTGGAAATTATATGACCTACATATCAAAAAATATTATTCCATCACTTATTCTCTATTTATTTATATATAATAAATTTTTTTCATTCAATTTATTCAATCCCTACGTATAGGAAGGACTATAATAATGTTTTCTGGAAAACCAAATTTATTTCTCTCCTCAGTCTAGAATCCATTATTCCGTGTCCATATATTCATTAAAATAATATTTGCATGTTTATTGAAAATATAAAAGTATTTATTAAACTCATCATTACCCATGTTTTACTTTATATTAAAATGTTTAAATTTATCTTCTTATCATTTTTTGGATGGTGGTATTTTTTAGCAAAGCTATGAACAAAATATTTATTTTTATTTGTAATGAATAAATTTTTTCCATTATGAGTATTTACTATGAATATTAATTTTCAATATTACATGTTTATTTTAAATTAAAAGTTTACTCAAAATATTATATAATTTTTTTGTATTTAAAAAACTGATTTCAAAATGAGAAGTGTATTTTCCTCGAGAAAAGATCTAGTATTCTTTTAAAGGAAAAATTCATTATATGATAACATCATCTGATGTTACTCTTCATTAACTAGATAGATGATCATATGATACTTTTTTAGTTTTCTCAATAAATGGGTTATGATTATATTCATGAACTATAGATGAAACTCATATTATTTTCCATAGGATAATATTTTTTAAAAATAAAATAAAATATGATATTATGGATGAAATTTGAAAGGATTTTGATTATGGGATGGGTGGTTTCATTATATAAATCCAATTAATTTGGTAAATATTAATGTTTTATAATCTAAATGGCTACACAATAGGTTATCCCAGGCCCTACAAATTTATATGGGAGGTTATACCAATCCCAAATTTGTTTCATGGGTGATTTTTTCAAGCCTAACATGTGATAAATATCATACTGGGTAGTATTGGAATAATATTTATATGATTATAATTATTAATGTATATATACTAAACTTTTAGTACATGATATTATACAAATTTAAGGCTCTTATGTATCATGTTCTTTCATTTCATTATGATTCATATCTTATGAGCTTCCATGATTTATTCCTTGGCACATGATTTTGATCTATGAATTGTTAAATATGATTTTCAAATGTCAAATTCATGTTATAAAACCAGTATGCTCATATTATACTAAGAAAAACATATTGGTTAATATATACAATTCTTAAAGTCACTAATCATGTAATATTATCTTTTATTATGTTTGATTTACCCTAGGTTATAAGAATGGTTTTTTGTATGATATTTCAATGAATGGTTCTATTTGTAATGAACATATTGGGATATGATGTAGATCATTTATGTATTAATTATTTATGTATCCATGTTTATAATGACATTAAATCATTATGGTTATCTCATGAGTAATAATGATTTTTAATTAATTTTAATATAATAAGATGTATTGTTTACATATAATGTTCATGGGACTCTATAATCAATGTATTATGTTTCAGTATAATTAGAAAATAATGATATTATTTTTTTATTATGAATTATAGAATGTTTCTTTTGTTTTTTGATTTAGAATAAAATTTTTATTTTTCACAAAGGAAATTAATATTAATTTTTTTTAATCTTATGGTTTTTATAAATAATAATTATGAAATTTATTTTGATTCATACATGTTTTATAAATGACTAATCTAAAATGTTTTTACTCAAAAACAATTTTATGTGTTGAAAGACCCTTACAGTTTTTATAAATGGCCTTTTTGATATACAAAATAAATCTTGTTGTTTACATAATGATTCTTATATTATAGAAATGGTTAAATTACTTTTTCCAAGAGTTATATGTTTATTTATAATATCCTATTAATTTATTAGAAAATATAAATGATAATATGATAAAAATTCAAATGAAAATATTTCAAAATTCAAGGGGTTTTTATCATGAGATTTTTGGACGAATAAAAAATTATTATTATATAGATTATTTTGAATCCATTCAATGTATATATGGATGTTTAATATGGATTTATCAACTCATAAGTAGTTTATTAGCAATACATTGAGAATATTTTGTGTGATATTTCAGGAATAAAAGAAATAGTGTATTTAAATAATTTTAATTATAATAAGAATGGAAAAATACCAATAAATTTAGATTTATTTAACAAAAGGAAATAAAAAATACTTATGATATAATTAAAAAGGAAAAATGTGGGTCCATATACCATTGATAATATAATATGATCACTATTATAAATCCATTGTTAGACTTCATTTATGAATTTTTTTACTTAATGTTATAAAATATTTCTATGAAATTTTTCCTAAAGGCTATATAAAATTTTCGATGTGTGGATCTATAATTGTTTATGTTTTTCTATATGGTGATTTTGTTGTTTGATTGTTTTATTTAAAAGATGATAGTTTTTTATACCTTTATTAAATGGTAAGAGTGTGTTATTTATACCTCTAATGAAATGGTATGTGTTGAATTGGGTTGTGTCTCCCACATAAAATTCAAGAGTGTTGTGTGGTTATGCCTTCTCTAGAAAATGAATGTTACAATGAGTTGTGACTCCCATACCAATGATATATACTATAGCGTGTTTCATTTCACTCAATTAATTGATATATGTAATCAGTGGATATAAGATAATTTTTATCCAAATATCTAAAAAATATTTTATTATTTATTCTATTTCCTTTGAAAATTTATCTTAATTTATAGTTTAACATTGAATAAAATCATCTAAATTTTAATATGGAAAATTCACCACCATCCCTCTTTTTGTATTCAATTAGCTCAACCTCAAATGACATATGGAATGGGTTATATATTCATTAATGATATGATACATGGTATTTCCAATGGTTTAACTAGGTTTTATATTATTCGTGTAGAGGTTGTTTTGTAGATACATGTTGAATCTATTTAAAAATAACTAATAAACTATAATGTCAATATTTTTTTATCTCAATGGTCTTGTGGGACTATATACATGATATAAAACCAATAATATATCTATAGGGATGTGTGGATGAAAACTATATACAATAAGTATATAGTTGAAATACTAACACATGATATATGTTTACTTATATAATAATTAATACTGGTTGGATTTACAAAATATAAATATTAGTGAAACTATTAACATAAAATTGTGAGTATAACTCAACAATATAGTATGGAAATAAGAAGATTTAAATTCATGGTTCTATTGTATGAAAACATGTGATAATATGGGAAAAAACGTAATTTTGTTATAGTTATAGTGAAATATAAAATGAAAAGATTATAGCCCCCATGGTCAGCATGGGTGGCATAGTTGGGAATGGATTTGGGGCATGGTTGAGGGGTCGACAACCTGGTCTAGTGGATTTACATGAAATTTATTTATAGTGTGTGTGGGATGTTATTGTCATTTTCCGCAAAATATACATACAATGAAAAGAAATTATTTTATTATTTAAGGATTAAGAACCTTTAATTAATATATCACTTTTTCAGTACTTTTCTTCAACATGTTGTTTTAAAACTATAAAAGTTTAGCTTGAATAAAAATCTTGTATACATGTAGAAAAAAGACATAATCATGGAAAAGTTCGGGTCTTTTTGTGCCTCATTTGGAATTAAATGATCGAAGGTTACAAAAATATAATAATTTAATAAAAAAATACATATATAAATATATATATTTATATTTTTGGGTTGGAATATTATTATAAATCCTTGAAAAGGACTTCATGTGGTATATTTTTAAGGTGTTATTAGTGTTTTTTAGTGTAGGCATTATTTGGTGGAAGATAAATGGTATAATCAAGATAATTGTCTGTGAAATCACATATGTTAAACAGAATAAACCATATGATCAATATTAGTGTGTTTTTGTAAAATAGAGTATGATATAATCAATTGGTGGATGTAGATGGTGTAACGTCCCAGTTTAGGTTGCCGCCCAAAGGTTCCCCATACACGGTTGGTCACCTGGCTTCAAGTGCATTTCCCCAAATGCCATAGGATTCCAACTAGTAGTGAGGGCCTCCGGTGTGATGGTGTGGAAAATATGACCTCAAAGGATGAGTAACACAGTGTACGAAAATAGTAAATAGTAGAAGAAGTAGTAATACAATATAATATAAGTTAATAGTGGAAGATTGATAGTAAAAACTGCATTTTATATATATATATATATATATATATATAAATGATGCATGTCACAAGTATATAGTCAATCAACCAAACGTGTCATAATGATGGAAATAAAATACCAAAACCAAAGTACAAAAAACAGTAAACTACAACATATTCCCAAGCCTTATCTTGGTTCAATATTCCACGGATCCAACAACACTTACGTACCATATGAAGAAGGGTTCATTCCCTTTTCTATACCTACAATCATATAATATGTTTGGGTCCAAAAGCATGACCCAAATAAGGAGTGAGACGAATCACAATAAGAACCCACCAAAAATTATATTCCTAATAGTTAGTGAATATATTTAGCAGGTAACAATAAGAATGAAGCAACAAAATGGGATGTAATCAAAAGTAAATAATCTTACAGTTTCCAATTACGTTCATTACGATTATTAATTATTTAAAACATTGAATAATGTTACCTCGTGATCTAGAATAATCTCTATATCCCCATGTATAATAAAAAGAAACAGATATCTCAGGAGACCATCTAAACAAACATGAAATACAGGGTCTAAGTGTGATTTTTCTTGGAAGAATCACCTAGATCATTCAAGCACTCAAAATCAACCATCTGGGAATTTTCCCGCAGTTTAACCCCTATAGTTCTGCATATCATCAATTCAATAAACAATGACCCTATAGGAAATCTAATAAAATCTAACCCATTTGGTCCCACATATCAGAAATCATTTTCAAATGACCTCCTAGGTATCTCTCACGATCAATACCCCCTTAGTCTGCATAAAAGCAATATAAAATATAAAGATTCCTGAGATGATCCCACAGTCAATTCCCTATGGTCTAACATTTATTCAATGATGACCCAATGGTAGATCTCACAATAAATACTCTATTTTACATTGTTCGTTTAATAATTACCCTCTCGGTAGCTCTCAGGGTCTAACCCCTCTAATCTATGACTACTCGGTAGCTCTCATAGTCAACTCCTTATGGGTCAACATAACATTAACTATATATAAAGGTCCCTGCCTTGAGAAGTTATCACAGTTATTTCCTCTTTGTCATACATTAATATGATAAACACATGTATCCTGTATAAACAACAACACCATCCTAACATCCCAAGGTTTGTAAAATAAGAAGCCTAGCATTATTTCTAGACCCAAACACCATAATCAAACAAACATGGAAAAAGATACATAATCAAAGTAATTTACCTTAATCATAATCCATAACCATTTCTCAAACAAAAAACCCAAAATAGGCATTAAACATCATTAAATTCCAAAACACGCAACACCTTAAACATGGGTATTTATCACATAAAGCATATAAAATCTAAAAAATTCCCCTGAAAGGCACAAACCACATACGTCGATGTTATATGATGAACAATCTAGAACATTGGCCTATTAATTGACATAGAAGATCATATATCTATAGAAAGGACAAAAATTTCCAACCATCAATATCTCACGAAAGAGGAGAAATCAGGAAGAGGGGCTCTTGGAGAAGAGAGAACTGACCGGTGGGAATATAACTCACATGGAATCATCCCAATCGAAGCTCGGATTATGGAACATGAGGATATCAAATATCTTCATATTCACATTTCTCTCCTATACGGGACATTGGAAGAAGAAGATGCTTCTGTAGATAAGACCTGACCGCAGTCTGATTAATCAAATAAAAAGAAAAGTACATGGTGTGTTCATTTAATGAACACACCTTGTACTAGCCTAAATTGGCCCAACTTGAGGAAATATTCTAGGTCACCACATGGCCATGCACTAATCCATTATACAACCAGTATATGGCCACATGCGACAACGAAGTACATAGTGTGTAAACAAGAGTACAGTGTGTGTACCTATAAAATTTTCAAATCATCTTTTTTCTTTAAAAAAACCAGAAATCATGATCCATACTTGAAATGAATATTTGGGTTCTTACAAGATTCCCCCAATAAATAAATTAATCCACAAATTTCCCTTCCATGGGGGTAGAAGAAGAAACTTCCAAAAACTCTATCCATTGTGAACAAATGTTAGCCTCTCTCTCCCGAGTCTCGTCCTATACTCATTCATGTGGACAATGAATCAGTACTAGAGGAAAAAATGGTCACATAGAACCTTAATTTTATAATCCACAATTCATGTAGGGTACTCCTCAAAGGATGCATCCACCTCCTATGGTTAAAAAATGTGATATAGCTGTAAGATTTAATGTTGAAGCTAAGAAATGTGGAATACATCGTTCATATCCTGGTACCTCTAAGGTAATTGAAACTGATAGGAAAATAGACCGACTCTCTCTAAAACCTCAATTTTCCTAATGTATCTTAGTTAATGTTCCCTTGCCTTTTAATCCTCTTTTTTCCAATCCTCTTTGTGACAAGTAAGAAAACCTGATATCTAACATTAAACTTGAGAGGTGGTCTCCGTTGATCAACTTAATATTTATGTTTAAAGTATTCAGTATTCATGCTATTACTAATAAACTTCTCATACATAGTGGTATTCTATACTAGACAAGGTCTCAGCATAGCACCCTCTCCTACCTCCAGAAAACATATGTGTGATCCACATGATCTACCTTAAAAATCCACATAAGGTTCCATCTGAATCATAACATGAAAATTGTTACTATATGAAAATTCCATTAGGGGTATGTGTCTCTCCCACGAAACCCAAAAATATTAGATTCATGGTCGCAACATGTCCTCAAAAACCTAAATTGGGTGATTATATTTTTAATCTATCTGGGGATGGTATGCTTCCCATACAAGTATCCATGTACCAAAACCCCTATACAGACTTTTCCAGAAACAATAAGTACAACGAGCATCCATGTATGAATAGATAGAGCATGGAAACCCATTCAAACAAACAATATCTCAGATGTATAACCTTAAAAGATCAGAAACACATAAGGATTTATTGATCAACAAAAAATTTTTATCCTTTGTTATTATATATAAAAAACATAATACATCATTTTGCCTAGGCGACCTTGATTAACCCATCACAAAATCCATTGCAACATCATTCCACATTCACTTGAAAATGTGTAACTACTATAAAAGCCTTATCAGTCGCGGATTCTCCACCTTCACCAGATGACTGGTGGAACACCTCATAATAAGACTAGAAACATTTCTCTTCATTCCTAGCCACCAATATTGATGGTGTAGATCTCAATATATCTTGGTGACACTAGTTGAACTTCCCAAACTAAGGAATGAAAATATCACATCAACTCCTCGTATATGTCTGTTGACACCCATATGAATTCATTAAAATGAAATACCTCATCCTCATCTATGGTCTACCCAGTAGTAGGGTCCTCGCTTAACAAAATCTCTCGTAAGACAAGGACTTTATAATCAAAAATCTACCTCAATCGAACTCAATCCAGAAGTGTAGAGGTAACAGCTACAGATGAAATAAAACTATGACCAAATCTATCATGCATCTCCAAATTCATCTCAAAGAATATATCCATAAGCTTCCCCTCATTGGTGGCCTCTTGAACTGACTATATCTTTGTCTTCCTGCTCAATGTATTAGTTATTTAATTTCCTTTCCCATGCATGTAGGAAAGCTCAAAGTCAATATATTGAAGGTAGTCAACCGACATTCGTTGTCCCAAATTTTGATCATGCTGAGTAAAGATATAATTGAGGCTTTTTTGGTCAGAGTATTCCAAAAAAATACGTACCAAAAAATAATGACTTGAACAACATAAAGCATGCACAACAGCAGCTAACTAAATATCGTGTGTTGGGTAATTCCTCACATGTGGCCTCAACTATTGAGACCCAGATGCAATGACTCCTTCCCCCTACATAAGAAATGCTCCCATCCTGATACCTGATTCATCACAGTACACCGTGTAACTCTCTACCAGTTCTAAAAAAATTATTACCGGTGCTGAGGTCAACCTCCCCTTCAGCTCCTGAAAGGCTGAATCGAACGAATCTATCTACATGTACTTCACACCCTTCTTAGTTAGGCCCGATAGTGGCACTGCTAAGTGTGATAAGTCCTTTATAATGCGTTTATATTATACAGATATCCTCAGAAATCTCTATACCTCAAATATTTTCTTTGGCTAATCCTAGGAAACTACAGGTCTCACATTACCTTGTTCTACTGATAATACTGTCTCTAATATAACATGACCCATGAAGTGTATTTGATTCATTTGAAAGTGGAATTTTGAGAGCTTACCATACAGCCGATGCTCTCTCAGTGTACTCAATATGATCTTGAGTTTGGATGCATGGTGGTGTCGAGTGTGAGAGTACACAAAGATATAGTCTATGATGACTAGTACAAAAGAATCCAAGTAAGGATAGAACACATAGTTCATCAGTTCCATGAAAACTGTTGGTGTGTTCGTGAGACTGAACAACATATCCAAATACTCAAATAGACCAAACCTCATATGAAAGGTTGTGTGTGGTATATGTGATGGTATAACGCGCAACAAATTATAACCGACTCTCATGTAAATCTTTGATAACACACACTAACCTCAATGCTGATCAAAGAGATCATAAATCCTCAGCATGGAATATCGGTTCTTGACTGTAAACTGGTTCAACATCTGATAATATAAACAAAGTATGAGGGTACCATCTACCTTTTACAAAAAAAATAATAGGAAAACCCCAATAAGAAGTACTAGGTCGGATGGAAGCCTTTACCTATATCTCCTCAAACTTATTCTTGATCTCCTTTATTTATAGTGTAGCCATCCAATATAGAGTAAAATAACCCAATGCCGCTCCTAGAACATGTTTAAAAGAGAAATATACCTCTCTCTCTAGGGATAAAAATGAAAATTCATCTGGAAAGACATCACTTAAATGATCCTAAACTAGAGGAATGTCTATCTGTGAATTCCCCTAATCATCTAGATAAAAACTAGCAATCTAGGTTATAACTCATCCCAACCCATGATTCTTAGGTCTATCTCTACTAGCCTGATCATCCCAGTCAACCTAGTTTATAAAATACTAACCCTCTAGTGATGTGAAACTCACCTTATGGCGATAGTAGTCAACAATGGCCAAAAAAGAGACCATCGTGTCCATTCCACGAATGAAACCAAAGAATGTCCTCTTGAGGACATAGAGGTACCATAATTAGTGACACCCAACATCCTAAACAGTGAACTTCTTTTACCGATGTACATTAGTCATCCTAAGCCCCAATAGAGTGTATAGGGTTATAAAATCCTTATAAATAAATATACACATCCCAATGATATCCACAATAGAAATAGATATAAAAATCTAGGAATTACTTCTGCCAAAAAAAGATAATAAGTTAAAACTAAGTCAACTAGAATCCTACCTCTAACTATAAAAGGTCTGGGATCCTGCTCCTACTGGGTTTGATCCATTACCAAAGTATCACCTATACCATGGTCTTTCCACCTTTCCTAAAAACCCTAAGTAGATCCACCCTGTGGTCGCTAAAAACCTATAGCTTGACTACGATGGTCACAACCACCTCCTCATCCAGAATGGTTGGATGAACTCCAGTTCCCAAGCTAATGAGAAACTGGTGGTCCTGCTCCTAAACATGGTGTCATAGAAGAATTTAAATCAGTTGATGCTAGTGAGAGAAACTAGAAAAATTATAAAGATAACCGATCTTGCTGCAAGCCTAACAATCAACATGGATACTCGGGCAAAGTAGTATTGTATGACTGGTCTTCCTACACCTGAAGTATAGCACCTAGCTACCTGATGAATCTTCCATCCCACTCAAATCACCATGAGAAGGCTCCCTATAGTACTTCCTTCAATCTGTCGAAGGAGTACCAAACCTGAATGTTGAACCACCTTGTATCCCAACTCCAAACTCCCTCATATTTCATTCAGTAATCAGCACCTCGTTCACTATAGTCGTCACAAAAGTCAGCCTAAAGACATTCACCAGCAATCAGATGTCATTCTTATGACAATCCTAAAATCTACCAGCCAAAGATAACTCATCACCTCATAGAATAGGTGTGAATCACTGTATCATTGTAAAAAAAGAATATTAATCCATCACTAATAGAATGTCATGTTCCAAATTCATGAACTATCGGGATCAATCAGCACTCAACATCTCAGGGTATAAAAAATCATATAAGGTCCTTAAAAACTCTTCCCATGTAATATCACAATGACACCCCACCTGTGAGATAACATCCCACCATCTCATGGAGGAATCACGTAGCATGTACCCAGAAAGTTTCACATTCCTCTACGGAGACATCTCAAGATGCTCAAATATAGACAGAACGGCCTCCAACCACGTCTTTGCATCCTGTGGTCCTCCATACCCTGAAAAAAAGGAGGGATGCTACTACTAAAACATCTGTGTCAACTCTTCCATAGTCAAGGTAGGATTTGGTGCTCCCAAAAAGTCTACATTATCCTCATAAAACCATCATGGAACATTGCATTAGCACCTTCATCAAGTAAAACAGGTAGTTCAAATATGAACATGATGGGAGGATCTGCCGGTAGTCCTTCATCTATCATTCATGTGTTTTATCATCACTCTGCACCTTGTGTTCAACCAAAGGATGTCTTGGAGACATGACTTTTTAAGGTAAATCACATAACTCAGATCAACATTATCATGGTCTAAAACATAGATGTTCTACAAATGAACAGATGAAGAAGCATTCAGGATTTTTAAAATAGGGATACATGGGGTATATTACCTCTACATTGTATGTTCCCTTAATATTAAAACAAGGCCCGTACCTTTGAAAAACTTCGTCCTGTAACACCCATACACAGGACATGTTTCCCTAGACACAACATGTACATGAATTTTTATCTATTTCCCACGTACTTCTACATGAAAAAACCACAAATTTCTCTCCTTGGTAACAGTACACGGTGTTTTCACCCCAGACACAGTGGGTACTACTAATATTCTATCCACCTGTTTCATTAGTCACACAGTCAGAGACACAGTCAACTATATCATGGTGTGAAAGAAAGGGACATGGCGTGTACAACCTACGTTTCTTCCACCGGTTCCATTAGTCACATGGTCGTACACACTGTTCACAATAACACGACATGTACTACCAATACATGGCATGTTCCACCAATGAATTCACAACCTTGTGTATATTCTCACATAGTCAGTCACATTGTCAAAGAATACATGACATGTACATATAGTACATGTTGTGTACTTAAGAAAATTTGATTCTTCCAGAACATAAAAACACATGACTTGTGTTCATAACCCCACACACTTTGTTTTCTAGTCTACTGGATAATAAGCCACTGAAATATCCTAAGAACCACTAAAAATGTATAATTTTGTCCATTTAACAACATATTCTGACACGTGGGATCCCATAATCCCACGAATAAATGTTTGGAATCCTTATTCACATCGTAACATGACAAAATTCAATAAATGTTGATGCATGATCCACCAAATTTTGATCCATGTGGACTATAATTCATGAGGGACCAAATCATGGCATCTATCCAATTGAAAATATAAAATTTCCAATACTATATCATAATATATGTAATTATATCATGGTATGTATCACAATAGCATTCATATCTTGGAAAACATCTATCACAATATTATGTAATCAGTAATTAAACCTAAATGGCATGATAAGAATGTCTGATATGTGATCTCTATCATGTTCCTACATGGTTCATGAGATGGAATATCTTCATATCATTGGGTTTAAACAGAGATAGATCCACAAAGGTATCAATAATAACCACACAATAAAATTACATCACCAAACGATTAAGTCAAATCAACAGCAAAAATTCCAAAACTGGAAAAATTGTGATATTTGAGGAAACATGGATTTTCCTTATAAATGGGTTACCTATTACTAGTCATATCTTATTTCTAACTACCAATTATTTTATATCACTGTCTATAGTCTCTAAACTACAATACAATGTAAAAAACCTTCTATAATACCAATTTGTAACATCCTGGTTCTGCGTGTCGCCCAAAGGTGCTCTGTACCCGGTTGGTCACATGGCACAAGAAGATTTCCTCATATGTATGAGGCTACCAACTAGTAGTGAGGGCCTTTGGTATGATAGTGGGAAAACTATTCCCTCATAGGAATATTAGCACAGTGGAAAAAAATAGTAAACAATAGTGGAAGTAGTAATACCATACAATAGAAGAGAACACCAGAAGACTGATAGTAATAACAACTACATCATATAAATTTATATATATATAAATGATGAATTTAACAAGTATCTAGGAATGTATCCAAATAATTAACAATGCTTAAAATACCATACTAAAACCAAAGTATAAAAAACCGTAAACTCCAATAGCATCGCGAGCCTTAACTTTGTCCCATGCTCTCCAGCTCCAATAGCAATCAAGTACCTGATGAACAAGGGTGATTTACCTTTTCTATACAAGAAACCACATAATCTATTTGAATCCAAAAGAATGAACCAATCAAGGATTGATACAAAACCCAGTAGGCATGTAACAAAATATTTGTTCCTAATAGTCAGTGAATATATATAATAAGAAATAATCATAATGAAGCAATAAACAAGAAAGTACTCAAATGTATGAAATCCTGCAGTTTCCAATTACAATATTTACTTTTATTAATTATTCAATCCACTGAATAATGTAACCTAGGGATTTATCCTGGTTTCTGTATCCCCTTGTATAATAACAATAAATATACATCTTAGAACACCATCTAAACAAACATGAAAGACTGAGCCCAAGATTGTGCTTTGGCTTGGTAGATGGGTCACAATCATTAAAAAATTCAAAATAAACCCTTGATGAATGTTCTCATAGTCTAACAACTATTTTTAAAAATATAATCAATTCATTAATTAATGACCCTTTGGAAAATCTCACACATTCTGACCCCTTTGGTCCCACATAACACAAATAATTTAGAAACAACCTCCTAGGTAGCTCTCAAGGTCTATACCACCATGGACTATATAAGATAATTATAAATATAAAGACCCTATAGAATCTCCCATACTCAATTCCCTATGGTCCAATGTTCATTTAATAGTGGAACTCTGGCATCTCTCACTGTCAATTCCCTATGTTCAAACATTCGTTTAATAATGACCATCTCGGTAGCTCTCATGGGTGAACCGCTCTAGTTTATGACCACATGACATCTCTCATAGTCAACGTCCTATGGGTCAATATAAAAACAACTATATAGAAATGACCATACCTCATGAAGCTCTCACAGTCAATTACCCTTAGTCATACATTGACAATTTTAAACACATGCCACTCAAATAAACAAAAACTCTATCCTAACTTCTCAAGGCCTAGAGAACAAACTACCTAATATGCTTTCTAGAAAAAATGCCCACAATCAACCAAAAATGTAGAAAACATCTATAATCAAGGTAATAATCCTCATTCATAATCAATAAACCATTCTCAAAAAATAGATATATATCATGCATTAAACAGGATTAAAATCCAAAACACACAATACCATACACATGTGTATTCGTCACATTAAGCATAAAACATCTAATGACAATCCAAGAAAGCAATAAACCACCTACCTCAATGTTGTACAATGAATGCTCTAAAATTTTGTCCCTTGAATTGTTATAGAACCTCATAGATTAAAAAAAGATCAAAAATGATAAACCTTGAATATCCCATCAAAGAGGCAAAATTAAGAAGATTTGCTCTAGGAGAAGAGAGAACTCACCAATGGGAATCCAACATACCCGATGATATCTTAATCGGAGCTCAGACGAAGGTATGCGATGATCTCGAATATCATTAGTCATACATCACACTCTTGTATGAGACACATGATATGAAGATTCTTCTAGATATTAGACGTGACCCCGGTCCGATTAAACAAATTAAAAGAAAATGTACATGGAATGATTATTTAATGTACATGCCTTGTACTAGCCTCAAATATCCCCCACATTAAGTGTTCTTCTAGGTACCCAAATGGCCATGTACATAAAAATAATGTGGCTAGTACATGGCTACATATAGAAACCAAATACAGAACGTGTACTCAAGAGTACACGATGTGAACTTAGAAAATTTCCAAATCATCCATTTTCCTTAAAAACTACTCGAAGTCAAGATACATACATGAAATGAAGATTCAGATTCTTACAAAAAGGTTGTGACATTTTTATTTCTATATTATTTGAAATATATTCATTGTAACCAATATTTATAATGATATATAATTATGTTATATTTGTAAAATATTATATAAAAATATTGAATCGATATTGGATAGATGTTATCTATTTTACCAATGAATAGGTGATCCCCATTGGGATGAATATAAGATTTCCTTTTTATTCAATTAGTGTTTAATGAGGTCACTTGTAACTACAGAGTTTATATATCATCTCTCATTAGCATATTTTAGTGTTTATTCAAAGTCATAGGATATATAAAAAACCACGTGTAATATCTTATGTTTAATTTTTTTGAGTGGTTATTTTATTTTAATCTTTTAATTCAATTTATTCTTTCTAGAATCTTGTATTGTTGATAGGATCCCATTCAGTGGTTTCATGCTTATATACATCATTGTCATGTGTTTTTATATGTCTTGTTTAATTTTATATTATTATCTTAATGGATGCATCTATGTTTTGAGAAAAATTTATATTATAATAAATTTCCATTTATTTAACTTTTGATTCATTCCAAATCTTATGAAAATTATTTTTAGTGTATTATAAGTTATTGTGGCTCTTTGGCATAATAATTTTACTATTGATTAATTATTATTTGTAAATATCATAATCTTTTTAAATATGTGAGATTATTATTGAATAATATATTTCATTTTTTATAAATATTTCCTTGGTTATTATCTTATTTTGGATTATCGTCTTATTAAATTTTAACTTTTTTAAAATTTTTCAAACATGATTATTAAGGGGGTAATTTTTATAATTATATTTTCTTAATAATTTAAAATTTTCACAATAATATTATATTGTGAATATTTGGATTAATTGATGACTAGTAAATGGAACCATAAACATTTAATTTCAAGTTGATATTCGTCATTAATTTGAATTTTATATTATTATTTATAAAACGAAGAAGAATGACATATTATTGTAGTAATTTTCCAAAGGTTCTGTTTTTTTTCTTGATAGAAATTGTGATAATTGGTTTTAACAATTAGAAAACACTTTATTGAATGTTTAGATATTGATTAATTCTCTATGAATGTGATGGGATAATATTTAAATTCATTATTTTTAATTTTTGGTTACTGTTTTATCATAAAATTTATTTTTTTTTAGTTTCGTTAAAAAAAATTGCTTCCCTTATTATGTTTTATATTTTTGAAATGTATCATGTAAACATTGTTTTGGATTTTTGTTGGGAAAAAAATTTAATTCAATAAAAAATAACCAAAACCATTGCCACAATATAAATATGTAGTTTGTTTTAATTGATTTTAAAAATTAAAAATATGAAAACCTTGATTATTTTAAATAAATTGTGTTATTTCATCAAGTGTTGTTAAAGGATATCTCTTATAATATGTAAAAAAATTACATTAATGAAATACACATGTTATTTGCATTTTTCTCCTAATCTAATATTATTTTATAAATTCAAATGAATGAAATTTAACAAATAATTGTGAAACAGAGACCACTCTTATAAATTAGTGGGATCCTAAATAAAACTCCATTAGTAGGTAAAATCTACGGGAATATACCATGGGATAAACTAATGTGGGCCCTATCAAAGAATGAAATATCTAACATATTAAAAGGTAAATAAAATTTCAGAATTTTGGAGTCCACAAAATATATCAAGAAACTATAATTTAATATAGTTGGAAAGTTATTTCTACCCAAAACATGTTTAAATAGCATTAAGGACCTAATTATGGGTATTGAGAATAGTCATATGGATCCTTACCACCTGAATATCTATGAAAAATGATATTTTGAAATTAATGATGGGGTTATTAGGATTCAAAAAATAGTGCGATAATAATGTAATTTAAATAAATTGATAATTTTTGATCTTTTTTAAATCAAAAGATTTCAATTATTTTTATATGGAAAGGAAATGGAAAATGTGATATTTAAGATTATACGAATATGTTGTTGGTTTCTTATAGTTCTGGTTAACCAAAAAGGTTGTGGTTGGTATGATATATATGGGAGTATGATTAGGTTGTGTTGGTTATTTTTGTTTTTTTTTAAGCTAGATTATTCTAGGAACATGACCATTTTTTTGTAGGTGTCCTAGAATATATATTTACAGGATCACATGTTTATTATTAGTTATAAAGTGAGCACTTTAATTCCAAACTGCTTACCAATTATAGTTTGCATGGTACATTAATTTATAATATTGAATTTCCAGGATTTATACAGTACTTTCGGTGGTTACCTAATGGGATTGTATCTCAATCCCTATTTTGTTCATTAGGGGACACCCAAATAGGCCTTATGGATATAGGTTGGGACCAGGGAATGATCCCACTGTTCGACGCTTGTTTTTTGTGCAATGATGAGGATTAGGGGAGCACTGGATCATGCATTATCATGCGATGATATTCGTATAGATAACATTTTGGTATTCTTGGTATTTCACTACATGTAACGTATTTTACTATGTGAACCTATTTTGGTTTCTATTTAGATATATGTATCCTCATAATGGTATATTAGACACATCTCGCATGTTATATAAATACATGTCTGGTTTATTTATCATCCCCCTAATTGTTACATTTTTTCCACTATTGGTGGTTGTTTCTATTATAATATTTTACACTCTAGCAATGGGGGATATTATTTACATGGATACACCAAAAGACCTTACTACTAGTCATTAGCCTCTAGAATTTAGGGAGAGGCTCTTGAGGTCATGTATCCATCTAGGCTCAGTGCACTGTTGACTGGTATACGGGTTCATGACATTTCAACATGGTATCAGATATTTTTTTTGTTTATTATTTAGTGAAAATAGAAAGATATAGGGATAAATTAGAATTTGGTAATGGGATACTTCGGAGTGTAGCATGACCCATTTAATAGAAAAAAACAAATTATGTTAAATGAAATTTCTATTATCTAGATTTCGGCAATTATAGTTATTTGGGCACACCGTTCGGTGATGCAGTTGAATTGTGATATAATTATTGATATGATTTTGAGGTTTGTGATGTTGAAACCCAGGGAGATGATGGCATTCCATCTCATGCATCTTTTTAGGAACATGTTAAAAATCACATTTCATGCATTATGACTTTCCATATATAATTAATTTCCAGATTTCATGTTGTTCTGATAGGTTCGATGATATATTTAACTACAATTGTGAAGGAATTTTATATAGTGAATTGTGAAAAATTATTAGTACTCAGAGTACCTTCTAAAATAATACTTTTTTACTAATAATGCTACAACAGACACCCTGAGCATCAAATTTTGGAATGTTGGGTCATGGACCATGAGTTACATGTACTGGAACATGTTACGGTGTGGATTAGGAGGACACCACATTTTGTTTCAGGAAGATTATATGCCCTTATATTTTATAAGTGACACATCATTTGGTTCAACCATTAAAAATATAATGTGAAATGAATATGAAATTGAAATTATAGATAGAGAACTTGACCTAGACACATAATTTGTGTGGGGAGGAGGTTGTGTATTAAGTGACTTTTGTGACTATTTCTTCTTATATGGCCCTAGATTTAGATGCATGATGTGTGGTATTACCTTTTATAATGAGGGTCTGACATGTACTACACATTTGATCTATGAAATTTGATATCCATTTTTTATTAGGCATGTGTTTCACATTGTATAGGCATAATACCATGATGACCTCCAGTCATATACCAGGAGGGTGGAGACAACCACACATGTGAGGAGGTGGGATATGGGATACTTTTGGATCTATCTTTAGTAATGTCTACGTCAGAAGCTTTTTTCTTGAAACAGGTGTCCAGAAACAATTCTTTGAGTGATTTTGACACTTTATGATGACTTTTTTTGGGATCACCACAGCCTTCCTTGACTATGGATAGCTGACGCATGTGTTCCAGGAGTAGCACCATCAAATGTTTTTTGAGGAATAGTTGTCTACATGCTACCCAGATGTGGATTGATACTATTTTATCAATCATAGAGCTTTAGGAGACACATGATGAAATGAGAGTGAAGCTCATTTACTATATGATTTGGGGAGAAAAAAATCACTAGTGGGATGTTTTGAACCATGATGATGTGCTATGTGATATGGTTTCATTGGATTTATAGAATTGATTCATTGAATATGTTTTACCTAAGAATCTAGTGGAATATTTGGATAGATATTCCATGAGTCTATAGAAATGTGCCAGCAATGTTATGTACTACTCAGGATAATTTATAGATTTATAGGTATTTTCAGTGATGCACATTTTTTATGAGTTATCGAGGGAAATTTTCGTCAATGAAGATCTCTAAAATTTTGTTTAATCTCAGGTAAAAATGTTCAGATGGACCTCTATTACATATGTTGAATATCAGGCATTAATTATAGCATAGAACTTGAGGGAATATGGGGGAAAAATTAGTGTTGTCTCTTTCCCAAGTGGTTCAATGACTTCAAGCATGAAGAACCATTTTTAAGCTTCACATGACATGATTACCAGTCTAGATATGAAAACCAGTAGCTCATTTTTCATTTAGTAGTGTGTAAAATGGGTCTACAAAAGGACAATGTGTGATCATGACCCATTTGAGTGCTGATATTGTAGTGGGATGGGCCACATGCAATATTTGTACAAGACATTCCCTCCAAAAGTGAGTGGTATAGGTTAGATCAGAGACAAGGTTTAGGAGCTAGATTCTGAGCATTGCATCAGGTAGAGATTTAGAGTAGCACTGGTCATTCAGGTCGAGTTTTGGTGTTTTATTGTCATGGAATCCAGACCCCAGTAACATCATGACAAAAAATCTGGCATACTCTGAGTAGTGAGGTTGTATCATAGGGTTGCGCTTTAGGCTAGATCTTTTTTGTACATCTTAACCTCACGGTGGAGGGTTCCAAACCATATATGGGGAGAGGTATGATCTTAGTAGCCTGAAAAACTTATATCATTTTATTTTGAAACATGTTCATCACATAGTTTTATATTTTCAACTATTATAATGTTAAATGGGCCCATGATTTAGTTTTTTGAGGGATTTATGGTGCTTCACACTCTTTTGGGGATCAAAAAAGAGGAGTTTTTTCTTGGGTAATTAGGGAAACATTGAGATTATTTTGTGTTAATTTGTGTGGAACGTTTTCCTCCTCAGGATGACTAGGTTTGACAACATACTCTGGATTTAATTGCATGTTTATTTTTATTCCTACTTTGACTACAATCATCTGAGGGTGACTTTCACATCACAAAAGGGAACAGTTTATACTCACAAGGGTGATTGGGATATATGGGAGATTATATTTGGACCACAACATTATGGGTTTGGTGGAATGATAGGATATATTTTTAGTTTGTATCGATATAAAATGGGAGAGTGTTCGAAAGACATTCCTTCAATGGTTATTCATTTTCGAGATGTTTTCCTGGATTCCATTTCTAGTTCATCATCTAAGATGAAGGTGTGTTTTTTCATAAAGCTAGTTCCAAGATCTGTAATAGTATATATTCATCTTTACTGGATGACTATGATGGAGTCGTAGGATCTTAAGAGGAAACTAGTGGATTTAGAGGAAAAGGAGTTTATTTGACCTTGTACTTCTCTATGGGGATTAGCGGACCATATTGAAAAATTAGTGGATGGAAACCTTAGGGTATGCATGGATTAAAAATTTATTAGATGGTAGTAAAGAATCAGTATCCCCTTTCATGGATAGATGACTTGTTTCATCATCTTCAAGGAGCTCAGGTGTTCTAGAAAAACGAATTGGGATTTGGTTATCACCAGGTGCGTGTTCGACTTTTAGACATACCTCATATAAGTTTTCATGTCATGTATAGTTTATATGAGTATCTAGTTGTATTTTTCATTCTCATGATGTCACCATTAGTTTTAATGGAATAGATGAACTAATTCTTTCATCCTTATATAGATTTGTTTTTGTTGGTTTTTGTGGATGACATCTTGGTCTATTCTCACAATCGAAACGACCATGGCAGAAATCTTGAGATAATTTTGGATGCAATGTGATAGAATTAGTTATATGATATGCTCACATAATTCCATTGTTGAATAGATAAAAGTCACTTCTTGGGTAATATTATCATAGAGAAATGTGTATCATTAAACCCAATGAATATGAGAGATATAGATTCATAGTATAATTTCATGCTATTTTTGACAAATAGTGCTTCTTGGGGAGAATCAAATATTAAATTCATTTTATAAAGGACTTTTCATTCTTATGAGTACCATTTAAGGGAATTAATAAGATGATTAGGATGTTTTCATGGTTACATACATATGAGATTTCCTTTCAAGATCTGAAAGGGAGATTGACTAAGGCACCAATCTTATTACTGCTATAGGAGGGAAGAAGCTACACTATGTATTGTGTGCATCAGGTATCAGTCATAGAGCATTGATGTTTCTGAGGGATAGTGTGGTGGAATAAGGTCCTTAGCAGCTAAGGCTATGGGATAGGAACTACGTGATGCACTATCATTAGTTATCTATAGTCATTCATGATTTTTACTATTGGAGACATTATATACCAGGAGAGAATTTTTAGGTGTGCAAGGACCACATCATCATTAATTATATATTTACATAGCATGATAAGAATCTAAGGAAATAAAGGTTGGTTGAATACCTTTATAATTTTTAAATTTAGATTACATATACACCTGGTGATGGAAATGTAGTGGTCGAAGCACTGAGCATGAGAACATAGATATGGTAATTTCATCATGCCATAAGTGACTAATAGCTTATTGAATTTTCTTTAGGATGAACATAGAGGTGCAAGACAATCAAAGATAGACTTGTCTTTTATGTCTAATTGTGTCCTCAACCTATATTAGTAGAGTGAGGATGAGGTAGCTATAAGATTCTGATAGCCTAGTCCTTCGAGAGAGTGTGACAGGAGAGGTCCCAGCTTTTATTTGGACTATAGGTGATGATGAGGTGATGTATATTCATGGTCATGTTTGAGTTCAAGTTAGAATACATGAAAAGATTCTACATGAGTTTCATGACATATATTCGACAGTGTATCTCATTGTTACTAATATGTACTATGATTTATGTCTATAGTATTAGTGGATGGGTATAAAAATATAGGTAGATGGTTTTTTATGGGGTGTTCAACCATTCATCAGGTGATGTAGGAACATTAGTGACTATTTAGAAATTTATAGTACTTACCTATTTCTGGGTAAAAATGGGATGTTGTTACAAAGGATTTCATGACAAGTTTACCGTGTTCTCCTCAAGGTAGGGATGGTTTCTAGGTTGTGGTTTACTTGATCAAAATTATTTCTAATTTATAACCAATCAATGATACCCACAGTGAAGATGATGCTAGGAGATTATATATCCATGATATATTACGACTTAAAATGGTCTCATCCACTATCATTTTATATAGGGACACTGAGTTTACATATCATTTTTGGAAAAGTTTGTAGAGGGAATAGGGTACACATGTTCTTTTGAGCATTGAACACCACCCTCAGATTTACGGAATGTTAGACCGTACGATATATATGCTTTCATACATGATATGAGAATACGTCCTATATTTTTTAGGGTCTTTGGAGAGGCATTTAACCCAAATTTGTTTCCCCTAAAATAAGATTTATCAGGTGATTATACATATAGAATCTTATGATATTTTATATGGAAAGCAATGCAGATCTCCCTTCTTCTAGTTAGAGGTGGGTGAGACAGCTTTATCGGGACAATGTCTCGTGTAGAAGACTTCTAAGTAGGTTCAGTTGGTTCAAAAGTGGATGCATACTACATAGTATTGATTGAAATATTACACTGATCAACACTGGAAACCTCTATAGTTCATGGTCAAGTATCAAGTATGTTTTTCTATTTTAACAAGGCTTGGATTCATGGGGAGAAATAGATAGGGTATGGATTCACCATGATATTTTGGGTCATTCGAGATTCTGGAGAGAGTCGGGCCAGAAACCTATCGGTTACAATTACTTCAGTGGTATTGATCCATGCATGATATCTTCAATGTATCTTAGCCCCACCTTTATGATTCAGACACACCTCATGATTTTCATCTTTTTGATGTTGAGTTATAGGTAGATGCATCCTTTGATGATCATCCTATTTGTATCCTTGATTGGATCACGAATATTCTCTGAGAAATATATGTTTCTCTATTATATGTGTTATGATATCATGACCATTTACACTATGAGACTTGGGAGTATGAGACCAAAATACATGATTAGTGGCCAATGTTATTCTCCAATGAATCTTCAACACCCTTTAGAGGTAAATTTATGGGTGAATTTCATTCATGGGGAAATTGTAAGAACCCAGGTTTTAATGAGAGTTATGGATATTTTTAGTTTTTGTTTAAATGTTTAAAACTAACTAATGTCTGTATCGAAATAGATAATTAGTATTTTGGGGGTGTTTGGGGGTTTCTTGGAGCCCAGAAACAAATTTTGGGGTGAACCAGACCTGTTGCATGGTTTATAGAATGTCTATGGGGGTAGGTCGCATGGTAACTTCAAACTATGTTAGACAAGGTAGTGGGGTAATACATTCCACGCACTTAGACAAACCATGTGATCTGACTCGCATGCCCATGTAGAACACTTTTTAGTTTTTGACAGTTGGTTGAGTCACGATTTTTCCTGGTTATTAAAACAGTGTGGGGTTCCCCCTTCCTATAGTAAAGGGCTCACGTTTGGTGCATGGTTTTGCCAAACATGAAACCAAAATAGAAATCCTATTAAATTGGGATTATTTATGAATATCACCTAATTAAGCATTTATTTCAACCAAAATTTTCAATCTTATGCCTCATTTAACTGTTGCACCTTGGTACTCCCTTTTCATCCAAAATATAGTTGACTCCACCACACTCATATCTGATCTCATATTTGAGCACTAAAAACCTCATTGGTTCTATATTGGTGAGTGAAAACTTCATTTTCTAATATTTGTCATTCTTATTAGAATATGAAGTTCTATTTAGGTGAAAAATAATATTCCATAATTTCGTGTTCTTCATCCATTCATTATTTTTCTTCTAAACTATGTTGAATCAGGAGCTGATATTGAAATATCACACTACTACTGTTCTTTGGTAGGTGGTCCACATTTATCAAGTTTGGTATGGTGATTTACTATGATAGTTTTTATTTTTCCACTCATTGTACTTTCTATAGAAGCCCTTAAATTTAACTGGTTAATTGAATTAAATAAAATGGAACCACATACGGATTCTCTTATTTCCTTTGAGATTCATTGTTTCTTATTTTCCCAACCAAAGGCCACTCACGGGGAGTTCCATATAATTTCCTTTAGTTTACCTTGGATGAACCACCCAAGTGGTTTCTGTGTGAGCTTGTATTTTAGTGAAATACCAATTATAAATGAATTGAAATAGTTTCATGGTTAGGATACATTATAAATCTATTATGTGTTAATAATGATGATGAATTATTTTATTGATTGTTTAGTATTATATGTGAGGTGGTAAGCTCATTCAAGGTAATTGAATGTGAATGGTTGAAAATGATTCGGAATACTCATGGGTTTTTATTAGATGATTTTTAATTAATAACTGGAATGAATGAAGAATCATTCCATTAAAAATTATATATATTTCTATTATGGGCCTTGAACATATAAATATACACCTTGGATAGATATTTCTTTTTTAGTATTGATTCTATGATATGTATTGGGCCTTGCAACCCCTTAGATCTAGTTTGTCTTGGGCTCTCAACAGACACTGTCTGTATAAAAGATCCTTGGAACCCAACTCAATAAAAACCTAGTTTCCTTCAAGTTGCACATGAGACTCAATGAGGAAGCCTTGGTCTTCTATACCTTGAATAGGTCCCTTCATGGTCAGATAGTTTTTTATATGTCACAACCAAGGTAAATGTGGTATTTCTGATTATATGTCTCATATTTGGTTGTTCCAATTCTTCTAGTTATATGGAATGGTTGTGGTGGGTATTATATGTATGGATGTATAGTAAGATTGTGTTTTCTATTTCGATTTTTTTGGTAGCTACCTTTTTATAGAAGCATGACCCTTGTTTTTAATGGAGTCTAGTATAGATACACAAGGTCACATGTTTAGTAGTTGTTATTTCATGGGAACTTTACTTCCATATTGCATACCAATAAATTTTTCATGATTCTTTATCATGTTATATTACCGTGCCTGGTTTTTTATAGACTGTTAGCTCGTTACCAATTCAGATTGTATCTCACACCCTATTTGAGAGTCTATTGTGTACTCGGACAAACCTTATAGATGTAGGCAGGGGTAGGGGAAAGTGAAAACATTTTAATGCTTGATTTTTTTTCTTTAATAAGAGTAGGGGAGAAGGGAAATAATTTGAGTATCTTGGTTACATTCAGATATAATACATTTCAATATTTTTCATATTTTGATACATGTGTTGTATTATACTATTGTGTACCATTTTTTTATTTTTTAGAGACATGTACCATAATCATTATATATGAGGCACCTCTAGCATGTCATATAAATTCATGTTTGATTTATTTATCTTCTGTCTGATTGTTACACTACTTTCTATATTAACTATTATTTCTCTTCGATTTTGTTATACTCTGGTAATGAGGGAATAAACATTCCAAGGACACACCCAAGGTCCTCACTACTCGTTAGATGCCAATGGATTCAGAGAGATATGCATGAGGCCATGTAAAAAAATGGGCTCAAGGAACTGTTGAGTGCAATCCGAGTTCGGGATGTTACATAGTACACATTACAAACATCTTACACATATTATCCAAGTTGATAAAAACATTGGGTGTCAACAAAACAACTGTAATTTTGGTAAATAACAAGATAATGGAATTGATACTCATACCAAGTCTAAGGATCATGAGAATTATCCTTATATGAAGAAGAGGATCCGGGGTTAAGGAAAGGAACAAGAGGCAACATGTTTTTCTTATGGCAAGTTGGGACACTTTAAGAGGAACTGCACCCAACTAAAAAATTAATGGTAAGCTTTAGGTGTTTTCACTATTAAGTGTAATAATTATATATTTACAAGTTGTATATTATATACATTATGTGGAACTCTCATTTGTATCCAAATACCTAAAAATGTATATTTTATAATATTATCAGATATGAGGTGGATTTAGGGGCTTCTAATGGAGCGAGGATTCCTTATTTACCCTTTGGAGACTACCATCTCACATTACTGATAGGATTATTTTTTGTTTTAAATAACTTTTATTTTTTTCCTAAATTAACCAAGAAGATAGTTTTGGATTCTTTTTTTATTTGTATGGATTTTTTTCGTCTTTGGAAATACAGACTTATACTTCTATAAATATTGAATATGTTATGGTATGGATCAATTGAATATGGGCGTTTAGGTAATAAATTAGGAATACCAGATTTTGGAAATTGATAATGAAACTAATACTTTTGACTCATATAAATCACAATTATGGAATCACTATCTTGGTCACCAAAATGTGAATAATTCTAAAAAGATCCATCATGATGGTGACACATAATATTTGGATCATAATACAATAAAAGTATTTCAATATTTTTTACATGGTAAGATGACCAAACCACTATTTGGTGGTTATGGAGAAAGTTCCACAAAGAATCTAGATTTTTTATACACTGGTTTGTGTGGATATTTTCGAAGATAGTCTATAGGTGGGTTCTAATATTTTATTTATTTTATAGATGACATGAGAATGTTTGGTTATATAAACATAATGAGTTATAATTATGAATATGTTGATAAATTCAAAGACTTCATGTATGAGGTTGAGAAATATATATATAAGAATATAGTGAAACCTAAATAATCTTGATGTATTGATATATTGACCAAGAATTCATTTAATTTATACTAAGGAATTGAATTTTTTCTCAACTAACTATACATCATTCACCAAAGAGGAGTTTTGTTAGTTAAGCGATGGACAATACCTTGTTTTAAATAGTAAAATCAATGATGATTCATACCATCCTTTCATTATACATTTGGGAATATGAAATACAGATACCATTATACATAATAAATTCAGTACTAAATAAAGTGGAAATATTATTCCCTTCAAGTTATTGAGTAGAAATAAATCCATTTTTCACATGTTAATGATGCAGGGAATTTGTTAAGGAACTCTCAATCAAAAAACTAGATCCCTAGGAGGATAAGGGTTTCATTATATATTATTTTAAGGAAAACTAAGGGATAATACTTATGAAACCCCTCATGAAATTAAATATTATTTCAGGAGATGTTTCCTTTCTTGAGAAGGACCGTATCCTCTTGAAGAAAAGTTGGATAAATATTGTCATTGATATATTTTATCTAATGATACATAAGAGTTGTCATACACTATTGCATATTGGGACATTAGAAGTATTATCAAGAGGGATTTGTTAGTGCTATAGAAGTGTTGATAATATATGTGATGTTAAGGGGTCATAATCAATAGTTTACACAAAAAGTATAGATAAAGGCCCCATTGATAAATGGTGTATTTTGTTTTTCACAGACCATCACCCCCACCTTTATCAGTGCCCACTATTATTGATTCCCCACCCCTTTATTAGTACAGTATATAATCCCACCACCCGCACATGCCCCTACCTCCAATGAGTGAAAACCTGAAACCTTCATCTTATACACCAGTGCCTCTTCAGCTAAACTATACTATTTTGTTTTACATTTTATGGTATATATATAAATTAATATAAATTTATATATATTTTGTTACCCATATATTTATATATATTTATATATGTTAATTTATATAGTTATATATATATATATTAATACAAACACATATATATATTGAAATAGATATTAACTGTAAAAACAATTACAACACATAAAAATGTTAAGAAACTATAAAAACCCCCAAAACCCCCAAAACCATGAAACAACAATAACTTCTGATATAAGAGTCTATTTCACATATAAAACCAGTCAAATAAAAAATCGTGAAATTATCTTTGATATGATATTTGTTAATGGATGAAAGGACACTCAGGTCAGGGGTTATGGGAATTTGAATTTTTGGAAATCGGGGTCAGTGACTAAATACTCAATTTTGGAGGCCTTTGGGACTTTCTGATATTAGAAAATAGATAGAGCACATTGAACATTTTTTGAAACCATTTCATGCAAAGACCTCATAACAATATTTTATTTAATAAATGGTACAACCAAAATGATCACCCAGATCAAAATTTCTTGTCGTTTAAATATTGAGTTTGATTAAGGAATTTTTTGAAACTATAATATATTTTTCCCTTTTATTATCACCTGATTTAAATAAAATGTGGTCTTATCACATTTCATAAGCTTCTATATCACTAGTTATGGAGCTGAAATTGACTTCAAGATCGATGGTTATGATCTTTTCATGGTTTGTTGATTTTGTAGGGGTTTTAGGGGTATTAGGTGTTTTTCACATTCACTATCCTTTCAAAAGTCCATATTCTATGAACCAGTTGTTCATTTTTTCTATACCACATATCAACTTACTGTGACAAGATCTAAACCTTTGTGACCCATGGGAACCCTCTATCACATCTATTGAGGTAACAAGAAGCTTAGACGACCTTTAAATGGCCATAACTACTGCTCTATCTATCCCTTAATAAAATTTATTTTTTTGTCAAATATAACCTTTATTATTGCTAGTAAAACTGCATTGATAAATGGGGGGACATTATTAGTGCATCAAATAAAGAGTTGATAATTACCACCCATTTATCATAACTTTTTTAAAAGTTGGGATAAAGACCCCCCCTTTATTAGTTTTTTTAAAAGTGCTGATAAATGCATGTTTTTAGTTATTTTTCAGTAGCACTGATAAATGTGTCTCTTTATCAGATATTTTTAACAATTTCTAATAAATGGACCCCTATAATAGAACCTTTAGAATGAATTATTAAAACTTTAGCACTGGATAATTCCACTTTAGTATTAGTGATAGGAACAGATTCCATATGTTCTAATGAAGATGATGTTCCTGAAAGACAATTGTTTCATAGAAGTTCTATAGATATAAGAAAACTAGAGATATGTGGTTTTTAGACACTAACTATGGAAAATAATTTTTAATTAATGGTAATTACCTTCTCCCCTATAATGAGGTTGTAAAGATATTAGAATCTCTAAAATGGCATGAATTCATGATTTTTGAGATAGATTATATGTATCAAAACCTTGTTTGAGTTTTGATTGATAGTTTAGTTCATTTTAAACTTGTTGGGTATAAATGGGTATTAAAGTGAAATTTGGATATTTAAGTTAATGTTAATACCTAAAAAATAATGAATAGTGACCAAAGTGTTTAGAAAATTTCAATAAATTGAATATTCGAAACCATTTTCTCTCATTTCCATGTTTAAATCCATCAAAATTTTGTTTTCCATAACAACATACACTAACTATGAGATTTTGAAAATGGATATAAAAATTAAATTCCGTAATATGAACCATTATTAAAATGTTTATATTTCACTAATAGAAGATTTTATGACTCCACAAAATGAAAACAAATTATATAAGTTTTCAAGATCTAGCTTCAGATTAATCTGAGCATCCCAGTCATGGAATATTGGATTTGATGAATCCATAAAAGAATTTTGATTCTTTATGAATGAATGTGAGCCATTGGTTTAAAACTAGTTTAGTTGGAGTACATTTTTTTCAGAGTAGTATATATTGATGGAATACTAATAGTTGGAAAAAATATAATATCCTTAAAAGTTGTTAAGGCATAGTCAATAATGTTCTTATACATGAAGTACTTAGGTGAAACAACCTAAAATCTGGGAATAATGGTCCAGAATGATATATTCAAGATGATACTCAATCAATATCAAGGTAACTACAATGATTATATACTAAAAAGTTAGGTATTGTACAATCTACGAGAGTATTGGTTCCAGAGTCACATGGTATACATATTAACAAGAAAATGTGTCCTCTAACACCAGAAAAAATGCATATAATAAGTAACACCTAATACACTTTGGTATTATTATCTATCATGTATTGTATATTATCTTTGAGTATTGATGTTTTCTATGTATTTATCATGGTAGGTTGATATCAAACAGATCCAAGTGAACAATATTCCACATCTGTTAAGACTATCTTTAATTATATGTTGGGAAATAATTTTATGTTCTTAGTGTATATAGTATATGAAGGAAAATTCATCAAGGATTATACATATGTAGGTTTTTAGATAGATCAAAATGATCCAAAACCATATTCAATGTATATCTGTTGTCTCAACTGAGGTTCTATGAGCTAGAGAAAATTTATGTTGACATGTTTCACTGATTTTACAACAGAGTCCAAGTATATTGGGTCTTAGGATGAAGCCATGGAAGTAGTATGGATTGAAATAATTATCCATGTGATTTATTTGGTATTAAGTTGTAAAACCCTATGATTTTATTATATATATTTTTTTATAAATTTACATTGTCCAAAATCATGCATTATATTCAACACGAGGTCATAACGAAACACAACATGATTCTAAAACATTAGTATTTAAAATTATAATTATTAAAAAGTAGTTTCAATGGTGGGTATGAATAGGATTTAATAAATTATCAATTATAAAAATATAGGTTTTAAATTGTTTATAAATTAAATTCCATTGTGAAAATTAATTTAGAAATTTAAATTAAAAATAATTTAAAAATAAATGAAATGTTTTTGAGGAAAACTCTTTTTATGACAACAAACATATTTTATCACAATAAATTTTATAAACACTTTTTTAATTATTTTAATGAAATTATTATATTATATATTCAATAAAATATATAACATTCTTCATACATGTTTTAAATTCATGATTTAAAAATAAATCTAATTTTAGGTTTAAACTGTATTTTTTTTCAAAAGATGTTTTGCCTCATTTTGTTCACTTGTTTTAAAATTAATTTTTTTTAATATTTCAAAATTTATTTGAAAATTTTAAATTAATTTTTGAAATAATCATCTCAATATTTTCTTGGACTGATATTTTGAGAATTTTCTAAAAGGATAATTTTTTTAGTGAATAGAGAAAAATACAGTCCTTATTAAAAAAACTGTCTTTTTATTCAAAGAATTGACACGATATATTTTACATTAATATTATTTTAAATATTAAATTAGTTCAATTATATATACATATCCAATTTATTTCATTTTATTTATTTTCATTTTAACATTTCATATAAAAAAATTTAACCTTTGAACATTTAATCTTAAGAAAATCACATTATACTCAGATCATCAATTTTAATTTTAAATTAATTGTTTTTTAGTATATGAATTTAATTTTGAAAAATGGTTTTCATATTTGGAATTAGAATAATTCATATTAACTAATAATGTATACTTAATTTATGATTAAATTGAATAATCAAAAATGAAAAAATTAATTACCTTGGATAATGTTAAAACCGGTCAATTGAGGGTTAAACTAAAATGATAAGGGGTAAAATAACCAATAAACTTTTCCAAAACAAGTTTTATAATGATATTTTAAACATATCACCTATAGGTTTTTAGAATGGAACATTTCGGTGCTTTTTGTCATGTGAAAAACATGGGTACGCTTTCAAACCCCTTTGTTTCGAAAAATAAGTACTTGAGTCTCATCCTTAAATTCCTCTAAAAATCCTATAAGACTTGGTGGGATCATAAATCCAATCTATAATGGATTTTGGTAAAATATAATGTGGTTATTTGTATAAGAGGTAATATTTTAAACTATTTTTAGATTAATTTTTATTTTAAATCCTTTAAATATAATTAAATTATGGTAATAACACCATTATATCCAATATATTGAGAAATTATTAAGTTAATGGAATAATGTTTAACAATATTCTCTTATATAAAATGGGAAATGAAACTGTCGGTCGTGTGTACAATGACTACCACCAAGCAAACTGATGCTAATGTTTTTTGGAAACAACTCTCACGACTTGATATAATAGTGGATTTAATGTTTATATATTAAAGTTATTATATTATTAAAACATTGAAATTTTAATACCAAATATAAATTCTTACATCCCACCCCATTTGAAAACAATAATGTTACTCTTGAGTATGGTAGACTACTACCTCATGAACCGTTTTGATGTGTTTCTCATTTCTATTTTACATGGATGGTAAAAAAAGAAATGATTTTCTGAAAATATATGGTTCACACAGTTTTATAATACTAATTATTTAGAGAAAAATTATTTAGAAGTTGAAATAAAAAAAATTGAAAATAAAGGGAATGTGGTTTCGGGAAAAAAAGTTTATCTACCAAAATGAATTTTATCTCAATAAATTAAATAAATTACTTGTTATAATTGATTTATATAAAATTTATATATTATACAATCAATATAACTTTTAACATTTATCTTATTTCATTTTGTGGCTTGTGATAAGAATAAATCTAATTATACGCTTAAAAACTATATTTCTCTAAAAAAGTAGTTTTGTCACATTTTGTGCAGTTATATAAATATTTATTATTACCTATTATAGAAAATTTATAATAAAAATAAATATAATTTTTTAAATAATAATTTAAATATAATTCTAGATTATTTTTTTGGATGTTTCTAATGAGATAAATTTTGCAATGAATAGTTAAAAATATAGGTTTTTATAAACAAACATTTCATTCAAAGAATTTACAAGAATTTTTTTTAATATTGGATTAATTGATAAATTAGGCCAATAATATATCTATTAATAATGTTTATTTCATTGTAATTAATTTCTTATTTAAATTTTATATAAAACATTTTAATGTTTTGATCATTTTATTTTTGGGAAACTTCTTTCTCAACGCATATGTTGTTTCATTTTTAATTGTATTTTTCACTAATTTGAAATGGATTCGTAAAAATATATTCCATATTTATAAAAATAATTTTTTTATTAAATAATAAGAAAACATAATTTTATTAAAAAATAATGAAGAAAAAACATAAACATTACCAGAGATAATGATAAAATAGTTTTTCTAAGGGGTTAAACAAGACAGATAAGGGGTAACTAACCTAGAAAGAAGTCAAAAATCTACTATATTGATATATTTACAACTTAAAACCATTAATATTATGAAATCTCCCATTTTTTGAGCTTTTTCTAATTTTAAAAACAAGGGTACACATTAATATTTTCAAAAATTCTATGTCTTTAATATCGCCCGCTTGTAAAGATCACAACTTATTCCTTATTATTCACATATTCAACAAACTTTTTTCATCAAAGGACAATGAAAATATCATAATTAAATACATATACATATTATATAATCCATTTTTAGATCATAAGTCTTATATATGAAATCTTGAGGATTAGCATAAAGAGGTTGTCTGAATAAGATGCATGGTTTTAAACTATGAAATTTTGGCTTACTTCTTCTTATAACTCCTTTAAATATTATTAATTTATTATGAAATAAAAACACATATTATATACCATATACAATGTTGTTCTTATGTTATTTTCAAAACCTATATATAGCTCCAATTCTGTTAAATTGGAAACAACATTGACAATCAGGTGTACAGCAGACTACCACCTCACAAACCGAGGTTATTCATTTTTCTTCAACACGTCTCAAGGGTTGATATATTGATTGATTCAATATTTATATATTTTATATATAATAATATAATATCTATTTATTTATAATAAAATATATAATATCTTACTTCCAACCAATTGTAAATCGATAATGACACTTTTATGTATGTAGGATTGTTTCCTCATGAATCGATGTGATGTATTTAAATTTATGATTTACTTATATATAAATAAGGATATATTAAATTGAAAAATATGATACTTGTAACATAATTATACTTTTCAAATTATGATATCACAAATACCATCTTACCTTCTGATCTGTGGGTGATATGAAAATATCGTTTGTGTGTACGATATAATATCATTTGCGAAGAAAAGTGATTTTTTTCACTAAATATTTTAATTGAAGGTAAAATCCATTAAATATAATGAATATTGGTGATACATAATCAAAAACGTTTTTTCCCAAAATACCCTAATACATTCATATATTTTATTCTCTAATAACTCGTGTTCTTTGATTTCCTTATGATTCTTGTCTTATTAATTAACAATATTAATTCCATGAGTCCACGTTTTTATCCATGATATGCAGGGTATAGTTTTTAAATGTCTTTTCTGATACCCTTATTCTCATGTTATCTTTATAGATTTAACAATTTCACACATATTGGGAATCTGATTCCACCATTAATTTGTTTTTTTACCACATGTTATGAGGATAATTATTACGTGTGATATGTATAATCAGTATGGTAATTTTGAGGAACAAGTTGGATATGAGGAATAACTCTTATAAACCAGTAGTTTATTTATTATTGATTCAAAAGGAACTATACCATTATGTTTCTCATGTGTTTTTTGTGTAATTGAACGAAGATTCCTATAAAAATATTTCATATATACATATAAAAATTTCAGGTTTTTATATTAGTAGTAAAGACCCAATGATAGTTTAATGTGAAAGCACTACAGCAGTGGATCTCACCTAGGATACAAGGTCACATCAAAGGAAAACAAGAAATACATTGAATGTTTTATCTCTTGAGATATTTTCCATAACAATTTGATGTTTTTGTAAGAATGTTATCTATAGTTTAAAATGTTGAAGACCAAATAACTAAGGATTTATCTCAACAGAATAATGAGTGTCATGTGAGATCTAGTGGATTGAAGGTTTTTTTCTGTTGTCTCTAGTGCATGTAGGAGTCTCTCAGATTCTGTACCATAGAACTATCTTGTTTGATACTGGATTACATGTTTTCATAAATAAATAATTCATCTTACAACATATTTATTATCCTTATTCAATATATTTTTACCTAAAAATGTTTTCAGAATATATGTCATGCATATAGGTTACAGTAGTTCTCTACTATGATCAGAACCTAGAGGTCCACAACATTATTCGTAAACCATGTTTTATGGTCAAATGATATTGTCTATTAGGACATAGAAAATAAGGATATCATAGTTATGAGGCTCATAATACATTTAGACACCTTCTCATGGTGTTCTCCAATGGTAATATCTATTCTTATAGGTTATGAGAATATACCCATCAAATTGGAAAATCGTATTTCCATTTATCATTGGATATTCCAATATAAAGATGTGATTATTTTTTCTTATAATTTATGATTATAATTAATTGATATCATGATTCATGATCATTTTCATATCAACAAAAACCATGATGGAATGTGTTCAAGGCTATATAGGGTGTGTTTGGTGCATCATAAGAAATATTGTACTAATGGGTATTGTGAGAAAGGATTTGTCCCATTTATCCCCTTACAGAAGAAGATATCTTAGTCCCTTTGATGGAATAAAAATTTCTATATAAATCCATGTATATCATTTACATTGGTATAGTTCCATTATATAATGTTAAAGAAGTAAATATCAATCATATTGGTTGATGGCACCGATTTGAAACCTGGTTGATTAGGTATATCGTGATAAAATGATTTTGTTACACAGAAAATATTTTAATGTGGTTAGACATCATTTTGAAATTAACTACCTCCATTATGGATTTAATGTCATGTTTCTATAATATAACCTTGGAATTTATTCTTTTATACCTAATTTAACTATTAAAGAGTCCATGATATTGACACACAACGTTTGTTTGGAATCACATTAAAATTAGTTGAATGAATTTAACAGTTTAGAATAAATAATATTTGTTCGGGATGGGTTAATTTCCCTAATTTAACGAAAATCTATCCAAAATAATAAAGTGATATAAATTTTAATAATACATATATGTTTTTTAAATTTTGGGAAATATAATATTAAATATATTAATTGTAGTATATCTAAGTGGAATTTAGTTAATTAAATTTACATTATTCAAGGATTATTAAATGTCAATGAGGGAAAGTTGATGGAGTTTAATGATCCGAATAGTATAAAATATATTTATTTTATTTCTTAAATCATTTTTCATGTCAATGAATTTATAACAATAATATAATTATTAAGGTGTGTTGTGTCATTTATGAATATTAAAGATAGTTGGGTGCTTGTGTCTGATTTTCCAACCCTAAAACAAATATAATAAATATCTAGTTATATCATTTTCATTATTTATGTTCTGTTCACAATAGATAAGGTGAATCTTCTTAAGTACATATGGTATCTCTTCTCTCCTTCTCTGTCAATATTTTGAGATAATTCTATGGGTTCTTCATATGCCGTGAAGAGAATTTCTATAACCATAAAAACAATAAGTGATCAAGATCAACTATCACAGAACTATGTAGTTCTAAAGAATTTACCAGATATTGTATTACATATTTGGATCACATTTAGCGGAATTTTTCACTTGAATACTATAGTGAAATGACAACGAAATGAATTGCATTCCATCATACCATCAATGATATTAGAATTACAAGTTTAGGTAATTCGATATCATCTCAAAAATAATTTATGACTTACATGTAAAGATCATCTACCAATGGTTCCGATGTATGAATGCCTTATATTTAATCTGACTTTTTAATTATAAATGACCACATGATCATCTATATTAGATATTACATGTGATTTAGGACTAAAATATGAGTTGTTCATACCTTCAAAGGATGATTTTTCTTCACGTGAAACCCACTAATATCCCTTTGGTGTTAACTTCTCATGTAAACTAGAAACACCCAAAAAAAATTTCCCTAGCCTCAAATTCATTGAGTGTCTAACATTATTGTGATTGAAAACTAGAATGTCAATGAATTTTTCACTACAATATAGTTACCTAAATATATCACATAAAGATATATATGACATTCCATGTGTCAATGTACGGTGTCTACATAAACATTCTCCATATGGAACGGCCAATGTTACTCAAATTAGTGATGTATAATGATTTTTATGCAAGGAAACTTATATTTTTTTTACATAAATATAATTTAAAAAAATTTATGAAAACAACTATCATAACATGAAATATCAGTAAAAATGAAATTAAAATATGAATTAGGATAAATAATAAATAACTCCATATATAATGAATATTCTTTCCTAAACATACCTAAACATAAAAACATTATGAGATACTAGTATTGATGTTGGGTTGTTGGTATGTTATTCTTGAAGCATGTCCTATCAAAGTCATGGGTTTGTAAATATTATAGCACATCCCACCTAGTTGCACGTCTAATATATGGGCATAGACCCATCCCATGGAAAATGGGAAGGGGCATACTAAATCAGGGCCTCAACCCATACCATGTAATTGAGGATGGGATATACTCTGGAAGTTCCTTATCCCATCCCATGGAATTGGTGATGAGGTATACTCAGTTAGGGATCAAAAACCCTTCACATAATAGGTACCTATTATTTAAGGCTTGGTGTAGTTCTTTAATTTTTTTTATGGAAGGAATAGATAAATACAAGTACACCACAACATAGGATTCTTATAAAAAATCCCAAAAATATCAATGAAAATATAAAATCCAATCATAAAATTCATCATTCTCATTTATCCAAAGAATATTATGTATGATATTAAACATATTATAAATTTTCTATAAAAAAAATTCAACAGACACAAAAAAACATGAAATAAATCATATTTTTTAACCAAGATATAAAATAATATTTATTTTTATAATGACTACATATTTTCAAGCATGTATCAATTCATTTTATAAAATATTTTTTTTGGTTTCACAATTGATAAATAATTTCAAATATTTGATCTTGTATACAATAAATTTCATGCATTATTTTAAATTTTCAAATATGAGATTCCCAACATTACATTAGAGACATGTAGGGTTATACTGAGTAGTACATTAAGAAAATTATTTACCATAACAACTATTTTTTAAAATCCATGATAGTATTTAGTAAGGAACAAGTTTTGATTTTATAATTTTGGTTCACATTGTAAGGCTCTATTAAATAAATGGTTTTATTTATTTATAATGTATTCAATAATATATCTTATTTAGATGTGACACTTCAATTGAAGGTTAAATTATTAAAAATTATTTCTATAATTTTAAAAGAACTACAGTTTAAATTTTTATTTTGAAATATATAAATATTCAAAAATAATGATGTTTAATTTTCCAAAAGAATAAGTGATTTTATAAAATAAAGACATTAATTGAAGGACCCAAGATTTCAAAAAATATATTTAAATCAAGTATAAGGAAAACACGTTATTGTTATAAAAATTATGTTTTCTTTATAAATCATTATAGAAGTAAGAGTAAAAAACTTTCAAGTTTCATCATTTTCTTCCACCTATCGAACCTTGTTGTCTCCATTACACTAATGGAACTAATAAGAAAAGTTAATTTTGGATCTTTGTCTCATAAATTAGTCTAGTTATATCGGAAGAATGTTATTATATTTAATATCATATGGTGAGGATTAAATGAAGTAGGTGGTTAATAAATTATGATCAAACTAACTAAATATTAATCTTTTAGGATTCCCTCATATTTAAGGAACAACCAACACACCACACATGGATGGATTAAGAAAATGAGAAAAAAAGGTCATTAAGACAAATTAGAAAAAAAAAATTTATCATTTGAATAATTAACGTCACATTTTAGAATATATTAGGATATAATATCCTGAAATGAAAAATTAATATTTATGACATTTTAAATTTTTATCTACTCTTGTGGTCCACTAACACATTCCTTAATGATTATTTTAAATAAATTTAATGACTTGGTTTTATCTGAAAATAAATACCATTAAATTAAATACATAAATTGTTTTTAAGGAATAGTTTTATGGGAAAAAATTTAATAAAAAAGTATCTTCCGAAAATCGTTCATTCATACTTCTAATAAACTAACATATTCATTGATGGATAAACCCTAATAAAAACTAATGATGATTAGTGTGAAAATAAAATATAGGATATAAGAACCTAAATCCCTAAATAAATATTCTTATTCATCCAAAATTTTACTATAAATTAATAAAAAAAAATATAATACTCTACACCTCAACTGTGTAGAATCAATAAAGTGAGATAATGATGGAGAAAAACTCAATGATGCATTCCTATGAAAAAAGAAGATGAATAAAAAAGTATTGGGATGGAGTCGATCTTTTATTGGAGGAACATAATATAAATTATTAATTGATGAGATTATAAACCAATAGGAATGAATGGAGAAGTGAGGAAGAGGAATAATATGGTGATTTTAATCAAATAAATGGAGGAAAACCCCTAGATCAACCATGAAGTGATAATTATAAGAAGGAGAGATAGAGAACCATATAATTCCATAGGTGGATATATATAAAGGATGTTAGGAGAATGGAACAAATGTAATGGGATAGAGGGTAAAAACAAAAAAAATTAAATGAAAAAAATGTCCATTTATAAATTAAAAGTTAATCTATGACTAACAAGTATCCATTTTCGGGTTATCTGGAACCTAGTTCGAACCACCAAAGGAACTGATCCTCTAGAAGGTTCACCATATATGCAATGAGCATAGACCAAGTACCTAGTGTCACGTATATCCAAGGATTAAAATTAAAACAACCTTTTGAATCTCATGAATCATTGAATAAACAACAATAACTTGAACCAAATATGAAAAATCATCTAACTCCATCGTCAAGACTTAAAATCCAAAATAGTATCCAATCATTAAAAATAACCACCGAATGAGAACAAAAATTTGGAAATGGAATCAAGATTTCATCACATAATTCCACATGATCAATTGGAAATTATGTGATAAGGACAATTTTAGTACCATATAAATACATGTACAACTAAATACCTATTGAATAAAATTTACATCCATTTCATAAATATCATAATCGTGAAAGGAAGCTATATAATGTAATATTCTATTGGATTTTATCATTGTGACTCTTGAAAATGAATCTTCAGAGTTAATAAATTGAACTTATCTATGTCATGTTGCAACCAACCATGATTTATATGAATTTAATTTATCATCCATATCTAATTTCATCTTGAATTTCCTTTTTATCCTAATAGGTTTTACACCAAGTATTATCTCTACCAATGTCCAAACATTATTTTAGTTTATGGAATCCATTAAAAAATTAATTAAATTTTTCATATAGAAATATCATTTATTTATTCTGTTTCATTAAATGTATGGGTTTTATAATAACTAATAAATAAATCTCCACATATCCCGGTGATAATAAAACCATATCTCTTTCATTTTTTACCTCACTTATTGACTAACATAATACATGTTACTATTATTCATCTTATCCTTCCGTTATTTCATATGATGATTGTTATTATACCAACTCTAGTGTATACATAGATTCAAAATATCTGAATAAACTATTTCTCTGACTGTTTCCATTATAAATATGCTTGTTATCTAGAGATATGGTGTGTCGCACAAAACATAATGACATGTCTCGAGATATTGATACCCTATCGGAGATAACAATATGGTTACTGTGCCACCCCAATCCCACATCTATTAGGCCATGGGTGCATCGATATCACTCAAAGGAATATAATTACATGGGATAAATTCTCCTATATCAACCTATAAAAATATACAATCATATATTCATAATATTTCCTACAATGGACATCAATATAAATAAACTATATAATAATGCATGTTCACTATAATAACTGGGCAATATAATGCTACTAAGGATAACATAAATATATATATATATATATATATATATATATATCACTTAGTGTAATAGACTATATGTAATGGTATAAACTCCCATGTAACAAATACTCCTATAATAAACTCTTTTAGCCACATTCTTCATCATGTGTCTCCATACACTACCAACTTATAGGTATATCGCTCCTCTAACTCCATGCATAATGATGAATATGAAAACTAAGAAACAAGTTTATAGAAACAACACATTTTTTATAAGGATTGTGTAGGGTAGATTAAAAATATTCTCAGCCAGACACCCATAAAACAAAAAAAATTGATAAAACAAGACATATTCAACCCATCCCAAAAGAAATGGGAACAAATAATATGGAACTAGGAATTATCTAAAGTATTAGGAAACCAAGTACAATATGTTAATGAAAATATGGGGTAAAATTGAACATCATAGATCAAAAATATAAAGGATCATATATAAAATTAATCTATAGATAATCTGAGAATTTGAAAATTTTGAATAAGCATAAAGATAATAGAAAAACTGTAATTCATACTGCAATGGAAACTGATGATATAAAGAGTCACATTCACATATTAGTGTCACTGTTGAAGCATTCAAAAGAGGAAACTGATAATGTCCCGACCCTTCCTTAGGGATCGTGCCGTGACTACCCTAAGCCCACCTCCCATAGGCCAGGGGCTGGTGACTAGCACCAAGGCCTAAATCCCGACTAAAAGCGGACGACATTGCCTTTATAAAGTAAACAAACACCATAGAGTAATCAAAAAGAAGTAAACACTATGTAAAACTGGGTACAATAGTAGTGCGGAAAAGTAAGTGGGCCAGAATAAAAACCCAAACTGAAAGTAATGTACAACTGGAATAAAAGTAAAATAACTGAAAGCAAAGGAGCAACGTCAAGCCATCCACTAAAAGTCCCACATGAAGGGTTGGTACAGATAGCCTCCTCAGCTCCTTGAGTCCAGCCGTCCGCTCCGTGTACGTCCCGCCCGGTGGTCCACCTCCAGGTACCGACTTGCTCCACAAGCCTCAACCACGATCAGAGTTGTCCATCATCTGCATCCAACACAACGTAGGGTGGGCATAACCCGTGCAGGGGTGAGTATATGCTACTCAGTAGGGACCTAAAGACCCCCGAAGGTCTCCTAGAATCCACAAAAGATAATCCACAAAGGAAAGAAACAATCACGAAATAACAACTGACACTACTTAGTTATATGCCCATACATATACCTAAGTCATCAATTCCAGTTCAGCTCCGACATCTGAGCCCAAGTACAACCTAGTCCACACAGGAAAACATAAACCATTCCACATAGGAATTCACAACCCAATCCATAGAGGAAATCATAAAATAATCCACACAGGATATCAATTCAATCTTATCAAAGATAATTATTGAAAGTAAAGACTCAGCTCACACATGTATACTTCTTCGTAAGACAAATAGATATGATCAAGTGTAGGCACTGATTCATCTATGTTGTCGGACCCTCACATGATCGATAGGTACTAACCCCAGCAATGACCCACACATGATCAGAATGCGCTGCCCCACACAAGACAACTGAGCACTGACCCACACAGGATCTGACCCACACAGGATTGGTAAGCACTGATCCACACAGGATTGCTGAGTGCTATAGTCATCTCTGTCGAACCCATGGAGCATTTCTGTATAGTCTTTATCGTCGTCGCAGTCATAGCCAGCTCTAGGGTTCACGCACACATCAAGATCATTTGGGGAGGGTCCGATCCACGAGCCAAGGGGCTGATACATCAACTGACACGAAGTCCAGAGTTGATGTATCCCAATGTTCTGTATTGTCAACAGGAACTCAACGTGATAGACGGCGCGTCAATCGGACGCCCAGTCTGAGAGCTATTGTCTTTTTCGTTCCAGGGGCCCTGTTGGTTTTTAAATCAAATCCAACACGACCTCACTCCAACTGCATCCAAACCTTGAGCATAGTAATACATAAGGTCCATCTCACTAAGATGAATCCAACAATGTCAATGGCACGTCAATCGGACGTCTAGAGCTCAAGTTATAATTGTTTCCGCTCCGAGGGCCCGGTTGGTTTTCTGCTCGAACCATCCTGGACATACCCAAGGTTCTCTAAAACCTTGAGTATAATATACCTAAACGACCGTCGCGATCCGAGGGTCGTATTGCAACTTACAGTGCGTCATTCGGTGGTCCGTAGCCCAAGATATGGGAAAAAGAACGGACATGTCCAGTTTTAGGGGGTTTTGGGCCCCGACAGACCCAGCCCGAGACCCCCTGGGTCGGCCCGAACCGGCTCGACCCGACCCGGGTCTGGATCCGGCTCATTAGTGCGCGGCCCAGCCCAACCAGCCCGGCCCGGTGCGGCCGGTCCGGCCTGGGCTTCCGGTTGTCATGGAGCAGGCACGGCTCGCGGGTGGCCAGCTCGGTGCTGGATGAGTTGAGCGGAAAGGGGGGAGGGGCGTTGCCCCCTGATTGAAACCACGGCCCCCCGACCCAGGTGGGGGACACTCCTTTTTTCCAGCCAGGGGTTACGACCCCCGGTCTCCCCCTGAAACGGCCGGCCTGGTCCGGCCGGCTGGTGCTGCTGTCGTGGGACTGACGTGGTCCCGCCCTCCAAGGTGAAGGTGGTCGGTGGTTCCAGCCCCCCCGCCTTGCACCGACGCGGCATTGAGCCACGAACTTGTCCAACCGACATGGCGTGATGGCTCCGCAACCCTCCTCCATGGCCCCGCTCTAGCCACAGCCTCTTCATGGTTCTCCAGCGCAGCACGATGGCGCCGCGGCTATGTTCGACCCCAACGGCACGGCGGGACGGCGCCGCACTTCTTCGCCACATCCCTCCATGTTTCCATGCGGTGTAATTGCACCGCGACTCTTTCTTTCGACCCGCAAAAAATAAAACAACCAAGGAGGGAGGAGGGTCACCCATGTTCGTGCAATCCAGCCTCCTCCGGTTAAGTTGATATCATGCGGCCCCAAATAAAAGACGATGAATGACAATGGTCATTCCACGAACAAAATTAACCCCTACCTCAAGGTGTCATCGAACGAAGGTTCTTCGTAGGAAATAATTTTCGTGGAAGATGGCGTCGTGGATCAAGGTTTCGTAAGCGTCGTCGGCATCATGGAGAAGAGAATCGTCGGTGTCGCGGTACACGATGTCGCGTCGTCGATCTCCGAGGACTCGGCATTCTTCGTCGTCCTTCATCGGAGGGCGGCGTTCTTCGTCGGTGATGGTGCGTTCTTCGCGTTCTTCCAGAAGGAAGAATATGATTCCAAACCTTGAGCAATTTTTCTCTAATCCCTCTCGCACAATGAACCAACCCTTAATGAAATAAGACTTTTCTTATTTACATTACACACAAGCCAACATCTAAATTTGAAATTCAAAAAAATCATTCAATTAATTGAATTAATTGAAGAGTTATAACCGTCCAATTAATGTAAGTGATGCCTCGGCATTTAATAGGGTGTGCTGGTGTGTTACAAAAAGGGGGTTTGAGGAAGTTTAATAGGTGGGTATCGTGTGGGCCGCACCCCACTAATATCCTACCTAGTGGAGTAGGATATTGTGAGTCCCACTCCAACCACCAATCTTAGGTTTTAACTACTTAGAAATAAAAATAAAATTGGATGCACAAATTTTATTTTATTCATTACTTAACCCATTATTTTAATAACCATAACCATGCAAACACAACTCCCTTAAAGGAGTTCCTATGAAATTACCGGTGCTTCAGTTTCATCGGTGCCCTCGGATTTCGATTCCAAGCACTGGTTCAATAGTTAGAAAAACCCGCTCGCTCGTTTACTAAATGTACCCAAGTTAAACTTCAGAAATTGATTTCGGGCACACCGGGCCTCGGAATCAGGTGCCGTCAGAAACTGCGTTCTTGTAAATCCCAATGAAAATTAAGAAAAAAATTTCCTTGAATTTTACGGGTCTTTACATTACTCCCACCTTAGGGATTTACGTCCCCGTAAAGATACATCATAAACTAGGGAAACAAATGTGGGTATTGTGCACGCATCTGAGCCTCCCGCTCCCAAGTGCTCTCCTGGAGGTTCCCTTTCTTCCATCTGATGAGCAATAGAGGAATAAACCGCCCACGTATGACCCGCTCATGTCGATCATCGATCTCTACCAGGACCTCCGCAAAAGTCGGCCCATCATCAATGATATGCACCGGGTCATGCATATATCTCCTCAGCTGAGATACGTGGAAGACGTCGTGCACCCGGTGCAACTGAGGTGGTAGAGCCAGGCGATAATCCACCTCTCCTATCTTGCTGAGTACCTGAAAAGGTTTGATGAAGCGTGAAGACCACATGATTCCTCAACCAAATCTCTGTAATCCACGTCTAGGTGAGACCCGTAAAAAGATGTGGTCACCATCCTCAAACTCTAGTGTTCTTCGCCTCCTGTTAGCATAAGACTTCTGCCGGCTCTGAGATGTCCTCATCCACTCCTGGATGATCTGGACCATCTCTATCGTGGAATGGACCATCTCCGGTCCCACAAGTGCTGACTCCCCAGGGTCTGTCCAGCACAGAGGTGATCTAAAAGGTCGGCCGTACAATGCCTCGTATGGTGTTATCCCGATGGTGGAGTGGTAGTTTTTATTGTATGAAAACTCCACCAAGGGTAGGTGGTCCTCCCAGCTGCGACCAAAGTCTAGGACACATGCACGGAGCATGTCCTCGAGAGTATGAATGGTCCTCTCCATCTGACCATCCGTCTGAGGGTGAAAGACGGTGCTCAGTCGTAGCTGCGTCCCGAATGCCTCCTACAACCCCTTCCAAATCCAGAAAGTAAAGCGAGCATCTCGATCAGAGATGATAGATGATGGAACACCATGAAGCCGTACGATCTCCTAAACATAGAGGCGTCCCATGTTCTCCATAGAGCCCTACTCTCTGATGGGTAATAAGTTGGACAACTTGGTGAGTCGGTCGGCAATCACCCAAACGGAGTCGTGAACTTTGGAAGTACGTGGATGTATAGTCACGAAGTCCATAGATATCCCGTCCCACTTCCACTCCGGGACATCCAAGAGCTGAACAAAGCCTACTGGTACCTGGTGCTCTGCCTGTCCTGAGGATATCTGTGCACGTCGCATCTCACAGTCAGCGTCCCCACACTGTGCCTCTCTGACCCGCTGCAGTAGTGGAGGAGTGATTGTGAGTGACTGAAGAAAGGATGCTCCATCTCTATCCATGAAGGATATCTGTAAAGAAGCTAGCTGCTACGTCGCCTCACCAAGTAACTGAATGCCCATCCTCCTGCTGTGAGCATCGGCTACTACGTTCCCATTTCAATTAGTATAGACTATCTCAAAGTCATGGTCATGGAGAATCTCGAGCCACTGCCGCTATCTCAGATTCCGGTCCTCCTACGAGAAGATATACCTGAGACTCTGGTGGTCAGAGTAGACTATAAAGTGCTAGCCCTTCAGATAGTGTCACCACATCTTCAGAGCGAAGACCACTGCTGCTAACTCCAGGTCATGGGTAGCGTAGTTCTGCTCATGCTGCCTCAACTGACGTGATCCATAGGATATCACTGCCCTCTCCAGTATCCGGACACATCCAAGTCCAGTCCCTAATGCATCACAGTAGACTAAGTACCCTACTCCCTCCTACGGGAGCCTCAAGATAGGTTCCCTAGTCAACCTCTGCCTCAGCTCCTAGAAGCTCTGCTGACATCTGTCTGACCACACGAAGGGTTTCCCCTTCTTCCTTAACATTCTGCAAAGCTACATATATTTCTCCTTTTCTGAAAAGAGAAATCTGGTCTCAAGCCCTGGATGAACCACATTCCTTGCATAATATAGTCAATCCCTTCATGATCAGTTAATTCATTCCATGGATAACGTTGTAAGACCTCGACGCTGCTACCAAGAGATCCAACCGTTACTCTCTCCTCCAAGGGTTGAGTCACACTGTCGGCATCAGGGTGTGGTCATTGGGTCTCCTCCAGTAGTAATATCGTTTGTGAGGGTCAAGTCAATTGTTTTTAACTGGAACCTCATAGTATTAACATAAAAATGACAAGAAAGAAAATGTCAATATTGCAGGTGTCTTTTGTTACTGCAACTCAAAGTACAAGGACACAAGAAACACAAACAACGAATCTAGAAGCATTATGGGCAAAGGACTCTGTGCCTAGAGATAGTCCCGCACTTTTCTACCCTCTTACAGAGCTCCATGATCGTAAGCTTTAGCTGCCTGAAGCTGTGCTCTCCCATGTGGTTGGGGTGGACCTCCTGGTGGTAGTGGTGGTAGAGCCTCAAAACGTCGTCCACCACCTGCCGCTCGACCAGCTACTCATCCTCGTCCGCTTGCTCCCTATGGACCGCCATGGTAAAACCTCTTCCACTGCTTGGGTGGTCCCTCAACCATCTGATGCCCCTCTTCATGGTGGGTCGGGCAGTCATGAGCCATGTGGCCCGGCTCTCCGCATGCATATCACTGTCTGTCACTCGTAAGACAAGTTCTGTATCGTGTGCCACGCACCTATATGCCAGTATCCTATGGTCATCCTCATGATGGCCTGATCCGCTTGGACCTCTGCGACATCTGTCTACTACCAGCTACAGAAGACTCCGCTACGTGTCGCCATGCGGTAGGCCTCGATGCTGACGTAGGCTCAGCAAGAATGCTCTCTACTAGAAGGGCTCACTCCAGTACTCATGGCTACGTCGGAATGCTGGGGGAGATCATCAATGCCCTGATCTCATGTCTCAGTCCCTACTCGAAGGTCTGGGCCCGAAAAAATGGGTCTCCTACCATGTCTGTCGAATTGCGCGAGAGATCGGTAAATCTCATCGAGTACTGGGCAACCGTTATGCTTCCCTTCCGTAGTTGTAGTAGCTCCTGGATGCGCACCGCACGGAGGGTGGCTGGGATGAACTCCTAGAGGAAGAGGATCTCAATGTCCATCCAGAGGAGTGTTGCCTCATCATGCACCTAGAGAATCACGCTCCACCATCTGCCAACTGTCACGTGCAGGAGGCTCACTGTGAGGATCACCATGAACTCATGTAGTGTCCCCACTAACCTGAAAAGTCACACAACCGCGTCCAGCCAATCCTCGTCTGCCTAAGGGTCCTTCTCCCCACAGAACCTGGGCGGTCTCTGACGCTGAAACTCATTCAGTGCACTAAGGCGACGTGAAATATCAGCGGCTGGGGCAGGTAGAATCAGTGGCTCTGTGGGTAGAGGTACCGCGGGTGCCTCCGCTATCAATGGGAACTGCACCGGGGCCTCGTTCCTCGGTGGGTGGTTGTCTCGCACAAAGCTCGGAACCCTAGATGGATGCCGTTGTGGGGTCATCCTGAAAAGGAATAGGTGCGCCATGGTCAAACAGTATACCAGGTGAGCTGATACAAAGTAATCACAAAGAAAACTTTTGAAACACACATGCAATCAATTTTTTCTTGCATTGAGTCGGAAATCAGAAGTCAGGGTCCTGGTGTATGGATACGTCGGCCGCCACACCTACATTGGACTCCCTAGACTAATAACCACACTCAATAACCTTAACATTGTTGCTTCACATAGAAGAAGTATCAGAGTCTGGAGTTCTATGGTAGAATCGAAATCCTCTGATACCAATTTGTCACGACCCATCCTCGTGGTTCGTGTCATGACTACCTCAAGCCCTCCTCCCATAGGCCAGGGGCTAGAGAATAGAACCAAGGCATAAATCCCCACTAAAAGGGGAATTCATTGCCTTTATAAAGTAAAAAAACACCACAGAGTAAGAAATCAGATGTAAACACTAAGTAAAACGGGGTACAATAGTAGTGCGGAAAAGTAAGTGGGCCAGAATACAAACCCAAACTGAAAGTAAATTACAACTAGAATGAAAGTACAACGACTTAAAGTAAAGTATCAACGTCAAGCCATCCACTGGAAGTCCCACCTTAATGGTGGGTACAGATAGCCTCCTCAACTCCTCGGGTCCAGCCGTCCGCTCCATGTATGTCCCGCCTAGTGGTCCACCTCTAGGTACCGACTTGCTCCACAAGCCTCAACCACGATCAGCGTTGTCCGTCGTATGAATCCAACACAATGTAGTGCGGGCATAGCCCGTGCAGGGGTGAGTATACTCTACTCAGTAGGGACCCCGAGACCCCTGAAGGCCTCCCAGAATCCACAAAGGATAATCCAAAAAGGAAAGATTAAATCACGAAGTAACAACCAACATTACTTAGTTGTATGCCCATATATATATTTAAGTCATCAATTCCAGTTCAGCTCTAACATCCGGGCCCAAGTACAACCTAGTCCACACAGGAAAACAAAACCCATTCCACATAAGAATTCGCAACCCAATCCACACAGGAAAGCCTAATGTAATCCACACAGGATATCAAGTCAATCTTATCGAAGATACTGATTGAAAGTCAAGACTCAACTCACACAGGTATACTTATTTGTAAAACAAATAGAGATGATTATATGTAGCCACTGATTCATCTAAGCTGTTGGACCCACACAGGATCGATAGGTACTAACCCCGCAATGACCCACACATGATCTGACCCACACAGGATCGGTATGCACTGGCCCACACTGGACCTCTGAGTGCTGACCCACACAGGATTTGACCCACACAGGATCAGTAAGCAGTGATCCACACAGGATCGTTGAGTGCTGTAGTTGTCGCTGTCAAACCCACGGAGGATATTTGTACAGTCTTCATCGTCGTCGCAATCGCAGCCAGTTCTAGGGTTCCCGCCCACAACAAGCTCGTTCGGGGAGGGTCCGCTCCACAAGCCAAGGGGACAATACATCAACTGACACAAATTCTGGAGTTGATGTATCCCAAAGATCCGTATCATCAATAGGAACTCAACGTGATAGACAACTCATCAATCGGACGCCCGATATGAGAGTTATTGGATTTTTTGTTCCAGGGGCCCGGTTGATTTTTAAGTTAAAACCAACCCAACCACACTCCAACTGCGTCCAAACCTTGACCAGAGTAGGCCAAAAGTTTTTTCTCACTAAGAGGACTCCAACAAAGTCGATGGCACGTCAATCGGACGTCTGGAGCTCATGCTATAAGTGTTTCCGCTCCGAGGGCCCGGTTGGTTTCGTGCTCGAACCAACACGGTCGTACCCAAGGTTCTCTGAAACCTTGAGTTCAATATACCAAAACGACCGTCCCGATCCAAGGATCACATTGCAACTGATGGTGAATCCATCGGAGGTCCGTAGCCCATGATACGGGCAAAAGAACGAACCTGTCCGGTTTTATGGGGTTTTGGTCCCGGACCGACCCGACCCGAGACCCCCTGGGTCGGCCCGAACCGGGCGACCTGACCCGGGTCCGGGTCTGGACCCTTAGGGAACGACCTGACCCGGTGGGCGCAGCCCAGCCCAACCGGTGCGGCCCGGCCCCACCGGTGCGGCCCACCCCCGGTCTGAGCGGCCCAGCCCGGGGCGGCCGGTCCGGCCTTGGCTGCCGGTTGGCATGGCGCGGGTGAGGCATGCAGGTGGCCATCTCGGTGGTGGCCGAGCTGAGTGGAAGGGGGGTCACTGCCTCCCTGATTGACACCCCCCCCCACGTGGGGCCACTCGTTTTTTCCAGTCTGGGGTTACGACCCTCGGTCTCCCCCTGAAATGGTCGGTCCGGTCCGGCCCGCCGGTACTACCGCCGCATGACCGCCGAGGACCTGCACTCTGAGGTGCCGACGGTTGGCGGATCCGGCCGCCCCGCCTTGCACTGCCGTGGCTTTGAGCCGTGGCCTTATCCGAACGGCGCGACACTACGGTGTCGCGCCCCTATGCCGTAGCCCCGCTCTGGCCGCGACCTCTTCTTGGTTCTTCGGTGCGGCGTGACGGCGCCACGCTTCTTTGCCGCATCCCTCCATGTTTCCGCGTGGTGGAATTGCATTGTGCCGCCTTTTTTCGAGCCGCAACAAATACAACAACCAAGGGGGAGGAGGGTTAGCAGTGTTCATGGTGTCTGGACTCCTCCCGTTAAGTTGATAACAAGAGGCCCCAAATAAAAGACGAAGAACGGAAATGATCATTCCATGAACAAATTTAACCCCTACCTCAAGGTGTCGTTGAACGAAGGTTCGTCGTGGGAAATAATCATCGTGGAAGACGGCGTCGCGTAACAAGGTTCCATAAGCATCATCAGCGTCATGGAGAAGAGAATCGTCAGCGTCGCGGTACACGGTGTCGCATCGTCGATCTCCGAGGATTTGACGTCCTTCGTCGACCTTCATCAGAGGCTAGCGTTCTTCATCGGCGACGGTGTGTTCTTCGCGTTCTTCAAAGAGGAAGAAGAGGATTCCAAAGCATGAGCAATTCCTCTCCAATCCCTCTCGCACAACGAACCAACCCTTAATGAAATATGACTTGTCTTATTTAATTAACACACAAGCCAACATCTCAATTTGAAATAAAAAAAATCATTCAATTAATTGAATTAATTGAAGAGTTTTAACCATCTAATTATTGTTAGTGTTGACTTGGCATTTAATAGGGGTGCGGGTGTGTTACAAAATGGGGGTTTGAAGAAGTTGAATAGGTGGGTCTCGTGTGGGCCCCACCACACTAATATCCTACCTAATGGAGTAGGATATTGTGGGTCCCACTCCAACCTCCATTATTATTTTTTAGCTACTTAGAACTAAAAATAAAATTGGTTGCACAAATTTTATTTTATTCATTATTTAACCCATTATTTTAATAACCACACCTGAGAAAACGCAACTCCAGAAAAGGGGTTCCTAAGCAATTACTGGTGCTACGGTTTCATCGGTGCCCTCAGATTTCGATTCTGAGCACCGGTTAAAAAGTTATAAAAACACGCTTGCTCTTTCATTGAACATACCCGAGCTAAACTTCAGAAATTGATTCTGGGCACACCGGACCTCGGAATCAGGTGTTGTCAGAAACTGCATTCTTGTAAAATCCCAAAGAAAATTAAGAAAAAATTTCCTTTGAATTTTACAGGTCTTTAGAGATAAATATTCACCAGATCCATGATAACTAAAATATCTCACGTATATCACTTCCACATCATCCTGAACTAACATCAATAATGGTGGACTTGCACCCAACTTATGAGTACGTTGGCCGAGAGGTTTATCGACCCCATGGAGTACCTATTCCTTGATGTGTGTATTCTGAAATGACCAAGAGGGTTACTAATAATAATATTAGATGATCCATTCCCCATCACTATGATATTTATTCAATATATATTTAATCCATGGAGGAACTATAACCTGAATATTGCATACTTCCCATAGGGTTACCACCTAGTGGTTGCTCTTATGATTAAACATCACTCATCATTAAATTTATAGATCAATGAAACTATAACTAATATAATACCCTAAATATACAACCTATATAAATAATCTATATATATACCATCATGTTCTATGTGTTAAAATTCTCAAAATCGACTATTCATTCATCCAAAACAGTAACATGGGTGGAAAGATACTATGGATACTCTAATCAACCTTGTACATGGGGTGTCCCTATAGGATCTAAAGTGTGTAATATACTTGATAAGACATGTCATATACTTCTACAATCCAATATAGGTTTTCAATTAGAATATAATAGAATGTATATAAATTATATGGTGTGTATAACTGCTCAATCCGAAAGGTGTGTACATTGGTTATATGCAGAGTTACCCTTCTAATTGTTCATGGAACCTCCAAAAATTACACAACATATCGGTTTTAAATAAATTCATGATGTGTACAACTTCTACACTCGAATTCACTCGTTTTCATATACAATGTAAGTAATAAGTTGTCACATGATGTTTAGTTCTAGTATTTTGACATAGCATGTATGCATATACACATTGAGGTATTTCATCCCCAGATACATGGAGTATGACTCAATGTCACATGAAATATGAAATTTATATAATTTAAAACCACAACATGTGTACTATATATAACGTACCCATGTGGATCTCAAAATGTGTATTTAAGAATTCTAGATTCATTGTTCCCTCTACTCTATGTCATGCACGAGCTCCAATTACTTTCTTCACCCCACTAGTTTCATCCTATATTGATTCCCTTAATATCACAATCATACATTATCATAGAAATGTTTATCAATTTTTCCACATTCGGTCCATTTTTATCCCACTGTAAATTAAAATGTACTTAAAACCCATGATTTCACCACTTCCAATGCTTGAAGCCATTATTCTTAGTTTTTCCTATTTTGGAGGCATATAAAACCAAGATTTATCCCAAATTAATGGTACAAGGAATAAATATTAAAAGTTTGGTTGTTGGACGAACACCTAACCACCCAGGGATGGGTTCACACACGTGATCCTCAAAGTATACAAGAATTTGTGAAAAAAAAATTATTAATTAATTTAGGGAATTATCATCGGAATGATAGTCATTGAAAATGTTTATGTTATAAAATACTAATATATCAATAATAAATAATAATAATAATATCCACCATGAATAATAATATTTTGAAAACTATTCTGCATTAAATTCTCAAATAATATCAAAAATCTTTATAAAAACAAAGGCTATGTCCCAATTTTAATCCCATGAAAAAATTGATATTTTTCTGATATTTTAGTTCACATGATAAATGAAGGGAAATTATTGATTTTTAGAATACATTATTTATATTATAAAAAAATAAACCAAAATTAATAATAAAAAATATTATTTTTTGTTTCCAAAATATTCAAGTTACTGATAATATTATATTTTTTATAATCCACTATTAGAAAAAAAATTATTAAGTTCACATGACATAAAAATAATACTCATAAAATAATAAAATTTTAATAGAATATTTTACTTTAAACATTATGATTATTATATCCAAAAAAAGTTCTTTTTTTTAATCATTGAGTAAACTTTATCTTGTGATTAAATCTATTATAGAGGAATAGTTTATTTTACCATTAGAAAACCATTGTGTGAGGAAATAATTTAAATATTCTTTTCTATAATATTAATTATTTATAAAACTATGCCTTACATCACAACATCAAAATATCCACCTTTCTAAACATAAAAAATTCTGGAGATGAATATTTCTTTATGAGATTATTCAAAAATATGTTTTTCTAGAAAATATTTTTTCCATGAATATTCCAAAAAAATATTGGATACGAACATGAGGAGAGGGATATTTTATTACACAAAAAATGAGGTGTAAATAGAATTAAAGTTTCATACCTCGATAGAGAATCATTTTTTATTATTGTTCTTTTTGTGATGGTTGATCATTAACATAAAGTAATTATTAGCCTCTATTTTGTGAAGAATAAACGTAGTCCTCTAGGGATTCCACCAAATGAGAGGGGGTGGGGGTAGGAGAGAGAAATATTTCTCAATGGTTATAATAAATTACAGTGGACGAATTATTCACTCCATAATGTATAACCATCATTTCCCCCCTAAAATTCACATAAATATGTCCCCCATATACTTTTTTTAATCCTATAAAATGCATCCATTATAAAAACCCTCAGTCTCACCACATCATCCCCAAGAAAAAAATAAAACGCCACATCACCACAAAAATAATAATATATTTATAAATTATGTATGTGATTTTCCCATTTTTAAAATGAGGACCCAAATTTTTTTGATTGATGGATTAATACCCAAGGACATTGTTTATACATCACCTATGAAAAACACCCCAATTTCATACATATGAACCGAGTAAGAATTGTCATCAATGATTATTCTTACGATATAAAATCACTTGTATATATAAGGAAAAATTTTTAATTTAGTAAATAATAAATATATGTTAATATCCAACTACCTTGTAATGATACAAAAATTCATCCCAAGGGTAAAAATTGTGTCCCTGGAATAATTAAAACATTAAAAATATTTATAACATCAAATTTTATAATAAATTTATTATTTTACACTCTATAAAGAATCCTACATTTGAAATTCAAAAATAAATTTATTCTTAATTAAGAAAAATACAGGTTGCTACATCATCCCCACGTTTAATACTATTCATTATATAAAATAAGAGAAACTAATTTGTTAAATGGAATAGATCATTAATAGGATCATATATAAAATACTCAATTCTTACATACCCTTGTACTATTTTGGGGGTCCAGACCCTAGTAAATCATGGGTCTCCATCATACTAAATAACTTATTTAACTGCTACAACTTCTATTTAAATAGTACATGGTCAATGCCAATAATCATTAAAAACAACTTCTAAAAGATTCAATAATATTGAACATTCTAGGGATATGTTATTCTCCCTACAATTAAGGTCAAACATGATGGGTTTCTATGGATCAAATGAAACTCATTTAAATTTATATAAAAGATTAGAAACCTAAAATATTTTGATAATAAATTCATGAAAATTTCATCCATGAATATATATATATATATATATTATGAATAACTGATGTACCTTACACCGATGATGGCCACTGATTCTTATTTCTTCCGACACATGATTAAAAAAATATCTCTAAAACACATCCATCAGACCTTATGCTCCATTATGAATCCATGGGATGACATGAATCAATGAAAACTCTGGTCGGATACTACTTATATCCATCATATTATAGTATCTCTCATGGGAAGGTCTTAAGATTAAGAACATATCCCATTGGTAGGGGAAAAGTAGTTGTGCCTTATGTAGGATTGAACACCTACAATCTCATGGTAGCAAACTCCTTATGTATATCTCAAGGATTCTACTCCTGTGATCATACATTAAATATAATATTTTTAATATACTAGTATGTTGTATTTTGTAACAAATTTTATAAACATTGATTGATCATCCACTTATAATATAACATCATACCCTCAGTCTCTGGAAATTGTGAAGTACTTGAACCAGGTGAGTCCCAAATAGTACTTTGGGAACATTTCCCCATATTTTATATGTTTACAATTATAAGTGGGATACTATTGTTGTACTATGGTAATACTATACTCCCATATCATATTGTGGAATAACCAATAAATAATCGAAACATCATCCAATACTATAATAATTTAAGTACATTGAATAAATAAACCAAAAAATAATAAAATGAATTTGTCCATAAAAACTCAAAGTCTTATATCAAGAATGACTACCAACCAATTTAATTGTATCTATGAAATAAATGAAATAATAAAAGTTAAATATGATCTACTATTTCCTAAAAGAGTCACCTTATTGTGGTCAGTAAACTATATAAGCTACATCAGCAAGATTATCAAGCATTTTAACTCGTTTTTATCTGATCCTTTAAGAAAATGCTATGTCTTATTGTGTACAATGTGCCATGGTTGACAAAGAAATTATTTATTAAAATATAGTATGAAAGAACCAATATGATCATGTATATAACAAGTAAATGTGTGTCATTGAATATGATATTCTTAGATAAATTAATATATAAACTACTAAATATAGAAAAGTAAATCATTTTTGGTCCTCAGTTTCTAACATGACACCTAGGATTGACCATTCCTAATTTAGCCAGTACAATAGTTTCTCTGAATACATCTCACATATATACTAACAAGTATAAGGATAACACTCAATTACCATTCTTCCTTGGAAATCCAGTATCTATGAATTTTATGTTGGCACTAATTCCCTGGGGTAAGACCCTATTAAATCTAATAAAATTACTCTAATGGATATATCAATGGTGTTCTAGGAAATAATTTAGTATAAAAACAATGGAAAATTCCTTAAAATCGTGGTCAATTGTCTATTATAAATAATTATGTTGTTCTTATGCTCATTGTGATATCATGTGTCAAAAGCTATATAGCTAATTATAATGTGTACTCACAAATCACACATCCATTAGTACATTACCAATTATAAATGGATAATATAAGTCATTACAGAGAGTCTAATGCTATATCCCGACATCCCGATAATTAAACATACTGAAAATGATCAATGATAAATCACAAGAAACCATATTTATCCAATTGTATCTGGCTCAATGGTCGATTCCCAAAAAATACTAAGAAATAAAATGGTATTCTTTTGAAAGTCTGATTCACATGCGTATTCGGTGATATAATAATAACATGATCAATGTCTAATTGCTATGTATTCTAGGAATTCACATATAAATAATCTCAATAGTTAAATCCTAAGCATCCATCCTTATTAATTCATATATGTTGAACCATGTATGAATCTTAAAGAATAATCTATATATTCACATGGTTTTAATGGAATGTTCAACCCACCCATTAAATTAAACATAAATTAAGTAAAATATATGAGGTTTTTTCAAATTATTACTTATTATATAATAACAGTGGTAACCTCTCAAGGGAATGATCCAACCTTAGGATAATTATATTAGGAACACAAAACGGTTTTGGTTCTAATGTATCACCTGAAATCATCACTACACATATCATCTGAATCCTTAATAAGGGTTAAAATGTAATGGGGCACCCACCATAGTCTCTAAGGTCTCATTAAACATTTGTATCCCATATTGTTTGTTCATCCCAAACCAAGGTAATCACATCTCTATTGGGGTGAATGTTTTAATAAGCAAGATTAAATTATAGTATTAGAAAATTATATTTTAATATAACGTTGATATAATTAAAATTTTAATATTTCATCTAAAAAACATATAATTTGATAGAATGAATATTGATTTTGATCATAAATGGTCCAAATACGCCTAGAATGAATTCTTAAAATATTTCCATTAATATAATATTTATGAATAATTGAAAAAATTTATTTAAATATTACTCATTTAATTCGTAATAATCGGTAATAACATATATGATTAACAAATAATTAACTAAAAATTTTATAAAAATATATATCAGAACATTTTGAGATTAAAAAGAATATTAATGTAAAAACTATATTTTTTAAACTGTTTTTGTTGAAAGGTCGTAATGTCTATCAATTTCAATTAATTAAAATAATATTTTATAATGTATTATTTATTTGAAATTTATATATTATATATGTAATATTATGAATTTAAATCCATCTTATTATTTTAACAATCTATATAGTTTATATATAATCATCTTATGTTTCAAAATAGTATTTCATAAAAAAAATTTCAACATGATTTGCGAGTTTATTTTTAAATTGAAATCTTCCAATAATATGAATTGAATTTTATAAAATAGATTCCTTATTTTAATTTTAATTATTATTATTAGTTAATGTTTTCAACAGAATTTTTTGTAAGACATGGATAGTTAGAATAGAAAAATTTAATCACCATGGTTAAGGTAAAAATAAATTTAATATATGGTGAAAATAAAAAGATAATAATTAAAAAAACAATAACACATTTATAATATCTATTGGATAAAAATATTTAAACCTTTTTATATATAAGGATGGGTAGTGATCCATTTTGTTGACTTTTTTATGTAAAAAATGTGGCTATATCTTTTTCTTTTTAAAAATTACATCTGTGTCCTCTCTCCCACTTATAAAAGGGCATCCCCCTCTCATCAATTATTCACACATCTCATGGAATTTATTTGAACCATACCCTTAAAAATAGGACACATATTTCCTCATACACATTATAGTGGTGATTGTATTCCGAAAATATCAACCTCAAGGTCTTTAATAGATATCTAGAGCAAGTTCTTCTAAGCGTAGGTAATTTTCATCACAAAGCTCCTTGTTTTTAGTTATTATTTTATCAACATCAATTGTGTCCAAAAACTTTCAATATAATAAAACCATAATATACTATATTTTTTTATTTCAATATATTTATGTAATTATATTTATCCATCTACTTCTCTATAAAATGGGAAACAAATCCATCACACATTTTTACGGTGGACTACCTCCTCGTGAACCGATGTAATTTGTTTTACATCACTAACTCAAATGGAAAGTAATAATGATGGAAATAATTAATATATATGATAAATATGATATTATGTTCATTATATAAAATTAATATTTCATGCACTCCCTTTCCTTTTTAACCATTATGGGAATGATATCATTGTTGGTGCATACATACAACCTACGGTCTCCAAGAAGGGATGTGATTCATTTTTCTTATCCATCTTTTATGAATGGATAACAAAATATTTCTAATGAAAAAAAGTTAACATTAATAAAATTAATATCATTTTTTTGTTATTTATCTATATAATTTTTACAGTAACCATAATTTTCATTAAAAAACAAGAATAATAAAACAAAGTGGTTAACACCTCAAATAATTGTAATAATGAAATATTATTAATGAAGATGTGGTAATATTTATAAAAACCTCATATATGATACTATATATAGAAATATGATTTTTTCATAAATTATTAACATTCGTAAAACCATTTTATATGAGTTTAAAAAATCTTCAACTAAAGGGAAGCGCGACGTAAGGGATTTTTACCAAAATTACACTCCATTAAGAAATATTTTTTATTTTGCACCTATTTAATTTTATGTGGTGTATATACTACCCATTTGATATATTTAACATAAATAACTATTTAATAATTATGTTTAATCTTTCAATTAATGTTCATTATTCCAATGGATTACCATTAATATGTTACTAAAGGGGAAATAATTCATTTTATAATCTCAGCTTATTTTGGGATTGCTTTTAATTTTGTTGAAGGAATATTATAATCCATCCTTCATATGATTAAATAATTTTATTATACACTTTATATTGAAAAATTTTTCCTAATTTCTTTTAGATATTATATTATTTTGTACTTTAATCAATAAAATAAATTATTAAAATTAAAAAATATATTCTCTTTAAATCAGATATATTTTTCTCCCATGTCTATGTTTTCTAAAATTGTTTTACAAAAGTCCCATTATTTACTGAACTGATTTATTAAAAAAAATCAATTTATTCTTGAATTTTTAAAAGGGTTTTTAAATGAATATTTATATTATTTTATGAAATGTTTGTTTTCAATTTTTTTAAAAAAATGTTAAAATTATTGTTTCTTAATGTATACAATGATAACAGACTTACCCACTACTATTATCATTTTGTGATATTTATATTTTTCTACACATTTTATATTGTATTAATAACAAAACCATTTTATGAAGTCTTATTAACGTATTTATTTTATATTACCAATATTTTTTAAAAAGGATATGAATTTATTGCAATAACCTATTTTCCCAATGAACTGATGGTTTCCTCACATATCTTAATTAATTTTTTCATTGTTAACATTATTTTGAGACAATCAGTTCATTATGATAAATTTTCATTGGGTATTAATTTGTTATTAAATATAAATATTCTTTGTATCATGGATTGGATTATTTTCTAATCATTATTCCATTTGTTTATGTAGAGTTTACATTGAGTGAAAATTAATTACCTAGAGAAATATTGATGAAATTTATATTATTTACTCAATAAGGTTTTTTTAAAGTTACTTTATTCATGAAAGTAATTGATCAATCAATATATAAGTAATGATTCAGTGATGGGTGGCGTCTATAATTATATAACTCTTTGATTCATCCACATGTCTCATGAGGCAAATTAGTTTTCTAAATTAAATGAAATTTTACTAACATAATTAAATTGTTTTGTCGTAAGGTCTTGAAAGTATAAATATTATGATGTCTGAGATCATGAAATAAAATAATAATAATTTCCATCATTTATAATTCATTTATTATTATCTATGGGATTAATATATTGATAATATCCTTGTATTAACTTCATGATCATGTGATTATTTATATGGCATCATATGATCAGAATTAATTCATGTCATATTACTCTTCATGTTTATTTTATTGATTAAATGGATTGTTTTTTGAGTTATTTGTCGGGTTATTGTTTATTATGAATCTATTTGTGATATCATCCATTGGACATTAACCTTACATAGTGTTTGGACTCACCACTATTTTTTTCCTTTCCCCAAGAATTAAAAATGAATTAATTAAATGAAATTAAGGCAGATGAATGTTTTCTATTTCTATGTTTTATATTTTATTCCCATTGTTAAATGGGTATCAAGTATGTATTTAGATCTCCAAGACTAAAAAACTAGTCAATACTTCAGGATTTTTCCCCTTGTATCTATGTCAAATTAATAAAGTATTAATTGGTGTTGGTTTACTTGAGTCAAGGTTGTTACAGTCAGTATCAAAGTAAGTTTAGTTAAAAAATTTGAACTATATTTAGAAAAACATGGATTTTGCGAAATAACTCTATGATAGGATTTTAGTATATTTATAATTAATGAATAACATCCTAATCTTTTTTATGTTTGGGATTATGTGTTTCTTCTTATAAATAATTCCTTGATTAAATAATACAAGGGGATGTGGTTCTGTAGTAGTTATAATTAGATGTAATAACTCTGAAAATGGAACATCTAGATTCAACTCGATCATCACCTAGTTAATGAAAATGGGCCCTACTATGCTCATTGCCTCACACTCCCAGAGTATATTCTTAGTATAATTTACATTTTCTTTATATACCATCATAAATGATTTAAAAATATAAATGTTACTAGAGAAATAATGTTTATGATTATGGTATTAGAAATGCATAAATTTTTAATTTATGTTATGTGTTACACTAGATTTATAATTGTACAATATGATTTAAATTTCATAATTATATGATCTATTATAAAAATTTACATCATTTAGAAATTTCACATAGAATAATTTATGGTGTCAACACTCATTCCTAATGTAGACATTTTTCTATTAAACAAGCCTACATAGTCGGTATTAAAACTGATAGGATCATGGAATTATTAGGGAATCTCAATCTGGTTATAAAAAATACACATTCTCAAATGGAGAATCCATTGTTTAAAAACATGATTCTTCTATGTTTTACGTCTTCATACTATTTAATCACCAACCATTTAGTAGGACTACTAGTCATATTGTAGCAGAGTAATGGAATAAGTCACTCAAGAAGATATTCTTTTACACGGGATGTAATGAAAATGAAAGGTGATACATGAAGTTTATATTCTCTATCATTATATTGATCAATAGTGGTCATTGTTCTAGAATATTATGGAGGTAGATGATATAAAACACCTATAATAGAAATTTTTTAAGGAAAATTTATTGAAAAATGTTTTCTTCATAGGAAATTAAGTAAAATGAAAATAATTTTCATAAAAATAACACAAAAAAGAAACAGAAAAGGATAAACATTATGATAATACATTTAAAAGACTAGTGAGGTATGCTCTTAATAAATTAAACAATGTGGAATATAGGGTTAACAATTAATTTTAAGGGCTTAAGCCAAGGCTCCAAAGAGATCTTGCCTCTAAAAATCATCATATGGTGAAATAGTTTTATTGAACACAAAAAAATAATTAATTTTAAATATAAAATATATTCAATAGTAATGATGATAATAATGGTGATTTAAAAAAAACTAAAATAGAATTCAATGAATAAGAATAATGAAATTATTCAATTACTATAATGTGGAAATTGTGGGAAGAATCATCTGGAGAAATGTTATAAGGGGACAAGAGTTTGGTAAAAGTATAGAAAAAAGGGTCATATTAATTAATAAATTAAGGGGAATAAATAAATAACTGACTTCAAATTCTTTAACTATATTCAAAAGGTTAATTATTCACACCATTTCCCCAAGTGTTAAGTGATAATACCATAAAACTACACAAGGGGATAAGGCAAAGATATAGTGAACACTAAAGGTAAGGTAGAATTTTCCAAATGATGTGATGCAAGGTGCTTTAATAATATACTCAAATTTATATAATGATTTATTTTATTCTATATCTTCATAAACTATTATATATTCTCTTTTTCCAAGAAAAATATATAGTTCCTTAGCACCTTAAGAAGGGATCTTTAAGTCAAAACTCATAGTGGGAACCTCACTATGAAAAGGATGTGTCAAGTTGTTAACATTAAGACACAAAAACATACTCTATTATTTTACTATATAAGCATACCTATGTTTTAATTCAATATAATCCTTGGTATATATCGGCCTTCAAAATATGATAGAAAATTTTATTTCAAGGAGAAGGAAATTATGATTCATTATAAACACATGGAATTACATATCATTAGAGTGGAGACCTTAGTATATGGTTCATGAAAGGATTCACCCTATATATCTCTTCATAATAATATTCATTGGGAAAAGGAGAAACCATATTCTATAGATGTAAATTTTAATATTCCATTTGAGGATATACCTATTGTATAAGAATATATCAATATATTTCTTTAGAAAGTACATGGATAATCTCAATAGTGTGAAGATTAGTTTTATATTAATTTAATATTTGATACAAGACTAATGTCTAAGAGTAACTATTGAATAAACACTATAGAAGATGTGTAGTTTGGATAAAAACTATATATGATTGTCTAGTGTTCGTATTTTGACTCTACCTATAGAAAATGATGGATTTGTGATATATAGTGGTGCAGAAAATAATTTACTTGGTTGTGTCCTTATATATAATGATAAATCTATTACTTATTCATCAAATTTAAAAATTAATCTTGAGAAGAACTATTCAACCCATGAAATTGAGCTGGAAGATTTAATATTTTCATGATGTGAGATTAAAAAACACCACAAGATCCTTAATTAAATATTTCCACAAAATTAGCTCAACATGAAGAAAATATGATTGTTTTATCTACTCATAGATTATTATTGTTTAATTCCCTATCAATAAAAGAAGTAAATTAAGGTATTTCTTTAATTGAGAGGGAAATTTCATGGAATTATAACCCAAATGATGATTCAGAGATATCTTATTTTAATGGATATTGTAGATACTGATATGGGAATTATTAATTAGGGGGATAAATCGCCCCTTTTTCAAATGACTAAAAACCCATATTTATTAGAAAATATAACAAAAATTAAACCTAATTTCATGTATTTTTAAAATTAAATAAAATTCATGAATGATGAGAAATTATAAAACATCATTTGTGAAGATGGTGTTCTAAAATTTGGAAATATATTATATGTCACATCTATACCTGATCTAAAAAGGGGATTTTTTTATGTTTTACATAGATAAAAGTTTCCTAAAAACCCTAGTAGTACCAATATGTATACGTATTTAAGTGAACATTTTTTTTATAACATGAAGTGGGAAATTTATGATTATGTTTCTAGATGTTTGGATTTTCAGCAAGTAAAGAATAAGAGATTGTATCCCGGTAGAGTAATGAAAGATATTATCATTACTATGTGGAAATGGGATAACAATACTCTATACATTTTTACAAGACTACCAGTGACTCCTAATAATAATGAAGCAATCTGAGTAACTTTTTATCACCTTAACAAATCTACATATTTATTTTTTATAAGAGACTATTTACCTCTTGAATATCTATCAACGATCTCTATTAATGATGTTTTACAACTTTTTGGAACACCTATTTCATTTTTATTACCATGATCACATTTTTAAATTAATGTTCTAGAATATTATTCATAAGGATGTTTATATTGAGCTACATTGGAGCACCACCTACTATCCTCAAACAATTGGATATTCCAAAAAGATTATTCAAACATTAAAAGACATGTTGAGGTTTTGATCACATTTTTTAAAGGTATGCTTAATTGGAATTTATCATTGGAAGATTTTTCCGGTATTAATAGTTTCCATTCACGTATTAAAATGGAATTGTATAATGCATTATATAGAAAGAGATATCATACCCCAACTTGTTTGGATGCATTTGGTGAATGGAATATTATAGGGATAAAACTATTGAGGAGAAAATGATAAAGCTAAAGAGTATAAAGACTCGTATTATTTCTGATCAATGTCATAAAAATTGTTATATTAATAACCAAATTAAATATTTTGAATTTCAAGTGTTAGATCATGTTTTCTTAATAGAATTTTCATATAAGGGTGTCCTAAGGTTTAGTAAGAAGAGAAAACGGATCCCCAAGTACATTGAACCATTTTGATTTTTTAAAGGATTGAATATGTGGCCTATCTATTTTAAATTCTACTATGACTCTCTAAATTACAGGATGTGTTCCATTTATCATTTTTAAGGAAGTACATTCCAGACGCAATGCATGTGTTGGCCTCTAATGAAATAGATTCAAAACCTGATCTATCTTACAGTGAAGAGATTATTTGGATACTTGACACTATTGAGAAGGTTTTTAGGAAACAAAAAAACACAAATGGTAAAGGTAATTTTTAAAAATCATAAAATAGAGTAATAAATAGGGTAACTAGAAGATATTATTAATAAAAACCATCCACTTTTATTTATAAGGTATTATTCATGAAAATTTCAAGAATGAAATATTTGAATAATGCAAGAGAATAAAAAATGAGAATAAATTATAGTAGTTATACATTATATTTTAATAAATGTGTAATAAAATGATAACACAAATAGAAAAATAATCTATTTCCATGGTTCAAAACTGTGGAAATACTCTCCAAAACTATGTTTGTAGCCTACGACCATGGTTTTGGACATCTTTGGTTGTTATCATCATGGTAGTAGGTCCCTACCTATTGCCACTATTTTAGACATATAAATAGATTCGTATTTCCATGGTTTTGAATATTATGGAAATAGGCCTTGTAATTAACCTCCATGGTGGTTGACCTATAGCCACTGTTTATCTATGGCTATTGCCTTGGTAAACCGTGGTAATTTCCCAAATAAAAAATGTGACTTCCAAGTTTCGATCCCTGAACCTCTTGTTTTCCAAACTGTGATTCCCACCACTACATTATCAAATGTTTCATGAATATACTTATATATATTATAATATATATATATATATATTAATGGAATCCGTGGAAATATCCTCAAAACCGTGGCAGTATTCCTTCCCGCCAAATTTTTGGTGGGAATTTTTTTCCCCACTGATGAATTGGAACCCTAGAGCCACGATTTTGAAAACTATGTCTATAGGCCACATAACCATGGATATAGATGTGGTCTACAACCACATTTATTAAAACCATCTCTATGGGAAAAAATAGACCGATAGAAATAGTTTTAAAACTGTGGCTATATACTATAGAACTGTGGGTATAGCCACCTATAGCCACGATTTTAAAAATGTGGCTATAGGTTTGTGGTAGTAGATTTATATTATAGTAGTGAAATTTTAATATTTCATGTCATAATAAATTATAATTTTTCATTATTGATAATGAATTTAATCTTTCTTTTTCAAAATATGCCTAGAATGAATTTTTGATATTTTCCTTTGGAAATGATAATTTATAAATAATAAAAAATTCAGTATTGAACTATTAATTATTTTATTATAATGAATTTTAAATAATATTTATATTTAAAAAATTATTAAATATCATTTTTCTAGAAACATTTATATGAATACTTAAATGTAAAAGTGAAATTTTTTAGAAAACTGTATTTTTTCTCAAAACTATTTTTGTTTAAAAAGGATTAAGGAATATCGATTTTAATTATTTGCAATAATATTAAATATTGAATCATTTAAATTAAATTTATATATAATATATATAAATATAAGAATTTAAATCCATATAATAATTATTATAAGTCATATAGTTTATTTAAGATCATCTTATTCTTGAAAAATGCATCCCATAAAAAAATATCGACACAATTTGTAAGTTTATTTTTTAATTTAATTCTTCCACTTTTATGAATGGAATTTGATAAAATGGAGTACATATTTTCAATCACAATAATTTATATTATTTAATAATTTCAACATAATTTATTTTCATATTTAATAAGAAAAATATAAAAAAATAATTACCAGGGTTACGGTAAAAGATGAGTTCAGCAAATATTTATACTAATTGGATAATAATTTAAATTACCTAAAAACTAGTCTAATTTATTTTTTTCACTAATATTTTGAAATTATATGATATAAATTAAAATTATAATTCACTTTTAGTCCTTTTCGTGTACGTAAAATGTTGTTATATCTTTTTCTTTTTAAAAAATAGAAGTATTTCCCCACCACCACTTAGAAAAGAGAACAATCTACCATCAATTATTAAAACCTATAAAGATATTTAAATTTAAAAAACCTTACCAAAATGTCTATTTAAAAACATTATACACATTATGTAGGTGATGATGTTTCTAAAATACAATCACTAGAGTACTTAATAAAAGCTCCCAATGTAGTTCTACGAAGTTTAGGTAATTTACATTACTAAGCTACATCCTTATTACTTGTTATTTTATCACCATAAATTATTTATCAAAAATAACAATATCATATAACTATTATATCTAGTTTATTTATATGTTATTATTTTTTTGGTATAATATATATCAATATCTGTATCCATCAAATGGGAAATAAATCAATCACTTGTTTGTACGATAGACTACCACCTCGCAAATTGATGTAATTTTTTCCATCACCAACTCACATGGATAGTCAGGATAATGGAAATAAAGAAAAAATATGATACATTTCAAACAATATTAATGTTTTATAATTAATATATCTTCCACTTATTTACCCTTTCCCCATTAAGGGAATGATATCATCACACAAGTGCACGTACGACCTAAAATCTCCATAAAAAATGTGATTATTTTCAAGGTCCAAATTTAATGAATGGTTATAAAATGGTATATAATTAAAAATTGGATATATTATATATCTATATACTATGAAAAATAATATTAAATTTGATGAAAAAACATTCATAATAGAAAAAGTGATTAACATTTGAAAAAATGGTTATAAGGATATATTATTAACGAATTGGTGGAATGATGTTATAAGATGATCATGTATGATATTATAAATATGAATATGGTTATAGTATAAATAAATATCATTATTAAAAACATTATAAATTAAGTTAAATCATGTTCAAATAAAGGCTATCATGAGTTAAGGGATTTCATCTCAATTTTCACTCAATTGTGAAATATTTTTTAATTATACAACAAATTTAATTTATGTAGTGTATATAAATCACAATTTTTATATTTAATATGAATAAATATTTGTTAATGATGGTTATAATTTCAAATAATGTTTATTATTTCATGGTTTTGTAATATAAATGTTACCGAAGTGGTATGAATCGATTTAATAATCAATTTTTGTATTTATTTTATTTTCATTGAAGTAATCTTATCATATATCTTTTACAACCCCCAATATTTTCATTATCCTTTGGATATTCCTGATTTTTACATATTTTATTCAATATTATATTATATTAGGTAATATAATCAACCAAATAAATGTTTAAAATAAAATATAATTTTATTTCTATTATTTTGGATTTAATTTTCTTCCATGTCCATGTTTCCCAAAAATGTTTCAAAAAATACCTTTCATTTAATTAAATGATTTATTAAGAAAATTTAACGTTATACATCACATTCAGAAAAACGTTTTAAAATAATATTTATAGTTTTTCTAAAGGTTATTTTTTTACTTTATTAAATAAAGTAACAATAATTATTTTTTAACATATATGGTGATAACAGAATTCCACACCAGTGAAATTATTTTATGATATTTAAATTCTAATACACATTTTACATGGTTCTAAAAACATAGAATATGACTCACTGTTCCACATGTTATATATCATTGAATCCTAGTGTAACTTTCTTAAAACCTTTACCCATGTCTATAGAAAGTCAATTGTCTAACCGAAAGCATTTGTGTTCTTCTTCCCAATAAGCTCACCATTCCTCACATATTGAGAAAAGTCACATGATCACCTACAATCACTGTAACATTCCAAAATTATAAGCATCCATACATACTCAAAACATGTCTATTATAATGAATCCAAATCATCATGGTCAAGAACTCTATTGATCCACCCCATTGAAACCAAACCTAAATACTAAATCATTAACACTAAATGTTATTTACTCTTTATAATCCAACGAATAATCTTAAATGAACCATACATGGATGCAATTGTAGTGCAATGATCTCGAAGAATGTCTCCAACACATTTTCATCCTTGTTCATAGCTTTTAATGTATCAAAATGCCCCTAACCCATACTTTATAGTACATATCATGAATAAATCTGAAACATGATTCATCTTACCATGATTTCCAGCTCTAAGGCACTCACAATACTAAGAAAAAAACATCATAGGTTACCCCCATATATCATGTCACATCTCATAAAATCATTTGTTACACTAACATCATGATTCATATTCAAGTTACTAGTGTTTTTTTACTATCCAATAAATTATACCTCACTAGGTAATATCCCGTTTGAAAAAAAATTTGTTTCCCTACCTCAAATATCAAAAGGTAATTCACATGCCAAATAAAACACTCTAGGGTTTATAATTTATCTTAGGAATCACATACCAAATCATTATCCTACCCATGGTCAATAATTCTTACAAGGAACCTGCTTACGATACAAACATAGGATAATCGTTATCTCATCTAAATGTATACACACCAGAATCACATTCCAAAACATGGCCTATAATGGAATAGATTCTCATTGGGTATATATATATGGCACAAACCCTCAATTATCGTTAATATTTTCAGGATCTTCATTGGGCCTCCATATATGTTAATCACCCTCAATGACCACAATATCAGGATATCATCAAACAAATATATAATAGCATCACCCCACTATAGTCTGTGTCAAGTATACCATAGTCATATTATTCCATTAAGTAGAATTTCATCACCATATTATATAGGAAAACAACACATAAGATATTAAAATTACTTTAAATAAGAAATTATTTATTAATCATCCCAAAGTGATTATTCACAAGGAATCACGTTCCTATATTGACCAACAAGGGTATCTCTGCATCCCTTGCACAATGGATTGCATAATTTTCCTATAGAATCCTCTGACTATAGATCTAAAGGAACAATCATTATAATAAATATATATTTTTTATAGTTCATAATAATGTAATTCTATGTTATTTTGGAAAACTATCAGGACATGTCCCCCGGGGCCTGTGCCGTGACTACCCCAAGCCCGCCTTCCATAGGCCAGGGGCTGGAGACTAGCACCAAAGGCATAATTTCCTAAAACTATGAAGGAATTGCCTTTATGACCTGTAAATGCACACAATAGAAGAAACATATAGATATAAAACACAAAGTAAACTAGAGTGCTGAAAAGTAAAAGTGGCCAGAAATACAAGCCCAGCTGTAATGTACAATGAACTGGAACTACAAGTACAACTGAAGAAAGGAAAAACAGAAGTTGGGTCGTCCTCCGAGATTCCTACTTGAAGGGTAGGTACAGATAGCTTCCTCATAACTCCACGTCTGTCAGTTTCCTCCATGTACCAACTCGTCGTAAGGTCCAACTATAAGTATCGTCCAGTCCTGGCACTCTCAACCTCAGTCAGCGATGACTATCGTCTGCATCCAACACAACAAGGTGTGGGAATAGCCCATACAGGGGTGAGTATAACGATACTTAGTAGGGATCCTGAGACCCTCAAGGTCTCACAAAATCAATCAAGGATAAACCTGAAAGTATGAAATCAATAGATGACCTTACTTAGGTATAGGTCCATACATACACCTATGTTATAAAGTGATCCATCTTAATCATGAGGAAAACACAGAAAAACTGACTCAACTCAACCAGGATTTTATTCACATTATCGATACCTCGGCTGCTGGAGAACTACTCCTCTATCGAGTACAATGGGATTTTTGTGACACCACGGGCCCTTCCAACTAACAATGGACTGCTGAGGTACACCTCATATCGTGTACCGTGGGTCTACTGCGTCACATAGAGGTGCTCCCCACTGTGGGTATGCCGCATCACCAAGCACACTCCCCCTCGTATCCTACATAAGTACTCCTCCTGTCGAGTATCGTGGGTCTGCCGCATCCCCAAGAACACTCCTCCACCATGGGTCTGTCGTGACAGCATGTTACTCCACACTAGGCTAGTAGAGTCTCTCCTATTCAAACGGTCAGTAGTCGTTAGGTCTCAACTAGCTATTAGGGCTCTGTATTATGCTCGCTCGTCTTTGGGAGGATCCACTCTTTAACACCCCGACCCCGGTTACCAGGAGATAGTGCATTATTACACAATATTGACATGACCACAAAAGATCATGTCTCGAAAGACCGATTAGTTTAGTAGCCTTGGAATAACTAGATACATTCATAAAGTTTACATTACATCATAAATTGTAAACTACTACAATGACATCTTCTCTTCTTATTCCCTCATATTATCCCTACAGGTCATTCATAAATTAATTCTTCACATCATGGGAAAAATAAAACTTTGAAATGGGTGAGCTCATATACTCATTAAGGCTAACAATATAGCAGAAACATTCATAAATAAGTATAAACATTTAAGGCAATTTACAACTAAAACAAAATCCTATTAAACATGAAATTAAGCATAACATGGAAATGATAAAATGAAATAATTCCATTTACATTTTCACATGGATATTCCTATATTCTAATAATGACATTAAATATCCATAACCACTTTCATAATGAAAGAAAATTCATAATAATGAACTTTAATTTCTGTGTCAAGGCCTCGTGTCGAGACCTAAGGGATAATTTTAACCGGAACCCAACCCAGAGAGCCTCTGTAACCGGACTCCATCCCGGAGAGCCTCTATAACCGGACTCCAACCTGCAGTGACTCTAATAACCGGAAACCAACCTGGAGTGCCTCTAATAACCAGACAACAACCCGGAGTGCCTCTAATAACCAGACACCAACCCGGAGTGCCTCTAATAACCGCACACCAACCTGGAGTGCCTCTAATAACCGGACACCAACCCGTAGTGCCTCTAATAACCGCACACCAACCTGGAGTGCCTCTAATAACTGGAGACCAACACAGAGGGTCTGCTGTAACCGGACCCCAACCCGGAGGGCTTACTTTTACCAGTCCCCAACCCGGAACATACTAGTCCAACACATTAATCATAAGAAGTGAATGAAATATTACATAAAAATTTGTATTAAAACTAACATAACAAATGTCGAAACTTTAATCATAAACCATTAATGGAATAAAAATAACTCATCCATACTCAAACATATCACAAAACCTTAAATAAAATATGGATGATTTGTATCATAATATATCAACTTGAAACAAGTTTAAAATTTATCAAAGGATGTTGACATAGATGAAATCAAAACTATTTGAGAGAAATGTCTCTTTTTTTAATCATTTAAAAGTCACATAATTATATAGAAAACATTTATTTTAAAAATATCTTTATAAGCTTGTGAGTTAATCTTCAAAGGTTTAATAATGGTGGAGAATAACAGCACCCACCGTATAAATGAAAAAAGACATTCTAACCTTAATTTTGTCAAAAAAGATAAAAAGTAACTTGTTTCGAAAATGACGAAAAGATTCCTTTCAAAACAAATAATGTAAAATAAGGGTATAAATGACTTTAACCCATTTTCTATTAAATAGTAAAAAAATTTGAAATGCATTTTTATGAAACATGGATGTGGATGATAAAGAGGTACCAGTAGATAATTACGTATAAAAGACCTCAGATAATGAAGAGATTGTGAAATAAACCTTTATTAATTTGGTAACATATAAAACATACACCCCATTAAAGAGGTATCATACAATGAATATCTAAATACACATAAATTAATGTGTATTACCCAAAGAATACAATTATGGGGAATACATACACCACAAAAAATGTAATAGTGGCAATATGGCATGAATCTCACGAGAATAAGGAGTGAGATGAAAACCCATAACATTGTAATTTTCCATAGTTGATTGTATGTTAACCTCATGTATAATAGTTAAACCATAGTTATTAAATTTAACAATAACCATATACATAATTATGATATCATATATGATGTTCTAATAATTATTTGGTAATAATATTTTAGTATTATCGTAATTTCGGGTGTTAACTTACTTGTTTCCTTTTATATGTTTTGTTACATAAGTCATGTTTTTTGTTGATAGATTGTATCTTATTTTTACCCAGATTGATATAAAGTTCTTAAACATTACTTTTAATCATCAAATGATAGTCAGTCATGAATGGATACGATGGAGAATGAATCTCAACATGTTCGTGGAGACGGTAGTACTTACGTACGCACGAGTGACAATATCATTCTTTTGATATAGAAATAATATATAATTGGATGGTGTATCATATATACAAAATAATTATAATGTTATATTTATTATTTAAATCAAATAAAAATCATTATTATACCCATACAAATAATAATGTATTGAAAAATAATTACACCACGACGTGGAGACTGTAAGCTGTACGTATGCATGTATGGTGACATGTCATTCAAGGTATGGATAGAATACTGAATATGGTTTTAACATATTTATAATAACATCATAGTATATGGGAGATACTGGAGTTATTATTTTAGAATGGAAATAACAAATAACGAAGTTGAAGAATAATGGAACTTGAAAGAGGGTGGTGAAAACATTACCTCTTCTACGGGTTCTTCCTTTTGATTTGATCAAAAGTGCTCCTTAGGTAGGATTTCTGATCAAACTGAGGCATCTTGGTTGAAGTTAGGGATGATTATAGAGTATTTGGGTAGTGGTTGGCCGAGCCAAATGGCTTTGAATGTGTGAGTTGGTGAGAAGTGTGAGTTCCCTTTTATAATAGGGGTGAGAGGCTCCTTTGGAAAAGCTAGAAATATTATTTCATAATAAATTCATATTTGGTTCCTAGTGGGTCTGAAGTGGATTATTTAAAGGTTAAGGTAGGGATATGTAGAAAACAACCCAACAAATATATTTTAAACATGTTTGGGTTATTATATTAACATTATCTTTTAGTTTTAACTCTTAGTTAATTAGATTGACATTTACCATGTCACTTTGTATTTTTATATTATATAGTTAATAAACATACTATATACATCTGAGAAACCCCAACGTGGTCCATTCATGATACAACTATAATAATATAAGTTTTTTGGACAAAAAATAGATTTTTAGGAATAGAATATTAATTAATAATATAATATATTTTAAAAAACTCTTTTATGTCAATTTTGACAATATTTTGAATTTTATTTTTGTGAAAATCACAAAAGCATGATTAATTCTAAAAATGATAATTAAATAAATAATAAAATTTCCTATTATCCTATAAAATTAGTGTAATATCTAAAAAGTCTCAAACAACATTTATTGGGATATTTATATTATCAATTATATTAATATTTCATTAATTTGGTAATTACTGCATTACCATTATGTCATAAATAAATTAAATTATTTAATGTCTAAAAATTTTAAATAAAATACCATTATGTATGAAATCTTTTTAGCTTTCTAATTAATATTTATAATCTATTTTATATTATTTATAACCCTATATTAAAAATGTTTTCGTCGTTAAACATTGATTTTAACTCGTTTAACTCTTCTTTGAATTAAATAATAATAAATGTCCTAATCTAATCCAAGTGGACCAAAATGATGATATTTTATTCATAAGGTTGTTTTTGGTCGAGATACACTTTTCAAATAGAATTAGTACTTGTGTTTGGTTAATATTAATAACATTTTTACCCTTAATTACCCTATTTACTTTTTACCGTGGTAAATAAATGTAAAAAGATACTATTCACAAAAAATTATTTTTATCTTATTGAACCACATTTTACTCCTTTATATTAATCGTGTCTCTCGGATTTTTGAAATTCCACTCACAGAAGCGGTGAAATTACATTTAATGTAAATTTGCAAATCCTCCTAGGAGATTGCTAAAAGACTGTGAAAAATTAAATAAAATTTTTATAAGTCTAAAATTATTATAAACTGACTCCAATTAATTACATTGAACTTATAAAGGTATTACATATCTATATTAACATTAAATAAATTTAAATAAAATAAATAATGATTTAAATAAAAAGTCAGTTCTAACCAATAACTCAGTGTTTTTCACTATTCATCAATAATTGAATGTTTTTAGAAAAATACCAAAAAATCACTCTAGGATAATTTCGATATTCCGATTAAAAAAATGAAGTCCATTTTGAAAGATAAAATTTATAAAATTTTAAAAAGTGGGTATTACTATTCATAACAGCTAGTTTGATTGGTTGTGGTGTGTGTTAGAACTCGAAGTTGCGTACAACACACACTACTGTATTATTCAAAGAGAAGGGTGTCGTGGATTATTGGGGTGTTACATTCTCCCCTCCTTCCAATAATTTCATCCTCGAAATTTGGTAATTGTTTCTTTGAAAATACAAGGTTGAAAATAGAGAATACCTTTCTTGAAAACCCATATCAAAAATAGGGTTAATCAAATTTAGTTTTAATAAGGGGGAAAGGGAAATGATAATGTCACCACCAAATTAGGTTTTCTAATAAGAGAACATTGGTGGAAATTATAGACATGTAATTAGAGGAAAACGTAAATATTTATAGAGAGTGATTGAGGCCATCAATCACAAAAAAGTGTAGAATTGAGGGCTTCAAATCCATCAATCTATGATGATTTAAAATATCATCAGTTAAACAAAACATAAGGTATTAGGATGTCACATTTTTTTCCTTCATATAATTTCCCTAAAGTTCAAGAATTAATTTTTTTCATAGAATAATAAATATATATATATATATACATCTTGACAAGTAGAGTTTTCATCCTTCAACTAATTTCTACCACAAACTCATATTTCACTCCAAAAGATAATAGAACTAAAATATATTATATTTTTCTTAATTTTATAAGGTTCCAATCATTAACACATACCATTATAATGAAAAAAATACATTGTAATAACCAGGTACTTCTTGTAGGCTTGTGGTAGGTAATAGAGGTCTGTCTCACTATGGGTTTCGGTTCGATTCATGCAGCTTTGTCCAACGCGACGGGTTATCTCCCGACCTGTAGGTTTTCCTTTTCCTAAAACTATATTAAAATAATATTCCAAAAATAATCATAAGAAATGTTTTAACCCTGAATAATACTATCCAAACTTCAACTTAATCTATTCGAAAACATTATAGTTATCCAATGTACCTCTGTCCAGACTCTCTATAAATGGAATCTAAATTCCAAAATCAATCGCAACGTCAGATTCTCCAAACAGAGTAATGTTTCTCTTATTGTCACATACTGAAAATATGATTACCTTAGTTGTATTAAAACCTTAATGAAAAAAATGTACTACAGTACAATCCATATATATATCACAATATTCTCATAACCAGAATATAATCTTTGAGTACAAAAATACAAATACATTAATTATTTCTCTTCACATGTAGTAACATCATAAGCTTGGCCTTGATTCCTTGGCCTTTTCTGAGGTAAAATTCCCTGACGTTTATGACATTCATTCTCATAATGCCACATTTCTCTACAATTGTATCATTCAAACATTGACAGCCTCCTTGTTTCCCTTGCAATCACGAGTCTGGTGACCTTTTTCTCCACATTTGTAACAAACTCCCTTTCCTTTTAGGCAAGTACCGGGGAGTTTCTTCCAACAATTTTCACACAATGGAAAATCCTTATTTCCATTTTTCCTTGTATCTGTCTCTTTATCCATCATTCTCTTCTTCTCTTGCTTTACTTTATTATCATAAGATTTAGATAATTCTTTTTCTGTCTTGATAACACATGAGACTATATATTCGTACTTGGAGAAATATTGTGAGATTAATGCTCGATGAAAAAAATGGTTTTAACCAATCAAAGAAACGATCAATCTTACTTCATGGGTTATGTATATAATATGCATCATGCCTCTCTATCCTTGTAATGTTAGCCTCATACATTGTGACATTTTCATCCTCCTTTTGTCTCATACTCAGAAATTGCTTTTCTGTATCTTCTCGATGGTCACGAGGAAAGTATTTCTCTAAGAAAAGATCTTTAAACTCCCTCCATTCCATATTTGATACTTCATCATCTTCCTTCATATTTTTAATCAAAGACCACCATTGATCAGCATCTCCAGTGAGGCGGTAAACTTCCATGACAACTTTTTCCCTTTCGCTACTCCCCAAGGTGTAGAATATTTTCTCTAAGGAATTTATCCATTTCTCAGCTACTAAGGAATTTGTAATCCCATTAAATGTTAGTGGTTTTTTCATCATGAAGCGATCTAACATTGATCCTCCATGCTATGGATAAGGGTGCTCCATACGGGTAAGGTTATTATTCATAACCTGAGTGAGTTCTCATAGTATGGTGATAAGCTGATCACCACCAGTTGCATCACCAGCTCCACTATAATTATCTTGAGCGGGCGGAAAATCCCTACATGAAGTGCATGCATTGATGTTGTTTCCATTTCATCCATTCAGTTCCATTTCTATAAAATGGCATAAACTAGATCAGTTTATGAATAAAAATACATAAATGCATACTTGTAAAACATTTTACATAAATTGAACTATTTATGGATATAATCCATAATCATAAAAAGATGTTTTCTTCAAGGATGTGTATACTAATAAAACCTTAATAATGATTTGTAAAGAAAAACTGAGAATTATCCTAAGCATATCCCTCGAGAGTGTCGTAACCAAAAGTGCAGCAAGTCCCATTGTCGTTCACCAGTTCCAATTCGAGGTTAGATCAAAGTGGTGATTTCAGGTATTACCCCTAGGTACATCTGTGCCAGAGCCGTCTCAACCTGCTCGTATCTAGACAGGGATTTATTGTTCGGAAAACTCAAAAAATCTCTATAATACAAAAATTCTAGGAAGTTCTTCTGTACTAATCCTCAAATTCTATCTTAGAGTTATGTTCTCTTATCATAGTTTATCTAATTATATCGTCCAAGGTTTTTACTAAACTTCCTCTGATACCAACTGTAATGCCCCGACCCTAGTTACCCAGAATCGGTGCATTATTACATAATATTGGCATGATCACAAAAGATCAAGTCTCAAAAGACCAATTTGTTTAGTATCCATGGAATAACTAGATACATTAATAAAGTTTAAATTACATCATAAAGTGAAGAAAACTAATATAGCATGTTGTCTTCATATCCCCTTATATTATCCATTCAGGTCATTCATAAATTACTTCTTCACATCCTGGAAAAAATAAAACATTGAAAGGGGTGAGCTCAGATTCTTAGTAAGGATAAAAATATAGCAGAAACTTTCATAAATAAGCATAAACATTTAAGGAAATGTATAACTAAAACAAAAGACTTTTAAACTTGATCTTCATTATAAAATGGAAAAGATAAAATGAAATAATTCCATTTACTTATTCCCATGGATATTCTATAAGTCGAATAATCACATGTAATATCAATAATCAATTTCATAATGATGGAAATTCATAATGCCGAACTTTAATTTTTGTGTCAAGGACTCGTGTCGAGACCTAAGGGATAACTGTAACTAGAACCCAACCCGGAGAGCCTCTGTAAGCAGACTCCATCCCGGAGAGCCTCTATAACCAGACTCCAACCTGGAGTGCCTCTAATAACTAGACACAAACCCGAAGTGCCTCTAATAACCGGACACCAACCTGGAGTGCCTCTAATAACTGGACACCAACCAGGAGTGCCTCTAATAACCGTACACCAACCCGGAGTGCCTCTAATAACCAGACACCAACCCGGAGTGCCTATAATAACCGGACAACAAACTGGAGTGCCTATAATAACCGGACACCAACCCGAAGGGTCTTCTGTAACCCGATCCCACCCCAGAGGGCTTACTTTTATCGGTCCCCAACCCAGAACATACTACTCCAACACATTCTTCTTAAGAAGAGGATGAAATATAACATAAACATTCGTATTAAAACTAACATATAAAATTTCAAAACTTTAATCATAACCCATTAATGGAATAAAAATAACTCGTCCATAGTCAATCATATCGAAAAACTGTAAATACAATATGGATGATTTGTATCATAATAAATCAACTTGAAACAAGTGTAAAATTTGTCAAAGGATGTTGACATAGATGAAATCAAAACATTTTGAGAGAATTATGTATTTTTTTAAAATCATTTAAAAGTCATATAATTATAGAGGAAACCTTTATTTTGAAATTATCTTTATAAGCTTGTGAGGGAAGCTTCAATGGTGTAATAATATCGAAGATTAACCGCACCCACCGTATAAGTTAAAAAAAGACATTCTTACCTTAATTTTGTCGAAAAGGTTAAAAAGAAACTTGTTTCGAAAATGACGGGAAGATTAATTTAAAAATATATAAAGTAAAATAAGGGTATAAATGAATTTATCCCATTTTCTATAAAATAGTAAAAATTATTTGAAAGACATTTTTATGAAACATGGATGTGGATGATAAAGAGGTCACAATAGATAATAACATATAAACATCCTCGGATAATGAAGAGATTGTGAAAAAAACCCTTACCAATTTCGTAACTTACGAAACATACACCACATGAAATAGGTATCATACAAAAAATATTTAAATACACATAAATTAATGTTCATTACACAAATAATACAACTATGGGCAGTACATACACAACACAAAGGGTAATAATGGCAATATGGCATGAATCTCACGAGAATAAGGAGTGAGATGAAAACCACTTACCTTGTACATTTCCTTAGTATATGGTATGTTAAACTATTTTATAATAGTTAAAACATTGTTATTAAATTATACAAGAATCATATCCAAAATTATGATATCATATATGATCTCTTAATGATGCTTTGTTAATAATATTTTTGTATTATCGTCGTTTCGGGTGTTAACTTACTCGTTTTCATTTATATGATTTGTTACATAATTTGTGTTTGTTATGGATAGGTTGTATATTATTCATATCTATAATTATATAAAGTTCTTAAACATTAATTTTAATCATCAAATGAGAATTATTCTTGAATGGATACGATGGGGAATGAATCTCATCGCGTTCGTGGAGACGGTAGTCCGTACGCACGCACGAGCGACAATATCATTATTTTGATATAAAAATAATAAATAATTGGATGGTGTGTCATATATAAAAAATAATTATCATTTTATATTTATTATTTACATGAAATAAAAATCATTATTATACACATCCAAATAATAATTTATTGAATAACAATTACACCACGACGTGGAGACGGTAAGTTGTACGTACGCACGTATGGTGACATGTCATTCAAGGGATGGATAGAATACTGAATATGGGTTTACCATATTTATAATAACATCACAGTATATAGGAGATACTAGAGTTATTATTTTAGAATGGAAATAATAAATAAAGAATAATTTGAAGAAGAAATGAACTTGAAAGAGGGTGGTGAAAACATTAAATCTTCTTCATGTTCTTCCTTTTGATTTGATCAAAAGTTCTCTTTAGGTTGGCTTTATGATCAAAATAATTCCTCTATGTTGAAGTGATGGAAGTTGAGCGAATATTTGGGCAGGGTTGGCCGATCAAAATGGCTTTGAAAGTGTGAATTAGTGAGAAGGAGGAGTGCCCTTTTATAAGAGGGGTGAGGGGCTCCTTTGGAAAAAGCCAGAAATATTATTTTATAGTAAATTCATATTCGGTTTCTAATGCATCCAAAGTGGATTATTTAAACATTAATGTGTGGATATGTCGAAAAAACTCAACCAATTGATTTTATACAGGTTTAGGTCATTATATTAACCTTATCTTTCAGTTTTAACTCTTAGTTAATTATATTGACATTTACCATGTCACTTTGTATTTTTATATTATACAGTTAATAAAATTACTATATATATCCAAGATACCCCCATGTGGTCCATTAATGATACAGCTATCGTGAAATAAGTCCTTTCGCCGAACCTTAGATTTTTAGAATAGAATATGAATTAATAATATAATATTTGTTTTAAAAACTCTTTTATGTCAATTTTGAGACTATTTGGAATTTGATTTTTTTGAAAATCACAACAGCATGAGTACTTCGAACAATGTTAATTAAATCAATCCTAACATTTCTTGTTATCCTATAAAATTATTGGAATTCATAAATAGTATAATGTTACATTTATTGGGATATTTATAAGATCAATTATATTAATATTTCATTAATTTGGTAATTACTGCATTACCACTGTGTTATAAATAAATTAAATTATTTAATGTCTAAAATTTAAAAAATAAAATACCATTATGAATGAAATCTTTTTATCTTTATAATGAATATTTATAATCAAATTTATCTCATGTATAACCCTATATTAATTTTTTTTAGTAATTAAACTATGATTTTAACTCTTTTAACTCTTCTTGAATTAAATAATAATAAATGTCCTAATCTAATCCAAGTTGACCAAAATGGTGATATTTTATTCCTAAGATTGTTTTTGGTCAAGTTACACTTGTCCAATAGAATTAGGAAATGTGTTAGCGTAATATTAATATCATTTTTACCCTTAGTTACCCTATTTACTTTTTACCGTGGTAAATAGAAGTAAAAAAAGTTACTATTCACCAAAAATTATTTTTATCTTATTGAAACACATTTTACTCATTGATATTAACTATGTCTCTCAGATTTTCGAAATTCCACTCACAGAAGTAGTAAAATAATGTTTTATGTGAATTTTTAAATCCTCATAGGAGATGGGTAAAAGATTGTGAAAAATTCAATAAAATTTTTATATGTCTAAAATTATTATAAACTGACTCCAATTAATTAAATTGAACTTATAAAAGTATTATGTACCTATTTTTACATAACATAAATTTAAATAAAATAAATAATAATTTAAATAAAAAGTCTGTTTTAATGAATAACTCAGTGTTTTTCAATATTCATAAAAAATTGAAAGTTTTTAGAAAAATACCAAAAATTCACCCTAGGTTAATTTCAATATTCCAATTCCAAAAATGAATTCCATTTTTAATGATAATATTTGTAAAATTTTAAAAAGTGGGTATTTCTATTAATAACGACTAGTTTGATTGGTTGTGGTGTGTGTTAGAACTCGAAGTTGCATACAACACATGCTACTGTATTATTCAAAGAGAACTGTACAACGAAAGATTGGGGTGTTACAAGCTTCACGAGATACTGGTCGATACTCCAACTGACAAAAATTCCCACAAAGATGTATCTTAAAGGTCTGCCACGTCATAGGGGTCTCAACACAACAGGCAGCGCATCAATCAGACGTTCAGTCTGTGAGTTATTAGCTTTTTAGTCCCGATGTCCCGGTTGAATTCGTTCATGATCTGGCCTGACTGTATCTCAACAGTACCCCAAACTCTAGTGGGGTATACTCAAAGAGACCTTCATACTCTAATATTGGCAGCTCCGCATACGGTTCATCAAACAGACGTTCGGTGCCAAAGATATGGCCAAAAGTAGGTAAAGGGCGGTAGTGGGCCCGGGTCAGGTCCAACCCGGTTCGGGTCGACCTGACACGTTGGGCGGGCCTGCTCGTTAGGTTCAACCCAGCCCACTGGGCCCATATCCGTAGTTCAGGAGGGGCCGCAGAGGGCCATGAGGGTGTGGACCGGTCGCGAAGGTGTGGACCGGTCGCGGGTCGGTGCAACGGCGTTTCGGCTCGGAGGGCGCCGCGAGGGGTGGCTCGCCCTAGGGCGTGAGGCCAGTTCGGATCAGAGGGATGCAGGGGTGCGGCACGGTCGGGGTGGCGCTACCAGGCCAGTTCGACCCGGTGGGTCGTGGCGACCTGGGGCCGATTCGTCTAGGGCGCAACGCGGCCAGGACACCAGAGCATCGCATGGGCAGTGCATGTTATGGAGCCCGTGAGTAGTGCGGTCATGGACTTCATCCCCTTCATTGCCTTCAACGCCGGTTCGAAGAACACCACAAAAGATAATGGTAGAGGGGTTGGGCCATGCTGGTTTGGTTCGGACCCTCCGCGTTTAGTGTGGTATAATTTGGCTTGCATGAACGAAGAACAACAAACCCTATCGTAGTGATCAACCCCAAAACCCACAAAAGGGAAATATATGCGGATCACCTAGTTAGAATTTGTTCCACGTTCGTTATTTTTGATGGGAAGAATCATGGGAATATAAAATCATTCACAATAATCCTCAACCCTTTTCATTGTTTGTCGACGAAGTTTCGGGGAAGAAGACAAATCATTTGAGGAATGATGGAAGTCAGTGTCTTCCGTGTTTTCCTCGATCATCAGTTTGTGCACCGACACATCATAGTTGAATACAGCCTATGTCGGAGGAAGTTCCCAGAATGGAAGCCGAAGATGAGGTCGTTCCTCATTGTCGAAGGCGATTCTCTTCGGCGTTCTCAGTCGGTGGAGAATTCATCGTTGGGAGCCTTCTCCCAATATTTCTCCCAAGCTCTCTCCTCTCCCAAGTTCCACCAAAATGAAAATTCCAAGCCAAAATAATAGATTATGTTTTCTATTTTTTAATTGTTGACACAAATTTCAAATCGGTTAAGTTGGATTAATTAAAAGTTAGAGGAGTTGGAAAATTTATTGGCATTTTTGTTGGCACAATAAAGGTGGAGGAGGTCAAGAGCCTCTACCTCATTTATTAGGGAGTTGAGAGGTTTTCCTCCCCTATAATTATGAGGGGGGTTTAGTCCCGGGTGGTCCCCACGCCATAACCACTCATGGGAGGTTATGTTCGGGTGGGGCCCACCACCATAACCTCTCATGGGAGGTTATGGTGTGGTGGTCCCCACCTACAAATTCCATATGGGTGGTTATAATTGATAATATAAAATAAAACATGCCTTTATTTTATTTTATTATTTCCATTAAAAAACCCAAAAACTAGCTTTCACCCTTGACCAACTGTTGTCGATGTGATAGTCTTCTTAAGCGAAAATCGGCACTGCGAGTTCAACGGTGCCCTCTAATTTCAATTCTGAGCACCAGTTCAAAATTTTGAGAAACCTGCTCATACGTTTACTGAACGTACCCAAACATAACATCATAAATTGATTCCGAGCACACCAGGCCTCAGAATCATGTGCCATCAATTTTTGTAGATTCATAAAATATCCATTTAATTAAATAAATTACATGGAAATTATAGGTCTTTATAAAAATAATATATACGTTTTTTAAAAATATTAAACAAATAAACCTTTTCATCAGTGATATCAATAACAAGAATACACATGTGTGGATTATGAATCCTATGTGTCGACCATGATTCCTGAACACTGGCCTCGTACAAATAGGCTAAGATACAGAACCAGAATTTATAAATCATAAATCCATGAGAACTCAAGTTCATCATAGTAGATGAAATCAAACAACATTCTAATTATAACTCAAGAATAGTAATGTCATTCCTTGTTAACTTGGACTTCCATCCATGAAATAAATTTTTAACACCCCATTTAATATCCATCATAGCCTATGATACCTTCCTCTATCAATTTTCAACTATCTCCCCATATAGTATGAAAAAATATATAAATCCTATAATGTTTGTGATATCAGTAACAAAAAGAAATTGTTTCTATATTATAACAAGTTACCCTCAACATATGGCCATTAATAGGTTCCTAAATCAAGGTGATTCACAACTATGACCTCAGACATGACTCTCCATATGATATAGGATATTAACTATAAATGGGGTTTTAAGGTAGTATAATAGAGAGACTATACCCTCATTTTAGACTGCACAATATCTAATAAAAAACTGAGATCCATATAATATAATAAAAATCGTATTACTCTAATGAAATAAACATAAAATTATAAAATACAATGAATACATACATAAAAAATCATATTCATACATTAAGAATAATATCCCACTAGTCTGGTCAGTTATTTAAAATAAAATAATGATGAAAAATAAAAAATTATATATTATTTTTACCGATTCTAACCCCATATCAATCACTACACCATATGAGATTCTTCATCCTGATCATGTGATACTAGGTTTCTATCCTATCTAATCCTACAAGAAATTGATAAGTTTTCTCGATTACCAAAGCGCAACAGATTCCCAAGAATGGTGTAACGACCTGAAATTTTGAAAAAACATTGTTTCCTAATTTTGTGTTTTATTTTATTTTATACTCAACAAAACTGTTTCATTCGATAACATGAGTATAATTAAAATGATACCATTGGGTTTCGACAGTTATATGTCTATTGGTCAATATGACTGTTGGAAACTAAATGTTACGACTATTGTCTTTAAATACAAGTGATCATGGTTAATTAACAAAGAAAGCAGATTCGATGGCCTCATCCAGTATTCTCAGGCCAATCGAAGCCCATCTAACAAAACTTGGGAAGGAGGTACCACCACTGGGATTTGCTCTGGACCAAACCCAAGATGAACATCATCATGTGAAGCTAGAACGAAATTGCCTTCATGAGAAGTTCAATCTGATAGAAATTACTACTCGTGCGATATTGGCCGAGCTACCCTCATAATCTCTCACCATAGAACACCTTACACTTATGTCCTATGCTGAGGTTATAAGGGGATCTGTAAGGATACAATAACTACTTTGTGTAATCCTTCGAGATATATAAATTTTTTTTTCTTCTAATGGTGAATTTTTTGTAAATTTTTAAATGTCCGGATAAATATAGGATGTATATTATTTATGAAATTGAAAAAAGGATATTTTAAAGTATTTTTATAAACCGTAAATAATTAATGATTTGTAATGATTTTTAAAAAATCGTCTTCTGCAAATGTGTTCAGAAAGAAATTTGGAGTCTAATAAGATCAACTTAATTTTTGGTGAATAGTAATTTACGAATGATTATTTTGCGCTTAAGATTAGTAATGTGACCAAATGGATTAGTAATCCTACATAATGAAGGTATTAATATAATATAGGCACATTGATTAAGTAATGTGATTCAATAAAATAAGTAAATAACTGTTTCAGAAATTATTTGTCAACTAATAGTTTTTTCGGTTGAATAGTGTTTTTAAGTAAAAATTAAATTAAAAATACTTTGAAAATTATTTTTATAAAATGGAATTTATTTTTGAATTTAGAGCATCAATACTATGTAAATGTAATTTTGGGGATTTTTCTGAAAAAATGAATTTTTGGTGAATAGTTTATTTATTTAAAAATTAAATTAGAAATATTTTGAAAATCATTTTCATAAAATGGAGTTTATTTTTGAATTCGGAGAATTGATATCATGTGAAGGTAAATTTTTGGGATTTTTCTGAAAAAGTTGAATTATCAAGGAATAGTAAAAATACAGTTTTAGGGTTTCTGTATCTTTAATAACTTTGTAACTGCATCATAATTATGTCATGAGATATTGTAAGGGATGTTTGACTTATGAATAGTAAGATAAGGTATGAGTTGTTCCAAGTGGCTAATACCATAGGCAAATACCAGGGGCAGGCCCGTAGTTTTGCCAATACCACCAATTAGGTGTCCCTTTGCCATTAATGCATTGTCCCCTCACTTCCCCTATAAATACGAAGTCATTCTCTCATCCTTTCCATTCCAAAATATGATTCAACGATGTTATGGTCTCCTTACCTCCCATGGAGTCCTCACAATGTGCCCTCAAGCCTCCAAAGGTCCCAAACTTCATGATTTTGAAGTTACTCTTCAAGGTAAGTGTTCCTACCTCTCTCTTTCTTTCCATGTACTCTCTTTAATGTCATTTCATTTATCCTCCATGGTATTATGATGGAGGATGTTATTTTATATTCATCCTAATTTCATTTTCATTTTCATATTATTAGATACCCCCTCTTGCTCTCCTCAATTCAGTTAAAGAATGTTTAAGTGGCATCGTTAGGCAGGGGAATTTTTAAGGCATTCTTTCTCCCTTCTCATTTTCAAAATCTATTTTCATGTCAAGTCATTCATGTTCCTTTTTATTATGTTGTGGTATGATATCTATATCTATCACACTGATATTTTATTTTCATATAATGAGAGAACCTATTTGATCTCGTAAATTCATTTTTTTAAGTTTTATGTGACGCCGTTCGGCTACCGAATTTTCATAAGAGAAATCATATTTTTGTCTTCCTTCAATGTTTTTCATTTCATATTGTATGTATTAAAAATTTATTTACCATGTTCTTATATCCTTTATATTATGCCCCTCTACTGTTTTATGGATCATTTATGAGTGGGTGACACATGTCCCCTTTCATTTCAATATTTTATAAAACCCTGCAAGATAGCTGTTATGCTGCCGAATTTTCATCTCAAAATGTCTTTCCCCTATTCTCAAATTATTATATTTTATTAAGTGAGTACTCAAAACTCTTTATTCTATAGGGTTATTCACATATATACCAAAATGATCTATTTTAAATTCTTGGAGTTACATACATGAAACCCGCTTTCCATTTCTGTGTGTTTAATGTGACATAAAGGTCATGTATTTAAAGTAGTTTTTAAAAAGTTATTATTATGAAATCAAACCCATTTATTTTATTCTATATGGGTTATTTATGAAATGTTTAATGATTATATATGTGGATCACATGATAATAATGACAAATTAAGGGTGCACCCTGATAGTGCCCCAATGCATTGGTTAAAGACCTAATCTCTTGAGATGGCCATTTTTAATGATACCTTGGTGAATAACCTTGGTAATTTTCATACTAACACCTTGGGGATGGACCTTGGTGAAACATAAATGATTTTATAAGTTAATTTTTGTATCCACTTCTTCATGTTATGAAACACCTTATATTTATTATTATATTCCTCATGATCTCTTTCCATTGCCTTAAAGTTATTTTTCATGACTTTTGATGTATCTCAAGTTCACATGTAAAATGTTTCCCTTACTGGGCCTTCTTCTCACCCTTTCCTTTGATTTATGCTCCCAGGTTATGAGATGCTATAATTAACTTAGGATGAAAAAATGAATAAGCCTTCCAATTATTTAAGAAGAATGTTCTATGTTGTCATGTTTTACGTTCCTTGTTTCCAAGACACAAAAATTTAAACATACTTGGTTTTGTATATTGTAATGAAAGTTTATGTGATAAAAAGGTGGGATGTTATAGTAGGTATCAAAGGATGGATTAGTTATTTGTGGAAATTAGGATATGAAAACTTTAGGAATAACCCTATATAAAAGTTTAAATATAGGAAATATTCCTGGTATTTTGGTGATTATTGAGTAAGTGGGTTTCCAAACAAATAAATCCTTGTCTTCATACGAACAAGTAGAGGTGGGTCTAGCACTGATGTTCCTAGGAGTGAAAAATCTAACAAGGTGTTTTGGGATTGACCCGGGGTAACCTGGTGCATGAAAACGGGCCTTGCTGCACTCTTGGTTTGACACTCCTGGGGGATATGCTTTGGTAAATTCATAGGTTGTGTATGAACCATTATTGAAGGGAAAAAGATGAAATAAAATAAAGATTCACATAAGAATATATGATCATGGATAACCTAGATTGGAACCTAAGGGATCACAAGTTAGGGTATACTTTTCTTCTATATGTTTATCCTTCTATGCTTTAAGTTTCCTTTTCATGATTATTGGCTAAATATTTAAGACCCCTAATTAAACTTTCTATTCTTAGTTAGTGGTGGGAAATGGAAGAACATGTCCCAACAACCAATGTGATAGGAAATGTGACGATTCCCAATTTTTATGACAGAGGTGACGAAAGATCAAGTTGACCATGTTGTGATTATGCGAAACCAGCTATCAAAAATCACAATTAATAATTGGTACCTAGTTGAATGCCCAAATTCATCATGGAAGAAGAAGATGAAGTCTCAAGGATGTTCATTTGATAAAGTTTATAAGGGGAAGAAGACCCAATTTCCTTTGTGAAAAAAGTGTGGAAAGCGGCACCAAGGAGAATGTCACAAAAGAACCAGGAGATATTTTATGTGTGGGTTGATAGGGCATAAAGTAGCCTATTGCATCAAAAAATGGATAATTTGATGAATAGAGATATGGTTTGATCTAATGTACCTTATAATTTTCAATGTCGTAAATGTGGATAAGATTGAAATTATCCAAGGAAATTCTCTCTTGGAAGGGATAAGAAGCATGATGAGCATTAACAATCTTCAAGGAAAAGGGAACAATGAAAGTCCGATGCTGAGACGGATCATGATGACTAAAGTACACGAAACATCTTTGCCATAATTTTCTATGTCATGTTGTATTTTAGTTTGTACTCTATGAGCATATCCTTAATGTTTTTGAAGAACATCGAGTCACAACCTATGGTGGTTTTATATCATTAAGAAAAATATCTATTGTTTTGTATCACATGTTGATGTTGTGAAGCTGTTCTTCATGAAAAAAAATTGATTAGGGGATTAAAAGATGATTATTATTTTGGAAGACATTCACTATTTTGGGAACCCTATATGATCGAGGTAAATAGATTACTACTGTATTTTCTTTGAGGAGTAAATGGTTGACTTATATTTTGAAGAATCGAAGAATTTATAGTGAACTTATAGTAAATTAGGTTAATTATTGAAATTATTAACCTATCTTGGGGAAAATATTTTTAGGTTAGTTACTTTTGTTATAAGATGTTAAGAGTGGTTGATGTTGTTTAGAGATGAAAGATAAAGTTTATCTTGGAAGACTATGCTATCAAATACTTCTTATATTTGGGTTTCAATCTTAGTTTGTTTTATTTTGAAGAATTTTAAGGACAATTATTTCTGGAATTCCCTATGATGAACTTTGGGTAGTCCCGTGAAAATTTGATGATTTAAATTAGTTTCCCTTCCTATAGGGTTCTTTATTTTTGAAGAGTTATTTTATCTTACCTTTTCTGTTTTTGGGATAAATGTTTAAAGATAGATAGTTATTATTTTTTAGATTACATGATTCTCTTGATGATGATTCTTGTGCTTTGATGAGACCATGTATTTTTTAATGCTCATAATTTGGAGAAAAGATTAGCCTTGGTAGGAACTTATTAAATGATGAAACTATACTTGAAGGTATGTATATTTCCTTATGTTCTTATTCTATGTAGTAAATTTAATTCCTCGACATTATTAAAAGTAATGACAAAAACGTTATTGTTTTAAGTTTCCAACGGGGTAATCAAATACCGTTTACACACATCATATGTTTGTGAATTTCATGTGGTTACCTTTCTTTTAATCATGTTTTCTATCACTCTCCATCAGAACATGACCCTTTGTTTTCTCTTCCACATCCATGTTTCCCTACATGGAATCATAGTATGGGTTAACTCGGGTGACCTTTGTAATTCCCTTTCTTTCTTTTAAAGTAATAGTTTTAATGACTCCTTTTCTAATGTGGGACTTTCAATGAAATTTCCAAGCCCAATTTTAAAAATTGCAAGGACAGAATTTCTTAAGGGGGGAAGAATGTAATGGCCAAATTTTTTGAATAAATCCTATTTCCTAATTTTTTGTGTTATTTTATTTTATACTCAACAAAACTGTTTCATTCGATAACATGAGTATAATTAAAATGAGACCGTTGGGTTTCGACTATTATATAACCATTGGTCAATATGACCATTGGAAACTAAATGTTGTGATTATTGCCTCTAAATACAAGTGATATTGGTTAATTAATATAGAAAGAATATTAGATGGCCTCATCCAATAGTCTCAGGCCAATCGAATCCCATCTAACAGAACTTGGGACGGAGGTAGCACCACTGGGCTTTGCTTTGGACCAAACCCAAGCTGAACATCATCGTGTGAAGCTAGAACGGAATCGCCTTTGCGAGAAGTTCAAACTGATAGAAATTACTACTCATGTGATGTTGGTCGATCCGCCCTCAGATTCTCTCACCATAGAACACCTTACACATATGTCCAATGTTGGGGTTTTAAGTGGTTATGTAAATAGACCGAAACTGCTTTGTATAATCCTTTGAGATAAAAAAAATTGTCTTTTCTTCTTATGGGGATTTTTTGTAAATTTTCAAATGTCCAGATAAATGTAGGATGTATATTATTGATGAATTTGAAAAAAAATATTTTAAAATATTTTCTTAAACCTTAAATAATTAATGATGTGTAATGATTTTCAAAAAATGGTCTTCTGCAAATGTGTTCAGAAAGAAATTTGGAGTCCAATAAGATCAATTAAATTTTTGGTGAATACAAATTTATGAATACCGATTTTACGCTTAGGATTAGTATTGTGACAAAATGTATTAGTAATCTCACTTAATTAACGTATTAATATAATATTGGCACCTTTATTAAATAATTTGATTCAATAAAATACGTAAATAACTGTTTCATAAATTATTAGTCAAGTATTAGTTTTTTCGGGTGAATTGTGTTTTTTAATTAAAAACAAAATTACAAATATTTAGAAAATTATTTTTAAAAAATTGAATTTATTTTTGAATTCAACACATCATTATTATGTTAATTTAATTTTTGGGGATTTTTCTGAAAAAAATGAATTTTTGGTGAATAGTTTATTATATAAAAAATAAATTAAAAATATTTAGAAAATTATTTTTATAAAATGGAGTTTATTTTTGAATTCATAGAATTGATATTATGTTACGGTAAATTTTAGGGAGTTTTCCGAAAAAGTTGAATTTTCAGTGAATAGTAAAAATACAGTTTTAGGGTTTTGGTATGTTTAATGACATCATAACTGCATCATGATAATGTCATGAAATATTTTAAGGTGTGGTAGACTTATGAATAGTAAGATAAGGTATGAGGTGTTCCATGTGGCCAATACCATTGGAAAATACCATGGTCAAACTCATAGTTTTTCCAATACCACCAATGAGGTGTCCCTTGGCCATTAATGCATTGTCCCCTCACTTCCCCAATAAATACCAAGCCATTATCTCATCATTTCCATTCCAAAATCCTCCTCAATGTAGTTACCGTGTCCTTACCTCCCAAGGCGTCCTCCCAAGGAGTCCTCCCAAGGTTCCCTCATTCCTCCCAAGGTCCCAAACATCAAGATTTCAAAGATACTCATCAAGGTAAGGGGTCATACCTCTCTCTTTCATTCCAAGTACTATCTTTTATGTCATTTCATTTATGATTCATGTTATTTTGTTGGAGGATGCTCTTTTATATTAATCCTGATGTCCTTTTCATGTTCATATGATGAGATACCCCCTCTTTCTCTCATAAATTCATTTTAAGAATGTTTAAGTGGCGTCGTTAGGTTGCCGAATTTTTAAGGGATTCTTTCACCCTTCTCGTTTTCAAAATCTATTTTCATTCCAAGTCTTTCAGGATCCTTCTTATTATATTGGTGTATGATCTATATATCTATCATAATGATATTTTATGTTTCTATAATGATAGACTATATTTGATCTCGTCAATTCATTTTTTTATGTTTTAAGTGACGCCATTAGTCTGCCGAATTTTTATAAGAGAAATCTTATTTTTGTCTTCCTTCCATGTTGTTCATTTCATATATTATGTATTTAAAATTTCATTACCATGTTCTTATATCATTGATATTCTGTCCCTATACTATTTTATGGATCATTTATGAGAGGGTGACCCATGTCCCCTTTCATTTCAATGTTTTCTAAAACCCTGTAACAGAGCCGTTAGGCTGCCAAATTTTCATCTCAAAGTGTCTCTATCTTATTCTAAAATTATTTTATTTTATTAAGTGAGTAATCAAAACTCTTAATACTACAGGGGTATTCACATATATATCGTAGTGTTCTATTTTAAATTCTAGGAGTTACATACATGAAACCTGCTTTCCATTTCCGTGGGTTTAAAGTGACATAACGATCATGTATTTAAAGTAGATTTTTAAAACTTTGTGATTATGAAATGAAACCCATTTATTTTATGCTATATGGGATATTTATGAAATTCATTATGATGATATTTGTGGCTCGCATGAAAATAAATAAGGATTAAGGGTGCTCCCTGATATTGCTCCAATGCATTGGGTAAAGAATAAATCTCTAGAGATGACCATTTTTAACAATACCTTTGTAAATGACCTTGGTACTTTTTTTACTGAAACCATAGGGATGGACATTGGTGAAATAAAAATGATTTTCTATGTTAAATGTTGTAGCCACGTCTTCAAGTTATAAAAAATGTTATTTTTATTATTATATGCCTCATGATCTCTTTCTAATGCCTTAATGTTATTTTTCATGACTTTTGATGTATCTCAAGTTCACTTGTAAAATGTTTCCATGGTTTCCATTACTGGGCCTTCTTCTCACCCTTTCCTTTCATGTATTCTCCCAGGTTATGAGATGTTGTAATGAACATAGGATGAACAAATGAAGAATCCCTTCAAGTATTTAAGAATAATGTTTTATTTTGTCATGTTTTAAGTTCCTGGTTTCCGAGACACTAAACCTTAAAGATCCGCGGTTTTGTATAATGTAATGAATTTTTATGTGATGAAAAGGTGGGATTTATAAATGGTGTGAGTAAAACCTAGTATGGAACCTTCAACGTGTTCCAATATATAACCTGTAAATGTTTGTAGTTGTATCAATCATTCTCATTAAATAAATAAACAAACAACTTCATGTAAATAAATATATCATCATCAATCCTCAATTTCTAATGTGTCACCCAAAATCCAATAGTCCTTCTACATATAGTGTTGGAGTTCCTCCTAGCATGTTGTAAAACTGTTCCAAATAGTATAAGTCTTATATATGAAACTCAATATTCCTAGGCATTCCAATATCCGAGAATTAGGTGTGGGAACTGATTCCTAGGGGGTGACCCCAGGCACTCCAATAAGTTTAGGCTTGTGGATATTAACTAGGAGTCTTTGGAAATAAAAGATCATAAAATAGAATGAAAAAATCTCGACTATCCTTAGCAAAAAATGGTATCAAGAATGAGTTGATTCCTAGGATCCCAAGGAAATCACATGCAAACTGGCATAAAACGGATTCCAATCCATGTTGGGAAATCACACATCCATATTCACATTAACGTATCCAAGGTTATCACACAAAGAATTCCATAGTCTCAAAGGTTGAATCACATCTTCCATTTCATTTTACATACTAATTAGGCTCATGGAATATTCATATGAAACCTATGCAATCCAATAATGTTAGGTTCGATGGATAATTCTCATGTTGCCGATGAAATCTAATCATGATAGGATCAAATACCCATTCATATGTTTCCTAATTAATCCAAATGTATTAGGTTCAATGTATGATTCACATGAATATTAGGAAATAATATTTAAATAGGATCAACAATTAATTCCTACAAATCAAAAAATACGAATTCATACATGTAGACCAGTAGATAAATCCAAAAGATTAATTTTGGAATTCACTTTATTTTCGAGGGAAGAACACCATTCTCATAATATTACACACAATTTGTGTAAAAAGAATAATGGATGGAAAAATTCCACCCCATCATAAAATAATGGCTTCAACCTCACAAAGGACCAAACCAACCACATGGATGACTGATCAGGTTCACTAAATAATTTAGGTTATAGGGTGACTTCAATAATCATCATCACCAATCTCATCACGAGACCTCCAAAAGAGATAACACATAACAATTCACACACCATGGTCCTTGTGTATCATAAAATATAGGCACCCCAAATGGGTACCATTATCCCACACATGGATAATCACATCCATATGGGGGAGTAACATTCACCCCATGATAATTCTTATTAGGCTAAAATTTCTATGGAATCATAATTTTCATGTATTGATAACTTGGGAAACGTATTCACAATTCACCACCCACCTCCACCTAGAGGTCATTATAAGAACATACCACTAGGGTCACTACATTAATTTGATTAATTTTAAGTCAATCCTCTCAAAATATAGGTATCCCAAGACACATAATTATATTCAGGGTCTTGACCATCAACATCTGATTCATCATTACAATGAAAATTTTCTATATTACTCAGTTTGGTTCATTCATAGGAATTTAATCATAATTAGATGATTAATATTTTTAATAAAGAGTAAAATCACTAACCATGTAGAGACTATATAGAACATGAATATATAAAATTTTATAATATATAAGGATATGTACATCAAGAAACATGTCTTATACCAAAGAATTTCCCTTTAAATTATCATTGTAACAGTTATTAGCAGTATCTTCCAAATTCATATTTACATCCCAAGAATATTACTCAAAACAAAACTTCCAAAAATTATTTATAATCAAATTAAAATTAAATATCCAAGTCATCTAAAAAAGTTTATAATTTAATTCAATTTATAAAATTAATATATAAATACCTAAAACTCACTAGAGAATGAATACTTATTGAGACCCCAATCGATGGGGTTCCATCCACTCTCATCATGCACTTAGGATAAAACAATATAAAAGACCCCAATTAAAAATAATAAATTAAATGACTAACTTAATTAAATTTAGTCAAAAGACTAGATAAATTCATATGAAGATATAACACAGTCAAAATAGAGGGCAATAGAATAGAATCATCTTTACCTTTAGTTTTCAATGAAATCCATATGAAAACCCCATCGTAACTGGTTGATTATATAATTATATAATAGAATCATCATGCGAAACCCTAAAAGGTGGAATTTAATAAGAATGATGGATGATAATTACTTAGGAATATTAAGATTAAATAAGATATTCAATCACTAAAAATTCAATAAAAATAACAAAAATGAATGTTATATAATGAAGAAGATGGGAGGGGGTCAAGTGGTCTTGTATACTCAAGGTGAAAGAGAAATGGGAGATGGGGGTTTAAAATATAAATGTGTAAAATTATAAAAATAGAATTTTAATGAGTCACACAGTATGTACACATGGATTTCTGAATCATGTATTGAATATATATTTTGAACTTCTTAAGAAACTCGTCTCTCATAGTTACTATACAAAGTTTTCCAAAAAATTCGCAAATAATATAAAATATTAAGTATTTGATCTACAAATTTTCTCATAGTTTATTTTCAATTGTGTTCCAACTATGTTGAATCCCTAGGTCCAATCCACTATGTCACGAACCAAATCTGGTCACCGCCAAAACCAGCACCAAACCTAGCCCATGACAAGTTCTGAAGGGTGTTCCCGATCCCCACGGGCTGACACAAGTGCCAGGGTATCATAAAAAGATAATTGGGAATGATTTACCCGATATTATAAACATAAAACTACAAAAGAATCCAATAAAACGAATCTGGATTTTTCAAACCAAATAATGTTTTACAGAAAATCAGAACTGAATTACATAGTCTAAAACAACTCAACAAGACAATAAAAAAGGAAGAAAAAAATGAATATCCCAACAACCTCAACATGGCAAGATTCATTCCCCTCAAGCCATCTCCACAACACCGCATCATGAATGACCGGTGAAAACTCGAACCATTGGCACAAATGTAATACCCAAACCTGCGACAAAAAAATAACCAAGTCTACATACACCCAAGGTCGTAAGTAGGGTGTGAGCCAATTCCCAGTAGGATACCACCACTAAGAGATTCCCTATGATAAAAATTCAAAGACGAAAAGAATGCATGTTTTCAAAAACATGTAATTTCTAGATACAATTTCAAAAAGATACAACTTAAAAAAATAGTTTTCAGGTGGGCTAATTTAAAGAATCAACACTTTTAAAATAAATTCAAAAGCTACTGAATTTTCCAGCCAAATATACTATATGCCGACGGTAAGTATAAAGGATCTAATGAGCACATGAAATAGGAAATAACCCCTACAAACAAGCTAGCTGTGGGTCCCAGGTACCTCATAACTCGGTGAGAGTAACCACAAAAATTATTTGTTCTCGTGCACAAGCCACTAGTAGGGAACATACCCATAACCTAGTGGTCCCCAATCATCATCATCATAGTTTAGTTAGAGTTGTAAGCGTGAATCCTGCTAAGTGAAACTGAGTCCAAACCCCATGGATTCAGTAGCATACTAGTACACGTCCACCCACCTAGATACCCGGGTTTTCCCTTTGTGCTCAAACAAGTTCAACAAGCCAAGAAATATACTTTTCACATGAAAATATCACTTCCACATCATGCATTATCCAAACAGACCCATTCACATCACACAAGTCACAAATTTAACTTTTCATTCAAATTCATATTGAAATCAAACTCACACCAAAATAGCCCACAACACTTTTTTCATAACTTTCACAATCCAACACATCCTTTAATAATTTTATGAAGTCCCTAAAGTTATGATAAACATCACATAACAGAACTATTCAGATTTAAAATGGTTTATTTGAATGTATAAACAATCCAAAACAGTTTTCCAATATGGTTTCACCTCTTACATAAATCATTAAACCACTCAAAACTTTCATAAAACAATTCTAAATAGTGCACCAAAGATTTTCAAATAAAACCCATTTCAAAACCATATTTCAAGGAAAATATAACATCAATACAAATTCAAAACATAATTGGAAGCCCCAAAAACATTTATTAAACAAGTCCAATGTGTTACACAAACACCTCAAACAATAGTACAAAAGATCCCCATGAAACGAACGCGTTTTCAAAATCACTTTCAAGAAGTACAATAACTTTTTACAACTTAAACCCTTAAAAAATATTCTTTAAGACCTAGTGGCACACCAATAATCAACTAAATCAGAATTTTTCATCCCAAAAAAGTTTTATTAAACAAAATTCATATGTTATAAAACAATCCCAAACAATACACAAAGGGTTGCACATGAAAACACCAAATTTTAAGGTTAAATGAAACTAGAAAAACAAATGCTTTACTAAATCAAACATAAACAGTTCACGCACCATGCACAGCATATTAGGAACATTAATAATAAGTAATTCAAGAAAACTAACTCATCTAGAAATGTTTACACATGGAGTCACCTACCTTTTATGACGAAACCCTCAAAACATGGTGCGAAACATCAACCGCACCACTGCTGCACCTCAAGGATTATAAATCCAGCCCTAGACCATAATATTTGACCAAAAGGACACAAAATCAATCCATATTTTCTAACCTCAACTTCTAGACATGAGGAACTTCATGAAATGGTGAAAGAAACCCTAAGGGGAAGAAATCAAGGAAAGAAACACTTACTTGAAACATCTTGAATCAAACAAACCAAATACACCAAATTTGAATCTCAAAGAAACCAAACCTGATATGGAGGCTCTAATGGTGATGATAAGGTAATGTGGGGACTGAAATGGGGGAGAAAGAGCAGAAATTGAAGCAGTTATGAAAGAAATGATTTACCTCTTCAAATATGGACAATTTGAGAAATCCAGAGAACATTCGCCCAAATTCGGGACACAAATCAGCTCCAAAGCGGCGAAATAGATATTTGGGGTGATCCTTAGGTTTTTGGATTTGCTTGAGAGGTGGAATCACCGAATAATAGTAAATATTTAATGAGATATTAAAATATTAAAAATAAAACTTAAAACAGAAAATGGGCTTTCGGGTTGGCCCAAAACCTTAATAAAAAACCCAAATCCTTCATGATTATGGATTTTAATGAGGCCCAAAGGGATATGGTGATTTTAATATATCAAGGTATGACAATTGGGAAGTGGAATGGGTATAAAATAGTAAAAATTGAATGAGTTATAGAGGAATAAAAATTTGTTTTTAAATCTGAAATTGGGCTCACGGTTTGGCCCAAATTTTCAAAACCCACCATTTTCACCAAAATGAGTGGTAAACCCCCAAAACAAATTAAGAATGAAAATTAAATGAAAAATGAATTTAAAAAAAATCATGGGTGTGACACACTAGATATGGTTTCCCCAATGAAATACACATTATTAACCCCTATAATATTTCGTAGAATAAAACTCAAGGTACATAAAATAAAATGAACTAGATAACACTTAGTCATTGTGATACACATAGTTTCCCTTATCCTCAAGTTGTGCCCCAATGTAAAACCTTCATAAAAATTTCTAATTCACACTTGAGGCTCTCGAGCATCACTAGAACACCCAAGGCATCACATGAGACTCATTCCATGTCAGAAAACATATCTTTATGATATTCCATCAATATTTATTCAAATTTGAACCATAGATCTCAAAACAAACTATCCACCATATAACCAAACATTTAAATTTCGTATGAAAAAAAACATAAAGAAAAGTTGGGTTTTAATCATATGTTTCATCTTATGAAATGTTTCATTAGATAATATGAATTTGTGGTAGATTCTAGAAAATTACACAATAACATTTTCTGGCTATGAATTAATCTAAAAATTCCATACAAATCAAATAATATGATTCAATGTATTATGACCCATCCATACAATGTTACTATGATTTGATTAAGTAAGTTTCATGACATTAACATATCATTATTTATGGTATGAATTTAAAAAGTAATATAATATGTATTTTAACTCACATTCCATACTATACAATATGTTCATATACATATTAAATTATGATATAGAAAAAACACATCATGTGTGTAAGATATGGAATATCTCCTTCAATATCCAACTTGAAAGAAAGACTCATAGACTTATTGAAAATAAACTTTATATTTTTTTCATATACAATAACTCATGTAATCATATAAAAAATCTGTTTCAATATTTTCAAAATAAACATTATTAAAATTGTCATAAAATTCATCATGTATCAAATCATATGAAATATCCTATGAATATCCTTCCAATACACCTATAAAAAACTCAAATTCATTTAGATTATATCTCTATGTAATACTAAATCACTACTATTTCAACAAGTAAGTGTGAACCAACATTCCATTGTAGTTTTGAAAAAAAAAATATGAATGCTTGAATTCATAACTATCATAAAATATCATCCCCAATAAGAGAATTAGTGATACTCATACTGAAAATGACTTAGTGTCATATTCATCAAATAATGTCTATTTGTACCTATTTATACAAGATGCATCATTTCAAACTATGCATTCACATATGAAACCTTTTTACATGTCATCAAGTAACCATGGTACAAATAATTTTTTAATCCTTTGTAGAAACATATAAATTATTGGCTACCGAAGTATAGACTAACCAAGTTGATAAATACATTACATTCCATTTACATTTATCGATGATAAAATCACATGCTCCCCCTCAAATAGAAAATCACATCACATGTTTTATCTTGTTATATTTCTGAATAAACATAGTCTATCTCAATCGATATACCATATTTCATACTTTTTATATAAAATTGTAAACCCCATATTGGTTAATCTGTAACCACTAGCAGGATTGGTGATATACCCAACTACCCTAGATTAGATAAACCTCATGACTTGTGTATGAATGTTATCAAAATGTTATGGTTTGCATGAATGGTATATAACAATCCTTAGGTATGTAAAAAACAATATATGAAACATTAACCCTTGATAAATCAAATGTATAGTCTATAACAATCATTGTGGTATACTTCACGAGTCATCCAATGTATAAAACCTATTTTTTACCTTAAAATCATGTTTTGTGTCTCAATACAAGAATCATACTCACAATAAATATAACATTTTATCACAATCTATTCTACTCAATAAAGAACATTAGTTAGCGGTAACTCAACATTTTACATTAATAGTTCAATTATCATTATTGTTTCATGAGTACATAAAGAAAACATGATAGAATGGTAAATTGGACACTACATTTAGTATTACAAAAAAATTTATTATTCTTAATCCCTTTTATAATTTAAAAAACCGTACATAAGATATTTCATTTCATTCTACATATGATATATTTTCTAATATCATTATGTTTGTTACATATTTTTGGGTTTTGCTGAAATAATTTCATCACTATGTAATTCCCTCCACATCTCAATTTCAATATCTGATAAAAATCTCTGCTATACTCTTTTAGTGAGTATCATGTATAAATAAAAAAAGTGTGAATAATGGTGAGACTCCTAAATCATATTCCTATTGTTCATCTCCTTGAATATAATAATAAAACTCCTTAAATACTCAATATCAATTGTTAAAATGCTAATAATTTTTATATTATACTTATAAATTTCTTATGTTCATCAACATCATATTTTTGTAAGACTTTTACATAAATTTTTTTGATTGAGATAATTTTGATAATAATATATAACACTTTAAATTTTTCATTACCAACACATACTAAATTATTTTAGTATATAAAGATAAATTCACTTAGTTATAGTAAATAAATTTAACCCCTTACACTTATCTTTAAAGACATACAATAACCAATTGGATATAAAATGATATACACTTTTAATTTCAACTAGTTTAATCATTTTGTTGTTAAACGTTGAACATTTCTAATTCCAATCATACTCCCACTAGTCTCATAAAAACTATAAAATCTTTAACATAACATGATTATATGTGAGAAATACATTAGTTTAGAAAAACATAAATTAAATTAGTGGGAATAATAAAAAAGTAGAAACATAATATCCATATTTTAAATGGTATTCTATTTGTTTGGACTAGTATTTTGAATTGATAAAATTATTCTTCAAAACGTATTACTTTTGATTAGTGGAATTACATCACATAAATTTTAACAAACATATGAAAAATAAAATTATACTAGATGATAACATTTTTATCCTTATCTTATTCACTAGTATTTCATATAAACCCAAGAATCTTAAACCATGTGTTCTAAATCCTAATCTCATATTTCTTATAACAACACTATATTTAAAAAAAAAATTCCAGGAAAACAAAAAAATATATGAACATAGAAATAATTTTTCTAAATCCATATAAATTGATATATACCTTGGTATTTAAATTTATGATTCAAAAACACATTACATTATCAATCATATGATATCTAAATTCTCTATATACTATTATCGTGATTTTGAACACCTTTATATTTATAATATTTTAAAATTATAAATTTGGTATCATATACCCTTCAAATCAAAGATTTTTTTTCTACAACATGTATAAATGACCCAATGTCTTATAGGTATCAAGAATAATTCCATCATATATAAAAAAAATTCATTCTACCCTAAATACTTCTTTAGGTTTTAGTGACACTGACTTGCTACTCATAGAAACATATCCATACCTCCAAATATTTTTATTTATAGTTTTACAACCTTATACTATTACGAAATCACAAGATTCTGAACATATCATCCATGGTTTATCTATCCTCATAAAATTTATAAATTAATGAATCCTTTTATAAAATTGATTAATATTTTCATGAAATTTCTATTGTTGTTTCGATAATGAATTCTATATATAAAAAGACACTTAGGTGATATATTCAGTCTCATAAAGTCATTAAAAAAATAAATCACATTTTGTATGTGAATTAAGACTAATGATTCTTTATTTATATAGTATATAATTCCATTGAAACCTTATATAAATAATTATATTCTTATAATAATAATATAGATTCATGTATTCTAAAACATCAACAAATGGTTACTCATGATGGTATTACTCTAACACGAAATATTTTTCCACTAGATATAAAACTATTATTATGTTTCATTTAGAGTTCAATATTTTTATTACATTATGATTATTCTTCATTTATAGATCTTGAATTCAATTCAGATGATGATGATTATATTTTACTATAGCAAAAACTTTTATTGGATAAATATCTTTATTTACAATTTTTTTGTAATGACTTTTAGTCAATGCTCTCCCACTAAAACGGTATATTATTTTATAAAAAACATATAAATTAGTGGGTATGATCTATATGTCACCATGGATTACATTGGTTAAACTCATAAATAAGTCATCATTATATATGGTATATTATAATGTTAATTATATCATATATGACTTTTTGATAGTTGGTAGGATTACCCTTCACCCTAATCTATCATATGGATTCACTAATCTCCATTCCTCTACTGTCAAAATGGAAAGGGTTTCTTGGATAAGCTTAATCCAAATCATACACTATGAATCAGAAACCCAATTTTTAGGCTCACCTTAGCACTTTATTTATTTAAACAAGATTTCCCATGTGAACCCTTATTTTCCAAACATAACCAATTTAATGATTGAGGTTTGTTAAGTGTTTTCATTGTACATAATGAGACACATTATATTTTAAATCATATTTGATCTCATCATATTATCCCATTTTCTAGATCTTAATAATTACACTAAATGAATATGTTCAACCCATATTGATGTGTAACACATTACATAACCCCTAACATGTATTACTAGCCCATATTAAAATCCAATAATATTTATACACATCAAAATGAATCGTTTTAATTTTTTACATGAATATATTTCTTGTAAAGGATTATAATCATATAAAACCAGAAATCCCTAAATGATAATATTGAATATGTTTATTGTAAAACACTACTTTTCTATGCAAGTTGTCTCTAGGAAATTCCAAAATACTACCAAATTCCCTCTATCTAAGGATACAATACTCAGGTGAGATATCAATTCCATAATTATTCTAACACCAGATATGCGTAAAATATAATTAAATACTCAATTATTTCTTATAAATTAATAAGATCCAAATTGAGGTAGAATGAAAAAAGAATCATTTATTGAATGTGGAATGTTACTCATTATGTTAATGTGTGATAATTTAATATAGAAATTTAATTCTTTAAACCAAAGTATAAATTAATTTAAAATATCACAATTACTAAATAAATAAATCAATCAAATATTTAAACATGTGATAAACCGTTAAGGAAAAAGTCATTAATAAGGCATTAATAAATAATAATAATTTTTTATATTAATTACATACATTCTATAATTAAATAAATATAAATACATTATATTTATTTCAAGTAATAACTCTTATATGTAATCCTCTTATATAAAATTTACTTAAATATATGATATATTAAATATAAACATTCCATATCTGAAAAATTCATATATATAGTGTAGAAATAAAAAATATCACATATATAATATTTTTTTAACCATGAACATATCAATTATAGAAACTTTTTTCAATATGGTTTAAATAATTTCATAGATAAAAATTTTTAATTTGAATATTTAAAATTAAATACTATAATAAATTCGTAATAATAAATATAAATTCATATATATTTTTTATTAATTTATAATTTCTAAATACTTTATAAATACCACTTATTAATTCCATATAAACATATTTTATCCAAAATATAATCCTTTATATATAATTTCAATGGGATTAGTATAAAAATATAATATTATAGATATTTATTTAATAATTTTTTTATAAAAAATAACTAATTAATTATAATGATTTAATTTATAAAAATGTTATAAATTAAATAAATATCTAAAATGTGTTTTTTCATTATCTATTACCATTATTTAAACCATATAATTTCATTATTAATTGAACATATGAAAAATAAATTTTTTTCTTAATATCGTATTTAATAGTATATGCATATCACAAGACATGGATTGTTGGTCGTTAAAAGCGTTATCTGTCATACATTATGATAGATAGTGCTCAAATTTTGATATTTCATACTTCCTTCATTATAAAAACCATATTATGATCAAACATATTCTGTTATAGGTCATTTTGGCTTAGAATGTGTAACATTTAAACAATAGATTCTTGTAGTTTGTAATATGCCATGATATATCCATAGCAACATGTTTCTTTATTTTTATAATATATATCATCAACTTCAAAAGAAAAAATTCCTCATATTGTACCTTGGGATATGATAAAACTAAATAAATTATACTAGATCATTTATTAAAATATTTCATATCATATAACACGACCACATTATATCTTACAATATCACATAACATATGAAAATCCACATTGAAAAATATAAATTTTATTTTATAATGAGACATAATAAATCAATATAATATAGAATTTCTTGATTTCTAAACATGCTTTTGATATCCTAGAGACACAGTGAATATATAATACCACGTATATGATTCTAAGGATAAAAAATGCTCATTTAAAGAACTAGAAGTGATTATAATCCTTAAATCCCAACATCAAACATGCATGAAAATGAAAATATATATATTTATAAGAAGGGAATGTGGACCTCACATTAATGATGGAAACTTCTTATGTTGTATTTAAATACATGCTTAAAGAATATATCTAAGAGGTGTCCATCAGAATCCCTCTTCCATAGTGTATCCATGGACTAACATGAATCACCCAACACTCAAGTGTTATTCCGTTTCCCTCCATTATATGATGGTACAACAATAATTAATGGTGCTAGAAGAACATATCCCTTGAGTGTGGTGAATTAGTTATAGAGTTGGAAGGATCTAACTGCACTAATATATAATGACGACCTCCTTATATATCCCATCCTAATACCACTCAATTGATCATTAATTATCTCATATGTTTGAAATGTAAAATATAATGAAATGTGGTTATAATTCTTATAACCTTTTCCTAATCATTCTGTCATTCATTTTATCTTGTATATTATTTCATTTGATAATAGTTATTTTTGTAAGATTATCAATCATTACACTTTAACATTTTTCTATCATTAATCAATTATAAATTTCTATTTGAATCATAGAATATAATTCTCCATATTATGACTCAACCAGATCATATAATGTGATTCTCTTAATGTAGGAATCATCGTATTTACATAATATGAATTATGATATTACTTTAATAAGTTATACAATATGACTTCTAACTCACAAGATGTACCAGGAAACATGTACATATTTCATACATTACAATATTTCCAAAACACATCATATGTGTAAGGGATTTAGGGAATTTCTCCTTCGCAACCAAATAGTTATCCCACAAAAATCATCAATTTACAAAAAAATCATATTGCAATGTGTTCAGATTAATGATCTCATACGAACCCTACAAAAGATTACTATGTGAGGAAATTTTTGGTATGCTTCAACTTTTCATTATCATCCAATAAGGTGAAATTTGGTGATACTTCAAAAACTATACATAATTACGTCACAATGATCAATGTTAAACCCCTCCTATCATCGTTATCAAAACCACATAACCATACACCAACTCTAAATAGTATTACGTCCTCTATCACACATGATTGGGTTGTAGTCTCTCTTTGGGAAATTTATAAATGAACACATAAATAAACAACACAAAAAAAAATTAAGTTACCAAAAACCAACCTGTAGTTAATTGAGGACCTATTCTACAATAATCTTATGTAAACAACTAAAACCATTTATATCACCTAGCTTCTTTATAACCAAAACCAATATATTACTTCCATGACATGAGGGAAAAAATTCACAAACCACTGAGTAACATCCTTATTTACCAAGAAAGAATCAATCCGCAAAAATCATTAATTCCCAGATGGACTTACCCATGCCAAGATTCTATATTGAGTCACCATAGTTCAAACTCATAATTCTAACACCCAATATGGGTCTTATTAAAAACACTATCCAATAATGAAACACAAATATGCATACTCACTAAGTTTATGGGAATTGGTTAAGTACACTAACCGTATATATTTAATCGCACAAGATCAAACATTTGATTCTTCCATATGTGACCTCCCACACATAATGTTATGTAAGGACCATCATCATTATAAAAAGATATAATATGTCACCCCATTTCTCACGATAAAAAACACAATTTAAGGTTAGATACATAGATATCTCGTGATCCCATTGAGGACAATATTTATCACAATCGGAGTCATCTACCATGAATCTATTATGCCAGTCTTACCAAACAATATATCATGATATCAATCTAAATATAAGACCAATATTTCTCAAATATAATTTTCAAGGAATGATTTCATTTCTCCCCAAACAGACACCTCATGAGCCCACTATATTTACAGTGTTTATGAAATTATCTTATAATTACCTAAAATAATTTGGAATATTATACATCCATTTTCTACAATGAGGGTGGAATCAATGAATACCAAACAGTAACTCACAAGTATCATAAACCATGTAGGGTTGTTAATTGATCCATATGTTTCCACTTGAATTTAAAGGTGTCTATACTAATACCTAAATGGTACCCAAGAAATATTTTCCACATGAGACCAAAAATATCGAACAGATCTATGTTAAACGTTTAATATGGTATGAATGATATTTCTCCAATTAGAGACCATATAAATATCCCCTGTTATGTAATTCATGGTTTTAATATCCATTGCAGGTAACGATTTCACCATATTCTACTCAACACATAAAACTATAATCATTTAGTACTGAACAATAAGCTACAATCCTTAGAATCTTTTTCCAACAAGTCTAGTCAAATCTTCAAAAATTAATCACCCATCAAATACTCACTAAGGATAGTAACACAGGGTCTTATTAAAAAATGATTAATCCCCATAAAATTTCCCATTAGGGGAAAATCACACACAACCATTGTGATCTTGTGAGATTTCCTTTACTAAGAGTTTCTAATCATAAATATTAGTCTGTATCCTCATATGAATATCCAATATCTAAACAAAAACACAAAAGGAAATGAATTTATCTCACCAATGTTAATGATTATGAGTGTTAGTAAAGAACATAAATTCCAACTTCAAACATGTATGTCTTTTCTTACTCAAAGCCATGTATCACTAGCTACTCCAACATAATTATGTATTGTACTAATAATACCTCCTTAAAAAATGGAGATAATGAAAATAAAATAAATTCATTACATCAAATACTTATCTTAAATGTAGAGGACCAACCATAGATGTAATCTAAGCCTATATAGGATATCATCATCCAATCCAAAACTTCTACGCACTTATAAAAAACTCCAAATATCAATTCAAATTCTACGTCATTGTTGTATGTTAGTAATGTACAGACACTCAAACACAACTTGAGTTCACACTAAAGACACTTCACTCGAAGTATATATCTCATGAAAAACCTATCTGAGATCATTCCAAAGGTTTACCATATCAAAAACATAAACATTTTTTGGTTTAGGTTCATGATACCCTAAAGATGGTTCTTCTCTTTATGACATAATCATATATAACTTCCTAATAATATCACAAACTTCAGCTATGTGGAAAATCAAATCCATGAATAATTATCTTGTCAGCGAGTGCCTAATCCAGATTGGAGTCATGAATCCTAGAAACCAGCAAACCCTATAACACCCAAATAGTAGAATCACTTAATAAAACCCTAAGGTATATATCATTAGGGAACATATAGTTCCTTAAAACTACATTTATACATGTCAAGCATAATGCGAACCACCATCCACTCCAAATGAAAATTTACACTAAGCACAAATGAGGTCAGGATCATCCCTATGAGCATAAGTAAAAGATACATCTCTATCAATATTTTAATCGATGCCTCATTCCTAAACTAATTTTTTTTGTGAGTGTTTCATGTATGGTAAAAGTAAAATCATGAAACTTCAACTGGATATGAGCCAATTTGTGAAAATATCTTAATTGAAAACTATTTGCTGCATGTACATACTTTCTTATAACATGAAAAATATTTCATAGAGTTATGGGGTCATTCAATGGTTATAAGAGTCTAGGAGAAAGTATATTATGGCCAATGTAACTATAAAGTTCTCCATGATCATATATCCACACAAAAACCTCCACATAAAATCACTACCCTAATCCATAAACTAATCCACACAAGAAAATTTACTATAAACTTCTTCCCTATAAACAAAATATTTAATGAAATATTTTTTTATAAAGTAAATTTAATTGATGGATTAAGTTACATAAATCACCATGTTTTAACAAACAAAATAAACTATAAATATTATTCTTTAAAAAATACCATTTTTATATTTCCTTTAAGATTTTCAGAATGAATAAAAATATTCATATATTAAATACTAATTATAAAGGTTTTATATAAATAAAAATATTGACAAAAAGACAATAAACTTTTGGAAAACATTTTATATGTTTTGAAAGTTCTATTTTATAAAATAATTTATTTAAATTTATTTTTATGAAAAATAATAAAACTAATTTCTTTAATATTTAAAATTTAATTTTATAAAATAAAAATAATTTTCAAAATCATAATGTCAATATTATCTTAGGGTGATTTTTGGAGAATTCTATGAAAAGGAAATTTTTTTTTGATAAATTATGATACCTAATTACTTTTATAGAAAAAATAATTTTCATTTAATTAATTTATATGGTTTTATTTTGTTTTAAAATTGGTTTGAGAGTTAAATTAATTAAATTATATATCCAATAATCTAATTTAGGTCATTGGAATAATTTTCAAATTAAATTTTGATATAAATTATTTAAAAACTTATAAACATCTCATATTTGGATAAATTATTTCTCATCAACTATGTGGGGTTAATTTTAAATTAAATATAACTAATTTTTTTCAAAAGTAATAGTAAAATTGTAAAAATTATTTATTATCATTAATGTTAAAACATGTTTACATGGGGTTAAACTAATAAGATAAAGGGTGAAATTACCTAGAAACTTATCTAACGCCCATTGGCTTGTTATATTTCGATGATTTCACCTATAATATTCATTAATACCACATTTTGGATCTTTTTGGTATGTGAAAAACAAGGATACTCATTATAATTTTCAAAAATTCCACGTGTGTCCACACCCACCCCATTGTAAAAGGCCACCCACTCCCCTATCCTCATCATACTTCCAAAACCATTTGGTTCAGAGAATTCTATACCAAATATATTCATTAAATCCCTCTACATATCCTAAAGGTAATTTTAATATCATATATCAAATCTATGATTTATTTAGTTTTAACATAATGATGTTTTAAAAAGAAGTGGTAACATTTTTAACAATTTATTTTTGATTTATTTATTCTTATAACTCTTTAAAATATTCATCAATTATGATGAAATAATAAGACCTATATATCTTCTATACTATGATGTTATTATGATAATTTAATAACCAATATATGCCTCCACCTCCATAAAATAGTATATGAATTCATCATGTGTGTGTAAGGTTGACTACCACCTCACGAACCGATGTTATTCATTTTCCATCCCCACCTCTCACGACTAGATATAATTATGAATTAAATTTTAATATATTATATTTATGATAATTTAATACTTTTATAATTATTATATCACATTTACTTTCTTATATTATATTTTGTCAGAATACAGTAATGTTACTCATGTGTAGGGAAAATTACCACCTTGTGAAGCAACGAGATTCATTAACACTTTATATGGAAGGTAATAAGGATGAATTTAATGAAAGTATTTAATTTATATTACATAAAAAATATATTATATAATGGTAATATATTATTTACCTCTCTCAATTTCATTCAATCCATCAAGAAAATGGAAACAACATTCATGCGAATGTATGGATTATCATCTATATGAATGACGCATTTCATTTTCTATGTATAACATTTATAGATTATATTAAATATATATGAGAAATATATATTATATTTATATAATTTTTAACATTATATATATTATGGCATAATGATAAAGGTAATTCGACCTATAAAATAGATCGAAACATATACGAAAAGCAAATTAGTTATTGCCCGTAACATGATATTAACAAAGAATTGTTAATAAATGAGTAATAAAAGTTAAAAATAATATCATATATGGTATTATATTTATATAATTATTATTTTAAATATTTATATTAAACATAAAATTATTATACTGGTAGTTCGAAAATGTATGATTGATGTCGAGACGTAAGTTAAGGGATTTTTGTATCACTTTTATTTTTCATATGACACATGCCTTATTGACTATGTGAATATTTAATATAGTGTATATAATACCCATGAATTTATTTTATAATTATTATACCTATAATTATGGTTATCTACATATCCATTTGAGTATTTTTCTCATATGGGGTTTACGGTTTAAAAGTTACCAATGAGGTTAGCAATATTTGTAGCAATTTTTCTTCTTTGGGACATAAGTTATCTTATGTGACTATCTTATTTTATGAGGTGTATACAAAGCACATATGAAATTTAATATAATGAATATATTTATTCACATGGTATTATAATTTTAATTTAATTTTATTCATTCATGGGGTAACGATTCGATGTTAGCAAATTGGTAATAGTTTCATGATATAATCTCATCATTTTTTAGGGTTATATATGATTATGATTATAATGATGAAATAATTTGATCTATCCTTCAATAAATTCATTTATTTTAAAATCATATGGTTATTTCATGATAATACAAGTTTTCAATACATTTTACTCTCTTTATTTACTCAGTATTTAAGAATTATGTTTTTAAGAAAACTATTGTTATTTATCTCTTCTGTAGAAATACATTTTTTATTAAAAACAATTCCACTTAAAAAAATTCAAACAATTTCAAAAATAAACAAATGATTTAATAAATACATGTTTTCGAATATTTTAATTTTTTTAAAAAATTTAAACGAATCTTAATATTGTTTTCCAAAAAAGGAATGATTGGATTTTACTAATAATGTGATTGCAATATTTGTTTTAACATTTACAACATGAAAGGAATTTACTTGTGTCATGATCATTAATTTATTTTAATATTACTTTATATTTTTGTAAATTTATTTTCAAATTAAAATATATTGAAATTATTTTATGTGTTTTTAGTTTTAAAAATATATTTTTCAAAAGTGAAAAGGGAATTTTTCTCATGAAATGATACAACTGGTCATTCAAAATCACTTTCCATATATTATGGAATCCATTGATTTTACAAAATATTTATCTGGTATGGGGTCCATTGATATAATAATTATTCATTTTGGAGATGGTTTTTGGTTATGATGACAAAATGTTTTATTAAACATATTTCCCTCTCATAGGTTATACTGTGATAAAATTATTATGAAACCCACTTCTATTTACATGGGTGATACCCTGATAAAATAATTATGAAATACACTTCTTCTTCCTTGAGTTATGATTTGATGAAATAATACAATGATTGAGATTTTTTTTCTTTTCCACATGTTATGTTTTGATGGAGAAGTTATGTAACCCATTTTTTTCACAAGTTCTAATATGATAAATTTTTTATTATCTTATGATACATATATTTATTATTTTTATTATGTGATGGGTTGGACCAATATCTACCTCTAATGCATTGGGTAAATATTTTTATATCATTAGATAATTAGAAAGGGAATTGGGAGTCATCCATGTTTAGTATGGTAATTTCTCAAGTATGATAGTCATTACAGTGAAGGGTGAATACTATGATAGTTTGAGGTGAGAAATTATTCCACTATGATAATATTGGAATTAAGCCTTGAACTACTAAAGTTATGATTTTATTAGATTATGTGTATGACACAAATATATGTCTTATGTCAATGATAGGTTCCCATGGTTCATTTTCTTTGATTCCATTAGTATGCTTTTCTTATGAACTACAAATATTAATTCCATGACTCAATTTTATTATCTATGATATTTTGGGTTTGGTTTTCAAATGTTATTAACTTGTTTTCATAACTTAATGCTCATGATATATTGATTTAACCCTTGTTCAACATTACTGAGCATCTGAGCTTAGACATTATCATTTTTCCTTTTTCCATGTCATGATGAAAACAATTATTTATTATATGTACATAAAGGGTTCTATTTATCAAGAATATTATTGGAGGTGACGTATCTCACTAATGGACTAGTTTTTTAAATTCCTATGTTTTTATTAGCACTAGATATAATCAATTCTATAGTGGATGGTTATGTTATGTACGGAATATTCATCTTTTAATATTTCATATTTTTGTATTATAATTTTGGGAATTTATATTTGGTTTTAGAAAAATTTGTGGCTATACTTTGGAAACAATGAAGAAATTACATCAGTAAGTCCCCAAAAGTCATTTCAAATGATAAGTATGTGGATGAAAATAATTATAAAAAATTACATTGGATTTTGTTAAATTATAATTTGAGTGGTTTCTAAGAAATTACATCCTTGTTTAAATGTTACATGTGGATATGGATCTACTGCAGAGGTACCTAAGGTTAACAACTCCTAAAAGGGAACATTATGCTAGATTTGATCATCACTGAGTGTATAACAATGGTAATTTATACACACCAAGTCTAACACTCTCAATGTATTTTCATGGAAAATTCACAAAATCATTATGAACCATCATGATGTATTTAAATATATGGTGATTATGAATAACCTTAGATAAAATTAAGGTGTCATACATAATAAAATAAGGTGTAATGATTTATACATCTCACAAATGTGTTTTTATAATTATGTGGTTCTACGTTTTGATTATTTTTTCTTACACTATTTTTTTGGTTTTTTTCAATGGATGGAACACACAGAAAATATGTTAATTATAACTAATTTGGATAATAAAATGATTTTCCTATTAATAATTCAGACATTATGGGAGACAAAAAGAAAAAATTTATTGTTATTCTCACAAATTGAATCAAGACAGAAACCAATTTGTACTTCCAAATAATAATATGAGGTAACAACATTCAGTTGAGACCTTCATGAGGCAATTTCCAAATTTTTTCGTTGTTCATCTAATCCTCTAGTAGCTATAAAATGGATCAGTTCCTCTAAAATGATATTATTCATTCACCATTTTTGGAAAATAAAAAATACATTTTGTATGTCCAATATTAGGAATTATATCTAGATCAATGGTGGACTCCCATTATGAATAAATGGGAACATGATAAAATTGGATCCATGGAGTTGCATAAATATAAGAGATTATTTTCAATAAGTAATTTTCTCATAATATTTATAAACAAATCAAAAAAATTCCTTAAGCTAAATTAGAAGTATGATTACTCTACTAGTACCTATGGGGAAAATTTTAAAACACATCCATGGTATGCTTCTATCATTATCATCTAACCTTAAATTAAAGTTTATTAATTCATCGATGGATTAAAATCAAGCCTGTGAAGGGAGTTATCTATAAGGGACTTCAGTAGCTATGAAGAAATCATTCCATATTATGTCAAGGTAGAAATGGATATCATAATTACGCATTAATTTATGGGTTTGGTAGTAAAAGGATGATGGAGTTCAAAAGAAACTCTAAACTACAGGTAAAGAAAAATATGATCCTTCCATCATGCTTGAAGTGAAGAAGAAATCATGGAGGAAATTATCTTAAGGTGGTTGATACATTTTTTCATGTGGAATGGATCATCATTTGGAAATAGTATGCAATAGTGATGATATGAAGTTAGATAATGATTCTTATATGTAGAAACCTCTATATAATGATCCTCCCAAACTCAATTCTTTCAAATGGAAAGGGTATATGAATTATAATAACCATCTACTAAATATAAATATTTATGATGATGATTGAAATAAATAACCTCATAATATGAAGGAAAATTTTAAATCTCTTGTGATCATAGTTACTAATGAGGTGTGAAATAAAAATATGGTAAAGGTACACTTACCCTCCACTATATATGTTCTAATTATTTATTTGACACTATATCTACCCATTTTTTATATTATAAGAATTTATAAGGGTATAAAGAAGTCAGAAAAATTATTATATTTATAATTAGTTCTGAAAATCCCTAGTAGTATAATGATGGAATCTAAAGTATATGATACCTCTCTAAATGAATTTTGTGAAAATCTTTTTCTGGAAAATCTTTTCATTCTTCACCCAGTTGATTTCGATGTTTTCTTAGGAATGGATTGGATTTATATATATAAATATCTCATTAATTTTCATGCAAGGGAATTAATGTTTGGTATTCCTCACCAAAATATAATCTTTTATCACTACGATAATAAATATGGACTTCTGGTAGAAATCACACCCGTTGTATAGATTTTGATTTCTATTAAAAAAGGCATTTATCATGGATGGATGGGGATAATCTCAACATAAATTATATTCTTATTGTTCAACAATTTTATGATGTATTTCTATAAGATATTATTATCCCTACACAAAAATCTGATGTTTATTTCTCAATAGAACTCAAACCTATTGTTGTGCCTATTTAATAGACTCCTTATAGAATGGCTCTAATTGAGTTATAAGAATTGAATAAGAAAATATTAGATAATATTGAAAAAGGATTCATTCATAAAATTTTTCCACATTGTGGTGACTATATTATTTATGTTAACAATAAATTTGGATCCTTGTGACTTTTCATGGATTATTAAGAGATGAACATGATCCTGATCAGGAAAAAGTATACATTGCCTCGTATTGATGACCAATTTTATCAATTGTGCGGAGTTCAAATCTCTTTCAGGATTGAATGTTTTTTAAGATATTGACTATTAAGGATCAAGAATAAGGATATAACCAATAAAAAATTCCAAATATTGTATGAAAAATGTGAATATATATTGATTCCATTCAGTCTTTGTAATTCCCTCACTAACATCATCTATTTAATTAATAGAGTTTTTAGATATTACTTTGATCAGATTGAGGTAGTATTTATATAAAATATTCTTATCTACTTAAATAGAATGGAATATCATGAATTTCACATGATAATTTTACTAAATACCATACTTAATGATAAAATATATGAATATTTTACAAAGTGTAATTTTTTTCTAGAAAATTTTTTATTTTTGATTAATATAATATCAAGAGAGGGTATATCGATAGATCCATAAAATTTGGGGGATATTTAATGTTTTACTACACCTAAAATGGTGACTTATATTCGCAGTTTTCATAGATTATCTTGAAATTATTGATGGTTTATATATAATTTATTAGTTTTGTCTAAATCACTCACAATGTTAACATGGAATAGTGAAAACTTCCATTAGTCAGAATAATGTGAGGAAAATTTCAAGGAACTGAAGATGATATTAGTCAGTTCACCTATTCATACATTACCCTATAATGGAGAAAGGTTTTTTAATCCAAATTTATGCAATGAAAAAGTTAGTGGTATTTATTCTTATGCAAAATAACATGATTACGACATATTCCTCATGATAATTGAAGCTTACTGAGAAGATTTCCCCAACTCATGGTTTAGATTTTGTTATAGTAATATTTTTTGTAACTATATAGAGGAATTATCATTAGAGATAAATTTTTTATATATATACCGATCACCAAATATTAAAAAATATATATTCACATTTAAATAGTTGAACATGAACTACATAAGACGGTTAGAACTGATTAAATATTATGACATATCCATATATTACCAAGAATGGAAAATGAAAAACATGGATGATTATTTGAGTCAAAGGGATCATGCCATTTAATCCATGATGAATATCACAATGGATCTAATATTTATAGATTTTAAAATAATCGATTTAGAAATCCTAAAGGAAGGGAATAAATATTATCTTTATCAATTTAATTTTTAATCATCTTTTATAGTGAAGATTAAAGAGGCATGGAAGGAAGATATGGAGCTATAAAAGAAGGTTAGAAATGTTCATATGATTATGTTTTATCATGATGGAATGATAGGGGTCAATAACCATGTATGTTTAACATTAACAAAATATTTAAAGAATGTGTTTTTAGAGGAATATCATTGTTCTTTATTCTCTATTCATCTTGGTATCATGACGTTGTATAGAGATTATAAAGTGTATTTCTGGTGGGATAGAATGAAGATAGAAATTCTTGAGTTTTTATCTTAATGAATTGTATGTCCTAAAGTTACAGCTGGTATAAAAATTAATAATGGGATGTTTCATCCATAATTCATACCATAATTTATGTTGTAAAACATCATCTTGTATTTTTTTGGCTCCACCAAACATCTAAAGGGAATAATGTTTGTTGGGATTAATTTGATCCACTTATAAAGTCATCATGATTATTAGATAATATTTATCTCTATATCATCTTGATGCGATATAAATTATGTAATTTTTAGGTTTTAATGGTCTTCCACATTATATTGTATCAAATTAATAATTGGGGTTTACTTAAAAGTTTTAAAGAAGCCATCAGTAAGATCATAATATGAAGTTAAATTTTAGTAGTGCATATCATCCTCATACATATAGGTTGTCTAACTGATCATTTCAACTAATATATGATATATTTATTTCCTTTTCGTAATATTCCATAGATTTTTGGAATTTACACCATCCTCTAGTTGAGTTTTCATACAACAATATCTTTCACTCGAGCATTCAAATGGCTTCTTATGAATCCCTATATGAAAAGAAGCATACAAATCCAACATATTGGAATGAAATAATACAAAAAAATATATTGGGACCTAATAAAAATTAATAAATCGTATATAAGGTTAGATCCATTTAGTATCACATATTGGAAGAACAAATTTGGGAGAAAAGTTATGCTAAAAATTTCCAGTGTGATTTGGATTTTCAAGTTATTGATAAGGTGAATCTAAAAACCTTACCATAGAAAATTTAAATGTGATTTTTAAAGAATATAAAAGTAATCCAATGTTTTAGAGGTGTAGTTGAAATTATTGTTCATATCATGATGTTATCCTATTTATTGGCGCTTCAACGATAACTCTCACAAATTCATGGTGTGATTCATTTATCTATCTGGAGGAAGTACACACCTACCCAAAACATGTACTGAAATCAGATGTCATATAATTGAAACAACATATTTATTAAAAGGAAACGATGGTGGAGATGAAAAATTATTATAGAGATCTCTATGAAATAATACCACTCACCTGTTAAATATTTTGTGGTGAAACCACCACTTTGAGGAAGGTACATTCGAACTTGCGGATACAAGGATGTATATGTATCCTCATATGGCTTTATCGAAGTGACATAATTTAAAGTAATAAATTTATATTAAGTGGATTATATTGTAACACCATGATATTTTATGAAATATTTTTTAAACAAAAATTTAATTTATTTGGTAGCTTTTGTTAAACACAACACCAATTTTTAATAAACCACAACAAATGATTAATTTTATAATTTAAAAACAACCATTATTAAAATGATTTTAAACATGGAAGTATTAATATTAATAAAATAATTTTAAATATTAATTATAGAGATTTTATGTAAATAAAACATATTAACATAAATGTACTTTATTTTTTGTAAAATTTTATATGTTTCAAAAATACTATTTTCTCAAAAAAATGTTTTTTTTATTTAATTTTCTGAATAATAAAAAAACAATTATTTAAACATTTAGAAAATTAATTTGATAACAAAAAAATAATTTTTTAAATAATCATTACAACAGTATCGTTGGATAATTTTTTGGTATTTTTTTAAAAATATTAATTTTTTGATGAATAGTTAGAAATACTGGTTTTATTGAAAACCTACTTTTCATTTAAAGAATTTATATGGTTTATTTTTGTTTTAAAAGGATTTTATTTCAATTATATATATATTAATATAATTTAGGTCATTTTAATCATTTTTATTTTTAATTTTATATAAAAACATTTAGATCTTTTAAAAATTTTCTCCTTGGAAAATCTCTTCCTCCTCGCGTTAACAGGTTTAATTTTTAATAACGTTTTACCAATTACGAGAATTTAATTTGAAAAAATTGATTCAATATTTGGTATATTCATAATATATATTATATAATATGTTTAACATAATTTTTTCTTAGAATTAGTAGTAAAAAGGTAAAAAAATTAGTTAAGATATTTAAAGATAAAATATGTTTACTGAGGATTAAAGTAAAATGATAAGGGTTAAAGTGACCTATAATATTATAAAACACTCATTTACTTCACATATTTTGATCATATCACATATTAAGTTCAATAATGGCCCATTTTGGAGCTTTTTTTTCATTTGAAAAACATGTTTTTACTTTATTCAATTAAAAACCCAACTGTATCCTCTCCCCTGAATATAAAAGAACACACCCTATCATTTCCAATTAAAACATAAAAACCAATTTGGTTTTTCCAAGGCCTCTAAAAATAACATTCTTACATCCCTCCTCATATCCTATAGCCATTTTTAGATCAAAAATCTAATCACGGTATTGTTATGGTTAAAACAATACAGGTTGTCCGAAGAAGAGGTAATGCTTTTAACTATGTTTTTATTTTACTTCATCATATAATACATAAAATATTATTAAATTCTTATGGTATAATAACAGAAGTATATATCATATACTGATATTTTATTATTTCATTATAATAACCAAAATACATCTTCACCTCTATCAAATGGGATTCAAGACCATCATTCGTGTGTACGACGAACTATCGTCCCACGAACCAATGTTATTCATTTTCCATCATCATCTCTCATTACAGGATATAACGATAGATTAAATTTTTATATAAAATATTTATGATATTATTATTATTTTTGTATCATTATATCACATATAATTTCATAATTTCTATTTTTTGGGAACATGATAATGTCACTCTTATATATGGAAGACTACTACCTAACGAAGCAATGTCATTTGTTCATGCTTTATATAATATTTAATATAGATGTTTTTAATTCAAATATGTTATATATATGACAAAATATTACTCTATAATAGTATTATATTGTTTCACATTATTTCTTTATATTGTTTTGTGAAATTCGAAACAACATTCATGTGTGTGTATAGCCTACCGTCTCCATGGAGGGTGTATTTAATTTTTTATATCTAATATTTATTGATTATTATAAATAAATATATAATTAATATATAGGATATTTATGTAATTTTTATTATTCTTTATATGACGTAACTATTATCGAAGAATGATTACAAAAAATAACAATTCAAAACACACACACAATATAAGGCCTTTATTTCCCGAAACATGATTTTATCATATAATTTTTAATAAATTGGTAAGAAAGTGGTAATTATAAAATAATATATGGTATGATATATATAATTATGGTTATTTAATAAATTTGAAATAAAATTCTATTTATTATACAAGAGGTTTGAATGTGTATAATGGAAGGTGAGATGTAATATATGAGATTTCAATCTCACTTTTATTTTCAATGAGACAAATGATATATTCACCATGGGTTTCATTTATGTGATGTATATAGTGATAATGAATGTATATTATGATTCTTATAGTTAAAATTATGTGTATTTACGTATCCAATTTATGATAACTCATTCTTGGTTTTACGATTCAAAGTTTGCCAATGTGCTCAGGGATTTGTTTTCTCAATTTGTCTTATTTGAGATATACATTATAATATTAAAATATATTCTTTTATGTTCTGTATATACATTACCCATTACTTATAATACCATTAAATATTTTGTTATAATTATATTCTATGTTTTATTTAATGTTATTCATTCATGGGGATTTCATTTCAATGTTACCAAAGTTGTAATGGTTTTATGATACAATCTCATCCTTTATTGAGATTGTTTCTGAATATGCATACATTGATGAAATATTATGATATATCTCCCAAGAAACACATTAATTTTACTCTTCTCAAGTTATGTCATGATAATACATGTTTTCTCATCAGTTTACTCTTTTTATGTTCTCAAGAGTCCAGAATAATGGAATTAAGATAAAAATCATTATTTCTCACTTTGGTAAAAATCCATTTTTCTTCTAATGAAATATTTTTCAAAATGTTTTATAATATAGTTTTAACATTATAAAAATGATCTATTGAAGAAATTTTTACCTGTGTTAGAATTTTTTTTGAATTTTTCTGAATGGAATCATCATTTTTTCCTAATAAGGACCATTTGGCTATTAATAAAAACGTAAAATGAATATTTTCTATATTGTATGAAATTAAAATAATTTTTTCAATTTCATGAAAAATATTTTATTTTATTCATCCTTAAAATGTTTCCAAAGTTATTTTCAAATAAAGTTTTTTAAAAATATTTTTATGTTTTAAAAAAATGTATATAGTGAAAAGATTATTCCCCAAAAGAAATGTTATAAGTGATCTTAAAAAATCATTTTTATATAAGATAAAAACATGTACTTTTATATAATATTTATTGGGGATATAAAAAATGATAACATAATTATTATTTCTTTGTAAGTTATATTTTTATGTTGATAAGATGTTTATAAAACCTATTTCTCTCTCATGGGTTATACCATCATAAAATGCATTTGAAACCCTATTATTTTTCCAAAAGTTATACCATGATAAATTTTATATAAAACTAATTTTTTTCCATGAGTTTTGATTTTATGAAATAATTAAATGGTAAAGAAACTTGTTTCCTTTAAAATGTTTATTTTTTTATGAAATGTTTTTGAAACCCATTTCTTTTCTTGGGATCTGATATGATCTATTTTTATGATCTTTAGGAACACATGGGTATGTTTTATTTATATGATAGGTGGGAAATTTTTCTCCCTCTAATTCATTAGGTATTTATTTATATATCATGATATAAATAGGAATGGAATGGAGAGTGAATCAAATATATTAAGGGACTTTCTCCACTATGATAGTTTTGGGAGTGAAACTTAACTACAATGATTGTTTAAGGAGTTAACCCATTTCACTATTATAGTATTGGAAATAATTATTGAATGAAAAAATAAATGGTTTTATACTCTTATGTGTATGATACAAATATATGACTTATGATAATGTTATGTTATAATGGTTCATGTAATTTTACTTATTTATGATTCCTGTATTATAAATTTCTATGAGTTATGTCATAGATCAAGTTTATGATTTTTGATATACAGGGTACAGTTTTTAAATGTCATTCCCATGTTCTCATACCCTTATTCTCATAATATATTATCATCTCCCATTTTTAAAATTATTGAGTATTTAATATTACCCGTTCACATGTTTCCATTCCCAAATTTATGATGAATTTTATTATATGATATGTTTAGGAAGGGTGATAATTATTAATAACATAGTGGGAGATTATTTATATCACTTATAGAATAGTTCCTTATGGGTCCACATTTCACAAGGCACTTGATGTAAACATTATTGACGTCGATCAATATTTTATTTATTTAATATTTTTAGTTATGATGATATATTTTGGTATATGAATCTTCAATCATTACAATCCCAGAGACAACAACTACTCTAAAATAATTTTTATATGGCCTGACCCACTAGGACCCTACATGGTCCACTAATTATTAGATTATACCACCTTAATCCCACTTCAAATAGTAAATGTGATAGAGAATAGCACTAATAATGCATAAACATACATGTGTGGCCTTATAATATATCAAACTATAAAAATATATAAAATATTATTTCATATATAACCAAAATCCAAAATAAATATAAATGAATTGAATAAAAATTCATGTGTAATTAAATATCTAACTAATATAATAGAATTAAGGCTATCATCAAGAGAGTAAATTATATTATGAAATTTTATCAATTATAATTTAATCCATTATAGGGATGACTCATCTACACTAAAATAAATTCTATAATGAAATCGTTCAGACACTATCACTACCATGTACAATTATACACTATCATCCTCTAGCTCTACAAGCTCTAAAAACTCAATTTTGTATTATTACACTGAAGCTACGCTATGTATTCTCATTAAAAACATGTCTAAGAATAAGTACAATGCCAGGATGAGCATAGATATACCATATATTATTCCAAAAAAACAGAAATAAAAGATAAATTATTTATTACTCTCAAACTAAAAACTGAGGCAAATGAAATGAATCCTAAATGTACTGATATACACTAAAGTATCCTAAAACAAATTCCAAAAGGAACGCCAATGAGGGGGAATCCCAAAACCATTCATATAATCTTACAAAATATCAAAAAAAAAGAAAAAATTCATAATTAATTTATAAAATTTAATTAAACCTAGATATTACAACCCTTGTGTAAATCATACCATTAAAGAAACTAAAGATAAAAATAGTCGTATCTATTTTTGAGCAAAATAATAAAATAATCCCAAAATAGAGACAGATAATTCATATTCATACCCATAGTAACTAAACATTATCTTATATTACACTTCAACATCATCCCTTAGTAGTAGTAATAATGGGGGACCTACATAACACTAATGAGTACATCAGTCTATAAGATACGTTTGAGAATATGGTGAGTGATATTGTATAGAAAATTCATCACAATGAGGAAGATTTTTGTGAGACACAATAAATGAATTTGACATTCCAACAGTAATTGAACATGATTAGAAATACTTGAGAAAGTTTGTTGGTGTAAAATTTGAGTCATCTCAAGCTAGTGAGATAGAAAGTTCCTACAACAATGTAAATCTACTACTAATCAGTTTGAAAATAGATATGATATCCCTAACAATGCTAGTAAATATTTGAAAACCAATAATTAAATATAGATTCATTATCTCACATCAAATAATGAAAGGAAGATTCTAAAATGTCTATTTCCCCTTAGAAAAAATCATTCCTAGGTGAAAACAATCCAAAATAAAAAAAAATAGATGGGTTTATCAAAAAAATTAAAAAAATCAATGTTCTGTGGATTTTTAAGTGTTTTGTAATGTATGGGCATAAATCTTAATATGGCTTGTAAAACATGTCATCTGTAAGATAAAGTAATGATCCAAGGGATCTGTGGTGAACATATGATATAAAATTATCAAAATAATAAATAAGTGGCCAAAAATATGTCAAAGGTGCCAATAGTAAATAGGGATTAATGATTAATAGAACTTTATGGAATATGCAGATTAGAAGGTCATAAAACTGTTGTATGTATGGCCAAATTATCTAGAGAGGATACATATAATATTAATTATAATAAAATTTAATGGGAAAAATAGAAAAATCTAGGTACTTCTAAAAAGTATTGTGAGACACACAAAAATGCACAATATATAATGAATTAATATTTAATAGTTTGTCCAGATCAATAGAAAATGGATAGAAATTGGGAAATATGAAATAAAAGTTTTATGTGAGGTTTTATTTGGTTTTTTATAAGACTGCATTGAATATAATAATATTCTATCTAATATAGTTGATGTAAAAAATAAAAATAATAATTGTTAATAAATTGGATATTTTGTGAACAACTATATGATGTCAAAATTAAAAAAATCCTTACATGAAAAGGTGGAGATGACTTCCCCACTTGTAAAAATAGTTTTTGGGAAGAATGTGACTAAGTAATATGTGAAGGAAATGAATGAGAATGTGAACTATTAAAAATATGATATCAAGAAGAAGAAGTGAACGTAATATTGAGATAAACCACTCATCCTAATTTCTATTTGGGATAAACAATCAGGTCCCCCAAAACTCCCTTATAAATGTGTTTCTGCACTAGAATGTGGGGAATTTATGGGGATGGATTAATCCTTCAAGGGGGGAATATATTATTTTATGTTTTAAAATATTTACTATTTTTTTTATATGATAATCTCTCTCAAATTTTTAATATGAATATTATTCAAAAAAACCCCTAAAAGAATGTTTCAAAATTTGTAACACTTGTTGAAAATTTCGTGGTTTCATTGATGATAAATTTAATCACCCATTTTGTCTACACAAGTCATGACTTACATAGACATATTAATGGATAATTTGAGCTCATTTATAAGTTAGGTGTTATTCCATGCTTCTCTGGAGTAAACCGAACCCTATTTTAAAATAGAAGATGATTTTTTAGATATTTGAATTTTTATATGAGAATTACTTCTCTTATAGATGTCATTGATTTTATTTTCATTAAGGGGAGAATATAATGTTTAATTTAATATTTAATCTTTAAAATTGTATTTAAAAAATTCCAAATGGGGACATTGAAGAACATAATTTTCTTATTGAGAATTTATTGATGTTTAATTTTCTATTAACAAGTCGAGATGGTAAAAATTCAATGAGTTTTTATTATGAAAATTGTTGGGAAACTCTCAATGACAGAGAAAAATGTATATAATTTTTGGGGAATGGACATTATTTTATAAAGAACATGAATTGGAGATTATTTTTTATTGTTAATGTTTTTTGGAATTTAAACTTCCCAAATAAAATAAATATTATAATTTTAAGATATTTGAAGTGAAATTTGGCAAGAAAAATTATGCTTATAATGTTGTATAACATATTTTATAACTGTTGAGAAAAAATTTTCCAACCACATATATAGGGAATGAGAACCTATAACCACTTCATATATGGGTAAAATCCTCCTATAGCCATACACGAGGGTGGTTAAGAAGACTCGTGGCCATGATCATGAGATTAGGTGTACACATAGAGTTTTTAAATCCACCCTTCAAGGGAATGGAATAGTAGTGTATAGGCCATATGTAGGAATTATGTATGGTGTGGCTCTATTAATAGACCCTTGGATACTCATAATAATAGAAAATCAATGGGATGTGTTGTAATATTATTTGGATAGATTTTAAATAAAATATTAATGTGTTATTCCAAAATTATAGACATTATATCTCATTTAAAAATGTTACATATAGATCTAATGTCATAAAATATGATAATTCTTCATAATTTAATCAAGTAAAATTTCCTCTTCCCCCTTAAATCAACGGTTTCCGATGTCTATTGGGTTTTATTCATGTCACAATGTCCAAATATCAATCCAAGATAATGATTATGTTATAGATTATCCCATGAGATCATAAGTATCTTAAAAATGATGGATATGTATTTTTTATGTGTTCTTTCATGAAAGTATTGTCTTGAACTAAATTAGAAATTAGGTCTACCTAAAAATTATTGCAGGATTTTATTAAAACCTTTTGAATTTCATAGGGTTTTTGAAGTGAATTCACGAAATTAAAAATTAAGGTTGAGTCGGATAATGGTTTTTTTGAGGGAAATTATTATTATCAGTGATAGTGTATTTTCAAAAACTGCATTTCATGTGATTATTATATGCGTACATAAAAAAGTGAGTTGGTTCTTATATAAATAAAGGATTTCATGTATAAGGGGAACTAAATTTGTGGGGATTTTTTTTCTTCTAATTTAAAAATACCCCATAACACACTATTTTTCCGTATGATCTGAATGAATATATGAGAGATAGATCTTGATAGAAAAATAATTTTGAGGAAGTAATTTTAATTCATTAAAAACCCAATTAATTAATGTTATACTTTTTTAGAACTTATAATTATCATTATAATGGTCTGAGTACTATGAAATAGTGTAACAACATCACTTTATTTCACAACATTATAAAATAAATTAATATGGTCACTAATACGTTAAGAATAATAAAGTGATGAAGGCGTTGTGTATACCTTTGTTACATGAAGACAGAATGCATTAATTTTTTTGGGTTGTGTTAAGAAATATTAGATAAAAATATTAACTCACATGATGGAATCCAAAAATAATTATGATATATAATGCACATATAATTTCATGAATGCATTAATGAAATATAGAAAACAATGTGTGTTTTTTAATACACATGATGATGTATTAAGAATCATTAATGAGAGAGAAAATATTGAGGCAGTAGTTTGATCTTAATATAATTAGACCATGAAAAATATCATACATTCATGGAGATATAGAAATGTACATTCACTATGGTTCTCATGTTTAGTGTGTAGTGCTGATTGAGAGTGAGACAGGTAAGTAATTTTATACCCATTAATTTATTTTATTAAAAATATCCCAATGAATTCAAGATCATTATACAGTAAGTAATGTTCAAATGTTAATAAATAGTTATTGAAGGTATGGATGTTTTAAATGATCCGATCAAGTGATATAGATTGTTTGTGGAAGACGATTTCATCTCGAGAAATTTTAGAAGATGTCCTGACAAAAAAAAGATATTCCTATATGAGTATCATATCTTGATTTCAAGTGGAAGTATCCAGTGGGGCTTTAGAAGAAAATAATAATTCAGTAGGAATATACAGTCTGTTAAATCATTTATTATGCTATTAACACTGTGGGATACAGAATAAATATCCTTTGGTGTAACTCAATAGTTGTAAATACGTTTTTACAAGGGAACCTGTAATATCTAGTGGTAATGTTGAGTAGTATAAATATAGGTCTCATTTTTTATAGTAATGGGACATTCCCTATTTGTAACCACATATATATAGTAAATAATACATAACTGAGGGAAAAAATAGATGTATAAAGGTGTATGTCATTTGACCAAACCCTATAAAATCCTTATCTATTGTTTTTTATTTATGACTATTTTTATAGGATGGGGATGAGAAACAAATAAGAGGGATCAAGAGTTTATTTCACTATAAATATTTAATTAAAAAGATAAAACATTATTAAAAATATGTACCACTGATTTACCCCCATCTCTCAGTCATACCTATGTTATATAGGTAATATCATTTCATTCCCTTAGAATATCTTATAAAGATAAAATGTGTTCGTCATGATATGATTTATTTCATTAGGTGTTATAATGAAAAATATTATGCATCCTCATACATGTATATATTATAATATAAGTTTCATTCCATATTATAAATGATATAAAATCAAATCTTTCACTTTAGTTGGTACTCACTTTTGTATATTTGTCACTGCTTTCAAATCATATCCCTAAAATGGTGATGGAAGAGTTGCATGAATCATCATCAACATCACAATTTAAAGCAAGGTGTGAAACCTTTTTTTAATTAAAAAATTCTATTGTTGTGTATAAAGAAGAGTTAGTGTGGATACTATGTCATTCTATTTTAAAATACCAATGAAATCATGGTTATGATATTCTAATTCATAGCCTAATTAGAGTTTCTTAATGTTCTTTTTATATTTATTTCCTACATTATTTTCATATTCCTTAAAACTAGTAAAGAAATCTAACATATAAATAAATAAGTAGATATAATCGTATCTATTAAAGACCTAAAAAATGTAGTGAAGTAAGAATACCCTCCCCTTACCAATAATAAAAACAGACAACATGAATAATTATGAAAAAATTCTAAAAAAATTAGATATTTTTCTTTTATCAATAAAATGTTCCTTTATTCTTTTTTACTAAAAATAAACACGGCATAAATCAAATTGTTTTCCCTAAAAATATACTAAATACATTTTTTGATATAGTCTATTCAAATATTATTATATTACACGACCAAGAAAAGAGTTTCATAGATGGGTTTGATATGAGTCTTGTCCACTATATTTTTTATTGCTTATTAATAAAAAAGTCATGTTCCAATATATATATATATAAACCATTATTGAAATTATCAATATTTTTATATATGATATTCTTATTAAATTATAATATTTATTTTAAAAACATTAAATAAAGTTCATTTCTAACTAAACGTGATAAAGAGACCATGTTTTTTGTAAATTCAGGTATATAATAAAAGTTTCTTAATAGAAAACCAATCAATATGGTATATTAAGGTGATATTATCCTATATTAAATATTGAAAATATTTCCCCATTATCTACTCAATGATCACTTTTATCCATTTCTAAAATTTAGAAAATAATTTTTTATTATGAATGAATACATATGTGTGACCTACATACTATTTCAAGTACCCAACTTTTATGAATATACAATATGCATTCACTGAAAAATATATCTTATGTTGAGGCCTCTAATTTCCATTTCTTCCCAGTGATGTAATTTTTCTAGTTTTACTCATTACCATAAGAATAACATTTAACCTATTGTCATTTCACTCGCTTGATATTTTTGTATTCATAGAATATAATTTCCTAGGATTTTAACTTTGAATTTTTAATTTGAATATTATACTTTCCCCTTATCTTCATATTCACTATATGAACCGATGTATTAATTTTCTTTGTATCCTTGTCATCTTGGAAAACCATTTCTATAATATCTATGAAAAACTTATTCATATTCTTCATTTTATAATTAACAACAGTAGTTGAGAAGATGAGTAGTAAATATAAGAGTAAAATATTTTTAGATGCTTCTTTCTTCATCTTAAAACTAGGGAAACAAAATTTTCAATATATCCATTCATATTGATTGTGTGAGGACTATATTTAATTCCTTATCATAGACTAAATATAAAGAATAAACTTGATATAACATAACTATTTTACCTTACTCTCCCATGAAATAATTATTTGAGAAGCGATAATACTTGGTTAGTTTCATAATCTACATGTATTTTTCTATTTAACAATATATGGAAAATAACATGATGCACTGGACATGAAATTAATCATAAGTTTGTCTCTATTGGTACTTTTTATCCACTTTACTCAACCCCTAAGGAGGATTCAGAAGAACTTGGTATTCCATCACATAAAACGTCCTAAAATTTTCTATTACAATATACAAGTTCCTTTACAACTCTTAGAAGATTGTTTCGATTAGAAAATTCTTTTTTCGACAATAAATAATAGAAAAGGTAAATTAGTGTAATTTTTTTCCACATAAGCCAAAATAATAATCATATTTTTATTTTAACATTGGTTAACAATATTTTATAAATTATTTATTTATTTTCATTTAATTTCACCCACTATTTTGTTTAAATCCTAATATCCTGTGAACATTATATTTATTATACTCAAAATAGTAAATATTTCTAGATGGAAAGGAACAAAAATTATATCTTAATATTTGAAATTCATGTCATTCTAATAATTAAAAAATTTACGAAGGATTTTGGATGGCCCAATGCATTAGCTCATAATACATAAAATTATTGAGTGTATTTTCAAGTTAAGGTAAATCTAATTATTGGATTTAAACTGCACATTTTATAAAAAAATATTTACTATAATAACCATGAATACATATTATATATATATTTTAGTTATGTAAACCTGAAAATATTATTTTAACTCCCCTATAAGAAGGAGGCACCCTCAATTACAGCTGACAAGTACCTATAACTATGTGTTAATTTTATTTTTTTGATATAAATTATTAAAAAACTTATTTTATATTAAGGGATTTTTTATTATATTATTTTATGTGTAAATTAAATATATTTATATTGATCTCTTTTTGATTAATTTACATCATCACTTTCATAAAAAGTAATCATAAATAAATAGAAATCATTAATCATCCATTTATTTATGTTTATCTTTTCATGTATGCTAAATATCATGTGTGATTTTATCACATAAATTCATTAAAATGATAAATAATAAATATTATATGGCTATAATAAATAAATAATGAAATATTATAGTTTTATATTCTATCATTTCATCAATCTAGTGAATGATAGACCAATAGATACCCAAGGGGAACATTTTATATTGTCTGAATAGCTCAACATAAAGTGCCAACTTTTCTTTCATGTTTTATATCTTCACTAGATCTATATTATTTCACAAAATGAACAATGTTGTCATTGAATATGAATTATTTTTACATGTATGCTCATAATAATATGAGGATAACGTGGGCTATTGTTTTATTTTTAATAATTTAGTGTTACCAAGTGCAAACAAATATATTATAAAGATGGAAGGAAGATATAAAAATCCTCAAATAATCAAATTTAAAAATTAATAATTAAAAAAATTACACATAAAAATAATTAAATAAAAATAAATATTAAATGAATAATTCGTGGGATATTTTTAACACATTGTAAATTTAAAATAACACTCTATTTCAAAGCATATACAATATGAAACACTGAGTTTAAATGAACCGAGATATACTATTGAAATATTATAATTCAAATGTGTGTAATATATCCCACTTATAAAATTTGATGCTTTGATTATTATTAAATAATTTATGGATTATATAAAAAATTTCTACTTGATATAAATATATTAATAAATTCTTATGAAATAAGTAGTCAGTTTTTTAATAAAAATATTTTTACAAAAAAAAATATTTGTTCCCTTAAAAATTATTTTTATTTCTTTTTGTGAAAAAATGTTATAATTAGTTTTTTGAACATTTAGAAAATTTATTTTATAATTTTAAAATCATTTCTTAAATCATAGTATCAAAATTAACCTATGTAGAAATTTTGTGATCTTTATAAAATGTTTCATTTTTCAATAAAGATATAAAATTACAAATTTTTGAAATACTGTCATTGATTTTCCTTAAATCATGTAATTTAAAATTTCAAATATATTTTTTATTTGTTATTACATTTTTATATATTACATTAAAATTATAATAATCTAATTAATTTCTATTTAATCATCAATTTTCAATATTTTGTTATAAGTATATTTTTATATTTAAAAACAAGATTTTATGAAATCTATTTTTTAGTTTGTAATGAATATTCATTTTAATTAAATAAAATAAATTCTAGTGTTGAAATATTTAAATTAAATTAATATATTTTATATCTATTTAGGTTAATTTAATTTCATATAACTGTTATTTGTTTTCATACAGTTAATATAAGATCGCTTATTGCAGGAAAAATACATTTCATGAAAAATGATTCTCGACATGTTTTGTGAGTTTAATTATAAATTTAATTTTAAAACATAAATTATTTGATTTTGATAAAATTTATTATTTATTTTTAATTATAATAGTTACAAATATTTAACAATTTTATCTTAATTGTTTGTTATAATGAATAGTAATAATAGTAAACAAAACTAGTTATCATGGTGAAAAAGGTAAAATTGTAAAAGTGAGTAACCTTGGAGGAAAATTGAATAAAATTATTGAAATATATTTATTTTAATTATTGTTGAATTTATTGACCATATCATCCCTCCACTTCATTATGTATCATTTTGTGAGGAATGTTTTTGGCTGTGGGATTTAATTATAGAATAGCTTTGGGTATTTATAAAAATTCAACTCCTCAATTATAAAGGGGCACCCCTACCATCACTTATTCACCTATATAAATCCATTTATATCAAAAAAACCTTAAAAATATATACAAAACATCATTATCCATCTTATATAGCTTATTGTCTTCCATAAATACCATCTTTTGCATCATTAATAATAGCTCAAAAGGAGGTTGTTCTAGGAAAGGGAAATTGTTTCTTTGAGCTTCTTCATATTACATATTCTTTTAAAACTAAAATTATGTATTAAAATTTACCTAATAATTACACTATTATATCATATATAATTAGATGTTGCATTTTTTTTATAATATGTATCCATCTCCTCTTTGATCAAATTGGAAACGAAGTCATCATTTATGTGTATTGCAGACTACTACCTCATGAACTGACGTAATTCATTTTCTATCATCAAATCTAATGGATATTAACAATGATTAATTTAATTTTTTCATATTATATACAAAAATATTTATCGTTCTTGAAAATTAATATATCATATACCTACTTATCTTACCATCCATTAAAAATGACAACATCATTCGTGTGTACAGAAGACTACCTTCTAACGAAGTTATTTGATTAATTTTTTTATTACCATGTAAAATTAATGATATATAAAATTGTACTTAAATAATTATTTTGATATTTATTATATAACTATAATTTTATCAAGATAAAATAATACATACATTCTATCAATCCAGATAAGTGAAAAATAGAAATGCTACTCACGCGTACATACAGTCTATCGTCCCAATGATTGTAACATAGTTAATTTTTCATAACCATCCTTCATGAATGATTTTAAAATTATAATTGGGGTATAAAAGGTACACTTATTACATTATTATTTAATTATATTATTAAACAATTATCTTTTTTAACATAATCAATATTCGGATGTAATTGTTATAAATGAGTTTAACATCATCAAAAGATCCAACATTAACAACAATGATTAAGTAATTGAATATAACATGATAATAAATAAAGTAAATGGAATAAAAAACTAGAAAAATATTTTTAACCATTTAAATAATTATCATAAATTTTTTATTTAGGAATATTAATAATAAACATGATGGATCATATTCGAGGTAAGGGATCTCTCTAAACCACCCATTATTTTAGGTTATTACCATTATCTCTTGATTTCACCTTATGTATAAATTTAATTTTATGGAATTCTTCTAAATTATGTTTTTAATTTAATCAAATATGTATTTATCTTATTCTACCTTCCATTTATATGGTAATACATTCCTTATTCTCAAATCTAATATTCCTTCATTATGAAATTTACCTTGATTATGGTATGTGGTAAGATTATGCAACCCATTTTTTCCCATGTGTAATTATTATGCTATACATTATGGTTGAATTTATTTAATTTGAACACATAAATCATGAAGATCTTATGATGGTTGAACCAATATATTACTCCAATTTATTGGGTAATGTTTTAGTCACATGAGAATTCGTGTATGGGATTAGGGAGTGAACCTTATTCATTATGGAACTTCTTATACCATGTTGTATTGTCTAGGTAGTTAGCCTTGAGTAATTTTTATATCATTTTTTGTGTTTCTGCCACATTTCCTTTGTTAACATGATCTTATGATACAATTTTATATATGTTATTAGTCCATGTGATTACATATGAGCCTTCCCTTTTATGATGTCATTTTATACCTTTGAATAACACATTTTGTTTCTTTATAATTCTAATTACCTTACTAAGAACCTTATCTCACCAATTTCTTTTAGGTTTTCCACATGTTGTCCAATGTGGTTTTAAGAGCTCATTATAGAGAATAAAATAACCATTTAATGTTTTATGTTTCCTTTATATGTATAATGAACATATACATCTAAACATAACAGGCCTCATGATATTTGGGGTTGTATTAATTGGTTATTGGTATTTAAAAAACAATTAATAATATCTTTAAAAGTCATGTGTTTCTATAATGATCTCATATAATGACCAATCCATGTGTATAAACATTTCATAAAATTATTAAATAAGTTACAATTATATTTTAGAGAATTTTTAATCAATTAAAAAAACATTAATATATTTATAATTCAAAAATTATTTTTATTTTGGACCTCAAAATAATTTTAATATAGTTTTAAAAAAATTTTATTTTATTAAATAAGGATTTAGGAATTTTTGGGCCCATTTGGGTGTAAAATGAAGTCTAAATGGGAATAAATGGGTTGTGATGGGCCTTATGGTCTAGGTGGGTTAGTGAAGACCCAACCTTACCTGAGTTGGGTTGAGATGACCTAGTTTCCCTACTAGGAGGCACCCCGGTGGAACTTGTTAAAGAAATCCCATTTAAATAATGATCATTTTGTGTCACACCCAACTCAGTGGGTGTAATTCTTACGGGGTAATGGCCGGTTGGAATCACCCTCATGTTTAATTTTGTTTATAATACTGCAACAAGTGGCATGGCATGCCTCCCCTAGATCAGGTCACACATATAGTGTCCAAACCATCCCTCTCTCATTTCCCCCCTATTTGAATACCTATATCTCAGATATCTATATTCCATTTTCAACCATTAGTCATCATTGGGAAAATTTTAAATTATTTTAATTTAATAAAACAAAATTTATTTAAAATTATTTTTTTACATCATGTATAATTTATATGATACAAAATAAAGTAATCTAAGCATAATTTACGTTTTTAAAAATAGTACTTCAAAAAAATATACCATCGTTCTGTTGATGAAAGAAATTTATTATCATAGTCCCTTTATTCTTTATTGGATCTTATACAATAAACATTAAGTGAAAATAAAATAATCAAAATGATAACTCATTAATTCATATATTCATTACATTGTTTTATCATTTCTAGGGTGTTGTGTGTTGTGGGATCCACGTAATTATCCCATGATATTTTATAAAAGTTCACTATTAAAATTCTATTTCATAAAAGTATTCAATATTGATTAATAAGGTGAATTATATTTGATCATGTTATCCTTTTTTCTCACTCTAGGTCTTCATACAGATTATAGGAAAAAGTTAATATTCTTGCTTTTAGTTTGTTGTACAATTATTGGGTCTAAAATTAGTTTAAATAACCAAGTTAAACTTTCATTATTTTCACTTAAGTCCTTAAAGAAATTTAATCCATTTATTTGATCCTTTATGACAAAACTGACTTTTTTAACTTGTTATGAGTTAAAAAAATTCAATTACTCACTCATAACACTATTACATGTCACATTATAAAATAAAAACAATTATAATTTCTTTCCCCTACTAAATATATTTTTCATTGAATAATTAGTATTTATTGAAAAAACTAATTTCTCATATTATCATACTTAAACATAAATAACTTGTGAATAACCTGAGATATAATTTCAGTTTATATATTCTTAATCATTTATATAAAATTATTGAATTTATTTATTTATTTATTTATTTACTTATTTACTTATGATTATTAACACTTTTATGCTCCACATCCCACAAATTCGGGGCTCATATATTCCTAATATGTAATTCATTTGAATTAGTAAAACTTATACATAATTTTTTTTGTTTCCCTGTCGGAACATACCTCAAATGTTGTTAGTACAAATGATAGTCCAATAGTGTTATCTATAAATACATCATGGATCCTAAAAAGATAAGGAAAAATAATAGATCTGAAAAATATTCCTAGGAATATACACCATAAAATACAACCACTTTATCATGTTATATGTTATAAAAAAGGATTAATTATTCATTTAACCATATTTCAATGATTTGTTTCTCATTTATTTTATCATATTGAATGGAATTTTCTTCCTCATCTATAACCATTGATTTAATCAAGTAAATTCCATCCGAGTTAATGGGTCACATATATCTTCTTCTTATATTTGGATGTGATAAATCATGTCTTAATCATTTAATCATTATCACATAAGTAATTATCCACCCAATATAAGTTGTATCATCATAAAAATATATTTATGGATTCCCTTAGGAATCAAGGTACATATTTCATATTAAAAATAAATAATGTTCTCAATTCATGAGACTAGTAAATATTCCCAAATATATAAACAACCAATAACACCTAAAATATATGGTTTTATTTTTTCATGTTAGTCCTCATGATATTGTATTCTTCAGATCACAATGTGTGATCTTTATGATAATATATTTCAAATCATATCATCCACTGGGACTTGATAGTAAGTTGTCATTTTTGTAGCAACAGAATGATGTATCTCGACCAAAGGATATATGTAAAATATTACTTTCATTGTTTCATAAAGTTCTCATTATAATTGGGAAAAATTATATAATTGAATCATAACATATATATCATAGGATTATAGTATATATAGTTTGAATATAAGTAATAATACTCTCATGTTAATATAAATACATGTATATATCCAGTTCTATACATTACATAGTAACCAAAATATATATATTTCAGTTGGGTGGAGGGAAGCCACTCTAACAACACATTCCATACCATGATCAGAACCTAATTATAATCATTCATGGAGCCAAATTGAAATCACATTACTTATCAATAATAAAGTGATTTTTAATGAACATTTACTGATTTCTTTAATGGTGTCATTTTGTGTTTCGATAACTCTTCAGGCTTGCCTCCTAAATATAGAGCCTAGAAAAGATTCCAACATATAAGATATATATCAATGAGATATTATTTCCTCGTATTACTTAATGGACACATCTCAACATGTCCATCCCCAAAGAGGCATGATCAATTTGGTCCAAGGTACACCATGTGAAAAACTAATCATAAATGAAAAAATGAGTACAATTTATATACACAAGATGCATGGTATGTTTTAAACACACAAGAAATGCATCATAAAGGTTCAAATACAAAAATAATATTAAAAAAGAAAGTGAATATTTGTAAAAAAAATGTGGTAAAATAATATATCCACCACCTTTTTTTATAAAAACCCAAAATTGATATGTGAATAGTGAAAATCCCAAATGATGCATCATTAATAGCTCACACAACACCAATCAGATCACCCTACATGTTCCCAAAACCAATAATTCCATGTGAAATTCTTATTATATAGATATATCTTATATTCAGGTGCCTACCCCTTACCAAGGTCATGTAAAAACTCCTCAGTAAACATATCAAGAGGGTTCGACACGGGGTGTGATTATTTATATAAAAACTATGACATCACTACCTCACCCTAACCAAATATCATATGCTCAAGTAAATATATAAATATAATAAATAAAAGGAAATATAGAACAAGATCATGTAACTATATGCTTAAAACTCATTTAATATTTTGACCCAATCCTTATTCAACCCATAATATACTTTTTAAACAATAATTAATAATCAGGTATTCTTGAAGATATTTTTATGTTTTATGTTTTATATAATTAGGTCATAATTATTACATAATATATTCATACATTAACTGTTAGAAACTTCCTCTAATTATCCATTTTTTAACAATACCATTGAAGCAAGTTTTCTTTTCATGAAAAAAACTGTGAATTTTAACCTGACTTCTTCCTTTTTTACACATCCTCAAAATATATGAAAAAAATTTATATTGTGGTATGATCACAAAAAATATCACTAAGTTACATAATAAAGACAAATCTATTACAATATTTTAAAACTATGAGATAATTAAAGAGTTTTTTCCTTTAACTTAATAAAAATTGAGCTCATGTAATTGATTAATTAGTCTTTAAATCAGTATTACTTCCCAAAATTATTCATAAAACACTTTATAAATAAATATAGGAAAATCGTAATCATGAGGGTTTCATAAAAATAATATAACCCATGGAAAAAATTATTAAAAAACAAACATGTTATCATAATAGGGAATAATAATTACTTTGAAACAAAAGATCAATTGGTTAACTTTTGAAATAAAAAAATTACAGGAAAAATAATTATAGAGAATAGAAAATCTATATTGGATCCTTAAGAAATCATCTTTATCAAACTATTACAAGTGTAATAACCAATACAGTCAACTTCTAAAATAATTCTCCATAGAACATAATCATTACCTAATTCCTTGGAGAGCTATATCGAGCGCATCCATCATCATGAACAATATCAGGCTCACTCTTCATCAAAAAACAATTCCAAGGACCATAACATCGCTAAAATACATAAAATATTGTATTTATATCAATAACACATAAAAATATACTTTTTAACATTTAACTAAAACATTTTAAGATATTGATATATCCATTTCCTTTAAAATGATGTTTTCAAAACCAAATTCCCAAAAAAATGTGGGGGAGGGATTTTATTTAAATAAAGAATTGAAGATTATAAATTATGGTAAACATTATATAATGGTTATGAAATAAGAGAAATTTTTTAAGGATTTATATGTTAATATTTATCATTCTTTTTTTATTTTATAAATAATCTCAAAACATTCCATATAAAATAAGTAAAATACTCCTTTTGAACCCATTGAAAGATTATAGAAAACACATATACATAAAATTTTATTTTAATTATTTTAATTTAATATAACTAAATCCTAAAAATATTTTTATAAATGTGGTCATGGAAGAATTAAATTTATAAAATAAATCATTCAAATATTTAAATTGAGGTTTTTATTTTAAATTATCTCTTTCCTCAAGTTTGACTCATCACATTCATTATATATATTCGTAAAAAAGATTCTATTAATTATTTAAATTATTAATAACATTTTATATGTTTATTATACCTTTTATTTTATTTATTACCCTATTATATACAATTAATTAATCAATTATGTTCACATCGGATTTTTCGATGATATTTGACTCATATGTCCAAAATGACTTCGGTAAGTTGATTGTGGTCAAAGAGGTGATTATTTCATAATATATAGAAAAATATCATGAAATATTTATCTTTTTTAAAAATTATTTTTAATTTTAAAAACATCCATGAATGATTGTTATGAAAAATAACTATGTTACAATCATAGAGAACATCGATTGTTTCTATGAATGACTAACATTTCAAGTTTGTAACAAAAATGATATAATGAAGTTATTTATTATTTCATATTGCTACAAATATTATTATGTTATAAAAATTATATTAATTCTTTAAATAATCTTATATATATAATCCATGTGATTTGTTCCTAAAAAATGAATCACATCACTTTGTAAAGGTGGTAATCCACTCGTATGCCTGAATGAAAATACCATTTTTCAATGGATCGAATGGTAAAAAATTAAATGATATATTATCTTTAAAAATGATGAATTTTTCATTAAAATCATATATATATATATATATATTAAATCTATCATTACAACCATTTATGAGAGTTGATGATAGAAAATGAATTACATCGGTTTATGAGGCGGTAGTCCTCCATACATAAGAATGTTAGTTTCATTTCCTATTTTATAGAATAAAGATATAAATATAGTTTTTTCAATTGAAATAAAAAAATATAATTATATGTTAAATACTGGTTTTATTACATTCACATTTTTATTGGGTTTTAAGGATGTAGTGAAATATATAAAATGAAAACACTCGGTTAATAACTATATCTCTTCTTTGGACAACATCTTTATGTTTACACCTAAATCATTGCTAGGTTGGTTTTCTAATCAATCCCTTAACTCTATAAAATGGGGATGGATTTATGAAAGTTATGTTTTATGGATTTTCAAAACAAAAATGTATTTTTTGTTTTTTTAAAAATAGGAGGGGTGTTCTTTTACAAGTGGAGGAGAGGACACACTTTAAAATTTTATAAAGATTAAAATATATATGTTTTATACTCATGAAAAATAGAAAAAATGTGACATTTAAAAATATGAGCTGATATTGGGTCAAATAAGGCCCTAATGTAAAACTAATACAACTTTATATGTCCTCTTTAACCTTATCTGTTTTGTTTATCACTTAGAAAAACTATATTTAACCATAACCATGTTAATAGATTTTCTATATTTTAATATTATTTATGATAATAAGTTTAGTTAAACTTATTAATAATTTTAATAATCATGATCCCAAATAATGAATCTATATTATCAATATCATTTCATAGAATTGGTATGATTTAATTTAAAATTAGACCCACAAAATAAGATAACAAGTGCCTTTGTGGAATAAAATTCTTCTCATGTATAAAATACTTTTTTACAAAATGATGAATAAAATTAATTAAAAATACCATAATTGAGTTATTACAATATAGTTCAGTTAATATTGATTTTAAATCATTTTCAAATAAATGGTAAAATAAAAAAAATGAAAAAATATTTTCAATAAAAAATTATATCTTTTATTATTTATTGAAAAAAAGGTCTCAAAAAATACCTACAAACACACAAAACTAATATTTAGATGAAGAATTTAAAAAATTATATTCATTTTCTTAAAATTAAAATTTAAAAATTTGGAAATACTGATTTTGAATAAAACCATATATTATATAAAAATGAAATAATTAATAACTAGTTTTTTTTGATTATGAATTAATTAATTTTCTAATAGTGATTATATGTCTATAAAATATAATTAATTAATATTAATAGGACTTGATAGTTATTTACTATTAACAATACCATGGTTGTTACATTCTTCCCCTTTTTTTTATAATTTCTCTCTAACAATTTTATCTTGATCTTAGAAATAAGGGGTTTAATTTTTTTAAATACTTTTATTGAAAACACACACCATAAAAATGATTAATAAAACATAATCATCAAAAGTGGGAAGGTAAATATGAAGGTCACATTAAATAAAACATAAATAGGTTTCATCATAAGGATTACATTAGTGGGAAGGGAAAAACATACGTGGAAAGAAGTCCCATTTAGAATACAACTTTTTACTGTATAGAGATGAGAAACGACGATTAATTCATTATAAATTTTCATAAAAATATAATTTTATTATTTCATGATAATTTTTCTCAAGATGAGGGGTTATTTTACAATTAGGATAGAGAACCAAAGGAAATAAATTTACTTGATTTATTTCAATTTTATAAGTAAAATTTCATCTGTTCATTGTTCTTCAATCAATTTCCACTTCTATACAATCTATTATTCCATTAAAAGAATATTCATGATGAATTTTTCTTGTAAAAGGCACTAAAATTAACATTCAACAAATAATAATTTCCAAAAAAGAAAAAATTTTATTTCTACCATCATTATACGTTAGCCAATAAAATATTGCCACTAGATAAGATAATATTCAACAAGAATAAACCATTATACATCAATCACAAAATATAAATAATAACACCCAATTTTCCGCATAAATCATTTCACAATGATATAAACTTAAAACACATCAAAATATTTTGACTATGATTGAATCCCAAATATTATGATATTTTGATATAAAATTATTATACGATTAAGATAGCATTTATCATCAAAAAATAATAATCACTCTAAATCCGTATATCGTAAATGAATAATGATTCATATCAATGATTAATATCAAATTGAATAATAACCAAATATTAACATAATTTATTCAATAAATAAATGAACATCAAATATCCTCATTTCATGGTTATTAAAATTTTAAACCATAAAAAATAAAAAATATATTATATAACCTAGTATTCCTAAAATAAAAAAACCAATGATATATTAATAATATATTCCCAAAACATATGATAATAATTTATAAAAAATTACATTAATAGCATATAATTTCATATTCTTCCCAAAATTGGAAGTGCATACTCAATCACGCAGGTTCACTAAGAGAGGGAGAATTAGTTTAAACAACATTTTACCAAATTTATTTTCCTTTCTCTTACCCCTCCTTAATTCGAACCACTTCCATTTTTAGAGTGTACAGATTTTCCCAACATAAAAACACAATTATATTATATGAAAGAAATAAAGTTAATGAATCATATTGCAATGTATGTTTACAAGGTTCCCCCCCCCCCTATGTGGGTGAATATATCTTTGTTGTGTTCATGATGATACAAGAAATAGAATTTCCACTAATAAAAAGAAATGTGATTAAAAATACAAAAAAATATCCTAAAAGTATTAATAGAAAAAATTACATAATTCTGGATCACAACTAATTACAATGGAAAATCTCCCGATGGGATATTAAGACTCACATCCCACTAGATTCTTTATACCAACCATCACCAGTTGATCTATCTACTGAAAAGATCAATTTTTTTATACTTGAATCCTACCAATTCTTTTATCTATACTTCTTGTTAACAGGTATTCCACTTCCACTAGCTTCTAGTGAAGTGATTTTTTGTCCTTATTTATATTAATGTTCACTCAATATAATCCTTTAATTAATTGTCATCCTTGTTCACATTAAACTAATCATCTGTAAATGGACAGTTGTCTTAGTTCAACACTACTCGATCAATTCCTTCTTCTGATGAAGACCCAACCTCACTAACCACTACAAAACACAGATAAAGAAATAATCTTATACACTGATAGAATTGTTACCCCATCTCCCATCTCAATTAACTACCCATTAAATAAGAAATATAAATTCTACGTTAACTTCATCAAACATCATTCATGTATTAAATACATTAAATGACCTATTTATTTAATGCATGAATTATTAAAGATAAATTAAAATGTTTTCAAGGGATCACATGAACATGTATAAAAGCAATAATGTGTTTTTCACATGAAATATCAACAACACAATGTCGCTAAGTTAACTTCACAAGGCATGCACATTATTTATCATGAACACACCACATTTTCCACCTCAATACATGTGTTTGTGCACTATGTGATGACACTACCTCATTCACAATTCCTTTTTTTCTCAATGAATATGCACACACATGATTCAATTTTCACAATAACAAATCACACATATTGTTCTTCGTATGCACTCGCCTTCATAGAGTCAAACTTAGTGTGCACAACTCAAATCAAACAATATCAACCAAAAATAATTTGAATTTTATCTTTTATTTTCACAAAACATTATTTTTTTCTTTGTAAAATAATTACACAATGTCACCATAAAAACATAAGTCAAGTAAATTCAATATTATTCACAAAAATAGTACAAACGGTACTTTGTAACCACTCAATCTTCTTGTAAATCCACTGTCCAATCTTCACACTCGCTAAACTATTCATGTAATTATGAAATAAACTGACTCCCCCCAGGTTAAACCACAACATAATATTAAATCAAGAGATCATGGCCCTTTATTAAAACCAGGAATGTAAATGTGAAATGTATCACATGGTTTAAATTCCCTTCATGAAAGGCAGAGATACGCAAATCATGCTATCAGGAGTGCTTTGTGGAACCAGTTCATCATGAGGCTAATGATTATAAAATTTACATATCATTTTCATCATATAAAATCTCTTTTCATGCAAACAGATGTATCATGACAACCTTTACAAACTAGAGAGATTCATAATTATTCATTTCTCTGAAAATAAGAGATTGATAAGAAATCAAATAGTATTGGAATCTTGCTCCTCGATTGCTATATATAGGCAACGAAAAACATCATATAACATTATAGAATCGTAAAAATGGTTTTCATTGACATTAAAATGGAACTTTGGGAGGACATGAGCTCTTGACGATGATCAGAACCTTCTCAAATGAGGATTCCTAGAGAAGAAAACATGCCGACAATTTCCAATGGCTCAATTTATTCATTAGACATATTTTAGAGTTGTGGAGTGAGTATGGATGAAAATATGATGAGGATAAAATGATCATTCAGAACCGATGGTAGGAGTTCTTTCACTTGTATAGTAACCCCAAAAAATTTGATCACATATTAAAATGATCCATGCCATGGAACTCAATTATATTAAATGATGAAACATTATCCGTAAAGAAGATTTTTCTGGTATAGACTCTCATATTTTACTTGAAACCACCCCGTACTAGGTTCTCTGCTCTATCATTGTGTAATCCCACATTGTTTCTATCTATCAGACTTATAAAGGTGTAGCTATATCATACACCACCATCCATCATTCCACCTTTCATGGCCTAGGCTAGCTCTCCATAGTCATGGCCGACCCTCCAGGGTCCCACATTGGCAGGGTGTGAGATTTTTAGGGGCATTCCATTTGCTGGATAAATTTTTAAGTACCAATTTTAGTACTTTGAGATAATATAAACATTCCACTCTTTTTTGGCCTAGGATAGCTCTACATAGTCATGGTTGGCCCTCCTGGGTCCCATATAGGCAGGGTATGATATTTTTAGGGGCATATTGTTTGATGGTAAATTTTTTATGTAACAATTTTTTTATCTTGTAAATAATATAAATCCATCTTCCAAATTAATTACCAATCAACACTCCAAATCACATTCTCAAATTTATACCATATACAAAATTAAAATATTCCTCATGCAAAACAAACATTTTTTTCATGGTGTCTTCTTTATAATATTCAAATTAAGGTATTAAACAATGTGAATACATATTTTTAAAATTATTTGGAACTAAATTCCCACTCTACAATCATTAAAATTAATAACTCATTGGATTTTCATCGTCATATGTAATTGAAAACAATTTCAAACTCAAAAATTAACTTGATCTCTTCAATCACTCTCTTTGGATTTGTTGTCAATACTCACTCCATATTAACATTAAATTATATCTTCTCCCCATTATTTAAAATAAATACAAAGATAAATTTATGGGATGAAATTCTAATTTCAAAAAATAAAACTCTAAGAATACCCTCTTTTCTTTTGACATATATTTTTTATTTTTTTTCTAAGAAGGATGTAATTTCTACTAGCTTAAAAAAGAGATAAACTTAATCAAGTCTAACTATATGTGAGAAATTCTCTATGTAAAAAACAATATGGATAAAATTTAACATCACTGATGTCTTTAAACATCCATCTTATGACACTGATCCCTGAAACCCCTTATCCGGGGTTGTTTAAATTATTTCCCACAAATCATTGGCTTACATGTTTGAAATCAGATTAAGAACATTCATATGCAAGAATGAATCTCCCATTTAAAATATTATTTTTATATCATCATGTAATAATGCTATACTCTTTAATAGAAACTATTTTTATTATTAAAATGAGATAATATAATCAAAATACCTCAATGATGGAAAGACTCCATTTCCAAAAAAAATCAGAATTATCAGATTCTTACCTCACCCAAATATTCAATATTTATATGACATCAATTGAGATAGAAATATTTGATAGATGATAATTTTTAATCACCTGTAAGAGACACATTAAAAACATCTTGTTCATGATTGTAATTCTTTAAGAATACACTCTAAAATTCTCAAAGAGTTTTTAAGATGTTACAATGAAATAACATGGTGCAAATAATCGTTCATGATAGAAATATTTTTAGACTAACTATATTCATATTTTTTATAAAATTAGGTCTCCCCATAAATATTTGAATCACTTTTAATTCTTTGTAAGAATAGAACACAAAATATATAGGAATAAGGTGGATTTACATTGCTCCTCAGTAAGAGCTATTGGGCTGAATGTTACTTATCAGACCCATCAATATTCTTAAATGAAAAAGGATTATTCACATTTTATAATAAGGAAATTTTATTTTTGTATTCCTAATCTATTTTTTATCTAATTCAAGTTACTCTATCCATGAGATTAATCATTATGTTTGGTATATTCTCAAACTTCTTCTTATGTGTGGAATCCTTCTTCATAGAAGCATTTTTGGAATAAGAATACATATTTTCTTCTCCTTTGTTCTTCACTAATTCTATTTTTCTTGGAAAACATGTCATTAATTTATAAAAAGTATGCCTAGGAATTTTTCAATATTTACCAAAATATTCAACAATCATAGGGTTAACATTTTTGAACAATGTCTTGATTTTCATGCACCAAATCAATATTGTAAATTTTTTCTTTTTAAAATTTAGTTTTCTAATTCATATTTATTCCACTATCATTGGTATTTATGAATAGATGAAGAAAAATATAATATGATATTTTTCTCTATAGTAGAAGATATTTTCAGTTGTATGGATTTTATATTAACATTCATCTTAGATGTATCTTACTTCAAAATTTTCATAACTTTCTTCTTCTGCTCACATACCAATGAGTTTTTATTGTAATTTATTATTTTCCTATGAATTTGTTGTGATATCCCCTCCATATTAGAATATTCATAGTGTATGGTTATACATATTAGAACACATCATAATTGTGACCACATCTATTGCAATAATCAGATATGTCTTCAATACTCTCAAATCTAATTTTGATAGACAGAATCATCTTAAACTTTGAATTATGCTTCAATTATATAATATTTTTAGTCACATCTAATCTAATCCCCCTAAATGTTGGCCTCCTGTAATTATAATTCATTGGAATATTATGTAAATAGTCAATATCCCAATGCCCAATTTTCTAATAGCCACAATAATAGCCATGAAATCATTATTTTCTCTTCGGTGTTATACCTTGGCTAGTTTTGAAATCATTTTATTTTTCATTTTATGATTCCTTATCTGAGATATTTTTATAGAACAATAATTCATAATATTTTTTCATATCCACATTTTATGACATGGTGGATTTATCATCAATCTTCATCACCCATGTTTTTCCAAAAATATTTTTGGAACCTATACTTGTAAATGTAATAGTATTAGTATATATAGAGTCTATTGGATCAAGGGTTACATTATTCAATGAGATTTAATTTTATTTATATTTAAATAATATGAAGATCTTCTCATGTCGTGACTGAGCCTTTTTAGAAGTAAGAATCTTTTCATAATTACACTTTGATTCTTTTCTAGTATCAACAATTTGTGAAGAATAATCATTAATTGTATGGAGATTTATGAATTTCACCTCTAAATAAATATATATTAGACATAGATAATTCTTATAATACTATTTTTATTTCACTAATTATTAACAATCTTTTCAGGGAGGATTTAATTATATTTCCTTTAAATTTTATCAATTAACTTCCATTTTGAAAACTTCATGTTGTGGAAATTTTGCTCATCTTTAACAGCTCTCAGTTTGTGCGAAGGGGAAGATTAATCCTTTCCACTAGATTATATTTAAAAAAATTTATCTTGAAACTCATTGTGGGGATATTATTATTTGAAAAATATTTTGATATTAGTGGAATTTAATTAATTTTTAATTTTTCAATTTATTTTTTTGTAATCAAAACATTTAATAATTATCTTATCAAAATTTTTAAAAAATTGAAAAACAAACAAATTCATGAATATCACTATGATCCATACTAAATAATGATAACCTAATCACATTTGTGAAATTAATGAAATGGTATAGGTTATTTCATTTTATACTACACCATGAAATGAAATTATACATACTTGAAAACCAACTTCTTGAGTATCTTTTTAAAGATGATAGTGAGTAAGATGTGCCCCTATGTTTGATGTATATGGATTATTATATAGATATATAATGATTTATTCTATAATCCACATCCAATGTGATTTTAAATAAATATTAATAAATTTATTTTTATTGAATTTTTTCTCATATTAAATATCACTATCAAGAGAAGGTGATATCGAAGTGATATGAGATCTCTAATACATTATTTACATACACGTTAGGAGAGTCAAGACCAACTGAGGAACATTTAGTTTTTATGATTGGATATATTGAGTGCTAGGACATCTAGGGTTTCAAGATAACAAAGGAAATATCAATATATTTCATTATATTCTAACTTCGTTAAAACTTCACTATTTTTATTATGAATTATTATATGTGAAATAGTGAGAAGATGTAAGAACTCAAGTTTCTATATGTGGTACGTATCATTTTAATATTGGACTAAAATTTTAATATATGATAATGTGAGAACACAATTTGACCAATAGTGTTTTGGGGTGTCATGGGAATTCTATGATCATAGAACCCAACTATTTAGATGATCCAGGCCTATCATACAGTTATTAGAAATCATGTTAGTTAGGTCACATGGTTACCTCTAGCCTTGTGACACTTGATAGTGGGGTCCTATTAGCCACACAGTTAGAAAAACCTTGTAATTTGAGGAGCACACCCATGTGGAACACTCTATAGTTTTTGACATTGTTTTGAGACATGTTTTTTTCATGGTTACTCAAACAATGTGGGTTTTTATCCTTCCTATAGAAAAGGGTAAATGGTTGGAGCATGGTTTGGCCAACCATTTGGAAAAACCATCTGGAATAATAAATTGGGTGTATTTAAGAAATTACACCTATTGAAACATTTATTTCAACCTATATTTTTACTCTTCTTTCTCATTATAAAGAAACACCTTGGAAGTTCCATTTGATTTACAAGGTAGATTTTCCACTATTATTCCATCAGATCTTTATTTTGATCAACGAACATCTCATTGGATCTATATCAGTTAGTACACGATTCATTTTTTGTTTTTACTTGTTATTATTGGTATCTTTTGTCCTATTTAGGTGTCAGCCAATATACCCTAATTTCATGTTCTTCATCTATTCTTCATTTTTATTCTGATCTGAGTCGAATCAGAAGATGATGTTAGATGAGAACTCTACTATAGAGCTACAGTAGGTGGTCTATAACATTCATGATTATTATGGTGATTTATGAAGATGTTTTTATTGTGTCCCTCTCTATGCATTATGGCACAACCCAAATATTGAATTAATTAAAATAGAACCATTTAGGGATTCCCGTAGTTCCTTTGAGATACATCAGTGACTATTTGTCATCCAAATGACACCCAAACGGTGTGCGATGCACTTTAATAGAGTTCCCATTTGATGAACCACCCATGCGGTGTGTGTATGAGCTTTCCATTTAGATAAATCTCAATTATAAATGACTTTAATTGAATTTATTTTAATGGAGATGTTCTATATCCTTTCGTTGTTAAGAATAATGTTGAATTAGATGATTTATGGGTAGGTATTTATTGTGAGTGGGTAAGCACATTTAATGTATTTGAATGTGAATGGTGGATAATGACTGGGTATAGTCATGGATGGTAGTTTTATTCATGTGAATTAATAAATGGAAGGAATGATGAATCATTATATTGGACACCATAGATGTTTCTCCTATCAGTATTGAACGTGGTAGTAGATACATTGGATAGAGATTACTCATTAGGTCAAGATTCTTTGGGATTAAATGGGCTTTTCTACCCCTTGAATCATGTTTATATTGAGTTTGCAATTGATAAGGTCAATATAAAAGATCCATGGACCCTATCTCAAGAATAACTATGTTTCCAACAAGAAACTCCTAGGACTCGATGAGGATTACTTGTTCTTATATAAAACTGTTCTGGCCCTTCGTGATATGAAACATTGTTTTATGTAATAACCATGGTAAATGTGATATATATATTTATAAAAATCTATTGTGGTTGTTCTGACCCTATTGGATATATGGAAAGTTCGTGGTTGGTAAGATATATATGGGAGTATGATGAGGTTTTGTTGGTTATTTTTGTTTTATTAGTAGCTACCTTATTATAGGAACTTGAACTGTTTTTTGTAAGAAGCCTGATATGGATATACAAGATCACATGTTAAGTATTAATTATTCAATGGTAACAGTACTTCCATTATTATGACCTATTATAGTTTTCACACTACTTTAGATTGTTATATTTCCCAGCCAAGATTTTTATAGGTCTTTGGGTGGTTACCTAATGGGATTGTATCCCAAACCCCATCTCATCCGTTATTAGGTACCCATACAGAAAATATGGATATAGCTAGGGATAGGGGAATGTGACCATATATTGATTCTAGATTTTGTGTCATGCTGAGGAGTAGGGGACCACAATATCGATATTTGGATCATGATTCTATTTGGATATATAAAATTTTTGTATTCTTTGTATTTGGATGCATGTAATTTATTTTACTATGTGTAACTTTTTTGTTGATTTTTTAAAGACATGTATCATAATAATGGTATATGAGACACTTCTTGCATGCTATATAAATATGTCTCTTGTTTATTTATCGTCTCCTATATTGTTACATTATTTACTTTATTTACATTTTTTCCAATTCTACTATGTTACACTCTAGTAATTAGGGAATAGTATTCCCCTAGATACACCCAAATCCCTCACTACTAGTCAGTAGACTCTATCATTTGGAGAGATTCTAATGAGCCCATGTTGCTGACTGGGATCGGGGCACTGCTTACTTGTATTTGGGTTCCATACTTTACAATATGGTATCAATGCAGATTTTATGGTTTTTTATATAGTAACAATAGACAAGGATATGGAGGAAATGGAAATTTTTAATGAGATTTGCATAGGAGTTGCTAACCCACGTACGAGAAAAAATCAAACTACCTCAAATGGAATTTATGTTTTCTCGATTTTGAAAATTACACTTATTTAGTTCCACATTTGGGAAATTAAGTTGAATTATGATATTATTATTAATATGATTTTGAGTTAAATTATGCATCAGCCTAGTGATATTATGGTCTTCCATCTCATGCATCATTTAATGAACTTGTTATAAATCACATGTAATGCATTATATCATTCCATATAGTATTCCTTTCCAATTTAATAATGTCATGATAGAATTTATAATATATTTACCTACCATTTTGATATAATTTTATAGAGGTAATTGAGTAACATGGTTGGTACTTATATCTCCTTCTATAATATATGTTTTTCCCTAATTAGGCTATTCCAAACACACTGAGAATCTAATTTTGTCATGTTGATTCATGGACCATGAGTCACATAGACTGGAATGTGATAAATTGTAGATTATGTAGACACTATATTTCAGTTCATGTAGAGTATGGGCCCTTATAGATCAAAAGTGAAAAAACCTTTAGTTCAACCATTAAAAATGAAATGTGAAATGAATATGAAATTGAAATGATAAATAGAGAACATGACCTAGAAATGGATTTTTAGTGGAAAAAATGTAGTGTATCTTCTGACTTTTGTGGCCATTTCTCTTTATAAATGCCTAGATTTGGGATCAGGATGTGAGGTATGACCATTTACAAGATGGTTTTTAGCTGTACTATAATTCTAAGCTATGCAAAATTAACATCATTATGTTATTATGAATGTGTTTTACATTTTAGAGGCATGACACCATGATGAACTCCAATAGTATTCCAGGAGGGTGTTGATGACCACACTCTAGAGTAGGTGTTCTATGGGCTACTGGTGGATCCTTCTTTAGTTCCATGTATGAGAAAAGTTTTTCTTCCAGAAATATATTTTTAGGAAAAATTTTGTGAGGGTTTTTAACACATAATAAGGACATTTCAAGGAGCATCATAGCCTTCCTTATTTTTGGTTGAGCTAACGGATGTGTGTTAGCAGTAACACCATCCCAAGATTTCAGAGGATAGTTTTTTACATTCTGATGAGCTATGGATTGAGTATATGACATCGATATTCAAGAATATAGATGCACCTGATGATAGGAGAGTGATGATCATGACCTATATGATTTTAGGAGAAACAAAGTGATGGTGAGATGTTCAAAATCCGGACGATGCACTACGTGATATGGTTTGGAAAGATTCGCAGAATAGATTCTATGAATTATTGGTTCCCATGACTCTAAGGGAATATTGGGCTAGTGAGTTCATGTATCTAGATCAAGGCTCTATTATATTTATGGAGTAATCAACATGATTTATTATATTACATGTTTTTGAAGAGACATAACTTGTTGATGAGTTATTGGGAGAATGATTCTTTAAATATAATCTTTGAATTTTTATTTAATAACAGGTGAATTCATTCAGATTGACATCTATTAAAAATTTTGGGAATCATGAATTTATTATAGAGAAGAACCTGAGGGATGCTGGGGGAGAAGAGTAGTGTGGTCTCTTGGACGAGTGGATTAGTGTCTTCATGTAAGAAGCCCCATTTTGGCTTTAGGTGAGATGAGTACTAGATAGGAAATGGTCATATGTAACTCAATTTTATTTCATTATTGTAAAAGATGAGGCCACGTGAGGAATCAGTTCTATCATGACCCATTTGAGTGCCAATATTTTAGCAGTATGGGCCACATGTAAATGTTTCTATAAGACATTCCCTCCAAAAACGACTGGTAGGGGTCAACTCTGACATCAGGTCTAGAATCAGGATTCTTATCTCAGCATCATGTAGGGATTTTGAATTGTACCGGTCATTCATGTTGAGATATTAGTGATTATTTTTGAGGTATCCTAACACTAGTTACACAGTGACTGCAGATCGGGCCTACTCCGGGTAATAATGTTCTTTCATGGGGTTGGGGTTCATGCTAAATATATTTTGTATATTCAAGCCCCATGGTGTAGGGTTCCAATCCATATATGGGGAGAGGTATGATCTTAGTAGCCTCAACTCTTATATCTTTTAATTTTGACATAGCTCCATGGATAGTTTTATATTTGTTTCTATTTTGGAGAGCCTTAGGATCATGATTAAGATTTTTAAGGGCTTTATAATGCTTGAAACTCCATTGGAGATAAAATAGAGGATTTTAGTTAATGTAGAGAGTTCCCCTTTGAGATTGGTTTGTGACACATCATCTGGCACCTTTTTTCCGTTGAGATGACTGGGATTGATTTCATACTCAGGATATACTAGATATTTTAATAATAGGCCTACATAAACTACAATCATGAGAGGGTGACTTTCATACCATCATAGGTAATATTTTATACTCACAATGGTTATTGGGATATCCAGGAGAGTCATGATAGGCCACTACATGTTGGGTTGGGTGGAAATATAACCCATATTTTATGTTTTTATCTTGATGACCAGGGAGTGTTTTAGGTGTACATTCCATCAATGGTTGGTCATTTATGGATTCTTTTGTAGATTCCATTTCTAGATTATCTTTTTAAGGATAGGTATAGTTTCCATCATGATATCTCCATGATATGCAGGAGTATCTATTACTCATTATTGGATGGATACGATAGATTTGCAGAAGATCAAGAGGCATCAAGAGGATTTGAGGGTAAATGGGTTTATTTGACCCGATACTTATCTATGGGAATCACCAGCCAATTTTCTAAAATAGATGGATGGTACCCTTAGGATACGTAGGGATTAAAATTAATAACAAGCTGGGAGTTAAGAATCATTATCCCTTTCCACTAATCGATGTCTCGTTTGATCAGCTTCAAAGAGATCATTTGTTCTGAAAAATAAATTTAAGATAAAGATATATCCAGGTGTGTGTTCAGCCTATAGATATAAATCATACAAATTTTCATAGCATGTATGGTCTATAAGTGTATCTGGTTATGTCGTTCAGTCTAATGAATACACCATCGATTTTCATGGCACTGATAAACCAGGTCTTTCATCCTTATCTAGATTTGTTTGTGTTGGTTTTCTTGGATGACATCATGGTGTATTCTCACAATCAATATGACCATGCAAAACATCATAAGTTAATTTTGGATACACATAAGGAGAATTAATTATATGCTAATCTCACAAAGTTCAACTTCTAGATAGATAAAATTCACTTCCTTGGTCAAATTATCATATATTGAGGTGTATCATTTTACCCAATGAAAGGGAGATCTATGGTTTTCTGGGATAATCCCAAGGTTATTTTTTACATACAATGCTTCTTGTGAATAGCTAGATATTACATTAATTTTATACAGGACTTATCATTCTTAGAAGAACCAATGAAGGGCTTGAATAAGATGGTTATGAATTCTTTATGTTCAGATATGTACAAGATAGCCTTTTAGTAGATGAAAGGAAGATTGACATCAGCACTGATCTTGTTACTACTAGAGTACAGAAGGATCGACCATGTGTATTGTGAGGCACCTGGTATCAATCTTGGAGAAGCAACGTTATTGGGGGATATAGTTGTGGCATATGAGCCTCGATAGTTGAGGACACCTGGTAGGGACTTCCGTATGCATGATCAAGAGTTATCTGTAGTTTCTCATGATTTTTTTCTGTTGGAATCATTACTTACTAGGATATCATTTCATGGGTACACAGACCACAAAAGCCTCATGTATATATTTACATAGCATGATCTTAATCTAAGACAATAATGGTGGGTTGAATACCAACAGTCTGTTGACATAAAGCTTACATATATAGCAAGTGAAGGCAATGCTATGTTCGATGCACCGAGAATGAGGACTTAGATACAATAATTTTATTGTACTAGTAGTGAGTGAAATCTTATGGATTTTTTCCTTAGGATAAACATGGAGGTGGAGAAAAATCAAGGATAGACTTATCTTTCTTCCATAGTTCTGACCACTGCCTAGACAAATAGAGTGAGGATGAGGTAGTTATCATATCTTGAGTGCCTAGTCCTATGAGAGAGTGTGGTAGGAGAGGACCCACCTCTTGGTTGGACTGCAGGTGAGGATGAGTCATGTATATTAATGTTTGGGTTTGGGTTTATGTTTAAATACATAGAGGCATGGTACAAGCATTTCATTCCAAATCAAGGGTAGTGCATCTCATTGTTACTAATATGTACTATGATTTATGTCAATTTTACTAGTGTCCAAGTATCAAAATAGATGTAGATAGTTTTTTATAAGGTATTCAACCAGTTAGTAGGTGAAGAGGGTTCATTAATAACCAATAAGACTTTTATAGTAGTTATTTATTCCCGAGTGGAAATGGGATGATGTCACAATGGATTTTGTGACTATTTTCACGAGTTCTCCTTAATGTAGTAATGTTTTCATGAACCAACCTGATTCCTCCATGAACCGGTCACCCAATACAATTCGTGGAAAGTCCTGAGAGGTGTTTTCGATCCTCCTAGGTTATTGCCAATAACTAGGGCATCAACAGAGAAAAAGTGGAAATGATTTTTCCCCATAAAAATGAATAAAGAATTAGAAAAGGGTGGAACAATGCAAAGTAAATAAAATACTAGAAAAGAAATAATTAATGATAACAACACATTGTACTGGCCATGACCAAAACTCCATGTGACCCTGAGAGTCACTCTCTAGTCCACAACCAACTCCTTCCCATGGTGAACAATCTCGTGTCAAACATAAAAAACAAAAAAACTGTATAATCCTATAGGTGTCAGTATTAAAACTAAATAGTCATTCCCAAAAATCTATTCCCAAAGAACAACCATTAAATAAATAATTTTACTAATTTCATGTTTAAACAAAATTATATAAAATATGGGTTTTCACACATGCTTTTATTTCCAAGAAAGTAACAGTCTGTATCCCTTTTCAATTTTAAATCATGTTTAAGGATTGATTGGAATATATGCATTTCATTTAAAATACATTTTCATGAAAAATTAAAAAAATTAAAATTTGAGTTATTAATTAAAGAAAACCATACACACACACAACACACAATAAGGGCAATAAAAAAGTTACACATGCGGTCCAGAAACCATACTAAGCACCTCAATTGTCCAACACACACAAATAAGTGCCAAAGAAAACATGGGCCAAACCAAGGTGCTTGTGAAAAATACAGAACGTACTATATGTGAGAATCATCCAAAAGGAATGACCTACTCAATGAAATCATAATACTCTAACACCCGACCATCTCCCTACCAGGCCTAGTCGAGGGGCCCAACCCCGTCCCAAAATATAATAATAGAGTAACCCCTTCTATGGGACACTAGTCAATGAAAAACATAAACTAGTGAAGCTATATTTTATAGAAAATTCATTTACAATGTCAGTTTCACATGTAGATTACTAAAATAAAAGACGGGTGATTCAAAAATGTCAATCATGCAACCAATCACGATGCACAATCATCACACACAACAAATCACACAATTGATGTACACAACAATATTTCCCCCAAGTCACTCCAAAGGGAATTTTCAAAATAATTTATTTTATTAAAGTTCCAAATGGGCCTTAACCAATTATTCAACACCAACCCATTTTCAGATGAATCAACACACGCCACTTTTAATAAAAAAAACCACCGAGACACCCATTTAATAAAACAAAATCATCATTTCTTAAACTAAGACATAATTACAATGGCCAATGGGTTACTTTATCAACACATAGTTTTCACACTTTAATAAATATTCATAGGCAAATCAAACACAGAGAGGAAACTACACAACAACCATTTACTCTAAAACTAATTTTTTAATATTATTTATCATTTATTTAAAATTAATAAAAAGAAATAAATTAATAAATTCTAAATATAATGGAAGGTTCATAGGGTGGCCAACATCGACTCACTATTGGATCATGATGATGCGACACACCTCACCTTGGAGCATAAGTACATTCATGCTGATGATTGAGGTATCATGGAATTACTTCACAAACATGCTAAAATAAGTGCAAAACAATATAAAACACACAAACACAAATTGAAAATAACTCAAAGAATTAAACATCACAAAATTCACCTCGACACCACTGTAGGAAAAAATGGAACAAGACTAAACCAATCACATTATATAGTTTTGTGTGTCGTGTGCCCAATTGCCAAGAAGGTGTGTGGCTTGTCACACGAAAGAATTAAGAATGGGGGTTGGTGTGGTGGTGATCTCAAGCCACAGGGTCGCGTAAAAGGAAAAATGACCAGCTTAGTGATGCGGTGTGTAGGGAAGGTCACTAACACAATTATTGGAAGTACAGATCTATGTAGATAGGTGGTTTTGAGGGGCCTTGTGATGATTGAGGAATGAAAAAAGGGTTATGCGACAGTCGTAAAGCGGCGACGCATTCCTGCAGGAAGGGTTGGTGGCTAGAAAAATGTGCATGGTGGTTGGAAGGGAGATCTGGTAGGATGAATAGGTAGCCAGAGTGTGTGTGGGGGGGGGTTGAGGGTGACAGTAAGAGGTAGAGGTGGTGTCCAGATAATGGGAATGGGGACACCAGTGAGGTGAGACTAGCTGAGAAAGGAGGGTGGTGGTTGGATGGTGTGCGGATAGTGGGAGGAGGTCGAGTGTGCATAGTCCGGCCAGTGAAATGGAGCGGCATGGGTCGTCGCTACTGGATGGGGTTGCGTGACCGAAGAAGGGAAGGGGAACGAGAGGATTGGTCATTGTTGGAGGTCATCGTCATGACCAGTGAAGGAAAGGGGACCTGGCTGGTGTTCCCGGTGTAGGGTAAGAGATTCAGATGATGTGGTCAGTGTCGGCTGGGTGGATGGTGTCGGGGTTTCTGTGCTGCTTCGGGCCAGACGGAGCAGGGAAGGGAAGAACCTACTCAAGTGGGACAGAAGAGGAGGATAGGAGAGTGGGGAGGAAGAGGGTGTTGGCATGCGGGAGAGGGAGAGCTACACATGGATTAGTATAGAAAAAAAGAAAATAAAAAGAAAATAAAAAGAAAGAAAAAAAGAAAACAAAATAAAAAAATGAACAGAAAAACAATATTATTATCAATAATATAATGATTACATAATTAATCCATAATAATAATAATAATAATATTGATAATAATAATACTAATAATGCACATAATAATAAATAAAATAGCTTTAACAGTAATAATGAAAATGACAAAAATAATAATAACAAATGTTTTCACATCATTTTAATAATAATAGAATTATTAACAATATTAAAAATTATAAATGACAGGAAAAATTGAAAAATTACGCATTTTTTAATTTTTTGAACACAAGAAGATTAAGTCGTTGCCAAGGTGAAGCCGTAAAAGGTTTCCAAAATGCGCTCTACCCATGCCGCTATAGATGTCAACACAAAAATGCACACTTTTCAGATAACTAAAAAGTTTTTTCGGGATTTAACTAGAACCTCAACTCAAAAAATTTTAAATCCAAACAAATAATAAAATACAACAATTAGATCGGTCGGGGTGTGATAGATGTTGTATTGGATGTTGTTCATAGGATCACAATGGTTTCAAATTTCTTTCTGATCAAGGAGACCATCAGTGTAGATGAGCTTAAAAGGTTATATATCCATGAAATATTATGACTTAAAAGGATCCATTGAACTATGATTTGAGATAGGGACACCAATTTTACATATTTTTTGGAATATTTTTCATAGGGAATAGGGTACATCAGGGATTTTGAGAATAGATCACCACTCTTGGACTAATGCCCTGTTAGATCTTATGATATAGGTTCTTTAGAACATGATGCAAGAATAATTCTTGGAATTTGGGGTCTCTTGGGGCAGTCATTTTCCCCAAATTGAGTTCCCATAAAATAATAGTTATTATGAGACTATACATATGGAACCTTATGAGGTTTTATAAGGTAGACCATGCTAATCTCCCCAGTTCTGGTTAGAGGTGGGTGAGGCATCTTTATTGGCACCGCGTCTCGTACATGAGAATTCTAAGATGGTCCAGTTGATTCAAAAGTGGATTTATACAGAATATTCTTGATATAAATATTACATTGAACATTAAAGACAACCTTTAGAGATCATGGTTGGGAATCAATTTTTTTTATATGTTTCATCAAGGATTGGATTCATAGGGATCATGAGATAGTGTAAGATTTCACCATGATATATCTGGTTGTATGAGATTCTAGAGAGATTCAGGCAAGTATCCTATTAGTTAAAATTACCAAAGGGGTATTGATATAAGCATTTTGTATTCCACGTATCTTAGATAAACCATTATGAATTAGAAATATCTCATTATTTTATCTTGAGGTGGTTGAGTTACAAGAAGATGTGTCATTTGAGGATCATCTTATTCATATCCTTGATAGGGGAAAAAAGGTTCGCTAAAACTAATTAGTTTATCTAGTACAAATTTAATGGTATCATGACAATTTACATGACAAGGATTGTGAATAGGATACTGACATACATGCTTAGTGTCCAAATTTGTTCTAAAATAAATTCTAACCACCCTTCAAGGGGAAATTCGAGGATGAATTCTTTTAAAGGGGAGATTTTATGAACCCAAGTTTTTAGGTAAGGTATGGATCTTTTTAATTTAGGTTTAAACGTTTAATATTTCCTAATGTGGGAACACAAATTATTCACATGATTTTTTGGGTTGTTTGGGGATTTCTCTGCGCCTAGATCCCAAATTATGTAGTGAACCAGGTTTATCACATGGTTCATAGAAATTGTATAGGGTATGTAGCATGGTAACTTATAACCTTGTGAGTCTAGGTAGTGGGTACATGTAGGTCATACAATTATAAAAATCATATAATTTGAGGTGTATGATTGTGTGTCACCCTTTGATGTTTTTCATAGTGGGATAAGACATAGTTTATTTGTAGTGATTCAAACCATGTGGGGCACCCTCTTCTTATAGTGAAGGATGCATGTTTGGAACATGGTTTGGAAAACTATGCAACAAAACTGGGCATCCAAGTAAAATCGAAGTATATATGAAATTTCCTCAAATTGAGCATTTATTTCAACATAATTTTTCACTTAACTCTATCATTGGACGGTAGCACCTCGGAGCTCCCTTTTGAGCCAAACAAATTTTCTTCCACCATTGTTCCATCTGATCTCATATATGATCACCAAACATTGCATTAGTTCTACATCAGTGAGTACACAATTCCTTTTCTTACATTCCACATTCTTCTTGGTATCCATTGTGTTGTTTAGGTGAAATCTTGTAAATCTTAATTTCAAGTTCATCATCCATTATTTATTATTATTCATATCTAAATTGATTCCGTAGTTGAAACTAGATGATCATTATTCTATCGATCTACGATATAAGGTCCATAATATTATGGGTTTCTGTTGATTTATTATGCTAGTTTCAATTTTTTTAATCTTTTCACTTTTTAGAGAGGTCCTTAAATTTAATTGTCTAATTGTATTAAATAAATTAGAAGAACTTTGGGATTCCCTTAATTTTTTATAGATGCATTGTTGATTATTTCCCCATCCAAAGGCCACTAACGGGGCATTCCATGTACTTTTCTTGTGTTTCCCTTGGATGAACTAGCCAATGGGTGTGTGTAAGAGCATGTCATTTAGAGAAATACCAATTATAAATTAATTGAATTGAATTTAATGGTTTGGAGATGTTATACCTCCTTGCCTAGTTATGAATGATGTTGAGTTATTTAATTGATTGGTTAGTATTACATGTGAGTAGGTAAACTCATTTAATGTTATTTGATTTGTAAGGTAGATAGTGAGTGAGTATAATCATGGGTTGTAATTGGATATTTGTGAATTGGATAATGGAAGGATTGAAGAATACTGATATTATACTCTATAGACATTTATCCTATGGGTATTGAACATGGTAGTAGATGCCTTGGATAAAATTTTCTCCATAGATCTTGACTTTGTGGGATGTATTGGGCCTTGAAACACCTTGGATATAGTTTCTTGTGAGCTCTCAATAGATACGGTTGGTATTAAAGCTCTTTAGCAACCATCTCATTCCAAACCAAGTTTCCTTTGAGATGATCCTATGACTCAATGGGGATGCCTTGGTATTCTATACATTGGATTTGTCCCTTCACAGTCAGACAGTTTTTTACATGGCATGGCCATGGAAAATGTGATATGTATGATTATAGGGCTTAGTCATTGTTTTTATGACTTATCGGGTTATACTAAAAAGTGGTTGTTTGTATTATATGTATGGATGTATAGAGAGGTTGTGTTGGTTTTTTCAATTTTGTTGGTATCCTTATCTTTATAGTAATATGACCCACATTTTTCATGAATCCCGGTATGGATATACAGGATCACTTGTTTTGCAGTAGTTATTTCATGGGTACTTTACTTTCATAATGCATACCTATTATATTTTGATGCAGTGTTAGCATGGTATATTTCACAATCTTTATTGTTGTAGACCATTGGGTGGTTACCAATTGATATTATATCTCACACTCTATTTGTGCCTCTATTGTGTACCCGAATAGACTTTATGGATTCTGGTATGGAACATGGAAACTTCCGACTATTCGATGCTTCATTTTGTTCCATTCATAAGAGTAGGGGGAGGGGAGAAATTTGATCCTCTTAATTATATTCAGATAGAGGTTTTTTTTTCTATTTTTTTGTTTTGATACATGTATTTTATTGTAATATTTTTTACCAATTAGTTATACTTTCTAGAGACATGTATCATAATCATTATATATGAGGAAATTTTATCATGTTATATAAATTCATGTCTTGTTCATTTATCTTCTGTTTAATTGTTACACTGATTTCAGTATTGAAAGTTATTTCTAGTCTATTGTGTAACATTATAGTAATAGGGGAATAGTCTTTCCACATACACACCCAATGTCCCACTTCTCCTCGGAAGCTTCAGGATTCACCACGATGTGCTTGAGGCTTTGTGTCCAACATGGCTTAGGGGACTATTTAGTAGCATCCATGTTCGGGAAAATAAAAAATTCACTTTCCAAACTTATTACACTTATTCTCCTAGTCAATAAAAACATGGGGTGTCGAAAAAAATATTTCCTTAAGATAAATAAGAAGATAATGAACAAGATATTGGAAATGAAGACTCATCATAAGTCAAAACCTCTCAAGAATTATCCTTATAAGAAGATAAGGATTCAGGGGAAAGGAAATGAACAAAAGGTATCATGTTTTTCTTGTTACATTTTGGGCCACTATAATAGGCATTTAACCAAGATAAATATGTAAGGGGAAGCTTTAGGTGTTTTCATTATTAAGTGTGATAATTCTATAACTATATGTTGGATATTAGATAATGCATGTGGTACTCAACATTGTATCCAAATACATGAACCAAGTAGATTTTGAAAAATTACTATATATGGGGTGGATTTATGGGATGTCAATGGACCAAGGATAGCTACTTTAGGCATTCTATACTTGCATATCACATTACTGAAATGAGTAGTTTTGGTTTTGAAGAAAATTTATTATCTTCCTAGAGTAACCAAGAACATATTTTTGGTTTCTTTTTTCGATTTTTATGGATTTCTTTTATATTTTATAATATATATTTCTAGATTTATAAATGTAGAATATGTTATGGTATAGAAAGATTGAATATAAGCCTTTATGGAATAAAATGTGAAAACTAGATTTTGGAAAATGATAACGAAACTAATACATGGGACTCATATGAATCCTAGTTATGGAATCACCATCTTGGTCACATAAACACGAATCATTTGAAAATGATTTTTCGTGATGGAGACTTATAATCTTGGGATCTTAATATACATAAATTATTTCAATATTTTTTAATGTTATTTTGATCAAAACAACATTTGGTGGTTAAGGTGAAAGATCCAATAAGCTTCTATATTTTGTATACACTACTGTGTGTGGATATTTTCAAAAATATTCTTGAGGCATGTTCTAATATTTTATTACATTTACTGATTACATGATAATGTATGGTTATATAAAAATAATGATGTATAATTATGAATCCGTTAAAAAATTAAATGGCTTCTAAAATGAGGATCAGGAAATTCATGGTAAGTAGATAATGAAACATCAATTGAATTGAGGTGGTGAATATATTGACCAAGAAATCATTGAATTTTTACTAGGGAATAGGATTTTATCTCAACTCACTCCACCTCATCTATCAAAGTGGAATTTATTTTAGTGAAATAAAGAATCATAATTTTTTATAAATGGTAACATAAATGATGATTCACACTAGCCCCCCATTATCCTTCTAGGTATATTCATTATAGTAAGAATTATATTTAATTAATAGAGTACCAACTAAAGACGATAAATTTTTCTTTTCAAGTTATTGAGTGGAAATAAACCTGTCTTTTCACATGTTAATGATGCAGGGAAATTGTTAAATAAATATCAATCAAAAAAATAAATCCATGGGGTGCTATGCATTTCTTTATATGGTATACTAATAAAACTAGGGGTTACTACTTATAAAACCCTTCAAAAAAGAAATTTATTGGTGCAAGATATGATTCTTTTCTTGTGAAATAACACATCCTCAAGGAGGATAGTGGGAGAAATTTTGACTTCGATGATGTTGATTCTCATGATACACAAGAATTGAAATACCATACTACAAATTGAACCATTAATATCACTAGTAAAATATATTTACTAGCTCTATATAATCACTGTTAATGTAACCTATGTTAACAGGTTAGGTTTAATAATTCTTGTGAAAAGCACTAGTAAGGTCCCACTTTAACAATACTAAAAAAAACTGATAAAGGGGACCTTAATAGTTTTTTTAGTGCTGATAGAGGGTGCCTTTACTAGTGGTTTTTTTTACCATTGATAAAGTTCACCTTTAATAGTTTTAAAAAAATATCTGATAAAGGCTCCACAGATAAAGGGTATATTTGTTTTTCACGCACCCCACCATCATCAGCATCTCCCCCCCCCCCCCCGTGTCAACTCTTTTCCAGTCCCTTTATCATCACTTTAGATAATCCCATTTATAGCGCACACCTCCATCTCTAGAGATTTTCAAACCTGGGACCTCCAACTTATACACCAGCACCTTTTCCACTACACTGTATTATTTTGTTTTACAATTTATTATATATCTGTTTCGCGCGGAATCCGGGGATGACCTCCTGGACGGGAGATTCAAACGTTCCGATCGGTTTCTAACGGGTTTGTTCGTAGAACCGGAAACATCCAATGATTCCACATCCTTTTGGACCTACTTTCCAAAGGCAGGCGCTCATTAGCTTGTGGGCTAATGAGGCTTAGGAATTTGCATTGGTCGAGAGGATGGGAGGTCGGACTCATCACACCTTTTTGAGGGGAATTATTGTCTACTCCGGGACTCTCTTTATAGATTTAAGTTAAGTTCGTGAATCCTTATTACATTACCAAGTATAAAATGAGCTTTCCTTTAGTTTTAACAATCAATGATTAAATATGCAAGAAATTTAGAGAATCTTTTATATGTATTCGAGGTTCTTCATCAATATAGAATCATCTATATTTGTTTAGAGATTCTTGGTCAATGGTATCCTTCAAAACATTTATATAAAAGTCTCTTGGTCATTTTGATGACCAGGCTGGTTTTAAAGCCACTCAGTGGGGCACTTGAAGTTTATCGTCATTCAGAAGGACAGAGATTATTTCAATATTGGGATCGAACCCATGAATGGGCTACCTACGTATCCTTTGTTTTGAAAAAAGGAATCAGAATCCACGTAGTTCGAGGAATGGGATATGATATTTTATGATTGATGGCTCAAAGATGAATGTCATAATTACTTTTACACTCTAAGCTCACGTGAGTCATGCTCGGTATGAGAAACAAGAGGTATTGGTAAAATTTAGACAATTGTGCCATGAAGGATGCAATCATAAGAATTTTGTTTGGGGCTTATGTATGGATGACTGCCCAGATAGATGAAGGTTTAGGATTTACTTTTAGGAAGAAAATCCATGAACAGGGTCCACAAAGTTATATGTGCTTCATGGAGATTTGAATACTCTAATCTTGGGGCTTACTCCTAAGGAGGATGCCCAAGTTAGGAGGGGACTTATGATTGGGTTTTATTCCTGAAAAAGGAAACCCAAATCAAAGGAAATTTATGACTGGTTAAGAGAAATTTTAAGAGACTTGGGGCTTACTCTTAAGAAAGATGCCCAAGATTTATGACTAGGACTTATTCCTGAGAAGGAAGCCTAGGTTAGGGGACTTGGGGCTTACTCCTGAAAAGGAAGCCCAAGGTTATGACTGAGTCTTTATTCCTGAAAAGGAGACCCAGGTTAGGGATTAAGGTTTGGGGCTTACTCCTGAGGAGGATGCCCAAGATTGAAGGACTTGATTGGGGCTTATTCTTAAGAAAGATGCCCAAGATTTATGACTGAGTCTTTATTCCTGAAAAGGAGACCCAGGTTAGGATTCTCTCATTTTAAAGGATGAGGTTGAATGAATGAACTCTCAATCTTTGGTGATATAAAGATGTTTAAATCATTAGGTTTTGAGAGATATTTCACATAATTCCTTTCAGATAAGGATGTCAAATCAAGAAATCATGCCATAAATGGCTTTGAAAAGTATCTTGAAGACTGAATCTTGAATAGGAAGGGTGAAAATGGCTTAAGAGGGGTGAAAAAGGGCAAGATGGGCACCCAAAAAGATAGGGGCGCGCAAGTATTGAAGGTCGCGCAAGTCCTGCGGCGGCGCGCAAGTATTGGTCGCGCAAGTATACTTGCGCGACATAAGGGATACTTGCGCGATTTTCAACCAGGGTTGAATTACTTGAGCGACTCTTTATTAAACCCTTTCCCATCCTCTTGAGGTTCTTCCAGAAGAGGGACGCGCAAGTTATATTGAAGGAATTAAGTCGGCGCGCAAGTGTTTGATAAGTTTCAACACTTAGGCCTTCCTTCTTCCCTTTAGATCTTCCATTCTAGGTAAGAAATTACCTTAGAAGTGTTCTGGAAGCTTTGAGAAGAGACTTGGGCGTCGGGAGCTTTGATCCGAGTTTCTGGGAAAAGATCCTCCTCAATGGGGGGCCCACAGGGTCTATTTATAGGAAAAAAGAAGACCCCGGGCGGTTACTGGGCGGTTACCAGATCTGTCGCACAAGTCCCTTGCACGACCATGAGGGGTCGCGCAAGTGTTGAGTCGGCGCGCAAGTAGACTTGCGCGACCAAGATGGAACTTGCGCGATACATGGGCAATGTTCTCCTTTTCCATCCCTTTGTCGATTTTTGATGTTTCTTCAAAGGATTAATCACTTTGAGCTCAGATATTCCCTTTTCCGACCTTTAGATTCTGTGACGAAAGGAGCGTCAACAAAAGTCCCCCCTCAGAGTTGGATCCGGAAAGAAATGAGGATTTGACTCTGAGGAAATCGAATCCCTCCAAAGGAAAAGGGAGTGCGCACAAGTCTTTCAAGGCGCAGAGGGCAGCGCACAAGTGTGCTGGAACTTGACTTTTATTCAGATTTCCTTTGTCTTTTGTGTGGGCAGTTTAAAGTCATGCACGCCGGACATAAAGAGGCTAATGTTTAAGGTCGAAATAGCTTTGACCGAAAAAATGGATTAAAATGGATTCAATTCCTTGATAATTTATCTGAAAACAAATTACCATACTCAAGTATGAGAGAAAATATGTAAACTATGACTTAAGAATATTTGAATCTGAGGAATGATATGAAAAAGAGCTAAATAGCATTAGAAGAAGTAGTTTCCAAGAATGAAGTTATTATTATTTAACAAAACCCGTTAGGGGGTGGAAATATGCAGGGCCACCTATGGGCATTGGCTGCATAGTCAAATAAAATAGCATCTTTTGGCTGACAAGTCTGTTATGTGGACTGTTTATGCAAGGCCACCTATGGGCACGTGCTGCATAGTTAGGCAAAAGAACTCTCAGAAATTTACTTTCCTAGTGCTAAAAGCCAGTGAAAGTTTATGGAGATTCAAATTTTCTAAAGCATAGAGTTTGTTGTATGGAAAGAGGTACTTGAATATGGAGAAGATATTTCCAAACAAGAATATCGAAGAACTGGATGAATATCACTCCTACGAAGGTCTGACCCAAACGTAGGGAAGAAGAATAAACCATAGACTTGAATACTTTCAGATCATGAAAAAGGATATGGGACAAATATGTTAAGGATGGCTATTTTTGCGGATCCCTACATACTGTCGTTTAAGACAAATAAGGACAAAAGAGGCATTCTTCCCAAGAATGAAGTTACTATTATTTAACAAACCCGTTAGGGGGTTGAAAACATGCAGGGCCACCTATGGGCATTGGCTGCATGGTCAAATAAATAGCATCTCTTGGCTGACAAGTCTGTTATGTGGACTGTTTATGCAAGGCCACCTATGGGCACGTGCTGCATAGTCAGGCAAAAGAATTCTCAGAAGTTTGACATTTTTGTGACCATAAGTCATGAAAAAGGGTTATGAAGATCTGAAAATATTTAAGGTTAGGATTATAATACATAAAGATGGGTATTTTCCAATGTATATAGAGATACATAGGTCAATGAAAACCATAATCATGTTGTGGCTGGGTCCTGAATTGAAACTTGGACTTCACTACGTATCTCATAAGAATGAGAATCAAGCCATACGTAGTTCTTGAAATACAGTTTAACGTCGTGCAGGACGAAAGGATGAGTGATCTTAGTTTTTTGGGTCATAGAATTCGGACCATAATAATGAATACACAGTGTGTGTTTTCATGAGGACTTTTCAGCCAAGGGACTGAAAGTGAAATTTGGGGTTAGGCCCAAAAGACTTGGGACTGGATTCGAGGGACACTCGAATGTTCCTACGTATCCCATAAGGATGGGAATCAAGTCCACGTAGTTCTAGAATTATCCTTTGTACAAATTTGGTTCGTACATGTGAAGGGTGAAAGGGGACTTTAGTGCAATGATGGTTTAACCTAAGATAAAAAGTTCAGGAATTACCATGTATGCATGTAGTCTTTTGAAAACGAAAAAAAAACTATGATTGAAAAATCAATGTCAATAATAGTTCTCTCTCAAATGAGGAAATCAAAGAATATTGTAGTTTATTGTCGTACCGGACAAAAGTGTTGTATAGTTAAACGTCGTATAACAAGGACGAAAATGAATCAATGTAAAGATATTGATTTCAGGGGCGGTTTCACAAATCAACATCATATTAGATGGTGGTGAACCGATGTGAAGAGATTGTTTTTGGGCTTGAACCTTGGGAGGTTGCCTACATACCCAGCCTGGAGGGCAAGGATCAAAGTCTGTGTAGTTCAATTAAAGAATGAATTAACGATCAAATTGTTTTTTGGGGACAATGATCTAATAATGTTGTTGGGACTTACACATGGTTAGTGGCCCAAAGGGAGTGTTATGGTTGATGTTCGCTCTAAGCTCACGTGAGTCATACTCGGTGTGAGAAACAAGAGGTAATAACAACCTTAACGATGCACAGTTTAATGTCATGTAGGACATATCAAGGACTTTCTGTACAGTTTAGCGTCATGTAGTTAGGACGATGGGGACAATACATTTTAACGTCATATTGGACGAAAGGGGGATTGTGCAGTTTTAATGTCATGCTGGACTTTTGATGATTATATAGTTTAACGTCGTTCCGGACGTGAGGGACTTTTATACAGTTTAGCGTCATGTAGTTAGGACGTCACAGTTTAACGTCTTGCTGGACATATTTGCAAATAGTTTATGGTCATATACATGGACCAGGGATGATGCAGTTTTAAGGTCATGCTGGACTGTTTATGGAACTTTTTTCACAGTTTAATGTCGTGTGGGACGAAGTTGCAGTTTAAAGTCATACTGGACCATTGCTGTATAGTTTTAGCGTCATATAGCAAGGACGAACTGATGCTGTACAGTTTAAAGTCATGTAGCTAAGACTAAGGTGAATCAATATGAGGATATCAGTTCTGATCTTTTTACAGTTTATCGTCATGCTGGACGTTGGAAGTGCCACACAGTTTAATGTCATGTTGCTAGGACACAATATAGTTTAATGTCATCTCGGACAGAATACAGTTTAGTGTCATGTAGGACAATAAGGGACTTAACACAGTTTAACGTCATGCTGGACGATGAAAGTGCCACACAGTTTAATGTCATGTCGTTAGGACAAAATATAGTTTAATGTCATCTCGGACAGAATATAAGAACTTCTATACGGTTTATTGTCATGTAGGACAAAATCAGGGACTATGCAGTTTAAAGTCTTGCAGTTAGGACTATTGGTGCTGCACAGTTTAGTGTCATGTTGCAGGGATATAAGTGCGAATAGTTTAAGGTCATATGCACAGACCATACAGTTTATCGTCATGCTGGACGTAGTTGTAGTTTAAGGTCATACTGGACCATTGCTGTATAAACCAAATGTAAGAGTCTTGGTTTTGGGAACAATATTTTGTGTTTATACAAAATACTTCTTCAGAAATCTGGCATTAGTTGGAGTCGTGATGTGTTCTCCATCCATTGAAATCAGAGAATACGCTCCATTGGAGTAGACCTTATGTACTGAATAAGGTCCTTCCCATTTTGGTTCAAGCTTGGGAGGCTTCTTTCCTGGTATCATTGGTGTTCTGAGAACCAATACCAATTCTCCCTGAATGAATGAACGAAGACGAACCTTTTTGTTAAAAGCTCGTGCTATTCGATTCTGATAGATTTCCAAGTGGTGCAAAGTGCACAATCTTTTCTCATCTAACTGTTCCAATTCATTCATCCGCTTTTGGGATTGCTCATCTGTTGATAACTGATCACAAATGGCTATTCTGAGTGAGGGCAATTGGACTTCAATTGGCAAGACTGCTTCTGTTCCATATACCAATGAATATGGAGTAGACCGCGTCGCATTGCGAGTGGTAGTCCGATAAGCCCATAAAGCATGATAGAGTTTATCAGGCCATGACCTCTTATCTTTATCCACCATCTTTTGCAGTATATTTGAAAGAGTCTTGTTGAAGGCCTCTATCTGGCCATTAGCCGCTGCATGATATCGAGATGAATGGTTGGACTTAATGTTGTATTCTTGATACAATCTCTTTACCTCAGAAGAGCAGAAGTTGGTGCCATTGTCTGTCAATATGGTATGAGGGACACCAAATCTAGTAATGATGTTAGACTTGATGAAGCTAACAATGCATTTAGAACTGACTTCTTTGAGAGGTACTGCCTCTGCCCATTTGGAAAAGAAATCAGTAGCAGTAAGAATGTACTTAAACTGCTTGGCCGTAGCTGAAGGGTAAGGTCCCACCACATCCATTCCCCATGTGGAAAATGGCCATGAGTATTTAGCTGTATGAAGCAACTCTGGAGGTTGATGAATGAAATTGGCATATACTTGGCATGAATGACACTTCTTTGTGAAATTAACACAATCTTGTATCATTGAAGGCCAGAAGTATCCAAGTCTTCGAATTTGATCAGACAATCTATGTCCAGACTGGTGGGCACCACAGACTCCTGCATGCACTTCTTTTATGACAGCCATTGTCTCTTCACCATCAATACATCTGAAGAGAACTCCATCAAAACCACGTTTGTAGAGAATTTTCTCGAGGTGGTTTGGACCATCATAAAGAGTAAAATTGACCACACGTCGCCGAATTTGTTCTCTCTTGGCTCTATCAGGTGGAAGTGTTCCATTTTGAAGGTATTCCCTGATAGGTGACATCCATCCTGTAGTATGACCATATGGTTCAGGAATGGGACTAATTTCATTAATTTCCTCTGTTCTGACTTGAACATAAGGTGAAATTGCACGACGGTGGGCAATACCGATGGTTGTCTCGTCCCGATTTGGATCTGCTAAAGCTGTGGCTATATTAGCCAGTGCATCAGCTTGAGCATTTTGTGATCTTGGGACATAAGAAAATGTCGGTTCTGAAGGGAATTCCGACATTAACTCTCTGACGTAATCATACAAAGGGATTAATTCTTCTTTTCTGATGGCATAATCCCCATTGATTTGTTTGATTACCAGGTCTGAATCACCTTTTACCTTTAAGTGATTCACTTGTGCTTGAAGTGCTAACTCCAAGCCTGCAATGAGAGCTTGGTATTCAGCTTCATTATTGGTACCACCTTCCCACAACAAAAAGGAATAAGGTAACACTGCCTTATCTGGAGAAATGAGCACAATTCCTAAACCAACTTTGTTGAATTTAGGATTTTCCATTTTCTTCCCTGTTGGACTTCTAGAAGCACCATCAAAATACATTTCCCATGTTTGAGGATTCTCTTGAATAGAAAAAAACTTCCTCATCAGGGAGTTCGATATCTGAATATGTGTCTTCCACTGAAGGGTGTTCAGCCAGGAAATCAGCCAGAGCTTGGCCCTTAATTGCCTTTTGAGACACATATTGAATGTCGAACTGCTGTAGAATAACCGCCCACCTTGCCAGACGTCCTGTAAGCATTGGACGACTAAGGATGAATTTGAGTGGATTATTACGAGATACCAATTGGACCTCGTGTTGTTGCAGGTAGTGTCTCAGTTTCTGAACTGCAAAGATTAATGCTAGGCAGCATTTTTCAATACTCGAATACCGGGTTTCTGCTTCAAGCATAGTTCTACTGAGATAGTAGAGACTATTTTCATTCCCAGCATCATTCTTTTGAGCGAGAAAGGCACCCAATGATCGCTCTAAAGCTGTCACATAGAGGATAAGAGGCCTACCCTCAACAGGTGGCATGAGTACTGGTGGACTTAAGAGGTATTTCTTGAGAACATCAAATGCTTCTTGACATTCTTTAGTCCACTGGTAAGTGACTCCTTTCTTCAGTAATTTGGTAAAAGGTAAACTTTTGCCAGCCAAATTGGCGATGAAACGCCGAATATAGGCTAAGTGTCCTTGAAGTCCTCTTAATTCTTTCAAATTCTGAGGAGGTGACATACCAAGGATTGATTTGGTTTTCTCAGGATCGACTTCAATACCACGATGGCGTACAACAAAGCCGAGGAATTTTCCTGAGGTTACCCCAAAAGCACATTTTAAGGGGTTCATCTTCAAATTATGTTGTCGAAGCTTGTGGAATATGATTTCCAAATCAGCCAAGTGATCAAAACGTTGTTTGGATTTAACCACCAAATCATCTACATAGCATTCAACAAATTTCCCTAGAAAAGGTTTGAAGATATGATGCATGGCGCGTTGATATGTTGCACCTGCATTCTTTAAACCAAAGGGCATCACCCGGTAACAAAACACACCTTGAGGAGCTCTGAAGGCTGTATATTCCTCATCTTCTGGGGCCATTCGGATCTGATTATATCCAGAATATCCATCCATGAAAGAAAGTACTTCATAGCCAGCCGTCGCATCAATTAAGAGTTCTGTAATCGGAACTGGAAAATCATCTTTGGGACAATACCGATTAAGATATCTGAAATCGATGAAAACCCTAATTTGTCCGTTCTTTTTCTTTACTGGGACAATATTAGCCAACCACTTGGGATATTGAACTTCTCTGACGAAGTTAGCTTTGATAAGCTTATCCACTTCAGCCTCGATTTTGGAAGCATAGGTTGGGTGTGTTCTTCTCGCGGCTTGTTTGAATCCTCGATGTTCTTTTGGCAAACCCAAATGATGGGTGGCAACATCAGGATCAAGGCCAGGCATCTCTGTATAATTCCAAGCAAAGATATCTTTATTTTGCTTTAGAAAAGAAATATACATCTCTTGTTCTTCAAAGGTCATGGCTGCACTAATTAAAGTGGGGCGTGGATCTTTCTCTGTACCCAGATTTACTTCTCTGAGTTCATCCACAGTGGTAGAGATACCCTCTTCAAATGCTGGAGGAGCATCTCTAAGATCTTCCTCTTCCTCTTCATCATGTGTTATATCTTCCGTTTCTACTTGCAAAGTAGATGAAAAGACGAAATTCTCATGATCATAAGAGATGTCAAAATTTTCACATTTTGAAGAAGAAGCTTCCATTTCCGTCCCTATTGATGAAAAAGGGTCTTCTTTGGGAAATAAAGAGGAGATGATGGATTGAGAATCGACATCAACATTCACCTCTGGTGTTGCTATAACTTCTTCTGGCCTGATTAGTGAAGTATAGACTTGTTGGATTTCAGCAGACGAAATGAAAACGTCACCACTTATGCTTTCATCATTGCTTGGTAAGTTACCAATTTCTCCCATGTTGTCTGGCTCGATTGCCGTAATTGACATTATGGATCTTTCCATAAGAGTATTTTGATTTGGGCCTATTTTGTCAATTTGACTGATAGGTAACACATAATCTGTACTCACATGTGAAAATGGATTTATTGGAATTTTTTCCAAACCATATGGAGCATTAACTTTGGTAATTTCCTTCATTGTAGATTTTTCTCTTCCCTTCATGTGATAAAATTCCGCCTCAATGTATTGAGACTCACATGTTTTGAACGGGGCCTTATCACCATACAATGTTCCAACTTGACCATCGAAACAGTATTTGAGACATTGATGGTATGATGACGGAATAGCTGCATGCTGATGTAACCAGGGTCTTCCAAGCAAGATATTGAAAGCTGAGTCTTGATCAACAATCATGAAATCTGAATTGGAAACAAGATCTCCAAACTGAGTTCTGAGCGTAACTTCTCCCAGTGGTTCTTGTTCATTTTTATCATATCCTTGCAACATCATGGTAGAAGGAGATAAATCAGATTCTGTGAGGCCCAATCGACGAAGTGTGCGAATGGGCATGAGGTTGACTCCTGAACCATTGTCAATGAAAGCTCTTCGAACATCTATACCATTGACTTTGCCAGATAAGTACAAAGGTTTTATGTGCCCATGCACAACATCATCCTCATCTTTATCAGTAAAAGATATCACTGCATGACATTCTGCAGGATTATTCTCTATGTGATAAATTTCAGCTGCATCAATCTCAGCTTCAAACTCTTGAGGACTTGACAAAGCTTCGATGAGTGCTTCCCGAAGATCTCTTGATAGATTCAAAGCATCCAAAATTGATAATTTGGCTGGTACTTGGGCCAAGTGTTTCAATATATCATACTTTTGATCTAGAGGCCTGCGTTTCCCAATAGGAATATGTGGTTTAGCAGGTATCTTGGAAGCAGATGCTTTGGAAGCTGATGCATCTTGTATTGAAGTTGGCAACATCTTTGGTTTTGGAAAATTAGACTGATTAGATCCATTTGCTTGCTGAGATAAAGAAGATGGAACCTTTAATCGGTCTTCCAAAATAATTGTGCCGAAGCTGAGTTGGCCATTAGCAGAAGAACTTGCTTGTTCATTTTGAGCTCGCTGAAGGGCTCTACCACGAGTTTCTGCTGCATATACAGTGCTAGCAGGGGTAGAATTAGAGTAGTGGCTTCGGAAAGATCCACGTCTTCCCCTATATCCTGAACCTCTAGAACTTCCTCGGGTTCCTTTATTTGATACAGGGAATTCAGGCTCATCAAGACTGGAATATGAATCTGTTAATTGAATCATATTAACAGAACCAAAGATCAATTCTTCGTCTGATAAAGACTCTGCCTGGTTGGCCTGTTTAGGCTGTGCCGTTTGGTGGGACGGTGCCCGTGACTTTGAAGTAGATGGCATGAAATCTGCCAGAGTCAAAGACAATTTAGGCTTTGATACATACTCATCTTCTCCTGATTCCTCTTTCTTCTTTGAATTACACTGCCCTTTTGAGGATTTGTCCTTTGATGGAGGCTTTACTGCAGCTTTTGTAGGAGACACAATTGGCTTCTTCAATTGTGTTCGCAAAATGGAATGGGTCCGATTGATTGTCTTTCTGACCATCCAATCATCATATTTTTTCGCAGTTTTGCTTTTGACTTCCTGCCACTCGCCTCCTTCCTCTGGATCTGTAGCGGTAATACACGCTACATGAGCTGAAGAACCCTTCAATTTGACTTGTCCCAAGTCAACCATCTTTTGTAGGAGGTCTTTAAAGACAAAACACTCCTGGATGGGATGTCCCAACATTTGATGAAAGGGACAATAATTGGGACGGTCTTCATCTCCTTCCTTGTTTGGTCTCTTCGGCACTGGTAATTGAACCAAATTATTTTCCAGAGCTGAAATGAAGTAACCAGGAACTTGCTCACTTCGGAAAGAGTATGTTTTACTCTTCATATCCTCAAATTGTTTTCGTCGTTGATCTTTTTGATCATTTGGACGAAACAGCCTTTGTTGTTGGCGTTCAGGAGGTGGAGCCCTTCGAGAAGATGAAGGTTTTGAAGTAGAAATAGGTACAGGTGCCTGTTTAAGCATAACTGTAGCAGTTTCTGCTTTACCCATTCTTCTTCCTGGAGCTGATGGAATTACACGAGATTTAACCTTAGCCTGCATAAGGGAATCTTCAATCTGTTGAGCGATTGAAGTAAGGTCTCGAAACCCTCCTGTGTATTTCACAGGGATCAATGGCGTGCGTAATTCGTCACGCAAATTTGCCACACAGATTGGCAATAATTCCTCCTGAGGGAGTGATAAACTCAAGGAATACGTTAATCCCTTCCAACGAGCAATGAAATCAGAGACTCTTTCATTCTCCCTTTGCTTGCAGTTTGTAAGATCGAAAACTGTCGTTTTTGGCAAAGTTGAGCTGAACTGAAGAAGGAATTTTTGACGAAGATCCTCCCATCCGATGACTGACCGGGATTTCAAGCTTGTATACCAGACAAAAGCTGGTCCTTGCAAGGTTCGCACGAAGCATCTGAGTTTCACTGCTTCTTGTTGTTCTGGAGTTCCCATCATAGGATCACAACAAGACACGTAATGCGTCAAATGTTGTTCAGGGTCGCCTGATCCATTGAAAGTAGGGAAAATAGGGTTTCCAAAACTGGATGGAGGAGAAATTGAATCTACCCATTCAGGGTAAACTTTCTTTTCAGGTTGAACTTGCGCCCGTTTCCCTTCCATAGTTTCTAACCGAGCTGTTAATGACTCAATAGTAGTTATTAACTTTTGAGAAACGTCAGGTTGAACTTGGTTTTGGGTAGGTGCAATGAATGGAGCTTGGACAGCCGTGGAGGTTGGTGCTGCAACTAATGGTAGTGCTGCCAACCGTTGTTGCGTTTGACCCGTAGGATTAGACCTCTGTGGGTGTACTGATAAAGGAGGATATTCCTGATCCATCTCAGTAGTTACAACAAATTCCTTCGGCTGTCGGACTTCAGCATTCTTAAGAAGAAGACTACTCTGAAGTAGTTCTGCATTCAACCTTCTTAACTCTTTCATTTCTTCCTCCTGTTGTGCAAGCCTTTGCTCTAATGAGAGCGATTGACCTCCTTCAGAGGAAGGGTGAGAAGTAACCTGATTCTTTCCTTTCCCCTTATTGGATCCTTTTCGGAGAGGGGGAAGTGGGTTACTTGAAGGAATACCCAAATTTTGGGTAAGCCTTTGATTACGTGTGCGCACACCTTCTTCATTTAGGTCTGTGTGCGCAACTTCTTGAGCAGGAACCTCTTCATCTGATCCCTCTGATTGAGCCTCATCTGGTGAATCAGCAGCAACGGCAGTGATGACATTAATGGATGCATATTTCATGAAATCCTTTCTATCAGCATTTCTATGATATTGTCTCCTTTTATGTCCATGATAAGACATGGCATTCCGTTGACTTGACCCCTCAGGAATTTCTTTGTGAACCGTCACTTGGAGAGAATCTCCTGACATCTTGGCTCTTCGTTCCTCTTGAGGCTTATTCCCTAATCGAGAGAATACTGACTTTCTCTGAGGGAGGGATTGAAGATTTGAAAAAGTCCACAGTCCGGTGGACTGGGGGTGTTCCTGTTGCTTCTGCTCAACTCCTCGAATCCCATTCGTTGATTCTGAGGGTTGGGTTAGAGAAGTCCCCAGTCTGGCAAGCTGGGGTGTCTCTTGACATGCTATGTCTGAGATCTTCTTGAAATCTCTCTTGATCTTGCGGATCTTAGTTCGGAAATTAGCTGGATGCATTAACCTGTATCCACTTTTATCACCTGGTTCAACAGACCGTTGGATGATTTCTGAAACTTCTGTCATTTGATGACGTGTTTGCTCCAGACGAGAGGCTTGCGCAATATTCTCGCCTGCTTGATGTAGGAGCAATTCAACAACCTGTTCTCTATATACTTGATTTTGAGAGGAACTAGTTGAAGCTTGATCTCGAGCAAGATTTTGATTATGAACAAAGCCCATTGACTGTGGCCGGCCATGGGCAATAACATTGCATGAGACCATTTTCGGCGGGCTTTGCTGACCGGAAAGCACTGTGAAATGTAGTGCTCCGTGAATACCCCATCCTCTGATATGAACATTAGATGGAGCATTGGAAATTAACTGACGCAATTTTCTCAGCGCGCCAAGGCATGAACGTTGAAGGGTTCTCTGTTGCTTTTCGGCCTTCGGATACCGAGAGACTGATAGAGATGCCAAATCAATCTGGCGTTGTAACCCTTCTATTATCTTAAGATGATTTTCATATTCATCGTAAGATAATACCTTCTTCTTTAATTGACAAAGAGTTTTCCATATGTTAAGACGAATATCATGGATTCCATCATCCGTCAACATCTTTGGAATGTCATACTGTGAATCAGCCAAAGGCCAAAACATGACTGGTACTTCACCTTTTGCCAGTTTTTTCCTCATGTTCAGCATTTCCTCTTTATCATTAAATGAAGATTCTTTTACCTGTTTGGACCAGAGTTGGTGTTTCCTTGTTGCTTCATCGGATTCAACAAGATTGGTAGAGGAATCACTATTCATGCTGGAAGATGAATGACCTAGGGAAGGTTCGGAGAATAACCTGAACCCCAAGCTATCTTCTGATGGAGAAAGAGTTTCACCTGCCGATAGTAAAACTTCAGACATGACTGGTTTTACGTTTGCAAGTGCCTCGAGATAGGAGGGCTTTCTCGTCACTACATTGCCTTCTGAAGAATTTTCGAGACAATGTGAATCACTACTGCGGAGAGGACTTTCGCAGCGAAGTTCATCACCATGAGGAGGACCTTCATGATGGGTTACAGCAAAAGATGATATCTCTTGCTCCTTGGTCTTCTGACCACACAGAGGGTTCCTGTGGTTCTCATCTGAAGAAGAAACTTCAAGATTGACCGAATTTTCATGAAGCAAGTCTTCATGAGGAAGTGTCTGTTGAAGACCTTCGGGATTAATGTTCCTGTTATTGGGAACTGAGGGAGTAGAATCTTGAATTCCGACAGATAAATGTCTGAGGGCTTCAAGAACTCCAGCATCGAGCAAGGCCTTATTACAGATTGGCCTTTGATCTCCTGACTGTGCTGGGCGGATCTTTTTCTTAGATGCCTTCTTACTCGCTTTAGAAATCACTTGATGACGAAAGTGATTGCTCTGAGCAGGTGTATGTGCCTGATCAGGAAAGATGGTCAGGTTAGGCTGACGATCATCGCTCAAATCAGGTGTATGTGCCTGACTTGGTTGTCCATATGATATGGGGGAGTAGGCCCCACAACCCTCTTGGACTGGAACAGATGTGTGTGTCTGTTCCGGAGTGAATTGTTGATGTGTCACTCCACTGCTAGGGATAGATTTATCTGTCTGTCCCTGAGATGAAGCTGAAGCTGTTATGATATCCTGGCAAGCATCCAGAATATGAGCAGGAATTTGCTTCTGCTCTTTCACCATTGACAAAATATGTTTGGTGACATCAGCCGCCGGAACAGGGATATATGTCCATTCCGGGCTTGGAGTAGGTGTATGTGCCTGCTCCTGTCCTCCTTTTCCTGTCAGTGAATCCTGACAGTACTCAAGTGTGGAGGCAGAGAGTTTAGTCTGCCTCCTGTTTGTCGTCGGGGCTTTCCGACTGACTTCTCCGTGCGCTACCAAACGAGACTGTTGGTAGGATTGATTAGTATTAGCAGGTGTATGTGCCTGCTGATTACACTTCGCCAAACGCTGTTGACGAGATCCATCATATGTAGTCAGACGAGCCTGCTGACTAACTGCTGATGTATAAGCAGGTGTATGTTCCTGCCTATGGTACTCCGCCGGAATTGCCTGGCGGGATCGGCTTGATGCTGCCAGACGAGTCTGCTGGACAGCGGGATTAAAACGGGCAGGTGTGTGTGCCTGCTCGTTGTTTGCCACCAAGTTAGGTTGGTGGACTTCTCCGGAGATGGCAGGGATGACAACCTGCCTATTATTAACCGGATTCCGTCTCTGGTGATTCATCTTGCCTGCTCGGGTTCGAGGAACCTGAGCTGAATGCCTGGAGCCGGTACCCTCATCATGTTGAGGGTGCACTACCGCACGAGTCTGGCGGCGATTGTTGATGGGAGCCCTTGAGAAGGACTCCTGTCTCTTTGAATTAAGGTCCCGCGGGACCTGCTCATTCACTTCCTCAGAATAAGGGAGTGAATGGAAATTGCGTTCCGGGGATAACGACCCGAAACGGTTGGAGACGGTAGTCAGCACCGCCTGCTTCTTGATTGCTGGTCGCCGTTGTCCGGACGACCAGGTAGAATTGTTAACTTGGAGGGCTTGACGAGCGGCCTCCAGAGTTGGGATAGTACCGTTGCGACGGTACTCCTTAACCAGTGCATTTGAAACACAGCGTTGAATACGCTGAGTTGGTGATGTCATCCTCAGAGCGGATGACGTTCCAGCAGGAGTAGCAGCATTGGTTTTCATGGCAGCAGACCTCACAGTAGAGGTGTTCTCAGCAGCAGTATTCACAGGGGTGAATTTAAGGAAAGCCATTTTTTGTAGGAGATCTTGAAAAAAGAGTGCCTGTTCCATATAACAGACATAATCAAGATGAATCCGGCTACTGCATCTTTTGGATGATCATATGTCAATGATTGCCTTGTTGGCCCAAGGGGCCTAACATCTAAGAAGAACATCACTTTAACTTGGTTAAGGATTCACGTCGGGTTCACCATTTTTTGTTTCGCGCGGAATCCGGGGATGACCTCCTGGACGGGAGATTCAAACGTTCCGATCGGTTTCTAACGGGTTTGTTCGTAGAACCGGAAACATCCAATGATTCCACATCCTTTTGGACCGACTTTCCAAAGGCAGGCGCTCATTAGCTTGTGGGCTAATGAGGCTTAGGAATTTACATTGGTCGAGAGGATGGGAGGTCGGACTCATCACACCTTTTTGAGGGGAATTATTGTCTACTCCGGGACTCTCTTTATAGATTTAAGTTAAGTTCGTGAATCCTTATTACATTACCAAGTATAAAATGAGCTTTCCTTTAGTTTTAACAATCAATGATTAAATATGCAAGAAATTTAGAGAATCTTTTATATGTATTCGAGGTTCTTCATCAATATATAATCATCTATATTTGTTTAGAGATTCTTGGTCAATGGTATCCTTCAAAACATTTATATAAAAGTCTCTTGGTCATTTTGATGACCAGGCTGGTTTTAAAGCCACTCAGTGGGGCACTTGAAGTTTATCATCATTCAGAAGGACAGAGATTATTTCAATATTGGGATCGAACCCATGAATGGGCTACCTACGTATCCTTTGTTTTGAAAAAAGGAATCAGAATCCACGTAGTTCGAGGAATGGGATATGATATTTTATGATTGATGGCTCAAAGATGAATGTCATAATTACTTTTACACTCTAAGCTCACGTGAGTCATGCTCGGTATGAGAAACAAGAGGTATTGGTAAAATTTAGACAATTGTGCCATGAAGGATGCAATCATAAGAATTTTGTTTGGGGCTTATGTATGGATGACTGCCCAGATAGATGAAGGTTTAGGATTTACTTTTAGGAAGAAAATCCATGAACAGGGTCCACAAAGTTATATGTGCTTCATGGAGATTTGAATACTCTAATCTTGGGGCTTACTCCTAAGGAGGATGCCCAAGTTAGGAGGGGACTTATGATTGGGTTTTATTCCTGAAAAAGGAAACCCAAATCAAAGGAAATTTATGACTGGTTAAGAGAAATTTTAAGAGACTTGGGGCTTACTCTTAAGAAAGATGCCCAAGATTTATGACTAGGACTTATTCCTGAGAAGGAAGCCTAGGTTAGGGGACTTGGGGCTTACTCCTGAAAAGGAAGCCCAAGGTTATGACTGAGTCTTTATTCCTGAAAAGGAGACCCAGGTTAGGGATTAAGGTTTGGGGCTTACTCCTGAGGAGGATGCCCAAGATTGAAGGACTTGATTGGGGCTTATTCTTAAGAAAGATGCCCAAGATTTATGACTGAGTCTTTATTCCTGAAAAGGAGACCCAGGTTAGGATTCTCTCATTTTAAAGGATGAGGTTGAATGAATGAACTCTCAATCTTTGGTGATATAAAGATGTTTAAATCATTAGGTTTTGAGAGATATTTCACATAATTCCTTTCAGATAAGGATGTCAAATCAAGAAATCATGCCATAAATGGCTTTGAAAAGTATCTTGAAGACTGAATCTTGAATAGGAAGGGTGAAAATGGCTTAAGAGGGGTGAAAAAGGGCAAGATGGGCACCCAAAAAGATAGGGGCGCGCAAGTATTGAAGGTCGCGCAAGTCCTGCGGCGGCGCGCAAGTATTGGTCGCGCAAGTATACTTGCGCGACATAAGGGATACTTGCGCGATTTTCAACCAGGGTTGAATTACTTGAGCGACTCTTTATTAAACCCTTTCCCATCCTCTTGAGGTTCTTCCAGAAGAGGGACGCGCAAGTTATATTGAAGGAATTAAGTCGGCGCGCAAGTGTTTGATAAGTTTCAACACTTAGGCCTTCCTTCTTCCCTTTAGATCTTCCATTCTAGGTAAGAAATTACCTTAGAAGTGTTCTGGAAGCTTTGAGAAGAGACTTGGGCGTCGGGAGCTTTGATCCGAGTTTCTGGGAAAAGATCCTCCTCAATGGGGGGCCCACAGGGTCTATTTATAGGAAAAAAGAATACCCCGGGCGGTTACTGGGCGGTTACCAGATCTGTCGCGCAAGTCCCTTGCACGACCATGAGGGGTCGCGCAAGTGTTGAGTCGGCGCGCAAGTAGACTTGCGCGACCAAGATGGAACTTGCGCGATACATGGGAAATGTTCTCCTTTTCCATCCCTTTGTCGATTTTTGATGTTTCTTCAAAGGATTAATCACTTTGAGCTCAGATATTCCCTTTTCCGACCTTTAGATTCTGTGACGAAAGGAGCGTCAACAATATCTATATATTAGTATATATATATATTGTTATATTTTGTTATCCCTATATTTTTATATTCTCAAATTTATGTTTATTTATATATTTATATAAATATATTTAAATACATATTTATTTATACATATTTTTTGAAATGGCTATTAACTGTAAAACCCCTAAAACAGAAAAAAAGATAAAAAAAAAAAACCTATAACAATAAAAACCCTAAAAACACCATAAATTATGATATAGGAGTCTTTTTGAACTCCAAAACTAGTCTAATTAAATATAATGAAACTGTATTTGATATTATATTTGGTAAAAGTTTAACAGAAACCCGGATCAGAAGTTATAGGTAATTGAATTTTATTAAATCAGAGCCAGTGACAAAAAACTCAGTTTTGGTGGCCTTACAGGACTGTCTTGGATTTAAAAACAATACATAGCTCTTTGACCTCAGTATGATACCATCTAATGAATTTATACCATTTCAATATTTTATTTGATATGTGGTAGATCCCAAAACAACACCTGGTTCAAATGTTATGGTTGTTTGATGATGGATTTCGATTTCTAACGTTTTTTAAACTATAATATATTTTGTTCCTTTGATTATGAAATGATTCAAATCACATTTTGTTTTATCACTTTCCAAAAGCTTATTTTTTTCATTTTTGTGGAGATGAAATGGACTCTCAGATCGGAAGTTAGGATCTTTTCACAGACTATAGGGTTTGTGTAGATTTTAGGCATTATAAAGGATTTTTACATTCAATGGTCTTTCAAATGTCCATAAGTTCTAAAATTGGTGTTTTTTTCCCTCTACCACATATCAAATTATATTTATGATCTATACTTCTCAGTGACCCATGGGAACTCTCAATAACGTCTATTGAGGCCAAAAAAGGCCTACAAGGCCTCCAAACAGCCATAACTACTTCTACGGGTGTCCGTTAATGAAATATAATTTTTTTCAAATATAACCTTTATTATTTCAAGAAACAAATCCCTAAAAAGGGGGTTATTTATCTGAACATATAAAAAATAAATAATAATGACTACCCATTATCTGTGATTTTTTAGAATCACTGATAAAAACCCCCTTTATTAGTGGTTTTTAGAAGTGTGGATAAATGCATGTTTTATGAACGTTTTTCAACTAGATTTCATAATGGGGGACATTTATCAGTACTATTTGACATTCCCTTATAATGAACCCCTTTAATAGTGCTTCTATAAAACACTGTTAAAACTATAGCACTATATAAATTCGGTTTTGTAGTAGTGATTGTAACTGAGTCCATAGGTTCCCATGGAAGATGTTGTCCCTAAAACAGAAGTCTTGATTTATAGTGGTATATATGTAATAAAACAAGAGATATATGGTTTTATTTACACTAATGATAGTGACTCGATATTAGTTAATGATAATGAAAATGAATTCTATAAGGAGGTAGTATAGAGATTTGAATCTTGTAGATGCTATGAATCTATGCATTCTGAGATGGATTACCTGTTTCAAAACCTAGTTTGGGTTTTGATTGATTTTTCAGTTGATATTAAACTTGTTGGTTATAAATTTCTATTCAAGAGAAATTTTGAACTGGAATGTAATTTAAATACCTACAAGTCACTAATATTGACCAAAGTGTTTAGTCAGTGTCAATGAATTGAATATTCAAAACCCTTTTATCTGGTTTCCATGTTTAAATCAATCATAATTTTTTTACCATAACAACTTACCATAACTATGAGATTTGGAAAATGGTTGCAAAAACTACATTCCATAATAGGAACCTTAAAGGTGATGTTTATATTTCCCAAACAGAATTGTTTGTGACTCTGTGAAATGAAGAAAATGGCATGAAAGTTGTAGAGATACATATTTGTATAAACATGACAATCTAGATCATGGAAAATTAGATGTGAAGAAGCCATAATTTTTTTTGTTTCATTAATAATGAATGTGACCGATTGGTTTTTAAAAACATTAGTGGGAATAAATTTGTTATCAGAGTAGTATATATTGATGACATAATACTGGTTGGAAATTATATACTATCCTTAAAATATGTTAAGTCATATTCAAGAAAGTTCTTCTCTATGAATAACTTAGGTGATGCGACATAAATTATTTGAATAAAGACCATTCATGATATATTCAAGAGGATTCTTAGACTATGTCAGGGTACCTTGATTGACTAAATACTAAATATGTTCTGTATTGAATAATACAATGGAGGATTGGTTCAAGTGTCCCATGGTATTCATATTACATAGAAAATATCTCATATAACACTAGAGAAAAGATAGATAATGAGTAAGATATCATGCTCTTCATCATTAGGATCTATCATGAATATCATGTTATGCAATTGGAATGGTGTTTCCTTTGTGTTGATAATGGTAGGTTGATATCAAATAGATATAGTTGAACAATATTTAACAGTTGTTAGGACTATTCTTAACTATCTGAAATTAACTAAGTAAATGTTCTTTTTTGTTCAGGACAGAAATTACAATTCATCTTGGATTATAAATATGCTAGTTTTTAGAAAGGTCATAATGATCAAAAATCCTAGTCATGATATATCTCTTATCTCAAAAAAGGTTCTATGAGCTATAGGAGTTCAATGTAGATGATATTATCTGATTCTATAGCATAATTTCATTATATTCTGGCTTAGTATGTATCCAAGGAAGTAGTATGGATTCAAATCATTTTCCATAAAATTTATGTGGTATCAATTTATAGCACCCTAATATTTAATGAAATATCTTTTAATGAATTTACATTCTTCAAAATATTTCATTATATGCAACACTAAGTCTTAACGAAACACGACACACTACTAAAATATTACTAATTAATATGATTGTTATTACCTAGTAGTTGGAATGGTGGGTATGAATATAATTAAATAAATTATAAAATTATAAGGTTTAAATGTGTTTATAAATTGAATTATTTGGTGAAAATTTACTTAAAAATATAAAGTGAAAATAATTTAAATAAAATAAATATTTTTTAGAAAAAAATTTATACCCACAAACATATTTTATCTCAATGAATTAATAAAACACTTTTTTAATTATTTTAATTAAATTTATATATTATATATTAAATAAAAGTTTAAAAATTAATCATAGATGTTTTCTATCCATAAGATAAAAATAAATCCAATTTTTTTCTAAAAAACTTTATTGTTCTAAAAAAAATTATACCATTTTTTCACTTATTTTAAATGTTTTTTTAATATTTTAAGTATTTTATTTCATAGATTTAAATTCATTTTTGAAATCATCATGTTAAAATTATCTTTGGCTGATATTTTTAAAAATTATTGAAAGGATATATTTTTTAGTGATTAGTAAAAAATACTGGTCATTGTAAAAAAAATCGTTTCATTCAAATAATTTACTAGAAATATATTAATTTATAATGATTTTAAATTTTAAATTAGTTTAATTATGTATATATAAAATTTAATTCATTGTAATTCTTACCATTTTAACATTTTATATAGAAAAAATTATACAATTGAAAATTTTCTCCTTGGAAAATAACATTCTCATTGCATCAGCAAATTTAATTCAAAATTAATTTTTTTCACTTCTATGAATGGAATTTATAAAAACTGATTAAAAATTTATAATGAGAATATTTCATTTTACATAATAATTAATACTTAATTTATGGTCAAATAGTAAGAATAGAAAATATTAATTATCATAGTTATGTTCAAAATGGGATTATTGGGGGTTAAAAAAATGATATGGGGTATAATTACCTATATACATTTCAAAAACTAATTTTATGATGAAATTTTGACCAAATCAACTATAGGGTTTTACAAATGCCCATTTTGGTACTTTAGGATTGTGAAAAACAATGATACACTTCCAAAACCACTTGTTTAGTACAATATCAACATTATTCTCTTCCTTACATCTCACCCAAAATCCTGTAGGCCATGGTGGATCATAAACACACTCTATAAAGTCTTTAGGTTAAATCTAAAGAGGTTGTTGGTATAAGAGGTAATGTTTTGAACTATACGTTTTTGGATTATTTTTTATTTTAATGATTTTAAATATAATTTAATTATTGTAATAACACCATAATATCCAATTTATTGATATATTAATATGTGAATGGAATAAATTTTAATCATATTCTATTCTATCAAATGATAAATGAAATTATCGGTCATGTGTATGGAGGATTATCGCCCAGAAAACTGATGCTTTTTCCCTCAAAAACTGTCACGACTAGATATAATGATGGGTTTAATGTTTATATTTTATTTTTATTATATTATATTACCATTTAAATTATAATACCCCATCTAAAGTCTTATTTCCAAACCCATTGGAAAATAATAACGTTGCTCGTGAGTACCGCAGTCTACAACCTTGTGAACCGTTGTGATGTGTTTTTCATTCCTATTTTACATGGATGGTAATAAGGATAAATTAAATGAATATATATGATATTTTTAACATAATTAGACTTCTATAATCATGATATCACATATAAATTCTAGCTCTCCATTCTGTGGGGGGTATTATAAAGTCATTCTTGTGTACGACGATCTGCCACCTCAGGATGTGATGTGATTTGTTCTTGATTAATTATTTTCATGGAAGGAAGTTAGAAAAATTATATTGAATATATTATATATGTATAAAATAAAATTTATTCTTGAAATGTATTATATTATTTATCTTCATTTCAATTAAACTATCATGAAAATGGAAAGGGAGTACATTCGTACGTACAACATAATATCTCAATGAATGGGGTATTTCATTTTCTATCTCTAACTTTAATTCATTAATAATAATAAATTTAAAATGAATATATATCATGGTTGATATTTTATATATTATGTATATAAGATTAATTTAAGAATAGTGGAAATAAAAAAATCAAATTATACATGAAAAACAACACAATTGTTGCCTAAAATGTGATTTTAACCTAGAAATGATATCCAAAAGGTAATAAAAAGTCATATGTAAATTACATATTGGATGAATTTTATTATTAGAGTTATATATTAGATTTATAATAAACTTATATTTACTATATATTCGTTTCATACATTTATTACGGAAGTCGAGAGATAAGGTAAGGGATTTCCATCTCCCTTTTATTTTCTGTGAGACCCATTCCATATTCACTGCATGTTTCTTTCATGTGGTGTACATATTACCCATGAATATATATTTTTTATTTTTATAATAAAATTTATGTGTATTAATATACCAATTTTATGATATATCATTCATGGGGTTTATGATTGAAAAGTTACTAAACAGTAAGGGATTTTTGACTCATTTTTCCTTTTTAAGACATAAGTCATGTTATGAACTTATATTCTATTAGAAAGTGTATATCCATAACCTAAAAATGAAGTATCAATAACTAATAATCATAATTTTTTTTGGTCTTAAGACTCAATAGCCTATAACTATCTATGTCCCTGCTGGCCATTTCACTAAGCTAGACATGGGCTACATGGTGGTGTTACTGGAAGGATCTCATAGCTTGATCCACCACCCACAGCTTCTCTTGGATATCCACATGCTCCTCCACTAGCTCCACCTCCATGGGGACCACCATACCCCCACCCGGGAGATCCATGATCATAATGATTCCTTTATCGTGGTTGTCTTTCAGCTATCTATTTATGCTCTTCAATACAACTAGTCAGGCAGTCATGTGCCCTGTCACCTCATCCGTCATAAGAAAAGTGAATCCCTTCTTTGGGATACCGTGTTATTATTTTATTATCCTAAAAATCAGAACAATTTATATTTTGGGAAGATCAGTTACACTGATATCCTATCTACTATCATCTTTTAGCTGCTATAGATGACTCACCCCGATAATTTTGTGAGCCACATCTAGCTGCCTGACGTCCCTCTAGCATGAATCTCTCTATAACCAGTACCCACTCTAACACCCTAAAAAAATAGGGAACTCATAATTTCACTACATTGGAATTGACTGTGCTATAGAGTCCCTTTTATTATTCCATTCTCAGAAGAATCCATTCTAGAAAATGTGAATGGAGTTCCATGTATTCTCTCTAAACCACATAGTGTACTCATCCACTATCATTAATCCTTGATCCAGCTCCAGAAGCTACTGAATATGAACTGATCAGAAACATTAGTGGTATTTTTCCACATGAAATAGCTACTAGAATTTAGGCCACAAGAGTGTCGACTCATCATGTATATGGGTAATAAGACTCAACCAGTGCCCAGCTTCCCCTTAGAAAACAATAGTTGTTATTGCAACAACCTGATCCATCTGTGTCTAGATAATCTTGAAGACACATACCACCAACAATATCCAATCATTTATCGTATTGGTATCTAGATCATCTTAAAACCTTAGTGACCTCTGTCATTGGAACTCCTTGAGTGTAATAAGCATTGACACATCATGAACACATCTTTATGGTATGATCTACTAGCCTATACATTGTTTGTTGCTACCAATCCACTTTGAGAATGGAACTCAGGGGATGGGTCTTGAATTGAGGCCACATCACTTTTCAAATCATCATCATGATTTGGAACTCATAACCTATGTTTATCTCTTAAAGGAGGCATCCTAAATTTTTAATCAAGACATTACATGGTTAGATGAGAATATTTATAAACAATCGGGATCTGAATAACGAATGGCAGTCAACAACACAACTATATATGATCCTTGTACAATAGATCCCTAAAACCATTATCTTAGTATGTAGAGCTGACAAGAAGGTATTCATGGTCCTATTTAATGGATACATCAGCCACCTCACTAACTTTGTATCCCCTGGCATCATAGACGCACTCAAAACACTTTGATGTTGTTCCCCTAAATCCCAAATAAATCCTCATTAGGGGAATTCTTTAAAAACCATCCAATGGATCGAACCACATATGATACTAATTGGTAAAGACCTAACCAATTGAGGATCAATGTACAATAACCCTAAACCTACCTCTATATGTCAGGAGTTTGAGACAACTGAATAGATTCCTACCTAACACGAAGAGGACTTTTCCTAGTGTAACTCAATTCACACACCTAACCACCTCAAAGAAGAAATGTAAAAAATAATATTAATAATTTGAAATATCTAAAATATAAACCCAAAATGATGAAACTCTAGCGTGTAAATGAGTATGACAATGAAGAATAAAATTAAATGGAATAAATACACACCTAACTCAAGAGATATCCCAACCTGAAATAATTGGAATGTAAAAGTGCTGAGAGATTCTATCTTCTGATCTCCAATATCTGACCACTGTATGTGGTACAATACACCAAATATCCATAATATCCTATATAGTCATTGTTGAACTATTTGTATTATATGTAAGACACAACATGTGTAAGGACATACCATATAGTGGTGACTATATACATTCTCAGTAGGATTCCCCAAAGGGTGAAGGGGGAGAAATTAGAGACATGATAGGAATGGAAATACAGTAGATATCTAAACCGAAAGGAAAAAGGTAAAAAATAAACATACATATAGATATATATATATATATCTGTGAGTGTGATCAAACCAAATAAACCCAAACGAGGGAGAAGGATATATCTGTCTCACGTCCCAATCAAGAAAAATTTTGACATCAATTATAGAAGTCTGTCAATGATGCCCAACATCTTGTGCTCCTACCCAATATAAAACATCAAATTCAAGACACACCTTTCCATTGTGATGAAAATTTTATAGGAAAGTATCTAGGTAAAGTAATCATGAACCAGTATATCAGAAGGGATCGACTTAGAATATATCTAGGGGACACATTAAAATCCAAGATGTTTGGTTCCACTCTAATAGTCAAGGACCAATTCCTTGACTCCATATGAGGGTGACACTCTTATAAATGAGGACCCATACCTTGAATCCACATTATTTTTCCCTTTAAAATTTAATATAGGACCCATTACCAACCATCCTAAAGGGTTCAGCTCTAGTAGTCTATAGAGGACCCATGCCCAGCCTGGCTGGAGGGTTCCACTCTTGTATTCTATAGAGGACCCATGTATAGCCCGACATGAGGGTGTCCTCCTAGTAGTCAAAGACACATTCCCAGTCTCTAGGTGAGGTTTCCAATTTATTTATTGGAAGAGTACCTATACCATATCCTAGTATGAGGATTCCAATATGAGAAAGGATGGAGTACCCATCATATCTCAAAATCCACTAGAGAGGACAATATCCCAATCTATTTGGAAAAAACTCACGATATGATACTTGTGTGATGTAATCCCCACCCAAAAAAAGGTGATATAATAGTTTGATGTTTCATTCAAAAGGAATATAGGAATACACAGCATGTAGGGGAGCCACACAACATACGGTCCCTATCTTTTTATTGGCCATTTCCTCACCATAAAATGACTCATAGCCCATTGTAGGTGTAAACTCCAAATTTATGGACTACACATCATGTCTAGGCTACCCGGAGTCCTGGTCGGGCTCTCTAGTCATATCTATGTACATTGTCTGTGTCTGTGTACATTGGAACACAGTGCATACTAGGCCATTCTCATTCAAATGTACTTCTCGAGTAAATATTTAATCTCTATCAAATTATTCAAATTTTATGTGGGGTCCCACATTTCATGTGATAATTATCTCTCTTGAAACCAATGTTGTCATAGTCAGGGCCTTACACGATGTGTGTTCTTCCTTCTAAATGGCATGTAGTCAGTTTATTCAACTATTTTAGATCTATTTTCAGTGCTACAAATATAATATCTCTACCTTTAGATGCATCATTTTACCCCCCACAATCGATGGATTTATATCTTGGTGGGTAATTACAGCCCTCTAGTGGCCGGAAATTGAATTCTAATTTATCATGTGTGAACGCATATGCATCATTGCACCTCCATCTATATACGGACACCATATTTGGCCTCATATATAAAATCCATGAAAAAAAAACCCATTCTATAGAATTTCATACCCAGATTATTCCTTGATCATCGATCCCTTCATCTTCCTTGAAAATATTTCGAATTCTTGGGTTTGATGGAGTTCATTAGCACAAAAAAATTCCAAATCACGAAACCATTGTCCTATGATGAAATACGTAAAGAATTAATGGGAGAAAAGAACAAAAAAATGATTTAACAATTATTAGTAAATATTTATTTACCAATGAATATATGTGGTAGAATAAAGGTTAGAAAACAATTTAATAATAAATTTATTTTGAATACATGGGTGAATGAAAAGTTCATTAGTTCTCAAAAATAAAATAAAGGGTTGATCATGGTCAATCAATTTTATCAAATGAGTTATAATCCATAAATGAAAATTCCTACCTAAATATTGGGTTTTTTTTATAGAAAAAAGGTTCTTTCTAATATTTTATAGGTTTTGTTGCATTCACTGCATCTTTATCTTCTTGGATCCACAATTTCATCATTTTCTGAATTCCATTCACCAACAGATAGTATAAAGAATTCATTTTAATGGTCTTAGGGTTATTTGGATAACCCTAATCAAATATCAATAATGGTGTTTTATTATAAGAAATATCTTTTAATTTTTTTTAGTAAGTAAATATAATTATTTATTTATTTCTATTAAACACATCTGCCAATCGACTCCATTTCTGCATTCCCTACATTAACCAATTTTAGGTTAGACATAGGGTAAAAATCACATTTGATACTCAAATATAGTCTTGGATTTATGATCGGAGATTCCATTTAGGATTTATATGATTTTATTTAATATAATTCTTGATTCTGATATAAAATTTATAAAATATTTTAATAAAAATAATTCTGAGCACACCTAGCCCCAAAATCGCATGTCGTCTTAGCACATATCTTTGAAAATATTTGTATAAATATTTCAATGTCATACAATGAAATAATTTGGTAACTAAAATATGAAATTAATTATGAAAATATATGGTTCAAACATTTATATAATACTTATTATATGTGACCATATATTTATATATTTAAATTAAATATAATTTGAAAATAAAGATAATATTTTTCTTAAAAACTATTTTTATGAGCAAAAATGAATTTTAACCTAAAAAATTAAGTAAATATTTTTTTAATTATTTCAATGAAGTGTATATGTTATATTTTAAATATGATTTTTAACAGTCCTATTATTTTCTTTCTAGGTATGACATAAGAATAAATCCAATTTTACACTTAAAAACTATATTTTGTAAAAAAATTATTTTCTCTTATTTTGTGCACATATTTTAAAATTAATTTTTACCAATTATAGAATATTTAATTGAATGAATGAAATTAATTTTTTAAATAATCATTTAAAAATAATCTTGGAGTATTTTTTTTTAATTTTTTAAAGAGTTAAATTTTACAGTGAGTAGTGAAAATTTTGGGTTTTTATTAAAAAATAGAATTTTCATTCATATAATTTATAGGATAAATTTTTTAATATAGTTTTAAAAGTAAAATTATTTCAATAATATAAAAATTATTAAATTTTAGTTCATTGTAATTAATTTCATATTGAAATTTTATATAAAAAGATTTTAACATTTTTAACATTTTCTTTTTGGAAAACCACTTTATCCATACGTCTATTGTTTAATTTTAAATTTGATTATAAAAAAATTTGGATGGAATTTTTAAAAATAGATACTATATTTAAAAAATTATAATATTTATTACATAATAAGGTCAAATTAATTTTTTTTCAAAATTAATAAGAAAAAATGTATAAAATAATTACAATAGTAAATGTTAAAATAGGTTTTAGATGTGTTAAACTATACAAATTAGGTGTAAAATAACCTAGACACGTGTAAAAAAAATATTATTGATAGATATATTTCATACTTAACACCTAAAAGACTATAAAATTTTCTATTTTCGAGATTTTTTTCATTCAAAACAATTGGTACACTTTATTCTTTTCATAAAAATCCTTATGTGTCCTCTCATCCGCTTATAAAGATCACCCCCTCTCATCTCCTATTCACACATCCAAACACATTTGATTCATCCAAGACATATAAAAATTTCATTTTTACAGCCATATCCATATTATATAATCCTTTTTCAGATCATAAATGCAATCTATGAATTCTTTTAGATAAACCAAAAGATGTTGTCCGAATAAGAGGTAATGTTTTAAACTATGAGTATTTGTTTTAACTCTTCTTATAAATCATTAAAATATTATTAAATTATTATTATGTAAAAATAAATTATAAAACATATAAAAATATTTTTTTTATGTTAAATTCATACCCTATATCTATCTCATATTCCATCTATTTGGAAACAAAACTGTCAATCATGTGTACGACAGACTACAACCTTGCGAACTGGTGTTATTCATTTTCCGTCACCACATTTCAAGGGTGGATATATTTATAGATTATTTATACATTTAATTTATAATAATATTCCACCTATTGAATTATAATATTATATCTATTATCTTCTCTCCAATATGTTGGAAATCAATAATTTCACTTGTGCGTACAGAGGACTACCACCTCACGAATCGATTTGTGGTTTTTTTATTTTTAATTTACATGTAGATAATTAAGTATATATTAAATTAATAAATTTTATATTTGTAAAATCAATATATTTATGTAATTTTGATATCACATATAACATTTTACATTTCAATCTATGGGAAATATGATAATGTAATACATGTGAATGGAATACTACCATTTAATGAAGAAAATTGATTCATTTCTTACTAAAAAATTGAATGGAATGTAATATATGTTAAATTTAATTAATATTTGTGATATATAATCCATACAGTTGTGTGCCAAAAGATTATAATAAATTCATCAATGATATTGTCTCAAAACTTATGTTCTTCGATTTCCTTAGGATTCATGAATTATTAATTACAAATATTTTTTACATGTGTCCAAATTTTTATCTTTGTTATTCAGGGTATGGTTTTTAAATGTTATTCATATGTTATCATAACCTTATTCTCACTTTATCCTAACATATTTCCCTATTTTAACCATATTGAGCATTTGATCCCACTCTTCCTTATGTTTTCTTCTATAAAGACCTAGAATTGAGTTTCATAGAGCTGGTGCCTTATATTAATATATTAAAATTATTACAAGAAATTCATATCCTAAAGGAATGAATAGTTTAGTATATTTTGTAAGAAATATACAAAAATAAGTTCAACATTTCAAATTGAAATGAAATATATAAGAGAAATTTCATTGGAAGCATCTATGACACCTAGATTATCCCTCAAAGTGATTTTTTTTGAGAAAAGTGAGTGATGAGGCCCTTGTTTTAAAATACAGAAAAATTACTAGAGATGAAATGAATTAATTTTTCATTAATATCATATGATAGTACAAACAATGTTATCAAGAAAAGTTGTCATGGGATGACATTACTCTATATTTAACCCTTTATTTTCTAGCCCATCAGCAATATAGTTGGCCTCTCGGAATGTATGAGTGATGAAATAGTTTAAAGTGGTGAGTTTGTAAAAAAATCCACAATTTAGCACCCATCCTTCAATATTGGTGCCTCTACCACACTCTTAAAGCTTGCACGAGAGTGGTGGAGTCACATTCATACAAGAAATTATTACAATTTCTTCGGATAACAATATATATCGCCATTATATTCCCCCTCAACATTGATTCATGTTCTATAGAAGTTCCACAAGGTCCATACAAGAATTTAATAACATCCTCTTTCCCATCTCTAAAGATGGATCCAAAACCCAAGGAGCCAAGATTACCTCTTGAAGCTTCATCTCTATTGCATTTGACCCACATTGCAATTGGGGGTGTCCAGAAAACATCCAAAGTATATTGATGAGATACTAAATTTCTAGAAATGTTATAATACTTGAGGACTACCCAATAATCAAACAAGTTTCGAAATTTTTTTGAATGATTTCCATTAGCATCTTGAACTGCAATAAGTATTGAACACACATTGTGATTTCCGTTGAAGAGGGAATGATTGTGCACCACAGTGTTCCTATGGATCCATATATAGTTTATAGTCACAAATAAATACACCTAAAATAGAACCATAAACATCTTGGAAATAGTTAAATTGAATAAGAATGTGAGAAGTGTTCGGATAGAATCAATGTAGGGAATCTGGATTCCAAAAATCTACTTCACTGTCATCCAAAGAGAGGAGGCATCCATAGACCCTGAAAGTCATTCATAATATTCATCTTCACAACCATAAAAAATAAAACATAATAAAGTTGTGAGATCATATTCTCATTAATGGTAAGTAATACACTAGAATTTATCATTAAAATCATCTTTGGGAATGGTCAACAACTAAAAACACATGCCTTTTAAAATATACTTGAGCATAATATGGCAGGGATGAATGATGATTAAATAAGTCAAATTATCATTATAGAATGAATAATAACCATTTATATTCTAATTGTTTAATAATCACATGTTTATCAATTTTTAGTACCATAATGAGGGAATTCATAATGACAGATATCTAAAACATATTGTCAAGGCCTTTGCCAATACTTTTGAAAATACTAAGGTAAGTCCTCGGCCAAAACCCAATTCTATTTTTTCTCATGAGACATACCAATGTATCGAGAGGCTATAGATGGACCCACCCATCAATTTTTAATTTCAATTTATTTCACACATTAAAGGGGATAAACATGAACCACATGGATAAAAGAATCAACTTTCTCCAATCTATTCACATAAACACTATCCATCTTGAGTAGTATGGTGAATGGTATTAAGATAGAATGCCCACAGTAAAACTTACCCTGATAAATTTAATACAATATGTAAGATGATTAACATTATATATTAACCTCAATAGGTCATAAAATTCAACATTGGTGTTGAAATATACATAAATACTCTAATAAAATCATCGAGGGATTTCTGAGAGAAATACAATTTTCATTGAAAAGATGTTTTTTTTGGAAAAATCATTGCATAAATCCAAGAATTAACTCAGGTTGTTTTTACATTATGAAATTCTTGGTTTTATAAAAAATAATTGTGGATAAAAACATATTTTTGGCCTTACTTGAATATTGGTAAGTATTTGAGAAGTTCCCTTCAATTGGGATTGTTTATAACGAAGAATTGAGAAATATCTTTATAAAACATTTAACTCTTAATAAAATAAAGAGGGATTCTGATTGTTAAAAATATATACAAAATTTTAAAAAAACGTAATTAGGATTAAATAAAAATAACAACAAATTTAATAGTGATTAAGATGACAAAGAGTAATCTGGAACAATGTGGAGGTTTGGGTAGAAAAACCTTTCCTTATGTACGAATGTGTTCTGTACATGACCTTAACAACATGGATAATGATATCAAATACATTAATTAAATAATTCATAACCTTCTAAACATTTATTTTATGTTTTATAGTTTTATTTATTTAATTTATTTATTATTGATGAGTTATGATATTGAATTTCATCATTCTGGAGTGTTCTTTCTTTGATTTCATGATTAATTTTCTTTATTATAACTAATTGAATTCATATGGAATGGATATAATTATCTATAATTGGATGTAAATGTTATTAATTAACATCAAAAAAATTTAAATGGTATATATATAAATCATTTTTTTATATATTATGAGGATGAATCATTAGATAATACATTTACTGATAATTGTTAAGATTATTACGGTGATTATTGATCATAATGAACTCATTTTATTATATCATTTACAATTCTGTAAACGTTTTACTTATAGAACATAAAAGGGTTATATTATACATTATAAAATATTTATAAACCATTAAAATGGATTCATGAATTTCCTTGAAGAATAATTTGAAGAATTAAACTTCACCGTCCACAATGGTTGTAAATCAGCACCTCTTAGATGAAGATTTCATTTATAAAATTAATGAGAGATAGATGTTAGTTTGAGGAAGTATATTCCATTATGATGTTATAATTCCAATATATAAATGATTAGGAGTTATCATTATCATTTGTAAAAAGGATTCTATGAGAGGAAAAAATTAAAGGAATTTGAAATGAAAATAAAAGAATATGAAGTGGATTTTACCTCTTAAATACACCCCTGTGAGAATATACATATGGGAAGGGGGTTTTGTTTCATGGACAGAAAAATAAATTATGTATATTGGGAGGAACTAGAGAAAATTATTTGGAAGAACCTAGGCAATGTTAAAATCTTGAGAGGTGTGAGAGGAATTGGGGGTGAGTGGTAGTATTTATATTGGAGGAGATGATGGGTTTTCCATTATTTAAATGATTATTTTTTTATCTCAAAACTAAAATAGTATTGATTATTATGACATAAAATATTAATAAGTGAATTTTAGTTTGAACTAGTGGCCATTTACATCATCCATGACTCAAGCATGATGTATAAATTCATTTATTTAACATATTTCATAAATTATCAAATTTTTCTATTCAACAAAAATTCATGTATTTATGAAAAGCCCAAAAAATTCACCCTAACAATTTTTTAACATGTATAATTAAAAAATGAACTCCATTTTATAAAAATAATTTTCTAAATATGTGAAATTTAATTTATAATTAAAATCATCATTTACTTGAAAAATAAAGTTCTTAAAATTAAACTGATATTAAAACACCAAATAAATTAGCTAATTTCTTATTAAATAATCCTAAAATAATAGTAAAACAAAATATTAATTTAGGAAAATATTTTATGAAAATGAATATTATTTTAAATCAATTAAATAATTTAATATTATAGTTAAATATTTAATAGTCACAAGAATACCAACATTTAATTATTACTTTTTAAAATATTCACTCTCATTTATAAGGTGCATAAATTTTACTTAAACATACATGGGTGAGGTCACAATTCATAAAAATCATATTACTATTCATAACGATACATTACTATTTATAAAGGTAAAGTAACCAACCGCCAAAAATGTATGTTGGTGTTATTAGAGTCTAAATTTCGTATTGATCACAACTGTGTATGCACATTTTATCAAAATTAAAAACATAGAGGTGGAGAAATTATGTTTAACAGCTTGGTTATAATGAAAAGGTGTGGTGTAACACCTCAATCATCCACGATACGCTTATCTTTCAATAATGGAATAGCTTTCATTGTACGCAAGTTCGAGATTCTAACACATCACGACCAATAAAAATAGCCATTATGAATAGTAATACCCACTTTTTGAAATTATATATATTTTATATTTCAAAATGGACTTCATTTTTGGATTCGGAATATCGAAATTAGCCTATGTTGAATTTTTGGTATTTTTCTCAGAACTTCAAATTTTTTATGAATACTGAAAAATACTTAAAAACAACTTTTTTAATCAAAATAATCTATAGTGATAAATTATACTACTAAGTGGTTGTAATGTGTAATTAGAATATATTTTTATCATTTTATCCAATGGTGGTCATTAGAATTAATTTAACATTGAAATTGGACATAAACAATTGTCAATATTTTGATATATATTGTTTCTTAAAAACATGCTATTTGTTGTGACAGTAGGAATTAATTATAAAATTAATTAATGAAACATATATGTTTTGAATTTTGTAAAATTGAGATCATTTTTTAATTCAGAATATCAATTATATCAAAGGAAAAAATTTTGGCATTGTTCTGAAAAACATCAATTTTTGATGAATAGTGAACCACTAAGTGGTAGTTAAAAATTTGATTTTTCGTTTAAATGAAACATTACCACTTCTATGATTTTATTTTCAAAAATATGACATACATGGTTGTCATTAGGAAGTACAATTTGGTTCAATGGGATTAAAATAATTTTTGCTGAATAGTAACTTTTAAGTTTAATTAATCACGAATAAAGGTAATTAGTATAATTTAAGGTAAAGATAATGTTATAATAATATGAAAAGACCTTGAAACATGTCCTACCCCAATTTTATGAGTCATGGCCGACCAAGAAAATCCATGGGTCAACTTGGGAACCCCATGGAGCCACTTTGGTAGGAAAATTACATTAAAATATTTTTATTTAATGTTAAAATAAAAATGTCACAAACATGAGTTGTTTTACTAAAACAATTTTTAAATGGGGTTATAGAAGTAATATTTTTTACTATAAATATTTATTAGAAATATATAAATATTTCCTACATCATGATATTTTTTTATAATTTTTAGAAATTAAATAAATTTGATTATTTATGACACCATGATGATGCAGCGATTACCTCATTAATTAACGATTTTAATAAAATAAAAAGATAATGTAAAATCTAGAACTTAAACTTGTCAAAAACCTATTGGAGGAGTATATTTATAACCCCTATCACTTTATCCTCAAAATATGTATGTTTGGGACCTTTAAAATCTGAAACTCATTATAAAGTAACATTTCATGACTTTCCAAGAGTGCCCCTCCTCTCCTCTTATAAAAGGCCCCCACCACTACCACATTACTCACACCTTCAATGACTTTTGGCTCAGACAACCTCTTCCAAAATACTCCTTCAACTTACCTCTCTTACTCCTATAAGCCTCACTTTGGGCAGACTTCTTCCCAAGGAAGCCTTTTATCTCATATCAAAAAGAGTTACCTATTTTAAAGGTAGTGTTTTCTCTTGTGTTCTTATGTTTTATTTTGATTCTCCAACCCCCTAAAATATTTCTATTCAATTATTTTGTAACAACACCAGTATACTCAATATACTAGGATGTTTTTATAAGAAGGATTCAAGCTTCACTTACACACACCTACATCTAATGGTTAAAGAACATATTGTTTCTGTGGATGGTGAATTTCTGCCTAACGAAACGATGATTGTTCATCACTCATATAACACCTTAAAAGTTTTCCATTAGGATTTAACTATATTTATATATGATATATAATATGTTAATGTTTTACTTAAGCTTCTGTATTTTTCATTTATCACATACCTTTATGGTTTCCATTATGGGTAAACGCGATATTTTCATTTTAGGAATTGCGGACTACCGCCCCCTCAAAGTGATTTGAATCGTTAATGCCATATGTGGGATGTATAAAGGATGGAGTAAATGGTATTATAAATTATATTATACATTAATTATAGTATACCTTTATATAATTATAATTTCATTCCATTAAATACAAAATATAAATGAAAGTAGTGTTCATGCGTACGTACGGCTTACCGTCTCCATGAACGGTGCATTTCATTTCTTACCTCTAAATGTTATGTAATATTATAAATGCATGTACATACTAGATATATATGATATATATGACATCTACATCATGAATATAATTATGCATATAATTTATATTTCACCACATGAACAACTTGTAATTATAAGATGTTTATTTTTTTACTTAAGTATCAAAGATCGACAATATGACTATTATTAACATAAATAATTACATAATGTTCATAACATGGTAATAAGTGATATAAAAGGAATAATGAACATGGAAAAGGTTATTAAGAAAATAGAAATTAACTCTAGTTTATTATTCAGGAGGTTATAGAACGTTTGAGTCAAGTCAGATACGAGGTAAGGGAACTTCTTAACCCAATTTTCGTTCTTTGGGTTAATCTCCTACTTTCAAATTATGTCATGATATTATTATGTCCTATCTTGTATTTATACTTTCTTTATGTGTACATATAGTGAATACACATAATATATCTATTTTATTTAAAAATGATCTTTATAAGGGACTTCATCTCAATCTCCTTTCATTGAGGCATACTTTATTTTATACACAACTATCTTTTATACGGTGTATAAAACCCTTTGACTTTTATGTTTTTTTCAAAAAGAATCTTTTTATACGATGAATTTTACTAAAAGAAAAAATTGAATGATTTTTTGGTCGTACGTATGCTGCGACAACGACTTCTCCACCGCCATGACCATTATTTGAGTTTCGGCTTCCTCTAGAAGCTATAACTTTTTTTTAAATGAAAAATAAATATGAAGTTTTAATTTTCTTTTATTTTGGTATTGAAATGGTTTTTATAATATTTTTATTATATAAATGTGTTGTATAGATATCTTGTGATTGAAATGTGGAAATTTTATGTTTCCTTTATGCATGTTTTATGTGATACAATTATGTTATGGTTTATGATATGTTTACACCTATTCATATGAGGAATGCATTGGACTTAATATGTGACGGGTGGAGCCCTCTATAGCTCCTCGATGCATCGGTAGGTCTCATGAGACAAACTAGTGTCTTGGCATGAGGCCTTGAAAAAATCTTATTTGTAGTCTTGGCACGAGGCCTTGGCTACGTGGTTATGATAGTCTAGCATTATTCATTCCATCATTATAAAAGTTGTTATTGATATTGCATGTGAATATTCGACCAGTAGAATATCCATGTGAATAAGTAAATGGAATTATTTCATTTTATTTTTGCCATATTATTTTGAAGTTCATGTTTAAAAAGGATTTTGTTTAGTTATACATTGCCTTAAATGTTTATGTTTATTTTTGAAAGCTTATGCTATATTGTTATCCTTACTGAGCATCTGAGCTCACCGCTTCCAATGTTTTAATTTTTCCAGGATGTGAAGAAGTATATTATGAATGACCTGCAGGGATAGTATGATGGGATATGAAGACAAGATTTTTTTGTAGTTTTGTTTTACTTTATGATGTAATGTAACATTTATGAATATATCTAGTGTTTCTAAGGATACTAAACTAATCGGTCTTTCGAGAAATGACCTTTTGGGATCATGACAATGTTATGCAATAATGCACCGACTCTGGGTAACTGGGTTCAGGGCGTTACAGTTGGTATCAGAGGCAGTTTAGTACTAACCTTGGATGCTAGATTTAGATAAACTCTGATTAGAGCACATATCCCAAAGATAGACGTTGAGGATTAGTATATAAGAGCTTCCTAGAATTTTGGTATTATAGTGATTTTGTGAGTTCTCCGAGAAATACATACCTATCTGGATACGAGCAGGTAGAGGCAGCTCTGGAACAGATGTACCTAGGGGTAAAACCCTAAAACACCGCTTTGAGCTAGACTCGAACGGGAACTGGTTCACAACAACGTGACTTGCTGCACTCTTGGTTACGACACTCCCGAGAGATATGATTAGGATAATTCTCATTTTCAATACAAACCACTATGAAGGTTTATGCGTATATACTTCCATAAAGAAAACATTTATTATGATTATGGATTATATCCATAAATAGTTCAATTTATGTCATGTGTTTTGCAAATTTGTAAAAATTTATTTTGATTCATAAACTAATCTAGTTTATCCCATTGTTTAGAAATGGCGCCTAGTGGGAGGAATAGAAACTGTATAAATTCACGCACTCCATGTAGGGATTTCCCTCCTGCTCAAGATAATTATTATGGAGTTGGAGATACAACTGGTGCTAATCACCTTATCACCATACTGGGACAACTCACCCAGGATATGAATAATAACCTTACTCGTATGGAGCACCCTGATCGACAATGTGGAGGATCAATGTTAGACTACTTCATGCGGCAACAACCACCAACATTTAATGTGGCTACAAATCCCTTAGTAGCTGAGAAATGGATAAATTCCTTAGAGAAAATATTCCATGCCTTTGGGAATAGTGAAAGGGAAAAGGTTATCCTGGGAGTTTACCGCCTCACTGGAGATGTCGATCAATGGTAGTCGCTGATTCAAAACACAAAGGAAGATGAAGAAGTATCATGTATGGAATGGAGGGAGTTTAAGGAAATTTTCTTAGAAAAATACATTCCTCGTGACCATCGAGCAGATATGGAAAGGCAATTTCTGAGTCTGAGACAAAAGGAGGTGGTGAATGTCGCAAAGTATGAGGCTAACTTTACAAGGTTAGCAAGGCATGCTATAGATTATTTACGTAACCCAAGAAGTAAGATCGATCGTTTCATTGATGGGTTAGAACCATTTCTCCGTCGAGCATTAGTCTCACAAACCTTCTCGTCGTACGAAGATATTGTCTCATGTGCTATCAAGACAGAAAAGGAATTCTCTAATTCTTATGATAATAAAGAAAAGCAAGAGAATAAGAGAACGGTGGAGCAAGAGACAGATATAGGGAAAAAGGAAAAGTATGATTTTCCATTATGCGATAATTATGGGAAGAATTACCCTGGTACTTGCCTAAAAGGAATGGGAGCTTGTTATAAATGTGGAGAAAAAGGTCACCAGACGTGTGATTGAAAGGGAAAGAAAGAGGCTATCAATTTTGAATGCTACAATTGTAAGGAAATGGGGAATTACACAAATTAATGTCCTAAGCATCAAGGAAACTTACCTCAGAAAAGGCCAAAGTATCAAGGACAATCTTATGCTATTACTATAGTTGAAGCAGAATAATTAATGTATTGGTGATTTTGGACACAAGGATTATATTCTGGTTATAAAAATAATGTGATATATATATAAGGATTGTAATGCAGTACTTTTTGTTTTCATTAAGGATTTAATATGATGAAGGTAATCATATTTTTAGTATGTGATAATAAGAGAATCTTTACTTTGTTTGGGGAATCTGATGTTACAATTGATTTTGGAATTTAGAGACCTTTTAGAGAAAGTCTGGATAGCGGTATTTTGGATAACTATAAAGGTTGGAATGAATTAAGTTGAACTTTGGATAGTATTGTTTAAGGTTAAAACATTTTTTATTATTATTTTTGGAATATTATAATAATATACTTTTAGGAAAAGGACAACCTGTAGGTTGGGGGATAACCCGTCGCGTCGGAAAAAGCTGCAGGAATTGAACCGACAACCATAGTGTGACAGGCCTTTATTACCTTCCACTAGCCTACAAGAAGTCCGTAGTTATTACAAAAAAGTTTTCTTAATCTAAATGGTATGTGGTAATATTTGGATCCTTGTACAATTAGGATAAACATGATATTTTGAGTTTTGTTATCTTTTAGAGTGAAAGATGGGTTTATGGTAAAAAATTTATTAAAGAATGAAAGACTACATGACAAGTAAGTATATTTCCTTATGTTATTTATAAATCTCTTAAATAAATTCCTCAACATTATGAATGGTAACTTAAAACAAAAAATGTTTTCGGTTAACTTTTCCAATTGGGGAATCAATGACCGTTTAACCAATCACAAGTTTGTGATTTTCTTATACATAAAATTTTTCCTAATCCTGTTTTCTACAACTCTCTATCAGACCTTGATGGTTTTTTTTTCTTCCTTATCCATATTTTCGTAGAATCCTAGTTTGGGCTATCTCGGGTGACCTTTGTACTTATCTTTCTTTATTTTAAAGTTATATTTTTATTATCCTTATTTCCAATGTGGGTTTTCCACAAAGGTATTTTCTATTTTAACCATTTATTTTCAAAGAAAATTTTCAAATTGCGGGGATGCAATTTATTAAAGGAGGGGAGAATGTAACACCATGAGCTTCCACGATACGCTTCTCTTTCAATAATGCAATAACTTGCATTGTACGAAAGTTCAAGATTCTAACACACCGCGACTAATAAAAATAGCCATTATGAATATTAATACACACTTTTTGAAATTATATATATTTTATATTTTAAAATGGGCTTCATTTTTGGATTCTAACTATCAAAATTAGCCTATGTTGAATTTTTGGTATTTTTCTGAGAACATCAAATTTTATATGAATAGTGAAAAATACTTAAAAACAACTATTTTAATCAAAATAATTTATATTGATAAATTATAATATTGAGTGGTATTAAAGTGTAATTAGAATTTATTTTTACCATTTTAACCAATGGTGTTCATTAGAAAAAATTTAACATTGAAATTGGACATAAACAATTGTCAATCTTTTGATATATATTGTTTGTTAAAAACACGCTATTTGTTGTGACAGTGGGAATTATTTATAAAATTAATTAATGAAACTTATATGTTTGGAATTATTTAAAATAGACATCATTTTTGAATTCAGGATATCAATTATAGCTTAGTGGTAAATTTTTGCATTGTTCTGAAAAAATTCAATTTTTGATGAATAGTGAAACCACTAAGTGGTAGTTGAAAAACCGATTTTTCGTTTAAATAAAACATTACCACTTCTGTGATTTGATTTTCAAAAATCTGACATACATGGTTCTCATTAGGAAGTAAAATTTGGTTCAATGGGATTAAAATAATTTTTGGTGAATAGTAACTTTTAAGTTTAATTAATCGCGATTAAAGGTAATTAGAGTAATTTAAGGTAATGATAATGTTATAATAATAATAAATGACCTTGACACATGTCATACCCCTATTGGACGAGTCATGGCCGACAAAGACAATCCATGGGTCAACTTGGGGACCCCATGGAGCCACTTTTGTAGGAAAATGACATTAAAAACTTTTTATTTAATGTTAAAATAAAAATGTCACAAACATGAGTTGTTTTACTAAAACAATTTTTAAATGGGGTTATACAAGTCATATTTTTCAGTATAAATACTCATTAGAAATATAAAAAGATTTCCTACATCATTATATTTTTTTATATAATTTTTAGACATTAAATAAATTAAATTACTTATGACACCATGATGATGCAGTGATTACCTCATTAATTAACGATTTTCATAAAATAAAAAGATAATGTAAAATATAAGACATACACTTGTCAAAAACCTATTGGATGAGTATATTTCTAACCCCTATCACCTTATCCTCAAAATATGTAAGTGTTGGACCTTTAAAATCCGAAACTCATTATAAAGTAAAATTGCATAACTTTCCAAGAGTTCCCCTCCTCTCCTCTTATAAAAGGTCCCCACCACTACCACCTTACTCACACATTCAAAGTCTTTTGGCTCGGCCAACATCTTCCCAAATAATCTTTCAAATTCCATATATTATTACTAGAAGCCTCACTGTGGGATTAATTCTTCCCAAGGAAGCCTTTGAGCTCAAATCAAAAAGAGTTACCCGTTTTAAAGGTTGTGTTTTCTCTTCTATTCTTATGTTTTATTTTGCTTCTCCAACCCCCTAAACTCTTTTTATTCATTTATTTTGTAACAACACCAGTATACTCAATATAATACGATGTTTTTATAATAAGGATTCGAGCTACACTTACATACACCTACATCTAATGGTTAAAGAACATATTGTTTCTGTGGATGGAGAATTTCTGCCTCACGAAATGATGATTGTTCAACATTCATATAACACCTTCAAAGGTGGCCATTAGGATGTCACTATATTTATATATTATATATATTATGTTTATGTTTTACTTGAGCTTCTTTATTTTTCATTTATCGCATTCCATTAGGGTTTCCATTATGGGTAAACGCGATATTTTCACTTTATGAAGTGCGGACTACTGCCCCCTCAAAGTGATTTTAATCGTTAATTCCATATCTGGGATGTATAAAGGATGGAGTAAATGGTATTGGAAATTATATTATAATATAATTATTGTATAACTTTTTATAATTATAATTTCATTCCATTAAATACGAAATAGAAATGAAAGTAGAGTTCATTCATACATACAACTTACCGTCTCCATGAACGGTGCGTTTCATTTATTACCTCTAAATGTTATATAATATTATAAATGCATGTATATACTGGATATATAAGATATACATGATATATACATCATGAATATAATTATGGATATAATTTATAATTCACCACATGAACAACTTGTAATTATAAGATGTTTATTTTTGACTCAAGTATCAAAGATCGACAAAATGACCGTTATTAACTTAAATAATTACATAATGTTCATAAAATGGTAATAATTGATATAAAAGGAATAATGAACATGGATAAGGTTCTTAAGCAAATATAAATTAACTATATTTTATTATTCAGGAGGTTAAAAAACATTCTAGTCAAGTCGGATACAAGGTAAGGGAACTTCATAACCTAATTTTCGTTCTTTGGGTTAATCTCCTACATTCAAATTATGTCATGATATTATTATGTCCTATATTTTATTTATACTTTCTTTATGTGTACATATAGTGAATACACATAATATATCTATTTTATTTAAAAATGATCTTTGTAAGGGACTTCGTCTCAATCTCCTTTCATTGAGGCATACTTTATTTTATACACAACTTTCTTTTATACGGTGTATAAAACCCTTTGAAATTTATGTTTTTTTCAAAAGGAATATTTTTATACGAAAAATTTACTAAACGAAAAAATGGAATGTTTTTTTGTCATACATATGCGGTGACAGCGAGTTCTCCTCCATTGTGACCATTATTTGAGTTTCGGCTTCCTCTACAAGCTATTACTTTTTTAAAAATGAAAAATAAATACCATGTTTTAATTTTCTATTATTTTGGTATTGATAATGGTTTTGATAATATTTTTATTATATAAATGTGTTGTATTTATATCTTGTGATTGAAATGTGGAAATGTTATGTTTCTTTTATTCATGTTTTATGTGATACAATTATGTTATGGTTTTTGATATGTTTAAACCTATTCATATGAGGAATGCATTGGACTTAATAAGTAATGGGTGGAGCCTGGTATACTCTCCTTGATTCATCAGCAGGTCTCATGAGAGAAACTAGTGTCGTGGCACGAGGCCTTGAAAAAATCTTATTTTTAGTCTTTGCACGAAGCCTTGGCTACGTGGTTATGATAGTCTGACATTATCCATTCCATCATTATGAAAGTGGTTATTGATATTGCATGTGAATATTAGACTAGTAGAATATACATGTGAATAAGTAAATGGCATTATTTCATTTTATTTTTTCCATATTATGTTGAATTTCATGTTTAAAAGGCTTTTGTTTAGTTATAAATTTCCTTAAATGATTATGCTTATTTATGAAATATTACGCTATATTGTTATCCTTACTGAGCATCTGAAAACACCCCTTCCAATGTTTTAATTTTTCCAGGATGTGAAAAAGTATATTATGAATGACCTGTAGGGATAGTATGAGGGGATATGAAGACAAGATGTTTTTGAAGTTTTGTTTTACTTTATGATGTAATGTAACATTTATGAATATATCTAGTGTTTCCAAGTCTACTAAACTAATCAGTCTTTCGAGACTTGATCTTTTGTGATCATGCCAATGTTACGCAATAATGCACCGACTCTGGGTAACTGGGTTCAGGGTGTTACACGTGGTCGTTTAGAGACTCATTGTATCATGCATTAGATTTTAAATTTTTTTTTTAAATATTGGGGTGTGACATTATTCCCCCTTACAAAAATTTCATCCTCGAAATTTCCAAAATTTCACCTTAAAAAAAATTTGGTAGGACTTCACCATATGTTCCTCAAACTCCCACATTTTCTATTAAATTAAATGATTTTACAAAGTTCAATTACCAGCCTAGTCTTCTGATTTCTAAAAATATGTTCTTTAGTGTCTAGAATCTGTATAGGCTCTTCAAGATAAGATTAGTCTGGTTCTAATTCTATACCTTCATAAGTGAGTACATGTGTTGGGATGGATTTTAGTTTCATTACAATGAGACATAGAAATAATTTTTTACCTTATAAAGGCTATGTGGAAATTATTTATGACAATCCATATCTTTAATTATCTCTAGAATTTCAAAAGGAACCATGTACCTAGGGCTCGATTTCCATTTCTTCTGAAATCTTATAACACCCTTCCATGGAGATACCTTTTAGAAAATGTGATCTCACACTTAAATTTAAAAATCCTCCCTTTTATTATTTGCATAGAACATTATCCTAATTTGTGATGCTTTGATATGGTTTTAAATAGTCATTACCTTTTTTTTGATTCCTCTACAAGATTTGGGAAAGCTTCCTTTCACAAACATGTTCCCAACATGTCGATGCATGACATATCTTTCCATATATTGCTTTATATGGTGCAATTTTAATACTTCAATGAAACTATTATTATTATAAAAGTTCACTAAAGGTAAATAATGATCCCAAAAACCATTAAAGTCAAGTGAACATGATCTCAAAATTTCTTCTAATGTTTGGATCATCCATTATGATTCCCCCCATGTTTCAGGGTGATAACCAGTACTCCAATGATGTTTAGTATCAAATGTTTTTTAAATTCATCTACAATTTTGATGTCAATTGTTGATCATGATCAACAAAACTTAATATAGGTTCTCCATGAATCATCACAACTTCCATTATATAGATTCTTGTAAGGCACAATAGTTTAAAATCCTCCCTTAAGGGGACTAAATGTCCCAATTTCATAAGTAGATCAACAAATACCCATATTGAATCATTCATTAATGGAGTTATGTGTAATCCAATAAAAAAGCTGTTATTATGTCATCCCATTTATTCAAGTAGTAATATTTATAGGCGATATAATACCTCTAGGATTTTATCGATTGACCTTCACTTATTGAAAAAACTAAACATCTTGATCCCTAATCAGCAATTTCCCACTTCATGTAATCCCACTAGAAATGTTCCTTCAAATATCGATACATTTTAGTGATATTAGGGTGTATATAAAAAATTTAAGATATGGAAATCATCCAGTATCTCTCTTTTCAGCTTGGGTATAGTGGGGACACATAGCCTCTTCCGAAATTTTAGAATTTCATCCACACACACGAAGTCATCAAACCTCCCGTCATTAACACCTTTTTTTTATTATTCTCATCATCAGATTGGAATGTTTTAATATTTTATAATAATGATGGTTAGTAATCCAAATGAAAAAGTAATGGTGTTTCACCTTATTTGATAATTACTATATATATCTTTACTAGATCCAGGATCATAGAATCATTATCAATTCTAATTTTGTTTATAAATCACGATCATTCGTGGTTAATGCTTCAGCTACATTGTTTTTTCCTGGGTGGTAGTGTATAGAACAACTATAATCTTTAGGTAGCTTGATTCATTAAATTTTCCTCATGTTGAGTTCTTTATGTGAGAAGTTATATTGTAAGCTATTGTGATCCCAATATATTTCATATCTCTCTCCATGGAGTTAGTGTCTCTATATCTTCAAAAAAAGATTATGTATTCTCACTCAAAATAATTAGTTGGATATTTATATTCATTAATTTTAACTACCATGATGAATATGCAATAACTCTATCATTTTTCATAAGGACACAACCAATTCCTTTCTTTAATACATCACTATAAGTCACAAATCCATCATTTCCTGATTGTAGAGCCAGGATCAAGGAATTTTCTAATCTCCTCTTCAATTTTTTAAAACATTCATCACATTATTTTTTCCATATTAACATAACTCCATTGTGAGTAATCTTGGTGAACATTTTGGCTAAACTGGAACATTTCGGAATGAAATCCTGATAATAACCTATTATACGAACAAAACTATGTACCTTGGTTATATTAATTGGAGTTAGACATTAGTGCACTACCTTTTACATATATGATCAACTATGATTCCATACTAAGAGACAATATAGAAAATAAAATAAATAGTTTGAATCCTTAATTAACACTTTTAAAATTGTACATATAACACATTTCTTCTAAGAGTATTTATAATAATGCATAAGTGAATCTCATGATCTTCATATATTTTGTATTATACCAATATGCCATCAATAAATACCATAAAAAATCATCAATATATTCCTTGAAAACACTATTAATTAGATATATCAAAACAGAGGTTGCATTAGTCATTCCAAAAGGCATTATTATAAACCTGTAATGCCTATACCTGGTTCGAAATGTTGTATTTGAAATATCTTTCTTCCTCAGACACAAATAAAGATATCGAGGCCAAATGTCAGTATTCTAAAAATATTTTTCTTTGTGATTTTGGTCAAATAAATCATCAATGTGTGGTAGATGATACTTTTTCTTTTACAAAATATCATTGATATCTATTGAGTCGATGCACGACCTCATAGATCATTATTCATCCTTAATGAAAAGAATGTGAGATCCCTATGTAGAAACACTAGGGAGGATAAATCCCTTAACACTCATTTCTTTTAGCGGTTTCTTTAGATTTACTAATTCCAATATAGCAATTTTATTAGGTGAATTTGATATACACCTTGGACCAAGAATTACATCAATAGAAAACTTGATTTCCCTCTCCAAAGGATGTCTATATAAATCCTCAAGGAATACATCAGCATATTTGTGCAAAATAGAAACATCCTCAATTAAATTTTTTCCCGTATCCATAGATATTGTTTTATCTCCCACCCCAAGAATTGAATTTTGTAATGCTATTGGAGGTAGATAACGATTAGAATCAAATGATGTGGTTTCCACTCTAAAGATAAGGGATTATACATCATTCTTAAAAATTAAAACATATTTCTTATTGCAATAGAATTTTGCATCATAACATGAAATCCAATTAATACCAAGAATTAAATCAAATTCGATCATTGGAATGAGGATATGGTTAGTAACTAAAGAATTTTTATGTTTCATAAGGGGGACATATCATCACATATTTTTTACAATGATACTTACCATAGGATTTTTAATTGAAAACTGATTTATTAAATCAAATTGAAAATTTCATATTTTCTTGGAAAACTGGGAAAATATAAAAGAATGTGATGATCCAGAATCAAATAAACCATTGGATAAGTTTGAGGTAACTATTAAAGTACCTTCCATCACATCATTAGTAACTTCAACTTAATTATTTTTTATTGCATATGCTTGTAATTTCTCCCTTGGCCTTCTCTGGGGTATGATTACTTGATGCTTTGGACAATCATTTGAATAATTCCCTATCTCATTAAAATTGTAACATTCAAAATTGGTGGATTAATTATTTACCCTGAATTCATGAAATTATTGACTTCTTTCTACATATTTTTAATAGACTCCATTTATTTTTATGTGGTCTCCAAGTTGTTTCTCTCTACAAGAATCACATGTTGGAAAACACCCCTTTTTATTCGTCCCTTTATCAATTATTTCCTATTCCACCCTCTTATTCTACATTCTTCCTTCAAATTAATAAGTCAAACAGAATTATTCAATGTCTTTATTTCTCATGAGAATATATCATCAAAAGATGAGAATGTTTTCCAAACTAGTTCCCTTCAGAAGAATGTTTTTAAACTATCAAATACTCTATCAATATTTCTCCATGAATTACATATGAAGTCCACAAAATGCCTTGTTATCCTTGTAAAATTTTCATCATACATCCCAATATTTTCATAATATTTTTTTTCAAACTCAGGAATTTCCCCTCTATATATTCTCATTATTCCCAAAGAAAGTATTTTTCCAATTATATTTCTTTAAAGTCCCTCCATCCAATTTCGTTTATTTCTTCCTCCTTATTTTTGTATTAAATTAGTGACCACTACTAATATGCATCTCCTAGTACATGATAAACTATAATGATAACCTTATCCCTTTCGTTATATCCGAAAGCGAGATATATCATCTCTATGGAAATTATCCACTTCTCAACTAGGAATAGGTTTCTTGTCCCATTGAATTATGAAGGATGTTGTCACATAAATTTGTCTATCATTGCACCTCCACATTTTGGATTAGGATTCTCTATATACATAAGGATGTTTTTCATAACATGAGTTATTTGTCCTAGTATATTTATATGTCGGTTAGTAGTAGTTTCTGCTTTAGAATCAACATCATTATTTTTCATAGGAAGTAAATCCATACATGGGATAAATGCATTTATGTGGTTTCCATTCCTTCTTCTAGAATAAATTTTTAAATAATAGAATACATAAATTAGGTTATAAATCCTAATGTATAATTTTGAACTAGGAAAACACTTAACATAAAATGAAATTTTATGCATGTCTAATTTCATAATCATAAGCATGGTATATTTGAGGAAGTATTGACATTTAAATCCTATATAAGGGAATGTAACTAAGATGTGAATTATCCTATGAATATCCCCCTAGGAGTGTCAAAACTGAATCATAGTAAGGATTGTTAACATGTACCAGGTGACCACAAGTCAATCCCAGAACACCTTATCATAATTTTTACTTCTAAGTACATATATGGAAGAACCATGTCCACTTGTAGTATCCAGAAATGGATGTATTTTATTTTAAGATCCAAGTAATCTATTCCTTACCAAAATTATATGATGTTCTTGTATTCGTTTCCTAAAATTATTCCGTAGGGATTTTATCCCTAATCTATGTTTTCTATATCTAGTTTCCAAGGTTTTTATTAAACTTCCTCTAATAGAAACTATAAAGATACAAAATCTTGTTTCTAGGAGTCAGTGCCATATATTAATACCCTATCAAGATTACCATAAAGTGTTATCTTAAATAATTAATATATTAGTAGTTTTTTAAAACAAGATACAAACATAAGTTCAACATTACAACATAATATGAATTATAAAATAGAAATTACATTATAAGCGTCTATAACTCATAGATTATCCTTTTAAGTCAGTCACAATATTCATCTTCACAACCTAGGTAAAATAAAACATATGAAATGTGATAGCTCAATATCCTAGTAAGGTTAAGTAATACAGGGGAAGTTATCATAAAAATTAACATGAGGTGTGGTGAAAAAATAGAAAATCATGCCTCTAAATATATACATGGGAATAATATGGTAGGAATAAAATCTGATTAAATTAGGCCATATAAATAATTCTAATAGAATAAAACATAACAAATGAAATTATACTAGTAAAATAGTCACATGGTTTATCAGTTTCTAATACAATAATGAAAGAATAAATAATTCCAGACATCTAAATCATATTTTCATGGATTTGGCCAAGACATATCAAAATAAAAGGGTAATTCCTCATCCAAAACCCAATTCATTTTTTTATCATGAAACCTACTGATGCATCGAGGGGATATAGAATGACCCACCTGTCACTTGTTAAGTTCAATGCATTCTTCTTATGAATGGGGAAAAACATAAAAAAACATGAATGTATGAAATAACATTCCCAAATCTATACACATAAGCACTAACTATTCTGAGAAGTGTAATGAATGGTATCATGATAGAACACCCATTTTAAAATTAATAATAAACCATTTAATTCAATATGGTTGGTGATAGAAATAATATATTAACCTAAATAATACAAAAAATTCAATAGAGTTGTTGAAATAGGAAATAATTCTATAATAAAAAAATCATTGAATTTTATAGAGAAATACACTTTTACAACGAAAAGAAGAGTTGTTATGGATATATATTTTCATAAAACTAAAAATAAACTAGCTTATTTTTCCATGATTAAAGGAGATATTTTATTAAAATAATGGTGTCTTGAAACTTATTATAGAGTGTACTTGAAAATAGGTAAGAATTTGTGAAGTTCCCTTAAATTAATCTTGTTTATTAGGAAGAATTGAGATATATATTTATAAAATGTTAAACTTCCCATGAAATAAAAAAGGATTATGATTGGTAGATATATATATATATATAACATTAAAATAGAATTCACTAGGAGTATATAATAATAATTAAAACAAATATTAGGATTAAGATAAAGAAAGAGTAACCCAAAGAAAATGGATGTTCAGGTAGAAAACCCTTTACTCGTGTCTAAATTTGTTTTGCGCTTAACCATAAAGTCACGGATAATCAAATAAAATACAATAATTAACTAATTCAGAAAAATATATATATGTGTGTGTGTGTGTGTGGTTTTTATCTATTTTAATTTTATTATGTTCATTTATCTCATTATTTATGAGATATAGGATTGAATTCTATCATTCCGTAGTATTGGTTCTTTGATTTCAAGATTGGTTCACATGATTATAAGTAATGGAATTCATGTGGAATGGATATAATTCTACAGAATATGAATTAAATTGTATTAATGAAAATAAAAAAGTGTATATATATATATATATCATTTTTTTATATATTATGAGGATAGATCATTAGATAATATATTTAGTGATAATAGTTTTGATTATCATGGCAGTTATTGATCATAATGAACTCATTTTGTATTATCTTTTAGTATTATGTAAATATGTTACTTCCATAACCAAAATAGTGTTATATTATAAACTTTATAATCTGTATCAACTATTAAAATGGTTTAATTAATAGCCATGAATAAAAATTTTAAAAATAAAACATCTTTTTCCACGAAAGTTATAAATCGAATCCTCTGAAACAGTGATTATATATATATAATAAAGAGAGAGACAGAGATATGGTAGTTTAAAGAAGGAAATTTCCTTAACATTTTATTATTCCAGCATATAGATGATACTAGATTTATCATGTCATTTGGAAAAAGGATGTAAGGAGATTACAATAATATAAAGGAAGTTGAAATGAAAATAAAACAAAAAGGAAGTGGATTTTACCTCTTGAATACACCTCCTTGAGAATCTCATTAAGGGAAGGGGTTTTGGCCTTTTGAATAGTGCATGAGCTCCTGTTTATTGGGAGGGGCTAGGGAGTTGTATTTGAAATAACATATAAATGGCTCAAAGTTTGAGATGTGTGAGAGGAAGTTGGGGTGAGGGGTAGTATTTATATTCGAGGAGATGATGGTTTATGGTGGGTCCAGTTAATTATGACATGGGGGGTGCTAAAGTTGGGTGTTCCGTTATATTAGTCGTTGATCCGTCCTCCCCATGAATGTTTCCCCTACGAATTCACATTTGAATTTTAAGAGTTTGGATCTTAAAAATAAGTACATTAACAGCATGGATGCACGAGGGTAGACTAAACTACAACTGTCGACTATTTTAATCAAAACTACAAATGAAGGAAAAGATGGACCACAAATCTGGCATCTTGATATTGGTGTCAATGAAAAGGATTTTCTGTTTTTTATTGCACTGCCTCTTATTTGCAAGGATCGATTTCAGAACCCATTTCTTTATTATCTTTGTGTTTTCTTGTATATTGTGTGGATTTATTAGTTACATGAATATTTTTCCCCTTGGTAGTTTTTTTCATTGGATGTTCTTGTGTGTATGTTCATAAATGAGATCAAATTCACTGAGATGATGGTTTTTCAATTGTTTTAATAATTATTTTATTTTTTTGTATTAAGTCTATGAATATATGTGATTATTGTGACCTAAAATTATAATAATTGTATGTGAGTTTGAAACAATGTACATTTACATTATCCTTTTTTTAATGTAATCAGTGACTATATTAACTTTCCATGAAAATAGTGTATGTAGAAATATAATTATCTTAGATACTTTAACAAACCATTCTACATTATATTCAAATATCTAAGAGAAAATAATTATATAATTTTTTTATGTTAAGACCCTAAAGAACTCCCCAAAAAATTAATGTCTCCAACACTTTAATGTGTAGAACATGGATTCTAATTCTAGATAATTTTGGGTTACTATTAAATACTTAAAATAGATTTTTTAAAATTAATAAAATTATAATTTGGATGTAAATTATAGATCAATGTTAGAGTACTTCTTTTCATGATGATTAATTTTTTAGAACCATATGCTACAACATGATGATCCTACCGGGGAAGACAACCAAGACATAATGATAATGCATCACATTATAACTAAAAATCCTTATTTATATGAGGTTTAGAAAGAATAAGATTACTTATAATGTTCATATTTAGTTTGTAAAGTGATTATTCACATTGAATAGAACATATTATCTTTTCTCCCTACTTTTTCAAGGGATTCATCAAAAAAAATACTTTTGAAATGTCTTGGGTAATTTAATTGTAAAAACCTATGAACCTAAGAGAGATCTGAATATCAAATATATTAGATATAACATCCCATGAAATATCAATTTCACCTTATCAAGGTCCACCAAGATACCAACTTCATAAATTATATATCAGAGAATCAAAACTTATCTCATCCATGGGGAGTATTTTTAAATATTAACATATGATCTGTTCACTAATGGGGTATTCTCTACAATTTATAGTTTTCAAAAAGGATTATATTTTTACATTGAATAATCTAATATATAATTCATAAATACCATATCAGTATAATATAAGGATGGATCAAATGTCATTTTCACTGGATCCTTGAACAAATAAGAAGCATTTTTTCTCCCAAAAGGCATGAAAAAATAACCAAAATGTCTATATTTTCCCCAAAAAGTAGTCTTAAAATTGTATTCTAATATTACATGAATATTTTAATATAAAAGTAAAAATAAAACATCATTTATCCATATTTCCTCCACTAATTGATCAAACAGTTCATCAATTTTGTTTAATGGGTGGTATTTTTTATGTGTAACCTAGTTTATTTTTCTGTATCATACACATAAATAGAAACTCCCTTCAAAAACTTTCTCCAAAATGTGTCAGTGCACCCCCTGGATATATTCTCATCTTAAAGGACCCATTATCCTCAATCTCCTCCAGTTAGATCTACAACTCTCACAACTAAGACAAATTTATTCAATATAGAGTGATTGAAAAAATCATAATTCCAAGTAAGATATTGATAAAATATTTCACCTCATACTTAGGTGGTAATTTTTATATTATTAAGAAAATTAATCTTTCTAGAGGTCCGCTGTTGTAGAAAAAATCTACATCCCTTCTACAACACTACTCTGATAATAAAGAATATCTATATCTATGGAAATATCTCTTAAATACACTTGGTCATGTCCCACTCGACTAGATTAAAGTCCCCATTCCCCATAGATTTTATTTTGGGCACCAATATGGGATGTGAATAATAATTCCTATACTTAATTAATAAAATTCTAAACATCAGTAAATAAAAAAATTTCTAAATATACATTGAATAAATTTATTCAATGAATCATCAGACCCCATAAACCCCCAACAAGTGGCATTATTAGGATACAAGATATGCATTCCCTAGTTTTTGAATTCCTCCTTCTATAATTTATTGAGGTTATTAATAATATACAACACCTTTTTTCTTGATTTAAAAATGACACACAATTACTCATGGTTAAAATGTATATGAAAATTTTATATTAAATAGTTAATCAGGTGAGGAGAAAAAGGATGTTGGGAAAATACATCATGCAGTAGAGGATCACTTGTTAGTACTAGTTGAAGACTAATCTGGTATGATTTATTGGCATACCAATTAAGTTCTAACCCTTTTATAGTATTAATAAAGTTAAAATACTTATTGATTTCCCAGAATAGACATATTGAAAACATTTATTTGAGGGATAACTATAGTGAGGTTTCATGTGACCAGGTCAGACACACTGATCAAATTTCAAGGGTGGCCACCTCAAGAGTGAGAATATTAATTCTTCCATGCCCTAACATCCATTTTGTATTATCTCTCAATTTTATTCGTTTTAGTGCTACTTAGTACGCTTTTATTTTTTCAACTCTTCTCATACCTAGAATTTCCCTGCCTCCACCATAAGATCGCACAAATTCAAAAAAAAACATAGGAATAAATGTGGCTACTCACTGTCAATGTTGTTTCAATTGTTATACATGATTATAAATGAATTGAATCCATTAAATCTAAAATTCAGACTTTTACTAATTTATACCACACTATAAGGTCAATGGAACCTTGTAAGTATCAGGTTCCCACTACAGTAAGCCTTATCCCATGATATAAATCATTTGGAAAATATTATTTTGATCCGAAATGTTAACAAAGGGTATCTCAATTGGATATTTCCCACCTACATTCCAATATAGAAGGATTTTTCTTATCCAGGAAAATTTAACTATATGAGAGTGGATAATAATATCAATATCTTCTAAATGATAATGGTCTACTCTAATTTTTCATGACTACATCAATAGAGTTAGTCCCCCCACACACTCAAATTTTTCTCTCAACCTTTAATTATTTATTTATCAAACCATTTTAATATCTAAAACCCTTTCTTTATGTATTTTAATTTGGTTAATAATTTTTTTCATAAAAATTTTATGTGAACATAATTTATAAGAAATAAATAAACATTCTTTAGGTTTTACATAAAACAATTGGTTATAAACTATATAAAATTGTTTTATAATCATGAAAACCAATTATTTTCTCATATAAATGTCATTAAAAACAATTAATATATAGTAAAATAATATTCATTTATTTATAATGATTCATTTAATAAAAATCTCCAATAATTTCCAATTATAATATAAAAAACGCAATAAATTACATTGTATACCATGATATCTTATCTATACCTACCTATCTTGATATAGTATGACACACGATACTTTAGAGTTTATGAATAACTCATGGGTAAAGAAGGAAAATATTTTATTCTAGACATATAAAGTTATGCTACCACATTAGTTATATTAGCTATGCATGTTTTTGGGTTTATTCTCAAGTATTGATATCCATGTCTCATGGATACACGCACACCACATAACGTATGGATTTTTATGTGGGATTTTAAACCATTTTTAATGAAACATTCTTGAATACCTGAATAGTGTCATCATGGGTGATAAAAACATATCTGGAACAATATTCAATATCTAGATCCCAACATAAATTAGGGGGTTTAATATAAATTTTGGTGTGAGATGGTTTTCACCCTTGGTTTAATGATATTACTCAAAAAAACCATGCCGAAATTAGCATGATCAAACAGGTCCAAGGGACACAATGTTCATAAACCAACATCATTGGATGAAAGTGGTGTAATTAAAATACATTAGATACATGACATATTATGAACATACAAATAATGAATCATAAATGTTCAATCAAAACCAAACTATTAAAATATCATGTTCAAAATGCTAAAAAATTCAAATTTATATAAATTATAAACAAAACATGGTGTAGGTACTAAAAAGTGATGTCTCGGGAGTGAAAATGTAACACGCCGAGATTTTATAAAAAATATTATTTTAATTTCATTAATGTCTTATGTTGTATTCAACACCAAGATTACCTTGCACTATACGCAACACCGTATTAGCTTGCAGTATACGCAACACTATTTTGGACCGTGTTACACACAATTTTGATAATAGTTATTCTACGCAACATTGAGTATATATATATATATATTAAATGTATAAATGAAATATGGTTGGATTCTGTTATACGAAACAATGAAGGATTCTTTCACAACACGCAAACCTGACTTGGCTTGCATTACACGCAATCGCGACCTTCCTCGATAGCGTGTGTTGTACACAATACCGGGTTTTAATAAACAATGTTATATTATTATAATATTGTCATGAACTAGCAGTTATGAATAGTATTAACTAAATTTTGAATTTTATAACATTATTATTCATCTTACACATTACTAGAAAATGTTATAAGAACAAAATAATTTTTTCGGGTAAAATAAGTATTTTTCAAAAAAATGCAGTTTTGCGGCCTTTTGATGGCGCACCCACATTAAATCTATTTTTTGACATGTTTATAAGTTAAATTTGACAAAATAAAATTCTTCTTTGGAATCAAGAAATAAAAATTTACTTTGGATAAATTTTTCATATTATTCTGGTAACTTTCACATTTTAATGAATAGTAAAAACACGCTATATTTTAATTAAAAACAACTTTTTTCATCGTAATATCTTATGTGGTTAAATTATAATATTGAATGGTTTTAAAGTATAAATAGAATATATTTTTACCATTTAATATAATGTATGTCATTAGCATTGATTTTACCTTGAATTCGTAGGTTAAATCAATTCAATCTTTTGCAATGTTTTAAACAAAAACCTGTTTTTAATCGACAACGGGATTAATTTTAATTTAATTTCTGCAACTTCTGTGTATTGAATTTTAAAAAATGTATTCCATATTTGTAATCAGTGGGTCCAAATTATGTTAATAAGCTACTTTTTATTTTTGGGAATTATGAATAGTAACTACGGTAAATTTTATTTACCATAGTTAAAGGTAAATCGGGTAATTAAGGGTAAATATAATATTTTAAAATTACCCTAACAAATGTCAAAATCCTATTGGATGACTAAAAGTAGACCCATATCACCTAAGGGTCGGATTAGAATCATTTAATGAACATTTGTCTATTAAAATAACTTAATTATTATTAAAACCAAAGAAAGTGACAACATGTCACTCTCTTAAATTTTATAAGTATATTATTTTTAATTTAGTGATAAACTTCATGAAACTTCAAACATGAATAGTCTGCAGAAATCTAATGAAATTATCTACATTATATAAATTTATTTATAATTTTTAGGGATTAAATAATTATCATTAATTATGACACAATAGTGATGCAGAAATTGTTTATCTAGTGAAAAATCAACAATAATGTTTTTTTTAAACTAATAGTGACCATAAAAAGCACAAATACCTAACCAAAACTTATTGGACATGTAAATGTAAACCATAATCATCCAATGGTCTAATATTTGACCATTTGGAGCCTTATAAAAGCGATTATGACACTTATATTATTTTATTTTAAATGATGCCAGAGTTGTCACCTTCATAATTCAATAAATATAACAATTTAAATATTGTGATTTTAAGATGATAAATTAGAGTAAAAGTATTATTGTGAAAGGTAATATATTTATCTTCATCATAGAATTTTATTTTAAATTTTTATACAACAAATAAGTATATTAAATAATTATACAAAAATGATGTAGTAATTATTTTATTAAGAGATAAACCAAATAAATGGTTTTAAAAATAATAAACTAAATATTATATGAACTATTTAATGTGATAAACTAATTTTATAGATACATATGACCTTTTATTAATATATTAAAGCTTTTAGTTCGAACATATCTTCTGTATATATTTTATTTAAATTCCAATAAATGAATAGTTTCAAAATTGACACTATTGTTATTTTACAAAAATAACATATTATAAAATTGTGTAAAAATCACAAAAATGTTTAAAAATTATAAATTTATATTTATATGGTCTATAATTTTATAAAGTAAACAATTATGGAAAATTCACAACAAATAAGTAATTATTTGTTATAATTTAAAATTTAGAATTTTATTACCACAAATAAACTTAAATAGATTAAATAAGGATAAATCAAAATGATAAGGTTTAAAATAAGATCCAAACATGTCTAAATTTGATTGGTTGATGAGATTAAAACCCTATATAATCTAATATTTGAATATGAGTCATTTTTGGAGGTTTTTAAGTGGGTTTAGATTTATTATAAATTAATATTTTTAAGAATTCCTAAGGTGCCCCTCTCATCCCTTATAAAAGGGCACCTCCTCCCCCTCCTCCTCACACCAAATTGAGCACTCAAGCTCGGCCAACCCCTGCCAAATTCCATTCTCCACTTCCCTAGAATAATCCTAGAGGTCCTGGTCTTCTTCAAAGACCAATATTAGTTCCCTAAGTGAAGGATTCAAATAAGCGTTCCAAAGAAGAGGTAATATCCATTACCGATCTTTTCAATTTCTTTCTTCTTCAACTTCTTCTTCTTTAGTTGTTTAATGATAATGTAATAACATCAGTATTACTTACATACATATATGTTATTATAAATATGAAACAACCCTAATTCGCCTTCTATCCAACCTACGGAAAAATGAAATCACCGCGCGTGCGTACGTACGGAATACCGTCTCCACGCCGTGGTGTAATCTATTTTCCACCATCACTTTACAAGGATGGGTATAATGGTGTAATGAGTAACTATTTATGATTATTATAAAGTAATATTGATACTGAAATAATATATATATATACTCCAATACATTTTCACGATCATAGGAACGGTATCATCACTCGTGTGTACGTACGGAATACCGTCTCCACGATGTGATGCGACTTGTTCTACATGATCATCATTACATAGTAATTATATAAATTGAATGAATAAATATGATATATGTTACACTAATACCATTCTGGATATAAGGTATCTATAACCTTAAAAGAAGAATAAGATTGTATTCGAAAAAACACGCATAAGAACAAAAGGCAATAAAGACCCGAGTAACAAGTAACAATGAAATATTACTATCAAGAAGCTAAGAATATGACCATATATGATATCATATCAATATGTATGATTCTGGAATAAGTCAATAACATTATTTAAACCATTATACAGGATCTTTGGACATGTACAAATAAAATTGGACCTAAGGTAAGGGAAATATCACAATCTCATTTTTATCTGAGATTGTTATACTTTAGTATTTGCTGGGGTGTATATTATCATCCACATCCATGTTCCCTCAATATGTAATATTATTTCCATCCTTCTACAATAGTTTATATCCAATTTTACCCTTCGGTATGTTTTTGTAAAATATATGAAAGGAATCTTTTGTCATTTTTCGTACGAGGTACTTTTTGACTTTTCCGACAAAAGTACGAAGAATGTTTTTTTAACTTATACGGAACGAACGGATTTTTACGGTTTTATAAAGCCTTATTTTCATGAAGCTTCCTACAAAAGATTTCATGACTATTTTCAATAAAATCTCTTCTTTTAATATTGCATGACGTTTTGTGAAAAGAAATTGATTTTGAAGAAGAAAGGATATTTTCCTCAAGAATTCATTTCAAGTGTTTTATCAAAATTATTTTCCATCTAAGATAACATAGGGTTATTTTTCTATCCCTATTATTAAATTGATTTGGTTATGTTGTGATGGAAATATTTTCATGAATTCCTTTATCTTATATGAATTGTTTTATGACATCACGATGTTTAAGATTCCCATTTTTATTACATGGGTTATGCAATGATGTATGGTTTATGATTTTGTGGCACACATAAGAATGGTATCATTATGAGATGGGTGGGACCTATATCTCCCTCCAATGCATTGGATAAAGATTTTATATCTCATGAGATAGACATGGCTGGAATGGTAGGTTATACCGGTTCAGTGAAACAGGACTGAAACGAGGGGTACTCGATTTAGAAGGGGACTTTGTCCACTAAGATAGTCTTGGCAATGAGTCATGACTAACAAGAAATGATTCTCTATGATTATGTGTGTATGCCACAAAGTTCCATGTTTTATGTTATGATTATTGTGATTACATTTCACTGCCATGATTTATCCCATGTTATGAAATTATGCTCTCTTTTGCAGGTTAAGATTTCCAAAATGTTATGTTCTTATGAATATGATGTGATTGATATTTCTTTTGTTTACCCTTACTGAGCATTTGAGCTCACCCTTTTATGTTTTCTTTTCCCCAGGATATAAAGAAAGGTTTTAGGTAAAAAAAGGAAGATCTTTATGGGAGATGTTGAAGATCTTTCACCACGATTAGAAGATTATAGTCCGACTTTCCAAAGACACTAAACTATTACGGTCCTTGTGTGTGTGTTTTTGTAATGTACTAAGTATTCCGCAAAATTAATGTAAAGTCCATGTACGTCAAGCTTCGGGTCTCTACAGTTGGTATCAGAGGAAAGGTTTAGTCAACCATTGGAAACTAGGATGCGAGAACTTTAGTGAGATCCCTAGAGATATTTCTAAGGTATGTCTAGGGATGTCTCTAAGGTTAAGTATGTGTATAGGTTATAGTACTAGAATTAGGCTAACGATCATAGAATTAAACCTAAGATGTTAGATATTGAAGTTACTCCCCCTTTATTATGATTTTTTCCTCTCACACTATTCTTTTGGGTTTTAGAAAATGGATGGAAACAAGATGATTCACGATAATGGAGTATATGATAGACAATGGAATGATATTCTTCATAAGGAAATGGGATTTGGAAGTCCAAACATCATTATTATGCCGAATCAGCAATCTCATAATATGATCAATAAAGTAAAATTTGGTAAGTTTCCTGACTCGGTTAATAAAAGAATGATGGAGTTTCATGATGATCATAGAGGAATGAAAGTTCAATTTCCCCTATGTAAATCATGTGGGAAGAGGCATCAAGGAGAATGTTTCAAAGGAACTGGAAGATGCTTTGGGTGTGGAAAAGAAGGACATAAAGCAAGTAAATGCAAACGAAAAGGTTCAGTTAACAACATGGATGAGGATAATGGTATTGCTATGACATCAACAATGGTTAAATGTTTTAAATGTGGAATGTACGGGAATTATGCAAACCAATGCCCTAAGGGAAAGTCTCATGAAGATAATCAGTATGGTCGTATGGGAAGTATTTATGTGGATGATTATGAAGAGACTACAAATGATATGTGAGATGAAAGAATTGTTGAAGCTCGGTCAATGGTTTAAGAATGTAGTGGAATGATTACATGTTTATCATGTGTAATGTTGTATATGTAATCTCATGGCACTATGGAATAAAGAGACATGTAAGGATTGTTACATTGTTGTCTTATTAATGTTACCAGTATCCATGAAAGGTTATTCAGATATTTTTGGAATGTAGATGATATGCGCATAATGAAGGGATAAGGAGAAAATAAAATGTTTGATAGTATTCATGAGCTCATGACTAATATAAGGAGAAGGTTATATCATGGTTTGAGTATATAGAATTTTTGGATTTTGGTATGTGGAAAGAGTTAACTATTGACAGAATTCATGTTTTCACTAAGGTTTAATGGGTATTCATATTTTTCAAGAGAATACATCATTAAAGTATTCACATGATTGGAATGTGACCAACAAGATATATGGGGGATAAATGATGGTATTCACATGCTTGGTTGGAGACATTTCAAGTAATCATTTTCTTTATACTATGAGCTTGGACCGAAGTATTTTAGATATGCCTAAAGATTGTAATGGATTATGTTAGCCATAAGTTAGTATAGAATATTTATTTGATATTATTTATGTGATGTTATAGTAATGTAGTTTTAGAAAAAGGACAACCTGCAGGACGGGCGACAGCCCATCGCTTCGGACAAGGTTGTGGGAATCGAACCCACAACCGAAGTGCGACTAGCCTTTATCGCCTACCACTGACCTACAGGAAGTCCCTGATTAGTAGAAAACTAGTTTTATTATATTAAGCAGTATGATATGTGAAGTATAAGTTCATTTTAGGAACCATATATGATTAATCTCACTATAGATCGACTTATGTATATAATTTTTGCTAACCTTTTGTTTGAGACAGATGGAATGACCCATCATTCTATCACATGATCTGTTAACACTTCACGAATAACAAATTCAACTTCATTTATTTAAGAGATGAAGTGGAAATTGTTCAAGGCACGAACAACAGTGAGATTGTACCAAAATAAAGTAAGTATTTACTGTAATTCAAATTTTCAACTTTAGGGAAATGATCTTGAAAACCAAAAATGTTGTCCTAGTGCCCTTATATCCGATGAATCAGATGGTACCCTAGATCATCACAAATTTATGGATTTGTGATTGCTAGCTTTTCCATAGCCATGTTCTCTACCACTCTCCATCAGAACATGATGGTTAGATTTCTCTTCCATATCCATATTTTCACCTATGTGGAAACCCAGTGATTAGTTTATTTGGGTAACCGTTACGTTTCATACTTTTGTTTTTAAAGATAAGTTTGGGTATTCCTTTTTACGATGTGGGTTTCTATCAAAGAAACTTTCAAATAGTAAACCATTTATAACCCCGACGAATTTCGACGGCGAAATTCATTTTAAGGAGGGTAGAATGTAACACGCCGAGATTTTATAAAAAATATTATTTTAATTTCATTAATGTCTTATGTTGTATTCTACACCAAGATTACCTTGCACTATACGCAACACCGTATTAGCTTGCAGTATACGCAACACTATTTTGGACCGTGTTACACACAATTTTGATAATAGTTATTCTACGCAACATTGAGTATATATATATATATATTAAATGTATAAATGAAATATGGTTGGATTCTGTTATACAAAACAATGAAGGATTCTTTCACAACACGCAACCCTGACTTGGCTTGCATTACACGCAATCGCGACCTTCCTCGATAGCGTGTGTTGTACACAATACCGGGTTTTAATAAACAATGTTATATTATTATAATATTGTCATGAACTAGCCGTTATGAATAGTATTAACTAAATTTTTAATTTTATAACATTATTATTCATCTTACACATTACTAGAACATGGTATAAGAACAAAATAATTTTTTTGGGTAAAATAAGTATTTTTCAAAAAAATGCAGTTTTGCCGCCTTTTGATGGCGCACCCACTTTAAATCTATTTTTTGACATGTTTATAAGTTAAATTTGACAAAATAAAATTCTTCTTTGGAATCAATAAATAAAAATTTACTTTGGATAAATTTTTCATATTATTCTGGTAACTTTCACATTTTAATGAATAGTAAAAACATGCTATATTTTAATTAAAAACAACTTTTTTCATCGTAATATCTTATGTGGTTAAATTATAATATTGAATGGTTTTAAAATATAAATAGAATATATTTTTACCATTTAATATAATGTATGTCATTAGCATTGATTTTACCTTGAATTCGTAGGTTAAATCAATTCAATCTTTTGCAATGTTTTAAACAAAAACCTGTTTTTAATCGACAATGGGATTAATTTTAATTTAATTTCTACAACTTCTGTGTATTGAATTTTAAAAAATGGATTCCATATTTTTAATCAGTGGGTTCAAATTATGTTAATAAGCTACTTTTTATTTTTGGGAATTATGAATAGTAACTACGGTAAATTTTATTTACCATAGTTAAATGTAAATCGGGTAATTAAGGGTAAATATAATATTTTAAAATTACCCTAACAAATGTCAAAATCCTATTGGATGACTAAAAGTCGACCCATATCACCTAAGGGTCGGATTAGAATCATTTAATGAACATATTTCTATGAAAATAACTTAATTATTATTAAAACCAAAGAAAGTGACAACATGTCACTCTCTTAAATTTTATAAGTATATTAATTTTAATTTAGTGATAAACTTCATGAAACTTCGAACATGAATAGTCTGCAGAAAGCTAATGAAATTATCTACATCATATAAATTTATTTATAATTTTTAGGGATTAAATAATTATCATTAATTATGACACAATAGTGATGCAGAAATTGTTTATCTAGTGAAAAATCAACAATAATGTTTTTTTTAAACTAATAGTGACCATAAAAAGCACAAATACCTAACCAAAACTTATTTGACATGTAAATGTAAACCATAATCATCCAATGGTCGAATATTTGACCATTTGGAGCCTTATAAAAGCGATTATGACACTTATATTATTTTATTTTAAATGATGCTAGAGTTGTCACCTTCATAATTTAATAAATATAACAATTTAAATATTGTGATTTTTTGATGATAAATTCGAGTAAAAGTATTATTGTGAAAGTTAATATATTTATATTCATCATAGAATTTTATTTTAAATTTTTATACAACAAATAAGTATATTAAATATTTATACAAAAATGATGTAGTAATTATTTTATTAAGAGATAAACCAAATAAATGGTTTTAAAAATAATAAAATAAATATTATATGAACTATTTAATGTGATACACTAATTTTATAGATACATATTACCTTTTATTAATATATTAAAGCTTTTATTTAGAACATATCTTCTGTATATATTTTATTTAAATTCCAATAAATGAATAGTTTCAAAATTGACACTATTGTTATTTTACAAAAATAACATATTATAAAATTGTGTAAAAATCACAAAAATATTTAAAAATTATAAATTTATATTTATATGGTCTATAATGTTATAAAGTAAACAATTATGGAAAATTAAAAACAAATAAGTAATTATTTGTTATAATTTAAAATTTAGAATTTTATTACCACAAATAAACTTAAATAGATTAAATAAGGATAAATCAAAATGATAAGGTTTAAAATAAGATCCAAACATGTCTAAATTTTATTGGTTGATGAGATTACAACCCTATATAATCTAATATTCGAATATGAGTCATTTTTGGAGGTTTTTAAGTGGGGTTAGATTTATTATAAATTAATATTTTTAAGAATTCCTAAGGTGCCCCTCTCCTCGCTTATAAAAGGGCACCTCCTCCCCCTCCTCCTCACACCAAATTGAGCACTCAAGCTCGTCCAACCCCTGCCAAAATCCTTTCTCCACTTCCCTAGAATAATCCTAGAGGTCCTGGTCTTCTTCAAAGACCAATCTTAGTTCCCTAAGTGAAGGATTCAAAGAAGCGTTCCAAAGAAGAGGTAATATCCATTACCGATCTTTTCAATTTCTTTCTTCTTCAACTTCTTCTTCTTTAGTTGTTTAATGATAATGTAATAACATCAGTATTACTTACATACAGATATGTTATTATAAATACGAAACAACCCTAATTCACCTTCTATCCAACCTACGGAAAAATGAAATCACCGCGCGTGCGTACGTACGGAATACCGTCTCCACGCCGTGGTGTAATCTATTTTCCACCATCACTTTACTAGGATGGGTATAATGGTGTAATGAGTAACTATTTATGATTATTATAAAGTAATATTTATACTGAAATAATATATATATACTCCAATACAGTTCCACGATCATAGGAACGATATCATCACTCGTGTGTACGTACGGAATACCGTCTCCACGATGTGATGCGACTTGTTCTACATGATCATCATTACATAGTAATTATATAAATTGAATGAATAAATATGATATATGTTACACTAATACCATTCTAGATATAAGGTATCTATAACCTTAAATGAAGAATAAGATTGTATTTGGAAAAACACGCATAAGAACAAAAGGCAATAAAGACCCGAGTAACAAGTAACAATGAAATATTACTATCAAGAAGCTAAGAATATGACCATATATGATATCATATCAATATGTATGATTCTGGAATAAGTCAATAACATTATTTAAACCATTATACAGGAGCTTCGGACACGTACAAAGCAAATTGGACCTAAGGTAAGGGAAATATCACAATCTCATTTTTATCTGAGATTGTTATTCTTTAGTATTTGCTGGGGTGTATTTTATCATCCACATCCATGTTCCCTCAATATGTAATATTATTTCCATCCTTCTACAATTGTTTATATCCAATTTTACCCTTTGGTATGTTTTTGTAAAATATATGAAAGGAATCTTTTGTCATTTTTCGTACGAGGTACTTTTTGACTTTTCCGACAAAAGTACGAAGAATGTTTTTTTAACTTATACGGAACGAACGGATTTTTACGGTTTTATAAAGCCTTATTTTCATGAAGATTCCTCCAAAAGATTTCATGACTATTTTCAATAAAATCTCTTCTTTTAATATTGCATGACGTTTTGTGAAAAGAAATTGATTTTGAAGAAGAAAGGATATTTTCCTCAAGAATTCATTTCAAGTGTTTTATCAAAATTATTTTCCATCTAAGATAACATAGGGTTATGTTTCTATCCCTATTATTACATTGATTTGGTTATGTTGTTATGGAAATATTTTCATGAATTCCTTTATCTTATATGAATTGTTTTATGACGTCACGATGTTTAAGATTCGCATTTTTATTACATGGGTTATGCAATGATGTATGGTTTATGATTTTGTGGCACAAATAAGAATGGTATCATTATGAGATGGGTGGGACCTATATCTCCCTCCAATGCATTGGGTAAAGATTTTATATCTCATGAGATAGATATGGCTGGAATGGTAGGTTATACCGGTTCAGTGAAACAGGACTGAAACGAGGGGTACTCGATTCAGAAAGAGACTTTGTCCACTAAGATAGTCTTGGCAATGAGTCATGACTAACAAGAAATGATTCTCTATGATTATGTGTGTATGCCACAAACTTCCATGTTTTATGTTATGATTATTGTGATTACATTTCACTACCATGATTTATCCCATGTTATGAAATTATGCCCTCTTTTGCAGGTTATGATTTCCAAAATGTTATGTTCTTATGAATATGATGTGATTGATATTTCTTTTGTTTACCCTTACTGAGCATTTGAGCTCACCCTTTTATGTTTTCTTTTCCCCAGGATATAAAGAAAGGTTTTAGGTAAAAAAAAGGAAGATCTTTATGGGATATGTTGACGATCTTTCACCATGATTAGAAGATTATAGTCCGACTTTCCAAAGACACTAAACTATTACGGTCCTTGTGTGTGTGTTTTTGTAATGTACTAAGTATTCCGAAAAAGTAATGTAAAGTCCATGTACGTCAAGCTTCGGGTCTCTACAGAAAAATCCAAGAGAATTTACAATTTATAGCCCACATTCCACCGATTTAATCTCCTTATATGTTTCCAAAATGAATTCATCTTGGATTCATTCTCTTCATGTGGTTATATTCTATGTTCAAGTGTATTTCCCTTACCCGATCCATATAAAAAAGCATCTGCAAGCATCCAGAGATTCGACCGTGCTGAGTGTAAGTATTGATATACCTATTACGTATTTCCCAAATTCCCCAAATAACCTATCATAGATTCATGTGTATAGAAAAATAGAATAAAAACATAGGAATGAACAAGTTGATCAAGTTAGAACATTATTTTCAAACCATAAAAAATTATAACTAAAACAAGTAACACCCTTTACTAGAAGGATCCATACCTATCAAACCTAATAAATGATTAACCCAGCTCAATGAGAAATCATAAAAGTAGGGTTGGTAAATCATTCATCCCATTTAGGGTTAGGGTGATCATATATAACAAATTTGGGTCATCCAATCCAACCTTCCCAATCGATTAGAGGAATGGGATTAATTTTTTCACGGTGTTTTAATGGCACCATGTTCCATTAACTTATCCATCATTGATATGTGTACATTTTCACCTTTTATATAAGAATATAATATACCCATTCTTCATAATTCACACATTCTTCATAATTCACCCACTCATATATAAATGTAATAATATCACTTGAGAGTATAAAAACATGAAGACATATCATGTGTAATGATTTTACTATATATCTTAAGTATGTTGGATAGAAATCAATGTAATAGAAAATCTTTTTATCTAAATATTAAACTCAAATAAATTATAATACAAGCTTTATCATTTATCCAACATTGCAAAAGGAATTAATTCCAAACAATTCATAAGAATGTGGTTTAAAATATAGAATAAGGATTCAATTTTAAATATTTATTTCCAATACATAAATATAACAAAACATCCATAGAGATATCAATTTTTCTAGAAAACAAGTTTGAGGGTGATTTTATTAAATGTAAACCAATTGGTTTCATTTAGATTCACATGGCCCTATTCATTGAAAACCCAACCATTAATGAATATTATAGTATGAATGGGAGTACCTATAAATTAATTCATATATAGGTTCTTTGTAGTTTAAGGAAGAATATTATACCGCTAAATGCATCTTAAGATCAACCTAAAACAATTGTAGAATTATTTTTTAGGATTATCTTTATATATGAAATTGGGAATGATAACCAAGGTAACTCCATTGTATCAGCTAAAATGACCTCCCATTCATTCCAAATAAAATAGGATTGAAAAAAATTAATGATCCAACTAGTGCTATAATTTAGGAAGAATGAAATTTAACTGATTTTGTAAAAAAAGGAAAAAAGTGGTATTAGAGACAATTCATAGATTTTTCATTCCAAAAGTAAAATTTGGGGTCCAAATAAATATATAAAAACCAATAGATTCATGTAATATACTCGGGGGTAATGAATATTGAAAATTGAAATCCAATGAAGTAGTATATGTTAAGAATGGGGATAAAATTATAAAATATGAAAATTTGGGTGATTAATTTTGGGATTGAAAGGAAAAGTTTTCTCTTTAATAATGTAATTTTATCATGAAAGACATCTTGTAACAGGTACTAATTCATCGGGTACCTAGTGTCCCAAATTGAGATACCTGCAACCTTCCTACAAGCTTTCATCATGTTCTTGGTACTAAATCATTAGGTACCATGTGCCTTCTGCACCCAATCCCCTTATTATTTTTACAATAACTCACTTCCCTGACCCTCTAATTTCTTATTCAACATAGTATTATACAAAAAAATGAAGTTAAAAACTAAAATTAAAGGGAATTACCTATCCTTAGAGTTCATCGTCTTTACATGAGGATTTTAAAGAGTAATCAATTATTAAATAATCTCACTTTCTATGATATTATTTTTCCTAATCCAATTATCATGTATCATATGTTGTCTAAACATGGTCATACCAAAATATTCACCAAATTCAGTATTTCAAGGTTTCCTGTTGAACATTTTTGGAATAAGGGGGTTTTGATAAAATTATAGATGGACCCTGAGAGGGGGATGAATTATGGTGTTCTAAAAATGAAAAATTTTCTTTGAAACCCTCACCTATTAATGGATCTATTTATTTCAGAAGGATACATCCAAGTATAATGTGATTGATAATGTATTATTGTACCAAAATCCAATATCACTTCATTTTTTTCTAAATAAAATTTCATAGTTTTTTTCACTTCACATAATGGTTCACTAACATTACAATGATTTAGGTAGGGTGCATATAGAAACCTAAACCTTTCCTAAATAATAGTTTCATAATTTTTAAGAAAAATAACATTACATTAATACATTCTAGAGTTTAAAGGATTAGTATCATAAGAAAATGAGGTTTATATAGTATGAATACATAGAATAATTTAGAATTTATTTAAATAAATTTTTATAGTACCCCTAAATACTTCCATGTTTCTCCAAGTATATGTAATTAGGGTGAGATAAAATCCAAGTAATGTATGAGGTAGTAGTAAAGAAAAAGGTACATGAATAAATATGAGAAATTGGTGATCATAACCTACAACATCATATCATAGGCATAATATCATCATTATATGAATACGGAAAAAATTAGAGGAGACATGGAATGTGGAACAAGAATAAAAACAAATCCTCATAACATTTTGTACAAAGTCTATGCATAGATTGTTAGAAAATCTTGCATGATGTACAGTCATAACATATGTGTCCAAATACCAATATATAGAGTGTGAAAAAATTAAATTACGGTTAATAAAATATAATATCATTTGATACATCACATAATAAAAATTCATTACATGGATATATAATTTTTCTCCCTCCCACAACAATGTAAAATGATCATAATCATGTATTCTGTATAGAATGTAAGCTTAAATCAATACTAAAAATGAAATAAACTTGTGAGAAAATTATGGATTTAATAATGGTTTCTTGTGGAATATATCAATGAATATAACAAGGAGGATCCAAAAAAGAAGAAGGGGAGATATAATTTTGTAGGTTTAAGGGTACCATTAACAAATAAAAGATCATTTTCATATAGAGGATAAGAATATATATAAAGATAATTTAAGATAGTTTTTTTAGGAAAAGTATTAATAAAAGATTATAAGGTGTATTATAATTCATCCTAATTAATTAGGAAAATAAATATACCCAAAATAATAAATTTTAGGGAATGAAATATGAATTTATAATGTGTTTTATTAAAACTATAACAAAAATATATATGAAGGGAAAATAAAAAATTTAAATAGTCAGGTTTCACGGTATCCTTACCTTAGGTTGTGTTTTTTTAATAAATTAACACCTCATTTATAACTAACTTATTTGAATTAATACATTAAATTATAATCTTATTACCATTAATTATGTTATTATTAAATGATTATAATCACTTTAATTAATTTTTTTATGATAAAATAGTTTGGTAACATTTTTCATTGAATTATCGTGTTTAGTTTTGATTTCATGGTGTCAACCCATTGAAATTTATTCATTAATAAAATTACCTCCATTGGTATAAAAATAAATAAAAATAAATATATAAGTGTTATTGGTATGATAAGCATCTATGAATGAAGTAATTATTAAAGAGTGGAAATTTTTTTAACAGACAGTTTACTTCCCTTTAATGAGTTGTGCCAAAAAATGGAAAGTGAAGCTACATATGTAAATTAAAAATATTTAGTATTGAATATATAGTATAATAGTAATATTAATTGATAGATAATATACACTAAACAACCATATATGTTTTGATATATAAATAATTAATATTTTCCTCTTAGAAGATAAACTGGCCATTAAAAGGACTTTATTAATGAGAGTGAGAGATATAACCTATTATAAATTTTTATTAATATTTATGTTATAGAATAATAAATATTTATATAATTTTTTATATAATAATTAATTAATTGTTGAATTAATGTTTTTAAATAGTTAGTGGAAGAATTTAATAATGGAAGAAATATTGTGAAATGAAAAAGTTAGAAGGGTTACCTCATCTTTGATTATTCTCTGTTGTCTTATCCTTAACGCCTTGGAGGCATAAAATTGTATAAAATTAAAACATTCCTTGGGTTATAAATAGACATAGGAGGATGTAATTGGATAGTTATTGTTAAATGTGAGGTTCTTTAGTACTGATTTTCAGTGTGGGGTGAGGGGATATTAATAGTTGTGGGGAGGAGTATTTTTGGATAAAATATTCACTAAAATATTATTACGAAATGAAAAAATTGTGTAGTTGACATATATTCATTATAAATCATATTAAAATAAAATTTCCTGATTTTATGACTTTTTATCCTCCATACAACCAAATTTATTTGTTTATATAAAAGAAAATAAAAGGAAAGGAAACATTATTTTGTATGATATAAATTTTAATTTTAGACATTGGTAATTATTTTTTAGTTTTGTAAATTGAATTTATTATTATTTTTAATTTATTAATTACTTTATTAAATTTATTTTGGGTTCATAGGACCATTTTAGGATTAATTAATTCATTATTACATCGTAAAACATTATCATTTTCAAAAATTATATTTTTTTTGTTCACCCAAAAATCATTTCTTTATAAAATTATCAAAAAATAAATCTTCAATAATTTGGAAATGATGATTTCAAAAATGAAATTTATTATTTCAAAATAATTTTTTTTCATCTATAATTTTAATATTTAATATAAATATTCACGTTTTGTAAAATACTATAAAATTCACTTTATTAAAAATTCACATATACTTTATTTTGAGTTTTTTAATTTGGATATTTATTTTTTATCACTCCAAAATTTATATTTACTTATTATATTAATATAAAATATTATATAATGTATATTTACTATTTTATTCTCATTTACTATTATAACGATTGAGGTATTAAATATAACAGTGAGGTAACTATTTTAATGACAATATTACTATTCCTAATAGTTAGGTTAATATTCAAATGGTTATATTAATTTTATACTTCCTGTAACTAACTTATATTTATTTCATTAATCGTTATATTCATTTAATTTCAAGTTTATATATTCATTATTTTCAAAATCTTATTTTTATAACAAATGTTCCATTTATTTTTTAAAGTGTTGTTTGCGACTGTGATTATTATAGGGGACTAAGATGTTCTAGAATATAAAATTAATGTTATGTTATTTTTTTATTTAACCATTATACTACTTTGATTTTTATAGATTATATTTATTCTCCATATATAATGTTCTACTTTAATGAAATAAAGTACTGTTGGTTTCCATTATGTGGTGCATGTGTTCTATACTATACAGTATTTCTAAATATCACACACAAGTATATTAAAGTGTAAAATTCCACATACCAACGTTTTAGTCATTAGATTAATCACCCAATAAAAATTATATCCTTGAATTTTCAAATTATATCTTTGGTTGAGAATGGATGAGGGTACATATGTTTTATTGAACCTCAGGTTTCAATGTTACCTTTCCATGCTTATAGTTTCACCAAAATAATTTTATATGGTGAGTTTTCATATTATATATAAATTTTTCTCTACAGTCAAATAACGTCACTGGATTCTCTCATGAGAAATTATATGCTCTAGTTTATCACCTTCAAATTCCTTAGAAGTAATAAATCAAGTATTTACTTCCCTCTGAGAGATATTTGGAATACATCATTCACTTGATCCAACATTAATATATCCATTAGTTGATAGGATTCCACTTATATGTGATTAATGATATAAAATTATCCAATATACTGAGGGATGATCTTACACTTATTTAAAATCCTCATGACTCTATTCTCTATTGATGTTTGATGGAACATGTTATCTATAACCTGAAACTATAAGTCTCTTCAATAATTGATAGCATAGATATTATATTGACTTTGATAATCGTTAATGTGTTTTTGAATGGTTATAACATTATCTTCCATTTATTTCATAAGTTTGAGTATAAGAATATTTTTATTACTAAGTTAATCCTATAATATTAGAGTTCTACATATCCCCTTCTATATAAATATTCATATGGGTCCATCTTAATAATTTATTGGAAACTATTGTTCCATGATTACTTAAAATGGGAAATGTTTTTTCTCTAAACATCATTTCAATTCAATAAATAAATATATCAGCATTAATTTCATTGTATAAATGTTAATCCCCTATTAAACATTAGTCTAATGGTGTAAATTCATTCCAAAGTTTTACATACTATTCAGGGAATGTTGAATAATCCTCTAAAACATAAAGGTAAACCATGGATCATTAACTGATTCAATTCATATTAGTTCTTTATATTTCCTTTCCATTTACATTACGTATATACTATAAATTTTATTGAGTTATAATGCTTCCCAAACAGTGATAAAGTGGGATTTTTCATGAGTCGATCCACCAAATACCATATTGTGTTATTTCTTATAAAATAATTTTGAAGACCTACCAAAATATTTATGGTGATGATCTCTCATTTACATTTTGGTATAGGTTATTGTTGCATAATCACTTTATACATATTATTATCTTCCATAAAATGATACCATACAAAGAGCTTTGATGTGTACTCAACAATATCCTTATTCAAATTGTCCCACTATATGTTATCTTGGAGATCTTAGTAAATCTTTATACTGCCAGGATATATGGATAAATATTACCTATGTGAACCATCTAATAGATATTTTTATATCTCATGTGATTATAGAACTCATATTCAAGTTCCAAATTAAATAACTCCATCCATATTAATTTTTAATTCACAAATCTCCCCATCCATTGTTTTTCTCACCTTATTTTGATGATATAGACCAACCATTTTCAACAACATGATTTTATCTTGTATAGAAGGTCAGTAAGTAATTTTGTAATGGTAGTATGTCTTCAATTCCTTTATAGATTCTAGATCTGTCCTTTATATATCATTAAAGATGTGGTCTTTATCAATCTTATTCATATATAGAGTAACAGGTTTCTTCTTGTTATGTACATTAGCCCCCTTGTTTTCTTTTCCAGGATGGTAGTGTATTAAAAAATCATATTCAATGACTAACTATTAACATGTTTTTTATTAATGTTCAAATCATTCTATGTGAATATATACATTAAACTCTTTGGGTCAGTATATATGTCACACTACTCTCCATGGAGATAATGCCTCCAAATATTTTGTGAAATGAACAAAGATAAAAACTCTAAATCAGTTGTACAGTACTTCTTCTCATGGATATTCAATTGTTTTAATCCTAAGTTATCACTTTAACCTTTTTTATGAGTATGAATCTCATTTCTCCCTTTGACACAAAATTGAATATAACAAAACATTCTCTGATTAAGAGTGGTATGGGTGTAGGTGCAGTGATTACACTCTAATTACACTCCTTAAAGCACACTTTACATTCTTCCATTTAGATATACATTACTCTTTTTTGTATTAACTATGTTATTTGACTAGAAAACCATGATAATTACCACTCAAAAAATCAGAAATTCCAAGATAATCTAAGAAAAGTACTAATCTTCTTGATACATATTCATCCAGCTCATTTTTTAATCAACTTTTACATTAAAGGTTCTATAGAAATTCATTCACTTATTATCATATGCCATATGATGGTGACTTGATTCGTCCAAAATACAGCCTATTTGAACATATCGTATAACATTTGATTTCATAAAATATGTAACTCAATATTTATATTCTCTTCATGTTTTATTTACTCATGGAGTATATGAGAATATCACCACTAAATATGACCATAAATTTATCAATTTATTCTATAAATTCTATACACATGAAGTCATTAAAACCCCATGTGGTGTTTTAAAATTCCAAAGAATCTAAACGAACTCATAGTGTCCATATTTTGTATGGAAATATTCCTTTTGAATATATTCTCTCTTCACCTTAATACGTGTATATGTGGAGAGATGATCCTATTTTAAGAAGTATGTAACTACTCAAATTTGATCTAATGGATCATCAATCCTTGGTATTGGATATTTTTTCATTACAGTACTCTTTTTGATCTCTTCATAATGGATGAAATGTTTCTTTGACCCATCTTTCATGATAGTGTACAGATTTACTCCAAGGTGATGCACTTTGGTGTATAAACCCTTTATCCAATCCCTAGTATTTTTTCTTGTTTACCTCCCCTGGGTCTACTGGGAAAATCGTATAGAGAATTTTGGTTATAGGTGTAACAATGAGTATCGGTTTTATTAATAACTCTACCTCATGATTTAGGAGAAGTATATGATATTTTCTAGTAAATATGTTAGTATATTACCTTATAAAGGGCATTTATTGAAGTTTGATTATTTCCATTATCATAAATATTTGAGAAATATATTCTTCTTAATTGGGTATCAATAACCAAACAATAGAGGTATTTTCAAAAAGAGATTCATAATATTCCTAAAAATTTTATAAGATCATGTGATGGTTTGTGAGATATAAATATATTTAATTTTCTTATGTGTGATATCTATATAATGGGTTCCAATCGATGCTTGGAATAGTGTCAAATTCGACCAAAGGAAGGATTATAATATTTCTGTGGAGAATATTCCCACACACATTAATAGGGGAAGAGCCTAACTCTTGGGTTGAAATGATTTAACAACTTGGTTTTTTAATAGATATATCTTCTTGAAGGTATCAAAGATGTGATTAAACATTTAAAAACAAAATAGGGTATAAATCAATTCATATAACACAAATAAAATAAAACTTTCATTATTATAGAGTGAATAGTAAGTATACCATATACTACATCATTTTACTTCTCCATCCTAATATTGGGGATGGTATAATCTTTCCCTATCTCCCCTGTATTAGGTGTTTATATATTTTGATTATCCTAAAATATCATTAGTTTGGTTCACTAGCTTGTATAGTTTCCATTTGCTTTGTAGTATAAGCATTAAACCATTGGTGTTGTATTGGGCAGTTCCTTTCTTTTCTGAATCATATTGGTTGTATTCTTCATAACACATTGGTATTCATGATCTTGATATCCTTCACTTATAAACATGAAACATTTTTATATTCCTTTAAATAATTTCATAGTGTGATTATTTCCATATATTTGACATATAGTTGGATTATCTTGACTTATTTATCATTTGACACTCCACGATGAAACTCTGCCCCTTATTTCTTATCTGCATGTTCAATGAGACCATTCCCCAAACTCTATCACTACATTGAGGGAACGCCATCCCACTTCTCTATAAATCTTGTAGTCTCATTTTTCAATATCCCTATATAGATTTGTTTTTAAAACAGAGAAATAATCAATAAATTTTTATATCATTCTTGATAACCAATCCATAATCATACCTTTTAGAGCATGTAAAATTATCCTTATGAGTTACATTAAATTACCTCGCCTTTTTCTTAAGATCTATAAATTATCTCTCTATATCTTTGTGAATAATTCATGGGAAATACATAATAATAATATTTTATTTAATTATTCCCACTCTATATCTTCATCTTTATTTATTAGATTTATATTTTTTAATCAATTTACACCATTTATTAGCTTATCCTTATAAATTTTAGTTTTTTAACATAAATTTCTCCTTCTTAGAATAATGAAGCATGAAAAATATCCTTTTTAGGTACTTTATCCATTTTTCTCAAATATGTTTATCATAAGATCCACCAAATGAAGTTATTCATTTTCAAATAAAGGATTCAATCGTAAATTGATCATGCTTGGGTAAATTTGGATGTTCCACATGCTTTAAGATATTGTTCATAACCTGGGACAGCTGGGTATATACCGCCCCAAGTTTTTTAACTCCAACTCCCATTACATTGGGAATTTCATTTAGATAAAAATTACTTTTCCCATCACATGGGTAATTGTAATGGTTTCTCCTAGTTACCAATATTTAAAATAAAAACATTAAAACAAAGCATAATTCAATAAATCAAGGGTAAATAATTTATAAATATGTGAGAATAAATTATAAATTGTTAACTTATGATGTTTATATTTTTAACTTAGGTTTTTATTTTTTACTAACCTGGCTACCAAATTAAAAGTACCTTTAACTAAAAAATAATAATGAATCAAACCTTTAATGCATGATTATTAGCTCATTTTGAAGATAAGAAATGTAACATTAATACTTTCCAAAATTGAATGGTTTAGTGCCATGGGAAAGTTAGGTTTATACAACATGAATACATATGAGTTTTTAATAGTTATTTAAATATTCTTGCATAGTACTTATAATGGTTATCATTTTCTTCTTAGTATATATAATCACCTAAGGAAATACCACAAAGAAAAGGTGATATAAAATCCTAATAAGAGAGGGACATTTAGAAAAAACATGATGATTGAATAATGTGAGAACATTTGTGATAATAATAATCATCATTATACCATATAAATATGATCATCATTATAAGAATATTTAATTCATTTTAATGAGACATATAATTTTTAATATTCATAATTTTGAAACACCCTAACATTGTAGAAATATTTTATTTATAAAGTGTGAATAAAACAAGCATTGTATTCTTTTATAACATATGTGTAGAAATATAATTAAATAGGTTGTATAAAATGATAACATCATGTTAATACATATTTATATGATGATATACATCTCTGTTATCAATGAATTTGATGGATATATATTTCTAGGGTTTCCCTTAAAATCATAAATTTCTCATAATCATGCATTCCACATAGAATGGAAGCTAATATAAATCATATATAATAAATAAACTCTAGATAAAATTACCAGATTTGTAATTGTATCATATGGAATATATCAGTTATTAAAACATAGAGGTTCCCAAAATGAATAAAGAAGACATAATTTAAATGGTTTAACGGTAGAATTATCAAAAATTATCATTTTTCATGGAGAGTATATAGATACACATAAGAATAACTAGTGAGGGTTTTAAATAAATAATATTGATCAAAAATCATGATGGTGTCACATAATTTATCCAAATGAATTAAGTCCATGACTGTCTATATAATAATAAATTTGAAAAAATAATAATAATATAGAAGTGGTTTTAGAATAATAAAAATAAAAAAGTAAGGGAGATAAAAGACAAGCCCAAAATAAGGATCCATGTTTGAGAGTCCCCTGACCATAGGTCTCATTTTTTGTCATCACATTTACACCTCATGAATAATAAAATTATGTTTATTAAAAAAATTACTCTAGAAGTGTGTTTCATTTATTAATGTTATTCTTGATCTATTGTAATCATTATAATTAACATTTACTGAAATATTTTTCATCCCACTTTGTGTTGTTTTTTATTTTGTTTGATGTGTGTTAAAATGTTAAAGAATAATGAAAAGAATAATAGTATGGAAGATAGAAGGAGTTCCCTAAATTGATGAGAAAAATGTGTATTTAAAATTATAAAATTCACTATATTTGTGATGAAAATGATCAAGGGAATCTATAGATATTATTTAAATATAAAATCAATTATTTTATTTTATTTGGATGAAGGTGAAATTTAATCTTGATGATTAGTGAGTTGATATTTAACATAAAAAACATCTGATAATGGATTTTGAATATTCAAATTCTATACATCAATTAATAATAAATTAAAGGATGGGTCTATAAGAATTTTTAATAAATATTAATAATAAATGAAAATTTATATAATGAATATTCTCTATTTAGATTTTGATTAATAGAAAAGTCATATTAGAAAATGTTGACATTGAAATTCTTATATGGAATTTACATCTCATACATATGATATTTATAAATATTTTCTTATGGATTTATCAAAAACAATTGGTCATGAATGGGATATGCATAGGATTGGGTCCATCCACTACATAGGTGGGGTCCCGACCTACATTAGCCAGCCCATATGGAAAATGGAGTGTCTATTTGAGCAGTATCATAGTGAAGGTAGATCACCTACATAAGAAGAAAAGTTTTCATATATAAACACATAATTTTATTAGTGGGATAGAGCAGGAAATCATGTCCCATGATCCCAGTGAGTGAGGGGTGAAAGGAATTCCAGAGTGGACCTCATTATTTATATCTTGTGAGGTGAAGAGTCAGTAATTTTAAAAAAGTAGCATGAATTGAATCTCTAATCCAATGAAGGATAGAAGAAAATTGGATACTATAGTGGCATTATAAAATACACAAAAATAAATTCAACTATCAGATCATATCATTCAATTCCATCTGATCATTCCCCCTGATCATGTTCTTCCATCGACCATTAATCTATAAATGTGTGTGACAACATTTTGATTAAACATAATTTTAGTTGATGATCAGTTGTAAATAAATTTCATGTTTTAATTCATAATAATTATTATGGTTGACTATATCTCAGGTGACCAAAAATACAAAAATCCTTCCGGTGAATAATTCTAAGCTATATCAAAGAGAATTAATCTTCAATAAGTTATATTGATTGAATCCAGGCCTATCATTATATTTACCACACAATCATTATCGATCAACTTCACAATGTATTGAATGGATACATGTGTTACTCCAATCGACTGTTTACTAGTCATTTGTTCATGTTAAATGTGACCAAAGATACAAATATCAATCAACTATAAGATTTCTAGATTGACCAAGTGAAGTGAGATCAACCACATCATGCACATTGGAACAACTGCATCATTTTCAAGATCAACCAAATAACATATATGGATCCACTATGTCATTAATGATCCATAATATGTTTTAATTCAATTTATCACATGAAAAACACTTAGGTCAACCATAAAATATGAAGCTACTGTCTGTGGTGAATAGTATCTTATTTGTAGAATGAGATAATATATTGAATGAATGAGATTCCAGGATAAAATTCTAGTGAGCAGTTTTTAGATTTTGAGGATTGGGATCAAACTGTTCATGCATGAAACTTCACAATGAATGAATGTAAACCAGATGAAAATGAAAAATAGAGGATTCATTTGATGAATGTTTTTTAAAAAAAATTAGGGAGATTGTAGTCATTTGAAGAAGAATATAATCACATTTTATGAATAAGTAATCATAAAAACATGTTCTAAGCTCAATCTAGAGATATTATAAGAACTACCAAGATAGAAATATGAATGATTTAATACCATGGGTGAGATGAGAAACCAAAAATAATAATAATTTTCTTTCGTTTTACATGAATGAAAAATTCTATTAGGTTTTTGAATCAAGGTGAGTTTTAGACACACGTATGAAACATGTGGTGCATACAATATGAAAACATACATGCATTATTAAATATAGATATAGTCATGAGTGATTATAGTGTCACATGATATCATCATTAATAAGTTCCAAGTTCACATTTAGAAACACCATCATGAGGATGAATCATTTAAGAGGTTATTTACAAACTGAGTGAATTAAAATTGTTGAAACCTATAGTGTTTTAGGAACCTATCTCTAATATATTTTATAAGACTTAATTATATTTCATGAAGGTTTATGAAAAATAAAATATATGTGAGTTTAAATGAGGGAAGAGGGTGTATTCAATATTTATGCATGAATTTTAGGAGATTCTCCACTAGTTTGACAGTTTCATTAAATATCAAGAATTTCATTATAACGTGTCATTAAAAATATAAGAATTCATGTGGTAAATTTTCATTAAATAAATAATATAAGGTTGTGATAATATTTAATTAACATAAATATTATATACTAGGTTTTATGTGAATTTACATTGAATAATTTCAATGATGTTAATAAGAATTGATGACTGGGGATAAAAAAAGTATTGAGGAAAATTTAATACTTGTACTTATGGATATTTAATTATGATATTATTCTTAAGTAAATTATAATTTAAGACACATTAATCGTGAAGATTTGTGTACATTCAAATATTAAAAATAATATTAACATATAGTGAATATAAATATGATAAGAATGAGAATGAAAAATTTTCCTTACATTGTGATTTAAAAGAGACAAATTTTAATAATCATCAAAGATATTCGATACGGAAGTTTTTTGAAGAAATTGATGTATTTAAGAGAGTAAAAATGAAGAAAATGTTTTTAATATAGAATTTACATTCCATGCACTAAAGAAGAAGAGAAAATATATTAATAAGAAAAATATCTTGAGTGGAATGCAATAATTGATCTACCAAAGTACAAATATTATCAGTATCCAACATACAATATATTATTATATTGTAAAAGTCTAAATAAATTTGATTCATCCCTTAGGATTTATTCATCAGAATAAAAATTTCAATTCATATAGTTCGGGATGGTCTCATGTCAATAATGGAGATCATGCTTCAATTTGGCACAAATCCAATCTATTGAATAAAGAGAATGTATTTCCACTCTTACTTTGTACCTAGTTTTTTATAGGATAACAAGATCAGGTTCAAAAAATTTCTCATTCAATGTTTTATAATAAAAATTATTGTTTATATGTATGTGATAAAATCAATCATGCACTAGGGATGTATTCATCCTTAAAGAGGAGATCCTCATCAATGATAATGGTGTTCTTTTATTTTTATTTACTATTCCATATTAATATTCACACTAACCAATGTTGAGACAAAAATTGGGAAATGGAAATCTAGTCATGTAATAAGTGAATAGGTGATAGAGGGATAGAAGTTTTTAATATGATAAAATTCATTCTATGTTGATTCAACCCCCCCCCCCCAGTATTGACACTTCCCTATTTGGTTCTTTTCAATTAGTATCAGATGGATTGGTTACACCTCTATTAGATTATCATTTTTTAAGACTTTAATTTTTATTTAAAAGGATTTTGGAAGTGTTTATTTGAATAATATAATAAATTCCCTTTCAAAGAAACCATGAAAGATATGTCTACCATGATAATGAATAATAATAAGAAAAGGGAAGGAAGAAATTTGAGAAAATTCAAATCCATAAAAGGATAGAATAATGATTCTCTACTAATTGATGTTAATAAATGTAGATTTTATTTTAATATTTATATTTATAATATGTTTCTTAAATAAATCATTGATGAGAATCCATTACACATAATTAAATATAATGAAGTGTTAGTTTTCCCATAAAAAATATCTTGATGAGGAGTCCAACATCTAATAAAGAAGTTCTATGGTATATTAATCTACCAAAGAGATGGAAAATTGTTATATAATGTGTAAAATGAAATGTTTACAAGAATAAGAGGTAAAAAAATAAATTATCAAAATTTTCATCATTTTTTACCATGTATCAATGGTTAATATCACAACTCTAGAGACTTGTAAGATGAATTAGTTGACGCTTTTAAATAAATCCAATATAAATTACATAAATAAAATGTATCATATTTTTGTGTAATTAAAATAAATATGCCCAATGAGATCACCCTAAAATAATATATGAATGAAATAATTAATATGGATTTGGAAGAAAGAGTGAAAATTAGTATTAATGTTTCTAAATATATATGTGCCTTAAATACCATGAAAGGGGATATTGAAAAAATATGTTCTGTCATTGGGAAAGAATATATCACTACAATTCACAAGGGAGAGGAATCCAAAAAACATGAGGAACGAATCCTTGTATCTAAATAAATAATATTAGTTAAAATTTATCAACATGAGGTAAATTACAAAAGTATTAAATAGCTTGACCATCTATTATTAGTAAAATAACAAAATCCATAAAAACAATTTAATGAGATAAAAAATGTGTGAAGAAAAATAAAATTAAATGTCATGTGTAAAAAGAATCCTCAGCATGAAATTCATGAATCTTGGATTAAAATTATAGAATCTCGAAATAAAATAAGATATATATTCATAAAAAGATGGAAAGAAATTCCCATCCACAAAAACTACAAAGGAATAATCTTATGTTTAAATATCTATTTCTGGTGGGAAAAAAATTATGATATCCTCTGCTAATTATTCTATAACATCCTTAAAGGAAAAGGTATTATCCACTTCTGAAAATTATATTTATTCTAAACCAATTAATGATAACTATGAAAATTTTAATTCATATTTATTTAAAAATATGGATGAAGAAAAGTGATTGTAAGTCTATAATCATTTTAAGGATGGAAAAAAAGGTTTTGTGAGAGTTGGTTCCCTCAAAAAAACCAAAATAGTATATAAAAATGATAAAAATTACAAAAATATAGGATCTAAAAAAAGATAAACAACATGAAGTTCAAAGAATTAAATTAAGGTTTTTTGGATAATATTTTTCTGCATATTTAGTCATAGGGAACTAGATTGATAAAAAATCCATCAAATCAAAACCGAAAAAAGGCCATTTCAGGGGGGAGAAAGTCTCAAAAGAAGTAACATCCACAAAATGTGAACACACGCCTAATAAACTCAAATATATTTAAAATACAAGAAAATATCTATGGGATTTTCTATTGTACTATTCATAGATATGTTTATTTAAATTATAAACCAATAAATCATAAAACAATAAAAAATATAGAGAAAATATCATACAATATGAAGAATGGATACAAGAATACCTTGGGAAAGAACCATGAAAATTAAGATAAAAATATATTTTCTAAAAGTATGTTAATAGTATTTGTGAGTTTTCTTTCGATAACAATAATATGAAAAATAATAAATCTCATAAAAATACAAAAAAAATATAGAACCTTCACCAAAAGATAAAATCATTTTCATTTTTTGAAAAAATATGACATATCATATATTAATATAAATATTCCATAAATGTTAGTGTTTAAGGGAACAATACTAAATAAAATGAAAGAATAGTCTAGGTTAGAAATTAAAGGATTGAGATCGTGAAGACAAAATATAAAAATCCATTTTGAAAATCCAAAATGGTTGAGAATATTTGTAAGTTATACCTGTATATCTAGCTACCTGATTTAGAAAAGTAAAAGAAATTTTGATCCCAAAAAAAGGAAACCCCCAATGATAAAGAAAAGTTACAAAATAAAATATAATCTAATTTCATGAGATGTTTTTAAAATGGTATGACCAAAGATATCATGAGGTTATTTTTGGAAGGTGTAAGAAAGTTTAAGATAATTTAAAAAATTATGTAACATTTATTCCCAACCAAATTGAAGCCTTTTGGAACATGAAATCAACACCAAGATATTCATGTTCAATTATGGATCATGTTAAAAGGAAAATACCATACTAGGAAAAAGATAAAGAACCCATTTTTTCTAATAAAAACTCCAATTTAAAAAAATAAAGAATCATGAAGTGTATATCCTCACATTGAGCTAAATGGAAAAAGAATAAATATTAGGGAAAAATTTAATCCAAATTCTCACATTGATGAAAAAAAAAGGTTCAACATTACTCCCATTTTTTATTTGTGTTCTATCAGTGTAAGGAATTTAAGTTAAGGGTTGTTATTAAAAATAAATGTAAAGTTAAAAATAATGATGTAATAATTATAATATATTTAAAATGGTTTCATCTTAGAATGATTTTTCAATTAGAATAGAAAATAAAATTATAAATATATATCTGACTGGATGATGTGAATAAAAAGGTAATGTTTTTAGGGGGAGTTTCATGAGAATCTTCCAAACATTTTATTTCAAAAAATAAAAAATTTTGTATTGTTTCTTTGAGTTAGTCATTAAATGGTATGTATTGGGATTTATATATACCTAAATATCATGAATTATTCCTAATATTAAAGGGAAAATCATTTTAGTTAATGTAAAAAATGAGGTGATTTTTTTTGTTCTGGGAATGTATAAAATGAAACAAGTTGGTTGCACATAAATTTTATTAATTTTTGTGCTATGTGGAACAGGAAAATTAGGTTGAGAATCTATAAAAACACTTATATTAGTTAGTATCAATATGTTTCAGAATGAATACATATGGCAGTCCTTGAAGAAGGGATTTATAGAATATTAATAAACAAGATTTGGTATCATTTTTAATTTAATAATTGGATTGATTTGTTTTATAAATCTTAATCTCTTGTTTTATATATAAGAAATGGTTCAAGTATACTTTGAGGAGAAATATCTATGGAACATTTCTAATATTAAATTCATACCATCCCCTCTCCTATATATCATTTATTTTTTATTAATATGAGTTAGAGTGAAAAAAATGACAATAATATATGATAAATGGAAAAAAAGAGAAATCATATGTATAGAACATATTGACATGAAATTTTCTAGTAGGTATTTCTATTAAATAAAAAAAAGATATTTTTTATCCCACTTTTTGTTATGTTGTATTTGTTGGGAATTTTTGTAAATATTTTAAAGACTAATGAGAAGAATAATATTATAGAAGATTAGAGGTTTTTTGAGGTTGTTTAAGAAATGTTTTGAGATCATAATAAAGGTGTCATTATTATGTTGTTATTTTTTAATTCAAAAAAATAATTTCAGGGGAACCTTGAATCTTAATATTAATCACTACCATTGGATTAATTGAAATCCATTCAGATGGTGGAAATTATATTTTTAAATAGAATTCATGAAAATTCATTAAGTATTTACAATCATTAAATTAAATGTTTTTGATGAAAATTATCAAGGATAATTAACCATATGCTTCAAGGAAAGAATTATTTATTTGATTATATTGGGATGGAGAATAAATTTATATATGAATACTGGTGAAACAATCTTTAATGTATAAAACATGTGATATTGGAGTTTTGAGTTTTGAATTATGTATATCACAAATGAATCCATTCAAAGACGAGTATATATAAATTTGTGAAGGAATTTTTGTATAAGTGACAGTTTATATGATGAATATTGACTACCATTGGATTAATTCAAATCCATTTAGATGGTGGAAATTTTATTTTTAAATAGAATTCATGAAAATAAATTTAGTATTTACAATCATTAAATTAAATTTTTGTGATGAAAATTATCATGGATGATTAACAATATGCTTTTAAGAAATAATTATTTATTTGATTATATTGGGATGAATAATAAATTTATATATTAATACTGGTGAAACAATCTTTAATGTATAAAACATGTGATATTGGAGTTTTGAGTTTTTCATTATGTATATTACAAATGAATCCATTCAAAGACGAGTATAGATAAATTTGTGAAGGAATTTTTGGATAAATGACAATTTATATGATGAATATTAACTACCATTCGATTAATTCAAATCCATTTAGATGGTGGAAATTATATTTTTAAATAGAATTCACGAAAATGCATTGAGTATTTACAATCATTAAATTCAATGTTTGTAATGAAAATTATCAAGAATAATTAACCATATGCTTTCAAGATAGAATTATTTATTTGATTATATTGGTATAAAGAATAAATTTATATATGAATACTTGTGAAAAAATATTTAATATATAAAACATGTGATATTGGAGTTTTGAGTTTTGAATTATGTATATCACAAATGAATCCATTCAAAGATGTGTACAGATAAATTTGTGAATGAATTTTTGGATAAATGACAATTTATATGATGAATATTGACTACCATTAGATTAATTCAAATCCATTCAGATGGTGGAAATTATATTTTTAAATTGAATTCATGAAAATACATTGAGTCTTTACAATCATTAAATTTAATGTTTGTGATGAAAATTATCAAGGATAATTAACCATATGCTTTCAAGATAGAATTATTTATTTTATTATATTGGGATGAAGAATAAATTTATATATGAATATTGGTGAAATAGTCATTAATGTATAAAACATGTGATATTGGAGTTTTGAGTTTTGAATTATGTACATCAAAAATGAATCAATTCAAATACGATTATAGATAAAATTTTTAAGGAATTTTTTGATAAATGAAAATTTATATGATTAATATTGACTATTTATATGTAGATTAATAGAAGAATAAATTTGTATAAGGATTGAATTGGAATTATTAAATAGCATTTCCATTTTAAACTTAGAATATTTCTCAGTGTTCATGTTGGGATTTATCCAAAAATTATTGGCCTTTATGGGCTACCCATATGACAAGGCCCATCCACTTATTAAGTGGACTACCAACCCACATTATCCATACCAAGGGGTCAGAGAGGTTATTTGCTATGTAGTTTAATAGTAGAGGTAGAGGGCCTCCACAGGTTAGCGAGTACATGTGGAGGTGTGCAGAAGGTTAGCAGTGGACCATTACAGAAAAGCGTGGACCATGATCCCAATAAGTGATTTTTCGAATCCGTCCTAGAGAAGACCTGGTAACATGTATATGGATATGTGAAGAGGCATTGATGTTAATAATTAATCATGAATTAAGTTATTAATCATATATAGGAAGAAGGAAAATTGGAAATTGTAGTAGTTCTGTAAAATATGTTGAAAGAACTTCATATGCTCGAATGAATCATTCTGAGCCTTCATATCATACCCCATGATCAACTTCTTCTTTTCACTATTGATCTATCAATATGTGTTCTAATAGTAAAATTATTCTTGATTTCAATTTATGACTGAATGTATGCACATTTTAATTTCTACCACATGATGATTCTTATGGTCAACCATATGTGATGTTACCTCATTAACACAATGTATCATATGAAGAATGGGAATCTATTGCATAGAGAATATATCTTCTATGAATAATAACGATCAAAATTTTGCCTATATTTGGATAAAACAAATGGTAATTATTTATTGAACACATGATGTTGTGACTTCCCATATGTTTTACTCTAGTTGACCATGGAGTGATTAACCATGCAAGTTACAAGTGATAACACATACAAATATCAATTTACCACATGGTTTTCAAATCAACTGTGTTCTGTGAGATCAACTGCAACATATCCATTGCATCGACTGTATAATCATTTTTATTGATTATATTACTTATTATTATTGATTTCACATGTAATAATGGGAAGGAAGTTTTTATTCGATCGATGTAATGAACAAATATTGGATCAACTATACAAGATGAATATACAATGTTTATTGAAGAATAGTTTTTCTAAATAGTAAGATTATGCATGGAATTAATGATATTCCCTGATAAAATCATGGTAATAATTTTTCTGGAATATAAAAATGGGGATTAAATTGTACATTCATGTATCTTTACATTCTAAGAAATGTAAACTTAATGATTAATAAAAAGTAAGAGTCTCATGATGAAGTTGCTTGAAAAATATAGTGTGTTTTCAGACACTTGAATAATAATTCAAAATCATTTGATGAAGAATAAATCAGGAAAACATGTTCTACGATCAAACAAGAAAATTATCTTTAACAAAAATTCATGAAATACTCATGATTTGATTCCAATAATATTTTTAAAAACTGGAAATATTCCAAAATATTTATCATGGGACATGAATGAGATGTTGTTTTAGGTTTTGAGATCAAGGTGTGTTCGAGAAACATTCATAAAACATGTGTTACATATGATATTAATATGATATGCATGGTTAAATGTATAAACATTCATGAGTGGTTATAATGGAATGTGATGTCATCATTCATAAGTACTATGTGCACTTACAGCAACATGAGAATAATGATAAAACATTGATGAGTTTATTCACAAATCAATTGAAGAAGAATTTATGAAACATAGGGTGATGGATGAATAAACCACTTATTTGTTTTGTAATACTTAAATATATCGCATGAAGGTTAATGAAAAATAAATAACAAGTGAGTTTAAACAATGGAATGTGTAGCATGCGACATACATGGAAGAATATGAGGAGATATGTCATAAGATTAGATGATTCATGAAATATCAAGAATTTCACTATAACATGGTGTTTTGAATACATGAATTCATGTGGTGTGTTTTAAAGAAATAATTGATATAAGTTTCATATAATACTTAATTATCATATGAAATTAAGTAAAAAAAATTTATGTTTATTTATATTAAATAATCAAAATGGTATAAATGAGAATTAAATATTGAGACTGGTGGAGTATTGAGGAATGTTTAATTATGGGTATTCATGAGATTTAATTTTCATATTATTCATGAGTAAATGAGAATTAAAGACTAATTAAATATATATTTTTTCTTAATTCAAATATTTAGAATAATATTAGCATATATAGAATATAAATATAACAAGAATGATAAAAAAATTATTGTTTGACACTTTTATATAAGAGACAAAATTATTGTGTCAAGATACATATCTGATACAACATATATTGAAAAATTTGATATATCAAAGAGAAATAAAGTAAAGGACTAGTGTTTCATATAAAACATTCATCCCATAAAGTGAAAAAGGAAGAAATAAAATAATAAGAAGAAGAATAATGTTCGTGGTACACAATAATTAACCTACCACATGCTAAAGTTACTAAGTATCCAACATTCAATATATTACTATATTTTAGAAGATTTAATAACATCAAGACATCCATTTTATTTCTATAGGATAAGAAGATGGTAAATTTATATAGCTTCATAGGGACTAGATTCACCATATGATATCTTGTTTCCTTGTGGTATGTGCCTAATTTATTTTATAAAGGGATAATAATCTCACACTTTCATTGTACATGGTTGATGACATGATTAGGAGTTCAAGGCCATAACCTTGCTCATTCTTTGATTTATGATAATAATTAATCTATGTATGTTTGCATTAAAACCCACTATGCATTAGGGATGTATTCATTCTTATAGAGTACAAACTCATCAGTAATATTAGTGTTCTCTTATACTTCATTCATATTCCACATCTATATTCACACTAACTGGGGAAAAGATAAATAGTGATAAATAGAAATCCAATCACTAAATAAGTGAGGTGGTAATAAAGGGAAAAGGGTTTTAAATGTGGGAAAATTCATTCTTCATGGATTCCCCCCACCCCTATTTTTTCATCCTTATTTAGTCCTTTTTAAAGATATAATGGATTAATGACATCTTTCTTGGAATTATCTGATTTTCATACAATTTTATGGTTTTGAATCATTGTTATTTATTCATTTGTAAAATTACCTATATAATTTTATCAATACATAAAATTATATATTTAAAAATTATAAACAAATTATTTAAACATTTTATGGGGGTGGTGTTAATTAACAAATTGAGAACTTCCTCATATGAGGTAAACCAGCCATTAATGGGAAATTCTAAAAAGGTAAATATAATACATATATATTGATACACCATATAAATAGTTTATAATAATTATATGGTAGAATAGTAATAATCAATGATATATAATCTACACTAACCATCCTTATAATTGGTGATACATAAACAATCACTATAGTGCTTATAGGCTGTGAACTGACCATTAATGAGACTCTTTTAAAAAGAGGGAGAGAGATAATGTAGATTTTATAAATAGTTAATAATAAGTATTATGTATCATAATAATATTTTTATAATTTCCATTTATTCATTAATTAATTGAGAAAATGTTTTTTACATGATGAAGTGGAAGAATTTACGAATGGAATAAGTAGAGTGAAATAAAAAAATGAGAAGGGTTGCCACATCATGGAAGATTTTTATTTTCTTAGGTGATAATTTCTTAAGTTATTAAGGTTATATTGAACTGTAATGTACCTATTTTTATAAACATATTTCGGAATAAATAATTGGTTAGATCTTGTGAAATATAAAGTTCTTTTGAAGTGATTTCCGAAGGGGTTAGGGGTATTTATACTTAAAGGGGTATTTTTTTGATAAAATTCTAAATAAAAATTATTTCAAAACCAAAACATTTAATAGTGATAATATTAAACATTATGAATCATGATTGAGTAAAATTAAAAAAAAATTCTTTTAAACATTCTATAATTGAATTTATTAGTTTATACAAAATGAAATATTAAAAAATGAAAATCTTTTTTTTGATATACGTTATCTTTTTAGATTTTAGAAATTAAAATTTAGTTTTGAAAATGTATTTATTGTTTTTAAGTTAATTATTTATCTTAATAAATCCATTTTGGCCCAATATAACCATTTTAGTGTTATTAAGTAATTATTAAATAAATATTACAATGTCAAATATATTTATTTCCATAAAAAATAAATATTTGACCAAAATATTAATTTTGGAGAAATTATATAGAAAATCATTCTTAAAAAACATATAAATTCTAATTTTAAGAATAAATTTATTTTGTAAAAATAATTTTCTAACTTAGGTAATTTTAATGTTTAATATGATTGTTATGGTTTTAAAAATACATTAAAATACACTATGATTTCTGTAGCATTTTCTAATTTGAATATTTATTTATAATACTCAAAAACTTATATTTAATTTTTATATACATATTAAATATTATTTACAATGAATTTTACAATTTTAATGTTCAATATATTATTCTAAATATATGCTTAATATTCTTAATGCTTAGGTTAATATTTTAAAAATCATGTTATGATTCCAAATAGTCATCTTGTTATTCCAACAATCATGTTGGTTTTATAATTCATATATATACCTCATATTTACTTTGTTAATTTTTCACATCAATTCAAATCAATATTATATATTTGTAATTTCTAAAATTTTGATTATATTACTAATATTTTTTCCTTTTTTATAAATTTATTGTGATTATAATAATTGTAGGGGACTATGATATTCTTGTAAATCAATTCTTGGATATGTTATATTTTGAGTGTTTAATGTTCCATTTTACAATATTCAATTTCATGGACTATATTTATTCTTCACATGTAATATTCTAAATTAATGAAATAAATCCATGTTAGTTATTTATGTGGTGTATGTGTTTTATACTATACCATATTCATAAATATGTAACACAAAAATATTCAAAAGGAAAATTCAATATATAAAATTATGGGTCATTAAAAGGAACTACCTCCCAAGGATAACGCCCTTATATTACTTTTACATGAACTAAAGTAAATAATTATTCCTTGGTTTATAAACATGAAATTATCTCCAAGAACAGAATATGATATTGAATCATTGTGCATTAGGAAATTAAAAACTAAATGTGTCATTAAAATACACCTTGATTCATTCTTCACCATGATTTATAAATGATTTCAAATCCTTGTTCAAAGTTGAATTTATGTCTTCTACATTATCATAACTACATCAATAAGAACTCCCCTAGAAGAGAAATAATTCCCATAGAGTAATTACATTTATAAACATTATTATTTTTCTCTAATGATATATATATTATCAATGAGAATCCATAATATCTTTGAATTCAATCAATTTATCATATATATCAATAAAATCATTTTTTATTATCTATACATTTTATAATTCATATCATTCCTTCACTTTTTCTATGTCACCAATTCTACTACAAGAAAAAAATTTATACTATACAATCTCTAAGCCCTTCGACGAATGATTCAAAAAAATCCACATTCCCACCAAGCATTGGGATCATTTTATATGTATCACAGATTTTTAATATGTTCTAATTAATCTAAATAGATCGATTATATCTCTCAAATATCAATACATATCTACACCTTTTTGAATTTAAATTGTGTATGCATAATATATAATTTTCTATAAATATCAATCTGATTAAACACATTGTGGTGTGATATAATTTTGTCACATAGTCCCCAAATATTCAATAAGAGATTAAAATTCAAACCCACTAAAATAACAACATTTTTATCTTTCGATATCTCCACCTAAATAACATTTTAGTGTTACATTATGCTTCATGTCACAACTGTTAATTCTAAATAAACACTAAAATTCCCTGGATCTACCATTTTCTCATGATCTTACCTCCAATAAAAGACCATTAGTGAGTTCTAATTTGATATAATATGTTTTGGAATGACCAAAATCAGCCAACACTAATAGAAAATACACTAGTTTTTCATGTCCAAGCTCATTTTGGAAGAACCTTCTATTTCACAGTTCAATAAATATTGTTGCGTCATGATCCTCCAATACATATTATTAATATGATATAATTTAATCCAATATAGAAGTCATGGTGTGATGGTGTGCTCATTGGAGAATTTTTTAGTTATCATCATCAAAATACTTCAATACTTATTCAAATTATTTCATACATATTCACAATTCATATAATTACATGATAAGAAAAAACAAAAAATAATCACCGCGTCATGTAATACTCTTATACCACATCCATTAATCTTAATGATTCATATTCTATAGAATTTATATATCTAGGAATTTTATAATTACTTTATGAATCACCATATCTTAGTTTCTATTCATATATAAACCTCTCCATGGTCTAAATATTAACCATAAACCATGGACTTCAAATCACACTCCCTTTGGGTTTTTATATTTCTCTCCCTTTATCCACCCACCCTTTGGGTTTCCGCTTTTATCCCCCATTTTAATTTTATTCTTATTATCACCATGATCACCTTCACCTATCTATAAAAACCACATTTATATTGAAATATTCTACCACTATAAACAAATCCAACCTCTTGGTTATATTTTATTATCAACCACTTTTACATTGATTATTATCCACCATTGTTAAAAAATCCAATATTAATTGAAAAAACGTAACATGTGGTTGGAATGGTAATATTATCTTATATTTCATTATGATGTTCAAATTCAGCTCAATGTTTCTCATGTAAGGATAGATATTGCACACCACCCTCACAATGATCTATAGAAACTCTATTATTGATCTAATAATATTTAAAAATAGGAATATATTCTTCTACTACCTAACTACTTAACTCAAATACTGATTTTATGAGTCACATCACAATAATACATGTCTCGCACACCTAATAAATAAGATAAACATGAATCTCCTTAATGTTAATCACATACCTTATATAAATAATTATAACACCCGAGCCTTCATTATAGTAGTTGAATATTTTATTTTAATGAAACAATAGCATAATGCACAAAGCGTTTTTTGAGAATGTGATTAAATACTAAATTCATAAACACATTATTTTTTATTTTATTAACTTAATTCTATTTTTTGATTAATACTTTAAAAAATTTCATAGGGTGAACTTTGGAGATTTTTGAAAAATAGTTTATTTTTTTGTGAATAGAAAAAAATACTGATTTTACGATGAATTCACTTTTATGAAAATATAACGATTGAATAATGACTTGAAAGTTTAGGAAATATTATTATTGTTAAAATAAAAATTTATTAAATAGTATAATATATTTTAAAAAAATAATTTTTATCTTAAAAATCAATGTTGGACATTTTGAAATTATAGGTAATGATTGTATTCAAATAAAAACTTTTATTGTTCTTCCCATTTAATAAAGTTTTCACAAGGTTACATTCTATTTTTCCATTGTTTTAAATTTAAATAAATATAATTTTTTTTAATCTAATACAACTAATTCCAGTGGGAAAATCATTATTCATAATTTTTATATAAAATCATTTTTATGCATAGAATGAATATTTTTCTAAAAATAGTTGTTTTTTCATTTTTTGAACTTATATTAAAAGTAATTTATTTGAGTTATCGAAATTTAACATTATAAAATATATTTCATATTTTAAAACATTATAATTAATTTTAGTTAATGAGGTCAACTTATTTTTTTTTTAATAAATAGTATCCATTAACAACTAATCACTATGTTAAGGGTTAAAAATGATTAACGAAGGGGTTAATCTAAAGAGATAAAGGTTAAAATAAACTATAAACTAGTCTAAATAATCATGGATGAATTTATATTGACCCTGTATCATAGCATATTCAAAATTTATCCTATTTTTAGTCACTTTACAATTATTTTGACATTATTGTATTTTAATTTTTTTAATATTTATAATTATTTCTCCCAACATACCTATAAAGGAGTTGTTTTTACCTATATTATCCACAGTTCTTGAGCCACTTATATTGTAAATATATTGACCCAATTTCCTTAAAAACACCCATCCCCATGTTCTAGTGGTATTTTTATCATGAAAATATTACTTCTTGTAGGATTAAATTGTAAACCAAATGGGGTTAGCAAAAGAAGAGGTATACCTTCTTATCAAGCCTTTTTAAATTCTTTTCTTCTTAAACCTCCTCCAAATATTAAAAAACAATATTAAAATTATTTCATTATTATATTTACTATACTTATATTTTTTACGTTATTGTTACAAACATTTTTTCTCCTTTACTTCTTATGGATAATGAAGACAACACTCGTTCATACGTAAAAACTATTGTCTCTACATAGAGGTGTAATTAGTTTTTCATCATTGATTCAGTTGGATAGTAATAATGAAATAATTAATGAATATATATGATGTTTATTAAATAATTATAATTTTCTAAATATAATATATCATCTACTTTTTTACTCTTCCATCAATATAAAAATGATATTGTTACTCCCACGTACATGTGGACCACAACATCCTTGAAGTGATGTGATGAATTTTTATAAAACTAGTTTTCATAGATGATTATTAAATATTACATAATGAATAAAAACTATAATAATTAAATTATTAAAATTATGGTGATAATTTATAAATTTTATAACACATTTTACCATGGACAATATACGAATGTAAATTAGGATAGATTGACAGAACAACATTAAGTGGTCAATGTAAGAAAAAAATAAATGAATATATTACAAATGATTATAAAAGGAAATTATAACATTGAATACATAAAAAATAACATTCTAAAAAACTATTTCATAAATTTAAATATATTATTCATGATTATGTAATGCATCTGACCATGAAGGAATCTAAGGTTAGGGTTTTTCATCTAAATATCACTCCACTGAGACATATTTTATATTATGCACCAAAATTTATTTATATGATGTATATGCATACCATTTTAAATATTATATCTTGAATAAATATTTATTTATGTTATATTATGTTTAAATTCATGTTTTATATTTTAATTGGTTTTGATTCAGATGTTATTAAAGTCATACGGGTTTATTTTATAATTTCACTCTTATTCAGGATTTTTTATAAATAATTTTATATTGAATGAATTATATACTCTTTCTAATATTAAAAATAATATATTTTATTCTCTTATTGTTATTTTTTTGGTTCCCATGTTTTTATTCCAACATTTCCTCCCATTGGTACTCAAATGTCAAATTAATGTTTCATAAGGTAAACTGAACTTATTTCTTATTTTGGGTCCAAAAAATTTTCCTCCCATGTCATGACGGTCTAAAATATATCAAGAATGTTATTTTATATTATATAATTATTGTGTATAGTAATTTTCAAATATATTTGGTTTAATTTTCATGGTTTTATGATGGAACACTTTATAATTTTTTCTGAACAAGTCATTTTTTACTTTTTACAAATGTGTTAAGGGAATGTTCTTTTTGACATATAAAATATAAATAGATTCTTACACCTCCATGAACAGTATTGTCTATTTATCATTCCCAATAATTTTCCAAGGGATTTTAATGAAAATAAATTTTCTATTAATCTATTAATTTTTATCTTTTATGTCAAAATAAAAAGTAATAATTTCTTAAAATTTTGGAATAAATTTGGGAAATGATTTATAACATCATTTTTATAGAAATGTTACCAAGGATTTAAGGAAGGTTATTTTTAATGTTTTCTAAAATTTTAATCTCTAATTACTAAAATAATTTCCTTTATTTTAGAACTTCATTTTGGATGAATTATTATTCTTTATCACTCTTTGATGATTTATGGATTTGACATTATTTTATGGTCATTCTCTTTATTATGAACATGTACTCTATGACACTCTATTATTCATAATCATTATTTATCCCCTTCATATCCAGATTATTCTATATCATGGATCTATTTTTAATTTCAATATTTTTATAAAAATATAACACTACTAAAAAGTGAGTTAGTTTAAGAAAGATTATTAATAAAGATATTTCATTTATTATTAAAATGTTGAAGTTTTGTATTCTTCATTCAATACAAATATTTATTAATTGATAAGGAATATTTATTAATTATTGTATAGATGGTTTAATATATGCTTAATTAATTTGAAATATGTAAATATTTGGTGGGGATCAAAAATATATAGTCCCTTGATGCATTTATGGGTCACATGAGACTATGAGTTTTCAAAATCAGTTGGGTATTCGTTGTATACATACAAATTTATTGAAATATATTGGAATAAATTCTTGATGTTAAGGGTCATGATTTCTTGTAATAAGGCCTTTATAAAAAGAATATGATGTAAATTATTATTGTTTCCTCCATTAATACTTTATTTATTATTATCCATTTGATTTTTATGTTGATATTTTCGACGGATACGTTTTGAAGCTCAAGTTATTGATTAAATGAAATATGTATTGACTATTCAATCTTCAATATTTTTAATTACTTATTTACTGATGATATATTCTGTTACATTATTTCCCTTACTAAGATTTTGAGATCACCTTTTAGTATGTTTTTCATTCGAATGGATACATAAGAAGAATACCCGAATGATTTTCAATGATGTTAGGAATTTTTTGGACATATTTAATTGTTCCAATGTAATATGGAAGTGATTAATGTGTGTATATATATATATTGTCCCAATACTAATAAAATGATTTATCCTTCACGTTATTACACCTTGTCTCTTTTACCAATCTTATGTAGTAGACACTGACTCTTGGTTACTAGAGTTGTGGTTGTTTCCATTTGTATCAATTGAATTTTATTCAGACCCCTGGGAACTAGAATTTATATGAACAAGGATAAAACGAGAATTATGCTAATCCTATAGAACACTTGAAGAAATTTAAGGTATTTTTAATATTTAGATCAATATTCCTAGTGTTATGAGATTATTATGTGGGTTCATTGTTTATAAATGGATCTAGTAGAAGAATGGAAAATCATATCATCACTCATGGTCATTGTAGGTATTTCCCATATTATAAAGTTAATATAGTGGGAATTATATCTAATTACATCTTAAAAAATTGTGTAAACCAGCCCTGGTTATGAAAAATAGAATTTCCCAAATTGAGAAACATGTTTCTCCATAGCATGATTCACCTATGTTGGATCACATTATATGATCAAGGCCTTTGTTATTTAATAGAACCGTTAATCCATTTGTAGCTGAGCAATGGTTCAATTCCCTTCAAAAAATCTTCCAGGATCTGAGATGTAATGAACGGAAAATTTTTATTCTTATAGTATATTATTCAATGGAATAAATTTTAAATCGATATTATTCAAGAAACATTTTTTTTGGAGAAATGAGTTAAAATGGAATGGAAGTTACTCAACCTAAAGTAAAAAAGATGGGGAATTTTTTACTTAATTTGAGTCTAGATTCACAATATTAGTATGTCATGTAATAGATTACATGCACAATCCATGAAGTAATATTGAACATTTATTTTGTGGGCATAAACATCCCTTCAAAGGGAACTAGTCTCCCAAATTTTTTCATCATATGATGATATAGTGTCATGTTCCATCAATAAAAAGAGATACATTTATATGTATTATATCTTGAAGAGAAATCATGGAAATAATAGTTTGGTTGATCACTATGTATAAATAAATACATAAAATAAGAATAAATTAATTATGGGAGTTCCACAATATGATAATTATGGAAAGAAGAATCCTTGTAAATGTTTAAAAAGAATGGATGTTTTTTATATGCGTGGAGATAAAGTCCATATGGCTCATGAATACATGTTAAACAAAGAAACCAATGTTATTAACAACTTCAAGTATTGGAAAATAGGGAATTATTCAAACCAATGATTCATGACCTGAACCAACAGGGCTCGAGCTGAAAATACCCCAAGCACACCTCCATGGGCCAAGGGACAGAAACAAGAACAAAAAGTAATAACTAATATAGGAGTTATTAACATAAGTACCTATATGAAAACATCTATCCATATCCAGAAATAATATTATAGAAATAATAATAAAAATATACAACATCTAGATAATAAACCATTCATTTGTAATCTATAGGTAATACCACAGTATGATAGGGTAAACTGAAAGAAAAATGGTAAAAATATACATCAAAATAGAAACATGTCTAAAGCTAAAAAATAGAATTGTAATATTCTGAGAGAGCTAGGATCTGAATCTCCAAACTCTAACCATTATATTTTTTCAAATTGATCAGGGTATCCCTACGATCCTCTATAATCATCGCTAACCTATATGTCATCTTTACAAGACATGACACATGTGGTAAAAGAACATGTGGGGTCAGTATATACATACCCAGTAGTCCGCCTCAAAATATGAAGGGGAAAACAATGATACATTATAGGAATAGAAAAATCATATCATATCATGAGAGTAAAAAAATCCAACAACATGGATACAGATATATATATATATATATATGTGTGTGTGTGTGTGTGTGTGTGTGTGTATGTATATATATATATTCTCAATAAAATTATCCCAAATGAGAGATAAATGGGATCTCTATCTCACAACCTAGCCTAGTAAATGGTGTCATAATTTTCAAGAGGTCGATCAACAATGCATAAAATCTCATGAATCTTTCTAGTAGAATCATACAAGTCAATCCACAACTCACCACTATAACACAAATTATACGGGCATAATATCTTGGTAAAGGTCATATGGACTGGTGCAACAAAAGGGTACCACTCAATAGACAGAGGACTCATGCCCTAACTCCATAGGAAGGTACCACTCTGATGGTTAAAGAAACATGCCATAACTTCACATGAGGGTTCCACTAAAAATATTTCTAGTGGATACATACCCTATACGAGCATGTGTTTACTAATCTAGTGGTTGATAAAGGACTCATTACCTTCCCATTAGGACAGATCCACTCTAGTAGTTGAGATCTGAAGTCCTCTCTCTGTTGGAGGGTGCCACTTTGATAGAACATGGAGGACTCATACATTGCCCTGTAAGAAAGATCCACTCTAATGATAGATATAGGACACATTCCCTTCCCAATAATTCTTGTTACTCTAATCAATGTTATGATCTTACCCAATCACTACCATCTTCGAGCGTCACCTAAAAAAGTATCATGCCCAGATTATATCTCATCGTATATAAAAAGAAACCATAGATTATAAAAAAGTTTTCTATGTTGAAAAACACCCAAGATAGTATACTCATATTCCTAAATCCAACTCCAAAAAAAGGATATATGATAGATATATTTTTCCTCAAATACTAATTAGGGGAAGACAGCGTGTAAGGGGACCCACATGACGTGTGGTCCTTATCTGCTGCCAAGATGTGTCCCTACCAGTACATGGCTCAATACCCATGTTGCCATATATGTCATGTAAGGGGAATACATAGAATTCCTCATCCACATGGGGTCTTGACCATTCCCTTTCCCATGTTTGTGTAATATCTCTCGTGATTAAGAACTTTGATACATGATGTGTCCTCCCACATGGGGTCCCTCCCATGTCTATTTGATCAAGTGATGGTACATAGAATGGGGCTAGTTAGTCCCATGATTGTGTACTTCTAGAGTACACTCGAAGTCACCATTAGAAGTTCACATGGAGTATGGGGGTTCTCACATGGTGTGTGATAATTTTAATCTTTAGGAAACCCTAGCATTGTGGATTTATAAAGAACATGTCATGTGTTATTCCAAACTACACAGTGTTTAGTCACAATTTCCACATAATCCCAGATCATCTACAATTTCATTTATATATACATAATACACATAGAAAGTTTCCACTAGGGCTCCTATAATTTAAGGAAATATCCTATGTCCTTTGTTTTGTGACATCTGGTGGCCGAAAATCCAATATATGATAGTTCTTCTAGTGCCCAAACATGCCTCACATTCTTCTCATGTTGTGGCTTATTTGTCTCAGATCCCTAATACATGAAAGTACTTCCCAAATACAATTATCTACCATAATCCATATATAATTCTTCAATCCATTCATTACACATGAATCCACTATGAATCTAGTGGTCCGATTGATCTTGATCCCACCAATCATTGTCGAATCGTGGACCTGTAGTCTAATGGTAAAGAACATGAAGAAAAAATGTGAGAATTTCTCAAGATAAAAGGTGGAACAATCATTGTATAATAATTATTTTCCAATGAATAATAATTTTAAATGACTGGGTGAGAAACATGGAATATCAGGGATTAATTTAATAACAAATCAAAACTCGATACATAGGTAAATATAAAGGATTGATTTAAGATCAAAGAGAAAGAATTGATCATGCTTAAATATTTATTCACATAGAGAGGAATACATAAATGAAAATTATTTCCTCAATATTCGATCTATTGTAGATGAATAATTCACTCTGCACCAAATATTAGAAGTCATTTCATTCACTAAGCCTAAATTCACCTAGATCTAAAGGCTCTTCATCATCTGAGTTTTAATCTTTAATATATGTTGGAATAAACTCCTATCAATGATCCTAGGGTTATCTATAAAACCCTACTGATCCTACAAACTAATCCATATATATGGGAGAATAGTTTTTCGGGGATTAATGAATTTGTTAAATAATTAATTATTTAATTCATTGAACATACCCATCAATGTTAGTTTTATCCAAATGTCCCAAACTGACCAACTTTTGGTCATTCCTAGGGTAAACCCTAAATTCTAGATTCAATTGTGGTCTCATATTTTTTATCTGAGACTATTTTTAAGATATATCTAATTTTATTTAAGAAAATATGCATGTGTTTTATAAAATATATTTATTATTTTTATAAAACTGATTTCAATAATAAAATGCCTCAAAATTGCACATCGTCTCAATGGATGGGTCCAAAAATATTTATATATATATTCTAAGGTCTTATAAGGAAAAAATAACATCTCTATACTATTCCCTCTATTTATATTTTTATCCCTAAAAAGAAAAAACTAAACAAAAATATTGATATACTGAGCTCGTATCTAGATCTCCCAATATGGGGAGATATCATGCATGCTCTCATGCTGCTACTGTAACACCCCGCCCCAGTTACCCAGAGTCGGCGCATTATTGCGTAACACTGGCATGATAACAAAAGATCAAGTCTTGAAAGACCGATTAGTTTAGTAGCCTTGGTAACAATAGATACATTCATAAATGTTACATTACATCACAAAGTGAAAAACTAAAATAACATAGTCTCCATAGTCCACACTCATATCCTCTTCTGACTATCCCTACAGGTCATTCATAAAATAATTCTTCACATCCTGGAAAATATTAAAACATTGAAAGGGGTGAGATCAGATGCTCGGTAAGGATAACAATATAGCAGAAGCTTTCATAAATAAACATTAACATTTAAGTCAATTTATATCTAAAACAAAAGCCTTTTAAACTTGAACTTTTTCATAATATGAAAAAGTAAAATGAAATAATGCCATTTACATACTCACATGGATATTCTACTAGTCGAATAATTACATGAAATATCAATAACCACATTCATAATGAAGGAATTCATAATTCTAGACTATCATAACCACGTATCCAAGGCCTCGTGCCAAGACTACAAATAAGATTTTGTCAAGGCCTCGTGCCAAGACACTAGTTTGTCTCATGAGACCTGCCGATGCAATTTTTTTAGAAGATACTTACATTTAAAATTTCTCAAATATACTCCAGTGTTTTTCTGAAATCATTATGCAAGCATCTGAAAACAAAATAACTAATTTTGAGACTGCTCGACTAATTACAGTACATTATGGGTCCATGCCCAATCCCTTCCTATCTACCACACTCAAGAGTCAGGTTTTCTAAAAACATTTTTAAGCTTCTGTTAAATACGTATACATTTGCACTGTATTTTCATATATTTGAGAGAAAAATCTCTTTGTGAAATCATTTAAAAATAACATAATTATAAAAGAAAACCTTTTGAATAAACGTAAAAGTAAAAGGGATTTTTACACCGTATAAAGAAAAGTTGTGTATAAAACAAAATATCCCTCAATGAAAGGAGATTGAGACGAAGTCCCTTACAAAGAACATTATTTTAAATAAAATATATCTATTATGTGTATTCACTATAATTACACATAAAGAAAGTATAAATACAAGATAGGACATAATGATATCCTGACATAATTTGAAAGTAGGAGATTAACCCAAATAATAGAAATTGGGTTAAGAAGTTCCCTTACCTCGTGTCCGACTTGACTCGACTGCTCTTTAACCTCCTGAATAATAAACTAGAGTTAATATCTAATTTCTTAAGAACCTTTATCAAGTTCATTATCTCTTTTATATCACTTATTACAATGTTACGAAAATTATGTAGTCATTTAAGTTAATAATGGTCGTTCTGTCGATCTTTGGTACTTGAGTCAACAATAAACTTCTTATAATTACAAGTTGTTTATGTGGTAGAATATCCATTATATCCATAATTATATTCATGATTTAGATATCATATATATCCTATATATCTAGTATATAAATGCATTTATAATATTACATAACATTTAGTGGTAAGAAATGAAATGCATCGTTCATGGAGACGGTAAGCCATACGTACGCATGAACACTACATTAATTTCTATTTCGTATTTAATGGAATTAAGTTATAATTATATGAAGGTATAATGTAATTAAAATATAATATAATGTATAATACCACTTACTCTATCCTTTATACATCCCACATATGGAATTAACGATTCAAATAACTTTGAGGGGGCGGTAGTCTGCACTTCCTAAAATGAAAATATCGTGTTTACCCATAATGGAAACCATAAAGGTATGAAATAAATGAAAAATACAGAAGATTAAGTAAAACATAAACATATTATATATCATATATAAATGTATTGACATCTTAATGGCCACATTTGAAGGTGTTATATGAGTGTTGAACAATCATCGTTTCGTGAGGCAGAAATTCACCATCCACAGAAACAGTATGTTCTTTAACCATTAGATGTGTGTGTGTGTAAGTGTAGCTCAAATTCTTCATCTAAAAACTTCCTTGTATATTGAGTATACTGGTGTTGTTAAAAAAGAAATAAATAAAAAGAGTTTAAGGGGTTGGAGAAGTAAAATGAAACAAAATAACATATGAGAAGACATTACCTTAAAATCGGGTAACTCTTTCTTGATTTGATCCAAAGGATTCCTTGGAAAGAATTATGCCCAAAGTGAGTCCTCTAGGAGTAATATAGGGAAGTTGGGAGAGTATTTGGGCAGAGGTTGGACGAGCCAAAAGGCTTTGAAGTTGTGAGTAAGGTGGTAGTGGTGGGGGCCTTTTATAAGAGGATAGGAGGGGCACTCTTGGAATGTAATGAAATGCTACTTTATTATATAATGAGTTTCGGATTTTAAAGGTCCCAAACATATATATTTCGAGGATAAGGTGATAAGGGTTCGAAATATACTCATACAATAGGTTTTTGACAAGTGTATGTCTTATATTTGACATTATCTTTTCATTTTATTTAAATCGTTAATTAATGTGCTAATCGCTGCATCATCATGGTGTCATTAAACATTTAATTTATTTAATGTCTAAAAATTATATAAAAAATATAATGATGTATGAAATCCTTTTATATTTATAATGAATATTTATAGTCAAAAATATTACTTTTATAACCCCATTTAAAAATTGTTTTAGTAAAACAACTCATGTTTGTGACATTTTTATTTTAACATTAAATAAGAAGTTTTTAATGTCATTTTCCTACCAAAGTGGCTCCATGGGGTCCACAAGTTTACCCATGGATTTCTTGGTCGGAAATGACTCATCCAATAGGGGTAGGACAAGTGTAAAGGTATTTTCATATTTTTGTAATATCATTTTTACCGTAAATTTCACTAATTACCTTTAATCGTGATTTATTAAACATAAAAGTTACTAATCACCAACAATTATTTTAATACCATTTAACCAAATTTTACTTCCTAATGACAACAATGTATGTCATATTTTTTAAAATAAAATCACATAAGTGGTAATGTTTCATTTAAACGAAAAATCAGTTTTTTAACTACCACTTAGTGGTTTCACTATTCATCAAAAATTGAAGTATTTCAGAACAATGCCAAAATTTCACCCTAAGATATAATTGAAATTCTGAATTCAAAAATGATGTCTATTTTAAAAAATTCCAAACATATAATTTTCATTCAGTAATTTTATAATTAATTCCCGTTGTCACAACAAATAGCGTGTTTTTAAGAAACAATATATATCAAAATATTGACAATTGTTTATGTCCAATTTCAATGTTAAAATAATTCTAATGACCACCATTGGATAAAATGGTAAAAATATATTATAATTATACATTAGAACCAATAAATATTATAATTTATCAGTATAAATTATTTTGATTAAAAAAAAGTTAAGTATTTTTCATTATTCATAAAAAATTTTAAGTTCTTAGAAAAATAAAAAAAATTCAACATAGGCTAATTTCGATATTCCGAATCAAAAAATGAAGTACATTTTCAAATATAAAATATATATAATTTCAGAAAGTGGGTATTACTATTCATAATGGCTATTATTATTGGTCGCGGTTTGTTAGAATCTAGAACTTGTGTACAATGCAAGCTATTGCATTATTGAAAGAGAAGCGTATCGTGGAAGCTCAGGGTGTTACATTCTCCCCTCCTTCAATAAATTGCGTCCTCGCAATTTGATATTTTTCTTTGAAAATAAAAGGTTGAAAATATAAAATACCTTTGTGGGAAACCCACATTGGAAATAAGGTTAATAAAAATATAACATTAAAAGAAAGAAAGATAAGTACAAAGGTCACCCGAGATAGCCCATACTGGGATTATATGAAAATATTGGTATAGAAGAAAAACAAACCATCAAGTTCTGATGGAGAGTTGTAGAAAACTGTATTGGGAGAAAGTTAACCATAAGAAAATGACAAACGTGTGATTGGTTAAACGGTCATTGAATCCCTAGTTGGAAAAGTTAATCGGCAACGTTTTTGTTTTAAGTTACCTTTTATAAAGTTGAGGAATTTATTTATGAGATTTACTAAGAACGTAAGGAAATATACTTACTTGTCATGTAGACTTTCATTCTATAATAACTTTTTACCGCAAACCCATCATTCACTCCAAAAGGTAATAGAACTCAAAAATATTCTATTTATCCTAATTGTATATGGTTCCAAATATTAACACATACCATTTAGATTAGGAAAACTTTTTTGTAATACCCAGGGACTTCCTCTAGGCTAGTGGTAGGAAATAAAGGCCTGTCTCACTATGGTTGTGGGTTCGATTCCTGTAGCTTTGTCCGACGCGAAGGGTTATCCCCCAACCTGCAGGTTGTCCTTTTCCTAAAACTATAGTAGTATAATATTTCAAAAATAATCCTCATAAATGTTTTAACCATAAACAATACTATCCAATGTTCAAAATAATCCATTCCAACCTTTATAGTTATCCAAAATACCTCCATCAAGACTTTCTGTAAATGGTCCTTAAATTCCAAAATCAATTGTAACATTAGATTCCCCAAACAAAGTAAAGTTTCTCTTATTGTCACATACTAAAAATATGATTACATTCATCCTATTAAAACCTTAATGAAAACAACAAGTACTGCAGTACAATCCTTATATATATGACACTATTCTTCTAACCAGAATATTATCCTTGTTTCCAAAAGCACCAATACTTTAATTATTCCACTTCAACTGTAGTAATAGCATAAGATTGTCCTTGATCCCTTGGACTTTTCTGAGGTAAGGTTCCCTGATGCTTAGGACATTCATTTTCATAATGCCCCATTTCCCTACAATTTTAGCATTCAACATTGATAGCCTCTTTCTTTCCCTTGCAATCATGAGCCTGGTGACCTTTTTCTCCACATTTATAACAAACTCCCATTCCATCAAGGAAAGTACCGGGGTGATTCTTCCCACAATTATCGCATAATGGAAAATACTTCTTTCCCTTTTTCCCATTATCTGTCTCTTGCTCAACCATTCTCTTCTTCTCTTGCTTTACTTTATTTCCATAAGTTTAGAGAATTCCTTTTTTGTCATGATAGCACACGAGACTATATCTTCGTACGATGATAAATATTGTGAGACTAAGGCTAGACGGATAAATGGTTTTAACCCATCAAATAAACGAACAATCTTACTTCTTGGGTTACCTATATAATCTGATGTATGCCTTGATAACCTTGTAAAGTTATCCTCACACATTGTGACATTCTCATCCTCATTTTGTGTCAGACTCAGAAATTGCCTTTCGATATCTGCATGATGGTCACGAGGGAAGTATTTTTCTATGAAAAGCACATTGAACTCCCTACATTCCATATTTGATACTTCATCATCTTACTTTGTGTTTCGAATTAGCAACCACCATTGATCAGCATCTCCAGTGGGGCAGTAAACTGCCATGATGACCTTCTCTCTTTCGCTACACCCCAAGGCGTGGAATATTTTATCTAAGGAATTTATCTATTGCTCAGATACTAATGGATTTGTACCCCCATTAAATTTTGGTGTTTGTTACCTCATGAAGCGGTCTAAAATTTATACCCCACGTTGCGGATCAGGGTGCTTTATACGATTAAGGTTATTATTCATAACCTGAGGGATTTGTCCCAGTATGGTAATAAGTTGATCAGCACCAGTTGTATCTCCAGCTACACAATAATTATCTTGAGCAAGAGGGAAATCCCTACATGGAGTGTGTGCATTTATATGGTTTCCATTACCCCCACTAGGTGCCATTTCTAAGAAATGGCATAAACTAGATTAGTTTATGAATCAAAATACATAATTAGAAACTTGAAAAACACTTAACATAAATTGAACTATTTATGGATATAATCCATAATCATAAAAAAAATTCTTTGAGGAAGTATATACTAATAAACCCTTCATAATGGTTTGTAATGAAAATGAGAATTATCCTAAGCATATCCCCCGGGAGTGTCGTAACCAAGAGTGCAGCAAGGCCCGTTGTCGTGCACCAGTTCTCATTCTAGTCTAGCTCAAATTGGTGTTTTCGGGTTTTCCACCTAGGTACATCTTTTCCAGAGCCGCCTCTACCTGCTCGTATCCAGAAAGAGATGTATTGCTCGTAAAACTCACAAAATCTCTATAATACCAAAATTATAGGATGTTATTTTATACTAATCCTCAAATTCTATCTTTGGGATATGTTCTCTAATTAGAGTTTATCTAAATCTAGCTTCCAGCGTTAGTACTAAACTACCTCTGATACCAACTGTAATTCCCCGACCCTAGTTACCCAGAGTCGGTGTGTTATTACGAAACATTGGAATGATCAAAAAAGATCATGTCTCAAAATAACAGTTAGTTTAGTAGCCTTGGAAACACTAGATACATTCATAAATGTTACATTACATCACAAAGTGAAAAACTACTATAACATAGTCTCCATAGTCCACACTCATATCCTCTTCAGACTATCCCTGCAGTTCATTCATAAAATAATTCTTCACATCCTAGAAAATATTAAAACATTGAATGGGGTGAGCTCAGATGCTCAGTAAGGATAACAATATAGCAGAAGCTTTCATAAATAAACATTAACATTTAAGGCAATGTATAACTAAAACAAAATCCTTTTAAACTTGAACTTTGGCATAATATGGAAAAAGTAAAATGAAATTATTCCATTTAATTACTCACATGGATATTCTAGTAGTCGAATAATCACATGAAATATCAATAACCACTTTCATAATGATGGAATTCATAATTCCAGACTATCATAACCACGTAGCCAAGGCCTCGTGCCAAGACAAAAAATAAGATTTTGTCAAGGCCTCGTGCCAAGACACTAGTTTGTCTCATGAGACCTGTCGATGCAATTTTTTTAGAAGATACTTATGTTTAAAATTTCTCAAATATACTCCAGTGTTTTTCGGAAAACATTAATGTAGCTTCTGAAAAAAAAAATAACTAATTTTGAGACTGCTCGACTAATTACAGGCCATGATGGGTCCATGCCCAATCCCTTCCTGTCTACCACACTCGAGAGTCTGGTTTTCTAAAAACATTTTTATGATTGCGTTAAATACGTATACATTTGCACTGGATTTTCATATATTTGAGAGAAATATCTCTTTGTGAAATCATTTAAAAATAACATAATTATAAAATTAAACCATTTGAATAAATGTAAAAGTCAAAGGGGTTTATACACCGTATAAAAGAAAGTTGTGTATAAAACAAAATATGCCTCAATGAAAGGAGATTGAGATGAAGTCCCTTAAAAATATCATTTTTTTAAATAAAATAGATCTATTATGTGTATTCACTATAAGTACACATAAATAATTTAGAAATACAAGATATGACATAATAATATCATGACATAATTTGAAAGTAGGAGATTAACCCAAAGAATAGAAATTGGGTTAAGAAGTTCCCTTACCTCGTGTCCGACTTGAATCGACAGCTCATTAACCTCCTGAATAATAAACTAGATTTAATATCAACTTGATTAATAACATTTTTAAACTTCATTATCCCTTTTATATCACATATTAAAATGTTGCGAAAATTATGTAGTCATTTAAGTTAATAACGGTCGTTTTGTCGATCTTTGGTACTTCAGTCAACAACAAACTTCTTATAATTACAGGTTGTTTATGTGGTAGAATATCCATTATCTCCAGAATTATATTCATGATGTAGATATCATATATATATAATATATCTAGTATATACATGCATTTATAATATTACATAACATTTAGAGGTAAGAAATGAAATGCACCGTTCATGGAGACGGTAAGTCGTACGTACGCATAAACGATACGTTCATTTATATTTCGTATTTAATGGAATGAAGTTATAATTATATAAAGGTATAATATAATTCCAGTATAATATAAGGTATAATACCATTTACTCTATCCTTTATATATCCCACATATGTCATTAATGATTCAAATCACTTTGAGGGGGCGGTAGTCCGCACTTCCTAAAATGAAAAAATCGTGTTTACCCATAATGGAAACCATAAATTTATGCCATAAATGATAAATACAGAAGCTTAAGTAAAACATTAAACATATAATATATCATATATAAATATAGTGACGTCTTAATGGCCACATTTGAAGGTGTTATATGAGTGTTGAACAATCATCATTTCGTTAGCCAGAAATTCGCCATCCACAGAAACAGTATGTTCTTTAACCATTAGATGTATGTATGTGTAAGTTTAGACAGAATAATTATTATAAAAACATCCTAGTATATTTAGTATACTGGTTTTGTTACAAAATAAAGGTATAAAAATAGTTTAATGGGTTGGAGAAGCAAAATGAAACAAAATAACATGAGAGAAGACATTACCTTAAAATCAGGTAACTCTTTTTTGATTTTAGCCTAAGGATTCCTTGGGAAGAATTATACCCAAATTGAGGCTTCTAGGAGTAATAGAGGGAAGTTGTGAGAGTATTTGGGAAGTGTTTTTCCAAGCCAAAAGGCTTTGACATTTTGAGTAAGGTGGTAGTGGTGGGGGCCTTTTATAAGAGGAGAGGAGGGGCACTCTTGGAATGTAATGAAATGTTACTTTATTATATAATGAGTTTTGGATTTTAAAGGTCCCACACTTATATATTTCGAGGATAAGGTGGTAAGGGTTAGAAATATACTCATACAATAGGTTTTTGAGAATTTTAAGTCTTATATTTGACATTATCTTTTCATTTTAGTTAAATTGTTAATTAATGAGGTAATCGTTGCATCATCATGGTGTCCTTAAAAGTTTAATTTATTTAATGTCTAAAAATTATATAAAAATAAAATATTGTAGGAAATATTTTTAGCTTTCTAATGAATATTTATAGTCAAAAATATTACTTGTATAACCCCATTTAATATTTTTTTAGTAAAAAACCTCATGTTTGTGACATTTTTATTTTAACATTAAATAAAACGTTTTTAATGTCATTTTCCTACCAAAGTGGCCCCATGGGGTCCCCAAGTTGACCCATGGATTGTACTGGTCGTACATGACTCATCCAATAGGGGTAGGACAAGTGTAAAGGTGTTTTCATATTTTTATAATATCATTTTTACCTTAAATTTCACTAATTACCTTTAATCCCGATTAATTAAACATAAAAGTTACTATTCACCAAAAATTATTTTAATCCCATTGAACCACAATTTACTTCCTAATGACAACCATGTATGTCGTATTTTTTAAAATCAAATCACAGAAGTGGTAATGTTTCATTTAAACGAAAAATCAGTTTTTTAACTACCACTTAGTGGTTTCACTATTCATCAAAAATTGAAGTTTTTCAGAACAATGCCAAAATTTCACCCTGAGCTATAATTGACATTCCAAATTCAAAAATGATGTATGTTTTAAAAAAATTCCAAACATATAAGTTTCATTAATTAGTTTTATAATTAATTCTCACTGTCATAACAAATAGCGTGTTTTTAAAAAACAATATATATCAAACGATTGACAATTGTTTATGTCAAATTTCAATGTTAAATTAATTATAATGACCACCATTGGATAAAATGGTAAAAATATATTCTAATTATACTTTAAAACCAATCAATAGTATAATTTATCACTATAAATTATTTTTATTAAAAAAGTTGTTTTTAAGTATTTTTCACTATACATAAAAAATTGGAAGTTCTTAGAAAAATACAAAAAATTCAACATAGGATAATTTTGATATTCTGAATCCAAAAATGAAGTCCATTTTGAAATATAAAATGTATATAATTTCAAAAAGTGGGTATTACTATTTATATTGGCTATTTTTATTGGTCGCGGTGTGTTAGAATCTCGAACTTGCGTACAATGCAACCTATTGCATTATTGAAAGAGAAGCGTATCATGGAAGCTCGGGGTGTTACCGCTAAAACACATGAACCAAGGGGATATTCCATCCACATAGGGTCCTCTTCTTTTGATCCTAGATCTCCACCAGGTTCTCTGAAAAACTGGCTTCATCCTCAATGGCCAGCTCCCCTCATTCAATAATGTGCATAGGGTCATGCACATATCTCCTCAGTTGTGACTCCTGGAAGATATTTAGAACTTTATTAAACTATGGGGGTACAAAAATGTGGTAAGAGACCTCACCAATCCTCTATAAGATAACATATGGCCTAATGATCCAAAAAGATAGATTACATCCCCATCCAAGTCACCACAATCCTCATTTTAGGGATACTTTAAGGAAAACATTATATCCCTACTTAAACTCCAATGGCCTACAAAGTCTATTTGTGTACGATTTATGCCTACTTTGTTCTGTCCCCATCCACTCACAGATGACCTGGACCTTCTCCATCATCGTATGCACCATCTCTAGCCCAATAATAGATGCATCACCGATCTTATTCCAACAGAAGGGTGACTTTTTGGGTCTTTTGTACATTACCTAAAAAGGTTTCATAGAAATAGTATATTGGTAGTTATTATTTTACAAAAACCCTACAAGGTAAAGTGTTCCTCCCATCTATACTATAATTATATCATGAAATCCCTCGTCATATCTTCCAGTGCCTATATAGTATGCTCGATCTTCCAAACTGCCAATGGGTGAAAGGCTATAGTCATCCCTATCTAGGTTATGAATGCCTCGTGAAAGCCTCTCGACAACCATGATTTGAACTTCACATTTTGGTCAGAGACAATCATTAGGGTAACCCCATGAAGGAATAAAATATCCTATATGAACAACTTCCACAAACCCCCTATCGGACTCTACTCCACGATAATAAGAAAGTGTGCCAACTTCATGATTTGATCAACTATCACCTATTTAAAATCATGTTATCTTTTTGTATGAGGAATCCCAATCACAGTGTTCATTTATATGTCATCACACTACCACTCCAAGGTCTCATGGGGCTTTAACAATATTTCTGGAACATTGTGCTCATCCTTCACCTATAGATATGTGAGACACCATAAGATGACCTCATCAACGCTCTATCACATACCATCCCAACAATGTTTCCAGTGAATGTCTCCTTACACCTTCCCCACATAATTATATACATCCAAATGTGATGTTTGAAACACTCTCATTACCTCCTCCTACATCATTAATGGGATGACTATCTAGCCCTAGAAATGGTTGATGTGATTCCCTCCTTTAAAAAATCTATCTGGTGAATCTTGTGAGGAAATCTAGTCACGTAAGACCTCATAGTCAATGTATCTGAACTATGACTCTCTCAAATGTTGGATAAATGGAGGAGTCGAAACCATCGACTAAAGAAATGTTGAAACCTCTTGTTGAACCAGGTTAGTTGTAAGGGAGCTAACTGCTCAATTGTCTCCTACACCAAATGTTCATGGGACTTATTATTAAGGGAATATACCACCACATTTCCATTCCAAATATTATAGAATATCTCAAAGTAATAGTCCTATAGGAAATCCAATTAGTGACATTATCTCAAGTTTAGGTCTCTTTGCATGAATAAATATCGAAGACTCTAATGGTGTGTGTAAAAAACAAAGAATTATCCAAAAATATAGTGCCTCCACATTTTCATAGAGAATACTACTTTTGTTATCTCTAGTTCACAAATTGTGTGGTTTTTCTCATGGGGTCACAACTAATTTGACCCATATGAAATAACATTCTATTGTTTCATCGTTACAAATGTGATCCCAAATTTTGAGTAATTTTAATGAACTGTGTGATCCACAGCATCCTCTGGTACTCTCAAAATATGATAACTCATCATCCTCATCCTCAACATCTTGAAGTATTTCTCGGGCATCTTAGTCCTAGTGAAAGGCTTCCCTTTCTACATCAAAGTGGTAGAAAGTGTTGAAATATAGTATATATCATCCAAAAACCTCTTTCAGTGCCCCACCAGGACAGGAAAACTCATCACCTATGACCTACACTTGGGTGGCTCCCTAGAAAGAACCACATCTATCATTATTGGTTCCACAACTAATACGTGCTCAAAAAAGACGTTTATTAGGATGTTAAATAGTATATTTACAACTGTCACTTTGATAGATTAGTGTAAAACTAGTTCTCATGAATATAATATAGGACCATCCTCAAGTTCATCACTTGATCATCTTCTAATATAAAGTATATGAGAATTTATTCAATGAATAAAACTACAAATCAATCTAAGTCTGGTTGTATGATCTGGTTTATCAAATCCGTAAAATCATTGGCAGAATATTTCACACCAAAGGGAATAACCAAGAACTCATAATGTCTACAGAAACATTGAAATGCCAATTTTAGAATATTAGACTTGTGAAATCTCAATTAGTGGTAGACAACCCTGGTATTGATCTTCAAGAACCACATCATTCCTTGTAACTAATCAAAGAGTCCACCAATTATCAAAAAATGGTACTTAATCTTTATTTTTTTGGATTAAGTAATTATAATCTACATAAGTTCCCAATTTCCCATCCACCCTTATCAATATCAACACTAGAGTTTCATTGGGGGGACACTAGGTTTGATAAAAAAAACTTCTCTAAATGGTAATCAAATTACAACTACATCTCTTAGATCATGTTAGGGGCCATCTGATATGCCTCCAAATATATTAGAGATGTCTTAGGGTGAAAGTCAATGAAAAACACTATATCTTATCTCAAAGGTATACTTGTAATGTACTCAAGAAATATTTCTGTATAATCATCCATGAGTGATTAAATCTAGACTCCTGAAGTGGCTAATGTGCCAAGGTATACACTCTCCAACTGATAGGTAAGGGACTATATCTTCCTGCATCTAAAAGTCACTCGTCCCGCCATTATATCTATCTAATCCATAAAGGATAATCTTTCCCCATCACTATAAAGGCTTCTGACTTGTCTGTACTGATAGTCATTCTAGTATCAGAACATAGAGAAACAATCCATACCCAAGATGACATTATAGGGTCCCATCATGATTACCAAACTGACCCATATGAACCTATCTCCACCAAACAGTATCTTTAACTTCCAAAAGATAAAATATATAAAATTAGAATTCCTTGTTGGAACCTGAAAAAAATATGCTCGGCTAAATCTGCTACTAGGAACCCTATCTCCCACACCATAATAAACGATATGAAGGTGTAAATTTAACCTATGTCTACTAAGACTGACTAAAAAGTTATACAAACACTGATCATACCTCTAATAATATTTTGTGTCACTGTATCATATGCATCCATAGCATGTAGTTGTCTGTCATCCCAATAACTAACTCTCTAATCTTGATTTGGGACAACTGGTGGTGGTGGTGGGGTATATCATAACGTCTCCCAAAACCTATAGCTACTCCTCCTAGATCCCAACCTAATCCTCTACTATCTTTGTCTCTCTAGAGACCACCCTTCCATTACGTGGGATATCCTTAATCATGGTGCTGCATATGAAATGGTTTTCCATCTTCTATCTTACTTCCCTCCGAAACATGAATGGTCAAAAAATCACATGCTATGTGACTTATCCCGTTTCATCCATACCACCACCCCTATTGGGACTACCATAGTCCTCCTTTTTATCCCTAAACACATTCCAACGTCATATACTAGTCTGATCTTTTTCATTGAGATCTTGTCGACTGGAACCTTCTAGCTAATGTAGATGACTCATGTAGCGTCTCAAGCTCAGATTACACTGAAAGGTTCTTCAAGCCCCGTTGGCCACATGGCCTCAAGCACATATCCCCAAACAGTAGAGGTTTTTGAATAGTAGCAAGAGACTATGGTGGGTCTATGGTTATATAATTCCCTCTTGTCATAGTAAAACATAATGGTAACAATCATAAAAATCTAATGAAAAAACAGGATAAAAATGTATAATAACTAAAAATAAAATAGAATATAAACATCCCAAATAGTAATATACAATATTTCCTGAAGTAATCTCATATATAATGTTGTTTCACGTAATTTTTTTCAAATAATACAAAATAGGTATGCATGCATCAGTACATTACATGTATCAAAATACATAAAAGATCATAAATAACTATATCCATGTAGCTTCATTAGCCATAGCTCAGTCATGTTCTCACCTTGTCCTATTCATGGTAAAAATTAAAGCAACGTACTATGGGAACTTTCCTCAATCCCTACTTGAATCCATGTAGTCTGTCTGGGTACCCAAAGGAGAATCGAGATAGGGTGTGAGATAAAATCCCATTAAGTCACCACCAATGGTGTCTATAAAAAACCCAGGATGTGAAATACAATTTAAAGCATTGTGTGAGTAATATAATAGATATGATATTAATAAAAGTAAAATTCTTCTAAAAAAATTAAAATCTATAACTGATACATTCAATCTAGAAAAGGCTCTCTAAATAGAATGTGTCAAGATCCTATAACAAGGTAACAATATTTTAGAATAACGTAAACACAATTTCCATTCAATATAACCAATATATCAAATTACCCACATTCATTTTGTGTAACTTGTAAGGTCAAATCAACCATGACCATGCCGTATAATCAATCATGTCACATTTACCATGATCGAGCCATATAATCAGAACTTTCAGACCCCATGAGCTGAATCTATGGTATACTGAACCAAGTAAGCCTCATTGAATCCAAAGAGCATCTTAATAAAAAATTGGTTAGACTTGGTTTGGGGTCCATGGAGCATGTTCACAAACCATTTCCACTGTGATCCCAAACATGCAAGATCTAATGCGTTTCAAGGCCCATTGAATCCATGGAATCAAATTCCATGGAGAAATCCCATACAAGGTGTCAACTACCATTATCATGACCCATGGTGTATCACACACATGGATTTATATTTATTCATCCATCATTAAATTAAATTATCAAATAATAATGTCACATTCAAATAGTTTACCCACTAATATAACAATTCCCAATAAATTACATTCCATGAGTGTACCCACTCATATAACAATTCACATTTAGAGAGTTAAAAAAACCAACATCATGTATAACATGTAAAAAAGATGTATAACATCTCTCAATAAGTAAATTTATTTAATTTCATTTATAAATGGGATTCCCCTAACTATGAAAGCTCAATCACACACACTATGGGTGGTATAAAAAGGAAAATACTAAAGTAACACCCCATGAGTGTCCTTGTTTTGGGTAAAAACCTTCAAAAGGTATGTAGAAACTAATGGGAATCATTAATAATCCCCATTACATTTAATTCTAACATTTAATTCATTTTAGGGGTGTCATCGAAATTATGACATGTCACACTACGTAATCAAGATCTATAAATCATTAATCCAATTTTGAAAATTATATCACACCTATTATAGGTCCATAGTAGTGTACTCGACTAGTATCAACATCAGATTTGACTCAAATAAGAAGAAAAATGAATAATGTATGAAAACCCGAAAAAATAGCACATCTTAGCTCACATCTAAATAGCACAGCTGATATAATATCAAATTAATAATGTCTCGTGAAAATTGTATTACTTACTTTTTTAAATCTATCAAGATTATTAGCGCTCAAATCTGAGTTCGGATGGAATAAAAGGATCAAAATCTATCAAAATAATTCAAAAAATATCCCAGGGGATCACTTGTATCCACATGTGACGAATGAAATTGTATTTTAGGTTATAACATAATTTAATGTCAAATTTGTCAATTTTCCTAAAAAAACGGGGTTGCACAGTTTGGCCACATGGTTGGCCCAACTGTGCACCCTCATTTGTGCTATGGGGGCACATGGATGGCTACTATAAATAGCTTCCCAAACCATGTGAAAACTATTTGATTTATCTCTGCTAAAAATTTAAGGAGTATCGCAATGGTGTGTGCCTCCATCCACATAGATTCCTCAAATTTTTTGGGCTCTTAATGCTCACTTTCTTGGCCTCGAACAGTCAGTTAGACCATGTGGCCCACCCCCACACAGTTTCTACTAATCTTGTGGCCTATCTATTTTTTTCAAAAATGTTTGGATCTAAGATCTTAACAAGACATGGAAACCCCAAATACCCCCATAACCTCAAATTTTATTCACCATAGTCTATAAAAATCATTCAAACCAAAAATAAAGAGATCAATACCTCATAGGAAAACCTATGATCTTATAATCTTCCCCGATTAAATTAATTCATCCATGAACGTATTTATTTGCGATGGTTAAGAATCGTCAGTGAATGACTCTGGTCACTGGGCATGTAATTTGTATTCCCTCTCCCAAGTGGCTTTATATTAATGCACATGCTTCCATAGAACCTATACTAGAGGAACTAACTAGATTTAGAGAACCTTCATCTGCCTATAAATGATACAAATCGGAAGCTACTCAAAGGATGCATCAAAATATAACTCAACCTCCTTGATATTAAAATAATTAGATGGTTCTGAGTGATAGATGTGTAGCTGAGATACATGGAAGACATAATTCATGTTCTGATATATCTGAGGTAACTCCAACCAATAGGCTAATAGTCTGACTCACTCCATATTCATAAGTGGACTGAAATATCATTGTGAAATATTACCATGTTTCTTGATCAATATGTGTACTAGCCTTATAGAGACATGTAAAAGACTATATTCCAAACCTCAAACTCTATAGGTTATCAACAGTTATCAGAATAACATTTTTTTTGAGACTCTGTAGTATAAATACAAATTTTGTTAAACTAAACTTGCTCTGAAGTCTCTTTCAACTGATGCAGTCCATGTAATGCTTCCACAGCTTCCTCTAATAAGTACATAGGTTATTTTCATAGTCTTCCATATTAATCCTCATAATTTTTCATTTTTACAATCACTAATAACTGTTATTGTAGGTGAAATCAAGAAATGGAATATTACTCTCCCAAGATCCCCCCAAAATACAAGATTCATGTTTCTATTATATTATCTAGAACTTATATCATATACTCTGACTGGTCATTAGTATGAGGGTGGGATCTTGTGCTTAGAATCACTTATTTACCCAACACCATCTACAAACTCTTCTAGAAATGATATATAAAGTTGGTGTCCCAATGTGAAATGATATTATGGTGGACCTTGTGAAATGGTACTATCTAACATATATATAACCTCCTAAGAACATCCATATTGAAGGTCTCCTTGATCAGTAGGAATTGGTCATCCTTCTTGATCCTATTAATAACTACCCACATAGCATCGCTACCTCGTGGTGACCTTGGAAAATCAGTCATTAAATCCATTATTACATCATCTCATTTACACTAGGGAATTGGTAACTCTTGTAAATGTATGGATGTTTCATGATGCTTAATTTTCACCTATTGATAGGTGGAACACATTGTAACAAAAATAATACCTCATGTTTCATCCCTATCCACCAGTACTGGAATTTCATATCTCTATATGTCTTAGTAAGATCAGGATGCTCTACCTAAATTGAAGCATGAAACTGCCACATCAGCTCCTCACATATTTCCATTGGATACCAAACATGACTATGTATACACAGGTTTTTATCCTCACTGACCATCCAAACAGGATCTGGTTTCTCACCTAACACACTCTCATATATGAATAGGCACATAAAATCTGATAGTTGCCTCATCCTTACTCTATATACTAGGGTAGAGGTCATAGATAAGGATGAAATTAATGACTTTCCCTGATGGTCATGCACCTACAAGTGTATCTCAGATAAAAAATCCATAAGCTTCCACTCGGTACGGTCCTCCTTAACTATCTATGTTTGAGTCCTCCTACTCAGTTGATCGGCCACTGCATTTCCTTTCCAATGAGTATACATATGCTCTAAGTCAAAATAATATTGGTACTCAGCCCACCCTCACTACCAAAGATTCATATTGCACTGAGTAAATATATATAAGTGAATTATTTGCGGTCCTTGGACACCAACAAATTCTCCCATAATATTTAATGTTTTAAATAGAAAAAATCATGTACAACTACAGCTAACTCGAGATCATGCATTAGGAAATTCGTCTCATGTGTCCTCAGCTACTGATACCCATATACCACAACTCAATCTACATGAATCATCATTTTTTCTATCCTAATAATTGATGTGTCCCAATACATAATATAGCTTCTACCATGCCATTTTAGAATCAGTGATAGTTTTGAATCCATTCTCGGAAACACCAATAATATACATCTATTCCTAATAAACTCTTTATTTCAATGACATTATTGGGTTACTCCGAGGAAATTATAGCTCTCACCTTCTCTTGGTCACAGATACTCTTTTCTCTAAGATGATAAGTCTTGGATATGAATCATATCCATTCATAATTGGCACTTTGTGATCTTAGTATATAACTAATTATCTCTCAGTGTATCCAAAATTATCTCAATATTTTTGGCATGGTTGTGTCTATTGGAGAATACACCAAGATAAATTCCATTAAATCCAACATGATTGAATCCAAGTAAGGATGGAAAAATTGGTTCATCATCTCCCTAAAAATTGGTGGTCCTTTATTGATACCAAATAGCATGACCATATACTTGTATATACCTTGTCTTATACAAAAATTTGTGTGACGTATGTTTATTGGTCAAACATGCACTTCGGGATATATGGATCTCAAATAAATTTCTGATAACACTCAAGATCCCCAAATATAGTAAAAAATATAACCTATATATGGATGGTGATACCAGTTCATAACTCGAAAATGGTTCAATTTTTGGTGTTCCACACATATACTGAGGGTACTATCCTCATTTTTTGAAATATGTACTAGAGAACCCCATAGATAAATACTGGGTCTGATAAATCCCTTTGCCTACAAATCCTCTAATTGCCTCTTAAATTCTTGAAACACTATAGTAATCATCTGGTATGAAAGAGTGGTTATTGGTGCTACTCCTGTAACTATCTCAATGGACAAATAAACCTCTTTTGGGAGTTAATCCATAAATTTCATCAAGAAAAACATCCATGAAGTGATCAACCACTGGAAGGAATTCTTCCTAATGTGATCCTTGATCATGCATATATAAGATATCAATCTACACTATCATCCCACTCGGACCATGATGTTGTTATCCATCTCATCTCTCCTAGATATCTAATTCATAATTTTGAATATAAAATCCACGCTATGGTAATGTGAAAGCCACCATATGATGTATGAAATAAAAAAAGGCACGATAAATAACTAGACAGTCTATACCGAGTATGATGTTAAACATAGTCATCTAAAGGAAAAAAATATTCCATTATAAGTGACACCCATAAATATCAATGGGGAACTAGTTTAACAAACACACACCCTCTATTCTAATTTCCAATGAAGTTTCAAATGCCATTACACCATCAGAAAGCTTAATCATGAGCCCAAGTCTCTCCATAATAGGTATAGATTTGAAACTGTGTGATATTCCCATGCCAAAAAAATAATATACTAGAGTAGAGGCTACTAATATCGTACATCTACATGTATATGGTTCATTACCCAAATCATCAGTTGTAGTATGTACAAAATATATATGGACTAAAACATAGAATTGTGACATAACCTCACTACTTGGAGTGTGATCACTCTTTTATCTTAGTACAACTAGGGCCCGGATCATCCAAACATTACTGCCACCTCCTCAAAATGTATGATTGATAGTTCTCTAGATCCTATCCTAACAAATACCAATGAAAACCACTCCCAAATATAGTGTTAGAGATGGAACATACCACTCACTATTGGAGGTTTGGTTCTGTAGGAGCGTTGCATTTGGCCCATCCTACCACAAGAGAATAACTTGAATGGTTTGTGATAACACTGATTCCCCATGTTTTCCCATCTTAAACACTGATGAAAAAAACTATGCTACCTATAATTATGGCCTAGTTGTTACTCATCTCATGGGAAGCCTCTAGATATTTCTTCCTACCACTGGAAGTCGAACAACTGGGTTGAGAGTCTATATTGCACTACTATGAACCTTGTTATTTCATCATGTTTCACTCTATAATTATAACCTAATTTAATTTCTCAATAATCATCATCGACTTAAAAACACTGGCCTATGATCAAACAGCATGTTGGATACCTTTCTGAAAGCATCTCTCCATCTATATGTCATCAGCAAGGTATGTCAACACATAAATGTTGCAACTCTATAATGCATTCCAAATCTACTATTATTTTCATGACACCTTATTTCAGATGCATGAACTCAGTATCCCGCTCTACTCTTAGAGTCTCAGTGAAAATGTAATCATATATTACTCTTTATAATTCCCCCACCCCATCATTATATCATATCATGTCATCCCTGTTCATAACATCAAGCCCATTCTTTTCTTCTCCCCAATGAATATAAGTCAAGATGTTCACTCTCCTCTTAGGAGGTTTCTCCGAGTTCTAAAATATAAAAACAATAGTCTCAACCCATAGCTTAGTAGCCTTTGGACAATGATCACTAGAAAATTTGTAAGGGTTTTGATACTACAACACACACATTAGCTCAATCATGGTCTAGTAATGCTTTGGGGCTCCCTGGAAAGTTCGAATTAATTGCATAAAACTCTCATGCAATTTGATTTAGAAACTATGTTCTAAACAACTACGGGTACTTTAGTTGGTACTATTGGACCATCCTATGATATCTTATGGCCCATCACCTCTATATAATGGTTGTTTCCACCCTTCGGGCATATCAAGGGAGGTCATCATGTTCTCATGTCTCTATAATTCCAAAAAGACACCTTAGAATGTATTGATATCAGATGTTTATAGATAAAAAGAATAAGACAAGTCAAAACTTGCCTATAAAAAAGTTTTACCTCACTTCTTGATTCTAAATCTAGGGCTGGGAAAAAAATAATAGCAACTAACAACACTATATATACTTCCTAATGTCCACTCAAAGGATCGGTCAAATTCAAGTTCTCTATTCAAATGTTTAATTTTCCATTTCATTATCATATTCATTTCACATTTACTTTTAAATGGTAAAACCAAATGGTTCACCACTCATGATCCATAGGGGGCCATACACCTCACGAACAATAGTATTTTTTCTAAATAATCCATACCATAACATTTTTTAGTCAATGAAACTCATGGTCCATGACTCAACATGCCACAATTGGCTACATAGGGTGTATATTGTAGCCTAATCTGGAAAATATGGGTTAGTTTATGGTATAAATTCTAAGTACCAATAATTTTTACCAATTCCCTGAATATAATATCTATACAAAAAGAAGGAATTTAAAATAATCCACATATCACAATGACATGTTTTCAACAACAAATCCTATACGGAATGGCATAATGCATTGCTTCGGAATATTTTAATATTCCTAAAATGATGAATGAGATCACATACCCCCATCTCATTGAGTTACAAAAAAATAAAACCCATGATCAAATCTGGGATAACATCATAAATCAAGTGTGTCACCCAATGGGGGAATTAAATCCACTTTAATAAGAAAAATCCATAGAATTGCAATTTCCATTCGAGGAAATTTGGATTTTTCCCATATGTGTGTTGGATACTTCTAGGAATATATCATTAAAAATTTATTAATATTACTATTACCAATCTTATTTTTACTAAATATTAAGGTAGAAATGAAAAATATTGGATACCAATTTGTAATATCTTAGACCCGAATGAAACAGAATAGTTCTCTGAGCCTAGTTGACCACATCACCGCAAGTGCATCTCCCTAAATGCAAAAATCTCCCAAATATAACAGAGCCCCTTGGCTGTGTCTTTGGGAAGGCCATTCCCTCATGTAAAAGTCAAAAAAATGCTGAAAATCATGCCAATCAATAGAAAAAATATAACAATGTATAATAACTAAATACCAGATAGAAGAAAAACATCCAAGAAAAAAATATAAAAAATTCTGAAAGTAATCTCATATAAAAAGATGCTTCATATAATGTTTACAAATAACATTCAAACCCACTATACAGACATTAGTACATTTCATGTATCAAAACAAAAAAAAATCCAAAATGAAATATCTTCAAATGGAATCATGAGCCTTAGCCCGGTCATGATCTCCCCTACTCTTAAACATGGCACAAAGTGAAGCAATGTACTATGGGAACTTTCCTCGATCCCTACCTACATCTATATAGTATGCTCAGGTACCCAATGGTGGGATGAAATAGTGTGTCAGATCAAATCCCAATATGCCACCACCAATGTTGACTATAATAAGTCTAGGTTGTGTAATAAAATATAAAGTAGTATTCAAGGTATTTAACAGATTTAAAAGTAATGAAATTAATATTCCCATCAAAAAAGTAACAATTGTAAGTGATAATGTCAAGTCAGATAGGGCTCCCTCAAAAACAAGTGTCAATATCCTATAATATAGAAGCAGTAAAACATAAAGAAGTAAACACCATGACCATGCCTTATACACAATATCTCATATCACCCCCAACCTTGATGTATAACCTGTAATGTCATATCAACCACAGTAACACCGTATAATCAAGTATGTCACAGTTACCAAAGTCAAGCTGTATAATCAGACGTGTTAGACCACATGGGGCTAGATACAAGATATATTGTACCAAGGAATCATCATAGATTCCTAGGATAATCTCAATGTAAACTTGGTTTGACTTTGTTTGGGTATAAATGATATTATCAATATACTATGTCCAATGTAATAAAAAACAAGCCAGATCCAAGGGGTACCAAGGCGAAAGGAATCCCTAGAATCCATACCCAAGGAGAAATCTTATCCAAGGTTTCCACTACCGCACTCATGATCCTTGGTGTATCAAACCCACAAATTACAATGGAAACATCTATAATTCAATTAAATTATAAAATCATACAATCACATTCCATGATGTTAGGCACTCATATTAAAATTCTCATTCAATTACATTCTAGGATATTCCACGTCATATAACATTTCATATTTAAATAGTTAAAATATTAACATCATGTGTCACATGTAAAAAAGGAATAACATATCCTAATCAATCAATTCAGTTAAATTCATTTATAAATGGGCATCCTATAACTATAAAATCTTAATCACACACCCCATGGGTGGTATAACATAGGAAAATACCAAAGGCACACCCAATGGGTTGCCTTGGTTGGAGAAAAACCTCCAAAAAGTCTCAATGAACTACTGGGAATACCTAATAGTTTCCATTACATTTAATTAAAGTTTATAATTCATTTTAGGGGTGACTTTATAAAGTTCTAAATGATGCACTACTGAAACTGGCTCTATAAGGAATCAAACCACTCAAGAAAACTATATACCACCTAACATAGTCTAATAGTAGAGTGATAATATAGTATTAGCTTCTAATTTGACTTAGATTATAAGAAAAATCAATAGCATATGAAAACCATAAAAATAGGGAATATTATCTCACATATAAAGAGTTCATCTGATATTAAATCGAACAAATAATGGCTCAAGAGAGTTATAGTACATACATTTAGGAATCCAACAAGATGATCGACACTTTAATAAGAATTTAGATGAATGAATGAGATCAAAAGCTATCAAAATCCTTCAAAGGATCTCCCAAGGGCCCAATTCTATCCATATATAATGAATACAATATTATATTATATTAACTTAATTTAAGTAAAAAAATTTCATTTTTTTCCTCAAAAAATGGGGCTATATAAATTAGCCTCATAGTTGGCCAAATTGTGCGCCAACCATGCACCATATACTATGTTTAGAGGGAACCAGCATGGTTACTACGCATATTTTTCCAAAAAAATTTAAAAACATGTAATTTTTATCTACTAAAAATTTCAAGTTCCTTGCATGGGTGTGAGCCTCCATCAACATGGTTTTCTAAAACAGTGTGGGCACCTGAAGCCCACATTTTAGGCCTTCATAGTTAGTCAGACCAGGTAGGATTCCCATCATGGTTTCTTCTAACTATGTGGCGTATCGTTTTTAAAAAAAATCTAGATCTAAAGTCTGAAAAATCACTAGAAACCCCAAATACCCCCATGACTTTAATAGATATTCACCATAGGTAGTAAAAAAGCATTTAAACTGAAAATAAAGAGATCATTACCTCATAGAAAAACATGAATCTTATAAATCAGCCATATAATGACCACTTCCATCTCCAACTTCCTTTCATCCCTCTAATAAGAATATTTTTATAACCAGTGCCGGATCCAACACCCCAATATAAGTGGGAATGAAAGAGGGTACCACACTGGCATGGACGTCTCAATGGATAACCTTATCAATCTTGTGTGCCTATAAGTTTCCATCATGAATTATTTATGGGTGTATATCATAAGGTCTATGATCCTCACAGAATACTCATCTACTGTCATCCCCCCCTAATGAATCTCTAGAATATCCTAAATCTGAACTGATTGAAAATAATGTGTTGTAGTAATCCCCAAAAAAGAAGCTAGAAGTCAGTCCATGAGGGCATCGAGTCATCATGCATATATGTAACAAAACTCCACCATTTCTTAGCTAGTAAATATAAAATATTGGCTTCTAGTGAAACCATATAATATGTTAGTGTCCAGATATCCTGAAAACTCGATCAAAAAACTCTCGACAATGCTTTTCAATCTGGGGATTTGGCTCACCGAAGAACATCATCTGCCTTTAGTGCTAAACTAAATGAGTGTTCTAAGACTATTATCATCCTTATCCATCTCTATTGGTATAATATGATCGTTGATAGATTTTTGTGATGATATATATCCACTTGGAGAAATAATCACATGTGATGGACCATGAACTAAGGCCTCATCACTCATCAGATCATCATCACGATCCAGAATCAGTAACCTGGCTAGATACCATCACATAGGCATCATAGAAATTTAATCAAGACATACCAAGGTCCTATGAGCATATATATTTTTGGAGTTGACTCAAGAAGGATAGATAAAGTCTCAATCCTATATAAAGCATGTACCATTGATCACATCAACCAATGTCTCAGTTTTCCCCATCAACAAGTTGGTAGTAAGAGTATTGTTGTGTGGATACATCATTTTCCATTACCAACATTGGGTTCTCTATGATGAGAGCCACACCCAAGACACAATGAATCAATTTCCCTAAATCCTTACAAGATCCTCATAAGGGAACAAATCCAAACATCATCCCAAGAAATGAACTATTGTGATACCAATCAATCATGATCTGAATCATCATGGCTCAATCTGAAACTACCCCAAGCATGCCTTTATAGGCCAAGGGCTATAAACAAGCACCAAATATTGTAATTAATATGGGATGAATTTTCCTATTTACATGTATGCATCAACCCAACCATCTAAACGAAAATGTGAAATCAGAATAATAATAAAATGATGAATCGTCTCGATTAAACCATGGATGTAAAAGCTCTAAGGAATACAAGAGTACAATAGAATAAACTGAAAGAAAAAAAGAGAAGATGACTTTCCCTACTAAAAAGATGTACCATCCTAAAAAACTAGAAACGTAATATCCTGAGAGATCCCGAATTTGAACTCAAAGCCCTAACTACTATAAAAAGATAAATTCACCAGGGTATCCCTAAGCTACTATTTAATCACCACAAACTTTTTTTTTGTCTTCATAAGACATGGAATGTTATAGTGAATCCCCTGTAAGGATGAGTATATAAATTCCCAATAGGATTCTCAGAAAGTTGATCGGGGAGTATTAAGAGACATGATTGGAACGGATATCTCAAACCATAGATGGAGAGTAAAAAATACAATAACATGGATATATATATATGTATATGTATGTATATATATATATGATCACAAAAATAAACCCAAAGTTGAGAGAAAGTGTATATCCATCTCACAAACCATCCTAATAATGAATTTCATTAGTACCAAGAGGTCCATAAATGATATTGATAATCTCACACAACTGTCTAGTAGAAACATCCATGTCAATCCACACCTCTCTGCTATGTAGCACAATAAAGGGGTATAATCTCTTGGCAGGGGACCCATTCTCTGGTACAAGAGGAGGTTGACACTCAATATATAGAGAACCCATGACCTAACATTGTAGGTGGGTTCCACTCTGATGGCCCTTGACTCCATAGGAGGGTGACACTAAATAGATAGCTAGAGGAACCACCCCCTATCCTAGGATGAGTTATCTTCCCTAATGGTGGATGAAGGACCCATGTTCTACCCAGCATAAGTATTCCTCTCTAGTTGTTAATGACTCATTCCTTGTCTTTATCGGAGGGTTCCACTATGATAGAATATAGGGGACATATTCTATACCTAGCAGGAGTTTTCACTGTAATAATAGATAAAGGACCCAATGAGCCTACCTGATCACATCCGTCATCTAGAAACTCTTAAAGAATCGTCATGTATAGAATATCTTAGATAATATCTTTTAATGAACTATAAAGCCAAACATAAATTTATATGTAGAAACAAAATCATGATAGGTTACTCATGAGCCAATATATGATTCCAAATGAAGGAAATAAGAGGGTAAAAGATTCCTAAAAATGAATGTATGGGAAAACAGCGTGTAAGTGGACACATATGGCATGTGGTCTACTCCACTACCTAGTCGTGTCCCTGCTGGTACATATCATGCTACCCAAGTAGCATTAAATGGAATTTAAGGGGACTAAATAGATAGCCTCATCCACCTAGGGTCATACCCGTTCTCTTAGATATGTATGCTTAGTAATTCCCATGCACATGTACTCCAATACAGGCCATGTTTTCCTGCCCTGGGTCCCGCCTATATCCTTTTGGCCATGTATGTGTACCCTGGTTGTGTCCCAGTACACTACATGTCCCTAGTCATTTTTGTGCCCATGTACTCTAAGAGAACGTGCCAAGTCTCCACCACTGGGTCACATGGTGCATAGAGGGTCTCACATAGTGTTTGATACGAATATTATTCTAGAAACTATAGCGATGCATATTTCCAAAGAACACAGTATGTGTTATTCCAAACTACACAATCCCTAGTCGCAATTTTCAAATAATCCTCTAACTTTTATCTGTTTATCTAGGTTTCCCTCTAGAACTTTGAATCCCACCATTAGGACACCTTAAATTGATGTAAATAGCCTTGATTTTTCATTTCTATCTATCTGGTGGCTAGAACATGAATGTCTGAGGGTTCTTCTGATTCTCAAACATGCCTCATAGAAATCCCATTACATTCATTATTTATCTCGAATAATTTATCCAAGAAATGATCAATCTAATCCCATTGTCTAACTGAATCCATTTATGGTTCTTCAATATGTTTTTCCCATGAATTTGATGTGAATTTGGGGGTTTTCTCATGCTTAGGTTTTTCCGAAAATGTCAAACAATGGCCTTGTATCCTAATGGCGAAGAATGAAAAGAGTGGTTGAGGAAATGGCATACGAACAAAGATTAAACAATAATAATCCAATAATTCATGAAAAAAGAATACAAATTGGAAAATATATGGTAAGAAACATGGAATATCAATGATTAATATAATAAACAATTGAAAAGAAATACATATGTCCATGAAAATGATTGATATAACATAGGTCAAAGATAAGGATTTAAGAATGTTCAAAGATTTAATAATATTGGAAAAAATCCAACAATGATGAGTCTTTTCTTAAGATGGGATAATTATCTAATGAAAAATATTCTTTCCAATGAGGAAGAGAAGTTTTTGTATTCGATGCGCCTTGATTCGTACGAATTTAGAGGCTCGTCATTATCTGATTTTGATTCAATAAAAGAGGGTGAAAGAAACTCCTCTCAATAATCCATGGTTTATATGGATAGCCGTAAATATCTACAGTACAAATTCTTAAATAGTTAGAAATAGTTTTTATGATTTAATGAATGAATTAATTATTTCACTGAATTCCCATGCTAATGTCAATTTTATCTGAACTCTTCATGATGACCAACTTTAGGTCATGCCTATGGTAAACCCCACATTCTGGATTAAATAATGATCTCAGATTTTAAATATAAAACCCTATTAAAGAGGCAACCCATTTTTTTAATAAACTATTTGTGCATGATTGAAAATATATTCAATATTTTTATAAAATAAATTCTGGTCACATCAGGCATTATAATTGTTCTCCGCTTTGGCTCTAGACTATGAAAATATTTCTTGATATATTCCAAAGTATTAAAAGTAAATAATAGAGTCTCTAAATAGTTCCTCAAACATTAAAGGAACTTATTTCAAAAGAGTATAAGGGGGGAGGACATATTTTTGTGATTACTACAGTTGAAGTTGATGTTCCAAACGATTTGGTGGTGGTTACTTTGATCATAAAATAAAATTTATTTATTCATTTATTTGAATCTGGATATTATCACTACTATATATTTATATTTTTTCTAGGAACATTAAATCATTCCCAAGAATGTTAAGAACTGAATTTTCAATCAAGTCACCTAGTGGAAATATTATTATAATAAGGATGTGTTTGTAATTTTCCATTATGAATCATACACATATCATTTTTGAAAACATGGTTCTTATAAATGTGGTTAATATTGATATAATCCATTAAATGGATTTTCTATAAAATTATAAGAAACAAATTATAGAAAAAGGGGATTATGATTCATGAAGTTGGTGTGGAATCCCTTACCTATAGAGGGTAGAATTCATCATATTAATCGTGTCTAGATCCACCAATTATATATCATATTAATGAAATTTTGGTTGAAAAAGTGTATACGCAACCTATGGATAAAAAAGATAAGCTTGTAATCGTATAATACCTATTTTTAGGAATATATTTATGTTCTTATAAATATTTACCTAGAAATACACTTAACCCTAGTGTTTGTTTTACTATTAAACTCTTAATTGATGCAATACCTTTATCTAAAACTCCTGGTAGAATGGCTATGATGAAATTAGCGGAACTGTGGAAAAATTGAAGGAGTTGTGTAATAATGGATTAATTCCCATTATTATTCAAAATCTTCATACCTTATTCTTTTTTCAAATAATAAGGATAGATCTATGTGGTTCTAAATGGATTACTAGGAAATTAGTGTCATTATTATAAAGAGAAAGTATTCTTTAACTATCTTTAATGACTTGTTTGATCAATTTGAGGGAGGCCAATATATTTCAATGATCAATCATCATTTTGGGTATCATCAATTGTGTGTAATTATGGAATATATTCTAAATACATCATTTCACGCAAGGTATTGAAATTAATATTTTATAGTAATAACTTTTTGATTGACTAATTCACCCTCTATTTTAATAAATCTGTTGAATAGAGTATTCAAATATTGTGTTGAAAATTTAATTTTGAAATTTATCAATGATATCATGGTATAATCTAAAAAATATGAATAAAATAATTTCCATTTGAGAATCATTCTTAAAACTCTCATAAAGGAGGAATTGTATGGGAAATTAAGTAAATTTGAATTTTTTTCTTAAAGATGATTCATTTATTGGATATATTATCTCTAGGAAGGAATATTAGATTATCCTTAAAATAAAAAGGAAGATAAATAATTGACTACATTTATGACCATAACTGAAATGTGTTGGTTACATAGATTAGTAGGTTATTATCAGTGCTTTATTCCAAATTTTTTCTAATTCTCTAACCCATCAATCAAGTTGGCATGTAAAGGGTTTCTGTTTATATAATCATAATAATATAATGAATGTTTTGAATAAATAAAGATAATATTCATCAATTCATTGATATTAACATTAATATCAAGAAGGGATGGTTTTTTTATATATAGTGATGCATCAAAGAAGGGACTATAATGTATTCTTATACATAATAACATATTTGTTTCTTATGGATCAAGATAATCAATGATCCAAGAACAAAACTATATAACCCATGATCTTGAGTGAGAATTTCTATTATTTTCCTTTAATATATGGACGCATTATCACTATATTGAAATTTTTGATATGTATATAGTTCACAAAATTATAAGAAATAACATTTCAAAAATAATCAGCATTAGGGAAATTAAATGGAAAGTGATACTCAATGATTGTTATTGATCAATAAACTACCAACCTTGGAATCCCAAAAAGGTGGTTGACATGTTTAATAAGAATTATCATTGATTTATAAATAAAATTATGATTAAAAAGATAATATATTCACGTATTCAGTAAATTTTTATATGATAATCATTAGATAAGGTAAAACATAAATCCTTTTACAAATTATTACCAAACTATATTTTCTCAAGAAGATAAAAATATCTCAGATTGATTATAAGAGTTTATAAAATAAAATGAAATTCATGAATGATGTGAAATTGTTTGATTTTGTTTATAAATATGGTATGATGAAATTTTAAAAGTGGATATATGTTCCATCAATACCTGGGAGATAGGGAAATACATAATGAATCTCATAGTTCAATTTCTCTATACACCACAGTAGATCCAATATGTTAATGTATTTATAAGAAAAATATTTTTTGGATAATATGAAGTGGTAAAATACTTACTATGTATCAATATTATTGGTTTTTCAATAAGTAAAATCTTAGATACAACATCCTAAATGAGTATTGAAACCAATATTTATTCTTATATGAATGTGGGATGATATTTCTATGGGATTTTTCACTGGATCTACAAATATTCCAAAAATAAATGATTCTATATGGGTTGTTATTCATCATCGTAATAATTCCCTACATTTCATATATATAAGTTGGAATTTACCTCTTGAGAACCATTCACAACTCTATATTAACGGTATCATGATACTTCATGGTGAAACTATTTTTATTGTATCTAATCATGACCCATAATCTACATCAATATTCTGTAGAATTATTCAAATGTCTCTCAACACTGAGAAACATTTGAGTATGATTATCACTATTATATGTATAGACTATATTAAAAGTACTACTCAAACCTTAAAGAAATATTTAGGCAATTCTCACTTGACGTTTAAGTTGGCTGTGATCAATATTTGACTTTGGTAGAATTTTTATAAAATGATAGCTTCCTTTAAAATATTCAAATGGACTAAAATGTAGAATTGTGTGGGAAATGATTTCGTACACCAACATTTTGGAATGAAGTTGGTGAAAGGAATATTTTTGACCCAAAACATTTTTTAGGATACAAAAATGAAATTAAGAACAATTTAGATTCATATCAAGTAAGCTTAATGTAGGAAATAGATCTATGTTGATAACTGAAGAGAGGACATAGAATTTAAAATATGGGAACATGTTTTTTTACAGTATATCCATATTAGGGTTTTATAGGGATTAGAAAATAATTAAAAATAATTCTTAGGTATATTAAGACTTCTGAGATTTTAAAAAATAATTCAAATGGTGCCTATGTATTTGGAAACACTACCCAACCTCTCTAAAGTGAGTAATGTGTTCCATATATCATTGTTGAAAAATTATATTGTAGACCCAGTTCATGTAATATCCTTTTAAGAAATGAAATTATATCATGATTTGTATTATTTTTGAAGATTCTATATAAATTATTGATAATAGAGAACAAGTGTTGCAGAATTTGACAACTTTGCTGGTAAATATAATTTGGAAAAATCAAACGATATAATAGGAAAAGTGGGATCCTAAAAAATTTATGATAAATAACTAACCACATTTGTTTATGGGGTGGAATTATAGAAATTTAAAGAAATAAATATTTTAATGGGGGAAGAATGTAACACTCAGTTTTCAATTATAGTAAGTAAATATTTTATTCTAAAGAAACCATAAAATAATGCTCATAGGTTTATTTAAGAATGTTATTAAAACCTAAATTCAAAACTATTATTATTTGAATTTGATGAAATGAAATTTATTTGAAAATTTATCATATCAAAATTATATTAGGGTGAATTTTTGATATTTTTTATAAAATATTTAATTTTTTGGTGAATAGTGAAAAAACTAATTTTATAACATCACTTTTATGATAAAATATTTATTTAAGAAGGAATTAAATGATTTTTAATCTTTTAATATACTAGATATACAGTTATAAATTATAATAATTAATTTAAAAGTATAATTTTTTTATTATAAATCTATGTCTGAGATTTAAAATTTAAATTAATATTTTTATTCAAATAAAATATATTTTCTAATATTCTATTTTAATCAATCTTTCACAAGGTTATTTTGAATTTTTGTTTTAAATGAAAGTAAAATATGTGTCATTTTACTTAAATTAGTCCAATTAATTTCATTGGAATCAATATTATATATGATTTTGGTATAAAAACATGTTTACGCTTAAAATTAACATTTTTCTAAGAATAGTTTTTTATTGTGTTTTGTGGACTTATATTATAATTAATTTATTGTAATTATAGGAATTTAATATTATAAAATGGATTATATATTTGGAATAATTGTAATAAATTTTAGGATATTATTTTAACATAATTTTTTCTTAATTAATTGTTACCATGCAAATAAATTATCATTATAGTAAGGGTTCTAAAAGAATTAATGAGGGGGTTAAACTAAAGAGATGGAGGTTAAAATGATATAAAAGTTTTAAAAATCATATTGGTTGGTTTTTTTGATCCTATATCATCCCATATATTAAATTTATCTTTTTTTAACCACATTCTCTTAATATTGATTTATTATATTTTAATTCTCTTAATAATTACAAGTTTTCGAAAAGAAGAGCTATATGTTCTTACCGCTATTTCTCAAGTTCCATTCTTCTAAAACATAGTTAAAATATTAAATAACCTTCTTAATATAATTTAATTACTATATTTAATATAATTATATTTTTAATGTTAATTTTACTTCCATTCTATTATCCTTTCGATCCTATGGAAATTGAAAACATTACTCATGCTTATATATAGAATACCCTCTCCATATAACGATGTCATTCTTTTTTAATCACCACTTTAGATGTATAGTTATGAATATTGAATAAATTAATATATATGATATTTATGAATTAATTATTATTTTATTAATATAATATAACTTTTATCTTCATACCCTTCAATCTATTAGAAAATGATAAAATCAATCATGCATACATGTGAATTACCCCCTCCACAAAGTGATGTAATTCATTTTTATATTACCACCTTGAATGGATAATTATAATTTTTTTAAAATGAATAAAAATAATATCCATTATATTATAAATATTAATTAGATAATATAAACATTTCATAACTCTTTTTACTATGGTCAATATAATGAATCATGTTTTGAGAAATTGACCAAACAACCATAAGATGTCAATGTAAGAAAGAACAATTAAATGAATGGATGTCGAATGATTATAAAATGACCATAAAAAATAAAATATAGATAAAAATGTATTTTTAGAAATTTAATAAAATTAAATTTATTATTATGGATGACATAATGCATCTAACCAAGCAAGAATTCAAGTTAAGGGTTTTTCATCTCAATTCCACTACATTGCGAGAAATATTTTATTATGAACCTAATTAATTTTATATAGTGTATGTACTGCCAATTAGACATTTTATATCATGAATTTATATTTATTCATATTATTTAATTTTTTAATTCGTGTTTCATCTTTTAATGGGTTTTGATTCGAAAGTTATTAAAGTTATAAAGGTTTATTTTATTATTTCATTATAATTGATAATTGTTCTTGTTAAAATTTCGATTGGAATAATTATATGATATTTACCTTATTAAAATACATATATTTTATTATTCACAATTTATTTCTAGATTTACCATGTTTTTATTCCAACATTTCTCTATTTGGTACTCAAATACCAAAAGAATGATTTTAAGACAAACTGGCCTTATTTAGTTTTTTGGGTAAGGAATATTTTTATTCCATGTCGAGATTGTCAAAAATATTTCGAGAATATTATTTTATATTATAAAATTATATTTTAAATTCATTTTCAGCCATATTTTTCTTCATTTTCAAGGTTTATTAATGGTTTATTTTTTAATATTTTTTGAATAAGCCATTTTTTACTTTTTTACAAAAGTGTGAATGGAATGTTACTTTTAACATATATAATGTAAACAGATTTCCTTCATCCAAGATTATTTTTCACTATTTATCTTACTCTATAATTATCCATGTTTTTTAAAATATAATTATTTTTATATTATCCTATGAATTCTTAAATTTCATAATAAATTAAAATGGAATTATTTTCCAAAATGTTGAAAATATTTTTGGAAATGATTTATCACTTTGTCTTCTTAAAAAATTGTTACAAAATTTATAAGAAATTTTATTTTTAAATTTTTTCTACCATTATTATCTCTAATTATGAATATTATTTCCTTTTTTCAAATATTTATTTATGATGAATTGGTGGTTTTCTATTATCCTTTATCAATTTATGGATTGTAACTTAATTTTTTATCATTCACATTCTTGTGATCAAGTGTTATACCACTCTCCATTATTCATTATAAATTAGTTATCTCTTAAATATACATATTATTTTATATAATGTATAAATTTATAATTTCAATATTTTCTTAAATGTATACCATTAATATTTATAGAGTTAGTTAATGGATTCTTATTAAGAACGTTATTTTTTGTACTGGGAAAATATTGATGTTCCGTATTTTTGATTCAATATTGACATTTATTGGTTGATAAAGAATATTTATTATGGGTTATTTTATTGATTCTATTTAATTCAAATTCTATATAAATATATAATTGATGGGTTTTTTCTAGTTATAGATATCCCCTCATTTCATTGGTAGGCCTCATGAGATAAACAATTGAGAAAATCAATTGGGTATTTTCTATATATCTACACATTTATTGAAATTTGTTTGAATATTGACATTATGTTAAGTTTCATGACGTCTTGTCATGATAAATTGAAGAAACGATCTTTATTTCTAGGATATTGCATTTATATTTTCATGATTTCACTTATTATTATCTATGTTATTGTTATTTTGATATTTACCGTGGATACATTTTTAAGGTCAATTTATTTATTAAATGGAAAATGTATTGATTATCCACTCTACCGTGTTTTTAATACCTTATCTACTGATGATAGATTTAATTATATTCTTTCCCTTACTGGGAATTTTAGACCAGCCTTTATTATGTATTATTTTCTCTATAATATGAAAAATGAATATTCGAATAATTTTCAAGGATACAATACAATTTCTCATTTTATGTTTCATTTTCATAATTCAATATGATAATATTGTAAGCATATAGTCTTAAAAACTTCTAAACAGATCAATATTTCTTGTTTTTGATCCCTATTATGTTTTACCAATTTAAAAAATTAGAAAATGGCTCTAGGTTTCTAAAGTCATGGTTTTTACAAGAACTATATATGAATTCATTCCCAATACACATCCACAGAAATAATGTTCCTTAACTAATACCATGTTTACCCATTACCCATTTATCATTCCAATTATATGATTCATCTATCTATACTTTAATAATCTCACGACATCCTTAAGCCTAAGGAAACTCTATATATCATGCAATCACCATAAATAACAACCCATATCAAGTAAAAATATATAAAATTACATTCTATACAATTGAAATGATTAATTATCATCACTATGATTCATATATCATTGCCTCAAGTATCCCATACATAGTTTACAAATCATGCACATCACTCATGTCATGGATCTTGAAGAAACACCAATGCTTTTATCTCGATCACATAAGGAAATTTATATTTGTACACACCAACATTAGGGATCTCATCAAAATCAAATATCCACATACCCAACTACCCTATCTTGGGTTTTCTATATCATATTCATGTACATATCATGACATCTCCTATGTCAAGAAATTTAGATTAAGTAAGTCATCATATATTGAGTTAGGTTCGGTAAGGTTTCACTTATATGTTATTCTGGAAAACATAAAATATGTTAATGGTGATTCTTTAAAAAATAGATACCCTTTAAAAACCGTTTTCTCAATTACACATAAGTTTGAACATGTTATGTGATCATACATAACCAATAGGATGCTTTTATGCATGCCTCTTTCTATCCTTGTCGAAGAGAAAAACCAGTAATCCTAACCATAAACATCATTCATTATCATAATAACCCACATATAATAGTGAAAATGAAAAATAATAATCCCAAATACATTGTAATATTGATTTATACTAGTACTTATGTTCAAAATTCATTATTATATCTTCCCAACCAAGTCAAATTCGATCATTTCCCGATATAGCAAGCCCAAAATAATAAAACAAATAAAAATAATGCCTCGATACCATATTATTATGTCATGTCCAAGATAATCGACCTCCAACCCAGGAAGATTTTTCATGTGAACTCTGGTGCATATCCCCATATGATAAAAGATGTTTACTAGTTGAAAGGGTTTAATAAAATATTATTGACTGATTATACCATCGGTACTATAGTATATTTTTTTTATAAATCACTTAAAACCCAATTACAGATAAAGCACTGTAGTACACCTATGGAATTAATGTGGTAATCTATTCATAAATAGAATTATATATTATATAATAATTGATGAAGATTATATAACATACCAGTCATACAATTTTAAATTGATCAACTGATGGGTTGATCATAGAGTGTACATATATAGGATAAAAATAAAATAAAAAATAAATACATCCCTATAAATACTTGTCTTCACCTAAGAACAATATCTATTTCCCTTTAATGTTATTCCAGGCTTCTCATCATTCATAAGGCCCTTTCATATACCTATATTCCGAATATAATTTTTAATATCCACTAAGGTGAACATTGGATGTGTAAGTATAAAACTCATTAGGGAACGACCAACAAGGGCCCAAATATAAACCATAATATATGTGATTGTATATACTATATGAATATAAAATGGTAAAATTTGTATTCATTACACTAGTAATCCCATAAGGTTCTCAAGAGGATATCCTAATGGTTGATCCCTTATAGATTTTCCTAGTGTTAGTATATTTGGATTGAAATTCTAAGTGTCTGATCACATATAAAGGTAAGACCACCATATAATAAATGTCCCTTTAGGTACGATGGATTTTTCATTGTTTTTTTACAATATCCCAGCCATAAAAATTTGAAAAAGTGGTATCAGTTATAGCATTACCTATAATTGGTTATAGGGATATACTATACAAATGATATTATTAGGTATAGACTCAAAATCATATAAATAGAACAAAACAATAATAGGCTTATGAATAACCATAAGATAATAAGTTGTCTTTGTACCAAACCCATTCAATTTATCTCACGATATAATAGCTTTAAATATATCCTTGGGTTAATATGTTTAAATATATTCCACAAATCCAATATTATAATTTATTAGGCAATAGGTGGATTTGGTGACCAACTCAGACCATCTCATAATAGTCTTAGATATAGCCTATATCAACATGCCACTAAGTTCTGGGATATACTAATCATTGTAGTCTTTTTTATATGTATAAACTATCAATAAACATCATCTTGATAGTGGTGGCATAAAAATATCTATCCTTCCAATAGTTAATGGTGTATCACATCATAACATAATATTATGGAAAAAAATAATCATTGAAAACAACATCACAACCCTATCTTGTTACTAAAAACCCATTCCACCTTATACTGATGCATTATGATGTACCCATTTCTTATTTCATAGCATATTTTAATAATCACTTCACATATATCATGTATCCTAATACACTCACAATATGTTTTAACTATATCTGGTTTAACCCTCAACTCACAGTAACTACCCATATCTAGTGAAATTGCTATTAGGTCATGACTCAAAAATCACATTCTTAAGATCATGAAATAGACCAAACATCATCCAAATATAATTAATTTACTCTTTGTATATCATTTATGAAGATATTATAATACCACATCTAGTTTGTACCCTTTAATCCATGTTTATTTCACATCTCACCTCTTGTAGGGTGACTTATTTCATAAGGCTTACCTATAACCCATATCACAAACATAACCCCAAGTGGACAAATTTGTAGGTTTTTATCTCATTAATCTACCCAAAATTGACTCCCTTTTCGTGGAATACTTGGAATTTATATTCCTTTCTCAAATAATCATTGTTCAAGACCAAAAATTCACATAAGGGTACTTATAATACACTCTTTCATGACTCACCCTTATCCAATTTCTCGATGTGGAATATATAATACTAATAAATCATACCTCCATGGCTTAATAGATTCATCATTCAAGGTTTCACACCCTCCATGATTACCTCAAACAATTTTACCCATGTATATTTCCCAACAAGAGTCACTAAGTAATTAAAATTACCAGAAAAAATATGATGAATTGTTTACATAGACATATTAGATCATGCATAATTTTACACAATCAGACTGACCCCACATCAACTCACTAGGGTAGATCAAACCCAATCACTCATGATTTCCCAACACATTATGTATATATTATACATATAAAAGTAGAAATACCAGGTAATTCATGCCTCTTCATGGAGTTATCTCCTTTAATGATTCTCTTCTCATCCCCATTATTTGTTACAATAGTAATCCTCAAGCTCTTATCTCATTGAAATAAGTTTTATTTGATTATAAATATTAATACATAAGTGATGGAATTGTAATAAACTCATTAAATATTGTAAACTTACCAAAATTTCAAGAAATAGAAGGAAAATTATTTATGGATAACCTATGATAAAAATACCAAAAATTCTATATTATTCATCATTTGATTTCACCTAAAATTAATGACATTCAATTAATAAAAAATAGGCTAACTAACCTTATGAAAAAAATAAACCATGTATGTAATGATAGAAATATTCCTTAAATCCAAAAATGTATAGGATGTGTTTGTGTTGTGTCACCTGTTATGAAATATATATATATATATATATATATCAATTAAGGCATATTGTATTCCTTAGTTAGGGATATACTATGATGTGATATAAATTTATTACCCAACTTACTTTAAGATGTGTCATAGTTTATAACAAAGAAATATCGTAAAGGTTGTGATATTAGAGAATTTTATTGTAAAATTATCAAGGGAAGTGCAATGATAAACCTTAATGTTTATATATTCTATATTGGATATCATTAGTTGTGATGTTTCATATGATGAATCATTGTGGATTTGAATTGTTTTAGTGGTTACCAAGTGTTTTCAACCACATTCATTTCTAAAACATTTTATGACATATGAGTACAAACATGATAAGGATTAAGGGTGTCTTGAGGGCTAATATAAGGATGTTTATTCCAACAAGATGGGTGTGAAAGTGGTCTGAGTCTCCAAAATAATCTCCCCAAATCACTCTTTCTTCCCCTTCCTTAGCTTCCAAAAGATACTATCGTGTCATGGATGTGGTAGTAATCTTGCCTAAATGTTGGGTGATTCAGTTGATCCATGGATACACCGTTGAGGGTAGAGTCATTTGGTTATTACAAAGTGACCTTCATCAACCACATATTGAAGATGAGAGAGACAATTTTCTTTAGTGTAAGTTAAATTTTCTTTATTTATATTATTCATTGATTCAATTTCAATGATTGGTTATCTGGGTATTTGAGTTATCTATTATCTTCCACTTCATTAAACAAGTGTTTTTTTATTCTTAAAAACTCATCAGATCCATTATATCTTCACCATACATATTGATTCATGAAATCATTTTTTAAAATTAATACATTTTTATACCATAATATTTCTATATTGGATATAATTAAATATGATATATAAATTGAGAAGTTAATTATTAAAGGACATTGGATGTCGTAAGCTCTAATATGTTCATAAAATATGATATGTGATATCTTATTCAGTTACTTTGTGTAAATACTTTAATATTATAATATTATAATATTTGATATAAGGATTTTTAGCCAATTAATGTAATGATTTAATGCTAAAAAAGATCATTTTATCACTATGGTGATATTGGTGTATATCATATAATTTTATTTCTAGGCACTAAAGTTTAAATATTACACCAGACACATGTCATGAATTTAGATTTCCAAGCATTACTAAATTAATATTAAGTTAGACACTATGGTCTATCAAATGTTTTGAATTATAAATCTTAAAGTATAATATATAGAACCTACATCATCTATATCACAAATAAATTCATTTTTTATGATATAATGTATATCATAAATAACAATATCATGAAAAAATTATTTTTCTTGAACATCAATTATGAATTGAATGTAAATGTTTATAAATTGTTTATAAATTTTGTAAAAAGTCATTTTCCTGATGATTGCATTAAACCTGAAGGTTACAGACCATCATCTTGGAAATCCTCATTTGTCACTCTCATGGTCAGAGTTCTTTGAAGCGATGAGTTACCTGGACCTAACTCTAGTGGCTCTATTCAACTTCCAAAGGTCATCGGTTGATGACTTTGATCAGTTTGTTTTTGGTAAATGTAACTTGTGAGATCGCATAGTCATTGGCCTTATGGATAGTCACCATTTAATGATCTAATTTTTTTCGGAAGAATATTTGATTCATGTGTGGCATAGTTCTCTCCGGTAGTGCAATAGTTGCATATTTTTTCTCCTTCGGTGGACGATTGATTTCTGTATGAACTGTGATCCAACATCCATTCTGATTTGGGTATGTCTTCCTCATCCACCACTACCCTTTCAAAATCCAGTGATTATTCATATGCTTGGGAACCTGGTTGGTCATTTCTTGGGATCTAATGTTCGTATGTCTATTTTGAGTCATCCAATCAACCCTCAATTTTGTGTTGGGGTGCATATCTCGAGACCACGGGTGGAATGGATTTGGGTTATGGTGGATGAGGAATTCACATAGAAGTTGGCTATTGTTTACAAATATTAGATTGATTACTGCTCGACGTCCATGAAATTGGGGAAATTAGGTTCTAGTTGTCATACTGGATCCATGATATGGTGGTCACCAGGTCTGAGGATGATTCTAGAACATAAGAGGACTTATGTGGATCGGACAGGCAAGGAAACTGGCCTGGGACCTTGGGATGCACTGGCTTTGGAAAAACGTGTAGGAGTCCCTTAAAATCCACTAGATTCTATTGTGTTGAATTAGCTTAGAAAGGATCTGAACTGGGGGAATAGTTCAAAGGAAACTATTGCTAAGGGTGTTTCTAATGTTTGTGTGGCATGTCCTTTAGGTGAACTTTTGGTTGCAAGAGATAATCAGCAGGAGCCAGAGGCCCCTTTTCAACAGAAATAAGTTGTTCTTTCTCCTGTTAACACCAGTCATATTGAGGGGGATGATAGTGTGGCTAATCAGAGGAAGGGGAGTAGTAGTGGTGACATGAGTAAGGGCCGTAAGGGGTCTTATTTGGCTAAAACCAAGGAAAACACGTTGTCTCATATAGTAAAGTAGTTGGACTCTACGGTATGTAATGATGGTATAATTGTGGGGGTTCCAGATGTCTTTGCTGATGGGTTCAGTGGCCAGGTTGATGATAATGGCGGTGTGGTGATCATATTGCCCATGAAGAATTAATTTTAAGGGTTGGGTCATGAGTATGTGGAGGAGAATTTTCCATGCATGAAGGTGTCAACATGAAGACTAAGCCTAAAGAGGATTATGCAAGTAGAGTAATGGAAGATGGGATATGTGAAGATCAAGAAGTGGTGGAACACCCACATTGCCTATCTATGACTGACACGAACTGTTAGTTTTAGCATATTCGATTAGTGAAGTATAAAGTGATGTCGATCACTGGAAAATGGGGGGACCTTTCTGATAGTAATAAATAAAACAATGGTGACATGATTATGCCATCATTTAGTGACATTGTCTAGGGGGAAGAAGATATTGTATGGTAACTAAGAGGATATGATTTCTTTGTCTTGAAGAAGGCCATGGAAGGATAACTAATATCTTCCAAATCCAATGTCCACCATATCTTCTGTCAGGAAAGAAGGTGGGGCAGTCTTTGAATTTAATAATGGTATGCAATCTACTAATTAGTTTATCTCACTGGAGTGGTTGAATATTAGAAGGAAGTATGCCAATGTTTTTAAGCACAATGAAAGTTCGGAGTGGGAATCGACAACTACGGAGGAATATTTTTACCATTGAGGTGGCGATGGATTTGATTTTTTTAATCAGTAATGGTTGTTGTAGATTTGTGGTGCTTTTTTGTTGAACTTTTCTTTTATTTTAATAAATGTTTGTGGGTTTTTTTCTGGCTATGATTTAATGTATAATTATTGAATTTGAACAGTCTAAATGAAATGGTCTTGTTAAATAATTTATATCATTTCAGAAGGGATTTTGATTATTAGTATGATCACAGTTTAAATAATAATAAATATATGATATTTAGATTATGTAATTTTTTTATATAATTTAATTTGAAAATAAAATTTTTACATTTCAATTAATATCATATATTTAAGTAGAATTTCATATAAAAGGGCTTTATTAAGGAGGTCATTTTGTAAATAATATAACGTGTTTATATTTATTTTATTATATAATGTTCATAATGCATAGCTAAATTATAAGGTTTTTATAATTGTTTTATTTATGAATTGTTCATAAATTTATTGGGAATGTTTTAATTTATGAATTGTTCATTTATTTAATTTATTCTTTATTTTATTTATAAACATAATTTTTAAATAATGAATGGATGTATTATTTTATTCAAATATTTAAAATTCATATATGAATTTGTATACATGGATATATGGATTTACATGATAGGTATGATAATTTGTTTAGTTATATTTTTCCTTGACTTTGGCATGTATTAGTTATTGATATTGAATGAAAATGTTTATTGTAGTTTAATTATATTATTTGATATATTTTTGATGAAATTTAGACATATCTTGATTAAAGTATCCTTCTGTTGAGGCATTTTGGTTTCAACTGCACATTGGCCTGGAGACTTATGCCATATAATGAAATGGGGGTTGGCTATATATCACTCCATGATTATAATTTTGGGTATTTTTGATTTTATATGATCATAATTCTTTACATGAAATGGTTTCAGGTACCTAATTCATGTAATGCTTTTTAATATGTATAAAAATATTTGGATTTTTTATTTGGGTCAATAATACATGTTATTGGTTGTGTAAATAGTTATACATAAAAATGGTATGAACATATTTATTTGATGGAAGGAATATGTATTTGAAACTAAGTCATTAAAATCATTCACGCATAAAAAAATACATGAGATAATATGGAGATTCTAAATCCCATTAAAATAATATTTAGTGTCATATTCTTTCCAAAGTGAACAATTTTCATGACCTCGATCATAAAACTATGTATGTAATGATAAAGGAAGGTGCCCCTAGATTATCTTCAATAATAAAAGTAACTAATGGGTGAATCTAATAGTATTAAGTTCCTATTTTTTGTTTTATATTTTGTATTCACTATAGATGATACCCTAATAGGATTAGGTTACTAGAGTAATAATATTGAGTGAATTCATATGATGGATTAAGATAAAGAGTTACCCACTCAGCTATCCAAGAGCCATATCTAATATGACTAACATGATAGTATTCCTAAATAGTTATGTGATGAGAAAAATTATAAAGTGATCCAAATTTTAGTATAATTTTTAACCTGTATCAATAATGAATTTATTATAAAATTCAAAAGGGGGTTATCATTTTTATACAATAACATTTAATAAAATTTCTTATTAAATGAATGTAAAACATGATTTTCATCTATTAAAATATTATATTAAATATAAAATGGTATAATAATAATAAAATATAAATTATATATAAATACAATGGTAAGAAGAAGCTTAATATATCTATGTTATTATACTTGTGAAAAAAATAAGAAGTATTATTAGGTAAGAGAGAAAATTTCTATGTGTTAGAGAAAATACTTACCTAAGTAACCAAATACTAATATTTTGGACATGTAAATATATATTCATATGAGAATAATATATGAATCCACATATGGTTTAAAAGTAATTAGATACTAAATTACCTATGGAAATTTAATCTCCATTCATATACTCAATGTGATTTAGTGTGACAATGCCTTAGACAGACTGAAGTTATCTTCTAGATCTTGGTCTATCTATGGAATTCATTTTGGAATAATTATTAAAAATATTTTGAAAACATGAATGAGTTCAAAAAAAAATTACCAAATTTCTTGGAAGTGTTGAGAAGAGATGAACTACAGAATATGATTTCCAGGTTGTGATATTGTACTAATAGTGTAAATAGTTAAAATATCAAACCATGAGAAAAACTTTTAATTAGAAATTCCAAATTTATATTTTAAAAATATATTATGTACACAAGAGTTAAACATAACGTAAATAATTGATTTGATATGATAATATATTTTATTAAAAATTGTTATTAAAAAAATATAAGATGAATTATATATACATAATTATTTCATATTGAATTATATACTATATTTTAAAGAGAGGTTTAGGGTAAAAAATTTAACCTTGATAAAATATTTTATTCAAGAAATTTTATAGAATATGATGGAAAGGGTTCCCACCTCCTAGCAGTGGTATATTTTAATGAATAAAATATTCTTTTTAAAAAAATTTAATAAACACATAGAATACCATATAATACATGAATACAATATTTTATTTTCTAAATATTCTCCCTAAAAGAATTAGTTTTAGTTACTAACACAAATAGTTTGTATCTTAGATAAATTTTTTGAAAATAAAATAACTTCTAAGAGCCTCATAGGAGAATGTTTGTACTTGGTGAAGTTAAAATATTAATGAGTTAATGATTATTCTAGTAAAAAATGAATATAAATTTCACTATGTATTCTAGATGATTTTAGGGCATACTGGTAAGGAGAAATGTTGAGAGTTACATTTAGAAACAATAAAAAAAATTAATATAACTTTATATCATAAATAATTTTAGGATATATTGGTATAGAAAATGTAATGTTTTACATATTATTACCAAAATAATCTTATGGGAAAAATTATGTAAGGGATCCAATAATTAGGATGATAATGAACTTTAAAAGAGTTTTAAGTATATAGTTGAGGTTATTAACATCATCGCATTTGATATTATTATGTTAAGGATTTTAACTACTATGTTTACAGAATAGAACATTTGTATTATTATTACTAAGACTCACCAATATTATAATCAGAAAACTACCTATATTTTACTCACTAAAGTTTTTAGTGGGAGGTTTTTATCAGATGGTCACAGAGATATGTGGAATGAATTATATATAGATGTAATGATTTTAAAAACCCATAATATGTGTAGAAAACATAAGGCTGATTTTATAGTAAATCATATGATATGGGGTTATATGAGAACTTATGTAAGGTTTTCATAATATTATCAAGGAATTTTAATAATGTAAAATATACATTGTTATAAATAATGTAGCCTACAATTTATGATTTATTCATGATGGATTTATATACTCCTAAATTTATATGATATTTTCCTCTCAAAGTTTGAATTTGATTTATCCAAAACCCATTTTCATCATATTTTATTATAGTTTGTGATGAAATTTTAAGATTATAATACCTAGTATTTTATATAGAGATATAAAATATACTCATGAGGCAAAAAAGTAGTTTTACATGTTGTAAGAACCCATAAGTTACCACATGGAGTATCATCTACTATGTATTCGATATACTTGGGCTGCATTTTTAGTATTGGTATTTCACCATACCTAAGGTTAGAAATATACATATCATGATAACCTTCATAATTTTCCACTTTTCTTACATGATCCTTGAGGATTAGCTAATCATGGGGTGGGTGGGTATGTTATTGGTCATGTTGTTTCTTCAGGCATAAAGTGGGTGGGATTATTCCTCTTGAATGAAAAGTATGATATTCAAGCCCTAAATTTAGATATAATAAAGGAGGGTATGACCAACCATGGATAATACATGTGATGTTCTAAAATATTAGATACGAGGAATGTGATGTACTTATCTATAATTATGAATAACCTGAGATGTATTTATTGACCTGATCAGTCTATACATGGATAATAGAGTATGAATGAGTAGACTATATGGGATTGACTTAATCGCTATCCTATGTTTACACTATTTATTAGAAAAGGGTATTACAAAAAATCATAAATTAATATGATACAACCCTTGTAAATAGTTATATAGATTCATGTGTTTGGTGGAGAACTTGAAAGATCCCTTTGTAGTTTAAGAAAAATTTATAATAAACAACATGGAACTCCTTACATACATTTATGAATTTATGAATTCATATTTGTGGAAAATGTTATAAAGGATTATGGGGTGATACTTTTTGGTTGAATGAATGTGGATTGAGTTTTAAAAAACTCATGTATCTAATATAAAAGTGTTTTATAGTTCATCCAATAGTTTTTCTATATGGAAATTCACAAGGTATTATATTTGATGTGATACATTTTGAATTTAATGAAAGATTTACAAAATAATTTTGGATATGGTTTTACATGGTATATTATATGATGTAGTATAAGGTGAAATATATCTAATTATATAAGGCATTAGTGCTTTTGGTATATTAATAGAGATATTCCCTAATGTCATAAATTCATAGGATGTGTCTATATTATATCATATGTTAAGAAACGAATATGTTATTTTTTATTATATAAGAATAACTAAGTCATATTGTATGGTATATCTTGGGATATTTATGGTGATATATGTTTAAATTTTGCCACTAACTTTAACCTATATCGTAGTGTACAACAATGAAATATCATAAATGTTATTATATTAGTTAAACATATCATATGATTAACATGGGTAGGATAACATTAAGCATTATTGTTTGAATTTTCAACATTTTCTGTCATCATTTATAATGTTACATATGAAGAAACACTAATTATTTAAATCATCCAAGTGGTTATAATGAGTTTGTAACTACATGCATTACTCATACATTTTTGTAACATATGATTAAATGCATAATAAATATTTAGAGTTTCCAAAGAAAATATTTAAGGAGGTTGATTCCATATATATGGATATTTGATTTATTTGAGTCTCCATTAGATCCTCCTTGATGATCTATCCTCACTATTTCCTTATCATACAAAAGATATTGTCATATCATATATGTGATATGAATGCCACCCAAACATCAGGTGATTCAACAAATCCATGAATAAACCATGGTTGTAAGATTCCATTGGATGTTCCCTAGTGATCTTAATTAAGAATATATTGAATATGAAAATTGCAGTCATATTTGGTGAAATGTATATGTTCCCCATTTATATTACACATTGTTTTTCTTTATATAAATGGTAATATTGGGTTTTTAGGTTCCCAAATATTTTTTTGTATTGAACAAGTGTTGTTCAATCCTTTGAAATTCATCTTGTACATTACTCCAAAGACTCATATATCCACCCCATATAGAATCCCTATCATTGTGATGATATTTTACTAGGATTTAGTGGAATATAAAATCAAATCTATAATACTTTCACATAATTATTTAATAATTAAAATAGAAGAAATAAATATGACAGGGGGAGTGTATAATACCTCACATAGGTATGAAGAAACATTATAAACCTACTTATATTAATGTTTTGAAAGACATGGGAATGGGGGAGAGGTTATTGGCCTCCGATTAATGCTAGCATCTATGGAAGAAGACCATAGTAAAGGGATTATAAAACCCTCCCCCATTTCCAATTTTTACCATCTTTAAAAAAATCATCTCAAGTACAACCAGTGTAACATCATATCCTAATTCACTTTATAGTAACGAATTAGAGAGATACCTGAACTCAAGTGTTTTTTCTTATATGCCAGAGGGTATTAACTAGTAGGGATGTTATAAGATAATATCATGGGTAGAATATACCATCATATTATACTAGTGGCATAATAGAGAAAAAACACAACAACATATATCAATATGAGTAAAACAAAACATACATCATTTAAATCTATAATAATATATATATATATATAACCCATTATATTTTAAAATGATTTATACACATGCCATAAAATTCATAAAAACCCATTCAAGGTCCCTATTTAGTGGATTTTATGAAAGAAACCCCAAAATGACATCAAATTAATAAGCTAGAAAATTCTATAAAACATTTCCTAAGTTTAAGCCTGATCCCATCTCCCATGATCTTTCTTAGCTATATAGATTGACCATAAACCATAAAGAATTTTCCATTATCATAACATTTAACTATGAAGTCTGATTGGGTACCCATGGTGGATCAATCATCGTGTGAGAAAACATAGTATTCCATCACCAATAGTGTTCCTAATTATATCAATTTCCATAAATTACATGTTTTTAGCTATAATAAATGATGGAAATCATAAATAAAAAAATATCGAGCCTTAATCTCTAATTTGGAACCCATGATAATCTATACCTACTTATTCTGGTATTGTATGTCTTTAAACAATATATATTATAGCATCATTAGGGGATGTGTGTCATACCCAGAAATAGATCATATCTATATCATCTTGGGGAAAAGAACCTCTCCCTGAAAACATACCATTTGATCATTATGGGGGAAATTTATACTCCCTAGAATCAAATAATATTTCATCATAGGGTAAGAGTTCCCCACCCTGGATACATGTCATATAATCATATGGGGAAGAGTTCTTCTCCCTAGAAACAAGTCATATAACAACCAAGGTTAAGAACACATCACCCTTTAAACAAGCCATATAATCATAAGGGGTAATATCACCATTACATATAAAAAATTTATATATTCATCAAGGGGGAGAGAACCCCACCTTGGAAATAGGTTATATATGATAATTATATCTATGTAGCACCTCAATTTACCTTTCAAATTCACATTTTTCTCTAAAATAAGTATTAATTTACTTGGTTATCAATTGTCAATACTTTCATCCACCAATGAGATACCCATGACCAAAACAAAGTGTTTTTAAGAATTAATTAAAATATATATGATTCAATTATGTTTTAGGTAATGTGAACATTAGATCATTTTTGTCACACAACATACTCACATAAAAATAAGATCAGAATTTAGGTGTAAATTAGGGACCACCTACCTTAATTTTGAGAGAAGATAGACATTCTATATCACAAGTTAACATGAGATCAAATGGAAGGAATCAAATATTCAAAAAAACCATGAAATATTAAATAAACGTTCATAAATAGTGTGACCAACGGTCACCTACTCTTAGGTTTTCCTAATCCATAGTTTTCATTATCCTTCATTTGAGTTCATTTGTGGGTAATTTTTGTATTTTTTTGAAATTTCTATTTTTCTTTAGGGAAAATAACCATGGAAGGTATAGGCTATTCCATGATGTAAAATATATGCAGTGTGTACACATGGGTTCTTTTTAGTGTCCTAGAGAAATAATGTAGCTTCCACTACCTATTTCGGCATAGTTGTCCCATGGAGTAGTGTTTTTGGAATATCCCTTCTATGAGGATGACCTTTATGACATAAAGGTAGTGATTACAGTATAGTAATCCAATGGGGATGTTCATGAGATTATTCCGAATAATGGGGTAACAATTTTGTGGGGTTCAGGCTATAGAATATCCCTCTTTTAATAGTGGGGGATCTGTGGCATCATGTATTTGGTTACACAGAAGTTCCTCCCATGGAAAATATGATCTATTGTATGTAATGGGTCACGGATAGTGGACAGATTTTGGCTAGGTGGGCTCTGGTGTAGTCTCTTATTCTATGTCCTGGCCTTATATTTTATAGAATAGATATATATAATTGAAAACTCCTCTGAACCTCTTCTCTACTTATGTTTCTCTCTTGAAACATAGGCTCCAAAATATTCTTTCAAAGGACCTTGATTCAATTTTTGATCATGTTTAAACCCAAACCATGGGAGATCAATTCTTCATGGTTTATCTCCATTCCTCAGGTAGGTTTTTCTATACAAAAGTTCTAATTCTTGAATAAAATGATGGTCTATCTCAATTCCTTTTTTTATTATGAAATTTTTTATTTGATATCAATGTTCATTGGATTTTTTGAAATACAAGTTTTTAAAGGGTTTTTTATTTAAATATGGTTTTCGATACACTATGTGTGGATGAAATACCTTAAAGGTGGGTTTTGATTTCCAATAGTTTTTTAGTCTTAAAAGTAGAGATTCACCACATTGAAAAATGATTTATAAATTGTGAGAAATATTTCAAATGATTTTTGAAAATCATAGAAAATTCAAAACTATGGTTTCATTAGGAAATGGACATGTCACTTTTGTGTATGTAATTCCTCTAGATATTTTCTGTTATTTATAGACCATTATGGGAATTAATATCAGTTAAATATATATTTTTCTTATTTTAGGCTTCTCTTTATGTCTATTGTCTATTCTCGTAGGTTATATCCAAAATGGTGTTATTTTTTATTTATTCTTATTTTTGTCACATAGTGGTATATTTCATGGTTGTATTTCTAACTTTTTTTCATATGGTCTATCCATGGATGGTTTTTGTTATGATCACATGATTTATTATATATTATTTTCATATTCCTTATTGTAGGAATATAAAAGGATTTTATGAAAAACTATAGGATTGTTTGTTTTACCAACAAAAACTATCTTCTAATAATACTTTATATACTAATTTTGTTTTAAAGTTTGAACTTGTGTTTTATTAATATTAGACTCAGTAATGATTTTTTTGTGAAATGGTAATGGGATATATGCTCACACCATACTATTAACTTTGGGAATTTGTAGATGTGGTTTTTTAGGATGAATGAAAAGGGGAATGGGGTCATGTAGTTCAAAAATATCTATGGTTTTTCATCATCTATCTAATGGGATGGTTTAGTTATAAGTCCCCGACCTTAAACCTTACTTAATATTGAATTAAATGAATAATTCACATTGAGGATATTTTCAGGTTTAGAGTTTCATAAATTAATTCATAACTATTACATCTCAAAATATTACAATGAAGAAACTTCTACTATGTTTCTATAAAATAAAAACTCTTAAAAATAAACATATTTAGTTCCGTGTTTTGGGTAGCATGACTTTCCCTTGATCCCATCCTTGACCCTATTCCACATTAAGTCCTATGAAAAACATTTCAAAAAAACATGGGGTGAGCATAAAAAGCTCAGCAAGGGATACACAAAGAATGAAAACTGTTAGTTTTTTAAAGCAACAAGTAAACCGTGTACACTTTACCAAAGTAATACCTTTCACCTTTAGGAAGTAGTAAAAACTCTTCACTGAATAAAATATCATTACTTACCCTTTTGTAACCAAAAGATTACCATAAAACCCATATAAATAATAGATAACATATAAAGGTAACTTGGGACATAAACATACTTAAAAGGAATAACCATATGGTCAACTTCCACACATACTTAATGGAATAGCCATACGGCCGACTTCCATACCCAATGCATTGGAGGTTATAACGTAACCACCCGTCTTGGTATTCACGGCACCACCCATCATATGTTTTATCACGTAACCACCCATAAAATGTCCCTGTACCATCATTAAACATAAAATATTGAAAATATAAACATTTCAATAACAACATTTCATTTTCAATCAAAATAAGTAATTCCAAGATATTTAATTAATCAATCAATTTTCAAAAATCATTTAAAAGAGATTTTTGAGTCAAAGTGTCCCATACCACTTTGAAGCTTTTATTGGAATTATAATTTTAAAACATTACTATCTATATAAATAAATACTGAAAACCATTTTGAAAACATGTACATTAAAGATAAAGATTTAGAATAATAAATCTTTAAAACATTTAAAATGATATTTTTGTTGAAGAGTTTTTAAAAAAATGAGAGACTACTGAATACAAATAATTGTGGAATAACATTTAATCCGAACATTATAATATCATGAGAATAAAGGGATTCATGATATAATATGTCAAAGTACAGTATACACACCATATAAGAGTGAATTGGTTCATAACAAAAATGAAGTCTCAAAATAAATGTAAAATTAGATGAAATCCATTATAAAAAAGGTATCCTTAAATTAAGGATAAATAATTCTCATAATTATGTGTGAAAAATATAAATACACACAATATAAGTGGATTTTAAGTGTAAAACAATCAATGGTCATTCACACATATTCAAAGGATGACATATTCAATAACTACATGTTTAACCCAACGTAATTGAAATTGGGTTAAGAAGTTCCCTTGGTAAAATTCGTCAGCCTGCCGGCGTCACATAAAATTTTACAAAAAGGGTTGATGAGAGAGATAAAGGGGATCCCATCACTTGGACATAAAATTTACAAAAATAAGGATATATAAGAACATATCCCAACATAATAGCACGTGAATTAAAATACATAACAAAAGAAGTCTTTTTTAAAAAATGGAGGGTGAAAGGTCCCCTTACCGAGTTGGGTAACTTTCGAAAAGTACACCCCATGGAAGAAGGGTCATAAAATGAAGATGTAAATAACCATAAATGAAATTATACTACACAAAGTGTATAATAATTTTCAGTACATACACCACTCAACGTAAATAGTGGAAAACGTAGCATAAATATTAGGGGAATAAAAGTGAGATGAAAAATCCCTTACGAAAACATGACAGCCAAACGACGCCACTTAAAACATCCAAAAATGGATTTATGAGATTAAATAGGGTCTCTCATAATATGAACATAAAAAGTAAAGTATGATTAAAATAAAATAACATCCCCAGACATAATAAAGATGATCTTCAAATAAATGTCATAAAAGAGAGTACTTAAAAAGAAAGAGAGATTTTGGATGTCTTACCTCGGGTCTGACATGACTCGATCGTTCTTTAACGTCCTGAATAATAAACTTGAGTTAATTTCAAATTTCTTAAGAACATTTTTAAAGTTCATTATTCATTTTATATCACTTATTTCCATGTTATAAGCATTATGTAATCATTTAAGTTAATAATGTTTGTTTTGTCAATATTTGGTTCTTAAGTCGAAAGTGGACTTCTTACAATTACATGTTGTTCGTGTGGTCAAAAGTTCATTATATTGAGAATTATATTCATTAATTTGATATCATATATATCAAATATATCCATAATATACAATTATTTATAATATTACATAATCATTTAGAGATAATAAATGAAATGCACCGTTCATGGAGACGGTAAGCCATACGTACGCATGAACGCTACATTCATTTCTATGTCATATTAATGGAATTAATACCAAATGAGAGGTATGTATATTTTAATTACAGAATTATATTCATTATTTAGATATAACATACATCATATATAATATCTTTAAATCCATCCTTTATACAACCCACATATGGCATTAAAGAATCAAATCACTTTGAGGGGGCGGTAGTCCTCACTCCCTAAAATGAAATTATCGTGTTTACACACAATGGAAACCATAATGGTATGCCACAAAAAAAAAATACATAATCTTAAGTAAAACATAAACATATTATATATCATATATAAATATAGTGAAATCTTAATGTCCACCTTTTAAGGTGTTATATGAGTGTTGAACAATCATCGTTTCGTGAGGCAGAAATTCTCCATCCACAGAAACAATATGTTTTTTTGCCATTAGATGTAGGTGTGTGTATGTGTAGCTCAAATTCTTCTTATAAAAAAATAATAGTATATTGAAGATACTGTATTTGTTAAAAGAGAATAGAATACAAATATTTTAGGGGGTTGGAGAAGCAAAATAAAACAAAAGAACACAAGAGAATACACTACCTTTAAATCGGGTAACTCTTTTTGATTTGAGCTCAAAGGCTTCCTTTGAAAGCCTTCTACCAAAATTGAGGCTTCTAGGAGTAATATAGGGATGTCGAAAGACAAAATGGGCAGGTTTTTTCTGATCCAAAGGCGTTAGAGGTGTGGGTAAGGAGGTAGAGGTGGGGGCCTTTATAAGAGGAGAGGAGGGGCACTCATGGAATTAAGGAAATGTTACTTTATTTTAGAATGAGTTTCATATTTTAAAAGTCCCACATTTATGTGCTTCAAGTATAAGGTGATACGGGTTCGAAATCCACTCATACAATAGATTTTGGAAAAGTGTAGGTCTTAGATTTTACATTATCTTTCCATTTTATTTAAATCATTAAATACTGAGGTAATCACTATATCATCATGGTGTCATAAATAATTTAATTTATTTAATGTCTAAAAATTATAAAAAAATACTATGATGTAGTAAATTTTTTTATCTTTCCAATTAATATTTATAGACAAAAATATGACTTTTATAACCCCATATAAAAAGTGTTTTAGTAAAACAACACATGTTTGTGACATTTTAATATTTACATTAAATAAAAAGGTATTAATGTCATTTTCCTACCAAAGTGGCTCCATGGGGTCCCCAAGTTGACCCATTGATTGTCGTGGTCGGCCATGACACATCCAATGGGGTTAAGACATGTGTTTAGGTCATTTCATATTATTAAAACATTATTTTTACCTTAAATTACACTAATTACCTCTAATCGCGATTAATAAACTTAAAAGTTACTATTCACCAAAAAATTATTTTAATCCCATTGAACCACATTTTACTTCTTAATTACAACCATGTATGTAGGATTTCTGAAATCCAAATCACAGAAGTGGTAAAGTTTCATTTAAATGAAAAATCAGTTTCTTTAACTACCACTTAGTGGTTTCACTATTCATCAAAATTTGAAGTTTTTTAGAAAATTACCAAACATTTACCCCTGGCTATATTTGATATTCAGAATTCAAAAATGATGTCTATTTTACAAAATTCAAAACATATAAGTTACATTAATTAATTTAATAATTAATTCCCGCTGTCAGAGCAAATAGTGTGTTTTTATGAAACAATAAATATCAAAATATTGACACTAGTTTAAGTCCAATTTCAAGATGAAATTAATTCCAATGACCAATATTGGATTAAATGGTAAAAATATATTCTAATTTCACTTTTAAACCAATTAAAAATATAATATAATCATATAAATAAATTATATTAAAAAGAGGATTTGAATTAAAATATAACATTTTTCATTATTCATTAAAAATGATCTTTATCTGAAAAATACCAAAAATTCACACAAAGTGAATTTTGATGTCTCGATTCTAAAGAAGAGTTTTATGTGGTCCAATATAACACATAAAATTGTCAAAAATTATATTTAAAAGAGGATCTCCATCAAAAGGCGGTTAATCGACCTTCTAAAGAATATTAGAATGTTTACGCTTAAAATTGGATTCATTCGCATTTTTAATCCTCTAACATTTATTGTAAAAAGTAAAAATATTTGACAAACATATATAATCATTTTGTAGTTAGTTTTGTTCATTCCTGCCATTAAAACAGCTAGGCGTTAACTATGATTTAAAATAATATTATTTTATTATTAGAGTGCAACGTACGATTTCAAAGGAACTCGTTGTTGCGTATTGGGTATGCCATCGAGAATAGAGTCCCCATTAATGTTATATTAATATTTTATTCAAAAATATGGATAAATGTGAATTGCCATATTCTTTATTTACCTGGGGTGTTACATCCTTCCCCCCTTTTGGGAATTCTATCCTCGCAATTTTGAAATTGGGTTTGGAAACATCATTGAAAATCACACATCAGAACAAGACTCAGTAAAACAATCACATTAAAATAAAGAAAGAGAAGTAAAAAAGGTCACCCGAGTTAACCCATACTAGGAATCCATATAAGAAAACATGGATATGGAGGAAAAAACAAAGGGTCATGTTCTGAGGGAGAGTGATAGTAAACATGTCTAGGAGAAAGTTAACCATAAGAAAATCACAAACTTGTGATGGGATAAACGGTATTCGATTCCCCAGTAAGAAAAGTTAACCGAACACATTTTTGTTTTAAGTTACTCTTCATTGAGGAATTTATTTTTGCGATTAACTAAATCATAATTAAACATACTTACTTGTAACGTAGACTTTCAACTTTTACTAGATTCCTTAATCAAACTCATATTTTCTTCAAAAGATGAGTATTTAGGAAGACTTGTTCGCATTAAGAGTACTATAATCTACTTCTTGAGAATCACCTAATCCAAAAAAGATAACTATATATTTCCCCTGTCTTTAGAAAAAATCCAAACCCGAAAATGTTAGTATGAGATCAGATAATCCACAAAAGTATAATCCTTTATAAAAGGAAATTCTATTCTTAATCTCTAAAATTTGTCCAAAAAAACCCAAAGTTCAACGAAGACCATTCGATAAACAATAGTCCATAAAATTCTTCAAAGTAAACCAAACTAAGATTGAAGCCCAAATATTTGAAAGATTTAATCACATAGTCTTCCAAGGTAAAAATTAACTTTTATCTCCAAATAACATCAGTTGCTCTTAAATTCTCACATTGAAAAGTAATTAACCTAATCACATATACTCCATGATAGGTTAATCATTTCCTTAGATAACCCAAAATAAACTTACTCTTGATTCCTAAAATCATCTAACTAACAAGAATTAGTCAAACTAACCAGGGACTTCACGTAGTCAAATGGTAGGCGATAAATACCAGTCGCACTTTGGTTGTGGGTTCGATTCCTGCAGATTTGTCCGACGCGACGGGTTGTCACACGGTCTGCGTGTTGTCCTTTTTCCAAAACAATATAATTCTTCCAACATTCCCCAAAAAGAGATAAAATCTTAAAAAATAATTATAACATATTTTAACCTCAATTTTATCTCATGCCTTTCATTTTCCATCATAACATATAATTACCCATAATTACCACAAAAGTAAGGATCATATAAACCCTAAGGGTTACCTTTATAATTATTACCTGAACTTCCACATCAATTGGTCATCTTGTTCATGATGAATTACAGAACATACCAAGGTACAAGTGGTTGATCATGACTCCTTGGTAGTTGGTTTAGAACAACCACGAGTTTCCTCAGTGAATCCCCCATTTCATCCAGTCTCTTAATCAGAGAACCACCACGGTTTCCTTCTAACCTATTGTCACTTTGGTGAATGCTTGATCCATCCATTCACTAAATAAAGAAATGTCAGTGTGAGTATATCAACAAAACCATCACGTAATAAAGAGGAATATAAACACTAAGATATACTTACTCATTCACTTTATCTAAAACTAGGACTCTTTCTGAAATCCTAACCATTATGGTAATGTCACTTATGCCTAGAGAATACCCTATCCTCTAATGTTATCTAAACTGACCTCTGATACCAACTATAAGGCCCCGACCTTAAACCTTACTTAATATTTAATTAAATGAATAATTAACATTGTGGATCTTTTCATGTTTAGATTATTAGAGAATTAGGTCATAACTATTACATCTCAAAAGATTACAAAGAAGAAACTTCTACTATGTTTCCATAAAATAAAAACTCTTAAAAAGAAACATGTCTAGTTCCATGTTTTGGGTAGCATGACTTTCCCTTGATCCCATTTTTAACCGTATTCCACATTAAGCCCTGTGAAAAACATTTCAAAAAAACATGGGGTGAGCATAAAAAGCTCAGCATGGGATACAAAAAGAATGAAAACTGTTAGTTTTTCAAAACAACAAGTAAACCATGTACACTTTATCAAAGTAATACCTTTCACCTTTAGGAAGTAGTAAAAACTCTTCACTAAATAAAATATCAATACTTACCCTTTTATAACCAAAATATTACCATAAAACCCATATAAAGAACACACGACATATAAAGGTAACTTGGGACATAAACATACTTAAATGGAATAACCATACGGTCGACATCCACACATACTTAATGTAATAGTCATACGACTGACTTCCATACCCAATGAATTGGAGGTTATAACATACCCACTCATCCTGGTATTCACAACAACACCCTTAATATTGTATATCATGTAACAACCCATAAAATGCACAAGTACCATCATTACACATGAAATATTGAAAATATAAACATTTCAATAACAACATTTCATTTTCAATAAAAATAAGTAATTCCAAGATATTTAATTAATCAATCCATTTTAAAAAATCATTTAAAAGAGATTTTTTAATCAAAGTGTCCCATACCACTTTGAATATTTTATTGGAATTATAATTTTAAAACATTGATTTCCATATAAATAAATATTGAAAACCATTTTGGAAACATGGACATTAAATATAATGATTTAAAATAATAAATCTTTAAAACATTTAAAACGATATTTTTGTTGAAGAGTTTTTAACAAAATGAGAGACTCTTGAATAAAAATAATTGTGGAATAACATTGAATCCGACCTTTATAATATCATGAGAATAAAGGGATTCATGATATAATATGTCAAATGACAGTGTACACACTATATAAGAGTGAATTGGTGCATAACAACAATGAAGTCTCAAAAGAAATGTAAAATGAGATGACATCCATTATAAAGAAGGTATCCTTAAATTAAGGATAAATAAATCTCATAATTATGTGTGAAAAATATAAATACACACAATATAAGTTGATATTAAGTTTAACACAATCAAAGGTCATTCACACATATTCAAAGGATGACATATTCAATAACTACATGTTGAACCCAAAGCAATCGAAATTGGGTTAAGAAGTTCCCTTGGTAAAATTCGACAGCCTAACGGTGTCACATAAAATATTACAAAAATGGTTGATGAGAGGGATAAAGGGGATCTCATCAGTTGGAAACAAAATTTACATAAATAATTATATATAATAACAAATCCCAACATAATAGTATGTGAATTAAAAGACATAACAAAAGAAGTCAATTAAAAAAATGTGGGTGAAATGTCCCCTTACCGAGTTGGGTAACTTTTGAAAAGTACACCCCATGGAAGAAGGGTCATACAATGAAGATGTAAATACCCATAAATGAAATTATACTACACAATTTTTATAATATGGGCAGTACATTCCCCACTAAAAGGAAATAGTGGAAAACGTAGCATAAATGTCAGGGGAATAAAAGTGAGATGAAAAACCCCTTACGAAAACTCGACAGCCTAACGATGCCACATAAAACATCCAAAAATGGATTTATGAGATCAAATAGGGTCTCTCATAATATGATCATAAAAATTAAAGTATGAGGAATATAAAAGAACAGCCCCAATCATATTAAATATGAGCTTAAAATAAATGTCATAAAAGAGAGTACTTAAAAAGAAAGAGAGAGGTTGGATCCCTTACCTCCGGTCTGAATTGACTCGATCGTTCTTTAACGTCCTGAATAATAAACCTGAGTTAATTTCCACTTGCTTAAGAAAATTTTTAAAGTTCATTATTCCTTTTAGATCACTTATTTCCATGTTATAAGGATTATGTAATCATTTAAGTTAATAATGTTTGTTTTGTCGATATTTGGTTCTTAAGTCGAAAGTGGACTTCTTACAATTACATGTTGTTCGTGTAGTCAAAGGTTCATTATATCCAGAATGATATTAATGATTTTGATATCATATATATCATATATATCCAAAATAAACAAGTATTTATAATATTACATAATCATTTAGAGGTAATAAATTAAATGCACCGTTCATGGAGACGGTAAGCCGTACGTACGCATGAACGCTACTTTCATTTCTATGTCATATTAATGGAATTAAAACCAAATGAGAGATATGTATATTTTAATTCCATAATTATATTCATAATTTATATGTAACATACATCATATATAAAAACTTTAAATCCATCCTTTATACAACCCACATGTGGCATTAACGAATCAAATCACATTGAGGGGGCGGTGGTCCGCACTTCCTAACATGAAATTATCGTGTTTACCCACAATGGAAACCATAAAGGTATTCCACAAAATAATAATAAAGAACCTTAAGTAAGGCATAAACATATTATATATCATATATAAATATTGTGGCATCTTAATGTCCACCATTTAAGGTGTTATATGAGTGTTGAACAATCATCGTTTCGTGAGGCGTAAATTTTCCATCCACAGAAACAATATGTTCTTTAACCATTAGATGTAGGTGTGTGTATGTGTAGCTCGAATTATTCCTCTAAAAACATCCTAGTATATTTAATATACTGTATTTGTTACAAAATAAATGAATAAAAAGTGTTTAGTGGGTTGGAGAAGAAAAATAAAACAAAATAAAACAAAAGAACACAAGAGAAGACACTACCTTTAAATCGTGTAACTCTTTTTGATTTGAGATCAAAGGCTTCCTTGGGAAGACATCTGCCCAATGTGAGGCTTCTAGGAGTAATAGAGGGATGTGGAGAGACAAAATGGGCAGGGGTTGGCCGAGACAAATGCTTGAGAGGTGTGGGTAAGGAGGTAGAGGTGGGGGCGTTTTATAAGAGGAAAGGAGGGGCAATCATGGAATTAAGGAAATGTTACTTTATTTTAGAATGCGTTTCGGATTTTAAAGGTCCCCCATTGATTGTTTTCAAGTATAAGGTGATAAGGGTTCGAAATCCACTCATCCAATATTTTTTTGACAAGTTTAGGTCTTAGAGTTTACATTATCTTTCCATTTTATTTAAATCTTTTAATAATGAGATAATCACAGCATCGTCATGGTGTCATAGATAATCTAATATATTTAATGTCTAAAAATTATAAAAAAATACTATGATGTAGGAAATCTTTTTATCTTTCCAATTAATATTTATAGACAAAAATCTGACTTTTATAACCCCATATAGAAATTGTTTTAGTAAAACAACACATGTTTGTGACATTTTAATTTTTACATTAAATAAAAAGGTATTAATGTCATTTTCCTACCAAAGTGGCTCCATGGCGTCCCCAAGTTGACCCATGGATTTTCTTGGTCAGAAATGACACATCCAATGAGGGTAAGACATGTGTCTAGGTCATTTTATATTATTAAAACATTATTTTTACCTTAAATTACACTAATTACCTCTAATCGCGATTAATAAACTTAAAAGTTACTATTCACCAAAAAATTATTTTAATCCAATTGAAACACATTTTACTTCTTGATGACATCCATTTATGTCGGATTTTTGAAATCCAAATCACATAAGTGGTAAAGATTCATTTAAATGAAAAATCAGTTTCTTTAACTACCACTTAGTAGTTTCACTATTTATGAAAAATTGAAGTTTTTCAGAAAATTACCAAAAATTTACCCTAGGATATATTTGATATTCTGAATTCAAAAATGATGTCTATTTTAAAAAATTCAAAACATACAAGTTAAATTAATTAATTTTATAATTAATTCCTTCTTTCGGAGCAAATAGCGTGTTTTTATGAAACAATAAGTATAAAAATATTGACACTAGTTTAAGTCCAATTTCAAGATGAAATTAATTCCAACGACCACAATTGGATTAAATGGTAAAAATATATTCTAATTTAACTTTGAAACCAATTAAAAAGATAATCTAATCATATAAATAAATTAGATTAAAAAAAGGTTTTGAATTAAAATACAACATTTTCACTATTCATTAAAAAATGATCTTTATCGGAAAAATACCAAAAATTTACACAAAGTGAATTTTGATGTCCCGATTATAAAGAAAAGTTTTACTTGGTCAAATATAACACATAAAATTGTCAAAAAGTGGATTTAAAAGAGGTTCGCCATCAAAAGGTGGTTAATCGACCTTCTAATGAATATTAGAATGTTTACGCTTAAAATTGGATTCATTCGCATTTTTAATCCTCTAACATTTATTGTAAAAAGTAAAAACATTTGAAAAACATATATAATAATTTTTTAGTTAGTTCTGTTCATTCCCTCCATTACAACAGCTAGGCGTTAACTACCATTTAAAATAATATTATTTTATCATTAGAGTGCAACGTACGATTTCAAAGGAACTCGTTGTTGCGTATTGGGTACGCCATTGAGCATAGCGTCCCCTTTAAAGTAATTGTTGGGAAAAATCCCTCAAAGTAACATTGTAGTATTTTTGGGTTGATTGTGTTTGTTGACAAAGCCGGTTTCCATGTATAATTGGCGAGTTCCCAAGAAGTTGTTGACAATCCATGTTGACAAAGAACTATGACGAAGGAAAGGACGATCTGGAGGTGGTACAAAAGAGAAGTACAAGGTGGCGCCGTTTCCCAGTGTTTGCCAAATTTTTGGGGTCCAAAATTTGGAGTTTGGTGAGCATCGCGAAAAGTGGATTTCCATTAAGAGCATAAGTTCATACGGAAAAGGCATGAATTTCGTGAAGATAGGATGCATGGTTTGGAAATCGCGAAGACCAGAAGAATGGAGGCGGTGATGCTTCGTGATTACGTCAAGCTTCGCGAACGGTAGAGGCTGAAGCGCGTCGCGGCGGTGAAGGGATTTGCGAGGGAGCTTCGCGGAGAAGGCGCGAAGGAATGTTGTGCTTCGCGAGGGAGCTTCGCGGAGAACTCGCAAAGGTATGTTGACGGTGATTCTTCGTGACTACGTCAAGCTCCGCGAACGGAAAATTGCCGTGGAGCTTCGCGATTTGGACAGAATTCCGGCAGAAACTTTGGAGCTTCGCAATTTTAGATTACGTGGCGTTGACTTCGCGTGGAAGGGATGAGGGTCGGTGGAATCGCCTATACATAGAGGCTGACCCCTTCGAATGAAGCAGAGAGAGCATTTTCATAGAAGATCATTCGCTCTCGATTTGCGAAGGTAGTTCGCGGAGCCAGTGTGCTTCACTAAAGAGGAGCTTCGCGGTGGCTATTGTAGCTCTGCAAAAGTTGTGTGATCCGTGTTGGCTCAGTGAGCTTCGCGAGAGAAGTTTCTTTGCAACGAGTTGTGCTTCGTGGGAGTTATTCGTGAGAGAGCTTCGCGAGTGAGCTTCGTGAAAAGGCAAGAGCTTGACAAAGGCTTGTTGAGCTTCGCGAAATTGGGAGCTTCACGAAGTAGGGTGTTTTGCGGAGGTCTTTCCAAAGGTAGTTTTCTTAGTGTTCAGAGGCAAAGAGGTATTCATCTACGGATGAAAGTTGAACTTCAACAGAGAATCTACATACAAAGAAAGATGCATTCCTTAATGGAAATAAAGAGACCTACAGGTCTATAAACTGTGATTGGATTCCCTTCCAAAAGCAGTGATCTTAGGAAGAGGAAGAAGGTGATCCTCTCCACCGGAAGTGAGCCAGAGATAGAGAAACAGGGAGTGACCCTTGGGAAAGCAGTGAGCTGACCCTAAACATTTTATAGGCAGTGATCCTGGGCATAGAAGTGATCTAGCCCGAACATTGTAATCCACAGCTAGTGAAGTCTAGTGGAATTGGTACGACCGGTAACTTGTCGGCGTATGCTCCTTGGACGTAGCCCTTTGCGGTGAACCAAGTAAAAATCTCTGCATCTGCCTACTAATTTTCCTGCCTTGCATTTAAAGCATCATCATCAGATAAAAGAGAATGTATGTGATCATAACATACACACAAGTACAAAAAAAGTGACCCTTCTAACAAAGAGGTCAAGATCCAGTGGGGCAGGAAGAACATTGAAAAAGAATATCCATACCCCGATTCACCCCCCCCCCCCCCCTCTTAGGGTATATAGGCCCCTACTGGTCCTAACAGTTATATTAATATTTTAATCACAAATATGGATAAATGTGAAAATGTCATATTCTTTATTTACCTGGGGTGATACATTAGTGGTGACAGATGGACACATGGAAGCACATTTTAGAATTTTTTTGATTTTTTTCCATGTTTATCCATTTGTATTAAGATTCTATGTCACATGGTTTAATATTTTTCTTCTACAGTGTAATATATTTTTTACTTCTTTTGGTTATACATGAGACTTCAGGGATTTTTTTATATACATCACTCCATTGTGGTCCTTCTTGGGTGATTTTTCTAGTTGACCTAGATTAGTTTGTTACAAAATGGTATTAAAGGTATTACCGAGCCAGAAGTTTTGTGGCACTATGTAAGGCCCCGACCCCAGAAGCCGAGAGTCGGTGCATTATTATGTATCATTGGAATGATCACAAATGATAAAGTCTCAAAACATCGATTAGTTTAGTATCCTTGGAAGTACTAGATACATTTACAAGGTTTACATTACATCATAAAATGGAAAATTACAACAACATTGTTTCAATAGACAACATTGAGATCCCATAGACTATCCCAGTAGGACAGATATAATATACTTATTCACATCTTGGGAAAAATAAAACATAGAAATTGGTGGGCTCAGATTCTCAGTATGGATAAAAATATAGCAGATACTTTCATAAATAAGCATAAATATTTAAGGAAATGTATAAGACTAAAACAAAAGCCTATTAAACATGAAATTAAGCATAATATGGAAAATATAAAATCAAATAATTCCATATACTTTTTCACATGGATATTCTACTAGTCTAATAATCACATGAAATATCAATAGTCACATTCATAATGATAGAAGGTATCATTCCGTACTTTCATAACCACATAGTCAAGGACTTTTTCCATCACTACAAATAAGGTTTTTTTCAAGGACTAGTTCCAAGACACTAGTTTTTTTCATGAGACCTACTGATGCATTGTGGAGCTATAGGGGACTCCACCTGTCACTTAATAAGTCCAATTCATTTCTCATATGAAATGGATTAAACATAACATAAACATTTGTATTAAAACTAGAAAACGAAATTTTAATAATATATCCATAAACCATGGATGGTATAAAAATAACACATCCACAGTAAAAAATATCACAAAAAATTCAATATAATATGGAAGAATTGTATCAAAATAAATCAACTTCAAACAAGTTCAAAATCCATCAAGGTATGTTAATATTGATGAAAATGATTTTTAAAAATATTTGAGAGAAATGTCCATTTTTAATAAAAACATTTAAAAGTCACAAAATTTTGAAAGGAAGACATTTAAAGACAATTTTTAATCAATGTGTCTTATAGCACTTTGAAACTTTTGAAAGGAATTAACATGTTAAAAACATTCATGTCCATATAAATAAATCCTTAAAACCCACTTTAAAAACATGTACATTAATGAGAATGATTTAGAAGAATAAATATTTAAAACATTTAAAAACATTTTTTTAAAAAAAGGGTCCCTTAAAAAAATAATCCCTTTGAAACCTCTTTTATGAAACATAGACATGGATAATAAATATGTCTCAGTAGATACTTACGTAAAAAAACCTCGGATAATAAAGAGATTGCGAAATTAACCATTAAATTGTACTTTTCTTTGGTCGAGGGTATATTAAATTTCTTTTTAATGGTGAAATAATTGTTATTAAATTATACAAGAATAATATACATTAATATGATATCATATATGATCTTTTAACATTTCTTTGTTAATAATATCTTAGTATTATCGTTGTTTCGGGTGTTAACTGATTCATTTTCCTCTATATGCTTTGTTACATAATTAATGTTTGTTATGGATAGGATGTATATTATTCATATTCATAATGATATTAATTCTTCAAACATTAATTTTAATCATATAATGAAAATTATTTTTGAACGGATATGATGGGGAATGAATCTCATCACGTTCATGGAGATGATAATTCGTATGTATCCACGAGTGATAATATAATTATTTTGATATTAAAATAATATATAATTGGATTTTATAGCATATATATAGATTCATTGTCATGTTATATTTATTATTTATATCAATTACAAATCAGTCTTATACACATCAGAATAATAATGTATTGAATAACAATTACACCACGATATGGAGACGGTAAGCCGTACGTACGCATATATGGTGACATGTCATTCAAATGATGGATATAATAAGGAATATGGTTGTACCAGATTTATTAACATCACAGTATATATATAATATACTGGATTCATTATTTTATAATGTAAACAACAAAGAATGGGAATTGGAAGAAGAAAGGAACTTGAAAGAGGCGATGAAATATTTAACTCTTCTTTGGGTTCTTCCTTTTGATTTGATCCAAAGGGCTCTTTAGGATGGATTTTAGACTAAAGGAGGCCCTCTATGATGAAGGTAGGATATTATATAGGGTATTTGGGAAGGGTTTGGCCGAGCCAAATGGAATTGAAGTTGTGAATTAGAGACAAGTGGGAGTGCGCTTTTATAAGAGGGGTGAGGGGTACCTTAGGAAAAGCTAGAAATACTATTTTATAGTAAAATCATTTTCGGTTTATATTGGCTCAAAAATGAATTATTTAAATTATAAGGTGTATATGGTTCTAAAACCACTCAACCAATAGGTTTTATATAGGTTTAGGTCACTATATTAACTTTATCGTTTATATTTAACTCTTAGTTAAATAGTTTGACATTTACCATGTCTCTTTGTATTTTTATATTATATTGTTAATAAACATACTATTAACTTCCAATCAAACCACAATTGGTTAATTAATTATACACCTATCATTATATGAGTATTTTTTCCAAACCATAGATTTTTAGGAATATAATATCAATCAATAATATAATATTTGTTTTCAAAACTTCTTTATGTCAATTTTGCCACTATTTGGTATTTTGTTTTTGTTAAATTCATAACAGCATTATTACTTCGAACTAAATTCATCTAACCAACCCTAACATGTCATATTAAACAATAAAATTAGTGGAATTCATAAAAAGTCTCAAATTACATTTATTTGGATATTTATAATATCAATTATTTAAGTATATTATTAATTAGCTAATTACTACATCATCATAGTGTCATAAATATATTTAATTATTTAATATCTAAAAACTATAAATAAAATACCATTATATATAAAATATTTTTATATTTATAATAAATTTTTATGGTTTAATGTATCGTATGTATAACCCTATATTAAAATGGTTTAGTTATTAAACATTGAATTTAACACTTTTAACTCTTCTTTGATTAAATAATAATAAATGTCCTAATCTAATCCAAGTAGACCTAAAGGATTGTATTTTATTACTAAGGTTGTTTTTGATCGAATTACACTTATCCAATATAATTAGGACATATTTTAGGTTAATAAAAATATAATTTTTACCTTTAATTATCCTATTTACTTTTAACCGTGGTAAATAAAAGTCAAAAGTTATTATTCACCAAAAATTATTTTTATCTCATTGAACCAAATTTTACTTACTGATATCAACTGTGTCTCTCATATTTTTAAAATTCAATTAATATAAGAGGTAAAATTATGTTTTAAGCAAATTTGCGAATGCTCCTTGAGGTGGGTAAAAGACTGTAAAATTTCAATAAAATTTTTATATATCTAAAATTTTTATAAAATGACTCTAATGAATTAAATTGAACATATATAGGTATTATGTATCTATTTTGACCTGAAAAATTTTAAATGAAATAAACAATTATTTAAATGAAAAGTTGGTTTTAACCAATAACGTAGTGTTTTTCACTATTCATCAAAAAATGAACGTTTTCAGAAACATACCAAAAATTTACCCTAAGCAAATGATGATATTAATAATTCAAAAATTAAGTATATTTTATAAATTTCAAAACACAGAAATTTTATTTTTTTTAATTTTAATTTAATTCTTTTTGTCAATACCAAAAGGCGTATTTTTAAGAAATAATAACTATCAGAAGATTGACACTTATTTATGCCCAATTTCAAAGTGAAATTTCTTAAAATGACCAGAATTTGATTAAATGGTAAAAATATAATCTATTTATACTTAAAAACCATTATAATTTATAGTTTAACATTATAATTTATTTTGATTAAAAAAGTTTTTTTCCGTTAAAATATAGTATTTTTCACTATTCACCCAAATATGAAAGTTATCAGAAAAACACCAAAAATTTATGGAAACTAATGTCTTATGTCCCGATTCTAAAGAAGAAGTTTATTTTTTCAAATTTTATGTATAAAATTTTCAAATATTGGATTTAAAAAGGGTTCTCCATTAAAAGGCGGTAAAATTACATTTTAAAAAAATACATCTTTTATCTGGAAAAAATAAATTTGTTCTTACATTATGTATAAGAAACTCATAATATGGATTATAGAATTATATATATTATATAAATATTAAAATTTAGTTAATAATTTTTATAACCACTTTTGAACGGCTAGTTTGGTAAGTCGTGGTGCACTTGAACTAGGTGTTGCGTGTGGTGCAAGTTATTGGATTAATTTAAAAAATTACGTACTATGAAATCTTGGGGTGAAACATTTTTCCATTCTTCTATAAATTGTGTCTGTACAATTTGAAATTGTTTTTCAAAAATAAAAGTTTGAAAATAGGAAATACCTCTGTGGGAAAACCCACATTAGAAATTGGGTTAATTAAATTTAGTCTTAATAAGAGGAAAAGTGAAATGAAAGGGTCACCACCAAATTATGATCAAGATTAGGAGAACATTGGTGGAAATTAGAGTCAAATAATTGGAGGGAAAACATAAATATTTATAAGGATTTATTTAGTTCATCAATCACAAACAAGTGTAAAATTGAGGGCCTCAAATCCATCAATCTATGATGATTTGATATACCATCGGTTCAACAAAACATAAGGTATTAGGATAACACATTTTTTGTATTAAGATCACTTCCATAATGTTTAATAATTAATTTACCCATAGAATAATATGGAAAAAATTATATATATATATATATACTTGACAAGTATAGTTTGATCCTTCAACTAATTCCAACCACAATCTCATCTTTCACTCCAAAATATTTAAAAAAATTATTCTATTTATCTTAATTGTTTAGGGTTCCAAAAATAATGAATTTATAATTCACTTATCCACCCTAAAAAAACTATATTATACAACCTAGGGACTTCATGTAGTGCAGTGGTAGGCGATAAATCCCAATCGCACTATGGTTGTGGGTTCGATTCCCACAGATTTGTCTGACACGACGGAATGTCACATTGTCTACATGTTGCCATTTTTATAAAAATCTAAAAATAACCTTAACAATATTATCCAATTTCAAACATAATCTATTCCAACCTTTATACTTATCCAAAATACTTATATCCAAACTCATAATCCAAAATTTATAAGGAAGTTAAACACAATGAAGATCCTTTTTCCATGTAATAATATGTGAACACCTTCATCATGTATTATTTTAAAACATGGTAACACCTTGAATTACCATAAAACCTTATTAATTACATTCTTGCTACCCTATCCTTTAAATAATAGTGGATATATTCCTTATATCGAAAAAAAATTGAATATTTCAACAATAATGAAATTAACAAACCATTAATCAATTCCAAGATAGTCAAGAATATCCAATATAATTTATCCAAATCAACCATCTCTTATTTCAAAATTACTACCTCGGTATCAGGATCATATTAATCTTTATCTATCCTCCAACCATGTATTTTCCAAAAGTATTATCTTTTTTTTATTCACTCTTGAAAAAACCATATAATCTCAAATCCTCAATGAAATAGTATTGTAGTACAATCCTTATTTATTTACAAAATTAATATAACTGGTATATCATTGATACAAAACTAAAATGACATAATATTTTAACAAAAACGAAATAATGCTAGTCATTCCTCTTCATATGTGGTAGTATCATAACTTGGTTAATATCCAATATCATAATTTGAGGTATACTCAGATGGTTTGGAAATTGATTCGCGTAGTGACCCAACACCTTGCAGATGAAGCATTGTACACAAGAAACCTTTTTCTTATCCACTCAATCACATACTTGGTGTCCATTTTCTCTACACGCATAACAAACTCTCATTCCCTTCATAAATTTAAAAAGGTAATTCTTTCCAAAATTATCACATATGGGAAAATCCTTCTTTGACTTCTGCCCTTTATCTATATTTCTCTCTACCATCCTTTTCTTCTCTGTCTTCCTTTCAAATCCATAGAAATCAAATAACTCTTTACTTATCTTATTAAAAAATGATTCTATTTCTTCATATGTTGAGAATACATAGGATACTATTTCCCTTTTAAATTTTTTCGTAATACTATGAAAGATATGATCCTTCTAACTCTTTGGATTGTACATATTATTGGAGTTATCATTCCTTCTACCAGGCGTCATTTCTAAACAATGGCATTCACTAGGTCAGTTTATGAATCGCAATTCATAATTCCAAACTTGTAAAACAGTTAACATAAATTGAACAGTTTTTGGATATAATCCATTAATCATAAAAATGTTTTATTTGAAGAATTATATACTAATAAACCCTTCCTAATTGTTTGTAAATAAAATGAGAATTATCCTAATCATATCCTCGGGAGTTTCGTAATCAAGAGTGAAGTAAGGCATGTTGTCGTTCACTAGTTCCCATTCAAGTATAGCTCAAAGAGGTGTCTTCGGATTTTTCTCCAAGGTACATCTATGCTAGAGACGCCTCTACCTTTTCGTATCTAGACATGGATGTATTTCTTGGAAAATACACAAAATCTCTACATTACCAAAATTATAGGATGTTCTTCTATACTAATCCTCAAAGTCTATCTTAGGGTAATGTGCTCTAATCAGTGTTTATCTAAATCTAATTTCTATGGTTTGTACTAAACATCCTCTGATACCAACTATAACGCCTCGCCCCTAGAAGCCCAGATTCAGTGCATTATTATATATCATTGGCATGATCACAAAAGATCAATTCTCGAAAGGCTAATTAGTTTAGTGGCCTTGAAAGTACTAGATATATTCAAAAGGATTACATTACATCATAAAATGGAAAATTGCAACAACATTGTTTCTATAGACAACACTAAGATCACATAGACTATCTTTACAGGTCAGTCATAATATACTTCTTCCCATCCTAGGAAAATAAAACATAGAAAGTGGTGAGATCAGATGCTCATTAAAGATAACAAAATAGAGGAAACTTTCGTTAATAAGCATAAACATTTAAGTAAATGTATAATACTAAAAGAAAATTCTTTTAAACATGAACTTCAGCATAATATGGAAAAGATAAAATCAAATAATTCCATTTACTTTTTCACATGGATATTCTACTAGTTGAATAATCACATGGAATATCAATAGCCACTTTCATAATGATGGAATGCATAATTCCAATCTTTCATAACCACATAGTCAAGGTCTTGTGCCAACACTACAAATAAGATTTTTTTCAAGGACTTTTTCCAAGACACTAGTTTGTCTCATGAGACCTACTAATGAATCACGAATCTATTGATGGATCTAGTCGTCACATAATAATTCAAATGCATTCCTGATATGAAAAGAATTAAATATAACATAACCATTCGTATATAAAATTAGCATACGAAATGTCAATAATTTATCCATAAACCATGAATGGTATTAAAATAACACATCCATTGTCAAACATATCACACAAACTTCAATACAATATAGAATATTTGTATCATAATAAATTAACTTCAAACAAGTTTAAAATCCATCAAGGGATGTTTATATAGATGAAAATTATATGTAAAAATCATTGAGAGAAATATCCCTTTTCCATAAAAACATTCTAAAGTCACACAATTTATAAAGGAATACATTTAAAGACATTTCTGAATCAAATTTTCCCATACCACATTGAAACTTTTGAAAGGAATTAACATTTTAAAAACATTCACGTCCAGGTAAATAAATCCTTAAAAACTATTTTGAAAACATGTAAATTAATGAGAATGATTTAGAAGAATAAATATTTAAAACATTTAAAAAGATTTTTTATTAAAAATGTTCCATGAAAATAATACCTTTGAAAACTCTTTTATGAATCATGGACCTGGATAATAAATATGTCCCGGTAGATACATACGTAAAAACATCCTTGGATAATAAAGAGATTGTGAAATTAATTGTTACCTTGTACTTTTCCTTGGTCGAGGGTAGGTTAACCTCTTGTATAATGGTAAAATAATTGCTATTAAATTATACAGGAATCATATACATTAATATTATATCATATAAGATCATTAACATTGCTTTGTTAATAATATCTTAGTATTATCATTGTTTCAGGTGTTAAGTGTTTCATTTTATTTAATATTCTTTGTAACATAAGTACTGTTTTTTATGGATAAGATGAATCTTATGAATATTCAGAATTATATTAAGTCTTTAATCATTATTTGTAATCATCTAATGAAAATTAGTTTTGAATGGATACGATGGGGAAGGATTCTCTTTGCGTTCATGGAGACGGTAATCTGTACATACGCACGAGCGACAATATCATTTTTTGATATTAAAATAATATATAATTTGATGGTATATCATATATACAGAATTATTATCATGTTATATTTATTACTTACATTAATTACACATCATCATTATACCCATACAAATAATAATGTATTGAATAACCATAACACCGTGACATGGAGACGGTAAGCTGTACGTACGCACGTATGGTGAAATGTCAATCAAAGGATGGATAGAAAAATGGATATGATTGTACCATATTTATAATAACATCATATTATATATAAGATACTGGAGTTATTATTTTAGAAGGAAAACAACAAAGAAAGAGGAAGTGGAAGAATAAAGGATCATGAAAGAGATGATGAAATATTTACCTCTTCTTCGGGTTCTCTCTTTTGATTTGATCAAAAGGGATACTTAGGATGGATTTATAACTAAAGGAAGGCCTCTAGGATTAAGCGAGGATAGATGAGAGGGTATTTGGGCAGGGTTTGGCCAATCCAAATGGTTTTGAAGGTGTGAATTAGACAGAAGGGGGAGTTCCCTTTTATAAGTGGGGTGAGGGGAACCTTAGGAAAAGCTAGATATATTATTTTATAATAAAATCATTTTCGGTTTATAATGGCTCCAAAATAAATTATTTATAGTATACGATGTGGATGGGTCAAAAACACTCAAAAAATCGGTTTTAGACAGGTTTGGGTTACTATATTAACTTTATCTTTTAGATTCAACTCTTAGTTAAATAGTTTGACATTTACCATGTCTCTTTGTATTTTTATATTATATGGTAAATAAACATACTATTAACTTCCAAGAGAACCCCATGTGGTTCATTAATGAATCAAATATAATTATATAAGTATTTTGGCCGATCCGTAGATTTTTAGGAAAGTAATATCAATCAATAATATAATATATGTTTTAAAAACTCTTTTATGTCAATTTTGACACTATTTGGTATTTTGTTTTTGCGAAATTAATAAAAGCAATATTACATAGAAAAAAATTCATCTAACCAACCCTAACACGTCTTATCAAACAAGAAAATTAGTTTAATTCATAAAAAGTCTCAAATTACATTTATTTTGATATTTATAATATCAATTATTTTAGTATTTCATTAATTAGGTAATTACTGCATCATCATTGTGTCATAAATAAATTTAATTATTTAATGTCTAAAAATTATAAATAAAATACCATTATGTAGGAAATATTTTTATCTTTATAATGAATATTTATAGTTTAATTTATCTTATGTATAACCCTATATTAAAATGGTTTATTTATTAAAAATTGAATTTAACACTTTTAACTCTTCAATGAATTAAATAATTATAAATGACCTAATCTATTCCAGGTGTACCTAAATGATGATATTTTATTCCAAAGGTTGGTTTTGGTCGAATTACAATTATCCAATAGAATTAGGACATTTTTAGGGTAATTATAATATCATTTTTACCATTAAATACCCTATTTACTTTTAACCGTGGTAAATAAAAGTCAAAAGTTATTATTCACCAAAAATTATGTTTATCTCATTTAACCACATTTTATTTACTGATATCAACCTTTTCCCTCAGAATTTGTAAATTCAATTCATAGAAGCGGTAAAATTATGTTTTATGCAAATTTGCAAATGCTCCTAGGAGGTGGGTAAAAGACGGTAAAATTTCAATAAATGTTTTATATGTCTAAACTTATTACAAAATTACTCCAATTAATTAAATTTAACTTATAGAATTATTGTGTATATATTTTGACCTAAATTAAATTTAAATTAAATAAATAATTATTTAAATTAAAATATGGTTTTAACCAAAAATGCAATATTTTTCACTATTCATCAAAATTTGAATGTTTTCAGAAACATGCAAAAAATTCAACCTAAGATAAATATGTTATTCCAAATTAAAAAATAATGTCTATTTTCAAAATTCAAAACATAGAAATTGTATTTATTTATTTAAAATTAATTCTCGTTTTCAAAACCAAAGGCGTATTTTTAAGAAATAATAACTTTCAAAATATTGACACTTATTTATGTCCAATTTCAATGTGAAATTACATAAAATGACCAGCATTGGATTAAATAGTAAAAATATAATCTATTTATACTTCGAACCCATTAAAATTTATAATTTTACAATATAAATATGTTTGGTTAAAAAATTGTTTTCAGTTAAAATATAGTATTTTTCACTATTCAGCCAAAAATTAAATTTATCAGAAAAATACCAAAAATTTATTTAAACTAAACTCTTATGTCCCAATTCTAAATAAGATGTTTATTTTGTCAAATTTATTATATAAGAGTTTCAAATAATGGATTTAAAAATGTGTCACCGTTAAAAGGCTGTAAAGTTGTATTTTTTGAAAAATACTACTTTTATCTGAAAAATGAATTTGTTCTTACATTATATTTAAGAAACTCATAATGTGGATTCTAAAATTATAAAGATTATATAATGTTTAAAATCCAGTTAGTACTATCTGTAAATACATTTAAAAGGCTTGTTTGGTAAGTTGTGGTGCACTAGAACTCGGTGTGGCGTGTAGTGCAAGTTATTGGATTACTTTGAAAAAATAACGTACTATGAAATATTGGGGTGTTACATAATACCTGGATTTACTTAAGGTATTATGATAGATATAATCTAGGATTTTATAGATCATGGAGTAAATGGTGAGTTGGTGCTTGATCACTATGTTTCATAATACCACTTGCATTTCCTTGGGAATTCAGGATTTATTTTCGTTTTTTGAAGATTTCATGTGTCATGGCTGGTTGGAATGACTAATAATCCTCATTGGAACGTGATACTTACCTTAGGAGTTATCTTGTATTTGGGATGTAAATAAAAAAATATTCATGTTTTTAAGTTCATCTCGATGTCCTAAAAACCCATTAAATGACTAGACCCTTGATTTTGAAGGTATTAAAAGGGGTTGTGGCATGATTAGTATATTTAAATCATCCATGTTTCTAGGGATATCATGACTCTAAATCCCTTTTATTGTTTTTATGACCCCTAATTTTTGTATTCATTGAGTTAATCCCATTTATGGGAAAGTTAGTGAGGTTTTTTTAGGATATTTTCATATCAAGAATCAATTGGAATAACTATTATAGAATGATTTTATTGTGCAAGGATAACATTGGTTTATTATGTGGAAATGGGTTTTATGAAAATTATTGTTTGTTGGAATATTTAATATTTATTTATTTCATATCATATTATTCTTGGTTTTATTTCATGTTTTTAGAATTGGTTGTTTATTCATGAAAACATGAAAAAATTTGTTTTTAAAGCAGGTTAAATATATTTCTTGAAATAATCTCACACACTTAAACAATTTTTTCAATAACATTTAAATTTTTTTAATCAATGATTATTTTAACCATTTAATCTACAATTGATAATGGTTTTGGAAAGAGGGATACTAAATTAAAAATAAGATTAATAATTTTAAGGAATCAAAGTTCTATAACTTGTTGAGTGGGTGAATATTTTTTGGTTTTTCAATAATGGTGTAATTTAAAAGAATTAAAACATGGAAAAAATTACCCAATAAGAAAATTAATCATGTTTAATGGTTTTTTTTAAAGTTAAGACAACTCACATTGTAATTAATAATTTTTAAAATATTCCACTTTTGTATTCCTTTCTATTGTAATGAAAGTCATTTTTTTATGAAACAAATTGTTTTTAAAACACATTTGTAAGTGATGTTTAAAGGTTTTCAAATTGAATGTGTTTTTAAAGAGGTTTATACTCTTCGAGTGGGTTTGATTTGAAATCTCTATGAACTTTTTTGATTGATTTTTTGACATTTATATTTATCCTAGGGATTTCATGTGTGTTGGGGTTATCTTGTTTTCTATAAATAAAAATACCGGATGAATATCCCTTATTGCCAAGTTTGATTGATTTTTATAGAGATGTCTAGAGTTGGACTAAAATTTCATCTCAAGAGTATACCTTTTTTATCCCATTATTATTTCCTAGTCTCTGAATGGAATGGTGAGTGTTATACTTAATCATACAATGTTTTTGTAAGGGAGGGTTTTGAGATGAATGAAAATGATGTTCTTCTATGTCTTGATAAGGTAATTGTATATGTTTGGTTGAGTAGATGGGTCATTAATGACTAGTTATCTAGGTTTTCATATATTCCTTTGTAAGAGTATAATCTTGGGTGTATAATTTTTTTTGATAATCCCTTTGATTTTTCACTAACAATATTCAGATTGGTTAAGGGTCTAGGGATATGATTGTTTGGATGTGGTCTTGATATACTCATTAGATTGATTTTTTAGGATATTGGTCATCCTAGTTTTCTTCTATCTTGTTACTTAATTTCACTCTATGATATTTGTTATAAGGGATAACATTATGAAAGAATATATTCTGTACGATTAGGTTTACTACCATACACATGGTTAACCACATGTGTGTTCATGGGTAATAGGATTTAGTTTCATGATCAATAAGTTTAGAGATCCATTAGTGATATTTTTTTATGGTTGGGTCCATCGGGTTATGATTTTTAGACCTATGTTACCATATATGTGGATTCATTACCCAAGACTAGATCTGTTACGTTCTTCATTTAGGAGAACCTTCGTTGGATCCATCATTAGGTTATGTGAGACATGGACGATATGGTGATCTGGTTCATGCATTTTTAAAAATCTATGGGGTGGTTCGACTCGATGATATTTTTGACATTTCATAGTGATGGTACCTTTTTAAATGCTTGATGATGTTTTCCCTTGGTTGGTTTGACATTGTGATATCATGTTTGTTTCAATTAGTTAGGGGTGGAGATCTAGGAAGTTTTACTTATATAAAATGTGGGACATTAGTGTCCTTTTTTAATACTCTTTCATCAGTGTAATTTCCTATTTCTACACCATTTAAGATCAAATATAAATTTTTTGGAGACCTATATGAGGTCTTTTTTCCTTTAAGTACCCGGGTTTAAAAATTATTGAAATTGGGACTCCATTGAAAGGTTGTAAGTGTCGTTAACTTCATCTATATTTATGGTTCATGATGATTCCTTTTGGGTTTTTTCTATGATATTATGAAGCTATTGACTTGGATTCAAGGTATTTCTTGATGTTGTAAGATGGGTGATGGCTTGATGATTTTTCCAATTATTCTTTTTTAGGATTTTGTTCATGTGTTGTGAAATTAATTTCTGTGGGTAAAAAAATTATTTCATTAGGAATTTTTTTATGGTAAAGATATATGTATTTTTTTAAATGGGGTTACATTCAAGAAATGGTTTTGAAATTTTCAGTTCAATTCAGAGATTTGGAAAACCTTTTACCGGTGATTTATTTTTATAATCAAGTTCAAATAGTGGTAAAAAAATATGGGTTTCCTATTTTAAGGGAAACTAGTGACCTCTATATTGATTTGGTGGCATGTTTGGTCTTTTACCCTAGGTTAGCGTAATAAGTGATTTTCAAAATATTTCAAAATGTATTGTATTGGATTTATTTTGAAATTCCGAGTTGTGTTTTGGTATTAAAATAAGTGTTTGTTTAAAAATCAAATTTAAAAACATTTTAACATTAAAAAATTTTTCCAAGGTATGGGGTTTTAAATTTGTAAAAATATTTTCATTTAGTTTTAAATGAATGAAAATCCAATTTTAATGGTTCCTTGGTTTTAAAAATAGTATTTTTGGAAAACCATGGTTGTTTTAGTGATGCATGTGATTATATTACTTCTCAAAGTGACGTTACCTGGTTTCTTTTAAGATAGTTCTTCTACAGTGTCTCCTTTTAATATTTTTGGGTCTATTAGTTTAGACCCATGATCGTTGTTTTGGTGTTTGGGTCAGTGAAGATCATTGTTTCTTGGAGACACTTGTGTGAGATCAAGTTGAAAATGTTTCCTAAGTTCTTATGGATATTTTTGTGGTTTCATATTGAAAATAAATTTTTGGGTTTTTGATCATTGATTTTGGAGTATTTTTCTTTGACAAATTAATGGACGAGTGCTTCTGAGGTTTTTCTTTAGTTTCTAATTGTGTGTGGGTTTCCAATCGGGAGTTTGTTCTTAAATAATTTCTTGATGTTTTTTCCTTATGATGTGTAGATCATGGGCCCGGTTTTTTTGGATCATTAGACATGGGTATTAACAAGGTTTTATAATTAGATACTTAGGGTGTATATTTGTTTTTAGTTGGTTTGTGGATACCACCAGTCTATTTTTTCCATCATAGTTTCCATGGGACGGTTCTCTAGAAAGTTTGATCCAAACACCCACATTTTCTAGTTGTGACCCTTAGGATAAATACCTTCCAATTATTTTCAATTAATTATTTTTATTGTGATAACCTTGTGTGAATTACATGATTCTGTGATCTAGTTTTGTTATCCTTTTGAGTGTTTCTAGCAGTGTTGATGGACTTATGGTTTTGAACCTATTGTGTGTTATTTTCTTTTGCATGTGAAACTTAATGAATTCCCTTTTTTTATTTTGGGAGTGAGGTTACTCATTGAATTTATATTATTTATGGTAAGAATGTTCTAATTGTTCCACTATTTTATTTTATATCTAAATAGTGGGGAGATCAAAGCTTAGTCTCTTTATATTTTTACCCTATACATTGACCTGAGACTTTATGGGGAAAGAAATATTTTATGGTGGGAATATTGTGACATACTATCACCATATCTCATGTTTTCCTAATCCGTAGTTTTTTATCATCCATAATTTGGGTTATTTTGTGGGTAATTTCTAGAGTTTTTTATAAATTTATATTTCCCTTTAACGGACTATTTCGTGGAAGGTATAGGCTATGGTGGGGAGTTTCATATCAATGTCATGGACTAGTTGGATGTATAATATTGTCTTGGAGCATGAATTTTGGTTTCTATTACTATTTCAGCATGTTTATTCCATGGAGTTGGGTGTACAGTGTAGCCCCACTTTGCATTGAACTCAACTATTTGGGGGTAGTATTTATGGAATAGAACTTCTATAGAGATTTTCGGGAAGTTCTTCCAGATGAAAGGGTTCTTGTGTTATGGGGTTTGGGCTACACTATAGCCCTATTTTGATTGTGGGGGATATTCATCATGGTATATCTAGTTGTTCCATAGTTTCACTCTAATAAATTAGGATTTATGGAATGTAAGGATACATGGATCTTAGATATAGTTTGTCCATAGTGGAAGTATAATAGTCACTTGGCATACAGCATGGTATCCTATTTTACTGGTTGGCTATAAATAAACATTATCTCTTCTAAACATCTTCTCTTAATAATTTTCTCTTTCAAACCTAAGGCTCCAAAAAGAAGTTTTCAATATCCTTTGAATTACTTTTTGATCTAGTTCAGCACCATGCTTTTGGAGATCAATTTTTGATGGTTTCTCTCCCTTTTGAGGTAAGATTATATATAAAAAGGTTATATTTATTGAATAAATTAATGTTCTTGTTCAATTCCTTGTTTTTTGTTAAAAGGTTGAATTTGATATCAAATTGTATTGGATTTCATTAATACATTTTTTTAAATGTGTTTTGATATAAAAAAAATTTATATACACTATGCGTGGAAGAAATGAATTTGAGGTTGTTTTTTATTTCAAAGTGGGTTTCAATATTTGAAACAAAGATGATCCACTATGAAAAATTATTTATTAATTGTGATCAATGTTTTCAAATGATTTTTTATAATCATTGAACATTGGGAACCTTGGGTGCATTGGGAAATAGGCTTGTCATTTTTGTTTGTGTAATTCCACTAGAGGTTTTGTGTTATTGATACACAATTATGGTACTTTATACCAGATTGATCAATGTTATTCTAGTTTATTATAATTTGTATATCTACTACATATTCCCATAGGTAAGGGCCCAAATGTTTTTATTTTTCATTTATTCTTGGTTTTATCACATGATGGTATATTTCATAGTTGTATTGCTCACATATTTATATTATGATGTACCTATTGATTGTTTTTTATATGATCTCATGAATTCTTATATACACTTGTAATATTCCTAATTGTTATAATATTAAAGGATTTTATGAAAAAAAAAGCTGTTTTATTTTACCAAAATGTTTTTATCTTCTAATAATACATTATAAACTAGTTCTTTTTTGAAGACTTTTCAAATTGTTTTATGATATTAGATATGTTATTGTTTCCTTGGTGAAATCATATTAGCATTTTTACTGACACTTTACTATTTCATTTGGGTATTTTATATATGTGGTTTTTTAGGATGTTGGAAAAAGGTAAGGGTGTTATGTTGTTCTCTAGCTTATCTCGGTTTTAAATATCTTCTTATTGGGATAGTTTGGTGGTGACAGATGGTAACATGGAGGTAGGTTTTAATCTGTTATTTTTTTAGGTTTATCCATATGGATTGTAATTTTATGTCTCACGGTTGTATAATTTTCTTCTATTTTTTACTATATTGTTTAGGCTTATTTTTGTTATAAATGACACTTCTTGGATGTTTTGATTCACCTCACCATGTGGTAGGCCATCGTGGGTGACTTGTCTAGTTTACCCAATTTGGTTTAGTATAACCATTGTAATATTATAAAATATAACATAAAAGTATGAAAGTATTGATATAGAGTGATATATTTACCTTTAGTTATCACTTGAAACAAACTACACTTGAATCAATTATGAATGAAGAGGGATATCACTTTGACCTGAGGAGAAGAACAAGATGAGAATTTTTGACAAGTTTCTTATGTCGAGGTTATAAATACCCCATTTTCTCATTAATATATGTTCTTTATGTTTATTAATATTAAAGAAAATTCTGCAAAAATTAAAAAAAATTAAAAAAATTAAAAACTCTAGAAACCCTAAAATATATATATTATGTATCTCCCATAAGATACCATTATTAGGATACATAAAATATTAAGCATCACATATATAATAAATATCACTAGAGTTTAAAAAATTTCTTATCTCCTCCCCCCTTATGTTATATATATAGGTCTTACGAAAGGTTTTTTCTTTAAAACCATGATACACAATATTATTCCTCGTATAAAAGTTTTTGCCTTTGGTAGAAACCTTATTTGTAATATATTAATCTTGTGTTATATTTTTCACTTAAGGAAAAATCCATTCCTAACATATTTACAAATGTTTGTGGTTTTTTCCTTTATAGAAGCACCAATGTAAAACATATTTTTTCCCATGTGTAATATATTTTAATAAAGTAGATATTATACACAATATATAAAAGCCATGCATAATTTTTTACCTTATCCAAAAATGCATGTGTAATATATTACCTCATACATAATATATCTGACTGATAAAATTAATACATAAAATATCTCCCATAGTTTATAATATATTTTACTTAATTTAATTCTTTATGTATAATACATTTATCATATGTAATATATTTTCTCCTTACATAAGGTTTTTCCCTATGGGAAAAACCAATATGAAATATAATTTTTTCATACATAATATAATTTCTCCCTTGTGTAATATTTTGACATTCATATGTAATATAATTTTCATCCCATTGAGATGCATATTATTTTAGACTAAAGGAAAACTTCATTTATAATACTTTATACTTAGAAATATCTTAAAAAAATAATAGTAACCCCAAAAATACTAAAAACACTCTCAAATCCTCCCATTCAGTTCCATAATCTAGATGGATTTTCCAAACCTATCAACTATTTAAATATATAAAAAAATCATCCCTTAACCTGGTCTAATTGCCAAAACTAAACTGTTAAAAAATATTGATTCCTCCTGATGTGGCTCTATTTTTACATAGTTTTGCAACATCTTTTTACATATTTTTAATCATTTAATTAATTATTTAAGAACTTTTTATTAAATATTATACTTTTTTCTTTTTATAATAAATCTATTAATTAATAATTTTTTTATAATTAAACCTATGTTTTTAGTCTTTTAAATATTTAATTTAGTCTCTCTAATTATTCTAGTTTATTAAATTACTTTTTAGTTTAATAATCATAATCTGGTTAAAAAATTAATAATTTTTTGTGTTTTTTTAATCAATCATTCATTTGTAATTTTCATTAATCTAGTTTATTTATTAATTTAAAACATTACTCTTTAAATTTGAATTATTAAAATAAATTAACATTGTTTTTTAACTATTTTAATTATTCTATTAAATAAATAAGTTAATTATCAAGGTTTAAGTTTAATGAAATAATGTGTTTTTAATATTATGTTTTCATTTTTTTCATATAACTAATTAACTTTGTTGATTAATATATTTTGTTAATTCTAATTATTTTAATTTTATGTTTTCACATAATTAATTGTATGTTTTTTTCATTTTTTTAGAAATTTAAATAATTATTCTTAATATTTATATTCTTAGTTAATAATTTAGTTTCTTCTATTTTTAGTTTTTTTTAATAATTTATTTAGTTTTTAATTAAGTTAACTACTAAGTCTATAATATTTTAGTTAATTTCTATTTATGTTTTAATTAATTAATTTTTTATTCATTTTATTATCAATATGAAATTTAATTTTTATTTTTAACGTTTTAATTTGTTCTATTTGTGAGTTGACGCACTGATGTCTTTAGGCACCAATGTCTTGACACACCGATGGCGTGACTCACCGATCCCTTTTCACACTAAGTTTTTTTTTAAACTATTGGTGAGTCATTACTCACCTATCATAATACATCGGTTTCGGTATCTTATTTCATCGGCGTCTAATTTTATTTTCATCTATCAGTGAGCTCTTTTTTATTTTTAACTATCGGTGGATATTTTTTTATAACTATCAGTGAGTCATGACTCCCCAATCACTTTGAAGCATCATCAGTCGCTATTGCACATTGGTTTCAGTCTCTCATTTTTAAACTATCAGTGACATATTGTCACTGATATTTTTTTTAGCTATCGGTGCCTCACTTTTCTTGACTTACCACTGCTACCATCCTTCTATAGATGATTCACTGACTCACAAAATAAAAACACCTATTGGTTTAATGAACATAAAAATACTCATATATTTTTCATCCTCACACAGTTGTGTAGTGGGCCTTTTTAACGATCAGTTACTGATTTATTTTTAAACTATCACTGCCTCTCCCTCTTTCCAATTTAACTATCGGTCTAACGATTTTTCTCTAGTATCGGTTCCAACACCCTAAAATTGATGATTCTACTCCTTCATCATCACACTGATCACAACAACACTACCACACCATATATTCATAAATAGAATTCAACCAGTTTACAAAAAATCAAATTTATGAGATCAGAAATTGGATTACAAATCTAAATCTTTGGTGTTCGACATGTATGAAGGGAACCCACCTGAGAGGCCACTGTTTTAGAGCCATATAAGAAGAGGAGGAGTCCGAGCCACTTGAGAAGAATCTGAAGCCACCTAAAATCAATGCTACTCTAGGAAGAAGAGAGTTATGCGCCGCAGATCTGAGGGATGAAGCCTTTGACCACCGTCGTGCAGCATTTGATGACCCTTTTCACCACCAAAACTGTGGGAATCCGAGGAAGAGGTAAGATCCAATTTGAGGGAGTATCGCCATTGGAGAGATTTTCCACCTTGAGGAGTTCCACAGGTGCTAAGTATGAGAACTGCACTGTCACTACTGTGCAAGGAGGTTAAGAGAGACTGATGGCCGACGTCGGTCCACAGAGGGAGAATCCACTACAGCGGCACCGAATAAGACCCCCCCTCCCAGTCCTAACATTCTTCCTTCTAGTGTATAACAAACCACTATCAAACTTAAACTAGTCCTTGCTCATATAAAATATTCCTTCCAGTGTGATAATTCAACATGGTCTATCATAATTTCTGTTGAACCCAATGAAAACCAAGAAGAAAGATTGTTAAGTGTTTTAAAGAATTTTAAATCTTCCATGGGATGGAAAATATATGATATCAAGGGTATTACTCCCTCATTTTTTATGCATGAAATACCTATGGATCCTGACCATTATCATAGGGTAGAGTTTCAAAGAAGATTGAATACAAACATGAAAGAAGTTGTGATAGAGGAAGTAATCAAACTACTAGACATTGGAATGATATATCACATTTCTGACAGTGCTTGGGTCAGCCCTGTCCAGGTTGTTCCCAAGAAGGGAGGTTTTACTATAGTAAAAAATGAAAAGAATGAAGAAATCCAAGTTAGAAAAGCCACAAAATGGGGAGTTTGAATTGATTATAGGATGTTTAATGCAGCCTCTAGGAAAGAACATTTTCCAATGCCCTTCCATGATAAAATGCTTAATAGGCTTTATGTAAATGAGTTTTTCTCTTCCCTAGATGTGTATTCTAGTTACAACCAGATTCATATTGATCCAAAGGATCAAAAAAATACCACTTTCACATGCCTCTTTGGGATATTTTCTTAATTGAGAATTCCCTTTGTATTGTGTTGAGATCCATCCACCTTTCAAAGGTGTGTGATGGCTATATTGTCATAAATTACAAAAGAATCATTAACGTTTTCATGGATGACTTTTCCATTGTGGGTAGTACTTTAGATACTTGCCTTGGAAATATTGAGTAAGATTCATAAAGATACATTGAAACCAACCTTGTTCTTAATTGGGAGAAGTTTTAATTCATGGTCACATAACGTATTTTTCATGGTCACTAGGTGTCCAAGAGTGGTCTAGAATTTTATGCTACTAAGATTGATGTCATTCAAAAATTTCCACCTCCAGAAAATGTTAATGGTGTTGTATGTTTCTTAGGGCATGCCAGTTTCTACAAGAGATTTATAAAATAATTATCTAAAATAAATAATCCATTGTGTTCTTTTTTGGCCAAGGATGTACCTTTAAATTTTTATGAAAAATGTTTGAAATGATTTAATCTATTTAAAGAGAAACTCACTACATCACCCATTATCACTAAACCTGATTATAAACTACCTTTTGAACATATATGTGATGCTAGTGATATGGTTGTGGGTTCTATTATTGGACATAGGAAAGATAAGAAGTTACATGTAGTGTATTATGCTAGTAGGGTGGTAGATGAAGACCAAAAGAATTACACCACTACTGAAAAAAGATTTTTTGGCTGTTGTCTTTTCTCTAGAGAAGTTTATATAATATTTGTTAGACTCAGAAGTCATTATTTTCACTGATCATTATTCCTTAAGTTACATGATGTCTAAGAAGGAAACTAAACCTAGGCTAATTATATGGATTTTTTTTCTACAAGAGTTTAATTTAGAGATTAGGGATAAGCAGGGTGCTGAAAATTTATTTGTTAACCACCTTTTTAGGCTTCCTATTACTCAATATGAATCTGTAGATCATGGGGAAATAAAATCTTCCTTTCTTAATGAAAAGCTATTGACTGTTCCAATTAGGAAATCTGCGTTGATTACATATTTTTCCAACTTCTTGGTAGTATATGTATTTTCCAAAAATTTGTCCAACAAAAAAAGTAATAAATTCATTTATAAGTTTAAATACTTTATTTGGGATGATCTTATATTGTTTAAGAGATGTTTTGACGGTATTATTAGGAGATTTGTGCCTGAGGAAGAGATGTTTCTTGTTTTGGAGAGTTTTCATTCCTCACCTTGGGGAGGTCACCATGGTGGTGAATAGGACTACTCAAAAAGTCTTACAATGTGGTTTCTATTGGCCTACTTTTTTTAAGGATTATAGAAGCTTTTTGGTTGGTTGTGATAGATGTCAGTGGCTAGGAAATGTTTGTAGGAAGCAGGAGTTACTCCAAAAAAGGAATTCTGGAAGTAGAGATTTTTGATGTCTGGGGTTTAGATTTTATGGGCCATTTCCATCATCTCATGGGAATGAGTATATACTTTTTCGTGTAGATTATGTTTCAAAATTTGTTGAGGTAGTTTCACTTCACAACATTCAATCCAACTCTGTAATAAAATATTTCAAAATTAACATCTTTACAAGATTTGGAGTTCCCAAGGATTTCATAACTGATAATGGAACTCATTTTAATAACCATAAGTTTAATTCTTTGATAGAGAAATATAGTTGTGTTCCTAAAATTGGTACTCCTTATCATCCACGGTCCAGTGGACAAGTGGAAATCTCAAACAAGGAATTGAAACAGATACATGAGAAAATTGTGTCAACCTCTATGAAATACTGGTCTATTAAATTGGATGAAGCATTTCGGGCATATAGAAGTAATTTCAAGACCCCAATATGTATGTATCCTTATAGGTTTTTGTTTGGGAAATGTTTTCATTTACCTATGGGGATGAAACAAAAGTATTATTGGGATGTTAAGGCTCTGAATAGTGATTTTTGGAGTGCTGGTGAGAGAAGATTACTTAAGATGAGTGAACATGATGAGATTATGAGAGTGATATATGATAATTAGAGTATTTATATGGAGAGGACTAAAATAATTATTGATTCTATCATTTAAACCCAAAAATCAAACCTGAATAAAAGGCCCTCCTCTTTAATTCTAGACTCAATCTTTTTTCCTAGAAAGCTGAAGTCCATGTGGTTCGGACCCATTTCTATTGTAAGAGTTCAGAAGAATGGTATTGTTGAAATTTTAGTGAAGAAAACAAAACCATGTTAGTTAATGGGAATAGAGTGAAACATTACTTTTAGAGATATCCAAAGGGCTTGGTTGCCTTCACTGTGCTTGAAAACTGATCTTTAATAATGTCTCGATGAAGACATTAAAACTTAGAGCTTTGTGGGAGGAAACCCATGGATCATTTTTTGTTTACATTGTTTCATTTTATCCTTGAATAATGTTCTACTTATGTGATCTAATTTTGTGAAATTTCTATTAATTCATTTTCTTTGTCTCTTGGTTCTATTTTAGGAATAAATTATGTTTGTGTTGTGTTATTAAGGGAGTGTAATTCCCAATATGAGGACTAATGATAAACCTATTCAGGGAAGTGTTCTATTATTTAGTTTTCATTCATTTTTCTGGTCCATGTTCACTCTTATATAATTCACTAGTAAGTCATAGTCATTACCATTTGTGAGACAGTGACTGTTAACTTTATAAATCATCTTGTTTAGAAAATCTGCTAACTTTTTTTTTGGAAATTAGGCTTCTTGTTTTTCTACTGAAATATAAAAAAGTTATGCAAATGTATAAAATTCTTCTTGTTTTTGAACTAAAGATTGTTGTATGTCACTGAGTAAAGATGTACACGGATCTTTGAGATTTTTACTGGTGGGATGGAATGAAAGGAGATATTGATGATTTTACTATGAAGTGTTTGACTTTTCAGTAGGTTAAAATAGAGCGGCAGTTACCAAAAGGGATTCTTCAGTATACACCAGTGCCAAAGTAAAAATGGGAAAATATATCCATGGACTTTGTTGTGGGATTACCGAAGACATCTCTAGGTAATAATGTGATCTCGGTTATTTTTGATCAATTGAAAAAATCTACTCATTTTCTTCTTATTCATGATACATTATTTTTAGAACACCTTTCTCGATTTTATGTTAAATAGATAGTCAGGTTGAATGGTGTTCTCCTCTGCATTGTATCTGATTGTGATCCCAGGTTTACTTCTAACTTTTTGAAAGGCCTTTAGAAGTCGTTGGGTACTGAATTAAATTTTAGTACAACTTTTCTTCCTCAATTATATGGGCAGTTAGAATGAAAAATTCCGACCATAGAGGATATTCTACATGCTTGTTCACTAGATTACATAGGAATTTGGGACTAACATCTTTCTTTGGTTGAATTTTCAAATAATAAAAGTTTTCATTCCATTATACAGATGTCTCCATTTGAGGAATTATATGGAAAAAATTGTCGAACTCTAGATTTTTGGGATGATGTAGGTGAAAGTAATTTGATGGGACTAGAATTTGTAGGAGATATAGTAGAAAAGGTTCTGTTGATTCAGAAGAACATGAGAACAGCTATTAGTAGGAAGAAAAATTATGCAGATAACCGGATGAAGGATCTATCTTTTGAGGTAGGTGATCATGTCTTTTTAAAAGTTTCTACATGGAAAAGTGTGATGCATTTTCATAATAAGGGAATGTTGAGTCTGAGGTTCATTAGACCTTATGAAATCCTAGATAAAATTGGATTAGTTGCGTACAGAGTGGATTTAACTCAATGTTTATCTCAGGTACATAATGTTTTTCATGTTTCGATGTTGATAATGTATATGCCAGATCTATCTCATGTTTTGAGCCTAGCGTTAGTTTAGTTGCAAGATAATATTTCTTATGAGGAACAACCAGTCCAGATTATTGACCATAGAGAGAAAGTGTTTCTGAATAAAGTAATTCACCAGGTAAAGGTTTTATGGAAAAACTATATGGTTGAAGAGGTAATATGGGAATCTAAAAATGCTATGAGGGATAAATACCACATTTTATTTGATAAGTGAATAAAAATTTTGAGGATGCAATTTCTAAAAGGGTGGATGGATGTAACATCCCATGTAAATAAAAAAATAATACATTTTAATTTTTATTAATATTTATAAATAAAATTTTAATTTTACTTTAATGGTGTTTCTATGTTTGATTTAGTACCCGATATGCAACAGTGGGTTTCTTTGAAATCATACGTTGCATACTATTAATATAATATTATTATTTTAAATGGCAGTAAAGGCCTAGTTTTTGTATTAGATGGAATGAATAATAACTAATGAAATATAATTATACATGTTTTTTAAATGTTTTTAAATTTATTCAATAAATTTTAGAGGCCTAAAATGTGAATAAATCTAATTTTAAGCATAAATACGCTAATATCCTTTAAAAGGTCGATTTACCGCCTTTTGATGGAGAACCCTCTTTAAATACATTTTTTGTCACTATTATACATTCTATATTACCAAATAAATTTCTTCTTTACAATCGAAACATCAAAATTTACTTTGGGTAATTTTTTGAAATTTTTCGGAAAAAGAAATCATTTTTTAATGAATAGTGAAATATATTGTATTTTAATTAAAAACTAACATTTAATCTAATTTATTTATATGGTTAGATTATATTTTTAATTTGTTTTAAATGGAAATTAGATTATTATTTTAACATTTAAATCAATTTTGTTCATTGAAAGTAATTTCAATTTGAAATTGGACATAAACAAGTGTCGATCTTTTGATAGTTATTGTTTCTTAAAAACATGCTATTTGTTTTGAAAATGGGAAGTAATTTTAAATTTATTAATGAAACTTCTATATTTCTAATTTTGTAAAATAGAAATAATTTTTGAATTCTTAATTTCAAATATATCATAGGCTGAATTTTTTTTATTCATCCGAAAAACTAAATTTTTGATGAATAGTGAAACCACTTAGTAGAAGTTATAAAACTGACTTTTTCATTTAAATAAAATTTTACTGCTTCTATGAATTGAATTTCAAAAATAAAAAATACATGGTTGTTATTATTATGTAAAATGTGGTTCAATAAGATGAACATTATTTTTGGAGAATAGTAACTTTTTACTTTAATTTACCGCAATTAAAGGTAAATAGGGTAATTCAATGTAAACAAATATTATAATAATACAAAATTACCTTAACACTTGTCCTAACCTTGTTGGTTGATTAATTTATGGTGATGGTCATCATTGGGTAGATTTGAGGACCCAATTGATCTACTTAAGAGTGATAATGACACTTTATTTAAAATAACATAAAGTAAAGGCAAACAATGACAAAAACAAATCTCTTTTAGTAAATTAATTTTCACATGGGGTTATATAAGTTATCGTTTCAACAATAAATATTCATTGTGAAGATAAAAATATTTCCTACATCATGGTATTTTTTTTATAATTTTTATACACCAATTAAATTAAATAATTTATGACACAATAATGATGTAGTATATACCTCAATAATAAATGATTTAAATAAATATGATTATAAATATTAAAATAACATCCAAAACCTTCCCAATTCTTAATGGATGAAGTTTTTTCTACCATAGGTAATCTTATATTAGACCTTAAGGAGTTATGTACCTTTAAACACCAAAAATAATTATAGAATAAAATAATATCTTTACACGTTCCTAAAGAGCCCTTCCTCCCCCCTTATAAAAAGCCATCACTTCTAACTCATTCATCACACCTCTCAAGACCCTTGGCTCATCCAAACCCTACCCAAATAATCTCTCAATATCCCTATATTCCATTTATAATCATTTCATTAGGAATAAGTTACTTCAAGAAGTCCTTTTGGTTCACACCAAAGGAAGTTACCCAAATTAAATTTAACAGTTTCTCTTAACTTCTTTTCTTTTATTTTACTTCTCCAACCCCTAAAATCTTTTTATTAATTTATTTTATAAAAACACCAGTATCATCAATAAAAATAATGTAGTTATTAGGAGTATTGTAACTACACTTACACACACCTCCACCTAATGGGTGAAGAACATACTGGTTCTGTGGATGGAAAATTAACGCCCCACAAAACGGTGATTGTTCGATTATATCCAACCGTCTCTCATGGTGGAAATTAAGATGGAACTGTATTTATATATGATATATATTATGTTTATGTTTTATTTATTCTTATTTATTTTTCATTTATATCATATCTTTATGGTTTCCATTATGGGTAAACGCGATAATTTCATTTGATGAAGTGCAGACTCCCGCACCCTCAAATTGATCTGAGTCGTTAATGCCATATGTAGAATGTATAAAGGACATAGTTAATGATATTATATATTAAATTATAATGGAATTATAATATAATTATGTATCATTATGTTTTCAATCCATTAAAATATGAAATAAAAATGAATGTAGTGTTCTTGCGTACGTACGGCTTACCGCCTCAATGAACGATGTATTTAACTTCTTATCTCCAAATGATATGTACTATTATAAATACATATATATACTGGATATAAATTATATATATGATATCTAAATAATTAATATCATTCTAGAGATAATGGACTATTTACCATATGGTAAACTTGTAAATATAAGGTGTTCATTTTTTACTCAATTACCAAATATTGACAAAACGACCGTTATTAACTTAAATGTCTTTATAATGTTTATAACATGGCAATTAGTGATATAAAAGGAATAATAAACTTGAAAAGGTTCTTAATAAAGTAGAAATTAACTTTAGTTTTTTATTTAGGATATTAATGGATAGACGGGTCAAGCCAGACATGAGGTAAGGGACTTCATCTCAATCCCCTTTCATTAAGGCATATTTGATTTTATACATGAATTTCATTTATATGGTGTATAAACAACTTCAAAATGTCATTTCATTAAATTGGAACCTTTTTCTATGAGGCGTTTTACAAAATGAAAAAAAAATGTTTCTTTTTAACATAAGTAGTGACAACTACCTTTCCGCCACCACGAATATTATTTGATCGGTGGATTCCATAATAAGATGTAATGTTTTTAAAAGGAAAATAAATACCATATACTCATTTACATATTTATGTATTGAAAATTGTGTTGATAATGGATTTTGTATGTTAATATATTTAAATGATATATTCTGATTCAAATGTGGAAATTTTATCTTTCCTTTATGTTTGTGTCATATGTTATGAGTATGTTTTTGTTCTTGGGCATTGTTTACGTATACGGGTGGGTCCGTGATAATCCTAGGGTGGGTGAGCCTGAGATAGCTCTCCCATGCATTGGGTAACATGATGGAGTTAATCTTGAATGTTTCTCCTAATATATTTAGGGAATATACTGTGATGGGTATTCCAACGAAACACCCTATGTAGCTTTGATAGTTACAATGTAAGTACGATATAAATGCCAAAATTTACCTTTAAGATTTGTGATTACTATGTGTTGTTCATTAATATTTTTTTTCATGATGTAAGTAAAAGAGTTTACGTTTTGTATGATTTGATGGACAAACTAAATATTTCATTATTCTATATCCCTTACTGAGCTTTTTATGCTTATCCCAAGTTTGGAAATGTTTTTCACAAGACGTAAAGATGAATAGGGTCAAGGATGAGATCAAGGAGATTTCTTAGAATCTAAAACATGGAACTAGACATGACATTTTTTCAAGTGATTTTATTTTTTGAAAAAAAATGGATACTGAGTAGAATTTTCTAAAGTAATATTCATGTTGTTATGTAAATGTTATGACCTAACTCTCTAAAACTCTAATCCTAAAAAGATCTTTAATGTGAATTATTAATTTAATTTAGGATTATGAAATGATTTAAGGTCGGGTCCTTATACAAAGTTCCCTGGTAAAGATCTTCATTCCATTGATATTTTACCTCTTACCATTTTTCGATTTAGAATCTAAACCTGGATTGAAATAAATCATTATGTAGGTTAACATATGAGGTAGGACACCTTATTTGATTGATGGTCGTTTCTTTCGTTAATACCCTTGAGTATTTTTCCTAGGCAAGACTTGATTTGAAAATTCCTTTTTTTGATCCAAAACACAGTTGGCAGTCCTCTATTTTGAGAATACTAGACATGTTACTTTTAGAGAAAAATAACAAACATTATACTATATTTCAATGATCACAAAACATGGAATTGTTTGAGGATAAAAAATTCTTAAGTGTGGGGGAATTTGATGTGGCGCTATTTTTACATTGTTTTTACACATCTTTTTACATAATTTTTAATGACTTAATTAATTATTTAATCACATTTTAATAATTATTTTACTTTTTTATTATTATAATTAAATCCTTTAATTAATCATTTTTATAATTAAACATGTTTTTTTAGTCTTTTAAATAGTTAATTTGGTCACTCTAATTATTCTAGTTATATTAACATACTTTTTAGTTTAATAATCATTATTTGGTTAACAAATTAATAATATTTTCTGTTTTTTTAATCAATCATTATTTTTTATTTTCATTTATCTAATTTAGTTTTTAATTTAAAACATTAATCTTTACATTAGATTTATTAAATTGAATTAACATTTTTTAACTAGTTTAATTATTCTGTTAAATAAATAAGTTAAAATCATAGTTTATGTTTAATAAAATAATTTATTCTTAACCTTAAGTTTTCATTTTGTCATCAAACTAATTAACTTTGTTGATTAATATCTTTTGTTAATTTTAATTATTTTAATTTTATATTTTCACTAAATTCATTGTATTTGTTTTTCATTTATTTAGAAATTTAATTAATTAATAATAATATTTATATTATTAGCTAATAATTTAGTCTCTTCTATTTTTAGTATGTTTAATTATCTAGTTAGTTATTATTAAAGATAATTATTAATTATTAAACTGTTTAGTTAATTTCATTTTATGTTTTAATTAATTAATGTTTTATTCATTTTATTATCTATTTAGAATTTATTTTTTATTGTTATTATATTAATTTGTTCTATCAGTGAGGTGACGCACTGATGTCACGACTCACCAATGTCGCGATGCACCGATGTCGCAACTCACCAATCCCTTGCCACACCAAAGTTTTTTTAATTATCGGCGATTCATGAATCACTAATCACCTTGCATCAGTTTCGGTCCCTAATTTCATCGTTGTCTTATTTTATTTTCAAATATTGGTGAGTTCTTTTTTAGTTTTAACTTTCGGTGACTATTTTTTTATAACTATCAGTGATTTGTGACTCACCGATCACTTTGAAACATATTTTTCTCTCCTACACATCGGTTTACGTCTCTCATTTTAAACTATCGATGACATATTGTCACTGAATTTTATTTATCTATCGGTGTCTCACCTTTATTAACTCACCCCTTCTACCATCCTTTTCTCGGTGTTACTCACCGATGCAAAACACCATAGTTTTCACACACACAATGATACTCTTGTATTTATCATCCTTTCACCTTTGCACAGGGGGCGTTTTAACTATCAGTTACTCATTTATTTTTAAACTATTGGTGCCTCTCCCTCTTTCCAATTGACTATCGGTATCCCGTTTTTCCCTGGTACCTATTCCAACACCCTCAAATCGATGATTACACTCCTACATCATCACATCGATCACAATAACCCACCCAAACCACAGATTCATAAACTGAATTCAAACAGTTTACAACAAATCAAATTTAACAGATCACAGTATTGATTGCAGATCTGAATCTTCAGTGTTTTTCATGGATTAAGGGAACCCACATGAGAGGACACCGTTTCAGAAATGAACAGGAAGAGGAGGAGTTCGAGCCACTTGAGAAGAATCTGAAGCCGCCTAGAATTTCTACTACGCCCAGAAGAAGGGACTTATGCACCGTAGATATGAGAGATGAAGCCTTCGATCACTGTTGCACTGCATTTGAGGACCCTGGTCACTGCCACGGCTCTGGGAATCCAAGGAGGAGGTCAGTTCTGATTCGAGGGAAAATCACCATGGGATGGAGTTATCGCCTTGAGTAGTTCCACTGTTGCTGAGGAAGAGAACCACCCCACGAATGTTGTGCAAGGAGGTTGAGAGAGGCCGCTGGATGACACAAATCCGCGAAGGGAGAATCCACTCCAGTGTGCCGAAGAAGACCCCCCCCCCCCACGGTTGTGCCGAATTAGGGGGGGAGAAAAAATTATTTAAAAAATAAATAAAAAAATATAAAACAAAACTAAATTTAAATATAAAATAATAATTTAATATAATGACTTAACTAAATATTTTAAATATTAATAATTATAAATAAATAATACGTAGAAGATAAATAATATTAACAGGATTTCCAAAAAAATAAACTAAATTAACTACACTCATAAATATAATTTAAATAAAATATTATTTAATGTTTCATATTAATTAAGTAATTTTTAATAAAATATATAAAACAAAATACCAATAATAATTTATAAGTACAATTATAATAAAATATACCATTTAATAAGATAAAAAAATCAACTTAATTATTGTTATTAGCATTATTAATTAATTATAAATATCATCTTAACATTTAAATATAATTTTTAGAATTAAAATTTTAACAACATATAAATTTAAATTAAGTAACTTAATTTAATTAATTAATGAACCATTTGATATCTTAATTAGTAACCAAATTAACATTAATAAATATATTAAATTAAATAAATTAATCACTTAATTACTTAAAAATAATAATTAATAATTAATAAATTAAATTTTAGATGAAATTACAAAAATCCAGATATTGATTGTTAAGTAATTTATCTATTATTATCAATTGTTTTACCTTCATGTTTTAACAGTTTTAACCTTATTATGTTGTTCTTTACTTTTCAGGTTCACACCAAAGCTTATAAAGAGTCCAGGTTCACACAAATAACTCACTAATAGTTAGTTACAAGGGTAAAACTAGCACGGTGTTCCAGTCCTGAAAAAACACACATGTGTGGTGCACAAGAAAAGTAAATTTTAAATCGGTGACAACTAAGTGGTGATATAAAGTAGATGACAGTTGATTGAAAAGAATAGAAAGTAGTAGTTCTTCAAGGGATAATCATTCAACACATTCGATACAGACACATTGGATGATCAATGTCCAAGAAGAGGGAGGCCATAGGGTGAATCCAGAACTACTTTTTGGAGTTCTAGGATTTCAAGAGAATATCATTACGATGGGAGTTTATCTTCTATCTTAATTATAGTATCAGTACTCTATTATAATATGTTAATAGTTATTGTATTGATAATAGAGATAATTTCTAGTCAAATCATTTAGTTCATGGATAAATTAATGTTCTATTGGTTATATTTTAATTTTCTTTTTCACATTATCATTTTAATGAATTCAGTAACGATCAATGAGATCAATACTGAATTCATTCAGTTACTTGTACCAATAGAACATAATCAAAAATATTCACAGTCAGTTGGGGATATTTATTGTGGAAAAACTTTCAAAATGTTTATAAATTCAAAAATATGTCAAGTCTTATGGGGAGTTCTTCTAATTGTCATTTTTCAAGCCGTTCAGAGTTGATTAATTTTTGAGTGGCGAAATCTTAAATTGATTGGCTTGTGTGAGTTAATTCCTGGCGAGGAAGGTGATTCATTAATTTTAAGGTGGTACACTGCAACAACCTTTACATGAATCAGAATACCTTTAAAACCCGTAGTATGGATATTTTTCATCGAGAAATATATTCTGGTAGTTCATTTATTAGTGTTCTATATTTCTATTGTTCACTATTTTTAATTTTTTTATTTCATCATAGTCTAGATCAAAAACTCCAAAAAAATGTGTAGTATCTTTACTGCTTAATAATTTCACAAAATAAGAAAATTATAAGTAAAGAAGACATGGAATACACTCCACTACTAAGAATAGTGGAGTTTTTGAATTTTTTTTGATGATTTGTGGTCAATTTTTTCCTTCTCTGTGGGATAGACCTTGCTTGAAACATTAACTGCAGTTAGTAGGAATATAAATTTTAAACATTTACCAGCTTCAATGACGGTTCATGAGTCATTAATTCTAAAAAAACTAAAAAAAATCGTATAACAAAACCATTAAAAAATAAAAAAACAAAAACTGCTTTTTTTAAAAAAATCTCTTCACGTTTTTACTGAATTTCTATTGTTTACTGTTTTGTTGAGTTCCTGTTAGTTTTATTGTTATGATATAAGAATTATTGATATACTTTTTATGATTACAACACACTCTACTATTAGTCTAGTGCCACTGAATATAGAAATAGTAAAAAACTTTAACTACTCTAAAAAAGAAGAAAAAATTTGAAATGGAAAATGTAGATAATATAGTTCCCAATAATAACTTCCAAAACTATCCAGAACTCTTAGAAGAGAATTAAAGGCCTAATATGAGGGAGTTCCAAATCCTTAATGTTTCAAGAAATCCATCTTCCTTTAAACATAGTCCTAGAGCCAGAAATTATGAACTTAAATAGTCACATATTTCACTACTTCTTAATTTTAATGGACTGTCTAATGAGGACTCTCTATGCTTCATTAGAGAATTCTATTATACAGTGCAACAACTACCTCTTCTAGGGCACACATAAAATGATCTAATAATGACATTATTTCACTTTTTCCTTAAATTTAATGCTAGGAATATGTTTCTAAGTCTATATGAGAACATATTTTAAAACTAGGATCAAGTGCACAACTCTTTCATAATGAAACATTATCCTCAAAGAATTAAGGGTGAATTGAGATAAAAATAACTATTTTTTATCAAGAGGATGGAGAAGTTTTTTATGAAGCTTAGGATAGATTTAGGGATCTTCTTAGGAAGTGTCCTCATCATCAACTCTCATCTCACCTTCTCATGGACACCTTCTATGATGGATTTTCATCCCCGGGATAGAATCCAATTGATCAGCCTATTGGGGGAAATTACAACGATAAAATAGATGAAGAATTAAGAAATGTTTTTAATAATCTTCTACTAAACTCTCAACACAAAAAATAAAGAAGGAAAAAAGTAAATAGAAAGGTTAATTAAAACACTGGTTCAATGAATGAAACTTAGGCTCAACTTGCTGAAATCACAAACCAACTTCAATCATTAATGATCTAGAATTCAAAACAAACTGTTAACCAACGTGGCTATCAAAACACTAACCAATATTTAATATAAAAATGTGTCCAATTTTGTATGATTGGGCATACTAAAAACTTTTGTCTTAACTTTGATCTTCCATCCCAACAACAAGAAAAATAAAACTTTGTGAACTTGGTCCTAGGATTCCTCTTAAAGAAGATCCATTTTAAAACAATTACAACCAAAGCTATAGGAACCACCCAAATATATCCTAGAAAGATAAATGAATAATTAAACAATCCACTACCCCTAATTATTCTTACCAACCAAGACAACACTTTCAAAATAAACAAAAGGTTGAAACTTCTAATTCACAAGGAAACAATGATAATTAAATTTCTTCTAAGATTGATCTAATCTTGAAAAAAATTAACTATCAAGAGGAAATATACATGACTTAGCTTACTAAACATCAAAATCAATATGATTTTGATAAAATGAAAAATTATTTTAGAATTTATAATATACAAACACAACTTGGACAACTTGCTAGAGTGTTTTCACCTAGTAAAGAAGTTATACTTCAATGAACCACTAATATTAGACCCAGAGAGAATTTCATAGTTTTTATAAATAAATGTGGGCTGTATAATCAAACTATTGCTGAAAATTACAATGAAAATTCTATAAATAAAAATATTCTTCAATATGGTTATAAAAATATACTTTGTTAACTTCATGGAAATTCACAAAAAAGTCATGAAAATGATCAAAGTATGAATTTATATTCTGAATCACAAGCTCAAAACACATCTAAAAATCTAATGAATAAAGTAAAATAAAAAAGTTGAGGAACAGGTGAGGGAAATACCTATTGTCCATAAAAAAATTTCCCCCCAATCCCTTTCACTGAGAAGCTAAAACCTCAAAGTAACACTTCGACTGAACTTCTTTAGTTCCTTGGTATCCTTTTTTAACTACAAGTAAACATTCGTTTCATTCATGCCTTAATTCAAATCACATTTTATCTTAAATCTCTTAAAAATTGTTTCAAACAAAAATACCCAAGAATAAGTTTCTACATACAACCTCACTAAAGAGTGTAGTGTTGTACTTCAAAAGAAAATCCCACCCAAACTGAAATACCCAGATAGTTTTGTCATTCACCGTACCTTAGGAAATTATGATCAGCTTAATTTTTTGTGTGATTTAGGTGCTATAATTAATATTATACCATACTCGCTGTTTCAATATTTGAGGTTGGATGATCTTCAACCCATCACAGTTATACTAAAATTAGCTGATAGATATTACACTCATCCTATGGGTAGGATAGATGACTTTCTAGTTGGGGTAAGGAAGTTGTTTCTTCCTGAAGACTTTTTAGTCATAGACATGGAGTATGATCAAGGGGTTCCCATCATATTGAGTAGGACTTTATTGTCCATAGGTGGTTCTATTATTGATGTCTATAAGGGTCATCATTTCTTAAAAATTGGTGAATAATAAGAATAGTTCAATGTGTTTAATAATTTTAATGGACCATCTTTTTCCCAAAACTGTTCAATGGTAGAGTCCTTATAAAAAGATAAATCAACTGGAAAATCTAATTAATCTTAAAATCAATTATAGGCTGAAGAAAATAATATAAAATATGAAAATATTGTTGAATTTATCTTAGAAATTGAAAATTTTCTCAAACACCTAATCTAAAAAAAAATTCTAAAACTGGATGTTTGATCAGTTTCTGCTTTAGAAAAGACCTTTGTTTCTAAACTTATGAGATTTTTGAGTGAATATAAGGGTGTTTCTATTAACACCAACCTTTCATAAAACTTTGATGATGTTGAGGGGGAACTGATAAGGGAATTACATGATTCTTCTTTGATTAACTTGTTAAATTATGTTCTAGATTGTCTAGACAGTGTGTTGTCCACTTTGGACAGCAGCACTGTTATTTCTAAATCTGAATATGAAATTGAAATTATTTCATCATTAAATAATTCCTATAAGAGATATGTTAAAGATCTTGGACCTCCAAAGACTAAGAGTCTTCCTTCTAGTATAGAACAAGCCACTCTTGAACATAAACCAATCCCTACTCATTTAAATATACATTCCTGGGTGAGAAATCTACTATTTCCGTCATAATTTCTGCTGAACTTAATGAAAACCAAGAAGAAATATTGTTAAGTGTTTTTGAAGAATTTTAAATATTCCATGGGTGGACAATATCTGATATCAAGGTTATTACTCCCTCATTTTGTATGCCTAAAATACTTATGGATCCTCACCATAAGCCATGGGTAGAGTGTCAAAGAAGATTGATTCCAAACATGAAACAAGTTGTAAGAGAAGAAGTAATCAAACTACTGGACAATGGAATAATATATCCCATTTCTGATAGTGGTTGGGTTAGCCCTGTCTAGGTTATTCTTAAGAAGGGAGGTTTCACTATAGTAAAAAATGAAAAAAATGAAGAAATCCAACTTAGGAAAGACAAAAAATGGAGAGTTTGTATTGATTATAAGAAGCTTATTAAAGCCACTAGGAAGGACCATTTTCTGATACCCTTCCATGATCAAATGCTTGAGAGGCTTGCTGGAAAGGAGTTTTTCTATTTCTTGGATGGGTATTCTGGTTACAACCTATTTCCTTTTGATCTAGAGGTTCAAAGAAATACCACTTTCACATTCCCCTTTGGGACATTTTCTTATAGGAAAATTCCCTTTGGGTTGTGTAGATCTCCATACCCCTTTCAATGGTGTATGATGGCTATATTTTTTGACCTAATTGAAAGAATCATAGAAGTTTTCATGGATTAATTTTCCATTATGAGTAGTACTTTCAATAATAGCCTTGGAAACGTTAGTTAGTTTTATAAAGATGCATTGAAACCAATATTTTTTCTTAATTTGTAGAAATTTCAATTCATGGTCACAGAAGGTATAGTGCTTGGTCATAAGGTGTCCAAAAGCGTTCTAAAAGTTGATACTGCTAAGATTGATGCCATTTAAAAATTGCCACCTCCGGCAAATGTTAAAGGTGTTGGAGGTTTCTTAGGGAATGCCGATTTCTACCGCAGATTCATAAAATAATTTTTTAAAATAAATAATCCCTTGTGTTCTTTCCTGGTCAAGGATGCACCTTTCAATTTTGACGAAAAATGTTTGAAATCATTTAATCTACATAAAGATAGACTCATTACATCACCCATTATATCTTAGCCTGATTAGAAACTACCTTTTGAACTTATGGGTGATGCTAGTGATATGGTTTTAGGTGTTGTTCTTGGACAGAGGAAAGATAAGAAGTTACATGTGGTGTATTATGCTATTAGACTGCTAGATGAAGCCCCAAATAATTACACCACTACTGAAAAAGAATTGCAAGCTATTTTTTGCTCTAGAGAAGTTTAGATAGTATTTTTTAGGCTCAAAATTCATTATTTTCATCGATCATTCTACATTAAAGTACTTGATGTCTATGAATAAAACTAAACAGAGGCTGATTAGATGGATTTTTTTGCTACAAGAGTTTAATTTAGAGATTATGGTTAGTAAGGGATCTTAAAATTTAGTTTCTTACCACGTTTCTAGGATTCCCCCTACTCAATATGAATCAGTAGATCCTGGAGAAATAAACTCTTCCTTTCCTGATGAGTATCTGATGACTATCTTAATCAGTGAATCTCGTTGGTTTGCATATTTTTCCAGCGTCTTGGTAGTAGGTGTCATTCCAAAAAAAAATATAATAACCGAAGGAAGAAATTCATTTCAGATCTTAAATACTATATTTGCGATAATCCTCTATATTTTAAGAGATGTGATAATGGTATTCTTAGGATATGTGTGCCTTAGGAAGATATGATGCATGTTTTAGAGAGTTTATATTCCTCACCTTGGGGAGGTCACCATGTTGGTGAAAGGATTGCTCAAAAAGTCATGCAATCTAGTTTCTTTTGGACTACTCTTTTTAAGGATACTAGAAGCTTTTTGGTTTGTTGTGATAGATGTCAGAGGCTAGGAAATATTGGTCAGAAGCAAGAGTTACCCCAAAAAAAATTATGGAAGGTGAGATTTTTTATTTCAAGTGTTTAGATTTTAAGGGTACATTTACATCATCTCATGTGAATGATTACAAACTTGTTGGTGTAGATTATATGTCAAAATTGGCCGAGGCAATTGCACTTCCCAACAATCAAGACAACTCAGTAATAAACTTTTTCAAAAAGAACATCTTTACAAGATTTGTAGTTCCAAAATATTTTATAACTGATAATGGAACACATTTTAAGAACTATAAGTTTAATAATTTGATGGATAAATATGGTTGTGTTCATAAAAATGGTACTCCTTATCATTCACAGTCCAAGGGACAAGTGGAAATCTCAAACAGAGAACTAAAACAGATACTTGAGAAAACTATTTCAACCTCTAGGAAGGACTGCTCTCTTAAATCGGAAGAATCTTTATGGGAATATAGAACTTCCTTCAAGACCCCAATAGGTATGTCTCCTTATAGTTTTTTATTTCGGAAATGATTATATTTACCTATGGAGTTGCAACACAAGTCTTATTTGGAGGTTAAGGCACTGAACATTGATTTTAAGAGTTCTAGTGAGAGGAGATTACTTGAGATATGTGAAATTGATGAGATTATGAGAGATAGTTGTGATAATTTGAGGATTTATAAAGAGAGGACTGAAATAATTCATGATTCTATCAATCAAACCAAAAAATTCAAACCTAGACAGAAGGCCCTCCTCATTAATTCTAGACTCAAACTCTTTCCTGTAAAGTTGAAGTCCAAGTTGTTCAGACCCTTTAATGTTGTATGAGTGCTGATGAATGGTGTTGTTGGAATTATAGGTTATGAAAACGAACCCATGTTAGTTAATGGGCAGAGAGTGAAACATTATTTTGATGGACAACCAAAGGGATTGCCTACCTTCACTGTGTTTGAAAACTGTTCTTGAATAATGTCTGGCTGAAGACTTTAAAAAATACAGCTTCGTGGGAGGCAACCCATGGTTCTTTATTTCTTTACATTTATTCATTTTAACCTTCAATAAATTGTTGCTTCTATGCTCTAATTTTGGGATATGCCTGTTACTTCTTGTTCTTTGTCTCTTGGTTATATTTCATGATTAAATGATGATGGTGTAGTTTCATTAAGGTAGTGTAATTCCCAAGCTGAGGACTAATGATAAACCTATTCAGGGAGGTATTCTATTGTTTAGTTTGTATTAATTTTTCTTCTCCCTCTTTACTCTAATAAAATTCAATGCTATGTCATAGTAATTACCATTATGGAGATAGTGACTATTACCTTTAAAAATATTCTTGCTTATAAAAGCGTCCACATTTTTTTGGAAATTCAACATCTTTTTTTTCTACTGAAATATAAAAATAATTCTGCATAGGTTTAAAATTCTGCTTGTTTTTGAACGGATGTTGTTGTATGTCACTGAGTAAAAAAAATTTGTATGTACATCACTAATGAAAACTGAATTTCATTGATTTAAAAACCATTCACTACTTGAAACTAAGTGTGGGGGGTATATGTTGTTGGTATTTCGAATCTACATTGGGATGGGGTGTTTAGGTTGTACTTTGTCTGCTGTGTTGAATACCCAACTAAATTAATTCTTCTAGAATTTCTTTCACCCCATTTAACAGTGCACTTACACTTCACATATTAATTTTGATCTTTATTGAAAAAATATTCATTGGAAATAAATGTTATTGAATATATTTTCTAATAAACATGTTGTTAAGTTATTCATTGTGTAAAACAACATTCTTGAACTTCAAAGAGACCCTTTATACATGTCATTAATGAAATTAATTGAAAATCTATTTTTAACCTTTAATTTTTTAAATTATTATTCTATACTTTTTGAAGTCAACTTTGGTTGCAATATTGGATTTTAAGTGTGGTGGAGGGGGTCAATTCTTGACTGTAATAAACTGTGCTTTAATGTGAACCCATCAATTCCCACTAAAACTTAAATACTTTTGTTAAAAATAGTTAATTTTTGTCAAACATCTTGTATAATTTAAGGACTTACATTCCTTTTGAAATGGTTTTTGCCTATGGACAATATTTCTTTGGTAGTTAAGTTGTGCAGTCACTCTGAAATTAATGATAATGTATGATTGCTGAGTGATTTTTACTTCGATATTGAATGGATATATTTGTTTAGGGACTATCTTTGAAAAATAATTTAGGTTACATGTTTTTGGAGTTATGATTATTCCCTCAGAACTAGAATTTTGAATTATCTTAGGGGCCTCATTCATCTTTTAATTATTAAAAGTAATCATATTAATGGGATAATGGAAATTATTTTTATATAAAACTTTTGAAACTGGGGTAGTTCTGGCATATGGGATTCAACAGTGAGTCTCTGAGACCCTAGATGTTTGTTGCAATTTTGTTTACTAAAATCCCTCTATACATGAATAAGTTCTTATGCATAGTTCTTAGCACATGATACATGTCTTAGGGAATATTAAATAAAGAGTTTAGGGTCAAAATTGAGTTGACTAAGGTGAGGGTAATAATGAATTCGAAAAGAATAAGGGGACAATTTCTTTATATGGAAATAATTTAGGTTCTATCAACAAGGTGATTCGAAAAAATATGTTTTTTTTTGAACCAAGGTGAAAAATAAAAGTACTAAGTTCCTTGGTTAAGATCTTAATTACATTAATATTTTACCTCTTTTCATTTTTGGATTTCTAATCTGATCCTAGATTCAAATAAATCATTATGTATGTTCACATATCAGGTATGACACCATCTTTGATGAATGGTCTTTTCTTTCTTGAATGCCCTTGAGTATTTGTTCTAGGCAAGACTTGATTTGAAAAAAAAAATCTTATGCCTAAACACAGTTGACAGTCCTCTATTTTGAGAATACTGTACATGTTACATTTCGAACAAAATAACAAACACTTTACACTTTTTTATGATCACAAAACATGGGATTGTTTGAGGAAAAACAATGCTTAAATGTGGAGGAATTTGATGTGGATCTATTTTTACATAGTTTTTCAATATCTTTTTACATAATATTTACTGACTTAATTAATTATTTATTCACTTTTAACTAATTATTGTACTTTGTATTTTTATAATTAAATATATTAATTAATAATTTTTATAATTTAAAATGTGTTTTTAGTCTTTTAAATAGTTAATTTAGTCACTCTAATTATTCTAGTTATATTAAATTATTTTTTAATTTAATAATCATAATTTGGTTAACAAATTAATAATTTGGTATGTTTTTTTAATCAATCATTCTTTTGGTATTTCCATTAATCTAATTTAGTTATTAATTTATAACTTTACTCTTTAATTTATATTTATTAAAATAAATTAACATTTTTTTTCTAGTTTAATTATTCTATTAAATAATTAAGTTAACAATCTAAGTTTATGTTTAATAAAATAATGTGTTTTTAATCTTATGTTTTTATTTTTTCATCTAAATAATTCACATTGTGGGTTAATATCTTTTGTTAATTTAAATTATTTTAATTTTATGTTTTCACTTAATTCATTTTATGTGATTTCCATTTATTTAGAATTTTAATTAATTAAACGTAATATTTATATTCTTAGTTAAAAATTTAGTCACTTATATTTTTAGATAGTTTAATAATTTAGTTAGTTTTTAATTAAGTTAATTATTAGATTTTTAACAGTTTAGTTAATTTATTTTTATATTTTAACTAATTAATGTTTTATTCATTTTATTATCTATTTAAAATTTATTTTTTAATGTGAACATTTAAATTTGTTCGATCGGTTAGTTTACGCAACGATGTCACGATGTACTGATGTTGTGAAGTACTGATGTTGTGACTCACGGATCCCTTGTCACACCGAAGTTTTTATAACTATCAAGGAGTCAGGACTCACTGATAAATTCGCATCGGTTTTGGTCGGCGTCTTATTTTATTTCCAACTATCTCTAAGTTCTTATTTATTTATAACTATCAGTGACTATTTTTTTAAAACTATCGATGAGTCATGAATCACTAATCACTTTGAATCACCATTGGTCTCTCCTATGCATCGATTTCAGTCTCTCATTTTTAAATTATCGGTGACTTATTATCACCGATATTTTTTTATTTATCGTTGCCTCACCTTTCTTGACTCGCCCCTACTACCATGATTTTATCAGTGAGTCACTGACTCACCGATGCAAAACACCCAATGGTTTCACTCACATAGAAATACTCATATATTTCTCTTCCTCACACCGATGTGTAGTGGGACGTTTTAACTGCTGGTTACACATTTATTTTTGAACTATCAATGCCTCTCCCTCTTACCAATTTAACTATTGGTCTCATGTTTTTTCCCCAATACCAGTTCCAACACCCTCACATTGATTATTCCACTCCTACATCATCACACCGATCGCAACAACCCTATCACACCACAGATTCATAATCTGAATTCAGGCTTTTTACAACAAATCAAATTTAACAGATTAGAAATTCAATTACAGATCTGAATCTTCAGTGTTCGTCATGTATGAAGGGAACCCACATGAGAGGCAACCGTTTTAGATATGAACAATAAGAGGAGGAGTTCGAGCCACTAGAGACGAATCGAAATCCACCTATAATCGTTGCTACACTGGGAAGAAGAGAGCTATGCGCCACAGATCTGAGGGATGAAGCCTTCGACCACCGTCACACAACACTTGAGGACCATTGTCACAACCGAGAATGTGGGCATATGAGGAGGTGTCAGGTACTGATTCAATGTATAATCTCCATGGGAGGTAGTTACCACCTTGAGGAGTTCCACTCATTCTTAGGAGTAGAATCGCACTGTCGCTTCTGTGCAAGGAGGTTGAGAGAGGCCGCTAGCCAACGTCGGTCCGCAGAAGGAGAAGCTGCTACAACCGTGCCGAAAAAGACCCCACTCCCCTAGGGTTGTGCCGAATTGGGGGGGGGGGAAGAAAAAATTACTTAAAAATAAATAAATAAATATAAAACAAAACAAAATTTAAATATAATATAAAAATTAATATAATAACTTAACTAAATATTTTAAATATTAGTAATTGTAAATAAATAATACATAAAAGATAAATAATTTTAACATGATTTCCAATTCAATTAACTTAAATAAATCTTTATTAACCTAAATTAACTAGTCTTATAAATCTAATTTTAATAAAATATTATTTAATGTCTCATACTAAATAAGTAATTTTTAATAAAATATATAAAATAAAATATTAATAATAATTTATAAGTCAAATTAGAATAAAATATACCATTTAATAAGTTAACAAATCAACCTTAAAATTAATTATTGTTATTAAAATTATTAATTAATCGTAAATATCAAATTAACTTTTTAATAGAATTTTTAGAATTAAAATTTTAACAACTTATAAATTTAAATGATGAAACATAATTTAATTCATTAATGAACCATTTGATATCATAATTCATAACTAAATTAACATTAATAATTATATTATATTAAATAAGTTAATTACATAATTATTTAATAATAATATTAATTAATAATTAATAAATTAAACTTTAGATTAAATTAATAAAATTTTTAATTAATGACTGTTAAGTAATTTATCTATTATTATCAATTGTTTTAATTTTTTGTTTTAATAGTTTTAACCTTGTTATGATGTTATTTACTTTACAGGTTCACACCAAAGCTTAAAAATCATCCAGGTTCACACAACTAACTCACTCAGAGTTATTTACAAGTGTAAAACTTGTGTGACGTGTCAGCCATTTAAAAATGCATGTGTGCAGTGCCCAAGTGAAGGAGATTTTAAGTCGGTGAGAAACAAGGGGTGACTTGTAGTAGATGGAAGTTGATTAAAAAGTAGAGAAAGCAACAGTTTTTCAAGGGATATTCATTCAACACATTCGAGACAAACTCATTAGATGGTTGAGGTCCAAGAAGAAATAGGCCAAAGGGCGACTCTGGAACCACTTCTTGGAGCTGGAGAAGTTCAGGAGCAGCATATTATTACGGGAGATTGTCTTCCATCTTAATTATAGTATCAGTACTCTGTTCTAATATATTACTAGTTACTGTATTGATAATAGAGATAATTTCTAGTTAAATCATTTAGTTTCGGGATAAATTTATGTTTTGCTGGTTATCTTTTAATTTTCTTTTTTCACCTTATCGTTTTAGTGAATTCTAGAATGATCAGCAAGATCAATACTGAATTTGTTTAGTTTCTTGTACCACTAGAACTTATTCACAAAAATTCGCAGTCAGTTAGGGAGAGTGATTGTGGAAACACTTTTCAAAAGATACTAAATTCATAATACTTCAAGACATACGGTGTGTTCGTCTTTTTTTCATTTTTTAAATGGTTCATAGTTGATTAATTTTTGAGTGGTGAAGTATTAAATTGATTATTTTGTGTGACTTATCTCCTAACGAGGGAGGTGAGTCATTATTTTTAAGTTGTATGGATATTTTTTCTTCAGAAATACATTCTGGTAGTTCATTTATCAGTGTTCTTTATTTTTTTGTTCACTATTTTTAATTTGTTTCCTGTTCCATCTTAGTTTAGAACAAAAACTCCAAAAAAATGTGTATTACCTTTACTTATTAATAATTTCACAAAAGGAAAAAAATAAAAATTAACGTAAATAGAAAATCCACTCCACTACTGACAATAGTGGAGTTTTTTATAGTATTTTGAATATTAGTGGTCAATGTTTTCCTTCTTTGTCGGTTTGGTTGTGCTTTACACATAGATTTTAGTTAGTAGGAATATAAATTTTAAAATTTTACTAGCTTCAACGATGGTTCATGTCACCTCCAATACATCTAAAGGGTATCAATAAACATGGTCGAGATAAGGTTCAACCCAAAGACCAATTATAAGCCAAAAAATATTTAAAAAATCTTTAAAAAGCCTAAAAAATAGTTCAAACTGAAATTATAAATTCAAGGAAAAAATTTAAATTTGTAGGGGTTATTAGAAAAAAATAAAATAAATTCTTTACTAAATTAGGTTAGGACGTTTCAACATCCACACCATATATCTTCTCTTCTGTAAACATCACTCCCCAACATCATTGGGACTCCCATAAGAATAACATTGGATATTTTACCCATATGTTTGAATTCCTCTAACACATGTCTTCTTAAATAAAGATTTTGAACGACAACACTTGTTCCAGGGGAACCATCATTCCATATAGGGTCTTGTAGTTGTGATCCGCTATAAAAACTAGATGATCCTAAAATGATTCAATAAACTTTATCTCCAAACCATTATTATTAAACACATTAAATGGTTTGGAATAGTTCCATCAATGTTTTGATACATGAAATACATTTTTCATAACACTAAAACACTAAAACACTAAATAAGATACAATTTATATGTCATCATACCAATTTTTTCTATGATCTCAAATGGCCCCACATGATTGGGTACCAATCTCCCTAATGTTAGGATATGATGAGGTAAAATCTACGTGAGACTCCTAATAATACACATTAATCCATGTCAAGATTTTAGAGAATGGGATCAATTGTCAAAAAATGACCTTTTCCTACTCTAAGGGATCACTAACTTCTTCCTGATCAACCAAATATGCTTTAATGTCTCCTGCATGATATTGGGTCCAATAACTATTGAATCCTGATCCTAAAACTGAGGTTAATGAAAATGGACCAACATATAAATCCTTAAAATTTTGCATCTTAATTAATTATTGATATATATTATTGTGGGAAAACTCGACATGTGTTGAATGGTTCTCCCAAGAACCCCCAATGTCTTAGACACATGTAGAAATCTTGTCCTCAAGTATGTGATTGGTCTATCCAAATTCGCATATATCTATGGATTGTGAGAAGTTATTAGATTAACGTACATATCAAAAACCTTATATAGAAATCTCTAGAATAATAATGTAATGCATTCATTTCTAACTAAGGTGATTCTCTGAGGTACTCCATGAAATCAAATTTTCTCTTATGTATAGTGATATCTCATATCATCAGCAGAGAATGTCTTTAAAATCATTAATAAATGATCCAATTTGGTCAAATGATATACAATAAACCAAGATGAATCTCTACTTTGGGGAATCCTTGAAACCCACATCATGAAGTCTATAGTTATATAATTCCACTTCTACTTAGGAATGGGTTGCCACTAAAGAAGACCAGTGGGCCACTGGTGCTCAGCCTTCACTTACTAATAAGTGGAGCATATGTGATGAACACCATTATATACCTATTCATATGAGGAAAACAATACTTCCCACATATGTCAGGTTACATCTTAGTCAAATATATATGTACATCCCACCTCATGTATTGTGATTTCCTCATCATCCCCTTGTATGTGCTTATCGGTACCCCATTATGGGCTCATACATAATGAATATCATCATCATCAAGAGACCAATATAGTGGTGAATCTATTTTATATATTATTTTCTTCATTATGTGATAGTCTGAATATGATATTTGATCCTTCATCAAATTATTAAAGAGTGAAGAAGTGATATATATATTCATAAGTTCCAGTCATCCTTAGCATTCTTAGATATCAAGTTCAATCTAATCAAATAGGGGTAACATATTCCACTCACTACATGACCCATGTACTACCTGAGTATTATTATTTCTACTTATTCCATCTATAATGAAGTTACCATTTTCAAGGTTATATTATATCCCAAAAAATGACTAAATGTACTCTACCAATATCACAAAGCATCCCAATGGTTTATATACCATGACTCCCCAAGCCTACCACCAACAAGCTAGGGGTTGGTGACTATTTCTAAGTAGGCACATTACTATCATTGGAGGCCTTAGACTATGTATTTTTACACACACACATCTCCAAACCCACACAATACTGAAATGTAAATACAACAAAATAACCATTCATGTATGCATCTAAATCCCATAATAAGAGTATGATAGAATTAATGGAATGTAAATGGGGAAAATACAATCCCACCATAAATATTCAGAAAAAAAAAAGTTCTAACATGGAAGTAAAGATAAGGATTGATGAAAATATACCACAGGAACACACCTCGGTCTGTCTAGTCTCACTAAGAATAATTTGGTCCTAGTTCCACTGGGACTTTATTGAAGGGTCGATCATCTTCACAAGACACGACACATATAAGAAAATAAATTGTATATGTGAGTATAACAATACCCAGTAGGACCCCTAGAAACCAAAAATCATATAACAAAATAATAATAGTCATCTCTATAAATTTATATGTTTACAGAACATATAAAAAGAATATCTAGATATACTCAACAATGAAACTGAGTCTCAAGGTAAAGTCTAAACTGTATTTCTAGTCTATTTTTCCAACTTCAAAATTAAACCAAGTACATGGCTATGAGAACACACTCAACAGTTCAGATAGCACTGATGGTGTCTGTCTAAGAGGTATTTCTCATTAGGTATCACCACTAAAAGTGTACACTCGAAGTCTAAAGTGATATGATACATATATGAGGATCACTCCCAAGGCCATGGGTTATACTAAAATCTAAATCTTGATTAATGGGCTACGTATTGGATTGGATCCTACGTAGTGTTGGTTATGATGATACCATGAACTCCACTTGTGTCAGAAAGATGATAGAGGATATCCCATTGAGACTCTCAGAAGGATTTTAACAACACTATCCAATAAGTCCAATTAAAGGGATCATTGTCATAAGTTTAAGAGTATATTACATAATAACCCTCAGGGAATGGATATGGGTAATTAAACTGAATGAAACATGTTCAATATAGATAGTACATATGATCCAATACATGTCTGAAGGAGTACATGATGTGTACTAAGAGTACATGATGTTTCACCTTAGCCTAGGGTCCTTCTCGTTCCTGTGTCCATATATGAGTACATTGTTTTTTCATTCATGTATATTTATTCATGTGTCCATGTACATGGCTAATCCCATGTACATCCAGGCTATCCATGTCCATATGGGAGTACACTGTGTTCCCTTGGTTTTGTACAACTAACTAGTTTCTATGTACCCTCTGAGGTATATGTTGGGTCATCTAGGAGGGGTCACACGCTGTGTGATAGGGTCACATTCCAAGTGATCTTTAAATCCATCCCAAAACCATAGCTACTTCTAGGATGTCCCCGTATAGTATGTAGCTCTTTAGTGCACATTTTTTCATGATTTTATAGAATCCATGGTCTTCCACTTGAATATACTCACATCATCTCCACCTCGTACTTCAGCTTCAATATTTATGAGAAATAGGGATCTACTCCTTTTGAGAATCTCTATGGATGCTCTCTAGAATCCAACCTTTGAAACTATTCATTAAATTCCCTTCGTAGGTCCTTATCATCGTCACATTCCCCATTTGAATCAGGATTCTTCATTTTGATTTGATCTGAATGTCGCAATCATCATTATACGATGCCTACACGATACCAAGTTCAATTCTATGATATCAAATCATTGCACTGAGAAAAGGCTGTTTGATGACCAATTCCTCAGTATATGGGTTGAACCAATTTGGAAAAAAACCTTTGTGATGAATGAATAAAGATTGGGGAGAAAAGAAAAAACTACAACCATGAGTAATGAACCTCATACAATGTTAATATTGGCCTCGATTAGTTGATGTTAAAATTATGAATTAATAGATAATGGATAAACAAAAAGAAACTCACACAAAGTATCCCCAAAGATAACCCATCCCACATAATAACTGAACTATGAATCAATCCATTGGCCGATTGATTTGTGTTCATCATAGAAACATAAAGTAGAGAAATAATCTAATAAAACAATTTTCTTACCTTGATTTGGATTGATCTCTAATGAAGAATAAAGATACTCTATGATCGTTGGTGAGATCCTTTGATTCTATCTCAAACCAGTCATTGATATTCATTCTAGTCATCCTTCACCAATAGAATTTCCTTTCATGCTCTATAATTTCTCTCCAATGATTTTTTGTGTTATGTGGCTGACCATGAAATTTTTTCATAAGAGTGATTATAAATAAAATCATTTGGTTTCTATATCAAAACTGATAAAAAAATTAATTTTATTAATTTATTTGTTATCCATTCCCATGATGAATTTTCCACAAATTCTCCATGCTGAAAATAGTTTTGTCACAGCTAGGGTAGAACCGACATTTTTAACTCATTAGTGCCCTTAGTTTTTTTATTCAGGCCCCGATTTAGAGGTTATTCCACTTTTTTATGAAAAATATGCTCACTTTATATTTAATATATTTAATATATTTCAATCATTTATTTTGGGAACACTGGGCTTAGAATTTCATGTCATCTCAGTGTATGCTCTTGAAAATAATCAATAAAATATACAAAAATAATAATACAAGGAAAATATGAGTCGTTTTATTCTCTTTTTAATAGGGATTAACATCTCAAAAATCCCAAACAAGTGTTTACACAAAGTGATGTGGGTATAGAGAATGCATATGGGCCTCCTAATCCTAGGATGTCTCCTGAAGATTAATGTGATTCTGCTAAACACACATTAAAGGAATCTCTCACCCACAAAGGATCCTCTAATTCTAATCCAAAATCTTTTATGGGTACTCATAAAAGTTAGATCTATCCTTGATGTCCATATCACCCCATTCGATAACGTGTGATGGTTGATGTATTTACCTCTTCAACTGAGACATGTGCAAGATGTCGTATACTCCTTTTAACTGTGGTGGTAGTGCTAAGTAGTGTGCCACCTCACCAACTCTACATGGTATTGGGTAAGGGAGAATGAATCTCGAAGATAAATTTCCACCCCATCCAAATTTCTATAATCCATGTCAAGTTGAATCCCATAAGAACACATAGTCTCCCTGATCAAAATCAAAAGGACTTCTTCATTTATCACCAAATTACTTATGACAACATTGTATAGTTCTCATCCATTCTTGGATGATGTAAACCTTATAAGTAGTATATTTCACCAACTCTAGGCCCATGAGTGTTTACACTCATAGGTTTATCTAACAAAGTGGTGACTATAGGGTCACACATTCAAATCCTAAAATGGTTCTTTACTAATGGTGGACTGTTATTTGTGTTTTTATGAAAACTCAAACCATTCTAGGTGATCCTCCCAACTATGTCCAAAGTATAACATGCAAGATCATAGCATGTCCTCCAAAAATTGAATGGTCTGGCCAGTCTGGAAGATGGTTTGGTGGTGAAACATTATACTCAAGTATAATTGAGTTCCAAATTCCTCCTATAAACCCTTTCATAAATGATATGTGAAGCTAGCATCATTATTATAAATGATTAATATTAAAACACAATAGATTCAAACTATCTCTTCTAGGTAAGGGAATCCCAAGATCTCAACTAAATTCTCCATCAAAGTATTTTGGAATTGAGACGACATGGTGATTCATTCTACCATCACCCAAATTGAATCGTGTCCCCTGAACCTATATTATAATTCCGTTATAAAATCCATGGATATCACATCCCATTTTCACCCCAGAACCTCAAGGGGTTGATCTAAACCCCCTAGAACATGGTGCTCAACTTTTAATTTCTGACAAGTAAGGAATCGAGTGAAAAAATATGTAATTACCATATTTATCCTTGCCCACCAAAACATGCATTATAGGTCTTGGTATATATTTTCCACACCTATATGCATCGCCAAAGGATATGAATCAAAATCTCTTAGAACCTCCTACTGAAATGTCATTAGTAATATAGTGCATCCTCTCAAAATAATGAAAGTATACCTACCTTTAGAGAATCTATCAGGATCATTTCTTGAGGTTATCTGAGTACATAGAGTCTCAAAGTCAGTATCCCCAAGCATTGACTCTCTAACTCTCTACAAAAGTTATTGGATGAAAATCATCGACTGGGGGTAACTTTCTTCATCTACATCCACAAAAGATAACTGTAATGAGGAAAAATAATTTGATTCCCTATTTGGAAACTGAAAACAATATATTATGATGATATCATCTACTACCACATTCCCCTCCCCATTAGCACATACAATTTCAAATTCATAATTCAAGAGGAACTCTAGTCACTACCACCATCAAAAGTTTGGATCCTAATGAGAGAAGTTACACTTAATATTTTTGTGATCAGAATAGATGATATACTTATAACCCATCAAGTAGTGTTACCACATCATTAGTGTGAATACTACCACTATTAACATAATATTTTGGGTTGCATTGTTCTTATCATGTGGTATCAATTGATGTGAACCATAGTAAATAATTTCATTTCTATACATCAAAACACAACCAAACTCAATCCTTGATACATTACATAAAACTACATACATGACACCCTCCTCAAGTTATATTAAGATGGAAGAGATCAGAAATCTTTGCCTCAAACCTTGAAAATATTTTGAGCACTTCCTTATCCACATGAAATTTAGACCCTTTTAGGTCAAATCTGTCATTGGAGATGATATCCTCAATAAATACGGTACGAATATCTAGTAATAGTCTTCCAACCTATGGAATATCCCCACCTCCATAACAATCATGGGTGGATATAAAGATAACACTCCCTCGACCTTAGCAGGTTCCACTACCACCCCATCTACTGAGATAACATGTCTCAAAAGGTGGACCTCCTATATCAAGAACTGGCCCATTGAGAAATTCCTATAAAGATGGTTCTCATGGAGTACATCCAAATCCATCCTTAAGTGTATCATGTGCTCCACCTCAGACACCAAGTAAAAAAGTATATCATTGATGAAGACATCCATAAACCATTTTAAGAAAGGCTGAAAGATCCTGCTCATGAATCTCATGAACACTTCTAGTGAGTTTTTCACACCAAAGGGAATCACCAAGTACTCATAGTGACTATAAAAACATCTTAATTTCATACTCAATATATCCTTATCACATACTCACAACTAGTGATATTCTTATCAAAGTTCAACCTTAGAGAACCATCGTGACCCTCTCAAATGATCAAAAAGTTCATCGATCTTTTGTAGTGTATACTTATACATCATGGTCACCTAGTTCAAGAATCTTTAATCCACACATAACCCCAAACTCCATTATGAATTCTTGGAAAATAGTACTGGGGTAACCTACGGTGAAATACTAGGTCTAACAAATCCCTTCATCTATATTTCTTCCAACTAGACAGCCATCTTTAGAATATCTATGGGATCCATATGATATGATGTCACATAGGTCAAGGAATTTCTAGGGTGTATATTAATGCAGAAGTCTATCTCTCTAAAGAGAGGTAATCTTGGAACATCCTTATGAAATATTTCCTCATACTCATCCACCACTCTATGAAATTTAAGACTCATAACATCCACTGCGCCAAGGTTTATTCTACCCAAATAATGAGTAATTGTATGCATCCTAATATTCATGAGTATATACTTCATTATTTGGGTTTCCTTTTCCCCACAAAGGAAAACCTGGTCCCATAACTACAGACCAACTGCATCCTCCACCTAAAATAGTCATTCTTGGCATGAACTACACATAAAAATTCAAAACCTAAGATGACATTGTAAGGTTATATCATTGATATAAATTTATCTCCATAGAAACTCTCAACTCTAAGATTTAGGTCACATGGTCAGCACAAGTGTGTGATCACAGTTTCATTTCTAGTAGGAGTCCCCAAGAACAAGGGTCGAGTCATGGGCTCAACTAGAATCTCCGTGTCTCAATCTAGATAGGTATAAATAAGGGAATGATTATAACTATTTTCTATCAATAATAAAGATATGGTATAAAAGTCATAGATTACACCTTGAATAATTCTTGGTTCTTCTGGGTTATAATCCTGGACTACCTGCAGTTACCCCTTCCCCTATCATTCATCTCTATAAGCCTGGTGTGAACCACATGGGGGTGGTGCTGGTAACAAGTTAAAGCGTAAAACACCTCCTACTACTCTCCAAAATCATCTTTCACTTCTACCAACTTTTGGACCTATATTATCCTATTGATACATCTTCCCCAGTGGTTCATCTACATTATCCTTGTCATCCACATAGTTATTTAAACAATCTCTTGGAAGATATCCCCTACTGTCACAAGAGTAGAAGTGTCTCTCTCTAGGCTGACTGGACCTATCTTGTGATCCCCAAACCATAACACCTCTATCCTAAGACCTCCTCCTAAAATAGCTCGCATGTCTAGGTCCCAAATATCAACATATAATCCCTACAACCAAATACATTGAACCTAAATTCCCACTTCTGGAAACCACTATCTATGTCTGTTCATCATGGAAACGCTCAAACACCAAATCTTGATCTAGCCCCCCAACATAAGTAGAAATTCATACTAGTGTAAAACTAGATCGTATATCCCTAAAAACTCCTCACTCAATGGTACGAACCTGAAATAATTAATCTTGAACTGTATCTATTGAGTGTAGGGAGAGGTTGGTGAACCATAATGAATACTCATATATTGTAATGATACCTGGATTGAGCTAGAAAATCTCTTGGATATAATAATCCCTCAGTGTTGCAAGAGATAAATCCGCTATGAAAAGGTTATTAAACTCCAACCTTGAAGGAGTATTGGGTCACCAAACCCCACCATCACCCCATTGAGACATGGAGAAGGATTCCCTCCACGACCACCATCTTATCTACTGGGGTCCTGACCATATAGAAAACTCGTGTCACCGCCTCAAGATGGTCCTCCACACCTTGTGGGATGGGATAAACTTAGAACCTGATGTCTATCTATCAATGAAACTCATGAATTGGGCTCATCTTTTCACCTTATCCACTAGTATTATAGGTATAATTTTCTCCTCTATAGGTGGTGGAATATATAGAGCACCCCTAGAGGTAGAATCTTTGGAACCAGTCCATGAATAAATGCCTCACCACTAAGGGGATAATCCTCATGATAATGATGTTGAATCCAAGGAAGAATACATATTTAAGGCATCCTAAAATATACAAGACATAAAATGGTCAATGAGTATATCTAGAGAGCTGAATCAATAAGGATGTGAAAAAAAACTCATTCCTATATAATGCATGTACTATTATATTCCCTAAAACTAGTCTTCTCATGTAAAGAGTCTAATGTAAGGTGATCAGAGTCCTGGTGTTTGGTTACATCATCCTCCACACAAATATTTGGGTCCCCATCTTGAAATATGAACTCAAAACGCTTAATAATATTCCCCAATCCAAACTCATAGACTCTAGTCCTAAGGTATAACTGACTACTCTAATACTACTATATCATGAACCGTCCTAATGGGTCTTGTTCCGCGAACCCCAAAGACTGTATAAAATAGGCTAGAGACTAGAGAATAACTCTGAGTAGGCATGTCACTAATATGAGAGACCACAGTCTAAGTATATATACACATGAACACATCCCCATTCCCTTACAATTTTGAAATGTAATAACAATTGAAAACCCATGAATGAATACATCTAAATCCAGGAACCATAGTACAAAAGAAGTAATGGAATGTAAACAACGGCCAAATATAATTCCACCATAAAGGGTATGAATACAAGTCTAACGTAAAAGAAAAGATGGGGACTATTGTCAAGATACCGTAGGAACACGCCTTAGTCTATCTGGTTTCACAATGAATATTATAGTTCTAATCCCTATAGAACTCTTTCAAAGGGTCGATCATATACATTAGACATGAAATGTGTTGGAAAATCCTTTTTAGGGGTGACTATATCAATACCCAGTATGACACCCTGAAACCACAAATCATATAAAAAACAATAACAATCATCTCTACTCTGGTATATGTATATATCATATATAATAAGAATATCTAGATAAACTCAAAAAAGACACTTAGTATTAATGTAAAGTCACAACCATAATGTCAATATAGGATTCTAGATCAAAGGATCCACATAGCACTCTTCTAGTAGAACACACTCCATGAGTCGGATAACACTGATGATGTCTATTCTATAGATAGTTCTCATTAGGTCCCACCATTAGAAGTATTTAATGTAAGTATATAGATATATTAAACATCGATTAGGATCAATCCCTAGAATATGGGGTACACTGAAAAATCAATTTAAATTAACCTACTATGTAGAGGGTCGGTGCCTATGTAGTGTAGTTCATGTTGATACCATGAACTCCACCTAGGGAAAGAAGATGATAAAGGATCTCACTCTGGGGATCATGAAAGGATTCCAATAGGTATATTCAATAATTATTATTGAAGAAATAATTTTCCTATGTGTAATTAGAGATTCCATGCTATCCCTCAGGAAATGGATATGGGGAATACACACTAATAAAATGTGTCCAATATATAGAGGACATGGGATCCAAGCCAAGTCTGAAAAAGTGCAGGGTGTGTACTAGGATCACACAACATGTACCCTTGGACCTAGGTACTACCCATGAAAAACTACATGTGTTCGTATCCATGTAGATTTATATGATGTGTTCATTCCCATTTACATTTACATATGTCTATGTAAATAGATAAACTCATTTACCTCATGGATGGTTGTGCCTTTGAGGGATTACATGGCCTTCCCCTAGTTGTTTACTCTCACTCTAGACATGTGTACCCTCGGAGGTACAGGTCGATCCATTTGAGAGGGTTTACATACAATGTTATAGGGTCACACACTATTTGATCCTTAATTCCATCCTAAAACCCTATCCACCATGAGGAGTTCACCACATGGCGTGTAGCTCTGAATTACATGTCGTTTTGATCTCTATTTTCTAGAATCCAATGTCTTCCTTCCATGTATGGTCAAGCCACTTCCACCACATTTTTCATCCTCAATATTTCCAGGAAATGAAAATATACTTCATATGAGCCTTACTATGGCCACTCACAAGAATTCCACTTTTGAAACTATTTGGGAAAAACACATCGTAGGTTCTCATTATCATCCCATGTTCTAATTGAATCAGGGGACTCCATTATGGTTTGATATGCATGTCATTGCCATAATCATATGACATCTACATAATACCATGTCTAGATATACGATATCAAATAATTTAACCAAAAAACAATTACTCAATGACTGATTCCTTGGTATATGGTTCAAACCACCAAAAAAATGATACCTTGGTGATTAATAAAGAAAAATAGGGTAGAAATTCACAAACCATAACCATGAGGAATGAACCTTAGAAAATGTTAATGTTTTCATTGATTTTTTTTTTTCCATTTAAATGATGAATAAAGAGATAACAGATATACATGATGTAATTCCCCTAAAATATTCCCATAGATAACCAATCCCACAAAACGTCTAAACTAATAATCAATCTATTGGTTGACAAATTTGTTCCCATTGTGGAAAAAGAAATCACGAATAGAATCCAATCAAACAAATTTCCTACCTTCATTTGGATTGATCACTGAAGAAGAATGGATTTTCTCAATTGGTTTTGGTGAGATCCTCTGATTTTGTCTCACACCGGTCGTTGATCTTAGATTGGGTCATCATTCACCAAAAGAATCTCCATAAACACTCTCAAACATCTCTTCAATGATTTTTTAGGTTATGAGGATAACCCTAAAAACTTTTCATAAGCTGTATTATGTAATGAATAATTCACCCATAATGTCAAAACTGATTAAATAAATAAATGTTTTTGTTTTTTTATTATCAATTTCGACAATCCCTTTTCCACAAACATTCCACACTAATGAAGTTTATGTCACACCTAGGGTAAATCACGCATTCCAAAATCAATGTTCCCATAGATTTATTATATAAGATCCCATTTTTATGTTATTCGAATTTTTCAGGAAAACAAAATTTGTTTGTTTTTTAATTTATTTAATATATTTTAAACATTTATTTGAGACGCACTGGGTCTTGGAATCACACGCCATCTCGGTGTCTGGTCTCGAAAATAATTTAAACAATATACAATAATTAATGCATGGAAAATATGAGTCATTTTAACCTACCATAACTATTGAAGGCATAGGTATCACTATGATAAAATATATTTCTGGATATTGTGTTCAGTGTATAAAAAAATCTCACCAAAGGGTTAGTGTTATCAACATCATAGGGTGTGCACCATAACTACCAACTCAAGATCATGCATCAAGTAGTTCTTCTCATACATCCTTATCGTCCTATTCCCATAAGCAACTACTCATTTTTCATTTTTCATATCTACTAAAAGGATAACTCTTGATTAATCATAGTATAAGGTATACTACATACCAATATTTCGTAAGGTGAATATTAGCGTTTTGTTAATTTGACATTCAGGTCTTCAAAGGCTATCACATAAGAATCATATAAAGAGAACTTCACTCCCTTCTTTCCCAGGCCCCTCATTAGCACTACCAAGCTGGATAAGTCTTGTATATACCTTTAGTACTAACTAAACAATCTAAAAAAGATATGGATCTCAAAATATTTTCTTGGTATTCCTCATGAAACTACATCCTTGAACTTATCTAGGTCAACTAATATAATACCCTTTGATATCATATTCCACTAAATTTATACCTAGTTCATCTAAAACTGAATCTTTATGATCTTGTAATAAATATGGTTCTTATAACATGTGTCAAAATTTATATATATATTAATTGATTACTCCTCCCTTGATTTTAAAAACACAAGGCTATCATTGAAAATTTTAATCACATAAGTATCCAAGTAAGGATGGAAGACATATGTAGAAACTCGGGTTTTGGCCCTGCCAGACTTTGGAATATTTCTATGAATGAATCCAGAGCTAGGCGCGAAGACGGCATGTGATTCTGAGGCCTAGTGTGCACGGAATTAAATTTATAAAAATATTAAGTATTTTTATACTATGCATGCGGCAGGGGTGTGATATCTTATAAACGGTTGCTCATAATGGGAATCTAAGTGCACGGTTGCATATGAAACTTGACGTTTACCCTAGGCGGGGTGTAAACTTTGCGGGCGCGGGTCTGCTGTGGAAAAAGCCACCAGGGGCATTTTCATTAATAAAGGCAAAATTTTATTTATGAGCCTCGGCTCGAATAACTTCTGAACGGATCCTTGGATCAAAAATACGAGTCTATCATTGTGTTCATAACGGTGTGTTTACCCTAAGGGCGACCTTACTTTTGTCTGCATCGGGTGTCGGGTCTGAGCCGAGACATGTGCGGGAGTTAAATGAGGTTTTTGTTAAAAAATAAATAAATAAACCTCATCCCCCCCCCACTTTGTACGCACAGCAGGAGGCCACCACCTCCTTTCCTCTAGTCCTCCTTCAACGAACAACCTGTAGAGGTGCTTCCATCATCCATTTTCGACGCAGATCGTCGGCAAATCGAGCTCCAGCCCGTCGCCGACGTCGTTTTGCACCCGAAGCTTCAGAGTTTCTCCCGCGAGGAAGGTGTTCTGATCTTTATTTCCCCAATACCATTTTTTCTACGAATTGCTTCGTTTTGATGTCAATGTAGGGAAGTTTCAGTCTTGAGGGTCGCGTAGACGCCTCCAGATCGAAAAACGAACTAACTGGTGACCCCAACGGTCCGCCGGCGCGGCTCTAGCGCGGTGGTGCCGGCACCGGAAGAATCGCGGCGGCCCCCGGTGGTGCGCGGTGGTGCGCAGCGGTATATAGCGGAGGGCCTCTGGCTGGGGCGGGCCGCCGGCGGCAGGTCGGTCCCAGCCGGCCGGACCGGCCGGTTCAGGCCAGTCCGGCCCCTTTTTAACACATAGAGGTTTTTTAAACCCACGTTTCATGCAATCTGGGAGTCGGATTCACATGCCGTCTATGGCGACACTAATTTCGAGACAAGGAGAACCCATTGGAGTGGGTTTGGTAATTTTACGGTTTGGGATTGTGGCCAGGGAGTTAGGAACGTCGTATAAAAAAATAATATTTTATTATTTTACGAGTTCGGGCCGTTGTAACTTCTACCTGGAGCATCCGAATGAAGTGTCGTCAGTGGCGTTGACACCCTGATGGTACGACGGGATTTTTGAGATGGTTTCTGGGTGATGGGAGTGAGAACGAGGTGCGGGCCCCATGAGGCCAGGTTTTGGCATTTGCGACGAAACGCAACTTTCGCACCAGGAGTCCTATTTTGGCGGATGAATAGTCAATTCTGTGTGTTTTTCTAAGAGGATCTCAATGATGTTATCCGTTCGATGTGATTCGGGATCAAGGCATGGGCCTCACTTGGGCTAGCTATGGTGAATAGTACCTTTTTCACCGGGTGTCAGTTTCGGACGAGCGAGTAATCATTTCCTTGTGTTTTTTCAAGGGGATTGTCGTGGTATGATCCACTTGATGGGTTTTGGGATCGTTGTGTGGGCCCCGCATGAGCTAGCTACAATGAATAGTGATTTTTTCACCGGTGTTCCATTTCAGGCGAGTAAACAGCCAATCCTGCGTGTTTTTCCGCATGGATCGTGATGGTGGCCTCGGTGTCATCCATGGATGTGCGCGAGGATGTGTTGTGGCGGGTTGTCCGGGTTAGTGATGTTTAGACCAGCAGTGGTTGAGGGAACTCCCCTTAGCTCGTTCCTATGAGGGTTTGCACGACATCAAAACCATAGTATAGGCTTGGGATCCTCTTGATGGGATGTTTAATCTGATAGAGTTGTGACATCCCTCTGGTGGGCCTGGAGCGGGATCCTATAGCATCGTTACCCTAGATAGGGTTCTTAGTATCGTTGTGACCGCTTATCCACGGGCGGCGATCCCCTATTTTGCAGGTTAACTCGGTAGGGTTTGTGGAATCATCGGGAATATGATCCTCTATTCAGTGGGCCATGCTCAGTAGGGTTGTGGCATCGTTGGGTATACAATCCCCTGCTCAGCATGACATTTATATTAGGGTTGTGGTATCGTTGGTCATATGATCCCTAACTCAGCACGTGGTTTCGGTTGGGTTGTGGAATTTTCAGTTTGATCCATTGCATCGCGAGTTATACCAGATAGGGTTCTGGTATCATCATGACCACCTTTACCTGGGCGACGATCCTCTATCTGAGTGACGTGTTTCTATCGAGCGCCAGATCGGGTTGTGGTATCCCCTAGCGGATCTTGGGAGTGATCCCCTGTCCGGGAGATCTACGAATTCCAGATCGGGTTGTGGTATCCCCAAGCGGACCTTGGGAGTGATCCCCTATCTGTGAGATCTTTGTATACCAATGTGGGTTCGAGAATTTCATAGAGGACCCTAGGAGTGATCACCTATCTGAGGAGTTTGTTTTTTTTGTTCTTTCAGTGAGTTTTCCTCAGTCACACTATCCGACGATCGTGATCTCTCGGGTGAACATTAGAGATGTTTGTGTGAAACCCGATGGAGTGTACCTCTCAGACGAGTGTCATCTGGGATGACAATGATCGTGGAGTGTGCTCTCCTAGTTGTGACCCATTGCGGGTGATCAGGTCAGTACCTCATATGGCTTAGTGCTTGAGGTGAGTACATCTGGATGTTCATGGTGTATGTATGGGAATACACCTGGTTTGATCAAAATAGTTGTGTTTATCCAAGGATGGTCATGAGATGGATTTTCTGTCTCATCTGGGTTCCCTCTAGCTAGGATGAGCGGATAGTTTCCATTCAGTTGATCTCTTTTGTTTTGGGTTTTTGAAGTGCCTACGGAGTATGTTTATAATCACCCCTGCACAGGCATTGCCCGCACATGTTTGTGTCTTGTGTAGACCGCATCCCTTTTGATGGGGTCCCAGGAGGACCCGGAGCATGCAGAGCTGAGTGAGCGAGGCTGACCGGGGTGCTTATCGGTGCTGCGCGGAGGGAGCTTTCTGGCGGGTGTTTGTGGCAGTGTTCCCCTTCTTCAGAGCAGGTTAGACGCCTTTGTAGTTTTCTTTTGGTGGGCCCTATTTTTCCCTTTTTGTTCTTCTGTGGTGCTCTAGTTGTGGGATCACTACTGGAAATCTGACTCTTCCCAACGCTTCTATACCAAAGGTTTGTAAAAACCGTTGTTATGGGTCCTTTTTCCCAACGGTTTGGCTAAACCATTGGGAAATCCTACTTTGTGGCCACCTTTACCAACGGTTTTGGCAAACCGTTGGGAAAGGGTATGGATTTCCCAACGGTTTGGACAAACTTTTGGGAAAAGTCTACTTTGTGGCCACCTTTCCCAATGGTTTGTCCAAACCGTTGGGATAGGTATACACTTTTCCAACGGTTTTGGCAAACCGTTGGGAAAAGTCCACTTTGTGGACACCTTTCCCAACGGTTTGTCCAAACCATTGGGAAAGGGTATACCTATCCCAACGGTTTTCCAAAACCGTTGGGAAAGGTCCCCTAGAAATCAACCTCCAACCCAGAAAAAATTCCCGAATCAAGAACTATACCAACGGTTGTCAAAACCGTTGGTATTGGTCTATACCAACGGTTTTGACAGCCGTTGGTATAGGTCCTGAGAATTTTTATCATATCTTCTTACCGAGAACATTATATAAATCAAAATTTAAAATATTTATGACAATACATATATATATTTATGTAATTCTGTTCACAAAAGTCATGTTAGGTTACTGGTTAAGTCGTTCAATGATAAACTAGGGGTCCTGGGATCAAATCCCAGCGGATGTTTTTTTTGAAATACATATACCAACGGTTCTATAACCGTTGGTATAGATTTTCATATTACTTATACCAATGGTTTCCAAAACCATTTGTTATATGTCTATACCAACGCTTTTCACAAAACCGTTGTTATAGACCTATCCCAACAGCTTACATGGCAATGGTTCTCCAAACCGTTAATATAGTCTATACCAACAGTTTGGAGGCCTATACCAACGGTTCCAAACCGTTTGTATATGTTATTTTTTCAGTAGTGGATAGATGTATGTATGCATTTTACTTTTCAGTATTAGATATCCTTGCACCATTGCATGGAGGTGTATGTGGGTGTGTCTGTACAGGTACCTTGGAGTAATGGCTCTCATGTGTATGATAGCCTACTCAGTGCTGGACGCTAGCCCCTGGTCTATTGGAGGAGGGCTTGGGGAGTCATGGCTCGAGCCCCATTGGGTCGGGTCATGACAGAGTGGTATCAGAGGAGGTTCCACCTTTGGGATATCAGAGCATAGCTGGTCTAGCTGTGAGTTTGGTTTGGGTTTCATAGCAGTAGTGACAAGATGTTTTGAGTATGGCTTTCAATCTAGAGATTCCAGTGTTGCTGCAGCGGCCGACGTATCCATACACCAGGTCTCTGAGAACATGCTTTTCGACTCGGGACATTTGTACACTAGTCATAGGGACATAATGGTACATGCATCATATAAGATTGGGATTTGGGTTTTTCTTAGTCTTTCTTGAGTAAGATCTTCAGATATACTCTTTGACTATGGTGTGTCTTGAATTTATTTTAGGACACCTCCACGATGACAGCCAGCAAGGGTTACGCAGGAAGAATGTGGTGATGATCCTCCCCATGTAGAGGTTGTTGACCAGGGCGCAGGTTCTGAGGCTGGACCTCTCGGTGGTCCATCGGTTGAGCCACCACCTATCGAGCAGCTGGTTGTGCCGGCATTGCAGGATGAGGATGCACGCAGCCTGAGTGCGCTGTACGAGTTCTAGAGGAAGTGACCTCTGAGGTTTCAGGGTGATCCAGACCCCCAGGCAGCTGATGACTGGCTCGAAGCAGTCACCTGAGTTTTCCGCCTAGTGAGGACACCTCTAGATCAGATGGTGGTCCAAGTGGTGAGCCTTCTGCATGGTTCGGCAAGTAGATGGTGGTTTTTGGTGACACAGTCCCCTGACGAGGAGATGCTCATGTGGGTATGGTTTGAGCGGCACTTCAGGGAAGAGTTCTATTTGGTGACGTTGAGGTTAGTGCGAATATAGTAGCTCCTACAGCTTTGGAAGGAGAGCATGACTGTTTCAGAGTACTCAGCAAGGTTTATAGACCTGTCACGCTACTCCTTGTGTAACACCCCGAGATTCCACAGTACGCTTCTCTTTGATTAATACAGTAGCATGTGTTGTACGCAACTTCGAGTTCTAACACACACCACGACCAATCAAAGTAGCAGTTATGAATCGTAATACCTACTTTTTAAATTTTTTGAAATTTTATCTCTCAAAATGGACTTCATTTTTTGATTCGGAGTATCTAATTTATCCTAAGGTGAAATTTTGGTACTTTTCGGATAACTTTAATATTTTGATGAATAGAGAAAATTAATAAATTTTAATTAAAAACAAATTTTTAATAAAAATAATTATTAGTGATAAATTATGCATTTTAGTGGTTTTAAAGTATATTGAGAATATATTTTTACTATTTAATATAATTTTGGTCATTGTACATAATTTCAAAATTAAACTGGACACAAACAAGTATCAATCTTTTGATAGTTATTATATCTTAAAAACAGGCTTCTTGTTTTGACAACGGTAATTAATTTTAAATTAATTTCTGCCATTTTTGTGTTTTGAATATTGAAAAATGGATTTAATATTTGGAATCATTATGTTCAAATTGTGTAAATAAGTAACTTTTAGTTTTAGACATTTTGAATAATTACTTCGGTAATTATTTTATTTACCATGGTTAAAGGGTAAATCTGGTAAATAAGGGTTAAAAAAATAATATTATAATAATACTAAATTACCCTAAAACATGTTATAACCTTATTGGTTGATACATGTCCGACCATGGGAATCTTTGGGTAGATTTTTGAACCCCATGGAGCCACTTGTAAGTGATTATGACACTTTATATTAATTAAGTTAAAATAATTACAAAAATGACATAAGCATATATCTTTTAGAAAAAGAATTTTTACATAGGGTTATATATGTTGGATTTTAAACAATAAATATTCATTAGAAAGATAAAACGATTTCATACATAATGGTAGTTTATTTATAATTTTTATACATTAAATAATTTAATTCATATATGACACAATGGTGATGCATTAATTACCATAATAGTGAACAATTAAAATGATTGATATTGTAGATACCCAAATAAGTATAATTTGAGACTTTTTATGAATTAAACTAATTTTATAAGTTAATATGACATGTTAGGACTTATATAATTAACTTTTTTCTAAGTAATAATTCTGTTATGATTTTTAAAAAAATCAATTATTGAATAGTGTCAGAATTGACATAAAAGAGTTTTAAAACAAATAGTATATTATTAATTGATATTAAATTCCTCAAAATCTATGGTTCGGCCAAGAGACTTATATAATGATAGGTGTATCATTAATGGACCACTTGGGGGTCGCTTGGATGTATATAGTAAGTTTATTTACCATATAATATAAAAAAAGAAAGAGAAATTGTAAAAGTGAAACTAATTAACTAAGAGTTAATACTAAAAGATATGGTTAATATAGTAACCCAAACCTTTATAAATTCTATTGGTTGAGTGTTTTTAGACCCATACCCACCTTAACCTTTAAATAATAAACTTTTTAGCCATTATAAACCGAATATTAATTTATTATATATTAATATTTCTAGCTTTTCCAAAGGTGCCCCTCACCCCTCTAATAAAAGGGCACTATCCCTTCTCATCAACTCACACCTTCAAAGCATTTTGGTTAGGCCAACCTCTGCCCAAATACTCTATCAACTTCCCTCAATTAATCCTTCAGTCCTCTCTTTAGTCATAAACCCAACTTAAGGATCCCTTTTGATCAAATAAAAAGGAAGAACCCGAAGAAGAGGTAATGATTTCACCAACCTTTTTCAAGTTCCTTTCTTGTTCCACTTCTTCTTTCTTTGTTATTACTATTCTAAAATAATGAATCTAGTATCTCCCATATACTGTAATATTATTATAAATATGGTACAACCATATTCATTATTCTATCAATCCTTTGAATGACATGTCACCATATGTGTGTTCGTACGGCTTACTGTCTCCATGTCGTGGTGTAATTGTTATTCAATATATTATTATTTGGATGGGTATAATAATGATATTTAATTCATGTTAATAATAAATATAACATGATAATGATTCTGTATATATGATATATCATCCAATTATATATTATTTTAGTATCAAAAGAATGATATTTTCGCTCGTGCGTACGTACAGATTTCCGTCTCCAACACACGATGAGATTCATTTCCAAGTTCACCATTCATAGACGATTATAAAAATATATATTTCTAATAAGTATGTAATATATAAAATAATAATGCTACTAGAGATATATATTTATATATATATATATATATATAAGTTTTAATGTACCTACATATATCTTATTCATTTACTTCCGTTCAATACTATATGAAAACAGAAACATCATTTTTGCGTACGTACGGACTATCGTCTCCATAAATGGTGTTTTCCATTTCATATATATGTCTATTATAAATATTTATATTCTAAATATATAGGATATATTTATCATGTTTTATATTCTGGAAGTATTTAAATAATGATCTAAGTGATACAACCAAGAGTGACAAGTTAAAACACGTACGATAAAGAAAGTGATTATTACCCAAAATGTTAACATAACCTGGAAATTATTATTAAATGGGTAATATAAAGTCATAAATGAATAAGGTATTATATCATAAATATTACTATGGTTCTGGAATAATTTAATAACATACTACGATCTTCGTACAGGAGGTTAAACTTACCCTCGACTAAAGGAAAGTGCAAGGTAAGGGGTCTTCATCTCACTCCATATTCACATGAGATTCATGCCATATTGCCACTATTACCATTTGTGTGGTTTATGTACTGCCCATAATTATATTATTGGTGTAATACACTTTAGTTTTTTGTATTTACATTTTCATTGTATGATACATCTTTCATGAGTTGTATTTTTCGTAAGTTACCAAATTGGTAAGGGTTAATTTCATAATCTCTTTATTATCCAAGGTTGTTTTTACATAAGTATCTACTGGGACATATTTATTATCCATATCCATGTTTTATGAAAGAGTTTTCAAAGGGATTATTTTAAGGGACTCTTTTACTAAAACATCATTTCAAATGTTTTAAATATAAATTCTTCTAAATCTTTCTCATTAATGTCCATGTCTTCAAAATGATTTTTAAGGATTTATTTATATGGACATGAATGTTTTTAAAATTTTAATTCCTTTAAAACTTTTCAAAGTGGTATGGGACACTTTGATTCAAAAAAAAATTTGAATGACTTCTTTTCTAAATTGTGTGACTTTTATATGTTTTCATGAAAAGGGGTATTTCTCTCAAAGAGTTTTACAAATCAATCTCATCTATGTCAAAATTATTTAATGGATTTTAAACTTTCTTTGAAGTTGATTTATCAGGATACAAATCATCAATATTGTTTTGAAGGTATTGTGATATATTTTACTATGGATGTGTCATTTTTATACCATTCATGGTTTATGGGTAAAGTATTTACATTTCGCATGCTAGTTTTAATAAAAAAATTTATGTCATATTTCATCCTCTTCTTAAGAAAAATGTGTTGGACTAGTATGTTCCGGTTATTAGAGGCACCCCGGGATGGTGTCGGTTATTAGAGGCACTCCCGGATGGTGTCTGGTTATTAGAGGCACTCCGGGTTGGTGTCCGGTTATTAGATTCACTCCGGGTTGGGATCCGGTTATAGTTAGCCCCTAGGCCTTGGCACGAGGCCTTGATAAAGAAATTAAAGTTCAGCATTATGCATTTCATCATTATGAAAGTGTTTAGTGATATTGCATGTGATTATTCGATTAGTAGAATATCCATGTGAATAAGTAAATGGCATTATTTCATTTTATTTCTGCTATATTATATTGATGTTCATGTTTAAGAAGGCTTTTGTTTTAGTTTTATACATTGCCTTAAATGTTTAAGTTTATTTATGAAAGTTTCGGTTGTATTGCTTACCCTTACTGAGCATTTGAGCTCACCCCTTTATATGTTTTATTTTTCCCAGGATTCTAAGAAATGTAATGTGATTGATATACAGGGTTAGGACAAGGGACTAATGGAATTCATAAAGGATTATTTATGCTTTTTTGTATGTTATGAAGTGTAATGTAACATTCATGTATGTAATCTATTTTCCAAGACTTCTAAATTGACCGGTTCTTCGAGACTTGGTTCCTTGTAATCATGCCAATGTATTAAAATAATGCACTGACTCTGGGTCACTGGGGTCGGTGCGTTACAGTTGGTATCAGAGGAAGTTTAGCAATAACCTTGGAAACTATATTTAGATAAAATCTTATTAGAGCACATATCCCTAAGATAGACTTTGAGGATTAGTATAGAGGAACTTCCTAGAATTTTGGTATTGTAGAGATTTTGTGAGTTTTCCGAGCAATACATCCTTGTCTGGATATGATCAGGTAGAGGTGGCACTAGCACAGATGTACCTAGGGGTAAAACCCGAAAACACCACTTTGAGCTAGACTCGAACAGGAACTGGTGCACGACAACAGGCCTTGCTGCACTTTTGGTTACGACACTCCTGGGGGATATGCTTAGGATAATTCTCATTTTCATAAAAACCCATTATTAAGGGCTTATGAGTATATAATTACTCAAAGAAAACATTTTTATGATTATGGATTATATCCATAAACTGTTCAATTTGTGTTAGGAATTTTACAAGTTTGGTAATTATTCATTGCAATTCATAAACTGAACTAGTTTATGCTATTGTATAGAAATGGCGCCCAGTAGAAGGAATGTGAACTCTCGTAATACGTATGATCCAAAGAGTAAGAAGGATCATATCTTTCATTGTCCTATGCCAGAATTTAGAAGGGAAATAGTTTCCCACGTATTATCATCATATGAAGAAATAGTATCATGTGTTGATAAGATGAGTAAAGAATTCTCGGAGTCCTATGTCTTTGAAGGGAAGCAAGAGAAGAAAAGGATGGAAGAGAGAAATATGGGTAAAGAGAAGAGGGAAAAGAATAATTTTCCCATATGTGATAACTGTGGGAAGAATCACCCTGGAACATGCCTGAAAGGAATGGGAGTTTGTTGTAAGTGTGGAGGAAAAAGGGCACAAAGTACGTGACTGCAAGGGTAAGAAAATGGTTTCAAATGTAAAATGCTTCATTTTTAAGGAGTTTGGACACTACGCGAACCAATTTCCCAGTCATCCAACTATGCTGCAAATGATGCTATTGGATAATAATCAAGTTATGATACTACCACAGATGAAGAGGAATGACTAGTGTTATTATGTTGTCGTTTTAGAATTATTTCATTTAAGTGTTGTATCAATGATGTTCTAGAAATAAATAAGGATTATACTGAAGTACTATTTAATTATGGATTTGAGATTTTATGGTACTAAGAAAAGTGACTCCACATCGAGTTAAATTTTTTTTGGAAATTATATGGTTGAAGGAAAGATAAACCTTAATATGGTCCAAATATTGAGGTAGTGATTTTGGAATAAGAGATGGTTGATTTTGGTAATTCAGGATGTTGCGGGGTTTTAAAAGAATATATGAGGAAGGCATTCACATGTTATTACCTGGAAAAAAGGATCCTCATTTTGTTTAACTTCCTTGTAAATTTTGGACTGTAAGTTTGGATAATATTATTTTGGATAAGTCTAATGGTTGGAATGGAATAAGTTTGAAAGGTTAGTTTTTTGGATTTTTATAAAAGGACAACACGCAGACCGTGTGACGACTCGTCATGTCAGACAAAGCTATGGGAATTGAATCCACAACCATAGTGAAATTGGGATTTATCACCTACCATCATGCTACATGATGTTCCTGGATGGTATAATGTAGTTTGTATACATAAAGGGTCTGATATGTGAAATATAAATTCATTATATTTGTAACCCTATACGATTAGGATAAATAGAGTATTTTTTAGTTGTATTATGTATTGGGGTGAAAGATGAGTTTTTGGTAGAAATTTATTAATGGATAAAACTCTAATTATAAAGTAAGTATATCTCCTTATGATCTTAGTCAATAACATAAATAAATTCCTCAACATTAAGAAAAGGAACTTATAACAAAAATGTTGTCCTAGATGGTACCTTAGATCATCAATAATTTATGGTTTTGGGATTGTTGTCCTTTTCATAGCCATGTTCTCTACCACTCTCTATCAGATAATTGATGGTTATATTTTTCTTCCATATCCATATTTCTCTACATGGAACCCTAGTATGTGTTATTTTCGGTAATCATCATACTTTCCACTCTTTATTTTAAATAGAGGCCTCATTAATACATTTTTTGATGTGGGATTTCAACTAAGATATTTTGAAACGTCAAAAATGTGTTATCCTACTACCTTATTTTTTTTTGAACTGAGGGTATTTTAAATCATCATAGATTAATGCATTTAAGGACCTAAATTTTAAACTTGTTTGTGATTGATGACCTCAATCACTACCTATGAATATTTATGTTTTTCCTCTAGTTGTGTGTCTATAATTTCCACCAATTTTCTCCTAATCGAGATCATAATTTTTTGGTGACCCTTTCATTTCTCTTTTCATTTTGTTAAGACTAAAATTTTATTAACCAAATTTCCGATGTGGGTTTTTTCCACAAAGATATTTTCTATTTTCAACCATTATTTTCAAAGAACAATATCAAATTGTGATGATGAAATTTTTTGATGGAGGGGAGAATGTAACACCCCGAGCTTCCACGGTACGCTTCTCTTTGAATAATATAGTAGTGTGTGTTGTACGCAACTTCGAGTTCTAACACAGACCACGACCAATCAAAGTAGCCGTTATGAAGCGTAATACCTTCTTTTTAAAATTTTAGAAATTTTATCTCTCAAAATGGACTTAATTTTTGGATTCTTAGTATCGAATTTAGCCTAGGTGAAATTTTGGTACTTTTCGGATAACTTTAATATTTTGATGAGTGTGAAAATTACTAAATTTTAATTAAATCCTTTTTTAATCATAATAATTATTAGTGATAAATTATGAATTTTAGTGGTTTTAAAGTATATTTAGAATATATTTTCACCATTTAATACAATTTTTGTCATTGGACATAATTTCACAATTAAACTGGACATAAACAAGTATCAATCTTTTGATAGTTATTATATCTTAAAAACACGCTTCTTGTTTTGACAACGGGAATAAATTTTAAATTAATTTCTACCACTTATATGTTTTTAATTTGGAAAAATGGGTTCCATATTTGGAATCAGGATGTTTAAATTGTGTAAATAGGTTACTTTTATTTTTAGACATTTTGAATAATTACTTCGGTAAATATTTTATTTGCCATGGTTAAAGGGTAAATCTGGTAAATAAGGGTTAAAAAAATAATATTATAATAATAATAAATTTTCCTAAAACTTGTCCTAACCTTATTGGTTGATACATGTCCGACCATGTGCATCTTTGGGTCGATTTTTTGACCCCATGGAGCCACCTTTAAGTCATAATGACACATTATATTAATTAAGTTAAAATAAGTACAAAACTGACATAAGCATATTTCTTTTAGAAAAACAATTTTTACATAGAGTTGAATATGTTGGATTTTCGGCTATAAATATTCATTAGAAATCTAAAACTATTTTCTACATAATGGTATTTTATTTATAATTTTTTGACATTAAAAAATTTAATTTATATATGACACAATGGTGATGTATTAATTACCATAATAGTGAAAAATTAAAATGATTGATATTGTAGATACCAAAATAAATATAATTTGAGACTTTTTATGAATTAAACTAATTTTATAAGTTAATATGACATGTTAGTATTGATATAATTAACCTTTTTCTAAGTAATCATTCTATTATTATTTTTATAGAAATAAATTATTGAATAGTGTCAGAATTGACATAAAAAAGTTTTTCAAACAAATAGTATATTATTAATTGATATTAAATTCCTCAAAATCTAAGGTTCAGAAAATAGACTTATATCATGATAAGTGTATCATTAATGGACCACTTCGGGGTCTATTGGATTTATATAGTATGTTTAATAACCATATAATATAAAAATACAAAGAGACATTGTAAAAGTGAAACTAATTAACTAAGAGTTAATACTTGAAGATAAGGTTAATACAGTAACCCAAACCTGTATAAATTCTATTAGTTGAGTGTTTTTCGACCCATACCCACCTTAGACTTTAAATAATCAACTTCTGAGCCATTATAAATAGAATATGAATTTATTATAAATTAATATTTCTAGCTTTTCCAAAGGTTCCCCTCACCCCTCTTATAAAAGGGTACTCTCCCTTCTCATCAACTCACACCCTCAAAGCCATTTGGTTCGGCCAAACTCTGCCCAAATACTCTCTCAACTTCCCTCACTTAATCATGGATCCCTTCCATTATTCAGAAAGCCAACTTAAGGATCCCTTTTTATCAAATCAAAAGGAAGAACCCGAAGAAGAGGTAATGATTTCACCACCCTTTTTCAAGTTCCTTTCTTCTTCCACTACTTCTTTCTTTTTTATTACCATTATAAAATAATGAATCCAGTATCTCCTATATACTGTAATATTATTATAAATATGGTACTACCATATTCAGTATTCTATCCATCCTTTGAATGACATGTCACCATACGTGTGTACATATGGCTTACCGTCTCCACGTCGTGGTGTAATTGTTATTCAATATATTATTATTTGGATAGGTGTAATAATGTTTTTTAATTCATGTAAACAATAAATATAACATGATAATGATTCTGTATATATGATATAGAATCCAATTATTTATTATTTTAACATCAAAAGAATGATATTTTCACTCGTGCGTACGTACGGATTACCGTCTCGACGACGCGATGAGATTCATTTCCAAGTTCACCATTCATCGACGATTATAAAAATATATATTATTAATAAGTATGTAATATATGACATAATAATTCTACTGGATATATATATATATATATATAAGTATTTATGTACTTACATATATCTTATTCATTTACTTTCGTTCAATACTATATGAAAACAGAAACATCGTTTATGCGTACGTACGGACTGCCGTCTCTATAAATGGTGTTTTCCATTTCATATATATTACTATTATACATATTTATATTCAAAATATATATTATATATTTATCATGTTTTATATTCTGGAACTATTTAAATCATAATCTATGTGATACAACCAAGAGTGACAAGTTAAAACACGTACGATAAAGAAAGTGATTATTACCCAAAATGTTAACTTAACAAGGAAATTATTTTTAAATGGGTAATATAAAGTCATAAATGAATAAGGTATGATATCATAAATATTAATATGGTTCTGGAATAATTTAATAACATACTACAATCTTCGTACAAGAGGTTGAACTCACCCTCGACTAAAGGAAAGTGCAAGGTAAGGGGTCTTCATCTCACTCCTTATTCCCGTGAGATTCATTCCATATTGCCACTATTACCTTTTTTGTGGTGTATTTAATGACCATAATTATATTCATTGTGTAATACACTTTAATTTATGTGTATTTACATATTCATTGTATGATACCTCTTTCATGGGTTGTATTTTTCTTAAGTTACCAAATTGGTAAGGGTTAATTTCATAATCTCTTTATTATCCGTGGTTGTTTTTACATAAGTATCTACTGGGACATATTTATTATCCATATCCATGTTTTATGAAAGAGTTTTCAAATGGATTATTTTGAGGTACTCTTTTACTGAAACATCATTTCAAATGTTTTAAATATCAATTCTTCTAAATCTTTCTCATTAATGTCCATGTCTTCAAAATGATTTTTAGGGATTTATTTATATGGACATGAATGTTTTTAAAATGTTAATTCCTTTCAAAAGTTTCAAAGTGGTATGAGACACTTTGATTCAAAAATGTCTTGAAATGACTTCTTTTCTATATTGTGTGACTTTTAAATGTTTCCATGAAAAAGGGGTATTCCTCTCAAAGAGTTTTACAAATCAATCTCATCTATGTCAAAATTATTTAATGGATTTTAAACTTTTTTTGAAGTTGATTTATCATGATAAAAATCTTCCATATTGTGTTGAAGGTTTTGTGATATATTTTACTGTGGATGTGTTATTTTTATACCATTCATGGTTTACGGGTAAAGAATTGACATTTCGCATGCTAGTTTTAATACAAATTTTTATGTTATATTTCATCCAATTCTTAAGATAAATGTGTTGGACTAGTATGTTCTGGGTTGGGGACCGGTAAAAGTAACCCCTCCGGGTTGGTGTCCGGTTATTAGAGGCACTCCGGTTTGGTTTCCGGTTATTAGAGGCACTCCGGGTTGGTGTTCGGTTATTAGATGCACTCCGGGTTGGGTTCCGATTATAGTTAGCCCATAGGCCTTGGCATGATGCCTTTATAAAGAAATTAAAGTTCAGCATTATGCATTCCATCACTATGAAATTGTTTAGTGATATTGCATGTGATTATTCGATTAATAGAATATCCATGTGAATAAGTAAATGGCATTATTTCATTTTATTTCTACTATATTATTCTAAATTTCAAGTTTAAAAAGTCTTTGGTTTTAGTTTTATACATTTCCTTAAATGTTTAAACTTATTTTAGAAAGTTTTCTATGTATTTCATACCCTTACTGAGCATTTGATCTCACCCCTTTCTATGTTTTATTTTTTCCAGGATTCCAATATGTGTAATGTGATTGATATGTAGGGTTAAGACAATGGAATAATAGCATTCATAAAGGATTATTTATGTTGTTTTGTATGTTATGAAGTGTAATGTAACATTCATGTATGTAATCTATTTTCCAAGACTGCTAAACTGATTGGTTCTTCGAGACTTGGTTCCTTGTAATCATGCCAATGTATTAAAATAATGCACCGACTCTGGGTCACTGGGGTCGGGGCGTTACAGTTGGTATCAGGGGAAGTTTAGAAATAACCTTGGAAACTAGATTTAGATAAACTCTGATTAGAGCACATAGCCCTAAGATATACTTTGAGGATTAGTATAGAAGAAATCCTAGATTTTGGGTATTGTAGAGATTTTGTGAGTTTTCCGAGAAATACATCCCTGTTTGGATATGAGCAGGTAGAGGCGTTACTGGCACAGATGTACCTAGGGGTAAATCCTGAAAACACCGCTTTGAGCTAGACTAGAACGGGAACTGGTGCACGACAACGAGCCTTGCTGCACTTTGGTTACGACAATCCCGGGGGATACTCTTAGGATAATTCTCTTTTTCTTTACAAACCATTATTAAGGGCTTATGAGTATATACTTACTCAAAGAAATTTTTTTATGATTATGGATTATATCCATAAACTGTTCAATTTGTGTTAGGAATTTTAAATGTTTGGTAATTATTCATTGCAATTCATAAACTGAACTAGTTTATGCTATTGTATAGAAATGGTGCCCAGTAGATGGAATGTGAACTCCCGTAATACGTATGATCCAAAGAGTAATAAGGATCATATCTTTCATGGTCCTATGCCAGAATTTAGAAGTTAAATAGTTTCCCATGTATTATCATCATCTGAAGAAATAGTATCATGTGTTGATAAGATGAGTAAAGAATTATCGGAGTCCTATGTCTTTGAAGGGAAGCAAGAGAAGAAAAGGATGGAAGAGAGAAATATGGGTAAAGGGAAGAGGGAAAATAAGAATTTTTTAATATGTGATAACTATGGGAAGAAACACCCTGGAACTTGCTTGAAAGGAATGAGAGTTTGTTGTAAGTGTGGAGGAAAAAGGTCACAAAGTACGTGACTACAAGGGTATGAAAATGGTTTCAAATGTGCAATGCTTCATTTGCAAGGAGTTTGGACACTACGCGAACCAATGTCCCAGTCATCAGACTATGCCGCAAATGATGTTATTGGATAATAATCAAGTTATTATACTACCATGGATGAAGAGGAATGACTAATGTTCTTATGTTGTCATTTTAGAATTATTTCATTTAAGTGTTGTATCAATGATGTTCTGGAAATAAATAAGTATTGTATTGCAGTACTATTTAATTAAGGATTTGAGATTTTATGGTACTAAGAAAAGTGACTCCACAGCGAGTCAAATTTTTTTTTGGAAATTACATGGTTGAAGGAAAGATAAACCTTAATATGGTCCTAATTTTGAGGTAGTGATTTTGGAATAAGAGATGGCTGATATTGGTAATTCAGAATGTTGCGGTGTTTTAAAAGAATATATGAGGAAGGCGTTCACATGTTATTACCTAGAAAAAAGGATCCTCATTATGTTTAACTTCCTTGTAAATTTTGGACTGTGAGTTTTGATAATATTATTTTGGATAAGTCTAATGGTTGGAATGGATTGAGTTTGAAAGGATAGTTTTTTGGATTTTTATAAAAGGACAACACGCAGACCGTGTGACGACCCATCATGTCAGATAAAGCTACGGGAATCGAATCCACAACCATAGTGCAATTTGGATATATCATCTACCATCGTGCTACATGATGTTCCTGGATGGTATAATGTAGTTTCTTTACATAAAGTGTCTGATATGTGAAATATAAATTCATTATATTTGTATCCCTATACGATTAGGATAAATACAGTATTTTTGAGTTGTATTATGTTTTGGGGTGAAAGATGAGTTTTTGGTAGAAATTTATTAATGGATAAAACTCTAATTATAAAGTAAGTATATCTCCTTATGATCTTAGCCAATATCATAAATAAATTCCTCAACATTAAGAAAAGGAACTTAGAACAACAATGTTGTCCTAGATGGTACCTTAGATCATCACTAATTTATGGCTTTGGGATTGTTGTCCTTTTCATAGCCATGTTCTATACCACTCTCCATCAGATAATTGATGGTTAGCTTTCTCTTCCAAATCCAAATTTCCCTACATGGAACCCTAGTATGTGTTATTTTTGGTAATCTTCATACTTTCCACTCTTTATTTCAAATAGAGGCCTCATTAATACATTTTTCGATGTGGGATTTCAACTAAGATATTTTGAAACATCAAAAATGTGTTACCCTAATACCTTATGTTTTGTTGAACCGATGGTATTTTAAATCCTCATAGATTGATGAATTTAAGGACCACAATTTTAAACTTTTTTGTGATTGATAACCTCAATCACTACCTATGAATATTTACGTTTTTCCCCAAGTTATGTGTCTATAATTGCGACCAATGTCCTCCTAATCTAGATCATAATTTTTTGGTGACCCTTTCATTTCCCTTTTCATCTTGTTAAGACTAAAATTTTATTAACCAAATTTCCGATGTGGGTTTTTTCCACAATGATATTTTCTATTTTCAACCTTTATTTTCAAAGAAAAATATCAAATTACGAGGACGCAATTTTTTGAAGGAGGGAATAATGTAACACCCCTAGCTTCTACAGTACGCTTCTATTTGAATAATACAGTAGCGTGTTTTGTACGCAGCTTTGAGTTCTAACACACACCACGACCAATCAAAGTAGCCATTATGAATCGTAATACCTACTTTTTAAAATTTTATAAATTTTATCGCTCAAAATGTACTTCATTTTTGGATTCCATGTATCTAATTTAGCCTAAGGTTAATTTTTTGTACTTTTCGGATAACATTAATATTTTGACAAATAGTGAAAATTACTAAATTTTAATTAAAAACAAATTTTTTAATAAAAATAATTATTAGTGATAAATGATGAATTTGAGTGTTTTTAAAGTATATTTAGAATATATTTTTACCATTTAATACAATGTTGGTCATTGTAAATAATTTCAAAATTAAACCGGACAAAAACAGGTAGCAATCTTTTGATAGTTATTATATCTTAAAAACACGCTTCTTGTTTTGACAACAGGAATTAATTTTAAATTAATTTCTGCCACTTCTGTGTTTTGAATTTGGAAAAATGGATTCCATATTTGAAATAATGATGTTCAAATTGGGTAAATAGGTAACTTTTATTTTTAGATATTTTGAATAATTACTTCGGTAAATATTTTATTTACCATGGTTAAAGGGTAAATCTGGTAAATAAGGGTTAAATAAATAATATTATAATAATACTAAATTACCCTAAAACTTGTCCTAACATTATTGGTTGATATATTTCCGAACATGGGCATCTTTGGGTCGATTTGTGGACCACATGGAGCCACTTGTAAGTGATAATGACACTTTATATTAATTAAGTTAAAATAACTACAAAAATGACATAAGCATATATCTTTTAGAAAAACAATTTTTACATGGGGTTATATATGTTTAATTTTCGACAATAAATATTCATTATAAATATAAAACTATTTCCTACATAATGGTATTTTACTTATAATTTTAAAAAATTAAATAATATAATTTATATATGACACAATGGTGATGAAGTAATTAACATAATAGTGAAAAATTAAAATTATTGATATTGTAGATACTCAAATAAATATAATTTGAGACTTTTTATGAATTACACTAATTTTATAAGTTAATATGACATGTTAGGATTGATTTAATTAACTTTTTTTGAAGTAATCATTCTGTTATGAGTTTTACAAAAATCAATTATTGAATAGTGTCAGAATTGACATAAAAGAGTTTTTAAAACAAACAGTATATTATTAATTGATATTAAATTCCTATAAATCTATGGATCGGACAAGAGACTTATATCATGATATATATATCATTAATGGACCAATTGGGTGTCTTTTGGATGTATATAGTATGTTTATTAACCATATAATATAAAAATAAAAAGAGACATTGTAAAATTGAAACTAATTAACTAAGAGTTAATACTTAAAGATATGTTTAATATAGTAACCCAAACCTATCTAAAATCTATTGTATGAGTGTTTTTAGACCCATCCAGACCTTAACCTTTAAATAATCAACTATAGAGCCATTAAGAACAGAATATTAATTTATTATAAATTAATATTTCTAGATTTTCCAAAGGTGCCCCTCACCCCTCTTATAAAAGGGCACTCTCCCTTCACATCAATTCACACCTTCAAAGCCTTTTGGTTCATCCAAAATCTGACCAAATACTCTCTAAACTTCCCTAAATTAATCCTAGAGGCCTTAATTTAGTCATAAATCCAACTTAAGTATCCCTTTTGATCAAATCAAAAGGAAGAACCCGAAGAAGAGGTAATGATTTCACCACCCTTTTTCAAGTTCCTTTCTTCTTCCACTTCTTCTTTATTTGTTATTACCATTCTAAAATAATTAATCAAGTATCTCCTATATACTTTAATATTATTATAAATATGGTACAACCATTTTCAGTATTCTATCCATCCTTTGAATGACATGTCACCATACGTGCGTACGTACGGCTTACCGTCTCCACGTCGGGGTGTAATTGTTATTCAATATATTATTATTTGGATGGGTATAATAATGATTTTTAATTCATATAAACAATAAATATAACATGATAATGATTCTTTATATATGATTTATCATCCAATTATAAATTATATTAGCATCAAAAAAATGATATTTTCGCTCGTGCGTACGTACGGATTACCGTCTCCACGACGCGATGAGATTCATTTCCAAGTTCACCATTCATTGATGATTATAAAAATATATATTACTAATAACTATGTAATATGTGACATAATAATTCTACTGGAGACATATATATATATATATATATATTTATGTACTTACATATATCTTATTCATTTACTTCCGTTCAATACTATATGAAAACAGAAACATCGTTTATGCGTACGTACTGACTGCCGTCTCCATAAACGGCGTTCTCCATTTCATATATATGTCTATTATAAATATTTATATTCTAAATATATATGATATATTCATCATGTTTTATATTCTGGAAGTATATAAATCATGATCTAAGTGATACAACCAAGAGTGACAAGTTAAAACACATACGATAAAGAAAGTGATTATTACCCAAAATGTTAACTTAACATGGAAATTATTATTAAATGGCTAATATAAAGTCATAAATGAATAAGGTATGATATCATAAATATTAATATGGTTCAGGAATAATTTAATAACATACTATGATCTTCGTACAGGAGGTCAAATGTACCCTCGACTAAAGGAAAGTGCAAGGTAAGGGGTCTTCATCTCACTCCTTATTCCCGTGAGATTCATGCCATATTTCCACTATTACATTTTTTGTGGTGTATATACTGCCCATAACTAAATTATTTGTGTAATACACTGTAATTTATGTGTATATATATATTCATTGTATAATACCTCTTTCATGGGTTGTATTTTTCGGAAGGTACCAAATTGGTAAGGGTTAATTTCATAATCTCTTTATTATTCGAGATTGTTTTTACATAAGAATGTACTGGGACATATTAATTATCCATATCCATGTTTTATGAAACAGTTTTCAAATGGATTATTTTTAGGGAATATTTTACTAAAACATCATTTCAAATGTTTTAAATATCAATTCTTTTAAATCATTCTCATTAATGTACATGTCTTCAAAATGATTTTTAAGGATTTATTTATATGGACATGAATGTTTTTAAAATGTTAATTCCATTCAAAAGTTTCAAAGTGGTATGGGAAACATTGATTCAAAAATTTCATTAAATGTATTCTTTTCTAAATTGTGTGACTTTTAAATGTTTTCATGAAAAAGGTGTATTTCTCTCAAAGAGTTTTACAAATCAATCTCATCTATGTCAAAATTATTTAATGGATTTTAAAAAAAAATTTAAGTTGATTTATCATGATACAAATCTTCCATATTGTGTTGAAGGTTCTGTGATATATTTTATTTTGGATGTGTTATTTTTATACTATTCATGGTTTATGGGTAAATTATTGACATTTCGCATGCTAGTTTTAATACGAATTTTTATGTTATATTTTATCCTCTTCTTAAGAAGAATGTGTTGGACTAGTATGTTCCGGGTTGGGGACCGGTAAAAGTAAGCCCTCCGGGTTGGTGTCCGGTTATTAGAGGCACTCTGGGTTGGTGTCCGGTTATTAGAGGAACTCCGAGTTGGTGTCCGGTTATTAGAGGAACTTCTGGTTGGTGTCCGGTTATTAGAGGCACTCTGGGTTGGTGTCTGGTTATTAGAGGCACTCTGGGTTGGTGTCCAGTTATTAGATGCACTCCAGGTTGGGTTCCGGTTATAGTTAGACCCTAGGCCTTGGCATGAGGCCTTAATAAAGAAATTAATGTTCTGAATTATGCATTCCATCATTATGAGCGAGTTTAGTGATATTTCATGTGATTATTCGATTAGTAGAATATCCATGTGAATAATTAAATGGCATTATTTCAATTTATTTCTGCTATATTATGCTGAAGTTCAAGTTTAAAACAGTTTTTTTTTTATTTTTATACATTTCCTTAAATGTTTAAGCTTATTTTTGAATGTTTCTGCTGTATTGCTTACCCTTACTGAGCATTTGAGCTCACCCCTTTCTATGTTTTATTTTTTCCAGGATTGCAAGAAGTGTAATGTGATTGCTATGTAGGGTTAAGATAAGGGAATAATGGCATTCATAAAGGATTATTTATGTTGTTTTGTATGTTATGAAGTTTAATGTAACATTCATGTATGTAATCTATTTTTCAAGACTGCTAAACTGACTGGTTTTTCGAGACATGGTTCCTTGTAATCATTCCATTGTATTAAAATAATGCACCGACTATGGGTCCCTGGGGTCGGGGCGTTACACCCTGGATATGGTTCGATACATGTTCTTTAGGGCTCGGACCTTTGAGCAGGGATTACGTAGAGACATCCAAGAAGGTGTGGTTTCCTTGTGCCTTCCCACCTATGTTGGTGTGCTAGAGCGAGCATTTGTGGTGGAGAGCTTTCTGGCTAATCAGATCCCGACTGTTAGTGTTGGGAACTCAAGAGCTGAGACCTCGTCAGTCGGATCGACATCTGGTAGCCGACGATAGACTCAGGGGTCTGGACGTGGATGACATCTCAGGATGTGACCCTAGGATGGAGGATCTAAGGCTTAGGGCTCACAGGTATCACATGCCAGTTTTGGTCAGCCGCAGGAGAGGTGGTGTTACACATGCGACAGTCGGGGACATCTTTCTAGAGATTGTCCGACCCACCGTGCTACTGAGAGGGAGCTGGTCAACTGACCGCCTTGGTAGAGGCAGCGTCTCGTGAAAGGTGGTCTGTAGGGCTGTGAGCGTGGCGACGGATCTGGTGTAGCATCAAGATGTGGTAGGAGATATCATTTACCAGCACCTCCACCCCCAGGTGGTCCACACCAAGCTCAGGGAGCTAGTGGTCGAGGACGAGGACAGCGGCATGCCCTAGAGGCTGTTTACTTAGAGGCTCTACTGATGGATATAGGTATGCCTTGTATCCTTTCTACTTTCTGTATTAGGTTGATAAACACTGTTTATAGGTATTCTTCCCTTTCCATTGCTTGCTCGAGTTTTTGTAGGGCGTTGGAAAGACCCTGTGTGGGTGTTGTTCGTCGTGCTTTGAATGCGCGAGGAAGATGGATCCTTCCCCTTATGAGATGTGTTTTTGTGATGCGATTTAAACCGTCTGGGAAAGTCAGTGCCGCCATAAGAGAATAGTGTTGAGGTGTGGTGGATGATTCATGCTGACTTTTGTGTTTGGGAATGTGTGTTATTTGGCGAACTCGCTGGCGCGGGAGACCTAGTGGAGATACCAGTCGCTTTCCTTGTGCTTATGGATTTTGGGTACAAAAATTTCTAAGGGGGGAGGATGTAGTAACATGGGTTTTGGCCCAGTCATACTTTGGAATATTTCTATGAATAAATCTAGAGCTAGGCGTGAAGACGACATGCGATTCCGAGGCACGGTGTGCCCGAAATTAATTTTATAAAAATATCAAGTATTTTTGTACTATGCACATGGCGATGGTATGATATCTTGTAAAATGTATCTTAGAATGGGAATGTGATGCCACAGTTGCATCCGAAACGTGCCGTTTACCATAGGATGGGTGAAAACTTTGTGGGTGCGGGTCTGCTGTTGAAAACGCCACCAGGGGCATTTTCTTAAATAAATGAAAATGTTTATTTATGGTTGTCGGCACGAATAACTTCTGAATGGAGTCTCGGATCAAAAATCCGAGTCCGCTGTTGCGTTTAGAACAGCGCGTTTACCCTAAGGGGACCTTAATTTTGTCTGCGTCAGGCATCGGGTTCGAGCCGAGACGTGTGCAGGAGTTAAAGGTGGATTTTGTTTTAAAATAAATAAATAATCCTCATCTACCCGCCCCCTTTCATACACAACAGGAGGCCACCGCATCCTCTCCTCTCCTCCTCCTTCGAAGAACAAGATGCAGAGGTTCTGCTGTCAGCCTTTTTCAACGCATATCGTCGGCAAATCGAGCTCCAGCACGTCGCCAGTGTCATTCTGCACCCGAAGCTTTAGCATTTCTCCTGAGAGGTAGGTGGTTTGAGTTTTATTTCCCTGATCTTGTTTTTTCTGCGAATTGCTTCATTTTGATGTGGTATAAAGGAAGTTCGAGTCCCGAGGGTCGCGCAGACGCCTCCGGATCGAAAAACGGACCACCGTGGCGCCCCCGACGGTCCGCGGAAGCTCTGCCGGCGCGACGATCAGTGGCGGCGCGAGGCACTATGTGGCGGAGGGCTGCCGGCCAGGGGGGGTCGGCCGTGGCAGGCTGGTCCGGCCCCTTTTTAACACATAGATGTTTTTAAACCCCCATTTCTTACAATCCAGGAGTTGTATTTGTGTGCCGTCTGCGGAGACGCGACCCTAGAGACGAGGTGAACCCTTCAGAGTAGGTTAGAAAATTTTAAGGTTCGGGATCGTGCCATGGGAGTTAGAAACATCGTGTAAAATAATAATATTTTATTATATTACGACTTCAGGCCGCTGTAACTTCTACCCGGAGTGTCCGAATGACGTGCCGTCCTTGGTGTTGAGACTCTGATGGTACGACGAACTTTTTGAGATGGTTTCCGAGTGTTGGAACTGAGAACGGGGTGCAGCCCCCACGAGGTCAGGTTTTGGCGTTTGCGGAGAAACGCAACTTTCACACCCGGAGTCCGATTTTGGCGGATTAATAGTCGATCCTATGTGTTTTTCCGAGAGGATCGCAATGGAGTGATTCCTTCGATGTATTTCTAGATCAAGGAAAAGACCCCACCCAGGCTGGATATGGTGAATAGTTCCTTTTTCACCGGGTGTCCGTTTCGGACGAGCGAGTAGTCGTTTCCGTGTGTTTTTCCAAGGGGATCATTGTGGTATGATATGCTTGATGGGTTTCGTGATCGTTGTGTGGGCCCCGCACCAGGTTTCTATGGTGAACAGTGAATTTTCACCTTTTTTCTGTTTCGGGCGAGTAAACTGCCTATCCTGCATGTTTTTTTTCAGTGTATCGTGATGGTTGCCTCGGTGTCGGCCCTAGAGGGGCGCGAGGTTGTGTTGTGCCGGGTCGCTCGAGTTAGCGATGTTTGGACCAGCATTGGTTGAGGGAAATCCCTTGGTTCATTCCTGCAAGGGTTCATGCAGCATCACAACCCTAGTATAGGCATGTGATCCTCTCGATGGGATTTTTAATCTGATAGAGTTATGGCATCCCTTCGGTGGGCCCGGAGCTGGATCCTCTAGCATCGTTACCCTCGATCGGGTTCTTGGTATTGCTATGACCGCATATCCATGGGTGGCAATCTCATATCTAGCAGGTTAACCCGGTAGGGTTTGTTGCATCAATGGGAATATGATCCCCTACGTAGTGTGCCATGCTCATTAGGTTTGTGGCATCGTCGGGTATATGATCCCCTGCTCAACATGAAGTTTATAGCATGGTTGTGGTATTGTTGGTTATACGATCCCCTGATCATCACGTGGTTTTGATAGGGTTGCGGCATCATCGATTCGATCCACTACTTCGCGAGTTCTACCAGATAGAGTTCTAGTATTGTCGTTACCACCTTTACCCATGCGACGATCCTCTATCGGAGTGACGTGTTTCTGTCGAGTGCCTGATCGGGTTGTGGTATCCCCCAGCGGATCCTAGGAGTGTTCCCCTATCTGTGGGATCTAGGAATGCCAGATCGGGTTGTGGTTTCCCCCAGCGGACCTTGGGAGTGATCCCCTATCTGTGAGATCTTCATATATCGGTGTGGGTTCTGGAATCTTCTATCGGAACCTATGAGTGATCCCTTATCTGAGGAGTTTGTTTTTTTTTTCAGCGAGTTTTCCTCAGTGACGCTATCCGACGAGCGTGATCTCTCGGGTGAGCGTCAGAGATGTTTGTGTGAATCTTGATGGAGTGTACCTCTTGGACGAGTGTCATCTAGGATGACAGTGATCATGGAGTGTGCTCTCATGGTTGTGACTAGTTGCTGGTGATGAGGTCGGTACCTCATGTGGTTGGGTGCGTGAGCTGAGTACATCTGGATGTTCAAGGTGTCTGTATGGGAATACACCTGGTTTGAGCTGACTAGTTGTATTTAGCCAATGATGGTCACGAGATAGAGTTTCTCCCCCACCTGGGTTCCCTCTGGCTGGGATGAGCGGACTGTTTCCTTTCAGTTTCTCTCTTTTGTTTTTGGTTTTCGAGGTGCCTACTGAGAATGTTTATACTCACCTCTACACGGGATTTGCCCGCATATGTTTGTGTCCTGTGCAGACCACATGCCTTTCGACGGAGTCCCAGGAGGACCCGGAGCAGGCGGAGCTCAGTGAGAGATACTGACCGGGATGCTTACCGGTGCGGTGCTGAGGGAGATTTCCGGTGAGTGTTTTTGGTAGCGTTCCCATTCATAAGAGCAGGTTTCACACCTTTGTTGTTTTCTTTTGGTGGGTCCTGTTTTTCCCATTCTGTTCTTCTATTGTACTCTGGTTGTGGGATAGATGTATGCATGCATTTTACTTTTCAGTATTATATATCTCTGCACTGTTGCATGGAGGTGTATGTGGGTGCATCTGTACTGGTACCTTGGGATAATACCTCCCATGTGGGTGATACCCTACTCGGCATTGGACTCCGGCCCCTGGCCTATTGGAGCCTGGTTTGGGGAGTCATGGCTCGAGCCCCATTGGGTCGGGTCATGACAACATAATTTATCAAGTTCGTAAACACTGATGGCATGTTTATAAACCTAAATAGTATCACAAGATACCCTTATGGATCACACCTACTCTTGAATATAATGTGATGTTTTTCAAAAGGATACAACCATAGAAAATTCTATTTTGATCTTAATTCAATCATAGAGAACACATTTTATCCTATAAGTTGATCAAATAGTTAATTGATATGAGTGGGTGGGTATCAGTTATTTTCTACCACATGTTTTAACTTTTCATAGTCTATATATAATCTCAAAGAGGCATGCTTCTTCTTAGAGAATAATAATGAAGCACCCAACAGGGGTATACAGAACCATATAAACCCCTTTTACTCTATGTCATCTAGATGATATTTCATCTCTTTATTCTCTACAAGATACATCTTATAAGGAGGAATCAATATAGGTTTCATACCTGGCATGAGCTTGAACTTAAACTCATTCTCTTGCTTAGGTGTAAATCCAAATAAATAATCTGTAAAAATGTCCTAGAATACATAAAATATAGAAGGAAATAACACTTGTTTCGTCTCTCTATCGTAAAAAACAAGTATAAAAACCTATGTTCTGATCCCACCAATCTGATGTAATCTTGGTCCTATATGATCTACCTATATGTCCCACTATACAATATTTACATAGTATTATCCCTTATCAATCATAAATGATACCTTTTGATGATAAAAATTGATATTTTTTTTGATAATGAACAATCCAATCCATATTTTTGATCATATCAAAACTTTTCATCCCTTGAAAAAAGAATTATTAAAGGAATATATAGTAACCAATCAGTATGGAACTATCTCAATACCTATGGATAAACTCAGATCATACTTATAAAGGTGTATTAGTTGATATTTCCTTATATAGATACTCTTTTTATATGCCTAATCTATCTACTAATTGGGAAGATATTAATAAATGAGAAGCGCCTATGTTAAACAAATTTGTTGTTATTGTAGAAGCTACTAAAATTTCACCTCAAATAGTGTATGGTGCAACATTTGGATCAATATTGGAAGGATAAAAAACAAGTAACTGGATCGATCTATAGCACTATAGAACCAACTAATTCGCCTAAAATTCACTCCATACTTGTTATTTATTCCCCTTTATCTAGGATCTATGCCCTCTACCTTCACTTGAATAGATAATGGAACACTAAATACCCGCTAGATATACCTAATCCAACCCCTGAATATTTCATCTTTTTAGATCCTATCTCAGTGGCTAACTGTTGATAGATCCCATAGAACCACCATAGATTCCCCATCACCCCATATGATTTTCACTCAATGTGTGTATAGTATCACTAGGTATGAACATGATTGAGATTTCCACTATGGTATTACCCCACTAAACTACCACCCAGAGGAGGAAGATATAGTCCACCACTCTGTCTACTATGTCTATTTCCACCCTAGCATGAACTATCAAACTAGATCTTCCTGGTACCCGAGGATCCACCATCGGTCCCCTCAATAGAGTCCATATACACTAAGCCTCTTTCCTTGTTAAATTTACTCTATATAATGATATTGACAATGTCTAAAATGGTTTTAAAATATAAAATATTAACCTTTACATATATCACATAATAGAGAATGTATTCAAGCTTTATCACTTTACAAACATCATCTCTATCTATCATAGGGGAAAATAAATGTAGATTGTTAAAGTGAAAAACAAATTCCATGATTGAAATAAATCCTTGAATCAGGTGTGTAAACTCTCAGGCACTATCCACACAATAATTATTTGGGAAGAAGTGATCGAGGAATCGATTCTATAAGTCCATTTATAAGATAGATTGGAATTCTAGTCTGTATAGACTAAGACATTCCATTAGTTCATCACTATGCCTCAAATCATATACACCACTAACATCACACTCCTCTCAGAGTGTTTCTCAAGGTGGATCAAGATCATCTAGACAGACTCCACCCAAAGCTCAGTATCCTAGGGACTACCATCCACTATAAATAATGGGGGTTATTATATTTGTAACTCATGGTTTAACTATGATATGGAAGCTACATTTCCTGATGTATCCATCTACATATATGTAACTATTTTCATTAAACTATTATAGATCTGATCATCCATCATTAGTCTCAGTGCAATATGAGGTTTTATACACGCTTTCAGTGGGGTATGATCATCCTTTCCATCTTAGTTCTCTTCTATAGTTTATTGTGGATGAATATTTATAATTCCAAATACACAACTCAGAAAAAATTTCCATAATAGTTCATGATATCATATTTTAGAGAAATAAATAATTTTCATATCATCCCACTATCTTATCCACCCCATAACATGAAAGTTTCACAACCCGGGAAATGTCCCTATCCCTGTATACCTATAACTTGGGTCATAATCCTATCCATATAGAATCACATCATTATTTTTATTTAATTTGTAAAATTATATCACATATCTGGTTGTATTAAATGATACTTAATTAACAAATTATAGAGGAAAATATTTAATTATTTTCTATTAGAATCGACATCATTAATAAACATGATATTTTGTCACCAGTAATAATAATAAAACCAATGAAAGGATTAATTAAATAATATAACACTATAATTTTATATAGGAAAACATCATATAACTTGCTGTTGACACTTTTAAAAATTGACCCTCATATAATAGCCAAGGTAACCAATCACTAGAAATCACATGAATGAAATGAAGATCCTATGTTCCTGATGTGACGCCTGAACACACAACCTCTTTCCCTTATGGTCCAGTAGTAATAATTCCATAAATCATAAATCCAAAATCAAATAGAATCAGATGAGGTGAAGTAGATACACAATAACATTGAAATCCAAGAACAAAATTCTCATCCTTAGTTACTTACACTTCGACCATACATAGGTTATCTACATTAAGAAACAAGATCCACAACATGATTCAATAACATCCTCTGTCCACTCTACCTTAACCAGATGTTAAGACAAAAGAAATATATATAAGGTATTGATACCTCCCTATAATTTCCCAATCTAAATTATTCTATAGTTACTAGATTGGAGAGATATCTAACCATAGGCATGCCTTCCTATATTCCAAAGGCTTCCCACTAGTAGTGAAGATCTAAGGTAATTTCATGGTGTATTATACCCTCATATCATAATAGTGCAATAAAAATATAAATAAAATTCAAACATATATCTGTATGATTAAAAGATAACATAAATCATGTTAATCCCTAATAATCAACATATACATCCCATGCAATATCAAAAATAATCATGTACATGTCAGAAATTTCATACATACCAAATTAGGTTCCCCTATGGAAGATCATAAACATCAAAACCAAAAATAGCCAAGAATAATCAAAACTAAGAAATGATGCAAAACATATCCTGATTATAGGTCAGATACCATCTCATATGCTTCATCATATATATCTATATCAACCATAGATCATTGGTAATTTTCTAAAATCATATCCAGTAACTATGAAGTCTTTCGAGGTACCCACAGTGGCCCAAGTAGGGTGTGATTACAACTTAGTAGGCCACCATCATCAATGTCCCTTCGTATATCTTGTATGATAAATTTCACTTAGACATTCCATAATAAATGAATAAAATCATAAGTAAATATAAAATATAAATCCTTATTATCTAAGGCGTCACTTGGGATTGGTTATAGTTTCTTCAACTAGTGGTAGATATCATTGAACAAGATACATCATAACATCATCAAGGGGAATAGAACATTTTACAATAAATAGGTTATATCTATATAATTTGGGGTATGAACACCTCTCTATAAAAAAATCATATACCATTAGGGTAATGTCACTCATCCCTTGAAACGAGTCATTTAATAATCAAGGGGAATACCGCACCACCCTTGAATCAAGTCGTATAATCATTAGATGAATAACATTCCACCCTAGAAACAACTCATATAATCATCTAAGGGTAAGAGTAACCTACCCTAGGCACAATTTATATAATAATCTAGATAGAGTAGAACCCTTACTAAGGAAAAATTCATATATTATTGTTCTATCTAGGTCACCCCTTAGGTTTCCTTTAAAATTCCCATTTTTCTCCAAAATAATGATCGTCTAACTTGGTGTTCAAAGGCTTACACTTTCATCCATCAATAGTATTACCTTGGCCTAAACTAGGGGATGTTCACAAGGAATTAAAATTTAAATCATTCAATAAAGTTTTTGGTGAAGCGTGCATGGGGTATGTATGACCACACATCATATGTGAAAGAAAATAATCTAATACTTTAGGGGTAACATAAGGAATGCCTAAATTAATCATGAGAGAAGTCACTCATTGGATATGTATAGTTAATATGATCTCAAATTTTAGGGATCGAATATTTGGAAAAAATCCGAAAATGTGTTATGAAAGTTCATAAAAAATATAACACTATGAAACTTCCTAAGAAACTGAGAATGGATGGGTGTAGAGGGATAGAATTACCATTATCTATCACTTGGAACACACATCACTTGAATCCATTAAGAATCGAGAGATATGTAACATAGAGATTAAGATATGAATAAAAATGGTATATTGGATGTGTTCCTTATGTCTAGTTCATAAATATCTTATTTCCCCATTAATAAATGGTTCAATCTGTTTCCTAATATTGTATAAGATTCTGGAAATTTCATTATTTTTAAAATTTTGACAAACTCTAAAAACCTTCAAATAAATAAATATTTATATATATTATGTATATCCCCTTGAAGCACATAAATAAGATTTATAAAATATTATTCATAACATATATCTATCATGTTTCATGATATTTTACTATATTTTCAAACCCCTCCCCTATATAATATATATAATATATATATATATATATATCATATATGATGTTTTTTTACATAAAAAACATGATGCATAATATTTTTCACCATACATAATGTTTTTCCCTTAGGAAAACCCTTATACAAAATATATTAATCCTATGTAAAAATTTATCCTTAAGTAAAATCCATGTGTTACATATTTTTTAACACATATATGTTTTCAGTTTTCAAAACAACAATTGTGTAAGATATTTTTCCCATGCGTAATATATTTTACTAAGTTATAGTTCATATGTAATATATTTAATCCATGCATAAGGTTTCTACCATATCCAAAAACTCATGCGTAATATATTTCCTCATATATAATATATTTGACTTAGTTAAAAATAAATAAAAAATATATTTATTCAAAACATAATATTTTTTACTTGTCTAAATTCTTCATGTGTTATATTTTTATTATAGGTAATATATTACCTCCTTGCATAAGTATTTTTCCTTCGGGATAACATATAAGTATTATAATTTTATCATATTTAATATAATTTCTAACCTATGTAATATTTTTACATCAATAAGTATTATAATTTTTATCCCCTTAAGAGATGTAATATTTTTTACTTAGGAAAAATTTTCATTCTTGGTGTTTAATACTTACAATATTTTTAAAAAAAAAGTAGAAACAGAAAAAATAAAAAAAAACTCCCAAATCCTAATATTTGGTTAAAAATCATATAGGGCTTTTGAAAAACAATATTCTATTTAAAATAGTAGAGAATCATCCCTTGAACAAGGATGATTCCAAAATATCAACTCCCAACCTATCCTAACACCTCCATACCTCTTTTAGGTCCTAATACACATGGTCAAGGCAAGATTTAACCCAGAATTCCATCTTCAAACCGCCAACCATATTTTATATCACAAAAATAAATTAAAATAGTTTAAAATTAAATTTCATATTTTTGAAAACAAATTAAATAGATTCAATTTTATTGGAACATTTTCAAAATAAATATGCACCTAAATTGGTCTAGGGTTTTATAACTGGGTGCCCACTGGGTAATTATTGGGTACCCAGTAGCCATACATTGGAATTTCCTTCCCACTAGTAACCTCACATGGTAGTTTCCACACCTCCACTAAGTACTTGGGGGTATCTAATATATTTGGAATAAACCCATAGAAATAACTAGGTACTTATTATACCTCCACTAGGTATCATGTGGTTTCTATGGATATCTTTCATCAATACCATTGATTATAATTTTTCATTACACTCACCTATAAAATTCCTCTAAAACAACTATTTAAACATCCTATATAAATTTTTAGTGTACCCTTCTAAATCTGAATCCCAAATTTAAAATCCATTCATGATCAGATTTCATTATAATTTAACCTCCCATTGACACCTTATAAAATAAATTTTCATACTAAAAGAAATTTATATGATCAAATATCACTTTGGATTTAGTGTGGTCTAATAGGGCCTACATCGATGGGTATTTTTAATAATTTTAGAAAAATATTTTTTCTTAACAAATCATAAATCCTCGAAAAAAATTTATATTAACTAATATTTGTTTCTACACATAAAAAACAATTTTCAAATCAACCGTGATAGTTTTCCTTTATAAAATTTATTTTTATCAGAGCCTTAAAAAGTCATACATTTGAAATGAAGCATGGTTTTTTCAAGAAACATCATGGTTTTTTATATAAAAATGTATATCTCGTACAAACAATGAATGTTATTGTAAAAATCATGGTGTATAAAAAATATTTTATAATTCGGTATTTTTAGGAAGAATTTTTCAAGACATTTATCAGAATTCAAAACCATGTTTTAAAATTTTCATAAATATAAAAACGTTATTTAAAAACAGTCCCAACATTTGAAAATATTATGAAAATATTTATATTTTAATAAAACATATTTTTTCTTGAAAAATTCATTTTTCTAGTTTCTTTATATTTTCAATCGAAATAAAATGGAGGAATATATAAAATCATTATATGGTTTTAGTATAGGAATAATTTTCTAGATGTAGTTAAAATAATCACTAAAATAAATGTAATAAAATAAATCATTATTTTATTTCAATTCTATATAAAAATAAATATCTTCTATGCTTTTATTCTTATAAATAAATTGAGCTTTGACTTCATATATAATTAATGGTTATCCCCCAGAAAAAACAAAGGACTCCTTCCCCAAAATAAATCCATGGGTTATATGAATTACCTAAAACTTTTGGTAGTATTTCTCTCATAATCATGATATGTTATAACTTTTTAGTTAAATAGAAGAGATAAATTGGAGCTAAAACTCAAGGAGTTTTTATAGTGATCAAATCACCACATGTATTCGTATATTCCTAGTTTCAAAAATATTGAACATATTTATATAGACCTCCATGGATGATCCTTGGATTTTCAAACATTTCAAAAATATTTGACCATATTTTTTAATATTTTATAACTATTTTAAAATATTATAACTTCATGTAACATTTAATTCATTAGTGATTATAATTTTTAGCAATTTAAAAGTACTATAAACTAAAATACATTTATGTGAAACATAATAACATGATATTATAACTCATATATGATAGAATTTAAAGGATGAAATTATATTTTACATGTATAATCATATAATTTATACACGATTCATAATACCATGGTGTAGTGACATTCACCATGATAGGGTTTTCTTCCTTAATAATCATGAAATTATGACATTGATCACATCATAGTTTTGATTTGGTTCACTTTTATTTCACATTGTTTCATATAAATTAAATTTAATTTGTTTTTATAATTTTTTTAAAAATAAAAAAATGAAACTATTATAAACATTGTATGTATTAAATATGATTTTTAATGGAAATAAAATAATACTCCATGGTAAAAAACATTGTGTGAATTCAAAAATATTTTTAAAAAAATTTCTAACACCTTCACTCTATTAATCAAGTTCATAACTAGTGTCCATGATTGTTTCTATACAAAACTAATTTTAAAAAAATCTTTATCAACTAATAGCTTTTAATCCATGGTGACTTGAAATATGATCAAATGAAGCGTAATGTTCATGTTCATATTTATCTATGATAATAAAATATTATCTCTCTATCTAATAAACTTTATCTTCTTCTACATCGATAAAACTATTGTTCTTTATAATGAACTAGTTTTTAATTCCCATTAGTGAAATGTTTTATAAGAAATGATGGACAATATTCTTATTCATTGATGAAAACATTACTTCCCTTTTATATATATATGAAAACGTGATCAATTTTAATTAAATAAAATGTATAGTTATTTATTCTATCATTGGTTTATATTGGTCCATGCAAAAAAATTACAATGATATGGTAAAGAATTTATTAAGAATAAAATACATGAAATAGAATGATTGAAATATTATTTGAGACCAAAAACTAATATAAAACATTATTATATCATTGATTTCATGGTTCAAAAATCATTATTACAACAAATGATTAAGGATATCACTATAATTGATGGAAACAAGGGACATATTTGGAAGAAATGTGGTAGTTGATATATTTTGAGAGATAAATTATAGTTTAAATATGAAGGATATAAATTATATTTTGTGTGACATTGCTATATTTTTAATGAATAGAAATAATGTGAAGTTTACATAGAGCACAATTGTTATAATGTTTCCCATAATGGTTATGTGTTCAATGTTAAATGTTACCAAAATAAAACCAATCTGACTACAAAGGGAGTGTCCAATTATATATGAAAATGTATCATTCATTAATGATCTTCAATTGTAATATATTCATGTAATAAATCATTCATTGATTTTGATATGGAAGTATAAATATTTCTTCATCATGAGAATAGAAACCATGATCCTTTGAGACATAATTCTGAATCGTCAAATATGAGTAAGATCTATCCACATGAATATTATATGGTAATTGTAAGAAAAATAATCATTAGTAGGACTTAATTATAAATAGGATTTTAACATATATACATTAATATATATAGGAATGTTAATAAATTAAAAATAGTACCATAAAATAATCATTCAAATATTTTAACTAGTCAATTTTTTTTGAATGGTAGAACCATTGGAATATTGAAAGAATAACACCATCTTCATTGTTCTTTTGTTTAAATATTTTATTACTCTGTTAAATTTAATTGTCTTTAGTTAATCTATATTTATTTGTAACACATATTATTTCTTCATCTATAAAGGAATAATTTCTATGAATACCTAAAAATAGTTGTATATATAATGGTTATACTACTTTTATAAAAGGTATTAGCATAGTTATAACTTTTTCATAAAATATAATGTGGTTATTATTTTCATTTAAAGAATAATTTGGTTATTCCACTATTATAAAAAGATGATTTAGAGTTGTAGTTTTAACATCAGTTTTAATATAACAGTCATTAAATGTGACATAAGAAGGATTTTAATTTCAATTCATCTAAAACTGATGTTAAATGTCATTTGGAATAAACTGATATTAAAAGTATTCATAAATCACTTTTAAAATAATTTTTTATATAACTAATTTTAAAATCCCTTAAAAATTATAATACACATATATTTTCTTCATATTTTTTACTTCCTATTTCTAAAACCCACATCGTATTGACTCATGGCCAAACTACTACCATACACGATTTACTTCATTTTTCAAATGCTCAAAAAAATTCATTATTTCTCCTCAGTCTAGAATTTTACATCCTTATTCCACTACCATTGACATTATTTTCCCCACTGAAACCCTAATAATATCAATTATAGATCATTATCCAGCTATTTTTCTTGATCAATTTTCTACGTCATTTTTTCAAACATTTCTCTTTCATCGTATATTGTTCGCTTCACATCCACCACCCTCAACTACATTCATCAATCATTATTATATATTTTCCATAATAGGCCTCCATATTTTTTAAGTTAATTTATTTCAAGATTGATAAATTATTTTTTTGTTATAAATTATATTCATTCATTCATTCATTATTTTATGTATATAGTTTTTTATTTATAATTTTTTGTTGTTATAATTAGTTTAAGATTATAATTTTTTGTGATAATAAATTTTTTTAATTATACATTATGAGAATTGTTTTTTTTGGTCTTAATAATTGTATTTATATATTTTTTTTATAATTTCTTATTTTTATAATTTATTTATCCTTAAAATCATTTTTGTTCCAAAAAAAATTCTGTTATAAATTTTTTCATTATAATTACTATTTTTTTATATCATTTTCTGGTTATAAAATTTTTGTTCAAAATTAATGCATGTTTATATATTTGAATGCTTATTTGTTTTGAAATTTTATATATGTGTGTGTGTGTTCATATTTTTATAGGTGTATAATTTTTATTATATTCAACTATTATATTAAGACTTTAGGTAAGTAATGGATCCTAATTAGATAAATTTATGAACATGCGATGAATATGAAAAATGTGTTGACAATTTCATGGAATTTTCTTGAGAAATATAGAATAAAAAGATTTTATTTTCTGTCCATGCTTGAATTATTTCAATATAACAAATTTAGAGTATATAGAAATGAAAGACTATTTTATTTGTTATGGTTTTAATGAAAAGTATACATTCTAGATCTAGAATAGTGGGATAACAAACTAGTCGAGATATAATGATGAGGATGATGTTTAGTATGTGATAAAGGATCATCTTTAAGAGTTAAGTCATTATATTGGTGACAAAACCATTAAAAACATGTGTGGAATAATTTTATGAAGATACTGAGAAATAATTATTCCCAAGATGTACTAAATTTCCATTTTTATCACTATTGCTGAGATTAGTAAACATAAAAGTAATAAATGGTTGGAGTGATAAAATTTTCAATGAATTGATTGAAATTTTAAAATAGATATTTCTAAAAGTAAATTGGATTTTAGATTCCAATTATTATAAAAAATATATATCATGGTCAATGGTATTAGTGTATAAAAAGATACATGATTTCCCCAATGATTTTATGATGTATAATAAAAAACATGAAATTTTATCAGAATATTCTAAATGTGGGAAATGATGAAATTAAATGGATGAAAAATCCAACTATGATTCATTCTTAAAAATAGGAATGAAACTCCTCACTAAATCCATATGGTATCTACGAATAATTCCTTATTTAAAGCCTCTATTTTAAAACTATAATGATGTAATGAGGATAATATGGCTTGAAAACGATTGTATATTTAATAGAAACCTATTCCACCCTATTAATTTAACATAATAGAAGATATATTATCAAAAACCTTCTAATTTTTGAAATAAGGATAGAAAAATTAGAAAGGGACTATCCATAGATGTAATTAATCCATATCAGAGCCTCACTAGATAATTATGTTTTTAACTTGTTATATTGGTTATCTAAAACCTTTCCTCATATATATGTATGATTCGAAAATATGTAATGTTGATCTGGATAATTTCATGAAAAAAAATATCCTAGAAATGATATTGCTGTTTATCTATCACTAATGATTGATGAGTTGAATTTATATAGAAGATAGGTTTGATAGTATTTTATGCATATAAAGACTATTATTTTCTTTTTTATTTTATAGTAATTTTCACTATAAACTACTTTACTACAAATGGAAACTAATATGGATATATTTTTAGTGAATATAAAAACTATCCACTTTTTGTAAGGATTACTTCATATCATTTATTAAATAATATAAGAAATAAAGGGTGCATGGGGAATTTGAGATTTTTTAAAATGGGCCATCCTTATTGAAGTTTAAAAAAGGAATTTACCATTTTAAAAGATTATTATGTTTCACCATGACCTTGGTTAATTGAAATATATTATAAATAAGTGAATAATTTCAATGTTTAATTTTTAAATAGAATAAATAATTGTCATAAATAGTACATGGAAGAAATTTTCCATCTTATTAAATCTAACCTATTGGAAATTTTTCAAGGTAAATTATAACATTTTTCTCATGTGTGTAAAGAAAAACATATGTGATATTTTGATTCAAACTTCATTAAACATAATAGGAAATTAAAATGATGTATTTCATAAATGACTAGTCTTAATAACCATGGAAATGCATTTGAAGTTAGCTCTCAGTATAAAAGTAAACAGAACATATTTACCACTCACATTTCACACATTAGAAAGAGTGAGAAGATAATTTTCTACAATGTATAAGAGGTATTAAATTACCTGTTTGGTTTTCTTAAAATGAAAAAAAATGGTGTTATTAAAGGATTTAAAATTAATAGGTGTCAAATCTCATTATTTTCATTTATTGACACAATAGCTACTATTAGTTTCATTGTATAGAATATTTCTCATACCAGTTAGAAATTCTATCATCAAGTTTTAATACATTTTTAGTTCCATTTACAAAAAATTCATAGATACTAATTTCTTATATGTATTAGAGAATGAATATATTCTCACACTTTTTCAACTAGAAATTTATTTTACACCATCTTATTTTATATAATGTTTCAACTAATGATTTATTTAGTTTGAGAGCTAACAATATTTGGGAATTTTTATTTTTGTAGGATGTATCCTTTTAAAATATCTATAAAATTTTTAAAGGGTTATGGTATGAATAGACATTGAATTTAGGTATCTATTGATCAAAAATTAATATTAAAATTAGTGATTGAGTCCTTTACTAATTATTTATAAGAATTAAAGAATATTGGTCTCCCTATATTTCAACATTTGATTTTTGATAGTGAAGGTAAATGTATTTGTGGCTTAAAGTTAAAGGTAATTCCAAATGAAAAGTTGATTCAAGTACATTTATTAATTTTGAACAATATAGGTGAGGTTTAACTATATATATATCATCACATATCTCTATATTTAAGTTAGTTTATCCTAAAATAAATTAAAATTATTTGATTATTGAAAATAAAAATATATTTATTCTATGGTTTTAGGGGAAATTAAACACTGATTTATCCATATCAAAATCATTGAAATGGTTAATAGGGGAACCAAGTTTTAATCTAATCACAAATTCTGGATTTTATAACAATCGTTAAACTTTTTTTGAAAAAAATATGCCAATAATATTTCCTTTAAGAATAATGGAGTAAAGGACCTCATTAATGTGGTTTATTTTTCAAGTTATAAAGACTAAAATCCAATTTTTTGTTTCAATATTATATTTGGGAATTATTTAGAATATATGGGAGATTGATTAAAATAAATTTTTGTATCAATTTTTATGTGTAATTGGGATGATAATAACAGTAGTGTGAAACATGATGAGTGTGGACTTAAACTATTTGATTTGAAAATATTTTTTAATAAATAGGAATAATTTATCTTGGAATCACCTGAAAAAACACATATTATATGCTATTGATCTATTAAATGATCAGTGTCTTTTCTTCTTGAAAGGAAAAATCATTCATGTGGTGATAATTTTGACGATTTTGAATACTTATATAAGATTTTTTCATCTATTATACAATTACCTAAGTATCATAATGACGATAATGTAATAATATTCCATGAAAAATTAAATGATCTTGTGGAAAGGATATAAGTAAAACACTTCATTAATCTAATAATTCATCTGGTAAATATTTGTTTATTTTATTTAACTATTTAATAAAATTTCCTTTTATATATTTATATATATTCATATATTTTGATTATTCCTACCATATTATTAATAATTTTTATATTCATTAGATTCTTGTATCTGTTTTTGGGATGAAAATGTTTTCCTTTGTCATTTTTTGTGACTATGTTATTTATCATTTTTTAGGTATAAACATTGTTTTAAATACTAATAATTTTCTTTTTTTTATGAACATTAATATTTTTTCTGTAATATTTATTTATTATTAATTAAATATTGGTACACAAAATAACACATTTTTAGATGATAATCCTTTTTTTAGGTTAATATTTATACTCATTAGTTTTAGTAAAATATATTTTTGGTTGAAAAGCCTATCATTCATTGTTTTCCTTTCTGTTATGAAAATTCATTCCTTTATTTATAACAATTTTTTAATTTTTGTAAATTATTGGAACAAATGATTTCATATAAGTAGAAAACATCATTCTAAATTAAGGGCATATTGGAAATGGAAACAAGGTATATATGATTATTCCTATAAATATATCTATAACAGTTAAATTATTTAATGAAATTAAACTTATATTTCTTGAAATTATATATATTGATTATTATTCTCTAGATAGGATGGTGCCTAAATTTTTTAGGTGTGGGATTACAAATTTACCAGAACATTCACTTTATCTTAGATAGAAATGGTCGAATATTTAGTTTGATGATAAAAACCAACCAATTGGCACACATTCCAGGATGTTTAGGAGTTACTTAGATATGTATAGTCAATTTAGGATAATTATTTTATTCTATGAGTAAATGATTTTCAACTAATCGGTGTAAGATTATTTATTGGATTCAATAAGGGTATAATTTCAAAAAATATTTATTTATTTTTTCAATTGTGTAAATATTATGCATTTTATATGACTAATATTTAATCTATTAAATTAAAAAAGACATATTAAATTTAAGAGATAAAATAAATTAAGAAAAGTATTTTACCCTTTTTGACAGCCATATGGATTAATTTTAAGAAAAATTTGACTTTATATTTTATTTTTAGGAGTAAACAGAATCAATATCTATACCTTAAGTATGGGTTTATATATGAAGATACATGGAAGATGTTTTTCACTAGTCCATCGGAGGAAGCCTTTATAGTATGTAATTGTTTTTTATGAAATTTATTTTTTAAATTATTTTTAAATACTTGAAAAAATCTTAATTTTTTCTTATGTAATTGGCCTTTAAGATATCTCACCAATAGATACCGTCCTAATATTTATCCCTCCATAAATTTTATTATGGAATTTATCCTTTATTATATGTGTAAATGACTATTAAAAATTTTAATGAATTAAGATCTAAGTCAAGAAGCATCTCTAAGGAGGTTTAATACTGACCTTAATCTCCCCACACCACATCATGAAAATGTAAAAGGGTGAGGATGAAAAAAATTAGAATTTTATTATTGATCTATCAAAATAACTAGAAGATAATATTATATGTAATTAATTATTATTTTTATTCAATGATACTATTTTTTAATGTATCCCACTAATATAACATTTTAAAATATTATTTCTGAAATTCTTTCAGGAGAAAGAAACATAGGTAACCTTTTTCCCTGAGGGAAGAATGGATATTCCTATAACTTCTTTTGGAATGCTCGAACACCTGGGTCACATCAGAGTATATAAGGAGGGTATTAGTAATAGAAAAAAATTTGTTTGCCCTAGTATGACATCGATATAGGTGTAACATAAGAGAGAAATATCTTCGCTAAAGTTTGATCTATGATAGATGAATGAGTCAATAGATGATATAATTAAAGAATTTTTATAGGCTCTATTTTCAAAAACAAAGAGACTAATGTGGCCTAACTACAAAATTCCTTCATCTTCTCATTCATACCAAATCTTGTATAGCGAGTTACATGTTGATCATGCTCATGTATAAATTTTAGAATATGAAATTTTATATAATCTAGGGTATTATATGAATCATCAGGTTATGCATATGGGTTAGGTAATTGTAGCGGTAATTGATATTATTGATTTTACTACATAATTATTGTTGTATACTAAGGAGGTGACCATAGTTTGATAGATTTTTAGTCATTTTTAATTTTACCAACTTATCATTGTCATCAATTGAAATATGTGGAATACACTATTTTTAATTTTTTATTAAACATTAAATTCAAGTTAATTGTAATTTTTTTATCACCCTTTCTATATGTATAAGTATCTAAAATCAAATCAATCATTAAATATGTTAAAAAATTCATGAAGCAACGCCTTCAGATAGTCCTCAGAATATTTATGGGATAATAAGTTTAACAAAATATTATTATATATTAGATAATTATAATAGTTTTCCAATGATTCTTGATATTTTTAGTAGTGATTAAATATTAAATATATTAATAAATGGTGTTATTGAAGTTATAAATGTTGAGGAGCTCAATGTACTAGTGTAAAGTTGTTTTCCATTTATGTAAATTTTAATTATATTTTTTATTTTTTTAAGTAAACATATGTTATGTTGAATGAATTTATTAAATTTTTAGTCAGTTATCTTCACACTATTTTCATACAATATTATTCCACTATTGTTTATGTTTTTATGGATCCAAGATTCACTTCAACGGATGTGATACACTTAAACAAACATTCCTAAATTCAATTTATATCTTAAATATTAAAAAAACATATAGATTAACTATTGGTTTTTTACATACCTCAATACTTAAGAAAACATATATAATTATGAACCACTAATAATTATAATATTATAAATGATATAATTTGTATAGTTTAGTTGATATTGGATGTTATACATAATTTTACCATTTAAATTCAAGGCATATTGGTTATGATCTTTATTGGGTAGTGATTGAAAAAGTTTTAGAAAGTAGATAAAATAATAAGTCTTATTATATTCTTTTAGTTCTCTAATACTAATATTATTATTTTAAGAATAAATTTAAAAATAATAAAATTCATGTATATAGTTAAATAGGGGTCACTTTTGAATTATAGATCCAAACAAAATTGGATATGTGAAAGTTCATGTATATAACTTTTATATTAGTGAATAATTTTTTCATACATATCTAGTGTTTCAATTTTAAAAATATTATTACATAAATTTAGTGTAATCATAAAAAAGGGGAATTTTAATGTGTGTACTATTTTTTAAAAATAATTTATGATATAATCAAGTCAAGAATAAAAACATATTTTGAAAGTTTTCTTTATTTGTAAAACATATAATATAAAAAAATGTGTTGTATTTTTCAATTCATAACACATTATATTGTTGTATATTTTTTATGATATATCTTCTTATATGGCACATAACTTGAACCACATTAAAATTTTATTTTTGGAATTTTTTATATTTTTGAATAATTTATAGATGCATCTTTATTTCAGTTTATATTATTTTTTAAACATGTTGAAAAAAAATTTATAAAGTTTTAATGTTATATTTTGTGATATTTTTTTTGTTTCGTGTTATTCTTCATGATTTACAGTTCTTGAATAATATATTTTAGAATATATTTTTTAAAAATATTAACTTTCCAAATCATTTATAGAAAAAATAATGGAAAAATTCTTATAAGAAAATATTTCAATGTAATTTGTTCCCAAAATTTATGTTCAAATCAACTTTCCATATTTTTATTGAAAGTTAACATTGAAAATAAATTATAATGGATTTCAATGCTGGTTTTCAGAAAAATGATGTTTAAATCGAAATTATATGACTTTTTTAGAAGAAAATTCTATTAATTTTTTTAAAAATATAATATTAAAACTAAAATTTTTATGTTTTCTACGTTGACGCCTTTTTAACTATTGTTAAAAGGATAAAAATTGATATCAAAGACATTTTATGCACTAGTGTACTATTGTATGTGAAAAAAGAAAAATTTCTTTGTAATAATTATAATTCTGTAAAATCTAGTTTTTAGTTGAATCCATGCCTATATAAAAGTTATGGAGTTTGAATATTGGATTAGGATCTCTTTGATCGAAACCATTATAAATATTAGGGTCTTATTATTTATATTTACGTTATTATTTTCTATTGAATATTCATTATTCCATCATTATTCCACAACTTCTTTTATATTAATCAAAAAAATAAAAATAGATAATTTATACCGACCTTTCAGTATATAAATCACTCATAGTTACCCATTAATTGGTATTTAAGCATAAACTAGATAGAAACATTATTGATTTAAAAATTATTTTTCACTATATTATTATATTGATTACTAAAATTATTATTTAATATATACCTTAAAAAGTATTGGGGTTAGGATATTTTTTATCTACATTCATTGAGAATAATGTTTATGGATTATAATGAAACCACCATACCTTAATTAGAATGATAGCTCATACTTGAGAACATGAATGGATGCTCAGTTGAAGAACATGGGCACCTTAAATTGAATGATAATATTCAAACCATATGAATTGTTTTATTGTGATTGTAATTTACATATAAGAAATATTAATTCTAAATATGTTTTAACTACAATGTGATGAATATGTTATATTATTTCACAAGTTGAAATTTTTTTAGTCATATTTCATCTTGTTTAACTATTCATGAAATATGATGAATTTTTTTATATAACTCATCAATTTATAAATAAGATAAAAAATAATATATGATGTATTTTTATATTTTTTTATAAAAATTATTATTAAAACTAAAATAATTAACAATATATTTGTAAAAACCCATATAGTTATTATAAGGACCCAGCCTTAAAACATTACATAATCATGAATTAAATGAATAATTCACATATAGGATCTTTTAAGGTTTATAGTTTTAGAGAATAAGGACATAACTATTACATCTCAAAATATTACAAAGTAGACACTTCTAATAAGTTTCATAAAATAAAAACTCTTAAAAAGAAACATGTCTACTTCCATGTTTTAGATAGAATGACTTTCCTTGATCCCATCCTTGACCCTATTCATCTTTATCTCATGTGGAAATCATTTCAAAAACGTGGGATGAGCATAAAAATCCCAGTAAAGGCTACACAAAGAAGGAAAACTGTTAGTTTTTTTCAAAACAATAAGTAAATCATGAATACTTTATCATAAGTAATACCTTTCACCTTTATGAAGTAGTAAATACACTTCACTGAATAAAAGATCATTATTTAACCTTTTGTTACCAAAAGATTACCATAAAACCCATATAAAGAACACATAACGTATAAAGGTAGCTTGGGACATAAACATACTTAAATGGAATAACCATACGATCAACTTCCACACATTTCAATAAATGTAATATCTATATGGATGACTTCCATACCCAATGCATTTGAGGTTATAACGTAACCACCCGTCCTGCTATTTCCCGCACCACCCGTCATATGGTATACCACATAACCACCAATAAAATGTACAAGTACCATTATAACACATAAAATATTTCAAATATAAACATTTCACTAATAACATTTCATTTTCAATCACAAGAAGTAATTTCAAGATATAGAAATAATCAATCCATTTTCATAAACCATTTAAAAAGAGATTTTTGAATCAAAGTGTCCCAAACCACTTTAAAGATTTTAAATGAATTATCATTTGAAAACATTGATGTCCATATAAACAAATCCTCAAACCCATTTTGGAAAAATGGACATTAAGAAGAAATATATAGACGAATAAATATTTAAAACATTTAAAATGATATTTTAGTTAAAGAGTTTTTCTAACAAAAAGGGAGATGCTTGAATACAAATAATTGAGGAATAACATTTAATCAGAACTTTATAATATAATTATAATAAAGGTATTCATGATATAATATGTCAAAGAACAGTATATACACCATATAAGAGTTAATTGGTGCATAACAATAATGAACTCTCAATGGAAATGTAAATTGAGATGAAATCCCTTATAAATATGGTATCCTTAAATTAAAGATAAACAAATCACATAATTATGTGTGAAAAATATATATAAACCCAATATAAGTGGATATTAAGTGAAAAACAATCATAAGTCATTCACACATATTCATAGCATGACATAATCAATAAGTATAGGTTTAACCCAAAGAATTGAAATTGGGATAAGAAGTTCCCTTGCAAAAATTCAACAGCCTAACGACGTCACTTTAAAATTCAGAAAATGAGTTGATGAGAGAGAAAATGGTATCTCATCACATGGTCATAACATTTACATAAATAAAAAATATAGAAGAACATATCCCAACATAATAAGATGTGAACTAAAAGACATAACAAAAGAAGTCTATTAAAAAGAACAGGGTGAAAGGTTTCCTTACCGATTAGGGTAACTTTCGAAACGTACACTCCATGAAAGAAGGGCCATAGAATGAAGATTTAAATACCCATAAATGATATTATATTACACAAATAGTATAATAATGTTCATTACATACACCACACAAAATGAAATAGTGGAAAATGTATCCAGAATCTCACGGGAATAAAAAGTGAGATAAAAACCCCTTACCTCGTTGTAATCAATTGAGTTGTATGACCAAAAGATAATAACCACCAAATGAATTCCAGAACAACATGAATATAAATATAATCATGATAATATATATCAATTGGCAGTACAAAATACACTACATTCCATAAATAAGTGGTGACTAATTGAAATCTCACGGAATTAAAAGTGAGATAAGAAATCCCTAACAAAATTCAGCACCCTAACAGTGCCACTTAAAAATTCATAAAATTAATTGATGAGAGTAATATGGGGTTTCTCATCATATTAAAATAAAAATTACATTATTTTGAATATAAAATAACATCCTCTAAAAAAAGAACTTGGAGCATAGAAGAAATGATCCAAAAGATACTATTTGAAAAGAAAGAGAGAGGTTGGATCCCTTACCTCAAGTCTGAATTGTCTTATTCGTTTCTTTGTATTACTGAATAATAAAAATTGGCCAATTTATAATTTCTTAAGGACATACTCAATTTTTATTATTCAATTCATATCACATATTATAATGTTATAATAATTAGTTAATTTTGAGAGTTCATTTTAGACGTTTTTTGTCGATGTTCAGTACATGAGTCAAAAATGAACTTGTTTGAAAAAAGTGTCCATGTATTTATAAGTACATCATCTCCAGAATAGTATTAATGATTAAATATCCTATATATACATTATAAATTAATTCTATACTATTCCTTAACATTTGGAGATAGAAAATGAATTCACCGTTCATGGAGACGGTAGGTCGTACGTACGCATGAACGCTACTTTCATTTCATTGTCATATTAATGGAATTAAAACTAAATGAGAAATGTATATATTATAATTCCAATTTAATATATATGTTATATAGTTTACATATGTTCATTAATTTCATTGTTTATACATTCCATGTATTGCATGAACGAGTCACATCACTTGAGGGGGTGGTAGTCCACACTTCCTCGTATGAAATTATCGCATTTGAAAAACATGCAAAGCATAAAGGTATGTTTTAAAAATAAACTAAAAAAGCATATAGAAAACAAAAATACCATATATATCATATATAAAATACAGTGACATCATAATTTTCACCATGAGAGTCCATAGGATATAATTGAGCAATCATCATTTCGTGAGGATATATAAGGTTTAGTGTCATGGAAACCAAGAAATTATTACATGAGGAAAAAACATTATTCTTAAACAAATGAAAGGATTATTCATTTTTTCATCCTAAGATCATTATGGAATCTCATAACCTGGGATAGTACATCAAAGGAAAGGGTGAGAAAAAGGTCCAGTAAGGGTAACAAGGAAAACATTTTACATGAGAACTTGAGATACATGAAAAGAACTTTAAGGAATGAGAATGAAATCTGGAGGCATATCAAAATAAAAATAAATTATTTCATAAATTGAATATGTGGATACAAAATTTAACTTAGAAAATCATTTCTGTTTCACCAAGGTCCATCCCCAAGGTGTCATAAAAAATTACCAACGTTATTCACCAAGGTATCAGTCAAAATGGTCATCTCTAGAGATTAAGTCTTAACCAATGCATTGGAGCGCTATCAGGGCGCACCCTTAAATTTTCATTTGTAATCATATGAGACACATATATAATCATCAAGAATTTCATAAATAACCCATATAGAATAAAAGAAATGGGTTTCATTTCATAATCATAATGTTTTAAAAACTGCTTTAAAGACATGATCTTTATGTCACTTTAAACCCACGGAAAAGGAAAGTGGGTATCATGTATGTAAATCCCAGAATTTAAAATATAACATTTTGGTATATATTTGAATACCCTTTTAGAAGAAAGATCTTTGAAAATTCAATTAATAAAATAAAATAATATTAGAAAAAGAGTGACATTTTGAGACAGAAATTCGGAAACATAACGACTATGTTGTAGGGTTTTAGAAAACATTGAAAAGAGATGGGACATGGGTAACCCACTCATAAATGATCCATAAAACAGTAGGGGGACAGAATATAAAGGATTTAAGAACATGGTTTTGAAATTTGAAATATATACCATATGGATAGAAGAACATGAAAGGAAGACAAAAATAAGATTTCTCTTAAGAAAATTTGGCAGCCTAACGACGTCACTTAAACTTCAAAAAAATGAATTGACGATATCAAATAGGGTCTCTCGTCATATGAACATAAAATATCCGTATTATAGATATACAGATCATACCCCAACATAATAAAAAGTAACTTGAAAGACTTGACAAGAAAATAGAACTTGAAAATGAGAAGGGTAAAAGAATCCCTTAAAAATTCGGTAGCCTAACGGTGTCACATAAACATCAAAAAAATGAATTGATGAGATTAAATAGGGTATCTCATAATATGAACATAAAAGATCAGTATTATAGATATAGAGATCATACCCCAGCATAATAAAAAGGAACTTGAAAGACTTGATAGGAAAATAGAACTTGTGAATGAGAAGGGTGAAAGGATCCGTTACAAAAATTTCGACAGCCTAACGGCGCCACATAAACATTCATAAAACGAAATGATGAGAGTAATATGGGATCTCTCATTATATGACCATGAAAAGGGAAGTGAAAGGAATATAAAATAACATCCTCCAACATAAGAACATGGAGCATAAAAGAAATCACTTAAAATAGAGTATTTGAAAAGAAAGAGACATGTTGGATCCCTTACCGTAAAATGTAACTCTTAAAACTCAAAGGTTGAGACCATGAGGGCTTGGGGCACTTTGAGGGGACTACTTGGGAGGTAATGAGACCAGACCTTTGTTGGGGGAGAGTTGGGAGTGAAAACTAAAGGAGAAAAGGGTGGGGTATTTATAGGGAAAGTGAGGGGACAAGGCATTAATGGCCAAGGGACACCTCATACCTTATATTACTATTCATAAGTCGACCATGTTCATTACACACTTAATACATCATTTAATGATGTCATTAAACACCCGTAACTTAAAAACTGTATTTTCACTATTCATCAAAAATTCAACTTTCTCGGAAAAATCCTAAAATTTCACCTTAACCAAATATCGATGCTCTGATTGTAAAAAATTAAGGCCATTTTATAAAAATAATTTTGTAAATATTTTAAATTTAATGTTTAAATAAAACACTATTCACTGAAAATTTATTTTCTTCAGAAAAATCCCCAAAAATTACATTAAAATAACATTGATTCTCTTAGTTAAAAAATAAAGTCCATTTTATAAAAATAATTTTCTAAATATTTTTAATTTGCTTTTTAATTAAAAAACAATATTCACCCGAAAAAACTAATACTTGACTAATAATTTCTGAAACAGTTATTTACCTATTTTATTGAATCACATTACTTAATCAAGGTGCCTAGATTATATTAATACTTTCTTTAAGTGAGATTACTAATACATTTTGTCACATTACTAATCCTAAGGGTCAAATCACTATTCATAATTTATTATTCATCAAAAATAAAGTTTATCTTATTGGACTCTAAATTTCTTACTGAACACATTTGCAGCAGATTATTTTTTGACAATCATTACACATCATTAATTATTTAATGTTTACAAAAATAATTTAAAATATCCTTTTTTTCAAATTCCTAAATAATATACATCCTAAATTTATCCGAACATTTGAAAATTTATAAAATTCTCCATAAGAAAAAAACACAATTTTATTTATCTCAAAGGATTACAAAAAGCAGTTACGGTCTACTTACATAGCCCCTTATAACCCCATCATATGTCCTAAGTGTAAGGTGTGCTAAGGTGAGAGAATCTGAGGGCAGCTCGTCCAACATTGCACGAGTGGTAATTTCTATCTGTTTGAACTTGTCACAAAGAAGATTTCATTCTTGCTTCACACGATGAAGTTCGGCTTGGGTTTGGTCCAGAGTATAGTGCGGTGGTGCTACCACCTTCCCAAGTTCTTTTAGATGGGCTTCGATTGGACCAAGACTGCTGGATGAGGCCGTCAAATATTTTTTCTATATTAATTAACCAATATCACTTGTATTTAGAGACAATAATCGAAATGTTTAGTTTCCAACAGTCATATTGACCAATGGTCATATAACGGTTGAAACCCAACGGTCTCATTTTAATTATACTCATGTTATCAAATGAAACTGTTTTGTTGATTGTAAAATATAATAACACACAAAATTAGGAAACAAGATTTATTCCAAATTTCAGGTCGTTACATTCTTCCCCCCTTAAGAAATTACGTCCTCACAATTTTTTTAAAATTAGGCATGGAAATTTCATTGAAAGTACCACATCAAAAAAAGAGTCAGTAACACTATTACTTTAAAATAAAGAAAAGAAATTACAAAGGCCTCCCGAGTTAACCCATACTAGGATTCCATTTAGGAAAACATGGACTTAGAAGAGAAAACAAAGGGTCACGTTATGAGGGAGAGTGACAGAAAACATGATTAGGAGAAAGTTAACAACAAGAAAATCACAAAATTATGATGGGTTAAACAGTATTTGATTACCCTGTAGGAAACATAAACCAACAATGTTTTTATTTTACAGTGCTTTAAGGTATTAATTTACTACATAGAATAAAAACACAAGGAAATATATTTACCTTCAAGTATAGTTTCATCCTTTAATAATTTTCTACCAAAACTAATCTTCTCTCCAAATGATGAGCATTCAAAAACACCTGGTCTCATCAAAAGCACAAAAATCATCTTCTAGAGAATCACATAATCTATAAAAGAATATCTATCTATCTATAAACATTTATCCCAAAAATAGAAAGGGTAATATAAAACAACTCTTCCAAAATAAAGAATCCCATAGAAAGGTAAATTACTTTTAAATCTTCAAAATTCCACGGTACTACCCAAAGATCCTCATAGACTATTCCATAATTAATTGTCCTTAAAATTCCTCAAAATATACCATACTAAGATTTAAACCTAAATACAAGAAGGATTTGATAACATAGTCTTCCAAAATAAACTTCATCATTCATCTCCAAACAACATCAACCACTCCTAACATCTTATAACAAAAGTATCAAACCTAAACATATTTCCCCCAAGATAGGTTAATCATTTCCATAAGTAACCTATATTACTATAAGTTCACCTTAAATATGTTGATTCTTCAAAATATAAGTCATCCATTATTCTTCAAAGGAAATACCATAGTAATATATTTACCTCGATCATATGGGGTCCCCAAAATAGTGAACGTCTTCCAAAATAATAATCATCACTTAATCCCCTAATCATCTTTGTCATATTAATACGGAAAGAATCACATTTCCTATCAAATTGGTTTTTGGGACATGTTCTTCCATTTTCCACCATTAACTATGAAAAGAAAGTATAATTAGGGGCCTCAATACTTAGCCAATAATCATGAAAATGAATTTAAAGCATAGAAGGATAACTTGTAGAAGAAAATTATACCCTAACATGTGATCCACTAGATTCCAAACTAGGTTATCCATGATCATATATTCTTATGTGAATCTTTATTTTATTTTATCTTTGTTCCTTTAATAATGGTTCATACTAATCTTATGAATTTACCAAATCATATCCCCCAGGAGTGTCGTAACCAAGAGTGGAGAAAGGCCCGTTGTCGTATACCAGTTCCCGTTCAAGTCTAGCTCAAAGCAGTGTTTTTGGGTTTTACCCCTATGTACATCTGTGCCAGAGCCACCTCTACCTGCTTGTATCCAGACAAGGATGTATTTGTTTGGAAACCCCTTGCTCAATACTCACCAAAATAACAGGAATATTTCCTATATTTAAACATTTCTATAGGCTTCATCCTAAAGTTTTCATATCCTAATTTCCACAAATAACAAAACCATCCTTTGATTCCAACTATAATATCCCGCCTTTTTATAACGTAAACTTTCATTACATTATACAAAATTGAGGATCTTTAAGGATTATTGTCTTGGAAACCAAGAACTTATTACATGAGGAAAAAAACATTCTTCTTAAACACTTGAAAGGCTTCTTCACTTGTTCATCCTATGTTTTTTATAGCATCTCATAACCTGGTAGAATACATCAAAGGAAAGGGTGAGAAAAAGGCCCAGTAAGGGAAACAAGGAAAACATTTTACATGAGAACTTGAGATACATGAAATTGAACTTTAAGGCATGAGAATGAAATCATGAGGAATATAATAATAAAAATAACCTATTTAATAACTTGAAAATGTGTCTACAACATTTAACTTAGACAATCTTTTCCATTTCACAAAGTTCCATCCCCAAGGTGTCATTAAAAATTACCAAGGTTATTCACCAAGGTATCAGTCAAAATGGTCATCTCTAGAGATTAAGTCTTTACCCAATGCATTGGAGTACTATCAGGGCTCACCCATAAATTTTCCTTTGTTATCATGTGAGCCACATATATCATCGTCAAAAATTTCAAAAATAACCCATATAGAATAAAATAAATGGGCTTCATTTCATAATCAAAACGTTTTAAAAACTTCTTTAAAGACATGATCATTATGTCATTTTAAACCCACGGAAAAGGAAAGTGGGTCTCATGTATGTAAATCCCAGAATTTAAAATAGAACATTTTGGTATATATGTGAATACCCCTTTAGAATAAAGAGATTTGAGTATTCACTTAGTAAAATAAATGAATTTTAGAAAAAGTGAGACATTTTCAGACGGAAATTCGGCAGCATAACGACTATGTTGTAGGGTTTTAGAAAACATTGAAAAGAGAGGGGACATGGGTAACCCACTCATAAATGATCCATAAAATAGTAGGAGGACAGAATATAAAGGATTTAAGAACATGGTAATGAAATTTGAAATATATACCATATGGATTGAAGAACATGAATTGAAGGCAAAAATAAGATTTCTCTTATTAAAATTTGGCAGCCTAACGGCGTCACTTAAACTTCAAAAAAATGAATTGATGAGATCAAATAGGGTCTCTCATCATATGAACATAAAAGAAAATTATGATATATATAGATATCATACCCCAACATAATAAAAAGGAACTTGAAAGACATGACAAGAAAATAGAACTTGAAAATGAGAAGGGTGAAAGAATCCCTTAAAAATTCGGCAGCCTAACAGCGTCACTTAAATTTCAAAAAAATGAATTGACGAGATAAAATAGGGTCTCTCATCATATGAACATAAAATATCAGTATTATATATTTATAGATCATACCCCAAAAAAATACAAATGAATTTGATAGACTTAACAAGAAAATAGAACTTGAAAATGAGAAGGGTGAAAGAATCAGTAACAAAAATTTCGGCAGCCTAACGACACCACATAAACATTTATAAAACGAAATGATGAGAGTAATATTGGATATCTCATGATATGAACATGAAAAGGGATGTAAGAGAAATATAAAAGAACATCCTCGAACCTAAGAACATGGAGCATAAAAGAAATGACTTAAAAGAGAGTATTTGAAAAGAAAGAGAGAGGTTGGATCCCTTACCTTAAAACGTAACTCTTAAAACTCAAAGGTTGGGACCTTGAGGGCTTGGGGGAACCTTGGGAGGACTACTTGAGAGGTAATGAGACCAGAGCTTCGTTGGGGGAGAGTTGGGAGTGAAAACTAAAGGAGGAAAGGGTGGGTATTTATAGGGAAAGTGAGGGGACAAGGCATTAATGTCCAAGGGACACCTCATATCTTATCTTACTATTCATAAGTCGACCATATTGATTACAAACTTAATACATCATTTAATGATGTCAATAAACACACGTAACTTAAAAACTGTATTTTCACTATTCATCGAAAATTCAACTTTCTCAGAAAAATCCCAAAGTTTCACCTTAACTGAATATCGATGCTCTGATTTCAAAAAATGAAGACCATTTTATAAAAATAATTTTCTAAATATTTTAAATTTAATTTTTAAATAAAACACTTTTCACCAAAAATTAATTTTTTCAGAAAAATCCCTAAAAATTACCGTAAAATAATATCAATTCTCTGAGTTCAAAAATGAAGTCCATTTTATAAAAATAATTTTCTAAATATTTTTAATTTAATTTTTAATTAATAAACACTATTCACCTGAAAAAACTAATACATGACTAATAATTACAAAAACAGTTATTTACCTATTTTATTGATCACATTACTTAATCAAGATACCTATATTATATTAATACTTTCTTTAAATGCGATTACTAATACATTTGGTCACATTACTAATCCTAAGCGCAAAATCACTATTCATAATTTACTATTCATCAAAAATCAAGTTGATCTTTTTAGACTCTAAATTTCTTACTGAACACATTTACAGTAGGCCATTTTTTGAAAATCATTACACATCATTAATTATTTAAGGTTTACAAAAATATTTTAAAATTTCATTTTTTTCGAATTAATAAATAATATCCATCCTAAATTTATCAGAACATCTGAAAATTTACGAAATTCACCATAAGAAGAAAACACAATTTTATTTATCTCAAAGGATTACACAAAGAAGTTACTGTCTCCTTACATAACCCCTTATAACCCCAGCATAAGACCTAAGTGTAAGGTGTGCTAAGGTGAGAGATTCTGAGGGCAGCTTGGCCAACATTGCACGAGTAGTAATTTCTATCATTTGTAACTTATCGCGAAGGCGATTTCGTTCTAGCTTCACATAATGAAGTTCGACATGGGTTTGGTCCAGAGTAAATCCCAGTGGTGCTACCTCCTTCCCAAGATCTGTTAGATGGGCTTCGATTGGACCGAGACTACTGGATGAGGCCATCAAATCTTCTTTTTATATTAATTAACCAAGATCCCTTGTATTTAGAGACAATAATCGAAATGTTTAGTTTCCAGCAGTCATATTAACCAATTGTCATATAACGATCGAAACCCAACGGTCTCATTTTAATTATACTCATGTTATCAATTGAAATATTTTTTTTGAGTGTAAAATATAATAACACACAAAATTAGGAAACCTGATTTATTCAAAATTTTGGGTCGTTACATTCTTCCCCCCTTAAGAAATTGCGCCCTCGCAATTTTTTTAAAGTTGGGCTTGGAAATTTCATTGAAAGTCCCACATAGAAAAAGGAGTCAGTAAAACTATTACTTTAAAAGAATTAAAAGGAAGTACAAAGGCCAACCGAGTTAACCAATACTAGGATTCCATGTAAGAAAACCTGGACTTGGAAGAGAAAACAAAGGGTTACATTCTGAGGGAGTGTGATAGAAAACATGATCATTAGAAAGTTAACAACAAGAAAATCACAAAATTATGATGGGTTAAATGGTATTTGATTACCCAGTAGGAAACTTAAACCAAAAATGTTTTTGTTTTACAGTGCTTTTAGGGATTCATTTACTACATTGAATAAAAACATAAGGAAATATAATTACCTTCATGTAGAGTTTCATCCTTTAATAAGTTTCTACAAAAACTAATCTTATCTACAAACGATGAGCATTCAAAAACACTTGGTCTCATCAAAATCACTAGAAGCATCTTCTAGATAATCACGTAATCTACAAAAGAATAACTATCTATCTTTAAAAATTTATCCCAAAAATAGAAAGGTTAAGATAAAACAACTCTTCCAAAATAAAGAACCCCATAGGAAGGGAAACTACTTTTAAATATTCAAAATTCCACGGTACTACCCAAAGATCCTCATAAACCATTCCATAAATAACCATCCTTAAATTTCCTCAAAATAAACCAAACTAAGATTAAAACCTAAATACAAGAAGTATTTGATAACATAGTCTTCCAAAATAAACTTCATCGTTCATCTCCAAACAACATCAACCCCTCATAATATCTTATAAAAATGGTATCTAACCTAAACATATTTTCCCCAATATAGGTTAATCATTTCCATAAGTAACCTATATTACCATAAGTTAACCTTAAATCTATAAATTCATCAAAATATAAGTCATACTTTATTCCTCAAAGAAAATATAATAGTAATCTATTTACCTCGATCATATAGGGTTCCCAAAATAGTGAACGTCTTACAAAATAATAATCATCCTTTAATCCCCTAATCATCTCTATCATATTAATACGGCAGTCGTCACATTTCTTATCACATTGGTTGTAGGGACATGTTCCTCCATTTCCCACCATTAACTATGAAAATAATGTATAATTAGGGGCTTAAATACATAGCCAATAATCATGAAAAGGAACTTAAATCATAGAAGGATAACGTGTAGAAGAAAATTATACCCTACCTAGTGATCCCCTAGGTTCCAAACTAGGTTATCCATGATAATATATTCTTATGTGAATCTTTATTTTATTTTATCTTTGTTCCTTTAATAATGGTTCATACTAATCTTATGAATTTACCAAAGCATATCCCCCAAGAGTGTCGTAACAAAGAGTTCATTAAGGCTTGTTGTCGCATACCGGTTCCCATTCGAGTCTAGCTGAAAGAGGTGTTTTTGGGTTTTCCCCATATGTACATCTGTTCTAGAGCCACCTCTACCTGCTCGTATCCAGACAGGGATGTATTTTCTTGGCAACCCCTTACTCAATACTCACCAAAATACCAAGAATATTTCCTATATTTAAACATTTCAATAGGGTTTTCCTGAAGTTTTCATATCCTAATTTCCACAAATAACTAAACCATTCTTTGATACCAACTATAACATCCCACATTTTTATCACATAAACTTTCATTACATTATACAAAACTAAGTATCTTTAAGGATTAGTGTCTTGGAAACCACGAACTTATTACATGAGGAAAAAACATTCTTATTAAACACTTGAAAAGCTTATTCATTTGTTCATCCTATGTTAATTACGACATATCATAACCTGGGAGCATACATCAATGGAAAGGGTTAGCAAAAGGCCCAGTAAGGGAAACAAGGAAAACATTTTACATGAGACCTTGACATACATGAAAAGAACTTTAAGGCATGAGTATGAAATCTTGAGGAATATCATAATAAAAATAAAGTATTTAATAACTCGAAAACGTGGCTACAAAATTTAACATTGACAATCATTTCCATTTCACCAAGGTCCATCCCCAAGGTGTCATTAAAAATTACCATGTTTATTCACCAAGGTATCGGTCAAAATGGTCATCTCTAGAAAATAAGTCTTTACCCAATGCATTGGAGCACTATCAGAGTGAACCCTTAAATTTTCCTTTGTTATCATGTGAGCCACATATATCATCATAAAACATTTCATAAATAACCAATATAGCATAGAAAAAATGGGTTTCATTTCATAATCATAGCGTTTTAAAAACTGATTTAAAGACAAGATCTTTATGTCACTTTAAACCCACAAAAAGGAAAGTGGGTCTCATGTATGTAAATCCTAGAATTTAAAATAGAAAATTTTGGTATATATGTGAATACCCCTTTAGAGGAAATAGCATTGAGTATTAACTTAATAAAATAATATAATTTTAGAAAAAGAGAGACATTTTGAGAAAGAAATTCAGCAGCATAATGACTATGTTGTAGGGTTTTAGAAAACATTGAAAAGAGAGGGGACATGGGTAACCCACTCATAAATGATCCATAAAAAGTAGGGGGGAAAGAACATAAAGGATTTAAGAACATGGTAATGAAATTTTAAATATATACCCTATGGATTGAGGAACATGAAAGGAAGACAAAATTAAGATTTCTCTTATGAAAATTTGGCAGCCTAACGGTGTCACTTAAACATCAAAAAAATGAATTGACGAGATAAAATAGGGTCTCTCATCATATGAACATAAAATATCAGTATGATAGATATAGAGATCATACCCCAATATAATAAAAAGTAACTTGAAAGACTTGATAAGAAAATAGAACTTGAAAATGAGAAGGTTAAAAGAATCCCTTAAAAATTCGGCATCCTAACAGCGTCACTTAAACTTCAAAAAAATGAATTGACAATATAAAATAGAGTCTCTCATCATATGAACATAAAAGATTATAATTATAGATATAGAGATCATTCCCAAACATATAAAAGGAACTTGAAAGACTTGACAATAAAATAGAAGTTGAAAATGAGAAGGGTAAAAGAATCCGTTACAAAAATTTCGGCAGCCTAACGATGCCACTTAAACATTAATAAAATGAAATGATGAGAGTAAGATGGGATCCTTCATTGTATGAACATTTACTGGGATGTAAGAGGAATATAAAAGAACATCCTACAACATAAGAACATTGAGCATAAAAGAAATGACTTAAAAGAGAGTATTTGAACAGAAAGAGAGAGGTTGGATCCCTTAACTTAAAACGTAACGCTTAAAACTCAAATTTTGGGACCTTGAGGTCTTGGGGGCACCTTGGGAGGACTACTTGGGAGGTAATGAGACCAGAGCTTCGTTGGGGGAGAGTTCTGAGTAAAAACTAGAGGAGGAAAGGGTGCGTATTTATAGGGAAAGTGAAGGGACAAGGCATTAATGGCCAAGCGACACCTCATACCTTAACTTACTATTCATAAGTCGACCATATTGATTACATACTTAATACATCATTTAATGATGTCATCAAACATCCGTAACTTAAAAACTATATTTTCACTATTCATAAAAAATTCAACTTTCTCAGAAATATCCCAAAATTTCACCTTAACCACATATAGATGCTCTTATTTCAAAAACTTATGTCCATTTTATAAAAATAATTTTCTAAATATTTTAAATTTAATATTTAAATAAAACACTATCCACCAAAAAATCATTTTTTTCAAAACAATCCCCAAAAATTACCTTAAAATAATATTGATGTTCTGAGTTCAAAAATAAAGTCCATTTTATAAAAATAATTTCTTAAATATTTTTAATTTAATTTTTAATTAAAAAACACTATTCACCCAAAAAAACAAATACTTTCCTAATAATTTCTAAAACAGTTATTTATCTATTTTATTGAATAACAATACTTAATCAAGGTGCCAAGATTATATTAATACTTTTTTTAAGTGCGATTACTAATACAATTGGTCACATTACTAATCCTAAGTGTAAAATCACTATTCATAATTTACTATTCATCAAAAATCAAGTTGATCTTATTAGACTCTAAATATCTTACTGAACACATTTTCCAAAGACCATTTTTTTAAAATAATTACACATCATTAATTATTTAAGGTTTACCAAAATATTTTAAAATATCTTTTTTTCAAATTCATAAATAATATACATCCTAAATTTATCTGAACATTTGAAAATTTACAAAATTCACCATAAGAAGAAAACACAATTTTATTTATCTCAAAGGATTACACAAAGAAGTTACGGTCTCCATACATAGCCCCTTATAACCCCAGCATAAGACCTAAGTCTAAGGTGTGCTAAGTTGAGATAATCCAAGGGCAGCTTGGCCAACATTGCACGAGTAGTAATTTTTATCAGTTTGAACTTCTCGCAAAGTCGATTTCATTCTAGCTTCACACAATGAAGTTCGGCTTGGGTTTAGTCTAGAGTAAAGCCTAGTGGTGCTACCTCCTTCCCATGTTCTATTTGATGGGCTTCGATTGGCCCGAGAGTGTTGGATGAGGACATCAAATCTTCTTTTATTTATTAATGAACCAAGATCACTTGTGTTTAGAGACAATAATATAAATGTTTAGTTTCCAACAGTTATATTGACCAATGGTCATATAATGGTCAAAACCCAATGGTCTCATTTTAATTATATGCATGTTATCAAATGAAACAGTCTTGTTGAGTGTAAAATATAATAACACACACAATTAAGAAACAAGATTTATTCAAAATTTTGGGTCATTACAGTGTGTGTAAGTGTAGCTCGAAAAATTCTCAAATCAACATCTTAGTATATTGAAGATATAGTTTTTGTTAACAAAATAAAGGAATAAAAAGAGTTTAGGGGGTTGGCGAAGCAAAATAAAACAAAAGAACATAAGAGAAGACCTTACCTTTAAATCAGGTAACTCCCCTTGGTTTGAACCAAAATGGTTTCTTGAAGAGATTTCTACCTAAGTTAAGGCTTCTAGGATGAACAGAGGGATGTGGAGGGACAATATGAGCAGGGTTTTGACGAGACAATGGCTTGAGAGGTGTGGGTAAGGGAGTATAGGTGGGGGCCTTTTATAAGAGGGAGGAGGGGCACTCTTGGAAGGTCATTAAATGTTACTTTATTATGAAATGATTTTCAGTTTTTAAAGGTCCCACAATAATATATTTCGAGGCTAAGGTGATAAGGGGTCAAAATACACCCATCCAATAGGTTTTAGACAAGTGTAAGTCTTAGATTTTACCTTATCTTTTCATTCTATTTAAATCGTTCATTAATGAGGTAATCGTTGCATCATCGTGGTGTCATAAATAAATTTATTCATTTAATGTCTAAAAATTATAAAAAAATTACAATTATGTAGAAAATATTTTTATCTTTCAAATTAATATTTATAATCAACAATATAACTTATATAACCCCAGGTAAAAATTGTTTTAGTAAAAAAATACATGTTTGTGACATTTTTATTTCAACTTTAAATAATGAGTAATTAATGTCATTTTCATACCCAAGCGGCTCCATGGGGTCCCCAAGTTGACCCATATATTTTCTTGGTCGTCCATGACTCATCCAATAAGGGTTGAACATGTGTCAAAGTAATTTTATATTATTAAAACATTTTTTTTACCTTAATTTACACTAATTGCCTCTAATCGTGATTAATAAAACTCAAAAGTTATTATTCACCAAAAATTATTTTCATCCCATTGAACCACATTTTACATAATAATTACAACCATGTACTTCATATTTTTAAAATTAAATTAATATATGTGGTAAAATTTCATTTAAACGAAAAATCAATTTTTTAACTACCACTTTGTGGTTTCACTATTCATCAAAAATTGTAGTTTTTCAGAAAAATACCAAAAAATCACCCAAAGATATATTTGATATTATGAATTCAAAAATGATGTCTACTTTAAAAAATTCAAAACATATAAGTTGAATTAATTAATTTAATAATTAATTCCCATTGTCAAAACAAATAGCGTGTTTTTATGAAACAATATAAATCAAAAGATTGACACTTTTTTGTCCAATTTCAAAGTGAAATTAATTCCAATGTCCACCATTGGATTAAATGGTAAAAGTATATTCTAATTAAAATTTAAAACCAATTAAAATATAATCTGACCATATAAATAAATTTGATTAAAAGGTGGTTTTGAATTAATGTACAACATCATTCACTATTCATTAAAAATGAACTTTATCGGAAAAATATCAAAAACATACAGAAAGTAAATTTTGATATCCCGATTCTAAAGATATATTTTATTTTGTCAAATATAACATATAAAATTGTAAAAAGGTGAATTTAAAAAGGGTTCTCCATCAAAAGGCGGTTAATCGACCTTTTGAGAAATATTAGAATATTTAAGCTTAAAATTGGATTCATTCGCATTTTAAGCATCTAAAATTTATTGGATAAAAGTAAAAATATTTAAAAAACATTTATAATAATTTTGTAGTTAGTTCTGTGCATTCCCACCATTATATTGACTAGGCGTTAACTACAATTTAAAATAATATTATTTTATTATTAGTGTGTAGCGTAAGATTTAAAAGAAACTCGTTGTTGCGTATTGGATATGCCATCGAGCATAGCATTCCCTTTAAAGTAAAAAATAACATTTTATTCACAAATATTGATAAATATGAGAATTTCATATTCTTTATTTACTTGGGATGTTACATCCTACCCCCCATTTGAGAATTGAATCCTTTCAATTTTAAAATTCGGCTTGAAAACTTCATTGAAAGCCTCAAATCAGAAAATGATTAAATTAAAATATCACTTTAAATGAAAGAAAGAAAAGTAAAAAGGTCACCTGAGATAACAGATACTAGGATTCCATGAAAACATGGATATGGAGGAGAAAACAAAACATCATGTTCTGATGGATAGTGGTGGGAAAATATGTCTAGGAGAAAGTTAACCACCAGAAAAACACAAACTTGTGATGGGTTAAATAGTATTTGATTCCCCTGTAAGAAAAGTTAATAGAATACGTTTTTTTAGTTACTTTTCATTAAGGAATTTATTTATGACCTTAACTACAACATAAAGAAACAAACTTACTTGTCGTGTAGACTTTCATCTCTTACTAGATTTCTTACACAACACCATATTTTCTCCAAAAGGTGAGTAATTAGGATGACTTGTTCACATTAAGAGAACTATAATAACCTTCTAGAGAATCTCCTAATCCGAAAAAGGGAACTATATATTTCACATGTCTTTAGACCTTAACCAGAACATAAATTGTTATTATAAGATCAGATAATCCCAAAAAAAATATTTTACCAAAATAAAAACTACTATTAATCTTCAAAAAATTTCAAACAACCCAAAGTTCAACAGAGACCATTAAATACAAAATTTCCCATTAAAGTATTCAAAAATATAGCAAACTATGATTGAAACCCAAATCTCTGAAGGATTTAATCATATAATCTTCCATGTTAAATCTTAACATTTATCTCCAAATAACATTAGTTACTCTTAAAGTCTCTTACTGAAATATAATTAACCTAATCACATATCTTCCATGATAGGTTAATAAGCTCCATAGATAACCCAAAATAAACTTGGTCTTGATTAATAAGATCATATAACTAAAAATAATTAGTCATACAAACCAGGGACTTCATGTAGTCCAGTGGTAGGTGATAAATTCCAGTCGCACTTTGGTTGTGGGTTCAATTCCCACAGCTTCATCCGACGTGGTGGGTTGTCACATGGTCTGCATGTTTTCCTTTTTCCAAAAAGTATATAATTCTTAAAACATCTTCCCAAAATAGATAAAATATTCAAAAATAACCATAACATAACTATCCTCAAGTTTATCTCTTGCCTTTTATTTTCCATCATAACATATAGTAACCAATAATTAACTCAAAAGTAAGGATCATATAAACCATAATGGTTACCTTTATAATTATTACCTAAACTTCCACATCGAGTTGGTTCTCTCGTACATGATGCATTAGAGAACTCGGCAAGGTTAAGGTGGATAACATGACTCCTGATAGTTGGTTGAGAATAGCCACAAGAGTTCTCATTGCAGCTCCAATATCATTCAATTGTTCTTTCAGAAAACCATCACAGTTTTCTTCACATCCACTATTACTTTGGTACCTACTAGATCTAGCCATTTACTAAAACCAAAAAGGTCAGTATGACTATATCATTAGAATCATCATATAATATCTTATGAGGAGGTTAAATACTAAGATATAATTATTCATGTTATCTTAAACTCATTCACTTTATCTAAAACTATGACTCTTTCTGAAATCCTAACCATTATTATAATGTCACTTGTGCTTAAAGAATACCCTAACCTCTAAAGTTATCTAAACCGACCTCTGATACGAACTATAAGGACATGTCCTTAAAACATTACATAATCATGAATTAAATGAATAATTCAAATAGAGGATCTTTTCAGGTTTAGAGTTTTAGAGAATTAGGACATAATTATTACATCTCAAAAGATTACAAAGTATACACTTCTACTAAGTTTCAATAAAATAAAAACTCTAAAAAAGAAACATGTCTAGTTCCATGTTTTAGATAGCATGTCTTTCTTTGATCCCATACATGACCCTATTCATCTTTAAGTCCTATGGAAAATATTTCAAAAACATGGGATGGTCATAAAAATCCTAGTAAGGATACACAAAGAAGGAAAACTGTTAGTTTTTTTCAAAAAAATAAGTAAATCATGAATTCTTTATCATAAGTAATACCATTCACCTTTATGAAGTAGTAAATACTCTTCACTGAATAAAAGATCATTACTTGCCCTTTTGTAACTAAAATATTACCATAAAACCCATATAAATAACACATAACATATAAAGGTAACATGGGACATGAACATACATAAATGGAATAACCATACAGTCAACTTCCACAAATATCAATAAGTGGAATTTCCATATGGCCAACTTCTATACCCAATTCATTGGAGGTTATAATGTAACCACCCATCCTGGTATTCACGACACCACCCGTCATATGGTTTATCATGTAACCACCCGTCAAATGTCCTAGTACCATTATTACTGATAAAATATTTCAAATATAAACATTTCACTATTAACATTTCATTTTCAATCACAAGAAGTAATTTCATGATATTGAAATAATCAATCCATTTTCATAAACCATTTAAAATGAGATTTTTTAATCAAAGTTTCACATACCACTTTAAAGATTTTAAATGAATTATCATTTGAAAATATTAATTTCCATATAAATAAATCACAAAACCCATTTTTGAAAGATGGAAATTAAGGAGAAATATTTATAAAAATAAATTTTTAAAACATTTAAAATGATATTTTAGTTAAATAGTTTTTCTAACAAAAAGAAAGATGCTTGAATACAAATAATTGAGGAATAATATTTAATCAGAACTTTATAATATCATGAGAATAAATGGATTCATGATTTAATATGTCAAAATATAGTATATACACCATATAATAGTGAATTGGTGCATAACAATAATGAAGTCTCAATGGAAATGTAAACTGAGATGAAATCCCTTATAAAGATGGTATCCTTAAGTTAAGGATAAATAAATCAAATAATTATGTGTGAAAAATATAAATACACCCAATATAAGTTGATATTAAGTGTAAAACAGTCATAGGTCATGAAAACATATTCATATCATTACATAATCATGAAGTAGAGGTTTAACCCAATGAATTCAAATTGGGTTAAGAAGTTCCCTTGCAAAAATTTGACAGCCTAACGGCGTCACTTTAAAATTCAGAAAATGAGTTGATGAGAGAGAAAATGGTATCTCATCACTTGGGCATAAAATTTACATCAATAAGAATATATAGGAACATATCTCAACATTATAAGATATAAATTAAAAGATATAACAAAAGAAGTTTTTTAAAAAGAAGATGGTGAAAGGTTCCCTTACCGATTAGGGTAACTTTCGAAACGTACTCCCCATGAAAGAATGGTCATAAAATTAAGATTTAAATACCCATAAACGAGAGTATATTACAAAAATAGTCGAATAATAGTCAGTATATACACAACACAAAAGGAAATATTGGCAAATGTAGCGTGAATCCCATGGGAATAAAAAGTGAGACAAAAATCTATTACTTTGTTGTAATCAATAGAGTCGTATGACCAAAAGATAATAACCAGAAAATGAATTTTAGAAAAATATTAATATAAATAGAATCATGATAATATATATCAATTGAAAGTACACAATACGCCACATTCCATAAATAAGTGGTGACCAATGGAAATCTCACAGAATTAAAAGTGAGATAAGAAATCCCTTACGAAAATTCGGTAGCCTAATGGCGCCACTTAAAAATTATTAAAAAGAATTGATGAGAGTAAGATGGGGTTTCTCATAATATATAAAATACAAATTAAATTATGGTTAATATAAAAGAACATCTCCAAAACATGGAGCATAAAATAAATGACATAAAAGAGAGTACTTGAAAAGAAATAGAGAGGTCGGATCCCTTACCTCATGTCCGACTTGTCTTGTTCGTTTATTTATATTCCTGAATAATAAACTTTGGGAAATTTAAAATTTCTTGAGTAAATCCGTTAAATTATATTATTAAATTAATATCACATATTATACTGTTATAATAATTAGTTATTTATGAGAGTTCATATCAGACGTTTTTGTCGATGTTCGGTACATGAGTCAAAAATGAACTTGTTTGAAAAGAATTGTCCATGTAGTAATGAGTAAATCATCTCTAGAATAGTAATAATGATTTAAATATCTTATATATCTAGTATAAATTCATTTTATACTATTCCATAACATTTAGAGATAGAAAATGAAATGCACCGTTCATGGAGATGGTTGGTCGTACGTACGCATGAACACTACTTTCATTTCTTTGTCATATTAATGGAATTAAAACTAAATGATAGATAGATATATATTATAATTCCAGTTTAATATATATGTTATATATGTCACCTAGGTTCATTAATTTCATTATGTATACATTCCATGTACTTCATGAACGAGTCACATCACTTGAGGGGGCGGTAGTCCACACTTCCTCGTTTGAAATTATCGCATTTTCACAACATGAAAAGCATAAAGGAACGTATTAAAAATAAAATACATAAGCAAATAGAAAATATAACTACCATATATATCATATATAAAATAAATTTTAATGATAATTTCCACCGTTAAAGGCGGTAGGAGATAATTGAACAATCATCTTTTCGGGAGGTAGTAATTCTCCATCCACGGAAACAGTATGTTCTTTAACCATTAGATGGAGGTGCGTGTAATTTTAGCTCAAATAATTCTCATAACAACATCCTAGTATATTGAAGATACAGTTTTTGATACAAAATAGAGGAATAAAAATATTTTATGGGGTTGGAGAAACAAAATAAAACAAAATAACATAAGAGAAGACATTACCTTCAAATCAGGTAACTCCCCTTGGTTTGAACCAAAATGGTTTCTTAAAGAGATTTATGCATAAGTTAAGGCTTATAGTATGAATAGAGGGATGTGGAGAGACAATAGGAGCAAAGGTTGGACAAGCCATGGGAATGAGAGGTGTGGGTAAGGGATGAGATGTGGGGGCATTTTATAAGGGGGAGGAGGGGCCCACATGGAAGGTCATAAAATGCTACTTTATTATCAAATGATTTTCGGATTTTAAAGGACCCACAATGATATATTTAGAGGATAAGGTGATAAGGGTTCTAAATAAACCCATAAAATAGTTTTTATACAACTGTAAGTCTCATATTTTACCTTACCTTTTCATTTTATTTAAATTTTTCGTCAATGAGGTAATCGCTACATCATCATGGTGTCATAAATAAATTTATTTATTTAATGTCTAAAAATTATATAAAAATTACCATGATGTAAGAAATCTTTTTATATGTCTAATTAATATTTATAGTTAAAAATATAACTTATATAACCCCAAGTAAAAAATGGTTTTAGTAAAACAATACATGTTTGTGACATTTTTATTTTAACTTTAAATAAAAGGTTATTAATGTCATTTTCTTACCCAAGTGGATCCATGGGGTCCCCAAGTTGACCCATGGATTTTCCTGTTTGGCCATGAATCATATAATAAGGGTAGGATATGTGTCAAGGTAATTTCATATTATTAAAACATTATTTTTACCTTAAATTACAATAATTACCTCTAATCGTGATTAATAAAACTCAAAAGTTACTATTCACCAAAAATTATTTTCATCCCATTGATCCACATTTTTTATTAATAATGAAAACCATATATGTTGGATTTTCATATTTCAATTCATAGATGCGGTAAAATTTCATTTAAACGAAAAATCAGTTTTTTTAACTACCACTTAGTGGTTTCACTATTCATCAAAAATTGATGTTTTTCAAAAAAATACCTAAAATTTACCCTAAGATATATTTGATATTCCAAATTCAAAAATGATGTCTATTTTAAAAAATTCAAAACATATAATTTGCATTAATTAATTGAATAATTATTTCCCATTGTCAAAACAAATAGCGTGTTTTTAAGAAACAATATATATCAAAAGATTGACAATTGTTTATGTCCAATTTCAAAGTGAAATTAATTACAATGTCCAACATTGGATTAAATGGTAAAAATATTTGTAATTTCACTTTAAAACCAATTAAAAAAGTAATCTAACCATATAAATAAATTAGATTAAAAGGAGGTTTTGAATTAAAATACAACCTCATTCACTATTCATTAAAAAATGAGCATTATCGGAAAAATACCAAAAACATATAGGAAGTAAATTTTGATATCCAGATTCTAAATAAAGATTTTATTTTGTCAAATATAACATATAAAATTGTCAAAAAAGTGGATTCAAAAAGGGTTCCCCATGAAAAGGCTGTTAATCGACTTTTTAAAGAATATTTACGCTGCTGAAAATTAATTTTTTATTATAAAAACACTTTTAAGGAAAAGTGAGAAACCATGGAGTCCAAATCCAACCATAATGATGTCAAAACAAAAAGAAAAAAATGCAGAACAGGCTCCTCCCCAGTAGTTGCACCATGTCGGAGCCTTCATCAGAGGATGACCCTTTGACTAGTAGTCCTGTGCGAATGCACGGGCACGGTACCTATGGCGAAGCCATACCCTCTCAATGACCAAATTCGAAAGGCAAGCTCCGTTGAATACTCTATGCTCTAATACCCATCTGGAGCAAGACCGTGTGATGTGATTATTGCAGGCAATAGTTTTCAGCATAATAAACAGAACATTGCACCTAACTTAGGTACAATAGGCACAACAGACCACCAAAACTGCTAAACACAGCATACCAACCTAAACAGAATCATAAAAGAGTAACTTAAGGTCACTAGAGCCCGCTTCCCTGAACAGTTTCCTTGATAAAGATGAGACATGGGTGTCTGGTACCTTAGTCATTCTCTTTTCGACCTCATAAGCTAGATGATCCCAAGACTGGATATACTCCTCCAGACTGATCAGACCATTATTGAAGCCCCCTACCAATATGAGGTATTTTTGGTCAATCCAAGTGTATTGATCCTCATTAAGTGACACTTTCAGGGACCTCCACATCATCTTTGTTTCTTCCTCTTCATTTGCATTCAGAACCAATATCTGCTCAAGCGCTTCCTCGTTGGAACTTAAAATCAAGTCCAAAGTTTGATTATCTTAGTCCCATATTCTTTGAGGACTTTGGATCTCACTAGAAAATTTAATTCCATTTAACTACCGTTTATGATTATAATATTTTATTATTAGTTTGAAACGTAAGATTTCCAAGAAACTCATTGTTGCGTATTGGGTACTCCATCGAGCATAGAATTCTTTTTAAAGTAAAAAATAACATTTTATTCACAAATATTGATAAATATGAGAATGTCATATTCTTTATTTACCTAGTATGTTACAGTTATTTGTTTTAAATTTCATAATGAATTTGAATTTTCGGTCCCCTAGTGGGGGGTATTTCAAAAATACAGATTTGGATAAGAATTATGAGGGTAAAAATATCTCATCAAGATGTCTTAAACATGTATCAAGGACTAAAAGGTATTTTGGGTGATTTTTTAGATATTGGTGATCATTTTCAGAAACCCTCCTTGTTAATCACGGCTGCAGTCAGCCCATTATTCCAACATGGGTAATAGTCAAACCACAATTAGTGTTAAGTGGTAAATGGTCACGTTGTGGAGGATGGATTCATGACATGGTGAATTTTTATATATTTTTTAATAAGGTAAATACATTTATGAAATTGGTTGGGGAATGAAGGGGGTGTTTCACTATACTAGTGATCCTTACGAAGTAAGTTGAGGAACATTATGGTTTTGGGCTTCGATTTTTTTTCGAAAAATAGTGCATTGTGTCATAACACAAATGGTTCTGACCACAAAAGTTTTTGGTTTAGGATTGGACCCACAGCTAGTGTTACTGACAACACAACACAAGGATATCATTATTTAATAGAGATAGGTAGGGGTTTCAAGAACCTTTTATAGGGAAACATCACACAACAAACTAGAGGGGTCACACCACGTATGGAATCCCGCCTTTTTATTACATAAATTTTCATTACATTATACAAACAGAGGATCTTTAAATTCTAGTGTATTGGAAATCATGAACATAATACATGAAAAAAATATAAAAAATTCTTATAAAACACTTGTAAGGATTCATCATCAGTTCATCTTATGTACATTTACTACATCTCATATCCTAGAGACATACATCAAAGGAAAGGGTTAGTTGAAGGCCCAGTAAGGGGTAAACAAGGGAATCAGTTTACTTGTGATATCAATAAGAACTTAATGAAAAATATGAAGACATGATAAATAGAAAAATAGGTATATCATAATAACAATAACATGAATCATAATTTAAATATGTGTCTACAACATTTCATTTACACATTCATGAACATATCACCAAGGTTTACCCCCGAGGTGTCATGAAAATTACCAAGGGTATTCACCAATGTATCGTGAAACTTGTCATCTCTAGAGATTAAATCTTTACCCAATGAAATGAAGACCTATTAGGGAGAACCATTAATATTTCTTAATTTTCATGTGATCCACATATATCATAATCAAAAATTTCATAAATAACATAATGAAGAATAAAAGAAATGGGTTTCATTTCAAGATCATGACGTTATAAAATTTCTTAAAAATAAGATCATTATGTAATTTTAACCCATGGAAAGGGAGTGAGGGTTATATGTATTTCAATTATAGAATAACATATATCATCTTTATATATTTATTAACTCCCAAAGAAACGAAATATGTCTGGGTATTCACATAAATAAAACAAGAGAATTTCTGGAGAGAAAGAAATAGAAATTTAGAGGCGAAATTTCTGCAGCATAACGGCTATATAACATGGTTTTATAAAACATTGAAAAGTGAGGGAAAAAGGTTTACAAAATCATAAATAATTCATAATAAATTAGGTTTATATAATAATATCATGGTATGTATATTTTAATGACATACCACATGAAAAGGAAACATGAAAGAAAAGAGAAGATGTGATTTCTTTTACGAGAAATCCAGCAGCCTAACGGCGTCACTTAAAATTTCAGAAAACAAATTTATGAGAGATAAAAGGGTCTATAAAAAATTAGATATAAAATGTAAAGTAATGTGAACATATAAGAACATTACCTCACCACAAATATATGGAAACTAAATTACACAACATAAAGGTAGGCATTGATTAAGAGAGGAGGGTGAAAGATTCTCTTACCTTGAAGAGTAACTTAGAAAGCTTGCAGTTAGGGACCTTGGGAGGCTTGAGGGTACCTTGGGAGGACTCCTTGGTAGGTAAAGAGTCAAGAACTTCATTGGGGAGGATTTGTAAATGAAATAAATGAAGGAATGGCTTGGTATTTATAGGAGAAGTGAGGGAACAAGTCACTAATTTCCAAGGGACACATCATCGGTGGTATTGGAAAAACCATGGGCTTGCCCATGGTATTTGCAGATGGTATTGGCCACTTGGGAAACCCCATATAATATATTACTATTCATAATTCTAAAAGAGTGATTAAATACTTATTACATCATTAATGATGTCATTAAACACCCGAAACTCAAAACTGTATTTTTACTATTCACCGAAAATTTAATTGTTTCAGAAAAATCCCAAAAATTCATCAAAAGAAAATATTGATGCTCTGAATTCAAAAAGGAACTCCATTTTATGGATATAATTTTATAAATATTTTTAATTTAATTTTTTAATAAAAACACTATTCACTTGAAAGAAAACTAATACTTAACTAATAACTTCTAAAATAGTTATTTACATATTTTATTGAATCACATTACCTAATAAAGGTGCCTAAATTATTTTAATACTTTATTAAGTGATTTTACTATTCCATTTGGTCACATAACTATTCATAAGTAAAAATTACCATTCATAATTTACAATTCACCAAAAACTAAGTTGATCTTATTGGACTCTAAATTTTTTAATGAATACAACTGTAACAGATCATTTTTTAAAAATAATTACAAATTATTAATTATTTAAGGTTTACATAAATATTTTAAAATATCTTTTTTCCCATATTCATCAATAATATACATACTATATTTATCCCGATATTTTAAATTCACAAACATTACCATAAAAAGAAATAACATTTTTATTTATAACAAATGACTACACAAAGAAGCTAAGGTCTCGTTACATATCCCCTTATAATAACAGCATAGTACCTATGTGTATGCTGTGATAAGGTGGAAAATGTTTTGGGCGACTTGGGCAACATTTCCAGAGTTGTGACCACTATCAGCTTGAAATTCTCCAGTAGGCGATTCTGTTCAAGCTTCAGATGATGAAGTTTTTCTTGGTCTTGGTCTAGATCAAAGCCCAGTGGAACAACCTCCTTCCCAAGTTCCATCATATGGGCTTTGAACGGCCTGATTCTACTGAATGAGGCCATCAAATACTATTTCTGTATTAATTAACCAAGATCACTTGTATTTATAAACCAAAATTGTAACGTTATGAGATTAGCTTCAAACCGTTATATTGAACAGTAGTCATATAACAGTTAAAACCCAACAGTCTCATTTAATTATACTCACTTCATTAACTAAAGAATATTTCTTTTTTGAGTATAAAATAAAATAACACACTAAATTAGGAAACAAAAATTATCCAAAATTTCGGGTCGTTACATTCTTCCCCCCTTAAGAAATTTCATCCCCAAAATTTTAACTCATACTCTCAAATAAGAAATGGTGTGGGTATTTCTTATTTATAGACTCATCTGGTTCCCACATGAATTCATCGCATTTGTGGTTCCTCCACAACACCTTCACAAGGTGGTTAGTCTTGTTGCGTAGAACCTTGTCTCTATGATCCCCGATCTCTACCGGCTGCTCCTCATAAGAGACTTCATGTTCCAGTTGTACCACCTCTGGGTTTAGTACATGTGACGGGCCAGGTATGTTCCTTCTCAAGAGATATAAGTAGAAGAAAACATGAACATGTGCTAGATTTTGAGGGAGTGCAAGCCGATAGCCCACTACTCCTACGCAATCAAGGATTTCAAAGGGGCCAATGTACCTGGGGATGAGCTTCCCTTTTTTCCCAAAGCTCATGACTCTCTCCAAGGTGAAATTTGAAGAAAGACCTTGTCACCAACATTGAACTTCAAGTCCCTTAGATGGTTTTCATCATAACTCTTTTGTCGACTCTGAGCAGCCATAATGTGTTGCTGGATGACATGGGCATTTTTAGTCATCTCATGGACCAGATCAGTCCCAAGAATATTTCTCTCAATAGCTTCATCCCAACAAGTAGGAGTTCTACAACACTTCCCATATAGAGCTTCATAGGGTGGCATTTGAATACTCGAGTGGAATATATTGTTGTAAGATAACTCAACTAAAAATAGATGTTGATCCCATCCACCTTTAAATTCCATTGAACATGTTATCGGCATTTCCTCGAGTGTTTGAATAGTCTTTTCAAATTGGCCATTAGTTTAGGGGTGATATGTCATACTGAAATTCAATTCAGTGCACAGAGAATGTTGAAGACTTCTCTAGAATTTTTATGTGAACCTTGGAGCATGATTAGATATAGTAGAAAGTGGAACTCCATGACACCTTACCACTTCCTTCATGTAAATCATGGCAATTTGATCAAGGGAAAAATCTTCCCAAATGGAGATAATATGGGCAGTCTTGGTGAGACGGTCCACAATAACTCATATCGCATTGTTTCCTTTGGATGTCCTCAGGAGACCAGCAATGAAGTCTATAGTGATGTTGTCCCACATTCATGCTGTTATGGGTAGTGGTTACAATACCCCTTTAATAATTTGTCACTCTACCTTCACTTGCTAACATACCAGGCTCCTTAAAGCATATTCAGCAATCTCCCTTTTCATATTATCCCACCAATAATGATGATGAAGGTCCCTATACATTTTTTTGGTTCCAGGATGTATAGAGAAAGTAGAGCTATGAGATTCATCCATAAACTCCTTTTTTATTTATGGAATATATGGAACACGTAGTCTTGTACAAAATTTCAGTACACCTTCTTGATCAATATTAACCTCAAGAGACTTCCCATCCTTTATAGCCTCAAAACAATTTTGTAACAAAGGATCTTCTTTCTAAACTTTCTTGATCTTATCTAGTAATGATGATTCATAAATCATTTGGGTTAGGGTTGATTATGTACCTTCCCTTATAATTTCCATATCCAGCTTTACTAGGTCATTTATCAAAAGATCTCTTTGAATCCTCATCATGGAAAGAAAAACTGGGTGTTTCCTGCTTAATGCATTAGTAACTTTTTTTCCCTTTCGGGATGATAATTAATTGAACTATCATAGTCTTTGAGAAGTTACACCTATCTCCTTTATCTCATGTTAAATTCCTTTTGTGTGAAAATATACTTCAAGATTTGATGGTCTGTGTATATATCACATTTCTCCCCATAAAGATAGTGCCTCCATATCTTCTGAGTAAAAACAACCACAGCTATCTCTAGATCAAGCATGGGAAAGTTCTACTCATGAGTCTTCAACTATCGAGATACATAAGAAATGAATTTTTCATTTTTCATGTGGACTCACCCAATCCCTTTGAGAGAAACATCACTAAAAATAACGAATCCCTCTCCACTTGATGGTACAGTTAATACATGTTCAATAACAAATCTCTTCATCAGCTCTTGGAATCTTTCCTCACACTCATTTGTCCAGAGGAACTTGACCCCTTTTCAAGTTAACATGGTTAATGGATTTTAAAGTCATGAAATGTTTTTCAAAAAACCACTTATAATATCCTTCCAATCCAAGGAAACTTCACATCTCATTTATTATTATAGTCTGAGGCCACTCCTCTACAACTTTTGTCTTTGTAGGGTCAAATGTGATCTTTTCATTGGAAACAATGTGCCCCAAGAATGCAACTTTTTTCAACCAAAATTCACATTTATTGAACTTTACAAAAATCCTATCCTTCCGTAGAGATTGAAAAATAACCCTTAGATGATCTTCATTCTCCTTGTGAATTTTTTAATATATCATAATATCATCAATAAAAAGTACCACAATGTTATCAAGGTAGTCTTTACAAACTCTATTCATCAAACCCATAAAAATAGCAGGTGCATTATCCAGTCTGAAGGGAATAACAACAAACTCATAATGCCCATATCTTTATTTGAAGGATGTTTTTGAAATATCTTCTTTCTTCACCCTCAATTGATGATAACCAGATCGAAGATCAGTCTTGGAGAAGAAATGAGACCCACAATGTTGGTCAAATAAGTAATAAATTCTTGTAAGAGGGTATTTTTTCTTCACTGTGATCCCATTCAGTTCTTTATAATCAATGCATAGCCACATTGATCCATCCTTCTTCATCACAAAGAGAACTGGTGTTCCCCAAGGAGACACACTTGGTCAGATAAACCCCTTCTCAAAAAGATCTTGAAGTTGTTTCTTTAATTCATCTAGCTCTACATGTGTCATCCTATACGGGGTATTTGATATTGGATGAGATCTAGGTTCGAGTTCAATAGAGAACTCTACCTATTTTTCAGGGGGAGGTCTAGGAACCTCCTCCGAAAATACATCAATGTATTCTTGGATGATGGGGACACTTTCTATCCTTAAACTCTCATCTCCTTCTTCATATTCACCGATCAAATCCATAAATAAGGATATAGGGGGTTCTTCTGGACAAGGATCAGGTTGATATATCTCTCCTTGGAAGATAACTGTAGGTTTTCCATTCAAGACTACTGAGATTTCCTTGCACCTGCATTCGATCATAGCATTATACTTTGAGAGTTAGTCCATCTCTAGTATAATGTTGAATTCCAGCATGGGAATGACTACTATATTTGTAATAATATTGTTCCCACTAAAGTAAATACTAGAGTTTCTAAACACTGAAAATTCTTGGATAATCCCACCAGGAGTCTTGACTGAAAACTCTACTTTTAGCAAGTTTGGGTTCATTCAAAATTCTTTGCAAACTTGGAGGAAATGAAGGAATATGTAGAACTAGAATCAAACAAAGTACTTTATATCTTTGAGAGTACAAAAAGAGTACATGCTACCACATCATTTGGAACTTCAACTTCATATTTCGTGATAGCAAAAGCATGGCCTTTCTTTCATGGACTTTGCTGAGGCTAATGGTCATTCCCCTCCACTACCCTCGGATTTGGATAGTGATTGGAAAAATGCCCATGTTGTCTACACTTAATTCACTGGACGTCAGGTAGGGCATGCACCATACTCCCTTTGTCGTTAGTGTTTGGAAGTTAAGGTTTCACCTCACTATGAAAATTCTTTAAAATATGGTCATCTCTTCCACAATTGTAGAATTTCCCACTCCGGAGGAGGCAGTTCCCCGAATGCTTCATCCCATATTTACTACACGTGGAATGTTGCACATGATTTCCTCATTTTCCTTGATCAAAGTTCCTCCCTATGTTGTGCTCCATCTATATCTTCTTTTTGTTTGATTTATGAGACCACTACATCTCACCAAACTCCATCTTGACTTTCATCACACTCTGCATGATCTCTTCATAGCTATCGTAGTCTCGGTTGGCTAGATTCTTCCATGTATGAGGACTCAAACCACTGAAGAATCTATCAAACTTACCATTTGGATCCATTACAAAGCTAGATGTGTAACACGAAATCCTTGTGAAGTTCATCTCATATAATTCCACAGATTCATTATCATTCTGCTTCAGCTCGAGAAACTCATTCTCCATTATTATTCTCATGGAACGAGGGAAATACATACTGAAAAAGATCCCTCAAAACTCTTCCCACTCCATAGCTTCAACATCCACTTTTTGGATCATGTTTTTAATCAGTTCCCACCATTGATCATCTTCTCCTTCTAAGAGATAGATAGCCAGAGTGGCCTTTTCTTGCACTGAACAATAGAGCATAGAAAATATCTTCTCGATGAACCTGATCCACTGCTCAGAAATCAATGAGTTAGTCAATCCACGGAAGGTTGGTGGTCGTTGACACATAAAGGACTCAACAGAATGTTGTTCCCTTCACGGTGAGATTGTTCTCTCACTATGATTCATGTTATTTCCCATAACATGAGTCAGTTGGTTCGTTATTCGCATGAATGTTTCCATTCGAGATTCTATCGGAGGGCCATCATCACATGGTCCATTGCAGTCACTATTTGAATGGTTCCTCCTATTTCCCACCATTTTATAAAAGTGTAAAACCTTAGTAAGAAACTTATTTCATTTATGAATATTTTTACTATAAATTATTTTATGTATTAAAACTTCATGCTTAAACAATTAAATCTCTCTATATTTCATTCATAATGATTCATAAAAATCTTGCGATTTACCAAACATATCCCATGGGAGTGTCATCACCAAGATTACAGCAAGGCCCATTTTCGTGTACCATTTCCCATTCGAGTCTAGCTCAAAGCTGTGTTTTTAGGTTTTATCCCTATGTACATCTGTGCCATAGCCACCTCTACCTGCTGGTATTTAGATAGGGATTTATTTTCATGATAAACAACTTACTTAATACTCACCAAAATACCACTGACATATGTTTAGTCTGATAGGATAATTAAAACTCTAGAATACATATTAAGATCATTCTCTATTGATTTCATAGGTGGTTGGGTTCAACACCTACCTTTAGTAGATTCATATTACAACAACATCTTCAACTACAGCATTCAAGTGGATCCTTATGAAGCCCTATTTAGAAATAAGTGCATAACTCCAAAATTCAAAGATGAAGTTGGGAAATGAAACCAATTAAGACCTAATCTTGTTTAAGAAATTAAAGAGAAGGTCATATATATTCAGCAACATGTAAGAGCATATCAATATTGATAAAAAAGTTATACAGACAATTGATGAAAAGACCTAGTGTTTGAAGTGGGTGATAAGGTGTTTCTATGAATATCACTCTGGAATAGAGTAATGATATTTTTAAGTAAGTTAAAGGTCATCCTTTGGTATATTGGACCTTTTGAAATTTTTTATCGTGTTTAGAGGTTTGATTATAGATTTGTGCTTCCACCAAATCTCTCTCAAGATTATAATGTTTTCCATGTATCTCTACTGAGAAATTAAAAACCTAATCCTGCACATGTACTAAACTAATAATTTGTACCACTAGAGAAATATCTATCATATGAATAAAGAATGATAGATATTATAGATCGTATATGAAAATTTTTGTGAAATAATATCACTCACTTGGTTAATGTTTTATAGAGGAACAACCAATTTTAAGAAGATCTATGGGAACTTGAGGATGTGATGAGGTAGATATATCTTCATCTGACTCTATCCAAGTGATGAATTTTTGGGGAGAAATTCAGTTTTAAGGGGGTAGAATATAACACCAAGTTGTTTTATGAAATATTTTATTTAAATAATTTTAATTCTTCAATAGCTTCATTGCATTAAATTGTGAATTTAGACGAACCACAAGACACAATTAGTATATAATTACCATTATAAACTAGGCTTTATGTTAGAAGGAATAAATATAACTAACTTATTAAAATTTATGGTCAATTATTTGGATAGCAATTATTTATGAAAAATATAAACAAATTAACTGTAGAGGAAATATTTTTATTTTTTTGTTAAGGAATTATGTGAAATAAAATTAGTAAATTAAATTAATCAAATATATATGTCATATATTTTAGTCATAGGATATTAATAAACCATATTTTATATGTGAAACCCTATATTTTAAAAAAATAGTCATTTTACTGTCTTTTAATAGAGAACCCATTTGAAATTAAAATTTTGACACCTTAAAAAATATTATATGAAAAAATAAACTTGTTCTTTGGTATGAGGGTATAAGAATGTACTTTGGATAAATTTTTTATATTTTTTTGATATCTTTAATGTTTTGATGAATTGTAAAAATATACTAAATTTTAATTGAAATTTTGATTTCATTAAAATAATATATGTAGATAAATTATATTATTCAATTATTTAAAATTATAAATATATTATATTTTAATCATTAAATGTAATATAGGACTTTGGAATCAATATTATATTGAATTTATATGTAAGAACATTTCCATCTTTTGAAATATTTTATCTTTTAAAAGTCATTTTCTAATTCTGAAAAGAAGATTAATTTTAAATTAATTACAATAACTTATGTGTTTTGAATTTTGAAAAATGGATTTCATATTTAGAATCAGTAGGTCCAAATTATGTAAATATCTTTCTTTTATATTTTGGGAATTATGAATATTATCTTTTTAAATTTTTATTAATACAGTAAAATGGTAAATCAGATAATTAAGGGTAAAAATAATATTATGAAATTACCCAAACACTTGAACTAATATTATTTTAGGAGTTTTTTCTACTTAAATCACCCTTTGGTTGAAATGGTATCCATTGTAAGCCACCTGGATGAGATTAGGGCATTAAATTTATTTCATTTTAAAGAAAAGTTAAATATGTCTTACTCGAATTTTAATAACTATGTCATTTTTAATATAAGTTTATAGAGAGTACAAATACGACTATAATTAAAAAATTTAGATATTAAATATTTTATTTTTCACGGTAATTTATATGAAATTTTTAGGAAATAAATAATTACTTTAAAAGGCTTATACGATGATAATTCATAAATTATCTAATTGACGAAAAATCAATTGAATAATTTTTATTAAGACTATAAAAACCATTAAAAGAAAAAAACACTTGATAAAATATTATTATTCAAGTATATATCAACCATAATCATCCATAGGTTTATTTATTGACCATTTTGAGTCTTATAGAAAAAAGTATGACAGCTATAATATTTAATTTTGAGTAGTGTTAAAGTTGTCATATTCATGTTTTAATACATATTACATTTTTAACAACAGATTTTTTAAAATATTTATTCACCTATAAGTATTATTATTGAATATAGAGCATTTATCTTCATCATGGTATTTTATTATTATTTTTTATTAAAAAAACAAGTAAATAAAATAATTACACAAAACTAATGTTGTAATTATTCTATTAATAGAGATAACAAATAAATGTTATTAAAATATATTAAAATAAATTTAATTTGGGATAATTAATATATCCAATGAATTTTAAAGCTGACATTGAGCTCCTAGTATTATAATAAAATATTTGGTTCGAAGTTAACTTATTATCTTCATATTTTTAATAATCAATTAATTGAATAGTGTTAAAAGTGACACTATTGATTTTTTATTATAATAATATGTTTTTTTATGTTTATTTAAATCATAAAACATTTTAAAAATATATAATAATTATGATATAGTATAAAATGTTAAAACATATCCATGTATTGTCCAATTGACATCAAATAAGTAAATATCACACTCTTTTAATAATGAAATATTAGTTACCTTAGTTAAAAATTAAATATAATTAATATTTTTTAATTAAAATTATAAGGTTTAAATTAAGAGAAAAACTTGTCTAAAATCTATTGGATGATTAGATTAAAACCTTATCTCATCTCAATTATAAATGGGCACATGCTCCCTCACTTCTTCACTTTACATTGAGACTTCAAGATCAGAAATCACCTTTCTATTTCCATTATCAACATCCCTAGTTGAATTTTAGAGGTTATGGTCTTCTCTAAATACCAACACTAGTTTTTTAGGAGCAGATCTATAGGGATATCATAAAAGAATAGATAATATCCTCTACAAGTTCCTTCAAACATATTTCTTCTTCTACTTCCTATTCCTGAGTTGTTTTCATTATAAAGGTTGTACTATAGTATCAATTATATGTTGTGATGTTATTGTGATTATGTAACAACCATATTATACCTTTTATCCAACCGTTGAAAAAAGAAATCACATTGCGCGTGTACGTACAACTTATCATATCCACGTTGTGTTGTAATATATTTTTCACTTACATGGATTTGTTTAATTATTTAAATAATAAATATATATAATTATTATAACAAGATATGTATTTTTGACAAAACTATATACCATTCAATTACATACCATTTCACAATTATGGTAATTATATCATCGCTCATGCGTACATACGACATACCATCTTCAGGAGGTGACATGATTAATTCTACATGATATCCATTAAAGCATAAATATATAAATGTATTGAATGAATAAATATGATATATATTATATTAAAACCATTTGTGAAATGATATAACTATAACCTATGAATGATTACTGGAACTTATTTGACAAACATGCATAAGAAAATGAAGTAGTTAATACATAAATAACAAGTAATAATGAAATTTTATTAACAAATGGATAATAATATGATCATATATGATATCATAAAAATGATTATGATTCTATAATAAGTCAATTACAATATTTAAATCATTATATAAGAGTTTTTAGTACACACAAAGGATATTAGACCTAAGGTAAGGGATAATTTCACAGTCTAATTATTGTCTGAGATTGTTTATATGTTATTATTTACTGGGGTATATTTATCAATCATGTACATATTTCCTAAATATGTATTTCAAAATAATCAATAGGTTATTCTATTGTTTTTTAATTTCAATTTTACCAACTAGTGAATTTTTATTAAATGGTATGGAAGTAATTTTTTGTTGTTTTTCATGTGAAGTACTTTTTAAGTTATCTGAAAAAAGAAAGAGAATAATGTGTTCTTTTAAATTATACAACATAAACGGATTTTTACGCTTTTTATAATGCCTTATTTTCACGAAGCATCCATTTCATGATTTCGGGTTTATTTTTAAATAATTTATTTTCTTATAAAGTTGAGTGGAATTTTGAGAAAAGAATTTTTTTTTTGAAGAAGAAAGATTATTTTCCTCGTGAATTAATTTTAAGTGTTCTAACAAAATTATTTTCCATCTAATATGGAATTAATTAATACGGTTATATTTCAATTTTACTTTCCCTACTATTCCTATAGTTTGATTATTTTTGTGATGGAATTATATTTATTAAATCCATTTGTTTTACCTGTATTATGTTATGATGTAATGATGTTTAAGAAACCCATTTTTTCATTAGGTTATACTATGATGAATGGTTTATGTTTTTGTGGAAAATGTAAGAATTATTTAATTATGAGATAGATGGGACCTATATATCTCTCCAATCAATTGGGTAAGATTTATACCTCATTAGATAGATAGGGCTAGGTTGGTAAATGAATTTGGTTCACTAATATGAGGCAGGAATGGGAAGTAAACCCAGTTCTGAAATATAGGGCCGAAATAAGGAGTGAACTCAGTTCAGTAATTGAATTTGTCTACTATGATGGTCTTGGAAATGACCCTTTTATAATATGAAATGATTTTCTATGTTTATGTGTATGAAACAAATTCCATGTCTTATGTTATGACTTTTGAGAATATGTTCATTGATTCATTATGAAATTTTATGATGTATACCGTGGCTTGATATCTTGATCTTTTATATGGAGGATAATATTTTAAAATGTTATGTTCTTATGTCTTAGGACTATGAAATGATTTATATCACCCTTTTTTACCCTTACAGAGCATCTGATATCAACCTTTATTATGTTTCTTTTCCCCCATATTGTGAATAAGGGTATTAGTAAGATATGTCAAAAAGGTTTTTAGTTATGAAGGAATAAGTGGAAGAAATTGTAGATTTCTTGTTAACCAGTATTTTATGTTTCTATGTTTCTAAAGACACTAAACATATACTGTCCTAGCGGGGTTTTTTATGTTTTGTAATGAATATTCTTCAATATTAAGAAATAAATATATATGTAAATTATGTATCATTATATACATTTTTAATGGAATTTTAGTAGACATCATGGATGATGTTCCAGGTGAGGTGGGAATTGGTAGCAATTATCATTTGAGGTTGGCACTCAAGTATGAACAAGAAGGTCACTTACAGACATTAAGTGCAGTAATGGATGTGGAATAGGTTGTGAGATCGATCAATGGATTATTTAGATTACATTGGGGTACGAGTTTGAAATTGATCAAATTTTATCTTATTCTTTAATGGAAAAATGATTTTGGATTTAAATATAAAACTGGTTGAAGTTTTTTTATTGAAATATAGCTTAGGATAGAATTGACATGATCCAAACCTAAGTAGAATATAAGGTGTATTTATTGTCATGAATTGAGTATGATGGTTGATGTGTGTTCTTGATGACCTAACCATGTAATTACATTGAGGTTTTTGTATGAAATTTATTGTTGGAGTTGAACAATCTTAGAATTTCTTATAGAGTTTTAAGCATTGTGATTAGCTGAAATGATACCATTTTGGTGGGTGCATGAGAAGTTTTATGGGAAATGTCATCTCTAGAAGTGACTACAGGTGTTTTTTTGTAAAATTGGACATAGTGAGGTGGAAATAACATAAATCAAATTTATAAACCCCTTGAAATTCATTTTTTGGGTGATTCCGATTGTGGGAAGCACTATGGATAAAAATCAAATTTTATTAGTAGAGTATTATACTAGAAAAAACCCTGAGCCTAAAGATGAATTGATACAAAAAACTATAGTGTGTCATGATTGATGGGTGTGGTTAAATTTCATCTTGATATTGGTGTTGGTGATGAGTGAGTAACATAGAATTTGGTGAATAGTTCACCCTGATGTTGGAGTTGTGTTGCAGAAGCTCATTCAGTGACCGGATATTTAACATAGTGAGTTGTTGTTAAATTCATGACCTAGGTGGGTCTACAATGATGGTTATATGACCATCAATACTTATTAGGGTCGATAAGTGTAATATTAAAGAATATATAACAACCAACAATGTTATGTGTTGTTAAATTGAGAGTGAATTTGAATTTTTGGATCCAAGATGGGGGTTGTTTTAAGAATCAAAATTTAGTTCCGAATTGTGAGGGATGTAACACCTCATGGTGATATATTTTTATATTTTTTGAGCCTTGGGTTATATTTCAATTTCTTGGGTAAATGTCTAGGTAGGTTATGGGACCCCCCTACTGATTGTCGTTGTTAGAGACTTTTCTTAACATCATGAGTAATGTTCATATCACGATGATTATTGAGAGTGTGGTGGTCGTATTTTAGCTAAGGGATTCATGCTGTAATGATACATAAGTGAGAAGTGTTTCCATATTGTTCTCGATAGCTGAGACAACACGATAAAAACTATGCTACTCATGACCTGGAGTTAGCAGCAGTGGTATTCGCCTTGACGATGTGGCAACACTATCTGACGGGCGAGTATTTTACTGTGTACTCTAATCACAAGAGTCTTAGGTATATCTTCTCTTTGAAGGAATTAAACCTGAGACAACGACATTTTCTTGATTTCCTCAAAGACTATGACTTCGAGATGGTGTATACTCTTGGGAAGGGGAACATAGTTACAGATACACTCAGTAGGAGATATGGTATATAGTTTCAAGGTGAAGTGACGGAGTAGCTAACCGCTTTTCAGATACCCTTTGTGGATAAATATGGAGAAGATTTTCTTCAGTCTCTTAGAGTCACTCCCCCATGTATTCAGTGATTAAGGGAGGCGCAACATGGGGACGCTGACTGCGAGACACGACGTGATCAAACATCCACAGGACAGGCACCCGATGAATGTTTTGAATGTGGGAAGCATGTCATCTTCTTCAAATGAAGTACCATGGTACCACTGTCACTTCAGGAGTAGGGGTTCAGAGAGTTCCACACATCCCCTCTAGCGTTACATTTAAGAGTGGCGAAGATATACTAGGATCTTCGACGACAACACTGGTGGTGGGGAATGAAGAAATAAGTTGCATAGTTTTATCTTGATGCCTCACTTTTCAGTAGGTGAAGGAAAATCATCAGGTACCATCAAGCTTGGTTCATCCTTTAGAGGTCCCAAAGTGGAAGTGGGATGGGACATCCATGTACTTTGCGATAGGCCTCCCACGTACATCCTAGGGACATGACTCAATTTGGGTGATCGTCGATCGACTCACCATATCATCCCAATTCCCACCAATCAGAGAGTAGGGTTCAGTAGAGAGTTTGGGACGACTCTATGTGCAAGAGATTGTATGGATAAATGGAGTACCCATGACGATTTTCTCTGATCGTGATACACCTTTTACTTCCTAGATATGGAAGGGGTTGCAGAAGGCTTTCAGGACGTAGCTTCATTTGAGCACCGCCTTCCATCCTCAGACAGATGGTCAGGCTGAGTGAAACATTCAGACCCTTGAGGACATGTTGTGTGCTCGTGTCCTCGACTTTGGTCGCAGTTAGGAGGATCACTTTTCTTTCGTAGAGTTTGCATACAACAACATCTATCACTCCACCATTGGGATGGCACCTTTAGAGGAATTGTAATGGAGACCTTGTAGATTGTCTTTGTGCTGGACTAACCTAGGGGAGTCATCACTAGTGGGACCATAGATGGTACGGGCTACCACAGAGAAGGTGCAGGTCATCCAGGAGTGGATGAAAAGTGCACAAAGTAGGTAGAAGTCATTTTCCGACAAGAGACAATGACCTATAAAGTTCTAGGATGGTGACCACATCTTTCTACGGGTCTCACCTCGATGAGGTTTTTTGAGATTTAGACGAGGTATCAAGTTATCTCTAAGGTTCATCAGAAATTTCCAGGTCCTCATCAGAGTTGGTGAGGTGGAATACTGCTTAGCTCTTCCACCTCAGTTGCACCGGGTGCATGACTTCTTCCACGTGTCCCGGCTGAGGAGATATGTGCACAACCCTTCTCACATCATCGACCATGCAAAGCTGGACATCGACGATGGGGAGACCTTTACGAAGGTTCTAGTAGATATTGAGGATCGACAGAAGATGGTCCTTCGTTGATGGTGGATACCTCTGGTGGTCATTTACTAGCGGCACGGGAACCTCCGGGAGAGCACGTGGGAGTGGGAGGCTCAGATTCATGCTCAGTACCCCCACTAGTTTACCTAGTTTGAGTTACGACATATGGGGACGTAGAACCCTGATTTGGGGAGAATGTAAAGACCCGGGATTTCCATATAGTTTTTTAAATATATGGGATTTTTACGAGTCCGTGAAAATTGACGGTGCATGATTCTGAGGCCCGGTGTACCTGGAATGAATTTCGGAACATCATTTTGGGTACATTCAATAAACTTGCGAGCAGGTTTTTCTAACTTTTTAACCGGTGCTTGGAATTGAAATATGAGGGCATTGATGAACTCACAGTGCCGGTATTTGCTTAAGGAGACTTTTACATCGACGACAGTGGGTCAAGAGTGAAATATAGTTTTTGGGTTTTTCGTGTAAGAATAAAATAAAAATTAATGTTTGTGACATTTTAATTTTTATTTGCAACACTCATGTGAGTGATGGGAGGTGGGGTCCACCGAAACTAAACCTCCATGTGGATGTTGGAAGTGGGGACCATGAGAACATAACCTCCCATGAGAGGTTATGGTGGTGGGGACCACTCGAGATTAAACCCCCTTGAAACACCCCTTTAATTGGGAGAAACCCTCAACTCCCTAATAAATGTGGGGGGAGACTATTCAACACCTCCACAATTTAATTGTGACAATGCACCACATTAATAATTCCAACTCTCCCTTAATTAATTAAACAGTTTTTAAATATTATGCCAAAGAATTAATTGATATTTTAATCTATTATCGTGGGATTCCATTTTTCTGGGTGAATTTTAGGGAGAGGAGGATCTTGGGAGAAATATCCCAATGAAGAATGCTCTACTGACGAAAAATGCCGACGAGGAATGCCTTCAACTACGAAGAATGACCTCGACTTCGATTTTCTTCCTCAGAACTTCCTCCAACATAGGACATGTTCGTCTACAATGAATCAACGTCCTCCTTTTCGCACAAAAATCAATTAACAATGAACAAGTAGGGGTTTAATGTTGTTTGATTATCACTTCTCAAGTTCACCCCTTCTTTTCTTTTGCGGTTTAGAAAGAATCTTTGTGGGAGGGTTTGATGTGCTTTGTTCTTGTGAACATCTTTCTACCACTCTAATGTGGAGAGTGCAGGCCAAACTAACATGGACCATCCTCTCTATAACCCTTGTGTTGATTTGAGGTGTTCTTAGAAATGGAGGAAGGTGATGAAGGCAAGGGCGCCACCACCCACGGCCTTCGCAACCCGCACCGCCCCCGTGGTGCCCCGGCCTCCTGGCCAAGCCACCCGGCCACTCCCGCCTCCCGGCCGAACCGGCCCCAGACGCACGACACGCAGGCCGAACCGGCCCCGGCCGCACCACCCCGGCCCTCTAGCCAAGCTACCCCAAGACACGCCCACGTGACCCTCCGAGCTTAATTGGCCCCATACCCCCGGTCGAGCCACCCATGCGGCGCCCTCGGGGTCGAACCACCCTCGCACCGACCTGCAGCTGGTTCGTGCCCTCATGGCCAGTCCACACCCTCATAGCTCTCTGCGACCCCTCGCAGCCGGCTGGGCTGCACCCTATGGGCCGGGCCCAACCCAACGAGTTGGGTCATCCAAAACTAGGTCAGAACAGGCTGGGTCGGGCTGGGTCAGTCCAATCGGGTCGGACTGGACCCGAGCCTACTATAACCCATTTACACTGCTTCGACCATATCTTTGGCACCGGATGTTCATTTTATGAACCGTCAATGGCGATGGAAATATTGGAGTGTGACGGTCCCTTTGAGTATACCCCACTAAATTTTGGGGTATAGTTGAGATATTGTCAGGTTGGATCGTGCACGAATCCAACCTGGCCCCCTGGACTAAAAAGCTAATCACTCACATATCAGGCGCCCGATTGAAGCGTCGTCTGTTGCGTTGAGACCCCTATGACATGGAGGTCCTTTGAGATTCTTCTTCTAGGGACTTCGTGATAGTTGTATTATCGAACAGTATCTCATAGAGAAGATCCTCCCTGAGATAAGTGAGCGTAGTACAGATACATAGTAGCTGGCTGAGACCTGATGACTGCTTACCGTTTTGACTCGGAGTGACTCTACTACCCCAGTGGGGAGAGCCTTGGTGTCATGGCAGACCCATAGTGGGGAGAGCTTTGGTGTCGCGGTAGACCCACGGTACTCGACTAGAGGTGTACCGCAGTAGACTACGAGGGGGAGTGCGCATGGTGAGACGGAAGATCCACGGTGGGGAGTGCGCTTTTTGACAAGGCAGATCCACAGTACTCGACAGGAGGAGTACCGCAGCCGTACAAGGTTAGTGGGAAGTGTTCTTGGTGTCACGGAAGGCCCACTCTACTCGATAGAGGAGGAGTTATACAGTAGTTGAGGTTTGAAAAATCTGTCTGGGGATGTTACTTGATACTACCCCCTAGAATAAAATCCTGGTTTGAGTTGAGTTAGTTTTTCTGTGTTTTCATCATGATTGAGATGGATCACTTGATAACTTAGGTTTATGTATGATCATATAACTTAGAAAATTTATCTATTGATTTCATACATCGTGGTTTATCCTGGTTGTATTTTGTGAGACCTTGAGGGTATCGGGGCCCATACTGAGTATCTTATACTCACCACTACACAGGCTATACCCCCACCTTGTTGTATTGGTTGCAGACGATAGATAGCGCTGACTGAGGCTGAGAGTAAAAGGACTGGATAGTGCCCGGAGGTGTACCATACGGTGTGTCGGTACGTGGAGGAGACAGAGGGATGAGGAGTGCTTAGGAGGCTATCTATACCTACCCTTCAAGTAGGAATTCCGAAGGACAACCCAATAGCTACTTTTCTTTCTTTTTCATTAGTTGTATTATTTTCAGTTGTACATGTACGTTTACTATTGGTCTTTTATTCTAGCCCCTTTTTTATTCATAACTCTTTTGGTTATACAGTTTACTTGTTTTCATATTTTGTTGTGTCTGTTTATAGGTTATAAAGGAAATGCCTTCCTAGTTTTAGGGAATTACGCATTTGAACTAGTCGCCAGCCCCTGGCCTATCGAAGGCAGGCATGGGGTAGTCAAAGCACGGGCCCTGGGGGACGGGTTGTGACACAAGGTCTCTAGTGATCCACCTTAATCTTTTTTAAAGTATATAATTATGAGATGATTTATACAATAAAATATCACACCCCAACCACCAATATTGATGTCTCAAATCATGATACATCATAGTAGTCCTAGGGTTGATGGACCAACTAGACCAATTTCCAAAATCTATCAACTCTTTCTTAAAAGATATCAGAATAACTATTCGTATTTGAAAATGAAATCTCCAATATCATACTGATACCACGAACTTATGGTCTCCATACAATGTAGTATTTAACTAAAACTATGAAAATTTGTCCAATATCTTTCCTAATATGATTCTTATCATCAATTTATAATTTATATTTTACACAACCTAAGAACACCTACTCAGAATCCTCTTCAATATCCAAGATCATCTCAAAAAAATAGACTCTTCAAAGACCATGCCTCCATTTATTCCATTTAATATTGAGTTGTTAACATCCTACTCTACATGCATACAACCATATTTCAACTTATAAGTGTACATAAAATATAAAAATAAAAATTACTTGGTCATTAAACCTATCATCTTTTTTATCTGTTCATTTCATTATGGGTGAAAATATACTCCATGCTCTTATGATCTGAATATATAGTAAACTATTCACCAAAGAGATAGTGGAGTAAAGTCATAAGAGAGTGCATCATGGATATAAACTCAATGTCATGGGTAGGAATTTTATTCTCATGGGGGAATAATTTTCAAGATCCACAGGCCACCACCTACTTTCTCAACATCAAGAAATACCCCAACCCCATACCCAAGGCATCATAATAAACATCATATCTCAATCCGGGATCATTGAGAATAAAAAATGTAACTAAATTCAATCCCAGTATTCATTCCACTAATTATCTTTGACACTTTATATTTCATTAAAATGTAAACCTTTGAAAGTCAACTTTGTCATAGGATATACAAGATTAAAGAAATTCATCATAAAACATTTGTAATAGTCTGCAAACCCCATGAAGATCTAGATCTCAAATACATTTCTAGGTTATTCCCATGACATATCTACTTAAACCATTTTGGGATTCAATAAGATTACCATCTCTAATATTACATGACTTATAAACTTTACTTATAATATCCAAAACTCACAATTATAGAGCCTACCATATAGAAAATGTTCTTTCAAGATTATAAGGATTATATCTAGATGATCCATGTGTTCCTCATCTACCATGGAGTATAAAAAAATGTCATCCACAAAGAAGACTAGGAATGATTCTAAGAACTAATGAAATATTAGGTTCATCAATGTCAAAAATACTACAGGATAATAAGTAAGATCTAATGGAAAAACTATGTACTAAAAATGACCATACTATATCCTGGATGTTTTCTTAGGTATATCCACTTCTAAAAATCTTAATTGATGATACCATAATCATAGGTCAATAATAAAACCATAAGTTTCCTTTTATTTGATCAAGTATATCACCAATAAATGGAAAGGGGTATTTATTATTAATAGTCACTGGATTAAGATTTGGGTAATAAATAATAGCCAGAGGGTCCCATATTCCATCTTCAGAAAAAAAGAACTGGTGAATCAAAATGTGACATTCTATGATTAATAAATCCATTAGCCTTAAGAACCTCATGATAAACATTAGGCTCATACACCTCAATGGGTTCTATGAGATAATTTGGAATATAAATGGGTCATGTACCAAGGAGAATCTCAATAGAGAACCCAACCACCCTCTAGAGTTCTAACATAGAAAATCATTAGGTAAGACCTTAGGGTACTCACTCACCATAGTATGATGAAATTTCTTCAATACTAATCAAAATATCCCAGAAACATCTTCGATATTTGGAATAATAACTTTCAATCATAGGGAATGATAGGCCCATATATCCCTCATATACAATCCCACTTACCCTAAAATACATGATGGGTTCAATGAATGAAAAAAATGGACTCAATGATAATAATATTTGATATGGGTCTTAAAAATGACCATCCAATCTATTCTAATAATGAGGTATAAGAGATTAATATTAAGAAAAAATAAATCCCACATGAATTTGAAGTGAACAATTGTCACTCGATACTCTATGAATTTGAAACATTGTCCATTCTTCTTTACCAAGGGAGTGGAATGGTCAATAATGAGGGGAATAATCTCTGAATGAAACTCCAATGTATAAATAAAATTAGATGATATAAAAGAATGGGATACACTAGTATAAATCAATTACAAAACCATAGAAGATGAAATAAACATCATACCCCTCTCAGTATCTATCCTTGATTCAAATTTATTTATTGTATACTCTACTTTATAAAGACAAATTACCTTAGATCCCCATTTCATTTTATTCACTACCCGAGTATCCCCTTTAGCATGAGAGTGAGATTAATCTCCTTTCACTGCATTAGACTAGAACTGGGAGACAATAGTAACTGTGGATCTAGACATATTTCCAAGAGTTACCATTCAAAAAATTCACTGATGATGACTAGACTGACCAAAAATATGGAATTCTCTAGGTTTTACCATATAATCTGGCTTGGTGTGGCCATATATACTATAATGGATGTAGACCACGTAGCTATGTCTATACCTAAACTTCAATCCACCACCATACCCAAGTGTTTCTTTCCTTGCTTCCTCTTTTAGAATAAAAAACATCCTAACATCCCCATGGAGTTACTAAAACTCCATTAAGACTAGTCATCCAGAATATGTCTTACACTTCCATAGCTACATTATCATCCACCTCAGAAAAGAAAGAATGACATAATATAATTATCAACAACTGAATATTGACCCTCAAATCCATCTCAAATCTTCAATATTTGAGGTAGTCATTAAAAACAATATCGGGTGATAGGTTCACTAACTAAATGAAATGAGTATACTACTTTATAACCAAACATTACACTTTCCATAAGCTCACAAATTAATAATTCTTCACCACCTACAACGTTTCATGAAAAATTTGATGATTAAATAGATTATTAAAAGTTACATGGGTAAGATCAACATACAACATAGTTGTCATGGTAGATTCCCACCACTTCCTTCTCGATCCCTCAAGAATATACATGTTGAACCCCATATTTGAGTTCTATATAGTCTTTAAAAAGTGGAAAATTATTTTAATTCATTTAATCTACTCCTTCAATTATTAGGTTCCATTATCACAACAAAAGATGGGTGGATTCTACTTAGTAAACACTTATGCATGGTCCACTATCCGTTATTTTCCTCCAATAGATTCCTATAACATATTATATATTTTATAGATAACTACTACCACCAATGAAGGTTCAAATAGAGAATTTTTCTGCAGAACATTCTTTAGAACATCCTCCATTAAATAAAAATTACTTCTTCTAGGAGGAAAAATCTATTAAACACCAGTTATAATACACAATTATAACAAAATAAATTCATAATTTATATGAGAATGTTATGAAAAAACAAAAAAAATCTTTTTTCTACTGTTCATGGTTCATATTAATTTTTTTTCAAACAATGTTCCAATTCTACACGTGGTTATGGAAGGTTACAAATCATTCACAATGTTTCCTAAGAATATACTCATGGATTTTCAAAGCATGCACAAAAACCATGAACCCCTATTTTTCCCTTGTTTTCACCCCAAAACTGACTCTCTTTTTATACTATATCCTATGTTTACCTAGAGTCTCATAACCACCATGTAAACATGTTTTTGTTCACAAAGAAACACTAGAATCAATCCCAGAAACTTGATAAAAATCATGAACACCCATGGTAACTCGGAGATAGATATGAAAGTGAGCTAGCTGAGAACCCTTCTACACTTAATACCATTGTTTAGATGGCATTATTACATTCTATAAACCACCCTAGAAACAGTTTTAAAATCCATTGATACCAATTTATTGATGAACTAACTCAGATAGACTTGATAGGTCACTTGAGAAATCCCTCTAAAGGTCCCAAAGAACATTCCCAATCACCATGGGTTAGAGACAAGCACTTGGGTATCAATATAGGAAATAATGGGAACTATTTAACCTTGAAGGTCACCCAAAAAGTCTCACATAACAACAAAAGTACATATCAGTATAAATCCAAAAAATCTAAAAATTGGAAGTCTAAATACAAACATGATACATAAAAATACAAAATTCCAATAGTCCAAACCACATGAAAAACAATGATAAAAGAGTATATCATTGTTTGACCATCAGTCACCAAAATCCCCAAACATCCCAAAGACGATGTCAACTAGAAGGAGTCACCAAGATATATGACTCTCTTCCCTCTACTTGAGTCCTAAAAAACAAATTTTACATATGCTCAAAATCATATATAGTCATTGAACGGTTATCCCGAAATTTGTGTCTAAACTATGGACTTGACTAGATTACCCTAATTATCTAAATTTTAACCCCTGAATATTGGAAACTCATTAAGCTATTAAAGTTATAAGAATAGTATCTAGAATAATAAATACCTATTATCTATAGGGAATTATATCGTATGTGAAGATACTTCATTTTTTGGGTAGGACATGGTACCCCTAGTTGATATACATTATCATCAAAGCCATTTTGTACTTTTCGCGACATGTATAGTTGACCGCAGGTGTCACCTTGGAACCCAAGAGTTAAAGGTGGTTATTTTTATTATTTTCCATACTTTTTTATTTATTCTCATTGTATAAAATGTGAATACATTGTATTTTTTGTTTTTTAAGTAAAACATTGGTGGCGATCTGCTATGTTTTACTCACATCAAGTTCTAGCATCCCGAACACATTAGTAATCGAGAAAGCCTCATGATTATAGGTATAAGTATAATAAAGGCCCAATATTTCATGATTGGGTTGAAGCCTATAGATGAAGATCTGGAGACTGGGATGTGATGAGGCCTATAGGTGGTAATAGAACCTCTATGGAATTAATTTTTTTTGTTTATTTTCATATGTGATTGGATCAGTGGTAAATTAGTTAGAATGTATAGTTGTATGAAAACATTTCCTTTGTTATAGAATGATTCTTGTTTATTGGATTTTTTTCATACTCTGGTTATTATGGTGGAGGTTTCTTGTTTATTATATTATATTTTTACACTAGTATGAGATTATAGTCTCTCCATGGTAACACCTTATACCCTTGATTCTTATAAGTAGCCTCTCGCATATTGGGAGGCATGCATGAGGTCCAGAAATGCCCCTACCTATGACATTGATGAGTGGTATCAGGTCAAGTGATGTTAGAATATTCTATAAGATATTGAATGGAATGGTCCGTATTAAGAAAAAATGGATATAACATCTTTAATTTTTCACATTTATATTTTGATAAATTTTATCTCTTAATTTATATATATATATATATATAATGCATTTATTTTATTTTAATTTTGATTAAATGTCCCCATATTCATATAAAAATGTATATCCATTAGTTATTTTTATGAACTGGTTAATTAAAAGTATATAAAATAAGAATTCATGTTCAGGGTAAATTATATGTAAATCAATTTATTTTCGTAAAAAATAAAAACTATTTTATTTTATCAATATAAAAAATTAAAGGGGATAAATAAAAATAATACATAAAATTTTAAAAATTATAGTTGGAAAAAAACAAGTGAATAACATGACTATAATTTTGAAATATGATGCATCATTCTATCCAATAAATACCACAGCCACAAACACATTTTTAATAAGAAAAAAATAATTAGAAATAATGTAAGGAGCTTGTTTTTTTGAACCATTCCATCTACTTTTTTAGGCCTGGGAGGGGATAAAAGGGAGTTCAGTGGTATTTCGGAGGTGAAGAGTTGTGTTTTGTATTTATGGGTTCCAAAATACTGATGGTTTGGTCTTTTGTGGAGGTAATTTTGTTTTTGTGGTCATATAAGTTGTCTTTCTTAATGATTGGAAAACCTAGGGTGTGGAATTCCTATTTTGAGGTGAGACCTTATCATGGTGGATATCCAAATCTTGGTTTATCCTATCTCAAAATAAGTAGTGAATTCTAGGTTTGAGTATTTCATTTCATAACATGGGGAGGGGATAAATTTCTATTACAAGGGTATAATGCTTGTAGAGTTTCCCTTCAAAAAAACAAGGAGGGTGAAACAACTATGTTGAAGGGAGTTGTATCACTATATCAAGGTGAGGTCAAGTTGTGTAGGAGGAAAAAAAATATAGAAGAAGGTAATACTAATTTTTAGTCCTTGTCATGGTGATATACAAATTTTTTAGATAATTTCTCTATATTATTTTGGGATTCTAAAGTGATCTGTGGTTGACACCACTACAGTTGTGTTGGGTACCATCACACAAATATGTTATAGAGGCAGTCTAACCAAATATTATATTATGGATTTGGGGGGTGGCTTCATTTTTGTATTACCTTAATCTATTCTAGTTTGGTTCCATACCTATCATGAATTTAATTTATCTGACATAGATCATTAAATCGCCACATTTCTTTCCCTAGTTTGTATCAAAGTAGGCGGGGTTGACAGGTTTTTCCTCGTGTTTATATTTTTATATTTAGGTTATCTCTCATATATTATATTTAACTTATCATTTATACCTTTATGGGTATATATAACCCTAATATCACATGATTAGATCATTACCTAATCTTCAAAATTTTCTTTTGTAAATTATCTTCCTTGTGAATGGTTACTCCCATCCATGTACCTAAACAACAATCTTAATATCAAGGCCTTATGAAATCACATACCTTAACTTTTATAACTATGAATTAAGTTATGGGACCTATAAGATTATATTTATATTATGTTTAATTGTGCTTCAAACATACTAAATTTTCCAAAGGATAAATGATTGATATAAAACTTAAGAATATAATAATCCAGAATGTTATGAACAATAAGTGATTGATAAATGTGAATATTTATTCTTGACATCATAGCATGAAATTTTCTAGGGAGTTTAAGATTATTATATTGTAATTTTATTTTGGAATTAATTTATTACAGATAGGTTTTATACCATACAAGTAACTTAATGTTCACCTGATATTGAGGATAAAGAATAAATTGAATCAATTCTTCCTCTATAAATCACTTAACTTGTTAAGAATATTTTTGTGCATTATTTATTGGGAATTTTTCACTAATTATAACTATTAAAAATATGTATTGTTATAAAACCCCTAGATTTTAATGTAATATATTTTTTAAAAAAATAATTTCATTTATTTGGTGTCTTTCATTACACTCAAAATTTTCTTAGCTTGCGTTACACATAACACTCTGTTTCTATGAAAAATAATTGTATTGTTAAAATTATTTAATCAAGAAAATTATAACATAACCGTTAAAATTGAGGTTATTAATAGGATAAAATAAATAATTAAATTATTTTTTACACATGTATATATAATTATTTTACAAATTAATTATAAATTAATGTAAAACCCTTTTTAAAATAAAAGGAAATGTTTCTCTGAAAATCTATACACAAGTGTGTTTTATACCATTAAATAAACAAATAAATATTTTAGGATTATATTAATTAAATATATATATATATATTAAATAAAATTTTCACATTATTCTTATGTTCTGTATTTATAGGATACATGAACAAATCCAAATTTTATGTTTAAAAACTTATTTTTCTAAAAAGGCATTTTTGCCGCCTTTTGATAGTTAATTTATTTTAAATCTATTTTTTTTTGAACTTTTATAAATTATATTTGAAAATATAAACATAATATCTAAAATTGGATTATAAAAATTTACTTTAGATTATTTTTGGGCATTTTTTGATAAGATTTATGTTTTGATGAATAGTTAAAAATACTAAATTTTAATTGAAAGAAGTTTTTTAATCAAAATAATTTACAATGTTAAATTTTATATTTTATTATTTATAAAGTATAATTGGATAAATTTTTTATCATTTAATCTAATTTTGTTTATTATAATAAATTTTCACGTTGAATTTAGATATAAAATCATTTAAAACTTTTGAACATTATCACTTTAAAAACTCATTTTCTCCTTCTCTCAATGGGATTTATTTTAAATTGATTTTAGAAAATTATATCTTTTGAATTATGAAATATGTATTAAATATTTTGAATTATATTTTGAAAATTTATTAAATAGTTTCCTTTTATTTATTTTCAATATGATTAGTTACTCTGGTTATTTTTATTACCATAGTTAAAGGTAAATTGGCTAATTAAGGGTAAAAATAATATTATAAATATTAGAAAACTACCCTAACACTTTTCTTAATTTTATTAGATTAGGTATTTTAAACCAAACATATCATTTGGACTATTTTATGAGCTATTGGAGACACTTGGATCAGTTTAATCTATTTATAGTGTTTTATTCAATGAAAATTCAACTATGTCAAACTTTTGTTTTTAACAGGTGAAATATTTTTAATATGTGGTTATATAGGGGATATTCTCGACTATAAATATTATTTTAAAATATAAAATATTTTTATTTCTCATGATAATTTATTTTTAATTATTTGGTAGTAAATAATTACATTAAAGGCTAACAGAATTATGATGCAGTGGGAATCTATGATGATGTATTCGGGAGCAGGGGCAGGCGATTATCAAATTTGAAATGATGAAAGTCTACGAATCTAGTTCGTTTATTGATGATGGGTTCATTACATATGGAATGGAAATTCACATTCAATGATGTTTTTTATTCCTCTTTTATAAATCATGGATACATCTGGTGTCTTTAATTTTAAAAAGGCGTGAATATCCATTATTGAAGCTTTTTCTGGATTTCCTGATCCAATAAAGGAGGATGTTTCTTGATCCTGTAATATTAAAGGACTCTATTATAGTGATTTCTCCATTTTATAAGATCCAAAGGATCTCTAATAAAGGTTTAATCTCTTCAATTTTTCACTCCATAGTCATTTAATTTATTCAAAGGGAGATTGACCCTAGTACTATTCTGATCTCAAGAATTGGATCTCTTATTGCTATACCAACCATTTGTGGAAACTAATCCTAATGGTAAAGGTATTTTTCATCTTATCTTTCAGATTCATGAACATTTTAATGTTTCATAAAACCTCAGTCACATTCAGCTTGGGCCTTTAATTTTTAGAATTTCTAAATTAGATTATAATTTGAATCTGTTTCTTAAAAAGTAGTCCAATGCACAAATTTGGATCAAATTCCATGGTTTAAATTATTTCTATTGGCATCCAAAAAATCTCAAAAATATTTCCCCTTACATTTGTAACCCTATCAAGACGGGTTAGTGTATGATTTATGAGGAAAATTGTTTATTTTCTTGGAATATAATGGACATGAATTTGGTATCTGAGCATCCTAATTATATCAACCTACTTCTCAATGACTGAAAAATAGTGGTCAATATTGAATATGAATGTGTTACTCTATTCTGTGATTATTGAAATATGGAAGGTCACTTTATTAAAAACCATAGATTTGTTCATGGTAAAATCAAACTGAATCCTAAGCCTAATTGTTGGATGGAACTCAATAGAAACTATAAGAGAAAAGGAGTTTCCATCGAGAAAAGGGTTGCTTCTAAGACTTTAATGTATAATAAAATATTCGTACCTTCCCTTAAAACTATCTATTTGAACAAATAATGGGATGAAATTTCATATGAAGAGGATTCATATCCTTCTTTCCCATATTCTTTCAAGTTAATAGAGCATGGTTTGTCTTTTGGTAAGGATTCATGTTCGAATGAGATTCTTATTACCTTGGAATTCAATCATGATGTTTTTGAACATGCTTATTATATGAAACTTGATCTCGATGAGAAATATTTGGATAATGAAATTGAACAGCTTATTAATGATTTGTTTATGCTATCACATAGGGAATTTGTAACACCCTGAGATTTTATGAGAAATATATTTTTTTATCTCTTATGTTATACGCAACACCAAAGGAATCTTTCACTACACACAACATTGGCTTGGCTTGCATTATAGGCAAGAGGAACCTTCCTCGATAGCTTGTGTTGTACGCAATACCGTGTTCCACTAAACAATGATATATTATTATAATATTATGAACAATCCATTATGAATAGTATTAACCAAATTTTGAATTTTATAACATAATAATTCATCTTAATCATTTTCTGAATGAGATATGAAAACGAAATTATTTTTTGGATAAAATAAGTATTTTTCAAAAAATGTAGTTTTACCGCCTTTTAATGGCACACAAATTTTAAATATAATTTCTGGCAAGTTTATAAGTTAAATTTAAAAAATAATCTTTTTCTTTTGAATCATGACATAAAAATTTACATTGGATAATGTTTTCATACTTTTCTGATAACTTTCATATTTTGATGAATAGTAAAAATATGCTAACTTTTTCTTAAAAAGAACTTTTTTCATCAAGATAATTTATATTGTTAAATGATAAAATTTAATGGTTTTAAACTATAAATAGAATTTATTTTTACCATTTAATATAATGTATGTAATTTTCATTAATTTTACATTGAATTCATAGGTAAAAACATTTCAATCTTTGATAATGTTTTAACTTTTAAAACCCATTTTCTTAACAACAGGATTAATTTTAAATTAATTAATGAAACTTATATGTTTTTAATTTTGAAAAATGGATTCCATATTTGAATTTATTGGTTCCAAATTATGTTAAAATGTTAATTTTATTTTTTTGATATTATGAATAGTAACTATGGTAATTTTTATTTACTACAGTTAAATGTAAATCGGGTAATTAAAGAGAAAAATAGGATTTTAAAATTACCCTAAGATCAGAAAAAATTATATTTGATGAATAAAAGTAGACCCATATCACTTAAGTGTCATAATATATTCATTTCATGGACTTTTGACCATGAAAATAATATAATTATTATTAAAACCAAAGAAATTGACAACATGTCACTCTCTTATATCTTATTATTATAATAATTTCAATTTAGAGATAAACCTCAAAAAACATAGAATATAAATAGTCCCCAGAAATATAATAATATTATATACATCATGAGAATTTAATTATAATTTTTAGGGATGAAATAATTATCATTAATGATGACACAATAGTGATGTAGAAATTATTTTATTGATTGAAATATCAAATAAATGGTTTTCAAAATATTGAAATAAATATTATATGAAATAATTAATATTCTAGAAAAATTTATAAATGAATATGACATGTTTGAAATTTATTAAATATTTTTTTACAATATATCCTCTTTGTGTATTTTATTTAAATTTCTATAAATGAATAGTTTCAAAATTGACACTGTTGTAATTTTATAAAATTAACATATTCTAAAATTGTTTAAAAATCACAAAAATATTTACAAATAAAAAATTGAACATTATATGGTCTAAAATTTAATAAACTATCCAATTATAGACAATTCACAAAACATAAGTCATTATTTATAACAATTTAAAATTTAGAATATTATTACCAAAAATAATAATAAATTGATTAAATAAGGATAAATCAAGTTTATAAGTTTTAAAATAAATTCCCAACATGTATAAATCTTATTGGTTGAAGATATTACAACCCTCTCTCATCTAATCTTGGGATTTGAGTCATTTTTGAGGCTTTTATGTGTGTTTTGTGTTTATAATAAATTAATATTTTAGAGGTTTCTAAAAGTGCCTCTCTCTTCTCTTATAAAAGGTCACATCCTCCCTCTCCTCCTCACAACATTTTGAGCCATCATGATTGGCCAAAACCTATGAATTTCTCTTCTCCACTTCCCTAGAAACATACTAGAGGTTCTTGTTTTCTTCAAAGGCCATCTTTAGTGCCCTAAGAGGAGGTTTAGAAGAGGCGCGTCGAAGAAGAGGTAATATCCTTTACTGATTCTTTCAAATTTATTTCTTCTTCTACTTCATCTTATTTATTTTTTTCATTATAAAGTAATAACATCAGTATCAATAATATATTAATATGTTATTATAAATATGAAACAACCCTATTTCACTTTCTATCCATCCTACGGAAAACGAAATCATCGCGCATGCGTACGTATGGAATACCGTCTCCACGCCGTGGTGTAATTTGTTTTCTACCACCACCTTACATGGATGGGTATAATGGTGTAAAAAATAACTATATATGATTATTATAACATTATACTGATTCTAATATATTCTATCATCCACTCCAATACTATTCAATAGTTATGGGAATGATATCGTCACTCGTGCGTACGTACGACTTAACATCTCCACGGTGCGATGTGATTCATTATACCTGATCTTCATTAAACCATAATTATATAAACGAATTTAATGAATAAATTTTATATATATTATACTAATACCATTTTTTAAATGATGTAGCTATAACCTAAAAAGAGGAATAAGAATTTATTTGACAAAACACGCATAAAAACATAAAGCAATGACCACTGGAATAACAAGTAGCAATGAAATATTACTAAAAATAAGATAAGAATATGACCAAATATGATATCATAACAATGTATATGATTATTTAATAATTCAATGGCATTATTTAAATAATTATACAGGAGGTTCGGATATGTATAGAGCATATCGAAACTAAGGTAAGGGAAAATCTCACAATCTCATTTTTATATGAGATCGTTTATACTTCAGAAATTACTGGGGCATATTTATCATCCACATCCATGTTTCTTCAATATGTAATATTTTTTCTATCCTCCTGAAATTTTTTAAATCCAATTTTACCTATTGGTGAATTTTTATTAAAAGATATGAAAGGAATTTTTTTTCATTTTCACTACGATATACAATTTGACTTTTCCGGCCAAAGTACAAGAAGGATGTTTTTCTAACTTGTATGGCATGAATTTATTTTATTGATTTAATAGAAAATTATTTTCATGAATCATTATTTATAATTTTTCAAGTTTATTTTCAATTAACTCCTTTTAGTTCAAAATTGTAGGACATATTGAGAAAGTAAAAAAAGTTTTTGAAGTTGAAAGGATATTTTCCTCAAGAATGAAGTCCATGTGTTTTTTCAAAATTATTTTAAATCTAAGATAATATAGGGTTCTATTTCTATACCTATTATTACATTTATTTGATTATGTTATGATGGAATTACTTTTATTATGTCCTTTTATCTTATATGGATTATGTTATGATGGCATGATGTTTAAGAATACAATTTTTTTACCTGGGTTATGGTATAATGTATGATTTATGATTTTGTGGCACACATAAGAATGGATTTGTTATGAGATAGGTGGGAAATATATCTCCCTCCAATGCGTGGAGTAAATATTTATATCTCTTTAATAGACATGGCTGAAATGGAATGTTAATTCAGTTTAGTGATACAGGACTGAAACGAGGAGTGAACTTGGTTCAGTTATGGAATTTTACTTCTATGATAGTCTTTTCAATGAGTCTTGACTAATATGAAATGATTTACTATGATTATGTGTGTATGCTGCAAAGCTTTATGTCTTATGTTATGAATATTGGGATTACATTTGACTACTATGATTCATCCCATGTCATGATATTATAATCTCTTTTGAAGGAAAAGATTTTCAAAATGTTATGTTCTTATGAATATGATATGATTGATATTTCCTTTGTGTTCCCTTACTGAGAATTTGAGCCCACCCTTTATATGTTTTCTTTTCCCAATGTCAGGAAGAAGGGTATTAAGTAAGATATTCCAAACGGTACTCTAGATATGATGAAATAAACGGGAGAAAATGTAGATGATTTATAAACCATTTTATTATGTTTCACAGTTTCTAAAGACACTATACCTATACGGTCTTATCATGGTTTTGTTATATGTTGTAATAAGTATGCTTCAATTTTTAAGTAATCACAATGTATGTAAAGTATGGGTCGTTAAAGTTGGGATCAAAGGAAAGGTATAGTCAACCTTTGGAAACTAGGATGTGAAAGCCTTAGTAAGAACCCTGAGGGTATGTCTAAGCATAGAACACAATCTTAGTGTTTTAGAAATGTCCATGATTAACTTATGATAAGAACTAATGGGTGAAATTTTATTCCTGATTATGTGGTTTTTCTATTTTATTTAGTGTTCCTCACACTATGCTTCTTGGTTTTAGTCAATGGTTGGCACCTGAAGGAACCATGTTAATACTGAATGTGACAGGAAATGTAATGATTGTCCCCCTAAGCAACCAAATGATATAAGATATGGAATGAAAAATATTTTAGCTGTGCTAAAACAACATTCTCAAGCTATGAATCATGCATGACTTCCAACCGAGAAATGGAAGGGGCATAATTCTATTAAATCATTTATGAGGCAGCGTCCACCTTCATTCAGCGGTTCTTCGGATCCATTAGTGGCTGAACAATGGATTAGTACCACTGAAAAGATATTTTAGACCTTCAATGTTCTGAACATGATAAACTCATCTTAGTAGTGTATCGTTTAGAAGGTGAAGCTTATCAATGGTGGAATCTTGTCAAGAATACAAGGAAAAGGGATGAAATTGAGTCCATGGAATTGGAAGAGTTCAAGAACGTATTTTTCAGTAAGTACATCCCTTGTATTCTTCGAACAATGATGGAGAAGGAGTTTCTTGAAATGAAGCAAAATAATAATGATACTGTTGGTACATATGAGGAAAATTTTACAAGGCTTGCAAGGTACGCTTCTGGGATTGTTATCCAACCTGAGAGTAAGATCGATCGATTCTTTAGTGGATTAAAATAGAGTCTCCAAAGGGCATTAGATATATGGGACTTCAATATCTACGAGGAAACTGTTCGATGTGCTCTCAAGGTTGAGATGGAGATTTGAGCAACCAATCAGTCATATGGGTTAGATAAGAATAGGAAAATGGAATTCAAAGGAAAATATAAAAACCAAATTGAAAATAAGTTCAGTTTTCCCTTTTTCTCAAAGTGTGGAATGAAACATGATGGGAAATGTCTCAAAGGGACAAGTAAATGTTATATGTGTGGAAAAGATAGTCATCAGGAAATTGAATGCCACAGTGATGGGAAAATGATGTCTAGTGATGCGAACAAAGGAAATGCTACATAGAATACACCTCCTACACTTCAATGTTACAAGTTCAAGGAAATGGGGAATTATTCCAATCAATTCCCTAACTTAATTGTTGTTGATGATGATGGACGTCATCAAACTCTTAAGGCCAAAGACAAAGGAAAGTCACATGTAATTTCTATCAGCGATGTGGATTACGATAACGATGTGGTGAAAGGTACACATACCATCCACTCTAAAGTATCAAATGTTTTATTTGATTCTAGATCAAACCACTCAATTATTTCTGAATAATCTTCTAATGGTATCACCATACTACCCTAACAATTAGCATTTTAGTTAGTTGTGACAACTCTTAATGGCACAACGGTCGCATCAAAAGTTTACAATTCTTCTCCGATTAAAGTTTGTGGGAAAGTGATTCTTGCAAATCTTGTGATCCTTCATATAGTGGAATTTAATCTGATTAATGGAATGAATTTTTTTTCTTTATATGTTAATCATATCAATTTCCAAATAAGGGATGTCACATTTCATATTCCTAATCAATCTATGATCATCTATCGATGCAAGGATGAATATAACCTTCCAGTGGACGTTTCTTCCATATTATGGGTCTTGATTCCAATAAATGATGGTTATTTGTCTCAAATGGTTGGAGAGAAACACATGATTAAGAATATACCCATTGTATGAGAGTTTTATGATGTCTTTTTAGAGGAATTTCTAGGTCATCCACCAAATCGTGAAGTTGAGTTTTCAAAAGAACTCATACCGTGTGATATGCCCAATTCAAATACAACTTATAGAATGTCCCCAATTGAGTTGCAATAATTGAAGATGCAACTCCAAGAGAATCTTGATAAGGGATTAATATGCCCAATTGCATCACCTTGGGGAGCACCTGTTCTGTTTGTTAAGAATAAAGATAGATCAATGAGACTCTACATTGATTATCGGGAACTTAACAAGTTCGCTATCAAGAACAAATATCTTCTCCCACACATTGATGACTTATTTGACCTACTACGCGGAGATCAATACTTTTCCAGGATTGATCTTCATTCAGGGTATCATCATTTAAGGGTTAAAAATGAGGATATACCATAGACGGCTTTCCGTACAAGGTATGGACACTATGAGTTTATAGTAATGCCATTTGGTCTTACAAAGGCCCATATTATCTTCATGGATCTAATGAATAGAGTCTTTGGAGACTATCTTAATCAGTTTGTGGAATTCTTTATAGACGATATTATTTTCTATTTAAAGAGAAAGGATGAACATAAAGATCACCTGAGAATTTTAATGAAGACCCTGAAAAAGGAGAAGCTTTATGCCAAATTTACCAAGTGTGAATTTTGGATTCAAAAAGTTTCATTTTTGGGTAACATAATCTCAAAAGAGGGAATATCTGTGGATCCAACAAAAATGGAGGTTATTGAAAGATGGTCGAGACCAACAACAGAAACTGAAATATGAATTTTTCATGGTTTAGCTAGGTATTATCAATGTTTTATGAATGATTTTTCAAGATTGTCTAACCCACTAAGCAAATTTACTTGGAAAGAAGTTACGTTTGTTTGGACGGAGGAATGTGAAGAGAATTTTAAAGAGCTAAAAAGAAGGTTATCCATTGCACTAGTGCTCACACTTCCTTGTAGTGGAGAAAATTTTGTGATCTACTGTGACACATCGAAGAAGGGGATGGGGTGTTTTCTCATGCAAAATGATATGGTGATAGCTTATGCCTCATGAAAGTTGAAAATCCATGAGCGAAATTACCTGACTCATGATTTGGAGTTAGCTGAGGTAATATTTGCATTAAAGATTTGGAGGAATTATATTTATGGTGAAAGGTGTGACATTTATACAGATTATAAAAGTTTACAGTATATTTTCACTAAAAAGGAGCTGAATATGTGCCAAAGAAGATGGTTGGAGCTGATTAAGGATTACGACTGCTCAATTCATTACAACCCTGGGAATGCAAACAAGGTGGCAGATGCATTAATCCGACAAGACCATGATAGCTTTTCTATGATGAGGATTACAAAGGATGGATCTTGGAATTTTAATGAAAGAGGAGATATCTTATCTTTCTCAAATGAATGTTCAAACATCTATACACGTGAAGAATAAAGATGCACAGAAGGAGGATGTTGGCATTCAAAAGAAGGTGAGAAAATGTTCCTGAATTCAACCTTCATTGTGATGGGATAATAAGGTTCAAGAACCGTGTCTGTATTCCTACCATATAAAAATTAAAGAATGAGCAGCTGGATGAGGCTCATAGTTCTTCATTTTCTATTCGTCCTGGAAGTACAAAGATGTACAAGGAACTGAAAGAGTACTTTTTGGTGGGATGATATGAAAAGAGATATCGCCGAATATGTCTCTCGATGCATGGTTTGTCAGCAAGTTAAAGCTGAGAGACAGAAGTATAAAGGGATGTTGCAACCATTGCCCATACCAGAATGGAAATGGGAAAACATCACTATGGACTTTTTCATCGGACTTCCCAAAACATCAAAAGGAAATAATGCTATCTCGGTTATAGTTGATCGTCTTACGAAGTCGGCACACTTCATTGCTATTAGAGAGGATTTCTCTCTAGATAATCTTTCCAGGATATATGTAAAAGAAGTGGTAATATTTCATGAAGTACCACTTTACATTATATCTGATCGGGATACGAGTTTTACCTTGAAGTGTTGGCGAAGTCTTTAGCATTCTCCAGATACGGAGTTGAGTTTCAGCACTGCCTATCATCCTCAGACAGACGACCAGTCTGACAGTACAATTCAAACTTTGGAAGAAATGTTGAGAGCTTCTTCTATAGATTTCAAAGGTGGTTGGGATCAACACATACCTTTGGTGAAATTTTCTTATAATAATAGCATTCACTCTAGTATTCAGATGGCGCCTTATGAAGCTCTTTATAAAAATAAATGCAGAACTCCAACTTTCTAGGATGAAAATGGGGAATGAAAGCTATTAGGACCTGATCTTATTGATGAGATGGCAGAAAAGGTCAGAACAATTCAATAACACATAAGAGCAGCTCAAAGTTGAAAAAAAAGTTATGCCAACAATTGAATAAAAGACCTAGAGTTTGAAGTTTGTGATAAAGTGTTCTTATGAATATATCCATGGAATAGAGTAATGAGATTTTAAAAGAAGGGAAATATAATCCCTAGTTATGTTAGTCCTTTCGAAATAATGGATCGCATTGGGATGTTAGCATACCTATTGGAACTTACACCAAATCTCACTCAAGTTAATGATGTGTTCCATGTATCTCTCTTGATAAAGTATATACCTAATTCTTAACATGTACTAAGCTTAGAATTTTTACCGCTGGAGCAAGATCATTCTTATAAAGAATATCTGATAGAGATTCTGGATCATAGTGAAAAATTTCTAGGAAACCATACCACTCGCTTGGTTAAAGTTTTATGGAGGAACCACCAATTAGGAGAAGCTATATGGGAACTTGAGGATATGATGAGGGAGAGGTATCCTCATCTGTTTTTTATGAAGTGACGAATTTCGAAGGCGAAAATAATTTTAAGGGGGGTTGAATGTAACACCCTGAGATTTTATGAGATATATATTTTTTATGTCTGATGATATACACAACACCAAGGGAATCATTCACTATACACAACACTAGCTTGGCTTGCATTACACGCAAGAGCAACCATCCTCGATAGGTTGCGTTGTACGCAATACCATGTTTCACTAAACAAGGATATATTATAATAATATTATGAACGAGACGTTATGAATAGTATTAACCAAATTTTGAGTTTTATAACATTATAATTAATCTTAATCATTTTCTATAATGAGATATAAAAACAAAATCAATTTTTCATATAAAAGAAGTATTTTCCAAAAAAATGCAGTTTTACCGCCTTTTGATGGTGCAACCATTTTAAATATAATTTTTTAAAAGTTAATAAGTTAAATTTTACAAAATAAACATCTTCTTTTGAATCAGGATATAAAAATTTACATTGGATAAATTTTTTATACTTTTCTGAGAACTTTCATATTTTGATGAATAGTAAAAATACGCTAAATGTTTCGTAAAAACAACTTTTTTCATCGAGATAATTTATATGGTTAAATGATAAAATTTAAAGGTTTTAAAGTATAAATAGAATATATTTTAACCATAAAATATTATTTTATGTAATTTAAATTAATTTTACATCGAATTCATAGGTAAAAACATTTCAATCTTTGACAATGTTTTAACTTTTAAAACCTGTTTTCTTAAAAACGGGATTAATTTTAAATTAATTACTGAAACTTATATGTTTTAAATATTGAAATATGGATTCCATATTTTCATTCAGTCGGTCAAAATTATGTTAATATTTTACTTTTATTTTATTGATATTATGAATAGTTACTATGGTAATTTTTATTTACTACAATTAAAGGTAAATCGGGTAATTAAGGGTAAAAATAAGATTATAAAATTACCCTAAGATCTGCCAAAATTCTATTGGATGAATAAAAGTCGACCCATATCACATAATCCCTGGAATAGATTCATTTTATTGACTTTTGACCATGAAAATGATATAATTATTATTAAAACCAAAGAAAGTGACAGCATGTCACTCTCTTATGTCTTATAAGTGTAATAATTTTAATTTAGTGATAAACCTCATAAAACATCGAATATTAATAGTCTCCAGAAATATAATAAAATATTATACATCATGAAAATTTATTTAGAATTTTTAGGGAGAAAATAATTATCATTAATGATGACACAATAGTGATGTAGAAATTATTTTATTTTAAAAATATTAAAATAAATATTATATGAATTAATTAATGTTCTCCAAAAAATTTCTAAATGAATATGACATGTTGGTAATCTATTAAATATTTTGTTTTGAATATATCCTCTTTTTGTATTTTATTTAAATTCAAAAAATTGAATAGTTTTAAAATTGACACTGGTGTTATTTTATAAAAATAACATATTATAAAATTGTTTAAAAATCAAAAAAATATTTAAAAATTATAAATTGAAATTTATATGGTCTTAAATGTCCAAAAGTATAAAATTATGTAAAATTCACAACACATATGTAATTACTTATAAGAATTATAAATTTAGAATAGTATTACCACATATAAAATTAAATAGATTAAATAAGGATAAATCAAGTTGATAAGGTTTAAATTAAATTCCTAACATGTAAAAATCTTTTTTTTTATTATATTACAACCCTATCTCATCTAATCTTTGGATGTGAGTTAATTTTTTAGGTTTTTAAGTGGAGTTTGAGTTTATTATAAATTAATATTTTAGAGGTTTCCAAAAGTGCCCCTCTCCTCTCCTATAAAAGAGCACCTCCTCCCTCTCCTCCTCACAACATTTTCAGCCTTAAAGATCAGAAAAACCATGTCCATTTATCTTCTACACTTCTGTGTAAACATACTAGATGTCTTGGAATTCTTCGATGACTAACTTTAGTGCCCCGAGAGGAAGTTTAGAACAGGCGCGTCGAAGAAGAGGTAATATCCTTTACCGGTTATTTCAAAATTATTTCTTCTTCTACTTCCACTTATTTATTTGTTTAATTATAAATTAATAACATCAGTATCACTAATATACTGATATGTTTTTATAATTATGAAAGACCCTTATTTCACTTTCTATCCATCCTATGGAAATCAAAATCACTGCGTGTGCGTACGTACGGAATATCGTCTCCACGTCGTGGTGTAATCTGTTTTCCACCACCACCTTACTTGGATGGTTATAATGTTGTAAAGAATAAATATATATGATTATTATAAAATGATACAAATTCTGATATATTCTATAATCCACTCCAATACCATTCAATAATTATGGGAACGATATCGTCACTCGTGCGTACGTATGGCTTACCATCTCCATGGTGTGATGTGTTTATTTCTACATGATCTTCATTAAAACATGATTATATAGACAAATTGAATGAATAAATATGATATATATTATACTAATACCTTTCTTTAAATTATGTATCTATAATCTAAAAAGAGGAATAATAATTTATTCGTCAAAACACGCATAAAAACATAAAGCAATGAACACCCAAATAACAAGTTGCAATGAATTATTACTAATAAGAAGATACAAATATGACCATATATGGTACCATAACAATGTATATGATTCTTACATAAGTCAATGATAGTATTTAAATCAATATACTATAGGTTTGGATACGTACAGAGTATATCAGACCTAAGGTAAGGGAAAATATCGCAATCCCATTTTTATCAGAGATTATTTATACTTCAGAATTTATTTTGGAAAATTTATCATCCAAATCCATGTTTCCTCAATATGAATCATTATTTATATCCTAATACAATTTATTAAATCCAATTTTACCTATTGTATAATTTTTAGTAAAAGATATTAAAGGAATATTTTTTCATTTTCAGTACGAGATATATTTTGACTTTTTTGGCCAAAGTACGAGAAGAATGTTTTTTTAACTTATACGACTTGAATGGATTATTTTGATTTCCTAGAACATTATTTCCATGAATATTCCCTTACAAGTTTTCAAGTTTATTTTCAATTAACTTTTTCTAGTTCAAAATTTTATGACATATTGAGAATGGGAAAAATGTTTTTGAAGGTGAAAGTATATTTTCCTCAAGAATGAAGTTCAAGTGTTTTATCAAAATTATTTTCCACCTCTGATAATATAGGGTTATGTTTCTATCCCTATTATTACATTGATTTGACTATGTTGTGAAGGAATTATTTTTATGAAATTCTTTTATCTTATATTGATTATGTTATGATGGCATGATGTTTAAGAATCCCATTTTTATTACATGGGTTATGTTATGATGTATGATTTATGATTTTATGGCACACATAAGAATTTTTTTATTATGATATGGGTGGGACCTCTATCTCCCTCTAATATATTGGTTAAAGATTTATATCTCATGAGATAGACATGGATGGAACGGCAAGTTAATCTGGTTCTATGATACAGAACTAGAACGAGGAGTGAACTCGGTTTAGTAATGGACTTTGTATGCTATGATGGTCTTAACAATGAGTCTGTACTAATATGAAATGATTTTAAATGATTATGTGTTTATTCCACAAAGTTCCATGTATTATGTTATGAATATTGGGATTACATTTCACTACTATGATTTATCTCATGTCATGATATTATAATCTCTTTTGCAGGATAAGATTTTCAGAATGTTATGTTGTTATGAATATGATATGATTTATATTTTCTTTGTTTTCCCTTAATGATAATATGAGCTCACCCTTTGTATGTTATCTTTTCCCCAGGTCAGAAATAAGGGTATTAAGTTGGATATTCCAAAAGGGACTCTAGATATAATAAAATAAACGAGAGATAATGTAGATGATTTATGAACCAGTTGTTTCTGTTTCACGGTTTCTCAATACTCTATACCTATACGGTCCTATCATGGTTTTGTTATATGTTGTAATATGTATTCATAAATTTTGAATTAATAACAATATATGTAAATTATGGGTTGTTAAGGAATTGGATTCCCTAGTTTCACAGAAGTCTACCTTGGAGTCTAATCTGAACTGCATCATTGTGCCCTCAGCCTTAAAAGAATTTTTCATTGTTTATGAACCTAATTTTAGAGTTTCATCTGAACATGTAATTTAGGGTGTGGTTCTTGTAACTTATGAAGCCTTCTAAAATGATCGTATGGTTTTGGATGATTACTTCTCTTTAGATAAAGCGGTTTCTCCTAGTTAAAATGAAACCCTTCATGATTCAATCGAAAATAAAAGAAAGGGTAGTCTGGTAGAGGGTTGTGACATCACTTATTTAATCTACACTACTACCATTACCAAAAAAAGTAGGAATACCCCCTAAGTCCTTCAAAGTTAAGGGTTTTAGGGAAATTATTGGGGGGATTATCCCCAAATATTAATCCAAATGAAGACATTTTTTTGGAATTTCCAAGGGAAAGCCAACAATAAGACATCTAAATCCCATAGTGTTAACATTAAATAACATAAATCCATCCTTAGTGGTTTGGAAGAACCTAAAATATGTTTATCATATTGAGATTCAAGTATTGAGAACATGGGATTTTAGTTATTGGATACTAATAGATGTTTGTCTGGTGTTATGAACTTGTGGGTATTGGCTCATGATTCTTTCATTGATCCCTCTATTATTTCATCAACTGATTATCATGTCACCTGATCCATCACTTTTAAAGGAAATCAACAGTATTGTTCCATTAATTATGATCGTAATAGGTATCTTGATTGAATGAGACTTTGGTTGAGGATTGAATCTCTTAAAAATATCATCTATGGTCCTTAGTTTATTACTGGATATTTTAATTCAATTCTAAATCCGGATGTGAAATTGGGTGTTTTGACTACATCAATTTCCTCAAGGGAGTTTATATTTTTTGTTGATTTGAATGGATTTATTGAGATTAACATGGTTGGATCTCAGTACAATTTCTATAAGAATCATCTTAATCATATGGTTTCTAGTAAAATTAAGAGGGAATTTTCTAATGATTAATATCTAGATATTTGGGACTCCATATCTTGTACTTCCTTGTCAAGGATCATCTTTGATCACCATCATATTTTGGTTTATTTTTTGGTTAATGAATTCAAATATTATTTCGGTTTTAGGTTCATCAATGCTTGGGTGACTCATCTAGATAGTGAAAAAAAATTTCAATATGCTTAAGAATATCTTAATTATGGTAATGATTCTCTTTATTGTATTCTTAAATTGAAATTAGTTAATAGAAATCTTAAATCTTGGTGAAAGGACCAGTTTATCTCTATTGATGTTGAAATTTACTCTCCAGAATCCTCCCTGTAACTTATTCCTGAACATATCACTTATAATGTCTTATATAGTGGAGTTATTAAGTAATCTTAAGTTTCAACTAAGATCAAAAGTCTTTTTAATCTTAAAGATTCTATATGGAGGGTAGTTTCTAAAGGCAAGTGTCTCAAAGATGGTGATGGAAATTCCAACCTCTTTAATTCCCTCTAAATAGATAGAAGGATCTCTATGCATTTATCTTTTCTTAAAAATGGTGATCAGATTTTGGAAAACAGTAAAGTTATCCCTGACCATATGGTTTGTATTATAGGTATCTATTTGACGGTTAATCCATTATCTTTGAGCATGTGGATGGTATCATTCCAAATATATTCAATTTAGAGGATAATTCTAGTCTAACTTATTTTCCCTTTGATTCATAGATTAAAGAGGATGTTTTTTTCTTTAATGAAGAAATTTTCCGAAATCTAGATGGATTTGGTAACTATTTCTTTCAAACATATTAGGAAATCATTTCGGTGGATGTTTGTAGTCATTTTCTTTATTTCATTAAATTGAGTTCTCTTCATTGTGGTTTTAATTCTCAACTTTGTTCCCTTATTCCTAAATTAGATAATTCCAGTGAAATTTATCTCTTTAGGCTTGTTTCTTTGGTTATCACCATATAAAAAATTATCAGCAAGGTTCTTCTAAACATGTTGGATTTTGTCTCAAATAAAATTTTTTCTTCAAAATAGTTTGGTTTCAATAATGGTAGTACTATTAAGGACTTCTGTATTATTACCTCTCAATGTGTCAATATTTTTAGGAAACCAATCATAGGGGGAATATTTTCTCTGAGACTTGATATTTTGAATGATTTTAATACAATGGATTGCATTTTTATCTACAATATCCTTGTTTGTTTTGGATTTTATGTTGTTTTCATCAACTAGGTTAAATCCATTTAAGGTTATGCTCGTATTTTTGTCCTTGTTAATAGTTCCTCTGAAGGTTATTTTGGTCATTATGGAGGTTTCAATAATGGTGATACCCTTTCATATATTATTTTTTTCATTTCTGAGGACTATATCAGTAGGCTTCTTTTCATTATGACTGGGAATGGGGAATTGAAATCCATCAGTGCCGGTAGGGTTCTTTCTACTTCTTATCATCTCCTTTATGAAGATGACATAATCATTTTTACTCAATGGGATAAAGAAAAATATCATAAATGTTAAAAAATCCATTTTTCAATATGAAGTGGTCTCTACAAAAGTTTTTAGATTGAATAAATAATTTTTTTACTTTGGTAGGGGTGTTCTAGCTGTCAGAAAAATTTACATTATCATAGACTTAGGAATCAGGGAGGGGTTTCCTTTTATATATCTTGGTGTCCCTATGTTTTGGGGAAGGCCAAAATCATGTTATTTTCCTAGAATTATCCTCCATATTAGAGGTAAACATTATTCAATGAAGGTTAAATCTATCTCCATGGATGTTCATATTTTCATAATAAAACTCATCATTACTTCCATGTTTTTTATTATTTTATGGTTTATTAATGTCTGGTTTCTGTTATTAAGAATATTATTGTCTCTATTAAGAATTTTGTATGAGTGGTAGTATTATGGGAAGGAAGTCAACTACCATTTCTTGGACTACTTGTTGTATGAATTATGGTTTTAGACGTCTGGGTATTAAAATTCATCGATTTTTTAATTATTCCTTGCAATAAAATTTATATAGAGACTTGTTAATAGTAACTTAGAGTCTCTTGATTTTCTTTGTGCCTTATTTCTACTCAAACTAAAAAATGTGAATATTATTTATATGAGTTTTTCAATATGGAATTAATTTATTTCAATTAATTACTCTATTGACTCTCACTCAAGATGGTTGGTATCTAAGGATTAATCCATGAGCATTTGGACAGAAAATTGGGCTGGCACTGTATTGGTGGATTCCCTCATAGATGATGATCATAATAAAGATTTATCGATCTCGATTTCTGAGAAACGGAATAATATGGATATTTTTCCTATGAATATAAGGTCTATTTTGAATATGCTTCTTGAAAATATTGTGATACTTCCTTTATTGGAATTTAATTTGATTATTATCATGTATTTCCATTTCTTATAGGGATCACATATCAATTTACAATGAAGGAAAATCGCATTTCATATTTCGAATCAATCTAATATAATTTATCGATGTTAGGATGTGTATGCCCTTATAGTGTAAATTTATTTCATCTTATGGATCTTGATTCCTACAAATGAAGCTTATCTCTCTCAAATGGTTGGGGAGAAACTCACGATTAAGAATAAACCTATTTTAAAAGATTTTATTGATGTATTTCCTGAATAATTGTCAGGTCTTCAACTGATTCATGAAGTTGAGTTTTAAATATAACTCATAAAGGGTGTTATGACTATTTCAAAGACCCCTTATAGAATGGACTCAATTGAGTTGATGGAATTGAGGTAGTAGCTCTAAGAGAGTCTTGACAAGGGGTTTATACACCCCCAATGCATCACCTTGGGCTGCACCTGTTCTATTTTTTAATAAGAAATATGGATCCATGATGCTCTGCATTGATTATCAAGAACTTAACAAGATAGCTATCAATAAAAAATATCATCTTCCCCACATTGATGAATTATTCAACCAAATACATAGTGTGTAATAATTTTCCAAGATTTATCATCATTTAGGATATCATCCCAAGGTTCAATAAGGGTGATATAATAAATATGACATTTTGTAAAAGTTGTGGGCACTATGAATTTATAGTGATGCTTTTTGGTCTTAATAATACCCCCACTATCTTCATAGATCTAATGAATAGTGTTTTTGGATATTATCTTGAATAGTTTGTGGTAATATTTATATATTATATTATTCTATATTTGAAGTGAAAGGAATAACATGGAGATCACTTGATAATTATACTGAAGGATTAAATAAAGGATAGTCTTTATGAAAACTTTACCAAGTGTGAATTTTGTATTTATAAAGGTTCATTTTTTGTCACATAATCTCAAGGGAGGGGATATTTTTGGATATAAAAAATAAGTTATTGAAAATTTTCTAGGACCAACACTGGTAACTAAGATCTGAATATTTCTTGGTTTGGCTCGATATTATTAATATTTTGTGAAATATTTTTCACAGAAATCTAATCCACACACCAAGTTGACTCAGAAAGGAGTTAAATTCATGTGTATAGAAGAATGTGAAGAGAATAACTTTAAATAAGGTTTTCATGTCCACCTATTCTCAAACTACCTTCTAGTGGAGAATGGTTTGTGACTTATAGTGATGCATCCAAGAAGGTAATGGTATGTGTTCTCATGAAAAATGATATGTTGATAGCTTCTGCCTCATGAAAAATGGAAATCCATGAGAAAATTTACCCAACTCATGATTTGGAGTAAGCTATGATAATCATTGTATTAAAGATATGGAGAAATTATATTTATGGTGAAAGGTGTGATATTTATAATGATAATAAAATTTTAAAGTATATTTTCACACAAAAAGAGCTGACTATTCCTCAAATAAGATAGTTGGAGTAGATTAAAGACTATGAATACTCGATACATGATCACCCTAGGAGAGAGAATAAGGTGTCAGATGATTTGAGTTTAAATGACCAAGATAGCCTATCCATGATGATGATCATACACTATAAAATATATATGGATTTTTGAAAGATTGATCTTGAAATTTTAAAGGAAGGGTATAGATCTTATCTTTCCCAAATGAATGTCCATCCATCTATACAAGTAAAAATTAAGAAGGAATATAAGGAAGATGTAGAGCTACAAAATAATGTGAAATTTTTTCCTGAATTTACCCTTTTATTGTGATGGAATAATAAGATTTAGTAATAGTGTTTTTATTCCTCCCATACTATAATTAATGAAGGATATATAGGATGAGGCTCATAGTTATTCATTCTCTATTCATCCTGGAATCACAAATATGTATAGGTACCTAAAAGAGTATTTTTTTGTGGGATTGAATAAAGAGAGATAATGATTAACATGTCTCATATTGCTTGGTTTTTACATAATTGATGATTGAGTGAAAGAAGTCTAAGTCGATGTCACAACCATTACCAATACTAGAATAGAAATAGGAAAACATTTCTATAGACTTTTTCATCAGACGTACCAAAACATATAAAGACCATAATTCTATATGGGATATAGTTGATTTGTTTAAATAGTCGACAAACGTCATTTCTATTTTATGGGATTTATATCTTCTCCAGAATTCCATGATATATGTAATGAAAGTGGTAAGATTACATGGTGTAACACTTTCTATTATATCTGATTAGGATCTAAGGTTTATCTCGAAGATTTGGAGAATTATTCAGAAGTCTCTAGATATAGAGTTAATCCTAATCACTTCTTATCATCCTCGGACGTATGGTTTGTCTGATAGGACAATTAGAACTCTAGAATACATATTAAGATCTTTCTCTATTGATTTCAAAGGTGGTTGTTATCAACACCTAGATTTTGTATATTTTTATTACAACAACAGCTTTCACTCCAGTATTCAAGTGGGTCCTTATGAATTCCAATATAGAAAGAAGTGCAGAACTCCAACATGCAAGAATGAAGTTTGGTAATGAAACCAATTAGGACCTGATATTGTTAATGAAATGGTAGAGAAGGTAAGATATATTCAGAAACACGTAAGAGCATATAAATGTTGATAAAAAAGATATACAGACAATTGATGAAAAGACCTAGAGTTTCAATTGGGTGATAAGGTGTTTCTATGAATATCACTCTGGAAGAGAATAATGATATTTTTAAGGAAGGGAAAGGTGATAAATGGGTATATTGGACCTTTTGAATTTTCTTATCATGTTTAGAAGGTATCTTATAGATTGCTGATTCAACCAAATCTCTCTCAAAATTATAATTTTTCCCATGTATCTCTCCTAAATAAGTGAAAACCTAATCATGCACATGTACTAAACTCATAATTCATTCCACTAGAGAAATATGTTTTATATGATGAAAAAATGATAATGACTATAGATCGTATATGAAAATTTCTATGAAAAAATATTACTTTCTTGGTTAATGTTTTATGGAGGAACCACCAATTTTAGGTAGCTCAGTTGGAACTTGAGGATGTGATGAGGAAGATATATCCACATCTGACTCTATCCAAGTGATGAATTTTGGGGTAGAAATTCAGTTTTATGGGGGTAGAATGTAACGCCTATTTGTTGTATGAAATAATTTCTTTAAATAAATATAATTCTTCAATAGCTGCATTACATGATATTGTGAATTTAAACAAACCACAAGACACAGTTAGTGTATAATTACCATTATAAACTATAATTCAAGTTAGTAGGAATAAATATAACTAACTTATTAAAATTTATGGTCAATTATTTGGATACCAATTATTTATGAAAAAAATAAACAAATTATATGTAGTGGAAATATTTTTATTTTTGTGTTATGGAATTAAGTGAATTAAAATTAGTAAATGAAATTAATGAAATATATATCTCATATAATTAATGAAATATTTTTTGTATCATCCAATCGATATTTTAGTCATAGGATATCAGTAAACCTTATTTTATGTATGAAACCCTATATTTTTAAAAATACTCATTTTACAATATTTTAATGGAGAACCCATTTTAAATTAAAATTTTGACACATTAAAAAATTTTATATGAAAAAATAAACTTATTAATTGGAATGAGGGTATAAGAATTTACTTTGGATAAATTTTTGATATTTTTTGGATATCATTAAAGTTTTGATGAATAGTAAAAATATACTAAATTTTAATTGAAAACAATATTTTTCATTAAAATAATGTATATTTATAAATTATATTATTTACTGGTTTTAAATTATAAATATATTATATTTTAATCATTAACTGTAATATAGATATTTAGAATTAATATTATATTGAATTTATATGTATTAACATTTCTAACTTTTGAAATATTTAAACTTTTAAAACTCATTTTATTATTCCAAAAAAAGATTAATTTTAAATTAATTACTATAACTTATGTGTTTTGAATATTGAAAAATGAATTTCATATTTGTAATCAGCAGGTCCAAATTATGTTAATATCTTTCTTTTATATCTTTTGAATTATGAATAGTAACTTTTTAAATTTATATTAATACAGTAAAGGGGTAAATCAGGTAACTAAGGGTAAAAATAATATTATAAAATTACCCAAACACTTGAACTAATTTTATTTTAGGAGTTTTTTCTACCAAAATTATTCTTGCGTCGAAATGGTATCCTTTGTAAGACACTTGGATGCGATTAGGGCATTTAATTTATTTTATTTAAAGAAAAGTTAAATAAGTCTTACTCAAATTTTAATAACTATGTCATTTTTAATATAAGTTTATAGAGAATATAAATTCTACTATAAATACTAATATTAGATATTAAATATTATTATTTATCATGGAAATTTATATATAGTCTTTAGGAAATAAATAATTACATTAAAAGTCTTATAAGATGATAATGTAGAAATTTTCTAATTGATGAAAAATTAATAGAATAATTTTTATTAAGACTATAATGACTATTGAAAGACAAAAACACTTCATAAAATTGTATTGTTCGAGTATATATCGACCATAATCATCCATAGGTTGATTTATTGACCATTTAGAGCTTTGTAGAGAAAATTATGACACCTATAATATTTTATTTAAATTGGTGTTAAAGTTGTCAGATTCATGTTTTAATACATATTACATTTTTTACATAGGATTTTTCAAAATATTAATTCACCTATAAGTATTTTTATAGAATATAGAGGATTTATCTTCATCATGGTATTTTATTATTAATTTTTATTAAACAAACAAGTAAATAAAATAATTACACAAAACTAATGTGGTAATTATTCTATTAATACAGATAAAAAATAAATATTATTAAAATATATAAAAATAAATTTTATTTGGGATAATTAATATATCCAATGAATTTTAAAGATGAAATTGAGCGCCTAGTAATATACTAAAATATTTTCTTCGAAGATAACTTGTTATCTTCATATTTTTAATAATCAATGAATTGAATAGTGTTAAAAGTGACACTATTGGTTATTTATCATAATAATGTATTGTTATATTTTTTTTTAAATCATAAAACATTTTAGAAATATATAATAATTATGATATGGTCTTAAATGTTCAAAATTATCCATTTATGGTCTAATTGACATCAAATAAGTAAATATTTCACTCTTTTAATAATGAAATATTAGTTACCTGTGTTAAAAATTAATTATAATTAATAAGTGTTAATTAAAATGATAAGGTTTAAATTAAGATAAAAACTTGTCTAAAATCTATTGGTTTATTAGATTAAAACCTTATCTCATCTCAATTAAAAAAGGGCACATGCTCCCTCACTTCTTCACTTTACATTGAGACTTCAAGCTTAGACATCCCCTTTTTATTTCCATTATCAACATCCCTAGTCAAATTTTATAGTTTACGGTCTTCTCTAAATACCAACTCTAGTTTTTTAAGAGTAAATCTATATGGAGCTCGTCAAGGAAGAGGTAATATCCTCTACGAACTTCTTCAAACTTATTTCTTCTTCTACTTCCTATTCATGAGTTGTTTTCATTATAAAGGTAGTACTCTAGTATCAATTATATATTGTGGTTTTATTATTATTATGGAGAAACCATATTATATATTCTATCCATCCTATAAAAATGAAATCACATTGCGCGTGTACGTACAACTTATCATCTCCACATTGTGGGGTAATCTATTTTTCACTTAATTGGATGGGTATAATTGTTTAAATAATAAATATGCATGATTATTATAACATGATATGGATTTTTGAACAAAGTATATGCAATAAAATTACATACTATTTCACAATTTTGGGAATTATATCATTGCTCATGCGTACATACGGCCTACCATCTTCAGGATGTGAGGTGATTAATTCTACATGATATCCATTAAAGCATGAATATATAAATTTATTGAATGAATAAATATGATAAATAGTATATTAAAATAATTTATGAAGTGATATAACTAGAACCTATTAATGATTACTGGAACTTATTCGACAAACATGCATAAGAAAATGAAGTAGTTAATACCTAAATAACAAGTAATAATAAAATTTTATTAACAAATGGATAGTAATATGATCATATATGATATCATAAAAATGATTATAATTCTGTAATACGTTAATGAAATTATTTAAATCTTTATATAATAGTTTCTGATACATACAAAGGATATTATACCTAAGGTAAGGGATAATTTCACAGTCTCGTTATTGTCTGAGATTGTTTATATGTAAGTATTTACGGGGGTATATTTATAAATCATGTACATATTTCCTAAATATGTATTCCAAAATAATATCTTTGTTCTTATACAGTTTTTTAAATTCAATTTTACCCTCTGGTGAATATTTATTAAATGGTATGGTAGTAATTTTTTGTCGTTTTCGATATGAGGTACTTTTTATGTTATCTGAAAAAAGTAAGAGAATAATGTTTTCTTTTAAATTATATGACATAAACGGATTTGTACGCTTTTATAACACCTTATTTTAACTAAGAATCTATTTCATGATTTCAAGTTTATTTTCAAATAAAATATTTTCTTTTAATATTGTGTGGAATTTTGAGAAAAGAATTATTTTTTGAAGAAGAAAGGATATTTTACTCAAGAAATAATTTGAAGCGTTAAATCAAAATTATTTTCCATCTAAGATGGAATTCATTTATAAGGTTGTGTTTCAATTTTAATATCCCTATTATTCCTATAGTTTTATTATTTTTGTGATGGAATTATACTTATGAAATCCATTTGTTTAATATGGATTATGTTATGATGTAATGATGTTTAAGAAACCCATTTTTTCCTTAGGATATGCAATGATGAATGGTTTATGTTTTTGTGGAACACATAAGAATTATTTCATTATGAGATAGATGGGACCTATATATCCTTCCAATGCATTGGGTAAAGATCTATATCTCATTAGACAGATAGGTATGGTTTGAGAAATGAATTCGAGTTTGTAATATGAGGCTGGAATGGGAAGTAAACCCATTTCAGAAATACAGGTCTGAAACGAGGAGTGAACTCAGTTCAGTAATGGACTTTGTCTGCTATGATGGACTTGGAAATGAGCCTTAACTAATATAAAATGATTTTATATGGTTATGTGTGTGAAAAAAATTCCATGTCTTATGTTATGACTTTTGGGAATATGTTCATTGAATCATTATGAAATTTTATGATTTATTCCATGGCTTGATATCTCTTTCTTTCATATAGAGGATAAGATTTTCAAATGTTATGTTCTTATGTTTTATGACTATGATATGATTTATATCACCCTTTTTTTACCCTTACAGATTGTCTGATATCAACCTTTATTATGTTTCTTTTCCCCAAGTTGGGAATAAAGGTATTAGTAAGATATGTCAAAAAGGGTTCTGGTTATGAAGGAATAAGTGGAAGAAAATGTAGATGCCTTATTAACCAGTTTTTTATGTTTCTATGTTTCTAAAGACACTAAAACTATATGGTCCTAGTAGGGTTTTTATATTTTGTATTGAATATTATTCAATTTTGAAGAAATATCTATGTATGTAAATTATGTACCATTATATACATTGTGAATGGAATTTTAGTAAACATCATGGATGATGTTCCATGTGAGGTGGGAATTGGTAGCAATTAGCAATTCAGGTTGGCACACAAGTATGAACAAGAAGGTCACTTATAGACATTAAGTGCAGTAATGGATGTGGAATAGGTTGTGAGATCAATCAATGGATTATTTAGATTACAATGTGGTATGAGTATGAAATTGATCTAATTTTATCTTATTCATCAATGGAAACGTGATTTAGGATTTAGATATGGAACTGGTTGGAGTTTTTTGATAGAAATATATCTTAGGATAGAATTGACATGATCCAAACAAAAGTTGGATATAATGTGTATTGATTTTAATGAAGTGAGGATGATGGATGATGTGTGTTATTGATGACCTAACCATGTAATTACATTGATGTTTTTTATGATCTTTATTGTTGGAGTTGGACAATATTATAATTTCTTGGACAGTTTTAAGCATTGTGATTAGCTGAAATGATACCATTTTGGTGGGTGCAGTAGAAATTTTTTGGGATATGTAAACTCTAGTAATACCAATCGGTGTTTTTTTGTGAAATTGGATATAGTGAGGTGGAAATAACATAAATAATATTTATAGACCATTGTAATTTCATTTTTTTGGTAATTTCAATTGTGGGAAGCATTGTGGATCAGAATCAACATTTATTAGTAGAGTCTTATAGTGGGGAAAACCCTGAGCCAAAAGATGAATTGATAAATAAAACTATAGTGTGTCATGATAGATGGGTATGGTTAAATTTCATCTTCATATTAGTGATAGTGATGAGTGAGTAACATAGATTTTGGTGAATAGTTCACCCTGATGTTGGAGTTGTGATGCAGAAGCTCATTCTGTGGTCGGTTATTGAACATAGTGAGTGGGTGATAAATTCATGAACTAGGTGGGTCTATAATGATGGTTATATGACCATCAAGACTTATTAGGGTCGATAAGTGTAATAGTCAAGAATATATAACAATCCATGTTGTTAGGGGTTGTTAAATTGAAAGAGAATTTGAATTTTTGGATCCATGACGGGGAATGATTTGAGAATCAGGATTTAGATCCGAATTATGAGGGTTGTAACACCTCACGGTGATATTTTTTGATATTTTGTTAGCCTTGGGTTATATTTCAAGTTCATGGGTGAATTTCTAGGTAGGTTATGGGACCCCTTGCTGATTGGGGTTGTTAGAGACTTATCTTAACATGGTGGGTAATGTTCATATCACGATGAGTACTGAGAGGGTGATGGTCGCATTTTAGCTAATGGATTCATTGTGTGGTGTAATTTTTTCTGAATATTGGCTATGTTTATAACCCTTATGAAATATTTTATGTCCTTAAGAGGGTTTCACGCCACAATTATGACCCTTATAAAATTTATTGAGGCCTAATAGGATTTTTGGATTTTTCTTTTTCTTCCAAACAAACTTCATGTCCCGACCCAAAGGGGTTACATTGTGGTGGTGTTGTTTCAAGGTTAAAGTCCACTCCAAAGGGAATCCATGTCCTGACCCATAAGGGTTGCATAGAGATGAGTATAGGGAATCATATTGAGTCATTTACCTATGGGTGATCAAAACATGACCTAGACCGGTCATGTTGAGACTGGATCCCTTCCCAATTTTTTTAACAGGGGAAGATCCATATTTTACATTCATCCCCCTTTATATTTTAGTTCAAATGGGGGATCATAGAGACTCATTAAGCTAGCTCCCCCCTCCTTCCTCAAACATGATTCTCCTTTAAAGAGGGGAGATTATTGGTGTTTTATATTACATCTTGTTATTATTCCCCCTTGATAGTCACTGATTTAGATGTCTTTGACTAGGGTCTTAGTACTGATTCCGCCTGAGAATTTTATAATCGAGTGGGAATGTTTATGTTCTTTCCATGGTGGATATAGGATGTATTGTGAGGATGATATCATGTTTTTTTATCAGTATTTCATTGAATTTATATCTCTACAATTAATTATTTTATGTTTTTTGAGAAATAAAGATTAATTGGCCATCAATTTGTGGTGACTAAATTGTGGATTTGTGTTTCATAGGTATGGGTGCATGTCATAAGTAGATCTCACCAAGTTTATTAAAGCATTTATGAGTGGATGTTGCTCAGGGATTTTTGGGAAATTGTTCCTCTTTGAATTAAATTGACTAATTAATTATAATTAATTATAATTAATAATTTTGTATTTTATTGTTTAATATTAGACCTCAAATTTTTATACAATCTTTGATGATTATTGAGAGATATTATGTGTGGATGGTCAATCTTAGGCAAGTATTTCTAATATTGATTAATGGGAATTACTCCATTTGAGGAAAGAAGTCCCTGAACATATCCCTGAATTTTATGTGTTGTTTATGTGAATGCGATATGTTTTCTCTACGCTATGGGTGGTCAAACATTAATTCACTAAATGTTTTCCTTGGTGAATGATTCTAATAGATAAAATGAAAGCATGAAGGTCCATGATGGACCCTTGAACACCAACATGAAGCCTTGGTCGTAGATTGATGAGATCTTGATTATAGCATGTTCTATGATGTATGTGGACCCAAGAGGGGTAAAATTTCAATGAATTAGAAAATTCAACCTTCTTATAGGTGACCATAGATTGCTCCATGTAAGGTGAGTGGAAAATTGATATGGTTGGTCTAGGAAAAGTCCATACATACTAACATACATACATACATACATACATAAATACATACATAGATAAATATATATAAGTCCTATAAATATAACTCTACACATACCCAAGTCAATATTTAGGGTGTGAGGAAACACCTGGTAAGATACCGCCACGAATCTATACAACGTTATTCTCCTAAAACCATTAGTTATATCTTCAAAAAACAATAATTCTCATAAATATATTTCATTTTAAAACAACTTTTCATAAAATATCCATTTGTTTTTCCTTTTAAAACAATATATATCCCATGTATTAAGGATGTATAGGTAAAAATGTTTGATTAAATAATGGTAAATAACCAAGTAATCTATGAATAATAAAACAAGTGGTCAACTAAAACATAATCATTTGTGTTATTTCTACTAACAATGCACATGTAGGACATAATACGGAGAATACGACACTAGAATATCCAAGTAACTCTGTCTAGAAAAGTGAGTCCAAGATTCCTACCAAAAAGTTTTTCAATGTTCTTCCATGAGTACCAACTTTTTCGATTAAGTGTAAGATAATTCAATCCCAACATTATTAAATTAAATTTATGGAATTGTATTGAACTCTTAAAGTTTATAAATACTATTTTTAAAGATAACCCCCCTTTAAAACATTTATCAACATTATTAATATCAAATAAGAATCATCGATTTAAATTTATCCCTTAACAACACTAGACCTATCATTTTTACCAAACAATTAAAGTGTTCCCTATAAAATAATCTATTAGATAGAGATACCAACCTACCAATGGAGAAAAAGTTAGCACCTTCGAGTTTGGTGATGGAAAATAAGATATCTTTTCCTTAAAATCCTAAATCTATAGATAACACCTCTAATTACCCATAAAAACTTCTTTTTCTAAAAATCACATCCCAATTGTGTTCCAAATGATCAAGGGAATAATAGATTGAGGATAGATCTAGAGAAAATAGGAAAAAAAATGAAAGGAAATTTGAACATAACATATAATGATCCACCCAAATTGATTGATAATATCCAAGGAATCATGGGGAGAGTCCTCTCAAGCATCAAGGAGATCATAGTTCAAGATATTGAGGGATTAGAAAGAGGTTAAACTTACGAATGACCAAGTTAATTGGGGTAATTTGTTTTATGAAATTCAGATCGAGATGCAAGGTTATGTTGTATAGTTACTCAAACTATATGAAAACCTTGAAATTGTTACTTTCCCTAGAGAACCAAAGTTCACAGTTTCTTGTAGTAATTGTTTGGTTACAAAAAACATGCTAAAAAAATGGAAAATTCAATTGGATTTAAAAAATCCATATCGTATGGTTACAACATATTTATCCCTAACCATGCTCCTAAATCATGCACCTTCACTGATTCCCCATCATTTGAATTTCATCCCCAATATCTGGGAATCTCCTATAACTAAACAGAGGATAGTAAAAGTCACTAGAAGATGAAATACCTATGACCTGTGAAGAATTAGAATTCTCCCAACAATGAAACTTTCTACCCTCACAAAGAACTCAAGATTATGGAATCATGAAAACAGAATTTCACTATTGTGTCATCAACAATTATTTTTACCATGTATCGTGGTTATCCTATATACACTATCATAGTACAAAAACCAAAGAGTTTGTTTTATCAAAAAATACCTTATTCAAGAAATTCATAATTTGAATTATCTGTTAAACCACTATGGTTTTAGAATCTAGATAAATATACTCTCATTCAATAACATGGAAACAATATGATTGATACTTCTTCAATAGGTAAACATGGAATGCGTAATAAATTTATGTTTAGAAGGACTCTATGTTCAACCTATATTACACCTTTCCAAGTCTCTCAATGATCTAAAAATTACAAATATACTTAAAATCTAATATACCCGACATTCCCAATTTATGATTCCTCATCCAAGGAAATTCCCCCAAAAACCTGATTCCTGATATCAAATTTAAAAGGTTCATGATGAAGAGTAGAATGTTATTTATATAAACTCTAAGTTATTGCTAATCTCATTCAGATCAATTTCACATACTTCATCATCTCTTGAGAAATACACAGTACCACAAATGACCTCTCTCCAAGATCTTTCCAATAATAAAGAGATATATATGGACTCTCATTCAATGCTTCAAAGTGTTCCATCATAATCAAATCATTGTAACAGTTTTTATAGGTAAATTCCATCAAGGTAATATTCTTCTCCCATGAACCATGTAAGTGAAACATGTATTCCTAACATCATATATTATAACATTTGGATGGCTCAATTAGTATAACCATCTATCATAGGATGATATGATATGATCAACATCAACTGAGAACCCATCAAAACCTATAAAACCTTCTAAAACATGGATATAAAACATGTTTCTCTATTAGAAACAATTATAAAAGGAACTAAATAGAGCTTCACAATATATAAAATGTAAAATTTCTCAATCACTTCTACCTTTTACAACTCTATAATAGTAATGAAACAATCCAATTTAGTGATTCTCTCAATGATCACCCAAATAGAATATTTTTCACAAAGTGTCATAGGTAGTCCAATCATGAAGTCTGGGGATGTAGCATCCCATTTCCAAGATATAATGGGTAATGGATAAAAAAACATATAAGGTGTAAAGACTCGGAATTTCCATGTAATTTTTTTTTAAATATATGGGAATTTTACGAGTCCGCGAAAATTGACGGCGCATGATTCTGAGGCCCGGAGTGCCCGGAATGAATTTTTCGACATTATTTCGGGTAAGTTCAGTAAACGTGCAAGCGGGTTTGTCTAAATTTTGATCCGGTAGTCAGACTTGATATCTTATGGAACTGTTTAACTCGCATCACCGATGTTCGATGAAAGAGACTTTTACCTCAACGGTAGTGGGTCGAGAGTGAAAGATAGTTTTTGGGTTTTTCGTTAAAGAATAAAATAAAAATAAAAGTGTGTGACATTTTTATTTTTATTTTCAACACCCATGTGGGTGTTGGGAGGTGGGGTCCACTGGAAATAAACCTCCATGTGGAAGTAGGATGTGGGAACCACCAGACCTTAACCTCCCATGAGAGGTTATGGTGGTGGGGACCACCCGAACCACAAACTCCCATGAGAGGTTATGGTGGTGCGGACCACATGGGATTAAACACCCTTGAACCCCCCCCCCTTTAATTTGAAGAAACCTCCAACTCTCTAATAAATGTGGGGGTATCCTCTTCAACACCTCCACAATTTAATTGTGCCAACACACCATGTTAATTATTCCAACTCCCCTTAATCAATTAAACGTTTTTTTTTGAATATTATGCCAACGACTTAATAGATATTATCATCTATTATCTTGGGCTACCATTATCTTTTTTGGTGGATTTTGGGGAGAGGAAGAACTTGGGATAAATCTCCCAATGAAGAATTATCCACCGATGAAGAACACCAACAAGGAACACCTTCGACTACCAAGAACAACCTCATCTTCGATTTTCTTCCTTGGAACTTCCTCTAACATAGGACATGTTCATCTATAATGAATTGGCATCCTCATTTTTTCACCAACAATGAACAAGTAGATGTTTAATTCTGTTTGATTTTCACTTCACAAGTACACCCCTGCTTTTCTTTTGCGGATTGGGAAGAATCTTTGTGGGAGGGTTTGATGTGCTTTGTTCTTGTGAACCTCTTTCTACTACTCTAATATAGAAAGTGCGGGCCAAACTAACATGGATCATCCTATCTGTAACCCTTGTGTTGATTTGTGGCCTTCTTCAAAACTGAGGAAGGCGACGAAGGCAACGAAGGCACCAGTGCCGCCCACCGCGGCTTTTGCGACCCACGCTGCCTTGGCCACCCAGCTGAATTGGCCCAGCGCAGCCGCCGGCCGAACTGGCCCCGAGCCACGCCGTGCCTCGGCCACGATGCGCCCTGGACGCACTACACCCCGGCCTCCCAGTTCAGCCACCCAGGTCATTCCATCCATGAGCCATGCCACCCTAGATGCTTCGGCCGAACCGGCCCCGGACGCGCCCCGTGCTGGCCGAATCGGCCCCGGCCAAGCTACCCCAGCCCTCGGGCTGAGCCACCCCGAGCCGCGCCCCCATGACCCTCCAAGCCGAACCGGTCTCGCGCCTTGGGTAGAGCCACCCATGTGGCGCCCTCCAGGACGAACCGCCCTCACGCCGACCTGTGGCCGGTCTGCGCCCTCGTGGTCGGTCCACACCCTCATGGCTCTTCGCGGCCCCTCGCACCCTTCTGGGCTGGAACCAGCGGGCTGGGCCGAACCCAATGGGCTAGCCCGCCCAACGGGCCGAGCCAGACCCAATGGATTAGGCCGGTTCGACCCGAACTAGGTCGGCCCATCCTGGGTCGGGCAGGGTCGATCCTAATGGGTCGGACAAGACCCGAGCCCACTACGACCCATTTACACTCCTTCGGCCATATCTTTGTCACTAGACGTCCATTTGAAAAACTATCAGAGGTGCTGGAAATCATGGAGTGTGATGTTCCCTTTGAGTATACTCCACTAGAGTTTGGGATATAGTTGAGATACTATCAGGTTGGATCGTGCATGAATCCAACTAGGCCCCTATAACTAAAAGGAAAATAATATATAGACCGGGAGTCTGATTGACGCGTCATATTATGCATTAAGACCCCTATGACGTGGCCGACCTTTGAGATAATTCATCTTGGGACTTCGTTAAAGTTGTAGTATCAATTAGTAGCTCATGCAGTGGATCCTCATAGGGACGAGTGATCGTAGTGCGGAAACCTAGTAGCTGGCTGAGACCTGGCGGCTGCTGACTGTTTGGACTCAGAGTGACTCTACTAGCCCAGTTGGGAGCACCTTGGTGTCGTGGAAGACCCACAGTGGGGAGCGCCTTGGGGTTGTGGTAGACCCAAGATACTCAACTGGAGGCTTACCTCAGCAGGATTCAAGGGGGAGCATGCTTGGTGACGCAGCAGACCCACGGTGTGGAGCGCGCTTGGTGACGTGGTAGATCCACAGTACAAAACAAGATTAGTACCTTAGTAGTCCAAGGTTAGTGGGAAGCACGCTTAGTGTCATGGTAGGCCCACTATTCTCGATAGAGGAGGAGTTCTCCAGCAGACGAGGTTTCGACAGTGTGAATGGGGATGATACATCATACTATCCCCTAGAATAAAATCCTGGTTTGAGATGAGTCAGTTTTTCTGTGTTTTCCTCATGATTGAGATGGATCACTTGATAACTTTGGTATATGTATAGGCATATACCTAAGTAAGGTAATCTGTTGATTTCATACATTTTGGTTTATCCTTGTTAGATTTTTTGAGACCTTGAGGGTCTCGGGGTCCCTACTGAGTATCGTTATACTCACCCCTGCACGGTCTATGCATGCACCTTGTTGTGTTTGTTGCAGATGACGGACAGCAGTGATTGAGGCTGAGAGTACCAGAACTGAATGGTGCCCAAAGGGGGACCATATGGCGTGTCAGTATGTGGAGGATACAGATATACGACAAGTACTGAGGAGGCTATCTGTACATACCCTTCATGTAGGAATCCCGAAGGATGACCCAGTAGCTTCTTTTCTTTCTTTTTCATCATTTGTATTATTTTCAGTTGTACTTGTACCTTTACAGTTGGGCTTGAATTTAGGCACCTTTTTCTTTCAGTACTCTCTTGGTTATACAGTTTACTCATGTTCATATATTATTGTGTGTTTTTATAGGTTATAAAGGCAATGCCTTCCCAGTTTTAGGAAATTACGCCTTTGGTGCTAGTTACCAGCCACTGACCTATGGAAGGCAGGATTAGGGTAGTCACAGAACGGTCCCTATGGGATGCGTCATGACAAATTGGTATAAGAGGTGTTTGTTATACCACAGAACGTTGGACTCTGATCTTTTTTATGATGAAATAGTGTTATGTGTAGTGAGTGTGGTTTTTAGTTCAGGGAGTCCAGTGTTGGTGTGATGGTATATGTATCCATACACCATGAGCCTAACTTCTAATTTCCAACTCAGTGCACAAAAACAATTATTGTGTTTTTGTTTTCAAAATAATTCTTTATGTCAGCTCACCATGTCAGCTCACTAGGTATACCCTTTAACTGTATCACACCTATTTATTTTCAGGATGCCTCCACACAGACAGTCGGCCAGGGTTCTGAAAGTTGTATGCAATGATAGCCCACTGAACGATGGGGCTTCAGTGTAGGTCCATCTTCCAGTAGAGGCACCATCAGTACCTTTACCAATTGGGCCACGGATTCCACCAGTCCCAGTATCAAATGGTGCACTCCACTTGAGTGCGTTGCGCGATTTCTAATACCAGAGGCCACCCAGGTTTAGGGGAGAGACAGACCCACAGGCGGTTGAGGATTGGCTGGAGGTCATGGTGAGAGTTTTTTTGACAGGTAGGGACACCAACCGATCTCATGTTTATTCTTTCTACCAACCTTCTACGTGTATTAGTAGGCAGATGGTGGAGCTTAATGATCCATGTTCACAACAAGGTGACGCTTTTCTGGACAGACATCGAGAGCCTGTTTCAGGAAGAGTTTGTCCCAAAAACTCTTCACGCAGTGCGCATATAGGTGTTACTTCATCTGCAGCAGAGCAACATGAATGTAGCTCGGTACTTAGGGAGGTTCACTGAACTCTCACGCTACTCCACTGATATTGTGTTAGACCTATTCTTTATGGCCTGAACCATCGAGTAGGGACTCGGGTGGGAGATCAGGGCTTCGGTGATCACACTCAGCATCCCAACACAGGCGAGGGTGTTAGAGATAGCCCTCTTAGTGGAGAGTTTCCATACTGAGAAGTCTCCAGTAGCGAGATCCACCACTAGTAGACTAGTAGCAGAGTCTTCTACAACTGGCAGCAGACAGACGTCATAGAGGTCCAAGAGGACCAGACCTACAGGTGGACGACTGCATGACTCGGGATCAGTTGTGTGGGGCACCCAAAGTGGAGACAGAAATTCCATGAGTAGGAAGTGTTACTCATGTGGCGGGCATGGTCACATGTCTCGTGACTATCTAACCCGCCTTTCGGATGATCTGTAGATGGTCTAAGGACCGCCCAGAGAGATATAGAGATTCGACTGAGGAGGTCTGCATAGAGCAGGTAGACAGGGGCGAGCTCAGTTCCAGGCAGCTGAGGCCTATGATCACGACGCTCGGGAGATGACACTTGGTATGATCTGTGTCTACTCCACCATAGCTTCAGTACTTATAGACACAAGGACTATTAATTATTTTATTGCCACTAATATTGTTCGGATCACGAAGATTCTGACGGAGCCTTTGGATCAATATTTACGGCTAGAGACTTTTACGAGAGTAGATATGATGATTAAGTAATGGTTCTGGTAGTGTGTGTGTACTCCAAGTGGTGAGATCTTCGGCTGGGATATCCTAGTAGTGGCGTCGAGGCCTTACAACGTCATCTTGGGTTTGGACTGGTTATCTTCAGTCCATGCTCATATTGACTATATTAGGCGCAATGTGTGGTGTGTCTACATGGATGGGACCAGGCTTACCTTCACCGGTGAGAAGGGAGTCTTTGAAATACAGGATGGACTTACCTGGATGAGAGTGCAGTCTATCACTCCTTAGATGGCTACCCTTACCCTCAGAGCAGTTGATGTGGAGAATCTGACTTATCCTATAGTGGTGGACCAGTACATGGATGTTTTCCTGGATGATGTCCCAGGACTACCTCCTTGCAGATAGGTAGACTTTGACATTGACTTGTACCCTAGGACGTCACTGATATCTACTCCAGCGTATCGGATGGATCCCGTAGAGCTTCGCGAGCTGCCGGTATAGCTAGAGGACTTGCAGGGGAAGGGGTTCATCCGGCCTAGTGTTTCTCCCTAGGCAGCCCTGATTCCGTTTGCCATGAAGGTGGATGGGAGATTTAGGATTTGTGTTGACTATCAACGCCTGAATCAGGTCACCATGAAGAAAAAGTACCCAATCCCAAGGATTGATGACCTCATTGATCAGCTGAAGGGAGCACGGTGGTTCTCAAAGATAGATCTCAGATCAGGATATCACCAGCTCAGAGTTCAAGATGAGGATGTGCAGAAGATAGCGTTCAGATGCTGGTATGACCATTATGAGTTCTTCGTTATGAAATTCGGTGTAACCAATGCTCCAGCAGTGTTCATGGGACTCATGAACAGTATATTTCCTCCATAACGCGTTCTCTCTATCGTACTATTCATCGATGACATTCCGATATACCCGACTATTAATGAGGAGCATGCCTACTATTTGTGGGTAGTACAGGACATGCTCCGAGAGCACCAAATGTTTGGTAATCTCTTAAAGTGCCAGTTCTGGATCTGAGAGGTTCACTTCCTCGGACATGTCATATCAGATGCCGGAGTTATAATAGAGCCAGTGAATATTGAGGCGGTACTTTCTTGGGAACCACCCAAGAGTGTGACAGAGGTACGAAGTTTCCTATGTTTGGCTGGATACTACCATAGATTTGTGCCAGATTTCTCCAGAGTTGCAGCAACACTATCATCCTTGATGAAGAATGGGAAACCCTTTGTGTGGTTAGAGAGATACCAGTAGATTTTTCAAAAGATCAGACAGAGGCTGAATAGTGACCCCATCTTGAGGCCTCCAGACGAAGGCGTAGGGTACGTAGTCTACTGTAACACATTAGGGACCGGACTCAGATGTGTTGTGATATAGGAGCGATAAGTGATCACATATAGTTCTCGATAGCTGAGACATAAAGAGAAGAACTATTCTACCCATGAACTGGAGTTAGCAGTACTGGACTTGTCCTTGAAGATGTGGTGACACTATCTGACGGGTGAGAATGTTATCATGTACTCTGATCACAAGAGTCTTAGGTTTATCTTCTCTTTGAAGGAACTAAACCTGAGATAGGGGCGTTGTCTTGAGTTCCTACAGGACTATGACTTCGAGATATTTTATACTCTTAGGAAGGGGAACATTTCTTCATATGCACTCAGTAGGAGATCTGGTATACAACTACTAGGTGAAGCAACATAGTAGCTAGCCGCTTTGTATATATCTTTTGTGGATAGAGATGGAGCAGATTTTCTTTAGTCTCTTACATTCACTCCCCCACTTCTTCAGCGAGTCAGAAAGGCGCTGCATGGGGACACTGATTGCGACACATGATGTGCTCAGATATCCACAGGAAAGGTACCTGATGAAATTTCTAAAGGTGGGAAGCATGTCATACTCTTTAGATGACATACCATGGTACCAGTGTCACTTCATGAGTAAGTGTTGAGGGAGTTAAACACATCCCCTCTAACGGTAAATCCAGGAGTGGCGAAGATGTACCAGGATCTCCGAAGACAGCACTGGTGGTGGGGAATGAAGAAAGCAGTTGTAGAGTTTGTCTCTTGATGCCTCACTTGTCATCAAGTGAAGGTGGAGCATCAGGTACCATCAGGCTTGGTTCATCCTTTAAGGGTCCCAAATTAGAAGTGGGATAGGATATCCATGGACTTAGGGATGGTTCTCCGACGTACATCCAGAGGGAATGACTCAATTTGGGTGATCGTCGACTGACTCACCATGTCGGCCCACTTCCTACCGATCAGAGAGTAGGGTTCAGTAGAGATCTTGGGATGCCTCTATGTGAAAGAGATTGTGAAGCTACTTGGAGTACCAATGACGATTGTCTCCGATCGTTATACATGTTTTACTTCCTGCCTATGGAAGGGGTTGTTGGAGGCTTTCGGGATGTACCTTTATTTTAGAACCGCCTTCCATCCCCAGACGGATGTTCAGACTGAGCGGACCATTCAGACCCTTGACGACATGCAGTGTTCATGTGTTCTCAACATTGGTCGCCGATGGGAGGATCACTTGCCTTTGGAAGAGTTTACATACAACAACATCTATCACTCCACTATTTGGATGGCACCTTTCGAGGCGTTGTAAGGCCAACCTTGCATATCGCCTTTGTGCTGGACTGACCCAGGGAAGTCAGCACTAGTGGGACCATAGATGGTACGAGTTACCATAGAAAGGTGCAGGTCATCCAGGAGGAGATGAAGACTGCATAAAGCAGGCATAAGTCGTATTACAACATGAGACGAAAACCTCTAGAGTTCAAGGATGGTGAACACACCTTTCTACGGGTCTCAGCTCGATGAGTTTTGTGAAGATTTAGCCGAGGCAGCAAGTTATCTCTGTGGTTCATCAGACCTTTTCAGGTCCTCATCAGAGTTGGTGAGGTTCCATACTGCTTAACTCTTCCACCTCAGTTGCACTAGGTGCATGACGTCTTCCATGTGTCCCAGCTGAGGATATATGTTCACGACACTTCTCACATCATCGACCATGGAAGGCTGGATGTCGAATATGGGGAGATCATTAAGAAGGTTCCAGTAGAGATTGAGGATCGACAGAATGGGGTCCTTTGTGGATGGTCGATACCTCCGGTGCGCGTTCGCTGGCAGTACATGAACCTCCAGGAGAGCACATGGGAGTGGGAGGCTCAGATGCGTGTTCAGTACCCCCACTTCTTACCTAGTTTGAGTTGTGTCTTATGGGGACATAGAGTCCTAAGATGGGGAGAATGTAAAGACCTGGAATTTCAATGTAATTTATTTTCAATATATGGGAATTTTACAAGTCCGTGAAAATTGACGGCGTGTGATTCTGAGTCCCGGAGTTCCTGAAATTAATTTCAGAACTTTATTTTGGGTATGTTTAGTAAACTTGTGAGCGGGATTTTCTATGTTTTGAACCAGTGCTCAGAATTGAAATTTGAGGGCATCGTTGAACTCGCAGCGCCGGTATTATCCTAAGGAGACTTTCACATCGACGATAGTGTGTTGAGAGTGAAAGATAGTTTTTGTGTCTTTCATGTAAGAATAAAATAAAAAAAGTGTGTGACATTTTCATTTTTATTTGCAACACCCATGTGAGTGTTGGTAGGTGGGGTCCACCGTAACTAAACCTCCATGTGGAAGTTGTAAGTGGGGACTACCAGACCTTAACCACCCATGAGAGGTTATGGTGGTGGGGACCATCCAAACCATAACCTCCCATGAGTGGTTATGGTGCTGGGGACCACCCGAAATTAAACCACCTTGAAGCCCCCCTTTTATTGGAAGAAACCCTCAACTCTCTAATAAATGTGCGGGGAGCCTCTTCAACACCTCCACAATTTAATTGTGCCAACGCACCACATTAATTATTCCAACTCTCCCTTAATTAATTAAACCTTTTTTGAATATTATGCCATCTGCTTAATAGATATTATAATATATTATCTTGGGGTGCCATTTTCTTTTTGGGTGGATTTTGGGGAGAGGAGGAACTTAGGAGAAAGCTCCCAACAAAGAACTCTCCACTGACAAAGAACACCGACGAGGAACGCCTTCGACTATGAAGAATGACCATGACTTCGATTTTCTTCCTAGGAACTTCCTCCGATGTAGGACATGTTCATATACAATGAATCAACGTCAGCCTTTTCGCACCAACATCAACAATCAAAAAACAAGTTGTGGTCTAATGTTGTTTGATTATCACTTCACAAGTACACCCCTTCCTTTCTTTTACTATTTGGGAAGAATCTCAGTAGGAGGGTTTGATGTGCTTTGTTCTTGTGAACCTCTTGCTACCACTCTAATGGTAAGAGTGCGGGCCAAACTAACATGAAACATATTATCTGTTACCCTTGTGTTGATTTGTGGTGTTCTTTGAAACGGAGGAAGGCGACGAAGGTGATGAAGGCATTGGCGCCGCCACCCGTGGCCTCCACGACCCGCACCACCCCCACAGTGCCCCGGCCTCCCGGCCGAACTGGTCCCACTCCACCACTAGTCAAACTGGCCCCGAGCCACGCCACGCCCCAACTGAACCATGCCCCGACCTCCCAAACAAGCCGCCCTAGCCATGCCATCAGCTGGCTGAGCCACCCCGGCAGCTCCAGCCTCCTGGCCAAACCTGCCCCGGACGCGCCACCCACTGGCCAAACAGGCCCGACCACGCCACCGCGGCCCCCGAGATGAGCTGCCCTGAGCCACGCCCCCATGGCCCTCTAATCTAAACCGGCCCCATGCCCCCAGCCGAGCCGCCCACATGGTGCCCTCCTGGCCGAACCTCGCTCGCGCCGACCCACGGCCGGTTCCCACCCTCACGGCGGGTCCGCAGCCTCACGGATCTCCATGCCCCCTCGCGGCCTGCTGGGGTGGGCCCAATGGGTCGGGCTAGGTCGGCTGAAACCGGTTCGGCCCAGGCTGGGTCAGGCCGGGTCGGTCCAACCGGGTCGGACCGGACCCGAGCCCACTATGACCCATTTACGCTGCTTCGGAAATATCTTTGGCACTAGACGTCCGTTTTACGAACTGTCAGCAGTGCTGGAAATCATGGAGCATGATGGTCATTTTGAGTATACCCCACTATAGTTTGGATCATGCACGAATCCAACTAGGCCCCTCGGACTAAATTTCTAATAACTAACAGACCGGGCATCCGATTGACGTGATATCTATTGCGTTCAGACCCCTGTGACATGGCAGACCATTGAGATACTTATTCTTGGGACTTCATGACAGTTGGAGTATCAACAAGTATCTTGTGGAGTGGACCCTCATAGAGACAAGTGAGTGTAGTGCGGAAACCAAGTAGTTGGCTGAGACATGATGACTACTGACCGTTTCGACTCAGAGTGACTCTACTAGCCCAGTTGGGAGAGCCTTGGTGTCGCGAAAGACCCATAGTGGGCAGCACCTTGGGGTCGCGGAAGACCCACGGTACTCGATAGGAGGAGTACCTCAGCAGGCTACAAGGGCGGGCGCTCTTGGTGACATGGCAGACCCACGGTGGGGAGAGCACTTTGTGACACGGCATATCCATGGTACTCGATAGGAGGAGTACCTCAGCAGTCCAATGGTAGTTGGAAGCACGCTTGGTGTCCAGGTAGGCCCACTATACTCGATAGAGGAGGAGTTCTCAAGAAGTTGAGGTTTCAACAATGTGACTAGGGATGTTACTTTATACTACCACCTAGAATAAAATCCTAGTTTGAACTAAGTTAGTTTTTCTATGTTTTCCTCATGATTGTGATGGATAACTTGATAACATAGGTATATGTATGAGCATATACCTAAGTAAGGTTATATGTTGATTTCATACTTCGTGGTTTAACCTTGTTGGATTTTGTGAGACCTTGAGGGTATCGGGGTACCTACTCAGTATCTTATACTCACCCCTGCATGACTTATGCCCACACCTTGTTGTGTTGGTTGGAGACGAAATATAGCGCTGACTGAGGCTGAGAGTACCAGGACTGGACGGTGCCCGGAGGTGGACCATATGGCGTGTCTGTACATGGAGGAGATAGACGGATGAGGAGTGTTGAGGTGGATATCTGTACCTACCCTTTAGATAGGAATCCTGAAGGACAACCCAACAACTAATTTTGTTTCTTTTTATTCAGTTACATTTTTTTTAGTTGTACATGTACCTTTACTACTGGGCTTGTATTCTAGCCCCCTTTTCTTTTACCACTCTTTTGGTTAGACAGTTTACTCATGTTCATATCTTGTTGTGTGTGTTTATAGGTTATAAAGTCAATGCCTTCCCCATTTTATGGAATTACGCCTTTGCTTCTAGTAGCCAACCCCAGGCCTATGTAAGGCGGGTTTCGGGTAGTCACGGAACGGGCCCCAGGGGACGGGTCATGACATTAGGTCTCTGGTGATCCACCATAATCTTTTGTAAAGTATGGATTTATGACATGATATCTACAATAAAATTCCACACCCCCAACCACCAATATTGATGTCTCAAATCATGATAAATCTTAGTAGTCCTAGGGTTGGCGGACCAACTAGACCAATTTCCAAAATCTATCAACTCTTTCCTAAAAGATATCCGAATAACTAATCCAATTTGAAAATAAAATCTCCAATATGATACTGAGACCACTCACTTATGGTTTCCCTAAAATGTATGATTTCACTAAAACAATGAAAATTGGTCCACTTTCTTTCATAATATGATTCAGATCATCAATTTATAATTTATCTTTTACACAACCTAAGAACACCTACTCACCATCCTCTTCAATATCCTGGATCATCTCAATAAATAGACTCTTCAAAGACTACACCTCCATTGATTCCTTTAAATATTGAGTCAGTAACATCCTACTCTACATCTAGACAACCATATTTCAGCTTATAGGTGTAGATGAAATATAAAAATAAAATTTATTTGGATATTAAACCTATCATCTTTTTTATCAGTTCATGTCCTTATGGGTGAAAATATATTCCATGATCTTATGATCTGAATATATAGGAAATGATTCACCAAATAGATAGTGGAGTCAAGTCTTAAGAGAGTGCATCATGGATATGAACTCAATGTCATGGGTAAGATTTTTATTCTCATGAGGGTATTGTTTTCAAGATACACAGGCCAATACATACTTTCCCAACATTAAGAAACACCCCAACCCCATACCCAAGGAATCATAATAAAAATCATAACTCAATACCAACTCATGAAGAATTAAAAATTTAACTAAATTCAATCCCAGTATTAGTTCCTCTAATTATATTTCACACATTACATTTCATTAAAACATAATACTTTGAAGTTCAACTTTGTCATATGATATACAAGACTGAAGAAATTCATTATAAAACATTTGTAATAGTCTGCCAAACCCAAGAAGATCTAGATCTCAAAAACATTTCTAGGTTATTCCCATGAAATATCTACTTAAACCATTTTGGGATTCACTAAGATTCCCATTTCAAATATTACATGTCCTATAAACTTCACTTCTCATATCTAAAACTCACAATTATAGAGCCTCCAATATAGATTATGTTCTTTCAAGATTATAAAGATTATATCTATATGATCCATGTCTTCCTCATCTAGCATGGAGAACAAAAAAAGATCTCATCCATAAGGAAAACTATGAATGGTTCTAAGAACTAATGAAATATTAGGTTCATCAATGTCAAAAATACTTCAGGATAATAAGTAAGATCTAACGGAATAACTAGGTACTCAAAATGACCATACTATATCCTAGATGTTTTCATAGGTATATCCTCTTCTAAAAATCTTAATTAACGATACCTTAATCGTAGGTCAATAATAAAACCATCAGTTTCCTTGGATTTGATCAATTATATCCCCAATACACTGAAAGGGATATTTATTCTTAATATTCACCAGATTAAGATTTGGGTAATCAATAATATCCAGAGGCTCCCATATTGCATCTTTAGAAAAAAAATAACTGGTGAATCAAAATGTGACATTCTATGATTAAAAAATCCATTAGCCTTATGATCCTCAAGATAAACGTTAGTAACCTACAACTCAATGGTTTATATGAGAGAATTTGGTATATAAATGGGTCACGTACCAAGGAGAGGGTCAATAGAGAACCTGACCGCCCTCTAGGGTGATAACATAGAAAATCATTAGGTAATACCTTAGGGTAATCACTCACTATAGTAGGATGAAAATTATTTAACACTAATCAAAGTAGTCCAGAAACATCTCAAATATTTGGAATATTAACTTTCTATCATAGTGAATGACAGGCCCACATATCCCTCATATACAATCCCCCTTACCCTAAAATACATGATGGGTTCTGTGAATGAAAAAAATGGACTCAATGATTATAATAGTTGATCTAGGTCTTAAAAATGATCATTCAATCCATTCTAATAATGAGGTATAAGAGATTAATATTACGAACAAATAAATCCCATATGACTTTGAAGTGAACAATTGTCACTCAATACTCTATTAATTTGAAACCTTGTCCTTTATTCTTTAACAAGGGAGTGGAATGGTCAGTAATGGGGGCAATAAGCTCTCAATGAAACCCCAATGTATAAATAAAATTAGTTGGTATAAAGGAATGGGATATACTAGTATAAATTAATTACAAAACCATATAATCTGATATAAACACCATACCCATAACAGTATCTATCCTTGCTTCAAATTAATTTAGTGTATAATCTGCTGCATAAAGACAACTAACCTTAGATCCCCATTTCATTTTATTCACTACCCGATTATCCCCTTTATCATGAGAGTGAGATGCATCTCATTTCACTGCATTAGACTGGAACTGGGAGATAATAGTAACTATGGATCTAGACATATTTCCAAGAGTTACCTTTCAAAAAATTAACTGATGATGACCAGACTGACCAAAAATATGGAATTCTCTAGGTTTTACCATATAATATGGCTTAGTGTGGCCATATATGCTAAAATGGATGCAGACCACACATCTATGTTTATTTATATACTTCAATCCACCACCATGACCCAAGTGTGTCTTTCCTCGTATCCTCTTTTAGAAGAAGGAACATCCTAACCTCCCCCTACAGTTACTAAAACTCCATTAAGACTAGTCATCCAGGATATGTCTGACACTTCCATAGCTACATTATCAACCACCTCAGCAAAGCTTTGAAGACATAATATAATTATCATCAACTAAATATTGACCCTTAAATCCATCTCAAATCTTCGATATTTTAGGTAGTCATTAGAAACAATATTGGGTGAGAAGTTCACTACCTCAATGAAATGATTATAATACGTCATAACCAAATATTCCACATTCCATAAGCTCATAAATTAATAATTTTTCACCACTTAAAATGTTTAAAGAAAACATTGATGATTAAATAGATTATTGAAAGTTACATGGGTAATATCCACATACAACATAGTTGTCATGATAGATTCCCACCACTTACTTCTTGATCCCTCAAGAATATACATGGATAAACCCATATTTGAGTTCTATATAGTCTTTAAGAAGTAAAAAATCAGTTTAATTCATTTAATCTAATCCTTGAGTTCTTAGGTTCCATTATCGCCTAAAAGATCGCTGGATTTTATTCAGTAAACACTTATGCATGGTCCACCATCCGGTATTGGCTTCCAATAGTTTATTATCACATATTATATATTTTATAGATAACTACTACCACCAATGAAGGAACATATATATAATTTTTCTGCAGAACATTTTTTTGAACTTCCTCCCTTATATTAAAATTAATTCTCCTATGAGGAAATATCTATTAAACCCCAGTTATAATACACAATTATAATAAAAGAACATAATAATTCATATGAGAATGGTGATAAAGAACAAATAAAATAGCTTTTTTCTATTGTTTAGGGTTTGTTTTCATGTTTTTTCAAACCATGTTTCAATTGTACATGTGGTTATGGAAGGTTACAAACCATTCACAATGTTTCCTAAAAATAGACTCATGGTTTTTCAAACCATGCACAAAAAACATGAACCCCTATTTTTTCCTTATTTTCACCCCAAAATTGACTATGTTTCTGTACTATAACATATGTTTACCTAGAGACTCATAACCATCGTGTAAACATGTTTTGGTTCACAAAGAAACACTAGAATCAATCCCACAAAATTGATTAAAAATCATGAACACCCATGGTAACTCGGAGATAGAAATGAAAGTGATCTAGCCAAGAACCCTTACACACTTAATACCAATGTTTATATGGCCTTATTCTAGTCAATAAACTACCCTAGAAACAATTTTATCATATGTTGATACAAATTTCTGATGAACTAACTCATTTTGACTTGATAGGTCACCTGAGAAATCTCTCCAAAGGTCCCAAAGAACATTCCCAATCACCATGGGTTAGAGACAAGAACTTGGGTATCAATAAAATAAATAATGGGAACTATTTATCCATGAACATCACCACAAAATTCCTCTCATAACAACAAAAATACATATCAATATAAATCCAAAAAATTTAAAAATTGGAAGTATAAATACAAACTTCATACATAACAATACAAAATTCCAATGGTCCACAACACATGAAAAACAATAATCCAAGAGTCTATAATTGTTTAACCATTGGTCACCAGAATCCCCAAACATACCAAAGACGATGTCGACTAGAAGGAGTCACCAAGCTATGTGAATCTCTTCCCTCTACTAGAGTCCTACAAATTTTTTTTTACAAATGCTCAAAATCATATATAGGGAGTGTTGATATGCCCTATTGGATACCATAATGAATCAATAAAAATTATTTCACTATGTGACTGTTATTTCTATCATTATAAGATAACAAGTTTCATAATGTTTTTTCAATTGAAAACAAATTTTCCTAAAACATCATTTTTCGTTTTCTATTTAAAAAAATGCATATCCCAATACATAAGAACATGGAAGTAAAATATGTTTGATTAAATAAGGATAAAAAACCAAGAAATCAATACATAATAAAACATGTGGGTAAGTAAAAAACAAGAATCCATGTAATGTATACTAACAATGTGAAAGTGGACTATAAAATAAAGACTATGATACCATGAAATTCATGGAACTCTAGACGACAATGTGAATACTAGTTTCCTACGAAAACACATATTCAATGGTATTACCCAAGTTACAAAGTTTACCAACAATTTTAATATAATACAAGTCCAATATTTTGAAATTATCTCTTTTTCATTTCATCAAACACTTGAATTTCATAAATGTTATTTTTAAAGAAAATAACCTTTAAAACATTTCTCATCTCCACCAAAGATAAAGTAATAATCATGAATTTAAATTTTTCTCTTAGGTACATCAATATAGACATTTTCATAATAACATTTAAGTATTCCAATCCATTGGAATGATACACCAACCTATCTAATAAAGGAAACATTGACACCTTTGAATTTCGTGATGGGAAATGATTGATTTGGCCATATCGAGATAAAATATACAAAGAAAATTATCAATTCCCCATAAAACCATCTATATCTATAAATCATAGTTCAATTAGGTTCCCATAGATCAAGGGGGAAATAGAATGAGGATAAATATAGATAAAAAGGAGTAACTGAGAGGAAATTCGAACATACCTTGAAGTGATCAACCCAAATCAATCGAGAATCACTAAGGAATCATGGTGAGATTATTATAGAGTGTTAAGGAAAAAATTATTCAAGATAGTAAGGTATTGATATGATATCATACATAAAAAACAATGTAATCACGATAACTATCAATTTTAATAAGTTTAGGTCATGATTCATGGTTTGGTCACATTGTTAGATAATTAATGTACTAACCATATGATTGCTACTTCCCTTGAGAACTAAAGTGAAAGGTTTCTGAGAATAGACACACTTTTTGGAAAAACATGATCAAATAAAACCAAATTATACTAGATTTAATATCTTCATACTATATAGTCATTGAACGGCTATCGCAAAATTTGTGTCTAAACTATGCACTTAACTAGATTACCCTAATTATCTTAATTTTAACCACTGAATATAGGAAAATAATTAAGCTAATCAATAGAAAATAATAGTCTCTAGAAGAATAAATACCTATTATCTAGAGGGAATTATACCGTATGTGATGATACATCATTCTCTTGGTAGGACATGGTACCCCTAGCTGATATACATTATCATCAAAGACATTTTTCACTTGTCGCGACATGTATTGTTTACCTTAGGTGTCACCATGGAACCCAAGAGTTAAAGGTGGTTATTTTTATTGTTTTTCCATACTTTTTTATTTATTCTCATAATATAAAATGTAAATACATTGTATTTATTTTTAGGAAACCATTGGTGGTGATCTATTATTTTTTACTGACACCATGTTTTAGCATCCCTAACAGATTGGTAATCGAGAAAGCATCATGATTATAGGTGTAAGTATAATAGAGGTCCAATATTGCATGATCGGGTTGAAGCCTATAGATGAAGATTTGGAGACTGGGATGTGAGGAGGATTATAGGTGGTAATATAACATCCATGTAATTAATGATTTTTTTTATTTTCATATATGATTGGATCAGTGGTAAATTAGTTAGAATGTATAGTTTTATGAAAACATTTCCTCTTTTATAGAATGATTTTTATTTATTGGATTTTTTTCATACTCTGGTTATTATGATGGAAGTTTCTTGTTTATTATATTATATTTTTACACTAGTATGAGATTATAGTCTCCCCATGGTATCACCTTAGACCCTTGATTCTTATATGTAGCCTCTGGTGTATGGGGAGGCATGCATGAGGTCCTGCAATGCCACCAGCTATGACATTGATGAGTGGTATCTGGTCAAGGGATGTTAGAATATTCTGTAAGATATTGAACGGCATGGTTCGTATTAAGGAAAATGGATATAACATCATTAATTTTTCACATTTATATTTTGATAAATTTTATCTCTTAATTTATATATATATATATATATAAAATGCTTTTATTTTATTTTCATTTTGAGTAAATGACCCCATATTCATATAAAAATATATATCCCATAGATATTTTGATGAAATGGTTAATTAAAATTATATAAAATAAAAATTCATGTTAAGGATACATTATAAATAAATCACATGATTTTCGTAAAAAATAAACACTATTTTATTTTATCAATATAAAAAAATAAAAAGGATAGATAAATATAATCCATTAAATTAAAAAAAGTATAATTGGAAAATAAAAACAAGGGAATAACATGACTATAATTTGGAAATATGATACATCATGGTCTCCAATAAATACTATAGCCACAAACACATCTTTAATATGAAAGAAAATAATTAAAAATAATGCAAGGAACTAGTTTCTTCAAACCCTTACTTTCCATTTTTTAGTTTTTGGAGGGGCTAAATAGGAGTTCAGTGGTATTTTGGAGGTTTTGAGTTGTGTCTTGTATTTATGCGGTCCAAAATACTCATGGTTTTATCTTTTGTGGTGGCCATTTGGTTTTGTGGTCAGGGAAGTTTTCTTTCTTAATTATTAGAAAACCTAGGGTGGGGAATTTTTATTTTGAGGTGAGACCTTATCATGGTGGATATCCAGATCATGGTTTATCCTATTTCAAAAAGAGTATTACAGGCTGAGTTTGGGTATTTTCTTTCATAACATGCGGAGGGGATAAATATCTATTGCATGGGTATATTTCTTGTAGAGTTTCCCTTGAAAACACAAGGAGGGGGAAACAACTATGTTGAAGGGAGTTGTATCACTATATCGAGGTGAGATGAAGTTGTATAGGAGGAAAAAAATAAAGAGAAAGGTAATACTAATTTTTAGTCCATTTCATGATGATATAAAGAATTTTAAGATAATTACTCTATATTATTTTGGGATTCTAAAGTCATCTGTGGTTGACGCCACTACAGTTGTATTAGGTACCATGGCATCAATATGTCATAGAGGAAGTCTAACTAAATTTTATCTAATGGATTTGGGGGTGGTTTCATTATTTTATTACATTAATATATTCTAGTTAGGTTCCATAACTATCATGAAATTAATTTTTCTGACATAGATCATTAAATCACCACATTTCTTTCCCTTGTTTGTATCAAAGTAGGCGGGGTTGAGGGGTTTTTCCTCAGGTTTATTTTTTTATATTCAAGGTATGTCTTATATATTCTATTTCACTTTTCATTTAGAATATTATGGGTAGATATAACCCTAAAATCAAATGAGTAGATTATTACCTATACTTCAAAATTTTGTTTTGTAAATTATCTTCTTTGTGAATGGTTACTCCCCTCCATGTACCTACACAACAATCATCATTTCAAGGCCTTTTGAAATCACATACCTTAACCTTTATAACTATGAATTGAGGTATGGGACCTATAATATTCTATTCATATTATGTCTAATTGTGTTTCAAACATACTAAATTTTCCTATGGATAAATGGTTAATATAAAAATTAAGAATATAATAATCTGGAATGTTATGAACTGTAAGTGATAGATAAATGTGAATATTTATTCTTGACATCATAGCATGAAATTTTCCAGGTAGTGTAAGATTATTATATTGTAATTTATTTAGGAATTAATTCTGTCACGACCCGTCCTCGGGAACCGTGCCGTGACTACCCCAAGCCCGCCTTCCATAGGCCAGGGGCTGGCGACTAGCACCAAAGGCATAAATCCCGATAACTGGGAAGGAATTGCCTTTATAAAAGTAACAAAAACAATAGATTACAAGCGGAAGTAAAACACTATGTACAAAGAGAAGTGTTAAAAGGTAAATGGGCCAGAATAAAAACCCAAATGAAAGTACAACTACAACCGAACAAAGTACAACAGGAAAAGACAACACTTGGAAGAAAGGAAGCGGCTCCTGGGTCGTCCTCCTCGGATCCTACCTGAAGGGTAGGTACAGATGGCGCAGCTCCTGGATCGTCCACCAAGGATCTTACCTGAAGGGTAGGTATAGATAGCCTCCTCAACGCTCTCTCCCGTCAACCTCCTCCGTGTGTCGTCTCGTCGTGTAGTCCACCTCCGGGTACTGACTCATCGTGTAGTCCACCTCCGGGTACCGTCCAGTCCTCGAACACTCGTCCTCCGTCAGCTCTGTCCGTCGTCTGCAACCAACACAACGAGGTGCGGGCATAGCCCGTGCAGGGGTGAGTATAACGATACTCAGTAGGTACCCCGAGACCCTCAAGGTCTCACTAAAACCAACAAGGATAACCACGAATAAGATTTCAACAGATAACCTCTACTTAGGTATATACCCATACATATACCTAAGTTATCAAGTAACCCATCTCAATCATAAGGAAACACAAGGATTGTGAAATCAACGGATAACCACTACCCAGATATATGCCCATACATATACCTATGTTATCAAGTAACCCATCACAATCATGAGGAAACACAAAGATCATAGACTCAGCTCAAACCCGGCTATTCATTATCGAAACCGTAACTGCTGAAGAGATCCGTCTCTGGAGTGTACAGTGGTCCTGTCATGACTCCGAGGTACTGCTCACTAACCTAAGACTGCTGATTTACTCCTCCTGTCGGTTACCGCGGGTCAGCCACCCAAACACAGTAGTGCTTCCCGCCAGGGTGTGTCACCCAAACACAGTAGTGCACACCCCCTAGTAGCCTGTTGAGGTACTCTCTGGACGAGTACTATGGGTCTGCACTGTCACACAAGTAGTGCTCCATCTACCATGGTTCTTCACCTCACAAAGTAGTGCTTCGTCCACTGGGCTAGTCGACTCACTCCAAGTCGAGTCGTTCAAGCAGTCGTTAGGTCTCAGTCGGCTACACGGTCTCCGTACTTCGCACGCTCGACTCCGGGAGGGTCCGCTCCACGAGCTATATGTCGATACTCCAAGTATCTCAAAGTCCCACGAAGAAGTATCTCAAAGCACCGCCTCATCATTGGGGTCTCAACGCAACAGAAGGCGCGTCAATCAGACGCCCAGTCTGTGAGTTATTAGCCTTTTCGTCCCAGGGGCCCGGTTGGTTTCGTGAGTGAACCAACCTGGACGTATCTCAACTGTAGCTCGAACTCTCATAGGGTATACTCATAGGGACCGTTTCTCAATGTAATCAACAATGCCGCTGACGGTTCGTCAAATGGACGTCATGTCTGAAAGATATCAGCTTTTCCGTTCCGGGGGCCCTGTTGGATTTCGGGTGTGATCCAACCCGGCCACTATCCAACTGTATCCAAATCTTGAGAAAAGTATGCCAAAAGTTCCGTCTCATCAAGAAGAATTCAAGGCAACAGACGGCGCATCAATCGGACGCCCGGTCTGTGAGTTATTGGCTTTTTCGTTCCAGGAGCCCGGTTGGTTTCGTGAGCGAACCAACCCGACCACACTCCGACGACATCCAAACCTCGAGCGGAGTAAGCCAAAAGATCCGTCTCACTTAGAGGAATCCATCAATGTCGACGGCATGTCAATCGAACGTCCGGAGCTCAAGATATAAGAATTTCTGCTCCGAGGTCCCGGTTGGTTTCACATCCGATCCGAACCAACCCATCTGAACCCAAAGTATTCTGAAACCTGGCGTGCGATATTCCGAAACGACCGCCTCATTCCAAGGATCACTACGCAACTGACGGTGCATCGATCGGAGGTCCGTAGCCCATGATATGGGCATTTGACTAAAAGTGGTCCGAAAACGGGGGGTCTGGGCCCGGGCCGACCCGGCCCGACCCCCCCTGGGTCGGCCCGGCTCGGCGTGGCCGAGCCGAAGTCGCGGAGCGGGGGGTGCGCGCGGCCTGCCACTCGCCGTTAATTGAAGCCGGCGGCGCACCGGGCGCCGCCGCCACCGTCTTCCGCGGACCACCGGACGCGCTCCGGTGGTCCGTTTCCCCTGCCGTCTTCGCAAACGGTCCTCCTAGGACCCGACCTTCACTGCAAAGGAATTCAAATGCCATAGCATCCTGCTTCGTCACCATCCGTCGATCCGCACATCGATAAACAAGCTGTGGAGGGTAGTCGGGCTGTGTTTGTTCAGCCCGCACCCTCCGTGTTAGGTGTTATCAATTGGCAAATAATTAAACACATGATTTTAATCATTGACGAGGGTATAATTTATCCAAAATAAATTATACGATCATCTTTCAATCAAATACCCACGCACGAGGGTTTATAAAATATTGAATGCTTGGCGTGACGACGTCGCGCATTCTTGCCACTCGATCCCACGTGGCGTGACGATGTCGCACATCCTTGCCGTTCTTTCCCACGCAGTGCGACGACACCGCATCACTTTATTTCGGACGTCACGTTTTTCTTGTCGTTCTTTCCCACGCAGTGCGACGGCACAGTGTCACTCTCTTTCGATCCGCAACGACAAGAAAGAATAAAAAGGGAGGAGGATCGGTCGTGTTCGTGCGGTCCGGCCACCTCCCGTTAAACGATAACAAGGGGGTTCTTATAACCCGTAGAACTTCAAAGATAGAATCAAGAATAAAACAAAACAAACCCCTACCTTGATATTTGACGTCGCACGTCGGGTATCGCGGAGAAAGGCATCGCGGTGTCGAACGTAGATTCTGTGGACGTCGGGGTGCGTCCAAGGAGGAAACGACATCTCCTCACTTGTTGATATGATGAAGAAGGGAGGTATGTTGTCGTTGGCGATGATCACCACGGTCGACAACTTCTCCCTTGTCGTGGAGGAATATGAAGATGGAAGAATCCGGGACGCCGAGTCTTCTAGGTCGTGGGGTCGATGTTCTTCATCGGAGAAGAACCGTTCTTCACGTTCTTCGTCGAAGACGAAGAAGATATTCATGTTTCTCAACAATTCTCCCAAACCTCTCAAGCAACAAAGAAACTAACCAAAAATAAATTACGCCCACACTTAATTTATTAACACAACATAAACCATTAAAATTCAAGAGTTTGAATTTCAAAAACTCACATTAAACTCACTACATTAATGTCATAAGTTATAACATAAGTTCACAACATTAATGGTGAGTTGAGGGGGTTAGAGGATATGAAAGGGTGGGGTTCGTGTGGGCCCCACCACCCTCTTAACCTCCCATGGGAAGTTGGGTAGTTACCCAACATCCATCCAATGGATAAAAACACTTAAGGAAAATAAAAATTGAAGTGAAATTTTTATTTTAACTTTCAAAATTTTTTAACAACTTCCCTCGTGTAAACACAACTCCGGGATAGGCGTTCCTAAGAAAATACCGGTGATGCGGTTCCATCGGTGCCCTCGGAATTTGATTCCGAGTATCGGTTCAAAAGCTAGAAATTCCCGCTCGTTCGTTCACTAAACGTACTCGAGCTAAACTTCGGAAATTTATTCTGGGCACACCGGGCGTCGGAATCAGGCGCCGTCAGAAACTGCGTTATTGTAAAATTCCAAAGAAAATTAAGAAAAAAATTTCCTTGAAATTTCATGGTCTTTACATTACTCCCACATCAGGGCTTTACATCCCCGTAAAGCTTCAATACAAACTAGAGTCACAAAAGCAGTACAGAGCACGCATCTTGAGCCTTCTGCTCCCATGTGCTCACCTGGAGGTTTCTGTGCTGCCTACAAAAACGCACAAGAGGAATCGACCGTCCTCATAGGACCTGCTCCTGTCGATCCTCAATCCCCACTGGAACCTCCGTGCATGATGCCCTGTCATCGATGTCCAGCTCCCTGAGGTCGATGATGTGTGAAGGATCAAGCATGTATCTCCTCAGTTGAGATACGTGGAAGACGTCGTGCACCTAGTGCAACTGAGGTGGATGGGTCAAGCGGTAAACCACCTCGACTACCCAGCTGAGGACCTAGAAAGGTCCATTGAACCTCGGAGATAACTTTCCGCCATGGCCACATCTCTGTAAGCCTCGTCGAGGTGAGACCCGTATAAGGACGTGATCGTCATCCTCGAACTTCAGAGGTTTCCAATTCCTGTTAGAACTGGAACTCAAACGACTGCTTCCACGAGGGTAAGGTTGGCCGACTCAAGAGTGATCGGTCGCACCCTCTCGTGCATGAGTTTAACTTGTGCTGCCTAGGGTTTCCTTTTCACTGACCAAGGAAAACCCATCCCGACGTTTGCCTAATACCGTCAATTTGAGTATGAACAGTGATTGCCAAATCCATACTCAAACTAACGTCGTAAGGCCTCGACGCTGCCACCAAGAGGTCCCAACTGAGACTCTCGCCTCAAGGGTCAGATCACACCGTCGACCTAAGTGTGACTATCAAGTCTCCTCCAAAAGGTATCTCCAGACATGAGGGTCAATTCAACGGCTTAACCGAAAACTCTAGGTCTAGGACTAGATTCATGGAAGGAAGGGATGATTCGTATCGATGTATGTGGATACGGCATCTAGTAGAAGACAAAGTGAACACTTAGAATCATCCTTAGAGCCCTTTTTGGTCGCAATCCATGACCGCAAGTAGCTAATCTCTTCCCCTGCTCTACAACTCCCTAAGTCTAGTGGGGACTACAAAGGCGGGTGATGGTAACATGTTGAAATGTACACCAGCACATGCTTCTCTCCTAGCTCTGCCTCCATGTCTGCTGCTCTGCAGATTCATTTTTCCTTAACATTTCCTCTTCTTGAAACATTTTACACGCCCAAGTCCCTGAGACTGGCGCCAGTTTCCAGCTTTCCAAACTTCTATCATTCTCTGGTTGTATTTGTTCAGCAAAGAATTCTCAACCACAAAGGTTCCTTCTATCACCCTAGCCTAAGTAGGAATGCATAGAGAAAAGGTGATGGCTCGGGAACCCTTAAAAATACCATTCTCAGAGGTTCGACCTCTATTGCACTGATCGAAACGCATCCATCGATTACCCGGTATGTTTGGTACGCCTCGACGAATTCTCAGCTATCAACACGTCGTCCCGCCGAAACTGTATAAGCTCTAGAAAACTCTCTGCTACCTCCTCAAGCCAGTCCTCAGCCGCCTGTGAGTCAAGTTCGCCTCGGAACTTGAGGGTATCTGATGTTAGAACACGTATAAGGCAGTAAGCCTACATGTGTCACCTACCGGTACCGCCGGTTGTAACTGCTGACCAACTGGTAGTGATGTATAACTGACACACTGCCCAAAGGTACTATCTCATGCATCAGTCCACGTACGGAAGCTTCTTCACTATGCGGACCATCCTCATGGTCATTCACTGGAAAAAACTAGTGGCCAAGTCCACCATCCACTCTACTGATGTCTCAGCTAGGTGGAAAACACTAGGAATCGCCTCCAGCCACTGCTCTGCAGTCTGGGAATCTGTCTTGCCTCGTAACCTCGGAGGCCGCTGCTGCTGGAACTCTTTCAACGTGCTCTGCCAGCGTGCACGGTTTTCTAGTATAGATGTTGGCATCTTCTGCCCAACAGGTGGTGGTGCTGCTGGTACACCACCTGAGGGTGCCAACATAGTAAAAAGGGCCCTGCACCAGAGCCTCGTCGCTCAGTGAGACGTCATCGAGTACTCTCTCGGAACTCCAACTGAATGTTTGTGTGGAGACATCCAGAACAGATGCTACACGGTCAATGTTTATACCTGGTGAGCTGACCTGGTTTGAGCTGACTTTAATACTTTGGAAACACACACGCAATCAGTGTTTTCATATAAAAAGTCGAAAATCAGTAGTCAGGGTCCTGGTGTACGGATACATCGGCCGCTGCACCAACACTGGACTCCCTGAACTGAGCACCACACTAGGTACCCTTAACACTATTGCCTCACATAGAAAAAGATCAGAATCCTGAGTTCTGCGGTAGAACCGAACTCCTCTGATACCAATTTGTCACGACCCGTCCTCAGAAACCATTCCATGACTACCCCAGGCCCGCCTTCCATAGGCTAGGGGCTGGCGACTAGAACCAAAGGCGTAAATCCCGATAACTGGGAAGACATTGCCTTTATAAAAGTAACAAAACACAACAGAGTACAAGCGAAAGTAAAACACTAAGTACAAAGAGAAGTGCTGAAAGGTAAATGGGCCAGAATACAAACCCAAATGAAAGTACAACTACAACCGAACAAAGTTCAACAGGAAAAGACAACAGCTAGAAGAAAGGAAGCGGCTCTTGGGTCGTCCTCCACGGATCCTACCTGAAGGGTAGGTATAGATGGCGCCGCTCCTGGATCATCCACCACGGATCCTACCTGAAGGGTAGGTACAGATAGCCTCCTCAACGCTCTCACCTGTCAACCTCCTCCGTGTGTCGGCTCGTCGTGTAGTCCACCTCCGGGTACTGACTCGTCGTGCAGTCCACCTCCGGGTAATGTCCAGTCCTCGAACACTCGTCCTCCGTCAGCTCTGCCCATCGTCTGCAACCAACACAATGAGGTGCGGGCATAGCCCGTGCATGGGTGAGTATAACGATACTCAGTAGGGACCCCACGACCCTCAAGGTCTCACTAAAACCAACAAGGGTAACCACGAAGAAGATTTCAACGGATAACCTCTACTTAGGTATATACCCATACATATACCTAAGTTATCATGTAACCCATCTCAATCATGAGGAAACACAAGGATTTTGAAATCAACGGATGACCACTACCCATGTATATGCCCATACAAATACCTAAGTTATCAAGTAACCCATCTCAATCATGAGGAAACACAAAGACCATAGACTCAGCTCCAACCAGAGTTTTTATTATCGAAACCCTAACTGCTGAAGAGATCCGTCTCTGGAGTGTACAGTGGTCCTGTCACGACTCCGAGTTACTACTCACTAACCTAAGACTGCTGAGTTACTCCTCCTGTCGGGTACCGCGGGTCAGCCACCCAAACACAGTAGTGCTTCCCGCTGGGGTATGTCACCCAAACACAGTAGTGCACACCCCCTAGTAGCCTGCTGAGGTACTCTCCGGACGAGTACCGCGGGTCTGCACTGTCACATAGGTAGTGCTCCGTCTGCCATGGGTCTGCCCCTCACAATGTAGGGCTCCGTCCACTGGTCTAGTCGACTCACTCCAAGTTGAGTCGGTCAAGCAGTCGTCAGGTCTCAGTCGGCTACACGGTCTTCATACTCCGCACGCTCTTCTCCGGGAGGGTCCTCTCCCCGAGCTACAAGTCGATACTCCAAGTATCTCAAAGTCTCACGAAGAAGTATCTCAAAGGACCGCCTCGTCATAGGGGTCTCAACGCAACAGACGGCGCATCAATCAGACGGCCTGTCTGTGAGTTATTAGCCTTTTCTTCCTAGGGGCCCGGTTGGTTTCGTGAGCGAACCAACCCGGCCGTATCTCAACTGTACCCCGAAATCTCATAGGGTATACTCATAGGGACTGTTTCTCAATGTAATCAACAATGCCACTAACGGTTCGTCAAACGGACGTCCTGTCTGAAAGATATCAGCTTTTCCGTTCCGGGGGCCCGGTTGGATTTCTGGTGCGATCTAACCCGGCCACTATCCAAATGTATCCAAATCTCAGGCGAATAATGTCAAAAGTTCCGTCTCATTAAGAGGAATTCAACGAAATAGACGGCGCATCAATCGGACGCCCGATCTGTGAGTTATTGGCTTTTTCGTTCTAGGAGCCCGGTTGGTTTTGTGAGTGAACCAACCTGACCGCACTCCGACGACATCCAAACCTCGAGCGGAGTAAGCCAAAAGATCCGTCTCACTTAGAGGAATCCATCAAAGTCGACGGCACGTCAATCGGACGTCTGGAGCTCAAGATATAAGCGTTTCTGCTCCGAGGGCCCGGATGGTTTCGTATCCGAACCAACCCGGCCGAACACAAAGTATTCCGAAACCTTGAGTGCGATATACCGAAACGACCGTCTCGTTCCAAGGATCGCTACTCAGCTGACGGTGCGTTGATCGCAGGTCCGTAGCCCATGATATGGGCATTTTACTGAAAGTGGTCCGAAAACGGGGGGTCTGGGCCCGGGCCGACGCGGGCCGACCCCCCCCCCCCCCCCCCCCCCCCACCCCCCGGGTCGACCCGACCCGGGTCCGACCAGGCTGGACCCGGTCCGTACCGGCTCGGCCAGCTCGTTCTGGCCCGACTGGCCAGCCACGGCTCGACGTGGCCGAGCTGAAGTCGCGGAGCGGGGGGGTGCACGCGGCCCGCCCCTCGCCGTTAATTGAAGCCGGCGGCGCGCCGGGCACCACCGCCACCGTCTTCCGCGGACCACCGGACACGCTCTGGTGGTCCGTTTCCCCTGTCATCTTCGCCAACGGTCCTCCCGGGACCCGAACTTCACTGCGAAGGAATTCAAACTCCATAGAAGCCTGCTTCTTCGTCGTCCGTCGATCCGCACATCGATAAACAAGCTGCGGAGGGTTGTCGGGCCGTGTTTGTTCGGCCCGCGCCCTTCGCTTTAGGTGTTATCAATTGGAAAATAATTAAACACATGATTTTAATCATTGAAGAGGGTATAATTTATCCAAAATAAATTATACGATCCTCTTGCAATCAAATACCCACGCACGAGGGTTTAAAAAATATTGAATGCGCGGCATGATGACGTCGCGCATTCTTGCCGCTCGATCCCACGCGGCATGACGATGTCGCGCATCCTTGTCGTTTATTCCCACGCAGTGCGACGGCACCGCGTCACTTTCTTTCGGACGTCACGTTTTCTTGTCGTTCTTTCCCACGCAGTGCAATGGCACCGCATCACTCTCTTTCGATCCGCAACGACAAGAAAGAATAAAAAGGGAGGAGGATCGGCCGTGTTCGTGCGGTTCGCCCTCCTCCCATTAAATGATAACAAGGGGGTTCTTATTACCCGTAGAAAGTCAAAGATAGAATCAAGAATAAAACGAAACAAACCCCTACCTTGATATTTGACGTCACACGCCGGGTATCACAGAGAAAGGAGTCGCGGCATTGGACGTAGATTCCGTCGACGTCGGGGTGCGTCCGAGGAGGAAACAACCTCTCCTCACTTGTTTCTATGATGAAGAAGGGATGTACGTTGTCATTGGAGATGATCACCACGGTCGGCGACTTCTCCCTTGTCTTGGTGGAAGATGAAGACGGAAGAATTCGGGACGCCGAGTCTTCTAGGTCGTGGGGTCAATGTTCTTCGTCAGAGAAGAACCATTCTTCACGTTCTTCGTCAAAGACGAAGAAGATCTTCAAGTTTCTCAACGATTCTCCCAAATCTCCCAAGCAACAAAGAAACTAACCAAAAATAAATGAAGCCCACACTTAATTTTTTAACACAACATAATCCTTTGAAATTCAAGAGTTTGAATTTCAAAAACTCACATTAAACTCACTACATTAATGTCATAAGTTATAACTTAAGTTCACAAAATTAATGGTGAGTTGAGGGGGTTAGAGGATATGAAAGGGTGGGGTTCGTGTGGGTGCCACCACCCTCTTAACCTCCCAAGGGAAGTTGGGTAGTTACCCAACTTCCATCCAATGGATAAAAACACTTACGGAGAATAAAAATTGAAGTTAAATTTTTATTTTAACTTTCACAATTTTTTAACAACTTCCCTCATGTAAACGCAACTCCAGAATAGGCGTTCCTAAGCAAATATCGGCGCTGCGGTTCCATCAATTCCCTCGGAATTTGATTCCGTGTATCGGTTCAAAAGTTAGAAATTCCTGCTCGTTCGTTTACTAAACGTACCCGAGCTAAACTTCGGAAATTGATTCTAGGCACATCGGGCCTCGGAATCAGGCACCGTCAGAAACTGCGTTCTTGTAAACTTTCAAACAAAATTAAGAAAAAAATTTCCTTGAAATTTCCAGCTCTTTACAAATTCATTACAGATAGGTTTTATATCATATAAGTAACTTAAATTTCACTTGATAAAGAGGATAAAGAATAAATTCAACATATTCTTCCTCTATAAATCACTTAACTTGTTAAGAATTTTTTTGTGCATTATTTATTGGGTATTTATCACTAATTAGAACTATTAAAAATATGTTTTGTTATAACACCCCTAGATTTTTATTTAATAAATTTTTTTAAAAAAATAATTTCATTTAACTGATGCCTTTCAATGCACTCAAAATTTTCTTAGCTTGCGTTACATGTAATACTGGGTTTCTATGAAAAATAATAATATTATTATAATTATTTAAACAAGATAATTATAACATAACCATTATAATGGAGGGTATGAATAGAATTAAATAATTAATTATAATATTTTTTACACATGTATATACAAATATTTTACCAATTAATTATAAATTAATGTAAACCACTTTTTAAAATAAAAGGAAATGTTTCTCTGAAAAACTACACACAAGTGTGGTTTATACCATTAAATAAACAAATCACTCTTTTAGGATTATATTAATAATATATATATATATATATTCAATAAAATTTTGACATTATTATTATGTTTTTTCTATATAGGATATAAGAACAAATACAAATTTTATGTACAAAAAATTATCATCCTAAAAGGCATTTTTTCTTTCTTTTGATAGATAATTTATTTTAAATATATTTTTTGTACTTTTATAAATTATAATTGAAAATATTAACATATTATTTCAAATTGGAATATAAAAATTTACTTTATCTAGTTTTTTGTCATTTTTTGATAAGATTCATGTTTTGATTAATAGTGAAAAATAATGAATGTTAATTGAAAGAAGATTTATAATCAAAATAATTTACCATGTCACATTATATATTTATTTGTTTATAAAGTATAATTGGATCAATTTTTTATCATTTAATCTAATTTAGGCCATTCGAATAAATTTTCACATTGAATTTGGATATAAAAACATTTAAAACTTTTAAATATTTTCACTTTAAAAACACATTTTCTCGTTCCGTAAATGGGATTAAATTTAAATTAATGTTAGAAAATTAATTTTTTTGAATTATGAAATATGGATTTAATATTTGGAATTATAATATGAAAATTTATTAAATAGTTTCTTTTTATTTATTTTCACTATGAATAGTTACTCTATTTATTTTAATTAAAATTGGGTAATAAAGGGTGAAAATAATATTACATATTTTAGAAAACTACCCTAACACTTTTTTTAATTTTATTAGATTAGTTATTTTAAACCAAAAATATCATTTTGACTATTTTATGAGCTCTTGGATCCACTTGGATGACTTTAATCCATTTTTAGTGTTTTATTCAACGAAAATTCAACTATATCAAACTTTTTTTTAACAACTGAAATATTTTTAATAAGTGGTTATATATAGGATATTATTGACTATAAATATTGTTTTTCAATATAACATATTTATATTTGTCATGATAATTTATTTTTAATTTTTATGGAATAAATAATTATATTAAAGGCTTACAGAATTATGATGTAGTGGGAATCGATGATGATGTATTCGGGAGCAGGGGCAGGTGATTTTCAAATTTGCAATGATGGCAATCTAAGAATCTATTTTGGTTATTGATGATGGTTTCATTCCATATGGAATGGAAATTCAAATTCAAGGATGTTTCTTATTTCTCTTCTATAAATCATTGCTACATCTGGTGTCTCTAATTTGAGAAAGGCGAGCATATCCTTCATAGAATATTTTCCTGGATTTCCTGATCTAATAAAGGAGGATACATCTTAATCTTGTAATATTAAAAGACTCTATTATAGTGGTTTCTCCATTTTATAAGATCCTAATACTCTCCAAAAATGGTTTAATCTCTTAAATTTTTCACTCCATAGTCGTTTAATTTATTCAAAGGGAGATTGACTATAGTACTATTCTTATCTCAAGAATTGGATCTCTTATTCCTATACCAACCATTTGTGGAAACTAATCCAGATGGTGAGGGTGTTTGTTCATCTTATCATTCAGATTCATTCAGATTTTAATGTTTCTTATAACCTAGGTTACTTTCAACTCAGGCCTTTAATTTTTAGAATCTCTAAATGAGATTATAATTTGAATTCTTTTCTTAAGAAGTATTACAACTCTCAAATCTGGATAAAATTACATGGTTGAAATCATTTCTATTGGCATCCAAAAATTCTCAAAAACATTTCCTCCTACATTTGTAACCCTATCAAGATGGATCAGTGCATGATTTTTGAGGAACATTGTTTCTTTTCTTGTAATCTAATGGACGTGAATTTCGGATCTGAGCATCCTAATTATATCACCCTACTTGTCAATGACTGCAAAATAGTGGTCAATATTTAATATGAATGTGTTACTATATTCTGTGATTATTGAAATATAGAAGGTCACTTAATTGAAAACTATATATTTATTCATAATAAAATCAAATTGTATTATAAGCCTAAGTGTTGGATGAAAATCAATAGAATCTATAAGATAAAAGGTGTTGTCATTAAGAAAAGGGATTCTTATAAGCCTTCGATTGATAATAAATTATTCCTACCTTCCCTTCAAACTAACTATTTGAAAAATAATGGGCTGACATTGCAGATGAGGAGGAGTCATATCCTTCATTCTCCTATTCTGTCAAGTTAATAGAGCTTGGTTTGCCTTTTGGTAAGGATTCACGTTCTAATGATCTTCTTTTTACCTTGGAATTCTTTCATGATGTCTTTTAACTTTCTTATTATTTGAAACTTGATCTCGATGAGAAATATTTTTCCAATGAAATTGAAATACTTATTAATGATTTGATTATGGTTTCACAAAGAGAATTGGTTTCCCATGTTTCATAGGAAACTACCTTGGAGTCTAATCTGGACTGCATCATAGTTCCCTCAGCCTTACAAGGATTTTTCATTGGTTATAAACTTGATTTTAGAGTTTCATATGAACATCTAATTCACGGTGTGTTTCTTGGCAGTTATGAATCCTTCTAAAAATAGGAGTTGGTTTTGGATGATTATTTATCTTTAGCTAAAGCAGTTCTCTTACTAAAAATGAAACCCTTCAAGATTCAATGGAAAATAAAATGAAGGGTAGTCTGATAGAGGGTTGTGACATCACTTATCTAATCCACACTACTTACATTCCCAAAAAGAAGGTAGAAATACCCCATAATTCCTTCAAAGTAAAGGGTTTTAGGGAAATTATTGGGGGAATTATCCCCAAATATTAATCCAAATATAGAAATTTTTTTGGAATTTTCAGGGGCTAGCCAACAATGGGATATCCAAATCCCTTAGGATTCACATTCAACAACATAAATCCATCCTTATTGGTTTAGATGAGCCTAATATATTTTTATCCTATAGATATGCAAGTATTGAGAACATGGGATTTTAGTTATTGGATACTAATATATGTTTGTCTAGTGTTATGAACATGTGGGTATTGGATCATGATTCTTTCATTGATCCCTCTATTATTTCAACAAGTGATTATCATATCACCTGCTCTTTCACTTTTATAGGAAATCAATAGTATTGATCCATTAATTAGGCTGATAACTGGTCTCTTAATTGAATAAGACTTTGGTTGGGGATTTAATCTCTTAAAAACATCATCTATAGTCCTTAGTTTATTACTAGATATTTTAATTCAATTCTAATTCCTGATGAGTAATTGGGTGTTTTGAATAATTTAATTTCCTCTGGGGAGTTTATATTTTCTATTGATTGGAATGGATTTATTAATATTAACATGGTTGGATCTCATTACAACTAGTATAAGAATCATCTTAATGGTATGGTTTCTAGTAAACATAAGATGGAATTTTCTAATGAGGTAGATCTCAATGTTTGGGACTCCATATCTTGTACTTCCTTATCAAGGATCATCTTTGATCACCATCCAATTTTGGTTGATTTTCCGGCCAATGAATTCAAATATTCTTTTCCTTTTAGGTTCATCAATGCTTGGGTGACTCATCTAGATTGTGGAAAATTTGTTCAATATGCCTAAACATCTCTTAATTGTGGTAACGATGCTCTGGATTGTATTCATAAATTTAAATTGGTTAATATAAATCTTAAATCTTGGGGAAAGGACCAGTTTAGCTCTATTGATGTTGAAATTTCCTCTCTATAATCCTCCATATAACATACCCAAGAACATATCACTTATAATGACTTATATAATGGAGTTATTTATTAATATAAAGTTTTAACAAAGATCAAAAGTCTTTTTAATCTTAAAGATTCTATGTAGAGGGTATTTTTTAAAGAGAAGTGTCTCAAATATTGTAACAAAAATTCCAATTTCTTTAATTCCCTCTTAATTGATAGAAGGTTCTCTAGGCATTTTTATTTTCTTAAAAATGGTGATCAGATTTTGGAAAATAGGAAAGTTCTCTCTGACTATATGGTTTTGTATTATATGTATCTCTTTAATGGTTAATCCATTATCCTTGAGCCTGTGGATGGTATCATTCCAAATCTATTTAATTTATAGGATAATTCTAGTCTCACTTATTTTCCCTTTGATTCATATGATTAAGACGATGTTTTCCTCTTTAATTCAAAACTTTTCTCTAGTCTAGATAGATTTGATAACTATTTCTTTAAAACATATTAGGATATCATTTAGCTGGATGTTTGTAGTCATTTCCTTCATATCATTAAATTGAGTTCCCTTCATTGTGGTTTTAATTCTCAACTTTGTTCCCTTATTACTAAATTAGAGAATTCTAGTGAAATTTATCTCTTTAGGCTGGTTTCTTTATTTAACACCGTATAAAAAATTATTAGCAAGGTTCTTCTAAACATTTTGGATTTTTTCTCAAATAAAATTATTTCTTCAAAATAGTTTGGTTTCAACAAGCGTAGTACTATTATGGACATCCTTTTTATTACCACTGAATGTGTCAATATTTTTGGGAAACCCACCATAGGGGTAAAATTTTCTCCGAAACTTGATATTAAGAATGATTTTGACACAACGGATTGGATTTTTAACTACAAGATCCTAGTTTGTTTTGGATTTTATGTTGTTTTCATCAACTAGGTTACAACCATTTTAGGCTATGATCGTATTTTTTCCCTTGTTAATAGTTCCACTGAAGGCTATTTTTTTTATTCTGGAGGTTTTAAAAAAGGTGATACCCTTTCTTATATTCTTTTTTCCATTTCTGAGGACTATATCAGTAGGCTTCTTTCCATTATGACTAGAAATGGGGAATTGAAATCCATCAGTTCTTGTAGGGTTCATTCTACTCCTTGTCATCTCCTTTATGAAGATGACATCATCATTTTTACTCAAGAAGATATACAAAAATATCCTAAATGTTAAGAAATCCATTTTTCATTATGAATAGGTCTCTGCAAAAGTTTTTAAATGGAAAAATCACTTTTTTTCTTTGGTAGGGGTGTTCTAGCTGTCAAAAAAATTTACATTATCATAGAGTTAGGAATCAGGGATGGGTTTTCCTTTTATATATCTTGGTGTCCCTATGTTTTGGGGAAGGCCAAAATAATTTTATTTTCCTAGAATTATCATTCATATTAGAAGTAAACTTTATTCAATGAAGGGTAAATCTCTCTCCATGGATGTTCATATTTTCTTAGTAAAACTCATCATTACATCCATGTTTTTTATTCTTTTATGGTTTATCAATGTCTCATTTCTCTTATTAAGAATATTATTATCTCCATTAAGAATATTATTTTGAGTAGTACTATTATGGAAAAGAAGTTAACTACCATTTCTTGGACTACTTGTTGTATGAATTAGGGTTCTAGATGTTTGGGTATTAAAAATCATCTATTTTTTAATTAGTCCTTGTAAGAACATTTTATATGGATAATTACTAATAGTAAGTTAGATTCATGTGATTTTTTTTGTGCCTGTTTTATATTCAAACTAAAAAATGTGAGTATTCTTTATATGAGTTTTTCAATATGGAATGAATTTAATTCCATCAATTACTCTATTTATTTTCACTCAATATGGTTGGCCTCTAAGGATTCATCCATGAGCATTTGGACAGAAAATTGGGTTTTCACTGCATTGGTGGATTCCCTCACGGATGATGATCATAATCAAGATTTATCGATCTCGATTTCTGAGGAATTGAACAATCTGGATATTTTTCCTATGAATATAAATTCTATTGTGTAAATCTAATAGTTCTCTACTCAAGAAGATTTCTTAGTGTGGTGAATTGAATAAAGCAGTGTTATAACCTCTAAAATGTTTTATTCCCATCTTGATAGATCAAACTATAATATACAGAGGCTTGGAAAACTAAACTGGAATTTCATTTAGCCTTCACATTCTACACTGGTATGGCAGTAGAACATTTTGAAATTTCTGAATGATCATTTTTTATATGTTTATGGAATTTTTATTTTCCCATCTTGTGCACTTTTTCATCAGTATTAGGATGACATTTATCACATATTTCTAAGCTGTGTTGCATATTCATCGATGTGGTGTTACCTATTTGATTTTTTTTAGATTCATATGCCATGGATTTCATTTATCTAGGATTTTATCAAATTATGGTCTAGTTTTTCCCAATCCTCTTAGATTTTAAGTATCTTTCATGTTTTTTTTAGAGGAACATGTTTTTATTATTTGGAATCCTCATAGTTAATGGATTCAAAATCAGGATATGTTTGTTCCTCAAGATTATTTGACCCAATTTTTAGTTGTGATTAGAGAATAAAATTCTCTTCAAAATGGATTTTATTATAATTTAGTTCATAACCTTTTGTTCTTTATGAATCTTGGAATTTTTAGTAACTTCTTTCCTCACTATGATACATTTGATGTTTTTTAGCATTAACATTTTATTGTATAGACTAAAATCAACACTGATGAATCATAAAGAGGTAATTCAGGTCCTTATGAATATAGTGTTGTCTTTATAGATCACCATTGAGATTCATTGTGTTTTATCTATGGATTTTGGGACTTTTCTTCTTCACTTGAGGTTGAAATTTTGGGTTTCATTTTTTCCATTGAGCATGCTAGAATCCTTGGTTAGAAAACTCTATGTCTTGAATGTGTGTATTCTATCATTATTCAATTCATTAGAGAAGCCTTTGTGAATATCTTATGGAAGATAAATTCATGATGTATTTTTTCTTGTATTATCAGTCATCCATTGAATATATTCTTAATCTTGTCTATAGAGAGGCTAACTCGCTTATAGATGGTCTTTCCAATATGGGTGCTACTGTAATTGTGTTTTTATGGTCTAATCAGATTCCTAATGATCTTTTTCCTCTTATTAAAAGGGATAACTATAAATTTATTCTCTTCAGAGAATTTTAATTTGGATTATTTTTTCTAATAAATAGTATTCCTCTTCTAAGAAAGATCTTGTCTTCTTTAAAAAATGATGATGTTGTAATTATTTAATCAATTGAAATATCAAATAAAAGTTATTACAAATATTAAAATAAAAATTATTTAATATAATTAATTTCATCCATGAATTTTATATCTGTATTTGATATGTTATTTATGAATTATATGATTTTTTAATATGATATCATGTAGTTATCATGTTTTTAATAATTCAAGTAATTAATAGTGTTAAAATTGATATTAATGATATTTTAAAATAAATAATGTTTTATTAAATTATATAAAATTCATAAAAATATAAAATTCAGTTAAATTATTGGGATAAGGTATATAATTTCATCAATTATCCATTTTTTGTTCTTTTGTAATTTTATAGTAATGATAATAACCCTTAAAGAGTAAAAACACATGTTGTCATGGTAATAATTAATGAGGTTAAACAAGGGATAAAACAAAAATATAAGGATTAAAAAAAATCAAAACTTTTATAAAATCTTTTGTTTTATTAGATTACAAACATATAATATATTATCTTTGAATAAATATAATTTTTGAGATATTTGGATTAAGAATTTATTTATTATAAATTATTTTTTAATAAATTCCAAGTGTTCCCCTCCCCCCTCTTATAAAATGTAACATCTTCTTCTATTTTATTCACACATTAAAACCAATTATTTCTAAAAACATCAATCCTAATATCCTCCAAACTTCCCTCCCTTAATCCTATAATCCTCCCTTTGGGTAGAAATACAACCAAAGAATCCCATTGGTTTAAACCAAAATGATTTACCCTATGAAGAGTATTTTTTAAAATATATGAATGAAGTCAAGAGTTAAGTTAATAGAATTCTCATATAACTTTATTTGAGGGATATATATTCTACAATATCCACTTATTCTTTACATGAGGTATATATAATACCTATGAATTTCTTTTATGAGTTTTATCCTTAATAATATGGTATTTTTGTTTCCATATAATTTGTATTCTTTAATAGGGCATACGATTCAATTGATTATAAAGTGTAAAGGGTTTATTTCACAATCTCATAAATATTAGAGATTATTTCATTTAGAGTACTAGTTGGGAAATATTATTATTCCATGTCCATGTTTTCTAAAAAATTCTTAAAAAGGTTTTTACTATTCTCATATTAATATATAATTCTATTTTTACCCATGTTTTTATTTTTATTAAATGGTGCTCAAAGAATAATTTTTTTGTTTTCTAAATAAGTATCTTTATGACTTTTCCATCAAAATATATAGAGGTATTTTTTTTATGTTATATGGAATGAATTTACTTTCCCTCTATCATAAATATTTAATTTCTTGAAGCTTCCATTATAATCTTACAAGGTTATTTTCAAATAAATTTTTTCCTTTATAATTTCATAAATCATTAAAAAAAGGATTTCATTAAAGAATGGATATTTTACTCAATAGTTATTTCATGTAATCTTTACAAACCATTTTCCTTCTATGAAAACATTATTTTATCATTTGTTATTCTTTTCTAGGGATATGAACCAAGGATATCATTATTATTCTTTATATGGATGATTTATTATTATGATAGAATGATACTTATCAAACCTATTTATTTTACATGAGTTATGTTATAATGAAGTGTTTATGAAACTAATTTATTTACATGGGTTCTGAGATGGTGAATGGATTATTGTCCTATAGAACACATATGAATAGTTTTTATTAAGTTATGGGTTGGACCTATATCTCCCTATAATTAATTGGGTAATGATAAATGATCTATGAGATCAAAGGGTACATAGGAGGTTATCCTAATCCAAAAACATGAGGGTACATGGGATTTAATCCTAAGATTGTGACAAGAGGGTATACAAGAGATTATCTTAATCCTAAAACTATAAGGTATATAGGATTTCAACCCAATCCCGAATTTGGTACACGAGTGATTAGCCTAAGCCTAAAATACTATGAATGTCTTGGTAGGTATCATTGACATGAGATATTATAAGATTAAGTGTATGCCAAAAATACATTATCTTGTTTCTTTGTAATTATTTCATGGATTATTATCTTTATATTCTCATGAATCATATATTATGAGCTAGAATTATTTATTCCATAACTCGTGTATATTATCTTTAATATGCAGGTTTTGATATTCTAATTTTATGATCATGTTCTCAAACCCTTATGTTCATGATTATGCTTATGTAACTCCCTTGTATAACCTTAATAAGTATATGATATCACCCTTTAATTATGTAATCATTTCCCTGAGTTATAAAAAAAGTTTTAGGTAGGGGAAAAGGGGAAGAGCTTTGTGGGAAACATTGATGATCTTTCACCACACTAGAAGTTTGTGTTATAAGTTTCCAAATGCACTAAAATTATATGGTATTTGGTCATGTGATTGGGAAATGTATGAAAATTTAAAAAAATGATGTAATGTCTATGTATGTTAAGACATGGTCATTACAGTTGTTTTGTGAGAAAAGTTTTAGTCAACCCTTAGAATGTATGATGAGAAAACTTTAGTGAGATCCCTAAAGATATTTCTAAGGATATGTTTAGGGATTTCTATAAGGATAAGTCTAAGTTTAGTTTATAATACTATAATTTTATTAATGATCATGAATAATGTAGAATTAAACATAAGGTGACCTAGAGTGAAATTTAATAATAAATTTCCCATGATTATGTGGTTTTCTGACTATGATTAGCATTGATCATGCTATGATTTTTTATTGTATTCAATGGATAGAACCTGAAGGAATAGTGTTAATAAAGAATATAATGGATAGTGTAATGATTTCCCTCCTAATAAACTAATTGTTATCAAAGATGGAATGAAAAACCTCATTGTTAGGACCACAAAACCTTATCATTCCAAGAATCATGTTGGACTTCCAAATGTACAAAGGAGGGAACAACATTTTCTCGAATCCTTCTTAAGGAAATTTACACCTTCTATTAGTGGAATGGCCAATCCAATAGTTTCTGAGAAGTGGATATATTCCATTGAAAATATATTTTCATTCTCTATTGTCCAAAATGAAAAATGTTAAGTTATGCACTTATCACTTGGGAGGTGATGATAACCAGCGGTGTAACTTTATCAAGAATACATGGTAATAAAATAAAATTGATCCTATGAATTGGGATAAGTTCAAGAAATTATTTTCTAGTAATTTCCTTCCTTTTATTCTTATTACAAAAATGGATATTGAAGTTTCCCTTCTATCTCATGGTTATGATAATAAAGTAAGGATATGATTCAAATAAACTCTAAAAACTATGGATTGGATAATATTATATTTACATTATGATCAAAATGTGGAAGTAAACATGGAAAAAATTGTCTTAACAGGATTTTTAAATGATTTACGTGTGGGGAAGAAGGTAATGAAGCATTTAAAATCAAATGTAATGGGAATAAAAATAAAGGCCCAAAGAGTTCACCTCCCATAATTTAGTGTTTCAATTATAAGGAGTTTGGGAATTACAATCACAAGTTCCTTAATCCAAGGACTAATGTGGATTGTAAGATGCAAAAAAATATGAGGGAAAAGGAAAAAAGATAAAGCATATGCTGTCATAATGGATGAAGTGAACCATGATAATTATCGAATAATTTTCCTCCTCTTTTTTTGGAATTTAATGTTTGATTTTGAATTAATTATCCATATGAAAATCTTATTGTTCATCATTTATAGAAATTTAATATGATTATTTTAATTGGATTCTTGAATAATTAAATAACATATTCTATCAGTACAATGATGAATTGAAGATTCCAATAATTTTTTTGTATAAAAAAGAGATTATGTATGTAATGAATAATCATGTGTGTATTCAATATAGTTTTACCATAATTTAGGTTATTATAATGTTTTAAGAGAATATATGATAATGGCCTTAACATTTTTTTTTGTGTGACAATTAAGAGATACAACATGTTTTTTGGGGGATTAATGATAGGATATTTTTTAAAATCGAGTAACCTTCTTCTGAATGTTTTATATTTTAATATTTTTGAAGGTTCATAAGAGTAAACATTTATGAAATTGTTTTTATTGAACTTTGATGTTATAGATATTAATGTTTTACTTAACTATATAATGATTTATGCATATTAGATAACATATTCTAACCATTTGGTTATGATGATAAATTTAAATATAAAGAATGGATTGTTATACTATTATGCATCTTATGAGTCAATAGTTTTTGTAGGTATTACACTTTCAACTTAATTTCATGGAGTAAGAAATGAAGTGAATATTGATCAAAGGACAAACAAAGTGTGAGATGGTATTTATGAGATAAAATGAAGAAAGTATTTATTTTGAATTGATTTTGAAATAAAATTTTATTCTATTGTCATTATTTAGGATGATATCAATGAACCTTTTCCAACCTATTTAGTCCGTTGTTTTTTGGTCATTAACTTTCTAATGACCATATTATATATCACTCTCCATCAAAACCAGATAGTTAGTTTTCTCTTCTGTTTCCTTGTTTTCAATTATCACATATGTTTTCTTATGTGGAAACCTATTTGTGGGTTTCTTTTGGAAACCATTAGGTTTCCAAATTCCAATTTTTAAAAATAAGTTTTAGTATTCATTTTTACAACGTGGATTTCTGAAAAATGAAGTTTTAAATATTAAACCATTTATAACCCAGATGAATTATTAGGGAAAAAATAATTTTTAGGGGGGTAAAATTTAACACCCTGATATTTTTATGAAATATTTTTTTATTAAATAATTTTATTTCATTTATTTTTTGCATTACACGCAACACTGGATTATCTTTCCTTACACGCAACACTGAGTTCCTATAAAAAATCTTTTTATTATTATAATTATTTAAACAAGACAATTATAAGCTATAATTTATAATGGGGGTATAAATAGAATTATCTAAATAATGTAATTAAGGTTTACACATGTATCTATAATTCTTTGACCAATTAATTATAAATAAATGTAAAACCCTTTTTAAAATAAAAGGAAATTCTTTTTCGGAAAAATTACACCCAAGTGTGTTTTATTATAATAAATAATAAAGACACTCTTGTTGGATTATATTAATTATATAAATATAAATAAGATTATTCAATATAATGTTTAAAATTTATCTTATGTGTTTTATAGACATGATATATGGAAAAATCAAATTTTACACATAAAAAAGTATTTTTATAAAAAGGATGTTTTGTAGCCTTTTGATGACGTACTTGTTTTAAATATTTGTTTTGATACTTTTATAAATTATATTTCAAACAATAAACATATTTTTTGAAATAATAATATAATAATTTACTTTTATTGATTTTCTGGTATATTTATGATAAGTTTCATGTTTTGATCAATAGTGAAAAATAATGAATTTTAATTGAAAATAGCTTTTTCATCGAAATAATTTATAGTGTTAAAATAAATATTTTTTCAGTTTTAAAGTAATAATAGGTCAATATTATATCATTTAATACAATTTATGTCATTGGAATCAATTCCAAATTTAATTTTAATATAAAAACTATTCAATCTTTTGAACATTTTTACTTTAAAAACCCATTATCTCATTCCATCAATGGGATTAATTTTCAATTAATTTTAGAAAATTTTGTATTTTGAATTGTGAAAAATGGATTTCATGTTTCTTTAATGTCCAAATTTATTAAATATGTCCATTTTATTTTTTCCAAATATGAATAGTAACGTTGGTAATTTTTATTGTCACTGTTAAGGGTAAATTGGGTATTTAAGGGTAAAAATAATATTATAAATATTAGAAAATTACCCAAAAACTTGTCCAAATTTTATTGGAAGAGATATTATGGATAAAAATCATATTTGAGATGATTATATGAGATCTTGGGGCAACATGGATGGCATTAAGTAATTTACAGTGTTTTGTTCAATGAAAAGTTAACCTTATCAAGCTTCGGTTTTGAAAAAGTGATATATTCTTATATAAAGTTATATATGGGATATGTTAAAATTTAAAAATTATTTTGAAACTTAAAATATTTAAATTCCTCATGATAATTTATTTTTAATTTTCAGGTAAAAAATAATTTTATTAAATTCTTTCATAATTATGATGTAGTAATTGTTTAATAAATATAAATAGAAAATAAATGTTATTAAAAATAATAAAATAAATATAATTTGATATAATTATTGTAATACTTGAATTTTATAGATTCATTTTTTATTTTATTGATGGGTTAAATTAGTTCTTTCAAATATATCATTTTGTTAGGATATTTTTAAAAAGTCAAGTATTGAATAGTGTCAAAATTGACAATAATGATATTTTAAAATAAATAATATTTTATTACATTATATAAAATTTATAAAAATATGACCTCCATAAAAATATTTGGGATATGGTTTAAAATTTCATCAAATATCAATTTTTGGTTTCTTTTCTATTTTATTGTAATAATATTAATCATTAAGGAGTAAAAACACATGTTTCCAGAGTAAGAATTAAAAGGTTAAATGAGGTATAAAATAAAAATAAAAGGATTAAAATGTAGTAAAAACTTTAATAAAATATATTTATTTATTATATTATAAGATTATCATATCTTATCTTTGAATCAATAGAATTTTGAGGTATATTTTTTATATTGAATTTATTATAAATTAATCTTTTGATAAATTCCAAGTGTGTTTATCCCCTCTATTATAAAAGGACAGTTATTATTATATTTTATTAACTCTTTAAAACCTATTTTTTCAGAAACAAATATATCCATATCTTCACTAAACTTCCCATCCTTCATCATAAAATCCTCCTTTCTGTTGAAATCCAACCAAAGAATCAATTTGGTGAAAACAAAAAGGAGTTACCCAAAGAAGAGGAAGTTTTAACGTTTAGAATGAAATTCTGGATTTAAGGTAAAGTATTCATTCTCACACTTTATTTCTATGAGATATATGTAAAAATCACTAATTTTTTTATGTTGTATATATTACCCATGAATATCTTTTATCAGTTTTATCCAGAAGATTATGGCATTTTTCATATCTATATAATTTTCTTTCGTTCATAGGGAATATGGTTCAACTAATTATAATGTGGTAAGGGTGAATTTCACAAAAAATACATATTTGAGATTGTTTAATTATAATTCTATGTTAGACAATGTTTATCTTCCATGTATTATTTTTCTAATAATTTCTTCGAAATTTTTTTTTACTATTCTATTATGAATATTTGAATTTATTTTTACCCATGATTGACCTTTTATAAAATGGTGTGAAAAGTATACTTTCTCGGCATTCTAAACAAGGATATTTGTGACTTTCAGACAAAAATATACCAAATAATTTTTTAACTTATAAAACATGAACATCCTTTCCTTCCATCATTACTCCTTTATTCTCTGAATCATCCATTACAATATTAGAAGATATTTTAAAATAAAATGATTTCCATTCTAATTGTGTAGATCATTAAAAAATGATTTCATAAAGGTGAGGATATTTTCATAAATAATTTTTTCAACTAATCTTTAAAAACCACTTTCCTTCTAATAAAAAATTATTTGATTATTACTTATTATTTACTTGGTATATGATCTAAGGATACCATTATTATTCTTTCTATAAATGTTTTATGTTTATTATGGAATGATTATTATGAATCCTATTTATTTTATATGAGTTATGTTATTATAAAGTGTTTATGAAACTAATTTATTTAATTTTTTTATGATCATGTGAATGATTTATGGTTCTATGGGACACATATTTATAGTTTTCATTAAGTGATAGTTGGTGCCTATGTCACCCTTCAATGAATTGGGTAATGATAGATGTTATGTGATCTCAAAGGCTAAATGTGAGGTCATCTTAAGACCACAATAAGATAGTACGTAGGAGGTCATAATAATCCAATAATAATAGGGTACATGAGAGGTCATCCTAATCCCAAGAATAGAAGGCACATAAGAGGTTATCCTAAGCCTGACGTATGCACATGAGTGACTATCCAAATCCTATAATACTATGAATGTCTTGGTAGGTATAGTTGACATAATATATTCTAAGCTTATGTTTATTCCAAAAATTCCTCGTCGTATTCCTATTTTATTCTTTCATGAACTGTCCTCTTTATTTTCTCAAGATTCATTTCTTATAAATTTACATTATTCCCTGACTCATGTATATGATCTTTTATATGAAGGGTATGATCTTTTAATTTCATTATCATGTTATCATACCCATATGTTCATTATTATACTTATGTATCTCTCTTGTATACCATTATTAAGCATCTGATATCACCATTTTCTTATGTTTTATTTTACCCAGGTTATAAAAAAATGTTTTAGGTAGGGTTAATAAAGGGGAAGAACTTTGTGGGAAACATTGAAGATCTTTCACTAGACAAGAATTTTTTTTTTCCAAGTTTACAAAGGTGATAAGCTAATATGGTCTTTGGGAGTGTGTTTGTGTAGTGTATGAAAAATTACGAAAAAATGATGAAATTTATATATATATTAAATCAGGTTCATTATATTGGTCTTGCTTAAATCTATTCATAATTGAATCATTTAATTTAATATAATAATGAATTTTTTTATAGAGTCGAATGTTTGGGGTTGCTTTAAAGCATAAACTTATTTGTTACAAGATTGTATGTTTTTGCAATATAGAATTGTTTCTTATTAGGTTTATTGTAATAATATTATGTTATATTCCATTTAATTTTATAGAACACCCTTGTTGTAGTAATATAGAACCTGGTATCGTTTTAATGTTTAGTGATTGGTGGGATATCTTTCCCTAGTTATAGTAGTGTCTTTGTGTCAATGATAAAAGGATGGTATGGTTAGTGTGTAAAATGGGTCCAGGGTGATATTGGGATGGATGGATCGAGTTGGGAGACTTTTGTAGTGGTCTTTCACTTCATTATTATTTACTGTGGTAAATTTATACTTACTTTAATTCACTTGATTTATTTGGGTATATATCTTCCTTGATAAGGGTTTGGTTGAGTCATAGAATATCCAATATTATAGAATGATAATGATATATAAATTAACTCATGATAAATGTATGTTGATGATAGTAAAAAAATGTTAAATTGAGACCATGGATTGGTTAGGATGAAATCTCAAATATCATGGATAAAAAAGATTAAAATGAAATGTTGAATATAAAATCACCTTTAATTTTTTTGTTTATAAAATTTTCAATACAAATTTTAACCTCCAAACACATTTTTTGTGTTTTTAAAATACACTTTATGGTAAAATGGGAACCTAACAAATACTGAAAATCTAAAAACATTTCCACCAAAATGAAATGCATAAAAATAAAAATTTTAACACTATACACAACTTTTTTTTAACAAGAGTTGATAATTGGATTTTATAAAATTATTTTTAATTGAAATAAAGTAAGTGATTATTTATAATGTTGAATATGGATGTTGGTATGTAGGATAAGTTAGCTCACTAGTCCTTAGTAATGGTATCTATGTGGTTATATATAACTTCATATATAGGTTTATTCTATGGTAATATAGTTTACCTTAGTAATGTTATTTGTTATCCTATCATTATATTTTGTTATTTATTATTCTTTACCACCTAACTTAGTAAGGGAAATTGATTCCCACATTAGCCTTGTGTTTCAGGTTATCTTATAATATCTAGGGTTTCATAGACACATATGGATAAATACTTCCTCTTCCCAACTCTCACATCCAAATATAGTATGGTATATTGGAATATTCAATTTGTGGTGGATTATTGTTTTTTGGTATGTGCCCATATGAGATATAATGGCTCTTGGCTATAACATACATGTATATTTGAGATATGGTAGATTAAGAATTCAAAATATACTTATATCATATTTGTATTTATGAATGGTTTTTAATAGATTAAGGTATAGTGTATATTTATACATGGTTGTGTTGGGTATAGGTTTTACTATGTGATGAGATGTAAAATGTGAAGTATGAGATGATGATGTGGCTATGAATAGTCTAATTGGGTACAGTATGAGATAGAGTTGTGGTTTTGGTGTTTTTTCATGTATGTTAAGTGTTACTTATTGAGGGGATATAAGCATTTGGATAAAGTTTATTGGGATTTAGAGTGGCTGGATTAGTGGGAAAGTGTTAGTGGAGTAAACTTATTACATAATATTTATTTATATTTCATTTCTTCTAGTTGATAATTAATGAACGATCCATGGTGAGGTTAGAAATATAGTTTATTTATTTTGGTAATTATTTGGTTTCTCAATATATTGTTTAGGGATTTTGAATTATTCTTCTACATCTTCATGAGAAGTTTTTGGTACGATCCAATTGATTATACTTGTATACTCACCCCTATATATATAAATATTTTTTAGGTCTGAAAATGTTGGTTGGTGATCAAACTAGGAGTTACAATCACATAATGGTTGATTCAATAGTTTTTGGAGTTCACAGACATTAACTACATTTTATTTTTAGTATTTTTCATTTCTTACCACTTTATATGACATTAAATGTATTGGGATCTTTATATATTTATATTATGGAATTTTTGAGTAGATCATTTATCATTTCCTGAGATATATTGATGAAAATTTCTCCCATATGTGTTTTCTCTATTACCTTGGTGTTAGATACCAACTTGGGGCCTATTAGACGTGGGTTTCACGGGTCATTCCAATCTTTATTTCAATCCTAGTAGAGGTGTCAATGGGGGTGGTTCATGATAAAGTTGTATCAAAGAATATTGTTCAAAGATAGGATGAATCTTGAGGATAGACACTAGTGAGGATATCATAGGTTGGTAGGGAAACATTATAAGTTGTACTTATTGCATGATATAAGAAAAGGAGATTAGCTAGGATATGGGATTTCAGGCCCCCCAATGTTCCAATACAAGGACCTTATGTTTACTGAATGTTCTATGAAAAATGATTTTTTTGTAGGGTATATACCTAATTAAGGATCATGCATTCTCTTTTTTCTATGTTTGATTTTTTTTTTAAAATGGTAATAATGATGACTCATAACTAATTAATCCTAAATATTCCAATATCATTACAACAAAATAGGGTGACTAGAGGGGGGTTTTTTAGAGGGGGTTATGCATAACCCCATCTAATCATGGAATTTAGAGGGGGTTATAAACCCCTCTAAATTCATTTTCTGTATAAATTAGTGGGATATATGTGAGACCCTCACCAATCATCAAATTAAGAGGGGGTTAAGAACCCCTGTAATTTTTTGAATTATAGGGGATCTTTAACCACCTCAAAATTTTTAAACATTATTTTTTAAATATCCAGGGGGATTTTACAGAGGATTTCAAGATCATTTAATTTAAAAAATTAAGAGAGTTCATAATCACTGCTAATCAATGAGATTAGTGGTGGTTCACAACCCCCTATAATATCTTAAATTAGTGGGGGTTCAAAACCCCCTCTAATGTCTTAAATTAAAGGGTGTTCAAATCCCCACTCTAATGTCTTATATTATAGGGTGTTTCAAACACCCTCTAATGTCTTTAAAATTAGAGGGGGTTCAAACCCCCTCTAATGTATTAAATTATAGGGGGTTCAAACCCCCTCTAATGTATTAAATTATAGGGGGTTTAAAACACCCTCTATTGTCTTCAAAATTATAATGGGTTCAAACCCTATTTAAATTTTTAAAATAAATGGGATTCGAAACCCCCTCAAATGTCCTTAAATTAGAAGGGCCTCAAAAACCCTTGTAATGTCTTTAAATTATAGGCGGTTGTGATCCCCTTCTATTAAGAAAACAAATTTCATAATATATATATATATATAAAATTAAAATAATATATGTAAATTTAATTAATAATATTATATGAATATATTATACAATGTACTTATATTATTGTATTTAATTGTATTTATATGTATACATACAAATAATTGTTTAATTTTATGTGGATTAGTATATATTTATTTTTATAAATTTTATTTTATATAAAAATAATTATATATAATATAAAATCATTATCATGTTATATAAATATATACATAAATTTAATATCTTTAAAAAATAGATCATAAAAAAACAAAAGCTTGTAGTTTTTATAATCTATATTATAATATTAATAAATATATTTTTAAGTATTAATTTTATGCTTTTATATTATATATAATTAATATTATATGATATACTATTTATAAAAAGAAATATATTTTAATTTACCTAATAATATAAATTTGTATTTATTTAAACACAGATATATTAATGTACATAACACAATACAATGATATTTTTTTGAAATACATATATATTAATTCACATAATAATAAATATATGTATTAAAATAATTTATATGAAAATTTGTATAAATTTTATTTCATATATAATATTTTTTTATATTTTTTCATATAATATTAATTATATGATAATTATATATAATATTTTATAGTTCAAACAAATAAATATATATTAATAAACCTAATAATAAATATTTTTTTGAAATATATTATTTAAATATATTTTTAAAGACATTATATAAATATTTTTTAAAGAAATTATATAAATATATTAAATAAATACATTATATATATATATATAAATATGTATTTAAGTATTTGAATAATTTACATAAATATATTTATATATATATATATATAAATATATGTGTATATACATAATATAAATTGAATTATAAAATATATTTATTCAAATTTATGTAAATAAACATAAAAAATACATAGTTTATATAAATGTATAAATTGAATATAATATTAATGTATTATAATATAAATACATAATTATATAAATACATTATATAAAAATGTATATATTTATTTATATATTTTTATTTATAGGTTATATGTTTCTCTATATTTAAATATTTATTGAAATTATATTTATTTATAATATCTTAATAATATATATTAATACAATAATGAGTAAATAATATATCAAAATTCATATTGCATGGCGGTTTGGGTGATGGTCTTACTTGTCTGAGATTTGGGTTCAAAACCAACTATTATCCAAACATTAAAAAATGATTATGGGGGTGGGTGCGGGAACGGGATGGGCTAAATAGGTGAAATGGGAATGGGATTGAAGGGGTGGGTGCAAGAACATGTGACACGAGAGGTAGGGTAGGACCAAGTGACATGGGACTAGAAAATAGGAGGGTGGGTGCGGGACGAGGGACCAGGTGACATGAGAGGCAAGGCATGGGAACGAGATGGGGTAGAGAACTTGTGAGGGTTTGGGCAGGGTGGGTGGGGGTGACATGGTAGGAGGCATGGCAGGGTGGAGAACTAGTGAACAGGATGATGTAGGGTGGGATAGGGGTGACATGGGAGAATAGGATGGATGTGTTTGGAGGAACAAGATGAAAGTAGATGGTTTAGAAAATAATCAAAAAAGAGGGAATCTTTATGGGAGGTTTAAACTGCCCCTAAAACCCGAAACTAGAAGTAGTTGCAGTTACAACTGCCTCTACAAAGGGGTGTGGAATGAGATAGGCTAGAGAACATGTGCGGGTTGGAGGGCAGGGCGGGCGGGGGTGACATGGGAGGAGGCATGCTATCATGGAGAATCGGTGAACATGAGGATATAGGGTAGGATTGGGGTGACATGGGAGAACAGGATAGAGGTGGTTGGGAGGAACGAGATAGAAGCAGCTGGTTTAGAAAATAAACAAAAAAGATGGAATCTTTAGGGATGGATTTCACAACTGTCCCTAAATTAATCACCATTAGGGGTGGTTTAAACCACCCCTAAAACCCTCAACTAGAGGTAGTTGCAATTACAACCACCTCTATAAAGGGGTGTGGATGATGAATTAATACAAACATTGGAGGGGGTTTAAACCCCCTCTAATGTAACCACCACTAAATTCCTCACGATTTTACAATTGCTTACTTAAAACCACCTCTAATGATAGTAGGCGGGCACATTAGTGGAAGTTCATCATAATTTCCACCAATGTCTTTAGAAGGGGTTATAACCCCTTCTAAACTCAAAAATAACCCCATATAAATTGCTCATTTTTCTATAGAGAATCTAGGATTAAGTGTCCTTAATAAATTTTTATTTTGAAAATATGTCTCCAAGAAAAAGTATTCATCAGGATCATGTCAATTCTATTCAGCATGATTATCCAACAAATCATCACAAAGTTTAAGTCAGTGATATAACATCCTCAGACCCACACTACCATGTTTTTGGCTAAAAATATAATCTTTACATATCAGGATTTATACTATTAAACATGTCCTAATTTTTACCATCCCAAACTTATAACACCAAAATGAAATACATGATCACTTTTCTACCTAATATTCTTTTAGGTTTAGATTTTTGGAGAATTAAAAAAAATTATATAAAAACTTGGATACATAAACAACTGGTTCATAAAACAAATACATCATCTCCCACTAAGTTCTTCACATCTAGCAACATTATTAAGAATAACATATTTAAAACCATTCTACATAAATTTTAGAAAATAAAGATAATAAGGCTGAGTTAAAATTATTAGTATGGGTAAACATAAGTGTTAATAATTGGACATCATTAGTTGACATAAAATGATTATAAGGGTTTGATTAAATAATAAAATTTCATGAGAATAACCTAAGAAAATTCATACCCATCAAAACTTGTATCATTAAACATGTGGAATGGAATATTGATTTAATAAATTTAAGAGTCATATGAATAAATATTCACGATCCATGTGATATCAATATTGATCAAAGTAAACATTAAAAACCCTTAGCAAGCATAAATCAAACATATTGGTGTCTTGGAACATTATCTTTATAACATATCTAAGAAATAAATATATCCTAGTTAAATCCATTGAAAAAACCATCTTTGATAACTCCCTATTTCTTTTCTTTAAAGACGATGAAGATTTACCAATGTATTGGAGAGCTATATCGGGCTCACCCATTCATATAATCTATATCAGGATCACCCATTCATATAAGATATATTATGATCACCTGTCATCATTAATAATTTCCAAATACCATACATGAATATAAAACATGGAATCCTGCATTTTATTCATCAATATTTTAACAACATCTTTCGTTCCTTTGTAACGTGATTTACCCATGGAAAAGAAACAGGTTTCATTAAAATATATTTGAAAAAATAATAATCAATACATATCAATAATTAGGATGGAATCATTAAAAAATATCCCCAGTGTACCATATGTAATATTAAGTGTTTTGTTGTTGATGAATAGAAATACAATTAAACGATAATTAAAAACATTCCAAAGGAAAATACCTTTTCCTTTTTGAAAATAATATTTAAAAATTAAAAAATCACAAACTATTTTAAAAATAATTTATAATGAAAATAACCTTGGATACTTATAAAGAAATACTGAAATCAAATAATTTTTATGATGGTGGAAAAATATATTCAAGACATAAACATTAAAAATAAATATCTTTTTCGAAAAAAATCGAAATAAGGTCAATAGTATCCCATGCATAAAACATTAAGAATTCCCTTTAAAAACTTTTAAAACAATGTTAAAGGTCATGTAAAATATCTTTATGAAATATTTTATATTTATTAAATAACATTCTTTAAATCGTTTTAGAAACCATGGATATTAAAGAGAAATATTCCTGATCTAAAGGAAGCTACAATATTGATATATCTTACAAAAAACATTCTTAATGTTTATGAGAGTAAATGAAAACTGACCATGTAAACCATATTCATACAAATAGGATAATTAAAATATTTGTTTCATGAAAATAAGAGCATACAATTTCCCCTAAAAGATACTTGAACATAAAAAATTTTAATGAGAATAGAGATTGTACCATAAATACATTACCAATGTGGTAACCTTAAAATAAAAAACCATTAGAAGAAATAGTATTATATGGCTCTATAAATTCCATTAATTTAATGAAATAATATTTAAAAATATATTCATGAGTCATTATGTACACCATATAATGAAATTAGGGTGCACAACATGAAACATGTATTAGGAAAATGAGATTGAAACAAAGAAACCCCTTAAAATTAGCATAACTTTTAAAGAAATAATTAATCCACTATGTTGTTATGTGAAAATATGTAAATAAACATTAAAAAATATAAATATAGATTAAAAAGTATAAATATTAATTCACACATAATTAAGGAATAATTAAATGAAGCATAAATATAACCCAGTGAATGAAAATTGAGTCAAGAAACCCCTTACCAGTTGGTAACGTTCAATTCAAATCCCTTTGAATATAGTAATTTTAATTTTAACATAAAATACCATGATGTATGAATTATTAATTATATAAAATATAAAATTTTATTATATTAACTATATAAAACAATTTAGGTGCATAACATTAAAATATTCCTCCATAAAGGAAAACTAAGACAAAATCCCTTACCTTCAGTTCAGAAATTCCATGTATGTATTTTAACTCCTATATTATAAAATAATATAAATTATTTCATTATTTAAAGTAATTTTATAGTTTTATTAATTTTTCATTAAACCATTTGTTTTATTTATTACAATTACATATTTAATTACTTAATCAATTAAGTCTACGCAGGGTATTTTGAGGACATTTAGTTCAAAATTTCAAAATAGCTTCAATATATTGATCAGGGTCAAGTTGGAAATTATTAATTAATATATAAAATAATAATAAATATATAAATATTATTTTTATACATTAAATATACTTTTAAATCCATCTATTAAATATGTTGATGAAAAATAAATTATGTTATAATCATAGAGACGGTAGGTCGTACGTATTCATGAGTAACGTTTCTATATCTCAATAAAAATATTGTAAATAAAGTAATTATTATTTTATAATTATATATTGATTATTATTATATAACAAATATCATATAATTTCTATAAATATACTAATATATATTATCTATGACATGTGGTCTTGAAAAACAAATCACATCGCTTTGTGGAGAGGGTTTTTTCACACGTATTCACAAACCAATTAATCATTTTTAAATAAATGGAATTGTAAGAAAATAGATGATATATAATATTTATATAATGATAATTATTTCATTAATATAATATGGGTATGTATATATATTAAATCCATCATTATAACCATCCGTGAGAGGCAGTGATGCAAAATTAATTACATCGGTTCGTGAGGTGGTAGTCTACGACGCAAATGAAAAATGGATTTATTTCCCATTTTATGGAATAAAGAGATTGATATAGGTCATTCCATTATAATAAAAACATATCATTATATTAAATATATTATTGTTATTATTTTATCAGGTTTTTATAACATTTTAAGGTGGTATAATTAAATAAAAACATATGTTAAATGTTATACCTCTTCTTCACAAAACCTCCATAGATTTACACCTTAATCCCTTTACGGATGGTATTATGACAAAAATAAGACCTGTATAAAATCTATAGGGATTTATGGAAGGTATTTGGTTAGGTATTTCCCTAGATAAATTGCTCATAATTTTTGATTAAGAGAGGAGAGTATGTTCTCTTTTATTAGTGAGGGGAGGGGCACTCTTGGAATTAATTGAAATATTAAATTAATATAAATTAATTTTCATGGAAACATTGATACAAATTGATATAATTCGAATATAATATTATTATTAGTTTAAATAATCTCATCCGACAAAATTTTTATAAGTTTAGGAGATGTTTTTATAATTATCCCTTTGTTTTAACCCTCCGTTATCCCTTTTAATAATCACCGTGGTGTCAATGTTTTTTCATCTTTAGGGGTCCATAAAGATTATATGAAATAAAAAGTAACCCATTAATGAATCTTGGTTGATATTTTTAACCATATATCTTTCACTTTTCAAATTTTTTTTTTTTTTTTGAATTTTAAATCATTTAATAGATATTTTTATTATAAAAAATCATTAATGCCATTTTTATAAATACATGAAATATTATAATATAATATGTGTCCAAATCATGAAAAATGATTCCAAAATGAAATTAATTCTAGTTTATGGAGTATGTGGTCTTAATATTATAACCAAATATAATTTAGAGAGTCTGATATATCATTTTAACTCTTATGTTTTCATTTAAATCCTTAGTAAACCAATTTTAATCTCAATTGTGGTAATCAATTTTTCAATATTAAAGGGTTATAATTTTATTTATAAATTGAAAATAGGAAAATAGGTGGAAAATAGATATAATTTTAAACTATTTTCCAACATAATATTTCTATTTAAAAATTTTAGGATTTTTAAATAATTCAATATTATATATTTGACATAAAATACTATTAAAGTCATTTTAAGAACTATTCTAATAATTTGAAATTGAAAAAACATGAAATAAATGGAATTAGAATATTAACCTTTAAATGTATATAATATGTTATATTTATCTCAAAAATAATTTGGAAACTATAACTCATGAAAAAAATACTTTTAAGGTTTTTAAAGTCATTTACATGATTTTTCTACTACCTACATCGACACTATATCAATGTTTCATAAGAATTCAAGGTAATTATTTCATCACCAAAAATTAAAAATAAATTAATATTATAAAAATAAATTAATTTATTTAAATATAGCTTTTTTATTCATTAAATTTTTATATTTTCTCAGATATATTTCATAAAAACTTATTTAATATGATATTTTTACTTTTATAGCTTTGCATAAGCATTGCATAAGCATTTGGATAAGATTCATATTATTTAACTCAAAAGTTTGAAAATAAAAATAAAAATAAATATTTAAAAAATATTCACTAAAAAAGTCATTCAAATAACTTCAATTCTCCATTAATATCATTAGGATCTCAAATTTGAATTTTTTAGTGTTGTGTAAGCATTGTGTCATCATTGAAAATAATTTTCATATTTATCAGGAAATAAATTATAATATAAATGTTTTGAATTATTTTTTATGATATTTTTAGTATATTATCATAATTTATTATTTATATAAGTTTAAGAAAATTTAATATCATATTTATGTTGTGTATATATAATAAAAGATATCATATTTAATAAAAACTATATTTTTTTCTTATTCATGGAAACTTTAACATCCTCAAAAATATATAAAAAACTAATACTAGGATAAATTTGAATTTATAAATCCAAAAATAAATTATATTTAATAAAATTAAATTTCTATTAGTGAATGATATTAATTTATTTTAAAAATCCAAAACGCAATGAAAACTATTTTTAGAAAAAAAAAATTAGACCCAAAAATGAACTTATACCAAAATTAGGTATAATGATGAATCTTGGGTAATTAACTAGATTATTTATAATTAAATGGTAATTATTTTACTTTAATATCAAATATTATTTTTAAATTACTTTATTTAATAATAATAAATGGTAGCATTAGAAAAAATCGTTAATTTCACTATTCAACAAAAAATGAAACTTTTCTAAAAAATCCAAAAAATCTACCCAAATATAATTTTGATATGATGACATAAAAATGATATCATTTTAATGATATAAAAACTAAATAATTTCCATAAATTAATTATAATATTCATTCAAAAAAATCAATAAAAACCTTTTTTTGAACAAAATGTTTTTTTATGGAACAAAATGACTTTACTAGAAAATTGAGTAATTGTTTCCTAGTAAGTATTCAATAAATTTTTATTTATTGTTAAATTTATATATATATATATATATATATTATAATGTTGTTAATAATTTTCATACCCTCCAATTTAATGGTTTGGTTATAACATTAACATTAATATATTAATATCTAAGGGTCTATTTAAGTTGAGTGTTGTATATTGTATACACTATCTAACATAGTCTTATTTTAAAATATCAGTATATTACATTATTACCACATTTAATAAATTTTGCTTTCGTAATTTTAACATTAGTTTGGTAAAAAAATTAAAAGTTAAAAATACATTTTTCTAAAACCCACATCATAGAAAGGTTTAATAAAGATTTCTTTTGAATAGAGTGATAATGAAATATAAAGGTCATCTCGAATAACACATATTTTGTTTTGAAATAGTATTGTATTAGTGGGAAGTAAACATATGAACATGGAAGAAAACAAAATATACAAATAATTATGGAGGGTCAAAAAGGTCATTGAACAAAATAAATTGAATGATATTGAGAAAGATAATGACCAAAAAACTATAAATTAATGAGTTGTGAAAAATACCATCGATTCATTAGAAATAAAGGTAACATGATAGCACTTTTTATGATAATTTTCCTAGATTTTAGGAATTAATGTTCCATATATACTAATAACATAATGAAATATACTAACTTAAAAATTTTAATTTTATTCTTCAAATAATTTCCACTATAAAATCATATTTCTCTTCAAACAATGATTATTCAAGATGAATCTTTCATGCCTGAAGCATTGAAATAAACTTCTAACAGTTAATAAAATCCAAAAAAGGATAATATTTTATTCCTCTTGTATTTAAATATTTACAAAAACTTAAATAGTTATATTAATTTAAGATAATATCCAAAATTTATAAACCTTCATACGAATACATAATACATTAATATCTAAAAAACAAAAATAACAAATAAGTTTCAATTTATATAATTCCATAAATAAATATCCTTATATCCCAAATAACCTCAATAACTTCAACATTAAGGATGGTTTATCCTCTAAGGTTATATCCTACCATTCATAATAAATTCCCTAAAATATAATATAATTATTCCAAAACAATAATTCATGTTAAACCTAAGGGTTACATATACCTCAAACCAATAAAAAATTTCCCAAAATATCCTTAATAAAATTAAATTTATATCACTTGAAACCTCAAAAGGGATGTCTAGAACATTGAACTTATGATTAAGAATGAACTTATAAACCAATTATGGTATCGATAACTCTTAATATAACCTCACATAAAAACATATTAATCTTTATAATTGCCTAAACCCTACTCTTATATCGAATATAATAGCCCTGAACCATCAATCCTAGATCTGGTGCTAAAACATATTCATTACATTTTTTTGATACTAATATATGTGACCCTATATTATCCATCAAAAACTTATAGCATAAAAAGTAAATATATTATAATTTATATATCCCATTATCTTTTCGGTTCACTGTTGTATAGAATTAGGAAAACACATACATAAGAATCTCGATATATAAAAAATTGGTTCATAAAAATTTAACTCATCTATCACTAAGTTATTCACATATAGTAGCCTTATTAAGAATAACATACTTATAAAATTTATTCAAAACCTTGGTAAAAGAAAACATACGATGGGTGAGCTCAAATTCTTAGTGATAACATACATAACTACTAACTATTGGACTTAAGCTGTTAGCATAAGATGATCATAAGGGTGTGATGAAATAATAAAATTGCATGATCATAGAATTAGATAATACGTCCCCATCAAAACCTAGATCACTAATAATGTGTCGTGGCATAATTATTTTACAAATTAAAGTGTTATAAAAATAAATATTTATGAGCCTTGTGGTGTCAATATTGGTCAAAGGAAACATTAAAAAACTATATAAATCATAAAGAAAATTGGTTGGTATCTTATAAAATTATATTCATAACCCATGTTAGTAACAATTTTATCCTAGTTAAATCCATAAGAAAAACCATCCTAGATAAATATGTAATTATTTCTATTGAAGAAAAGGAACATTACCCAATACATTGGAGAACTATATCAGGCTCATCCATTTTTATAAGTTGTATCAGGATCACTCATTTGTATAAGTTGTATTGGGATCACCACTCATCATTAATATTTCCCAAATATTATACATAAATATAACAAATTTAATCTTTCATTTTTCATTATCAATCTTTTAACAATAGCTTATGTTCTTTTGTAACTTGATTTACCCATGGGAAAGAAAAATATTTCATGTAAATATCATTGAGAAATTTATAATCCATCCAGAGAAAAAATTATGATTTTATAATTACAAAATATCCTAAATGTAACATATGTAGAATTATGGGTTGTTTTAGGTGATGAATAAAAATACCATAAAAAGATAATTAAAAACATTATTGAAGATAATAACATTTCCACTATAAAAAGACATTTAAAAACAAAAAATTTAAAAAATATTTTAAAAATAATTTTATTTCAAAATAAAAATGGAATTTTTTAAAGAAATATTCAAATAAAATAATGATCTTGATGGTGGGAAAATCCCTTCATGTCGTAAATGTTAAAAATAAATATACTTTTTAAATATTTTTTAAAGAGAGACAAAAGTTTCCGATGTAAAGAATGTAAAGAAATTTCATTTTAAAATGTTTTAAAATAAGGTAAAATATTTTTTAAAATAACTTTAGAAAATATTTTATATTTATAAATTAATATTCTTGAAATCATTTTATATAACTTGGATAGGAAAAATAAATATTATCGGTCTAAACAAACTCAATGATTGGTATGACTTACCAAAAAAAAATTTGATGTTCATTTAATCAATAAGGGCGGAAATGGAAACTAAACATGTAAAAAATATTCATTAATTGAGGATAATAAAATATATGTGTTTCAATAAAATAAAGGTATATGATTTTCCTCAAAGGAGACTTCAACAAAAACAATCTTGAAAAGAATGGATATTGTAACATAATGCTTTTAACACCATGGTAACTTCCGAATAAAATATCATTAGAAGAAATATTATTATATGGATCTTTAAATCACATAAATTTCATCAAATAATATATCAAAACCAATTTATGAGTCATTAATTACAGCATATAATGAAATAATGGGGCATAACATGAAACGTGTCTTAGGAAAATGGGATTGACACAAAGAAAACCCTTTCAAATATCATAACATTTAGAGTGATAATTAATCATGCAGTTATTAAATAAACATATTCAAATCCAAATAAATTTTTTTAAATTTATAATAAAACAATTTAGAGATAAATTTGCACATAATTAGGGCATAACAAAGTTATTGAAGTGGAAGTATATTCTAATTAATGGAAATTGAGTTAAGAATCCCCATACAACAAGGTAAATTTCAATTCAAATCCCTTTAAATTAATTAATTTTAATTGTAGCATAAAATACCATGAATTATTGAGTATTAATTATATAAAATTAAAAACTAAAATATATGCATTATATAAAATAATTTATGTGCAAAACATTAAAAAGTCCATTATTTAAGAAAAAATATGATGAAATCCATTACCTTGAGTGTGGACTTTCCATATATGTCTTTTAACTCCTATATAATAAACATATATAAATAATATAATTATTAAATAAAAATTTATAGGTTTATTAAATTATTATTAATCCATTTGTATCATTTATTTCAATGACATATTTAGTTACTTGATCAGTTTTTCCCACACCTGGTATTTTTAGGATGTCTGATTCATAATATTGAAAATGACTTTGGTATGTTGATCATGGTAAAAGTGGTAATTATTCCATAATATAAAGAATAATAATCATGAAACAATTATTATAATTCTATATAAATTAAATTTTTAAAACTATCAATGAAATATACTTATTAAAAATGAATTATTTTACAATCATGGAGACGATAGGTTGTACGTACGCCAGAGTAATGTCTCTATTTTTCCATGAAAATAATAGAAAGAAGGTAAGTATTATTTAATTATTATAAAATTATTATTTTATCAAAAATATCATTTTATTTATTTAAATATACTTTTGTATTGTGTCCATGTGATTTGGTCATGAAAAATGAATCATATCACTTCGTGGAGGTGGTAATCCACACGTACACACAAACAATGTTATAATTTTTCAATGAATCAAATAGTAAGAAAATAGATGAAATATTATCCTTAAAAAAGATATATTTATTTTATTAATGTAATATATATATATATATATTAAATTTATCATTATAACTGGTTTTGAGAGCTGGTGATGGAAAACGAATTACATAGGTTCGCGATGTGGTTATTCATCGTATGCAAGAATGGTGGCTTAATTTACCCTTTGATTGAAGAAATATATAGATATATGTTATTAAATTAATATAAACTGATATAATTGTATGTAATATAAAAGTTTTATTATTTTATTATGTTTCAATAAAATTTTAATGATGCAAAAAAATAAATAAAACTAACGCATTTGAATAGAAGTTATACCTCTTCTTTGGAAAACCTCTTTTATTTACATTATAAAACCTCTAAGGTCAGTATTATGATAAAAATAACACCTATATAGATTTTTTAGGGATTTTATGAAATTATTTGGTCAATTATTTTCTGAGATAAATTGCTCATAATATGCAATGAAGATAAGATAGTAGTCGACCTTTTCTAAAATAGGGGAGGGTCGCTCTTGGAATTACTTAAAATATTAAATTAATATAAATTTATTTTCATGTAAAAATATATCCAAATTGATATAATTATAATATAAGACGATTATTGATTTAATTAACCTAATATAATAAAATTTTGATAGCATTAAGTAATTTTTTTCACCCTTATCTCTTTATTTTAACCTTTTTAATAATTACTATGATATCAATGTATTTTACTCATTAAGGTTAAAAATGTTAATATAGGGAAAAGTGAAACATAAATTGACAATGGTGGATATTTTCATCCATATTTAATTCACTTGAATGAATATTGTAGTTTTTTTAATTCTAAATCAATTAATAAAATATTTTTTATTATAAAATATCATTAATTTCATATTTGATAATCTATGACGTATTATAATATAATATGTGTGTAAATTAAGTAAAATGGTTCCAAAATGACATGGATTTCAATATAAGGATAATATGTTCCTAATATAATCACCCAATAAAATTTATATAGGATTATATATCATTTTATATCTTATCCTTCGGTTTAACCCCTTGGTTGACCAATTTTAACCTTAACCAATGTAACAACTTTTTCAACATCAAAATCTTATAATTTTACTTATATGGTGAACATTAGTGCATGAATAGAAAAGGTATGAAATCTTAGATTAACTATCATTCTAATTGTTCACTTTGAATATTTTTTATGATTTTTATATAATTTAATAAAATTTATTTAAGATATAATACTATTAATATAATTTTTAAAAACTATTCGCATAATTTGAATTTCAATACAATATGAAAGAAATAAAATTTTAATATAAACCTTTTGAAGATATATAATATTTTATATTTATCATAAAAGTTCATGGAACCTTATAAGTGACATAAAAATAATAATTATATTGTTTTTAAAATAATTTACATGATTTTTCTACTGCCTAAAAAGGATTATGTCAGCATACCTTGAGAATTTAATGTAATTATTTCATCACTAAAAATTAAAAATAAATAAATTATGTTTAATATAAACCTTTAGATACATTTTATATCTATATTGACTCATATCAATGTCATAAAAGCGTATTTAATATGTTATTTTGAATTTTTTATCCGTACGCAATCATTTTTGAATAATTTGGATAAAATTATTTTCATATAACATAAAAGTCAAAACTATCAATAAAAATAATCATTTATACATGATAAAAATAAATTTTATATTTATCATGAATTCAATTATAATATATATGTTTTGAATTATTTTTTATTTTATTATAATAAATTATTCATCATATAAGTTTTATAGATTGGTATGTCATTTTTATGTCTATGTGATATCATAAAATATACAGTATTTCAAAAAACTATATTTTTTATTAATCATAAAAAATTTAACTTATTCATAAATATATAAATAATTCATACTAGGATAAATTTTAATTTCAAAATCCAAAAATTAATTCCTTTTTATAAAATTCAATTTCTATAAGTGATTAAAATTAATTTAATATTAAAACACTGAATGATGTGATTTTTTTAGGAAAATGTATTTCTGAACCCAAAATTGAATGTATACCAAAATCAGGTATAATAATTAGTCCTATGTAACTAATTATATTATTTATAATTAAAGGATAATTGTATTAATTTAATAACTACTTACTCTTTTAAATTATTTTATTTAATGAAATTAAACGATAGTTTTACAAAAATCAGTATTTTTCACTATTTCGGGAAAAATAAACCTTTTCAGAAAAATCCCAAAATTTAACCAGAAGATAATTTTAATATGATGATTTCAAAAATGATTTAAATTTTTTAAAATAAATATTCTAAAATTTCTATAAATTATTTGTAATATTTTCTCACAAAAAGAAATAAATTCCATTTTGTAAGAAAACATATTTTTGAAGAATAAAATAAATTTACTAGAAAATTGTGTCTTATTTACTAATAATTAATTCATACAAATGTATTGAGATGAACCTTTATATATTTTTTATAAAGTGGTTAATATTTTTCATATAAGTGAATTTAATAGCTAGGTTATGGATATAATATTAAAATATTAATATTTCGACATTCTTTTAAGTTCCTTCTTGTGTGTTATATACACTATCTAACATGGTTTTATTTTAAAATATTAGGATATTAAAAATGAAACTATTTATTGGAGGAAGTCACATAAATAGTTTCAATAAAAGATCCTATAAATGTATTTGGGCTCCATTTTAGATTAGGAGACTGAGTATTGGTTACAGGAGATATAGATCACATTCATCTTGATCCATTGTTGGAAGGAGAATTAGATTTTATTGGCGGTTAGAATATTGTGTGGGGTTACTCAGTAGTACTGTTTTTAATACCTTGGGAATCATGAAAATTAATTATTATCATGGGAGAAGTTCTAAGATCAGTTTTAGGTTGATTTAATTTCATTGACCATGAATGTGGCTTATCATCAAGAAGATATTACTCTTCTCTAGGGGATTTCCAGTGGGTAGGAGATTTATATGCAGTATAATAGTATTCAATATTATTACTCTAACCTTACTATAGATGAATATTCAAGGGGGAGGAATTTTGATGAGACTTTACATCTTCATATCCATCTCTATGTCACCCCATTCATGTTACTAACATATCTTGAGGTTCTGGTAATTGTGAAGGATATAGAGATAATGTTTGATAGAATCATATCATCATGGTAGGGGAGTCTAAAAGACTCTATGATAAGTATATCTATGATTGAAGGTTATGAGTTTCTTAGTAAATAAAATTTTTTCTTAGTAGAGAGTCATTTTTTTCCTTATTTTTACAATTTTATGAGACTTAGAAGTTCTTAGACCCATAGTAGAAGATCAGACGTGGTTCGTTTTCATATGGAGGTCATTACCATTAGAATATGGACTTCCCAGTATTCTTTAATGGATATATTGGAGAAATAATCACAATTTATGCTACTTAATTGTAGTATTATCTTCTAAGTGATAAGGAATATTAGTAATTTGGGAACTCTAGCTTATGATAATTAGAGAGGAGATGGGGTAGGGAGAGCAGAACCCTGTGATGCCCCTCATCCTATGTGATAAGGATCATAGGTGAGTTGGGTATAAGGTTTCCATCAAATCCAAAGAGTTCATGGATTAGGACATAGTTAGATTAATGCATTAAATTTTCAAGTTACAAGAGATGCATACATCATATGGGGTATAATCTACTTATATTCTACTAGGGTGTACTTCTTGTTTTATTTAGAAGATACTCACTATTTCATTGCACCCACCCTAATCTATTCTCTTTTAATTGAGGTGGATATGATTCTATATTTATTTTAATTTACTACAAAAATTGGTGGTTGATTATATAGTATAATGTATATGGTGATTTTGAGATAATTCTATGGTAGAATCTCTATTTAATAAATTTTCTATGTTTGTGGATACTACCATGAAACATCATCCTCAACCAAAACTGATTGTATGAGGTTCATGTTATGATTGATTAATTTAGGAGTTAAGTTATATTATTTTGTCATATAAGATATAATATTATGTTCGTAGGAATGAAATATCCTCAAATGGTCTAGAATCATGTTGAATCTTTATCTTCCATGATGGTTGAGTTGATAATAAGTGTAGTGGAGGTTTAGCCAATTTTTTTTCACAGGGTTATGAAAGAATATCCATATTTATTTCTTGAAGAGAGTATGACTTTAACTCCTCTACATGAGCTCATGTTTTGGATAGAATTTCATTTGGGTTCCTCTCTGATATTGATGTCCCCATATAGGATGGAAGCTTATGAGTTATGGGATCTACAGATTGAGATTGACGATCTATTGTAATGTGGTTTTATTCACCCCAATGTTTAACCTAGGTGTTCTCCAATATTTTTAGTGAATAATGAAAATAGTAGTCTATCGATATGTATTGATTATTATCACATCAACCAGGTGAAAATGAAGAATTTATGTCATCTTCCATGGATTAATGACTCATTCAATTAGCTAAAAGGGGTAACTAGTTCTCAAAAATTGATCTATAAATAGAATATCATTTGATGTCAGAAATGGATAAGTATATCCCAAATAATACATTCTATTTCCATTATTGACACAATGAGTTAATGGTACTACACTTTGGTGTCATGAACATGCCATCAGTTTTCATGGGACTCATAAACTCTATATTTCATGAATTCATAGACACGTTTTTGGTGGTATTCATTAATGTCATCCTTGTGTGTTCAGATTAATAGTGGAGAGAATGTAGATCATTTTTGAGTCATTTAATAGGTTCCTTGTAATCCTTAACTATTTTAGAACTTGTAGAAGTGTATATTATGGGCCTAGGAGGTTTATTTCTATATACATTACATATCTCTAAGGGATTGACTATAGATCTTTTGAACATAAAGGTAGTTAGTTCATGGGTACCCACTAAGAATTTTATAGAGGTTCAGAGTTTCCTTGGTCCTAGAGGCTATTATAGGAGGTTATTACCTTAATTTTGTTTGAATTTCAATCCTCTAATAGCCTTAACATAGAAGGATCAACATTTTTTTGGAGTAGAACGTTTCAGTATTCCTTTGAGTTTCTAAAATAGAATCTTTTCAGTTCTCTCAATCTTTATTTTCTGGAGGAGGGAATTGTCTTTTAGGTTTATTACAATGCCTCGCATATTGTATTTATTATCTTTTTGATAAATTAGTGATAGTTTATTTCATATGGGTATCAGTAGTTTTTGATTCATAAGAGTAATTATGCTACCCATGATCTTGAGTTCTTATGGTGGTGGTTTCTTTGAATTTGTGGTGGAATTACCTCTTTGATAAAAAAAATCTTCCAAGATCGTAAGAGTTTGAGTTATTTGTTATCCTTGTGTGATTTAATCTTTCGATAATTATAGTTGTTGGAATTATTATAGGATTATGAATTCAATATTTCTTATACATTGTGGAAGTGGAATTTCAATACTAACATTATGGGTAAGAATTAAGAATATGATATTGTTCATGATTCTTGTAATTATTTGAGTGTTATGAAGGATCTTGCAGTTATAAACTTTGATATTTGAGTAGGTGATGGAAACATGTGTCTCTGTGAGATGATAGTGAAGTTATATTTGGTTTATTAGGTATAGGAATCCCAACTAGGGGATTCTAAGCTAGATTTTTAGAGAGATTTTGTTTTTATAGTGATTCCCTTAATGGATTTTCTGAGTATGATCAATACATGGGGTTTTTATGATCGTCCCTTCATTCCTTTGATGATGTGTGGGGTGGTTCTCCATAAGTTCCATGGTTTTACTTTGGCAGTGTATCCTAATATGGATAAGATGTATCATTACCATAGTTTATATTTTTTGGTAGTCTGTTATGAATAGGTAATTATGTAGTTTATATCTCATTGTATAGTTTTCTAGATGGTGAAGGCTAAACATCATATTCTTGGCGGGTTTTTTCAGTTGTTATATGTTCCTCAGTGGATGTGTAATGACATATCGATGGATTTATTCACTAGTTTATCACAATCCCATGGTGGATATGATTTTATATGAGTTATTATATATATTTTAATCAATCCATCTAACTTATTTTCATTTAAAGAGTGATTAAAATTGAATTTTTTATCGAAGTAGTATATGGAGGAGATCATGAGGCTCCATGGGGTACCTAAGATTATCATATCTAACCATGATCTCTATTTCACCTCACAAGTGTAAATATGTATCCAATGTGATTTTGGATCTTATCTATGCCTCAACAATGATTTTCATCCACAAATGATCAAATAAATAGAGTAGGATATACATAATTTAGAGAACATGATGTGTGAATTCATTCTGAATTTTTTGATTTTTCTTAATGAAGCACCTAACCTAGGTTGATTTTATTTAAAAAAAATTATCATTATACCATCAGTTTTTCTCTATTTGAAGTGTTGTATGGGAAACCTTATTTATCTATATTTTTTTATAATGAGTTTGTAGAGTCATTTATCCTCATACTGGAATTGGGGAAAATAATGATAGAGATAGTACAGGTGATTAAATAGTGGATAAAGATAGACAAGGATCCTCAAAGGTCCTATTATAATCCTATTAGGATACCTCTAATATATGATTTTTTAGATCATGTGTTCTTGAAGGTGTATCATCATCCTGGTTAGTGAAGTTTCAATAGTGGGAGTAATATTTCTCATTGATTTTTTGATCCTTTGGAGTTGATAAATCATGTCGTTAAGGTTGTGTAATGGTTTGAAATACCCAATATATGAACCAAATCCATGATGTGTTCCACATATTCAATATTCATTGGTATCTTCATGATGATTCCAATTTCATTAATAGTGGAAAGTTGGAAGTTGAAGATGATACAACATTCAAGGAAGAACATGTTGAAATCTAGGACCATCTAGAGAAGGTATTTTGCTTGTGTGTTATTCTATTCGATCATGTATTATGGTGATATAGTGGATTGGAAGATTTTAATTTATAATGTGAGTCATAAATTTATACTAAATATCCCTATTTTTTATGATTTATTTTGTTTGGATGATATATATGATTTACCTTGATTGAGATGATGATTGATGATTACTTGTGATTTTAAAATTTTATTATGATGAGTTGGTAATGATTTTATTATAGAGATATACTAAAGAGTTTTCTCATTGGGTGTTCATATATTGACCCCTTTCATTTCCATCTAGGTTATTTTTTTTGATTCTCATGGATGAGTATTTTTTGAGTTGTATCTGATGTAAGAGATGGATTTTTCTAAACACATACATTGAGTTTTTTTATAATTTGACGGGTTGAATGAGAGGTTAGTGATTTATTAGAGGACAATATCTATGTTTTGGATCTATGGGGTCCTAAAAACATGTGGTTTAGGCATTATCGGAGGTTTTTTGGTTTTTTGGTCATGTAAATTGTCTATTTTGATGCTTGGGGAGCCTAGGGTGTCGAATCACCATTTATGGGAGAGGACTTACCGTTGTGGATCTCCATGATTTTTTTATACTATTTTAGAGGGTATTGTGTCAAGATTAGTTTTTTTACTATGTAACACTGGTAGGGGATAAATTAATTTTTATTGATCATGGATCATGGAGAATTTACCTATGTGAAATGGGGAGGTAAATATTCTCTTGTTATAGGGAATGAAATCATTGTATCGAGATGAGTTTAAGCTCTATAATATAATATAAATATATAGTAATATATCCCCATGATATGTTACATTCCAAGCTGAGATATAAATGTCTAGGGGAATTACTCTACACCATGTTGTGCTTCCAAAGGGAGTCATGGTCGTGGCCACCATAGTCGTGTTAAGTGTCAACACACCATGGAGGCGGTCTAACTATGTTTCATCATTTGGATTTTCACTCTTTTGGTTTTGTTATTTTATTTCATTCACCCCTACTATTATTCTTATATACCTACAATAAATTTAATTTTATGACATGGATCATTAAAACACTATAGTCATTTCCCTTGTTTGTATCTATGTAGGTGGGGTTGATGGGTTTTTCCTCATGTCTATATTTTTGTACTTGACGTACCTATCCTATATTCTATTTCACTTCTACTTTGGTTCTAGATGAGTAGATATCTCTTCCATAACCCTTAAACATAGCATGACCTCAACATTATTATTATCCCTTTAAATTTTACTAGCTTGTTAATGATTCTTTTTCTCTCCATACCAGCAAAATGTTCTTTGTATTAAGACCTTATGATATAACTTCTCTTCTCTATTATAGAAGATAATTGATTTAGCGTATTTTTAAGGTTATATTTTTATTATGTGTAAAAAAAATTAATCATACCTACGGTTTATGTGGGTAAATAGTTGATATTATCCTAAAGAAGATAATAATATTAAATTTTAGAAATTGTACGTTATGAATAAATATGAATCATTATTCTTGATATCATACATTGGTATTTTCTAGAGAGATTGATATTATTATGTTTTAATTTATTTATGTGTTCATGCATTTTAGAAATGTTTAAAACTAGATAAGTAACTAAAAGTTGACATTATAAAGAGAATAAAGAATTAAGTGAATATATTCTTTCTCTATAAATAACTTCAATTATTAAGCACTATTTTTATCATTATTTATAGAGTACTTACAACTTTTTAAAAATGTTAAAAATATATTTAATATTTTTTTCATATTCTAACAATTGAATTATTTAATTCATAACATTTAAGAACATATTTTTTACAATATAGGAATGTTTGGAGTTGTTTTAAATCAAAATATTGTTTATTATAATATTGTATGTTTTGATGATTTAGTGTTGTTTCTCATTGAGTTATTTTGCGATGATATTATGATGTCTTCCATTTAATTTTTTATAATACCATCATTATGATTCTATGAAACCTGGTATTGAAAAAAAAATTGGGATGGGTGGGTTATTTTACCCTAGTTGGGGTAGTCAATTGATGTTGATGATGGTGTAATGGAATAGTTGGTATGGATAGGAGTTGAATATGATATCAGGATGGTTGGACTGATTTTAGATCCTTATTAGGTATCCATTTTAATAATGATTGGTTATTTTGTTAAATTTATTCTTATTTCATCTTCCATGATTCATTTGGGTTTATATATTCTTTTAGATGGGTTTAGTATAGTCTTAGAATACCCGGGACTATGGAATGATGATGATATATTAATAAACTCATGGAAAATGGTAATTTATGATGGTAAATATATGTTAAATAGGAACCATGGGTTGGTTGGGATGAATACTCAATGATAATTGATGTGAAAATCGATAATTAAATGTTGAATATAAAAGAACCTTGGATTTTGATGCGAATGAAATAATTAAATTATAATTGATAATTTTGTTTTATGAAATAATTAGTAATTTAACTAAATTACATGATTACTAGTAATGTTGAATCGGGATGCTAGTATATTGGATGAGTAAGCTTATGAGTGCTTAGAAAATTAATTCAAGTTATCATGTGGAACATTGTCTATAGTTTGAGTCTAAGGTAGAATAGTTTCTCTTATGTCGATTTTATTTTATAATATCATTATATTTTTTTTATTATGCTCCACCACCCAAGTTGATAGTGGAATCTGAAGACCATATTGGAATTCAAATCCTAATTTGTTCCTAACATATTTGTTTTTAAAGATATACATGGATAAATAATCCCCCTATCCCACTTTCTCCTCTTGACTTATCATGGTATATAGGCATATCTAATATGTGGTAGCTTATGGTTTAAGGTTATGTACTCATATAGGGTGTAGTGGTTCTCGATTATGAAATAAATTTATATGTGGGTTGTGGAAGCTGGAGGATATAATATATACATGTATGACAAGTGTATTTATTCATGGGTTATAATATATTAATCTATATTATATATTTACACAAGGTTGTGATGGATTTTAGTTTTACTATGTGAGGAGATGAATGGGGTGTAGTATGAGGTGATGATATGGATGTGATTATTTGTACGGGAAAAAATATGAGATGATGTTGTTTTTTGATATGTTTTTATAGATGTGTAGTATTATTTATAGTGGGCATGGGATCACCATGATGCAATTCATTGGGTTTTAGGGTGACTATATCAATGTTAAAGTTTTAGTGGGGTACACTTCTAACTTACATGTTTTATTATATGTCATTATTCATGTCTGATACTTAGTGGATGAGACTTGGTGAGGTTGAAATATAATTTACCTATTTAAGAGACAATTTAGTTTCAATATTTATTCATTTTGGATTTAGTACACTTTTCCACATTTTCACCATAGTTTTTGGGGAGGATACTATTGAGTATACTTATAAGTGAACCACTATATATAAATATATTTTTAGGACTACAAGAGTTGTTTGGTGATTTATATGGTTTTTACTATCCTATAGTGGTTGATTCAGTGGATACCGGTGTTCTTGGTCAGTTCTTAGTTGTTGTTTTGGGCATTATTCATTTTTTATATGGAATCACATGTATTGAAAAGGTTATCTATTTTTATTATGGAGTTTTTTGGTGGATATTTTACTATTTACTCAAATATATTGAGGGTAATGCCACCCATATGTATTCACATTATACCCTCGGTGCTAATTGTTTACTCAATACATATAAGTGGAAGGCTTCTGAAGTCACATTCATCATCACTAATAACCCAAGAGGGCTACCAGTGGGGGTGGATCGTAAAAATTAAGGTAGGAATTTTGTAAATTAAATATATAGAACAGTAATACCAAAATAAGTGATTGAAATGTATATAATTTAGGAGGTATATATTGGGTAATGAAATTCAATATTCCCATTGGAAATAAGGTTTCTAGAATTGAAACCTATTCATTAAAATAGTAAAGTGATTATCATAGGAAATTGTATAAATAATTATATAATTTAACAAATTCCAACATAAGAATATAAAAATATCATAAATGAATGTTATAATTTATATAATATAAATAAAGTAATAACTTTATTAATGTGTTTTCTTTAGTTGTAAAACCTTTGTATTTAAAATTCAATTTGAATAATTAATTTATTAAATTTTGAAATTTATTTTGATAAAATGAATTTTTAAATTATAATTGGTATGCCTAAATTTTTCAAGAGTTGATTTTTAAAAATATTATAAAAACCTAATTTTCATTTGAATAGTAATTTTTTTTACAAATATGATATGTTTTATTACATGATTTTGATATAATTGTTACATTTTTATTTTCAGAAATATTTTCATGAAAACAAATTGGTTTAAAAAGATAAAAAATCTCTTTTAAAAAATAATAATAATTTCCAAAACCTAAAAAATAAAATAAAAAATTCTAATGGATAATTTATTCCCTTAAAATATATTTTTTTATTTTTTTTATTTAGTTTACATAATTTATTAAAATAATTAATTTTCATGGGGGAAGGCTTTAAAAGTCATGAAAATATATGTTTTTAAATAAATGCCTTCTATAATCCCAAAGAATACCACTATTAAAAGTTTTTGTCTTTAAATGATATTATATTCATTATATTATCTCAAAATATTCCTCCCATCTAAGTATAAATTCCCCCACTCACCTCATTTTCAAATCACTTATAAAAAATTTTCCCTTTTGACAAGATATACCAATATCCCTCTAATTAAACCTCCTATAACTCCTAGTAATGTTACTGTATTACCCAACCTCAATCCTTTAAGTCATTAGTCCTATTGTAAATGAGTATCCATTAAAGAATATGTTACTCCCATTTCTGTTAATTTTATTTTGTCTTCTTATATTGTTTTATTCTTATTTCCATTTCAACCTCCAAAAACTAATTAATCAGTATATAAGCATGATATCAATGATACTATAATACTATAGACTTTTTATAAACTTTTAATAATATATATATATATATTCTCTCTTTATCCTTAAACACATCCTTACACAATCATTTCTACCACCTAAAAGGATGTTGTCTTTATTTACTTACCATCATCTTCATAGTTTATTGTTTTAGCATATATAACATGTGTGTGTGTTTGTGTGTGTTATTTTATGTATTTTTATTCTTTTTTTGGTAAGGTAACTAATAGGTAGATAACAATGATCAATATTGAAATATTAAAATGAAAATAGAATAAATTGAATTAACATGCCTACATGATTTTTTATATTTAATGGAAGGTTAATAAATAATCATTAATGATAAAAACATAATAGAAAATAACTTAAATGATTGAAAATTACTTTATGGATAATTTCTTAATGCATTTAATTTAGTTATACATAATTTGGGTGTGTGATAAAGTAATATAGGACCTAAGATAAGAGTATTATTTTTTAAGAACATTGAATCATTCTCCACATTCTTAATAAAAACATTTCTATTTTTTGAATACAATATCATACTAACATATTAATTTTTTTCCTTCTATTTGGGATTTAGATAATCTTTCTTTGATTGGTACATGATTAATACCTTAAATTTTTTTTAAAGTATTCTCTTTCAATACCTCTCTTTTATATTTTCTATCATAATATAATATAATTTCCAAATAATTTTATATATTTTATACTGTAATTCCCATATTGTTTACTTACTGATGATTTATAGGGATTTACATACTTATTCATTGTAATCTTAATAATTTATGCTCAAGTCATACAAATTTTTTGAGATGATTCTACACTTATTAACTTTCTTATAAGTTTGAATTATTTATTTTTACCATTTTTTCTTTTATTTATTATTTCAAACCTATTTATTTTTACTCAAATTAATTCTTTTAAATATCCCATTTTATTTATTGTGATATTTTATTGAAAATCTATTATTTTTCCATTTGAAAAATCATTTTCTTTATATATCTTCTTTTAGAATAATTTTATATAATTTTTATACCATTTATCAATTTATTTTTTTATTATTATTTTATATGGATTTATATTTACTTATCTTAATTTTAACTTGATTTGTGATTACTCTATATATTATTATACTTTTTAGAGGATATTTCTAATTTATTCCCTTGATTTTCTCTCACATAAAGTTTAAATAACTTTATTTTCTTTATAGTCAAGTATTATTTCTTTTATGATTATGTATTAACATTAATATTATATAATTTCAATAAAAGATATTTACCAATATTAAAAAAATATCTCAATGATTGATTTTACTACATGCCAGAAATGAATTTAATGCAACCCATTTTTTCAACATGGGATATCCATGTTATTCTTATGGATTGATAAGTGAATATTTTATCATTTATTATATATATATGTCCCATATGATTTTTAACAAAAAATTATATTATGGTTGAGATTAGAATTATATACACCTTTAATAAATTTGAAGAAACTTATATCTCATGTGAGGATATATATATATGGTGCGTGGTCAGTGAGCCTAACACACTGTCATGGTTCATGGGTAGTGATTTTATCATTTTATGTTTTGAAGTCTTATAAATGATCCTTGATTATTCTTATGATGTTTATTATTATTTTTATTACATATTATTATTTTTACCACCATTTTCTCTCATGTTTTATAATTATGAGTCATATTTCTTTTATGGTCATGGGTTTCACTCAATTATATCATGGTATTTCACATTCATATGTGATGTTAATCTACTATAACTTGTTTTTATCTCATGTTATGATCCCCTAAAAATACTTAATGATATATTTATATCACACATTGATTAGGTTTTTTATGTTTCCATTGATTTCCTCTTACAATGATTTTCATCTCACCATTTCTTTTATGTATGTCTCTAGGTGATCATAACAATTAATAAATATTTGATTAGATTATAAGATTTTCATAATGAAGGATTTGATTAATGTTTTATGGTATTATATAGTTTTAATTTTTTAATATATACCGAATTCCCACATATACTAAATTTATAATTTTGTAATGGATTAATGTAGTAAATAGTCATGTTATGTATATAAAGTATGTATGTGCAACACCATATCAGGAGTTGTGGGTCTGGTGGTGTCTCATTTGGTATGAGAGCAGTGTTCAGTTATTTTTTGGAATTAAGATATATGAAACATTGGATATAATACAAAAGTTATATGATGTTTAGTTCTGTATAAATAGTTTAAGGATTACTAGTACAAACATATATGGTTAAAATTTTAATTCTATCCCAACTTAGACATATAATTAACTAATGTTTGGTTAAAATATTATATGATTTTACGGGTTTTTTATTTTTGATTGTAAACATTAGTATAAAACATAAATATTTGTTTATCAATGAGTGAAATTTATTAGGATATCATTTAATTAAGGGGGTATAATGTGATGCAATGAATTTTTCACATTTATATTTCAAAAAATTACCTATTTAATTAAATATGAAAAAAATTAAATTCATTTATTTTATTTTTATATTAATTATTTGAACCAATATTATATAAATCTATATCCATTAAATTTTTTCCATGCATTAATTAATTATATATTTAAAAAATAAGAAATAAAGTATAAGGTGTTCCATGAATAATTCAAACGCACTACATAAAAAATAAACACTATTTGACTTAATAAATATATAACATTATATGGAAATGATAAATACATTCCCGAAAATTAAAACATATAAAATTGAATAAAAAAATAAGTAAATAATATGACTAAAATTTAAAAATCCAATTTATCATGGTCTTCCATAGATACCACATTTGTGAACACAACTATAATAAAAAACAAATTATTATAAATAAGGGGGTAATTTTGTAAATGAATCATAGATATCCTTGAAATAAAAATAATTAAATTAAATGTGTATAATTTAAGGGGTATATATAGGGTATTGAAATTCCATGTGACAATTGGAAATATTGTTGTTAGAATAACTACATGGTTATTGGAATAGTAAAGTGGTCATTTTAAGTAATTTTTTAAATAAATTTATAATTTAATATATATATATATACGTATATGAATACCAAAATAAAATAAATGAATATTTTAATTCATATAAAAATAGTAAAGTAATTACCAAGGTAATATTTTTTATCCTGAGATATATAACCTTGGAATTTTAAATTTAATTTAATTACTGAATTTACAAAATTTTGGAAATTTTTTTTATAAAATGAATTAAAAATTTTGAATAATAATTTCAAAATTAATCAAGATTTCATTTTTCGTATTCTTCTAAAAAGAATAAATTTTTCGGTGAATAATAAAAACACGTATTTTTTAAATATAGTATGTTTTATGACCTGATTTTGAGATAATAATTACACAATGATTTCTATAAATTTTTCATGACCAAAATATGATTAAAAAGATAAATAGTATAATCTAAAAAATAATCCAATTTCAAAACCTAAAAGGTAAATTCCAAATACATGAAAATAATTAATTTCATTTAAAAACTATTTTTGTTTCTTTTGTTTCTTTATTTTAGATAACTTATTTAAATATTTAGTTTCAATGATAAAGGGTTTAAAATTCATGAAAAATATATTTTAATATTATTATTATTCATAGATACAAAGAAGATCATTACTGGAAGTCTCAATCCATAAATGATATTATAGTCATTATTTTATCTCAAATCACCTCTTCACTCAAGGTATAAATACCCCATCTTTCTCCATTTGAAAATCACTTCTAAAGATTCATAACATTTCCCAAAATATAGAAATGTTCCATATCTTAAATCTATAATGTGTCTTGGAGATGTTCTAGTCGCACCCCACTCTAATCATTCAAGGAGATAATCTCTTAACAACGGATTAATCATCAAAGAATAGGTAAATCTTCTTTCTCTTGATTTCATTTTTTCTTCTTTTATTCTATTATTATCATATCCATTTTTAACCTCCCAGAAATGATTAATCAGTATATATACATGAAATCAATGTTATTATTATTTCCAAATAATTTTTAGTAACTATTTATAATATATTAATATATGATATTTCTCTTCAGGCTTTTGAACACCCTTACAATGTCGGTTTTACCACCAATAAGGATTTTATATTTCATTAATTATCACTACCTTGATGTTTGGTTAGTGTTTTGTATGTATGTATGTATGTATGTATGTATGTATGTATGTATGTATGTATGTATGTATGTATGTATGTATGTATGTATGTATGTATGTATGTATATATGTATGTATGGATGTATGTGTGTGTGTGTGTGTGTCTGTGTGTGTGTGTTTGTGTATGTGTGTGTGTGTATATATATGTATGTATGTATGTATGTATGTATGTATGTATGTATGTATGTATGTATGTATGTATGTATGTATGTATGTATGTATGTATGTATGTATGTATGTATGTATGTATATATGCATGAATTTATGTATGTGTGTATATGTAAGTATATATGTATGTATATTTATATATATTTATATAATTTAATGTACAATAAATTTTCTAAAGGTAATTATATATCTAGATAAATAACATTGATAAATACCATAGTATTGAAATTAAAATGAAAGAAGTCAAAAAAATCCTTAAACTGTTTTATATTAAACAAAACACTAATAAATAATTTCAATGGTAAAAGATGATCAATAAAAACTTAAATTAATGTAAAATTATTCTGGAATAATTGTTTAACAAACATAATTTGTTTATATTGGAGGTGTAAGCAATATGAACCAATACATGGCCAAAGGTAAGGGGTTCTTATATTAATATCTGGGAATCATCTTCCCTCTTTTTAAACAAAATATTTCTATATTTGAAAAATAATTTCTGATTAAATCCTCATCTTAACTTTTCCATTTATTTTTAGTTATTTAAATAATTTATTTTAAATTGGTTCATATTTATTTCCTTACTAAATTTTTAAATCATTCTCTCTTGACCCTTCTATTTTTGATTTCCCTCACTATTTATTCATATTTCAAGATATTAGTATTAATTTTATACTATAATTACTATATTCACTTTGTTATTAACCAAATTTGGTGATTCTCATATTTATTCATTATAATATAAATATTTTATTCTAAAGTTATACGTTATAAATTTTTTGAGGTTATTCCACATTTATTGTCTCTCTCATGGGTTTGAATTATTTCTTTTTACTATATTCCCATTTATTTATAATTTTATAATTTATTTAGGTTTACTCATTATTTAATCACTTTTTTTATAAAATTATTTTTTTCAATATCCCATTTCTGTTTATTATGACATTATATAGAAACATCCTTTCGTTATCTATTTAAAAAACATTCTCTTTCTATATATTCTTTCAAAATAATTGAATGTAATTTTTATACCACTTATTATTTTATTTTATCATTATTATTTTAAATTTATTTAAATTTATTTCTCTTAATTTCAACATGATTTATGATTAATCTAAATATTATGATACATTTGGACATATTTTTCTAATTTTTTCTTTTATTTCCTATCACTTCAACTTTTTAATCAGTTTTTTTTTCTTATAATCAAACTATTACTTCTTTTCTGAAAATAGAATAACCATAATTTTATATCCTTTCATTCAATGGTATTTACCTATATATAAATAATTTTATCCATGATTTATTCTATGACATGATATATGTTAATTACATGAAAACTAGTTCTTTTTAAACAAGGTTTATCCATGTTATGCTTATAGATTAGTGCATATATATTGGATCATTTATTTTCTCTATGGAATAAAACATTTTGAACATAACATGATGTGAATCATGCACCGAATATTATATATTTCTTCAATGAATTGGTAAAATCATATATCTAATGTGAGGATATGTATGGTGCATGATATGATTCTGGTAATGTTATAATATAATCAATGTACATGTGATGTATGTACAATGCGTATACGATTTAATCAATCTAGAACTGTGGATATAAGGGAGCATAAAATAGAGTGTGGTTATTATTTTGAATTATTATATATAAAAATTAAAATGGAAAAACATTGGTATATAACTTTATTTTTGATAAACTAGTTCCAGTATCATAATTATAAACGTATAAAGTTAAAATGTATACTCTATCACTATTTAGTCATATCATGAACTAATGTTATTAAATTATAATATTATTTTAAATGTTTTAATTTTTTATAGTAATCATATATATAAATCATAAATAAGTGTTTATCAATGATTGAAAATTACAAGGATGTAGTTTATTTAAATGTATATAATGTAATATCTTGTATTTTGATATATATGTATATATATATTCCTAATTTTTTATCTTAACTTATATGTGTAAAAATTAAATGTATTTATTTTATTCTTATTCTGATTATACAAACCCATATTCATATCCAATTATTTATCCATTAGTTATTTTTCCAGAATTGATTTATCACATGTTTCAATATAAGAATTAAAGTATAAGGTATACCATCAATGGATCACATAAACCACATAACAAATATAAAATATTTTTTTCAAAAATATATAACATTAAAAATGATGGAAAAATAAATTTAATAAAATTTAAATATTTATAATGGGATAATAAATACAAGTAAAAAACATAACTAGAATTTTGAAATCTGATGTGATGTGGTCTAAATACAATAGCTATAAACAAAACACTAGTATAAAAGAAAATGATTAGAAATAATGAACTTTTTTAATGAAATATAGATGTCAATGAGAGAAAATTAAGTGAATAAAATGTGTAATATATAAGGGGTGTATATTTGGTAGTGAAATTAAATATGACAGTTATGATTATTTGAATGGTAACATGACTAATAAAATAGTGATGTAACCAGTATAAGTAATTGTATAAATAGATATGTAACTGAATAAATATTAGTATATTAATATAAAAATATCATAAATTAATGTTTTAATTAAAATAACATGAATAATGTAATTACTTAGGTAATTTTATTCATATGTAATCAAAAAATATTAATTATTTAAATGTAATTTAAATATTAAAATTAAATAATTTAGAAATTTATTCTGATAAATTAAATTAGAAAACTGGAATAATCATGTCACAATTCATTAAGAGTGAAATTTTGGTAATATTTTTAAAAACATGAATTTTGGGATGAGAAAATATTATTTTTTCAGATATGGCATGTTTTATAACATGATTTTCATATAATAATGACCTATTTTTTATAAAATATTTTCATGACCCAAAATATTTTTAATAAGATAAGTTATCTATTTAAAAATAATAAACATAATTTCCATTCCAAAAACATAAATTTAAAATTCAAAAGTTAATTTAGTCTATTTAAAAACTATTTTTCAATATTTTATTTAATTATTTTATATAATATATTAAAAAAATTAATTTTTGTAGTTGAATGTCTTAAAAGTATTTAAAATATATTTTTTATAAATAAATACTATTCATATTCACAAATAAGATTATAATTTAAAGTCTTGGTCTGTAATTGATATTATATTCATTATTTTATCTCAAAATACCATGCCCTTCCAAACATAAATATCCCCTCTCAACCCATTTGAATATCAATTCCAATCATTCAACCCATTTTACAAGATCTATCAATTTTCCTCTTATTAATCCTCTTAGATTTCATTGGAAAATTATGGTCCCACCCCTCTCTAGGACTTCAAGGTATTAGTCCCTTAGTAATTGAGTAGTAATCAAAGATGAGTTAACTCCCCTTTCTCGTCATTCCATTTTTTCTTATTTTATTCACTAATTCTCAATTCCTTTTTGATCCACCCAAAACTAAATGACTAGTACACATAAAGATATTAATTTTATTATTCTATAGTATAATTTCTATAACCTATTTATAATATATTTTTTTATATTATCACTCTTCCTCAATCGACCCATCATTACATGGTCTGTTCTACCACCAATAAAAGGTTAGCATTCTATACTTAGAACTTTGTTTATGATTTTTTTGTAACACCTAATATCATAATCAAGGGATAATTACCTTAATTATAAAAGGGGTTCAAATTTATTAAATTTCAAGAAGCTCTTAGGTTCAGAGATTTATTAAACTAGTAAAACCATTACATAATAAACTGGATATTTCCACATAGTGCCCGTTTTTATTAATTCCATTTTGATGTACCCAAAACTAAATGACTAGTACACAAAATTGATATTAATTTTTTTATTCTACAGTATAATTATTATAACCTATTTATAATATATATATTATCACTCTTCTTCAATCGACACATCATTACATGGTCTCTTCTACAACCTATAAAAGGTTATCATTCTTTACAGAGAAATTTGTTTATAATTGGTTTATGACACCTCATATCATAATCAATAGATAATTACATTATTTATAAAAGGGTTTTCAATATCATAAATTTCCATAAGCTCTTAGGTTCAGATATTTATTAAACTAGGAAAATTATTACATAATAAACTTGATATTTCCACATAGTGCACATTTTTTCCCCAAAAATATGTTCTTATGTTTACATTTCTATTTAATTCTTGAAACTTTTACATTATTCAAGATATGTTATCATTGACATTTCTATAAAACATACACTGCCTTATGTCCTATGAAAATTATTTAAAAATGTGGGATGATAAAAAACATAACTGAGTAAAGGATATAAAAAAATGAAACCCATTAGTCCATTTGAAAAACCTGAAAATTCCTAATGAAGTTTGAATTTTTATGAAATAAAAATTTAACTAAAATAATCATTTAATTAATTATGAAATAAACTTCAATTCTGAAAAAAATTTATCAAACATTTAGTATAATGGATAAATTCAAAATCATAACCCTTATAATTTCATGATAAAAAATAAGAACCCATGAAAAACATTCCTTGAAAAATTAACCTTTAAAGTTTAAAAAGTTAAAACATTTCATAAAATGATTTAATTTACTCATAAAATAATATTGTTTCAATTAAAAACAAATAGAAATCATTTAAAAATCATGTAGTAATCATTGATATTTACTCTCATAATCACCCTTACAATAATTCTTATAGGAGACCATACAAAGGAAAAACTGTCATGGATAATTCCAAATGTTTATTCATGGGAATAAATCATTACATAAGGCATTGGAGAGATATATCAAACCCACCCATAATCATATAAAATTTATATGTACCATATCACGAATAAAACACATAAATTCTTACATTTCCATAATAAAACTAAAAATAATTTGTATTTAAAATCATAAAAAAATCACGTTTAGTTATCTCATAAAAATTATATTAAATATCATTTTACCATGTTTTTAAAAAACTAAAAATTCATATAACAATGAAAAAATGATATTCTTTTTATAAATACCTCAGCCCCAGTTTCCTATATTCAATTTCTACTTTATTAAATTGGAAAATTTATAAGGAATCTCATCCCAAAGGACAAGGTAGTTTATAATTCATGGTGAACTGGATACATACATTAATTTCACATACATTTTAAAACATAAAATACACAAAATGTTTTATTTTAATGTTCTATTTTATCCCTTATCATATCATTTTATATCAATTAAAAAACACATCCTAGTATCCTAGGGAAAATAAAACATAAGAAAGGAGTGAAATGAGATGATAAGTAAGAGTAATCATACTGAATAATATATCATTAAAAAATTATAATAATTAATATAAAAATGTAAATAACTTAAAAACATTCCATTTAAAAAATAAATTGATCATAATATGGCAAGAATAAAAGATGATCAAATAATACTATATAAATAATCACATAAGCTTGAAACTTATCCATGGATATTCTAACTAATATAATAATCATATATACATAAATAAAAAATCTTATAATGAAAGAATTTGTGATTATAAATATCTGAAACATATTTTCAAGACATTTCATGGGATTGTTTAAATATATGACTAAAATTAAATTAATTTTGCCCACTGATTTGTCTCATGAGACCTACTGATGCATCAAGAGGCTAGGTATTTTTATTCCCCACCCATAACTAAATAAGTCAAATCCATTCTTCATATTAAGGAGGAAAAAAATAATCAGTAAAAAAATTCATATTAAAAAAATAACATATTTAATGTTAATATGTGTCCTAATAAATAAACATCATAATATACCATCCAAAGTAATATATTGAATGATAATAAAATTTTATCCACAATCAAAATTATCATAAACCATCAAAAGAAATATTAAGTATATAATCGATACAACATATACTAGTGGATCATAATTATGATATAGGGTTGATGTCATTTATGAAAATAAATACCATAAAAATTAAAATAAAAACATTTTGAGGAAAATATCCTTTTTATATTGAAAAACTCTTTTTAAAACAAAAATTTCACAAAAAAATAGAAAATGATTTTATTTTAAAATAAAATTTAGAAATTATAAATGAATATTTAAAACATTATGTTTTCATCATGGAGAGAAATTTTTTCAGGATTCACATGTTAAAATAAAGATTCCTTTCAAATATTCCACAAAAATTAAATGAGCCTTGTTTTGAAAAAAAAAATTAAGATTAATTTCAAAAAAAATTAAAAAGTAAAAATGGGTAAAAATATATTTAATAAATAATTTTTAAATGGTTAACATTATTTTTTAAAACATTTTTATAAAACATGGGTTTTGAAGAAAAGGTATTTTTGACCGAAGAGAGAAATAAAGTTGGATTTTATTTAAAACATTTTATCGCTCATTTTATGTACTAAAGAGATAAAAATTTGTGTTATTATTTGAAAATAAATCAATCATAACCATATTATATGTAAATAAATAGATTTTATGATATAAATATCAAACAATTCCCCCAAATGAGACATAAACCAAAACAGTCCTGAATAATGATGAAATTGTGAAATAAACCCTTACCACTTTGGTAACTTTTGAATCATAATAAACATGAAGGAAATAACTTCAAATGAAACATTAAATACCATTAATAAAAATATATTCATGATATAACATTTCAAAAGTGGAATTATATGCACTACACAATGTAATAACTGGTTAATTTTGTGTATGTCTCGCGAAAGTAAAACTGAGACGAGAAAACTGTACCTCAAGTCTGATTTCAATCAAACATGTTCAAACATAATTTATAATAAATGTAGTTTTATTATAAATAAATTATATATTCTTAATAATATATTTCAGATTATATATCATTTTCTTCGTTTATTAATGTTTCTTTATCAAAATCATTGTTTCAGGTGATAATTTCTTTATTTTTCATATACATTTTGGTTTGGTAATTTCATTCATTTTTCATTGATCATAGTTCCATAATGTTCATAATTTTTACTATTATTTCAATGTCATATATATATATATATATTAATTATATATGTAATTAGAGTGATCTATAAAATTTACAGATAGAAAATGGATTACATTGTTTGTGGAGATGATAAGTCATTCATACACATTAATATTGTTTCCATTTTTCTTAAAAGACTAAATGATGAAAATAAGCATCAATTGACCTTTAAAAAATAATTATAATGTTATATATATAATTTATATTAATAAAATCCATCCTTATTTCCATCCATGTAAAAATAAAATGATACAAAAACTGCATCCCTTTATAGAGGCGGTAATCCACATGTACGCACAAGCGATGTTATTAATTACCAACGGATTTGAAGAGATGAATTTAGATGTTATATTATATTTAAAAATTTATTTTTAAATAATAAATATCGCATATATTCTTTAATTTTAACCTTACTACCTAACATGTAAAATTTAAGTGAATAATGAATTTCATCGCTTCGTGAGGCGGTAGTCCGCTGCAAAAAAGAGCGATGTTATCATTCCCCCCATAGAATAGAAAGTAATAAGGTATATGTGATATTTTATTTCAATAATTATAATAGCTTCATTAATACAATATATATAATTTAAAATCCATTGTTATATCTATATTTCAAAGGTGGTAATGGAAAATAAATTACATTGGTTCGTGAGGCGGTAGTCCGTCGTACACAGGATCGAAGATTTTGTTTCCAATTTAATGGCAATAGAGATGGATCTGGGATAAGAAATTAACATAATAAAGTATCATTATATATTTGACACCTATATTATCAAATTTTAAGATTATTTTATGGTGTAAGAAAAAATAAAATAAATACGCATGTTTAAGATTTTTTTATTCTTATTAGAGAGCCTCTTTAGATTAATACCTAAAGCCCTATTAGGTGGGATTATTAATTAAAATAAGGAATATAGGATGTGTTTAAAGAATTAAGGAATATATTTATGTATTTATTATCTTAAACAAATGTTTTTGTATGTTTTAATAGGGGAGGAGAGTGGGTGGCCTTTTATAACTGGGGGAGAATACACACATGGATTTTTTGAAAAGATATAGTGATAACCGCGTTATTTCTTGAAAAAAGCATTTAAAATAGATCATTATTAAACATTATAGTTTATAAGTTATAAATACGCCTATAAAATGAGTTTTTTATAATTTTTATATCATTATTAACCCTTATATTTTAAGTTTAACCCCTTATAATGTTAATTTTACATTAACTGCAATAATTAATTTTTAATATTTTCACTATTCATTAGGGTAATATATTTTGTTGACATTATTATTTAATATAAATTATGATGATTAAAATATTTAATTCATTTATCCAAAATTCAATTCACATATAAAAAAAAATTCAATTTAAAATTAAAACCACAAATGCGTTGAAAAAATGGCTTTTCCAAAGAAAATATTCCAAAGATCAAAAAAAATATATCAGAATTAAAAATAAAACTAATTATAATGAAATAAACTTGTTAAATTATTTGATAATTTAACTAGTTTTTAGATAAAAACAATTTATAATATAATTTATCATTTTAAATAATTTAAACAGAAATGAATGTTTTATTAAAAATCAGCATTTTCACTATTCATCAAAAAAATTTAATTGTTTCAGAAAATTCTCAAAATGTCACACAAAGATAATTTCTACATGTAGATTTAAAAATTTATGTTCATTTTGTGAAATAAATTTTCTAAAATTAGTAAAAATTAATTTAAAAATATGTGTGCATAGCGCAACTCAAGTGTCTTTTAGAAAAATAAATTTTTTTTAAAAACATTTCATTTTTCTTTAAAATGAATATTATTTTATTTATAATAGATTTATATCTATTAAATTTATTTATTACATGTGTAAACCATATAATTTTTATAATTTAGTTATTTTTATTCATACACTCCAACTTAATAGCTCGGTTATAATGGTCATTTTTAAATAATAATATTTTAATAGAGTATTGAATTTCATTTAAACCAAGTGTTGTGTGTATCACAAGTTATAAAAGTTATTGAATTTATTTAAAAATAAATATATCATAAATTATCAGTTTGCTACATTCTCTTCATGTCATGTTGTTTCATGTTATATATGTAATTTAATTTGTTGTTCCTCTTTTAAAATCTTGATGTGGTACATTCTACCCCTTGAAATAAATTGTGTCCTCACAATTTAATCTTGATATCAATAATAAAGGTTTTTAAATTCGAAAATAACTTTTTTGGAAACCCTAATTATATGAAGGGTTAATAAAAACATAATTTTTATAAGAGATAAAGGTAAGTATGAAGCTCATATAGAATAACACATTACTAGTTTCCAAATAGGATAACATTGATGGGAAATAAAGATATGCACATGGAAGAAAAGTCTGAATAATTAGGGAGAGTGATAGAGATCATTGATGATAATAAATTTAATGCTCTAGAAAATTTAATGACCATAAATACATAAATCTATGATGAGTTAAGGGACTATTTTTTCTTCCAAAATTACATTACTAGGATAAATGTTTTGATTCAATATCCTTTTCCTAGAGTCGAGGATTTTCATTACCATTATTATTGGGAACAAAAGAAAATATAATTAATATTTTATCATTTAGATGTGATTAAATCAAATTCTACTTTATCTCTTACTCCAAAAAATGACTATCCGATGGGAATTTTTTATTCCTGAAGCACTAAAATTAACATTTAACATAACATTGGATTAATAAAAGAATGAAAAATAATTCCTAGTATCTATATATATTTTACAGAACCAAAATGGTTATCACAAATTATCTGATATAATACATTAATATATAATTCCTCAATTGTAACTCCTAAAATTCAACTTAATCCATTTCATAAATGGTTAACCTTAATGCTAGTCCAAAATATGTTTGTCCAAATTCAATATCCAAAAATTCAGAAGGGAGGTCACTAAATCAACATTATATTCCTCAGACAATATAAAGTGGATATTAATGTCACATTCCAAATATGTGAATACCTTGATAACTATAAATCCTTAATGAAAGCATGTATAATTCTAAGAATGAAATATTAGGATGTCAAATATATTCTATCAATCCAAACATTTAGTGTACTCTAGGATAGATAACATAAACCATAAAATCATTAACCAATTTCATGGTCACCAATACCATCCCATAAACATCTCTTCATCATTATTATCTTAACATCAAACACATATTATGGTTTATCTTCTCTCAATAATTTATTTTACAAGAAGTTAAACATTCCATAGAATCACTTTCTTAGTCATTGATACCATTCAATATATTCTCTCAAATACTTAGAGAAAAAGTACTGTAGTATAATCCTTATACATTTCAGAATTCTTATAACTAGAATTTCAATGATAAAATACTCCTATAACATTATTATTGAATACAAATGAATAATAACTTTAATCATTCCACATTAGTTATAGTAATAACATAAGACTGACCTTGATCCCTTAGCCTCTTCTAAGGTATATTCCCTTAATTCTTGGGGACTTCATTGGAATAGATCTTTATCTCCTTATAGTCGAATAATTAAACATTATAAATTCATTTATTTCCCTTTAAGTCATGTGAATGGTTTCCTTTATCTCCTATCTTTTAGAAATCCCTCATTACCTACAATAAAATACCCGGGTGTTTCTTTACAAAATTATCACATGAGAATATCCATCTTTCCTTTCATCCATTTATCTACCTTTTTATATGTCATCATATTCTTCTATTTCTTCCCTTAAAATCAATAATACTTGAATAATTATTTCCCTCTCTTGATAGAATATGTTACAATGTACTCATATGATGTGAATGTTTGGGAGATTAATGTCATTAGAATTATTATTTTTAAACCATAAAATAAATGATCAATTTTTCTCTTTGGATTACATATATAGGTCATATAATACCATGATATCCTTATAATGTTTGATTTATAATTAGAAACATTTTCATCTTCATCTTTAATAATACATAGAAATTTTCTATTCATATCTTTTTATTGCCCAAGAGGAAAATACTTTTCCAATAATAATACCTTAAAATCCATCCATCCCCTGTTTTATATTTCTTTTTCATCCTTATTGTTTTATATCACTTACCACAATTGATTTGTATCCCCTAATAGAAAATAAACTATCATGAAAAATGTATCCCTTTCATTACTTCCCAATGAAAGAAATATTTTTTCTAAGGAACTTGTCCATTTCTTATCTACAAAAGGATTTTTAGTCCCATTAAAATATAGATGTTTCAAAAAAAAATAGGTCTAATATTGTTATACACCATAGTGGATCATTAAGTTTCTCTATAAGTGAAATATTATTTATCATTACCTAAGTCAACTGCTACAATACAATTATAATTTTATTACTTCTTTCTACATATCCATATCCATCTTCATTATATTTTCTTGGAAGGAAATCCCTACATATAGTATGAGTATTGATATGATTACCATTCCTTCCAGTAGGTGACACTTTTAAACATTTTCATGCACAATATTAGAAAATATTATTATGAAACATGATTTATAATCATAAAACTTGTGAAAAACATAAAAAAAATTGAAAAAATTATGCATGGCTAATATCAGAATCATAAACATTCTTTCTTTGGGAAGGTTTACAAACCATAAATATATTTTAAATTCTTTTTTAATTGTTATTAAATAATATGTGATCTATTATAAGAATATCTTCTAAGAGTGTAAAACCAGGTGTGTAGTACCACCTATTTTCATGTTTAAGGTAATTCTTGATTCAAGACCATCTGTAACACCCCAAGATTTCATAGTGTGTTATTTCTTCAAAATAATTCAATAACTTGCACTACACGCAACACTTAGTTCAATTGCACCATGACTTACCAAAAAAAAAGCCATTAAAAGAGTTCATGAATAATATTAACTAAATTTTAAACTTTATATTATCCTTATAATTTTAGAATCCATATTATGAGTTTCTTAGTCATAATGCAAGAACAGATTCATTTTCAGTATTGCACTTTTATCAACTTTTGATAGTGAAACCTTTTTAAATACAATATTTTAAACTTTTTGACTAAATGGAGACATCAAAAAAATTTAAAATGAAACATCCCAAGCTTCCACGGTACGTTTCCCTTCGAATAATGCGATAGCGTGTGTTGTACGCAACCTCGAGTTCTAACACACGCCACAACTAATTAAACTAGCCGTTGTGAATAGTAATACCTAATTTTTGAAATCATATATATTTTATATTTTAAAATGGACTTCATTTTTGGATTCGGAATATCGAAATTAGCCTAGGGTGAAATTTTGGTACATTTCGGATAACTTTCATATTTTGATGAATAGTGAAAATTTCTAAATTTTAATTAAAAACAACTTTTTTAATCAAAATAATTAATAGTGATAAATTATGAATTTGAGTGGTTTTAAAGTATATTTAGAATATATTTTTACCGTTTAATATAATTTTGGTCATTGGACATAATTTTACAATTAAACCGAACATAAACAAGTGTCAATCTTTTGATAGTTATTATCTCTTAAAAACACGCTTTTTGTTTTGACAGCGGGAATTAATTTTAAATTAATTTCTGCCACTTCTGTGTTTTGAATTTAGGAAAATGGATTCCATATTTGGAATCAGGATGTTCAAATTGTGTAAATAGGTAACTTTTATTTTTACACATTTTGAATAATTACTGCGGTAAATATTTTATTTACCATGGTTAAAGGGTAAATCCGGTAAATAAGGGTTAAAAAATAATATTATAATAATACTAAATTACCCTAAAACGTGTCTTAACCCTATTTGTTGATACATGGTCGACCATGGGCATCTTTGTGTCAATTTTGGGACCCCATGGATCCACTTGTAAGTGATAATGACACTTTATTTTAATTAAGTTAAAATGAATACAAAAATGACACAAGCATATATCTTTTAGAAGAACAATTTTTACATAGAGTTATACATGTTGGATTTTCGATTATAAATATTCATTAGAAAGCTAAAAGGATTTCCTACATAATCCTATTTTATTTATAATTTTTAGACATTAAATAATTTACTTTATTTATGACACAATGATGATGCAGTAATTACTATAATAGTGAAAAATTAAACTAATTGATATTATAAATACCCAAATAAATATAATATGAAACTTTTAATGAATTAAACTAATTTCTAGGATAATATGATATATTAGGATTGATTTAATTGACTTTGTTCGAAGTAATCAATCTGTTATGAGTTTCACAAAAATCAACTAATGAATAGGGTCAAAATTGACATAAAAGAGTTCTTAAAACAAATATTATATTATTAATTGATATTAAATTCCTAAAAATCTAAGGTTCGGCCAAGAGACTTATATTATGATAGGTTAATCATTAATGGACCACTTGGGGGTCTCTTGGATGTATATAGTAAGTTTATTAACCATATTATATAAAAATACAAAGAGACATTGTAAAAGTGAAACTAATTAACTTAGAGTTAATACTTAAAGATAAGGTTAATATAAGTACCCAAACCTGTCTAAATTCTATTGGTTGAGTGGTTTTCGACCTATCCCCACCTTAACCTTTGAATAGTCAACTTTGGAGCCATTAGAAACCGAATATGAATTTATTATAAATTAATATTTCTAGCTTTTCCAAAGGTGCCCCTCACCCCTCTTATAAAAGGGCACTCCTCCTTCTCATTTCTTCACACCTCTAAAGCCTTTTGGTTCGGCCAAACTCTGCCCAAATACTCTCCCAACATCCCTCACTACAACCTAGAGGCCTTAGTGTGATCATAAAGCCAACCTAAGGATCCCTTTTTATCAAATCAAAAGGAAGAACCCGAAGAAGAGGTAATGATTTCACCACCCTTCTCCAAGTTCATTTCTTCTTCCACTTCTTCTTCCTTTGTTCTTACCATTCTAAAATAATAACTCCAGTATCTCACATATACTGTGATGTTATTATAAATATGGTACAATAATATTCAGTATTCTATCCACCCTTTTAATAACATGTCACCATACGTACGTACGTACGGCTTACCGTCTCCACGTCGTGGTGTAATTGTTATTCAATATAATATTATTTGGATGGGTATAATAATGATGTGTAACTCATGTAAATAATAAATATAACATGTTAATGATTCTGTATATATGACATACCATCCATTTATATATTATTTTAATATCGAAATAATGATATTGTCGCTCGTGCGTACGTACGGACTACCGTCTCCACGAACGCGATGAGATTCATTCTCCATCGTATCCATTCAAGTATAATTATCATTTGATGATTTAAAAATGATGTTTAAGGACTGGATATCATTCTGGATATGAATAAGATACAACAACCATGGCTTATGTAACAAAACATATAAAAGAAAATGAGTAAGTTAACTCCCGAAACGACGATAATTCTAAGATATTATTAACAAATCAATGTTAAAAGATCATATATGATATCATATTAATATATATGATTCTTGTATAATTTAATAACAACTATTTCACCATTATACAGGAGGTTAACCTACCCCAACCAAGGAAAAGTACAAGGTAAGGGTTATTTCACAATCTCTTCTTTATCCGAGGTTGTTTATACGTAATAATCTACTGGGATCTCGTTATCATCCACATCCATGTTTCTTCGAAATGTATTTCAAAACATTTTTACTATTTACAAGAATATGGGTTAAAGTCATTTATACCCTTGTTTGACTTTTTATAAGAGGTTTATAAAGGAATCTTTCCGTCGTTTTCAAAACAATGTTCTTTTTAACCTTTTCGACAGAATTGAGGTAAGAATGTTTTTTTAACTTATACGGCGGGTGCGGTTATTTTCCGCCGTTATAAAATCGTCGAAGCTTTACATACAAGCTTATAAGAATATTTTCAAAGAAAATGTTTTATTTTATATGGATCTTAAATGATTTCAAAATAAAAGGAGATACTTCTTTAAAAAGAATTTTGATTTCATCTATGTCAACATCCTTTGATGGATTTTAAGATTATTTGAAGTTGATTTATTATGATACAAAAATTCTATATTGAATTGAAGGTTTTGTGATATGTTTGACTGTGGATGTGCTATTTTTATACCATTCATAGTTTATGGTGAAATTATTGACATTTCGTATGCTAGTTTTAATCCGAATGTTTATGTTATATTTCAAACTTTTCTTCAGATGAATGTGCTAAACAAGTATGTTCCGGGTTGGGGACCGGTAAAAGTAAGCCCTCCAGGTTGGGGACTGGTAAAAGTAAGCCCTCCAGGTTGGGGACTGGTTAAATTAAGCCCTCTAGGTTAGGGACTGGTAAAAGTATGCCCTCCGGGTTGGTGTCCGGTTATTAGAGGCACTCCGGGTTGGTGTCCGGTTATTAGAGGCACTCCGGGTTGGTGTCCGGTTATTAGAGGCACTCCGGGTTGGGTTCCGGTTAGAAGTAACCCCTAGGTCTTGGGATGAGGCCTAGTGTAACGCCCCGACCCCAGCTACCCAGAGCCGGTGCATTACTTCGTAACATTGGCATGATCCCAAAAGATCAAGTCTCGAAAGACCGATTAGTTTAGTAGCCTTGGAAACACTAGATACATTCATAAGTCTTTCATTACATCAAAATTAAACAAACTACAAAAAAACATGGTCTTCATATTCCACACTCATATCTTCACTGATTATTCTTGCAAGTCAGTCATAAAATACTTCTTCACAACCTGGAAAATTTTTAAACATTGAAAGGGGTGAGCTCAAATGCTCAGTAAGGATAACAATAATGCGGAAGCTTTCATAAATAAACATTAACATTTAAGGCAATGTATAACTAAAACAAAAGCCTCTTAAACATGAACTTCAACATAATATGGCAAAAGTAAAATGAGATAATGTCATTTACTTCTTCACATGGATATTCTACTGGTCGAATAATCACATGTAATATCAATAACCACTTTCATAATGATGGAATGCATAATGCCAGACTATCATAACCACGTAGTCAAGGCCTCGTGCCAAGACCACAAATAAGATTTTGTCAAGGCCTCGTGCCAAGACACTAGTTTGTCTCATGAGACCTGCCGATGCATCGAGGAGCTATAGCGGGCTCCACCCGTCACTTATTAAGTCCAATGCATTCCTCATATGAATAGGTTTAAACATATCATAAACCATAACATAATCGTATCACATAAAACATGTATAAAGGAAACATAACATTCCCACATTTCAATCACAAGATATCAATACAGCACATTGATATAATAAAAACGCTTTCAAAACCATTTTCAATACCAAAATAAAAGAAAGTTAAAACTTTGTATTTATTTTTCATAAAAAAAAGTGATGGCTTGTAGAAGAAGCCGAATCTCAAATAATGGTCACGGCGGCGGAGAAGTCGTTGTCGCCACATAAGTACGGAAAGAAAAACATTCCCTTTTGTCGTTTAGTAAAACGCTTTGTATAAAAAGATTCCTTTTGAATAACCGTAAAAGTCAAAGGGGTTTATACACCGTATAAAAGAAAATTGTGTATAAAACCAAATATGCCTCAATGAAAGGAGATTGAGACAAAGTCCTTAAAAAGATCATTTTTAAAATAAAATAGATCTATTATGTGTATTCACTATAGGTACACATAAAGAAAGTAAAAATACAAAATAGGACATAATAATATCATGACATAATTTGAAAGTAGGAGATTAACCCAAAGAATGGAAGTTGGGTTAAGAAATTCCCTTACCTCGTGTCTGACTTGACTCAACCGTTCTTTAACCTCCTCAAAATCGGGTAACTCTTTTTGATTTGAGCCAAAGGCTTCCTTGGGAAGAGTTCTGCCCAAAGTGAGGCTTCTAGGAGTAAGGAAGGAATGTTGGGAGAGTATTTGGGCAGAGTTTGGCCGATCCAAATGGCTTGAAAGTGTAATTGAAGTGGGAGAGGTGGGGGCCTTTTATAAGTAGAGAGGAGGGGCACTTTTGGAAAGATTGAAATGTTACATTATTTCAAAATGCTTTTCGGATTCTAAAGGTCCCACATTTATATAATTCGAGGCTAAGGTGATAAGGTTTCGAAATATCTTCATCCAATAGGCTTTGGACAAGTGTAAGCCTTGGATTTTGCATTATCTTCTCATTTTATTTAAATCGTCAAATAATGATGTCATCGCTGCATCATTATTATGTCATAAATACTTTAATTTATTTAATGTCTAAAAATTATAAAACAAATACTATGATGTAGGAAATCTTTTTAGCTTTCCAATGACTATTTATAATCAAAATTTGGACTTGTATAACCCCAATTAAAAATTGTTTTAGTAGAACAATTTATGTTAGTGTCATTTTCACTTTAACATTAAATAAAAAGTAATTTATGTCATTTCCCAACAAAAGTGGATCCATGGGGTCCCCAAGTTAGGCCATGGCTTGTCTTGGTCGGCCATGACACAACCAATGAGGTTGGGACATGTGTCTAGGTCATTTCATATTATTAAAGTATTATTTATACCTTAAACTACCCTAATTACCACTAATCGCGATTAAGAACTTAATAAGTTACTATTCACCAAAAAATTATTATAATCTCATTGAACCACATTTTACTTCTTAATGACAACCATGTATGTCGGATTTTTGAAAATCAAATCACAGAAGTGGTAATATTTCATTTAAACGAAAAATCAGTTATTTAACTACCACTTAGTGGTTTCACTATTCATCAAAAATTGAAGTTTTTCAGAATAAGGCCAAAATTTCACCCTAAGCTATAATTGATATTCCGAATTCCAAAATGATGTCTATTTTACAAAATTCCAAACATATAAGTTGCATTAATTAATTTTATAATTAATTCCCGCTGTTACGACAAATAGCGTTTTTTTAAGAAACAATTTATATCAAAAGATTGGCAATTGTTTATGTCCATTTTCAATGTTAAATTAATTCTAATGACCACCATTGGATAAAATGGTAAAAATATATTCCAATTATACTTTAAAACCACTAAATAGTATAACTTATCACTATAAATTATTTTGATTAAAAAAGTTGTTTTAAGTATTTTTCACTATTCATAAAAATTTGGAAGTTCTCGGAAAATTACAAAAATTTCAACATAGGCTAATTTCAATATTAGGAATACAAAAATGAAGTCCATTTTGAAATATAAAATTTATAAAATTTCAAAAAGTAGGTATTACTATTCACAACGGCTAGTTTAATTAGTTGTGGTGTGTGCTAGAGCTCAAGGTTGCGTACAACACACGCTATTGCATTATTGAATGAGAAGCGTATCGTGGAAGCTCGGGGTGTTACATTCTCCCCTCCTTCAATAAATTGCGTCCTCGCAATTTGAAATTTTTCTTTGAAAATAAAAGGTTGAAAAGAGAAAATACCTTTGTGGAAAACCCACATCGGAAATAAGATTAATAAATATATAACATTAAAAGAAAGCAGGATAAGTACAAAGGTCACCCGATATAGCCCATTCTAGGATTCTATGAAAATATGGATATGGAAGAAAAACAAACCATCAAGGTCTGATGGAGAGTTATAGAAAACAGGATTAGGAGAATGTTTAACCATAAGAAAATCACAAACTTGTGATTGGTTAAACGGTCATTGAATCCCCAGTTGGAAAAGTTAACCGACAACATTTTTGTTTTAAGTTACCTTTTATAATGTTGAGGAATTTATTTATGAGATTTACTAAGAACATAAGGGAATATACATACTTGTTATGTATACTTTCATTCGTTAATAAATTTTTACCACAAACACAACTTTTACTCCAAATGGTAACGGAACTCAAAAATATCCTAATTGTATAAGGTTCCAAATATTAACACATACCATTTAGATTAGTAAAACTATTTTGTAATAACCAGGGACTTCCTGTAGGCTAGTGGTAGGAAATAAAGGCTTGTCGCACTATGGTTCTGGGTTTGATTCCTGCAGCTTTGTCCGACGCGACGGGTTATTCCCCACCCTGCAGGTTGTCCTTTTCCTAAAAATATAGTACTATACTATTCCAAAAATAATCTTCATAAATGTTTTAACCTTAAACAATACTATCCAAAGTTCAACTTAATCCATTCCAACCTTAATAGTTATCCAAAATACTTCTGTCCAACTCACAGTCCAAATTTTATAAGGAAGGTAAACATAATGAAGATCCTTTATCCCACGTAACAACATGTGAACACCTTCATCATGTATTCTTTTTAAACATACTGAATTACCATGATCCCTTATTCCTTATAGAATACTAGATATACTCCTTCTATCCAAAAATGTATACAAAACATCAATCAGTTTCAAGGAAGTTAAGTATATCCAATATAATTTATCCAAATCAATCACGTCTTATTCCAAAATCACAATATCAGTATCAAAACCATATTATGGTTTATCTTTCTCTCAACCATATATTTTCCAAAAATTTAACCTACTATGGAGTCACTTTTCTTGGTTCCACAAAATCTCAAGTCCTTGATGAAATAGTACTGCAGTACAATCCTTATATACTCCATAATTATTATAACCAGTACATCATTGATACAACACTCAAATTAAAAAAAATCTTTAATAACAACATAAGAACTCTAATCATTACTCCTCATCTGTGGTAGTATCATAACTTGATTATTATCCAATAACATCATTTGGGGCATGTTCTGATGATTTGGACATTGGTTTGCGTAGTGTCCCCAATCCTTGCAGAAGAAGCATTGTACATTTGAAACCATTTTCTTACCCTTGCAGTCACGCACTTTGTGTCCTTTTTCTCTACACTTATAACAAACTCCCATTCCCTTTAGGCAAGTTCCATGATGTTTCTTCCCACAATTACCACATATTGGAAAATTCTTCTTTCCCCTCATCCCTTTATCCATCATTCTCTCTTCCATCCCTTTCGTCTCTTGCTTCGCTTCAAAGCCATAGGACTCAGAGAATTCTTTACTTATCCTATTAACACATGATACTATTTCTTCATATTTTGAGAACACATGGGAGACTATTTCCCTTCGAAATGTTGGCTTAATACGGTGAAAGATACTATCCTTCTTACTCTTTGGATCATACGTACTGCTGGAGTTCACATTCCTTCTACTGGGCGCCATTTCTATACAACGGCAAAAACTAGATTAGTTTATGAATCAAAATACATAATTCCATACTTGTAAAATACTTAACATAAATTGAACTATTTATGGATATAATCCATAATCATAAAAAGGTTTTATTTGAGGAAGTATATACTCATAACCGTTCATAGTGGTTTGTAAAGAAAATGAGAATTATCCTAAGCGTATCCCCCGGGAGTGTCGTAACCAAGAGTGCAGCAAGGCCCGTTGTCGTGCACCAGTTCCCGTTCGAGTCTAGCTCAAAGCGGTGTTTTCGGGTTTTACCCCTAGGTACATCTGTGCCAGAGCCGCCTCTACCTGCTCGTATCCAGACAGGGATGTATTGCTCGGAAAACTCATATCATCTCTATAATACCAAAATTCTAGGAAGTTCTTCTATACTAATCCTCGAAGCCTATCTTTGGGCTATGCGTTCTAATCAGAGTTTATCTACATCTAGCTTCCAAGGTTAGTACTAAACTGCCTCTGATACCAACTGTAACGCCCCGACCCCAGCTACCCAGAGCCGGTGCATTACTTCGTAACATTGGCATGATCCCAAAAGATCAAGTCTCGAAAGACCGATTAGTTTAGTAGCCTTGGAAACACTAGATACATTCATAAGTCTTTCATTACATCAAAATTAAACAAACTACAAAAAAACATGGTCTTCATATTCCACACTCATATCTTCACTGATTATTCTTGCAAGTCAGTCATAAAATACTTCTTCACAACCTGGAAAATTTTTAAACATTGAAAGGGGTGAGCTCAAATGCTCAGTAAGGATAACAATAATGCGGAAGCTTTCATAAATAAACATTAACATTTAAGGCAATGTATAACTAAAACAAAAGCCTCTTAAACATGAACTTCAACATAATATGGCAAAAGTAAAATGAGATAATGCCATTTACTTCTTCACATTGATATTCTACTGGTCGAATAATCACATGTAATATCAATAACCACTTTCATAATGATGGAATGCATAATGCCAGACTATCATAACCACGTAGTCAAGGCCTCGTGCCAAGACCACAAATAAGATTTTGTCAAGGCCTCGTGCCAAGACACTAGTTTGTCTCATGAGACCTGCCGATGCATCGAGGAGCTATAGCGGGCTCCACCCGTCACTTATTAAGTCCAATGCATTCCTCATATGAATAGGTTTAAACATATCATAAACCATAACATAATCGTATCACATAAAACATGTATAAAGGAAACATAACATTCCCACATTTCAATCACAAGATATCAATACAGCACATTGATATAATAAAAACGCTTTCAAAACCATTTTCAATACCAAAATAAAAGAAAGTTAAAACTTTGTATTTATTTTTCATAAAAAAAAGTGATGGCTTGTAGAAGAAGCCGAATCTCAAATAATGGTCACGGCGGCGGAGAAGTCGTTGTCGCCACATAAGTACGGAAAGAAAAACATTCCCTTTTGTCGTTTAGTAAAACGCTTTGTATAAAAAGATTCCTTTTGAATAACCGTAAAAGTCAAAGGGGTTTATACACCGTATAAAAGAAAATTGTGTATAAAACCAAATATGCCTCAATGAAAGGAGATTGAGACAAAGTCCTTAAAAAGATCATTTTTAAAATAAAATAGATCTATTATGTGTATTCACTATAGGTACACATAAAGAAAGTAAAAATACAAAATAGGACATAATAATATCATGACATAATTTGAAAGTAGGAGATTAACCCAAAGAATGGAAGTTGGGTTAAGAAATTCCCTTACCTCGTGTCTGACTTGACTCAACCGTTCTTTAACCTCCTCAAAATCGGGTAACTCTTTTTGATTTGAGCCAAAGGCTTCCTTGGGAAGAGTTCTGCCCAAAGTGAGGCTTCTAGGAGTAAGGAAGGAATGTTGGGAGAGTATTTGGGTAGAGTTTGGCCGATCCAAATGGCTTGAAAGTGTAATTGAAGTGGGAGAGGTGGGGGCCTTTTATAAGTAGAGAGGAGGGGCACTTTTGGAAAGATTGAAATGTTACATTATTTCAAAATGCTTTTCGGATTCTAAAGGTCCCAAATTTATATAATTCGAGGCTAAGGTGATAAGGTTTCAAAATATCTTCATCCAATAGGCTTTGGACAAGTGTAAGCCTTGGATTTTGCATTATCTTCTCATTTTATTTAAATCGTCAAATAATGATGTCATCGCTGCATCATTATTATGTCATAAATACTTTAATTTATTTAATGTCTAAAAATTATAAAACAAATACTATGATGTAGGAAATCTTTTTAGCTTTCCAATGACTATTTATAATCAAAATTTGGACTTGTATAACCCCAATTAAAAATTGTTTTAGTAGAACAATTTATGTTAGTGTCATTTTCACTTTAACATTAAATAAAAAGTAATTTATGTCATTTCCCAACAAAAGTGGATCCATGGGGTCCCCAAGTTAGGCCATGGCTTGTCTTGGTCGGCCATGACACAACCAATGAGGTTGGGACATGTGTCTAGGTCATTTCATATTATTAAAGTATTATTTATACCTTAAACTACCCTAATTACCACTAATCGCGATTAAGAACTTAATAAGTTACTATTCACCAAAAAATTATTATAATCTCATTGAACCACATTTTACTTCTTAATGACAACCATGTATGTCGGATTTTTGAAAATCAAATCACAGAAGTGGTAATATTTCATTTAAACGAAAAATCAGTTATTTAACTACCACTTAGTGGTTTCACTATTCATCAAAAATTGAAGTTTTTCAGAATAAGGCCAAAATTTCACCCTAAGCTATAATTGATATTCCGAATTCAAAAATGATGTCTATTTTACAAAATTACAAACATATAAGTTGCATTAATTAATTTTATAATTAATTCCCGCTGTTACGACAAATAGCGTTTTTTTAAGAAACAATTTATATCAAAAGATTGGCAATTGTTTATGTCCATTTTCAATGTTAAATTAATTCTAATGACCACCATTGGATAAAATGGTAAAAATATATTCCAATTATACTTTAAAACCACTAAATAGTATAACTTATCACTATAAATTATTTTGATTAAAAAAGTTGTTTTAAGTATTTTTCACTATTCATAAAAATTTGGAAGTTCTCGGAAAATTACAAAAATTTCAACATAGGCTAATTTCAATATTAGGAATACAAAAATGAAGTCCATTTTGAAATATAAAATTTATAAAATTTCAAAAAGTAGGTATTACTATTCACAACGGCTAGTTTAATTAGTTGTGGTGTGTGCTAGAGCTCAAGGTTGCGTACAACACACGCTATTGCATTATTGAATGAGAAGCGTATCGTGGAAGCTCGGGGTGTTACACCTAGACAAAGAAATTAACGTTTAGCATTATGCATTCCAACATTATGAAAGTGGTTATTGATTTTTTGCATGTGATTATTCGATTAGTAGAATATCCATGTGAATAAGTAAATGGCATTATTTCATTTTACTTTTGCCATACCATGTTGAAGTTAAAGTTTAAAAGGCTTTTGTTTTAGTAATGCATTGCCTTAAATGTTTATTCTTATTTATGAAAGTTTCCGCTATATTTTTATCCTTACTGGGCATTTGAGCTCACCCCTTTTCTATGTTTTATTTTTCCCAGGATGTGAAGAAGTAAGTTATGAATGACCTGCAAGGATTTTATGAGGGGTTAATAGTGTGGATTGTGGAAAAATTATGTTGTTGTATTAGTTTTTCACATTGAAATGTAATGTAAAACTTTATGATTATATCTAGTGTTTCCAAGGCTACTAAACCAATCTGTCTTTCGAGATTTGATCTTTCTTGTGATCATGCCAATGTTACGAAGTAATGCACTGACTCTGGGTAGCTGGGGTCGGGGCGTTACAGTTGGTATCAGAGGAAGTTTAGTACAAACCTTGGAAGCTAGATTTAGATAAACTCTGATTAGAGCACGTAGACCTAAGATTAACTTTGAGGATTAGTATAGAAGAACTTCCTAAAATTTTGGTATTGTAGAGATTTTGTGAGTTTTCCGAGCAATACATCTCTGTCTGGATACGAGCAGGTAGAGGCGGCTCTGGCACAGATGTACCTAGGGGTAAAACCCGAAAACACCGCTTTGAGCTAGACTCGAACGGGAACTGGTGCACGACAACGGGCCTTGCTGCACTCTTGGTTACGACACTCCCGGGGGATATGCTTAGGATAACTCTCATTTTCTTTACAAATCATTATGAAGGGTTTATGAGTATATACTTCCTCAAAGAAAATATTTTTATGATTATGGATTATATCCATAAATAGTCCAATTTATGTTAAGTGTTTTATAAGTATGGGATTATGTATTTTGATTCATAAACTGATCTAGTTTATGCCATTGTTTAGAAATGGCGCCCAGTAGAAGGAATGAGAACTCCAGAAATGCACATGATCCAAAGAGAAGGAAGGATCATATCTTTCATGGTCTTAAGCTAGAATTTATAAGAGAAATAGTCTCCCATGTATTATCATCATATGAAGAAATAATATCATGTGTTGATAAGATAAGTAAAGAGTTTACTGAGTCCTATGGCTTTGAAGGGAACAAGAGAAGAAAAGGATGGAAGAGAGAAAGATGGATAAAAGTAAGAGGGAAAAGAAGAATTTTCCCATATGTGGTAACTGTGGAAAGAAACACCCTGGAACTTGCCTGAAAGGAATGGGAGTTTGTTATAAGTGTGGAGGAAAAGGGCACAAAGTACGTGACTGCAAGGGTAAGAAAATGGTTTCAAATGTACAATGCTTCATTTGCAAGGAGTTTGGACACTACGCGAACCTATGTCCCAGTCATCAGACTATGCCGCAAATGATGCTATTGGATAATAATCAAGTTATGATACTACCACATATGAAGAGGAATGATTAGAGTTCTTAAGTTGATTATGTCAATTGAGTGTTGTATCAAAAATGTACTTGTTATAATAATTATGGAGTATATAAGGATTGTACTGCAGTACTATTACATTAAGGACTTGAGATTGTGTGGAACAAAGAAAAGTGACTCAATAGCAGGATAAATTTTTGGAAAATATATGGTTGAGAGAATGATAAATCATAATATAGTTCTGATACTGAGGTAGTGATTTTGGAATAATAAGTGATTGTTTTGGATAAATTGTATTGGATATTCTTGACTACCTTGGAACTGATTAATGAATTGTATATTCCATCATTGTTGGGTTTTAAAACATTTTTGGATTAATGAAGTATATCCAGCATTCTATATGGAATAAGGGAGCATGAATGTAATCAATAATGAATATGGTAATACATGATGAAGGTATTCATATGCTATTACGGGGTAAAAAGGATCTATATTATGTTTACCTTCCTTATAAATGTTAGACTGTGAGTTTGGACAGAAGTATTTTGGATAGTTCTAGTTTGGATTATTTTGGATTGCCATAAAAGGACAACCCGGAGGTCGGGCGGCAACCCGTCGCATCCGGCAAGGCTGCGAGACTTGAACCAGCAACCAAAGGGCGACAAGGGTGTATCACCTACCACTATCCCACGAGATGTCCTGGATTAAATAAAGTAGTTTTTTAAAAGATCTGGTAGATGAATTATAAATTCTTTTATTTTGGAACCCTCTATGAATAGTATAAATAGAATTTTTTTTACGAGTGAATGATGAGTTTTGGTAGAAATTTATTAATGGATAAAACTCTAATTATAAAGTGAGTATATCTCCTTATGATCTTAGCCAATCTCATAAATATATTCCTCAACATTAATAAAAGGAACTTAGAACAAAAATGTTGTCCTAGATGGTACCTTAAATCATCACTAATTCATGGCTTTGGGATTTTTGGCCTTTTCATAGCCATGTTCTCTACCACTCTCCATCAGATAATTGATGGTTAGATTTCTCTTCCATATCCATATTTTCCTACATGGAACCCTAATATGTGTTATTTTCGGTAATCTTCATACTTTCCACTCTTTATTTTAAATAGAGGACTCATTAATTCATTTTTCGATGTGGGATTTCAACTAAGATATTTTGAAACGTCAAAAATGTGTTATCCTAATACCCTATGTTTTGTTGAACCGATGGTATTTCAAATCATCATAGATTGATGAATTTAAGGACCTCAATTATACACTTGTTTGTGATTGATGACCTCAATCACTACCTATAAATATTTACGTTTTTCCTCCGATTATATGTCTCTAATTTCCACCAATGTTCTCCTAATCGAGATCATAATTTGGTGGTGACCCTTTGATTTCTCTTTTCCTCATATTAAGACTAAATTTTAGTAACCCAATTTCCGATGTGGGTTTTCCCACAAATATATTTTCTACTTTCAACCTTTTATTTTTTAAGAACAATTTCAAATTGCGAGGACGCAATTTATTGAAGGAGGGGAGAATGTAACACCCCAAGATTTCATAGTGTGTTATTTCTTCAAAATAATTCAATAACTTGCACTACACGCAACACTTAGTTCAATTGCACCATGACTTACCAAAAAAAAAGCCATTAAAAGAGTTCATGAATAATATTAACTAAATTTTAAACTTTATATTATCCTTATAATTTTAGAATCCATATTATGAGTTTCTTAGTCATAATGCAAGAACAGATTCATTTTCAGTATTGCACTTTTATCAACTTTTGATAGTGAAACCTTTTTAAATACAATATTTTAAACTTTTTGACTAAATGGAGACATCAAAAAAATTTAAAATGAAACATCCCAAGCTTCCACGGTACGTTTCCCTTCGAATAATGCGATAGCGTGTGTTGTACGCAACCTCGAGTTCTAACACACGCCACAACTAATTAAACTAGCCGTTGTGAATAGTAATACCTAATTTTTGAAATCATATATATTTTATATTTTAAAATGGACTTCATTTTTGGATTCGAAATATCGAAATTAGCCTAGGGTGAAATTTTGGTACATTTCGGATAACTTTCATATTTTGATGAATAGTGAAAATTTCTAAATTTTAATTAAAAACAACTTTTTTAATCAAAATAATTAATAGTGATAAATTATGAATTTGAGTGGTTTTAAAGTATATTTAGAATATATTTTTACCGTTTAATATAATGTTGGTCATTGGACATAATTTTACAATTAAACCGAACATAAACAAGTGTCAATCTTTTGATAGTTATTATCTCTTAAAAACACGCTTTTTGTTTTGACAGCGGGAATTAATTTTAAATTAATTTCTGCCACTTATGTGTTTTGAATTTAGGAAAATGGATTCCATATTTGGAATCAGGATGTTCAAATTGTGTAAATAGGTAACTTTTATTTTTACACATTTTGAATAATTACTGCGGTAAATATTTTATTTACCATGGTTAAGGGGTAAATCCGGTAAAGAAGGGTTAAAAAATAATATTATAATAATACTAAATTACCCTAAAACGTGTCTTAACCCTATTGGTTGATACATGGTCGACCATGGGCATCTTTGTGTCAATTTTGGGACCCCATGGATCCACTTGTAAGTGATAATGACACTTTATTTTAATTAAGTTAAAATGAATACAAAAATGACACAAGCATATATCTTTTAGAAGAACAATTTTTACATAGAGTTATACATGTTGGATTTTCGATTATAAATATTCATTAGAAAGCTAAAAATATTTCCTACATAATGATATTTTATTTAAAATTTTTAGACATTAAATAATTTACTTTATTTATGACACAATGATGATGCAGTAATTACTATAATAGTGAAAAATTAAACTAATTGATATTATAAATACCCAAATAAATATAATATGAAACTTTTAATGAATTAAACTAATTTCTAGGATAATATGATATATTAGAATTGATTTAATTTACTTTGTTCGAAGTAATCAATCTGTTATGAGTTTCACAAAAATCAACTAATGAATAGTGTCAAAATTGACATAAAAGAGTTCTTAAAACAAATATTATATTATTAATTGATATTAAATTCCTAAAAATCTAAGGTTCGGCCAAGAGACTTATATTATGATAGGTTAATCATTAATGGACCACTTGGGGGTCGCTTGGATGTATATAGTATGTTTATTAACCATATTATATAAAAATACAAAGAGACATTGTAAAAGTGAAACTAATTAACTTAGAGTTAATACTTAAAGATAAGGTTAATATAAGTACCCAAACCTGTCTAAATTCTATTGGTTGAGTGGTTTTATACCTATCCCCACCTTAACCTTTGAATAGTCAACTTTTGAGCCATTAGAAACCGAATATGAATTTATTATAAATTAATATTTCTAGCTTTTCCAAAGGTGCCCCTCACCCCTCTTATAAAAGGGCACTCCTCCTTCTCATTTCTTCACACCTCTAAAGCCTTTTGGTTCGGCCAAACTCTGCCCAAATACTCTCACAACATCCCTCACTACAACCTAGAGGCCTTATTTTGATCAGAAAGCCAACCTAAGGATCCCTTTTGATCAAATCAAAAGGAAGAACCCGAAGAAGAGGTAATGATTTCACCACCCTTCTCCAAGTTCATTTCTTCTTCCACTTCTTCTTCCTTTGTTCTTACCATTCTAAAATAATAACTCCAGTATCTCACATATACTGTGATGTTATTATAAATATGGTACAATAATATTCAGTATTCTATCCACCCTTTTAATAACATGTCACCATACGTACGTACGTACGGCTTACCGTCTCCACGTCGTGGTGTAATTGTTATTCAATATAATATTATTTGGATGGGTATAATAATGATGTGTAACTCATGTAAATAATAAATATAACATGTTAATGATTCTGTATATATGATATACCATCCATTTATATATTATTTTAATATCAAAATAATGATATTGTCGCTCGTGCGTACGTACGGACTACCGTCTCCACGAACGCGATGAGATTCATTCTCCATCGTATCCATTCAAGTATAATTATCATTTGATGATTTAAAAATGATGTTTAAGGACTGGATATCATTCTGGCTATGAATAAGATACAACAACCATGGCTTATGTAACAAAACATATAAAAGAAAATGAGTAAGTTAACTCCCGAAACGACGATAATTCTAAGATATTATTAACAAATCAATGTTAAAAGATCATATATGATATCATATTAATATATATGATTCTTGTATAATTTAATAACAACTATTTCACCATTATACAGGAGGTTAACCTACCCCAACCAAGGAAAAGTACAAGGTAAGGGTTATTTCACAATCTCTTCTTTATCCGAGGTTGTTTATACGTAATAATCTACTGGGATCTCGTTATCATCCACATCCATGTTTCTTCGAAATGTATTTCAAAACATTTTTACTATTTACAAGAATATGGGTTAAAGTCATTTATACCCTTGTTTGACTTTTTATAAGAGGTTTATAAAGGAATCTTTCCGTCGTTTTCAAAACAATGTTCTTTTTAACCTTTTCGACAGAATTGAGGTAAGAATGTTTTTTTAACTTATACGGCGGGTGCGGTTATTTTCCGCCGTTATAAAATCGTCGAAGCTTTACATACAAGCTTATAAGAATATTTTCAAAGAAAATGTTTTATTTTATATGGATCTTAAATGATTTCAAAATAAAAGGAGATACTTCTTTAAAAAGAATTTTGATTTCATCTATGTCAACATCCTTTGATGGATTTTAAGATTATTTGAAGTTGATTTATTATGATACAAAAATTCTATATTGAATTGAAGGTTTTGTGATATGTTTGACTGTGGATGTGCTATTTTTATACCATTCATAGTTTATGGTGAAATTATTGACATTTCGTATGCTAGTTTTAATCCGAATGTTTATGTTATATTTCAAACTTTTCTTCAGATGAATGTGCTAAACAAGTATGTTCCGGGTTGGGGACCGGTAAAAGTAAGCCCTCCAGGTTGGGGACTGGTAAAAGTAAGCCCTCCAGGTTGGGGACTGGTTAAATTAAGCCCTCCAGGTTAGGGACTGGTAAAAGTATGCCCTCCGGGTTGGTGTCCGGTTATTAGAGGCACTCCGGGTTGGTGTCCGGTTATTAGAGGCACTCCGGGTTGGTGTCCGGTTATTAGAGGCACTCCGGGTTGGGTTCCGGTTAGAAGTAACCCCTAGGTCTTGGGATGAGGCCTAGACAAAGAAATTAACGTTTAGCATTATGCATTCCAACATTATGAAAGTGGTTATTGATTTTTTGCATGTGATTATTCGATTAGTAGAATATCCATGTGAATAAGTAAATGGAATTATTTCATTTTACTTTTGCCATACCATGTTGAAGTTAAAGTTTAAAAGGCTTTTGTTTTAGTAATGCATTGCCTTAAATGTTTATTCTTATTTATGAAAGTTTCCGCTATATTGTTATCCTTACTGGTCATTTGAGCTCACCCCTTTTCTATGTTTTATTTTTCCCAGGATGTGAAGAAGTAAGTTATGAATGACCTGCAAGGATTTTATGAGGGGTTAATAGTGTGGATTGTGGAAAAATTATGTTGTTGTATTAGTTTTTCACTTTGAAATGTAATGTAAAACTTTATGATTATATCTAGTGTTTCCAAGGCTACTAAACCAATCGGTCTTTCGAGATTTGATCTTTCTTGTGATCATGCCAATGTTACGAAGTAATGCACCGACTCTGGGTAGCTGGGGTCGGGGCGTTACACCATCACACCTTTTTAGAGTTATTACCTCTAGGTACATTTGTTCCAGAACAACATCCACTTATAGTATCCATACAAGTATGTATTACTAGTAAATCCCGTAAAATCTCTACCTTACCAAAACTTTAGGATATTCTTTTATACATATCCTTAATGTCTATCATCATGTTATATTTTCTAATCTATGTTTTCCTAAATCATGTTCTCATGGTCTCTACTAAACATTGTCTAATTCCAACTATAAATACTATAACCGCAGTTGCCTCGATCCAATGTCTACTTTATTATATTGGCATAGATACATGTAATCATATCCCAAAGCACTGAATAGTTTATAAGTCTTGCTAAAGTAAATACATATTTTAATTTCACATACATTTGAAAATATAAAATACACATAGTTTTCTTAAATAATTCTATTATTACACTTATCATGTCCCAGTATACCAATCACAAAACACTTCTTGGTATACTAGTGAAAATAAAACATAATAAAGGGGTGGGATCAAATTCTTAGTAACGGTAATCATATAGTACAATCTATCATGAATAAATAATAATAATCAGTATGGAAAGGTAAATAACTGAAACATGTTCCTTCTAAAAATAAATTGAGCACAATATGGTGTAATAAATGATGATCAAATGAATCCATATAAAGAATGAATGAGATTTAAAATTATCCATGTATATTCCAACAAATCGAATAATCACATGGACATCAATAACTAATCTCATAATAATAAAATTAATAATATCATACATTTCAAACATGCCATCATGACCTTTTACAAGATAGTTAACATCTATGGGTGAAAAATCATTTAACTTTTCTAACTGATTTTTCTCCTGAAACCTATGAAATACCAAACCCTAATGCCAAATAACCCATTCTCCATTCCCAATTGGCCACATGGCCTCAGGTGCATCTCCTTGTATGCTAGACGTTATCAACTAGCAGTGAGGGTTTAAGTCAATTAATGTGGAGTGATTATACCCTCATTTCATAATACCACAGAATATGAAAAAAATAGTATACAGTAGTGAAGACCTAAGACAACATATAGATTCGAAAACAACAGAATCCTAACATGTAATTAAATAAACAAGCAGTTGATAAAATTGATAATTGAATAAATAAATAGCATAACCAAAAGCCTAAAAGGTAGTGTCTAATAAAATTATTAATGGAATTATAATGATAGAGAAATGAATGAACAGATATAAACATGCTATACAGTATCATAAAATTAAAAAAAGTTCAAAAGTATCTCCATAAGAATCTCACGACTAAGCCTGATCGTCTGCTCTTAATCTATAGCTAAGTACACAATTATAAAACTTGTAGAAGGGACCTTAACCTTACCATTACTTGTTGCAATATAATCTTACCATGTGGCAAGGGCATCATGTGTAGGGTGTGAGATATAAATATCTGTAGGCCACCACCAACGATGTCTATTTGTAATTCGAGTAGGTTCTCATAAATAAACAGTGTGCATGTAATAATAAGAAAATAAAATAATGTTAAATAATTAAATAACCTCTCAATCTAGTTCCTATAGGACACCTAGAAGTTCTACCTACTTCATCCCATGGATGGTATTTCTGATCAAATCACTATATATAAATTATAATTATATATATATGTGTGTGTGTTGGGATGGATCAGGATGTAACTCTTAGACATCCAATATCAGTGGAAGGTCTCAGAGTATAACCCCTGGTCCAACTCCAAGAGCTCTCATAGTATCTTGAAATACATGTGCTGGAAGGACCCAGATGTAACCCACTATCATCTATCACCAGTGGAGAACTGACAGTCAATCTGTTGACTCTATCTACTGGCAGGATCGAGATATAACCCAAAGGAATCAATCACCATGGGAGCTCTCACAGTCAATCCCCTGGCACTAGCTGGGAAGCTCATACGGTCTCTCATCCCAAGGGATATCATGATCCCTTGTCTCAATAGCCTATAAATCATAACTATTTATAATATATAATTATAAATAACAAGCATGATCACATTAAATAAGACGATCATATGTAATTATCTCTTATGTCATGTTGTCAAGACTTTTATAAATAAACTAAGTTGTGGTCAATTATATGACATGAAACATGATGAAAAACCTCCCAAGTGCTCCTATAAACATATTCAATTCAATCAAGGCATCCCATTTCACATTTATCACTTAAAAAAACCATGATAAAAGTCATGGATTTACCATCCATTGATCAAGTTCATTTGAAAATAAGAAATTCATTTAATATTGTGCCTTTTTATAAAACCATATCAAGGTAAATTTCATTCCATCCCTTTAAGAGGTTCTGTTTAAAAATGATTTTTTAAAGAGGTTGTATCCATATTTCCATATCCATCTTATAAAAACCAAACTATTCAATTTTCATAAACATGAAAATTTACATTATAAGGCATAGCTGTCAAGTATAAGTCCATGTAATAACTCAATTTCCCAATTAAGAAATTTAAATTCTATGGGGACCAATCACCAATGAGGAACCTTTTAATACATTAATTACACATGTCTCAAAGGCATTTTCATTTAAATGTAAAGATGGAAGTCAATTCGGGTTCTAAGCATTTAGATCCATTTGGCCAAAATGACCAATTTCAAGATGGCACACCTATAGATGTCCATAAATGGTATATGTGATGTCTAAACCCCTAAAAACCAATTAACCTATATCAAGGCACTAGGTTCATTTATAAATTAAATAACTAACAAAATTGAGATGCTTGGAAATTTTTTACATATGGATTAATAGAATAAATATTAAATGACCAAAACTCAAATGGTAAACTACATGACCACCTACCTTAGGGTTGTAGATGATGACCCGCTCAATATTAGACTCATATTTGAAGCAGGTTGGAAGATATCTAATTTTCATTACAATGCCTTGAAATTAGGTCAATTGATCCTACATCTAAAGAGCATAATTGATGGTGAGATTAACTAAGGAAAGAAGTACAGGTGTGGTAAGCCTTACCTTGGGATATCCAACTCTTCATTAGAATCGATGATTGGATTTCAGATAAAGGAGTTGTATGAGTTCAAAGCTTGGGATGGTTTGAGTTAAAAGAGAGAAGAAACCCACTGATTTGGATGATGGAAAACAAGGAATAAAAAAATATGGGTTTTATAATTAAATAGTGAGAATCAGTATTTTTCCCTAAAATCCCACTACGCTTGGTTTAGGTGCACATTTTACAAACCGTGCACAAACTATGCATTATGCCTCTACCCCAAAACTACAGTAGATCATATAGCCATGTGCCAAGGCCTACACAGTTGCAAAAAAACCATGAAAAATTATAGGAACCCCTCTCTGTAGCTTTATGGGAATGTGTCATTATCACATAGCCCATTTTCAATAACTCCAGGCCCCAAATAATCCTTGAACACTCCTATGACCTCCGTGACTTTATTAAGACTCATAATTTGGTCCATTTAAGGTATTACAAGTGAAAATATAACAATACATACCTTCATTGAAATTTCCAGTCATTACAACCTCCCCTCCTTATATAAAATCGTCCCTGATTGGGCCTTCTAAGGGTATAGAGGTTCTGTCAGCAAAGAGTTTCATCCATTGAGATCATATATTAGATTTCTACTCCCAGGTCTCTTCTTATACCATGTCATCCTATAATATCACATGTACAATTTGAATGGACCTATATTATAGTGTCTTCACACTCTAATCAACAATACATATTAGATTCTCCTTGAAGGAAGCATCCATATCCAACATAAAATCATTAGGCTGAAAGGCATGCAACGAATCTCTATAGTACCAAGAAAGATGAGATGCATGAAATAAATCATTGATAGACCAATATATTTGTGGATATTCTAGCCAGTAAGCCACTATTTGGATCCACTTTACAGCCTCAAAGGGTCCAAAAAACCTCAATGGTAGTTTACCCTACTTTTGAATGTGGTTATGCCCCGACTTGGGAGATACTCACAAGAAAACCCAGTCTGTGACCTCAAAATCAAGAGGTCATCAGTACCTATTAGTGTAATACTATTGTTTGTACTGATTTGTCAATATAAATATTATAATCAATTTGAAATTCTCTAAAGTCTCTTAAATGAGACATGATCCAAGAACATATTCATACCCTACCTCTAGCCAATATAGAGGCTGAGAAGAAAGGCCTACCATATACGGCTTCATATGGATCTATCTCAATGGTATCATGGAAGATTTTGTTATAAGAAAAATTGAAAAGAGAAATTTGTTTCTCCCATGAACCCCCAAAATCAAGGACACATGATCCAAGCATGTTCTTAAAGGCCTAAATTGTATAATCCATCTATCTATCATTCTGCAGGTGATATGTTGTGATTAGAAGTACCTATGTATCCGAGCCCTTATGAAACCCTTAACAGAATCATAATTTGAAACAAACATCTATTCCAAAAGAGATATAATGATGCACTCCATGAATACGTACCACATATTTGGTGTACATTCTTCCTAGATCATCTACCAAGAAGTTCTCTTGCATTAGTAGGAAGTGTATGACCTTCATCAAAAGATCAATGGAAAACAATACTACATCATTGAAATGAGATGATCTAGGTAGAACAGTCCTGAAGTCTATAAAAATATCATCCCATTTCCACTCAGTAATAGACAACAATATAAGAATCCCTAATAAACACTGATGTTACACCTTCACCTACTGGCTGGAGGAACATCATTTGATGAATCCAGTTATCCAATGTTTCATATTGTGCCCCCAATATTGGTGTCGTAGATCTCGGTACATTTTGGTGACATCAGGGTGAACCACACATGTTGAGGCATGGAAATCCCTTATAAACTCCTCTTTTATGTATTATGGGTCCCATATACTCCCTTATAAAAATAGTGTATCATCCTCATTGACCATCAAACCAGAATATGTATCTTCTTCTAATACACTTTACCATAGTAAATGGCCTTCAATATTAGATAGTTTTATATAACTTACTCATTACAGGAGGGTGGATATCACTACTAAGGATGAGAGATTAGTCTAACCACGGTCCTCTATAACCTCAATGTGTATCTCCGAGAATAAGGCCATAAGAACCCATTCATCATGGGATTATTTAACCACCTGTGTCTAACTCTTTTAGCTCATAGAATTAGCTATGGAATTGCCTTTCTCTAGAGTATAGGTAAGATTGAAATCAAAATATTGTAGGTACCCAACCCACCTACACTACCTAAATTCAGATCCCACTATGTGAAGATGTATTTGAGGAATTTTTGTTCTGTGAATACCGAAAAATTCTCTCCTAGTAAATAGTGTATCCAACAGTGCAAGTCATAAACAACTGTAGCATTCTCAGGGTCATGTGTTATGTAGTTCCACTCGTGAGGACTCAACTGATGAGAACCATACACAACTAATCACTTTTCCTACACTATAAAAACTCCAATATCGACACCTAAAGTGTCACAGTAAATTGTATATGCCTTACATGGATATGAAAGAATCAGTATTGGTGTTGAGGTTAGTCTTCCCTTCAAACCCTGAGAGTTTTTTTACAAGATTTAGACCTTTAAAATTTCATACACTTTTTTACACTCTCCAGATGCACTACAAGTCATGAGAAATCATGGATGAAGTATCTCTAGTCACCATAAATCCCTAAAAACTCTGAATATCAAAGATGTTATTGGGATAATCCCAAGAAACCATAGTTCTCACTTTCTCTAGGTCAATTGAAACTCTGGACTCTATGCTGGTATATCCCAGAAAGAGGACTTTGTCGGTCTATAAGTGGCATTTAATGAACATAGCATAGATTCGATGCTCTCTCAGTTTATTAAACATGATCTCAAGATGGGTTTCATGGTTATGTCTAGAGTGTGAATAAACCAAGATATCGTCAACAAATATACCCACAAATGAATCCAAATATAGGTAGAATTTCTGGTTTATAAGATACATGAAGATAGTAGGTGTGTTCATGAGTCTAAATGGAATAACCAGGTAATCAAAAATACCATACCATCTTCTAAAATTTTTGTGAGGTCTTTCTGGAGTCCTCACATGCACCAGATGATATTCCAACCTCATATCTATCTTAGAAAACACCTTCTCTCATTTGAGTTGATCAAAGATGTCTTCTTTTCGAGGCAGTGGATAATGATTCTTAATAGTTAACTGATTCAACTGATAGTTGTCCACAAAAATCCTAAGGGTACTATATTCGTTCTTGGAAAAGTGGATAGATAACCCCAAGGAGAAGTAATAGGTTGTATAAATAATTTTTCTACTAGATTCTCCAACTGATTCTTCAACTCCAGAAGATCCTTAGGTGCAATTATATAAGGATTAATGGTCAATGGTGTTGCACCTAGCATAAGCTCAATAACAAAATCTACCTCTCACACTTGAGGTAGTCTATATAATTCATCTTGAAAAACATCTATGTATAACTCTACTACTAGAGGAAAGACAACAGGTTATAACCCTTTGCCATCATGGTAAAGTATGGTGACCTGCACTGTCACATTACCTAGCCTCAACTACTCAAGTCCTAATCATGAAGCCAGAACATTCCATTTTCCCCTATGCATGTGCATAACATCCTATGGTGATGTAAACATCACCCTTCAATGATACTAGTTGATAGAAGATATATAGGGAACTATCCAGTCCATCCCAATTATTACATTTGAGCCTTTAATATCAAATACTTACAAGTTCCAAACAAATAATTAACTGCCTATCTTGAGGGGTTAGTTATAAAAATGGTGAACACTATCTAAACGAATACCTAGCGGTGTATCTAGCGTCATGGTACCATGATAAATACTTGATTTTGTATCCCAAACACTCAGTTACTGCCTTTAATATAAAATAATGATATGTGCCTATGTCAAATAAAGGTAGAAACTAAAGTGGAGGTAACTAGAATGGTACCTCATACATGAGATGGTCTGGTACTCTAATCTTATGGAGTATGATAGAATGCATGTAACTATCATGTATTGTGTCCTTGAGTCACTTACTTACTACCCAAATCAAGATTTCTCTAATGATGCTGATAACCATATGTCTGACTACCTCTACATCGACTGCCACCTTGGCCTGATCAACTGGTGGTGTTCCGACTACCTGAATATCGAGATCTTGCTGACCCAACTCCTGATTTAGGAGTAGGTGAAGATCCTTTCTCATTTGGTTATATCGGGAAAGTATTACCGAATAATTGGAGATATCCCATCCTTCCATAGTGTCTCTAATCAACTATATCCCATAGAAACTGAAACCTAGTGTTCCATATATTTCTACACCGGTGACGTATAATATATCTATCAATACTAGGAGTCTCACCATTGCTTCCTCTATGATAAAACACAAAACGCCCCTTTTACCCAAATAAAGATCCACTAGAATCTCTAGGTGAAAAAACTTCCCTAGATCATTCCTTCATCATCTATAATATTTGGCTCTATGATAAGGTAATTTTTGAAAATTTCAAATATGGTCATCAGACTAAACAAATCAACCAGTGATCAGATGGTGTAATACAGCCCATCCTCAAATCTCTTAGTAGCCATCAAAACATTAGTGTCTATAGAAGGAAAAAATAGCTACATCTTAGTGAAACAGGTTGAGTATTTCATAACTGGCATTTTCCCCTGCTATAGGTTCATAAATTATCTAGCTCTATTATCCCTCAGATTCTAGGGAATGAAGTAGTCATAGAAAACGGTCTAAAAATCAGTCCAGACCATGTCTCTATTTCATTAAACATGGGTGATGGCATCCAACCACCTGTTATATGAATCCAAAAGCATATAAGCGTATAGTTTAACCCTCCTCTGTAGATTCATTTTTAGGTGTTCAAATATAGACAAGATATCCTGGATCCAAGACTCTACAACATGTGTCCCACCATCCCCTGAGAAATTGGAAGGATGTTTCTGGTGAAACTCACGATTCAAATATACAATACTCGAGGTAGGTCACACTCCACCTTGCATACCCTAAATCATATGTATATTTCCCTCTCAAAATAGGACATTAACACCCACATCTATAACAATAATATGATCCATAGGTGTCTAAATATGAGGAACGACTGGAGGCTCATGGCCTTCCACCTAAGGAACATGATCATCACCACCTTCATGTTGTATGACTAGAAGAATTCATGGAAGAATAATGATAAAATGACAAATGAACATCTTAGAATAGATTCATTAAATTTATATGATTATATTTAGAAAAACTAGGATAGGTATGTAATCTTTCCTATAAACAGACAACACCAATCTTCTTACTTCAAAACCTAGGTCTAAATGATAGAACAGACCATAACAGGCCACAAGAATGAAGAAACACCTAGTAACCACTACTAAGGCTAGGTTTGAGTCAAGATTATGTGATATTAATGTACAATATGGATTCATTGATGTTATAATTCATTTCCAATTTGAAAATGTGTTCTCATTTAAACATTTAAATCATTTTAAAATCATTGGATCCAATTATTTACCATTTTCTGGTCCAGAAGAGACTATACACCTTGTGAATCAAAATATGTTAATTGCATGGATGTCATTACCATTTTAATTATTATTATTCAAGTAATAAAACTACTTTATAATGGTTTAGCTAGCCCAAATTTCACTTTCTGATCCATAAGGTCCCATACACCTTATGAATCAAAATGTGGAACCCATCACTCACACCATATAAATTTCTAGATCCTACAATATATTTCAGTACAATTTAATATAGATACCAAAGAAAAATCAACATGAAATAGGAAATTCTTGCTAAAAGTAAAACATGGTAGGGCAAGATGTGTAGCCTATAACTCATGTTGTGCCTATGATGATTCATGATCTAATGCATAGCCCTCCTTTCATCAGGTCGAAGTAATGAAATCATAATTCCAATAAAATCATTTTCAATATAATCAAAAGTCATGTGTATCACTCGAAGGTGAAATCATATCATCAATAGTAGTAAGAATCAATAATAATCATAATTAAGGAAACTTTTCCTTTACCCCATACAAGGGCTTGAAATGACCAAGAATAGATTATGACTAAGTCCATAAGAGTTTGTAACCTCTATTCTATTATATATAAATTGTAATTCAAGAAAAGAACAACTCTGATACCACTTTGAGATGTCCTGGACTCAGATTCCATATAACCTAAGCCCCTGGCCTAGTTGGCTACATAACCACATGTGCATCTCCCAATATGCCAGAGGCTGTTGACTGGCAGTGAGAGTGTAATGGTAGTACATTGGGAATATTATAACATCATTTCAAAGTAACATAGTGGATGAAAAAAATAGTATAATGTATAGGAAAAAAAACACAATAGACACATGTGATAAAAACCAGAAGCGTATCTAGTAATTAAATAAATAAGTAACAGAATAAATAGATAACCAAATATAGGAATACTATAACCAAAATTTGAAAAGGTGGTGTATGATATAATGATGCACGGATTTATAATGATACAAAAATGAATTAATAGATACTAGAATTATATAATGTTTTAAAAATAATAAAAGGACAAAAAAATGCTCCTTGGGCATCTCATACCTAAGAGTGATCCTTTTCTCCTAAGCTCCAGCTAAGTAAAAAAGTAAAAATCCTATAGAAGTGCATTTACCCTTACTTGTACTTGCAACAATGTAATATTCATGATTTACAAGGGTTCCCCGAGTAGGGTGTGAGATAAAAATCTTATGAGGACACCACCAATGATGTCTACGTGTAATCTGAGTAGGTGCTCATAAATAAACAATGTGTAGGGAATAACAAGAAAGTAAACCAATGAAAAATAATTAAATAACCTCTCCTTAGGTTCTTAAAGAACACCTAGTGGTTCTACCTACTTCATTCCATGGATAATATGTCTGATCAAGTCACTATATATATAGTATAATTATTATATATATATATATTGTGATGGATTAGGATATAACTCTTCTAAATCCAATACTAGGGGAAGTTATTAAGGTCTAACCCATGTCCCAACTCCAAGAGATCTCATGGTCTCTTGTATTTCATGTTCTGGTAGGACTAGTATGTGACCCACTATCATCCATCACTAGGGGAGCTCTCATGGTCAATCCCATGGATCTAGCTACTAGCAAGACTAGAACATTACCCAAATGCATACATCACTAGGGGATCTCTCACAGTCAATCCCCTGGCTCCAACTAGAAATCTCACATAGTCTCCCCTCCCAATGATTCTCATAGTCCCTTGAATCCATATACTATATGGTGTAACTATTGATAATATATAATTATAAATCACAAGCATGTTCACACTAAACAATATTGTCATAAGGCATTACCTATTATGTCATGTTACCAATACTTTCATAAATAATCCAAGGCATGATCAAGTATACTGCATGAAACATGAGGAAAAACCTCCCAAGTGTTCCTTTAACCATATTCAAGTCATTAAAGGAATCCCATTTAAAATTTAACATTTACCAAAAGCATGAACAAAGGAATGGTTTTACCATCCATTGATCAAGTTCATTTGCTACTATGCAATTCATTTCATATAGTGCCTTTTTATAAAACATGAGAAAAGGAAATGTTATGTCATCCCATGAAGAGGTTACATTTAAAACAACTTCATTAAATAGGTAGTATCCATCTTACCCTATCCATATTATACAAACCAAACTAATAAATTTTCTTAAACATGCAAAATTCTATTATAAGTCATAGGTGTCGAGTGTACGGCCATGTGACAACTCAATTTTTAAGTTGGCCAATTCCAATTCTAAGGGGACCAATCACTAATGAGTCACCTTAAAATACATTAATTTCACATTTCTAAAAGGTATTTTCAATTAAAATAAAATGTAACGCCCTGACCCCAGTTACCCAGAGTCGGTGCATTATTACATAACATTGGCATGATCACAAGAAAGATCAAGTCTTGAAAGACTAATTAGTTTAGTAGCCTTGGAAACACTAGATACAATCATAAAGTTTTACATTACATCATAAAAAAACATCTTGTCTTCATATCCCCTCATACTATCCCTGCAGGTCATTCTTAAATTACTTCATCATAATCCTGGGAAAAATAAAACATTGAAAGGGGTGAGCTCAGATGCTATGTAAGGATAACATTATAGCATAATCTTGCATAGATAAGCATAAAAACTTAAGGCAATTTATAATTAAAACAAAAGCCTTTTAAACTTGAACTTCAACATAGTATGGCAAAAATAAAATGAAATAATTCCATTTACTAATTTACATAGATATTCTACTAATCAAATAATCACATGCAATATCAATAACCACTTTAATAATGATGGAATGCATAATGCCAGACTATCATAACCACATAGCCAAGGCCTTGTGCTAAGACTACAAATAAAAATATTCCAAGGCCTTGTGCCAAGACACTAGTTTGTCTCATGAGACCTACCGATGCATCGAGGAGCTATAGCGGGCTCCACCCGTCACTTACTAAGTCCAATGTATTCCTTATATAAACATGTTTAAACATAACATAAACATTCGTATTAAAACTAACATACGAAATGTCAATACATTAACCTCAAACCATGAATAGTATAAAAATAGCACATCCACAGTCAAACATAACTCATTCGATACAATATGGAAGATTGTATTGTATCATATTAACCTCAATCGAGAATAAGGAATGATATTGACATGGATGAAAATAATAATCAAAACTATTTGAGAGAAATATCCCCCTTTTTCTTGATATCATTAAAAAGTCATACAATTTGTCAAGAAGCCATTTGAAAATAGATTTTTGAATCAAAGTGTCCCATACCACTTTGAAACTTTTAAAAGTATTTTTAATTTTAAAACTTTAGTGTCCATATAAATAAATCCTTAAAACCATTTTTCAAACATGGACATTAATGAAAAATATTTAGAAGAATAAGTCTTTAAAACATTTAAAAATGGTATTTTAGTTAGAGTTTCTAACCAAAAGAGAGACACCTGAATAAAAATAATTGAGGTAATCAAATATTTGTAATATCATGAGAATAAAGGGATTCATGATATACTATGTCAAAGTACATTAGATACACCACATAAAAGTGATTTGGTGTATAACAACAAAGAAGTCTCAATGGAATGTAAATTGAGATGAAATCTCTCATAAAGGCCGTATCCTTAGGTTAAGGATAAATAAATGACATAATTATGTGTGAAAAACATAAATACACTAAATATGATTGGATATTCAGTGTAAAACAATCAAAGGACATTCACACATATTTTTGTAAAAACAACACCAATGAATTGGATGTTTATCTCAACAAATCGAGATTGAGTAAAAATTACTCTTATCAAGTTCATATCGATGACTTGAGAATTTATAAATGGAGTTATTATGTGTATAAAAAGTATATAAACAGAAAGGGGAGTGTAAATTATGACATAATAAAATGAATAGTGATTCAACACATAATCTTGGAGTAAAATAATCAATGAAGTATGCGTAAAGCCGAATGAGTGGAAATTGAAATTTCAAATTACCATATCAATTTGGTAACTTACGAAACATACACCCATGAAAGATGGATCATAAAATTATGATTTAAATACCCATAAATTAAAGTATATTACACAATGAATACAATCATGGGAAGTACACACACCACTTGCAATAAATAAGTGGTGAACAAGGGAAATCTCACGAAATTAAAAGTGAGATAAGAAACCCCTTACTTTGTACTTTTTCCTTGGTCGACGGTAGGTGAACCTCATTTATAATGGTTAAATAATTGTTATTGAATTATAAAATAATCATTTACATTAATATGATATCATATATGATCTTTTAACATTGATTTGTTAATAATATCTTAGAATTATCATCATTTCAGGTGTTAACGGGTTCATTTTACTTTATATTCTTTGTTATGTGAGCCATATTTTTTATTAATGGGATATATATTATTCATATCTAGAATTATATTAAGTCCTTAAACATTATTTTAAATCATCAAATGAGAATTATACTTGAATAGATATGATGGAGAATGAATCTCATCACGTTCGTGGAGACGGTAGTCCGTACGTACGCATGAGCGACAATATCATTCTTTTGATATTAAAAAAATATATAATTGGATGGTATATAATATATAAAGAATAATAATCATGTTATATTTATTATTTAAATTAATTACACATCATTATAATACCCATCCAAATAATAATTTATTGAATAACAATTACACCACGACGTAGAGACGGTAAGTCGTACGTACGCACGTATGGGGACATGTTATTCAAAGGGTAGATAGAATACTGAATATGGTTGTACCATATTTATAATAATATTATAGTATATAAGAGATACTGGATTCATTATTTTAGAATGGTAATAACAAATAAAGAAGAATTGGAAGAATAAAGTAACTTGAAAAAGGGTGGTTAAATCATTACCTCTTCTTCATGTTCTTCTTTTTGATTTGATCAAAAGGGATCTTAGATTGGATTTAAGATCAAACTAAGGCCTCTATGTTGTAGTGAGGGACGTTTAGAGAGTATTTGGGAGGAGTTTGGCCTAACCAAAAGGCTTTTAAGGTATGAGTTAATGAGAAGGGAGAGTTCCCTTTTATAAGAGGGGTGATGGGCACCTTTGGAAAAGCTAGAAATATTATTTTATAATAAATTCAGATTCGGTTTATAATGGCTCCAAAGTGGATAATTTTAATTTAAAGGTGGATATAGGTCTAAAAACACTCAACCAATAGAATTTAGAAAGGTTTGGGTTACTATATTAACTGTATCATTAAGTATTAACTCTTAGTTAATTATTTTCACTTTTACAATATCTCTTTGTATTTTTATATTATATGGTTAATAAACCTACTATATACATCCAATAGACCTCCAAGTGGTCCATTATTGATACACCTATCATGATATAAGTCTCATGGCCGAACCTTTGATTTTTAGGAATTTAATATCAATTAATAATATAATATTGTTTTTAAAACTCTTTTATGTCAATTTTGACACTATTCAATAATTGATTTTTGTAAAATTCATAACAGAATTATTAATTCTAAAAAAGTTAATTAAATCAATAATAACATGTCATATTAACCTTTAAAATTAGTTTAATTCATAAAAAGTCTCAAATTATATTTATTTGGGTATTTATAATATCAATTATTCAAATTTTTCACTATTATTGTAATTACTGCATCATCATTGTGTCATAAATAAATTAAATTATTTAATGTCTAAAAATTATAAATAAAATATAATTATGTCGGAAATCTTTTTATATTTCGAATGAATATTTATAGTCTAAAATCCAACATATATAACCCTATGTAACAATTGTTTTTCTAAAATATATATGTTTGTGTCATTTTTGTATTCATTTTAACTTAATTAAAATAAAGTGTCCCTATCACTTACATGTGGATCCATGGGGTCCCAAAATCGACCCAAATATGACCATGGTCGGCCATTTATCAACCAATTGGTTAAAGACACGTTTTATGGTAATTTAGTATTATTATAATATTATTTTTAACCCTTATTTACCGGATTTACCCTTTAACCATGGTAAATGAAATATTTACCGAAGTAATTATTCAAAATGTCTAAAAATAAAAGTTATTTATTTACACAATTTGAACATACTGATTAAAAATATGGAATCCATTTTTCCAAATTCAAAACACAGAAGTGGCAGAAATTAATTTAAAATTAATTCTCGTTGTTAAAACAAAAGGCGTGTTTTTAAGAGATAATAACTATCAAAAGATTGACACTTGTTTATGTCTGGTTTAATTGTGAAATTATGTACAATGAAAACATTGAATTAAATGGTAAAAATTTATTATAAATATACTTTAGGACCACTCAAATTCATAATTTATCAATATTAATTATTTGGATTAAAAAAGTTGTTTTTAATTAAAATTTAGTGATTTTCACTATTCATCAAAATATGAAAGTTATCCGAAAAGTACCAAAATTTCACCCTAGGCTAATTTCGATATTATGAATCCAAAAATGAATTCCATTTTGAGAGATATAATTTATAAAATTTCATAACGGCTAGTTTGATTGGTTGTGGTGTGTTAGAATCTTGAAGTTGCGTACAATGCACGGCATTGCATTATTCAAAGGGAAACGTTCTGTGGAAGCCTGGGGTGTTACATTCTCCCCTTCTTCAATAAATTGCATCCTCACAATTTTTTCTAAAATTGGGCTTGATAATATAATGTAAATTCCCACATCGGAAAAAGATTCAATAAAACTATCACTTTAAAAGAAAGGAAGAGAGGTAGAAAGGTCACCCAGCATAACCCATACTAGGATTCCATGTTGGAAAACATGGATATGGATGATAAAATCAGTGTTCGGTTCTAATGGAGAGGGATAGAAAACATGATCAGGAAAAAGTTAACAATAAGAAAATCACAAACTTGTGTTAGGACAAACGGTCCTTAGTCTCCCAGTAGGAAAAGTAAACGGAAAACCTTTTTTCATTTTAAGTTACATTACATAAGGACGAGGAATTCATTTATGATATTGACTATGAACATAAAGAGATATACTTACTTTTTAAGTATAGTTTCATTCTTTAATAACTTTTTACCACTAACTCTTTTTTTTTGAACAATGAGTATTCAAGAAGACTTGGTCACAATGGAAGAGCTAGAATAAACTTCTATAGAAATACAAGATCCACACAGGATAAACTATATATTTACCTTGTCTTTAGAGATTAATCAAAACCAAAATGGTTAGTATAATATCTGATGACCCCCCAAATGGATATTCCATTAGAGAAAGAAAAAACTAATCTTAATTTCTAAAATTTAACCATCAATACCCCAAAGTTAAATAAATACCATTCATTAATCAATTGTCCTTAAAATCCTTCAGTATAATCCAAACTAATATTGAAACTCAAAACTTATAAGAATGTCGTCTTCCACGTTAAATTGTATCTCCAAATGACATTAATTACTCTTAAAGTCACATACTTAGAAGTAATTAACCTAATCATTTCCATAAACAACCCAAATCACTATAAATCCACAATAAAAACATAGATAAAATCCATCATTACTCCTAAAATGAAATACCAAACTATTCTATTTTCCATAAAACAAAGTGAACAACTTCCAAAATAACCTCTATCACTTAATTACCAAATCATTTTCCTATACTAAGGGTATTCATTTGAGAAGACATAAGATCCCAAATAAAATTATTAATGATCAATAAAATCATTTAACTAAAAATAATAGTCACACTAACCAGGGACTTCACGTAGTCCAGTGGTAGGCGATAAATCCCAATCGAACTTTGGTTGTGGGTTCGATTCCCACAGCTTTGTCTGACGCGACGGGTTGTCCCACGGTCTGTGTGTTGTCCTTTTTCAAAAACTATACTTTATGACATTACCAAAATGAGATAAATTCCTCAAAATACCATAACATAATTTAACCACAAATGTTATATGATACCTTTCATTTTCAACCCAAATTATAATAACTTATAATTATCTCAAACCCCAATGATCATATAAAGTCAAATGGTTATTTATACCTATATCGACAAGAGAAGAGATAATTCTTCCAAAAATATCATTCACACATGGAAAACTACGGGGTTACAAATACAATAGAAAATTATTCCAAAGTAAACCCCTCAACAAGGAGCGCTAATACTTTTTAAACATTTCTCAAACAATTTATTTCCACATAGCTTCTTCTTTGACCAAGAAAATATCCTATAGAATAGGGCATTCACTCGGGTAATGGAAAGGTCCCCTACATTTACGGAAAATGACTGTAAATGGACTCTTCAGACCATTTTTATCTTCTTCCATAGTACTCTTCATTTTTCTTTGGCAATTCTTCACTTTATGTCCTTCCTTCCCGCACGTAAAGCATTTCTTTGTCCCATTGAGTCACTTTCCTGGGTGTCCCCTTGCACATTTCCAGCATGATGGAAATTGAGGATTCCTTTCTCCATGGTCTCCACTGCTGGAGCTCTTATCATTCATCACCTTTATTTTCTTTTTTGAGTCTGGGAATTGGTTAATATATATATTGTTGATCATATTTTTGGAAAATTGATTTGGAATAAAGACGATATCTTTTACGCCTATCAACATTCCATTTTTTTTCTCATTTCCACCATCGTTCCCACCTTGTATGTCATTCTCAAAGTCACTATGACTTCCTTGGAATCCATCCATTGACTAAAACCAGAAATCATTGTGTGAGTAACAATTGTCATAAAATCATTTAGAGATTAACATGTCACTATATTCTCAATTTGAAACACATTAGGATTAACCAAGGTCATTTACTCTCATATTATATATTTAATACTTCAAATTGGTTAGTAAATAAAGTGTAAATTATCCTAAGAATATCCCCCGAGAGTGTCTTAACCAAGAGTGCAGTAAGGCCCATTTTCGTGCACCAGTTCCCGTTCGAGTCTAGCTCAATGCGGTGTTTTCGGGTTTTACCCCTAGGTACATCTGTGCCAGAGCCGCCTCTACCTGCTCGTATCCAGACAGGGATGTATTGCTTGGAAGACTCACAAAATCTATACAATACCAAAATTTTAGGAAGTTCTTCAATATTAATCCTCAAAGTTAATCATAGGTCTACGTGCTCTAATCAGAGTTTATCTAAATCTAGCTCCCAAGGTTTGTACTAAACTTCCTCTAATACAAACTGTAACGCCCGGACCCTAGTTACCCAAAGTCGATGCATTATTAAATAACATTGGAATAATCAAAAGAAAGATCAAGTCTCGAAATACCGATTAGTTTAGTAGCCTTGGAAACACTAGATACAATCATAAAGTTTTACATTACATCATAAAAAACATCTTGTCTTCATATCCCCTCATACTATCCCTGCAGGTCATTCTTAAATTACTTCTTCATAATCCTGGGAAAAATAAAACATTGAAAGGGGTGATCACAGATGCTCAGTAAGGATAAAATTATAGAAGAAGCTTCCATAGATAAGCATAAACACTTAAGGCAATTTATAATTAAAACAAAAACCTTTTAAACTTGAACTTCAACATAGTATGGAAAACATAAAATGAAATAATTCCATCTACTTATTCAAATAGATATTCTACTAATAGAATAATCACATGCAATATCAATAACCACTTTCATAATGATGGAATGCATAATCCCAGACTATCATAACCACATAGCCAAGGCCTCATACCAAGACTACAAATAAAATTTTTCCAAGGCCTTGTGCCAAGACACTAGTTTTTCTCATTAGACCTACCGATGCATCGAGGAGCTATAGCGGGCTCCACCCATCACTTACTAAGTCCAATTCATTCCTCATATGAACATGTTTAAACATAACATAAACATTCATAATAAAACTAACATATGAAATGTCAATACATTAACCTCATACCATGAATGGTATAAAAATAGAACATCTGCAGTCAAACATTACTCATTCGATACAATATGGAAGATTTTATTGTATCATATTAACCTCAATTGAGAATAATGAAGGATATTAACATAGATGAAAATAATAATCAAAACTATTTGAGAGAAATATCTCCCTTTTTCTTGAAATCATTTAAAAGTCCCACTATTTGTCAAGAAGCCATTTAAAAATAGATTTTTGAATCAAATTGTCCCATACCACTTTGAATATTTTAAAAGTATTTTTAATTTTAAAACTTTAATGTCTATATAAATAAATCCTTAAAACCATTTTTAAAACATGGACATTAATGAGCAATATTTAGAATAATAAGTCTTTAAAACATTTAAAAATGGTATTTTAGTTAGAGTTTCTAACCAAAATAGCGACACTTGAAAACAAATAATTGAGGTAATCAAATCGTTTTAATATCTTGAGAATAAATGGTTTCATGATATACTATGTCAAAGTACATTATATACACCACATAAAAGTGATTTGGTGTATAACAACAAAGAAGTCTCAATGTAATGTAAATTGAGATGAAATCTCTCATAAAGGCTGTATCCTTAGGTTAAGGATAAATAAATGACATAATTATGTGTGAAAAATATAAATACACTAAATATGATTGGATATTCAGTTTAAAACAATCAAAGGACATTCACACATATTCTTGTAAAAACAACACCAATGAATTGGATGTTTATCTCAACAAATCGAGATTGAGTAAAAATTACTCTTATCAAGTTCATACCGATGACTTGCGAATTTATCAATGGAGTGATTATGTGTATAAAAATTATATCCACAGAAAGGGGAGTGGAAATTATGACATAATCAAATGGATAGTGATTCCACACATAATCTTGGTGTAAAATAATCAATGAAGTATGCGTAAAGCCGAATGAGTTGAAATTGAAATTTCAAACTCCCTTATCAATTTGGTAACTTACGAAACATACACCCATGAAAGATGGATCATAAAATGATGATGTAAATACCCATAAATTAAATTATATTAAACAATTAATACAATCATGGGCAGTACACACACCACATGCAATAAATAAGTGGTGAACAATGGAAATCTCATGAAATTAAAAGTGAGATAAGAAATCCCTTACTTTGTACTTTTTCCTTAGTCGACGGTAGGTTAACCTCCTGTATAATGGTGAAATAATTGTTATTGAATTATAAAATAATCATTTACATTAACATGATATCATATATGATCTTTTAACATTGATTTGTTAATAATATCTTAGAATTATCGCCATTCCGGGTGTTAATGGGTTCATTTTACTTTATATTCATTGTTATGTGAGCCATATTTTTTATTAATGGGATGTATATTATTCATATCCAGAATTATATAAAGTCTTTAAACATTATTTTTAATCATAAAATGAGAATTATACTTGAGTAGATACAATGGAGAATGAATCTCATCATGTTCGTGGAGACGGTAGTCCGTACGTACGCACGAGCGACAATATCATTCTTTTGATATTAAAAAAATATATAATTGGATGGTATATCATATATACAGAATAATTATCATGTTATATTTATTATTTACATGAATTAAACATCATTATTATACCCATCCAAATAATAATTTATTGAATTACAATTACACCACGACATGGAGACGGTAAGTCGTACGTACGCACGTATGGTGACATGTTATTCAATGGGTAGATAGAATACTGAATATGGTTGTACCATATTTATAATAATATTACAGTATATAGGAGATACTAGATTCATTATTTTAGAAAGGTAATAACAAATAAAGAAGAAGTGGAAGAAGAAAGGAACTTGAAAAAGTGTGGTGAAATCATTGCCTCTTCTTTGGGTTCTTCCTTTTGATTTGATAAAATGGGATCTTAGGTTGGATTTCTGATCAAAATAAGGACTCTCGGTTGTAGTGAGGGACGTTTAGAGAGTATTTGGGCCGATTTTGGTGGAACCAAAAGGCTTTTAATGTGTGAGTTAATGAGAAGGGAGAGTGCCCTTTTATAAGAGGGGTGAGGGGCACCTTTGGAAAAGCTAGAAATATTATTTTATAATAAATTAATATTCGGTTTCTAATGGATAAAAAGTAGATTATTTTAATTTTAATGTAGGTATAGGTCGAAAAAAACTCAACCAATATAATTTAGACCGGTTTGGGTTACTATATTAACCTTATCATTAAGTATTACCTCTTAGTTAATTAGTTTCACTTTTACAATGTCTCTTTGTAGTTTTATATTATATGGTTAATAAACATACTATATACATCCAAGAGACCCCCAAGTAGTCCATTAATGACATACCTATCATGATATAATTCCCTATTCCGATCATTATATTTTTAGGAATTTAATATCTATTAATAATATAATATTTTTTTAAAAACTCATTTTTGTCAATTTTGACACTATTCAATAATTGATTTTTTGTAAAAATCATAACTGAATGATTACATCGAAAAAATTTAATTAAATCAATCCTAACATGTCATATTAACCTCTAAAATTAGTTTAATTCATAAAAAGTCTCAAATTATATTTATTTGGGTATTTATAATATTAATTATTCAAATTGTTCACTATTATGGTAATTACTGCATCACCATTGTGTCAAAAATAAATTAAATTATTTAATATCTAAAAATTATAAATAAAATATCATTATGTAGGAAAGATTTTTAGAATTATAATTAATATTTATAGTCTAAAATCGAACATATAAAACCCTATGTAACAATTGTTTTTCTAAAAGATATATGCTTGTGTCATTTTTTGTATTCATTCTAACTTAATTAAAATAAAGTGTCCCTATCACTTACAAGTGGATCCATGGGGTCCCAAAATTGACCCAACGTTGTCCATGGTCGTCCATGTATCAACCAATAGGGTTACGACACGTTTTAGGGTAATTTAGTATTATTATAATATCATTTTTAACCCTTATTTACCGGATTTACCCTTTAACCATGGTAAATAAAATATTTACCGAAGTAATTATTCAAAATGTCTAAAAATAAAAGTTATTTATTTACACAATTTGAAAATCCTGATTCCAAATATGGAATCCATTTTTCCAAATTCAAAACACAGAAGTGGCAGAAATTAATTTAAAATTAATTCCCGTTGTTAAAACAAAAAGCGTATTTTTAAGAGATAATAACTATCAAAAGATTGGCACTTGTTTATGTCTGGTTTAATTGTGAAATTATGTCCAATGAAAAACATTGAATTAAATGTTAAAAATATATTCTAAATATACTTTAAAACCACTCAAATTCATAATTTATCAATATTAATTATTTCGATTAAAAAAGTTGTTTTTAATTAAAATTTAGTGATTTTCACTATTCATCAAAATATGAAAGTTATCCGAAAAGTACCAAAATTTCACCCTAGGATAATTTCGATATTACGAATCCAAAAATGAATCCCGTTTTGAGATATAGAATTTATAAAATTTCATAATGGCTAGTTTGATTGGTTGTGGTGTGTTAGAATCTCGAAGTTGCGTACAATGCACACCATTACATTATTCAAAGGGAAACGTACTGTGGAAGCTTGGGGTGTTACATAAAATCCAAAATTTAATTTGGATTCTAAAAATTTTGAGTCATTTGGCCAAAATTACCAATTTCTAGATGGCACACCTATGGTAGTCCAGAAAGGGTATTTGTGATGTCTGAACCACTAAAAAAGAAACAATTCACCAATATCAAGGCACTAGGGTAATTTATACATGAATTTACCAACACAATTTAGTTTCTTAATAAAGGCCAACAAATTGAACAACGGAATAAATACATAACTACCAAAACTAAAATTAAAAAATATGTGACCACCTACCATTGGGATTTAGAAAATTCCTTTCTCAATATCAACTACAGATTTAATGTAGGTTAGAAGAGATCTGGTCTTAGGTCTAATTCCTAAAAATAGTTCAAATGATCCTGCATTTAAATAGAATAATATATGGAAATATTAACTAGTAAATAAGTACAAGTGAGTTTTTCCTTACCTTGGGCTATCTAACACTTCCTTCAGGTCAAATATCAGACACCAGATGAAGGGGTTATATGGGATTGAATCTAGTGAGGTTTTGAGATCAAAGAGGGAAAAATCCCACAGGTTTGGACATTGGAAAATAAGGTAGAATGAAATATGGGTTTTATAATTAAAGAGTGGAAAATGGTAATGATTCCCCAAAATACCAATGTGCAAGGTTTAGGCACACGGTTTACCAATTGTGTGAAAACCATATGTTAAACCTCTTATCCAAAATTGTAGTAGGTTGAAAGGCCATGTGCCTAGGTCTAAATGGTTGTAGACAAATTGTGTGTACATGTAGGTGCCCATGTCTCTAGTCACATAGGCGAGCACCCTAGGTCACATAGATTATAAAAACTATGAGGTTTGGTCACTTATCCCATTTTCAAGACCTCTAGACTCTGAAGGATCCTTGTATGATCCCATGACCTCTGTGACTTTATTAAGACTCGTAATCAGGTCCATTTAAGGTATTCAAAATGAAAAACTAATGATCCATACCTTCATTATAAAGGTAGTCGTTACAATACAAACTGATGCATTGAGTGGCTATATAATTCTGGGCCCCACCATTCACTTAATAAGTCAAATGAATTAATAATATTAAAGGTTACAAATATAATGAACATATAAATTTATATTGAAAAAAATAACATATGACATTTTAATACTTACACTAATCAATAAACATAATCATGAACCATCTAGAGTAATATGGTGAATTTAAAGAAAATTGTACATCATCAGTTAGAATGATCATAAACCATCCATAGAAATAATAAGGAAGGTATCAATATAATATATCCATATTTTATCATAATTATAATAAATATTTTATGTTGATGATGAATAAAAATACCATAAAATTCTAATAAAACATTTTTAAGGAAAATAATCCTTTCACTTGGAAAAATAACCTTTTATAAAAAGATCACAAAACATTTTGAAAAAACATTCCTTTGAAAATAACCTCTGGTAATTGTAAATTAATCTTTAAAACATTGAGTGTTAATGATTTTGGAAAATTTTGTTCATTTCATACACATTAAAATAATGATTCCTTTCATATTTTTGGTAAATCCCAAATAGGCCTTGTTTTGAAAATGACATGAATAATACTTCCAAAACATTTTTAAAAAGTAAAAAGGGTAAAAATTCATTTAATAAATATTTTTGAAAAGTTTAAAAATATTTTGGAAAACGTTTTTAGAAAACATGGATTTTGATGAAAATTGTTTCCAACTAAAGAGAGAAATAATGTCATATTCTCTTTAAAACATTTTCTCAAACATTTTAATTACCAAATAGATGGAAAAATGTGATATTACCTGATAAAAAAATCATAAATAAATAGAGTATAATAAAATTAAAGGGGGTTATTAAAAAATAATACAATAATTTCTTTCAATGGAAATTCAAGTATAAACAATCCTGATTAAAATGAGATTGAGACATAAATCTCATACCACTTTGCTAACATTTGAATCATAATCTCCATAAAATAAATAAATTAAAATTAAACATTAAATACAATGAATATAAATCAATTGATGATATATAATTTCTGAAGATACTTTATATAAACGACATAAAGGAGTAATTGTTAAATATGGAGTATGTTTCGCTGAAGTAAAAGTGAGATGAGAAACACTTACCTAAGGTCTGATTTCCTTTATTTGTGTTTGAAACTCCTGTATAATAAATATAGGTTAATTATAAATATTTTTAAAAACCATAATAATATTTTTAATACCATTTATTATTTATTTATAGTCTTTTACAACTCTTTTATTAACATTTATTTGTTCAAATCATTGTTTTTTGTGATAATTTCTTCATTTTTCATGAATATTTTAGTTTGGTAATGTTGATAATTTTTCATTGATCATGATTCCAAAATATTTATAATTTTTAAACATATTTAAATAAAATATATATTATTTATATATTTAATTTTAGAAATCTATAAAATTTGTATATTGAAAATGGATTACACTGTTTCTTGGGATAGTAATCTGTATGTACGCATGAACATTGTTTTGATTTTTCTCAAAGGATGGAATGAAAGGAAAATAAATTATAATTAACCTTTAAATAATAATTATATATATATATAATTTATATTAATCAAATTCATCCTTATTATCATCCATGTAAAAATAAAATGAAAAGCATTTACCAATGATACATGGAGGTTGTAGTCCACACGTACACATGTGTGACGTTATTAATTTCTAATAGATTGTATGGTAAGAAGATAGATGTGGTGTTTTATTTATATAATTTTTTTAGTTTATAAATATCACATATAGTCATTATTTATAACCTTAAAAACTTTCATGTAAAGCGTAAGTGAAAAAAAATTGCATCGCTTTATGAGGTAGTGGTCCGTCGTACACACAAGTGATGTTGTCGTATCCCTTGTGAAATGGAAAGTAATAATTTATATGTGATATAATAATTAAAATAATATAATAATATAATAAATACCATATAAATAATTTAAATCGACCATTACATCCTTGAAAGTTAATAATGGAAAACAAATTACCTATGTTCGTGAGGCGATAGTCCACCGTACACAAAATTGAATGTTTTATTACCCATTTGATGGAAGTGGAGATGGATATAGTTTATTACATTAAAATAATAACATATCATTATATATGGGTTATCAGTTTTATTATATTATCATATTTTAATATTACTTGAATGATTTGTAAGAAGTAATAAAACAAATATTAACATTTAAATATTTTACCTCTTCTTCAGAGAGCCTCTTTAGGTTTATACCTAAAGCCTTCTTATGAGGGATTACTAATCAAAATAATCCCTATAAGATGTTTTAAGGGAATTAGGTTATATATTTTGGTAGTTATTGGCTGAACCAAAGGGTTTTTTAATTGCAAAGACTAGGGATAGGGGTTGGCCTTTTATAAGGGTGGGAGAGGACACACATAGAGTTGTTGAAAAGATAAATTGATAACCACGTTACTATCATGAAAAAAGCCTCTAAAATGGATAATTATATAACCTTATAGGTTATAAGGTTGAAATATGTTCATATAATTGTTTTTTGACATGTTTTAGGTCATTGTTAACCCTAATCTTCGTAGTTTAACCCCTCGATAAAACCTTTTTACCTTAACCGCAGTAATTAATTTTTACTATTTTCTCTATTCATTATGCTAAAACATTGTTTTGACCTTATTAGATAATAAAAAAATTTATGATTCCAAATATCAAATCTAATTTCCCAAATTAAATTCAAATAAGTAATAGAATTTAAATTGAACTCACATATGCATCGAAAAAATAGTTTTTCCAAAAGAAAAACTTTCAAAAGTAAAAAATGTTTATATATTAGAATTAAATATAAAATTAATTAAAAGGAATTAAATATGTTAAATATTAATATTGTTAAACTAATTTTACTTTAAACCCAATTTTAAATATAAATTAAATTTGTAAATAATTTAAATGAAATTACAGTTTTTATTAAAAACCATTATTTTCCACTATTCATAAAAAATTAATTTTTTCATAAAATTTTCAAAGATACCACCAAATATAATTTTTAGATTTAGAATTAAAAAATAAATTTTATGTTTTTAAATAAATTTTCTAAAATTTGTAAAAATTACTGTTAAATTATGTGCGCAATGAATGACTAAACCGTCTTTTAGAAAAATACAGTTTGTGAGAAAACATTTCTTTTTTCCTTAAAATTATTATTATTTTCTTTCTAATAAATATATATCCATTTATTTTACTTTATATATGTTTGAACCATATAATTTTCATAATTTAGCTATTATTATTCATACATGCCAACTAAAAAGCTATGTTAAAATGGTCATGTATAATAATAATATTTTAATGGAGTTTTTCATTTTATATATATATTATTTTATATGCATCAAAATAATTAAAATTTATTGAATTTATTAAAAAATAAATATATTATAAATTCTTAATGTGTTATATTTTCTTCTAATCTTGGTGTTTTGTGTCATATACATTATAGAATATGATGTTTCTATTTTAAAATCATTTGGTGTTAAACATTAAAAAAATATAAACTTATATAGGAATATTAATAAATAATAAATTACATGATTATGGGAAAAATATTTCATATCATATATGTTTAAAATTTTATTTTTTCAATTTGGTAAATAAAGTGAAAAATAACTCATATAGTAAACATCGAAAATATTACTTTTAAAACCTTTGTAAAGAAATTGAAAAGACATTGAATATGAAATTTAAAAATATTTGATGTCTAAATAATAAAATTCTTGAAATATTTTAAAGATCATGGATATGGAGGGTAAATATTTTTAAAGGAGAAATGTAAAATATGGTTATAAAAAATCACTTACCTTGTGTCCCAACTAATCATGTGCGTCTTTTACGTTATTGGATAATAAAATTATATTCATTAACTGATTTTTTAGAACCATTTTATGGTTTATACCTTTAATATTATTCCTTTTATTTCATTTATTACAATTTTTTATTTAGTTAAAAATTCGATTAAGTTTACGTTGGAGTTTTGAGGTCGTCCAGTCCATAAACTGTAAAATAATATTGTTTTATTCACCATATTCAAAGGGGACATTGTTTCATCATCTAAAGAATATTAAACATGTTATATTTATAATTTTTATAAATTTAATGTTTTTTATAACCATCCATGTAAGGTGGTCATTAAAAATGAAATGCATCATTTCAAGGAGGAGGTTGTTTGCATGTAAACATAAGCGACATTCCCATTTTTATAATGGATGAAATGAAAACAAATAAGATAAGATATGACATTTACATAATCATAATAATATTATAAATATCATATTTAGTCATTATATATATCCTTATGACTAACCATGTGAGTTTTAAATGAAAAATGAGTCAGATCACTTCGTGGAGGTGGTAGTCCACACGTACGCATGAGCAGCATTGTCATTTTCCAACAAATTGTATAGTAAAAAGGTAGAAAATTTAGATCATCATAATTATGTCATAAATTTAATATATTTTTATAAAATCGATTTTTAAAATGAATTATGTGATGTGGTGATGGAGAATGAAACCCATCGCTTCGTGGAGGCGTTATTCTGCACATACCCACGAGAAAAATTTTCATTTCCCATAGGACAGAAAGGATGAAAAAATATTTATTAAATTATAATAATTTTATTTATTAATATTATAAATATTAATGTAGTTTTTTTATATTTTTTAGAATATATTTTAATGTGTTATAATAAGAAATAAACTTGAATTAATTTGGTTAAGACTTATACCCCCTCCTTGGAAATCTTCATTTTGATTACAAATTAATCCTTCTAGGATTATTCTTTTAGTGAGTCAAAGAACACTAATATTTTGGTAGGAGAGTTATAGAGGAATTTTATATAATATTTGTTTATATATAGTTATCAAATTATGTGGATAAGTGAGGATAGTATGTTCCCATTTATAATTGAGAGAAGCGGTACCCTTGTAAATATTAAGAAATTTAAAATATAATAAATTTCATTCTCAATGAAATTATATCCAAGAAAACCCAATATAGAATGTGTGATATGTTATGCCTTAACTACACTCAACCAATCAAAATTATACAATTTTTATAGATATTTTAAGCCTTATCTCTTATTTTAACCTCCCTCATTAACCCTTTTATTTATTACCATGGAAAAAAACATTTGCCATGGTGCCTATTCATTATATGAAAAAATGAAATTAAACTCATTAAAAATTTTAAACATTATAATTTAATATTTTGAATCTCTTTTATTATAATAAATTTTTAGAAGCGTAAAAATTTACTTTTAATATATGTTTTCAAAATGCAATGAAATGTTATTTTTAGAAAAATTCCATTTTAATCATAAAAATGAATCTACACTGAAATAAACTATAATGTTGATTACCATGGAATTAATTAGATTATGTTAAATAAAAAAATTATAATTTTACTTTAAAACCAAATCTAAACAAAAATTAACATTTTGAATACTTTATTAAAAGAGAATATCCAAAAATACTCGTTATTCGAACAAACAATTACATTGATTTAAAAAAGGACAAACATAGATTTATAAGTTCGAAATTATATTTTTAAATGAATTATATTTCTTATTAAATATATTTTTATTCATTTAAAAATGTTTAATTAAATTTTATGTCATTATTATACCATGTTACTCTCATAAAAGTGACAACATTTTTAAAATCGTCATTTTTTACTATTCACCTAAAAATAAACTTTTTTGGAAAATCCAAAAAAAATAACCTTATGATAAATTTGATGTGATAATATAAAATTAATACTATTTAATTATATTATAATTATAAAATATATACTTTCATTTTTAAATAAAACTGTGTAATATAGGGTAAATGAGTTGGTTAAAATAAAACTATTTTTTTGATTTAAAATTTACTTAAAATTATTATAGTGTATTTGACTCCATAAAATCCCATAATGAATATAAATAAGAAATTAAAATTATTTATTATTAACATTTCCTATTTTATCACATTCTTCCCCCCTCAATGAAATATAATCCTCCGAATTTAATTGATTACATAAATAAGTGGGTATATTTGTCTCTAATAGCCTTTTCAAATTAACATTTTACTTATTAAATAATATGGTTCTTCCAAAAAAACATTATATAGGTGATTTAAATTATTTGGTGACACGTTCTTATTAGGTCATAATAATACAAATATACACAATAAGGGGTGAATTTTTTCTTTTCAATAATCTTCACAAATTTCTGAATTTAACTCTCTTTGTGATTTAAATAGATATGTAGTGTGCTCTTCTGTATGAAATGTGATTAGTAGATAAAAAAATAATGAACATAATTTTTTTTTTAGTTTTTTGGGGTATAAAGATCCCCCAATCCACTCCACTAACTCTCTCTCAATGATCTTGGTGAATTTCACTAGAAAAGGTCCTCTTATCAGAAGACCTTCTTATCCAAAACTAAGTGCAGGCAGTTGACTTATTTATAATCGAAACAGTGCCTTCCAGTTCTTCAACATTTTTTTAAAAAAAATGATACATGAATTGGTCACCCAATTCAGTCCCCCAATAAATTTATTAAAATAAAATTTTAATATAATAATAACTAGGTGTAATAAGCTTACATCATCTAGGAATTGAGTGAAGTGTAATTTCAAGAGGCAAAAGGACATAATAAAAAAATATTGCTTCCAAAAAACCCAAACATCTTGAAACCTACATAGAAGTCACCAATTTAGAAAATAAGTATTCTATATCTGTATAGAAATCACTTATAAGCAAGTATTTATTGCCATCAGCATCTGAAATAGAAAGTGATAAAAATAAAACATTTCATGAAGACTTCCCAAAGAATGATGGATCTCAAAATCAAAATCATACACCAAGAAGGTATCCAAAAGTTCAATCAATAAGATTACCATCCATTAGAAAATGAATCAATTCCCATAGAGTTTTCAAAATAATAGTATGAAAAAGAGACTAGATTTTTCTGCTTAGTACTTCACTACCAACTTCATGAAAATACAAACATCACAAACCAAGAGAAGATGGAATTGTAATAAAATGAATTTTTGTGAAAAAAATCATACTGTTGGAAACAATAACCTCACTAAAAAGAAAACCACACAAAAGTTAAATAGCTCCAAAATATTGTAAAATATATATATAAATACTCAAAGGCCCAATATCAACAACATGTAACCTAATACTTGTCCAAATTAGAGTTTCATCTATTAAAAAGTCACCAAATCCAAAAATGTGAAAAAAATTCAGCACCCAATTTTTAGAAATGAGTAAAATATCTACTGGAAATCATAAATAAAAAGTTTCCATAAAAAGATTCAAAAATGAATCTTTAGATAATCGGTATAAAATAAGCATCTATGAAGAGTAATAGTTGTCCCATTTTTTAGTATAGTGAAGAAGTAAACCAAATAAGATGCTTCTAAATAAAAAATTAAATTGTTATCTTAAACTTATTGTAAGAAGATGACACTTAACCACAACTGGGTGAGAATAGCTAGAACTCCAATAAATCAAAATAATTTGATTTGTTGATGGTTTGGGTTGAAACTTAATGTTTGTAGCAACAAAAAATGACAATAGATGGATATTATTTGTTGATAATAATATTCAAGTAGGAATAGATTCGATGAATTTATTTTTGAAAATTATCTTTAAGAAAGAATAGAAACAAACATATATTAATACGAGGTTGAAATTTATATCTTCAAACTGTAATATCTTTTAAAAAACAATAAAGTCGATCATTTTTTCAGTAGATATATAGAATGATATTCATAGAGAATATTAAGTTTATAAATCAAAAATGTATCACTCTAAATATCATGTACCTCTATCTTTTTATATGAAAAAGATATTATCATATATAGAACAAAAGTATATTCTTTCTGTTGAGAAGATCCAAAAATATATCCTAACAGATCACAGATATTCAAATTTAAATTTTCTATGAGAGTCATAACTTACCTTAATAATAGGAGTGATTTTCTCAATTGAATGTGGTTCTTTGAATTAATCATAATGTTAATTTGAATCATTCATAGATTAGATTTCAGTAGATCTTTATTTATGTCAAGTCCATTGCAAAAATATTGGATAAAACCACAGATTTAAATCTTCATTGTTGAATAGTCAAACGTATAAATTGACAAAATACCAAATGTAGGGTTGATAACATTGGTTTAATCATAAAAGTAGGGTTGATGTACCAAACATTTTTTCCTCACATGTAGGGTTCATTACTTACTTGGGGTTATTTAACCATTCTTTCCTTTCATATAAATGTAAGGTTCCATCCAAATGTAGGCTTCTTCAACCATAATTTTCTTACCATATAGGGTTCATTATCCAAATGTATTGCTCTAAAACATAAGGTTCATTCCATATGCTATACTTACCAATGTAGGGTATGAACAGTGTTTCTAGAAAACACTAAAATGAATTCTATGCACTTTCACAAAGATTTTTTTGGATTAATAACGTGAAAATAATTCCAAAATAAATATTTCAATTAATATTGATTCATTGAAATTTAAATAAAGTAATATCATTAGAAAAACATAGTTATTTGTGATAATCAACCCCAATAATATTTATAAAGTATTTTTAGACAATACATTCTCAACAATATCCCTCCTTTTGATGATCACAAAACCTATAAAATAATTTATAGAGAATATATAGGATTTTTTAAACATTTAAGAAATAATATTTTTAAAGAGTATACATGAATTTTTAAAATTAATTATTTTGAATCATTATTTTGATTTCTTAGTACTATTTCGAAAAATTGATACTCTTAATTTGAGAATGTTTTGTTTACCAAATTTTCTCCTCCTTTTTGTGATATTAAAATAAGTTATCTGAAAATAAATTATAACACATTCAATTTTAAATAGAATAGTAATTAAATGTAACATTATATTGTGTAGAAAAACAAATAGGTGTTCTGGTAGTAGATATGAACAAAAAACAAAACATATAAATTTTAAATATAATATCAAAAAACATTGGAATTTTTATTATAGTGACTGTAAGAGTACAAAAGTGGGTTTTTCTTGAAGAAAATGTTTACACAAGAGTGATGCAAAATGGTGAAAGTCATTTATCAGGAGAGGTATCTAGTTCCGGCGAAGCCTGAATATCTTAAAAAACATATTTCAACTCTATTATTTGTCCTCATAACCATTACAAAATATATTTATCCAGCTTCCTTATCAAATTTATTCAATCATGAACCACCTTAAAATTTTCAATCAAATTGAATTTCAGAAAGTCATGAAAATTTTACTCTATTTAAAGAAACTAAGAAATATTATCACTGAACTAATTAAGTAGAAATCAAATACAATTATCACATTAAGTGAGTTTCTCATAAAGATCTTTATTATTATCCAATAGTATTGAAAAATTTGAACTATTACACTTAAGATATTGAATCCTTTCATTAATATCATCAATTACAGATGTCATTACTTGAAATATTTGGATTAATTATGGTAAAGTTGGTGTAACAAAAGTAGAATCTCTTAATTGATTTAAACTACCCTTTATTAATTCAAACTGCATTCCTAAATACCATTTTAAATCTAAAAAAAATCTATTTTTGGAAACATATTCTGATTTTAGCTTTCTAAACTGACATATCATGTTTATATTTAAAGAATCAAAATCTATTTTTGAAATGGAATTTTCTATGAATTATATAAATTTATTTTGAATAGTTTTCAAATCCAATCTTGAAGTAGAATAATTTCTTAAATCTTTCAAATATTTCTTTATAGATTCCAGTTCCTTCTAAAGACTGGAGTTCTCCTCCCATACCTTGATGAATTTGATAACCAAGTCTTCAAAATTATTTATCAGAGAATCATATGTTACTTTATCTGGATTCTCTGACATGGTAGCTACTTCTACAATAGCTAAAGACTTGACAGAAGTCTTTTCACTTGAAAAATAAATATCATAAATTATTTTTATCCTTTCTCTAGAAATTAAAATTGTTCTTTCAGTGGATTTTCCATTAGTAGAGACTACTTGAAGCTAAAAAAATTAGTATTTCAAGTTACTGATTTTGGAACTTTCTATAATTCTTGAGAATTTTATATTTATTAATTTGATTGATGGGAAACTTACAATTCTTGAACTTTACTTTCAGCATGTTGTTCCTTGGAATTATCTGTTTCTCCCAAATACACTAATAGATTCCTGTCACCAGATCCAGGTGTTTCTCCCTCTGGTCGTCGTTCTAAGGATATTCTATGATACTGGGACTTGTAATGAGTTCCTCAATGGATTATTCTTTAGTTGTTTAATCATTATGATATGTATCGTCATAATGTATCTTTCTTTTATTAGGCTGAGAAACATCTTCAATTATATATTCTCAAATTTCTTCATTTCTCAAACAAACTAATCTTATAGAATTGATATTTTCTTACTCCCCCTACGCAACAGGACCTGATACTTAATGATCAATTGCAGTCACTAGAAACAGTTTACCTTTCATTATTCTCCAAAAAAACTTAATTTTCATAAGGGACCAGCATTCATAACATTGATGTGATGAAATCTAGTTTGAGAATCTATAATTCAAATATTATTATTTCTATACAAACAAAATGAAATTCTATGTCCATAGGGATAGAATAAAATTCTAACCTCTCATTGGAAACAGTGATTCAGATATCTCAACATATATCTGGGAATGTTCAACTTAATATCACTAATAAACAAAAACATGATATACAAGTTTGGATAAAAAAATATTTTCTAATTCTGTAGTCCCTGGAATGATAACAACCTGAATAATCTTTACCAAAACACTTTGGTCATCCTCAAAATCTTTTACAAAAATTTTCCTAATATTTTTTATCTAAAAATAAAATACATGATATCTTCAAATTTTTTATCCTTCTTTTAAATTTATTTAATATAATAATAGAATACTCCTTTATGAGGGTATCTTAAAATCTAAGTAAGTTTTACTAAGGATATCAAACATTCCTTATCATCTACTCACAAAGATAGTATATCCCATGTTTCACTGAAACTAAACTGAACATTTTTGTAAAACTATATCAATTTTTTATCATAAAAGATCTCTATGTTTTCTTCATTGCATAGAATTTTCAAAATTAAAACCACATGATCATTCTGGAGAAAAAGATTCATCTAATAAAACTATTCAAAATCAACAACCTTTCTTTGAAGAATCTTATTAAAGAGGACATAATGACAATTCATATATATTGTTTCACCTTAATCTATTCGAATTTTCTTCACCATTCATTAGAATTTGAAGGTTAGAGGTATTTGGATTCTAGAGTTTAGAATAATGATGAGGGATCTGGAAGTCAAAATGATTTGAAATAGAAGGGTAATGAGAGATGATGATATTTCTAATGGATTGGTGATATAGTCTAGTTTCTCATGATGATTCGTTAGGGTAATAATTAAATTTTAATTTTGGATAGACGTACATTAAAAATAAATTCAAAAAAAAACATTTAACCAACTAACCAAAATATTACTAAATAAATAAAATTTAGTAAAAATGAAATTAACAAAATAAAATAAAATAAATTAATAAACATATATTTAAAATTAAATATTTCTATCACCACCTTAATAAAATCCATACTTTCAGTGGGAGATGGTTTAGTAAAAATATTAGATACTGGATATTCACTATTTATAAATTACAAAGATATATCCTTTTTAATAACATTATCTCCTAGAAAATTAATCCCTATATCAATAATATTAGTTCTAGGGTGACTTATAAGATTTTTATAAATATTTATTACACTATTATTTTCAAATATAATAGGTATATTATTAAAATTTAGTCCAAACCCCAGAAGAGTGTGTTTCATCCACAACAATTGTGCAAAGAAACTACCAATAGACACATATTCTACCACATCTATTGACATAGCAACTAAATGTTGTTTCTTACTTGACCAAGAAACTAAGTATTTTCATAAAATGTGATAGTTTTCTGAGGTGATTTTTCTATCTACTCAACATCCTATAAAATTAGCATATTTTTATTACATTAAATTAAAATCAGAAAAATAATTTATGAAGAATAGATTAAAAAATAGTTTCTTTTAAATAATTAACGATTCTTTTAATAGTAGTAAGATGGGATTCTTTTGGGTTTGACTAAAATATGGCATATTAACATACATAAAACATTATTTCTGGTCTTATAGTAGTTAGATATAATTAACTACCAATTATAAAAGTATCTCAAAAAAATATCTTGTTGTCAAATGGTTTTCATCTTCATCTAAATCATGTTTTATATTGGTACACATGGGAGTTGTATAATTATTACTATTTTCTTGTCCAAACTTCTTTAATAAATCAATAATATATTTACATTGATTTACAACATTTCTATAATCTTTTTGATAAATCTGAAATCCTAAAAAGAAATTCATTTCTCCCGTCATAATCATTTAAAAATATTTTTGCAATGGATTTGAGAAATCCTTACAAACATTTATATTTGTTAAACCAAAAATAACATCATAAACATAAATTTAAAATAATAAAATATGAGAAAAACTTTTTCATAAAAAGAGTAGGATCTACAAATCCACTAGAAAACCTATTTTCCTAGAAAAAAGAGCATAATATTTCATAACAAGCACAAGGTTCTTGTTCAAGACAATAAAAATATTTAGTGAGTTTAAAAATAAAATTCAGTTTATGAGGGTTTTCAAAACATGGGGGTTTTTCAACATAAACTTCCTCTATTAAATATCAATTTAAAAAAGAATATTTAATAGAAATCTTATATATTTTAAAATTCATATGATATGAATAAGCTAAAAGGATTCTTATGCCTTTTAATCTTGCTACATGAGCAAAGGTTTAAACATAATCTCTTCATTATTCTTGATTATATCCATTTCTACTAATCTAGTTTTTTTATGATATATTTATTGTCTTTTTTATTTATAAAGATCCATTTAGTTCCTATTACTGGATAATATGATGTTCTATCTACTAATTTCTAAACATTATTTCTTGTGAATTGGTTTAGTTCTTCATTTATGTCTAATAACTAACTCTCATATTCTAAATATTCTTCAATAGACTTATGTTTTAATTGATGTAGAAAGGAATAAAATTCATCTAGATTTCCTGAATTTCTTCTAGTCCTAACTCTAGTGCTTAGGTATCATATAACAGTTTGTAAAGCATGTTCCTTTAGGGTTCTATATTGTCTAGGTAAGACACTTTCAAGTTCTTCTGTTTCATGTTATTATAGACTGGACTGAATTTCATTTATATCATTTTCATACTAATATTTATAAGTTTTAAGTCTCATGTTGTCTAAATAGTCAACATTATTATATATTTGATCATTTTATTTAATGAAAGGGACAGTTTCATTAAACTTTAATGAACTGATTCTTCAACAATCCTTTAATTTTTATTAAACACTCTATAGCCTTTATAAATAGAAGAATAACCTAAAAATATTCCTGTATCAGCTTCTGGATTGAATTTTCTATGTTTATCATTAATATTCATGATATATATCTTACATCCAAAGACTTTAATGTTATTTATTTTAGGTTTTATATTCTTCAAGAATTCATAGGGTGTCTTTTTAATAAATGGTATTCTTAAAACTCTATTTATGATTTATAAATATGTACATACACCTTCTACCAAAAAATATGTAGGAATATTGTATTCATTTAGAATATTCCTTTCTATTTATTGAATATTTTCATTTATTATTTCAAAAATACCATTTTTAAGGTGTTCTCGGTGCATATAAGGTGTATTAAATACCTAAATTTGAGAAAAAAATAAATTATTGATTCTAAAAATCTCCACCATGATCACTTCTCAATGAAATTATTTTAAAATTTTTATATTTTGAACAATTTTAAAAAATATTTAAAAAATATTGAATACATCACCTTTTAGTTTTAAAAAATAAACCCAGGTAAATCATTAAAAATCAAAAACTAAAACATACAAAAATATTATAAAAACTAAACTTTATAAACTATATGGTTCTAAAAATCCATATGTATAAGTACTAATAGTTTAGATGTAGAAATTTTTTTAATCGGCTCTAAAGATGATTTGTTTTGTTTACCGATTTAGCTTGCATCAAAGAATCTATCATTATCAAATTTAATACTAGGAAAATCATAAATTAATTGATTCTTATATAATTTATGTAAATAATATATATTGAAATTTACAATTATTTTATTCTATATCCATGACTTATTTGTCTTAGTAGTTAAATGGTTCAATTTCTATTTACACAAGGAATTTAGATCTAAAGTGTAAATATTTTCATTTCTTAGTTCTCTAAATTTAAGAAATTTATCTTTAAAGACTGGTTAGAAATTGTTAGAGAAATCAAAAAAAATACATCATCACAAAGTTGATAAATACTTATCAAGTTGTGATTTAGATCTTGTATATATAGTACATTTTTTATTGAGATTGTATTTGGATCTCCAACAGTTCCATCTCCAACAATATTTCCTTTTGCATTGTCTTTAAAGGCGACTACACCTCCATCTAGTTGTGTAAGTGCATGGAAATTTTTAGAGTCTCCAATCATGTGTCTGGATCAACCACTACCCATATACCATATATCATTTTTATTCCTGTGGATTTTCTTATGTAAATGAATTTAAACACAAGTTTTTTTCGTACCCATATTTTCTTGGATCTAGCTATGTCAGCAAGAAGTAATCTGGGAATATAGATATGCCTTATTTTTCTATAATTTTAATTACAAGATTTAGTTATATTTTTGGAAGTAAAATCTTTTTTAACTCCAATTATTTAAAGATTTATTAAATAAGATTTGTTAGTTTGATGATCTTTTATTACACAGTAATAACAAGTATTAGTTTTTGAATTGGGCACAAAATAATTTTTATATAATTTTGGTTTTTCACCCTTTCTTCCTATTCCAATATTTTATCTTCTAATAACATTATTTACAAGAATCTTATTTAGAGTCTTTTATCCTTTTGTTAAAATAATAGTAGAACTTTTATAAGATTATACTTAATTATATAGTACTTTTATTTTATTTTCATAAACAATATAGTTTGATATAGATGGATTAAATTTTTCTATTAGTTCTTGATATTTTTTATCATTGTTTCTCTTTCAACTAAAACAACATTGTGAATATTTTTTAATGATTTATTCTTCATTATTAATAAATTATATTTTTCTTCAAGCATTGAACAGTAAGTAGATAAATTTTTATTTGAGTATCTATCATAGTTATAATCATAAGATTAATTCGTTTGTAACTATTTTTCTTCCATAGTCATAAAGCACATATTTGCTTTGAGATTTTGTGGCTCTTTCTATGAATCATATTTTAAAGAGATTTTGGAGTCTTTAGATACACTCCACGTAGCATTCATGGATCTATTTATTTTATGTTCATAATCACCTCTCTTCAAAAATTTCTTTTATATCCTTCTTCTTTCATCATTCAATTGTAGGAAATCAGGTCTAATGTGACCCGTATTTTTTCATTTGTAACATATTACTTCTCTAAATTCATTTTCATCCTTCTTAAAGGATTTAATGAAGTCTCTTTTCTTCTTGAAGAATTATATAAACTTTTTAGCTTGCTGATCTAGTTCCATTTTAGAGTCTAAAAAGTATGAATCTTTTTCAATTTTGACATTATGTTTTATTTTTATTTAATACTTCAAAGATGTTAACTTAAGGGTGGTGTTATCCCATTTTATAATCTTGTGATCTTCAACTTAAACTTGTATCTTTTTCTTCGTACATCATCAATGTTCCAGTTAATTACTTTATAGTAAAATTATTAATAGGGGGAAATTATATAATAGCTTCAAATATGTCATTCCATTTAGAGTCAATTACTATAAGTACTTTTAGTGCTTGATCTAATTGTGAAATTGGATCTCTTAGGAAAGTAATATAATTAACATTTTCTATTAATCTTTTATACCTTTGAGTAATGATTTCACCATAAAAATTCTAAAGGTGTCAATATTTAGTTGTATAGTATCATACCTCATCTGTCTGATATTGTATGTTCCTTAAAATGCAACAACAATAGTATACCACTTCTCATAGGTAGCAGGGAATTGCGATGCATGATTAAATTAATCAGGAGAAAGTCCATAGATGATAGCACTTATTGACATTGAGTTGATGTCATATTCTGATTCTTATATAGCATTCCAAGTTTTTAGATTCTCAAAGAATCATATCAGGAGTGATGATCTTCAAATAAACTTTTAATCTGAGATTATTTAGATAGATGATCATTCATGATTTCAAGTACCCATATTTATCACCAATAAAATATGGATCAAAATTCATATACATACCGTATTTTGGATTATATATTCCCATATAATTTTTATAGACCTTATTCTTTTGATATTTCTAGAGATTTGTCACAAAAACTCACTTATGATACTAATGTTAGGTTGGAATAATACAAAGATACACAAGTGGGGTGTGAATATTGTCTCTTTTATAATCATCATAGATTCTAAAATTTAACTCTCTTTGTGATTTATGAAGATATGTAGTTTTCTCTTCTGTATGAAATATGATCAATAGATAAACAAAAAAAATGAACGCAATCATGTTTATAGTGGTTTAGGGCACAAAGATCCATTGGTCCCCTCTATCAATTCTCTCTCAACGAGCTCGGTACATTTCACTAGAAAAGGACTTCTTATCACAATACCTTCAAATAAACAACTAAATGAAGGAATTTGACACCTTTACAACAATTATAAGTAGAGACCTATGGTCCTTTAACATATAATTGGTTATACATATCTTAGTTCAAGAATATTACGCTTAACAACAACTGATTATGAGCAGTTGGAACTCTAATAAATCAAAATATTTTGATTTATTGATGTTTCAGGTTAAAATTTCATAGTTTTAGTATCAATAACTGACAATATATGGATCTTCTTCATTGATAATAATATTCATGTAGGAATACCTTCGAACAAGTACTTGTTACAAATTATCTTCAAAAAAGAATAGCAACAAAAAAGTATCAGTATGAGGTTGAAAAAAATATCTTAAAAGTGTAGCCTATTTTAGAAAATAAAAAAATTCATCATTCTTGATAGTAGATTTTCAAAAATATATTCATATAAAGTATGTAGTTTTTTAGTCAAAAACTTATCACTCTAAATATAATATATATCATTCTTTTTATATGAAAAAGATCTGATAATATATAAAACAACAGGCTTTTCTTTTGATTGACCAGGAGAGTGGGAACGTTCTTTAATAATAGGATTAATTTTCTCTATTGAATATAGTTCTCTAAATAAATCATAATGATCCATTGAATTGGTTGTATAATTTCTTTTAATATATCATTATTTCTACCAATACCATTATAGAAATCTCGGATAAAATCATAGATTTAAATCTCCGTTATTGAATAGTCAAATGTAACGTTCCTTCATAAAATGAAAAAATACCAAATGTATGGTTGAAAATGTAGGGTTGATCATAAAATTAGGGTTGATGTACCATACATTTTTTTCCTCAAACATTGGGTTCATAACTTACATAGGGTTCCATAACCATACTTTCGCTTCTTACAAACACAAGTTTACAGCAAAATGTAGGGTTCTTCAACCATACTTTCATAATAAAATAGGGTTTATGATCCATATACACTTCTCTAAAATAGAAATTTCATTCCATACACTACGCTTACCAACATTGGGTATGAATAGTGTTTCCAGAAAACATTAAAATGTGTTCTAAGTTCCTTGATGGATATTCCTTATGGATTAATAACTTGAATATAATTTTAGAATAAAAATTTAAAAGAATATTAATTTCATAAGATTTACATAAAGTAATATCATTAGTTAAAAAATTAGGTTATTTGTGAGAATAAATATAAATAATATTTATAGATTATTGTTGGGACAATACATTCCCTACACTTTATTCTATAATCTATAATATAAAATGGTTTTATTGCATAATATATATTTTATTCCATTAAAAGTACTTCAAGTCTCAAAATAGAAGATGTGTCAAGTACATATTTCCTTAATAATGAAATATAAAACACATCATGTACCTAATATAAACTATAAGGTTAGACATTGTGGTAAGAAATGGATCCCACCTTATCCATAATTTCATATGGGCCAATAAACCAAGATTTAATTTTTCGGTCATTTCAAAGTATATAACACCTTTCAAAGGAGATATTTTAATAAAACCAAGATATCCTACATCAAAGGATAGATATTTCCATTGATCTTATGAAAAACTATTCTACCTACTCTAAGATCATCTCATGTGATACTGAACCATCTTTACCTTCTAATGCATATCTAGGCCCAATAACATTATTTCACTAACTTCATCCAAACATATTGGATTCTGACACCGATTTTTATATAATGACTCAAATTGAGTCATCTATATACTAGAATAATAACTATTATTATTAGAAAATTACATTAATAAAAGATATTGATCCTAACATAATTGGAAATCTAATGATTGATCTCAAAGTACATTCTCTAAAGTTTGAATTTCCTTCTTTGAATTTCCATCAAATTGAAGGTGAAAATATATACATATATATAATATAGTACCCAAAAAATTCTAAAGTAATTTTCAAAATTTTGATGTAAGTCTGGGATCATGACCAGATACAATAGAGATAAGGAATCCATATAACATAAATTTCTCTTTAATATAGATCCTATCAAGCTTATCCAGATACATGATAACTTGTATAGGAAGAAAATGGATAGATTTAATCAAATTATTAACAATTACCCAAATTGAATTATTATCTTGAGATATATTTGGTAATCCCAGCATGAAGTCCGTGGATATACTCTCATATTTATATTCATGCAATTAAAATGGATGAATCATTCCTTTAGGTAGTTTTCGTTCATCTTTAACCTTTTGACATGTCAGTCATTTTATAATAAATTACATAATGTCTTTATTTATTCCATCCCACCAATAAGGTTCTTGAAGATATTTTTACATATTAGTATTACCTGGATGAATAAAAAATAGAGACTTGGGAGATTAACTAAACAATTATGTCTTCATCTAAAAATCAATGGAAACACATAATAATTCCTTATCTTTCAACGTTAAACTTTGGAAATTTAACTTATTTGTCAGATTTTAACATTATTTTTAAACCAAAATCTTCCCTCTAAGCCTTCTTAATTCTTTCAAAAAATAATGAATATACCAAAACATGATCCAAAAGTGAATAAGTTTCTTCTTATACAACTTTTAGTCTAACATTCATTAAATTATTAACTAAAATATCATGTTCTAAATGTACCATAGTTAATGATGATTCATCTTTTCAACTCAAGGAATAATATAAATTATTGAATTTACATGGATGATAGTGAATCATGCAGTCATAATACATTATTAGTTCTATCCATCTTCTTTTTCTCCGGTTTAACTCTTTTTGGGTGAATATATACTATAGACTTTTATGATTCATATATATTTCACATTTCACCCCATATAGAATATTCCTCCAAATATTTAAAGCAACAATACAACCTCAAGATCACATTTTGGATAATTCTTCTCATGGAGTTTCAATTGGCATGATGTATATGCAATTACCTGATTATCTTGTATTAAGACACAACTAAGGACCATTAATAAATAATTAATTTAAATAAAAAATCAACATTTCATGATTGTAGGAAAAATATTGGTTTATTAACGAATATTATTTTTAATTCAAAAAAAATATTCATTGAATTACTTTATCTATATGAATTTGACTCCCTTTTGAGTTAACTTGTTTAATTGGATAGATAAATAAGAAAAATGTTCAACAAACCATCTAAAGTAACCTGTTAATCCATGAAAACATAAGATATCAGTGACATTTGTAGGTATTATCCACTCTTCAACCATTTTATTTTTAGAATGATCAACAGTTATTCCACATTTATAAATAATATGCTAAAGGAATTAAATCTTCAATGAAAAAAAAATTATTTGATAAATTTTCCATAAATATTAATTTCATTTAAAGTATGAAGAACAATCCTTATATGTTTATCATGTTCTGTATAAATTTTATAATAAAACAGAATATAGTTAATTAATACCCCCAAAAACATATCCAAATACTCATTTAAATCTCTATTCATGAGATCTATAAATACAGTGGGTTCATTTGTAAACTTGAAAGGAATAACCAAAAACTCATAATGTCTATGCATTGTATGAAACATTATCCTCAGAATAATTTCTTCCTTCACATTTATCTTATGATACCTAGAATAGAGGTAAATTTTTGAAAAATACTAAAAACCCTAGAGTTGATCAAACAAGTTATCAATATGTTGAAATGGATACTTGTTCTTAAAAGTAATGTTTTTGAGTGATCTATAATTAATGAAAATTCTTATTAAACCATTTTTTTTTTAAAAAGGATCTCCAAAAGGTGAAGTGATATGGAAGATGAAATCCTTATCAAGTAATTCTTGTAACTTCTTTTTAAATTCTAATAGATCCATTTCAGCTATTAAATAAGGATGTTTTGAAATCATTTTAACATCAGAAACTAAGTCAACCATGAATTTAATATCTTATTTAGGAATAAGACTAAAATGGTCATCAAGGAAAACATATGAAAATTCATTTACCACATTCACATATCTATGATGAATAATTAATTTATTTTTAATGACATGTGCAAGATAACTTTCCCCATAATCTTTAATCAATTTATTAGCTTATGGATATGTTATCACATGTATGAACTCATTCTTATAAATGAATTAAAACTCACTTTAAGAATATAATATTACTTCTCTAGCTATATAATATATCTTATCATGAAAAACTAAAATCCAGACTATATAGAAAAACATTAATATCCACTAAGGGTAATATAATAAGATATTTAGGGAAAAAATTCTATATATAATAATAATAAGGTTCCTATAAATCTATGTTTCTTTAATACTTCCACCAATTTATTTTACCAAAATTTCAATCATCATTTCTTTAGGTGATATTTTTATTTTACGAAACAACTTACTAAAAATAAAAGAATATTTAGACCTTGAATCCAACATGACATTGTAATAATATGAATAAATAAGTAATGTACATAAAACTACATATTTTTATCATCCAATATTTGTTGAGGTAGTATAAAATGATATTGATTCACCCTTCTACTTATGTTCTTAATGTTCTCGATACTTCTAAATTTTCTTTGGACATGTACTTTCCTAATGTACCATATCATTGCAATAAAAACACTTTATTATTGTATTTTAATCATTGGTCTTATAATTTCAACTTATCTTTTATTTACAGTCATGATCCATATGTCCCAACATACTACACCAGAAAAACATTCTTGATTTAATAATACATTCACCATGATGATTTTTTACCAAACATATCATAAGAATGAAGATTAATTATCTCCTCTTTTAAATTTATTTGATGTATTCTTCCCCATTTATTTCCAACTGAATTGTTTATTATATTTTTTGATATGAAAAACAATAAAATTCATATTTACCTTCTCGAAACATCAAAAAAAATTCATTATAGCTTCCAAGTTCATAAAAAACCAAATCCCTTCAAAAACATGGTTTTAATATAGAGTAAAATCTATCAACTTTAATATCATTCTCTATAATAAAATTTAGGGAATCCTTATACAATCATGTAAAATTTTATTCATAGTAGGAGACTAATTCCGCCTCATTTTTAGTCAATTATAAGAATTGACTATTATTCTATGTTAAAAAAATTAAGAAAAATATTTATCAAGGAAAAAATCTATAAATTTTGTCCACTCTATAGTATTAATCTTATCCTTTTCCTTGGTATTATTTATCATTGAACACCACTAATTGTTTTTACATTAAAAATGATAAATTTTTAGATTTATGTTCTCATTATTTTATCCTTACAAAACTTCAAATATTTTTTACAAATCATTGATCCATCATTTAGATACCACTGGGTTTGAAGATCCACCAAAAGTTGGATAGTGTTGTTTCATAAAATTATTTACTATATACATGTTCCTAAATAGAGAATTTGGTCACTCTATTTCATGGGGACTGTCATTAATAGCCTTTGTAAATTAATTTAACCCAAACACGAACTGTTATGTTCTAATTCCAACCATTCATGGTTGCTGATTTGAAAGGATATCATTCTCTTATTTCATTCCTACTTAATTTTTCTTATTTTCTCTTTAGAAAAATATTAAAAATAAACAAGAATTAGATAAATAAACTTGGAAACACACAAAATTCATCTCATGATAATATAATCATAAATTAAAATCTCTTAAAAGTGTCTTCAAACACCATTTTAACCTCTAAAGTTTTTCTTAGATGCCAACTATAACACCATGTATCATAATCAACCCATAATTACATGATTTATATCAATGTTTTCACTTTATTACATTTCCATAATATTTTTGGTATAGATTTTTATAGAACTACGAAAACCACTACATAGAAAAGTAAAAATTTCTACATGATGTGCATGTTATCCACAAAAATGGGTTCTTATATTTACACTCTTACTCCATTAATAACACATTTTTCCCATTCAAGATGTTCCACCATTTACCTGATATAATCCCTAGATATTCTTAAGCCTCGTGAAAAATACTTGAAAATGTGGTATGAGAAAAAAAATATTATTATGGGATATAAAAATAAATTAATCCTATTAGTTCATTTGAAAAACATGAAAATCCATAAGTAAACTTTCCTTCTCACAAAATAAATTTTGAGCTCAAATAATCACTTAATTAATATTGAAATAAAACTCAAACCAAAATTCTTCATAAAATATTTTTTAAAAAGGATAAAATCAAAATCATAACCATGATAATTTAATTAGAAAACAAAATAACTCATGAAATCCTTTTCATTAAAAATAAACATTTAACATTTAGAATGTTAAAACCTTTCATAAGCACATTTAAATACATCATAAAATAAAAACATTTGCATTAAAAACTCACTAAAAGTATTAAACCCCCATATAAGAATCTTGGTACATTATCCTTATAATCACCCTTACAAGAACACTTACATAGACCCTTACAAAGTAATAACCATCATAGTTAATTCCATATGTCTACTCTTGAGAACATTCTATTATTCAATGTATTGGAGGGCTATATCAGACCCACATATCATTATATAAAATTTCTAAGTACTAAATAATTAATAAAAATTACAAACTCTTGTATTTACATCATAAAACTCATAATAAATTTCATTGAATCCATTAACCAAAATCACATTCAATTGTCTTATAAAAATGAGAAGAAATATCATTTTATCGTGAAATTTTTTCCAAAACTACAAATTCTTAAAAAAATGGTAAATATATATTCTTAAAAAATATATATAGAATTATATATTAATATTGATAATTACCTAAGTAAATTATGATTGTAAATTCCTTTTATGTTTTATACATTAAGAAACACTCTTTTTTCGCTTTTGTGAATAAATTAAAAAATAAGGCTAACATTAAACATTCAAACTATTCATTTTTAAACCTTTATTTAAAAAGTAAAAAGTAATTTAAAATTAAATTTATAAATATTTTAATTATAAATAATAACATTATTGAAATATTTTAAAGAACACGGTTTCAAAAGAGAAATATTTTAAAAGGAGAACTTTAAAATATGTTTTTAAAGAAAATCCCTTACCACGTACCTGACTCATCAAGTACATATTTTATGTTATAAAATAATAAAATTATATTAATTATATAATTCTTTAAGAAAATTTACATGTTAATTCCTTTTTTATTATCCCTTTTATTTTGTTTATTACCATGTTTTATTTAGTTACTAAATCGGTTAAGTTTACAATTGATGTTTCGAGGTTGTTTGGTCCTTAACGTTTAAAATAACTTTGCTGTGTTGATTATGGTAAAATGGGGTATAGTAAAATCATATAAAAAATATTAAAATGTATATAATTATTATTTTTATATATTCAATATAATATTTTATCCATCCATGTTAGGAGGTTGTGAAAAATGAAACAAGTTGTTTCATGGAGGTGATAGACCATACATGTACTTGAGCGGCATTTCCATTTTTATAATGGATGAAAAGTAAAAAAAATTAGATAAATTTTTTCATTAAAAATACTATTAATATTTTCAATATAATATTTATATTTTAAATACATCCTTATAACCAACAATGTGACTAAGAAAATAAATAACTAATCCAATCTCTTCGCGGAGCTGGTAGCCCACATGTACGAACATGCGACGTTATCATTTTCCTAAAGTTTGGAGGGTAATAAAGTATAAAATATCATAAATAATAATAATTTTATAAATATCATATATTTTTATTAAATAAATCTTTATAATAATTCATTTTAGGTTTTAATCAAATATTGAATGCATCACTTTGTGGAGGCGATATTCTGCACATACACACGAGAAAAGTTTTCATTTCCAATTGGATTGACTAGAGGTATAACATAGTTATAATGTCACCATAATAAAATTTTAGTATATTAAATATACTTATTTAATTATTATATTATGGTTATAATATATTTTAATTACTTTTAAGAAGAAAAAAGATTTAAAGGAATTTATTATGACTTATACCTCATCATTGGATATATTCCTTTGGATTTCACCTTAAGCCTTCTAGGAATGAACTTTTTGTGAGACCATAACCACTAAGACATGGGGAGGAGAGTTTGGCAGTAATTTGGGAAGAGATTTATCAATATGTAGTTCTTAAATAGTGTGGATGAATGAGGATAGAAGGTTTCCTTTTATAAGTGAGAGGAGTGGTGCCCTTATAAATATTAAGAACTCTAAAATATAATAAATGTCTTTCCAAGGGAAAGTTGATCCAAGGTAACCTAATTTAGAATATGAGATATTTTAAGGTATAAATACAATCAAAAAATCAAAATTATATGAGTTTTAATGATATTTGAGTCTTTAGTTTTTAGATTATCTCCCTACTCTAACCATTTTAACCTTTACCGAGGTGATAAATTTTTACCATGGTTAATATTCATTATGACTAAAAATGAAATTAAGACAGTTAAAAAAATTGAACATGATGATTATAAATATTAAATATATTTTCTAATATTAAATTTCTAAAATTAGTAAAAATTAATTTTAATCTATGTTTTCAAAATGCAATGAAAAACTATTTTCATAAAAGTACCCGTTTGAGCATAAAAATAATTTTTCACCAAAATAAAGTATAATATTCATTATCAAGGAATTAGTTGGTTCAAAGTAATTGATAACAGAGCTATGGAATTAACTGTTAGAATGGTCATTTTGATCTCCATTTGTTGGATCATCTGGGAGGCATGAAACCAGGTTGGTCTAGGGACCCGACGCTCCATGTGGTCTCTTCAAGTTCAGCTCTGATCTCTTATCGTGGAACTTGACTCACTCATCAAAGGTGGTCTTGCATCGGCTATAGTTTTCAATCCCCTCAATCGCCCATGCATTAAGAATAGGGGAAGCAGTTACTAGGTTAAGTGGCAGCTGTTGAGACATGGCTTGAAACTTAATATTGATGGATCCTTTATGGAAGGAAACATGAGAGGTGGTGGAATTCCTAGGGACAGTCTGGGCTCTATACTTATTGCCTTTAGTTCCTTATATGGTTCAGGTTGCTATCTGGGTGCTGAGGTCCAGGCCCTCCATTCTGGGATCATGTTTTTCATAAGTAGAGGGTTTTAGATCACTGAGGTTGAGTCTGATTCTGAGGTGCTTGTCAAGGCTCTTCAAGGTAGTCATGGGATCCCATGGGAGCTGTTCTAACTCATCCGATGATGCAAGGCAGAGACTGATCAAGGGAGGATTATTCAACATAGTTGGAGGGAATCCAACTTTGTGGCTGACAGAATTTCCCTGTTGGGTCGGCGGGAGGAGACGCTTATGATTTTTGAGAGCCTTCATTCTCTTCCCCTCGAGTGTATCAGTGTGGTGCAAGGGGATACCCTGGGCCTAAATTTCTTTTATACTCCTTGATTACTTGCTTCCATTGTCTTACTTTCATGAAAAATAATAAAAATAACAACTTTCAGGTAGGTTAACATTACCTAGGTTTTCACATGTTTATTGTAGTATATGTACTGTGTGTGTGTGATTTTTTGTATTTTTAATCTTCTTGAGGTAACGTAACTAATGAATAAATAACATTGATCAATATCAAAATATTAAAATTAAAATAGAATAAATCAATAAAAATGTCCTCAAACATTTTTATCTTTAAAAAATGTTGATAAATAAATTCCAATGATAATAGATGGTCAGAAATAACTTAAATAGACATAAAATACTTCTTGAATAATATTTTTGATAAATATGAGTTTCTTATATAGGATGTTTATGTGTGATGAAACAATAAAAATCCTAATATAAGAGGATTATTTCCTCAAGCCCTTAGAATCATATTCCATATTCTTATTCTAAAAAATTTATGTTTTCAATATAGTATCTTCTGAAATCCACAAATTACCTTTTCCCTTGATTTGTGGTAATTTTAAAATCTTTCATTTATTAGACCATGTTTTTTACTTTAACAAACTTTTTAAGGGTTCTCCCACTATCCTTATTTTTAAAATTTTCTATCACTTTATGGTCTCATATAAAAATAATTGCATTTGTTTTATATTCAAACTCTATTATTCATTTTATTATTGAATTTTTCTATGAATTTACAAGATAGTTAATTATAATATCAATCATTTATAATCAATTCATACCTTACAAAGTTCATAAACTTATTCCACTTTAATTTCTTCTCCAATCGATTTAAATTATTTCCTCTTACACCTTTTAAATTTATTTATTATTTTGTAACCTATTTATATCTAATCATAATTTTTTTCCTATTTTAGGATATTATTCTTTATAATATAATATTTATGTTTATTAAAACAATATATAGAAACATTATTTCTTTATCTCTTTAAAAACATATTCCCATTATATATCTTATTTAAAAATAATTATATATAATTTTAGACCAATTTGTATTTTATTTTATCATTATTAATTTAATATTATTTACATCTTTTTTTCATAATTTCAACTTGAGTTTTAGTTTCTCTAAATATTGAAATACTTTTGAGAATATATTTACCATTTGTTTCCTCAAATTCCTCTCACATCAAATTTTGAACCATTTTCATTTATTTATAGTCAAAATATTACTTATTTTATAAAAATAGAACACCCTTAAGTCTATATCCTTTCATTAAAGTATTTTTACCTATATGTATACTATTTTATTCATGATTGATGTTATGACATGAAAGTTATAAATTTTATGTAGTCTGTTTTTTTTATAATTTTAGTTATCAATGTTATGTTTATGGGTTGATGTATGACTATTATATCCTTTATTTTCTATGTTGAATTCATGATTTTATTCAAAATTACAGGAGGCAGGTGGGCTCTGAATTATACATCTCTTTGTTGCATTGGTTAAATCTTATACCTTATGAAATGATATGTATAGCACATGAGAAACGTTCCTAGAACACTATGTGAAAGTTCATGGTTAGTGATACTTAAAAAATATGTTATGGTGTCATTGAAATGATAATTAACTTATGTTAATGATGATTTGTTATTATTATTATGCCACATTACTATTATTTCCACCTTTGTATCCCATGTTCTATTTTTATGAAAAATATTTCACTTATGATCTTTTGTTTCACTCGATGATGTCATGGTATTCTGCATTCTCATGCCATGGTTCCCTATTATACATTATTATTATCATATTATATGATCACATTGAATACTTAATGATATCTTGGTATCTTTCATTAATTATGATTCATATTCTTCCATTACTTTCCCCTTATTGGGATTTTAGCTCACCCTCTCTTTGATATATGTCCTCAGTTGATCATATGTTTTAATAAAGTTTATATCATCTTATCAAGGGTTTAAAATTAATGATTTGATTAATGTTTAATGGTATTATATAGGTTGATTTCGTAATTGTACATAGTTCTCAAATACACTTAAATTATAATTTTTGGAAGGGTTGAATGTAATAAATATTCTTGTTATATAAGTGAAGTATGTATGTGTTGCAACATATCTACAAGTAAAGGTTTTGGGATATCTCATTTATTATTAGAACATTTTTTGGTTATTTTGGGGAATTAAGATACATAAATATTGGGATATAAAAATTTGGTTGTATAATCTTTAGTTATATATAACTAATTCAACTATAAATAGTATAAACATATAATGTTAAAAGGTCAAATATATCATTATTGTGTTATATCATGAACTAGTGTTTATTAAATTTAAATATGATGTTATAGTTTTCTAATTTTTATAAAAAATATATGTATAAAACATAAATAGGTGTTTATAAATTAGTGAAAATTGTAATGAAATAATTTTTTAAGAGGGGTAGAATGTAACATCACAAATTTTTCACATATATATTTTCCTGAATTTTCTATCTTAACTTATATATGTAAATATTAAATGAATTTATATTATTTTTATTTTTATTTTATAAACCCATATTCATATATAAATATATATCTATTAGTTATTTTTTATGCATTTATTAGTTACATGTTTACACAATAAGACTAAAAGTATATGTTATACCATAAATAAATCACATGCACCACATAACAAAATAAACACTATTTTGTCATCAATATATAATATTGAATCGGAAGGATATATGAATTTAATAAAATTAAATCAAGTATAATGGGACAATAAATTCAAATAAATCACATTACGAGATTTTGGATATTTGATGCATTGTGGTCTCCAATAAATACCATATCTGCAAATATAACTATAATAAGAAAAAAAATATTTAAAATAAGGTTGTAATATTTTAAATTAAATTTAGAGAAACTATAAAGAAAACTAATTGGATGAATTGTATAGTATTTAAGGGGTATATAAATGGTGCTGAAATGAAATATTGCTATCGTAAATATGGTTCTTAGAATATTAACATGACCATTAGAATAGTAAAGTGATTTTTATAGGTAATTATAAATTTAGTAATTTATTCACATAAAGACCAATATATGATATCAAAACATTAAAAATGAATATTTTAATTCATATAGAAAAAATAAAGTAATTATTTTGGCGATGTGATTTATCTTTACTAAAAAAACATAGTATTTAAAATTTTACTTAAATATTTAAGCTATATAATTTATAAATTTATTTAGATAAAATGAATTAAAAATTTGAAGTTATCATACCAAAATTAGTCAATAGTGAATTTTTTTATTTTTTTAAAAAATTGAATATTGGTGTGAATAGTAAAAATACAATTATTTCAAACATGATATGTTTTATAAAATTATTTTTATAAAATAATTATCTAATAATTTTTTTAAAAAAAATTACACATCCCAAAATATGTTTTATAAGATAAATAATTTATTTTAAAAAATAAATCCAGTTTCCAAAAATAAAAAAGTAAATTTCAAAGACTAAAAGATAAGTATATTATTAAAAAATATTTTTGATTATTTTATTTATATCTTTTATATGATTTACTAAAAATTAATATTTATGTTCCAAGGGTTTAAAAGTAATAAAAATATATATATATATATTAAAATACTATTCATATCTTTAAAGAACCCAATTATTTCAAGTCTCTGTCTTTAAATGATATTATATTCATTATATTACCTCCAAATACTTTTCCCCTAAATGTATAAAAACCTCTATTACCACATTTGAAAATCAATTCATAAAATTTATCTTGTTTCCCAAAATCTTCCTATATTCCTACTTATTATAAAAAAACACTCGTGTGTTTTTTGGAGTTTTTAGGTTGTGTTTTTTGAAAAAGCATGTTGAAAAAGTTCTAAAATGGTGAATCTTGTTATATTCATGAAAATACATTTTATGGAAGTTTTTATATTTGGTTTTGTGTTGATTGAGAAAATTTGATTTATATGAGAATTTCTTAGTGAAAATCTAAAGAAAAAAAGGAAATATCATCAAAGAATTACATGGATCCAGAAAATATTGATGCATAAGAAAAAATATTGAGCAATGGAAAAATACCACAAAATAATTATGTGTAGATGTGAAAGAATTATTAGGAGGTATAATTTTATGAAATAACTACACATAGTTGTGAAATAATTACATGTATTAAGTATTCGACAAAATTTTTACACAGAAATTACAATACTATATCATTTATGAAAGGGAGGCAGAGTTATTCAAGGGTCGTAAAGAAATAATACATTGTGGGGACATGAATGTTTTATAAAAGGAATAATTTTTTTATGGTTGGAAGGATATATGAAATATTAGAGCATAGTGGATAGTTTATATATGGTTTTCATCATTCTAAAATGGATGGTGAGAGTGACATGCGGACCACAAAGGGTGAATATTATGTCATCAGTATGAAACTCTAAGTGTGAAGGGATATTTTTATATGAATTAATCTTATGTAAAAGGATGTAGGATAATATTTTGTCAGGTATATTGTGTTGGGGTCCTTTTCTTATAAATTAACCCCTAAGAACCTCATTTTGTAGATAATACTGCATTAGAGTAAGATTAGAGTGAGTTAATCGCTATATTTTAGAAAAGTGGGGAGATCCTTGAAGAACATATTCCAAAAGAGGACTACCATGAAAAATATACATGAAAAGCATACTTGTGTGAAGAAATTATATGTAATGAAAACTATAGATAAGAACTTAAGTGTAAATTAGGATAAAATTAATGACTTATGTGGTCAATTTTATATATAATAGATTCTACACATAGCTGGAATTTTCAGGATAATATCTTACATGGTAAAGGGGGATTTATAACTTTGATAGAAAATAGACTTCAAATAACACCAACATCATTCTAAAAATTTCCTATGTTGATTCAATTTTTGTGAATATTATTATAAAGAAGTAGTGTATTCACTTCATTTAAGAGAGTAGTGTACTCACAATTATAATCGGTTATAAACCAAGGGGATAATGAGTCTACTCTAAAATTGTAAAAAGTGGTACACATTAGAAAATTTTTGTACAATAGAACATCACCTATTGTAAACTCATTAAATGTATCCAAATATAGATAAATCAAGTAAAAATTATTATATATATTTCTTAAATTTATTTCCCTTATACATTTCTACATGTTAAAGACAGAAGAGGGTTTCATATAAAAATGGAACAAGATCAATATGGTCTTTATTTAAAATTTTCATATCTTAATACACCCCCTATCTTAGGGTATTTTACTTATTAAGGGTTCAATAAGTTGTATTGGAGCTAATGTTTCATATCAGTTGAGCTCTTATCTTTTAGTATTCATAGATGTAAATAACCAAAAATGGATTTTGATCTTTAATAGAAATAATTTTCAACTTTGGAGACTCTGAAATGGATTGCTCAGTGGATGAAGGCTTCATCAAGTGGGTTGACAATGAAATATCAAATTTAATCTTTGCAAAATGAGTTTGGTCTATCATGTTCTGAGGTGGAACAAAAGTATCAATCACCATATGTTATGAAATCAAAGATATAGATTAAAATTCAAAGGCTTGATAAGGTTTTATTTGAAGGTATTATTATAAAATAAATGGATCAAGTGAAATTATAGATCCTTTATAGTAGATATATTTCCCATATAACAATAAATAATTATATTATCACTTGAATCACGTATTACAAAGAAGATATCATTCAATATTTAAATGATAAAGGCTGAATTATTTTTGGATTTATAAAATCCAAAATTTAAATAAAAGACACGAGTCATGTGGATGTATTAGTAATGGAAGGAATTGGGCATAACATTCTTTGCATTATCCAATTGTGTGACTTAAGACAAGCTAGAAATTTCACCAGGAAGACTTATAACATCAAATGAAGGTATGGTGAAATTGTGATGCAAATTTAGTATACAAAGGATAATCTCTATATTATTAGTAGAGAAGACGATATATTCATCATGTGAAAGGAACATAGTCTTACAATAAGACACCCTAAGAGTGGGATGAATCAGGGTGTTACCAATTTTAATCCTTTTCTTATTAATTTTTAATATTTCCTTTTTAAGATCTTGTTCCTAGATGAACAGGACAATTCATTCAACCTATTTTCTGTTACTCATGTATCATCATCACCCACATGTAGAAATTAAATAAGAAAAGATACTATATTTTTATTGATCCAACCTAATGGTATAATACAAGGAGTACACACCAATGGTGTGTCATTGTATTGGAAATTAATACTACTCGTGTTCATATTAAAATTATTTGGAACAGTCCACTAATGATCTAGATACACTCCCTCTTCCCCACTCTACATATAGCTTCTATAAAGGATAAAATTACGTTATATAACTAAGGGTCTATCCATCATCAATATGGTATTAAATGGTCCACCTATAACTCTAAATTAATACACTTTTATCTTCAATATATTGAACTTCATCTTATTCAACATGAATTTACTCAACTCCATTTGAATGGGGGTTAGGTCTATGTATCCTCTCAAATCATGGTATCACTCCACTAGATGATAGTAATTCCAAGATCCCAGAATTACACCTTTTAATCATCCTTTATTATTTGGCCAAATACAATAGAAATTTCACGGCTTCTTTTCCTCTTTCACTTTAACTCGTACTACACCAAATGATGTTTTTCAATCTTCCCCTATTCAATCCTTCTATCTTTAAAAATAGATCAATATAAACACTGAGAAATACTACTTGAGTCCCTGTCATTATTCTCTTATTTATACATAAACCAGATATTTCAATATAAAAAGGGTCATCTCTTACTAATATTATTTTATGTAGAATCATATATAAACATGAAGTTCCACTTTCTCTTTTTATTTAATAGATATCATCATATCAAATAGGCCTCACTCTTGTTAATCTTTTTTGAAGAAATAGATATGAAATATACCATAGACCACAATACTTTTTTTAACTTCTTCTGTAATATTAAATAGATGCTCGATCATTCCCATGAATAGCCATAAATGGGGTGAGTCACACCATATTTCTCCCTACTCATCAAGATCCATCAATTTCTAACCTGAAATAACCTATTAATATTAAAAAAACATTATTATCCTTTTTCTATATTTTAAATATGAATTATTTAATAATTCTTGAGGATGAGTTATTATTATTTGAATTTCCATAAGACTTGGTTCGACCAGATTTATATATTTATATGAGAAATATATCCATATCGTGAAACTTGGAAAAACCTAGAACTCTTCTTCTTCTTTTTTCTACATAAAACCAACATTCAAATTCAAAATAGTTTCTATAATCTTCAAACATACTAGTTTAAAATATCCATATATGATATTTCCATATTTTAGAAACAAATAAAACTTAGAATATATTCCTTATAACTCTACATAAGTTCTTTCCTTTAATTATCAAAAATATTTGCATGTTTCCCAACCTCTATAAAATATAAATCTCCAAAAACCTTGTAGTCATCCTTTATTTGAAAAAAAATCTTAGTTAAATTTATATGTCCATGTATGCATGGATTCCATTCAATATCCATGTTTTAATTCATGGTTCAACGCTCTGATTTTTAGTGTGGACTCCCTTAGGTTGGAGTAACCTACTTATTTTACTATCACAATATTTGAGGCATAACATTATTCTTTACAATATTACTGAATTTTTATCTCAATAGACACCAAGATCTATTTCATAGTGTGGTAAATTGAATGTAGGAATTTCCAAATTTGATCAACAGTTTTCTATATTTTTTTGGAATAGGACAAATAGATATATTATAGAGAAATATAAACCATTCAAACCCACATTAAGGATAATGACAAGGAATGAAACATCATAATTTCATACACATCGCATATGTAATTTTAAAACTCTAATAATATCTATGTATCTCACTGTCCTACATCAAACATGTTGTCGAACACTCAAATTTATTATATACTAAGACATTCTATAATGAAAATAAAAATTTCCTTATCCAACAACACATGGTGGTGGGCCACCCAATCCACCCCCTTCAAGGTTCTGCTTACTCTTTAGGGTAGTTCTACCCAATAGTAGTCACGCTTCACATGCACTAGTACTTACCTTCACTAGTGATTATATTACCCATTATTAGTGATTAAACATGAAGGGTTGGATCATTTTTTAGGAACTCCCCTTCTTCAACACTCATCCAAATAATCCAAGACATTCCTCAAAATATCCAATTCCTTTATAGAGATCTTCTCCATATATATATTTTTCAAGCAATCACATATTAATAGTTTTTATTCATATGTGAATTCTTTTATCAAACCAAAATATTTATGGTTTCATACCAACTTTATCAAAGATTCTCCATGAATAAATAAAAAACATCCAATCAAGATATACAATTCTTATTCACCATATATTTAATCATGCCTTATATTTTACCAACAAATCCAACCAACAAACTCATGGTTTCAATATTATCCCCATTTTGATGTTTTTTTATAATATCCAATATAGTCCAAATCCAAATCCATTTCTATAACCCTCTATAAAGAAAATACAAAGGATAATTTTCTACTTCTCTCTTAGAAAGCATCACCTTTTTTAACTCCCCATTTTTTATCATACAACATGCACCAATTATTTTTTAGATATTTCATCACCTCTAAGAATTCCACATTTAGAGAAAGAAACATGAAAATCTTTAATTCTCACTTAGAAATGAGTTAGTTTCACCACTTGGCATTGATTTTATTAATAAATACTCTAATATTACTGGGTCAAAACTTATTGTTTCAAATAGGATTATTTTTCAAAATTAACAATTTTTTTCATAATACTTACTATATATTCATGAATCATATGTAGCATAAGAATCAAAATATTCATTTGATCTAATAAAATCAGAAAACTATTAGTTTATAAAATTTAATCACATGGGTGATGAACATACCACTTGTAACACCCTGATCTTTCACGATATGCTTCTCTTTCAATAATGCAATAGCTTGCATTGTACGCAAGTTCGAGATTCTAACACACTGCGACCAATAAAAGTAGCAGTTATGAATAGTAATACCCACTTTTGGAAATTATATAAATTTTATATTTCAAAATGGACTTCATTTTTGGATTCTGAATATCGAAATTAGCCTATTTTGAATTTTTGGTATTTTTCTGAGAACATCCAATTTTTTATGAATAGTGAAAAATACTTAAGAACAACTTTTTTTAATAAAAATAATTTATAGTGATAAATTATACTATTGAGTGGTTTTAGAGGGTAATTAGAATATATTTTTACCATTTTATCCAACGGTGGCCATTATAATTAATTTCACTTTGAAATTGGACATAAACAATTGTCAATCTTTTGATATATATTGTTTCTTAAAAATACGCTATTTGTTGTGACAGCGGAAATTAATTATAAAATTAATTAATTAAACTTATATGTTTGGAATTTTTTAAAATAGACATCATTTTTTAATTCAGAATATCAATTATAGCTTAGGGTGAAATTTTGGCATTGTTCTGAAAACATCAATTTTTTATGAATAGTGAAACAACTAAGTGGTAGTTAAAAAAACTGATTTTTTGTTTAAATGAAACATTACCACTTATATGATTTTATTTAAAACAATCATATATACATGGTTGTCATTAGGATGTAAAATGTGGTTCAATGGGATTAAAATAATTTTTGGTGAATAGTAACTTTTAAGTTTAATTAATCGCGATTGAAGATAATTAGTGTAATTTAAGGTAAAGATAATGTTATAATAATATGAAATGACTTTGACACATGTCATACCCCTATTAGATGATTCCTTGTCGACCAAGACAATCCATGGGTCAACTTGGGGACCCCACAGAGCCACATTGGTAGGAAAATGACATTAAATTGTTTTTATTTAATGTTAAAATAAAAATGTCACAAACACGAGTTGTTTAACAAAAACAATTTTTAAGTGGGGTTATAAAAGTAATATTTTTTAATATAAATATTAATTAGAAATATAAAAAGATTTCATACATCATGATATTTTTTTTATAATTTTTAGACATTAAATAAATTAAATGTTTAATGACACCATGATGATGCAGCGATTACCTCATTAATTAACGACTTAAATAAAATAAAAAGATAATGTAAAATATATAACTTACACTTGTCAAAAACCTATTGGATGAGTATATTTCGAACCCTTATCACCTTAGTCTCAAGATATATAAGTGTGGGACCTTTAAAATCCGAAACTAATTATATAATAAATTAACATTTTATTACTTTCCAAGAGTGCCCCTCCTCTCCTCTTATAAAAGGCCCCCACCACAACCACCTTATTCACACCTTCAAAGCATTTTGTCTTGGCCAACCTCTGCCCAAATACTCTCTAAAATTCTCTCTCTTACTCTTATAAGCCTCACTTTGGGCAGAATTCTTCCCAAGGAAGCCTTTGAGCTCAAATCAAAAAGAGTTACCTGTTTTAAAGGTTGTGTTTTCTCTTGTGTTCTTATGTTTTATTTTGCTTCTCCAACCACCTAAACTCTTTTTATTAATTTATTTTGTAACAAAACAGTATCCTAAATATACTAGGATTTTGTTATAATAAGTATTCGAGCTACAATTACACACACTTACATCTAATGGTTAATGAACATACGGTTTCTCTGGATGGCGAATTTCTGCCTCACAAAACGATGATTGTTCAACACTCATATAACACCTTCAAAGGTGGACATTAATATGTCACTATATTTATATATGATATATAATATGTTTATGTTTTACTTAAGATTATTTATTTTTCATTTATGGCATACCTTTATGGTTTCCATTATGGGTAAACGCGATATATTCATTTTAGGAACTGCGGACTACCGCCCCACAAAGTTATTTGAATCGTTAATGCCATATGTGGGATGTATAAAGGATGGAGTAAATGGTATTATACCTTATATTATACTGGAATTATATTATACCTTTATATAATTATAAATTTATTTCATTAAATACGAAATAGAAATGAAAGTAGTGTTCATGGGTACGTACGGCTTACCGTCTCCATGAACGGTGCATTTCATTTATTACCTTTAAATGTTATGTAATATTATAAATTCATGTATATACTGAATATATAGGATATATATGATATCTATATCATGAATATAATTCTGGATATAATGGATATTCTACCACATAAACAACTTGTAATTATAATAATTTTATTGTTGACTCAAGTGCCAAAGATCGAAAAAACGACCGTTATTAACTTAAATGACTACATAATTTTTGTAACATTGTAATAAGTGAAATAAAAGGGATAAGGAACATGAAAAAGGTTCTTAATAAAGTATAAATTAACTCTAGTTTATTATTCATGAGGTTAAAGAACGACCGATTCAAGTCAGACACGAGGTAAGGGAACTTCTTAACCCAATTTCCATTCTTTGGGTTAATCTCCTACTTTCAAATTATGTCCTAATATTATTATGCCATATCTTGTATTTATAATTTCTTTATGTGTACATATAGTGAGTACACATAATATATATATTTTATCTTTGTAAGGGAATTTCTTAACCCAATTTCTATTCTTTGGGTTAATCTCCTACTTCCAAATTATTTCATGATATTATTATGTCCTATCTTTTATTTTTACTTTCATTATGTGTACTTATAGTGAATACATATAATAGATTTATTTTTCTAAAAAAAATTGATTTCTGTAAAGGACTTCGTCTCAATCTCCATTCATTGAGGCATATTTTGTTTTATACACAACTTTCTTTTATACTGTGTATAAACCCCTTTTTGACTTTTACTTTTATTTCAAAGGAATATTTTTATACGAAGCATTTTTACTAAACGAAAAAAGGAATTTTTTGTCTTACGTATGAGGAAACAATGACTTCTCTACATCCATGACCATTATTTGAGTTTAGGCTTCCTCTACAAGCTATAACTTTTTTCAAAATGAAAAATAAATACCGAGTTTTACGTTTCTTTTATTTTGGTATTCAAAATGGTTTTATTATATCAATTTTTTGTATTGATATCATGTGATTGAAATGTGGAAATGTTATGTTTCCTTTATGCATGTTTTATGTGATACTATTATGTTATGGTTTATGATATGTTTAAACATATTCATATGAGGAATGCATTGGACTTAATAAGTGACGGGTGGAGCCCACTATAGCTCCTCGATGCATCGGCAGGTCTCATGAGACAAACTAGTGTCTTGGCACGAGGCCTTGACAAAATCGTATTTGTAGTCTTGACACGAGGCCTTGGCTACGTGGTTATGATAGTCTGGCATTATGCATTCCATCATTATGAAAGTGGTTATTGATATTGCATGTGATTATTGGACCAATATAATATCTATGTGAATAAGTAAATGGAATTATTTCATTTTACTTTTTCCATATTATGTTTAAGTTCATGTTTAAAAGGATTTTGTTTAGTTATACATTTCCTTAAATGTTTATGTTTATTTATGAAATCTTCCGCTATATTGTTATCCTTAGTGAGCATCTGAGCTCGCTCCTTTTAATGTTTTATTTTTTCCAGGATGTGATGAAGTATATTTTAGGAATGACCTACAGGGATAGTCTGAAGGGGATATGAGTGTGGAAAATGGATACTATGTTATTGTAGATTTTTACTTTATGATGTAGTGTAACATTTATGAATGTATCTAGTGTTTCCAAGTAATCTAAACTAATTGGTCTTTCGAGACTTGACCTTTTTTGATCATGCCAATGTTACGCAATAATGAACCACCTCTGGGTAACTGGGGTCGGGGCGTTATAGTTGGTATCAGAGGAAGTTTAGTACTAACCTTGGAAGCTAGATTTAGATAAACTCTGATTAGAGCACATAGCCCAAAGATATACTTTGAGGATTAGTATAGAAGAACTTCTTGGAATTTTGGTATTATAGAGATTTTGTGAGTTTTCCGAGCAATACATCCCTGTATGGATACATACAGGTAGAGGAGGCTCTAGCATATATGTATCTAGGGGTAAAACACGAAAACACCGCTTTGAGATATACTCGAATGGGAATTGGTGCACGAAAACAGGCCTTGCTGCACTCTTGGTTATGACACTCCCGGAGGATATTCTTAGGATAATTCTCGTTTTCTTTACAAACCACTATGAAGGGTTATGAGTATATACTTCCTCAAAAAAACATTTTTATGATTATGGATTACATCCATAAATATTTCATTTTATGTTAAGTTTTTTACAAGTATGGATTTATGTATTTTAATTCATCATCTAATCTAGTTTATGCCATTGTTTAGAAATAGCGCCTAGTGGGAGGAATGGAAGCCGTATCAATGCACGCACTCCGTGTAGGGATTTCCCTCCTGATCAAGATAATTATAATGGAGCTGGTGATACAACTGGTGTTGATCAACTTATCGCCATACTGGGACAACTCACTCAGGTTATGAATAATAACCTTACTCGTATGGAGCACCCTGATCCGAAACATGGAGGATCAATGTTAGACTGCTTCATGAGGCAACAACCACCAACATTCAATGAGAGTACAAATCTCTTAGTAGCTGAGCAATGGATAAATTCCTTAGAGAAAATATTCCATGCCTTGGGGAGTAGTGAAATGGAAAAGGTTATAATGGCAGTTTACCGCCTCACTGGAGATGCTAGTCAATGGTGGTCATTGATTCAAAATACAAAGGAAGATGAAGAAGTATCAAGTATGGAATGGAGAGAGTTCAAAGAGATTTTCTTAGAAAAATAAATTCCACATGACCATCGAGCATATATGGAAAGGCAATTTCTGAGTCTGATGTAGAAGGAGGATGAGAATGTCGCAAAGTATGAGGCTAACTTTACTAGGTTATCAAGACATGCTGCAGATTATATATGTAACCCAAGTAGTAATATTGATCGTTTATTTGATGTGTTAAAACCATTTCTCCATCGAGCTTTAGTATCAAAATCCTTCTCATCGTACGAAGATATTGTCTTGGGTGCTATCCAGACAGAAAAGGAATTCTCTAAGTCTTTTGACAACAATGTAAAGCAAGAGAATAAGAGAACAGTGGAACAAGAGATAGATAAAGGGAAAAAGGGAAATAAGGATTTTCCATTATGTGATAATTGTGGGAAGAATCACCCTGGTACTTTCCTAAAAGGAATGGGATTTTGTTATAAATGTGGAGAAAAAGGTCACCAGGCACGTGATTGCAAGGGAAAGAAAGAGGCTATCAATGTTGAATGCTACAATTGTAGGGAAATGGGGCATTATGCAAATGAATTTCCTATGCGTCAGGTAAACTTACCTCAGAAAATGCCAAGGGATGAAGGACAATCTTATGTTGTTACTAAAGTTGAAGTGGAATAATTAATGTATTGGTGCTTTTGGACTCAAGGATTATATTCTGGTTATAAGAATAATGTGATATATATAAGGATTGTACTGGAGTACTTGTTGTTTTCATTAAGGTTTTAATATTATGAAGGTAATCATATTATTAGTATGTGACAATAAGATAAACTTTACTTTGTTTGGGTAATTTGATGTTACAATTGATTTCGGAATTTAGATACCTTTTAGAGAAAGTCTGGATAGAGGTATTTTGGATAACAATAAAGGTTGGAATGGATTATGTTGAACTTTGGATAGTATTGTTTAAGTTTAAAACACTTATAAATATTATTTTTGGAATATTATAATACTATATTTTTAGAAAAAGGACAACATGCAGGTTGGGGGATAACCCGTCGCGTCAGAAAAAGCTGTAGGAATTGAACCCACAACCATAGTGCGACAGGCCTTTATTACCTACCACTAGCCTACAGGAATTCCCTGGTTATTACAAAATAGTTTTCCTAATCTAAATGTTATGTGCTAATATTTTTAACCTTGTACGATTAGGATAAATATAATATTTTTGAGTTCTATTATCTTTTTGAGTGAAAGATGAGTTTGTGGTAGAAATTAGTTGAAGGTTGAAACTCTACTTGTCAAGCATAAATATATATATACCTATCTCTTATTCTATGAATAAATTAATTATTAAACTTTATTAAATGGATATTAAAACAAAAAATGTGTTATCCTAATACCTTATGTCGTGTTGCACTGATAATATTGTAAATCAACATAGATTGAAGGCTTTGAGGCCCTCCATTTTGCACTTGTTTGTGATTGGTGACCTCAATCACTCCCTACAAATATTTATGTTTTTTCTCCAATTATATGTCTCTAATTTCCACCAATGTTCTCCTTATCGAGATCATAATTTGGTGGTGACTTTTTCATTTCCCTTTCCCTCATATTAAGGCTAGATTTTATTAACCTTATTTCCGATGTGGGTTTTCCACAAAGGAATTTTCTATTTTCAACCTTTATTTTCAAAGAAAAATTTCAAATTGCGAGGATGCAATTTATTGAAGGAGGGGAGAATGTAACACCCCGAGATTTCACAATACGCTTCTCTTTCAATAATGCAATAGCTTGCATTGTACGCAAGTTCGAGATTCTAACACACCGCGACCAATCAAAGTAGCAGTTGTGAATTGTAATACCCACTTTTCGAAATTATATAAATTTTATATTTCAAAATGGACTTCATTTTTGGATTAGTAATATCGAAATTAGCCTATGTTGAATTTTTGGTATTTTTCTAAGAACATCAAATTTTTTATGAATAGTGAAAAATACTTAAAAACAACTTTTTTTAATCAAAATAATTTATATAGAAAAATTATACTATTGAGTGGTTTTAAAGTGTAATTAGAATATATTTTTACCATTTTATCCAATGGTGGTCATTATAATTAATTTCACTTTTAAATTGGACACAAACAATTGTCAATCTTTTTATATATATTATTTCTTAAAAACACGCTATTTGTTGTGATAGCAGGAATTAATTATAAAATTAATTAATGTAACTTATATGTTTGAAATTTTGTAAAATAGACACCATTTTGTAATTCAGAATATCAATTATAGCTTAGGTTGAAATTTTGGCATTGTTTTGAAAAACTTCAATTTTGATGAATAGTAAAACGACTAAGTGGTAGTTAAAAAAATGATTTTTCATTTAAATGAAACATTACCACTTCTGTAATTTGATTTTCAAAAATCCGACATACATGGTTGTCATTAGGAAGTAAAATTTGGTTCAATGGGATTAAAATAGTTTTTGGTGAATAGTAACTTTTATGTTTAATTAATCGCGATTAAAGGTAATTAGTGTAATTTAAGGTAAAGATAATGTTATAATAATATTAAATGACCTTGAAACATGTCCTACCCATATTTTATGAGTCATCGCCGACCAATAAAATCCATGGGTCAACTTGGGGACCCCATGGAGCCACTTTGGTAGGAAAATGACATTAAAAACATTTTATTTAATGTTAAAATAAAAATGTCACAAACATGAGTTGTTTTACTAAAAAAAATTAATTGGGGTTATACAAGTCATATTTTTGACTATAAATATTCAATAGAAATCTAAAAATATTTCCTACATCATGATATTTTTTTTATAATTTTTAGACATTAAATAAATTAAATGTTTAATGACACTATGATGATGCATCGATTACCTCATTAATTAACGATTTAAATAAAATGAAAAGATAATGTAAACTCTAAGACTTACATTCATCAAAAAACTATTGGATGAGTATCTTTCGAACCCTTATCACCATATTCTCTAAATATATAAGTGTGGGACCTTTAAAATCCGAAACACATTATATAATAAAGTAACATTTCATTACTTTCCAAGAGTGCCCCTCCTCTCCTCTTATAAAAGGCCCCCACCACCACCACCTTATTCACACTTTCAAATCCTTTTGGATCTACCAACCTCTGCCCAAATACTCTCTAAACTTACCTCTCTTACTCCTAGAATCCTCAATTTGGGCAGAATTCGTCCCAAAGAAGCCTTTGAGGTCAAATCAAAAAGAGTTACCCGTTTTAAAGGTAGTGTTTTCTCGTGTGTTCTTATGTTTTATTTTGCTTCTACAACCCCCTAAAATATTTTTATTCATTTCTTTTGTAACAAAACCAGTATCCTAAATATACTAGGATTTTTTTATAATAATAATTCTAGCTACAATTACACACACTTACATATAATGGTTAAAGAACATACTGTTTCTGTGGATGGTGAATTTTTGCCTCACGAAACGATGATTGTTCAACACTCATATAAAACCTTCAAAGGTGGCCATTAAGATGTCACTATTTTTATATATGATATATAATATGTATATGTTTTACTTAAGCTTCAGTATTTTTCATTTATGGCATACCTTTATGGTTTCCATTATGGGTAAACGCGATATCTTCATTTTAGGAAGTGTGGACTACCTCCCCCTCAAAGTGATTTGAATCGTTAATGCCATATGTGGGATGTATAAAGGATATAGTAAATGGTATTATACATTATATTATACTGTAATTATATTATAGCTTTATATAATTATAACTTAATTCCATTAAATACGAAATAGAAATGAAAGTAGCATTCATGCGTACGTACGACTTACCGTCTCCATGAACGATGCATTTCATTTCTTACCTTTAAATGTTATGTAATATTATAAATGCATGTATATACTGGATATATATTATATATATGATATCTACATCATGAATATAATTCTGGAGATAATGGATATTCTGCAACATAAACAACTTGTAATTATAAGAAGTTTATTGTTGACTCAAGTACCAAAGATCGTCAAAACGACCGTTATTAACTTAAATGACTACATAATTTTCGTAGCATTGTAATAAGTGAAATAAAATGTATAATGAACTTTAAAAAGGTTCTTAAGAAATTATATATTAACTCTAGTTTATTATTCAGGAGGTTAAATAATGATCAAGTCAAGTCAGACACGAGTTAAGGGAACTTCTTAACCCAATTTCCATTCTTTGGGTTAATCTCATACTTTCAAATTATGTCATGATATTATTATGTCCTATCTTGTATTTATACTTTATTTATGTGTACATATAGTGAATAAACATAATAGATATATTTTATCTTTGTAAGGGAACTTCTTAACCCAATTTCTATTCTTTGGGTTAATCTCCAACTTCCAAATTATGTCATGATATTATTATGTCCTATCTTGTATTTGTACTTTCATTATGTGTACTTATAGTGAATACACATAATAGATATATTTTATTTTAAAACAATTGATTTTTGTAAGGTACTTCGTCTCAATCTCCATTCATTGAGGAATATTTTGTTTTATACACAACATTCTTTTATACGGTGTATAAACCCCTTTTTGACTTTTACTTTTATTTCAAAGGAATCCTTTTATACGAAGCATTTTTACTAAACGAAAAAGGAATTTTTTGTCTTATGTATGCGGCGGCAATGAATTCTCTGCCGCCGTGACCATTATTTGAGTTTCGGCTTCCTCTACAAGCCATAACTTTTTTCAAAATGAAAAATAAATACCAAGTTTTACTTTTATTTTATTTTGGTATTGAAAATGGTTTTATTATATCAATTTGTTGTATTGTTATCATGTGATTGAAATGTGGAAATGTTATGTTTACTTTATGCATGTATTATATGATATTATTATGTTATGGTTTATGATATGTTTAAACCTGTTCATATGAGGAATGCATTGGACTTAATAAGTGGCGGGTGGAGCCCGCTATAGCTCCTCGATGCATCGGCAGGTCTCATGAGACAAACTAGTGTCTTGGCATGAGGCCTTGACAAAATCTTATTTGTAGTATTGGAACAAGGCCTTGGATACATGGTTATGATAGTCTGTCATTATGCATTCCATCATTATGAAATTGGTTATTGATATTGCATGTGATTATTCGACAAGTAGAATATCCATGTGAATAAGTGAATGGCATTATTTCATTTTACTTTTTCCATATTATGTTGAAGTTCATGTTTAAAAGGGTTTTGTTTAGTTATACATTTCCTTAAATGTTTATGTTTATTTATGAAATATTCTGCTATATTCTTATCCTTATTGAGCATCTGAGCTCACCCCTTTCAATGTTTTATTTTTTCCAGGATGTGATGAAGTATATTTTAAGAATGACCTGCAGGGGTAGTCTGAAAGGGATATGAGTGTGGAAAATGGAGACTATGTTATTGTAGTTTTTCACTTTATGATTTAGTGTAACATTTATGAATGTATCTAGTGTTTCCAAGGCTACTAAACTATTCTGTCTTTCGAGACTTGATCTTTTGTGATCATTCCAATGTTACTCAATAATGCACCGCCTCTAGGTAACTGGGGTCGGGGCATTACACCACTTGTGAAAAAATTGATGCCACTTTGAGAATTAATTCTTCTAATTCATCATAGGTCTCTTTCCTTATTTTAATTGATTTTAACCATCATTTTTTTAATCTAAATCCCCCAAACTATTTACACCTTCTAGAAATCATTTCAGGGAATAATTTTTTTCATGGGAGAAAATTTATTTATACCATCTTGATGAAGAATTTATCTTATTCTATTAGCTTCAAGGAATCCTAAAAAATACACTTAGATGATACCATCATGTTACCATTTAAAAAATTTACATGAAACATTAAATATATTTTCTTATTTATCAAGATATCTATTCACTTATTCAAGGCCTAACACCATCAGATCAAGCTTCAACCCAGTTATGAGATTCTTCCAATCATGTCTTAATATCCATTATTTTGTAAAATTTATGAATATCATGATAGAATATGATACGTATTTATATGTTAATCTCAAATTCCTTAAGTGGAAATATTTATAGATGCCATGTCACAGTTATTGATGATGAAATAAAAGTTCCATGGGAGAGTTTGAGGAAAGCACAACCGGTTTGAAGTTAATATGATCCAAAACTACCAACAAATCCTTCAAAGGGGTTGTTTTTGATGGTCGCTTCCTTTGTGAGTGGAAAATTCTCACAAAGGTAACTTCTATGTAGAGGAATGACAGTAACCTCTAAACAGTGTTAATCACTAGTTGTGGGGCTTTTCAAGACCACATAGTGTCTTGATGATAACCACTACTATAACACCATTTTTCTTTTCTATCGAGTATGTTTTTACCTTTATATTTTGTTCAATTTTTCATTGGTTGAGGTATACTAAAAAGAAATTTTGGAGGAAACCTATGATGAGGAATTTCAGAATTTAATGGAATTTTCAACATAAAAACATGCATTTTATGCTATTCACTGGGCACTTACACACCATTAAAGTGAAGTACACAACATGTAAAGGGTTCTAGGAAAAATACATAAACTGGGAAAATTGTGTGAATGGTTTACACACCATGTATCAGGTACACTCTTTGATTGTATAAAAATATGGTTTTTAATTAAAAGGAGATGTTTTTTTGTCATATACAGACCCTGAGGATTACACGATGTGTAAATGGGTTACACAACATTTAAATTTCACAGTTTTGGTTTTTAGGGAATCATACTAGTAATATGTTTCATTCATTCTCTATGAAGCCTTCCCCGCTTAACCTAGATAGCTTTATAAGAAATTTTGGGTGATTCTTTATCATTCAGATCACTTTGTTCAGTTATTGATCATCATTATGGTTGGATTTCTTCTCTTTGGGTAAGTGTTCCTTCTGTTTCTTCTTAGATTTTGGTTAAAACTTTTGATTGGATATGGTTTTGATATCATATAGCATTTTCTATCAATCCTTTGTAGTTTCTTGACATGCCTTACCTTGGGGAGGTTTTTCTCTTAGTTTCTAGTCACCGTTATCAAAAGAAACTAGGTTTTAGATTGTTTTGAGGTAGGTTTTTCTATATAATGGTTTAATTTGATTAATTTCATGTCTTTATTGAAAATTTCATTTGGTTTGTTTATTAAATTTAAGTGATAAATGGTTTCAAATGATTTATTAGAATGGAAAATTATTTCAAAAAGGTTTTTCTTTGAAAATGGGTTTTCTTGATTAGGAAATGGTTTTACAATATCTAAAGAAAATGATCTTGTATTTTAAAACCTTTTATGAAATTTTGAGCATGGTTTTGAAAATGTATTGAAAAATTGAACATAAGTTACATTGGGTGAATTGGGATAGAGAAACTAGTAGACTTAGTGTGTGTTGCACCTTTGGGTGGTAACTTTTGTGGTATCAATTAGTGGGACTCGATATCTTTTGGATCCAACATATGCATTTTTATGCTTGTGATTGTCTAGTATGTAGTGTCCCATAGGCTTGATCTCAACATGAGGGACTTTTTAATTTTTCATTTATGGTTATTTATCGCATTATTTTCTTTACATCATGTATTTATTATCACAATTATATTTATATGAGGTGGTATCACATAGATTTGAAATATAGGTTATTTTATAGATAGGTGTTTACCTATATACCTCTTGATGCATAGATATGATTTCCTATTTTTATCACTTCTAATTAGAATATTTATGGTGTGATAGTATGAAATGTTTTATTAAAACCAAAGGGAGAAAAAAGAGAAATTATTTATAAATGGTTTAGATTTATAAAAAAATCTTTGTAAAACTATTTTATTTGATTGTACTGAATTTTTTCAATCCTGGTATTAGGCCTTTTATATAAACTATAGTGGTATCCTATAAGGATTTTTCTCATACCCTACTTGTGACTTTGGGAATTTTTAGATGTTATACTATAGGATTAAGGTAAATTGAATAGTATATTTTATCATGATGGATTCTATTGTTGTTTTTTATTTCAGTTTGGGTTGGTCTAGAGGTGAATATGGGTAACATGGGGTGTTGACCTAATTCATAGTTTATCATTTTTGGCTTGGATTGTATGTTTTTGTGACATCTTATTTATTTACACTTCTTATTCTAGTTTTATGTCTTGTTTGGATTATATTCAAGACTGGGTTTCATTATCCTGTTTTACCCATTTCCTGTGATGGGCTGATTCGGGTGGCCTATATAGTTGGCATGGGTTGGTTAATTATAATTTGGTATAAAATAGATTCTCTGCCTAAACTGTGTTAGCATTACATGAGTTTGGTTTTCTGTCTTGGGTGGATCGAAGTTAGGACCACCAGAATTCGGATAGTAGGTGTGGAAAATGGGCTTAGCCAACTCACTTCCTTGATTGAAACTGAGTTACCATGGGTGGTTAGGGATTTTTATTAGGTTTTAGACTTATATCTAGAGGTCATTTGAGTGAAATGCATGGGAATTTTATTTAATTAAACAATTTTCTTATTAATTATTTTTTTGTTTATTTAAATTCTTAATGTTTTAAATATTATTTATCAATACCTAAAGTGGTTCCTATGATTTTGGAATTTTCTCATAGATGACTTGGTTATTTTCTTTTGGTAGAAAATCCCTTCAAGAAGTGATCCTCCAAATCCGATAGAGGAAGCTATGAGATATGTTTTGTAGGCAAGACCTCCATTAGAACCTACTTTGGTAGAAGTAGTTATTCACACTATTCAGATTCTGGGTCAAGTGGGTGTTAGGAACCCGGGATACATAGTGGATCATGACTCTGAATAAGCAGCATCCACCAATGTTTTGTGGGTAAAAAGGACCCCAGGAATCTAAAGATTGGATGGAGTATATAGAAAGGATATTTAACTTCTTGAAGACTCCGTAATACTCTAAGGTGGTTGTTCCCACATATATGTTTGAGGGACCGAGAAGAATATGGTGGGACTAAATTGTGCAAGTTATGTTGCACAAGGATCTTACCCAAGCTTCATTTAAGATAATATTTAACAAGAAGCACTATGCTGAGACATTTTTTGTGGTGAATACATAATAATTTCTCACCTTAGAGAAATGGTACGTACCACTCTAATGTATTCCATCCATTTTGTTGAGTTAGTGAATCTGGCACCAGAACATGTCCCTAATGAGTACCTAAAGGATCATAGGTTTTAGTCAGGACTGAGGCCTAATATTTGATCGATGTTGGTACTATTTTTTCTCCAAAGAATTTTAAAGGTATTTGACAAGGTAGCTTTAGCTGAGGCATACGTAGCTGGGAAGATAGGTTTGGGTGGAGCTTCAGCTAGTTTATTGATTAACCATGGTGTATCTTATGTACATAAAAGGAAGCATAATGGTTGTCAATTTTCATTAATACTAGTATCATGGGCGATGACAGGAATGTAGCTAGTTGTATGCTACTAGTATAAAAGTTGAGGTCATACAATTCCAAACTATGAAAAGGATATAAGGACTTGTCATCTATTTGGATGATCTATCTATATACAGTTATTTTGTGAAAATATATCTTAGGTAATTAGGGATGGATCCACTCTCACCAAGGGTTCTTAGGTTCATTATAATGCTTCAAAGTGTGGGGGTTCTAATCCTCATGAGAAGTAATATGTTCATGTGGAAAATATTAGATTAATTTATGCAGAATTGTATGCACAAGAGAAATATAAAGCAGGGCCAGCTACTGTTAGAGGTGTGGCATTTATTTCAACTTCTATGGTTCTAACTTTGTTTGATATAAGAGATAATCATTATTTTTTATAATAAATGTTATTTTATGTTTTTGGATTGTGTTTAGAAATTATTTTGTTCTTGTTGGATCATTCCATGCCTTTGGGAAAGAGGTATAAACAAGGTTTATGATGTCCCTCTTGTCAGGTGATGATAGCCGACTTTGAGGTGGAGGGGGAAGTCTTAGTGACTGATCTTTAAATAATTGACTTGATTATTGGAATAGATTGGGTGATTAGTGTTAAGTATCATATAAACTTCTATCACCATTGGATTTAGTTCTATATGATGATGGAGTCACTCATGTTTTTTTCAGGGTGATTGGGACTCTAGATTGGAAAGGGTGGGGCATATTGTCCCTAAAGACGAAATAATATCATTCCAGTTTTCAAATAAGTTTCCTGACATATTTTACCTTTTGGGGTTTTCAACTTCCTATAGTTGTTTGTGCATACTCAAAGGTCTTTTTGGATGATTTTTCTAGTTTACCACCACCGAAGAAGGTTGAGTTTACTATTGACCTGCTCCTTGGTACGATTCACATTTATATTCCACCTTAATGTATGGAACCTTTTGATTTGGTGGAACTTAAGGTTAATCTTGATTCCCTAGAAGCAAAAGGATTTATTCATTCTAACATGTTGTGTTGGGATTCACCTATCCTCTATGCTAAAAATATATATGGGAACCTTAGAATTTTTATTGATTATTGAAAGTTGAATTGGGTTACCTTTGAGAACAAATATCTTTTCCAAAGGATTTATGATCTCTTTGATCATCTTAGAGGGTATTGTTGGTTTTCTAATATTGACCTATTGTAAATTTATCACCAGTTAATAGTATCAAAAGATTATATACCTAAGATAGTATTCAGGAGTCTATGTAGGCATTTTGAGTTTCTAGTTATTCCATTCAGTCTCACTAATGAACCTACAATTTTTATGGATTTGATGAACTAGATATTTCATCGGTTCTTGGAATTATTTTTTGTTGTGTTCATGGATAATATTTTTGTGTACTTTAAGTCATAATAGGATCATGTGGACAATTTGGATGTTAATTTTTGAACATTGATGGAACATCATCTATATGGTTATCTTTATATGTGTGATTTTTTGATCAAGAGGTGATGTTTATGGGGCATGTGATATCTGTGAGGGTCATCTCAGTGGATCATGAAAAGGTACAAGAATTTATGTCTTGGGATAATCCCACAAATTTTCTTGAGATCTAGAGCTTCTTGGGTTTGGCTGGTTACTATGGACAGTTTATTCAAGACTTCTCCAATATCACATCTTCGATGGTAGCTTTAACCCATAAGGTGTTTTAATAGAATGAAAAGTGTTAGAGAGATTTTGAGGAGATGAAGGTGATGTTGACTACATCTCCATTTTTTATTATTCTAGAACTGGGATCAGGTTATGATGTTTTTTGTAATGCTTCTGTTATGAGTTTGGGGTGTGTCTTGATGTAGGGGAAACATGTTCTGGTTTATGGATCTTTCTAGTTACTCCCTCATGATAAGAAATACCCTACCCATTATCTTGAGTTGTCATATTTTTTTAATGCGCTCAAAACATAGTGTCACTATCTCATTGAATAATGGTTTTTGGTATATTCTGATCATAAGATACTGAAAAATATTTTTACTCAAAGGGATCTGACTTTGTGGAAAATAATATGGGTGGAGTATCTTTAGAATTTTGATTTTGATATTTCTAATACCATCAAGAAAGAAAATTTGGTGGTTAATGCATTGAGCTCAAAATTACTGACAAAACATATGAAAGAATTGGTTGAGCAGTGGTCTCTGATGAGTTTGTTTACTATAGTGAGAAAGGGAGTGGAAGAGGTGGGTGGATAGGTGTTCTTAGCTTGGATAAAATATGACTTCTCTTTTTATGAGTGAATATGGATCAAGTAGGTGGTAGACACTGAGTACCAATACTTTAGTGAAATATTTTATGGTGGGGAGAACTCGGTTTAGTGGTCTCAGTCTCTCAATGGAGATTTATGCTTCTATAGTAGGTTGGTTCTTCTGTTTTTCTTGAGGAAATAGTTTTTTGAAAGTGGAAACTATTATTTTTGGTCCTTACACCCTAGTAATACAAATATGTATCATGACTTGTGGAGTCTATATTTGTGGAAATGAATGATATGGTTGATAGCATACTTTGTTTTACAGTGCCTTACTTTTTGTAAAATTAAGGTGGAGAACTAGAGACCTGGATGGTTATTGAAACATTGACTTATTATGGTATAGAAGTGGGATGATATTTCCATGTATTTCTCCATTGGTTTTCCACAAAATTATAGTGGAAAGGATATGATTTGGGTGATCACTGATCAACTCATAAAATAAATACAATTTCTACTTACCTGAGAGGATATGAAAGTAGAACAGCTTAGGAACTTGTATGTTTGAGATATTGTGAGTCTTCATGGGGTTCCTTCTATAGTTTTTTGTAATTGGGATCAAAGGTTAATTTTCAGGTTCTTGAAAGGTTTTAAAGACGATATGTGTTTATATATTAAATTAAGCATAGCTTATCATATGTAGATGGATGTACAGACTGAGAGGGCTATCCAAGTTCTTTAGGATATGCTTCAGGCATGTGTGCTTAATTTCTAAGGATCAAGGTAAAATTATTTTCCGTTGTTTGAGTTTTCTTATAAAAATAGTTATCAAGCATCAATAAATATGGCACCATTTGAGGCTTTTTATGGGAGGCCATAGAGATCTTCCTTATGCTTGGAGGAGTTGGGAGAGTGGCCCTTAGTTGGAAAAAGTGTTTTCTAAGAGACAAAAGAGATGGTGAAATGGATTCAGAGGAATTTTATCATGGGAAATATTCATTATAAATCCTATGAGGACCATAATCATCGGTTGTAAGAGTTTGAGTTCAGTGATCGGTTCTTTCTCAGAGTTTCACCTCGCTTGGGACATCGTTAGTTGGGTATATAAGGTAAGTTGGAACCAGGATTTGTCGCCCCCCTTTGAGATCATTGGACAACTGGGGAGGGTGGCCTATCAATTTATTATACCATCTGACTTGACTTCTATACATGATGTATTTCATGTTTCCCAGTTCAGGAGGAATATACCAGATCCTTACCATGTGATTAAATGAGAGAGTGTTGATCTTGAGCCTAATACCACTTTGGTTGAGCATCCATTTCAGATTATGGATTATCTAGAAAAGGTACTACATGTTAAAATAATCCCCCTAGTCTATGTACTATGGAAACACAGATAGTATATCCATGAGATGTGGGAGCATGAATCGTTGATAAGGAAGTAATGGACTTCACTTTCGTGGATCCAAGATCTTGAGGGATTTCTGGGGAAAAAACCCATTTATAGTTGGGAGATTATAACACCTCATTGCCTTTCTATCAAATGTCTTTTTACCTTTTTTTGTTTCCTTTTTCTTCATATTCTAGAAATGAAATTGGGAGTATACCTATAATTGTGACTTTAGGAATTTCTTGAAATTTTAAATATAATGACCTACAATTTCTTCTGCAGGTTGGACAATTTCATGTCATGTAATGGATTCTAGGTTGAATCTATAAATTGGGTACATTCCATGAATGTTTTACATGTCTTGTATCATATAAACACTATGTATTGATAAAAATATGGTTTTTAATTAAAAGACAATGGGTTTTCTAGTGTATAAGGACCCTGAGGATTAAACGACATGTAAATGGGTTACATGACATATAAATGTCACGGTGTTGGTTTTTAGGGAATCATATGAGTGATATGTTTTATTAATTATTTTTTCACCCTTCATCAATTGACCTAGAGAGCTCCCTATATGATTTAAGTTGATTTGTTTCTATCATCATTCAGCGATTCATCGCTGATGTGGTTGGATTTCTTCTCTTGAGGTAAGTGTTCCTTCTGGTTCTTCTTAGGTTTTGGTTGTGGATTTTTTCTGCCTATAGTTTTGTTTTCATATATCATTTAATATAAATCCTTTTCAATTTCATGATGTTCCTTGTCTTGGGGAGGTTTTTCTCTTGGCTTCCAGTCACCGTAACCAAATGTAAATAAATTTTCTACCATGTTGTGGTAAGTGTTTATATATAATCGGTTAATTTGATGAATTTCATGTTGTTATTTATAAATACCTTTGGTTTTTTCATTGAATTGAAGTGATAAATGGTATAAAATTATTTCTTGAAAAAGAAAATGATTTCCAAAAGGGGTTTTTCTTTGAAAATGGATTTTCTTAATTGTGAAATGGGTTTTTCAACTATGAAGTGTATTGTCTTGGATTTGAATATATTATATGAAATTTTGAGCATGGTTTTGAAAATTTATTGTAAAATTACACATTGGGAACCTTAGGTTCATTGGGATATAGAAATGGGTATCCTTAGTGAGTGTTTCATCACTTGGAGGTAAATGTTTTGGTATCAACTGGTGGGACTCGATATCTTTTATCCAAAGTATGATTTTTTTGGATTGTCTGTGTCTAGTATACAATGTCCCATTGTCTTGATCCTAATATGATGATATTTTTTATCTTTTATTTATGCTTATTTATCACATGATTGTTTTTACATCATGGATTTATGCACCCATTTGTATTTATATGAGTTTGTATCACACAGCTTCACTTGATAGGTTGTTTCATGGATATGTGTTCAATTGTTTACCTATTGATGCATGGATGTGCTTTCCTATTTTTATCACGAATATATAGAGACCCTAGACTTTTACAGAAAACATTACATGATTTTAATCATAATAAAACATCATATTAAAATCCAAGGATCATAAAGTCTGGTTTCTTGGAAGACTAGGTACATATAACTTAAAACATGGGATAAAAAACACTTCTTTATTTAATCTTCTTAAATTGATCCTAACTTTATTTGTTCTCATACATATTTATAGGTTAACCTAGGGATAACATGAACAAAGTTTTGAGATAAAATCCCATTAAGGGAAAATCGTAGTATTAAAACTTTATCACATGGGTTAGAAGGCATGTCATAATGATATAAAAATTCATGGGGCATGTGAAATCATAACATATAAACATGGGGTCATATAAGCAAGGAATCATAATAATTTGTAAGAAATATAAATGATTACTTTATCACAATTCAATTATCATTACACATAGAGGAACACAAGTTAAGGTTAACCATTAAGATCGTTGCACATGGTAGCACGAGTCAAGGATAATCGCCAAGACCGTTGAACATAACATATTATGATACTCAACTTTACCCAAAAAATTGGATCACTATCTGGGAACAAACATATTAAAATGTTCATGAATATGATTTCTACATATAGAATCATACATAATCACTCATTAACATAAGGCAACCCATGGATAGAAATGGGTATCCTAATCATGTCATAAAGCATGATGAATGGGTGTATCATACAAGTGTCCATGAAAGAAAAGAATTAAAAAATACATGGACATTAATAATTTAAAATAATTATATATCATGGTAACTAATGTAAAACAATGTTGACAACATGAAAGAAGAGTATTTATGTAATTTTAGTATTAAAACATTTTAGTGTGGTTTTAAAAAAATACTAACCATCATTTAAAATAGAAAAGGAAATAATCTTTTATATAAAAACAAAAGTTATCCTAAAATGGTTTAATAATAAAAAAAATTATAAAAAAGGTTTATTTTAACATATGGTAGGGTGAACAAGAAATTGGGTTTGAATTTTGGAATTTCCCATAAAACGGTTTGCTTATCAGAAAGTATTGAGGAGGGAATTACATAAAAGCATGTATATCCCCAAAAGAGAATGATTAATGGATAATGATACATGAGTTCTAAAATATAAATATAAATAATAATATTTATATAAATATAATATTGGATTTAATTTTGGTAAAAATATAGTATGAATAATGTGAAGGAATATTGGAGGTTTAGGTAGAATCTCTTCCGGAATATTGGTATGGTACTGGGTGTACTTAAGACGTATTAATGAGAGAGAAAGGGGTTTATATTTGTTATAAATCATGAGGGAAGTATGGGGGAGGTGATAAATTATAACAAATCATTAGGATCTATACATAAAATTACATAACATAGAGGAGATTCTTGAATAAATGTGAGAAAGGGAGGATCCCTTACCTTAAATCTGATGGTGTTATTATCTTGATCTTAATGACCTGAATAATAAAATTAGGTCCATTAATTAATTATTAAATAACCTAAACTATATTTTATTGATTTATTATAACCTTAATAAGTTCATCCATATCCATTTTTATTAGTTAATAGGTTCAATTTCATTATTTGGGTGTGTTTTCTTCCTTGGTTATAATAATAGGTTCACTTATATTCATGTTTGGATAAACATGTATGATGAGATTAATTGTCCAGAATTAAAGTTATATGAAATTAGTGAACATCCAAAAGATTACATGGTTATAAAATATATTTGGATATTTACAGTGAAGGCCAATCATTATATAAAACATTAATCATAAATGCTTGGATTAATTTGGCGATTTTTCTCATAATTAACTTGTCTTGTATTATTATTTTACATCATGTGTGAAAAAGGATTACAAAACATCATATAAGATAAAATACATATTTAATAGTCTTTTTAAACCATAAAAATGGTTTCATGACCAGAATTGAATATGGTAATAGAAATTGATAACCTTTCGTCCTAGTATGTGATAATTAACACATCTTGGATGGGGTTTTCATTACTTCTGTATAAAATAAATGGAAGAAGAGATTATAATTAATTATCCCATTATAATAAAAACATTATAGTACATGTATTGTACTATATTTTCATACAATTTGGATTATGGTAGGTTAGGAAATAAAATAGAACAAAGCAACATGAAAAGAAAATGAAAGAAAACAAAAGTGGATTTTACCTCTTGATTTAATCTTCCTTGAGAGCCTCATAAGGGGAGAGGATTTGGTTGTTTGAGGAGAACAAGGACTAATAGACCTGGGGGCGGGTCATAGGGGATATTTGGATAGAATTTAGGGAAGGTAAAATTCTTGAGAGTAGTTAATAGAAGAGAAGAGTGTGGGTGTTTTTTATAGTGTAGGGGAGGACGGTTTTCTTAATATTTTAACCATTAAATTATTATTTTTACATAAGACAAAAATTCGTGAGGATTAAATGACAAATAATTGTAATATTATCATGTTATTTCAAACCCAAGGTGCTTACATCATCTATGACTCAATTAATAGTATATTTAACATATAATGTATATATATGGTAAATTACCGTATTTTACTATTCATCAACAATTCAAGTATTTTAGAAAATCCCAAAAATTTACCCTATCCATTTTTCAACATGTAGAATCCAAAAATGAAATTCATTTTTAAAAAATAATTTTCTAATTATTATTATTTTATTTTCAAATTAAAATCATAATTTACTTGAAAAATATTGATTTTAAAACTATAACTGATTTTATAATGCTTTCAAAAATTACATATGGTCTTATAAAATTATCTTAAAATTATAGGTCATAAAATTATTAATTTATGAAAAAATTTAAGAAAATGATCGTGTAATAGCAGCACTCTATGAGGGCATCAATAGTGAGTTCTTAGACAAAAATGTTGATGAAATAAAAATGTATTATGATTTTCGGTACATATCTCCTTGTGAGGCCTACTGGAGGATATTTTATTATGATATCCATTATAGATATCCACCAGTTGAGAGGTTGGGTTTCCATTTACTAGGACAACATTATATAAGCTACAAAGACACAGATAATATTTTTGATGTCTTAAATCACTATAACATCAAAGATACAATTTTTACCTCTTTGTTTTAAGCTAATTCAGAGTACCGAGAGGCTAGGGAACTATCTTTTGAAGAATTCCCAACTACGTTTTTTTACCACTCAATTGACAAGAATTTGCATCATCGAAGGAAGGGGTTTTCTATTTGTAGGCTTTACTATGTTCCTCTAACAACTGGAGAGCTATTTTACTTGTGGATACTTCTAAAAAAATCAATGGTTCTACATCATATGAAGATATCAAAACAGTGAACTCTGTTACTCATGGCATATTTAGAGAGGCTTGTTATGATTTGGGACTACTAGAAGATGACGCCAAATTTATGGAAGCTATAAAGGAGGTTTCAACATGGGGAATGGGACATTATGTATGCAGGATCATTGCAAGAATGTTTATTTCCAATAGCATTTCGCACCTAGACATTGTTTTGCAGCAAACCTGTCACATTCTAGCTGAAGAAATTTTATATGCTTGTGTTTGTCAGCTTATATTTTTAAACCAGTTTCATATAACAATTTCTTGTTATGTAATATCTATTATGTTATTCATAAATATAGTTACATAAAATTAAATAAAAAATTCAGTGAAATTTGTTTATTAAATAACACTTACATATTGTTCTGTTGTTTATGTGTGCTTTTTGTTATCTAATCACTTATTAGTCCACCTATATGCATGTATATTTTATTAAGTAAAATTATGTAGATTAGTTTCATGATGTTTCTTTTATACTAATCTAATACCATGTTTTTTCATTTTACTAGATTTGACACTCACAGAACATCAGATACATATGTATGCTCTGCTTGAAATAGAGCAGATATTACGGAGCAATGGAACATCTCTTCGATTTAATCCTTCCATGCTAGTACCAAATTCCACAATTCATAGTCATGTGAATTGTTTAGTTTTAGAGGAACTACATTACAATAAAGAATTACTATGAAATGAGTATATAACTTTAAAGACTATGCTTACCAGAGAACAGAACGAGGTGATGGATGTCATTTTTTCTTATCTATATACAAATTCTAGTGGATTATTCTTCTTTCACGGAAATGGAGGCATAGGTAAAACATTCATATGGAAAATCCTATCATCATTTCTTTGGTATGAGGACCCTATTGTACTTGTGGTCTCTTCGAGTGGAATTGCATCCTTGCTGCTTCTAGGAAAACTCACTACACATTCTAAATTTCATATTCCATTCTCCATTGTTGGACTGTATGTTTTCAATATTTAGTAAGAAAATGATTTAGAAGAACTTATACAGTCTACAAATCTGATTGTTTTGGATGAGGCTTCTATGCTTAATAAATACTTCTTTGAGGCTCTAGATCGTACTCTTAGAGATATAATGACAGAAAAAAATTATAACACAACAGATTTACCATTCGGAGGTCTAATAGTTGTATTGGGTGGAGATTTCAGAAAATTATTACCTTTAATACCAAGTGGTAACAGAAATGACATTGTATTTACAGTTATTAAGTCATCATATCTTTGGAAACACTGTCGGGTATTAACTCTATCAAAGAACATGAGATTTCTATCTTCAACATCCACTGATTCTTCGAATGAGTTCCATCAATTTGAAAAATGGACTTTGGATATTGGCGAAGGTCAAGTTAGAGAACCTATTGATGGTGAAGTGATCTTCCAAATTCCATCTTCATATCTTCATAAATACACTAAAAATTCAATGATTGACATTGTGGATCATACTTATCCTAATTTCATTGAGAAATATAGTGATGACTTCTATCTAAAAGAGTGTTCCATTCGAGCTCCAGCCTGTGATGTTTTTCAAGAAGTAAACGATTACATGATGTCTCTCACAAACTCTGAAAAGAAAGAAAACTTCAGCTCTAATTTAGTCTGCAATGCAAGTTTTGATACAGATAGGGCTGAAAACATATACACCTCTGAGATGTTAAATGGTATAAATGTCTCTAGTTTGGATGCCCACAAAATTTCTCCAAATATTGGTGTCCCCATTATGTTACTAGGAAATTTTGATCAATCTGTTGGTTTATGTAACGACACATGTATGGTAGTTACACAATTAGGTGATCATTTCATTGGAGAAAAAGTTTTGGCTGGTTGTGAATCAGGGTATTCGGCATTCATCCCAAGACTAACTATGACACACTCTGACGTTAGATGGCCTTTCAAATTACAGAGAATTCAATATCCTTTGACAATTTCTTATGCAATGAATATTAATAAAATTTAAGGTCAATCATTGTCTTTTGTTGGGTTATATCACTGCAAACCTATGATCTCTCATGGTCAACATTATGTTGCTGTTTATTTGGTCACATCTGCGAGTGGATTAAAAATTGTTGTTGATGATAATAATAACACATCATCTCATTACACACAAAATATTGTGTACAAATAAATATTTGATAACCTGTCAAAGGTACCATTTTAAATAACATGTCAAAATTTTTATAGTTGTTTTCATTTGGAATGTGTACTTCAAGAAGTGTGAAACTACTTGATATCTTCATTTTTTTCAACACTAATTGAATTTTTACAGATTGAATAGATAACATCCAGATCAATTACCCCCATTGAATGTGATTACCCCCGAGGATGATGAGACACTAAGGATAGAGGTTCGTGTTGTAAACATCTAGTGCAATTCATCGCAAAACTACTCTAATGTAGTTGTTGCTATAGATCTTATACTTACTGAAAAAGAGGTCAGCATGTATTACATGAATATTATCAATTTCTTACATTTTTTTTCCTTTTCTGATTTATAAATCTATCCATATATATATATATTATATCTCTGTCCTATGTGACAAACTATTTTAATCTATTGTCCTATGTTTTTACATGGTATCACAAGGGAATAAAAATTTAGTGTACAATCAATACCCTCAAACTTATCTCTAAGTACAGAAATCTCTTGCGTGAAGTGCTCTAATATATTATACAAAACTTTCAAATAGAATCAAACCATGGCAGTTACTTGTGATATAGACATTACTACATACTAATGTTCACATCTATGACGTTTGTTCGTCCATGTGAGGTAGAAATTCATCTTTTCAGTTTTGATTTTACTTCATTCTATGATATTATTCAAATAAAGGTTTCAGATGAACATTTAAGGTAAGTTACACTGCCAACATCATGTTAACGTTCTTTCTAGAAAATTTTATTAAATTAAACATTATATTATTGCATACCTCGTCCTTATTGTAATAAAATTATGTCTATTACTGTCGTATATCTTATAGAAATAATTGGACTACTACGATACACTAAACCGGTGGAGTCTATGGGTCCTAAAAACTAGAGGATGCAGATTACTCTATAGGATGATAGGTCATGTTCTTGTAAATTTACATTCTGCAACTGCACACAATCAATATTCATTCATTTTTATACTTTATTTTCATACAGATAATCGCAACTAACCTGTAGTTTATGGGGTGATTTTGTAAATGAAATGATGGAGTACTTGGGAAATAACAAAAAGTCATCTACAATTATGATATTACAACTTGTCCAGGTGAAGTGGTTGAGAAGTATGCTTCCTATCTACATTAAATACTTTTGCAGTTTGTAATTATTTCATAAAATATGTTGCATGAACACCTTACTCTGTAATTATACTTTCTTTGACTTCCTAATCCTTTCAGCATATATTATTGTCAGAACTATAAAGAATGCAATGAATATACTTTACAATCTTCATATTCTTGAAGCAAACAATTTAAAAAGAAGGTAACATTATATGTAAAAAAAAATCTATTTTTACAAGTTTAATATCTGTGCATCCCAATAGTAATACACAAGCATTCTTATTAATTATTTTCATGAATTTAATTTAAAATGACTAGTTCTGGGTTGGTAATAACAACATAGTTACACATCCCACCACCCACTATTGGGAACCCCTCTACTATAGTCTTGTATTGGAATAACAAGAAAACAATATCAGTTGTAAAAAACTGTTACAAGGTAACTGAATCATCTTTATTTTCAGAAATTAAATATGATGTATTATGAACTCTTCATGTATTCCATGTACTAATGAGATTGTTATTATGCACTCACTTTAATGCATCCGACACATTACTTAATATAAGATACAGTAATAAAAATTCAAAGTACTCATAGTTGGTTTTTCAATTCATGCAACTTCTGCCTAAAAAAGTACATGCTTTAGAAGACAAAATTTGGTTCCGCAATTGCAAATTGTCTCCTAAAATCATTACTCCCAGGTTTCCTATTTTTTATTTTTTAAATTAATTTTTGTAAATATTCTACTATCATGCTGATAAAGAAAATTACTTAATAATGTTGACCATGTAAACCTTATATTTAATGCAATAGATTCAAAGTGAAACTAATGGTTTCCGATAGCATAAAATCATGATCAGTTGTTTTATTTGACAAATAAGTCATCTAGTTCTTACATAAAATAGCTTCATAGTTGAGAACTGCTATGATACAGGTATAAACAACTTCTTGTATGACCTGAACAATTTTATGAAATATTTTTCTTGACATTTCTTATCATTTTTAATTTAGGACAATGATGAGTATGGTTTTCCCCCACAGTTGAGCATTTTTATATCAAAAAAGTTCTACTATCAGTTGATGTGACCAATTACAATATTCAAAACTGTCATCATTCATTTGAACAAAACAGCTTTAGATTAATATTTATCATTGATAATGACAACTACATTAGCAGCATTACAGACATCTTTGAATACAATCTGGTATTATATTGGTTTTTTTATTTTGCAATGTTAACTTAAAATTGCATAACTATACCTTTTTAATTTATTATAGTCTACAGGGTTCTCAAAGTAGTGGGTCTTCACAAGTTAGTAGTGGCATTGAATTTATTAAGGTACAATTTGCTTCATTTGATTTTCATTTTTCTTAAATAATAGACAAAAGTATTTTTACATTAATTCTCCTTCCAAACATGCATAATAGGAGCATCAAACTGGTAGGTCTTCTCCATCAAGTTCAAACATTTCCACTAGGTTTGATGCTTATACATCTAATCTGTTATCTACTCAGGTATGTAATAGTTATCTTAAGTGAATAATAACTTATTTCGTTTTCTGTTACAATACATGCAAGATTAGTGTTGAGTTTCAATGTTTTTAATATACATTACATAAAATTTTTTAAATCTATTACTGTCCACTGTTAACAATCACATATGTTTTGCATTGATTTCAACTTCAACAAGTAGCTTCAAATTCTACTAACTATATTCTCTATGTAGAAAAACCTTTCACATGAATTTGATACGGAGGATGACATGAAACATGGTCTTCAAATTAGTCGAGACAGTTTAGGTAGAATTACTCATTGTACTCAACAATAAAATTAAATGAATAGAAACTTGAACAAGAAAAATGAGAAAACAGACTGACATTTTTTGGTCTACTATCTTGGTTATAATACATATTGGTTGTTTAGTTGGTTTTAATTATTTTTATTTCAAACCTTAAGTGCAATACATATTGTTCTATAGATTTTTTTTTCAGAATTTCTCATGGAGGACATTTCAGCATGAATTATCTGCATGTTGATTATAAAATTTAAATGATGGATGATTTTCATGCAGAATGCTTTACATGCTGGATGATTTTGATGACATGCTAGATGGATTTCATGAAATACTTATTTGTATCAGTTTTCGTTACTCGATGATTTCTCATTTAGCTGGACATTACTCATTATAGAATATGATAATGGTGGAGGTTTTTTATGTGGGACATTTTAATGATTTTTTTTTAGTTTTTTTTTAATCATCGTAGATGGTATTAAAAACTAGGCTATATGTTCTGGATTTGTTTTTCTAAGGATATAAATGGTTTCTTATATAAAGGTTACATATATAATCACATTTCATCTCCTTGTACTCATAATTAAATGTTTAATCTGTTAGTTCATTGTTATCTAATTGTTTTACCAGTATTAATGAATACAACAATATGAATAGGTAATGACTGATTGTATTGTGTCGTAATGTTGGTAAGTTAAACTTTGTTTAGACCCTCATCTGGTATCTGGTAATTTGTGCATAAATTTTTCTAAATTCCCTATGAAAATTCAAGACACTGGCATTTCTATTTCATTAAATTCGTATCAAATAGATGATACTCTTGTAATTTTTTGTTCATTTATTATCTTCTCATTACAATTCAACAATTTTAGGACTGAATTGTGGATTCTGGTTTTAGGTTTGTAGAATGAGAAACTGAAATTGGACCTCTAGCCAAACATCCTATGTATCAATGTAAAACCAATAGACACCTCCAATAACAATTTTTTTCAGGATTATCAATCCATGGTAGGATATATATCTATATTCATACAGGGGATCATTACTTTAATTCCTAACTATATTTTCTCTTCTACAGACATGTTTGTTCATAAAATGCTTCCAGGTTATGCTTCTGTTGTCTTCAAAATAGGTTTTAAGGTTCTTTGTACTATTTTCCTCTTCCCATCTCTATGGAAACATTTAATGACTTCCGGACTGGTAAGTCTTTGTTCCTTCAGTATCCATGACCTAGTGAACCCATAGTTGATGTGTTTTCATTGACTATTATTTTCACTATTTTCTCATGGATGTCACTGTTGTAAAAAAATATATTAAACCTGCAACATTTTTCTCGAAAGTATCTGTAATTTCAATATCATGTTCCATACCTTAATTACTACAGTTTTTATTATTAAAAATTGGTTGTACAATTAAACTATGATCTATAATGTTTAGGGGAGCATATCTAATTCCATAGTCTGTCAAATTGATTCTTTGTTTAACACTTCAAGTCTGAGTGAAGACAATGCCTTCGCGGATGTGATAACCTACAGTATTACTGACATGCATAAGGTGTTAATTTACTATTTAATAACATTTTTTTCAATTTTATGGTCAGGAAAATAGCTGGACAAGAAGTCATGCACCTACTGAAGATCGAATCATACTCTTTCTAGAAGTAGAAACTGACATCCAGGTTCGTGTTCTTACATTGTTTTCAATGTAATTGATATTTTCCACACTCCTATTGAAATTGTGTGCAATACATTTTATATTTAATCTGCATGTATCTCTAAAATATTGTAAATTTGCATGTTTCATACCTTAATTCCTATAGTTTTTATTATTACAAATAGGTTGTACAATTAAACTGTGATCTATAATGTTGAGGGGAGCATATATACTGCCTTAGTCTATCAAATTGATTTGTTGTTTAACACTGCAAGTCTAAGTGAAGACAATGACTTAACAGATGTGATAACCTAGAATATTACTAACATGAATAAGGTGTTAAGTTACTATTTAATAACATTTTTTCTGTTTTCTGGTCAGGAAAATATCTGTAAAGCAAGTCACGCACCTGTTGAAGATCGAATCGTACTCTTTCTTGAAGCAGAAACAAACATCCAGGTTCATGTTCTTACATTGTTTTCAATGTAATTGCTGAGAGGTGGGCCTCTTCCTAGCTTCATGGCATTCTGAACCTGCCTAATCTGAACCTGCAACATATATTTTCTTCTCCATGAGTTAGTATGTTTTAACTTATCTAATCAAACAAATATTTGTACATAATGTTTTTCCATGTGAAATATTTTTCCTGTAGTATTTCAAGAATTTAGTACACCAAATTTATTCAATCCCATTAAAAATCACAACCTTCTAGGTTTAATAGGAACTACATTTAGGAATACACATTACTGTGTTTATTTTCATGGGTTATGATTTGATCATGTGCAATTCTATTTTATGATATATTTTTATTTTGAACTATTATTTTTCAATTTATCATTATTTCAGGGAATGTGAAGGGGGTTCATACCCAGATGTGGTGGTTCCTACTATGAATACCACACCCACTAATGGAATGGGGTTGACCTGCATGAACTGTATAGCTATTAAAAGGTAACTACAACACCTAATTTGGGTTATATACCCAAAAAAAACTTCTCTCATGCATTTAATATTATTTCCTTTATTTAATTTTCTACTTAATAAAAAAATTCTTGTTTTATGTGCTAGAAAAAAATTGGACAGCACCTTACTCCACTTTTGAAGAACGAATCATACTGTTGTTAGAAGCATAAAAATACATCCAGGTTACTGTTTTTAATTTTTTTCAATGTATTTCATGGTTTCCACCTTCCTCTTTAAAGTATATGCGAGAAATGTCCCATTAATTGTGCTGGTTTCTACGAAAGTCTTTTAATGTGCAAGTATCAGGTCAGTGTTGTCGAATATGTGATTTAATGATCTCATTAGTGGACATTTCAAAGACTATTTTGGTAAATTTCTCCTTGGTTGGTGCACTCAAGTTTTGTTTTTGTTCCAATTTTGAAAACCAATCGAAAAACTATTATTTCACTTGACAATTATAATAACATCTTCCATACAATTTTTAATGAATTTCAAATTGAAGAACTGCATTTTTACAATTTTTTTAAATGTTTTTATTTTGGATAAGGTACCCATTATAATTGGATATGGGTTGTGTTGTCTGCATGGTTGGTAGTGGCTGGTTTCAAGCAGCGGCCACCAAAACGAACTATGGAAGTGTCCCGAAACAGCCCATTCATTCATATTTTTATTATTTCTTTTATTTTGACAATTCTGATTTTTATTATTAGAACCCATGTACTCTATTTGATTTATCTATCAATATTTATTTCATTGCCCTCAGTATTGTTATTGTAATGGAAAATGAAAATGGATCCAAATATTTTTCATAATTTAAGAATCCAAATATTTCTACTATATCCTTTTTCATTGTCATCTATTTTAATGTTGTCTTCATATTCTATGAACTTATATTCCATGTTCATACACCATTTCTTTCTAATTAAAATTTATTCAATATTACTGTTTCTTCTCAACTTTTATTAAAAGTAATCTCTTATTAAAAGAAAAAATCAGTATTCAAATACGCTGTGAAATAGCACGGGCGAGTAATAGTTCATTATAAATCCTATGAGGGCCATCATCGTCAGCTATAAGAGTTTGAGGTCAGTGGTCGGTTATTTCTTAGAGTTTTACCTCACTTGGGACATCGTTAGTTGGGTATATAGGGTATGTTTGGACCAGGGTTTGTGGCCCCCCTTTGCGATCATTGGACAACTGGGGATGGTGTCCTATCGATTTATTATACCATCTAACTTGACTTCTATACAAGATGTATTTCATGTTTCCCAGTTCATGAGGTATATACCAAATCCTTACCATGTGATTAAATGGGAGGATCCTGATCTTGATCCTAAGACCACTTTGGTTGAGCATCAATTTCAGATTATGGATCATCGGGACAAGGTACTACATGTTAAAATAGTCCCTCTAGTCTAGGTACTATATAAATTAAGATAGAATATCCATGAGATGTGGGAGCATGAACCATTGATGAGGAAGTAATGGACTTCACTTTCGTGGATCCAAGATCTTGAGGGATTTTTGGGGGAAAAAAGAATTTTTGGTGGGGAGATTATAACATATCATTACCTTTCTATCATGTGTGTTTTTACATTTGTTTTCGTTTTCATTTTTTTGTATTCTAGAAATGAAATTGGGAGGACACCTATATTTGTGAATTTAGTAATTTATTGGAATTTTCAATATAATTACCTACAGTATCTTCTGCATGTTGGGAACTTATATGTCATGTAATGGATTCTAGGTAGAATCTATGAACTGGGTACATGTCATGAATGGTTTACATGTCTTGTATCATATAAACACTATTTATTGATAAAAATATGGTTTTTAATTAAAAGACAATGGGTTTTCTAGTGAATAAGGACTATGAGGATTAAACAACATGTAAATGGGTTACATGACATATAAATGTCATGGTGTTAGTTTTTAGGGAATCGTATGAGTGATATGTTTTATTCATTATTTTTTTATCCTTCATCACTTGACCTAGAGATCTCCCTATACGATTTATGTTGATTCTTTCTTATCTTCATTTAGCGATCTATTGCTGATGTGGTTGGATTACTTCTCTTCAAGTATGTGTTCCTTCTGGATCTTCTTATGTTTCGGATTTGGATTTGATTTGGCTATAGTTTAGTTATCATATATCATTTTATATCAATCCTTTTCAATTTCTTGATGTTCCTTGTCTTGAGGAGGTTTTTCTCTTGGTTTCCAGTCAATGTTAACAAATGTAGCTAGGTTTTCTACCATGTTGTGGTAGGTGTTTATATACAATGGGTTAATTTCATAAATTTCATGTTCTTATTTATAAATCCCATTGGTTTGTTCATTGAATTGAAGTGCTAAATGGTTTAAAATTATTTCTTGAAACAGAAAATGATTTCCACAAGGGGTTTTTCTTTGAAAATGGATTTTCTTGATTGTGAAATGGGTTTTTGAACTTTGAAGTGTATTGGATTATATTTGAAAATGTTTTATGAAATTTTGAGCGTGGTTTTGAAAATTTATTATAAAATTACACATTGGGAACCTTATGTGCATTGGGATAGATAAATGGGTATCCTTAGTGAGTGTTTCATCACTAGTAGGTAAATTTTTTAGTATCGACTAGTGGGACTTGATATATTTTAGATCCAACGTATGATTTTTTTGGCTTGTGTGTCTAGTATTAAATGTCCCATAGACATGATCCTAATATGCTGATATTTTTTATTTTTTATTTATGGTTTTTTATCACATGATTGTTTTTACATCATGGATTTCGGCACCCATTTGTATTTATATGAGGTTGTATCACATAGCTTCACTTGATAGGTTGTTTCATGGATATGTGTTCAATTGTTTACCTATTGATGCATGGATATGTTTTCCTATTTTTATCACTTATATATAGAGACCCTAGACTTTTACAAAAAACATTACACGATTTTAATTATAATAAAACATCATATTACAAGCCAATGATCATTAAGTCTAGTGTCTTGGAAGACTAGGTACATATAACTTAAAACAAGGGACTAAAAACACTTCTATATTTAATATTCATAAATTGATCCTAACTTCCTTTGTGCCCATACATCTTTATAGGGTAACCTAGGTATAACATGAACAAATTATTGAGATAAAATCCCATTAAGGGAAAAATCATATTATTGAAACATTATCACATGGGTTAGAAGGCATGTCATAATTATATAAAAATTCATGGAGTTTGTGAAATCATAACATATAAACATGCGGTCATATAAATAAGGAATCATAATAATGTGGAATAAACATGAATCATTACTTTATCACAATTAAAGTATCATTACACATAGAGTAACACAAGTTAAGGTTAACCACTAAGATCGTTGCACATGGTAGCATGAGTCAAGGATAACCGCCAAGACCACTGCACATAACGTATTATGATACTCAACTTTACCCAATGCATTGGAGTGATATCTAGGAACACCCATATTAACATGTTAATGAATATTACTTCCACATATATAATCATAAATAATCAATCTAAAACATTAGGTCACCCATGGATAGAAATGGGTATCATAATCATGTCATAAAGCATAATGAATGGGTGTATCATACAAGTGTCCATGAAAGAAAAGAATTAAAAAATACATGGAAATTAATAATTTAAAATAATAATATATCATGTTAACTGATTTAAAACATAGTTTACAACATGAAATAATAGTATTTATGTATTTTTAGTGTTAAAACATTTTAGTGCGGTTTTAAGAAAAATACTAACGAGCATTTAAATAGAAAAAGGAACAACATTTTATAAAAAATAAAAATTTATCTAGGAAGGATTTAATGATAAACAATTTTTTATAAAAACAATGGTTTATTAAAACATATGTTATGTTGAACATGAAATTGGGTAAGAATTTGGGAAGTTCCCATAAAACGGGTTTTCTTATCAGGAAGTATTGAGGAGGGAATCACTTAAAAGCATGTATATCCCTAAAAGAGAATGATTAATGGATATTGATACATGAGTTTTAAAATATAAATATAAATTATAATATTTTTATAAATATAATATAGGATTTAATTTAGGTAAATATATAGTAAGAATAACCTGAAAGAGTATTGGAGGTTCAAGTACAATCCCTTGCGGAATATCGGTATGGCACTAGGTGTACTTAGGATGTCTTAATGAAGGAGAAAGGGGTTTATATTTTTTATAAATAATCAGGGAATTTTGTGGGAGGTGATAAATCATACCACATCATTAGGAACTATACATAAAAGGACATAACAGAGAAGATATTCTTAAATAAATGTGAGAAAGAGAGAATCCCTTACCATAAATTTCATGGTGTTCTTCGCTTGATATTAATGACCTGAATAATAAAATTAGGTCCATTAATTAATAATTAAAGAACATACACTATTTTTGTTTTGATTTATTATAACCTTAATAAGTTAATTCATGTCCATTTTGATGAGTTAAGAGGTTCAATTTCATTATTTCGTTGTGTCTTCTTCCTTGGTTTGAATAATAGGTTCACTTATATTCATGTTTGGATAAACATGTATGATGAAAATAATTGTCCAGAATTAAAGTTATATGAAATTAGTGAACATCCAGAAGATTAAATGGTTATAAAATTTATTTGGTTATTTAGAGTTAAGGTGAATCATTATATAAAACATTAATGATAAACGCTTGGATTAATTTGGCAATTTTGGTCATAATTAACTTGTCTTGTATTATTATTTTACATCATGTGTGAAAAAGGATTATAGAACATCATATAAGATAAAATAAAATTTTAATATTATTTTTAAACCATAAAAATGGTATCATGACCATAATTGAATATCATAATACAAATTGATAACCTGTCGTCCTTGTATGTGATAAATTAACACATATTCGATGGTGTTTTCATTTCTTTTGTATAAAATATGGGGAAGAAGAGATTATGATGAATTATACAATTATAATAAAAAAATTCTATTATATGTATTGTATTATATTTTTAATACCATTTGCATTAGGAGAGTTTAGGAAAGAAAAGAGAACAAATCAACATGAAAAGAAAATGAAAAAAAGAAAAGAGGAATTTACCTCTTGATTTAATCTTCCTTGAGTGCCTCATAAGGGGAGAGGATTTGGTATTTTGAGGAGAAAAAGGGATGATAGACATGGGGAGGGTCTTGTGGGATATTTGTATAGAATTTAGGGAAGTTAAAATTCTTTAGAGGAGTGAATAGAAGAGTGGAGTGTGGGTGGTTTTTATAGTGGAGGGGAGGAGGGTTTTCTTAATATTTTAACCATTACATTATTATTTTTGAATAAGAAAAAAATTAGTGATGATTCAATGACAAAAAATATTAATATTCTCATTTTATTTTAAAACCAAGGTGCTTACATCATCCATGACTCAATTAATAGTGTACTTAACATATAATGTATATATGCAGTAAATCACCATATTTTACTATTCATCAACAATTCAAGTATTTTAGAAAAATCCCAAAATTTAACCCTAACAATTTTTCAACATGTAGATTCCAAAAATGAAATTCATTTTTCAAAAATAATTTTTTAATATGATTAATTTAATTTTTAATTAAAATCATAATTTAATTGAAAAATATGGATTTTAAAACTATAACTGATTTTATAATGCTTTCAAAAATTACTTATGGTCTTATAAAATTATCATAAAATTATAAGACATAAAATTATTAATTTATGAAAAAATTTTAAGAAAATACATATTCATTTAAATTAATTAATTAATTGTAATTAATTATCTATGACTTACAAAAATACCAATACTTTTACTGTTAATAATGGTCATATTACTATTTATAAGGGTAGGTTACTATTCATAAGGTTAGGTTACTATTCACTAAAAAAATTAATTTTCCCTTATCGCACTCCAAACATCTTACTGATCACAACTCTCTATGTCAGATTTTTGAAATTCAAATCACATAAGTGACAAAATTATGTTTAAAGGTCACATAGTACTTAGTAGTTCATTGTGTTTTGATTTCATGTTATTAAATTACATTATTATAAGAGGGTAATTTATATTTATAAAAAATTTTGTCATTATATTATTCCCCCTAATAAAATTTTTCCCTATAATTTCTTTTACATTCTAGGCCATAAACAAGTACTGGTACTTTTCATTCATTACCTCCTCTAGTTCCCATGTTTCATCTTCATACATATGGTTCTACCATAGTACTTTGACCAGGTGAGAAGTCTTGTTACCTAGAACTTTATCTCTATGATCCAAGATCTTCATTGGATTCTTCTTATAAGAAAGATCATTCTCTAACTATGCCACCGTCGAGGAGAGTACATGTTAAGGATCTGGTATGTAATTCCTTAAGAGGATACATGGAAGACATCATGTACTTTAGACATGGTAGGTGGAAGTGTCATTCGATATGCCACATTCTCGACATGATCAATAATCTTGAAGGGGATGATGAACTTGAGACATAACTTTCCTTTCTTCCCAAACATCATGACCTTATTCCATAGAGATATGCGTAGAAATACAATGTCTACAACATTTAATTCAAGGTATCATCAACGATTGTCTGCATAACTCTTTTGTCAACTTTGGGATGACATGATGTGCTACTGAATGGTTTTCACCTTCTCCAACATTTCTTCAACCATTTCAGGTCCTAGCATCTTACGCTCACCGACTTCATCCTAACACGCTGGAGTTCTTCACCTTTTCCCATAAAGGGTTTCATATGGTGTCATTCAGATGCTCGAGTGAAAACTGTTATTATAGGATAATTAAACTAGTGGAAGATGTTGGGCACATCCTCCTTTGAAGTCCATTGAACATTCTCTCAACATGTCTTCCATTTTCTAAATAGTTCTCATAGATTGGACATCAGTTTGAGAATGATAGGTCATACTGAAGTTCAGTTCATGTCTTAGAGCATGTTGGAGGCTTTTCCAGAACATTGAGGTGAATCTTGAATCTCGATCAGATACAATAGATATTGGTACTCCAAGAAAACATACAAATTCTTTGATATATATCCATAAAATATGATCCAATGAGAAGTCCTCTCGAATCAATATAAACTGAGATGTCTTTGTAAGACAATCCACAATAAATCATATTGTATTTTTTTCCTCTTGATGTCCTTTGAATTCTAGTTACAAAGTCCATGGTGATGTTCTTCCGCTTCAATTTTGGTATGGGTAGTGGATTAATCATCTCCTTAGACTCATATCTTACATATTTCAGTTGTTGAAATACTAGGCACTTTGATGTATACTTAGCAATCTCTTTATTTATATTCTCCTACCAAAAGTTATCTCAGAGATATCAATGCATCTTTCTCCTCTCTAGGTGAATATATATGGTTAAGCTATGTGTGTCATTAAAAATATCATTCTTTATCTCTAGATTAGATGGTACATGTAATCATGACCCAAATATTATAAATCCTTCCTCATAAATCTTGAAATCTCTGCTTTTCCCGTTTATAATGTCTTCCACCCTTTTTATAAATTTCACATCTTTTATTTGGTCATCCATTATTTTCTACATGAGGGATGGTTGAGAAATCGTTTGAGAAAGGATTGATGATGTTCCTCCCTTAATGATTCCCATGTCCATCCTCTGCAAATCTAAGAAGATTTCATCCTTTTCAATTCTCATCATTGATAAAGATACGAGATCCTTTCTACGTAGAGAATCTGCCACCTTGTTTGACTTACTAGGATGGTAGTGCATTGAGAAATCATAATCCTTGATGAGCTTTATCCATCTTCACTGGAACATATTAATATATTTTTGTGTGAATATATATTTAAGACTCATGTGATTAGTATATATCTCACACTTGTCCCCAAAGAGATAATGCCACTATATTTTTAATGCAAAGATCAGAGCCACAAACTCCAGATCATACATAAGATGGTGTTTCTCATGGATTTTCAACTGCATTGAGGAATAGGCTATCACTTTATCATTTTTCATCATCACACAACCAAATCCCTTTGTTGAAGAATCATTTTACACCACAAAGAGTTCTCCACTTGTTGGGAGTGTGAGTATTGGCAGAGTGATGAGCCTCTATTTTAACTCCTTAAATAATTCTTCACATTCTTGAGTCCCGAAAAACTTCACTGCCTTCCGTTTCATCTTGTCATGGGGTTTGAAAGTCATGATAAGTCCTTCAAAAATTATCGATAATACCCAACTAGACCTATAAAGTTATAGATCTCCGTTACAGATATTGTCATAGGCCACTCTCCAATTTCCTTTTTCTTGTAAGGATCTACAGATATCCTTTTGTTAGTGATAACATTCCCCAAGAATAATACTTCTTCCATCTAGAAATCACATTTAATATACTTTTTATACAACTTCTCCCTTCACAAAGTCTTTATCATGGTATTCAAATGCTTCTCGTGTTCCTCCTTTCTCTTGGAGTATATCAGAATATCATCAATAAAGACTACCACAAATTTGTCAAGGTAATCTATAAATACTCTATTCATTAAATCCATGAAAATTGTTGGAGCTTTATTGATTCTGAAGGTCATCTATATGAACTCATAGTGTCCATTAATCGTTCAAAAGGTAGTCTTAGGAATATCTTCCTTCCTCGCCTTTAATTAGTGATATCCCAACTGAAGGTCCACCTTATATAAATAACTGGCCCCATGAAGCTGATCGAAAAACTCATCTATCTGAGGTAGGGATACTTGTTCATTTCCATGATTTTATTAATTTCATGATAATCCATGAAGAGGGGCATTGATCCATCCTTCTTCTTGATGAAGAGGACTGGTTCACCCCATGGTGAAGCACTCGGGTATATAAAATCCTTCTCCAGATTCTTCTATAACTACTTCTTAATCTATTCCATTTATACTGTGGCTATTATATAAGGTGTCTTTGATATAGGTATGGATCCAGGAATAATTTCAATTGATAAATCAACCTCTCGATCATAAGAAAGACTACAAAACTCTTCAGGGAATAAATCCGTGTAATCCCTCATGATGGGCATGTCTTCAAGCATGATTCTCTCCTTTGTCTCAATCATTTGAGCTATACATGCTTTCTTATAAGAAATTAATATCCACCCTTGAGACAATGATTCTAAAGGATATTCATCTTTCTCCTTGAACTTATAAAGAATTGAAGGATGCTTACGTATGTGAAGAGTCGTCTCCCTTTCCTGATAGTTGATGTTGGATTTGTATAAAGATATCAAATCCATGACTAAGATAATATCAAACTCAACTAAAGTATGTATGAAAATATTTTTTGGGAGTTTAGTCCACAAACATTTACTGAGGAGGGTTTATAAACCTTGGATGCAATAATTTCCCTATTCACTATTCTCACAAATAACATATCTTTTATGTTTTGAGGTGGTGTTTGAATAGTTAGGCTAAAAATTCAAGATATAAAAGAACACATATAACTACAAAAAATAGTGTGTTAGCTATTATTGAATGAATAACTAGTGTACCTATCACCACATTGTTGTCTGGCTCCACCTTAGCAGTATAGATAGCATAATCCCTTCCTTCTGGCCTTGGAGGTTGTTGTTTATTTCTTCTGACATCCCTTGGATTAGGGGAATTGTTAAAATAATTCCCATGTTCCTTGTTTTTGTAACACTACATCACTGGATGTGTGTTTATCTAAACCTTCTTTTCTTCTTCTACATTAGTTGGATTCTTCCTATCCCATCAGTAGTTTTTATCCATATGTCCCATATTTCTACATTTAAATCAATTCTTGGCTCCCTTTAGACAGTTCCCAGCATGCTTCTTCCCACAATTTTTACATGTGGGATGGTCGGGATTCTTTCCATCATGGAATTTATTTATGGAACTTCCCACATTAGATTCCATTTTCCACTTTTTTTATTAGTCCCACAATAACACTAAGAGTCTCTGATCTCCATTTCATCCTTATGGGCACAATAGACAATCTCCCAATAGTTGGTAAATTCTTGAGTCACCAACATTTTTTGTAGACTAGAATTTAGTATACTAAAGAATAGATCCACCTTGCTTTCAGTGTTCATGACAAATCCAGAGTCATGGCATTCAATACTTATGAAGTTTTATTCATATTCCCCAATTTAATCATCTTCCTTCTACTTGAGTTTTTGGAACTCTCTTTCCATATTGAGATGGAGGATTCGGGGAAAATATTTATTGAAAAACATTATCTTGAATTACTCCCAATACATGGAATCAATTTACTCTTGGGGATTTTTATTCCTGATCAGTTTCCACCACTAATCATCTTCCTCATAAAAACAATATACTACTAGCACAACTTTCTCTTCTTTTGAGAACTAGAGGACAAAGAATATCATTTCAATGGAGTTAATCCACTTTTCCGCAATGAGGGGATCATAAGATCCACTAAACATGGGATTACTTTTCTATATAAAGGATTCAATATAAAATTATCTTTCCTTTGGGGAGGAGGGCATTCCATGTGATTCAAGTTATTATTCATAACTTGAGCCAGGTGATCAAGTACTCTCATGAAGTTCTAAGAAGCCACTCCCATCATATTTGTCATATCATTAAGGAAATCTTCACATTCCCTATCACATTGATTGTTATCATGTGTTATTCTATTTCCCACCATTAACTAAGAAATATAACATAAAATTATAGGTCTTGAATACTTATATATTAATCATCAAAAGGAAACATTGAACATAAAAGGATAAACTTGTAAAGGAGAAGTATATCCTAAATTGTGATTCCCTAGGTTTTAATCTAAGTTATCCTTGATCTATTTCATAACTTATATTCTTATGGGATATTTTTTATTCCCTTAATAAGGTTTTTACTAAGCTCATGAATTTCCCAAACAATATACCATGGGAGTGTCAAACCAAGAGTGAAACAAGGCTCATTGTCATGCACCAGTTCTCGTTCCAGTCTAGCTCAAAGCAGTGTTTTAAGGTTTTACCCCTAGATACCTCTATTCTAAAGCCACCTCTTCCTATTTTTATCCTCAAAGTGATGTATTTTCTTGATAAACCACTTACTTTATACTTACCAAAATTTTGGGGGTTTTTTATTATACTTAGTCTCATCCTTAAGGTTCTTACTAAAGTGATTTATTCCTAATCACCAAAAATATGTAGACCATCCTTTGATACCAACTATAGAAACCCTATAATTTTACACATAAAATTACATGATTTTAAGAATAATAAAATATCATATTAAAATCCAAGGATCATAAAGTCTAGTGTCTTGCAAGACTAAGTTCATATAACATAAAAGATAGGACTAAAAAACACTTTTTTATTTAATATACATAAAAAGATCTTATATTCCATTGTGATCATACATCTTAATAGGTTAACCTAGGTATAACATGAAAAAAGTGATGATCTAAAATCCCAGTAAGGGAAAAAGCATAGTATTAAAGCTTTATCACAGTGGTTAGAAGGCATTTCATGATGATATAAAAATGCATGGAGCATGTGAAATCATAACATAAAAAACAAGGGTTCATATAAACATGGAACCATAATAATTTGGAAGCAACATAAAACATGAAATTATCATGATTCAAGGATCATTTTATATAGAAGAGTAGAAGTCAAGGGTAACCACCAAGACCGTTGCACATGGTACTACCGGTCAAGGCTAACCACCAAGACCGTTGCACATAACATCTCATGAGACTCAACTTTACCCAATGCATTGGAGCACTATCTAGGTGCACCAGTTTTAACATGTTAATTAATTTTCTTTCCACATATATAATCATACATAATCAATCATAAATATAAGGGCACCCATGGAAATAAATGGGTATCATAATCATGTCATAAATCATAATGAATGGGAATATCATAAAAGTGTCCATGAAAGAAAATAATTAAACCATAAATGGACATTCATAATGTAAAATAATCATGTATCATGTTAATTTATTTCAAATAGAGTTGACAACCTGAAATAATATTATTTAAGGAATTTTAGTATTAAAACATTTTAGTGCAGTTTTAAGAAAAATACTAATGAGCATCTAAAATAGAAAAGGGAATCATATTTTATATAAAACCAGAAGTGATAGGGGGATTTTTTTTCATAATAAAACATTTGTTTTATAAAATAATAGGAGTTATAAAACATATGGTAGAGTTAACTTGAAATTGGGTATGAATTTCGGAAGTTCCCTTAAAACGAGTTTACTTATCGGGATGTATTGAGGAGTGAATCACATAAAAGAATATATATATCCCCCTAATAGAATGATTAATGGATATTGATACATAATTTTTTATATATAAATATAAATTATAATATTTAAATAAACATGATATAAGATTTCATTTGGGTAAAAATAGAGTAAAAATAACCCGAAGGAATATTGGTGGTTTGGGTAGAATCTCTTTCAAAATATCGGTATGGTTTTGGGTGTACTTAAGAGAGATTAATGATATAGAAAGGGGTTTATCTTATTTTATAAATAATGAGTATAGTATGGGGGTTTTAATTCATATTCCATCATTAGGAAGTATACATAAAGGTACATAACATATAGGATATTCTTGAATAAATTTGAGAAAGAGAGCATCCCTTACCTTTAGTCTGATGATGTTCTTTACATGATCTTAATGACCTAAATAATCAAATTAAGTTCATTAATTAATAATTATAGAACCTAAAATACAATTTATTGATTTATTATAACCTTATTAAGTTCATTAATTTCCTTTTTTATGAGTTAATAGGTTCAATTTTATTGTTCAGGTGCGTTTGCATCCTTGGTTTTAATGATCGGTTCACTTATATCAAGTTCGAATAGACATGTTTGATGAGAATAATTGTCAAATATTGAAGTTATATGACATTAGTAAACATCATAAAGATTACATGGTAATAAACTTCATTTTTTTTATTTGCAGTGAAGGTGAATCATTATATAAAACATTAATGATAAAGGCTTGGGTTAATTTGGCAATTTTTCGCATAATTAACTTGTTTTGTATTATTATTTTACATCATGTGTGAAAAATGATTCCAGAAAATCACATAAGATAAAATAAATATTTAATATTTTGGTTAAACCATAAAATTTTATTCCTGATTATAATTGAAGATGGTAATAGAAATTAATAACTCTTCGTCCTTAAATGTGATAAATTAACACATCTTATATGGTGTTTTCATTTCTTTCGTATAAAATAAGGGGAAAGAAAAAATGATAATGAATTATCCCATTAACATACAAAAATTCCAATAAATTTATGGTAATGGATTGTTTATGCCATTTTTATGAGGAGAGTTTGGGAAAGAAAAGATAACAAAGCAACAAGAAAAGAAAATGAAAGAAAAGAAAAGAGGAATTTACCTCTTGATTTAATCTTCCTTAAGAGCTTATTAAGGGGAGAGTATTTGGCCTTCTGAGGAGAAAAAGGGATTATGGACATGGAGGAGGATCTTAGGGAGATATTTTGGTAGAATTTAGGGAGGAAAAAGGCTTTATAGGAGTGAATAGAAGACGGTATTGTGGGTGATTTTTATAGTGGATGGGAGGAGAGTTTTCTTAATATTTTTATCATTAATTTATTATTTTTTCATAAGATAGGAAATAATGTTGATTACATGACCAAAAATAGTAAAATGTGAATTTGGGTTCAAACCCAAGGTTCTTACAGCTACCAGGACTCAATAAATAGTATATTTAACATATAATGTATATATACAGTAAATTACTATTTATTACAATTCATCAAAGATTCAAGTATTTTAGAAAAATCCCAAATATTCACCCTAACCATTTTTTGACATGTAATATCCAAGAATGAAATCCATTATTCAAAAATAATTTTCTAAATATGTTATATTTATTTTTTAATTAAAATCACAATTTAATTGAAAAATATGGATTTTAAAACAATAATTGATTTTATAATGCTTCCAAAAATTGAAAAAGGTCTTATAAAATTATCTTAAAACCATAAGAAATAAAATTATTAATTTATGAACACCTTTTAAGAAAATTAATTAATTAATTGTAATTATTTTTTTATGACTTACAAAAATACTAATACTTTTACTATGGTCATATTATCACTTATAAGATGCCTAAATTTTATTTATAAATCCATGGGTGATGTTACTATTATTTTAGATGATGTAATATTCATAAGGGTCATATTATTTTTCATAAGGGTAGTCTACTATTCATAAGGGTAGGTTACTATTCAAAAAAATTAAGTTTGTCTTATCAGACTCCAAACATCTTACTGATCGCAACTGTGAATGTCAGATTTATAAAATTCAAATCACAGATGTGACAAAATTATGTTTAATGGTCACATAGTACATAGTAGTTCATTGTGTTGTGATTTCAAGTGATTATATGACATAATTATAAGAAGGTAATTGCTTTTGATAAATCATTGGGTCATTACATTATACTTTTCATATTTATGGTTTGAGAATATAAAAGGATGTATGAAAACCCAATGAATTAAAGGATGATTTATAAATGTTTTAGTATTTATAAAAACATCTTTGTAAAACTATTTTGTTTTAAAATCTTGAATTGTTACATTCATGATATTAGACATTGTATAGAAACTGTTGTGGTATCCTACTGGGATTTGGATCAAAACATACTTGTGACTTTGAGACTTTGTAGAAGTTGTATTATAGGATTTAGGTAAAATGGAAGATCATCTTGTAGCATGATGGATAATCTTTTTTTTTTGTTTCTTTCAGTTCATGTTGCTCAGGAGGTGACTATTGGTCGTATGGCATGTTGAATTACTTTTTAATTTAGCCTATTTGTCATGGATTTTATGTTTTTGTGGTATCTTTTTTATTTACTCTTCATAATCTATTTATATATATTCTTTGGATTATATTTAAGACTAGTTTTCATTGTCTTGTTCTAACCATATCCTGTGATAGACCAGTCTAGGTGTCTTGTCTAGTTGTCCTAGGTTGCTTCTTTACATCCGTACATGGAAATTAAAACTCATAGATCCCCATGAACTCACGAAGCTCATAATGATTTATGAAATCCATCAATCATAAAAAATACCTCATCCCTATAAATAACCCCCTTCAATATGACTTTTTTGGGGATGTGCAACATTTGGCATTCCAAAAAATACTCTCTATTCACAAACCACCTGATATTCAAGAGTGAAAAAAAATATCCCCCAAGGAATCCAAGAATTACAAAACCTCCTCCCTTGTGTTTTTAAGATTATCCACCACACATGGAGATTCCTTTTTCAAAGTCCAATTCCCTTTGTGGAAAAATAATTCCCCTTGTGTCTCTTGGGCCTTCATGATTCACCTACCCTTTGTGAGGCACCAACCCTTCATAAAGCTTACCCCATGGTAACTATGACTTTATGATGTGGTAGGGTCACCCTACATCACTAATAATACCCTTTCGTGAACCCCCTAAGCTCTGTGAGGACCTTGAGATTCATGAGACACCTCCCTGCGACGCCCAAAGCTTTAGAAAACTCCCCTTATAGGCCTCTCCATAGTGCCTCCCTTCTACTAACACACTTTCATTAAGGTCAAGTTCATAGGTCTCCCATACCAATCCATGAACGGTTCAGCTACACCTCAAGTCCCTATGGGACTAGTTCCACCCACTCTTATGTCCACCCACTTCAGTAAAAGTGTGGCCCAGTAACCCATCCTACTTGTTTCTTCTATGAATAGGTACCCTAATTCTGATTTATTTTAAGCATAAGCACCCTAATGTTGGCCTCATGATTGAAAACTCCTCTATGGCAGTGCCAAGACCATGTCCCACCCAAAGTCACATGAGCAGTGCTCATGTAAGCCTTAGGGGTGGCATATTTGATGGAAACTATAGACCTATCATGGTTAAGGGGCCATGTTACAAATACTACTCGTTCCTTGACATGGTCCCCCATGAAGAGTAATCCCTAATAATGTCTAAGTTGCACAACATAGAACTTATTAGCTTCACATCCTATTCGTATGATGTTAAACTATGGGGAAATGTCCAAGCTGCACAATGTAAAACTACCTAGCTTTATATCATAGATGTATGAAGTTAAAATAGAAAAAAAAATATCATCAACACATTATGTTAAACTATAGACTTAACCTATTCAATGAATGTCATATTCCCTGTGTATGAATCACACAGGACAACCCCACAACTCATACCCTGTATAATAATCACAGGATTATTAGTGTATGAATTGCATTGAATAACACCTTCCCCTTGGGTAGCTTCAATGAGAAATCCCTACACCATCACTCATTGATGATCCTTTCATGAAAATATCATCCTTACTAATTGATGTTAAACTACATGGATCAGTCTTATCACACGACCTTAAACTGCGGCATCAAACTACATGGGTTTTGATCCCTGTCTCCTACACAGGGTATGCAGGAAACCTCTTTGAGTTTTAATCCCACCATAGGTAAAACCAAGGGTGAAATATTACCTCTTATAAAGATACTTCCTTGGTCTATCTCAGGGGTAATTATGATCAACATTTTGGATCCGCCTCGAGGGTCATTATGATTCATCCATCCTAAATCCACCACAATGGGTGTTCTGATCCATCCAACCAAGGTGTGACATATTCCCTCTTATGGACACACATCTCTGCTATACCTCAAGGGGCATTCTAATCACCTATCTCATCTTTCTCAAGGGGTTTTTTGATCAACCTTTCAAATCCACCTCAAGGGGTTCCCTGATCCATCCATTCTAGATCCACATCAATGGGGGTTCTAATCCATCCAATCCAGGTGTGACAGCTTCCCTCTTAGGGAAACACCTCCCTAATATACCTAAATGATATTTCTAATCAACCTTCGAGATATACCTCAAGGGGTGTTATAATCCACCCATTATGGACCGACCAAAAGGTGTGTTCTAATCCATCCGACCTAGGTGTGACATCTTCCCTCATAAAGATACACCTCCCTGATCTGCCTCAAGGGGTGCTAGGATCAACCTTCCTGATCCGCCTCAAGGGGTGTTTTGATCCATTATCATAGGTGTGACATCTTCCCTCATAGGTACACACCGTCAAGATCCTCCTAAAGGGTTGTTCTAATCAACCTTATGGATATTCCTGAAGGGGAGTTTGATCCATTAACCTAGGTGTGACATCTTTCCTTCTAGGCATACACCTTCCTGGTCCACCTCAAGTGGGAATTATGATCATCCTTACAGATCCACCTCATGTTTCATTATGATCTATGTAATTCCATGACCCTAGTTACCTAGAGTTGATGCATTATTACATAACATTATCATGATCAAAAAAGATCAAGTCTCGAAAGACCGATTAGTTTAGTAGCCTTGAAAATACTAGATACATTCATAAATTTTACATTACATTATAAAATGAAAAAATACAAAAAAAAAATTATCTATATGAAACACTCATATCCCTTAGAATATCCCAAAATGTCAGTCATAATATACTTCTTCGCATCCTAGGAAAAATAAAACATAGAAAGGGGTGAGCTCTGATGCTCAGTAAGGATAACAATATAGCAAAAACTTTTATAAATAAGCATAAACATTTAAGGCAATGTAAGAATAAAACAAAATAATTTGAAACTTTAACTTAATCATAATATAGAAATGATAAAATCAAATAATTCCCTTTAATTATTCACATGTATATTCAACTAGTCGAATAATCACATGAAATATCAATCGCCACTTTCATAATGATGGAATGTATAACGTCGGACTTCATAACCACATAGTCAAGGCATTTTCCCAAGACTACAAATAAAATTTTTTAAAGAAATTGTGTCAAGACACTAGTTTGCCTCATGAGACCTATGGATTCATCAAGGAGCTATAGTGGGCTCCACCCATCACTTACTATGTCCAATGCATTCCTCATCTGTGTAACATTCCGGTTCCAGAAGCCACCCAGAGGTGCTTCATACCCAGTTGGTCACATGGCCTCAAGCGCATTTCCCCAAATGCCAGAGGCTGCTGACTATCAGCGAGGTCCTTGGTGTGATAGTGGGTAAATTATTCCCTCATTGCCATTGTACACAGCAAAAGTAAACAAAACATGCAATAGCAGAAGCAATAAATATCCAAAAACAATCCACAAGTAAACAGTGGAAGACTAAAACAATAAACCACTAGATCACATATGTATATATGAAATGATGCATGATACATATCTAGGAAAACATCCAAATAGGTCACAATGATGAAAATACAAACAGTACCAAAACAAGTACAAAAGAAAAGATAAATAGATCCTCAGCATCGCAAGCCTAAGCTTGGTCCCATTCTCTCCTGAACCAAAGTAATAAAGTTCCAGAAGTCTAAGGGCGCTTTCCTTTATCTATACCTGTAACAACATTGTCTTTTTGGGCTCAAAAGCATGACCCAAACTGGGTGTGAGACTAAATCCCAGTAGGAAACCACCCACGGATTTGTGCCTAACAGTCAGTGATCATATGGATGGTAATAGTACTGTTAGCAGTAAATAGGAAGTTAAAACAGTAAGCAACAAACAGTAACAAGTAATAGGATTCTATACAACAGTAGTCAATCCACAGAACAACAATAATTAGTGAATCAAACACCTAACCACAATAGGAAGCCCTATGGGAAGTACTTGCAGCCAACCCCTCTGGTCCTATGCAAGAAGTACCAACAACCCTCTAGGAAGTGCTCTCATCCTAACCCCTCTAGTTGGGTCATACAAAATTATATGAATCTCTAGGTAAGCACACACAGTAGTTCCCCTTATAGTCTAGGGTAGTCAGGGACTCTCTGAGGAAGATCATGTGGTCTAACCCTCTTATATCTCAAAGGTCTAGAAACTCTCTGAGGAGCTCACTCGGTCAATCCTCCTATAGTCTCAGTTATATCACAGACTCTCTAAGGAAGCTCACTCAGTCAATTCCTCTCTAGCCTGGAAAGGGTTTAAATAAATTCAAACAAAGTAAAGACTCTCTGAGGAAGTTCACCCTGTCTATCCTCCTATAGTCTATAATATCCAAGACTCTCTGGGAAGCTCACTCTGTTTATCCCCTCTAGTCTATAATGTCCAAGAATCTCTGAGAATCTCACTCTATCTATCCCGTATAGTCTATAATGTCCAAGAATCTCTGGGAAGCTCACTCGGTTTATCCTTATATTCTATATCACTAGGTTCTCAAGGTCCCGTGCCAGTCAGTGCATAATAATTCTATAAGGCCAAAGTACACCTATAGATATACTTGGCTAACCAGTCTACAGCATAACAAGCATGTCATGAATATCATTCCATCCTATGGTCATTAGGCATAGAAAATAGATATAACGGCCAAAGACTAACAAGACCCAATGGTCGTAAACAGAACAAGGCATGGAAAAACATCCAAGAATAGCAATTAACATCAAACATGATCAAATTACCTCTACAAAAGCATACAAGAAAGGCAGGAAACCAATAGGGGAAAAACGGTAAACACGCAATACCCCGTTCACGGGTATTGGTAGAAATTTGAACATAAAACTCAAAGACTACGAATGGTAACGTACAAAACACCTACCTTGATGCTAGGAGATCAATATAATATGACCACGAGGCTTTATTCACCTTAGAATGGCATACATCTACGAAAACGCACAAAATCTTTAACCCGCAATAACTTGAAAAGAGAGAAAATCATTAAATGAAACTCAAGAAGAAGGAAGAGCTCACCACTGCAGTTCCAACACAATCGACGGCGGTCGATTCGGCAAACAGATGGAGGATCGGTGGCTCGGAGGATGTCTTCGGTTGTACATGATGCTCCCGGTCGAAGAACCTTGAGAAGGAGAAAATTATGTCGATTAGGCGTGACCCTGTTCCGTTTAATGAAAAAAAGTACACGACGTGTACTTATGGGGTACACGGCATGTACTAAGATTTTTCATACTCCACTTTAAGCGGCCTCTACATCGCCCCTACACACCATGTGTGTGGCCTGGACACAGCCAGCACATGACCTAGCGTATCATTGAAGTACACGGTGTGTACTTATAATGTACACTGCGTGTACTTTGAAAATTTCCAGATTTTCCTCTTTTTATCAAAAACGACCAGAAAAGGAAAAACATACCTGAAAAGAAGATCCATGTTCTTAAAAACTTCCCCCCTTAAATAAATTCATCCCCGAATTTCCCTAGCGAGGTGTGGAAGAAGAAACCCTGAACAGATCTGGCCACTGCGATCGTACATCGGCCTCCCTCTCCTAGGTCTCATCCTGTACTCGCTCGTGCTGCCATAGCACCTATACCAGAGGAATAGACCAGCCATAGAGAACCTTCATACTGCGATCGACAATCGGGATTGGATGCTTCTCAAACGACGCATCTGCTTCGAGCATAACCTCCGAAGGTTGAAAAACATGAGACAGGTCTGAAAAGTAACATCTAAGCTGAGAAACGTGGAAGACTTTGTGCATATCCCAGTACCTCTGAGATAACTGCAACTGATACGCAACTGGCCCAACTCTCTCCAACACCACAAACAGCCCGACGTACCATGGTGAAATCTTACCCTATCTCTGAATCCTCTTATGTCCCAACCTCGGTGTGACATGCAGGAAAACGTGATCCCCATCCTCGAACTCCAGAGGTCGTCTTTGCTGATCAGAATAAGACTTCTGTCGAGACTGTTCTGTATCCATCCTCTTTCGAATCAACTCTATCTACTCTGAGGTCTCCTGAACAAGACGAGGTCCCAGCAAAGCTGCCTCTCCTACCTCTAGCAAGCACAAAGGTGATCGGCATGGCCTTCCGTACAAAGCCTTGTAAGGTGCCATCGGAATAATCGCCTGAAAGATGTTGTCACAGGAAAACTTCACAAGAGGGTTATTCTTCTCCCAAGAACCTCCAATGTGTAGAATGTAGGCTCAGAGCATATCCTCAAGTACCTGGATCGTATGCTCAGATTGGCTATCTCTCTGGCGATGGTATGTTGTACTCAAAAGTACCTGTGTTCCCAAAGCCTTCTAAAGACCCTCCCAGAACTGAGAAGTAAAATGTGTATCCCTGTCTAAAACAATGTAGTGTGAATCTCTATGCAGACGTACAATCTCTCGGATGTACAACCTCTGCATCTCAATAACACTAAAAGTCTCCTTGATCAACAATAAGTGAGAAACCTTCGTAATCCAGTCGACGACAACCCAAACAACACCACTCCCTCGAGGTGAACTCGGTAACCCAGTCACAAAGTCCATCGTGACATTGTTCCACTTCCACTCAAGAATGGGTAACTACTATAAAAGCCCTGCTAGTCGCTAATGCTCCGCTTTCACCTACTAACAAGTAGAACATCTCATAATGAACCCAGCAACATCTCTCTTTATACTTGGCCACCAATACTGGTGGTGTAGATCACGATACATCTTGGTGACACCAGGAAGAACTGCCCAAACTGAAGAATTAAAATCCCACATCAGCTCCTCGCGTATGTCTACTAGCACCCATACGCATCCTTGGAAGCGTAAGATCTCATCCTTTCCCACTGTCCATCCGGGAAGAGGGTTCTCTCTTGACACACTCTCCTGCAGGACTAGGCCTTCTGAGTCTGATAGTTGTCTCATCCCTACCCGATCGAGAAGAGCAAAGGAAACAACCACAGAAGAAAAAAATGTCTGTCCCTGACTGTCGTGTACCTCCAAATGCATCTCATAGAACAGATCCATAAGCTTCCACACACTGTTAGCCTCATAAACCGCCTGAATTTTATTTCCCCTACTCAACGCATCATCCACTGCATTTCCCTTTCCCAGCGTATAGGCAAGCTCAAAGTCGAAGGACTGAAGATACTCAACCCACCTGCGTTGTCTCAGATTCAGATCATGCTGAGTAAAGATGTACTTGAGACTCTTGTGGTCACTGAAAACCACAAAGTTCTCTCCCAAAAGGTAATGTCTCTAATAGCGTAAGGCATGAACAAAATATTCCAACTCCAGATCATGTGTCGGGTAGTTCCTCTCGTGTGGTCTCAACTACTGAGACCCATAAGCAACGACCCTATCTCCCTGCATAAGCACAGCTCCTATCTCAATACCTGAAGCACCGCAGTAAATGGTATAGCTCTTTCCTGGATCTGGAAATACTAGTATCAGTGCTCACATCAACCTCCCTTTCATCTCTTGAAAGGCTGTCTCACAAGAATTTGACTATAAGAACTTCGCCCCTTTCTTGGTCAGACCTGTCGGCGGTGCAGCAAGGTGTGAAAAGTTCTGTATGAAACACCTGTAGTATCCAGCCAGCCCTAGGAAACTCTGCACCTCAAAGACATTCTTCGGCTTCTCCCAGGAAACTACATCTCTCATTTTCTATAGGTCTACTGATACTCCTATCTATAAGATAACGTGACCAATAAGTGAATCTGATCCATCCAGAAGTGGAATTTCAAAATCTTAGCATATAATTGATAGTCTCTCAGTGTACTCAGAACGATCTCAATATGGGTAGCATGGTCGTGTCGAGTATGAGAGTACACTAAGATGTCGTCCACAAAAACCACCAAGAAGGAATCCAAGTACAGATGGAACACTTGGTTCATCAGTGCCATAAAAGTTTTTGGCGCATTTGTGAGACCGAATGGCATGACCGTATACTCGTATAGACCATACCTGCTCCTGAAGGCTGTAAGAGGTATATCTGATGGTCTAATGTACAACTGATGATAACTAGACCTCAAGTAAATATTCAAGAACACTCGGTCTCCTCAAAGCTGATCAAAGATCTCATCGATCCTTGGAAAGGGATATCGGTTCTTGACCGTCTATTGGTTAAGATTTCGATAATCCACACAAAGCCTAAGGGTGTCGTCTGACTTTTTTGCAAACAGCACAGGCGAACCCCAAGGAGAAGTACTAGGTCAGATGAAACCCTTTTCTTGCAACTCTTCCAACTTCATCTTGAGCTCCTGAACTCAGGTGTAGCTATCCTATAAGGGGGAATGGAAACCAGTTCCGCTCCTAGCATGAGCTCAATAGAAAATTCTACCTCACGCTCGAGAGGTAAACCTAAAAATCCTCTGGAAAGACATCCGTAAAATGATCCACCACTGGAGGAAAGTCTAACGGTGAAGTCCCCTAGTTATGTAGACAATGATAGTAAATCTAGGTTGTAACTCCTCCTAGCCCATGATTCCCTGGTCCAGTTTTACCCGCCTAGACATCCCACTCGCCTCTATGAAGAAAAGATCCATCCTCTGGTGATACGAAACTCACCCTACAATGATATCAATCGATGATTGGATGGAAAGGAACTAACCAGTACATACAGAGAATGACATCATAGCCTATCATCTCTAGGACATATAGGACCCATAAGAAGTGACACCCTGCAACCATAAGAGGGCACTCTCTGCACTGATGTACGCTAGACGTCCTCGTTCCCAACAGTGTATCAAGAATCAACATGTCGGCAGATGAAAATATATAGATCCCAAGGATCTCCAAAATAGTAACAGAGATAAAGGTATGCAAAGAATGAGTATCGAAAAGGGCTGAAGATAAAACCGAGACTACTATGATCGTACCTCGAACTGTAGAAGGTCCGAGATCCTGCTCTTGATAGGTCTACTCCATGGCGAAAGTCTGGACTGTACTGCGGCCCTGCGCCCCTGGATGACCACTCAGAACTGATCCACTCTGTTGTCGTTGGTAACCTGGTGACAGACCACCACGGCCGGGACATCCACCTCGGCTCGAACAGTCGGAATAACTCCAGTTCTCGGACTAGTGAGAAACTGGAAATATATCTCTTGTACGCGGGGTCAAAGAAGAACCCCTACCACCAGCTGTAGGTGAGAAGATATAACAAAAACGGTGAAGATGGACCATCTTTCTGCAATATCAGTACTCCATCAGGTCTCTCTGGCACTCAGGCCTAGTATGTCCGCTCCTCCCGCATTGGTTGCATACTACCTGGCTTACCAAAGATACATTCTGCCTACTCTGATCTCCTCGATCAGAATCCATGTAGAACTTCTTGATATCAGTAGGAGGAACACTGAAACTGGATGTCGAACCGCCCTAGATCACTGCTCTAGAATCTCTCAGATTGCACTCTGTGATCAGCGCCTGGTTGGTGATAGAGGATATCAAAGTCAGCCTGAAGATATTCACCTGGGAATAGATCTCCTGCCTGAGACCGTCCTCAAACCTCCTAGCAAGGAACAACTCATCACCTGCTGGAATTGGCGTGAAGCGTTGTAGCTCGGTAAAGCGAGACGAGTACTCCATAACAGAAAGAGTACCCTACTCCAGACACATAAACTCATGGGCTCGGTCGGCCCTCAAGGTCTCTGGATAGAAGTAATCATAGAAGATGCAACCGAAACTCATCCCATGTCATATTCTGCTAGTGCCCTGACTGTAAGATCACCTCCCACCACCTCTTGGCAGTGTCTCGGAGCACATAAGTAGCAAGATTTACCATTTTCTATGGAGGTATCTCCAGATGCTCGAAGATCGTCAGCGTGGCCTCTAGCCATGACTCTACACCCTGGGGTCCTCCATCCCCTGAGAAAGTATAAGGATGATGCTGCTGGAAAACCCACGTCAACTCATCCATTGACGGGGCAGGAGGCGGAACTCCCTGAAAGTTATTCATAATCCTCATGAAGTCCTCCCTGAACTACACATCGGCACCTGCAACGGGTATAACTGCTGGTGCCAAGGCTGGCATAGAAGGAGGATCTGCAGGAGGTCCCTAATCGGCCATATCTGGTGTCTGATCACCATCTGGCAACTGACGTGCAATCGGAGGACGTCTCTGAGGCATAGCTCTGAAAGATAAAAAGCACACCTTAGATTATGATTATCAAGGACATAGAACACAAGAGTACAAAACAGGAATAGGATAAGGAAACACTCAACTCTATTAAACATGACTACAGGACGTGTATAAAAACTACACGGTGTGTTCCTTAAGTCCATACACATGGGTGTGTACTTCTGCCATAACTGGTCGTGTAATACCCTAGACTACATAGCATGTTGTCCCCACACATGGTGTGTACTTTCACTCTATTCCCCAACCTGATTCTATTTACAAAACTAACCCACACGGTCTTATTAACCATAGACTACAAGGTGTGTTCACTAAGGACACGACATGTACTAGAGAAGGTTTCGGTTACCTGTGTTGTTAGTTACACGGCCGGCTACACGGATGACCCTAACACGCTGTGTTCCGAACAAACACGGCGTGTATAAGAGAAGATAACACTGACCTATGTTGTTCGTGACACGGCTGGGTACCTAAAACAAGACTACATAGCGTGTTCATACCAATCACGGAGTGTACTACACGAGTTTCCCTGACCCGTGTTGTTAGTGACACGGTCGGGTACACCGATCATTACTACACGGCGTGTACCTACCGTACACAGCATGTTTCTGAGGACTTTTTCACAACACCTTGTTTCTTCTCACACAGTCAATGACACGGTCTGAAAACTACACCGCATGTAGGCATAAAGTACACACCATATATTCTAGGTTATTCTGGGCAGTAGCTCGGAAACTGTATCGAAGCCCAGAAAACACTGAAAACAAAGCATGGAGGTGCCAAATTCCGATCCGTGAGGGCCCATACTCCCTGGGAATCAAAGGTTGGCATATTATACAGGTAATATACATGAGAAACAAGTCAACGATCCACCAAGTTCCAATTCATGAGGGCCCATAACACCTCAAGAACCAAAATTAGGCGTTCATTTAAGAAAGGTACAATACAAACAAATCCGTTATCAAACTGTAGGGATTCTATCAAAGCATATATCACAACATCATGCATAATCTAAAAAACCTCTATCACAACAACATTCAATTGCTAATTCACCCTAGATGGCATGGAAAGAATGCATGGAATGTTATTTCTAACAAGTTCCTATATGATGCATGAGATGGCATACCCTCGTCTCATCGGGTTGCGGCAGAAATAGAACTTCACTAGCACACCAATAACAACACAAGGTATGTGAATCACTCTAGGTGAAATCATAACAACCGTAAAATCTCAAAACCAGAAAACTGCAATAAATGTGGTAAATTGGATTTTCCATGTACACGGGTTAGCTACTCCCGGGCATAGCTTATTACCAAGTACTGAATCCATCCTATCCCTGGCTAAAGGCTCCAAATAGTAAATCATGAGAAAAGAATTCCTCTGATGCCACTTTGTAACGTCCCGGTTCCGGAAGCCACCCAGAGGTGCCCCGTACCCGGATATTCACATGGCCTCAAGAATATTTCCCCAAATTCTAGAGGTTGTTGACTAGCAGTGAGGGCCTTAGTGTGATAGTGGGGAAACTATGCCCTCATTGGCAGAGTACATAGTGGAAGTAAACAAAACATGCAATAGAGGAAGCAATAAATATCCAACAACAATTCCCAAGTAAATAGAGGAAGACAAAAACAATAAACCAATGGAGCATATATGTATATATGAAATGATGCATGATACATATCTAGGAAAATAGCCAAACAGGTCACAATGATGAAAATAAAAATAGTACCAAAACAAGTACAAAAGAAAAGATAAATAGATCCTCAACATCGCAAGCCTAATCTTGGTCCCATGCTCTCCTGCTCCAAAGTAATAAAGTGCCAGAAATCGAAGGGCACTTGCCCTTGTCTATACTTGCAACAACATAGTCTGTTTGGGCCCAAAAGCATGACCCAAACAGGGTTTGAGACTTAATCCTAGTAGGCAACCACCCGAAGATCTGTGCCTAATAGTTAGTGAGCATATGGAAGGTAATAGTACAGTAAGAAGTAAATAGCATGTAGTAAACAGTAAGCAACAAACAGTAAGTAGTAACAGGATGCTATACAATAGTAGTCAGTCCACAGAACAATAAGCAGTAGAGAAGAAAACAGGTAACCACATCAAGAACCCCTCTGGGAAGTACTCGCAGCCAACCCCTCTGGTCCTATCCAAGAAGCACCAACCACCCTCTAGGCAGTGATCTCAACCTAACCCCTCTGGTTTGGTCATACAAAATTACAAGACTCTCTGGGGAAGATCGCTCGGTCAATTCCCTTTATAGTCTAGGGTAGTTAGGGACTCTCTGAGGAAGATCATGCGATCTAACCCTCTTAATGCCCCATGGTCTAGAAACTCTCTAAGGAGATCACTCGGTCAATCCTCCTATAGTCTCTGGTCTATCACAGACTCTCTAAGGAAGCTCACTCAGTCAATTCTTTCTCTAGCCTGGAAAGGTTTTAAAGAAATTAAAACAAAGTAAAGACTCTCTCAGGAAGATCACCCGGTCTTCCTTCCTGTAGTCTATAATATCCATTACTCTCTCGGAAGCTCACTCGGTCTATCCCATCTAGTCTATAATGTCCAATAATATCTGGGAAGCTCACTCAGTCTATCCCGTATAGTCTATAATGTCCAAGACTCTCTGGTAAGCTCACTCGGTCTATCCCTTATAGTCTATAGCACCAGGTTCTCACGGTCACATGCTAGTTAGTTCATAATAATGATATAAGGACAAAGTACACCTGTAGAGCTACTTGGCTAACCAGTCTTCAGCATAACAATCATGTCAAGAATATCATTCCATCCTATGGTCATAAGGTATAGAAAACCTGTATAACGGCCGAAGGCTAAGAAGACCCAAGAGTCATAAACAGAACAAGGCATGGAAAAACATCCAAGAATATCAATTATCATCAATTATGATCAAATCACCTCTACACAAGCATAGAAGCAAGGCAGGAAAACAACAGGGGAAAAACAGTAAACACGCAATACCCCGTTCATGGGTATTGGTGGAAAGTTTCACATAAAACTCAAAGACTTCGAAAGGTAAGGCAGAAACCACCTACCTTGATGCTAAGAGATCAATATACTCTTACCACGAGGCCTGATTCTCCTTATAACAACGTAGATCTACGAAAATGTAAAAAACATTCAACCCACGATATCTTGAGAAAGAGAGAATATCGTGAAATGAACCTCAAGAAGAAGGAAGATCTCACCGTTGTGGTTCCAACGTAATCGACGATGGTTGATTCGACAAACAGACGGAGGCTTGGGGGCTTAGAGGATGTTCACAGCCATACGGGACGCTCCCGGTCGAAGAACCTTGAGATGAAGACAATTCTGTCGATTAGGCGTGACCTCGGTCTGTTTAATGAAAAAAAAGGAATTACGCGGTGTATACTTCTTGGGTACATAGCGTGTACTGATCTTTTCCATACTCCGATTTAAGTGGACTCCACATCGGCCCTATACACCGTGGGTGTGGCCCGGAAATGGCCAACACACGGCCTGGCCCATAATTGAAGTACACGGAGTGTACTTACAAAGTACATAGTGTGTACTTTTTTCAATTTCCAGATTTTCCTCTTTTTCTCAAAAATGGCCAGAAAAGGAAAAACATATCTGAAAAGAGGATCTGGGTTCTTACAATATGAAAAGTTTTAAACATAACATAATCATTAATATTAAAACTAGCATATAAAATGTAAATACTTCATTCAAAAACCATGAATGGTATAAAAATAACACATCCACAGTTAAACATATCACAAAACCTTCAATAAAATATGTATGTTTTTTATCATAATAAATCAACTTCAAATAACCTTAAAATCCATCAATGGATGTCGACATAGATGAAATCAAAACTTTTTTTGGAAAAAATATCTACTTCTATTTTGAAATAATTTAAAATCATATATTTATAAAAGGAAACATTTATTTTTAAAATATTCTTATACTCTTGTATGAGAATCTTTGACGATGTTATAACGGTGGAAAACAGCTGCACCTGCCGTATAAGTTAAAATACATTCTTACCTTAATTTTGTCAAAAAGTTATAAAGTACCTTTTTTGGAAAATGGCGGAAAGATTCCTTTCAAAACATATAAGGTCAAATAAGGGTATAAATGACTTTAACCCATTTTCCAGTAAATATTAAAAAAATTGAAATACATTTTTTAAGAAAACATGGATTTGGATGATAAAGAGGTTCAAGTAGATACTTAGGTAAAAACAACCTCGGATAGTAAAGAAATTGTGAAATTAACCCTTACCTTGTAATTTTCCTTGGTCAATGGTAGGTTAACCTCCTGTATAATGGTGAAATAATTTTCATTAAATTATAAAATAACTATATACATTAATATGATATCATATATGATCTTCTAATATTTCTTTGTTAATGATATTTCAGTAGTATTATCGTTTCGTCTGTTAACTGATTCATTTTCTTTTATATGCTTCGTTATGTAAGTAGTGTTTTTTATGGATAAGATGTATATTATTCATATTAAGAATGATATTATGTCTTTAAACAATATTTTTAATCTTCAAATGAAAATTATTCTTGAATGGATACGATGGAGAATGAATCTCATCGTGTTCGTAGAGACGGTAATTCGTACGTATGCATGAGCGACAATATCATTATTTTGATATTATAATCATATATAATTGGATGTTATATCATATATAAAGAATAATTATCATGTAATATTTATAATTTACATCATTTATACTCTTTATTATACCCATCTAAATGATGAAGTGTTTGAATAACAAACTACACCATGATGTGGAGACGGTAATCCGTACATACGAATGTATGGTGACTTTTTCATTTATAGGATCGATAGAATGATGAATATGGTTGTAACATATTTATAATAACATCAAAGTATATATAAGATACTGGAGTTGTTATTTTATAATGGAAACAACAAATAAAGAGGAAGTGGAAGAAGAAAGGAACTTGAAAGAGGTGGTGAAATATTTACCTCTTCGTTGGGTTCTTTCTTTGGATTTGATCAAAAGGCCTCCATAAGATGGATTTATGATCAAAGGAAGGCCTCTAGGATGAAGATAATAAAGTTGAGAGGATATTTGGCCAAGGTTTGTCCGATCCAAATGGCTTTGAAGGTGTGAATGTGAGAGAAGGGGAAGTTCCCTTTTATAAGAGAGAGAAGGGTCACTTTAGGAAAAGCTTGAAATATTATAAAATAATTTTCAGTTTCTAATGGATCAAAAATGAATTATTTAAAGTATAATGTGGGTATGGGTCTAAAAACTCTCAACCAATAAGTTTTATATAGGTTTTGGTCATCATATTAAACTTAACTTTTAGATGTTACTCTTTCTTAAATAGTTTGACATTTACCATGTCTCTTTGTATTTTTATATTATATGGATAATAAACTTTTCTATAAACTTCCAAGAGAACCCCAAGTGGTTTATTAATGACATATATAATATTATTTAAGCCCTTTGGACGAAACTTATATTTTTTTTGGAATAGAATACCAATTAATAATATAATATTTGTTTTAAAAACTCTTTTTTGTCAATTTTGACACTATTAGGTATTTTGTGTTTGTTAAATTCATAACAGCATTATTAATTTTAAAACATTTCATTTAATCAACAATAACATGTCATATTAACCTATAAAATTTGTGTAATTCATTAAAAGTCTCAAATTATATTTATTTGGATATTTATAATATCAATTATTTTAATCCTTCATAAATAAGGTAATTAGTGCATCATCATTATGTCATAAATAAATTTATTTATTTAATGTCTGAAAATTATAAATCAAATAATATTATGTAGGAAATATTCTATATTTCTAATGAATATTTATAGTCTAATTTATATTGTCATTAACCCTATATTAAAAATGGTTTAGTTATTAAACACTGAATTTAGCTCTTTTAACTCTTCTTTAAATAAAATAATAATAAATGTCCTAATCTAATCCAAGTAGACCAAAGAGGTTCATATTTTATTCCTAAGGTTTTTTTTGTTCTAATTATACTTATCCATTAGAATTAGGACTTGTGTTAGGGTAATTATGATATCATTTTTACCCTTAATTACCCTATTTACTTTTAACCGTGGTAAATAAAAGTAAAAAAGTTATTATTCACAAAAAAAATTATTTTCATCTTATTGAACCACATTTTACTTAATGATATTAACCATGTATCTTGGATTTTTTAAATTCAACTCATAGAAGTGGTAAAATTATGTTTTATTCAAATTTGCAAATTCTCTTAGAAATTGGGTAAATGGCGATAAAAAGTTCAATAAAATTTTTATATATTTAAACTCATTATAAAATTACCCAATGAATTACATTAAACTTATATAGGTTTTATGTATCTATTTTTACCTAAAATAAATTTAAATAAAATAAATAATTATTTAAATAAAATGTCGGTTTTAAACAATAATTCAGTGTTTTTAACTATTCATCAAAAATTGAAAGTTTTCAGAAAAATACCAAAAAAACACCATAAGATCATTTAGATATTCCGAATCCAAAAATGAAGTCCATTTTGAAAGATAAAATTTATAAAATTTCAAAAAGTGGGTATTACTATTCATAACGGCTAGTTTTATGGGTCGCGATGTTAGAATCTCAAAGTTGCGTACAATGAAAGCTATTGCATTATTTAAAGAGAAACATACCGTGGAAGATTGGGGTGTTACATTCTTCACTCATTCAAATAATTTGATCCTAGAAATTTCTATAATAATACCGAAAAACATATTTGGGTGGTTCTTCGTCATAAGTTCTTCTGGTTCCCACGTTGCCTCTTCCATCTTATGGTTTCTCCATAGAACTTTTACCAGATGAGTCGTCCGGTTTCTCAGCACTTGTTCTCTGGTATCAATAATTTTGACAGGCTCTTCACAATAAGACAGATCAGGTTCCAGTTCAATTTCCGCATAGGTGAGTACATACGTTGGGTCAAGCATTATTTTCTCAATAGTGATATGTGGAATATATCATGAACTTTGGAGAGACTTAGAGGCATTGACAAATGATAATCTACAACTCAAATTATTTCTAGAATTTCGAAAGGTCTGATGTACCTGGGACACAATTTACCCTTTTAACTGAATCATATAACTCCCTTTCATGTATATACCTTCTAGAAAACATGATATCCAACCTGAAATTCCAAATCCTTCCTTCGGTTATTGGTATATATCTTCTGCCTACATTATGCTTCTTTGATGCGGGTTTGGATAACCTTCACCTTTTCCATATTTTCCTCAACAAGTTCTAGGCCTATGAGTTTTCTTTAACCAACATCATCCCAACATGTTGGTTTGAAACATCTCTTTCCATATAATGCTTCTTATGGTTCCATTTGAATACTTGAATAGAATCTATGGTTATAATAAAATTCTACCTGAGATAAATATTGATCCCACATACCTGGAAAGTCAAGTGATCAAGATCTCAACATGTCATCAATGGTTTGAATAGTACGTTTTGATTGTCCATCAGTTTGAGGGTGGTAGGCAGTGCTCAAATGAAGTTCAGTATCCAGGGCCTTCTGAAGAAATTTCTAGAATATTGATGTAAAATGTGGATCACAATTAGAAAAAATCGATAGGGGTACTCCATGAAGTCTTAAAACATCATTAATATATAGTCTTACTATACCTTCAAGTGGTAAATCTTCTCTTATAGAAAGAAAATGTGATGAATTGGTAATATTGTCAACAATAACCCATATTTCATCATTCCCTCTAGGTTTCTTTGGTATCCCCATGAAAAAGTACACCGTAATACTATCTCATTTCCACTCAGGTATGGTAAGTGGTTGCATGTCTCTTCTAGGCTGTTGCCTTCTAGCTTTCACTTGTTGACAAACCATACATCTTGACACAAAATCATAAATCTCCGTCTTCATGTTGTCCCACCAAAAATGTTCCTTCAAATCTCTATACATCTTAGGGATACCAGGTTGTATAGAGAAATTTGAGCTGTGAGCATTATCCAACAATTCCCTTTTTACATCTAGTAAATCGATAACACAAAGTCTCTTCCCAAATTTCAAAATCCCATCTTCATATATGAAGTCACTCAATCTACCTTCATTCACAGCTTTAATCTTCTTTTGAAACTCCTCATCATCAGCATAAGAACTTTTTATCCTTTATAGTAAATATTTCTTGGAAATCATTTGAAAAAGTATTAATGTTTCACCTTCCATGATTATTCCCATATCCAATTCTACTATATCCATGAAAATAGGATCCCTTTCAACTCTCATCTTGTTCAAAACTCCATGATCCTTTATGCTCAAAGCATTTGGTACCTTATTTTCCTTCCCTGGGTGGTAGTGTATTGTGAAATCATAATTCTTGAGTAGTTCAAGCCATCTCCTTTGCCTCATGTTGAGTTCTTTCTATGAGAAAATATACTTCAAACTCTTGTTATCGGTATATATCTCACATTTTTCACCATAGAGATAATGTCTTTATATCTTCAAAGCAATGATTATATCTTCTAACTCAAGATCATGAGTAGGATAGTTTTTCTCATGAATTTTTAGCTACTGTGATGCATAAGTAAAAACTCTATCATTCTTAATAAGGACACAACCATGTCCTTTATTTTAAGCATCACTATAAATAACAAACCCATAATTCCCCAATGGTAGAGTCCAGATAGGAGAATTGATTAATATTCTCTTAAGTTCTTCAAAACATTCTTCACACTCTTTTTTCCAAAAAAATTAACCCCTTTACGCGTGATATTTGTTAATTGGTTAGACAACTAAGCAAAATTCTCGAAGAAACATCGATAATAACCTGCTAAACCAATAAAACAGTATACCTCTGTTATACTCGTCGGTGTTGGTAATTCTTGGATTTCCATGGTCTTTGAAGGATCAATATAGATTCCATCCTTAGATACAATATGGCCAAGAAAAGAAATCTCCTAAATCTAGAAATAACACATGCTAAATTTCCCATATAATTAATTTCTTCTAAGAGTCTTTAGAATATTGCGCAAGTGATTTTCATGATCTTCATAGATTTTGGAGTATACCAAGATATCATCAATAAACACCACTACAAAGTCATCAACATATTCCTTGAAAACTCTATTTATTAGATACATGAATACAGAGGGTGCATTAGTCAACCTAAATGGAATTATTGTAAACTCATAATGCCCATACCTGGTTCGAAATGATGTTTCCGGAATGTCTTCATTCTTCACACACAACTGATGATATCCAGATCGAAGGTCAATCATTGAAAAATATTGATCTCCATGAAGTTGGTTGAATAAATCATCAGTGCGAGGTTGGGGATACTTGTTCATTTTTTTTATAGAACTGATATCCCTGTAGTCAATACACAACCTCCTAGATCTGTCATTCTTGTTAAAAAAAGGATAGGGGATCCCCATGGAGAAACACTTGGGAAAATAAATCCCTTATTACTCAATTCCTCTAGTTGTTTCTTTAGTTCCACTTATCCATAGTGTCCATTCTATAAGGGGTATTCTATATGGGCCTTCAACTAGGAATTGAATCAATGGAAAACTCAATTTATCCTTCACGAGGATGTTAAGGTAAATCCTCTGGAAACACATCAACATATTCTTGCACAATAGGTACGTCATCTTTTTGGACATTCCTTTCCTCACCCATAGTTATTTCATTCTATTCCTCCCCAATAATTGAATTTAGTTGAGCTACTGGGGGTGGATCTAGATAAGAATTAGGTGGTGATGTTTCTTCTATAAATATTAGGTACTCTTTATCATCACAAAGAATTTGAACCTCCTTCTTCTTACAATAAATTTTCTCATCATGGTCCCAAAGACAATCCATACCAAGTATCATATCAAATTCAATCATGGGTATGACGATGAGAGTAGCAGATAAAGAACATTTATATGCCCTAATGGTAACTAATTCGCAAACCATTATTGCAATGATACTTACCATAGGTTTTTTGACTAAAAACACTCTTCTTAAGTCAAATTGAAAATATCTAATCTTCTTAGAAAACTGGAAAGATATGAAACAATGTGATGATCCAGAATCAAATAAAGCATTTTCTAAACTTGAATAAACCATTAAATTACCTACCACCACGTCTTTTAGAGCTTCAACCTCAGCAGAAATGATCGTATAAGCTTGGAATTTATCCCTTGGCCTTTTCTGTGGTATGTTCTCTTGAAGCTTAGGACATTCATTTTCATAATTCACATTTTCTCTACAATTATAGCATTCGACATTGACAGCCTCTTTCTTCCCCTTACAATCATGAGCTTGGTGGCCTTTTTCACCACACTTGTAACACACTCTCATTCCATTCAGGAAAGTACCAGGGTGTTTCTTCCCACATTTACTATAGGATGGATATTCAACTTTTCCCTTCTTCCCCTTATTTTCATTTCCAAAGTGTTTAGCAGATATCTTCTTCTCCTTTGTTGCTTTAAATTCATAAGAATTAGAGAATTCTTATTCTGTCTTGATAGAACATGAGACAATATATTCGTATGATAAGAAGGATTTTGAGGATAATTCTCACTATAGAAATGGTTTTAACCCATCAAAGAATCAATCAATATTACTCCTTGGGTTACGTATATAATCTTCTGCATGCCTTTCTAATATTGTAAAGTTAGCCTCATATTTTGCGACATTCTCATCCTCCTTTTACCTCAGACTCATAAATTGCCTTTCCATATCCGCTCGATGGTCATGAAAAAGTATTTTTTTAAGAAAATATCTTTAAACCCCCTCTATTCCATATTTGATGCTTCATTATCATCCTTTGTGTTTTGAATCAATGACCACCATTGATCTGAATCTCCTGTGATCTGATAAACTGTCATGAAAACATTTTCCCTTTCACTACTCCCCAAATAATGAAATATTTAATCTAAGTAATTTATCCATTGCTCATATACTAATGGATTTTTAGTCCTATTGAATTTTGGTGGTTGTTTCCTTATGAAGTGGTCTAACATTGATCCTCTGCGTTGTGGATCAGGGTGCTCCATACAGGTAAGGTTATTATTCATAACCTGAGTGAGATGTCCCAGTATGGTGATAAGCTGATCATCACTAGTTTCATCACCAACTCCACCATAATTGTATTTAGTAGGAGGGAAATACCTAAATTTATTACATCCATTGATATAGTTTCCATTCCTTCTTCTATGCTCCATTTATAAACAATGGCATACACTAGATTAGTTTATGAATCGCAATACATAATTCCAAACTTATAAAACAGTTAACATATATTGAACAGTTTATGGATATAATCCATAATCATAAAAATATTTTCTTTGAAGAAGTATATACTCATAAACCCTTTGTAATTGTTTGTAAATAAAATGAGAATTATCCTAATCATATCCCTCGAGAGTGTCGAATCCAAGAGTGCAGCAAGGCCCATTGTCGTGCACTAGTTCCCGTTCGAGTCTAGCTCAAAGAAGTTTTTTTGGGTTTTACCCCTAGGTACATCTACGCCAGATATTCCTCTACCTAATCATATCCAGATAGAGATGTATTTCTTGGATAACTCTCAAAATCCCTTCAATATCAAAATTCTCAGAAGTTCTTCTATACTAATCCTCAAAGTCTATCTTCATGTAATGTTCCTATTCAGAGTTTTTCAAAATCCAGATTACAAGGTTTGTACTAAACTTCCTTTGATACCAATTATAATGTCCTAACTCTAGTAACCCAGAGTAAGTGCATTTTTAAATAACATTTCCATGGTCACAAAAGATCTTGTCTTAGAAGACCGATTATTTTAGTAGCCTTGGAAATACTAAATACATTAATAAGGTTTAAAATATATTATAAAATGAAAAACTACAACAACATAGTCTCCATAGGACACACTCATATCCCTTATACTATCCCCATAGGTTAGTCATAATATACTTTTTTGCATCCTGGGAAAAATAAAACATAGAAATGGTGAGCTCAGATGCTCAATAAGGATAACAATATAGCGGAAACTTTTATAAATAAGCATAAACATTTTAGGAAACATAAGACTAAACCAAAATCCTTTTAAACATGAACTTTACCATAATATGGAAAATATAAAATAAAATAATTCTATTTACTTATTCACTTAGATATTCTACTAATCGAATAATCACTTTCTATATCAATAGCCACTTTCATAATGAAGGAATGCATAATGCCAGACTTCATAACCACATAGTCAAGGCCTTGTGCCAAGTCTACAAATAAACGTTTGTCAAGGCCTTCTGCAAAGACACTAGTTTGTCTCATGAGACCCACCGATTCATCAAGGAGCTAAAGAGGGCTCCAACCGTCACTTACTAAGTCCAATGCATTCCTCATATGAAAAGGTTTAAACATAACATAAACATTCATGTTAAAACTAGCTTAAGAAATGTCAATAATTTAACCATAAACTATGAATGGTGTAAAAATAACATATCCACAGTTAAACATATCACAAAACCTTCAATACAATATGGATGTTTTGTATCAGAACAAACAAACTTCAAATAAGCTTTAAATCCATCAAAGGATGTTGACATAGATGAAATCAAAACATTTTTTTTGGAGAAATATCACTTTCTATTAAGAAATCATTTAAAAGTTATATAATTATAAAATGAACATTTATTTTGAAAGTATTCTTATAAGCTTGTAATGAAAGCTTTGATGATGTTATAAGGGTGGAAAATATCCGCACCCGCCATTAAAGTTAAAAAAATATTATTACCTTAATTTTGTCGAAAAGGTTATAAAGTACCTTGTTTGGAAAACAACAGAAAGATTCCTTTCAAAACATATATGGTCAAATAAGGGTATAAATGAATTTAACCCATTATCTAGTAAATAGAAAAAATATTTTGAAATTCATTTTTTATGAAAACACGGATGTCGATGATAAAGAGGTCCCAGTAGATACTTACGTAAAAACAACCTCGGATAATAAAGAGATTGTATAATTAACCCTTACCTTGTACTTTTCCTCGATCGAGGGTAGGTTAAACTCATTTATAATGGTGAAATAATTGTTATTAAATTATAAAATCACCATATATATTAATATGATATCATATATGATCTTTTTATATTGCTTTGTTAATGATATTTCAGTAGTATCATCGTTTCGGGTGTTAACTGATTCATTTTCCTGTATGTGCTTTGTTACGTAAGTAATTTTTGTTATGGATAGGATGTTTTTTATTAATATTAATAATGATATTAATTTTTTAAACATTATTTTTAATCATAAAATGAAAGTTATTATTGAATTGATATTATGGGGAATTAATCTCAACGCGTTCATGGAGACGGTAATCTGTACGTACGCACAAGCGAAAATATCATTCTTTTAATATTAAAATCGTATATAATTGGATGTTATATCATATATACAGAATATTTATCATTTTTTATTTATTATTCACATCATTTATACTCATTATTATACCCATCCGAATGATTAAGAGTTTGAATAACAAATTACACCACGACGTGGAGACGGTAATCCGTACGTATGAACGTATGGTGACTTTGTCATTTATAGGATGGATATAATAATGAATATGGTTGTACCATTTTAAAATAATATCACAGTATATAGAAGATTCTGGATTTATTATTTTAGAATGGAGACAACAAAGATAGAGAAAGTGGAAGAAGAAAATAATTTGAAAGAGGTGATGAAATATTTATCTCATCTTTGGGTTCTTCCTTTTTATTTGATCAAAAGGCCTCCTTAGTTTGAATTTATGACCAATGTAAGGCCTCTAGGATTAATAGAGGAATGTTGGAAGGTTATTTGGGTAGGGTTTGTCCGATCCAAATGGCATTTATGGTTTGAATTTGAGATAAGGTGAAGTTCCCTTTTATAAGAGAGGTGAGGGTCACTTTATGAAAATATTGAAATATTATAAAATCATTTTCGGTTTCTAATGGATCCAAAATGAATTATTTAATGGATATGGTGGGTATGGGTCTAAAACCTCTCAAAAAATAGGTTTTAGAAAGGTTTAGGTCATCATATTAACCTTATTTTTTAGATTTAACTCTTAGTTAAAAAGTTTGACATTTACCATGTCTCTTTGTATTTTTATATTATGTGGTTAATAAACATACTATAAACTTCCAATAGAACCCCAAGTGGTTCATTAATGACATATAAAATATTATTTAGTCTCTTTGGCCTAAACTTAGATTTTTTGGAATATAATACCAATTAATAATATAATATTTGTTTTAAAAACTCTTTTACGTCAATTTTGACACTATTTGGTTTTTTGTTTTTGTTAAATTCGTAACATAATTATTACTTTCAAAATTATTTAATCAATCCTAAAATTTCATATTAATATATAAAATTAGTCTAATTCATTAAATTTCTCAAATTAGATTTATTTGAATATTTATAATATCAATTATTTTAATCTTTCATTAATAAGGTAATTACTGTATCATCATTGTGTCATAGATAAATTTAATAATTTAATTTATAAAAATTATAAATAAAACACCATTATGTAGGAAATATTTTTATATTTCTAATTCATGTTTATATTCGAATTTATATTGTGTGTAACCCTATATTAAAAATGTTTTAGTTATTAAACTTTGAATATAACTCTTTTAATTCTTCATTAAATAAAATAATAATAAATGTCCTAATCTAATCCAAGTGGACCAAAGAGGTTCATATTTTATTATAAGGTTGTTTCTTTTCGAATTATATTTATCCAATAGAATTTGGACATGTGTTAAGGTAATTATGATATCATTTTTACCATTAATTACCCTATTTAATTTTAACCGTGGTGAATAATAGTAAAAAGTTACTATTCACCAAAAATTATATTTATCTTATTGAACCACATTTTACTTACTGATATTAACTGTGTCTATTGGATTTTTTAAATTCAACTCAGAGAAGCGGTAAAATTATGTTTTATGAAAATTTGCAAATTCTCCTAGGAGGTGGGTAAAAGACGGCAAAAAGTTCAATAACACTTTTATATATCTAAACTCGTTATAAAATGACTCCATTGAATTAAATTGAACTTATAGAGGTGTTATGTATCTATTTTTACCTATAATAAATTTAAATAAAATAAAAAATTATTTAAATAAAAAATTGGTTTTAAATAATAACTCAGTGTTTTTTCCTATTCATCAAAAATTGAAAGTTTTCAAAAAAATACCAAATATTCACCATAAGTTAATTTTGATATTCCGAATCCAAAAATGAAGTCCATATTGAGAGATAAAATTTTTAAAATTTCAAAAAGTGGGTATTATAATTCATAACGGCTAGTTTGATTTGTCGTGGTGTGTTAGAATCTCGAAGTTGCGTATAATGTAAGCTATTTCATTATTAAAAAGGAAACATACCATGGACTCATAGGGTGTTAAAATCCATCCACCTAGGTGTGACATCTTTCCTCTGAGGTGCATACCTCTTATCCCTATAATACATTAAACCCATGCCTAAATTTTCCCTACAAAATGTTAAACCAACGCTCAACCTGTCTCCACACGACATTAACCCTATGCTCATATCCACAATAAATTACACTCATTCCTTAACATATAACACATACCTGATGATAAACATGGAATTAATGAGGTAAAATTACTTTTAAGACTAATTCCCCAAGAATTAATTACCTTATTATTGACAGGATATTCCTTGGGTTTTTCACCCAATATGCCTCATATGAGATGACCTTCAAGGAGGAAGATTTAATAGTGAACAATGTACCCAACCTCCAGACATTCCCAAGGATTCCCAATGTGACAAATCTTCTAAACAATTTTTACTATCCTATTGATATTGAAGAAGCATAATTAACTGAAATCCTCTACGAGATGGTGCTGGGATGGAGTTCCACAAACATGAATTAAATCTATGATAGAGACCCAGACAAGGAAATGAACTCCAATAAGGAATACATGGAAAGAGGAATGGACATCCCATCATCCCGTTTCAATCAAAGAGTAGACATCACCAATTAAAGTTATGAAATTCACCAATCTTTGGAAAGTGGGAGTGTGGGGCAATGAGAACATGCACTACGCATGATCCAGTGAAAGCGTCAAAAATAGAGATGGTGATCCTAACATCAAATTATTATCCTCAACCATGGGGAATAGTAGATTCTATGGAATCATTATATTTTCATCTCATTGGATTAAAATATTTGGTGCCATGTACCACCAAAAAAACTGTGGGCCCATCATAAAACACACTTGTCAATTAGGGTAGTTAGCGTTGGACATCCTCAGTCTATGAAATTGTAAGCATGAATCCTTTTTCAACCTCGATATATTGGAAGGTGTTGGGTTTTAAGGATAGATAAATCCATATTCCTTACTGTACTCAAGCTTAAAAAAATCAGTAACCCAATGCTCTCTTTCATTAGGGTAAGAGAAATATTGATGTGGTGATCTAGCACAACCATGCCTCCACTACATCTTCCCCCTTGTCTTCAACTAATGGTCACCCACACCCCATGTCACCCTATGATATTATATCGATAATTTTAATCAATTCCATATTCCTCTAGTACGATAAGGGTTCATTACCACATGTGACCTAACCTATCGTGACCTAGAGGCATCAGTACCTTGTCAACACTGCTACCCTAATGGGTCATGTAGGGAGAAGCCTCCCTCATTCCAATGATGAACTACTTCATGTGTCTATCCTCAGAGCACTCTGATAACTCACTCCATAACACTGAGAAGGTAGGGGATGGTTGAGTCACTCATGTAGTGACAACCACTCAGGACCCACCCTGGAGGGTTCTTATCCGGCCTCATTAGTTTTATCAGCAAATAGCTACATAGGCTAAAGAGTATGTACACTTCACCCAGAGAGTCATATGTCCCTTTCTATCACCGGTGTATCTTGCCAGATCCCTGAAATAGGAGAATAGGGGCTCATCTTTTCCCGATTGGGATGAAGATCCCATCTACCTCATAGGTAGGTTGAGTTGACTCTCTTAATCATTGGTACTAGAAATATCCATAATGGGTCATCTCTTAATGAGGAGAATCAATGTCGAGGTCCTCCCCACAACATAGTCAGGTAGTATGGAGGTCCTCCTCATGCCACTACCAATCAATATGGAGGTCCTCCCTGCTCTGTCACCAACCAGTATAGAGGTCCTCATCATGCTTTTACCGATCAAGATGGAGGTTCTAGCCACTCCAAAACCAAATAATGTTGATGTCCTACTCATTTTGAATATTTACCTTGACTTGAAGACTCATAATATGGTTGAAGGGAAAACACTTGTTGTTGGAGGAGAAATGTTGGAAAGCACCACGTCGTCATTGAACTTGATGACCTCTCAGATTCTGAGGTAATAGATGACTTGATGATAGTTCCTCCACCTCATCTACTAGATTATTAGGTATGGGTATGACAATTGAGATCCATGGTCCCAAAAACATAAGGTCCATAGGTTCCCCAGATCCATCCGTAGGTACTTTTTGGTGGAGTACATTTTTTCTCCCTTCCAAGGGATTGTAGTGTAGACAACTTTTCACCACCAATTTCCCTCCAATCTACCTCCAAAAAATAAGGTGGAGATATGTTAGGGTCTAGGATGGCTACCTCAAAAGGTGATAATTATATCTAGTCATAAATGAACTATATTTCCCTCATACATGAGGTAATGGTGACTACCCCATCCTGTAGAGATATGATAATGAGGTTGGAACCATTCTCAAGATACATACTAGCATGAAAAAAATGTTTGTCTTGTGAAATGACTCATATCCTGATAAACCAGCCATAGATTTGGTATACATTAGTATCTCCACCCTTATCTCAACCAGTACCAATCAGGGCTTGGGTTGACCATGTACAGGACCCATCCTATGAGAAAGAGAGCCTATGGGGGCCTTAGATTCTTACCAGTTTTTAATAGTTTTTTGGATTCATGCAATTCCGAAAATTGACATCCTAGAGTCCCTTATTGTGGAGCATGCACTTTATATCCTCCTGGTTATCTAGGAGATTTTTCACCACAATCGTGACCATCAGTATGCCTATCCAGAAAGTGATGAGTACTTCAACATTATTGAGCAGTAGTGTTAGAGTTTTGAGATCACGGTGCTCCCAGTGTCTCAGTGCTCCACCTCATAAGGTTACCACTAGAACCTTAAATAGATATATTTCAAGAGACTCATAGTTCTTATCTAGGTTATGGAAGAATCATCTTCACACATATAGATTAGATTTGGGGGATATTATGTTGTTCTCCATTTCATCTCTATCCTACGGCAGTTGGGCCTATCTGCTGACAATGGTATATACCCTTCTACTACCATTATGGTAAACGTCTTCATTTATAACTTTCTAGAGGAATTGAGGGATATGGTCACCAATATAGGGTATGACATGGAGATATGGATTAAGGGGAAATATATTACCAGGAAGAACCTCTGACGAGTGTCCTAACATAGTAATAGAGGTAAATACATGGACTCAAATATCCTTTTAATGTGTCATTGTTGTGTACCTTTCAGAATCTCAACAAGGTAAAGGGACACATCAAGCCCTCCAATCCATTTGAGGTTTTTTAGAAAGTAGAGATTGAACCAACGGTAGCCACCCTGCTCCAATAGCTCAAAGATAAAAATAGGCTCATTGTTGATCTCATTATTGATCGATGCCCAAATTTCATAAGATATCTCATCTATCCTCCCAAGGGGAAACAATTTTAAAGATTCCCTATATTTATCTTGGGGGATCTATACAACTAGTCAGGGAAGAAGATGGGGGATATAGAAAGAGACTGAGGTATGAGTCACTAAATCCACCTAAGGAGTGTGATTACCTACCTCAAGATCCTGAAAATTCTAATCTCCAAGTTGATGAGCCCTATCCACGAATTTATGATCCTATCAATGAATTGGTGGCTCTATATATCTACCAAGAGGATATGATATCCACTATCACTGCTTGCCTAGGGGTACTTGAGACATGGTAGGTGGAAATACTACCTTATTTAAAGCCTACTTGGTATGGGTGGAAATTATTTGAGCTCCCCCATATTTTTTAAGTCCTATATTTTCCCCATTTAATAGGATAGGTAACCCGCTATAGCACTTTTTCGATTTTATTTTATGGTGTGGGACTATTTTTTGGACCCCCTAATAGTATAAGGTTACCAAGCTCTAATTTTTCATCCAGACACTGGAAGGACATGCATTTGTCTAGTATATCCAGCTATCCATAAGGTCCATTTCTTTTTGGAAGGACCTTTTTAGATAGTTACTTTACCAGTTCAGCTCCACCACATGTAGTACACGTATTTTCGACTTCTTCAAGTGCAAGAAGAGGGTTGATGAGTAATTCATGGACTTTTTCACCTTGTGTAAAGGCATCACATATTCACTCAACATGTCGTTGTCCCAACATAAGCTTCTTATGATGTGTGTAGGGAATGTGAAGAGTGATATAGTCCCTAACCTCATCACCCAGAACAGTTTAGGTGGGTTCTGAGAGTTCTCTGAGAAGTCAAAATGTCTGGAGTAATCATTTCAATAGTTCAGAAAACAATCACGCCCATTTCTCCTTATAACTCCCATGAGAAGGCCTAAAAAAGCATAGACTACGGCCTTCATGCATACAGAGGTCCCTAATCTATTGGATTTATTGTTCCCTTTATTAGAGGATACTTTCCAAGTTCAACACCCCTACCAAGCACAACCTCATCTAGCACAAAACCATAAAGCATAATCTCACCAATCATATCCACCTCAATAAGAGAATGAGGCTCTAACCCCCCACCAAGGCTAGGGTCCTAGAGCACATTTCCCAGGAAGAAGAAAGTAATCTTATTCCTTTATGTATTCATAGGTCTCAGGATACTTCATATGTTCTCAAGAGAAGGGAATTATGAAATTTCTATAATGAAGAGGGCCCCAAGAGGTCAGATTCACTGGCTTCTCCGACCATTACTTATACCACAAAATCCTTGGACACACTATCAAGTAATGTGATGTGTTCAAATATTATCTCTAGGAACAAGTGGATCTTTTTTTGGTCATATATGGTGATGTTATGGCATAAGTGATCATTGTATCTACCAAACTTAATAGTGATGGTGAAGGCTTTAGTGAATGGAAGTAAGATTTTATCCATGGGACGCAGAAGTATGATTACTAGCTAGATCTCAATGTGGTCGTTCATTCTCATGGTATCATTTGGGACCATTTAAGAAAGCCCATAACATAAGTGGTTTTCATTCCTCCATTATACACTTCCTCTAATTCCTCATCACAACCACCCATGTCCCGAAATAATAGACACCAATGGAACATGGGAATCTAAATCCCACTACCCGTTCCAAATCCATCTTATACTCTCAGTGACTTTATGCCTCCCAGGTTAATAGATGCACATAGAGTATGTCATGTTTTGTAATTTTACATGGATGAAGAATAGGAATATTCCTCTTTGAATGTCATAAAGATATTAGAACATTTCATAATGCTTGATAGTGAGTAATTTCATAAAAACCCCCCAGGTGCCTCTGGTTGATGTCATCGAAGAAGGGAAATAAGCACATGAACTGCCAGAATTCTCAACCCAATGCCCCAAACCAAGCCATTCATACCACTAAAACTAGACAATAGTATTTTCATAGAGATTAGATAGCCTTTTACTCTTATTATTCTCCATCAGTTATGCCTCTACAATCAACCGTGTAGTTGACCATGTTAATTGACAAATAATCTCAACTGAGACCACGTCATGATTAGCCACATCTAGCTAAATCCCAAACTCAACCAATAGACATTCATGTAGGAGATGTTCCAATCAAGCCATCTAGTCAAGATCAGAATATTTACAACACTAGTTAGAACCCAGCAGTTTATCCAGCAAAACCTATTTCTCCCCCTGCTAAGGAGAAACCCTCATCGAGTAAATATATTCCCATATCATGGAATTATGATGATTTAAAGATCCTTATAGGTATACCCAAGAGGATTTAGATCATTAATGCCCTTATCTTTTCTAAAAAATGCACAAGTCTCTCATAGATTCTTTGAAAATACCCCTCTAGTTTGAAGAAGAATTATTCAGTGTTGAGGCCTACTATGAAGAGGAGGTCGAGCAAGAGGAATGTCATCCATCAACTCATTCTCCAAATAAAAATAGGTTTTCATCATATTGTGGCACATGTGCCAAATGTATATCATAGGCCATTTTAATGGTGTGGAGGTCTTCCACTGCCATATAGACACTATCTCTGGAATCAACCTCTTCCCAACCCAAATGCTTTACAAGCTAGTGCTAATAGATGAATATATGACTCCAACCAACATAAAATTCCATGGTTATCAAAAGAGATAACAGAAATCACATGGAAAGGTTTGGATAAAGACCCAGTTTAGTGGTTTGATATCAAGAACTGAATTCATGGTAGTCTCATAGGATACCATATACAATGAACTCTTGATCAGTACATGGATTCATTTATACACAACGGTCCCATCATCATATCATCAACTCCCCAAATACTCCCTCAATTGTTGAGTAGGGGTAATTTTGGGTGATGTTTCCCCCTTTGACTTCTATGAATCCCACTATATGGATGTTACCTACTATAAGAGTGATTGGAATTAAGTTAATACTAATGGAGTTTAATGCATATACACTCCTAATGATCTAAAATCCATTGCAGTCAACCCATGGGAAGAATTGAATGACACCTTTATTCTCCTTATTCATTAGTTGGAGAACACAACTACAGGCCTCAAAGGGTTATTTTTTTCTCCAATAAAAAGGGTTTCGAAATTCCTAATAAAAATGACCTCTCATAGATGGTTGTATACTTCTACACTAGATAGTCTTGGGTGATACTAGAATCTCCAACACTAATTATGTTTCAATAATTTTTCCCCATGGAAACCATTTCGTTGCATTTTTGCATATTCTTCATAGCAGGGATGACTAAATAAAATATGACTCACCACCATTTCTTAAACATCAAGTTAGGACCTAATAGTTAAAGGCTTGATAGAATTGGATCGAAGACTTATTTCTCCATGGACTCATCACAGCAATAAACCCTTATCAAGCATTTTGTGTCTTCCCATGTAAGAACCAGTCCTTCCCCTAGATTAAATTTCCATGAAGAGTCACCTCCTCAGACTAATTATTCTATATCAAATGATGAAGTGGATTTAGAATACACCCCTTATACATTAAAAGAGGGTGTCTCCATAACTTTTGATAAGAAAACTCTAGTGAAATTGGTATCGAGGAAGATTTGAGGTCGACACTGATCAGTGCAGTGATATCTTCATAGGAGAAGTGGTAGTATGTGGCCTTCTTGAAGAAGCACCATGATGTCTTCACCTGGATCTATGAAACAATTTCAGGACTAGATCATCAGGTCTTCATTCACCATATCATTCTCCCTGTGAGTCATCATGGATTATGGAAACCTACCAGAAAGATGCAACCCTATCATGGTTCTATGGTTGAGGATGAGATTAATAATCTTATCATATCCAACTTCATCGAAGAAGTTCAGGACCCAAAATGAATATGAAACATCATCCTATTTAGAAAGAATAATGGGTAGATCAGAGTTTTTATTGACCTTTGGGACCTCAAATTCCACTATTAAAAGATTGATTTCTTCCTTCTTGGGACAAAACTTCTAATCAGTGATACAATTGGGTTTAATTCCCTCTCTTTTATGGATTTATACTCTGAATACAAACAAATGTGGATCGCCTATGAGGATGAGGATTCCACCACCTTCATTTCACCCCAACGAATTTTCTATTATCATGTTATAACATTTGGATTAAAGAATTCAAGAGCCACTTATTAGCAGGCCATATACACATCTTCAAGCCAATCATTTGGAAAATGGTGTAATGATACGTGGATGACTTGGTGGTCAAATAAAACTAGTCTTAAGACCATCTCAAGGACCTTGAGAAATTTTTTCACTTCCTCCACTCATGGTAATTGAAGATAAACCCCATGAAGTTTGAATTCAATGTTACCTCTATGAAATTACTAGGATTCACCGTCAGATATAGAGTCGTTGAGATTAACCCATAGAATATCAAGTTAATTAGCCAAATTCCTCCTCTGAGCAACCTATGGGTGTTGTAAGGCCTTCAAGGGAACATAGTCTACATACGCCCATTTATCATGAATCTGGCAAGTAAGTGTAATCCCTTCTAAAATATCATAAATAAAGGAACTATCTATTAGTGGGATGAGGAGTGTTAGAATTTTTTGATGACATTAATCAGTACCTACTACATATTTCAATCATGATGACACCTGTCTCCAATAAACCTCTAGAACTCTATTTTAATTCCATAGAATTTTTCATCAGTGGTCTTATTACCTAGAGTAATGATGAGGGAAGAGGAAATAATTTATACTATCTCGGTTGCATTCTCCTCACATGGAGACTTGGTACTCCACTATTGAGAGGAGCTTCCTTATGCCAGTATATCATGAATCACCTCATAATTAATGGATGATTAAAATTCTAGGCAGTGAACCTCTAGAATTTTGACATTAAGTTTGTTCCACAGAAGGCCATCAAAGGCCAGGTTCTGGTAGATTTTTTGACCACCCATCTGACCCCTGAAGAGATACCCCTAGATTTTAATTTCCCAAATGTGGCTATCCTCTTAGAGAATCAGGTTGTTCCATGTTGGCTGATGAATTTTGATGGTTTTTTCTGAATCCTAATTATTAGAACACTCGGAGACCCCAAGATCAATATAGTAGGCCAAGGGATTATCTTCATTTCTCTAGCATGGACCATCCTTCTATACTCATTCTTTTTGTTAGAAGGCTGGACTAAAAATTATGTATTATATCAGGCTCTCAAAAATAGTCTTGAGATGAAACTAAATATTCATGTCCCCGGATTTTTGTGAAGTAACACAATGATTTAGTCATAAATTAAATCAAGGGTGACTAAATATTATGAAATTAAAAGCTTATACCTTTTATAGAGCATACTCATCAGTAGATGTCTTGATTCCATTGTTATCTAGAGGTGACTCATGCCCCTCAAGAACGGAATGGTTAAGTCGATGTCTTTTCCAATTAGACACATCTCTAATAGAGCCTGGCCAGGATGACCTAATCATAAATATAGTGAATTGAAGGGTCATTATCCATTCCATTTTAGATGACCACGACAACCAACAAGTAAACCAACTAGTTTTATGCACTTCTATTCTAGGACCACAGGTCCCCCATAGTAGAGGAAATTGCCATTTAGAAAAATCCATTCAATGACTATCTCTATCATGAAATCATCTCACTGGACCAAGCCATGTGTGAGCGGATCCATTGGTGTACTACATAGGTCACCCTCTAGATTATTCCCAACCTTTATCAAACTCTGTACATACATGATTTTGATGGGGTCCTCCTCTATTTCATCCAAGGAAATGGTATTCTATAATTTATGTATGAATTCCATACTTGATCATGTGTCACCCATTAAAGGGTATTTAATCTCTCCCACCATATTTTTAGGTTGGGATACTTGTGTCCCACCATTTTCCATGACTACATAGATTTCTCCAAGAGGTTTCATGCTTGTGAGATCCATTCCAACTTTTTTGCATCGACCTCCAAATATTCTCAACATCACCAAGTACTCTTGGCTCTCTATATTATGGGGAATCGATGTCATGGTACAATATCTTCCTACAATAGCTTGCTAATACAAGTTCATTTTCACTATAATAGACTTATTATATAAGTGGTTAGAAGTGATTTTCCTCAAGGAAGTCAAATCCAAATATGTGATCAAGTTTATGAGATCACACATTTTCTATCGATTTTGAGTTCCTCTCACTATTTTCACCGACAATGGAACAAACATTTGGGGTTATAAGCTAAAGAAATTGTATTCCAACTATGGAATTTGGTCCAATAATACTTCTCACTATAACGCATAGGAAAATGGGTATATCAAGGTGTTCAATAAGACCCTCTCTAATGCTATGTAGAAGATAGTGGGGTATTACATGAAAAGTTTGCTAGAAAAGATTCCTAAATCCCTCTATAACTATAAGACGATGACTCTAAATTCCAATCAAGTGACCTCATACTCCCTAGTATATAGAATGGAGGTATTCATGCCCATTGAGGATAAGTTTTTTTCCCTTAGAATAGCTAACAATAACCAGAAGATGCTAGACCGAATAGAATAAGTCCATCAAGCTTAGATGGAGTCCCTTCAAGAGAACAGGCTTCAAGCCTTTTACAGTCTAGAGAGGTACTAGAATAGGATAAAGAGAGAATTAGACATGAATTTTCACCTATTATCCTTCCTCTATATTGATACAGTTATGGCTGTTAGAACAACAATGATACTAAGAAATAATCCACCAATGTTAGAGCCCAGGTGGGAAGGACCACATATCATTCATAAGATCTATTCCAACAGATTATACTCTCTGATAACTATGTATGTAGAGAATATCACAACTCCCACCAATTCCAAGATTCTCAATAATTACTTCACATGATAATATTTCTTTTGGTTCTAGATTTAGGACCTTAAACTAATAGAATACTTATGGTCCTAACTCTATGAACATAAACTAGGATTTTATGTCTAAGAGTTATGACTCTAAACTATGTGTCAGGAATCATTGGAATTTGTTTGGTGGTTTTTTCTATCTTATCCCTCCATTCACATCGTGGTTTTCACTCTACTTCACTACACATATTTGTCTCTAGTGTGAGCTCTATGACTTTAAACTACTATAAACCATGGTCTGAGCTCTAGGAATTTAAAATAATATCATCCATGTGGTCCAAACTCTATGAACTTAAACTAAGAGTCGGGGTCTAAGAATTGTGACCTTAAACTATTTGAAATTGGTTTAAGTTGGATTCCACGTCCAAGCATCATGACTCTAAACTATTTTTGGGTCATCCTGAGAATGTATTATATGGTTTTGGGCCTCTGTATCCCTTAGTTCACATCAGTTTTTTAACTCTTCTACACAACCCATACCAATTTGATGCTCAACTTTGGTCTAGGAAATATTAAATTAAACTATTTTCAATACCTAGGTTATTTTCTCTGGGTCCATTTGAGTCATTATCCCACCTCAGGAACCCCATCCTTGAGAATGGGTTTGAATACCACTTTTTGGTACACCCCATTGATGTGATCAAATGTGTTATGGAGTAGAACCTAGGGTGTTGAATTCCACATCCAAAATTCCCAAAATACATTTACACACTTCTTATTATTCCTTTTTTTTTATTTCCATCATCCTAAAAATACAAACAGTCCCTTTAACAGTGATTGTTCCTGGCTAAAATGGATCACCCCCATCTTAAGAAAATTCATTCATGGATATCTTGTGACGGATGACAACCCCCATGTTTCAAACATGGTCAATGATTGATTATGAGTTTTCTCACCCCATCCATGATTGATGTGGTTATGAAACCTATGTTTTGAATATAATAAATAGTTTTCCCTACCCATAAGTCACCCTCCTTTTATGATCCAGATATCAGAAGTCTTTATTTACCTCCTTTCCACCTCCTTATATTTTGGTGGAGTTTCAACACCCTTGGTTCTACCCCTCTATGCATCTATGTGTGTTGAGTAAGTATTTCATCATCATTGGGACATTCGCAACCCATAATTTACTTACCCATGTTGTGCGCTTCCTTGTGTAAGGGAAATCACATCACCACTCCTTGTTTCTCACACTAAGAATGACTCACATGGTCTTAGGATTCTTGGTAGTATGTGTATTGATGTGGTCAAGCTACAAAAATCCATAGTCTAATATTTAATACCTTAAACTAATATCCACTCTATGGTCTATGCAACATGACCTTAATATATTTTCTAGGGTCCATGAATTTTGGAATTAAATTATTTTCATCCCTTATAGTCTGATTTGTATTACTTTAAAATAAAAATCCTAACATCCTCAGTGCACAATGTTAAAATACGATCTTACCCTATATAAATAGAGATGAATCATGTGATAAGTTTTATATGGTTTCCCCATAGAAAACCTGAATTAATCGTACGATGAGTATGGGATTGTAAAAAACCCTACCCATTCTAAAATAAGGAAGCCTAATATAGTATGAGATGAACAAAAATGAATTTCCTCAGAACAATATATTAAACTATAGCCTTACCCCATGTCATATGGGTGGGATACCCCATGAAAATCATAGGATTCCCCAATTCCCTCACCCGAGAGTATTTCCCCTACTTTCAGTGTTGGTCACCTACCATGATGTGTTCTAAAACTATGTGTGGATTGATTCTTATCCTCATGGAATATATAGTAATTCTTGGACTTTTTATCTTCAGGTATATCCATAAATTTATCACTCCTTCATCCCCTTGGCCCCATTTATAGTCTAAGAATCATGAAATTAAACTATGTGTGATTCGTCTCAAGGTGTTCATGTGATAAGAAAGCCTCATTATATTTTTTTACATCTGGTATTATCTCTTTCATACCATATAGATACCCTTGTTACCAACATCCTCCTAGTCTAAGAATCGTGACTTTAAACTACCTTCCTCCCTCTCTATAGTCCTAGCATTATGATCTTAAACTATGTGTCATTTATTTCCTGGTACTTATGTGGTATGTAGGCCTACATTCCCTCCTTTCAAATCAAGTTCTAACTCTTTCATTCCATAAAAATACTCTTGAAACAAACACTTTTTCCCTAGTCTAAGAATCATGAATTTATACTATTTTTTGTCCAAATATTCGATGAATCGGGACTTTAAACTATTCACCCTAGTCTAATTCCTGAGACCTTAAACCATGTGCGATCAGATTTAGGATTACTTCATGCAGGGATGCCTTGGCTTCATTCACATCATGTTTTAACTTTATCACACCACATTTACATCCTTGAAGGCCCCATCCATGGTTCATGCATCATGAACTTAAATAATATGTGATTTTTCAAATCATTAGGACCCTAAACAATGTGAGTTCGCCCCTTATTCACATATTTTTTCTCTTTCCTAATATTTAAGCAAACCTACACCTCCACCCTATTTCCAAAACTACATGTGGATTGATTCCAATTCTCATGGGATATGTAGCGATTCTAGGAATTTTTTTCTTCATGTCAAGATATAGATTCACCTAAAACCCTTCCATTACGTATATTGATATCACCTCGAAATTCTCATTTGGGCCACCATTTTAAGAATAATTATAATCTCTATTAATTTCCCTTGACCCATCAGTGGGATGCGATTTCTCATATCTTGATATGTGGAAATAAATAACGAGTGGATTTATGCCCGATCCACACCAATTTCCTCAATTCATGATCTTAAACTTTGATTTTACCCTATATAAAATCGATATGCCTCTTAATTTGAGGTGGTTTACCCCGTTTGAAACGGGGATACCTTATATGTCAAATACATGATGAAAAAATGTCCATAGCACATGATGTTAAAATTTAGGTCTTACCCCATGTAAAAAAAGAGTGCCACTTAATGAGATATGATCTTACCGTGTATAAATTCAGGATGCCTCAAACCCTAAAATAATATGCATCAATGTTTTCATTTGAGAGGTTATCCCCATTTTGGTTTTGGTATCCCACCACATCATGTCCCATAACTACATAAGACTTGATTCATATTCTTATGGGATATTTAGTGACTCTCGGATATATCATCCTGGACCCACCCCTTTAGTGACTCACTATAAGGCCTTTCCTTCCCCAATGTCATTATATCGACCTAGGGTATGGTTTGTCAAGTTTTGTGTGGAAAACTGCCTCTTTTAACCACCATTAACATTATTTTATCACTCTTTTAAGACACTTAGTCCTCCTTTCTAGACCCACATTCCCCCCTTTGGTAAAATCTATGTGACCTTAAACCAACACTTACCCCTAAAGTCTGAGCTCTATTATTTTAAACTAATAGAATCTCTAGTTCGATTTGTATGACTTTAAACTACCAAGCCCAATGTCTACAGTGAATTACATTAAACTACAACCCCACCCTATGCAACAAACATAGGATTACTCATATAATAAGTATGGGATGATGATAAATTGTCATTACCCAATGTGAAATTGGGATACCTCATTTGATAGGTATGAGATATTATAGAATGGCCTATTTTAACTAAGATGCCTCAAATTATAATTTGGGAGGATTCCATGCCCTCACCAGAGAGAATTACAATATGTTGGTGTTGGATTCCTATCATTCCACCTTCTAGAACTATGTGTGGCTTGGTTCCCATCCCTGTGGGATATATAGCGATTTCTAAATATTTCATCTCAGGCCCAGCCCTACCATTGACTTATTTCTAGTACATTCCCCATTTACACCTATATGCTTCGCACTCTCTCTAATTTGGATAATCATCATCTTCCCAATCTAGATAGGATCCCTAATCTAACGGTATCATGCTACATTATCTCATCTACTATCTTGGGTTCACACCTTGAAGTATCTTTGGTAGAAAAAAACATATCTCATGTTTTTAAATTAGTTATTGGTTGATCCTGCATTTTTTTGCCCCATCTCTAGACAACATGGGTATGGAAACTATGTTTTGACCATGATAAATAATTTTTCTATATTAATCAGTTAATCCCCTATCTCACTATATAGGTCTCAAAAGTAACAATCATCCTCATGATGATATTTTTTGGTCACTTCTACCCTCATTTTCTTCTCCCATACAAGAAACATGAACTTGGTACCACTCCTTATTTCTCGCATCGAGCATGGCTCACATAGGATTAGGTGTTGAGAGGATATCTTCCACAAAAAAAATTGATATGTGTGAGTCACTCTAGGATTATGACCTATATGACCTTAAACTAGGAGTCTAAGTCTAAGAATCATGACTTTAAATAGTGTGCAGATCACTCATGAATGTATTGTGTGAGGTAAGGGCCTAAATAGCCCTTTGTGTTCATCAAGTTGTCACTATACCATGATAAACATGTCCTATTAGGGTATTCAATCCCATTGGTCCACGATTTATTACCTTAAACTAGAATCCATGGTCCAAGCATCATGACCTTAAATTAAGTGAAGGTTGTCTCGAAGATATTTTTTTTAGTGTCGAGTGGATTCATAATCCCCGTCTATTAATATTGGATGACCATTATTTGATTTATTTAATATTTATTTGAGACACACCCCCTCAATGGTTTAAGAATTATGACCTTAAACTATTTTCCATGGTCCAAACTCTATGACCTTAAACCAAGATCTCAGGTCCTAACATCATGACATTAAACTGATTGTAATCTATCCCTTATACTTTTCATGGAATGGGTCTTCTTCGGCCTCCTTTCACATCGAGTTCAACCTATTTCATGTCACACCAAACACTTTCGGGTGAATATTGGTCCTAATGCTATGTCCTTAAACAAAGATCAAAGATCCCATGGTCTAAACACTATAACCTTAAACCAAGATCCAAAATACATGTATTATGACATTAAACTATGTTTCAGTCCTATTTGGGGATGTGTTGTGTGGTGCAAGGGTCACCTAGATCCCATATTCAGTTTGGGTAGTTTCTATGACACAATACCCATATCATTTTAGTACATTCACAAAATGTTCTAAGCACCAATATCTTAAATTGTATGTGACTCTCCCTAGATCCCTTCTCTTGGTGTGGATTCCTCCAAGCTCCCTTTTCATTATAGACCCCTCTAGGGAGTTCCCATATTGTGATATACCCAATGCATCTATCCAATGCAACTAGCTGAGTGTCATTCACATAAATTTAAAAACATCCTTTCACATGACATTAAAAATTTAATCTTACCCCATGCAATGGACATGTAATTCCCTATTGACGTAAAATGAGGAAGAAATATGGGTAAGATTAGTTCATAAGCCCCACTCACCTCATCCTAATCACATGATGTTAAACTGTACAATACATCATTCTCATTGTATGAAATTAAACTATTTTTCCATTATCTTCACCATATGAAGTTAAACTCCGTGGTAAAATTACTCACCATATGATGTTAAAATGCATGGCTATTTTCCTCATCACGTGATATTAAACTATAAGGAATCTTAGGCCCTTTCCTGATAAGTCCTTCCCTCTAATTTCAATCACCTGCCACATCGTTCATGTTCTTAGACCATGGCTCAATATCTAAGATGATTCTCTCCTTGGAAAATGAGTTTGAAATTGTTTTATTTTAATAAGCCTACCCTTATTTTCTTAAAGTAATAGTGGAATAATTTCAGAAGGGTTGGAATCCATTTGAACATTCCACCACTTCATCTCCACACTTTTTTTGTCTCTTTATTTGGATCCTCATCCTATTCTATATCTAAATAGTCCCCCCTAAAAGTAATGGTGTTGGGAAAAAATGTCTTACCTACTATCCTAGGTACACGTCTTGGTAGACACCAAATAATATTTTGAGATGGGCCCCACATTTTGAATATGGTTAGTGGTTGACCCTCAATTTGTTTGTTCCCATCCTCAGAAAAATGGTAATGGATGATTTATTTAGAACATGGTCAATAGTTATCCTCCATAATCACTCCATCACCTTTTTGTTACAGATATTGGGAATCAAGATTCATTCTCTCTATTCCCCTTTTTTGGGTTGAATTCAACGCCCCTGGTGTAACACCATTCATGAACCATTGCACATTGGAAAATAAATTCAGCTGTTTAGAGATCCCCATTCTCCAGTCATATCCCCTCTTGGCCCAAACACTTCTAGTGGTAAGTCAATAAATGTAGACCCTAAGTGATATATGATTTTCAAACACTAACATATAAATGAGTAATCACGTGTTCATCCTCTATTTTTTACATTGAGAATGACTCATGTGAGCTTAGGGATTTATCATTAGTTATCTCCTGAGTATGAATGAAGTGTGATAATGAAATGTGATGAAATAAATATGTTCAAGAATGTATAAGTTTAAATCATACCAAGTAATGTTTTGTAGGTTCATCCAAAAATTAGAGCATATTCTTTGTTAAATTTACCCTATCTATTGACCGTAGAGATTAGGAATTCAAGATTAGATAGCCTCTATTGAGTGGCCTCTAGACTTCTTTGTTGCTCGTCCAGGTCATATGCCTATTCATTGGCCTGAGGGAGTACTTCTTTTTACCTAATCCAAACTTGGTTTTTCTCAGTGTAGCATTTGTCTACCAAGGATATCATATCCACCAACTGATCCATATCTATTGAAAACTGGGACTTCAAATTATTGATGATATCAGCCCGAGTAGGGTCTAGGGTTGCATGATCCTATGTCATCCCTTTTAAGAAATCAATCTCCTCTTTAGATAATGCATGTTCCTTGGATCCCTCTGCCTTGTGCTTCATCTAGAAAATGTCCAGTACCTTCCATTCAGTGTGATCCTGTCTAATAGGGAAGTCTCGATCCAATGTGTGAAGGTTTTTGGAGTCCACCCCACTAGTCCCCAGGCTAATCGACTAGAGGTAGAGAGATCCCACCTAGTGTGGAAGGTTATCTATCTTGGCATGGGTGATGCAGTTCCACACATACCTCCACTCCTAATGAAAAATGACTATGTTATCCTCAAAGTAATCCAATACATAATCCTTGAAGACTTCGGGTGGTTCGGGTTCAAATGGATCAAATACCAGAAACACATTGGTGGTAGGATCATCCATGGGAATTTCCTAAGGCATGAGTGGATATAAATATATTCCCATGAATGGATCATTTCCAATCCATTCACCTATATAATAAGACTCTGCTTTCCCCTATGGCACCTTTGAGGTAGATACAACCATCCTTTCCCCCTCAGTTACCCTACTGGTAACATAATTTCGTCTTTATCTCCCAAATCCACCACCAATGGAAATTATTAGGTGGGAACATCCAACACAACCCCCTCAATCATTCAAATTACTGGCATAATTATCATCCCCTCCATTGAGGCTTTAGCTACAATGATTGCCTCTAATGGAACCTCTAGGATAATATATACCATCGTATATCCCTCAATAATTTATTTCATGAGAACTATCTTGAACCCCTCCATTGAGGGAACAGTCTCATCAGTCCCTTCCAGTGACACCTCCATAGTTGGTATAATTATCACAGCTTCCCTGTTCATTTTTTTCTAAAAAAATAGTACATGTTGTCTCTATCTCAGCCTCAAGAACCATTTAATTGGATGTTATCACTAGAATAAGATATTTTAAAACTATTTTTGAAATAATTTAAATATGTTTCAATTAAATTTATAAAGGAAAATTAGAAGATAAAAATGTGGGAGGAGTATTACATGAATAATATAGCCTCATGGGGGGTTTAGACATGTTCAGGAGTAATCCCCCTGGAAAAAACATTTCCTCTAAAATACTTTCCTCTATAATAAGAACTACTTTAAGTTATTTTTGGTTTCTCATGGTCAAAACAGCAATAATGGACCCATACTAACCCCTTTAAGGGTAGAGGTTCCCACACCCTCTACATTGGGTTCATAAAAAACCTTCCTGTTATTCATGATCACTGATCCTTTTCCAAGTACAACCAGAGTTAGAAACACTCTTAGGGGTATTGTTAAATCCAAAAATTACACAAGATCATAGTATTTACTAGGTAAATAGTAGGACCCCATTCTATAGGAGAGTCCCAGTAGGCATCACTCCAATGGGACTCATCTGATTTTCCTTACAGAGGCACACGAGCAGCCAAATCATTGGATGATAGTTCTGAGGAGGATTTCATCTCCATCAACACCTTAACCTAAGTGGTTAGAGGACATGTTTTACCCTAAGAGTAGACCAAATTATCCAACTCTCAGATGTATCACACTGCTTCATCCCAAGGCATGTGGAAACCAACCCTGAAGATCTCCCATCTCTCCCAAGAATCTAAGAAGACCGCATCACTAGGGACATATGTATGGAACATACTCAACCCCAAATCTTGAAAAAACACCCTATAAACTAATTTGGTGGGTTTTACATACTCCCATGATTATTTTCCCAGGAGATCTGAGCACGTTTACTCTCCTCTTCTTGTGGCCCCTACCTGTGTTGGGCTAGGGATGGTCGGCTCCACAACTGTCATATCTCTACCCACTAGGCCAACCCTATCTCTACGATGCACTATGACCAAAACTCTTCCTTGTCCCCATGTATGTGGGACCTATCCTTCATCATCTAGGGTTGTTCAATGCCTTATAATCTCCTCAAGATATGTATCCTCCCAACTTTGTGAATTTTTGTGGATGAGCCCATCGGTGGAAATAGGTTATGGAAATTGATTCTACCATTTCCCATTCCCAGGTGTGGACATGTTCCAAATTTTCCTATGTACTGAAGTATGACACTCATGAAGACCCTCCATGTAAACCTTTAGTGTTATACACTACAAGCATCAGTACTACCTCACAAACCGAGTTTGGTTTTATAGCTCGCAAATTAGCTAATAGTCAACCCTCACCACCAGTACCCCACCTCTGAAGGCCATGAGGTTATATTTATTCCTGATGGTCCCCATACCATCATCGATAACTTTCCGCATTTAAATAGGGAATGAGTAAAACATGAAGTGATTTTCTAGCCAAACCATTTACAGTTTGTCCATAGTTCCCAACCTGAGTGGGTGAATCCTGAAAATGTTCATAATAATTGGTTGAAATTCATAGTTGGAGGGGAAATGGGGTTTAAGTATTTATATCCCCTCATGTGAATGGAAACCCAGATGTACAAGAAATGGATGGGGACACAGACTTGAAGTGGATTCTTCCCTTGGATGGTGTGGTGGGGCACCTTGTAGAGATTTTCCAATACCAGGACAACCTGGTTAACATGTTTCCCTATCTCTATCATCCTTGGCATGATTAAGGTGCTTGGATGCACCCCCATATGTGTATCCCTCACAGGGATCATCTATCCATATATCATCATGTAAATGAATCCCACCAGTATGCCCACAAGGCCTTCATGCTTTATATTGTATCCCCATATATTCCACTAACTCACCTCCAAGATCTACTAATAGGAATGATATTTTCCCCACTAAAACACCCCAGGACATATATGTGGCCTACTAGGTATCTCATCCACTGGGTCATTCAAGAAATAGTTAAACCACTACTTTAATGTTATATCCATCATTCTTGTCTTGTGTTCACTAGTACCTTGTAACAAATTCAACAACACCCTCACAAGAGATGTTATCTACTCCTGGTCCACACACATGTTCTCTATTGGGAGTAACTTTTCATACATCACCCCTTGGATTAGGATCCCAATGATATGGTGAAGATCCCATATGTTAATGCCAACCTCCCCATGATGTAGATAGAAATTGTTGGTCCCTAGTAACCACCTAATCATAATATCTGGTGTGATGTCAATGTGGTGGTATAAATGAAATTGTGCGGCCTTTTCTACCTCATAGAGACCCACTTACTTCTGATCAGCCTCGAATTCACAGAACGATGCACACACACAATAATCCTAGCCCTATTCATTGGTAAAATTTCCACCTTAGATTAGGTTCCATTTTTTCATCTATCCTTTGATAAGATCCCCCAAACACACCTTAAGAATCATCTCATGCTATTGGGGGATGTCTCATCTTAAAACTTCTCTTCATTGATGTTGTTGACATGGTTCCAGAGAGTGTGTTCCATGAGAGATGTATGATCCTTTGTGATGTGTTCCCCAATATCCCTCTACCACTAGTATATATTAGGTGAGCTTCTGAACTAGTAGGCAGTAACATCTCTTTTTTCTTTAGGGATAATCACAATTTCCCTCAGCCCAAATCTATAAATTGATAGCCTCTTATATAGAAGGATCTCCTTTTGATCTTCTATTAGTAGTAAAATGAGTGAGTTTTTGTATGAGGTACTCTAAAATCTATCCCAGATCATTATATTCCCAACCATTTATTCTTAATGAGCAGCAAACACATTTGATCCTTTTATGTCCATCTTGATCAATACTTGTTAGTTTTTCTAGGTTGGTTTCATGAAGCTCTACTCGTGGAGATTGGTTCATGAAGGTCGGGTTCCTGGAGGTCATTTCTCAAAGTTTGGGTTCAAAAAACACTATTTGTGGAGAACTTTTCATGAATATTATGTCAAGGAGAAGGTGAGCTTCATAAGTGATGGGGATCAAAATCAAAAATAACTCATGAAGGATCTGATCTTTTCAAAAATAGAGCATGTGATTTTGTCATTGTGAAATTCTAGTGGTCCCTCTATGGTTCCCCTCTACTATTTATAGGGGTACGACCACCCATGGTTCATGAGGGGCTTTGTGAGGTGGGCATAAAGAACTGTCTCTATGAATTATCTTTGTGAATGAGAGCTAATTGAAAATATTCAATGATTCTCCCTAAGAATATGAACCTTTTTCTCCATCGGCTCCAATTCTAAGGGGGAATTTATGGAAACTTAAATACTTATTCTATAGGATTAGTTGAGGAACGTGTGTCCTGTTCAATGTGAATCTGATCCAAAATATCCCAAAAATCTATCCAAGTGGATATTCTGTTTAGGTCACCACCTTTCTGAATGTATAAAGATCACAAAGGTCCCTACTATGTGGAGACCTAATGGTAACCTCTATATAATGATAAACATGAGTCATAGAGCTCTTTTCAATCGTGTAGAGGCTTGATGGAAACCTCCTCATAGCAAAATTCGGAATCACGGAGCCCCATCCACTCACAAAGATCATAAATCATTGAAAAATCCTTTGATCATTGTGAAACCAACATCTCTATAAATACCCCCTTCAATATTATTTTTTAGGGGATGCACGAACTTTTGGATTACAAAATACACTACCTATTCTCAAACTCCGGTGATTCACAAGCGAAAAAGAAAATGGATCAACCAAGGTATCCAAGATTCATGAAGCCTATTTCCTTGTGTTATTGAGATCCTCCACCCCACTTAGAAATACCTTTTTCAAATTCTAATTCACTTCACAGAAGATGAATTCCCCTTGTGGATCTTGGGCCTTCGTGAGGTACCTACCCTCTACGAGGAACATACCCTTCACAAAGGACACCCCAAGGGAACTAAGACTTTATAGTGAGGCACAATCACCCTTATTTATGAGTCCTACCCATTCATGAACCCTCTAACATCCATAAGGACCTTGATATTTTTGAGACACATCTATGCGAGGACCTAAGATTCGTAAAACCCCTTTTATGGGTCTCTCTATGGTTCCTACCTTATGTCGATGCCCTTTATCAAAGGTCAAGTGCCCAATGACCCCATACTAATCCATGACTAGTTCAGTTGCACCATGAGTCCCTACATGACCAGTTCCACCCACTCTTATGTCCACCCACTTCAATCAAAGTGTGGCATGGGACCCCATCCTACCTGTTTCTTATAAGAATATCTACCTTAATACTGATTGCCTCAAAGAATAGGCACCCTAAATTTGGCCTCCTAATTGACTACACCTCCACTACAGTTCCAATACTGTGTACCTCCCAAATGTGTATGAGTGGTGGTCACATAAGATCTAAGGGTGGAATATTCAAGGGAAAATATGCACCTATATTGGTTTAGGGTCCCTATGTTGGATATTCCTCTTTCCTTAAGAAGTTCCCCCTTGAGTAAGCCCTGCTAACATATATGTTACATGATGTAAAACATCCAAGATCCATATCCTAGTCGCATGTCATTAAACTTCAAGAAAACATCCAATCTACATGATGTAAAAACTACCTAACTCCACGTCCTAGTCATATGACATTAAAATACATGACAACGACCTCATCACATGATGTTTAACTATAAACTTTCCATGTGTGATAAACATAGGATTCCCTATGTATGTCACAAATGGGATGAACCCACACCTCCTACACAATTTAATAAAAACAGGATTCCCTATGTGTGACTCACATGCGATAAACATTTCTCCTCATAATGCTTAAATGTGTAATCCCCACACCATAACTTATTGATGCTCCTTTCATGTCATGAGCATGCTTAAGACATGACGTTAAACTAAATGGATCAGTCATGTCACACAATTTAAACTACAGCATAGAACTTTGTGGTCTTTGATCCCTGTCTCTTAAATAGGGTATGTAGGATTCCTCCTTGATGAACAATACCACTATTGGTAAACCCATGTCTGAAATCATCCCTACTAGGGATACAGTGACCAGATCCAACTCAAAGGGAATTCTGATCAACCTTCTAGATATGCCTTAAGGGGAATTCTGATCCATCAATTCAAGATCCACAACATGGGGAATTCGGATCCGTCCAACATAGGTTTGAAATCTTCCCTCCTAGGGACACACCTCCCTGATCCGGCTCAAGGGGAATTATGCTCATCCTTTTGGATCTACCTTAAGGGGTGTTCTAATCCATCAATCTAAGTGTGAAATCTTCCCTCCTAGGGACAAACCTCCCTAACCCACCTCAATATGCATTCTAATCAACCTTTCAGATCCACCTAAAGGGGCATTCTGATCCATCTACACATTTGTGACATCTTCCCTCTTGGGAACACACCTCTTTGATCCACTACAAGTTGTCATTATAATCAAAATTATAGATCCATCTCAATAGGTTTTTTGATCCATCCACCTATGTGTGATTTCTTCCTTCTTAGGGACACACCTATTATCCCCACAAGGCATTAAACCTACACCCAAATTGTACTTGTAATACATTATACCTAGCCAAACCTATCCCCACAAAATGTTAACCCTATTCCAATCTCCAAAATATTTTAAACTCATTCCCTGACATATAATGCATACATAATAATAGACATGGGATTCTTGAGGAAAAAATACTTGGAATACTTATGCCCCTGACATTAATTACCTTGTGATTTACATGTGATGTCTTGGGTTCCATGCCCAAGATGCCTTATAAGATATTCCCTTAAAGGAGGAAGATTTATAGGTGACCAATGTACCCAAAATACAAAAATTCCCATAGATAATCAATGTGACTACTATACTAACGAAATTTTTCTTCCCTTTTGAGACAGAAGCAGTGTTATTAACCAACGTCCACCACGATATGGAATAAGGAATGAGTTAAATGAACATTAATTAAATATATGATGGAGACCCATACTAGGAAATGATCTCTATGGAGGAATATATGGAAGAAGAAACCAACATCTAATTATCTCATTTCAATCAAGGTGTTGACATTTCTAATGAAAGTGATGAAAGACACCCACCTTTGGAAAGTGGGAATGCAAGGAAATGAAAATATGCACTGTGTGCAGCCCTGGTGAAATAATGAGAAACAATACCCTTGAAAACCTCTAAATTCAAAAATTTCAACAAGTAAAAACAAATTTTATCATTAACTATTTAAAGTTGATATATTTAATCACCACTTCCATATCTCCATTTTTCTCTTAATTTCTAAATCCACAATTATTATCACATAATTCAAATCCATAATTTACTTGAGACTTCATTTCAGTATGTATATTTTGGAAGTTAATTTAGATTATCCTTTTACTCAAAAAAATGCAGCTTTTTTAGCAAAACCACCACATGGATTTTATCTCCCCCTTAAGACATTGTCATTACAAAAAACTGGTTCAAATATTAAATCACATAGGGAGAGGGGTACCTCTATCCTCATCAAATTAAGGAGTGTGGTTAGTATTTAGAGGTTTAACATTTTCTTATAGTCTAGTTCTATATATTTATTTGATTAAAATACTTTAAACAAGCCTCCTTCTGAATGCATAATTTGGAATACATCTCATTACTGACACCCAATACACTAGTATATAGATCCTCCCTTAATGCATAACCTATGTATTATTTTTCAAGCCTTCTTATCTATTCAAGTATTGTTCAAAATTTCAATTCATCTCTTGTAGTGGTATTATTTAACCCACTCAATCATGCTTTTTATTTATTTCCCATATCATCCATAATATTTTCTTTAGGTATGGTGGTTTTCTTTAAACCTTTATTCATTTTTTGTCTAACTAAATTGTTATTTTTATTGATTATCAAATTATAATGAATTTGGTTTTGTTATATTATTCCTTTGAATATTTAAATTAATATATTTGGATTTATTCTCATATTTGACATGGTGATTGGGTGTATCAGGACCCTATAATTAATATATTTAAAATATTCATTTATTTTTAATGCACGTGCATGCATCATTTAATTTTTTCTTTTTTTCATATTTTGAATGACCTCTAATGGGAAATATGATACAATATTTAATTAAAAATGTGGGATTTACCCTAGATATAACCAAATGTTGGTCGGTGCTAGAGATTTGGTTGAGACAAATATTGGTGGGTGTGTTTAATTAAAATAAATAATTAAATTTATTTACTTTAATTTAACTGACCTAAATTAAAAACTCCATAAATATTTCATTATGAAATTTTTATCAGGTCAGCTGCATAACTCTATGAAATTTTGAGAAGAATTATGTGTGTTCTTCATTGGACGATCAATATTAGAGAGTGAAAATGATCAGATCGAGGTGGATCGAGAGGCAATGAATTCAGCAAGTCTTCTTGATCACTATCAAATGCATTCTTCACCAAAAATAAATCATTTTCAAGGTAATAATCATCATTTTTTTCATTATCCAATTTTATTAAAATATTGAGAAAGGATCCTTATCTTATATTCTTGATTTGTGATTTATTGTTCTATTCATGAGCCCCAAATTCATTAGTTACATTAATTTGTTATAATTATTTTTTTGTGCTTGTCATCACCACTTGTAAACCCCTAATTTATTGATATTTTGCTATGAAATATTTTAAAATAATGGGTTTCCCATTTTTATGTGCTTCTACCACTTCAATGATTTTTTTCTTTGTTGTTGGATGAAAGGGTCATGGTTTGGCATTCTTTGTTGGTTTCAAGTGATTTCAAACCACCGGATTCATAGAGAAATACAAAACAATAAAAGGATGGTGATTTTTGAATGGATTTGGGTGATTTTGGGGTGATGCTTTCTGGATCGAGGGTTTGGAGTGGTGACAACAACACTGAGTACTATGGGGTACATAGTGTCTCATCATTGGATGATCAAATTCTATTTTTCAGCCACTAGAGGATGGGAAATGATGGTCGAAGATGACCACTACCAATTTTAGATGGTAAAATGATGGATTTCATGGCAGGGAAGGATGATCTAGATTTGCATGAAAAAACTATGTTTTATATAAAAAATTACTAAACAATGGTTACTATGAATAATACATGTCATGTAGTCCCATGTCTATGACTTCTATGGTTTTAAGAAAAGAAACATATCATGCATCGTGTAGACCCTCCATATGTCGTGTGACCCTATGATGGTGACATAACATTTACTTTGGTAGTACATGGGCATAAAAAATTCAGAAATATGGTTATAATAAGGGTAAAAAAGGAACATCCATGTACTCAGACATGTCTAGGATACCCGTACATCGCCATGTACATTAGAAAGAGATGATGTACAGGAGAATGGTCTAAAGAGCATGAGAAGGACCCTAGTGGCTGAGACACACCATGTATAAATATTATATGTTATGTAATTTGACATGGATTTCTAATCCATATCTAAGGAAGAACATTTCCAAGTAGCGTGGCGAGGTCACATACCTTGTTGACCCTCTATACACACTATGAATTCCACTAGAAACTCATTCCTCTCATATATCCTTCTCTGGGACTTGGATTTTAACCCGTGAGTAGCCTATCCTATGTTTTTTTATGTAGAATGAGATACTATGTGAGCTTTTCTAAGAGTGACTCTTCTTTAAGCAACACTCAGTGATGGTAGTGATCAGGGCAGTATCATTTAAATGATGTCGGGGTTGGAAACCCCCTATCACACTAGGGAATGGGTCCCCCATATTCCTCTCTACCTATATAGTGGTACCTCTTGATTAACTAGGGAGTGTGTCCTATGTTTACTGAGTAGTCCCCCCCTCGATAGGCTGAGTTGTAGGTCGTATACCTACCAAGTGACACCCCCTATTGTACTAGGGTGTATTTCCTCCATTCACTGAGTGGAACCCCCTGATAGACCAGGGTATAGTTACTCTATCTATCTATCCACTGAGTGTTACCCCCTTATCGTGTTAGGGACCAAGTCATATGTTCACTGAGTGGTACCCCATGTCACACTAGGGAATGGGTCCATTATCTATTGAGTGGAACCCCATTATTATACTAAGGTTTGGGTACTATATTGTAGATTATGACCCCTCGTGCTATAGAGCAGTGGTGAGGTGTGGGTACTCCAAATGGATTTCTTGGATAGACATGAGATATATTGGGAATTTGTTATGGAATTTTTTTACTACATTCTAACTCATTTTTCTTGGTTGGGAAATTAGATGAATATCCCCTTTCTCTCTCATATGGGATTCTTTTTTAATATATATATATATATAATGGGTTTTGTTTCCCTCTTTTTATAGGTCGAACTAACCTATGTTGTATGTTTGTATTGATCCCTTGTGGATTTTAGGGAGTCCTAATAGTTATGTAAATACCTACCCCTACATGATATTGTATGGAACATTTTGTGTATTATACAGATGATGGATAGTTTGATGGTGACATCGGTGGGTCATGGTAACACCTAGGTGAATTGACTGCATATGGTTGTCAAACTTATATCTTAGTAGTTTAGTTCTCTTATTTTTCCTTTATTACAATTATTTTCATTTTGGGGATTCATTTCTAGTTGGGCATGTATTTTTTTCTTTTATGCTTGGGATTACTTTTTCATATTCTAATGTATTCCCTAGATTTTATTACAAGCATGGATTTACACTAGTTGTTACAGTATTTATATTATTTCTATGTAATTTTTTAGTAAATGTTTGGGTGTGTGTGTGTAATTACATTAGAAAAAGGACTCCCATTTCATTTATGTTTTCTTGGAAGTTTTCATCGGACCTTATCATATTGTTTGTGGTCTTGGGGTTATGGTGACTTATTTTCCCACTCTACAGGTGGACCTTGATGGATCAGGTCATTATAGAGTGGTATCATAGTAATTCCTTCCTTGGGATGGTGTTTCAAGTTTTCTTGTAATGAGGAATTTGTTGGGATTTAGGAAAATAGTGCATAATTACCTCAAATGTGAATTTTAGGATAGGGTATTTAGTTTTGGTGTGTCATCTGACATATCCAGTAACCAGGAGTCTGACCACCTACTTGTTGAATTGACATACCAAGACATTGGTTATAGGGAATAGTGGTACATGCATTATATAGGATTAATTCCTTTGAATGTTCTTCTTCAGTCTTCTCCCCATATATATATTCTTTTTGATCATGTTACATCTTGATGAATTTCATTATGTATTTTTGATGATATCCGGCTAGGATTTTAAGATAATGATGTGACAATGGTTAGTTGAGTGATGATAGATCTGTTTATGTACTTATACATGAGGTATTTCCTCTATGAGAACACCGAGAATTAGTACCACCTGTTGAGAAGCACATGGACCCTCCTCTAATGTACAAGAAGATGATCTTCTACATGTTGACTAGTGGATGACTCCAAAAGGATAAGATTACGGTATGTGTAGGATTATAATATTATATATGTTTCAGTGATAGGTACTGTGGAGGTTTCATGGTGAGCCATACCCCCAAATAGTAGAGGATTGGATCGAGGTGGTTGTTGGATTTTGTTGGCTTGTGCAGACCCTGACTGACCAGATGGTCACATTAGCAACTACAATCCATCAAGGAGTAGTAGTTGGATCTGGTGGTTCTAGTGGATGATGTAATAACCCATGTTTGTTAGCCAAGGTAAAATTCCATGGGAATATGAATTTTTGCATTTAGTGGAAAGGTCATTCTTTTAAGTGAGATTAGGAATGTAATTACCATATTTGGAACACTTAAATGTGTTCTTTTTAGACTTGGTTGAATTATCAATGCATTCATTGGGTGTATCATTGAGTTTTGGGAGCCTCGTGCCCCAAAAATAAAAAATGTTGAAGGTCTTCATAGGGTTCATGGTTTGTATAAAACTGTGTGGCACCAAGAAACAAACAATGCGGCATGTTTCAAAGGAGTAGAAGGTATCTCATGGGATTTGTATAGTTTACCCAAACCATACAGTTTTCCCACACAGTTAGTGCCACTTAGGTAGTAACTTTTCAATATTCATCATATAGTTGGCACACAGTTAAGGAAAATCATATGGTATAACCATGCGAGGTGGGTTTCATTGGTAGTGGGAACCATACAGTTAGCGCACAGTTTAGCCAAACCGTGCAACCCAATTTTTGTGGTGAAATAACAATTTTCCCCTTAATTAGTTTTAAAAATCTTTTTTATTTCTTTTATCCTCCCCTAGCTATGTGAGCTCCTCCCCTATACATTTTGGGTACATATCCTCTCTAATCTAGGCATGGCTATATCTCTTATGTCCATTTTCAAAATCAAACAATGTTGGTATCTATATATCCACATTGGTAAGATCTTTAATCCTCTCTAATCCTTTCAATGTTTCTCTTTCAATATATTGGTCTATTTTGGCGGAAACTCATTTGCCTTATTTTCAGGTAAAATTTTCATTTCTTAATTTTCATCCAAACTAGACCGAATCAGACCTAGATATTGGATGTGTAAATCATCATAAGCATAAGGTAGGTGTACTAAATATTTTTCCTCAAGTCTCCATATTTTTATAAATAGTGTTATTGAGTTGCACACTAGCCTTTTTTATATATTTCCATGAAAATATTTTTCTTAAATCTAAATTGTATTAAGAACTTAGTATTACTCTTGTTGAATGTTGTTTAGTAGTTGGAGGATGTCAACCTTAATCAAGGTCACCCCTTAGGTGTTCCAGCTTATAATACCCCTTAAAAATTAAATGATTAAATGTATTAGATTCCTTCTAAGAATTTGGATTGGATTAATGATGGGGTTAAACCTTGTGGACACTTTCCGAGTTGATTTAGATACCTCATAACTACCATATTGATCCATTTAATTTCTTTTCCTTTATTTGTGTATTTATATAATGTCTATTAAAGTGAATTGAATCATGACTCATGATTTTGGTGCTTAATTATGTTAAATGGATTTTTAATGAACAATGACAAGTTATTATAATAAAACCCCTCAGATGATGTGTTCTATCTTTGAAATTTTAAAGTGATGATTAGTGGTTTATAGCATGCTTTGTCATACTACTTTGGTCTTTCTTCTATTCCTTGATGTTATTGTTTGTTAGGTGGTATATTCGTCACTTTCCCCTTATTGATGTTATAAAACAGATTTTCCCAGCTTTTATTTAAATGTTTTTTTGAATCAAATCACTTTCTAAGGGCATGGCTTGGCCAATCCTACCTAAATAACTAATGAACCAAACTCCTCCTAAGGGCTAGACTTTCTTTATAAATGGGATTTCCCATGTAGTTAATTTCCAAATTAGACCATGATACCTTCTAAGTAGCCATTTATCCTTGATAAATTAATTCTTGTGTTCTGTTTAGTTAAATGGCATGTATTAAATGTAATGAAATGTTAATGATGACTTTCCTTACTTGAATATATTAAATGATTTAATTGAATTGGAATTGAATTAATCGGTATGACCATGCCTCCTATTATAATTTAATAAGAATGTATTATCTAAATTGATATAAATGTGATTCCCATATTTATGATTGGTATTAATAAAAGTAAAGCATGAGAGGTACTTCCTCATGGATGTTTAATTATAAATATGATTATGTCCTGTTATAAGTTGTGTAATGATGGTAATGGTTCTGTTTATAATTGTGTTATCACGCTCCCTTATATTAGGTGTTGAGCATGATGTATCACACCATTGATACTATGTGGATAGTTGTCATGATGCACCATGTCTGTTGTGATTGTTGACATGAAGGCGCACTCAATACTATCGAGTATTGACATGAAGGCACACTAATCATCTTGAGGGATGATCATGAATTATCCCACTAATTATGAGATATAGGGCATGTACCTTTATTCTTGAGCTTATAGTCTCTTTTATAATGGTCATAAAAGACTGAGTTATGACCCAGTCCATCCATCACCTAGTATTCTAGGAATATGGCCACTTACATCCATACAAACATGGTACATATATGTGGATACAATATAGAACTATAATATATATATATAATTACTATATATATATTTACTGATCAGTCACTCATTATAGCTATGAGATGAAGCAGGTAGATTTGTCTATATGTCCTATTGAGACCTAAGATGACTAGTATTTATTTATTTTTTCATCTTGGTTTAATTTTTTTCTTATACATGGACATTGATTTACTCAATATTCCTGAACTCATTTTAAATGTAGACTCTGTGAGTGGTAACCTACAAGGATTTATATCTCATACCCTACTCGGGTCACTATTGCCCTTGGGTAACCATATAGATATCATGTTTACGGGACCATGGATTATTTCTCATCCTAATTTTCATGTACCTAGGATTCAAGAGTATAGGAATATGCTAGAGCTCAAGATGATCGTAGAGATCCCCCTTGGGAATTTTTATTTCTTTTCTTTATTCATGTACTGTATTATATTGTTTACTTCTCTATTATTGTTGTTTTAATTATTTATATTCTTATATACATGAATGCATTGTTATATTTTAGAATTGGCTATCATTTTTATTCAGTTTATATTATTCCTCTACAGCTCTATATTCCATTTATCACTATTTCTGTTGTTATATATTATTTATTATTTCCTGACACACTATTTTGATATTGTGATCATGAGAGTATAGTATCCCCACTATTACCTCCTTAGACTCTATCTGTTAGTCGATATCCACTGGTGTGTGGGGAGGCATGCTGGGGTCCATGTGGCCCACTGGTTCAGCTACCATCTTAGTGGTTAGTTGGGTTGGGACGTCACAATGTGGCACTAGAGCCTTTATTTTCCTTTTTATTACTATTTTGGGTTAGTAAATAGGAGACTATGAATGTGTTGGGGATTGGTAAATAGTTGTGTCAAGGACTGATCACCCCACCCATGGGAAAATTCCAAGTGGCCTAGGATGGGAATGTTGTTCATGTTATTTTCTGTTACAGTTGGTTATTATTTCACCTTTATTGATCAATATACTTTCTTTTACTTATTGATTTATGATATTTATGTTTTTTTCCTCAGTCTAGTATGTCAAATAAGTGTCATCACGTGCATCATTATAGGAACATAGAGGTTCACATGTCATGCATATAACATGCCATGTAGCTACATTTGTAGACTTCATGCTGATTTGGATTGATTTCATTGGGTGTTATGTCATGATTATGTTTTTTTTAGCATCCATGCTTACATAACATGCTTGGCTGGTTTATTTAGGCTATCTTTTCTATGTATCCTACTTCTGTACTAAATATAATGTTTATCTATGTTTACTTCTTGTGATGACTTTCCTAGTTATGTTTAGATATGTAATTGGTTTCATGGGATGAATTTATTGGTTGCAATTAAAGGGAAACTATTTTTAGCTGTAAGGTGTATGAGTGCCTTATAATTGGGAAAAGTTAAACCATGTATCAAACCATTTTTGAGATTATATATATTTAAATACTTTTGTTAAAATATAAACACTGCATAAGTTCAAACATTTAAAGTGAATTTGTCTCGATTAAATAGAGTTAGTCTTTGATCTATAAGGGGTATGGGAACTTTATAAATTAGATATGGAAACATATATAATCAATATTTTTCTTATATATGAGCATGTTATATTATCAAATGGTTATAAATTTAAATATGTTTAATCTTTAATCTAAAAAATTTATTAGTTTCCTTTATAAAGGCTTGTGACTTTATCACATTGGCATGGTGATCATGTGGTTAACTTCTAAAATGAAAAAATTGGCCCAAGTAGGTTAGTTTGGGAATGATTCTTATGAGATAACATGTTTTGGGTGTTTTTAAATCTAAATAATTAATCAACTAGTATTAGGTTTCATTCTGATGAACCTAGGTTGTCTTAATGGGACCCTCGTAGGTCTCCTTATCTTTTACCAAGTGATTTTGTATTATAATTGGAACTTGATGTTCTTCAATAAAATCTTTTAAATGTTTAAATATTGAATGTGAAACAATATTATGTCTTTAAAATGGAACCTGAAGCGGTATCTTTCATTTAAACCCTTGTGTAAGGGTATAATTATCTTTTTTATTTGGATTGGAATGGAAACATGAGCATTTTCCATTGGATTTATTTTTCCTTTTATCAAGATCTTAAATGATAGTTCTATGATCTAATGTAATCTATTTAGTGTGACCTAGTGATAGGGTTGAGGCTTATGCTTTGGTATGGCATTTTTTCGAGGTCATTATCTCCCTTAAAACGTAACTTCCTTGCTAAATGATTCTATTTTTATGATGTTTTGTGCCATTCAAGTGTCATTGTACCTAGTAGGAATATTGGCATCTAAATGACACCCTTGTTCCGATAGGTGGTCACGGTATCCTTGACCCTAGTTACGGGTGTTAGCATCAAGTAATCCTCGGTTTTAGCAGGTTATACATTCCTAGGACATGGTCATCCACTTATCAGGTCTCATGACACTCTCTTCATCCTCAGTGATTGAAGACTTGCTATGTCATCATCTAGGTTAATGTTCATATAATAAAATATGACTTTGGGTTAAATCTCTTTTATGAACCACCTGATACTCAGATGCATAGGGAGGAAAACATATAGAAAGTATCGAGGATGTTTCATCTTTATTTTGAAACCTCAGGGTAGTATATGTTCTTGTAATTGGTACCGGTCAAGTTGTTAATAGTGTAATTAACTTGTTGATTTTGATGTAATCATTGAGCCTTGATATGTTGTGTACATTCATGGGTCATCTTTGGAGTAGAGTGACCTGGGAATTTAAGGATTCAAATTTTTCCCAATGCTCAGTATGAAATCCAAGAGGATCAAGAGATTTTACACACTATTTAGGTTAGTTTTGGCTTTCATACCAAATGCCTTGACAATGTGAGTGTGACTCAGAGGAGTGTCACACATGTTCTAATATAAAATTTGACCTAGCATATTTATGAGAGGCTGGTATATCTATAGTCATTTAACAACTAGGACACTTATAAGGTGTGATGTCTCACATTGGTTTTGGTACATTCCCTTCCAATTATAAGGAACACAACCAAGGAGGAACTTTTGAAATGGGTAGTATTGCTTGAATGCCTTTCAAGCTTTCGATTTTTAAATTGTTTCGATGATTTCTCAGCAAAAAAATGTTGAAATGGTTGGATGTGTATGAAACCATTGAGAAACATAATTGGTCTTGGATAGACTTTGGTATTTAATCATGAACGATCACGGAATTACTTGGGTTTTGAAGGCTTGTGATCGGTTTGTGATAGTGTATCAGTAGGTGAAGCTATGATCCTTCCAAAAAGAGTTTACTAGTAGTGGTTCGACTGATCTTTTGGAAACACCTGATATCCTCTTAGTGTAATCTTTTTTAGATATTATCACATTCAAGAACTTTATTTCATCCTTGATTCCCTAAGAAATCATCGGTATTACATCGCTCTAATGTTTTAAAAGTCACCGGGCTTGTTTGGGTGGTTTTATATGGGTTTCATGCTGGATACATGGTTTTTATCAAGGCTTGGTTAGTATTGAGTGATACAAGGGTATCCATGTAGGAATGTCTTGGATGGACTCTTGGTCGCCATCCATTTTCCTTTGACTTAATTTTCACATGGATACCACTCTAGGCTCAGTCAATGATTTGATGTCGATGTCTTGTATTTTCACCAACATCTCACTTGTAAGTATGGTGTATGGACTACCTAGGGTTTGTTCCTCGGACTCCAATGTGTTGAATCTGAGGTTACCCTAAAAAAATTCAGGCTTGGATGTGATGCTTAAAGGGTTACGATTCCTTTGGTCCTAATCTAGGTTACACCCTTGTTCATGTTGTGGCATAAGAGATTAAATGGTCAGGTTATGGTTTAACCAAGTAACGTCATCGAAAGTTAGGTATGAGATTCAGTGAACATGCTCCTAGTGAACACAAGATTTTTTGGAGGAAGGAATTTCATTTTAGTTTGTAATGTTATGGACGTCTAAGATGAGCATCTTTGAGATTAGTCATCCAGAGTGGCTCAACTTTTTTTCCTTCTCTTTCGATGTAAAATGTCTAATGGAACTATTTATAAACACATCATTGGGTTAAGGAAAGAATAGTGTAAGGGTCGGTAATCTCTTCTAAGGAATCTTGGAAAACCAGTCTCTTCTAGGTCGATTAGTATTGAACTGTTTCTTTATGATGGGGCTCCTTTTATGACGTTGCATGTAATCATATTTTCAAAGTTAAAGAAATCACTCTAGGAGCATCACTAAAATTGTTAGAGGTGTTCTTTTTATGATGATGGAGGTGTCATGGTTTGTAATTGGACCCTTTATTGTGTTAAAGCCTATGGTGGGAGAACCATCATCTAGATGATTAAAGGTTTGATGAATTATTCATGTCTCTAGCTAAATGGTCTCATGTAATCCATGTTTAGGTGATTCAATTGTAGGATGAGCATTGTCTTGGGTTTTCACAGCTTAAGTGTCGTATTCTTAAGAAATGATCGAAGGTGCGTTTAGTGTTTGGAAATGAAACGTGGCCATTGAAATGAAACTTTATAACCATTATAGGTTGGGTGATATTATTTTTATTCCTAAAGGCTTCTTGGGGATGAGAATTTCTAAGGTGGGGAGGTTGCAAAGACCCGTGTTTTTTATTCAAGGTAAAATTCTATGGAAATTTGAACATTGGAATTTAGTGGATGGGATATTCTTTGAACTAAGCATCAGAATGTAATTCCAAGAGTTTTAAAACTTTAAATTGTTTTTTATACTTGGGTAAAGGTATGAGGGGTTCCTTGGGTGTCTGATTGAGTTTTAGGACCATCGAGCCTTGAAAATCACGAGTTTTGAAGGTCTGTATAGAGTGCATAGTTTGTTTGAAACTGTGTGGCTCGCAGCAGCAAACCACATTGACTATTTTAAAGGATTAGAATGTTTGACGTGTTGTACACATGGATTACATATATCTTGTTCCTATCCTACATGGTTAGTTACACTTAGGTAGTACCTATGCACAATTCATCGCACAATTGGTGCACAGTTAAGGAAAACTTTGTGGTACAACTGTACAAGGTGGGTTTCTTTCGTAGTGGGAGTTGTATAGTTAGATCATAGTTTGTTCAAACCATGTGACCCAATTTTCTGGGTGAAATTACATTTTTCCCTTAATGAGTTTTAAAACTTTTACATCTTTATTTTCTCCTCCACCATCTATGTGAGCTCCTCTCCTGTGCGTCGTGGGTTCTTCTCCTCTCCAATCTAGGAATGAATAGATCTCCTCCATCTATTGTACAAATAAAACGTAATTTATCTCTATTAATATTCATTGGTAAGATATAAAATCATATTGAATCCTTTCTAAGTTCCTCTTTTAATTGGTTGTGTTATTTTGGTGCAAGTTCATTTTTCCTATTTTCAGGTCAAATGTTTGTTTCATCTTTTTTTCTTAAAAAAGGACCAAATTAGACCTCAATATTGGATAAGTAAAGATTTATAAGAACAAAATAGTTGATTAATGTCTTTTTCATCAATTTTATATCATTTTATAAATATCATTATTGCACTGCATGTTGACCTTTATCAAATAATTCCATAAAAATGTTTTCTTCAATCTAAATTGTATTACGCACCTAGTATTACTTCTATTGAATATTTTTTTGTAGTTTGGGGACATCAACCTCGATCATGGAAACCCCTCAAGTGTGAATTCTTATAATACCCCATAATAATTAAATTATTAAATGTTTTTAATTATTTATTAGTGTTTATCTTGAATTAATGATGGGTTTTCCCCTTGTGTACACTTTCCCAATTGATTTAGACACCTCCTAAATGCCATGTTTATCCATGTAATTACTTTTCCACTCTTAGTGGCTTTCTATAATATCTATTAAATTTAATTTAATCATTAATAATGAATTTAATTCGTAATTATATTAAATTAATTGTTTAATGAACAATGTGATGTTTTTATAATAAAACCCCTTGGATAAGGTGTTCAGTCTTGGAAATTTCAAAGTGGCGATTTGTGGTTTATATATTTCTTTTTCATACTAATTTTATATTTATTATATGCTTTGATGTTATTTTTTGGCATATGGTATGTTTGTAAATTGTACCTTTTTGATGTTATAAAATGGATTTTCCCTCATTTTATTTAAATGTTTGTTTGAACCAATGCACTTTCTAAGTTCATGGCTTAGCCACTCCTACCTAAATAACTAATGGAACAAGATCCTACTAAGGGCATGGATTTCTAAATTAATGGTTTTTCCCATGTAGGTAATTTTCCAATTAGACCATGGTACCTTCTAATTACCCATTGAATCTTGATAAATGAATTTACATGTTTTGTTTAATTAAATGGAATGTATTAAATGGAATGATATGTTAATGATGACTTTCCTTCCTTGAATGTATTAAATAGTTAAATTGAAATGGAATTGAATTGGGTGGTATGAACACACCTCCTATTATAATTAAATAATCATAGATTATGTGAATTGATATAAATGTGATTCTCTTAATTATGATTGTGCTTAATAAAAGTAAATCATGATAAGTACTTCCTAATGGTTTTTTAATTATAAATGTGATTATGCCTTGTTATTGGTTATAGAATGATGGTAAGGGTTATATTGAGCATGGCAGTAACAAACTCCCTTATATTGGGTGTTGAGCATGCATCTTGCACCATTGATACAATGTAAAGGGTGGGCATGATGCACCGCGTCCCTTCTGAGTGTTTACATGACAGCGCACTCACTTCTATTGAGTATTGACATGAAGGAACATTCATCATATTGAGTGATGAGCATGAAGTCTCCCCTAATTACGAGATATAGGGAATTTACCCTTTGGATTAAGTTTATAGGCTCATTCAGACTGGTCATGGATGACTAAGTGATGCCTCAGTCTAGTCAACACCTAGTATTCCTGGTATATGGACACTTACATCAATACATACTTGGTTCATATTGGTAGATGAAATATATAACTATATATATATATATATTACTAAATATATATTTACCAATAAGGCACTCATTCTGGTTGTGAGCTGAATCAAGTAGAGTTATCCAGGTGTCCTGTTGGGACCTGAACTGACTGGTATTTATTTATATGCTCAGTTTTGTATAATGTTTTTCTTATAACTACACACTGATTTACTTTATATTCATGGATTGGTTTTAGATGTGTACTTTGTGGGTTGTAAAATACAAGGATTTATATCTCACACCCTTCTCTGGCCGCCATTACACTAGGGTACCCAAGTAGATCTCATGTTCGTAGGACCAAAGATTATTGATTATGTTGACTTGCTTGTACTTGGGAGTCAAGAGCATATGAAAGATCTGGAGCTCATGATTCTAAATGATATTTCCATTAAGGATTTTTATTTATTTTCTTCATTAATTTATTTTATTGTACTATTTCATGTTGTATGTAATTTATTTTAGTTATGTATCTTCTTTTAAACATGCATGAATTGTTATATTTTGGCATTGGACAACATTTGTATTGAGTTTATATTATTCTTCCACTACTTTTTCTTTCATTTATCAATGCTTTTATTGTTGTATGTTATTTATTTTTTCCTAATACACTGTTGTTCTACTGTGATCATGACGGTATAGTCTCCCCACTATCACCTTCTTAGACCCTTTTTTCTAGTCGGCAGCCTCTCGCATATGGGGAGGTGCTATTGAGGCCAATTGTCTCATCAGTCTGGATACTGTCTTAGTGGTCATTCAGGTCAGGATGTCACATATGATTCACTTATATTGTGTGTGCTTTATGAGTGATAGAGATAGAGATCATCCATGTTTTATCGTTGTCTAAACCCCATTCTTATTTTATAGAGGATAGGAATAAACCTATGTTGTACGGATTATTCTTGGTTAGGATCCCTCTCGATGGTGGTCCTCACAGTGAGAAAACTCTAGGGTGATGATGTAAATCAGTAGAGACTTGTGTCAGAGATATTGATATGGCTTCTAGTACACAAGGAAGAGGGACACTTCCCCACTAAGACACATTCTTTTGATGTAATCCAAATCTATGTAGGAAATTTAGTGACACCTAAAGCAGATAGTTTCAAGGTGTGTTGGATGAGTTCCTTCAAAAAAAAAAATTGTTGTTAATTATGATGTGTGAAGGTGTTTAAGCATGCCCTAGTTATGTATTATCGTTACAAAGGATGAGATATGGAATTAATCAGTATAGGCATATGACCTCATGGATCCATGTGTGATTGAGGTATGACCTCTATCTTATCATCTCTAGTTTCAATTTTGGTATCTGTTATCAGGCCTCTTTTCCAGGGTGTAGCCCCCATCCAAGGCCTTGTAATACTAGTGGAGTATTTTAGCTCAACCCTTATTTTTATATGATCCTTCAGAGATGATCAATGATCCAACAATTTTACTTAATGTGTGACAAAACTCTGGGATGATAGGAATCCTCATGTAGAATCTTTCCAGAGCTAGTGGTGAGGACCTAAAATGTTTTCCTTGATATGAACTGATTTCCTACTATGTAAGGCTATTTTAATACTACTAGTGATGGTTTCAGTGTACCCATGCAAGTGGTATGGAATTTATCTTTATTGGGTAGTAATGAATCCTAGTAAGAGTAGTATGATCTCATGTGTAGAAGGATATAGCTAATTTTTTATTATTTGGATAGTATGACCCTTAGAGTAGTAAATACTATGAGATTTCAGTTCATGTGGTTTTAGAGTGGTATGTGGATGATTTCCCTGAGGATGTTCTAGGATTACTTACCCATCAAGATTTTTTTTCTCTGTGGACTTGCATCCAGGATGAACTAATATCCATGTTAGCATATTTGATGACCTTGTGTAGCTGTGAGAGATGAAGGTAAGGTTGGGGATTCTAGAGGGTATGGGATTTTCAAACCCAGTGTTCCCACTTGGGAAGCCCTGTATTATTTTCCTAAGAGGTAGATAATATATTGAGGTTAGGTTTGTATTGATTTCAGAGGAATTATTTGATTTTAGAGAGAGAGTATCCAACCCTAATAATTGATGACTTCTTTGACCAGTGGTGTGGGGTGAAGTGGTCCTCAGATTTTAACCTCAGGATAGGTGATCATCATCTCTAGGTGTGAGATAAAGATGTAATGAGAATGGATTCCTAGGTCCACTATGGTTTCTTAGAGTTATTGATGATGACCTTTTGAATCTTGAATGCCTCATTAGTGTCTGTGGAACTCATGAATTGGGTCCTCCAAATCCTTTTTGGATCATTTCATGGTAGTCTTCTTTGGTGAAGTCCTAGTATACTCGATGTCTGAGGTGGAGTATGAGAGATGCTTAAAGATGGTTCAGGAAATTATTTTAGAGTAATAGCTTTATGGTATACTCTGGTAGAGTCATTTATGAATTCAGAAGGTTTTTAGAAGACTTCTCTAGGATTTTGGTCACTTTGACCACCCAAATGAGGAAAGGGAAGCCGTTTATCATGACTAAGAAGTGTCAAAGAGCCTTTAAGGTGATGAAATTGAGGCTAAAAATTGATCATATATTAATACTACATAAGGTGGGAGTGGATTATATAGTGTTTTTTGTTTCCTCTATGCATGGATTTATTGAATTCTAATGCAGAGGTAGGTAGTGATCTCTTATGAGTTGAGGAAGTTGAGACCCCATAAGCAGAACTATGAAACTCCTAACCTAGAGTTGGTAGTAGTAGCCTTCACTATAAATATGTGGAGGCACTATCTTCTGGGTGATAATTTTATTATTTACTAAGACCACTAGATTCTTAGGTATATTTTCACCCAAAGAGATCTGCACATGAGAAATAGACATTGGTTGGATCTTCTACAAGGATATGTCTTTGAGATAGTCTATACTCTTGAGAAGGGAAACATGGTGGTATATTTACTTAGTAATAAGTCTCTCTCTCACCTAAAAATGGAGGAATATGAGAAGTAGGGTTATTTAAAACTAAATAGAGTGGATGATAGGACTATATCTTTTCTTCAATCAATGGGGTGAACCCTTCTCCCCTTTAGTGTGTGAGAGAGGCCCAGTTGGGAGATGTAGACTATGAGGTTCTATATGAACATATATCCTTATAAGATACCCCAAAAATATTTTCTAATGGTGGGGAGCATGAAATCCTTTAAAAAGGATGAATATTGGTTCCAGTCATGTTTTGTGAGGATGTGATGAGAGAGTTTCACACTTCCCATTTGGTTGTACATCCCGATGTGGAAAAAATGTATAAAGACTATCAGTATGAGTTTTGGTGGGTTGGAATGAGTTGAATCATAGCCTAGTTTATCTCTCGGTGTCTCACATTTTAGAAGGTGGAGGCTAAGAACTAAGTACTTAGTGGTTTAACACAACCTATTGATATCCTAGAGTGTAAATGTGATGGTATATCCACAGAATTTGTAACGGGACTTACAAGGAACGTGAGAGGCCATGATACTATCTGGGTGATTTTTACTGACTCGCCAAATTAGTACACTTCATTGATATCAGGGAGAAGGGTTTGATGGAGAGTCTAGGGATGTTATACAAGCTATAGATTATCTGAATTCATGGGGTACCCTCAAATATTTTCTCTGATCATGATGCTCAATTGACATCAATGTTTTGGAGAGGCCTGCAAGAAGAATTCTAAACCCATTTTAGGATGATTTCGGCATTCCACTCCTAGAAATATGGATATACCAAGTGGACTATATAGATATTGAATAATATGTTTAGATCCTATTTTTTATACTTCTTATGGATCTAGGAGGATCAAATTACATTGGTATATTTTTCTTATAATAATAGTTATCCCAATACTGTTAGAATGGAACCTTTTGGGGACCTATACAGGAGACCTTTCAAGGCTCCCTTATGCTATAATGAGATTGGCGATACATTTCATTTTGGGCCATAGATCTTGTAGGTGACAATGGAGGAAGGTTCAAGTGATCTATAATCATATGAGGACCACCCATAGTAGACAATAATCTGGTGTTGATTGATGTCGTGTGATCTTGGATTTTGAGTAGGGAAACCATATTTTCCTGAGAGTATCCCCATGATGTGGATTGTAGAGGTTTTTCCATGGAGTCAATCTATCCATGATATTCGTTGGGTCATTCAAAATTTTAAGGAGGTTTAGAGAGGTTGTTTACCACCTAGAGTTGTCTCCACAGTTGGATCGGGTTCACAACGTATTCCATGTGTTGTATCTAAGGAGATACTTTCATGATCTGACACATATTTTCTACTATGGTGAGATAGACATTGATTATAGAGCGACTTTCATAGATTACCAAGTGAAAATCTAGGATCGGTAGAAGATCATCCTATGTGGATGGAACATTCCTTTTGTTTGTATGCTTTGGTAGCACAATAACGTGTGAGAGATCTTCTGGGAGTATGAGAGTCAGATGCGGGCTCAATATCCCCACCTTTTTGTGTAGCTTGTGCTTTTCGGGGTGAAAATCCTTAAAGGAGGGGAGAATTTAATGAATCTAGTTTTCTTGGATTAGTCTTTTAAATATTTATATAGATATATTTGGATTTATCCTTATATTCGGTATGGTAATTAGGTGTGTCCGGACTCCAAGATTAATATATTAAAAATATTAATTTATTTTTTAAGGAATGTGTATGCATCATTTCAATGATTATTGTTTTATTGTTGTTAAATACCTCATATAAGAAATATGAGACCATGTTTGATTCCATAATGTGGGGTTTACCCTAGGCATGACCTAAGGTTAGTCGACTCCGAACATCCTATTGAGGCTGTTGTTGGTGGGTGCGTTTAATTAAGATAAATAATTAAATTTATATATTTTGTTTGAAATGGAGTAAACTAAAACCTATATAAATATATTATTATGAAACTCTTCTTGGGTTAGATTCATAACCATGAGAAGAGGTTTTGGCATTGTTTATTGTTGAATCAAGATCATAGAATGACAAATGATCAGATCGATGTGGATTGAGAGGAAGTGAGCACAACAAGTCTTCTTTATCACTAGAGAATGCGTTTTCACCAAAAATGTATCCTTTTTTAGGTATGATTCATAATTTTTGGTTTCCACCCCTTTTATTAGATGTTTCAACAAGTATTTTTATCTTCTATTCTTGATATTTGGTTTATTGATATTCTCCTGATCCGAAAAATTTATTGGTTACATTGATTTCGCATAATTCCTTTTTTATTCTTTCCATCACCCATAGAATTCCTTGATTTTGTGATCATTCTCCACTAATTTTTTTTCCAATGATGGGTTTAACCTTTTTAACCCCCCCCCCTCATAATTTTAATTCTTTATCATTGGACCATGGGGACACAATTCGACATTGATGGGCAGGTTCAAGCATGATCAAACCAATGGATTCATGGTGAAATGGTGAATGGTGACTGGGGTGGTTATTTTCATGGGTATTTGGATAATTTTAGAGTGGTGATTTGTAGATATGAGATCTAATGTAAAGACCCGTTAAAATCAAGGAAAAGTTTTTCTTAATTTTTTTTTGGGATTTTACAAGAACATAGTTTCTGACGGCACTTGATTCCGAGGCCCTGTGTGCCCGGAATTTCAATCCGAAGTTTAGCTTGGGTACATTCAGTGAACGAACGAGCGGGTTTTACTATCTTTTGAACCGGTGCTCGGAATCGAATTTCGAGGGCACCGATGGAACCGCAGCGCAGGTAATTGCTTAGGAACACCATTTCCAGAGTTGCATTTACCCGAGAGAAGATGATAAAAATTGTGGAAGTTTAATTTATAATTTAAATACAATTTTTATTTTCTTTAAGTGGTTTAAGGTTTTGGGTGGAAGTTGGGTAACTACCCAACTTCCCAAGGGAGGTTATGAGGGTTGTGGGGCCCACACGAACCCCACCCCTTCATATTCTTCAACCCCCCTCAACTCACCATTAATATTTGACAACTTATGTTATTAATTAAGGGAGTTAAGTGTGGATGTTTGAATTTCAAACTCTCGAAATTCAAAATTTATGTTATGTTAATAAAATAAGAGGTGAGCTTATTTTATTTGGAGTTGGAACATTTGTTGATTGAGAGGTTTTAGGAGAAAAGCTAAGGAAAGCTAGAGTTCTTCATTTTCTTCATCGAAGAACACGGAGAACGCGAAGAACACATCGAACTCCATCGAAGAACGCCGAGTCCTTGGAGACCGACTACGCGACGCCGTATACCGCGACGGTTCTTCCGTGATTTCTTCTTCCATGACATCTCCTTCCGCAACATATCCTTTCGCGACGTCTTTTCCCGCGATGAATCCTCGTTCGACGAACCTCCATTCAATCTCGCACGAGGTAGGGGTTTATTTATTTTATTTCGTTCGTGAATTCTACTTTTTCATTCTTTGTGGATATACGACCAAATGATTTCAATTAATGAGAGGGGGCCGGACCGCACAAACACGGCCGAACCTCCCCCCTTATCCTTGATGTTGTTTCTAATTTGGTTAAAATGAAATGGTGTGGTGCTGTCACACCACACGGGATCGTGCGACAAGTAATGCGCGGCGCCGTCGTGCCATGCCGTGAAGTTGAACCAAGTCGTGGCGCCGTCATGCCTCGTCAGAGAACCGCAAAAACACCACGGTTGTAGTGGGGGCCGCGGCGGAGGGATGCATCACCGTCGCGCCACACCGGACGAATCAAGGCTGCGGCCGGTTTCGGGCTGCGGCGGAGCAAGGAGACCGGCGGCCGGTTCCGGGCCGCCGGCGTCAGAGCAGGGGGGACCGGCCGTCGCCGGTCTCGTAGAGGCAGAAACCGACCGTCCGGGGTGGGCGGGCCGGATAGGAGAGTAGCCGGGGGTTCAAACCCCCAGCCGGCTAGCACAACGTCCCCCTTAATGGGGGTTCGTGGTTACAACCAGGGGGGCAGGTGCCGCCCACTCCAAACGGCGCGGCCGTTTGGCCGAGCGCCTAGCCAGCGCGTTGGGCGCGCTGTGCCCAGGTCGGGCCACGCCGGTCGAGCCGGGCCGCGCCAGCCAGGCCGGACCCAGACCTGGTTCGGGTCGCCCCGGGGCGGGCCGACCCTGGGGGTATCGGGCCGGGTCGGACCGGGCCCGAACCCCTTAATACCGAATCTTTTCCGGTCGGACGCCCATAAATTGTGCTACATGACTCTGATTGACGCACTGTTAGTTGCGATGCGATCCTTGGATCGAGACGGTCGTTTCGGTATATTTCACTCAAGGTTTTGGAATACATTGAGTTCGGCCGGGTTGGTTCGTACACGAAACCAACCGGGCCTCAGAGCGGAAACACTCATATCTTAAGCTCCAAACATTCAATTGACGTGTTGTTGACGTTGTCGGTTTCCTCTTAGTGAGACGGATCATTTGGCTTACTCCGCCCGAGGTTTGGACACAGGTGGAGTACGGTCGGGTTGGTGTTGCCTTAAAAACCAACCGGGCCCCTAGGACGAAAAGGCCAATAACTCTCAGACCGGGCGTCCGATTAAGGCGCCGTCTACGATGTTGAGTTCCTGTTGACGATACGAAACTTTTGGATACATCAACTCTGGACTATGTTTCAGTTGATGTATCGGCCTCTCGGCTCATGGAGCGGACCCTCCCGAACGAGCTTACTATGTGTGGGAACCCTAGAGCTGGCTGTGTTTGCAACTGTGACGACGACGACGACGACTGTACAGAGATCCTCAGTGCATTCGACGACGACGACTACAACACTCAGCGATCCTACGTGGATCAGTGCTACCGATCCTGTGTGGGTCCAATCCTGTGTGGGTTAGCGCTCAGCGGTTCTGTGTGAGCCATCGCCTACAGATCCTGTGTGGGTCCGATCATGTGTGGGTCTTTGCGGGGGTTAGTTACCTATCGATCCTGTGTGGGTCAGACCCTTCCCTGGTCATTGCGGGGTTAGTTACCTATCGATCCTGTGTGGGTCAGACCCTTCCTGGGTCATTGCGGGGGTTAGTTACCTATCGATCCTGTGTTGGTTAGACCCTTCCTGGGTCATTGCGGGGGTTAGTTATCTATCGATCTTGTGTGGGTCAGACACTTCCTGGGTCATTGAGGGGTTAGTACCTATCGATCCTTTGTGGGTCCGATGACTTAGATGAATCAGTGGATATATCTGATCATCTCTATCATCATACGAAGAAGTATACCTGTGTGAGCTGAATCCTGTTTGCTTTCCTCTGTGGATTGTGTTGTGCTATCCTGTGTGGATTTACGTTTTTCTTTCCAGTGTGGACTGGGTTGTACTTGGGTTCGGATGTTGGAGCCGAACGAGAATTGATGACTTAGGTATATGTATGGGAATATACCTAATCAGTGTCAGATGTTACTTCGGGATTGTATCTTTCCTTTGTGGATTATCCTTTGTGGATTTTGGGAGACCTTCGGGGGTCTCGGGGTCCCTACTGAGTAGCTTATACTCACCCCTGCACGGGCTATGCCCACACTACGTTGTGTTGGTTGCAGACGACGGACATTACTGATTGTGGTTGAGGATTGCGGAGCCGGATGGTACCTGGAGGTGGACCACTGGACGGGACGTACTCGGAGCGGTCGGCTGGACCCAAGGAGCGGAGGAGGCTATCTGTTCTCACCCTTCAGGAGGGATTTCTAGTAGACAGCTCAGCGTTGCGGATTTACTTTACAGTTGTTGTTTTCCCTTTCCAATTGTACTTTACTTTCAGTTTGGGTTTGTATACTGGCCCATTTAATATTCCGCACTTACTGTTGTACCAGCTTTTACATAGAGTTTACTTCTTCTGCTTGCTTACTTTGTGGTGTTTTTTTACTTTTTAAAGGCAATGCCTTCCCCTTTTTACCGGGATTTATGACTTGGTGCTAGTAGCCAGCCCCCTGGCCTATGGAAGGCGGGCATGGGGTAGTCACGGCACGGGCCCCGAGGACGGGTCATGACAAATTGGTATCATAGCAGTTTGGTTCTACCGCAGAACTCAGGACTCTGATCTTTTTCTATGTGAAGCAATAGTGTTATGCGTATTGAGTGTGGTTATCAGTCCAGGGAGTCCAGTGTTGGTGCGGAGGCCAACGTATCCGTACACCAGGACCCTGACTTCTTATTTCTGACTTAATGCACGGAAACATTGATTGCATGTGTGTTTCAAGTTTTCTTTGTGAATACTTTCTGTCAGCTCACTAGGTATTCTGTTCGGACTGTGGTGCACCTGTATCCTTTTCATGATGGACCCACGACGGCAGCCAGCTAGGGTTACGAGAGTTGAGCATGATGACAGCCCACCAAGCGACGAGGCCTCGGTACAGGGCCTTTTGTCAGCAGAGGCACTGGCGGTAGCTCTACCTGCCGATCCACCAATGCTTCCAGCCCCAGCCGCTTACGATGCACGTCGCCTTAGTACACTGCATGAGTTCCAGTGCCAGCGACCACCCAGGTTCCGCGGGGAGACGGACCCCCAGGCAGTCGAGGACTTGCTGGAGGCAGTGGTGAGAGTTTTAAGGTTAGTGAGGACACCAGCAAACCTCATGGTGATCCTCGCAGTGAGCCTACAGCACGCAACAGCAGGCTGTTGGTGGAGCTTGATGCTCTAGGTGCACGATGAGGCATCTCTCCTCTGGACGGACTTTGAGAGCCTCTTCCGCTCGGAGTTCGTCCCAGCCACCCTCCGTGTGGTGCGCATCCAGGAGCTTCTTCATCTGTGGAAGGGCAGCTTGACAGTCGCCCAGTACTCGGTGAGATTTATCGATCTCTCACACTACTTGACCGACATGGTATGGGGCCCATTCTTCTGGGCCCGGACCTTTCAGCAGGGATTGAGGCATGAGATCAGGGCATCACTGATCTCCCTCACCATTCCGACTCAGATTGGAGTACTGGAGCGAGCTCTTCTCATCGAGAGATTTCTTGCTGAGTCTACACCAGCGGCGAGACCTACCGCAGGGCGACACGTGGCAGAGTCTTCTACAGCCGGTAGTAGATAGATGTCACAGAGGTCCAAGCGGGCCAAGCCAACGGGTGGATGACCACAGGATACTGGCTCGGAGGTGCGGGGCACACGCAGCAAAACCAGTCTTACGAGTGGAAGACAGTGCTATGCATGCGGCGAGCAGGGCCACATGGCTTGTGACTGCCCGACCCGCCATGCAGAGGAGCAGCAGACGGTTGAGGAGCCACCTAGGCAGAGGTAGAGGTTCGACTGTGGCCATCCGCAGGGAGCAGGTGGATGATGCAGAGGAGCTGGCCGAGCAGTAGGTGGTGGGCGACACTTTGAGGCTCTACCACCACCACCACCACCAGGAGGCCCACCCCGACCTTAGGGGAGAGCACAGCTTCAGGTAGCTAAATCCTACGATCATGGAGCTCCGGAAGCGGGTGGACAAGTGCGGGACTAGCTCTAGGCATAGAGGCCCTTGACCATAACGCCTCTGGCTTCTTTATTTGTGTTTCCTTGTGTTCTTGTACTTTGATTTGAAGTAATAAAAGACGCTTGCAATAGTGACATTTGATTTCTTGTCTTTTGTTTGTTAATACTAAGAGGTGCCGGTTAAAAACTAATGAATTGACCCTCACTTGCGAGATTCTTACTGGAGGAGACCCAGTGACCACACACTGATGCCGACAGTGTGACTCAACCCTTGGAGGCGAGAGTAACGGTTGGATCTCTTGGTAGCAACGTCGAAGCCTTACGACATCATTCATACCATGAATTAACTAATCATGACGGGATTGACTGTATTAGGCAAGGAACGTGGTTCATCTGGGGATGAGACCGGATTTCCCTTTTCGGAAAAGGAGAAATCATTGCAGCTTTGCAGAACGTTAAGGAGGAAGGCGAAACCCTTCATGTGGTCAGACAGATGTCAGCAGAGCTTCCAAGAGCTGAGACAGAGTTTGACCAGCACCCCTAGAGGCGTGGATTGAGATGGAGCAGCCTTCCTTCAGTCTATCACAGTCACGCCTCCACTACTGCAGTGGGTCAGAGAGGCACAGTGTGGGGACACTGACTATGAGATGCGGAGTGCACATATATCCTCAGGACAGGCACCTGATGGTTTCTCCTTGGAGTAGAGCACGACTTCCTTTTCAGAGGACGTACCTTGGTACCAGTTGCTTTATGGGAGGAAGTGCTGAGAGAGTTTCACACTTCTCCTTTGGCGGTACATCCAGGAGTGGCGAAGATGTACCAGGATCTCAGACGACAACAATGGTGGTCGGGCACGAAGAAGGTTTTGGCAGAGTTCGTTTCTCGATGCCTCACCTTCCAGCAGGTGAAGGCAGAACACCAGGTACTAGCAGGCTTAGTACAACCTTTGGAGGTTCCGGAGTGGAAGTGGGACGGCATATCTATGGACTTTGTGACTGGACTTCCACGCACTTCCAGTGGTCACGACCCCATTTGGGTGATTGTCGACCGACTCACCATGTCGTCACACTTCTTACCCATCTGAGAGCAGGGCTCAGTGTAGATCTTGGGATGACTTTACATTCAGGAGATTGTACGGCTTCATGGTGTGCCATCATCTATCATCTTCGATCGAGATGCTCGGTTTACTTCCTGGCTTTGGAAGGGGTTGCAGGAGGCGTTCGGGACATAGCTACGTGTGATAAAAGTCTATCACCCTCAGACGGATGGTCAGACGCAGAGGACCATTCAGAATCTCAAGGACATTCTCTGCGCATGTGTCCTTGACTTTGGTCGCAGCTGGGAGGACCACCTACCCTTGGTAGATTTTGCGTACAACAACAGTTACCACTCCACCATCGGGATGTCACCATACGAGGCGATGTATGACCAACCTTGCAGATCTCTTTTGTGCTGGATAGACCCTAGGGAATCAGCACTTGTGGGATCAGAGATGGTATAGGCCACGAAAGAGAAGGTCCAGGTCATCCAGGAGCGGATGAGGACAACTCAAAGATGGCAGAAGTCTTATGTTTACAGGAGGTGGAGGCTACTAGAGTTCGAGGATGGCGACCACGTCTTCTTACGTGTCTCACCTCGACGTGGATTGCAGAGATTTGGTCGGGGCGTCCAGTTGTCTCCATGCTTCATCGGACCATTCCAGGTCCTCAGCAGGATTGGGGAGGCATCTTATCTCCTACCTCTACCACCTCAGTTGCACCGGGTGCATGACGTCTTCCACGTATCCCAGTTAAGGAAATACGTGCACGACCTGTCGCATATCATTGACCATGGGGAGCTTGATGTTGATGATGGAGCGACTTTTATGGAGGCCCCAATGGAGATCGAGGATCGACAGGAGCAGGTCCAAATTGGACGGTCAATTCCTCTAATGCGCATCAGATGGTAGCACGGGAACCTCCAGGAGAGCACTTGGGAGCGGGAGGCTCAGATTCGTGCTCAGTACCCACTTTTGTTTCCCTAGTCTTCGATGTATCTTTACGGGGACGTAAAGCCCTGAGGTCGGAGTAATGTAAAGACCCATAAAATTCAAGGAAATTTTTTTATTATTTTTCTTTGGGATTTTACAAGAATGTAGTTTCTGACGGAACTTGAATCTGAGGCCCGGTGTGCCCGGAATTTCTATCCGAAGTTTAGCTCGGGTACGTTTAGTGAACGAATGACCGGGTTTTACTATCTTTTGAACCGGTGCTCGGAATCGAATTCTGAGGGCACCGATGGAACCGCAGCACCGGTAATTGCTTAGGAACGTCATTTCCAGAGTAGCGTTTACCCGATAGAAGATGATAAAAATTGTGGAAGTTTAATTTATAATTTAACTACAATTTTTATTTTCTTTAAGTGTTTTAAGGCTTTGGGTGGAAGTTGGGTAACTACCCAACTTCCCAAGGGAGGTTATAAGGGTGGTGGGGCCCACACAAAACCCACCCCTTCATATTCTTTAACCCCCCTCAACTCACCATTAATATTTGACAACTTATGTTATTAATTAAGTGAGTTAAGTGTGGATTTTTGAATTTCAAACTCTTGAAATTCAAAAGTTATGTTATGTTAATAAAATAAGAGGTGAGCTTATTTTATTTGGAGTTGGAAAATTTTTTGCTTGAGAGGTTTGGGGAGAAAAGCTAAGGAAATCTAGAGTTCTTCATCTTCTTTGTAACACCCCAAGCTTCTACGGTACGTTTCCCTTCGAATAATGCGATAGCGTGTGTTGTACGCAACCTCGAGTTCTAACACACACCACAACTAATTAAACTAGCCGTTGTGAATAGTAATACCTACTTTTTGAAATCATATATATTTTATATTTCAAAATGGACTTCATTTTTGGATTCGGAATATTGAAATTAGCCTAGGGTGAAATTTTGGTACTTTTCGGATAACTTTAATATTTTGATGAATAGTGAAAATTACTAAATTTTAATTAAAAACAACTTTTGTAATCAAAATAATTAATAGTGATAAATTGTGAATTTGAGTGGTTTTAAAGTATATTTAGAATATATTTTTACCATTTAATATAATGTTGGTCATTGGACATAATTTTACAATTAAACCGAACATAAACAAGTGTCAATCTTTTGATAGTTATTATCTCTTAAAAACACGCTTTTTGTTTTGACAGCGGGAATTAATTTTAAATTAATTTCTGCCACTTCTGTGTTTTGAATTTAGGAAAATGGATTCCATATTTGGAATCAGGATGTTCAAATTGTGTAAATAGGTAACTTTTATTTTTAGACATTTTGAATAGTTACTGTGGTAAATATTTTATTTACCATGGTTAAAGGGTAAATCCGGTAAATAAGGGTTAAAAAATAATATTATAATAATACAAAATTACCCTAAAACGTGTCCTAACCTTATTGGTGGACACATACCCGACCATGGGCATCCTTGGGTCAATTTGGGGACCCCTTGGAGCCACTTGTATGTGGTAGGGACACATTATATTAATAAAGTTAAAATAAAAATAAAAATGGCATAAGCTTATATCTTTTAGAAGAACAATTTTTACATAGGGTTATACATGTTGGATTTTCGATTATAAATATTCATTAGAAATATAAAAAGATTTCCTACATAATTATATTTTATTTATAATTTTTAGACATCAAATAATTTAAATTATTATTGACACAATAATGATGCAATGTTTACCTCATTAATAAATCATTTAAATAAATAAGATTATAATGATTAAAATATTATCTAAAACCTGTCCAATTCTTATTGGTTGATGTTATTTAGAATATGAGTCATCTTATCTTCGACCTCAATTATTTTTGGACCATTATAAACCGAATATAATTATATTATAAAGTAATACTTTCACTCTTTCCTAAAGAGCCCCTCCTCTCCCTTATAAAAGGAGACCACTTCTACTCATTCCTCACACCTCTCAAGCCACTTGGCTCGTCCAAACTCTGCCCAACTAAGCTCCCCACATCCCTCTCCTCCTCCTTGAAGCTTCCCCTTAGGCAGAAATCATTTCAAGAAGTCCTTTGGTTCCAACCAAAGTGAGTTACCTAAATTAAAGGTAACGATTTCTCTTAAATTATTTTCCTTTATTTTGCTTCTCCAACCCCCAAAATCTTTCTATTTCCTTTCTTTTGTAACAACACCAGTATCCTTAATATACTAGGATGTTGTTATAAGAAGGATTCAAACTACACATACACACAACTCCATCTAATGGTTGATGAACATAATGTTTCTGTGGATGGCAAACTAACGCCTCACGAAACAATGATTGTTCAAATACATCTTACCACCTCTCATGGTGGCCATTATGATGGCACTGTAATTAAATATGATAATAATGATATATATTTTATATATAAGCTTCTGTAATTTCATTTTATTTCATACCATTATTCGTTTCATGTTGTATATACATACGATAATTTCATTTTAGGAAGTGCGGACTACCGCCCCCTTAAAATGATATGACTCGTTCATACCACACATGGAACGTATAAAGGATGGTGTTAATGAACTTAAGTAACATATATAAAATATTATATTATACTGGAATAGTAATATACCTATGTATCATTTGGATTCGATTCTTTTAAAATAAAAATTAAATGGAAGTAGCGTTCGTGCGTACGTACGGACTACCGTCTCCACGAACGCAATGAGATTCATTCTCCATCGTATCCATTCAAGTATAATTATCATTTAATGATTTAAAAATGATGTTTAAGGACTTGATATTATTCTGGATATGAATAAGATACAACAAACATGACTTATGTAACAAAACATATAAAGAAAATGAGTAAGTTAACACCCGAAACGGCGATAATACTAAGATATTATTATCAAATCAATATTAAAAGATCATATATGATATCATATTAATGTATATGATTATTGTATAATTTAATAACAATTATTTCACCATTATACAGGAGGTTAACCTACCCCAACCAAGGAAAAGTACAAGGTAAGGGTTTACTTTACAACCTCTTCATTATCCAAGGTTGTTTATACGTAATAATCTACTGGGATCTCTTTATCATCCACATCCATGTTTCTTAAAAATGCATTTAAAAACATTTTTACTATTTACTAGAATATGAGTTAAAGTCATTTATACCCTTTTTGACTTTTATAAGTGGTTTATAAAGGAATCTTTCGGTCGTTTTCAAAACAAGGTCTTTTTTTAACCTTTTCGACAGAATTAAGGTAAGAATGTTTTTTTTAACTTATACGGCGGGTGCGGCTAATTTCCGCCGTTATAAAATCTTCAAAACTTCCCTTACAAGCTTATAAGAATATTTTCAAAGAAAATGTTTTATTTTATATGGATCTTAAATGATTTCAAAATAAAAAGAGATATTTCTTTAAAAAGAATTTTGATTTCATCTATGTCAACATCCTTTGATAGATTTTACGCTTATTTGAATTTGATCTATTGTGATACAAAACTTCTATATTGTATTGAAGGTTTTGTGATATGTTTGACTGTGGATGTGCTATTTTTATACCATTCATAGTTTATGGTGAAATTATTGACATTTCGTATGCTAGTTTTAATACGAATGTTTATGTTATGTTTAAACCTTTTCATATGGGAATGCATTGGACTTAGTAAGTGGCGGGTGGAGCCCGCTATAGCTCCTCGATGCATCGGTAGGTCTCATGAGACAAACTAGTGTCTTGGCACAAGGCCTTGACAAAATCTTATTTGTAGTCTTGGAACGAGGCCTTGGCTATGTGGTTATTATAGTCTGGCATTATGCATTCCAACATTATGAAAGTGGTTATTGATTTTTCATGTGATTATTCGATTAGTAGAATATCCATGTGAACAAGTAAATGGCATTATTTCATTTTACTTTTTCCATACTATGTTGAAGTTCAAGTTTAAAAGGCTTTTGTTTTAGTAATTCATTGCCTTAAATGTTTATGCTTATTTTTGAATGTTCCGCTATATTGTTATCCTTACTGGGCATTTGAGCTCACCCCTTTTCTAGGTTTTATTTTTCCCAGGATGTGAAGATGTAAGTTATGAATGACCTGCAGGGTTATTATGAGGGGATTATAGTGTGGACTGTGGAAACATTATGTTGTTGTAGTAGTTTTTCATTTTATGATGTAATGTAAAACTTATGAATATATCTAGTGTTTCCAAGGCTACTAAACCAATCGGTCTTTCGGGATTTGATCTTTCTTGTGATCATGCCAATGTTACGAAGTAATGCACCGACTCTGGGTAACTGGGTCGGGCGTTACAGTTGGTATCAGAGGACGTTTAGTACAAACCTTGGAAACTAGATTTAGATAAACTCGGATTAGAGCACGTAGACCTAAGATGAACTTTGAGGATTAGTATAGAAGAACTTCCTAGAATTTTGGTATTGTAGAGATTTTGTGAGATTTCCAAGCAATACATCCCTGTCTGGATACGAGCAGGTAGAGGCGGCTCTGGCACAGATGTACCTAGGGGTAAAACCCGAAAACACTGCTTTGAGCTAGACTCGAACGGGAACTGGTGCACGACAACGGGCCTTGCTGCACTCTTGGTTACGACACTCCCGGGGGATATGCTTAGGATAACTCTCACTATCTTTACAAATCATTATGAAGGGTTTATGAGTATATACTTCCTCAAAGAAAACATTTTTATGATTATGGATTATATCCATAAATAGTTCAATTTATGTTAAGTGTTTTATAAGTATGGGATTATGTATTTTGATTCATAAACTAATCTAGTTTATGCCATTGTTTAGAAATGGCGCCTAGTGGAAGAAATGGAAACGGTATCAATGCACACACTCCATGTAGGGATTTCCCTCCTGCTCAAGATAATTATAGTGGGGCTGGTGATGCAACTGGTGCTGATCAGCTAATCACCATACTGGGACAACTTACTCAGGTTATGAATAATAACCTTACCCGTATGGAGCACCCTGATCCGCAGCATGGAGGATCAATGTTAGATCGATTCATGAGGCAACAACCACCAACGTTCAATGGGAATACAAATCCCTTAGTAGCTGAGCAATGGATATTTTCCCTAGAGAAAATATTTCAGGCTTTGGGGAGCAGTGAAAGGGAAAAAGTTATCATGGCAGTTTACCACCTCACTGGAGATGCTGATCAATGGTGGTCATTGATTCAAAATACCAAGGAAGATGATGAAGTATCAAATATGGAATGGAGGGAGTTCAAAGATCTGTTTTTAGAAAAATACTTTCCTCGCGACCATCGAGCAGATATGGAAAGGCAATTTCTGAGTCTGAGACAAAAGGAGGATGATAATGTCACAAAGTATGAGGCTAACTTTACAAGGTTAGCGAGGTATGCTGGAGATTATATTCGCAACCCAAGAAGTAAGATTGATCGTTTCTTTGATGGGTTAAAACCATTTCTCCGTCGAGCATTAGTCTCACAATCCTTTTCATCGTACGAAGACATTGTCTCATGTGCTATCAAGACCGAAAAGGAATTCTCTAAGTCTTATGACTTTAAAGCAAAGCAAGAGAAGAAGAGACCTGCTGATCAATCTGGGAATGGAAATAAGGGGAAGAAGGGAAAGGTTGAATATCCATCTTGTGGTAAATGCGGGAAGAAACATCCTGGTACTTGCTTGAAGGGAATGTGAGTCTGTTACAAGTGTGGTGAAAAAGGCCACCAAGATCATGATTGCAAGGGGAAGAAGGAAGCTACCAACGTTCAGTGCTATAATTGCAGGGAGATGGGGCATTATGCAAATGCATGCCCTAAGCGTCAGGAGAACTTACCTCAGAAAAGGCCAAGGGATCAAGGCCAGGCTTATGCTATCACTACTGCAGAGGTAGAAGCTCCGAAAGATGTGGTGGCAGGTAATTTAATGGTTTCCTCAAGTTTAGCAAATGCATTATTTGATTCTGGATCATCGCATTGTTTCATATCTTCCCAGTTTGCTAAGAAAATTAGATATTTCCAATTTGATTTAATAAGGGAGTTGTCAGTTAAAACTCCTAAGGGAAGTATCGTTGCAACAAAGTTTTGTGAATCAGTCCCCATTAGAGCACATAAATTTTCTTTATCTGCTGATCTCATCGTCATACCTATGATTGAGTTTGATATAATCCTCGGTATGGACTGGCTTTCAGACTATGATGCGAAGATTTATTGTAAGAAGAAAGAGGTTACGATTCTTGATGATAATGATAAGGAACACCTTATTTTTAGAGCAGAATCGTCACCACCTAGTTCTTATTTAGATCCACCCTCAATAGCTCAACTAAATTCAATTATTGGGGAGGAAGAGAATGAAATAACTGCGGGTGAGGAAAGGAATGTTCAAATAGAGGATGTACCTATTGTGAAAGAATTTGTAGATGTATTTCCAGAAGATTTACCTGGACATCCTCCAGAACGAGAAGTTGAGTTTTCCATTGATTTGATTCCTGGATCAAGGCCTATATCGAAGACCCCTTATAGAATGGCCACTGTAGAGTTAGTCGAACTAAAGAAACAACTAGAGGAATTGAGTAATAAGGGATTTATTCGCCCTAGTGTTTCTCCATGGGGAGCCCCTGTTCTTTTTGTTAAAAAGCAAGATGGATCTATGAGGTTATGTATCGACTACAGGGAGATCAATGCTATAACGATAAAGAACAAGTATCCCCTACCTCGTATTGATGATTTATTTGACCAACTGCATGGAGCTCAATACTTTTCAAAGATTGACCTTCGATCTGGATACCATCAGTTGTGTGTGAAGAAGGAAGACATTCCGAAGACAGCATTTCGAACCAGGTACGGGCATTACGAGTTTACTGTAATGCCGTTTGGATTGACTAATGCACCCTCTGTATTCATGGATCTGATGAATAGAGTTTTCAAGGAGTATCTCGATGAATTTGTGGTGGTATTTATTGATGATATCTTGGTATACTCAAAAACCTACGAAGATCATGAAAATCACTTGCGCATTATCTTGAAGACTCTGAGGAGGCATGAATTATATGGGAAGTTTAGCAAGTGTGAATTCTGGCTTCAGGAGATTTCTTTTCTTGGCCATATTGTCTCTAAAGATGGAATCTCTGTTGATCCTTCTAAGACCAAAGCAATCCAAGAATGGCCAGCACCTACGAGTATAACTGAGGTACGTAGTTTTATTGGTTTGGCAGGTTATTATCGACGTTTCGTCCAGAATTTTGCCCAATTGGCTAACCCATTAACGAAGCTCACACGTAAAGGGGTTAAATTTGTTTGGACAAAAGAGTGTGAAGAATGTTTCGAAGAACTGAAGAGAAGATTAGTCAATGCTCCTATATTGACTCTACCATCGGGGAATGATGGGTTCGTTATTTATAGTGATGCATCGAAGAAAGGACTTGGTTGTGTCCTTATGCAGAATGATAGAGTTATTGCCTATGCATCACGACAGTTGAAAATTCATGAACAAAACTATCCTACTCATGATCTCGAGTTAGCAGCTGTAATATTTGCTTTGAAGATATGGAGGCACTACCTCTATGGTGAAAAATGTGAGATTTATACTGATCACAAGAGTTTGAAGTATATTTTCTCACAAAAAGAACTCAACGTGAGGCAAAGGAGATGGCTTGAATTACTCAAGGATTATGATTGCACGATACACTACCACCCGGGGAAAGCAAACAAAGTAGCAGATGCTTTGAGCAGAAAAGACCATGGAGTTCTGAACATGATGAGAATTGAAAGGGATCCAATTTTCATGGATCTAGTGAAGATGGACATGGGAATAACCAGGGAAGGTGAAACATCAATGCTTTTTCAAATGGTTGCCAAACCATCTTTACTAGAAAGGATTAAGAGTTCTCAGACCGATGATGAAGAATTCCAAAAGAAGATTAAAACTGTGAATGATGGGAGATTGAGAGACTTTGTGTATGAAGATGGAATTTTGAAATTCGGGAAGAGACTTTGTGTTCCCAATATACCTGATCTAAAAAGGGAATTGCTGGATGATGCTCATAGTTCCAATTTCTCTATACACCCTGGGAGCACCAAAATGTATAGAGATTTGAAAGATCATTTTTGGTGGGACAATATGAAGAGGGAGATTGCTGATTTTGTGTCAAGATGTATGGTTTGTCAACAAGTGAAAGCTGGAAGGCAACAGCCTGGAGGATTCATGCAACCTCTTCCTATACCGGAGTGGAAATGGGACAATATTACGATGGACTTTGTCATGGGGCTACCGAAGACTCCTAGAAGGAACGATGCAATATGGGTTATTGTTGATCGTCTTACCAAGTCAGCACATTTTCTTGCTATAAGAGAAGATCTACCCCTGGAACGTCTAGCAAGACTATACATTAATGAAGTTGTGAGACTTCATGGAGTACCCCTATCGATTGTTTCTGACTGTGATCCCCGTTTTACTTCAAGATTTTGGAAAAGTCTTCAGAAATCCCTGGATACTGAACTTTATTTGAGCACTGCTTACCACCCTCAGACAGATGGAAAATCAGAACGGACTATTCAAACCTTAGAAGACATGTCGAGATCTTGCTCACTTGACTTTCAGGGTATGTGGGATCAATATTTACCACTGGTAGAATTTTCCTATAACAATAGCTTCCATTCGAGTATTCAGATGGCACCATATGAAGCGTTATACGGAAAGAGATGTCGTACACCAACCTGTTGGGATGCCGTTGGTGAAAGAAAACTTGTAGGCCCAGAACTGATGGAGGAAACGGTGGAAAAGGTGAAAGTAATCCAAAATCACATCAAAGCAGCTCAAAGTAGGCAGAAGAGCTATGCTGATAATCGAAGGAAGGATTTGGAATTTCAAGTCGGTGATCATGTTTTCTTGATGGTATCTCCATGGAAGGGAGTCATACGTTTTGGAAAGAAAGGTAAATTGAGTCCCAGGTACATCGGACCTTTCGAAATTCTAGAACGAATTGGGGCTGTAGCTTACCGATTGGCAATGCCGCCAAGTCTCTCCAAAGTTCACGATGTGTTCCACATATCTCTGTTGAGAAAATACATGCCTGACCCAATGCATGTACTCACCTATGAGGAATTAGAACTGGAACCCGATCTGTCTTATTGCGAAGAGCCCGTCAGGATTCTTGATACAAGAGAACAAGTACTGAGAAACCGGACGACGCGTCTGGTAAAAGTTTTGTGGAGAAATCATAAGATGGAAGAGGCAACGTGGGAACCCGAGGAACTTATGATGAAGAACCACCCGAGTCTTTTTATGCAGTAATACCCTAGAAATTGCGAGGACGCAATTATTTGAAGGAGGAGAGAATGTAACACCCCAAGCTTCTACGGTACGTTTCCCTTCGAATAATGCGATAGCGTGTGTTGTACGCAACCTCGAGTTCTAACACACACCACAACTAATTAAACTAGCAGTTGTGAATAGTAATACCTACTTTTTGAAATCATATATATTTTATATTTCAAAATGGAATTCATTTTTGGATTCGGAATATTGAAATTAGCCTAGGGTGAAATTTTGGTACTTTTCGGATAACTTTAATATTTTGATGAATAGTGAAAATTACTAAATTTTAATTAAAAACAACTTTTTTAATCAAAATAATTAATGGTGATAAATTGTGAATTTGAGTGGTTTTAAAGTATATTTAGAATATATTTTTACCATTTAATATAATGTTGTTCATTGGACATAATTTTACAATTAAACCGAACATAAACAAGTGTCAATCTTTTGATAGTTATTATCTCTTAAAAACACGCTTTTTGTTTTGACAGCGGGAATTAATTTTAAATTAATTTCTTCCACTTCTGTGTTTTGAATTTAGGAAAATGGTTTCCATATTTGGAATCAGGATGTTCAAATTGTGTAAATAGGTAACTTATATTTTTAGACATTTTGAATAGTTACTGTGGTAAATATTTTATTTACCATGGTTAAAGGGTAAATCCGGTAAATAAGGGTTAAAAAATAATATTATAATAATACAAAATTACCCTAAAACGTGTCCTAACCTTATTGGTGGACACATACCCGACCATGGGCATCCTTGGGTCAATTCGGGGACCCCTTGGAGCCACTTGTATGTGGTAGGGACACATTATATTAATAAAGTTAAAATAAAAATAAAAATGGCATAAGCTTATATCTTTTAGAAGAACAATTTTTACATAGGGTTATACATGTTGGATTTTCGATTATAAATATTCATTAGAAATATAAAACGATTTCCTACATAATGATATTTTATTTATAATTTTTAGACATCAAATAATTTAAATTATTAATGACACAATAATGATGCAATGTTTACCTCATTAATAAATCATTTAAATAAATAAGATTATAATGATTAAAATATTATCTAAAACCTGTCCAATTCTTATTGGTTGATGTTATTTAGAATATGAGTCATCTTATATTCGACCTCAATGATTTTTGGACCATTATAAACCGAATATAATTATATTATAAAGTAATACTTTCACTCTTTCCTAAAGAGCCCCTCCTCTCCCTTATAAAAGGAGACCACTTCTACTCATTCCTCACACCTCTCAAGCCACTTGGCTTGTCCAAACTCTGCCCAAATAAGCTCCCCACATCCCTCTCCTCCTCCTTGAAGCTTCCCCTTAGGCAGAAATCATTTCAAGAAGTCCTTTGGTTCCAACCAAAGTGAGTTACCTAAATTAAAGGTAACGATTTCTCTTAAATTATTTTCCTTTATTTTGCTTCTCCAACCCCCAAACTCTTTTTATTTCCTTTCTTTTGTAACAACACCAGTATCCTAAATATACTAGGATGTTGTTATAAGAAGGATTCAAACTACACATACACACAACTCCATCTAATGGATGATGAACATAATGTTTCTGTGGATGGCAAACTAACGCCTCACGAAACAATGATTGTTCAAATACATCTTACCACCTCTCATGGTGGCCATTATGATGGCACTGTAATTAAATATGATAATAATGATATATATTTTATATATAAGCTTCTGTAATTCCATTTTATTTCATACCATTATTCGTTTCATGTTGTATATACATACGATAATTTCATTTGAGGAAGTGCGGACTACCGCCCCCTTAAAATGATATGACTCGTTCATACCACACATGGAACGTATAAAGGATGGTGTTAATGAACTTAAGTAACATATATAAAATATTATATTATACTAGAATAGTAATATACCTATGTATCATTTGGATTCGATTCTTTTAAAATAAAAATTAAATGGAAGTAGCGTTCGTGCGTACGTACGGACTACCGTCTCCACGAACGCGATGAGATTCATTCTCCATCGTATCCATTCAAGTATAATTATCATTTAATGATTTAAAAATGATGTTTAAGGACTTGATATTATTCTGGATATGAATAAGATACAACAAACATGACTTATGTAACAAAACATATAAAGAAAATGAGTAAGTTAACACCCGAAACGGCGATAATACAAAGATATTATTATCAAATCAATATTAAAAGATCATATATGATATCATATTAATGTATATGATTCTTGTATAATTTAATAACAATTATTTCACCATTATACAGGAGGTTAACCTACCCCAACCAAGGAAAAGTACAAGGTAAGGGTTTACATTACAACCTCTTCATTATCCAAGGTTGTTTATACGTAATAATCTACTGGGATCTCTTTATCATCCACATCCATGTTTCTTAAAAATGCATTTAAAAACATTTTTACTATTTACTAGAATATGAGTTAAAGTCATTTATACCCTTTTTGACTTTTATAAGTGGTTTATAAAAGAATCTTTCGGTCGTTTTCAAAACAAGGTCTTTTTTTAACCTTTTCGACAGAATTAAGGTAAGAATGTTTTTTTTAACTTATACGGCGGGTGCGGCTAATTTCCACCGTTATAAAATCTTCAAAACTTCCCTTACAAGCTTATAAGAATATTTTCAAAGAAAATGTTTTATTTTATATGGATCTTAAATGATTTCAAAATAAAAAGAGATATTTCTTTAAAAATAATTTTGATTTCATCTATGTCAACATCCTTTGATGGATTTTACGCTTATTTGAATTTGATCTATTGTGATACAAAACTTCTATATTGTATTGAAGGTTTTGTGATATGTTTGACTATGGATGTGCTATTTTTATACCATTCATAGTTTATGGTGAAATTATTGACATTTCGTATGCTAGTTTTAATATGAATGTTTATGTTATGTTTAAACCTTTTCATATGGGAATGCATTGGACTTAGTAAGTGACGGGTGGAGCCCGCTATAGCTCCTCGATGCATCGGTAGGTCTCATGAGACAAACTAGTGTCTTGGCACAAGGCCTTGACAAAATCTTATTTGTAGTCTTGGCACGAGGCCTTGGCTATGTGGTTATGATAGTCTGGCATTATGCATTCCAACATTATGAAAGTGGTTATTGATTTTTCATGTGATTATTAGATTAGTAGAATATCCATGTGAACAAGTAAATGGCATTATTTCATTTTACTTTTGCCATACTATGTTGAAGTTCAAGTTTAAAAGGCTTTTGTTTTAGTAATTCATTGCCTTAAAATGCTTATTTTTGAATGTTCCGCTATATTGTTATCCTTACTGGGCATTTGAGCTCACCCCTTTTCTATGTTTTATTTTTCCCAGGATGTGAAGATGTAAGTTATGAATGACCTGCAGGGATATTATGAGGGGATTATAGTGTGGACTGTGGAAACATTATGTTGTTGTAGTAGTTTTTCATTTTATGATGTAATGTAAAACTTATGAATATATCTAGTGTTTCCAAGGCTACTAAACCAATCGGTCTTTCGGGATTTGATCTTTCTTGTGATCATGCCAATGTTACGAAGTAATGCACCGACTCTGGGTAACTGGGGTCGGGGCGTTACATTCTTCGTCGAAGAACACGAAGAACGCGAAGAACACATCGAACTCTGTCGAAGAACGCCGAGTCCTCGGAGACCGACTACGCGATGCCGTAAACCGCGACGGTTCTTCCGCGATGTCTTCTTCCGTGACATCTCCTTCTGCATCATCTCCTTCCGCGACGTCTCTTCCCGTGACGAATCCTCATTCGAAGAACCTCCGTTCAAGCTCACACGAGGTAGGGGTTTATTTATTTTATTTCTTTGTGAATTATACTTTGTCATTCTTTGTGGATATACGACCAAATGCTTTCGATTAATGAGAGGGGGTCGGACCGCACAAACACGGCCAACCCTCCTCCCTTATCCTTGATGTTGTTTTTAATTTGGTTGAAATGAAATGGCGTGGGGCTGTCACACCACGCGGGATCGTGCGGAAAGTAATGCGTGGCGTCGTCACGTCGCGCCGTGAAGTTGAACCAAGTCACGGCGCCATCGCGCCGCGTCAGAGAACCGCAAAAACACCATGGCCGGAGCGGGGCCACGACGGAGGGATGTGGCGCTGTCGCGCCGCACCGGAAAAATCAAGGCTATGGCTGGTTCTGGGACGCGGCGGAGCAAGGAGACCGGCGGCCGGTTCCGGGTCGCTGGCGTCCGAGCAGGGGGGATCGGTCGTCGCTGGTCCCGTGGAGGTAGAAACCGGCCGACCGAGGTGGGCCGGCCTGACAGGAGAGCAGCTGAGGGTTCAAACCCCCAGCCGGCCAGCACAACGCCCCCCTTAATGGGGGGCCGCGGTTACAACCAGGGGGCAGGTGCCCCCCACTCCAAACGGCTCGGCCGTTTGGCCGAGCGCCCGGCCAGCACGCTGGGCACGCTATGCCCAGGCCGGGCCGGCTGCCTGGCCATTCCGCCAGGCCAGGCCATGCCAGCTGGTCCGGGCCGCGCCAGCCGGGCCGGACCCGGACCCGGTTCGGGTCGCCCCGGTGTGGGCCGACCCTGGGGGTATCGGGCCGGGTCGGACCGGGCCTGAACCCCTTAATACCGAATCTTTTCCGGTCGGATGCCCATAACTTGTGCTACGGGCCTCCGATTGACACACCGTCAGTTTCGATGTGATCCTTGGATCGAGACGGTCGTTTAAGAATATCGCACTCAAGGTTTCGGAATACTTTGAGTTCGGCCGAGTTGGTTCGTACACGAAACCAACCGGGCCCCCGGAGCGGAAACACTCATATCTTATGCTCCGGATGTTCGATTGACTTGTCGTCAACTTCGTCGGTTTCCTCTTAGTGAGATGGATCTTTTGGCTTACTCTGCCCGAGGTTTGGACGCAGGTGGAGTACAGTCGGGTTGGTGTTGCCTTAAAAACCAACCGGGCCCCTGGGATTAAAAAGCCAATAACTCTCAGACCGGGCGTCCGATTAACGCGTCGTCTGCGACGTTGAGTTCCTGTTGACGATACGGAACTTTTGGATACATCAACTCTGGACTATGTGTCAGTTGATGTATCAGCCTCTCGGCTCGTAGAGCGGACCCTCCCGAACGAGATTGTTGTGTGCGGGAACCCTAGAGTTGGCTGAGTTTGCGACTGTGACAATGACGACTGTACAGAGATCCTCAGTGGGTTCGATGGCGACGACTACAGCACTCAGCGATCCTACGTGGATCAGTGCTACTGATCCTGTGTGGGTCTGATCCTGTGTGGGTCAGCGCTCAGCAGTTCTGTGTGAGCCAGCGCCTGCAGATCCTATGTGGGTCCGATCTTGTGTGGGTCTTTGCGGGGGTTAGTTACCTATCGATCCTGTGTGGGTCAGACCCTTCCTGGGTCATTACGGGGGTTAGTTACCTATCTATCCTGTGTGGGTTAGACCCTTCCTGGGTCATTGCGGGGGTAGTTACCTATCGATCTTGTGTGGGTCAGACCCTTCCTGGGTCATTGCGAGGGTTAGTTACCTATCAATCCTGTGTGTGTCAGACCCTTCCTGGGTCATTACGGGGTTAGTACCAGTCTATACTTTGTGGGTCCGATGACTTAGATGAATCAGTGGATATATCTGATCATCTCTATCGTCATACGAAGAAGTATACCTGTGTGAGCTGAATCCTGTTTGTTTTCCTCTGTGGATTGTGTTTTGCTATCCTGTGTGGATTTATGTTTTTCTTTCCTGTGTGGACTGGGTTGTACTTGGGTTCGGATGTTGGAGCCGAACAAGAATTGATGACTTACGTATATGTATGGGCATATACCTAAGCAGTGTCGGATGTTACTTCGTGATTGTATCTTTCCATTGAGGATTATCCTTTGTGGATTTTGGGAGACCTTCGAGGGTCTCAGAGTCCCTACTGAGTAGCTTATACTCACCCCTGCACAGGCTATCCCCGCACTACGTTGTGTTGGTTCCAGACGACGGACATCGATGATCGTGGTTGAGGCTTGCGGAGCAGGACGGTACCTGGAGGTGGACCACTGGACGGGACGTACTCGGAGCGGAGGAGTCTATCTGTTCTCACCCTTCAGGAGGGATTTCTAGTAGACAGCTCGGCGTTGCGGCTTTACTTTACAGTTGTTGTTTTCCCTTTCCAATTGTACTTTACTTTCAATTTGGGATTGTATACTGGCCCATTTACTTTTCCGCACTTACTGTTTTACCAGCTTTTACTTAGAGTTTACTTCTTCTTCTTGCTTACTATGTGGTGTTTGTTTGCTTTACAAAGGCAATGCCTTCCCCTTTTACCGGGATTTACACCTTGGTGCTAGTTTCCAGCCCCTGGCCTATGGAAGGCGGGCTTGGGGTAGTCACGGCATGGGCCCCGAGGACGGGTCGTGACAAATTGGTATCAGAGCAGTTCGGTTCTACCGCAGAACTCAGTACTCTGATCTTTTTCTATGTGAAGCAATAGTGTTACGCGTATTGAGTGTGGTTGTCAGTCTAGGGAGTCCAGTGTTGGTGCGGCAGCCGATGTATCCGTACACCAGGACCCTGACTTCTTATTTCTGACTTAATGCACGGAAACATTGATTGCATGTGTGTTTCAAGTTTTCTTTGTGAATACTTTGTGTCAGCTCACTAGGTATTCTGTTCTGAGCGTGGTGCACCTGTATCCTTTTCAGGATGGACCCACGACGGCAGCCAGCTAGGGTTACGAGAGTTGAGCGTGATGACAGCCCACCAAGCGACGAGGCCTCGGTACAGGGCCCTTTGTCAGCAGAGGCACTGGCGGTAGCTCTACCCGCCGAGCCACCAATGCTTCCAGCCCCAGCCGCTTACGATGCACGTCGCCTTAGTACACTGCATGAGTTCTAGTGCCAGCGACCACCCAGGTTCTGTGGGGAGACGGACCCCCAGGCAGCCGAGGACTGGATGGAGGCTGTGGTGAGAGTTTTCAGGTTAGTGAGGACACCATCAGACCTCATGATGATCCTCGCAGTGAGCCTACTACACGCAGCAGCAGGAAGATGGTGGAGCTTGATGCTCCAGGTGCACGATGAGGCATCTCTCTTCTGGACGGACTTTGAGAGCCTCTTTTGCTCGGAGTTCGTCCCATCCACCCTCCGTGCGGTGTGCATCCAGGAGCTTCTTCATCTGTGGCAGGGTAGCTTGACAGTCGCCCAGTACTCGGTGAGATTTACCGATCTCCCACGCTACTCGACCGACATGGTACGGGACCCATTCTTCCGGGCCCGGACCTTTGAGCAGGGATTGATGCATGAGATCAGCACATCACTGATCTCCCTCAGCATTCTGACTTATACAGGATTACTGGAGAGAGATCTTATCATCGAGATTTTACTTGCTGAGTCTACACCAGTGGAGAGACCTACCGCAGGGTGACACATGGAGGAGTATTTTGCAGCCTGCATTAGACAGATGTCGCAGAGGTCCAAGCGGTCCAGGCCAACAGGTGGACGACCATAGGATACTGGCTCGGAGGTGCGGGGAACACGCAGAAGAACTAGTCTTACGAGTGGAAGGCAGTGCTATGCATGCGGCGGGCAGGGCCACATGGCTCGTGACTACCCAACCCGCCATGCAGAGGAGCAGCAGACGGTTGAGTAACCACCTAGGAAGAGGCAGAGGTTCGACCGTGGCGGTCCGCAGAGAGCAGGAGGATGAGGCAGAGGAGCTGGCCGAGTAATAGGTGGTGGGCGACGCTTTGAGGCTCTACCACCACCACCACCAGGAGGCCCACCCAGACCTCAGGGGAGAGCACAACTTTAGGCAGCTGAAGCCTACGATCATGGAGCTCTGGAAGCGGGTGGACAAGTGCGGGACTAGCTCCAGGCATAGAGGCCCTTGACCATAATGCCTCTGGCTTTTTTGTTTGTGTTTCCTTGTGTCCTTGTACTTTGAGTTGAAGTAATAAAAGATGCTTGCAATAGTGACATTTGATTTCTTGTCTTTTGTTTGTTAATACTAAGAGGTGTCAGTTAAAAATTGTTTACTTGACCCTCACTTGAGAGATTCTTACTGGAGGAGACCTAGTGACCACACACTGATGCCAATAGTGTGACTCAACCCTTGGAGGTGAGAGTAACGTTGGATCTCTTGGTAGCAGGGTCAAGACCTTACGACGTCATCCATGCCATGAATTAACTAATCATGACAGGATTGACTGTATTAGGTAAGGAACGTGGTTCATCCGGGGATGAGACCAGATTTCCCTATTCGGAAAAGGCGAAATCATTGCAGCTTTGCAGAACATTAAGGAGAAAGAGGAAACCCTTCGTGTGGTCAGACAGATGTCAGCAGAGCTTCCAAGAGCTGAGACAGAGTTTGACCAGCGCCCCTAGAGGCGTGGATAGAGATGGAGCAGCCTTCCTTCAATCTCTCACAGTCACCCCTCCACTACTGTAGCGGGTCAGAGAGGCATAGCGTGGGGACGCTGACTGTTTGACGCGGAGTGCACAGATATCCTCAGGACATGCACCTGATGGTTTCTCCTTGGAGCAGAGCACAAAGTCCTTTTCAGAGGACGTACCTTGGTACCAGTTGCTTTATGGGAGGAAGTGCTGAGAGAGTTTCACACTTCTGCTTTAGAAGTACATCCTGGAGTGGCGAAGATGTACCAGGATCTCAGATGATAGCACTGGTGGCTGGGCATGAAGAAGGTTGTGGCAGAGTTCGTTTCTCGATGCCTCACCTGCCAGCAGGTGAAGGCAGAGCACCAGGTACCAGCAGGCTTGGTATAGCCTTTGGAGTTCCTGGAGTGGAAGTGGGACGACATATCTATGGAATTTTTGACTGGACTTCCACGCACTTCCAGAGGTCACGACCCCATTTGGGTGATTGTCGACCGACTCACCAAGTCGGCACACTTCTTACCCATCCGAGAGTAGGGCTTAGTGCAGAGCTTGGGACGACTTTACATTCATGAGATTGTACGGCTTCATGGTGTGCCATCATTTATCATCTCAGATCGAGATTCTCGCTTTACTTCCCGGATTTTGAAGGGGTTGCTGGAGGTGTTCGGAACACAGCTACGTCTGAGCACAGCCTTTCACCCTCAGACAGATGGTCAGACGGAGAGGACCATTCAGAATCTCGAGGACATGCTCCGCGCATGTGTCCTCGACTTTGGTAGCAGCTGGGAGGACCACCTACCCTTGGTGGAGTTTGCGTACAACAACAGTTACCACTCCACCATCGGGATGGCACCATACGAGGTGTTGTACGACCGACCTTGCAGATCTCCTTTGTGCTGGACAGACCCTAGGGAGTCAGCACTTGGGGGATCAGAGATGGTCTAGGCCACGAAAGAGAAGGTCCAGGTCATCCAGGAGCAGATGAGGATAACTCAAAGCCGGTAGAAGTATTATGCTGATAGGAGGCAGAGGCCACTAGAGTTCGAGGATGGGGACCACGTCTTCTTGCGTGTCTCACCTCGACGTGGATTACGGAGATTTGGCTGGGGCGTCAAGTTGTCTCCATGCTTCAGCGGACCATTCCAGGTCCTCAGTAGGATTGGCGAGGTGGCTTATCACCTAGATCTACTACCTCAGTTTTACTGGGTGCACGACGTCTTCCACGTATCCCAGCTGAGTAGATACGTGCACGACCTATCACATATCGTTGACCATGGGGAGCTTGACGTTGATGCTGGAGAGACTTTTACGGAGGTCCCAGTGGATATCGAGGATTGAAAGAAGCATGTCCTATGTGGACGGTCGATTCCTCTAGTGTGCATCAGATGGCAGCATTGGAACCTCCAGGAGAGAACCTGGGAGCGGGAGGCTCAGATGCGTGCTCAGTACCCACGTGTGTTTCCCTAGTCTTCGATGTATATTTACGGGGACGTAAAGCCCTGAGGTGGGAGTAATGTAAAGACCCGTAAAATTAAAGGAAATTTTTTTCTTAATTTTCTTTGGGATTTTAACAGAACGTAGTTTCTGACGGTACTTGATTCCGAGGCCCGGTGTGCCCGGAATTTCTATCCGAAGTTTTTCTTGGGTACGTTAAGTGAACAAACGAGCGGGTTTTCCTGTCTTTTGAACCGGTGCTTGGAATTGAATTCTGAGGGCACCGATGGAACCGCAGCGCCGGTAATTGCTTAGGAACGCCATTTCCGGAGTTGCGTTTACCCGAGAGAAGATGATAAAAATTGTGGAAGTTTAATATATAATTTAACTACAATTTTTATTTTCTTTAAGTGGTTTTAGGCTTTGGGTGGAAGTTGGGTAACTACCCAACTTCCCAAGGGAGGTTATGAGGGTGGTGGGGCCCACACAAACCCCACCCCTTAATATTGTTCAACCCCCCCCCCCCCTCAACTCACCATTAATATTTGACAACTTATGTTATTAATTAAGTGATTTAAGTGTGGATGTTTGAATTTCAAACTCTTGAAATTCAAAAGTTATGTTATGTTAATAAAATAAGAGGTGAGATTATTTTATTTGGAGTTGGAACATTTGTTGCTTGAGAGGTTTGGGGAGAAAAGCTAAGGAAAGCTACAGTTATTCATCTTCTTTGTCGAAGAACATGAAGAACGCGATGAACACATCGAACTCCATCGAAGAACGCCGAGTCCTCGGAGACCGACTACGCGACGCCGTATACCGCGACGGTTCTTCCGCGATGTCTTCTTCCACGACATCTCCTTCCAAAACATCTCCTTCAGCGACGTCTCTTCCCACGACTAATCCTCATTCGACAAACCTCCGTTCAATCTCACACGAGTTAGGGGTTTATTTATTTTATTTCGTTTGTGAATTCTACTTTGTCATTCTTTGTGGATATAGGACCAAATGCTTTCGATTAATGAGAGGGGGCCAGACCGCACAAACACGGCCGACCCTCCTCCCTTATCTTTGATGTTGTTTCTAATTTGGTTGAAAAGAAATGGCGTGGTGCTGTCGCACCACGCGGGATCGTGCGGAAAGTAATGTGTGGCGCCGTCGCGCCGCACCGTGAAGTTGAACCAAGTCGCGGCGCCGTCGCGCCTCATCGGAGAACCGAAAAAACACCACGGCCGGAGCGGGGCCGCGACGGAGGGATGTAGCGCCATCGCGCCGCACCAGACGAATCAAGACTGCGGCCGGTTCCGGGCCGCGGCAGAGCAAGGAGACCGGCGGCCGGTTCCAGGCCACCGGCATCGGAGCAGGGGGGACCGGCCGTCGTCGGTCCCGTGGAGGCAGAAACCAGCCGTCCGGGGCGGGCCGGCCGGACAAGAGAGCATTCGGGGGTTCAAACCCCCAGCCGGCCAGTACAACGGCCCCTTTAATGGGGGGCCGCAGTTACAACCAGGGGGCACGTGCCCCCCACTCCAGATGGATCGGCCGTTTGGCCGAGCGCCAGGCCAGCGCGCTGGGCGCGCTGTGCCCAGGCCGGGCCGGCTGCCTAGCCAGACCGCCAGGCCGGGCCGCGCCAGCCGGGCTGGACCCAACCCGGTTCGGGTCGCCCCGGTGCGGGCCGACCCTGGGGGTATCGGGTCGGGTCGGACCAGGCCCGAACCCCTTAATACCGAATCCTTTCCGGTCAGACGCCCATAACATGTACTACGAGCCTCTGATTGATGCACCATCAGTTGCGATGCGATCCTTGGATCGAGGCGGTCGTTTCAGTATATCACACTCAGGGTTTCGGAATACTTTGAGTTTGGCTGGGTTGGTTCGTACACGAAACCAACCGGGCCCTCGGAGCGGAAACACTCATATCTTATGATCCGGACGTTCGATTGACGTGTCGTCGACTTTGTCAGTTTCCTCTTAGTGAGACGGATCTTTTGGCTTACTCCGACCGAGGTTTAGATGCAGGTGGAGTACGGTCGGGTTGGTGTTGCCTTAAAAACCAACTGGGCCCCTGGGACGAAAAGGCCAATAACTCTCAGACCGGGCATCCGATTAACGCGTCGTCTACGACGTTGAGTTCCTATTGACGATACGGAACTTTTGGATACATCAACTCTGGACTACGTGTTAGTTGATGTATCAGCCTCTCGGCTCGTGGAGCGGACCCTCCCGAACGAGCTTGCTGTGTGCGGGAACCCTAGAGCTGGCTGCGTTTGCGATTGTGACGACGATGACGACTGTACAGAGATCCTCAGTGGATTCGACGACGACGACTACAGCACTCAGCGATCCTACGTGGATCAGTGATACTGATCCTGTGTGGGTCTGATCCTGTGTGGGTCAGCACTCAGCGGTTCTGTGTGAGCCAGCGCCTAAAGATCCTGTGTGGGTCTGATCCTGTGTGGGTCTTTGCGGGGGTTAGTTACCTATCGATCCTGTGTGGGTCAGACCCTTCCTGGGTCATTGCGGGGGTTAGTTACCTATCAATCTTGTGTGGGTCAGACCCTTCCTGGGTCATTGCAGGGGTTAGTTACCTATCGATCCTATGTGGGTCAGACCCTTCTTGGTTCATTGCGGGGGTTAGTTACCTATCGATCCTATGTGGTTCAGACCCTTCCTGGGTCATTGCAGGGTTAGTACCTATCGATCCTTTGTGGGTCCGATGACTTAGATGAATCAGTGGATATATCTGATCGTCTCTATCGTCATACGAAGATGTATACCTGTGTGATCTGAATCCTGTTTGCTTTCCTCTGTGGATTGTGTTGTGTTATCCTGTGTGGATTTACATTTTGCTTTCCTGTGTGGACTGGGTTGTACTTGGGTTCAGATGTTGGAGCCGAACGAGAATTGATGACTTAGGTATATGTATGGGCATATACCTAAGAAGTTTCGGATGTTACTTCGTGATTGTATCTTTCCTTTGTGGATTATCCTTTGTGGATTTTGGGAGACCTTCAGGGGTCTCGCGGACCCTACTGAGTAGCTTATACTCGCCCCTACACGGGCTATGCCCGCTCTACATTGTGTTGGTTGCAGACGACGGACATCGCTGATCGTGGTTGAGGCTTGCGGAGCAGGACGGTACCTAGAGGTGGACCACTGGACGGGACGTACTCAGAGCGGTCGGCTGGACCTGAGGAGTAGAGGAGGCTATATGTTCTCACCCTTCAAGAGGGATTTCTTGTAGACAGCTCGGCGTTGCGGCTTTACTTTACAGTTGTTGTTTTCCCTTTCCAATTGTACTTTACTTTCAATTTGGGTTTGTATACTAGCCCATTTACTTTTCCGCACTTACTGTTGTACCAGCTTTTACTTAGAGTTTACTTCTTCTGCTTTCTTACATTGTGGTGTTTGTTTACTTTACAAAGGCAATGCCTTCCCCTTTTTACCGGGATTTATGCCTTGGTGCTAGTCGCCAGCCCCTGGCCTATGGAAGGCGGGCTTGGGGTAGTCACGGCACGGGCCCTGAGGACGGGTTGTGACATCTAATGTAGTGACAGAAATGGGATTCACTGCATGACATGTGATAGATCATCAATAGATGATCAAATTCTAGTTTCCAACCACTAGAGGTTTGGAAAAAACAATCAGAGATGACCCCCACCGATTTCGGGTGGTGAAGTTGGATATAGATCCACATGGAGAAATAAAGTTTTCTATGAAAATATTTACTACATGGTGTTTAATATTAATAACACATGTCTTTTAGTCCCCTATCAATGGCAGATAGGGTTTCGAGTGAATAAAAATATCACATGTTGTATAGACCCACCACACGTCATGTGACCCTATACTGGTGGATCAATGTTCACTCTAGGATTACAATAGCATGGAAAGTGCCAAGAATAATGGAATGGATGGGTACATGGGAAATTCCATGTAATCAAACACAATTAGGATTCCTTGACACAGCCATATAGACAAGCATGGGCTGATATACACAGGCTTGGATGAAAGTGCATGGGAAATCCCTGAGTGGCTGAGACATGTTGTGTACAACTAGTACACACAATGTAATGTAACATGGATTTCCAATAAATTTATAAGGAAGAATGTTTCTAGGTAGTGTGTTGAGGTCACACTCCATGTGGAAAGCCCATAAATTCCATGTATTCCCCCTTCCTCTCATATATCCTTCTTCAAAACTCAAATTTTGTCCCTAGAGTAACCTATCCTACGTTTTTTTCCATGTATAATGGGATAGTGTCCTTATTATAGTATATGAGATACTAGTTGAGATTTTTTTAGTGTGAATCTTCTGTATATGACGTTGGATGATGGGAAAAATCAAGGAAGGAACATCTAAAAGGTTTCAAGATTGGTAAACCCCCCTCTCGTACTAGGGTGTGGGTATCCCAATTCCTCTATACCTATCATGTTTTACCCCTCGATTCACTAAGATTAGGTTCTTATGTTTACTAAGTGGTACCCCCTGATGGACTAGGGTGCAATCCCTCAACCTACAAAGTGTAACCCCCCCCCCATCGTACTAGGACATGGGTCCTCCATTCACTAAGTGGAACCCCACTGACAAGTCCGGGTGTAAGTCCTCTATCTGTCTATCCACTAAGTGGTACCCACATATCGTGCTAGGGTTTGGGTCCTCTATTCCCTAAGTACTTCCCCCTATCACACCAGGGTAAATTTCCTATATATATTGAGTGTAAACCCATTATCATACTATGGTTTGGGTCTTACATTGTAGATTGTCCCCCCCCCCTTGGGATATAAGGAAGTGGTCAGGTGCGGGTCCTCTACATGCCTTTCTCTGATAGACATGTGACATGATGGGAATCAGTTATATACATTTGAAACTATAGGATGACTCATAATTATTGGATGGTTTATTATATGGATATCCCTTATGAGTTTATTTTTTATAATATATATATGATGGGTTTAGCTTCCCTCTTGTTATGGGTCTATATGACCTATATTGTATCTTTTTATTTCTACCTTGTTGTTTTCAAGACATCCTAATAGGTATGTATATATTCATCCCTACATGGGATTTACCCAAACATGTCATGTCTTATGAAGATGAAAAACACTTCAGCAGTGACATCAGTACAGCATAGTGATACCTAGGTGCATTGACCAAGTGTAGTGTGTAGACTTGGAGATCATAAGTCAGACTCTCTCAGATTTCCTTTATTCTAATTATTTTTAGGTCGGGACTTCATTTCTTGTTGGGCATGCATTTTTTCGTTTATGTTTTTTCTTACATTGTCTCACTCTAATGTATTCCCTAGATTTTATTTCATAAATGGTTTTACTCTAGATATTACAACTTTTATATTATTCATCTTCACTTTTTTATGAGATGTTTGGATGCATGCATACAGGTACATTAGGAAATTGTCTCCCATTTGATTTATTTATTCTTGGTGTTTCTTTCCAACCACTAGACTATTGGAGGTGGGCTTGGTGTTTTGATGCCTCGGCTTCCCACCATCTAGGTGGGCCTTGATGGGGTGAATTGTTATATAAATAAACTTATATATTCTTTTTATTTTTCCAAACCTGTCTCTTTTCTTTACAGGTAAGTTTGTTAGTAAAATATTTCATTGGTGCGTGTTAAACCCCTTTCTTCTTTATTCAAGATCACTTCCTAATACCTATATATTTTTTTACAATGTGAAATATTTATTCCTTCCTTTTACCAATATATATTGTAAAAATTACATTGGACATTCTCCCAATATTATGAATATAGTTTTAAATAGACCTGATTTTTCACCCTCTTAGTATTGTTTTAATCTGATCAACTGAGTTGAGAATCAAGTTTTATCATTCTTATTTTTTCCATAGTACTAATATCTTTTTTTATCAAGTTTTTCATCCTTACTAATATTTATTTCTTTTATACACATACACATTATGTTTCAAAACTCTCCATTGAAATGGAAGTTTAATTTTTTCCTTTTATGAGTGTTATTTACCTTTATTTTGTCAGGCCTATGATGATGTTTACTTGAATCTGTATTGGTTATTTTCTTATTGATAGTTTTAATTCTTACATGAGACTTAACATTTGTTAAAATCCAATCATGAAGTTTACCATTTAGATTCTTAATCAATGAATAAATATTGTCCTGTTCGATTTATAGATTATAAAAATAGGATTTTATTTCACAATAAGTATCCATCATCCATACTTCATACTGCTCCCTCAAGGTAGGTGTGGATACTTTAATATGTTTCCTTTTTCTATACTTTGATTTCTTGAACTAATTTTTCAATACCATCACTTTTATCCTTCATATGATTATTCATTCTTCCAATAATTTCCCTTTAATTAATAATCTATTCAACCAAGTTTCTAATTTATTCATTCAAATTAGCTATGATAGAAAAATTATTCTTATTCACAGTCATTATAGACTACACTTAATTTTCAAAACCTTGAATATTCTCTGGGTGATTGTTCCAAGAATCCCTATATTTTTTACATGATGTGGTTGGAACATATTTATCCTCTTAAAGTGTTTTATAACCTATGAATTTAGGATTACAAGAGATCTCATAGGTTTAGAAAAAAAAATAAGGAATCACCATTTCTTACCAGAATAGGAGAATCCTATTTCTTGGTGGTGTTCTTCTTATTATTCTTATTTTAGATTTTTGAAATATTTCACACCTTCTTAACTCATTGAACACTCAAAACATCAACTAGTTTATTCACATCATAATATAGATATTTATTCTCTTTCTTCACTATATAAAATTTACCATATAATTCTTTCAAAACAATCTAAATCTAAAAAGTAGTTGCACAATGATTGAAATAATTGTAAACATTATCAAATAATGATTTTATCAAGATCATATATGTCCTAGATTAACTTATCCTTTCATTGGTATTTTTCATTTCAACATCTAGTTGAATAAACTTCACAACCACCTTTCTACAAAATTTTAGGAAGAAAAACATCTCTATCTTCTAGTTCTCAAAATCAGTTCCATTGAATAATGGTTGCTTCAACATAGAATCAATAAGAGATCAAATAAAAAAACAATAATTGGGGTTGAAAAAAAAAGTCAAAACCTTTTTCTCAGATACCACTAGTTTTACCCCATGACACCAAGATAGGATGGGAGAATCAGGGTGTTTCCAACTTTAAACCTTTTCTTCCTCTTTTTTTATCATTCCTTTTTAGGATCTTTTTCTTGGGTTAATAGGAAAATTCAGTCAACCTATTTTCTATACCTCATGCATCATCAGTAGACACATGAAAAAAGTAAATAAGAAAGGACATTTGATTTTACTTGGTTTAACCAAATGGTCTAATAAAAGGAGTACACACAATTGATGTGTCGATATTTTAGTAAATAATACTTCTCACATTTATATTACAATAATTAATAAGGTAAAATTGAGTATCCATGGTCACTCCCTCTTATCCACTCTGTGAACATCTATTATGAATGAGATAATCAATTTATAAACTTGAGAGTCTCTTCATCCTCAATATATTATAAACTAGTTTCACCTATAGCTCTATATAGATTCACTTTGATCTATAATTTTTTACTCTTCATCTTATTCAACCTAGATAGAATAAACTCCCCATGAATGAGGGTTAGGTTTGTGTATCCTCTCAAACTATAGTAACACTCAACCAAATGATGAAAACTTCAAGATAATGTAATTAAAATTTTTAATATAACTTTCTTATTCATCCAGATGTAGTGTTAATATCCCTACTTCTTTTTCTCTTGAAAGTTCACTTTTACTCCACTTGATGAGTCAGTTACATATTCTCATATTCGATCATTATTTCTTTAATAATGCTTGAATATAAACACTAAAAAATACCACTTGAGTCCTTATATTTTTTAATATGTTTATACATAAACCATATCTATAAATATAAGTAGGAAACTCTCCCTCTCTTATATTCTTTTACATAGAATCAGATATAACCATGCATTTCCACACTTTCTTTTTCTTCAATAAATTTTACTACATATCATAGGCCTTGCTCTATTATTTTATTCTTTTTGATCTATTGTTTTCTTATTTGAAGAACTATATATTGAATTATATCATGCACCACTATAATTTTTTTAAATAATTTTTATAGACCATATAAATGACCAATCATTCCCATATATAGCCATAAATAGTGTGAATCACACTATATTTTTCTCTACTCTTCAAGATCCTACCATTTTTCACCAGTAATATCTTGTTAATATTCAAAACTAACATTCTAAATAATTATTTATAATCTTCTTTCCATATTTTAAATATGGAATTATTCCATAATTATTGAGCATGATTTCTTTTTATTTGAATTTCAATAAAACCTATTTCATCCATATTGATATTTACATATGATAAGTCTCTCCATATCTTGAAAATTAGAAACACTGAAATATTATTATTTTTTTCACTCTATAATATTCATATTAAAATTCAAAATAGTTTCCATGATATTTGAAGTCTCCATTTTGAATTTTCCATATATGATATTTCCATATTTTTTAAATATAGAAAATAGAGAATATCATCATTCAAATTATCTATATGTTACAACCTTCAACTCTAAAATATTTCTACATCTTTTAAAAACTCTATAAACTCTAAATCTACATGAACCTTTTAATCATCATTTATTTTTTAAAAATTCATTCATAATATTTTCATTTCTATGTATGAATAGATACCATTACGAATTATAGTTTTACTTTTAAGTGAAACATACTACTTCATGACATATACTTCCTCAGATTGGAGTAATCTCTATATTTTATTCTTTCCATATTTGAAGCATAACATTATTATAGTGTAGATTACTGAATTTCAATCTCAACAGATACCATGATATGTTTTGTAGTATGGTGAAGTGTGGGAGTTTCCAAATTCAAGTAAGATTTTTTGATTTTTCTTCTATGGTGTCATAAACATTGATGTTGGGTAGAGAACACTCATGCATGAAAACCCATGTGGATAAGAAATATTGTGAATGGAATTTTTCCATTTCAAAAAATATTTGTATATAATTTTAAAACTTGAATAGTACTTGTGCATTTCTTCATCCTACATTGGACTTTTTGTAGAACTCTCAGGGAATTTATATACTAAAGCATGATATAATGAAACCAAAAATCTCTCAATTCACTAACCGATGGTGGTAGTCCTCCTAAGATTCCTTCTCGAGGTTCTCCTCTCTCTTTAGGCTAGTGCCACCCCATTCCAGCCTTGATTCAAACAACTACTTGTTCCATCCCTAACTAGTGGTCACATTCACTACTACTGGGTGTTTATACCTTAAGGGGTGTTCTTTTTTTATGAACACCCTTTCTCTAACACTTATCCAAAAATGATTATGCATACCGAAAAATATCTAATGTATTTATAAGGGGCTCTTCCATATCCCTTACGCGATGGTCCCATTTTTATGAACACCTTTTCCCTAACACTCACCCAAATAAGATCAGGCATACCTACAAATATTTAATGTATATTAAACAACCACATATTAAAATCTTCTTTTATATGATTCTTATTTTAAGAAATTGGAATATTTATGGATTCAAACCAATATTCTCCTATTATTAACATGAATCCATAAAAATCCCCAACTTTGAAATCCAATTCTTCTTCACCATATATTCAATCATACTTTATATATTTTCAATAAATCCATCCAATATACTCATGGTTATAGAAAAAATTAAAATTAGTTGTGGTATAAAAGTCTTGTCCATTGGATCTTAAAATCCTTGGATGATTTGGTAAAAAATAAAGGATATTGTGATATCTCTAAGATACAATGTGATTGTACCCACTAATTTAACATTTTATAAAAAATAAAGACCATTTAGAAAACTTATGATATAAAAGAAAAAAGTAAATAAAGTTTCTATAATTAGTGCATCTTAATGTTTTTTGGATGATATCACTACGATCCATTGATAATAAGAGGTATTATACTCTATTAATTAATTATTATAGCAGGATAGTATAATTTATGGTGATCACCCAAAAGTTAGAAGTCTTAAATTTAATTATAAATTATTAAATAATGATGGAGAAAATTATTGGGTAGTGAATTTTGATATTCCAAACTGATAATGGCATGGAATTTTCCAATAACAAAGTAGAGGACTATTTAAAGAAGTATGGGATAATGAATCATGTTTCAGAAGTTAGGTCTCCTAAAAAAGTATAATCATTAATTGGATAAACCAAATACTAAATAATATGTATTGGACAATTTTAATTGATAAACTCTGATAATAAAGTTATTGGAAAGAGTATATATTGACATCAGTTTACATTACCAATGAAGCTTTGTTGGATTTAGGAAATATAGGACCCTATATGAGATTTTTTATAGGAAGAATATAACACTAAAGTACTTTAGAATAATTAGAAGTAAATTATTTATTCTAAACAAATATAAAAGTAACAGTAAGTTTCAATCACATTAAGATGGATAGATTTTTCCTAAAAATTATTTAAAGATAAAGGAATGTAATTGTTTCAAAAAAATAGCTTATAAATACTATTGAGATATAAGGAATCACTATGGTATAAAATGAATAGAAATATCAACAAAATAGTAATAAATTTATAATTTAAATTAATAAGGATTTGAGAATCTTAGGGAGATTGAAAGTGGATGATTTTGATTTTTAAGAAGACACTAATGATGGTAAGGATGAAGTTATATAAGAAGCTACAAATAAACTAATAAGTAAGGATGAAATTAATGAGTAGAATATCATTAATTAATGATGTAACATCCTACATATTTTTTATGTATAAAACTAGTTTTATTTTTGTCAAAAATCATGTATGTTGGTTGTATTAATTTATTGGAGGTGTTGGTGCGGAACTCGAGGGGGTCAGTTCGGAGAGTTGGCCCTAGTTTTGGACTAGAAATATGATGTAGGTAAAATAATGTTGTGGAGTAAAGCACTAAATCATGGTGAGTGGCCTAAATAATATTAATGTATTACATAAGTGGTTATTTTTACCATATCCATAGGTGTTTATGTTATGGTGAGGTCTTCATAGGAGTATACATTGGGCTACTTAAGATTTAGTTTCATTATATGAGGATAATCATGTCGATACCCCCTAAGTTACACCATGAATTCAAGATTGAAGGGGATGTGTCAAGCCATAGTGAAGGGGTTTCATTGTGAATTTGAGAAATTAGGGAATTACTACACCACACTAAAAGGGGGATCAATTTGAATCCCTGACTATAAGTATGTTTATTCTATGAAGTATTTTGTTATTCTATGAAGACCTAGGGTGCGGGTTTCTTAATTTTTCCCTAGAGCGGGGCATTACACTCTGACTAAAAGTGTTTTTCCTCAATTCGTGTTCTAGATAGTTTTTTAATTAATTAAATTAAAAAAAATTCATATTAATAACCATCCTAAATGATGGTTCCTCATTTTCAAACATCCATGCTTATAGACTCTCTTAACCTTGGGTTTATTCTTTTACATGTTGATATATCCTTCATATTTGTATCGATATTCGATCCATATTTCACAAGTATTCACCACAATTTTTTTATCTTATTTATAAATTTCTACAATTCTTAACTGTATCATAGAGAGATATTAAACTATAAATATCCTACTGACACAATATAAGAGGTCCCTATATTTACCCTAAGGTTGAAGTTCATTTCTCATCACATGAATTGTGCATTCACACTAACCTTGAGTGATTAACCAATAATTAAATTTCAAATGATATATTTTATTGTTTCATGATTGGAAAATTATGATCGAGCCATAGGCGGTCTGTTGTAAATTTGTATGATAAATCCCAGACCTCTGAGGGTGGTGATCCTTAACTAATTATCTCGATATCGATGGTATGAACCAGTAGAGAATTATTAGATTATTATGTGACCAAGTAGACCTAAGGTGAGTGTATTATGTTTATTCCCTTAGAAAGGGAAGAGTGACATGGTGAGGTTAGATTGGATATATCGTTAAATAATAGTGGGAATGGAAAATTATGGTTGTGTTGGTGATGACCAACATAGTGTGATATATAATGAACCAATGTTGGGGTGATTTTCCAACCCTTGGAAATCCTTGGACTTTTTTATATGTTCTTGGAATGTTTAATGTTTATTAATTAAATTATGAAATGTGAATTATACCATATTCTTGTTATGATTGGATTGTACATGTGTTAATTTAGGTTGGGTGTGCATGATAATCATGGGGATGTTAGTGTTATGTAATGGTTTTGTGGATATTGGTTGGTGATCATGCTAGCCACTTTGAGATATGTGATGGAAAGGTGGGTTGGGGGTTAATTCCAACCATATACATATAGGATGGGTTTAAATGGACTATGTGTTATGGGTTGGGTGTGCATGAAAACCAAGAATGTATGAGTATCATGGAATAGGTTACATGGAAATAGGTTAGAGGAATATTCCAGACATGGATGCATTCATTATGATGGAATGTGACATGTGATATGGGTTGGATGATTCTACGAACCATGGGTGTGATTAAGGTATGAGTTGGTTATTTTATCAATATTCACCTGATGGATAGCTAGATGTGTCAAAGTATGGTATATACATTCTTCCAAGTAGTATCTAACCCATATATAATGAATGTTCATGTTACTGGGGAAGGGACTGTTGTTCTTGTTTTTTGAGCATTATAGTTTTTTGATTCACAAATAATGTGTTTTTATGATTTATAGTGTGTGATATTTTACTCTTTTCCTAAGGGGAAGGGGGCATGTGTCCATGCATCCTCATTGGTATGTAATATTCACATAGAATTTGTTTTCTCACAAATGTTTGAGTTTATTACTTAGGATATAGTTATCAGTTATTTTTTATGTGTTATTAGTAATTTATATAGTCTTTCACTATATAATTTGATGGTGTCACTCTAATTAATTGATCCCATTTTATAGTTATTTCTATTAACTATTATTTATTATGTGGATCCAATGTGATGTTAACCCTAAGAGTGGGTATATGGGTCTAGAGAAAGTGCCTAAGTTGTGTGGATTTTCTAATGTGGGGTGTATATAGAGTAGTGGGACACCTTTCTTATTGATAATTTACTTAAATTTTGATATCAAAACTTATGAAATATGTATTCTAAGGTGTTTTATTGTCATTATAGAGACATTCCACCAAACAATCCTCCAATGGAGCACTGAAATGGTGTGAATGAGCATGATCCACTAATAGTTGATCCAAAAACCTCTTTTGTACCAATACTAACTATAAATGAGTTACTTTGAGAGATCCTTGTTCTAGTGATGTAGTTGATGTATAGAGAGATACTATGAGCTATAGATTCTATTCTTGAGCTAATTCTAGTGTTCTAGATATGGAATATACCCCTATCTATGGGTGATGATTGACCCTAGGTTTTTGAGATTTGGGTGGAGGTTATACGACCCATATTATAACACTGTGATACACCCCCTAAGAAAAGGGTGAATCTAGTGACCTATATGTTATGTTCACCAGCTAAAATTTGGTGGGGTTCCCTAATATAGGTTGAACAATATGTTGTCTTATCTTGATATAGGATTACTAGCCTATTGGATTATATTGGAATGAATTTCATACATGATTCTATGATCATTTATTTCTAGATATGTTGAGGGTGGATAGGGATCAGGAGTTCATTTATCTCTCCCAAAGGGGGATAGTTATAAAGTATGTAGAATGATTTATATAGATTTGTTTCTTTCCCGAAATGTTGGGTGGAAATGAGGTAAACAAATCTATGAATTTTGGGTATGCTCTAGGGTATGTTATTTAGGTATAGGTGAATTTATTATACATGTCATTATTATAGGTAATGAATCAAACCCTCATATCTGATAGAAATCTATATGAGATGTGATTCCCTAGATAGTTGGATTCTACTGAGGGGGATTGTAATGGGTCTTTAATTAGTATGAATGATGAATATAATGGTTCATTCCAGGGTGGTGGTGAACATAGAATCCAAAGTGGTGGTTCACCTTTCATCTTCAGGGAGGCATTTATATAGAGTGTTAGTCTTGTGTGTGGAATTTCCATGTTCAATCTCAGTGTCACCGATAGATGGTGAAGTGTTGATCATATGGGAATATGGGTCACCTGAAAAGGTATTGTTGTATTTCATAATAGTTTGATAGTGGTAGAGGATATAGTTAGGTGTAGTGTTCAATAGTAGGTTTTTTATTACTGTGATAGAGTGGTATCTATGTTTCTTTAGGTTTTTCGGGATATAGTATAGGAAGTGGTACCCAAGGGTAGGGGTAATAGAATTAGTAGGGGATGCATCTTAGGGGAGTCAAGAAGGATATTAGGGATGAGGCTCTAACCAATTACATTTTATCGATCCTACTTATATAAATCCTGATGTCTGATGATTTAATAGTTTTAGGTACGGTTTTAATATCTCTTACAATAGAATCTTCTCTTTTCGATATGGGTGCATTGCACTCATCCATATCTTATCAGTTCATTGATGGTTTGTGTTTGACCATAGAGTACCTGTATGGGATTATGGATATTAATATACCCTTGGTGTGTAATCATAGGGTATTCAGAGATCTTGGTAATATTCTATTGGGATCATTAGTTATATATTTACATACTATTTTTCATGATAAAGATGTGAAGATTTGATGTGATCCTTATAATGGATTGGTTAGTTTAGTATATAGTGCACATAAATTGCTACCACATAAATGTATCATCTATATCTTTTTAGGTTTATAGTTATATTTATTTCATGGAGTGGGTTCTATAGGAAATTCATTCAATAATTGACCTATAGTGGTTGAGTAAGATCATGGCCTAATTTTCTAGTGTCATTTTAGATGATGAGGGGATATTCTAGGTGGCTTTCCCTCCCATAGTTGATAATTTTTTAGATGTATTTCTTGAGGATTTTTTCGTATTTCCACCAGAGTTGTAAAATAAGTGTATTATTGAGTTCATTTCAGTTATGGATCTCATTCCCATTCTTCTATATATGATGGATCCTACATAGCACTGAGATTCAAAGGCTTGGCTAGAGGACCTAGAAGTGAAATGTTTTATATTCCCTAGTATGTCCCTATAGGGTGATCCATTATTTTTCACCAAGAAGGATGATGGTTAGTTATGTTTATTTGTGGAATACTAGAGGTTAAACAAAGTGACATTCAAAAACAAGATTAACCATGTGATGTTCAAAAACTGACATCTTTTACCTTTGATAAATGACCTTATTAACCAGCTGAGAGGATCTAAGGTGTTTTGTAAGATCAAATTGAGGTTATGTTATCATTATCTATTTGTGAAAACTTATTACATACCTCATACTACTTTTAAAAATAAGTATAGTCCACAATAGTTCCTTGTGATGTCATTCAATTTAATGAATGCATTAGTAGTGTTTATAACCATTATAAAGAGGGTTTTCCATCCTTATTTGGATTACTTTTCGGTCATGTTCATCGATGATATATTGGTTTACTCTCAGTTATGGGAGGACCACACTCAGAATTTGGAGATTATTTTTAGAACATTGAGAGAGAATCATCTTTATGTAGAGCCCTCAAAATGTTATTTCTGGATCAGTGAGGTTCACTTCTTAGGACATGTGATATCTGAGGTAGGTATATTAGTGAAATTAGAGAAGTAAAAGTTTATGGTTTCTTGGAAACATACCAGTAATGTTTTTAAGATATATAGTATACTAGGATTAGTAGTTTACTATCAGAGTTTCATACAAGAATTAACCTGATTTTCAGTGTCAATGAAGGCCCCAACTAAGAAGGATGTGATGTTTGAGTGGTTGGAATATTGCAATAGGGACTTCCATGAGTTAGAAAAAAATTTGTTAACTATTTTGATCCTTACCATACCTGATTAAATAATGGAGTATATTATGTATTATGATATATAAAGAGTCATTATTAGAGGGGTTCTGATGAACATAGGAATATTTGGTTGCCTATGGATCCAGGAAGTTTAGGTTCCATGATTTGAATTATCCAACTCATGATTTTTAGTTATCATTGGTGCATCATACTTTGAATATTTTTCATTACTACCTTCCAAGTGATAGGTTCATGGTGTATATTTACTATAAGAAACTTAACTATATCTTATTTTATTGTGACCTAAACCTTAAAAACATAAGGCAGGTTGAGTATATTCAGTATTTCAATTTTGATTTAGTCTACACCCCTGAAAAGTTGAACATCATCATCAATGCATTGATTAGGAAGTCTCAAGCTTGGGTGGGGGAAGAATCAAGAAGTGAGTGGTAGATGATGGTCCTCTTCACTGATATGCATTTTAATTATGACGAGTATTAGGGTGGGGTGACCCTGGCATTCATGAGACTTTCCTATTCACTCCTTGAGAGGGTGAAGTAAATCCATATATCATATTCTTACTATTTAGTGATGATGGAAGGTATATATAGTGGGTAGACACCACCTAGTTGGTATCTAAATGCTGATGAGGTTCTCCATGTCTGAGGTTATGTGTTTTTCTCTACATTCATTAATGAGAATCTCATATGGAATTCATAGGCCTCAAATTGATTTATTCAGCTGGGGATTACCAAGATGTACCATGAAATTAATAGACATTACTAGGGTCTTGAGATGAATAAGGAATAGAAAGTTTTTTCATGTGGTACTCCACATATCAGTAATTGAAGGACAAGCACCAATGACCCTTAGTTCTCCTTAGGTCATTACCCATTCTCAAGTAGAAGTGTGATGATGTAGTTTTGGACTTTATAACAGGGTTTTTGGGGATTACCTATGGTAGGTATGCAGTTTTTGTTATTGTGGAATAGTTTAACAAGGTTTCACACTTCATAATAATTTGGGAAACCTACTTTTTTGATGAGTTGTGTAGGATATATGTTCAGAAGATAGTGAATCTCTATAGGGTGATGAGGAGAATAATTTATGAACAAGAATTCAATTTCTCATCACACTTCTAGGTAGTTCTATAGATTGTGCTTAATAAATAGGTGGACTTGATCTCTAGCTACTATCCTCATACTAAAGTTCAGTTTGAGCATACCATCTAGGTGTTGGAGTATATGTTTTGGTCATTCATCCTTGATTTCAGGGGATTGTGAGAGATACAACTAGTTCTTAGAGAGTTCAACAATAACAACATTTATTAGGATTATATTCAAATGGATTCATTAAATAATTTATATGGTATAACTTTTTGGATACCTCAATGGTAGTTAGAGTTGATTGAATCAATTGTTATTAGGTTGTGTCTTGTATATGAGACCTCAAAGTATGTCGATCTTATTAGGAAGTGGTTATAAATTTATATGAGTAGAAAACTATCATATACAAACTAGTGATGTTGACCTCTATAGTATGAGGTGGGTGATCAATTTTTCTTTCGAGTGTCACCTCAGCTAGGACACATCGATATTTATAGGTAGGGGAAGTTATCACCCAGGTTTGTGTGGCTATCCAAGATTATCGAGTGCATCAGTATAGTGGAATTCCAATTACCTCTTCCTCATTATTTCAGTTCTATAAAAGATCTATTTAATGTATAGTAGCCTTAAATATATCATCTTAACCATTTCCCATGTGATATTTACTAGTGATGTCGAGATATAGGTTGAATCATCTTTTGAGAAGTTACCTATTAATATTATGGATTAGATATAGAAGAATATTTATGGGAAGACATGTCATATGGTATGGGTGCAGTGGTAGCATGGGCATGTCCAAGAGGAGATATGAGGGTTGGAGTCTGATATGTGATCCTAGTGGCTATATATTTTCACTAAAAAGGTATATTAATGATCAGTAATGCATCTCATGGATGAATAGTCATATGGTGGATAGGTTGTATCATATCACATATTTTTTCAAACCTTCTGTATTTTGGTTGTTTTGAGTAATTAGAGGTGTCGACATAGAACTCGATTTTTAGTTCTAGGAGTTGGCCTCGAGTTCATGTCAGAAATATATAGTAGGTCGAAAACCATGTTACAACCTAGGGTGTTACACCAGAGTGACTGACCCCTATAAATTAATATATTATGTAGGTGGTTGTCTTCACCACACCCATAGGGTGTTGTTTCATGGTGATCCTTGTATAGGATTATACCTTGGGATATGTAAGATTAAGTTTTTTTGTAAGCATATGTTCACACAACAATCCACTAGATTATGTCGTGAAGGTTGGATGAAGGGGGGATGTTATACACTGCAGTGAATGGGCTACACCATGAAGCTGAGCAAGTGGGGAAGAATCTTTCTACAAAGGGGATACTCTATGAATCCCTGATCATGTGGAGGTATCTTTCATGAAGGATGTGGTTTCACCATGAAGTATTAGGGTGTGGTTTTTTTAGTTCTTAGATAGATCATGGAATTTAACCATGATCAGAAGGTCCATACCATAATTCATGTTCTAGGTAGTTTTTTTAATAAATTAAAGAGTTTTAATGTTAAAAAACATCATAAATGAGGGTTTCTAATTCTCAATAATCCAAACCCATAGCCTCTCTACTCCTAAAGTTTCTTCTAATTCAATTTGATATCTCCTTCATTTTTTATTCGAACTTTGATCCATATATAACAAGAGTTCTCCATTATGTTTTTAATGATTTCTCAATATTTACCATTTAAAACCAAAAAAATTGGATATATTCGACCAGATATGTTCTATTATTATAAGGTAAGTTTTATATATCTTTTACCTAAGGAATAATTTAATTTCTCATTGCATGTGATGTGTGGTCACGTCAACCATGAGTGGTTGAACTATAATTAAATTTAAAATGAAATATTCTATTATTTTTGGAATAATTATATCAAGATCAGTATATAGGCAGTTTGATGTAAATTTTTATGAATAATATCGGTTCACCAAGGGTAGTGAGCCTTAACTAATTATGTGGATATAAATTATGGGAACATATACGGGTTTCCTGGATTGGGATGTGTCTTAATAGATTTAGGTTGAGTGTCCCATGGGGATTTCCTTGGGATAAGAAGTATATTTTGGTATTATTAGGTTAGAGGTAGCCCTAAATAACTATGGTAATGAAAAATTAATATTTTTTGGGTGATGGACAACTATTTTTGATCTATAATAAACCAATGTTTTCATAGTTTCTAACCCTTTGAATTTTTCATGTGTTATTTTCATGTTTAAATTTTATCATTTAAATTGTGAAATATGAATTGTTACATATTCTTGTTATGTTTTTATTATTTACAGGTTATGTGATTTAGGTTGGGAATGTATGCTAACCAAGGGAATGATGGTATCATAGAATTGTTATGTAGACATGGTTTAAACATACAAACAATATTGATAGGTGTGATGAAAAGTTGGTTTGGTCATTCATTACAAATGTTAACATGGTGGATGTGATGAAATTGGTTATATGATATGTGTTGGGTGAGAATTATAACTAAGAATATGTGCGTTTTATATAATGGGATATGGAGAAATGGGTGGGATGAACTTACCAACCATGGATGTGTGTATTGTGATGGAACTATTTATGTTATATGGGTTAGGAGATCATTCCAATAATGGGTGTGATTAAGGGAAGATTTGGGTTTCATTACAATTACCACCTGATGGATGATCAGGTTGGATTTCATGCCAACTGAGTGAGAGATTATAATGGAACATTATAGGTGTGTTTATAAGTGGATTATTTGAGCTTAATGAAATATTATTATGGGTAGGAACCCTTACAAATTTTGGGTATGATTTGTGACTTTTTCATACTCGACATGGTCATTAGAAAAAGGAGGTATGGTGGCCCTCAGTATAACTGAGGAATCCTAGTATTAATGGTGGTTTATTTAATTGTGTTACCATTTCATATTCCATGTCAATTCATCATGTATGATGGTATACTAGATATGTTTAGGTAGAACATTAGTGGTGGCATAATGAGTTTTACTCATACCTTTTTCAAGTACCATGGGTACTTGAGTAAACATTATTGTAATAGGTGTGGATAAGGGTAAGGTCTCTAAGCATGATGATTAAATTGTGTATCTGATTCAGAATTGGGTGATGGGACGAAGCTGAGACTTGGGACTAATTGTGTTATTATCTTCAGTTTTGTTAACTTTTTATTTATTTTAGGACCCATTATACATGACCTACCCATGGGAGGTATTTATTATATTTGTATGGCTTGTATGACATGTATGATTGTTCATATTGTTATAGTATGGGTTATGGTTTTTACCTTTTCTAGAATATCATTATGATTTATATCTTTACACTGTTGGTATTGTGATGACCATTGACATTATTGATTCAATTGATATTTATGGTCGTTTGTACCAAATGGTATAGTATCACCATGCTTACTCATAGACCCTCACTACTATTTAAAAACCTTTAGAGTTTGGGTTGGGGCACTAAAGGTATGTATCCACCCGATTTGGTCATAGTGGAGGTGATTCAGGTTAGGTACATTCAGCTCTAGTGTAGATAATCAAAATGAAGTATATATAAAAAATTTAAATCTTATCTTAAGTATAGTAAAATGAAAATTAATAATCCACTAAGGTTGATAATTGGATTAAGTAAATGCATGAATTTCATGACATAATTGAGAATAATCAAACGTAGGATGTAAGATCCTATATTTTGGATTGAGTTGGAAAATACTAAATAGATTTGAATTTTCATTTGGTGGATGGTAAAAATATAAAACTGATATTTAGAATGTTATTTAAAGTTTTGAAACACTAAAAATTATTTTTTTATGGGGTTTAATGCCAGGTAGTTTTCTCAGAATCTTGGATGACTTTTTTGGATAATCGGGATTTGAAATCAAGGATATTGGAATGGAAAGGGAGGATTGTGGTAAGTTCTAACCATGCACCTCAACCATGGATCTTTGTAGGTGTGTCACATAGTTTGTAAAATCAATCACTTAAGTCTACATGGTTGTACAAGGTGTCATAGAAAAACTATAGAGGTGAATTGTATAGTTTGTTAAACCATACGTCAAGTCATGAAGGGTTGTGTGTCTTTAGATAGTGGGTGTGCACAGTTGGTGCACGGTTCTCCAAAATATACATCCAAATTGTGTGAACCATTAAATAGTGGTAAATGATTATTTTTTCCCTTAGGACTTTAACTTTTAATTCATCCTTTCTCTTCCATCACTCTCACAAAAACACCACTATGGGGAGATCTCCTCTCCCCCCTTATAGGATTTGATAAATATCCCCCATTCAGACCCAGAATTGAACAATATTGGTCATTTTGTATCTCCCACAGTTAGTCTCTCAATTATTTTTTTTCTTCTCTCCATTTATTTCATTGTATTGGATGTTATTTCCATGCGATCTCTTATTCCCAATTTTGAAGATGTTTGTACATTATTTTTATTTCAGTCATTTAGTCTCAAATAAAACATCAATATTATACATGTGAAACCTCCTAAGCATTAGGTATGTGGTATATTCATTTTCCCTCAAAGTATTATTTTTTATATTCCACTTTCATTGTGTTGCATTTTAAAACTTTTGTACGTTGCACCTAAAATTAAAAGTACCCTAAAGTAAATGTCCAAACCATGGAAATGATGTTCTTTAGACCCCATGACATGGTTGGAGGTTTGTGACCTCAACATGGACCACCCATTTGGGTGTTCTCTGTTATTCTCCTTCATTGGTATTTGCATGTAATTAACTAAAACACCCTTTAGGTGTGTTTGCATGAACGCTTCAAAAGAGGATTGATCAATTTGAACCAAATGGATTACTAAATGGTGTGGGAACCTTTATTTCCCCTTATTAATGTTTATAGGTGTAGTTATTAATAGAGTAGATTTAATTTAATTTATTATATGGAAAGGACTTACCCTTGGTCGTGTTTAAATTGTTAAATTTGTTGCTTTTTATTGAGGAAAATACTTCAAAAGTAGGTCTTAGATTATATAGATATATTATAATGTGATATGGACATAAATACTTTTTTTCCTTTTCACTGGTATGTGAGATGGTATGAGAAATTTAACATATAGGAGAACAACATGTGTGATTCACATAGCCTTTATTTGTCTTAAATGAAATGTGAATAGTATGACCATGTCACTTTCCCTTCTTGGTCATAAATAAATGAAATGATTAAGTCATGTTCTTTTTAAATTTGTATGGATGTTTTCTCATTGTCTATGTTTAATTACAAAATGACATATTACTACCTACTATTTATTCATTGATCAAAACTTGGATTATGATACTGAATTCCATAGACAGACACATAATAAACCATAAATTAAGTCAAGAAAGGATGATTTAAATGATGATGGACATGACACTCCTAGTCCTTTATGTGAAACTATTGGATATGATGATCCTCATTATTTATTTGAAATATTTGTAAATAACTTTCTTCATTATTAATTGAAATCATTGTACATGACATTCCTCATGATTAATTGAAATCATTGGACATGATGTTTCTCATTATTAATTTAAATAGTTAGATATAAAATTACTTGTTATTAATTGAAATAATTGGATATAACATTCCTCATTATTAATTGAAATCATTGGACATGACGTTCCTAATTATTAATCAAAACCATTAAATATGATATTACTCATTATTAATTGAAATCATTGGACATGATGTTCCTCTTTATTAGTCGAGTTCATTGGTAATGAAGTTCCTCATTATTTATTGAAATTATTTTTCATATCATCCCAAAATAAATTATTTTGAAATGGTTATAAAAAGTGATATTTATTATTATCTATTGAATCATGGTATCCAAGATCCCTTGGTTTAGATGTTTGGGTTGATTCCCCTTTCTTGGATATAAAATCCTATATTAATATCATGCACTACTACCTTTACTATACCCCTTGTTTATTTGACCAGGGAATGGTTATAAGTTTAGATATATTTCATCTTAGGCCAAAGAAAGTATGTTCATCTAGGTTTCCCACAAGGAACTTGAGCTCGAGAAAGATAGTCATACATCTTTTCCCTAATAAATTTATTCATCATACCTACACATTATTACATTTTATATTCAAAGACTAGATTTTCATTAGAATATATTGGGGGTGGTATATTGTGTTTTAATCACACCATGTTTGGGTTTTTGTTTGGTTCCTAGATATGTCTATTGGTTGTAGGGTTAGGATCTTGGATTGTTCTTTCTTTTTGTTACTCTTTATAGACTAGGAATTGACATGAAGCTGGGGGTTGAGCATGTACTCGAACAACCTGTAAGAGTTATGTAGTTTATTTATCTATTTCTTTATCTAACTTTTCCTATTTTGAATTAACTCATGTATGTTTACTATGTTTTATGTATGTCTCAACACGTTCATGTATGGTTAGATATTTATTTGTCATTGTTTGGGTTATCCGTTTATTATTACTTCTCAGTTATTATTATCCTCCACTACCTATTTTATTTTTTATATTTATGATATATTTATTATTGATATAGAGGGTATATTTTCCCCATTATACTACCATTAGACCATCATTACTAGTCAGAATCCTCTGGCATATAGGAAGGGAAACTTGAGGTTTTTGCGCCTACTGATCTGGTAACTATTTATAGAGTGAATCAAGTCAGTACGTGACAAAGTGGTATTAGATCTTTATTTTTTTTACCTTGTATTCTTGTTTTGGGATGGTAGGTAAGACAATAGTAATGTGTATAAACTTGGTAAATAAATCATTTTTAGGAATACCAAACCCATGTTTGAGGGAAAGATTAAGTTTCTAGGGATGGGACTATTGTTCATGATGATTCATTATTGTAGTTGATTATTATTTCACCTTTAGTGATTGATGTACTTAATTGGTTATTAATTTATAATATTTGAATCTTTTCATAGTATGGAAAGACATGGGGTGGGTTCAGGTATCATTTGAGGAACATAGAACTCACATTTCATTAGTGTGATTATTTGCATACCCTGATTGTGTGGTTTCTTTCTTATATGCCTATATTATTTTCTAATTTGATTTCATTCATGGATATTGTTATGGTTTAGGGTGAGTTAAAAAAGTGTTTGTGTCAACCAAAATAGTGTTTTCCCATATAACTTTATAGGGTCATCCTATTTAATTAGTATGAAATTGATTAAAGAAATGAAATGGTTTTGAAATTTTAATGAATTAACTGGGATAGAAACTTTAAATTTCAAGAAAATTGGTTTTTTAAAATAAACTCAAGAAATATATTATGAATGTTAGTTAAATGGTGTCAATTTAAACTTATAAAGTCTTTTACCTCACTAACTTGGGAATAATGACCCATATAACTACTTAATTATATTCTTGACTCAACCCTAATATGTGAGTTTTACCATCATATTCCTATAAGATAAAACCATTAAGGGTGAATTGTCGGGGGTACTGTAGCAGGGGAACTATAGCAGTACTGTAGCAGCTGTGGAATTATAGCATCAGCGACACTGTAGCGGCGGAGGGACTGTAGCAGCGGCAGGTACTGTAGCAGGTACTGTAGCAGCGCGGGTACTATACCAGTACTGTTCACCGAGGGGTCCTTTGGGCCAAAAAATGGGCTTTCAAGCCTTGTATTCAGGACACATGGCCTTGGGCCTTCGGGCTATGTAATGGGTCACCCTCTACCCAGTCTAAATAGGTCTTTGCTTTAAATAATAAATTAAGGCTTCGACTCCAACCTTTAAAAAAACTCTATAGATTTGGAATATCTTCCTATATAATTGGACCCATGATAAAATGACCTAAACCTTATAGGTCAACTATATTATTTTTATGCCTTAGTAATTAACCCCTTAGGGTATGCTTAGGTTATATGGGATGGTTATTTAAAGTGTCATTATCCACTTATATGTGCTCGTATAAATATATGGTTCCATATTACTTGACCAATTAATTTTAAATTTATTAAATAATTTTAATCTTATTTTGAGATTTATAAATATGAGGCTTTGGTTAATTATAATTCCAATTAAAACCTAAATAGTGTTTTCCTCTATATCTTGGAATTGATATTTTCTTCACTGAGCCCATTTTTTAGAACATATGGATAAATAATGGTTTGAAAAATAAGTTTTGAGTTAACTTTCCTAGAATTAAATGTTGTTTCATCTAAATATATAAACAATTACAACTTGTAAGATGTTTTCCATTATAATTGGTACTATACAATGCCTAGATCTAAGCCTCTTTAAATGTTATAGTAAATTTAAATTGTTTAAAATGATTAAAATAAAACCATTTAGTGGTATTGATGATGAATATCACTCATGTGAGGGTTAGCTTTAGATTTTCCTTATGAGATACCTTGAAAAAGAAAAATGTACATTTCCCATAGGTTTCAGTGACTCTCTTATGTTTCATTGAACCTAAATGTTATGTGGTAGAGCTTAGTGGCCTTTTAGAAATGACCCTAGTCTATATTTTGACACCCTTTATTAAAATGAGGGGTTATACTATTGTGGTAGCACATTTGGATATAGAAAATTGTTATAATTTTGAGAAGAGTTACTAGGCATGATATGTCTCATTCTTGACCATTTGAGTTAGATAGAACTCTTAGTTGATGAAAATATACCTCAGGTAGGTGGGTGGTTGTTTAGAAAGTTGAACCTCGAGGGGTATTATCATATAAAGATACCTTATGAGTTTCATATCCTTATCATTTTTATGTTGAAGTCATGAGCCTCCAACGAGAACCGCCTATGAGGATGTTCAAAGTGAATTATGGCCCGATATGCTGATTCTTGGTAGGTGATATGGATACATCTATGTTCAAATGTTTTGACCCATGTGGGTCAATGATTCCTTACATAACTTCTATTTCATCTCTTTAGAGGGTTTTTATAGGAATGTTTTATTCCATGTAATATAGGCCTTTAAGTGGGATATAGTTCTCATGTGAGAGATATTAAGGCTAGGTAGATGGACTTAGTGGCCCTTTATTTTGGCTCAGACCCTGGTTGGACATGTTCATCTGGTTTGATTAAGGGAAACCTATTATTGAGGTTGGAATCGGGTTTATGTTTTACTTAAGTTAAATTATCTTGGTTCTATTCTTATTTCGATACCGATTCATGAAATTTGATTTGGTTTTGTGATATATGGGTGGTGATTCCTAAAATTTTTGAGGATGCACCTAGGATGATCGTGTATCAAGACTCGCTTGGATGGGAAGGATTGTTTGGGTTCATAGCCCAGTTGACTAGTGGTTATGCAGTTGATGCTTTAATTTCAACAATAACCTCATGTAATGACTTGTCCTTGATGAATCATGGCATGGGTAGGTTCTTAATTTTGAAGAGGATTTCCAAGTTATATCCTAGAATATTGAAAACTAACATTTCATGCAGCACTATTGGATTGGATTTGTTGATAAATGACTTGTGGGAGTGTTAGTCGGGTCTCTAATCATGTCATGATAGTTGTTTGTGGTACCTTTTAAATCATTAATATGTGAGTGGTTAGGTGTGATCTAAAGACTGATGGTTTCAAAGAGGTGATCATGTGAGAATGGGTTCCTGGGAGTTATGATTAAATGCAATATTATTATTTGTGGTAGAGGATGTATTGATAATAATTTGGTTTCATGAGATGGTTAACCCATGGGTGTACCTGGACACTCATTTTTAAGAGACAAGGTTTTGGGATTTGATTAAATTCATGCATTTCCTAGTTTGATGTGAACATGGATTGAGAGAGAGATGCACACCTATCGATGGAATCTTAGTGTACTCCTCGTTTAGAGATGATCATACACAATATCTTGACATAATCCTGGGTACATTGAAAGAGTGATTACTATATACTGAGCTATATAAACTTATTTTTGGGGTTTGATGAAAGGACTACTTGGGATATATGCTTTAGGAATAGTTGAAATGTAATACGGATGGTGTGGAGCACACCATTGGTCGTAGAGGTTTGTGAACCTCATTTTATTTTGAGACTTGAAATCCCCCATGAAAACCATTCTTGGGGAGTGGGAATAGGTGATGATTTAATCTTGTTAACTGGAAACTTGTTTCATTGGTGTGATGATAAGGATTCTCCCATGATGGGGAGCAGAACTCTAGTCATTGGTGGGTGAACCTCATTTGAGAAGGGGCACGAGACATTGAAACTAGTTGTATGATGGTTGTTTTCATGATTATGAACCATTGGTTAAATTTAACAATGTATGTTTGTATTTCTTGGTAAATATTTGGGATATGTTCGCATGTGGACTTGGGTGGAGTCTGAGTGCAGGTTTTAGGACCAATATAGCTTCTAGTGATCCAAGGGATTTTGGGATCTGGTATTTGTCATTTCTTATGTTGTGGGATGATGAATGTTTTGGGCATAAGATTTTTTAACCATGATATGTCATTGAAATTAGGGTATATACTTTGGTGAGTATTCTTAGAAAAACCTTAGTAGTCATTGGTTTAAAGGCTTTTCATATCTGGTTTTGGCGATGCATTAGTGGTTGAAGCTACGAGTTTTTAAAAGTAGTCATCCAGAGGTGGATCAGTTTGATTTTCCTATATTAGTTGGATTATATCAGTTAAAAAAATGCATCATGCACTCCATTTGGATGCTATGAGTAAAATATAATGGTTGGTGGGAAATTTTTAAGTAAAATTTGATGCAACTATTCTCGCTTGGTCGATTAGAGTTTGAATGTTTTGATAAAATCAGGGACTAAGGAAATATTCTCATGTGTAATTAGAATTAAATATTTTGAATCATTTTGAGAGTGTCACTAGGATTATTATGATGTGTTATAGTAGTAAATTATTATGGTGGAAGTATCATGGTTTGAAATTAGCTATTAGAGGATAGAACCAGTGGTGGGGAGTGACATAGGCTATTTGATAAAGGAGATAGAGATATGATCGTGTCTCAGGTTACACAGGCCCAAGTAAGTATCATCTTAGTGTTTTGTTGGTATTTATAAGTGTTGGTTCAATTATTGTATATTTATGAACTATACGTTTAAATTGATTCTTGGAGGCGTGTTGGGCATTTATAAATACAACATGACTATTTTAGTTGGACTTTATAACCCTAGTAGGTTGGGTGATGTATTTATTGTTCATCGAGGCTTCTTAGGTATGAGAATTTCTAAGTGGGTAGGATGTAAGATCCTGTGTTTTGGATCGAGTTTTAAAATTATAAAAGGATTTGTATTTTCATTTGGTTAATGGGAAAAATCTTAAACTAATCTTGGGAAAATAATTTAGAGTGTTGGAATACTTAAAAGTGTTGTTTTTGGATAGGGTTTAAGGATTGAGAGTTGTCTTAGAAGACTAGATGAGTTTCGGGAGCATTGATCTTTGAAAACTTGGATTTTGTACAGACAAGGAAGGTACACATTTAATACTAACCATGAACATAATTTTTAAATCTATTAAGGGGTGTCACACAATTTGTAAAACCATGAACTTGAGGTTGTACGGTCGTGTGACAAGCTGCCAAAAAATTACATAGGTGAAGCGCTTGAGCTACACAGAGTTTTTCTAACTGTGTGCCTATCCGTGTGAGTGGTGAGGCATTTGGATAGTGGCACTGCATGAGTTGTGCAAGGTTTTTCAAACCATTTTCCTATCCATGAGATATTTTGTGCCTTTGGATAGTGGTTTTACGCATTTGGTGCACGGTTAGCCAAACCAAATGGCCAAACCATGTGCCCCTTTAAATAGTGGTAAATGATTATTTTTCACATCATGACTTTAAACATTTCCCCCTCATTTATCCCCTTATATAATTTGATGGATCTCCCTCATCTGGACTCAGAATAAAATTTCATTGCTCATGTAGGATCTCCCTCGGTTAGTCTCTCAATCCTCTTTCTTATTTTCTCTATTTTGTTCATGATATTGGATGTTATTTCCATGGGAGATTTTCTGTCCTATTTTTTAGGCATTTGTCTATTCTTATAATTTCTATTATTTCTAATCAAATAAAATGTAAATATTGGATTATTGAATCCTCCTAATCATGAGGTATCTGTTCTATGGATTTTCCCTCAAATTATAATTTTTTATATTATGTTGTCATTGTGTCACATGCCAGACCTTACACGTGTTTCACCTCAAATGAATAACACACTAAATTAAATTTCTAGACCATGGAATTGATTTTCCTTAAACCCCATTACATGGTTGAGGTTTTTTACCTAAACATGGGGCACCCATTTGGGCGTGACATATAATTCACCCTCATTATCCTTTGCATGTAATTAACCAAAACACACTTTAGGTATGGTTGGCTCAACTCTTCAAAGGAGGGTTGATCAATTTGAACCAAATGGATTATTAAATGGTGTGGGCCCATTTATTACCCCTTATTTATATCAATAAGTTTAATTACTAATGGAGTAGATTTAACATAGGATCTTATATGGAAATTAATCAGCCTTGGTTATGTTTAAAAGTGGAACTTAGCTTATCTAGATATATTATAATGTGATATGTCCATAAATATTATTTTAGTCATCTTTCCGGAAATGTGGGATGGTAAGTGAATGTTAATATATAGGAAGATTTCATGTGTGATTCACATGGAATTTATATATCTTAAATGAAATTTGAATGTTATGACCATGTCACTTTCCATTCTTGGTCATAAATAAATGAAATTATTAATGCATGATTTGTTTATAAATTGGCATGGACATTTTCCCATGGGTGATATTTAATTAAAAAATAAAATCTATCTTATTATTAGTTATGACTTAAATAAACTTTAATTTTGATAAATAATTACATGGATGGGGTATTAAGACATTTTAAATTTATTAAAGTATGAATGATTTAAACGATTATGTATAGGGAACTTATATTTGTATATTTAAAACTATTGGACATGATGATACTTGTTATTAATTTGAAAATATTGGGCATGAAGTTACTAATTATTAATTGAAATAATAGGAAATTATGTTCCTTATGATTAATTGAAATCCTTGGACATGATTTTCCTCATGATTAATTGAAATCATCAGATATGACCATCCTATTTATTAATTGAAATCATTGGACATGATGTTCCTAATTAATAATTAAAATAATTATACGTGAAATTCCACATTATTTATTGAAATTATAATACATTAATCTCCATATTAAATTATTTTGAAATCATTGGAAATTGTGCTTCTTATTATTATTTCTTGAATTGTGGGATCCACACTCCATTGGTGTAGATGTTTTGGGTTAATTCCCCTTACTTAGATATGAAATACTATATGATTATTATGCATTATAACTATGAATATGCTCCTTGGTTATTTGAAAAATTAATGGTAAATTTTTAGATACATTCTGGTTTAGGATGAAGCGGGTATGGTCGGCTAGTTATCCCATGAGGAAGATATTCTCTACATGGTTATTTATGCATATTTTCCCAACTACTTTATTCATCATACAAGAACACTATTATATTTTATATTCCTATACTCAATTTTCATTAGACACCATTGGTGCTGGCCAAATGAGTTTTACTCATACCCTATTTAGTCCACAATTTATTACCCAAATATATCTCTTGGTTTCAAGGTTATGATATTGGATTGTGATTTATTATTATTACTCTATATGGACTAGGAATTGACATAGGTTTGGGATCGAGCATGTACTAGAGATGCCTATAGGAGTTGGGTTATTTATTTATTTATTTATTTATCTAACTAGTAATATTATACATTATATATTGTATGTTCACATCCTTGTATATATATCTTGAAATTTTCATGTATGGTTGGTTATTTATTAAGCTTTGGTTGGGTTATCTCTTTATTATTACTTCTCAGTTATTATTATCATACACTTATTACTATATTTATTATACTTCCTCTATTTTTATTGTTAATTTAGATGGTATAGTCTCTCCATTATACCATCATTATACCTTCACTATTAGTCGGTAGCCTCTGGCATATGGAGAGGCACACTTGAGGCTGTATCTCCAACTATTCTAGTTACTTTCTATAGAGTGAATCAGGTTAGGACATGACATAGAAGATTGTTTAAGTCCAATGGACATGATAATTATTGTGTTCAAATGTATATTTTTCAATATACTAAATTAATATGTAATAGTTATTTGAAACAAGTCACCTCTTGTGTATAAGGGAAACTCACAGATTGAGGATGTAGATGTAGATGAAACTTTTAATCCTTTGGATATATTGGAAAAATGAATATTCTTATCTATAGTGGTGCCAAGGAGGTTCAAGTATTTCTAGATAGATTTTAAATTAGGAATATTCTTATGATTACATGAATAAGGGGTGTGTATCTATAATATAGATGGTTTTCTTGTGAATGAATATTAAAATAAGGTTTATTAACTAAATAAGGTACTTTATGTGTTAAATAAATCACTAAGATCATGGTATTCCAACCTTTATCAACACTTAAAGAATATTTATTATTAATATGGAGGATTTGATAATAATATCTATATAAAAAATTAGGGTGATAAAATGATGACATCTCTCATATATGTTAATGACATAATTTTGGGTGGATCGAATGAGGCACAATGTAGAAATTTTTCGAAATTCATGGGGTGTGAGTTTGAAAGGTCGATGATTAGTGAATTGATATTTTTCTTGATTTATAGAGGATACAAGGAAGGTATGGAACATTTAATTCTTAATAAAAATATTTCTAGGAGGATCAATAATATTTTTTTATGGAGGATTCTAAAGAAATGAGAAACACTTATTGATACACAGGTGAATTTTTCAAGGGATTATAATGGAAAATGGGTCAATATCACATATTTTAAGTAGGTCATTGGGAACCTATTGTACTTACTAGTGATAAGAACTGAAATTATTTTTTCCACTTGTCAAGAGAAAAGGTATCAAATTAGTCCTAATGAAATTCTCTTTCAATTAGTGAAAATAATACTAAGGTATTTCAAAGTAATAATGGATTTTAGTTTTCTTTATAATGAAACATCATAGTAGGAACTATTGAGATATACATATGTAGATTGGGCCGGTTCCATGGATGATAGATTTACTAAATTAGGTGGTGCATTCTATCTTTTATGTTTTGTTATTTCTTAGCTTAACAATAAAAATATTTCATTTCATTGAGCACTGTAGAATATAAATCCATTGTGACCACTAAAGCATGTACCCAATTTTATGTATGAAACTATATATTGAGGGTATTTTATTTTATGTGAAATTGCATATTTTTATCAAATATAATAACTCAAGTGCTATTAATTTTATAAAAAATCATGCACATCATTCAAGGAAAATTTATATTGAGTTCAAATATAAATGTATTAAGGAGAAAATTGAGAAAGTATTCATTAAGTTAGACTATGTTCTTAATCAAATTCAAGTAGTAGATATTATGATAAGGGTATTACCCAATTTAATGTTTGAGAAGAATATATTGTCTCTCTTAATTCAATAAACTCCACACAATTAAATAGTGTTGAATCAGGACTCCCACTCCCCAATGGTATTACTTGAATTCTATAATATGTTTCATTCCACGGAGTGACATTTGTGTTCATTGATAAAGGGGGAGAGGATGTTCAAACCTTATGGTCAATAGGGGATATTTTAACCGGATAATTGATAAATGGGAAGAATATTTTAATGTTAAATTAGGGATAAAAAGTACATTGGGGAAATAAATATTTTTCAATTGTATAGATGTACAACACTAAGTGGATATTGAGCTAAATAAAGTCATTAAATGATGAAATTTTCATGTTACTCTTGTTTATCAAGATGACCATGACTCACGTGCGTTGACGATACATGTTAAGTGAATATTTGATCACTATCTAGAGTTTCAGATAGTGAATGGTGTTTAAAGTATATAGAAAAAAAATTCTGTTAGGAAGTTATTTTAGGAGTTTCAAGTGTTGTAAATAAACCCAAGGGGTATTGTTAATAAAAATCCTTCAAGTGTGTTTTTGTAATTTATGGGTTTTGTTTGTTGATAAATAATATTGAAAAAGTTCTATAATAGTGAATCTTGATACATTTATAAAGTGGTGGTTTCTAGAAGTGTTAGGAGTTGGTTTTACGTTGGTTATAAAAATTTATATTCAAAGGAGAAGTTTTGTGAAAAATATGAAGCAAAGAAAGAAATCCTATGAAAGTATTATAAGAAAATAAAAAAAATGCATGAAGGAAATATCTGGAGAAATAGAAAAATTCCATGAAATAATTTCATAGATCCATGAAATAATTATGTGGATATTTAATTCCATGAAATATTTACTTGGATTTGAGACATAATTATATCGAGGGGGTTGTTGTAAATGTTTTGTATAGACGTTTTAAGACTAAATCATTTGTTAAAGGGAGATAGAGTTATTCACGAGATATGAAGGGAGCATATTTTATGTGGAAATGAATGTTTTACATAGGAACAAAGTTATTTATGGTTGTAAGGTACCACAAGATATTTGAGAATAGTAAAATCAGTTTAATTTGGTGCTCTTCAATTGTGAATGGAAGTCAGTAGTGGAATACATACTACAAAGAGTGAATAATATGTTATCATAGTGAAACATTGAGTGTAAAGGATCTTTTTACTTGAAAAAATCGTATTTAAAGGACTATTTGGGATACAAATCACACTGAGAGGTGGTGAATCAGTGTTGGTAACATTAAATATAATTTAAAATTCTAACTTTTTATCCCTTTTCTTTCACCTAAGTCGCTATTAATATGAAAGGATCACTCTTGTTCTATCTCCTCACTTTCCTTCTTTCTTGCAGCACAACCAACCACACCCACATATGAGGAAAAACAATTTAAAAATTTAACTGATTAGTATAAGAAGGCTAGACCTTGGTGTGATATGAATTCCTCCAAGATCACACAACCCATTAGAATCAATATGTAGGATTTACTCTATAGTCTCTCAAAAGTGTATGAGTATACATCCTACATTACATAGTTTGGTGCTTCCTTCACATAGGTATTTCTCATACCTTTTAGTGTTGTAACAAGGGAAATAACTAAATAGTCTTTTCACCAAATTAAAGCTCTTCCTCTTTCACTTACATAGTAGCATGCAAGGAATTCCTCATTTTTCAGGAAAAAAGTGGTTCACACACTTTCTTTTTCTCTTAAATGTATAAAATGATGGTTGTATTTCTTATATAGGTTGAAAGTATTCTTATTTAGTACAAAAACACTTCATAAAAGTATTTATCATTATTATTACCTATTCATTTTTTCTTATTCTACTTCAACACTGTTTCAACCTGAGGTGGGCGTTTGGGGAGAAGACAAAATGGTTGGATGTGTGAAAATCATTAGTCTTTTATTATAGAGACTTTCATGTCACCATTTTTTTTCGGCCCAATCTGCATCATTATACTTTAGGGGGAATTGGATTGACCCTGTGGGGATTGGGAAATTTATCCCTTTTTCATTATGAAGGAGGTTCCACAGTCAAATGGTCCCAGTGGGAAATTTCACGGGGTTAAGTATTTGTGCAATCAGTTCTCCTCGGATATTATTTCCTATGATGGTCTCCAACGGGTTTATTTATGGAGCTAGAAACACCCAACAACCCTAGTATCCATGATTCATGGACCTCTTCACCAAAGTCAGGCGCTCGTTGGATGACGATTTTTCCAATGACCCTTAAGGAATCCATTGGTCAAGCGTATGAGAGGTTGGGCTCATCACACCCTTTTGGGGGGGATTATTTACAATTCTAGGACTCTCTTATAGATTTAATCCATGTACATGTGTTTGTGAATCCTCAGTTCATTCCTGAATAGTGTATCCATGGGATACCCTTGGGTTGCAGGATCATCATTGATATACATGGATTTGATTTTTTGGACGCAATGCTAACTAAAGTCGTGCAATATGGCACTCTGGAGTTCATCATCATCCAGGAGGGACAGAAGGTGGTTTAATATTGGGGTTGGTCTCATAAAATGGGATTCCTATGTATCCTTGGGAGAGGAATTGGAGCCCATGTAGTTTGGTTATCTATACTTATACCTAAGAGGAATCCCTTTCAAATTTGGGGGAACATTTTATCAGGGCTGACTTCTGAGGAGAACATCCCTTGAGCTTGGTCCATGTACAAGCATCCTACATATCGCAATTATGGTGGTAATCAGAATTATTGTAGTTCATTTCTCTTGAGGATTACACCTGGTAGGTGGCCCATTTTTTGGGGGCATAATTGGGTGAACCTTTTGGAAGGTCACCTCTTTTAGCTTGGGCCTTTAAGTAGGTGTCCTACGTATCTGGTTTGGAACTGGAATCATAGTTCTCATAGTTTGTTTTAAGTAGGATAATTATGTATTGTCACAATCTCCTAAGCCCACGTGAGTCATTATCAGTGTGAGATATAAGGGGATGTGAAAGATTCAACAAATGTGCACTTTCTATTATTCACTGATGGAAAAGGAGGATGAAAGTGGCAGAAGAGGTCATGGATACGAGCCCAACGGGAAAGGTAAAGGGGAGATTTAAACACGCAACCCTCACCTGTGTTGATATCCAGGATAGTCATATCTTGGGGATCTATTTGGACACATCCTGAGCTATGGTGAAGAGGGTGAAGAGTGATACCTCTCTCAAAATTGTATGGGATAACCTCCTAAGGAGTTCCCTTTTTCTATTTCTGGTAAAGGAATGGATCATAATCCCTAGCTAAAGGGGAAGGAAGGAGTGACCTTTTTCATTGTCATTAGAACTCGTTTAAGGGAAAGGCCAATGGATGCCCCTAAACCCAAGAATGGGTAATTTCACATTGGCATCCTGAATTTGGTTCTCAAGACACCTTGGGAATGTATACATAGAGACATTATGGGGGTCTAAACCATTATGGGGATAACCTTTGTGACTCCAATTACCTTAGGTATGTAGATTCAGAAAGGTTTGTTGGTGCACCTGATGATCTGATCATACGAGTCTGGTGGCTTTGGAGGAGGCTTTGACCTGATTTCGGTAGACTAGTTCGAAGATGATATATAGAGGGTTGGAAGGTAATGGAGGGGAGTCATTGGAGTTAGATTGAAAGACACCTGAAGACACCCCGTTTCGTGTACTATTTTCTCATTTGGGATTGGGGAAGCCCCGTATAGCATAATGCAATGCGAGTAGAGGTGTCTCCCATGTACCAAATCAGTATGCAGACGTGGGTATGGACCATCGTGTACCAAAGTGGTACGCGGTCCTGGATGTGGTTCTCCATGCTCCTTTGGGTTCCATCTACATACTGATGTAGTATGCAGTGAAGGGTTCGATCCACATAGTGATGCACTATGTGGAGCGCTAAATTGAAGAATGTTCTAGGAGCATGTGGTTCATGGGGAATTCATCCTTCAAGGACTTATGGTTCATGATGGAACCATTTAGGTTTACAGTTCACTAATTATTATTAATTTTCTTCTTTTTGTGGTTCATGGTGGGTTATACCTATAGAAAATTGGTTCACCGTTCCCACTTCATTGATGATTCGAAATCGAAGTTGGAATCTCCTCCATATATAAATTCTCTCTTCTAGCATCTAGGGTCTCCTTCGTGCGCTCTTCCACCCATCTCCCCCACTTTTTCCAATTTCTCTTTTGATCGTTTTATATACCACTGGGGAAATAATATCGGTGGGCATGTAGAACCATTTTAATAATCCCTTGAAGATATATCTCAACCCGTGGAAGGCTCAGTCAATCAGGGTTTTCATTGGTTGTGGTTTACGAGATGTGGTTTTTGAAACCATTCCAACTTTCTTTGTTCGCAGACTGCTTAGTTCATGGGATGGTATGCGGAAGGTATTTTTGCACTCAATTTCACCAACAACATGGTTCGTGGTATCTTAGGTTTTCTGGTCATCATCTCATAGGCCAGCGCCTCATGGGTCCTTCCACATACTGATGGTTCACAGTTCATGCTCCCCACGAACCTTTCCCAATAATGGTATGCAGTACGCTAAAAACTCTTTAAAATTTTGATTTCTTCAAGTTTATTCTTAAATTTTCAATCTAATTTTCATCAATTTTCCTTATGGACCCATAGGAATGTTTTCTTCCCTCTAAAAAGTTCTTGTGGGAGTATTTACTTCCCTTTTCGATGTTTTCAAGACCCTAAAAATACCCCTATCGGAATGGGGTCTGACTGGAATAAAGAGGAGGATATTCCGATGTAGAAGTGGTCCAAGACTGAAGTGGTATTCAGTAGAATTGGTAGGTATGATAGGGGGACCAAGCCTATTTATAGGGTCCAAAGTCATTTTTCTTTTACCATTTCTCATGGAGAAAAGCACTCTTGACCTCTCCTCGGCCTCCTTCACGTCCGTATAACAACTCCTTTGTGAAATTTGTATTCACGAACCACTTCATAGGTTATGAGAACTAAACTCTTTACTATTTATTCTACCCGCAAAATGAATTTTGGGTCCGTAAACTACATGGAATTTAGAACATATGTTTGGACCTCCACATAGGAGAACGCTATGCGATTTTCTTGTTCCGCACACCAAACTTTAAACCAGAAAACTGAACATTAATTTTTTTTTAAATGAACATAAAATTTCATTCAGAAAACTTTGAAAATATGTATAGTGAGGCCTCAGTTCATGGTTTATTCATTTCACAAACCAATTAGTTTGCTGGACAATGCTATTGGGGATAGTTCCTCGTAGTCCTTCAACATACCGAGGTTGTACACAGAAAATGGCTTTCATGTACCATTTCCAAGAGCAATATACGGAACCCCATGTAGGCCCTCTTTTTTAAGTCACTTGACATTTTTGTGGTTCTTATCCAAAAAATTTCTCATCGGAATGATTTTTGTGTGCCCTTTCATATCTTTTTTTTTTGCAGACTATAATGGATCTTCCACAGACCTTTATAGAATCAACTAAGACAAGAGAAACCTTAATTTAGGACATTGAGGACCATCATTGATCTTACATTGTTCCTGAGGATAGTGCCTTTAAAGATCTTCTTATGCCAGAGATTCTACTTTACCCATTATCTGTGCAGCTATGTCTTTACATCGTTGGTCTTTCTAATGATGTCCCTTTTCCATTAGCTGACCATAATACTCCCTTCATTCTCTTAGAATCACCCCAAGGGCCTAATCAAGACAATATTTCTTTAACATGAGAAATCATAACTACCCCCATTCAAGAAAAGGTGTTAACACTAAGTGGATCAGTGTGGAATCAGAGCAATCACAGTTTTTACAACACTTCCTTGAGACTAGTCACTCAGGAATACCCATCTATTATCATCCTTTCCCGAGATAACCTAATGGTGCATGGAACACCAAATGTTACTTGTGAGCTAGACGATTATTTTCCAAAGAATGGGATTGGGAATTTTTGTTACATCAAATCTATTTGGAGTCCCCCAATTAGTTGGAAGTGGTGAACTTGTACAATGTATATTGGGCCTCCCAATTTTCAGTTTTTTCTCTAGGTAAAATCCCACCCGAACTATTGAGCCACTGGTGTTCAAGTACCAATGCTTTTCATTTATCGTATGGAGAGGTGGGGATCATATTATGGGACATCTAAAAGCTTGGAGGGCTCCCCATTCTTGGAAATATGTATGATGAGTTCCTTCCAGTAGACACTACTTGGGATAATACTAATCAAGTGTCCCTACTATTCAGGAGCCTGCTTGTCATAGCACAGGGACTGCTTGGTCAACCCCTCTAAGATCATTCCCTTATCCCATTTGAGGATTGGATAGGGTCATTTTTTTAGGTGAACAGGCCTAGGCTAAGGGTCTAATGCTGTCAGACTCATCTAACCTGACAATCTCAAAAAATTCCAGGGTCATATTTTACCACCCTTAAAGTAGGATGATACACTACCTGGGGATATGAGATTCGATCAGAGGTTCCACCCCATCTTAGATTAGTAGGTTTATTCACCATGTTTTTTATCGGATGTATCTTTCCCTCCCATGACGTATACATCAGAGTTATATTTTGTACTCTAATGATGGTATCTATGTTGTAATATGGTCAACCAATCAATCTAGCCATTCCTACTCTTGCCTAACTTTATGATCTATTTGGACAGATATAGGAAGTTAAAACACCTCATTATCTCAATAGACCATTTCAATTTTTTTATGGGTGGATATGAGAACATTTCCCATGCTATGAATATCAACATACTGCGAGGGATCCTCATTCTGACTTTCACCCCGCCCTTCTTAACATTGTCATTGTTTGTCCTATGACCTTAAGAATTAGTGAGGTGGTTGGGCTACTGAATGATACTTCTCACTTTTCTTTTGCACCATACCCTACCCCTTGATGGAATCAGTTACTCAAGGGATTTATTATATATCATCTCACTTTGAGATGGGGTTCTAAATACTCTCATAGATCGAGTGGCTATTTGTGATCCATACATCTCCTACCAGTTTCCTAGAAAATTCGGATGACTTCAACAAACTGTGCTTCTTCCCACTATTCATTTATGGGAAGAATCTCATCCAGAAATTATTCTCTAATTATGGCATATAATGATATGGGGAGGTGCTACCATAGAGGTCATCATCCCTAATACAGCGGGATCCACCTTTCTATCATTAAAGTATACCCATCTTTGGGTGGACTGTTACCCTGACAAGGTGTTGAAAAGACCTATTCAATGGTTCTAGAAGCCATTCATCATCCTTTTCCCTATCTTGACTATGATGGCCGTGCCATATATTTCTCTCTATGTAGTGAGAAGACGATCAATCTTCCATTAGATGTGTATTGAAGGGGCTTCATCTGCCCATCCCATTTCTGTAGGGAGCGATTCAAACTAATCCCCTCCTATGGATACTGTTCACGACCCTAATAAGGTTGGCCCTAGCAGAGTGTCATTGGATATCTCGTAAGTCATGGATAATCCCCTGTGTCTGGCTCCAGGGGCTGAACCATCTGTAGGGATCGAGAGACCCCCTACCTGGGTAACCTATCTTAGGTCCCTTCCAACTACAACAATGATGCTTTCTATCTATAGATCCATTGCAGTACGGGAGGACCAATGTCTTGGCACCACGAGGATGCATAAATTGGTGTGAAAATAGGCATGGAATCAGTTTTTCACCCTTAATATAGAAACTCCTATGGATAACTTCACTGATGAATAGGAAAACTTCCAACGATTAATTTTAAAATTGGGTTTGGGTGGCTTTGATTACAGGAATCTACACATTCTTATTCACCATATTGTCATAGCCCAAGAAGACCTTGCTTCTTATGAGGGAAACCTTGCCAGATTCAATTCATTATATCATTAGAGAATGACCTTACGAGATGTTTCTGAGGAACTCAATCATCTGATGGCTAAGGAGAAAAAGAATCATGACTTGTTGTTCGCCCAAATAGAAGAGATATTGGAATGTGAGACTCATGTGGCATGGTTTAAGGCTCAAATAGCCTCCTCGGGTTCTGATTATGAATCTATCAAGCATTAAGGGCGGGACCTTGAAGTCTTTATGAAATGAATATGCCCAACGGTCGAAGCTGAGACGAATAAGAGAGCTACTCTAGAGAATATCCTTGATGGCCCATTATAGTCACTCCTAAATGTACATAAAAGGGAAAGCCAATCCTAACTGTAATTTTCCAAAATTGTGATGTACTCTATTTATTTTGATACCATAGAGACACTCCAAACTGGGGATGTTCCTCCCTTTTTTTGAACTAATGGAACTATTTTTTCTTCCAATTCTTCTCCTTTTTCTTTTTCCTGCAATTTCAATCAATCACAATTGACCATATAAACATTATTTAGATCAGGTATTAATTTAAAACCTGATTCAAAATTGGTAACTTGAAATAATTTAATCAAGCTCTATTTTTTTTCTAAGTCGCAGGACTCAACGAGCAGAGTTAGACTATTTCTGTGGTTAAATGGAAAATCTTACAAACTTTTGTGTCTTTTTCATTATTTCCCTAATTTTTTCCTAATCCTTTTCAGTATAGGATTAGTAGGTATAACATGACTTTATCTTAGTTTTCAATTTATAGGTTTTTGACCCAACAAGCTTTATGACTTTTTTGAATATTTTATAGCATAATATTTTTACCTAAACCATATATAGTATAGGTTTAACGAGATGGTACTTAAATTTTATCCAGGGGTGCCGTTTGCAGGTTTTCACTCTAGTGAGTATTGAATCTTTTTTGTTAATAGTTTATAGTCTTTCCAATTATAATTATTTCTAATTTTTTAGGTTGAACATATTTGACCAAAATTGATCGGGCATGGGGCCCAATTTAGGATTCATCAGCCGATAATTTCCTAGTAACTCTCAGACATCAATGAGTGGTTTTTATTGACCCTGACTTTGTGAATTTTGGATGTATATGAGGCTTGGGAGACATTTTAGGCATACAGAGGTATGAAAGAACTCTCCTGGGGACAAAGTTTTGTTTGGTTGATGGTCATTTTATAGTCGACATATGCAATGTAACGCACAGACCCCAGTTACCCAGAGTTGGTGCATTATTGCGTAACATTGGCATGATCACAAAAGATCAAGTCTCGAAAGACCGATTAGTTTAGTATCCTTGGAAACAATAGATACATTCATAAATGTTACATTACATCATAAAGTGAAACACTAAAATAACATAGTCTCCATTTTCCACACTCATATCCCCTTCAGACTATCCCTACAGGTCATTCCTAAAATACTTCTTCACATCCTAGAAAAAATTAAAACATTGAAAGGGGTGAGCTCATATTCTCAATAAGGATAACAATATATCAGATGCTTTCATAAATAAACATAAACATTTAAGGCAATGTATGACTAAAACTAAATCCTTTTAAACTTGAACTTAAACATAATATGGAAAAGGTAAAATGAGATAATTCCATTTACTTATTCACATGGATATTCTACTGGTCGAATAATCACATGCAATATCAATAACCACTTTCATAATGATGGAATACATAATTCCAGACTATCATAACCACATAGCCAACGCCTTGTGCCAAGACTAAAAATAAGATTTTGTCAAGGCCTCATGCCAAGACACTAGTTTGTCTCATGAGACCTGCCGATGCAATTTTCTTTAGAAGATACTTACTCTTAAAATAGGTCAAATATACTCCAGTGTTTTTTTGAAAACATTATGCAAGCTTCTGAAAACAAAATAACTAATTCAGAGACTGCTCGACTAATTACAGGCCATGATGGGTCCATGCCCAATCCCTTCCTGTCTACCACACTTGAGAGTTGGGTTTTCTGAAAACATTTTTAAGCTTGCGTTAAATACGTATACATTTGCACTGGATTTTCATATATTTGAGAGAAATATCTCTCTCTTTTTTGAAATCATTTAAAAAAAATTTTGCTTGTAGAGGAAGATGAAACTCAAATAATGGTCACAACGGCGGAGAATTAGTTGTTGCTGAATAAGTACAAAAAGAAAATCATTTCTTTTTATCATTTAGTAAAACGCTTCGTATAAAAAGATTCATTTTGAATAAACGTAAAAGTCAAAGGTGTTTATACACTGTATAAAAGAAATTTGTGTATAAAACAAAATATGCCTCAATGAATGAAGATTGAGATAAAGTCCCTTACAAATATCATTTTTTGAATAAAATAGATCTATTATGTGTATTCAATATATGTACACATAAATAAAGTATAAATACATAATAGGACATAATAATATCATGAATTAATTTTAATGTAGGAGATTAACCCAAAGAATGGAAACTGGGTTAAGACGTTCCCTTAAAAAGATCATTTTTTAAATAAAATAGATCTATTATGTGTATTCACTATAAGTACACATAAAGAATGTATAAATACAAGATAGGAAATAATAATATCATGACATAATTTGAAAGTAGGAGATTAACCCAATGAATGGAAATTGGGTTAAGAAGTTCCCTAACAAAGATCATTTTTTAAATAAAATAGATCTATTATGTGTATTCAATATAAATATACATAAAGAAAGTAAAAATACAATATATGAAATAATAATATCATGACATAATTTAAAGTATGAGATTAACCCAAAGAATGGAAATTTGGTTATGAAATTCCCTTACCTCGTGTCCGACTTGACTCGATCGTTCTTTAACCTCCTTTAAAACGGGTAACTCTTTTTGATTTGAGCCAAAGTATTCATTGGGAAGAATTATGCCTAAAGTGAGGCATCTAGGAGTAAGAGAGGGAAGTTGAGAGAGTATTTGGATAGATTTTGGCCGACCAAATGGCTTGGAAGGTGTAAATAAGGTTGTAGTGGTGGGGGCCTTTTATAAGAGGAGAGGAGGGGCACTCTTGGAATATAATGAAATGTTACTTTATTATATAATGAGTTTCGGATTTTAAAGGTCCCACACTTATATATTTAAAGGATAAGTTGATAAGGGTTATCAATCTACTCATCCAATAGGCTTTGGAAAAGTGTAATTCTTAGATTTTACATTATCCTTCCATTTTATTAAAATCGTTAATTAATGAGGTAATCGCTGCATCATCATGGTGTCATACATAATTTAATTTATTTAATGTCTAAAAATTATAAAAAAAATATCATGATGTAGGAAAGAGTTTTAGCTTTATAATGAGTATTTATAGTCAAAAATATGACTTGTATAACCCCATTTAAATTTTTTTTAGTAAAACAACTCATGTTTGTGACATTTTTATTTTAACATTAAATAAAAAGTTTTTAATGTCATTTTCCTACCAAAGTGGATCCATGGGGTCCCCAAGTTGACCCATGGATTGTCTTGGTCGGCGATGACTCATCCAATAGGGGTAGGACAAGTGTAAAGGTATTTTAATATTTTAATAATATCATTTTTACCTTAAATTTCACTAATTACCTTTAATCGCGATTAATTAAACTTAAAAGTTACTATTCACCAAAAAATTATTTTAATCCCATTGAACCAAATCTTACTTCCTAATGACAAACATGTATGTTGGATTTTTGAAAATCAAATCACAGAAGTGTTAAAGTTTCATTTAAACGAAAAATCAGTTTTTTAACTACCACTTAGTGGTTTCACTATTCATCAAAAATTGAAGTTCAGAACAATGCCAAAATTTCACTATAAGCTATAATTGATATTCCGAATTCAAAAATGTTTTATATTTTAAAAAATTCCAAATATATAAGTTTCATTAATTTATTTTATAATCAATTCCCACTGTCACAATAGATAGAGTGTTTTTAAGAAACAATATATATCAAAATATTGACAATTGTTTATGTCCAATTTCAAAGTGAAATTAATTCTAATGACCACCATTGGATAAAATGGTAAAAATATATTCTAATTACACTTTAAAACCACTCAATAGTATAATTTATCACTATAAATTATTTTTATTAAAATAGTTTTTTTATGTATTTTTCACTATTCATAAAAAATTGGAAGTTTCCAGAAAAATACCAAAAATTCAACATAGGCTAATTTCGATATTCCGAATCCAAAAATGAAGTATATTTTGAAATATAAAATATATATAATTTCAAAAAGTTGGTATTACTATTCATAATGGCTATTTTGATTGGTCGCAGTGTGTTAGAATCTCGAACTTGCCTACAATGCAAGCTATTGAATTATTGAAAGAGAAGCGTATCGTGGAAGCTCAGGGTGTTACATTCTCCCCTACTTAAATAAATTACATCCTCGAAATTTGAAAATTTTCTTTGAAAATAAAAGGTTTAAAATAGAAAATAACTTTGTGAAAAACCCACATCGGAAATAAGGTTAATAAAAATATAACTTTAGAAGATAGAAAGATAAGTACAAAGGTCACCCGAGATAGCCCATACTAGGATTCTATGAAAATATATATATGGAAGAAAAACAAACCATCAAGGTCTGATGGAGAGTTGTAGAAAACTGGATTAGGAGAAAGTTAACCACAAGAAAATCCCAAACTTGTGATTGGTTAAACGGTCATTGAATCCCCAGTTGGAAAATTTAACCAACAACATTTTTGTTTTAAGTTACCTTTCATAAAGTTGAGCAATTTATTTAAGATATTTACTAAGAACGTAAGGAAATATACTTAATTTTCATGTAGACTTTCATTATTTAATATATTTTTTACCACAAACCCATCTTTCACTCCAAATGGTAAGAGAACTCAAAAATATTCTATTTATCCTAATTGTATAAGTTTCCAATTATTACCACATACCATTTAGATTAGGAAAATTGTTTTGTAAAAACCAGGGACTTCCTGTAGGCTAGTGGTAGGTAATAAAGGCATGTCGCACTATGGTTGTGGGTTCGATTCCTACAGCTTTGTCCGAAGCGACGGGTTATCCCCCAACCTACAGGTTGTCCTTTTCCTAAAACTATAGTATTATAATATTCCAAAAATAATCTTCATAAATTTTTTAACCTTAAATGATACTATCCAAAGTTCAACTTAACCCATTCCAACCTTTATAGTTATCCAAAATACCTCAGTCCAGACTTTCTCTACAAGGTCCGTAAATTCCAAAATGAATTGTAACATTAGATTTCCCAAACCAAGTAAAGTTTCTCTTATTGTCACATACTAAAAATATTATTACCTTCATCATATTAAAACCTTAATTAAAACAACAATTACTGTAGTAAAATCCATATATATATCACATTATTCTTATAACCAGAATATAATCCTTGAGTCCAAAAGCACCAATACATTAATTATTCCACTTCAACTATAGTAACAGCATACGATTGTCCTTGATCCCTTGGCCTTTTCTGAGGTATGTTTCCCTGACGCTTAGGACATTCATTTGCATAATGCCCCATTTTCCTACAGTTGTAGCATTCAACATTGATAGCCTCTTTCATTCCCTTACAATCATGAGCCTGGTGACCTTTTTCCCCACATTTGTAACAAACTCCCATTCCCTTTAGGAAAGTACCAGGGTAATTCTTCCCACAATTATCGCATAATGGAAAATCCTTCTTTCCCTATTTCACTTTATCTGTCTCTTGTTCCACCATTCTCTTCTTCTCTTGCTTTACTTTGTTGTCATAAGACTTAGAGAATTACTTTTCTGTCTTGATAGCACACAAGACTATATCTTCGTATGTTGAGAAAGATTGTGATACTAAATCTTGACGGAGAAATGGTTTTAACCCATCAAAGAAACGATCTTACTTCTTGGGTTACATATATAATCTACAGCATGGCTCACTAACCTTGTAAAGTTAGCCCCATACTTTGCGACATTCTCATCCTCATTCTGCCTCAGACGCAGAATTTTCCTTTCCATATCTGCTTGATGGTCATGTGGAAAGTATTTTTCTAAGAAAATTTCCTTAAACTCCCTCAATTACATACTTGATACTTCTTCATCTTCCTTTGTGTTTTGAATCAGCGACCACCATTGATCGGAATCTCCAGTGAGGCGGTAAACTACCATGACAACTTTCTCCCTTTCGCTACATCTATTATGGCATGGTGACTCAGTATTGGTATATAGATCCTCAATATTCCAAAGACATGAAAAACATGCTCGTACTTATTTGCAGCATATCCATTTCCTTTTGGTGTGGAGTCTTTCAAATTGGTAGGTCCACCCAAAACTAACTCAGTCACCTTTGTGGTGTAGGATCGGTTTTATGATGAAAATTTTCTTCTTCAATCAATTTTTAAAAATTAATCCCATGATATATTGAGTGAGACTACTTTTTTTATGTCTTGTATCATGAACTCAATTCATGGTATGTAATCACTAAAACCCAATTTTACCATTCTATGAATAATTATCTAAAAAACATCACCTCATAAGAAATGTGATTTTGAATATGATTTAGGAATTGAAAACAAAATCCAACATAACGAACCATATCTACTTTAATCACTTTCTTTATATAACTCTTATTATATTTTTTCAATAAAAAATATGGAAAACACTGGAAAATATTACCATTATGATTAAAATCTAGATTTAAAAAATAATTACAAAAATATTTATATCCTTTGTGTAAGTATGAAACTTAAGACCAACTTCCAACATTGGTTGGATTTAGACTTCATCAAACAAATATGGATGGAAACCTCAACTAATTTGCATTATTTAAATCAATTTTTCCTTCAATAATAATATGATCTCCCAAATCATTCAAGGAAATAACTTCAACAAACTTCTTAACTAATCTTCCAAGATATTTTATTAAATATTCAAACATTAAGAATAATTTGACACATTTTTTAAAACTTCTTAAATAACAATAATATAATCTCTATTCACTCATAATCAACACTTATCATCACCATCTTCATTCATTATCCAAGTTATTTATTCTTTGTAAATATATTTACATCCATAGAAAATTCTTTATTTGTTGACAAACATTGACAAAAAAATCAACAGACAAAGTGGGATCAATAGTCTCCCCTTTTGTATTTATTGGTATTACCAAAATAAAAAATGATATGTTAATATGTACAACTCCACTTCATTAATTATTACTTCCCCCATTCACATCAATCTTTCAGTTCACTTTATTTCTCCCCCTTTCTCATAAATATTTTTCATTTTACATTATCTCGCCCTTATTGAAAAGAAATAAAAATACCTTATAAAATAATGGTATCATTACATACATAGAAATATGTCATCAACCATTCCACTCCAAGTATACATGTTCCATTCTCAATGTATAAAATAGGAGGATTTGGTTTAGACAATAGAGTTATCCATTACCAAGATAACATGATACCAAATAAAAAGAGATAATATAACCTTTATTTGAGACTATCCAACAATTCTAGACTTTAACAGTTGAAAATACCAATTGATTTGTGTTTATAGGAAATAATTGATACCAATTTAGATTCTCATTTCGTATATCATCCTAAATTTTTTGCACTCACTTCAACACATAGTTTGAAATACTCAAGAGTTATGTTATAAGATTAAAACAAATCTAAACCTTATTCAGACTTTCACAATTTATGTTATTGTTTAAATTGATTTCTCTCCCATAATAAGACATTATAATTTTACTTACTAAGGATGAGAGATTAAGAAAACATACTATTTCAATGACACATTCTTAAATAACTTTCCAGAATAATTTTATTTATAAAGAATGATAATCCTGAAATCATTCTTTATTATTCTTCACTTGTGTTCCCCTTATGGAGACACTCCAAACATTCTTCACCATGGTGAAACTCTTGGTCTGATGAGTTATAGTATGATTAATATTGATAATGAACCTAAATGGAACTTTTTCATGTGGTTTTTCAGATTTGAAAACATTCAAATATTTACCAAGGGTGATCACTTCTATGTATTCTCTTTGGAATTTCAACTTATGGGATCAATCTAGGATGGGTTAATAATATTGTATTTGTCCATTTATGACAGAACCTACTCTAACTTCATCAAAGACAATTCTTTTCTCAAATTTAAAATATTAATTTGAGAAATAAATCTAATATGGAATCTTCTTACTCTATTTTTACAACATTAACAAAAAATACTTTATATCAGTTTCACACAATGATAATATGATTCACCATAAATTACCTTTATTGTAGGAAAAATAAAAAATAAAATATTTTAAGGGAATAAGGTGGATATTTTTATTCCTCAATGAGAACATCAAGGTTGAGACAATTTTCTCAACCAATTTGGTCCATTATTCATGCTACCATGTATAATTTTAAAATATAATTTACCATTTAGTAGAATGGATCTATTAACATACCATTATTATTTGTGGGAGATGTTATCCTTTATATCCAATATGACCCTCATCCTCTTTAGGGATTATTCTTATACTATAAAAATGGTCAACCAACCTTTGGAATTGTGTCTAGTCATCATTAATCTCTCACATATAACTTTTTCAGCATAAGGGTTATCATTTTCTAAAAAACTCTCATGAAATTCAATTTATTCATGTGAAATATATTCTTCTCCTTTAGCATGAAATTTTTTTTATTACTCTTTTAACTTTATTAATCTCTCTAAATTTATTGTCAAAATAACTGAAATATCATAGGGTACATTGGGATCTTGCTTGGGTTATCCAAATAGAATCTTATGATTTCCTTTATTTTCATAAATTTTTTTAGATGATACACTTCTTTTAAACTTATTTTCATTTATTTGGATAAGTTTTTTCTTATGATTTTTGTCTATGGAAATATCTTCCTTCTTCTAAAACATATTAAGAGTAATATGGTTTAAAAAAATTATATTGCTACCCAAAGTTGACACTTCATTCTTTCTAATTGGTATATTTTACTTTATTTAATTTGATACAAGTTGATATGGGTATACACAAATATTATGAACACTGCCATTTCACACATCATAGATATCTCGATGATCTACAACCCTATTTAAGGTAGAAAAGTTATTATGAATCTGTAGATGTTTCATATTCTCAGGATTTATCCCCCTTAACATAAGAATTTACTGAACTTTTAAGATTGATGGATTATACCAAAAATCAGTTGATATCTTCCCAAATATGTTTCACCACTAGAAATTTATAATAAACTATAATTTTCTCTTCAAAAATGCTTGTTGTCTAGAATTTCCAGATTTATGACCAATATTTTTTTAAGACTTCTCGACTATTGGTTGGCTTGTTCCTAGGGTAACACCACTCAAACTAATTCATTTATCCACCATATACATGGTGGAAATATCGTCATAAATACTTCTCATCTATATTTTTACAAGTTTAGATTTTAACCCTACACATCATATGAAAATGAATTCAGCATGACCATGAAATTTTTCTATGGATGGTGTCTGCTTCTTTGAGACTACTTTAGAATTATCATCAAATGATATGATGATCTTATTTCCATATAATAGAGTTAATTTAATACCTGGATAATCCATTAAATGGTATATGGAAGTATATTCTTCTTCATACATTCCTTGTGAATACATATATTAAGAACTTTCCAAATTTGATAACTTGATATCAAGATCAAGACATTTCATGTTGAGAATATATTTTTCATTTTCAAAAACCTTCAACTTTTCTTTAGATTACTTATTAATTATTATAACTTATTTATCATGAATTTTAATATTATCATGTAATAAAGTGTCAATATCATTGAATCTATTGGATTTTAATTCCAATTGAAAATCATTGACATAAATGTTGTTTTTTTAAATCACCCTTAAATGAATATATCCTATCCTAAAATTATTTAGTGGTATTATACTCTTCACATATTTTTTTGATCCACTCTTCTTTGAATTTGGGGCATCTCTCCATAATATCATCATAGTCCTCTTCTTTAAAAGTAACTTGTTTAGAGATCTTTATAAAATTTAGAGCTCTTACTGTTAAATATTTACCCAAGTTATTTATATCACCTTCAAGTTGGGTGATCTCTTCCTATTGACATTCAAAAATACTATAAATAAAAGTAATTATTACATTGGAAAAAATAATGTAGTATATATTTTAATGCTTCAAGAGATATATATTTTGAATCATAAAATGTATGATCACTTTCACTTAGTTATTATTATTATGGAATGTTTTTATAAATTTTTCAAATACTTAATGATCACTTGACTTCCTTGATCCTACCAAGGTGTAAGAGCTATCCAACACATTGGTGGTAGTCTGAACCACTTGTAATTACAATCTATATTTGTCTACTTTACAATTATTTCATGATGAATGTGGAACTTATTCTTATTTTAATAAGAGGGATAACTTCTTAATCATTATTTTATATTTACTTATCTTATGCATCATATTCTTAGTAGAAATTGAAATTAGGTCTAAGATACACATAAATTCACAAAAACTACACTTTTTAGGAATAAATAAATAAAATTAAAATATTTAAAACATAATAAAATCAAATAAATAGAATCTAATCAGAGGTGAATTGAAATCTAATACCAATTAAAAAGACCATTTTAGATATGAACCATACTGAGAGGGGATGAATTAGTGTTAGTGACATTGAATCCTATTTAAAATTATAAAATTTTATCCATTTTCCTTTATCTTTGACACATATTAAGGTTAAATTATCACTTGTGTTCTCTCTCCTCACTTTACTTATTTTTTGTAGCACAATAAAACAAACACCTGAGCATGAGGCATAGTAATTTACAAAGTCTACCTCTCAGTATAAGAATAATAGTCCTTGTTGTGAACTAGTTTCCTCTAAGATCACACACTCCACTTGAATCATAATTTAAGCTTGACATCATAGTCTCCTGATAGTGTATGAATATGAATCTTTCAATACCCAGTTTAGTGAATATCATACTTTGGTACTTACCATACCACTCAATATTTTCAAAAATATAACAACTAATGAATATTATCACCAATTTAGATCTCTTCAAGTTATAGATGTGATACCTTGATGTCCTTTTACTTATATTTTCACTTATGTAGAAACATGAAATGACTTCCTCTTATTTTTTTATGAAGATAGTGATATAAAAACTTTCTTAGTTATCTTCAAAATAAATAGTGATAGTTTCCATTATTTCATAGTTTTCAAGAATTATTCTTCACTGCAAAAACACTTCTTCATAGTATTTCTACTTCTTATTAACACATCTTATTTTATTCTTATACTATAGTGAACATTAATACTATAATAGATCACTTCCTTATTTATATTATAATTTAGTGTATAAATAAAAATACACTGGTTATTATTCACTTTCTATGACTCATAATTCATATTTAGAAGAATAGTAGAGTTAGATCTTACTTCTTATGGACAATCTCTGTGTAATATTCAAATCAGCTCATATCCAAAAATATTTACTTATAATTCTATCTCTTTATTCTTCCTTCTTTACACTATTTTAAAATTTTCTATATCATTTCCATATATTCATAATAGTCACATTTTATACTCATTTATATTTGAATTGGAAACTCAAATTAAAATACTCTTCTTCAGAAATATCTCTTAGATCAACTTCAATTTTATCTCCACAAAAAATGAATTTGTATTTATTGTAGGATTAAATAACCACAAAACATTTTAAATGAATCCAATTAATCAAGGCTATTCAGACTACTCAGTTTCCCACTCTTCACAGTGTAGCCTCCTTATTTGCAGAATACCATAGTAGATCTAACTAGTTATTTTTTACCAATTTGAACTCATTGTTTCATGATAATGACACTATGGAATAACTCTCTTCCAAATTATAGTAGAATGGAAATAAATACAAATACTCCTTTACAACATGGAAGATATCCTATGGTGTAAACCACCTTACTCTCAACTGGTTGCGACATGGTAAATCTTTTACAACATGGGATCCTTTAAAATCCCAGTGATATAAAAAACAATTGGTTCTTCTACTTTTAGGAACGACCCTACTTCTATGGAATGAGAACCTTATTATAACATCCATTACGATGTGGTGACTCTTTTGTGGCATAGAGGTACTCAATATTTCAAATACATAGAAAATATGCTCGAACATCTTTGTCATGTATCTATTTCATTATAGCATGGAGTCCTAAAAATAGGTAGGGCCACCCAAAACGATATCAGTATCCTATACAATGTAGTATCTATTTTAAGGTTAAAATTTTCTTCTTTAATAAATTTTTAGCACACAATTACAAGATCTATACAATGATATTATTTCCTTTAACATCTTGTATCCTGAACTCCTTTCATGATATAAATCACTATAAACCATCTTAAGAATTATTTGAATTATTCTCTAAACATATTTACCTTAAAAGAAATGTGACTTTGAATATGATTTAGACATTAATAACAAAATCCAACTTGATTAATCACATACACTCCAATAACATTCTTCATCCAACTCCTCCAATATTTTTGTATTCAAAAATATGGAAAGCACGAAAAAATATTACCATTATGATCAATATTTAGATTTCAAGAATATTTCCAAACCTCTTGATTTCCTTTATTTAATTTTGCAACTTAAGACCAACTTCCTAATTGTGTTGACTTAAAACCTCATCTAACACAAGTGTATAGACACTTCAACTATATATAATTATTCAAATCACTTTTTCATTCAATAATAAGTAGATATATCGATGACTTTAAGGTAATAACTTCATTATACATCTTAACTAATCTCCCAATATATGTTATCCAATCTTAAAACATTAAGAATAAGTTTATACATTCTTCATAACTTCTTCAAAATAATCTTGTAATATCCCTCCATTCATAATAAAAACTTAATCATTTCCATCTTCATATAGAATCCATATTATTTATTTTGTGTAAAAATATTAAAATCAATTTAATACTACTTATTTATTACAAAAATTAATAATAAATATATCACACAAAGTGGGATCAACACTTATATTGAAGGTTGAAGGAAAATTTTTTACAGAGCATGTTTTCCAAGGTGCTTTATCTATAAATTGACCCCTATGAAATTCATTGTGTATATAATAATTCATTAGAAGAAGATTAGAGTGAGGTAATTGATTTGTTTTTGCAAAGTGGGGGTATCCATGATGAAATTTTATTGAAATATGAATATCACAAAGAAATTATATGGAAAGTAAACTAAAATTAAGAAATTATATAGAAATAAAACTAATAAGAATAACTTATTCATAAATCATATTTCCATGAAGAACATATGTGGTCAATTTTATATAGAAAATATTTTACATTAACCTGAATTTTCAAGGATAAAATCTTATGTGGTAAAGGGGAATTCATCACTTTGATGAAAAGGGGATTCATAACACACCAACATCTGTGTGTGAATTTTTTTTTTCTAATTAAAAATGTGTAAATATTTATCTAGAGGAGTAGTTTATTCAATTAAGTTGATATAGTAGTGAATTCTCAATTATAATAAGTTTTAAACAATATGGATATCAAGTCCTATTAGAACATGTAAATGTTGTACAATTTAGTAAATTCTATAACACTGGAACATCATTGAGTGTTATATCTTTATACATAGTCTAGTATGGGTAAAAAAATAAAGAAAATTGTTTCTCTCAGATGCTTTTATTTTCATAATACAATTTGGTGAGATAAATAGATAAGTGTATTTCATATCACAATAGAACAATATTAATAGGGGATTTGTTTAAAATGAGAATACCATAATTCACACTCCTTATGGTATTTTGTATAGTGTGGGGCCAATAATCCTCTTAAACCACGTAGTTGTATTATGAATGTTCTGGTCTCACCCCACCTCAAGAATTCAATGCATCGGTCCCTTACAAAAGGATTAATCTTCAATGAAAAGGTGACTCCCCGTTCTCTTAATTTCAATTTTTCTTATTTTATTATCCCATTTTTATTTCTATTTTTAACCTACCAAAACAAATTAATTAGTATATGTATCTCATATTAATATTATTATGAAACTGGATAATTTTTATAAACTATTTATAATATATGTACATGTATTATCTATCTTCCTCCTTTGACACATCCTTAAATGGTTAGTTATACCACCTACAAGGATGTTGTCTTTATTTACTTCTCACAACCTTCATGAATTGTTATTGTAGAATATATAATATATATAAATTTTTGTGTCTGTGTGTATAATTTTATATATTTTTAACATTCTATTTGTAATATACCTAATGGATAAATAAAAATGATCTATATCAAAATATTGAAATCAAAATGGAATAAATAAAGAAATCATGTTCTTAGGCCTTTTATCTCCAATGGAAGGTTAATGAATAATTTACAATGGTGATAAATGATAAAAGACGACTTAAATGAATATAAAATACTTCTATAATAATGTTATAGTAAATATAAGTAGGACATATAGAAATTTTATAAATGATGAATCAATAAGATACCTAACATATGGGGATTCTTGTCTCAAGCTCTTAGAATCATGTTCCCCATTCTTAATAAAATATCTATGTTTTAAATATAATTTCCTATGAAATTACCATATTAAATTTTACCTTCATTTATTTTTTTACCTTTTCTACGTATTTACATACCAATTTATTTTAATCTCAACCATTTATACTCAAATCATTCCTTACAAACAAAAATTGGGGATTTCATGATGATTACCTCTCTTATGGGTTTAAATTATTTTTTCTTATAGTTTTATCTTTAAATTCTAAATTTTTGACCTATTTATGTCTAATCATACTTTTCTTGACTATTTTGGGATATTATGCATTTAAATATCCCATTTATTTTGATTATAAAACTTTACAGAAACATCCTTTATTTCTCTCTTTAAAAATATGTTCTCTTTTTTATATCATATTTTTTAAGAATTATATTTAATTTATATACCACTTCTCAATTACCATTGTCATTATTATTTTATTATGATTTTCATTTCCTTCTCTTAGTTTTAACTTGATGTATAATTAATCTAAATATTATGATACTTTTGAGAGGATATTTTAAATATCTTCCCTCAATTTCATCTCACTTCAACTTTTGAATCACTTTATTTTATTTACAGTCAAAGTGTTATTTAATTTATAAAAATGGAATTCCCATAAGCCTCTCTCTTTTTAGTTAAGGTTATTTACCTATATTTATATTATTTTTTCTTTTATTTATGATATTACATGATATATGTGAATTATATACAACATGTTTCTTTTTAACATGGGTTTTCCATGTTATTCTTATGGATTGATGTATGATTATTATATCCTTTATTTTTCATGTAGAACAAATTATTTTGAACATAATTTGATTTTTTATGCGTGTATGTAATTATAAATCCATATAAGGAACTAGGTAAAGCATATATCACATGAGATGATATGCATGGTGAATGGGTAGTGAGCTTATAACACTATGTCATAGTGCTTGAGAAGTGGTTCTAGCACACAATGTTATGATGTATTAGCAATAATACTTAACTTTTTATTGTTATGTTTTTTATTATATGTAATGACCCAAATATTTATGAATAAAATTACATTACATTTGATTTAATCAAATGTCTTATGGATATAGAAAAAACATTCACTTAATTTTTTATTATATCCAATTGGATTTAAAGGACCATTAACTTTACCATTGATAATATAGTCATTGAATAGTAATCACAAGACTAGTATAAATATAGGGTTTTAACAAATCCTTTTGGAATAGAAAATAGATGTGATGGACTCAAACAGTAGGTTCATACCCTATGAAGCCCATTTATCAGAGCTTCTAAGGAAGATAGAATTTCTAGTATTTTCTCTAGACCAAACCCAATCTAAGATCCAAAAACTTAATCATGATAAAAATCGTTTGTGGGGGAAGTTCAAGCTCATCGAGATCATGACCCAAACCATGTTCATCGAAAATCCCTATAAAATTGCCATCATCTCAAACCTTACTCTTTGAGAATATTCTAGTGTAGTAAAGGGATATGTATCAATACCTTAGAAATAATATTATGTACATTGTTTTATATAATAATGAATATATTTTATTCTTTTTATTGTTACTTTGTAAATTATTTTTAATGCAAAAATAATAGTTTTGGTTAACATTCAAATTCAATTAAGAAATATATTTTGTTGAATTAAAAGATTTTTGAAATAAATAAAATTTTAATAAAATATCATTTTTAAATTTCTTTTTTTAAATTTAAATTATCATATAACTTTATGAATTCAAATGTAAGTTTTATTAGGGTTCGAAAACTGTTATTATCAAAAACCAATCATTTTTAATAAATGTGTGTTTTTATTTTAAAATTAAAAAAATCACATATTTAGAAAATTATTTAGATAAAATGAATAATATTTTGGAAGCAGGATATAAAAATTATCCAATGGATAATTTTTCATAATTTTCAAAGATTGTCGAATTTTTGGGCAAAAATTAAATAATATATAAATATACGGTGTGTTTTATGACATCATAATGGACCAATAGTGATGTAATAAATACTAGATAAGGCATAATGGAAAAAATATATGTTTTAAATTTAAAATAATGTATTTTTATTTTTATTTTATTTATTTTATAAAGCCTTAGTGAATCCTTCAACACTTATAATACATTTTAAGATTTTAAAATCAATTCTTTGAAAGTATGACTCACCTACACATAAGAAAGAGAAATATTTTATCATCTTCAAACCTTGGAATTATAAAATAATTTAAGTCACTCCTCTTTTTCAGAAACCTTGTGAAAAAACCATGGGGTGGTTTGTGGTTTGGAATATTTTATTATGTAGTGTCCAAAACCAAAATAATAAAGAAACCCCCTCATTTCCTATATAAATCCACGCAAGATCCAATTTTCATTCACTAAAACTCATTTAATATCATACACACTCTATAATATGATATTTATATTCCTCATAGGGTTTCCTAAAGCTCTTTAGAAGCCTCTCCCAAACCTTTGTAATCACACATTCAATGTATTTCTCTATTCTCATTTCAATTCAAGCACTTCTTTTATTTTCTGCTTCTTAAATTCCATTTTCATATGTTGGGATATGTTGTTCCATCACCCCATTACTATCAATTTTATTTCTAAATAATGATATCTTTATTTCACTTTCATTAATCTCCCCTATAATACTTTATGTACACTCGTTACTAAGCCAAATTCTCATAAGGGATTCTCACATTCCTCTCCTTGTTTCCATTCAAGAACCTTATTTGAAATTTGTATTTATAATTTCAATTAGTTATATTTTCATTAATTTATTATGACTCCATTAATTTAAAATTTATATTATTTGAATGGTATACCATTTATACTCTCTCATTTTTAACCTTTCCTAATTCTTAACTATACCAAAATCTCGTAAGGGATTCTCTTTCACCTCTTTAAGTCAAGTACTTCATTTATGATATGCGTTTTTAATTTCCATTTGATTATGTTGGTATAAATTATTACATATCCCACATACTTTCCACTTTTTAATAAATGATTATACCCCACTTTCACTCTCATTTGACCCTCCTATAAATCTTTTCATACACCTGTTACCACACGGAAATTTTGTAAGGGTTCTTTTTCTTTCTCCTCTTTCTTCAAGATCATTTATTATGTTAAACCTTCTATTTATAAATTAATTATGTTGGGTAATGTTCTTACATGTACCTATTAATATAAATTTCATTTCTAAATGATTATATATCCCTTTTACTCCCATAAACCCATTTTGTGAATTTCTATATGACGTCTTTATGCTGCCAAAATTGCATTATGGTTTTTCATGACTGAATTATCATGTAGTAAATATTATACCCATTTCTCTATCAATGGTGTTCACATTTATACATGTATACTTATTTATTAGAGACTTACATGTATTTATTATACATTCCTTTATCATGGAATAAATTATTATGTTGAATGAATCCATTTTATATGATCTATATGGCACACTTAAGCATGATATTGAAATGATTATGAATGGTGTGCCTTGAAAGAGCTCCAATGAATTGGGTAATGTTTGGTATCATGATATATCATGTTGTGATGGGGGATTACCTGATTAATTTATGGTATTTTTTTCCACCATGATATTTTGGCAGTTTATCTTTGAATAATGTTTATAATGCAGTGTTTTAAGTTGTTGCCACATTTTACATGTTATGATTATCATGTTATATCATGCCTTATTATTCATGTTCCTTTACACCTCATTTATATTTCTTTTCTAACATGTAATATTACCCTCATGTTATTCCATGTTTATTCCCCTACTAGGATTTATATCTTACCTATTCTTATGTATTTCCTCAGGTTATCCCATGTAGTGTTAAGGGTGAAGGCATGTTATGGTCATGTTAATGAAATTTCAAATAAAGATATTGCTTTTCATGTTTTTAGTTGTTGTTAAATGTACCTAATTTAACAAATAAAATATACCTCTCGATCTACTCAATTTTATTAAGTGAAATTTTATGGGATAAATCATGTTTAAAAATGAAATAAATATTAGGGTTGTTATAATTGGTAACAAATGATAGGTTCTGTTATTTTTGGGATTAGGGTTAGAAAATCCTTGAGAAAAAACTTAAGTATAAGAATAAGTGTAAGAAAACATCCCTAAATTTTGGTAATTATATAGTAAGTGGTTTATTAAGAAAATAAATCCATGTCTGGATACTAAAAGTAGATGTGGTTTTGGAACATATGTATCTGGGAGTAAAAACTTTGATAAGGTGTTCCAGGCCTGACTCGGGGTAACCTAGTACATGAAAATGGGCCTTACTGTGCACTTGGTTTGACACTCCCAGGGTATATTCTTTGGTATATTCATAAATCATTACAAACCATTATTAAGGGAATGAAAAAATTCCATAAGAATATATATTAGGAAGTAGATCATGTATAATATAGACTAAAGCCTATAAAATCATGAATTAAGGTGATAAATGTAATTTATAAGTTATCCATTTAATGTAATTGGATTCCCCTTTATTTGTTTAACTATTTAATATACTCATGCCTAATTTTCTTTTTATTCTATCCAATGGTAAAAAATATATGGAATCGTGCTAACAACCGATGTGAAGGGAAGTGTGATGATTTCCCCAATGAGATGACCAACCCAATGAGAGTAAGAATCAAAAACAATTCATGATACTCTCTCAGATAAATCATGTTATGAATAGAAACTTAGACTACAAAGAGCGCCCAACCCCCCCCCCCCCCCCGAGAGAGAAACCCATAGTCGAGAGCTTTATATGATAAAGGCCTCCTACTTTCAGTAGATCATCAGATCCATTAATCATGGAGTAATGAATCAATTTCATTGAAAATATCTTCTCCATCCTTAGATGTTCTGAAAAAGATAAGTTTATTCTGTTTGTTTATCATATAGAGGTTGAAGGTGATCGGTGGGGGAAATTGATCAAGAATATGAATCTTGAGGAAGAGATTGAAGCAATTGAGTGAAAGGAATTCCAGAAAATGTTTTTGGTTAAATATTTTCCTTGTACCCTCCATCTTAATATGGAAAGAGATTTCCTTGCACTCTAGAAAAAATATGAAGAATCTATTGGGGTGTATGAGATAAAATTTACAAGACTTCCACGATACACTTCCAGTTTTTTTGTTACCCCTGAATACAAGGTTGATAGCTTCTTTAGTGAGATAAAACCTAGTCTATGAAAAGCCTTATAAATTCATGACTTTGATAGCTATGAGAAAATAGTCGTATGTGACCTTAAAGTTGAAATGGAGGTTAGTGAATCTTAGTGGTATCATGGGGATAATAAGTAGAAAGTGGAATTTAATTTTGGTGGTCTAATGGATAAATCCAATGGTGAAAAGAAATTACAGCACCCCATTTTTCAAAGGTGAATAAATAATCACTCCCGAAATTTCCTAAGGGGATCAACAGAATTATTTAGTTGTGAAAGATAAGGATACTTGGACAATGACTGCTAAAAATAGAAAACCTCTAATGTGACAGAGGAAATTAATGATCTGGTTGACCCTCAATGATTTTTTTAATGATACAAATGCAAGTAACCCAAGAATTTTTTGAATCATTGTCTAATCCAAGTTTTTTTAAAGGAAAACAACAACCTTCAAGGAAGTAAGGGTGAGATCATTCCATCACTACCACTGAAGTGAATCCTGATAAAGAAGTAGTGATAGGTACTCTAGTTATTAATTCAATAATAAAGGACGTACTTTTTTATTCTGGTTTTACACATTCTTTTATATCATGAAAGTTTAGTAGAACTATTTGAACACCACCACAAAGCATGAAAGTAGTGATGTTGATGAAAATGTAAAATGGGAAAATTAGTGAATCCCATGTATATAACTCATCCCCTATCACAATTTCTAGATTGAACTTCCTGAAAAACCTTATCATACATCCCTTGGAGGAATTTGATGCAATTTTGGGAATGGATTGAATTTTCATATATATATATATAACATAAATTACCGTGAGAGGGAAATCACTCTCCATATGGTGAATTGAATCCTGATTCTATAAAAGTGCAAGGAGGAGGAGGAATCTTGTTTAGAACCATCATCTCAAGCATGGATATTATTTCCCTATGAGTAAGCGTATCTAGCTCAAATGATTGAGTCTAAGGAATGAACCATCCTTTAAGACATGCCTATTATTCCAATATTCACTAATGTGTTTCCCAAGGAGTTCCCTGGTCTTACTCCAAGCATGGAGGTTTAATTTTTGATCGATCTTGTACCTGGGGTGTTTCCAATATCCAAGACTCTGTATATAATGTATGTTGTGGAATATAAATAACTGAACAAACAGCTACAGGAGAATCTAGATAAAGAGATTATATGCCCAAGTTCTTCACTATGAGGTGCACTAGTCCTCTTTGTCAATAGAAATGATGGTTCAATGAACCTTTTCATTGATTATAATGATCTCAACAAAATAATGATAAATAACAAGTATCCTTTTTCACAAATTGATGACTTGTTAAATCAACTATGTGGAGAACAATACTTCACTAAGGTGGATATATTGGCATGATATTACCAATTAAGGTTAATGAAGGATGATATCCCCAAGATTGATTTCCGTACAAAGTATGGGCATTATGAGTTCATTGTGAATCCATTCGAACTCACTAATTCTATAGTAATCTTCATGAACATGATGAATAGATTCCTTATATATTACCTCAACAAATTTTTTATATTCTTTATAGATGATATTCTAATATACTCCAAAACCAAGGAGGAGTATGAGGAGCATCTAATAACTATGATAAAGGCCTTATGAAAGGATGGTCTCTATGAAAAGTAAATCAAGTGTGAGTTCTAGTTGAATGATGTCTCATTCTTAGGGCATATCATCACAGGAAATGGGATATATATGGATCATTCCAAGACAAAATAAATTTAGGGATGGATAAAGACAACATCTATGAAAAATATATATAGCTTACTTGGGATATCTAGATATTATCACTGATTTTTGAGAAATTTATCATGATTTTCAAACCCTCTTACCAAGATAACTCAGAAGGGGGTGAAATTTTCTTGGAATGATGAATGTGAAGAATGATTCATGGAGTTTAAAAGGAGGCTTATCACTGCCACTATTCTCACACTACCCATAATTGGGGAACTTTTTGTAATTTTCAGTGATGCATCAAAGAAGGGATTGGGTTGTGTGTTGATGTAAAATGAAAAATTCATTGCCTATGCCTCAAGGCAGTTGATAATTCATGAGCAAAACTATCCCATGCATGATCTGGAGTTAGTAGTTATGATCTTTTAATTGAAAATATGTAGGAATTATCTATTTTGGGATAAGTTTGAAATGTATATGAATCACAAGAGTCTCAGATATATATTCACATAGAAAGGGATAAATATGCATCAACGAAGATGATTAGATCTCATTAAGTATTACAACTGCTCAATCCACTTCCATCCTAGGAAAGTGAACAATGTGGAATATTATCTAAGTAAAAAAGGACCCATATATTCTATCATTGATGATAATTGAGAAGGATCTGATCTTATTAGACTAGAATAAGTTGGACATGGGAATCATACAGAAAGGAAAAACATCAATCCTTTCACAAATGATTTATCAACCGTCTCTTTTGGAAAGGCTAAAGGATGCTCAAAAAGATGATGTGGGAATTTAGAAGATAGTGGAAACTATATGAAAAGTAAAATCCTTGGATTTCAATGTTAATGAAGAAGTAATTATGATATTTGGGTCAAGACTATGTGTTCTATAAAATCAAGAGCTAAAGAGAGAAATTTTGGATGATGCACGTAGTTCAAATTTTTCCATTCACCCGGGGAATACAAAGATATATCATGATATCCTAGATCATTGTTGGTGAGATAGCCTGAACAAGGAGATCACATAATATATATCAAAGTGTCTGGTATGTCAGTAAGTGAACACTGAAAGGAATAAGTTTCAGGGGATGATGCAAACATTACCCATACCAACATGGAAATCAGAAAACATCACCACGGACTTTGTCACCGCACTTCCAAATACATCCAATGGAAACAATTCTATATAGGATATTGTAGATCATCATATAATGACAAAACTCTTCATTTTTATTTGAGAGAATTTATCACCAGATCAACTTTCATAGATATATATTATAGAAGTGGTAAGGATTCATGGATTACCACTATCGATTGTGCATGATTGAGATTCAAGATTAACCTATAAGTTTTGGAAAAGTCTCTAGCATTCTCTAAACACTGATATGAAATTCATTACATATTAGCACAGTCATACTAATGGCCAATCTGAATGGAAAATCCAAAAACATAAGTACATGTTGATATATTGATCAATGGAATTCAAAGGTGGATGGTACCAATATCTTTTTTTGTGGAGTTCTCTTATAACAACAGTTTCTATTCAAGCATCCAAATGACTCCTTATGAATTCCTTTATGGGAAGAGGTGTAGAACACCAGCATGTTGGTATGAAGTTGGGGAATGAAAACTTCTAGGTCCTGAAATGGTCGAAGAAATGATGGATAATATTAAGACCATTCAACAGCATATCAAGGATTCATATATTCGACAAAAGATATATGCTGACAATCATCAACATGACCTGGATCTTGATGTTGGAGACATGGTATTTCTCTACATATCTCCATGGAATAGTGTAATGAGATTTGGGAAGAAGTGAAATCATAGTCCAAGGTATATCGTCCCTTTTTAGATCCTTGATCTCATCGGATTAGTGGTATATTGACTAGAACTCCCTAAAAACCTATCTCAATTACATGATGTATTCCATGTATATCTCTTAATAAAGTACATACCAGAACCATCACATGTAATAAATCATGAGGTGTAACCATTAGATAATGACCTTTCCTATGAATAGAATCTGGTGAAGATCATAGATCATAGAGAAAAAGTTATATGAAATAAGACAATGCCCCTCGTCAAAGTATTGTGGAGAAACCAAAAATTTGAAGAATAAACAAGGGAACAAGAGTAGATGATGTGATATATCTACCCTCGTCTATTTTAGTATGAGAAAAGGAAATTTTTAGGGTAAAATTTCTTAAAGGGGGGAGGTTGTGATGACCTGATCATTTATGAATAAAATTCCTTTTCTTTTGATTTAATCAAATATCTTATGGATATAGAAAATGCATGAACTTAATATGTTTTATTATATACAATAGGATTTAAATGACCATTAAGTATCTTTACCATTGATAACAAAGTCATTAGAAATTATCACATGACTAGTATAAATAGAGTGTTTTAACAAATCGTTTTGAGAGAGAAAAAGGAAGTTATGGCCTCAACCAGTAGGATCGTTCCCTTTGAAGACCACTTAGTGGAGCTTCTAAGGTAGATATCATTTATGGGATTTTCCCTAGACTAATCCTAAGATGATATCCAATAACACAAGCATGAGCAAAATCGTTTACAGGAGAAGTTCAATCTCATTGATATCACAACCCAAACCATGTTCACTGAGTGACCCCATGAAAGCCCCACCATTGCACACTTACTCTTAATGAATATCCTAGTGTAATAAAGGGATATGTATCAATACCCTAGAAATAAGATTTTGTACATATTTGTTTATAGAATAATGAATATATTTTTTCCTATTTCTGTTACTTTGTAAATTATTTTTAAAGCACAAATAGTATTTTTGGTCAATATTCCAATTCAATTATTAAATATATTTTGATTAATTAATGGATTTCTGAAATAAATAATATTTTAATAAAATATTATTATTAAAGTAGTTTTTTTAAATGTAAATTGTCATATAATTTTTATGATGTCAAATGTAATTTTTATTAGGGTTTGAAAACTGTTATTGTCAAAATCCCGTCAATTTCAATAAATGTTGGTTTTTATTTTAAAAGTGAAAATTCACATATTTAAAAAATTATTTAGATAAAATTAATATTATATTTGGAATTATTACTTCCAAATTATTCGATGTTTAAATTTTCATAATTTTATAAGATTGTAAAATGTTTGGGTGAAAATTAAATATTGTATAAATATACGATATGTTTTATGACTTCATAATGGCCCAATAGTGATGTATAAAAGGTATTCATAGAAAAATATTTTTATTAATTTACAATAATGTAATTTTATGTTTATTTTATTTATTATATAATGCCTTAGTAAATCCACCAACACTTATAATACATTTTATGATTTTAAAATAATTTCTTCGAATGTATGACTCACCTGTACATAATCAAGGGAAATATATTGTTCTCTTTAGACCCTGGAATTATAAAATAATTTAATATATTCAACTTTTATATAAACCATTGTAAAAATCATGGGATGGTTTGTGTTTTTGAATATTTTATTTTGTAGTGTCCAAAACCAAAATAATAAAGAAATCTTCCTCCTTTCCTATATAAACCCAACCAAGATCTCATTTATCTTCACTAAAACATATTTAAGATCATAAAAACTCTAACCTCTACTCCCTAGATTCCTACCAAGGTTCCCCCAAGCTCCTCAAAATCCTCTCCCAAGCCTTTGGAATCACACATCCAAATAAGGTACTTCTCTCTTCTCATTTCCATTCAAGCACTTCTTTTATATTATGCTTCTTAAATTCCATTTTAATATGTTGGGATATGATGTTACATGACCCCATTTCTATCCATTTTATAGATAATTGATTATATCTTACTTTAACTCTAATTAATCTCCCCTATAATCCTTTATGTACACTCATAACTATGCTAAACTTCTTTAAGGGATTCTCACCTTCCTCTCTTTCTTTAAATTCAAGAACCTTCTTTGAAATTTGACTTTATAATTTCAATTGGTTATATTTAAATTAATTTATTATTACTACCTTTATTTTAAATTGATATATTTTTAATGATATACCATTTATACTATCTCATTTTAAACCTTACCTAAGTCATCACTACACCGAAATTTCGTAAGGGGTTCTTTCTCTCCTCTTTAAATCAAGAATTTAATTTATGATATGCCTTTTTAATTTATATTTTATTATGATGGGATACATTATTACCTATAAAAATTACTTTAAAAAATTTAATAAATTATGAGATCATGTTTCACTCTCATTTAACCCTCCTAGTAACCTTTATGTACACCTGTTACCATGACAAAAAATTTCAAGTGTTCTTTTTCTTTCTCTTCTTTCCTCAAGATTATTTATTATGTTATGCATTATATTTTAAAATTACATATGTTTTGGAATTTCCTTACATGTACCTATTACTATAAATTTCATTTATAAGTTATGAGATACCCCTTTTACTCTCATCAGCCCATTTTGTGAATTTCTATACGACATCATTCTACTACCAAAATTGCACAGTGGTTTCTTATGACTAAATTATCATGTAGTGAATATCATACTGATTTATCTATAAAGGGTGCTCACATTTATTCATGTATACTTATTGATTGGGTACATTAATGTATTTATTCCATATTCTTTAATAGTGGAATAAATTATTATATTGAATGAATCCATGTTATATGATCTATGTGGCACACTTAAGCATGAGATTGAAATGATTTTGAAGGGTGCGTCCTGATAGCGCTCCAGTAAATTGTGTAATGTTTAGTATCATGATACATCATGTTGGGATTAGGGTTTACCTGATTGCTTTGTGGGATTTTTTTTAACCATGAATTCTTGGCAATTTAGCTTTGACTTAGGTTTATGATACAATGTTTTAAGTTGTTTCTACATTTTCTATGTTATGATTATCATGTTATATCATGCCTTATTATTATTGTTCCTTTACACCTTGTTGATATTACTTGTATAACCTGTATCATCAACCTCATGTTATTCCATGTTTATTACCTTACTGGGCTTTATAGATCACCTCTTTCTTATGTATGTCCTCAGATTATCCCATGCAGTGTTAAGAACAAAGGAACGTTTTGGTCATGTTAAAGAAATATTTAATAAAGATGTTGCTTTTAATGTTTTAAGTTGTTATATAATGTACCTAATTTCACAAATACACTAGACCTATTGATATTCTGAGTTGCATTAAGTGTGATTTTATGTAATGAATAATGTTTAAAAATGAAATAAAGAGTATGGTCATTATATTGTGTTTTGTGACATTCATATTATTACAACCTATATATCCTATATTTTATTATTATGACTTGTATTTCATTTATGATCTGGTGTTTTAATTTAAAATATAATATTATTCAACATTACTATGCCATATTACTTAGCTATTACTTATTTATTTCACATGTTATGATTCCTTGTTATACTTGATGATATATTGATATCTGATATTGATTGCATTCCTATGTTTCCACTATTTTACCTTTATTGGGTTTTTTATCTCACCCTTTCTTTAATTTATGACCCTAGGTAATCATATATATTAATAAAGGTTAAATAAACTTATAAGGGATCTATAATGAAGGTATTGATTAATTTTTTATGCTATTATATAGGTTGATGATATAATATGTACCAAGTTCTCAAATACACTAAACATATGATTTTGGGAATGGATGAATATAATAAATATTCTTTTTATGTATATAAAGTATATATATGATGCCCCAGAACTGGAAGTTTGGTTATAAGGGTGTCTCAATAGATAATTTTTTACTTACTTATAGAATATTGAGAGACCTTCATAAGACATGGAATTATAAGAAAGTGGATATATCGGAAATTAAGATTATTGTTGAATATTCATTGGATGAACTCATTAGGTCCCTTATCCACTTTGAAATTAAACTAAAAAATATGAATGAATAAGAAACATATAAATGTAAGGTAATTTCTATAAAATTATATCATGATAATTCAACAAGTTTTTTTGATGATTTTGGTACAACTAGTAGTGAAAAGGAGTTGAATCAAATTTCTAAGGTAGTATACAAGTTATACATAGTGAGAAATGGAGTGAAGAAGAAGAAGTATGGGAAACGTGGATAAATTAAAATTTAACATTATGAATCTAAAGAACTTTTTTTATGAGTATATAAAACAAAAATATTTAGTACTTGACTATCCACTAATCAAGAAAAAGAGAAGTTTGATAAAAAAAGGTTGTCATGAGTTCTTCTTGAAATTATTTTATTAATAAGTCTACTAATGCATTATCTGAAGGGTAGGAACATGATGTTCTTCTATTTTTTAGAGAGAGTTTGATTAAGTTTCTTTAATTTTTATACTCTTCCAAATTTTATTCAAGTGATTCTACTATTGATGAAAATACTATTTAAGAATTGAAATATATATGCAATGATTTTCATAAATAACTCTAAATTGTTATTTTATTGTATATAAAGTTCAAAGAGACTCATAAGTATTTTTTTTAAATAAAACACAATTGAATGAAGAGATTAAAAAAAATTGTTTCCTACTATGATTATAAAGTATCTAATGATTTGAAGATTACATAAGAAGAAAATTAAAAGATGAAAAGGTATTTATCAACATTTATATAGAGGATAAAAATTTATAGAATCTATTTTCATTGTAAAACTCTATTAAATATAAGATTATATTTTTTAAAAATAAATTAATTTAATAAAAGGTTAAAATTTAATATATAAATTACTTTTTTAAGGATAAATATGTTTTCTTACTAATTTTTTATAGGTATACATGTGATTCATATGGCCATTATACTTCTAATTATAGCATGAAATTCACATGATCTCTTGGGTTAAATTATATATGTATTTTTTTAATTTATTTTTAATTTAAGTGTTCCTATAATAAATTCATATTAGGTTTCAAAAAAAATTCATAATGGTGTTGGAACTAAAAAAATTTACATGATCGAGTGATTTCATTTATTTTTTCAGTCACCAGCATGTTCTAAATTGTTATTTTTTTATTTTGATTCATTTAAAATAATTTACATATCTTTAGATGAATTTTAAAAAATATTATAAATATTTGAATTGAGTGTTTATCTAGGGGGAGATAATGGTTGATGATGATCTTTAAATTCTTGTTAATTTTTAAATTTAAAATTCATTATTTAAAAATATATTTCATTGTTGTATTATATTTACTTAGTTAAAAGATTAAAATATCACATCATCATTTCAAGGGAGATATTATTTCTTACTATTTAGTACTTTATTTGTGGGATAAATTTTCTTTAAATTTATATTCTAGATATTTTACTATTTTCATTTTTATGTTCTTTGGGTAATATATTTTTTATTTACGTTTATATAATGGTTCATTACCTCTTTAATTTAACATTATGATCTGTGATTAATTACTTTATCTTTTTTAATAATTACTCAACAATGGATAATAGTATATATGCTTTTTTATAATGAAAAATAGGAAGTTTTTTGGATTATTGAACATTGTGAGGGTTTATTTTTATAATTAAAAAAACTATATTTTATATTTTGATATGTTTTGTGTTATTAATTTTAATCATGTTTTCAATATGTGATACTGAATAGGATAAATGTTTTGTGCTTCATTTTCATTATTATAATATTTTTATATTATAAATAAAATTTTAATATGTGTATAAATATGTTTTATAGCTACACTTAATATGTGATCTATTTTTTTATATTATTTTTTGGACCTTGTTTTATATATATTATTTTTAAAAAACTATTATATATCTGTGTGTGAATGTGTGTGTTTTGTTTTAAACTGATATGTGTGTGTGTGCGTTTTTGTTTGTTTAATTTATTATTTTCATAGGAAATGAAAAATTAGTTTATAGTATGATTTTTTTCATGATGCTTAAAATATTTGGCATAAATCGTGTCACATATTCACTCTATCGATTGAGCGCTTCACAGGTGACCACGATTCATTCTCAATAGATTTTATTTTTCAACATCATAATCAACCAATGGATTATATTACTTAATAAACCAATGCTTTATCAAATAAAGCATGATATCCATGTTCATCTTCATCTATAGTGATTTAAGAGTATCTTAGTATCTACTATGTTGTATCTTCTCCCATATCAATCAAAATATCAATCATTATAATAGCCTAGTTTTTTCTTCTCATTAGTGGTGAGTTTTTAATGAAATAACAAGCAATATTCTTCTTCATTGAACATGAATTTACTTTTTATCTTCAATGTAATCAATAAATTTATATCTTCTATTTTATATGAATAAATAAATAGTTTTAGTGTTTTTTATAAGAGTATCGCTACATGGGAGAGAAATTTTATAGTGATGTAATGAATTGATACTTAAAAGTTAAACTATAATTACCCTCATCTTATATATATAATTTTCCTACATTTTTATTGTAAAATACATTTAAAACACCAATAAATATAGAGGTATAGTGACTTTGGAAGATTAGATACAAAATAAATAATTTTAAAATAATCTATGTAACTTTTATTTCCATTTTCATATCATGTCCTTAGAGATAAATATATTACTATCATTACATGAGATATATTGGGGAAATGTATAAAATATTGGGTGATCCAAGAAATCTTTTGAGGGCATAAACTAGAATAGAAATAGGGTAATATATCATAAGAGTCAATAATCATAACATATTATCATAAAAAAAGAATCGTAAATTTTCACCTGAAAATAAGGAATAAGATAAAAATTCCATAGAAGCATGGTAATCATTAAAATCATAGGAATGTTACATAAACACAATACATATAATCAAAAACATAATATGAGACTCACTTACAAGATAACATAACATGATATGTTAGGCTCACCACTCATGCACCATACATAGTATCTCATGATATATAAGCATTTTCCAATCAATTGGGATGATATAAAATTTAAGTATCACATAAAACATCATAATATGTCATTAATATATGTTCCATATAGAAAATAAACATATATCAAGCATAAAATGAAATAAACCCATGAGAAATAAATGAGTTACATAATAATGTCACAATGCATAGTCAAATTATGAATCATGTAGATACCCAAACTAATAATAGAATACACTATATTCTATTTTAAAAGGTTAAAATAAACAAAAAAATAAAATAATATAGGTTAAAAAAATATTTATAATGTTTGGGAAAATAAAATAATAAGAATTGAGGAGAGGAAGAAAGAAAATAGAAAAGTTTACCTTATAAACATTGAAGGGTTTAATATAAAGAAGTAATAGGAATAGAAACTTTAATCAATTCATATACATAAAAAAATAAAAAAAATAAGTATAAATAATATAAATAGAGCATATGATAAATTGATAAAGAGTAAGAGAGTGTGTGTGTGTGACAGAGAGAGAAAGAGAGAGAGAGAGAGGATATCCAACAAATAAAGTAGTGGGAAAGTCCTCTGACATTAAATCATGATATACTTTATATTAGACTCTAACTTCAAAAATATTAAAACTAAAATTTTGAATTAATTGATTCAAAACCTTATTCATGTTTATTTCACTAATTATAATCCTTTTATTATCATCTATTGTTACTTTATTATATTAATTTCATTTAAATTTATCATCTGATGTTGTTTTCTCCCCAATTTTCATAGATTATTTGGTGTAATGATATTGGTAAATTGTATTTTTCAAAAGGTTCTATATGTTCCAAAAGTAACAAGGTAGAGATTCATTTTATTCTAGTAGTTTATAATTTAAATAATTCATAAGATACTAACTAGTAATGTCACAGTTACTCTCAAATGATGTTTGATTTATACTAAGTTTGGAATGGTGTATGATCTTGGTCATTCTCTTGAGTAGGAAGTGTGTTAAATAAACCTTATAGTTTTGAATAAAACAAATCAAAAAAATAAAAGAGTAAATAAAATGGGTGTTATTGAAGTTTTTTTATGATAAGATGTGAGTACAAATAAGGGTTTTTTAAAATTTGTTTGATAATATTTAATATCATTATGATCCCTTAATTTTTAAACCTTTTAAACCTATAAATATTAACATGGACATAAAATTTTAATAATTAAACTTTAAGATACATTTGGGTAATAATAATCATGGAACCATTATTTGATTTTAATTTGAAATTTTTCTTGTAATAGGTGATAAATTAGGCCAGTATCATTTCACTAGAAATGTAAATGATTCGAATTTAGGGTTATGGTTTTAACTCTATAAATAATTCCCAAGTTGTTAATTTTTTATGGTTTAAAATTAAGATCCCATGATTCACTCATACCCATACTCGCATGTTGTTTAATAATAATTTGAATGATTTATAAATCAAAACTCATATAATAAATCATAATGTAAGAATATACAATAATAAAAAATAAATAAATTTAATGATGTGGGATATAGATTGATTAATTAAATAAAAATACTCTTCTATAAGGGGATGAATCATTATAGAAAGTTTTTTATTAATAAAATGTTTGAAATGCGTAAACCAAATTTTAATTCCACTCTTATTATCTAGAAAAAAATAATTATAGGATATAAGGATAAAAATATAACAGAGAAATTGAAATAGAAGATAAATAGATAATTTAATTTTAAGAATAAAGTATCACACTGCAAAATAATAAGAAGAGGAGAATGTATTTGGAGGGATCTATACAACAAATATTTCCCACTTATAAAGGATAATATAAATTGTGAATAGACACTTATCCTATGTTATACATCTCTTAATCCATGTACAACCCCATCCAAGGATGAAAAATAAAAATTTATTGAGTGGATGGGAGGCTAAAATTATAAGTGTTTATAAGTTTGAATATGTAGATTTAAGCAATTATTTTTCTCAAACTTTAGCTAATTATATACCCATTTTCCATATAAAATAGTTGTCTATATAAAAATATGAAATTTTATAGATAGATTCCTCCAACATCTAACCAAATTTTAACCCAATCCAAGCCTTGATTAAGAAGATATATCCAAAATGGTGAGGTGGTTTCCATGTTGATGATTCTAGTCCATATTTCACTTTAGGAACCAATTCGTCCAATAAAATTCAATATCTGGTATAAATGTCCTAAATAAACATTGTATCTCAATGAGTAAAGAATACATTAATTAAATTTCAGGTAAAAATATTTCTAACCAAAAAATTTATAACAAAAAATCTAAAGTGCAGTTTAAAGGGTTAAAACTAAAATTTTCTATAAAATTTTAAATTCATGCCCTTATACCAATTTTTTAAATAAATAAACGTATTTAGATCTCAAAAAACATTAACAAGAGTGGAAATATTTTTTAAAATTTCAACCAATAATTTTCATGATGCTTTCTATATGTAACCAAACTCCTTAACCTCTTTAATATTTTATATAATCCCATTTTAACCTTTTATTTACATCCATGCACCATTTTTATGCTACCTTCCTAAAAAAATGTGTTATTATTAACTAAAGAGAAAATTTATGAGACTTTTATACTCATTATTTAAAGATAAAAGGTCGCCATATGCTTTCAATAATTCTCATTTCAACACCAAAAATTCAAGTTAATATATCAATCATGAGACATTTCACAAGGTTTATTCTGAAGGTTAAGGGTTAGTAGGTAATTGTGTTAAAAATGATCAATGGGGATATTTTCTTTTAATTTCTATGCATGATTAATATCGAGATCACTCAAAAAAAATATCACAACTAATTTACTTACAAGTGAAATCACCCCACACAAGTCCCTTCCCCTTTGTCTTCGATTCACAAGTCAATACAATAGATACAATAATGAATATATCCACTTTATTCTCTATGTTATAGTTTTTTTAAAACTTTTACACTTTTTTAAATACTTTTTTATAAGAAATTTTTTTATTAATAGGACGGTAGAAATATAATAATGATAAATGACTTGTGAATTTTATCTTTCCCACAACCAAATGAACACAACAAATAAATTATCACCATATATATGTCAAATATCCCAAATAACCACTGTGAATAAATTTTCCCCACCCCCACACTTGTATTTAAGAATAACAATGAAAAATAGTAAGATTAATATAGGAAGGTAATGTGTTTTAACCTATAAGTTCATTTATGGATTTTACAGGCTATTAAATAATATAAATAAAAAATAAAGGTCTCAAGGGTATTTGAGGGGTTTAAAAATATTCCTTGATCATTTTTACTCACACCATGCACTAATAATAGTTTTTAAATATAATGAATGAATTTTATAACTTCCAAATCAAGTCTCAATTTATATCAATAAAATAAGGTTATTTGGAAACAAATATATAACAAATTAGCTCAAAATACTACTCAAGATTGGGAAATTGATTTTGGTTAATCACTCATGACCATGGAATTCAATAATTATTAAAAGTTTATATTAGTGGTTAAAATTTTTAAATTGATCAAATAGAAACATATCCGCAATCTTTTAAAATAATGAGCTTCAAAATAAAAAAAATTCTCATAAAAAACTATGTGTTCAAAAATTATTTTTGGTATTTAGTTAGGGTTAATTTTTTTACTTTTTAATAAACACACAAAATTATAACAAAACTTGGTTACAATATAAAAGAAATTAAATAAAAGTGAAAAATATTTACAGCCTAAACTATGTATTTTTTTCCATCCCTCACACTAAAATTTAACATTATCCTCAATGTTACCTCAATATATGACAAATAAAGATGAAATTCCCAAATTTAAATTAGGGCATGTGAAATAAAAATGGTAGGGTAAGGAATAGCCTAATGATATTAAGTGATGATGGAAACATGTAGTGTGATGACATCTTCTACATGTGGGAAAATCCCTTGAATTATTAATTTAATCGCTACCCATTAACTATGAATATATTCTGTGTTGCCTATTGTGTGATATCCATTGAATGATATGATAAAACATGAGATGAAACCTAAATTCTTAACCTTCTAAAATGAAACTCTCCTAGAATTAGCTTCATCTTTGAACTGTATAAGATGGATTAGTCTCCCACTTAAAACACCCAATTTATGTTAATATTATTATGAGTTTCTTTTGATTATTATTTATATAGCCTTGAGTTATTATATGATGAAAATGGGATCCCCTCCCATAATATTTTGACTTCCTATGTCTTCTTTCTTAGGATAAATCCATGTTTTGTTTTGTTTCACTGCCCAATATATTCAATGACTTACCTCTATGAGAAGATGTAAAGCCTTCCTAAAGACAATATGATATAGGGATATAATTATAGGAGTCTAGTACGTCATACAATATGTCTAAAGTGAATCATAAAGGTGATTTCTCCAATAATTTATATTTTTAATCATGGTTTTATCCAATATTTACTTTAACTCTTATTTAAAACTATTTACAATCCATTTGTCTGGGGTGGTATGTGTTTTACCACTAGTTTGAGGTAATTAACCCTTATTTTATGTATTTTAAGTATATAAAGTGTTGGTGTTATGTTTATGAGATTTTGGAGAACTTTTGGAGTGTTTTTTGGGCTTTTCTACATGTAAATGGTTGGGTCACAGTTTTTGAAAACCATGAAACTCTTATAGGAAACCATGCATAATGAGATAGGGGATAAAGGGAAGGAAAACAGGTTACATGTGGTTTGGGTAAACCATCTGACATCCTAGGAGAAACCTTAATGTATTGGATAGTGATCTTTGGCATGGTTGGAACATGGTTTGGAAATCATGCGAGCCAACTGTGCAAGGTTCAACCCTTAAGGTAATTGCTAGCGCCCAGATAGTGCATGGTTCACCTAACTGTGAAACTAAACCATCATTAGTTAAAAAACTAGATCCAAAAAAAGTAGATCTAAGTCAAACTTGTATTTTATTACTTATTTTTTACCCCAAAATGGTCCTAACTTAGTATTTTTCTATCTCAAAGGTTGTATAACCTCTCCCCATAAAATTAGACGTGATATATAGCCATTACTTGGTGCATTGAAGCATGATTATTAGGGTATGTGATCATTATTTATTGTTCTTAAAATTTTTCTTAGATATACTTCTCCCTTTCGCTCGTTTTCTTAGATATGCACTTGTTGTTGGTAGATTTAATGTTTTAGATTCCAAATATGATTATATTTATCTTGATTTATGATATTAAAAGAGGTCTAATGAGGGTTTGTGGATATTCAACCAAGTTTTGTGATGCTTTTTATGTCTTTTATCTCTTTCACAAAAACTCTCAAGGTAGGTGGATTCACTCTGGACTCTTATTTCTAGAACTAATTGAATTGGTTTCAAATTGGTTTAATTTTATGATTTTGATTGTGAAATTGTGGTTAAAAGCATGTAATAAATCCTCTTTAGTGACAATTTATGGTTTTTTGAAAAAAATTGTTGAATCATGGTAATTGGTTGGGAAAAGTGATTTGGTTTCTTGATTTTATAATTTTTACTTTAAAATATTGGTTTTCTAGATTTTTAAGATGAATTATTAGAAAGTATTTCAATAAAAAGTAAATTTTATTGAAATGGGTTTGTTAAAATGGTTTGGGAATACATGGATTTTGTGTGAGTTTAGGTTTAATGTGAACTTAAATAAGGGTCATATACCAATGGGATACAGGGTAAGGGACCCTATATCAGGGACATGTGTCAGTGGGACACAAGGTAATTGGATGAGATATCACTCATGATTATGGAACTTTCAAACCAGCATGCATCTATGGGTGTGTTGTAAACCATGGAATGGGTATTCCAAAAGATAATGTTAAATTATATAAATAATTTTTTATGTTCTTTCTTTGGAAAAATATTTACTGTGGATTTTTTTTATATATTTATATAAACTATTTTAGAATTTTTTTATATAAACTATTTTATATAAATGGGATAACATGTTTTATCCTAGTGTTGTGGGTTGGGAATTCATCGGGGAAAACCTACTAAGTTTTAATACTCACCCTTACATTGGAACTTTGGTTCTTTTACAGATATCATCTATCAGGATATATGAAAAGGTAAAGTATCACACAGCTTTAGTATTACTTAATGATACTTTTGATATTTGGTAGATTTGTAGCTTGGATCATGTGAATCTTTAGAGTCATGTGGTTGTATTTTATTTTTATTAGTTTGTCTTTCATTTTTTACATTGATTATAGTTATCATATGTTGTGGTACTCTTTTTTTGGATTTATATAAATTAATTTTTTGAGTTGTCTTTGATTTTTATCATTCATCATGTAGTGTATTATTTGGTTATGTGTTGTTGGTTAGTTGTTTTATTCTTAAAAGAAAAAATCTTCCCCACCGATATTTATGCCCTTAGGAATTTATTGTTAGCCTTTGGTATCTTGGGCATGTCATTTAAGGCTAAGTAACCTTACATCGCCTTCTCAAGATAGTGATAAGGGGAAGGATGTTATAAGTTGTATCATTTTGTTCAATACAAATATGTTTAGGACAAGTGGTATCAACTTTGTCCTTCCTTTTTCGAATAAGTGGCCATCAGTTTTCTTGGTCCTAGAGTTAAAATTCATTCTAGTACATTCCTTGAGTTGGAATCATAGAATGGAGTATCATTTTTAGGACTTGAAATGTAAATAATAATAATACATAGCAATCTTTTTTATGCTGAACTTCAAGTTACCAAGGAGTTGGGTACATAAGTGTTTTGGAGACACTTATAGGAATTAGAGTCTCATTATCATGGGTTTATCCAATGAGATGATCATGACATGAATTATAGTAATGAATTACACTAAAAGTTAATATTTTATTTTTAGTAATGATAGATTATTCAGTGCAATGTGAAGAATTTTTTGGAAAAAAATGTTGAAATTTTTTTCAAATGAAAGGCTATGAAAATAGAATGATTGTGGTATTTTGAAAATGTTTTTATTTTCAAAACCATGTTGAATTTTTTTAAAAATAGTTGAACATGGTAAATGGTGATTTTCTAAATCATTATTATGATAGCATGATGTGGTAGAATTTGAAATGTTAAGCCTTCATTTGATAGAGAGTGAGACTTATGGCATTTGTCTCTATATAGAAAATGGAACCTGGTATGCATTTTAGAAACCAATTGAAAGAAGAAGTAGATAATGTGGTTGTACCTAACCTTTAGGTGAACCAATAGCTAGTTCAGAGTATTGCCCAAGTGTTTCAAGATGTGGACATAAAAAATTAGAGGGATGAACCAAGACAAGTGAATAATTTTTTCCAATTCTAGAAGAAAAATCCACCCATCTTTTGAGGTGATTCGGAACTAGAAAAATTGGAGGTGTGGCTAAATAGGATGAATTTTATCTTCGATTTCCTCAGTACACCGGTAGATCTCAAATTCAATCTATCTATGTATATGCTATAGGATCTTTCAAATACGTTTTGGGACCTAATGGTGTTGGCTAAAGTGGATTAAGTCCTTGGTTGGGAGTATTTTAATGAATTTTTCAACAAATAATTCAATCCTCGCATATTTAGGATTCAAAGAATAACAAAATTCTTTATCCTAAAGTAGGAAAATATCTCTTCCACAGAGTATGCAGCTAAATTCATGAATTTAGTAATATTTTCACCCAAATTTTCTACTAGTTCATCCTTGAAGGCACGTATCCTTGAATCATGGTTGAGATAAAATATTTTCTTGAAGATAGTCATTCTATATATTATGGATTATATAGAGAGAGTTAATAGAGAGACGGTGTCTAAATAGGATATATCATGATATATTGGAGGAGGAAGTATGTTGATAACCATGTGAAATAGTGGGAAATCTAATTATAAAAGTTAGTAAAAGAGGGACAGCTATTTCCAAGGTGGGAGCATGACTGAAAATCAGATAGCTGGATCAGTGAACCTTCATCCACAACCCAAGATAAAAGAAGAATGTTTCCAATATAGTTCTCTTTATCACATAAAGTGATAGTGTATAAAAAACCTAGAGGATTTCAAAACTACAACAAAATGGGGAATATTTGGTACTATTGTCATAGTGTTCTAAGGTAAGGTTCGCAAGACACTTCTTAGGTGTTACAGGAATCATATGCTTTGATGAGGTGAGGGTAGTAGGATCAATCTTTTCAGAAGAATAGAACTATCCATGGTGATTCTAGGAATACCATGGCTCCTCAAGTAGGGATATCTTAATATGGAAACAAGGATCAGAGTGTTCTAAGCAATAAATTAAATAGATCAGAGTATGTAATTGTGGATGATCCGACTGGACCATTTATGGTGATAGGTATAATTATTTTGAATACTACCCTTATGTAAGTTTTTTTTGATGTTGGTGAATTTAATTTATTTATTTATTCTCATACTATTGATTTATTGTGTTTAAAAATTTAGATGATGCCTTCTGTGATAAAACTTCAAATTCCTCTTGGTCAAAGAGAATGTAGATACTTTTTATTTAGAGAATGTTCTATAATTATTGATGTAGATGAGATTAAATGGGATTTCCTTTTGTTGGAGATGAATTTATTTGATGTAATCCTAAGTAAAAATTGGTTGAAAATATTAAATTCTCATATTGAATTTTATATCATAACAATGAGTTTTATACTAAGGATGGCATCGAGCATCACTTTAGAGGATAAATGAATGTAAAGGAAGGTGCAATGAGATTGTTGGAACTAGTAGTTAGAATGATCTCATACCAATTGGCAGCATTGTCTTTGACATCTATGGATGAGATCGATAAGAATAGTTTTCCAACAGTCATGGATCAATTTCTAGATGTGTTTCTTGAAAATTTCTCTAGGTTACCATTGATAAGGGAAATATATTTTATGATTGATCTCCTCCTGGGAACTATTCCTATCTCACTTCTATCGTATCAAATGGAACCCAAAAAATTAAGGGAGTTAAAAGTGTGGTTAGAAGAGCTAGAAGTCAAGGGTTTCATTCAACCGATCACATCTCTATGGGAATCACCAGTCTTGTTCATCAAGAATTCAGATAGAACTCTACGGCTATGTGTGAATTATTGTAATCTTAACCAATATATGATAAATAATTGGTATAAAATTCCATGAATTAATGATCTGTTCAATAAATTAATAGAATCTTAGTGGTTCTCTTATATTGAAATATGATTGGGATATCACCAATTACGAGTTTGGAAGGATGAAATTCTGAAAATAGATTTCATAATCATATATGGTCATTATGAATATAAGGTATTGCATTTCAGTCTTATGAATGCACCAATGGCCTTTATATAATTGATGAATTAGATATTTTAGTGATATCTTTATTCTTTTGTGGTGGTGTTTATGGATGAAATCTTAGCGTATTCAATGACAAGGGATGAGCATGAGAAACACATGGTGATAGTGTTAAGAATATTAAGGGACTATCAGTTTTATTTCAAAATATCAAAGTTATATCTTTGGATACAAGAAGTATGTTTTATTGGCCATGTAATTTCTAAAAGAGGTGTTTCAGTGGATCTAGAGAAGATAGAAGCAGTTATTTCTTGGCAGTCATTAAAGAATGTCTTTGAGATACAGATTTTTCTTGGACAACATAGTTATTACCAATGCTTTGTTTGTAACTTCTCATGGCTAGCATTTCCTATGAAAACTTTTAAAAATAATAAAGTTACATTCCAATGGATTGGTTAATACTGCAAATATTTTCAAGAATTAAGGGTTCACCATACATCTGCACCAATATTGATTTTTCTAGAATCGGGACAAGGATACGTGGTGTATTATAATGCTTCAGTATCAGGGTTGGGGTTTAATCTCATGAAATGATACCACATTGTTTCCTATGGTTCAAGGAAGTTGTGAGTTCTTGAGAAGAACTACCTAACACATGATTTAGAGTTACTTTCAGTCATCCATGATTTGAATAATTGGCATCATTACCTTTTTTGGTGAGAAATTTATTGTGTTTATAAATCATAGGAGTTTGAAAAATATTTTATCACGAAGGTATTTGAATCTGAGTCAAAGGATATGGATGATGTATCACTAAATTTTTGACTTTGTTTTAATGTATACACCAAGTAAAGGCAATATTGTGGTAGATGCGTTAAGTAGGAAGTCAAATACTTAGCTGGAAAAAGAGGCCTTAGATGAGTGGAAGTTGAATTCAGTCATATCCAACATGCATGTTGAATGTGAAGATCGAGGTGATGTTGTAGTTTTATTTTCAGTTTTGATGGTTCTTTTTCTAGTAATGATGGTTAAATATGAACAAAAGACTGATTCAGAATGTGTTGGGATGAGTTCAAAACTCAATGGTGGGGAGACCATTGAGGGTTGGAAGATGGATGATAGTTCAATGTTGTAGTTTAGAAATCGGATCATTGTACATATATATTGTCAGGAATATCTTCTTCATGCATACAACCATTAAATATAGGTTGTTAAACCAAGAATAAATATAATGTATAAGGCATTGAAAGTACATTTTTTGGGTTGTCATGAAAAGAAATGTGGTTGAGTTTGTTTCAAGATGACTAAATTATCATCAAGTTAAGGAAGAACATCAATGGCATGTAGGTATGTTGTTGTATTTACCAATTACATTTTGGAAATGGGAGAATATAACTTTGGATTTTGTAATAGTATTCCAAAGAATTGTTCAGAAACATGATAAAATATGGGTGATAGTGTATTATCTCATGAAGTCATCTCATTTCATTCTTATTTGGGGATCACATAAGGTGGAGGACTTGTCAAAAATATATATTTGAGAAATCATAAAGACATGGAATACTAGTTTCAATCATATCAGATGGAGATCTGAAGTTCACGTCTCATTTCTGAAAATCCTTACAAGAAGACCTTTGGACTCAGTTGACTATGAGTATAATGTATCATCCTCATATTAATGACCAATATGAACAGATGATACAAACATTGGAAGAAATGTTTTGGGATTGTGTAATGGATTTTGGTGGCTCAAGGGATGAGCATGTGTCATTAGTGGAGTTATTTTATAACAATGGTTATCAGGCCTTGATACAAATGGATCTGTTTGAAGTATTTTATGGGCATATTTGTCATTCTTCACTTTTTTGGGTGGAAATAGGTTAGACTTCACTAGTTGGTCCAAGACTCTTCCAAGAAGCAATGGAGAAGATTCAGTTGATCAGGAAATGGATAAAAATAGTGTAAATCCATCATAAATCATATGTGGATCATCATCGATGTGTGTTTTCATTCTCAGTGAGTGATCATGTGTTCTTGAAGATCTATCCAAGTCTTAGACATCGTTATTTTGGGAAATAGGGAAAGTTATCTCCCTGATACATAGTCCCTCTTGATATACTGGAATGGGTTGGAGAGGTGGAATATCAGCTAGAATTTCCAATACAGTTTGGTGTGGTACATAACATGTTCCATGTATCTTAGTTGAAAAATTATTTGCCTAATCCTAACCATGTGATCAGATCGGATCACATTGACCTAGAGCCAGATTCTCCATTGGAGTACATGCTAGTCCAGATTATAGATAGGAAAGAGAAAGTATTTCATGGAAAAATCATTAGTCTAGTATGGTTTATTTTGGAGACATGGTCAAATATCGAAAGATACTTAGGAATGAGAGACATAAATGAAAGAGAAATGGTTGGAACTCTTTCAGGGTAGTGATGGTTTTCTACTTTCTATGTATAGAAAGACCAATGGTGGGGAGAATGTAGAACCTCTGGATTGAGGTAATTAAATATTATTTTATATATTTTAAGTATATAAAGTTTTGGGGTTATGTTTGGGAGAGTTTGAGAACTTTTGGAGTGTTTTGGGGCTTTGAAATAGCTGCATGGTTAGTGCACGGTTTGGGAAAACCGTGCAACACCTACAGGAAAGCATTCAAAATAAGACAGGGGCTAAAGGGAAGGCACACAGGCTATGCACAGTCTGTGTAAACCATGTGGCATCCTAGGAGAAACTGTGATTTGTTGATAATGAGATTTGGAATGTTTATTGCATATTTTGGAGACTGTGCAAGGTTCATCCCTTTAGGTAGTGTTTAGCACATGGTTAGCACACGATTTGCCTAACCGCATGACTAAATCGTGCACGGTTAAAAACTAGATCCTTAAAAAGTGGATCTAGGTTTTCCTTGTGTTTTATTACTTATTTTTTCCCAAAATTGTCCTGAATTAGTATTTTTCTCCCAAAAATATTGGATAAACTCTCTCTATTGAATTGGAAGCGATCTAGAGTCTCTCCTTGGTGAATTGAAGCTCAATTCTCATGGTATGTGTTCATTCTTAATAGTTTTCTTAGATATACTTCTCCCTTTCTATCGGTTTTTTAGATCTATGTCCACTATGGGTATATCTAATGTTTTGGATGACAAATATTATTAGATTTGTCTTGTTTTATGATAGGGGAATATTTTTAAGGGGGTTCATAGAGATCCAACCCGGTTTTGTGATGTTTTTCATGATGTTTATCATTTTTTCCAAAACTCTCGAGGTAGGTGGCTTCACTCTCGACTCAGCTTGCTAGAATTGATTGTCTTAGTTTTAAATTGGTTTAATTTCTTGATTTTTATTTCGAAATTGTGGTGCAAAAATTATATAAATGATATTTAGTTACAATTTATGGTTTTTGGAAAAAAAATTCGAATCGTAGTAATTGGTTGGGAAAAGTGATTTGGTTTCTTGATTTTAAAATGTTTAATTTAAAATATGGATTTGATAGATTTTTTTAAAAGTTTTTTTGGAATGGTTTTAAATAAATAAGTAAGTTTTATTGAAATGGTTTTAAATAGTTTTTTTAAATAGTTTTGGAATATATGGTTTTTTTAGTTCATGTTCGACTTTCCCTAGAATAAGGGATGTGTACTAGCGGGGTACAAGGTACATAACCCTGGATTGAGGTCATGTGTCAGTGGGACATAAGTTTATTGGATGAGAGGCCTCTCATGAGTATGAAACTCTCAAATAATCATGCATGTGTGGGTGTGTTTTTAACCATGGAATGGGTATGCCAAAAGAGAATGTTAAATGATTTGAATAATTGTTTATCCACTTTCCTTGGAAAACTGTTTACTTTGGATTTTGTTTATATTTTGATATAAACTATTTTAGAATTTGTTTTATATAAACTATTATATATAAATGGGATAAAATGTTCTATCCTACTGGCATGAGTTTGGAAGTCATCGGGGAAAACTTACTGAGTTTTAGTACTCATCCCTACTTTGGAACTTTAGTGATTTTGTAGATATTGTATATCAGGATATAGGAAATAATAAATTATCACACATATTTAGTGTTGCTTCATGATACCTTGGCTATTTGGTGGAGTAGGAGATTGGATCATGTGTAGATTTGAAATTATGTGGTTTTCTTTGTGTTTTATTACTTTGTCTTCCGCTGTTTACATTAATGATAGTTTTCTTCGGCTGTGGTACTCTTTGGTTGGTTTGATGTAAATGAAATTTTTGAGTTGTCTTTAATTTTTATCATGAATCATGTAGTGATTTATTTGGTTATTCTTTTTTGGTTAGTTATTTTATTCTTAAAGTGAAAATCATACCCCTCCTATAATGAAGCCCTTCAGAATTTATTTCCAGCCTTTGACATCTTGGGGATGTCTCTTACAGGAAAGTAACCTTCCACTACCTTCTCAAGATAATGAAAAGGGGTGGGAAATTTTAAGTAACCTTCCACTACCTTCATGATACTATGACCTCATGTTGTTGAATTTTTTTCATCACCTTATAATTTTAAAGGAGGGAAGGAAAAAAAGTGCAACCCTGGTCATTGATGATCACCTTTGGTCTATAAAACCTACATAAAATATATATCCTAATAAAATCCACTATAATATGGGAATCATCACTCTTGGTAACCTTGACCACCACCCATTTTCTAATATAATAAATAATATAAAAATGTACATGAATCCAAATATATAAAGAAATAGGCCCATAAAACCAATTCCCCATACATAAAAATATCACATAATAATATGTTCCACTGAGGTATCTCGTGTCTCTAAGAAACATTACCAGTGTGTTGGTAATGTGCATAATATATACAAACTCATGAGCATCATGGAACAAACTTGGAAAATATAATCTAGATTCTAAGACCTTCCTTGTTGTCTATTAGGGTAAATATTGTCCACTGTAAGAAATTGTATCAGAGAAAACAAAAAAAACTCAAACTCATGATCAAGAATACATCTTGTAATGAATTAGTCTCTACAGATGCACTAAAGACATGAATCTTCCCAAACATATTACCTTGACTCACTCCTCAATTTTTTTACTTAGTTTTTTTTCAAGAATATCAAAGTATAAAAAGAGTTAACTAAATTTAAATACCACTTAGACTGTATATAAATTATTATCAAACAATGTATCATGAAAAGGGTGTTGCTTCAAGGGGTAGGCATATAATGAGTAGGTAATACTACTCATGTGATCTGTTATCAAGTTCTATAACCAATTATTATCTATAATCTCATTGTAAAATTCCTAAATAATTAACATCTGATGAATAATTATTAGCTTTACATATGGATTCTTCAATATAAATTATAATTTAGCATGGTCAAAAAAAATACGTTAGAACCCAAAAAAATAATAACTAGTTATATCTAATGAAAATGTGATAGTAAGAAAATAATTTTACGTTATTATATAGTTCTCTTATGTTAAAATAAATATACTGGAGGTATAAGAAATCACATGTGGACATCCCTCCACCCTTTTTGATAAGTCTGGTCCAAATGAAAAGTTTTATGCATTATACATAATTTTTAATGGGAGCTACCACCATAAAGGATGAATGATAAATAGAGTGGTGAGACTTTTATTAAACTAATAAAAAGAAACCCTATAATAATTATCCAACAAAGAATTATAATCCTTTTAAAGAAATACAAAAAAATTAGAGAAATATCATTAAAATCACAGATGAATCATTGATATAATCCCACATGTCCTAGGAAATATTGAACCTCAAGCACACATATTCAATGTGGAAAGGATAAAATAACATCAACCTTGTATCTATCAACCTCTAGGTCATGTTTTTACACTATATTACCTATAAAAATTCATTTATTATCATGAAAATACCAGTATATAAGTTCAAAACCAAATGTTTCTCAATGAAATGATACAACACTTTACCCGAACTCAAGAAAAAATCACTAAATAAGTAAATTTACATAGTGAAATAATCCATGGTTACCTCAATGAAAGTATTCAGAAAATAAAAAAAGATACTCACCATGAATATTTATAAGGTACTAAGGGAATTTCATGGTCTAAATGGAATCCCTTGATAAGAAAATATACTGAATGGGAAAGTGAAATTCATCTTCTCGTAGTCCTATAGAGTAAAAGAAACCTAAAAATAAAAATATAATCCATCCATTAAACAATATTGTGTCACACCCTCAAGTCTCTCTAGTATCTATTCAATGGATAGAAGTGGTAAATTTTCCTTACGAGTGGATTGATTTGGTTTCCTATAATCAATACACACTCAAAAATTGTTTTTCACTATCAATAACACTAATTCATATCTCTGATTTTAAACAATCATGACACATGTTTTTAGGCATAATCCAAATGGGGACAACCATATATTAATTAAATATTTCTTAAATTATACCCAACACAAGTAATTTTTTAATTTATTTTTTAACAGCTTCCAAAAGGGGGGATTAAGTCATCATTGTGGTTACCTTACTAGTTTAACCCCATCCTCCATAATAATCCTATGCATACAAATAAAGGTATTGATACCTCATAATCTAGTAAAGGTCCACCCAATTTTCCATATGTTCTCCCTCAAAATATTTTATAAAAAATATTCTTATTCAGTAGGGATATTGTTGGTAAATATAACATGCAATTTCTCACCACTCAATAAGTGTGAGTATTTAAGATCCAATGGAAATAGCTTAAGTTCCAACATGGGTGGGAGTTTTATGGATGGAAACATCAAAGCATCTAAAATATCTATGATTAAAAATAAATATCAATATAATAATAAAAATAATTAAAATTTTATAATAATTCATTAAATCCATAAGAAAACTCAAAATCTATGTCATTATCAGAATGAAAAAAATCAAAATAAAAATATTAATCCACTTTAAAATCATAACCAAGAGAGATTTTATCATATAAAATAGGTGTATAAATACTCTTAGACATAAAACTAGACCCAGTGATTATATATACCTAATCATATAATAATAAAAATAACATGGGGGTTTTATAATATAGGTTAAAATAAGAGACAATAAAATTTAAATGTTCTTATAAAGGGTACTTTATGGAGTCCAAAATATTAAATCTCATAATTTCATCGCCAAAATATATAAAAAGTATAACCTCATGAAATTTATTATTATTTTTATAGTTTTAAGGAATTTTATACCTAAGATAATGTGAGAATTAGAATATACATGATCATCTTCTATGATAAGAACATTGAAGTCTATAGGAAAGATCATGTCTCTTACTCTAACAAGTACATCCTCAGGGACTCTTGAAAGATATATTGTATCCCTGTTTTCCAATTTCACCACCACCCTTTTTGGAATCAAATCACAAATAAATAAAGAAAAATAGAAGGATGTGTTACATTTATGGAATCACAAAAAACATATAAAGACTTATAAAAGTGTAACTACCCTATGTTGCATGGTATAGTGAATGTCCTGAGGACCTTTAACTCTATAGGAATAAATGGTGTGTGTTTAATGAGTGTTGAAACCTTCCTTCCAATAATGATTATCTCATTTCCATTAAGAATCGTTCTATCGGTATTAATATATTTCAATAATTTAAAATAACTTGGGATTTTCTTTATGTCCTCTAGAAGTGGGATGTTGATCTCAATTTTCATAAAAGTATCCAACACTTCTTCTTTTAATTTACTATTTGTTTATCTTATAGGTTTTTATAACTTGGTTTTGAAATGGAAGTGGTTTAAGTGGTACTGCATCATGATTTTTTCCCTTTCTCTTTATCCATTGGTTTATCATAAATCAAGGATGATAGTGGTATCTTTGAAAGTGGGGTGAATCTAGGTGTACTAATTGGAATATTTCACTCATTAGTTTTCTTACCTATTCTCAATATGATGGAACTAACATTACCCTTGGATTTCTAATTAGGTTATAAATTAATATGCCCATATTTTTTACTTACCAACTCGTAGAGGTTCATCACAATCAATCTCGTTTATCTTTTTGTCTCCCTTAATTTATAGCCTTGACTTTCCATCTCATTATTTTGGTTAAGAAAAACTTGACTCAAAATATCATTAGAGTTAGAATTTAACTTTTATTTTGGTTTCACTTGTGATTCTTGGATCAATAATGCTTAGGTGATAGACATATTCAAGAATTTTTATTAGTATGGAGGATTTGGAGGATGCTAAATGTTTTTTCGAAAATGTGTCCTTTGTTATTTTCCACTTTCATACATCAGATTGGGGTGATCCATCTAGCTAAGACTATAAGTTTTAGATAATAGGTTGTAATTGGGTTAAGGAGGTCGATACTACTACTAATATAGCCACCCATGAAATACTATTGTGCACTCATCCATATATTTAAGTTATAGAAAACAATTGATGTGGTCATCTAATGATGTAGAAATACCACAATATTTTACAAGAGTGAGTTGTGATCTCTTTTAAGATAAAACATATACCTCACTATAGTAGTCAAATATTATAAACTTTTATCAAATAAACAATTTTCACAATTGGGAGACTTTTAGATTACACCTCTTTATGTGTGTGTGATATGATTGCCATATTTTTGGGAGTTTTCGCTATTTTTTCAATTTGTTCTTTTGTTGTTATTGGTACTTAATCAACCAATGCACCTAATACCATGGATTCCACCATGTAGTTATCCATGAGTATGATACCTTCTTATAAGTATTGGATTAATAGTTTCGCACTAATTTGGTGATGTGACCGACATGAACACAACTCATTTAACCTATCACATTACTCATATATTAATTTTAACATCCCCAACATGAACCACCAAGTCTAAGATGAGTGTTACATGATGTCATGCATGCCTCCCCATATGAAACAGGCTTCTGACTAGTAACAATGGTATGAGTCCATCAATTTGGACTCTATACCCTTTATATCATGTCATATGATCGATGAAACAATATAGGAAATGATAAAACATTATAGTAACCATGTGAATAATAAATAAAATGATGGAATATGTAATAAAAAAATAACTCCCAATGTAGAAAGTCTATAAAAAGTAATAAAAGCAAACAAATAAATAAAGGAAAAGCTGAATCCTATGATGTCTATACTATAATTCTCTAGATCTATGATCCATCATCTCAATCATCCACCATAGGTCCCTTTACCTTCTTTATATTTCTCATGAAATCTACAAGAGCACTGAAATTCCCAAGTAGGTTGTGAGTATAGGACTTAGTAGGACACCAAAAATGCATCCTCAACCAGATGTTCTCAAGTATAATAAGTTCATTCCATAATAATAATTAATTTATAAACAAAATAAACATAAAATAAAAAACTAAGTGGTTGTGTGATTATCCAATCAACCTCAAAATATCGATTGTATATTCTTTGTCTTCATGCTAGAAGATAATAGAATAAGTTAGTAATAACCAAACAAACCCCTGTACAGTATCCTCACAGTGTCATGGAGATAATACCCAATGTCATCTATCTATCAAGAGGACTATTTCATTCAGAATCCTCATGTCTATAGTAACTCACATCAACTAGGATTCCCAACAGTGAGTGGCAGTTGTAAAATCAAGGCTACCTCTATTACACCCTTGATAGGACACCATGGCTACCTCATACCTCCACCCTATATTCAGGTCTATTGTTTCCATAATTTAAAACAATAACACTCCCCCTCTAAGGGACAAACATTCCACAAAGTTATACCTATTTAAAGCACCATTCTCAACCCCCAAGGAAATGGTAACATATATTCAAGGTGAGAACACAAGTAGTAATAACATAACATCATGAGTTTATAAAAAAACAAAACATTGTGTGAACATAACATGGAAACATGATACTCTAATATCACTCATAGGAATCACATATCACAAAGATATTATATATTACACAGACACCCAAAAGCAATCACAATCAAACATATTGTCAAAATTACAAAAAATGGATAAATATCATGGAAAAAAAGTGTAAAAGGGAGCTTAAAGGGTAAGAAACATCCTACCTCATGGTTTTTTAAGTTGATGTTTATTTTTTCCAAGGTTTTTGACACCCAACCCATGAATGTACACTAAATAGAGTATGAAACCATTCCAATTTTTCCTAGAACAATCAAATAATCATTATAAGGTTTCTAAAGTAAGGCTAGGAGATATGAGACAAAGGGGAACCAAAACCAAAACTTGGGGAAGCATATCAAGAGATCTCCATGGATCAAGGAAGTGGTTACAGCATGGAGTTTGTTCTAGATAAGGAACCATAGAATAAAACATCCCACAATGGTATAGTTTTATTTTGTAGAATACCACCACAGTTCTAGAGCACAGCTATGGTATGGAACCACCATGCCAGGAACTACTATTGTACTAGGAAGTGTCTACTTCATAGGGTAAAATCCACTATGGTTTGGAAGGTAAAACCATGGTCAAAAGGGTAGGTCCTATGGAATAAGATATGGGGATATGGTTTTGATATTGGAAATATCCAATTTGAACTATTGGGATGATGCTAAAAGAGGAGGGGTAAGGCAGGTATTTATATGGAGTCCTTGAAGACCCCATTAATGTGAAACGCCTCCATAACACCATCTTTAATCCTCCTTTAATTTTTTAATTCCAATTTAAATACCAAATACCAAAGACCACCATCTATATTTATTAATTGATGAAGAAGAACACTCTACGACATGGTCTGAGGCATCATGATGCAGCCTCACCAATCCATTCCTCCATGATGAAGTCCACAACATAGCCTCATTTCTAAATATAGGCTACGATGTAGTTATATTTCTTATGGAACAATATTACACTATGTGGTGTTGTCCTATGATCTACAGTTCAATTTCCTTATTTTTTTGATCTAAACTTTCCAAAAAAACACAAAATCCTTTCAAATCCCTTTTCAAACCCACAATCCATGTCCATACATGGAATAGAATCTACAAAGAGGAAAAATATATTTTATTCGAGTACAATAATTTCAAGTATTTACAATTCTACCCCTATAAATACTTATCATCCTTGAGAAGCATCTCTAGGGTTCCTACTTGAACAACTTAGGCCACTGAACTTTAATGCCATCCTCTCGCTCCTAAGTATCCTCATAGATTCACCCATGATGTCACCAAATATATAAAAGTGGTACCATATTCCCTCAATGAAATTTATCACACTAGTCTACTAGATACACTAAACACTCCTCGTCATATGTGTTGGTCTCCAACTCAACATCCCTCACAATCAAACAATATACATAGGGTTGGGTATGTACCTCTAAATCTTTGATGCATAGATCATTTCATGCATGCCATGGTAGAAAAAAGGGGGGTACAGATAATATTACACTACCCTTATCCATTCAGTGGTATCAAAGGGTCCAAAAAAATGTGGATATATATTTCCATACATCCTCGGACGCGTATTCCCTAACTGAGGAGGGAATATTAGGAAAACTCGATCACCCACATCGAACTCCAAAGGTCTCCTCCTATGGTTGGCATAAGATCTATATCTACTCTATGTGGTGACCAACCTATTTTAAATCAATTTCACTCTCTCAAAGGTCTCCTCAAGAATTCTAGGGATAAAAACTACTGCCTTGCCCACTTAATGACAATAGATAAGTGAATGGCACAACCTCCTGTAAAGAGGCTCATAAGGTTCCATATGATTTGAATCTTAGTGACTGTTGTTATATGTAAACTCAAAAAAGTTGAGGTGATCATCCTATACTAATTATAATTCTAGGATTAAATGCTAAATCATATCCTCCAATATGAATATAGTTCTCTTATATTTTCCTTTTTTATATGGATGGTACATTGTGCTCAACCTTAACTAAGTCCTTAGGAATTTCTACAAGCCCTACAAAAATCATAATGTAAAATGTTTGTCTATATGAAATAATTATCAAGTGAACTCCATGAAGGTTTAAAATCTCCTAGATGAAAATCTTTCACAGCTCTTCCATAGAGTTTTTCTCTATGATTGGTAAAAAGTGGGCAACAGTCGTCAACTAATTGATAACTACCCAAACTATGTCATGACTCCTCGGGGTCCTGGGTAACCCCATTAAAAATTCCATCATGACATCTTCCCAATTACAAATGGGTATAAGAAGTGTATAGATAAAACCACCATGATTTTAGTTCTCATCCTTCACCCTCTGATAAGTAAGGAATCAAGAGACAAATCTTGTTATGTCTCCCTTCATCTATGTCCACCATAACTATCGCCTGAAGTCATGGTACATATATTTTCCTCCATGATGCACTATCCATCTAGAGGTATTATAATCCCTCATAATATCCTCTCTAATAAAAATGTAAATTAATACTCTCCCATGTACCAAGATCATATCGTCATCGTCCAACGACCGCCCAGGTATCGAGTCACCACCAACTAGTTATTCCCTCATCACAACACACTCTAAGTTTGGATCATATCCATACATTACCCAGTCCACAAAAGAAGATGTTACTTATAAGGGAGAACATTCCATATAACCATGGTCCTATAAGACACCTATCATCTAGTCATCCAAGAGGATCATCAAGAACCACTACTTCGTTGATAGCCTCTCATCAGGCTTCTGCTCAGCCAATGTCTTACAACTAAGGGAATCCACAATGATGTTACCTTTTCTAGGTTCATAATCCATGTCAATGTTGAATGAATATAGATACTCACCCAAAACCTATGTCTCAGGTTCATTTCCCTATGTGTGAAGTTATAGAGAAGGGTTTTTTTCATCCATATAGAAATAAAATATCTCACTGAATAAATAGTGTCGCAAACACTTCAGATTATGAACCACAACTGCTAGATTAAAGTCATGTATAGGGTAGTTCCAGTTGTGGGTTTCTATATGACATGTCCCATATGCTACTACCTACTCTTTTTATATCAACGCTACTCCCATACCAATTATTGATGCATCGCAGTACACTTCATAACCAATTCCAAGCTCAAGGAGTGTTAGTAATGGAGTTATCGTCAATCTTATATTAAGCTTAAGGAATGCATATTTACAATGGTCTGACCACTATAATTTAACTCCCTTATTTTTTAGCACTGTAATGGGTGTTGATAGTTGAGAGAAGTCCTAGAGAACCCATTGGTAATATCCTGCCAGACCTAGAAATCTTATAATCTCAGAATTGTTTTAGGTATGTGTCTAGTACATGACTACCTCAACCATCTATAGGTCCACAGATGTACCTATCTCAAATACCAAATATCCTAGGAACTTCACATATCTAATCCATAACTCACACTTAGATAGCTTGTCATATATCCGGTGTTCCTGAATCATACTTAGGACAATATCTAGGTATTTATCTTATTTACCTAGTGTTTGTGAGTATATAAGGATGTCATTTATGAACACCACAATTAATAAGTACATGTATAGGTATAAGATACGTTTCATGGGGGACATTAACACTATTGGTGTGTCCTTCAATCTGAACAACATCATCAAGTACTTATATAACACATACCTACTCCAAAATTCCATATTTGGAATTTAATTCACTCTGACTCGCAGCTAATGATATCCTAATCAAATATATATCATGGGGGACCACTGGTCTCCTCATAGCTAATCAAAAATATCATCAATACTTGGTAAGGGATATCAGTTCTTCATTTTTAATTAGTTTATCTTTTGGTGATAAACATAAATCCAAATAATATAATCTTTATTGTTAGATAATAACATAGGTAAACACCATGGGGAAGAACATAGGATAATAATACCCTTACTATCCATGTTTTCCTACTGCTCCTTGAGTTCACTCTGCTTAGTTGATGCCATGAAATAAGGGGGTATCGAAATGGGCTGCGCACCCAGTACGAGATCTAACTAAAATTAAAACTCTCTATCAGGGGTAAGTCCTAATAATTCATCTAGAAATAAATCCTGATAGAGATAAATGACATGAGGATAATATGAGGGTTCTACTATAGATCCTACTGAAATATACAATCTCACCATATATGATGATATTCCTAAGCTGACTCAAGTCTAGTCCAACTCTTCCAGCTCTAAGTTCACACTCTCTAGCTATCATAAAATTTCTCTCCTTTGGTGAATTGAACAACACATGAATATGGTAGAAATCTATGTGAGATAGAAAGTTATACATTGAATCCATGTCAATTATCACATCGAAGGTCTTAATCTCTAAAATCATGAACACCCATATATTTCCATAGTTTGTGACAACTATATGATAATCTAGGCATCACTGGAGAAGGTCCAATTTTGTTCGCAAAGGTGTGTCTAGGGAGAATAAATCAAAAGATAACATAACTAGTAGATAAACTCCATTAAATAATTGTGAAATTATAAAAGAATGGGATTCACTAATGTTGAATTAAGTAGCTGACATAGTGGATACAATAAAGACCATGCCTCTAACTGTAGATGGACCCTTTCCTCCATCTACTAAATTCTAATCCATGGTATTTACACGGCCTATTTGTGCCTCATGATTCTACCCTTAAGGAATATAACCTGTCTAATATCAGTGCTAATAAAAATGGATGGACCTTTGGTTCCCGGGTCATGGATGCCTCCACCTCCGATCCAAAACTCTAGTGCGAAACTAATAAATATTTCATGTCCTTCCACACTACTAGAACTGCACCTGGGGTGATAGGCACACCCAACTGTAGTGTCTGAAATTTCCATATTTGAAACACCATGGTACAAATTTAGAAGCAGTAAAAGAATCCAGAATCTACACCAATTGCATACTAATTCTCTTTCGGACATCCCTATTCTTCCTTTTACTACCTTCAGAAGAGGTACTCATGGAAGTAGTGGTATATCCAATCAATTGAGTGTTGAAGGGTAGGTTAATACCAACAACCTGACCTTCCTTGAAAATTTTCTCTATAATCATATCCTTACAAAGTATCTCAGGGTAAGAATCTAAGTTGAAACTCTAGACCATCTGCCTAAGGTCGAGTCAAAGTCAAATATCAAGCTTCTTAGCCTTTTGAGACTCGTTACAAGCCAGAATTGGTGAAAAGAAGAGGAGATCAGTAAAGTGAGTGGAGTGTGTTGATATCATCATAGAACCCTTTTGTAGTTACATGAACTCCTATGATCAGTTAATAATTATATCATCATGGAATAATTATATGAAGAAAAAATTATTTAAAATCCTCCAAATTGATTCCTTATCATCATTCAACTTGACCCATAACTCCCTAACATCACATAGCAGGTCTATACAATATAAAATCTACTATCTTCACTTTTTATCTGATGGTGTTTTGAAAACGTAAATGATGATATCTATGGGGACCACCCAATCCTCAGTATCCTATTTCCCACTAGTTCTCTAAAAGGTTAGGGGATGTTGGAGTTGGAAATACTTGGTGTATTCTACCATGGATTTTGGTGGTAGCCGGTAAGTGACAACTACTTTCACTATTAGGGTAGGTGTGTGGATGTGCTCTAGGTCACACTTCCCAACTGATGATCCCACCAGTCATCTATAAGGTAAAATCTTCTACATCATAATAAATTTTATGAACACATCGAGTCCTATCCAGTCTATAGGATCACACAAAATTTTCCCTAGGAGTCTACCCTCATACTAAGGCTTAACCCTCTTAATACTAACCCCTATATCCATCCCTACACATTAGGATCAGTCATAATATATATACTGACACAAAGAAATGCTAATTTCTATCAATAAATTCCAATAAATATATATCAAATAGTGTGGAAAGGCATAAATATATCACATAGTCAAAGAAACTATCCCGAACAGATAGTACAAATTAAGGAATTTAATTAAATAACTACTATGAAATAAAAGAATAGGTATATATATGGAATGTGAACTTATGTGCTTATCCATGAGGCATGAATGTATGTGAAATATCATAAATAACATATCAACATTATGTGTATAACTCAAGATTAATTGAATCAACCGTAATAGTGATACATCATTCCCAATTAATAGAAACTCAGAGGTCCACTATACAGTGTTGTCTAGACACTATCATAGTTCCCCTGCCTGGGTCCCCACCATCCTAACTCATGTTTATCATGTCCCAAATCATGTCATAAGAAAAGAAAATTTAGTAAAAATCTAAATTCTTTGATACCAATTTTTAGCATCCCCAACCCAAACCACCGATTCCAATATGAGTGTTATGTGGCCTCATGGGTGCCTCTTTATATGCAAGAGGCTGAAAAATAGCAGTGAGGGCTTGAGTCTATCAATAGAGATATTATTCCTTCTATATCATGTCATAGGATCGATAAAACAATATAAGAAATAATAAAACATCAGAGTAATCATTCAAAAACTAAATAAAAGGATAACATACATAATAAATAAAATAGAATCCAATGTGGCAAGATAGTCTAAAGTGATAAATCAGACAACTAAATAAATGAACATTATGGTCCTCAAGTGTATATACCAATAAAAATCATCTTCATACTCCACCTACTCATCCATCCACCATATGGACCTTTCACATCATTCGATATCTCATAAAATCTATAAGCACACGAAAATTCCTGAGTAGGGTGTGAGTAAAAGACTCAGTTGGACACCACCAATGTTTCCTCTTCCTGATGTGCTCAATTATAAAAAGATGAAAAACTAATAATAATAAATTCTTAAATAGCATAAACATACAATATAGAAATAAATATTCATGCACTTAGATAAGCCGCCACAAACCCCCGATCATACCTTCTTTGGATCCATTTCAGAAGATAATGGAATAAGTTGGTAACAACTAAACCATCCCATATACGGAATCCTCATGGTGTCATGGAGATGATACCCAGCATGATTTATTCATCAATAGGACCATTTAACTCGATATCCTCATATTTAGAGTGACTAACAATGACTAGGATTCTTAGTAGTGAATAAAACCTGGAAGATTTGGCTACCTCGATCACACACTCCACACAACATCATCGCTACCTCATACCTCTACCATATGTTTAGGTCCCTCATTACCATAATTGAAAACAAGATCAATCCCATTCTAAGGGGTAAACATTTCATGGTGGTCCACCTATCTCAAGTACAAATCATAACCTCCAAGTAAATGGTAACATACATAAAAGGTGATCACACAAGTAGGAAAAACATAAAACTATGAGTATATAGAAAAAACAAAACATCATGCAAACATAACATGAAATTAGGGTACTATAATATAAATCATGGGAATCACATATCACAAATATATTATAGGCTACACACACTCACATGAAATCAAAATCAAACATGTTGTCAAAATTCCAACACATAGATAAATATCATAGAAAATATCATAAATGAGAGCCTATGAGGTAAGGAACATCCTACCTCATGGTTTTCCAAGTTTCCATCTAGGTTTTCCAAGGTTTTTCAAGGTTTTTATCACCCAACCCATATTCTTACCCCAACCTGAGTATGACCACTTTCTAATGATTCCTAGAACCTATAAATAATTGTTACAAGGTTTCTAGAGTAGGGTGAGGAGAGATAATAAAAAGGGGAACCAAAACCTTACCTTGGGGTAAGTTATCAAGAGATCTCCATAGAGAAAGGTAAAGTTTGTGGTGTTGAGGGTGTGTTGGATAAGGAACCACTGCACAGAATAACCCACAACGGTATAGTGATGTTCATAAGAAGTCCACCACAATGCAAGAGTATGGATGTGGCATGGAACCACCATTCAAGTAACCATCATGGCACAAGGTGAGCTCTATGGTGTAGGGTTAAGGACACTATGATGCATAAGGGAAAACCATAGTGAAAAGGGGAGGGCTTGTAGTGTATGAGAATAGGCTGAAGCATGAATCTTGACTATAACCACTCTGAATTTTTGGGATAGTGTTGAAAGATGGGCTGGAGGAAGATATTTATAGGGTTAGAGACCTCATAAATATAAAAAACTCCATAATTCCATATTTAAACCCCCTACTTTAATTTTGAAATTCCCATTTAAATACTGAAGACCAAATACCACTATCTGAATTATATAACTAATGTGCAAGAACACTCTGTGGCCTGGTCTGGGGCGTCACGGTGTAGCCTCCATGATCCATTCCTCCATGGTGAAGGCCACAAAACAACCTTCTTACTAAATCGAGGATACATTGTAGATGAATTCTTTATGGTGTAAGATGCTACTCTGTGGCATGGTCCTATGCACTATGGTCCAACCTCCCTATTTTTGGTAGTAAGCATTCCAAAAACTCACATAATCAATTCCAATACTTTTTTCAAGCCCACAATCAATGTCCACGCATGGAATAGAATCTATAAATAGGAAAAAGGTATTTTATTTGATCACATTAATTTCAAGGCTATACATTAATTCTCCTTGTTTTGGATTGATTCTCAATATCACCTTTCAAATTATTTTATTCCTTAGTACTAGAATAAATCCTTGAAGAAAATATATTTCAAATCATTCCAACATAAAACATATTTAGGTTATAAATAGTAAATCTAATATTTCAATGTACTATCAAGTGAGAAAGTGAATTCCATTAGTTTTATTTTTTATTTATTGGAATTTATTGGTTTTATTTTTTGAACAAACAATATTGAATTATTTTAAATGTTTTCTTGGATCCTCACTTGAGAGGCTATGAAATATAGGGAGGTGATTAATTAACCTAGATTTGATCTTAAATCCCAATTAAAGAGTTGTCTATACAATACATTTGGGTTGATAATTAACATCAATTTAATCCTACAATCTAATGGTTATATCAAGTGAATTTTTATTTTCATCCATCTTATGATATTCAATGTTGGTTTTAAAAGAGAAACTAAAATAACTACTATCAAAATGATAGAAATAATGAAATAGATAAATTTTAATACTTACTAAATTTAGAGTTTTTTATTAGATCCCAAAGGATTAATTTAACATTGGAGTCTAGTTCAAAGTTAAAATTAGGATTGGATAATGTCATCAATTAAATAAATAATTAAACAAGAAGAGTGTACCATAATATCATTTAAATAAGTTTGAATTAATGGTGTAAAAAGAATAAGTAAGGAATATAAAGAAAATAAAACTTAAAGAACATGGTTATAGAATAAAAATAAATAAATAATTAGAAATAAAAAATAATAGAAACAAAACAAAAACTTACCTAAAATAGCCCTAATAAAGCACTCTCCTCCTCAGTAATGGCATCAATTTGACAAGTGATGTTGTGGCCACTCCCAAATGAAGTTTGTTTTTGACTAAGTGTGACATAACGGCTGGACTAGTTCATTATTTTAAGGTGAAATTTTATCAAAAAATACTTATAAGTTTGAATAAAAAAAATAAAATAAATGAAATATTAAATAAAATGGTGGCTTTTTTAAAGGATTTTTTTCCAATGAGAATAACTGAGTATGAAGATTGTTTTTTGAAAAAATATTTTTTTGATAAAACACAATCGTTATAACCGAAAACTATAATTGATTATGTGTCACTATATATTAAATAAATATTTAATATTATTATAATCCCTTAGTTTTTTTCCCTTATAACCCTATAAATATTAACAAGACCATAAAACTCAGAACAATTAAACCTTAATCTACTTTCAGGTAATGATAATCATAGAACCCTACTTTGATTTTCATTACAAAATTATTTTGTGTCTAATTATCAATTAATAATCAACAACTCACTAGTAATGTGAATTATTTGATTTTATGTCTTTTATTTGAACATTATGAATCATTACCAAGTTTTTCATTTTTCTTTATGATTTAATATTATGATCCCATGATTCAAATATCCATGGCCTCATGTATTGTGATATAATTATTTAAATTATCTAGAGATTAAAAATCATTCCATAAATAATAAATTATTAAATAATATAAATCTATTGGAATCAAAATAATCAATTAAAGGAGGTGGGATATAGATCGATTATGTAAATAAAACTACTCTTTAATGGGGGGTGAATCATTGTACTTACTTTTTCATAAGAAAAGTTCTAAAATAGGTAAACCCAATTATGTTTAAATTTTTATTATCCAAACCCAAATAAGTTAAATAAATAAAAATAAAAATAAAATAATACAAGTGAAATATAATAGTAATAGAATATTTAATTACAATAATAAAACATTACGATGTAGATAAACCCAAGAAGAAGACAACAGCTTAGTATGGATCCTTGAAATGAAAATTTATATATTATAATAGATAAGATAAATGGTGAATCATAACTCCCCAAATGTTGTGTAGATTATAATACCTGGATAATCCAATATAAGGACTGAAAATTAAAATTTATAGATTTTATGGGAGTCTTGGGTTATAAGTGGATACAAGTGTGAATGGGGAAACTTCATAAATTATTTTTATCAATATTACACTAACTATATGACCCTTTTAACTTATAAAACATATATATATATATAACTATAAGTATTTAATATTAAAAAGATATTTATCTAGATTCCATCAATATTTTAGCACAATCTAATCCCAAATAAAGTCGTAATGGACCCAATGATAAGGTGTTGTCCATGCTGAAGAGTTTAGTCTATCTTTTACTTTAAGGAACATTTTCTCCCATAAAATGTATGATCAGAGACAAATTTTCAAAATGAAAATTTTATCCAAATGAGTGAGGAGTCCTTTAATTAAATTTCAATTCCAAATAAGTCCAACATAATTCTTTATAATAATAAAATCTAGAGTGTAGCTTAAAGGGTTAAAATAAGGATTTTCATTAAATTTACAATTACATGATCTAAAACAAACTTTTCCATAAATAAAAATATTTCGATCAATATATAGAAATTTAATCATTTATTATTCATAAGATATTTATTAAAAATTTGGTTTATCAGATACTCTAAAATAGTTATAAATTGAGAGTCATTTCTTGGTAAAGTAGTTTTTAAGAAATTAAACCAAACATTATAGATTAATTTTAATATATTTAATACCATAAAATGTTGCAATAATTGGTTACTATGGTTACATAAATAAATTAAAATAATATTTTAAAACAACTATTAAATTTGTATGTGAAATAAGAACATCATCCTTCACTTGGGTTGTATAAACTTTTCATGGGGGGATGAAATTTATTTAAGGGAGACTAAAAAAACAAAAACAAAAGATAAATATATTGTTTCCCTAAATAAAATATATTAGAATTTTACTTTTTTTAATGTTATCATAAGTATAAATTAATTTATGAAAATGGTAATAAGAGAATGGAAAATAAAATACATGGGTTTTTAAAGAATTACATTTCACTTTGAGATGCCTCCTTCTAAGTGAGTTTTAAGCCTTTGAGGGAGGATCTTTTTGTTAGGATATGGTCTCAAGAATGTGACTAGAAGGGTTTAGATAGATATTTTGATATATATTTGGTATTTAAAGGAGAGGGGTATCTTTGAATAAAATATTTGACAACTTGTTATTTTAGATCATGACTGTAAGTAGTATTGATTCTTATGATTAGTAATAGTGATTGATTAAAATATATATATTCTTAACATTTAATCACATACATAACCTAATGGTGTCATTAGAATGTCAAATTATATATAAATAATCAAATATAATTTTTTATTAGAATAAAATATAATTTAGACTTTGAAAATTGATTTATCAGTTTGGAAATTAAGTTTATTTTTTAAAAATACATTATTTTAATCATTGAATACATTTTAATTTAAAAAATATATATAATTATTGAGTTGTTTTTAAATCATAATGATGTCATAAATATTTCCATATATGTAAAAACTATATTCTTTATTATTAATCCAAAATTCAATTTTTTAGAAAAATACTAAAAATTTACCCTTAGATAATTTTAATGCGCTGATTCCAAAAATGATTTCCATTTTATCAAAATAAATTTCTAGATTATATAATTATAATATTTTAATTTTAATATAAAAAATAATTTTTTAATAAATATGTTAAAACACTTATTAAAAATTATTCTTATACAACTTTAAGTTAAAAAAAATTAAGAAATCATTTTATGGTTGTAATGACCCTAGTTATTAAGGTATGTTTTACTTTTAAGTTTAATGTTTTGGAATTTTTTTAAGTTCCTTTGATAATTTTTTAGAGTTTTTTGGTTGAAGGATGTGAAGGTATAGGGGAAGTAAGGTTTAACCTATTTAGAATACACCTCCAAGTACCATTGAGTACTTAGTGTGGGTAATGGGTACCTAGTGAGGGTGGAAATGGAATTATAGAACTTGGGATTCCACTACGTACTTGGTATGATCCATGGGTGTTTTTTGACAATGGGAAATTTTTAAAATGTATATTCATAATAATTAGACTTAAATTTGAGATTTCCCTTGATAGGGATCATTTATGCTGAAATTTAAGCCAACTAAACTCTTGTTTCCTCCTCCAATATTTATTTAGTGATATCTTCTTTATTTGATCTCAGATTCACGATCCTTCAATGATATTATATTCCATACATTTGTAAATTTTCTTATTTTTCTTATGTTATTTAAGGAATCAAGTCTTCAAACCTTGTGCGGGTTGTTCTCCTATTGTGAGGTATGTTACCCCTTACTTTGTTATGGTGATTAAATTGTCATTTAATATGATTTGTGCACTAATATAGTGATTTAATAGCTTAAGTGAGTTTAATTTAAAGAGAAATTAGTTTAATGTTGATGAATAATTTCTTATAATTTTTCATGTGTTTTTTTGATTTTATAAATGTGTTTTAAGAATGAAATTGAGGAATTGAATATGTGAAATGATGAATCAGTGATGGAAATTATTAAGTAGTTTTTGAAAATGTTGCAATCCTTGATGAAGTAATTGATGATGAATAATTTTGGGATGAAATTGATGTTTTGATGATGAAATTAACATGTTATTTTTGTTATGATACTAATTTAAATATCCTTGAGTTCAAATTAATTTTAATAAATTGTTATGAATTGTTTGATTGAATTTATGTATAATTTTCTTTAGTAAATTCTATTGTAATTTACATTAATATTAATGTAAAGTGATATAATGAAGTGGAAAATTTTAATTAAAGTTACATAGTTAAAAAAATATGTCAAAGTGGCTTAAAATTGGAAATTTCGGTGTGTTAATGTGTGCTGAAATATAAGTTTATAGCCTTTAAAATGTGTTTGAGGTTAATGGTTCTTGAAAGTGAATTTTTTAGGTGTTTAATATCTTTGAGTTGAATAAGTTGAGGATAAATTTGATGTATTGTTCTAAAAGTAAAGTGATATTTGAGTGATTTTCTCAAACTCTTTTATGTTGTGAAAATTTTGATAAAGTTAGTCGCTTGAAAGTATCCTTGTATAAGGTTGATATTTTGTTGGCCTTCCCAGATTTATGTGATTCCATGATTTTGGCATAATTGGCCTTGAGTTAGCCTCAGATATAAGTAATTCTACGAGTTTTTCATAGTTGGACTTAAATTATGCTCTAAAAATATATGGGATGCCACGGGTTTGATTTCCTCAATCAGCATCATTGGAATTGGTCAAATAATGTATAATTTATTTGGGTGAATTGGTTTTACCTAATACTTTATTTTATTTCTTAAAGTGGTCATTATTAAATCAGTTAAAGAATTTCACTATTTATAAAGGTATCAATTGTAGCATAAGTGCCTATTTGTCCTATCCAACTCAGATTTTTTTCGTAATCAATTAATTATTTATGATGTACATGATAAGGAACATCATGACCAATAGAATTAATTCAAATGTTAAGTGAAAGATTAACATCAGAACCAAGAAGGTAGGAACGTCACATATAATTTATAATTTATTTATAGATGGATTTGGAATTACCTAGTCTAGTAATTATTTATTCATTAATGAATTGGTTGACTTATCTTATTGTACCATAATTGTATTATAGGATATAAGGGAAGAATCCATCTACTGGTGATCCACACATGATCCAAAAATTCAAAACATCATTGTAGAATCATTGGGTGCTAGCATAGTTGATCCTAATTGATTACGTCATTCTTCATTGGTCGTAGTGAGAATATCTTCAGGGAAGAAAGATTCTTCATGTTCTCTCAAAGACTTGAGAGGGAGGAGGAGGATCAGTGCTCTTATTCTTAAGCACATTCTAGAGAGAGGATTCTTTTTTATAGGTTTATTGTGCACCACAAGTGGCTAACCCTAGAAATAAATATAACTATGTATTTATAGAGCTAGGTCAGGGTTGGTAATTTCACAGAGTTCCGTAGCCAATTCCTCATTCCTTTAAGAACCCCATGTATAATAATAATATAAATATTATTATTATTATTTCGTGACAAGTGAAATACCTACAGATAAATAAATATCATTTGTTAAATAAATTAGTTAATATTTATTTAAATCATACTTAATATATCTTTTCCATTCAAACCATTAAACTCGATATGTTTATCCTCCTCAGTATTTACCTATCCTAAATAATGACTATTTATTTAATAAATAAATATTAATTAATTAATTTATGATGAATATTATTAATATTATATCCACTAAATATTAATAATAAATATTTATTATTACTTAACTAACATATTTATTCTTCTAAATATCTCATTATTAAATCATGGCTATCAACCAGTCCCAAAAAATTATTAAACTATAAAGTGGTAATACTATTTCTTCTAACTTGTTAAATTTATAATATAATTTAATTGAGATTTCAGAAACACTTAGTGTGTGGCCCTCTAGGCCTCTTTCTTAGTGGTATTATGTGGATCCACCTAAATTCCAAGGTTATCATCTAGAAACATATCAGGTTACCCATAGAGAAATAAGTTAATGTTATGATGACATAAAAATTTATAAAAAATATCACTGTGTAATATAACCCCTTTATCAAAATATCTCAAATCAAGAAGGTTGCATGCTAGTGTCATCAAACTATGTGCTCGATATCTCTTTCTTTGAATTTATGAAATTGAAATTCCCACTAAACACTATGGCCATAGATTTAATTATAATGTTCAATTTCCATCAATGGGCCTAAGAAATCAAATTTTGTTAAATAATATAATGTTCAAATTCTTTTTCACATTATTCATTAAGGTAGTATAACTCATTACACACCCAATATATCCTACTTCACTACAAACATATATAGTCATAGTTTTTGTTAATATATAAAGTACTGACTCATGATATTCATTAAAAATAATATGAAATTATAAGGACTAATAAAAATTTATGTAGATAGCATCATCCAATGAAACACATAAATTATTATTTCCTAATGGTGGTTCATGTTCTCATAATTTCTTACACTGAAAATTACTAAGGGTGTACACCATGAAAATGTGTCTCAAAGTCTTATGAGTATCCACCCCTGATAGATTGTATCTTTTATTTCCTTTAAAATCATATAATTTAGCTGTTGAACATATATTTAATAATATTATCATGGAACTTCTAGGTTCTCATCATAGAATGGAATAGTTATGACCTTTAAGTGTGAAACATGCTCTTCAGACATTATCACATACAATGTCATGCAGAAGAAGAATCGTGATTTGATAAGAAGTTTATTAAAATTAAATAAAATGAATATAGGTAATAATAAAGTATATAAAAAATGGTTATAGGTAACCAACTCAAATAGAATCCCACTTACACTAGATCCAACTTCTAAGAACCTTCAGTCCACTAAATCTCACATGATATTCATGCTTCTGTTGAGATAAAGATTTAGTGAAGGGGTCCTCTTTGTTATTTTCCCTGGAAACTCTTATCACTGTAACTTCACCCCTATGAGAGAAGTCCCTAAATATGTGAATCTTTTGGAGTATGTTATTTTTTCATTGGTTTGACCTTGAATTCCTTGTGAGATCCACCACTACAGTATTACCATAATAAAATTTATAGAGTCTTTACTAATAGGAACCAAATTAAACTCTTGGAAAAAGTTATGTATCCAAATAGTTTCTTTAGTGACATCAAAATCCACTATATACTCAAAAACCACTATGTAATCAGAGATAACTAGCTTCTTTAAACTCTTATGACTCAAGAATCTACTATTAAGATGAATACATGTAAAACCCCATGTCCATATGAGCATTTGAAATTAAAGATAAATTGGAAATTTTTACTTAGTGGGTTGTCTATTTTAAGAACTATAGTTCAGAATAAATAAATCAAGTGTTTGAACATACAAGTGTTCTGGGCTCAAATCAGGTTTTGAAGGGTGTCTGGGAGTAGTGGTAAATCATGGTATAAAGGTTGTGTTCCTAAGTATATAGACTATAGTGGGTAGCTAAACCAATGGCCCTTCTAGACAAAAGGTTACACTATCTAGTTGGTGCTCTCAATGGGCTCATTGGTAGAGTTTGTCAGTGGGATGAGACACTTCTTATAGCCACCAGCTAGCTGGTGGGGTTTTTAGGGGGAAGAATTACAATTATAGACCCTTTTGTTTTTATAGGGGTGGACCCTCCCTTGATCACAGTGGATAGGGTTAGATCCCCCACTTCTCTCTTGGTTGCCCTTCCTTTTGGGGTGGTTTTGACTACATCTCTTTGAGATTATTAGTAATTCACTCCCTTCAGTGTCTTTTATACCTCTCATTATCCTCTTTTCCAAATTTTGGTTCTCCCTGTTAGGTATTTGAGTGAAAATTCCACCAAAGAATTGTGGAATCATCCTAGGATGATGGGGATTCTATGCTTCCTAGATAGATGACATCCAAAGATAGTTAATTCATGTCATCACCCATATTTTTTTTGAGGTATGTAATTGTGTGAGATTTTCATGGTATCTGAGTTAAATTAAATGTTTGTTATTATGGTTTTGGTTCTATTTGATAGGGCTTCATCCTGGTTGGGTGTCAATAGCATGGAACAGACCTCTTGAGGATGGTTCGTCTTAGTTTAAGTGTGTAAAGGGAACCAAATGGGTGATTATTTGTTTATGCCTAAGTAATTTAGTTTGTTTAATTAGTTGTAAGTTTTTAATTAATTATGATTTGGTTATAATTAATTAAATATTTATTGTTTAGATGTGAGTTATGGTTGTGGGAGGTTTGGGTGTTGGATTTTGATCTTATACAAATTCAGGTCATGCATTTTCAGGATAATAATCAATGTGAATAGGCTTCAAACAAGGTTGATGGTCACTGAGTTTTTTCCCATGGACTTGCTTAATTTTTTTAAAGTGAATTAGTTTTTTTGTCACACCGATGTTTTTTATTTTACTCTAAATTTAAAATAAAGCCTTAGATATGAAAATTACTTTTTCTTATGCACTTATACATAATTTTAATTGGTTACCTTGAAAATGAATCCAATAGGATTCCTGACATGAGACTTGGACCCTATAAAACTATTATGTAAAAGTGGAAATCTAGAACGATTTTAATTAAAGTGAAATGTTTTATAAATGGAATGAGTTGTTTTAGATTTAACCCTTATTTAAATTATGAATTCATAAATAATAGAAAGTGATTCAAAATAGACTCATGTCCAATGGTTTTGTAAATATTTGGTTATATAAATTTTTTGGATATATTTTTTCAAAATATAGAGGGAATTATAGTTTTTTTTAGGGTAATTTAATGATAGTTTATAAAAAACCCTTGTGAATTGAATTGATAACCCGTGATGGGTGTTATGCTTTGATTGATTGTAACACCCCAAGAATTTAAAGTATATTCATTTATAAATAAATTTAATTTTTTTCTTTATTTATTTTCATGCAACACCATGTTAATCTTATGTTACACACAATAATGAGTTGTCTAGCGTTACATGCAAGACCCAGTTTTATCAAACAACAATATGTTAATAAAATATTATTATTTAATATAATATATAACCAATTTGTTAAATTAGATGTTATAAATAGTATTAAATACAGTTTAAATTTTATATATTTCATGTAATTTTAAAATTCATCTTATGTATTTTCTAGACATGACATAAGGAAATATTAAATTTTTTCGAATAAAAGAAGTATTCTTCCAAAAATGCAGTTTTACCACCTTTTAATGGAGAACCATTTTTAAATCCAATATTTGAAACCTTTATATATTTAATTTGAAAAAATAAAATTATTCTTTATAATTGGGACATAAATTTTTAGTTTGGACAAATTTTTGGTATTTTTCTAATAACTTTCATATTTTAATGAAAAGTGAAAAATACAGCATTTTAATTCAAAAATGTTTTTTTGTATAATTTATTTTTATAGTTAGATTATCCTTTTGATTGGTTTTAAAGTATAATTAGATTAATTTTTTATCATTTAATTCAATTTAGGTCATTGGAATTAATTTCAAAGTGTAATTATATATAAAAACATTTCAATCTTTTGAATGTTTCACTTTAAAACCCTGCTTTTCAGTATTGTCTATAGAATTATATTTTTAAATAAAATTTTCCTAATTATATTAATATAATTAGATAAAATGAATTCTATATTTTTAATCATAATTTATAAATTATTTTTTAAGTTCAATTTAATTTTTAGATATAAAAAAGTTACCATGGTAAAAAAAATTATTTACCGTAGTAAAAGTAAAATTTCGACAAGGGTTAAAGTTAAAAGTTAAAAGCTTAAAATACCTAAAAACTATAACATTTAATGGTTGTTTGAGGTGTTTCTAGACCCTAAAAAGAATATAAAATATTAATTACAATCCAAACTCATGGAATTTAATTCCACCACTATATGGTTTACTTTTAATATAAAATAATCAATAAATTAATCACTAGAACCCACCTCTCCTCAAGTATAAATATCACCTATCCACCACCCTATTTTGACCCAAAAATCATTTTAGCTCATCAAATATCTACTAAAACCTATAAAAATCACTCTATCCACTTCGAAGTGCTACTTATCTCACTAAAAGACCAAATCCAATGCCCTCAAGGGTCTTTCAAGGAGGTAATATTCAAGAGGTAATTTTCTCAAAGTACCTCTCCTAATTACTTTTCTTTTTTGTACATTCTCCCCACCTCCTTCATCCATAAATTCATGATAACTCCAGAATAATGTATATACTATATGTTTATGTTTCTAATTTAATATATAATATCCATGTCATTTATCACCTCCTCTTATTCAAAGAAATGAAATTGTTGTCCAAGTTATTTTGGTTAATCGACTTCGTGAATATTGTTTTTGTTCTTTTTCTATTAATGAATTCATGGATGGTATTAAAACTATTTTTATGGTTAAATAATATTTTAATATTGAAATTATAACTTATTTCATATTATGTAACTTTTATATTAAACATACATTCATTCTTTCTTTTTAGTGGATATATGTTAGCATCATTTGTGGAAGTGTGGACTATCACCCCCTCAAAGCGATGTGATTTGTTCACACTATACATGGAATGTATTAAGGATAATTTTAATAAATATATTTAATTTATATGAAAAATATATAATTCTATAATTATAATATACGTATGTATCATTCACTTTTCAAAATTTTGAATACGATAAGGAAATTAAAATAGCGTTCACGTGTTCGTACGACTTACCGTCTCCATGCACGTTGCATTTCATTTCTATATCCAAAATTTATGGATTATTCTAAATACATATGTACTCAATATATAAGATAATTAATTCATGTTTTAAATTATGTAGATGATTAAATCATGATATAAGTGATATAATAATCAAATAACAAATCAAAAGAAACTGAGAAAACTAGGCAATTAACACCTGAGATAGTGAAATAATGAAAGATTATTAACAAATGGGTAATAAGACATTAAAAAGAAATAATATATATTATTATAATCATGAATATGGTTCTATAATAAGTTATTAACAATATTAAAACCATTATAAATGAGGTAAAAGGATGATCACCCAAAAAGGAATCTCAAGGTAAGGGTTAATTTTGCAATCTCTTTATTATCCGAGATTGTTTATACGTAAGTATATATTGGGACATCTTTATCATCCATGCCCATATTTTATAAATATATAATTCAAAATATTATTAATATTTCTCAAAAAAATTAAATTCATTTTTATCCATGTTTTACTTTTTATAAAATGTTTAAAAAGAATCTTTCCATCATTTTCAAAACGAGGTACTTTTTGACATTTTTTACAAAATTAAGGAAAGAATGCTTCTTTTAACTTATACAGTGCGAGCAGCTATTTTTTCCATTATGATGACTTAATGTTTTGAAGCTTCCCTTACAATCTTAAAAGTTTATTTTTAGAAATAAATGTTTTCTTATAAAATTTCATTTCTTTTAAATGATTTCAAATTAACAATGGATATTTTTCTCAAATAGTTTTAATGATTTTATTACATTATTTTCATCTATTTTAATATCCTTTGTTGGATTATATGCTTAATTGTTGTTAATTTACTATGATAAAATATTTCATATTTTATTGAAGGTTTATGATATATTTGACTGTGTATGTTCTATTTTAATACTATTCATGGTTTATGGTTAAATTATTAACATTTCATATGATAGTTTTAATATAAATGTTTATGTTATGTTTCACCCATTTTATAAGAGGAATTCATTGGACATTGTAAGTGACGGGTGAGGCCCTCTGTAGCCCCTCGATGCATCGGTAGGTCTCATTAGACAAAATAATGTCTTGGCATAAGGCTTTGACGGTATGGTTATTTATGGTCTTGAAACAAGACCTTGATGATATGGTAATGATGTCTAACATTATACATTCCCTCATTGTGAGATTAGTTATTGATATTACATGTGATTATTCAACTAGTAGAATATCCATGTGATTGTTTAAATGGAATTATTTGATTCATTATTGCTATATTACGCTGAATATTATGTTTATAAGGCTTGTGTTCCAGTTTTATACCTTTATTTAAATATTTATGTTTATTTATGATAGTTTTCTCTATATTGTTTACCCTTACTGAGCATGTGTGCTCACCCTTTTCTTATGTTTTGTTTTACCAGGATGACAAGATGTGAATTATGATTTATATTTAGGTTTAATATAGGATAATAATTTCATTATCAAATGATTATCTATATTATATTTTATGTTTTGAATTTTAATGTAAGTTTCATGCATGTAATCTATTTTCCAAGACTGCTAAACTGATCGGTCCTTCAGAATTTGATTCCTTGTAATCATGCTAATTTATTAAAATAGTGAACCAGATCTGGGATTTAGGGGTCGGAGAATTATAGTTTCTATCAGATGAAGTTTAGCAACAACCTTGGAAACTAGATTTAGAAAATGCAGATTAGCCAATATAACCCTAAGATAAACTTTGAGGATAAGTATAGAATAACATCCTAGAATTTTGATAATATAGATATTGTTTTGGTATTCATGGAAAATAAATCCCTTTATATATACTAAAGGTGTATGTGGTTCTGACATAGATGTACCTAGGATTAATAACTCTAATAAGGTGTTCTAGGCCTGACTTGGGGAACTTGGTACCCGAAAATGGGCCTTACTGTGCACTTGTTTTGACACTCCCAGGGGATATTCTTAAGATAATCCACATTGTATTTTTTTTTAAAAACTGTATGAAGTATTTAAAAGTAAATATGTCCCAAAAGAAACCATTTTTATGATTTAGATATTAGTTATACATAAATTCTCAATTTAGGTTATGTGACTCACTAGTTCTGTGATTATAAATTATGTTATGATCTAATCTAGTGTATTCCATTGTTTAGAAATGGTTCCTAGTAGAAATAACAAAAATTGTATAAATTCATGTAATCCATGTAGGTATTTCCCTCCTATGCAAGATAATGATAGTGGACCTGGCGATAAAAATTGTGCTAAAAAGATTATAATCATATTTAGATAGCCGACTCAATTTATGAATAATAACCTTTCTTGTATAGAGAATCCTGACCCACAATGTGGAGGATAAATGTTATACCAATTCATAAAAAACAACCCCCAACATTAAATGGGAATAAAAATCCTTTTTTAACTAAGCATTAGATAAGTTCCTTAGAGAAACTATTTCTTATTTTGGAGAGTAACGAAAGGGAAAAAATTTTTTTGGTAATCTATCATCTATCTGGAGATATAGATCAATGGTGGTCATTATTTAAAAACATAAAAGAATATTAAGAAGTAGAAAATATGGAATAAAGGGATTTAAAAGAACATTTCTTAGAAAAATACTTTCTTTGAGAAGAACGAGCTGATATAGAAATTCAATTTCTAAGTCTGAGTCAAATAGAGGATGAGAATGTTGAAAAATATCAGGCTAACTTTACAAGGTTAGAAAGGCATGATAAAGACTGCATACATAACCCAATATGTAAGACTGATCTATTATTTTATGGGTTACAACCATTCCTTCGATAATCACTGGTCTCACAATGTTTCTCATCATACGAAGATATAGTCTCATGTTTTATCAATATGGAAAAGGAATTATCTAAGTCTTATGACTTTAAAGTAAATCAAGAGAAGAAGTGAACGATTGAGAAAGAGATGAATAAAGGGAAAAGGGGAAAAAGGATTTTACCATATGTGATAAATGTGGGAAGAACAATTATAGTACTTTTCTAAAAGGAATGGGAGTTTGTTATAAGTGTAGAGAGAAAGGCCACCAAGATCATGATTATAAGGGAAAGAAAGAAGTAGTAAGTGTGCAATGCTATAATTGTAAAGAGATGGGACATTATGAAAATGATTTTCCACAGTGTTAAGTAAATATAGCTTAGAAAAAGGAAAGGGATCAAGGTAAATATTATGTTTTTACTATGGTAAAATTTGAGTAATTAATGTATTTATGTTTTTGGATTCAATAATTATGTTATTATTTTCTTGTTATAAGAACAATGTGATATATAAGGATTTTACTGCAATAATTATTCTTTAAAGACTTGTAAGAATAAGTGTTTTCATTATGGACTTAAAGGTGATAAAATATTTGGTATGTGACAATAAGAGCTACATTATATTGTTTGTGGAATCAGATATTAATATTTATTTTTTAAATTTAGAGAACTTTTTGGATTGTAAATTTGAATGGAAGTATTCTGGTCTAGTCTTATGGTTTGAATGGATTAATTTGAAAATTGGATATTATTTTTTTAGGATAAAACATTTATTTAATGTTTAACACATAAATTTTATTTATATAATGTTATAATAATATAGTTTTATCAAAAGTACAACCCACAGGTCAGGTGACCACCTATCATATCAGACAAGGCTGTGGGAATCGAACCCACAACCAAAGTGTGACAAAGATTTATCGCCTACAACTGGCCTATGAGAAGTCCCTAGTTAGTATAACATAGTTTTATTTATTTAAATGGTATAATATCATTTTTATAACATTGTAAAATTTATATAAATAGAATATTTTTAAGTTTTATTATCTTTTGAAGAGAAATATGAGTTTTCGGTAGAAATTAGTTAAAGGATGAAACTCTACATGTCAATTAATTATGCTTCCTTTTGTTCTTAGTCTATGAAGTAAATTAATAATTCAACTCTAGGGAAAGTATTTTGAAACAAAAAATGATATCCTAGTACCTTTTCTGATAAATCAAATGGTCCCTTAGATCATCATAGATTTAGAGCTTTGTGGTTGTTAACTTTTTCATCATCATGTTCTATATCACTCTATCATAACATGATGGTTAGATTTTTCTTTTATGTCCTTGTTTTTCTACATGGAAACATAGTATGTGTTATCTATGGTGACCTTCATACTTACCATTATTTATTTTAAAGTGTGGTTCTCATTGATCCTTTTTTCAATGTGGGGTTTCATCAAAGATGTTTTGAAATGTCAAACCCTTAGTTTTTGATCCTGAGTTTAAATTGTGAGGACACGATTTATTGAAGGAGGGGAGAATGTAACACACTAAGACATTATAATATTTTTATTTATAAATAAATTTAATTTTGTTTCTTTATTTTTTATGCAACACCATGTTAATCTTATGCTACACAAAATAATGAGTTGGTTTGCGTTACACATAAGGCCTAGTTTTACTGAACAATAATATATTAATAAAATATTGTTATTTAATATAATATATAAAATAGTAGTTAAATTATAGGTTATGAATAGTATTGAACAAATTTTATATTCTATATATTATATATAATTTTAAAGTTTTTCTTATGTATTTTCTAGACATGATATAAGGAAATACTTAATTTTTTCGAATAAAAAAAGTATTTTTCAAAAAATACAGTTTTAACGCATTTTAATGGTAAACCCTTTTTAAATCCAATATTTGACACTTTTATATATTAAATTTGAAAATATAAATATTTTATTTATAATCAGAACATAAAAATTTAGTTTGGAATTTTTTTTTTGGTGTTTTTATGATAACTTTTATATTTTAATGAATAGTTAAAAATATTGCATTTTAATTGAAAACTACTTTTTCATCTAATTTATTTTTATAGTTATATTATCCTTATTATTGGTTTTAAAGTATAATTAGATTAATATTTTATAATTTAATCCAATTTAGGTAATTTTAATCAATTTCAACGTGAAATTATATAAAAAAACATTTTAAACTTTTGAACGTTACACTTTAAAACCCCGCTTTTTAATCTTGTCTGCAGAATTAATTTTAAATCCAATTTTACAAATTTTTTGAATTGAATTAGATAAATTTGATTCAATATTTTTAATAATAATTTCTAAATTAGGTTTTATGTTAAATTTAATTTTTAGTTACAAAAAATTTACCATGGTAAAAAAATTATTTACCGTAGTAAAAGTAAAATTTTGACAAGGGTTAAAGTTAAAAGTTATAATATTAACATACCTAAAACCCATAACATTTAATGATTTGTTGATGTGTTTATAGAACCTATACATTCTATAAAACATTAATTATAATAAAAAGTTGTGGAATTTAAATCCACCTTTATATGGTTGTCTTTTAATATAAAATAATCCATAAATTAATTTCTAGAACCCACTTCTCCTCAAATATAAATACCACCTCTCTACCACCCTATTTCGATCCATAAAGTCTTTTAGATCCTCAAATATCTATCAAAACCTCTACTCATTACTCATAATATTTACAATTGATGCTGGTCTCATCAAAAGGCCAAATCCAAGGCCCTCAAGGGTCTTTCAAGGAGGTGATATTCAAGAGGTAATTTCCTCAATGTACCTCTCTTGATTTCTTTTATTTTTATACTTTATCATTACCTCCTTCATCCATAAATTCATGATAACTATATAATAATGTATATATTTTATTTTTATGTTTCTAGGGGAATATCTCATTTCCATGTCATTTCTCACCTCCATTTATTCAAAGAAACAAAATTGTTGTCAAAGTTATGCCAGTTAATCGACTATGTGAATATTATTTTTGTTCTTTTTTTATTACCGCCTTCATGGCTGGTCTTAAAATTATTTTTATAATTAAATATTATTTTAATATTTAAATTATAACCTATTTAATATTCTGTAACTTTTATATTAAACATGCCTTCATTCTTTCAATATTGAGGATATGTGATAACATATTTTGTGGAAGTGTGGACTACCACCCCCTCAAAGCTATGTGATTCATTCATGCTATACATGGAATGTATTAAGAATAATTTTAATAAATATATGTAACATATATGGAATATATATGATTCTATAATTATAATATACATATGTATCATTCACTTTTCAATATTTTAATATGATAAAGAAATGAAAGTAGTGTTCATGCATATGTATGGATTACTATATCCATGAACGTTGCATTTAATTTATATCTCTGAACTTTATAGATTATTAAAATTTTATATTTAATAAATATATAAGATAATTAATTAATGGTTTAAATTATTTATATGATTTAATCATTATCTATGTAATATAATAATCAAATAACAATTTAAAACATACTTGAGAAAACTACGCAATTAACACAAGAAATAGTGAAATAATGAAAGATTGTTAACAAACTAGTAATAATATATTATAAGGAGATGATATATAATATTATAAGAATTATTATGGTTCTATAATAAGTTATTAACACTCTTCAAATCATTATAAAGGAGGTTAATGGAAAATCATCCAAAAAGGAATCGCAAGGTAAGGGTTAATTTTTCAATCTCTTTCTTTTCTGAGATTATTTATACATAAGTATATATTAGGACATATTTATCATCAATGTTGATGTTTCCGAAAAATTTAATTAAACATATTATTACTATTACACAATAATTATTTAAATAAATTTGTATTCATGTTTTAATTTTTATAAAACTTTTGAAAGGAATATTTCCATCATTTTCAAAATGAGGTACTTTATGATATTTTAAAAAAAAATTAAGGAAAGAATGTTTATTTTAACTTATACAGCGTGAGTGGCTATTTTCACTATCATAATGCCTTAACATTTTGAATCTTTCCTTACAATATTACAAGGTTATTTTTTAAAATAACTATTTTCTTTTATAATTGTGTGGCTTTTAAATGATTTCAATGTAAAAAATGGATATTTTTCTCAAGTAGTTTTAAGAATTTTATTAGATTATTTTCATCTATGTCAACATCCTTTGTTGGATTTTATGATTAATTGAGGTTTATTTATTATGATAAAATATTTTTTATTGTATTTAAGATTTATGATATATTTGACTATGGATATGTTATTTTGATACTATTCATGGTTTATGGTTAAAGTATTGATATTTCATATGCTAGTTTTAATATGAATGTTTATGTTATGTTTTACCTCTTTTATAAGAGGAATGCATTGGACTTAGTAAGTGATGGGTGGGGCCCGTTATATCCCCACAATGCATCAATTGATCTCATGAGACAAACTAGTATCTTGGCATAAGGCCCTAACAATATGGTTATTTATGGTCTTGTCACAAGGCCTTGACAGTATGGTTATGATTTCTAACATTTTGCATTCCCTCATTATGAGATTATTTATTGATATTACATGTGGTTATTAGACTATTATAATACCCATATTAATGTTTAAGTGGAATTATTTGATTTATTATTTCCATATTGTACTTAATATTATGTTTAAAAGTCTTGTTTTTCAGTTTTATACCTTTCCTTAAAAGTTTATGTTTATTTATGATAGCTTCTTATATATTATTTACCCTTACTAAGAATGTGAGCCCAACCTTTCTTATATTTTACTTTCCCAGGATTCTAAGATGTGTATTATGATTTATATGAAGGGTTAATCTAGGATAATAATGGTGTTCTCGATGGTTTATCCATGTTATATTTTATGTTTTGAATTATAATGTAAGTTTCATGTATGTAATATATTTTTCAAGACTGTTAAACTAATCGGTCCTTTGAGATTTGATTCCAGGTAATCATGCCAATGTATTAAAATAATTCAATAGCTCTAGGATTCTAGGTTTGAGGTGTTACATTGATAATGTTAACTGATAAATCATGGATTAAAAAATGGGTATGGATATAAGAAATTAAAATTTACCCTTTATGAAAATTTATTTATTTTAAATATAATGTGTTGGATCCCCTGTGATATTAAATTCTTTGGAATGTCATGATGAGTGCATGGATTCTATATGAGATATAATGAAGGTGAATTTTAGGATGATTTCCTAGATTATATATGAGATATAATGCTTTCGAATATTGGAATGATTTTATGGATCCCACATGATACTTGATGGTTGGGAATACATGGATGAGTATAGAGATTCCATGGGAATTCTAGGATGAGCGCCTAGATTCTGTGTGATGCCTGGTGATGGGGAATGTCTAAATGAGTAATTTAACTCCATGGGAATATTGAGATGAGAGATCATATTCTATATAATACATTATGATTCTGGGAATTCTAGGATGAGTGAAAAGTTTCTATATAGTTATGATGGTTGGAATGGTCATTAGGATGTTCTCAGAGACACCCCAACACAGGCCAAAGTAGGTATGATATTGGGTATTGATTCCAAGGCATGACTTTGTCCCCCATGTTGTTACTATAGTTTATATGATCTCACTACATGATCAGAGACATCTGTAACTAGCTGAAGTAGGTATGATCGACCCTGAGTATCATCATAGATCTTGGGAAGTAGTGTCATTTATTTATATAATATCACCTATTTTACATAAATTACCTATAAATACACTTAAAATTAAGACTAAATTATTATGGGTGTCAATGATAGTGTCCTATTAATTTATACTCACACCCTACTAGGGCTTCTATGGAACTTGATTGCTCGAGAAGATTCCACTAGGTTACAGGACTATTCTAGGGTAGAGGTCCAAGGTGTGGTGATTGTTTGGGTTTCTAGGATAGATCATGGTAGTTTGGTACTAGACTAGGACTCAATTACTTTTTCAAGGTTTTCCCTCATTTTAATTTTGGTCTAAAGTGATATTGTATATGGTATATTGTTTTTTTTCTATTTAACATTGCACATGGTTCATTTTATTATATCATGAGTTATGTTGGTCATTATTTAGCACTTATTTGGATGTCTAATTACCACTATCTGAATATTGTATATGATTGGTATTATTTTCACTATTTTTTTAATTTTATATGTGGGTATATTCTCCCCACTATACCACCTTATACCCTTGCTACTATACAAAATCCTCTGGAATACGGGGAAGTATTTCTGAGGTCATATAGTGACCCCATCTAGTTATTGTTCAATGTTAGCTGAGTCAGTGACATTACAAAGTGGTATCATAGGTTTTATTTTGTATGAATATTTGGGTAAGGTGGATAGGTGAATCGTGTGGCCTATTTTTACCTATCGACTGGTCAAAGTTCTGATGCTATGCTAATGTGTATAGTAGCACTCAGGTCGATTCCTCAGCGATGATACTTTTTAATAGTCGTTTATTTCTAGTTGATTGTATTCTGATTGGGGGATTTTGTTTGCAGAGCTTATAAAATGATTGATTTATTAAGATTGATTTAACAAATTTATAAATATTGGGGTGAGTTCATTTTTAGGTAGTTAATCTTGTGATATCCTTGAGCATTGCTTTATATTTCATTTAAATTAACACCCACCTCACAAGATAACGTTGATTGGAGTTCCTAAGTGGTAAGGATTTAATACAAGACTTAACTTAACTTAGGGTTCTAATATAAATTATATCTTGTTTATGGTAGTGTATTTATGGTTACAATTATCCATAGAGACTACACGTTAAACAAAACAAGTCATTAATCCATGACATGTTACGTCCAACATACACAATGTTAATTTGAAGAATATTAATCGAGCAAATACTCTCAATCACATAACATCCCTAAATTTTGACTCAACTATATAATAGACTTACTTATCCATTAATATATTTATTATTCTAGTAATATATGTTAATGGTGATTAATTATAAATATAAAATAGAATATGATAAGAAAAGATTTGTGTGTCGAACACACACACACACAAAGGGTGATCAGAATTAAAAACAAACTTTAGATTGAATTAGAAAGAGAAAGAAGGGAAGGGTATTCAACTGTATTTAAACTATTTTAAGAACATTAATATGATACTATATAATGTGGGTGGGAATAAGAGATATTGAAGAAGAAACTTTCATTAAAACATATTTCCAAAGAAAGAGATTTATAAGATTACAACAAAGAAGAACATAAAAGTAAATGAAAATAAAGAGAGGAGGAAAATTCTATCAAGTGAAAACATGAGTATGGAAGGTCCTATTAAGACTTTCGAAAAGATGTTTTTGTGCAAATGTGTGCTCCTCTATTCTAAAATGCCAACTTTTTTTAAAGGAGAGGAGGGGATGTATTTATAGCCCAAGGTGGTGGACTGTTTTCATTCCAAAACTACCCTTCCACTTGGATCGACGATTCAGACATCCAAAAAGTTAAATCTAGAGATATCTCCTTCTTCAAATTTGTATATAATAATGTTATCCAACTACTCTCAAAAGTTGGAGGCATTTGGAATTTTGGGGAAAAAATTATGTCTGTTTGATTAAACAATATTAATTTGTCCATTAAAATACAGACTTTTTCAATAGACTAAATGTGAATGGATTTTTTTATTGTAATATTCCTTCAAATCCAAATGATTTCTTCAAAAAAGTTAGTATTATATTTTTCCTATTTCGCACTTCAAACTGTCAGCTTTATTGGATGACTAGATTATGAGAAAAGTCAACTTTGGTGTGCTGCTTTCATTTCCCGGACAGAATGGCGGGCTGGACTTAAAATCTTCATTTGTGTCCCTTGTTCTTATATTTGGGACCTGAAATTTTTATCCATGGTTATTTTTTAGAATAAAGAGAATATGGTGGAGTTTAAAAAAATTTGGGCCTCGGGATTTAGACCAGTAACTCAATCATCATGGCTGGTCCTGTTTCTTCACAGATTATTTGGGTCTTCTTGTGTGGACCATATGACCCTCCAAATGGATGATTTGGACAAAGGACTCTTCTAATGAAATGTTTCAATGTGAGTAAGGAAACCTAAAAACAAGAATAATACAAGTTGCATAAGTAGGTTGAGGGTTATTATTAAAACATTAAATTGACTTGAATCTGGATGAATTCAAATAGTGCTCTAAAATTATATTTAATATTTAAACATTAATATTTCACGCAAATTATACACATTTCTTATAAAATAAGTAAAGGTATTATATAAAAATTTATGAAAATATTAATAACATTAACTCCCCCACACTTTGTCTTGTGCATGTCCTCATCTGCAAAAAATATAAAAAAATGAAAAAATCATTTTCACTAACCAACAATTAATAAAATTTTGTTTTCCCCAATCAGGGGAGGTTTACACAATTTCACTCATCCATATTGAATTTCACAAAAAGTTGTTACAAAAACAATTAATTTTTTCATTCTCAAATTTAGAAATGGAAAATGGTGGCACCAAAACATACTCCTCTCAAGATCATAAAATTAATTTATGGAGATTCACTCATTCACCAACCAAAAGTGAAAATATTAGAGTTTGAAAGATCTCTCAGCTTCTATTCCCTATCCTAAAGTGCTCAAAAATCAAGATGTATTTTTAGGGGATTTTCTGTGGCTATAGCATGGTAGGAATATGATATCCAAAAGATAGAAAAATGGGGGTAAAATACTCACATGAAAAAAACAATGCATATTTTTTTGAAATGAAACATGGAAGGAAATGAAAACACATATTTACATGTAAATGGCCACACATATTTAAAGGGAAAGAGGTGCCCCTGGTTTGGATTTGGTGGGTTTCGATCTCCATCCAGTGGTGGGTTAGTAGAATTTGGGGATCCAATGGAAGTCTATATTATTCCAGGATTGTGCATCCTCTCATGGTGATGCTTTAACCGATGTCCATTAACCATGAATGTCCTTTTGGAAGAGGGGTCTTAGAATTACACTGCACCAAACGGGTAAACATTAGTAATAACAAAAGGACCTTCCCAATGAGAATTAAGCTTACCTATATAAAGATGAAATTGAGAGTTGAAAAGTCTTACCTTTTAACCTTCATAAAATACCTTTCACAAGATGTGTTTGTCATGGAGCACCTTGGATTTTTCTTTATAGAGATTATAATTCTTATAGAAATCAAGTAGAAGCTCCTCCGGTTCATCCAATTGCAACAATATTTCTTCACCAGATTTTTCACAATAAAAATTATAGGTTTTCACAGCCCAAAAATACTTATGTTGGATTTCAACAGGTAGATGACATGCTTTACCAAAAACTATCCTAAAAGGATACATCCCAATGGGTGTTTTATATTCAGTTTGATAAGACCAAAGCGCTTCACCAAGTCTTTTAGGCCAGTCTTTTATGGTGGGTTTTACAATTCTCTCAAGCACTCGTTTCACTTCTTTATTAGAAAGTTCAGCCATGCCATTTGTTTGGGGGTGATATTAAGTTGATGTTTTATGTACAACCCTGATATTTCTCAAAATAGATTCCATGGTTTTATTACAAAAATGGGTTCCTAAGTCACTAATCAAGGCATGTGGTGTGCCAAACCGGTGAAAGATGCGTGTCTTTAAGAACTCACTAATACTATATGAATCATCCTTTCTAGTGGGTTTATCCTCAACCACCCTAGAAACATAATCAACTGCAATACAAATGTATGAGAATCCATTGGAGGGAGGAAATAGTCCCATGAAATCAATGCACCAAACATCGAAGATCTCACGGAAAATTAAGGCTTTTAGGGCATTTCATTTATCTTTGAAATTGTGCCAAACTTTTGGCAATTTTGACATGATTGAAAGAACTCATGTGAGTCCTTTAAGATTGAATTCCAAAAGAATCCAGAGTCTAGAACCTTTCGGGAGTTCCTTTTTGGTCCAAAGTGTCCACCTTCGGGAAGTGAGTGACAGAATTCTAAGATGGAAGAATGTTCATCTTTTTCTACACATCTTCTAACTACCATGTCATACCCAGTTTTCCAAAGTTTATTTTCTTCCCAAAAATAGTATTTTGAATCACTTTTCAACTTCATCTTTTGGTCTTTTGAAAACATTACAGTAAAAACACCAGAAACCAAGTAATTTACAATTGGGGTATACCATGGTATATTTGGAGTGAGAGATGAAACGTGCTCAGCTTGAAATTCTGGATCAATTATTTCAGAATTAGAAGAATTATAAATTATACTCAAGTTATCAGCTATAGGGTTTTCTTTTCCTAGTCTATCTTTGATTTCAAGGTCAAACTCTTGAAGAATTAGGATTCATCTTATTATCCTCGGTTTGGAATCACTTTTCTTGAGTAAGAACTTTATAGCAGAATGATCTGTGAAGATGATGATTTTGGAACCTAAGAGATAGGGCCAAAATTTATCTAAGGCACAAACCACTGCTAAAAGTTCATTTTCAGTGACAGTGTAGTGATATTGAGTTTCATCCAATGTTTTTGAGGCATAATATATGACATGAGGAATATTTTCTCTTTTTGGACCAAGAACATCCCCAATGGATCTATCATAAGCTTCAAACATCAACTCAAAGGGTAAGAAACAATCTGGGGGTTGGATTATCAGGGTAGATGTAAGAGCAGTTTTGAGTTCAATGAAGGCTCTCTTGAAAACCTCATCGAAATGGAAAGTGACATCATTTTGGAGTAACCTAGTGAGTGGGATGGAAATACTACTGAATTTATGGATGAATCGCTGATAGAAACCAGCATGACTGAAGAATGAATAGATATCTCAAACAGAGTTGGGTTTAGGAAGTGATTGGATCACTTTAATTTTGGTAGGATCAACTTCAATACCATCTTTTGAAACTATGTTCCCTAGAACAATCCCATTTGAAACCATTAAGTGACATTTTTCAAAATTTAACACAAGGATACACTTGACACACTTTTAAATGACTAGAGAGAGTGAATTCAAGCATGATTCAAATGAATCGCCATAAATGGTAAAGTCATCTATAAAGACTTCCATGCAGTGTTCAATGAATTCAGAAAAGATACTCATAATACATCTCTGGAATGTTGCAGGAGCATTACAAAGGCCAAAACGCATTCTCCTATATGAATATGTTCTAAAGGGGCATGTGAAAGTAGTCTTTTCTTGGTCCTGAGGTGCGATTGCGATTTGGAAGTAGCCAGCGTATCCATCAAGAAAGAAATAGTGTGACTTTCTAGCTAATTGTTCTAGTATTTTATCAACTAATGGAAGAGGGTAGTGATATTTTCTTGTTTCAACATTCAATTTCTGGTATTCAATGAACACACGCCATTTGTTTTTCACTCGAGTTGTGACTACCTCTCCATGTTCATTTGTGACAATATTTATCCCACCCTTCTTAGGTACAACTTGAATTGGACTAACCCATTCACTATCATAAATTGGATAGATAATACCAGCTTGAAGAAGCTTAGTGATATCTTACCTAACTACCTCAAGGATGAGTGGATTGAGTCTTCTTTTTGGTTGTCTAATTGGTTTGGATTATTCCTCAAGATGGATGTGATGCATGCAAAGAGCAAGGTTGATTCCTGGTATGTCATCTAGGGTCCATCCAAGGGCCTTTTTTCCTCTAACACTTGAACAAGTTTGGACTCCTCAATTTTGGTAAGTTAATAAGAGATAATGACAGGATATAAGTGATCATGGAAAAGGAATTCATATTTCATGTGTTCAGGAAGAGGTTTTAGATCAGTATCATCTCTCATTTGTGGGTTAGACATCTCAGGAATGGATAAAGGGACTTCAGTTGCTTCAGATTCATTTTCCATGATATTTTCAAAGGTGGAGCAGTAGAGATCAGAGTTGATGTGGGATTAAAGAGAGTTTTCAAGATCCTCTAGATTGATAGAGTCTATGAATGAAAGGTCCACATCAACTTCACCATTTATGACTTGGTTAATCAGGGTGTAGATTTCACAAGATCCTTTGTCATTAGAACATAATGAACATGATGGAATGGGGTTTAGTTGACTCTCATAAGTATACTCAGATGCATGGATTGAGAATGTAGAGTGATCCTCAAATGGGTATCACATGGCTTGGAAAATGTTGAACTTGACTAGTTGGTCCCCAAATTCCATGGATAAGATTCATGAATGAACATCAATTTTGGTTCTAGCAGCCATGGGGAATGGTCTTCCTAGAATTAGTGGAGATCGAGAAGAGTTTGTCTCACCTTCCATGTCAAGGACATAGAAATCAGCATGGAAGATAGGATTATTGATACGAACAAGGACATCCTCGATTATATCCTTAGGACTAGTAGTGCTTTGATTGGATAACTGAATGACAACACTTATTGGATATAAGGGACCTAGAGCAAGGTTGGAGAAGATATATTTGGGAATGACATTAATTGACGCTCCTAGGTCTATGAGTGCATCATCGAAGTTTTAATTTCCAATTTGGCATTAAACCATAAAGGTCCCTAGATCCTTGAACTTTATGGGAATAGACTGTTGGGTGTAAACATTTTCAAATGTCCTAAGTTGCCTCTTGTGGGTGCACAATTCCTTAAGAAACATGGCATACTTTGGGATTTGTTTTATGGCATCTAATAGGGGTATCTTGACTTCAACGCGTCTAAACATGTCGATCCTTTCAGGATCGGGTTCACAGTACTTCCTTGGTTTAGAAACATCTTGAGAAAAAGGAATTATATTCTTAAGTGGAATGGAATGAGGTGAGGGAATGGATTCAGATTCCTTTTCATGTTTCTTTTTCTTTTCATTTTCTAGGTCATCATTCAAATGGGTGTTGGAGGACTTATCTTGAGGCATATCAATTTTCTTTCTCAATCTAAGTAAAATTGCACTTACATTACCCTTGGGGTTGGATAATGGTTGAGCTGGGAGTTGGGAAGAATTTGATTGTTGTTGCTGGCTTAGGTGGTATGCAAGTTAGCCAATTTGGGTTTCAATGTTTTTGAGGTTGGAACAGGTGAAAGAGGTAAGGTCATCCAATGCACTTTCCCATGGTTTCTTGGAAGAAGAGGCATGTCCAAATTGGTATTGCCTTGATTTTGGTTCTTGGGAAAGTGATTATATTGGTTTGGGAATTGGGAAGGCTCATTAGGATAGTGGAATCCTAGAGGAGGATTGGTCCTTTGAGGTTAAGGAACAAAAGGATATGGTTGATGGAAGTTACCAACACCTTGACCATATTGAAACTGGTTTCGGTATTGAGGAGGGAATTGAGGGGGATTAGAGATGGGATTACCATACCTCAAGCCTTGGTCGAAGGTATAAGATAAGTTCTTAGAGTGAGGTTGGTTGAAGTTTCTAACAAACGGATCCGATTGTTGAGGGTTGGTGTTTCTCTAAGCATATGCTGCATTGAGCTCCATTGGTCAGATGAATCAGATTGATCCTCTTGTAGTTGCGGAAATGTGTCAGTGGATGATATGGGGAGTCGCAGATTACACAGTTTTTGATAGGTCCAGGAAACATTGATTGCGGAGAAGATGAGGTTGGGAATTTGGATGCCACAGCTAATTGTCGCACAAGACCTGTAAGTTCACTCATCCACTCAGTCATCTTGTTTGGCTCTATCGATTTACTATTTTGGGCGTGTTTGACTTGAGTATGTGCTCGAGTATGGAATTTTTGTGTGTTCTTAGCCATGTTTCTATGAGATCTCTTACAGCTACAGGAGTTTTATCAACAAGAATACCACCACTTGTGGCATCAATGAGAGTTCTCTCCATAGCCAATAACCCCTCATAGAAGTATTGGATCAAGAGTTGGCCAGGTATTTGGTGGTGTGGACAGGTTGCAACAAGATTTTTGAACCTCTCCCAGTACTCATGGAGTGATTCACTTGGTAATTTATGAATACCACTTATTTCTTTTCAGATAGAAGCAGTACGAGAAGCAGGAAAGAATTTCTCTCAAAAGAGTCACTTCATGTCATTCTATGTGGTTATGGAACTAGGAGATAGGTAGTAGATCCATGACTTATCAGTGTCATCTAGGTAAAAGGGGAATGCTCGAAGTTTTATTTGTTCCTCAGAAACCCCTTGAGGCTTCATGGTAGAGGACACCACTTGTAACTCTTTAAGGTGGAGATGTGGATCCTCACCGGCTAGCCAGTGGAAATGAGGGAGAAGATGAATCAATCCTGATTTGAGTTTAAAGTCAGCTTCTATGTTTGGATATTTAATACCAATAGGTTGGTAATTCATATCAGGGGCAGCAAGTTCTTTTAGTGTTTGTTCCCTAGGATTGGCCATATCTAATTCAATTGGTTGGCCAAGGACCGGTTCTTGAATGAGTTAATTATCTCTTATGTTCCTCCTAAGTTGGTGAAGTGTTATCTCAATTTCAGGGTCATACAAATTTGAGGGATTGTTTGGGAGGCTACGGGGCATTCAGAGAGATTTTGGATGAAAGGGGAATATGGGTTTTTCTTTATATTTTTTCTGTTTATGATTTTTATGAGAAGGTGGGTTTTTCTTTGTGTTTTTTTTCAATTTTTTTAAATTTTTTTTACAATAACCAGTAACTAAAGAATATTTAATTGCACCATCCCATGAAATGGTTCCATTTGAAACATGTGTCCAATTTTCTCTTATTGACCAGTCAAAGTTCTGATGCTCTGCTAATGTGTATAGCAGCACTCGGGTCGAATCCTCGGCGATGATACTTTTTAATAGTCGCTTGTTTCTAATTGATTGTATTCTGATTGGGGGGGTTGTGTACAGAGCTTAAGAAATGATTGATTGATTAAGATTGACTTAAAAAATTTATAAAAATTGGGGTGAGTTCATTTTTATGGAGTTAAGCTTGTGATATCCTTGACCTTTGCTTTATATTTCATTTAAATTAACACCCACCTCAAAAGATAACGTTGATTGGAATTTCTAAGTGGTAAGGATTTAATCCAAGACTTAACTTAACTTATTTTTATAATATCAATTATATAGTGTTGATGGTAGTGTATTTATGGGACCAATAATCTATGAAAACCACACGTTAAACAAAACAAGTCATTAATCTATGACATGTTACGTCCAACATACACAATGTTAATTTGATGAATATTCATCGGGAAAATAGTCTCAATCACTTAACATCCATAAATTTTGAATGACCCCAATAATAGACTTACTCATCCATTAAGATAGTTATTAATCTGGTAATATATGTTAAAGGTGATGAATTAGAAATAGAAAAAAAACATGATAAGAAAATATTTGTGTGCCGAACACACACACACACGAAGGGTGATCATAATTAAAAAATAACTTCAGATTAAATTAGAAAGCGAAGGAAGGGAAGGGGATTCAACTGTATTTAAAATATTTTAAGAAAATTAATATAAAACTAAAGAATGTGGGTGATAATAAGAGATACTGAAGTAGAAATTTTATTAAAACAGAATTACAGAGAAAGAGACTTACAAGATTACAACAAAGAAGAACAGAAAAGTAAATGAAAAAAAAAGAGAGGAGGAAAGGTCTCTCAAGTGAAAACATGAGTATATAAGGTCCTACCAAGCCTTTGGTAAGGCTTTGTTCATTCAAATGTGTGCTCCTCTATTTTGAAATGCCAACTTTTTTAAAAGGAGAGGAGGGGATGTATTTATAGCCCAACGTGGTAGACTGTTTGCATTCCAAAACTACCCCTCCACTTGGCTCGATGATTTGGACATTCAAATAGATGAATCATGAGATATATCCTTCTTAAAAGTTTTAGATAATAATTTTATCCGACTACTCTCAAAATTTTGAGGCATTTGGTCTTTTGGGACCAAAGTTATGTCTGTTTTATTAAACAATATTAATATGTCCATTAAAATACAGACTTTTTCAAGGTCCTAAATGTGAACGGATATTTTTATAGGCATATGCCTTCAAATCTGAATGATTTATTTAAAAAGTCTGCCTTATATTTTTCCTCTTTCATACTGAAAAATTTCAGCATTATTGGATGACTAGATCATGAGAAAAGTCAACTTTGGTGTGCTGATTTCATTTCCCGGACAGAATGGTGGGCTAGAATTAAAATTTTTCATTTGTGCCCCTTGTTCTTAGATTTGGGACCTGAAATTTTTATCCATGATTCTTTTGGATAATCATGAGTATATGGTGGAGTTTCATAAAATTTGGGCTTCGTTATTTAGACCAGTAACTCAATCATCATGGCTGGTCCAGTTTCTTCACAAATTATTTGGGTCTTCTTGTGTGGACCATATGACCCTCCAAATGAATTATTTGGACAAAGTTCTATTCTAATGAAATGTTGGAATGTGAGTAAGGAACCCTAAAAACAAGAATCATAAAACGTGGATAATTAGGGTGAGGGTTATTATTAAAACATTAAATAGACTTGAATATGGATGAATTCAAATAGTGCTCTAAAAATATATTTAATATTTAAAAATTAATATTTCACACAAATTATACACATTTATTATAAAATAAGTAAAGGGGGTATATAATAAGTTATGAAAATATTAATAACATCAATGAGAGAATATGAATGTTTTGGAATTTGGTATAGAGCTTGTACCTAGGAATGGTTAGACCATATATAAGGTAATTCCATGTTTTTAGGTATGGTATTGTTTTTCATGTTGTTCTCTCTTATTGTTGATCTTATTTTACCATTAGTTTATAATTTATGGGGTTTTATCTCCTGGATGGTATGAAAATAGGGAGTGAAAATATGAATTATATCAAGCACATAGGATTCATATTTCAATTTCGTGATTGCCTATAGATGATTAACTAATTACCTGATTACCTAGATTGTGACATGGGTTAGTTATTTAAAGTTTATGTAGCCATTTATATAGTGTTATCATGTATAATCGTATGGTGGAACCTTATTTAAATGATCCTCTAAAAGGATGAAATGCATTTTGTGTGATTAATTACCTTGATTATTATTAGGTATCATCTAAATAAAATTCTAATTACAACTTATAGTGTGTGTTCCTCTATAACTTTCAAGTGACAATTCATTTAATTGAGTCTCACTTATGGAAAACTTTTAGTTAAATTAAATGTTTAAAATAAAGTGACATGAAAAAATATCTTGATATTTACATGGAATCGTATAAATAAAATTCCAAGTATAACTTATAAAGTGTTTTCTTTTATAAATTGTAGTTGATATTTCCTTTAACAGATATCGTGTTATGAAAAATTGTGGTTAATGTAAAAACGAAATGTGTAAAAAAATTGAATCATATATATGTGTGATGTGGGAATAATGGGTAACTAGAGGTCAACCCGGTGTATGAGTGTTTGGGGTTATTTATAACATTTAATTATGATATCCCTATGATATTATGTGTAGGGAATATTAGGTTCTATGCTTTTTTTAGTTTTCCTTGATCTATAACATTGGTAATTTTAAATGGAAACATGTTCTAATGTAGGTCGTAAGGTATATGAATTGATCTTGTGTATTGGAAAATGGGGATAGAGATAGATCTTGGGTTTTGGTCCCTTTATGTTGTGGGGTGTGTAGGTGACATATGCCTATCATGGGGTGTGAAAAAAACAAATATTTATTAAGTTAAAATTTATTATAGTGGTCAACCTAGGTTTCCTTAAGAGATAAGAACACAATAATCATTTTTGTCACTTAAAATTATGGAAATAAGTAAATATTGTTTTTGGAATTGTTTGCTTTTGAAAATAATGAAAGCCCTTAAAAACATTTAAACACAAATGGATGAAGAGGGTGATGGGTTCATAGTAGGATCACCTTTTTCAATGTCATCATGGTCATAAAAATAATTCCCGCTCTCCTCCCATTGAATGATAAATGAAAAAGACTCCTCAATCGAGTTGTTAATCACGCTTGGTTGAATAAAATAATGGAAACCACTCATGTTTGCATAAACATTCATAAACCATTCCCAAAAAACTAAGGAAATCCCTAATCAGTATTTTTTTGTCCTTACAAATATAGAGAAAATTAAATTATGTCATACATGTATCAATGATCGCTACACACTCACAACCTAACACAATCTACTTGATCAAGACAAACTGTATTAGGCAGAGGGAGTTTAAATATCTTCAACCAAATATATAAATAATGAATGACACCAATACCCAAAATACTATCGCTTTAATAGAATTGGTCACCATTTAAAATAGAAATCATTCAACAGAAAAAGGTAGAGTTTTAAATTAAAGAACAAGACTCCGATATTACAAAAGGAAAACACCCCCTTCCCTGATAACTCAAAAGTTTTACCCCTATATGTGAAGGGTAAGAGAGTTAAATGGGGAATAAGAGAGTATTATGAAACTATAAAAAGACAAAGGAAAAAATACAAAGCACTTCAAGGTTTCAATCCTCTAGAACAAACCTTCCTTCTCCTTCTTCAACACCTTTTAATAGAAGTGTACACTTATATTTATAGGGTTGAGGGGTGGGAAAATTTCCCTCAAGATTTTATCTACCAAAATTTTGAGTTTATTTATCATCATATGTGGAAAAATATAGGAAATACATATTCATAAAAGTTTTCCCCTTATATCTTGTTCATTATCCCAAAAAATATAAACTTATTTGGAAAAGTTTCATAATAGTTATTCCATAATTACTAAAGAATGCCTTTTTCCTGAGAAGACTCCTCAACTCGCTCCACTTTGGTGGAAAAAATATATGCTTTAATGACTTAATTTATTCATGAAATTTAATGTGAAAATATATATAGGGTTCTTATTTTCAATACAGTTGGAATCACCACATTTTTAGGTCTATAGACCAATATATGATTTGATTACTTAGGTGGGGTCCTCCATGTTGGCCAGAACAATTTCTCAACTTGATTGATTTTTATGGGTCAATGTGTTTTGAATTAGATATATTTCCATAAGAAAAAGTCAAATACCATCAATAAATGAATACTAAAAAAATAATCAATAAATTGGGATCAAAATTATAAAATATATAACTGAAATATAGAAGCCTCAAAAAAACTATTTAATTTCAATAATTAATCTATTTTCATAATTAATCTCAAAATTCACCAAAAATACTAAAATGAGGAAAATAAACTCAAAATGACTAATTATAATGGATTATATCATTGAAACAAATATGAAGAATTGTGAAAATATTTTCTCTATCAATTCCCCCACACTTATCACTTAGAATCCTATACAAGTTATTATTAAAATCAAATCAAATCAAATTCAAAACACATTCCCATGAGATCCATAAATTCCACACAAAGAAAAAAAAGATATCATGCCTCAAAAAAACCATTATTTAAAGTTCTCCATTCATAAAATTCAATATATTTCCACTTTATTTCTCCTCCCTTGTACACAAGACACCTACCTCACATGAATTTTCACTCATCTCACAAATGTCAATTTTCGACAAGGCTTTTCTCATACAAACTCATGAAAGGGTCACTATAACATTGATAAATTCTTACATCTACACCCAATGTGAGTCAAGGACATGTTTTTATCATAATTACTTTGTAGGGGGGGGGGGGGTTTCTTCATGTTTATATGATTTAGATGTCAAAAACATTCTGAGGTCGAATGAGGAGGGATTAGCTATTTTTGAAGCAGAATTACAAGATTTTTATTTTCACTGAAGTATGGTCTCATACTCACTCCCATTAGTAGAAAATTATCTCCATAATCATGATAAATCAAGTAAATTTCACACCATTCATCATTTCATATGCAAAATGTCTATATTCTCAAAAAGAATCTTAAAATCTCTATATAGGAATAAATTTTTTTCTCTATTGGAAAATCCAGAAAGACACAAATTTTCTTATCATTAAAGCTCCATAAAATGCATATATTTCAACTGAATATTTTTTTTATTAGTATTTACATCTCTAAATTATTTGATTTTCCACCCAAAGGATCACCAAATGAGGCGTCATAATAAAACATAGCCTCCCCCACACTTAATTTTAACTAGATCATGAAATTTCACTTAAAGATTAGGTTGGATAGAGAAAATTTTCCTATAATGTGGCTAAACTAACAATAAATTCATGTATTATAAGGGATAAAATGACTAAACGTACAAGTCTTCCATAATGAAAAGGATTCTCTTGAAAATTGGGATTTAAAACCAGATAAATTTCTCAATCATTTATAACCCAAGTACATGAAAGCCTTAAGTTTTGACTGAAATAAATCAAATTCTTGTTCAATAAATAATGACTTAGTCCTCTCAATAAGTGAGGTGAATGAAAATAATAAGACAAAAATGGTTCATAGGCCTAATAGAAAAGTTATTTCAAAGATAAATAATATGATATGTGTCATGAGATTCAAAAATCAGAGTACTTTTCATGAAATTCACCAGGATTTGAAAATGAAACAAAGTCATTTTCAATATTCATTTAAGCTTAGTTTTATGGAAGAAATTGGTTCACTCATTTACATGGGTTTCAAAAATGGAAATTATAATCATTTTAGATCAAAATTTTAAAAAGTACGCAAAAATTAAAACTGAAACACATAAAATTTTGAAAAACGCACAATTTTTTTGAAAATAGAAATTAAAAAAATCTAAGAATCAATGATTTTCTACCCCACACTTAAATTATGTGATTTCCTTGATTCATTCAATTGGTTTTAACATGTAGTTTAATTTTTAGTTTAATTACAACAAAAAAGTGTTAAGGAGAGGTACAACTTGACTTATTGGTAGTGCAACATTGATTTAATCTCTTAAGTGTTTCTCTATGAAAACATAAAAACAAAATTGGAGAAGAATAATAAATTCATTAAAAGAAAATAAAAATAAAAAATAGAATGATAAAATAAGGATAGATCATGTTTAACCCCCTAAGTAGACCCTAGGTTTTGGATTCCTCTATATGGGAAGTTCTAATTGGTTTTCCCAAATATGATGGTAGGTGGATTTTTGTTGAGTTGAACCAACAAAACTTCTTATTTATATATTTTATTTATTCCTTTTTGTTGAGGACTACATATATATAGTACACAAAATACACCCCCAAGAAAATAAAATACGATTTACATGGTGGGGGAAGTAAGAATAATGTTTCCTCCATATTCATGGTTCCCATTTTCACAACCTCTTCTTTATTCTATTTTTCTTGCTCAAGGTATGATTAATCAATATAATAATACAAGGTAAAGTTAGAGTATAATTATAATTGAACAAAATTAAAGCATGAATAATCAATATCAAATTATTCCTCTTCAAAGTAAACAGCTTGTGTCTCATTTTCCTCCTGAAAATCCACTTTAATATTCTCTTTAACTCCCTCCAATAAATATTCAACAAGTTCAGGGAGATTCATATGTTCCTCTTCAGATGAATCTACTTTTTCTTCTTCATCCACCAAGGAAATACAAGTGTTTTCCAAATCAAAAAATTTAAAACAATTAGATGTGATACTCAATTCAGTTTTAATAAAATTAAAAGATAATGATTTCAAGGAAAGATTATCTCTCTGAGTTTGTTTGGATAAAATTTATTCTCCAGTAGAAAGTGCCTCTTGTAGTTGAATTTCACTAGATATAGTTAGGTAGTCATGATCCTCAATATTTTCTTCAAATTCCAAAACTTTTTTGGTGTCTTACTTTATTGGTGTTGTATCTCATTCTTTGTAAGGAATAGGGGGTTCAATTAGTTCATCACACTCATTTCATAAGTCATCGAGATCGTGTTGATCTCCCACACATAACTCAGAAGTCAATTAATCCTCTTTGGCCTCCTCAGGTTATCTCTAAGTTTATAGTTTCTCCATCAATGCATGATGATATTCAAATTATAGTTCTACTTTTCTCTCATGTCATTCTATGTCTTTTTGAAGTTCTTGAACCGAAACTTTATTATAACCAATCTCTTCATCTTGTCGCACCTAGACCATTTCTAGATAAAATTATATAAAGTAATCTTAGAGTTAAATTAATTCTCTATCAAATCCCTCCAACACTGGGTATTTTAGGTTCTCTTTAAGTTCTTGGATTAGATCCTTGAATTCATCCTCCTTGATGATTTGGATTTGACCACTCCCGATCTGTTTGGAAAAGAAAGAAACATTATCCTCCAAACACCAAGGTAAGTTAAACATTGGTTCTTTCACTTTTGGGTAATTTTTTCATTAATTAAAGAAATAATAATTTGGAAACAACATGGAAAAATATTTTTTATATAGTTTTATTAATTTGAAAGGATTTATATATTTACAAATAGATTGTTGGCACTACCTCCCCAGAAATAACACCAATGTTTGACACATGTCTATCATGGGGTGGGAAAAAAAATATTTCCTAAGTTAAAATATATTATAGTGGTCAATATCAGTTGTCTCGATAGAAGAGTTAACAACAATCATGTTTTTCACTTGAAATTAGAGAAATAATGTAATATTGTTTTGAAATTTTTTGTTTTTGAAAAGAATGAAAGCACTTAAAAAAATTTAAACACAAATGGATTAAAAGAGTGATTGGTTCAGGATAGGATCACCTTTTTCAATGTAAATATGATCATAAAAATCATTCTCTCTCTCTCTCTTATTATTTCATGATAAATGAAAATACTCCTTGATTGAGTTTTCAATCACCCTTGGTTGAAGGAAGTAGTAGAAACAACTCATTTGTGTGTGAAAGTTAATAAACTATTACCAAAAAACTAAGGTAATCTCTGGTAACGATTTTTTTCTCCTTATAAATATTTAATCAATTCAATTATTCTACACACATTCCAATGATCACTTTACACTCACCACCTAACACAATCTGCTCAATCGAGAAAAACTGCATTAAGTGGGAGGAGTTTAAATATCTTCAACCAAATATATAAATAATGAAAGACACTAAGACCCAAAATAAGATCAAATTAATATAATTGGTAACCGATAAAAATAGAAAAAATTCAATATAAAAAGTTATATTTTTAAATTAAAGTACAAGAATCTAATATAATAAAATTAAAACTCCCCCTTCCTTGATCACTCAAAAGTTTTACCCCTCTATTTGAATGGTAAGAGATTTGAATGAGGAAGAAGAGATAATTATGAAACTAATAAAATATAAAGGATAAAATGCATAGAACATAAAGGTACAAATACTCCAGAATACCCCCTCCTTCTCTTTATTCAACACCTTTGAATGGAAGTGGACACTCATATTTATTGGGTTGAGGGTAGGGAGGGAATTTCCCACCTAGATTATATACACATAAATATTTAGTTTATTTAGCATGATAAATGGAGGATTATAGGAAATATTTATGCATAAAATTTGTTCCCTTATCACTTTTTAATGTGAACACAAAATATCAGCTTATTTGGACAAGTTTCATAAAATTTATTCCCTAATTACATAATAATACTTTTTCTGCCTGAGGATACCACTCAACTCCCTCCACTTTGGTGAGTTAAATGGATTCTTGGATGTTCGAATTTTTTAATGAAATTTAATGTGAAAATGATTCTAGGAATCCTTTTTCCAATTCAGCTAGAATTTCCACATTTTTAAGTCTCAAGGCCATGATATGATTCAATTACTAGGGTGGGGTCCATCACGTTGTCCAGAAAAAATTCTCCACTTGATTGATTTTTATGGGATAATGTGTTTAGAATTCGATATGGGTATGTAAGACAAAGGTGAACCCATTAATACATAAATCCTAAAAAATTAATCAATAAATTTGGATCAAAATTTTAAAAGATATGACTAAAATAAAGAAGCTTCATAAAATTGTTTAATTTCCAAAATTAAGTGATTTTCATAATTAATCCAAACATTCGCCAAAAATGATAAAATGATGAAAATAAGATAAATTTTTCTAATTATATAATTGAAAACATATGGAGAATCATGAAAATATTATCTCTATCAGTAGGATAGAATAGTTTCTTGCTTGTCGTGGTTTTGGTTTGTGTTGTTGCCTTGATTTTTTGGTGTGTTGTAATTGCTTATGACCTTTGTTGGTTGTACCTAACCTGAGAGTGGATTGGGTAGAATATATTTGAACCATTTTTGATATCATGTATTAGGATTTTGGTTCATTAGAGTTTGTTAGATTTTGAAATGGGAACAAGGGTGTTATACATAAGTAAAGGCTTGTATGGGCTTATGGCCTTTGAGTTAGGTGGGAAGGATTTGTGTTTTATGATACTACTTAGGTTTTAGAGAGTTGATTTATCATTATATTTTATGGTAAACCATGAGATTGGTTGACCTATTATTATGGATTCCTTTAGACCCATGAATCATGGATATATACTCTTATTGAAATCAGCACATTTGTGGTGACACTGAGGGTGAGATGAAATCTTAGTTGAGATTTGGGTATTTATGGGATACATAGTATACAGGGTGTTAATTCTTTGTATGTTGGATTATTTTATAAGGAAGGATCATTTATATGCCTATCCTTGTCAATTTTTTGTGTATTTATAATGATATTATTGATGGTAACCCTAGGCGGTCCAATCTAGGGTGACTAGAGTTTAGTTAGATTTTGTAGGTATTATAATGATGCTCAAGATATAATTATTCATGTAAATAGTTTTAGTGTGGTGAGATACTTTGGTTTTTTAGATGAATGAGGTTTCCTTCACTTGAAGTGACTGGAATTCAATAGAGGCATGGCCAGTGGCTAAATTTCATGAGCTTGGTTTTGATGAAACGTGTATTATTGGGGATTGAGTTTTTTCGTCATGATCAGGTTGAATAGAAGCATGAAATCATTGTTATATGATGATATTGGTATGTCAAGCATGCATATAGGATGCATTGGGCCATTTGGATTATGTTTTAGGTGGTACGGAAGTATATGTTGTGATGCTTAAATGAACAATCAGCCATGCGTGTAGTCTGGGGTTAAATGTATACTCAATGAAGGTATTATAAGAAAAGATTCCTAGGGACTTTTTTTATAATTGTGGTGTTTCTTTGATAATGGAAGATACCATGGATGTATAAAGTTACAGTGGCATGATTGATCTAGGCCTAACACTTTTTATGGGATTACTTGTTGAACGAGCATAGATCAGGAGTAGCAACATGAATATATTGACGATGAAACCTGTTAAGGTCATGATCAGTGAGTAGTATAAGTGAGTTCACGTGTTAAGAAGTGCACCATTTCCTGGTTACGGGTTTGACCCTTGTTTTGAATAAAGTTTGGTAGATGTCATGGAAAATATTCCTGATAAGCTGGGAGTGGGTAGTGGTTGGTGTTTCATGTTGTCACTCAGGTATGAGTGGGGTAGTCATATCCAGTCATTGCATGTAGTAATAGTCAAATTATAGACTATGTGTATTGATGTTTTGTTTTATGGGCTAGTGATTAGGGTACTTAGATTGTGGGGAGTGTGATAAGTGTGTGATTCCAAGTGGTTACGATCATTAATGTAGTGATATCGGTTTGTGGATGGTTGAAATGACTCAAGGATCTAGATAGTTACATATTTGGAGTTTGGATGTGATGTCAGTGGGAGTCCAAATGTTAGAATCATAATCATGGTAGGTTTTGGTGACTCGAGTAGGAGTCGTATTGGGGATGTGTTAGTGTTTGTTGTATAGTACAATGGTAATTAAAGTTGGTTAACTATCTATTCATAGAATGACACTGGAAGTTGATTTTGAACTATATTTTCATGATTGGATGGTCTTAGGATGCATTCAGAGATATACATCATGATCGGGAAGTGTGGTGGTGTGTCGGGAAAGGTCAAGTGATTTTGAGATAGGTCATCAATATGTCAGAGTATTTCTCTTGTATATAATTGGATGTGGATATATGGAATCCAAATCGGGAACATCATTTGAGGTGTGGATGTGATGGTTTATAATCATTTAGGCCTTTTGGGGGAAAACATAAGTTTTTTGTCTTTTTCAGTGGAAAATGAATATGTGCCCATTTTGATTCATAATCAGAAAAAAAAAATTGCATCGGCCTCTGACCGGTGTTTCGTGGTTGATCAGATGCAGGGAGTTAGAAACTACACTAGGCATGCTATTAGTGTTGGAGTTGGTTCCCTATAACCAACTTATGTGTACTTTATGATAACTTTTATTCATATTTTTGAATATTAATAAACTACTTATCACATCATGGTTGTTCTTCTACGTGACATAGTATGTGATAATGTCCTAAGATTTGTTTTCGCATTAAAAGTTCATAGCAGTTCCCCGCTATGATGAGACCCAAAAGTGCTAAAAATGTTCTTGAATATATGTTCTATAGACGTATTATATCATTTTAGGGACACAAATGATATAGTATATAAGGGGTGGAGACTCATAGGACTTTGAGGTACCTTCTCATGGTGTATTCCCTTGGTAATTTCTAGTAGGATATTATGAAAATGAGACCCACTAGTACGAAATCCACATTTATATGTGTCATTGAATGTTCTTATATGTAGACGTGTGTATTGGTTCTTAGACTTTAATATTATTATTAATGATTATTATGAGTTGTTCACTTAGATGTATTGATGAAAACTGTGGTGACAGATGTTCACGATGAAGTGTGATATGTTGTGTGTGTCATGAGTAAAATTGCGTTAATGAATAATGCGAGAAAGGATTTGTCCCTTCTGTTTATTAATGGAATTTGATATCTTTGGCTATTTTATGGAAATTATATAGCCTAAATAAATTCATGTTCATGGTGTTCCAAAGTCAAGTTCGTTTTCTAGAAATTCAAAGATTGATAAATCAAGCACATAGGTTGATAGCACTAGCATGCAACCTTCCTGATTAGAGATATTGAGATAAAGGAATTATATTACACTGTAATCATCCATATGAGGTAACATGTAATTGTGGCATTAACTTGTTTCTTTACGGGTTCCATGGTGTGTTTATAGATCCTAACCTTGGAATTTAGTATGTTTCTCCTAATTCCACAAAGAAAGAGGCCTAGAGGGGTCACACACTAAGTGTGTCTAGAATCTCAGTTGAATTATATATTTTTATTTATTGTTTAATAGGTTGAATAAATATTATTCCTACACTTTGTTTAATAATTATTCATTTATGATTTATTGCATATAGTTTTTTATTTTCTATTTCATAAATATAATATTTATTTATTTATTATAAAATAATACAGTGATATTTATTTAATAAATAAATAGTCATTATTCAAGGTCCGATAAATATTATGGAGGAATGGAGGACCAAATTTTTAGGTCTGGTGAGAAATATTAAATATTGAATATTATTTGATTAAATAATACTTAATTGTAATTCAAAAGTTAAGTGCATGTCAATAAATAATGATATTATTATTATTTGACATGGGGTTTAGCTATTATTAAATAAATAATTAAGGGCACTTGTCAAGTTATTTTATTTTAACCCCAGTGATATATAAATCCAGTTATGTTATTTTATCATTAATACAATTCATTTTCCTTGGTTGTGCACAATGAATTTGGAGAATCCTATCAAGTCTAGAGAGATCCCTTCTCCAAGAACGCTCCTAATAATGGAGAGCAATCCTCCTCCACCGGATCAAGGAGAACGCTTTGGAAGCGATTCTCAAAGCGATCAAAGGAGGACAATGCAAGTGTAAGGATCTATCGTGCTAGCACTTGGAGATTAATTCGGTGATGTTTAGAGATTCGTGGAACATATTTGTATCACCACTATAAGAAATCTAAACATGTTTTTTACAACACATTGATGGTGGACCACAGATCTGTCACTGAAATCATCAATGAAGAAATAATTCCTTAAAGGTAGTTCTTTATTTAATTAAATTAATTATAAATAACATGTGATTATCCTATCTCTAATTCCAGCATAATTATCCATTATCTATTTATTTGATTCAATTCCATGGATCATGGAGTTTATCGTCATATAGATCTCGGATTGATCATCGATTATGGAAAAAATCCATGTTGGAAACCACCCATCGCACTCTTCCACTTTTCCTGGAAACATTAAGTCATATCAGAGAGAGGTTAAATAATTATTTATAATTATTTTAAATATTTTTGGTGATTTAAACATTTTTTAATTTAGTTTTTCAATTCAAGTTTAATCATTCTCTTAATTTGAATCGCAATATTTTCTTCTTCCTTATTTATTTCTCATAGATCTAATAGAGAAGATTAATTTTAAGATTAAAATAAAATTGAGGAATTCATAGAGAGGAAACAAGTCTTTTGGTTGTACAACACAGGACTGCATACCATGTAACCGGAGTTACATGCCATGTAGTCATGTTCAATTCATCATAATTGATTCAAAAATTAATTAAATATTATAAATTAATTACATTATTTAATTGCACCATGTTTTGAATAGAACATACTGGTGCACAGTCAACTGGATTACACGTCATGTCAACCATGTACATGACATGTAGTCCCTTTGAGCCGAAGATGGGTTGTGTATTTCAATACATAGCCTACCTAACTAGTGACTGTGTAATTTGGAGATCACAAAGTGTGTATCCCATTGGAAATGTTGTGCACTCCATTTTCCAAGGTAAAATTCACACACCGAGTCCCAAGCCATATACCTTTGATAGACTATGAGATATGTACATTCCGTGTTGTTCGGATGCACATGTCGTGTACTTATACCAAGTTACGTAGATTTAAAAATTATTTATTATAGTGTACACCTTAATACATGTACTTACATGTAACATCCCTCCCCATATCATTGTCTTGAGAGGGAAGTGGAATGATACTTGTCCTTAAGAGATGTTCCCAAGGTGCCAAAGGCAGTAAATAAATTCTGAGGGATTTGAGAACAAATTGGGGAATGATTTTCCTTTAAGACGCAAACAACCAAACCATCCACTAATAACAACTATATGATGCATGTCAATAAAATATTCAAGCATGTATCACTAAAAATACAACCAAGTTTCTCCACAATACAACCCAAAACCAATAAAACCAAAAACAAAATCAGAGTACTATGTGGAATACTAAATAAGAGACCCCAAAATAAACCAAGACACACTCCACAGCTCCACGCTAAGCTCCATGCTCCAAGCACCAACACATCTCCCAAGCATCACCACAAGCCACGAGTAATGAGATGCTTTACCTTTACCTATGTCCCAGAATATGAAATCTCCAAAATCTCCAAAGTGATAAAGCATGGGGTGAGTAATAACACTAAGTAGCTTTTCCTTAAATGAATTTCCTGCACACACCACTAGGAAAGAACTATTAGAAAAGTTATATAAAGTAGTTTATATAAAACATTTAATAGATCAACATTTACCAAAATCCAAACATACCCTTACCAAGAAATTTCAAAAAAGGGAAATCCACACTAATACATAAGACATATCACTCTCACACAATAGCATAGACAATTTCCATCTTGAAAACAACACACAATAAAGAAACCATTACGGTGGAACTTCCGCCCATCCTATTCACCCCATTCACAACTAGCGGTGCTTTCCGACCACAATCCATAATGGTGTTTCTTCCGACCAATATTCATCACCTTTTATAGTGAGACTTCCTTCCCACTTCCACACAACTAACACAATACATAAAATTTAATCAACCAATAAACCCAAATCACCTAGGCCACACAATAAGCACACAACCATTCCCACACATGCCAATTCACCTCAATAAATCACCCATTTATTGAAAATACCATTTAATCATTTTCCATGCCAAATAATATTTCAATAAAACAACATATTTATTGAAAACCATTTTCATCAACCATTTCCACAAATCAATCCCAACAACCCATTTTAAATTCCACAAAAAGATCCTTTCACCACAAAGCCCCACTTTTTTCCAAAAAATCTCTAAAACATCACCCATAGATTTACAACCAATTTTACACATCAAAAAACCAATTAAATTTAACCAAAACAAATGAATTGTCACCAATATTAAAGTTCTAGAAAATTGGAGTCAAAGAGAAGCCACCTACCTTTAGGTTTCCGACGAAATCGGCCCACAAACCGCCGCACACTAATCCGGGAAAATGCTTCATGAAAACCGTTCTAGATCTTCTTTATTGTCATCTAAAAGCATTAAAATCAACACCTAAGGCATCCCCAACACTATATCTAAATGAAATGGATGTAGATCTAGAAAACTGAGAGATAGGGAAGAGAAGACCTAGAGAAAACCAAAGAGAAACCAAGAGGAGAAACTCACCCGAGAAGAACCGACTTCAATCCACCAAGAAACCCCTTCGATTTGCTTCCAAAATGAGTGAGAGAGAACATTAAACATTTTAGAACCCAAAATACCAAGTGAGGCTTGAGTGAGAGAATAATTGGAGTGAAATAGGTTAAGGCTGAGGGATCCCAAATTCAAAAACCCTTCCTTTAAGTGGCCGCATAGTTAGTCGACGCGGTTTGGAAACCCGTGCACAAGCCACTGCCTCGAGAGAGGGGGTCCATACAGTTGCCTCACACGGTTTGGAAAACCATGTGCAAGACATGCCAAGCCCATTGTCTCCCCCTTCACGGTTTCTTAGAGAACCCATATGGTTTCCCCTAACCGTGCTCAAACCATGCACACTTAGAAAAGCCTCCAAACTTATTCAAAACCATTCCAAACTCTCCCAACCTTTTCCCAACTCATACCATGAACTTTAAACACGCAAAAAATAGGCATAAAAAGGTTAAAAACTTCAAACCAGGGGTTCTAAATTCTCCCCATCATTTAACTTTTTGTCCTTGGAAAGTTGGAAACCATTGCTTTGCCAAAAGAGATCAGACCACTGGTCGGCTATCTCTTTCTCCTATTCCCAAGTCTCCTCTTGAATCTGACCATGCTACCACAAAACATGAACTAAACTGATTCTTTTACCATGAAAGTATTTCCCTTGCCTATCAAAAATCTGCACTGGCAGGTGCACCAAGGAAGCATCGAGTTCTAGCTCAACATGGTCCCAACGAATAACATGGTCATGATTTGGCTGATAATTTTTCAACTGCAATGCATGAAACACATTTTTTACCGCACTAAATCATGGTGGAAAATCAGAATGATAAGACACCTATCCAATCTGCTCATGTATCTCAAAAGGACCAATATACCTTAGAGATAACTTACCTTGCTTCCCAAACCGATGATGTCCTAACCTAGGAGATATTTTCAAAAACACATGATCACCCACCTCAAATGATAATGGTCATCAACGATGGTTGGCGACATTGAGTCATCTCTATCCTATTCCTAATCAACTTGATTTTCTTCGTAGTCTCTTGGAAAAGGCTCGGTCTGATCATCAAAGTCTTTCCCATTTCTACCCAATATAGTGGAGAACGATAAGGACGCCTATACAAAGCCTCAAACAGAGCCATATGTATCAAAGATTGATAAAAAAAATTTATAGGATAACTCCAACAAAGGTAATTTCTCCTCCCATGAACCACAAAAATCTATTACACAATCCATTAAAATATCCTCTAAGTTTTATATCATCCTCTCGGATTGCCTATCTATCTGAGGATTATATGTCGTGATCATAGTCAACTATGTTTCAAGGGCTTGATATAAGAATTTCTAGAAATTAGATGTGAACCTTAGATCTCTATCTGATACAATCAAAATTGGAACACCATGCCTCTTTTCCACCTCCCAGATATAGATTTTGGACAGATCCTCCACCATATGAGATTCACAAATCAGGATGAAATGGGCCGACTTTGTAAGCCAATCCACTATCACACATATGTCATTGTGTTTCTGTACCGTTCTTGGGAGACCCGTCACAAAATCCCTTATTATCTCCTCCCATTTACAAACTAGGATAGGTAAAGACTACAACATGCATAATGGCCGCTAATGCTTCACCTTAACTTTCTGGAAAGTCAATCATCTTGAGACAAACCCGAAGAAATCCCTTTTTATACCAGCCCACCAAACTACACCTTCAACGCCTTATACATTCTCTGAATTCCAGAATGGACAGACCACCTAGAATGATGATAAGACCTGAGAATATCCTCCTGAAAATCCATTGGTACCACCATCCGGTTCTGAAAACACAAGACTGGATTCCCATTCAGTTCCTAGTTCTCAATTCCCTCCCCACCATTAAGTTTAAACCTCATCGCCATACATTCAGAATCAGATGCATGTGCCTCTTTAACCAAACCAATAATGTCAGGAACCAATGAAACCATAAAGAAGACCACTATGTAACCCCGATCCTCACATTCCAACTTTCTGTCGGCTATGACTGGCATTAACTGCCACTCATTCGATGCTTGTTTCACCACTTAAGCATATAATTTCCTACTTAATGCATCCACCATGGAATTTCCCTTACCCGGTGTGTACATTAAGTTTAGATCAAACATCTAAAGATATTCCATATATCTCCTTTTCCTTATGTTCAAATATCTTTATGAGAAGATATGATTTAAGCTCTTATGGTGAGTAAACACTATAAATTTGTCACTGAAGATATAATGGCACCTCATTTATAAAGCATGAACCACTGCTGCCAACTCTAAATCTTGTGTTAGGTAGTTATTCTCATGAAACCTCAACTTCCATGAGCCATATGCAACTACATGATCCCCCTACATGAGAACACACCCCAACCTTGATCCCTATGTGTCACAATACACCGCGTACCCTTTCCCTGGTTCTAGAAAACCCAATATTGGTGCTGATGTAAGGAAACCCTTTAGCTCTTCAAAACATTTATGACCTTTCTCATCCCATTGAAATGGAGCATTATTCCTTGTCAAAGTTGTAATTAGTGAATCCAATTGTGAAAAATCATGAACAAAATGTCGATAATACCAAGCTAGACCAAGGAAGCTTCGTATCTCGAAAAAAATTCTTTAGCGATTTCCATGAGATAACAGCCTCTATATTTTCTAAATCAGCTGAAACAACCCACTTAGAAATAACATGGAAAAGGAAACGAAACTCTTGTATCCAAAAGTTACACTTTGATAATTTAGCATACAACTGATGATCCCTCAATATACCCAACACGGTCGCTAATTGTTTCTCATGATCTACCCCTTTCCTCAAATACACTAGTATATCATCAAAAAATACCACCAGAAAAGAATACAGATATCTCTGAAATATCTAATTCATCAATTTCATGAACACATATGGTGCATCCATTAGACCAAAGGTCATAACCACATACTCGTAATGACCATATCTACTTCTAAAAGATGTTTTTGGAATATCCTCCTTCTGCACCTTCAGCTAATGATACCCTAATTGAAAGTCAATCTTGGAGTACCACTGAGCTCCCCTCAACTGTTCAAACAAATTATCAATGTGTGGAAGTGGATATCGATTCTTTATCATAACTTTATTTAGTCTACTATAGTCAAGGCATAACTGCAACGTTCCATCCTCCTTCTTAACAAACAACACTAGCACTGTCCATGGAGATGTACTAGGTCGGATGAACACTTTGTTCTCTAAATCTTCCAACTGCACTTTTAGTTCCCATAATTATATGGGTGCCATATGATAATATGGAAGTGAGATTGGACTAGTCCCTAGAAGCAGATCAATCATAAACTCCACTTCTCTAACAAGTGGTAAACCTAAGAATTTTTTGGGAAAAACTTCCATAAACTGATCCAGGACTACTAGAAGAACACTCAGCTCAATACCTTCAACTGCTTCTAATGACAAAGCCACTAACAAGTATTATATCATTCCAACCACTGGTGCCAACAAGCCTGTTGCACCATACTTCTCATTATTTTCCCCTCTAAAGAGATGTCTCATTCCATCCTCCATCACAAAACTAATTGTTCATGCATAACAGCCAATGTGGGACTTAAACATTGTCAACTAATCCATTAGTATGATTATATTGTGCGCATCCATATCAAGCACTGAGAATTCCCAAATTAACTCAACCTCGTCCAGTATTACACGGATTTCTCTACACAAAAAGGCTTGACACTCTTTTTCACCCAGAGGAGTTTTAAGTTTGAGAACCATAGGCATCACTTCTACTGTTAAACCCAACAAATCAAAGATGATAGAAGTAATAAAATAATGGGAAGAACCTTTATCAAACAAACCTTATATCAACATGGAATTTAAAAAAACTGTACCTCACACCATGGATGGTCTTGAATGATCATCCATCACAATCTGATCATCTACAAACAACTGCTTTGTTGCGACACTATGTTCCTCACTTCCCTGGTGAGACTTTTCTTGAGGAGTCGTGGTGTTCCCAGAATCACCATGACTAACTCGGATCTGCTGACGACGCATATACTACTTCCCTCATCCTATCGAGGCATAACAACCCATGCGACACCTGAGGAGTGTCATGGACACCCAACCTTGGAGCATTCCAATAATACTATTGAAGGTGACCTATCTGCTTACAATTATGACATGCTTGAGGTTGTGTCATACAATCCTGCATGATGTGGCTCGTAGAACCACACTGAAAACATCCAGGTTTACTTTGAGGCTTTGGAGGAAGATTCACTGATTCTGTAGTTTGATTGTGAGTCATACTCTCACCCTAGAAATAAGTGTCCCTATTCCACTTGAATCTAGTGTTTGAGTTCCCACTATTCCCCAGGGGTACTAATACACTTTTTCCACTCACAACCCCTAAAAGATCCCTTTTGGCCACCGAGGATATATTCACCATCTCCGTATAATCATCTATACACAACATTTCTATCTTGGACTGAATTTCCTGCCTCAAACCAGCTTCGAAGATACAAGCTTTCAACGATGTACTACCCACCACCTCGGGTGAAAACCTCACTAAGTTCATAAACTTAACTGCATACTCCATTACCGAAAGGTTCTCTTGTTTCAAATTGAAAAAATCCATTGTTCCTTGGTTAGTCCACTTTATTCTCACTTATTACTACTTGGAAATCTTTCAATATACTCTGAACTAGTTACTAGTTCACCGGGGGCTCAATTGAAACCACATTTTCAGTAGCCTCCTATGATTGGTCTCTAAAATGCCTACTCAGTTCCATTTCTATCAATACAAAAAGAAACCATAAGTCCTTCTATGTTAGCAACACATGATTCACAAATTCTAATTCAATTACACTACAACTATCACAACCATGCTTTCCACAAGTTCACATTTCCCAAATTGCACTATTTTAAAAAATCCACCATGTTTTGAAAATCAACCCATTTTCAAAATACCACCGGTTTCCATGTTTCAAATCCTTCCGTTTTGAAACCCAATACAGATTTTCAAAATCAACACATTCATATCACACCATAATTCATTATACCCCAATTAAATATGAATCCTAGTATGATGTCATTTCTATTATGCATGTTATGCACATCTCATTGGCTACACCCATGACAATGAGGTATCCAATGCCTATAAGTGTCTCCAAACACTTATGTTAGATATATCCTTTCATTCTATACATTCCATGTTCTAAAAATACTATGTCTTTCTACCATCCCGAATGAAGGAATAGGCCAAGAACGAATGTCAACACCAAGACCAATGATCAACACCAAGGGTCGAACAACTGATCTCACTTGAAATCCAAGGACCGAACAGACATATACGACTTTTAACAACCCCCCCCCCCATATCATTGGCTTAAGAGGGTAGAGGAATTATACTTAGACTTAAGATACATTCCCAAGGTGCTAGAGGCTATCAATAAATGTTGAGGGCTTCGAGAACAAATTGGGGAACAATTTTCCCTTAAGTCACAACCAACCAATACATGCACTAACAACAACTATCTGATGCATATCAATAAAACATTAAATCATGTATCCCCAAAAAGAAAACCAAGTTTCACCATAATACAACCCAAAACCAATACCACCAAACACAATATCAGAGTACTATACAGAAGACTAAACAAGAGACCTCAAAATAAACCAAGAAACACTTCACAGCTCCACACTAAGCTTCATGCTCCAAGAACCAACACATATCCCAAGCATCACCACAATCCACTAGAAATTAGATGCTTTACCTTTACATGTGTCCCAAAATAATACATCTTAAAAAGCACCAAAGTTCCAAAGTAGGGGGTGATTACTTACCCTCAGTAGGTTTTTCCCAAATGACTTCCCTACCCACGCCACTTGGAAAGAACCCTTAACACATTTATATAAATCAGTTTGTATAAAAAATTTAATATCTCAACATTTACCACAAGACAAACATTCCCCTACCAATACATGTTAAACAAGGGAAATCTAAACTAATCTATAATCTATATCACCCTCACATAGTATCACAACCAATTTCCATCTTTCAAACAACACACAATAAAGCAACAATTATAGTGGGACATCCTCCCATTCTGTTCACCCCATTGACAACTAGTGGTGCTTTCCGACCACTATCCATAATGGTGGTTCTTCCGACCACTATCCATCACCTTTTATATTGAGACTTCCCACCCACTTCCACACAACCAATACAATCCAAAAAATTTAATCAACCAACAAACACAAAACACCCAGGTCATACATCAAGTACACAACCATTTCCAACACATGCCAATTCACCTCAATAAATCACCCATTTATTGAAAATACCATTTAATTATTTTCCATGAAAAGTAATATTTATATAATACAACATATTTATTGAAAATCATTTTCATCAACCATTTTCACAAATCAATCCCAAATACCCATTTTGAAATCTTCATTTAAAAATACACAATAAGAACCTTTCACCACAAAGCCCCCATTTTTCCAAAAAAATCCCCAAAACATTACCAAGGGATTTAAAACCAATTTCACACATCAAAAATACAATTAATTTTAAGAAAAACACATGAATTGTAACCAAGCTTCATGTTATAGCAAAGTGGAGTCAAGATATAATCCACCAGCCTTTAGGTTTCTGGAGAAATCAACCCACAAACGAACACACCCCAATCCAGAAAAATGATTCACGAAAACCACTCTAGATATATTTACCTATCATTCACAAGCCTTAAAATCAACACCCAAGGTAACACCAACTCTATATCTACATGAGATGAATGAAGATCTAGAAAACTGAGAGAAAGGGAAGAGATGACCTGGAGAAAACCAAACAAAAACCAAGAGGAGAGACTTACTTGAGAAGAAATGACTTCAATCCACCAAAAAACCCCTTCGATTTGATTCCAAAATGAGTAGGAGAGCACCTTCAACCTTTGAGAACCCAAAATCCAAAGTGAGGCTCAAGTGGGAGAATAATCGGAGTGAAATAGGTTAATATTGAGAGAGCCTAAATTTAAAAACCCTTCCTTTAAATGGTCGCATGGTTTGGAAAATCGTGATCTAACCATGAACAAGCCACTACCTTGAGAGAGGGGTCTACATGGTTGCCTCGCATGGTTTGGAAAATCATGCGCAGGCCATGTGAAGCCCACTATTTCCACTTGCATAGTTTCTTATAGAACCCGCACGGTTTCCCCTAATCGTGCTCAAACCATTCACACTTAGAAAATCCTTCAAACTTATTCAAAACTATTCCAAACTCTCCCAAACTCTTCCCAACTCATATCGTTCACTTTAAAGACATAAAATATCATAAAAAAGACTATATACCTTAAACTGTGGGTGCTACATTTCATGCGGTCGTAATTATAGGACGCTCCATGTGATAGGTTTTAATATATATATATAAATGTTTAATTAATATCTGCATAATGTTAAAATCTGTATATCATGTATGAGTCATATTAAAAGGTGTTACTCTACATACATTGAAGCATAACACGTGACTGAAAAATAATGTAATTAATGTAGTCATATTTGAAGTACACATTGTGAAAGTATGTGATAAGTCGTGTATTCTATATGTCAAAATAGTAAAATAGTATAAGAGTATAATACATATTGGGAAAAATTGAACAGGTGTTTACCATGTTTCATCCAAGGTACATTTATGTACACAGTTAAATTTAAATGATTTTATTTAATTTGTTTAAAATTATAAAGGATTAGAATCTCAAAGAATTCATATGATAATTAAGATAAAGGAATTGATTAATTAAAGATAATAATTAATTGATTCAAGTATGATTTATCTTAAATAAAAACAATTAAGGATTGAATGTTATTTTTATTAAATGGGTAATATTTTGCATACATGTGGATGATCATAAGCTAGGACAGACCTTTGTATGTGGTTGGTTTCATTTAATTTATTATTAAATTAAATTTTTGGATTCCACACCTTCTCTCCTCTTATTATGTAGGGCCTACATGCCCATGGTTTATTTTATATAAACAACTTTTTTCCATCACCTACATGTGAGTTAAAAGGAATATGTAAAGGATGGATCTATAAAGCTAGTGGAGGTAGTTCAAGTTCATATCTGAGGTGAAACCAATCCAAGAAAATACATATGTGAATAGGTGGAAAGATGTAACATGGACCTCAATTAGTTAAAGGTGTTTTTTTCCTAGGACAATAGTTAGTTTATCAACCACTAGATAAAATAATCATTAGTATAATATCATGATCATAACCTTTATTATTTTATTTCTGTCAAGTTTCATGGTTATTTCATTATGGTTGTATTATCGTGATCACATAATTAATAAATTAATGAGCATATAAGATTGAACTAAAATAAACTGGCTTATGCATAAATATTTTCTAAGACATTGTTAATCACTAATTGATATTAAAAAGAATATGATAAATATTATAATTGGAAATTTACATATAAAAGGATAAATTTAATCAATAAAATATTAAGTTGTTATAGTATTCCATTACTTCAGTTAAAATCGAACCATAGTTCAAAGTGATTGACCAACCCAAGTTGGAGTGGTTTCGATTATCAGGGAATTCTAAATTGAAGTTTTGGGTTGAATTAACTTAGTTCAAATCAAGGGTTGACTTCCAAAGTAGGACTTGGTGCAACTAAGAGGCAAAGTTTGAGGAAATCCCTTTTATGGATTTCAATATTGAGGAGTTAACTCAACGGGTCAAGGAACTATGAGTAAATGCAGTTGACATTTGGAATGCCTACCTGAAACCATTAAAGTTTCTTTACCAGGGGTAATGATAAGGGGAATATGGATCCTTTCCACTAGAATGTACAAGAAATGGGATATTTCAAATCCAATGGTAAGGTCTCCTGGGTTTAGAAAAAATAGTATGAGACTAATAAATATAATATTTATTTATTTTTCTAAATTTTAACAGATAAAGTAAAAAAAATTATGCTTATATTTTATTGTATAAATGAAAATAAAATGGAAGAAAACATATCTTTGTGATCCATACTTTAGAAGGATAACCTTATCATTGCCACAAATTTCCAAGAATAGAAAAGGAACCTATGTGTCATTCTTCGCCGAGAAAGGAAATTATATGTGCTGGAAGAACCTTTTCTAGTTGTTCCTAGTAATGAGTCAAGTGATGAAGAATTATCTCTCTATGAGAAACATCTGAATGATGCTACAGATGTTCGGTGTTTCATGCCATCATCGATGTCCAATGATCTTCTGAAGCAACGTGAAGATATAGATGCCTATAGAATGATTTATAACATTTGGGATCTCTATCAAGAGAAGGTGAGATAAGAGAGGTATGAGATCTATAATGATTTTTTTACAACTAATCTTGGAGATTCTGTGCCAGCTGGGCCTCATGTATTCAAGATTATTAGCTACATCGAATGCCTAGACATCTTAGGGATTAAATTCTCAGATGATTTGTTTACAGATATCATACTTTCATCACTTCCCAAGACCTTATCCAGCTTTATTATTAATTTAAATATGAGTAATAATGAGAAGAGTCTTTTCTAAATTCTTACTTTAGTTATCCAAGTGAATAAGGACATGGTACATGACAAACCCACAATACCTTTGGTGAATGAGAAAAAGAAGAACAAGAAAAAGGGTCCCAATACTTATAAACAGTCTAAATCTCATAAGCATTGTCCTTTTAAGAAGAAGAAGTTCCAAAGGTTGGTAATGTAAAAGGAGACAGTATGCTTTGCATGTGGAAAGTCAGGCCACTAAAAGAGGAACTGCACCCATAAGCAAGGGGAAGCTAAAGGTGTGTTTGTTATCGAGTTTAATATTTCAATACATACAAATTGGGTATTAGATGAAGATTTTGGGGCTCACATATATATATATATATATATTAAAATGTAGTAACCAAGTAGATTTCAAATTATTTTTAGAGGATAGGTGGATCTGAGAGATGCTAATGGTGCGAGGTCGGCTTCTCAATCCATTGGTGACTTCCACCTCTCATTTCCAATGGGAATGATTTTGGTTTTGGAATATTTTTATTATGTACCAACAATTACCAAAAACAAAATTATTTTATCATTCCTATATACATATAGGTATATTTTCAAATTTGGAAATAAAATTTGTTTCTTTTATAAGGAAGACATATTTTATGGTATGGTGCATTTTAATAATGGTCTTTATATATTAAATTTTGAAAACTAAGAGTTGGAAATTGATAACGAATCATGTTTACATGACTCTTACAAACACCCAGCCTTGGCATCACCGTCTTGGTCATGTAAACATGTAGGATTTGAAAAATCTCTATAAAGATGGCTATTTATACTCTTTTGAGATAAAACCACTTAAAATATGTCATGCTTGTTTATAAGGAAAAATGACCAAACCAACATTTGGTGGATAATGTGAAAGGGCCACAGAGCTTCTAGGATTGATACACACTAATCTGTGTGATCTATTTCTAGTAGAATATATAGGTGGATATTCTTACTTCATAACTTTTACTGATGACTTGTGTAGATATGAATATATTAACTTGATGAGGTATATATTTGATTCCATTGATAAATTCAAGGAGTTAAATAATGAATTAAAGAATCAAATTGGTAATTAGATAAATAAGATTTGATTAAATTGAGGTGGGGAATATCTTAACCAAGATTTATCAATTATTTATTGGAGTTTGGGATTCTATCTCAATTTACTTCACCTTATACACCATATTATAATGGTTTTAGTGAAAGGAGGAACTGTACCTTATTGGACATGGTAAGGTCAATGATGATTCATTCAGATCTTCTATTATATTTTTGGGGATATTAAATACAAATTGTGGTATAAAAATTAAACTTAGTTCCAACTAAAGTGGAAAATGGGATTCCCTTCGAGATATGGGGTGAAAAGAAACCCATTTTTTCGCATACATGTGTATGGGGTTGTGAGGAATTTTTTAAAGAATTATTAGGAAACAAACTATAACCTCGGGGCATGAAGTGTATCTTTATAGGGTATCCTAAGGAAACAAGAAGATACTACCTATACAACCCCATAAAAAAAGTTATTTTCGTCGTACAAGTAATATTTACTGAGAGGGAGCACATCATCAAAAAGGATAGTGGTAGAAATATTTAATTCGAATAAGTTGATGCTCAAGATACATAAGAGACAGAATAGAAAAAGATTCCACAAGTCCCCATTGAAGAATTAGTTCTTAAAACACAAGTACTGTGTAGAAGCATAAGAGGGGTAAGAGAACCAGAGAGATATGTTTTTCTAGTAACTGAGGATGGTGAATCATTATTGGTTGAAAATTAGGAACCTATATCCTATAAGAAGGTGGTATAAATCTTGCAAGTTGTAAGATGAAAAAAATCTATGAATTATTAAATAGATTCCATGAGTCATAACCAAGTTTTGGTTCTTGTTGATGTACCATTTGATGTATAGCATATTGGATGAAAATGGTCATTCAAGAGGAAACTGGACATGAAACGTAAATTAACTACCTATAAATAAAGTCTAGTGGATAAAGGGTTTAAAAGTGTTAAGGAATTGACTAAAAAGATACTTTTTTCTAGTTTTCATATTAAATCCATTAGAATTCTACTTTATATAGTAGATTACCATGACTGTGATATTTGGAAGATGGATTTCAAAACTTCATTCCTTAATGGGAACCTTCAATAATATGTCTATATGATACAACCAAAAGGGTTTGTGAATCCAAGTGATTCCAAAAGTATGTTAATGTTGTAGATATCCATTTATGGATTGAAGAAAGTATCCTGGTCATGGAACATTTGATTTTATGAGTCCATAAAAGAATTTGGTTTCATTAAGAATGAATGTGAGCCATGTATTTACTAGAGGTTTAATGGAAATGTGGTCATTATCCTTGTAGTATATGTTGATGACACATTACATATTGTAAACAATATACCATTCTTATAGTATTCTGAGGACTGGTTAAACAAGTGTTTTTTCATGAAGAACTTAGGAGAAGTGGCCTAAATTCTAGGGATCAAGATCATTCATGATAGATCCAAGTGGATTATTGGTCTAATTCAAAGTACATATGTTGACTAGATACTAAAGATATTTAGTATATAAAATCAAAGAGGGGATTGGTTCTATTTTCTCATGGTTTACATCTTTCTAAGAAAATGTGTCCTCGTAAACAATAACAGAATGAGATAATGAGTAGTATCCCATATTCTTCAGCGATAGGATCAATCATGTATTTCATGTTATGTACTATACTTAATATTTCTTATGTACTTAGCATGGTAAGAAGATATCAAGCAGATCTAGGAAAAAAACATTGGACTACTGTTAAGGTTATCCTTAAGTTTCTGAGAATAACTAAGGATATGTTTCTGGTGTATGGAAGAGATAAGGAGCTGGTCATTAGGGGTTATACTGATACTAGTTTTTAGACAGATCAGAATGATTTGAAGTCATAATTAGGATATGTTTTCTATCTCAACAGAGGAGATGTTAGCTGGAAGAGTTAAAATTAGAAAATTGTTGCTGATTTTATAGTTAATTCTAAGTATATAGAGGCTTCTAATGCAGCCGAGAAATTCATTTGGATTCATAACTTTATCCAAGAGATATATATGCTACTTATTAGTAAAGACTCTATCACATTGTATTATTATAATACTATAGTGATGGCACTTGAAAAAGAGCCATGGTCACATAAACAGGCAAAGAACATACTCTAAAAGTATCACCTCTTGAGGGATTTCTATTATAGGGGTGAAATTACAGTAAACAATGTACCCATAGAAGGTGGACCCCCTGACTAAAGTCCTATCTTAGCAGAAGCATGAGTATCATGTGAGAGCTAGTAGACTGAAGGTAGTTAATAGTTGGATCTAGTGTAAGTAGGAGTCTGTTGGAGTTAGTTCCCTAGAACCAACATTGGTGTACTTTATGATAACTTATATTCATGTTTTGAAGATTAATAAACTACTTATCACATCATGATTGTTCTTCTGCATGACATTGTATTTGATAATGTCATAGGAGTAGTTGTCACACTAAAAGTTCATAGTAGTTCCCCACTATAATGAGAACCCATAAGTACTACAACATTGTTCATGAATATATGTTATATATATATATGATATCGTTTGAGGGACAAAAATGATATAGGCTATCAGTGTTGGAGACTCATAGGACTTTGAGGAACCCTCTCATGGTGCACACCCTTGGTAATATCCAGTATGGTATTATGAGAACGAGACCCACCAAAAGTAAATCCACATTTATATGTGTCATTGGATGTTCTTATCTACAGATGTGTGTATTGGTCCTTAGAATTTAATATTATTATTAATGAGTATTATGAGTGACGCACTTAGATGTAATGATGAAAACCATGATGATATATATTTGTGGTGAAGTAGGATATGTTGGGTGTGTCACCAGTAATATTTCATTAATGAATAATGTTAGAAATAATTTTTCCCTTTTTTTATTAATGGAAGTCAATATCTCAGGCCCTTTGATGGAAATTATATTGCCTAAATAAATTCATGTGTTCTAAAGGAAAGTTCATTTTTCAAAAATTCAAAGAAAGAGAAATTGAGCATATAGGTTGATGGAACTATCATTCAACCTACTTCATTAGATATATTGAGATAAAGAGACTATATTACATATTAAATGTCCGTATGAGGTAACATGTCATTGTGACATTAACTTCTTTCTTTATGGGTGCCTTTTCTTGTTGTCAGAAGCTAACCTTGGACTTTTGGATGCTTCGTCTAATTCCTCTGAGAAAGAGGTCTAGAGGGTCACACACTAAGTGTGTCCAGAATCTTAGTTAAATAATATATTATTATTTATTATTTAATATATTGAATGAATATTATTCCCACACGTGGTTTAAAAAAAACTCATGTATGATTGATCACATATAAATATTTATTTTCTATTTAGTAAATAAAATATTTACTTATTTGTTATAGAATAATGCAGTGACATTTATTTAATAAATAAATAGTCATTATTCAAGGTCCAATAAATATTATGGAGGAATGGCGGACTGATTTTTTAGGTATGGTGAGAAATAATAAATCTTGAGTATTATTTGATTAAATAATATTTAATTATAATTCTCAAGTTAAATGCATGTCGATAAATAATGATATTATTATTATTTTACATAGGGTTTTTCTAGGATTAAATAAATAATTAAGGGCACTTCTGTAGTTATTTTATTTTAACCCTAGTGATATATAAACCCATTTCTGTTATTTTCTCATTAAGCCAATTAATTTGTCTTGGATGTGTACAACGGGTTTGGATAATCCTATCAAAACTAGAGAGATCCCTTATCCAAGAATGCTTCCAAGAAATGAGAGAAATCATACTCCACTGGATCAAGGAGAAAGCTTTGGATGCAATTCTCAAAGCGATCAAAGTTGGATGATGCAAGCACACAGATTTATCATATTAGCACCCAAAGATTCCTTCGGTGGCATTTGGAGATTCATGGAACACAAGTGGATCACCTATAGAGGAAATATATTCTTGTATTCTATAACACAATGATAGTGGACAATAGATTGGTCACTGGATTCATCAATGAAGAAAGAATTACTTAAAGTTAATACTTTATTTAATTAAATTAATTATAAATAACATGTGATGATCTTCTCTCTAGTTCCGGAATAATTATCTATTTTCTATTTATTTTATTCAATTATTTGGATCATGGAAGTAATTATTATATAGATCTCAGATTTATCATCTATTATGAAAACAATCCAAGAGGGGTATTGGTCATTTCATGCTTCCGTTATGCCCGAAACCTATAATTAGAATGTGAGAATCTCATTTTCATAGGAAATTATGATGGTGGGGAATGTCATAGTTCCAAATTTTTCATTTGATTAGATGTTATAGTGAGTGGTTCCATGAGCTTGGTTATAACTTGAATAATGATTCGGTAACATATCGGGTCAGACGGGTATCAGAAATCATTGTCACAACATCTCAGTGATGTTTATGAGTGTTGGATTGGGTTGAGTGGATTAAGCGCCTTGAGTTTGGAGTTAGACTATTGAAGTATGTTTAGTTTTTAGGGATGGAATGTAACACTCTGACCTTAGTTACCTAGAGTTGGTTCATTATTACATAACATTTCCATGATCACAAGGGATCAAGTCCCGAAATACCGATCAGTTTAGTAGCCTTGGAAGTACTAGATACATACATAAGTTTTACAGTACATTATAAAATGAAAAACAACAACAAAATTGTATCCTTTGAGAAAATTCATATCCCCTAGACTATCCCTATAGGTAAATCATAATATACTTTTTTTCATCCTGGGAAAAATAAAACATAGAAAGGGGGAGCTCAAGTGCTCAGTAAGGATAAAAATATAGCGGAAACTTTCATAAATAAACATAAACATTTAAGGCAATGTATAAGATAGAAACATTAGATTTTTAAACTTAAATTTCAACATAATATGGGAAATATAAATCAAATAATTCAATTTACTTATTCACATAGATATTCTACTATTAAAACAATTAAATGTAATATCAATAGATAATTTCTTAATTATGGAATTCATAATGCCGGACATTATAACCACATAGTTAAGCCTTGTGCCAAGACAACAAATAATATTTTGTCAAGGCCTTGTTCCAAGACACTAGTTTGTCTCCTGAGACCAACTGATGCATCAAGGAGCTATAGCGGGCTCCACCCATCACTTACTAATTCCAATTTATTCCTCATATGAAAAGTTTTAAACATAATCTAAACATTCGTATTAAAACTATCATATGAAATGTCAATATTTTAACCACAAACCATGAATGGTATAAAAATAGCACATCCATAGTGAAGAATAACTCATTCAATACAATATGAAATATTGTATCAACCTCAATCAATAATAATGAAGTATATTGAGATAGATGAAAATAATTAGTAAAACTATTTGAGATAAATATCCCCTTTTTTCTCTAAAACATTTAAAAGTATCACTATTTATCAAGAAGCTGTTAAAAATATATTTTTGAATCAAAGTATCCCACACCACTTTGAAACTTTTTAAAGGAATTTTAGTTTCAAAACATTTATATCTATATAAATAAATCCTTAAAACCATTTTTAAAACATGGAAATTAACGAGAAATATATAGAAGAATAAATCTTTAAAACATTTAAAATGATATTTTAGTTAGAGTTCCTAACCAAATGAGAGACACTTCAATAAAAATAATTGAAGTAATAAAAACTTTATAATATCATGAGAATAAATGGATTCATGAAATACAATGTCAAAGTACAGTATATACACCATATAAAATTTAATTGGCGCATAACAATGATGAAATCTCAATAGAATGTAAATTAAGATGAAATTCCTTATAAAGACCATATCCTTAGGATAAGGATAAATAAATGAAATAATTATGTGTGAAAAATATAAATACACTCAATATGATTGGATATTCACTGTAAATCAATCATAGGAAATTCACACATATTCTTGTAACAACAACACCAATGATTTGGATATTTAACACAATGAATGGAAATTGAGTTAAGAATACTCATATCAAGTTTATATCGATGACTTGAGAATTTATAAATGTAGTGATTATATGTATCAAAATTATATCCACCCAAAGGGGAGTGTAAATTACTACATAAATAAATAAATAGTGATTTCACACATAATCTTGGAGTAAAATAATCAATGAAGTTTTCATAAACCCCAATGAGTGGAAATCGAAATTAGAAATTCCCTTACTAATTTGGTAACTTACAAAACATACACCCTATGAAAGAAGGATCATAAAATGAAGTTTTAAATGCCCAAAAATTAATTTATATTACACAAGGAATACAATCATGGGAAGTAAATACACCACACAAATGTAAATAGTGGCAACATAGCATGAATCTCACGGGAATAATAAGTGAGATGAAAACCCCTTACCACGTTGTAATCAATTGATTCATATGAAAAAAAGTTAATAAACACCAAAATAATCACAGTATACCGTGAATATAAATAGAATAATGATAATATATATCAAATGGGAGTACACAATACACCACATTCAATAAATAAGTGGTGAACAATGGAAATATCATGTAATTAAAAGTGAGATAAGAAACCCCTTGCCTTAAGTCTGACATTTCTTGTATGTTCCTTGTTCTTACTGAATAATAAACATAAGTTAATTTATACTTGATTAATAACCTTTTTCAAGTTTTATTATTCCTTTTATATCACTTATTATCTTTCTATAACAATTAGTTAATTATTTGAGTTCATATCGGACATTTTTTTGATGTTCAGAACATGAGTCAAAAATGAACTTGTTATAATTACAAATTGTCCATATGTTCAAAATTATATTATTTCCATAATATTATTCATGAATTAAATATAATTTATGTCATATATATATATAGTATATATATGTATTTATAATAGTACATAACATTTGAAGATAAGAAATGAAATGCACCGTTCATGGAGATGGTAAGCTGTATGTATGCATGAACACTACTTTCATTTCTATTTTGTATTTTAATGGATTGAAAAATTAATGATACATAGGAATATTATAATTCCAGTATAATATAATATATAATTTTATTAACTCCATCTTTTATACATCCCACGTATGGCATGAACGAGTCATATCACTTTGAGGGGGTGGTAGTCCGCACTTCCTCAAATAAAATTATTATATTTACCCATTATGGAAACCATAAGGTATACTATAAATGAAACATAATGAAGTAAAGAGAAAATATAAATATAATATATATCATATATTAATATATTTCCATCATAATGGCCACCATGAGAGGTGGTTGGAGATATTTAAACAATCATCGTTCTGTGAGGCAGTAGTTCGTCGTCCACAGAAACAGTATGTTCGTATCCATTATATGGAGGTTTGTGGAAGTTTAGTTAGAATAATTATAATAAAAACAAAATAGTATATTGAGAATATTTTTTTCTATAAAATAAATTAATAAAGAGATTTTATGGGGTTGGAGAAGTAAAATAAAATAAAAGAGCTTAAGGGAAGACGTTGCCTTTAAATCGGGTAACTCTCTTGGGATTGAACCAAAGGTTTACTTGAAGTGTATTATGCCTAAGATAAGGCTTATGTGAAGAATATAGGTATTTAGGTAGCCTAATTGGTCATATTTTGGATGATCCAAGGGGCTTGAGAGGTGTTAGTAATGGGTTATAAGTGGTGTCATTTTATAAGGGGGAGGAGGGGCTCTTTAAAAAAGTTTGAAAATTTTATTTTATTATAAAATGATTTTCTGTTTATAAAGGTATAAAACTCATTAAAGTAAAATATAAGATGACTAATGTTTAAAATAAAATCATCCAATAAAAATTTTACATGTTTTGGATATTTTTTTAATTTATATAATCTTATTAATTTAAATCATTCATTGAGGAGGTAAACATTGCATCATTATTGTGTCATAAATAAGTTTATTTATTTGATGTATAAAAATTATAAAAAAAATCAATGATTTAGGAAAAAGTTTTGGATTTAAAATTAATATTTATATTCAAATATATAACTTATATAACCCCATGTAAAAATTTATTTACTAAAAGATATATGTTTAAGTCATCTTTGTCTTTATTTTAAATTAATTAATATAAAGTGTCATTATCACTCCCATGTGGATCCATGGGGTCCAAAAATAGACCCAAGGTTTACCATGGTCGGAAATGTATCAAAAAATAATATTGGGACACATTTTAGGGTAATTTAATGTTATAAAAGTATAATTTTTTACCCTTATTTACCAGATTTACCTTTTAACCATGGTAAATAAAATATTTACTGAAGTAAATATTTATAATGTCTAAAAATAAAATTTACCTATTTACATAATATGATCCTCATGATTAAAAATATAGAATCCATTTTTCCAAATTCAAAACACAAAAGTAGAATAAATTAATTTAAAATTAATTCCCGTTGTTAAAACAAAAAGCATGTTTTTAAGAAATAATAACTATCAAATGATTGACACTTTTTTATGTCAAATTTCAAAGGGAAATTACATCCAATGACCGAAATTGAATTAAATGGTAAATGTATAATCTAATTAAACTTTAAATGAATTTAAAAATATAATCTAACCATATAAATAAATTATATTAAAATGTAGTTTTGAATTAAAATACTGTACTTTACACTATTCATTAAAAATGAACTTTATCAGAGAAATACCAAAAATTTACCCAAAGTAAATTTTTATGTTCCTATTCTAAATCAGAATTTTATTTTTTCAAATAGAACATATAAAAGTATTAAAAACTAGAATTAAAAAATTGTTCTCTATTAAAAGGCGGTAAATCGACCTTTTAAAGAATATTAGAGTATTTATGCTGAAAATTGGATTCATTCACATTTTAAGCATCTAAAATTTATTGGATAAATGTAAAAACATTTAACAAAAATATATAATAATATTTTAGTTAGTTCTATTAATTTCTACTAATAAAATGGCTATGCGCTAACTACCATTAAAATTAATAATATTATTATATAATTTTTCAGTATAACTCAACATTGTGTGCAACGTAAGTTTTCAAAGAAATACATTGTTTTGTATCAGGTACTCCATAAATCATAACATCCCCTTTAAAGTAAAATTAATATTTAATTGAAAAATATTAATAAATATGAAAAATGTCATATTCTTTCTTTACCAGGGATGTTACATCCTTCCCCCTTTTGGAAATTGCGTTCTCGCAATTTTAAAATTGGGATTGGAAACATCATTGAAAGTTCCACATCGGAAAAATAATAAATAAAACTATCACTTTAAAGGAAAGGAAGATATTTACAAAGTTCACCCGAGATAAATCATACTATGATTCCATGAAAACATGGATATGAAGGAGAGACAAAGTGTCAAGTTCTGATGGAGAGTGATAGAAAACATGATTATGAGAAAGTTAACCACCAGAAAATCACCAAATTGTGATTGGTTAAACGGTCTTTTATTCCCTAGTAGGAAAATTTAACTGACAATTTTTTTGTTTTAATTTACTTTTCATAAATTTGATGAAATTATTTATGAGATTAAATAAAAATATAAGAAAACATACTTGTCATGTATACTTTAATCCTTTACTAAATTCCTATCACAAACTCATCTATTCTCCAAATGACAAGTATTCCAGATGAATTGGTCGCACCTGAAGAGCTAGAATTGACTTCTAGAGTGTCACATAATCTAAAAAATATGAACTATATATTTATCCCATATTTTGACATCAACCAAAACCAAAAAGGTTAGTACAAGATCAGATAATCCCCAAAAAGGATAATCATTTATAAAAATAAATACTACTATTAATCTCCAAAATTGAACAAATAATACCTAAAGTTCTATAAATAACATTCAATAAACAATTGTCCTTAAAATCCTTCAAAATAATTCAAACTAAGATTGAAACCCAAAACTCAGAAGAATTTGATTACGTAGTCCTCCACATTAAATTGTATCTCCAAAAAGCATCGACTACTCTTAAAGTCACATATTTAAATTTAATTAACCTAATAAAATATTCTCTATGATAGATAAATAACCTAAATCTCTATAAGTCCATAATAAAAACATAGATAAAAATCCACCATTACTCCTCAAATGAAATCCCATAGTATTCTTTTATCCTTTGGCATATTGTGTTCCTAACTGAGTGAACATCTTCCAAAATAACATTTATCACTTTATCGCCAAATAATTTTCTTCTACTAAGGATATTCATTTAATAAAATATAAGATCCCAAATCAACTTATTATTGATCAATAAAATCATTTAAATAAAATAATTAGTCACACTACCCTGGGACTTTACGTAGTCCAGTGGTAGGCAATAAATCCTAGTCGCACTTCAGTTATGGGTTCGATTCCATCAGCTTTGTCCGATGAAATGGGTTGTCACATGGTCTATGTGTTGTCCTTTTTCAAAAAATATATTTTATAACATTCCCAAAATGAGATAAATTACTCAAAATAACCATAACATAATTTAACCACAAATGTTATCTCATACCTCACATTTTCATCCCAAAAATTAATAACTTGTAATTGCCTCAAATTCAAGGATCATATAAACCCAAATGATTATTTATAACTATATCCAAAAAAGAAAAGATAATTCTTCCTTGAATAGAATCTTCACATAACAAACTACAGGGTTAAACATATAAGAGAAAAGTCTTCCAATGTAATCCCATCAACACAGAGCACTAATATTTTTAAACATTTCTCCATCCATTTATTTCCACATAGGTTCTTCCTTGACCAATTGGTTATCCTATAGAATAGGGCATTGACTCGGGTAATTCTCAGGTCCCCTACATTTATGGAAAATGACTGTAAATGGATTCTTGTGATCTTTTTTATTTTCTTCCATAGTACTCTTTATTTTTCCTCGGCAATTATTTACTTTATGTCCTTATTTTCCATACATAAATCATTTCTTTGTTCCCTTGAGACACTTTCTTAGGTGTCTACTTACACATTTACTACATGATATAAATTGAACTTTCTTTTCTACATGGTCTCCACTGCTCGATCTCTTATCATTCACCTCCTTTCTCTTCTTTGTTGAGTCTAGGAGTTGGTTAATATATTTGTTGTTGGTCATATTTTTGAAAAACTGATTATGCATGAACATGATATATTTTACACCTATCAACATTCCATTTCATTTCTCATTTCCACCACTGTTCCCACCTTGTACATTATGTTCAATGTTACTATGACTTCCTTGGAATCCATCCATTAACTAAAACCATAAATCATTGTGTGAGTAACAATAGACATGAAATCATTTAGAGAATATCATGACACCTTATTTTCAATCTAAAACACCTTAGGATTAACAAAGGTTATTTATTCTCATATTATATTAATATCCTTAAAATCAATTTTTAAAGAAAATGTGAATTATCCTAAGAATATCCCCTAGGAGTGTCATAACGAAGAGTTCATCAAGGACCATTGTCATGAACCAGTTCTCATTTGAGTCTAGATCAAAGTGGTGTTTTTAGGTTTTACCCCTAGGTACATCTGTTCCAGATCTACCTCTACCTTCTCATATCGAGACAAGGATGTATTTTTTGGAAAATACCCAAAATCTCTACAATACCAAAATTCTAGGAAGTTCATTTATACTAATCCCCATATTCTATCTTAGGGTAATGTTACCTAATCAGAGTTTTTCTAAATCTAGCTTTCAAGGTTTGTACTAAACATATTTTGATACTAACTGTAATGCCCCGACCCTAATTATTCATAGTCAGTACATTATTACATAACATTGGGATGATCACAAGGGATCAAATTCCAAAAGACCGATTAGTTTAGTATCCTTTGAAGTATTAGATACATACATAAGTTTTAAATTACATTATAAAATGAAAAAAACAATAACATTGTCTCTTTTGAAAAAAATCATTTCCCTTAGACTATTCCTACAGGTCAGTCATAATATAATTCTTCACATCATGAAAAAAACATATAAATGGGTGAGCTCAGGTGCTCATTAAGAATAACAATATAGTGGAAACTTTCATAAATAAGCATAACCATTTAAGGAAATGTATAAGACAAAAACACAAGCCATTTAAACATAAATTTCAACAAAATATGGAAAATATAAATCAAATAATTCCATTTACTTATTCACATGTATATTCTACTCATCGAATATTCGCATGAAATATCAATAGCTAATTTCATAATGACATAATGCATAATTTCAGACATCATAACCACATAGTCAAGGCCTCGTTCCAAAACTACAAATAATATTTTATCAAGCCCTTATGCCAAGACACTAGTTTGTCTCATGAGACCTACCAATTCATTGAGGAGCTATAGAGGGATCCACTCGTCACTTACTAGGTCAAATTAATTCCTCATATGAAAAGGTTGAAACATAATCTAAACATTTGTATTAAAACTAGCATACGAAATGTCAATATATTAACCACAAACCATGAATGGTATAAAAATAGCCAATCCACAGTGAAACATAACTCATTCAACAAAATATGGAAGATTTTATCAACCTAAATCAATAATAATTAAGGATATTGACATAGATGAAAATAATTAGTAAAACTATTTGAGAGAAATATCCCTTTCTTTCTTGAAAATATTTGAATGTCTCGCTATTTATCAAGAGGCTATTAAAATTGATTTTTGAATCAATTTTTCCCACACCACTTTGAAATTTTTGAAAGGAATTTTAATTTCAAAAAGTTCATGTCCATATAAATAAATCCTTAAAACCATTTTTAAAACATGGACATCAATGAGAAAAATTTAGAAGAATAAATCTTTAAAACATTTAAAATGATATTTTTGTTAGAGTTCCTAACCAAATGAGAGATGCTTGAATACAAATAATTGAGGTAATAAAAACTTTATAATATAATGAGAATAAATGTCTTCATGATATACAATTTAAAATTAAATTATATACACCATATAAAAGTGAATTGGCACATAACAACGAAGAAGTCTCAATAGAATGTAAATTGAGATGAAATCCCTTACAAAGACTATATCCTTAGGTTAAGGATAAATCAATGACATAATTATGTGTGAAAAATATGAATAAAATAAATATGATTGGATATTCAGTGTAAATAAATCATAGTACATTCACACATATTCTTTTAACAACAACACTAATGACTTGGATGTTTAACATAATGAATGGAAATTGAGTTAAGATTACTCTTATCAAGTTCATATCGATGACTTGAGAATTTATCGATGGAGTTAGTATGTGTATCAAAGGTATATCAAAACAAAGGGGAGTGTAAATTACTATATAAATAAATAAATATTGATTTCACAAATAATCTTTGAGTAAAATAATCAATGATGTTTGCGTAAAACCCAATGAGTGGAAATCAAAATTAGAAATTTTCTTACTGATTTGGAAACATACGAAACATACACCCCATGAAAGAAGGATCATAAAATGAAGTTTTAAATACCCAAAAATTAATTTATATTATACAAGGAATACAATCATGGGTAGTACATACACCAAAAAAAGGAAATATTTGCAATATAGCATAAATCTCATAGGAATAAGATGTGAGATGAAAACCCCTTACCACGTTGTAATCAATTGAGTCATATGAACAAAAGTTAATAACCACCAAATGAATCAAATAATAATGTAAATATAAATATAATAATGATAATATATATGAAATGGTAATACACAATACACTACATGCAATAAATAAGTGGTGAACAATGGAAATCTCACGAAATTAAAAGTGAGATAAGAAACTCCTTACCTCAAGTCCGACTTGTCTTGTATGTTCCTTATTCTTCATGAATAATAAACTTAAGTTAATTTAAACTTTATTAAGAAAAATTTTCAAGTTTTATTATTCCTTTTATATAACTTATTATCTTTCTATAACAATAAGTTAATTATTTGAGTTCATATCAGACATTTTTTCGATGTTTGGAACTTGAGTCAAAAATGAACTTGTTATAATTACAAATTGTCCATGTGTTCAAAAGTATATTATCTATAGAATAATATTTATGACATAAATATCATATATATCATATATATATATATATTATATATATGTATTTATAATATTACATAACATTTGGAGATAAGAAATTAAATGCACCATTCATAAAGAAAGTAAGTTGTATGAACGCATGAACGCTACATTCATTTATATTTTGTATTTTAATGGATTAAAAAATTAATGATACATAAGAATATTATAATTAAAATATATTTTCATATATATTTTCATTAACTCCATTCGTTATACATCCGACGTATGGCATGAACGAGTCATATCACTTTGAGGGGGTGGTAGTCTGCACTTCCTCAAATGAAATTATCGTATTTACCCATTGTGGAAACCAAAAAGGTATGATATAAATGGAAAATACATAATTAAATAGAAAATATAAATTTAATATATATCATATATAAATACAGTTCCATCATAATGGCCACCATGATAGGTGGTTGGATATATTTGAACAATCATCGTTTCGTGTGGCAGTAGTTCAACGTCTATAGAAATAATATGTTCGTATCCATTAGATGGAGGTTTGTGGAAGTGTAGTTAAAATAATTCTCATAAAAACAACCTAGTATATTGAGGATACAGGTTTTTCTATAAAATAAATGAATAAAGATATTTTTGGGGTTTAGAGAAGTAAAATAAAATAAATGAACTTAAGAGAATATGTTACCTTTAAATCGGGAAAATCTCTTTGGATTGAGCCAAAAGGTTTACTTGAAGTGACTTATGCCTAAGGTAAGGCTTATAAGAGGAAGAATGTAGGTTTCTTAATTGGGAAGAGGTTGTAAGAGTCAAGGGTATTTATAGATGTGAGGAATGGTTTAGAAGTGCTAGTCCTTTTATTAGGGGGAGGAGGGGCTCTTTAGGAATGTTTGAAAATATTATATTATTATATAATTATTTTCGGTTTCTAAAGGCCCAAAACTAATTAAAGTAGAATATAATATGACTCATGTTAGAAATAAAATCATATAATAAAAATTGGGTAGTTTTTGGATATTTTTTTAATTTTTATAATCTTATTTATTTAAATCATTCATTGATGAGGTAAACACTGCATCATTATTATGTCATAAATAGGTTTATTTATTTGATGACTAAAATTTATAAAAAAATACCATGATGTAGAGAAATATTTTTAGATTTCAAATAAATATTTATAGTTTAAGAGATAACTTATATAACCCCATGTAAAAATTGATTTACTATAAGATATATGTTTAAGTCATCTTTGTCTTTACTTTAAATTAATTAATATAAAGTGTCATTATCACTCCCAAGTGGCTCTATGGGGTCCCAAAATCGACCCAAGGATGAACATGGTCGGAAGTATGTCAAAAAAATAAAATTAGGATACATGTTAGGGTAATTTAATATTATTATACTATAATTTGTTTACCCTTATTTACCAGATTTACCTTTTAACCATGGTAAATAAAATATTTACTAAAGTAAATATTCATAATGTCTAAATATAAAAGTTAACTATTTACATAATTTGGACATAATTATTACAAATATATAATCCATTTTATTAAATTCAAATGATAGAAGTGGCATAAATTAACTTAAAATTACTTCCTGTTGTTAAAACAAAAAAGCATGTTTTTAAGAAATAATAACTATCAAAAGAATGACACTTGTTTATGTCCAATTTTAAAGTGAAATTACTTACAATGACCGAAATTGGATTAAATGGTAAAAATATAATCTAATTAAACTTTAAAACCATTTAAAAAGATAATCTAACCATATAAATAGATTATATTAAAAGGCAGTTTTGAATTAAAATACAGTATTTTCACTATTCATTAAAAAAAATGAACTTCATTAAAAAAAATACCAAAAAATTACCCAAAGTAAATTTTGATGTTCCTATTCTAAATAATAATTTTATTTTTTAAAATATAACATATAAAAGTAAAAAAAATATTTAAAAATGGGTTCCCCATTAAAAGGTGTTAAATTGACCTTTTAAAAAATATTAAAGTATTTATACTGAAAATTGGATTCATTCACATTTTAAGCCTCTAAAATTTATTGGATAAATGTAAAAAAATTTGACAAACATATATAATTATATTGTAGTTAGTTTTATTCATTCCCTCTAATACAATGGCTAGGTGTTAACTACATTTAAAATTAATAATATTATTATATTATTTGTTAGTATAACTCAATGTTGTGTGCAATGTAATTTTTCAAAGAAACTCATTGTTTCGTATCAGGTACTCCATCAATCATAGCATCCCCTTTAAAGTAAAATTATTATTTAATTTACATATATTAATAAATATGAAAATTTTCATATTCTTTATTTACTTGGGATGTTACACTGTGTACCCTCTTAGGATAAAATATTCCCCCATATAGTAGAGGTACATAGTTATTCATGTGATTAGGGGAAACCGTGCGCCCCTGCCCAGCAAACCATGTGCATGAATTTAAGTCCCCCAAAAATTGTTTTAAAATTTATCGAACCCACTAATTAACCCAAAATCGACCCCCCACTCAACCCTAATAATTCTTTCAAGATTTTAGAGCCTCTAGAATAGATTCAGAGCCTTCCTAACCTCTTTTATTCATGATTTGAAGCTTGGATCGAAGATCTGAACCTTTCCCGGTAAGTAGATCCTATCCTGCATAGTTTTTCATTCCTTTTCCATTCTTCTTCCATTCAATAAAGGGGGTTTTCTTCCTATTTTTATTATATCTAGATCTCATATTTTGGATCTAGATTTTGATTTCAAGGATCTTGATTTATTTTATCTTGATTTAGGGTTATATAATCAGATCTCATTCTATGTTGTTGTGCTACTCAAATTTTATGGATTTTTCTATTAGAATGAATTATCAACAAATAGAGATAGGTGGTCTATAATTCAAATCCCATAGTATTGATTTCAATTATGTTTATGTAATTTTAGAATTTCTATTATATTATTAGAAATTTATTTCTTTATTTAATTAATTAATTTGGATAATTAATTAATTAAGGGAGATGTGAAATTAATGATATTTGAGATTTGATAATTGATATAATTAATCATGGAATTAATTATGAGATATTGAGAATTGAGAATTGTGATAATTAATTGTGGAATTAATTATGAAGTATTGAGATTGTAAATGATATCAGTAATTCTGGAATTAATTATGGGATTTTAAGTTCTTGATATTGATTAATTAACTGAAAAATTAATTAATGGTGTTGACATACTTAATTGATTTGGGTATTAATTAAGGGTGATTTTTGTGACAAAATAATTATTTAATCATTAATGAAATTGGTGTGATTAGTTATTTTTTTAATTGACTAATATAATTGAAGTGATTAATTAATTGTTTAATTAATTAATATATTTGGTTTGATTAATTAATTATTGAATTAGTTAATATTATTTATGTGATTAGTTAATTTTTTAATTTACTAGAGGAATTAATGTGATTAATTAATATTTGAGTTAATTATGTGTTGATGATTTGGAATATGGTTATTCAATTGGGAAGTTATGAATAGTAACACGGTCATTTAGTTTTGAAATAAAGAATGGGAATATGGTCAATATATTATGTGAGTTATGAATGGTAATGTGGTCATTTAGTTGTGAAATAAATATTGGAAACATGGTCATTTTATTGTGGGATGTATAGATGGTGACATGTGAATTAAATTATGAATTAAATAATGGTAACATGGTAATTCAAAGATACAATATCACCTCAAACATACTTTGGTCTCTAGCATAAGCTGAAGCAGGTATTGATGTATAGGTTCCTGGAGGAACCCAGGGGTTTATGTGGTTAAATACATATTAATTAATAATACGATAAATATTTACTTATGCATTATAATTATTTATTTATACAGCTTTATACAATATTATTTGACTGGATAATATTTTAGACACCATTGGTGATGGCCTACTGAGTTGTACTCACACCCTACTTGGGCTATCTGTTGGGTGCCGAAATAGTTTCATGGTTGCATGACAAGATAAGGAAAAAAGGCCCTATATTAGGATTCTAAGTCGGGATGGAGCATGGATTATGGAATCATATGTGGTTTGGGACTCACTTGGGAGTTAGCAATGGCTTCACTTTTGAGTTTGTATATTGACACATGGAACGTAGATTAGCATGACATATCTATTATTCAGTTTGATATTGTATCTCTAGTTTTGGTCATCATATATTGAAATATTTTATCTTGTTGTTATATATTTGTTTATTGTTAATTTATTTTTCACTGGTGGTTTACCCAAACAAATAGGGTATAGTCTCTCCATGAAGGATATTAAACCCTTGTTGTTTTTCAGTAGCCTCTAACGTACATGGAGACATGCTTGAAGTCATCTAACTGATCAGTTCGAGGCACCGGTGTGTGTCACCTGATTTGGGACATTACAGCTATTTTATATTAGTTGAAGTGAAAAGAAAATTATTGGGGATGGTGTGGTGGTTTTTAACATTTAAAGAAAGTTCAGTTATCAATTGATCGTTGGTGGGTGTTGACTTTGAACAACAAAGGTCAAGTCTGGTGAGACAAAGGTAGAGAACAAGAAATTAAGTGATGTGCTAGAGAAGGATGTAGTTAGTTCATATTGTGATCCAAAAGATATGTAAAGGAAGGGGAATAGAATAACTTAGTCAATTCATGGTTACCTAGGTAGCTAGGGTTCTCTATATCTAGGAAAGAAAATGACCAAATAGTAAATTATATAAGAAATTAAAGTAAATTAGATAATAAAATAAATGAAATAAAATAATTATCTAAGGAAAATTTAAATAACTAATATTAGATGACTAAATATATAAATAATTAATTTATCTTAGTGTTTATCAAGTAAACTAGGAGGTCCATCCATTATCTTGATAAATGATAAATATGTATTATTATTGATAGATTTTATTTATATAAATATTTCTTATGAATAATGATATTTTTAAAATATATTAAATGTTATAATATAATTTTTAAATACACACACATGTATATATAAATTTATTTTTTATTCAATAAATATATGTAATCATATAGATATTTATTATTAGAATAATGGGAACTTGAACATAGTCCCAAAAAAATTATTCTTTAAAAAATTATTGATGTTAGATCTGATAATAGAAATGGTAATTACATTATTATTAATATATATATATCTTATGAGTATTGAATGTAAAAAATTAATATCATGCTCATATGTCAAACTTTTAAAAATAAATAGTTAGTTATATATGTTTTTAATATAGATTGTGATGATGATAATTTTGCGGCGAATGGGTTTTTTTATGGGGATAATTTCTTTTTCTTATAGAATGGGAAATTTTACAAAAGTGATTTCTTCATTTATTACATAAAAACAAGGTTACATAATTCTATAAGAAGTTTTTTGTTTTAGTCCCTTTTCCAATAAGATAATAAATCATTAGGTATGTCATCGAGTTAGGTTAGCTCAAGAGAAGTAATCCTTTTATTTTCAAGTACATATGCCAAATAATTTACCTCATGATACGAATGTGTAATAATGTAGTTCATTTCTGAGAGAGAGTCAATACAGTTTCTCCATCAAGTGGTCAGCTTCTAGTAAAGGTGAATAATTCCATCTCTCACAACTTTCACAATAGTGATGGAATCACATTCAAGCCATGGGTTAATTTATCCTCATTTATTTTCAATTTCTACCAAATTGATAATACCAAGAATTTCATCATCAAGGTAAGTAGTGATTCCATAAGTACCAAATAAGCATCCAATCACTTCACTTTTTCATTTTCAAAATGCACACCATAACTAGAATGGTTTGGGTTTCTTCTTGAAGCACCATTCATGTTGAATTTGATATATCCCAAAGGTGTATGTATCCATATGACTTCCATGGTCTTAGTATAAGTATGGTAATTACCTATAATTTTAAAACATTTCATCATCGTAAAATCATAAATTTAATTATAATAGTTCCCATTTTGAATTTCATTATTCTACTTCACAGTATCCATGACTCATACCAATACAAACTAGATGTTGAAAAAGGCCCTACCATGTAGCAAATTATTTATACTATTCCTGATTGCATGGATGAGATCTGATCATTCTTCCATAAAAATATTTATCATCTGATTATAAATATATAGCTTATTACCAGATATCATATGCTCTCAGATTCTCACTATACTAGGCATAAATATTTTCAAAAGGTGTGTAAGTGTTATTCACAAGGAAGTGACCATTACACAGCTTAAGAATAGTTGGTCTAAGTCTTCTCTTTTCTAGTTTAAAATTACACATTGAGAGTATTGATAAATGTTGACACCCTAAAAAATACATCAGTAGGTATCTTGTAGTTCATTATCCTCCAAGAAAGGGAGAACCTGGATGGAATAATACATCCCCTATTTAAAACATTTTCACAACTAGCCACTTGTCCCTACACAACCTCCCTATAGAATACCTTTTAGGATATCCTCTTATTTGAGGTAGGTTCCCAAATCATAGCATCATCCCCATTAATGAAGCTATAGTTCAAAATCAATCCCTTTATTTTAGCAAGAAGTATATCCAAGGAATTTATAAATTTCTCTTTGATCGATACATTTTTCTCAAAAGAGGTATCATGAGGATTAAGAGAGTTTAGAAGAGGTTTACCTATCTAGTTATCTAACAAAAAAATAAGGATGAATTTATGTTATATAAATAGTGATAATTCACTAAAATGATCGAGTAAGAATTTTTTAGGGAAGATCGGATAGAGGAGTCTACATAATTTAAGTTCCCAGTTTTGAGCCTTTCTAAAAATATAGATCTCAAAAAAGAAAGAGACTCAAATTTATCATTGATAATTATCTATATAAAGTTATGTTGAAAATATTCATTGAATTTATAGAGTTTTTTAATTCCAATACCACCATGATTAATTGGTTTTCAGTACTATTTGCAAGGGATAGTGCCAAGTTTTCTCTAAAGAATGTTTACACTCCAAACAATGTTTTTAATGGATTTTTTGATACTCTGAATGAGGGAAGATGACCATTTATAAATCATAAAAGTGTATAAAAATTTTGCGACTATCACAGCTTTGATAAGGATAACCCTACAAGCTATCAAGAGTGTCTTTCCTTTCTATGAATATAATTGATTTCTAACCTGGCTCATAATTTGAGAAACATAACTGACACATGAAATAACCCTTAAGGGAGCCATTCATAACCAATGAGATACGTGTTAATCCCAATATAGTTCTAACCCAATTAATAAATATGTTATAAAAGCCAAAATTAGTGTATAATAAATTTTTGGTAGCAATAAGGCATCTGGAAGCTCTGGTGGGATTTAGTTTATTGGCACTAACCATGTTGAGAAGCAGTCTCCTTAATTAATCTTCAGAAATGGAGAAGATGATGGCTAAAAGAGGATCTCCTTTCCTAACACCTTTGGTACGTGTGAAATATTCCTCAAGGGATCCATTAATAATCATTGAGATATGTGTTAATCCCAAGAGAGTTCTAACCCAATTAATAAATACGTCTGCAAATCCAAAATTACATAAAACCCTACAAATGAAACCCTAGTCTAATGTATCAAAGAATTTTTTAACATCAATATTGAAAGAAATGTTACCCCCCTGGTGGTTTTTTTGAGAAGGTTGATTCATTAAAAAGTAGTAATAAGACAATATTTAATGGATATAATTTTGAAGAAACCAAACTAGTTTGGAGACATAATCCTATTAACAAATCTAGGAAGCATGTTGGAAATAATTTTACCTATAAATTTTTAAATTGTGTGGAAAAGTGTTACTAGTCTGAAAAGATGGATCTCATTAAAATTCTCCAATTTAGAGATGAGTACAAGAAACTAAGCATTAATTCACTATGTCAATTGTCCACCCATGAAAGAATTAATGAAAATCCTATAAACATGAAAATGAATAATCTCCCAATATGTTTGAAAGAAATAGTTAGTAAACCCATCAAGTTTGGGAGAACTTCTAGAGTTTAAACCAAAAACTACATCTTTAACCTTAAATTTTTTATAAAGATAAATAAGGTTTGTGTTATCCTCATCATTAAAAATCCTAGGTATGATACCTTCAATAAGTTCAATACTAGAATTGGGACCATCAAATAGGTTCTTTTAAAAAGAAACAACATGATTATCTAAATTCTATATTTTATTATTAACACTTCATTATCATTGAGAATATCCATAGGTCTATTAAGCTTAGTAAATATTTAGAGAGGGTTGAAAAAAAATTATTCTGGTCACCTTTCTTTATCCATTTGGATTTAAAACCCTCTCTTTTCATACACTATTTGAGCTTTAAGATCTTATTGAGATCATGTATAGTCTTATTTTTCTGCTCAAGACCTGTAGAAAATTCACCACTAGTATTACTCTCTTGAGTAATATGAAGCCAAGATTCAAGATGAATAATATTTTCCTCCATGTGGGTAAAGTGATCATAGCTCCAAATTTTCAATATTTTCTAAAGAAATTTGAGCTCAAGAACATAATCTATGGCATCATCCTTGTAGTATAAGGAATTCCATGTGTCATTAACCACTTTTTGACATTCAAGATTCAATGTCCATAAATTGTTAAATATGAATGGAAAAGGTGGTTTGGTCTCACTAGTGACTAGATTTTCCAAAATGGGATGATGATATGAATTAAGTATTGCAAGAGTGGAGTGGAAAATGGAGTCCTAGAAATCAAGGGCCACATAATTAATGAAATATCTATCCAATATATGTTCCAACACTTTATTAATATGTTTCCAGTACCAAGTATATTAAGCACCAACCAAGTTTACTTCATGCATATTTATATTCTCAATACAAGTTTAGAAGTCTATGTTTTAGGTAGAGGAGTCAAATGAAATAAAATAATAATAATTCACTACTCTTTATAACTTAAAGTGACCATATTCTCTTCAGAACTAATATGTGAGACCCAATCAATACTCGAATGAGAAAAACCCAAAATTATTTTAATATAATTTCTAGATTGATTAGTGAAAACCATTTTTCATATGTTCTTATCAAGAGAATACAATTTCTCATAAAAAAATCCTCTTTGGATCTAAGAGACCAAAAAGATCACTCTTGTTCCAATTAACAAAAATTCTAAGAGAGATAATTGTTTTAGGGTTGGCCAATCCCTTGAAATTACAAAAAATAATCCTCATTTAAAATTACATTTTGAGCTAGATCCCCCTTTTTTACCAAAAGAATGTTTTTGGATGATCTTATGATTGAAAATACTTTCTTCCCATCCTTGATTATACTGTTATCTTTTTCTTTTCCTGTAGTTTTTGTAATAGAGTAAACCAATTCCCATTCTTGATCTAAAGAATTAATAATAGTAGGATGATGGATTTTTGAGATGCCATCAAAGTTGTAGAATACACTGGAAATATTACCAATTTTTTATGTATAAATGTTATCCAAATATGTAATTTTAGTATTAGTATTAGAAATTTCAATAAAGTAAGGTAGTTACCTGATATTATTAGTTGTTGGGGCATTGTGATTTTTGAAAGGATCGGTCTTAACCACATTATAAATTTAGCTTCCATGCAAATGTGGATTAATTTTTTTATTGTCTTTAGTATATTTTAGTGAATATTACCTTAAGGTGTCATTTAATCTATCTGAAACATGTATAGGTACAAATAATTCTAGACTATCAAAAATAGAAGGAGACTCATTCACCATATCATCATTGTAGAAGAACAGTTATTGTGGAGTCTTTCTAGGTCTGATAAATCTTTAAGTCATGTAGAGTCCCTCGTATCACCTTCAGTGGATTTCACATCATCATTGAAAGGGATGTTTCTTTCATTGTTTATAGATAAATGATTTTGATAAGTTTAATTTTGTGAAATTAATACATCCTACTACTATTCAGAAATGTCTCTAAGATGTTCATCTTGTAGAGACACAATCAGTATCTTGATGTCTTGATGAATTTCAAGATAAATGGATTCATCCTCACTATACATGTTACCATTTCATTCAAAACTATTACTAGTAGAAACATAAAGATTATTCCCCTTTGAGGGGGAATCAATCTATTGAATAGAACCATCATGTTTTCCAGTTTTATCTTGCACATGGGATTTAACAGGGACACTATTATCTAGAATATGAGTCCTCTTAAGCTTTGTGTAACCATTGTTGTGTCAACATCTAAAATCACAGGAGGCATGTGACATTCATCTATGATTATTTTTTCCGATGATATTGAAATTATTTTTTCATTTTTGTGATACTAAGAGAAATTCACCTTCCTATCAAAGTTTTCATCATTAGAATCATTTTGAAAATACACAACAATGTTTGTGATCTCGTGAGAAAGTTCAAGGAAGATGAATTCATCATCACTATCTAATGATTCAGTACTCTTGATAGGGGGTATGGAAAGAGTGTTTAGGTTCATGGGTAACACTTCCAATGCATTCTCCTTTTCCTTGTCATCAATAAGAACAACCCAAAATTTACCCTTTGTGCTCTTATAGTCAAAGGAGTTAGTCTGCTTTTTTACCGATTTACTAGGATCATTATTCCTAGAAGTATCACCTTTTTCAATGGATAAGGATTTTCCTTTACTATTTTTTTGAACACTTTCCAAGTATTAGGGTTAATATGAGTGTTCAAATTTTTAATAACCACTCTAAAATTTAAAATGAATTGTTCTACCATACTTCATAAATCATAGAATGGGGGATTATATTCACACTCATCTTTTACCTCAATATTCTAATCATTGTCAATAAAGTTGATCATATCTGAAAGTTTTGAATCAAATTTATCATCAACCATAACCCTATCATAAATCCCAATTTATCCAGTTAGATTAAGTTCATCTAACTTTATGAAAATTACAATTAAAGACACATGATCTCTGAGAAATTTTGGGAATCAATAAATCAAATTCAATCATTGTAACCTGGCCCAAATTTGACCAGTGGAATTTCTTTGATTGAATGGATTAAAATTCATGTCTTGTTCATAAATTTTGAAGACACTGGATATTAAATTGACATTTTCAATTATTCGAACTGAATAAAGATCCAATTTTCTTCCTATAATAATATAAAATAATCTTATTACAATTGGGATCATTTTATAATAATTTCCATTCCAACAATGATTAATTCTAGTTTTTAGATCTGGGATGTACCAAGGCTTATAAAAAGTCATGCTATGATGTAATGATATGTGTTATGATTTTAATTCTCTCTCTCTTTTTATATTAAAAGAGGGAATTATATATATAATATAATTATTGTGAGGTGGGGAATTCTCAAATAATTGATTGTATATCTATGATTGGATAATAAGCCTATAATCGAAACTATTTTGGAATGTCATTGACAAACTTGTTTAACTATAGAGGATTGATCTCAAGTTTTTTACCCCCCGTAGAATTATTTTGATGATGGTATGGGCTAATTGTGATGGTGACATGTATATTGTTATACATATATGTGACTACCTTAGTAAATTGTAGTATCAAGATTATTGGTGAGATTAATTTGACCTTATGATAGTTGTATATTTTTAGATGATGATGATGCAGATAATAGGAAAATGGAATTGATTATGTGGGTAGTATAATTTTTTGATGATGTTTCATTGATATTTCGATAAAGATTTATTTTAATAGATTAATTATAGTTATCTACATGTGGAGATATTAGTTATTATATTTTTTTATTTGAATAATGGGAGTACCATTTGTTGCACAGGCAGCACCAGAGGATTATTTTTATTAGGTGTGGCCCAATATGCACTTAGAGAGAATGCTGGTGTAATGTCCTATCAATATATATAGCCTCCTTTCTACCCATGTATATGGTAATAATACTAATATATGGTCAAGATGATCTTTATGAGGAGGGTGATTTTCTTAATGATGCATCAATATGGCTGATGTGGTCTTGAGAGGGAAGGGTACATGGTTAATGTCATTCATGAAATGAGATATTGAGATTCTTGGTGACTACATTGGAAGGATTTGGTTTATAGGGGCCCTATTTTATTTTGACAGCATGTGTTATAATATATATATATATATAGTGAATTATTTTTTAAGTAATTATTTGAATGAAATACTCTAGTGAAATTGTTTTATTGATAATAGAACATAGTCTTATAAAATCAATGTGACTTTTCCAGAGTATCTAATAAGACTTGATAATAAGAGAACTCACTAGCTTATATTTGACTTAGTTTACCCAAAAGTGATTTTAGTTTTTTTGGATGAGACTATGTATTATTATTTTACTAACTTTATTATTATGCATGCATTATATTAACTTGGATATTCATATTTAGGGTATGGCCTACTGAGTATTCAAATATACTCACCCTTAATTTTATATAAAAATTACAAGATTTATTCGTGAAGTTGTTGGGTGATATCAACTTGAATATAAGGGAGGATAATAGGAACTTGGTGTTCAGTATTGTATCATGTTCCAAAAAGGTATAAGAGTTTTTAAGGTTTATCTATATATTGGGGGATACTGGTTTTTTTGTTGCATTTATAGTTTCCATGCATTTGGATATATTATATAGAATTCATGCATTCCATTTCGTTTATGTTATTAGTTGATTATCAATTACTTATTATGCATGGATTGGTGGTTTGTATTTTATTTTATAATCCTTCACTATAAAATGTAAACAGTAATGCCACCCATTTATAAGTTCTATAAAATTAGTGTTAATCACCACCCCATGGCCTATTTGCAGCATGTTTTGAGGGTTACACTATTTGTTCCCCAACCTAAGAAGGGTTCCAATTAAATTTGATCATGAAATTTTTAAAAATATAGTTCAATATTTTTTCCCTGTTCCATTTTTGACTATTTTAATAGAATGATATTTTTCTTAAAAAATTATTCTATTTAAAGGTTAAGTATTTTATTGGATTTTTTCTATTTATAATAGAATGTATTTTTCAATATTTTTTAAATTTATTTGAATGTAAAATATTACTTTTGATTTTATAAATTTTTTTAATATAATAATGTCTTCTTGATTTTATTAAGAATAAAATAAATTTATTTTATTTTTATTCTCATTTTTTAGGTTTCTTATTTTTTAATACTTTTTATATTTTTTAGTAGGATAAATTTTTCATTAATTGTTTTTAATTTCTTCTAAAGTAAAAAAGAAATATTTTTATTTTCTATTCATTTCGTTTTTTTATTTTATTTTTTATTTCATTTTTTATGTTTTTTAACATGAAAAACTTTTTCATTATTTCTAAAATTTATTTAAAAGTAAAATAAAATTATATGATTTTCTATATTTTCATTTTTCTAAAAAAAATAAAGATTTTTTCTAATATATTAGAAATTAAAATAAAGAATATGGGTTCTTTATGTTTTAATTTGTATTTTTCAGTGAATAGAATATTTCTAGAATTATTTTTAATTTATTTGGCAAACAAATAAAAAAAATCGTATTATTCTTTTTTTATTTTTAAACAATTTTTCAACAAAATAATATTTTTATTTTAGTTTTTTTTTACATGATAAATTTTTTCTTTATTTTAAAAAATATATAAAATAAAACTATTTTTTATTTTTTTCATTATTTCCCATTTTTTCTTTTTATTTCTTAAAAACCTTCCATGTTTTTATTTATTTATTTGAAATAAAATTAAAATTTCTATATTTATTCAGTTTTTCATTTTTATTATAACATAGTTTATCTTGATATGTTTTTAATTTATTTAAAGAAATAACGTTTTTCTACCTTCCCTTTTTTTATTTTTTTAATAATGATTTCATGTGGTTTTATTTTTAATTTCTATAAAAAAATTATATTTTCCCTCTAATTTTTTTATTTTTTATCTTTTTTTAATATAATGAGGTTTTAAATGATTTTTTTAATTTATTTAGATGTTAAATAAATTTTTATGATGTTTTCCTATTTTTTATTATCTCCACTTTTCCTATCCTTTTCTTTTCTTATTTTTTTTTAATGATAATTTTTTTGTGATTTTTTAAATTTATTTTAAGGTAAATTTGTTTTTATCATTTTTATTAATTTCTAAATGACCATATATTTTCTTTATTATTTTACTTTTTATTTTTGAAAATTAAATGATATTTTTTATTTTTTAATTGTTAATTATTTATTTTTTAGATTTTATTTTTCTAATAGATCTAACTTTTTCTTGATATTTTTTATTTATCAAAAATTAAAATAAAACATTTATTTATTTTTTCTTTATTTTTTTTAATATTATTTATTTTCCATTTTATATTCAATTTTGACTATTTTATTTTTATTAATAATAAAAAGTTTTATTGATATATTTTTAAATTAATATAACAGTGAAATTAATTTTTTTATTTTTTATAGATTTTTTTAAATAATTTTAAAGTGGGATAATATTAGAGATTAATATTTTTTATTTTTGTGATGTTATTTATATTTTAATTTTATTATATTTTTAATTTATTTAGTTTTTAATAAAATAATGCTTGGTGTTTTTTTTTAAATTTATTTAAAACTAAAATGCCTTTTTCCATATTCTTTATTTTTATGTTATTTATTATAGTATTTTTTTATATTTTTTTCTATTGTTAATCATTTAATATTATATATTTTAAAATAATAATGTTTTTCTTGGAATTTATTAATTTTTTTAAGTTGAATTAAATACTTTTAATTTTTTATCCTTTTAATAAAATGTGGATTTTATTGATTTTTTTTGTTATAAAAAAATAGTTGCAAAAAATTTGTTTTAAATTTTTTTAATTAAATATTGGTTCTGGTGATTTATTTTAATTTATCTAAAGGTAAAACAAATATATTATTTTTTTTTACTTTTTTTTATTTTTTTTATTTATTAATTGGATAAATTTTTTCAATAATTTTTAATGTATTTAAAAATAAAATAATATTTTATGATATTATTATTATTTCATTTTTACTTTTTTATTATTTTTTTATTTTTTTTTAGTATATTATTTCCATTTTACTTTTTATTTTTTTTAATAAAAAAAATTTCTTGGTTTTATTTTATTTTATTTAAATGTAAAATAAATTTCTTAGAGTTTTAATCTGATCCAAATTTGGTTGTGGAACTCTTTATCGGGGGTGTCTTAGCTGGTTGAGTTGTTTCAAAGGTTCTGGTGAAGGAAAATGTGATAAAGCCTCATGGGTGAGGATCTCCTAATTAACAAATACATAATGGGCTTTTCTCATCATTGAAGGATTTATCTCATAGGTGAGTTATCAAGAAAAGTACCACTACCCATGTGGTTTTGAATCATGATTGCTTCTTGGGTCAATTCAAGTTATGTATGTTTTCGATAATCAAGAGGATTTTGTTGCCTTTTGGGGATATTACATGGAAAATGTATGATATAATTTTTTGAATCGCTAATATTTGGGGATTCACATAACAAACATTCATTTAGATAGGTAGAGGATTTTTTCATATTCCCTTTTCCTTGGAATAACTATAGTGTCATGTTTAGGGCTTCATACCCATGGCTTTGAAGCCATGTTTGTTATGTATTCAATAATATGATTTTAGATTTAAATTAGTTTTATATAAGGAACCCCAAGGGTCTATATTTGAATTTTAATTTTTATGTTAAACTGGATTTTATGGCATCTGCATATTATTTATGATATTGCATCTGTGATAGGAATCCAAATAAAATAGATAGAGCATATGGGAGGCTCGTTTTGGTTATTTTTCTTGGATTTTAGTGGAAGTATATTTTTATTCTCCTTTTATTAATAAGGTTGTTATATCAATGCTTAATTATAGTCTTTTATTTCAAATTAAATTTGAACGTGTACCTGCATTTTTTCATGGTTTCCAATCCATTGGCCATACTCAAGAAAATTGTTGAAGGGATTTGGTATGATCGTATTGTTCTATAAAGAGGCATGCTCTATATAATTTTTATAATCTTCATAAGGATAAACCCCAACTTCATTAGGGTAGATTACAGGCTAATTTAGTTGTAGATATAATTCTTCATATTCCTCCAGTATGGTAGGGAGTCAATCGGGGATGTATCCAGGTTCTGAATGCATCTGCTTTAATATATGGATCATCCAGTTGGCATGCTGGTGATACTTGTGGGTAGTCTTAGACTACTCTTGGTATCTTCGTAGAGTAGAACCTTGAATAAGGGAATGTTTTAGAGTAGACTTGAGTTGAGAGCTAAAAAAATCCTCATCTAAAAATCTGAATCTTATAAAACCTATGGATTTGTCTACTCATGGAATGGTTGGGTCTTCATTGGGGAATTTTGTTGCAGATCCACAAAGGCAAGATCAGTACTTTTCTAGTAAGTCTACTAGAGGTTCTTTTGGAATATATAAATATATCTCAACAACTCTAAGAGAATCAAGGAATGTGCGGGTATAACAAGTAGGTAATTTATAAGTGAATGAGGACTCTCAGAAGGACACTTCATACTCTATCAATGTAGGTTCTCAAAGAAATATCTATTTTTATGGTCAAGAAGGAAGAAACTCTCCAACTTTAAAGAAATATATTGAATGTAAGCATGTAAGTTTTATAGAATGGAATGGTTCTAATTTTCATGAAAAGAGACAGGTTCATCTCATGAAGAGGTTTCACTTTCATGTGTTCCTTTGGACTCTATTAATCTTATGCCTGAGCATGTTAAGATTATAACTCAAGAGGAAAGGTAGTATGAGAAACTAAAACCATAAAAATGAATTTTTTATCATCAAGTTATTCTGGATACAATGAATACATTCGGTGTCATTGGAAAATAGGGTGAAATATATACTCTCGATGATGATAAAAATGTTCAATAAAGTTTCACTACCTGCAAGGATATTGTAGTTAAAGAAAATGAGAAGGATGAATAGGTTTTTATTAATTTCTCAAAGAAGAAGTCAAAGCCAAGGAAGAATTATTCAAATTTAAATCCTACTATGAGTACTATATCAAATCATTTAATATAAAGGAGAATGGTTGAGCCTAACCTTTTTAAAACTATGAGATATGAATCTGAATGATATGAGGATTATGAGGCTTGTAACGAACATGAATTTGACTTTTAATATTTTTTATTTCATTTCATGTTTCTTGAATGAGGTTTGGGTGTTATGTATGACCCCTTTCTATGTCGTTTGGTATTCCTTTTTCTTTTTAATAAATAGGTCTTGATCCTTAGTATACATCAATTTTCATGTTTTTTTATGAAATCAAAAAAAAAATTATATTAAAATATTTATTTTTTTATTTTTTTTCATTTTTTTAATAAAATAAGTTTTTTTATTCAAATAAAATTATTTGAAAGTTAAATATTTTTTTAATATTTTTTCATTTTTTATTCTTTAAATAGAAAAAAAATATTATTTATTTTTAAATTTATTTTAATGTAAAATATTTTTTTTGATATTCTAATTTTTTATAAGATCCTGTGTTTTAGAACATATTTTAATTTCCAAAGGTTTTTGAACTTTTTATTTGGTGGATGGTCTGAATCTACAATCGAGCCTCAGATTGGAATTATGAGAGTTAGATCACTTCAATATGGTGTTTTTAGAAGGATTTTGAGGCCCGAGAGATGTCTATAAAGTTAGGATGAATTTTGGTAATGTCGGGCTCTAAAAAATAACTTTATAAGAGACACATATAAGGTTAACAATTATTTTAAAATTTTGTGACCCTCTAGTATGAACTGTGCGGCCTATTTTTATATAGGACTACAATTGGATAAAACTATTAAACACCTAGATAAAATCATGTAACCTAATCCAAGGGATATGGGGGTGTTTCACAGTTTAGTCTAACCATGTGAGAGGAGGTGCACAGTCGTATGAGGGTTCTGTAGAAATATGCAGAGGAAAATCACATGGTTTGTCAAACTATGCACTAGTTGTGCGAGGTGTGTGTATCCTTCAACTATGGAACCATAAAATTGGTTCATGGTTTTCCAAACCATGTATCTCATTGATGGGATGGAAATTACACTTTTCCCATGGTTTCTTTTAACCTTTCTCCCTCCTTTCTCCTCTTCACTCACGCACAGTAGGGAGTGCTCGATCTCCCTTCCACCCCTCCTAGGCATAGAGATATCTTCTCCATACAAACATTTAATCAAGCACCATTGGGTGCATTGTAAGTATATAGATTAGTATTTTATTCCTCTAGTTTCTTTTCTTTTATTTCTTTTCAATATTTGGCATTATCTTCACGTGATAAAATTCTCCCTATTTTTAGTGTATTTTTGAAATCATCTGATTTATTCCATTTCAGATTGAATCAAAACCTAATAATGGATGTGTAGACCTTTATAAGCACAAGTCAGGTGTCCTGGTTTCTTTTCCCTAAGTTCTTGTGTGTTTTTAATTAATTTCCCTTGTATCGCACATTATTTTTACCCATGCTTTTCCTCTAGAACCAATTTTCCTTAAAATAGTTTTTTATTTTGTAATTTAAATTCACTATTAGACACTCTTATTATAATTTTAGGTAAATGATCTCAACGTGATCCACCCCTTGGGTGTACCATACTTATGCCAATGGGAATCTTTACAACCTAAAAACCAAAACACCCATTGGTGTGTTGGTTTGACTTCCTCAAATGATTTAATTAATTTAAATGGTTGAATTGACACCTACTTTGAACCTTAGAAAGTATAAATGTAAGGTAAATGATTAAATTAATTGTAATGATATGATAAATGGTATGAACCCTTATATAGACCTTTTTCATTAGTAATTGGAAAGGTAGAGACTTGAATTAAATAATGTGAATGAATTGGTATAATTAATTGGCATGACTTTCCTGGTTGACAATTTTCACTTCTTAATGAAAGGGTAACATATTAAATAAATATAAATAATAATTTTGAATGATTATTACATGGCCAAGAGTATTTATGAAATTCAAGGTTTCTACTACTATTATTGTGGAACTTTTTTTAGGATTAGTCAAACTTGAGCCAGTCCTGGATTCCTGAGGGAATTCATTAATCACTCAAAGAATGGCACCCCAATTCATTGGTCTAATTTTTAAGGGAGATACCCACCTTGGAAATTGGTAAATATATTATACATAAATACCTTAGTATGTCCCCGATTATTCACTTTCTCTCTCTATATTCCAAATATTAGAATACCTTGGATACACTCTTTGATTTCATCTTCATGTCCTCATAAACGAAATTCCAAGGGTAACCTCCTTGATCCCCAAATCATGTTTGAACCAAGATTACTTGGGATATGACTCCTCAGAATGAGTTGGAAATTTTTATGGTGGAATTATAAGGATTTTTCATGTGTATTATACGCATACCCCTATGGCTATACTACATGAGTTATTACTATGAGATAGCTCGACCCATTGTGGTAAAGCCTGCATATGTTACACCTTGGATCCCTCTATATGATTATCTTTATATCATATGGTCTCATAGATTATGATACATTTATGGAAACCTATTCATGATGTCCCTTATCATATATGTGATCATATTATGTGGTTTCCCTTGGTAATAAACCTCAGGTCCACACTTGTGTATGTATATTTGTGAAAATTATTGTCTTATATATTCATATATATACATTATGGAAGGTGTTTAGAGAAATTATGGCTTAGGACAAGGTAGGTATAGTTAGCCAAGTGTCTTTGAGTAACCTAATCCCAACATCATATTATTTATTGTTTACTACTTCATTTTGATATACCTACACATTAATTATTTTATATTAACAGACCGGATATCTTTAGACACCATTGGTGTTGGTCTACTGAGTATATCTCAGGCTCTATTTGGGTCATTGTTTGGTACCCAAATACATGTATTCTAACTATAGGTTAGGACCTTGTCCTATTCTCTATGTTGTTTTTCATTTATGGAATAAGACTGGACATGGGAGCTTGGGAGTAGTAGTTGATCATGTGGTTGGGCTTCCTTTTGGAGTTAGAGTCTTTATTTGTTTATTCCTCTCCATTATAGCCATGTATATTTTTCTACCTACTATGTGTTTTTTTCCTATACAATATATTTTGTTCATGCATGATTACTTGTTCATTATTATTTATTGTAAGTTAGTATAATTATTTCAATACCTTTTATTTTTAGGCTTCCTATATGTATTTATCACTGATCTAGACGGTATAGTCTCCACATTCTACCACCTTTTTAACCTCACTACTAGTCAGTAGCCTCTAGCTTATGGTGAGGTGTGCTTGATTCTATGTAGCCCATCGAATCAGGGACCAATTTCAGTGGAACCCTGGTCGGGATGCTACAAATGCTATCATAGGTTTCTTTTCCTTTTGTCTTACTATTTGGGATAGTAGATAGGAAACTAAGAATGTGTCAGAATTTAGTAAATAGATTATATTTGGGACCGTCCAATCCATGTGTTAGGGAAAGATCAAGTTTCTAAGGATGGTACTATTATTCTATATTACATTTGATGATTATTTCACCTTGGGTAATTGATGTACTTCCACTAGTTATTGATCTATTTATTTTTGGATTTTCTTTTACCCGTAACTTGGTATGTCAATAAAGTATTTCTGCATGCATCATCTTAGGCACATAGAGATTCACATGCCATGTAGACTGCATTGTAGGTTACTTGATGCACGATGATTTGTATAGCATTCATATGTGATTTATCAGTATGCTTATTTTTATTCCTTACTTTATTGATTTCCTATATTTTTTCCCCTTAATAGCATGAAAATTTATAATTATGAATCTTATATGGTTAAATAAATTGTATACATCAACCTAAATGTTGTTTTCCCACATATCTCAATGGTCCCATTCTACTTCACCAACCTATTTGGATATGTTTGAGCCATGAACACTGGTTTCATGAGCTAAAGCATTAACAATTTCAATTAAATGGGTGGTATATTTTCAATTTATAAAGTGTATGGGATCTTTATAAATTGTAAACTATGACCCATATAATTGAAGCATATCTCATTTACTTGTTATATTCTCAAAACAATTGTGATAACCTAGTTACAGTAAAATGAATACCAATTGTAACTTATAAATTAAAGAACATTTATAATTTCAGAATGGTTATTCATCTAACTAAACCATGATGTATATATATGTATAAATGATAAAATTAAAATTAAAAGATAAAATTATTGCCTTTAAATAAAGGGTAAATTACAAATTAAAGGGGTGTGTACCTCTATGACATGGGGATGAAGACCCATATCACTAAATTTCTAAATGCATAACTAGACCCATATAGGTTATTTGGGGGAATATTTCTTATGATATAAACCCATTAAGGTTTTTTTAAATTTCAATAATATAAAATATTATGGGTTTCATTTAATTGAAAACAGATTAACATGGAGGGACCCCTATAGGTCTCTTTATTCTTTGTGTACCCTGACACTTAACCCCATGGGGGTATGTTTATGTTAATTGGATGGTTATTTATGGTATATATATATCCACCTATATGGTGTTATATATAAATATATAGTTGAATCTTACTTAAATAGTCCTATTAATTGATAAAAGACCTGTTATCTTATTTTAATCTTTATTATATTAAGGTTTCAGTTAAATAAAATTCCAATTTAAACTAAATGGTGTTTCCCTCTACAAATTATAAATTTATATTTTCTTTAACTAATACCAATTGTGAAAACCTTGTGGGTAGATTAAATGATGGGTTAAAAAGTAATATATGAGATAATTACTTAAATTTTGATGATATGTTTACTAAATAAATAGTTATTGAAAGGAAATTTGATATAAATTTCCTATGTTTCTTTGTGGTGTTAGTTAAATAAAGTAAAAAAGGTATAGTTTCCTTTCATAAATGGTACTTTAATTACCTATATACAAACTTCTTTATATGTTTTAATAAAAAACCATTGTTTAAATGCTTTAAAATATAACCTTTACATGATTTTTTGGTATGAAACCTTGCGTAAGGGTTATAATTTGTTATTCCTTCAGAGATACATTGAAAGGGAATGTGATCATCGCCCATAGGTCTCAGTTGGATTCATCCCTAATGTTTCTTAAAACTAAAGAATAGTTGGTAAGTTATAGTGACTATTTGGAATGACTCTAATTTACAAGTCGATTACATATCATAAATATAGGGACTTTCCATGGTGATAGCATAATTAGAGATAGGAAACTGGTTGACTTTTGAGCTGAGTTTCTAATAAAGTTAGGTGTTGCTCGTTTGATTTGGATAATTTGGGTAAGACTCGTATCTGATAAATTGAAACCCAAAGTTACACGAGTTGATGTTTGTTCAATTTAACCTTGAGGGAGAAATTTCAATATGTGGATTCCCATTGAGTTTTATCTATTTTTCTTTGATGTTAGCATTGCAACCTTTTAACAAGAACTTACCTATCTAGATGATCAGATATGATTAAGGCCTAGTATACAATTCTTGGAAAGTGATTTCATATGATATGTTGATGGTTTTTTACCCTTATAGGTTTATGATTCTCTACTTACATCATTTTTACCTCTTTTAAAGAGTTTTTAATAGCATGCTAGATGCCATGTAATAGATACCCTAGTGTTTTGTGGTTCTCGTGCTATAGACCTTAGGGATAGGTGGATGGACCTAAATTCTCTCACATTTACTAAGAACCTAATAATTAAATGACATTTTTCTTTTAAGGATCCTTGTGGAAGAGGTTGGTCTAGGACTATGTTTTCTTGTTTTGCGGTAATCTTCATTTTACACTCTTTCCTAAACTGATGCACAGTGGGTGCTCAAGTATTTTGATTTAGGCAGGGTGATTAATTTTATTTTTTAAAGAAACCTAAGTAATTATTTTTTAAAACTAACTTCTATTGGTAGGGTTTTTTGGGTGACTGAACTAGTTTATGGATAGTGGCACGGCTGATTCCCTAGTTTCAAAAAATGTCGTCATGAGGTAAGAGGTCATTCGATAAATCATGTCACGTGTGGGATGATCAATTTTTAATAGGAACACTAAGGAAGCCTTTGATGTATTCAAATACTAATATTCCATGTACTATATTAAATTTATCCACATTTATAAACAAATCATTCGTGCATGAATCGGGTCTTGAACCGAGTGGTACAAGATGTACACACGCTATGTATCGTAAGTTTATCTTGCACCTATTGCGTGCTGAAACTATTTAGAATTTAATGCTGATGATCGTTCAAGTAAATGTAGAGGATTAGTGGTATGAAATGACACACCTGTAATAAAGGTGACCCAGATCTTTGGGTAATTAAAAGGAAGTGCTCGGGATGAGGGATAAACTAGAGTGCACCAAGAAACACATGGTTAGGAGATGTGGTGTCAGGAATTGAATAATTTAGGTATGGAATAGTTTATAAAAGTTTTAATCAAAGGATATATTGACACCTATTGATAAAATATTAATGTACTCCTAAATAAGAGGAAATCAAGCCCCATATCTTGACATCACCCCAAGTATACTAAAAGATCAACGACTATACATCAAGTTACCTATTTAAATATCTATTATAGATGACAAAAAGACTCCTTAGGAGTTGCACTTAATGATAATTATTAAGATAATATAAATAGTGTGTAGTAAAATATTGGTTTTTCTAAGGTGATAACCCTAATTGTAATTAATGTTTGACTTTCTCCGTGATAACCTTTCTCTGGAAATGGGAATGGGTGATAGTTGACATTTACATTAATTCTTGGGGTGAGTGGGATCCTATCTATACCATTTTTTATGTCCAGTGAGGATAGGTAATTTGATATAGTGAGCAGTTTTCTATTCATTTATGCAGTGAAAAGTATTCTTGTAAGGTAGGGAGTGGGTCATCGGTTGCTTAGGGTGACCCTTAGGAGAGAAAGGTCATGAGACATTGAGACTAGTCATGTGACGGTTGTTCTGGACCTCATATACTATTTAATAGATGAATCAATGTATGGATGAAGTCTTCAATAAATTATAGGTGTAGTCTTATTAATGGATTTGGGTGAAATCAATATATAGGTTTTAATACTAGTGTAACTTATAATGATACGTGGGTATTGGATCGAGACAATTTCAGTGTCGGTGCTATAGAATAATGATGATCTTGTTGGGAGATGGTTCAGACTTGATTCACCACAAGTTAGGTACAGGTATCGATGAGTGTACTCGGAATAATCTTGGTATTCCTTGGGGTAAGGTTTCAGAATTTGGTTTTGCTAATGCTTCATCCATAGAAGCAAAGAATTTCAAAATATTCATACAGAAGTGGTCTGACTTGGTTTCTCTTGGGTAGTTGTTTGAAGCTAGTAAGAAATTACAATTAGTGTGCCATTGGGATGAGATGGGTGCAATTTAATTTTCAATTGTGTATTTTTAAAGAAAATTCATCAAGACCCATATGATCGTGATCATTTAGAGTTTGAACATTATAATATAGATCTAGGAATGAGGGTAGTGTCCTTATGCTTAAATATTATTAATGTGATGATAGTGTTTCTAGGACACTCAAGACGTATTTAATAGGTAGTTCTGATGGTGTGAGGACAGAGACTTGAAATTGGATGTTGGAATTCTGAATCTATAGTGGGAAGTATCATATGATGTTTGATAGTAGATATGATGGAATTATCATTTCTTGGGCTAGATGGTCTTGGGTAATCACTATCTTGATGTTTAGGTGGTACTTGAGAGCATTGGATCTAGTTATAGGTGGTTTTGATATTTTATGTTGAAGGTGGATCTAGGTAGTGTGTTGGAATTTCAGAAATGCAACATGGATATTCAAGCATATTTTTCCAACCCAATTAGTTTGGGAAATGTTTCATCATTCCCCAAGGATTCCCAAGTATTAGAAGTTTTAGGTTGGGGAGACTACATGGTCGTGTGTTTTAGACCTGGTTGGAATTTCAAAAGTTTTTTGAAATTTTTGTTTTGTGGATGGTTTGAATATCCAATTGGCCCTCAAATTGGAACACTGATAGTTATATCACTTAAATATGATGTTTCTAGATGGGTTTTGAGGCCCAAGAGGTGTCTCAAAATTTTGGATAAATTTTGGGAGCGTTGGGATCTAAAAAAACTCACTTTCCTAGAGAGATGGATAGGGTTCATAGTTAGTTTAAAACCATGTGTCCCTCAAAGAGGAATATTGTGGTCTATTTATTTATAGGGGCTTAGTTTGGTGAAATTGTCCATCCCCAATATAAAACTATGCAACATAATCCCTAGATGTTGGGGGTTTCTCACTATTTGGTCCAACCATGTGAGAGGAGGTACATAGTCATGGGAGGGGTTTTTAGAAAAATTTTAAGGAGAATCCCATGGGCTATACACAGTTTTTTAACCTGTTTTATATCTATATGATGTGTGGGTAGCCTTAGAAAATTGAAATGTACAGTTGGATATCATTTTTCTAAACCATATATTCAAACCATGTGTCTCGTTAATGGGGTGTAAATTACCCTTTGTCCCCCTGTTTCTTTTAACCTCTCTCTCTCCTTTCTCCTCCTCACTCACACAGAATAAGGAGGATGCTCAAGCTCCCTTAATCCTCTCATAGGCATGGAGTTATCTCCTCTGTATGAACATGGAATCAAACACCACCTAGTGGACTAGAATTGTATCAGTTATTCTTTGATTTCTTTTGTTTATTTTCTTCAATTTCCTCACCATCTTCGTTGTTATCTTCGTGTGAGATAATTTTCCCTATTTTTAGTACATTTGTAAAATCTTCTGATTTATTCCTTTATAAATCAAAAAAAATGCTTGATAATGGATGAATGGGTCATCATGAGTATGAGGTTGGTGGTCTAGTTTATTTTCTCTAATGTGTCATTAGTTTATAAATAATTTCCATTATTTCACATGTTAGTTTTACCCATGATTTATCCCTCAAACTAATTTTTCTATAAATTATTTTGTTCTTTGGAATTTAAATGAACTATTAAAACCTCTTATTATATTTGGAGGTTAATGATATCAATGTGATACACCCATTGGGTGTGACAAGCTTATGCATATGGGTATATTTACACCCTAATAACCAAAACACTCATTGGTTTGTTGGTTCAACTTCCTCAAAAGATTTAATTAATTCAATTGGTTGAATTGACACCTCCTTTGAACCTCATCATGTATAAATATAATTTAATGGATTAAATTAATTTTAATGGCATGATAAATAGAATGAAACCTTATATATCAATTTTTCATTGTTAAGTGAAAAGGTATATACATGAATTAAATAAAGTGAATGAATTGGTATAATTAATTGGCATGACTTTTCTCGATGACACGTGTCACTTTTTAATGAAATGGTAACGGATTAAAAAAATGGAAATGATACTTTGAAATTTTTATTATATGAAAAAGAGTAATTATGAAATTAAAGTTTTCTAATATTTTGTTTTTTGACCTTTTTTACTTTTTAAGACTGGGTAGTCTTGATCCAGCCTTGGATTCCCAAGGGAATTCCTTGATCACTCATAGGATGCCACCTTGACATGTCGGGCCAATTTTCCAAGGGAGATACCCACCATGGAACTTGTTCAATACCTTATACATGAATGCATCAGTGTGTCCTCAATGATTCACTACCTCTCTCTATATCATGGATATTAGAATGTCTCAGATACACTCCTTGGATTCAACATGATGTCATCAAATATGTGGTGCTAAGGGTTACCTCCCTAAGCTCCAAATCATTCTTAGACTGAGATTACTTGGTACATGACTCTTTGGACTTGGTTTGAACCTTTTACAGTGTAATGAAAATAATTTATCTTATAGATTACACTCAGACCCCTCAGGCTAGAATGCATGCGTTATTACTATGAGATGACTCAACCAATTGTGGTCAAGGATGCCTCATTTATACCTTTGATCCCTCCCTATAGTTATCTTTATATCATATAGTCTCGTAGATTTTGATTATGAGTATGTAAGACTAGGTAAAATGTCCCTTATCTGATATGTAATATTATTTTGTGGATTCCTTGGGTACTAAACCTTGGGTCCACATTAGTGAATGTATATCTATTAAAATGATTATCTTACATATGCATATACATGCATGATGGAAGGTGTGCATAAATATTATGACTTAGGCCAAAGCAGGTATGGCCAGTCAAGGGTTATCGAGGAACTTGAGCCTAACATATTATTATTTATTATTTACAGCTTCATTTTGATATACCTATACACTACGTATTTTATATTCATGGAATGGATAGCTTTAGACACCATTGATGGTGGCCTATAGAGTATATCTCACACCCTATTTATTTCGTCATTTGAAACTTGTACAGATATCTCCTAATTGTAGGTTAGGACCTTAGACTCTTCTTTGTGCTATTTTTCATTTATGGACTATGGATAGACATGGGAGATTGGGAGTAGTGGTTTAGCATGTACTTGAGCTACCTTTCTAAGTTGAAGTATTTATTTATTTATTCCATGAGAGTCTAGACATGTATATTTTTTTACCTATTGTGTGTCTGTTGCATGTACATTGTATCATATTCATGCATGATTACTTATTCTTTATTATTGATTATCAGTTATTATAGTTCTTTCATTGACTTTCATATATATGCTTCTGCTATGTAATTATCACTAATCCAGATGGTATAGTCTCCCCATTGTATCACCTTTAGACCCTCGCTTCTAGTTGGCATCCTTTAGCATATGGGGAGGCACAATTGACACTATAGAGCCCACCGACTCGGGCACCATCTCAGTGGAACTCGTATCAAGAGGATACAATTTTAGTATTTTCCACTATTTTAAAAAATTATGTCTTCCATGAATTTTTATCTAATTTGAAAGTTGAATATTTTTTTTATATTTTCTTACATTTTATAAATGAATGAGTTTTTCCATGAGTTTTTATAAAATTTATTTGATACTAAACAAATCTTATGAATTATTTTTAGTCATTTTTAATTTCTACATAATTATATATTTGTGAATTTGTAAATTTATAAAAAGAAAAATGTTTTTATTTTGTATTTTTAATTTTATTGATATTTTTTATAGAATAATTTTTCCTTTATATTTTACTTTATTTAAAAGTAAAATAAAATTTATTTTTTTCTATTTTCCTTCCCTTTTTTAAATATTTCTTATTTATTTATTTATTTATTTTCTATTTTTAATTTTTTATTTAATATAATAAAATGGTTTTTTTATAATTTTTTATTAATTAAAAATTAGTATAATATTTTTATTTTTTCCCTTTTTAAAATATTATAATTTTTCCTCATTTTTTCATTTATTAATACGTAAAATAATTTTTTGATTTTTCCCATATTTTTTTACCCTTTAAAATTACTTAATTTCTTTTGATTTTGTTTTAAAATTATTTAACAGAAAAATAAAATTAAATGATTTTTGTTCCTGACTTATCTTTTATTTTCTAAATACTTTCTAGTTTGGAATAAAATGGATTTTTATTGTCTTTTTATAATTTACTTGAAAAAAACTTCAAATCATTATTTGAAAATTTTATAAAGAAAAATATAAAAAAATAATTTTTTATTTTTAGTTAAAAAGAGTTTTTGTTGAATTTTCTTAATTTTTTTAATGTAAAATAAAAATATATTTTTCTTTTTTTTTCTATATGTTTCTTTTTCTTATTTTTAGTTTTTTATATAATATTATATTATATTATTAAATTTATTATTATTTTTCATAAATTTCTTTTTTTATTTTTAAAAAAAATATTGTTTTTCTTAAAAAAAATTCACTTTATTAAAAGTAAAATAATTTTCTTTAATTTTGATTCTTATTTGTGTTTTCTTAAACCTATTTTTTTTAATTTTTTTATTATTTTTTTAGAAAACATGGTTTTACTTGGTTTTTTAGTTTATTTGAAAGAAAATTATTTTTTTCCATTTTTACTTTTTACTTATTTTTCATTTTTCATTTTCTCTTTAACTCTTTTTCTTAATTGAATAAAGTTTTTATTTTTTACTTATTAATTTATTTGAAAGTAGAATAAAATATTTGATTTTTTCTTTTTTGTTTTAATTTAATTATTTATTTTTTCATTTTTTTAACCCTTTTTTAAAAATAATGATATTTTTTATGATTGTTCTAAATTTATTTGAAAATAATTTTTTCAATTTTTAAATTATTATTATCATTTTTTATTTTTTTTATTTTTTTTATTTTTTTTATTTTTTTTATTTTTTAAAAATATTTTTTTTTTAATTTTTTAATTTATTTGAAAGTAAATTTTTTAATTTTTTATTATTATTTAATTATTATAATTTTTTAGCATTTTAAATTTTTTAACATTGTGAAGTTTTTATTTATTTTATAAAATTTATTTTATTGATAAATAATATTTTTAGATTTTTAGTTTTTTAATAAAATAAATGATTTTTTAATATCATAATTTATTTAAAAGTGATATGTTTTCTGGATTTTTTATTTTTAACAAAAAAATGTTTTTCATAATTTTTCTTGATATTATTCAAAAATAAAATGATTTTTTACAAATTTTTATTCTTTTTTTAAATTTCGTATTATTATTTTTTCTTTAGTATAATCAGTTTTCATTGTTTTTTCAAATTTATTTCACGATAAAATAATTTTTTTTAATAATTTTTTTTAATTCATTTGAGTATAAAATAAATGTTTGGTATTTTTCCCTTATTTTATTTTTCATAAACTTTTTTTATTAAATTTTTATTAATTTTACTAATTTCCTTTTTTTATTTTATGTAGCTTTATTTTAACCTTTTGTCATATTTTTTTAATAGAGTATATTATTTATGGAATTTTTTAATTTATCTAAATTTTAATCCATATATTATGATTGATTTTTTTTCATTTTTTTCTTTTTTAATAGAACATGGATTTTCTTTATTAATCTTTATTTACTTTAAAATTAAATAATTTTTTCCTACCCTTTTCCCTTCTTTTTAAAATTTTTTATTTTTTCAGTATTTGTTTCTCTATATTTTTTGTATTATATTTATTTTTGTACTTTTCCCTTTGCCTAGATATACAGAGGTAGAATTGGGTACACATTGGTACACTCCATTACACATTATTATATATTGGTACATGTGGGTACAAACACATATATACCCAAGAATGTGTGGGGGAACATAGCTTCACACAAGTATATTCAGGTAAGTTACATTAGTCAAACTCATAGGTATAAGCGAGTGAACCCAAATACACATGGTTAATCCCAAGAACATACAAGTGCATGCATTTACACCTGGGTACATACAGGAACACATAGGTGTGCTCAGGCATAGATGGTTACACATAGGAACACCTAGGTATACATAGGGAAACTCAAGAACACACCAAAACATGTGGGTCTAACTGGGTACACCAGATACATGTTAGAACACATGTTTACATTTCTTATCACATGATTATACATGGTTACACATGATTATATATAAGTATATGTTGGTACAAACTTGTATATGCTCGTACACAAAGGTATATATTGGTATACACTAGTATCTGTGGGTATACACGTGAACACATAGGTATATTCGAGCACATATGGGTACACACATGCACACACAAGTATTTGTAGGTACACACTAGTACACTTAGGTATATATAGGTAGATCTGGGTACATGCGAGTACACCCAGGTATACTCTTGGGTACCCAAGTGTCCTCGCTTATACCTACATGTACCCACTTTCACTCGAGTATACCAATTTTTAATATAGTGTATCTTAAGTATACCTGGGTACACCTTAGTTTACATGGGTGTAACATTGTATACCCAAGTTTACCCACATTTACCTAGGTTTATTCACTTGTTTACAAATGGGTAAACCTTTGTTCCCAAGTGCACCCACCCCACATGTACCAAAATATACCATATATTATGACAATGGATTCCCTTGACCCAACTCAAACATATACATTTTATTATTAGATCAAGTATGTATTTTGACATATACATGTATTTATCTTATCATGATAGTATTATTAATTCATCATATACTATATATAGTGATGTTCTTAGGTTATATTATGTATCAAATGGTTATATAAATTCTTAGATTAATTAGAACTTAGTGATACTTGGGAAATAATATTAATACATGTTATGTATTCTAGATACATCTATTTGACAGGACATAAATGATGTAGGACTATTAGGTACAGATGAATCAAAAGTACTGAGACCTTTTTTCATGAAGTTAAAACCTGGTAATGTCGAGTATAGAAGATTAAGAGGACTAACCCACTGATGGAAAGACCACATGTTTAAGGTATCATTGGTTGTTCCTATTTGTGATCATGTATATTTGTCTCTTAATGTGAGATAATTATTAATGTATGTCATTAATTATTTTATTTAATTTTTTATAAAAACCATGGTAGTATATGTTTGTGGTGAATTATATTTTGTTAAGTGCATCATTAATGGTATAAGATTATCAAATGATCAATATATGATTTGTCACTTCCATGGATAAAAAGAATATATCTCTTACTATTTTACTCGGATGGTAGTGTCTTGATTAAATATATGGTGATGGTTGGGGAATAAAGATTTATCCCAAATGATTAAATAAAGAATGAATAAATCATGGAAGGGTTTCAACACAAAGTATACAACTTTCTTTATTATATATCAATAGATAAAGAGATTGAATTCTATGTTATATGTTTATAGGGAAGGTTATCAACATTATAAATTATTCATATATCTTTAAGGGATAATATATACTTCTAGGTAACACTCTCAGTCTATGAGTTAAACTCAAATATTTATAGATAATGGAATGGATTTTCATACACAAAGTGTATCTAATAGTTTCACAAATTTAAATGATTTGGATTTTAGGATGAAGTAGATCTCAACTCTATGATCTAATGAATTTTTGAGTATGAATGATCACATGTAAATATAAAAATAAAATCAATTATGCATTATTAAGGTTTATAATAACAAAAATTTAATTTACTTCTTAAGGTATTCACATTTTATTTAAGTTTAAATAACTAAACATGGGAAATTATTTTTTATATGAGTATTGATTTTTCAGGGGGCGTCAAAAAATTTCTTGAGGAACTACCCTATTTACTAGTTTTTATTTCATCGGGTGACATATAAGAGTGTTACAAATGAGTAATGAATTATTTTTAACACTTATGAGAAATTAAATAAGTCATTCATGATATATTGGTTTGGTTTTATAGGTTAACATAACATAATGACTAAAATGAAATTAAATAAAGTTAAAAACATGTATAAAACCTTATTTTAGACACCAAAATAGGTGTGGTAGACTTTTTATTGAATCATATCTCTTCTCATACTCTTTCTCAATTTCTAAATTCATAAATAAAATGGAAGAAAAAAATGAGTGTATCTCCCTTTACGAATCAATATTTTGTTTTATTAGTGATCATATAGGAATCAAAAAGTGCTTCAATAATCCATTATAAAATATGTAAATTGGAGATTAATGAATCATAAAATTTTTGGAGCATGTGTGGATGATCTAGAGGAATCATCCATGAAAATATAGTGATGAGTATAGTATATTGTGATAACTTGAATGAAGGAGGTATGTTTTTATTTTATTCATACTTAAATTCAATTTTATTCAATCCATTGAGAAATCCATGTAATGGTATGTTGGACCATGTATTATTACATAGATCTAACTAAAAATTTTGAAAAATATCAAGCTCAAAATATTTCACCACACCAAGGTTCTTTTTTCTAGTATTAGAGATATTGTATGTAATTTAAGTCAAGAATATTAGTAAAATTTTATAAAATATTTGTATAGGGGATCTATATATTATCAATGATCAAAAACATCATCAATAAAAATCCATGTTCCCAAGTTATAGTCAAATGAATTTGAAAGAACAAGTTGGCGGAGGAGGAGGAGTATGTGATGTATGGGCTACACACGTAAGGGATAACATGTTATAAAAATAAAATAAATAGGTGGGTGGTCATGCTGCCCATCACTCTTCACCAACTAATTTCCCCTATTGATAGGGGAACCCACTTTTAGTTCCTCACATAGGGCATATATATATATATAATAAACAACATATGACATCGCCCACCTAACCCACCAAGTTAACCCAATCCAAGAAAAGCTAGGATAAGATTTGACTAGACCGTCTAAACCCAAAAACTTATTGGCCTATCTCATAAGTCCTCAAACCCATCCAAGTGATTTGTAATGACTTATGATATTTTAAAATTTTGAAAAAAAAACCAAAAATTAATAAAAATATAAATAATGTTATAGGATGTGTTATCAATGATTTCAAAATTTTTTAATATTATTTTAATTCTATAAAATCCCTTAAGTATAATTTTAACATATTTACTATTTATTATAAAAGGTTAATGCATGATGACTAATCATGAGATGAGAATAACTTTTGTATATTTGGTTCGTTATTAATTAAATTTTAATTTTTTGCAATAAGTAATTTTTTATAATAATTAATCATTAAAAAATTATTTTTTATGATATTTGTATCATCCCTCCTTATTTATAATTTATAGGGGATTGTTTCTCCACATTTAATTATTAAATATAATTCTTACCTCAATATCCTCTCACTTGCATGTGGGAATATGATTGCAAAGAATGATTTCTTTTTCATGAGTTTATTTGAGATATGAGTTGACATTAATCCAGATAGAGGATAAAATACATGAGAGAATGAGGATGATATAACTCAATATAGTCAATGGTTAAATGGTTTCCCCATGGGTCATGATCGGTTTATCATCTTCATGATAAATCAACAATAAAATATAACTCATGATTGTGTCATTGGTTTATTAATCATATATGGTTAATTATTATATGAATGTGTGGATGATATACATTCACAAATGATAGTTCAAAAGCATGAAAATTTAAAATGGAATTATTTAGTGATGAAGATTTTGTATATATGTATGGTTAATTTTTGTAAAAGTGATCATAAAGTTTAATTAATAAGCATGATAAATAGAATTAGATTTCATTCACTAAGTAAATAAAAGAATTAAAAATACCTCATAGAAATATTAAGTTGTTAATTACTTCCATCACTCATATTAGAATAAAACCATCGTTTGGTGTGCTCATTAGTCATATTTTAGGGTTAAAACACCTATTTGTTGAGTCAAAACATGTTTTGACTTTCCCATTGATATTTTTTGTTTTGGAAATCACAAATTAGTTCTTATTTTATAAGTTGTATTCTCATTGTAATTATATATATCGTAATCAAATACAATCATAATCACATATTTTGTTTTCTATCATAACCACACATGTTGTTGATCTACATTGTAATAATATGCCATTTATTTTTCAATCGTAATCACATATATTGTTTCTCATCATAAACACATAAATGGTTTTACAATCATAACCACATATTATGTATCATAATCCTACATCGTAACCAGGTTAATTATTGTATTGTAATCATGCATCGTAACCACATGCATCATAACTAGGTCACGTATCATATTCATGTTATTCATTGTAACCACATGCATCACAACCAGGTCATGTAAAGTAGTCATTTTATGCATCATAACCACATGTATCCTAACTAGGATATACATCATAATCACATTGTGCATCGTAACCATGTTATGTATTTTAACTATGATATGAACTGTAACCATGATATGAATCGTAACCACGATATTTATCTTATCCATGTTAAGCACCATAACCAAGTTATGTACCATACTCATCTAATGCATTGCACTCATATTTTACTCCAATACCGCATACATGATTTTCATTGTATTTCAACTTACTCATTCTTTCATATTTCTATACTAATTGTTTTCTAACCAAAACGTTTTTGTGAAGTTAGTTTTATACCAATCGAAACGATGTTGTGTATTCTGTTTGTTTTGAATGTTATAATACTAGGTGTACATGGCCCTCTGAATTTTCTAGAGAAATATGATCGTTGGAGGAAATTGGAACGTTGGAACCTGAGGCCTATAAATAGGATGCCATTTGAACCAAACAAAACAAATTTTTCTTCTATCAATTTCTAGAGAAAAATAGTGTAACTTCTCTCTTTCTTCGTGTGAAATCTTGGAAGATCCAAAACGTGAATAGATTGTTCTAAGTTTTTCTATTTATATAAGTTCTTTGTTTGTCTTTGTGTGACCGATCATTGTGATAATGATTAAGGGCTTCCGGGGATAGGAAGACGTGCTTCTGATCATCGTATCTAGGGTTTTCAAGTGTTTGAAAGATAGATATGTAAATTATATTTTTAATTGAGGAATTTAAGGGATAGGATAACATTCATACCAATCATCATATCGAGGGCTTACCAAGGTGGTGGTAAGATAGATCTTTTATCCTAGGTGAAAGGATACCCTACTCTTTGGGATAAAAGAATCGAAATACCTTTACATTTCCACTTCAATTTCTAATATAAAGGGAAACATTTTTTTCTTCTTTATATTCATATTCTTTTACTATTTTAATTTTTTCAATTATGATTCATTCATTAGATATTGAATTAAGAGATTAAATACATTGTATGGTAGAATCAATTACATTTGTATTATTCTGATCATTGTATTCAATTCAAATAAAATTGTTTTTCATTACTTGTGGTATTACATCATATCATATCCATTGGATCCAAGACTCGTGTGGTCATTTTTATTGGTTGTGAATTGTATTAATTTAAGACCTCTTAAACAAAGTTCTTTCTTAAGAGTTTAAATAAAATTTTTTTAAAACCTACAATTCACCCCCCCCCCCCTCTTGTATTCTTTCATCTCATATATATTTACATCTATATTAAAATACAACAATTGGTATCAGAGGAGGTATCTACTGATTTGTTTTACTTGCTTTATTTATTTCTATAAGACAATTATATTTCTATTATAAATCTTTTGTTTATAACTAATTACTACACTAACATGTGGAGTGGAAAAGTGTTGTTTTTATAAGATGGATGGAAGGAATATTTGATCAATTGACAATCTAAACCCAACTAGACCATCTATTTTTTATGGGAATGATTATGAGTACTTGAGAGATTGAATGAAGACTTTTTTCATTAATACTGTAGTGAACAAATTTTTCATGCTTATTGGAGATTACAAAATACCAGACAAGGAAGTCATAACCTTCACCAACCAAGAGAAATTAGAATATCAACTGAATTACAAAGTATGGAATACTTTATTGTGTTCTATGACTAGGAATATATATAGTCAAATATCTTCACTCAAATCAGTCAATTCTGTCTAGAAGAATTTAGAAGTCACACATTTTGGTACATATAAAGTTATAGAAATAAGAAGTTCCATGCTCCGAGATGAATATCATGTGTTTTCTTTTCCTTATGGAGAACTGATATACAGGGTGAAACAATGATTTATGAAAATCATTAATAGTCTACAATACATGGGTTAAAAGGTTCTTGATGATGAAATTATTGTGGATAAGATAATTGATATAATTCCAAATGAGTAGGAATCGAAAAGGATATCTATTGTTGAGAACGGGAAAGTTACTTAAATCACTCTTGATGAATTATTTGGTACTCTCTTATAACTCAAGACAAGAATGAAAAGAGATTTAGATTTTAATAAAAAGAAGAATGGTAATGGAAGTGTATCCTTCACTACTACATCTAAATCCAAGATACCAGAAAGGGTAATAAGATCCAAAGCTAAGAAAGATGTTGTTATATCAGAATCCAATGAAAGTGAGCATTGAGAGAATGAATTAGAAAAAATTTCTTGAAGAATGAACAAGATTTTTGGAAAGAAATAATTTCAGTATAGATTCAAAAATAAAGATATTAAGGACAAGAAATACCCATAAATAACTTGTTATGAATGTAAAATAATAGGTTATATAAGACTAGATTTTCATGTGATTAAAATAAAATATTCGAAGGAGAAACATTTTGAAAGAAACAAGAAAAAGTATTACAAGTCAAAGACTAAGAAATTATTGAAAGAAAATGATACTTGGAGTGAAATTGGTGGTGATTCATCAGATAAATCCTCAAAATATGAATCTTCTAGTCAGAAAAATATTGGAATTATAACCAGATTACCTATTGAAAATCACTGTCTCAGAGCCAAGGTACACAATGCATAATCTCTTACAAATGTATCTTTAAATGAAAATTTCCCAGATGAGAAATATTATTACTCTTTGGATGAATAATCTTTAACAGTATAGGACAATTTACCTTCTTTTGAATAAGTATGCATATTTTCCAAACTACTTGATAATGAAAATTCCAAACTCAATAAAAATATTGATAAGGAAAACTCTAGAATAAATATTCATACAAAATAAGTATCAGATATTTAAAAAGATCTTGATTAGAAAACTCTTGATTTTGAAAATATTTCAAAAAACCTTATGGAAATAAATTCTGAGAAGGGTAAACTTTTCAAGGACTTTGAACAACTTGTTTTGAAGAAAAGTGTTTTTTAAACAAAAAACAATTCCAAAAACATTTCTTGTGAGAATGATAATTTAGTCATTAGACTAAAATCTGAAATTTTTTCTCTTAAGAAACTTTTATCAAATTTCACTTCTGGAAGGAAAGAATTTGACAAAATGTATTGTCAAATTTGTCCTCTAAGGAATAGTTCTGGAATTGGTTATACTCATTCAAAAATGATTTATTGTCAGGATTATTTTTTTTCCCCAAAGTGATCTATTATATACTAAATGTAAATGTGGTGGATATTGGGAAAGAAATTGTTCTCTTAATAAAACCCAATCATTAGGATTTCATAAATAAAATTTTTCAAAACAAATGTGGATTCCTAAAATTATTTTATCTAACATTTCCATATTAAAAAATATTTGGGTTCAAAAAAACTAATTATTTCTTTTTCAAGAAAACAAAAACTGTAACAAAAATAATATTTAGTACATGGATAGTGGTTATTCTTGAAATATGACTAGAAAGAAATATTTATTTGAAAAGATCATCAAAATGAAAGGTGGAAGAGTGAAATTTAGAGATTATGGTCCGGGAAAGATCATTGGTATAGGTAGTACTGTTATTTTAGGAAAATTTAATTTAAAATGTTTTGTTTGTTAAATTAATTAATCACAACTATATAAGTATAAGTCAATTATGTGATAAAGGTTACCTTGTGAATTTTAGGAATGATAAATGTTTAGTTTACAATTTCAAGGATGAATTCATTCTTTCTGCCCATAGGCATGAGAATCTATACACACTTAACTTAGAATACCTTAGTAGAAAATACTTACCTTGATTAAGTGAAATAAAAGACCAATATTGGTTATGGCATAGAATTTTAGGACACTGTAACCTTAAGAACCTTTGTAAACTCTCAAAGAAAAGACTTTTTAGGGATCTACCAGATCTTAGAGTTGATTCTTAAAATTTTTTTGACCCTTTTCAATATGGAAATAAACATATAACTAGATTTAAATCAATCAATAAAGTTTCAACTTATAATGCATTATAGTTAGTGAACATGGATCTTCTTGGTCCTTCACAAACTAGAATCATTGGAGGCAAGTACTATGTATTTTTTCTTAGTTGATGACTACACTAGATTTACATTAGTCTATTTTCTAGAAAATAAATATGAAGCCTTTTTCTATTTCAAAACTTTTAGATCCCAAGTTAAAAATGAGAAAAACATATCATTGATAATTATTCGTAGTGATCATGGTGATGAATTTTAGAATTCAGATTTTGAAACTTTTTGTAGTAATAAAGGTTTTACTCACAAATTTTCAGCTCCTGGAACCCCTCAACAAAATGGTGTTATTGAAAGAAGAAATCGTATTCTTCAGGAAATGATAAGGACCATGTGGATTGAATACTCAATTGCTAAGTTTTTTTAGCCCGAAGTAGTTAGTACTGCATGTTATACTATAAATCGATTTTTAACTATACCTTTTATTAATAAAACACCTTATGAATTATGGAATGGACAAAAACCTAAAGTTTCTTACTGTAGATTTTTTTGATGCAAAGTATTCATATTAGATAATAATGATAATCTACATAAATTTTCACCCAAATCTGTTGAATGAATCTTTATAGGTTATTCCACTACTTATACGGCTTGTAGATTTTTTAACAAAAAAACTTGCATTATTGAGGAAACAGTGCATGTTAAATTTGATGAAATTTTCCCCTTTTTTAAACAAGCCCAACCTATATCAATAGATGTGTTTTCACAAATTGATTATCAACCCTTGATTGAAAACTCTTCTGAAAAGGGAAATAATCAAGAAAATGTTTCTGAAATATTTACCCCATAATATTTTCTATCATATGTTGATGAATAAATTTTACAAAACCCAAATCAATTGTTTATTAGGAATCATCCCAGTGATAATATCATTGGTGATGTAAATCAACCTGTAAGTACTATAATTTTCTTGAGAAATGAAATAGAACATCTTGATTTTCTATCTCAATTCGAACCTAGAACTTCTAATGAGTCCTTAGGTGATAAAGATTGGATTAAATCAATTCAAGATGAACTAAATGAATTTGAAAAAAAATAAAGTCTGAACCTTGGTTTAAATACCTAAAGAAACAACTGTAATTGGTGTAAATGGGGTTTTCAAAAAAATGTGATGAAAATGGATTCATTATAATAAATAAAGAAAGACTTATTTCTAAAAGATATAATCACCAAGTGGGAATAAACTATGAAGAAACCTATACTCTGGTATCTAGACTTGAATCTATTCATATTCTATAATACTTTGAAACATTATTTAACTTCATAATTATTCAAATGGACATAAAATGTTCTTTTCTAAATGGTTTTGTACAAGAAGAATTTTTTGTAGAACAAACTCTTCATTTTGTAGACTCAAAACATCATGATCATGTTTTTAAACTTACCAAAGCTTTTTAAGGACATAAAAAAGACCTTGAAGCACGGTATGATAGACTCACATGATTTCTTTTACAAAACATTTATGAAAAAGGTACTTCAAACCCAACTCTTTTTATAAAAATTAATAAAAAAATCGATTTTTCAAATCTATGTTGATGAGATTATATTTGGATCAACTCAGCAATCTCTAACTAATTATTTTGGGAATATGATGAAATAATAGTTTTAAATGAGTATGATGGGTGAGTTAACATTCTTTTTAGTTTTTCTAATCTCTTAAAAAATAGAAGGAACCTATATATCCTAACATAAGTATATAAAATATTTACTTAAAAATTATGTATATGAAAATACTAAAAGTATAATCACTCCAATCGGTACCTCAAATTCACTTGATCTTGATGAAGCTAGGAAACCAGTATATCAAACATATTTTAGAGGTATGATAGTAATTTTTTTATAATTAACCGCTAGTCATCCAGAATTAATGTTTTTTATATAATTATGTGCAAGATATCAATCTAATCCAAAATAATCTCATTTAAAGGAATTGAAAAAGAATTTTTCACTACTTAAAGGGAACTATGGATTTAACACTATTTTATCCTTCTAGAAATGATTTTGTTTTGAAAATATTTTCAGATACTGCCTTTGGTGGTTGTAGAATGGATAGAAAACATACATCCGGAACATGTCATTTCTTAGAAGATTCATCAGTTTCTTGGTCATGAAAAAAACAACATTCTGTAGCACTTTACACTACTGAAACTGAAGATGTAGTAGTTGTAAGTTGTTGTGATAAAGTTTTGTGGATGTAATACACACTCACTGACTATGTCATGAGTTTTTTCAAAACTCAAATACTATGTGATAATAATATTTTCATTTCACTTAGTAAAAACCTTTTATATCACTTGCATGAAAAACACATATATATTAGGCATCACAATCTTAGAAATCACACACAAAAAGGATATATTATTTTACAATTCATCAGAACGCAATAATGACTCGCTAATATGTTCACAAAACCATTATCTTTTGATAGATTTGAATAAATTAAACAAAAACTAGGAATGATCATTGTAAAGTAATCATTCACATGTATTTCTTGTTTAAACCATCTCCTTATATTGAGTTACTCATTTTCAAAGGGGGGGTATACATTTCACTATTTAGTTTTTCATTTTATCTATTTAACTTATAAGTTTGTACATTTTACCCTTATCGGTTTTATATTTTTACATGTATCGGTTTTTCATTTATTAGTTTTTCTTTTATCGGTTTTATATGTTTATCAGTTTCACTTTTATCGGTTTCATATTTTAATCAGTATCACTTTTATCGGTTTCATGTTTCATGTCTTCAGTACTAGATTATCATTATTTTATTATCTAATTAGTACTATATTATTGGTATCAGATTATCCCATTAGTATTAGATTATTGGTATTGGATTACTCTATTGATACTAGAGTATCAGTACGAGTTTATTTTATTTTAATAGTTTTAGAATTCTTATCGGGTCGATGCATCTATCACACATGGGGTTACTTCAGATGGGGTTTAGAGCATAGGGTTTTCTCCTGGTCTTCACTTCTGATTTAGATGTTTGAGAGGGTATGGATTTACCATCAGTTCTAGGCTCGTGCATTCAGGCATGGGATAGCTTTCCGGTAGTAAAGAGCAGGAGGAATATGATCGTATCATTTTTTATGCTGGGTAGGGGATCCTCTATGTTTTCTTGATTCTGTTTAGACATAAACTTTTGTACCATGGTGGTTTTGTGGTTTTAAATGGTAAATTCATGTTTAGTTTCTCACGTTTTTCTCAAAAGTGTTTGAATAATAAAAATTTAATTTTTAGTCAGATCAGGGTTTTGTGTATCATGATGAGGTGTTATAATTTTATAAAATAATAGAGATGCACAATGGTCTTAAGATTTCTTTTTTTATGTATGATAAGAAGTATAAAACATCCATAAAACAGGAAGCTACGTTTCTAGATATTCCATCTGAGGGTGATGCCCTGTGTCCTTCTCACAAGTTACCAAAACGTGATGGGACATTTGATAAGAGTAAATCTAATGAATCCCTTTATTAGATTCATGAGGAAAAAATAAAGGTAAGTCATTTATTAGTAGATAATCAACTTATATCCCTCTAGATTCAAGGATTTTTAGTTCCAAGAAAAGGTGATAGGGAAACTTTAAAAGTTTCATATGTATATGTGCTTGATTATTTGGTGAATATGAGGAAGTTCAATCTGATGGGATTCATTTTAGCAATGATTAAGAAGCTCAAATATAGTTCCATAAAATCATAGTCGGTCATGTTTCCCACTATTATCAGTAAGTTTCTGAAAGAATTATTGATCTTGTGTAATGTTTCAATCAATTCATATACGACATCCTTCAAAGATCCCTCAATCGGTAAGGATACGATAATGAGACTCAAGTTATCATTCAATCCGGAATTGAAAAGGTTTGAGAAATATCAAGATGCTGAGAATAGTTGAAGGAAGTGGAAAACCTTCTAATCCATCTAAGAAAACGTCAAGAAAAAAAGTAAGTTAAGTCTACAACTCCCAAGGCATCAAATAAACAAAAGTCACTTTCAGATGAGGTTATGGTAGAGTGGAGAAAAAAGAAGGAAGAAAGAAAATAAGGGGGTCATTAATTTGGATTATATATAGTTGAAGCATTACATCTAAAAATAATATCAAAAGAGACATTAAAATAATAAAAAAGAAAAAATATATTAAAGAAGATAAAGGCCCAAGAAATTTACATTGATAGTCTTCTCAAAATAGCTAAGCAAGTAAAAAACAGGTATTGTAATAAGGGATCCACCTGTTCAGACTCAATTGGATCCAGAAGAGAAAGGCAAAAAAATACAGGCATCTGAAAAATTGGCTACATAGAGTCTTATTCAATAATAATAATAAGAAGAAGAAGAAGAAGGGAAAGAAAAAACACAGAGAACAGGAACAAGGTCAAAAAGAATAAGTAGTGGAAGATAAAGAAGATTAAAAAAAATCACTCCACATAATCCTCTGAAGTACCATATTTTAATTTTCAATCTTATAATCCTCATCCTTCCAAGAACTTTTCTCAAAATTTTTCTTCAAAGAAATTCATTCATATTTCAGATAAAGAAGAAGAATAGGAAGAATCTGATAAGAATCTGATTCATCCAACTCAATTGATCAATACTGAAACCAATTTCGGTGATCTCCTAGAATACATTGAAGATACAGATTCTGAAAGGAAAATCACTTTGAAAGGGAATTCAGTACATTGAACAAGCTTTGAATAGACTAGAAAAGATTATATTGTTCATTTCAAAGATTGAATCTAAGTTATAAATCCTTCTAAATTCTCATAATGATATAAAAGACTCTGTTAAGACTTTTGTGTACTCGTTTCTAAATCCTGAAGCTGATTTCAAGATATTCAAGGAATTTTTTGATGAGCACAGCAAGTCTTCTAATAAGGTTATCAAGTGGTCATAATTCATTGATGATAGTCTCAAGAATCATTTGGATAAGTAGGATTAATTGGTGAAATGGGTAAATGATCTCAATTCTCTCCATCAAAATTGGATTGCTGACATGAATGAAAAACTTGAAATCTTTCAATGATTGAGTACCTCAAAAGGAATAGAATCTAAATAGATTGATCATTTGAAGGAAAAATTAGAGAATGAGAGTAATGAGTTTGTTTTTCTATCAAATAGATTTTTGATTTTGGAGAAGGACTACAGAGTAAGAAGGGAGGATTTCAATTCTCAAGAAGTAAAGCATAAAGATCAGGAAGGATTCAATCGGCTTCTATAACAAAGGATCCAGAAATAAGAAATGATAATTGCTGGATAGGATGTGATGTTGAAGGCTCAGTAATAAGATCTTAAAAAACTGATGGAGGATAGAAAATAGTTCAAGAATATGAAGCTTTCGATGTTCAATATTTTGGAAAAACAAAAGGATAAAGAATGATTTTTGAACTCTTTTTGTAATATAAACTTATTTCATTCAATGTAATGTCAATTGTTTCGTAATATGTTTTTATAACTCCTTGTAGGACATGAATGTTCTCCCTCATTCTTTTTTAAAATCACAAAGGGGGAGAATAGTTTGGAAAAGAATAAATTGATGAATACCTTATTAAGGTGGAAACACATATATAAAATTAAATAGAATACTATCATTAGTGATTTATTTAAAACTAGGGTAGAATTAGTCATATTCACTATTAATTTCAGAAGAGTTATTAAAATCCAGGGTTGATAAGTATTTGTTGTTTATTTTGTTTTGTGATTTACAAAAAGGGGGTGATTGTTGAGTCAAAACATGTTTCTACTTTCCCATTGATATTTTTGTTTTGGAAATAAAAAATTACTTCTTGTTTTATATGTTGTATTCTCATTGAAATTACATATATCATAATCACATATAATCGTAATCACGGATTTTTTTCCATCATAACCACAGATGTTATTGATTTACATTGTAATAATATTCCATTTGTTTTTCAATCAAAATAAAATATATTGTTTCTCATTGTAACCACATAAAATGTTTTACAGTCGTAACCACATATTATGTATTGTAATCATGCATCATAACCAGGATAAGAATTTTATTGTAATCATGAATCATAACCACATGCATCATAACCAGATCATGTATCATATTCATGTTATGCATCATAACCACATTCATCGTAACTAGGTCTTGTATCAAATTAATTTTATGCATCGTAACCACATCTATTGTAACCAGATCATGTATCATATTCATGTTATGCATTATAACCACATGTATCGTAACCAGGATGTACATCGTGCATCATAACCATGTTATGTATTGTAACTACAATATGAATCATAATCATGATATGAATCATAACCACGATATATATCTTATCCATGTTAATAATTGTAACCATGTTTTGTACCCTACTCATGTAATGAATTACACTCATATTTTACTCTAATAACGTATACATGATTTTCATTATATTTCATCTTACTCATTATTTAATATTTTTGTACTTATGATTTTCTAACCAAAACAATGTCGTGAATTTAGTTTATACCAATAAAAACAATGTTGTGTGTTTTATTTTATTTTTTACTGTTGTAATGTTAGGTGTCTAAGTCCCTTATAATTTTATAAAGAAATAGGAGTGTTGGAGATAACATGACCATTGGAACCTGAGGCCTATAAAAAGGAGGTCATTCAAACCAAACAAAACAACATTTTCTTCTATCAAGATCTAGAGAAAGATAGTGTGACTTCTCTCATGCTTCGTGTGAAAGCCTTGAAGATACAAGATGTAAACTGCTTTTTCTATGATCCTATATTTCTATAAGTGCTTTGTTTTTATTTGTGAGGCCGATCATTGTGATAACTGTAACACCCTGACCCCAGTTACCCAGATTTGGTGCATTATTACATAAAATTGGCATTATCACAAGAGATCAAGTCTTGAAAGATCGATTAGTTTAGTATCCTTGGAAGTAATAGATACATAAATAAGTTTTACATTACATTATGAAATAAAAAAAAACATCATTATGTCTCCTTTGAAAACACTCATATCCCATAGCCTATCTTTACAGGTCAATCATATTATACTTCTTCACATCCTGGGAAAAATAAACCATAAGAAAGGGGTGAGCTCAGATTCTCAGTAAGGATAACAATATAGCAGAAACTATCATAAATAATAATAAACATTTAAGGAAATGTATAATACAAAAACAAAATCCTTTTAAACTTAAACATCAGCATAATATAGAAAAGATAAGTCAAATGATACAAATTACTTATTCCCATGGATATTCTACTAGTAGAATAATCACATGTAATATCAATAGCCAATTTCATAAATATTGAATGCATAATGTCGGACATCATAACCACATAGTCAAGGCCTCGTGCCAAGACTACAAATAATATTTTCTCAAGGAATTGTTCCAATACACTAGTTTGTCTCATGAGACCTACTGATGCATCGAGGAGCTATAGCAGGCTCCACTCGTCACTTACTAAGTCCAATTCATTCATCATATGAAAAGTTTGAAACATAACATAAACATTCGTATTAAAACTAGCATACGAAATGTTAATACTTTAACCATAAACTATGAATGGTATAAAAATATCACATCCACAGTCAAACATATCACAAAACGTTCAATACAATATGGAAGATTGTATCAAAATAAATCAACTTCAAACAAGTTTAAAATCCATAAAAGGATGTTGACAGAGATGAAAACAAAACTATTTGAGAGAAATATTTATTTCTATTTTGAAATCATTTAACAATCACATAATTATAAAAGAAAATATTTATTTTCAAAATATTCTTATAATCTTGTAAGGGATTCTTAAAAGGTGTTATAATGGTGGAAAATACCCACACTCTCTTTATAAGTTAAAAACATTCTTTCCTTAATTTTTTCGAAAAGGTCGTGAAAGAACTTTTTTGAAAAACAACAGAAAGATTAATTTATAAAAAAAATTATAAAAAAATAAAAAAAGGGTATAAATTACTTTAACACATAGTCTATAAAATAGTAAAAAAAAATTAAATACATTTTTACGAATCATGTATGTGGATGATAAATAGATCACAGTAGATACTCACCTATAAACAACCTCAGATAATGAAGAGATTGTAGAATTAACCCTTACCTTGCACTTTCCCATGGTCAAGGATACGTTAAACTCATGTATAATAGTTAAATAATTGTTATTAAATTATACTAGAACCAAATACATAAATATGATATCATATATGATCTTTTAATATTTCTTTGTTAATAATATTTTAGTAGTATCATTATTTCAGGTGTTAACTGGTTCATTTTACTTTATATGTTTTGTTATATAAGTCATGTTTTTTATGGATAGGATTTATTAGATTCATATATATAATGATATTATGTTCTTAAAAATTATTTTTAAATCATCAAATGAAATTATTTTTGAATGGTTACGATGGGGAATGAATCTCATCGTGTTTGTGGAGACGGTAATCCTTACGTACGTACAGGCAACAATATCATTCTATTGATGGGAAAATAGTTTGTAATTTGATGGTATATCATATATAAAGAATCATTAAAATGTTATATTTATTATTTACATTAATTATACTCATTATTATACCCATCCAAATAATGAAGTGTTGAATAACGAACTACACCACGACGTGGAGACGGTAAGTCGTACGTACGCAAGTATAATGACTTTGTCATTCATAGGATGGATAGAATAATGAATATGGTTGTAACATATTTATAATAACATAAAATTATGTAGAAGGTACTGGAGTTATTATTTTGGTATGGAAACAACAAATAAAGAGGAAGTGGAAGAAGAAAATAACTTTGAAAGAGGTGATGAAATTATAACCTCTTCTTCAGGTGCTTTTGATTTGATCAAAAGGACTCCTAATACTGGCTTTATGATAAAATTAAGGAATATAGGTTTAATTGAGGGTATTTGGGAGGATATTTTAGCAGTTATTGTCCAAGACAAATGGCATTCTAGGTGTGAAATTAAGAGAAGGGTAAGTACCCTTTTATAAGAGAGGGGAGGGTCACTTTAGGAAAGCTTGAAATATTAATTTATTATACAATCATATTCGATTTATAATGTCTCAAAAGGGATTTATTTAGAGTTTAAGATGGGGATGGGTCGAAAACCTCTCAACCAATAGGTTTTAGATAGGTTTAGGTCACCATATTAACCTTATCTTTTATATTTAACTCTTAGTTAAATAGTTTAACTTTTACCATGTATTCTTGTATTATTATAATAAATAGTTAATAAACATAATATAAAAGCCAAGAAAACCCCAAGTGGTTAATTATTAATATATCTAACCTTATCTAAGTCCTTTTTCCAAACCTTATATTTTTATGAATATTATATCAATTAATAATATAGTATTTGTTTTAAAAACTCATTTATGTCAATTTTGACACTATTTAGTATTTGGTTTTTTTGAAAGTCAGAAAAACATTATCACTTAGAAAAAAATTTATTTAATCAACCCTAAAATGTTATATTAACCTAAAATATTCATTTAATACATAAAAATTCTCAATTTAAAATTATATTAAAATTTATAATATCAATTTTTTTAATCATTCAATAATAAGGTAATTACTGCATCATCATTGTGTAATAAATAAATATAATTATTTAATGTCTAAAAATTATAAATAAAATACCATTATGTAGGAAATATTTTTAGATTTCTAATTAATATTTATAATCAAATTTATCTTATGTATAACCCTATATTAAAAACGATTTCGTTATTAAACTTTGAATTTAACACTTAACGCTTCTTTAAATAAAATAATAATAAATATCCTAATCTAATCCAAGTGAACCAAAAGGATCATATTTCATTTTAAGGTTTATTTTGGTCGAAATACACTTATCCAATAGAATTAGGACATGTTTTAGGGTAATTATAATATCATTTTTACCTTTAATTATCTTATTTACTTTTAACCGTGGTAAATAAAATTCCAAAGTTACTATTCACCAAAAATTATTTTCATCCTATTAAACCACATTTTACTTACTGATGTCAACCATGTCTATAGGATTTTTTAAATTCAATTCATAGAAGCGGTAAAATTACATTTTCTGAAAATTTGTAAATGTGCCTAGAAGGTGGGTAAAATACAATAAAAAGTTTAATAAAATTTTACATATCTAATCTTATTATAAAATGACTCCAATGAATTAAATTGAACATATATAGGTATTATGTGACTATTTGTACCTAAAAATAAATTTCAATAAAATAAAAAATTATTTAAAAAAAGTCAATTTTAAACAAAAACATATTGTTTTTAACTATTCATCAAAAATTGAGAGTTTTATAAAAATAGTAAATATTCACCCTAATCTAATTTTGATATTCCAAATCCAAAAATTAATTCCATTTTGAAAAAAAATTATAAAATTTAAAAATTGGGTATTACTATTCATAACAGGTAGTTTTATTGGTCATGGTGTGCTACAACTCAAATTTTCGTACAGCACAAGCTATTTTTTATTCAAAGAGAAGCATACCATAGAATCTTGGGGTGTTACATTATTCCCTTCTTAAAATAATTTCATCCTTGAAATTTCTAGAATATTACTGCATAAAAATATTCGGGTGGTTCTTCATCATAATTTCCTCAGTTTCCCACATTTCCTCTTTCATCTTATGGTTTCTCTATAGAACTTTTACCAAACGAGTTGTCCGAGTTCTCATCACTTGTTCTCTGGTATCAAGAATATTGATAGGCTCTTCAAAATAAGACATATCGAGTTCCAGTTTTATTTTTTCATAGGTGAGAACATGAATTGGGTCAGGCATGTATTTTCTCAACAGTGATACGTGGAACACATCATGTACTTTGGAGAGACTTGGAGGCATTTCCCAACGGTAAGTTACAAGTACAATTCATTCTAGAATTTTGAAAGGTTTGATGTTCCTGGGAAATAATTTACCCTTTTTACCGAATCATATAACACCCTTCCATGGAGATACCTTTAAGAAAACATGATCTCCAACTTGAAATTCCAAATCCTTCCTTCAGTTGTCAGAATAGATCTTTTTCCTACTTTGAGCTGCTTTGATGTGGGTTTGGATGATCCTCACATTTTCCATTGTTTCCTCAACAAGTTTTGGGCCTTCGAGTTTTCTTTCACCGACATCATCCCAACAAGTTGGTGTGTGACATCTCTTTCCATATAATGCTTCATATAGTGCCATCTGAATACTTGAATGGAAGATATTGTTATAGAAAAATTCTACCAGATGTAAATGTTGATCCCACATACCTTGAAAGTCAAGTGAGAAAGATCTCAACATGTCTTTTAAGGTTTGAATAGTCCATTCTGATTGTCCATCAGTTTGAGGGTGGTAGGCAGTGCTAAAATGAAGCTAAGTATCTAGGGCCTTTTGAAGACTTTTTCAGAATCTTGATATAAAATGGGGATCACGATCATAAACAATCGATAGGGTTACTCCATGAAGTCTTAAAACTTCATTAATATATAGTATTGTTAAACATTCAAGTGGTAAATATTCTCTTATAGTAATAAAATGTTTTGACTTGGTAAGACGATCAACAATGAACCATATTGAATCATTCCTTCTAGGAGTCTTTGGTAGTACTGTGACAAATTCCATCGTAATATCATCCCATTTCCAATCAGGTATGGGAATAGGTTGCATGAATCCTCCAGTATGTTGTCTTCTACCCTTAACCTATTGACAAACCATACATCTTCACACATAATTTGTAATCTCCTTCTTTATGTTGTCCCACCAAAAATGTTCCTTCAAATCTATATACATCTTAGTGCTACCAGGGCGTATAGAAAAATTGGATCTATGAGCATCATCCAACAATTCCAGTTTTAAATTAGGTATATCAAGAACACAAAATCTCTTCCCAAATTTTAAAATTCCATCTTCATATATGAAGTTAATAAATCTCCCATCATTCACACCTTTAATTTCTTTTGAAACTCCTCATCATCTATCTAAGAACTTTTTATACTTTCTAGTAAAGATGGATTGAAAACCATTTGAAAAATTATTGATGTTTCACCTTCCATAATTATTCCCATATACATCTTTACTAGATCCATGAATATAGGATCCCTTTCAAATATCATCTTGTTCAGAAGTCCATGATCCTTTCTTCTCAAAGCGTGAACTACCTTATTTTCCTTCCTCATGTGGTAGTGTATAGTGCAATCATAATCCTTGAGTAGTTCAAGCCATCATCTTTGGCTCATGTTGAGTTCTTTTTGTGATAAAATATACTTCAAACTCTTTTTATCGATATATATCTCATATCTTTCACCATAGAAATAGTGTCTTCATATCTTCAAAAAATATTATAGCTTCTAACTCAAGATTATGAGTGGAATAGTTTTTTTCATGAATTTTTAGCTATCGTGAAGCATAGGCAATAACTCTATCATTCTGCATAAGGACACAACTATGTTCCTTCTTTGAAGCATCACTATAAATAACAAACCCATCATTCCCTGATGGTAGAGTCAAGATAGGATAATTGACTAATATTCTCTTCAGTTCTTCAAAACATTCTTCACACTCTTTTTTGCAAAAAAAAATAACCCCTTTACGTGTGAGCTTGGTTAATGGGTTAGCCAATCTGGAAAAATTAATGAATAAATACTGATAATAACCCGATAAACCAATAAAATTGTGTACCTCCGTTATGCTCGTTGGTGCTGGCCATTCTTGTATTTCTATTGTCTTGGAAGGATCAAAAGAGATTCTATCCTTAGAAACAATGTTTCCAATAAAATAAATCTCTTGAATCCAAAATTCACACTTGTTAAACTTCCCATATAATTCATTTCTTCTAAGAGTATTTAGAATAGTGTGCAAGTGATTTTCATGATCTTAGTATATTTTAGATTATACCAATATATCATCAATAAATACCACTACAAATTCATCAAGATATTCCTTGAAAACTCTTTTCATTGGATACATGAAAATAGAGGGTGCATTAGTCAGTCCAAAAGGCATTACTATAAACTCGTAATGTCCATACCTGGTATGAAATTTTGTCTTCAGAATGTATTCCTTATTCACACACAACTGATGATATCCATATCTAAGGTCAATCTTTGAAAAATATTTATCTCCATGAAGTTGATCGAAAAAATCATCAATGCAAGGTAGGGGATGCATTTTCTTTATTATTATATCATTGATCTCCCTATAGTCTATGCACAACCTCATAGATTCATATTTCTTCTTAATAAAAATAATAAGGGCTCCCCATGGAGAAAATATAGGGTTAATAAATCCTTTATTACTCAATTCATCTAGTTGTTTCTTTAGTTCAAATAATTCCACAGTGGCCATTCTGTAAAGGGTCTTCCATATGGGCCTTGAATTAGGAATTAAATCAATTGAAAACTCAATTTCTCATTCTTGAGGATGCCCAGGTAAATCCTCTAGAAACACATCAAGATATTCTTTCACAATAGTTACATCCTCTATTTGAACATTCCTTTCCTCACCCATAGTTATTTCACTTTATTCCTCCCCGATAATTAAATATAGTAGAGCTACTGGGGGTGGATCTAGATAAGAATCAGATGGTGACGTTTCTGCTCTAAAGATAAGGTATTTATTATCATCATCTAAAATTGTAACCTCCTTATTATTATAATGAATTTTCACATCATGGTCTGAAAGCTAATCCATACTGAGGATTATATCAAATTCATTCATGGGTATGATGATGAGATTAACAGATAAAGTATGTTTATATTCCATAATGGGAACTGATTCACAAAACTTTATTGCAATGATATTTCCCTTAATATTTTTTATTGACTACTCCCTTATTAAATCAAATTAAAAATATCTAATTTTCTTAGTAAACTGGGGAGATATGAAACAATGCGATGATCTAGAATCAAATAAAGCATTGGCTAAATTTGAGGAAACCATTAAATTACCTACCACCACATCATTCGGAGTTTCAACCTCAGCAGTAGTGATCGCATATGACTGTACATGCCCCCTTGTCCTTTTTTGAGGTAATTTTCCTTGGTGATTAGGACATTCATTTTCATAATTCCCCATTTCTCTACAATTGAATCATTCGACATTGACATCTTATTTCTTTCCCTTGTAATCACGAGCTTAATGGCCTTTTTTACCACACTTTCAATAGACTCTAATTCCTTTCATTTAAGTATCTAGGTGTTTCTTCCCACAATTATTGTTGGGTGGAAATTCAACATTTTCATTCTTCCCCTTATTTCCATTTCCATAGTGTTCAGCGGATCTCTTCTTCTCTTGATTTTCTTTAAAGTTGTAAGACATAGAGAATTCATTTTCTGTTTTGATAGCACATGAGACAATACCTTTGTACAAAGAGAAGGACTGTGAGACTAATTATTGAAGGAGAAATGGTTTTAACCCCTCAAATAATCAATCAATATTACTACTTGGGTTACGTATATAATCTTTTTCATGCCTTCTTAACCTTGTAAAGTTAGCCTCATAATTTGTAACATTCTCAACCTCATTTTTCCTCAGACTCAGAAATTGTCTTTCCATATCCACTCGATGGTCATGGGGAAAGTATTTTTATAAGAAAAGATCTTTAAACTCCCTCCATTCTATATTTGATACTTCTTTTTCCTCATTTTTATTTTTAATTAATGACCACCATTGATCTGCATCTCCTGTGAGGCGATAAACTGTCATGACAACTCTTTTCCTTTCACGACTCCCCAAAGCATGAAATATTTTCTATAAGGAACTTATCCATTAATCAGCTACAAATATATTTATAGTCCCATTTAATTTTGGTGGTTGTTTCCTCGTGAAGTGTTCTAACATTGATCCTTCGCATTGTGGATCGGGGTGATCCATATAGGTAATGTGCATTGATACGGTTTCCACTCCTTCGACTAGGTTTCATTTCTAAACAATAGAATACACTGGATTAGTTTATGAATCACAATACCTAATTCCAAACTAGTAAAATATCTGACATAAATTGAAAATTTTATGAATGTAATCCATAATCATAAAAAAAAGGTTTTCTTAGAGGAAGTATTTACTCATAAATCCTCTATAATGGTTTGTAAATAAAATGTGAATTATCCTAAGCATATCTCTGGGAAGTGTCATAACCAATAGTGTATCAAGGCACGTTATCGTGTACCAGGATACCCCAGGTCAAGCCCGAAACTTCTAGTCAGAGTTTTCATACCTAGGTACATTTGTGCCAGAGCCGCCTCTACCTTCTCATATCCAGATAGGGATGTATTTATTGAAAAATTTACAAAATATCTACATTACCAAAATTCTAAGAAGTTATTTTATACTAATCCTCAAATTCTATCTTAGGGTAATGTTCTCTAATCAGAGTTTTCCTAAATCTAGTTTCCAAGGTTTTTAATAAAATTCCTCTGATACCAATTATAATGCCCCGACCATAGTGACCCAGAGTTGGTGCATTATTACATAACATTGGTATGATCATAAGAGATCAAGTCTCGAAAGACCGATTAGTTTAGTAACCATGGAAGTACTAGATACATACATAAGTTTTATATTAAATTATGAAATAAAATAACATCATTGTGTCTCCTTTGAACACACTCATATCCCATATCCTATCCCTATGGGTCAATCATAATATACTTCTTCACATCCTAGGAAAAATAAAACATAAAAAGGGGGTGAACTCAGATGCTCAGTAAGGATAACAATATAGAAGAAACTATCATAAATAAGAATAAATAATTAATGAAATGCATAAGACTAAAACAAAAGCCTTTTAAACTTAAACATCAGCATAATATAAAAAAGATAAGTCAAATAATTAAATTTATTTATTCACATGGATATTCTACTAGTCGAATAATATGTAAAATCAATAACCAATTTCATAATGATGGAATGCATAATACTGGACATCATAACCACATAGTCAAGGCCTCATTCCAAGACTAAAAATAAGATTTTGTCTAGGAAATATGCCAAGACACTAGTTTGTCTCATGAGACCTACCAATTCAATGAGGAGCTATAGCGGGCTCCACCTGTCACTTACTAATTCCAATGCATTCCTCATATGAAAAGGTAGAAACATAACATAAACATTTGTATTAAAACTAGAATACAAAATGTTAATAATTTAACCATAAACCATGAATGGTATAAAGATAACACATCCACATTCAAACATATAACAAAAACTTTAACACAATATAGAAGATTGTATCATAATAAATCATCTTTAAACAAGTTTAAAATCCATCAAATGATGTTGACATAGATGAAATCAAAACTATTTGGGAGAAATATCTCTTTCTATTTTGAAATAATTTAAAAGTAAAATAATTATAAAAGTAAACATTTATTTTGAAAATATTATTATAATCTTATAAGGGAAGATTATAAGTTGTTATAACGGTGGAAAATAGCTTCACTCTCTATATAAGTTACAAAAAACATTCTTTCCTTAATTTTGTCGAAATGGTCGTAAATGACCTTATTTGGAAAATGACAAAAAGATTCCTTTATAAAATGTTTATAAAAAGTAAAAAAATGGTATAAATGACTTTAACCAATAGTATAGTAAATAGTAAAAATGTTTTGAGATACATTTTTAAGAAAAATGGATGTGGATGATAAAGAGGTTCCAGTGGATACTCATGTATAAACAACCTCAGATAATGAAAAGATTGTAGAATTAACCCTTAACTTGAACTTTTCCTTGGTAGATGGTATGTTAACCTCATGTATAATAGTTAAATAATTGTTATTAAATTATACAAGAACCAAATACATAAATTTGATATCATATATGATCTTATAATTTTTCTTTGTTAATAATATTTCATTAGTATCATTGTTTCGGGTGGTAACTGATTTGTTTTCCTTTATATGTTTTGTTACATAAGTCATGTTTGTTATGGATAGGATGTATTTGATTCATGTACAGAATGATATTTTGTTCTCAAACATTATTTTTAAATCATAAAATTAAAATTATTCTTGAATGGTTACGATGGGGATGATTCTCATCGCGTTCATGGAGACGGTAATCCGTACGTACGCACGAGCAACAATATCATTCTATTGATGGTAAAATAATATGTAATTGGATGGTATATAATATAAATAGAATAATTAACATGATATATTTATTATTTACATCAATTATAGTCATTATTATACTCATCCAAATAATGAAGTGTTGAATAACGAACTACACCGCGACGTGGAGATGGTAAGCCGTACGTACGCACGTATGGTGACTTTGTCAATAATAGGATGGATAGAATAATGAATATGGTTGTACCATATTTATAATTAAATAATAAAACATATAATATACTGGATTTATTATTTTGGTATGGAAACAACAAAGAAATAGGAAGTATAAGATGAAAATAACTTTGAAATAGGTGATGAAATTACTACCTCTCTTCGGGTGCTTCCTTTTGATGTGATCAAAAGGACTCCATAGGTTGGATTTATGATCAAAATAATGCCTCTAGGTTTATGTGAGGGTAGTTGGGAGAATATTTGAGCAGGGTTTGGCCAATTAAAATGGCTTTGGAGGTGTAAAATTAAAATAAGGGGAAGTACCCTTTTATAAGAGAGGTGAGGATCACTTTAGGAAAAGCTTGAAATATTAATTTATTATACAATAATATTTGGTTTATAATGTCTCCAAAAAGATTTATTTCAAGGATAAGGTGGTTATGGGTCGAAAATCTCTCAACCAATATGTTTTATACTAGTTTATGTCACCATATTAACCTTTCCTTTTATATTTAACTCTTAGTTAAATAGTTTAAATTTTACTATGTATTCTTGAATTATTATAAAAAATGGTTAATAAACTTAATATAAAATCCAATAGAACCCCAAGTGGTTAATTATTGATACATATAACCTTATCTAATTCCTTTTTCCGAACCTTATATTTTTAATAATATTATATCAATTAATAATATAGTATTTTTGTAAACTCATTTTTGTCAATTTTGACACTATTTACTATTTGGTTTTTTTGAAAGTCATAATTACTTTATCACTTATAAAGAAATTATTTAATCAACCCTAACATGTCATATTAACCTATAAAATTCTTTAAATACATCAAAAGTCACAATTTACAATTATATTAATATTTATAATATCATTTTTTTTAATCTTTCAATAATAATTTAATTACAACATCATCATTGTGTCATAAATAAATTTAATTATTTAATGTATGAAAATTATAAAAAAAATACCATTATGTAGGAAATATTTTTAGATTTATAATGATTATTTATAGTATAATTTATCTTATGTATCACCCTATATTAAAAATATTTTAGTTATTAAACTTTGAATTTAACACTTTTGACTCTTCTTTAAATAAAATAATACTAAATGTCCTAATCTAATCCAAGGGGACCAAAAGAATCATTTTTTATTCCTAAGGATTATTTTGGTCAAAATACACTTATCCAATAGAATTAAGACATGTTTTAGGGTATTTATAATATAATTTTTACCTTCAATTTCCCTATTTACTTTTAACCGTGGTAAATAAAATTCAAAAATTATTTTCATCCTATTGAAACACATTTTATTTACTGATTTAAATTTTTTCTCTTGGATTTTGTAAATTCATTTCATATTAGTGGTAAAATTACATTTTATGAAAATTTGAAAATGTGCCCGGAATGCGGGTAAAACACAGTAAAAAGTTCAATAAAATTTTATATATCTAATCTTATTATGAAATGACTCAAATAAATTACATTGAACATATATAGGTATTATGTATATATTTTTTTCCTAAGATAAATTTAAATAAAATATTGGTTTTAAACAATAATGCGGTGTTTTTCACTATTTATCAATAATTGAATGTTTTTAGAAAAATACCAAAAAATCACCCTAAGATAATTTTGATATTACGAATCCAAAAATGAATTCCATTTTAAAAAATAAAATTAATAAAATTTCAAAAAGTGGTTATTACTATTCATAACCCTAGTTTGATTGGTCGTGGTGTGCTGGAACTCAAAGTTTCATACAGCGCAAGCTATTGTTTTATTCAAAGAGAATCGAACCATGGAAGTTTGGGGTGTTAAAATAAAGATCGAGGGATTCCAGGGATAGGAAGACATGCTTCCGATCTTTGTATTGAGAGATTTCAAGTGTTTGAAAGAGAGAGGTTCCAATTAACTTCTTAATCGGGGGCTTCTGGGGATAGAAAGACAGTTATGCTGATCATCGTATTGAGGGATTTCCAAGTTGGTTGTAAGATAGACATTTTATCCAAGGTGAAAGGATACCCTACTCTTTGGGATAAAAGAATTGTAATAACTTTACATTTCCACTACAATTTTTAATAGAAAGGGAATCATTTTGTTTATTTTTTCTATTCATATTCTTTTACTATTGTAATTGTTTCAATTATGATTCATTCATTACATATTTTATTTAGAGATTCTATATGATGTATGATAGAATAAATTAAATTTTTACTACTATGATAATTTTATTCAATTAAAATATATTTTTTCATTACTTGTGGTATTACATCATATCATATTCATAAGATCCAATACCCATATGGTCAATTATATTGTTTGTGAATTAATTTATTTTAACACATATTAAACTAAGTTATTTATTAAGAGTTTAAATACAATTTTTTTAAACCTATAATTCATACCCCTCTTATATTGTGCCATCTTATGTACATTTACATCTATATTACGATTCAATACTATTGGATGGTTATAATAAAATTGGTGCATTGACTTATCTAAAATTTACCTCAAAGAATTTAATATATCTAACTTAGAGTAATTTTTAGAGGTAAATTAGTAATTAAATCCAATATTAGAATTTATAAAATTTTAGAATCTACTTAAAAAATTAATTATCTATGATTTAATGAATTTTACCAACTAAAAACCTACCTTAGAACTCTCAAAACAGTGTCATGTCCATATTTTAGACGATGAAGAGAGGTTTAAGGTTCTATGTATTGGTTCGGGTAAGGATGGCAAGAGGGGTGTAATTTTACTTTTGAAAAAAAAAATTAAATTAAAACAATATTTTATTGAATTAAAAATAAGCTTAATGATAAAAAATATAAGATTTAACCCCAGTGGAAATATAAATGTCGAATAAAATTACATAATAAAGTGGTAAATGTTATTAGAAATAATCCCTTAAGGTGTCCCTACATATCCTCCCCTCAAGTAACCTTTAGATTATTTGGTTTAAACCTTACTTTTAAACAGTTATATAAAGAAACATGAACTTTGATTTTTTGTGGTTATATGAAGAAACCTATTATAAGAAGTAAAAACATTTTTTTATTAATTGTACCAAAAAAACCCAAACACTACTAGAATTTTATTTTTATGGATAATCACCAAATATCTTCTTTCTTTAAGTCCAAGAAAAAATCAAATCCACCCCTTTCTTTAAAGACCATGTAAGAATTAAAAAAATGTTATATGCAAGACCAATACAACACTCTCCACCTCAAAATATATTCACAATAAGAAAACAATGTGTGGTAGATATAAAAGAGAGTAATAGAGCTTGAGAATGATAAAATTAATAACAATGATCTGAATAGTTATTCTCTAAGTAAATATAGCCTTTCAATAACCTAAGGGGTTGTATTTATAACCTCTACAGGGTTTAGGAGGGTTCTAGATCCTTTTATGGTCGAACAGATCCATCAAAGCTGAATTAAGGTGAGTAGGACCCACTATAATGGATATATTTTTTAGTCTATCTAGGTGACCTATAGAATCTAGTAGGTTTCACTATAGGTCATTCAGTGGTATCCCACTAGGTAGCTTTGGGAACCTACTATTGGAGGCCTCTAAATAATGTCTTCTTTCTCATCTTGAGGTGTCTGATTGGTCTAGAACCTTCATGAAAATTTTTCTAAAATATAAATATTGAAATTCATCAAAGTAAATTGTTCAAGACATTAAAGTGTGTTTGTGATCATTCAAAACTACCTAAGAGGGTGAAATACACAATATTATCCCTTTTTCTGATGACCACAAATACTTATGAGATAATGAATACAAAGGTATGCATAATAAATTCTTCATAAATAAAACTAATAATAATTGTAATATTTCATAATAAAATTCATCCAATTTTTTTTAAAACCATGATCAGTAGTTAAACATAACATAAATTATTTCACTTTAAAACTTTCATTGAATTTCAAAAGTTTCTCCCAATTTTATTTCAAACTGAATTAATGTATTTTTAATGCTATTGTCGGGATTTTTCTCCTCGTTTGTGATTATCAAAAAGACAAAATGGATTTTAATGATAAATTTAAGATTGATTTTTCCAAGGTCAAAAATACTTGAAATTCAAAAATATAAGATATACTATTAATGTTACCAAATCCTTCTTCTATTTTGTAATCATAAATTAGTTCATTATCAAGGGTTAGGAAAAAAATTATTAATATATAAACAAAATAATTTTGAAATTTTATTAAATTCATCGTAAATGTTCTTTTAAGTGATAAAAATCATCATTTATTTGGAAATATAAAACTAATATTATCACAAAAATAGATATTGAAAACAAATTTCAAAACATAAATATTTCAAGATTTGAAAATAGTCCTTTGAAAATTTCAAATTGCACAAAACAAGTTAATTAGCTTAAATAAGGATTTTTTAATTTCAAAATCCTAAAATCTAATTTTAAAATGAGTCTCTCTCTTGGAACATTTCAGTGTAAAGGGATATATCCTCATAAATTTATGTATACTTATAAAATCTTAAATGGGGTAACTTTAAAAACAAAAAATAAAACTTTTTCTAAGAGGTTGAAATAAATAAATCAAATAATTCAATAGATAAATGATTATAAAAATAAAAAAAATCATAAATCATAATTTTAAATAAATAATTAACATAAAATTAATATAAAAAGTGAATTATAAAAGTTTCATTCCTAAATCCACCTAAATAAAATCAAAACTTTCTACCAAAATCAGTTTAATCAAGATATTGGAAAATTTAAGATTAGTTCAAATAAAATCTAGCATGATATTACCCTTTTGTAAATAGTCTCTAAGGGAGTGGTTCCTAAAGTCAATGTGTATTTTTTGAGAGCGTTTAATTGTATTATTATAAATATAAATCACACTTGTGTTATCACACTTAATTTAAACATGATCACAATTTAGTCCCTAATCCAGAAGGGTATGATTCATCAAAATTATTTGAGTGCAATAATTCCCCATAGTAAAATATTCTGCTTTTTCCATATAAAGAAAACCCAAATTTTTCTTATTACTACTCCAATATATAAGTTATTTTCCAAGTTGTTGAAAAATACCACATGTATTCTTCCTATCTAGTTTTCTCCCACCAAAATCCACATCCTAAAAACTTGAAAGTTCAAAATATTTGTCTTTTGGATAAAATAAACAAATATTTTTATTTCCTTTCAAATACTTAAAAATAATTTTGAGATATTTTAAATGGGATTCCTTTAGTTTATCTTTAAAACTAGCATAAAGTAACATAATAAACATGATGTTCAACCAGGTCATGATAAGATAGATAAGACTCCCAATCATACCTCTATAAAGATTAATATCTACCAGTTTACTAACTTCATCCAAGTTAATCTTGCTAGAAGTACTCATTTGAATAATAATATCCTTAACTTGATTAATTCCAAAATTCTTTAAAATATACTTAGTGTATATCATGTTGGGTATTTGGGATGCATGGTGGCTTGGGATGAGGCCTAAGATTGCACGGTTGAGTGGGATTCTCATGTAGAGTTAACTAATCGGGATGGAGCATCTTGGAAGGGTACTAGATACAAGGTATGTGATATGGCCCAAAGTTGGCAATAGGTCCAGATGTATTTATTTTTGAACTATTTATTTTGTATATATGATCAGCCCATTGGGTGATAAATTTTTTATATATGGAATGGTTTTCCAACCATTTACTCTATTTCATTTCATTATAATATGTTTCATTTTCATTCTATTTATTCTTCGGCATTCTCTGATGGGTATGATGTTTGGTAATTTACTTCTAATTATGCACTTTGATATGGGGTATTTTCTCCTCATAATTTAACTTTAGACCCTAACTTCTATTCATTAGCCTCTAGAATACGAGGAGGCATGCTTGAGGTCTTGTGTAGAACCGGCTTGGGGAACTGATTTTAGTGGCATCTGGGTCGGAATGTTACAATGTTAATATTTTTTATTTCTTTCAAAGTATAATTTTTTTTTGATTTATTGCATTTTTAATTTTTTAATTATTTATATATTATTAATATTATAAATGAATTGAGTATTTATGATTTTTTAGTTTATTTGAAATTAAAATAATTTTTTCGAAATTTTTTTCTCTTTTTTTCATTTCATTTTTTAATAAAATGAAGTTTTCCTTATATTTTTAATTTATTTGAAATGTGAATAAATATTTAGGGTTTTTCCCTTTTTATTTTTATATTTCATTTTATTTTATTTTATTTTATTTTATTTTAATATTTTCAAATAAATGGTGTTTTAGTTGATTTTATATAATTTATTAAAAAGTAAAATAAAATATTTATATTTTATTTATTTTCATTTTTTTCTATTTAATTATTTTCATTTTTTTTCTTAACAAGATAATGTTTTTCTTGGTATTATTATTTTTTTGAAAGTAAAATAATTTCACCTTTTTTCTTTTTTCCAATTTTCATTTTCCATTTTGGATATATATATATATATATGATTTTATTTTATATTATTTGTAATGTATCTAATTTTTTGTGTATTATTATTAAATATTATATGGAAATATTTTGAGACCATAACTTTCATAGGCGTGCAATTCTGAGGCCCGGAGTACCCGGAATAAATGTTTTAATTAATTTAAACTTTAAACAGCGCATGTGAGCGGTTTTCCTGAAAAACTGGAATAACTTTTGAATGGGTGATCGAATCAAAAATATGAGGGCACCATTACATTCAGAGCAGTTACTTTACCATAGGCAAGGCCTAACATCAACTAGTGCAGGTCATCTATGAGAGTTATTTTTTGGACGCTTTAATGGAAATAAAATAAAGTAATAATTTATTTTATTTAAAAGTTATTTTTTGCGCAGCGACCTAATTACTCCCTTTTAAATACCATATTATGGTAAGTTTGCATGGATATCCTCATAACCCTATGAATTGAGAGGAAGACTCTTGGATCCTTGAAGGATTTTTGACAGACGCCAACGAACGACGACGCATAGATCGTTGCATAGCAAGATCAAATCCCAACTGACTACTGATCTCCCTCTTCGTCGATGATAAAGGTAGTGGTTTGTTATTTCAATTTTTCCTTTCCTTATTTTTGAAATAAAACGATGAACATGAATCAACCCAAAAACAGGTTGACCCACGGATCATGCGTCCTTACAGGAGGGCTTTTATTAGGTTGTTTTTGGGGATTAATCCATGATGTTGAAATCCAAGTTTTCATTTTATCTATTTAATCCTTCTAATGGGAGCGGATCAACGCCGTGACGAATGACGATGGAGGTTCATTCCTCTTTTATTTTGTGATTTTAATTCCTTCCACCTATTTTTACCACACGTTCTTCGTGTTCTTAGTGGGGAGATGAAAAACAGATCATTGCGCATCTATTCTACAACACAACGATACCAATTTGGAGATCCAACATCGTGAAGACTTAGAGTAGGTGCGATAACAATGGCGGACGACGAATTGGCTCAGATCGGGGGAGACTGTTCTTTGAGCGTTATTCAAACAGGTGGATCGATATGTGTTTCCGGGACCGATCGGGGGCCCAAAAACAACGGAGATTACTTCAGGATGTTGGGGAAACCTTAATCTTCAAGTTTTGTGGAAAAAAGACGGTCGGATCAAAGGTAAAATCTCCACTTGAGGCACAATGGTGGAGGTTCATGATTCTGAAAATCTCCAGAACACACAGCGTGTATCTCAAAAAATACAATGTGTAGGTCTGGCTAAGTGGCGGCTAGGGTTTTGCGGTGCGTGAAGCGAGGACACGGTGTGTTCTCCAAAGAACACGGTGTTTGGGTCCTTACATGGGACTTGGCGTGTATCTTGGGGATACATGGACATGGGGTGGAGTACACGACTGTGAACTCCACCACACGGCCAGACCAGGATGACTGCATGGTTTACCCCATGGACCTAATACACGAGTTGTAACACATGGGTTGAAGCTATGTACGGGCACATAACCAGCATACACGAAGTCCTCCCCAGGTAGAGGAACACAGTATTTTATTCTCTTACATGCTGTGAATACCTTCTTCTACATTACCAGCCTTACAACATGGGTCGTTGTACACGGGCAGTACCAGGGGTCAGAAGACACGGCGTGTGACACTTCTACACACCGTGTACTTATCAGTACATGGATTGATCTTCTTTTCCACCATATCTTAGATATGTTTTGTTTAGGTTAGTTCCCCTTTTTCTTGTTCCCTAGAAGGTTAGGTATCATTTCATTTTTTAGGAGTATGATCCCTTCACTGGGACTTTCCAAGATAGAGTCAGGTATCCCTCTGAGAGGTCCGTATTGAGATCTTATATCCATTATTGACCCTAGGTGGAGTCAGGTATCGATGTGAATATCCAAACAGAGTGTTGATCCTCTACTTAGTAGGTGAATCTGGATGATTTACGGTATCTTCCAAGGCCCTGGTAGTGATTCTCATCTGTGTATCATGATCTTTCCCCACTCAGGAGTGTGTTCTCCTAGAATGAGTTTATCTATCTCTCGTGACTTTTCCCAACAGACAGTACTTCTCGAACAAACATCATTAGAGTTATCAGACTCATGGAGTGAGTTCTCCTGGACGATTGCTTCGTGGAATCTTCGAACTAAATCCCTAGTGGGGGTATGCAATTGTGTGACTTGTCTCTAGACTGTGGGTATGGTTTTTTTAGTATATCTGGATTTTGTTATCCTATTATATGTTCAGTAGATATATACTATGTAGAGATGACTATACGTTTCCTTTGTGAATTTCTTTATAGTTTTTGGGGTCCTCTACTGAGTATTGTTATACTCACCCCTACACGGGCTTTTCCTGCACGTGTCATGTCTTGTGTAGACGAGAAGTCTTTTGACAGAGTCCAGGGTAGACCAAGATAGGACCGAGCTTTCTGAGTTCTCTACAGGACAAGGTGTTCTTATAGCTATGAGCAACAGTCCCAGTACATCTTTTTGTTTACAGGTTGTACTTTGTCGTTTTCAGACTCTTGTTTTTTTTTGTGGGCTTGTATTCTAGCCCAGTTTACATTCAGTACTTTACATCTCGTCATACTCTGTTGGTTGGGTTTATTTGTATTCTTGCATTATGTTCCTTAGTGGTTTTTTTTACATTTTAGCATTTTTGGGCTTGGAGATGTGTGCATGTGTACAGGTACTTATTCAATTCCTCTCATGTTAGTAATTTGTTTACTCAGTGCTAGTCACTAGCCCCTGGCCTATTGGAGGTGGGCTTGGGGAGTCATGGCATGGGCCCCACTAGGACAAGTCATGATAGAGTGGTATCAGAGGTGATTGGTTCTACCTTAGAACCAAGAGTCTGTGGCTTGGTTTAGGGAAATAGTGTTAAGTGTTTTGAGCTTGGATTTCAGGCCAGAGACTCTAGTGCTGGTGTGGGCAGCTGATTTATCCATTCACCAGGACTCTGATAACCTGCTTCTCGATTTGGTATATAAAAACACTAGTTGCGGGGAAATAAGGGATTCGTACATGCGTCATATAGGAATGGGTTGTGTTTTCCATGTCCTTTGTTTCAGCGATCCAGATATACTCTTTGACCATGGTACATCTTATTCCTTACAGGATGCCTCTGCAATGCATACCCACTAGGATTCAGCAGTGCGATCACGAGGATGACCCCCACAGTGACGAGGCTTCGATACAGGGACTAGTTCCCTAGGAATTACCTCTAGTTGGTGTACCTGCAATACCACCACCAGTGGAGCAGCCCATGGTACCTACAGTACAGACATACAAAGGGCCCAGGTTGAGCGCGCTCCATGAGTTCTAGAGACAGATACCTATCATGTTTTGAGGTGAGCTTGACCCTCGGGCGGCTGAGGACTGGAATGAGGTGATGATCAGAATTTTTCATCTCTTGGGGAAACCAGCAAACTAGATGGTGATCCTAGGAGCGATCCACTTCAGAGTTTGGCAGGAGATGGTGGATTCTGACCACATAGACTCACGACGAGGAGACTCTTTTGTGGATAGAGTTTGAGCAGCTCTTTAGGGAGGAGTTATCACTAGTTACATTGAGATCATTACGTATCCAGGAGATTCTTTAGCTCCAGCAGGGCAGTTTGATGGTGGATTACTATTCATAAAGGTTCACCAACCTTGCTAGGTACTCGATGGATATGGTCAGGGATCAGTACTTTAGAGCTTGGACCTTCGATCAAGGTCTAAAACGGGACATCTGAGATAGTGTCATTCCTCTTTTCATTCTAACTTATGCCAGAGTGCTCGAGCGGGCCTTGTTGATTGAGAGCTTCTTGGAGGAGCAGAGACAGCCGACGATAGTCAGCAGCATGCAGGCAGGTGCAGAGACATCAGCAGTAAGGAGCTGACATCAGTCACAGGGATCAGAACGTGGGAGACATCATCAGAGAACCTAGGATAGGGGTTTGGCAGTCCAGGGCTCTTAGGATAGATTCAATCATCCTAGGGAGAGGCAATGTTACTCATGTGATGGTAGGGGACATCTTGCTAGATATTTCCTGACTCGTCGAGCTGCTGATAGGGAGACGATGGATGGACCACCGAGGCAGAGGCAGAAAGTGGAGCAAACAAACCCGCCAGGCGGAGGACATGGCAGAGGAGCAGGGAGAGCTTCAGGTGGTGATATATGCTTTGATCTACTTCCACCACCACCCCTAGGAGGTCCTCACCAGGTTCAGGGAGCTGGGGATAGGGGTAGGGATAGCTACATTCAGTCGAGGTGTACGAATCATGGACTTTAGGAATGATTTGAGGCTTAATATGTGTCTTCTCTATCTTAGATATTGTACCTATAGACATAGGTGCTGGTCATTCCTTCCTCTCCACATGTCTTGTGTGAAACATTGAGATTTTGGTTGAGTTGCTGACTCAATCCTTATGCTTGGAGTCACCTATGGGAGGAGAATCAATGATCACGCACCATTGTAGACAGTGTGATATTACCCTTGGAGGTGAGATATTCAGTTGGAACCTCTTGGTGGCAGTATCGAGGCCTTACAATTTCATTCTTAGTATGGATTGTTTATCCTCATTTCATGCCCAGATTGACTACTTTAGTAGAATATTTCAATGTTTTTGCAATGATGGGATGAGGTTTTCCTTTTTCGGTGAAAGAGAGACTCAGGAAACACAAAATGGGATCATACGTAGGAGGTTATAGTCGATCACTCATGAGTTGGCTAGCCTTACCCTTGGAGAAATAGATGTTGTGAGCTTCCAGTTCCCAGCATTAGTGGCGGAGTACAAGGTAATTTTTCCCAAGGATGTTCTGGGACTACCTCCCCACTAGGAATTAGAATTCTACATCGACTTACACCCTGGGACAGCACAGATTTTCTCATCAGTATATCAGATGGCTCCCGCAGAGCTTCGTGATCTAAGGGTGCAGTTGTAGGATTTGTAGAGCAAGGGTTTTGTGAGACCCATTGTTTCACCCTAGGCATCCCCAGTTTTTTTTTCCAAGAAGGATGATGGGAGTTTGAGGATGTGTGTAGATTACCGGCGCCTGAAACAGGTAACGATGAAGAACAAGTATCCACTACCAAGGATCGAAGACCTCTTCGACCAGCTGAGAGGGGCATAGTGGTTCTCGAAGTTTGACCTTTGGTCAGGATACCACCAGTTACGAGTAAAGGGTGAGGATATACCAAAGACGGCTTTCAAATGCCACTACGGTCACTATGAGTACTTAGTGATGCCTTTTGGCATGACGAACGCCCCCTCAATGTTCTTGGGACTGATAAACCAGATCTTCCAACCATACTTAGACTGGTTCATAGTGGTCTTCATCGATGACATCATTGTGTACTCGGCATCAGAGGATGAGCACGCGAGACACCTACAGATTGTTCTGGATGTACTCTGAGAGCACCAACTTTATGGGAAACCCTTGAAGTGCCAGTTCTGGATTCAGGAGGTCCACTTTCTGGGAAATTTCATTTCATTAGGTGGAGTAGTTGTAGACCCATCCAAGGTGGATACAGTGTTAGCATGGGAGCCACCTCAGAGCGTGATGGAGGTGTGGAGCTTCCTTGGGTTGGCAGGATATTACTAGAGATTCATTCCTGAATTCTCTCGAAAATCAGCACAGAGGAAAGCCTTGACCAAGAAGGGGAAACCCTTAATGTGGATGGAGAAGTTCCAGCAGGCTTTTGAAAAGTTGAGGCAGATTTTGACGAGTGCCCCGATCTTGAGATTACTAGAGGTGGGTGTCGAGTACATAGTTTTATATGATGCATTTAGGACCAGTCTTGGCTGTGTCCTGATGCAGAGATAGAAAGTGATTACTTATGGTTCATTCCATCTCAGGCCACATGAGCAGAACTATGCAACCCAGGATCTTTAGTTGGTAGTGGTAGTCTTCGCGTTGAAGATGTGACGACACTACCTTATGGGCAATCAGATTATCATCTATTCTGACCACAAGAGCCTCAAGTACAACTTCTCGTAGAAGGATCTGAATCTAAGATAGAGACATTGGCTACAGTTCCTCCAGGACTATGATTTCGAGATCATCTACACTCCTGGGAAGGGGAACAAGGTGGTAGATGATCTTAGCAGGAGGTCGATCTCACAGCTATTGAGAGAGGCGATAGAGTAGTTAGCCACATTGCAATTATCCTTAATGGAAAGAGGGGATGTGACTTACCTTCAGTTTATGGTTGTTACCCCTCTACTATTACAGCGAGTTATGGAGACATATCTTGTAGATATCGACTATGAGGATTTATGTGCTCAATTATCCTCATGGAATACCCCTAATGGATATTCACAAGGTGGGGAGCACGTAGTTCTTTTCAGAGCACGCACTGTTATACGAATGGAGTTGTGGGAGGAGGTCCTGAGGGAGTTTCGTACATCCCCCTTGTTGGTACATCCTGGAGTGGTGAAGATGTACCAGGATCTCTGAAGACAGTTCTGGTGATCAGGCATGAAGAAGGCAGTAGCATAGTTCATTTTTTGATGCCTTATGTGCCAGCAGGTGAAGGCTGAGCACCAGGTTCCAACAAGATTATCTTACCCCCTAGAAGTTCCAGAGTGAAACTGGGATGGAATATTTATGGAATTCATGATGGTATTACCACAGACATCTAAGGGGCATGATTCCATCTGGGTGATCAATGACCGACTCACCAAGTCGACCCACTTCCTAGCTATCAGAGAGAAGAGTTCTGTAGAGATCTTGGGATGCCTCTACGTGTAAGAGATAGTTCGGCTTCATGGATCCCCTTAGACGATAGTCTCAAATCGTGATTCTTTCTTCACATCCTGGTTGTGGAAGGGATTGCTGGAGTCTTTCAGAACTTAGCTACACTTGAGCACATAATTCCATCCCTAGACAGATGGTCAAACGTAGAGGACCATTCAGGTTATGTAGGATATGTTACGGGCCTGTATCTTGGACTCTAGTCATAGTTGGGAGGACCACCTACCACTAGTGGAGTTTGCATACAATAACAGCTACCACTCCACCATTATTATGGCACTGTTCAAGGCCTTATATTGGAGACCCTATCAGTCGTCGCTTTGCTGGATCGACCCCAGAGATGCTACACTCGTGGGTCCAGAGTTGGTGCAAGCTACCACTGAGAAGGTGCGAATCATCCAGGAGTGGATGAAGACTGCGTAGATATGGCATAAGTTTTATGCTGACAGACGACGAAGACCTATGGAGTTCGAGGAAGGGGACCATGTCTTCCTTAGGGTCTCACCTCGGCAAGGGTTACAGAAATTTGGTCGAGGAGGCAATCTATCTCCGAGGTTCATCGAACCTTTTTAGATACTGCCTAGAGTTAGTGAGGTGGCATACTGTCTAGCACAACCACCAAAACTGCACCGGGTACATGATGTCTTCCTCATGTCATAGCTGAGGAGGTACGTGCATGACCCATCGAACATCATCGACTGGGGTGAGCTGGACATCGACGATGGAGCAACCTTTCCCAATTACCTAGTGGAAATCGAGGATCAGTAGGAGAGGATCCTTCTTAGTCGATTGATTAACTTGGTGTGTGTTCAGTGGCAGCATGGGAATCTTTAAGAGAGAATGTGGCAATCAGAGACTCAGATCCATGCCCAGTACCCCCATCTCTTTGAGTAGCTTATTTTTTGGCTTTTCAAGGATGCAAAGCCCCAAGGTGGGGACAATGTAATGTCTTGGATTTTCCATGTATTATTTTTAAAAATTATATGGAATTATTTCGAGACTATACCTTTTTACGGCGTGTGATTCCAAGGCCCGGAGTGCCTAGAATAAATTTTTGAATTAATTTAAACTTTAAACAGCATGTGTGAGCAGTTTTCCTGAAAAAGTGGAATAACTTTTGAACAGGTGATCAGATCATAAATATGAGGGCACCGTTACGTTCAGAGAAGTTACTTTACCTTAGGTAAGGCCTAACATCAACCAATATGGGTCAGCTGTGAGAGTTATTTTTTGGACGCATTAATGGAAATAAAATAAAGTAATAATGTATTTTATTTAAAAGTTTTTTTTGTGCAGCGACCTAATTCCTCCCTTTTAAATACCTACTTATGGAAAGTTAGTAGGGTTATCCTCATAACCCTGTGAATTGAGAGGGAACCTATTGAAGCCTTGGAGGATTTTTTATAGACACCAACGAACGATGACACGTGGATTGTTACGCAGTGAGATCGAATCCCAACCAATGACAGATCTCCCTCTTTGTCGACGATAGAGGTAGGGGTTTGTTATTTCGGTTCTTCCTTTCCCTTTTTTTGAAACAAAATGATGAACACGGATCAACCCACAAATAGTTTGACCCACAGATCGTGCATTCTTGCGGGAGGATTTTTATTGGGTTGTTTTTTGGGATTACTCTATGAGGCTGAAATCCCTATTTCAATTCACTCTATTTAATCCTTCTAACTAGAGTGGATCAATTCCATGACGAACGACGGTGGAGGTTTGTTCCTCTTTTATTTTGGGATTTGGATTTATTTCTCCTCTTTTTACCCCGTTTTCTTCGCATTCTTCATGGGGCAACGAACAATGCATCATTGCACATTCGTTCTACAACACAATGATCCCAATTTGGAGATCCAACATCATGATGACCTAGTAGAGTTGCGAAGACAATGGGGGACAATGAATTGCCTTAGATCATGGGTGATCATTCTTTGATCATTCTTCACATGGGTGGATCGATACACATTTTCAAGACCGATTGGGGGCCCCAAAAATGGAGATGACTTCGGGATGTTCGGATGACCTTAATCTTCAAGTTTCATGGAAAATGGATGGTCGGATCAAAGATTGGAGCTCCACCCAAGGTGCGATGGTAGAGTTTAGTGATTCTGGAAATCTTCATAACACACAATGTGTATCCTGAAGAACATGGTGTGTAGGTCCAACTAAGTGGCAGCTAGGGTTCCGCGGTGCGTGAAGCGATGACACGACGTGTTCTCCAAGGAACACGGTGTGTATCCAGGGGATACACGGACATGGGGTAGAGTACACGGTCGTGTACTCCATCACACGACCAGACTAGGACAACTGCATGGGTTACCCCGTGTACCTAATACATGAGTTGCAACACACGGGTTGAAGCCATGTACGGGCACATGGCCAGTGTACATGGAGTCCTACCTGGGTAGAGGAACATGGCATGTCACTCTCTTACACACCATTTATACCTTCTTCTACACAACCAGCCTTACGACACGGGCCATTGTACACGAGCAGTACCCGGGGTCAGAAGGCATGGCGTGTGACACTTCTATACATTGTGTACTTCTCATTACATGGCTTGATCATCTAATACACCGTATCTTGGACATGTTTTTTTTAGTTTAGTGACCCTTTTTATCGTTCCCTTAAAGTTTAGGTATCATTTTATTCTTCAAGAGTATGATCCCTTCAGCAGGACTTTCTGAGATAGAGTCAGGTATCCCTTTAAGAGGCCCAGATCGAGATCCTCTATCCATTCTTGACCCTAGGTGGTGTTAGGTATCGACATGGCTATCCCCACAGGGCGCTGATCCTCTACTTAGTAGGTGAATCCGGATGAGTCGTGGTATCCTCCAAGGCCCTGATAGTGATCCTCATCTGTGTATCGTGATATTTCCCCACTCAGGAGTGTGTTCTCCCAGAATGAGTGTATCTATCTCTTGTGACTTTTCCCGATAGATAGTACTTCTCGGACAAACGTCATCAGAGATATCAGACTCATGGAGTGAGTTCTCCCAAATGAGTGATTTATGTAATCTTGAAACTGAATCCCTAGCGGGGGTATGCTGTTGTGTGACTTGTCTCTAGACTGCAGGTCTGGGTTTTTTATTATATCTAGATTGTGTTCTCCTATTATATGTTCAATAGACATATACTGTGTAGAGATAATTGTACCTTTTCTTTTTGTATTACTTTATGGTTTTCGGGGTCCTCTACTGATTATTGTTATACTCACCCATGCATGGTTTTTGTCCACACGTGTCGTGTCTTGTGCAGACGAGCAGCCTTTTGACAAAGTCCAGGGCGGACCAAGACAACACCAAGATTTCTGAGTTCCCTACAGTCTGAGGTGTTCCTACGGCTATAAGAAGCAGTCCCAGTACCTCTCTCTATTTACAGTTTGGACTTTTTAGTTTTCAGACTCTTGTTTTTTTTTTGTGGGCTTGTATTCTGGCCCAGTTTAATTTTAGTAATTTACTTCCTGCCGTACTTTGTTGGTTGGGTTTAGTTGTATGCATGCATTTTGTTCCTTATTGGTTTTTTTTACATTCAAACAATTTCATTACCAAAATAATCTCTAATAATTAATTCTACAATTAATTATTCCAATTCAAAAAAATCAATATAACAATAATTAATTCAGAAATTAATTATTCAATTTCAACAATCTCAATCTCACCATAATTAATTCAATAATTAGCTATTCCAAATCACAATTTCATAATTCCACCCATCCTCATTAATTAATTAAATAATTAATTAATCAATTTCAACAATCTCAAATTCCAATAATAAATTCAATAATTAATTATTAAATTCAAAAATTAATTATCCAAAATAATAATCTCAATTTCAGATAATTAATTCAATAATTAATTATCCAATATCTATAATCCCATTATCCCCAATTTTAAAATTTCATCAATTAATTAATTCACCAAATTAATTAATTCAGAAAGAACTCAATTTTTAAAAATATAATATCAATTATATAATTACATACACGTAATTGAAATCAAGAATTTGGGGTTTGAATTATAGACCACCTACCTTGATTTGTTGATGAGCGGTCGCCTAATGAAAATCCCCAATTTGAAAGGAATAACAATAAAGAACGAAATCTTGATTTAATTCCCATATCTAAGATTTAAACGATTCAAGTTCTTACAAACCTAGGTCTAAATCTAGATCCAATAGTGGATAAACATAACTCCTTATTCGAGAAGAGGAGCGGGAGAGAAAGGGATATCTAAATGAGGAGAAACCACTTACCCGGGGAGGTGCAGATCTTCAATATGCCCTTCGATTTGCCAATAAATAAGGTTGAGAGCACTAGGAAATCATCTGGGAGCCTCCAAAATCAAGATGAATCATTAGGGGATGAGTGAGGGATGATTTGGGGTAAATATAGGGATTCGGGTATTTTAAAATCTAATTTTTGATTTAACTTAAATCTCACGAATAATTTATTGGGCAGAAGTGCATGGTTTCCCCTAACTATGCATCTTAGTTGTGCGCCTCTTCTTGGGGGTTGAGCGATTTCTCCTTTAAAAATACTAATAAGAAAAAAAATTAAAATTTTAAAAAATAAATCCAAAAACATTATTTTAATATCAAATAAATTAAAAAAATAAAGAAAAAAACTACTATGTTAAAAAAAATATAAAAGAAAATAAAATCCAAATTTTTTATTTAACTTTTAAATAAATTTTAAAAATAACAGAAAACGTGGTTTACTTAAAAACTAAAAAGACTGAAATTCAAAAATCAAAAAAAAATTAATAATTCTCACTATAAGAAATTAAAATTTTCATTGCAAAATATGATCTATATAAAAAATTTGAAAAAATTATAAAAAATAAAAAAAATTAATTTTTTACTTTCAAATAAACAAAAAAACAAGAAAGAATCAGTTTGGTTAAAAAATAAAATTAAAAATTTATAAAATTAAAAAGAAAAAAAATTATAAAGGAGAAAAAAATGAAAAAAATAGTTTAGTTTAAATTAAATTTTAAAAATCAAGAAAAACTTCTTTATATTAAAAGTTAAAAAAATATGTTACTTTAAACAAAACTTAAAAACCTAAGAAATGTCCATTCAATTTGAGAAAATAAAAAATAATAGAATAAAAATAAAAAATAAAAAATCCAATGAAATTATTTTTATTATGAATAATTTTAAAAACTTAGAAAAATAATTATTTAATTTTAAACCAAAAAAGAGAAATATAGAAAAAAGAAAGATAGATATCAAAAAATTGAATTTTACTCTTTAATAAATAAAATAATTAAAAAATTATCATTCACTAAAAAAATTTACAAACTAAATAAATTATTTTTCTTTGAAATAGATTAAAAAATCATTATTATGATAAAAATAGAAAATAAAAAACCAATAAAGACCTTACATATTATTCTACTAACATATAAAATAAATAAATTTTTAGAAAAAAATCATAATAAAAAAATAAAAATATAAAATATAACAAAAAAATTAAATAAGGAAAAATTTAAAAAGGTAAAATGAAAAGTCTAAAATAAAATAAATTTTAAGTTCAAATAATTAAAAAAAATTATTGAAAACATCTGTTCTTTTAGAATAAATTAAAAATAAAAAATATAAAAAAAAATAATAAGTTAATAATAAAAAACTACAAGTTTAAGAATTTAAAAATAATAAAAATTTAAAAATTTAAAAATAGAAAAAAACCCAAAAAATATTTTTCTTTAAAATAAAAAAATAAAGAAAAATATTAATCTATTAAAAATAGAGAAAAGAAAATAATCATAGAAAGTTATTTTATTTACCAATAAATCAATAAATCGATAAAATATTCATTCTTTCAAAAAAATAAAAAATAAAAATATAGTTCCTAAAAATTTAATTTCAATTTAAAATAAATTTATGAAAAAGAATTAGTGAGAAGAAAAAACTCCTGACGATTTATTAAAAATGAAAGAAAAAGAAAACATGAAAATGAATGGAGTCATACAAAGAGACATGCCCTAGTCTAGAAAATAAAGTTATGGATAAAAAAATAGGATCAGTCCCATAATCATAATCAATATCATCATCATCAGCAACTGTCTCCCACTCCAACTACGAATTAACTTGATTGAGGATCCCAATGATCCTCTCCTTGGACCTTTCCTGCTCTAGAGTGATCTAGATCTTTGATGCCTTTGAAAATGACCTGATAGACACATTCTGGGACATATTGATATAATCTTTTTATATACTTTTTGAAGGAATTAGAGCTACACTAACCATCCTACCCTTGTCATTTAAAATAGCATCCTTAAAACCTTTAGGATTTTAAATATATTTGAAAAAAAATTCAAAAAATCAACATAAATAAAAAAATAAAACATAATAGATATCCAAAAAAGATATATTACTTTCTAATATAATAAAAACAATTTGTTCTCTTAAATAAATAATTATTATATAAAAATAATGATAAATTAAATTTTAAAAAATTAAAAGTTCTATTTTTTTATTTAAATAAAAAACTAGAAAAAATTTATTATATTAAAGAATGAAAAAAAAATTTAAAAAAATAATTTTATTTTCAATAAATTAAAATAACTTTGTTATGTGAAAATATAAATAAGAAAAAAAAGTAAAAAATATTTTCAAATAAATAAATATAAAAAGGTTAAAAATCATAATATTATTAGAAATAACCAAAAAACAAAAATAAATTAAATTAAATTAAAAATATAAAAAACATCCAAATATATTATTTAAATTTCAACTAAAATTTATAATTACGCAAAAAAGAATTAATTTATTTAGAAAATATATATATATATATCTAAAAAAGAGAAAAATATGTAACTTAAAAAATGATAAAAAAATATTACATAAATTTCAAGTAATTTAAGAAAACCAAAATAACTACTTTTATTAAAAAATAAAAAAAATGAAAATAAATAAAAATAAAAAATAGGATTTCTATTAATTTTAATAAAATAACAAAAAAATATTTTAATTTCAAAAAAAAATATTATTTCTTTAAAAATCATTAAAAATAAATAATAAACTAAAAATAGAAATAAATTTCAAATTATTATTTAAATTTAAAATAAAATAGATAATAAAGGTAAACATTTTCTATCAAAAAACAAAAACAAATAGAAAATAGAAAATGAAAATATTATAAAAGTAGATTTATTTTAGATAAATTAAACATTGGAAAAAACTCATTTATGATAAAAAATAAAATAAATAAATTTTTTTATTTTTAATTTTACACAATTTAAAAAAATTAAGACAAATGTATTTCTATTGAAAAAAAAATATTTTTATTTAATTGTGAAATAAATCAAATAATATTATAAACGTTGTTTTTTTAAATAAATAAAATAAAATTTAAACCTTGAAGATTTTTTTTAATATCAAATAATTAAAAAATTAGAGAAGTCTATTTTTTTAATTTAAAAAATAAAAAAATATTGAAAAAATATTTTTTATTGGTAGAGGGGATTATAGAGAACCAAACAATACATACACTTAGGCATCATATTAAGTCAACCTTCATCCCTCTCGATAAGGAATGACAAACACCCACTCGACCTAATTTATTAAAGTATATGACATAAGCGATAAGTGATCTTGAATACCCATACATGGTCCTAAGGCCCTGCGCTACATCAACCTAGAATTTGACTTGCACACATTACATGCATATATATGTCAGCATCACCATGTTAACATCACTATCTTCCTCCATCACCAGTTTCATCGCCGACCAGAAATCCCCCAAGGGGTTGCTAAGAATTAAACCTTTATCTCTTGGATGTGGAGGTCATCAATGAGTTCTACTCAATCACGATTCAGAACACTTATTTTAAATTTTATATAAATTAAGTAATGTTAAATAAGACATCGTAAAGTCAAATTACATAAAAAATAAAAAATTGAGTAAAAAAATAATAAAATTAGATAGGAATACAAAAAATTTAAATTAATTTCAAATAAATTTATAAAAATTATGGAAATATTTATTTTATTAAAAAATAAAATGAAAAAAGTCCAAAAAAATATATGCTCCTTTTTAATAGATTACAAAAAATAAATTAACTCCACTCAATTTAAAACAAAAAAGGGAAAAATATACCTACTTGCAAGTAAATTTAAAATATATAAAAAACTTTATTTTATTAAAATATTAAATTAATAAAATTAATAAAATCCTGGTTCTTTAAAAAACATTTAAAATGTATAAATAAATAAATAAATTTTAAAAAATATTACTTCCAAAAAAATTAACAAAAAAAATTAAAAATCAAAAATTATATTGTTACAAATTTAAAAATTTTACAAATTTGAAAAATAGTAAAATCATAATTACTTTATTTTATTTTAAAAAAAATAAAAGGAAAAATAAACGCTATATTATTAAAAAGCAAGGAAGAAAATGAAAAAAACTATAAATTTATTTTTATATAAAAATAAATTAGAAATACTTAAAAATAAATAAACAAAGACCATATTTTGTTAAAAAATAGAAATAATTAGAGAAAAGGGGTAAAAATAAAATATTAATTAGACATTCAAATAAGATAAAAAATAATGAAAACATAATTCTTTAATAAAAATGAAACATTAGAAAAAGAAAATCATAGAAACCTAAAAAAATCATTGTTTCATTTTTTTTATTTATAGAATTTTAATTTTTTTTGTACAAAATAAAGTTTTTATTTACTTCTATAACTTATTTCATAATAAAATAAATTTATTTGTATTTTTATTCTAATTATTATTTTTATTCTTTTATTTTTTCTATTTTTTAACAAAATTATTTTTCATTAATAATTATTAAATTTATTTTTAAGTAAAATAATTTTTTAGATTTTGTATATCTTTTAATAAAATGGAATTTTTCTTAAACATTTTTATTTTATTTGAATTTAAAAATAAAATTTTAGGATTTTTTGTGACTTTTTTATTCCTCTCTTTTTATCTTATTTTATTACATTATTTTCATTTGTATTTCTATTTAATTTTATATTTCTTATATTTAATTATATTTTTAATAAAATAATATTTTTCAATATTTGTTTAATTTATTAGAATTTAAAAAAAAATACATATATTTTTCTCTTTAAAAATAAGATTAATGTTTTTTAAGATTATTTAAAATTATTTAAAGTAAAATCATTTATATTGATTTCATATTTAATTTATTTCTTCTTATTGAATGATTTATTTTTTAATTATTTAATTTTTATTAATTAAATAAAAAATTTATTGGATTTTTCTGATTTTTAGCTAATTTTTATTTATTTTTTAAATTTTTTTAACCGAAATTAAATTTTTATTTTTTATTTTTATTTATTTTTATTTTTATTTTTTAAATAATTATATGTATTATTTTTTAATTTAAATTAGTTTTATTTTTATTATTAATTTTATATTTTTTAAAATTAATTATTTGAATTTTTCTTTTTAAAGCCCACGCCCCTTCTTTGGATGGGATTTATCTAGAAAAACATCAAGAGATGGCCCATATGCCCATAAGTGTGACAAGCATTAGGGGATTCCAAAAAGTATAGATTCATATACCTCACATTTTCACACTGATAACAGATAATAGATCCACTCCCCATGGTTGCAGACGTTACCAACTGGGATGGACACATAGATCCACTGCCACTTCCCCTTTTAAACTCATCACACTTCCTCTTCTTTTTGAGAAAAACTGCTTCACTTCTAATTGGCATGGAAGAAGAATCAGTAATCCCAAACATACCAGTCTGATTTATCTCAACCATCAGATCTTAATCTAGCACTTCATCATTGGTGAGGAGTTTCAAGAGAAAGATCAAATATCGGATACTAGGACTAGGATCCATTTCGAACCAACAGTATTTCAACTTATGATTTTAAACCATTTTAGATGAAAAGTGAACAAGCTTGGAAAAATGATTAACATATTCTCTGACTACCTAATTTTCAGGTGGGGCCTTTGAGTATGAATGTAACACATTTCACTTTGATAGAGATAGGGGTCCTAGGAAATTCAAAAAACCTTTCAATATTCTCTAAACAATCTTATGCCACTTGAGGATTGTTACTTCCTTTAAAGGATGGAGGCTTAGGTCTAAGAAATTCTTGAGCATGATTCTTATCTTAATATAAGACAGGACCTACTTTTTTATCTTGAGCTAGGAAAATGTCAACCCCTTGGTCCATGTGTTAAATGGTTCACACAATATCTTCAATAAAATTATGTTCAACCATGGGATTATCTTGTGGAAAGTTTTCTACCACTCCTACTATAGGATTCACTAGAGATCTTCAAGAAGGTATGGTACTATAAAGAAAATCACAAAAAAAACCTTAAATATTATTAAAACCCATATAATATTGAGTAAATAACCCCAAGTAAATCATAAACACCAATAAAGAAAGATAGGGATTATAATAAATCATTTAAATGAATAAAAACATAAAAATAACCAAGTTACCTCTATGCACAATTACTCCATATGGTTTATCAACTTGGGTGATAATCGTGTGGGTCTCACTGGATGGTTGGAATATAGCTACTTGATTGGGTTACATGGTCTACTCAATTAAAATCTAATTATGTGGGGCACACTGGAATCCTTACAAAACATGTTGTGTGGTTACTACACAGTATACAACACATGTTCCCTCAAACACCCTCTAATCCTTCATTCTTCGACCTTAAACTAATCAAAACCCAAAATTAAATAAAATACAATTTAAAATACTCATTTCTCAACATCTTATGAAAACTTAAGACTCATTGTGATGATGGTTTTCCAGGAACTCACTCACAACCTACCCCTCAAGTCTTAACAATCTTATCTCATACCTACCTTGATTTCCCAAATAACATAAACCAAAATTGTGTTATGAAACCATTTTTTCATGAACCAAATTGGAAAACCCTTGACCCAGTACCCAAGTTATCTTATGACTGGGCCCGTAGAATGTTCTTGATCCCCACGGGCTAGAAAAAAGTGTCTAAACATCAAGTGCACACCTTTGGAAATGTTTTTCCAAAAGAAAAGAGTTATATGGAAAGGAAGAGGGTTTGTCCTAATAACCCAGCATGACATCTCCATATATTGGTGATTCATGAACATAAATAAACATGAAAAAATAAACAATAAAAAATATGACAAAATAAAACAAACTCATAAAAACCCATATCATGAAAATGAATCTAAATAAACATCTACACCCTTGAAAATAGTCACATTTCTAATAATGGTGATCCATAAATGAAAAAATCTAATATGATGGGATTTGGTGAGGTGATACATAAAGGAATGATCTATTGAAAAACTAAAACCAAAAAAATTAAAACAATTGTTTCTCATTATTATGTGACATGAGGATAAACTCCCACCTTTTCACCTCCTCCAAATCTATATCAATCTAATACGAACATATGCCACATCCAAGATGAGCATGGCCTTTACCACTATCAATCAAAAAAAGTTCTACATGTACATAAAGGGTGTATTTAGGGTGTGATCATAACATTCCAGTAGGATCCCACCAAGTATTTCATGAGTAACTTTTGTTAGATAATGTATGACATGCTCATTTTAAGATAAAGATATAAAAACATAAATTTTAATTTTAATAAAACCAAGTTACATGTAGTAATTAAAATGAATGAGAATTTAAATAAAGTATTCATAAAGAAAAATATCCAAATACTTGTATAGTTTTAACAAAACATCGTGGGATAGTCCCTAAGTAATTAAGCTAAAAATAACCTAGAATACTTATTCTGATCTATATAAAATTCCCAACAATATTCTATGTGCATAGGATACTATCTAGAGTAGAATATTAATCCAATAGTATAAACTATAGAAATATGAGAAAAGTGGAATAAATTCCAAGAAATTTACTTTTCCCATATTCCCACCTAAGTACCTAGGGTTCCCATAAATCTTGTCCATAATCAAATTATTCCAACTTCTTTATAATTTCACTTCCACTTAAAGAAGCATATAAATTCAAATAATTCATTTCTAAAACCATTCCATAAATCAACATCATTTAGGACCCCATTAATTACCCAAATCAAAATTAAAATATTATATAATAATCATATAAATTGTATCAGTCCTCAGAGATGGAATATAGCACTTTAAAATGATTTAAAACATTATTTTAGAAAATCAATCACATGTGGTTATTTAAAAAAAGTATCAAACTAAACCACCTACCTTAAATCAATGAAATTATTATTGGATGGAGTAAATACACTAAATATGGAGAGGAAATTACCTTAAATCTTGATTAAAGGTCCTTACACACAAAACCCGCTTTTAAAATTCTACCCATAAGAAACTTGAGACCACCATGGCCATAGGGAAGGAAGGAAACTAAGAAAACTAGGTGAATAAAACCAAGGACGAAAAGAAAAACCATTGACATGGTGAATTTTATTTTATATTAATGATAAATTAATAATAAATCGATTGAGGAGCCAGAATAATAAGGTAATGATGCCTAATGGACTTAAAAAGTTTGAATGGGGACGAAAGAGGGACAAATAAAGGTTAAAGAGAAGCATAAAATGTAAAATTTCACATATTTTAATTTATGGGTAGCCTGCATTATTTGGATGCACAGTTTTTTAAACCATAAAACAACCATGAGAACATCTTTGGAAAGTTTCATAACCCATTTTATAGTTGGGTCACAGAGTTATCAATAATTGTGCACTAACCATGAGACATGCACGGTCATCATATTTTTCAAATTTCAAGTAAAATTAAACCATAAAATAAGTAATAAAGATAAAATCAATAAATAGAATATTAGTACCTAAAAATTATATTGTGGTAGTCACAAAATGATTCTTAAATCTTGATAACTTGGTTCCTCTTTATCTGGGGGATTATTTATCATTGTATATTTCAAAATCATTATGAGTCTTGAAAATATTCTTGTGTGTTTCAAATACACCCATGTTGTCCAAAGTTTTCTCTAATAGGTTCATCAAGTTCACCATTAATAATCAATGTTTTATATAATTTTTTTTTGTTTTGAAATATAATTAAATCAAAATTTTCAATTATTGTCCATTGATTCGTGTTTTAACATCAGTAGTTTCTTCTATTGGGTGTGTATCTTAGAAATATGTCTTCACCAGCTCTCTTATAAAACTTTGATAAATGTTTTACTTTAAAATTGATTTAATAAGGGATATTAATTACCGTCATGATTCTCAAGCATGGATTCTTTACAAATCATAAATCATAAGATGTGTTATCTAAATTCAATCAAATTAAGAACCAGTTAAGAATTTAGATAGTCACTGTAGTGGTCTTTCTAAAAAAAGTATTTTAAGGTTTCATGCTCGGATATAATAGTTCTTCCCATGTATGCAAAACTCTAGTTATTCAACTCAACTGCTATATTTTATTGGTATGTTTATATAGAACTATATTAATATATTATTACACGATTCTCAATATATGACTCAAAATATTTATTCTTGAATTTAGATCAATTTCCAGACAGGAATCTATTGATAGCACATCCCACTTGATTCTCAACACTCCTTTAAAAGTGTTTTAATCTCTCAAGATCTTGTAAATCACTTGATATAAAATAATTATAAGTCATTAGAGTGAAATAATCAACAAAAATCATGAAATACTTATCTATATTGGTTGAATTGAAGCTCATTAGTTTTCACACATCTGAGTGCACTAACTCAAGAGGTTTTGTTGTCTTGATCTCCACCGACTTATGGCTCTCTTTTACCATTTTCCTTTATGATATGTATCCCAAGTGTTAATACTTTAATGATATATATTCATAATATTCTTCAAACATTCATGTTTTAAAATATTATCCATGTTCGTTGGGCCTAAATGGACAATTATTTTATGATATAATTGATTTTACTCCTTAATAATAATTCATCGTGTGTCTTTATCATTATAAATCTAAAATAGATTGTCGCTTGTTCACTTTCAGTTCATCAATATTTATTTTCTTTAAACTTCCTTATGAAAAATCCATATTTGTAAAATATTACCTCATTCCCATTATGAAAAATCGGGAAAAACTCAAGATATTTTGTTTCACCCATTGACAAAGAGAACATCATTGTATTTATTTCTACCAATTTCACTAAATCTAAATCCTTGAACATTGAGTAATCAATCATTGAAAAAATTAATAGATCCTCTATTATAAATTTGGATATCTTTCAATAAATTATTTTTTTTTCAGTCATGTGATGAGAAACTATTGTCAACTATCTAAGGATTTTCTCTTTTTCCATCCTTATAAACAACCTCAACCACCATTACTTTCTATTACTTATTCTTAATATTGATAGATTTGGAATTATTTTATTTCTTTAGCTGCTCTGAAATCATTATGAGACAATTTTTGGAATTTCTTTCAGGTTGATCACTCTTCCCACAAGTTTCCTCAAGAGAATTAAAGGTATTATACAATTATAACTTCTCTTTTAGATGTTGTTTAAGATAACCTCTAGAAACTTTATGTTGTATCCTCCTTGATTTATATCCTTTATTCAATTGAGGTAGTGATAAACTATAAAATAACGCATATGGTTTGTTTCCATATACTCTACAACACTAAGATATCCATTTAATGAAAAATATCCATGGGTAATAGATAGATTTTTCAAAATCACCTTATTGTGATTCTCTCTAATTTGAAATATATTGGATTTTTTGAATCTTATCATGCTTGGAATCCTTCTTCTCCACCTTGAAATTTTCTTTAGTCTTAGCCTCAATGTTATTCTTATCCCACACCACATTCCTTTTTAAATTTTAAATACTATAATTAATTTTAAAAATATGTGATTTTTTGTTCTTAAGTGATGTGATAATCTTCTTTTTCCCTTTATTGATGTTGCCACCATTTTTATTACATGATTAGGTCTCCAAAACAATAGTTCTAGGAACCATGGGACAATATTTAAGTTTATTATTATAATTAGAAACATTCTCCAATGTTTTATATATTTTATTGATTTCATTGATATAAATATTAGACACGTGGGGAGTGGTCCTTGTGTAATTTTTAACATTAACCAATTTTACCTTAAGATATTTTATTCCTTCATTATTTTTAATGATATTTTCTATGGTAATCTCAATAATTATATCCTTAGATTCAAGGATAGAATTTATATTTCCCATTTTCATATGAACTCTATTTTTATTTCAGTAATATATTTAGACTTTTATTCACTAATAGATTTAACCAATGAATCATTCTCAAATTTTTGTGATTTATTTTCTCTTTCAAGAATTCTATTTTCCTTTAAGAATAACAATAGCTCCATTCATAATTTTAACTCATTACGGGTCTCCACATCACTGCTTTATTACCCTTAAAAAACTCCCTTCTTCTTATTCACTCAAAGGATATTTGGGAATATTGGATTTATCTATGGAAGTTAATGTACCTTTATCCTTCGAGTCCTCTTTCTCTCTTTTTCTTTACTCATTACAAGATGTGACCTCATACTTTGAAAATAAAATTCTTCTTCTTCATCGTATTATCCTTCCCTTTGAATTTGAATATTTTTCTTCCATGTTGACCAGTTGACACCTTGTTTCTTCTTGAAAACCTTTGAAATTGGTAATCATCATCATTACCTTATTTCTTCTTAGGAAAACTGGTTGGAAAATTTCCAATATTTCCAAAATTTAAACACTAAAATGGAATATTACCCTTATATTTTCCTTTTACTTATTGCATTCCTTTTGAAAATAGGGATATAAGTTTATTTAAATCCATGGAATCATATTTTCCATCATTTTTCTCCTCATGATAATTATTTGGATAAACAATTGTTCGCCTTTTATAGCTTTAAAAGTCATCTCATTCTCATATTTTTATTTTCTTCTTAAGGCTAACCCTCTTCTCATCTCATAATAAATCAATATATTGTTAAGTATTTTGATGGTCTATTCATCCAAGTATTGATCCTATAGGGAAAAAATATTTGAATCAAATTTATCTAGGAGGATTATCATTAATTTATTCACCTGGTAGAAACTTCAATAATTTATCCATAGCTTCAGACCAACATACTAATTTTGTTTACTCAAACAAAATATTTATTCACCTTTCTATATTATCCCAATCAGATATCCAAAAATTGATCATGTAAAAATTGTAACTAAGACTCTTTCACCTTTTTGTATCCCTCATGGATATCATGTAGTTTCATTCATATTACATTCACCATTTTTTCCCCATAACTCATACCAACTCCTTATATGAGTGGGATGAAAGTAACGAATTTCATGCTCTCCAATTGGCTTCTATATCCTTATTTTCCAATAAAGTATAGGTTTTTTAAACATTGGGTATATTTATACCATCCTCAATGATATCAAGAACATATAGACTAGGTGATAAAAGATATGAAACCATTCTATCACTCCATAGATTTAATCCTTTTATATCAAACATGGGAACACATTTTTTATTTATGTTATTCATTGACTCTATAGATCTCATCAATCAAAGATATAAGTAGTGAAGAAAACATAGATTCATCAGAAAATACATATTATTGGTGTATTAAAAACCATAAGAACAAGTTTTTAGAATTATAACTTGATAAAAATTTAATCTTTCTCTGTTACTAACTAATAAGTATTAGATAATAAATAAGAATAATCCTTGAAAACAACATGCTATAATACCAATTGATAAGCTCGAAAGAGAGTATACAACCACTGAGAGGGGTTAAATCAGTGGTTAACCTAAAATACCAACTCTTGGTAAATGTTTTCCCATCATAGATTAGTGTATATTTATCTTAATATGATGAGCTTATGATGAGAGAAAGAGTGAGAAAGAACACACACAATACAAGGGTGAATACAAGGCTCACCTACTCTTATTATGAAGTGGCTAATCCCAAGTGTGTAATGGTTATGATCACACTACCCATGTTTCTCTTTTATTATCAATAATAAAAAGGAAACAAGAAGATGTCCATGAACTCAAAGTATAAGATATAATGAAAAAAATCAATAATTTGATTAATCTTTACTTTCCTCTACCTCAAGTGCCTTCAAAATTTGGATCTCATGTGTACCCTAATTCTCATCAAATATCAACCAAACCCTCCTAGGAATTCCCCTTGGAATTAATGGTAATCTAACTCATTGTTTCATCGCAATCACTAACTACCTTGATTGAGATATATCTCCTTTTATTTATAGAGTAGATAAGAACTTCGATGTGACCTCTTTCCTCATGATATTATGGCCAGATCTAATAGATATGAAAGTTGAATCCAGGAGATCCACTAACACCATCGCATTATGTTTCACTAACTCATAGTTTGAATTCTATATCTTCTTATATCTACCTTTTCAAAGAAAGACCTTTTAAGGTGTGGCTATAGTGCTTGTGGTGTGAGACCTTAGACTCCTCTTTCCAGTGAGACCTGAAATTCTCTTGGAATAAGTATTGTGGCATGATCCAAATTACTGAAACATGAGTCATTTCATTGTATAGTGAGTCCACTTGGCTCCCAAACTAGTGCGACACTAATTTTTCATGAGCCACACATCACGGAATGATCATACCTCCATAACTCTTTCTTATAAATACCTCATGGTGTAACCTCTATACATATGGCATGGATATCAAGAATTTATTATTAAATGTATTTAGTTTACTCTTACATGAGACTGTTGTGATGTGGTCTTTTTCTTCATGGCATAGTCATCCATCCAGCACATTGTATTTACACTTACCCAAAATTGTTTTATTCATACATAATCATGTTGTGATAAGGTTTATTCTTATATATCTTGAGTTTTACTCCTACACAAATCCATCTATGGCATGTCATATACTCTTTACACTATAATTCACTTCAAGTTAGAAAAAACCCAGTTCTTTTGCATATTCACTCACTCAAAAGAGCCTCCAACTCATCCATAATAATTTTTTCAATAAATACAACATGAAAAAACTTCCTAAACCTATGAATGAATTGTAACAATATTATATTTATAGGATTACTCTAATATGAAGGTTATTTATACACTACACCATATGGTAGAGTTTTTTTATGATAGTGATCTAAATCTCGATGTAAGAAAAATACCAAATTTACTATGTCTTAATTAATATAAATACATAGTTCCCTTTTTCCATTTAACTTCATAAGGGGATTATTCAAAATTCAACCCTTGTAAATTACCCCTAATCATCAAATTCTCTTCAAAATCCTTTAGGGACCTTAAATTAACAACTAAGAATTATTATCATGATATATATTTTTTTAAAGAAATAAAATGTAAGATAATGACAAATAAATAATGTCTCTATATTAATAAATGATTTTATACATTATAAAATCATTTTTTCAAATAATCATATAATTATTGGTCCCTCAGACATAATTTCCAACACATCCTCAGTCAAAACCTCAAATTTTTTACCCTATATAACATTGCTTTATCAGAAAAGTTTTTTTTCTACAGATGATGAAAGAAAGTTTATCAAAATTACATGGATGAGTGAAATAAAAAATTTTAAAACTACTTATGTGGTCAGTTCCCCAACCTCTAAGTTAAAGTTCATACTCAATGTTTGAAACTAACTAATTAACAATACCTTCTTTCACAAATAAGTAGATAGTACAAGTGTCTAATATACCAAGTCCTATTAATCCTCTGCATCTCTTAGGATCTCATTCCTCACCCCTTTTGTAGTACCTCGTATCATTACTAGTGATTTATTCTAAATGTTTATGTTGGGTAAGTTTGATGCATTTAAATGACACTAGAACATGTATGTGAATGTAATTTGGAAGATATAGAATGATCATTATAGTCACTTCCGTCTATGTTTGGATTATAATTTTATTATATTTTATTTTTATATATTTTATAACTTTTTTATATTTTAATGAAAATATTTTATTCTTCAAATTTTAATTTTTAAATGTATTATGAATTCTTATCACTTTTTATATCTTGAATGCTTATTTTTTTATAATCATAAAGGGTGGGATAAATTTTAAAATTAAGTAAAAAAAGTAATTCTAGAATTCATTAATGTATTTTCATACATTTGATATCGTTAAGATTTGGTTTTCATGTATATTATTTGCATAATTGTTTTCAAAAAAATCTTTTAAAATGCAGTGCCTTGATTTCCTGAAAAGGGGAAATATAGTTTAGAATATAATATTTAAATTTTTTAATCAAAATACATGTTTTATGAAAAAATAATTTCATTTAATTAATAGGAAAGGATTCTAAAAAGTATGAAATTTCTAGTTAAACCAATATGGAAAAAATGTATTTATTGTATTTGATAAGGAACTATATCAAGTGATTTTGAAATCAAACATTAATTTCCTTGAAGGTTTTTTAGAGTTTATCATATAATGAATCAACTTTATTTTAATATCAATAAATTATTGCAATACATTGAGTCGACATGCGATGATTCTAGAGTGGAAAAGTTAGCATCACCGATAAAAACAATAATTGAGCTAATTAAAGTTCAAAATTTGAATTTAAGATATGTCTCTTAATTATATTAGTAACTAATTTAAAATTAATCCATCAATAAAATTAAAATTTATCAAAGAAAAATTTTGTATTGTGTGAATATTAAATTAATATGAGTGTGTAGTTCTTATAATTGAGAAATAAAATTCAAATATTGATCATGATTTTCATAGTAAATTAAATGGGAAAACTAATTTCTTAAAGAATTTTTTTGGATCTAATTATTACATTATTATATAACTAAAAGGACATAATGAAAAATCAATCTGTAACAAAAAATAAAAAGACAAATATTTACATGAGCTTTATTATGGATTCATATGCTTCTAACCATAGCCAATTATGACTTTACTTTAAATTTCATATTATTTATTGTTATCTTCATTGATTATTATTATCTTTTTTCTTGAGGAGATCAATAGATTTTTTTTCTCGGTAGGTCTTATTTATCTCTCACAGGCTCCCTCCCCTTGGGTTATAGGGTTTCCTTACCCACTCCCTAACTCATTCCTTCTTCAATGATGGATCCTTATCGATCGATTTTTATTGGGTCCATCCCCACTCTACCATCAATATTGGATTTATTATTTTTCCAAATTCAGCGTGGTTCATTTCCCTTTTTTGGCCCCCAGGTGGCAGAGGTTATAATGTACTTCCACAATTCACTCGATGAACAGTAGTCGGATCGGTTCTCCATGTGATCTCAGACATGCCTCCTCATATATCATAAGTAATTGAATATCAATGGGGTTCTAATGTGGTAATATATAGAGACTATACCCCCTATATCAGAGTGCTTAATAAAATTATTAATAACTATGTATCATACATCACAAAATAAACTAAAAGTAAAATTAAATAACTATAAAAAATGATGAATAACAAACAAAATGAGGTAAAGGCATGAACATCCATTCCATAAATACACTGACTACCCACTAGTTTGGTTACATACACAAGTCGTGATAAAAAAAATAAAAAAATGGGATAAAATGCATCTATTATTTGAACCTCTTCCAGTCTCCTGATACCATCTGAGTTATCCTATTTGATCATGAAAAATTCATCTTCAGACTCATCCTAACCTATCCATGCAACCAAGTGAATGTATGCTTGGGTACCCAATTGTAGTGGTGGTTCGAGTAGGGTGTGAGGGAAAACATTAGTAGAGCACTACCAATGTGGTCCCATACTGACCAGAAATTCAGTGATATGTGCACGTGACATGCTCGGATGAAGTAAATAACTATTGAATAATAAATAAATAAAACTAATGTTGATACTTAAGTTTGTTCCCTTGATCGACTATACCCAATTCATCCAGTATCAAGGTGTCTCTGATCTCATATCAAATATTGTGCCTCCGAATTAACATGCGGGCTCCAAATCCATGGTAGATCCAAACAATCCCCATGGATTTGGGGCCCATCCTACAAAAGTTCTATCATTGAGATCCAAATCCATTACAACACATATCAGTGTCCTCACGAATCAAGGGACGTAACCCGTGGTAGCCATATCATTTGAGCTCCAAATCTAGGGACGCTCTAATTAGTATCCTCATGACTCTAGGGACATATCCTTGGGCAGTCCTATCATTTGGGATTATAATATAAAGTATACTCTCTCAATAATCTAGGCTCCAAATCCATGGAAGATCCTATCATATACCAACATCCCAATTTAAGGTAGCTCTAGTCATTGAGCACCATATCATGTAATAAAGTGTCAGTCTCATTAATTCTATTGTATTTTAACTCCGATTGAAAATCATTGACATCAATGTTTTTTTTAAATCACCCTTCAATTAATAGATATTATCCTAAAATTATTTAATGTTATTATACTCTTCACATATTTTGTCGAGCCACTCTTCTTTAAATTTGGGGAATCTCTCCATAATATCATCATAGTCATCTTCTTTAAAAGTAACATGTTTAGAGATCTTTATAAAATTTAGATCTTTTACTCTTAAATCTTTCTCCAAGTTATCTATATCACCTTAAAGTTGGGGTATCTCTTCCTATTAACATTCAAAAATACCCTAAATAAAATTAATTATTTCTTTGGGAAAAATAATGTAGTATATATTTTAATGATTCAAGAGATATATATTGTGAATCATAAAATGTATAATCACTTTCACTTAGTTATTCTTATTTTGGAAAGTTTTTTAAAAAAATTCAAATACTTAATGATCACCTGACTTCCTTGATCCTACCAAGGTGGAAGAGCTATCCAACACCTTGGTGGTAGTCTGAACCACCTGTACTTACAATCCATATTGTCTACATCACAATTATTTCATGATGAATTTGTAACTTATTCTTATTTTAATAAGAGGGATAACTTCTTCATATTTATTTTATATTTCCTTATCTTTTTCATCATATTCTTAGTAGAAATTGAATTTATGTCTAAGATAGACATAAATTCAAAAAAACTACACTTTTTAGGAATAAATAAAGAAAATTAAAATATTTAAAATAGAAAAAAATCAAATAAATAGAATCTAATCATAGGTAAATTGAGATCTAATACCAATTTAAAAAGACGGTTTTAGATATGAACCACACTGAGAGGGGATGAATTAGTGTTAGTCACATTGAATCCAATATAAACTTATAAACTTTTATCCCTTTTCCTTTATCTTTGACACTTGTTAAGGTTAAAGTATCACTTGTGTTCTCTCTCCTCACTTTACTTCTTTCTTGTAGCATAATAAAACAAACACCTGAGCATGAGTCCTAGTAATTTACAAAGTCCACCTCTCAGTATGAGAAGAATAGTCCTTGTTGTGAACTATTTTCCTCTAAGATCACACACTCCACTTGAATAATCATATAAGCTTGACATCATGGTCTCTTGATAGTGTATGAATATGAATCATGCAATACTCAGTTTGGTGAATCTCACACTTTGGTACTTACCAAACCTCTCAATATTTGGAAAAGGATAACAACTAAAGAATATTATCACCAATTTAGATCTCTTCAAGTTATAGATGTGATACCTTGATGTCCTTTTACTTTTATTTTCACTTATTTAGCAACATGAAATGACTTCCTCTTATTTTTTATAAATATAGGTATATAAAAACTTTCTTCTTTATCTTCAAAATAAATAATGATAGTTTATTTTATTTTACAGTTTTTAAGAATAATTCTTCACTCCAAAAAACACTTCTTCATAGTACTTCTCCTTCTTATTAACACTTCTTATTTTATTCTTCTACTATAGTGAACATTAAGACTATACTGGATAACTTCCTTATTTATATTATACTTCAGTGTATAAATAAGAATACACCGGTTATTATTCACTTTCTATGACTCATAATTCATATTTAGAAGAATAGTAGAGTTAGATATTACTTCTTATGGAAAATCTCTATGTAATCTTCAAATCAGCTCATATCAAAAAATATTTACTTATTATTCTATCTCCTTATCGTTCCTTATTTACACTCTTTTAAAATTTTCTATATCATTTCTAGATATTCACAATAGTCACATTTTATACTCATTCATATTTGAATTGGAAACTCAAATTAAAATCCTCTTCTTCAGAAATAGCCCTTGGATCACTTCAATTTGATCTCCAAAAAAATGAATTTGTATTTATTGTAGGATGAAATAACCATAAAACATTTTAAATGAATCCAAGTCATCAAGGCTATTCATAATACTCAGTTTCCCACTCATCACAGTGTAGCCTCTTTATTTTTAGAATACCATAGTAGATCAAACTAGTTATTTTTTACCAATTTAAACTCATTGTTAAGAGATAATGACACTATGGAATTACTCTATTCCAAATTATAGTGGAATATAAATAAATACCAATACTCCTTTATAGCATGGAAGAATCTCCTATGGTGTAAACTACCTTACTCTCAACTGGTTGCGACATGGTAAATCCTTTACAACATGGGATCCTTTAAAATCCCAGTGATATAAAAAACAATTGGTTCCTCTCCTTTTAGGAATGGTCCTAATTCCCTGGAATGAGAACTTCATTATAACATACATTATGATGTGGTGACTCTTTTTTGGTATAGAGGTACTCAATATTTAAAATACATAGAAAATATGCTCGAACTTCTTTGTTATGTATCTATTTCCTCATAGCATGGAGTCCTAAAACTAGGTAGGGCCAACCAAAACTAAATCAGTATCCTTTATAGTGTAGTATCTCTTTTAAGGTGCAAAATTTCTTCTTTAATAAACTTTTATCGCACAATTACAAGATCTGTGCAGTGATATTGTTTCCTTTAAAATCTTGCATCATGAACTCCTTTCATGATATAAATCACTATAAACCATCTTAAGAATTATTTGAATTATTCTATATTCATATTCACCTCAAAAGAAATGTGACTTTGAATATGATTTAGACATTAATAACAAAATCCAACTTATTTAATCACATCCACTCTAATACCTTTCTTCATCCAACTCCTCCAATATTTTTGTATTCAAAAATATGGAAAGCACTACAAAATATTACCATTATGATCAATATATATATTTCAAGAATATTTCCAAACCTCTTGATTTCCTTTATTGAAGTATTCAACTTAAGACTAAATTCTTAATTGTGTTGACTTTAGACCTCATCCAACACAAGTGTATGGAAACTTTAACTACATATAATTATTCAAATCACTTTCTTCATTCAATAATAATAATATCTACCAATGATTTTAAGGTAATAACTTCATCATACTTCTTAACTAATCTCCCAATATATGTTATCTAATCTTCAAAAATTAAGAATAAGTTTATACCTTCTTCGTAAATTCTTCAAAAAAAATATTGGAATATCCATCCATTCATAATAAACACTTAATCATTACCATCTTCATATAGAATCCATATTATTTATTTTGTGTAAACATATTAAAATCAATGGAATACTTCTTATTTATTAAAACCAGTTAATAATAAATATAACACACAAAGTGGGATCAACACTTATATTGAAGGTTTAAGACTAATATTTTACCGAGCATGTTTCCCAAGGTCCATTATCTATAAATTTACCCATAAGAAATTTATTTTGTATATAATAATTCATTATAAGAATATTAGAGTGAGTTAATTGATTTTTTTATGCAAAGTGGGGATATCCATGATGAACTTTTATTAAAATATGACTATCACGGAGAAATTATATGGAAATTAAACTACAATTAAGAAATTATATAGAAATAAAACCAATAATAATAACTTATTCATAAATAATATTTCCATGAAGAACTTATGTGGTCAATTTTATATAGAAAATATTTTACATAAACCTGAATTTTCAAGGATCAAATCTTATGTGATAAAGGGGAATTCATCACTTTGATGAAAAGGGGATTCATAGCACACCAACATTAGTGTGTACATTTTTTTAATAATTAAAAATGTGTAAATATTCATCTAGAGGATTAGTTTATTCAATTAAGTTGATATAGTCTTTAATTATCAATTATAATCAGTTTTAAACAATATGGATATCGGGTCCCCTTGGAACATGTAAATTTTGTACAATTTAGTAAATTCTATAACACTGGAACATTATTGAGTGTTATCTTTTTTACATAGTCTAAAATGGGTAAAAAATTAAAATAATTGTGTCTCTCACATTCTTTTATTTTCATAATACATTTTGGTGAGATAAAGAGATAGGTGTATTTCGTATCACAATAGAACAATATCAATATGGGATTTTTTAAAAATGTGAATACCCTAATTCACACCCCTTAGGGTATTTTGTATAGTGTGGTACCAATACTCCTATTAAACCTCTTATTTGTATTATGAATGTTCTGGTCTCACCCTACCTCAAGACTTCAATGCATAGGTCCCTTAGAAAAAGAGTAATCTTCAAAGAATATGTGACTCCCCTTTATCTTAATTTCAATTTTTCTTATTTTATTATCCCATTTTTATTTCCATTTTTAACCCTCCAAAAACAATTAATTAGTATATCTATATGATATAAATATTATTATGCAAATGGAAAATTTTTATAAATTATTTATAATATATGTACATATATTATCTTTCTTCCTCCTTTGATACATCCTTAAATGGTTGGTTATACCACCTACAAGGATGTTGTCATTATTTAATTCTCACCACCTTCATGACTTGTTATTATAGAATATATAATTGATATAAATGTGTGTGTGTGTGTGTGTATAATTTTATATATTTTTAACATTCTATTGGTAATGTAACTGATGGGTAAATAAAATTATCTATATCAAAATATTGAAATGAAAATGGAATAAATAAAGAAATCTTGTTCTTAGGCATTTTATCTCTAACAAAAGGTTAATGAATAATTTACAATGGTGATAAATGACAAAAGATGGCTTAAATGAATGTAAAATACTTATATAATAATGTTATAATAAATAAAAGTAGGACATATAGAAATTTTATAAATAATGAATCAATAAGATACCTAACATATGGGGATTCTTGTCTCAAGCTCTTAGAATCATGTTCCCCGTTTTTAATCAAAAAAATTCTATGTTTTAAATACAATTTCCTATGAAATTACCTTATTAACTTTTACCTTGATTTATTTTTTCTTTCCTTTTCTAGATATTTACATACCAATTCGTTGTAATCTCAATAATTTATACTCAAATCATTCCTTGAAAATAAAAAATGGGGATTCTATGCTGATTACCTCTCTTATGGGTTTGAATTATTTTTTCTTATAGTTTTATCTTTAAATTCTTAATTTTTGACCTATTTATGTGTAATAATACTTTTCTTGATTATTTTGGGATATTATGCATTTAAATATCCCATTTATTTTGATTCTAACACTTTAAAGAAACATCGTTTGTTTCTCTCTTTAAAAATATGTTCTCTTTTTTATATAATATTTTTAAAGAATTATATTTAATTTATATAACACTTCTCAATTACCTTTATCATTATTATTTTATTATGATATGCATTTCCTTCTCTTAGTTTTAACTTGATTTATAATTAATCTAAATATTATGATACTTTTGAGAGGATCTTTCAAATATCTTCCCTCAATTTCCTCTCAATTCAACTTTTAAATCACTTTATTTTATTTACAGTCAAATTGTTATTTAATTTATAAAAATGGAATTCCTATAAGCCTCTCTCTTTTTAGTTAAGTTTATTTACCTATATATATATTATTTTTTCTATGATTTATGATATTACATGATATATGTGAATTATATACAACATGTTTTTTAACATGGGTTACCCGTGTTATTCTTATGGATTGATGTATGATTATTATATCCTTTATTTTTTATGTATAACAAATTATTTTGAACATAATATGATTTTTTAGGCATGTATGTAATTATAAATCCATATAATACACTAGGTAGAGCTTATATCACATGAGATGATATGAATTATGAATGGGAAGTGAGCTTGTAACACTATGTTATAGTTCTTGGGCAGTAGTTCTAGCACATAATGTTTTGATTTCTTAGCAATAATCCTTAACTTTTTATTGTTATGTTTTTTTATTATATGTAATGACCCAAAAATTTATGAATAAAATTACATTTCTTTTGATATAATCAAATGTCTTATGAATATTGAAAACACATGCACTTCTTTTTTTATTGTATCTAATTGGATTTAAATGACCATTAAGTATCTTTACTATTGATAATATAGTAGTTGAATAGTAATCACATGACTAGTATAAATATAGGGTTTTAACAAATCCTTTTGGCATAGAAAATGGAAGTGATGGCATCAACCAGTGGGATCGTACCCTATGAATCCCATTTATCGGAGCTTCCAAGGAAGATAGAATTTCTAGGATTTTCTCTAGACCAAGCCCAATCTAAGATCCAAAAACTTAATCATGATAAAAAAAATTTGGGAGAAGTTCAATCTCATCGAGATCAGGACCCAACCCATGTTCATCAAACAGCCCTATAAAAGCCCCACCATCGCACACCTTACTATTAGGGAATATTCTAGTGTAGTAAAAGGATATCTATCAAGACCCTAGAAATAAGATTATCTACATTTTTTATACAATAATGAATATATTTTCTTCTTGTTATTGTTACTTTGTAAATGATTTTTAATGCACAAATAGTATTTTTGGTAAATATTCAAATTCAATTAAGAAATATAGTTTGTTTAATTAATGGATTTTTGAAATAAATAATATTTTAATAAAATATTATTATTAAATTAATTTTTTTAAATTTAAATGATCATATAATTTTATGAATTCAAATGTAATTTTTATTAGGGTTCGAAAACTGTTATTATCAAAAACCCATCATTTTCAATAAATGTATGTTTTTATTTTAAAAGTAAAAAAAATCACATATTTAGAAAATTATTTAGATAAAATGAATAATATTTTTGGAATCATGATATAAAAATTATCCAATGGATAATGTTTTATAATTTTCTAAGACAGTCAAATTTTTGGGTGAAAATTAAACAATGTATAAATATACGGTGTGTTTTATGACATCATAATGGACCAATAGTGACGTAATAAATACTATATAAGGTATAATAGAAAAAATATATGTTTTAAATTTAAAATAATGTAATTTTATTTTTATTTTATTTATTTTATAAAGCCTTAGTGAATCCTTCAACACTTATAATACATTTTAAGATTTTAAAATCAATTCTTTGAAAGTATGACTCACCTACACATAAGCAAGGGAAATATTTTATCATCTTCAAACCTTAGAATTATAAAATAATTTATGTTACTCCACTTTTTTAGAAAACATGGGAAAACCCATGGGATGGTTTGTGGTTTTGAATATTTTATTGTGTAGTGTCCAAAACCAAAATAATAAATAAACCCCCTCATTTTTTATATAAATCCACCCAAGATCCAATTTTCATTCACTAAAACTCATTTAAGATCATAAAAACACTATAATATAATCCCTATATTCCTCCCAAGGTTTCCCAAAGCTCTTAAAAATCCTCTCCAAAGCCTTTGTAATTACACATTCAAGGGATTTTTCTATTCTAATTTCCATTCAAGTACTTCTTTTATATTCTACTTCTTAAATTCCATTTTCATATGTTGGGATATGTTATCCCATCACCCCATTACTATCAATTTTATTTTTAATGATTATATCTTTATTTCAATCTCATTAATATCCCCTATAATCTTTTATGTACACTCATTACTAAGCCAAATTTTAATAAGGGATTCTCACCTTCCTCTCTTTCTTTCAATTCAAGAACCTTATTTGAAATTTGTATTTATAATTTAAATTAGTTATATTTTAATTATTTTTTAATGACTCCATTAATTTAAAATTTATATTATTTGAATGTTATACCATTTATAATCTCTCATTTTTTACCTTTCCTAATTAGTTACTATACCGAAATCTCATAAGGGATTCTCTTTCTCCTCTTTAAGTCAAGCACTTCATTTATGATATGCCTTTTTAATTTACATTTGATTATGTTGGGATACATTATTACATATCACACTTAATGTAAACTTTTTTAATAAATGATTATATCCCCTTCAACTCTCATTTAACCTTCCTAATAATCTTTTTAAACACCTATTACCACGTAGAAATTTTGTAAGGGTTCTTTTTCTTTCTCCTCTTTCTTCAAGATCATTTATTATATTACACCTTCTATTTCTAAATTAATTAGGTTGGGTAATGTCCTTAAATGTACCTATTAATATATATTTCATTTATAAATGATTATAGACCCATTTTACTCCCATAAACCCATTTTTTGAATTTCTATATGATGTCGTTATGCTGCCAAAGTTGCACCATGATTTTTCATGCCAGAATTACGAGAATAAAAAAACCCCATAAGAAAATATATTAGGAATTAGATCATGTATAATATAGATTAAAGCCTATAAAATCATGAATTAAGGTGATAAATGTAATTTATAAGTTATCCATTTAATTTCATTGTATTCCCCTTTATGTGTTTAACTATTTAAGATACTCATGCCCAATTTTCCTTTTAATTTATCCAACGGTCAAAAATAGAAGGAATCATGCTAACAACTGATGTGAAGGGCAGTGTGAGGATTTCTCCAATGAGATTCCCAACCCAATGTTAGTAGGAACCAAAAACTTTTTCATGATACTCTCTCAGTTAACTCATGTTCTGAATAGAAACCTAGACTAAGAGGATCACCCACCCACCCACCCCCCCCCCCAAAGAGAGAAACCCACAGTCGATAGCTTCATACGATAATGGACTTCTACTTTCAATAGATCATCAGATCGCTTAATCATGGAGTAATGAATAAATTACATTGAAAATATCTTCTCTATCCTTCGATGTTCTGAAAAAGATAAGTTTATTATGTTTTTTATCATATGGAGGGTGAATTTGATCACTGGTGGAAATTGATCAAGAATATGAAGCATGAGGAAGAGATTGAAGCAATTGAGTGAAAGGAATTCCAGAAAATATTTTTGGATAAATATTTTCCATGTACCCTCCATCTTAATATGTACAGGGATTTCCTTACACTCTATAAAAAGGATGAAGAATCCATTGGGGTGTATGAGAAAAACTTTACAAGACTTGCATGATACACATCCAGTTTTGTCATTACCCACGAATGCAAGGTTGACAGCTTCTTTGATGATATAAAGCCTAGTCTATGAAAATCCTTATAAATTCATGACTTTTATAGCTATGAGGAAATAGTATGATGCTCCCTTAATGTTGAAATGGAGGTTAGTGAATCTCAGTGGTATCATGGTGATAAGAAGTAGAAAGTGGAATTTAATTTTGGTGGTCTGATGGATAAATCCAATGGTGCTAAGAAATTCCATCACCTCACTTATCAAAGGTGAATAAATAATCACTCCCGAAATTTCCTAAGGGGAAAAATGAAATGCTTTAGGTGTGAAAGATAAGGGTACTTGTACAATGATTACTAAAAATAGAAACCCTCTAATGTGACAGAGGAAAGGAATGATCTGGTTGACCCTTAACACTTTTTTCTTTTCTACAAATGCAAGAAAACATGGAACTTTGTAAACCATTTCCCTAATACAAGGGTTTTCAAAGGAAAACAACAACATTAAAGGAAGTAAGGGTGATATTTTTCCATCACTACCACTGAATTGAATCCTGATAAAGAAGTAGTAATAGGTACACTAGTTATTCATTCAATAATAAAGAACATTCTTTTTTATTCCGGTTCTACACATTCATTTATATCATGAAATTTTAGAAGAACTATTCAAACACCCCCACAAATCATGAAATTAGAGATGTTGATGAAAATTGAAAATGGTGAAATTATTGAATCCCATGTATATAACTCCTCCCCTATCACAATTAGTGGATTGAACATCCTAAAAACCCTTTTCATACTTACCTTGGTGAAATTTGATGCAATTTTGGGAATGGATTGGATTTCCGTATATAGATATAACATAAATTACCGTGAGAGGGAAATAACTCTCCATATGGTGAATCAAACCTCGATTCTATACAAGTGCAAGGAGGAAGAATCTTGTTTAGAACCATCATCTCAAGAATGGATATTATTTCCCTACGAGAAAGTGTATCTAGCTCAAATGATTGAGTATAAGGAATGAACCATCCTAGAAGACATGCCTATTGTTAATTAATTCACTAATGTGCTTCCCAAGGAGTTCCCTAGTCTTCCTCCAAGTAGAAAGGTTCAATTTTTGATCAAGCTTATACCTAGGGTGTTTCCAATATCCAATACTCTGTATATAATGTCTATTGTGGAATATAAAGAACTGAACAAACAGCTACAGAAGAATCTAGATAAAGAGTTTATATGCCCAAGTGCTTCACCATGAGGTTCACTATTCCTCTTTGTCAATAGGAATGATGGTTCAATGCGCCTTTGCATTGATTATCGTGATCTCAACAAAATAATGATAAAGAACAAGTATCCTTCACCACAAATTGATGACTTGATCAATCAACTATGTGGAGCACAATACTTCACCAAGGTGGATATGTAGTCATGATATTACCAATTAAGGTTAAATAATGATGATATCCCCATGATTGATTTTCATACAAAGTATGGGAATTATGAGTTCATAGTGATTCCATTCGGACTCACTAATTCCCTAGTAATCTTTATGAACTTGATTAATAGATTCCTTATATATTACCTTAATAAATTTTTTGTTTTCTTTATAGATTATATTCTAATATACTCCAAAACCAAGGAGGAGCATCTAATAATTGTGATAAAGACCTTATGAAAGTAGAATCTCTATGAAAAGCAAATCAAGTGTGAGTTTTGGTTGAATGATGTCTCATTCTTAGGGCATATCATCACAAGCAATGAGATATATATGGATCTTTCCAAGACAAAAGAAATTTAGGGATGGATAAGGACAACATCTATGACAAATATCTATAGCTTCCTTGGGTTATCTTGATATTATCACGGATTTTTGAGAATTTTATCATGATTGTCAAACCCTCTTACCAAGATAACTCAGAAGGGAGTGAAATTTTCTTGGAATGATGAATGTGAAGAATGATTCATGGAGTTTAAAAGGAGGCTTATCACTACCGATGTTCTCACACTACCCATAAGTGGGGAACTTTTTGTAATTTTCAGTGATGCATCAAAGAAGGGATTGGGCTGTGTGTTGATGTAAATTGAAAATTTCATTATCTATGCCTCAAGGCAGTTGAAAATTCATGAGCAAAACTACCCCACGCATGATCTGGAGTTAGTAGTTTTGATCTTTTCATTGAAATTCTGGAGGCATTGTCTCTTTTGGTATATGTTTGAAATATATAAGGATCACAAGATTCTAAAATATATATTCACATAGAAAGGGATAAATATGCATCAACGAAGATGGTTAGATCTCATCATGTATTACAACTGGTCAATCCACTGCCATCCTAGGAAAGCAAACAATGTGGAATATTCTCTGAGTAAAATAAGACCCGGAAATTCTATCATTAATGATAATTAATAATGATTTGATCTTCTTAGACTAGAATAAGTTGGACATGGGAATCATACAGAAAGTAAAATCATCAATCCTTTCATAAATTATTTATCAATCGTCTCTTTTGGAAAGGTTAAAGGATGCTCAAAAATATGATGTGGGAATTTAGAAGACAGTGGAAACTATAAGAAAAGTAAAATCCTTGGAGTTCAATGTTAATGATAAAGTAATTGTGATATTTGGGTCAAGACTATGTGTTCCATCAAATCTCGAGCTAAAGAAAGAAATTTTGGATGATGCATGTAGTTCAAATTTCTCCATTCACCCAGGAAACACAAAGATGTATCATTATATCCTAGAGAATTATTCATGAGATAAAATGATTAAGGAGATCATAGAATATATATCAAAGTGTTTGGTATGTTAGTCAGTGAACGTTGAAAGTAAGAAGTTTAAGGGGATGATGAAAACATTACCCATACCAACATGGAAATAGGAAAACATCACCATGGACTTTGTCACCGCACTTCCAAAGACATCCAATGGAAACAATGCTATATGGGATATTGTAGATCATCTTATAAAGACAACACACTTAATTGTGATTTGAGATAAATTCTCACTAGATCAACTGGCATAGATATATATTAGATAAGTGGTAAGTATTCATGGATTAAAACTATAGATTGTGCCTGATTGAGATTCAAGATTCACCTATAAGTTTTGGAAAAGTCTCTAGAATTCTCTAAACACTGATATGAACTTCAGTACGGCTTATCACACTCATAAAAATGGCCAATCTGAATGGACTATCCAAAAACTTGAGTACATGTTGAGATATTGATCAATGGAATTCAAAGGTGGAAGGTACCAATATCTTTTTTTTGGAGTTCTCTTATAACAATAGTTTATATTCAAGCATCCAAATGAATACTTATGAATTTCTTTATGGGAAGAGGTTTAGAACACTGTCATGTTGGTATGAAGTTGTGGAACAAAATATTCTAGGTCCTGAAATGGTCGAAGAAATGATGGAGAAGGTTAAGACCATTCAACAGCACATCAAGGATTCCTAGATTCAACAAAAGATCTATGCTAACAATCATCAACATGACTTGGAACTTGATTTTGGAGACATGGTATTTCTCTACATGTCTCTATGGAAGAGAGTGATGAGATTTGGGAATAAGGGAAATCTTAGTCCAAGTTTCATCGTCCCTTTTTAGATCCTTGATCGCATCGGAGCAGTGGTCTATTGACTAGAACTCTCACAAAACCTATCTTAATTACATGATGTATTCCATATATATCTCTTAATAAAGTACATACCAAAACCATAACATGTAATCAATCCAAATGTGTTACCATTAGATAATGACTTTTCCTATGAAGAGAATCTGGTGAAGATCTTAGATCATAGAGAAAAAGTTCTACGAAATAAGAAAATGCCCCTCATCAAAGTATTGTGGAGAAACCAAAAGTTTGAAGAAGAAACATGGGAACCAGAGGATATGATGAGGTAGATCTACCCTCATCTATTTTATTATGATAAAAGGAAATTTTTAGGGTGAAATTTATTAAGGGGGGAAGGTTGTAACGACCTGAACATTTATGAATAAAATTCCCTTTATTTTGATTTAATCAAATATCTTATGGATATAGAAAATGAATGAACTTATTTTGTTTTATTATATATAATTGGATTTAAATGACCATTAAGTATCTTTACCATTCATAATAAAGTCATTGAAAAATTATCACATGACTAATATAGATATATGGTTTTAACAGATCCTTTTGAGAGAGAAAACGGAAGTGATGGCCTCAACTAGTAGGACCGTACCCTATGAAGCCCATTTATCGAAGCTTCTAAGGTAGATAGCATTTATGGGATTTTCCCTAGACCAATCCCAAGCCGAGATCTAATAACACAAGTATGAGAAAAATCGTTTACGGGAGAAGTTCAATCTCATTGAGATCACAACCCAAACCATGTTCACCGAGAGGTCCCATGAAAGCCACACCATTGCACACATTACTCTTAGGGAATATGCTAGTGTAATAAAGGGATATTTATCAATACCCTAGAAATAATATTATGTACATATTTTTTATAGAATAATGAATATATTGTTTCCTATTATTGTTACTTTGTAAATTATTTTTAAAGCACAAATAGTATTTCTGGTTAATATTCCAATTCAATTAAGAAATATATTTTGATGAATTAATGGATTTCTGAAATAAATAATATTTTAATAAATTATCATTATAAAATTAATTTTTTTAAATGTAAATTTTCATATAATTTTAATGAAGTCAAATGTAATTTTTATTAGGGTTCAAAAACTGTTATTGTCAAAAACGTGTCATTTTCAATAAATATTGGTTTTTATTTTAAAAGTGAAAATTCACTTATTTATAAAATTATTTAGATAAAATTAATATTATATTTGTAATTAATGATTCCAAATTATCCAATGGTTAATTTTTCATAATTTTATGAGACAGTAAAATGTTTTGGTGAAAATTAAATATTATATAAATATACGATGTGTTTTATGACATCATAATGTCCCAATAGTGATGTAATAAATACTATAAAAGGTATCCACAGACAAATATATTTTTTTAATTTAAAATAATGTAATTCTATGTTTATTTTATTTATTTTATAAATCCTTAGTGAATCCACCAAGACTTATAATACATTTTAAGATTTTAAAATAATTTCTTTGAATGTATGACTCACCTATACATAAGAAAGGGAAATATTTTGTTCTATTCAGACATTGGAATTATAAAATAATTTAATCCACTCCACTTTTATATAAACCATTGGAAAAAATCATGGGATGGTTTGTGTTTTTGAATATTTTATTGTGTAGTGTCCAAAACCAAAATAATAAAGAAATCTTCCTCCTTTCCTAAATAAACCCAACCAAGATCTCATTTATCTTCACTAAAACTTATTTAAGCTCATAAGAACTCTAACCTCTACTCCCTAGATTACTACCAAGGTTCCCCCAATCTCCCAAAAATTCTCTCCCAATCTTTTGGAATCACACATCCAAGTAAGGTACTTCTCTCTTCGCATTTCCATTCAAGCACTTCTTTTATATTATGCTTCTTAAATTCCATTTTAATATGTTAGGATATGATGTTACATAACCCCCTTGATATCTATTTTATGTATAAATGATTATATCTTACTTTCACTCTAATTAATCCCCCCTACAATCCTTTATGTACACTCATAACTATGCTAAAATTCTTTAAGGGATTCTCACCTTCCTCTATTTCTTTCAATTCAAGAACCTTCTTTAAAATTTGTCTTTATAATTTCAAATGGTTATATTTAAATTAATTTATTATTAATTCCTTTATTTTACATTGATATTTTTTTAATGATAGACCATTTATACTATCACATTTTAAACCTTACCTAAGTCATTACTATACCGAAATTTCGTAAGGGATTTTATCTCTCCTCTTTAAATCAAGCATTTAATTTATGATATGCCTTTTTAGTTTCCATTTGATTATGTTGGGATAGATTCTTACCTATCCCAATTACTTTAAAAATTTTGAATAAATTATTAGATCCTTTTTCACTCTCATTTAACCCTCCTAATAACTTTTACGTACACCTGTTACCATGACGAAATTTTTTAACTGTTATTTTGCTTTCTCCTCTTTCCTCAATATTCTTTATTATGTTATGCATTATATTTCCAAATTACTTATGTTTTGGAATTTACTTACATGTCCCTATTACTAAACATTTCATTTATAAATTATGAGATACTCCTTTTACTCTCATCAACTCATTTTGTGAATTTCTATATGACTTCGTTCTACTGCTAAAATTGCACCATGATTTCTCATGCCAAAATTATCATGTAGTGAATATCATACCCATTTCTCTATAAAGGGTGTTCAAATTTATTCATGTATACTTATTTATTTAGTACTTGAATATATGTATTCCATATTCTTTGATAGTTAAATAAATTATTATGTTGAATGAATCCATGTTATATGATCTATGTGGCACACTTAAGCATGAGATTGAAATGATTATGAAGGGTGTGTCCTGATAGCGCTCCAATACATTGGGTAATGTTTAGTATCATGATACATCATGTTGGGATGGGGTTTTACCAGATTGATTTTTGGGAATTTTTTCCACCATGAATTCTTGGCAGTTTAGATTTGACTTATGTTTATGATACAATGTTTTAAGTTGTTTCTACATTTTCCATGTTATGATTATCAGGTTATATAATGCCTTATTATTATTGTTCTATTACACCTTGTTGATATTACTTGTATAACATGTATCATTAAACTCATGTTATGCCTTGTTTATTACCTTTATGGGCTTTATAGATCACCTCTTTCTTATGTATGTCCTCATATTATCCCATGTAGTGTTAAGTACAATGGAACGTTTTGGTCATGTTAAAGAAATTTTTAATAAAGATGTTGCTTTTCATGCTTTAAGTTGTTATGTAATGTACCTAATTTCACAAATACACCAGACCTATCGATATTCTAAGTTGAATTAAGTGTGATTTTATGTAATGAATCATGTTTAAAATGAAATAAAGAGTATGGTCATTATATTGTGTTTTTGTGACAGTCATATTATTGAAACCTATGTATCCTATATTTTATTATTATGACTTGTATTTCACTTATGATCTGATTTTTTAATTAAAAATATAATATTATTCAACATTACTATGCCATATTCCTTAGCTATTCCTTATTCATTTCACATTCTATGATTCCCTGTTATACTTGATGGTATATTGATATCTCATATTGATCGCATTCCTATGTTTCCACTATTTTAACTTTATTGGGATTTTTATCTCACCCTTTCTATAATTTAGACCCCAGGTAATCATATGTATTAAGAAAGTTTCAATCAACTTATAAGGGATCTATAATGAAGGTATTGATTAATTTTCTATGCTATTATATAGGTTGATGATATAAAATGTACCAAGTTCTCAAATACACTAAACATATGATTTTGGGAATGGATGAACGTAATAAATATTCATGTTACATATATAAAGTATATATATGATGCAATAGAACTGGAATTTTGTTTATAAGGGCATATCAATAGATAATTTTTTTACTTACTTAAATAATATTGAGAGACCATCATAAGACATGGAATTATAAGAAAGTGTATATATATGAAATTAAGATTATTATTGAATATTCATTAGATGAACTCGTTAGGTCCCTTATCCATTGTGAAATTAAACAAAAAAATATGAATGAATAAGAAAATATAAATATAAGGGAATTTGTATAAAATTATATCATGATAATTCAACAAGTTTTTTTGATTATTTTGGTACAACTAATAGTGAGAAGGATTTTGATCAAATTTCTAATAGAGTATACAAGTTATACATAGTGATAAATAGAGTACAGAAGAATAAGTATGGGAAACATGGATAAATTAAAAATTGACATTATGAATTTAAAAAACTTTTTTTATGAGTATATAAAACCTAAATATTTAATACTTGACTATCCACTAGTCAAGAAAAATAGAAGTTTGATAAAACAAGGTTGTCATGAGTGCTTCTTGAAATTTTTTTATTAATAAGTCTACTGATGCATTATCTGAAGGGTAGGAACATGATGTTCATCTATTTTTTAGGGATATTTTGATTAAGTTTCTTTAATTTTTATACTCTCCCACATTTTATTCAAGTGATTTTTCTATTGATGAAAATACTATTTAAGAATTGAAATATATATTCAATTATTTTCATAAATAAATCTATATTATTATTTTATTGTATATAAAGTTCAAAGAGACTCATAAGTATTTTGTTTTAAATAAAACACAATTGAATGAAGAGATTAAGAAACTAAATAATTTTGTTTCCTACTGTGATTCTAAAGTATCTAATGAGTTGAAGATTACAAAAGAAGAAAATTAAAAGATGAAAAGGTATTTAGAAACATTTATATAAGGGGATAAAAATTTATAGAATCTATTATCATTTTAAAACTCTTTTAAATATAAGGTTATATTTTTTTTAAAATAAATTCATTTAATATAAGGTTAAAATTTTATATATAAATTAATTTTTTAAGGATAAAAATGTTTTCTTATTAATTTTTGATAGGTATATATGTGATTTATATGGTCATTATACTTATAATTATAGCATGAAATTCACACAATATCTTGGGTTAAATTATATATGTATTTTTTTAATTTATTATGAATTTAATTTTTCCTATAATAACATTATATTAGTTTTCAAAAAAAATCATAATCATATTGCAACTAAAAAAAATTACATGATCGAGTGATTTCATTTAATTTTTCAGTCACCAGTGTGTTATAAATAGTTTTTTTATTCATTTAAAATAATTTAAAATTCATTAGATGAATTTTAAAAAATATTAGAAATATTTGAATTTAGTGTTTATTTAGGGGGAGATAATGGTTGATGATGAGATTTAAATTATTATTCTTTTTTAAATGACAAATTCATTATTTAAAAATATATTTTATTGTTGTATTGTATTTCCTTAGTTAAAAGATTAAAATATCACATCATAATTTCAAGGGAGATATTTTTTCTTACTATTTCTTACTTTATTTGTGGGATAAATTCACTTTAATTTTATTTTCATGATATTTTATTATTTTCATTTTCATGTTCTTTGGGTAATATATTTTTTATTTATGTTTATATAATAGTTCATTACCTCTTTAATTTAACATTTTTATTTGTGATTAATTACTTTATCTTTTTTATTAATTACTCAACTAGGGATAATAGTATATATGCTTTTTGATTATTAAAAATAGGAATTTTTTTGGATTATTAAACTTTGTGAGGATTTATTTTTATAATTAAAAAATATATATTTTATATTTTGATATGTTATGTGTTATTAATTTTAATCATGTTTTTTATACGTGATACTGAATGGGATAAATGTTTTGTGCTTCATTTTAATTATTATATTATTTTTATATTATAAATAAAATGTTAATATTTTTTATAACTACATTTAATATGTGATCTGTTTGTTTATGTTATTTTATAAACCCTGTTTTATATATATTCTTTTTAAAAAAAACTATCATATATTTGTGTGTGAATGTGTGTGTTTTGTTTTAAACAGATATGTGTGTGTGTTTGTTTGTTTTATTTATTATTTTCAAAGGAACTGAAAAATATGTTTATAGTAAGATTTTTTTCATGATGCTTAAAATATTTAGCATAAATCATGTCACATATTCACTCTATCAATTGAGCGCTTCACAAGTGACCAAGATTCATTCTCAATAGATTTTATTTTTCAACATCATAATCAACCAATGGATTATATTCCTTGATAAACCAATGTTTTATCAAATAAAGCATGATATCCATGTTTATCTTCATCTATAGTGATCTAAGAGTATCTTAGTATCTACTGAGTTGTATCTTCTCCCATATCAATCAAAATCTCAATCATTATAACAGACTTGTTTTTTCTTCTCATTAGTGGTGAGTTTTTAATAAAATAACAACTAATATTCTTCTTTATTGAACATGAATTTACTTTTTATCTACAATGGAATCAATAAATTTATATCTCTTATTTTATAAGAAAAAATAAATAGTTTTAGTATTTATTTTATAAGATTATCGCTACATGTGAGATAGATTTTATAGTGATGTAATGAATTGATACTTAAAAGTTGAACTATAATTACACTCATCTAATATACATAATTTTACAATATTTTTATTGTAAAATACATGTAAAAACACCCATAAATCTATAGGTATAGTGACTTTGGAATATTAGATACATAATAAATAATTTTAAAATGAACTATATTACTTTTATTTCCATTTTCATATCATATCCTTAGAGATAAATATATTACTATAATTATATGAGATATATTGGGGAAATGTATAAAATATTGGGTGATCCAAGAAATCTAGTAAGGGAATAAACCAGAATGGAAATAGGGTAAGATATCATAAGAGTCAATAATCATAACATATAATCATAAAAAAGTATCATAAATTTTCACTTGAAAATAAGGAATAAGAGAAAAAATTTCATAGAAGCATGGTAATCATGAAAATCATAAACATTTTACATAAACACAATATATATAATCAAAAACATAAGTTGATACTCACTTCCAATATAAAATAACATGATATGTTAGGCTCACTACTCATGCACCATACATAGTATCTCATGATATATAATCATTTTACAATCAATTGGGATGATATATAATTCAAGCATCGCATACCACATCATAATATGTCATTAATATATGTTCCACATATAAAAGAAACATATATCAAGCATAAATGAAATAAACCCATGAGAAATAATGGATTTACATAATAATGTCACAATGCATAGTCAAATGATGAATCATGTAGATACCCAAAATAAAAAGGGAATATATTATATTGTATTTTAAAAGGTTATAATGAAAAAAAAAATAAAATAATATAGGTTAAAAAAATAATAATAAAGGTTGGGAAAATAACATAATAATAATTAAGGAGAGGAAGAAAGAAAATATAAAAGTTTACCTTGTAAACTTTGTATGGTTTAATATAAATAAGTAATAGTAATAGAACCTTTAATCGATTCATATTCATATAAAAATAAAAATAAAATAAGTATAGATAATATAAATAGATCATATTATAAATTGATAAAGTGGAAGAGAGAGAGACATATAGTGTGTGTGTGTGTGAGAGAGAGAGAGAGAGCATATCCAAAAAAATAAAAGGAGTGGGAAAGTCCCCTGACATTGAATTGTGATACACTTTATATTAGACTCTAACTTCAAAAATATTAAAATTAAAATTTTTAATTACTTGATTCAAAACTTTATTCATGTTTATTTCATTAATAATAATCCTTTTATTATCACCTATTGTTAATTTATTAGATTAATTTAATTTAAATCGATCGTTCAATGTTGTTTGGTCCACAGTTTCCAAATATTATTTGGTGTAATGATAATAGTAAATTTTATTTTTCAAAAGGTAATATATGTTCCAAAAGTATCAAGGTAGATATTCATTTTATTTTAGTAGTTTATAATTTAAATAATTCAGAAGATACTAACTAGTAATGTCACAGTTACTCTCAAATGATGTTTGATTTATATTAAGTATAGCATGGTGTATGATCTAGGTCATTCTATTGAGTAGGAAGTGTATTAAATAAACCTTATAGTTTTGAATAAAACAAATCAAAAAAAATAAAAGAGTAAATAAAATGGGGGTTATTGAAGTTTTTTTATGATAATAAGTGAGTACAAATAAGGTTTTTTTTTTAATGATAATATTTAATATCATTTTGATCCACTATTTTTTAACCCTTGAAACTTACAAATAATGACATGACCGTAAAATTGGAATAATTAAACCTTAAGATACTTTTGGGTAATAATTATCATTAAACCCTTATTTGATTTTAATTATAAATTTTTCTTGTAATAGGTGATAAATTAGGGCAGTATCATTTCACTAGAAATTTAAATGATTTGAATTTAGGGTTATGGTTTTAACTCTATAAATAATTCCCAAGTTGTTAATTTTTTTATGGTTTAAAATTAAGATACCATGATTCACTCATACCATTAATCTCATGTTTTTTAATAATAATTTTAATGATTTATAGATCAAAACTCATATCATAAATCATAAAGTATGAATATACTATAATAAAAAAAAATTGAATGATGTGGGATATAGATTGATTAATTAAATAAAACTACTCTTCCATAAGGGGATGAATCATTATAGAAATTTTTTCTTAATAAAATGTTTGAAATGGGTAAACCAAATTTTACTTCAACTATTATTATCTAGAAACAAATAATTATATGATATAAGGATAAAAATATAACAGATAAATTGAAATAGAAGAGAAATAGATAATTTAATTGTAATAATAATGTATCACACTACAGAATAAGAAGAAGAGGAGAATTTCTTGGGAGGGATCCTTACAAAAAATATTTCCCACATATAAAGGATAATATAAATGGTTAATAGCCACTTATCCTATGTTATGCATCTAATAATCCATGTACAACCCCATCCAAGGATGCAAAATAAAAATTTATAGAGTGAATGGGAGGATAAAATTATAAGTGGTTATAAGTGTGAATAGGGAAATTTAAGAAATTATTTTTCTCAAAATTTAGCTAACTATATACCCATTTTCTATATAAAATAGTTGTCTATATAGGAATTTGAAATTTTATAGATAGATTCTTCTATAATCTAACCAAATTTTAACCCAATCCAAGCCTTGATGAAGAAGTTATATCCCAAATGGTGAGGTGGTTTCCATGTTGATGATTCTAGTCTATATTTCACTTTAGGAACCAATTCCTCCAATAAAATTTAATATCTGGTATAAATGTACCAAATAAATATTGTATCCCAATGAGTAAAGAATAATTTAATTTAATTTCAATTAAAAATATGGCAAACCAAAAAATTTATAAAAAAAAATCCAGAGTGCGGTTTAAAGGGGTAAAACTAAAATTTTCTATAAATTTTTAAATTCATTCCCTAATACCAATTTTTAAAATAAATAAACGTATTTAGATCTCAAAAAACATTAACAAGAGTGGAAATATTTTATATAATTTCAACCAAGAATTTTCATCATGCTTCCTATATGTGACCAAATTATTTAACCTCTTTAATCTCTCATATAAACCCATTTTAACATTTTATTTACATACATGAACCATTTGTATCCTACCTTCCTAGAAAATGTGTTATTATTAACTTAAGATAAAATTTATGAAACATTTATAATCATTATTGAAAGATTAAAGGTCATCAGATGCTTTCAATAATTCTCATTTCAACACCAAAAAGTCAAGTTAATATATCAATCATGAGACATTTCACAAGGTTTATTTTGAGGGTTAAGGGTTAGTAGGTAATTGTGTTAAAAATGATCAATGAGGATATTTTCAATTAATTTCGATGCATGATTAAGATCAAGATCACTCAAAAAAATAAATCACAACCAATTAACTTACAAGTGAAATCACCCAACACAAGTCCCTTCCCATTTGTCTTTGATTCACAAGTCAATACAATAGATACAATAATGAATACATCTACTTTATTATCTATGTTATATTTTTTAAAAAAAAAATCAATTTTTTATATACTTTTTTTATAAGAAATTGTTTTGATGAATAAGGGGGTAGCAATATAACAATGATAAATGACTTGTGAATTTTATCTTTCCCACAACCAAATGAAAAAAAAAATTTATCCCCATACATATGTCATATATCCCAAATAACCACTATAAATAAATTCCCCCCACCCCCACACTTTTATTTAATAATAACCATGAAAAATATTAAGAGTAATATAGTAAGTTAAAATTATTTTAAAATTTGTTTTAACCTATAAGTTCATTCATTGATTCTACAGGCTATTAAGGAATATAAATAAAAAATAAAGGTCTCAAGGGTATTTGAGGGGTTTAAAAATATTCCTTGATCATTTTTACTCACACCATGCACTAATAATAGTTTTTAAAGAGAATGAATGAATGTTATAACTTCAAAATCAAGTATCAATTTATCTCAAGAAAATAAGGTTATTTGGAAAATATATATATATAACAAATTAGCTTAAAATACTGCTCAAGATTTGGAAATTGATTTTGGTTAATTACTCATGATTACAGATTTCAATAATTATTAAAATTTTATATTAGTGGTTAAAATTTTTAAATTGATCAAATGGAAACATATCCACAATCATTTAAAATTATGAGCTTCAAAAGAAAAAAAAATTCTCATAAAAAACTATGTGTTCAAAAATTATTTTTGGTATTTAGTTAGGGTTAATTTTTTTTATTTTTGAATAAACACAAAAAATTATAACAAAACTTGGTTAAAATAAAAAAGAAATGAAATAAAAGGGAAAAATATTTATAGCCTAAACTATGTATTTTTCTCCCTTCCTCACACTAAAATTTAACAATATCCTCAACTTTACCTCAATATATGACAAATGAAGATGAAATTACCAAATTTAAATTAGGAAATGTGAAATAAAAATGGTAGGGTAAGGAATATCCTAATGATCTTAAGTGATGATGGGAACATGTAGTGTGATGACATCTTCTACATGTGGGAAAATCCCTTGAATTATTACTTTAATTGCTACCCATTAACTATGAATATATTCCTTGTTACCTATTGTGTGATATCCATTGAATCATATGATAAAACATGTGATGAAACCTAAGTTCTTAACCTTCTAAAATGAAACTTTCCTAGAATTAGATTCATATTTGAACTGTATAAGATGGATTAGTCTCCCATTTAAAACACCCAATTTTGGTTAATCTTATTATGAGTTTCTTTAGATTAATATTTATAGAGCCTTGAGTTATTATATGATGAAAATGGGATCCACTCTCATAAATTTTTGACTTCATATGTTTTCCTAATTAGGATGAATCCATGTTTTGTCTTGTTTCACTGCCCAATATGCTCAATTTTCTACCTCTATGAGAAGATGTAAAGCCTTCCTAAAGACAATATGATATGGGGAAATAATTATAAGAGTCTATTATTTCATACAATATGTCCAAAGTGAATCATCAAGGTGATTTCTCCAATACTTTATATTTGTAATCATGGTTTTATCCAATATCTACTTTAACTCTTATTTAAAACTTCTTCCAAGACATTTGTTTGGGGTGGTATGTGTATCACCCCTAGTTTGAGGTAATTAACCCTTATTTTATGTATTTTAAGTATATAAAGTGTTGGGGTTAAGTTTTGGAGATTTTGGAGAACTTTTGGAGTGTTTTTTGGGATTTTCTACATGTAAATGGTTGGGGAACGGTTTGGGAAAACAATGAAACACCTATAAGAAACCATGCATAATGAGATAAGAGATAAAGGGAAGGCAAAAAGGTTACACATGGTTTGTGTAAACCATCTGACATCCTAGGAGAAACCATGTTGTCTTGGATAGTGATATTTGGCATGGTTGGAACATGGTTTGGAAATCGTGTGAGCTAACTGTGTAAGGTTCAAACCTTGAGGTAGTGTCTAGCACACAGTTAGTGCATGGTTTACCTAACTGTGAAACTAAACCATCATTGGTTAAAAAACTAGATCCAAAAAAAGTGGATCTAGGTCAAACTTGGGTTTTATTACTTATTTTTTACCCCAAAATGGTCCTAACTTAGGATTTTTCTATCTCAAAGGTTGTATAACCTCTCCCCATCAAATTGGAAGTGATATGTAGCCATTACTTGGTGTATTGAATCTTGATTATCAGGGTATGTGATCATTATTGATTGTTCTTGATAGTTTTTGTAGATCTACTTCTCCCTTTCGCTTGTTTTCTTAGATCTTCACTTGTTATGGGTAGATTTAAGGTTTTGGATTCCAAATATGATTATATTTAGCTTGATTTATGATATTAAAAGAGGTCTATGGTGCGTTTGTGGATATTAAACCCAGTTTTGTGATGTTTTTCATGTCATTTATCTCTTTCACCAAAACTCTCAAGGTAGGTGGATTCACTCTAGACTCCTATTTCTAGAACTAATTGAATTAGTTTTAAATTGGTTTAATTTCATGATTTTGATTGTGAAATTGTGGTTAAAATCATGTTATAAATCCTCTTTGGTGACAATTTATGGTTTTTGGAAAAAAATTGGAATCATGGTAATTGGTTGGGAAAAGTGATTTGGTTTCTTGATTTTAAAATGTTTACTTTAAAATATTGGTTTTCTAGATTTTTAAGATGATTTATTGGAAAGGATTTCAATAAAAAGTAAATTTTATTGAAATCGGTTGGTTGAAATGGTTTGGGAATACATGGTGTTTTTGTGAGTTCATGTTTAACATGCACCAAAATAAGGGTCATGTACCAATGGGATACAAGGTAAGGGGCCCTAGATCAGGGACATGTGTCAGTGGGACACAAGGTAATTAGATGATATATCAATCATGAGTAAGGAACTTTAAAACAAGAATTCATGTGTGGGTGTGTTGTAAACCATGGAATGGGTATTCCAAAAGAGAGTGTTAAATGATTTAAATAATTTTTTATGTGATTTCCTTGGAAAAATATTTACTACGGATTTTGTTTATATTTTTACATAAACTATTTTAGAATTTGTTTTATATAAACTATTTTATATAAATGGTATAACATGTTCTATCCTAGTGTTATGAGTTGGAAGTCATCGGGGAAAACCTACTAAGTTTTAATACTCACCCTTACTTTGGAACTTTGGTGATTTTACAGATATCATCTATCAAGATACAGGAAAAGGTAAAGTATCACACAATTTTAGTACTACTTAATGATACTTTGGATATTTGGTGGATTTGTAGCTTGTATCATGTGAATATTTAGAGTCATGTGGTTGTATTTGAGTTTTATTAGTTTTTCTTTCGTTTTTTACATTGATTATAGTTATCTTATGTTGTGGTACTCTTTTTTTGGTTTTATATAAATGAATTGTTTGAGTTGTCTTTAATTTTTATCATTCATCATGTAGTGTTTTATTTGGTTTTGCTTTGTTGGTTAGTTGTTTTATTCTTAAAGGGAAAATATTCCCCAACCTATATTGAATCCCTTAGGCATTTATTGTTAGCCTTTGGTATCTTGGGGATTTCATTTAAGGCTATATAACCTTCCACCGCCTTCTCAAGATAGTGAGAAGGGGAAGGATTTTATAGGTGGTATCATTTTTTTCAATACAAATATGTTTAGGACAAGTGGTATCAACTTGGTCCTTCCTTTGTTGAATAAGTAGCCCTCAGTTTTCTTGGTCCTAGAGTTGAAATTCATTCTAGTCCATTCCTTGAGTTGGAATCATAGAAAGTAGTATGATTTTTAGGACTTGAAATGTAAATAATAAAAATACATAGCAAACCTTTTTATGTTGAACTTCAAGTTACCAAGGAGTTTGGTACATAAGTGTTTTAGAGACACTTATAGGAATTGGAGTCTCATTATCATGGGATTATCCAATGAGATGATCATGACATGAATTAGAGGAATTACATACACTAAAAGTGAATATTTCATTTTTATTAATGATATATGATTCATTTGAATATGAATAATTTTTTGAAAAAAAATGTTGAAATTTTTTTCAAATGAAAGACTTTGAAAATAGAATGATTTTGGTATTTTGAAAATGGTTTTATTTTCAAAACCATGTTGAATTTTTTCAAAAATAGTTGAACATGGTAAATAGTGATTTTCTAAAGCATTATTGTGATAGCATGATGTGGTAGAATATGAAATGTTAATCCTTCAGTTGATAGAGAGTGAGACTTATGGCATTTTTCTTTGTATAGAAAATGGAACCTGGTAGGAATTGTAGAAAACAATTGAAAAAAGTTGTGGATAATGTGGTTGTACCTAAGCCCTAGGTGAACCAATAGCTAGTTCAGAGTATTTTCCAAGTGTTTCAAGATGTGAACACAAAAATTTAGAGGGATGATCCAAGATAAGTGGATCATTTTTTCCAATTTCAGAAGAAAAATCCACCCATCTTTTGAGGTGATTCGGAACTATAAAAAGTGGATGTATGGCTAAATAGGATGAATTGTATCTTTTATTTCATCAGTACACTGGTAGAGCTCAATGTCAATCTAGCTATGTATATGGTATAGGATCTTTCACATCAGTGGTGGGATCTAATGGTGTTGGCTAAAGTGGATTAAGGCCTTGGTTGGGAGGATTTTAATGAGTTTTTTAACAAATAATTCAATCCTCACATATTTAGGATTCAAGTAATAACAAAATTCTTTATACTAAAGTAGTAAAATATATCTTCCACCAAGTATGCAGCTAAATTCGTGAATTTAGAAAGATCTTCACCCAAAGTTGCTATTAATTCATCCTTGAAGGCATGTATCCTTGAATCAGGGTTGAGGTAGGAGATTTTCTTGAAGATATTTGTTCTCTATATTATGGATTATATAGAGATATAGTGTCTAAATAGGAAATATCATGATATATTGTGGAGGAAGTATGTCGATAACCATGTAAAATAGTGGGAAATCTAATTCTAAAAGTAAGTAAAAGATGGACACCTATTTCCAAGGTGGGAACATGACTCAAAATCAGACAGCTGGATCAGTGAACCTTCCTCCACGACCCAAGATAAAAGAAGTATGTTTCCAATATGGTTCTCTTTACCACATAAAGTGAGAGTGTATGGAATAACCTAGAGCATTCCAAAACTACAACTAAATGGGGAATCTTCAGTACTATTGTCATAGTGCTCTGAGGTAAGGTTCTCAGGACACTTCTTAGGTGTCACAGGCATCTTATGCTTTGATGAGGAGAGGATAGTAGGATCAATCTTGTTAGCAGAATAGAGCTATCCATGGTTATTTTAGGAATACCATGGCTCCTCAAGTAGGGGAATCTTAATATGGAAACAAGGATCAGAGTGTTGTGAGCAACCAATTAAATAGAGCAGAGTAGGTAATTGTGGATGATCCGACTGGACCATTTATGGTGATAGGTATAATTCTTTTGAATACTACCATTATGCACATTTTTTTTATGTTGGTTCATTTAATTCCTTTATTTTTTCTCATACTATTGACTTATTGAGTTTAAAACTTGAGATAATTCCTTCTGTGAAAAAACCTCAAATTCCTCTTGGTCAAAGAGAATGTTGAGAGTTTTTATTTAGAGAATGTTCTATAACTATTGATGCAGATGAGATGAAATGGGATTTCATTATATTGGAGATGAATGTGTATGATGTAATCCTAATTATAAATTGGTTGATAATATTCAATTCACACATTGACTATTATAGCATAACAATGAGTTTTATACAAAGTATGGCATCGAGCATCACTTTAGAGGATAAATGAATGTAAAGGTAGGTGAAATGAGCTTGTAGGAACCAGTAGTTATAACAATATCATACCAATTGGTAGAATTGTCTTTAATATCTATGGATGATATCGATAAGAATAGTTTTCCAACAGTCGTGGATCAATTTCTAGATGTTTTTCCTGAAAATTTCTCTGGGTTACCACCGATAAGGGTAGTAGATTTTATTATTGATCTATTCCTAGAGACAAGTCATATCTCACTTCTATCTTATCAAATGGAGCCCAAAAAATTAATGGAGTTAAAAGTGTGGTTATAAGAGTTGGAAAGAATGGTTTTTATTCAACCAATCACATCTTTATGGGCATCACCAGTATTGTTCATCAAGAAGTCAAATAGAACTCTACGGATATGTGTGGATTATTGTAATCTTAACCAATATATTATAAATAATTGGTATATAATTCCATGAATTAATGATCTTTTAAAAAAATTAATAGGATCTTAGTGGTTCTCTAACATTGAAATATTATTGGGATATCACCAATTGCGAGTTTTGAAGGATGATATTCCAAAGATAGCTTTCATAATCATATATGGCCATTATTAATATATGGTAATGCATTTCAGTCTTATGAATTCACCAATGGTCTTTATGGAATTGATGAACTGGATATTTTAGTAATATCTATATTCTTTTGTGGTGGTGCTTGTGGATGAAATATTGGTGTATTTAATGACAAGGGATGAGCATGAGAAACACTTTGTGATAGTGTTAAGAATATTGAGGGACCATCAGTTGTATTTTAAACTATCAAAGTTATATCTTTGGATACAAGAAGTATGTTTTATTGTCCATTAAATTTCTAAAAGAGTTGTTTTAGTGGATCTAGAAAAGATATATGTAGTTATCTCTTGGCAGTCATTGAAAAATGTCTTTGAGATACAGAGTTTTCTTGGTCTACCTAGTTATTACCAATGCTTTGTTTGTGACTTATCATGGCTAGAATTTCCTATAAAAACATTGAAAAATAATAAATTTACATTCCAATGGAGTGGTTAATGATATAAATCTTTTCAAGAACTAAATTATCACCTTACATTTTCACCAATATTGATTTTTCTAGAATCAAGACAACGATACGTGGTGTATTGTGATGCTTCAGTATCAGGGTTAGGGTTTAATCTCGTGAAAGGAGACCACATTGTTTTCTATAGTTCAAGGAAGTTGTGAGTTCTTGAGAAGAACTACCTACCACATGATTTAGAGTTATTTTCAGTCATCCATGCTTTGAATAATTGGCATCATTACCTTTTTTAGTGAGAAATTTACTGTGTTTATAAATCATAAGAGTTTGAAAAATATTTTATCACGAAGGTATTTGAATCTGATACAAAGGAGATGGATGGAGTATCTCTAAATTTTTTACTTTCTTTTCATGTATACACCGAGTAAAGGGAATACAGTGGTAGATGTGTTAAGCAGGAAGTCATATACTTAGTTGGAAAAATAGGTCTTAGATGAGTGGCAGTTGATATCAATCCTAGCCAACATGCATGTTGAATGTGAAGACCGAGGTGATGTTGTAGTTTTCTTTTCAGTTTTGATGGTTATTTTTCTAGTAATGATGGCTAAATAGGAACAAAAGACTGATTCAGAATGTGTTGGGATGAGTTCAAAACTCAATGGTGGGGAGACCATTGAGAGATGGAAGCTGGATGATAGTTCAATGTTGTAGTTTAGAAATCGTATCAGTGTACCTATATATTTTCAGGAATATCTTCTTCATGCTTACAACCATTAAATATAGGTTGTTAATCCAAGAATAAAGATTATTTATAAGGCATTGAAAGTACATTTTTTTTGGTTTTTCAGGAAAAGAAATGTGGTTGAGTTTGTTTCAAGATGAATAACTTATTATCAAGTTAAGGAATAACATCAATGGCATGTAGGTATGTTGCTATATTTACCTATTACATTTTGTAAATGGGAGAATATAGCTTTGGATTTTGTAATATTATTCCCAAGAATTGTTCAAAAACATGATACAATATGGGTGATAGTGTATTAGCTCATGAAGTTGGCTCATTTCATTCATATTTGGGGATCTCATAAGGTGGAGGACTTGTCAAAAATATATATTTGAGAAGTCATAAAGACATGGAATACCAGTTTCAATCATATCAGACGGAGATCTGAGGTTCACATCTCATTTCTGAAAATCCTTACAACAATCCCTTTGGACTCAGTTGACTATGAGTATAATGTATCATCCTTATATGGATGACCAATCTAAATGGATGATACAAACATTGGATGAAATGTTTTGGGATTGTGTAATGGATTTTGGTGGATCATGGGAAGATCATGTGTCATTAGTGGAGTTATTTTATAACAATAGTTATCAGGCCTTGATACAAATTTATCTATTTGAATTATTTTTAATGGAATATTTTCCATTCTTCACTTTGTTGGGTAGAAATAGGTGAGACTTCACTAGTTGGTCCAAGCCTTGTCCAAGAAGCAACGGAAAAGATTCAGTTGATCAGGAAATGGATAAAAATAGTGTAGAGCCATCATAAATCATATGTGGATCATCATCGATGTCTGTTTTCATTCTCAGTGAGTGATCATGTGTTCTTTAAGATCTCTCCAAGGCTTGGAAATCATCATTGTTGGAAATAGGGAAAGTTATCTCCTCGATACATAGTCCCTTTTGATATACTGGAATGGGTTGGAGAGGTGCAATATTGGCTGGCATTTCCAATACAGTTCAGTGTGGTACATAATGTGTTCCATGTATCTCAATTGAAAAAGTATCTACCGGATCCTAACCATGTGATCAGATAGGATCACGTTGACCTAGAGCCAGATTCTCCATCGAAGTACATGCTAGTCCAGATTATAGATAGGAAAGAGAAAGTATTTCATGGAAAAATAATTAGTCTAGTATGGGTTTTTTAGAAACATGGTCAAATATAGGAAGATACTTGGGAATGAGAGACATAAATGAAAGGGCAATGGTTGGAACTCTTTCAGGGCAGTGATGGTTTTCTACTTTCTAAGGACAGAAAGACCAATGGTGGGGAGAATGTAGCACCTCTGGTTTGAGGTAATTAACCCTTATTTTATGTATTTTAAGTATATAAAGTTTTGGGGTTATGTTTAGGAGAGTTTGATAACTTTTGGAGTGTTTTGGGGGTTTTCAATAGGTCCATGGTTAGTGCACGGTTTGGGAAAACCGTGGAAATACTATAGGAAAGCATTCAAAATAAGACAAGGTCTAAAGGGAAGTCACACAGGCTATCCATGGTTTGTGTAAACTGTGCGGCATCCTAGGAGAAACTGTGATTTTTTGGATAATGAGATTTGGCATGGTTAGTGCATAGTTTGAAAATTGTGCAAGGTTCATTCCTTGAGGTAGTGTTTAGCACACGGTTAGCACACGATTTACCTAACTGTGTGACTAAACCGTGTGCGGTTAAAAACTAGATCCTAAAAAAGTGGACCTAGGTTGGCCTTGTGTTTTATTAATTATTTTTAAACAAAATGGTCCTAACATAGTATTTTTCTCTCTAAAATATTGTATAACCTCTCCCCATTGAATTGGAAGCGATCTGGAGTCGTCCCTTGGTGAATTGATGCTCAATTCTCATGGTATGTGTTCATTCTTAATAGTTTTCTTAGATCTACTACTCCCTTTCTCTCAGTTTTTTAGATCTATGCACACTATGGGTATATCTAAGGTTTTGGATGCCAAATGTTAATATATTTTTCTTGTTTTATGATAGGGGAATATTTATAAGGGGTTCATTGAGATCCAACCCAATTTTGTGATCTTTTTTGTGATGTTTATCATTTTTTCCAAAACTCTCGAGGTAGGTGGATTAACTCTTGACTCCTCTTGCTAGAAATGATTGTCTTAGTTTTAAATTGGTTTAATCACTTGATTTTTATTATGAAATTGTGGTGAAAATAATTTTATAAATCATATTTAGTGACAATTTATGGTTTTTGGAAAAAAATTAAAATCGTAGTAATTGGTTGGGAATAGTGATTTGGTTTCTTGATTTTAAAATGTTTACTTTAAAATATGGATTTGATATATTTTTGAAATGGTTTTTTGGAAATGTTTTCAATAAAAAAGGTAGTTTTATTTAAATGGTTTTAAATATTTTTTTTAAATGGTTTTGGAATATATGGTTTTTTTAGTACATGTTCGACTTGCCCCGAAATAAGGGATGTGTACCAGTGGGGTACAAGGCACGTGACCCTGGATTGAGGTCATGTATCAGTGGGACATAATTTTATTGGATGAGAGGCCTCTCATGAGTATGTAACTCTCAAATAATCATGCATATGTGGGTGTGTTGTGAACCATGTAATGGGTATGCCAAAAGAGAGTGTTAAATGATTTAAATAATTGTTTATCCACTTTCCTTGGAACACTGTTTACTTTGGATTTTGTTTATATTTTGATATAAACTATTTTAGAATTTGTTTTATATAAACTATTATATATAAATGGGATAGAATTTTCTATCCTACTAGCATGAGTTTGGATGTCATCAAGGAAAACTTACTGAGTTTTAGTACTCACCCCTACTTTGGAACTTTAGTGCTTTTGCAGATATTGTATATCGGGATACAGAAAATAATAAAGTATCACACATCCTTAGTAATACTTCGTGATACCTAGGCTATTTGGTGGAGTTGGAGATTAGAGCATGTGGAGATTTTGATTTATGTGGTTGTCTTTGTGTTTTATTAGTTTGTCTTTCGTTGTTTACATTAATGATAGTTTTCTTCTGCTGTAGAACTCTTTGGTTGGTTTGATGTAAATGAAATTTTTGAGTTGTCTTTAATTTTTATCATGCATCATGTAGTTATTTATTTGGTTATTCTTTTTTGGTTAGTTATTTTATTCTTAAATTGAAAATCATACTCCTCCTATAATGAAGCCCTTCGGCATTTATTTCCAGCCTTTGACGTCTTGGGAATGTCTCTTAAGGTAAAGTAACCTTCCACTACCTTCTCAAGATAATAAGAAGGGGTGGGACATTAGAAGTAACCTTCCACCACCTTAGTGATACTATGATCTCATGTTTTTGAATTTTTTTCATCACCTTATACTTTTAAAGGAGGTAAGGTAAAAAAAGTGCAACCCTGGTCATTGATGATCACCTTTGGTCTATAAAACCTACATAAAATATATATATCCTAGTAAAATTCACTATAATGTGAGAATAATAAGTCCTGGTAACCTTGGCCACCACCCATTTTATAATATAATAAATAATATAAAAATGTACATGAATCCAAATATATAAAGAAACAGGCCCATAAAACTAATTCCCCATACATAAAAAATCTCACATAATAATATGGGCCACTAAGGTATCTCGTGTCTTCAACAAATATTACCAGTGTGTTGGTAATGTGCATAAGGTATACAGACTCATGATCATCATGGGACAAACTAGGAAAATATAATATAGAGTCTAAGACTTTCTTTGTTATCGATTAGGGTAAATATTTTCCAATGTAAGAAATTGTATGGGAGAAAACAAAACAAACCCAAACTCATGATTAAGAATACATCTCGTATTGAATTAGTCTCTACAGATGCGCCAAAGACATGAATACTCCTAGACATAGTACCTTGACTCACTCCTCAATTTTTTAACTTAGTTTTGTTTAATGTTTTCAAGAATATAAAAGTATAAAAATAGTTAACTAAATTTACATACCACTTAGAGTGTATATAAATTATTATCGAAAAATGTATCATGAAAAGGTGGTTGCTTCAAGGGGTAGTCATATAATGAGTAGGTAATCCTACTCATGTTATCTGTTATCAAGTTCTATAACAAATTATTACCTATAATCTCATTGTAAAATTCCTAAATAATTAACATCTGATGAATAATTATTGGCTTTAAATATGGATTCTTCAATATAAATTATAATTTATCATGGTCAGAAAAAAATTACATTAGATCCAAAAAAATAAGAACTTGTTATATCTAATGAAAATGTGATAGTAAGAAAATAATTTTACATTATTATATAGTTCTCTTGTGCTAAATTAAATATACCAGAGGCATAAGAAATCACATGTGGACATCCCTCCACCCTTTTTGATAAGTTTTATCCAAATGAAAAGTTTTAATCATCATACATAATTTTTAATGGGATCTCCCACCATAAAGGTTGTATGATAGATAGAGTGGTGAGTATTTTATTAAACTAATCAAAATAAACCCTATAGGAATTATCCAACAAATAATTATAATCCTTTTAAAGAATTATAGAAAAAAGTAGATAAATATTATTAAAATCACTGATGAATCATTGATATAATCCCACATGTCCTAGGAAATATTGAACATCACGCACACATATTCAATGTGTAAAGGATAAAATAACATCAACCTTTTATCTATCAACCTCTAGGTCATGTTTTGACACTATATTACCTGGAAAATTGATTTATTATCATGAAATGACCATTATTTAAGTTCAAAACCAAATTTTTCTCAATGAAATGATACAAAACTTTACCCAAACTCAGGAAACACTCATTAAATAAGTAAATTTACATAGTGAAATAATCTATGGTTACCTCCATGAAAGTATTCAAAAAATAAAAAAAGATACTCACCATGAATCTTTATAAGGTACTAAGGGAATTACATGGTCTAAATTGAATTCCTAGATAAGAAAATATACTGAATGGGAAAGTGAATTTCATATTATTCTAGTCCTATAGAGTAATAAAAACCTAAAAATAAAAAGATAATACATACATGAAATAATATTGTGTCACACCCTCAAGTCTCTCAAGTATCTATTCGATGGATATAAGTGGTAAATCGTCCTTATGAGTGGATTGATTTAGTTTCCTATAATCAATACACACTCAAAAAAAAATTCACTATCAATAACACTAATTCCTATCTCTCATTTTAAACAATCATGACACATGTTTTTAGGCATAATCCAAATGGGGAAAACCATATATTAATTAAATATTTGTTAAATTATACCCAACACAAGTAATTTTTTAATTTATTTTTTAACAGCTTCAAAAAGGGTGGGATTAAGTAATCATTGTGGTTACCTTACCAGTTTAACCCCATCCTCCACAATAATCTTATGCATACAAATAGAGGGATTGATACCTCATAATCCAGTCAAGGTCCACCCAATTTTCCATATGCTCTCCCTCAAAATATTTTATAAAAAATATTCTTAGTCAGGAGGGATATTTTTGGTAAATATAGCATGTAATTTCTCACCACTCAACAAGTGTGAGTATTTGAGATCCAATGGAAATAGCTTAAGTTTCAATATGGGTGGGTGTTTTATGGATGGAAACATAAAAGGAACTAAAATATCTATGATTAAAAATAAATATAAATATCATAAGAAAAATTTGAGAATAATACATTAAATCCATAAGAAAACTCAAAATCCATGTCATTATCAGAAAGAACAAACTCAAAATCAAAATATGAATCCACATTAAAATCATAACCAAGAGAGATTTTATCATAGAAAATAGGTGTATAAATACTCTTAGACATAAAACTAGACCTAATTATCATATTATCCCTAATCATATAATAATCAAAATAACATGGGGGTTTTATAATATAGGTTAAAATAAGAGACAATAAAATTTAAATGTTCTTATAAAGGGTACTTTATGGAGTCCAAAATATTAAATCTCATAATTTCATCCCCAAAATCCATAAAAAGTATACCCTCATGAAATTTATGATTTTTTTATAGTTTTAACGAAGTGTATACCTAATGTAATGTTAGAATTATAATATACATGATCATATTCTATGTTAAGAGCATTGAAGTCTATAGGAAAGATCATGTCTCTTACTCAAACATGTGCATCCTCAGGGACTCTTGCAATATATATTATATTCCTATTTTCCAATTTCACCACCACCATTTTTGGAATCAACTCACAAATATATAAAGAAAAAATAGAGTGATGTGTTACATTTATGGAATCACAAAAATCATATAAAGAATTATAAAAGTGTAACTACCCTATGGTGCATGGTATGGTGAATGTCCTAGGGACCTTTAACTCTATAGGAATAAATGGTGTGTGTAATGAGTGTTGAAACCTTCCTTCCAATAATTATTATCTCATTTACATTAATAATTATTCTATTAGTATAAATATATTTCAATAATTTAAAATAACTTGAGATTTTCATTATGTCTACTAGAAGTGGGATGTTGATCTCAAATTTCATAAAAGTATCCAACACTTCTTCTTTTCATTTACTAATTGTTTGTCTTATAGGTTTTTATAACTTGGTTATGAAATGGAAGTGGTTTAAGTGGTACCACATCATGATTTTTTTTCATTTCTCTTTATCAATTGGTTTATCATAAATCAAGGATGATAGTGGTATATTTGAAAGTGGGGTGAATCTAGGTGTACTAAGAGGAATATTTCACTCATTAGTTTGCTTCACTATCCTCAATATGATAGAAATAACATTACCCTTGGGTTTCTAATTAGGTTATAAATTAAGTTTCCCATATTTTTTACTTATCAACTCCTAGAGGTTCATCAAAATATGTCTCATTTATATTTTTATCTCTCTTAATTTATATCCTTGACTTTCTATCTCATTCTTTTTTATTAGGAAAAACTTGACTTAGCATATCATTAGAGTTAGAATTTAAATTTTATTTTATTTTACCTTGTGATTTTTTGATCAATAATGCTTAGGTGTTAGACCTATTTAGGAAGTACTATTAGTAGGGAGGATGTGGAGTATGCTAGATGTTTTTTCAAAAATGTGGCCTTTGTTATTGTCCAGTTTCATATATCAGATTGGGGTGATCTATCTAGCTAAGACTGTAAGTTTGAGAGAATAGGTTGTAATTGGGTTAAGGAGGTGGATACTATTACTAATATATCCACCCATGAAATACTATTGTGCACTCTTACATATATTTAAGTTATAGAAAACAATTGATGTGGTCATCTAATGATGTGGAAATACCACAATCCTTTACAAGAGTGAGTTGTGATCTCTTTTGAGCTAAAAAATATACCTCACTATAATAGTCAACTCTTATAAAATTTTATCAAATAAAAAATTTTCACAATTGGGGTAATTTTTTATTACACCTATTAATGTGGGTGTGATATGATTGCCATATTTTTTGGATTTTTTTCTATTTTTTCAATTATTACATTAGTTGTTGTTGGTACTTAATCAACCAATGCTCCTACTACCATGGATTCCACCGTGTAGTTATCCATGGGTATGATACCTTATTATAAGTATTGGATGAATAGTTTCTCACTAATTTGGTGATGTGACCAACATTCACAAAACTCATTTAACCTCTCCCATTACTAATATATTAATTTTAACATCCCCAACATGAACCACTTAGTCTAAGATGAGTGTTACATGACTTCATGCATGCCTCCCCATATGCAACAGGCTTTCGACAAGTAACAATGGTATAATTCCATCAATGTGGAGACTATACCCTTTGTATCATGTCATATGATTGATGAAACAATATAGGAAATGATAAAACATAATAGTAACCATGTGAATAATAAATAAAATTATGGAATATGTAATAAAAAACAACTCCCAATGTAGAAAGTGTATAAAAAATAATAAACGAAAACAAATAAATAAAGGAAATGTGGAATCCTCCGGTGTCTATACTTGTATGCTCTAGATCTGTGATCCATCATCTCAATCATCCACTATAGGTCCCTTTACCTTCCCTATATTTCTCATTAAATCTACATGAGCACTGAAATTCCCAAGTTGGGTGTGAGTATAGGACTCAGTAGGAAACCACCAATGAATCCTCAACCAGATGTGCTCAAGTATAACAAGTTCATTCCATAATAATAATAAATTTATAAACAAAATAAACATAGAATAAAAAATTGAGTGGTTGTGTGATTATCCAATCAACCTCCAAATACCGATTGTATCTGCTTTGTCTTAATGCTAGAAAATAATAGAATAAGTTAGTAATAACCAAACCAACCCCTGTACAGTATCCTCACAGTGTCCTGGAGATGATACCCAATGTCATCTATCTATCAAGAGGACCATTTCACTCAGAATCCTCATGTTGAGAGTAACTCACATCAACTAGGCTTCCCAACAGTTAATGGAAGTTGTAAAATCAAGGCTACCTCTATTACACCCTCGACAGGACACCATGGCTACCTCATACCTCTACCCTATATTCAGGTCTATTGTTTCCATAATTTTAAACAATAACACTCCCCATCTAACAGATAAACATGTCACAAAGTTACACCTATTTAAAGCACCATTCACAACCCCCAAGGAAATGGTAACATATATTCAAGGTGAGAACACAAGTAGGAATAACATAACATCATGAGTTTATAAAAAAAACAAAACATTGTGTGAACGTATATGGAAACATAATACTCTAATATCACTCATAGGAATCACATATCAAAAAGATATTATATATTACACACACACCCAAAAGCAATCACAATCAAACATAGTGTCAAAATTACAACACATGGATAAATATCATGGAAAGAAGTGTAAAAGGGAGCTTAAAGGGTAAGAAACATCCTACCTCATGGTTTTTTAAGTTGATGTTGATTTTTCCCAAGGTTTTTGACACCCAACCCATGTCTTTACACTAAATAGAGTATAACCATATTCCAATTATTCCTAGAACCATCAAATTATCATTATAACGTTTCTAAAGTAAGGCTAGGAGATATGAGACAAAGGGGAACCAAAACCTTAACATGGTGAAGGCTATCAAGATCTCTCCATGGATCAAGGAAGTGGTTACAGCATGGAGGTTGTTCTTGATAAGGAAACATGGAATAAAACATCCCACAATGGTATAGTTTTATTTTATAGAAGACCACCACAGTTCCAGAGCATAGCTATAGTATGGAACCACCATGCAAGGCACTACTATGGTACTAGGAACTGTCTACTGCATAGGGTGAAATCCACTATGGTTTGGAAGGGAAAACCATGGTGAAAAGGGTAGGTCCTGTGGAATTGGAGATGGGGCTATAGTTTTGATATTGACTATATCCACTTTGAACTATTGGGATGATTCTAAAAGAGGATGGGTAAGGAAGGTATTTATATGGAGTCCTTGGAAACCCTATACATGTGAAACACCTCCATAACACCATCTTTAATCCTCCTTATTAAATTTTTTAATTCCCATTTAAATACCAAATACCAAATACCACCATCTATATTTTTTTAATAGATGAAGAAGAACACTCTGTGACATGGTCTGAGGCATCATTATGCAGCCTCACCAATCCATTCCTCCATGATGAAGTCCACAAAATAGCCTCCTTTCTAAATATAGGATATGATGTAGTTATCTTTCTTATAGAACAAGATTCCACTATGTGGTGTGGTCCTATGAGCTACAGTGCAATTTCCTTATTTTTGGAATTAAAATTTCAAAAAAAATACAAAAACCTTTTAAATCCATTTTCAAGCCCACAATCCATGTCCATCCATGGAATAGAATCTACAATGAGAAAAAAAATATTTTATTCAAGCACAGTAATTTCAAGGATTTAAAATTCTCCCCCTATAAATACTTATCATCCTCGAGAAGCATCTCTAGGGTTCCTAATTGAACAAATTAGGCCACTGAACTTTAATATCAGTATCTCGCTCCTAAGTCTCCTCATAGATTCACCCATGATGCCACCAAATATATAAAAGTGGTACCATATTCCCTAGAAGAACTTTATCACTCTAGTCTACTAACTACACTAAACACTCCTCATCATATGTGTTAGCCTCCAACTCAACATCCTCACAATAAATAATATACATAGGTTTGGGTATGTACCTCTAAATCTATGATGCATAGAACATGTCATGCATACCATGGTATAAAAAAGGGGGTCCAGATAATATTACACTACCCTTATCCATTCACTGATATCAAAGGATCCAAAAAAATGTGGATATAGATTTCCATACATCCTCGGATGCATATTCCCTAACTAAGGAGTGACTCTTAGGAAAACTTGATCACCTACATCGAACTCCAAAGGTCTCCTCCTATGGTTGGCATAAGATCTATGTCTACTCTATGTGGTGATCAACCTATTCTAAATCAGTTTTACTCTCTAAAAGGTCTCATCAAGCATGTTAGGGATAACAACTATTGGATCACCCACCTAATGACAATAGATATGTGAATGACACAACCTCCCATAAAGAGGCTCATAAGGTTCCATATGATTTGAATCCTAGTAACTATTGTTATATGTGAACTCAAAAAAGGCTAGGTGATCATCCCATACTCATTCTAATTCTAGGATGAAATGATAAATCATATCCTCCAATATGGATATAGTTCTCTCAGATTTTCCTTTTTTATATGGATGGTACGTTTTTCTCAACCTCAACTATGTCCTTAAGAATTTCTACAAGCCCTACAAAAATCATAATGTAAAATGTGTGTCTATATGAAATAATTATCAAGTGAAATCCATGAAGGTGTAAAATCTCCTAGATGTAAATCTTTCCCAGCACTTCCATAGATTTCTTCTCTCTGATCGGTAAAAATTGGGCAGCATTCGTCAACTAATTGATAAATACCCAAACCATGCCATGACTCCTCAGGGTCCTGGGTAACCCCATTAAAAAGTCCATCATGAAATCTTCCCACTTCCAAATGGGTATAGGAAGTTTCTAGAGAAAACTACCATGATGTTAGTGCTCATCCTTCACCCTCTGATAAGTAAGGCATCAAGAGACAAATCTTGTTATGTATCCCTTCATCTATGTCCACCAGAACTATCACCTAAAGCCATGGTACACATATTTTCCTCCATGATGCACTACCCATATAGAGGTATTATAATCTCTCATAATATCCTCTCTAATAAAAATGTAAATTAATACTCTCCCATATACCAAGATCATATCATCATCGTTCAATGACCGCCTAGGTGCCGAGTCACCACCAACTAGTTATTCTCTCATCACAACACACTCTAAGTTTGGATCATATCCATACATTACTCAGTCCACAAAAGAAGATGTTACTTATAAGGGAGAACATTCCATATAAACCTGATCCTATAAGACACCTATCATATAGTCATCCAAGAGGATCATCAAGCACCACTACTTCTTAGATAGCCTCTCATCAGGCTTCTGCTCAGCCAATGTCTTACAACTAAGGGCATCCACAATGATTCTACCTTTCTTAGGTTCATAATCCATCTCAATGTTTAATGAATATAGATACTCACCCAACACCTTTGTCTCAGGTTCATTTCCCTATGTGTGAAGTTATAGAGAAGGATTTTTTTCATCCATATAGAAATAAAATATCTCACTGAATAAAGAGTGTCACAAACACTTTAGATTATGAACCACAACTTCTATCTTAAAGTCATGTATAGGGTAGTTTCACTTGTGGGTTCCTAGATGACATGACCCATATGCTACTACCTACTCTCTTTATATCAATGCTAATCCCAGAACAATTCTTAATGAATCATAGTACACTTCATAACCAATTCCAAGATTATGGAGTGTTAGTAATGGAGTTATCGTCAATCTTCTCATAAGATTAAGGAATGCATTTTTACAATGGTATGACCACTATAATTTAACTCTCTTATTTTTTAGCACTTTCATGGGTGTTGATAGTTGAGAGAAGTCCTAGATAACCCATTGGTAATATCCTACCAAACCTAGAAATCTTATAATCTCAAAATTGTTTTAGGTATGCGTCTAGTACATGACTACCTCAACCATCTATGGGTCCCTAGATATACCTGTCTCTAATACCACATGTCCTATGAACTTCACATATCTAATCCATAACTCACACTTAGATAGCTTGGCATAGATCTCGTATTCCTGAAGCATACTTAGGACAATATCTAGGTGTTTATCTTATTTATCTAGTGTTTGTGAGTATATAAGGATGTCATTGACGAACACCAAAATTAATAAGTACATGTATGGGTAGAAGATCTTTTTCATGGGGGGAATTAACACTGTTGGTGCGTCCTTTAATCTGAACGACATCACCAAGTACTTATATAACACATACCTACTCCAAAATTCCATATTTGGAATTTAATTCACTCTGACTCGTAACTAATGATATCCTGATCAAATATCTATCTTGGAGAACCACTGGGCACCTCATAGATAATCAAAAATATCATCAATACTAGGTAAGGGATATCAGTTCTTCATTGTTACTTAGTTTATCTTTTGGTAATAAATTTAAATCCAAAGACTATAATCCATCTTGTTGGATAATAACATAGGTAAACACCATGGGGAAGCACCTGGGATAATAAGTCCCTTACTATCCAAGTTTTCCTACTATTCCTTAAGTTTACTCAGCTTAGTTTATTCCATGAAATAAGGGGGTATCGAAATGGGTTGCACACCCAGTATGATCTCTAACTAAAATTAAACTCCTATATCAGGGATAAGTCCTAATAATTCATCTAGAAAGAAATCCTGATAGATATAAATGACTTGAGGATAATATGAGGGTGCTACTATAGATCCTACAGAAATATAAAATCTCACCATATATGATGATATTCCTACGCTAACTCAAGTCTAGTCCAACTCCTCCTGCTCTAAGATCACACACTCTAGCTATTATGAACTTTATCCCCTTTGGTGAATTGAACAACACATGCATATGGTAGCAATCTATGTGAGATTGAAAGTTATTCATTCAATCCATGTTGATTATCACATCGAAGGTCTTCATCTCTAAAATCTTGAGCACCCATATATTTCCATAGTTTGTGACAACTATAGGATAATCTAGGCATCGCTGGAGATAGTCCAATTTTGTTCCCAAAGGTGTGTCTAGGGAGAATAACTCAAAATATAACTTAACTAGTAGATCAAGTATATTAACTAATTGTGAAGCTATAAAAGAATGGGATACACTAATATTGAATAAATTAGTCGAGATAGTGGATGTAATAAAGACCATACCTCTAACTGTAGATGGACTCTTTCCTCTATATACTAAATTATAATCCATGGTATTTACGTGGCCTGTTTGTGCCTCATGATTCTACCCCTAAGGCATATAACCAGTCTAATATTAGTGCTAATAACAATGGATGGACCTTTGGTTCCCTGGTCATGGATTCCTCCACCTCCGATCCAAAACTCTAGTTCAAAACTGATAAATATTTCATGTCCTTCCACACTACTAGAACTGCACCTAGGGTGATGGGCACACCCAACTGTAGTGTCTGAACTTTCCATAATTGAAACACTGTGGTTAAAATTTAGATTCAGTAAAAGAATCCATAATCTACACAAATTTCATACTAATTCTCTTTCGGACATCCTTATCCTTACTTTTACTACCTTCAGAAGAGGTACTCATGGTAGTAGTGGTATATCCAATCAATTTAGTGTTGAAGGGTAGCTAAATACCAACAACCTGACCTTCCTTGAAAATATTCTCTATAATCATAGCCTTACATAGTATCTCAGGGTAAGAATCCAAATTGAAACTCTAGACCATCTGCCTAAGGTTGGGTCAAAGTCATATATCAAGCTTCATAGCCTTTTGAGACTCATTACCATCCAGAATTGGTGAAAAGCAGAGGAGCTCAGTAAAGTGAGTGGAGTGTGTTGATATCATCATGGAACCCTTTTGTAGTTCCATGAACTCTTATGATCAGTTAATATTTAGATTATCATGGAAGAATTATCTGAAGAAAAAAATATTTAAAATCCTCCAAATTGATACCTTCTCATCATCCAACTTGTCCCATAACTCCCTAACATCACTTAGCAGGTCCATACAATATAAAATCTTCTAGCTTCACTTTCTTATCTGATGGTGTTTTGAAAAGGTAAAAGATGATATCTATGGGGACCACCCAATACTCAGTATCATATATCTCACTAGTTCCCTAAAAGGTTGGTGGATGCTAGAGTTGGAAATAATTGGTGTATTCTACCATGGATTTTGGTGGTAGCTGGTAGGTAACCACTACTTTCACTATTAGGGTAGGTGTGGGGATGGGCTCTAGGTCACCCTTCCCAACTGATGGTCCCACCAATCATCTATAAGGTAGAATCTTCTACATCATAAGAAATATTATGAACACATCAAGTCTTATTCAGTCTATAGGATCACACAAAATTTTCCTTAGGAGTATACCCTCATCCTAAGGCTTAACCCTCCTAATACTAACCCCTATATCCATCCCTACACATTAGGATCAGTCATCATATATATACTGACACAAAAAAATGCTAATTTCTATCAATAAATTCCAATAAATATATATAAAATAGTTTAGAAAGGCATAAATATATCACATAGTCAATGAAACTATCCCGAACAGATAGTACAAATCGAGAAATTTAATTAAAGAACTACTATGTAGTATAAGAATAGGTATATATATGGAATGTGAACCTATATGCTTATCCATGATGCATGAACATATGTGAAATATCAGAAATCACATATCAACATTATGTGTATCACTCAAGGTTAATTGAATCAATCGTAACAGCAATACATCATTTCCAATTAATAGTAACTCGGAGGTCCACTATACAGTGTTGCCTAGACACTATCATAGTTCCCCTACCTGAGTCCCCACCATCCTAACTCTTGTCTATCCTATCTCAAATCATGGCATAAGAAAAGACAATTTAGTAAAAATATTAATTCTTTGAGTTCAATTTTTAACATCCCCAACCCAAACCACCAATTCCAATCTGAGTTTTATGTGACCTCATGCGTGCCTCCCTGTATGAAAGAGGCTGAAAAATAGAAGTGAGGGCTTGAGTCTATCAATATAGATATTATTCCCTCTAAATCATGTCATAGTATCGATAAAATAATATCTAAAATAATAAAACATTAGAGTAATCATTTAAAAACTAAATAAAAGGATTACATACATAATAAATAAAGCAGATCCCAAGGTGGAAAGATGGTCTAAAGTGATAAATCAGACAACTAAATAAATGAACTTTGGGGTCCTCAGGTGTATATCCCAATAAACTTTATCTGCATGCTCCACCTACTCATCCATCCACCATATGGACCTTTTGCTTCATTGAATCTCTCATAAAATCTACAAGCACTGAGTAGGGTGTGAGTAAAAGACTCAGTTGGACACCACCAATGTTTCCTCTGCCTAATGTGCTCAGTTATAAAAAGTTGACAAAATAATAATAATAAATTCTTAAATATCATAAACATACAATATGAAACCAAATAGTCATTCACTTAGATAAGCTACCACAAACCCCCGATTGTACCTTCTTCGGCTCCATGTCGGAAGATAATGGAATAAGTTGGTAACAACTAAACCATCACATGTACAACATCCTCATGGTGTCATAGAGATGATACCCAGCATAATTTATTCATTAATAGGGCCATTTAACTTGATATCCTCATATTGAGAGTAACTCACATTGACTAGGATTCTCAGTAATGAATAACACTTGGAAGATTTGGCTACCTCGTTCACACCCTCAACACAACATCATGGCTACCTCATACCTCTACCCTATGTTTTGGTCCCTCATTACCATAATTTAAAATAAGATCAATCCCCTTCTAAGGGATAAACATGTCACGACGGTCCACCTATCTCAAGTACAAATCATAACCTCCAAGTAAATGGTAACATACATACAAGGTGAGCACACAAGTTGGCAAAACATAACACTATGAGTATATAGAAAAAAACATCGTGAAAACATAACACGGAAATAGGGTACTCTAATATAACTCATGGGAATCACATATCACAAATAAATTATAGGCTACACACACTCACATGAAATCAAAATAAAAAAGGTGTCAAAATTCCAACACATAGATAAATATCATAAACGAGAGCCTATGAAGATAAGAAACATCCTACCCCATGGTTTTCCAAGTTTCCATCTAGGTTTTCCAGGTTTCCATCTATGTTTTCTAAGGTTTTACAAGGTTTTTATCACCCCACCCATATTCCCACACCATCCTGAGTATGACCACTTTACAACGATTCCTATAACCTCTAAATAATCATTACAAGGTTTCTACAGTAGGGTGAGGAGAGATAATAAAAAGGGGAACCAAAACCTTACCTTGGGTTAAGTTTTCAAGAGATCTCCATAGAGAAAGGTAAAGGCTACAGTGTTGAGGGTGTGTTGGATATGGAACCACGACGCAGAATAACCCACTACGATATAGTGATGTTCGTAATAAGTTGAACATAATGCAACAGTATGGATGTGGCATGGAACCACCATTCAAGTAACCATCATGTAACAATGTGAGCTTTATGGTGTAGGGTTAAGGACACTATGATGCATAAGGGAAACCCATAGTGAAAAGGGGAGGGCTTGTAGTGTAGAAGAATAGAATGAAGCATGGATCTTGACTGTGGCCACTATGAATTTTTGGGATGGTGTTGAAAGATGATGGGGGAGGAAGATATTTATAGGGTTAGAGACCACATCAATATAATTAACCTCCATAATTCCATATTTAAACCCCTGCTTTAATTCTTTAATTCTCATTTAAATACTGAAGACCAAATACCACTATATGAATTATATAAATAATGTGTAAGAACACTCTATGGGGTGGTCTGAGGTGTCACGGTGTATCCTCCATGATCCATTCCTCCATGGTGAAGTCCACAACACAACCTTATCACTAAATCCAGGATACATTGTAGATGACTTCCTTATGGTGTAAGATGCTACTCTGTGGAATGGTCTTATGCACTATGGTGAAACCTCCCTATTTTTGGTATTAAACTTTACAAAACCTCACATAATCAATCCCAAGACTTTTTTTAAGCCCACAATCCATTTCCGTACATGGATTAACATCTATAAATAGGAAAACATTATTTTATTTGATCACGTTAATTTCAAGTCTTTACATTAATTCTCTTTTTTCTGGATTGATTATCAATATCACATTTCAAATTATTTTGTTCCTTGTTACTAGAATGAATATTTGAAAAAAAAAAGATATTTCAAATCATTCCAACATATAACATATTCAGGTTATAAATAATACATCTAATATTTCAGTGGACCGTCAAGTGAGAAAGTGAATTCCATTAGTTTTATTTTTTATTTATTGGAATTTATTGGTTTTTTTTTTTGAACAAACAATATTGAATTCTTTTAAATTTTTTATTGGATCCTCACTTGAGAGGCTATGAAATATAGGGAGGTAATGAATTAAACTAGATTTTATCTTAAATCCCAATTAAAGAGTTGTCTATAAAATGCATTTGGGTTGATAATTAACATCAATTTCATCTTACAATCGAATGGTTATATCAAGTGAATTTTTATTTTCATCCATCTTATGATATTAAATGTTGGTTTTAAAAGAGAAACTAAAATCACTACTATCAAAATATTGGAAAGAATGAAATAGATGAATTTTAATACGTACAAAATTTAGAGTTTTTTTATTAGATCTCAAAGGATTAATTTAACATTGGAGTCTAGTTCAAAGTAAAAATTAGGATTGGATAATGTCATCAATTAAATAAAAAGTGAAAGAAGAAGAGTGTACCATAATATCATTTAAAGAAGTTTGAATTAATGGTCCAAAAATAATAAGTAAGGAATATAAAGGAAATAAAAATTAAAGAAGATGGTGATAGAATAAAAATAAAGAAAAAATTAGAAATAAAATATAATAGAAACAAAACAAAAAACTTACCTAAAATGGGCTTAATAAAACACTATCCTCCTCAGTAATGGCATTAATTTGACAAGTGATGTTGTGGAAACTCTCAAATGATGTTTGATTTTGACTAAGTGTAACATAGAATCTGACCTAGTTCATTATTTTAAGGATAAATTTTATCAAAAAAAACTTATAAGTTTGAATAAAAAAATAAAATAAATGAAAGATTAAATAAAAATGGTGGATTTTTTAAAGTATTTTTTCCAATGATAAGAATTGAGTATGAAGATGGTTTGTTGAAAAAAAATATTTTTTTGATAATACACAATCGTTATAACCCAAAACTATAATTGATTATGTGTCACTATATATTAAATAAATATTTAATATTATTATAATCCCCTAATTTTTTCACCTTATAACCCTATGAAGATTAATAAGACCATAAAAATCAGAACAATTAAACCTTAATCTACTTTCAGGTAATGAAAATCATAGAACCCTACTTTGATTTTCATTACAAATTTATTTTGTGTCTAATTATCAATTAATAATCAACAACTCACTAGTAATATGAATGATTTGATTTTATGTCTTTTATTTGAACATTATAAATAATTCCCAAGTTATTCATTTTTCTTTATGATTTAATATTATGATCCCATGATTCAAATATGCATGGCCTCATGTGTTATGAGATAATCATTTAAATTATTTTGAGATTAAAAATAATTACATAAATAATAAATTATTAAATAATATAAGTCTATTGGAATCAAAATAATAAATTAAAGGAGGTTGGATATAGATCTATTATGTAAATAAAACTACTCTTTCATGGGGGTTGAATCATTGTAGAGACTTTTCTCATAAGAAAAGGTCTAAAATAGGAAAAACCAATTATGTTTAAATGTTCATTATCCAAACCCAAATAAGTGAAATATATAAGGATAAAAATAAAATAATACAAGTTAAATATAATAGTAATAGAATATTTAATTACAATAATAAAACATTACGATGTAGATAAAAAGAAGAAGAAGACAACAACTTAGTATGGATCCTTACAATGAGAATTTTCATATTACAATGGATAAGATAAATCGTGAATCATAACTTCCCAAATGTTATCTAGATTATAATACATAGACAATCCTATATAAGGATTTAATATTAAAATTTATACATTTTATGGGAGGTTGGGGTTATAAGTGGATACAAGTGTGAATGGGGAAACTTCATAAATTATTTTTATCCATATTACACTGACTATATGACCCTTTTCACTTATGAACCATATATATATAGCTATAAGCATTGAATATTAAAAATATATTTATCTAGATTCCATCAAGATTTTAGCACAATCTAATCCCAATTAAAGTCGTTATGGCCCCAATGATAAGGTGTTGTCCATGTTGATGAGTTTAGTCTATCTTTTACTTTAGGGAACATTTTCTCCCATAAAATGTATGATCAGAGAAAAATTTTTAAAATGAAAATTTTATCCTAATGATTGAGGAGTCCTTTAATTAAATTTCAATTCCAAATAAGTCCAACATAATTCTTTATAACAAAAAAATCTAGAGTGTACCTTAAAGGGTTAAAATAAGGATTTTCATTAAATTTTCAATTACATGATATAATACTAACTTTTCCATAAATAAAAATATTTAGATCAATATATAAAAATTTCATCATTTATTATTTATAAAATATTTATTAAAAATTTAGTTTATCAGATACTCTAAAATAGTTATAAATTGAGATTCATTTCTTGGTAAACTAGTTTTTAAGAAATTAAACCAAACATTATAGATTAATTTTAATCTATTTAATACCATAAAATGTTGAAATAATTGGTTATTAAGGTTACATAAATACATTAAAATAATATTTTAAAACATACATTAAAGGTTTATGTGAAATAAGAACATCATCATTCACTTGGGTTGTATAAACGTTTCATGGGTGAATGATATTTATTTAAGGGAGATTTAAAAAACAAAAAAAAAGATAAATATATTGTTTCCATAAATACAATATATTAGAATTTTACTTTTTTTAATGTTATTATAAGTATAAATTAATTTATGAAAGAGGTAATAAGAGAATGGAAAATAAAATACATGGGTTTTTAAAGAATTACTTTTCACTTTGAGATACCTCCTTTGAAGTGAGTTTTAAACCTTCGGGGGAGGATATTTTTGTTAGGATATGGTCTCAAGAATGTGACTAAGAGGGTTTAAAGAGATATTTTGGTATATATTTGGTATTTAAAGGAGAGGTGTATCTTTGAATACAATATTTAACAACTTGTTGTTTTATCTCATGACTGTAAGTAGTATTGATTCTTATGATTAATAATAGTGATTGATTAAAATATATATAATCTTAACATTTAATCACATCCATAACCTAATTGTGTCATTAGAATGTTAAATTATATATAAATAATCAAATATAATTTTTTATTAGAATAAAATATAATTTAGACTTTTGAAAATTGATTTATCGGTTTGGAAATTAAGTTTATTTTTTAAAACTATATAATTTTAATCATTTAATACATTTTAATTTACAAAAAAAATATTATTTAGTTGCTTTTAAATCATAATGATGTCATAAAAATTTCCATATATGTAAGAAATATATTCTTTATTATTCACCTAAAATTCAATTTTTTAAAAAAATACTAAAAATTTACCCTTAGATAATTTTGATGCAATGATTCCAAAAATGAGTTCTATTTTATCAAAATAAATTTCTAGATTAGATAATTCTTATATTTAAATTTTAATATAAAAATAATTTTTTAATAAATATTTTAAAACACTTATTAAAAATTATTCTTATACAACTTTAAGTTAAAAAATTTAAGAAATAATTTTATTGTTGTAATGACCCTAGTTGTTAAGGTATGTTTTAATTTTAAGTTTAATGTTTTGGAATTTATTTAAGTTGTTTGGAACATTTTTTAGAGTTTTTTGGTTGAAGGATGTGAAGGGATAGGGGAAGTATGGTGGAACCTATTTAGAATACACCTCTAAGTACCATCGAGTACTTAGTGTGGGGTAATGGGTACCCAGTGAGGGTGGAAATGGCGTTGTAGAACTTATGATGTCACTGTGTACTTATTATGATCCATGGGTGTTTTTTGACAAGGGGAAATTTTTTAAATGTATATTCATAATAATTAGACTTAAATTTGAGATTTCCCTTTCTAGGGATCATTTATGCTGAAATTTAATCCCACTAAACTCTCATTTCCTCATCCAATATTTATTTAGTGATATCTTCTTTATTTGATCTTAGATTCATGATCTTTCAATGATATTAGATTCCTTACAATTGGAAATTTTTTGATTTTCTTATATTCTTTAAGTAATAAATTCTTCAAACCTTGTACGGGTTATTCTCTTATTGTGAGGTAAGTGACCCCTTACTTTATTATGGTGATTAAATTGTGATTTAATATGATTTTTTCACTAATATAGTGATTTCATAGCTTAAGTGAGTTTAATTTAAAGAGAAATTAGTTTAATGTTGATGAATAATTTCTTATAATTTTTCATGTGTTTTTTTTGATTTTATAAGTGTGTTTTAAGAATGAAATTGAGGAATTTAATATGTGAAATGATGAATCAATGATGGAAATTATTAAGTAGTTTTTGAAAATTTTGCAATCATTAGTGATGTAATTGATGATGAATAATTTTGGGATGAAATTGATGTTTTGATGATGAAATTGACATGTTATTTTTGTTATGCTACTAATCTAAACCTCCTTGAGTTCAAATTAATTTTAATAAATTGTTATGAATTGTTTTCTTGATGATATATATCATTTTCTTTGGTAAATTCTATTTTAATTTAAATTAATATTTATGTAAAGTGATGTAATGAAGTGGAAAATTTTAATTAAAGTTATATAGATAAATAATATGTCAAAGTGGCTTAAAATTGTAAATTTTGGTGCGTTAATGTGTGCTGAAATATAAGTTTATAGTCTTTAAAATGTGTTTGAGGTTAATGGTTATTGAAAGTAAATTTTTGAAGGTGTTTAATCTCTTTGAGTTGAATAACTTGAGGATAAATTTGATGTATTATTCTAAAAGTAAATTGATGTTTGAGTGATTTTATCTAACTCTTTTATGTTGTGAAAAGTTTGATAAAGTTAGTCACTTGAAAGTATCCTTGGATTAGGTTGATATTTTGGCAGCCTTCCCAGATATATGTGATTCTATGATTTTGGCATAATTGACCTTGAGTTAGCCTCAGATATAAGTAATTCTATGAGTTTTTCATAATTAGACTTAAATTATGCCCTAAAAATATGTGGGATGCCACGAGTTTGGTTTCTTCAATCAACATCATTGTAATTTTTCAAAGAATGTATAATTTATTTGGGTGAATTGATTTCACCTAATACTTTATTTCATTTCTAAAAGTGGTAATTATTAAATCAGTTAAAGAATTGCACTATTTATAAAGGTATCAAGTGTAGCATAAGTGCTTATTTGTCCTGGCCAACTCAAATTTTTTTCATAATCAATTAAAAATTTAAGATGTACATGATAAAGAACATAATTACCAATAAAATTAATTCAAATGTTAATTGATAGATTAAAATCATAACCAAGAAGGCAGGAACATCACATATAATTTATAATTGATTTATAGATGGATTTGGAATTACCTAGTCTAGTAATTATTTATTCATTAATGAATTGGTTGACTTATCTTATTATACCATAATTGTATTATAGGATCTAAGGGAAGAATCCATCTACTGATGATCCACACATGATCCAAAAATTCAAAACATCATTGTAGAATCATTGGGTGCTAGCATAGTTGATCCTGATTGATTACGTCATTCTTCATTGGTCGTAGTGAGAATATCTTCATGGAAGAAAGATTCTTCAGGTTCTATCAAAGACTAGAGAGGTTGGAGGAGGATCGGTGCACTTGTTCTTGAGCACATTATAGAGGGAGGATTATGTTATATAGGTTTATTGTGCACCACAAGTGGCTAACCCTAGAAATAAATATAACCTTGTATTTATAGAGCTAGGTTAGGGTTGGTAATTTCACATAGTTCCTTATCCAATTCCTTATTACTTTGTGAACCCCATGTATAATAATAATATAAATATTATTATTATTATTTCTTGAAAAGTTCAATACCTACAGATAAATAAATATAATTTGTTAAATGAATTAATTAATATTTATTTAAATGATACTTAATATATCATTTCCATTCATACCATTAAACCTGATATTTTTATCCTCCTTAGTATTTACCTATCCTTAAGTAATGAATATTTATTTAATAAATAAATATTAATTAATTATTCTCTGATAAATATAATTAATATTATATCCACTAAATCTTAAGAATAAATATTTATTATTACTTAACTCACGTATTTATTCTTCTAAATAACTAATTATTAAATCATGGCTATCAACCAGTCCCGAAAAATTATTAAACCATAAAGTGGTAATACTATTTATTCTAACTTGTTAAATTCATAATATAATTTAATTGAGATTTCAGATACACTTATTGGGTGGCCCTCTAGGCCTCTTTCTCAGTGGTATTAGGTGGAACCACCTAAATTCCAAGGTTAGCATCTAGAAACATGTCAAGTTACCCATAGAGAAATAAGTTAATGTTATGGTGACATAAAAATTTATAAAAAATATCATTGTGTAATATAACCCCTTTATCACAACATCTCTAATCAAGAAGGTTGCATGCTAGTACCATCAAACTATATGCTCGATATCTATTTATTTGACTTTTTGGTATTGAAATCCCCACTGAACACTATGGAAATAGATTTAATTATAATGTTCCATTTCCATTAGTGGGCCTAAGATATCAACTTTTGTTAAATAATATAAAGTTTAAATTCTTTTTCATGTTATTCATTAAGGTAGTATAACTCATTACACACCCAATATATCCTACTTCACCACGAACATATGTAGTCATAGTTTTCATCAATATAAAAATTACTGACTCATGATATTCATTAAAAATAATATTAAATTATAAGGACTAATAAAAATTTCTATAGATAAGATCATCCAATGAAACACATAAATTTTTATTTCCTAATAGTGGTTCATGTTCTTATAATCTATTACACTGGAAATTACTAAGGGTGTATACCATGAGAATGTGTCTCAAAGTCCTATAAGTATCCACCCCTGGTAGATTGTATCTTTAGTTTCATTTCAAATAATATAATTTAGATATAAAACATATATTTAATAATATTATCATGGAAATTCTAGGTTCTCATCATAGAATGGAACGGTTATGACCTTTAAGTGTGAAACTTACTCTTAAGACATTATCACATGTAATGTCATTCAGAAGAAGAATCGTGATATGATAAGAAGTTTATTAAAATTAAATACAATGAATATAGGTGATCATAAAGTACATAAAAATGGTTATAGGGAACCAACTCCAACAGAATCCCACTTACACTAGATCCAACTTCTAAGAACCTTCAGTCCACTAAATCTCACATGATATTCATGCTTCTGTTGAGATAATGATTTATTCAAGGGGTCCTCCATGTTATTTTACTTGGAAACTCTTATCATTGTAACTTCACCCCTAAGAGATAAATCCCTAAAGATTTGAAACTTTTGGATTATGTTCTTTGTTCATTGGTTTCACCTTGAATCCCTTGTGAGATCCACCATTACAGTATTACCATAATAAAATTTTTAGAGTCTTTACTAATACGAACTAAATTAAACTCTTGGAAAAAGTTATGTATCCAAATAGTTTCTTTAGTGACATCAAAGTCCACTATATACTCAAACATCACTATGGAATCAGAGATAACTAGCTTCTTTAAACTCTTATAACTCAAGAATCCACTATTTATATGAATACATGTAAAACCCCAATCTATATGAGTGTTTTAAATTAAAGAGAAATTGGAAATTATGACTTAGGGGGTTGTCTGTTTTAAGAACTAGAGTTCAGAAGAAAAAAATCAAGTGTTTGAACATACAAGTGTTCTGAGCTCAAATCAGGTTTTGAAGGGTGTTTTGGAATAGTGGGAAATCATGGTAGAAAGGTTGAGTTCCTGAGGCTATAGCCTATAGTGGGTATCTAAACCAATGAACCTTCTAGAAAAAAGGTTACACTAGCTAGTTGGTGCTCTGAATCGGCTCATTGGTGGATTTTTTCAGTGGAATGAGACACTTCTTGTAGCCACTAGCCAGCTGGTGGGGTTTTTAGGGGGAAGAATTACAATTATAAACCCTTTTTTCATAGGGGTGGACCCTCCCTTGATCACAGAGGATAGGGGTAGATCCCCAACTTCTCTCTTAGTTCCCCTCCCTTTTGGGGTGGTTTTGACTACATCTCTCTGAGATTATTAGTAGTTCACTCCCTTTAATGTCCTTCATTCCTCTTATTATCCTCTTTTCCAAATTTTGGTTCTCCCTATTAGGTATTTGAGTGAAAATTCCACCAATGAATTGTGGAATCATCCTAGGATGATGGGGCTTCCATGCTTCCTAGCTAGATGACATCCAAAGATAGTGAATTCATGTCATCACCCATCGTTTTGTTTGAGGTATGTAATTGTGTGATATTTTCAAGGTATTTGAGTTAAATTAAATGTTTGTTTTTATGGTTTTGGTTCTAATTGATAGTGCTTCAGCCTGGTTGGGTGTTAATAACATGGAATAGACCTCATGAGGATGGTTCGTCTTAGTTTAAGTGTGTAAAGGGAACCCTATGGGTGATTAGGTGTTTATGCCTAAGTAATTTAGTTTGTTTAATTAGTTATAAGTTTCTAATTAATTATGATTTGATTATAGTTAATTAAATTTTTCTTGTTTATATGTGAGTTATGGTTGTGGGAAGTTTGGGTGTTGAATGTTGATCTTATATGAATTTGGGTCGTGCATTGTAGGGTTGATAATCAATGTGAAGAGGCTTCAAACAAGGTTGATGGTCACTGAATTTTTTCCTATGGACTTGCTTAATTTTTTTAAAGTGAATTAGTTTTGTGGTCACACCGATGTTTTGTGTTTGACCCTAAATTTAAAATAAAGCCTTAGATATGAAAATTAATTTTTCTTATGCACTTATACATAATTTTAATTGGTTACCTTGAAAATGATCCCAATGGGATTCCCCACATGAGACTTGGATCCTATAAAACTATTATGTAAAAGTAGAAATCTGGAACGATTTTAATTAAAGTGAAATGTTTTATAAATGAAATAAGTTGTTTGTGATTTAACCCTTATTTAAACAATGAATTCATAAATAATGGAAATTTATTCAAAATGGACTCATGTCCATTGGTTTTGTAAATATTTTGGTTATATAAATTTTTTGGATATAGATTTTCAAAATATATAGGGAATTATAGTTTGTTTTTTGGTTTGTTCAAAGGGTAATTTAATGATAGTTTATAAAAAACCCTTGTGAATTGAATTGATAACCCATGATGGGTGTTATGATTTGATTGATTGTAACACCCCAAGACTTTAAAATATTTTCATTTATTAATAAATTTACTTTTTTTTCTTTATTTATTTTTATACAACACCATGTTAAGCTTATGCTACACACAATAATGAGTTGCCTAGCGTTACATGCAAGACCCATTTTTACTGAACAATATATTAATAAAATATTATTATTTAATATAATATATATCCAAGTTGTTAAATTAAAGGTTATAAATAGTATTAAACACATTTTAAATTTTATATATTACATATAATTTTAAAATTCATCTTATGTATTTTCTAGACATGACATAAAGAAAGATTTAATTTTTTCAAATAAAAGAAGTATTTTTCCAAAAATGCAGTTTTACCACCTTTTAATGGAGAACCATTTTTAAATCCAATATTTTAAAATTTTATATATTTAATTTTACAAAATAAAATTATTCTTTATAATTGTAACCTAAATTTTTATTTTGGAAAAATTTTTGTTGTTTTTCTAATAACTTTCATATTTTAATGAAAAGTGAAAAATATAGCATTTTAATTCAAAACTTTTTTTTATAATTTATTTTAATAGTTAGATTATCCTTTTCATTGGTTTTAAAGTATAATTAGATTAATTTTTTATAATTTAATTCAATTTAGGTTATTGGAATCAATTTCAAAGTGAAATAATATATAAAACCATTTCAATTTTTTGAATGTTTCACTTTAAAACCCTTCTTTTTAGTCCTGTCTGTAGAATTATTTTTTAAAATAAAATTTTCCCAATTCTGTTAACTGAATTAGATAAAATGGATTCTATATTTTGAATCATAATATCTGAAAAAAAAATTAAGGTCAATTTCATTTTTAGGTTTCAAAAAATTACCATGGTAAAAAAATTATTTACCGTAGAAAAAGTGAAATTTCGACAAGGGTTAAAGTTACAAGTTAAAAGCTTAACATACGTAAAAACTAAAACATTTAATGGTTGTTTGAGTTGTTTCTAGACCCTAACCAGAATATAAAAAATTAATTAAAATCCAAACTCATGGAATTTAATTCCACCTCTATGTGGTTGGATTTTAATATAAAACAATCAATAAATTAATCACTTGAACCCACCTCTCCTCAAGTATAAATATAACATCTTAACCACCGTATTTTGACCCAAAAATCCTTTTAGATCATCAAATATCTACCCAAACCTATACTAATCACTCTCCCCACTCCCAAGTGTTACTGATCTCACCAAAACACCAAATTCAAGGCCCTAAAGGGTCTTTCAAAGAGGTGATATTCAAGAGGTAATTTTCTCAAAGTACCTCTCTTAATTCCTTTTCTTTTTTCTACTTTATCCTCACATCCTTCATCCATAAATGCTTAATAACTATAGAATCATGTATATACTATATTTTTATGTTTCTAATGTAATTTATCATATCCATGTCATTTTCACCTCCTCTTATTCAAAGAAATGAAATTGTTGTCCAAGTTATGTCGGTTAGTCGACTTCGTGAATATTGTTTTTGTTATTTTTCTATTACTGAATTCATGGATGGTCTTAAAAATATTTTTATGGTTAAATAATATTTTAATATTTAAATTATAACCTATTTCATATTCTGTAACTTTTATATTAATCATACATTCATGCATTCTATATTGTGGATATATGATAGCATCGTTTGTGAAAGTGTGGACTATCATCCCCTCAAAGCGATGTGATCCGTTCACGCTATACATGGAATGTCTTAAGGATAATTTTAATAAATATATTTAATTTATATGAAATATATATGATACTATAATTATAATATACATATGTATCATTCAATTTTCAATATTTTAATACGATAAAGAAATAAAAATTGCATTCACGCATTCGTACGGCTTACCGTCTCCATGCATGTTGCATTTCATTTCTATATCCCAAATTTATAGATTATTCTAAATACATATGTACTCAATATAAAAAATAATTAAGTAATGTTTTAAATTATGGAGATGATTAAATCATGATATAAGTGATATAATAATCAAATAACAAATCAAAACAAACTTGAGAAAACTAGGCAATTAACACTTGAAATAATGAAATAATGAAAGATTGTTAACAAACAGGTAATAAGATATTATAAAGAAATGATATATATTATTATAAAAATTAAAATGGTTCTAAAATAAGTTATTAACACTCTTAAAACTATTATAAAGTAGGTTAAATTATGATTACCCAAAAAGGAATTGCAAGGTATGGGTTAATTTTGCAATCTCTTTCTTATCCGAGATTGTTTATACGTAAGTATCTATTGGGATATCTTTATCATCCATGCCCATATTTCTTAAAAATGTAATTTAAAATATTATTAATATTCCTCAAAAAAAAATTAATTCATTTTTATCCATGTTTTACTTTTTATAAAATTTTTAAAAGGAATCTTTCCATCATTTTCAAAACGAGGTACTTCATGGAATTTTTGACAAAATTAAGGAAAGAATGTTTGTTTTAACTTATATGGTGCGAGAAGCTATTTCTGCCATTATTATGCCTTAATGTTTTGAAGCTTCCCTTACAAGCTTAAATGGTTATTTTTAGAAATAAATGTTTTCTTATATAATTTCATGGCTTTTAAATGATTTCAAATTAAAAATGGATATTTTTCTCAAACAGTTTTAATGATTTTATTACATTATTTTCATCTATTTCAATATCCTTTGTTGGATTTTATGCTTAATTGAGGTTGATTTGTTATGATAAAATATTTCATATTTTATTTAAGGTTTATGATATATTTGACTATGTATGTTCTATTTTAATACTATTCATTGTTTATGGTTAAAGTATTGACATTTCATATGCTGGTTTTAATATGAATGTTTATGTTATGTTTTACCCCTTTTATAAGAAGAATTTATTGGACTTAGTAAGTGATGGGTGGGGACCTCTATTTCCCCTCGATGCATCGGTTGGTCTCATGAGACAAAATAGTGTCTTGGCACAAGGCTTTGACGGTATGGTTATTTATGGTCTTGGAATGAGACCTTGATGGTATGGTTATGATGTCTAAAAGTATACATTCCCTCGTTATGAGATTAGTTATTGATATTACATGTGATTATTTGACTAGTAGAATATCCATGTGAATGTTTAAATGGAATTATTTGATTTACTCTTGATATATTATGCTGAATATTATGTTTAAAAGGCCTTTTCTCTAGTTTTATACCTTTCCATAAAATTTTATGTTTATTTATGATAGTTTTTGATATATGTTTTACCCTTACTGAGCATGTAAGCTCGCCCCTTTCTTATGTTTTATTTTACCAGGATCACAAGATGTGTATTATGATTTATATTTAGGGTTAAGCTAGGATAATAATGTCATTATCAAAGGATTATCTATGTTATATTTTATGTTTTTAATTGCAATGTAAGTTTCATGCATGTAATCTATTTTCCAAGACTGCTAAACTGATTGGTTCTTTAGAATTTGATTCCTTGTAATCATGCTAATTTATTAAGGAAGTGCACCAGATCTGGGCTTTAGGGGTCAGAGCATTACAGTTGCTACCAGATGATGTTTAGCAACAACCTTGGAAACTATATTTAGAAAATGCAGATTAAAGAACATAACCCTAAGATAGACTTTGAGGATAAGTATAGAATAACATCCTAGAATTTTGATAATATAGATATTATTTGGGTATTCATAGAAAATAAATCCCTTTATATATACTACAAGTGGATGTGGTTCTGGCATATATGTACCTAGGAGTAATAACTCCAACAAGGTGTTTCGGGCCTGGCTTGGGGTAACTTGGTACACAACAGTGGACCTTACTGTGCACCTATTTTGACACTCCTAAGGGGTATGCTTAAGATAATCCACATTCTATTTTTTAAAAAAAACTTTATGAAGTATTTAAAAGTAAATATGTCTCCAAAGAAACCATTTTTATGATTTAGATATTAGTTATACCTAAATTCTCAATTTAGGTTATGTGACTCACTAGTTCTGTGATTATACATTACGTTATGATCTAATCTAGTGTATTCCATTGTTTAGAAATGGTTCCTAGTGGAAGGAACAAAAATTTTATCAATGCATGTAATCCATGTAGGTATTTCCCTCCTATGCAAGATAATGATAGTAGACCTGGCGATACAAATTGTGTTGACAATATTATAATCATATTGAGATATATTACTTGATTTATAAATAATATCCTTGCTTGTATAGAGAATCCTGACCCAAAATGGGGAGGATCAATGTTAGAACACTTCATTAGAAAACAACCCCCAACATTAAATGGGAATAAAAATCCTTTTGTAACTAAGCAGTAGATAAGTTCCTTAGAGAAAATATTTCTTATTTTGGAGAGTAATGAAAGGGAAAAATTTGTTATGGTAATCTATCATCTATGAGGAGATATAGATCAATGGTGGTCATTAATTTAAAACATAAAAGAATATTAAGAAGTATAAAATATGGAATAAAGGGATTTTAAAGAACTTTTATTAGATAAATACTTTCCTTGAGAACAATGAGCTAATATGGAAATTCAATTTCTAAGTCTGAGGAAAATGGAGGATGAGAATGTTGAAAATTATGAGGCTAACTTTACAAGGTTAGAAAGGCATGATGAAGACTACATACATAACCCAAGATATAATACTGATTTATTATTTTATGGGTTAAAACCATTCCTCTGATAGGCATTGGTCTCACAATGTTTCTCATCATACGAAGATATAGTATCATGTTCTATCAATATGGAAAAGGAATTATCTAAGTCTTATGACTTTAAAGTAAATCAAGAGAAGAAGAGAACAATGGAGAAAGAGATGGATAAAGGGAAAAAGGGAAAGAAGGATTTTACCATATGTGATAAATGTGGGAAGAAACATTATAGTACTTGTTTGAAAGGAATGGGAGTTTTTTACAAGTTTAGATAGAAAGGCCACCAAGATCATGATTATAAGGGAAAGAAAGAAGCTATAAATGTGAAATGCTATAATTGTAACGATATGGGACATTATGAAAATTATTTTCCACAGTGTCAAGTAAATATATCTTAGAAAAAGGAAAGTGATCAAGGGAAATATTATGTTTTTACTATGGTAAAAATGGATTAATTAATGTATTTATATTTTTAGATTCAATAATTATGTTATTATATTTTGGTTATAAGAATAATGTGATATATAAATATTTTACTGCAATACTTCTTCTTTAAGGACTTGTAAGAATAAGAGTTTTCATTAAGGATTTAAAGGTGATAAAATATTTGGTATGTGACAATAAGAGCTATATTATATTGTATGGGGAATCAGATATTAATATTGATTTTGTAAATTTAAAGAACTTTTTGGATTGTAAATTTGAATGGAAGTATTCTGGTCTAGTCTTAAGGTTGGAATGGGTTAATTTGAACATTGAATATTATTTTTTGAGGATAAATAATTTATTTAATGTTGAACACATAAATTTTATTTCTAGAATGTTATAATAATATAGTTTTAGAAAAAGGAAAACCCACAGGTCGGGTGGCAACCCGTCGCGTCAGACAAGGCTGTGGGAATCGAACCCACAACCAAAGTGTGACAAGGCTTTATCGCCTACCACTGGCCTACGATAAGTCCCTAGTTAGTGTAACATAGTTTTATTTATTTAAATGGTATAATATAATTTTTGTAACATTGTAAAATTAAGATAAATAGAATATTTTTGAGTTTTATTATATTTTGAAGAGAAAGATGAGTTTTCGGTAGAAATTAGTTAAAGGATGAAACTCTACACGTCAATTAAGTATGCTTCATTTTGTTATTATTCTATGAAGTAAATTAATTATTCAACTCTAGGGAAAGGATTTTGAAACCAAAAATGATATCCTAGTACCTTTTCTAATGAATGAAATGGTCCCTTAGATCATCATATATTTAGAGCTTTGTGGTTGTTAACTTTTTCCTCATCATGTTCTTTATCACTCTCTATCATAACATGATGGTTAGATTTTTCTTTTATGTCCGTGTTTTCCTACATGGAACCCTAGTATGTGTTATCTCCAGTGACCTTCATAATTCCCTTTATTTATTTTAAAGTGTGGGTCTCATTGATCCTTTTTTCAATGTGGGGTTTCATCAAAGATGTTTTGAAATGTCAAACCCTTAGTTTTTGATCTTGAGTTTAAATTGTGAGGACATGATTTATTGAAGGAGGGGAGAATGTAACACACTAAGACTTTATAATATTTTTATTTATAAATAAATTTAATTTTGTTTCTTTCTTTTTATGCAACACCATGTTAAGCATATTTTACACACAATAATGAGTTGGTTTGTGTTACACATAAGGTCTAATTTTACTGAACAACAATATATTAATAAAATATTATTATTTAATATAATATATAACCTAGTAGTTAAATTAGAGGTTATGAATAGTATTAACCAAATTTTATATTTTATATATTCTATATAATTTTAAAATTTGTCTTATGTATTTTCTAGACATGATATAAAGAAATATTTAATTTTTTCGAATAAAAGAATTATTTTTCAAAAAATATAGTTTTACCACCTTTTAATGGTGAACCCTTTTAAAATACAATATTTGACACTTTTATATATTAAATTTGAAAAAATAAACTTTTTATTTACAATCGGAACATAAAAATTTATTTTTGAAAAAATTTTGGTGTTTTTATGATAACTTTTATATTTTAATGAATAGTTAAAAATATTGCATTTTAATTCAAAACTAATTTTTCATCTAATTTATTTTTATAGTTATATTAACTTTTTAATTGGTTTTAAAGTATAATTAGATTAATTTTTTATAATTTAATCCAATTTATGTAATTTTAATCAATTTCAAAGTGAAATTAGATAAAAAAACATTTCAAACTTTTGAACGTTTCAGTTTAAAACCCTTCTTTTTAGTCTTGTCTGTGGAATTAATTTTATATCCAATTTTAGAAATTTTTGAATTTAATTAGATAAAATGGATTCCAATTTTGTAATAATAATTTATAAATTAGGTTTTAATATAAATTTAATTTTTAGTTACAAAAAATTTACCATGGTAAAAAAAATTATTTACCGTAGTAAAAGTAAAATTTTGACAAGGGTTAAAGTTAAAAGTTAAAATCTTAACATACCTAAAACCCATAAAATTTAATGGTTGGTTGAGGTGTTCATTTAACCAAACCAGACTATAAAAAATTGATTACAAGCCAAATTTTTGTAATTTAATGCCACCTCTATATGGTTGTCTTTTAATATAAAATGATCCATAAATTAATCACTTGAACCCACTTCTCCTTAAATATAAATACCACCTCTCTACCACCCTATTTAGACTAAAAAAGAAATTTAGCTCCTCAAATATCTATCAAAATCTCTACTCATCACTCTTACTATTTACAAGTGATGCTGGTCTCATCAAAAGACCAAATACAAGGCCCTCAAGGGTCTTTCAAGGAGGTGAATTTCTAGAGGTAATTTCCTCAAAGTACCTCTCTTAATTTCTTTTATTTTTATACTTTATAATTACCTACTTCATCCATAAATTAATAATAACTATATAATAATTTATATATTTGATTTTTATGTTTCTAGTTGAATATATCATTTCCTTGTCATTTCTCACGTCCACTTATTCAAAGAAACAGAATTGTCGTCAAAGTTATGCTAGTTAATCGACTCGGTGAATATTATTTTTGTTCTTTTTTTATTACTGCCTTCATGGCTGGTCTTAAAACTATTTTTCTAATTAAATATTATTTTATTATTTACATTATAAACTATTTCATATTCTGTAACTTTTATATTAAACATACCTTCATGCTTTCCATATTGTGGATATATGATAACATATTTTGTGGAAGTGTGGACTACCACCCCCTCAAAGTGATGTGATTCATTCACGCTATATATGGAATGTATTAAGAATAATTTTAATAAATATATGTAACATATATGGAATATATGTGATTCTATAATTATAATATACATATGTATCATTCACTTCTCAATATTTTAATATGATACATAAATGGAAGTAGTGTTCATGCATACATATGGATTACCATATCCATGAACGTTGCATTTCATTTATATCTCCAAAATTTATAGATTATTATAATTTTATATTTAATCAATAAATAAGTTAATTAATTCATGGTTTAAATTATTTAGATGATTAAATAATTATCTAATTAATATAATAATAAAATAACAATTTAAAACATACTTGAGAAAACTAGGAAATTAACACATGAAATAGTGAAATAATGAAATATTGATAACAAACTGGTAATAATATATTATAAGTAGATGATATATAATATTATAAACAATATTATGGTTCTATAATAAGTTAGTAACACTTTTCAAACCATTATAAAGGAGGTTAATGTACAATCAACTTAAAATGAATCACAAGGTAAGGGTTAATGTTTCAATCTCTTTCTTATCTGAGATTATTTATACATAAGTATATATTGGGACATATTTATCATCCATGTCGATGTTTCTTAAAAATGTAATTAAAACTATTATTATTATTACTCAACAATTATTTAAATAAATTTTTATTTATGTTTTAATTTTTATAAAACTTTTTAAAGGAATATTTCCATCATTTTCAAAACGAGGTACTTTATGATATTTTTGAAAAAAAAAATAAGTAAATAATGTTTATTTTAACTTATACAGTGTGAGTGGATATTTTCACTGTCAAAATTCCTTAACATTTTGAAGCTTACCTTACAATATTACAAGTTTATTTTTTAAAAGAACTATTTTCTTTTATAATTGTGTGGCTTTTAAGTGATTTCAAAGTAAAAAATGGATATTTTTCTCAAGTATTTTTAATAATTTTATTATATTATTTTCATCTATGTCAAAATACTTTATTGGATTTTATGCTTAATTGAGGTTTATTTATTATGATAAAATCTTCCTTATTATATTGAATATTTATGATATATTTGACTATGGATGTGTTATTTTGATACTATTCATGTTTTATGGTTAAACTATTGATATTTCATATGCTAGTTTTAATATGAATGTTTATGTTATGTTTTACCTCTTTTATAAGAGGAATGCATTGGACTTAGCAAGTGATGGGTGGGGCCCGTTATAGCCCCTCAATGCATCAATAGATCTCATGAGAAAAACTAGTGTCTTGGCATAAGGCCCTGACAATATGGTTATTTATGGTCCTAGAACAAGGCCATGATAGTATGGTTATGATTTCTGACATTATGAATTCCCTCATTATGAGATTAGTTATTGATATTACATGTGATTATTAGACTAGTATAATATCCATATGAATGTTTAAATGGAATTATTTGATTTATTCTCTCCATATTATATTGAATATTATGTTTAAAAGGCTTGTGTTTCAGTTTTATACCTTTCCTTAAAAGTTTATGTTTATTTATAATAGCTTCTTCGATATTATTTACCCTTACTAAGCATGTGAGATCACCCCTTTCTTATATTTTATTTTCCCAGGATTCCAAGATGTGTATTATGGTTTATATGAAGGGTTAATCTAGGGTAATAATGGTTTTATCAAAGGATTATACATGTTATATTTTATGTTTGGAATTGTAATGTAAGTTTCATGTATGTAATCTATTTTTCAAGACTGCTAAACTAATCGGTCCTTCGAGATTTGAGTCCAGGTAATCATGCCAATGTATTAAAATAATTCACCAGCTCTGGGCTTCTAGGTTAGAGGTATTACATTGATAATGTTAAATTACAAATCATGGATTATGAAATGGGTATGGATATAATAAATTTAAATGTACCCTTTAGGAAATGTTATTTATTTAAAATATAATGTGTTGGATCCCCTGTGATATTAAATTCGTGGGAATGTCGTGATGAGTGCATAGATTCTATATGAGATATAATGAAGGTTAATTTTAGGATGATTTCCTAGATTATATATGACATATAATGCCTTCGAATATTGGAATGATTTTATAGATCCCACACGATACTTGATGGTTGGGAATACTGGGATGAGTGCTCAGATTCCATGGGAATTCTAGGATGAGTGCCTAGATTTTGTGTGATGCCTGGTGATGGGGAATTTTTAAATGAGTGATTGAACTCCATAGTAATACTGAGATGAGACATCATATTCTATATAATACATTATGATTTTGGTAATTCTAGGATGATTGCATAGTTTCCATATAGTTATGATGGTTGGAATGGTCATCATGATGTGCTCAGAGACACCCCAACACAGGCCAAAGTAGGTATGGTATTGGGTATTGGTTCCAAGGAAGGACTTTGTCCCCCATGTTGTTACTATAGTTTATATGATCTCACTACATGATCAGAGACATATGTAACTAGCCGAAGTTGGTATGATTGACCCAGAGTATCATCATAGATCTTGGGAAGTAGTGTCATTTATTTATTTTATATCACCTATTTTACATAAATCACCTATGAATACACTTAAAATTCAGACTAAATATTTTTGGATGTCATTGATAGTGTCTTATTAATTTATACTCACACCCTACTAGGGATTCCATGGAACTTGACTGCTCGAGATGATTCTACTTGGTTACAGGACTATTCTAGGGTAGAGGTCCAAGGTGTGGTGATTGTTTGGGTTTCTAGGATAGATCATGGTATTTTGGTATTAGACTAGGACTCGATTACTTTTTCAAGGTTTTTCCTCATTTTTATTTTGGTCTAAATTGATATTGTATATGGTATATTGTTTTTTTCTATTTAACATTATACATGTTTCATTTTATTATATCATGAGTTATGTTGGTCATTATTTAGCACTTGTCTGGATGTCTAAGATGGAAGAATGTTAATCTTCTTCCACACATCTCCTAATTACCATGTCTGCCCCAGTTTTCCAAAGTTTATTTTCTTCCCAAAAATAGTATTTTGAATCACTTTTAAACTTCATCTTTTGTTCTTTTAAAAACTTTTCATGAAAAACACCATAAACCAAGTAATTTACAATTGGGGCATACCATGGTATTTTTGGAGTGAGATATTAAAGGTGCTCAGTTGGAAATTCTGGATCAATTATTTTAGAATGAGATGAATTATAAATTCTACTCAAGTGATCAGCCATAGGGTTTTCTTTTCTTGGTCTATATTTGATTTCATGGTCAAACTCTTAGAGCATTAGGATCCATCTTATTAGCCTCGATTTGGAATCACTTTTCTTGATTAAGAACTTTATAGTAGAATGTTCTGTGACGATGATGATTTTAGAACCTAAGAGATAGGGCCGGAATTTATCTAAGGCAACAAACACTACTGAAAGTTCCTTTTCAGTGACAGTGTAGTGAGATTGAGTTTTATTCAATGTTTTTGAGGCATAATAGATGACATGAGGAATATTTTCCCTTCTTTGACCAAGAACAGCCTTAATAGATCTATCAAAAGCATCACACATCAACTCAAAGGGTAATAACCAATCTTGGGGTTGGATTATCGGGGCAGATGTAAGAGAAGTTTTGATTTCAATGAATGCTCTCTTTCAAACCCCATTGAAATGGAAAGTGACATCATTTTGGAGTAACCGAGTGAGTGGGAGGGAAATCCTACTAAAGTTATTGATGAATCGCCAATAGAAACCAGCATGACCGAGGAATGAACGGATATCTCAAACAGAGTTGGGTTCAGGTTGTGATTAGATCACTTCAATTTTGCCAAGATCAACTTCAATACCATCTTTTGAAACTATGTTCCCTAGAACAATCCCATTTGAAACCATGAAGTGAAATTTTTTAAAATTTAACACAAGGTTACACTTGACACACTTTTGAAGGACTAGAGAGAGTAAATTCAATCAGGATTCAAATGAATCACCATAAATGGTAAAGTAATCCATGAATACTTCCATGTAGTGTTCAATGAATTCATAAAAGATACTCATCATACACCTCTGGAATGTTTTAGGATCATTTCAAAGGCCAAAAGGAATTCTCCTATATGCATATGCTCCAAAGGGGTATGTTAAAGTAGTATTTTCGTGGTCCTGAGGTGCGATTGGGATTTGGAAGTATCCAGTGTATCCATCAAGAAAGAAATAGTGTGACTTTCTAGCTAATCATTCCAACATTTGATCAAGTAATAGAAGAGGGTAGTGATCTTTTCTTGTTTCAACATTCAATTTTCAGTAGTTTATGCACACACCGCATTTGTTTTTCACTCGAGTTGTGATTACCTCTCCATGTTCATTTGTGAAAACAGTTATCCCACCCTTATTAGGTACAACTTGAATTGGACTAACTCATTCACTATCAGAAATTGGGTAGATAATACCAGCTTGAATAAGCTTTGTGATCTCTTCCCTAACTACCTCAAGGATGAGGGGATTTAGTCTTCTTTGTGGTTGTCTAATTGGTTTGGATGATTCTTCAATATGGATGTAATGCATGCAAAGAGTAGGGTTGATTCCTGATATGTCATCTAGGGTCCATCCTAGGGCCTTTTTGTTTTCCTCTAACACCTGAACAAGTTTAGACTCCTCATTTTTGGTAAGTGAAGAAGAGATAATGATAGGATTAGAGTGATCATGGAAAAGGAATGCATATTTTAGGTGTTCAGGAAGAGGTTTTAGATTAGTATCATCTCTCATTTGTGGGTTAGACATCTCAGGAATAAATGAAGGGACTTGAGTTGCTTCAGATTCATTTTCCTTGATATTGTATAAGGTGGAGAAGTAGAGATCATAGTGGATGTGGGATTTAAGAGAGTTTTCAAGATCCTCTAGATTGATAGAGTCTATGAATGAAAGGTCCACATCAACTTCACCATTTATGACTTGGTTAATCATGGTGAAAATTTCACAAGATCCTTTTTCATTAGAACATGATGAACATGATGGAATGGGGTTCAATTGACTCTCAAAAGTATACTCATAAGCATGGATTGAGAATGTAGAGTGATCCTCAAATGGGTATTTCATGGATTGGAAAATGTTGAACTTGACTAGTTGGTCCCCAAATTCCATGGATAAGATGCCTGAATGGACATCAATTCTGGTTCTATAAGTCATGAGGAATGGTCTTCCTAGAATTAGGGGATGTCGAGAAGAGTTTGTCTCGCCTTCCATGTCAAGGACATAGAAATTAGCAGGGAAGATAATATCATTGACAGGAACAAGCACATCCTCGATTATACTATTAGGACTAGCAGTGCTTCGATTAGCTAACTGAATGACAACACTCATTGGATGTAAGGGACCTAGACCATGGTTGTAGAAGATATATTTGGTCATGACATTAATTTATTCTCTTAGGTCTATGAGTGCATCATCGAAGTTGGAATTTCTAATTTGGCATGGAACTGTAAAGGTCCCTGAATCCTTGCACTTTATGGGAATAGACTGTTGGGTGGAAACATTTTCAAATGTCCTAAGTTTCCTATTGTGGGTGCACAATTCCTTAAGAAACTTGGCATACTTAGGGATTTTTTTTATGGAATCTAAGAGGGGTATGTTGAATTCAACACGTCTAAACATTTCGAGCATTTCAGTATCGGGTTCAAAGGACTTACTTGGTTTAGAAACAGCTTGAGGAAAAGGAATTATATTCCTAAGTGGAATGGAAGGAGGTGAGGGAATGGCTTCAGATTCAGTTTCATGTTTCTTTTTCTTTTAATTTTCTAAGTCAACATTCAAATGGGGTTTGGAGGGCTTATCTTGAGGCATATCAATTTTCTTTCCCGGTCTAAGTTCAATTGCACTTACATTACCCTTGGGGTTGGGTAATAGTCGAGCTGTGATTTGGGAAGAATTTGATTGTTGTTGCTGGATTAGGTGGGATGCAAGTTGACCAATTTGGGTTTCAATGTTTTTGAGGCTGGAACAGGTGAAGGAGGTAAGGTATTCCACTGCACTTTCCCATGGTTTCTTGGAAGAAGGGGCTTGTCCCAAATTGGGATTGCCTTGATTTTGGTTCTTGGGAAAGCGATTGTATTGGTTTGGGAATTGGGAAGGCACATTAGGATAGTGGAATCCAGGAGGAGGATTGTTCTTTTGAGGTTGAGGAACAAAAGTATAAGGTTGATGGAAGTTACCAATACCTAGACCATATTGAAACTAGTTTGGGTATTGAGGAGGGAATTGAGGGATATTAGAGATGGGATTACCATACCTCAATCCTTGGTTGAAGGTAGAAGAGAAGGGCTCAGAGTGAGGTTGGTTGAAGTTTCTAACAAACTCACCTGATTGTTGAGGGTTCGTGTTTCTCTAAGAATATGATACATTGATCTCCATTAGTCCAGATGAATCAGATTGATTCTCTTGAAGTTGCGGACATGTGTCAGTTGGATGAGATGTGGAGTTGCAGATTCCACAATTTTTGACAGGTCTATGAAACATTGATTGCGGAGAAGAAGAGGTTGGGGATTTAAATGCCACAGCTAGTTGTTGCACAAGACCTATAAGTTCAATCATCCACTAAGTCATCCTATTTGGCTCTATTGATTGACTATCTTGGGCTTTTTTTACTTGAGCATGTGCTCAAGTATGGAATTGATGCATGTTCGCAGCCATATTGCTTATGATATCTCTTGCATCTACAGGAGTTTTATCGACAAGAGAACCACCACTTGTGGCATCAATTAGAGTTCTCTCCATAGCCAATAACCCCTCATAGAAGTATTGGATCAAGAGTTGTTCAGGGATTTAGTGGTGTTGGAAGGTTACAACAATCTTTTTGAACCTCTCTTAGTACTCATGGAGTGATTCACTAGAGAATTGACGAATACCACTTATTTCCTTTCGGATAGAAGTAGTACGAGAAGCAAGAAAGAATTTATCTAAAAAGAGTCAATTCATGTCATTCCATGTGGTTATAGAACCAAGAGGTAGGTAGTAGAGCCATGACTTAGCAGTGTCAGCTAGGGAAAAATAGAATGCTTGAAGTTTTATTTGTTCCTCATAAACCCCTTGAGGCTTCATGGTAGATCACACCACTTTGAACTCTTTAAGGTGGAGATGTGGATCCTCACCGGCTAGCCCGTGGAAATAAGGGAGAAGATAAATAAAACCTGATTTGAGTTCTAATTCATCTTATATGTTTGGATATTTAATACCAAGAGGTTGGTAATTCATATCAGGGGCAGCATGTTCTTTTAGTGTTTGTTCCCTAGGATTGGTCATTTCTAATTCAATTGGTTGGCCAAAGACTAGTTCTTGAATGAGTTGATTATCTCTTATGTTCCTCCAAAGTTGGAAAAGTGTTTGCTCAATTTCAGGGTCAAACAAATCTGAGGGAATTTTTGGGAGGCTACAGAGAATTCAGGGAGATTTTGGAAGAAAGAGGAAGATGGGTTTTTCTTTTTGTTTTTTCTGTTTATATTTTTTATGAGAAGGCGGGTTTTTCTTTGTGTTTTTTTTCAATTTTTTTAAAAAAAATACAATAACCAAAAACTAAAGACTATTTAATTACACCATCCCCAGAAACATTTTGATTTTAAACGTACGTCCGATTTTCGCCTATCGACCGGTCAAAGTTCCAATGCTCTGCTAATGTGTATAGCAGCACTCGGGTCGAATCCTCGGCGATGATACTTTTTAATAGTCGTTTGTTTCTAGTTGATTGTATTTTGATTGGGGGGTTTGTTTGCAGAGCTTATAAAATTATTGATTGATTAAGATTGATTTAACAAATTTATAAATATTGGGTTGAGTTAATTTTTAGGTAGTTAAGCTTGTGATATCCTTGAGCTTTGCTTTATATTTCATTTAAATTAACACCCACCTCAGAAGATAACGTTGATTGGAATTCCTAAGTGTTATGGCTTTAATCCAAGACTTAACTTAACTTAGGGTTATAATCTCAATTAGATCTTGTTGATGGAAGTTTATTTATGGTTTCAATAATCCATGGAAACCACACGTTAAACAAAACAATTCATTAATCCATGACATGTTACGTCCAACATACACAATGTTAATTTGAAGAATACTCATCGATCAAATACTCTCAATCCCTTAACATCCATAAATTTTGACTCACCCCAATAATAGACTTACTCAACCATTAAGATAGTTATTAATCTGGTAATATATTTCAATGGTGATGAATTATAAATAGAAAAAAATAACAGGATAAGAAAAGATTTGTGTGTCGAACACACACACACATGAAGGGTGATCAGAATTAAAAACGAACCTTAGATTGAATTAAAAAGTGAAACAAGGGAAGGGGATTCAAATGTATTTAAACTATTTTAAGAACATTAATATGAAACTACAGAAGGTGTGTGAGAATAAGAGATATTGAAGAAGAAACTTTCATTAAAACAGAATTACAACGAAAGAGACTTACAAGATTACAACAAAGAAGAACACAAAATTAAATGAAAAGAAATAGAGGAGGAAAGGCCTCTCAAGTGAAAACTTGAGTATGGAAGGTCCTCACAAACCTTTGTAAAGTCCTTTTTCATGAAAATGTGTTCTTATCTATTATTAAATGCCAACTTTTTTGAAAGGAGAGGAGGGGATGTATTTATAGCCCAAGGTGGTGGACTGTTTGCATTCCAAAACTACCCTTCCACTTGGCTCGACGATTTGTACATCCAGACAGCTGAATCTAGAGATATATCCTTCTTAAAATTTGTATATAATAATTTTATCCTACTACTCTCAAAGTTTTGAGGAATTTTTACTTTTGGGGATAAAGTTATGTCCGTTTTATTAAACAATATTAATATGTCCATTAAAATATAGACTTTTTCAATGGCCTAAATGTAAACGGATTGTTTTATAGGAAGATGCCTTCAAATGCGAATTATTTATTCAAAAAAGTCGTAATTATATTTTTCCTCTTTCACACTAAAAATTTTCAGCTTTATTGTATGACTAGATCATGAGAAAAGTTAACTTTGGTGTGATGCTTTCATTTCCCAAACAGAATAGTGGGCTGGACTTAAAAGCTTAATTTGGGCCCCTTGTTCTTAGAGTTGGGCCCTGAAATTTTTATCCATGATTATTTCAGACAATCACGAGCATATGGTGGAGTTTCATAAAATTTGGGCCTAGGTATTTATACCATTAACTCAATCATCATGGCTGGTCCAGTTTCCTCACAGATTATTTGGTTCTTTTGTGTGGACCATATGACCCTTCAAATGGACGATTTGGACAAAGTTATCTTCTAATTAAATGTTGTAATGTGAGTAAGGAACCCTCAAAAACAATAATCATAAAATTTGGATAAGTATGGTGAGGTTTATTAGTAAAACATTAAACAGACTTTAATCTGGATGAATTCAAATAGTGCTTTAAAATTATATTTAATATTTAAACATTAATATTTCACACAAATTATACACATTTATTATAAAATAAGTTAAGGGAGTATATAATAAGTTATGAAAATATTAATAAAATCAATGAGAGAATAGGAATTTTTTGGAATTTGGTATATAGATTGTACCTAGGAATGGTCAGACCATATATGAGGTAATTCCATATTTTTAGGTATGGTATTATTGTTCATGTTGTTATCTCTTCTTATTGATCTTATTTCATCATGAGTTTCTGATTTATGGGACTTTATATCTTGGATGGTATTAAAATAGGGAGTGAAAATATTTATTATATCAAGCACATATGATTCATATTTCAATTGCGTGATTGCCTATAGATGATTAACTAATTACCTGATTACCTAGACTGTGACATGGGTTAGTTATTTAAAGTGTATGTATCCATTTATATAGTGTTATCATGTTTAATTGTATGGTGGAACCTTATTTAAATGATTATATAAAGTATTAAATACATTTTGTATGATTAATTTCCTTGATTATTATTAGTTATCATCTAAATAAAATTCCAATTACAACTTATAGTGTGTTTTCCTCTATAACTTGCAAGTGACATTTCATTTAATTGATCCTCGATTATGGAAAACTTTTAGTTAAATTAAATGTTCAAAATAAAGTGACATGATCAAATATCTTGATATTTACATGGAATCATATAAATAAAATTCCAAGTATAACTTATAAAGTGTTTTCCTCTATAAATTGTAGTTGATATTTCATTTAACATATCTCATGTTATGGAAAACTGTGGTTAATGTAAAAATGAAATGTGTAAAAAAATTAATCCTATATATGTGTGATGTGGGCCTAATAAGTAACTAGAGGTCGACCCAGTGTTTGAGTGTTTGGGGTTATTTATAACATTTAATTATGATATCCCTATGATATGATGTGTAAAGAATATTGGGATCTATGCTTGTTTTAATTTTCCTTGATCTATATCATTAGTAATTTTAAATGGAAACATGTTCTAATGTAGTTCGTAATGTATATGAATTGATCTTGTGTATGGGAAAATGGGGATAGAGATAGATCTTGGGTTTTGGTCCCTTTATGTTGTGGGGTGTGTAGGTGACATGTGCCTATCCTGGGGTGTGACAAAAACAAATATTTCCTAAGTTAAAATTTATTATAGTGGTCAACCTAGGTTTACTCTAGATATAATAACACAATAATCATGTTTGTCACTTAAAATTAGAGAAATAAGTAAATATTATTTTTGGAATTGTTTTCTTTTGAAAAGAATGAAATCCCTTAAAAATAAATTTTAAACACAAATGGATGAATAGAGTGATGGGGTCAGAGTAGGATCACATTTTTCAATGTCATCGTGGTCATAAAAAGCATTCCCACTCTTCTCCTGTTGAATGATAAAGGAAAAAGACTCCTCGATCAAGTTTTCAATCACCCTTGGTTGAATAAAATAATGGAAACCACTCATGTTTTCATGAAATTTCACAAACCATTCCCAAAAAACTAAGGAAATACCTAATCAGGATTTTTTTATCATTAGAAATCTAGAAAAAAATTCAATTATTTCATACATGTATCAATGATTTCTAGACAATCACTACCTAACATACTCTACTTAATCAATACAAATTGTATTGGGTGGAGGGAGTTTAAAGATATTCAACTAAATATATAAATAATGAACAACACCAATACCCAAAATACTATCACTTTAATAAAATTGGTCACCATTGAAAATAGAAATCATTAAATAAAAAAAGGTAGAGTTTTAAATTAAAGAACAAAACTTTGATATTACAAAAGAAAAACTCCCCCTTCCATGATCACTCAAAAGTTTTACCCCTCCATATGAAGGGTAAGAGAGTTAAATGGGGAATAATAGAGTATTATGAAACTATGAAAAGAGAAAGGAAAAAATACAAATCACTTCAAGGTTTCAATCCTCTAGAATAGCCACTCCTCCTTATTCAACACCTTTGAAAGGAAGTGTACACTCATATTTATAGGGTTGAGGGGTGGAAAATTTTCCCACCATATTCTATCTAAAAAAAATTTGAGTTTATTTATCATGATAAATTGAAAAATATAGGAAATATGTATTCATAAAATTTGTTCCCCTATCTCTTGTTCATTATCCCAAAAAATATCAACTTATTTGAACAAGTTTCATAATAGTTATTCCAGAATTACTAAAGAATGCCTTTTTTCTGGGGAGACTCCTCAACTTTCTCAACTTTGGTGGATTAAATGTATACTTTAATGACTGAATTTATTCATGAAATTTAATATGAAAATATAAATAGTGTTCTTATTTTTGATATAGTTGGAGTCACCACATTTTGAGGTCTCTAGACCAATATATGATTCAATTACTTAGGTAGGGTCCTCCATGTTGGCCAGAACAATTTCTCAAATTGATTGATTTTTATGGGCCAATGTGTTTTGAATTATATCTGGTTCCATAAGACAAAGTTGAATCCCATCAATAAAGGAATACTAAAAAAATAATCAATAAATTGGGATCAAAATTATAAAATATATGACTAAAATATATAAGCTTCAAAAAACTATTTAATTTCAAGAATTAATCGATTTTCATAATTAATCTCAAAATTCACCAAAAATACTAAAATGATAAAAATAAACTCAAAATGACTAATTATAATGGATTATATCATTGAAAAAAATATGAAGAATTGTGAAAATATTATCTATATCAATTCCCCCACACTTATCACTTGGACTCTTAGACAATTCAGCATTAAAATCAAATCAAATCAAATTCAAAACACATACCCATGAGATCAATAAATTCCACACCAAGAAGAAAAATATATCATGCCTCAAAAACCATTATTTCAAGTTCTCCATTCAGAACATTCAATATATTTCCACTTTATTTCTCCTCCCTTGTACACAAGACACCTACCTCACACGAATTTTCACTCATCTCACAAATGTCAATTTTCAACAAGTCTCTTATCATACAAACTCATGAAATGGTCACCATAAGATTGATAAATACTTGCATCTCCACCTAATGTGATTCAAGGACATGTTTTTATCATAATTACTTTGAAGGGTTTTTCTTTGGCTTCAGGTTGGTATGATTTAGATGTCAAAAAAATTCTGAGGTCGAATGAGGAGGGCTTAGCAATTTTTGAAGCAAAATTACAAGATTCTTATTTTCACTCAAGTATGGTCTCCTCATCACTCCCATTAGTAGAAAATTAGCTCCATAATCATGATAAATCAAGTAAATTTCACACAATTAATAATTTTATCTGAAAATTTTCTATATTCTCAAAAAAAATCTTGAAATCTCTATATAGGATTAGCTTTCTTTCTCCATTGGAAAATCCAGAAACACACAACTTTTCTTATCATGAAAGCTCCAGAAAAGGCATATATTTCAACTGAATAACTTTTTTATTAGTAGAAAAATCTCTAAAGAATTTTATTATTCACCCAAAGGATCACCAAATTAGGTATCATAATAAAACATAGATTCCCCCTACACTTAATTTTAACTAGATCATGTAATTTCACTTCAAGAGTAGGTTGGATAGAGAAAATTGGCCTGTAATGTGGCTAAACTAACAATAAATTCATGTATTATAAGGGATAAAATGAATAAATGTACAAGTCATTCCATAATGAAAAGTATTATCTTGAAAATGGGGATTTAAAACCAAATAAATTTTTCCATCATTTAAAACCCAAGTACATGAAATCCTCAAGTTTTGACTGAATTAAATCAAATTCTGGTTCAAGAAATAATGACTTAGTCCCCTAAATAAGTGAGTTGAATGAAAATAATATGAAAAAAATGGTTCATAGGCCTTATAGAAAAGTTATTTAAAAGATAAATAATATGAGATGTGTCATGAGATTCAAAAATCAGAGTACTTTTCATGAAATTCACAAGGATTTAAAAATGAAACAAATTCATTTTCAACATTCATTTAATCTTAGTTTCATGGAAAAAATTGGTTCACTCATTTACATGGGTTTAAAAAATGTAAATGATAATCATTTTATATCAAAATTTTAAAAAATACACAAAAATTGAAAATGAAACACATAGAATTTTGAAAAACACACAATTTATTTTTTTGAAAATAGAAATTAAAAAAATCTATGAATCAAATATTTCATACCCCACACTTAAATTATGTGATTTCCTTTATTAATTAAATTGGTTTTAACATGTAGTTTAATTTTTAGTTTAATTACATGAAAAAAGTGTTAAGGAGAGGTACAACCAGACTTATTGGCAGTGTAACATTGATTAAATCTCCTAAGTGTTTCTCTTTGAAAACCTAAAAGCAAAAGTAGAGAAGAATAATAAATTCATTAAAAGAAAATAAAAATAAAAAATATAATGAGAAAAGAAGGATATATCGTGTTTAATCCCCTAAGTAGACCCTAGGTTTTGGCTTCCTCCAGATGAAAATTTCTAATTGGTTATCCCCAATATGATAGTAGGTGGATTTTCTTTGAGTTGAACCAATATAACTTCTTCTTTACATCTTTAATTTATTTATTTTTGTTGAGGACTCCATGGATATAGTACACCAAATACACCCCCAGGAAAATAAGATACAACTTACATGTTGGGGGTAGTAAGGATAATGTTTCCTCCACATTCATGGTTTCCACCTTCACAACCTCTTCTTTATTCTATTTTTATTGCTCAAGGTATGATGCGTAAATGGAATAATACAAGGGAAATTTAGAGTATAATTCTATTTGAACAAAATTAAAGCATGAATAATCAATATAAAATTATTCCCCTTCAAAGTATGAATAGTGTGTCTCATTTTCCTCTTGAAAATCCACATTAATATTCTCTTGAACTCCCTCTAATAAATATTCAACAAGTTCAGGGATCTCCATAGGTTCCTCTTCAGATGAATCTACTTTTTCTTCTTCATCCAAAAAGAAAATATAAGTGTTTTTCAAATATAAAAATTTAAAACAATTAGATGTGATACTCAATATATTTTTAATAAAATTAGAAGATAATGATTTCTAGGAAATATTATCTCCCTGATTTTGTTTGGATCCAATTTCTTCTCTAGTGGGAAGTGCCTATTGTAGTTGAATTTCACTAGATATAGGTAGGTAGTCATGATCCTCTATATTTTCTTCAAATTCCACCACTTTTTTGGTGTCTTCCTTTAATGATGTTGGATCTCATTCTTTATAAATAATAGGGAGTCAATTAGTTCATCACACTCATTTCATAAGTCATTCAGATTGTGTTGATCTCCCACACATAACTCAGAAGTCAGTTAATCCTCCTTTGCCTCCTCAGGTTCTCTCTTAGGTTATAGTTTCTCCATCAATGCATGAACATATTCAAATTATAGGTCTACTTTTCTCTCATGTCATTCTATGTCTTTTTGAAGTTCTTGCACCGAAACTTTATTATAACCAATCTATACATCTTGTTTCACCTCGACCATTTCTTGATAAAATTCTGGAAAGTAATCTTAGAGTTAAATTAATTATATATATAATCCCTCCAACACTAGGTATTTTAGGTTATATTTAAGGTCTTGGATTATATCCTTGAATTCATCCTCCTTGATGATTTGGATTCGACCACCCCTGGTCTGTTTGTAAAAGAAAGATACATTATCCTCCACAAACCAAGGTAAGTTAAACATTGGTTCTTTCACTTTTGGGTAATTTTTCCATTAACTAAAGAAATAATAATTTGGAAACAACATGGAAAAATATTTTTTTATAGTTTTTTTAATTTGAAAAGAGTTATATATTTAAAATATATTGCTGGCACTGCCTCCCCGGAAACAACACCAATGTTTGACACATGTCTGTCATGGGGTGTGACAAAAAAAATATTTCCTAAGTTAAAATATAGTATAGTGTTCAACCTAGGTTTTATACATATAATATTTCACAACAATAACGTTTTTCACTTGAAATTAGATAAATAAATGAATATTGTTTTGAAATTGTTTGTTTTTTAAAAGAATGAAAGCACTTAAAAATTTTAAACACAGATGGATTAAGAGAGTGATTGGTTCAGGATAGGATCACCTTTTTCAATGTCACTATGATCATAAAAATTATTCTCTCTCTCTTATTATTTAATGATAAATGAAAATACTCCTTGATTGAGTTGTCAATCACCCTTGGTTGAAGGAAGTAATAGAAACAACTCATTTGTGCGTGAAAGTTAATAAACCATTCCCAAAAAAATAAGGTAATCCCGGGTAATTATTTTTTTATACTTATAAATATTGAATCAATTCACTTATTCTACACACATTCCAATAATCACTAGACACTCACCACCTAACACAATCTTTTTGATTGAGAAAAACTGCATTAAGTAGGGGGAGTTTAAAGATCTTCAACCAAAGCTATAAATAATGAATGACACCAAGACCAAAAATAAAATCAAATTAATATAATTTTTAATGAATAAAAATAGAAATAATTCAATATAAAAAGTGATAGTTTTAAATTAAAGTACAATAATCTAATATAATAAAAGGAAAACTCCCCCTTCCTTGATCACTCAAAAGTTTTACCCCTCCATGTGAAGGGTAATAGAGTTTAATGGGGAAGATGAGATAATTATGAAACTAATAAAATAGAAAGGATAAAATGCATAGAACATAAATGTTCAAATACTCCAGAATATCCCATCCTTCCCTTTATTCAACGCCTTTTAATGGAAGTGGACACTCATATTTATAGGGTTGAGGGTAGGGAGGGAATTTTCCACCCAAATTATATACACCTAAATATTGAGTTTATTTATCATGATAAATGTAGTATTATAGGAAATATTTATGCATAAAATTTGTTCCCTTATCTCTTTTTAATGTGTACAAAAAATATTAGCTTATTTGGATGAGTTTCATAAAATTTATTCCCAAATTACTGAATAATACTTTTTCTACCTGAGGATACTACTCAACTCTATCCACATTGGTGAATTAAATGGATGCTTTGATGATCGAATTTCTTCATGAAATTTAATGTGAAAATGATTCAAGGATTCCTTTTTCCAATTCAGCTATAATTTCCACATTTCTAGGTCTCAAGGACATGATATGATTCAATTACTAAGGTGGGGTCCATCATGTTGTCCAGAAAAATTTCTCCACTTGATTGATTTTTATGGGATAGTGTGTTTAGAATTGGATATGGGTATATAAGAAAAAGTTGAACCCATTACTACATAAATCCTAAAAAAATAATCAACCAATTTGGATAAAAATTTTAAAAGATATGACTGAAATACAGAAGCTTCATAAAACTGTTTAATTTCCAAAATTAAGTGATTTTAACAATTAATCCAAACATTCACCAAAAATGCTAAAATGATGAAAATTATATAAATTTTTCTAATTATATAATTGAAAACATATGGAGAATCATGAAAATATTATCTATATTAGTAGGATAGAATAATGTCATACTTGTCGTGGTTTTGGTTTGTGTTGTGGCCTTCATTTTTTTGGGGTGTCATAATTGCTTATGACCTTTGTGGGTTGTACCTAACTTGAGTGTGGACTGGGTAGAATATATTTGAACCATGTTTGATATCATGTATCAGGAGTTTGGTTCATTAGAGTTTGTGAGATTTTAAAATGGGAACAGGGGTGTTATACATGAGTCAAGGCTTGTATGGGCTTATGACCTTTGAGTTAGGTGGGAAGGATTTGTGTTTTATAATAATACTTAGGTTTTAGTGAGTTTATTTATTGTTATATTTTATGTTAAACCATGAGATTGGTTGAACTATTATTATGGATGCCTTTAAACCCATGAATCATGGATAGAAACTCTTATTGAAATCAGCACATTTGTGGTGCTATCGAGGGTGAGATGCAATCTTAGTTGAGCTTTGGGTATTTATGGGATACATAGCATACATGGTTTTAATTCTTTGTATGTTGGATTATTTTACAAGGAAGGATCATTTAGATGCCTATCCTTGTCAATTATTAGTGTATTTATAATGATATTATTTATGGTAACCCTAGGCGGTCCAATCTAGGGTGAGTAGAGTTTAGTTAGATGTTGTAGGTCTTACAATGATGATTGAGATATAACTAGTCATGTAAATAGTTTTGGTGTGGTGAGATACTTTGGTTTTTTAAAGTAATGAGGTTTCCTTCACTTAAAGTGACTGGAATTCAATAGAGGCATGTCCAGTGGCTAAAGCGCATGAACTTGGTTTTGATGAATCATGGATTATTGGTAATTGAGTTTGTTCATCATGATCAGGTTGAATAGGAGCATGAAATCATTGGTATTTGATGATATCGGTAAGTCAAGCATGCATTGAGTATGCATTATGCCATTTGGGTTATGTTTTAGGTGGTACAAAAGCATATGTCGTGATGCTGAAATGAACAAGCAGCCATGCGTGTAGTCTGGGGTTCAATGTATACTCAATGAAGGGATTATAAGAAAAGAGTCCTAGGGCCTTGGTTGATAATTGTGGTGTTTCTTTGATAATGGAAGATACCATGTATGTATAAAGGTACAATGGCGTGATTGATCTAGGCCTAACACATTTTATGGGATTACTTGATGAACAAGCATGGATCAAGAGTAACAACATGCATATATTTATGATGAAACCTATTAAGGTCATGATCAGTGAGTAGTATAAGTGAGGTCACATGTTAAGAAGTGCACCATTGGCTGGTTAAGGTTTTGACACTTGTTTTGAATAAAGTTTGGTGGATGTCATGGAAAATATTCCTGATAAGCTGGGAGTGGGTAGTGTTTGGTGTTTCATGTTGACACTCGAGTATGAGTGGGGTAGTCATATCCAGTCATTGTATGTAGTAGTAGTCAAATTATAGACTATTTATCTTAATTTTTTGTTTGATGGTACAGTGATGAGGGTACTTCAATTGTGGGGAGTGTCATAAGTGTGTGATTCCAAGTGTTTAGGATCATTAATGTAGTGATATCGGTCCATGGGTGGTTGAAATGACTCAAGGATCTAGATATTTCCATATTTGGAGTTTGGATGTGATGTTAGTGGGAGTCCAAATGTTAGCATCAGAATCAAGGTAGGTTTTGGTGACTCAAGTAGGAGTCATATTGGGGATGTGTCAGTGTTCGTTGTATAGTACAATGGTAATTCAAGTTGGTTAAGTATCTATTCATAGAATGACACTGGAAGTTGAGTTTGAACTATATGCTCATGATTGGATGGTATTAGGATGCCTTCATAGATATTCATCATGATCGGGAAGTGTGGTAGTGTGTCGGGAAAGGTCAAGTGATTTTGAGATAGGTTAGCAAGATGTCTGATTATTTATCTTGTATATAGTTGGATGTGGATAGATGGAATCCAAATCGGGAACATCATTTGAGATGTGGATGTGGTGTTTTATAATCATTTAGGCCTTTTGGGGAAAAACTGAAATTTTTTGTCTTTTTGAGTAGACAATGAATATGTGTCCATTTTGATTCATAATCAGAAAAAAAAATATTTACATCGGCTTCTGACCGATGTTTCATAGTTGATCAGATGTAGTGAGTTGGAAACTACACTAGGCATGATATTAGTGTTGGAGTTGGTTCCCTATAACCAACTTATGTGTACTTTATGATAACTTTTATTCATGTTTTTGAAAATTAATAAACTACTTATCACATCATGATTGTTCTTCTACGTGACATAGTATGTGATAATGTCCTAAGAGTAATTTTCACATTAAAAGTTCATATAAGTTCCTCGCTATGATGAGAACCTAAAAGTGCTAAAAAATGTTCTTGAATATATGTTCTATAGACATATGATATCATTTTAGTGACACAAATGATATAGGATATAATGGGTGGAGACTCATAGGACTTTGAGGTACCTTATCATAGTGTATTCCCTTGGTAATATCTAGTAGGATATTATGAGAATGAGACCCACTAGTAGGAAATCCACATTTATATGTTTCATTGAATATTCTTATCTGTAGACATGTGTATTGGTGCTTAGACTTTAAGATTATTATTAATGAGTATTATGAGTTGTTCACGTAGATGTATTGATGAAAACCATGATAATAGATGTTCACAGTGAAGTGGGATATGTTGGGTGTGTCATGAGTAATATTGCGTTAATGAATAATGCGAGAAAGGATTTTTCCATTCTATTTATTAATGGAATTTGATATCTTAGGCACTTTTATGGAAATGATATAGCCTAAATAAATCCATGGACATGGTTTTATAAAGGAAATTTCATTTTCTAGAAAGTCAAAGAAGGATAAATCGAGCACATAGGTTGATGGCACTAGCATGCAACCTACTTGATTAGAGATATTGAGATAAAAGAATTATATTACACTATAATCATCCATATTAGGTAACATGTCATTGTGGAATTAACTTCTTTCTTTATGGGCACCTTGGAATGTTTCTAGCTGCTAACCTTGGACTTTAGTCTGTTTCTCCTAATTCTACTAAGAAAGAGGCCTAGAGGGTCACACGCTAAGTGTGTCTAGAATCTCAATTAAATTATATATTATTATTTATTGTTTAACAGGTTGAATAAATATTATTCTTTCACTTGGTTTAATAATTATTCATGTATGATTTATTGCGTATAATTATTTATTTTCTATTTTATAAATATAATATTTATTTATTTATTATAAAATAATACAGTGATATTTATTTAATAAATAAATAGTCATTCAAGGTCCGATAAATATTATGGAGGAATGGCAGACCAAATTTTTAGGTCCGGTGAGAAATATTAAACATTGAATATTATTTGATTAAATAATATTTAATTGTAATTCAAAAGTTAAGTGCATGTCAATAAATAATGATATTATTATTATTTGACATGGGGTTTAGCTATGATTAAATAAATAATTAAGGGCACTTGTAAAGTTATTTTATTTTAACCATAGAGATATATAAATCCAGTTATGTTATTTTATCATTAATCCAATTCATTTGTCTTGGTTGTGCACAATGAATTTGGAGAATCCTATCAAGTCTAGAGAGCTCCCTTCTCCAAGAATGCTCCTAAGAACGGAGAGCAATCCTCCTCCACCAGATCAAGGAGAAAGTTTTGGAAGAGATTCTCAAAGTGATCAAAGGTGGACAATGCAAGTGCAAGGATCTATCATGCTAGCACTTGGAGATTCATTCAGCGACATCTAGAGATTCGTGGAACACATTTGGATCACCACTATAGGAAATCTACACATGTTTTTTACAACACAATGATGGTGGACCACAGATCTGTCACTAAATTCATCAATGAAGAAATAATTCCTTAAAGGTAGTTCTTTATTTAATTAAATTAATTACAAATAACATGTGATGATCCTATCTCTAGTTCCAGCATAATTATCCATTATCTATTTCTTTGATTCAATTCCATGGATCATGGAGTTCATCGTCATATAGATCTCGGATTGATCATCGATTATGGAAAAAATCCATGTTGGAAACCACCCATCGCACTCTTCCACTTTTACTGGAAACTTTAAGTCATATCAGAGAGAGGTTAAATAGTTATTTATAATTATTTTAAATATTTTTGGTGATTTAAACATTTTTTAATTTAGTTTTTCAATTCAAGTTTAATCATTCTCTTAATCTGAATTGCAAGATTTTCTTCTTCCTACTTTATTTATCATAGATCTAACAGAGGTGATTAATTTTATGATTGAAATAAAATTGAGAACTCATACAGAGGTACCAAGGATTTTGGTTGTACAACATAGGACTACATGCCATGTAACTAGCGTTGCATACCATGTAGTCATGTTCAATGCATCGAAATTGATTCGGAAATTAATTCAATATTATAAATTAATTACATTATTTAATTGCAAAATGTTTTTACTAGAGCATTATGGTGCATAGTCAACTAGATTACACATCATGTAGACCATTTACACGACATGTAGTCCCTTTGAGTCGAAGATGGGCCATGTATTTCAATACACAGCCTACCTAACTAGTGACCATGTAATTTGGAGATCACAAAGTGTGTATCCCGTTGGACATGTTGTGAACTCCATTTTCCAAGGTACAATTCACACACTGAGTCCCTAGGAATATACCTTTTATAGACGGTGAGATATGTACATTCTGTGTAGCTCGGATGCACATGTCGGGTACTTATACCAAGTTACATAGATTTAAAACTTATTTGTTATATAGTGTACACCTTGAGACATGTACTTGCATATAACATCCCTCCCCATCTCATTGGATTGAGAGGGTAGAGGAATGATACTTATCCTTAAGAGATGTTCCCAAGGTACCAAAGGTAGGAAATAAATGCTAAGGGCTTCGAGAAAAAATTGGGGAATGATTTTCCCTTAAGACACAACCAACCAAACCATCCGCTAACAACAACTATATGATGCATGTCAATAAAACGTTCAAGCATGTATCACCAAAAAGACAACCAAGTTTCTCCACAATACAACACAAAACCAATAAAACCAAAAACAATATCATAGTATTATGTGGAATACTAAACAAGATTCCCCAAAATAAACCAAGACACACTCCACATCTCCATGCTAAGCTCCATGCTCCAAGAACCAACACATCTCCCAAGCATCACCACAAGCCATTAGTAATGAGATGATTTACCTTTACCTATGTACCAGAATAAGACATCTCCAAAAGCTCAAAAGTGATGAAGTATGGTGTGAGTACTAACACTCAGTAGGTTTTCCCTAAATTAATTTCCTACACACTCCACTAGGAAAGAACTGTTAGCACAGTTATATAAATTAGTTTATATAAAACAATTAATAGATCAACATTTACCACAATCCAAACATACCCTTACCAAGAAATTCAAACAAGGGAAATACACACTAATACTTAATCCATATCACCTTCACACACTAGAACAACCAATTTCCATCTTGAGAACAACACACAATAAAGCAACCATTATGGTGGAACTTCCTCCCATCTTGTTCACCCCATTCACAACTAGTGGTGCTTTCCGACCACAATCCATAATGGTGGTTCTTCCGACCACTATCCATCACCTTTTATAGTGAGACTACCTACCCACTTCCACAAAACTAACACAATACATAAAATTTAATCAACCAACAAACATAAAACATATAGGCCACACAATAAGCACACAACCATTGCCACACATGCCAATTCACCTCAATAAATCACCCATTTATTGAAAATTCCATTTAATCATTTTCCATGCCAAATAATATTTCAATAAAACAACATATTTATTGAAAACCATTTTCATCAACCATTTATACAAATCAATCCCAACAACCCATTTTAAAATCTTCATTTTAAAATCCACAACAAGAGCCTTTCACCACAAAGCCCCCTTTTTCCCAAAAATCCCCAAAACATCACCCATGGATTTACAACCAATTACACACATAAAAAAACCAATTAATTTTAATCAGAACACATGAATTGTAACCAAGCTTCAAGTTCTAGAAAATTGGAGTCAAGAGAGAAGCCACCTACCTTTAGGTTTTTTGTGAAATCGACCCACAAACCACCACACCCCAATCTGGACAAACGCTTCATGAAAACCGTTCCAAATATCCTTTACTATCATCCACAAGCCTTAAAATCCACACCCAAGGAAACCCCAACACTATATCTACATTAAATGGATGTAGATATAGAAAAATGAGAGATAGTGAAGAGAAGACCTAGAGAAAACCAAAGAGAAACCAAGAGTTGAGACTTACCCAAGAAAACTGAATTCATTCCACCAAGAAACCCCTTCGATTTGCTTCTAAAACGAGTTAGAGAGAACCTTAAACATTTTAGAACCCAAAATACCAAGTGAGTCTTGAGTGGGAGAAGAATTGGAGTGAAATAGGTTACACCAAAGGGATCCCTAATTTAAAAACCCTTCCTTTAAGTGGTCACACATTTAGTCCACGCGGTTTGGAAAACCGTGCGCAAGCCAATGGCTAGAGAGAGGGGGTCCATATAGTTGCCTCGCATGGTTTGGAAAAACATGTGCAAGTACTGCCGATCCCATTTTCTACCCCTGCACGGTTTCTTAGATAACCCATATGGTTTCCCCTAACCGTGCTCAAACTGTGCGCAGTTAGAAAAGACTCCAAACTTCTTCAAAACCATTACAAACTCTCCCAATCTATTCCCAACTCATCCCATGCACTTTAAACAAAAAAAACGTATAAAAAAGGCTAAAAACCTTAAACTATGGGTTCTAAATTCTCCCCATAATTGGAATTTCTGTCCTTGGAAAGTAGGAAACCATTGCTTTGCCAAAAGAGCTCAGGCCATTGCTCGGCCCTCTCTTTCTCCCGCTCCCAAGTCTCCTCTTGAATCTGACCATGCTAGCACAAAACAATAACTAAACCGATTCTTTTACCATGAAAGACTTTCTATTTCCTATAAAAAATCTGCACTGGCACATGCACTAAGGAAGCATCTGGTTCTATCTCAACATGGTCCCGACGAATCACATGGTCACGATCCGGCTAATAATTTTTCAACTGTGACACATAAAACACATTGTGCACCGCACTAAACCATGGTGGAAAATCAAAATGATAAGACACCTCTCTAATCCACTCATGTATCTCAAAAGGACCAATATACCTCAGAGATAACTTACCTTACTTCCCAAACCGACAATGTCCCAACCTAGAAGAGATTCACAAAAACACATGATCATCCACCTCAAACGATAATGGTCATCAACGATGGTTCACATACGATTTCTGATGACACTGAGCCATCTCCATACTCTTCTTAATCAACTTGATTTTCTCCATAGTCTCTTGGACAAGGCTCAGTCCGATCATCGAAGTCTTTCCCGTTTCCACCCAACATAGTGGAGAACGATAAGGACGCCCATACAAAGCCTCAAACGGAGCTATATGTATCGAAGATTAATAGATGTTATTATAGAAGAACTCCACAAACGGTAATTTCTCCTCCCATGAACCACCAAAATATATCACATAATCCCTTAAAATATCCTCCAAGGTTTATATCATCCTCTCGGATTGCCTATCTGTCTGAGGATGATATGTCGTGATCATAGTCAACTATGTTCCAAGGGCTTGCTATAAGGATTTCCAGAAATTAGATGTGAACCTTGGATCTCTATTTGATATAATCAGAATTGGAACATCATTCCTCTTTACCACCTCCCAGATATAGATTTTGGACAGATCCTCCACCATATAAGATTCACAGATCAGGATGAAATGGGCCGACTTTGTGAGCCGATCCACTATCACCCATATTTCATTGTGTTTATGAACCGTTCTTGGGAGACCCATCATAATATCCATTGATATCTCCTACCATTTACACACTGGGATAGGTAAATACTACAACATGCATGATGGCCGCTAATGCTTCACCTTAACTTTCTAGAAAGTCAAGCATCTCGAGACAAACCCGACCACATCCCTTTTCATACTAGCCCACCAAAATACACCTTCAACACCTTATACATTCTCTGAATTACAGGATGGAAAAACCACCTAGAATGATGATAAAACCTAAGAAGATCCTCCTGAAAATCCATTGGTACCACCAACCGGTTCTGAAAACACAAGACTGAATTCCCATTCAGTTCCTAGTTCTCAATTGTCTCCCCACCATTGAGTTTCAACCTCATCACCATACATTCGGAATCAGATGCATGTGCCTCTTTAACCAAACCAGTCATGTCAGGAACCAATGAAACCATAAAGAATACCACTCTGTCACCCTGATCCTCACATTCCAACTGTATTTCGGCTATGACTGACATTAACTTCCACTGATTCGATGCTTGTTTCACCACTTGAGCATATAATTTCCTACTTAATGCATCTGCCACTAAATTTCCCTTACCCGGTGTGTACTTTAAGTCGAAATCAAACATCTGGAGATATTCCATCTATCTCTATTTCCTTATGTTAAAATATCTTTGTGATAAGATATTATTTAAGCTCTTATGGTTAGTAAACACTGTAAATTTGTCACTGAAGAGATGATGGCACCGCATTTTTAAAGTAGGAACCACTGCTGCCAACTCCAAATCATGTGTTGGGTAGTTCTTCTCATGAAACCTCAACTTCCATGAGCCATATGAAACTACATGATCCCTCTACATGAGAACACACCCCAACCTTGATCCATATGTATCACAATACACCACGTACCCTTTCCCTGGTTCTGGAAAAACCAAGATTGGTGTTGATGTAAGGCAACCCTTTAGCTCTTCAAAACATTTCTGACATTGCTCATCCCATTGAAATGGAACATTCTTCCTTGTCAAAGTTTTAATTGGTGAATCTAATTGTGAAAAATCATGAACAAAATATCGATAATACCAATCTAGAACAAGGTAGCTTAGTATCTCGAAAACGTTCTTTAGTGGTTTTCATGAGATAACAGCCTCTATCTTTTCTAAATCAACTGAAACACCCCTCTCAAAAAGAACACGGAAAAGGAAATGAACCTTTTGTATCCAAAAGTTACACTTTGATAATTTGGAATACAACTGATGATCCCTCAATATCCCCAACATGATCGCCAAGTACTGCTCATGCTCTACCCTTGTCCTCAAATACATTAGTATATCGTCAAAAAATACCACCAAAAAAGAATAAATATATCTCTGAAATATCAAATTCATCAATTTAATGAACACCTATGTTGAATCTGTTAGACTAAAGGTCATAACCACATACTCATAACATCCATATCTACTTCTAAATGATCTTTTTGGAATATCCTCCTTCCGTACCTGCAGCTGATGATACCCTAATTGAAAGTCAATCTTGGAGAACGTCTGATCTCCCCTCAACTGGTCAAAAGAATTATCAATGTGTGGAAGTGGATATTGGTTCTTTATCATAACTTCATTTATTCTACTATAGTCAATGCATAACTGCAACAATCCATCCTCCTTCTAAACAAACAACACTAGCACTACCCATGGAGATGTACTAGGTCGGATGAACCCTTTATTCTCTAACTCTTCCAACTAAAATTTTAGTTACCATAATTCTTATGGTGCCATCTGATAATACGGAAGTGATATAGGACTGGTACCTGGAAGGAGATCAATCATAAACTCCACTTCTCTCACAAGTGGTAAACCTAATAATTATTTGGGAAAAACATCCATAAACTGATCTAGGACTACTGGAAGAACACTCTTCTCAATACCTTTCACTGCTTCCAATGACAAAGCCACTAACTAGTATGATATCATTCCAACCACTAGTTCCAACAAGCCTATTGCACCCTACTTCTCATTCCTCTCCCCTCTAAAGAGATGTCTCATGCCATCCTCCATCACAAAACTAATTGTTCATGCATAACAGTCAATGTGGGCCTTAAACATTGTCAACTAATACATTCCTAGGATAATATTGTACACATACATCTCAAGCACTGAGAATTCCCATGTTAACTCAACCTCATCTAGTACTACACGGCTTTCTCTACACAGGAAGGCTTGGCACTCTTTTTCACCTAGAGGAGTTTGAAGTTTGAGAACCATAGGCATCATTTCTACTGTTAAACCCAACAAATCAAAGATGATAGAAGTAATAAAATAATGGGAAGAACCTTTATCAAACAACAATTGTATCAACGTGGAATTTAAAATAACCGTACCTCACACCATGGATAGTCCTGAATGATCATCCATCACAATCTTTTCAGCTCCAAACAACTGCTTGCTTGGGACACTATATTCCTTACTTCCCTGGTGAGACTTTTCCTGAGGAGTCATGGTGTTCCCAGAATCACCATGACTGACTCGGCTCTACTGAAGATGCATATACTACTGCCCTCATCATGTCGATGCATACAACCCATGAGACCCCTAAGGAGTGTCATGGACACCCGACCTTGGAGCATTCCGACAATACTATTGAAGGTGGCCCATCTGCTTACAATTATGACATGCTTGAGGTTTTGTCATACAATCCCGCTTTATGTGGCTCGTAAAACCACACTGAAAACATCCAGGTTTACTCTAAGGCTTCAGAGAAAGATTCACCGATCCTGTAGTTGGATTTTGAGCCATACTCTCACCCTAGAAATAAGTGTCCCTCTTCTTCTTGAATCCAGTGTTTGAGTTCCCACTATTTCCCAGGGGTACTAATACAATTCCTCCACTCATAGCCCCTAAAAGATCCCTTTAGGACACTGAGGCTCTATTCATCATCTCCTTATAATCATCTATACACAGTACTACTATCTTGGACTAAATTTCCTGCCTCAAACCAGCTTCTAAGATACAATCTTTCAACAATTTACTACCCACCACCTTGGGTGAAAACCTCACTAAGTTCATAAACTTAACTGCATACTCCATTACTGAAAGGTTATCTTGTTTAAAATGGAAGAAATATAGTGTGCCTTGGTTCATCCACTTTATTCTCACTTCCTACTACTTACAAATCTTGCACTATACTCTGCACTAGTTACTAGTTCACCTGGGGCTCAGGTGCAACCACATTTTCAGTAGCCTCCTCCGATTGGTCTCTAAGATGCCTACCTAGTGCCATTTCTATCAATACAAAAACAACCATAAGTCCTTCTATGTTAGAAACACATGATTCAAAAATTTCAATTCAATTACACTATAACTATCACAACCAGGCTTTCCACAAGTTCACTTTTCCCATATTGCACTATTTTGAAAAATCCACCATGTTTTGAAAATCAACCAATTTTCAAAATACCACCAGTTTCCATGTTTCAAATCCTTCCGTTTTGAAACCCAATATAGATTTTCAAAATCAAAACATTCATATCACACCATAATTCATTATACCCCAATGAAATATGCATCCTAGTATGATTTCATTTCTACTATGCATGATATGCGCATCTCATTGGCTACACCCATGACAATGAGGTATCCAATGCCTATAAGTGTCTCCAAACACTTATGTACCCAACTCCCTGGTAACTTAAAGTTTAGAATAAAAGGGTTAGATACATCCTTTTATTTTATACATTCCAAGTTCTGACAATCCTACGTCTTTCTACCATCCTGACACAAGGAATAGGCCAAGAACGAAAGTCAACACCAAGACCAATGATCAACACCAAGGGTCGAACAACTACTCTCACTTGAAATCCAAGGACCGAACAAACAGATACCACTTGTAACATACCACCCCATATCATTGGCTTGAGAGGGTATATGAATGCTACTTGGCCTTAAGATACATTCCCAAGGCACTAAAGGCTAGCAATAAATGCTAAGGGCTTTGAGAACAAATTGGGGAACAATTTTCCCTTAAGACGCGACCAACCAAACCATCCACTAACAACAACCATATGATGCATATCAATAAAACATTAAATCATGTATCACCAAAATGAAAACTAAGTTGCCCCACAATATAACCCAAAACCAATACCACCAAATACAATATCATAGTATTATGCAGAAGACTAAACAAGAGACCTCAAAATAAACCAAGACACACTCCACAGCTCCACACCAAGCTCCATGCTCCAAGAACCAACACATATCCCAAGCATCACCACAAGCCTCTAGCAATTAGATGTTTTACCTTTATATGTATCCCAAAATACGACATCTGCAAAAGCACCAAAGTTCCAAAGAAGGGGGTGAGTGCTAACCCTCAGTAGGTTTTCCAAAAATGACTTCCCTACACATGCCACTAGGAAAGAACCTTTAGCACATTTATATAAATTAGTTTGTATAAAACATTTAATAGCTCAACATTTAACAAAATCCAAACATACCCTTACCAAGACATGTTAAAATAGGGAAATATACAGTAATATATAATCCATATCTCCCTCACATAGTAGCATAACCAATTTCCATCTTGCAAACAACACATAATAAAGCAACCATTATGGTGGGACTTCCTCCCATTCTATTCACTCCATTCACAACTAGAGGTGCTTTCTGACCACTATCCATAATGGTGGTTCTTCCGACCACTATCCATAACCTTTTATATTGAGACTTCCCACCCAATTCCACACAACCAACACAATCTATTACATTTAATCAAACAAAAAACACAAAACACTCAGGTCATATAATAAGCACACAACCATTTCCAAGACATGCCAATTAACCTCAATAAATCACCCATTTATTGAAAACGCCATTTAATAATTTTCCATGCCAAATAATATTTCAATAATACAAAATATTTATTGAAAACCATTTTCATCAACCATTTTCACAAATCAATCCCAACAACCCATTTTAAAATCTCCATTTTAAAATCCACAATAAGAGCCTTTCACCATAAAGCCCCCCTTTTTCCAAAAAAATCCACAAAAGATCACCAAGGGATTTACAACCAATTTCACACATCAAAAACACAATTAATTTTAAGAAAAACACATGAATTGTAACCAATATTTAAGTTATATCAAAGTGGAGTCGAGAGAGAAGCCACCTGCCTTTAGGTTTCTGGTGAAATTGACCCACAAACGACCACACCCCAATCCAAAAAAATACTTAATGAAAACTGCTCTAGATCTCCTTACCTATCATCCACAAGCCTTAAAATCAACACCCAAGGTAAACCTAACTCTATATATACATGAGATGAATGTAGATCTAGAAAACCGAGAGAGAGGTAAGAGAAGACCTAGAGAAAACCAAACAGAAACCAAGAGGAGAGACTTACTCGAGAAGAACCAACTTCAATCCACCAAGAAACCCCTTCGATTTGCTTCCAAAATGAGTAGGAGAGAACCTTAAACCTTTGAGAACCCAAAATAACAAGTGAGGCTAGAGTGGGAGAATAATTGGAGTGAAATAGGTTAATACTAAGAGAGTCTAAATTTAAAAACCCTTCCTTTAAGTGGTCGCACAGTTTAGAAAACTGTGAGCTAACCATGAACAAGCCACTACCTCGAGAGAGGGGTTTACATGGTTGCCTCACATGGTTTGGAAAATCATGCGTAGGCTGTGTGAAGCCCACTATTTCCCCCTACATAGTTTCTTAGAGAACCCGCACGGTTTCCCCTAACCATGCTCAAACCGTGCACACTTAGAAAATCCTTAAAACTTAATCAAAACCATTCCAAACTCTCCCAGACTCTTCCCAACTCATATAGTGCACTTTAAACACATAAAAAGTCATAAACAAAGACTATATATCTTAAACTGTGGGTTATACATTGCATGCGGTCATAATTATAAGACTCTCCATGTGATAGGTTTTAATATATATATATATATGTGTGTGTGTTTAATTAATATTTGCATGATGTTCAAATTTGTATATCATGTATGAGTCATATTAAAAGGTGTTACTCTACATGCATTGAAGCATAACACGTGACTGAAAAATCATGTAATTAATGTAATCATCTGTGAAGTACACATTGTGAAAGTATGTGATAAGTCATGTATGCCATATGTCACTAGAGTAAAATAGTATAAGAGTATAATACATATTGGGAAAAATCGAACAGGTGTTTACCATGTTTCCTCCAAGGTAAATTTATGTACACAGTTAAATTTAAATGAGTTTATTTAATTTGTTTAGAATTATAATGGATGAGAATCTCAATGAATTCGGATGAGAATTAAGATAAAATAATTGATTAATTAAAGATAATAATTAATTGATTCAAGCGTGATTTATCTTAAATAAAAAAAATTAAGAATTGAATGTTATTTTTATTAAATGGGTAATTTTTTGCATACATGTGGATGATCATAAGCTAGACTAAACCTTTGTATGTGATTGGTTTCATTTAATTTATTATTAAATTAAATTTTTGGCTTTTACACCTTCTCTCCTCTTATTATGTAGGGCCTTCATGCCCATTGTTTATTTTATGTAAACCACTTCTTCCCCTCACATACATGTGAGTTAAAAGGAATATGTAAAGGATGGATCTACCAAGCTAGTGGAGGTAGTTCAAGTTCGGATCTGAGGTGAAACCAATCCAAGAAGATACAGAGGTGAATAGGTGGAAAGATGTAACATAGACCTCAATCAGTTCAAGGTGTTTTTTCCTAGGTCGGTAGTTAGTTTATCAACCACTATATAAAATAATCATTAGTATAATCTCATGATCATACCCTTTATTATTTTATTTCTATCAAGTTTCATGGTTATTTCATTATGGATGTATTATCACGATCACATAATTAATAAATTAATAAGCATGAAAGATAGAACTAAAATAAACTGGCTTATGCATAAATATTATCTAATACACTGTTAATCACTAATTAATATTAAAAATAATGTGATAAACATTATAATTAGAAATTTACATATAAAATGATAAAATTCCTCAATAAAATATTAAGTTGTTATAGTCTTCCATTACTTTAGTTTAAATCGAACCATAGTTCAAAGTGATTCACCAACCCAAGTTAGAGTAATTTCAATTATCAGGGAATTCTAAATTGAATTTTTGGGTTGAATTAACTTAGTTCACATTAAGGGTTGACTTATAAAGTAGAACTTGGTGCAACTAAGAGTAAAAGTTTGAGGAAATCCCTTTTAAGGATTTCAAGATTGGGGAGTTCACTCAACGGATCAAGGAACTATGAGTTAATGCGGTTGACATTTGGAATGCCTACCTAAAATAATTAAAGTTGCTTTACCAGGGATAATGATAAGGGGAATATGAATCCTTGCCACTAGGATGTACAAGAAATAGGATATTTTAAATCCAATGGTAAGGTCTATTAGGTTTAGAAAAAATAGTAGGATACTGATAAATATAATATTTATTTATTTTTCTAAATTTTATCAAATAAAGTACAAAAATTATTCTTATCTTATATTGTATACAATGGAAATAAAATGGAATCAAACATATCATTGTGATCCATACTTGAGAAGTATAACCTTCTCATCGGCACAAATTTATAAGAATAGAAAAGGCACCTATGTGTCATTATTCTCCAATAAAGGAAATTATATGTGCTGGAAGAACCTTTTCCAGTTGTTACTAGTAATGAGGCAAGTGATGAAGAATTATCTCTCTATGAGAAACATCTGAATGATGCTATAGATGTTCAATGTTTCATGATATCATCCATGTCCAATGATCTTCTGAAGCAACGTGAAGATATGGATGCCTATAGAATGATATATAACATTTGGGATCTCTATCAAGAGAAGGAGAGATAAGAGAGGTATGAGATCTATAATTCTTTTTTCGCAACTAAGCTTGGAGAGTCTATGCCAGCTGGGCCTCATGTATTCAAGATTATTGGCTACATCGAATGACTAGACATCTTAGGGATTAAATTCTCATATGATTTGTGTACAGATCTCATACTTTCATCACTTCCCAAGACCATCTCCAGCTTTATTATTAATAACAATATGAGCAATAATGAGAAGAGTCTTTTCTAACTTCTTACTTTAATTATCCAAGTGAATAAGGACATGGTACATGACAAACCCACGATACTTATGGTGAATGAGAAAAGAAAGAACAAGAAAAAGGGTCTCAATACTTATAAATAGTCTAAATCTCCTAAGTACTGTCCTTTTAAGAAGAAGAAGTTACAAAGGTAGGGAACGTAAAAGGAGACAGTATGTTTTGCATGTGTAAAATCAAGCCACTAGAAGAGGAACTGCACCCAGAAGCAAGGGGAAGCTAAATGTGTGTTTGTTATCAAGTTTAATATTTCAATATATACAAATTGGGTATTAGATGTATCTTTTGGGGCTCACATATATATATATCCAAATGTAGGAACCAAGTAGATTTCGAAAGATTGACAAAGGAGAGGTGGATATGAGGGATGTTAATGGTGTGAGGTCAGCTTCTCTAACCATTGGTGACTACCACCTATCATTTCCAATGGGAATGATTTGGTTTTGGAATATTGGTATTATGTACCTACAATTACCAAAAACATAATTTTTGAATCATTACTAGATTCATATGGGTTTATTTTCAAATTTGGAAATAAAATTTGTTTCTTTTATAAGGAAAACATATTTTATGGTATGTTGCATTTAAATAATGGTCTTTATATATTAAATTTTGAAAACCAGGTATTAAAAATTGATAACGAATCATGTTCACATGACTCGTATAAACACCCATCCTTGGTATCACCATATTGGTCATGTAAACATGTAGCATTTGAAAAATCTCTATCAAGATGGATATTAAGACTCTTTTGAGATAAAAACACTTAAAATATTTCATGCTTGTTTATAAGGAAAAATGACCAAACTATAATTTGGTGGATAGGGTGAAAGGGCCACATAACTTCTAGGATTGGTACACACTAATCTGTGTGAACTATTTCTAGTAGAAGCTAGAGGTGGATATTCTTACTTCATAACTTTTACTAATGACTTGAGTAGATGTAAATATATTTACTTGATGAGGTATATGTGTAACACCCCAGGTAAATAAAGAATATGAAATTTTCATATTTATCCATAATTTTGAAGAAAATATTAATATGACTTTAAAGGGGACACTATTCTCGATGGCGTACCCAACACGCAACAACGAGTTTCTTGGGAATCTTACGTTGCACTCTAATAATAAAATAATATTATTTTAAATGGCAGTTAACATGTAGCTGTTGTATTGGCGAGAATGGATAGAAATAACTAAAATATGATTATATATGTTTTTAAATGTTATTACTTTTATCCAATAATAGATAAAGGCTTAAAATACGGAAATAATTCAATTTTAGGCATATATGCCCTAGTTTTCACTAAAGGTTCACTTATCGCCTTTTGATGGTGAACCGTCATTAAATATAGTTTTGTTAACTCTTATACATCCTTTTGGACCAAATAAAACTCTTCTTTAGAATCGGGACATCAAAATTTACTTTGTGTAAATTTTTGGTATCTTTCCGATAAAGTTCATTTTTTTAATGAATAGTGTAAAATGTTGTATTTTAATTCAAAACCTATTTTTAATCTAATTTATTTATATGATTAGATTATCTTTTGAATTGGTTTTAAAGTGAAATTAGAATATATTTTTACCATTAAATCCAATATTGGTCGTTGGAATTAATTTCACTTTGAAATCAGACATAAACTAGTGTCAATCTTTTGATACTTATTGTTTCATAAAAACACGCTATTTGTCATGACAGTGGGAATTAATTATTAAATTAATTAATGTGACTTATATGTTTTGAATTTTTTAAAATAGACTTCATTTTTGAATTAGGAATATCAAATATAGCTTAGGGTGAATTTTTGGTAATTTTCTGAAAAACTTCAATTTTTTATGAATAGTGAAACCACTAAGTGGTACTTATAAAAATTGATTTTCCGTTTAAATGAAATTTTTCCACCTTTGTGTTTTGAATTTCAAAAATCCGACATACATGGTTGTCATTAAGAAGTAAAATGTGGTTCAATGGGATTAAAATAATTTTTTGGTGAATAGTAACTTATTAAGTTTTTAATCGTGATTAGAGGTAATTAGTGTAGTTTAAGGTAAAAATAATGTTTTAATAATATGAAATAAACTTGAAACATGTCCTAACCTCATTGGATGTGTCATGGACGACCAAGACAATCCATGGGTCAACTTGGGGACCCCATGAAGCCACTTGGTTGGGAAATGACATAAATAACTTTTTATTTAATGTTAAAGTAAAAATGACACACACATGAGATGTTTTACTAAAACAATTTTTACATGGGGTTATACAAGTCATATTTTTTATTATAAATAGTCATTGGAAATATAAAAAGATTTCCTACATCATAGTATTTTTTTTATAATTTTTAGACTTTAAATAAATTAAATTATTTATGACATCATGATGATGGATCGATTACCTCATTAATAAAGGATTTAAATAAAATGGAAAGATAATGTAACATCTAAGACCTACACATGGACAAAACCAATTGGATGAGTGGATTTCGAACCCTTATCACCTTATCCTCAAATTATATCAATGTGGGACCTTTTTAATCCGAAACTCATTTGAAAATAAAGTAACTTATCTTTACTTTCCAAGAGTGCCCCTCCTCTCCTCTTATAAAAGGCCCCCACCTCTACCTCCTTACCCACACACCCAAAGCCTTTGGATCGGCCAAACCCTACCCATTTTGTCTCTCCACTTCCCTCTATTACTCCTTGAAGCCTCACTTTGGGCAGAAGTCTTCCCAAGGAAGCCTTTGAGCTCAAACCAAAGGGAGTTACCCGATTTTAAGGTAATGTCTTCTTTTGAGTCCTTTTGTTTTATTTTGCTTCTCCAACCCCCTAAACTCTTTTTATTATTTTATTTTGTAACAACTCCAATATCCTAAATATACTAGCATGTTGTTATAATAATTATTAGATCTACACTTACACACACCTACATCTAATGGTTAACGAACATACTGTTTCCGTGGATGGCGAATTTATGCCTCCCGAAACGATGATTGTTCAACATTCTTTTAACACCTTCAAAGGTGGACATTAAGATGTCACTATATTTATATATGATATATAATATGTTTATGTTTTACTTAAGCTTCTGTATTTTTCATTTGTGGCTTACCTTTATGGCTTCCATTACGGGTATACGCGATATCTTCATTTTAGGAAGTGCGGACTATCGCCCCCTCAAAGTGATGTGATTCATTAATGTCATACGTGGGACGTATGAAGGATGGATTTAATGTTATTATATATGATTTTATACTGGAATTATTATATACCTCTATATCATTATTATTTCTTTCCATTAAAGTATGAGATATAAATGAAAGTAGCATTCATGCGTACGTACAGCTTACCGTCTCCATGAACGGTGCATTTCATTTCTTATCCCCAAATGTAATGTACTATTATAAGTACAAGTATATAATGGATATATATGATGAATGATACATATAAATGATGAATATAATTCTGGAATTAAAATATACATACCTCTCATTTAGTTTTAATTCCATTAATATGATAAAGAAATGAAAGTAGCGTTCATGCGTACGTACGGCTTGCCGTCTCCATGAATGGTGCATTTCATTTCTTACCTCTAAATGATTATGTAATATTATAAATACATGTATATTATGGATATATATGATATATATTATATCCAAATCATGAATATAATTATGAATATAATGAACATTTGACCACACGAACAACATGTAATTGTAAGAAGTCCACTTTCAACATAAGAACCAAATATCGACAAAACAAACATTATTAACTTAAATGATTAAATAATGTTTATAACATTGAAATAAGTGATCTAAAAGTAATAATGAACTAGAAAAAGGTTCTTAATAAAGTGGAAATTAACTCAAGTTTATTATTCAGGACGTTAAAGAACGATCGAGTCAAGTCGGACCCGAGGTAAGGGATCCTACTCCACTCTTTCTTTTTAAGTACACTCTTTTATGTCATTCCTTTTAAAGCTCATCTTTCTTGTTATTGGGATGTTATTTTATATTAATCTTATGATAATTTTTATGTTCATGTGATGAGAGACCCTATTCTCTCTCATCAATCCATTTTGGAAGTTTTAAGTGGCGCCGTTAGGCTGCCGAATTTTCGTAAGAGATCTAACCTCTCTCTTTCTTTTTAAGTACTCTCCTTATGTCACTTCTTTTAAGCTCCTATTTGTTATGATGCGGGATGTTCTTTTATATTCCTCTTGCTGTACATTTTATTTTAATGTGATGAGATACCCTATTTGATCTCATCAATCCATTTTTGGAAGTTTTAAGTGGCGTCGTTAGGCTGCCGAGTTTTCGTAAGGGATTATTCATCTCACTTTTATACCCGTGAGATTTATGCTACATTTTCCAAAATTTCCTTTGAGTGGTTTATGTACTGCCCATTATTTTAATCATTGTGTAATATACTTTCTTTTATGAGTATTTACATCAATGTTGTATTGTCCTTCTTTCACGAGGTGTATGTTTCGAAAGATACCCATGTCGGTAAGGGAACCTTTCACCCTCCTATTTTTAAAAGACTTATTTTGTTATGTCTTTTAATTCACATAATATTATTTTGGGATATGTTCTTCTATATCCTTATTGATGTGAATTTTATGTCCAAGTGATGAGATACCCTTTTTATCTCTCATCATCTCTTTTTCTGAATTTTGAAGTGACGCCATTAGGCTGTCTAATTATTGCAAGGGAACTTCTTAACCCAATTTTGATTCTTTGGGATAAACTTGTACACCTTGAATATGTCGTTCTATGATTATGTGTGAATGTCATATGATTTTTTTACACTTAATACCCACTTATATTTTGTGTATTCCTTTGTCACACATAGTTATGTAACTGATTTATCCTTAATCCAAGGATACCGTCTTTGTATGGGACTTCGTCTCAATCTCCTTTCATTGAGGCATATTTTGTTTTATACACAACCTTCTTTTATACGGTGTATAAACCCCTTTGACTTTTATGTTTATTCAAAAGGAATATTTTTTATATGAAGCGTTTACTAAATGACAAAAGGGAATGTTTTTGTCGTACGTATGCGGCGACAACGACTTCTCTGCCGCCGTGACTATTATTTGAGTTTCGGCTTCCTCTACAAGCCATACCTTCTTTTTAAAAGAAAAATAAATACAATGTTTTAATTTTCTTTTGTTTTGGTATTGAAAATGGTTTTCATAATGTTTTTATATCAATGTGTTGTATTGATATCTTGTGATTGAAAGGTGGGAATGTTATGTTTCCTTTATGTATGTTTTATGTGATACGATTATGTTGAGGTTCTTGGGCATTATTATGAAGACGGGTGGTTCCATGATAAACTAAGGGCGGGTGAGCCCGATATAGCTCTCCAATGCATTGGGTAACGCGAAGGATTGAAACGTTAAGGTTTCTCCGAAGAGATTTAGGGAATATATTGTGATGGGTATTCCAAACGTAACCAAGAGGGTTACTCCCTACGTAAGAATGTTATGAATTCCTCAAGTTACCTTTATGTCTTATGATTTCTATGATTTATTCATGATTTTATGAGGTATGTTAAAGTGCCTATGTTTTATGGGTAAAGTATGATTTCATTCTTATGTATATATGAACTCATGTTTCCTTTCCATATTTTTATATCCCTTACTGAGCTTGTTATGCTCATCCCAAGTTTTTGAAATGTTTTTCACAGGTCAAGGGAAAGGTACGTGATGTGATGATAGTGTCAAGGATGTGTCAAGAAAGAATCCAAGTTTTATTTTAAATATGTTTCCGTTGATGGGAAGAATGAATCATGTCTTTTATGTAACCACTTTGTTTAAATGTGGAATGTAATGCAAGTTTTATGATCTAATTCTCTAAAACTCTAAACCTGAAAAGATCTTCAATGTGTAATCTTGTATTAACTCAAGATTAAGTAAGGTTTAAGGCCGGGGCCTTATAGTTGGTATCAGAGGTCGGTTTAGATAACTTTAGAGGTTAGGGTATTCTTTAAGCATAAGTGACATTACCATAATGGTTAGGATTTCAGAAAGAGTCCTAGTTTTAAATAAAGTGAATGAGTAAGTATATATTAGTGTTTACCTTCCTCATTAGTACATGATGTTTTTGTTGATATACTCACACTGACATTTCTATTTTTAGTGAATGGATGGATCTAGCAGGCACCAAAGAGACAACAGGTTTGAAGGAAACTGTGGTGGTTCTATGATTAAGATACTAGATAAAATGGGGGATTCAATGAGGAAACTCGTGGTTGTTCTAAACCAACTATCAAGGAGTCATGATCAACCACTTGAACCTTGGTATGATCTTTAATGCATCATGTACGAGATGACCAATCGATGTGGAAGTTCAGGTAATAATTATAAAGGTAACCATTAGAGTTTATATAATCCTTACTTTTGAGGTAATTATGGGTTACTATATTTTATGATGGAAGTGAAGGGCATGAGATAAAATTGAGGTTAAATTATGTTATGGTTATTTTTGATGATTTTATCTCTTTTTGGGGAATGATTTGAGAATTATATAGTTTTGGAAAAAGGACAACATGCAGACCATGTGACAACCCGTCGCATCGGACAAAGATTTGGGAATCGAACCCACAACCAAAGTGCGACTGGTATTTATCGCCTACCACTGGACTACGTGAAGTCCCTGGTTAGTTTGACTGATTCTTTTAGTTATATGATTTTATGAATTAAGAGTAAGTTTATTTTGGGTTATTTATGAAAATGATTAACCTATCATGGAGGATATGTGATTAGGTTAATTACTTTTCAATACGAGACTTTAGGAGCAATTGATGTTGTTTGAAGATAAATGTTATGATTTAACTTGGAAGACTATGTGACTAAATCCTTAAAATATTTGGGTTTCAATCTTAGTTTGGTTTACTTTGAAGAATTTTATGGACAAATTGTTTATCGAATGGTCTTCCTTGAACTTTGGGTTTTGTTGGACAAATTTTGGAGATTAAGAATAGATTTTCTTTTTATAAAGGGTTATCCTTTTCTGGATTATCTGATCATGTACAAACCTTTTTGGTTTTGGTTTTGGTTAGAGTCTAAAGACCTGGGAAGTATATAGTTATCTATTTTGGATTAGGTGATTCTCTAGAAATTTATTATAGTACTCTTAATGCGAACAAGTCTTCCTAAATACTCGTCTTTTGGAGAAAATATGAGTTTGATTAAGGAATCTAGTAAAAGTTAAAAGTCAACATGATAAGTGATTATGTTTCCTTATGAATAAATTCCTCAATAAAAAGTAACTTAAAACAAAAATGTTGTCTATTAACTTTTCCTATTGGGGAATCGAATACCGTTTAACCCATCACAAGTTTGTGATTTTCTTGTGGTTAACTTTCTCCTAAACATGTTTTCTATCACTCTCCATCAGAACATGACCCTATGTTTTCTCCTCCATGTCCATATTTTTCTACATGGAATCCTAGTATGAGTTAACTCGGGTGACCTTTGTACTTATCTTTCTTTATTTTAAAGTTATTTTTTTACCGACTCTTGTTCCGATGTGGGACTTTCAAGGATGTTTCCAAGCTCAATTTTAAAAATTGTGAGGACGCAATTCCCAAAAGGGGGGGAGGATGTAACACCCCAGGTAAATAAAGAATATGACATTTTCATATTTATCCATAATTGTGAATAAAATATTAATATGACTTTAAAGGGGACGCTATGCTCGATGGCATACCCAACACGCAACAACGAGTTTCTTGGGAATCTTACGTTGCACTCTAATAATAAAATAATATTATTTTAAATGGCAGTTAACATGTAGTCGTTGTATTGGTGGGAATGGATAGAAATAACTAAAATATGATTATATATGTTTTTAAATGTTTTTACTTTTATCCAATAAAAGATAAAGGCTTAAAATACGGAAACAATTCAATTTTAGGCGTATATGCCCTAGTTTTCACTAAAGGTTCACTTATCGCCTTTTGATGGAGAACCGTCATTAAATATAGTTGTGTTCACTATTATACATCCTTTTGGACCAAATAAAACTCTTCTTTAGAATCGGGACATCAAAATTTACTTTGTGTAAATTTTTGGTATCTTTCTGATAAAGTTCATTTTTTTAATGAATAGTGTAAAATGTTGTATTTTAATTCAAAACCTCTTTTTAATATAATTTATTTATATGATTAGATTATCTTTTGAATTGGTTTTAAAGTGAAATTAGAATATATTTTTACCATTAAATCCAATAGTGGTCGTTGGAATTAATTTCACTTTGAAATCAGACTTCAACTAGTGTCAATCTTTTGATACTTATTGTTTCATAAAAACATGCTATTTGTCATGACAGCGGGAATTAATTATTAAATTAATTAATGTGACTTATATGTTTTTAATTTTTTTAAAATAGACTTCATTTTTGAATTCGTAATATCAAATATATCTTAGGGTGAATTTATAGTAATTTTCTGAAAAACTTCAATTTTTGATGAATAGTGAAACCACTAAGTGGTACTTATAAAAACTGATTTTCCGTTTAAATGAAATTTTTCCACCTTGGTGTTTTGAATTTCAAAAATCTGACATACATGGTTGTCATTAAGAAGTAAAATGTGGTTCAATGGGATTAAAATAATTTTTTGGTGAATAGTAACTTATTAAGTTTTTAATCGCGATTAGAGGTAATTAGTGTAGTTTAAGGTAAAAATAATGTTTTAATAATATGAAATCAACTTGACACATGTCCTAACCTCATTTGATGTGTCATGGACGACCAAGACAATCCATGGGTCAACTTTGGGACCCCATGGAGCCACTTTGGTTGGGAAATGACATAAATAACTTTTTATTTAATGTTAAAGTAAAAATGACACACACATGAGATGTTTTACTAAAACAATTTTTACATGGGGTTATACAAGTCAGATTTTTTATTATAAATAGTCATTGGAAATCTAAAAATATTTCATACATCATAGTATTTTTTTTATAATTTTTAGACTTTAAATAAATTAAATTATTTATGACATCATGATGATGCAGCGATTACCTCATAATAAAGGATTTAAATAAAATGGAAAGATAATGTAAAATCTAAGACCTACACATGTAAAAAACCAATTGGATGAGTGGATTTCGAACCCTTATCACCTTATCCTATAATTATATCAATGTGGGACCTTTTTAATCCGAAAATCATTTTAAAATAAAGTAACCTATCTTTACTTTCCAAGAGTGCCCCTCCTCTCCTCTTATAAAAGTCCCCCACCTCTACCTCCTTACCCACACTCCCAAAGCCTTTGGCTCGGCCAACCCCTACCCATTTTGTCTCTACACTTCCCTATCTTACTCATTAAATCCTCAATTTGGGCATAATTCTTCCCAAGTAAGCCTTTGAGCTCAAACCAAAGGGAGTTACCCGATTTTAAGGTAATGTCTTCTTTTGAGTCCTTTTGTTTTATTTTGCTTCTCCAACCCCCTAAACTCTTTTTATTCTTTTCTTTTGTAAAAAATCCAGTATCCTCAATATACTAGTATGTTGTTATAATAATTATTCTAGCTACACTTACACACACCTACATCTAATGGTTAACGAACATACTGTTTCCGTGGATGGCGAATTTATGCCTCCCGAAACGATGATTGTTCAACATTCTTTTAACACCTTCAAAGGTGGCCATTAATATGTCACTATATTTATATATGATATATAATATGTTTATGTTTTACTTATGCTTCTGTATTTTTCATTTGTGGCTTACCTTTATGGCTTCCATTATGGGTATACGCGATATCTTCATTTTAGGAAGTGCGGACTACCGCCCCCTCAAAGTGATGTGATTCGTTAATGCCATACGTGGGACGTATAAAGGATGGATTTAATGTTATTATATATGATGTTATACTGGAATTATTATATACCTCTATATCATTATTATTTCTTTCCATTAAATTATGAGATAGAAATGAAAGTAGCGTTCATGCGTACGTACAGCTTACCGTCTCCATGAACGGTGCATTTCATTTCTTATCCCCAAATGTAATGTACTATTATAAGTACATGTATATAATGGATATATATGATGAATGATACATATAAATGATGAATATAATTCTGTAATTAAAATATATATACATCTCATTTAGTTTTAATTCCATTAATATGACAAAGAAATGAAAGTAGCGTTCATGCGTACGTACGGCTTACCGTCTCCATGAACGGTGCATTTCATTTCTTACCTCTAAATGATTATGTAATATTATAAATACATGTATATTATGGATATATATGATATATATTATATCCAAATCATTAATATAATTCTAGATATAATTAACATTTGACCACACGAACAACATGTAATTGTAAGAAGTCCACTTTCGACTTAAGAACCAAATATCGACAAAACAAACATTATTAACTTAAATGATTAAATAATGTTTATAACATTGAAATAAGTGATCTAAAAGGAATAATGAACTAGAAAAAGGTTCTTAATAAAGTGGAAATTAACTCAAGTTTATTATTCAGGACGTTAAAGAACGATCGAGTCAAGTCGGACCCGAGGTAAGGGATCCTACTCCACTCTTTCTTTTTAAGTACACTCTTTTATGTCATTCCTTTTAAAGCTCATCTTTCTTGTTATTGGGATGTTATTTTATATTAATATTACTGTAATTTTTATGTTCATGTGATGAGAGACCCTATTCTCTCTCATCAATCCATTTTGGAAGTTTTAAGTGGCGCCGTTAGGCTTCTGAATTTTCGTAAGAGATCTAACCTCTCTCTTTCTTTTTAAGTACTCTCCTTATGTCAGTTCTTTTAAGCTCCTCTTTGTTATGATGGGGGATGTTCTTTTATATTCCTCTTGCTGTACATTTTATTGTAATGTGATGAGATACCCTATTTTATCTCATCAATCCATTTTTGGAAGTTTTAAGTGGCACCGTTAGGCTGCCGAGTTTTCGTAAGGGATTATTCATCTCACTTTTATACCCGTGAGATTTATGCTACATTTGCCACAATTTCCTTTGAGTGGTGTATGTATTGTCCATTATTTTACTCATTGTGTGATATACTTTCTTTTATGATTATTTACATCAATTTTTTATTGTTCTTCTTTCACGAGGTGTATGTTTCGAAAGATAACCATGTCGGTAAGGGAACCTTTCACCCTCCTCTTTTTAAAAGACTTATTTTGTTATGTATTTTAATTCACATAATATTATTTTGGGATATGTTCTTATATATCCTTATTGATGTGAATTGTATGTCCAAGTGATTAGATACCCTTTTTATCTCTCATCAACTCTTTTTCTGAATTTTGAAGTGACGCCATTAGGCTGTCTAATTATTGCAAGGGAACTTCTTAACCCAATTTCGATTCTTTGGGATAAACATGTACACCTTGAATATGTCGTTCTATGATTATGTGTGAATTTCTTCTTATTGTTTTACACTTAATACCCACTTATATTTTGTGTATTCGTTTGTCACACATAGTTATGTAACTGATTTATCCTTAATCCAAGGATATCGTCTTTGTATGGGGCTTCGTCTCAATCTCCTTTCATTGAGGTATATTTTGTTTTATACACAACCTTCTTTTATACGGTGTATAAACCCCTTTTACTTTTACGTTTATTCAAAAGGAATATTTTTTATACTAAGTGTTTACTAAACGACAAAAGGGAATGCTTTTGTCGTACGTATGCGGCGACAACGACTTCTCCGCCACTGTGACCATTATTTGAGTTTCAGCTTCCTCTATAAGTCATACCTTCTTTTTAAAAGAAAAATAAATACCATGTTTTAATTTTCTTTTGTTTTGGTATTGAAAATGGTTTTCATAATTTTTTTATATCAATTTGTTGTTTTGATATCTTGTGATTGAAAGGTGGAAATGTTATGTTTCCTTTATGTATGTTTTATGTGATACGATTATGTTGAGGTTCTTGGGCATTATTATGAAGACGGGTGGTTCAGTGATAAACTAAGGGCGGGTGAGCCCGATATAGCTCTCCAATGCATTGGGTAATGCGAAGGAGTGAAATGTTAAGGTTTCTCCGAAGAGATTTAGGGAATATACTGTGATGGGTATTCCAAAGGTAACCAAGAGGGTTACTCCCTACGTAATAATGTTATGAATGCCTCAAGTTACCTTTATGTCTTATGATTTCTATGATTTATTCATGATTTTATGAGGTATGTTAAAGTGCCTATGTTTTATGGGTAAAGTATGATTTCATTCTTATATATATATGAACTCATGTTTCCTTTCCATATTTTTATATCCCTTACTGAGCTTGTTATGCCCATCCCAAGTTTTTGAAATGTTTTTCGCAGGTCAAGGGAAAGGTACGTGATGTGATGATAGTGTCAAGGATGTGTTAAGAAAGAATCAAAGTTTTATTTTAAATATGTTTCCGTTGATGGGAAGAATGAATCATGTCTTTTATGTAACCACTTTGTTTAAATGTGGAATGTAATGCAAGTTTTATGATCTAATTATCTAAAACTCTAAACCTGAAAATATCCTCAATGTGTAATCTTGTATTAACTCAAGATTAAGTAAGTTTTAAGGCTGGGGCCTTATAATATGTTCGAGTCCTTTTAGAAATTCAAGGAATTAAAGAATGAAGTAAAGAATTAACTTGGTAATAAGATAAAGAAGCTTCGATCAGATTGAGGTGGTGAATATCTTAACCAATATTTCATTGATTTTTTATGCGATTTTGGGATTCTATCTCAATTTACTTCACCTTATACACCACAGTAGAATGGTTTTAGTGAAAGAATGAATTTTACCTTATTGGACATGGTAAGGTCAATTATGAGTCATGCATATCTTCTATTATCTTTTTGGGGATATGCAATACAAATTTTGGTATACAAATTAAACTGAGTTCCAACTAAAGTGGAAAATGGAATTCCCTTCGAGCTATGGAGTGGAAAGAAACCCATTTTTTCACATACATGTGTATGGGGTTCTGAGGAATTTTTTAAGGAATTATCAGGAAACAAACTAGCACACTGGGGTATGAAGTATATCTTTATAGGGTATCCCAAGGAAACAAGAGGATACTACCTATACAACCCCACAAAAAAATGATTGTCGCCATACAAGTAATCTTTATTAAGAGGGATCACATCCTCAAAAAGGATAGTGGGAGAAATATTGAATTCTACGAAGTTGATGCTCAAAATACATAAGAGTTGGAACAAAAAAAGATTCCACAAGTCCCCGTGGAAGAAGTACTTCCTTAAACACAAGTACTATGTAGAAGCATAAAAGGGGTAAGAGAACCAGAGAGATATGTTTTTCTAGTAACTGAGGATGGTGACTCATTATTGGTTGAAAATTACGAACCTATATCCTACAAGGAGGTGGTATAAAGCTTTGAAGTTGTAATATGGAAAGAATATATGAATTATCAAATGAATTACATGTATCATAACCAAGTTTCAGTTCTTGTTGATGTACCAGTTTATGTATAGTATGTTGGATGAAAATGGTCATTCAAGAAGAAATTGGACGTGGAAGGTAAATTAAATACCTATAAATAAAGTCTAGTGGCTAAAGGGTTTAAACAGTGTCAAGGAATTGACTAAAAAGAAACTTTTTTTCTAGTTTCCATATTTAAATCCATTAGAATTCTACTTTCTATAGTAGCTTACCGTGACTATGAGACTGGGAAGATGGATGTAAAAACTTAATTCCTTAATGGGAACCTTCAATAATATGTCTATATTACACAACCAAAAGGGTTTGTGAATCCAAGTGATTCCAAAAATATTTTAAAGTTGCAGAGATCCATTTATGGATTGAAGTAAGTATCCAGGTCATGGAACATTTGATTTTATGAGTCTATAAAAGAATTTGGTTTCATTAAGAATGAATGTGAGACATGTGTTTACAAGAGGTTTAATAGAAATTCAGTTATTATCCTAGTATTATATGTTGATGACATATTACTTATTGGAAATGAAATACCATTCTTACAGTCTTTTGAGGAATGGTTAAACAAGTGTTTTTCCATGAAGAACTTAGGTGAAGTAGCCTATGTTCTAGGGATCAAGATCATTCATGATAGATCCAAGTGGATTATTGGTCTAATTCAAAGTACATATGTTGACCAAATACCAAAGATATTTAGTATTTAAAATCAAAGAGGGGATTGGTTCTATTTTCTCATGGTTTACATCTTTCTAATAAAATGTGTCCTCATACACAACAAGAGAATGAGATAATGAGTAATATCCCATATTATTCATTGATAGGATCAATCATGTATTTCATGTTATATATTATACTTAATGTTTCTTATGCACTGCGAATGGTAATAAGATATCAAGAAGATCTAGGAGAATATCATTGGACTATTGTTAAGTCTATCCTTAAGTATCTGAGAATAACTAAGGATATGTTTCTGGTGTATGGAAGAGACGAGGAGATGGTCATTAGGGGTTATACTGATACTAGTTTTCAGATAGATCAGAATGATTTGAAGTCATAATTAGGATATGTTTTCTAGCTCAAAAAAGGAGATGTGAGCTGGAAGAGTTCAAATCAGCCAATTTTTGTTGATTTTATAGTTGATTCTAAGTATATAGAAGCTTTTAATGCATCCAAGGAAGTCGTTTCGATTCGGAAATTTATCCAGGAGATTGATGTGCTACTTATTAGTAAAGACCCTATCACATTGTATTATTATAATACTACATTTATGGCTCTTTAAAAAGATCCATGGTCCCACAAACAGACAAAGCACATACTCTGAAAGTATCAACTCTTGAGGGATTTCTATTAGAGGGGTGAAATTGTAGTAAATAGAGTACCCATGGAAGAGAACTTGGTGGACCCCCTAAATAAAGTCCTATCTCAGCATAATCATGAGTATCATGTGAGATATAGTAGACTGAAGGTTGTTAGTGGTTGGATCTAGTGCAAGTGGGAGTCTGTTGGAGTTGGTTCCCTAGAACCAACTTTGGTGTAATTTATGATAACTTGTATTCATGGTTTTGAAGATTAATAAACTACTTATCACATCATGATTGTTCTTCTGCATGACATTGTATTTGATAATGTCCTAGGAGTAGTTGTCACACTAAAAGGTCATAGTAGTTCCCCACTATAATGAGAACCCATAAGTACTACAAAATTGTTCCTGAATATATGTTATATATATAGATGATATCATTTGAGGGACACAAATGATACAGGTTATCTAGGGTAGAGACTCATAGGACTTTGAGGTACCTTTTCATAGTGTACACCCTTGGTAATATCCAGTATGGAATTATGAGAATGAGACCCACCAAAAGTAAATCCACATTTATATGTTTCATTGGATGTTATTATCTATAGATGTGTCTGTTGGCCCTTATAATTTAATATTATTATTAATTATTATTATGAGTTGTGCACTTAGATGTATTGATAAAAACCATGATTATATATGTTTGCGGTGAAGTAGGATATGTTGGGTGTGTCATCAGTAATATTGCATTAATGAATAATGTGAGAAATAATTTTTCCCTTTTGTTTATTAATGGAAGTCAATATCTCAGGCCCTTTTATGGAAATTATATAGCATAAATAAATTCATGGATATGGTGTTCTAAATGAAAGTTCATTTTTCAGAAATTCAAAGAAAGAGAAATTGAGCATATAGGTTGATGGAACAAGCATACAACCTACTTCATTAGATATATCGAGATAAAGAGATTACATAACATAGTAAGTGTCTGTATGAGGTAACACGTCATTGTGACATTAACTTCTTTCTCTATGGGTGCCTTGGATTGTTGTTAGAATCTAACCTTGGACTTTAGGCTACTTCGTCTAATTCCACTGAGAAAGAGGTATATAGGGTCACACACTAAGTGTGTCCAAAATCTTAGTTAAATAATATATTATTATTTATTATTTAATATGTTGAATGAATATTATTCCCGCATGTGGTTTAAAAATTATTCATGTATGATTGATCACATATAAATATTTATTTTCTATTTAGAAAATATAATATTTATTTATTTATTGGATAATAATGTAGTGATATTTATTTAATAAATAAATAGTCATTATTCAAGGTCCAATAAGTATTATGTAGGAATGGCGGACTGATTTTTTAAGTTCAGTGAGAAATAATAAATCTTGAGTATTATTTAATTAAATAATATTTAATTATAATTCTCAAGTTAAATGCATGTCGAGAAATAATGATATTATTATTATTTTACATAGGGTTTTTCTAGGATTAAATAAATAATTAAGGGCACTTCTTTAGTTATTTTATTTTAACCCTAGTGATATATAAACCCAGTTATGTTATTTTCTCATTAGGCAAATTAATTTTTCTTGGTTGTGCACAATAGATTTGGATAATCCTCTCAATCCTAAAGATCTCCCTTCTCAAAGAATTATTCTAAGAAAGAAGAGAAATCCTACTCCACTTGATCAAGGAGAACGCTTTGGATGAAATTCTCAAAGCGATCAAAGTTGGATGATGCAAGTGCAAGGATTTATCGTATTAGCACCCGAAGATTCCTTCGACAGAATTTGGAGATTTGTGGAACACAAGTGGATCACCTATAGAGGAAATATATTATTGGATTCTATAACACAATGATATTGGACCATATATTGGTCACTGGATTCATCAAATAAGAAATAATTTCTTAAATTTAACTCTTTATTTAATTAAATTAATTATAAATAACATGTGATGATCTTCTCTCTGGTTCCGGAATAATTATCTATTTTATATTTATTTGATTCAATTATTTGGATCGTGGAATTCATTATTGTATATATCTCATATTGATCATCCATTATGAAAAAAAATCCAAGATGGGTACTAGTCATTGCACGATTATTCTATACCCGAAACCTACAATTAGAATGCAAGAATCTCATTTTCAAAAGAAATTATGACGGTGGGGAGCATCATAGTTCCAAATTTTTCCTTTGAGTAGATTTTATAGTGAGTGGTGCCACGATCTTGGTTATAACTTGAATTATGATTCAGTAACATATCGGGTCAGATAGGTATCAGGAAGCACTGTCACAACATCTCAGTGATGTTTATGAGTGTTGGATTGGGTTGAGTGGATTAAGCGCCTAGAGTTTGGAGTTAGGCTATTGAAGTATGTTTAGCTTTCAGGGATGGAATGTAACACCCCGACCCCAATTACCTAGATTTGGTTCATTATTACATAACATTGTCATGATCTCAAGGGATCAAATCTTGAAGTACCGATCAGTTTAGTTGCCTTGGAAGTACTAGATACATACATAAGTTTTAAATTACATTATAAAATGAAAAATAACAACAAAATTTTCTCCTTTGAAAAAATCATATCCCTTATAATATCCCTGCAGTTCAATCATAATATACTTCTTCGCATCCTGGGAAAAATAAAACATAGAAAGGGGAGCTCAGGTGGTCAGTAAGGATAACAATATAGCGGAAACTTTCATAAATAAGTTTAAATATTTAAGGCAATGTATAAGACAAAAACACAAGATTTTTTAACTTAAATTTCAATATAATATGGAAAATATAAATCAAATAATTTCATTTACCTATTCACATGGATATTCTACTCGTCAAATAATCGCATGTAATATCAATAGCTAATTTCATAATGATGGAATTCATAATGTCGAACATCATAACCACATAGTCAAGCCTTGTGCCAAGACAAAAAATAATATTTTGTCAAGGCCTTGTTCCAAGACACTAGTTTGTCTCATGAGACCTACTGATGCATCAAGGAGCTATAGCAGGCTCCACCCATCACTTACTAATTCCAATTCAATCCTCATATGAAAAGGTTTAAACATAATCTAAACATTCGTATTAAAACTAGCATACGACATGTCAATATTTTAACCACAAACCATGAATGGTATAAAAATAGCACATCCACAGTGAAACATAACTCATTCAATACAATATAGAAGATTGTATCAACCTCAATCAATAATAATGAAGGATATTGACATAGATTAAAATAATCAGTAAAACTATTTGAGATAAATATCCCTTTTTTCTTGAAAACATTTAAAAGTCTCAATATTTATCAAGAAGCTGTTAAAAATAGATTTTTGAATAAAAGTGTCCCATACCACTTTGAAACTTTTGAAAGTAATTTTAATTTCAAAACATTTATTTCCATATAAATAAATCCTTAAAACCATTTTTAAAACATGGAAATTAATAAGAAAGATTTAGAAGAATAAATCTTTAAAACATTTAAAATGATATTTTAGTTAAAGTTCCTAACCAAATGAGAGAAAATTGAATACAAATAATTGAATTAATAAATACTTTATAATATCATGAGAATTAATAGATTCATGAAATACAATGTCAAAGTATAGTATATACACCATATAAAAGTTAATTGGCGCATAACAACGAAGAAGTCTCAATAGAATGTAAATTGAGATGAAATCCCTTATAAAGACTGTATCCTTAGGTTAAGGATAAATCAATGACATAATTATGTGTGAAAAATATAAATACACTCAATATGATTGGATATTCAATTTAAATCAATCATAGTAAATTCACATATATTCTTGTAAAAACACTAATGATTTGGATGTTTAACTCAATGAATGGAAATTGAGTTAAGATTACTCTTATCAAGTTTATATCGATGACTTGAGAGTTTATCAATGGAGTGATTATGCATATAAAAAGTATATCCACACAAAGGGGAGTGGAAATTACTACATAAATAAATAAATAGTGATTTCAGACATAATATTGGAGTAAAATAATCAATGAAGTTTGCATAAAACCCAATGAGTGGAAATCAAAATTATAAATTCCCTTACTGATTTGGTAACTTACGAAACATACACCCCATGAAATAAGGATCATTCATTGAAGTTTTAAATACCCAAAAATTAATTTATATTACATAAGTAATACAATCATGGGCAGTAAATACACCACAAAAAAGTAAATAATGGCAATATAGCATGAATCTCATGGGAATAATAAGTAAGATGAAAACCCCTTACCACGTTGTAATCAATTGATTCATATGAAAAAAAGTTAATAACCACAAAATTAATCACAGAATACCATGAATATAAATAAAATCATGATAATATATATCAAATGGCAGTACACAATACACCACATTCAATAAATAAGTAGTGAACAATGGAAATCTCACGGAATTAAAAGTGAGATAAGAAACCCCTTGCCTCAAGTCTGAATATTCTTGTATGTTCCTTGTTCTTCCTGAATAATAAACTTAAGTTAATTTATACTTTATTAAGAAGATTTTTCAAGTTTTATTATTCCTTTTATATCACTTTTTATCTTTCTATAACAACTATTTAATTATTTGAGTTCATATTAGACATTTTGTCGATGTTCGGAACTTGAGTCAAAAATGAACTTGTTATAATTACAAATTGTCCATGTGTTCAAAAGTATATTATTTCCAGAATAATATTCATGAATTAAATATCATATATATCATATATATATATATAGTATATATATGTATTTATAATAGAACATAACATTTGGAGATAAGAAATGAAATGCACCGTTCATGGAGACGGTAAGTCGTATGTACGCATGAACGCTACTTTCATTTCTATTTTGTATTTTAATGGATTTAAAAATTAATGATACATAGGAATATTATAATTCCAGTATAATATAATATATAATTTTATTAACTCCATCCTTTATATGTCCCATGTATGGCATGAACGAGTCATATCACTTTGAGGGGGCGGTAGTCCGCACTTCCTCGAATGAAATTATCGTATTTATCCATTATGGAAACCATAAGGTATGATATAAATAAAAAATAAAGAAGTAAATAGACAATATAAATATAATATATATCATATATAAATATATTTCCATAATAATGGCCACCATTATAGGTAGTTGGAGATATTTAAACAATCATCGTTTCGTGAGGCAGTAGTTCGCCGTCCAGAGAAACAGTTTGTTTGTATCCATTAGATGGAGGTTTGTGGAAGTGTAGTTAGAATAATTCTCATAACAACAACATATTATATTGAGGATACTTTTTTTCTACAAAATAAATTATTAAAGAGAGTTTAAGGGGTTGGAGATGTAAAATAAAAGAAAAGAGCTTAAGAGAAGACGTTACCTTTAAATCGGGTAACTCTCTTTGGATTGAACCAAAGGTTTACTTGAAGTGTATTCTGCCTAAGGTAAGTCTTATAGAAGGAATATAGGGATGTAGGTAGCTTAATTGGTCAGATTTTTTATGATCCAAGGGGCTTGAGAGGTGTGAGGAATGGGTTAGAAGTGGTGTCATTTTATAAGGGGGAGGAGGGGCTCTTCAGGAAAGTTTAAAAATATTATTTTATTATATAATGATTTTTGGTTTCTAAAGGTCCAAAACTCATTAAAGTCAAATATAATCTGACTCATGTTTTAAATAAAATCATCCAATAATAATTTGATAGGTTTTGGATATTTTTTTAATTTTTATAATCTTATTAATTTAAATCATTCATTGATTAGGTAAACACTATATCATTATTGTGTCATAAATAAGTTTATTTATTTGATGTAGAAAAATTATAAAAAAAATCCATGATGTAGGAAACAGTTTTAGATTTCAAATTAATATTTATAGTCAAAGATATAACTTATATAACCCCATGTAAAAATTTATTTACTAAAAGATATATGTTTAATTCATCTTTGTCTTTACTTTAAATTAATTAATATAAAGTGCCATTATCACTCCCAAGTGGCTCCATGGGGTCCCAAAATCGACCCAAGGATTACCATGGTAGAAAAGGTATCAACAAATAAGATTAAGACACATTTTAGGGTAATTTAATATTATAATAATATAATTTTTTTACCCTTATTTACCAGATTTACCTTTTAACCATAGTAAATAAAATATTTACTGAAGTAAATATTTATAATGTCTAAAAATAAAAGTTACCTATTTACATAATTTGGAACTCATGATTATAAATACAGAATCCATTTTTTCAAATTTAAAAAATATAAGTGGCATAAATTAATTTAAAATTAAATCTTGTTGTTAAAACAAAAAGCATGTTTTTAAGAAATAATAACTATCAAATGATTGACACTTGTTTATGTCAAATTTCAAAGGAAAATTACTTCCAATGACCGAAATTGAATTAAATGGTAAAAATATAATCTAATTAAACTTTAAAACCATTTATAAATATAATCTAACCATATAAATAAATTAGATTAAAAGACATTTTTGAATTAAAATACAGTATTTTTCACTATTCATTAAAAAATGAACTTTATTAGAGAAAGGCCAAAAATTTACCTGAAGTAAATTTTTATGTTCCTATTATAAATAAGAATTTTATTTTTTCAAATATAACATATAAAATTGTCAAAAACTAGATTTAAAAAAGTGTTCTCCATTAAAAGGCGGCAAATCGACCTTTTAAAGAATATTAGAGTATTTATGCTAAAAATTAGATTCATTCGCATTTTAAGCCTTTAAAATTTATTAGATAAATGTAAAAACATTTGACAAAAATATATAATCATATTGTAGTCAGTTCTATTCATTTCTTCTAATACAATGGCTAGGCGTTAACTACCATTTAAATTAATAATATTATTATATTATTTTTCGGTATAACTCAACATTGTGTGAAACGTAAGTTTTCAAAGAAATACATTGTTTTGTATCAGGTACTACATCAATAATAGAATACCATTTAAAGTAAAATTAATATTTAATTTACAAATATTAATAAATATGAAAATTTTCATATTCTTTATTTACCAGGGATGTTACATCCTTCCCCCTTTTAGAAATTGTGTCCTTGCAATTTTAAAATTGGGATTGGAAACTTCATTGAAAGTTCCACATTGGAAAAATAGTAAATAAAACTATCAATTTAAAGGAAATAAAGATATGTACAAAGGCCACCCGAGATAACCCATACTATGATTCCATGAAAACATGGATATGGAGGAAAAACAAAGTGTCAAGTTCTGATGGAGAGTGATATAAAACGTGATTAGGAGAAAGTTAACCACCAGAAAATCACAAAATTGTGATGGGTTAAACGGTCTTTGATTCCCCAGTAGGAAAATTTAACTGACAACGTTTTTGTTTTAAGTTACTTTTTATAAAATTGAGGAATTTATTTATGAGCTTAACTAAAAATATAAGGAAACATACTTACTTGTCATGTACACTTTCATCCTTTACTAAATTCCTATCACAAACTCATCTATTCTCCAAACGACAAGTATTCCAGATGACTTGGTCACACCTGAAGAGCTAGAATCAACTTCTAGAGTATCACATACTCTAAAAAAGATGAACTATATATTTCCCCCATATTTAGACATCAACAAAAACAAAAAAGGTTAGTACAAGATCAGATAATCCTCAAAAAGGATAATCATTTATAAAAAAAATAATACTATTAATCTCCAAAATTGAACAAACAACACCCAAAGTTCAATAAATAACATTCAATAAACAATTTTTCTTAAAATCCTACAATATAATTCAAACTAAGATTGAAATCCAAAACTCAGAAAAATTTGATTACGTAGTCTTACATGTTAAATTGTATCTCCATATAACATCGACTACTCTTAAAGTCACATACTTAAAAGTAATTAACATAATAAAATATTCTCTATGATAGATAAATAACCTAAATTACTACAAGTCCACAATAAAAACATAGATAAAAATCCACCGTTACTCCTCAAATGAAATCACATAGTATTCTATTTTCCTTAGGCATATATTTTTCCTAACAGAGCGAACATCTTCCAAAATAACATTTATCACTTAATCACCAAATCATTTTCTTATACTAAGGATATCAATTTAATAAATATAAGATCCCAAATAAACTTATTATTGATCAATAAAATCATTTAAATAAAAGAATTAGTTACACTAACTAGGGACTTTATGTAGTCTATTGGTAGGCGATAAATCCTAGTCGTACTTCTATTATGGGTTCGATTCCAGCAGCTTTGTCCGATGCGACTGGTTTTCACATGGTCTACGTGTTATCATTTTTCAAAAACTATATTTTATAACATTCCCAAAATGAGATAAATTACTCAAAATAACCATAACATAATTTAACCACAAATGTTATCTCATACCTCGCATTTTCATCCCAAAAATTAATAACTTGTAATTGCCTCAAATTCAAGGATCATATAAACCCAAATTATTATTTATAACTATATCCACAAAAGAAAATATAATTATTCCTTGAATAGAATTTTCACATAACAAACTACAGGGTTAAACATATAATAGAAAAGTATTCCAATGTAATCCCATCAACAAAGAGCACTAATACTTTTAAATATTTTTCCATCCATTTATTTCCACATAGGTTCTTCCTTGACCAATAGGTTATCCTATAGAATACGACATTGAATCAGGTAATGACCAAGTCCCCTACATTTACAGAAAATTACTGTAAATGGATTCTTGGGATCATTTTTATTTTCTTCCATAGTACTCTTCATTTTTCCTTGGTAATTCATTACTTTTTTTCCTTCTTTCCCACACATAAATCATTTCTTTGTTCCATTGAGACACTTTCCTAGGTGTCTCATTCCACATTTCCTGCATGATGGAAATTAAACATTTTTTTCTCCATGGTCTCCGCTGATCGAGCTCTTATCATTCACCATCTTTCTCTTCTTTGTTGAGTCTAGGAGATGGTTAATATATATGTTATTGATCATAATTTTGGAAAACTGATTCTGCATAAACACGATATCTTCTAAGCCTATCAAAATTCCATTTCTTTGCTCATTTCCACCACTTTTCCCACCTTGTACATCATTTTCAATGTTACTATGACTTCCTTGGAATCCAACCGCTGACTAAAATCATAAAGCATTGTGTGAGTAAAAAGAGACATAAAATCATTTAGAGAATATCATGACACATTATTTTCAGTCTAAAACACCTTATGATTAACCAAGTTTATTTATTCTAATCTTATATTAAAATCCTTCAAATCAGTTTTTAAAGAAACTGTGAATTATCCAAAGCATATCCCCTGGGAGTGTCGTAACGAAGAGTGCATCTAGGCCCATTGTCATGCACCAGTTCTCATTTGAGTCTAGATCAAAGCATTGTTTTCAGGTTTTACCCCTAGGTACATCTGTGCTAGAGCTACCTCTACCTTCTCATATCCAGACAAGGATGTATTGCTTGGAAAACACAAAAAATATCTACAATACCAAAATTCTAAGAAGTTATTTTATACTAATCCTTAAAGTCTATCTTTGGGTAATGTTCTCTAATCAGAGTTTTTCTAAATCTAGCTTTCAAGGTTTGTACTAAACTTCCTTAGATACCAACTGTAATGCCCCAACCCCAGTTACCCATAGTCGGTACATTATTACATAACATTGTCATGATCGCAAGGTATAAAATTCTGAAAGATCGATTAGTTTAGTAGCCTTGTAATTATTAGATACATACATGAGTTTTACATTACATTACAAAATGAAAAAACAACAACATTGTCTCTTTTGAAAAAAATCATATCACTTAAACTATCCCTACAGGTCAGTCATAATATACTTCTTCGCATCCTGTGAAAAATAAAACATAGAAAGGGGTGAGATCAAGTTCTCATTAAGGATAACAATATAATAGAAACTTTTATAAATAAGCATAAACATTTAAGGAAATGTATAAGACAAAAACACAAGCCTTTTAAACTTATATTTCAACAAAATATGGAAAATATAAATCAAATAATTCTATTTACTTATTCACATGAATATTCTTCTAGTAAAATATTCGCATTTAATATCAATAGTTAATTTTATAACAATAGAATGCATAATTTCGGACATCATAACCACATAGTCAAGGCCTCGTGCCAAGACTACAAATAATATTTTATCAAGGCCGTGTTCCAAGACACTAGTTTGTCTCATGAGACCTACCGATGCATCGAGACTCTATAGAAGGCTCCACCCGTCACTTACTAAGTCCATGTTATTTTTTATATGAAAAGGTTGAAACATAATCTAAACATTCGTATTAAAACTAGCATACGGAATGTCAATATTTTAACCACAAACCATGAATGGTATAAAAATAACACATCCACAATGAAACATAACTCATTAAATATAATATGGAAGATTTTATCAACCTCAATCAATAATAATGAAGTATATTGATATAGATGAAAATAATCAGTAAAACTATTTGAGAGAAATACCCTTTTTTTCTTGAAAACATTTGAAAGTCTCACTATTTATGAGAAAGCTGTTGAAAATAGATTTTTTAATCAAAGTGTCCCATACCACTTTTAAATTTTTGAAAGGAATTTTAATTTCAAAAATTTTATTTCCATATAAATAAATCCTTAAAACCATTTTTAAAACATGGACATCAATGAGAAAGATTTAGAATAATAAATCTTTAAAACATTTAAAATGATATTTTAGTTAGAGTTCCTAACCAAATGATAGATACTTGAATAAAAATAATTGAGGTAATAAGAACTTTATAATATCATGAGAATAAATAGATTCATGATATAAAATTTCAAAGTACAGTATATACACCATATAAAAGTGAATTGGTGCATAACAGTGAAGAAGTCTCAATAGAATGTAAATTGAGATGAAATCCCTTATAAAGATTGTATCCTTAGGTTAAGGATAAATAAATGACATAATTATGTGTGAAAATATAAATACACTCAATATGATTGGATATTTAGTGTAAATAAATCAGAGGACATTAACACATATTCTTGTAACAACAACACCATTGACTTGGATGTTTAACTTAATGAATAGAAATTGAGTTAAGATTACTCTTATCAAGTTCATATAAATGACTTGAGAATTTATAAATGGAGTGATTATGGGTATAAAAAGTATATCCACACAAAGGGGAGTGTAAATTACTACATAAATAAATAAATAGTGATTTCACACATAATCTTGAGGTAAAATAATCGATGTTGTTTGCATAAAACCCAATGAGTAGAAATCAAAATTAGAAATTTTCTTACCAATTTGGAAGCTTAAAAAACATACACACCATGAAATAAGGATCATACAATGAAGTTGTAACTACCCAAAAATTAATTTATATTACACAAGGAATACAATCATGGGTATTACATACACCACACAAAACGAAGTAGTTGCAATATAGCATAAATCTCATAGGAATAAGAAGTGAGATGAAAACCCCATACCACCTTATAATCAATTGAGTCATATAACCAAAAGTTAATAACCACAAAATGAATCACATAATATTGTGAATATAAATATAATAATGATAATATATATCAAATGGTAGTACATAATACACCACATTAAATAAATAAGTGGTGAACAATGGAAATCTTGCGAAATTAAAAGTGAGATAAGAAACTCCTTACCTCAAGTCTGACTTGTCTTATATGTTCCTTTTTATTCCTGAATAATAAACTTAAGTTAGTTTATAATTTCTTAAGAAAATTTTTAAAGTTTTATTACTCCTTTTATATCAATTATTATCTTTTTATTACAATTAGTTAATTATTTGAGTTCATATCAGACATTTTGTCGATGTTCAGAACTTGAGTCAAAAATGAACTTGTTATAATTACAAATTTTCCATGTGTTCAAAATTCTATTATCTCTAGAATAATATTCATGACTTAAATATTATATATATCACATATATATATATATTATATATATTTATTTATAATAGTACATAACATTTGGAGATAAGAAATGAAATGCACCATTCATGGAGACGGTAAGTTGTATGTACGCATGAACGCTACTTTCATTTCTATTTTGTATTTTAATGGATTGAAAAATTAATGATACATAGGTATATTATAATTAAAATATAATTTCATATATAATTTCATTAACTCCATCCTTTATACATCCAAAGTATGGCATGAATGAGTCATATCACTTTGAGGGGGTGGTAGTCCACACTTCCTCAAATGAAATTATCATATTTACCCATTGTGGAAACCATAAAGGTATGATATAAATGAAAACTAAATAAGTAAAGAGACAATTTAAATTTAATATATATCACATATAAATATAGTTCCATCATAATGGCCACCATGATAGGTGGTTGAAGATATTTTAACAATTTTTGTTTCGTGTGGCAGTAGTTCATCGTCCATAGAAATAATATGTTTGTATCCATTAGATGGAGGTTTTTGGAAGTTTAGTTTGAATAATTCTCATAAAAACAACCTAGTATATTGAGGATACTATTTTTTCTATAAAATAAATTAATAAAGAGAGTTTTGGGTGTTGGATAAGTAAAATATTATAAAAGAACTTAAGAGAAGACGTTACCTTTAAATCGGGTAAATCTCTTTGGATTAAACCAAAAGGTTTACTTGAAGTGCCTTCTGCCTAAGGTAAGGCTTCTAGGAAGAAGAATGTAGGTTTCTTAATTGGGCAGAGGTTGGATGATCCAAGGGGATTTAGAGGTGTGAGGAATGGGTTAGAAGTGCTAGTCCTTTTATTATGGGGAGGAGGGGCTCTTTAGGAAAGTTTGAAAATATTATTTTATTATATAATTATTTTCGATTTATAAAAGCCCAAAATAAATTAAATTAAAATATAATATGACTCATGTTTGAAATAAAATCATCCAATAATAATTAGGCAGTTTTTTGATATTGTTTTAATTTTTATAATCTTGTTTATTATATCATTCATTGATGAGGTAAACACTGCATCATTATTATGTCATAAATAGATTTATTTATTTGATGACTAAAAATTATAAAACAAATACCATGATGTAGGAAATATTTTTATATTTAAAATAAATATTTATAGTTTAATAGATAACTTATATAACTCCATGTAAAAATTGATTTACTAAATGATATATGTTTAAGTCATCTTTGTCTTTACTTTAAATTAATTAATATGAAGTGTCGTTATCACTCCCAAGGGGCTCCATGGGGTCCCAAAATCGACTTAAGGATGCCCATGGTCGGACATATATAAAAAAATAATATTAGGACACATGTTATGGTAATTTAATATTATTATAATATTTTTTTTTACCCTTATTTACCAGATTTACATTTTAACCATGGTAAATAAAATATTTACTGAAGTAAATATTCATAATGTCTAAAAATAAAAGTTACCTAATTATATAATTTGGACCTCCTGATTCCAAATATATAATCCATTTTTTTAATTCAAAACACATAAGTGGAATAAATTAATTTAAAATTAGTTCTCGTTGATAAAACAAAAAGCGTGTTTTTAAGAAATAATAACTATCAAAATATTGACACTCGTTTATGTCCAATTTCAAAGTGAAATTACTTCCAATGACCGAAATTGGATTAAATGGTAAAAATATAATCTAATTAAACTTTAAAACTATTTTAAAAGATAATCTAACCATATAAATAAATTAGATTAAAAGGCAGTTTTGAATTAAAATACATTATTTTTCACTAGTCATTAAAAAATGAACTTTATCATAAAAATACCAAAAATTTACCCAAAGTAAATTTTGATGTTCCTATTCTAAATAATAATTTTTTTTTCAAATATAACATATAAAAGTGAAAAAATTAGATTTAAAAAAGGGTTCTCCATTAAAAGGTGGTAAATCGACCTTTAAAAAATATTAGAGTATTTATGCTGAAAATTGGATTCATTCACATTTTAAGCCTCTAAAATTTATTAGATAAATGTAAAAAAAATTAACAAACATATATAATCATTTTTTAGTTAGTTATATTCATTCCCTCCAATATAATGGCTAGGCGTTAACTACCATTTAAATTAATAATATTATTATATTATTTTTCGGTATAACTCAACGTTGTGTGCAATGTAAGTTTTCAAAGAAAATCATTGTTTCGTATCAGGTACTCCATCAATCATAGCATCCCCTTTAAAGTAAAATTATTATTTAATTTACAAATATTAATAAATATGAAAAATTTCATATTCTTTATTTACCTGTGATGTTACATTATGTACCCTCTTAGGATAAAATATTCCCCTATATAGTAGAGGCACATAGTTATTCACATGATTAAGGGAAATTGTGCGGCCCTACCTAGAAAACCATGTTCATGAATTTAAGTCCCCCAAAAATTGTTTTAAAATTTCTCTAACCCCCTAATTGACCCTAAATCAACCCCCCACTCAACCCTAATAACTCTTTCAAGATTTTGGAGCCTCTCGATTGGATTCTGAGCCTTCCTAACCTTTTTTATTCATGATTTGAAGCTTGGATCAAAGATCTGAACCTCTGCCTATAAGTAGATCCTATCCTGCATAGTTTTTCATTCCTTTTCCATTATTCTCCCATTCAATAAATGGTTTTTTCTTCCTATTTTGATTATATCTAGATCTAGGATTGTGGATCTAGATTTTTATTTCAAAGATCTTGATTTATTTGATCTTTATTTAGGGTTATATAATTAGATATCATTCTATGTTCTTGTGATGCTCAAATTTTAGGGATTTTTCCATTAGCAGGCATTATCAACAAATAGAGGTAGGTGGTCTATAATTCAAATCCCATAGTATTTATTTCAATTATGTTTATGTAATTTTAGAATTTCTATTAGATTCTTAGAAACTTAGTTCTTTATTTAATTAATTAATTTGGATAATTAATTAATTAAGGGAGATGTGAAATTAGGGATATTTTTAGATTTGAGAATTGAGATAATTAATCATGTTTTTAATTATGAGATATTGAGAATTGATAATTGAGATAATTAATCGTGGAATTAATTATGAAGTGTTGAGATTATAAATGAGATCAGTAATTTTGGAATTAATTATGGGATTTTAAGTTGTGGATATTGATTAATTAACTGACAAATTAATTAATGGTGTCGACATACTTAATTGTTTGGGGTATTAATTAAGTGGGATTTTTGTGACAAAATAATTATTAAATCAGTAATGAAATTGGTGTGATTAGTTAATTTTTTAATTGACTAATATAATATAAGTGATTAATTAATTGTTTAATTAATTTATTTATTTGGTTTGATTAATTAATTATTGAATTAGTTAATATTATTGATGTGATTAGTTAATTTTTGAATTGACTAGAGGAATTGATGTGATTAATTAATAATTGATTTAATTATGTGTTGATGAATGGGAATATGGTTATTCATTTGTGAATTTATGAATAGTAACATGGTCATTTAGTTTTGAAATAAAGAATGGGAATATGGTAATTATATTATGTGAGTTATGAATGGTAATGTGGTCATTTAGTTTTGAAATAAATAGTGGAAACATGGTCATTTTATTGTGGGATGTATAAATGGTAACATGTGAATTAAAGTATGAATTAAATAATGGTAACATGGCCATTCAGAGATACGATATCACCTCAGACATACTTTGGGCTATGGCATGAGCCAAAGCAGGTATTGAGGTATGGGTTTCTAGAGGATCCCAGGGATTTATGTGGTTAAATAAAGATTAATTGATAATGTGATAAATATTTACTTATGCATTATAATTATTTCTTTATAAAAATGTATACACTATTATTTGACTAGATAATATTTTAGACATCATTGGTGTTGGCCTATTGAGTTGTACTCACACCCTACTTAGGATATCTAGTTGGTACCTAAATATATTTCATGGTTGCAGGACATGATAAGGGGAAAATGTCCTATATTAGGTGTCTAATTCGGGATGGAGCATGGATGATGGAATCAGATGTGGTTTGGGACTCGCTCGGGAGTCGGTAATGGCTATAATTTTCAGTTTGCATATTGACACTTGGAACGTAGATTAGCATGACATATCTATTATTCAGTTTGATATTGTATCTCTAGTTTTGGTCATCATATATTGGAATATTTCTTCTTATGGTTATATATTTGGTTATTGTTAATTTATTTTTCACTGGTGGTTTACCCAAACAAAGAGGTTATAGTCTCTCCATGAAGGATATTAGACCCTTATTGTTAGTCAGTAGCCTCTGGCGTACAGGGAGACATGCTTGAAGTCATGTGACTAATCAGTTCGGGGAACCGGTGTGTGTCACCTGATTTGGGACATTACATCTAGTTTATCTTAGGTGAAGTGAAATTTTGTTTTATTGGGGATGGTGTTGTGGTTTTTAACATTTAAAGAAAGTTCAGTTATCAATTGATCATTAGTGGGTGTTGACTTTGAACAACAAAGGTCAAATCTAGTGAGACATAGATAGAGAACAAGCGGGTAAGTGAAGTTCTAGGGAAGGAGTTAGTCAGTTCAGATTGTGATCCATAATATATGGAAATGAAGGGGAATAGAATAACTTAGTCAATTCATGGTGACCTAGGTAGCTAGGGTTCTCTATATACAGGAAGGAAAATGACCAAATAGTAAATTATATAAGAAATTAAAGTAAATTAGATAATAAAATGAATGAAATCAAATAATTATCTAAAGGAAATTTAAATAACTAATATTAGATGACTAAATATATAAATAATTAATTTATATTAGTGTTTATTAAGTAAACTATGAGGTCCATCCATTATCTTGATAAATGATAAATATGTATTATTATTGATAGATTTTATTTATATAAATATTTTTTTATGAATAATGATTTTTTTAAAATATATTAAATGTTATAATATAATTTTTAAATACACACATATATATATAAACATTTATTTTTTATTCAATAAATATATGTAATCATATAGATATGTATTATTAGAATAATGGGAACTTGAACATAGTCCCAAAAAAATATTCTTTAAAAAATTATTGATGCTAGATCTGATAATAGAAATGGTAATTACATTATTATTAATATATATATATATATATCTTATGTGTATTGAATGTAGAAAATTAATATCATGCTCATATGTCAAACTTTTAAAAATAAATAGTCAGTTTTATATGTTTTTAATATAGATTGTGATTATGATAATTTTGTGGCAAATGTTTTTTTTTTATGGGGATAATTTAGTTTTCTTATAGAATGGGAAATTTTACAAAAGTGAATTCCTCATTTATTACATAAAAACAAGGTTGCAAAATTCTATAAGAGGATTTTTTGTATTATTCCCTTTTCCAATAATATAAGATATTGTTAGGTATGTCATTGATTCAAGTTAGCTCAGGAGCAGTAATCCCTTTATTTTCAAGTACATTTGCCAAATAATTTACCTCATGATATGCATGTGTTATGATGTAGTTAATTTATTAGAGAGAGTCAATACAGTTTCTCCATCAAGTGGTCAGCTTCTAGTAAAGGTGAATAATTCCATATCTCATAACTTTCACAATAGTGATGGAATCACATTCAAGCCATGAGTTAAGGTATCCTCATTTATTTTCAATTTCTACCAAATTGATAATACCAAGAATTTTATCATCAAAGGAAGTGGTGATTCCATAAGTACCAAAGAAGCATCCCATTACTTCACTTTTTCATTTTTAAAATACACACCATAACCGGAATGGATTAGGTTTCTTCTTGAAGCACCATTCATGTTGAATTTGATCTATCCTAGAGGTGTATGGATCTATATGACTTCCAAGGTCTCAATATAAGGATGGTAATTACCTATAATTTCAAAATATTTCATCATATTAAAATCATAAATTTAATTATAATAGTTCCCATTTTGAATTTCATTATTCTACTTCACAGCATCTATGACTCCTACCAATACAAACTAGATGTTGAAAAAGGCCCTACCATGTAGAAAATTATTTATACTATTCCCAATTACATGGATGAGTTCTGATCATTCTTACATAAAAATATTTATCATATGATTAGAAATATATATCTTATTACAAGATATCATATGCTCTCAGATTCTCACTATACTAGGCATGAAAATTTTTAAAAGGTGTGTAAGTGTTATTCACAAGGAAGTATCCATTACAAAGATTAAGAATAGTTGGTCTGAGTCCTCTCTATACTGGTTTAAAATTACACAGTGAGAGTATAGATTAATGTTAACACCCTAAAAATCATCAGTAGGTATCTTGCAGTTCATTATTCTCCAAGAAAGGGAGAACCTGTAAGGAAGAATCCATCCCCTATTTAAAACATTTTCACAATTGGCCACTTGTCCCTACACAACCTCCCTATAGAATACCTTTAAGGATAGCCACTTATTTGAGGTAGGTTCCCAAATCATATCATTATCCCTATTAATGAATCTATAGTTCAAAATAAAACCCTTTATTTTAGAAATAAGTATATCCAAGAAATTTATAAATTTCTCTTTGATCGATACATTTTTCTCAAAAGTAGTATCAGGAGGATTAAGAGAGTTTAGAAGAGGTGTACCTATCTAGTTATCTAAAAAAATTAAGCATGAATTGATGTTGTCCAAATAGTGATAATTCACTAAAATGATAGAGTAAGGATTTTTTAGGGAAGACTGGATAGAGGAGTCTGCATAATTTAAGTTCCCATTTTTTAGCCTTTCTAAAAATATGGATCTCAGAAAAGAAAGAGATTCGAATTTATCATTAATAATTCTCTACATAAATTTATGTTGAAAATATTCATTGAATTTATAGAGTTTTTTAATTCTAATCCCACCATGATACCTTCCATAAGTTCAATACTAGAATTGGGACCATCAAATAGGTTCTTATAAAAAGAAAAAACATGATTATCTAAATCCTATATTTTATTAGGTAACACTTCATTATCATTGAGAATAGCCATAGGTCTATTAAGCTTCCTAAATATTTAGAGAGGGTTGAAAAAAATTATTCTTATCACCTTTATTTATCCATTTGGATTTAAAACCCTCTCTTTGCATACACTATTGGAGCTTTAAGATCTTATTGAGATCATGTATAATCTTATTTTTCTGCTCAAGACCTGTAGAAAAATCACCACTAGTATTACTCTCTTGAGTAATATGAAGCCAAGATTCAAGATGAATAATATTTTCCTCCATGTGGGTAAAGTGCTCATAGCTCCAAATTTTCAATATCTTCTAAAGAACATTAAGCTCAAGAACATAATCCATGGAATCATCCTTATAGTATAAGGAATTCCATGTGTCATTAACCACTTTTTGATATTCAAGATTCAATGTCAATAAATTATTAAATATGAATGGAAAAGGTGGTTTAGTCTCACTAGTGACTAGATTTTACAAAATGGGGTGATGATATGAATTAAGTATTGCAAGAGTGGAGTGGAAAATGGAGTCCTAGAAATCAAGGGCCACATAATTAATGAAATATCTATCCAATATATGTTCCAACAATTTATTAAGATGTTTCCAGTACCAAGTATATTAAGCACCAACCAAGTTGACTTCATGCATATTTATAATCTCAATACAAGTTTATAAGTCTATGTTTGAGGTAGAAGAGGTAAATGAAATAAAATAAATATAATTCACAAATAGTTATAACTTAAAGTGACCATATTCTCTTCAGAACTAATATGTGAGACCCAATCAATAATCGAATGAGAAAAAACCAAAATTATTTTAATATCATTTATAGATTGATTAGTGAAAACCAGTTTTCATTTGTTCTTATCAAGATAATACAATTTCTCATAAAAAATACTCTTTGGATCTAAGAGACCAAAAAGATCAGTCTTGTTCCAATTAACAAAAATTATAAGAGATCTAATTGTTTTAGGGTTTCCAATCCCTTGAAATTCAAAAACATAATCCTCATTTAAAATTACATTTCGAGCTAGAGCCCCTTTTTTACTAAAAGAATGTTTCTGGATGATCTTCTGATTAAAAATACTTTCTTCCCATCCTTTATTGTAATGTTATCTTATTCTTTGCATGTAGTTGTTGTAATAGATTAAACCAATGCCCATTCTTGATCTAAATAATTAAGAATAGTAGGATAATGGATTTTTGGGATTCCCTCAAAGTTGTAGAATACCCTGGAAGTATTACCAATTTTTTATGTAGAAATGTTATCCAAATATGGAATTTTAATAGTATTATTAGAAATTTCAGTAGAGGAAGGTAGTTACCTGATATTGTTATTTGTTGGGGCATTGTGATTTTTGAAAGGATCGGTCTTAACCACATTATAAATTTAGCTTCCATGCAAATGTGGATTAATTTTTTTATTGCCTTTAATATATTTTAGTGAATATTACCTTAAGGTGTCATTTAGTATATCTGAAACATGTATAGGTACAAATAATTATAGACTATAGAGACTATAAGGAGACTCATTCACCATATCATCATTGTAGAAGAACAGTTATTGTGGAGTCTTTCTAGGTCTGATAAATCTTGAAGGCATGTAGAGTCCCTCATAACACCTTCAGTGGATTTCACAGCATCATTGTAAGGGATGTTTCTTTCATTGTGGATAGATAAATTATTTTGATAAGTTTCATTTTGTGAAATTAATACATCCTCCTAATATTCAAAAAAATTTCTAAGATGTTCATCTTGTAGAGACACAATCAGTATCTTGATGTCTTGATGAATTTCAATATAAATGGATTCATCCTCACTATACATGTTACCATTGCATTCCAAACTATTACTAGTAGAAACATAAAGATTATTCACCTTTGAGGGAGAAACAATATATTGAATAGAACCATCATATTTTACAGATTTATCTTGCACGTGGTATTTAACAAGGACACTATTATCTAGAATATAAGTCCTCTGAAGCTTTGTGTAACCACTATTGTGTCAAAATCTAAAATAACAGGAGGCATGTGACATTCATTTATGATTATTTTTTCCTATGATATTGAAATAATTTTTTCATTTGGGTGATAATAATATAAACTCACCTTCCTATCAAATTTTTCATCATTAGAATCGTTTTGAAAAGTCACAACAATGTTTGTGATCTCATGAGAAAGTTCAAGGAAGATGAATTAATCATAACTATCTAATGATTCAGTACTCTTGATAGGGGGTATGGAAAGAGTGTTTAGGTTCATGGGTAACACTTCCAATGCATTCTCCTTTTCTTTATCATCAATAAGAGAAACCCAAAATTTACCCTTTTTGCTCTTATAGTCAAAGGAGTTAGTTATCTTTTTTACCCATTTACTAGGATCATTATTCCTAGAAGTCTCACCTTTTTCAATGGATAAGGATTTTCCTTTACTATTTTTTTGAACTCTTTCCAAGTATTAGGGTTAATATGAGTGTTCAAATTTTTAATAACCACTCTAAAATTTATAATGAATTGTCCTACCATACTGCATAAATCATATAAGGGAGGATTATATTCACGCTCATCTTTTACCTCAATATTATAATCATTGTCAATAAAGTTAATCAAATCTGAAAGTTTTGAATCAAATTTATCATCAACCATAACCCTATCATAAAGCCCAGGTTATCTAGTTAGAGTAAGTTCATCTAACTTTAAGGGAATTACAATGAAAGACACGTGATCTCTGAGAAATTTTGGGAATCAATAAATCAAATTCAATCCATGTAACCTGGCCCAAATTTGACCAGTGGAATTTCTTTGATTGAATAGATTAAAATTCATGTCTGGTTCATAAATTTTGAAGACACCGGATATTAAATTGACATTTCCAATTATTCGAACTGAATCAAGATCCAATTTTCTTCCTGTAATAATATGAAATAATCTTATTCCAATTGGGATCATTTTATAATAATTTTTATTCCAACAATGATTAATTCTAGTTTTTAGATCTGGGATGTACCAAGGCTTATAAAAAGTCATGCTATGATGTAATGATATGTGTTATGATTTTAATTCTCCCTCCCTTTTTATATTACAAGAGGGAATTATATATATAATATAATTCTTGTGACGTGGGGAATTCTCAAATAATTGATTGTATAACCATGATTGGATAACAAGCCTATAATCAAAAATATTTTGGAATGTCATTGACAAACTTGTTTAACTATAGAGGATTAATCTCAAGTTTTGTACCCCCGTAACATTATTTTGATGATGGTGTGGGCTAATTATGATGGTGACATGTATATTGTTATCCATATATGTGACTACCTTAGTAAATTGTAGTATCAAGATTATTGGTGAGATTAATTTGACCTTGTGATAGTTGTATATTTTTAGATGATGATGATGCAGATAGTAGGAAAATTGAATTAATTGTGTGGGTAGTATAATTTTTTGATAATGTTTCATTGATATTTCGATAATGATTTATTTTAATAGATTAATTATTGTTACCTAAATGTGTGAGATATTAGTTATTATATTTTTTTATTTGAATAATGGGAGTACCATTTGTTGCGTAGGCAGCACCAGAGGGTTATTTTTATTAGGTGTGGCCCAATATGCACTTAGAGAGAATACTGGTGTAATGTCCTATCAATAGATATAGTCTCCTTCCTACCCATTTATATAGTTATGATACTAATATATGGTCAAAATGATATTTAGGAGGAGGGTGATTTTCTTAATGATGCATCAATATGGCTGATGTGGTCTTGAGAGGGAAGGGTACATGGTTAATGTCATTCATGAAATGAGATATTGAGATTATTGGTGACTATATTGGAAGTATTTGGTTTATAGGGGCCCTATTTTATTTTGACAGCATGTGTTATAATATATATATATATATATATATATATTTAGTGAATTATTTTTTAAGTAATTATTTGAATAAAATACTCTAGTGAACTAGTTTTATTGATAATAGAACATAGTCTTCTAAAATCAAAGTGACTTGTCCAGAGTATCTGATAAGACTTGATAATAAGAGAACTCACTAGATTATATTTGACCTAGTTTACCCAAAAGTGATTTTAGTTTTTTTGGATGAGACTATGTATTATTATTTTACTAACTTTATTATTATGCATGCATTATATTAACTTGTATATTCATATTTAGGGTATGGCCTACTGAGTATACAGATATAATCAACCTTAATTTTATATAAAAATTACAAGATTTATTGGTGAAGTTGTTAGGTGATATCAACTTGATTATAAGGGAGGATAATAGGAACTTGGTGTTCAAGTATTGTATCATGTTCCACAAAGGTATAAGAGTATTTAAGTTTTATCTATATATTGGGGGATACTGGTTTTTTTTGTTGCATTTATAGTTTCCATGCATTTGGCTATATTATATAGAATTCATGCATTCCATTTCGTTTATGTTATTAGTTGATTATCAATTCCTTATTATTCATGGACTGGTGGTCTGTATTTTATTTTATAATCCTTCGCTATAAAATGTAAACGGTAATGCCACCCATTTATAAGTTCTATAACATTAGTGTTAATCACCACCCCATGGCCTATTTGTGGCATGTTTTGAGGGTTACACTATTTTTTCACCAACCTAAGAAGGGTTCCAATTGAATTTGATAATAAAATTTTTAAAAATATATTTCAATATTTTTTCCCAATTTTATTTCTGACTATTTTCAATAGAATGATATTTTTCTTAAAAAATTAGTTTATTTAAAGGTTACGTATTTTATTGGATTTTTTCTATTTATAATAGAATGTATTTTTCAATATTTTTTAAATTTATTTGAATGTAAAATATTACCTTTGATTTTATAAATTTTTTTAATATAATAATTTTTTCTTGATTTTATTAAGAATAAAATAAATTTATTTTACTTTCATTCTCATTTTTTAGGTTTCTTATTTTTTAATATTTTTAATATTTTTTAGTAGGATAAATTTTTCATTAATTGTTTTTAATTTCTACAAAAGTAAAAAAAAGAAATATTTTTATTTTATACTTATTTCCTTTTTTTATTTTAATTTTTATTTAATTTTTCATATTTTTTAACATGAAAAAGTTTTTCATTATTTCTAAAATTTATTTAAAAGTAAAATAAAATTATATGATTTTATATATTTTCATTTTTCTAAAAAAATAAAGTTTTTTTCTAATATATTAGAAATTAAAATAAAAAATATGGGTTTTTTATGTTTTATTTTTTATTTTTTCAGTGAATAAAATATTTCTAGAATTATTTTTAATTTATTTGACAAAAAAAATAAAAAAAATTGTTTTATTCTTTTTTTATTTTTAAACAATATTTCAACAAAATAATATTTTTATTTTAGTTTTTTTTAGCATGATAAATTTTTTCTTTATTTTAAAAAATATATATAAAATAAAACTATTTTTTATTTTTTTCACTATTTTCCATTTTTTCTTTCTATTTCTTAAAAACCTTTCCTCGTTTTATTTATTTATTTGAAATAAAATTAAAATTTCTATATTTATTCACTTTTTCATTTTTATTATATCATATTTTATCTTGATATGCTTTTAATTTATTTATATAATTAATTTTTTTCTACGTTCCCATTTTTTATTTATTTTTAATAATGATTTCATCTGGTTTTATTTTTAATTTCTCTAAAAAAAGAAATTATATTTTCCCTCTAATTTTTTTATTTTTTATCTTTTTTTAATATAATGAGGTTTTAAATGATTTTTCTAATTTATTCGGAAGTTAAATAAATTTTTATGATTTTTTCCTATTTTTTATTATCTCTATTTTTCTTATCCTTTTCTTTTCTTATTTTTTTTAAATGATAATTTTTTTGTGATTTTTTAAATTTATTTTAAAGTAAATAATTTTTTTATCATTTTTATTAATTTTTAAATGACCATATATTTTCTTTATTATTTTACTTTTTATTTTTGAAAATAAAAAGATATTTTTTATTTTTTTATTTTTCAGTATTTATTTTTCAGATTTTATTTTTTTAATAGAAATAAATTTTTCTTGATATTTTTTATTTATCAAAAATTAAAATAAAATATTTATTTATTTTTTATTTATTTTTATTTAATATTATTTATTTTCCATTTTATATTCAATTTTGACTATTTTATTTTTATTAATAATAAAAAGTTTTACTGATATATTTTTAAATTAATATAACAGTGAAATTAATTTTTTTTATTTTTTATAGATGTTTTTAAATAATTTTAAAGTGTGATAATGTTAGAGATTAATATTTTTTATTTTTTTGATGTTATTTCTATTTTAATTTTATTATATTTTTAATTTATTTAGTTTTTAATAGAATAATGCTTGTTGATTTTTTAAAATTTATTTAAAACTAAAATACCTTTTTCCTTGTTCTTTATTTTTATATTATTTTTTATAGTATTTTTTTATTTTTTTATTGTTAATAATTTAATAATATATATTTTAAAATAATAATGTTTTTCTTGGTATTTATTAATTTTTTTAAGATGAATTATATACTTTAAATTTTTTATCCTTTTAATAAAAGGTGGATTTTGTTGATTTTTTTTGTTATAAAAAATTTGTTGCCAAAAATTAGTTTTAAAATTTTTTAATTGAATATTGGTTTTAGTGATTTATTTTAATTTATCTAAAGGTAAAACAAATATATTAATTTTTTTTACTTTTTTTATTTTTTTATTTATTAATAGGATAAAGTTTTTCAAGAATTTTTATTGTATTTAAAAATAAAATAATATTTTAATATGTTATTATTATTTCATTTTTAATTTTTTATTATTTATTTATTTTATTTAGTATATTATTTCTATTTTACTTTTTATTTTTTTAATAAAAAAAATTCTTGGTTTTATTTTATTTTATTTAAATGCAAAATAAATTTCTTAGAGTTTCAATCTGATCCAAATTTGGTTGTGGAACTCTTTATTGGGGGTGTCTTAGCTGGTTGAGTTGTTTCAGAGGTTCTCGTGAAGGAAGATGTGATGAAGCCTTATGGGTGTGGATCTCCTAATTAACAAATAAATAATGGGATTTTCTCTTCTTTGAAGGATTTATCTCATATGTGAGTTATCAAGAAAAGTACCACTGCCCATGTGGTTTTGAATCATTATTGCTTCTTGGGTCAATTGAAGTTATGTATGTTTTTGATAATCAAGAGGCTTTTGTTTCCTTTTAGGGATATTACATGGAAAATGTATGATATAATTTATTTAATCGCTAATATTTGGGGATTCACATAATAAACATGCATTCAGATAGGTAGAGGATTTTTTCACATTACCTTTTCCTTGGAATAACTAAAGCGTCATGTTTAGGGCTTCATCCCCATAGCTTTGAAGCCAAGTTTGTTATGTATTTAAGAATATGATTTTAGATTTAAATTAGTTTTATATAAGGAACCCCAAGGGTCCATATTTGAATTTTAATTTTTATGTTAAACTAGATTTTATGGCATCTACATATTATTTATGATATTACATCTGTGATAGGAATCATAATTAAAATAGATAGAGCAGATGGGAGGATCGTTTTGGTTATTTTTATTGGATTTTAGTGGAAGTAGATTTTTCTTCTCCTTTTATTAATAAGGTTGTTATATCAATGCTTGATTATAGTCTTTTATTTCAAATTAAATTTGAATGTGTAACTGCATTTTTTCATGGTTTCCAATCCATTGGCCATACTCAAGAAAATTGTTAAAGGGATTTGGTATACTTGTATTGTTCTATAAAGAGGCATTCTCTAGAAAATTTTTATAATCTTCATAAGGATAAACCTCAACTTCATTAGGGTGGATTACATGATAATTTGGTTGTAGATATAATTCTCCATATTCCTCCAGTATGGTAGGGAGTCAATCGAGGATTTATCCAGGTTCCTAATGCATCCGCTTCAATGCATGGATCATCCAGTTGGCATGCTGGTGATATTAGTGGGTAGGCTTAGACTACTCTTGGTATCTTTGTAGATTAGAACCTTGAAGAAGGGAAAGTTTTGGAGTAGACTTGAGTTGAGAGCTAAAAAAATACTCATCTGAAAATCTGAATCTTAGAAAACCTATGGATTTGGATACTCATGGAATGGTTGGGTCTTCATTGAGGAATTTTGTTGTAGATCCACAAAGGCAAGATCAGTACTTTTCTAATAAGTCTATTAGAGGTTCTTTTGGAATATATAAATATATCTGAACAACTCTAAGAGAATCAAAGAATGTGCGGGTATAACGAGTAGGTAATTTATAAGTGAATGAGGGCACTCAGAATGACACTTCAAACTCTATCACTGTAGGTTCTCAAATAAATATCTATTTTTATGGTCAAGAAGGAGGCAACTCTCTAACTTTAAAGGAACATATTTAATGTAATAATGTAAGTTTTATAGAATAGAAAGGTTCTAATTTTCATGAAAAGATACAGGTTCATCTCATGAATAGGTTTCACTTCCATGTGTTCCTTTGGACTCTATTCATCTTATGCTTGAGCATATTAAGATTTTAACTCAAGAGGAAAGGTAGTATGAGAAATTTCAACTGTAAAAGGGAATTTGTTTTCATCAAGTTATTCTAGATATAATGAATACATTTGGTGTCATTGGAAAATAGGGTGAAATTTATACTCTCAATGATGATAAAAATGTTTAATGAAGTTTCACTACCTACAAGGATACTGTAGTTAAAGAAAATGAGAAAGATGAATAGGTTTTTATTGATGTACCACAGAATAATTCAAAGCCAAGGAAGGATTATTCAAATTTAAATCCTACTATGTGTACTAGATCAACTCATTTAATATAAAGGAGAATAGTTCAGCCTAACCTTTTTAAAGATTTGATATATGAATCTGAAAGATATGAGGATTTTGAGGTTTGTAACGAACATGAATTTGACTTTTAATAATTTTTATTTCTTTTCCTATTTCTTGAATGAGGTTAGGGTGTTATGTATGAACCCTTTCTATGTCATTTGGTATTCCTTTTTCTTTTTAATAAATAGTTCTTGATCCTTAGTATACATCAATTTTTATGTTTTTTTATGAAATCAAAAAATATATTTTATAGTAAAATATTTTTTTTCATTTTTTAAAATAAAATAAGTTTTTTTATATTCAAAGAAATTTATTTGAAGGTTAAATATTTTTTTAATATTGTTTCATTTTTTATTTTTTAAATAGAAAAAAATTTATTATTTATTATTAAATTTATTTTAATGTAAAATATTTTTTTTGATTTTCTAAAATTTTATAAGATCCCGTGTTTTAGAACATATTGTAATTTCTAAAGGTTTTTGAACTTTTTATTTGGTGGATGGTCTGAATCTAAAATTGAGCCTCATATTGGAATTATGAGAGTTAGATCCCTTAAATGTGATGTTTTTAGATGGATTTTGATGCCCAAGAGGTTTCTATAAAGTTAGGATGATTTTTGGGAATGTTGGGCTCAAAAAAAATCACTTTATAAGAGACACATATATGGTTCATGATTATTTTAAAATTGTACGGCCCTATGGTAGGAACTGTGTGGCCTATTTTTCTATAGGACTACAGTTGGATGAAACTATTAAACCCCTAGATAAAATCTTGTAACCTAATCTAAGGGATATGGGGGTGTTTCACGGTTTATTCTAACCATATGAGAGGAGGTGCACGGTCGTGTGAGGGTTCTGTAGAAAAATACAGAGGACAGTCACACGGTTTGTCAAACTATGCACTAGTTGTGCGAGGTGTGGGTATCCTTCAACTGTGGAACCATAAAATTGGCGTATGTTTTTCCAAACCATGTATTTCATTACTGGGATAGAAATTACCCTTTTCCCATGGTTTCTTTTAACCTCTCTCCCTTCTTTCTCCTCCTCACTCATGCACCGTAGGGGGTGCTCGATCTCCCTTCCACCCCTCCTAAGCATAGATATATCTTCTCCATACAAACACGGAATCAAGCACCATTGGGTGCATTAGAAGCATATCGATTAGTATTTGATTTCTCTTGTTTCTTTTCTTTTATTTCTTTTCTATATTTGGCATTATCTTCGCGTGATAAAATTCTCCATATTTTTAGTGTATTTTTGAAATCATCTAATTTATTCCATTTTAGATTGAATCAAAACCTAATAATGGATGTGTAGACCTTTCTAAGCATGATTTAGGTGTTCTGGTTTCTTTTCCCTAAGGTCTTGTGTGTTTTTAATTAATTTCCCTTGTATCGAACATTGTTTTTACCCATATTATTCCCCTAGAACCAATTTTTTTTAAAATAGTTGTTTATTTTGTAATTTAAATTCATTATTAGACACTATTATTATAATTTTAGGTAAATGATCTCAATGTGATCCACCCCTTGGGTGTACTATACTTATGCCTATGGGAATCTTTACACCTTAAAAACCAAAACACCCATTGGTGTGTTGGTTTGACTTCCTCAAATGATTTAATTAATTTAAATGGTTGAATTGACACCTCCTTTGAACCATAGAAAGTTTAAATATAAGGTAAGTGATTAAATTAATTGTAATGATATGATAAATGGTATAAACCCTTATATAGACCTTTTTCATTAGTAATTGGAAAGGTAGAGACTTGAATTAAATAAAGTTAATAAATTGGTTTAATTAATTGGCATGACTTTTCTGGTTGACAATTGTTAATTGTTAATGAAAGGGTAACAGATTAAATAAATGTAAATAATACATTGGAATGATTATTACATGTCCAATAGTATTTATGAAATGCAGGGTTCCTACTACTATTATTGTGGAACTTTTTTTAGGAGTATTCAAACTTGAGCTAGCCTTGGATTTCTGAGGGAATTCATTAATCACTCAAAGGATGGCACCCCGATTCATTGGTCTAATTTTCAAGGGAGATACCCACCTTGGAACTTGGTAAATATATTATACATAAATACATTATTGTGTCCCTAGTGATTCACTAGCTCTCTCTCTCTATTCCAAATATTAGAATACCTTGGATACACTCGTTGATTTCATCTTCATGTCCTCATAAATGAAATGCCAAGGGTAACCTCCTTGGTCCCCAAATCATGTTTGACCCAAGATTACTTGGGATATGACTCCTCAGAATTAGTTAGAACGTTTTATGGTGTAATGATAAGGATTTTTCATGTGTATTATACTCATACCCCTATGGCTAGACTACATGAGTTATTACTATGAGATAGCTCAACCCACTGTGGTAAAGCATGCATATGTTACACCTTGGATCCCTCTCTATGATTATCTTTATATCATATGGTCTCATAGATTATGATTACATTTATGGAACCCTATTCATGACGTCCCTTATCATATATGTGATCCTATTATGTGGATTCCCTGGTTATTAAACCTCAGGTCTACACCGGTGTATGTATATATGTGCAAATGATTGTATTACATATTCATATATATACATGATGGAAGGTGTGTAGAGACATTATGGCTTAAGACAAGGTAGGTATAGTCATCCAAGTGTCTTTTAGTAACCTAAGCCTGACATCATATTATTTATTGTTTACTACTTCGTTTTGATATACCTACACATTAATTATTTTATATTAACAGGCTGGATATCTTTAGACACCATTGGTGTTGGTCTACTGAGTATATCTCAGTCCCTATTTGGGTCATTGTTTGGTACCCAAATACATATATTATGATTTTAGGTTAGGACCTTGTCCTATGCTCTATGTTGTTTTTCATTTATGGAATAAGACTGGACATGGGAGCTTGGGAGTAGCATCTGATCATGTGGTTGGGCTTCCTTTTGGAGTTGGAGTCTTTATTTGTTTATTCCTCTCCATTATAGCCATGTATATTTTTCTACCTACTGTGTGTTTGTTTCCTATACAATATATCTTGTTCATGCATGATTACTTATTCATTATTATTGATTATAAGTTAGTATAGTTATTTCAATACCTTTTATTTTTAGTCTTCCTCTATGTATTTATCACTGATCTAGATGGTATAGTCTCCCCATTGTACCACCTTTTTAACCTCACTACTAGTTAGTAGCCTCTAGCTTATGGGGAGGTGTGCTTGAGTCTATGTATCCCATCAGATCAGGGAACAATTTCAATAGAACCCAGGTCGGGATGCTACAAATGCTATCATAGGCTTCTTTTGCTTTTGTCTTACTATTTGGGATAGTAGACAGGAAACTAATAATGTGTTAGAATTCGGTAAATAGATCATGTTTGGGTCTGGCCAAGCCATGTGTTAGGGAAAGATCAAGTTTCTAAGGATGGGACTATTATTATATATTACATTTGATGATTATTTCACATTGGGTGATTGATATACTTTCACTAGTTATTGATTTATTTATTTTTGGATTTTCTTTTACCCAAAGCTTGGTATGTCAATAAAGTATTTCTGCATGAATCATCTTAGGAACATATAGATTCACATTCCATGTAGACTGCATTGTAGGTTACTTGATGCATGATGATTTGTATAGAATTCATGTGTGATTTATCATTATGATTATTTTTACTCCATAATTTATTGATTTCCAATATTTTTTCCCCTTAATAGCATATATAGTTATAATTATGAATCTTAGATGGTGAAATAAAGTGTATACATCAACCTAAATGGTGTTTTCCCACATAGCATAATGGTCTCATTCTATTTCACCAACCGATTTGGATATGTTTGAGCCATGACCCTTGGTTTCATGAGATGAATCATTAACAATTTTGATTAAATGGGTGCCATATTTTCAATTTATAAAGTGTATGGGCTCTTTATAAATTGGTAAACAATAACCCATGTAATTGAAGCATATCTCATGGACTTGTTATATTCTCAAAACAATTGTGATAACCTGGTTACACTAACATGAATACCAATTGAAACTTATAAAGGAAAGTACATTTATAATTTTAGAATGGTAATTCATATAACTAAACCATGATGTATATATATGTATAAATGATAAAATGAAAATTAAAAGATAAAATTATTGCCTTTAAATAAAGGGTAAATTACAAATTAAATGGGCTTATACCTCTATGACATGGGGACGAAGACCCATATCACTAAATTTCTAAATGCACAGCTAGTCCCATATAGGTCGGTTGGGGGAATATTTCTTATGAGATAAACCTATTAAGGTTGTTTGAAATTTCAATAATATAAACTATTATGGTTTTCATTTAATTGAAACCAGGTTAACATGGTGGGACCCCTATAGGTCTCTTTATTCTTTGTGTACCCTGACACTTAACCCCATGGGGGTATGTTTATGTTAATGGGATAGTTATTTATGGTATATATATCCATCTATATAGTGTTATGTATAAATATATAGTGGAATCTTACTTAACTATTCCTATTAATTGAGAAAATACATGTTATCTTCTTTTAAGCTTTATTATTATAAGGTGTCAGTTATATAAAATTCCAATTTCAAACTAAAGGGTGTTTCCCTCTACAAATTATAAATTGACCTTTTCTTTAACTAGTACCAATTGTGAAAACCTTTTGGGTATATTAAATGGTGGGTTAAAAAGTAATATATGAGATAATTACCTAAATTTTGATGATATGTTTTCTAAATAAATAATTATTGAAAGGAAATTTGTTATAAATTTCCTATGTTTCTTTGTGGTGTTAGTTAAATGAAGTAAAAAAGTATAGTTGAATTTAATAAATGGTACTTTAATTCCCTATATACAAACTTCTTTAAATGTTTCAATAAACAAGCATTATTTAAATGCATTAAAATAGAACCTTTAGATGATTTTTTGGTGTGAACCCTTGCATAAGGGTTATAATTTGTTATTCCTTAAGAGATACCTTGAAAGGGAATGTGATCATCACCTATATGTCTCAGTTGGATTCTGACCAAATGTTTCTTAAAACTAAATAATATTTCATAAGTCTTAGTGACTATTTTTAATGACTCTAATTTACAAGTCGATTCCATATCATAAATACAGGGAATTTCCATGGTGATAGCATAATTGGAGATAGAAAACTGGTTGACTTTTGAGCTGAGATTCTAATAAAGTTAGGTGTTGTTCGTTTGATTTTGTTAATTTGGTTAAGACTTGTATCTGATAAATTGACACCCAATGGTACATGAGTGTGTGTTTGTTCAGTTTAACCTTGAGGGGGAAATTTCTATACGTGGATTCCCAGTGAGTGTTATCTATTTTTCTTTGATGTTAGCATTGTAACCTTTTAACAAGAACTTACCTATCCAGATGCTCAGATATGATTAATGCCTAGTATCCAATTCTTTTAAAGTGATTTCATATGATATGTTGATGGTTTTTGACCCTTATAGGTTTATTATTCTCTACCTAATTCAGTTTTACCTCTTTTAAAGAGTTTTTAACAGCATGCTAGACGCCATGTAATAGATACCCTTGTGGTTTGTGGTTATTGTGCTAGAAACCTTAGGGATATGTGGATGGACCTAAATTCCCTCACATTTACTTAGAACCAAATAATTAAATGATATTTTTCTTTTAAGGTGCCTTGTGGAAGAGGTTGGTCTGGGACTATGTTTGCCTTTTTTGCGATAATCTTTATTTTACACTTTTTTCTAAACTGATCCACGGTGGGTGATCAAGTATTTTGATTTAGGCAGGGTGATTCATTTTATTTTTGAAAGAAAACTAAGTACTTATTTTTTTAAACTAACTTATATTGGTAGGGTTGTTTGGGTGCCTGGCCTAGTTTATGGATAGTGGAATGGCTGATTCCCTAGTTTCAAAAATGACATCATGAGGTAGGAGGTCATTCGATAAATCATGGCATGTGTGGGATGATCAATTTTGAATAAGAGCGCCAAGGAAACCTTTGATGTATTCAAATACTAATATTCTGTGTAGTATGTTAAATTTATCCACATTGATAAAAAAATCATTCATGCATGAATCGGATCTTGAACCGAGTGGTACAAGATGTACACCCTCTATGTATGGTAAGTTTATCTCACACCTATTGTGTGATGAAACTATTTAGAATTTAATATTTATGATCGGTCGAGTAAGGGTAGAGGATCAGTGGTTTCAAATGACACACCAACAATAAAGGTGACCTGGATATTTGGGTAATTAAAAGGAAGTGCTCGGGATGAGGGATAAACTAGAGTGGACCATGAAACACATGGTTAGGAGATGTGGTGTTAGGAATTGAAAAATTCAGGTATGGCCTAGTTTATAAAAGTTTTAATAAAATGATATATAGACACCTATTGATAAAATATTAATGTACTCCTAAATAAGAGGCAATCATGCCCCATATTTTGACATCACCCCAAGTATACTAAAAGAGCATCGACTATACACCAAGTTACCTAGTTAAATATCTATAATGGATGATGAAAAGACTCCTTTAGAGTTGCGCTTAGTGAGAATTATTAAGATAATCTAAATAGTGTGTAGTAAACTATTGGAAGTTGGAAGGTGATAACCCTCATTGTGATTAATGTTTGACTTTCTCCATGATAACCTTCCTTTGGAAATAGGAATGGGTGATAGTTAACATTTACATTAATTCTTAGGGTGAGTGGGATCCTATCAATGCCATTTTTTATGTCTAGTGAGGATAGGTAATGGGATATGGTGAGCAGTTATCTATTCATTGATGCATGAAAAGTATTCTCGTAAGGTAGGGAGTTGGACATCGATTTTTTAGGGTGACCTTTAGGAGAGAAATGTCATGTGACATTGAGACTGGTCATGTGACGTTTGTTCTGGCACTCATATACTATTTAATATATGAATCAATGTATGGATGAAATCTTCAATAAATTATAGGTGTAGTCTTATTAATGGATTTGGGTGAAATCAATATGCAGGTGTTAATACTAGTGTAACTTATAATGATCCATGGGTACTAGATCGAGACAGTTTCAGTGTTGGTGCTATAGAATAATAATGATCTTGTTGGGAGATGGTTCATATATGAGTCACCATAAGTTAGGTATAGGCATCGATGAGTGTAATTAGAACAATCTTGGTATACCTAGGGGTAAGGCTTCAGAATTTGGTTTTGCTAATACTTCGGCCATGGAAGCCAAGAATTGCAAAATAATCAGACAGAAGTGGTCTGGCTTGGTTTCTCTTGGATAGTTCTTTGAAGCTAGTAAGAAATTACAATTAGTGTGCCATTGGGATGAGATGGGTGTAGTTTAATGTTTAATTGTGTATTTTAAAAGAAAATTCATCATGACCCATATGATATTGATCATTTGGAGTTTGAACATTCTAATATAGATCAAGGAATGAGGGTAGTTTCCTCATGTTTAAATATTATTAATGTGATGATAGTGTTTCTAGGACACTCAAGACGTCTTCAATAGTCAGTTCTGATGGTGTGAGGACTGAGACTCAAAATTGGATGTTGGAATTCTAAATCTATGGTAGCAAGCATCATATGACGGTTGATAATAGAGATGATGGAATTATCATGTCTTGGGTTAGATGGTCTCGAGTAATCCCTATCTTGATGTTTAGGTGGTACTTGAGAGCATTGGCTCTAGTTATAGGTGGTTTTGATGTTGTATGTTGAAGGTGGATCTAGGTAGTGTGTTGGGATTTCAGAAATGAAAAATGGATATTCAAGCATATTTTCCCAACCCAATTAGTTTGGGAAATATTTCATCATTCCCCAAAGATTCCCAAGGATTAGAAGTTTTAAGGTGGGGAGACTGCATGGTCCTGTGTTTTAGACCTGGTTGGAATTTCCAAAGTTTTTTGAAATTTTTGTTTTGTGGATGGTTTGAATATCAAATTGGCCCTCAGATTGGAACACTGATAGTTATATCACTTAAATATGATGTTTCTAGATGGTTTTTGAGGCCCAAGAGGTGTCACTAAATTTTGGGTAAATTTTGGGAGCGTTGGGATCTAAAAAACTCACTTTCCTAGAGAGATTGATAGGGTTCATGGTTAGTTTAAAACCATGTGGCCCTCAAAGAGGAATAGTGTGGTCTATTTTTTTATAGGGGCATAGTTTGGTGAAATGTTCCATCCCCAATATAAAACTATGATACATAATCCATAGATGTTGGGGGTTTCACACTATTTGGTCCAATCATGTGAGAGGAGGTACATAGTCGTGTGAGGCGGTTTTAGAAAAATTTAAAGGAGAATCACATGGGTTATACATAGTTTTTCAACCTATTTTATAGCTATATGATGTGTGGGTGGCCTTAAAAATGGAACTTCATGGTTGGAAATCATTTTTCTAAACTATATGTCCAACCCATGTGGCTCATTACTGGGGTGTAAATTACCCTTTGTCCCCCAATTTCATTTAACCTCTCTCCCTCCTTTCTCCTCCTCACTCACACACGACAAGGGGGATGCTAAAGCTCCCTTACTTCTCTCATAGGCATGGAGTTAACTTCTCTGTATGATCTTGGAATCAATCACCACCTAGTTCACTATAATTGTATCAGTTATTCTTTGATTCCTTTTGTTTCTTTTCTTCAATTTCCTCACCATATTCGTTGTTATCTTCGTGTGAGATAATTTTCCCTATTTTCAGTACATTTTTCAAATCTTCTAATTTATTCCTTTATAAATTAAATAAATGCCTAATAATGGATGAGTGGGTCATCCTGAGAATGAGGTTGGTGGTCTAGTTTATTTTCTATAATGTTTCATTAGTTTATAAATAATTTCCATTGTTTCACATGTCGGTTTTACCCATGATTTGTCCCTCAAACTAATTTTTCTAAAAATTATTTTTTTTTTTGGAATTTAAATAAACTGTTAAAACCTCTTATTATATTTGGATGTTAATGATATCAATGTGATCCACCCCTTGGGTGTTACAATATTATGATTATGGGTCTATTTACACCCTAATAACCAAAAAACTCATTGGTTTGTTGGTTCAACTTCCTCAAAATATTTAATTAATTAAATTGTTTAAATTAACACCTCCTTTGAACCTCAGCATGTATAAATATAAGTTAATGGATTAAATTAATTATAATGGCATGATAAATAGAATGAAACCTTATATATCCATTTTTCATTGTTAAGTGAAAAGGTAGATACTTGAATTAAATAAAGTGAATGAATTAGTATAATTAATTGGCATGACTTTTCTCGATGACACGCGTCACTTGTTAATGAAAGGGTAATGGATTAAATAAATGTAAATGATACTTTAGAATTTTTATTACATGAAAAAGAGTAATTATGAAATAAAAGTTTTCTAATATTTTATTTTTTGACCTTTTTTACTTTTTAAGAGTGAGTAGGATTGATCCAGCCTTGGATTCCCAAGGGAATTCCTTGATCACTCATAGGATGCCACCTTGACATGTCGGGACAATTTTCCAAGGGAGATACCCACCATGGAACTTGTTCAATGACTTATACATGAATACCTCAGTGTGTCCTCAATGATTCACTATCTCTCTCTATATCATGGATATTATAATGTCTTAGATATACACCTTGTATTCAACATGATTTCCTCAAATACGTGGTGCTATGGGTTACCTCCCTAAGCTCCAAATCATGCTTAGACTAAGATTACTTGGTACATGACTCCCTGGACATGGTTAAAACTTTTTACAGTGTAATGAAAATGATTTATCCTATATATTACACTTAGAACCCTCATGCTAGACTTCATGCGTTGTTTTTATGAGTTGGTTTGACCCATTGTGGTCAAGGATACCTCATTTATACCTTTGATCCCTCCCTGTAGTTATCTTTATATCATATTGTCTCGTAGATTTTGATTATGGGTATGAAAGCCTAGGCATAATGTCCCTTATCTGATATGTGATATTCTTATGTGGATTCCTTGGGTACTAAACCTTGGGTCCACATTAGCGCATGTATATCTATTCAAATGATTGTCTTACATATGCATATATATGCATGATGGAAGGTGTGCATAAACATTCTGACTTAGGCCAAAGCAGGTATGGCTAATCAGGGGTTATCAAGGAACTTGAGCCTAACATATTATTATTTATTATTTACAGATTCATTTTGATATACCTATACACTACTTATTTTATATTCATATAATGGATAGCTTTAGACACCATTGATGGTGGCCTACATAGTATATCTCACACCCTATTTATTTCATCATTTGAAACATGTACAGATATCTCCTGACTGTAGGTTAGGACCTTAGACTCTTCTTTGTGCTATTTTTCATTTATGGACTATGGCTAGACATGGGAGATTGGGAGTAGTGGTTTAGCATGTACTTGAGCTACCTTTCTAAGTTTAAGTATTTATTTATTTATTCCTTGAGAGTCTAAACATGTATATTTTTTTACCTATTGTGTGTCTGTTGCATGTACATTGTATCATATTATTGCATGATTACTTACTCATTATTATTGATTATCAGTTATTATAGTTCTTTAATTGAATTTCATATATATGCTTTTGCTATGTAATTATCACTAATCCAGATGGTATAGTCTCCCCATTGTATCACCTTTAGACCCTCACTTCTAGTTGGCATCCTCTAGCATATGGGGAGGCATAATTGACGCCATATAGCCCATTGGCTTAGGACACCATCTCAGTGGAACTCGTTTTGGGAGGCTACAATTTTAATATTTTCCACTCTTTTAAAAAATGATGTCTTCCATGAATTTTTAACTAATTTGAAAGTTAAATATTTTTTTTATATTTTCTTACATTTTTTAATCAAATGAGTTTTTCAATGAGTTTTTTTAAAAAAAATTGATACTACAAAAATCTTATGAATTATTTTTAGTTATTTTTAATTTTTACATAATTATATTCTTCGTGAATTTGTAAATTTATAAAAAGTAAATTTTTTTTTTCAATTTTATTGATATTTTTTATAGAATAATTTTTCCTTTATATTGTAATTTATTTAAAAGTAAAATAAAATTTATTGATTTCTATTTTCCTTCTATTTTTTTAAATATTTCTCATTTATTTGTTTATTCGTTTCCTTTTTTTAATTTTTATTTAAAATAATAAAATGGTTTTTTCTTAATTTTTTATTTATTAAAAATTAATATAATATTTTTTATTTTTCCCTTTTTTAAATATTATAATTCGTCCTCATTTTTTTATTTATTAATATGTAAAATAATTTTTTTATTTTTCCAATATTTTTTTACCCTTTAAAATTACTTAATTGCTTTTGATTTTGTTTTAAAATTATTTTAAAGAAAAATAAAATTATATGATTTTTGTTTCTGCATTCTCTTTTATTTTCTAAATACTTTCTAGTTTGGAATATAATGGATTTTTATTGTCTTTTTATAATTTACTTGAAAAAAACTTCAACCCATTATTTGAAAATTTTATAAAGAAAAATATAAAAAAATAATTTTTTATTTTTAGTTAAAAAAAAATTTTACTAAATTTTCGGAATTTTTTGAAAGTAAAATAAAAATAAATACTTTCTTTTTTCTCTTTTTTTCTTTTTTTTAATTAATTTTATCCTATATGTTTCTTTTGTTTATTTTTAGTTTTTTATATAATATTATATTATATTATTAAATTTATTATTATTTTTCATAAATTTCTTTTTTTTATTTTTAAATTAAATATTATTTTTCTTAACTTTTTTATCACTTTATTAAAAGTAAAAAAATTAAATTTTTTTTCTTATTTTTGTTTTCTTAAACCCATTTTTATTTATTATTTTATTATTTTTTTAGAAAACATGGTTTTACATGGTTTTTTAGTTTATTTGAAAGAAAATTATTTTTTTTTTCATTTTTCCTTTGTACTTATTTTTCATTTTAGATTTTCTCTTTAACACTTTTTTTTTAATTGAATAAAGTTTTTTATTTTTTACTTATTAATTTATTTGAAAGTAGAATAAAATATTTGATTTTTTCCTTTTTTTAATTTAATTATTTATTTTTTTCATTTTTTACCCCTTTTTTAAAAATAATGATATTTTTCATGATTGTTTTAAATTTATTTGAAAATAATTTTTTCAATTTTTAAATTATTATTATCATTTTTTATTTTTTTTTTATTTTTTTATTTTTTTAAAATAAATTTTTCTAATTATTTAATTTATTTGAAAGTAAATTTTTTAATTTTTTATTATTATTTAACTATTATTGTTTTTTAGAATTTGAAATTTTTTAACATTATGGAGTTTTTATTTATTTTATAAAATTTATTTTAGTGATAAATAATATTTTTAGATTTTTAATTTTTAATAAAATAAATTATTTTTTAATATCATAATTTATTTAAAAGTGAAATATTTTCTGGATTTTTTATTTTTAACAAAAAAGGTTTTTCATAATTTTTCTTGAAATTATTGAAAAGAAATTGAATTTTTACAATTTTTTATTCTTTTTTTAAATTTCGTATTATTATTTTTTCTTTAGCATAATCGAGTTTTCATTGTTTTTTTAAATTTATTTCACGATAAAAAAAATTAATAATTTTTTTAATTCATTTGAGTATAAAATAAATGTTTTGTATGTTTCCCTTATTTTATTTTTCATAAAAAAAAATTTAATTTTTATTAATTTTACTAATTTCCTCTTTTGTATTTTATGTAGATTTATTTTAACCTTTTGTTCTATTTTTATAATAGAGTAGATTATTTATGGAATTTTTTAATTTATCTAAATTTAAATCCATATATTATGATTGATTTTTTTCTCATTTTTTTCTTTTTTAATAGAACAAGGATTTTCTTTCTTAATCTTTATTTACTTTAAAATAGAATGATTTTTTCCTGCCCTTTTCCCTACTTTTTTAATTTTTTTATTTTTTTAGTATATGTTTCTCTATATTTTTTTGTATTATATTTATTTTTGTGCTTTTCCCTTTGCCTAGATATACAGAGGTAGAATTGGGTACACATAGGTACACTCTATTGCACATGATTATATGTTGGTACATGTGGGTACAAACACATATACACCCAAGAACATGTGGGGGCACATAGCTTCACACAAGTATACTCAGGTAAGGTACATTAGTCAAACGCATAGGTATAAGCGAGTGAACCCAAATACATGTGGTTACTCCCAAGAACATACAAGTGCATGCATTTACACCTGGGTACACGCAAGCACACATAGGTGTGCTCAGGCATAGATGGTTACACACAGGTACACCTAGGTATACATGGGGAAACTCAAGAACACACCAAAACATGTGGGTCCAACTGGGTACACCAGATACATGTTAGAACACATGTTTACATTTTCTATCACATGAGTATACATGGTTACACATGATTATATATAAGTATATGTTGGTACAAACTTGTATATGCTGGTAAACAAAGGTATATATTGGTATACACTAGTATCTATGGGTACACACGTGAACACATAGGTATATTCGGGCACATATGGGTACACACATGCACACACAAGTATTTGTAGGTATACACTAGTACACTTAGGTACATATAGGTAGATCTGGGTACATATGGGTACACCCAAGTATACTCGTGGGTAACCAAGTGTCCTCACTTGTACCTACATGTACCCACTTTCACTCGAGTATACTAATGTTTAATATAGTGTACCTTAATTATACCTAGGTACACCTTAGTTTACGTGGGTGTAACTTTGTATACCCAAGTGTACCCACATTTACCTAGGTTTATTCACATGTTTACAAATGGGTACACTCATATTCCCAAGTGCACCCACCCCACATGTACCAAAATATACCCTATATTATGAGGGTGGATTCCCTTGACCCAACTCAAACTTATACATTTTATTACCAGATCAATTATGTAGTTTGACATATACATGTATTTATCTTATCATGATAGTATTATTAATTCATCATATACTATATATAGTGATGTTCTTTTGTTATATTATGTATCAAATGGTTATATAAATTCTTAGATTAATTAGAACTTAGTGATACTTGGGAAATAATATTAATACATGTCATTTGGTCTAGATACATCTATTTGACAGGATATAGATGATGTAGGAATATTAGGTATTGATGAATCATAAGTATTGAGACCTTTTTTCATGAAGTTAAAACCTGGTAATGTTGAGTATAAGAGACTAAGAGGACTAACCCACAGATGGAAAGACCACATGTTTAAGGCGTCATTGGTTGTTCCTATTTGTGATCATGTATATTTGTCTCTTAATTTGAGATCATTATTAATGTATGTCATTAATTATTTTATCTAATTTATTATAAAAACCATGGTAGTATATGTTTATGGTGAATTATATTTTTTTAAGTGTGTCATTAATGGTATGAGATTATCGAATGATCAAGATATGATTTGTCACTTCCATAGATAAAAAGAATATATCTCTTACCATTTTACTCGAATGGTAGTGTCTTGATTAAATCTATGGTGATGGTAGGGGAAGAAAAATTTATCCCAAATGATTAAATAAATAATGAATAAATCATGGAAGGGTCACAACACAAAGTATACAACTTTATTTATTATATATCAATAGATAAAGAGATGGAATTATATGTTATATGTTTATAGGTAAGGTTATCAACATTATAAATTATTAATATATATTTAAGGGATAATATATACTTCTAGACAACACTCTCAGTCTATGAGTTAAACTCAAATATTTATAGATAAGGGCATGGAGTTTCATACACAAAGTGTATCCAGTAGTTTCACTAATTTAAATGATTTGGATTTTAGGATGAAGTAGATCTCAACTCTATGATCTAATGAAATTTTGAGTATGAATGATCACATATAGATATAAAAATAAAATTAATTATGCATTTTTAAGGTTTACAATAATAAAAAATTAATTTACTTATTAAGGTATTCACATTTTATTTAAGTTTAAATAACTAAACATGGGAAATTATTTTTTAAATGAGTATTTATTTTTCAGGGGGCGTCAAAAATTTTCTTGAGGAACTACCCTATTTACTAGTTTTTATTTCATCAGGTGACATATAAGAGTGTTAAAAATGAGTAATGAATTATTTTTAACACTTATTAGAAATTAAATAAGTCATTCATGATATATTGGTTTGGTTTTATAGGTTAACATTACATAAGGACTAAATTGAAATTAAATAAAGTTAAACACATGTATAAAACCTTATTTTAGACCCCAAAATAGGTGTAGTATACTTTTTATTGAATAATATCTCTTCTTATACTCTATCTCAAGTTCTAAATTCATAAATAATATGGAATAAAAAAAATTAGTCTATCTCCCTTTACAAATCAATGTTGTGTTTTTCTAGTGATCATATAAAAATTACAAAGTGCTTCAATAATCCATTATAAAATATGTAAATTGGAGATTAATGAATCATAAAATTTTTGGATCATGTGTGGATGATCTGGAGGAATCATCCATGAAAATATAGTGATGAGTATAGTATATTGTGATAACTTGAATGAAGGAGGTATTTATTTATTTTATTCATACTTTAATTCAATTTTATTCAATCCATTGAGAAATCCAAGTAATGGTATGTTGGACCATATATTATTACATAGATCTAACTAAACATTTTGAAAAATATCAACCTCAAAATATTCCACCACACCAAGGTTCTTTTTTCTAGTATTAGAGTGATTATATGTAATTTAAGTCAAGAATATTAGTTAAATTTTATAAAATATATGTATGGGGGATCGATATAGTCTCAATAATCAAAAATATCATCAATAAAAATCCATGTTCCCAAGTTATAGTCATATGAATTTTAAATAAAAAGTTGGTGGAGGAGGAGGAGGATGTGACGTATGGGCTACACATGGGAGAGATAACATGTTAGAAAAATAAAATAAATAGGTGGGTGGTCATGCTGCCCATCACTCCTCACCAACAAATTTCCCCTATTGATAGAGGAAACCACTTTTAGTTCCTCACATAGGGCACACACACACACACACACACACACACACATATATATATATATATAATAAACAACATATGACATTGCCCACCTAACCCACCAAGTTTACCCAAGCTAAGCAAAGCTAGAATAATATTTGACTAGACTCTCTAAACCCAAAAACTTATTGTCCTAGATCATAAGGCCTCAAACCCATCCAAGTGATTTTTAATGACTAAGGATCTTTTAAAAATTTGAAAAAAAAAATCCAAAAATTAATAAAAATATAAATAATGTTATAGGATGTGTTATTAATAATTTTAGATTGTTTTAATATTATTTTAATTCTTTAAAAATCCCTCAAGTATAATTTTAACATATTTATTATTTATTATGAAAGGTTAATGCATGATGACTAATCATGAGATGAGACTAACTTTTGTATATTTGGTTCATTATTAATTAAATTTTAATTTTTTTCAATAAGTGATTTTTTTATAATAATTAATCATTAAATAATAGTTTTTATGATATGTGTATCATCCCTCATTATTTATAATTTATAGGGGATTGTGTCTCCACATTTAATTATTAAATATAATTCCTACTACTCAATATCCTCTCACTTGCATGTGGGAATATGATTGTAAATAATGATTTCTTTTTGATGAGTTGATTTTAGATATGAGTTTACATTAATCCAGATAAAGGATAAAATACATGAGAGAATGAGGATGATATAACTCAATATAGTCAATGGTTAAATGGTTTCCTCATGGGTTATGATCGGTTTATCATCTTCGTGATAAATAAACAATAAAATATAACTCATGATCATGTCATTGATTTATTAATCATATATGGTTAATTATTATATGAATGTGTGGATGATATACATTCACAAAGGATAGTTCAAAAGCATGAAAATATAAAATGGAATTATTTAGTGATGAAGATTTTGTATATATGTATGGTTAATTTTTTTAAAAGTGATCATAAAGTTTAATTAATAAGCATGATAAATATAATTAGATTTCATTCACTAAGTAAATAAAATAATTAAAAATCCCTCATAGAAATATTAAGTTGTTAATTACTTCCATCACTCATATTAGAATAAAACCATAGTTCGGTGTGATCATTAGTCATATTTGAGGGTTAAAACACCTATTTGTTGAGTCAAAACATATTTCGACTTTCCCATTGATATTTTTTGTTTTGGAAATCACAAATTAATTCTTGTTTTATAAGTTGTATTCTCATTGTAATTATATATATCGTAATCACGTACAATCATATTCATAGATTTTGTTTTCTATCATAACCACACATGTTGTTGATCTACATTGTAATATTATTCCATTTGTTTTTCAATCATAGTCACATATATTGTTTCTCATCATAACCACATAAACTGTTTTACAATCATAACCACATATTATGTATCATAATCATGCATCGTAACCAGGTTAAGTATTGTATTGTAATCATGCATCATAACCACATGCATTGTAACCAGGTCATGTATCGTATTCTTGTTACGCATTGTAACCACATGCATCGCAACCAGGTCATGTATAGTATTCATGTTATGCATCATAAACACATGTATCCTAACTAGAATATACATCGTAATCACATAGTGCATCGTAACCATGTTATGTATTGTAACTATGATATGAATTGTAACCATGATATGAATCGTAACCATGATATGTATCTTATCCATGTTAATCATCGTAACCAAGTTATGTACTATAATCATGTAATGCATTGCACTCATATTTTACTCCAATACTGCATACATGATTTTCATTATATTTCAACTTACTCATTCTTTTATATTTTTATACTAATTTTTTTCTAACCAAAATGATGTTTTGAAGTTAGTTTTATACCAATCAAAATGATGTTGTGTATTCTATTTGTTTTGACTGTTATAATGCTAGGTTTCCAAGTCCCTCTTAATTTTATAGATAAATATGACCATTGGAGGAAATAGGAATTTTGGAACCTGAGGTCTATAAATAGGATGCCATTCGAACCAAACAAAACAAATTTTTCTTCTATCAAGTTCTAGAGAGAGATAGTGTGACTTCTCTCTTGCTTCGTGTGAACTCTTGGAAGATACAAAACGTGAATGGATTATTCTAAGTTCTTGTATTTCTATAAGTTCTTTGTTTTTCTTTGTGTGACCGATCATTGTGATAATGATCAAGATCTTTCGAGGATAGGAAGACATGCTTTCGATCATCGTATCGGGGGCTTTCAAGTGTTTCAAAGATAGATATTTCGATTATATTTTTAATTGAGGGCTTCTAAGGATAGTAATACATTCATGCCAATCATCATATCAAGGTTTTACCAAGGTGGTGGTAAGATAGACCTTTTATCCTATGTGAAATGATACCCTACTCTTTGGGATAAAAGAATTGAAATACCTTTACATTTCCACTTCAATTTATAATATAAAGGGAATAATTTTGTTTCTTCTTTATATTCATATTCTTTTACTATTTTAATTGTTTCAATTATGATTCATTCATTACATATTGTATTAATAGATTATATACATTGTATGGTAAAATCAATTACATTTTTATTATTATGATCATTGTATTCAATTCAAATACAATTGTTTTTCATTACTTGTGGTATTACATCATATCATATCCATCAGATCCAAGACTCATATGGTCATTTTTATTGGTTGTGAATTGTATTAATTTAAGACCTCTTAAACTAAGTTCTTTCTTAAGAGTTTAAATAAAAAGTTTTTAAAACCTACAATTCACCCCCCCCCCCCCCCTCTTTTATTTTACCATATCATATATATTTACATCTATATTATGATCCAACAATTGGTATCAGAGGAGGTTTCCACTAATTTTTTTTACTTTCTTTATTTATTTCTGTAACACAATTCTATTTCTGTTACAAATATTTTGTTTATAACTAATTACTACACAAACGTGTGGAGTGGAAAAGTGTTGTTTTTATAATATGTCAAGAATGAATATTAAATAAATTGACAATCTAAACCCAACTAGACCATCTATTTTTTATGAGAATGATTATGAGTACTTGATAGATCGAATGAAGACTTTTTTCATTAATACTGGAGTGGACAAATTTTTCATTCTTACTGGAGATTACAAAATACCAGACAAGGAATTCATAACCTTCACCAACCAAGAGAAATTAGAATATCAACTAAATTACAAAGTATGCAATACTTTGTTGTGTTCTATGACCAGGAATATATATAGTCAGATATCTTCATGTAAATCAGTCAATTATATCTGTAAGAATTTAGAAGTCACACATTTTGGTACATATAAAGTTATAGAAACAAGAAGCACCATGCTCTGAGCATAATATCATGGGTTTTTTTTCCTTATAGAGAACGGGTATGCAAGGTGAAACAATGATTTATGACAATCATTAATAGTCTACAATCCATGGGTTAAATGGGTCTTGATGATGAAATTATTGTGGATAAGATAATTGATATAATTCTAAATGAGTGGGAATCGAAAAGGACATCTATTGATGAGAACAGGAAAGTTACTCAAATCACTCTTGATGAATTATTTAGTACTCTCTTACAACACGAGACAAGAATGAAAAGAGATTTAGATTTTAATAAAAAGAAGAATGGTAATGGAAGTGTATCCTTCACTACTACATCTAAAGCCAAGACACCAGAAAGGGTAACAATATCCAAAGCTAAGAAAGTTATTATTATATCAGAATCCAATGAAATTGAGCATTGAGATAATGAATTATAAAATCTTGCTCGAAGAATGAACAATATTGTTGGAAATAAATACTTTTAGTACAGATTCAAAAATAAAGATATAAAGGACAAGAAATACTCATAAATAACTTGTTATGAATGTAAAATAATAGGTTATATAAGACTAGATTTTCCTTTTCTTAAAATAAAATATCGGAAGGAGAAAAATTTTGAAAGAAACAAGAAAAAGTATTACAAGTCAAAGACTAAGAAATTCTTGAATGAAAATGATACTTGGAGTGAAAGTGGTGGTGAATCATCAGACAAATCCTCAGAATATGAATCTTCTGGTCAGAAGAATATTGGAATTATAGCCAGACTACCTATTGAAAATCATTGTCTCATAGCCAATGTACACAGTGCAGAATCTCTTACAAATGTATCTTTAAATGAAAATTACCCTGATGAGAAATATTCTTACTCTTTGGACAAAGAATCTTTCTTAGCATAGGACAATTTACCTTCTTTTTAAGAAGTATCCATATTTTCCAAACTACTTGATAATGAAAATTCCAAAATCAATAAAAATATTAATAAAAAAACTCTAGAATAACTATTCTTATAAAAGAAGTATTAGATATTTAAAAAGATCATTATTAGAAAACTCTTGATTTTGAAAATATTTCAAAAAACCTTATAGAAGTAAATTATAAGAAGGGTAAACTTTTCAAGGACTTTGAACAACTTGTTTTGAAGAAAAATGTTTTTGAAACAAAAAACAATTCCAAACAAATTTCTTGTGAGAATGATAATTTAGTCATTAAACTAAAATCTGAAATTTTTTCTCTTAAGAAACTTTTATCAAATTTAACTAATGGAAGGAATGAATTTGAAAAAATGTATTCTCAAATTAGTTTTCTAAGGAATAGTTCTGGAATTGGTTATACTCATTCAAAAAAGATTTTTAGTTATAACTATTTTGTTCCCCAAAGTGCTCTATTCTGTACTAAATTTCAATGTGGTGGATATTGAGAAAGAAATTGTTATCTTAATAAAACCCAATCTTTAGTATTTCATAAAGCTTGTTTTTCAAAACAAATGTGGATTCCTAAAATTCTTTTATCTAACATTTTCATATTCAAAAAAAATGGGTTCTAAAAAACTAATTGTTTCTTTTTCAAGAAAACAAAAAGTGTACCAAAAAAGAATATTTAGTACATGGATAGTAGTTATTCTTGAAATATGACTAGAAATAAAGATTTATATAAAAAGATCATCGAAATGAAAGGTGGAAGTGTGAAATTTGGAGATAATGGTCAGGGAAATATCATTGGTATAGTTAATATTGTTATTTTAGGAAAAGTTTTAATTTAAAATTTTTTGTTTGTTAAAGGAATTAATCACAACCATATAAGCATAATTAGATTATGTGATGAAGGTTACCTTGTAAATTTTAGGAATGATAAATGTTTAGTTTACAATTCCAAGGATGAATTCATTCTTTCTACCCATAGGCATGAGAATGTATACACACGTAACTTATAAGACCTTAGTAGCCAAGACTTACCTTGCTTAAGTGAAATGGATGACCAATATTAGTTATGGCATAGAATATTAGGGCACTGTGACCTTAGAAACCTTTGTAAAATCTCAAAGAAAAGACTTGTTAAGGATCTACCAGATCTTAGAATTGATTCTTCAAAAGTTTGTGACCCTTATCAATATGGAAATAAACATAGAACTGGCTTTAAATCAATCAATAAAGTTTTATCTTTTAATGCATTACAGTTAGTACACACGGATCTTTTTGGTCCTACACAAACTAGAAGCATTGGAAGCAAGTATTGTGTATTTTTTTTAGTTTATGACTACACTAGATTTACATGGGTCTATTTTCTAGCAAAGAGATATGAATCCTTTTTCTATTTTGAAACTTTTAGAGCCCAAGTTAAAAATGAGAAAAACCTATCATTGATAATTATTCATAGTGATCATGGTGGTGAATTTCAGAATTCAGATTTTGAAACTTTCTATAGTAAGAAAGGTATTACTCACAAATTTTCAGCTCCTAGAACCCCTCAACAAAATGGTGTTATTGAAAGAAGAAATCGTATTCTTCAGGAAATGATAAGTATTGTGCCGATTGAATACTCAATTGCAAAGCATTTTTGGCCCGAAGTAGTTAGTACTGCATGTTATACTATAAATCGAGTTTTAACTATACCTTTTCTTAATAAAACACCTTATGAATTATGGAATTTCCAAAAACCTAAAGTTTATTACTATAGAGTATTTGGATGAAAAGTATTCATATTGAATACTAAATATAATCTGCATAACTTTTCACCCAAATCCAATGAATGAATTTTTATAGGTTATTCCACTACTTCTAAGGCTTATAGAGTTTTTAACAAAAACACTTGTATTGTTTAGGAAATAATGCATGTTAAATTTGATGAAATTTTCCCCTTTTTTAAACAACCCCAACCTATATCAATAGATGTGTTTTCACAAATTTATTATCAACCCTTGATTGAAAACTCTTCTGAAAAGGGAAACAATCAAGAAAATGTTTCTGAAATATTTACCCCATAATATTTTCTATCCTATGTTGATGACCAGGTTTTACAAAACCCAAATCAATTGTTTCTTAGGAATCATCCCAATGGTAATATCATTAGTGATGAAAATCAACTCGTAAGTACTATAATTTTCTTGAGAAATTAAATATAACATCTTGATTTTCTATCTCAATTCGAACCTAAAACTTCAAATGAGTCCTTAGGTGATGAAGATTGGATTAAAGCAATTCAATTAGAAATAAATGAATTTGAAAAAAAATCAAGTCTGAACCTTGGTTGAAATACCTAAAGAAACAACTATAATTGGTGTAAATGGGTTTTTCTAAACAAATGTGATGAAAATAGATTCATTATGATAAATAAGTCAAGACTTATTGTTAAAGGCTATAATCAACAAGAGGGAATAAACTATGAAGAAACCTATATTCCGGTATCTAGAATTGATTCTATTCATATTCTATTAGACTTTGAAACATTCTTTAACTTAAAAATTATTCAAATGGACATAAAATGTTCTTTTCTAAATGGTTTTGTACAAGAAGAATTTTTTGTAGAACAACCTCTTGGTTTTATAGACTCAAAACATCATGATCATGTTTTTAAACTTAACAAAGATTTGTAATAACTTAAACAGGACCTTGGATCTTGGTATGATAGACTCACATGATTTCTTTTACAAAACAATTATGAAAAAGTTACTTCAAACCCAACTATTTTTATAAAAATGAAGAAAAAATCAATTGTTCAAATCTATGTTGATGACATTATATTTAGATCAACTCAGTAATCTCTAACTAATTATTTTGGGAATCTAATGAAATATGAGTTTTAAATGAGTATTATGGGTGAGTTAACATTATTTTTAGGTTTTAAAATCTCTTAAAAACTAGAAGGAACTTATATATCCCAACATAAGTATATCAAATATTTACTTAAAAATTATGGATATGACAATACTAAAATTATAAGCACTCCAATCGGTACCTCAAATTAACTTGATCTTGATGAAGTTAGGAAACCAGTAGATCAAACATATTTTAGAGGTATGATAGTAAGTTTGTTATACTCAACATCTAGCCATCCAGAATTAATGTTTTCAATATGCTTATGTTCAAGATATCAATCTAATCCAAAATAATCTCATTTAAAAGAAGTGAAAAAGAATTTTTCACTACTTAAAGGGAACCATGGATTTAGGACTATTTTATTCTTCCAAAAATAATTTTGTTTTGAAAATATTATCAGATACTAACTTTGGTGGTTGTAGAATGGATAGAAAAAGTAGATCCGGAACATGTCATTTCTTAGAAGATTCATTAGTTTCTTGGTCATAAAAAAACCAACATTCAGTAGCACTTTCCACTACTGAAGCTGAATATATAACAGCTGTAAGTTGTTGTGATCAAGTGTTGTGGATGCAATACATACTCACTGACTATGTCATGAGTTTTTTCAAAACTCAAATACTATGTGATAATAATATTTTCATTTCACTTAGTAAAATCCTTTCACATAACTTGCATGCAAAACACATAGATATTAGGCATCACTTTCTTAGAAATCACACACAAAAAGGATATATTATTTTACAATTCATCAGAATAAAAGAATTACTTGCTAATATTTTCACAAAACCATTATCGTTTGATAGATTTGAATAAATTAAACAAAAACTAAGAATGATCATTCTAAAGTAATCATTCACATGTATTTCTTCTTTAAACCATCTCCTTACACTGAGTTAATCCTTTTAAAAGGGGGAGTATACATTTCACTATTTAGTTTTACATTTTATCTATTTCACTTATAAGTTTTTACATTTTACCCTTATCAGTTTTATATTTTTACATGTATCAGTTTTTCATTTATTAGTTTTTCTTTTATCGGTTTTATATGTTTATCAGTTTCACTTTTATCGGTTTCACATTTTAATCAGTATCACGTTTATCGGTTTCATTTTTCATGTCATCGGTACTAGATTATTAGTATTGGATTATCCCATCGGTACAACATTATTGGTATCGGATTATCCCATTAGTATTAGATTATCAGTATTGGATTAATCTATCGATACTAGATTATCAGTACCAGTTTATTTGATTTTATCAGTTTTATAATTTTTATCGGGTCGATGCATCTATCACACGTGGGGTTACTTCAAATTAGGTTTAGAGTATAGGGATTTCTCCTGGTCTTTGCTTCATATTTTGATGTTTGAGTGGGTATGGATTTTCCATCAGTTCTAGGCTCATGCATTCAGGAACGGGACAGATTTTCGGTAGTAAGGAGTATGAGGAAGCTGATCTTATCATTTTTTATGCTGGGTAGGGGCTCCTCTATGTTGGTTGATGTTGTTTGGACTTAAACTTTTGTACCATGGTGGTTTGGTGGTTTTAAGTTGTGAATTCATGTTTGGTTTCTCACTTTTTTCTCAAAAGTGTTTGAAAAATAAAAATTTAATTTTCAATTAGATCAGGGTTTTGTGTATCATGATGAGGTATTACAATATTATAAAATAATGGATATGGAAAATGGTCTTCAGATTTCTTTTATGATGTGTGATAAGAAGTATAAAACATCCATAAAACAGGGAGCTACGTTTCTAGATATTCCATCTGATGGTGATGCCATGTGTCCTTCTCACAAGTTACCAGAACTTGATGGGACATTTGATAAGAGTAAATCTAAATTATCCCTTTTTGAGATTCATGAGGATAAGATAAAGGTAAGTCATTTATTAGTAGATAATCGACTTATATTCCTCTAGATTCATGGATTTTTAGTTCCAAGAAAATGTGATAAAGAAACTTTAAAAGTTTCATATGTATATGTGCTTGATTATTTGGTGAATATTAGCAAGTTAAATCTGATGGGATTCATTTTAGTAATGATTAAGAAGCTCAAATATGGTGCCATAAAATCACAGTTGGTCATGTTTCCCACTATTATCAGTAAGTTTTTGAAATAATTCTTGATCTTGTGTAATGTTTCAATCAAGTCAGATACGACATCCTTCAAAGATCCCTCAATCGGTAAGGATACGATAAGGAGACTCAAGTTATGATTCAATCTTGAATTAAAAAAGTTTGAGAAAGATCAAGATGCTGAGAATAGTTGAAGGAAGTAGAAAACCTTCTAATCCATCCAAGAAAACTTCAGGAAAAAAAATTAGTTAAGACTACAACTCACAAGGCATAAAATAAACAAAAGGCAGTTTCAGATGAGGTTGTGGTAGAGTGGATAAAGAAGAAGGAAGAAAGGAAAGAAGTGGGTCATTAGTTTGGTTTAGATCTAGCTGAATCATTGGATCTGAAAATAAGATCAAAAGAGACTTTAAAAGAATTAAAAAAGGAATAAGATATTGAAGAATAGAAAGGACCAAGCAATTTACATTGATAGGATTCTCAAAATAGCTAAGAAAGTAAAAAACAAGTATTGCAATAAGGGAGGCACCTGTTCAGACTCAATTGGATCCAGAAGAAAAAGGCAAGGAAATACAGGCATCTGAACAATTGGCTACACAGAGTCTTATTCAAGAATAAGAAGAAGAAGAAGAAGAAGAAGAAGAAGAAGGGGAAGAAAAACAAGGAGAACAAGAACAAGTTCAAAAAGAATAAGTAGAAGAAGATAAAGAAGATGGAAAAAAAATAAATCACTCCACATAATCCTCTGAAGTACCATCTTTTAATTTTCCATCTTCTAATCCTCAGCCTTCCAAGAAATTTTCTCAAAAGTTTTCTTCCAAGAAATTCATTCAAATTTTAGATAAAGAAGAAGAAGAGGAAGAATCTGATAAGAATCATAATCATCCAACTCAATTGATCAATACTAAAACTAATTTCGGTGATCTCCTAGAATACACTGAAGATACAGATTCTAAAAGGACAATCACTTTGAAGGGAATTCAGTACATTGAACAAGCTTTGAATATACTAGAAAAGATGATATTGTTCATTCCAAAGATTGAATCTAAGTTAGAAATCCTTCCAAATTCTCATAATGATATAACAGACTCTGTTAAGACTTTCATGGACTGGTTTCTGAATCTTAAAGTTGATTTCAAGATATTCAAGTAATTTTTTGATGATCACAGTAAGTCTTGTAATAAGGTTATCAAGTGGTTGTAATTCATTGATGATAGTCTCAAGAATCATTTAGATAAGCAGGATGAATTGGTGAACTGGGTAAATGATCTCAATTCTCTCTATCAATAGTGGATTTCTGATTTGAATGAAAAACTTGAAATCTTTCAATGATTGAGTAACTCAAAAGGAATATAATCTAAAGAGATTGATCATTTGAAGGAAAAATTGGAGAATAAGAGTAATGGGTTTGTTTTTCTCTAAAATAGAGTTATGATTTTGGAGAAGGCCTACAGAGTTATAATGGTGGATTTTAATTCTCAAGAAGTAAAGCTTAAATCTCAGGAAGAAATCAATCGTCTTCTAGAACAAAGGATCCAAAAACAAGAAATGATAATTACATAATAGGATGTAAAGTTTAAGGCTCAGTAAGAAGCTCTTGACAAACTGATGGAGGATAGAAAAGAGTTCAAGAATATGAAGCTTTCGATGTTCAATATTTTCGAAAAACAAAAGGAGAAAGAATGATTTTTGAACTCTTTTTGTAATATAAACTTATTTCATTCAAAGTAATGTTAATTGTTTCGTAATATACTTTTATAACTTTTTATAAGACATGAATGTTTTCCCTCATTCTTTTTTAAAATCACAAAGGGGGAGAATAGTTTTGAAAAGAATAAATTGATGAATACCTTATTAATGTGGAAAAATAACATGTAAAAGTAAATAAAATGTTATCCTTAGTAATTTTTTTAAAAATAGGGTGGAATTAGTCATATTCACTATTACTTTCAGAAGAGTTATTAAAATTAGGGGTAGATAAGTATTTATTGTTTATTTTGTTTTGTGATTTCCAAAAAGGGGGAGATTGTTGAGTCAAAACATGTTTCGACTTTCCCATTCATCTTTTTGTTTTGGAAATCACAAATTACTTCTTATTTTATATATTGTATTCTCATTGTAATTATATATATCATAATCACATATAATCATAATCACAAATTTTGGTTTCCATAATAACCACACATGTTGTTGATTTACATTGTAATAATATGCCATTTGTTTTTCAATCATAATCACATATATTGTTTCTCATTGTAACCACATAAACTGTTTCAAAGTTGTAACCACATATTATGTATCGTAATCATGCATCGTAACCAGGCTAAGTATTGTATTGTAATCATGCATCATAACCACACGCATCATAACCAAGTCATGTATCGTATTCATTTTATACATCATAACCACATGCATCGTAACTAGGTCATGTATCGTATTCATGTTATGCATCGTAACCACATCCATTATAACTAGATCATGTATCGTATTCATGTTATGAATTGTAACCACATGTATCATAACCAGGATGTACATCGTGCATCATAACTATGTTATGTATTGTAACTAAAATATGAATCATAACCATGATATGAATCGTAACCATGATATGTATCTTATCCATGTTAAGAATTGTAACTAAGTTATGTACCCTACTCATGTAATGTATTGAACTCATATTTTACTCTAATACCACATACATGATTTTCATTATATTTCATCTTACTCGTTATTTAATATTTTTTTACTTATTGTTTTCTAACTAAAACGATGTCGTGAATTTAGTTTTACACCAATAAAAACAATATTGTGTGTTCTATTTTTTTTTACTGTTATAATGTCAGGTGTCCAAGTCCCTTCGAATTTTCTAGAGAAATATGATTTTTGGAGGAAACATGACTATTGGAACCTGAGGCGTATAAATAGGAGGTCATTCAAACCAAACAAAACAAATTTTTCTTCTATTAAGATCTAGAGATAGATAGTGTGACTTCTCTCTTGCTTCGTGTGAAAGCCTTGAAGATACAAGATGTGAACGGCTTGTTCTAAGTTCTTGTATTTATATAAGTGCTTTTTTTTTATTTGTGCGACTGGTCATTATGATAACTGTAACACCCCGACCCTAGTTACCCAGATTATGTGCATTATTACATAAAATTGGCATGATCACAAGAGATCAAGTCTCGAAAGACCGGTTAGTTTAGTAGCCTTAGAAGTAATAGATACATACATAAGTTTTACATTACATTATGAAATAAAAAAACATCATTATGTCTCCTTTTAAAACACTCATATCCCATATCCTATCCTTATAGATCAATCATAATATACTTCTTCACATACTGGGAAAAATAAAACATAAGAAAGGGGTGAGATCAGATGCTCAGTAAGGATAACAATATAGCAGAAATTATCATAAATAAGAATAAACATTTAAGGAAATGTATAATACATAAACAAAAGCCTTTTAAACTTAAACATCAGTATAATATGGAAAATATAAGTCAAATGATTCAATTTACTTATTCACAAAAATATTCTATTAGTCAAATAATCACATGTAATATCAATAGCCATTTTCATAATGATTGAATGCATAATGTCGCACATCATAACCACATAGTCAAGGCCTCGTGCCAAGACTACAAATAAGATTTTTTCAAGGCCTTGTTCCAAGACACTAGTTTGTCTCATGAGACCTACAGATGCATCGAGGAGCTATAACGGGCTCCACCCGTCACTTACTAAGTCCAATGCATTCCTCATATGAAAAGGCTAAAACATAACATAAACATTCTTATTAAAACTAGCATAAGAAATTTTAATACTTTAACCATAAACTATGAATGGTATAAAAATAAAACATCCATAGTCAAACATATCACAAAACCTTCAATAAAATATGGAAGATTGTATCATAATAAATCAACTTCAAACAAGTGTAAAATCCATAAAAGGATGTTGACATAGATGAAATCAAAACTATTTGAGAGAAATATTTCTTTCTATTTTGAAATCATTTAAAAGTCACATAATTATAAAACAAAACATTTATTTTGAAAATATTCTTATAATCTTGTAAGGGAATCTTCAAAGCTGTTATAATGGCGTAAAATACCCACACTCGCCGTATAAGTTAACAAACATTCTTTCCTTAATTTTGTTAGAAAGGTCATGAAGGACCTTGTTTGGAAAACGAAGGAAAGATTCATTTATAAAAAATTTATAAAAATTCAAAAAAGGGTATAAATGACTTTAACCCATATTCTAGAAAATAGTAAAAATGTTTTTAAATAGATTTTTAATAAACACGGATGTGGATGATAAAGATATCACAGTAGATACTCACCTATAAACAACCTCAGATAATAAAGAGATTGTAGAATTAACCCTTACCTTTTACTTTTCCTTGATCAAGGATACGTTAAACTTCTATATAATAGTTAAATAATTGTTATTAAATTATACAAGAACCACATACATAAATATGATATCATATATGATCTTCTAATATTGATTTGTTAATAATATTTCAGTAGTATCATTATTTCGGTGTTAACTGATTCGTTTTCCTTTATATGTTTTGTTACGTAAGTCATGTTTGTTATGGGTGGGATTTATGAGATTCATATACAGAATGATATTATGTTCTTAAAAATTATTTTTAAATCATCAAATGAAATTTATTCTTGAATGGTTACGATGGGGAATGAATCTCATCGCATTTGTGGAGACGGTAATCCTTATGTACGTATGAGCAACAATATCATCCTATTAATAGTAAAATAGTATGTAATTGGATGGTATATCATATATAAATAATAATTAACATGTTATATTTATTATTTACATAAATTATACTCATTATTATACCCAACCAAATAATGAAGTGTTGAATAACGAACTACACCACGATGTGGAGACGGTAAGTCGTATGTACGCATGTATGGTGACTTTGTCATTAATAGAATGGATAGAATAATTAATATGGTTGTAACATATTTATAATAACATCATATTATATATAAGGTACTGGATTTATTATTTTAGTATGGAAACAACAAATACAGAGGAAGTGGAAGAAGAAAATAACTTTGAAAGAGGTGATAAAATTATAACCTCTTCTTCGGGTGCTTACTTTTGATTTGATCAAAAGGACTCCTTAGGTTGGCTTTATGATCAAAGTAAGGAATATAGGTTTAATTTAGGGTATTTGGGAGGATATTTTAGCAGTGGTTGGCCGATCCAAATGGCTTTGTAGGTGTGAAATTAAGAGAAGATAAAGTACCATTTTATAAGAGAGGTGAGGGTCACTTTAGGAAAAGCTTGAAATATTAATTTATTATACAATCATATTCTGTTTATAATATCTCCAAAAGGATTTATTTAGAGGTTAAGGTGGGGATGGGTAGAAAAACTCTCAACCAATAGGTTTTAGACAAGTATAGGTCACCATATTAACCTTATCTTTTATATTTAACTCTTAGATGAATAGTTTAACTTTTACCATGTATTCTTGTATTATTATAATAAATGGTTGATAAACCTACTATAAAAAGCCAAGAGAACCCCAAGTGGTCCATTATTGATATATATAATCTTATCTAAGTCCTTTGACCAAAACTTATATTTTTAGAAATATTATATCAATTAATAATATAGTATTTGTTTTAACAACTCATTTATGTCAATTATGACACTATTTAGTATTTGGTTTTTGTGAAAGTCATAAAAACATTATCACTTCGAAAAAAAAATTATTTAATCAACCCTAACATGTCATATTAACCTAAAAAATTTGTGTAATAAATAAAAAGTCTCAATTTAAAATTATATTAATATTTATAATATCAATTTTTTAATCTTTCAATAATAAGGAAATTATTGCATCATCATTGTGTCATAAATAAATTTAATTATTTAACGTCTAAAAATTATAAATAAAATAAAATTATGTAGGAAATATTTTTATATTTCTAATTAATATTTATTGTCAAATTTATCTTATGTATAACTTCATATTAAAAATGTTTTAGTTATTAAACTTTGAATGTAACACTTTTAACTCTTCTTTAAATAAAGTAATAATAAATGTCCTAATCTAATACAAGTGAAAAAAAAGGATCATATTTTATTCTTAAGGTTTATTTTGGTCGAAATACACTTATACAATAGAATTAAGACATGTTTTAGGGTAATTATAAAATCATTTTTACCTTTAATTACCATGTTTACTTTTAACCATGGTAAATAAAACTCCAAAGTTAATATTCACCAAAACTTATTTTCATCATATTGAACCACATTTTACTTACTGATGTCAACCATGTTTATTTGAATTTTAAAATTCAATTCATAGAAGTGGTAAAATTACGTTTTGTGAAAATTTGAAAATGTGCCTAGAAGGTGGGTAAAATACGATAAAAAGTTTAATAAAATTTTACATATCTAATCTTATTATAAAATGACTCCAATGAATTACATTGAACATATATAGGTATTATATGACTATTTTTACCTAAAATAAATTTAAATAAAATAAATAATTATTTAAATAAAAAGTCAGTTTTAAACAATAACGTAGTGCTTTCACTATTCATCAAAAATTGAGAGTTTTAGAAAAATACCAAATATTCACCCTAAGCTAATTTTGATATTCTGAATCCAAAAATGAAGTCCATTTTGAAAAAAATATATAAATTTTAAAAATTGGGTATTACTATTCATAACTGGTAGTTTGATTGGTCGTGGTGTGCTAGAACTCAAAGTTTCGTACAGCACAAGATATTTTTTATTCAAAGAGAAGCGTATCATAGAAGCTTGGGGTGTTAAATTCTTCCCTCCTTAAAATAATTTCATCCTTGAAATTTCTAGAATATTATTTCATAAAAAGATTCGGGTGGTTCTTCATCATAAGTTCCTTAGGTTCCCACATTTCCTCTTCCATCTTATGGTTTCTCCATAGAATTTTACCAGGCGAGTCGCCTGGGTTCTCAGCACTTGTTCTCTGGTATCAAGAATCTTGACAAGCTCTTTACAATAAGACATATCAGGTTCCAGTTCTATTTTTTCATAGGTGATTACATGCATTGGGTCAGGTATGTATTTTCTCAACAGTGATACATGGAACACATCATGAACTTTAGAGAGACTTGGAGGCATTGCGAAACGGTAAGCTACAAGTCTAATTCATTCTAGAATTTTGAAAGGTCTGATGTACCTGGGAAATAATTTACCCTTCTTATCGAATCTTATAACACCCTTCCATGCAGATACCTTTAAGAAAACATGATCTCCTACTTGAAATTCAAAATCCTTCCTTTGGTTGTCGGTATATATCTTTTGCCTACTTTGATCTTCTTTGATGTGGGTTTGGATGATCTTCACATTTTCCATTGTTTCCTCAAAAAGTTTTGGTCCTATGAGTTTTCTTTAACCAACATCATCCCAACAAGTTGATGTGTGACATCTCTTTCTATATAATGCTTTATATGGTGCCATCTGAATACTTTAATGGAATATATTGTTATAGAAAAATTCTACCAGAGGTAAATATTGATCCCACATACCTTTAAAGTCAAGTGATAAAGATCTCAACATGTCTTTTAAGGTTTGAATATTCCGTTCTGATTGTCCATCAGTTTGAGGGTGGTAGGCAGTTCTCAAACGAAGTTCAGTACCTAGGGCCTTTTGAAGACTTTTTCAGAATCTTGATGTAAAATGGGGATCACGATCATAAACAATTGATAAGGGTACTCCATGAAGTTTGAAAACTTTATTAATATATAGTCTTGTTAAATGTTCAAGTGATAAATCTTCTATTTTAGTAATAAAATGTGTTGACTTGGTAAGATGATCAAAAATGACCCATATTGCATCATTCCTTCTAGGAGTCTTTGGTAGTCCCGTGAAAAATTCCATCATAATATCATCCCATTTCCAATCAGGTATGGGAAGAGGTTGCATGACTTTTCCAGTATGTTGTCTTCTAGCCTTAACCTATTGACAAACCATACATCTTGACACATAATCATAAATCTCCATCTTTATGTTGTCCCACCAAAAATGTTCCTTCAAATATTTATACATCTTAGTGCTATTAGGGTGTATAGAGAAATTGTAGCTATGAGCATCATCTAACAATTCCCTTTTTAGATCAGGTATATCAAGAACACAAAGTCTCTTCCCAAATTTTAAAATTCCATCTTCATATATGAAGTCAATCAATTTCCCATCATTCACAAATTTAATTTTATTTTGAAACTCCTCATCATCTGTCTGAGAAATTTTTATCCTTTCTAGTAAAGATGGTTTGGAAACCATTTGAAAAAGTATTGATGTTTCACCTTCCATAATTATTCCCATATCCATCTTTACTATATCCATGAATATAGGATCCCTTTCAAATCTCATCTTGTTCATAACTCCATGATATTTTCTTCTCAAATCATAAACCACCTTATTTTCCTTCCTTAGGTGGTAGTGTATAGTGAAATCATAATCCTTGAGTAGTTCAAGCCATCATCTTTTCCTTATGTTGAGTTCTTTCTATGATAAAATATACTTCAAACTCTCGTGATTGGTATATATCTCACATCTTTCACCATAGAGATAGTGTCTCCATATCTTCAAAAAAATATTACAGCTTCTAACTCAAGACTATGAGTGGAATAGTTTTTTTCATGAATTTTTTAGCTATCGTGATGCATAGACAATAACTCTATCATTCTGTATAAGGAAACAACTAAGTCCTTTCTTTGAAGCATCACTATAAATAACAAACCCATCATTCCCCGATGGTAGATTAAAGATATGATAATTGACTAATATTCTCTTCATTTCTTCAAAACATTCTTTACACTCTTTTTTTCAAACAAATTTAACCTCTTTACGTGTGATCTTGGTTAATGGGTTAGCCAATCGGGAAAAATTCTGGAAGAAACGCCGATAATAACCTACTAAACCAATAAAATTGTGTACCTCGGTTATTCTCATTGGTGCTAGCCATTCTTGTATTTCTCTTGTCTTATAAGGATCAAAAGAGATTCCATCCTTAGAAACAATGTGTCCAAGAAAAGAAATCTCTTGAATCCATAATTCACACTTGTTAAACTTCCCATTTAATTCATTTCTTCTAAGAGTCTTTAGAATAGTGTTCAAGAGGTTTTCATGATCTTCGTAGATTTTAGATTATACCAAGATATCATCAATAAATACCACTACAAAGTCGTCAAGATATTCCTTGATAACTCTATTCATTAGATACATGAAAATATAGGGTGCATTATTTAGTCCAAAAGGCATTACTATAAACTCATAATGTTCATACCTGGTATGAAATGTTGTCTTCATAATGTATTCCTTCTTAACACACAACTGATGATATCCATATCGAAGGTCAATATTTGAAAAATATTTATCTCCATGAAGTTGATCGAATAAATCATCAATGCAAGGTAGGGGTACTTTTTCTTTATTATTATAGCATTGATATCCTCGTAGTCAATACACAACCTCATAGATTCATCTTTATTCTTAATAAAAATAACAGGGTCTCCCCATGGAGAAACACTAGGTAGAATAAATCCTTTATTACTCAATTCATCTAGTTGTTTCTTTAGTTCCAATAATTCCACAGTGGCCATTCTATAAAGGGTCTTTGATATGGGCCTTGAATTATGAATTAAATCAATGGAAAACTCAATTTCTCTCATTCTAGAGGATGCCCAGGTAAATACTCTAGAAACACATCAATATATTCTTTCATAATAGGTACATCCTCTATTTTAACATTCCTTTCCTCACCCATAGTTATTTCACTTTCTTACTCCCCAATAATTAAATTTACTAGAGCTACCAGGGGTAGATCTAGATAAGAATTAGATGGTGACGTTTCTGCTCTAAAGATAAGGTATTCCTTATCATCATATAAAATTATAACCTCGTTCTTCTTATAATAAATTTTTGCATCATGGTCTGAAAGCTAATCCATACTTAGGATTATATTAAATTCAATCATGGGTATGATGATGAGATCAGCAGATAAAGCATGTTTATATTCCCTAATGGGAAATTATTCACAAAACATTATTACAATGATACTTCCCTTAGGATTTTTTATTGAATACTCCCATATTAAATAAAACTAAAAATATATAATTTTATTAGTAAACTGGGAAGATATGAAACAATGCGATGATCCAGAATCAAATAAAGCATTGGCTAAATTTTAGGAAACCATTAAATTACCAGCCACCACATCATTCGGAGTTTCAACCTCAGTAGTAGTGATCGCATAAGATTGGCCTTTCCCCCTAGGCCTTTACTAAGGTAATTTTCCTTAGTGCTTAGGACATTCATTTGCATAATCCCCCATTTCTCTACAATTTTATCATTCAACATTGACATATTATTTATGTCCCTTTCAATCACGAGCTTGCTGGACTTTTTTACCACACTTTTAATAGACTCTCATTCCCTTCATGAAAGTATCGAGGTGTTTCTTCCCTAATTTATTGTAGGGTGGAAATTCAACTTTTCCATTCTTCCCCTTATTTCCATTTCCATAGTGTTTATTAGATCTCTTCTTCTATTGATTTTCTTTAAAGTTGTAAAACTTAGAGAATTCCTTTTCTGACTTGATAGCACATGAGACAATACCTCCGTACGATGAGAAGGATTTTGAGACTAATGATTAAAGAAGAAATGGTTTTAACCCATAAAATAATTAATCAATCTTACTACTTGGGTTGTGTATATAATATTCTGCATGCCTTTCTAACATTGTAAAGTTACCCTCATAATTTGCAACATTTTCATCCTCCTTTTGCCTCAAACTCAGAAATTTTCTTTCCATATCAACTTGATGGTCACGGGGAAAGTAATTTTATAAGAAAAGATCTTTAAACTCCCTCTATTCTATATTTGATACTTCTTCATCCTCATTTTTATTTTTAATTAATTACCACCATTAATCTGCATCTCTTATGAGGCGATAAACTGCCATGAAAACTTTTTCCCTTTCATGACTCTCCAAAGCATGAAATATTTTCTATAAGGAACTTATCAATTGCTCTGCTACAAATGGATTTGTAGTCCCATTGAATTTTTGTGGTTGTTACCTCATGAAGCGGTCTAACATTGATCCTACTCAATGTGGATCAGGGTGATCCATATAGGTAAGGTTATTATTCATAACCTGAGTAAGTTGTCCCAGTATGGTTATAAGTTGTTGAGCACTGATTTCATCACCGGCTCCACTATAATTATCTTGAGTAGAATGGAAATCCCTACAGCGTCGAGGCCTTAATATTTCATTCTCAGTATGGATTGGTTATCCTCAGTTCATGCCTAGATTGACTGCTTCAGGATAAGAGTGTGATGTGTCTGCAATTATGGGACGAGGTTTTCCTTTTTCGGTGAAAGGGAGACTCAGGCAGCACAGAATGGGCTCATGCGTAGTAGGATACATCCGATCACTCATGATTTGGCTAGACTTACCCTCGGAGTAATAGATGTTGTGAGATTCCAGTTCCCAGCAGTAGTGGCAGAGTATGAGGACATCTTTCCCAAAGATGTTCCAGGACTACCTACCCACCAGGAATTTGACTTTTACATCGACTTACATCTCGGGACGGCACTGATTTCCTTATCAGTATATCAGATGGCTCAAGCAGAGCTTCGCGATCTGAGGGTGCAGTTGTAGGATTTGCAGAGCAAGGGTTTTGTGATACCCAGTGTTTCACCCTAGGCGGCCCTAGTTTTTTTTCAAGAAAGAAGATGGGAGTTTGAGGTTGTGCGTGGATTACCAATGCCTGAACCAGGTAACGATGAAGAACAAGTATCCACTACCAAGGATCGAAGACCTCTTCGACCAGCTGAGAGGGGCACAGTGGTTCTCGAATTTTGACCTTTGGTCAGGTTACCACCAGTTATGAGTACAGGGTGAGGATATACTAAAGACGACTTTCAAATGCCACTAAGGTCACTATGAGTACTTGGTGATGCCTTTCGGAATGACGAACGCCCCCGAAGTGTTCATGGGACTGATGAACCATATTTTCTAGCCATACTTAGACTGGTTCGTAGTGGTCTTCATCGAAGACATCCTTGTGTACTTGGAATCAGAGGATGAGCATGCGAGACACATGCGGATTGTTCTGGATGTACTCTGAGAGCACCAACTTTGTGGGAAGCCCTTGATGTGCCAGTTCTGGATTTAGGAGGTCCACTTTCTCGGACATGTCATTTCATCAGGTGGAGTATCTGTGGACCCAGCCAAGGTGGAGGCAGTGTTAGCATGGGAGCCACCTCGGAAAGTGATGGAGGTGCGGAGATTCCTTGGGTTGGCAGGATATTACTAGATATTCATTCCCAAATTCTCTTGAATATTAGCACTGATGACTGCCTTGACCAAGAAGGGGAAACCCTTCATGTGGATGGAGAAGTTCCAGTAGGCTTTTGAGAAGTTGAGGCAGAGTTTGACGAGCACCATGATCTTGAGATTACTAGAGAAGGGTGTCGAGTACATAGTTTTCTGCGATGCATTGAGGATCGGTCATGGTTGTGTCCTGATGGAGAGACAGGAAGTGATTACTTGTGGTTCATGCTAGCTTAGTCCACATGAGCATAACTATACGACCCATGATATTTAGTTGGTATTGGTAGTCTTCGTGTTGAAGATGTGGTGACACAACCTTATGGGCGAGCAGTTTATCATCTATTCTGACCACAAGAGACTCAAGTACAACTTCTCACATAATGATATGAATATGAGATAGAGACATTGGATAGAGTTCCTCTAGGACTATGATTTTGATATCATCTATACTCCTGGGAAGGGGAACAAGGTGGAAGATTCTCTTAGCAAGAGGTTGAGCTCGTAGCTATTGAACGAGGCAATAGAGTAGTTATCTACATTACAGTTATCCTTCATGGAAAGAGGGGATGCAACTTACCTTCAGTCGATGGTTGTCACCCCTCCACTATTACAGCGATTAGGGAGACACAACTTGGAAATGTCGACTGTGAGTCTCTACGTGATCATTTATCCTCAGGGAATGCCCCTAATGGATATTCGTAAGGTGGGGAGCACGTAGTTCTTTTCAAAGGACGCACTGTTATACCAATGTCATTGTGGGAGGAGGTCCTAAGGGAGTTTCATACATCCCACTTAGTGGTACATCCTGGAGTGGAGAAGATGTACCAGGATCTCCGGCGATAGTTCTGGTGATCAAGCATGAAGAAGGCCATAGCAAAGTTCATTTGTTGATGACTTATGTGCCAGCAGGTGAAGGTTGAGCACCAGATTCCAACAAGATTAGATCACCCCCTGAAAGTTCCAGAGTGAAACTGGGATGGAATATTGATGGACTTCATGATGGTCTTACCACGAACGTCCAAGGGGCATGATTCCATCTGGGTGATCGTTGACCGGCTCACCAAGTCGGACCACTTCCTAGCTATTAGAGAGTAGAGTTCCGTAGAGATCTTGGGATTCCTCTATATGTAGGAGATAGTTCAGCTTCATGGCTCCCCTTAGACGATAGTCTCAAATCGTGAAGCCCGCTTAACATCCTGGTTGTGGAAGGGATTGCAGGAGGCTTTCAGAACTTAGCTACATTAGAGCACATAATTTCATCCCTAGACAGATGGTCAAACGGAGAGGACCATTTAGGTTCTGTAGGATATGTTGTGGGCCTGTATCTTGGACTCTGGTCATAGTTGGGAGGACCACCTACCACTAGTGGAGTTTGCGTAAAATAATAGCTACCACTCCACCATTGCTATGGAACTTTTTGAGGCCTTATATTGGAGACCCTGGCAGTTGCTGCTTTGCTGGATCGACCCCAGAGAGTCAGCACTCATGGGTTCAGAGTTGGTGTGAGCTACCACCGAGAAGGTGTGGATCATCTGGGGAGCAGATGAAGACTGCATAGATTTGGAAAAATTCTTATGATGACAGATGATGGAGACCTATGGAGTTTGAGGAAGGGGATCATGTCTTCCTTAGGGTCTCACTTAGGTGAGGGTTACAGAGATTTGGCCAAGGCGGCAAGCTATCTCTAAGGTTCATCGAACCTTTTCAGATATTGCATAGAGTTGGCGAGGTGGCATACTGCCTAGCACTACCACCACAATTGCACCGGTTACATGATGTCTTCATCATGTCATGACTGAGGAGGTACGTGCATGACCCATCACACATCATTGACTGGGGTGATCTGGATATCGAGAATGAAGCTACCTTTGTCAAGTACCTGGTAGAGATTGAGGATCGGTAGGAGAGGATCCTTTGTGGGTGATCAATTCCCTTGGTGCATGTTCTGTGGCAGCACGAGAATCTTTAGGAGAGAACGTGGGAATAGGAGACTCATATCCATTCCCAGTACCCACATCTCTTTGAGTAGGTCTTGTTTTGGCTTTTCAGGGATGCAAATCCCCAAGGTGGGGAGAATGTAATGTCTCAGATTTTCCATGTATTGTTTTTAAAAATTATATGGAATTATTTCGAGACCTGGCCTTTCAACGGCGTGTGATTCCAAGGCCCGGAGTACCTAGAATAAATGTTTGAATTAATTTAAACTTTAAACATCATGCGTGAGCGGTTTTTATAAAAAAATGGAATAACTTTTGAACGGGTGCTCAAATTAGAAATTTGAGGGCACCTTTGCGTTCAAAGAAGTGACTCTACCTTAGGCGGGGAATAACATCAAGCAATGTGGGTCAGCTGTGAGAGTTAGTTTTTGGATGAATTAATGGAAATAAAATAAAGTAATAATTTATTTTATTTAAAAGTTTCCTTTTTGTACAGTGACCTATTTCCTCCCTTTTAAATACCTACTTATGGAAAGTTCACAGGGTTAGCCTCATAACCCTGTGAATTGAGAGGGAGAATCTTGAAGCCTTAGAGGATTTTTGATAGACACCAATGAACGATGATTCGTGGATCGTTACACAGCGAGATTGAATCCCGACCGACGAATGATCTCCCTCTTCATCGACGACAGGGGTAGGGGTTTGTTATTTCGGTTCTTCATTTCCCTGTTTTTGAAATAAAATGATGAACACGGATCAACCCACAAAAAGGTTGACCCACGGATCATGCTTTCTTGCGGGAGGGTTTTTATTGGGTTGTTTTTTGGGATTACTCCATGATGCTAAAATTCCTATTTTGATTCACTCTATTTAATCCTTCTAATTAGAGCAGATCAATGCTATGAGAAATGATGATGGAGGTTCGTTCCTCTTTTCTTTTGTGATTTGGATTTTTTCCCCCTCTTTTTACCTCGTGTTCTTTGCGTTCTTCATGGGGAGATGAACAACGGATCATTTCACATTTGTTCTGCAACACAAAGATCCCAATTTGAAGATCCAACATCATGACGACTGAGTAGAGATGCAAAGACAATGGGGGACAATGAATTGGATCAGATTGTGGGAGACCGTTCTTTGAGAATTCTTCACGCTGGTGGATCAATACACGTTTGCAGAACCAATCGCAGGTCCAAAAAAATGGAGACAACTTCAGGACGTTGGGGTGACCTTAATCTTTAAGTTTCATGGAAAATGGATGGCCGAATCAGAGATCGGAGCTCCACCCGAGGTGTGATGGTAGAGGTTAGGGATTCTGGAAATCTCCAGAATACATGGTGTGTATCTTTAAGAACATTGTGTGTAGGTCCGTCTAAGTGGTGCCTAGGGTTCCACGGTGCGTGAAGCAATGACATGACGTGTTCTCCAAAGAACACGGTGTGTATCTAAGGGATACATGGACATGGGGTAGAGTACACAGTCATGTACTCCACCACACAGCCAGACCAAGCCGAATGCATGGGTTACCCTGTGTACCTGATACATGAGTTGTAACACACGGGTTGAAGCCATGTATGGGCACATGGCCAGCGTACATGAAGTCCTCCCCGGATTGAAAAGAGACAATTTTAGGCCCGGAGAGACTCGCTAGAAGGGATTTTTCAATCCATACTTGTCTCATGGCGGGTCTTCTCCTATAAAATTCGTCCGAAAAGAAAATATATTTGGGTTGGCCGTACCGGGCGTTTTTACAATTACATTCATAAATAAGGTGCCCGGGTTTTTTACAATAATTGCAAAATTTGTAAGCGTAGCTCCCCCTTAAAAAAACAGTGGGTGCATGGGAGGAGGAGGCTTGGTTGGTATAGCCAAGTCCTTGAGTGGTTCGGGATACTCGTTGAGAACCTAAGAGTTTGGACAAATTTTGTTCACCTTGGGTGAACTTGGCTAAAGATTCTCTAAGGTCTTTGATGGTTGATTCCAAAGAATCAACATTTGGAAAATTTTGGATTTTGAGGGACATCTCTTCCTTCTCTTTGAGAAGTTGGTCTTTTTCGGAGGAAAGCTTTTTGAAATTCTTTTTTAAAGAGACAAATTTTGAAGAAAGTTTATGAAAACCATTTTCAAGTTGGTCTCTAGCATGTGAGAGTTCTTCATAAGACATATGATTGAAAGAATTTGAATTTGAAGAACAAGAGGAGGAAGAGTCGGAAGATGATACCTCATGATTTGCCATTAGGCATTTTTTACCTTGGTCACTTGAGGAGAAGGAGGAGAATGAAGAGGTGGAGCTATCACTCCTTGTTGCCTTTGAAGCCTTCTTCTTCTCCTTCTTGGCCCTTTTCTTGTGAAGTGGGCAAGCGGGTACGGATTTTTCATCGGGTTCCTGCTTTTGAGCGGGTTCTAGCTTTTGAGCGGATTCTTTCTTTTGAGCATCGCTAGTACCTTCATAGGTTAGTTTTAAAAATTTCCAAAGATCGTAAGAAGTAGTGCAAGAAGAAATACAATTAAAAACATTACGGTCAAGACCACAATGAAGAGCGTTCATGGCTTTGCCATCAAGCTCGAAATTTGCAATGTCAGCGGGGGTCCATTGAGATTCATCGGGAGAAGAAAGGGTGAAACCATGCATGACAATTTTGAAAATAGGATAACCAATGCTTTTAAGAAATGTGGTCATGCGGGTTTTCCAAAAAGAATAATCGGATCCATCAAAGAATGGAGCACGATCCAAAGAAAAACCTTCGGGGGATTGAGAGGAAGAAGCGGTAGAAGCCATCAAAAAAAAAATAGGATCTTTAATTTGAAACTGGTTAGGGAATTACTCAAATACTCCCTTTGATACCAAATGTTGGGTCGGAAGAAAGCAACGAGGAATGATGGCAAGAGGGGGGGTGAATTTCCTTTTTTAAAAAAATTGACAAATTAAAATCAAAGTATAAATGCAGCGGAAATAAAGAGGCAAGACACACAAAATTGATAACGGAGTTCGGCCAAAACCCGGCCTACGTCTCCGCTCCCAACTCAACCGTTGAGAGATTCCTACCGCTTGCTTTTCAATGGTTTTAGCAAGAAACCCACTAGGCTTTGAGGTAGCACTAGGACCTATTACAGCTTGCTTTTTATGGTTTAGCAAGAACCCACTTGCTTTTGATGGTTTAGCAAGAACCCACTATCCTTCTTAACGGGTGAAGACTAGCTCACCGAAACACAAGCCTTTTAAAGGAAAAGCTTGAAGAAACCTCTTCACACCTTAGTGGTGGTGTGAGAACCCAAGAGAAAGAGGGGATGAGAAAGAGTTTGGGGTTTGTAGGCACAAACCCAATTTTAAGCTCAAAATGAATAAAACAATAAAAACCGTATTTGGAGAAGTCTTGGGCGCCTTTGATTGATTGAAGAGGTTGAAGTCCGCTTCCAAGCTTCTTTGATGGATCTCCTTGGATGTGGAAGTTGTTGGAGCAAGGTGGGTTCCCTTGGAGGAAGTCCGCCGGAGGTACGCGAAGGATGGAAAATGTGTACGGTGTCTTCACAATTGTTCCGGTTAGTGTCCGGGGCTTCCTTGGCCTTTATTTATAGGCATGGAACCCTTGGGGAGGCTTCGGAGCCGTTGGAGAGGCTTAAAGAGCCGTTGGGAGCCAAGTGGGCCAGCCTGGTCAAACTGCAACGGCTAGTTTGACTGGCTCCACCGGCTGGCCGGTACAGTCCCACCGGCTGGCCGGTGTTTGCAAAATGGCATAGGATTCCTGTCCAGGGGCCACCGGCTGACCGGTACAGCTCCACCGGCTGGCCGGTGCCTTGGTAGAGAAGAAGAGTCTTGATCCAGGCTCTACCGGTCGACCGGTGGAGGAGCCACCGGCTGGCCGGTGGCAAGACAGTAGCAAATACTATTTGGGCTGGGTGCCACAGGTCGACCGGTGACAGAGCCACCGGTCGACCGGTGGAACCTGGCAGTGGGCAATCCCTCTGCCAGTTCCACCGGCTGGCCGGTGCTATCACACCGGTTGGCCGGTGGACTGAATTTCAGTCCATTTCTTGTCCATTCTTGGGCCAATCCTTTGGCAATCTTTTGCCTATCATCCACAACACTTAAAAACAAAGTTAAACATATATGAAAGTGATTGTGATCATGAAAATCAAATAGTGTGGGGTACAATAATCTCCCCCTATTTTGATGATCACAATCACTTATCAAAGAAATATAAAAACTTAAATGAAAGGCATGCCTAAATGATAAATTGAAAATAAATACTAAGCATGAGAGAAAAGATTCTCCCCCAATCAATCAAGAAATTCTCCCCCTTTGTGATTATCAAAATAGAATGGGGCATAAAACTTGATTGAGGGAAAGGGTTTGAAAAACTAGATATGAGAATTGAAAAATCAATTGAGATTTTTGAAATTGAAATGAAAATTTGAATAACAGTTTGAATTGAAAGTTTTGAATCAAAAACCAATTGAAACCAAGAGTTGAAAATGAAAGATTGAATCGAAAGTTTTGAATAAAAAATTTGAAATGAGAATTTTGAATAAAATTTTTAATTCACAAAAAGGCTTAAAAGAACCTAACTCCCCCTAAATAAGAACAATAAATCACCGGGGGGAGGGATTTTGAAAAGAGACAATTTTAGGCCCGGAGAGACTCGCTAGAAGGGATTTTTCAATCCATACTTGTCTCATGGCGGGTCTTCTCCTATAAAATTCGTCCGAAAAGAAAATAGATTTGGGTTGGCCGTACCGGGCGTTTTTACAATTACATTCATAAATAAGGTGCCCGGGTTTTTTACAATAATTGCAAAATTTGTAAGCGTAGCTCCCCCTTACAAAAACAGTGGGTGCATGGGAGGAGGAGGCTTGGTTGGTATAGCCAAGTCCTTGAGTGGTTCGGGATACTCGTTGAGAACCTAAGAGTTTGGACAAATTTTGTTCACCTTGGGTGAACTTGGCTAAAGATTCTCTAAGGTCTTTGATGGTTGATTCCAAAGAATCAACATTTGGAAAATTTTGGATTTTGAGGGACATCTCTTCCTTCTCTTTGAGAAGTTGGTCTTTTTCGGAGGAAAGATTTTTGAAATTCTTTTTTAAAGAGACAAATTTTGAAGAAAGTTTATGAAAACCATTTTCAAGTTGGTCTCTAGCATGTGAGAGTTCTTCATAAGACATATGATTGAAAGAATTTGAATTTGAAGAATAAGAGGAGGAAGAGTCGGAAGATGATACCTCATGATTTGCCATTAGGCATTTTTTACCTTGGTCGCTTGAGGAGAAGGAGGAGAATGAAGAGGTGGAGCTATCACTCCTTGTTGCCTTTGAAGCCTTCTTCTTCTCCTTCTTGGCCCTTTTCTTGTGAAGTGGGCAAGCGGGTACGAATTTTTCATCGGGTTCCTGCTTTTGAGCGGGTTCTAGCTTTTGAGCGGATTCTTTCTTTTGAGCATCGCTAGTACCTTCATAGGTTAGTTTTAAAAATTTCCAAAGATCGTAAGAAGTAGTGCAAGAAGAAATACAATTAAAAACATTACGGTCAAGACCACAATGAAGAGCGTTCATGGCTTTGCCATCAAGCTCGAAATTTGCAATGTCAGCGGGGGTCCATTGAGATTCATCGGGAGAAGAAAGGGTGAAACCATGCATGACAATTTTGAAAATAGGATAACCAATGCTTTTAAGAAATGTGGTCATGCGGGTTTTCCAAAAAGAATAATCGGATCCATCAAAGAATGGAGCACGATCCAAAGAAAAACCTTCGGGGGATTGAGAGGAAGAAGCGGTAGAAGCCATCAAAAAAAAATAGGATCTTTAATTTGAAACCGGTTAGGGAATTACTCAAATACTCCCTTTGATACCAAATGTTGGGTCGGAAGAAAGCAACGAGGAATGATGGCAAGAGGGGGGGTGAATTTCCTTTTTTTTAAAAATTGACAAATTAAAATCAAAGTATAAATGCAGCGGAAATAAAGAGGCAAGACACACAAAATTGATAACGGAGTTCGGCCAAAACCCGGCCTACGTCTCCGCTCCCAACTCAACCGTTGAGAGATTCCTACCGCTTGCTTTTCAATGGTTTTAGCAAGAAACCCACTAGGCTTTGAGGTAGCACTAGGACCTATTACAGCTTGCTTTTTATGGTTTAGCAAGAACCCACTTGCTTTTGATGGTTTAGCAAGAACCCACTATCCTTCTTAACGGGTGAAGGCTAGCTCACCGAAACACAAGCCTTTTAAAGGAAAAGCTTGAAGAAACCTCTTCACACCTTAGTGGTGGTGTGAGAACCCAAGAGAAAGAGGGGATGAGAAAGAGTTTGGGGTTTGTAGGCACAAACCCAATTTTAAGCTCAAAATGAATAAAACAATAAAAACCGTATTTGGAGAAGTCTTGGGCGCCTTTGATTGATTGAAGAGGTTGAAGTCCGCTTCCAAGCTTCTTTGATGGATCTCCTTGGATGTGGAAGTTGTTGGAGCAAGGTGGGTTCCCTTGGAGGAAGTCCGCCGGAGGTACGCCAAGGATGGAAAATGTGTACGGTGGCTTCACAATTGTTCCGGTTAGTGTCCGGGGCTTCCTTGGCCTTTATTTATAGGCATGGAACCCTTGGGGAGGCTTCGGAGCCGTTGGAGAGGCTTAAAGAGCCGTTGGGAGCCAAGTGGGCCAGCCTGGTCAAACTGCAACGGCTAGTTTGACTGGCTCCACCGGCTGGCCGGTACAGTCCCACCGGCTGGCCGGTGTTTGCAAAATGGCATAGGATTCCTGTCCAGGGGCCACCGGCTGACCGGTACAGCTCCACCGGCTGGCCGGTGCCTTGGTAGAGAAGAAGAGTCTTGATCCAGGCTCTACCGGTCGACCGGTGGAGGAGCCACCGGCTGGCCGGTGGCAAGACAGTAGCAAATACTATTTGGGCTGGGTGCCACAGGTCGACCGGTGACAGAGCCACCGGTCGACCGGTGGAACCTGGCAGTGGGCAATCCCTCTGCCAGTTCCACCGGCTGGCCGGTGCTATCACACCGGTTGGCCGGTGGACTGAATTTCAGTCCATTTCTTGTCCATTCTTGGGCCAATCCTTTGGCAATCTTTTGCCTATCATCCACAACACTTAAAAACAAAGTTAAACATATATGAAAGTGATTGTGATCATGAAAATCAAATAGTGTGGGGTACAACACTATATGCCATGTACTTCTCAGTACATGGATTGATCTTTTTTCCACTGTATCTTGGACATGTTTCCTTTTTATCATTCCCCTGAAGGTTAGGTATCATTTTATTTTTCAAGAGTATGATACCTTCAGTAGGACTTTCTGAGATAGAGTCAGGTATCCCTCTGAGAGACCCAAAGCGAGATCCTCTATCCATTATTGACCCTAGGTGGTGTCAGGTATCGACATGACTATCCCCACAAGGAATTGATCCTCTACTTAGCAGGTGAATCCAAATGATTCGTGGTATCCTACAAGGCCCTGGAAATGATCCTCATCTGTGTATCGTGATATTTCCCCACTCAGGAGTGTGTTCTCCCAGAATTAGTGTATCTATCTCTTGTGACTTTTTCGATGGACAGTACTTCTCAGACGGAAGTCATCAGAGCTATCAGACTCGTGGAGTGAGTTCTCCCAAATGAGTGCTTTTTGGAATCTTCAAACTGAATCCCTAGTGGGGGTATGCTGTTGTGTGACTTGTCTCTAGACTACAGGTCTAGGTTTTTTATTATATCTAGAGTGTGTTCTCCTATTATATGTTCAGTAGACATATACTGTGTAGAGCTAATTGTACATTTCCTTTGTGTATTACTTTGTTTTTTTTTGGGGGGTCCTCTACTGAGTATATTTATACTCACCCATGCACGGGTTTTTCCCACACGTGTCGTGTCTTGTGCATACGAGTAGCATTTTGACAGAGTCCAAGGCAGACCAGAACAGGACTAAGATTTCTGATTTCCCTATAGTCTGAGGTGTTTCTACGGCTACGAGTAGCAGTCCCGGTACCTCTTTGTGTTTACAGTTTGGACTTTGTAGTTTTTAGACTCTCTTTTTTGGTGGGCTTGTATTATGGCCCAGTTTACTTTTTTACTTCCCTTCGTACTCTATTGGTTGGGTTTAGTTGTATGTATGCACTTTGTTCCTTAGTGGTTTTCTTTTTACATTTTAGCATTTGTGAGCTTGGAGATGTGTGAATGTGTACAAGTACTTAGGCAATGCCTCCCATGTTAGTAATATGCCTACTCGGTGCTAGTCACCAGCCCCTGGCCTATTGGAGGTGGGCTTGGGGAGTCCCGACACAGGCCCCACTGGGACGGGTTGTGACATTCTTAAAACTAAAATGTAGATTTTCATAAAAAAATTAAATTTTATTTATAATTAAAAAAATTCTTTTTTGAATTTTTTACTTTTTTTAACAAAATAGGATTTTTTATTATTTTTTTAATTTATTTGTAATTAAAATAAAATACATGGATTTCATTTTCACTTTTTTTTTAACATAACAAAGTTTTTCTTGATTTTTTTTAAAAATTATATAAATATAAAGTTTAGCTTCTAAACTTTTTTACATTTTTGTTTTAATTTAATATTTGTTTTTTATTTATTTTTAATTATTTATTTTATTTTTCTATATTTTTAATAAATTTTAGTTTTTTTAGGTTTCTTTAATTTTATTCATAAATAAGATAAAATATTTAGAATTTCACATCTTCCTCGTCTTTTATTATTTATTATTTGTTTTCTTTCAATTTTTATTTTTTCTATTTTTTTAGTACTTTAATAGGGGTAGAGTTTTTCTTTTTAAAATTTTATTTACTTGTAAAAAAGTTGTAATGATTTTATTTTTTATTTTTTTATTTTTTTAATTGAAATTTTTTTTTGGGTTTTCTTAAATTAATTTAAAATTAAATTGGGATTTTTATATTTTTTATATTTTCTATTTTACTTTACTTTTATTTTAATAAAAAAATAAAATAATATTTTTTGAAAAAATACAAATTAAAAAATTTTAAAAAGGAAAAATTATCAACAAAATTATTTTATTTTCAAATGAATTTAAAAATTAAAATAATCAATTTAATTTAAAAAAATTAAAATAAATATAAAATGAGAAAAAATAAAAGTAGAATGAAAAAATAAAATAAAGTAAAAAATGAAAAAAAAATCAAATTAATTATAATGTAACGTCTAAGCCTGGGTGACACACATTGATACCCCAAACCAGTTGGTCAAATGACCTCAAGCATGCCTCCATGTACGTTAGAGGCTATCGACTAGCAATGAGGGTATAACATAAGTCGTGGGGATATTATACCCTCTTTGGCAGAGTAAAACACCAATGGAAAATAAATAAAAAATAACCAAATATATAACCATAACTAGAAGGATGTTGGTATCACATGATAACCAAAACTGGAAATACAATATCAAAACAGAAAAAGAAATATGTCATTCTAATATATGTTCCAAGTGTCAAAATGAAACTCAAAATTAAATACACTGATAACTCCCAAAAGGGTCCCAAACCACCTTTGGTTCCCTCATCTATGCTCTATCCCAACTTAACCATCTAATATAGGGATTTTTCCCTTATCTTGTCCTGCAACCATGAAATCTATTTGGGCACTAATTAGGCAGCCCAAGTGGGGTGTGAGTACAACTTAGTAGGCCACCACCAATGGCATTTAAAATAATATTCAGTCAAATAACAGTGTATGTAGTTGCATAAAGAATAAATCACAATGTATAAATAAACAGTTATTACATTATCAACTATTCTTTATTTAACCACATAAACCCCCAGGTCCCCATAGACACATTCCATTAATTAATTCAATAATTAATCAATCATCTCAACTTTATTAATTAATTCAATAATTAATTAATCTCAGTTAACACATGAATTTCATTGTTACCATTCATTGTTCTCAATAAACACATGAATGCCCATGTTACCATTCATTATTCCAATTTGACACATGAATGCCCATGTTACCATTTATTATCCCAATTTGACACATGAATGCCCATGTTACCATTCATTGTCCCAATTCACATTTGAATGTCCATATTACCATTCATTATCACAATATCACATATGAATTTCATTGTTACCATTTATTAACTCACTATGACATATGAATGTCATTATTACCATTTATTATCTCATATAATTTCATTAAGTAATTCAACAATTAATTAATCATCTCAACTCTATTAATTAATTCAAGAATTAATTAATCTCCTCAACTTTATTAATTAATTAAAAAATTAATTAATATCCTCAACTCTATTAATTAATTCAACAATTAATTAATCTTCTTAACTCTATTAATTAATTCAAAAATAAATTAATCACACCAATTTCATTACTAATTCAATAATTAGTTTATCACATCAATTAAGGATAATAAATATTTACCTTCTTATCACATTCTATAATCACACATCCAATTAATTAATTCATTTCAATCAAATGTAAAATCACAACAATTCCATTAATTAACCCAATAATTAATTAATCAATTCACAATCATAATATCCCATAATTAATTCAATAATTAATTATTCAATTGTAAATCTCCATATCTTATAATTAATTCATCAATTAATTATTCAATTAACAACCTCAATATCCCATAATTAATTTATTAATTAATTATTCAATTGGAAATCTCTATATCCCATAATTAATTCATCAATTAATCATTAAATTTACTATCTCAATATCCTATAATTAATTCATCAATTAATTATTCAAATCAACATTATCAATATCTCATAATTAATTCAACAATTAATTATTCAAATCAATAATATCAATATCTCATAATTAATTCAATAATTAATTATATTAATTAGTCAATTAAATATTTCGATAATTAACTCAACAATTAATTATCCCTAGATCCCAAATCAATCTTCCCATAATTAACTCAATAGTTAATTATATCAAATAATAATTCAATATCTAATAATTAACTCAATAATTAATTATCTCAAATCAACAATCTCAGTATCTCATAATTAATTAAACAATTAATTATCCAAAACAATGATCTCAATTTTTCATAATTAATTCAATGATAAATTATCCAAAACAATAATAAAAAAATTCATCGATTAATTAATTCACCAATTACTTGTCCATGTCAATTCTATTAATTAATTCAGCAATTAATTAATCACATAAAACTCCTTCAGTTAATCCACCAATTAATTGTTCACATCAATCTCATTAATTAATTCCACAATTAATTAATCACATCTAACTCCTTCAATTAATTTACAAATCAATTGTTCACATTAATCACATTAATTAATTCCACAATTAATTTATCACATCCAACTCTTTCAATTAATTCACCAACTAATTTTTCACATCAATCCCATTAATTAATTCCATGGTTAATTAATCACATCTAACTCCTTCAATTAATTCACCAAATAATTATTCACGTTAATCTCATTAATTAATTAAATGATTAATTAATTACCTTATTTCCATTAATTAATTCATCAATTAATTAATCTCGTCGATCTCATTATTTAATCCAATAATTAAATAATCATGTTACTTATATTAATTAATTTATTAATTAATTAATCTCATCAATATCATTATTTAATTTAACAACAAAATAGTTACATTACTTCTATTAATTAATTCATCAATTAATTAATCTCATAAATCTCATTATTTAATTCAATAATTAAATAGTATCATTACTATAATTAATTAATTCATCAATTAATTAATCACATCAATCTCATTATTAAATTTAACAATTAAATAATCACATTCAAACAATTTCGTTATCACAACAATCTCTAATAATTAATTCTACAATTAATTATTCCAATTCACCAACTTCAATATAACAATAATTAATTCAAAAATTAATTATTCAATTTCAACAATCTCAATCTCACCATAATTAATTCAACAATTAATTATTCCAAATCACAATTTCATAATTCCAACCATCCTCATTAATTAATTAAATAATTAATTAATCAAGTTCAACAATCTCAATTCCAATAATAAATTCAATAAATAATTATTAAATTCAAAAATTAATTATCCAAAATAATAATCTCAATTTCACATAATTAATTCAACAATTAATTATCCAACATCTATAATCCCATTATCCCAAATTTCACAATTTCATCAATTAATTAATTCACCAAATTAATTAATTCAATCAAGAACTCAATTTATAAAAATATAATATCAATTATACAATTACATACACATAATTGAAATCAAGACTTTGGGGTTTGAATTATAGACCACATACCTTGATTCATTGATGAACGATCGCCTAACAAAAATCCCCAATTTGAACAGAATAACAACGAAGAATGAGATCTTGATTTAATTCACAGATCTAAGATTTAAATGAATCAAGTTCTAACAAACCTAGGTCTAAATCTAGATCTAATATTGAATAAACATACCTCTTTATTCGAGAAGAGGAGCGGGAGAGAAAGAGATATCTAAATGGGGAGAAACTACTTACCTGGGGAGGTGCAGATCTACAATCTGCCATTCGATTTGCCAAGAAAGGAGGTCGAGAGCACTAGGAAATTGTCTGGGAGCCTCCAAAATCAAGAGGAATCATTAGGGGATGAGTGAGGGATGATTTGGGGTTAATATAGGGATTCTGGTATTTTAAAATCTAATTTTTGAGTTAACTTAAATCTCACTCATAATTTACTGGGAAGAAGTGCACGGTTTCCTCTAACTATGCATCTTAGTTGTGCGCCTCTTATAGGGGGTTGAACGGTTTCTCCTTTTAAGGTGCACAGTTTGAAAAACCATACCACATCCATTTAATCCATCTTTGTCCAAGGTTGCACGGTTTGATGGGTCAGGGTGCACGATTTTGGAAAACCATGTGCCAACCGTGCACTTCCCAAACTTCTTCCAAAATTCTCAATTTCTACCCAAACACACCCCAAGGTAAAACCCAAATGAAAAGTGATAAATAAAAAGAAAAAATAGTACCTTTAAACAAGCCTGATACATCTTCAGAAAAGTTAGGGTCCTTACATATAAAATCAAAAGAACTCTATTTTGTTAAAAAATAAAAAAGGCAAAAGATCTAAAAAATTATTTAAATTTTAAACAAAATATTTTTTTAAATCAAGACTGTGTTTTATTAAAATTAGTAGAAAAAAATAAAATAAAATAAAAAATAATTGAAAATAATCTTAAAATTTAATTTTTTATTTCAAATAAATTTTAAAAAAATAAAAACCCTATTTAATAAAAATTTTAAAAAATGAAAAATCCAATAAAATTACTTTGCATTATAAGAAATTAAAATATATCATAACAAAATTTGTTAGGTTTTTAAAAAAAAAGGATGAGGATTGAAGGCCCTTTTTATTGAAACTGAAAAGATAGAACAATATAGCAGGTGGGATTAAGTACAAAGACAAAGTGTCATTTTCTATTTTTCACCTACAACTCAGGTTATTGGGATTACTTATGCCATGTGGATGAAGACCTCCTCTCTATGTCTTATCAAACAATTGAGGTTCAAGTCCTCGCTATAGAATGTGTCTGAACTATGCATCGGAATGTGTCACACACCTTGCTTCCATGAAAAATCTCAAATATCCATCTTCGGATTGAAGTTTATTTTTTCATCGATGTTTGATGGCAGAAATTATATAATTATAATATAAACTTTGTTGGGTTAAAATGGAAAAAGATATAAAAAAATTAAAAAAACTTACAAATATAAAGGTAAATAAATACCTCGTTTTAGCAAAGAAATAAAAATTTAAAAATACTAATAAGAAAAAAAATTAAAATTTTAAAAAAAAAATCCAAAAACATTATTTTAATATCAAATAAATTAAAAAAATAAAGTAAAAAACTATTATGTTAAAAAATAAAAAATAAAAGCAAATCCAAATTTTTTATTTAACTTTTAAATAAATTTGAAAAATAACAGAAAATTTGGTTTAGTTAAAAACTAAAAAGACTTAAATTCAAAAATCAAAATAAAATAAAAAATAATTCTCCTAGGAATAAATTAAAATTTTCATTGCAAAATATTATCTACATAAAAAAGTTGAAAAATTTATTAAAAAAATTACTTTCAAATAAATAAAAAAAAGAAAAGAATTAAATTTGTTAAAAAATAAAATAAAAAATTTATAAAATTAAAAAGAAGAATAAATGAGAAAAGAGAAAAAAATGAAAAAAAAAATAGTTTAGCTTAAATTAAATTTTAAAAATCAAGAAAAACTTCTTCCTATTAAAAGATAAAAAATAAAACAAATTATGTTACTTTAAACAAAACTTAAAAACCTAATAAATGTCCATTCAATTTGAGAAAAGAAAAAATAATAGAATAAAAATAAAAAATAAAAAATCCAATGAAATTATTTTTATTATGAATAATTTTAAAAACTTAGAAAAATAATTATTTAATTTCAAAACAAAAAAAAAGAGAAATATGGAAAAAAGAAAGATTGATATCAAAAAATAAAATTTTACTCTAATAAATAAAAAAATAAAAAAATTATCATTCGCTAAAAAAAATTACAAACTAAATAAATTATTTTTCTTTGAAATGGATTAAAAAAATCATTATTATGTTAAAAATAGAAATTAAAAAACCAATAAAGACCTTAAATATTATTTTAATAACATATAAAATAAATAAATTTTTAGAAAAAAAAATCATAATAAAAAAATAAAAATAAAAAATATAACAGAAAAAATAAATAAGAAAAAAATTAAAAAAGGTAAAATGAAAAGTCTAAAATAAAATATATTTTAAGTTCAAATAATTAAAAAAAATTAAAACATCTGTTCTTTTAGAATAAATTAAAAATATAAAATATAAAAAAATAATAATAAGTTAATAAAAAAACTACAAGTTGAAGAATTTAAAAATAATAAAAATTTAAAAATTTAAAAATTTAAAAAAACCCAAAAAAAATATTTTTGCTTTCAAATAAAAAAAATCAAGAAAAATATTAATCTTTTAAAAATAAACAAAAGAAAATAATCATAAAAAATTATTTTAATTACCAATAAATTAATAAATCGATAAAATATTCATTCTTTCAAAAAAATAAAAAATAAAAATAGAGTTCCTAAAAATTTAATTTTAATTTAAAATAAATTTATGAAAAAGTTTTAGTGAGAAGCCAAAACTCCTGACCATTTATTAAAAATGAAAGAAAAAGAAAACATGAAAATGGATGGAGTCATACAAAAAGACATGCCCTCATCTAGAAAAGAAAGCTATGGATAAAAAAACAGGATCATTCCCATAATCATAATCAGTATCATCATCATCATCAGTTGTCTCCCACTCCAATAATGAATTAACTTGATTGAGGATCCCAATGATCCTCTCCATGGACCTTTCCTGCTCTATAGTGATCTAGATCTTTGATGCCTTGGAAAATGACCTGATAGACACATTCTAGGACAGATTGAAATAATCCTTTTATATCCTTTTTGAACGAATCGGAGCTACACTGACCATCTTACCCTTGTCATTTAAAATGGCATCCTTAAAACCTTTAGGATTTTAAATATATTTGAAAAAATAAAAATTCAAAAATTCAACATAAATAAAAAATAAAACATAATAGAAATCCAAAAAAGATATATTACTTTCTAATATATTAAAAACAATTTGTTCTCCTAAATAAATAATTATTATATAAAAATAATGATAAATTAAATTTAAAATAAAATTAAAAGTTTTTTGAAAAGTTCTATTTATTTATTTAAATAAAAAACCAGAAAAAATTATTATATTAAAGAAAGAATAAAAAATTAAAAAAAAATATTTTCAATAAATTAAAATAACTTTTTTATGTGAAAATATAAATAAGAAAAAAAATTAAAAAAATATATTTTCAAATAAATAAATATAAAATGGTTGAAAATCATAATATTATTAGAAATAACCAAAAAACAAAATTAAATTAAATTAAATTAAATTGAAAATATAGAAAACATCCAAATATATTATTTAAATTTCAACTAAATTTTATAATTACGCAAAAAAGAATTAATTTATTTAAAAATATATATATAAATCTGAAAAAGAGAAAAATATGTAACTTAAAAAATGATAAAAAAAATATTACATTACTTTCAAATAATTTAAAAAAACCAAAAAAAACTTCATTTATTAAAAAATAAAAAAAATAAAAATTGAAAATAAAAAAAATATGATATATATTAATTTTAATAAAATACCAAAAAAATATTTTAATTTCAAACAAATATAATATTTCATTAAAATAATCATTAAAAAAATAAACTAAAAATAGAAATAAATTTCAAATTATTATTTAAATTTAAAATAAAATAGATAATAAAGGTAAAAATTTTCTATCAAAAACAAAAAGAAATAGAAAATAGAAAATGAAAATAGTATAAAAGTAGATTTATTTTAGACAAATTAAAAATTGGAAAAAACTCCTTTATGATAAAAAATAAAATAAATAAATTTTTTTATTTTTAGTTTTACACAATTTAAAAAAAATAAGACAAACTTATTTCTATTGAAAAAAGAAAAAAAAGAAAATATTTTTATTTAATTGTGAAATAAATAAAATAATATTATAAATTCTATTTTTTAAAATAAATAAAATAAAATTTAAACCTTGAAGATTTTTTTTTAATATCAAATAATTAAAAAATTAGAGAAATATTTTTTTTAATTCAAAAAATAAAAAAAAATATTAAAAAATATTTTTTTATAGGTAGAGGGGATTATATAGAACCAAACAATACATACACCTAGGCATCATATTAAGTTAAGCTTCATCCCTCTCGATAAGGAATAACAAACACCCACTCGACCTATTTTATTAAAATATATGGCATGAAGGATCAGTGAGCTTAAATGCCCATACATGGTCCTAAGGCCCTGCGCTACATCAACCTAGAATTGGACTTACACACCTTACGTGCATATATATTTCAGCATCACCACCACGTTAACATCACTATCTTCTTACATCACCACTTTCATCATCGACCAGAAATCCTCCAAGGGGTTGCCAAGAATTGAACCTTTATCTATTGGATGTGGAGGTCATCAACGAGTGCTACTCAACCACGATTCAGACCACTTATTTAAAATTTTATATAAAATAAGTAATGTTAAATAAGACATCGTAAAGCCAAATTACATAAAAAATAAAAAATTGAGTAAAAAATAATAAAATTAGATAAGAATACAAAAAAATAAATTAATTTCAAATAAATTTATAAAAATTCTGGAAATATTTATTTTATTAAAAAATAAAAAGAAAAAATTCCAAAAAAATATATTCTCCTTTTTAATAAATTACAAAAAATAAATTAACTTCACTCCATTTAAAACAAAAAAGGTAAAAAATACCTACTTGCAAGTAAATTTAAAATATATGAAAAACTTTATTTTATTAAAATATTAAATTAAAAAAATTAATAAAATCTTGGTCCTTTAAAAAACATTTAAAACGTATAAATAAATAAATAAATTTTAAAAAATATCACTTTCAAAAAAATTAACACAAAAAATTAAAAAAAAAAATTATATTGTTACAAATTTAAAAATTTAACAAATTTAAAAAATAGTAAAATCATAATTACTTTATTTTATTTTAAAAAAATAAAATGAAAAATAAACGCTATATCATTAAAAAGTAAGGAAGAAAATGAAAAATCTATAAAATTATTTTTATAAAAAAATAAATTAAAAATACTTAAAAATAAATAAACAAAGACCCTATTTTGTTAAAAAATGGAAATGATTAGAGAAAGGGGTTAAAACTAAAATATTAATTAGTCATTCAAATAAGATAAAAAAATGAAACCATCAATCTTTAATAAAACTGAAAAATTAGAAAAAGAAAATCATAGAAACCTAAAAAAATTCATTGTTTCATTTTTTTATTTATAGAATTTTAAATTTTTGGTACAAAATAAAGTTTTTATTGACTTTTATAACTTATTTAGTAATAAAATAAATTTTTTGTATTTTTATTCTAATTATTATTTTTATTCTTTTATTTTTTCTATTTTTTAACAAAATGAGTTTTCCTTAATAATTATTAAATTTATTTTTAAGTAAAATAATTTCTTTTGATTTTTTATATCTTTTAATAAAATGGAATTTTTCTTAAACTTTTTTATTTTATTTGAATGTAAAGATAAAATTTTAGGATTTTTTGTGACTTTTTTATTCCTCTCTTTTTTTCTTATTTTATTACATAATTTTTATTTTTAATTCTATTTAATTTTATATTTCTTATATTTAATTATATTTTAAATAAAATAATGTTTTTCAATATTTGTTTAATTTATTATAATTTTAAAAAAAATACATATATTTTTCTCTTTAAAAATAAGATTAATGTTTTTTCAGATTATTTAAAATTATTTAAAGTAAAATCATTTTTATTCATTTCATGTTAAATTTATTTATTCTTGTTTAATGATTTGTTTTTTAATTGTTTAATTTTTATAAACTAAATAGAATTTTTATTAGATTTTTCTGATTGTTAACTAATTTTTATTTATTTTTAAAAAATTTTAACCAAAAATTAAATTTTTAGTTTTTATTTTTATTTTTTATTTTTTTATTTTTTTATTAATTATATGTATTGTTTTTAAATTTAAATTGTTATTATTTTTATTATTAATTTTATATTTTTTATAATTAATTATTTGAATTTTTCTTTTTAAAGCCCACACCCCTTCTTTGGATGGAATTTATCTAGAAAAACATCAGGAGATGGACCATACACCCATAAGTGTGACAAGCCTTAGGGGATTCCAAACAGTATGGATTCATATACCCCACATTTTCACACTAATAACTGATAATAGATCCATTCTCCATGGTTACAGACGTTACCAACTGGGATAGACACATAGATCCACTACCACTTCCCCTTTTAAATTCTTCACACTTCCTCTTCTTCTTGAGAAAAACTACTTCACTTCTAATTGGAATGGAATGAGAATCAGTAATCCCAAACATACTAGTTTGATCTATCTCAACCATTAGAGCTTAATCTAGCACTTCAGCATTGGTGAGGAGGTTCAAGAGAAAGATCAAATATCGGATACTATGACTATGATCCATTTCGAACCAACAGTATTTCAACTTATTATTTGAAACCATTTTATTTGAAAAGTGAACAAGCTTGGAAAACTGATTAACATATTCTCTGACTACATAATTTCCATGTGGAAGGCAAATAAACTCCAGATAATTCACTAGATCTATTGTATCTAGGTGGAATTATTGGGTGAACATGACCTTGAAGTCTTTACATTCTAGTTTCTCATACAACTTAGCCTAAACAATGGAATCCTACCATTTTCAGATGGGGCCCTTGAGTATGAATGTAACACATTTCACTTTGATAGAGATAGGGGTCCCAAGAAATTCAAAAAACCTTTCAATATTCTCTAACCAATCTCATGCCTCTTGAGTATTATTACTTCCTTTAAAGGATGGAGGCTTAGGTCTAAGAAATTCTTGAGCATGATCCTTATCTTAATATAGGACAAGACCTTCTTCTTTATCTTGATCTATGACAAGGTCTACCCCTTGGTCCATGGGTTAAATGGTTCACACCATATCTTCAATCAAATTATGTTCAACCATGGGATTAGCTTGTGGAAAGTTATATACCACTACTACTGTAGGATTCACTAGAGATCTTCAAGGGGGCATGGTACTATAAGAAAATCACAAAAAAAACCATCAATCTTATTAAAACCCATCTAAAATTGAGTAAATAACACCAAGTAAATCACAAACACCAATAAAAAAGATAAGGATTATAATAAATCATTTAAATGAAGAAAAACATAAAAAACACCAAGTTGCCACTATGCACAGTTACTCCATATGGTTTATCAACTTGGGTATTAATTGTGTGGGTCTCACTATATGGTTGGAATATAGCTATATGATTGGGTTGCATGGTCTACCCAATTATCTTCTAACTATGTGGGGCACACTGGAATCCTTACAGAACATGTTGTGTGGTTACTGCACAGTCTACAACACATGTTCCCTATAAACACACTCTAATCCTTCATTCTTCGACCTTAAACTAATCAAAACCCAAAATTAAATCAAATACAATTTAAAATACTCATTTCTCAACATCCCATGAAAACTTAAGACTCATTGTGATGATGGTTTTCTAGGACCTCACTCGCAACCTACCCCTCAAGTCTTAACAATATTATCTCATACCTACCTTGATTTTCCAAATAACATAAACCAAAATTGAGTTATGAAACCATTTTTTAATGAACCAAATCAAGAAACCCTTAACCCAGTACCCAAGTTGGCTTGTTACTGGGCCCGTAGAATGTTCTTGATCCCCACGGGCTAGCAACAAGTGTCAAAACATAAAGTGCACACCATTGGAAATTGTTTTCCAAAAGAAAAGAGTTATATGGAAAGGAAGGGGGTTTCCCCAAGAACCTGGCATGAAATATCCATATATTGGTGATTCATGAACATAAATAAACATGAAAAAAATAAACAAGAAAAAATATGAAATAATAAAAAAAACTCATAAAAACCCATATCATGAAAATGAATCGAAATCAACATCTACACCCTTGAAAATAGTCACATTTCTAAGAATAGTGACCTATAAATGAAATAAAAATGGTAATAGGATGGTATCTGATGAAGTGATACATAAAGGATAGATCTATTGAAAAACTAAAACCAAAAAATTAAAACAATTGTTTCTCATCATCATGTGACATGAGGATAAACTCCCACCTTGTCACCTCCTCCAAATCTATATCAATCTAACACGAACATCTGCCACATCCAAGATGAGCATTTCATTTACCAATATCAATCAAAACTAGGTCTACATGTACATAAAGGGTTTATGTAGGGTGTTATTATAACATTCCCAGTAGGATCCCACTAATTGTTTCATGAGTAACTTTTGTTAGATAATGTATGGCATGCTCGTTTTAAGATAAAGATATAAAACATAACCTTAAATTTTAATAAAAGCAAGTTACATGAAGTAGTTCAAAGGAATGAGGATTTAAATAATGTATGCATAAAGGAAAATATCAATATACTTATATAGTTTTAATAAAGCATCGTGGGATAGGCCCTAGGTAATTAAGGTAAAGATAACCTATAATCCTTGTTCTGATCTATATAAAAATCCCAACAATATTCTATGTGCATAGTCTGCTAGCTAGAGTGGAATATTAATCTTGTAGTTTAAACTATAGAAATATAAGAAAATTGGAATCAATTCCCAGAAATTTACTTTTCCCATATTCCCACCTAAGTACCTAGGGTTCCCATAAATCTTGTCCATAATCAAAGTATTCCAACTTCATTATAATTTCACTTCCACTTAAAGAAGTATACCAATTCAAATAATTCATTTCTAAAACCATTCCATAAATCCACCTCATCGAGGACCCCATTAATTACCCAAATAAAAAGTAAAATATTATAGAATAATCATATAAATTATATCATTCCTCAGAGATAGAATATAACACTTTAAAATGATTTAAAACATTATTTTAGAAAATCAAGCACATATGGTTCTTTAAAAAAATTAACAAACTAAACCACTTACCTTAAATCAATGAAATTATTAGTGGATGGATTAAATACACTAAAGAAGGAGAGTAAAGGACCTTAAATCTTGATTAAATTCCTAACACACAAAACCCCCTTATAAAATTATATCCATAAGGAACCTGAGGCCACCATGGTCATGGGGAAAGAAGGAAACTAAGAAAAATAGGAGAATAAAAACAAGGAGGAAGAGAAAAACCAGTGACATGGTGAATTTTATTTTATATTGATGATAAATTCATAATAAATTGAGTGAGGAGGGATAAAAATAAGGTAATGATGCCTAATGGACTTAGAAAGTTTGAATGGGGAAGAAAGAGAGATAAATAAAGGTTAAATAGAAGTATAAAAGGTAAAATTTCGCATATTTTAATTTATGGGTATCCTGCATTATTTGGTTGCATAATTTTTTAAACCACAAACCAACCATGAGAACATCTTTAGAAAGTTTCATAACCCATTTCATAGTTGGGTCACACAGTTAGCACTAATTTTGCACTAACCATGAGACATGCACGGTCATCCTATTTTTCAAATTTCAAGGAAAATTCAACCATAAACTAAGTAGTAAGGATAAAATCAATAAATAAAAGATTAGTACCTAAAAATTACATTTTCGGAGTCACAACATGATTCCTAAATCTTGATAACTTAGTTCCTCCTTATCTTGGGGATTATTTATCACTGTATATTTCAAAATCATTATGAGTCTTGAAAATATTCTTGTGTGTTTCAAATACTCCCATGTTGTCCAAAGTTTTCTCTAATAGGTTCATCAACTTCACTATTAATAATCAATTATTTTTATAAATTATTTTTGTTTTTAAATAGAATTAAATCAAAATTTTCAATTATTTTCCTTAGATTCATGTTTTAACATCAGTAGTTTCTTCTATTGGGTGTGTATCCTAGAAATATGTCTTCACCAGCTCTCTTATCAAACTTTCCTAAATGTTTTAATTTAAACATGATGTAATAAGGGATATTAATTACCTTCAATATTATCAAGCATGGATTATTTACAAATCATAACTCATAAGATGTGTTATCTAAATTTAATCAAATTAAGAACCAGTTAAGAATGTAGATAGTCACTATTGTGGTCTGTCTAAAAAAGTATTTTAAGGTTTCATGCTCGGATGGAATAGTTCTTCCCATGTATGAAAAACTCTAGTTATTTCACTCAACTACTATATTTTATTGGTATGTGTATAGATCAATATATTCATATATTATTACATGATTCTCAATATATGACTCAAAATATTTATTATTGAATTTAGATCCATTTCCAAACAGGAATCTTTTGATAGCACATCCCACTTGATTCTCAACACTCCTCTAAAAGTGTTTGAATCTATCAAGATCTTGTAAATAACTTGATATAAAATAAATATAATTCATTAGAGTGAAATAATAAATAAAAATCATGAAATAATTATCTATATTAGTTGAATTGAAGCTCATTAGTTTGTACACATCTGAGTGCACTAACTCAAGAGGTTCTGTTGTCTTGATATCCACCGACTTATGTCTCTTTTTTACCATTTTCCTTTATGATATGTATCACAAGTGTTAATCCTTTAATGATATATATTCATAATATTCCTCAAAGATTCATTTCTGAAAATATTATCCATGTTATTTGGTCTTAAATGGACAATTCTTTAATGATATAATTGATTTTACTCCTTAATATTAATTCATCATGTGTCTTTATCACTATAAATCTAAAATAGATTTTCACTTGTTCACTATCACTTCATCAATATTTTTTTTCCTTAAACTTCCTTATGAAAAATCCATATTTATAAAATATTACCTCGTTCACATTATCACAAAGCTGGAAAAACTCAAGATATTTTGTTTCACCCATTGACAAAGAGAACATCATTGTATTTATTTCTAACAATTTCACTAAATCTAAATCCTCTAACATTGAGTAATCAATCATTGAAAAAATTAATAGATCCTCTATTATAATTTTGGATATATTTCAATATATTATTTTTGTTAGTCATGTGATGAGAAACTATTGTCAACTATCTATTGATTTTCTCTTTTTCCAACCTTATATACAACCTCAAACAACATTACTTTCTCTTACTTATTCCTAATCTTGATAGATTTGGAATTATTTTATTTATTTAGCTACTCTAAAATCATTATGAGACAATTTTTGGAATTTCTTCCAGGTTGATCACTCTTCCCATAAGTTTCCTCAAGATAATTAAATGTATTATACAATTATAACTTCTCTTTTATATATTGTCTAAGATAACCTTTAGAAACTTTATGTTGGATCCTCCTTGATTTATATCCTTTATTCAATTGAGGGAGTGATAAACTATAAAAGAATGCATATGGTTTGTGTCCATAGACTCTTCAACACTAAGATATCCATTTAATAAAAAATCTCCATGGTTAATAGATAGATTTTTCAAAATCACCTTGTTGTGATTCTCTCTAATTTGAAATCTATTATATCTTTTCAATCTTATCATGCTTGGAATATTTCTTCTCCACCTTGAAATTTCCTTTAGGCTTAGACTCAATGTTATTATTATCCCACACAATATTTCTTTTTAAATTTAAAAAACTATAATTAATTTTAAAAATGGGTGATTTTTTCTTCTTAAGTGATGTGATAATCTTCTTCTTCCCTTTATCGATGCTGCCACCATTTTTATTGCATGATTAGGTCTCCAAAACAATAGTTCTAGGAACCATGGGACAATATTTAAGTTTATTATTAGAATTATAAATAGTCTCCAATTTTTTATATATTTTACCGATTTCATTGATATAATTCTTAATCACTTAGTGAGTGCTCCTTAGGTAATTTTTAGCATCAACCAGTTTACCTTAAGATCTTTTATTCCTTAATTATTTTCAATGATATTTTCTATGGTAATCTCAAGAATTATATCCTTAGATTCAAGTATAGAATTTAGATTTCCAATTTTCATATGAACTCCACATTCATTTTTAGTAATGTATTTAGACTTTTACTCACTGATAGATTTAACCAATGAATCATTCTCAAATTTTTGTGATTTATTTTCTCTTTCAATATTTCTATTTTCCTTTAAGAATAACAAAAGATCCATTCATAATTTGAACTCATTAGGAGTATCCACGTCACTACTTTATTACTCTTTAAAAACTCACTTCTTATTATTCACTCAAGGGATCTTTGGGAATATTGGATTTATCTATGAAAGTTAATGTCCCTTTATCCTTTGATTCCTCTTGCTCTCTTTCACTTTACTCATCACAAGATGTGGCCTCATGCTTTGAAAATAAAATTCTTCTTCTTCATCGTATTTTCCTTCCCTTTGAATTTGAATATTTTTCTTCCATGGTGACCACTTGACACCTTGTTTCTTCTTGAAAACATTTGAAATTGGTAATCATCATCATCATCTTATTTCTTCTTAGGGAAACCGGTTGAAAAATTTCCAATATTTCCACAATTTAAACACTTAAATGGAATCTTACCCTTATATTTACCTTTTCCTTATTTCATTCCTTTTGAAAATAGGGATATAAGTTTATTAAAATCCATACAATCATATTTGGCATCATTTTTCTCCTCATGATAATTATTTGGATAAAGTTTTTTTCACCTTTTATAGCTTTAAAAGTCATCTCATTCTCAGATTTTTATTTTCTCCTTAAGTCTAACCCTCTTCTCATCTCATAATAAATAAATATATTGTTAAGTATTATGATGGTCTATTCATCCAAGTATTGATCTTATAGGGAATAAATATTTGAATCAAATTTATCTAGGAGTATTATCATTAATTTATTCACCTGGTAGAAACTTCAATAATTTATCCATAGCTTCAGACCAACATACTAATTTTGTTTACTCAAACAAAGAATTTATTCACCTTTCTATATTATCCCAATCAGATATCCACAAATTGATCATGTAAAAATTGTAACTAAGACTCTTTCACCTTTTTGTATCCCTCATGGATATCATGTAGTTTCATTCATATTACATTCACCATTTTTGTCCCCATAACTCATACCAACTCCTTATCTAAGTGGGATGAAAGTAACGCATTTCATGCTCTCCAATTGGCTTCAATATCCTTCTTTTCCAATAAAGTATAGGTTTTTCAAACATTGGGTATATTTATACCATCCTCAGGGATATCAAGAACATATAGACTGGGTGATAAAAGATATGAAACCATTTTATCTCTCCAAAGATTTAATCCATTTATATAAAATATAGGAACGCATTTTTTATTTATATTATTCATTAACTCTATAGATCTCATCAATCAAAGATACAAGTAGTGAAAAAATCATAGATCCATCAAAAAATACATAGTATTGGTGTATTAAAAACCATAAGAACAAATTTCTAGAATTATAACTTGATAAAATTTCATCCTTATCTGTTACTAACTAATAAGTATCATATAATAAATAAGAATAATCCTTGAAAATATCATGCTATAATACCAACTGATAAGCCCGGAAGAGAGTAAACGACCACTGAGAGGGGGTAAATCAGTGGTTAACCTAAAATACCAACTCTTGGACAATGTTTTCTCATCATCTATTAGTGTATATGTATCTTAATATGATGATGTAATGATGAGAGAAATAGTGAGAAAGAACACACACAATACAAGGGTGAATACAAGGCTCACCTACTCTTGTTATCAAGTGGATAATCCCCAGTGTGTAATGGTTGTGATCTCGCTACCCATGTTCCTCTTTTATTATCAATAATAAAAAGGAAACAAGAAGATGTCCATGAACTAAAATTATAGTATATAATGAAAAGAATCAATAATTTGATCAATCTCTACTTTCCTCTACCTCAAGTGCCTTCAAAATTTGGATCTCATGTGTACCCTTGTTCTCATCAAATATCAACCAAACCCTCCTAGGAATTCCCCTTGGAATTAATGGTAATCTAACTCAGAGCTTCATCACAATCACTAACTACCTTGATTGGGATATATCTCCTTTTATTTATAGAGTAGATAAGCACTTCGATGTGACCTCTTTCCTCATGATATTATGGCCAGATCTAATAGATATAAAAGTTGAATCCAGGAGATCCACCAACACCATTGCATTATGTTTCACTAACTCATAGTGTGAATTCTATATCTTCTTATATCTACCTTTTCTAAGGAATACCTATTAAGGTGTGGCCATAGTGCTTGTGGGGTGAGACCTTAGACTCCTCATTTCAGTGAGACATGAAATTCTCCTAGAATAAGTATTGTTGCATGATCCAACTTACTGCAACATGAGTCATTTCATTGTATAGTGAGGCCACTTGGCTCCCAAACTAGTGTGGAACTGATTTTTCATGAGCCACACATCACAAAATGAATGTACCTCTACAACACTTTCGTGTAAATACCTCATGGTGTAACCTCCATACATGTGGCATGGCTATCAAGAATTTATTATTAAATGTCTTCAATTTACTCTTACAAGAGACTATTGTGATGTGGTCTTTTTCTTCATGGCAAAGTCATCCATCCAACACATTGTATTTACACTTACCCAAAATTGGTTTATTCATACATAATCATGTTGTGATAAGGTTTATTCTTACATATCTTAAGTTTTACTTCTACAAAAATATATCTATGGCATGGCATATACTCTTTACACCATAATTTACTTAAAATTAGAAAAAACCCATTTCCTTTTCATATTCACTCACTCGAAAGAGCCTCCAACTCATCCATAATCATTTTTTCAATAAATACAATATGAAAACACTTCCTAAACCCATGAATTAATTGTATCAATATTCTATTCATAGGATTCCTCTAATGTGAAGGTTATTTATACACCACACCTTATGATAGAGTTTTTTTATGATAGTGATCTAAATATTGATGTAAGAAAAATACCAAATTTACCATGTCTTAATTAATATCAACACATAGATCCCTTTTTCCATTTAACTTAATAAGGGGATTATTCAAAATTCAAACCTTATCAATTAACCCTAATCATCAAATTCTCTTCAAACTCTCTTAGGGGCCTTAAATTAACAACTAATAATTATTATCATGATATATATTGTGTTAAAGAAATAAAATGTAAGATAATGACAAATAAAGAATGTCTTTATATTAATAAATGATGTTATATATTATAAAATAATTTTTTTCAAATAATCATCTAATGATTGGTCCCTCAGACACAATTTCCAACACATCCTCAGTCAAAACCTCAAATTTTTAACCCTATATAACATTGTTTTATCAGACATGTTTTTTTTTACAGATGATGAAAGAAATTTTATCAAGATGACATGGATGAGTGAAATAACAACTTTTAAAATTGCTTGTGTGGTCAGTTCCCCAACCTCTAAGTTTAAGTTCATACTCAATGTTTGAAAATAACCAATTAACAATACCTTATTTCACAAATAAGTAGGTAGTACAAGTGTCTAATATACCAAGTCCTATTAATCCTCAGAATCTCTTAGGATCTCATTCCTGACCCCTTTTGTAGTACCTCATATCATTACTAGTGATTTATTCTAAATGTTTATGTTGGGTAAGTTTGATGTATTTCAATGACACTAGAACATGTATGTGAAAGTAATTTGAAAGATATAGAATTACCATTATAGTCACTTCTGTCTATGTTTGGATTATAATTTTATTATATTTTATTTTTATATATTTTATAACTTTTTCATATTTTAATAAAAATATTTTATTCTTCCAATTTTACTCTTTAAATGTATTATGCATTCTTATCACTTTTTATATCTTGAATGCTTTTTTTTATAATCATAAAAGGTGGGAAAAATTTTTAAATTAAGTAAAAAAAGTAATTCTAGAATTCATGAATGTATTTTTATACATTTGATATTGTTAAGATTTGGTTTTCATGTATATTATTTGCATTATTGTTTTCAAAAACAAATCTTTTAAAATTCAGTGCCTTGATTTCATCAAAAGGGTAAGTATGTTTCAGTATATAATATTTAGATTTTATAATCAAAATACATGTTTTATGAAAAAATAATTTCATTTAATTAATAAGAAAGGATTATAAAAAGTATGAAATTTCTAGTTCAACCAATATGGGAAAAAATGTATTTATTGTATTTGATAAGGAACTATATCAAGTGGTTTTGAAATCAAAAATTAATTTCCTTTAAGGTTTTTTAGAGTTTATCATATAAAGACTCAACTTTATTTTAAGATCAATAAATTATTGCAATACATTGAGTCGACATGCGATGATTCTGGAGTGGAAAAGTTAGCATCACTGATAACATAAATAATTGAGCTAATTAAAGTTTAAAATTTGAATTTAAGATATGTCTCTTAATTATATTATTAACTAATTTAAAATTAATCCATAAATAAATCAATGAAATTAAAATTTATCAAAGAAAAAGTTTGGATTGTGTGAATATTAAAATAATATGAGTGTGTAGTTCTCATAGTTGAGAAAGAAAATTCAAATATTGATCATGATTTTCATAGTCAATTAAATGGGAAAAAATAATTTATTAAAGAATTTTTTTGGATCTAATTATTACATTATTATATAACTAAAAATACATAATGCAAAATAAATCTGTAACAAAAAAATTAAAATCCAAATATTTACATGATCTTTATTATGGATTCATATGCTTCTAACCACAACCAATTATGACTTTACTTTAAATTTCATATTCTTTATTGTTATCTTCATTGATTATTATTATCTTTTTTCTTGAGGAGATCAATAGATTTTTTTCTCTAGGTAGGTCTTCTTTATCTCTCACGGGCTCCCTTCCCTTGGGTTATAGGGTTTCATTACCCACTCCCTAACTCATTCCTTCTTTAATGATGGATCCTTATTGCTTAATTTTTAGTGGGTCCATCCCCACTCTACCATCGATCTTGGATTTATTATTTTTCCAAATTCAGTGTGGTTCATTTCCCTTTTTTTGACCCTAGGTAGCGGAGGCTATAATGTACTTCCCCAATTCACTCGATGAACAGTAGTCATATCAGTTCTCCATGTGACCTCATACATGCATCCCCATGTGTCATAAGTAATTGAATAGCAATGGGGTTCTAATGTGGTAATCTAGAGAGACTATACCCCCTATATCAGAGTGCGCAATAAAATTATAAATAACTAAGTATCATACATCACAAAATAAAATGAAAGTGGAAGTAAATAACTGTAAAAAAATGATGAATAACAAAGGAAATGAGGTAAAGTCATGAACATCCATGCCATAAATACACTAACTACCCACTAGGTTGGTTAGATACACAAGTCGTGATAAAATAAATAAAATAAAAGGGATCAAATGCATCTATTAGTTGAACCTCATCCAGTGTCCTGATACCATATAAGTTATCCTATTTGATCATGAAAAAATCATATCAGGACTCAGCCTAACATATCCATGCAACCAAGTGAATGTATTCTTGGGTACCCAAGTGTAGTGGTGGTTCGAGCAGGGTGTCAGGGAAAACATTAGTAGAGCACTTCCAATGTGGTCCCATACTGACCAGAAATGATGTGATATATGCATGTAACATACTCAGCTGAAGTAAATAACTATTGAAGAATAAATAAATAAAACTAATGTTGATAATTAAGTTTGTTCCCTTGATCGACTAGACTCAATTCATCCAGTATCAAGGTCATATCAAATATTATGCCTCCAAATTAACATGCGGGCTCCAAATCCATGGTAGACCCAACCAATCCCCATGGATTTGGGACCCATCCTACAAAATTCCTATCATTGAGCTCCAAATCCATGAAAAAATATATCAGTGTCCTCACGAATTAAGGGACGTAACCCGTGGTAGCTCTATCATTTGAGCTCTAAATATATGGAAGCTCTAATTAGTATCCTCATGACTCTAGGGACGTAACCTTTGGAAGTACTATCATTTGGGATTCTAATCTAAGGTATACTCTATCAATAATCTAGGCTCTAAATCCATGGAAGATCCTATCATATACCAAGATCCCAATCTAAGGTAGCTCCAGTCACCGAGAACCATATCTATGGAAGCTCCCATCCATGTACTCGCTTCAAGACATGGCATCCCAGCCATATACGTGGGCCCATAACCATGGCATCCCAATCGTATCGCATTCTCTCCAAGGGTGTGTCACATAGCTTCCTATAATAGAAAACACAAGGGATGGCCAAAATCCCAAACCCAACACCAATTCCCACCGCCTTTCGATTCACCAGTCTCATACGGGTTATTTGGTGACACTTTCTACCATCCCACATACACCCACTCAAGGTCGATCTATAAATGGGCACCCATTGGGGTCCCTCTATAGTCAAAACAAATGGAGGCACTACACTTGGAGTCATCAGACCCAACAAGGTCTCAGATCAACACCTGATGCTCCTATAATATCGTGTCCCATGGTGTCATCAATATGGTAGCAAAAACTTAGCGACTATGTAGGATCTCTTCATATTGGCACCAACCAAGAGATGTACCATGGTCTATTTCGGTCCTCAAGGTCACTCTGGGTCAGTCCACTCACCCAAAATGGACCCAATTTGCCTAAGGTATATCCACCTAAGCCTGGTCACGTCATACAAGAGAGGTTCATTCATCTCACCCTCATCTTGATAATACTGAATGGATCAAAGTCCGTAAAAGTGATCCTCTAAGTGCCACATGGCTTATGATCTCTAGGTCAACCCCCAGGTGGTCCATGCTAGGCTCAGGAAGCTAGAGGATAGGGGCATGGATAGTTGTAGGTAGTCGAAGCTTACGACCCAGAGGCTCCATGAATTATTCAAGGTACGATATGTTCCTTTTATAACTTAGTGGTAGTAATAATAGACACAGGTGCTAGTAATTAATTTATTGACACATTGTAATGTCCCGACCTGGAAGCCACCAAACCGGTGCTCTGAACCGGTTCACCACAAGGCCTCAAGCGCGCCTCCCCGTACGCCAGAGGCGGCCAACTAGTAGCGAGGGCCTAGGGTGTGATAGTGTGGAGACTATGCTCCCATACTAGAGTAAGAAAACAGAGGAAATAACTAAGTATCATACACAGTGGAAAGTAAACAAAGTGTGGAAGTAATAAACAACTGAAATAGAACAAGTTGTAATAATAAAATGTTGTAAAATCCTGAACAGCTATGCAATACAATACAACACCGGTTACCCACCGAGCCGACCATACAGATATAAGTACAAAATAAACTGAAATTAAAAGTACAGGGCTCTTCTATTAACTCTGATCCAAACCACATACCCGATCTCTAGACAATATTGAACTACAGCAGCCTGATCAGTAGAACCACTCGAGTAGCTCTGCTCAATCATGCAACACTGGGCCTCAGCCCTATCCACCATGCAACTCATTCTCAACCTGAAAATCATACAAAAGGTCTACACATACACCAAGGTGCATGTGTAGGGGTGAGAAATAATCTCAGTAGGGCACCCCAACAAGAAACCTATAACTGTGCTGCTATGTGTATGCAACAACAATGTGCTCAGCATAGCTGGAACACAACAAAGAGGAAGTAAACCCAAATATGAAACCATAGTCGAACTCAGGGTATGTAATCCCTGTCGACTGGGCAAGTGCCACCATGGATGTCCATATCTATATACGTACACATGTATAGTCCCATACCTATACACATATACATAAATATGAATATTCATGATGAAGTGATTCAAATAACAAGAAACAACATCATCAGTTGATCCTTGGGACCATAAGCCTGATCTCCTGGACATCCTATTCAAGGGCATTGAGTTGGATGTCGTGCCACTCAAGTCATGTATCATTAAGTCGATCTCTGGGTCCGTAATCCCATCGACATGAAACTGCTTCGACTAACGCCGTAAATAATCCTCTGAAAAATCCAAATAAAAACAAGTTACCCTCTAGTTCAACCAATCAATCACAAGCAAGAAGATAACACAACAGGTAACCCTCTGAGAAGTACTCACAGCCATACCCTCTGGTTTGGTCATACAAAAAATTATAAGACTCTCTGAGGAAGCTCAATTGGCCAATTCCCCTTATAGTCTAAGGTAGTCAGGGACTCTCTGATAAAGATCACACAGTCAATTCCCCTTATAGCCCCAAGGTCAAGAGACTCTCTGAGGAAGCTCACTCTGTCAATTCCTCTTATAGCCCTAGGTCGTTCACAAACTCTCTGAGGAATCTCACCTAGTAAATTCCTCTTATATCCTGGAGTGGTTCAAGGTAATTCAAGTAAAACAAAGACTCTCTGAGGAAGCTCACTCGGTCTATCCCCTTATAGTCTATAAAGCTCAAAGACTCTCTGAGGAAGCTCACTCGTTATATCCCCCTATAGTCTATAATGTCCCAAGACTCTCTGAGGAAGCTCACTCAGTCTATCCTCTTATAGTCTAAAATGCTCAAAGACTCTATGAGGAAGCTCACTCGGTCTATCCCCTTATAGTCTACTACACCAGGTTCTCACGGCCCTGTGTAAGTCAGCGCATAGTAATGCAATATGGAAAAATTAAACCTCAAGAACTAATTGGCTAACAGTCTACAGAATATCACAACATGTTAGATAAAACCACTCCATACTAACAATACTAGGCATAGAAAAAAGTCATCCTAACTTTCAATCCAGACCAAACGGTCAGAATCAAGCAATATGGTAAAACACATCCACAGCAAGGTAAATAACCCCATTTACAATCAAACCACCTATACTCAGGCACACCAGAAATAGTAGTCATCCAAACAAACAAGAAATATGAATCGCGTCAGGCTCAGTAGCCACCAACCAAGAAGCACCTCTGGTAACCACTACAGCATTAGCAAACTAAGTCAGATATAAACAAACGAGTGTGGGTGGCCCGAACGCCCAACCCAACAATACATCCATCGCCCAAAGGGATCACCAGTTTGGAACGGGTACTAGGTGAAACCCGATCACCATCTCTACCCAAACCCAATGTAACAACTCAGGGTCAGTTAAACAATGAGCACCCGCTGGGTCCCTCAAGTCAAACACAGAGAAGGCATCATACTCAGGATCCTCCAGGTAAACACGAGCGAAAGCATCCAACGCGGGATCCTTAGTGAAGATTAAGGGAGAAATCCTACACGGGATCCTCAAATGAAGTACAACATAGGTATTCCATAAAATGGTTCCTATCAAAGGAAGAACAAGAGAGAGATCCTACAAGGGACTCCCTAGGTCAGCACACAAGCAAAGGCATCCCTCAGGGGATCCTTAGAAGTACCCAGTCTCACAGACTCATAGGCCAGAGGGGAACATATCACAAGGAGAAAGTACTCTTAATAATAGGTTATGGGAGATAGATTATAGATCATATCCTATTAAAGGTCTCAACTAAGTTGGTCTGAACACCCAACCTATCATCCATGCCAAGTCTCACTCTCAGGTGACAACTGAACTCAATAACTGGAGGAAGAACCCCTCCATTTAGATAGAAACCCCAAAAATCCATTTATATGACCTATAAATGTAAAAAGGATTCCACCATTGCGATATAGGTGGGAAAACGCTCTGAATTGACTACTCACACCCCCAATTCTGACTTCTAGAGCATAAGATATCCCCAAATTACTAAACTGAAGTAGTACATGGCCAGAGCACATGGCCAGAACACATTGGGCATGCCTGTGTAATATTACACGGCGTGTAATTTACTATACATGGTGTGTACTATTCAAAAAAATGCACCTTGTGTTTGTTTTCACTAAAACACATGCCCAAGTACCACTACACGGCGTGTACTCAAAGTACACGACGTGTACTCCTTAAAAACCACTATTTCATGTTCTATTCCACACGGTCAGCCACACAGCCACCCACTACACGGCGTGTACACAAAGTATAAGGAGTGTACTTAAGAAAATTTCATCTTCCTCTAACGGGAAGAACACATGGAATTTACCCCTAAAATACATACCATGTATTCTGAGTTTTCTGATGGGAAATCCCTGAAAACACCTGAAACGCCCGTTTTCATCCCCGAAACAACAGATCGAGCCCCATGGGATTACAAGCAAGAAATATAAGGATTTAAAGACATAAAACAACATGTTTAAAGGTGATCTATGGTAAAAACATAAACGGACCTACCTTTGGGTGGAAACCAGTGAAGCTTCGGTTGATTTCACAGCTCACGATTGTCACGCGCCGACTTAGCACATCGAGAGCTTCAAATTGGTACCCCTCTTGCCTCTCAAATATCCCTCTTTCTTAATCTCCATATATCCCATAGGTCATGGACAAGGGGTTAGCGTAGGATATGTGTGAAAGGAGGAGGAGGAAAGAAGAGAAGGAAGAAAAGAAAAGAAAAGGAAAAGAAGAAAAAGAAAAGGAAGAAAAAGGCGCTCGGGCCGGCCCCTGTGCCCGATATGAGTTTATGCCTTCTCTAGGATAAACTCCCCATTCCGGACTCAATGGAATAGACAGAATCTCAATACAACACTCCTTTTAGAAGTTATTGACAAATGAACTTGTGCGAATAATTTAATATTTAATTTAATAATATTAAATATTAAATATTCTGCTAAAATTCGAACAGCTCAGACTTCCACCAAAAACCTGTCCTAGGGTAAACACCCTATTCTGGGACCCACAGAGTCATCAGAAAAATTATCCGAGATCATATGGTAGGGAAAAATGACCATTTTACCCCTCATGAGCATCCAACAGCAAAAATTCAAATTTCTGCTCAAAACGACTGTCCGGAAAAACACAGTTTCTTACAAACTCCCCACCATAAACCTTCTCATCCCTGAGAATCCCAGTGAAAGAATCAGCAACCATGCTCATAACCTGAGCATCTGCATAACCAAGCTATCTAAACTGTCCAATGACCTGCCTTAAAGCGTTAACAACCACCTTCTTCATAGAAGTCACTCAACTACGCCCGATCTGGTACTCCCCACCATAGGAATACCCTTATCATTATCTTAAAAGAAAACCCTGAGCTTAAAAGCTCACAGAAAACACCGAATATTAACCAGAACAAGGATAACCACCCTCAAATGGCCAATGGTTCACTCCCCACCATATGGCTTTCCTTAAACCGCTCTGAGAGCACAACCAGAACAGGTTCCATCCTCAAAAAGGATGAACATTAAGAAAGAAAAAAGAGATCTATGTAGGGCTGAAGCTCTCTCAGCATACTCAAGACGAATCAAGATAGAGCATGATCGTCTCTAACAGGAGTACACTTAGATTTAACCGAAGGCGTGTCCAGCTCCCTCCAAGGCACGCTAACATCCTGCCATAACCCGACCAGGATTCCAACATGGGTCAACAATTTCACAGTAACCCAACATTTCACAAAGTCACCTATAAAACATAGGGACATTCCAACACAACTTCTGGGATCCGAGTCCACAGAAGTCTTGAAACATCAGTCCTCGGCTCGCATCCGTCCACTCACCAATCTAGATTCAGACGATGCCACCTGCAACAGCAACATTAGAAACACTGGTCGACCAGGCCAGGCACCGAAAATGCCTACTCATCGAAACTAGTCATGAAAAACAAACTCCTCCAAAAGGCATTGGAAAATGTTGTCCAACCTTTCACACACAGGTTCCCCTAGAACATAATAGACATCGACCTACAAGGGTTCGAGCCAAAACCAAGGGTATCTAGGCCTTCCACCTAGCCCTAAAGAAAAAGACTCACAAGTGGGTCACATGGTCAAACCACCTATCCTGAAAGATCCAAAACCTCTCAGAAGAAGGTAAAATTCACAATGACTAAAGAAATTCAAAACCAAAAAATAGCCTACGAGGGCCCTAATCCTCTCCGAGCATCCTCAAAAGGAACGGCTCCTTGGATTCCACAACCCAAGCAGAAGAGAAACTGAACTGACACTCATCAGTTGTATACAACAATACCACAAGGAGGTCCAGTTCATAAGAAAATCCTTGGTATCTATCGACATCATTCTCAATGATCTGACTAGATAACCACAGACCCGAGAAACAACACCCAATAAGGGTTAAACAGAAAGGCATCACGTGCCATATCAGCCAACTGGGGTCACTACACCACCTAGGCACAAGGACTGAGTCATCATCCTCGCATCAACGCCTCAACATAGATCCACATAACCTTCCATCAGATTAAAGATTATGTGTAAGCAAACTCAAAGGTCTCAGTCATCAGTAAAAACACACACTATCAGGCCTATATGCTGTGAATACTACGTGCCTAGTATGATGCATGAGACGCCTCTTGCCTTTGCCAGCCAAGATTCAAAATCCACCCATGGAATCTTACCAATGTCCAAGAGCCATAGATCCATAATAAATAAAAACACCACACCACATGTGCATCGCTCAAGGCGAAAATCATATAACAATGTAACATTGCAAAATCAGAACAGCAATCCCAAACCCTGGAAAACAGGACTTCTTACCGGAACAAGTGTTCTCGACGCACCAGCCTAATATCCATCACAGGTTCTGACACATTCCTAATACTAATGTCTACCATATTTCAAATAGTAAATACTAGGAAGGGAAACTCCTCTAATACCACTTTGTAACGTCCCGACCTGGAATCCACTAAGCCGGTGCTCCGATCCGGTTCACTACAAGGCCTCAAGCGCGCCTCCCCGTACGCCAGAGGCTGACGACTAGTAGTGAGGGCCTAGGGTGTGATAGTGGGGAGATTATTCCCTCATACCAGAGTAATAAAATAGCAGAAATAACTAAGTATCATACACAGCGTAAAGTAAACAAAGTGCGTAAGCAATAAACAACTGAAATAGAACAAGCTATAATAGTAAAATGCTGTAAAAGATCGAACAGCTATGAAATACAATACAACACTGGTTACCCACCAAGCCGACCATACAGATACAAGTATAAAATAAACTGAAAGTAAAATTATAGGACTCTTCTACTAACTCTGATCCAAACCACGTACCCGATCTCCAGACAATATCAAACTGCAGTAGCTCGATCAGTAGAACCACTCGAGTAGCTCCGCTCGATCATGCAACACTGGGCCTCAGCCCTATCCACCATGCAACTCATGCTCAACCTAAAAAGCAGACATAAGGTATAAACTTACACTAAGGTGCATGTGCAGGGGTGAGAAATAATCTTAGTAGGGCTGTAACATCCCAAGTAAGTAATGAATAATAGATATTTTTATCTATGTCTATTAATGATAAAGATAGTGTTTTAGAGGCTTAAAATGAAAATAAATACAATCTTATGCATGGAATACACTAATATTCTTAAAGGATTGTTTTAGTGCCTTTTGATGGAAAACCATTTTTGAATCTATATTTTGACAATTTTAGAAACTATGTTTGTCAAAATAAAATTATCCTTTATGATTGGGACATCAAAATTTACCTTGTGTGAATTTTTGGTAATTTTCTGACAATGTTCATTTTTAAATGAATAGTGAAAAATACTGCATTTTACATCAAAACTACTTTTTAATCTAATTTATTTATATGATTAGATTATGTTTTGAATTGGTTTTGAAGTGAAATTAGAATATATTTTTACCATTTTATCCAATGGTGGTCATTGGAATCAATTTCACTTTGAAATTAGACTTAAACTGGTGTCAATCTTTTGATACTTATTGTTTTGTAAAAACACGCTATTTGCTCTGGCAGCGGGAATTAATTATTGAATTAATTAATGTGACTTATATGATTTGAATTTTGTAAAATGGACTTCATTTTTGAATTCGGAATATCAAATATAGCTTAGAGTAAATTTTTGGTAATTTTCTGAAAAACTTCAATTTTTGATGAATAGTGAAACCACTAAGTGGTAATCAAGCAAACTGATTTTTCAGTTAAATGAAAGTTTACCACTAATGTGTATTGAATTTTGAAAATCCGACATACATGGTTTTCATTAAGAAGTAAAATGTGGTTCAATGAGATTATAATAATTTTTTTGGTGAATAGTAACTTATTAAGTTCTTAATCGCGATTAGTGGTAATTAGGGTAGTTTAATGTATAAATAATGCTTTAATAATATAAAATGACCTAGACACATGTCCCAACCTCATTGGTTGTGTCATGGCCGACCAAGACAAGTCATGGCCTAACTTGGGGACCCCATGTATCCACTTTTGTTGGGAAATAACATAAATTACTTTTTATTAAATGTTAAAGTGAAAATGACACAAACATAATATGTTTTGCGAAAACAATTTTTAAGTGGGGTTATACAAGTCCAAATTTTGATTATAAATATTCAATGGAAAGCTAAAAAGATTTCCTACATCATAGTAATTTGTTTATAATTTTTAGACATTAAATAAATTTAATTATTTATGACATAATAATGATGCAGTGATGACATCATTATTTGACGATTTAAATAAAATGGAAAGATAAAATAAAATCTATGAACTACACATGTCCAAAACCAATTGGATGAATGGATTTCGATGCCTTATCACCTTATCCACGAATTCCATCAATGTGGGACCTTTTAAAACCGAAACACATTTTCAAATAATGTAATGTTTCTTTACTTTCCAAAAGTGCCCCTCCTCTCCCCTTATAAAAGGCCCCCACCTCTACCTCATTTCACACACTCTTCAAGCCATTGGCTCGGCCAACCCCTGCCCATTTGCTCTCTCCACATCCCTCTCCTCATCCTAGAGGATTCCCTTTGGGCAGAATCCTTTCAAAGGAAGCCTTTAGGCTCAAACCAAAAGAAGTTACACTTTTTAAGGTATTTCATTCTCTCATGTTCATTTGTTTTATTTTGCTTCTCCGACCCCCTAAACTCTTTTTATTTACTTCTTTTGTAACAACACCAGTATCTTCAATATACTAGGATGTTGTTATAAGATATATTTGAGCTACACTCTCACACAACTACATCAAATGGTTAAAGAACATACGGTTTCCGTGGATGGCGAAATTCTGCCTCCCGAAACGATGATTGTTCAATACTCATTTAACACCTTCAAAGGTGGCCATTATGATGTCACTATTTTTATATATGATATATTATATGTTTATGTTTTCCTTAAGCTTCTGTTTTTTTTTTCATTTTGGGCATACCTTTATGGTTTCCATTATGGGTAAAACACGATATCTTCATTTTAGGAAGTGCGGACTACCGCCCCCTAAAAGTGATTTGATTCGTTAATACCATATGTGGGATGTGTAAAGGATAAAGTTAATGATATTATATATGTTGTTATACTGGAATTATAATATACTTTTATATCATTATGATTCCATTCCAGAAAATATGAAATAGAAATGGAAGTAGCGTTCATGCGTACGTACGGCTTACCGTCTCCATGAACGATGCATTTCATTTCTTACCTCTAAATGTGATGTAATATTATAAATGAATGTATGTACTGGATATATATGACATATATGATATCTACATAATGAATACCATTCTGGATATAATGAACCTTTGACCAAATTAACAACTTGTAAGTATAAGAAGTCAATTTTTGACTTAAGAACCAAATACCGACAAAATGAACATTATTAACTTAAATGATTACATGATGTTCATAACATGGTATAAAAGGAATAATGAACTTGAAAAAGATTCATAAGCAAGTAGAGATTAACTCAAGTTTATTATTCAGGAGTTTAAAGAACGGTCGGGTCAAGTCGGATACGAGGTATGGGACTTCGTCTCAATCTCCTTTCGTTGAGGCATATTTTATTTTATACACAACTTTCTTTTATACGGTGTATAAACCCCTTTGACTTTTACGTTTACTCAAAAGGAATCTTTTTTATACGAAGCGTTTACTAAACGACAAAAGGGAATGTTTTTGTCGTACGTATGCGGCGACAACGACTTCTCCGCCGTCGTAACCGTTATTTGAGTTTCGGCTTCCTCTACAAGCCATACCTTCTTTTTTTTAAAAGAAAAATAAATACCATGTTTTACTTTGGTATTGAAAATGGTTTTCATAATGTTTTTATTATATCAATGTGTTGTATTGATATCTCGTGATTGAAATGTGGAAATGTTATGTTTCCTTTATGCATGTTTTATGTGATATGATTATGTTATGGTTCTTGGGCATTATTATGAAGACGGGTGGTTCCGTGATAAACTAAGGGCGGGTGAGCCCGTTATAGCTCTCCAATGCATTGGGTAACGCGAAGGAGTGAAACGTTAAGGTTTCTCTGAAGAGATTTTAGGGAATATACTGTGATGGTTATTCCAAACGTAACCAAGAGGGTTACTCCCTACGTAAGAATGTTATGAATGCCTCAAGTTACCTTTACGTATTATGATTTATATGATTTATTCATGTTTTTATGAGGTATGTTAAAGTGCCTATGTTTTATGGGTAAAGTATGATTTCATTCTTATGTATATATGAACTCATGTTTCCTTTCCATGTTTTTATAACCCATACTGAGTTTTTACGCTCATCCCAAGTTTTTGAAATGTTTTTCACAGGTCAAGGGAAAGGTACATGATAAGATGATAGAGTCAAGGATGTGTCAAGAAATAATCCATGTTTTATTTTAAATGTGTTTCCATTGATGGGAATGAAGAATACTATCTTTATGTAACCACTTTGTTTATATGTGGAATGTAATGCAAGTTTTATGATCTAATTCTCTAAAACTCTAAACCCGAAAAGATCCTCAACGTGTAATCTTGTAATAACTCAAGATTAAGTAAGGTTTAAGGCTGGGGCCTTATAGTTGGTATCAGAGGTCGGTTTAGATAACTTTAGGAGTTAGAATTCTATTAAATGATTATCCAAAAATATTTTTTTTTTCTTTTTCGAAATGATATAGCATTTAAAGATTACCATGTTGCTTCATCTAAGACATGTTTGTTCAGAATGGTTTTCCGCAGAGGAAACAGGGAAGCAGTGCTAGGAAGGCATACAGAAGGAAATAACCTTCCGAATCAGCATCCAGAAATGGTCGGAATTGGAACTGAACAGTTTGTTGCAGTAATGGCGCAGTTGACTCAGGCGATAAATGGTGGTGGTATCCATGCACGAGATCAGCCAGATCAGCCGCAGAGGAACATGTCAGTGGTGGAACATTTCATGAGGCAACATCCACCATCATTCAGAGGATCATCTGACCCTGTGCAAGCTGAAGGGTGGATTAAAGCACTGGAGAAGATTTTTGATGTCATGGGGTGTTCAGACAATCAAAAGGTTAGTCTTGCTATTTACCGTTTGGAGGGTGAAGCAGATCAGTGGTGGTCTATGGTTAAAAATATCAGGGAAGCCGATGAGATTGATGCTCTTGACTGGGATGATTTCAAAGGTATGTTTCTTGAGAAGTATTTTCCTAAGGCTGTTCGACTTAGGATGGAAAAGCAATTCTTGGAATTGAGGCAAGAGGAAGACTCAGTGGCTGCCTATGAAGAAAGGTTCACTCGATTGGCAAGGTATGCTCCCAATTTTATCCGGGACCTTGATAGTAAAATCAATCGTTTTTACTCAGGATTAAAGCCAAAGTATCGAAGGGCATTAGCTTCTCGAGAGTTTAAAAGTTATGAAAAGCTTGTTCGATGTGCTGAGAAGGTGGAAATGGAGTTTGCCGATGACCAAGTGTTCTATAACAACCAGCAGAAGAAGAGACCGAGGTGGCAGGAGAAAGGTAAGAATTCTTCAAAGAAGTCTGATGGTAAGAGAACTAAGTTTCCAGTTTGTGATAAATGTGGCAAAAGGCATGCTGGGGAATGTCTTCTGAATTCTGGGAAGTGCTACCGATGTGGTAAGATGGGACATAAGGCTCGTGATTGCACTGAAAAGGATCAAGGTGAAGGTAAAAACAAATTTGATTTACAGTTAGTGAAATGTTTTAAGTGCAATGAGATGGGTCACTATGCAAACGAGTGTCCGACAAGGAGCTTGAGTGATGGGAAGCAGTTAGACTACAAGCAGAAAGGGGTGGTGAAATCCTTTGCAACTACTTCAGCGGATGTCGGGCCATCAAATGAAGTCGTATCAGGTACTTTGTTTGTTTTTTCAGACTATGCCAGTGTGTTGTTTGATTCGGGGTCTACACATTCTTTCATCTCTGAGACCTTTTCTAGTAAAATGGGAATACCATCTCAAGAAATGACTCCTGAACTTTTGGTAAAAACACCTGGGGGAAGTGTCGAGGCAAAAAGAATTTATAAGAATCTTCCTATCCTTATCTGTGGAAAGAACCTACTTGCAAACCTTATTGTTCTACCTCTAGTAGAGTTTGATGTTATCCTGGGTATGGATTGGCTCTCTATTTACCATGCTAAGATTGACTGTAGAGCTAAAGAAGTTTCTTTTCAGAAAGACTTTCAGTTTGTTTACAAGAATGAACCATTACTTTTGATAACATATGAAGAGGCCGAGAAACTTGTAAAAGATGGAAATGAATGTTACCTTGCACACGTCGTTGAAAATAAAGGAACTGTTCAGATTAATGATGTGCCAGTGGTAAATGAGTATCCTGATGTTTTTCCTGATGAGTTGCCTGGAATAATACCAGATCGGGAAGTTGAGTTTACTGTTGACTTAGTTCCTGATGCTAAGCCAATTTCAAAACCCCCTTATCGAATGGCACAAATTGAACTTTTAGAGTTGAAGGAGCAATTGCAAGATTTATTAGAGAAAGGTTTCATTAGACCTAGCACATCACCATGGGGTGCTCCTGTTTTATTTGTTAAAAAGAAAGATGGTTCTATGAGACTTTGCATTGATTATAGAGCCTTGAATAATATCACTGTTAAGAACAAATATCCTTTGCCTCATATCGATGATTTGTTTGATCAGCTCCAGGGAGCTCAGTTTTTTTCAAAGATTGACTTGAGATCGGGGTACCATCAGCTGAAGGTAAAGGAGGCAGATATTCCGAAGACCGCTTTCCGTACGAGATATGGCCATTATGAATTTGTAGTAATGCCTTTTGGGCTAACCAATGCACCTGCTGTATTCATGGACTTAATGAATAGAATTTTCCATGAGTTCTTGGATAAGTTTGTGGTTGTTTTCATTGATGATATTTTGGTGTTTTCTAAAAGTAAAGAGGAGCATGAAAAACATTTAAGGGTTATCTTGCAAACCTTAAAAGAAAAGAAATTGTATGGGAAATTCAGCAAGTGTGAGTTTTGGTTGCAACAAATTGCTTTCCTTGGTCACATTGTTTCTAAAGATGGAATAACTGTTGATCCTGCAAAAACAAAAGTTGTGGAAGAATGGCCAAGACCCACAAATGTAACCGAGATTCGTAGCTTCCTTGGTTTGGCGGGCTATTACCGAAGGTTTGTTAGAAATTTTTCACGGTTATCTAGTCCAATGACTAAGCTAACTCGGAAGGGTGTTAAGTTTATCTGGACAAAAGAATGTGATGATTGTTTTCAGTAATTGAAAAGAAGATTGGTGAATGCTCCAGTTTTGGCACTACCTTCCAGGAATGGTGACTTTGTTATATACAGCGATGCTTCATTGAAAGGACTTGGTTGCATCCTAATGCAGAATGATCAGGTAATTGCTTATGCTTCACGACAGTTGAAAACTCATGAGGTAAATTACCCTACACATGATTTGGAATTAGCTGCTGTTGTTTTTGCTTTAAAAATTTGGAGGCATCATTTGTATGGAGTAAAGTGTGAAATTTATACCGATCACAAAAGTTTAAAGTATATATTCACTCAGAAAGAGTTAAACATGAGACAAAGGAGATGGCTGGAATTAATCAAGGATTATGATTGTACAATTCATTACCATCCGGGAAAAGCAAATAAAGTGGCTGATGCTTTGAGTCGAAAAAGTAATGCTTCATTAACAATGTTGCGTTTGGAACGTGATCATTTGGTTAACGATTTGATGAAATTTGGCATAGAAGTTGTTGGTGCAGGAAGTCCTTCTGTTTTGTTTCAGGTATCAGTGAGATCTTCTCTATCAGATAGAATCAAGCAAGCACAGAAGCAAGACAGTGAGTTGCAGAAAAGGGTAGAGCTGGTTCAGAAAGGTAAGTTGCCTGAATTCAACATTGATAATGATTGCGTTTTGAGATTTGGGAAGAGATTGTGTGTGCCTTCTGATTCACAGTTGAAGAGAGAGTTGTTATGTGAAGCTCATAGTTCTCCGTTTTCAGTTCATCCGGGCAGTACTAAGATGTATAGAGATCTGCGGGAGTATTACTGGTGGGATGGAATGAAAAGAGATATTGCTGATTTTACTGTGAAGTGTTTGACTTGTCAGCAGGTTAAAGCTGAGCGGCAGTTACCGAAAGGGATGCTTCAGCCTTTACCAGTGCCAGAGTGGAAATGGGAGAATATATCCATGGACTTTGTTGTTGGATTACCGAAGACATCTCGAGGTAATAATGCAATCTGGTTTATTGTTGATCGCTTGACCAAATCTGCTCATTTCCTTGCTATACGAGATACTTTCTCTCTTGATCAACTTTCCCGTTTGTATCTTAAAGAGATAGTCAGGTTACATGGAGTTCCCCTCTCCATTGTATCAGATCGTGATCCCAGGTTTACCTCTAACTTTTGGAAAGGCCTTCAGAAGTCGTTGGGTACTGAATTAAATTTTAGTACAGCTTTTCATCCTCAATCAGATGGGCAGTCAGAACGAACAATTCAGACATTGGAGGATATGCTACGAGCTTGTTCTATGGATTATCAGGGGAGTTGGGACCAGCATCTTTCTTTGGTTGAGTTTTCATATAATAACAGTTTTCATTCCAGTATACAGATGGCACCATTTCAGGCATTATATGGGAAGCGGTGTCGAACTCCAGCTTTCTGGGATGAAGTGGGTGAAAGAAAGTTGATGGGACCAGAATTGGTAGAAGAGATGGCAGAAAAAGTTCAGCTGATTCAGAAACACATGAGAACAGCTCAGAGCAGGCAGAAGAGTTATGCGGATAACCGGAGGAAGGATCTATCTTTCGAGGTAGGTGATCATGTTTTTCTCAAGGTTTCTCCTTGGAAAAGTGTGATGAGATTTGGTAAGAAAGGAAAGTTGAGTCCAAGGTTCATTGGACCATACGAAGTTCTAGAGAGAGTTGGATCAGTTGCATACCGAGTGGCTTTACCTCCGAGTTTATCTCAGGTACACAATGTTTTTCACGTTTCGATGTTGAGAAAGTATATGCCAGATCCATCTCATGTTTTGAGTCCAGAGGTAGTTCAGCTGGAAGAAAACCTATCTTATGAGGAACAACCGGTCCAGATTCTTGACCACAGGGAGCAAGTGTTACGGAATAAGGTGATTAAGCAGGTAAAGGTTTTGTGGAAAAACCACATGATTGAAGAGGCAACATGGGAATCCGAAAATGCAATGAGGGATAAGTACCCCAATTTATTTGATAAGTAAATAAATTGCGGGGACGCAATTTTCTAAAGGGGGGAAGGATGTAACATCCCAAGTAAGTAATGAATAATAGATATTTTTATCTATGTCTATTAATGATAAAGATAGTGTTTTAGAGGCTTAAAATGAAAATAAATACAATCTTATGCATGGAATACACTAATATTCTTAAAGGATTGTTTTAGTGCCTTTTGATGGAAAACCATTTTTGAATCTATATTTTGACAATTTTAGAAACTATGTTTGTCAAAATAAAATTATCCTTTATGATTGGGACATCAAAATTTACCTTGTGTGAATTTTTGGTAATTTTCTGACAATGTTCATTTTTAAATGAATAGTGAAAAATACTGCATTTTACATCAAAACTACTTTTTAATCTAATTTATTTATATGATTAGATTATGTTTTGAATTGGTTTTGAAGTGAAATTAGAATATATTTTTACCATTTTATCCAATGGTGGTCATTGGAATCAATTTCACTTTGAAATTAGACTTAAACTGGTGTCAATCTTTTGATACTTATTGTTTTGTAAAAACACGCTATTTGCTCTGGCAGCGGGAATTAATTATTGAATTAATTAATGTGACTTATATGATTTGAATTTTGTAAAATGGACTTCATTTTTGAATTCGGAATATCAAATATAGCTTAGAGTAAATTTTTGGTAATTTTCTGAAAAACTTCAATTTTTGATGAATAGTGAAACCACTAAGTGGTAATCAAGCAAACTGATTTTTCAGTTAAATGAAAGTTTACCACTAATGTGTATTGAATTTTGAAAATCCGACATACATGGTTGTCATTAAGAAGTAAAATGTGGTTCAATGAGATTATAATAATTTTTTTGGTGAATAGTAACTTATTAAGTTCTTAATCGCGATTAGTGGTAATTAGGGTAGTTTAATGTATAAATAATGCTTTAATAATATAAAATGACCTAGACACATGTCCCAACCTCATTGGTTGTGTCATGGCCGACCAAGACAAGTCATGGCCTAACTTGGGGACCCCATGTATCCACTTTTGTTGGGAAATAACATAAATTACTTTTTATTAAATGTTAAAGTGAAAATGACACAAACATAATATGTTTTGCGAAAACAATTTTTAAGTGGGGTTATACAAGTCCAAATTTTGATTATAAATATTCAATGGAAAGCTAAAAAGATTTCCTACATCATAGTAATTTGTTTATAATTTTTAGACATTAAATAAATTTAATTATTTATGACATAATAATGATGCAGCGATGACATCATTATTTGACGATTTAAATAAAATGGAAAGATAAAATAAAATCTATGAACTACACATGTCCAAAACCAATTGGATGAATGGATTTCGATGCCTTATCACCTTATCCACGAATTCCATCAATGTGGGACCTTTTAAAACCGAAACACATTTTCAAATAATGTAATGTTTCTTTACTTTCCAAAAGTGCCCCTCCTCTCCCCTTATAAAAGGCCCCCACCTCTACCTCATTTCACACACTCTTCAAGCCATTGGCTCGGCCAACCCCTGCCCATTTGCTCTCTCCACATCCCTCTCCTCATCCTAGAGGATTCCCTTTGGGCATAATCCTTTCAAAGGAAGCCTTTAGGCTCAAACCAAAAGAAGTTACACTTTTTAAGGTATTTCATTCTCTCATGTTCATTTGTTTTATTTTGCTTCTCCGACCCCCTAAACTCTTTTTATTTACTTCTTTTGTAACAACACCAGTATCTTCAATATACTAGGATGTTGTTATAAGATATATTTGAGCTACACTCTCACACAACTACATCAAATGGTTAAAGAACATACGGTTTCCGTGGATGGCGAAATTCTGCCTCCCGAAACGATGATTGTTCAATACTCATTTAACACCTTCAAAGGTGGCCATTATGATGTCACTATTTTTATATATGATATATTATATGTTTATGTTTTCCTTAAGCTTCTGTTTTTTTTTCATTTTGGGCATACCTTTATGGTTTCCATTATGGGTAAAACACGATATCTTCATTTTAGGAAGTGCGGACTACCGCCCCCTAAAAGTGATTTGATTCGTTAATACCATATGTGGGATGTGTAAAGGATAAAGTTAATGATATTATATATGTTGTTATACTGGAATTATAATATACTTTTATATCATTATGATTCCATTCCAGAAAATATGAAATAGAAATGGAAGTAGCGTTCATGCGTACGTACGGCTTACCGTCTCCATGAACGATGCATTTCATTTCTTACCTCTAAATGTGATGTAATATTATAAATGAATGTATGTACTGGATATATATGACATATATGATATCTACATAATGAATACCATTCTGGATATAATGAACCTTTGACCAAATTAACAACTTGTAAGTATAAGAAGTCAATTTTTGACTTAAGAACCAAATACCGACAAAATGAACATTATTAACTTAAATGATTACATGATGTTCATAACATGGTATAAAAGGAATAATGAACTTGAAAAAGATTCATAAGCAAGTAGAGATTAACTCAAGTTTATTATTCAGGAGTTTAAAGAACGGTCGGGTCAAGTCGGATACGAGGTATGGGACTTCGTCTCAATCTCCTTTCGTTGAGGCATATTTTATTTTATACACAACTTTCTTTTATACGGTGTATAAACCCCTTTGACTTTTACGTTTACTCAAAAGGAATCTTTTTTATACGAAGCGTTTACTAAACGACAAAAGGGAATGTTTTTGTCGTACTTATGCGGCGACAACGACTTCTCCGCCGTCGTAACCGTTATTTGAGTTTCGGCTTCCTCTACAAGCCATACCTTCTTTTTTTTAAAAGAAAAATAAATACCATGTTTTACTTTGGTATTGAAAATGGTTTTCATAATGTTTTTATTATATCAATGTGTTGTATTGATATCTCGTGATTGAAATGTGGAAATGTTATGTTTCCTTTATGCATGTTTTATGTGATATGATTATGTTATGGTTCTTGGGCATTATTATGAAGACGGGTGGTTCCGTGATAAACTAAGGGCGGGTGAGCCCGTTATAGCTCTCCAATGCATTGGGTAACGTGAAGGAGTGAAACGTTAAGGTTTCTCCGAAGAGATTTTAGGGAATATACTGTGATGGTTATTCCAAACGTAACCAAGAGGGTTACTCCCTATGTAAGAATGTTATGAATGCCTCAAGTTACCTTTACGTATTATGATTTATATGATTTATTCATGTTTTTATGAGGTATGTTAAAGTGCCTATGTTTTATGGGTAAAGTATGATTTCATTCTTATGTATATATGAACTCATGTTTCCTTTCCATGTTTTTATAACCCATACTGAGTTTTTACGCTCATCCCAAGTTTTTGAAATGTTTTTCACAGGTCAAGGGAAAGGTACATGATAAGATGATAGAGTCAAGGATGTGTCAAGAAATAATCCATGTTTTATTTTAAATGTGTTTCCATTGATGGGAATGAAGAATACTATCTTTATGTAACCACTTTGTTTATATGTGGAATGTAATGCAAGTTTTATGATCTAATTCTCTAAAACTCTAAACCCGAAAAGATCCTCAACGTGTAATCTTGTAATAACTCAAGATTAAGTAAGGTTTAAGGCTGGGGCCTTATAAGGGCACCCCGACAAGCAACCTATAATTGTGCTGCTATGTGTATGCAACAACAATGTGCTCAGCATAGCTGGAACACAACAAAGTGGAAGTAAACCCAAAAGTGCAACCACAGTCGAACTCAGGGTATGTAATCCCTATCAACTGGGCAAGTTCCACCATGGATGTCCATATCCATATACGTACACATGTATATTCCCATACCTATACACATATACATAAATATGAATATTCATGATGAAGTGATTCAAATAACAAGAAACAACATTAGTAGTCGATCCTTGGGACCATAATCCTGATCTCCTGGACATCCAATTCAAGGGAATTGAGTTGGATGTCATTCCACTCAAGCCGTGTATCATTAATTCGATCTCTGGGTCCGTAATCCCATCTACATATACCTACTTAGGCAAACGCTGGAAATAATCCTCTGAACAAGCCAAAAAAAACAAGTTACCCTCTAGTTCAACTAATCAATCACAAGAAAGCAGATAACACAACAGGTAACCCTCTGGGAAGTAATCACAGCCATCACCTCTGGTTTGGTCATATGAAAATTTATAATACTCTCTGAGGAAGCTCACTCGGTCAATTACCCTTATAGTCTAAGGTAGTCAGGGACTCTCTTAGGAAGATCACACAGTCAATTCCCCTTATAGCCCCAAGGTTAAGAGACTCTATGAGGAAGCTCACTTGGTCAATTCCTCTTATAGCCCCAGGTTGTTCATAGACTCTCTGAGGAATCTCACCCGGTGAATTCCTCTTATAGCCTGGAGTGGTTCAAGGTAATTCAAGTAAAACAAAGACTCTCTGAGGAAGCTCACTCGATCTATCCACTTATAGTCTATAAATCTCAAAGACTCTCTGAGGAAGCTCACTCAGTCTATCCCCCTATAGTCTATAATGTCCCAATACTCTCTAAGGAAGATCACTGGGTCTATCCTATCATAGTCTAAAATTCTCAAAGACTCTCTGAGGAATCTCACTCGGTCTATCCCCTTATAGTCTACTACACCAGGTTCTCACAACCTCGTGTAAGTCAACGCATAGTAATGCAATATGGCCAAAGTAAACCTCAAGAAATACTTGGCTAATAGACTACAAAATATCACAACATTTTAGATAAACCACTCCATCCTAACAATACTAGGCATGGAAACAAGGCGTCCTAACTGGAAAGCTAGACCAAACGGTCAAAATCAAGCAACATGAGAAAACACATCCACAGCAAGATAAATAACCCCATTTACGTTCAAGACACCTCTACTCAGGCACACAATGAATAGTAGGCATCCAAACAAACAAGAAAGATGCCTCGTGTCAGGCTCAGCAGCCACCAACCAGGAAGCACCTCTGGTAACCACTACAGCATCAGTAAACCAAGTCAGATAAAACAAACGAGTGCAGGTGTCCCGAATGCTCGTCCCAACAATACATCCATATCCCAAATGGATCACCAGTTTGGAATGGGTTCTAGGTGACACCCAATAACCATCTATACCCAAACCCTACGTAACAACTCAAGGTCGGTTAAACAATGAGCACCCGTTGGGTCCCTCAAGTCAAACACAGAGGAGGCATCATACTCGGGATCTTCCAGGTAAACACGAGCATAGGCATCCAACGTGGGATCCTTAGCGAAGAGTATGGGAGGAATCCTACACGGGATCCTCAAATTAAGTACAACATAGGCATTACATAACATGGTTCCTATCAAAGGAAGAATAAGGGAGATATCTTACAAGGGACTCCCTAGGTCAGCACACAAGCAAAGGCATCTCTTAGGGGATCCTTAGAAGTACTCGGTCTCACAGACTCATAGTCTAGAAGAGAACATCTCACAAAGGTAACTTCCTATCAAGCATAGGTTACGGGAGATAGCTCATATCTCATCTCCTATTAAAGGTCTCAACTAAGTTGGTCCGAACACCCAACCTATCATCCACGCCAAGTCTCACTCTAAGGTGACAACTAAACTCGATAACTGGAGGAAGAACCCCTCCATTTAGATAGAAACCCCAAAAACCCCATTTATATGACCTCTAAATGTAAAAATAATTCCACCATTGTGATCTAAGTGGAAAATCTTTCATAATCGACTACTCACATGCCCAATTCTGACTTCCAGAGCATAAGATATCCCCAAATTACTAAACTCAAGTAGTACATGGCCAGAGCACATGGCCAAAACACATTGGGTCTACCTGTGTAATAGTACACGGCGTGTACTTTACTGTACATGGATTTTACTATTCAAAAAAAGTCACCCAGTGTGTGTTTTCACTAAAATAGATGCCCAAGTACCACTATATGGCTTGTACTCAAAGTACACGACGTGTACTCCTTAAAAACCACTATTCTGTGTTCTATTCCACATGGCCACCCACTACACGGCATGTACTCATAGTACATGGTGTGTAATTAAGAAAACTTTGTCTTCCCTGAATGGGAAGAACACACAGCGTGTACCACGTGTATTCTAGGTTTTCCAACGAGAAATCCCTAAAAATGCCTGAAACGCCCGTTTTCGCCCCCGAAACAATAGATCGAGCCCCATGTGCTTACAAGAAAGAAATATAAGGCTTTAAAGACTTAAAAACATTTTTAAATGGGATATATGGTGAAAACATAAAAGACCCTACCTTTGGGTGGAAACCGCCGAAGCTTCAGTTGATTTTACGGCTCATGGTTGTCGCATGCCGACTCAGCGCATCGAGAGCTTCGAATCAGTACCCCTCTTGCCTCCCAACTCTCCCTATTTCTCAATATTAATATCTACCATAGGTCATGGCCAAGGGGATGGAATAGTAGATTTTCACAAGGAGGAGGAGGAAATAAGATAAGGAAGAAAAGAAAAGAAAAGGAAAAGAAGAAAAAGAAAAGGAAGAAAAGGGGGCTCGGGCCGGCCCCGGCGCCTGACATGAGTTTATGCCTTCCCTAGGCTAAAATCCCCATTCAGGACTCAACAGCATAGATGGAATCTCAATATGACACTTCTTTTAGAAGTTATTGAAAAACAAACCTGTGTGAATAATTTAATATTTAATTTAATAATATTAAATATTAAATATTCTGCTAAAATTCGAACAGCTCAGATTTCCACCAAACTCCTATAATAGGGTAAACACCCTATTCAGGGACCAACGAAGTTGTCAAAAAATTATCCAAGATCATATGGTAGGGTAAAATGACCATTTTACCCCTCATGAGCATCCAACAGCAAAAATTCAAATTTCTGCTAAAAATGAAAGTCTGGAAAAACATGGGTTCTTACACACATACCCTGTATAAGACTTAGATATTATAGTTAAACCATTGGCTCGACCCTTGCACTTGAAGAATCCTACTGTAGAAGACTCAGCGATCACACACTTGTGCCAACAGTGTGACTTGACACTTGGAGGTGAGAGTTTTTATTGGAATATCTTGTTAGTATAGTCAAGGTCTTGCGATGTCATTGTTGGTATGGATTGGTTATCTATAGTTAATTCCTAGAATGATTTTTTTAGGTGAAGGGTGGTGTGTTTCCATAGTGATGGAACCAGATTTTCCTTTTTTGATGAAAAGAAAACCCAGGTAGTGTAGGATAGACTCATTCATAGGAGAGTGCATCTGATTACACATTAGTTGGAAAGCTTATACATTAGTGTAGTGGATATTATAAGTTCTTGGTTTACTACAGTGGTGGTGGAGTACAAGGAAGTATTCCCTCAAGATGTTCCAGGTTTACCTCCCCACTAATAAGTAGACTTCCGCATTGATCTATAGCCCGTAAAGGCACCGACATTTTCACCAACATATCAGATAGTTCCTGTATAGCTTCACGAGCTGAGGGTGTAATTGGAGGACTTGCAGAGGAAAGTGTTTGTTATACGCAGTGTTTCACCCTGGTCAGCCCTAGTTTTGTTTTCCAAAAAGGCATATGGGATCTTGAGGTTTTGTGTGGGTTATGAGCGCTTAAACCAGGTCAGCATGAAGAAAAATTATCCATTATTGAGGATCAATGACCTCTTTGATCAATTGAGAGAGGCGTGATGGTTCTCAAAGGTTAAACTCAGATCAGTCTATCACCAGTTGCGAGTATGGGATGAGGTTATACCAAATATGGCATTCAGATGTCGCTATGATCACTATGAGTACTTGGTGATTCCCTTTGGTATGAAAAATTACCTAGTGGTATTCATGGGACTCATGAACCATATCCTTCAGCCTTTATTAGACTAGTTCATCATAGTTGTCATCAATGATATCCTGGTGTACTCAACATCCAAGGAGGATCACGCGAGACACTAAAGGGTGGTTCAAGAAATACTCTGAAAGCACCATATTTACGAAAATTTCTCAAAGTGACAGTTTTGGATATAGGTGGCCCACTTTCTAGTACATGTTATCTCAGCAGATGGAGTGGCAGTGGACCTGGCCAAGGTTGAGGCAATGTTAGCTTGGGAGCCACCCAAGAGCGTAATAATGGTGTGGAGCTTCCTTGGGTTGGTAGTCTATTACCAAATATTCATACCTGGTTTATCCAAGATATTAGCACTCATGATATCTTTGACTCGAAAGGGAATCCTTCGTGTGAACATAGGGGTTCCAATAGGTTTTTTAGTATTTGAGGCAGAATTTCATGAGTGCTCACATCTTGAGATTGTTGGAGGAGGGTGTCGAGTACCTAGTGTACTACGATGAATCAGGAACTGGGCTTGGTTGTGTTCTGATGCAGAGGCAGGTGGTGATTTCTTATATTTCATGCCAATTGAGACCACATGAGAAGAACTACTTGACCCACAATCTTGATATAGTAGTGGTAGTCTTCGCTTTGAATATTTGGAGGCACTACCTGATGGATGAGTGGTTTATATTTTACTCCCATTATAAAATTCTCAAGTATATCTTCTCTCAGAAGGATCTCAACTTGATACAGAGGTGATGGCTAGAGTTCCTCCAGGATTATGACTTATAAATTTTCTATACTATAGGAAGGGAAACATGGTAGCATAAGTTATCAGCAAGAGATCTTGTATGTAGTTGTTGAACGAGGTGTCAGAGCAGTTGACCTCATTGTAGTTTTCCTTTGTGGGTAGATATGAGTTAGCTTACCTCAAGTTGATGGTTGTTACCCCTATACTCTTACAGCGATTCAAGGAGGTACATCTTGGGGATACTAACTATGAGACCCTACATACTCAGATATCCACAAGGAATTATCCTGATGGATATTCTAAATATAGGGACCATGATGTTCTTTTCAGAGGATGCATGATAGTACCAGTGACATTAAGAGAGAAGGTTCTGAGAGAGTTTCATATATCCCCTTTGATAGTACATCCAGGTGTGGAAATGATGTACTAGGAACTCCAACATCAGTTTTGGTGTCTAGGGATGAATAAAGGAGTTGCAGAGTTTATCTCTCAATACCTTACTTTTTAGCAAGTGAAGGCTGATCATTAAGTTCTAGCGAGTTTGGATCAACCCCCTGAGTTTATGGAGTAGAATTGGGATGGGATATCTATGGACTTCATGACGGGTTTACCATGTACATCCAGGGGACATGATTCCATCTAGGTGATTATAGATCAACTCACCAAGTCAGCTCACTTCCTAGCTATTCAAGAGCAGTGTTTAGTAGAGAACTTGGGATTCCTCTATGTGCAAGATATATTCTGACTCCATAGAGTTCCATCGATGATTATTTTTTATCGTGATTATCAATTTACATACCAATTAAGGAAAGGATTATAGGAGGCATTTAGGACCTATTTATGCTTGAGAACAGTGTTTCACCCCCAAAATGATGGCCAAACTGAGTGGACCATTCAGGTTCTAGAGGAAATACTGCAAGATTTAAAAATATACTTTGGTTGTAGTTGGGAGGATAACCTACCACTGGTGGAGTTTTTGTATAATAAAAACTATAATTCCACCATTGGTATGAAAACATTTTAGGCTTTGTATAGGCGAACCTGTAGGTCACCACTTTTCTTGACTAAACTGGGTGAGTCAGCACTCATGGGCCCAGAGTTGGTGTGAGCTACAATAGAGAAAGTTCAGATCATCTAGGAGCGGATGAAGATTCCACAGAGCCATTATAAGTCTTATGCTGACATGTGACAAAGGCCTTTGGAATTTGTGGAAGGAGACCATGTGTTTCTACGGGTTTCACCTCGATGTTGATTATAGAGATTTGGCTGGGGTGGCAAGTTATCTTTGAGGTTCATTGTCCCTTTCCAGATACTGCAAAGAGTTGGCGAGGTGGTGTACCACTTAGCTCTACCTCCGTAGTTAGATCGGGTTCACAATGACTTCCATGTATCACAATAGAGGAGGTACATGCATGACTCATCACACGTTATCGATCGGGGTGAGCTAGAAATCAAGGATAGACATACCTTTGTTGAGTTCCCATTGGAGATCTAGGATCAGCAGAAGAGGATCCTTCGTGGGTGATCAATTCATTTAGTGCGTGTTTAGTGGCAACACAGGAATCTCTAAGAGAGCACATGGGAATGGGAGGCTCAGATTCATGCTTAGTACCCACATCTTTTTTATTATCCCTTATTTTGGATTTTCAAGGATGTAAAGCCCCAAGGATGGGAGAATGTAATGTCTCAAATTTTCCATGTATTATTTTTAGATATTATATGAATTATTTTCAAGACGAATCACTAAGACAACATGTGATTCTGAGGCCCTGTGTTCCCAGAATAAATGTTTGAAATATATTAAATATATTAAATAGCATGTGCGTGCAGTATTCCTTAAAAAGTGAAATAAATTCTAAATAGGTACCTATATCAAAAATATGAGGGAACTATTTAGTTCAGAACATGGGTTTTACCCTAGGTGTGACTTAACATCAGTCAGCATAGGTCATTTGTGGAAAATTCATCACAGGCATGGAAATGAATAAAAAAATTAAATAAATTATTGTATTTCAGTTTGTGTTGATGAAATGATTGATGTATCTTTAAATAGATGGTTGTCTTATAATTTTAGGGTTATCCGCATAACCCTAGAGATCTTGGAGAGACTAGATAATTCTCTCAGGTGAATGATGACGAGATCGTGGATCGGTGATCGGCGCACCTCAAATTCGAAGGATCTCGCCAATGAACACGAAGAAGCTTAGTTCTTTATCAGTGATTGATCCAAATCATGGTAGGACATGTGTTTTGATTTTATTCTTCCCCATTATTTATTTCTACTATGAACACAAATCAATCCACTAATAGATTGATCTGTGGTTCGATCAATATGTGGGATGAGTTTATTTTGTGGGGATTTTATGGGAGAATTTATTTATGATTTGATTTATTTTTATTGTCTTTATAATGGCTATGAATCGAGATCAATATGAACATTGTCAAGGCTTGTTCCTATAATATGTTCTTGTGCTTTTCTCCCCTCGTTCATTGTTCATCATGGACGTTCTTCATTTGGTATGCGGCTCGATAAATCCCGATCAATCGATTATTGCACAACCATTTATTGGTGCAATGATATGAAATCATATATCTGGGATCGATACAATGTGATGGAGGTGCGATGATAAAGATGGAGTAATTTGGACGATGGTGGATACCCGATTTTTCATTCTTCAGTTTTCTTCATCACACAACAAAGAATGACGATTTGATCCATTTTCTAAGAAAATTTGATGATGGAATGAGTTATTTGATGACGGAAAGGCTTAGAAAAGTTGGGATCTCTGATTTCATGATGAAATGGCATCCAAATTTAATTCTAGAGGTTCTTAATTGAATGTGGGAGCGGATCTATGATTCTGCAAAATCTCAAACAACATGGCATGTAATTCGCATCTACACGTCGCATGGTCCCCCCTGATCATCAGCTAGGGTTTCCGGAGGAAGTTAAACATCACACGGTATGTGACCCTTATCTCACGGTGTGTGGTCACTCTTGAATGACTCAGTGTGTACTCAGTAATTACATGAACATGAGGTGAACTACATGAGTTGGAGCACGCTGTATACTCCCCCATATAGACATGACCAACCGTACATGGGTTGGAGCTATGTACTAGAAAATGGATAGACTATATGGGTAGCCTACAATTTTTCTAGTACTACACGGACATGGTTTTATGACATGGTTTTTTTACACAAGAAGGACCTGGGGTCAAGGGACACAACATGTGACCCCTACTACACATCACGTCCTTTATTATACATGGATTAGATCACTTGTCCTCCATATCTTGGACATGTTTCATTAGGTTTCATTCCAATTAACCCTTCCCTGAAGGTTGGTATGGAATTTTATCCTACTCCTAGGACTATAATCCCTTCAATAGGACTTATAAGATATAGTTATTTGAATTCCTTCAAGAGGCCCATAGTGAGATCCTTTATTCATCTTTGTGACCTAGATAGAGTTCTTGGTATCGTTGTGACTAACACTATATGGGTGTTAATCCTCTACTTAGTGGTTTAATCTAGATTAAGTTGTTCATATCACCCCATAGCCTTGGAAGTGATCCCCATCTATGTATTGTATTCTCTTGGAACTATCAGTGTGTTCTTTCTCATGATGAGACCCAACGAGCAGTACTTCTTGGATAGACATCATTAGTGCTATCAGAATCAAGAGTGTGTTCTCCCAAATGAGTGCTTGTGTAATCTTTGAGATGGAATCCTAGGATAGTATAATATAGTTGTGACTTACCTCTATAATTTTTTTCTTTGTTGAGTATATCTATATATTCTTGTTATATGTTCTATATACATATACCTATATAGAGATGATTGTACTTTCCTTTTTTGTATGCTTTGTGGTTTCGAGCTGTCCTACTGAGTATTATTATAATCACCCCTATATGGAATTTTTCTGCGTGTGTCGTGTCTTGTGAAGATGATCAACCTTTTGATAGAGTCCTAGGTGGACCAAGACCAGATAGTGCTTAGTGATACCCAACAAACTAAGGTTTATTCTTACAGATTTCTGACAGCAGTCCCAGTACTTTCTTTCAGGTTGGACTTTTGTTTTTATACTCTTTGTGGTGGGATTGTATTTGGCCCTATTTACTTTATTTTACTTCCTATTGTACTCTGGTTATAGGATTTAGATGTATGCATTCATGGTTGTTTAGCTTTTTTTATACTTCAGCATTGTATGGGATTTGATATGTGTGTGTGTGTACATGTACTTAGGTTAAGGCCTCCCATGTCAGGGATATGTCTACTCGGTGTTAGTTATAATCCCCTAGCCTATTGGAGGTAGGATTTGGGATTCATAAAACAGACCCCAATAGGATAGGTCGTGAGATTAGTTTTTATTCTAGTGGCCCTTCTTGCTACATACGAAATAGATAGCATCTTGTTCCCTTCCTCCAATGGCCTGAAGGCCTTTACTTTTTTATTGATTTTTGATAATCCACCTTTCAATGGATGAGGTGGAACCCTTACAAGGCCCGTAGGCGTAAGTATTACATGGCCTGTAGGCCTAGAGGAATTCATTGCCCGTAGGCTTCAAACATTACAAACAACCCAGACTAACTATTTGGAATTGCTCCTCCCCAACATCGTCATCATGAAATCATCTCTCCACCTTCGCATGGCTGTTTGGATAGGCATTCCCATGCATGTACAGGCTTGTCCCGATGGAAGGTGTCATACCCTCTCATTCTTGCAATCTGTTTAGCTTCTGCTGTGGTGAAAGCTCCTTTCCAATCCTCCTTTGTAGAGCTTGTTCCTTGTAGGTTGTCTGGTTTGCATCTGCACTTTAAGGTGGCCTGAAGGCCTTATTGACCCGAAGGCCTGGGTGGCCCGAAGGCCTTAAATTACTCGGGGACCAAATCTGTGGTCCGAAGGCCCAAACGGGGGCATATTCCCGACTTCTACAGTGCCAAACCATTCCTGCTACAGTTCCCACTACATTACCTGCTACAGTACTTGGTGAAGAAGATTCAAAAGATCTGGCAGAGACTTATCAATGTTATTCATATTAAAATTCACAAAAAAGATGGAGAATCTCTGAGGGAGTGATGTCATACTAAATTTGGTACCTAGTTATTTAGGGAGTTTAAACCCTAAAACCTCTAAGTTCTCAATGTATCCAATGAGCTTGACTACATGAGGCCCGGTTGGGGAACCCTCTCTAATATTGCTCTGAAAGAGTGCCTTAGAAATCTCAAATTTCTCTTATATAGCTCTCTCCTAGTAAAGACCATGGAGGTTATCAAGCATGCTATATGCATCCATGTTTTCATGGGAATTCATTAGTTCCCTAGACATCGATGAAAGCATCATACATTGAACAACAATTGTGTTGCTCAAATGTTTTTCATAGACAAGAAACTCTTCATCACTGGTCTCTTTAGTAGATGGATCAGGCATTGAGGATTCTAGCACATAATATTTCTATTCATGGCATAGCATAACCCAAAGGCATATAAACCACTCCTGGAAGTTACTGTCAGATAATAGGTTATCTTTCTCTAATATTGATCTTAGGGATAGTGTGGATGATGAATTTGTCATTTTATTCTACAATTAAAAATATCAGTTTATTAGTACTTTTCTTAATTATAAAATAAGTGAGATATAATAAATTAAATGTTTATTTATTTATTTATTAAATGTCCCACTATTTTATCAAGTCTCAATAACCCTCACCATTGAACTTGGAATGTCTAGTTTATTTAACATTCTTGTGGAAAGGATCCCCATTAATTTTATTAATGATATAAACTTTGACCATGGAAACCATAATAAAGTAATTAGGTAGGTGGTATTCTCAACTACAGACTTTTATCTCCTTGATCCATTGAGTGGATTCCCCTATCCTAAAATCCTGACTTAGATTTCCTCAACAATTGCCTCCATATTTGTACTGAATATACTTTTGTCATTAAACTCAATACATTTTCAGTTAAGACCAAAACTCTCATGAGAACTCCCTGATAAAAATAAGTGTCCAGACTTTGGCTTTGTACTACACTTAGCTCTATGGTTTCATTCCCAATCAAGTAATGGAAGTCTTAGTCTAACTTAATATTTAATTGAGGGAGTTTAATTTATTATGCATAAATTTTATCTTGTTTTATCCTTTACATGTTTTGTTAATATTAAGTGGATGTTGCTTAATTAATTAACCATGTTGGATAAAAAATTTACGCATAATTAATTTATTTAATTTTCATATTTGAAAATTAATTTATTTATTTATGTGATCTCAATCTTGCATACAGAAAATAAATAATTTCATAGAAAGAAATAAATAATTAATTAAATGACTTGTTCATGATCTTTATCTAACGATTGATTTAATGGTGGACATTAAATCAACCTTTGACCTAGGGGAAATAAATCCTATTATCATCCTTGGAATGAGTTACAGCATTCTACCTATCCACCTGTGGATCACTTGGATTAGCATCATTATGGTTCTATCTTGAATAACCTCTATGTGTCTTGGGATGCTCCATTAATTACAAATATTTATTACTCACGCGTAGGTGAGGGGAACCAAAGGGTGGGTTAAAGGGGATTACATAAATATCCTTAAATACGCAGGTGCTACATAATAATGGAGAGAGGAATAACTTTCAGGCCATCATTTAATTTAATAATAAATAATTACAAACTCATAAAATAAATTAAATTAAAACATCCAATATATACATAGGTCATGGTCAAGCACATGAATGGTCATACATGCAATGAATATGCAAAAATAAATGGCTAGAATACATTTCTTTATCCATTATTTTATTATTTAAGATAAATGTGCACACATTAATTAATTAATTAATTAATTACATTTCATCTTAATGATCATTCGATTATTATTTGGAGATACCCATCATAAATGTAATTCATGGTAAATAAACTAAAGAACCAAAAATGATATATTAATTAAAATTAATTAATTAATTATTTAAAATTATTTAAACCCATTATTAAATTTTCAAGCACATAATAGTGTGGCAATCAATAAAATAAGATTTTAATGCTGAAATTTTCAAATTTAATGTAATTTTAATTTTTTTCATTAATGGGAGACTACACGGAGTGTACATCCAACTACACGCCATGTACCTTGGTTTTCATATAATCAATTCACATGTCTGGGGCTTCTGTGTGTTAACTTAGTTGGACTACACGGCATGTACATGCCAGCTACACACCCTGTATCTTCATGTTGTGTACCAGGTTGGTCAGGTTAACAAGCAGTGTGTAATAAAAGCATCGCGTTTAATTAATTGCTCGATGCATCTTGATACAATAAGCATGAGTAAACAGCGTTATCTCTAGCTGCATGTCATGTAACCTAATTTTATCAACCAAATATTTGGCACTTTCCAATGTCATCTCTAGTCATTATTCATCTGTGCTTAAACCTTTAATAAAATGAAACATTGAATGAACATGATTAATATGATGACAACATGTAAATTCGAATCAGATTAAAGAATAAATAACATGAAATGAAAATCTGACCACAATTGTACATAGATCAAAAATAAAATAAATAATTATAAATTTAAATGTGACCACTCTAATACCAATTGATGGTTCTGGGAGCATCGGAATCATGTAGAGGTGAGAGATATATTAAATTTTATTTTAATAATCATTACCCAAACCCAAGAACAAGGATATTACATGCCAAATTTTTAATTAATTTATTTAATATTTGAAGAAATAAATACCTAGGATTCATAAATTTCTTTATTGGTGAATATTGATCATCCAAAAAACCCTTTTGGATTACCTTCATTGTGTTGTAAAGATCCAAGGATAGAATCCCTCTAGTGGTGATCCACACGTTCTCCTACGATCTCTGAGCAACACCACTCAATCTTTAGGTGCTAGCACAGCTAGTCAAATGTCTTGCATTGTTCTTTCTTGATCACTCACTCTTTGGTCTTGAATAAATCTATCTTTCACTTCTCGTTCTTGATAAGGAGAGCGAAGGAGGAGTTGAGAGAGAATTCATTATGCGCAACAATTCTCTGTTCTCAATTTTTTTATTACTCTACACAGTAGACATAGTTGTCTATTTATAGAGTTGGGATTTAAGTTAAAATATTATTTAATTGAATATTATCCATTAAATAATCATGGTGACACAACCAAACATTGTTATTTGTTTATATATTAATTACATGTTAGTTTTTTGAACTAATATAAATCAATTAGATGAGGATAGGTCTATTTTATTTACAAACATTGATATAAAAGAACTAGGTGAATAAAATTTCATTTTTTGAATAAAAATTGTTAGGAATAATAATTTTATTTTTTTCTTAATCCCGTTATATTGAAAAGGTCTTAAATAAATTTCAACAGTTTTATTTTTCACCGATTTATACCCAATATGCTTATAGGAGTAGAATTCTACCAAATCCTATTATATTTGTTGCTAAAATGAAATATTAAAAGGTTATTAGGTGTATCATGCATGCCATGACAAGAACAAGACCTGATATTTCATATTTGATAAAAATATGAGCAGGTATACAAGTAATTCAGGTTATGCAAAATGGGATGTTATTAAAAGATTACTCAGGTATCTTAAGGGTATTACAGATTATTGTATATGTTATAGTGGAAACACAAGGGTGTTGAATGGTTTTTTTTATGCAAGTTAGATTTCTAATATGGAGGATCACTCTTCTATGATTTTTTGGGTTTTTAAACTTGGAGTTAGAGTAATATATTAGGGATTAAAGAAACAAACTCATATAACAAACTATATAATATATTCTGAGTTTTTATATTTAGTAACTACTAGAAAATAATTTAAATGTATTAGATATCTTTTATCATATCTACCATTGGGACCTATTTCAATGTCTTTGGTTGGAATATATTATGATTTTCTAGGAATGTTTTATTAGGCATATATAAATACTTATAATGTAAAATCATGACATATCGGTCTCATACATAGCTATACCTAGAAGTTCATAAAATATGGAATCTTAATTGAGGAGTACATACAGTCTTGAGACCAGTTGGCCTTGAAGATTGATAATCTAATGATGGTGTCTCCAAGAAAAGTAACTTCAATCTCATGGAAGTTATTTAGGGAGCCGATTTCAAGTAATATTAGTTTACTTTTTAATGCGCCTTGATAAGTTTGTGGTTTTTGTTCCTGGGTGGAATGTCATTCTGGTTCGTATGGATTTTAATTTTGGACCATCCTTTTGAGTGTTTTGAGGTGTTGTTTGGGTGCCTAGCATTATACTTGGTTTTGTGTCAGATGGGGTTTAGAGCATGTGGTTGTCACTTTTACATGCCAGTTGAATGGATGATTGAGAGGGTATGGCTATTCCATCGGTTCCGTGCTCGTGCATCTTTGCACAGGACTGCTATCCAACTATTCATGCATTGGTGATGCCTTATTAACACGATGAAATTGCTGGGGAGAGACAGAGCCGGTATTTGCTTGGGGTTACTTTTGTTTTTTTTTTGGTTGTAATGTTGGATGTGGTGGTTTCTCACTTTTTCATTAAAAGTGTTTTAATAATAATAAAAATTTATTTTCAAGTTAGATCAAAATGGAATTTGGTATATCCACTAACAAGGGAACTTTAAAGGGAGTTTGTGTACAAAACTTCCTTAGGGATGGACTTGAAGTCCTTGAAAAATATTCACTAATGATGGGAACTCAACTTAACATGTGATTTAGCTGCTTTACTTTTATTCAAGGATTATTAAGATGATTAAAATTTCTTAGTTATCAATTCATAAGTAATTTCAATCTACTAAATAGTAGATTCCATTCAATGTATCCAGTGGTTACCACCTCCTAATATTTATGGGGAGAAGTAAACCAGATTTGATCTCCATGGAAATCCCTCTAGTTGTTAAAATACATCCACCACCTCAATCCCCACTACCGGTACAATTTTTTCATTCCAAATTATTGCACATCACACTCCACATTCAGTCTGATTCATGGGATAACTTATGATTGTGATCATCCAAATGCTTGTTCTGGTCTTCATAACTTTCAGATTTCTAGACTTTTCATCTACTTCTCCTCCATATCCATCAAATCTATAAAAATTTATCCTCTATAGTTCCTCCTTTCATTGGAATAACTCTTTGGTTAGAAAATTGTTTTCACACACATAGTTGAAACCAAATAATATCCCACTTGAGAATCATTTTCCAGGATTCACCAATAAGTCCTTTATCAACTTCAGCAAACATATTTCACTCCTCAAACTTTCTTTACAGCTACATGGTTCCCCCACCATGCTTTATATCATTATAAGGAAACTGAATTGTAGAATCACCTTAGCATATCTCAAACTATGACCTTTGTTAGTATATCTGCTATATTTTAAGCCCCTTTAATCTTTTAGGGATATAGTACTCCATCCTCTAACAACTTTTGGATGAAGTGATACTTTAGATGAATGTGATTCATCATGGAATTAAATGTCATATTTTTATCAAATTGAAACACACTTTGTGAATCAAAAAATAGCATCTTTCCATCTTAAGTCCTATAGAGATCTTCCAACATTCTATTTATCCAGATCATCTTTTTCCCAACTTTTGTTAGTGCAATGTAATCTAATTTCATTTTCAAGTATGAAACTATATGTTGAAGATTTGAAATACAAATTAAAATCATATAAAAGTGAAAACATAGATGATGGCACTCTTTTGAGTGTCTAAATATCCCCAAAATTCAGATTCAGTAAACCCTTGAATTGACTCATCCATTCTAAAGTAAAGTACCATGTTTTAAAAACCCTTTATGTACTAGGTAATCCACTTCATAGTGACCTAATGATCTCTTTTTATATTTGACATGCATATCCTAACTACTCTAACTGCTTGTGCGCTGCCTAATCAAGTTCAAAACACGGAATACAAGAAGCTTCCAGTTCTCGATGCATATGGAATTTTTTTCAAGTACTCTACCTTAGCTTCCATTTATAGTGAATTTTCATTTCTTTAAATTATTCGTCTGGGGATATGGTCACTAATTTCACCTCACTTGTGTAGAAGCACACCATCACCTTATGGATTTCTAACTAAGTTAAGTAATTAGTACCAAAACTTAATTCCCTCATAATCCACATCTCTAAGATCCAATTAGACAAATTGATATCCTTTATCTCAAAACTTATGAACAATTCAATCTTTAGTTCATTAACCTTTTCATCTTCCAAATCTGAAATAATAATTTCATTAACATAGATAAGTAGGATGATGAAACTACCATAATCAAACACCTTCAAATAATAGAAATGGTCATAATTTCTCCAGATGAACTTATATTGCATCATAAATTCATTAAACTTTTGATTCCATTACATTAGTGCCCACTTAAAACTATAAATGTTCTACTTCATCTTGCACACATGGTCCTGGTTTGGATTCTCCAAGAAACAAGTTGGATTCTCTATGTAGATTTCCTTATCTAAGTCCCAATAAAGGAATGTTGTCTTCACATAAAACTATTCAGGATGTAATCCCTTCATGTAAACCATAATAAGAATTTTCTAGATAGTCATATAGTTAACTATCAATGAAAATATATCTGAGAAATTCACACCTTCCATTTTTTTAAACCCCTTTATGATTATTCATTCATTTTTTCACCCTTTATCATATGATTATTTATTTGGTAGATACACCCATTTATTTTAAAGGAATTTCTTCTCAGAAATCCATTATATTATCTCCTATGTTTTGACACATAGATAGAATCAAGATCCTCCCTCATCACTAACTCCTACTGATTTGAGACTTTAAAATTTTTGGCCTCTACTAAGATCGCAGTCTCTCTATCATCAATGAGTAGTAAGTAATATATATTACTCTTTTACCTCTGCACTTGGTTCCTTACTTTGGTAGATCTCTAAAACTCCCTCTACAAATCAGATCCTTCCATTACTATAACTTCAAGATATATAAATTATATATCACTATATTCTAAAACTCTACCTCATTCCTTCATAATCCTAGATCTCCCTAGTACTTTTATCTTTGGAAACACCATCATAACATGACTCTCATCTATCATAACTTCTGGATAGTTCAGTGTTTCCAATAAAAACATACTTCATTAATTCTATAGAACATATATAGATTTCAGATGTCCATTCAGTTGAACATGAACCTTTAATAATAATTTTATCTCATTTTCATTCTTATGTAAGTTCTAATCCTTCCAAAGGATCTCTTCATCAAAGATAACATTTCATCTTCTAACAATATTTCATGAATTTTTATCCCAAAGTCAAAAAAAATATTCATCTCTGTATCCTATGAAGTTACATGCTTAGGTATTTGCCTTAACATCAATGTGGATATAGGAAATTGAGTTAAATAATTTTATATGGGTGAAATAAAACTTCCCTCCAGACTAATAGTATTCTAGTAGTTCTTAACCAATAGATAAGAGGTACTACAGTTGATCAAATATGTCACATGATTAATTGCCTCTTACCAAAAAAAACACGGGGAATCGTGTGTGAATTATCATACTCCATGAATTTTCAACCAATGTAAAATTCATCCTCTCTATAACTCTATTATGTTCTAGGGTACCTAGTATGGTATTCTCAAACCATATTCCCTTCCACTAGAAGAACCTATAAAACTCTCTACTTTTATACTCCCCGCTATTATCATATCATAGGAAGTTAACCTTGAAACCAGTTTCCTTTTCCCCTAAGGATATCTATTAGATTAATGTTAAAAACACCATATACTCATACTTTTGAAATAACACCCACACTTTTCTTACTTCATAATTAATGAAGTTTATATAGAACAATGATCCTCCATGATAATGAATCATAGATTATCCACATACATCTTTGTGGACCAACTCTAACTTCCTATTCTTCAATGATTTACCTTCTGTTTAGAAGGACACCTTCCACTTATTTCCAATGATGAAATATTTTCATTTCCTATACTCCATGATTACAATTTTTAGAATACCTTTAACAATTAGGATCTTTATCCCTTTCTCACTTAAGTGACCCAGATGATCATTCCATAAAATTGAGGAAGTTACTTGTTTGGCATGAATTTTACCTTTCGATGCTCTCAAGAGGTACAATGTCCCTTCCTTCGCTCCTTTGGCCATAACCATGGAATTTTTTGAAATTTTCCATACACCATCAATGAATTTTGTACAAAAACCCACATCATATAACTATACAACAGAAATTAAGTTATTATTTAATCTCGGAATATGTCATGTTCCCTTCAAATCCAACATACTTATATTCCTCATATGAATAAATATGTCACACTGTTCAACAATCTAAAGAGTATAATCATCCACAAGATGAACCTTATTATATTTTCTAGAAGTATAACTCTTCAAACTTTCCCTCTCAGGTGTTGAATGAAAAGAATATTTGAAGTCTATAATCCAAGACTCAAGTAAACTAAAAGAACTCAATAGTAGACCACTCTTATCTTCCAATACAGGATTCTTAGATCCACTTACAAAAGCGTATATTTCATAATTCACTCTTAAATCATTGTAATATTTCTTGATATGACCTTTCTTCCCAAAATTCCAATACATTGGACCACCTTCTACCGATCTACTTCTGCTTCGGGTTCTCCTTCCATTTTGTTTTCTCTGACCATTCTATACTATTATCATGACCCGCCTTCTTTAAGATGAGGGAAGGGATAGTAAAGTTCCACGTCCTTCATTATTCAAGATGAAGGAGAGATAATGACCCCCGATTACCTCCTTCAATAGGCCCTAAATTGTCGAATAGTAACAAGGGTATGGAATCTCATAAAAAATGGAAGGCATTACCATTTTTAAGGAAAATAGGATTAGGAGATAAGATGGTAAAAATACCGAACAACAAAAAACTTTTATATAAGGGAAACCAAAATCCAACCCAAGCATGATTTAAACATAAAATGCCAAAAATGTACAACAAAAACTCCAAAACAAGGTACCAAAAGAAAAAACTAAGTAGCAGCACAACAACTATCCTGAAGCCCGAGCTAGTAAAGTCCAGCAAGGTCCTCAAAGTCCTCCTAGAAACCTAAAAATAGTTCCACAAACATAGGGTGAGTATACAAGTATACCCAATAGAAAAACTAAATCCACCCATGAACAAGTGGGGGGACATACTAATGCCCTTATGAGAGAACAGTAGAGCCCCAAAGCACCTACCAAAGAGTACTAATCAGACCAGCCTCACCAATGCACACTCACCAAATAAACAAAGTCAAGTAAAGTAGTAATATAAGAACATCAACATTTGGGTACCCTTCACCACTTTCCCACTGGTTAGCTGCTCATTCCTAATGGATAACATCTTTATGCTACCACTATTCTAAAATGTATTCCCACTGTTGTAACCATCCTGCACACACTTGGGCCTCAAACCACTCAAAAATACCACCCATAGACATTTAGGCCACAACCACACCACACATCCCGCCCGTAGACACCTAGGACACAACAACCATGCCTCTCACCTGAAGACACCTGGGAATAATCCCAAAGACACTTGGGAAAACAATCCTGTCCAGCAAACACCTAGTCCCCTTGTCCACAACAAAACTTTCCCAAAGGATCTTGGACTATGGTGAACCTCAAGACATTACAGCTTGCCCAATTATGCTTGAGTAGTAAAAACCCAGAAGAGGGTGTGAGGAAGAAATTCAATAACCAGTAATCCATACTCCCACCAGTATGTTTGGAAAGACACCCTCCCCCATGAAATGGGGGTGTTCAGAACATAGTTCTCAATAAGGGTGGGGTGCATATAAAAATCACGAAGAACTAAATTTTATACATATAGGTAATAAAACACTCAGCCCAACCTACAGGTTTCAAACAAACAACCAGCCCACACAAAACCAAATTTTTTGTTACCCCTATATGCAAAACCACACAAATAGCCACAATAAAACACAATCCTAACCCCTTTTTATTTAACCACTTTCCATTCATTAATTAATGGGTTCACTTTAATTTATTCCAGCACTATCCAGGGAAACTACCATCTGCGACCATACCCAACACAACAATACAAACCAAGCCACAATCCCACTGCACAAACAGCACATAACCACATCAGAGTCCCACTTCACACACACATTCGAAATCCACAACATAAACCAAAGTCATCCCCACTACCTACAATTTCATCCATTCCACAATCAATCAATCTCTCAACCTGAGATTTCTTCACACCTCCTGTACCACGACATACACAAATCTCACAGCAAAACACCACCAAATAGTATCCCTGTTTCACAAATAGGTCATCCCCCAAACACAAGGTCATTCCCTTTGTCCACCCCCTCATACCCGTAACAAGGTTACCAACAACAACTTCACACAACCCCCACAAAGTACAAAACCCAACCAAACACAGCACACAGCCACACCATTAAACCAAGAATATTCAAATTTAGCAAGAGGGGTTCCTTAATTCCACTTTAAATAATAGGGGTGATCACAAAATAGGTTTGATATGGGGGCATCCATTTATTTAACCAAGTATATATGATTAAGAAGATTTCATGTTATAGACATTTATCAAAGCATCACAAAAAAATACAGAACACCACCAGTACGCAAGCAAAGACCACTAGAGGCCATGATTTTAAAAAGGCCTTACAGCCCATACAATTCAATAAAAGGATCATGAATAACAATCAAAATAGGATACGTAACATCATCACTTCCCTGCCATTATTTCATTGACCCATGTTATCTTTTGATCATCATATTCACTTACCATCATTTATTACTTGTTAAGGAAAAGGATTCAGTCATTCTTCATGAAGAAACATTACTACACCCACCTTGCATGATACACAAATAAGGAGAGGCAGAAGAATCTCTAATTGAAATAACAGGTGACTAAAACTCCTCTTTGCGCCAAAATAGGGGGTCGCGCAAGTAGCAGAATAGACTCCAAGGGAATTTGATCAATGGCTATGGCACAACACACAACTCCACAGGGAGGGAGAGTTCTAGGCGCACCAATAGAAAATAGAGGATAGGACCTCTTATTTAAAAAAATTCATATCCTATATCAAAAGAATAGAAACAGTTTCAAAATTCATTAATGTGGGATCGTGGTCAAGATCATGTAGTTTGAATATCTCAAAGTCCTCGGAGCATTAAGATATTAAATATATACTTAATATCCTTTTAAATGTCCCTAAAAATTCTCAAACAAGGCTTTAAACTTGGTTTACATCAAATAAAATGTAAGAGGGGAGAAACTGGAAAAACTGGGGAAAACTGGAAAAAACTGGAAATTTGGAAAAGGGTGAGCCATCGTTTGGTGTTCCACCATTTAAGTGTGCCACCGTTTTGGTATGCCATTGTTACAGTGCCACCTTTTTGGTATAAAATCGTTAGAGTGCCACTGTTTCAGTGTTCCACCATCACAGTGCCACTTTTTCAGTGTACCTCTGTTATGATGCCACCATTTCAGTGTGCCACTATTAGGGTTCCATCGTCTCAGTGTTCCACCATCATATTTCAACCGTTTTGGTGAAACAATATTTTTTTCAAACTCCTGAAACAAACCACTACGACCCCCAAGAACACCACAAGCACTGGATTTTCACAAAGGAATGTCCTAGGTAAATCCAAGTCATTACATTAGATACCTCTCAAACTATTCTCATACTTGAGAATTTAAAACCAAACTCAAAAAAATAGGGGTCCGAACAACCACCCTGTAAGATACCTCTTAGGAAAAAACCACCCTAAATTGTTTGAAAACTAGAGAGAAAACCTCGACATCCAAGAACACCTCACTAACTTCTACTTCCCCAAACAACCACACAAACACCAAAGGTTGTACTATCTAGACACATGGATTAGGGATCTCCTTCCTCCATGTTAAGATACTATCCGCTTTGGGTGGCACTGACTCACCCGCACGGGTTCAATTGCATCCTCATTAATGTTTCTTGATTAGGTATCAGGTCCTCTCATCCCCATAATCATGAATTTTCACACACATTCATATAATAGGGAAACAACTCATATCATAGCAAACGAGGTCAATAATTACATCATAAACAAAGAACAATGTAAAACATGATAGAAAAACTCATAATAGATCTAGGTACTAGGCACGCATCTATTCCTCTCACTCCAAGTACTTTCATCAAGGATATCATGCCTCCATAACACACGAACCTAAGGAATGGTATATCCATGAAGCACCTTCTCCTCACAATCCTTAATTATTACTGGTCGCTCCACAAAATTCACGTCGTCCTCGATATCCAACTCTCCCCAGTCAATGATATGGGAGTCATTATGTAGATACTAATATAGCTGAGAGACATGGAAGACATCGTGGATCCTCTCTAGCCACTATGGTAACGCCAGCTGATATTCCACCTCGCCAACTCATCCCAAAACCTAGAAAGGTTTGATGAACCTATGATAAAGATTAATCCCTCTTCCAAACCTCCATTACCCTCATCGAGGGGAAACCTTAAAGAATACATGGTTCCCAACCTCAAACTCCAAAGGCCTCATCCTATGATCGGCATACGACTTCTGTCAGTCATGTGATGCCTTCATCCTCTCATGGACAAGTTACACCTTCTCTATCTTACTCTGAACCACATTCAGACCAAGAATAGCTGCCTCCCCAACTTCTATCTAGCACATGGGTAAACGACACGTCCTCCCATATATATCTTCGAATGAATCCATACCAATGGAAGAGTGATAGATATTATTGTAAGCAAACTCTACCAAGGGAAATCTCGCACCCAAGACCCAATAAAGTTTAGAACACATGCCTGTAACATTTACTACAACTTATAGATGGTCCTCTCTGATTATCCACTAAATGAGGCTAATATTCATTGTTAATATATATAATATTCATGTAATTTATTATTCATAAACACCATTTTAGTGCATTTTACACTTTGAACATCATTTCACGTTATGATTGTAATTCTTTCTTAAAATGCACTTTTATGTGGTACATTTTTTAACATTATTTAAAGTACATAATGATTCATCTGATTTTGAGGATTTTAATTATCCATATTTCAATTTGATATTTTGGGAAATTAATCTACACTTCAATACTATCATTTTTCATTAAAGGATCAATGAAAGATTCATAAAGGATGATGGAGATATTTGGAAATGAAAGGAAGCAATTCTGGAGAAGAAAGATTGGACATCAGCCCACTGATGAGAATGTGGGGCCCCACATATAGGCTCAATGAATCCCAAATTTCGTGGTGGCCCAAGTTAGAGATAAAATTTTGGGCCAGATTCTGCGGCCCAGAAAAACATCCCACTAATATGATTATATCTCGGAATCCACAACTCCAAATGGGACCAAATTTTACAGGAGGTTAGAATACATTCGGGGCTCCATTTTCTTTTTCTATAGACCACTCTGATTCGGCTATATAGAAGGTCTTCCAAGCGCGTCTGTTCGGTGAAGGAAAGTTGGCTTCCACCTCAGGTCAAGGGTGGAAAAATCAACTCTCCCTTACTTTCCTCCCACCTATGGTCTACCACAATTAATTGAGGAGACTTGGACTGTTGGAGGCTCTACCCAAGGGCTCAAAAAATATTATTTAAGGCAGTAGTGTTGGAGGATGGAAGGATCTTGGATGATTTGTTCAATTGTAATGTTATGCTGCAATTTTGTTGTCTCAAATTTGTCTTTCACATGTAAGTTGTTCAATTCACTTTAGTTTCTTAATAAAAGTTCTTCTTCTACTCTTATTCTGTTGTTCTTAATATCACTTTGATATCGTTGGATCAAGGTGTGAATTTATTCACACCAAACCTTGTGAAATTATTCATACAATGGTGAAGTGATCATTTTATTTTTTTTGTTTTCTTTACTTCTCCATTTCCTCCCTCATGAGTCTACTTTCCGCTTCCATTGAAACCATGGGATCAATGTAGGGATAACCCACTTATGGTTTGATCCAAGGGAGTATCAAGGGGCTGGATTGGATGTTATTTATCACCTCATTAATGTATAATCACTTCTTTAATTGAGATTTTTATTTGATGATTTTTAAACTCCATCGTCCTTGTTGAATTTAAGGCCACACACTTCAAGTGCTAATACGAACCTTTACCTTGAAGTGCTCAAAACTTTGATCCTTCAAGTGTATAGGTGATTAGTATTAAAGGGTGTAGTAATTAAACTAGTAAGTGATGATGTTGTTTTATCTCCTTAAATGAACTCATCTCAAATATAAGAAATTGAAATCATTAAAAAGGAAATACGTCCAATCCACCCCAAGCGATAACCTAGGATCAACTCATTCTTTTAAATTGAATTCACTTAAGTCTCTTAGAGTTAATTTAAACCCATCTAAAATCAACTCAAGTTGGCCACTTCATAGCCAAAAACAGTCCATAGAATGTACGTGTCTATAGGTTACTTCTTAGGTCTCTGCGGATTTGACAACCCAAGCTAAACTACAAGGACTGTCTTACCTTCTTCTCTTGGGTAAATTTGAGTGAGAATCAAATTTTGGCGCCGTTGTCGGGGACCCAAGTAATTAATCTAAACACCCATTATATTCTCCCCCATTTCTTCTTTTCTCATCCAAATTCTCTTATCTTGTCCCTTTCTCGTTTTTTTTTTTCTTTTGGCGCATGTTCGCCTACACCCGTGATCAATCAAACCGTCTAGTTAGGGTGGATAGTCCTGGGGTTTGGGAGTCAAGTACACCAAGGGAACTCTTTCCATTAGATCCTAATCTTCCTAACACCCCCGAGTCAAAAATTGAGCCCATTTCAATGGAATGTTTTCAAAGAAACCAACTCATAAACCCGGGTGGAAACCAAAATGGAAACCCAAATGAGGCAGCCCAAAACTTGGGGAATGTGGTCGATCAAACCATGAATGACTACCTCAAACCTTCTTGGACCAATGCCCCCTCATGCATTAGACACAATTACCTAGGATATGTCAACTACATCTTTAAACCCCATGTCCTAAACCATCTTCCCACATTCCATGGAATGGAGTCCGAGATGCCCTACCTTCACATTAAGGAGTTAAATGACATTGTAGAAACCATGTGTCCCCCACATCAACTAGAATCAGCTAAGATGAGGCTATTTCCTTTTTCTTTAAAGGAACAAGCTAAAAATTGGCTAAAAAATTTGATACCATCATCCATAAACTCTTGGTACCAACTACAAAGAGAATTCTACAAAAAATACTTTCCCCACTACAAAACAATTTCACTTAAAAAGAGTATCCAAAACTTTTTTGAAAAAGAGGGAGAATCATTCTATGAAACATGGGAGAGGTTCAAAGACACTCTAAACATGGTTCCACACCATGGTTTTTCTATTCCTGAACAAGTGAGAATTTTCTATGAATGGTTGGGTCTAGGGAACAAACAATTCATTGACATGATATGTAATGGAACCTTTAAAAACAAAGCCCCAAATGATGCTTACGAGTATCTAGAAAGCCTTTCTGAACAAAACCAAACATGGGGAACTTAACCTTATTCTGAAAAGACACAAAGAACTACTGGAATTCATACACTTAGATAATATGAAAGCCTTAGGGCTAAATTAGCAGCACTCTCTAGGAAGGTTGAAGAGATAGACCTTAGGAAAGTCCATGAAATCCAAACTGTTGACCCTGTTTGCACAATTTGTGACAAACATGACCATAAGACAGAAAACTTCCCAACCATTCCATCCATCAAGGATGTTCTTTTAGGAGGACCCCCAGCGGAAGTAAATGATTTGAACTTTCAAAATCCTCAATACCAAAACAACTTCAACCCAAGGTATAATGACCACCCAGGATTCCGCTGGAAAGATAACCAACAACCTAGCCAACCACAGGGACAAAATCCTAACCCCCATCAGAACTATCAATCCCATAACCAGTTCCAAACCCAACCTATCCAATACCAACAGCCACCGGTCCATTTTCAACAAACCATCCCACCTCCAAAATATCCCCCTGGGATAAACCAATCTACTCAAGCACCAACCCAAACTGTTCCACAAAGCCTACTAGAACAACTGTGCAAAAAAATGGAGAGGATGAACTCGGAAGTCTCTTCCCTAAAACAAGAACTTCAAACCATCAAAACTGGAAAGGCACCCATGCATACTCAGGCGGTTCCATCCTCAACTTCAAGGGGAGAGTCAAGTTGTACTCAAACAACTCATGAACATCTAAAGGCTGTGACTGTTTTAAGAAGTGGGAAATCAATTGAGAAACCTGAACAACTAATTCAGAACCCACCTGAAGATTCGAACTTGGATGAAAATTCAAATGAACCAAATGATCAAATTGAAAAACATGATAACATTGTCAACGAAACAACTCTTCAATAAACAACCCCACAACCTTCACCATTTCCTCAACGCATGAGGGGGAAACCCAAGTCTAAATTGAGTGAAACATTGAGGGAAATCTTTTCACAAGTCAAGTTGAACATACCCCTTCTCGATGCAATCCAAACCATACCTACCTACTCAAAGTACCTTAAGGAATTTTTCACTTTTAAAAGAAAATTTCACATAAAAACCAAGTCCTTTTGGCTGCTAATGTGAGTACCACCATTCAAGGTACCATTCCTCCTAAGTTGAAAGACCCAGGTTGCCCTTACATCAATGTTAAACTAGGAGAGAGAAAATTTGTCAAGGCCTTGTGTGACCTAGGTACTAGTGTCAATCTCATGCCATGTGATGTGTACTTCTAGTTAGGCCTAGAAGAGCTACAACCCACATCTGTCACACTTCAACTTGCTGATCGTAGCATTAGGGTTCCAAAGGGGATTTTGAAGGACGTTCTGGTAAAGGTTGAAAACTTCATCTACCCTGTTGATTTCATTGTCCTTGACAACCATCCAAACTTAGGAAATAAGGAACAAACCCCAATCATCCTTGGTCATCCTTTCCTTGAAACAATCAACTCTGTTATCCGAGTCCGAAATGGGAACATGACCATCACCTTTGGAAACATGATTCTAGACTTGAACATCTATAATGCAAGCTCGCAAATAGGGGATTATGAGGACATTCATGAAGTAAACATGATAGGAAGCATTGATAATGAATCCATATAACATAAAGGAATATTTGATGGATGTTTAAGTTAGGATGAGATTGATTTCCTTTGTTCATATGAAGGAAGTTTATCTCCTTGTCTTGAATCAGTTTCAAATTGCTCTTATGATGAAGCCTTAGGTCCAACAATCAGTGAAACCTTTCAAGAAACCACTTTCATAGAGACCACTCCAACTTCCTTCCCTAAAACTGATCAGGCCAATCTAGTAACTGAAACTTATACATTTGGGGAATCAATCCAATCTAGAACTTTAGGAAATAAAATTGATATTGATCCAATGTTCCAATCTTCTGCTGAAATTATGAACCAACCTGATCTTGAATTGAAGGAACTTCCCTCTACACTCAAGTATTCTTTCTTAGGGGACAATAAAACACATCCTATTTTCATTTATTCTTCTCTTGAATACAATCATGAAAAGATGCTTCTATATGTCCTTAAGAAGTATAAGAAAGCCATTGGTTGGACCCTGTCTGATATTCCTAGGATTAGCCCACTTATCGGGACTCATAGGATTGTTCTGGAATCTAATTCAAAGCCATGTAGTCAACCTCAAAGACGACTCAATCCTAATCTCATGGAGGTAGTAAGGAACTTATAAAATTGTTAAAATCTGGTATCATCTATCCCATATCTGATATTGAGTGGGTGAGCTCAATTCAGGTGGTTCCAAAAAAGGCTGGAATCACAGTGATAACCAATGAGGATGGAGAGATTCTTCCAACAAGGGTGAGTAGTGGATGGAGGGTCTGCATTGACTATAGGAAGCTAAACTCATTCACCAAGAAGGACCATTTCCCCTTACCATTCATTGACCAAGTCCTTGAGAGAGTGGAAGGTCACGCGTTCTACTATTTCTTAGATGGGTACTCAGGGTATAATAAAATTGAGGTCTCCCTAGAGGATCAAGGGAAGACTACATTCACATGTCCATTCGGAACCTTTGCTTTCAAACGCATGCCCTTCGGGTTATGCAATGCCCCTGGAACCTTCCAACGGTGCATGATGGGAATCTTCTCAGACATGGTAGGGGATTTTCTAGAGGTATTCATGGATGAATTCTCTGTGTTTGGGGATACATTTGAGGGATGTCTGAGGAATGTAGAGAGAGTCTTTTCAAGATGTGAAGAAAAGAATCTTGTCCTAAACTGGGAAAAAATCCATTTCATGGTTAAAGAGGGACTAGTTCTAGGACATCTGGTCTCAGGTAGGGGGATTGAAGTTGATAAATCCAAGGTTGACATCATTCGTCACCTTCCATCACCCAAAATTGTCAAGGAAGTGAGGTCTTTCTTAGGACATGCTGGTTTCTATAGAAGATTCATCAAGGACTTTAGTTCAATCTCTCGTCCCCTTGTGCTCTCCTAGTAAAGGATGCTCCATTTGTTTGGATAGAAAGCTATGAGGGTTTATTCTCAACCCTCAAATCCTCTCTCACCTCTCTCCCCATCATAAAATCTAAAAATTGGAACCTTCCTTTCGAACTTATGTGTGATGCCAGTGACTTTTCTATAGGAGTTGTGTTAGGACAACGTTGTGATAAAACTCATTATGTCATTTCTTATGCAATAAAATCCTTAAATGATGCCCAAATCAACAACACCACTACTGAAAAGGAGTTACTTGCTATTATGTTTGCCTTAGAGAAGTTTAGGTCCTACCTCTTAGGATCCCCCATCACTGTGTTCACTGACCATTCTGCACTAAAATACCTCTTTCAAAAACAAGATGCTAAGTCTAGACTGATTAGGTGGGTCCTTATCTTACAATGATTTGACCTCATAATCAAGGATAAAAAGGGAGTTGAAAATGTTGTAGCTGATCACCTCTCTAGGGTGGAATTCAAAGATAATTCAAATCACCTTTCTGTGTCTGATTCATTTCCTGATGAACACTTATACTCTATGAGTGACTGCCCTTGGTATGCCGACATAGCCAATTTCTTAGTTACAGGATTCATTCCAAAATTCTTAGGGACTCAATCTCGAAGGAAATTCCTTTCTGATGTTAGACACTATGTATTTGATGATCCATACCTCTATAAGTTATGCCCTGACCAAGTCATTAGGATGTGTGTCCCAGAATCTGAACAAGAGTCCATCCTTAAATTATGTCATAGTGAGGAATGTGGAGGTCACTTTTCCTCTAAGAAAACATCTGCTAAGATTCTTCAATGTGGTCTCTTATGGCCCACCCTATCAAGGGACTCCTACACATTTTGTCAAAGCTGTCCTAGGTGTCAAAAAGTAGGGTCCATCACAAAAAGGAATCAAATGACACTCACTCCCATATTAGTGGTTGAAATCTTTGACTGTTGGGGAATTGATTTCATGGGTCCCTTCCCAAACTCTAGGGGATACCTCTACATACTCTTAGCTGTTGATTATGTCTCAAAATGGGTTGAGGCCATTCCCACTAAGTCCAATGATCATCAAGTTGTGATTCAATTTCTAAAAGAGAACATATTTTCTCGATTTGGAATTCCTAGGGCTATAATTAGTGATCGAGGAACCCATTTCTGCAACCGCCCATTCTCTTCACTCATGTCTAAGTATGGTATTTCTCATAAAGTGTCCACTGCATACCATCCTCAAACCAATGGTCAAGCTGAGTTAGCGAATAGAGAGATTAAGCAAATTCTTGAGAAAACTGTCAATCCTTCTAGGAAATATTGGTCCGAGAAAATCTTGGATGCTCTTTGGGAATATCGTACAGCATACAAAACCATCCTAGTAATGTCACCATATAGGTTGGTTTATGGAAAATCATGCCATTTACTGGTTGAAATTGAGCATAAGGCCTTTTGGGAAATTAAGAAAATGGATTATGACCTCTCATTGGCTGGAACAAAAAGGAAATTAGATCTCAATGAACTGGAGGAACTGAGGATGGAGTCTTATGAAAATTCAAGGATCAATAAATCTAGAGTTCAAGCCTACCAATCTAGGAATATCAAGTTCAAACATTTTGAACCGGGAAAACTTTTGCTCTTGTATAGTTCAAAACTTCATTTACACCCGGGAAAGTTAAGGTCTAGATGGTTAGGACCTTTCATAGTGCATCATGTATTCCCCCATGGGGCAGTAGAGATTCAAGACTCCACAAGTGGTTACATTTTCAAGGTCAATGGTCAAAGGTTAAAACCATTCATTGAATCATTCAATAAACGGGAAATAGAGGTTGAGTTAACTGAGCCAACCTATGAACCAGGAAAAAATTGATAGATTTAGGGTCTATGTCGGGCTAACGACGTTAAACAAAGCACTGCATGGGAGGAAACCCATGGTTTTCAAGTTTCCTATCATTTTGTTGTTTTAATAAAATTTATATTTTAAATAGGATTAAATAATCACTTTTATATTTTTAAAAAAAGACTGTTGACATGTTCTTCTATTATGAGTATGGATGGGTATGAAAGGGGAGCACTGTATTCATCCGTGTCATGCGGTGTGATCCCTGAGTAATACCTTAACCAGAAAATTAAAAGAAGACAATGTATCATTAGTTTGATTTAAAAAGAACAGGAAAACAGGAAAAACCATAAAAATGATGATACTTGGAATTAAATAAGTCATTGTGTTGTTTGTTTTGTCTGGTTTGTTCTTCTTTTTATGGTTCAGGTACTATTTTGGGTGATACATGTTCAATCAGGGGAGGTGCCTACATCCCCCAAGAGATCAAAGGACTAAATTGGAGCAGAAAGAACTTCAAACTTCAACCACCAGGTGACTTCATTCCATGATCCTAATATTTCAATTTCCTTATTGAACTCCCCTTTTATTCCTCTACCCCCTTCTAAATTTTATTTTCTTTAAACACTGGGGACAGTATTATTTTAAGTTGGGGGAGATAAAATAAAAAAATGATTTCGTGTCAAAAAAATGAATGATTTGAAGAAAAAAATTATGTAAATGGAAGGAAAAATTCCTTTAACTTTAAACATGGTAATACACATTGCACACTTTGAAACTGAATATCAAATAATTTAGCATGCCCCAATTCTGATTTTAATCCTTGTATAATTTTATGAGCATAGATTTTGGAAAGTATGGTTGTCTAATGTGATATTTCATTGTTTATATTTTAATCCAAATAAAAAAAGAATCACAATGCACGTCCTTTGGATAGTGGGGTATTAGTTTGAGTTCATGGGGTCCCCCAAATAAATAGCATAGGTTTTGAGATTATTTTAGTTTTAATATGAGTATTCAATAAAAAAAATTAAAAATAATAATAATAAATTTGCGTGTAGAGCAATAAAATGACCTAATGTGTGGCTTTCGGCACTTGGGGATTGTGACTCCATAGTTTTCTGGCCCATAGTTAGTAATTTTATCTCTATTTTTGGTAATTTGAATTTTTTTTTGACTGAGTTAACTCAAGATGATGCCCGAGTATGTGGGCTTCACTTGGTGCCCTAAGGTCTTTGAGCCTGGGAGTCATCGGCAAAGTCTCTCTACAGGGGTTAACTCTTTTGAGTGCAATTTCAATTACCATGGAAAAATTTCAAAAACAAAAAAAAACAAAAAAAATAATACAATAAAAAAATTTTGAATACTCATCTTAATATTGAAATGTGATTCCACCTAGCGCTTTCGTCATTTCCCCCTTGAATAAAGATGAACCCCCATCTCTATTGTGATGCACAACACATCCTCATACTTAATTGATATTGGATGAAATATGGAAATGAATTTGAACAAAGGAATGGGCTTGGGATTCAGATCTGCTTATGAAACTATCTTGTATTAAAATATTTTGATGGGTTTCATGATTGTTTGGTATAAGGGTTTCTGGTGATCATTGTGTATTAAAATGTTTTTGGAAAAGGGAATTCGAATTTCATATTGTTGAGATATATTTTGCTCAGGACTAGAAAAAACTCAATTTGGGGGGTGTGATTAGCCACTAAATGAGGCTAATATTCATTGTTAATATATATAATATTCATGTGCTTTATTATTCATAAACACCATTTTAGTGCATTTTACACTTTTAACATCATTTCACATTATGATTGTAATTCTTTCTTAAAATGAACTTTTATGTGGTACATTTTTTAACATCATTTAAAGTACCCAATGATTCATCTGATTTTGAGGAATGTAATTATCCATATTTTAATTTGATGTTTTGGGAAATTGATCTACACTTCAATATTATCATTTTTCATTAAAGGATCAATGAAAGATTCATAAAGGATGATGGAGATATTTGGAAATGAAAGGAATCAATTTTGGAGAAGGCAGATTGGACACCAGCCCACTGATGAGAATGTGGGGCCCCACATATAGGCCCAATGAATCCCAAATTTCATGGCAGCCCAAGTTAGAGATAAAATTCTGGGCCAGATTCTGCGGCCCAGAAAAACAGCCCACTAATATGATTATATCTCAGAATCCAAAACTCCAAACGGGCCCAAATTTTACAGGAGGTTAGAAGACATTCGGGTATCCATTTTCTTCTTCTATGGACCACTCTGATTCGGCCATTGACAAGGTCTTCCAACCGTGTCTGTTTGGTGAAGGAAAGCTGACTGCCACCTCGGGTCAAGGGTGGAAAAATCAACTCTCCCTTACTTTCCACCCACCTGTGGCCTACCACAATTAATTGAGGAGACTTGGAATGTTTGAGGCTCGACCCAAGGGCTCAAAAATGCCTATTTAAGGTAGTGGTGTTGGAGGATTGAAGGATCTTGGATGCTTTGTTAAATTATAATGTTATGCTACAATTTTGTTGTCTCAAATTTGTCTTTCACATGTAAGTTGTTCAATTCACTTTAGTTTCTTAATAAAAGTTCTTATTATACTCTTATTTTGTTGTTCTTCATATCACTTTGATACCATTGGATCAAGGTGTGAATTTATTCACACCAAACCTTATGAAATTATTCACACAACGGTGGAGTGATCATTTTATTTTTTTTGTTTTATTTACTTATCCATTTCCTCCCTCATGAGTCTACTTTCCGCTTCCATTGAAACCATGGGATCAATGGAGGGTTAACCCACTTATGGGTTGATCCAAGGGAGTAGAAGGGGGATGGATTGGATGTTATTTATAACCTCATTAAATTATAATCACTTCTTTAATTGAGATTTTTATTTGATGATTTTTAAACTCCATCATCCTTGTTGAATTTAAGGCCACACACTTCAAGTGCTAATACGAACCTTTACCTTGAAGTGCTCAAAACTTTGATCCTTCAAGTGTATAGGTGATTAGTATTAAAGGGTGAAGGCATTAAACCAGTAAGTGATGATGTTGTTTTATCTCCTTAAATCAACCCATCTCAAATATAAGAAATTGAAATCATTAAAAAGGAAATACGTCCAATCCACCCCGAGCGATAACCTAGGATCAACTCATTCTTTTAAATTGAATTCACTTAAGTCTCTTATAGTTCCTTTAAACCCATATAAAATCAACCCAAGTTGGCCACTTCATATCCAAAAATAGTCGATAGAATGTATGTGTCTATAGGTTACTTCTTAGGTCTCTGAGGATTCGACAACCCAAGCTAAACTACAAGGACCATCTTACCTTCTTCTCTTGGGTAAATTTGAGCGAGAATCACTCTCTGTCTGTCCATCTATCTGAGGGTGGAAAGCAATACTGAGTCGTAACTGAGTTCCAAAGGAATTCTATAATACCCTAAATACTCATGATGTAAAACGTGTATCCCGATCCAAGATAATGGATCTTGGAACACCGTGTAGTTTTAGAACCTTATCCACATACTTATGTACTAAGGAATCCACTGTACTCGACTCCTTGATCCCTAAGAAGTGAGCTAATTTCATCAATCGATCCACTACTACCCAAATAGCATCACATCCTCCCTGAGTCCTGGGTAATCCTATGATGAAATCCATCGAGATGACATCCCAATTCTACTTAGGAATGTCTAGGGGATGAAACAAACCATCAGGAACACGGTGCTCAGCCTTCACCTGCTGACACACTAGGCACCTTGCCACAAACTCCACTACTACCCACTTCACCCTAGGCTACCAAAACTGTTCCATCAAGCCTCGGTGAATTTTAGAAACTCCCGGATACACTGCCAGAGGTGAGATATGGAACTCGTAGAGAACTCCCTCATACATTTCCAATGGGATAAACAGCTTCCCACAGAGAAGCATTTGATTCTAACTATCCTCCAACCATCCCTTTGAAGCATCACCTTGGATTGTGGGATCATGCATCACTTCAGTCTCTGAGTCTACCCACTAAGACTCCTCCACCTACTGCACCAAGGAAGACTTCACTATCATCTGAAATAGACAGCCACTTCCGCCATCCACTCTCACATCCAGATGCAAAGCAACCAACTCCTCTATTTCCTTCCAAGCATCTGTGGACTCCCTAAATACCTCCTTTTGTGACTTATTGCTTAAGTCATCAGCTACCATGTTCCCCTTTATTAAGGTGTAAGAGATATTGAAGTCGTAGTCCTAGAGAAACTCCATCCACCTTTGTTGTCATAAGTTCAGCTCTTGTTGGGAGAAGATATGCCTCAAGCTCTTGTGATCCACGAAGACTACAAAGTGCTCCCCTATGAGGTAATGTTGCCAAAAATTCAGGGCGAATACGACTGCTATAAGCTCCATATTATATGTGGCATAGTTACATTCATGTAGAAGTAACTACCTAGAACCATAAGATATCACTCCTTGATATTGCATCAGCACACATCCCAAGCCTAGACCGGAAGCATCACAGAACACCTTGAACATCAACCCTTCCTCTAACGACCTAAGCACTAGAGCACTGACTAGGTTCCATTTCAGGTAGATGAAAGTCTCCTAACACTGCTCACTCTACATGAAGGCCTGTTTTTTCTAGTCAAAGCTGTCAAAAGATTTGCAACTCAAGATAATTTGGGTACGAACCTCCTGTAATAGCCCACTAGACCCAGGAAGCTGCGAACCTCTGTCGTGTTCTTGGGTTCTTCCCAAGAAACAACCACCTAGACCTTTGATGGGTCCACTGTTATCCCTTACTAAGACACCACATGTCCAAGGAAGTGCACCTCTCACATCCAGAACTTTCACTTGGACAAATTCCCATAGATTTGGTGGTTTTGGAGGACCTCCAAGACTGTACTAAGGTGCTCAACTTTCTCCTCATCTGACTTTGAGTAAATCAGAATATCATTGATGAACACGATGAAAAACCAGTCCAAGAACTTGTGGAAGACATAGTTCATGAGCTCCGTGAACACAACGGGTGCATTCATAACACCGAAGGGAATGACCATGAACTCTAAGTGCCCATACCTACACCTGAAATCAGTCTTTAGGATGTCACCCTCCTTCAACCTCAACTGTTGATATCCAGACTACAAATCGATCTTGTAGAACCAACCTTCTCCCTTTAACTAGTCAAAAAGATCATCTATTCTCAGGAGAGGGTAACAGTTCTTAACCGTTACCTGATTTAGTCTCTGGTAGTCTATGCACAGCCTCAGTCCACCATATACCTTCTTCGCAAACAAGACTGGAACACCCCATGGAAAAACACTCGGCTGAATAAAACCATTTTTCATCAGGTCATCAACATAAATCTATAACTCCCACAACTCAGAAGGTGTCATTTGATAGGGATCCATCAAAATCAGACGGTCACTGGGTTGCAAGTCTATTCCAAACTTAAATTCACATCAAGGGGGTAGAGTCACAAACTCTTCAGGGAAAACATCTAGGAACTCCCCAAAAACTATCGGAACATCCACCATCTCAGCACCCATCGACCCCTCTAAAAGCTTGGTTAACATTGAAAGAAGATAATCCACACACCGGCTTCCCCCCTGATGACTTCCCTTGCCAAAAAAATCTACACACTGTCCATCCATATCTGAAAACACGAATCTCTTCCAGAATCAATCGATAATGGAATGCATAGATAAAAACCAATAGACTCCAAGAATAACATTGTATGGTTTCATTTGTAGCAGAATAAGATCCCCACTGGAATGATACAACCCCAACATCATTCTATATCCCTGAAAAATATTAAACTGACTGGTCTGTCCTCCAACTAGTGTGCTCAACACCAGGGGCACAGAAAGTCTCTCTATGTCTAGTCCCAAGGAATGGGATAGAATGGGTGTAAAAAAGAAGTGTGAAGCTCCTGAATCAAACAAAGCACATGCAAGAGTACTAAATAGATTGATCGTACCTCGAACAACCTTCAGCCCTGTTGAAACTACTGCCTCAGCAGCGTGCAACTACCCACATCCATCTCCTCTACCCCTATATTGTAGACCGCCTCCACAACCACACCCTAGTCAAGGTCCCTGAGGATCACCCAGAGGTTAGCCTCCTACAACACTATCTACCCTCGGTGGAGTGGGATCCCGCTGCCCCTGCTACTGGAAAAGGTCTAACCAGAAACTGCTGCTGTTGAGGTGGGAGCTAAACCTTCCCACCCCCACCATACTAATTTCAAATTGTTAACTAGTTATAAATATTTCCAAAGCCTCCATAGACAAAGTACCTTGGTCCCAAGACCATAGGGAAAGGTAAAGGACTAGGAGATCGGAACTGGAACTACTAAGGCCAACTTCCTGTTGGCCAAAACCTAGAAGTCCCTGACACTGGAGACCTGCTACTAACTGTCTTCCCCTTCAACGAGCTCGGTTTTCTCCTCTCTCATAGTACACCTCCCTGTGATTGTATCCTCCAATACTTAGGCATTATTCTAAAATTCTAAGTATGTTGTTAGGGTAAATAGAGTGACGACATACTGAAGAGAAGGTCGGAGTACCTCCTCCAAGAATCTCGCCTGCAACTCCTCATCCGGAAAGAGATTCATAGTAAAGTGTAGGATATATTTGAACTTTATCCCCAGTTCTCTCACTGAAATACTCCTCTTATAGAGGGAGAGTAACTCCTACCTCTTCTTGGACTTCATCATCAAGGAAAGAAACTCTGCCCGAAACTCCTTCTCAAAGTCAGCCCATGAGACATCGGTCTCCTTCCTCTCCCTAAGGTAAAGCATCCACCACTGATGCATCCCTCCTCGCATCTGGATCACTTCCATAGGAACCCAGTACTCCCTTAGAGCATGGATCAGGGTAAAGGTGATTTTCATCTTCTCAAGGCATCCCTCTATCTCTAAGTTTAAAACGCTGCCTTCATACTTCCCCAGGGTCTGCTACTGGAAAGCACAGAGGGTCTTTTTCCACAAGTCATCTTCCTCCTCTAGATTGGCCCTCTACTGATCAACCAAATTAGTCTTCTAGGCCTCAACTTCTCGTACCACACATGGGTGACGTTTGGGTTCCATAGATGAAAATGTAAACAAGGAACTCGTAATCCCGGGTAGTATGAAATTTTTTTTAAGATTTATTTTAACTCTTTATTTAAATTAAATTTCCAAAATTCCCAAGACACATAAGAACACAAGTCATTATGATGAATGTACCTTTCCTAGGGTCTCAACCTAGTAATCAGCATAGCCTCACTTGGTCGTTCGGTAGGCCCAGAGTCCTTGCATCGAATCACGGGGAGCCCTAAAATACTATGTCCTGGTTGGTCTTACCTGGAATATTTTACGCACCAATATTTCCTAATATTGTTGCCCTACCATCCCATGCAATCCTCACTATGACTAACTTCGAACTCCATCTTATATCTCAACCTCCCTCTGATACCATTCTGTTATAACCCACCTTCTTCAAGATGAGGGAAGGGACAGCAAAGTGACATGCCCTTCCTTCTTTGAGATGAAGGAGAGATAATGACCCCCAAGACTTGCCTTTAATAGGCCCCAAAGTGGAAACTAGAACCAAGGGTATAGAATCTCACACAAAATGGAAGGCATTACCCTTTTAAGAAAAATAGGATCAGGAGATAAGACAGTAAAAATCCCGAACAACACCAAACTTTTATATAAGGGAAACCAAAATCCAACCCATGTTTGATTTAAACATAAACTACCACAAAGGTATAACAAAAACTCCAAAGTAAGGTACTAAAAGAAAAGACTAAGTAGCAGCACAATAACTAGCCTGACGCCCGAGCTAATAAAGTCTAGCATGATCCTCAAAGTCCTCCTAGAAACCTGAAAACAGTTCCACAAACGTAAGGTGAGTATACAAGTATACCCAGTAGGAAAACTAAATCCACCCATGCACAAGTGGGGGAACATACTAATACCCCTGTGAGAGAACAGTAGAACCTCAAAGCACATACCAAAGAGTACTAACCAGCCCAGCCTCACCAAGGTACAATCACCAAATAACGCAAGTAAAGTAAAGTAGTAGTATAATCACATCGACATTTTGGTACCCCGCACCACTTTCCCACTGACTAGATGCTCATTCCTAATGGCTAACATCTTGATGCTACCACTCTTCCAAAATGCAGTTCCACTAACACAACCTGCCCGCACACACCTGGGCCTCAAACCACACACAAATCCCACCTGTAGATACCTAGTCCACAACCACACCACACATCCCACCCATAGACACCTAGGCCATAACAACCACGCCTCTCGCCCAAAGATACCTAGACCTCATCCCAAAGACACTTGGGAAAAAAATCCTATCCCACAGACACCTAGGCCCCTCATCCAAAAAAAACCTACCCGAAGGATCATGGACTATGGTAAACCTCAAGCCATTACAGTATTCCCAGATATGCTTGAGCGATAAGAACCTAGAAGAGGGTGTGAGGAAGAAAGTCACTAACCATCCATCCATCCTCCCGTCGGGATGTTGGGAAAGACACCCTCCCCCGTGAAATGGGGGTGTTCAGCACATTGTGCTCAACAAGGGTGGGGTGCTTGTAGAAATCACAAGGAACTACAATTTATACATATAGATAAGTAAACACTCATCCCAACCTATGGGTTTCAAACAAAAAACCATCCCACATAGAACCACATTTGTTACTACCCCTATATACACAACTATACAAATAGACACAATAAAACACAAGCCTAACCCCTTTTCATTTAACCACTTTCCATTAATTAATTAAAGGGTTCAATTCAATTTATTCTAGCATTACCCGGGGAAACTACCATCTACATCCATACCCAACACAACAAGCCAAACCAAGTCGCAGTCCCATTTCACAAATAGTATATAAACACATCATATTCCCACTACAAAAACATATTCGACATCCACAATATAAACCAAAGGCAATCCCGCTACCTACAAGTTCATCCATTCCACAATCAATCAATCTCTCAACCTAAGATTTTGTCACACCTCCTATATCACCCCATACACAAATCCCACAGAAAAACACCACTAAACAGTAGCCCCGCTGCAAAAACAGGCCATCCCCCAAACACAAGGTCATTCCCTCTGTCCAACCCCCATACCCATAATAAGGTTTCCAACAGCAACTTCACACAACCCTCATGAAGTAAAAAACTCAACCAAACATAGCACATAGCCACACCATTAAGCCAAGAATATTCATATTTATCAAGTGGGGTTATTTAATTCCACTTTAAATAACATGGGTGATCACAAAATAGTTTTGATCCTAAGGCATTCATTTATTTAACCAAGTATACATGATTAAAAAGATTTCATGTTACAACCATTTATCAAAGCATCGCAACAAAATACAGAACACCACCAGTGCGCAAGAAAATACCACCAATACACATGATTTTCAGAAGGCCTTATAGCCCATACAATTCAAAAGAAGGTTTATGGATAACAATTAAAACATCATATGTAAAATCATCACTTACCTAATGTTATTTCATTGACCCATGTTATCTTTTGATCATCATATTCTCTTCCCCTCATTTATTACTTGTTAAGGAAAAGGATTAAGTTGTTCTTCATGAAGAAACACTACTACACCCACCCCATGTGATACACAAACAAGGAATGGAAGAAGAATCGCTACTTGAAACAATAGGTGACCAAAACTCCTCTTTTCACCAAAACAGGGGGGTCGCATGGGCAGTAAAAAAGGATCCAAAGGAACTCGATCGATGGCTACAGCACAACACGTGACTCCAAGAGGAGGGATATCTCTAGGTGCACCAAGATAAAAGAGAGTATAGGATATCTTCTTTAGAAAAATTCATATCCTATATCAATGGAACATAAACGTTTTCAAAAGTCATTAACTTGAGATCGTGGTCAAGATCACGCGGTTTGAATATCTCAAGTCCCCGGAGCATTAGGATAAAAACGCCCAAAAAATATTTAACCTCTTTTTATGTCAAATAAAATGTAAGAGGGGTGAAACTGGAAAAACTGGGAGAAACTGGGAAAAACTAGAAATTTGGAAAAGGGTGATCTACCATTTGGTGTGCCACTATTTCGGTGTACCACCATTATGGTGCCACCATTTAGGTGTGCCACTGTTTCGGTATTCCACCATTATGGTGCCACTTTTTTGGTTTGCCTCCGTTATGGTGCCACCGTTTCAGTGTGCCTTCGTTATGGTGCCATCGTCTCAGTGTGCCACCATCACAGTGCCACCGTTTTGGTGAAACCATTTGGTGAAACTTGATTTTTGGGAAACTCCCAAAACAAACCAATGTGACCCCCAAGAAAACCACAATCACTAGATTTTCACAAAGGAATCGCCCATGGAAATTCAGGTCATTACATGTGAAATTGGATTTTTGGAAAAATCCCAAAATAACCCGCTGAGACCCCTAAGAACACCACAACCATTGGATTTTCACAAAGGAATGGCCTAGGGAAATATGGGTAATTATAAATATTGAATACCCCCTCCCTTATGCATTGCATGCATTTAAAAAAATATGCATGTATCTAATTAAAAATAATTTCTTCATTAAATATCAGTTCTCTAATGTCTGCAAACACCAAATTAGTATTTCCTCTTGAGTTTCTCACAGTGGTGACCATCACATCCCATGACTCAAGGAGTGGTGAAAGTTAAAAAAACACCAACTTTGGACCTCCAAATTTTACATTCATAGATTCTAATTGAATATAGATCATGTTTAAGTCATTCATATGATCTACCACTAGTTTAACTTCTAATAACCTCATGTCGAACAACCTTCGCAAAAGAAAAACCGTATTTATTATAGTCAGCTTCTTATGCATGTTAATGAGAGTATTCATATGTTTTGATGTGGTTTTCACTTACAGAATATTATAATAAATGTTTCAAGATAATAACATTAGAATCAACGTCATTTATTTCTTATCCATCCTCTATCATTCCTTTTTTTCATCGCTTTTGTCTTGGTTCCTATTAATAAAAAATCAAAGTCCTTCTATAGTAAAAAATATTCTATCTACATTTTCTAGAACCCAAAATCTATATTTCTTAACTTCTCCAACCAAACCTTACCCTCGTTCAATTCCATTTCCCTAGAAATTAATGAACTCGCACTAAATTTTAGAACATGTAAGAGGGATCAGTAACTACATACCGAAAACTCTCCTACAATGTAAAGGGAAGAATGATTGTATAAAACCTAGCTCTAAAACTATTTTATCATGGTCTGATGATCTAAAACTTCAATCAAATATCTAATACCACTTTTTTTGATCATGGATATCTTTTTATAAAACCACTGGAACTTATTATGTGGAAATAAAGAATTTATGTGATCCCATGCTATAATGTCTAGAACATAGAAGATAAACTACACCCAAATCATTACACCATAATGCACAACCACTAAATGAACATAGATAATAATTATTGGAAGATGATGATTAAAAGAATAAAAGGTAAAAGAATAAAAAATCGTGGTGAAGGCATGAGTCCTACTACATAAGGAAAAAATATTTTATTTATATTCAAGGAATCAAAAAATGATTACAATTACTTAGTTACCAACTCACAAGTGATTTCACTCTACTAAATAGTAGAGTCTAGTCAGTGCATCTGATAGTAACCACCTCATAGTATTTATGAAGAGAAGTCCGTCATATCTTATCTTTTTGTAAAGCCCTATGTTAATTAAAATACTTCAATTTCCTCAACCCACACTACCAGTACATTGTGTGCATTCTGAAACTATAATGAATTACACTCCACCTTCAGTCTGAGTTAAGGGAGACTTTTGATTTCCATCTTCTAGGTCCACCTTTTGGTTAGTGTCATTTGGTCTTCATAACTTTTGAACTTCATAGCTACCACTATACCATCTCCATACAAGCCATAGAATTTATATTCTAGTGTTCCTCCTTCCTTTAAAATAACCCTTTTTCCAAAAAATGGTTTTCACACACATGGTCAAAAACTAGCACTCTCTTGATTCCAAAACCTATTCAAGGGTTACTCTCTATAAAGTAAAAGTGTAGAGTAATGATCCACTATTTTATCCTAAACTGGATTTTATTTTTAACCCATTATATCATCAATCTAGTGTGGGTGAATCTACTCTTAAGAATAGTGACATCGTAACATGACTCATCAGGATCCACCTACTACCATCTGAGAAAAGTTAATTCTCTTACCCAATTATATCTTCTACAATAATAAAAAAATCCAATAAAAAACATAATTTAAACAAGTTAAAAAATATTATAGTAATAATCATTAAAAAATATAAAAATTTATTGCAACATAATTATAGAAACATAATATTGGTTTTAGAAGTTTTAAAGAATAGATGGATACTTTAATGTTTTTAAAAAAGTTTTAGATCGTTATCTTAACTTTGTAAAAAAATAAAAATCACCCAAAATAGAGTTATATAGTTCTCAAGATATTATCAACATATTTTAGGATTCCAAAATTTGGGATTTTTTAACTAAATAATATGAAATGTAAAATTCATAATGTATGAATTAAAATCATATTATAAAATAAATAGACTTATAAAATGAATTATTATCAAAATATATAAGTCATATCATTTTATATTTTCCAAAAATTGAAATATAATTATAATAAAAGGTGACTATGAGAGTTATAGTGATTTTTCTTAGTTAGTTACTCATAAAATTTCAAGTTAATCCAACCATAAATGATCAAAATATATCCAATATACTAAAAAATGTACAAATTTTAATATTACTTAATAAAACTTTTAATTAACTTTAAATTAAGATATAAAACCCATAAATTATATAATATTAAAACAATTTATTAGAAACATAGTGAAATTTTTTAGGATTATCAAAATCATGGATTCATTGAGATTTTATTTGTGGTATGTGTTTAAACATGTTGAATATTTTTATTTTGTGAGTGTCTATTTTGGTTAGTTTTTCAAAACATGAACCTGTTTATAACCTATTATTTTATTAAACTCATTACTTTAAATCTGTCTTATTGTATTTTGAAATACTTTTTTAAAAAACCTAACTCAATTAAATACTTATTTATAATTAAAAAAATAAATATTTATTTAAAAAGTTTAAATGAATGAATATAAAATTAAATAAATATATTTTATAATTTTATTATCATTTTAAAATATATTGACAATGATTTTTTATATTATTTAGGGTATTTAGATATTTAATATATGAGTTTATGGTTAAAGTTTTTACCAGGCCAATGGTCTGGCTTGTATTTATGCTCTTAATTGTATCTTTATTTCTTCATCAATAAATAATAAAAATCCAACCTCACTTAAAAGTATGGATTATTGGTATTCTCATTCGACATGGTATTAAATTTATTCACCAACCCTATCGGCCCCCTCTCTTTATTGGGATTATGTTTCCTCTCAGTCAACCATCATTTCACTACTAACTTAGTCGATCACCCTCATCGTCACGCCCATCACTAGATGTAATTCCCTTCCTAATGTACCACCCTCTCTACCATAGTATCCCCCATCATTCTTATATATCCTACAATAACCATGGACCCTCCTAGAAGCCCTTTTTTACCATCAACTTATTACCCTATCCCCATTTGTTGGTTCCTCTTATTGTCCCACCTCCTCTTGATGACTTTGGTACCAAATATTTTGTATTAAATTAGTAGTGTATCAACAACGCAACTTCCAATTTTTCCCAACCACTTTTTATGACTTTTTGTTGATTTATACTTTCATATGTTATTTATTTAGATTTCTCTTTATAGTGATTAAAACATTTTTTGGGTGCCATGTAAAATTATTATGGTGTTCCATAACTGATCATTATCTCCACACATTATGTGGATGATTGTCTGAACATCATAATTTTTTCTATCTAGTTAAATTGAGTGATTGTTTTTCTTGAGGGTATAGATCTTAAATCTCATCTGGTGGCTAATCCTCCCACTTTAATTGATCCCAAGTATAAAGAATGAAAACTATCCAATGGAAAAATCTTTACCTTACTAGTCAATTCCTTAGAATGGTCAATTAAGAAGGTTACCCACATAGAAAATATTGTTAAGAAATTTTGGGATTCCTTAATTCTCTTATACTCTATGATAAATAATTAGGAATTTATTTAGAATAAGTTTCAGTGTCTTTTATATATTCATGTGGAATTAATCATTACCTGTATAATTTATGAAATGGAAATCACTTTGCGATTATATCCTCAAACTATGGAATATTCCATAAACACCAGTAGGTTCCATGACTCAGTGTAATAAAATATACCTCTTTTCTCTTCATCATAGGTTTCTTCCTGAGTATGCCACTAATAAGATAGAGATTCTAGAAAGTCCATCCATAATGGAAATATCTTATATCTATCATTTTCTTAGTAAGTCTAATCATATCATGCCTACTCTAGTTCCCCCTGTGATAGATCACAATTCCATGACATCTTCATGAGGACATGGTGGTGGAAATTATTCTACCACTCATGGACCATCATGTGGAAGTGGTTGTGGATGTATCATTTTCTAGAATTATGAAAAATTGGTCCATCACATTAACATTTTTTGGTCTCTCAATGGATGTAAAACAACCCTTTCTCTCACTACCCAATTAGCCTTCATAAAGTCTCAAGATTTTCCAACCTCTTCCATCCATGCACTCAAACACTTGACTGGAGAACTCGAGCTTATTCATTCTCAATGTTCCAATCCATGGTCCTCTTCCTCAACTTCATTGGCTCATATAGGTGGTCCCATAGCCTGCATCACTCAACAACCCTAGTCATGGATACTGGATTCAAGAGACTTCAATAAAACCATTGTTGATATAGGTATGTCTAATGATTATCGACCTCATACAAGTCCTATAGTGATCATGGTTATTGATAATTCCGCCATTCCCATTGGCATCTTTGGAACATGTATAATTACATCACAAACTATGCTTTCACAAGTAGTGTAAAATCCCTTTTAATATTATATCCATCAATTGTATTACTCTAAACTCTATTGTAACTTTTTCACCTAATGATGTTATCTTTCAAAAAATATTGACAACTTAGGAGCCACATGGAGGATGGTTGAAAAGTGGTGTATATGTAACATCCCAGGTATTTATAGAATAATACATTTTGATATCTATTAATATTTTTGAATTCAATATTAATTTTAGTTTAAAGGGGACACTATGTACGATAGCGTACCCGACACACAACAACGGGTTTCTCTAAAATCTTACATTGCACACAACACTGAGTTATACAAAAAAATAATACAACAATAATATTATTATTTTAAATAGTAGTTAACGCCTAGTATTTGTATTGGTGGGAAAGAAAATAATTAACTATACTGTGATTTTACATATTTTTTAAATATTTTTACATTTATCCAATGAATTTTAGAGGGTTAAAATGAAAATGAATCCAATTTTAAACATAAAATACTCCAATATTTTTAAAAGGTCATTTTACCACCTTTTGATGGAAAACCCTTTTTAAAAATATTTTTTGTCACTTTTATATATTATATTTGATAAAATAAACTTCTTATTTAGAATAAGGACATCAAATTTTACTTTAGTTGAAATTTTGGTATTTTTTTGATAAAATTCATATTTTTATGAATAGTGAAAAATACTGCATTTTAATTCAAATTTGTCTTTTCATATAATTTATTTATATAGTTAGATTGTCTTTTTAATGGGTTTTAAAATTTAATTGTATTAAGTTTTTATCATTAAATTCAATGATGGTCATTGGAAGTAATTTCACATTTAAATTGGATATAAACACATTTCAATCTTTTGATAGTTTTTACTTCTTAAAAACCTGCTTTTTGGTTTTCACAATGGGAATTAATTTTAAATTAATTATTTTAGCTTCTATGTCTTAAATTTGGAAAAATGAATTCCATGTTTGGAATTAGAAGGTACAAATTGTCTAAATAGGTACCTCTTATTTTTTGACATTATGAATAGTAACTTCAGTAATTATAATTTTTTACCATGGTTGGGTAAGTCAGATAAATAAGGGTAAAAAAATAATATTATAATAATATAAAACTACTCTAACATGTGTAATAATCCTATTAGATGAGATATGGCTGACCATGGGTATCCTTGGGTTGATTTTAGGATCTCATGGAGCCACTTGGGTGTGATAATGACCTTTTATAATATTTATTTTAAAGAAAAGGGAAATATAACATGAACATGTATCTCCTAACTAAAACAATTTTAATTTGGTTTATATAAATGATATATTTGAATATAAATAGTCACTAGAAAGATAAAAATCCTACATAATGGTATTTTATTTATAATTTTTATACATTAAATAGATAAATTTATTAATGACACAATGATGATGCAGTGATTACCTTATTAACAAATGATTAAAATAAATGATATTATAAATATAAAAATAAATGTAATTTGAACATTTTTATGTCATACACGAATTTTTTGGATGATATTTAAATGTGAGGGATGAGTTTAAGTCTTTGAAGGAATCAAGTTGTTATGACTTTAACAAAAATCAATTACTAAATAGTGTTAAAATTGACATAAATGAGTTTTTAAAATAAATACTATTTTATTAAATGATATAATAGTCCTAAAAATATAATATTCTGTCAAATAACTTATATAATGTTATAAATGTCATTAATGGTCCAATTTTGGTTAGATTGTCATTTTATAGTAACTATAGTAACCAGATATTATGAAAATATAAGAAGACATGGTAAGAGTTAATATTTTTAACTAAGGGTTAAAGCTAAAAGATAAGGTTAATTTTGTGACCTAAACTTGTATAAAACCTATTGGTTGAGAGTATTTAGACTCATACACATCTTATCCTAGAAATGTATCACTTTATAACTATTATAATTCTAAAATAAATTTATAATAAAATAATATTTCAAGACTTTCCTAAAGTGCCCCTCCTCCCTCTTATAAAAGGTCACCACCTCTACCCACTTACTCACACCTCTAAATCTCCTTGGCTCATCCAAATTCTACTCAAATAAGATCTCAATATCCCTAAATTACTCCTATAATCCTTGACTTGGACATAAGCCAACTCAAAGAATCCTTTTGGCTTAAATCAAAAGGAGTTACCCAATTTTGAGGTAACGTCTTCTCTCAAACTTATTTCCTTTATTTTCTTCTCCACCCCCTATGATATTTTTATTCCATTATTTTATAACCACATAAGTATTCTAAATATACTAGTATGTTTTTATGTTAAGGGTTATACCTACACTTACACACACCTCCATCTAATGGATATAGAACATACTATTTTTGTATACGGAAAACTACTGCCTCACGAAACGATGATTGTTCAATTTTCTCCTACCACCTCTCATGGTGGTCATTATGATGGAACTGTATTTATATATGATATATATTATATTTATATTTTTTCTATACTTCTATAATTTTTATTTAGAATATACCTTTATGATTTTCATGTTGTGTAAATACGATAATTTCATTTGAGGAAGTGTGGGCTACCGCCCCCTCAAAATGATATGACTCATTCATTTCATACATGGAATGTATAAATTATGGTGTTAATGAACCTATGTAACATATATAACATATATATTATAATTTAATTATAATATACTTATGTATCATTTATTTTCCATTTGTTTAAAATGATAAAGAAATGAAAGTAGTGTTCATGCGTATGTACGGCCTACCGTCTCCATGAACGGGGAATTTCATTTATTATCTCCAAATACTATGGATTATTATAAATACATATATAAATGATATTTATATGTTATTTAAATCATGAATATAATTCTGGAGATGATTTATGTATGACCATATGGACAATTTGTAATCATAATGAGTTCATTTTTGACTCAAGTATCGAACATCGAAAAAACGTCTGATATGAACTCAAATAATTAACTAATTGTTATAATAAGGTAATAAGTGATATAAAATGAATAATAAAATTGAAAAATGTTCTGAAACAAGAATAAATTACCCTAAGTTTATTATTCAGGAAATTAAAGAATGAACGAGACAAGTCAGACTCAAGGTAAGGTACTTCGTCTCAATCTCTTTTTATTGAGGCATATCTTGATGTTATATACCTTTATTATCCTATAAAGTGTATATACAACCCTTTTGACATGTAATATCATGAATTGATATATTCTCGTGATATTTTAAGTTTTTTTAATGATAATCTTTAATAATTCTTATTCAAGTGTTTCTCATGTGGTAAGGGACTTTTTAACTAAAAACCTTTTTTTAATATTTTGATGATTTATTATTATAAAATCATTCTATTTTATGTCCATATTTTCAAAATGGTTTTATATATTTATTTGTATGGACATAAATGTTTTAAAATTTTAATTATAAAATTTCTTTTAAAAGTTTCAAAGTGGTATGGGACACTTTGATTCAAAAATCTCTTTTATAAATTCTTTAAATTGGTTTTTGAAAATGGATTGGTTGTCTAAGGAATGAAAATGAAATTTTATTAGTGACATGTTGAAAATTTCAAGATTTTATGCATTGGTACTTGTACATTTAACATGTGAGCCTGATATAGATTATATGAAGGGTTGAGCCTCATTATAGTTCATGAGTGAGCCTGATATAGCTTATACGAAGGTTTGAGCTCCATTATAGTTCATGATGGATGGGTGGGCCCGATATAGCTTATATGAAGGGTGATCCCCATTATAGCTCTCCAATGCATTGGATATTCCAGAGATAGAAGTAAACCATAAGGTTATTCCATTTGTAAGATTTAATGTAAGAGTGATATGGTAATGATGTCCCAAGGAACCTATGTGATTTTTCAATTCTTGCTAATGAGTTTTTAAGAAAGTGTTTTTAATGGGTTTTCATGTTTTCACTAGACTAACAGTTTACTTTCTTTATGTCCCTTACTGATATTTTTTTTCTCATCCCAAGTTTTTAAATGTTTTTCATAGGTATTAATATTTTTAAGGACAAAGAAGATGCTATGATGAAATTATTGAAGAAGTGTCTTGAAAAGAAATCATGTTTTATTTTAAAAGGGTTTCCTTTTGTGAAAAAAATGGATACTGAGTATAAGTGTCCACTTGTAACGTAAGAGTTTACTATGTAAGATTTTGTCCTAATTCTCTAAAACTCCAAACTTAAAATATCCTAGAATTTAAATTCTAGTTCAAAAACACTAGAATAAGATATGGTTAAGGTCGGGTCCTTATAGTTGTTATCAGAGGATGGTTTAGACAACTTTGGAGATTATGATGTTTTCTTAAGAGTTAGGGATGTCATCATGGGTTTATAATTTTAAGGTAGATCATAAGTTTAATGTATTATAAACCCATTTTGAGGATTTATGATCTAAAATATTAAGATGACTAATGGTATTTTTGGATACATTCACCATTGAGGAAATAATGGGTTATTAAATTTTGGGATGCAAAATGAGAGGTATGAGATAACCTTTGAGGTTAAAATATGTTATGCTTATTTTTTAAGATTTTATCTCATTTTAGGTAATGTTATAAAATTATATAGTTTTTTAAAAAGGACAACATGCAGACCGTGTGACAACCCGTCGGGTCGGACAAAGCTGCGGGAATCAAACCCACAACCAAATTGCGACTGTGATTTATCGCCTACCACTGGCCTACATGAAGTACTTGGTTATTATGACTTATTCTTTTTAGTTAAATGATTTTATTGATAAAGAATAAGTTGATTTTTGGAACTTATGTTTTATCAAATGGATATCCTTATTATAGGAAAATGATTTGGTGATTAAGTGATAAATGTTATTTTAGAAGACGTTCTCTCTTTTGGGAACACTATATGCCTAAGGAAAATAAAATACTTTGGGATTTCATTTGAGGAGTAATTGTTGAATTTTATTTTGGAAGAATCTATGTTTTTATTGTGGACATATGGCGATTTGGGTTATTTATGGAAATGATTGAACTATCATAGAGAATATGTGATTAGGTTAATTACTTAAAGTATGAGACTTTAAGAGTAGTCTATATTATTCGGAGATAAATGTTAAGATTTATCGTGGAAGACTATGTGGTCAAATCCTTCTGAATTTTAGGTTTCAATCTTAGTTTAGATTATTTTGAAGAATTTGAAAATGTATTGGTTGACTTATGAATGCAAATGAAATTTTATGAGTGACTGTTGAAAATTTAAATATTTTATGCATTGGTACTTGTACATTTAACGTGTGATCCTAATATAGCTTATATGAAGGTTTGAGCCCAATTATAGGTCACGAGTGAGCCCGATATAGCTTATACAAAGGGTTGAGCCCCATTATATCTCATGATGGAAGGGTGAGCCCGATATAGCTTATATGAAGGGTGATCCCCATTATAGCTATCCAATACATTGGGTATTCTGGATATGAAAGTTGATCGTAAGGTTATTACATTTGTAAGAGTGAATGTAATAGTGATATGGTAATGATTTCCCAAGGGACCTATGTGGTTTTTCAATGATTGCTAATGAGTTTTTAAGAAAAAAAATTAATGGGTTTTCATGTTTTCATTGGACTAATAATTTACTTTATTTATGTCTCTTACTAAGATTTTTGTGCTCATCCTAAGTTTTTAAATGTATTTCACAGGTCTTAATATTGGTAAGGACAAATAATATGATATGATGAAAGTATTTAAGAAGTTTCTTGAAAGGAAATAATGTTTTATTTTAAAAGGGTTTCCTTTTGTGAAAAAAATGGATACTGAGTATAAGTGTCCACTTGTAACGTAAGAGTTTACTATGTAAGAGTTTTTTCTAATTCTCTAAAAGTCTAAACTTAAAAGATTCTAGAATGTGAATTCTAGTTCAAAAACACTAGAATAAGATATATTTAATGTTGGGTCCTTATAGTATGTATATTTGATGTGACATTCATTATCACCTACTTTGATTTATTTAATCATGCATTAGAGTATCATTATCACTATTTCTATCCCACCATCCACTCTTTTCAGAAATTATATTTTGAATTTGGATCCTCCTCTTTCAACTGTGATGCCTACAAGTTTTCCAATTAGCATCATGCATCCTATGCTCATCAGTCAATTTCATTTGCTACTACACCTTTTTATTTGATTCATTATTATCAATAAACTTCAATCTTTCATGATCCATAGGAAGATTCATTTTCAAATTCATTTTCTTATAAAGTATTCCTAACCTATTCCTCTATGATTCTTTGTGGGTCTTTTTTATGTTTGATATAGCCATCCTTCCTCATCAAAATTCATTCCTTAGTCACTTTGTTGCATCTTTATTATCTATTCTCATAATCAAAAAGGCTATCAACACTTATCTCCTGGACTTAGACATTATATTATTTCTTTTGATGTCTAATTTTACAAGAATACACACTTATATTCATCAATTTCTCTTACAAACTCTACCACCCACTAGATAAATTACTTCCATTATAATTCACTTTACTCCTTCTCACTCTAAGGGTAATAGATTTATATAAATGAATAGTCCTTGCTCAACTATTATGCCTACTTTTTTACTAAGAAATTCCCATACTCTTCATTGGTTAATATTTCATATACATCTCTAGGTACCTTGTCCATTTCTTTACACATTTATACTCAATGTTGCTTATATCACCCCCTTTTTAATCACTCATTCCATGGGTTATTTTCTTCTACTACCACATTAATTCATACCCTTAACACAATCTCAATTCCCCTCATTGTGGCTAATGCCAAATCTCAACCTAGGTAGTTCTAAGAAATTAAAGATGAATTATAGGCTCTTGAATCTAACCAAACATCATACATGGTGTTGATTCCCTCTAAGAAGCATGAAGTGGGATGAAAATAGATTTGCATGGTATGAATCAATGCTAATGGAACTCTCAATAGACTAAAGATGATTATTTTTTTCAATGGTTATACTTAAATATATGGAGTGAAAAAAAATTAAATATTATCCCTAGTAGAAAATGTGGCCTCTGTTCATTTTATCATCTCTTTGGAGGCATACTTTCATTGGCCTCTCCATCAACTTGATGTTAAAAATGCTTCCTTGCATAGGTTTTTGGAAAAAGAAGGCTATATAAAACAAACCCCCTAGATTTGTGGCTTTAGATTATCCTTTTGTGTTTTTTTCCTTCTTCACCCACATTATGGTCTCAAAAAAATCCCCTTGTTCTTGGTTTGGAAGGTTCTACAGTATGGTCACCTCTAATGGCCTTCATCGGAGTATAAAGGATTCATCTATATTCTACCATCATACTACATCTATCTATATTTTATTAGTGGTTTACATTGATGATATCATTATTATTGGTAATGAATCGCATGGGATTGATAATCTCAAATTCTATCTGTAATGAAAATTTCACACCAAGGACCTGGGACACATATAGTACTTTCTCATCATTAAAATGTCATGTAACAATAGGGTTATCTCTATGTCCCAATAATGTTATTCCTTAGATATCCTTATGGAGACTGGACTATCTCAAGAAACTTCAATTGACATGCAACTTGAGTCTAGTGGAAAGGTCTTAAATATTTATAGTCTATCATTCTCTTATCGAGATCACTAATGTCGTCATGTTGGTAGGCTCAATTAGTACTCCATGACTCACCTCTACATTACTTTTGGTGTCAGTAAGGTCCTCCAATTGATAGATCATCCTACATAGACATAGTGGGAGGTCTTTCTATGAATTTTCAACTATGTTAAATAGGATCCTGAGTGTGGTCTACTTAACTTAAATCATGGACACTCGCTTTTTGAAGTATTTTTCAATGTTGACTATGTTAGCTACTTATCTTCTTGAAAGTCTGCATCATGATTTGATTTCATTATTGGTGTAAATATCATCTTCTAGATAAGTAAGAAATAAACTATTATCTCATGTTCCAGTACCAAACACTATTAAGAATGAGGTTATTTTCAAAGGGCAAAACCATGGAAATAGACTCATAAACCATGGCCACAGTCTATGGCCATGGTTAGGTGATCCATGGCCACTATTTCCATTGGAATAACCTATGGACATGGTCGGGGCTTGATTGTGGCCATAATTTGGCTATGACCATGGTCCTAAACTGTGGCCATAGGTCTTGTCCTATGGCCATGGTTGTAGACTGTGGCCATAGGTCTTATAAATTATTAAAAATTCTCCACTATAGAGGTTTGATCATGTGATATTCTGGTTATTCAATTGATCCTTTGACACTAACCTACAAAATTCTATACATAAATGCATATAAATATATATACACATGGTTCAGTTGAACCATATTTGTTGGTGTCCCATATAGCTATTATCCACACGTATCATGGTCATAGGTCATCATTATAACCATGAACATTGTGGATCGTGGCTATAGGTGACCCCTACAGAAACAATCCACATTGGCCATGGACATGGACCATCCCATCACCATAGTCCACATGGACCATGGTCATATCCCTTTCCTACACCCTTCCCATGAATTTATTGCATAACTAAGGGGTTTCTTGTGTCCTCCTATCATCATAGACCATGAGGGCCATGGATATGGGCCCTTCTCACATGGTCCTATAGTTATAGCCCACATCAACCATCATGTTCCATGTTTGATTGTGGTTGTAGGCTTCCCTAAATCTATATTTCTTTCAGTTATGGCTATAGGGAAATTTTTTAGTAGTGAAATCTGAGTATCATGCTCTAGCTTATGTCACTGCTGAAATTATTTGGTCGTGATAAATACTTCATGATATCAGGTTTTCAATTCATCAACTTTACAATATATGGTGTGAAAATCAGGAAACAATAAATACTTTGAAAAATGTCATCTTTAATTATTACAAAAAACATATTGAGGTCAACTTTCATTTCATTCATTTTTATTTTTTTTAAAAATTGTTGGAGTTGATTCTTTAAAATCAACGATCTGTGAACTTTTGATTACCTTCATATTCAAAGATAAAAGTCTTAATATATCACATCCCAAACCTATTATTTTCCCTATTATTTTATTTAATTAATTATTTTTTATTGCTTGCATGAATTATGTGTTGAACTAGTTTTTATTTTTGATTTTTTTTTTTTTGAATTCTTGCACAGGTGCACGGTTAGCACACGATTAGTAGAAAATGTGCATAGACTATGAAAATGCTTCTATATTTAGAAAGATACAAAATGAATTTTTGGTGAATGTTTAATCTAACTATACATATTGACCATGTGGGGCACTCTAGTTCTTCTAATAGGGGGCACATGATTAACGCATAATTTTCCCAACTATGTGGCCAAACCATGTGTAGTGTACAAAAACTTAAAAATATAAAAATTACATATCCCCCACCCCCATTATTTTCCCTATTTTTAGACATCACCCCCTCCTACCCTCTCACACATCATGCACCATCGGGGAGACCCAAGTCGTGTACCTCTCCTAACCTCCCTCTCCCATTTCTAGGTGATTTTCCTTCTAATTCTCAAGTGCATCTTCTTAGGTTAGGTCTCCTCCTCCTAGTATTTCTTCTTCTTCTTATTTGTTTCAATTTTTCCTCCATCCCTTCACAACGCACCACCATTTTCCAAACCCTCATGGGATTGAATTTTTTTTCTTCGGTCTTTTTTAGTCTAGGGTTGGTGAGGCTCGATTTGAGGCATGTTCTAGTGGCGTTCATTGAAGGTGACGAGTTCCTCTTTGATTTCAGGTAGGTTCCCCCTTATTTTGGGTCTTTAAATTTTGTAACCTTAATTGATTTCATTATAATTCCTTGTTTTGATATCAAATGATAATAATAAATATAATCAAGGAGTATTTGAATGGAAAATCAAGTTTCAATTTATTTTCACTTCAATTCAAAGGTTTTCCCCTAACTAGAAGTTTGTTAAAAATATGCTTTAAATTATTAGGCACATCGGATGTTTTATAAAATACCGAATAGATTTTATTAATAATTTTTAATGTTTTAAAAGATATTTTTTTCTTTAAAAGTGGAGCTCTCTCTTATTTTAAAAAGGATTATAAAAATTGTGCATTTTAAAAATGTCTCTTTCCATGTTAGTATTATCCACATATAAATGGGTAAACATATATATATAAATATATACATATTCATATGAAAATATATGAATTTTTTCAATGATATAGATATATATTTTTAAGTGTATATGGGAATAATGATGGAAGGAAACCTTTGGGTTTTAAATGTAATACTCAAACTTGATTTTCAAATGGGTTTTAAGTGATTCTCAAAATAAATTATAAGGTCTATTTTGCACTTTATAAAGAGAATTATTATTAAAAAAACACCCATGGGATATACCCTTGTTTTTTATATTCTTAAATAATGAAATGGTCATGTTATAGAAAATGTTTATTATACACTTATGCTTATTGAGTAAGGGGTCATTCCATGAGGGGCGCTCAGAGGTGGGGAAGAATAATTGTTTTCCTTCTATTATTTTAATGATATGTGTATTCATATATATATTTGAAATTATCGCCTCCATTTATATGTCATGGAAATCCCAAGTTCTTAGGTAGGATATCCTTTTTTGGGGTGGGTTCCCTTTCCACTAGCTATTATTAATGAATTAAATGTGATGCTCCCACTGGCTAGTGATATGATACTCTTTCCATTGATTGAGGGTATTCCCAATTAGTGATGTTAGTTCTAGGTTTCCCCTATCCTTAGTTACCTTAGGTTGTTTATCCCATGGTGATTATTTTAAATTACTAAGTGTATGATTTTACTCTTGCACTTTTCTTACTTTATACTACCTGTGATTTATATCTTATTTATTCTTTCTTGAGCTTTATTCCTCTTTAGAAAAAATGGTTTCCTAAAATGTATTGGAAATAATAATTTGAAGATGGTTTTAAGAATAATTTTAAAATGGTTATTTCAATAAAATGAGGCTTTGACTCAAAAATTATTTCAAAGTGATTATTTTCATTTAAAGAAAATAAAAATGTTAGTTTATAAAATGATATTGGCATTATATTCTTATGTAATAAAAACCTATTTGTAATATTGTATTGAAAACTAGCATAAAATGATCTTTAATTTAAATACATAAACTTGGGGTGTCGTTTCCTTTGTTATGCCGAATGAGCTTATTGCTCACACCTATTATCACTTTATTTTTAGGTTTTAGAATTTCTATTACCACCCATGGGGCATTAATACTATATTTTTAGATGGTAACTTGTGGAGTTATATAAAGGTATGTTAGTTTATTTTTTTTAATATTAACAGATATATATATTTATATATATATTTTACTACTTTATATGTTTATAGGTGTACTACTATTGTGATGGATGAGGATAGGTATCTGGTGGTGGTATTTTCTTCATGGAAGGGTGTCTGGGGTGAGTAGAGGGATTTTTTAGTTTAATTTGATTATTATTATTATTATATCATATTATTTGTTTTTCTTTTCTACCAATGTGATTATATCATGGATGTCCAACGTATGGACGATTCATGCTTATTTTTTTAATGTTTTTTAACTCTAATTATTGGGAGAAACCATTCCCACTAATATACTTTGATTCTCTAACACTAGTTTCCAATCCAAGGAGAAAGAGAATGTGTCTTGGGTATGTCACAGACCAGATCAAGCATCTAATGGAGGGACAACTCAGGTTGGTCAATGAAAAATAGTATCAAATTGGACCTTTGTTATTTGGGTGTGTCTAGTGGATGGAGTTGGGACTTTCATGACTCGAGAGGTAAGAGGAGGAATAGTATCGTGAGCTCTTACTTATTCTAAACCTTGATTTTTTAGGGAATGTTGGGTTTTGAATTTTGTTTTCAAAGATTTATTTATTTTTTTATTTATTTTTTATAAGATTTATATGTTTGAGGGATGAAAATGGAATTGAACCGGTGTCATGCAATGAGCTCGCATGGCCTATAAATCCATATAGAGCCCTATTTCACGGTTCAACATGGCTTCCAGTGGAAGTTTCATGCTTAGCACATGGTCTGTTAAACCATGTGTCTAAGTCATACACAACCACTAGATCCTATTATGAGAATTTTGATGTTGTGTAATTTTATTTATTGAGTTTTTATTGTCATGTGTTGGGTTTAAAAAGAAAAATGTGTTGTATTTTGAAAATTGATAAAGGGGATTTATGAAAATGTAAAAATATTTTAAGTTTTATTTGAAAATTTATAAAGGAAATTTCTAAATAAATTAAAATAAGTTCATCACTCAAATTTTCAAAGTGATTTTTAAAAGTGACTTTTGTATTTATAAACCAATTTCTAAATGAGATTTTGAAAATTTCAAAACAAATACAAACTAATTATGGTTTCAAATGCTCAAAATTATTTTAAATCAAAAATGGGTTTTTATGAAAGAAAACTTTGTTTTAAATGGTGGGAGTAAAAGTTTAAAAATTTTAAAGTAACTTGAGTAAAATGAAATGATTTTTGTTTGGGTTATTTTAAAATGAGACAAAGTACTCCTTGGTTTTGGGAGGGTTTTTAAAAGAGTTTTAAAATTTATGTTTTGGTGTTTTAATTGGGTAATTACTTTGGTTATAGATTACCTATTTTGGGATGAGTATAAATTTTAGGTGTGACTTGATTTATATTTCATGTAACTTCATTGATTGACTTTACTGCTTGAAAATATTTAGTGGATTTTGGGGATTTTTCATCTTAGAATGTCCTCAAGTAGTGCCTCTTGTGGTTAGGGAGTGTGTTTGTTTTTTATTTATAGCCTTTCCCAGACTCGAGGAGGGGTGGTAAATACAAATTGCCCCTTATTTTAGAGGATTTCTTGATATTCCTTCATTGATTTTGTTCTCTTAATTTTTCTTGAGTTCTATTGGTAAAATATTGATTGTCTTGGAGATGTTCTTTCCTCAAAAATCAGTGTTTACCTTTTATCCCATGGGGATACAATTCTTGTTGTTGATATTTTTTTAAGGGGTTGGAAAATTGGAAGTCTTGAGTGCATTCATGGGTAACTAGGATGGGTGATACCCCCATCATACGTCATACCCTAGCTAGCGCCTTTATTATTCGAATGGGTTCACTGGGGTCTTGGGGATGTGACACCCCAAGTTGCTTTCTCTTCCACCATTATTCTAAGGCTAAAATTAGTTTCTCTTGTTCGAACATGTTTTGTTTGAGGTAATTCTGGTTGTGTTGTGTATTTTATCATTTAGATTCCCTTGTTTGTCCTTGTTTGATTCAATGTTAGTCCTAAACTTTTTGAGACCTGTATAATTGATTCGATGAGAATTATGGATGCATAGTTGATTGAGCATCATGTTTGACCCCCTTTTTATTCATAACTTTCCTAGGTCATGGTGTTTCCTTTAGAGGTGTTCTTTAGTTCTATTAACCTTTCATGTTGGTAAAGTCTTTATAGTGGGTGATGGTTTCTGGTGTAGCGGAAGCGTGCATAGGTGGGTGATATATTAAAATTTCTTTTAATAATCGTTTCTTAAAACCAAGAGCGAGGATCATGCATAAAAAATTTATAATCAATTTATTTAATATTTTAAGAAATAAATACTTGAGCTTTGGAAATTTCTTCGTTGGTGAATATTGATCTTCCTAAAGGACCCTTTCGGATTACCTTCATTGCGTTGTGAGCATCCAAGGATGGAATCCCTCTAGTAGTGATCCACACGTCATACCTTTGAAGTGTTTTGGCATGCTCCCTTTTCTGGTTGGATCAAAGTCAATGTTAATGGTGCCTCAAAAGGAAATCCAGGTCCTGCAGGTTGTGGCGCTATCTTCAGGAATCACCATTTTCAGATCCTTGGATGCTTTCTTGGGAACTACGGCATTGCCTCTTCTCTGGAGGCTGAAATGATGGGTATGATACATGTTGTTTCTTTCCCTAGGAATCATGGTTGGAACAACCTCTGGTTTGAAAGTGATTCGACTACCATGGTTCAAGCAATTTGGAACAATGTAACACACCTTGTGTGGTCGATCACTACTCGATGGATGGATTGCACCCGCTTGCTTCTCGACATCAACTACATTATCACTCATACCTATCGTGAAGCTAATACGATTGTTGATGGCATTGCTAACAAAGGAGTAAATCAAGACATTACCTGGCTTGACAATCTCCCTGCGGATCTTCTCCATCTTCATGAAAAATATTGTAATATGGCTCTGTCATTTAGACTCATGTAATATTTTTCTTTTAATTTTATTCTCTTATTATCTCTTAAAAAAATACACACGTACTCCTATAATCTTCGAGAAACACCACTCAATCTATGGGTGATAACATGGTGATTCAAATGTTTTGCATTGTTCGTTCTTGATCACTCATTCTTCGATCTTGAAGAAATCTCTCTTTCACTTCTCGTTCTTGAGAGGGAGAGAGAAGAGGAGAAAATTTGTTGTGTACAACAATTCTCTATTCTCAATTTTTGGATACACTACACAATAGACATAGTCGTCTATTTATAGAGTTAGGATTTAAGTTAAAGTATTATTTAATTTCATACTAGCCATTAAATAATAGTTATTACCTTTAATAACTCCATACCACATAATAATAATTATATTATTATTATTTTGTGGTGCGCGCTAACTTGCGCAATAACAAATATTATGTAACGGTCTTGTTAATTAACATTTGTCACCAAACTCGGTCTTGGTCCATTCGAATTGCTCTATAATTTATTGAATAACTGAATAAATATTTTATTCATAAATAAATATTTTATTCGCAATCTAGCAAATAAATATTTATTAAAATATTCAATAAATAAAATAAATATTTTATTTACATGTCAGCGAATAAATATTTGTTTAATTTATGAGATCAATATAACTTGAATAAAATTATTCCTCAGGCTTGAGAATAATATTTATTCCATCAATTAAACTCAAATTGAATTTAATCGAGATCAACAGAAACACTTAGTGTGTGACCCTCTATGATTTTTTTCATTGGTATTATGTGGGCTTGCCTAAAGTCCAAGATTACTATCTAGAAACAGGTCAAAGAATCCAAGAGAAAGAACTTAATATCGTAACGTTGACAACCACATAAAAACACTCACTGTGTAATATAATATCTTTGTCATAATATCTCATCAAGCAGGTTGCATAACCGTGCCACCAACCTATATGCTTGATATATCTTTCTTTGACTATCTGAAATAAACATGTCATTACATCATGGACATGGAATTTAATGTGAAAATTATATTCCAATCAAAGGGATTAGATATCAGCTTCCATAAAGATGGAAGGGACAAATCCTTCCTCGACTTATTCATTAATGACATGTCACTTGTGACGCACCCAATGTATCCAACTTCATCATGAACTATTATCATCATGGTTTACGAAATACATCTAAGTACGCAAAATGTAACATGCATTAATAATAATCGTAATGATCGTGGATAGGAACATCCAATGACACTAAAACATGTGGAATTCCTACTGGTAGTTCTGTTCTCATAATATCTCATCTTAGAGATTACCAAGTGTGAACTTTATGAGAAGAAGGCTCATCTGCTTATGAGTACTCACACCTGACAGTCTATGTACTATGTGTCCCATCATAGTACATTATCTAAATGCAGAACATTATTTGATAATATCGTCATAGAAAATCAAGATTCTCATCATAGCAGGGAACTACTATGACCTTATCAATGCGACATATACTCTAGAAAATTATTACATTAGAGTCATGAAAAACAACAAACAATGTGTAATAAAAAGTTTTATTAATATTAAATACATCAAACATACATGTAATCAAAGTACTAACAATTAGTCCTAGACACCAACTCCAACAATAACGACAACCCACAAGGGGTTCATCATTAAGAACCTAGTGTCATACCAACCCACCAGGGTCACTACACCTCCTATGCACAAGGGTATGTATCGTCATCATCATTGACGAGCGTCTCACTGTATATCCCCATGACTTTTCATCAAAAGAAGACCTATATACAAGTTAACCTAGTTGAGTAGAATGTCACCAAATACTTATATGAGAAAACATCATATGAGCAGCTGTTGACACTTTAAAAATTGAGCCACAACCATCAATGAAATTGCACACTAGCAATCCTATATGTCATATGAATCCTATGTGTCAAATATGATGCATGAGACGTCTCTTGACTCTACAGGACAAGAGTCAAAATAAAACCATTGGCCTCTTTCCAATAAGCCAAGAGCAAAAAATCCATAATAAATCAAGAACCTCAAACACCCATGTGTGTCACTCAAGGAAAAAATCACATCCAACTATGAAAAAACAAGACAAAACAACAATCTCATCCTTGGTAACCTGGACTTTCTACTAGATCAAGTGTTCTTGATGCACCAATATAATATCCATCACAGGTTCCAAAACATTCCTAAAACTCCAATCTGTCAAATCCTAAAATCGTAAGGAAAAAATAAAATAAAGCTTTGATACCACTTTGTAACGCTTTTCCCCGACTCACTCTATGAACAGTAATTGGACTGGTTTGATATGTAGCCTCAGGTACGCCTCTCCGTACGCCAAAGGTTACCGACTAGCAATTGGGGTCTAAGATGGTATTATGGGAAGACTATACCCCTTATATCAAAGTGTATAATAATAGCATAAATAAATAAGTATCACACATCACAAAATAAACTAAAAGTAGAAGCTAATAAATATAAAAAAGGGTTAATGATAAATGAAATGCAGTAAAGATCCAAACAGTCATGGTATACATATACTAACTTCCCACTAGATTAGTTACATATACAAACCAAAATAAAAGAAATAAAACAAAATGACTTCATTGTATCTCTGAGCCAAACCTCATTCAGTCTCTTAATACCATCTGAGTTATCCTGCCTGATCATGTAAAACTCATCTTGGGCCTCAACCCAACCTGTACTTGCAACCAAGTGAACGTCTGCTAGGGTACCCAAATGTAGTGGCAACCCGAGTAAGGTGAGTACAAAACTCAATAGGGAACCATCAACACGGTCTCATACTAACCAAAAATGCAGTGATATGTGCATGTGACATGCTTAGCTAAAGTAAATAACTCATGAAGAATAAATAAATAAAATCAATGTCAATCCTTTGGTCTATGACCTCAATCGAACATACCTACTTCGACCAATGTCAGGGTGTCTCTGAGCATGTCTTGAAGACCGTGCCTCCCAAGTAACATGTAGACTCCAAATCCATGGTAGCCCTAGAAAATCATCAAGACTCTGGGGACCCATCCCACGGTAGTCCTATCATCTGAGCTCTAAATCCACAACAACTCATATCAGCGTCCTCATGACTTTAGGGTTGTAACTCGTGGAATCCTTATCATTCGGACTCTAAATCCATGGCGGCTCCTATCAGTATCCTCACAACTCGAGGGACGTAACCCAAGGTAGTTATATCATTCGGACTCCAAATCTAAGGCATCCCCTATCAGTAATCTGGGCTCCAAATCCATGGCAACCCATATCATATATCGAGATCCCAAACCAATGCAAATCCAATCACTAAGCCCCATATTTTTGGCAGATCACATCCATGTACTTGGGTCCAAGACATGGAAACTCAACCATATACCAGACCTCATAACCATGGTGGCCCAACCGTATCGCGTTCACCTCGAGGGTGTGTCTCGTATCTCTCCATAAAGGAAAACATGAGGGCTGGCCAAATGCTCATGCCCAACACCACTCCCCATAGCCTATCAAGTTCACCAGATTGGTATGGAATTTGTGGTGACACCCACTATCGTCTGACGTACACCCACTCATGGTTAGTATGTCAATGGGCACCCATTGGGGTCCCTCTAGTCAAACCAAATAGAGGCACTCCACTTGGAGTCCTCGGCCCTAACAAGGTATCAGGTCAACACCTAACACTCCTAGGATGTTGTGACACATGACATCATCAATAGGGTAGCACGGTCTTGTTAGCTACACGGGGTCTCGCCACATTGGCAGCAGCCAAGAGATGTCCTACGGCCCATCTCGATCCTCAGGGTCACTCTGGGTCGATCCACTCACCCAACCCTATCCTAGTATGCCTAAGGTATGTATGCCTAGGCCTGGTCGCATCAAACAGGAGAGGGTTTCTCGTCTCGACAAGCCCGAACGGCTCGAATTCCATAAAAGTGATCCTATAAGTCCCAAATGGAATATGATATCTAGGTCCACCCTTGCCTCCGACTTGGAGGTATCTCAAGCCCCTAAGAATGTGCTAGTGAATCTCATATGGTCCGGCCTCACATCTTATGAGGTATGGAGGCCACTTGGTATCACGAAGGTCTCAGCCACGACCATCAGTGGTAGATGCGTCAAGTTAGCACATATGGGTTGTTCATGTCCCTTATCGCTCGTCAATTTCAAACATTCAATCTAATTTAAATAAATTCAATTTGAATTAAATAAACCATTTAACAAGAGGGCATCACCTAAGGTGGTAAGACCACACGTCACATGCCACATAATCAAAAGCATAAATGTCATAGAGAAAGTACATGAGACCACCTATCATTTTAGAATTTTTTCACTTTTATCACCAAGGGTAAAGGGAAGCTTCCAAGACTTGTCCAAACTCATCTGGCCTCATCCATAATCATTTGAGCCCATCTTAATGACTCTGTATCTTAACTCACATCGATAATCAATGATTAATTAATTATAACATTTATAATTCATTCATTCATTCAATAAATTTAAACTTAACATGATGTTGGATAACTCATTGGGTCGTTGCGCCACATCGAAACTACACCCAATGGTACCCCATGAGTCTGTCTCATCTCCCCGACCCTACGTTGAGCGAAACCCCCAACAAACAATGCCAAATTAATATGCATTTAAATTAAATTTAATTAAAACCCTAGGAAAGTTTAACGGTGCAACGTACCTCGACCAAAACGATGATCCATCGTGTGCAGATAGCATCATTAGTCACCACCTTCCTAGGCATAGTGAAATCCCCATCATCAGCGTTTGATTCCACTATGCTCTGGTGGAATTGTAACCAAACAATAATCTAAGAGAAATCAAAATTAAATAAAAGAGGAGAATAATAGGATCCAACAAAGGAGGTCACTCACCTTAAAACAACAAGATAATGCCTCAAAATCCACCCCAAGTCAATGGGGGGAAGGATCCAAGGGAGAGGGAGGAGGGATGGCCACCACGGGGAGGAGGAGAAGAGAAAGTGGGTTTCCCCCTTAAAAATTCATAGAAGGGAAGTGGTATTTTCGATCTTTTAATGAGTTGCATAGTTTAGCCACATTGTTTGTCAAACCGTGCACCAAACATGTGTTTGGAACTTCCTCCAAAGCCTCTACCTCACATGGTTTGGTCGCACAATTTTCCATATCGTGCGCCAACCATGCGGGTGGATCTACAATGCCTCGTGGTTTCCTCTGAAAACCCAAGTGGTTTGTCTGTAACTGTGTGCTAACTATGTAGGCAAACAATGTTCCATTGAAAAGAAACTAAAAAATCCATAAGGTTTAGGGTGTCGCATGATTTTCCCTAAATCGTGCACCATGTCTGGAAACCTCCAAAACCTCTAAAACATGACCTAAAGCCTCAGAGACTCACCCGAGCACCTGAGATACCCTCAAAGCCTCATTCCTCATCTAAAAAATCATTTTTAGGCTTTCCAAATCTCAGAATTTCATTTTGAATCTCTGATCAAAATTTGACCCATTCAGTAATTGAAAATTCAAACTCCTGAAATTTTCAACATGTACGAACAAGGGATCTTACAGGGGTGATGCACTTTCATGTTTTCCAATCTTTCTCCTTCAGGGTCTCCCCCTCCTATGGGATTCATTCCATTATTTCATCTCCCTTGACCTAGGATATCCTTGGGTTTGCTATCTGGTGTCAGACCCCTAGTGTGGGTTCTTCCTAGATCTCAGTTTGTTCAAATTTCATCCCAGAGTGGTGCATCTGGTTCAGATCAGCATCAATCCCTTCATTGGTGATGTTTCTTGGTCATGTTTGTTAGGTCTTATATCCCTGGGGTGTTGACTTGTCTTCATGTCCCTAAGATGTCTGGCTCATCAGAAGTAAACTTTTCAGTGTGATGAGGTTACAAATTTGGCATTTGAAGGGTTATTCGGGTCCTGAAGATGAGGTTGCTCCTTGATTTTTTTGTCGACCTTGAAGAATCTGGGGCACACAGAAGAAGCGGTCGAGTTTATGCCTAACAATGGTTTTTTATCGGTTTCTTCGGATTTCTCCTTAGAAATGGATGAATAAAAACCCTAGAATCCTCGAGATATGATCTTCCACATATAATTTATAATTAATTTGTAAATAAGAATTACCTCTTGTCTTGGAATTCTTTCTTCGTTGATGTTGTTGAACGATTGAAACCTGTTTGATTGTACCGTCGTTGTGTCGAGAGGATCCAAGGTAGAATCCCGCAAATGGTATCCACACATGATCTATGAATCTTGGATCCTCATGGACAGATCTCTGAGTGCTAGCACAGAAGACTCAATCACCTTGTGTCTTCTCATTGACCGCAACCTGAATCCTTCTAAGGAATCTCTCTTCTTCTCTTAGTCTTGAGAGGGAGGAGGAGGATCGTCAGCTCTCCGTTCTTGAGTGCTTTCTCGAGTCTCCCAAAGTTGGAAAGAATTCTCTCTAGAGGTGTCATTGTGCATAACGAATGTCTCACAATGAAAAATGATATAATTGGGTTTATATATTTAGGGTTAGACAAAAGATAATTGTCCATCCCTTTATCTATTTGTCAATTCTAAATAAACCTCATGTCAAATAATAATAATAATAATAATAATAATATCTCCATGTCATGTTCTAAAACTCATGGATAGAATAAATATCATTTCTTAAATAAATTAATTAATATTTATTTAAATGATATTTAAATATATTATTTCCATCTAGGCCCATAGTTCGGCCCACCGATCCTCCTCATCATTTATCAAACATAGAATAACAAATATTTAGTTACTAGATAAATATTCTGATATTATTTACCAAATAAATATTATAATATTATTCATAAATAAATAAATATTATATTTACTTAACTGGTGAATAAATATTTATTTAATATTCAACTCACATATATATATATATATATTCTTTTGAATAATTAGTGATTTAATATATGTGATAAACATAACCCAAATAAATATTATTCCTCATAGCTGAAGAATTATATATATATATATATTCTAATATTAAATTCAAATAGAATTTAATTGAGATTAATAGAAAAACTCAATGTGTGGCCCTTAAGGATTCATTCTTAGTGGCATTAGACTAACTGGCTTAAAGTCTGAGATCAACATCTAACAATACATCAAGGCACCCATAGAGAAAGAAGTAAACGTTGTAATGAAAACAACCTCCTATGAACGCTCATTGTATAATATAATCTCTTTGTCTTGATCAAGCAATTTGTATACTCATGTCATCAACTTATATACTTGATATATATTTCTTTAACTACCTGAAATGAACTCGTCAACAAATCATCAAGGTCATGTGCTTAATCAGACAATTCCATTTCAATCAAAGGGCCTGATATATTATCTTCCTTTAACTTGGAAGGGACAAATCTTATCTTGGCTTATTTATTAATGTTATATCACTCATAATGCACTCGATGTATCCTACTTCGTCGTGAACATGTGGCGTCATGGTTTTCATCAATACATCAAATTATGTGACGTATGATATGGATTAATAATAATCTCAAGTCTAATGATCATTACAGATGTTCACATATAGGAATATCAAATGACACATATATAATGTGGAATTTCTATTGACATGTCAATTCTCATAACCTCCTCTCTTTGAGGTTACCAAGTGAAAAATTCATGATAAGAAATCACAATACCTTATAATCCTCCTACACCTAATAGTATGCATCATTTGTGACTCATCGTATAATTCCATCCAACCATATAACATATATTTAAGAATGATATCATAGCAGGATCTCATCATAGCGAGGAATTGTTATATCCTTTCAATACGACAAATATTCTAAGGAAAATATCATATTAATGTAATGTAGAATAATACACATCATATGATAAGATATTTGTTATATTCATGTCTTTGAATATACAAGTAATCGAAATTATAAAGTAGTTGGTTTTATGGTGATAACTCCAAAAGACTGTCAGTTTCACTAGAGTCAACTACTAACGACTTTCAGTCCACTAACTCTCACATTATATCCAAGATTCTACTAAGATAAGGCTTTAATCAATGGGTTTTCCACATTCTCCTTTGTGGAAACTCTGCTTACTGAGACCTCATCCCTTTGAGAAAAAAACCCTCAAAATGTGATATTTTCAAAGTATGTGTTGTGTCCGCTGATGAGACCTTAGATCCTTAGAAAGAGCGATTGCTATAGTATTTCCACAATATAATGTGACAACATCTATAATATTTGGCACTGCATCAAGCTCCTAAATGAAGTTGTATATATATCAAAACTGCTTTTTAGTTGTATCAAAAGTCACAATATACTCGGGATTTGTTATAGAATTTGTGACCACTAGCTAATTTGAGCTCTTCCAGCTCACGGCTCCTCCATTGAGGGTGAATACATATCCTAATTGTGACTTCATATCATCATGATCTATCTAGAAACTATCATTTGTATATCCCTTGATAACTAGCTCCTCATATCCTCTATAAACTAAGAAAATATCCTTAGTATGCCTCAAATACTTTAAGATAGTCTTGATTGTCATCCAATAGTGGTCTCCTGGATCTTCCTGATATCTTTCTACCATGCTCAAGGCATAGGCAGCATCAAGTCCGGTACATAGCATGACATACATGACTGATCCTATCATTCATACGTAAGGAATTTCATCCATCCTCCATCTCTCCTCATGTGTCTAAGGACACATTTTCTTGGATAGATGTATTTCACGTGGCACTAGAAACAATCCCCTCTTAGATTGTTTCATATTGAATCTCTTCAATATCTTTTCAATATATGTACCCTGACTTACTCCAAGAAACCTTTTAGATCTATTACAATGGATTTTGATGTCAAGGATGTAACACCCCAAGCTTCCATGGTACGTTTCCCTTTGAATAATGAAATAGCTTGCATTGTACGCAGCTTCGAGATTCTAACACACCGCGACCAATCAAAATAGCCGTTATGAATAATAATACCCACTTTTTAAAATTTTATAAATTTTATCTTTCAAAATGGACTTCATTTCTGGATTCAAAATATCAAAATTAGCTTAGGGTGAATTTTTTGTATTTTCCTGAAAAATTTCAATTTTTGATGAATAGTGAAAAACACTGAGTTATTGTTTAAAACCGACTTTTTATTTAAATAATTATTTATTTTATTTAAATTTATTTTAGGTCCAAATAGATACATAACACCTATATAAATTCAATATAATTCATTGGAGTCATTTTATAATGAGTTTAGATATATAAAAATTTTATTGGACTTTTTACCGTCTTTTACCCACCTCCTATGAGAATTTGCAAATTTGCATAAAACTTAATTTTACCGCTTCTGTGAGTTGAATTTCAAAAATCTAAGAGACACGGTTAATATCAGTAAGTAAAATGTGGTTCAATAAGATGAAAATAATTTTTGGTGAATAGTAACTTTTTACTTTTATTTACCACGGTTAAAAGTAAATAGGGCAATTAAGGGTAAAAATGATATCATAATTACCCTGACACATGTCCTAATTCTATTGGATAAGTATAATTCAACCAAAAACAACCTTAGGAATAAAATATGAACCTCTTTGGTTCACTTGGATTAGATTAGAACATTTATTATTATTTTATTTAAAGAAGAGTTAAGAGTTAAGAGTTAAATTCAAAGTTTAATAACTAAACCATTTTTTATATAGGGTTACACACAATATAAATTTGACTATAAATATTCATTAGAAAGCTAAAAATATTTCCTACATAATGGTATTTTATTTATAATTTTTAGACATTAAATAATTAAATTTATTTATGACACAATGATGATGTAGTAATTACCTTATTAATGAAAGATTAAAATAATTGATATTATAAATATCCAAATAAATCTAATTTGAGACTTTTAATGAATTCCATTAATTTTATAGGTTAATATGACATGTTGGGGTTGATTAAATAAATTTTGTTCGAAGTAATAATGTTGTTATGAATTTAACAAAAACAAAATACCAAATAGTGTCAAAATTGACATAAAAGAGTTTTTAAAATAAATATTATATTATTAATTGGTATTCTATTCCTAAAAATCTAAGATTCGGACAAAGGGCTTAAATAATATTATATATGTCATTAATGAACCACTTGGGGTTCTCTTGGAATTTTATATTAAGTTTATTAATCATATAATATAAAAATACAAAGAGACATGATAAATGTCAAACTATTTAACTAAGAGTTAATTCTAAAAGATAAGGTTAATATGATGACCTAAACCTGTCTAAAACCTATTGGTTGAGAGGTTTTTGACTCATCCCCACCTTAGCCTTTAAATAATTCATTTTGGAGTTATTAGAAACTGAAAATGATTTTATTATAAAATAATATTTCAAGTTTTTCCTAAAGTGGTCCTCAGCTCTTTTATAAAAGGGCACTTCCCCTTCTCTCAAATTCACACCTTCAAAACCATTTGGCTGGGCCAACCCCTACCCAAATATCCTCCCAACTTTCCTCTCTTCATCCTAGAGGCCTTCCTTTGGTCAAAAATCCAACCTAAGGATCCATTTTGATCAAATCAAAAGAAAGAACCCGAAGAAGAGGTAAATATTTCATCACCTCTTTCAAGCTCTTTTCTTCTTCCACTTCCTCTTTCTTTGTTGTTTTCATTCTAAAATAATAACTCCAGTATCTTATATATACTTTGATGTTATTATAAAAATGGTATAACCATATTCATTATTCTATACATCCTATAAATGACAAAGTCACCATACGTGCGTACGTACGGATTACCGTCTCCACATCGTGGTGTAGTTTGTTATTCAAACACTTCATCATTTGGATGGGTATAATAATTAGTATAAATGATGTAAATAATAAATATAATATGATAATGATTCTTTATATATGATATATCATCCAATTATATACGATTTTAATATCAAAAGAATGATATTGTCGCTCGTGCGTGCGTACGGATTACTGTCTCCATGAACGCGATGAGATTCATTCCTCGTCGTATCCATTCAAGACTAATTTTCATTTGATGATTAAAAATAAGGTTTAAAGACTTAATATCATTCTGAATATGAATAAGATACATCTTATCCATAACAAACATTACTTACGTAACAAAGCATATAAAGGAAAACGAATCAGTTAACACCTGAAGCGGTGATACTACTGAAATATCATTAACAAAGCAATATTAGAAGATTATATATGATATCATATTAATGTATATGGTTCTTGTATAATTTAATAAAAATGATTTCACCATTATACAGAAGGTTAACCTACCCTCGACTGAGGAAAAGTACAAGGTAAGGGTTAATTTCACAATCTCTTTATTATCCGAGGTTGTTTTTATATAAGTATCTACTGGGACCTCTTTATCATCCACATCCGTGTTTTCTTAAAAAATGTATTTCAAAAAAAATTACTATTTACTAGACAATGGGTTAAAGTCATTTATACCCTTATTTGACCTTATATGTTTTGAAAGGAATCTTTCCATCATTTTCCAAATAAGGTACTTTATAACCTTTTCAACAAAATTAAGGTAAGAATGTTTTTTTAACTTATACGGCAGGTGCAGCTATTTTCCTCCGTTATAACATCGTCAAAGCTTCCCTTACAAGATTATAAGAATATTTTCAAAATAAATGTTTCCTTTTATAATTATATGACTTTTAAACGATTTCAAAATAGAAAGAGACATTTCTCCAAAAAAAGTTTTGATTTCATCTATGTCAACATCCTTTGATGGATTTTAAGCTTATTTAAAGTTGATTTATTATGATACAAAACTTCCATATTGTATTGAAGGTTTTGTGATATGTTTAACTGTGCATGTGTTATTTTTACACCATTCATGGTTTGTGGATAAAGTATTGACATTTCGTATGCTAGTTTTAATACGGATGTTTATGTTATGTTTAAACCTTTTCATATGAGGAATGCATTGGACTTAGTAAGTGACGGGTGGAGCCCGCTATAGCTCATCGATGCATCAGTAGGTCTCATGAGACAAACTAGTGTCTTGGCACAAGGCCTTGAAAAAAAATTATTTGTAGTCTTGGCACAAGGTCTTGACTATGTGGTCATGAAGTCTGGCATTATGCATTCCATCATTATGAAAATGGATATTGATATTGCATGTGATTATTCAACTAGTAGAATATCCATGTGAATAAGTAAATGACATTATTTGATTTTATCTTTGTCATATTATGCTTAAGTTCAAGTTTAAAAGGCTTTTGTTTTAGTCTTACATTGCCTTAAATGTTTATGCTTATTTATGAAAGTTTCCGCTATATTATTATCCTTACTGAGCATCTGAACTCACCCCTTTCTATGTTTTATTTTTCTCAGGATGCGAAAAAGTATATTATGACTGACCTGTAGGGATAGTCTAAGGGATATGAGTGCGGCCTATGGAGACTATGTTGTTGTAGTTTTTCATTTTATAATGTAATGTAAAACTTATGGATGTATCTAGTATTTCCAAGGCTGCTAAACTAATCGGTCTTTTGAGACTTGATCTTTTGTGATCATGTCAATGTTATGTAATAATGCACAGACTCTAGGTAACTAGGGTCGGGGTGTTACAAAGGATGTAGGATGTTTCACCCAAGTCCTTAATAGAGAAGCATGTGTTTGGTCATGTCTTAACAGACTGTAAGACTAGTATCTCATTTCTAATTAGTAATATGTCATCAACATATACTACTAAGAAAATGATTGCACTCCCACTAAACTGCTTGTAGACATAGGGCTCACATTCATTTTTTTATGAAACCAAATTGTGTTATGGTTTCATCAAAGTGGATGTTTCATAGTCTAGATGTTTGCTTCAACCCATAAATGGATCTTTGCAACTTGCATACCTTATTGAAATCTCTTGGATTCACAAACCCCTCGAAATTTTTCATATAGTCATTTTCCACAAGGTTTCAATTAAGAGAATTGATTTAGACATCCATCTTCCAAATCTCATAATCATGGAAAGTTGTTATGGTAAGGAAAATTGTGATGGATTTCATCATAGAAACTAGTAAAAAATCATTGTAGTCAATGCCCTTGTGTTGTTTAAACCCTGTAGAAACCAACTTAGCTTTATAGGTACTAAGTTTACCTTTTATGTCAAGTTACCTCTTGAATGCCCATTTAAAACCAAAAGGTTTTACATTAACTGGATAATCTAACAAAACCCAAACTTGGTTTTGATATATGGAATCCATCTAAGAATTCATGTCTTCTTTCCATGCGGCAAATTCTAAGACACTTACTACTTCCTTTTAGTATACAGGTTCATTATTATCAACTAATAATGATTCACCATCCTTGATGATCAGAAAACCATCTCTCTCAAGTTCTCTGACCTCTCTGGTGGTCATATGCAGTATTGGTGCCTCTAGAACATTATCTTCCATGGGACCTTGTGGAATTTGTTCTTGTGAAAACTATAGTGTATATTGAGCCTCGACTTCATCAAAGTCTATCTTGTTCCCATTGTCTCTTTTGGAGATGTGCTCCCTCTAAAGGAACAGGGAATTTTTAGCCACTATTACCTTTCTATCTAAGGGATCATATATTTAACATCTCATTGTTACCTTGGGATATCCTATAAAGATATACTCCGTGCCTCGGAGTGAAAGTTTATTTCCTGAAGAGGCCTTAAAATTTTCTCGCAAACCCACACATATAAGTTCGACAACATGGATTTCCTTCCACACCAAAGCTCATATGGAATGGTGTTTTTCACTTTAGTTGGAACCAAGTTTAGTGTATATGTTATAGTTTGTAATGCATATCCCCCAGAGGACAATGGAAGACTCGCATGACTCATCATCAATCTCACCATGTCTAACAAGGTGTAGTTCCTCCTTTCACTGATGTCATTTCACTATGGTGTATAAGGAGAAGTGAGTTGAGACAGAATCTCAAACTCTCATAGATAATCGATGAACTCTTGGTTAAGATACTCTCTGGTGTGGTCTGAGCAGAGCTTCTTTATCTTCTTATCAAGATAATTATCTAATTCATTCTTGAATTCCTTAAACTTCTCAAAGGATTCATACTTATACCTCATTAAGTAGACATATTCATAAAGTCATCGGTAAAAATTATGAAGTAAGAGTATCCACCAATTGCTTCAATTGGAAAAGGTCCACACACATTTTTGAAAACAAAGTCAAGAAGCTTTATGACTCTTTCACCCTTTCCACTTAATGGTGGTTTGGTCATGTTACCTTGTAAACAAGCATGACACATACCAAGTGGTTTTAGTTTAAAAGAATCTAAATACACATCTTGATATAGCTTTGTTGAGCGCTTCTCCTTTACATGACCAAGTGAGTGATGCCACAAATGAGTGATGCCACAAATGAGTGGGAAATGAGTCATGTAAACATGATTCGTTGTTGATTTTCAAAACTTGGTTTTCATATTCTAGTACATAAAGACCGTTATTAAGATGTGTCGTATATCTAAACTAAACATGGATATAATGTTTTGGTAACCCTGGGCATATAATAACAGTTCTTCAAAACTAGAATCATTCTTGTTCGCAAAGTAAGGTGGTGGTCTCCAATAGCCAATGAAGTTGATCTTGCTCCATTGGCGGTCATAGATCCACCTCACCTCTAAAAGTATTCTTGAATCTACTTGGAACCTATATTTGGATACAAATGTGATCACCACAAGTTTTATCTAATACTTAACTCATATTTCTGGAAAGGTTGCATTGGATAACAAACACACTTGAAGTTTCCTCTTGCTTCTTCACTGAGGTGTAGTTCTTCTTCCAGTGTTCGTTCTTACCACAAACAAAACATATTGCTTATTGCTCCTTAGCTTTACTATGGATCCTCCTTCTCTTGGTCAGGCAGTGCGCAGAAGCCTTAAACTTGGTGTTAGTCTTCAACTCCTTTGCATTGACCTTCCTCTCGTTTACCATAAGGACCGTAGGTTTTTCATGCCCTGTGTCCTTATCTGCTTAGAAAATCATAGTAAGGAGTTCTGGGAGTGACTTCTCAATGTTGTTCATATTAAAATTCACAGCAAAACTGGAGAAGCTCTAAGAGAGTGAAGCCAATACAAGATTTGTGCACAATTCATCAGGTAGCTTAAACTCTAGAATTTCTAGACGCTCAATGTAGTTAATCATCTTGACGACATGAGGTACAGTTGGCACACCTTCTCTAAGCTTGCATGTAAAGAGTGTCTTGGAGATCTTGTACCACTCCTGTCTAAACTTCTTCTAATAAAGATCATGAAGGTGAGACAACTTCGTGTATGAATCCATGTTTTCATGTAGCTTTTAGAGCTCACTAGGCATGGATGATAACATCAAACATTGGACATCTAGTGAATCATCCAACCATCTCAGGTAAATAGTGAGCTCTTCCTCACTCGCCTCCTTAGAAGGCTCATTGAGAACACAGGACTCTAGCACATAAGAATTCCACTCTTAGCACAGTACAATACGCAAGCGCTTGTACCACTTCTGAAAGTTACTAGTAGTCAGGAGATTCTCTTTCTCCAATATAGATCATAGTGATAATGCTGAGGTTATAACGACCCAAAATTTTATCAATAGAATTTCTCTTCTTATAAACATGTAATATAGTATAAAACACATACAAAGCATAGAGAGCACAATAAAAACTTTATTCTCATAAATGAGAAATGTAATAAGTGATATTCATAGAAATTAAGGAACATATACTGATGAAATGGTAATTTAACCCTTAAAATAGTAACATGACCATTATGAATAGTAATTCGGTCAATAGAATAATAATCTCACCTATGGAAGTAAAAATAAAATTTAGTCATCTTATAAATAAAAATATGATATAATTATATCATAATATGAGTAAATAAATGTTTTAAAAATAATAAATTAAGTGTTGATATTTTTGTGAAACGTAAATATTTATTTACAATTTTATAATTAATATAATGATTTAAGAGAAATTTTATTTTCATAAAATATATTCATAAATTAATATTTTATTATCTTATGATTATAAGATAATTTTATGAGACCTTAATTAATTTTTCAAAGTGTCATAAAATCAATTATAATTTTAAAATCGGTATTTTTTGAATAAATGACAATTTTAATTAAAAATTAAATTTCTAATATTTATAAAATTATTTTCATAAAATGGAGTTCATTTTTTGAATTCTACACGTCAAAAAATGGTTAAGGTGAATTTGTTAGATTTTTCTAAAATAGTTGAATTTTTTGTGAATAGTGGAATAAGTTAATTTACAGTATTTAACAAATACATAAATTATTGAGTCATAGATGATGTATGTCTAATGTAAACTCATAATATCAAACTCTCCTTCATTGTTTAATATATTTAATGATAAGGTTCAAACTATTAGTAATCTTGAGCCAAAATAATAAACGAATAAATAAAATAATCAAAAAACACTCTTCTCCTCCCCTATAAATATCACTCCTCACAGCATCTTCTCTTCACATCTTCCAAACTTTGAAGTTTGTCCAAATTTTGTCCAATCCTCTTCTCAAGCCTTTTCCCTACGTTCAGGAGCATTTGGTCTCAACAAAAGACCAAATCTTTTTGCCATGAGCAGGTTCTCAAGGAAAAGAATTCAAGAGGTAAAATCTTCTTTCATTTTCTTTTAATTTCTTTTCAATTTCTTTTCTTTTCTTATTCTCTCATCGCCACCTCTTATCCAAGTGGCATGATAACTCCAGTGTCTTATATATACTGGAATGTTATTATGTTAATGGAATAATTCATCATCAAACTTCTTCTTCTCTCCCTTTTATTCTAAAAATGAAAACATCATCTGTGATGTGTTAATTTATCACCTTCGAGGACGAAAAGTTTTCATTTTCCTTTACCGCTTTCAAGGTTGGTCATAAAACCATTATAATGGTTGAAAGAGATTGTAAATGTATGTTATAACTTTTTTTATGTTCTGAAACTAACATATATACATAATATTAAATAATAAAACAAACTAGTTTGTGATGATCGAAAAACTGCCAAATTAATCTAAATGATTATCGTTAACTAATGAATCATCCTCATATCTAGAAACAAAATAATATATAAGACCATTTAAATTTCTAGAAATTCATTAATAACATATAATTTTAATTCTAGATAATTATTTTCATTTTACATGATCTTTCATACATATATACAGGTGAACCAATCGTGAAGACCAAGAAAACAAACACTCTCGAATGATGAAATTGAACTCTAAACTCTTTCATTCCAATTTTTTATGAGGATATTTCCTTCAATTTTTCTTAAATATAATTTCATTGTCCTTCACTTTTCTTTTCTGAAATATACATGTTTCCAATCTGATTTTTATGATAAATGCAAAGATTTATCCCAAAGAATCGTTGGATTTGATATAGCCCGATCGTCTTTGGATGTTGTTGTGCCGAATGTTTCCGGCCCATACTGCACACCAAGACGCAACCTTCTCGGGTCGAGCTCTGCGATGAGCTCGTTGGGGGTTGAAGGGGGAAACGTGCCTCTGCTCCGTGTTGCGGAATCGTTGGGAGATGCAACGACAAAAACGAGAAAATGAAAGAAAGAAAGCAATAAGGACACAACGATTTACGTGGTTCGGGAATAATCCCTACGTCCACGGGAGAGGCAGAATTTCACTATTCGGAAGCACAAAATTACAGAGGATTTTTAGTAGTAACCATAGCCCGAAAATGGGCTATAAAACATGGAGAAGACGATCATTGTTCGTAAAGTAAATCTGCGTCGCTACAGTGAACGGCGGCCAGCTTTGTCAAAAGCGCTACAGTGGCTGCCGGCTGGAAGTCAAAAGTGCTACAGTCCAGTTGACCCCGAAGTCTGCACCGCTACAGTGTCTGTCGGTGTCGGTCGGTCATCTCTACTACAGTGGTCAGTATTGCTACAGTTGCGGGTCACAAGCATTCGGCCCAACCGGATCGGGCTACACCAATCCAACACTCCAGGGGTCCGGGGGTTGAAGGCCCCCTGCCCAAATTTGGGGGGGTTGTAGCATCTCTAACATTGTAGCAGAGCTGACCAACCGACACCGATAAGGCATTGTAGCCGTGCGGACTTTGCAGTCGGCAACACTGTAGCTCATTGGACTTCCAACCATCGACACTGCAGCACTTTTAACTTGGATGGCCACCTTTACAGTAGCGATGCGGACTTCCAACCTTCTTTCACTATAGCACAGCGGACTTTCTAACTATTGGTGGAATAGTGTTTCGTCCTCCTTATTAGCTCATTTCGGGCTAAGGTTTCATGTGTTAGAAACTCTGAGATATCTCCAGTAAAATTGTACTCTTGAATCATAGTGAATTCTACCTCTCTGTGGGCGTAGGGATTATTCCCGAACTACGTAAATCTCTGTGTTCTCGTTCTTTTTTTCCCCCTCTTACTCTTCTGCGAATCATTTCTTTTTATCATGGTGACTCCCGACGTTTTTGCGTCTAAAACCCTTCTTTCTAAAAACACATCTTTTACTTCTCTTGAGATTGTTTCTTCTTCACACAAGATTGATGATTCTTATACCAAGTATGTTGTGATGTGACGGGTGTGCCCGAAATTATATAGTGATTCAATCATTGGGTAATGTGATGTATCTCATGAGATAATGTGCAATATACGTAAACATGATGCTAGCTTTGCTCACAATAATGATGTTATGATTATGCACATGTGTTATGTGTGAACATGATGCTAGCTTTATTCACAACTATGTGTGGTATTTGACCACTGAGACGTGATCTTTCATTTTTATGCATTACCACATTTCATGCCTTTATCTAATGTTTCCTCTCATGATTATGATGATGATCATATACTTATGTTACGATGATGATGATTATGTTCACTCATGTTATATTAATTCATGTTCTTATCTATCCTCTTACTGGGTCTTTCTTTGATGTATATCATCAGGTGACTACATGTACTAAGGAGAACGTGAGCTTTAAAAGGATAAAGAATAAGATTTTAAATAAGTGTTTGTGTTTTATTATGCATAAGTGATGTATGGTCCTAATTTGTCCAAGATACTAAACCTTTGGATCTTGGTTTTATAACGCTTTTATGTTGTTTATCTTTAAAATGATGTAATAATCATGTAAGAAAAAGTAGGGTCATTATAAAGGTCATGTTACTTGTCATTTTCTACAACAGATAAAAGCATTTTTAGTACTTTTCCTTGATTATCAAAATATGTGAGACGTCATAGTTTTTATTATCTTATTAGTCTCCCACTATTTTATCAAGTCTCAATAGCTCTTACCATTAGACTCAAAATGTCTTATCATGTGGACATTTTGATGTCAAGGATCCATATTTCTCATCTCATAACTCTGACGAGGGTTTGGTTGATTACTTGAAGGTATTTAGGCAAGCGGTCTTTCCAACTACATTAACTGGCAGCTCTCTGATCTGTTGTGTGAACTCCTCGGTTCTAAAATACTAGACTTGGAAACACTGGCATGCAAGTAACATCAAGTCTAGTGAAGGTTACTCCGCTTGATGTTATATTGGTTAAGTCAACCCAAAACTTTCATTATAACTCCTCAACAAATGAAAGTGTCATGATGAGGGTCATACCAACACTTAGATTCATGATTGCATTCTAAATCGAGTAATGGAAGGCATGTCTGACTTAATATTTCCTTGAGATTTTTATCTTATGCATAAATATTTCTTATTTTATCTTTTACATGCTTGTTAAAATTATATATATTTTATAAAATTAATTAATCATGTTTGGATAAAATTATTTACACATAATTCATTTATTTTATTTCATCTTGCATGTTTGTTATTTCATTTAATTTATGTGGTCGCATTTAACATCAATATATATATATATATATATATATATATATATATATATATATATCAAATAAATAAATAACCATGCAATGGATAGTATAAAATAAATAAGTGGTGTGATCATGAGATTTGCAACCCTTGACCATAGGAGAAAAACTCATGGAACCAATCTTGGTTTGAGTTGCACCATTCCTCCAAGATCTAATATATCTCCTTTGTTGGTTTCACATCGACTTGGGTTTTGATCCACATCTTCTCCTTGGATCGCCATCCTTTAAATGTATTTACTCACACTGGTGAGGGGGATCGAGGTATAGGGTTACATAAAATAATCATTGGACACGCATGTCCATAATAAAGGTGGGAGAGATGACTCACTGGTCATCATATTTAATTTAATAAAACATTTATCATATTAAAAACTCATGCAATAAATATTAAATTAAATAGAAAACACAACACATACATTGGTCAATCAAGTTCATGATCATCTACGCATCCAATGACTACGCAATTAATAAACTGGGTAGCATTCATTTCTATTCATTCTTTATTGAGATAAATTGCTCAAATTAATAAATTAATTATCTTATTAATTCATTTATTCATTTATCTTAACATGTACATCTAAACAGCTTTGGAGATACTCATCCTCTGTAATTTTAAATAAATTAATTTAATTCAAAATTATCTAAGTGCATGGTGTGAAAAATGTCTCTACACTCCCCCAGTGGCGCGTTCCCTTTTCTTTAGGGTTTCCTCGGCTTCCTCTGTGGCGGGATCTCATCTCCTTGCTTCTCGGTCGATTGGAGGTTCGATCATCATCGGCAGGTTCTTGGAGATTGTTTCAACTCCGTTTCATGGAGCTTCGTTGCGGATTATCCAGTTTCGCGACTCCATTTGAGATTGCTCTTTCATCATCGTCTAGCTTCGCATTCTTCGCTTCTAGTTCTGCTTCAGCTCTAGCCTCCTCTGATATCGCGATGATGGTGGTTGCAAACGTTGGCTTCGTGGTTTCGCCTGAGCAGTGTTGGTGGGTTTTCGTTCCACTGCGCATCAGATCTGGCTCTAGCTGGATTCGATCTTTTCTGTTGTTGCTTTGTTGTTGTGATATCAGGGGGGATGCTTGGTGGATTTGGTTCGAGGACGGGACTCGAGGTTTGGGCTGGCCTTCGTTCGGCGTGTCGAAGGTTGTATGACTTCGATTGGCTTTCTTTGGATGCTTGGTGTGGATCTGGCTCTGATTCAGCAGTGAAAGATGATGGCGCTTTGGAGATTCTGGATGTCATTTGTCTCGGTTATGATTGTTGTGTGTTGGTTGTTCTTCTGGTTTTGCACTGCTCGGGAGTGATTCTCTGGAATTGCATCCTGTTCTGCATTGGTCACTTTGGTTCTGTGTGTTCTTAGGATGCAAATTTCTTCACGAGTACTGGTTTTTCTCGTTGCATTTGGATGCGGTGCAGCGTTTTGCAAGTGTCGTTGGGTGGACGACCTCGAAAGAGGGATGGGTGTGATGACATCCATCATTCTGCCATGCGTCATCATTTTGATGGATGAATGGGTTCCATGTCATGACAGTTGCTCAATGTTTTTCAGTCTTATTTTGCGTTGCATCAGGTTAACACTACTGAGAGTTTTTTTCATGCTTTGTCGGGTGGATGGCTCGAAAGAGAGAAGGGTGTGTTGGCACCTTTCATCCGACTCTCCTCCGCATTTCTATGTTGGTTGGAGAGGTGCTCTGCCATGTTGTACCGCCAGCACGATGCAACTTCTTGACAGAGGGGATGACGCACTTTTTTGATTGATCTCACCGATGAGCTGTCTGGCGAGGGGGACGATGAGATTTTTCGGTGCATGCTTGAATGTTTGTTTCTTTTGGACTTGTAGGATCTTTTGACATTTGTTTATTTTGTTTATTAAGGCATTTTGCCCTTCTTGTAATGGGTTTCCTCTATCCCAGTGTCAAAAGAGGTTCTATCTTTTTTTATGTTCAATAAAGGGGGCTTGACCCTCAACCGTTTCAAAAAAAAACATGTACATGGTGTGCACTGACAAGGGACACAACGTGTACCCTTTTGGTCTGTGATAAATTATATCTAGAATTTACTATATGGCATATACTATAGGCAACACTGCGTGTACTATAAGCAACATGGGATGCGCCCTTATGCTGAGTTTACACTGCGTGTACTATTACACAACACAACGTGTACTGTTACATGACGCAACGTGTAACATACATTGTGTAAAATACTGGTCATGTGCAGTGTACTTTCATGGCATGTCAGCATACACGATGTGTTGTGATATTACATGACATGTAGTTTCGTGGGTTAAGCCATGTAGTTTGCATGACATGTTTGACCACATGAAATGCCTTAATATACGTCACATGTACTGTTGTCACTGGTCGTGAAGTACACAGTGTTTACGACAACTATACATGGCGTGTATTAGCAAAATACATGGAATTAATTAATTTAGAGAATTTATTCCACACCGTTTTGTCAAAAATTACTCGACATGACATCTGTGGGAAAAACCCTAACATAGCGTGTACACCATCTATACACCGTGTGGAATAAATTAATTAGTTTGGTTTTGCTTGAATTAATTTCCTTTCCATGTGTATTAACTCACATGACATGGATGTCAAACTGCATGTTTGGCGCGATCTGGCACATATTACACGGTGTGTACACCGGTTACAGGACGTGCAATCCCTTACTAGTCATCTCGCACTACACATCTAGGGACTCAACGTGTAATCTGTGTGGAATAAATATGGGTTACACAGCGTGTGCGTCAGTTACACGCCAAGCATGTCCTGTGTTGCATGGCTAGCAGTTAAAGTACGTGATTTGTACTAATTACACATTGCGTGCATTAACCACACAATCGCCACATCATGTGGGGTTACATGGCATGTATGTTAACTACACACCATGTAACTCTGCAAGTTGCATGTCATCTGGCAATCTATACGCGGCATGTAATTATACATGTCGGGCTTGTGCCCAAGAACGATTTTCCATTGGTTTTTCCAAATTTCTCCTATGAACTGGATGAATAGAAACCCCGAAATCCTCAAAACAAGATCTTTCACATACAATTTATGATTAATTTATAAATAAAAATTACCACTTGTCATGTAATTCTTTCTTTGATATTGTTGAACGATCAAAGCCTATTCGATTGTATCGTCGTTACGTCGAGAGGATCCAAGATAGAATCTCTCTAATGGTATTCACACGTGCTCTGCGGACCTCTGGTCGTCGTGGATGGATCCTTCATTGATAGCGTAGAATACCCAATCACATTGCGTTGAACCCGTTGATCACAACTCAAACCCTTCTAGAATGAAAGGAATCTCTCTTGGTCTCTCAGTCATGGGAGGGAGGAGGATCATCGGCTCTTCATTCTTAAGAGCGTTCTAGAGTTGTTTTCCTAAGGATGGAGAGAATTCTCTCTAGCGGTGTCGTTAAGCACAACAAATGTTTCACAATGAAAAATAATATAATCAGGATTATATATTTAGGTTTAACCAACAGATAAATTATACATCGACCCTTTATTTATTTATCAGTTCTAAATAAACCTCATGTCAAATAATAATATTATTATTAGTATCTCCATGACATGTGCTAAAAATCTGAGATAAAAATCTGAGATAAAATAAATATCATTTCTTAAATAAATTAATTAATATTTATTTAAATGATATTTAAATATATCATTTCCATCTGAGCCCATAGCTCGGCCCGTCGATTTTCCTCAAGCATTTATCAAACCTAAAATAATAAATACTTATTTAGCAAATAAATATTCGTATATTATTCACCAATAAATAAATAAACATTATATTCACTCAACTTATGAATAAATATTTATTTAATATTCAACTATCGTACATATTTGTTCGAATAGGTGGAATATATGTGATCAACATAACCCAAATAAATATTATTCCTCGGAATCAAAGAATAATATATATATATTCTAAAATTAAATTCAAATAAAATTTAATTGAGATTCATGAAAACACTGTGTTTCTAGGCATATTTTCTGATGACATTAAACTAACTTTAAGTCTAAGATCAGCACCTAACAACATATCAAGGTACTCATAGAGAAAGAAGTAGATGTTGCTACAACATCAACCTCCTATGAACGTTTATAGTATAATGCAATCTCTTTGTCTCTATATCACATCAAAGAGGTTGCATACTCATGTCATCAACCTATATGTATGTTTAATATCTTTCTTTCACAACCTGAAACAAACTCATCTATAAACCTTCATGATCATAGACTTAATCAGATAGTTCAATTTCATTCAAAGGACCTGAGATATTGACTTTCATTAACTCAAAAGAAAAAAATTCTATTTTGACTTATCCATTAATGTCATATCACTCATGACGCACCCAACATATCATACCTTACCTCAAACATATGACGTCATGGTTTTCATCAATACATCAAAATACGTGACTTATGATATGCATTAATAAGTCTAGGGATCATTATTCAGGTTCACAGATGAGAATATTCAATGAAACATATATGATGTGAACTTCATATTGGCGGGTTAGTTCTCATAACCTCCTCTCTTAGTGATTATCAAATGTGAACTTCATGAGACAAAGTCTCAATGCATTATGAGCTCTCATCACCTGATAGTTGCATCATCTGTGTCTCATCAAGATGACGTCATCCGGCCATAAAACATATACTTCATAATATTGTCATAACCAGGCCCGGAGAATTTGGTTGCTCCAGACCAACATTAGAAATTTTGCCCTAAATGCATTGAGAGCTAAAGTAAAAGGATAAAATTGATGCCCTTTTCTTTGTATTTTTTTTTTTTCTTGCTTGTGTGTTGCCCTAGCCCATGGGCCCCTAGGGCTTGCCCTAGGGCCGGCCCTGGTCATAACACTTACAGAATCTTATCATAGTGAGGAATTGTCATACTCTTTCAATGCAACAAATATTCTAAGAATAATATCACAATAATGTAACATGGAAGAATACACATCATGTGATAAGATATTCATTATATTCATGTCTTGAGCTCTATTTATTGGTAGGAGAATACTCACTAGTTGGATGACTATTAGTGCAAGATTTTTAAGGCTGACATTCTTGGAGGGAGGTGATCCAGTCACGGTTGAAGAATGCAGTCTTGAGTGAACACCTGGAATTCTTCCTCTGGAACACAATCATCACCAATAATAAACAATGAGATAAGAGAACTTCAAGGAAACATATACCCCAACAGATACAACAACAGGTCAGAAAAAGTGGAGAAAGCAGGCAGGCAGAAGCATTATTTACTCAACTATAATAACATGATAGAAACCTAACACTAAACTCAGCTAAAAATCATCAAAGAATATTACCCTCATACAGACCAGCCAGAGAAGATCACAGAGAAAAAGTGCTGATATACATGGGATAGAGGATGGATTAGAACACATCCCATGCCACATTGCTTCTGAATTCCTCAGCTCAAAACCAATATAACCAAGTCCTTTCAGGAGCCATTCCAACGATCCCACCATTACCGTCGTGGCGCTGATGACGTAAGAACTCATTCAGGCATCACTCCAGCTATCCGCATCATCATCTTCATCGCTCCCCGCAAATGCCTGATTCGGAATTTCACATTTTCACGATGCACCACAGTAAAAGAATACAAAAGCCCGATCTGCTTCTAGGAAGCACGAGAGTACCTGGCGAATCGCATTTGCCTTCTCCAGAATTGCCGCAACCTTCAGGTTGGTGGCGGGGCCTCGGACGCTGGGTCTTGCCATGCTCGCAGGTCTCAAATTGAAAGACTGAGTGAATCAAAACAACATAAGGTTCAAGTACATGGGACATGTTACTGTCACATAAACAAACATGAACTAACCTTGGCTCGTATCTGTTCTAGCACAGAGTCCCTGGGTTCTGTTTGATGTCGCACTCTTTCCGGTACCTTCTTCATCTGCAAAAATCGCAACAAAGATGACGCCAGGGGCAATTCTGGGGTAACAGATTCAAATCCAAAAATCACCGTGGTTCTGTCATGAACAGCAACAGCTTCAATTAATGGATCCGGACGACGGGGAATCTTCAACGATGGTTTTCCATTCGGCTTGTCATCTACTGGTACAGCCAACATGTTTGCTGTTACACCTGCTGTATGTGCATCAAGATGACAGTCTTGGAGCTTTCCCGCATCTGTAGACACAGATATTTCAGGACTCTTTGCCATATCCACCCCAGAACAACGTGAATCTTGTAGGGATTTCTCATCCTTCAAAATATCAGGCACTGACTGGTCCAGATGTTGATCTAATTCTTCATTTTGAGATGCAAGAGAATGTTCAACAGCTGTACCTTCAATGGTTTGCACTGCTGAACCCTGAACACCATTTTGACGCAACTCATCACTCATTGGCAGCTTGGAAGTTGGGAGATTCAGAGGTGGTGATTCCTCCAATTTGGGAAAATCATGGCCGGTGTCACCATTGCTGATGGTGGTACAGATTTTCGATTCAAGTTGATTAGGCTGCCCCAAATTTTCATCCGAGGGAGGTAAATGCCGGTTTGGAGAATCCATGGCCTGCCCATCATCCTTTTCAGATGACAATAGAGCATGATTAATCATTTCATTGTCTGATGGTTTGGGAAATTGGGGAAGCTTCCCTGTCAGGATTTTCAATTCAAGTTGATTAGGCTGCCCCAAATTTTCATCCGAGTCTCTAAAAGCATACTCTTTGTTGTCATCTCCCCGTTCACCCGAGGGAGGTAAATGCAGGTTTGGAGAATCCCTGGCCTGCCCATCATCCTTTTCAGATGACAATAGAGCATGATTAATCGTTTCATTGCCTGATGGCTTGGGAAATTGGGGAAGCTTCCCTGTCATCCACTGAAGTGGAGGAAGAGGTGGTAATGGCGGCACTTCCTCCAGAGAAACCTGACGGAGCTCAGGGAGCTGAACAGAGCTAGACGGAATGGTCTCTGATGGATCTGTTGATTCAAAAGAGCTCCCAATTTTCGCACCAGGCAATCGTTGGAAGAGCAGTGGAACTGCACACGGACTTGGAACGCTTTCTGGACAAGATTCAGAAGGCACATCGGAGTTCCTTTCTTGATCTACAAGATTAAAGGAACAAGTAGTCCATGACTGATCATTCAGTGGTATGATCTTGGGTTCTTCGTCAGTTTGATTCACTTGGGCCACAGGATTTTCTGGAGGGCTTTCTGGCTCAGGATCGTGATCAACAAGACGATCAACATGATTTGAAGATGGCCCATGCACTTGTCCAGGCAGGGATATATTAGACATAGCATCATCATTAGAAGCTGCATTGTGTATTGGAGCAGCTGCCAGTTGCTGCGCTGCCGGCTTTTCAGGTTCACCAGGAGACATTGCTTCACTAGCTTCCAAATCCCTTGTAGAACTGTCAGAGTTAGATAGTGTTTCATGAATGTCTCTAGAATTCCATGATGGAGAACGAATCAGACCTGAAGATGGAGGGGTAAAAGCATTGCCATTTGGTTTAAGCAGTGAAATCTGAAGAACACTGGTTTGGTTATCAAACTCTATCAGCTCATCTGCAGCATGGATTCCTGCCTCAGAAGAAACCACAGAATGGAGAGTGATTTTTAAGTTGTCACCCACACTCTCACCCTGTTCATCAATACTTGTCAAACCATTAGATATACCCTCCTTCAGAGTTGCTTCAGACCTGTAGCTGGGGAACTCAGCATCATCTTCACCGATAAATGAATTGGACTCCGCAAGACCATGAGATTCAGCACTGGAAATCATCTCATCTACAGGGAGCCAGCTAGATGCGCAAACAGTCTCGGCAACACAATCAACAGGGGGAAGCACTGAAGCTGCTCCACTTCCATCTGAAATAATATTCTCGGCAAAATTGCTCAAAGTATCAGAATAAGCACTACTATGCCTTCCTTTTTGGGATGAGTTGTTTCCATCAGATACACTGGAGTTTGAAATTGACAGGGAATAAGAGAACTGAGGTTTGAGGTCATATGTTTCTTCATTTACATCAGAATCCCTCTTATGTTTCTTGACACTTGAAAAACAGGCATCGTTTTGGTATCTATATTCAGAATCTGAGGATATTTCAGACTCCATCATTGGAGGAGCATCGACGTAGTTGCCAACCTCACTACTGACATCATTTGAGTGATAATCATCAAAACTGCCGTTGTTTTCAATATCCTCCATGGTCATCACATCTTTTTTATCAACTACCTCTGGATCAGAATCCTCCATGGAAAGTTTGACATCCGTTCCCTGCAAGCGAGGAGATGAAACTGAAGTTCCGTCAAAAGAAGTCGATTCCAATGGCAGGGCACTCAAAGGAACGGGCCGTATCACTTCCTGCCCTGATGAACTGTCTTCCAAAAACTTTTCCATGTAACTCCTCCCGGTTTTAGAATCAAAAGGACATCCATTTAATTGCCTTCTCCTCGGTGTTACATGATACGCAGGCACACTAATGCAGTTTTGAGTCCGCTCCTCGTCCAACAATTGATGAAGTCTGCGCTATTGCGATTATATTGGAGTCACCGATAATTGTAGTTCAAAAATGTGAAATGAAACGCATATATTGTATTTGAATTAAAATCTTACTTGACATGCGAAGTTGGTACCACCTCTGGGGCTCCTCCATTTTTCCAGCGAAATCCTTTATTCTGCAAAATTTAAGAAAATGGGTTATTGTTTTCAACATTTCAAGTAATTAAGAAAGCAAAATGGAGATTTGAACAAAACTCAGGTAAGATAGACAGAAAAGAAAATGAAATGAGTCCTTGACCAGTGTTGCGTGATTCACGAAACAGCAGTCGTATTATATGTGGGCATTGAAGATTTGATCAGGCTGGCCCAATAATCTGTAATAAATGCAGGTGGCCCTAAATATTTTATGAAAGCAAAATGGAATGAGTCCTTGACCGGTGTTGCATGATTCACGAAACAGCAATCGTATTAGATGTGGGCGTTGAAAATTTGATTAGGCTGGCCCAATAATCTGTAATAAATGCAGGAGGCCCTAAATATTTTAGCTCCAGAAAGAAAAAAAAAACAGCCACTAGGTACATGGCAGCTCTAAATGCACGAATTAATGGCTGGGTCTTGAAAGGGGGAAAGCAGCAGCAGCAGCAATTAATTTGGGGATTCTAAAAGAGAGAGATGCATCTGTACAGAGTCTGACCAGAAAAGAACGGCCATTGCAAGAGGCTGTAAAAAAAGGCAGCCATGAAGTCCTTGCAAAGAGAAAATCAAGAGGAAGTGCCATCTGAAGAAAAGAAAGGTGGAGAACAAGATATCTGAGAGCTGAAAAGCATCTGATTTACAGGGAAATGCGTTGTAAGGAGTTATTTTCTGTTCTGGTATTTTTTCATGGTGCTCGTAATAATCCTGAAAAAGATTTACAAGTGGCCCCTGCTCCACAACTGTTGCTCATAAGAGCAATCCACAAAAATCGCCAAGATTCTTTTGGTCTTTTCAATTCTCTGAAACAGGTGAATTGCAAGTGGCATCAGAGCCTACTTCACCAAGATGGGGACAGCGAAGCCTGATCCAGAAAAGCTGTGATAAAAAATTTGGTCTTTGGAGGAACAAGATGCGCACTCACTTGGTTCAACAAGGAATGATATTTTCATATCTCTGAAACAGGTCGACTACAAATGGTATCAGAACCTACTTCACCGAGATGAGGAGAGCAAAGTCATATCTGAAGAAGTATACTGTGATAACGATTTTGGTCCTTACTACGATGCGCGCTCTCTTGGTTCAACAAGGAATCCAGGATGCTTTGGTGGGAAAGAACAAATTACCACCAGCAACACAAAAAAATGAAAAATGTTACAGAAAGCTCAGTGCTATTGTTCTTTCACTCAGTGATATTTAAGGAAGTGACACAACAAACTTCAGCAACTGCAACTTGGCTTCCGCTGGTTTTGTCATACATGGCAGTCTTTGGCAAATAAGTTGTACAAGAAAACAAGTCGGTATGCTTTCAAGATGGCACCAGGTAAATCAATTATTGTGCATCTTGATGAATTTAATAGAATAATTTTACATCTTAAGAATATTGATGTGGAAACAGAAGACAAAGATAAAGCTATTTTACTTTTAACTTCCTCAGATTCTTCTTACACTCATATTAACAAAACAATTATGTATGGAAATGAGTCTATCTTTTGAAAAAGTTCAATTAATTTTACAGTGTTAGATTGAACCAAGGAGCCAAGGGAGAAGAAATTTTAATGCAGAAAAGAAGAAAGACTCCTCTGTCTAGTTTGGTTGGAGGGGAAGGGAGGAGGATTTTAATACTTTTGTTTGGATAAAAATATAAGAGGATGGGGGAAGAATTGTACTACTCCCTTGTTTGCTTGGGGAGAAGGAAAGAAAAATACTAATAGATGGACTATTTTACCCATATCAAATTAAATCAAAGGATATTTTTTCTTTTTTAAAATAAAAAATATATAATTTTATGGCATTTCATGTGCTTATAAATTATTATTTTAAGAAAATTTATGAATTTTAAACATTTTAAATTAGAATATGGGCAATGTAACATCCAGTTACTGTTTTCAGGTATTCCTAAACCCCTCTTTTGTTTGAGCTTTGGTTGGGTTTCGTTTGGAGTTGTTTCGGGTGATTTTTTAAAAATTCTGGAGGTTTTTGGGCAGGGGCACGGTTTGCGCATGGTTAGGGAAAACCGTGCATCAGTGCCATGTTTTGGACAGTGGTTTCTGCACGGTCTACGCACGGTTTTTCCTAACTGTGCGCAGTTTTCCAGGAAACCGTGCGGACGGGTTTTTCTAGATCCGAAATTTTTATTAAAATTTCCCAAGCCCCCTTTTTAGGTCCCGAACGGACCTCATTCGACCCAAACACGTTTCTCCCTTGGAGCTCCCAAAAAGGATTCTTGGCCCCTTGAACTCCTTCCGAAAGCGATCCGAAGCTAGGCGAATGTCGGTCGATCTCAATCTGGTTAGTTTCCTCCTCCCGTCCTCTTCCTCCCGCGTCCTCTCTCTTTCTCCTTAGGGTTCCACAAATCTTGGTATTGATTTGTGGATCTAATACCCTTTGCTTTTGGGATCTTAAACCTAGGTTTGATTCCAATTTGTGTGATCTTCGTTCTTCGCGAACAAATCCCGATTAGGATTTGGCGTTGCAAGATCCGTTGATTTCGGTAGGTGGTTCCATCACGATGCTAAATTTTTATTAAACCTAATTGCTTTGTTTAAATTGCAATTGTTTGAATAAATTGCAATTGTTTGGTTTTTGAATAAAAAGGCTTTCAATTGATTTTTGTTGGAAAGACCCAATTCCGATGAATTGGAGTTTTTGAGGAAAAATGGGTTTTTGGCTTAAAATTAGAATTTGGTGAAATTTAAATTGTTTAATTTAAATTTTGATTTTGATGGGAATTAAATCAATTGAAATATTGATTTTAATTGAAGAAAGATTTACTTGATGGAAAGTTTATGAAAAACCCCGATTCGAGTGATTTGGGAATTTGGGATGAAAATGATGGAATTATTTAGAAATTGGATTGTTAAATTCAAATGCAAAATGGATTGTGAAATTGCATGATTTGGTTTCAAATCCTGGTTTTGTTAAAAATGGATTAAAATGTTTGGATATAAACCTTAGGGTCTAATCTTGGTGAAAAGGCATGTTTTGATTAAAAACTCGTTATGGTTTTTATAGAGAAAATTGGCATATTTGAAATGGCGAATGAGATGAATTGCATTTTCTGTTATAAAATGAATTGTCCATCATTGATTTGTACTTGAGCACATGGAAGCCTTAGCTAGTTAGTGAGTTATTTTGAGTGACACTTTACAATTCTACAACGTTCTAAAACATCATATCAGCACATCTCACTTCTTTTATATAAATTCTCAAGGCATGTAAAACAGTTTATAACAATGGCATATATACGCATTCAAAAATGCAAACAAGCGAGCAACATGGTCATGTGCTAAATAGGTACGATAGTTCCAGGCTATAGGGATCCAACACTGTGAATATGGCAAAGTATGTACATACGTCCCTTTAGGCCTAAGGTAAAGTGTTTATTTAAGCCATTTGTGGGAATTGTTGTTTATGCAAAGTATCCTTTAATTTAAAGGAAAATTCCATCTTTTGAAATGCATAGAATGATTTGAAATGTATAGCATGATTTGTTAAAGATATTTCCATCTTTTAAATTGTAGAGCATTATTTGCTTAAATATGCTTTGTTAATGCCAAACCTGTTTGTTTTAAAACTGAAATCACATTTTGGTTAAATTGATATTAGCATCTGTTATAGAATCTTTGGGTGAAATCCTATTGGGCTTTGACTCACACCCTACTTGTGCCTTCGAGTGTTTGTAGATTATCTCCTTCCAGGTTCGAGCAAAGGAAAAGGATCTCTTGGAGGTGGATCCTGCTGTTGAACTTTGGTCTTGGTAAGTTGTGTCCTTAATGACTTTGGGTTGTTTTTCCCCTTCTTGTACTTGGGTTGTAGTACTTTGGCGGTTGTGCATGTTTTACTTCTGGTACTTTACTCCCAATGAGGTTTTCCTTTGATATGCATGTTGTATTGTTTTCCTTTCTTTCCGCATTGTTGGTGGCAAAATCGTTCCCACTTTTAGTTTGTATGGTGTCAGGTGCCAGTCGTCGACCCGTGGGGATCGGGAACGCCCTTCGGGCTATGTCAGGACCGACTCGGTTATCGGGTTACCAGGGTACCCGGATTGGTTTGTGACAAAATGGTATCAGAGGGTGAGGTTGAGCCTTTGTCTTGAAGTCAGTATGCATTGTGAAATCTTGTCAAGACTTAGGAGGTAGTTGTGATTGATTGTCTGGCCAACTCTCACCGCAATGAACCTTAAGTCACCAGGGGTGGTAAGGGAAAGATGTCTTGTGTTTTAGTTCTAGACTTTTCCCTGTTTTGATTTGGATAGAGTGAAATCCAAATCTTGGTTATCCTTTTTGTTGGGATTAATTTCCCTTGTTGCTCAGTTTGAGCATTGCCTAATGTCTTTCTTGTTGTCTGCTGATATTTTGTAGCATCGTGCCTCTGAGAAGACGTGCGAATCGGACCCAGGAGGAAGTTGTTACTGAATCTCAGCGAGCAAATCCTGTTGTGGATCCGAATCTGATTGAGGTGATCATGCGCACTGTCCAAGCTCGGGGACAGGCACCACCTCCAGTTCTCGTTCATGCTCCCGTTGTGGAACCTCAGAGGGACTTTCTCAAGATTAGTTCTCAAGAGTTCCTTCGCCAGAAACCAGCACCGTTCAAGGGCTCAAATGACGCTCAAGAGGCTGAGTGGTTGAGCAGTTTGGAACGCTTATTTGGGTTTTTGGACACACCCGAGGAGATGAAGGTAAAGTGTGCCACCTTCGTGCTGGAAGGACACCTTCGTGCTGGAAGGACCGAGCAGAAGATGGTGGGACACTATGATGACGACGAAGAAACATGAGGGCTTAGAGTAAAAAGACTTCAAAGTTCTTTTCACCGATCAGTTCTATCCAGATTTGATGTTGTTGGCCAAGTCTACAGAGTTTTTCAGACTTGAACAGGCCGATAGGTCCATGGCAGAATATGCAAACTGTTTTGTTGAGCTTGTGCACTTCGCACCTGAGATTGTATCAAATGAGAGGATGAAGGCTCGAAGGTTCAAGTTGGGACTTCGTCAGGATATTCGTTCTCAAGTTTTCTTGTTGAAGTTGTCTTCTTATGCCGATGTACTGAATAGAGCACTGATGGTCGAGATGGACATGGCTGGTAAGTTAGGGTTTTTGGGAGTTTTTTTTCTCCCAGTGGCAGTGTGAGTTCCTTCAAGGGAAAAAGGAAGCGTGATGATTCTCGTGGCAGTTCTCGACGACAGGGTTTTTCTAGACCTTATGCAGTACCAAGCAGAGGCCCTTCGATTTGTTACCAGTGTGGCAAGTCAGGGCATTCTAAAAAGGTTTGCACTGAGGCACCCAAGAATTGTGGCTCCCGCAGGCGTTCAGGGCACTTGCAGAGGTTCTGCCATATTTATTCCACTCTGCGCAGTGGGACAGGATCATCAGCTCCTCTTAAAACTGCAGGGCAATCAAATGCTTCACATGCATAAGGGTTCCAGCCACAGGCATCCGGAACGAAGCTTCTTCACGCAGTGGATGAGTATCCAGAGGAAGCAGAAACGGGTCCAACGACCGTGATAGGTACCATCATTATAGATTCATCATTAGTGACTGCTTTATTTGATATCGGTGCATCTCATTCGTTTATTTCAACCTGTGTTGTTAATCTGTTTAATCTTCCTATGGAGCTTTTGTCTTGCGCAATGGATATTACTACACCCCTTGGTACAAAGAGAGCAGGGTCTCCGTAGTCCCTCTTGTGTTTTCTCTCTATCAGATGTTGAGTTACCTTGGACCTTTCAGGTTCTCGATATGAAATCTTTTGACATCATCTTCGGGATGGATTGGCTCATTGCCGATAAAGCCCAGATTGATTGCTATCTTCGACGGGTCTCCTTCACTACACTCGGTGGTGTGTCTCTCGTGTTTCAAGGAGAATGGGACCCCAGGTCGAGCAGAGTCGGACTTTCTTATCCGGAGTTGGGGAAAGTAATATCAGTCTTCGCTTTTGACTTGGAGCGGGAATCTTTGAGTGGGGATCTCCCTCCAGTCATCGTCGAGTTTTGTGACGTGTTTCCTTCTGACTTCTCTGATTCGCCACCGGTGAGAGAGGTTGAGTTTTCCATTGACTTGATGTCTAGCATTCAACCAGTATCTATTCCCTCTTACCGCATAGCACCAGCTGAATTGAAAGAGCAGAAGTCACAGTTGGCCGATCTTCTTGAGAAAGGCTTTATACGCCCAAGCGTGTCACCCTGGGCGGCACTGGTTCTCTTTGCCAAGAAGGGTGATGATTCACTCCACCTTTGCGTTGACTACCGAAAGCTCAATCGAGTAACGGTAAAGAACAAGTATCCGTTGTCGCGGATTGATGATCTGTTTGATCAGTTGAAAGGGACGAAGTGGTTCTCGGAGATTAATCTTCGCTCGGATTACCATCAGTTGAGAATAAAAAAATCAGACATTCAGAAAACCGTCTTTCGGAGCAGGTATGGCCATTATGAGTACCTTGTCATGCCCTTTGGTCTAACCAATGCTCCGACAGTTTTCATGGCTTTAATGAACAGGATTTTTCATGAGTATCTCAATACCTTTGTGGTCGTCTTTGTGAATGATATCCTTGTGTACTCTAAATCCGAGGACGATCATGCACATCATCTGAGAACAGTGCTGAGTTTGGTGAGAAATCACCGACTCTATGTCAAGCTTTCAAAGTGTGAATTCTGGATTAGGGAAGTGAAGTTCTTGGGACACGTGGTGTCGGAACATAGGATATCAGTTATCCTGAAAAGGTGAAAGCGGTTATGACATGGGAACAACCACGGAATGTCTTTGAGATTCGGATCTTCTTGGGTTTAGCCGAATACTATCACCGGTTCGTGAAGGACTTCTCAAAGTTGGTTTCTCCGATGACCGCTCTTACTCTGAAGGGAGTGAAGTTCGTGTGGAGTGAGAAATGTCAGAGTTCTTTTAGTGAGCCGAAGCGTCTTTTGACTACTGCGTCGGTTTTAACTCTTCCAGAGGCCGGGCTGGGCTATGTGGTCTTTTGCGATGAATCAGGTTCGGACTTGGGTTGCGTTCTTATGCAGGGTGGTCATGTTGTTGCCTATAGATCTCGTCAGCTTAGGCCGCACGAGAAGAATTATTCAACCCATGACCTTGAACTTGCAGTTGTGATGCACGCTCTCAAAGGTTGGCGGCATTACCTTTATGGCGAAAGGTTTACTGTGTTCTCAGACCACAAAAACTTGAGTTATATCTTCTCTTAAAAATATTTGAATCTCCGCCAGAGGCACTGGATGGAATACCTGCAGTCTTTTGACTTTGACATCGCCTATACCCCGAGGAAAGGGAATGTCGTTGCAGATGCTTTGAGCAGGAAGATTCCGACCCAGGCAGTGAGAGAATCTTCGGAAGAGTGGAACTTGATGGCTCTCTTTGCACAGTTGCATATTGGAGTTCAGGAATCAGAGGTCGAGGTTTCCTTGGCCAGTGTTCAGTTGACATCCTCTCTTGTTGAAATGATTCTTCAGGACCAACAGCTTGATAAAGAATTCTGCAGCATTAGAGACTCTCTTAATGGTGGGGAGACAGTTACCCAGTGGTCGTTCTCCAAAGAGGGAATTTTATGCTATCGAAATCGTTTAGTGGTACCGTCTTCAGTAAGGGAAGCTGTGATGAGGGATTGCTATAACTCCCAGTGGGTTGTGCACCCAGGAACCACAAAGATGTTCTACGACATGAGGCAGCAATTCTGGTGGCCAGGTATAAGGCATTGCTGAGTTTGTCTCTCATTGCTATACGTGCCAACAGGTGAAAGCTGAGCACCAAAAACCTTCGGGGTTGCTTCAGCCACTTCCAGTCCCTAACTTGGACGTGGGATGAAATCTCTATGGACTTTGTGGTCGGGTTGCCATGTACCCAAAGGAAGAAGAATGCGATTTGGGTAGTGGTCGATAGACTGGCGAAATCGGCTCACTTTATACCCATTCGTGACAAGACCAAAGTTGAGGAGCTGGGAAGTCTCTATGTGAAAGAGATTGCTCGATTGCACAGAGTTTCATCTGCTATAGTCTCTGATAGAGATCCTCAGTTTACTTCTCGCTTTTGGAGAGGCCTTCAGGAGGTGCTGGGATCTCACGTCCGTTTGAGCATGGCAAACCATCCGCAGTCGGATGGCCAGGCAGAAAGAGCTATACAGATTCTTGAGGATATGCTCTACGCTTGCGTTCTCAACTTTGGTAGAGCATGGAATGATCATTTGGGGCGGGTTGAGTTTTCTTATAATAATAGTTACCAGTTTGTCATCAGAATGGCTCCTTTTGAGCCCTTGTATGGTCGGCCTTGTAAATCTCTGTTGTGTTAGTCGGAGATCGGTGAGAGTTCCTTGGTTGGACCGAGCTTGGTCCAAGAGACGACATCAAAGATTCAGTTGATTTGTCAGAAAATGTTGTCAGTTCAGAGCCGATACAAGTCTTATGTTGATCGTCGTCGTAGACCTTTGGAGTTCTCAGTTGGTGACCAGGTGTTCTTAAAGGTTTCACCTCGGTTGGGTCATCGACGGCTTGGGAGGCAAGGGAAGCTTGCTCCTCGTTTTGTTGGACCTTTTGAGGTTGTTGAGCAAGTGGAGAAATTTGCGTACCAGTTAGCACTACCACCACAACTGACGTCGATACATAATGCGTTTCATATATCTCAGCTTCGAAAGTATCTATCTGACTCATCTCATGTTCTGAGTTGGCATGATCTTGAAGTGAAACCTGATTTATCCGTGACCGAACACCCAGTCAGGATAGTTGATTCTGAGACCAAGGTACATCGTGGGAGAACAATATTTTTGATTCGTGTGTTATGGCAGCATGGTTCTAATCTCATGAGACGTGAGAGAGGGAGGCACTGATGAGGGAGCAGTGGCCTCATCTTTTTTACGGGGAGGCTTCTTCATAGGCTTTATGGGGACAGAAAGTTTTTATGGTGAGGAGGTTGTAACATACCGTTAATGTTTTTAGGTATTCCTAAATCCCTCTTTTGTTTGAACTTTGGTTGGGTTTCGTTTGGAGTGGTTTCGAGTGATTTTCTAGAAATTCTGGAGGTTTATGGGCAGGGGCACGGTTTGCGCACGGCCTGCGCACGGTTAGGGAAAATCGTGCGCCTGTGCCATGTTTTGGACAATGGCGCACGGTTTTCCCTAACCGTGCACAGTTTTCCAAAAAACCGTGCAGACGGGTTTTTCTAGATCTGAAATTTTTATTAAAATTTCCCGAGCCCCCTTTTTAGGTCCCGAATGGACCTCATTCGACCCAAACGCATTTCTCCCTTCCTTGGAGCTCCCAAGAAGGATTCTTGGCCCCTTGAACCCCTTCCAGAAGCAATCCGAAGTTAGGCGAACGTCGGTCGATCTCAATCCGGTTAGTTTCCTCCTCCCGTTCTCTTCATCCCGCGTTCTCTCTCTTTCTCCTTGGGGTTCCATAGATCTTGGTATTGATTTGTGGATCTAATACCCTTTGTTTTTTGGATCTTAAACCTAGGTTTGATTCCCGTCTGTGTGATCTTCGTTCTTCATGAACAAATCCCGATTAGGATTTGGCGTTGCGAGATCCGTTGATTTCGGTAGGTGGTTCCGTCACGATGATAAATTTTTATTAAACCTAAGTGCTTTGTTTAAATTTCAATTGTTTGAATAAATTGCAATTGTTTAGTTTTTGAATAAAAAGGCTTTCAATTGATTTTTGTTGGAAAGACCCAATTCCGACGAATTGGGGTTTTTGAGGAAAAATGAGTTTTTGGCTTGAAATTGGAATTTGGTGAGATTTAATTGTTTAATTTAAATTTTGGTTTTGATGGGAATTGAATCAATTGAAATGTTGATTTTAATTGAAGAAAGATTTATTTGATGGAAAGTTTGTGAAAAAACCCGATTCAAGTGATTTGTGGGTTTGGGATGAAAATGATGGAATTGTTTAGAAATTGGATTGTTAAATTCAAATGTGAAATGGATTGTGAAATAGCATGATTTGGTTTCAAATCCTGGTTTTGTTAAAAATGGCTTAAAATGTTTTGATGGAAACCTTAGGGTCTCATCTTGGTGAAAATGCATGTTTTGATTAAAAACTCATTATGGTTTTAAAAGAGAAAATTGGCATATTTGAAATGGTGGATGGGATGAATTGCATTTTCTGTTATAAAATGAATTGTCCATCATTGATTTGTACTTGGGCACATGCAAGCCTTACAAAGTTAGTGAGTTATTTTGGGTGGCACTTTACGATTCTACAACGTTCTAAAACATCATATCAGCACATCTCATTCCTTAGACGATGGTGATGAATCCCTTTACCTTAGACCTAAAGGGACGTATGTACATACTTTGTCATATTCACAGTGTTAGATCCCTATAGCCTGAAACTATCGTACCTATTTGGCACATGACCATGTTGCTCGCTTGTTTGCATTTTTGAATGCGTATATATGTCATTGTTATAAGTTGTTTTACATGCCTTGAGAATTTATATAAATCGTTTATATAAAGTGTTTATTTAAGCCATTTGTGGGAATTGTTGTTTATGCAAAGTATCCTTTGATTTAAAGGAAAATTTCATCTTTTGAAATGTTTTCCATCATTTGAAATGTATAGCATGATTTGCTAAAAGTATTTCCATCTTTTAAATTGTAGAGCATTATTTGTTTAAATGTGCTTTGTTAATGCCAAACCTGTTTGTTTTAAAATTGAAAACATATTTTGGTTAAATTGATATTGGCATCTGTTATAGGATATTTGGGTGAAATCCTAATGGTCTTTGGCTCACACCCTGCTTGTGTTTTCGAGTGTTTGTAGATTATCTTCTTCCGGGTTTGAGTAAAGGAAAAGGATCTCTTGAAGGTGGATCCTGCTGTTGAACTTTGGTCTTGGTAAGTTGTGTCCTTAAAGACTTTGAATTGTTTTTCCCCTTCTTGTACTTGGGTTGTAGTACTTTGGCGGTTGTGTCTGTTTTACTTTTGGTACTTTACTCATAGTGGAGTTTTCCTTTGATATGCATACTGTCTTGTTTTTCTTTCTTTCCGCATTGTTGGTGGCAAAATCGTTCCTACTTTCAGTTTGTATGGTGTCATGTGCTAGTCGCCGACCCGTGAGGATCGGGAACGCCCTTCGGGCTATGTTAGGACCGACTCGGTTATCGAGTTACCAGGGTACCCGAGTTGGTTCGTGACAGACAATTTAGCTAAGATAAAATAATGCTACTCCCCTCCCCACACCTCCTTTCCCCTCCAAATCCCTCAACTTTCAGAGGGGAGGGACAACAGGGAGAGGGAGGAAAAAATTAAAAAAAAAAAATCCCCTCCTCGCCCCCCTCGAAATCTCTCCAACCAAATGCATGCTTACAATCGAGGGAGTTGCAAATGAAGGAAAACTTCAAAACAGAGGCTCGTGAATGTATAAGTGTCGAAGGCAAGAAAGAAAAACAAGAATATAAAGGAAATAACAAAAGGTTCACGGCAAAATTTAAAGATAAAAAATTTAAATGTTTGAGAGACATTCTAAAAGAAATAGTCCAGGAAAAAAATTGCAACTAAATAAAAGAAAAAAGTCAAACATAGGAAAGTGGCAAATGTTTTAGATGGCCATGACAGCGCAAAAGTTCTAAACATGTCTAACAGATCACCGATATAATGAGCAGAATAATTTTTTATTGCTTCAATTTTTTATTAGTTTGCTAATTGATTACAAGAGGCACAAGGGAAAGCATGCTTATTGCTTGCTACTGATAACACTATAGAAATAGCTACAATAAAAAAGAAAACCAGAAAATTCCATCCTGCAAGGCAACAGAGAGCTCAATCGTCTACTGGTGTTTTTATCATTAATGATACCTTAACCTTCCGGCTTTTCTTATACCTCAGTACCTCCACTTCTTTAACTCCAGAGGATGTTGTTTCCGCATTAAAAAAGGATGGATCGGTGTACCGCTTCAAGCAAGCACCAGCACCGGCCATATCAAACCTGGCACCGAGCAGGGGGGAGGCATAATAATTGCAATAATAATTAAAAAATTGTCTGCCACGCAAATTTTTTTGGCCAATGGTATCATACTTGTCTAAAAGGAATAATTGTGGTGGGCCTCTGCATTCTTCGTAAGAGTCCATCACAAATCTAGGTAAATCTCCTCGGGTGACCAAATTCTGGTCCATGCACAGATTAGAATGCCAATCAGCACCTGCATTATCATTATGTGGCCAAAATAATTCTGAGGTATTATCAAAACAATTAAAAATGCTTCTAACCATAAATGCTGCAAAACTAGAATCGCTGCTAAAAATAGTGTGAAATCTTATTTGGAAAGAATAATGCAAAAAGACGGCATTGACCTTTATTGTAATAAAACCTTGAATGATCCGTTTGTGACAGAAATGACTTCTCAATTGAGGGGAAATCAGCCTCAAGCTGCTTGACACGACCCATTAAACCATTGCCCCTTGAATTAGTTGCCATGACCTCTTCATGCAAGCCATGGAATACCTCTGCAGCAAACCTACACAGATCACAAAAAAATGACGATGGAATGTGAGAGTTTTAAAAATAAGTAGAAGAGCTCAAAATGAAATTATTGCAATTTAAGTTTAAACACATTGAATATAGTATGCTGTTCAATGGAAAACGCTTAGAATAAATGCAGTAATGGTCAATGCATAGTGGAGTAAATGAACTTGGATGCGAGTAGATTGGAGTCACTTAGGGACATTACACTGCCACCTTTTTTAAGAATAAATGCGTCCTCCCCAATTCAATAATACAAAATGTTGACAGTAAATTTAATTTGAGATAACGGTAGCAATTGTTGTCGTAAAGCTGTTCTATCAAAACATAACTTTTAAAAATGAAGAAATATAGAAAATAAATAAATTTCTAAGTTTTAATTAGTAGCTATAAATCTGTAAAAGTGCTGAGAATGGAAACATTTTATTTATGGTAGAACAGACTAATAGATTTTTCTGGGAGTTTTTTTACTTGTTTCAAGATAGGACAACTTATAAACATTGAGATTCCACTTCAGAACAGCTGCTGGGATAAATCATGGAAAATACACCAGAATCCATATATCCATTCAAACCAGTTTGGCCTATTACAAACCACTGAATCAAACCATGAACTGCAGACCGATCTCTACATAGCAAAACTCAAAGTGTTTCGCTAGTCACATGTTTCACCCAGTCTTTAAGTGTTTGCATGTGTGCATGCAAATGGTATCATGCATCATCCTACTCTGTCATCAGAACAGCTGCGGGACTAGATCATGGAAAATATATCTGAACCCATATATCCATTCAAACCAGTTTGGCCCATCACAAACCATTGAATCAAACCAATAACCACACACCGATATCCACATTGCAAAACAGGTGTTTCACACATTCACATCACATCTACGCGACCATATAATTGTTTACATCCTTGCCATATATATTGGTGCACATTCCTCCTATCCAAGCGGCGGGAATTGCCTAAAAAGTACTGCTCAAGTTTACTGTCGGAAAGAATATTAGGATAATTCAAACCTAGGCCCAGGGAATGCGAAAACTAGTGATGAAACGATTCGTCAAATGAAATCCCAAATTTCCAGTTCTCATCAAGCACACGAATCAGGCCGCAATACAATCGGAAGGAATTCGAAGAGAGCCCCTATTATATCAGAAAATCACTGAAACAACAATCCAGCGACCAAAAGTCGCCATTAACGAAACAACGTGGAGAGAGGGGGGGGGGGAATAAAAGTGTGAAGGACTTACTCCGCAAGGTCGCCGACCTGACGAAGGACACCAAGAAGGCCGGCCATGGCGACCCCTTCAAGGAGGTCCTCGGAGTCATCTTTATCGGTTGCGCGATAGAGCTCGGGATCTGCTAATCGATACTCGTTCCTTATCTGGAGTCTGATCAGAGGCATTCTCCCAGGATCGAACCCAAAAAAAAAATGAAAAAAACTGATCTGCTCGGGCAAGTGAAACCGCGCTTGCAGCACCAGGGAGTTACACGTGCTGCATTAACACCGTTATTCGGTCTGCGCACCCCCTTCGTATTAAAAAACAAAGATCATGTATCCGTGAATCAAGAAGAAGACATAGAAGAAGCGGCAGACGAAGAATCACGGAGAGGAAGAGGACGACGAGGAGTGAGAACGAACGACAATACTGTAGCCGATAGGTATGTCCGGAGGATTAATCGGCGTAGTAAATTAATGGCGGAAAACAAAAGAACGTGAAATGAAAGGGAAGAAGAAATGATGACAAAGCACAAATAGCGACCATTGTTAATAAATATGTTGTACAAAATAATCACCCACCTATAAATATAAAAATATTAATATGAATAGGATTCATTAAAAGATTCTCGAGAAAATATAATAAATATTTATTTAAAAATCCATTTTCTAGACTTATTTAACATTAATTCAAATTGACATTAATTTTCTTATCTTCCCATAAATAGATTTAAAAATGAAATTATCATTAATTTTATGTTCTATTATAAAATGCATGTTGTTTTCCATTTAATGATTTTTTTCATGTGTTGGTTTTGGATTAATTTTTGGATAATCCAATAAAAGATTGTCATGTGTGCATTTAAAAACTGAGAGGTCTTTATACCCTAGAATTTGGATTGTGGGGCATGTGTAAAACAAATAGACTTGAACAAATGACATTTAATTTATGTGGGAGACGATCCACACACCATTCTAATATTTTCATAGATGGAAAGTCATTTGTTCTAAAAAAAATTATCATTTGGAAGTATGTAAGACTCGGTTTGTGGAAGGGAATGATTTGAATGTGATTGGATTAAATGACATTGAGAGGTGTTTGGAAATGTTGGGGGAAGGATGAGAAGGTGTTGGGAGGGGTTTAGAAGTGAAAGGGGGATGAGCGACCTACACGATATCTAGGGACGTGTGAGTTGAAATGGGGGGGGGGGATGCCCTGCACAGGCAATGTGCATGGTCATCGAGATCGTATAGTTGGGTCATGCACCAACTTAAAATTGCTTATGAAACCCCTATTTAACTTGGATTTTGGTGATCCTTGTCCCATTCTCTCCCTCTCGCATGGGGCTCGTGGTTTTGGGTGATTCCTTCACCTGGATCCCTTCCTTTTTGGTTCTTGATGCATTTGGTGTTCATATCTAAGGTTAATCACTCTTGATCTTCCCCTCCCTTCCTCATCATTGACTTTCTCTCAGTGGAAACCCTAAGTGGGTTAGGGTTTGGCAAAAAATTGAGGTATGGGAATGAAATAGTTTTGGGGCTTTGATTACAGGTGTTTGGGGAGGCTAAAGCGACGATGGATCTCGACCGAATCACTACCACACATCTCTTTCATTCTGACTCGTTGTAGACTCCTTCTGACCGCACAAGTAGTTCACAATCTCATCGGTTCCCAACTCACCATAACTAAGGCACTCTTGATTCCTCAACTATCACTCCAAGCCACTCAACCCCTCAACATCTCACAAGGCCCAACGATAAAAACACTGTATTCCACATTCCATAAAAGGTCATAGATCATCTCTAATATGAGTTAACCATTATGGCATGATCATAATTCTCATGGCCCCTCAGTCATTTCACCATCTCTCTATAGAGACCATGTCTCATGCATTAATTATATCAAAATACATTGGTTATAACTAGTCAATCACACCTGGTCATCCTTATAACAACTCTGCTCTTTATTTCACATTAATACTTGATTTATTACACAAGACTACACTTAATACAACTCAAATGATCGAGAAGTCTAGTGTATTTGGGAATTAGTTACATTACATAACAACATAAAATAGGGAATACAACATCTTTATTGAAAACTTTTTTAACATGCTCAAAATACTCATTCGAACTTAAAACTGCATAGGATAATTTGGGGACATACATAAGAAAGGGGTAAGCTATAAAGCCCAGTAAGGGGATAAACATGGCATAAGCGAAACATGTTAGATAATAGATATATCAATGAGGAATAAAAGGAATATGAATAACAAGCCATGATATAGCATGGCAATCATAACAAGGGAAATGTGACAACAACTTAAAACACTGAATCATAAACACATGTCAAGGCTAAACCCGCAAAGACATCATGGTAGACAAAGTCCCATAAATGAATTGGGTTCACTCCTTGTTCCAGCATGACGTATCATGATACTAAACATTACCCAATGCATTTGAGCATTATCTGGGCGCACCCATCATATTCATTTCATTCGCATGCTTAAGTGTGCCACATAGATCATACAACATGGATTCATTCATCCTCATAGTTTATTACACGATCAAAGAACGTTTATTACATATATGTATGTCCCCAATCAATAAGTATATGTGCATAAAGGTGAATACCCTTAATATAAAAATGGATATGGTATTCATTATATAATTGTTTTGACATGGAAAATCACGGTGAAATTTCGGCAGCATAATAGTGTTACTTAAAAATTCATAAAAATGGTTAATGAGAGTGAAATGAGTCTCTCATAATTTGGAAATAAAATGGGAAGTAATAGAGAAATGTAAAGACATGTCCCAACTTTAGGAAATGGAAATAGAATACACAAGTTCATAAAGAAACTTGAATAAAGAAAAGAAGGCGAGGATCCCTTACAAATGTTTAGCATAGTAACGACTTAGGTAAGGATCCAAATGAGGGAGGATAAATGATACCTGATTCAAATAAAATCAATTGTATAGTAAATGAATGATTATAAATGAATGAAAATATAAAAAAAGTGAAATTAGAAGAACTAATTTCAAATAAGGTGCTTGAATTTGAAAAGAGGAGAGGAAGGTCCCTTACTTGAGTTTTTGACTCCAAAAGCTTGGGAGGGGCTCCTTAAGAGCTTGAGGGCACCTTGGGAGGACTCTAGAGAGTGGATGACAGAGTATCGTTGTGCTTCAAGGAGTTTGAGTGAATATAAATGAGATCTTAGGTGAGTTTATATAGGAAAAGAGAGGGATTTCTTTATTATTTAGGTTTTGGACTCTATATAATAAAATATCCAAAACCACAAACCATTCCATAGTTTTTTCCCATGGTTTCTTCCAAATGGGAGTGGTTTTTATTATTTTATAAGTACAAGGGCTGAACTTATTAAAATAATTCTCTTACTTATGTGGAGGTGAGTCAGACTCTTAAAGAAATGATTTTAAAACCTTAAAATATATTATAAGTTTTGGAGGATTCATGATGGCTTAACAAAATAAATTGAATAAACTTAAAATCAAATTATTTTAAATTAAAATTATGTACTAGGTCGTGTATCCCATTTATAATAATTATTACATCACTTTTGGGTCATTATGATTCCATAATACGCAAAATATATTTATACGGTATTTAATTTTTACCCGAAAATTCAACTCTCAGAAAATTATGAAAAAACACCATTGGATAATTTCAACATTATAATTCAAAAAATAATATTAATTTTATCTAAATAATTTTCTAAATATGTGAATTTTCACTTTTAAAATAATAACCGATATTTATTGAAAATGACGGGTTTTTTTTGACAATAACAGTTTTCAAACCCTTATAAAAATTACATTTAACTTCATAAAAATTATATGATCATTTATATTTGATAAAAATTATTTAATAATAACATTTTATTAAAATATTATTTATTTTAAAAATCCATTAATTCATAAATTGATTAATTGAATTTGAGTATTAACCAAAAATACAATTTGTGCTTTATTGTATCCAAAATAAAAAACATTTACAAAGTAACAATAATAGGATGAAAATATATTCTTTATTCTATACAAAAAATGTACATATTCATATTTCTAGGGTCTTGATACATATCCCTTTAATACACCAGCAAACACCCTAAGAGTAAGGTGCGCGATGATGAGACTTTCATGAGGCGGTTCGACAAACATGGTTTGGGTCGTGATCTCGATAAGTTTGAACTTATCCTGTAAACAGTTTATCTCATGCTTCAGTTGTTGGATCTCATATTGGTCTTGGTCAAAGGTAAATCCCATAAATTTTATCTCCCTCGGAAGCTCCGATTAATGGTCTTTACAGCGTACAATCTTAGTGGTTGAGGTCATCGCTTCTTTTGTCTGTGTCAATTGGATTTGTTAAAACCCTATATTTATATTAACCATGTGATCGCTATTTAACAACTATATTATCAATGGTAATGATACTTAATGATCATTTAAATACAATTGGATATAATAAAACAAAAAAAATTCATGTGTTTTTTATAACCATATTACATGATGAGACATTTAAATAAATCAAAAGGGGGAATTTTATTTATAACAGTTCGAGTCATTACAATCTTCCCCCCTTAAGAAATTTCACCCTCAAATTTTTCATTTCCCACACTAAAACAGATGAGGGTAATTTTTTTTATCACCTCCTTCAGTTCCAACATTACTTCTTCAAACTTTTGGTTTCTCCATAACACTTTGACAAGGTGCATTGTCTTATTTCATAGAACTTTTTCTCTACAACCTAAGATCTTCATCGGTTGCTCCTCATAGGAAAATTGTTGGGCAAAAATCCCTCAAGGTAACATTGCAGTATTTTTTGGGTTGATTGTGTTTGTTGACAAAGCAGGTTTCCATGGAGAATTGTCGAGTTCCCGAGAAGTTGTTGACATTCCATGTTGACAAAGAACTTTGACAAAGGAAAGGACGATCTGGAGGCGGTACAAAAGAGCAGTACAAGGTGGCGCCGTTTTCCAGTGTTTGCCAAATTTATGGGTCTGAAAATCGCCAATGGAAAATGGAGTGATATGTTGTTGGCGAAGGTTGAGGAGAGAGAAATGAAGGAGGTGTGCGGAAAAATTAAGCGTGGCGCGCAAAACTAGCGGGTTGCGCGAAATCTTGAAGTGTGGCGCGCAAAACAGCGGGTTGCGTGAAATTGTATTTCGCGCAAAAGATGTTTCAAGGCCGAAAGCTTGAAAATCTGTAAAGGCATGAGGCACGCGAAATTTTGGAGGCGTGCGCGGAAAATTGAAGTGGCGCGCGAAATAGCGGATGAAGTATTTCGCGCAAGAGGTGTTACGAGGTCCGAAGCTCGTAAAATGGCAAAGGCATGAGGTGCGCGAAATTATGGAGCAGTGCGCGGAAAATGGTTGTGCGCGGAAGGTTTGCCTTTCGCGATCAACGCGGATTGCGTGCTCAAGGAGGGTTTTTCACGCGGGGTCGATTTTGCCTATAAATATGAAGTGACCCTGCTCCATTCCAGAGAGTTCAAGACATAGAAAATACCCGAGCTCTGGTGCGCGAAATTGAAGTTAGAAAGTGTGTTGCGCGTAAACTTAAAGTTTGCGCGTAAAGTCAGATTGCGCGAAAAGCAAAGGCTGCGCAGAAAGTTGGTGTTGGCGCGTAAAAGGAAGATTGCGCGAAAAGTGGATTTCACGCAAAATCAGTGAATTGCGCGCAAGGCAGTTTCGAGGCTGCGCGTAATATTTGGAGGTTGCGCGGAAAAGGAATTTCGCGCAAATCATAGAAATTGCGTGCAAGTCACCGTAAGGGTTGCGCGTAAAAATTGAGGTTGCCCGGTACATCCGGTGCAAAGTGAGATTCATCTGCGGGTGAAAGTTGGACTTCAACAGAGCATCTACATACAGAGGAAGATGCATTCCTTTATGAAAATGAAGAGACCTACAGGTCTATAAACTGTGAGTGAATCCCTTCCAAGAGCAGTGAGCTCAGGAAGAGGAAGAAGGTGATCCTCTCCACCGGCAGTGAGCCAGAGAGAGAGAAACAGGGAGTGACCCTTGGGAAAGCAGTGAGCTGACCCTAAACATTGTAAAGGCAGTGAGCCTGGGCATAGAAGTGATCTAGCCCGAACCTTGTAATCCACAGCTAGTGAAGATTAGTGGAATTTGGTACGACCGGCAACCTGTCGGCGTATGCTCCTTGGACGTAGCCCTTAGCGGTGAACCAAGTAAAATTGCTGTGTCCTGTGCTTGCTTTACTTTCTGTTTATATCGTGCAACAGGGAAAAGAGAGAAGAGTGTTTTGCTTAACAGTGAAACAAGATCAGAACGGGCATTAATTTTTAATTAGTCATACCCTGATTCACCCCCCTCTCAGGGTATCCAGCCTAGTGGACCTAACAAGTGGTATCATAGGGAAAGGTTGAAAGTTGTTCTTCTCTCAATGGAGGTAACCAATCATAAAGGGATTCCGATCTTCGACGGATATAATTTTCAGATATGGAAGAATCGGATGCAACACTATTTCCGATCCTTGGGAATGGATGTGTTTTCAGCAGCTATGCATGGTATCACAGCTGATATTAATAGTGGTGCCTTATCAGAAGCTGAGCATAGAGAGTTGGATGCTGATTCCAAAGCAATCAATGCCTTAGGGGGAGCCCTTTCCAATCCCATCTACACAAAGGTGATGTCATGAAAAACGTCACATTCCATGTGGGAAAAGCTTTTGAATATATATGAAGGGGACACAAAAGTCAGAGAGGCAAAGCTGCAGGTGTTGTGGAACAAATATGAAGATCTGAAAATGAACCCGAATGAGTCTGTTGACGCATTCTTTGATAGGGTAAACATTGTTGTGGAAGATATGCGAGGTCTTGGAGAAGTCATTGAAGACATAAAGATTGTAAAGCGCATCTTGAGGAAACTTCCACCTTGGTTCAATCCGAAAGTTTCAGTACTAGAAGATAAAGATCCAAAAGAGCTGACATTGGACAATTTGCACAGTAACTTGGTTGCATATGAAATGAGGAACGATGATAATGAGGCTGTGGAAAAGGGGAAGTCTAAAGAGGTGGCATTTAAGGCCATGAAGAAGCTCACCATTGAAGATTATAATGAAGAAGAAGAGACAGATGAGGTGATGTTATTCCTTTCTTCGAATCTACAAAGAGGAAGAGGAAAGTTTAAAGGTAAACTTCCACTAGCATGCTTTAGATGTGGAAAGGTTGGTCATCTTGCGGCAAGATGCCCCAAGAAGTTTCAAGATGATGATGATGATGATGACGTTGAAATTCCCAAAAAGAAGTCTTCAGCTTTTGTAAAAGGGAAGAAACAATTCAAGAGAAATTTCTTCAAGAAAAAGAATCTTCTCTCACAAGAATTTGAAAGTTCAGATGAGTCTGAGGATGAAGAAGTTGAGGAAATAGAAAATTGCAGAGATCGTGGGGTAAATGCCTTGGTGGCAATTGTTGGTAGTTCTCAAAAGGGAGAAGAAGCTGATGCTAAAGAAGAAGAAGAAATTGAAGGGAGAATTGATATGGAAGCCGAATTGGAAGCAGCTCTTGAGGAGATAGATGTTTGGAGAGCCAAAACGAAGAAAGCCAATAAAGTGGTTCGTGATGCCAAACTCTACATGCAACAACAGGATGAAGAAAAGTCTGAGCTGTTAGAAGAAATTGAAAGACTAAAATCCTCAACACCAGAGAGCTCAGAAAATATTGTTGAGTATAAGCTTAAAATTGAGGAACAAAAGAAGGAAATTGATTGTCTGACAAACACAGGAAAGGATCAGGTTAGATGTATCACAGAGCTTGAAGAAGAAGTGGTCAGTCTGCGACAAAAACTCAAGGATCAAGATAAACTCTTGACCCCCAATGTGATATCCGAAAAGCAGGCTATTCAGAAGACAGAGAAGATGAAAGCGGAGCCTAGCAGTTCAGTAGGAAAGAAACAGCAATTGAGCTCAGATGTTAAGATCGTTTCTGGGCTTAGTCAAGAACAAAAATTGGCGACAATTGCAGTCAGACCGCAAGCACTCATCCCGAAAGTGAAGGTTGATTTGGGAACAAAACAGAATCAGAATATTCAGAGATCCCAAAGGGGAAATCACAGTGCTGAAATATCACGAGGGAATGCATCCTATATCAGGTGTTATTGCTGTGGGAAAATGGGACATTCACAGTTTGTGTGTTCCATAGCCAAGAGATACAGAAGGGAACATGAGCAGAGACGACAGCCAAACAGAGAACGGTTTTCCAGAACACATTTTGAAGGACACTGTTTTTGGTGCGGAGGATTTGGACACATGGCTAGGTATTTCACATCAATCATTCAGAGAAATGTGTCAAAGAATAATCAAAATGTTCGCAAGCAGCAGATCAATAAACCAACAAGTGAGTTAAAAGTTCAGAACAGATTTGCAGCTCTGCAAGATGAGGGTGGTCCGTCATACTCTGAGAAAGAACAGAAGCCTCAATCCATGCCGAGTGTGAAAGAAAAAGTATGGACCAAGAAGAAGAAAAATGAGAAGGCTGTGGTGGCGCAGATTGCCCTTAAAGCATCAGATCGATCTGGTGTTTGGATCCTTGATAGTGGTTGCACATCCCACATGACGGGTAACAAGGATCTTGTTACAGGCATCAAATATGACAAAGAAGGAGTTGTCAAATTTGGAAATGATGAAGGCCTGAAAATTGTTGGCTCAGGGAAAGCCAAGTTTGGGGGCAAAGAGATGAGACGTGCTGATGTCTTGGTAGTAGAGGGTCTCAGTCATAATCTACTCAGTGTCAGTCAACTATGTGACTCTGGGCACTCTATCCAATTTACCAAGAAGATGTGTGTTGTGAAAGGAAAAGATGGAGCAGCTGTTCTGCAGGGAAAAAGGTCAAAGGGAAATCTCTATCTTGTAGGTGGGGAAGAAGATACTTGTCTTTTATCCAGAGAGGAAGAAAACCAGCTGTGGCATAAGCGACTTGGTCATCTATGCCAACCATCTATGGAGGATCTCGTTAAATGTGATGCTGCTAGAGACCTTCCCAAACTATCACGTGATCGCACTCATACATGTGATGCTTGTCAGAAAGGGAAAATCATCAGAAAGACATACAGGCCAAAGGAACAGAAATCAACTAGAGTGCTCGAATTGGTGCATGCTGATGTATGTGGACCTATCTCACCACGAGCTATAAATGGGCAAAGGTACTATGTTCTTTTCATTGATGACTATAGCAGAATGGCCTGGGTATTCATCATAACCCACAAGACAGAGGTGTTCAGTTGCATAAAGCAGTACAGGAGGGAATCAGAGAAGATGCTTGGGCAGAAAATTCTGAAGTTTCGTACTGATAACGGTACGGAATTTACAAACAGTCAGGTTGAAAACTATCTCGAGAAACATGGGATAAGGCATCAAGTTTCATCAGTGAGAACTCCCCAACAGAATGGAGTAGTAGAAAGGAGGAATCGGATCATTAACAACATGGCCAGAACAATGCTTATTGATAAGGACCTACCAGAAATTTTTTGGAAGGAAGCAGTTTTGACATCGGTCTATGTTTCAAACAGGTCCCTGTTATGTTCGAAGCAAGGGAAGACTCCGTATGAACTGTGGTACGGAAAGAAGCCAACGTTAAAATACTTTCGAATCTTTGGAAGTAAGTGTTTCATTCTCAACAAAGAACATCATAGGAAGTTTGAGGCACGAGGAGATGAAGGGATATTCCTCGGCTATTCAGGGAAAAGCAAAGCATATAAATGCTTCAACAAGAGGCTGGGAAAAATTGTTGAGAGTAATGATGTCACTATAGTCGAAAATGAACAGACTGCTCAACGACCCAGTGAACAGTTCCTGGATGAAAGTGATGATGAGATAAGCAACCCAGGGGGAGCAGAAGTGGCAGAAGCTGACTCAGAAGAAGATACTGATGATGAAGAGGAAAGTGTCAAGTCGGTGTCTGCGAGGAAGCCAAAGAGTCGAGCTGAGATTGATAGGCAGAATATCATTGGTGATCAAACAGCTCCAGTTCAGACTCGAAGAATGAAATCATCACAGCAAGCATCGTTTTTGTCTCAAGTGGAGCCGAAATGTTTTTCTGATGCAGCTAAAGATGAAAACTGGGTTCAGGCCATGAACGAAGAGCTTGATCAGATTGAGAAGAACCAGACATGGGAGATTGTTTCGAGGCCAGCGGACAAGAATGTCATTGGGACCAAATGGGTCTATCGCAACAAGATGAATGAAGATGGCACAATGATTCGGAACAAAGCACGTCTAGTGTGCAAGGGGTACTCTCAAATCGAGGGAATTGATGTTGATGAGACATTTGCACCGGTTGCAAGGCTGGAGACAATAAGATTATTCCTAGCCATCGCAGTGCAAAGGAAGTTCAAAGTGTTCCAGATGGATGTCAAATCCGCATTCTTGAATGGGGTTCTGGAAGAAGAGGTGTATATTGAGCAGCTAGATGGTTTTCTCATTCATGAGGATGAGAACAAAGTTTACAGGCTGAAGAAGGCATTGTATGGGCTGAAACAAGCACCAAGGGCATGGTACTCAAGGCTTGATCAGTACTTGAAGAAGCTTGGTTTTCAGCGTGGAGGAGTTGATTACAATATCTATTTCAGTAATGACAGTAATCAAAGGATGATGGTGTTGGTTTATGTCGATGACATAATATTTGGTGGATCAGATGAAGCTCAGTGCAGACAGTTTTCCGAATTCATGAAAAATGAGTTTGAAATGTCAATGATTGGAGAGCTAACGTTTTTCCTTGGTCTACAGGTCACACAAGGAAGGAATGGAACATTCATTTCTCAATCTAAATATGCCAAGGAGGTCCTGAGAAGGTTTGGAATGGAAAATTCCAAGGAGATGAAGACTCTGGTGGCTACCCGGATGAAATTATCAAAAGATGAGGATGGCAAGGCAGTTAATATCACAGAATATAGGCAAATCATTGGAAGTCTGTTGTACTTAACCGCAACAAGGCCTGATATTGTTTTCGCCACATGCCAAGCAGCGAGATATCAAAGTAATCCCAAGGAAAGTCACATGCTCGCAGTGAAAAGAATACTTCGGTATATTAAGGGCACGGTGGACTTCGGCTTGACATACAATGACAAATCTCAGACAGAGTTATTGGGGTACACTGATGCAGACTGGGTCGGTTCAGCCGATGATAGAAAATCAACGTCAGGTGGTGCATTCTATCTTGGTGGATTGTGTATTTCTTGGATAATCAAGAAACAAGATTGCATTTCATTGAGCACCGCAGAAGCTGAGTATATTGCGGCCACTGAAGCATGCACACAGTTATTGTGGATGAAGCAGCAGCTTGAAGATATGGGAGTTGAAGTGAAGTCTCCGATCGAAATCCAGTGCGACAACTCAAGTGCTATAAATCTTAGCAAAAATCCCGTCTATCATTCAAGGACAAAGCACATTGAGATTAAGTATCATTTTATCAAGGAGAAGGTTGAGCAGGGAATTGTAAAGTTGGAGTACGTGCCTACAGAACTACAGGTTGCAGACATTCTGACAAAGGCCTTACCCAAGGAAGCTTTTGAGAGGCATCGACTGGCTCTGGGAGTTCAGTCGATTCCCCGCACTTGAAATAGTGTGGATGTGGGTCCCCCCCCCTCTCCCCGCGGTATGGTGTGTTTTTCCCTAATGTGTTGATATGTGTTCTCTACTATGTTACAGACTACGAAGGCGTGACCTTTGGATTCGTTGACAAAGGGGGAGAAAAGTGCTTGAAAAGTGATTGACAAAGGGAGAGAAAAGTGTTTGTTCAAGGGAGAAAATAGTGCGGAGATTTGATAAATCATACTTGTTACGGGGAGAAGCTGACAGGTGGAGCAGCCAGAAAGGGGGAGCAATGAGAAAGGGGGAGTGTATGAAATCTGACGATGCTAGACGTGATCGATCAAATCATAGAAATCACGACAGCTAATGATCGTGATAAAAGCAGAACAGTGGTGTTGGAATGGTGTGAGACGGTGTCCAACTATCAACAATTGGTATCAACTTAAGAATTCACCAATTGGTATCAGTGTGGTTCAACAACTGGTTTTATTTTAAGAATTGGTATCAGGGTGGAATTGACAATTGGGGTCTGACATGAAGTGATTCATTGATGAACTTTTCATACTACTCTTGTTTCTCACGCCGAGCATTGCTCATGTGGGCTTAGAGTACGTGTTAAGTGAATCCTTGAACACTATCACAATCGCAAGAGGCGAATGGTGGTAGCAGCTGGAAGAAGACTCAGTGAGGTATCAAAGTGCAGAAAATATTTCTGAGCAGAGTTGTGAAGAGTTGTCAACAAACCCAAAGGGGGAGATTGTTGGGCAAAAATCCCTCAAGGTAACATTGCAGTATTTTTTGGGTTGATTGTGTTTGTTGACAAAGCAGGTTTCCATGGAGAATTGTCGAGTTCCCGAGAAGTTGTTGACATTCCATGTTGACAAAGAACTTTGACAAAGGAAAGGACGATCTGGAGGCGGTACAAAAGAGCAGTACAAGGTGGCTCCGTTTTCCAGTGTTTGCCAAATTTATGGGCCTGAAAATCGCCAATGGAAAATGGAGTGATATGTTGTTGGCGAAGGTCGAGGAGAGAGAAATGAAGGAGGTGTGCGGAAAAATTAAGCGTGGCGCGCAAAACTAGCGGGTTGCGCGAAATCTTGAAGTGTGGCGCGCAAAACAGCGGGTTGCGCGAAATTGTATTTCACGCAAAAGATGTGTCAAGGCCGAAAGCTTGAAAATCTGTAAAGGCATGAGGCACGCGAAATTTTGGAGGCGTGCGCAGAAAATTGAAGTGGCGCGCGAAATAGCGGATGAAGTATTTCGCGCAAGAGGTGTTACGAGGTCCGAAGCTCGTAAAATGGCAAAGGCATGAGGTGCGCGAAATTATGGAGCAGTGCGCGGAAAATGGTTGTGCGCGGAAGGTTTGCCTTTCGCGATCAACGCGGATTGCGCGCTCAAGGAGGGTTTTTCGCGCGGGGTCGATTTTGCCTATAAATATGAAGTGACCCTGCTCCATTCCAGAGAGTTCAAGACATAGAAAATACCCGAGCTCTGGTGCGCGAAATTGAAGTTAGAAAGTGTGTTGCGCGTAAACTTAAAGTTTGCGCGTAAAGTCAGATTGCGCGAAAAGCAAAGGCTGCGCAGAAAGTTGGTGTTGGCGCGTAAAAGGAAGATTGCGCGAAAAGTGGATTTCGCGCAAAATCAGTGAATTGCGCGCAAGGCAGTTTCGAGGCTGCGCGTAACATTTGGAGGTTGCGCGAAAAAGGAATTTCACGCAAATCATAGAAATTGCGCGCAAGTCACCGTAAGGGTTGCGCGTAAAAATTGAGGTTGCCCGGTACATCCGGTGAAAAGTGAGATTCATCTGCGGGTGAAAGTTGGACTTCAATAGAGCATCTACATACAGAGGAAGATGTATTCCTTTATGAAAATGAAGAGACCTACAGGTCTATAAACTGTGAGTGAATCCCTTCCAAGAGCAGTGAGCTCAGGAAGAGGAAGAAGGTGATCCTATCCACCGGCAGTGAGCCAGAGAGAGAGAAACAGGGAGTGACCCTTGGGAAAGCAGTGAGCTGACCCTAAACATTGTAAAGGCAGTGAGCCTGGGCATAGAAGTGATCTAGCCCGAACCTTGTAATCCACAACTAGTGAAGATTAGTGGAATTTGGTACGACCGACAACCTGTCGGCGTATGCTCCTTGGACGTAGCCCTTAGCGGTGAACCAAGTAAAATTGCTGTGTCCTGTGCTTGCTTTACTTTCTGTTTATATCGTGCAACAGGGAAAAGAGAGAAGAGTGTTTTGCTTAACAGCGAAACAAGATCAGAACGGGCATTAATTTTTAATTAGTCATACCCTGATTCACCCCCCCTCTCAGGGTATCCAGCCTAGTGGACCTAACAAAAATTCATTATTCAATGGTACTACCTATGGATTGAGTACATGTGAGTGGTATGGTATGTACTTCCTCAAGAGGGGTATATGAAATATATCATGTACTTGAGATATGTTTGGTGGGAGTGATAGTCGATAGGCCACTGCTCCAATGTGATCAAGGATATCAAAGGGGTTGATGTATCTTGTACTAACTTTTCCCTTCTTCCCAAATCTCATCACTTTATTCCATGGAGATATGGATAGGAACATCATGTCCCTAATATCAAACTCTAGGTCTCATAGATGATTGTCAACATAGCTCTTATGTCGACTTTGAGAAGCCTTGATGTGCTGTTGAATGGTCTTAAACTTTTCCACCATTTCCTCGACTATTTCAAGACCTAGCAGTTTTTATTCCCCAACTTCATCCCAACATGTGGGTGTTTTTCACCTATTCCCATAAATAGATTCATAAGGAGTCATTTGGATGCTTGAGTGAAAACTGTTGTTGTATGAGAACTCAAACAGAGGAAAATGTTTGTCCCATCCTCCTTTGAAGTCCATAGAACATGTTCGCAACATGTCTTCCAATGTATGAATAGTCTGTTCAGATTGACCATCAGTTTGAGGATGATAGGTCACACTAAATTTCAACTCAATTTTTAGAGCATGTTGGAGACTTTTACAGAACTTGGAGGTAAATCTCAGATCTCGACCATATACAATCGACAGTGGTATTTCATGTAGCCTTACCACTTCTCTAATGTATATCCGTGCAAGTTTATCCAATGAGAATTCCTCTCAAATTTCAATAAAGTGAGTTGTATTTATAATACAATCCATAAAAACCCATATAGAATTATTTCCCATGTATTTCTTCAGAAGTACAGTGACAAAGCTCATGGTGATGTTCTCTCATTTCCATGTTGGTATGGGTAATGGTTGCATCATCCCCTTAGACTTCTACCTTCCAACCTTTACTTGCTAGACCACTAGGAACTTTGATGTATATTTAGTGATCTACTTCTTCATATTGTCCCATCAATAGTTCTCACAAAGATCTTGATACATATTTGTGCTTCTTGGGTGAATGGAGAAAGTTAAACTGTGTGCATCATCCAACAATTCCCCTCTTAACTCAGGATTTGATAGAACACATAGTCTTGACCCAAATCTCACAATTTCTTCTTCATCAATTTTAAACTCTGAGGAATTACCCTTTCCCATGGATTTCACATTCTTCTTAATTTCCCCACCATTTCTGTGAGCATCCTTTAAGATTTCCAAAAGAGACGATTGAGCAATCATTTGTGAAAGGATTGATGATGTTCTTTCCTTTATGATTCTCATGTTCATCCTTTGTAGGTCTAAGAAGATTGGATCCTTCTCAATTCTCATCATTGATAAATATGTAGGATCCTTTCTACTTAGAGCATCAGCCACTTTATTTGATTTACCAAGATGGTAGTGTATTGAGCATTCATAGTCCTTGATCAGCTCTAACCATCTTCGTTGATGCATATTCAGCTCTTTCTATGTGAATATATACTTGAGACTTTTGTGATCCGTATATATCTAAATCTTCTCCCTGTAAAGATAATCCCACTAGATTTTCAACACAAATATCACATCTACTAACTCTAGATCATGCGTGGTATAGTTTTTCTCATGAACTTTCAACTACCTTGAAGCATAGGCTATGACTTTGTCATTATGTATTAACACATAGCTCAATCGCTTCTTTAAAGCATCACTGAATATTACAAAGAGTTTTCCACTTTTGGGTAGTGTGATCACAGACACAGTGACGAACCCCCTTTTAACTCCACAAATCTATCTTTTCATTCATCATTCTAAGCAAATTTGACTCCCTTCTAAGTTATCTTGGTAAGAGGGTATGACAATTGCGGGAAATTTCTCACAAATCGGCGATAATACCAAGCTAACCCAAGGAAACTATAGATATTTGTCACAGATGTTTTCTTAGACTATCCTCTAATTACTTTTGTCTTTGAAGGGTCCACAGATATTTCATTTCTTATAATGATATTCCCCAAGAAAGAGACTTCCTTTAACCAAAACACACATTTGTTGTACTTGGCATAAATATTATCCTTTCATAGGGTCTTTAGTATAGCGCTCAGATGCTCCTCATGCTCCTCTTGATTTTGTAGTATATTAGAATATAATTTATAAAGACTACCATAAATTTGTTGAGGTAATATCTAAATATTATATTCATCATGTTTATAAAGATTGATGGAGTATTAATGAGTCTTAATGGCTTGACCATGAACTCATAGTGCTCATACCTTGTACAAAAAGCGGTCTTGTGGATATCTTCTTTCTTCACCCTCACTTGATAATATCACTACTAAAGATCCACCTTAGAGAAGTATTGTGATCCACATAGCTAATCAAACAAGTCATCAATCTGAGGTAGAGTGTATTTTTTTTTATCGTGATCTTTTTGAGCTCACGATAATCAATGGAAAGGCATGTTGACCCATCCTTCTTCTTGATGAAGAGGACTGGTACACCCCATGGTAAAACACTTGGGCATATGAACCCTTTATCCATATTATTCTATAGTTATTTCTTCAGCTCCTCAAGTTCCACAATAACCATTCTATATGGAGTCTTGGATAATGACAATGCCCCAGGTATAAGCTCGATTGAAAATTTAACATCTTGGCTAGGAGGAAGGTAGAAAATTCCTCAGAAAATACATCATCATATTCTCTCACAATAGGAATGTCTTCAAGGATGATTCTTTCCTTAGACTCAATCATTTGATCTAGATATTCTTGCTCATAGGGCAATAATATCCATGCTTGAGATGATTGTGCTAAAGAAGATCCACCCTCCTCCTTGCAATTGTACAGAATCAAGGCTCGATTCGCAATACGGAGAGTGATTTCCTTCTCATAGAAATTTATGTTGGCTTTATATAGGTAAAACCAATCCATGTCTATAATTGCATCAAATTACACCAAAGTTAGTATGACAATGTTCTTTGGAAAGTTCAATCCACAAACTTTGATAGGGTAGGAGTTATATACTCGGGATGTAATAATTTCTCCATTTTACATTTTCATCGACAACTCTACTTTCATGCTTTGTGGTGGTGTTTGAATAGTTCTACTAAACTTTCATGATATAAAGGAATTCATAGAACCATAATCAAAAAGTATGTTTGTTATTCTTGAATTAATAACTAGCATACCTATCACCACTTCATTTTCGGGATCCACCTCAGCGGTTGTAATAGAAAAAGATCACCCTTATTGCCTTGGAGGTTGTTGGTTGTCTTTGAAAACCCTTGGCTTAGGGAACTGTTTTTTAAAGTTCCATAGTTCCTTGTAGTTTAAGAAATGAACAATGCTCTGAGGGTTAACTGGAGCATTCCTTTACTCTGTCGCATTAGTGGGTTTCTCATATCAGCAAACGTTAGATAGGTACCCTTCCTTCCCGCACCTAAAGCATTTCTTTATCCCCCTTAGGCAATTTTTGGGGTGATTCTTTCTATACCTTTGTGAAGTGAGATGTTGAAATTTCTTGGCACCATTAGATTTCTCTATTGGACCACCATAATTAAACTCCACTTTCCACTTCTTATCCCCATGATACCCTTTGTATTCACTGATCTTCATTTCAACTTTGAGGGCACATCGAACAATTTCCTCATAGTTATCAAAGTCATTTATCACCAGGGCTTTTCATAAATTAGGTTTTAATCCACCAAAGAACCGATCAACCTTGCATTCGGGTGTAATAACAAAGCCTAAGTTGTATCGTGCAAGTCTTGTGAAGTTTGTCTCATACGCCCTGATAGATTCATCATCTTTTTTGCTTGATGGAAAAGAAATCCCTTTCTATTTTAAGTCATAGAGTGTGAGGATAATATTTATCAATTTTTTTTCCAGAATTCCTTCCAATCCATTGCTTCGATCTCTTCCATAGGCTTTGTATTTTTATCAGTTTCCACCACTGATCAACTTATCCCTCCATATAATAAATATCTAGAATAACCTTCTCTTGTTTAGAACATTGAAGGATGGAGAAGATCATCTTAATAGAGTTGATCCATTATTCCACAATTAAGGGATCAATAATCCAATAAAAGTAGGAGGACTTTGTCACATAAACATCCCAATCGCAGCTTGTTGTCATGACCCAATCATGGGGGTCACGTCCCACACCAGTAAGAATATCAAGGCAATGATTCATGTGATTTGTCCTTATCAAAGAGATGAGAGTCACCCTAAAAATATAGAGGATGGTGTGTGTCAATCCTGACACCACTCTGGTTGGGAGTTAGGACCACTCTCATAATGAGTCTATGGCGAGATGAAACTAGTGAACCTCACATCATATGAAGAGATGGACTTCTGAACCCCACCCATCGAGGAGGGGGATGGGGTGTCGCACGAGTGAAAGGATGTGTTGAGACACTCAACCCGTTACAAGTGGTATCAAAGAGAATGTGCCTCGTGATGTTTTCAGAATGCTGCCAGTTGGACCTTGGTGGTGGGAGCGGAGTCCCGAGGTGTCATTGTGTAGGTGACACGATAGAGATGGTCACGCTCGTGAGATATTAGAGGTAGAGACACCACTTTGGATGGTGGGTTTCGAAGAGGTGGTTTGCGACCCAGAAAAAGGGTGTACCATAGTTCCAATGAAAAGGAAAGATCATCCCCTTGGCCATGCATGGCAGCAAGTTACTTGGAAGCAGATCATTTCATAGACACACAGAAGGCCACGATATTGCATGCATGAGGGTGTGTATGGAATGGTGGTGGGAGAATGTCACGGACCAATCATGGGGGTCATGTTCCACACCAATAAGAACATCAAGACTATAGTTCATGTGGTTTGACTTCATTGAAGAGATGAGATTCTCCCTAACAATGCAGAGGATGGTGTGTGTCAATCCTGACACCACCCTGGTTGGGAGTTGGGGCCACTCTCCTGATGAGTCCATGGAAGGATAAAACCAGTGAACCTTGCATCATATGAAGAGTTGGATGACCGAACTCTGCCTGCCGAGGAGGGGGTTGGGGTGTCACATGAGTGAAATGTTGTGCTAAGATGCTCAACCTGTGACAAGTGGCATTAGAGGGAACATGCCTTGTGATGTTTGTGGAATGTTACTGGTTGGACCTTGGTGGTGGGAGTGGAGTACCAGAGTGTCATTGTGGAGGTGACACGATAGAGATGGTCACACTCATGATATGTCATAGGTAGAGATGCCACTTTGGAGGGTGGGTTTTGAGGAGGTGGTTTGCGACCCAGAAAGAGGGTGGACCACAATGACAATGATAAGAAAAAAGCATCCCCTTGGCCATGCATGGTAGCTAGTTGGTTGGAAGCATATCATTTCATGAACACACAAAAGGTTGTGATCCTACATGCATGAGGGCATTCATGGAATGGTGGTGGGAGAATGCCATGACCCAATCATGAGGGTCATGTCCCACACCAACAAGAACATCAAGGATGTGGTTCATGTGGTTTGTCCTTATTGAAGAGATGGGATTCACCCCAAGAATATAGAGGATGGTGTGTGTCAATCCCGACACAACCCTGGTTGGGATTTGGGGCCAATCTCCTGATAAGTCCATGGAAGGACAAAACCAGTGAACCTTACATCATATAAAGATTTGGACTGCTAAACCCCATCCACCGAGGAGGGGGATGGGGTACCGCACGGGCGAACCGTTGTGCTGAGATGCTCAGCCTATGACATTGTTCTCTCTTAGGGGGGTTTGGAAACTTCTCATGATCTAGGTTTCTATTTATAACCTGAGTCAGATGAGAGAGTATCGTCATAAAGTTCACGATTCCTGCTCCCATCATGTTGGGCGTCTTGTTGGGGCAGTCATCACATTGCCTGTCACATTGATTGTTGTCACACCTGACTTTTTAATTTAATTATTATTTTATTATTTATTGGCTATGAGTTCTCGCACCAAGGTCTGAGATGGTTCCCAGCTTAAAATTTTTGTTGTTTAATATTTTTACTGGGCTTTGAACCCATACGCAGTCACCGTGCGGTCGGCGGTAGCCACGCAGTCGGCCCAGGAGTCGGGCAATTACTCATTATTTTGACTATTATTATTATTGTATTTAGTGTATTATTATTATTATTATAATTATTATCTTTATTATTAATAATTTTTATCTTTATTTTTATCATTATTATTATTATTATTGGTTTTATTATTATTATTTTTATTATTATTTGTATTATTATTATTAGTTGTATTATTATTATTTTTACTATTAATATTATTATTGTAATAATATTATTATTATAAGAATGAAAAAAACATTAAACCTAACCCTAAGCCCTAGCCGCCTCACCCCCCCTGTTTCCCCCTTCTCCTACACGAGCCACGCCCATTCCTCACGCCGCCCTTCGCCTTCACTGTCTCCCAGCACTAGCCTTCATCTCTGCTCCATCCCTCTGTGCCTTTGTCTAGCAACCGTGCTCCAGGCCTCATCCACCTTCCCTTCAGGACCCCGCCTCTGCTCTTCCTTTACCCCCTCGCTTCCCCTCACCTTGCGCATGTTGCTCCGCCCCGACCCTCCAGCTTATGGCCTCCACCCTCCACACCATTAGCCAGTCTCACCCCGACCATACAGACTTCGCGCTCCTGCCCTCCATGCCCCAACCGCCTCACCCCTCGCCCCCTTGGAACACCAGGCCTCTGCCTTCGACTCTCCACCTTCGCTTTTCCCCAACAGCTGACTCCCAACCTTTCGCACTCCGGCAAGGCCACCTCTGGCCACCTTCCATTCCGAACTTCTAGCACTCCCGACCCCCAACACTGGCCTCCCCTCCTCCCTTTCCAGCCACACTTTCCGACAACCTGAACCCCCTGTATGTCCCTTTTTAGTGACCAAAACCCTATGCGCACCCCTTTTCGGTGAACCCGAAACCCGATGTATGGTGGTCTTCTGGCGTGAATCGCAGCACCTCCACCTCCTCCCCAGCACACAGTTTTCTCCCCTTCGGTGTGTCTTCCTTTTAAATTTGTTTTTTCCTTCTTTTTGACCTAACTTTAATGCTGCAGTTGGCAATTCATTCGTTTTTCTCGTTTTCTAGGGTGTGTGTTTGGTCCGTGGGGCATTGTTATTCCTCCCGCTGAAGCATCGTTTCATCTACTCTTTCTTTGAGGTAGGCGGTTTCCAAATTTTTCCTTTCCTGCATAATTAATGACACTTGTGTGTTTAAAAATTATTATTTTACATCGTTCTCCCCTTTATGATTATTGTAGTTAACTCATTGAAGTGTTTTTTTGTATTAGTTAAAATGGTTAAAAATAGTTTTTGAATAAATTATCTGATTTTTTTAGGTAGTTTTGTGAAAAGCATGACTTGGTAAATTATTTTTCATATCTAATTAACTTAGCATGTTCTTTAATTAAATTGGTTGGTGCAAACTTAGTTTTTAAGAAATTTAACTTGTGTTCATTTTATTTTTTATATTATGTTTGTATGGTATGGAGTGTGTTTTAGAGAAAACCTATTTGGGTTATTTGTTAGTTTTCATGGAATGTGCAAATGGTTCTTTTGGTTGTTCAAGTGGTGCGAGTTAGGTTTTGAAAGGTACGAAAGTAGTTTTTGAAGTGTTTGGATATGCATTGGATGTTTAAATGAAATTTGCATGTGAAGTTGATAAAATCATGATGCAAGCCTTTGTTGTGTTATTTTGAAAAGGTTTTCTTAAATTAGTAAATTATTTATTAAATGATGTTTGAAATGTGAATCATGGGTTCAAGGTTTTTCAGTGTGCATTTGGTTTTGGTTTTCAAATGTTCTCTTTTGATTTTATTGTGTCATTGGATGTTGGTACATCCATGGGTGCACTAGGTGCACACATGGATGTTCTCACAAATGATAATGGCACCTTTGAAATGGCGTTTCTTTAAATCCTTAGTTTTCCAAATAATTCATTTTTTTCTAAATGAGGTTTGGTCTTTGGTGTGGTTTCCCTCAAATGATTGTAAATGTTCTACTCATGGATTTGGCCCATTGGGCCTTGGAAAATTCTTTGGTGTGTGTTTGGAAAGGATAAGGGCCCGTTTGGAAAATATGAGACATTTGGATGTGGTTGGTATCCAAGGGACCGTTTGGCACACTGAACTTAAAAAGGTGATTGTTGAATAAGATTTTATTAAGGGATGTGGTTTGGAAAATTTTGTGTCTGTTTGGAGCTTTAAAATGTTTTTAGAAAAATGGTTTCGACATGATGTGACGTGATGAACCATTTGACACTCTCAGCTTTAGTGTAATGTTTGTGTTGATTCTTTGAAAGGATAGAATTTTGATCATTGTATGCCCTTTTTACAACTTTAATATTTTGTAAAAGGTATCAAATGGTTTTAATGATTTCATGGCATAATAGGATGGTTAGAATCTTTAATGATATGACTTATATAATTTTTTGGGGCACCTCTATAGGATGGACATCCCTTATGGGTTATCATATGAAGTATCTATGTTTGGGGTAGGCAAGTGCGGTGAGATGTGTCATGCATTCGAGGGCCACCTACTTACACAATATTATTATAAGCACCATGGGTTCCTAGGTGTCTTTTAGATGATCGAGTGATGGTTTCTAATCAACCCTGATTAAATGGGTTGGTACCCCCTTGATTGGATGTTAGGACAGGCAGGCTTTGCCATTGGATTGATCATTTATAGGGCGACCAGTTGGTTATAGACTTAGTAGCTTCACCATACTCCGGTAGGTGGTTCTGAAACCAAGTACATACAGGGGTATTCTAGGGATATTTAGGATCACCCATGGTTAATGTATTATTTTCATTTCTTGTTTACTTTCTGTTATACTAGTTTATTTCCAGCTAGCGTTGTTTACCTGTTCTACTTTAGCCCATCTTTGGTATACTTTGTTTTGGGTTTAGTTTATAAAATGAGAAATAATTTTGGAAATGATATGTCATGTGTGTTGGATTTTTAAATGAGAAAAACATGTTGCTTATTTTAAAATGTGAAAACCCTACTTTTATATTTGTATTTCAAACTTGTGTTAGTGGATTGTTTCAGGAAAGGGATGTTGGATTCTGTGGTTTATCTTGGAAACCCTACTGATGATTTTTAATGCTCACGCTTATTTTATCATTTCAGTTGCAGGCTTCCTTTGCTCAGGTTTTCTTGGCTGGGTTGCTCATTATTGGAGCAAGGTTGGTTGGTAGGTGACCTGGAAGGTCACATAGAGGTATGTTGAGTTGTTTTGTTTATTTCTTTTTTCGTTGCTTGAGTTCAGTTTTATTATTATGTTTATTCTTGGTTATTTATTTATCTTTTTGGGCCAAATCGTTCCCAGTGATTAGGTTTTGATGCCCGACACTAGTTTCCAGCCTGTGGGGATTGGGAATGCCCCTTGGGACATGTCGCGGACTGGCTCGGGTGACCTTTTCAGGGTAGACCTGGGTTGGTTCATGAAAAAATGGTATCAAAGGAGGCCCTTGTTATTTGAGGTGTCTGGTAGATGGAGATTAGGACTATCGAGTCTCGAGAGGTAGGTACGGGAAGGACGCCATGAACCCTTGCTTGTTCCAAACCTTGAGTCGCCAGGGGTAGTCCGAGAATTGAGTCATTGTCTTTTTCTGGTTTGTTTTAGATTGAGTGATGACAACGGAAGAAAGCCAATGTTACATCGTGATTTCACATGGAGTAGTGACTCATGTGGAGTTCGAGTACACGGTTTAAGTTCCTCCTAGCTGTTGACACTTACTTGGGGCATGACCCACTACCATGTCACCAGGTTAAGAATGACTACTACTCCCTCGCTCTGGTAGTTTGATGCAAGTTGAGTGTCGTCTTGGTTCTGGTTGGTGTAAGTGCGATTTTGAAAATGAAAAGGGTTTTTAAATGAGAATGATTTCTTTTAAATAGATTTACATTCATGAAATGGGTTTTAAAACCGAAAGCTCTCGGTAAAAAAAACTGGTGTTTTCTTGGAATTTCTAGAGAAATGGTTTGGGTGAAACCTCAGGTACTCGTTATGAACGTTTTCACATGTGAGGGAATGCATGGGAAGTGTGTGTTGGTGCCTATGGATGAAAGTAGATGGAGACATGTGCAATGGTTAATGGGATTACTGGGGTGTGTACTTGGAACTAAATTCTTGACCTTGTTTTACTAAAGTGATTTTAAAAAAGGGGAAATGATTTTGGAAATTGAATTTGGTTTGAAAAGTGGGTTTTGTATTTGGAAAGTGACCTTGAAAGAAGATGGTTTTGAAATTTAAAATGAAAAGGGATTTTGGAAATGATGATGCTTCCTTTAAAATGGTTTTGGTATTGGTAAAATTGGTTTTAAAGGAAAAATGTTTTGGCCGTATTTATATTTGATTGGTTGTTTCTAGATTGAAGTGATCTTTTTTATTTTGCTTTGGATTAATATTAGTTTTGGCTTTGTGTTTTATATGTTTTTCATAAAATGCCGCCCAAAAAGGTCCCCATGGTTTCAGATAAGTCATGCCTAGTTTTTGGTCCTTCTCAGACGTTGCCTATCCTTCACGGTGACCGGGGTCCATTAAAGGCATCAAAGTGTCTTGAAGAGGTTGATCATGTCTTCAAGATATTGGGAACTCCTGAAGCTATCAAATTTCATGCCATTTTGGGTTTGTTCGAAGGTCTAACTCTAGATGAATGGGAGTCGTCTGCCCCACCATCAATGCAAGTTGGGATGACATGGGATGTCTTTAAATCTGTCTTCGTCTGATGGTTTATACTTGAAGAGGCGAAGACAAAGAAAAGGGAAGAGCTCATGCATATTCAACAAGGCCAATGGACAGTGAAAGCATATGTTGACCATTTCAAGGAGCTTGTATCTTTTTCTCCAAAGGTAGCATCGCAAGATTTGATGAATAATTCTCTTTTCATTGGAGGTCTTTGCCTATAAATAAAGGAGTGGGTCGTCCCTTCTAAGGACCATCGTTTCGATAAGTTAGTGGATGAGGTGTTCCTAGCTGAGTTGGCCTCCAGAGTGTAGAGGGTTGGAAATCCAATGTATCCAGTTTCTTGTGAAGGTTCCCCATCTGGCGAGCGGGGTGTGCTAGAGGGACCCATTTCTAAAGAATCCTTTGCAGTGGTTCTGGATTTCATTTTTTCAGACCGTTCAGTGGTGTGCCACCAGTGTGGTCGGTTCAGGCATGTGAAGTCGTCATGTCACATCCCTCCAAAGATGTGTCATCATTGGAGCTATTTGGGTCACTTAGAGAAGTTTTTCAGGAAGCATCTCTTGAAGAAGACGCTATGACTGGAGGAATTCTAGTGCATGACTGTGAGGAAAGAGATGCTTCAATCATCAGAGCCCCAACCACAGGTCTTGGGTTCAATATCACGCACAGTCAGGAGTTGTCGGGGGTGTGAAGCCTCAGTTCAAGTTTTGTGTTCCGTGTTGGCGGTGAAAGATTTAAAGTATTTTTGTTCTTTTTTTTTCTATTTTTAAAGTTTTAACGTTGTTATAGGTCCATTATTTTGTCGTAAAGTTATAATGGACATGTTTTGTTGTAATCCAACAGTTTTTTTGTCTGATTATGGTTTTCTGAATCATGTGTTTTTCTTAAAAGTGTGTTCAGCCCTTGTCTGGGTTGATCTCTGTTTAGCTGTGTTTGTTTGAAGATGGAAGTTCCTGTAGAATAATCGATGTTTGTGGTTATGCTTGGGTTCACTATTTGGGTTAAGTTATGCTCGGAGATTTTTCTCTAGTATTCAGGGTTTTTGGTCTGGGTCGAGAGTTCCAAGTTTCAACGGAGGTGTTGTTCTGATCATGCGATAGAAGTTAGTTTGGATCAGTTGGGAGTTCCCGCATCGCCCCCCCTCCCAGGGTGGTGTTCTTGGGTGTTAAGTTTCCACACGAGTTGAACTCTTGTGGTGGGGAGAACCCTCTCATGTTCTCTCACTATCTTATGTTGTGTTTTCTTTTAGTTTCAATCGAGCATGGATTCTTGTTTTGTCTATTGTTCGACTAGGTGAATTTATGGGGGAAGAAAGTGTCTATGGTGGGGAGAATTGTCACACCCGACTTTTTAATTTAATTCTTATTTTATTATTTCTTGAATCTGGGTTCTCGCACCAAGGTCCAGGCTGGGTCCCGACTTAAATTTTTTGTCTTTTAGTATTTTTACTAGGCTTCGAACCCGTACGTGGTCACCGCACGATCAGCGGTATCCATGCAGTCAGACCAGGAGTCGGGAAATTGCTCATTATTCTTACTATTATTATTATTGTATTTAGTGTATTATTATTATTGTATTTAGTGTATTATTATTATTATTTTTATAATTATTATATTTATTATTAATAATTTTTATCTTTATTATTGTCATTTTTTATTATTTTTGTTTTTATTATTATTATTATCAGTTGTATTATTATTATTTTTACTATTACTATTATTAATTTAATAATAATATTATTATAAGAATGAAAAAAAACACAAAACCTAACCCTAATCCCCAGCTGCCTCACCCCCCCCATTTCCCCCTTCTCCTGCGCGAGCCGTGCCCAGGCCTCGCGCCGCCCTCTGCCTTCACCCTCTCCTAGCGCCAGCCTTTATCCCTGCTCTGGTCCTCCATGCCTTCAGCCAGCAGCCACGCTCCAAGCCTTGTCCACCTGACCTTCAGGACCCCACCTCCGCTCTCCCTTCACCCCCTCGCTTCCCCTCGCATTGTGCACATCGCTCTGCCCTGACCCTCCGGCTTCTGGCCTCCACCCTCCACACCATCGACCTAGCCACGCCCTAGCCATCTGGCCTCCGCGCTCCTTCCCTCTGTGCCCCAACTGCCTCGCCCCTCACCCCCTTGGAGAACCAGGCCTCTTCCTCTGGCCCTTCACCTTCACTTTTCCCCAGCAGCCGACTCCCAAACTTCCACACGCTGGCAAGACCGCCTCCAGCCACCTGCCATCCCAGCCTTACGACGCTCCCAACCCCTAGTACCGACCTCCCCTCCTCCATTTCCAGCCATACTTTCTGTGACCTGAACCCCCTGTGCGCCCTTTTCCGGTGACCCGAACCCCCTTCATGCCTCTTTATGGTGAATCTGGACCCCACTATCCGGCGGTCTTCTGGAAAACCCGAACCCCACTGTCTGACGGTCTTCTGGTATGAATCGCAGCACCTCTGCCTCCTCCCTGGCACATGGGTTTCTCCCCTTTGGTGTATCTTCATTTTGAATTTGAGTTTTCCTTATTTTTTAACTAACTTTAATGCCTCAGTTGGTAATTAATTCATTTTTCTCATTGTCTAGGGTGTGCGTTTGGTCCGTGGGGCATTGTTATTCCTCCTGCTGAAGCATCATTGCGTCTGCTCTTACTTTGAGGTAGGTGATTTCTGAATTTTTCCTTTCCTGCACAATTGATGGCACTTGTGTGTTTCAAAATTATTATTTTACATCATTCGCCCCCTTTATGATTTTTTAGTTAACTCATTGAAGTGTTTTTTTGTATTAGTTAAAATGTTTTAAAATAGTTTTTGGATGAATTATCTGATTTTTTTTAGGTAGTTTTTTTGAATATCATGACTTGGTAAATTATTTTGCATATCTAATTAACTTAGCATGTTCTTTAATTAAATTGGTTGGTGTGAACTTAGTTTTTAATAAATTTAACTTGTGTTTATTTTATTTTTGATAGTATGTTTGTATGGCATGGAGTGCATTTTAGCGAAAACCTGTTTGAGTTATTTGTTAGTTTTCATGGAATTTTCACATGGTTCTTTTGGTTGTTCAAGTGGTGAAAGTTAGGTTTTGAAAGGTGTGAAAGTAGTTTTTGAAGTGTTTGGATATGCATTGGATGTTTAAATATAATTTTCATGTGAAGTTGATAGAATCATGATGCAAGCCTTTGTTGTGTTCTTTTGAAAAGGTTTTCTTAAATTAGTAAATGATTTATTAAATGATGTTTGAAATATGAATCATGGGTTCAAGGTGTTTCAGTGTGCGTTTGGGTTTGGTTTTCAAATGTTCTCTTTGGATTTTATTGTGCCATTGGATGTTGGCACATCCATGGGTGCACTAGGTGCACACATGGATGTGCTCACAAATGATAATGGCACCTTTGAAATGGCGTTTCTTTAAATCCTTGGTTTTCCAAATAATTCCTGTTTTCCTAAACGAGGTTTGGTCTTTAGTGTGGTTTCCCTTAAATGATTATAAATGTTCTTCTCAAGGATTTAGACCATTGGGCCTTGGAAAATTATTTGGTGTGTGTCTGGAAAGGATAAGGGCCCATTTGAAAAATATGAGACATTTGGGTGTGGTTGGTATCCAAGGGCCCGTTTGGCACTTTGAACTTAAAAAGGTGATTTTTGAATAAGATTTTATTAAGGGATGTGGTTTGGAAAATTGTGTGTCTGGTTGGAGCTTTAAAATGTTTTTTAGAAAAATGGTTTTGACATGATGTGATGTGACAACCCATTTGGCACTTTCAACTTTAGTGTAATGTTTGTGTTGATTCTTTGAAAGGATGGAATTTTGATCACTATATTCCCTTTTTACAGATTTAATATTTAGTAAAAGGCATCAAATGGTTTTAATGATTTCATGGCATAATGGCCCAATTAGAAACTTTGATGATATGATGTATATAAATTTTTGGGGCACCTCTATAGGGTGGATATCCCTTATGGGTTATCGTATGGAGTGTCCATGTTTGGGGTAGGCAAGTGCGGTGAGATGTTTCATGCATATGAGGGAAACCTTCTTACAAAGTATTATTATAATCACTATGGGTTCCTGAGCATCTTGTATATGATATAGTGACAGTTGCTGATCAACCCAGATTAGACGGTTTGGTACCCCTTGGATTGGTTGTTAGGCCAGGTGAGCTTTTCCACTGGATTGGTCAATTATAGGGCGACCAGTTGGTTATATACTTAGGAGCTTCACCATACACTGGTAGGTGGTTCCGAAATTGAGTACGTCTAGGGGTCTTCTAGGGACATTTAGGATCACCCATGGTTACTGGATTATTTTCATTTCTTGTTTACTTTTCGTTATACCAGTTTATTTTTAGCTAGCATTGTTTACCTGTTTACTTTAGCCCAGCTTTGGTATACTTTTTTTTGAGTTTACTTTATAAAATGAAAAATAATTTTGGAAATGGTATGTCGTGTGTGTTGGATTTTTAAATGAGAAAAACATGTTGCTTATTTTAAAATGTGAAAACCCTACTTTTATATTTGTATTTAAAACTTATGTTAGTGGATTGTTTTGGGAAATGGACGCTGGATTCTGTGGTTTATCTTGGAAACCCTACTGAGAATTTTTAATGTTCATGCCTATTTTATCATTTCAGTTGTAGACTTCCTTTTCTCAGGTTTTCTTGGTTGATTTGTTCATTATTAGAGCAAGGTCGACATTTGGTTGGGAGGTGACTTGGAAGGTCACATGAAGGTATGTTGAGCTATTTTGTTTATTTCTTTTTCCGCTGCTTGAGTTCAGTTTTATTATTTTTTTTATTATTGGTTATTTATTTATCTTTTTGGGCCAAATCATTACCAACAATTAGGTTTTTATGCCCATCACTAGTTGTCAGCCCGTGGGGATCAGGAACGCCCCTCAGGACATGTCGCAGACCTGGTCAGGTGACCGGTTCAGGGTCGACCCAGGTTGGTTCATGACAATTGTTTACCCCATTCCTCATATTTTTAGCCATTGGCTAGAATAAAAGGGAAATTAGGGATGGTTATTTTAAATTATTAAACACATAAAGGGGAATCCAATTACATTAAAGGGATAACTTATAAATTACATTTATTTCCCTAACTTATGAATTTCTAGGGTTCAATCTATGTTATCCATGATCTATTTCCTAAAATATATTCTTATGGTATTTTTTTATTCCCTTAATAATGGTTCATAATGAGCTAATTAATTTAAAAAATCATATCCCTTGGGAGTTTCAAACCAGGTGCATAGTAAGACTCGTTGTCATGTACCGGGTTATCCTAAGTCAGGCCCAGAACACGTTGTCAGAGTTGTTACTCCTAAGTACATCTGTGCTAGAACCACATCCACTTGTAGTATCTAGATATAGATTCATTTTCTTGATAAAAAAATCACTCTATACTAACCAAAATTTAGGTATGTTTTCTTATACTTAGAGTTATACCTAAATCTTTTTCTAGAGTTTTATAATCATAATCCCAAAAATAACTAAACTTTTCCTTTGATACCAACTATAACAACCCTACTCTTTATTTTACATTAATAATTGATTTATTAAATAAGACTACACTAAATATAACATAGATGATTGAGAAGTATAGTTTATTTGGGAATTAGGTACATTACATAACAATATAAAATAGATAATACAACATCTTTATTGAAAACTTCTTTAACATGCTCAAAATACTCCTTCGAACTTAAAATTGCATGGGATAACCTGGGGACATACATAAGAAAGGAGTGATCTATAAATCTTAGTAAGGGAATAAATATGGAATAAGTGATACATGTTAGACAATAGACATATCAATGATGAATAAAAGTAACATGGATAATAAGGAATGATATAATATGATAATCATAACATGAGAAATGTGGCAACAACTTAAAACACCGAATCATAAACATTGTTCAAGGATAAACCCACTAAGAAATCATGGTGGAAAAGTCCCATAAATGAATTAGGTTCACTTATTGTCTCAACATGATGTACCATGATACTAATCATTACCCAATGCGTTGGAGTGCTATCTAAGATCACCCTCATATTCATTTTATTCTTATGCTTAAGTGTGCCACATAGATCATACAACATGGATTCATTCATCCTAATAATTTATTCCATGATCAAGTAATGTAGAATAAATACATTTAAGTCCTAAATCAATAAGTATATGTGAATAAATGTGAATACCCTTGATAGGAAAATGGGTATGATATTCACTACACAATTGTTTTGGCATGAAAAATCATAGTGAAATTTCCGCAGCATAACAACATTACTTAAAAATTCATAAAAATGGTTGATGAGAGATAAATGGATATATCATCATTTGGAAATAAAATGGGAAGTAATATGGACATGTAAATACATGTTCCAACTTTAGTAAATGGAAATATAATTCACAAGTTCATAAAGAAACTTGAATAAAAAAGAGAAGGTGGAGATCCCTTATAGAATTTTGGCATTGTAACGACTTAGGTAAGGGTCCAAATGAAGGAGGATAAATGATACCTAATTAAAATAAAATCAATTGGATAGAAATTTAATGATTATAAATTTATTAAAATATAATAAAATGAAATTAAAAGAACTAATTTCAAAGAAGGTGCTTGAATTTGAAAGGAGGAGAGGAAGATTCCTTACTTGAGTGTGTGACTTCAAAAGATTGGGAGGGGATTCTTAAGAGTTTCAGGGAACCTTGTGGAGGACTATATAGAGTTTAATGTATAGTATGGTCATTCTCAATGATTTTGAGTGAATAGAAATGGGATCTTGGGTGGGTTTATATAGGAAAAGAAGGGGATTTCTTTATTATTTAGGTTTTGGACTCTATATAATAAAATATCCAAAACCACAATCCATCCCATGGTTTTTACCCATGGTTTATGCCAAATGTGAGTGTTTTTATTATTTTATAAGTCCAAGGGCTGAAATTATTAAAATAATTCCCTTGCTTATTTGGAGGTGAGTCACACTCTTAAAGAAAGGATTTTAAAACCTTAAAATATATTATAAGTTTTGGAGGATTCATAATGGATTAACAAAATAAATCAAATAAATTTAAAATCACATTAATTTAAATTTAAAACATATATTAGGTCATTAATACCATATATATTAATTATTACATCACTTTTGGGTCATTATGATGTCATAATACACAAAGTATTTTATACGACATTTAATTTTTACCTGAAAATTCGACTATCACAGAAAATTATGAAAAATTCACTGTTGGATAATTTTTATGTCATGATTCCAAAAATAATATTCATTTTATATGAATAATTTTATAAATATTTTAATTTTTAATTTTAAAATAATAATCGAGATTTATTGAAAATGACAATTTTTTTTGACAATAATAGTTTTTGAACCCTCATAAAAATTACATTTGACTTCATAAAAATTATATGATCCCTTATATTTGATAAAAAATATTTAATAATAATATTTTATTAAAATATTATTTATTTTAAAAATCCATTAATTCATAAATTGATTAATTGAATTTTAATATTAACCAAAAATACAATTTGTGCTTTATTGTATAAAAAATAAAAATCATTTACAAAGTAAAAATAATAGGATGAAAATATATTCATTATTATATAAAAAATTTAAATATTAATATTTTTAGGTTATTCATACATATCCATTTAATACTTCAGAAAACACCCTAAGAGTATGGTGTGTGATGGTGGGACTTTCATGGGGTGGTTCGACGAATATGGTTGGGTTATGATCTCGATGAGATTGAACTTCTCCTATAAAAGGTTTAGCTCATGCTTAAGTTATTGGATCTTAGCTTGGTCTTGGTCAAGGGAAAATCCCAAAAATTATATCTCGGTCAGAAGCTTCGATAAATGGGCTTCATAGGGTATGATCCTATTGGTTGAGGCCATCACTTCTTTTGTCTGTGTCAATTGGATTTGTTAAAACCCTATATTTATACTAACCATGTGATCACTATTAAAATACTATATTATCAATGATGATGATACTTAATGGTCATTTAAATACAATTGTATATAATAAAACAAAATAAGTGCATGTGTTTTCTATAACCATATTACATGATGAAACATTTAAATAAATAAAAAAGGAGAATTTTATTTATAACAATTTAGGTCATTACAATCCTCAGAGAATCCCTTGTTCTAACTAATGCAAAATATAAAGTCAAGGGCCAAAACCCTTACCCGCTTCTCAACTAAGGCATGGTGTCCCTTACCCGCTTAAGGCATGGTGTCCCTTACCCGCTTCTCAACTAAGGCATGGTGTCCAAAACCCTTTCCACAAATGCAACATACTGAGATCACAATGTAGACGACATCATCCATCAAAACTTCTAGCATCTCACAATTAACTCCAAACGATCAGGGAAAGATAAGGAGTCATAAACCCCATCATGAAATATTAGCACTCATCAGGGTTCTACATCCCATACAGGTCTTAAGGGACCAAATATGCACCCCACTCATCCTAACCCACACATTGGGAAGGTGTCGAAATCTATCACCATCCATTGATGATGGCACCGTGATCTAGACCCTAAGAGTCACGTGACCTCTAACCCTAAATCTCCTAAAATTATAGTTTTTCCAAAAATTCACCATTTGACATGTCCCACATGCCACTCTTGGTTGATCATTATTATCCAAAACACTATACTCACCATCCAAGGCCAGAACTAGTTCATACCATCCTTCATACGTCACTTGTTGAGCAACCTCACTCTTTTGTCCCCAAGTAAATAATGTATCCAATAGACCGATCACAATGGTGAATTATTATTCTCATTGTCAAATCAATACATAACCAAGAAATCATGCACCCCAGTTCTATCCCACCACATAGCTCGATTCATTCCACCCTAAGTCATATCCCATTGGTCCTAGGCTCATGCGCTTAATCAAACAGATAACCATGCCTTTTAGTCATGTCAACTATAGCGACCCAAGCCTTTTATATATAACATTACATGATTTTAAGCATAATTATAAATCAGAGTACAAGCCAAGGATCATTAAGTCTAGTGTCTTGGAAGCCTAGGTACATAAAACATAAAACATGGGTCTAAATTTTTTTTCTTTATTTAATCTCTATAAATAGATCCTAAATTTATTTAAGCCCTTACATCTTCATAGGGTTCCCTGGGGAACACATGATTAAATGGATGAGCTAAAAAGCCCAGTAAGGGAATGAAAATAAGGATACATCTTAAGCACATGAGTTAAGAGGCATGACATAATGATAAAAAAGCATGGAACATATGAAATCATATCATATAAGAATGGGATCATATAAACATGGAATCATATAAATGTGGCATAATCATAAGACATTTCTTTAGTACAGGTCAAGGCTAACCGCCAATCTCATTTCCCATTTTAGTACGGGTCAAGGCTAACCACCAATCCCATTTCATATCGCATCTCATGAGACTTAACTTTACCCAATTCATTGGATAACTATCTAGGCGCACCCATATCAACATTTTCATGAATATTATTTCCACATAAATAATCTTTCCACACCAATAATCATACATAATCAACCATACATAAATATAAGGGTACCCATGGAAATAATTAGGTACCACAACCATGACATAAATCATAACCAATGGGAGTATCATGAAATTTTCCATTAAAGAAATAAATTATACATGGAAATTAAATAGGAATATATCATGTTACGTGATGTCAAAAAGGAGTGAAAACTTTTAAGAAATGTATTTGGGAAATTTTAGCATTAAAACCTTTTGTGCGGTTTTAAGGAAAATACAATAGAGATTTTAAAATAGAAAAGGGAAAAATCTTTTATATAAAACCAGAAGGGAACCAAGAAGGTTTTTGTAATAAAATTACTGATTTTATAAAGACAATGGTGGCTTAAAACAGAAGATAGAGTGCACTTGAAATCGGGTAAGAATTCGGGAAGTTCCCTTAAAACATGATTCTTATCAGGGGGTATCGAGGTGGGAATCACTAAAAAAATGTATATCCCCAAAAGATAATGAAGGATGGATCTTGGAACATGATTTTGGAGAATATAAACAGTATTTAGAAGGTTTAGATAAAAATAAAATACAGCTTCATTTGGGTAAAAAGAAAGATAGAGAAACCAGAAGGAGTAAATGAGGTTTGGGTAGAATTCATTACGGATTATTGGCATGGTATCAGGTGTACCTAAAAGGGATTTGTTGAGAGATAATGGGTTTATAATAAATTATAAATCAAGAGTTAAGTATAGGGAAGGTGTGAAATAATACCCCATCATTAGGGATCACACATAAAATGAAAAAATATAGAGGAAAATCTTGAAATAAAAGTGAAATGGGGAGGATCCCTTACCTTAAATCCGTTGGTGTTCTCCACTTGTTATTAAAGACCTGAATAAACAAACTAGGTTTATTAATTAATAATTCAAGAACCCCTTATATATTTAATTTGTTTATTATAATTATTTTAAGTTCATTCATAACTATTTTGATTGGTTATGAGGTTCAATTTCATTGTTTGGGCTCGTTTGTTTACTTGATTTTAATGACTGGTTCACTTATATTTATGTTTAGATAAACATGTAAGATGAAAGTGGTTGTCCATAATTGAATTTATATTATATTATTGAACATAAAAGAGATTAAATGGTTTTAAATTTAATTTGGTTACTTAGAGTGAAGTTGAACTATTATATAAAACCAAAGTGACAACCGTTTTTGTTAATTGGTGGGTTTGGTTGCAAAGAACATGTTTTGATTTATAACTTAATATCATTTGTACAAAAATATTACACAATAAAAATAGGATATATTAAATATATATAATCTGGTTCAACCATAACAAAAATGGTTTCATGACCAGATTTAAAGATGATAATAGAAATTGATAAACCGTTGTCCTTGAATGTGCTAAATTAGCACATCTCAAACGGTGCTTTCATTCCTTTCAAATAAAAGGTGGGGAAAGGAGATAAGATAATGAAATATCCCATTAGCATAAAAAAATTCTAGTACATGTATTTTAATGGAGTTATCATACTATTTGGGTGAAGGTAGGTGAGGGAAGAAACAAAAATAAAAGAACATAAAAGAAAAAAAGGAATTGGAAAGAGAAATTTACCTCTTGAAACTTCCTCCTTTGAGAACCTCTTAAGGGGAGAGGTTTTGGTATTTTGAAGAGGATAGGGGATTTTTTACATGGGGGAGGATCTTGGGGAGAGATTTTGGTAGAATATTTGTAAGACACAAGGATTTATAGGAGTGAAGAAAAGAGGTAAGAATGAGTGGTATTTATAGTGGAGGGGAGGAGGGTTTTCATAATTTTTTAATTATTAGTTTATTATTTCTTCAAAAGACAAGGAATAGTAAGTATTACATGACCAAGAATAGTAATAAATGCATGTGAATTCAAACCAATTGGGATTACATCATCATATCATCATCAATGACTCAATTAATAAATTATTTAGCATTTATTGTGAATTATCGGATTTTACTATTCATAAAAAATTCCAGTATTTCAGAAAAATCCCAAAAATTCACCCTAACCATTTTTCGATGTGTAGAATCTAAAAATGAATTCCATTTTTCAAAAATAATTTTCTAAATATTATTAATTTTATATTTAATTAAAATCCTAATTTATTATCAAAACCCAATTTTAAAACATTTATTTACTTATTATAAAATATAGGTACATCATAATTTCACTTGAATATTATTTTAATACTATCATAGGTAAGGTTACTATTCAGTAGGGTATATCACTATTCATAAGGGTATGTTACTATTCATAAGGGTAAGTTACTATTCACCAAAAATTAAGTTTTTCTTATCAGACTCCAAATAACTTACTGGTCACAACCACGTATGTCAGATTTTCGAAATTCCAATCACAGAAGTGACAAAACTATGTTTAAAGGTCACTTAGAACTTAGTAGTTCATTATGTTGTGTTTTCTTTGGATTTATGACATACTTATGAGAAGATAATTTCCATTGAAAAACATTAGGTTGTTACATTTTTCCCCCTTATAAAACTTCGCCCTCAAAATTTAGTTTTACATTCTAATCCATAAAGAGGCGAGGGTACTTCTTCTTCATTGCCTCCTATGGTTCCCAAGTAGCTTCATCAAACTTTTGTTTCCTCCACAAAACTTTGACAAGGTGGGTTATCTTTTTGTGTAGAACCTTATCTCTTCGGTCCAGAATCTTCACTAACTGCTCCTCATAAGAGAGATCACCTCTAGCTGCACCACCTCTGAGTTCAGTTTATATGAGAGATCAGGTATGTACTTCCTCAGTAGTGATACGTGAAACTCATCATGAACTCGAGCCATATTTGGTGTAAGTCCAAGCTGATAGGCCACGGATCCTATACAGTCAAGGATCTCAAAGGGGCCAATGTACCTTGGGCTTAGCTTCCCTTTCTTTCCAAACCACATGACTCTCTTCCATGGTGATATTAGAAGGAAGACTTTATCTACAATGTCAAACTCCAAGTCCCTTCGACGGTTGTCAGTATATATCTTTTGTCGACTCTGAGCAGCTTTGATGTTTTCCTCGATGACTTGAACCTTCTCCGACATCTCTTGCACAAGATCGGGTCCAAGTAACTTTCGTTATCCAACTTCATCCCAACATGTTTGAGTTATACATCGCTTTCCATACAGAGCTTCATACGGATCCATCTGAATACTCGAGTGGAAGCTATTGTTGTATGAGAACTCAACCAATGGGAGATGCTGATCCCATCCACCTTTGAATTCTAGAGAGAAGAATCTTAGCATATCTTCAAGTGTCTGAATAGTCCTTTCAGATTGTCCATCAGTTTGGGGATGATAGGTCGTGCTGAAATTTAATTCAGTACTCAAAGCATGTTGAAGACTCCTCCAGAATTTAGATGTGAACCTTGGATCACAATCAGAGACAATTGAGAGTGGAACACCATGCAGTCTCACCACATCCTTCACATATATTTTTGCAAGTTGCTCAAACGAGAGGTCTTTCCGAATAACGATAAAATGGAAAGTCTTGGTGAGTTGGTCAACCACAACCCATATCGCATTATTTCCCCTCGATGTCTTTGAGAGATCCATGACAAATTCCATAGTGACATTATTCTATTTTAACATGGGTATAGGCAATGGTTGCATCATCTATTTGGACTTTTTTCGCTCTGATTTAACTTGCTGACATACCAAGCACCTTGATATATATTGCGCAATCTCCTTCTTTATGTTATCCCACCAGAAGTGTTCTTGGAGATCACGGTACATCTTGGTACTCCCAGGATTGATAGAGAATGTTGAGCTATGTGCATTGTCCAATAGCTCCTTCTTTATCCCGGGTGATGAAGGCACAAAAAGCCACATTCCAAACCAAATCACACTATCATCATTGATATGGAACTCTTTATGATTCCCTTCCTTTACTGCATTCACCCTCTTTTGTAACTCCATATCATCCCTTTGTTCTTCCTAAATCTTCTGTTGAATGGATGGTTGCACAATCATTTGGGTAAGGTAGGATGTATCCCTTATCCTTAAGATTTCTAAATCCATCCTTTGTATATCCAAGAAGATAGGGTCTTTCTCAATCTGTAACATGGATAGAGTAGCAGGTTATTTTCTGCTTAGAGCATTGACTACCTTGTTCATCTTTTCAAGATGATAGTGAATAGAGAAATTGTAATACTTGATTATCTCTAACAATATCCTTTGATACATGTTGAGATCCTTTTGTGTGAATATATACTTTAATCTCTTGTGGTCTGTGTATATGTCACACTTCTCACCATAAAGTTAGTGCCTCTAGATATTCAAGGCAAAAGTCATGGCTGCTAGCTCTAGATCATGCATCAGGTAGTTTTGCTCAGGGATCTTCAACTTCCCTGAGGCATAGACTATCACATTATCATTTTTCATGAGTATACAACCCAATCCTTTCTTTGAAGCATCGCTGTATACCACAAAAGGTTCTCCACTTTTTCGGTAATGTGAGTACAAGTGCAGTGATCAACCTTATCTTTATCTCCTTGAAGCTTACCTCAAATTCTTCCATCCAGATAAACTTTACCCCCTTCCATGTTAGCTTGGTAATTGAGTTTGAAAATCATGAAAAGTTCTTCACAAATCGTCAATAATACCCATCTAGACCTAAAAATCTATGGATCTCCGTTACAAAAGTTGGTCTGGTCCACTCTTCAATTTCCTTCGTCTTGGAAGGGTCCACAGATATCCCTTTTTTGGTGATAACATGCCCCAAGAATGATACTTCCCCCATACATAACTCACATTTACTTTACTTTTCATACAACTTCTCTCTTCGAAAAGTATTTAACACAATATTCAAGTGCTCCTCATGTTCCTCCTTTCTCTTGAAGTATATCAGAATATCATCAATAAAGACTACCACAAATTTGTCAAGGTAATCTATAAATACTCTATTCATTAAATCCATGAAAATTTTTGGAGCATTAGTGAGTCCTAAGGGCATCACTATGAACTCATAGTGTCCATACCTCGTTCGAAAGGCAGTCTTGGGAATATCTTCCTTCATCACCTTTAATTGATGATATCCTGACCGAAGGTCCATCTTAGAGAAATAACTGGCCCTACGAAGCTGATCAAATAAGTCATCTATCTGTGGTAGGGGATACTTGTTCTTTATCGTGATTTTATTGATCTCGCGATAATCAATGCAGAGGCGCATTGATCCATCCTTCTTCTTGATGAAGAGGACCGACACACCCTAAGGTGAGGCACTCAGGCATATAAAACCCTTCTCCATATTCTCCTATAACTACTTTTTCAGTTCTTCCAGCTCTATAATGGCCATTCTATAAGGCGTCTTTGATAGAGGCAAAGATCCATGAATAAGTTCAATTGAGAACAAAAACTCTCGGTCAGGAGTAAGACTAGGAAACTCTTCAGGGAATACATCAGTGTAATCCCTCACGATGGGTATGTCTTCAAACATGATTCTCTCCATTGTCTCAATCATTTGAGCTAGAAATGCTTGCTCATAAGGCAACAATTTCCACACTTGAGATGAAGATTCGAAAAGAGAGTTATTTTCTTCCTTACACTTGTAAATAATCGGAGGATTCTTCGAGATGTGAAGAGTAATCTCCCTTTCCCAACAGTTGATGTTGGCCTTGTACAAAGATAGCCAATCCATGCCCAAGATAGAATCGAACTACACTAAAGGAAGTATGATGAGATTTTCTGGGAGGTTCAGTCCACAAACTTTAACCTAGGAGGAGTTATAAACCATGGAAAAATGATTTCCCCATTCTTTTTTCTCATAGATAACTTTTCCTCCAAATTTTGAGGTGGTGTTTGAATAGTTATACTAAACTTGAAAGATATGAAAGAATGCGTAGAACCAGAATCAAATAGTAAATTCACTATTCTTTAATGTATAATTAGCGTACTTATCACCACATCATTGTCTGGATCCACCTTAGCAGTAGTGATAGCATAATCCCTTTTTTTGTTGCCTTGGAGGTTATTGTTGATTTCCTCTGACAAGCCTCAGCTTAGGGAAATTGTTCGCATAATGACCATGCTTCTTACTATTGTAACGTTGCACTGCCGACTAAGTGTTGATCTGAACCTTACTTCCTTCTTCAACATTAGTAGGATTTTTCATATCCCTTCAGTAGTTGTTGGACAGATTACCAAACATTCCACATTTGAAGCAATTCTTGGTTCCCTTCTGACAGTTACCAAGATACTTCTTTACACATTTTTTGCAAGGGGAAAAGTCAGGCTTCTTTCCATCACGAGATTTTTTTGACGAACCACCCATGTTGTTCTCTATTTTCCTCTTCTTGTCACTAGGCCCATGAGACCACTAAGAGTCTCCAATCTCCATTTCAACCTTGAGGGAACAACAGACAATATCCTCATAACTTTCGAAGTATCGAATCACCAACTCTTTTCGTATAATCGACCTTAGTCTGCTAAAGAAGCGATCTGCCTTTCTTTTAGTGTTCATGACAAAGCCAGAGGCATACCTTGTAAGCCTTGTAAAGTTTGATTCATATGCCCCAATGGACTCATCTTCCTTCTGCTTGAGTCTGAGGAACTCTCTTTCCATCTTGATATGAAGGGTTCGAGGAAAATATTTGTTGAAAAACATCCTCTTGAATTCCTCCCAATCCATGGAATAAATTTCCTCTTGGGTCTTTGTATTCTTAATCAGTGTCCAACACTGATCATCTTCCCCATCAAAATGATAGACTTCCAGTACAACCTTCTCTTCTTCCGAGCACTGAATGATGGAGAACATCTTTTCAATGGAGTTAATCCATTGTTTCGTGAGGAGGGGATTAAAAGATCCGCTAAACATGGGAGGCCTTTGTCGCATGAAGGATTATATGATAACTTGCTCTTTCCTTAGAGGAGGAGGGTATTCTACATGATTCAATTTATTATTCATAACTCGAGCCAGCTGAGCAAGTACTATCATGAAGTTTTGATCACCCGCTCTCGTCATATCAGACATATCATTAGGGCAATCTTCACATTTCCTAACACATTGGTTGTTGGAGTGTGTTCTTTTATTTTCCACCATTAACTAAGAAAAAGAACGTATAATTAGAGGTCTTGAATACTTAGCTATTGAGCATAAAAAGGAAAATTTTAATATAAAAGGATGAACTTATAAATAAGAAGTACATCCTAACTTGTGATTCCTTAGGTTTAAATATAGGTTATACTCGATCTATTTCTTGAATTATATTCTTATGGGATTTTTTTGTCCCTTAATAATGGTTTTTACTAGGCTCATGAATCTACCAAATCATATCCCCCAGGAGTATCATAACCAAGAGTGCAGCAAGACCCATTGTCGTGTACGAGGATACCCCGAGTCAAGCCCGAAACTCCTTGTCGGAGTTTTCACCCCTAGGTACATCTGTGTCAGAGTCGCCTCTACCTGCTCGTATCCATACAGGGATGTATTTTACTGATAAACCACTTACTCTATACTTTCCAAAATTTAGGGATGTTTTATTATACTTCATCTCATCCTTAAGGTTCTCATTAAGGTTATTTATTCCTAATCTCTAAAAATAACTAGACCATCCTCTAATACCAACTATAGTGACCCAAGCCTTTTATATATAACATTAAATGATTTTAAGCATAATTATACATCAGAGTACAAGACAAGGATCGTTAAGTCTAGTGTCTTGGAAGACTAGGTACATAAAACATAAAACATGGGGCTAAAAAAAATTTCTTTATTTAATCTCAATAAAGAGCTCCTAAATTCCTTTGAGCCCTTATATCTACATAGGGTACCCTGGGGAATACATGAAAAAAGGTATGAGCTAAAAAACCTAGTAGGGGAATGAACATAAGGATACATCTTAAGCACATGAGTTAGGTGGCATGACATAATGATATAAAAGCATGGAACATATGGAATCATATCATATAAGCATGGGATCATATAAACATGGAATTATATAAATGTGGTAGAATCATAAGACATTTCTTTAGTACAGGTCAAGGCTAACTGCCAATCCTGTTTCCCATTTTAGTACGGGTCAAGGCTAACCGCCAATCCCGTTTCACATCGCATCTCATGAGACTAAACTTTACCCAATGCATTGGAGTGATATATGGGTGCACCCATCTCAACATTTTCATGAATATTCTTTCCACATAAATAATCTTTCCACAACAATAATATTTCCACACCAATAATCATACACAATCAACCATACATAAACATAAGGGTACCCTTGGAAAAAATTAGGTACCACAACCATGACATAAATCATAACCAATGGGCGTATCATTAAATTGTACATGAAATAAAGGAATTATACATGGAAATTCAATAGGAATATATCATGGTACATGATTTCAAAAAGAAGTGACAACTTGTAAGAAATGTATTTGGGAAATTTTAGCATTAAAACCCTTTGTGCGGTTTTAAGGATAACACTATAGAGATTTTAAAATAGAAAAGGGAACAATATTTTATATAAAATCAGAAGTTAAATATGTATGTTTTCATAATAAAAATACTGATTTTATAAAGACAATGGTGGCTTAAAACAAAAGATTGAGTGCACTTGAAATTGGGTAAGAATTCAGGAAGTTCCCTTAAAACATGATTACTTATCGGGGGTTATCGAGGTGGGAATCACTAAAAAAAATGTATATACCCAAAAGAGAATGAGGGATGGATCTTGGAACATGATTTTGTAGCATATAAATAGTATGTTTAAGTTTTAAATAAAAATAAAATACAACTTCATTTGGGTAAAAGAAAGATAGAGAAACCCGAAGGAGTAAAGAAGGTTCGGGTAGAATTCATTACGGATTATTGGCATGATATCAGGTGTACCTAAAAGGGATTTGTTGAGAGATAATGGGGTTTATAATAAAATATAAATCAAGAGGTAAGTATGGGTAAGGTGATAAATAATACCTCATCATTAGGGATCATATATAAAATGGAAAAACATAAAGGAAAATCTTGAAATAAAAGTGAAATGGGGAGGATCACTTACCTTAAATCTGTTGGTGTTCTCCACTTGTTATTAAAGATCTGAATAAAAAAATTAGGTTTATTAATTAACAATTCAAGAACCCATTCTATATGTAATTGGTTTAGTATAATAATTTTTAGTTCAATCATAACCATTTTGATTGGTTATGAGGTTCAATTTCATTGTTCGGGCTCATTTGTTTACTTGATTTTAATGACCGGTTCACTTATATTTATGTTTGGATAAACATGTAAGATGAAAGTGGTTGTCCAGAATTGAATTTATATTATATTAGTGAACATACAGGATATTACATGGTTTTAAATTTAATTTGGTTACTTAGAGTGAAGTCTAACTATTATATAAAACCAAAGTGACAACCATTTTTATTAATCGGTGGGTTTGATTACAAAGAACATGTTTTGATTCATAACTTAATACCATTTGTACAAAAATATTACAGAATCAAAATAGGATATATTACATATATATAATATGGTTCAACCATAACAAAAATAGCTTCATTACCAGATTTAAAGATGATAATAGAAATTGATAAACCTTTGTCCTTGAATGTGCTAAATTAGTACATCTCAAACAGTGCTTTCATTCCTTTCAAATAAAAGGTTGGGAAAGGAGAGAAAATAATGAAATATACTGTTAGCATAAAAAAATTCCAGTACATGTATGTTACTAGAGTTATAATACTATTCGGGTGAAGGGAGGTGAGGAAAGAAACAAAAAGAAAAGAACATAAAAGAAAAGAAGGAATTGGAAAGAGGAATTTACCTCTTGAAACTTCCTCCTTTGAGAACCTCTTAAGGGGATAAGTTTTGGTATTTTGAAGAGGATAGGGGATTTTGGACGTGGGGGAGGATCTTGAGGAGATATTTGGGAAGAATATTGTCAAGACACAAGGCTTGAGAGGAGTGAAAATAAGAGGTAATAATGGGTGGTATTTATAGTGGAGGGGAGGAGAGTTTTCATAATTTTTTAATCATCAGTTTATTATTTCTTCAAAAGACAAGGAATAATAAGTATTCCATGACCAAGAACATTAATAAATGCATGTGACTTCGAACCAATTGGGATTACGTCAACAGATCATCATCAATGACTCAATTAATCCATTATTTAGCATTTATTGTGAATTATCAAATTTTACTATTCATAAAAAATTCCAGTATTTCATAAAAATCCCAAAAATTCACCCAAACCATTTTTCGACATGTAGAATAAAAAAATGAAGTCCATTTTTCAAAAATAATTTTCTAAATATGATTAATTTAATATTTAATTAAAATCATAATTTATTATTAAAACCCAGTTTTAAAACATTCATTTACTTATTCTAAAGTACAGGTACATCATAATTTCACTTGAATATTATTTTAATAATATCATAGGTAAGGTTACTATTTATTAGTGTATATCACTATTCATAAGGGTATGTTACTATTCATAAGGTTAGGTTACTATTCACCAAAAAAATATGTTTTTCTTATCGGACTCCAAATAACTTACTGGTCACAACCGTGTATGTCAGATTTTCAAAATTCCAAACACGGAAGTGAAAAAACTATGTTTAAAGGTCACTTAGCACTTATTAGTTCATTATGTTGTGTTTTATTTGGATTTTATGACATACTTATGAGAAGGGAATTTCCATTGAAAAAAATTGGGTCGTTACATTCTTCCCCCCTTATGAAATTTCACCCTCAAAATTTCGTTTTACATTTTAAGACGTAAACAGGTGAGGGTACTTCTCCTTCATTGCCTCCTCTAGTTCCCAAGTAGATTCTTCAAACTTTTGGTTCCTCCAGAACACTTTGACAAGGTGGGTTTTCTTGTTGCGTAGAACCTTATCTCTTCAGTCCAGAATCTTCACTGGATACTCCTTATAAGAGAGATCATCTTCCAGCTGCACCACCTCTGAGTTCAGTACATGTGAGAGATCAGTTATGTACTTCATCAAGAGTGATACCTGAAACACATCATGAACTCGAGCCATATTCGGTGGAATTTCAATTCGATAGGCCAAAAATCCTATGTGGTCAAGGATCTCAAAGGGGCCAATGTACCTTGGTCTTAGCTTACCCTTCTTTCCAAACCGCATGACTCTCTTCCATGGTGATATTCTAAGGAAGACTTTATCTCCAACGTCGAACTCTAAGTCCCTTCGACAATTGTCAGCATAGCTCTTTTTCCGGCTCTGAGCATCTTTGATGTTTTTATGGATGATTTGAATCTTCTCTGACATCTCTTTCACAATATCGGGTCCAAGTAACTTTCATTCTCCAACTTCATCCCAATAGGTTGGAGTTATACATCTCTTTCCATAAGAAGCCATCTGAATACTCGAGTGGAAGCTATTGTTGTATGAGAACTAAACCAATGGGAGATGCTGATCCCATCCACCTTTGGATTCTAGAGAAAAGGCTCTTAGCATATCTTCAAGCGTCTGAATAGTCCTTTCAGATTGACCATCAGTTTGGGGATGACAGGCCATGCTGAAATTTAATTCAGTACTCAAAGCATGTTGAAGACTCCTCCAGAATTTAGATGTGAACCTTGGATCATGATCAGAGATAATTGAGAGTGGAACACCATAAAGTTTCACCACATCCTTCACATATATTTTTGCAATTTTTTCAAGTGAGAGGTCTTCCTGAATAGTAATAAAATGAGAATTCTTGGTGAGTCGTTCAACCACAACCCATATCACATTATTTCCCCTCGACATCTTTGGGAGACCCGTGATAAATTCCATAGTGACATTCTCCCATTTCCACATGGGTATAGTCAATGGTTGCATCATCCCTTTGGACTTTTGTTGCTCTTCATTAACTTACTGACATACCAAGCACCTTGATATATATTCCACAATCTCCTTCTTCTTTTTATCCCACCAAAAGTGTTCTCGGAGATCACGGTACATCTTGGTACTCCCAATATGGATAGAGAACTATGTGCATTGTCTAATAGATTCTTCTTTATCATGGGTGATGAAGGAACACAAAGCCACATTCCAAACCAAATCACACCATCATCATTGATATGAAATTCTTATATCTTCCCTTCCTTTACTGCATTCACCCTCTTTTGTAACTCCACATCATCCCTTTGTGCTTCCTTAATCTTATCTTGAATGGATGGTTGAAAAATCATTTGGGTAAGGTAGGATGTATCTCTTATCCTTATGATTTCTAAATCCATATTTTTCATATCCAATAAGATAGGGTTTTTCTCAATCTGTAACATGGATAGAGTAGCAGGTTCTTTTCTGCTTAGAGAATCAGCTACCTTGTTCACCTTTCCAGGATGATAGTGAATAGAGCAATTGTAATCCTTGATTAGATCTAACCATCTCCTTTGATTCATGTTGATCTTCTTTTGTGTGAATATATACTTTAAGCTCTTGTGGTCAGTGTATATGTCACACTTCTCACCATAAAGGTAGTTCTTCCATATATTCAAGGAAAAAATCATGGCTTCCAGCTTTAGATCATGCTTCGGGTAGTTCTTCTCATGGATCTTCAACTACCATGAGGCATAGACTATCACATTTTCATTTTTCATGAGTAAAAAACCCAGTCCTTTCTTTGAAGCATCACTGTATATCACAAAATGTTCTCCACTTTTCAGTAATGTGAGTACAGGTGCAGTGATCAACCTTCTCTTTAGCTCCTTGAAGCTTACCTCACATTCTTCCATCCAAACAAACTTTACCCCCTTCCGTGTCATCTTGGTCATTGGGTTTGAAAATTGTTAAAAGTTCTTTAAAAATTGTCGATAATACCCAGCTAGACCCAAAAATCTACGGATCTCCCATTACAGAAGTTGGTCTGGGCCACTCTTCAATTACGTTCATCTTGGAAGGGTCCACAAATATCCCTTTTTTGGTGATAACATGCCCCAATAATGATACTTCCCCCATTAAAAACTCACATTTACTGTACTTTTCATACAACTTCTCCCTTAGCAAAGTATTTAACACAATATTCAAATGCTCCTCATATTCCTCCTTACTATTAGAGTATATCATAATATCATCAATAAAGACTACCACAAATTTGTCAAGGTAATCTCTAAATACTCTATTCATTAAGTCCATGAAAATTGCTGGAGCATTAGTGAGTCTGAAGGGCATCACTATGAACTCATAGTGTCCATACCTCGTTTGAAAGGTAGTCTTGGGAATATCTTCCTTCCTCACCTTTAATTGATGATATCCGGACTGAAGGTCCACCTTAGAGAAACAACTAGCCTCACAAAGCTGATTGAACAAGTCATCTATTTGTGGTAGGGGAGACTTGTTTTTTATATTGATTTTATTGATCTCATGATAATCAATGCAGAGGTGCATTGATCCATCCTTATTCTTGATGAAGAGGACTAGTGCACCCCAAGGTGAGGCACTCAGGCATATAAAACCCTTCTCCATATTCTCTTGTAACTACTTTTTTAGTTCTTCTAGATCTATGGTGGCCATTTTGTAAGGAGTCTTTGATATAGGTAAAGATCCAGGAATAATTTCAATTGAGAACTCAACCTCTCGGTCAAGAGGAAAACTAGGAAACTCTTTAGGGAATACATCAGTGTAATCCCTCACGATGGGAATGTCTTCAAGCATGATTCTCTCCTTTGTCTCAATCATTTGAGCTAAAAATGCTTGCTCATAAGGCAACAATATCCACACATGAGATGAATATTATAAAGGAGACTCATTTTCCTCCTCACACTTATAAATAATCAGAGGATGCTTTGAGATGTGAAGAGTAATATCCCTTTCCTGACAGTTGATGTTGGCCTTGTACAAAGATATCCAATCCATGCCCAAGATAGCATCAAATTCTACTAAAGGAAGTGTGACAAGATCTGCTGGGAGGTTCATTCCACAAACGTTAACCAGGGAGGATTTATAAACCATGGATGCAATGATTTCCCCATTCTCTGTTCTAAAAGATAACTTTTCCTCCAAATTTTTAGGTGGTGTTTGAATAGTTCTGATAAACTTGCAAGATATGAAAGAATGCATAGAACCAGAATAAAAAAGTACGTTATCTATTCTTGAATGAATAACTAGCATACTTTTCACCACATCATTTTCCAGCTCCACCTCAGTTGTAGTGATATCATAATCCCTTCCTTGTTTCCTTGGAGGTTGTTGTTGATTTCCTCTCACAACCCTATACATAGAGCAATTGTTCACATAATTCCCATGCTCCTTATAGTTTTAACAATACACTTCTGGATGAGTGTTGATCTGAACCTTCCTTTCTTCTTCAACATTAGCAGGATTTTTTATATCCATTCGGTAGTTCTTGGCCAGATGACTAAACTTTCCACATATGAATCAATTCTTGGTTCCCTTCAGACAGTTACCAAGATGCTTCTTATCACAATTTTTTCAAGAGGAAAAGTTAGGCTTCTTTCCAACATGGGATTTGTTTGATGAACCACCCATATTGTTCTCCATTTTCCTCTTCTTGTCACTGGGCCCACATGACCACTGAGAGTCACCAATATCCATTTCAAACTTGAGGGCACAACAGAAAATATCCTCATAACTGTCGAAGTCTCGAATCGCTAACGATTTTCATAGACTCGACCTTAGTCCGCTAAAGAAGAGATCCACCTTGCTTTCGGTGTTCATGACAAAGCCAGAGGTGTACCTTCCAAGACTTGTAAATCTTGCTTCATATGAACCAATGGACTCATCTTCCTTCTACTTGAGTCTGAGGAACTCTCTTTCCATCTTGAGATGAAGGGTTTGAGAAAAATATTTGTTGAAAAACATCCTCTTGAATTCCTCCCAATCCATGGAATCAATTTCCTCTCGGGACTTTGTATTCTTGATCAGTGTCCACCACTGATCAACTTCCCCATCAAAATGATAGACTGCCAGTACAACCTTCTCTTCTTCCGAGCACTGGAGGATGTAGAATATCTTTTCAATGGAGTTAATCCATTATTACGCGAGTAGGGGATTAAAAGATCCGCTAAACATGGGAGGCCATTACCTCATGAAGGATTATAAGACAACTTGATCTTTCCTTGGAGGAGGAGGGTATTCTGCATGATTCAAGTTATTATTCATAACTCAAGCTAGCTGAGAAAGTACTATCATGAAGTTTTGAGCACCCGATCCCATCATATCAGGCATATCATTAGGGCAATCTTTTCATTGCCTATCACATTGGTTGTTGGAGCATGTTCTTATATTTCCCACCATTAACTAAGAAAAAGAACATATAATTAGAGGTCTTGAATACTTATCTATTAAGTATAAAAACGAAACTTTGAATATAAAAGGATGAACTTATAAATAAGAAGTACATCCCAACTGGTGATTCCTTAGGTTTAAATCTAGGTTATCATCGATCTATTTCTTGACTTATATTCTTATGGGTTTTTTGTCCCTTAATAATGGTTTGTACTAAGCTCATGAATCTACCAAATCATATCCCCCCGGGAGTGTCGTAACCAAGAGTGCAGCAAGGCCTGTTGTCGTATACTAGGATACCCCGGGTCAAGCCCGAAACTCCTTGTCAGAGTTTTCACTCCTAGGTACATCTATGCCAGAGCCGTCTCTACCTGCTCGTATCCAGACAGGGATATATTTTCCTGATAAACCACTTACTCTATACTTACCAAAATTTAGGGATGTTTTATTATAATTATTCTCATCCCTAAGGTTCTCACTAAGGTTATTTATTCCTAATCTCCAAAAATAACTAGACCATCCTATGATACCAACTATAGTGACCTAAGCCTTTTATATATAACATTACATGATTTTAAGCATAATTATACATCATAGTACAATCCAATGATCGTTAAGTCTAGTGTCTTGAAAGAATAGGTACATAAAACATAAAACATGGGGCTAAAAAACATTTCTTTATTTAATCTCTATAAAGATCTCCTAACTTCCTTTGATCCCTTACATATGCATAGGGTACCTTGGGGAACACATGAATAAAGGGATGAGCTAAAAAGACCATTAAGGGAATGGAAATAAGGATAAATCTTAAGAACATGAGTTAAGAAGCATGAAATAATGATAAAAAAACATGGAACATATGAAATCATATCCTATAAGCACGAGATCATATAAACATGGAATCATATAAATGTGGCAGAATCATAAGACATTTCTTTAGTATGGGTCAAGGCTAACCGCCAATCCCGTTTCACATTGCATCTCATGAGACTTAACTTTACACAATGCATTGGAGTGCTATCCGGGTTCACCCATATCAACATTTTAATGAATATTCTTGCCACATAAATAAACTTTCCACACCAATAATCATACATAATGAACCATACATAAACATAAGGGTACCCATGGAAAGAATTAGGTACCACAACCATGACATAAATCATAACCAATGGGTGTATCATGAAAGTGTCCATGAAAGAAAGGAATTATACATGGAAATTAAATAGGCACATATCATGGTACGTGACGTAAAAAAGGAGTGACAAATTGTAAGAAATGTATTTGGTAAATTTTAGCATTAAAACATTTTGTGCGGTTTTAAGGAAAATACTATAGAGATTTTAAAATAGAAAAGGGGAACAATATTTTATATAAAACCATAAGTGAACCAAGAAGGTTTTCATAATAAAAATACTGATTTTATAAAGACAATGGTGTCTTAAAACAGAAGATAGAGTGCACTTGAAATTGGGTAAGAATTTGGGAAGTTCCCTTAAAACATGATTACTTATCGGGGGTATTGAGGTGGAAATCACTAAAAAAATGTATATCCCCAAAAGAGAATGAGGGATGGATATTGGAACATGACTTTGGAGCATATAAACAGTATTTATAAGTTGAACATAAAAATAAAATACAACTTCATTTGGGTAAAAAGAAAGATAGAGAAACCCGAAGGAGTAAAGGAGGTTCGGGTAGAATTCATTACGGATTATTGGAATGGTATCAGGTGTACCTAAAAGGGATTTGTTGAGAGATAATGGGGTTTCTAATAAATTATAAATCATTAGGGAAGTATGGGAAATGTTATAAATAATACCCCATCATTAGGGATCACACATAAAATGAAAAAACATAGAGAACAATCTTGAAATAAAATTGAAATAGGGAGGACCCCTTACCTTAAATCCGTTGGTGTTATCCACTTGTTATTAAAGACATGAATAAAAAAATTAAGTTTATTAATTAATAATTAAAGAAACCATTATGTATGTAATTGGTTTAGTATAATCATTTTAAGTTCATTCATAACCATTTTGATTGGTTATGAGGTTCAATTTCATTATTCGGGCTCGTTTGTTTACTTGATTTTAATGACCGGTTCACTTATATTTATATTTGGATAAACATGTAAGATGAAAGTGGTTGTCCATAATTGAATTTATATTATATTATTGAAAATACAGTAGATTACATGGTTTGAAATTTAATTTGGTTACTTAGAGTGAAGTTGAACTATTATATAAAACCAAAGTGACAACCGTTTTTGTTAATTGGTGGGTTTGGTTACAAAGAACATGTTTTGATTTATAACTCAATAACATTTGGAAAAAAAGATTACAGAATCAAAATAGGATATATTACATATATATAATCTGGTTCAACCATAACAAAAATGGTTTCATGACCATATTTAAATATGATAATAGAAATTGATAAACGGTTGTCCTTGAATGTGCTAAATTAGCACATCTCAAACGGTGCTTTCATTCCTTTCAAATAAAAGGTGGGGAAAGAAGAGAAGATAATGAAATATACCATTAGCATAAAAAAATTCCAGTACATGTATGTTACTAGAGTTATTCTACTATTTGGGTGAAGGGAGGTTCGGAAAGAAACAAAAAGAAAAGAACATAAAAGAAAAGAAGGAATTGGAAAGAGGAATTTACCTCTTGAAACTTCCTCCTTTGAGAACCTCTTAAGGGGAGAGGTTTTGGTATTTTGAAGAGTCTAGGGGATTTTTGATATGGGGGAAGATCTTGGGGAGATATTTGGGCAGAATATTTTCAAGACACAAGGCTTAAGAGGAGTGAAGATAAGATGTAATAATGGGTGGTATTTATAGTGGAGGGGAGGAGGGTTTTCATAATTTTTTAATCATTAGTTTATTATTTCTTCACAAGACAAGAAATAGTAAGTATTACATGACAAAGAATAGTAATAAATACATGTGACTTAGAACCAATTGGTCTTACATCATCATATCATCATCAATGACTCAATTAATCCATTATTTAGCATTTATTGTGAATTATCAGATTTTACTGTTCATAAAAAATTCCAGTATTTCGGAAAAATCCCAAAAATTCACCCTAACAATTTTTAGACGTGTAGAATCAAAAAATGAAGTCTATTTTTCAAAAATAATTTTCTAAATATGATAAATTTAGTATTTAATTAAAATCATAATTTATTATTAAAACCTAGTTTTAAAACATTCATTTACTTATTCTAAAATATAGGTACATCATAATTTCACTTGAATATTATTTTAATACTATCATAGGTAAGGTTAATATTCAGTAGGGTATATCACTATTCATAAGGGTATGTTACTATTCATAAGGGTAGGTTACTATTCAGCAAAAAATAAGTTTTTCTTATTGGACTCCAAATAACTTACTGGTCACAACCGTGCATGTTAGATTTTCAAAATTCCAAACACAGAAGTGACAAAACTATGTTTAAAGGTCACTTATCACTTATCAGTTCATTATGTTGTATTTTCTTTGAATTTTATGACATACTTATTAGAAGGGAATTTCCATTGAAAAATATTGGGTCGTTACACCAATCACATCCCCAGCACAACACACCATTTATGCCTTTACTTCTAATACATAACTAAGGCACTCATCACATGATAATATTATATACTTGATTGCACCTCCCATGCATTGATCCTATAACATAAATAATATACCCATGTTTACCTTTTCTAAAGGCATACCCATGTCTGGGCTAACCCATCTCTCTTTAGGGATACCCTCACACAACACAACTCATCCTAAGTAATAATAAGAAAAGATCCTTATTATTCTGCCGACACACTCAACTCACTAATACTCTGAGTCGAATCTCATCATCATTAGGCTCTCCAACCTAGTCCAAGGATCATATCTTATGTAGGTCACATTCCCATGATTCAATCTCAATTATCTCAAGGAAACACATATGAAAATGCCCCATCCAAAATCTATCCTCAATATTGAGTATCCCTATACCCATACTAATATACCCATTATAGATTCACCATAAGATCATATTCTCACATAATTGGAAAAAGGAATTATCATACAACATGCCCCACCACTCCGCACACACTCACTCTATCCCAACCTAACCATTCCCATCCTAGGTATAAAACACAAATAGATTCACATAACCAATCATCGTATATGGAACAAGAACTAGTATCCATGGTTTAGTTGATTAGAATTCCACCAATAAGTTATATGAGAATACATTATACAATTTTTTATTAACACTTAAAAACACATAAAATCCCATCATCAAATTATTAATCATATACAAGCATATGAATGTCATGTGAATCCTATGTGCCAAATAAGATGCATGGACACACTCCTCTTACCACCTTGGGTTAATAGAATAACCATAAATCAATAAAAACTTCATTCATGGCAAGAATATACTCAATTATATCATAAAAATCCAAAAACATCAATCCCAACTCCTTGGAAACTTGGAATTCAGCTCATGCACGTGTTTTCCAGGCATAAACACAACCTTCGTCTCAAGTTCCAACCGGTCCTAACTCCATAAACCATATCCAAAAATTAAAATAAAAAAGAAAACCAATCTATAATACCACTTTGTAATATCCTAGATTGGAGTACCCTAATAACACTCGATTGGTGGTACCACGCGACCTCAAGCACGCCTCCTAGTATGCTGGAGGCTATCGACTAGTAGTGAGGGTCTGCTGAAACACATATGGATACTATACCCTATAGTATCATTGAAACAATAACAACCAATAACAGAGCATCCATAATATATATGACATCAGAGTGAATAATATGAAATTATAATGGAAAAAAACTAACAATAACATAAACATGATATAACAAAATAGAACTCATGTAGGTCATACAATCATACAACAGATGAAAGGTCACCAAATGGACAACCATAACCAGTATATGACAACATATATAAAATGTCATAGATACCTAACAATTTTTCTTAACATCACATCAGACCTATCTCTATAATCTTGTTGAGCTCTCCCAACTCTCTAGCATGTACTCAGACTATAGCCCAAACTGCATGAAAACCATGAGGTCTACATGTGCACTAAAGTTCCCATGAAAGATATGAGAATGAAACTCAATAGACCATAAAAAAAATTCCTTAATAAAAAATTATATATAATCATGCATGTATGGAATAAAAAGTACGATGTAATCATCACAAGAATACACCTGTCACACTGCTAGGTACTCATAGAGCCATCTTGATGGCTGAATCATACTTTATTTGTCCAATGTTAGGATGGGGAGATACTCCCATATTATAAACATAACTTGAGTGTGAATGGTTTATCACTACTTGTATCATCAGTTAAAGAGAAAAAATTATCTCTATATCATAATAAAGGGGTGAACGATGTATCGCCCATATGCTAATCCAAGTGAACGATATATCATTAACTCTTATCCAAGGTGAATGGTATACCACTATACATATCAACAACATTAGATGATGCACCATCAAAACTAGTCATGGTGATTGAGGTATCACATGGTGAATGATGTATCACTATACTACAACAGGGAAAATGATATATCATCAGGTGAATGATATGTATCCATAGTTATCACAATCACATATAATGATATATTTCCAGGTGAATGTTATATCACCATACTCATCATAATTAGGATGAATGATGTATCTCCATGTGAACAATGTATCGCCAATATATAATCTTTGAGGTGAATGGCATAATCATCGGGCATCTCAAAGGTGAATGATAAATTTCCAATTCACCAGTCTTAAGGTGGATGATTTATCATTGATACCACACATAAGGTGAACGATCCATAACTATAAGAACAAAATTTAAGTGAATGACCAATTTACACAAACACAAGCATATCAACAGATGTCATAGCCAAAATAAACGAGTTATCACCCTAGGCATCAGTTCCACCAACCCATTCCCTCACTAGGTTGCTCAAGATTATGATGTAGTACACCTTGAACACATGTATCAAGCTAAAACTACCATGGTGTGACTTATGATATAATATAACTATCCATATCACAAGGGTCATGTCATTATGGCACTCATTAGACCAAATTCTCACCACAAAGGCTAGCTCACCACTCAACCAAACCAAAACAACAGTTTCCTTCACCAAGGAACACTCAATAACACAGCGCAAGCTCAAAATATAAGTTAGGGACTAGGAAACCCCTCATAGTTCCATTAACTAAGTGTCTCACTACATCCTAAGGTGTCACGGACATCAATATCCATGTGCTCAATATATAAGGTTTGAGAGATCTACCGTGATCTAGGTATCTTAATATATATCTCAAGAGACAATGAAACTAAATTTGGATCTATCTTGGGTCATTATTACATACCTTATCAATCCCATACCCCATAAAACCAATTCTATAATAATAAAAAAACTCACCCCTAGCCATCACTCTAGGTTAGCACCACACATAACTACCTGGCCCTCCTAAGTCATGAGAATCATAGCACAGATAATAGACTCCCATCACATTTTCATATCCCCATAAACATGCTACTCACATAGGATAATTATCCAACAATAGATAAATTAGAAGTTCACAACTCTTTGAAGCTTATTAAGAGTCTAACCAAACTCTCTATCCTTTAATCACATAAGGGAATCCTCTCACGACTCCCACTCAGTCCACTTGCACCCGCTTTCCCTCATTTACATTCCATGCAATATAAACACACCCATATGAAAGCTAATATTAGGTACCACCTACCTCAAGAATCGAGTTAACCACTTTATCAAGATCACTCCATCTACGACTAAGTGATTTTCAAGCATTATATTCATCCATGATCCCCTAACTCACCCATAAGGTTACAAAATCAATTACAACCAATATATAATAATTTTACCAAATTCGTTACTCATTTCCATTTAGGAATGATTGAGGTAAAACCCATTAGGTGATGTAATGACACCAATACCTTAAGAAATATGGTGAAAATCACTCTCGAAAAAACCTTAAGTCCACTACTAACCAAATCCCATACAACCAACATCAACTTATCAATCGATCCTATCCCAATTTGATGAAAATATAAAATAAATCAACACAACACCTTACCTCATACAAAACAAAAATAAAACATGTATGATCATCATTATTTGGACTCCTTTATCCACCCTAGGAAAAATCCCCTTCGTTATATCCTGATTCCACCATGCGTTGGGGGAATCAACACCAAATATCTAAATCTGGGTAACTAAAATCAGGAGGGGAAAGAGGAAGAGAAGGGGGATATAAAGAGGGAATATCTCAACTTCATCGATGAATACGCAATCCCAAAACCTCTATAGACCAAGGGAGAAGGAGGTAAAAATGAGCGCGGGAGGGGGGGGGGGGGCTCACCTCCCCTCTCACTCAACAAACCCCAAAAACCTAAGGGGTTATTAATTTAAATTATCCCTATAAAAAATGGTCCTGTTATGGTGTGACAAACCTCACCACAGTGCGACTCCCAACCTCAAGGTAGACTGAATACTACCCAAGGGAATGTTGTAGTGTGACCTCTTATGTCACGGTGTAATGCCCCATCAATGGGAAACCCGATAAAACCAAATACACCCATTGTGTTGTGTCTAGGTACTTCAAGGTACAACACCTCATTCTAGGGAAGAACTAGAAAACTACATCCACCCTTGCCTAGGGTCACATTACATCATGAACCTATTCATAATGACAAAACCCCCATTATAGGGAATCATCATTAAATTATGGCCACTCACCATAGAGTGGTTAGGTTCTTCAATACACAACCCCATCCTTTTGACTAGGCATTAAAGGTGTAATGATTGAGTTATGACATGACCAACTACCTAATCCAAAATTTTAATCTTATGAACCCCCTTGACACACTGGAACACATCCTTTTATAGTGTGGCCTTATGCCTGGAGTAAAATTTCAACCCAAAATAGGACCAAATCCCTAAAATAATGACCCATGGCCTTTGTTGAATCACCCAACAGCCGAAACCATTAAAATACACATGGTTTTATTTTTTTTTAAATAATTCCTTACCTAGACATATGTGGGGTGTTACACCTTGACACTTCATGTCCCTATTTTAAATAATTTTCTTTTAAAACCAATTCCAATCTTACCTATGTTATTGGTACTTTGATTAATCAACACATTCTCAACATTCTTTTTACCTCTTTTGGACCTTTATTTAAATTCCTCATCTGATAACTTTAAAAACTATAAATTCCTATTCGATCCATTTGTTTTAATTTCAACATCAATATTCTTACTCAATTTCACCACCTCTTATTCAATATTTTCAATCCTATTTTATGTCTCCTCGATACAAGTGTTAAGGTCATTGATTACCTTATCTTATTCTTCAATTTTTAGCTTGAAATCCACAACTTCTCCTAAATTAAAATACGCGTCACTATGATTTTCCACTACCTTATATAATTAAGTAATTTATAATTTGTGTTGGTTAACATAATCAGAAGACTCCTTTAATAATCCACACATTTTCTTATTTTTCTTCCTTTGAAAATTAATCTTCTTAAGATCGCGTCTAAGTTCAACCTTAAGATCAACAATACCCTTTGGTTTATTTTCCTCCTCTGTTTTAGTTTTAATTTTTTTGACTATTACCATAATATCATCTTTTGAATATCATTTAAACTCTATTTCTCCTTGCTCAAATTATACCTCATCATTGTTCTCTTCCTTTATCATCAAGATCTTCTACTGGAACCTATTTCCATACGTGTTACCATATTTTATGTTTCATCATGGGGAAACTTTATTTTCTATTTTTTATGAATTTTTCCTTACATTCATCAAATTTTAGTTTCCTTAGGCAACTTATAGTAATGTTTCCAAACTTTTCAAAATGAAATAAATCCATTGGTAACTTGACCATAAATATTCCTTCACCCCATTTGAATTTTATATCCATAAGTGATAAGAATTCATAACTTACATATTCTTCTCAATCTATAGATTCATTGACATCAAGTTTCTCCATGGCCATGAATTCATTATTATTTGATGAAATACCTGATGCACCTATTATATTCACATGCTTTTCATATTCTACCAATCTTTTATGAAAATAGTTAATTGAAATATCCACTAAATTTATTTCTAAAAATGTTGATACCTTTGGATCATACAAGTATGGAAATATCTTCGTGATTTTCTTTAAGATAATTATATCTTTTATCTCTACTGTAAATCCATGGATGAATCTAACAACCTTAATGATTTAGTGAAATAAACCATTGATGTTTTCATTTAGATGAATCTTTAAATCATAAAACTTGTTATGCATCACTTATAATTTTTCCTCTTTCACTTTTCTATCTCATTCATAGACGTTGTCTAATTTATCCCAAATTTCCTCAATAGATGTGAAACTCATCACCTTCATGTAAATTTGATTTTATAAAAGCATTGAATAAAGTATTTAATGCCTTTATGTTAGTGTTGAGAAAATTATTATCTCCTTTATTCAATTATAACTCTATAAGATTAATAATTTATATTCCATACACTAAAGTGGAGTAAACATTAAACTCAAGAGACCGTAGATGTGATCTTAGATAATTTTTCTAGATATGATAATTTCTCCCATAAAAAAATAAAACCCCTTTTACATTGATAACATTCTTCATATAAAATATATTCTTTTAATAGATTCATCAAAATTGTCATTGGGGCTCTGGAACCACTTTTTGGAACCAAAGGTCCCTAAGACACCCTAAGAGGGGGTGGATTAGGGTGTCAATTTTCTTTCCAACCACAAATGGATATTGTTCTCATGTTGGAAAGAACATAATGAACCTATCAATATTAACCACACATTTAAAACAATCAAAGTGTGAAAAATAAATGTAGTGACATGATAATTTCTCTTTGTTCACCACAAAGGGATACATCCAAGGAGCATACACTAAAGATGTGTCGATCTACCAAAAAATAAACACACCATCATTATTACAAGAGTTTTAGAAAGAATCACTATCAATCCAAGGATCACCCCCACATTATTTCTCTATACATTAATTTAATACAATTAACACAAGAATTAATGACAAATAGGACGCCCATAATAATATCCACAAAATATTTTTTCCCTTTTTAGTTTCCTTGATCAAGCTCAAATAAATTTTTTACTCACAATAGTAGTTACTCTAGATATAGAAATTCTCACCAATATCTACTAAAGAATATAACTTTCCTTTGTCATAATTTTCTCTCTTTCAGTTTTAATTTCATTGAACTAACCTTCCAAATTAATACTGTATCAAAATACACATGCAAGCCTTTGATTAGACCTAAAATCTATCAATTATAAATGAATTATTGTCACCAATAAGAACCATATCTCATCCATAATTCAAATTATCTCAAATATTAAAAAATAATCAAATATTAATATACCATGGTGTGGACAATGCCACTATGGTGTGGTATTCCTATAACTAGATACTTGGTCATGAAAACCATGGGATCATTCTAAAACTCACAAATATTTTAGTCATTTCAAACTTCAAATTTTTTACTTACATTATATTATTACAATATGGTGTTCCGTAAATCATGGTATAACCCTCATGTTCATAGATCTAGAATTCTAGCCCAGTAAAATGCTCAAATCCATGAAAAAATCCAATATTTTTCATTTTTTCTACTAAAAATGGTTTATACTATTCCCATAATACAACATTACATTTTGGAAAATGATTTTGTGGACAAACACATCATGTATTATGACATGTTCATCACCAACTCCTAATTTCGAATCTCATATAAGAACCACAAAAACTACCTATTTAGCCACCATGATAAAAAACCATGAGTTCTTCCCAATTTTCATCCAACCACAACTTCCACTAAAGAATAATACAATATCACATGAATAATAAGTATTTTTCTAGATAAAACAACTTCAACCAAAATCACAGATTCCAACATTCATCATGGTCACCACCACCATGTCATAGTAATTACAATTATAGTGTGTTTTATTCATCTTTCAAATAAAATACCCCCAAACCTTGCTAGTAATTAGCCACGATCCACATTAATCCAAATAACACTCTTTAAACTTAACTTATAGCCTTGTATTGAAAAAAACATAACATTTACTCATCATGACCAGCTCTTCAACTCAATATTATTCACTTCATGTGACTTTGATTCCAACACTACCCTCAATGAATAACCTTAATTATCATGATATTAATGAATAAAATTTAATAAAAAGTATCTTATAACATGAATTAATGACTTATTAAACCAACTATTTGAAACCTAGTACTTATAAGATGTGGATATTTAACTAGGATATCATCAATTGAAGGTGAAAGAAAGGATATTCCAAAGAACACCTTTTATATAAGATATAGGACACTATGAGTTCATAGTGATTCTATTAGAACTCTATAATGATCCAACTGTCTTTATAAACCTAATGAATAGAGTCATTAGAGACTACCATGAAAAATTTATGGTGGTATTTATAGATGATATTATCATATATTCTAAAATTAAGGAAGAACATAGATAGAATTTGAGTATTGTGTTAAAGAATTTGAGAAAGGAGGTTTTGTATGAAAATTAGAAAGAAATGTGAGTTTTGTATGGAGAAAGTTACATTCTTGGGGAATGTTATCATAAGAAAAGGAATATTTATGGATTTTTCAATAAAAAAGGTCACTAAATAATGGAATAGACTAGAAACAATGATATAGGTCCATTTTTGCCTTGGAATGGATGGGTATTATCAATATTTTTTTAGTAATTTCTTATGGTTTTCAACCCACTAACTAAGATAAATAAAAAAGGAGTAAAGTTTTTCTAGATAGGTGAATGTGAAGAGAGATTCAAAGAGTTAAAGAAGAGGCTATTCACTACACCTATACTCACCCTACCATCAAGTGGAGAAAGTTTTTTTGATATAAAAAAATACTTTAAATAAGGACTTGAGTTGTGTACTCATTTAAAATGATAAAGTGATAGTCTATAACTTAAAAAATTTAAATATACAAGAGAAAAATTACCTGACATGTGATCTAGAGTTAAAAATAGTAATATTTAACTTAAATATTTAGAGGCATTATATCTAAGGAGAAAAGTGTGACATGTATATTGATTATAAGACTCTAAAGTAAAAATTGATATATATGTAGATAAACAAGAGTTAATGAAGATGGTTAGAGTTGATCAAAGACTATTACTAACTAATCCAAAATCATTATGGAAAAGTAAACAAAGTAGAAAGTGATCTAAATAAAAATGACCATGAAACTTTATACATGATGAGGATTGAAAGGTAACTAATGTTCTTATATATTCATATGATGAACATGGAAATCATAAAGGAAAAGACAATATCCTACCTTACTCAAATGATTAATTAATCAAATCTTCTCAGTGCTCCTTTCCTAGAAAGATGGTTCTATGGCCTGAATGGTGGAAGTCCTGAAAAAATGGCTAGGGTGTTGATTCTGAATGCGGGTTGCTGGTGTATCTGGAAAACCAGAAATAAATCCAGATTTAAGGGTCTTGTTTTTACAGGAAGATATGTTGTCACAAGAACAAAGTGCCTCCTGTCTGATTTGGTCAGTGGTTACAAGGAATGGATTCAGGCCCCCTCTCTGAGAAACATATAGGTGAGTGTCCCTTTAACACAACATACTAGTTCTGTTTTAAGAGGAAATTGGGTATGTTGGTCTCCTCCGAAAGTGGGTTACAAACTTAATTTTTATGGTTCTTGTATTTTGGGTATTATGCGTGGAGGAGGGTTAGTTCGGGATTTTAAAGGGAGTGTTCTTCTTTCTTTCACCGCTTATTATAGAAAGGGGAACTCAATTCAGGCAGAGGCCAATGCGATGTTCACTGGACTTAAATTGTGTGGCCAGGAAAGCTTGATTCTTGAGCAAATTGAAACTGACTCCAGAATTATTCATGATGCTATGCATGGTTTTATACCCACTCCTTGGTCGATTGCATAATTATCAGGAAATGTAAGGGAAACATCAACAAAAACACTCAGGTGGTTCATACACGGCGTGAGGGCAATAAAGTAGCAGATCATCTTGCTTCCATGGTGGTGGAAAACCAAGGGAGAAATGTTATCTATTTTTCCAGAATTATTCAACTGAAACTAGAGGGGATTGAACCAATTAGAGGATATCAACTCAGTCTCCATTATTTTCGGCCTCCTTAGGTTTGTATTTTTTTTGGAACTTTCCCATGGTCCTGTCTTGTTTTGGGTTTTTTCCAGATAATAAATAAAAAAATGTAGATATATCACAGAGAATATTAAGGTATCATAAAGGGATGATGTAGAGATAAAAAATAGGAATGAATAAGGAATGAGAAAATATTAGAGTTAAATATTTATAAAGATAGATCTATAATATTTGAGACATAATTATGTATACCATCAAATCCTAAGATTAAAAATGAGTTATTAGATGATGCTATAACTCAACATTCTCTATCCACCCATGGAACATAAATATATATAGATATATCTGATAGAATTTATGGTGGGACAATATGAAGAAGAAGATTACTAAATATACATCAAAGTTATTAGTGTGCTAAAAAGTTAAGGAAAATGATAGGAGTACAATGGGATGATGAAACCATTACCCATACTAACATTGAAATAGAAGGACACCACCACTATTTTTTTCACAGGTATTCTAAAGACATCTAAAGAAAATAATTCCATAAGGGTTTTAGTGGATCATCTTACAAATAATTCTTACTTAATTACCATTCTATAAGAATTATCACTTGATAATATTTCCAAGATATATATTATAGAAGTGGTGAGGCTGCATTTAACACCACTATCAATTGTTTTTGATCGAGATCCAAGGTTAAATTCAAAGGTCTAGAGGAGTCTTAAAAAACATTGAGTGTTGATTTGAAATTTAGTATGACATATCACCCTTAAATAGTTGGTTAATCTAAAAGGATCACTAAAAATCTGGAAAAAATGATTAGATCATACTCTATAAACTTTAAAGGTTGTTGGGATCAACATCTTCTATTGATCAAGTTATCATATAACAATCGATTCCACTCAAGCATTCAAATGACCCTATATGAAGATCTTTATGGGAAGAAATGTAGAATTACATAATGTTGGGATGAAGTTAGAGAAAGGAATCCATTAAGGCAAAAAATGATGGAAGAGATGAAAAAAGACAGTCTAAGCCATTCACTAACACATCAGAGCTGCACAAAGTTAACAGAAGAGTTATGTTGAAAATACTTGAAGAGATCTATATTTTGAAGTTAGTGATAAATTATTCCTTTGAATATATCCATGGAATAGAATTATGAGTTTTGAGAAGAAGGTAAAGATAAGGTCTAGGAACATTAACCCCTTTGATATTCTAGATCACATTAGAGGTGTGAAATATCGACTTTCCTTTCCACTAAACCTATCTAAAGCACATAATTTGTTCTATATATCCATATTGAGGAAGTACATGCCAGATCTATATCATGTATTGAATCTATAAGTGGTGTAGTTGGAGAATGGTCTATCTTATAAAGAGCATCCAATGGAGATTTTGGATTGTAGATAAAAAGTGCTATGAAATAAGACCACTCATCTTGTCAAAGTGCTATGAAAAAATCATAAGTACAAAGAGGAAATATGGGAAACTAAGGATTTAATGAAAAAAGTACCTTCATCTATTTTCATATAAAATTATGAATTAACATTTCAAGGATAAAATTTCTAAAGTGGAATAATTTAATATCTCATGATTTTATATAACCACTTATTCTATAAAACTTATATGTTTCATAGTTATATTATCATATAAACCAAGTGACAATATAAATATCATTTTATTTCATAGTGTAACATTATAAAAAAAGGATAAATATATTCTATAGGAGCATTAAAATTATAATTGGATAATAAAAAAAAATATAACTAAAATTTGGGAATCCAATGAGTCGTGGTCTTCTAGAAATACCATAGCCATGAATAAACCATGAAATGAAAAAAAACATCAGAAATAATATTTATATTTTGTAAATGAAATGTAACAAAATTTTAGAGAAAAATGAGTGAATTAATAATGAATAAATGCAAGTTTTTTATAGAAATTATAATAACTATATGACTTTTGGAATAGTTACTGACCAGTGGAATAGTAACTGATAATTAGAAGTAGTAAAATACCTAATAATTAATATTTAACCCAAATAAAATAACTAAATATAAATATTATAATACCATTGTAACATCCCAACCTCGCGTGCCCATGCCACTAAGGAAAGATGGAACATGGAATCATGTGCACTCCCTGATCACTAAAGGCTAGAGACTATCACTGAGGGTTTAATAATATTACTTGGGGAGTGATTTACCCTATAATGGTTCATTGTAACAGAACAAAAAAAAATTGATACAATAACATTAAGCAATGGAAAATAATATAAAACAATACAAATATGTCATATAAATATCCCATAAATTCCCATGTACATCCTACCTTCAAACATGACTCAAAAGTAAAAATAAAGTACCAAAGTAGGATCAACACATATGAAATGATAAGAAAAACCAAGTGTGGACACCCCCTTCCACATGAATCCAAAATCACATTAACCAAGCTCTAGGAAGTTTCTTGACACCACCACCCTACTATAGAGGCCATTTTCCTTTACCTAAAACATCATTCATATAATCTACACACACACAATGAGTGCATGCATAAGAAGTGAGGATAAAATCCCCAATAGAAACCACTGGATCCCTTGGAACCCGAAGGAGTTAACTATGATAATATATAAATAGTCTAAAGATTTGAATCATTTAACAATTATCACTTTCATAAATGCAACAAAGTATTAGGTGTAACCAAGTCACCCAAATAAATCGTACATACTTCGACCAATGCTAGTGACTGTTGATCGAGGGAACCAAACCCATGGCTTGCCACATATTCCCAGGGCCTAAATTGAGACCAAATATGCCAAACTCATGAAATTAGTTATATAAAAGTCCAAATCAGGGAAAAATATACCAAAATCATGGTATCATGTATATTCAAGTCCAACTCAAGGAAAAATAAGTCTCATCCTAACCAAATCCTACCTACAAGTGACCAACTCCATAACACTTTTAACCACACAAAATAGTTAGTGGAAATGACTCAAACAACACTTTACTTTTATAAAAATAAATGAAATTAATCCCCACATTATTACACTAAAATATCTCAAGAACTTTGAAAATTAACTTGTAATAACAGTTAACCTCAAACACATTTTCAAGATATTAAATCACTAGAGAAATGAATAAGGATTTTTTAATAGTTTTGAGGACACTATGAAGAAACAGAGGGGATCTACCATGGTGGCTTCAGTTTATGATAGATTTGAATGATACCTAACTCCATAAATCTAATAAAAACCCTATATTTGATACTGATCTAGATCTGGGGCATCAATAAAGATGTCTGATGAAGCCCTCATGAAATAAGAAGACCGACTAAGATGAAAACCCCAACTAAGAGCTTATATGAAAAGGATAGATCTCGGTCAAAAGAGGAAGCTAGAAATGGGGGAAACCCTAGATCTCCTTAGTGAGAGATCCTTAACACATGACTACTTAGTCTATTGATTCATCAGTTCACACATGTAATTACTCAATTTAAGCCTTAAAAACGCACTTATAAAATCAACACAACACATGAAAAATCATAAGAAATTATTATTCAAAATTAAAACTAATTTCTCAGGAAATTAACTCACTTAAGATATTAAATCACTATATTAGTGAATAAATAATATAAAATCACAATTTAAATATCATTATAAAGTAATAGGTTACCTACCTCACAATATATGAATAATCTACACAAGGTATAAAGCATTGATTTATCCTATAAGATAAGAAAATCACAAAATAAATGAATATAGGAATCCAACACTACCAATGGATCATGAATATGGGTTCAAATGAAGAATACGTCACCATATGAAGATTGGAGGAGGAAGAGAGAGTCTAGGAGGCTCAAATTTCATTCTAAATGAGCCATAGTAAGAGAAATCTCATATTAAAGGTTAATTACTATGATAAAACATTTACAAAATTGAACCTCATTAAACCCCCATGGAGCCCACCAGGTACCCATTCCGCTACCATCAGGTAACTGGTGAAAACCTAGGTGCTACAACACCACAACCACCCTTATTAGGTACCCGATACCCCACAGCGGGTACCTGGTGGTACCAATAAGTGTATTACCACCAGGTTCCACCATAATTACCCTATCCCTTCACTTATTTCACCCAAATAACCCAAAAAAAGTAAAAAATAAAATAAAATAAATTATCAAACATTAATATTAAAATAAAATCATACCTTAATGATGAGAGTAATTACAAACTTTCCACTATAAGACTTATTATCCCCAATAAGTGTTATAGAGCATCACCAACTAACAAATCCAACCATTAGGACCTCATCTATGATTTATATTACTTGGTATCCTATTTCACATGTTTATGCTTCCATTAAACACATACAAGTGGTTAAAACTTTCCTCACAACCAATTTCAACATAAAAGAGGCATCTAATTCAAAATTCACATCATCACACTGAAGCACATGAGTGGTGTCTAATTCATAATCCCTCAATCGATATACATGAGAAGCATTATGTATAGTTATATAATTTGAAGGTAACACAAATTGGTATGAAAACTCTCTGATTCATTCTAAAATATCAAAAAACCCAATAAACTATGAAGACAACTTCCTTTGATTCCCAATTCTCTAATGTCCCAACTGTGGTAAGACATGATGAAATACATGATCTATGACATCAAACTCAAGAGAATGAAGCCTATAATTAACATAAGAATTATACCTACTCTAATACATAATCAACCTCTTCTTGACCATATATACATGATTAGGATTCTCTTTCACCAAGTTAGGCCTAAATAAATATGTATCACCAACTCCCACCAAACACAAAGGAGATCAACATGGCCTTCTATAAAAAGCCACAAATGGTGCCATATGTATAAATTATTGATATCTATTGTTATAAAAAACATTACTAAGACCAAATAATCTTCCCACACACCTCCAAAATCCAGAATAATTAGAAGGTTCATGTCCTCATGAATATGAATAATATGTTCAAACTGGACATCCATCTGTGGATGTTAATCTATACTCAACTTCACTTGAGAACCTAAAGCTTTTAGTAATAATTTTCAAAATCAGGCTATAAATCTTGTATCGTAGAAAAAAATAATACTATTGGGTATCCCATAAAGTCTCATAATCTCATCAACATAAATATTTTGAATCTCTTCAATTGTTTGAGTCTCCCTAACCAAAATAAAATATGTTAGTTTCATTAGCTGATCAAAAATGACCCAAACTGAATTATACCCTTTCCACAATCTTGAGAAACCTATAATAAAATTTATGGTTACATCATCTTATTTACACTTTTAAATGGTCAATTACTAAGGATTTCATACAGGGATTTTATGTTTATCTTTCACCCACTAAAAGGTGAAATATCTTGAAACAAATCTAGCCATGTCCCACTTCATACCTAGCCACCATAAATGTCACTGAACACTATAGTATATATTGGTAAAACTAAGATGAACTACCCAATGAAATATATGAAAACCCCCCATCACCTCTTCCCACTGGGCCAATGAAACACAAAGCATCCTATGGAAATAAAAAAGAGAATATGGATCAAGCACCCATATGGGCATCTTCGCCCCACAATATAACTTTACTTTATAAACCCAAAACCTAGAATCTAAACCATGCATTTAATTCAATAACTCCTCCAAGTGTGAGGTGATGGTGAAAGGCAATAAACAATATAACCATCCTCTTTAGACATATCAAGATAAAACTTAGAGAAGAGAGACATAATTTTCAGTCCTCTTTTGACTCACGAACAACATCCACTTGAGACCTTCCAATCACAAAATATGCAATGAAATTCACTTTTCTATGAGTATATACCATCTCAAAATAAAATTAATAAAGATATTAAACCCATATCTTCTATTATATATTCAAATTACTCTAATAAAATATACAATTTAAGTTCTTATTGTTGGTGAATACCATAAACCTCTCACCAAACATATAATATCATAAACTTTTAAGAGAATTCACAACCACAACCACCTAAAGATCATGAGTGGGCTAGTTATTATCATGTTATATAAGTTTCCAAGAACCATACACCACTAACCTCTCATACTACATCAATACATACCCTAATCACACACTAGAGGCATCCCAATATTCCTTATAATTATTCCCTTTCCCAATTAGTTACATAATTGGTGAAACCATGTGAGAGAAATATTGGATGAACAAGTGATAATAACCTACAAGACCCAAAAAAAATTTATTCTCAAATACATTATTGGGAATCTACCAAGACATCACTACTTCCATATTATCAAGATCAAAAAATATCCCTGATTTATAAACTGAATGCCTAATAAAAATTACCAAATGGATCCAAAACTAACACTTTAATATCTTAGCATACAATTTATGAGCTTAAAATGTGTCAAAGATAACAACCAAATGATCTATATTCTCCTTATAGGATTCCGAATATATCAATATATCACTAATAAACATAATCATAAAAGAATACAAATAAGGATGAAAGTCGCGATTCACCAAGTCGATGAACACATCTAGTGTATTCATCACCCCAAACGATATCACCAAAAATTTATATTGACTGTATTTCATATGAAAAGCTATATTATGAATATCCTCAGATTTTCCCCCAAACTGATGATAAACTGGTTGAAGAATAATCTTTGAAAACTAATTATCTCCTCTCAACTGATAAAATAAATAATCAATTCATGGAAAAGGATAATGGTTTTTAATGGTAACCTAATTCAAAGTTCAGTAGTAAATACACAATTGAAAACTCTCATTCACCTTCTTGAAAAAAAGCATACGAGCACCTCATAAAGACACACCCTACCTAAGAATCCTTTAGATTCAAGATCTATCAACTGAGTCTTTAATTCCCTAATATCATCTAAATCTATAAAATAAGGTGGTATTTAAATAGAATTAATACCATGTACCAAGTCCATCACAAAACCCTCTTCCCTATTTGGAAAAAACCTTGATTTTTTTAGAAAACACATCATTATACTGACCACCACAGTAGGAATATATGCACTAAATTCTCCCTTAATAAATCCAATATAGATCCCTATAACCTAAGATTTCATCTAACTCAATTAACCCAAATCATATATGGCTCTATTTTAATGATAATCCCATTCTCCCAGAAATTCATATGATTCATAAAGAGAATTATAAAACATTAAACATCACTAATAATAATCAATATAAACTTGATAATGTGACAACCAATCCATCCCAATGATAACATTTAACCCTTTCATCTCTAAAATAAATAAATCCCAAATATGTCTATAACCATAGATATTAATGACACAATTTGGACATATTTTTATAGTCTCCTCTATCCTTCCCAACAAAGAATTCATAGGAAAAATTAACATAAAAACTACACAAATAAACCCATATCAGAAATCAAACAAGCAAACATAAAAGAACGAGAAGCACTAGAATCAAATAGTACACTAACCAGGGTATAGGTAACCAATATCATACCACTAACCATGGAAGACTCCTCTTCAATATTCACCAATGTATACTCAACAAAAAATGATAGAAATTACCATGTTCCTCAACCCTAACTCGAGGTCGCTTGACCCCCTACATAACATCTCCCCACTGAACTATCCACGAGAACCTTATTTTCCTATATGATAAGACTTCCCAGATGATATACGACCCACACTCTATGGTAGTTCACTTTCCCATGCACGTGATTACTGTATAGAATCTAAATAAATACCTCCACTTTTTTATGATCCCTTACAAAAAAAGTTTTGAATATATCTTATCTCACTATAAAAAACCACACTTTTGAATCATAAGAGAAAAAAAACAGGGAATGAACTCTTCAGACACACTAGAAACACTCTAATGGTTCCATTACTATGGAAGAAGAAGACAAAATGGTATTCCATTGACCTTCATATCACCAACCATTCTTGTGATAATCATCCTACTTTCTCTTCTCGCCACTTCCATACCCACCAAATCCCACCAAATCCCTATTATCTTCCTAGATATCTTCCTTTTTCATGAGATTTTTTTTTACCAAATCTATAAAAGTGGGTAAAAAAAAGAGACAAACCGTTATCTGAATCTATAACTCCAACCCATGCTCAAACTAATGAGCCTTAGATTCCTCATCACCTCCCAAGTCTAGGGAAAAATAGAGAAATCCTATAAACCTTGAGGAATAATCAAGAACATTTATATTTACTTACCCCATATCTATAAAAAATTTACCTCTATCCATCCTCAATGTTCATGGATATAAATACTCAAGGATGAGTTCCTGAAAGGATTCCCACATTAACCCCTCCATCCTATTCACTAGGACCAAGATCTCCCACCAGCATCGAGTTAGTCCTTCAAGCCTGAAAATGGAGAGCTTTACACTATTCCAATCTGGAGAATCAATCAACTCAAAGATTGGATCCATACTTTATAACCACTAATTATCTCTATAAAGACCAAAATATCCTCTAAAGGTAGAAGGAAGTTGTACTTAAACATCTCAAATCACATTATACACCATTTCCACTTCTTGAGGTGGTCTTGCCTCAATATTCTAGACCACTTTCAGCAAATTATCTATGATCTTATTCTCTATTAGAGTCTCTATATCACTCACCAAGGGAGTATTACAACCTTTCCCTTCCATATGTTCCTCATTGAAATGATCTAGATCAACCTCTTTTCCTCAAGTATCATCATATTTCTTCCTAGGTTCCATGATTCTATAAAAATTCAACACACTTGTTAAAAACAATGAAAAAATTCTTAAAAAACCAACACAACATGCTTTATTTCTTGCTTATATCCACAAAGTAACTAGTTAAATAAAATTAGTCAAAACAGATCCCAAAAATCATCTCTCAAATTATAATTAATTAATCCACTATTAATAAGTTATTTAGGAAAACACCAATTATTTTTTTGATAATTCAATTATTTAACTAAAATTTAAATCACCAATTAATCACAAACACATTCACACACACATGTCACGTACTTACATTACAAAATGATGTATGTGTACCACACTATACACACTCATATGAGTAAAATTCATATCCTAATATCTTATTTATGAATCAAACAAATAAAATCTCATACTTCCCAGGTAACTTGACCTTATTCCATGGTTGTACTAGCCAGGCACACATATACAAAACTTCCATACCAAGTCATAACTTCTAATATCTAACCTACCAACTCATAAATATCAATACCTTAGAAAAGAAATAACTCAGATACCATTTTGTAATGTCCCACCCTAACACAAATGTTTTATCGAGGCAAGATTCCACATGGCGTTAGGTGTGCTTCCCGGTTGCCAGAGACTGGAAACTAGTGTAGAGGGTTTTAGGATATCACTTGGGGAGCGATTTACCATTTAATATCCCATAATAAAAAAATTCAAAAATAAATAATATAATGACAATAAGAAACATATAATAATATATAAAAATATAAATATATCATATCAATATCCCATAAATGATAATGTATATTATAAATCCTATTGATATTACTTTTTGAGAGGTATTTTTTGTTAATAAGAGAGGGTTTTCAATAATATTAGGTCTTCATTGATGTTAATATGTTGAAGAAGAACTTGAAGTTAAGAACAAACTTAGATATTTGATGATGTATTGATTGATAATTGATAAATAATATGATATTTTTGGTTGGTATAAGTTAATTCATATGATTCTTTAATGGGTTTGTAGTGATGAAATAACATGGAAAGGAGTATGCTTTCGATATGAACCTTGAAAATTTAGGTGTGCTTACCTTTAATTATATTTCTTCACACACCAAGGTTATGATAATATATTTATTGGATCATGAACTTTAATATGTTCTAGATGTTTTATTAAGAAGGATAATTCAAAAAAATATTTTACCACTAATTCTCACTCCTTTCAGTGGAACCAAAATAGGCCCTTGGAAACTTCATTTGGTATTAAAGGGAAGGTTGCCTATAAAGATACAAAAGAAAATAATATAGAGATGTATAATCTTAATTCTATGAACAACTGAGGAGTTCCTAAATTTTATGAAAAAAACTATCATAGTTGGAGGAATAGGATGATACCCTATCTCCTTTCACTTTGTCTTGAGGTTATAGATGATACTACAGTGGGATTTCAACCCAATATTGAAAATTATCATATGAAACATACCAATAAAAGGAATTTGAAGATGGATGAAAAGACAAAAAACATATTTTTATTCTTTTATCATAAAATGTTTACAAAAATGTAATGTGTCTTACAACTACAAAAGAGATATAGGAAAAATTGAGAAGAAACTATGAAGGAAACATCAAAGTGTTGGAAGCCAAGATAAAAGTTTAAAGGAGTATATTTGAAGTTGTTAAAATTGATAATGATGTGAATATAGATGAATATTTCACTTGGGTGAATGATATAGTAAGTAATATTAGAGGATTTGGATAAAATATAGATGACACCAATATTTTCAAAAAGCTTATGATGAATTTTTGGACAGATTTGATCCCAAAGTTTCATCTTTGGAAGATAGGGGGGATTTTTCTTTGGTTGAGATACACAACATTATCATATCTTATGAAATAATAAATGATCTATTTTTAATAAAAAATAAATAATGAGATAACCTTAAAAGCCATGAGAAAACGAAAAGGTAAAGTGGATAAATATTTCATTAATTCAAATACTAGGGATGATAAAGATCTCAATAATATTGTTTCTCTATTATCAAAGAGATTCTTAAAGGGAAAATGTAAGGTCAAATGTAAGAAATTTCTTGGATGTTTTAACTGAAATAATATTGGTCATATTGAAATTTTTCCCAAAGAAATAAGTAGAGGAATCTAAATCAGATTGGGAAGAAGAAAGTACTCAAAAGAATAAATGATATAAGAATAAGAAATATATCTCTAAAAGAAGAATATTTTTAAGTAATAATTATGAATCATCTAAAAATTCTATCAATCCATAGAAATAAGTCAATCTCTTTGTTAATGCGAAGAAAGGTGTTGAATCATGCAATGATGATTATGGAGAAGAGAGAACAAAACCTGAGTGTGAGTTGAATGAAAAATTAGAATTATGCATGGTACATATACAATATATCAAGTAAGAAAAGAAGAAGCTTGAGAAGGAAAACAAAAGAGGTGGTTGCTGAAGAAAAGGAGAAGCTTTTCAAGAAGGAATCAACTTTCATTGATAAAATAAAGAATAAAAAATTGAAGATAGTTGAATAAGAAAATATGGTATGTGATCTTGAGGAGAAATTGATTGATACAAAATAAGAGTTATTTGAAACATGATCCATATGTGTTTTAGTACAAGCTAGTTTGAACATGGCCAGAGAATTATTCAAAAAATCAATTGTGGTTAATGGTGAATATTATCAAATAAATGAGATGAAAGTTTCCAATAATAAGGTAAATTTGAGTACTTATAAATCTTAAAAAATATTTTTTATAACTAATTGTGTAGGTTTAAAAAAAAAACCCAACAAGGTTGGACCAATAAATTTATTGAGAGACACTCTTCCCCATCAAAGGAAGAGGTGACACCAAGAAACCCATTATCCATTGGATAAATAAAGACAAATATTTCAGCATAAAAACATCAATATGAATCTGTATAGAATTGGAATCCACCTATAATATCTCATTTCAAAGGTTTTTATTGGTGTTGTGGAAGGTATGGTCATAAAACCTTTTCTTTTTGGTTAAACATGTCATTTTTAGGAAAGAGGAAAGAAACAAGGGGGTGTCTTTGGTGAGAAACAAAGGATAAAATATAAATTAAAGTAAGCAGTGAACAAATATAAAGAAAATATGTTTTCTCAAAATAAATTTAAATATATAAATGAGGTATGTTTAATATGTGTATAGGAAGTTCATTGTGATAAGGCATGCATGACTAGAATACATGGAGAAATTAATTATGGTGCAATAAGGAATTTTTTTCAAAATATAATGGAAGTTAAAGAAAATTCCTGAAAAATTGAATATCTAAAGAAGAAAAATGAGGTGTAAAGTAAAACTATTAAGAAGGTGAGATTGATAATACAACTAGATCAACTATAAATGACAAATAATATTGAGATTTATGAGGATAGAGGGAATAAATCGGCTTCAAAAGATGATGCAAAAGTACAAAATAAGTCATATAAAGTTGATAAAACTAATTTACATGTCAAAGAAGTTTCAAAGAAGAAATTGAGTAAATGACCTATTGAAATTATTGACAAGAAAAGTTCTTAGATAGTAAGAAAAGAGTGGATTAGGGTGAGAGAAAACTCTCACCCTAAATACTTCTTATAAGGAACAAAGAGGTATATCCTTATTCCCCATTACTATTGTTTATTTGTGTTAATATGTAAGGAATTTAAGGATACGTTTGAGGTTGTCATGTATGGAAAACAAATAGGATGATTTTTACATGTATTATTACTCCATAATTATAAGGCCCCAGCCTTAAACCTTACTTAATCTTGAGTTATTACAAGATTACACATTGAGGATCTTTTCGGGTTTAGAGTTTTAGAGAATTAGATCATAAAACTTGCATTACATTCCACATATAAACAAAGTGGTTACATAAAGATAGTATTCTTCATTCCCATCAATGGAACACACATTTAAAATAAAACATGGATTAATTCTTGACACATCCTTGACTCTATCATCTTATCATGTACCTTTCCCTTGACCTGTGAAAAACATTTCAAAAACTTGGGATGAGCACAAAAACTCAGTATGGGTTATAAAAAAAACATGGAAAGGAAACATGAGTTCAGATATACATAAGAATGAAATCATACTTTACCCATAAAACATAGGCACTTTAACATACCTCATAAAATCATGAATAAATCATAGAAATCATAATATGTAAAGGTAACTTGAGGCATTCATAACATTCTTATGTAGGGAGTAACCCTCTTGGTTACGTTTGGAATACCCATCACAGTATATTCCCTAAAATCTCTTCGGAGAAACCTTAACGTTTCACTCCTTCGCGTTACCCAATGCATTGGAGAGCTATAACGGGCTCACCCGCCCTTAGTTTATCACGGAACCACCCGTCTTCATAATAATGCCCAAGAACCATAACATAATCATATCACATAAAACATGAATAAAGGAAACATAACATTTCCACCATTAAATCACAAGATATCAATACCACACATTGATATAAAAAAATTATGAAAACCATTTTCAATACCAAAATAAAAGAAAAGTAAAACATGGTATTTATTTTTCTTTTAAAAAGAATGAATGGCTTGTAGAGGAAGCCGAAACTCAAATAACGGTCACGACGGCGGAGAAGTCGTTGTCGCCGCATACGTACGACAAAAACATTCCCTTTTGTCGTTTAGTAAACGCTTCGTATAAAAAAGATTCCTTTTGAATAAACTTAAATGTCAAAGGGGTTTATACACCGTATAAAAGAAAGTTGTGTATAAAATAAAATATGTCTCAACGAAAGGAGATTGAGACGAAGTCCCATACAAAGATAATTTTTAAAATAAAATAGATACATTATGTGTATTCACTATAAGTACACATAAATAAAGTACAAATACAAGATACGACATAATAATATAATGACATAATTTGAAAGTAGGAGATTAACCCAAAGAATGGAAATTGGGTTAAGAAGTTCCCATACCTCGTATCTGACTTGACCCGACCGTTCTTTAAACTCCTGAATAATAAACTTGAGTTAATCTCTACTTGATTATGAATCTTTTTCAATTTCATTATTCCTTTTATACCATGTTATGAACATCATGTAATCATTTAAGTTAATAATGTTTATTTTGTCGGTATTTGGTTCTTAAGTCAAAAATAGACTTCTTACACTTACATGTTGTTAATTTGGTCAAAGGTTCATTATATCCAGAATGGTATTCATGATGTAGATTTCATATATGTCATATATATCCAGTACATACATTCATTTATAATATTACATCACATTTAGAGGTAAGAAATGAAATGCACCGTTCATGGAGACGGTAAGCCGTACGTACGCATGAACGCTACTTCCATTTCTATTTCATATTTTCTGGAATGGAATCATAATGATATAAGAGTATATTATAATTCTAGTATAATAACATATATAATATCATTAACTTTATCCTTTACACATCCCACATATGGTATTAACGAATCAAATCACTTTTAGGGGGCGGTAGTCCGCGCTTCCTAAAATGAAGATATCGTGTTTTACCCATAATGGAAACCATAAAGGTATGCCCAAAATGAAAAAACAGAAGCTTAAGGAAAACATAAACATATTATATATCATATATAAAAATAGTGACATCATAATGGCCACCTTTGAAGGTGTTTAATGAGTGTTGAACAATCATCGTTTCGGGAGGCAGAATTTCGCCATCCACGGAAACCGTATGTTCTTTAACCATTTGATGTAGTTGTGTGAGAGTGTAGCTCAAATAAATCTTATAACAACATCCTAGTATATTGAATATACTGGTGTTGTTACAAAAGAAGTAAATAAAAAGAGTTTAGGGGTTGGAGAAGCAAAATAAAACAAAAGAACATGAGAGAATGAATTACCTTAAAAAGTGTAACTCCTTTTGAGTTGAGCCTAAAGGCTTCCTTTGAAAGGATTCTTCCCAAAGGGAATCCTATAGGTTGAGGAGAGGGATGTGGAGAGAGCAAATGGGCAGGGGTTGGCCGAGCCAATGGCTTGAAGAGTGTGTGAAATGAGGTAGAGGTGGGGGCCTTTTATAAGAGGAGAGGAGGGGCACTTTTGGAAAGTTAAGAAACATTACATTATTTGAAAATGTGATTCGGTTTTAAAAGGTCCCACATTGATAGGATTCGTGGATAAGGTTATAAGGCATCGAAATCCACTCATCCAATTGGTTTTGGCCATGTGTAGTTCATAGATTTTATATTATCTTTCCATTTTATTTAAATCGTCAAATAATGATGTCATCGCTGCATCATTATTATGTCATAAATAATTAAATTTATTTAATGTCTAAAAATTATAAAAAAATTACTATGATGTAGGAAATCTTTTTAGCTTTCCATTTAATATTTATAATCAAAATTTGGACTTGTATAACCCCACTTAAAAATTGTTTTCGTAAAACATATTATGTTTGTGTCATTTTCACTTTAACATTAAATAAAAAGTAATTTATGTCATTTCCCAACAAAAGTGGATCCATGTGGTCCCCAAGTTGACCCATGGCTTGTCTTGGTCGGTCATGACACAACCAATAAGGTTGGGACATGTGTCTAGGTCATTTTATATTATTAAAGTATTATTTATACCTTAAACTACACTAATTACCACTAATCGCGATTAAAAACTTAATAAGTTACTATTCACCAAAAAATTATTATAATCTCATTGAACCACATTTTACTTCTTAATGACAACCATGTATGTCGGATTTTCAAAATTCAATACACATTAGTGGTAAACTTTCATTTAACTGAAAAATCAGTTTGCTTGATTACCACTTAGTGGTTTCACTATTCATCAAAAATTGAAGTTTTTCAGAAAATTACCAAAAATTCACTCTAAGCTATATTTGATATTCCGAATTCAAAAATGAAGTCTATTTTACAAAATTAATATCATATAAGTCACATTAATTAATTTAATAATTAATTCCCGCTGCCAGAGCAAATAGCGTGTTTTTACAAAACAATAAGTATCAAAAGATTGACACGAGTTTAAGTCTAATTTCAAAGTGAAATTGATTCCAATGACCACCATTGGATAAAATGGTAAAAATATATTCTAATTTTACTTCAAAACCAATTCAAAACATAATCTAATCATATAAATAAATTATATTAAAAAGTAGTTTTGATGTAAAATGCAGTATTTTTCACTATTCATTAAAAAATGAACATTGTCAGAAAATTACCAAAAATTCACACAAGGTAAATTTTGATGCCCCAATCATAAAGGATAAGTTTATTTTGACAAACATAGTTTATAAAATTGTCAAAATATAGATTCAAAAATGGTTTTCCATCAAAAGGCACTAAAACAATCTTTTAAGAATATTAGTGTATTCCATGCATAAGATTGTATTTATTTTCATTTTAAGCCTCTAAAACACTATCTTTATCATTAATAGACATAGATAAAAATATCTATTATTCATTACTTACTTGGGATGTTACATCCTTCCCCCCTTTAGAAAATTGCGTCCCCGCAATTTATTTACTTATCGAATAAATGGGGGTACTTATCCCTCATTGCATTTTCTGATTCCCATGTTGCCTCTTCAATCATGTGGTTTTTCCACAAAACCTTTACCTGCTTAATCACCTTATTCCGTAACACTTGCTCCCTGTGGTCAAGAATCTGGACCGGTTGTTCCTCATAAGATAGGTTCTCTTCCAGCTGAACTACCTCTGGACTCAAAACATGAGATGGATCTGGCATATACTTTCTCAACATCGAAACGTGAAAAACATTGTGCACCTGAGATAAACTCGGAGGTAAAGCCACTCGGTATGCAACTGATCCAACTCTCTCCAGAATTTCGTATGGTCCAATGAACCTTGGACTCAACTTTCCTTTCTTACCAAATCTCATCACACTTTTCCAAGGAGAAACCTTGAGAAAAACATGATCACCTACCTCGAAAGATAGATCCTTCCTCCGGTTATCCGCATAACTCTTCTGCCTGCTCTGAGATGTTCTCATGTGCTTCTGAATCAGCTGAACTTTTTCTGCCATCTCTTCTACCAATTCTGGTCCCATCAACTTCCTTTCACCCACTTCATCCCAGAAAGCTGGAGTTCGACACCGCTTCCCATATAATGCCTGAAATGGTGCCATCTGTATACTAGAATGAAAAATGTTATTATATGAAAACTCAACCAAAGAAAGATGTTGGTCCCAACTTCCCTGATAATCCATAGAACAAGCTCGCAGCATATCCTCCAATGTCTGAATTGTTCGTTCTGACTGCCCATCTGATTGAGGATGAAAAGCTGTACTAAAATTTAATTCAGTACCCAACGACTTCTGAAGGCCTTTCCAAAAGTTAGAAGTAAACCTGAGATCACGATCCGATACAATGGAGAGAGGAACTCCATGTAACCTGACTATCTCTTTAAGATACAAACGGGAAAGTTGATCAAGAGAGAAAGTATCTCGTATAGCAAGGAAATAAGCAGATTTGGTCAAGCGATCAACAATAACCCAGATTGCATTATTACCTCGAGATGTATTCGGTAATCCAACAACAAAGTCCATGGATATATTCTCCCATTTCCACTCTGGCACTGGTAAAGGCTGAAGCATCCCTTTCGGTAACTGCCGCTCAGCTTTAACCTGCTGACAAGTCAAACACTTCACAGTAAAATCAGCAATATCTCTTTTCATTCCATCCCACCAGTAATACTCCCGTAGATCTCTATACATCTTAGTACTGCCCGGATGAACTGAAAACGGAGAACTATGAGCTTCACATAACAACTCTCTCTTCAACTGTGAATCACAAGGAACACATAACCTCTTCACAAACCTCAAAACACAAACACAAACTTATCCAAGAACTCATGGAAAATTTTATTCATAATGTCCATGAATACAGCAGGTGCATTGGTTAACCCAAAAGGCATAACTAAAAATTCATAATGGCCATATCTAGTACGAAACACAGTCTTCGGAACGTCGGCTTCTTTTAATTTCAACTGATGGTACCCAGACCTCAAGTCAATCTTCGAAAAATACTGAGCTCCCTGGAGCTGACACCACTTCATTCGATGGCCCAACATCTGCTGAAGTAGTTGCAAAGGATTTCACCACCCCTTTCTGCTTGTAGTCTAACTACTTCCCATCACTCAAGCTCCTTATCGGACACTCGTTTGCATAGTGACCCATCTCATTGCACTTATAACATTTCACTAACTGTAAATCAAATTTATTCTTACCTTCACCTTGATCCTTTTCAGTGCAATCACGAGCCTTATGTCCCATCTTACCACATCGGTAGCACTTTCCAGAATTCAGAAGACATTCCCCAGCATGCCTTTTGCCACATTTATCACAAACTGGAAACTTAGTTCTCTTACCATCAGACTTTTTTGAAGAATTCTTACCTTTCTCCTGCCACCTCGGTCTCTTCTTCTGCTGGTTGTTATAGAAAACTTGGTCATCGGCAAACTCCATTTCCACCTTCTCAGCACATCAAACAAGCTTTTCATAACTTTTAAACTCACGAGAAGCTAATGCCCTTCGATACTTTGGCTTTAATCCTGAGTAAAAACGATTGATTTTACTATCAAGGTCTCGGATAAAATTTGGAGCATACCTTGCCAATCGAGTGAACCTTTCTTCATAGGAAGCCACTGAGTCTTCCTCTTGCCTCAATTCCAAGAATTGCTTTTCCATCCTAAGTCGAACAGCCTTAGGAAAATACTTCTCAAGAAACATACCTTTGAATTCATCCCAGTCAAGAGCATCAATCTCATCGGCATCCCTGATATTTTTAACCATAGACCACCACTGATCTGCTTCACCCTCCAAACGGTAAAGAGCAAGACTAACCTTTTGATTGTCTGAACACCCCATGACATCAAAAATCTTCTCCAGTGCTTTAATCCACCCTTCAGCTAGCACAGGGTCAGATGATCCTCTGAATGATGGGGGATGTTGCCTCATGAAATGTTCCACCACTGACATGTTCTTCTGCGGTTGATCTGGCTGATCTCGTGCATGGATACCACCACCATTTATAGCCTGAGTCAACTGTGCCATCACTGCAACAAACTGTTCAGTTCCGATTCCGACCATCTCAGGTTGCTGATTTGGAAGGTTGTCTTCCTCCTGATGTCGTCCCAACATAGCTGCTTTGTTTCCTCTGCGGAAAACCATTCTGAACACCGAAATATCTTAGGCGAAGCAACATGGTAATCTGTAAATGCTATATCATTTAAATCATATTATAATTTAACACTTTTCTAACTCCTAAAGTTGTCTAAACCGACCTTTGATACCAACTATAAGGCCCCAGCCTTAAACCTTACTTAATCTTGAGTTATTACAAGATTACACATTGAGGATCTTTTCGGGTTTAGAGTTTTAGAGAATTAGATCATAAAACTTGCATTACATTCCACATATAAACAAAGTGGTTACATAAAGATAGTATTCTTCATTCCCATCAATGGAACACACATTTAAAATAAAACATGGATTAATTCTTGACACATCCTTGACTCTATCATCTTATCATGTACCTTTCCCTTGACCTGTGAAAAACATTTCAAAAACTTGGGATGAGCATAAAAACTCAGTATGGGTTATAAAAAAAACATGGAAAGGAAACATGAGTTCAGATATACATAAGAATGAAATCATACTTTACCTATAAAACATAGGCACTTTAACATACCTCATAAAATCATGAATAAATCATAGAAATCATAATATGTAAAGGTAACTTGAGGCATTCATAACATTCTTATGTAGGGAGTAACCCTCTTGGTTACGTTTGGAATACCCATCACAGTATATTCCCTAAAATCTCTTCGGAGAAACCTTAACGTTTCACTCCTTCGCGTTACCCAATGCATTGGAGAGCTATAACGGGCTCACCCGCCCTTAGTTTATCACGGAACCACCCATCTTCATAATAATGCCCAAGAACCATAACATAATCATATCACATAAAACATGCATAAAGGAAACATAACATTTCCACCATTCAATCACAAGATATCAATACCACACATTGATATAAAAAAATTATGAAAACCATTTTCAATACCAAAATAAAAGAAAAGTAAAACATGGTATTTATTTTTCTTTTAAAAAGAATGAATGGCTTGTAGAGGAAGCCGAAACTCAAATAACGGTCACGACGGCGGAGAAGTCGTTGTCGCCGCATACGTACGACAAAAACATTCCCTTTTGTCGTTTAGTAAACGCTTCGTATAAAAAAGATTCCTTTTGAATAAACTTAAATGTCAAAGGGGTTTATACACCGTATAAAAGAAAGTTGTGTATAAAATAAAATATGTCTCAACGAAAGGAGATTGAGACGAAGTCCCATACAAAGATAATTTTTAAAATAAAATAGATACATTATGTGTATTCACTATAAGTACACATAAATAAAGTACAAATACAAGATACGACATAATAATATAATGACATAATTTGAAAGTAGGAGATTAACCCAAAGAATGGAAATTGGGTTAAGAAGTTCCCATACCTCGTATCTGACTTGACCCGACCGTTCTTTAAACTCCTGAATAATAAACTTGAGTTAATCTCTACTTGATTATGAATCTTTTTCAAGTTCATTATTCCTTTTATACCATGTTATGAACATCATGTAATCATTTAAGTTAATAATGTTTATTTTGTCGGTATTTGGTTCTTAAGTCAAAAATAGACTTCTTACACTTACATGTTGTTAATTTGGTCAAAGGTTCATTATATCCAGAATGGTATTCATGATGTAGATTTCATATATGTCATATATATCCAGTACATACATTCATTTATAATATTACATCACATTTAGAGGTAAGAAATGAAATGCACCGTTCATGGAGACGGTAAGCCGTACGTACGCATGAACGCTACTTTCATTTCTATTTCATATTTTCTGGAATGGAATCATAATGATATAAGAGTATATTATAATTCCAGTATAATAACATATATAATATCATTAACTTTATCCTTTACACATCCCACATATGGTATTAACGAATCAAATCACTTTTAGGGGGCGGTAGTCCGCGCTTCCTAAAATGAAGATATCGTGTTTTACCCATAATGGAAACCATAAAGGTATGCCCAAAATGAAAAAACAGAAGCTTAAGGAAAACATAAACATATTATATATCATATATAAAAATAGTGACATAATAATGGCCACCTTTGAAGGTGTTTAATGAGTGTTGAACAATCATCGTTTCGGGAGGCAGAATTTCGCCATCCACGGAAACCGTATGTTCTTTAACCATTTGATGTAGTTGTGTGAGAGTGTAGCTCAAATAAATCTTATAACAACATCCTAGTATATTGAAGATACTAGTTTTGTTACAAAAGAAGTAAATAAAAAGAGTTTAGGGGTTGGAGAAGCAAAATAAAACAAAAGAACATGAGAGAATGAATTACCTTAAAAAGTGTAACTCCTTTTGAGTTGAGCCTAATGGCTTCCTTTGAAAGGATTCTGCCCAAAGGGAATCCTCTAGGTTGAGGAGAGGTATGTGGAGAGAGCAAATGGTCAGGGGTTGGCCGAGCCAATGGCTTGAAGAGTGTGTGAAATGAGGTAGAGGTGGGGGCCTTTTATAAGAGGAGAGGAGGGGCACTTTTGGAAAGTTAAGAAACATTACATTATTTGAAAATGTGATTCGGTTTTAAAAGGTCCCACATTGATAGGATTCGTGGATAAGGTTATAAGGCATCGAAATCCACTCATCCAATTGGTTTTGGCCATGTGTAGTTCATAGATTTTATATTATCTTTCCATTTTATTTAAATCGTCAAATAATGATGTCATCGCTGCATCATTATTATGTCATAAATAATTAAATTTATTTAATGTCTAAAAATTATAAAAAAATTACTATGATGTAGGAAATCTTTTTAGATTTCCATTTAATATTTATAATCAAAATTTGGACTTGTATAACCCCACTTAAAAATTGTTTTCGTAAAACATATTATGTTTGTGTCATTTTCACTTTAACATTAAATAAAAAGTAATTTATGTCATTTCCCAACAAAAGTGGATCCATGGGGTCCCCAAGTTGACCCATGGCTTGTCTTGGTCGGTCATGACACAACCAATAAGGTTGGGACATGTGTCTAGGTCATTTTATATTATTAAAGTATTATTTATACCTTAAACTACACTAATTACCACTAATCGCGATTAAAAACTTAATAAGTTACTATTCACCAAAAAATTATTATAATCTCATTGAACCACATTTTACTTCTTAATGACAACCATGTATGTCGGATTTTCAAAATTCAATACACATTAGTGGTAAACTTTCATTTAACTGAAAAATCAGTTTTCTTGATTACCACTTAGTGGTTTCACTATTCATCAAAAATTGAAGTTTTTCAGAAAATTACCAAAAATTCACTCTAAGCTATATTTGATATTCCGAATTCAAAAATGAAGTATATTTTACAAAATTCATATCATATAAGTCACATTAATTAATTTAATAATTAATTCCCGCTGCCAGAGCAAATAGCGTGTTTTTACAAAACAATAAGTATCAAAAGATTGACACCAGTTTAAGTCTAATTTCAAAGTGAAATTGATTCCAATGACCACCATTGGATAAAATGGTAAAAATATATTCTAATTTTACTTCAAAACCAATTCAAAACATAATCTAATCATATAAATAAATTAGATTAAAAAGTATTTTTGATGTAAAATGCAGTATTTTTCACTATTCATTAAAAAATGAACATTGTCAGAAAATTACCAAAAATTCACACAAGGTAAATTTTGATGTCCCAATCATAAAGTATAAGTTTATTTTGACAAACATAGTTTATAAAATTGTCAAAATATAGATTCAAAAATGGTTTTCCATCAAAAGGCACTAAAACAATCTTTTAAGAATATTAGTGTATTCCATGCATAAGATTGTATTTATTTTCATTTTAAGCCTCTAAAACACTATATTTATCATTAATAGACATAGATAAAAATATCTATTATTCATTACTTACTTGGGATGTTACAATAATGAGGAGGAAAGAGTGAATACCTCAATGGGGAGAAAAAATTGAGAATAAGTTTTCATGTAGAAATTATAAAAAAAATGGACGGCTCCATGAAATCTAGAATTGAGGTATGAAAATTAAAGTTACACTCCATTTTTATGAATATATTAAATATATTATCAAGGGGGAGTGTTGGTTGATCAAAGGATGATAAAAAAGGGGAGTTTATGACTTTCACATGAATTGTTTTGATGCCTTGTTAAAGTGTGTGAATTATCATTCTTTTATTGATTTTTTGATTAGCCTCTATGTTAATATTCTAAGAATGTTATCATATGATTGGTTTTTATGTAAAAATTAGACAACCTTGATTAAATCTCTCTTGTTTTCTACATCGGTATTAAACATATAGACTTAGAGTAGGTTAATAAAAGGCTCATTTCTATAGAACCATGTGATATCACCCTCCTCTTTGAAATATTAAAAGATAAGAGAATAAATATGTGGTGAGAAGTTCCCCACTTTGTCACTTTACACTTATTTTCAATAAGCGCTAGAAAAATTTATCTTTGAGGCATACATATGGGCATATCATTGATAAGAGTATTTATAAAAAATAAAAAGGGTGAGATTATTGAGATTAATTTCTGAGTTGTTTTTGTTTTCAATAAGAGAATATTTTCATTTATTTTAATATTTTGAAGAATAATTTGAAGTTAAAAACAATATTAGATATGGGATGAAGTATTGATTGAGAATTAATGAATAATATAATCTTGCTGGTTGGTATAAGTTAATTCAGATGATGTTTGAACTGGTTTGTAGTGATAAAATAACATGGAAAGAAGCAGGCTTTGGAGCTGAACCTTGTAAATTTCTATGATATTTCCTTTCATCATATTTCGGCACATGGTGAGGTTTTGAGACTATATTGAGTGGATTGTGAACTTTAATAGGTTCTAGAGATTATATTAAGAAATATAATTTGTAAAAAAAAATTTACCATTGAATCACTCTCCCTATCAATGGTACCAAAACATGTCCTTATAATCTTGAAATCCAAACATGACTCAAAATTAAAACTCAAGTACCAAATTATATCAAAACATATGAAATTATAATAAAAATAAAGTGTGAATAGCTCCTTCTACAAGACTCCAAAAGCACACAAACCTAAATATGATATGTCTCTTGAAATCATATACCAACTATAAAGGCCCTTACCTTTACCTAAAACATCATTCATATAATATGTATGTATAGAAGGTGTGTATGTATAGAGAGTGAGAAAAAAATCTTTGGTAGAAACCACTACAACCCCTATAATTCAATAGAGTTAATTGTGATTATATTTAAACTATTAGAGTTAGTTCCCTATAACTAACTTCTATGTACTTTATTATTAACTGTATTCATTATATTAAATATTAATATACTTATTATCATATCATTATTGTTCTTATTATGACATTGTATGTGATAATGTTCTAAGATCAACTATCGCACTAAAAGGCCATAACAGTTCCTCGCTATGATGGGAACCTATAAGTGTCACAAAAATATTCTTAAATATATGTTATATAGCTAGATGATATTTTTTGATGAGAAAAAAAATGATAAAGGATATCAAGGGTGGATAATCATAAGAATTTTAGGCACTTTATCATGGTGTACACCCTTGGTAATTTCTAGTGTAAGAGATTGTGAGAACACAACCCATTAGTAGGAAATCTATATCTATATGTGTAGTTGGATGTTCTTAACTACATATGTGTGTATTAGTCCTTATAATTTAAGATTATTATTAATAAATATCATGATTCATACACTTTTATGTGTTTATGAAAACTGTGATGACATATGCTCACTATGAAGTAGGATACGTTGGGTGCGTCACGAGTGATACTGCATTAATGAATAATGTGAGAAAGGATTTTTCACTTCTATTATTTAATGAAATCTAATATCTTAGGAAATTTTATAGTAATGGAACAAACAAATTATATCCATGAATATGGTGTTCAATTCTAAAAATTCAAATAAAGATACATCGAGCACATAGGTTGATGACACTAGCATGCAACCTGCTTGATTAGAGATATCATGATAAAGAGATTATATTACATGGTAAGAATTAAGATAGGGGTGTATTTCATTGTGATATTAACTTATTTCTATATGGGTTACTTGGAATATTTATAGACACTAACATTGGACTTTAGTCTATTCCACCTAATGCCACCGAGAAAAAGGCCTAGAGGTCAAACACTATGTGTATCCAAAATCTCAATTAAATTATTTTATAAATTTAATGATTTAATATTATTCTCACTTTGTGGTTTAAAAATTATTCAGTATTTTTTTATCACCAATATTTAATCATGATTTATTTGTAAGAATAAATATGTGAGTTAAATAATAATAAATATTTATTCACAAGATTTAGTGAATATACACTAGTGCATAAAACGTTTTTTACGTCGGTTATTTTTAATTTTTTACGTCGGTTTCTAGCCGACGTTAATACGTGCGACGTTATAAATAAGGTTTTTGACGTTGGTTATTTAAAAACCGAAGTCAAAAATATAAAATCGCGATGTTTATCACGTCAGTTATTTTAGAACTGACGTGATAAAGGGCCTGGAGAATGGTTTATCACGTCAGTTATTTTAGAACCGACGTGATAAAGGGCCTGGAGAATGGTTTATCACGTCGGTTATTCAATAACCGACGTGTTAAAGGGCCTGGAGAATGGTTTATCACGTCGGTTATTCAATAACCGATGTGATAAATGGCCTGGATAATGGTTTATCACGTCGGTTATTGAATAATCGATGTGATAAACAGGGGCGAGGGGGTTTATCACGTCGGTTCATATAGAACCGACGTGATAAACTCGGGTGAGGGTGGTTTATCACGTCCGTTCTATAAGAACCGACATGATAAACCGGGTTGAGCGTGGTTTATCACGTCGGTTCATATAAAACCGACGTGAAAAACTGGGGGAGGGGGGTTTATCACGTCGGTTATTGTATAACCGCCGTGATAAACTGGAGGGAGGCGGTTTATCACATCGGTTATTCAATAACCGACGTGATAAACCATTCTCCAGGCCCTTTATCACGTCGGTTATTAAATAACCGACGTGATAAACCATTCTCCAGGCCTTTTATCATGTCGGTTATTAAATAACCGACGTGATAAACCATTCTCCAGGCCTTTTATCACGTCGGTTAGTAAATAACCGACGTGATAAACCATTCTCCAGGCCTTTTATCACGTCGGTTATTAAATAATCGACGTGATAAACTATTTTCCAGGCATTTTATCACGTCGGTTATTAAATAACCGACGTGATAAACCCAATTTTTTTTAAACAGAATGCAGTGATCTTCTCTCCACCAGAATCAACCAGAAAACAAATCAAGAAATCGTACCACAAAAATAGAAGTACATCAAAATTAAGCATGTACATAGATAACATATAAAACTTACCCACTAGACAACATCCACCCTCATTTATACCCCATGGACAGCCTTCCCCCACCCCGTTGGAGCCCTCACCCTCATGTATACCCCCTGGACAGCCCTCCCCCACCCCATTGGAGCTCCCACCCTCATGTATACCCCTTGGACAACCCTCCCCCACCCCATTGGAGCCCCCACCACAATCCTGGACTACCCCCCGACCCCCGGACACCCCCAAACACCCCTCGACAACCCCCACCCACCTGAACAGCACCTCCTCACCCCCTCACCCCACTTGACAGCCCCCACCACACCCCTGGACAACCCCCCCACCCCTGGACAGCACTCCCACACCCCTGGACCGGCTTCCCACACACCTGGACATCCCTGTCACCCCCCAGGACTGTCCCCCCACCCCACCAGACAGCCCTCCCAGACCATTGGACACCCCCACACCCTTGGAACCCCTCCCCTACAGACCCAAATCCATACCAGAAGAACCATCAAAAGTAGACCAAAACAAGAAGTAGATCAAAATTAAACATTCACTTATATAACATTCAAAACTTACACTGTCAACTTCAAAAAAAAACTAAATCAAACCTAAACAACTACCAAATACACAATTAAAACGACAATATTCAAAATTACATTTTACATTACAAACAACTAAAATTCAATAAAACCTGTAAAATAATTTGACCACTCCACTTGTACGTGTTTGATGTCTTCAGCAGTATAGGGTTGAGGGTCATCAAAAAGCTACAAATGAAAAAGAAGATAGTTAACGTGTGTAATGAATAAATCAAATTGAAATATTATGGCAAAGTTTAAGAGGAAATCGTACCAGGTCAAAATTCACAACTGTCCCAGTTGTTATTATTTCATACATAAATCTTAACATATAATATCCGCATTCAATGAGGCCTTGTTGTTCATGACAATTCTGTTTTGAATGAGTGTAAATTCAATATATTATTTTTATGTAATAAATCAAAAAGTACAAATTATAAATGGAAATTTACCTTCGCATTTACATATTTGATCTTTGCATTTCTTTTCTTTGTGTTTTTTCGAAAGTAGACCCATGCACTGTTAGAAAATAATACGAATGGGGTAAATTTAAAATTCATTATAATATATAAAACTATTGAGAAATTGAAACTTACTTTTCCAATATATTCTTAAAACTTGCCCGCACATCACCATGAACAGAGAATATCCAATAAATAGCTTTCTCCCTTGGGCAAAAAATCCCTAACATCCAATGATTACTGATAAAAGGAAATTTAATGTTAGTGTTTTTTTATGTTAAAAGATAATTAACTCTTTCAGAGAAATGTGTTTCATACCTCTCACAAAAAGGCATCATCTAACATTGTTGGATTATATTCTTTTCAAATCTTTTAGCAATATAAACCATTCTTTGTTCCTCAGTCAATGCACATGCTTCAGGGGAAATCAATTGCAGGTCCATGAATCCATATACTTCTGTCAGTTCATTCCTCTCACAAATTTTATAAAGATACCTAATACAAAACATATATAAGAATACATTTTTAATAAATATAACGCAGGGAAAAGGTGTTAAGACTTACATGGAAAAAATTTGCACCACGTTGATGCCCAACTTATCTCCAGTAACAAGCTCCATGATATCAGATTTTGTAATCCCCACACTTATTTCACGTACACAAACATGAGATTCCATTGGAAACTCATAAAAACCCAACAACAAATGTGAATATCTTGACAATCTGTCAAGACCACTGGAATCTGTATCTGATGTCATAGCCTGTTGTCTTTGTTGTTGTCTATACAATATTTCTTTACCTTTGAAGTATTCCTGTGAAAAAATTTTGAGAATTATAGTAGTTTTCAAATGATAAAACAACTTTAATAAGAAAATAAAATAAAAGATATAACATTCATACCTCTATGGTAATGAGTCAAAGAAGTCTGGATGGCCAAACTAAAAAATGGCCGATACTCTGTCCAACTGTCGCCACCTCATCTGTAGGTATTGGTACCCTAGCTGATCTATCTATAATATCCTGTACAGTGACCCTCTGATTCTCTACCTCTAATTATTGATGATGAACTGTATCTCCTATAAAATATACCAACCCGTATGCTACTATATGATGTTGAGAATCATCAACATACAACTCGCAATATGTAGGAAGCTGCGGCGGAGGCGTAGGATAAAAAATGGGGTCCGCAGGCTGAGGTGGGGGAGTGGGAGCTACTGGCGGAGGTGGAGGATAAATAATGGGGTCTGCAGGGGGAGGTGGAGGAGTGGGAGCTGCAGTCTGAAATTGTCTTTGCATTTTTGAAAATATAGACTGCACCGACTCTCTAATCTTGTCTTCCATCGTCGCATTAATATTTTGAACTTCAGCCTCCAAGGATTCTATTTTTTTATAAACTCCCTCAGTGTTAGAAGTTGAAGAATGTGGAAACACTTTTCTTACCGATACACCTGCCGGATATCCTCTTACACGACCAGGATGTTCGGGCCTTCCTAATGCTGCAAATAAAATATCTTCCCTCCCAGTAGCTGTAAATGTCCCCTCTGAACTTTGCTCCTCAAGAGAGTCTTGTATTAATTAATTGAACATTTCTGTAATGATTGAAACTTATATGAAGAAAAAAGTTAACTTAAATAAATTAAATAGATATCTTACAATCCTCTCAACTACGATTCTCGATTCTTTCGAAAGATATTGCCCTTTTTTTCCCTTCCGATCTCTCTTCTATTTTTCATGTCTAGATGGAGGGGATGGAGGGACCACCTCTCCAGAGCTTGAAGACTCTGCTCTTAGTTGTTGAAATTTTTCCGCTATCATTTTTTCTTCCAATAATGTATACCCTCCCCGAGATAAACTATGAGGGTATACATTTTTATATTGGATATCCTGATGATCTTTCCTTGTTTTCTGTAATTTAAGAATAATAAATCATTAACAAAACATTAATAAAATCATTTATATAAGAAAGTTTATAAAAGTTTACATTGCCCTTACCAGAAATGACTCTTTTTTTCTACTTTCAAAAAACTGTCTCCATGTGTCTTCATCTATAAAAGGATATATAAGACATGGATTGTCATGACTCCTATGACCATAAATCAAATCAGATGAGAGGGTTGATTTGAAATCCCTCCATCTCCTGGCATCCAACGATAAGCATTTCTTCCTGACTCCTCCAGTGTCAGGAATATCAAAAGTCATATGATAAAGAAGAGGTTAAACATATTATATATACTAGAAACATTAAAATAATGGTCAAACAATGACAAAAGATCTTACCAAAATCGTCTCCCACAACTGAGAGATAATCTCTTTATCCACACCTCTCAAATCATCATACAAAATGCTTACTTTGGTCTTAGCCTGAGTTGAAACAAAACTCTTAAAATATTTGGCATTCGGACCTCTAGGAATATCATCATCATCAAACTCAACTACTATCCTCTGATCCTGCGTACGGGCAAGTGATAATTTTGGTAAACGTGTGCACCCACGTTTACCAACCTTTGAACTCTTTGTCGTAATAGGAACATGTGAATGTTCATCCCCAGAGGTATGACCAGAAATATGCTCCTCTCCAGAATCATGTGGTTGATCATCTGAATGATCTGTCATTATCCTTCAAATCAAAAAAACAAACGTCAGTTCACAAATATACAAATTCAAATATTTTAATACTACTGTAATCAGAAAATAGAAGAGTGTACTAGGTTACATAATAGTAAACATTGGTAATATGGTAAGCATGTTAAACAATGGTAAAGATGGCAAAGATGGTCAAGATGGTCAAGATGGTCAAGATGGTAAAAAATGGAAAAAAAGGTAAACCTGGTAAACATTGTAAACATGGTAGAGTAATTGTCAGTGAACAAATATACAAATTCAAATATTTTAATACTACTGTAATCAGAAAATAGAAAAGTGTACTAAGTTACATAATAGTAAACATTGGTAATATGGTAAGCATGTTAAACAATGGTAAAGATGGCAAAGATGGTCAAGATGGTCAAGATGGTAAAAATAGTAAAAATGGTAAACCTGGTAAACATTGTAAACATGGTAAAGTAATTGTTAGTGAACAAAAATAAGCATTTTAAAATTCATGTAATGGTTATAAACATGATAAAGTAAACTAAACAAACTTAAAACAAACAAAAACAAAAGCATATACTTATTTTATTTTAAAACATGTTTTAATAAATAAAAAACTTAAAATATCTAACATTTATGGAAAAAATAAATGTAAACAAGAAATAAACATATGTTACCTGTAATTTTAGGAATGTACAGATGGATTTTTTTCCCAAATTCCTTCGTCGTGATCGTTCCTTATGGCACAAACTATGTCTTCAACATGATCGTCATTATGTTCTGTTAATATTTCCATGGAAGTAGGGATCTCACATAAATCAGCATATTCATCAAGTTCATCCTCACCAACATATTGTTTTTTCCCTTGTAAAACAACATCCCACTGCATATCTGATTGATCTAATACATAAAAAATTTGTTTTGCATGTGTTGCCATTATAAAAGAATCAGCTGTGTCTTCCAATCTATTCAGATTAACAAGTGTCATTCCAAATTCATCGTGTCTGACACTATTGTTACCGTTAAACCATTTACAGTTAAAAACAGGAACTTTAATTTTAAAGTAATCAACCTCCCATATGTCTTCAATCACTCCATAATATGCATTTGATGCAGAAATTGGGTTTTTGTCCTTAGCACTCGAAAAATGCATTGCTTCTGCAAACACCAATACACCACTATTCTGAACTGCACTTCTGTTTTCCTGAGCTTTTGTATGAAATGTATAACCATTAATGTCATAACCAGACCATGTTATCACATTTAAACATGGACCACCCACTATCCATTTTAATGTCTCTGATACATCTGATCTACCAAGCAAAGTCTTTTTAATCCATGAAAAAAAAGTTTTGTTGTGCTCATTCAAAATCCACATTTCTTTCTTCTTTTGATGACATTGTTTCAACTCATTAATATGCAATGTGATATATGGTTGATTATCAGCTATGTTATTCAAGATGTATGATTATAACTTCTTCATCTGTTCAGCTGACAATGATTTGACTTTCAATCCGCAAATCCCCTTTCCCTCATTATTAACTCGTTCATGGCGAGATGGAGGCAAACCTATGTGTTGCGCCGCAGCCAAGTAGCTCGTACAAAACTCTGCTACCTCCTCAGAAATATACTTTTCAATAATGGAGGATTCAGGTCGATATAGATTTTTAACATACCCCTTTAATATTTTCATATAACTTTCAAAAGGATACATCCAACGAAGATATACAGGTCCACAAAGCTTTATTTCTCGAACCAGATGAATCATTAAATTCACCATTATATCAAAAAAAGTTGGAGGAAAATACATTTCCAATTGACAAAGTATAAAAATTGCATCCTTTTCCAAAATGTTCAAAGCATTCACATCAATCGCCTTGTTACAAATTGAATTGAAAAAATAACACAACTTCATTATATTCTTTCTGACACGAATGGGCAATATTCCACGCAATGCAACTGGTAGAATTTGTTGCATCATGACGTGACAATCATGTGATTTCATACCTATCAACTTCAAGTCCTTCAATGAGACAAAATTTTTTACATTAGAAGAATAACCTTGAGGCACTTTGGTATCATGAAGACACTGACAGAAGCTAATTTTCTCCCTCTTCGATAATATATGACAAGCCGGGGGAAGAAATGTCCATCTTCCTTTAGGAGTGAGAGCTAACTCCAAACGTATTCCCATTGATAGTAAGTCTAATCTTGCATTCAACCCATCTTTAGTCTTTCCTTTAATATCTAACAATGTTCCAATCAAAGAATCACAGATATTCTTCTCCACGTGCATGACATCAATATTATGTTTAACTTCATGATACCTCCAATATGGTAGATCAAAAAAAAATTGACCTTTTCTTCCAAATATGTCTATCATTACCAGATTTCTGTGTCTTTCCCAATGTCACGTCAAGGTTTTTCACCCTCTCAAAATACAGATCAGGGGATAAAGGTTTTGGAGCAGTATCAAATTCTTGTGAGCCATTAAATTCCTTTTTTAGTCTTCTATAAGGGTGTTCCATAGGCAAAAACTTTCGATGACCCATGTACACTGTTTTCCTCCCATGATGCAATTGACAATAGGACGTCTGTTGTTCGCAAATTGGACATGCTTTATGCCCTTTAACACTGTATCCAGACAAATTTCCATACGCTGGGAAGTCATTTATAGTGAACAGAAGCACTGCATGCAGTTGAAAATATTCCATTTTATAAGAATCATACACCCTAATACCATCAGCCCATAACAGTTTCAAGTCATCAATCAACGGTGACAAGTAAACATCAATATCATTACCGGGTTTCTTTGGACCAGAGATAATTGTACTCAACATGACATATTTGCGCTTCATACAAACTTCAGGAGAGAGGTTATAAATTACCAATAAAACAGGCCATGAACTATGTGTGCTACTGAGTGTTCGGTATGGATTCATTCCATCTGTGCACAACCCTAGTCTGAGATTTCTTATTTCATTTCCAAATGTAGAATACTGTGCATCAATTTTCTTCCATTGTGGACAATAAGCTGGATGACGTATTTTTACATCACATACCCGCTCTTCAGCATGCCATCTTAACCTTTTTTCATCATGTGAATTAGCAAATAAATGTTTGAAACGATTAATTATAGGAAGATACCAAAATACCTTTGAAGGGAGCTTTGTAATCTCTACATCACCCTGTGATTTTTCTTTCACCTTATACCATGATGTCCCACATTTTGGACACTCTGACAGACATTCATATTCCTTCCTATATATAATGCAGTCATTCGGACAGGCATGTATTTTCTTGTATCCCAATCCCATCGGGCATAATATTTTCTTGGCTTTGTAATGTGAATCTGGAAGATCGTTATCTTTTGGAAGAATGTATTTCATCAATTGTAACAGCTCTGTAAAACTTCTGTCACTCCATCCATGCTTCGCCTTCAGGTTAATCAATCTTAACACCGCCGACAAAACCGTAAAATCTGTACAATCGGGATATAATGGTTTTTCAGCATCACCATATAGACGTGCAACTGTCGGTTCTATCTCAATTTGTTCTGCTACAATATCGCGAATCATTTCTTCAATTCCATCGGAGTTACCATCTTGCGAATCATCATCATCAGTGACATTCCATCCAGTTTCACCATTCCAAATCCAAGGGCTGTAACTCGGATTAAAACCATGACATATCAAATGATCTTTTATCTCTCTACTTTTCAACTTCTTCATATTCAAACATTTCAGGCATGGACAGAAAAAAATGTCACTACTTGGAACATTTCGTTTTGCAAATTCCAAAAAGGCATCAACACCTTCCTCAAATTCATTGCTCATTCGATGTGCCGTAATCCAACTTCGACTCATTATTACCTATAACAAATATCAACAAAAAATATATATTTTTAAGATAAGACAAATACATGTTTATATGAAAAAAATCATAATTTGAATGTAAAACAATTTAAAATATAAAACAAATCTATAGGTATTTAAAATAATATGCTTGAATATTATTTTTAAAACAAAATATAGTTAGATATAACAGTTTTAAATTTCATTGAATCAAAGAAAACCATGACGCCTAATGATTCTCCAAATAAAATATACATCAATAAAACATAAACAAAATGATTTTTTATCTGGAATAAGTGAATATGATCAGATGATACACATTTATAATAATCTCATGCCAATATACTAATAAACATGTTAAAATATATGAATACCTAATGGATCATATAACATGTGTTATTAATGCTTGTTGTTCAATCATTATGATCTAAAGTACTCAACACTTTCAAGTGCCAAAATCTTGAAAGTAGTAGTAGTTTTCATAAGTACCCAACACCAAATAGCTATACATCATAAGTGTCATGTTAGAAATATGAATATAGAACATTTGTTTTATGTTTAATAATATTTTCATATTATCTGATCATTCTGATTATATATTAGAATTACTATATCCTTTTGATCCGATATATAATCTAAGGACATTAATATTTCTTTAGAAAAAGTAATGTTAATATCATGGTAATGTAAAAAAAAGTATATGTCGAACTATATATATGTAATACCAATAAAAAAATACATATGTGTTTGTCCTGGGTTTCACACATAAAACAACTCATCTCACAGATTAAATTTTTGAATCATCCTACATAATACTTATCTTTATAACTTAGGTAATGAAAATAATAAAAGTTTTGATTTACGATACTCATTATGGGTAAACATGATATATATAAATATAATATCTAATCTCATAAAAAGATATCCATGGGGGTATAAGAGCATACACAAAGCACATGATCAAAAAGATAAGTGAAACAGTTCTATATAATCATAGATCATAAGACCTGAGTCCAAGTATAACAATTTTAGCATAACATAAGACATGATTTATATGATAGTGGGAACATGATTTAAAAAACCTTATTCACAAGATCACAACATTGGTATGTGGAATAACATAAGAGTGTGGCACAAACATAATCATATAAGTCGTAACATATGTCAAGGGAAAACATAGTTTCATTCACCTCATATTGGGATATGTTAATCACCTTTCCTATAATTTATTATAATATTTCTTACGAGACACATCACATAACACATTGGACATGGTATAACCATCTGTATCCCATATTGATCTATGATATATAATGCATTGTCGAATGCATTAGAAGGATATTATGGACCCAAATGTCACATAATGACTAACCATATATATGGGTGAATCGTGATCATCAAATCATTTATAACACTTTCGTAGATCAATTAACTAACAAAAATGAAATGGGGGTCATAATTGTTTTTACAAAACATAATAATTATTAATACATAAAAAATGTGTTTGGATGGTAAGATAAGATAATATACCTAATTCAATCTAATTATCGTTAAATTATTTCTACCTAGATAGAAAAGACCTTTAAAAAAATATAATTTAACTTGAGAATGAAAAGAAAGTACCCTTTACCTTTTTTATAATGAAAAACCTGAAAAGGATGATAATAATATTTAGGTATTATAATTTTTTATGAATTATTAATAATAAAAGAAATCACCTCACTTGGTTTTGTTGAAAATCGGACATACCATCGTATTTAAGAAATCAGATACACTTTGCATGAAAAGGTCCATCATTTTTAGGAGATGACTGAAAGAAGAAATGTATTATTAGACTCACCATGAGTCCAGAATGAAATATTTGATTGTAATAGGTATGAATTGATATTTTTATGAATGCAGATGAAAACAGATGATGGTTTTCTGATCTAGGAGTTCTAAAAATCATAATTTTTTGAAAAAAAATTATGATGTAAGAATGTTGAATGAAATTTTAAGGATAGGTATTACCGATTGTACCTGGTCCAATTTCATTCATGAAAATCATTTTCTGGACAATCATATTGAAAAGAACATCAAGAATCGACATAATAACCATTTGCAATAATAACCATTTGCAATAACAAAAAATAGTCTTATCCAAAATACACCTGCTTGAATGTTGCGAGTTGAGTGTTGCGAGTTGAATGTTGCGAGTTGAATGGACATAATAACCATTTGCAATAACAAAAAATTCCATGAGATTCAAAAACGAATGAAAAGAACATCAAGAATTGAAACAAAAACGAACTAAATAAATTCGTGGAAGGCTTACTTGAATGTTGCGAGTTGAGATGATAGATCCGAGAGGAGTGAAGAAGATAAACAATGAAGCCAAAATGAGTTTAACGCAGGTCGATCGACGAGCCGATTAGGGTTTACCGCGCAAGAGAGAGACGAGCCGGTGGACTGTCAATCGAAAAATCGTAAATGACAGTCCACGGGCTTTAATTTTTTTAAATGTTTTATAACGTCGGTTATATAATAACCGACGTAAAAAAACCCAATATCTACGCGTTTTTTACGTCGGTTATATTATAACTGACGTAAAAAACCAAAGCACGGTGGGTTTTTTACGTCGGTTATCAAATAACCGACGTAAAAAACGCGTCTATATCGGGTTTTTTAAGTCGGTTACCAAATAACCGACGTAAAAAACCCCCCACACATTGGTTTTTTATGTCCGTTATAATATAACCGACGTAAAAACCCAACAGGCGCGATTTGTAACGTCGGTTATTAAAATAACTGACATTAAAAATCTACTCGCCACATTTTTATGTCAGTTATATATAACCGACGTAAAAAATGGTGACGTAAAAAACGATTTCTGCACTAGTGATAATATTTATTATATTTATCAGTGAATAATGAAACAATATTTATTTATTACACAAATAGTTATTATTCAAGGATTAGTAAATAATAAGGAGGATAAATGAACTAAGTTTAATAGTTTGGATGGAAATGATATATTAAATATCATTTAAATAAATATTAATTAATTAATTTTACAAATGATATTTATTTATCTGTAAGTATTGTGCATGTCAAGAAATAATAAAAATATTATTTTTTAGGTGGTTAAATAATGAATAAGTAATTTTATAAGGTCCTATATGTAATTATAAACCCCAAACCATCTATATAAACACTCAATTGTATCTCTTTCTAGGGTTAGACACTTATTCTACACAACAAACATAAAGAAAATTCTCTAATACCCTAGAGAGAATCCTTTTTTCTAGAATGTGATGAAGAACAAGAGCATCAATCCTCCTCCATCCTCTCAAGTATTTGAGAGAACTAAAAGAATATTTCATATATTAATATATTCTTATTGTGATCAATGACAAATAACATAATAGATCATGATCAACCATGATATAACCTAATGATTCTATGGAGACATTTTGAGTTTTTGGAGCATGTGTGGATCACCACTAGAGGGATTCTACCATTAAATCCTATGATGTAATGGTGGTATGACAAGAGGAGTCAACCAATTCATCAATAAAGAAATAATTAAAAGATAAGTTGGTTCTAAATCCATCTATAAATTAATTATAAATTATATATGACGATCATTCCTTCTTGGTTCCAGGGCTAATTTTTCAATTAATCTTTAAATTAATTCTATTGGACATGGAATTCATCATCACGTGCAACTTGGATTATTCATTGATTACGAAAAATATTTGAGTTGTCCACGACCAATAGTCACTTCCATTGTGCCTAGAACCTTCAAGTGGCATCATAGTGATTACATAATTAATTTATAATTATTTATTAATCATTGATCGATAATATGAATTTTTTGTTGGTTTTACTTATGGACTATTTGTGCTTTAAATATAAACATCGAATTATTATCATCCCTTATTTGTTATCACTAATATAATTAATAAAAGGTTAAATTAAAATAAATAATATCTAATGAATCTATAAGGAGATGTAGAGGGTTTTTTTTCTAGATAACACAATAGTAAATGGCGTGTGTTCTGAAGGCACATGCCATGTACTACTGTTTGATGCACCAAGATGACTCGTATTAAAAGTAGGTTGTCATGTATTAACTACACACTGAATGTATTTAATGCACATCGTGTATTTTCTAGACCAGGTTGGAATGCAGTTTTCTAGACAACATGTTGTTCAACTCAGTTATACATCGTGCAGTCTTCTTGTTTTCATAGCAGAAAACATAGGGGTCCTGGTCATTTTGTGCATTTACTTCACGACATGGGGGATGAAAAACCACGAAACCTTGAGGTCACATGAAATGTATCCAGTGTAAACATTGTGTATCTTATAAAAATATAAGATCTACAAACACACCTAGTCCATAGGCATGTGTTGCAGACATGGGTATAAGAGATCACACGTCGTGTAACACAAGTACATGTCATGTAATCTACTATACCTCATGTGAAAAATTTTAATGTATAAATAAAAATTAATTATATAATTAAACCTATTTACATGCATTCCATTTGTCATTTATTTATAGTGAATTCCATGTCATAGGATTATTAATTATATAATTAAACCTATTTACATGCATTCCATTTGTCATTTATTGATAGTGAATTCAATGTCATAGGATTATTAATTATATATTAAATTAATTTCTATGCTAAATTCTAAATTGTAAGCTGTGTATGGTCTTTACATGTAGTGTATTCAGCCTATGTTAATTGTATCACATTTTTCATAATTTACATATGGTCATGCATCATTTATTGACAATTTACAACTTATAATTATGTGATATAAAATATATGTTGGATTCCATGTGAATACATAGTAGAAGGATCATTACAAATAGTTTGTATGAGTGCATTCCATTTCCTCCAAGTACACTTATGCAATTTATTAATTTAAAATAAAATTAATTAATTTAATTTGTTTAAAATTACAGATGATGTAAATTCCTAGTCAGTTTGGACGAAATCAAGATAAATAGAATTAATTAATTAATTAGATAATTAATTAATTAGATAATTAATTAGACTAATTTGAGGAGTTTTATCTTAATTAAAAAATGAATTGAAGTGAACTCTAGCTAATTTGAAAATGTTTATTCATTGTATGTGTGTGCAGATGACCATGAGCTTAGACCATACCTGTGTATGTGAGTAATTTCCTCCTAATTTATTATTATTATTATTAAATTAAATTTATGGTCTTTGTGTCATCCCCTCCTCTCATTATGTAAGGTCTTGCGTTCCTATAATTTCTTTTATGTAAAACACCTCAACCAAACATTTAGTTAATAGCAACCCGATTTCTTCTTACATTATTAATAAATTATTTTAATGATAAAAAACATAAAATCAGTACATGACCATGATCCGAAGGTTTAGTGTCTTGAAAAAATTAGGACCATACATAAAATTTACAAAATAAAACATAAACATTTATTTAATTTATTCATCTCTAGCTTCTTAGAGGTCTTCACATTCTTCTTAGTACAAGTAATCACCTAAGGATATACATCAAAGAGAGGGGTGAGCTAAAATACCAGTAAGAAGATAGTTAAGAACATAAAACAATTTAACATGGGGTGATTATAAACACAAAATCATCATCATAACATAATCATGGTATCATAATCATGAGAGGAATTCATTAAGATAGGAAACACATAAAAATGAAACATCATGTCTTAGTGGTCAACTACCACACATAGTTGTGAACAAATATAGCATCATGTTCATGCATATTTAACTTTTATCATGAGATACATCACATTAACTAATGCATTGAAGTGATATATAATTTTGGGTGCACCCGTCACATCACAATATTTACATTGTGCTATATAATTCCAGGCGCACCCATCACATCATAACATTTACATTATCGTGCATGACACATAGAACATATATCAATATTGAACATAAAATAACCCATGGAAAGTAATTGGTTTCATTTAATAATCATAAATTCATAAACCTTGGGTTCCCCAAATTAAATATGGAATAACATACTTGAATCATCAACCTTGAGTGAAGAAGAAACAATCTTGAGAAGTAAAAGGTGTGTGTTTTTTTAAAGAAAATTTATTTTAGAAAACATTGTGTTGGACATAAACTCAATTAGAAAACATTTATATCCCAAAAAATATAATATAATGATTAATAAATTATATTTAAGGAACATCCATACTGAAAATGGGGTGAAAGAGGGAAAAACCCAATGAAAGGGAGTTGGGTTCAAGAATTCTCCTTACCTTGTGTCCGAATGATTTATTTACTTTAATGTCTTTTATAATCACATTAGATTAATTAATTAACAATTATAGAGAATTTTATACATTAATATTATTAATTATGGTTTTATTAAGTTCATTTATGATCCTTTTAATGATTTATAAAGTTTAATTTCATCGTTCAGGAGCATTCATTTTCTTAGTTTTCACGATTGGTTCACTTGTATTAATGAATGGAAGTTTGTGTAAAATGAGGATAAATATAATGAATTGTTATTATATGTTATTAATGATATTACATAAGTTTAAATTATCTTATAAATAATTTTTTTACATATAATTAGGATGAATAATTAGATAAAAGTTAATGATGATCGTTTTAGGTTAATTTTGGCAGTTTTTTAATCACAACGAACTCATTTTATTTTATCATTTAGTATTATGTATAAATGTTAGTTATATAATATAAATAGGTTTATATAATAAAAATTATAATATTTTTTAAACCATTAAATGGTTTTATTAATATCCTTGAAGACATTTAAGTAAAATGAAAGTGCATCGCCCATGATGTCGGTAAATTGACACATCACGTGCGACAATTTTATTTTTATAATAAAAAAGTGAGAGGGAGGAGTTTAATGATGAATATTACATTAAAATGATATAATTATAGTATATTTAATGTAATAGAGTTATCACAACATTTGTATGAAGGTAGGTGAGGAGAGAATGAGAAAATAAATGAAATTGAAAGGAAATTAAAAGAAAAAGAGAGAGGATTTACCTCTTGAATTCTCCTTTTGAGATCCTCCTCAAGAAACCTAGGATTGTTATTTTTATGAGAAAAAGAGATCCTGGATTTATGGGAGGGGATAGGTAGGAGTTTTGGTCTTAATTTGGGAAATTCTCAAGGCTTTAGAGGTGTGAGGAGAAGAGAGTGTGATGGGTGACATTTATAGTGGAGGAGAGGGGTGTTTTCTCATTATTTAATTCATTAGTTTATTATTTTGCTCAAGACAATAAATAGTGTTGATTATTGAGACTAAATATAGTAATTAGATCATTTGAGTTCAAAAAAATTGTTATTACATCAATTATGACTCAATTAATAGTGTATTTAACTTATAATGTATATATACTATAAATTACTATATCTCACTATTCACCAAAAATTTAAGTATTTTAGAAAAATCCCAAAAATTCACCCTAACTATTTTTCAATGTGTAGAATTAAAAAATTAAATCCATTTTATGAAAATAATTTTCTAAATATGAGTACTTTAATTTTTAATTATAACCATCATTTACTTAGAAAATACAGATTTTAAAATTATAACTGATTTTATAACACTTTAAAAAGTTACTTAAGGCCTCATAAAATTATCTTAAAATCATAATATGTAAAAATATTAATTCATGAAATTTTTTTATGAAAATAATTTTTTTTTTAAATAATTAAATTAATTATAAAATTGTAATTAAATATTTATGACTTATAAAAATACCAACACTTAATTAATAATTTTTAAAATATTTACTTACTTATACTATGATATAATTATATAATATTTTCACTTATAAGATGCCAACTGTTTTTTTATACTTTCATGGGTGAGGCACTTATTCATTTGGTTAGTTTACTATTCATAAGGTTCATATTACTATTCCAGAGGTCAGGTTACTATTTCATCAGTATTGGTTCCTTAACTTATAGAAATACTTATTATTTCATTAATTATTTATTTATAAAGTTTTTATTATGGTCTATAAGTGATTATATGTGATTTATACTATATGAAATTACAATAATAAGGGATAAATTCCATTGATAAAAGTTTGGGTAATTACATTCTCCCCCCTTTTTAAATTTCTCCGTCGAAATTTCATTTTACATAAACAGGTGAGAGTAATTCTCCTTCATCACCTCTTTCGGTTCCCAAGTTGCTTCTTCATACTTATGGTTCCTCCATAACTCTTTGATAAGGTGGGTTTTCTTGTTTCATAGAACATTATCTCTCAGGTCCAAAATCTTTACTGGCTACTCCTCATAAGAGAGTTTATCTTCACGCTATACTACATATGAGTTCAATACATGTGAGGGATCTGATATGTACTTACCCAGGAGTGATATGTGGAACACATCATGAACTTGAGCCATATTTGGTGGAAGTGTAAGCTGATAGGCCATATATTCTATGTGATCAAGGATTTCAAAGGGGCTAATGTACCTTGGGATTAGATTCCATTTCTTTCCAAACCACATGACTCTCTTCTATGTTGATATTCAAAGGAAGACTTTATCTCCAACGTCAAAATCCAAGCCCCTTTGATGATTGTTAGCATAGCTCTTTTACCGAATTTGAGAATATTTCATATATTGCTGGATGACTTGGACATTATCTATCATTTTTTGAACAATATCCAATTCAAGTTTCTTTCTTTCACCAACTTCATCCCAATAGGTTGGAGTTCTACATCGCTTTCCATACAAAGCTTCATATGGAGCCATCTGAATACTCGAGTGGAAGCTATTTTTGTATGAGAACTCAACCAATGGGAGATGGTGATCCCATCCTACTTTTAATTATAAAGATCATTCTCTTAGAATATCTTCGAGCATATGAATATTCCTTTTAAATTGTCCATCAGTTTGAGGGTGATAGGCCATGATGAAATTTAATTCAGTACTCAAAGCATATTGAAGACTCCTCTAAACTTTAGATGTGAAACTGGGATCATGATCAGAGACAATATAGATTGGAACCCCATACAGTCTCACCACTTCCTTCACATATATCTTAGCAAGTTTTTCAAGAGAGAGATCTTTCTAAATATAAATAAAGTGGGAAGCCTTGGTGAGTTAGTCCACCATAACCCATATTGCATTATTTCCTTTGAATGTCTTCGAGAGACCTGTGGAAAAGTCCATAGTGACATTATCCCATTTCCACATGGGTATAGGAAATGGTTTAATCATCCCCTTTTAATTATATCACTCGGATTTAACTTGATAACATATAAATCAACTTGAGATATACTCAGTAATATATTTCTTCATGTTGTCCCACTATAAGTGTTATAAGAGATCATTGTATATCTTGGTACTCACAGTATGGATAGATAAAGTTGAGCTATGTGCATTGTACAATAACTAATTATTTATCCCAGGTGATTAAGGAACACAAATCCTCCTTCCAAACCAAATCAAGCCATCATCAATGATATAAAACACTTGCAGTTTACCTTCCTTTACTGCATTCTCCTTCTTTTGTAAATTCAGATCATCCCTTTGTTCCTCTTTAATCTTATCTTGGGTAGATGGTTGGGAAATCATTTGGGAAAGGTAGGATGTATTCCCTACCATTATTATTTCCAAATCCATCCTTTGAATATCCATGGATATATAGTCTTTCTCAATCCACAAAATGGATAGAGTAGCGGGTTATTTTTTGCTAAGAGCATCAGCTACCTTGTTCATCTTTCCAAGATGATAGTGAATAAATCAATCATAGTATTGATTATCTCTAACCATCTCCTTTGACACATGTTAAGATCCTTTTGTGTGAATATATACTTTAGAATTTTGTGATCAATATATATGTGACACTTCTCACCATAAAGGTAGTGCTGCCATATTTTCAAGGAAAAAATCACAACTGCTAACTCCAGATCATGTGTCGGGTAGTTCTACTCATAGATCTTCAAATGTTGTGAGGCTTAGGATATCACATTATTATTTTGCATGAGTAGACAACCCAAGACTTTATTTTAAGCATCAATATATATCACAAAAATTTCTATACTTTTTAGTAATGTGAGTACAAGTGTAGTGATAAACCTCTTCTTTATATATTTGAATATTTCCTCACATTCTTCCATCAAGACATACTTTACCCATTTCCTTGTTAACTTAGTTAGCGAGCTTGACAATCATAAGAAATTTCTAAAAAAATATCGATAGTACCCTACTTAGCTAAGAAAACTATGGATTTCTGTGACACTAGAGGTTATGGGCCATTCCTCAACTGCCTTTGTTTTTGAAGGGTCCATAGAAATTCCCTCACTTGTGATCACATGTCCTAAAAATGTGACTTGCAGCATCCAAAAGTCACACTTGTTGAACTTTACGTATAACTTATCCTTCCTTAATGTCGCCAACACAAGCCTTATATGTTCTTCATGTCCCTCCTTACTCTTGGAGTATATGATAATATAATCAATAAACACTACCAATTTTTTTGAGGTAATGAATAAAGACTATATTCATAAAATCCATGAAGATTTTATGGGCATTAGTAAGTTTGAAGGGAATCACTAGAAACTTGTAGTGCCCATAACTTTTATGGAAGACAGTCTTCTGAATATCTTCCTTCTTTACCTTTAACTGATGATATCCAGAATGAAGATCTAATTTTGAGAAGTACAGATCTCCTCGTAGCTGATCGAACATGTCATCAATCCTTTGAAAATGATACTTTTTCTTTATGGAGATCTTGTTTAGTTCTTGATAATCGATACACAGCCACATTGATCCATCCTTCTTCTTGACAAAGAGCACCAACGCACCCCAAGGTGATGCACTAGGGCATATGAACCCTTTATCCAAATTATCTTGAAACTACTTCTTTAAATCCTCCAGTTCTATAAGGTCCATCCTATAGGGACATTTTGAGATAGAAGTATCTCAATGTATGAGTTCTATTGAGAAATCTACCTCATGACCCAGGGGAATCCTGTGTAAATCTTTAGGAAATACATCACTGTATTCCCTCATAACAGGCATTTCCCCTAGGTTGATACCTTCCTTTGAATTAACCATTTGAGCGAGGCATGCCTCTTTATAGGGAATCAACACCCACACTGTTGAAATATTTTCAAAAGGAGATTCATGATATTCCTTGAATTTATATAGAAGCATGGTATGGTTCAAAATATGAAAATATATTTTCTTTTCTCAATAGTTTATATGTTCTCTATATAACGAGAGCCAATTTGTTCCTATTATATCATCAAATTACACCAAGGGAAGTATCATGAGATTTGCTGGAAGAATATTCCAACATACTCCAATAGGAGAAGAGTCCAACACTTGGGTTGCAATGACTACACCACTTGGTGTTTTTACAGATATCTCTACTTCATGGTTTTAGGGATTTGATTCAATAGTTCTAGAAAACTCGCAAGATATAAATTAATGATTATAAACAAAATCAAATAAGACTTTTTCCATTATTGAGTGAATAGGAAGTGTACCTTGTATAACTACATTTTCTTACTTCACTTATATTGTAGTGATGGAATAATCCTTCCCTTTCTTCTTTGGGTTTGATGGATGATGACGTTGATTACCCTCAAGGACTCGAGGTTTAGTGCACTGGATTTCATAGTATCCTTGCTCCCTATAGTTGTAGCATTGGACCATGGGTGGCGATCTCCTTTCCTCCACCACATTTTCCTGATTCCTTAAGTCTTTTGAACATTTATGATCTTGGTGGCCTTCTCTCCCACACTTGAATCATTTTCCTGTCCATTTGAGGCAGTTCCCATGATGCCTCTTCCCACATTTTTGACATGTGGGTGATTGAGTTTTATTTCCAACTTTCTCATTATACCCTCCATATTTAAACTCCATCATTCATTTCTTATCACCATAGTCATGAGAACATTCTACAAACTCCATATGCACTTTTAGAGAACATCAAACAACTTCTTCATAACTCCTAAAGTCTCTAAATTCAAGAACCTTTCTAATGTGTGGTTTTAAACCACTAAAGAATCTATCAATTTTACTATCACTGTTTATAACAAAACCTGAAGTGTACCTTTCAAGCCATGTGAAATTTTCTTCATAGGCCATGAAAAATTCTCATTTCTTTTTCTTCATCTCTAGGAATTATCTTTCCTTCTTTGTAAAAATAGATTGAGGGAAATACTTATTAATAAACATTATCTTAAAGTATTCCTACTCAATCTATTTAATTTCACCCCTCAGATTGGTGTTCTTAATCAACACCCACTATTGGTCGGCCTCTCCATCTAGATGATAAATGACTAGATTCGCTTTCTCTATCTCAGAATAGTGAAGTATAGAAAAGATATTCTCCATTGATTTGACCCATTGTTCCATGAATAGTGGATTAAAAGATCCACTAAACGTCAGTGGTTGTCATATAAAACACTTGATAAATAGTTTATCCCTCTTAGGTGAAGGTGGATGTTCCACATTATTCAGATTATTTTTCACAACCTGAGTCAGTTGGGTAAGAATCACCATGAAATTTTGAACTCCACCTCCAAAAGCATTGGGGATGTTATTCGAGTAATCGCTGCATTGCCCCTCACATGGGTTGTTAGCCCGGTTTCTCCTAGTTCCCACTATTTTATAAAATAGAGAAGGTTAGAACAAAACATAAGTCAACAGGTCATGAATAAATAAATTATTCCTTTGTGAAAATTAGTCTAAAGTCATATATTGTGGGATCCCTATGTTGATCATTTTCTAAAATAAAGCTTCTTGGGTGCTTACTTATACTTAGTCTCATACTATGGGTTTTTACTAAGGTTCTCTAATCCTAATTCCCAAATTAACTAAACCATGCTCAGATACCAACTATAGCAACCCAACTTCTTATTACATTATTAATACATTATTTTAATGATAAACAATATAAAACAATTACATGACCAAGATCCAAATGTTTAGTATCTTGAGAAAATTAGGACCATACATAACATTTAAAAAATAAAACATAAAAAATTAATTCAATTCCTTCTTCTATAGCTTCTTAGAGGTCTTCTCATTCTTCTTAGTACATGTAATTACCTGAGGATATACATCAAATAGTGGGGTGAGCTAAAATCCCAGTAAGAGGATAGATAAGAACATGAAACAATTTAACATGGTATGAGTATAAACATAAAATCATCATCATAAAATAATAATGGGATCATAATCATGAGAGGAAGTCATTAAGATAAGTATTGGAATGTGGCAATACATAAAAATGAATCATCATGTCTTAGTGGTCAACTATCACACATAGTTTTGAACAAATCTAGCATCATGTTCACACATATTTCAATTTTATCATGAGATACATCACATTACCCAATACATTAGATCACTATATAATTCTGGATTCACCCATCACATTATAACATTTACATTGCGCTATATAATTCTGGGTGCACCCGTCACATCATAACATTTACATTATCATGCATTACTCATAGAAAATATATCAATTTTGAACATAAAATATCCCATTTAAAGAAAGAGTTTCATTTAATAAGAATACATTCATAAAATTTGGATTTCCCAAATGAAATAGGGAATAACATACTTGAATCATCAACCTTGAGTGAAGAAGAAACAATCTCGAGAAGTAAAAGGTGTGTTTTTTTAAAAGAAGAGTTCTTTTGGAAAACATTTTGTTTAACATAAACTCAATTAGAAAATATGTATATCCTATAAAAGGTAAGATAATGATGAAAAAAATGATATTTAAGGAATATCTATACTAAAAATGGGGTGAAAGAGGGAAAAACCCAAAGAAAGGGAGTTGGGTTTGAGAATTCCCCTTACCTTGTGTCTTAATACTTTATTCAATTTAATGTCCTGTATAATCATATTAGATTCATTAATTAACATTTCTATAACATTTTATACATTAATTTTATTCATTATGGTTTTATTAAGTTCTTTTATGGGCCTTTTGATGAGTTATAGAGTTTAATTTCATTGTTTGGGAGCATTAGTTTTCTTAGTTTTCATGATCGGTTCACTTGTATTTATGAATGGAAGTTCAAGTAAAATGAGGATAAATATACAGAATTGTTATTATATGTTATTAATGATATTATATAAGTTTAAATGATCTTATAAATAATTTTGTTATATATCATGAGGATGAATCATTAGATAAAAGTTAATGATGATTGTTTTAGGTTAATTTTGGTGTTTTTTCTATAAAAAAAACACATTTTGTTTTATCATTTAGTATTATGTATAAATTTTAGTACTATAATATAAAGAGGGTTGTATCATACACATTAAAATATATTTTAAACCATTTAATGGTTTTATTAATATCCTTTAAGGAATTTATGGAAAATGAAAGTGCATCACCCACGATGTCGGTAAATTGACACACAATACTACCAAATTGACCATTAACAACCAGAAAAAGTAGTCACTAATGGTCTTTAGTGACTAACAGCCAACCACCAATGGAGGTCGTAGTTGTCCCAATGCTAAAGGTCAATAGAGACTTCCATTGGTGGTTTTTATATGGTCTCCACAATAGATCATGTTGGCAGTTGTAGGGAGGAGCAGTAATGACCGCCAAAAGTGGATGCTACATATTGTTTTATAGCGACCTCCCGAGGCGGTTGATAATGCTCCAAAAAAATGAAAGCATTAGCAACCTCCTAAGGTGGCCGCTAACCTGGGATTTTTTTATGAAAAAATATGCATTTTTTCAGTAGCCAAATAGCTAAAAAAACAACCTCTTGCAAGTAACAAATAAAAAACAACAATGCAGACAAAACTAGCAATCCAAATAGCAGGGTACTGTACATTCCCAACAAAAAACAAATTTATATCAGAAAAAATCACACATATTATTCCTCAGATATATGATTTATACCGTCATCATCCAACCTATGTCATGATTCACCATTGAAAATGAAGAGGGAGGTTGATATGAAGTCTTGTCAAGGTAGAAACAACCATAAAATACTCCATGGAAGCATATGAATCTCATCTATAAGCCTTTTGAAGCCAAGAAGAATAAGGGAACTCCATGACTTCACTATTTCAAGCTTGGGATCATCACTGGAATGTTTGAAACATAATGTATACCACTATAAGTACTGTGAGAGATATTGAGAGGCCTTAACAAGGTCATATGAAACTTGGAAACATCTGTGGGTTTTTGAAGAATGGAAGTGCCATGAATGTATGCATGCAATGGGTGGAGTGAAGGAAATATTATACCAAAGTCCTTGTTTTTTCACATAGGTTGGGATACGTAGAGGTAATGAGGTGAGCACACTTATGAGGCTTGCAATGAAGGAGTTCTACTATTCCATATAGAGCCTCGATATTCTAGGGGCAAGGGTTCAATGGCCTATGAAGTGATGTGATATGGTTAAGGTGATCTAGTTTCATTGTGGCTAATAGAGAAGAAAACTAATGAAGGTTCTAGATTTTCTAGCAGCTCACATTTTGGATAAGGAGTTTCCCTAAGTCATAGTATCCAGACCATGGTACAATGTGGGTTGTTGATGAGGATACACTAAAGATCTCATATCTATGCCGCATAATCTATATCTACCCAGATACAATATTTTTAGGCAACTCACCCCATGCATAACATTGAAGATATATTTCCATGGATCCATTCATGTTATCTCTATAAATAATTGAGGAGTTTAAATTTAAGATTGGATGAGGCTTAGAAATGTATAATTTAAGTGAGAATATTGATAAAGATAAATAGATACGAAAGATACAACATTTAGGATTAGCCTTTTTCATGGATAATTGGTGATGAATTCAAAAGGAAGATAAATGGAGGATTACCAATAGAGTTTGAATCCAATTAAAAATGGAGGAATTGGAGGATAACATTTAGGAGAGATATGTAAAAAGATATATATACTGATTTTTTTCTATAATTTTAAGGAGTAACTTTTGTACACATGGACTTGATTTTTGGAGGATCAAAGGCTGGAGGAGTGTTGCTACTATATGTCATGCTTAAAGAACACTCCCAAAAAGTCATGATGTAGCTATCCATAAATAAGGAGTTAGATTGAAAGTGTTCTCCCACTTAGGACTCATCTTGAATAATTAAGGAAATTAAGATTAGGTATTATCTCATTCCTAGAGACACTTAGGTGTTAATGTTATCTCAATAGTCTAGCAACCGCCTAATGAAAAAAATAACACATTATATTAACCCTTTAATGACTTCCCTAACCTACATTCATCAAAATTAGAGAGAATAATGTTTCCTATATGATAAAAACAAGCCAATAATTGATAAATATATGCATATATTTCTAAGATAAAATAATTTGGTTAAAGGAAATTAAATTATATTTAAAACTTGAATCTATAGTAAATCATCAAAAACCTAGCATGCAGTGATAGTAGGACACCCACAAAGTGTTTGTTCATTTATTCTATCAACAAAATAAAAAACACCACCACCATCACTCTACAATTAAAATTTAACCATATAATTTTAAATCACATAAGTTTAATTATTCATACAAAAAATCTTTAACTTTCGCTTTAATGAAAAGATAAACCCTGTATGCATAGAAGAAGACTAAGCTAAAGGTAGTGATGAATTCCAAAGAAATCATAAGAAAGGAAGTATGTTTAAGTGGTGTCATGAAAAATCATACCACCATAATGGATGGGAAGAAAGGGTTTGTCTATAAAGAACAATTAAACACTTCAACTTGAGGATGATTGAGGTACCCTATCCATATAAATTTAAATTTTTCTAATATATGTTTAAATTTGTGTAGGATTAAGGGGAATATATGACCCATGGGGTTATATGTGATGAAAATAGAATGCATATGTTAAAAGGTATGAATGATAAACAACTTTAAATAGCCTAATATGAAGTTGATGTGGTTTCAAACCTTCACTTCACCCTTGGAAGTTTTCACAGAGTACTTATTCCCTTTATGAGAAATTTGTGTTGAAGAAGAATCAATATCTAGAGATGTTATTCTATCTAGTTCAAAATTTACTTATTTAAAATCCTTTTATATATATTATTCATGACTAGATATAGAAGTTAGATCTTCCCTATTAATCAGTAATAATAACAATCATATTCTAGAAAGTTGTACCCACATAATCTCATTAGAATTTGTGTTGAAGCTACCAAATTTTAAATTCCATGAATTGGAAAAACCATGGTTAGAGGCCTCAATTATTTCATGTTAATCAGTAGCATCAGTGGGTCTAGTGATTTCAGAAGAAAATATGAGAATGCATAAGTGGGTGTGAGTATCTGAAGAAATGAAGGGATAAATACATAAAAAAACAACCTCAAGATGAATAGTTCATTTTATGATAGTAAGAATCCATCAGTATTGCCAGTTCAAAAGATAATAAAAGCTAGATTTCCAGAAGAAAAATTTATCGAGTAATGATTTTTTATGGTGCATATACATACAGTGTCCATAAAGAGGAATATGCTAAAATTAATGGTAACTTAACAACAAGATAAGAATTTATCTATACAACAAGAACATGATGAAATGCACTGATGTAGCCATCAAAAGTAGGTAAGTGTGGTATGAACTCACTGTAAGTTGAAAACAAGTGGAGCATAGATATGAGATACATCATTGGAATAAGAATACCAAGAAGCTGAGATATCTATACTTCCAGCTAATATGATCTATTAAGTGTTTTGATCGTAAGATGACTGAATAGATGAGAAGATTACTTAAAACACACTGGTTATATTAAAGGATTTCCATTGATGGATAAGAGAGGGAGAACAAGTTCAGGAGATTGGTGGGTGAAGAGAAGGTTTTATTTAGAAAAATAGGGGACTTCATAAGGTTTCAAGGATAGTCATAGTGTACTTTCTAAAGGAAATATCAAAGCATGCATACTTGTTCATATCATTCGAGTAGTAAGGGGTATGTGAAATTACTATATTAGGAAAGAAATTCAGAATTTGAAGAGTTCTGGATAAGGGTGTTTGATATAGGATTGGAGCAGAGGGTCCTCTAAAGTGAAAGTGACAACAGTGTATGAACATGAAACTTTTAAGGAAGTAGGGGGTAAATCAATTTACCCATTTTGAGGAATGCCACTACTATTATTTTGCAATGGAGACGATGATATAGATTGCCAAAATTTATCCATGGGGACAAATCAATCACCCACCCTGAGATGATTTTTCCACCATTTTCAAGCATGCCATCACTATTGTTTAACAGCGGCAGGATTGATGGGGATCAAAAACATTTATTGAAGGGGAATAATCAAATAGCTACCCCACAATATATTTTTCCAATTTAGGTATTATTTTATAATATAAAACTAGTGAATGAACCTGACCATGAAGTTGTCACCCCTCAGGATCAAGCCTATTTTTCTATACCAACTTTCGTAAGATTATTCATATTTCACAGGGATCAGATCCTTTGGCTAGAGATATTTATAGCTAATCTATACTACATAAATAAATCTTTTTAGTTTTGATAGTGATTCAAATATTCATCCCTACTAACAAAATGGTTCAATTCAAATACTTTCCCAATAAATAAAATAAAATAATAAACATGTTTCTCATGTTTTATAATGATAGACACAACCCCACAATTTATCACATAGAATGGATATATACAAATTGATACTGAATAAACACCATAGATCAAACCCATGGATAAGAAAAAACCTCAATCTCTATGCTAGTTAATTGTGATGGTGACTTTCCCAAATCTTCAAAGATTCTTTTCTCCTCTTCCATATAACTGGAAATGATACAAAAAAATAAAATTGAAGGAACATATATTTGATGTAGAAAATAAGGCACTGTTTGAGAACATTAAAATAAAAAGAGGATAATATTTGTTATTTCCATAAATAATATGTTTAGAAAGTAAAAAAAGTAGTTGTATGGGTGATCGAGTATTAGTAAGATTTAGGCAGATCATGAATATATAATGAACACATATATGTTGATACTGCAATATAAAAATAGCACAATAGAAATGTGAAAAAAACCTGAAGACTGCTATGAAAAAATGAGAAGCACATAGACACAATGTAAATTAGAGAGAATAAAAAATAAACCAATCATAAACTCATCCATCTAGTCACTAATTTATGAATTTCATGACATTTTAAAGAAAGGATATAGTGGAATCAGTAAATAATATAACTCTTAGTTTTTCTGTAAATGCTGACTATGTAACAGAAAATATTTATCAACATGCTACTATGTAACCTTCAAAGTATATTACTATTACATAATTTAACTATAAAATAGTAATAACACTGGACCAATTCATACAAGATAAAAAATAATGAAAAGGGTATTAAATGGAATAAATATAGGGAATGATTCACCACTAAAATGTCATTCAAATGATGACATGGTCTGAAAAAACCATATCATTATAAACTCATACCATGTTGGGATATCTACTATTAGTAAAATAAAGAACAACACATAAACCATGAAATGTTTTCATCATATTACCCCATGATTATCATCCAAAATCCATGTCAAGAAAGATGATTTATTTCCAAAGAAAAAAAAACACATGATTCAAAGATTATATATTGAATATGATATAAATGAATCATAAAAGTTTAAACATTAAACTAAAAGATTATATATTGGTTTTATGATAAGGGTATGAAAATAATATATTTTAAATGTAATAAAGTTTAAACATAAAACTAAAATAAGTGATGAAATTGATTATTTAAGAAGGAAACTTTTGTAAAGAATAAGTACCCGAAAAAGCATATATAAATTAAATATGAGAAGAGAGGAAATTAAAAAAATGATACTTAACAAATACAACATTAATAGAAGGTATTTCTATAGAAAGAAAATTAGTATAAACAATAAATTTGAAATTTATAGTAATCAATGAAATATTAAATGGTAGGTAAATAAAAACATTGAACCATAAGCTTACCAAACTGAAACTATCTCAATGGTCGAAAATGGTAAGCTATGAATTGGGAATCATAAAAAGACATACCTAAAATAAAATGTAAGGAAAAATAGTCTAACATCTATTAAAAAGATCCTCATTTAAATTATTATATAAAGGGGAATAATTTGACCTTTAGTTGTCTATTAATACTTCAGGTAGTCCCTCACTCACTAGCCTTCAATGTCAACCAGGTTCATGTAGGGAGCCGTGTAGATCTATATTAACCAAGGAAGTGAAACATTTTAATTTTAATAATGTTACTTGATAATGTCATGTAGATAATCACAAAGATATATTAAACATTAAAAATAAAACATAAGTAAATTCAATATAAAAGGATAAATAGATAAAAACAAAATAATATGATTAATAAATTGACCATTAATAAATACCAGTATATTTTAAAAATGAAAACATATTTTTATAATTTATATCATCAATTGGAATTCCTCAGTGAGGTTACCTCACCTCACTATTGGTGAGGCGCTCCGAGTGCACCTCGCTACACCCCTTTCCAAGGCACGCACCTTAGTGCACTTTTGACAACACTGCTTGTCCAAAAAGAAACATGTGGTGAATGGAGTCTTTGTAAATGTGTTTTCTCATTCATAAAGAATCAGAGACTGAATTTCAATGCCAAAAATAAAAAAGGAAATAGACCTGTTGTTTAGCCACTAAATGATGCTAATATTCATTGCTAATATATATAATATTCATGTTATTTATTATTCATAAACACCATTTTAGTGTATTTTACACTTTGAACATCATTTCACTTTATGATTGTAATACCTTCTTAAAATGCACTATTAATTGGTACATTTTTGAACTTCATTTAAAGTACCAAATGATTCATCTGATTTTAAGGAATGTAATTATCCATATTTTAATTTTATATTTTGGGAAATTGATCTACACTTAAAAATGAACATGTTTTATTCAGGGATTAATGGAGAATTTATGGAAGAAGATGGGGATATTTTGTGATTAAAGGAAACAATTCTGGAGAAGTCAGATTGGACACCATCCCACTGATGAGACTATGGGACCCATATTACAAACCCAATGAAGCCCAAATTTGGTGGTAAGATAGAAGAAATATGTAGGAACAAATAATTATGCAGTAGACAGTGCTAATTCTGCCTCTATTGTGGTCATTTATGTGGCCCAAGTTAGAGATAAAATTCTGGCCCATATTCTGCGGCCCAGAAAAACATCCCACTAATATAATCATATCTTCGAATCCACAACTCCAAATGGGCCCAAATTTTACAGAAGGTTATAAGACATCCGGTGATAAATTTTCTTCTTCTATGACACACTCTTATTCTTCCATCTAGAAGGTCTTCCAAGTGATTCTGTTCGGTGGATGAAAGCTGGATGCCACCTCGGGTTAAATGCGGAAAAGTCCAAGTTTCACAAGCTTTCCACCACCCTAGGCCTACCATAATCAAGTGGGATTCTTATTAATGTTGGAGGATCTACCCAAGGATTCCAAAATTTCTATTTAAGATAGTGGTGGGGAATTAGTTTTATGATCTTGGATGCTTTGTTCAATTGTAATGTTATGCTGCGATTTTGTTGTCTCAAGTTTGTCTTTCACATGTAAGTTGTTCAATTCACTTTAGTTTCTTAATAAAAATTATTCTTATCCTCTTATTATATTGTTCTTAATATCAGTTTTATATCATTGGATCAAGGTGTGAATTTATTCACACCAAACCTTGTGAAATTATCACAAAACGGTGGAGTGATCGTTATTTTATTGTGTTTTTTACTTCTCCATTTCTTCCCTCATGAGTCTACTTTATGCTTCCATTGAAACCATAGAATCAATGAAGGGATAACCCACTTATGGGTTGATCCAAGGGAGTATCAAGGGGATGTATTGGATGTTGTTTATCACCCCATTAATGTCTAATCAATTCTTTAATTGAGATTTTTATTTGATGATTTTTAAACTCCATCGTCCTTGTTGAATTTAAGGCCACACAATCCAAGTGCTAATAAGAATATTTACCTTGAAGTGCTCAAAACTTTGATCCTTAAATTGTATAGGTGATTAGTATTATGATGTTTTGGTATTAAATCAGTAAGTGATGAAGTTGTTTTATCTCCTTAAATAAAATCAACTCAAATATAAGAAATTGAAATAATTGAAAAGGGAATACGTCCAATCCACCCCAAGTGATAACCTAGGATCAACTCATTATTTTAAATTGAATTCAATTAAATCTGTTAGTTATCCTTTAAACCCATATAAAATCAACCCAAGTTGGCTACTTCATATCCAAAAATAGTCCATAGAATGTACGTGTCTATAGGTTTCTTCTTAGGTCTTTGAGGATTCGATAACCCAAGCTAAACTAGAAGGACCATTCTACCTTCATATCTTGGGTAAATTTGAGCGAGAATCAAATTTTGGCACTGTTTCTGGGGACCCAAGTAAGTCATCTAAAAACCCATTCTATTATCCCCCATTTCTTATTTTCTCATCCAAATTCTCTTATCTTTTCCCTTTCTCATTTTTTTTCTTTTGGCGCATGTCTGCCTACACCCGTGATCAATCAAACCGTCTAGTTAGGGTGGATAGTCCTGGGGTTGGGGAGTCAAGTATACCAAGGGAACTCTTTCCATTAGATACTAATATTCCTAATACCCTATATTCAAAAATTGAGCCTATTTCAACGGAAGGTCTTCAAAGAAACCAACTCATAAACTCGGGTGGGAACCAAAATGGAAACCCAAATAAGGCAACCCCAAACTTGGGGAATGAAATGGATCAAACCATGAATGACTACCTCACACCTTCCTAGACCAATGCCCCCTAATGAATTAGACAAAATTCCCTAGGAGATTCTAACTACATATTTAAACCCCATGTCCTAAACCACCTTACCACATTCCATGGAATGGAGTCCGAGATGCCATACCTTCACATTAAGGAGTTCAATGACATTGTAGAAACCATGTGTCCCCCACATCAATTAAAATCAGCTAAGATGAGGCTATTTCCTTTTTCTTTAAAGGATAGAGCTAAAAATTGGCTAAAAAATTTGATACCATCATCCATAAACTCTTGGTACCAACTACAAAGATAATTCTACAAAAAATACTTTCCCCACCACAAAACAATTGCACTTAAAAAGAGCATCCAATTTTTTTTTGAAAAAGAGGGAGAGTCATTCTATGAAACATGGGAGAGGTTCAAAGACACTCTAAACATGGTTCCACACCATGGTTTTTCTATTCCAGAACAAGTGAGAATTTTCTATGAAGGTTTGGGTCTGGGGAACAAATAATTCATTGACATGATGTGTAATGGAACCTTTAAAAACAAAGACCTAAATGATGCTTATGAGTATCTAGAAAGCCTTTCTGAACAAAAACAAACATGGGGAACTTCACCTTATTCTGAAAAGACACAAAGAAATACTGGAATTTATACACTTAGAGAAGAGTAAAGCCTTAGGTCTAAACTCCCAGCACTCTCTAGTAAGGTTGAAGAGATAGACCTTAGGAAAGTCCATGAAATCCAAACTGTTGACCCTATTTGCACAATTTGTGACAAACATGACCATAAGACAGACAACTTACCAACCATTCCATCCATCAAGGATGTTCTTTTAGGAGGACCCCTAGTGGAATTAAATGCTTTGAACTTTCAAAATCCTCAATACCAAAACAACTTCGACCCAAGGTATAATGACCACCCAGGCTTCTGCTGGAAAGATAACCAACAACCTAGCCAACCACAAGGACAAAATCCTTACCCCCATCAGAACTACCAATCCCATAACCAGTTCCAAACCCAAACTATCCAATACCAATAGCCACCGGTCCATTTTCAATAAACCATCCCACCTCAAAAATATCCCCCTGGGATAAACCAATCTACTCAAGTACCAACCCAAACTGTTCCACAAAGCCTACTAGAAAAACTGTGCAAACAAATGAAAAAGATGAACTCGGAAGTCTCTTCCCTTAAACAAGAACTTCAAACCATCAAAACTGGAAAAGAACCCATGCCTACTCAGGTGGTGCCATCCTCAACTTCAAGGGGAGAGTCAAGTTGTACTAAAAAAACTCATGAAAAACTAAAGGCTGTGACTGTTTTAAGAAGTGGGAAATCAATTGAGAAACTTGAAAAACTAATTTATAACTCATCCGAATATTCAAACTTAGATGAAAATTCAAATGAACCACAAGATAAAACTGAGGAAACTGATAAAATTGTCAAGGAAACAACTCTTCAACAAACAACCCCACAACATACACCGTTTTCTCAACGCATGAGGGGGAAAACCAAGCCTGAATTGAGTGAAACATTGAGGGAAATATTCTCACAAGTCAAGTTGAACATTCCCCTTCTCTATTCCATCAAACCATACCTGTATACTCAAATTACCTTAAGGAATTGTGCACTTTTAAAAGAAGATTTTCAGATAAAAACCAAGTCCTTTTGGCTGCTAATGTGAGTACCACCATTCAAGGGACCATCCCTCCTAAGTTGAAAGACCCAGGTTTCCATTACATCAATGTTGAACTAGGAGAGAGCAAAGTTGTCAAGGCCTTGTGTGACCTAGGTGTTAGTGTTAATCTCATTCCCTATGCTGTGTATTTCTAGTTAGGCCTAGAAGAACTCCAACCCACATCTGTCACACTTCAACTTGCTGATCGTAGCATTAGGGTTCCAAAGGGGATTTTAAAGTACGTTCTAGTAAAGGTTGAAAACTTCATCTACCCTGCTAACTTCATTGTCCTTGAAAACCATACAAACTTAGCTAATAAGGAACAAAACCCAATCATCCTTGGTCACCCTTTCCTTGCAACAATCAAATCTATTATCTGAGTTCGAAATGGGAACATGGCCATCACCTTTGGAAACATGAGTCTAGACTTGAACATCTATAATGCAAGCTCACAAATAGGGGATGATGAGGAAATTCATGAAGTAAACATGATAGGAAGCATTGATAATGAATCCATAGAACATCAAGGAATATTTGATGGATGTTTAAGTCAGGATGAGATTGATTTCCTTTGTTTATATGAAGGAAGTTTATCTCCTTAGATTGAATCATTTTCAAATTGATCTTATGATGAAGTCTTAGGTCCAACAATCAGTGAAACCTTTCAAGAAACCACTTCCATGGAAACCAATCAAACTTCCTTCCCTAAATCCGATCAAACCAATCTTGTAGCTGAAACTTCTATATGTGGGGAATCAATCCTATATGAAACTCTAAAAAAATAAATTGATATTGATCCAATGTCCCAATATTCTACTGAAATTCTAAACCAACCTGATCTTGAATTGAAGGAACTTCCTGCTGCACTCAAGTATGCCTTCCTAGGGGACAATCAAACACATCCTATTGTCATTTCTTCTTCTCTTGAATCCAATCATGAGAGGATGCTTCTAGATGTCCGTAGGAAACATAAGAAAGCCATTGGTTGTACCCTTTCTGATATTCCTGGGATTATCCCACTTTTCGGGACTCATAGGATTGTTCTAGAATCTGATTCAAAGCCATGTCATCAACCTCAATGACGACTCAATCCTAATCTCATGGAGGTAGTAAGGAAATAACTTCTAAAATTGTTAAAAGTTGGTATCATATATCTCATAGCTGAGAGTGAATGGGTGAGCCCAATCCAAGTGGTTCCAAAAAAGGTTGGAATCACAGTGATAACCAATTAGGATGGAGAGATTCTTCCAACAAGGGTGAGTAGTGGTTGGAGAGTCTGCATTGACTATAGGAAGCTAAAACCATTCACCAAGAAGGACCATTTCCCCTTACCATTCATTGACCAAGTCCTCGAGAGAGTAGCAGGCCATGCCTTCTACCGCTTCTTAGATGGGTAGGGAAGACTACATTCACATGTCCTTTCGGAACCTTTGCTTTCAAACGTATTCTCTTTGGGTTATGCAATGCCCCTGGAACCTTCCAGCGGTGCATGATGGGAATCTTCTTAGACATGGTAGGGGATTTTATTGAAGTCTTCATGGATGATTTCTCTGTTTTGGGGGATACATTTGAGGGATGTCTGAGGAATGTAAAAAGAGTCTTGTCAAGATGTGAAGAAAAGAATCTAGTCCTAAACTAGGAAAAATTCCATTTCATGGTTAAAGAGGGACTAGTTCTAGGACATCTAGTCTCAGGTAGGGGGATTGAAGTTGATAAAGCCAAGGTTGACATCATTCGTCACCTTCCATCACCCAAAACTGTCAAGGAAGTGAGGTCTTTCTTAGGACATGCCGGTTTCTATAGAAGATTTATCAAGGACTTTAGTTCAATATCCCGTCCCCTTTGTGCTCTTCTAGTAAAGGATGCTCCATTTGTTTGGACAGAAAGATGTGAGGGTTCATTCTTAACCCTCAAATCCTCTCTCACCTCTCCTCCCATTATGAAATCTTCAAATTGGAACCTTCATTTCGAACTTATGTGTGATGGCAGTGACTTTGCTGTAGGAGCTGTGTTAGGACAATGTTGTGATAAAACTCCTTATGTCATTTCTTATGCAATCAAATCCTTAAATGATTCCCAAATCAACTACACCACCACTGAAAAGGAGTTACTTTCTATTGTGTTTTCATTAGAGAAGTTTAGGTCCTACCTCTTAGGATCCCCCATCACTGTGTTCACTAACCATTCTGCACTAAAATACCTCTTCCAAAAACAAGATGCTAAGGCTATACTGATTAGGTGGGTTATTATATTACAAGAATTTGACCTCACAATCAAGGATAAAAAGGGTGGTGAAAATTCTGTAGCTGATCACCTCTTTAGGATAGAATTCAAAGACAACTCAAATCACCTTTCTGTGTCTAATTCATTTCTTGATGAACACCTATACTCTGTGAGTGACTGCCCTTGGTATGCCGACATAGCCAATTTATTAGTTACAGGAGTCATTCCAAAATTATTAGGGACTCAATCTCAAAGAAAATTCCTTTCTGATGTTAGACACTATGTGTTTGATGATCCATACCTCTATAAGTTCTGCCCTGACCAAGTCATTAGAAGGTGTGTTCCAGAATCTGAACAAGAGTCCATCCTTAAATTCTGTCATAGTGAGGCATGTGGAGGTCACTTTTCCTCTAAGAAAACAACTGCTAAGATTCTTCAATGTGGTCTCTTCTGGACCACCCTCTCAAGGGACTCCTACACAATTTGTCAAAGCTGTCCTAGGTGTCAACAAGTAGGGTCCATCAAAAAAAGGAATCAAATTCCACTCACTCCCATCTTAGTGGTTGAAATCTTTGACTGTTGGGGAATTGATTTATTGGGTCCCTTCCCAAACTCTAGGGTATATCTTTACATTCTCTTAGCTATTGATTATGTCTCTAAATGGGTTGAGGCCATTCCTACAAAATCCAATGATCATAAAACTGTGATTAGATTTCTCAAGGAAAAGACATTCTATAGATTTGGAATTCCTAGGGCTATCATTAGTGATCATGGAACTCATTTTTTCAATCGTCCATTATCATCAATCATGGAAAAATATGGAATTTCTCACAAAGTTTCCACTACTTACCAACCACAGACCAATGGTCAAGCTGAGTTAGCCAATCGTGAAATCAAACAAATTCTTGAGAAAACTGTCAATACTTCTAGGAAAGATTGGTCCGAGAAACTCTTGTATGCTCTTTGGGCATATTGTACATTATACAAAACCATCCTAGTAATGTCACCATATAGGTTAGTTTATGGAAAAGCATGCCATTTACCTATTGAAATTGAGCATAAGGCCTTTTGGGAAATTAAGAAAATGGATTACGACCTCTCATTGGTCGGAACAAAAAGGAAATTAGATCTCAATGAACTGGAGGAACTAAGGATGGAGGCTTATGAAAATTCAAGGATCAATAAAGCTAGAGTTCAAGCCTACCAATCTAGGAATATCAATGTCAAACATTTTGAACCGGGAAAACTTGTGCTCTTGTATAGTTTAAAACTTCATTTACACCCAGGAAAGTTAAGGTCTAGATGGTCAGTACCTTTCATAGTGCATCATGTGTACCCCCATGGGGCAGTAGAGATTCAAGATGCCACAAGTGGTTACATTTTCAAGGTCAATGGTCAAAGGTTAAAACCATTAATTGAATCATTCAATAAACAGGAAATAGAGGTTGAGTTAATTGAGCTAATCTATGAACCTGGAAAAAAATTGATAGATTTAGGATCTATGTCGGGATAAAAACATTAAAAAAATCACTGCATGGGAGGAAACCCATGCTTTTCAAGTTTCCTATCATTTTTTTGTTTTAATAAAATTTATATTTTAATTAATCATTTTTATATTTAAAAAAAATAGACTGTTGACCTATTCTTCTATTATGAGTATGCATGGGTATGAAAGGGGAGCACCATATTCATCTGTGTCACATGGTGTGATCCTTGAGTAATGCCTTACCCAGAAATTTAAAAAGAAGATAATGTATCATTAATTTGATTTAAAAAAAACAAAACAAAAAAAAAAAATAGGGAAAACCATAAAAATAATGATACTTGGAATTCAATAAGTCATTGTGTTGTTTGTTTTGTCTGGTTTGTTCTTCTTTGTATGGTTCATGGACTATTTTGGGTGATACATGTTCAATCAAGGAGGTTCCTACATCCCCTAACATATCAAAGGAATAATTTGGAGCAGCAAGAATTTCAACTTCAACCACCAGGTGACTTCATTCCATGATCCTCATTTTCAATTTCCTTTTTGAACTTTCATTCTCTACCTCTACCCCCTTCTAAATTTTCTTTTTTAAACATTGGGGATAGTGTTATTTTAAGTTGGGGGGGGGAGATAAAATGAAAAATGATTTTGTGTAAAAAAAATGAATGATTTGAAGAAGAAAAAATGTGTAAATGGACGGAAAAATTCCTTTAACTTTCAACATGGTAATACACATTGCACACTTTGAAACTGAATATCAAATAATTTAGCATGCCCTAATTCTGATTTTAATCCTTGTATAATTTCATGAGCATAGATTTTGGAAAGTGTGGCTATCCAATGTGATATTTCATCATTTATACTTTCATCCAAATAAAAAAAAGATCACAATGCACGTCCTTTGGATAGTGGGGTATTAGTTTGAGTTCATGGGGTCCCCCAAATAAATAGCATAGGTTTGGTGATAATTTTAGTTTTAATATGAGTATTCAATAAAAAAAATAATAATAATAATAAATTTGCACGTAGAGCAATGAAATGACCTAATGCGTGGCTTTCGACACTTGGGGATCATGACTCTATAGTTGTCTGGCCCAGAGTTAGTAATTTTATCTCTATTTTTGGTAATTTGAATTTTTTTTTACTGAGTTAACTCCAGATGATGCCCGAGTATGTGGGATTCACTTGGTTCCCTAAGGCCTTTGAGCCTGGGAGTCATCGACAAAGTCTCGCTACAGGAGTTGACTCTTTTGAGTGCAATTTCAATTACCATGGAAAAATTGAAAAAAAAAAACAAAAAAATAAAAAAACAAAAAAATTTAATACTCATAATAATATTGAAATGTAATTCCACCTAGCGCTTCCGTCATTTCCCCCTTGAATAAATATGAACTCCCATGTCTATTGTGATGCACAACACATCCTCATAGTTAATTGATATTGGATGAAATATGGAAATGAATTTGAACAAAGGAATGATCTTGGGATTGGGATATTCTTATGAAACTATCTTGTATTAAAATATTTTTATGGGTTTCATGATTGTTTGGTATAAGGTTTTTTGGTGATCATTATGTATTAAAATGTTTTTGGAAAAGGGAATTTGAATTTCATATTATTGAAATATATTTTGCTCGGAACTAACTCAAGTTGGGGGGTGTGATTAGCCACTAAATGAGGATAATATTCATTGATAATATATATAATATCCATGTTATTTATTATTCATAAACACCATTTTAGTTCATTTTACACTTTGAACATCATTTCACTTTATGATTGTAATACCTTCTTAAAATGCACTATTAATTAGTACATTTTTTAACATCATTTAAAGTACCCAATGATTCATATGATTTTAAGGAATGTAATTATCCATATTTTAATTTTATATTTTTAGAAATTTATATACACCTAAATATGAAAATGTTTGATTCAGGGATCAATTGAGAATTCATGGAAGAAGATGGAGATATTTTGTGATGAAAGGAAACAATTCTGGAGAATTCAGATTGGACACCAGCTCACTGATGAGACTGTGGGACCCACATTACAAACCCAATAAAGCCCAAATTTGGTGTAAGGATATAATAAATATATAGGAACAAATAATAATTCAGGAGACAGTACTAATTCGGCCTCCATTGTGGTCATTTAGGCGGCCCAAGTTAGAGATAAAATTCTGGGCTAGATTCTGCGGCCCAGAAAAACATCCCACTAATCTAGTCATATCTCCGAATCCACAAATCCAAATGGGCCCAAATTTTACATAAGGTTATAAGACATCCGGGGATCAATTTTCTTATTCTATATCCCACTCTGATTCGGCCATCTAGAAGGTCTTACAAGTGCGTTTGTTCGGTGGATGAAAGATGGATGCCACCTCGGGTCAAATGTTGAAAAGTCCAAGTTCCACAAGCTTTCCACCACCCTAGGACTACCATAATCAAGTGGGATGATTTTTACTATTTGAGGCTCAACCAAAGGCTTCCAAAATTCATATTTAAGTCAGTGGTGGTGAAGTAGTTTTATGATCTTGGATGATTTGTTCAATTGTAATGTTATGCTCATATTTTGTTGTCTCAAGTTTGTCTTTCACATGTAAGTTGTTCAATTCACTTTAGTTTCTTAATAAAAGTTCTTCTTATCCTCTTATTCTGTTGTTCTTCATATAAATTTGATACCGTTGGATCAAGGTGTGAATTTATTCACACCAAACCTTGTGAAATTATCACACAACGGTGGAGTGATCGTTATTTTATTGTGTTTTTTTTACTTCTCCATTTCTTCCCTCATGAGTCTACTTTCCGCTTCCATTGAAACCATAGAATAAATAGAGGGCTAAAACAATTATGGGTTGATCCAAGGGAGTATCAAGGGGATGGATTGGATGTTATTTATCACCCCATTAATGTCTAATCACTTCTTTAATTGAGATTTTTATTTGATTATTTTTAAACTCCATAGTCCTTGTTGAATTTAAGGCCACACAATCCAAGTGATAATACGAACCTTTACCTTGAAGTGCTCAAAACTTTGATCCTTCAAGTGTATATGTGATTAGTATTATGGTGTGTTGGTATTAAATCAGTAAGTGATGATTTTTTTTGATCTCCTTAAATAAACTCAACTCAAATATAAGAAATTGAAATAATTGAAAAGGGAATACATCCAATCCACCCCAAGTGATAACCTAGGATAAAATCATTATTTTAAATTGAATTCACTTAAATATATTAGTTATCCTTTAAACCCATATAAAATCAACCCAAGTTGGCCACTTCATAGCCAAAAATAGTCCATAGAATGTACATGTCTATAGGTTTCTTCTTAGGTCTCTGAGGATTCGATAACCCAAGCTAAACTACAAGGATCGTTCTACCTTCATCTCTTGGGTAAATTGGAGCGAGAATCACCTACAATTCACTAATTCCATCAGAAACTAGAGATCCAAAGTTTTATTTTCAAACAATTTTGGGTTGATGTCCTGAAAACATGTAAAACTGAAAAGAATTAGAAACTATAGAAGGAAATAGAAAAAATTAAATCAAAATGTTGAAATAAATAAATAAATAAATAAATAAACACAGTGATGGTCTATAAAAATACAATATTAGTGTATAAAAATAAAATCAGAGTTTTTGAGAGGGATATTAGTATATAATAGTTTTGATTCTGATTTCATGGGTTAATATAAGAATGATTTAATAGGGTAAGCTAACATTAACATTGTTTATATTTAAATTCTACTAAAACCAGTGCATGGATAGGGAAATAATGAGATATTCATTACTATTATCATTTTCATAGCTAATTAAATGAATACTTAAATTTCAATTTTAATGTTCTAGCTATATGAGAAAAGGAATTATAGTTTCATTAATCATATATTTAATTATAAAAAACTTTACAAATTATTGAATCTTATCAATGAACGTTAATGAGATATTAAAAAATGAAACATACTATAAAATAACACATTTCATGAGAATAAATTGAAAATTAAGTATGTTTTCATATTATAAATGTAAACAAATATTGGAATATGAAATTTGGAACTATTAAATCTTATGAGTTTTTTTACCTATCATGTGATGAAATAGATGAATTAAACATAATATTTTGATAATCATGAAGAAAATAAAAACATTGATGACCATATTCATCTAATAATAATCTTCCTATGTTATCCTCTAGAATAATTAAATAACAGAGTTTCTAGGAAATCAAATAAGGAATCCAATTAAACAATGTAATGTCATAATTTCTTACATCTACCTGTCCAGACAGGTTGATAACCAGTTGGGAACCTGATTGGGAAATTCAGAATACAATTTTATATATAATAGGATTAGCTTAGGGACTTAGTAAACTAAAACAAAAACTCAAATCCCCTCTAAATAATAGATTCATTCAATTCATGAAGAAAATTACAATAAAATGTTAAACATACATAGGATAGAGAGAAATTATTGTATGCAAGAGAGTACCAAATGAAATACTGAATAAAATCACACTCTAATATTCATATCTTTAGAGAAACCTATGAATTAATCATAACCAAGAATACTGGGAGATAATTCCAAAATAATAAATTTATCCTCTTAAATAACATAGTTTCTAGGGAATTAAAGAAGGAACCTACTTGGGTCAATGTAGAAGGGAATAAGATCTTGTTGGGGATGGAAGATCTAGTTCGTGACTGATGGTGGCTACGGGTACAATAGTAGTATCTCTAATTCACGACATGGAGATCTAGTTCATGATGGGGAGAGTTTGTGGCGACAGTGGCTTTGATTCTCGACGGGGAGGACTGGTTCACGATGAGGAGGGTTTGCGATGGTGGTGGCTCTGATTCATGACATGGAGAGATGGTTCGCAATGGGGAGGTGGTGGTAGTGGCTTTGATTTGTGATAGGGAGGTTGTAGTGGTGGCTCTAATTTGTGATGGGGAGGCAGTGGCGGTAGCGTGATAGTTTACAGCGAGGAGGGTTTAGGTAGGGGAGGATTTGTGTGTGAGGGGGGAGGGGGTGTGATAGGACCTGCTATTTTTTGGGGGGTAGATACCACCTATTGCGGTCTCTTATTCTCATCAATAGCATCCTATTTTAACAGTCTTCCATTTCTAGAGGCACCACTGCCCTAATTTCTAGTAGTGACATCACATGCGATGATTTCATTTTTATAATAAAAGAGTGAGAGGGAGGAGTTTAATGGTGGATCTTCCATTAACATGATAAAATTATAGTATATGTAATGTAATAGAGTTATCATTCCATTTGGATAAAGGGAGGTGATGAGATAACAAGAAAAGAAATGAAATTGAAAGGAAATTAAAAGAAAAATAGAGAGAATTTACCTCTTGAATTCTCCTCTTGAGATCCTTCTCAAGGCACCCAGGCTTGGTCTTTTGATGAAAGAAAGAGATCCTGGATGCGGGGGAGGGGATAAGGAAGAGTTTTGGGAAGAATTTGGGAAAGTATCAAAACTTATGAGGTGTGAGGAGAAGAGGGTGCGAGGGGTGGTATTTATAGTGGAGGAGAGGGGTGTTTTATCATTATTTAATTCATTAGTTTATTATTTTGCTCAAGATAAGAAATAATATCGATTATTGATACTAAATATAGTAATTAGATCATGTGAGTTTGAACCAATGGTGATTACATCAGTTATGACTCAATTAATACTGTATTTAACTCATAATGTATATATACCGTAAATTACTGTATTTCACTATTCACAAAATTCAAGTATTTCAAAAAAATACCAAAAAATCACCCTATACATTTTTTAACATTTAGAATTAAAAAATGTAATCCATTTTATGAAAACAATTTTCTAAATATGAGTAATTTAATTTTTAATTAAAATCATCATTTACTTGAAAAATACAAATTTTAAAATTATAAATGATTTTATAACACTTTGAAAAATTACTTAAGGTCTCATAAAATTATCTCAAACTCATAATAAATAAAAATATTAATTTATGAATACATTTTATGAAAACAAATTTTCTTTTAAATTATTAAATTAATCATAAGATTTTAATTAAATATTTTTGACTTTTAAAAATACCAGCACTTAATTAATAATTTTTAAAATATTTACTTACTTATTCTATGATATAATTATATCATATTTTCACTTATAAGATTCCAAAATTTTATTTATACTTTAATGGGTGAGGCTAATATTCATTTGGTTGATTTATTATTCATAAGGATTATATTACTATTTCTATGGTCAAGTTACTATTTCATCAGTATTAGTTCCTTCACTTCTAGAAATACTTCTTATTTCATTAATTATTAATTTATAAATTTTTTATTATAGTTCATAAGTTATTATATGTGATTTATACTATATGAAATTACTACAAGAAGGGATAAATTCCATTGATAAAAGTTTGGGTCATTACATGGTTCCCCTCACCTAACTGAAACTTATTTTTTTTTCATTTTTCAAATAAGTCACTTTTGGGTTAGTGAGAACCGAACAAGCAAAGGGAAGAACAAGAAAAATTAACCATAAGATGGATGGGCTTGGAACCACTCCCAAGTCCAGACCTTCCCAACAGAGAAACCAGAAAACAACAACCAAAATCACTTTGAGGCAAAGTGAGAACCAGAGAAAACAGCCGGCCAAACTGACCCGCCAAACGCCATGGACGCAGCACTCAGGACCAAACCTGTTGAACTACCACGGGACTGTAATAGCCATCATGAACCATGACAATAAATAAAAACAGCACCCCAATAGATCTAACTTTACCGAAGCCACCAAAATGATCCAAAATGTCATGAAATCCCTCACACCCAACCAAGATGGGGTCGTGCGTGAAGGAGGATGAGGAAATGGTAGAGGATACCAAGGAGAAGATCATGATTAAGAAACTTCTATTATTTTATTTCTATCAAGTTTCATGATTAATTTCTTTATGGAAGCTTTGTTATGATCACATAAATTAATGGATTAACAAACATGTAAGATGGAATAAAAATAAATTTTATTACACTTAATTTTATTGAGATATGGTTAATCACTTAAGTAAATCCACTTAATATTAATAAGCATGTAATAAAGATAAAATTTAAAAAATTACACATAAATAAAAAATTACTCAAATCATTATTTTAAGTCATTATAACCTTCCATAAATTAAGTTAAAATCAATCCAATAGTTTAAAGTGCTTGACTAACCCATGTTAGGGTGATTTTAATTATCAAGGAATTTTAGCTCAGGTTTTGGTTGACTTAAACTTAGTTCACATAATGGGTTGAATTCCCAAGAATAACTTAATATAACTGAGTGGAAAGAGAATAAAAAATTCTTATCCATAATTTCATTATTGTGAAGTCCACTCAATAGAACAAAGAGCTATGAGTTAATGTAGTTAGAAATTTATACCTACCTAAAACCCCTTTAAATAACTTGTTAGGCCTGAGTTTAGGTTATGAGAAGGTGAATATAGATCCTTTACAATATAATATCAGTAATACAAGATATTTTGAAACCAATGGTGAGGGATACTAGATTTTTGGAAAATATTGAGATATTAATAAAGTTTAAAATTTATTTATCTTATTTTGTAATCCAGATAATGTTATAAAATTCTGATCTTAATTCTTATAGAAATGGAAATCCACATGAATTAAACTATATAATTATGATCCATACTATATAAAGAAAAAATTCTCATCGAATAAAATTTTTTAGGAATGGTATAGGTTCTTACACATTATACTACACAATGAAAAAAATTATACGTGCTGGAAACCTTACTTCCTGAGTAGCTTGCTAAAGAGGCTAGTGAGGAAGAAGTATCTCTCAACCCGAAACATGAAGACACTGCAATTTATTTACAATGTTTCATATTATCCCATATATATAGTGAAATTTTAAAGCAAAATTAGGATATGGATGTGTATATAATCATGTCTCACCTTCATAATATTTATCAAGTGAAGGAGAAACAAGAGAGATATGAGATCACAAATTCACTATTCACGTGCAAGCTTGGAGAGTCAGTACTAGATGGGCCTCATGTAGTCAAGATTATTTGATATATAGATCACTTAGACATATTAGGGTTTAAGATCCATGATGAGTTTCACGCATATCTCATTATATACCCAGTACCTAAAGGCTTATCTAGTATCATTGTGAAATATAATATGAGTAATAGTGAGAAGAAACTTTTGGAACTTCTTATTTTGATTTTATAAGTTGAAAAGGATGTAGGGAATGAAAAACATGTATTAATTATGGTGAATATGAAAAGTTATAATAAGAAAAATCTCCCAAGATTGATTCCAAGTTTAATGATCCTGAACACCATCCTTTTAAGAATAATAAGATATAACAATAAGCAAAGGAACAAAATGTGGTATATTTTTCATGTGGAAAGTTAGTCCCCTGGAAGAATAACCTAACCTAGTTAAATAAGAAAGGGTAATATCAAGGTTTATTTTTTATCAAGTAAAATATTTCTATATCTACACATTGAGTGTTATATATATCTTGTGGTGCTCACATTTGTATCCAAATGTAGGAACCAAATAAATTTTTAAAGATTTATAGAGGAGATGTGGATCTTTGAGAATCCAATAAAGTGTTTCTTGCTACTTTGACTATAAGAGACTACCAATTTTCATTTACAACCAACATGATTTTGTTATTAAGGTACTTTTATTTTGTGCCTAGTGTTCCTATAATTTCATATTTGTTTCTATCCTTAACATGGATGGATTTATTTTCAGATTTTGAAATAAAGAATGTATCTTTTATAATAATGGAATTTTATTTAGTATGAAACATATGAATAATGATATTTATGTATTAAATTAAAAAAACAAAATATTGGGAATTGAGAATGAAGAAAATTCATATGTATCATTTAACACCTAGTTGTGGCATCATCGTCTTGATCAGATAAATGATAAGTGTTTGAAAAATCACTATCAAGATGGTTATTTAGACTATTTTGAGTTAAAAATACTTTAATGTCATGCTTTCTTATAATGAAATATTAAAAAACCACCATTTGGTGTATATGGTGAAATAGAAACATAGCTTCTAGAATTTTTACATACTAATGTGTGTAGACATTTTCTAATAGAATATATAGGTGGGAATTATTACTTTATAACTTTTACTAATAAATTGAGTAGATATGGTTATATTTACTTGATGAGGTATAAGTATGAGTCCTTTAAAAAATTCAAATAATTTAAGAATGAAGTAGAGAATCAACTTAGAAAGATGATAAAAAATATTTTATCTGATTGAGGTTGTGAATATATTAACCAAGAGTTTATCAAATTTCTCTAGGAGTATGAGATTCTATCTCAACTCACTCCACCTTATACACCATAGTGGAATAGTGTTATTTAAAGGAGGAACTATACCTTTATTGACATTGTGAGGTTGATTAAGAGTCACATAAATAATCCATTATCCCTTTGGGTATATGAATTACACACTGTAGCATACATTCTATGATGAGTACTAATAAAAGTGGAAAATTACATTCTATATGAGTTAAAGAGTGGAAAGAAACCCATTTTTCACATACTCATTAATTGAGATTTAGGGAATTTTTTAAGGCTTAATCAGAAAATAAATTAACACATTAAGGAAAAAAGTGTATCTTTATAGGGTTTCCCAAGGAAACAAGGGGATAATATTTATAAAATCCCCAGACAAGAAGGTGACCATCACAATGCAAACCATTCTTCTTAAGAGGGAACACATCCTCAAGGATAGTGGGAGCAAGATTGAATTCAATAAAATTGATGCTCAAGATATGAAATATTTAGTGCAAGAATAGATTCTATAGGTCCCTATAGAAGATGTTCTTCTTAAAACACAAGTATCATGTAGAAGCTTCAAAGATGTTAAAGAACCAGAAAAATGTGGTTTTTTAGTAATTGAGGATGGTGGCTCATTATTGGTGGAAAAAAATGACCCTCTTTCCTATAATAAGGCAGTATAGAGCTCAAAATATTCAATATGGAAATAATCCATGAATTATAATATGGATTCCATGCATTAGAACTATGTTTTTATTTTTGTTGATCCACCAGTTTATATAAAACCCATTGGGTCCAAATGGGTATTAAAGAGAGAATTAGACATGGAAGGTAAAGTGAATACTTTTAAAGCATGGATAATGTCTAAAGTTTTTAAATAATTTTATGTCATTGACTAAGAAGAAACATTTTCTATAGTTGACATGTTCAAATACATCATAATTATACTTTCTATAATAGATTTCCATGACTTTGAGATTTAAAAAATTGATGTTAAAACTACCTTACTTAATGGGAACCTTCAAGAATATGTCTATATAATAGAATTAGTTGTGACTCCAGGTAATGAAAAAATGTATGAAAGTTGTAAATATCCATTTATAGATTGAATAAAGCATATGAGTCATGAATCGTTTGATTTGATGAATCTATAAAATAATTTTATTTCATTAAGAATGAATGTGAGACATGTGTTTAAAAGTAGCTCAAAAGGAGTACGTTCATTATCCTAATACTATATTTTGTTGGAATATTACTTATTGTAAATGATATTCTAGTGTTACTTCTAGTTAAGGACTAATTGAAAAAGTGTTTCTCCATAGACTTAGGTGAAACAACCTATATGCTTGGAATCAATATCATTTATGATAGATCCAAGAGGCTGGTTAGAATAATTAAAATTAAAATTAACTCGACACTAAAGGGGTTTAGTATGGACCAATCCAAGTGGGAATTGGTTTTAGTGTCACATGGTATATATCTTTCAAAGAGAATGTGTCCTCAGACACAACATGAAAAAGGGAGAATGAGTAAGATCCCATACACTTATATGATAGGTTCAATCATGTTTGCTATTTTATATATGAGAATTGATGTTTCCTATACCTTGAGAATGGCAGGCAGATATCAAGATGATCTAAGTGAACATTATTGGTCTAATTTTATGGCTATCATTAAGTATTTTGGGCAAAATAAGGATATGTTCATGGTATATAGAGGATATGAGGAGCTTAACACTAGGGGTTACACAAATTCTAGCTTTCATAAAAATAATAATTATATGAAGTTTCTATCAAGATATGTATTTTAACATCCCCAACCCATCTCATGATGAAAAATTATCAGATAAAGTCACTACATGGCCTCAAGAGTTCCTCCCTATATGGAAGAGGTTTCTGATTAGCATTGTGGGTCTAAGGTGGTATGGTGGGGATACTATACCCACATATCAAAGTAAAACAATAAAAAAATAAAACTAATCAGATAAAAAATCCATATAAAGTGGTAAATTGACATCTAGGTAGGTTCCAAATAATTATCAACATAACTTATGATATAATAAAATAAACCATGTACAATGTTTTAAAACATATAACAATAGACCATATACAACAACCCAAAAGACCAAAATAAAAAATGGGGAAAAACCCTAAAAAAGGGATTGTGTCCTAGTTAGGTCCTAAACTCCCATGATCCATCCTAGTAGCTCAAACAATCACTAATCCTTGGGTATATTCCCTAGACCAGTCCCGTAACCAAGTGGCATTTTCTTGGGTACCCAAGTTCTATGGTGGACCAATCATGGTGTGACTACAACTTAGTATGATACCACCAACAATATACTTAAATATCTAGTTTGAATTATAAGTACATATAGAGGTTCTATAAGTAAAGAAGGTGATGAAAAATAAATAAATGACACTACTATTTAGGCCTCACAATGACACCCAGGGTTGGTCATACCTACTTTGGAAAATTTCATATGTCTCTAAGCATGTATCGAGATTGTGAAAACCATAATAACTACACAGGGGACCAAGTCCTATATTGGGACCAATAGCCAGTAGCCTATATGCCTTATCTAGTGATGAAGTGTCTCTGAGAATATCGTGATGTCTATACCAACCATCATAACCACACAGAATCTAGGTGATCATCCTGGAATTCCTAATATCTAGCATGCATCCCAACATTCCCATGGAATCTAATTACTCATTATGGAATTCCCCATCACCTAGTATCATAAAAATCTTAGCACTCATCCTAGCCTCCCCATGGAATTCAAGCACCTATATTGTCATTCCAAACCATCAATTATCACATGGGATCTATTCGCTCATCCTAACATTCCTAAACATTATATATCATATAGAATCCAAGTGCTCATCCCAACATTCCCCATCATCATATCTCATTTGGAATCTAGACACTAATCCTATGATTTTGAAGCATTTAATATCATAATGGATCCAAGGAATAAAATTTTACATCAATAAAATTTCATAAAGGGTCCATTTCAATTTCCCATATCCACAACCATTTCATTATCTAGGGTTTATTGGTTAACATTATCAATCAAAGCATAATAACCATCATGGACTATTGATTCAATTCACATGGGTATTTTTATAACCTATCATTAAATTACCCTTTACAAAAAAATATTAAACTATAATTCCTTTTATATTTTTCAAAAAGGCTATACCCTAAAAATTTACATAAATAAATCATTTATGAAACCATTAGGCATTAGTCAATTTTGAATCACTTTCCATTATTTATGCATTCACAATATAAATAAGGTCCAAAACTAAAACCACTTATTATATTTCTAAATTCTTTTTCTTTAATTACAACCATTATAGTTTTCTGCTTCTACATAACGATTTTGTAGGGTCCAAGTCTCAAGTGAGGAATCCCATTGGGATCGTTTTCAAGGTAACCAATTATAATCATGTCTAAGGGAATAAGATTAAGAAATTTTAATATCTAAGGTTTTTATTTTAAATTTAGGGTCAACACATGATACACCATCATGAAAACACAACTCATTCACTTTAAAAAAATTAAGCAAGAATACAAGAGAAACTTAGGGACCACCTACATCATCTGAATCCTCTTACCATTAATTCTCGGTCTAACAACCCACTTCCTAGGCTCTTATAAGATAAAAAACGAACACCCAAACCACCCATGATCCTAAATCACAACCAAAAAAAATAAAATTTAATTAATTATAATCAAATCATAACTATTTAAAAACTTACAACTAATTTACCACAAAAATAAAACTTAGTAATAAATGACTAATCATAGACTAGGTGACCTTTCCACACTTAAACCAATACTAACCATCCTAATTAGTTGTATTCCATGCTCCAGAAACTTACGTGGTCTAAAAACCTATCATCCATAACCAAAACCATAAGTATAAACATTTAATTTAACTAAAAACACTTAAAAATTCACATGGAGATATACATCAAACAAAATTATGGGTGATGACGTGTAGGAGTTGTCTCAGGATGTCCTATAGCTAGGAAACATGGAAGCCCCATTATCCCAAGATGATTCTACCATTATCTGGTAAAATCACCACTTAAATCCCTAACCAGGAGAACCAAAATTTGAGAAAGAGGAGGAGTACAGGAATGAAGGTCACCGGAGGGAGAGACTTACCAAGAATCTCCCAGAGATAGAGCTAAAACTACTATAAAAGGAAGGATAACCAAGAGAGGATAGGGGTATCCACCCCAATTCCACATGAGACAGAGAAAGGGTGAAAGAGGGGATTCCCATATAAAAACCTAAGGGGGGTATAATTGTAATTATACCCTATAAAAACCCCTTCAACTAGCTAGTGGCTTTAGGCAGTGGCTCATGACATTTCCATACTCCACCAGTGAGCTAGTAGACCTTTAGGCTAGTAGGTCCATGAGCTTGCTAGAGGATGGTAGATGGCTATAGGATATAGGTTGTATCTCTAGTCACCTATCCTTCCTCCAGTGATTTATTGCTATTACCAACCACCTTATGAACCTATATCTAAGCCCAAAACACCCATATATGGAGTTCAAATGATCAAAATTCTATTTCAAACCTCGTTTCTCAAAATAGACCATCCACCAAGTTGAAAGTTCCAATTTCCCTTAAATTTTTAACACCTATATAGAAAAGAGGTTTTATAATCTCCCCACCATAACACTTATAATCCTTGATAAGTCTCTATAGCCTTACAATTAAACATCCCAACCCACCTTGGCCATAAATTCTAGAACAAAGGACATATTCCATGTAACATCCCAGGTAAATAAAGAATATGAAAATTTTCATATTTATTAATATTTGTAAATTAAATATTAATTTTACTTTAAAGGGGATTCTATGATTGATGAAGTACCTGATAAAAAATAATGAGTTTCTTTGAAAACTTATGTTGCACACAACGTTGAGTTATATCGAAAAATAATATAATAATAATATTAATTTAAATGGTAGTTAACGTCTAGCCATTGTATTGGCGTGAATGAATAGAACTGACTAAAATATGATTATATATGTTTGTTAAATGTTTTTACATTTATCCAATAAATTTTAGAGGCTTAAAATGTGAATAAATCCAATTTTCATCATAAATACTCTAATATTCTTTAAAAGGTCGATTTACCGCCTTTTAATGGAAAACCCTTTTTTAAATATAGTTTTGTCACTTTTATATGTTTTATTTGAAAAAATAAAATTATTATTTAGAATAGTAACATAAAAATTTACTTTGGGTAAATTTTTGGTATTTTTCTGATAAAGCTCATTTTTTAATGAATAGTGAAAAATACTGTATTTTAATTCAAAACTGCCTTTTAATATAGTTTATTTATATGGTTATATTACCTTTTTAAATGGTTTTAAAGTTTAATTAGATTATATTTTTACAATTTAATACAATTTTGTTCATTTAAAGGAATTTCACTTTGAAATTGGATATAAACAAGTGTCAATCTTTTGATAGTTATTATTTCTTAAAAACACGTTTTTTGTTTTACCAATGGGAATTAATTTTAAATTAATTTATGATAATTATATGTTTTGAATTTTAAAAAATTTATTATATATTTGGAATCATTAGGTCCAAATTATGTAAATAGGTAACTTTTATTTTTAGACATTATGAATATTTACTTTAGTAAATATTTTATTTACCATGGTTAAAAGGTAAATCTGGTAAATAAGGGTAAAAAAATTATATTATAATAATATTAAATTACCCTAAAATATGTCCTAATATTATTTTTTGATACATGTCCGACCATGGTCATCCTTGGGTCGATTTTGGGATCCCATGGAGCCACTTGGGAGTGATAATGACACTTTATATTAATTAATTTAAAGTAAAGACAAAGACGACTTAAACATATATCTTTTAGTAAATAAATTTTTACATGGGGTTATATAAGTTATATATTTGACTATAAATATTCATTTGAAATTTGAAAATATTTCCTACATCATTGTATTTTTTTATAATTTTTAGACATCAAATAAATAAACTTATTTATGTCACAATAATGATGTAGTGTTTACCTCATCAATGAATGATTTAAATAAATAAGATTATAAAATTAAAAAAATATAAAAAACCTGTCCAATTCTTATTGGATGATTTTATTTTAAACATGAATCATCTTATATTTGACTTTAATGAGTTTTGGACCTTTAGAAACCGAAAATAATTATATAATAAAATAATATTTTCAAACTTTCCTAAAGAGCCCCTCATCCCCCTTATAAAAGAACACCACTTCTAACCCATTCCTCACATCTATCAAGCCCATTGGATCTTCCAAAATCTGCCCAATTAAGCTAAATACATCCCTATATTTCTACTATAATACTTAACTTAGGTATAAGTCACTTCAAGTAAACCTTTTGGTTCAATCCAAAGAGAGTTACCCGATTTAAAGGTAACGTCTTCTTTTAAGTTTTTTTCTTTTATTTTACTTCTCCACCCCCCTAAACTATATTTATTCATTTTTATAGAAACAAAAGTATCATAAATATACTAGGTTGTTTTTATGAGAATTATTATAACTAAACTTCTACAAACCTCCATATAATGGATACGAATATACTGTTTTTGTGGACGACGAACTACTACCACACGAAATGATGATTGTTCAAATATCTCCAACCGCCTCTCATGGTGGCCATTATGATGAAATTGTATTTATATTTGATATATATTATATTTATATTGTCCCTTTAATTATTTATTTTTCATTTATATCATACCTTATGGTTTTCATAATGGGTAAATATGTTAATTTCATTTAAGGAAGTGCAGACTACCACCCCCTCAAAGTGATATGAATCGTTCATTCCATACGTGGGACGTATAAAGGATAGAGTTAATGAAATTATATATGATATTATACTGGAATTATAATATACCTATGTATAATTAATTTTTCAATCCATTAAAATACGATATAGAAATGAAAGTAGCGTTCATGCGTACATACGACTTACCGTCTCCATGAACAGTGCATTTCATTTCTTATCTCCAAATGTTATGTACTATTATAAATACATATATATAATAGATATATATGATATATATGATATTTAAGTCATTAATATGATTCTAGAGATAATATAATTTTGAACACATGGACAATTTGTGATTATAACAAGTTCATTTTGGCTCAAGTTCCGAACATCGACAAAATGTCTGATATGAACTAAAATAATTAACTAATTGTTATAGCAAGATAATAAGTGATATAAAATGAATAATAAAACATGAAAAATGTTATTAAGTAAGTATAAATTAACTTAAGTTTATTATTTAGGAATAACAAGTAACATACAAGTCAAGTCGGACTTGATGTAAGGGGTTTCTTTTCTCACTTTTAATTCCATGAGATTTCCATTGTTCACCACCTATTTATTACATGTGATGTATTGTGTACTTCCATTTGATATATATTATAATTATTCTATTTATATTCATATTATTCTGTGATTCATTTTGTGGTTATTAACTTTTTGTCATACGACTCAATTGATTACAACGTGGTAAGGGGTTTTCATCTCATTTCTTATTCCCGTGAGATTCAAGCTATATTGCCACTATTTCATTTTGTGTGGTGTATGTACTGCCCATGAATGTATTAATTGTGTAATATAAATTAATTTTTGGGTATTTAAAACTTCATTGTATGATCCTTCTTTCATGGTGTGTATGTTTCGTAAGTTTCCAAATCGATAAGGGAATTTCTAATTTCGATTTCCACTCATTGGGTTTTATGCAAACTTCATTGATTATTTTACTCCAAGATTATGTATGAAATCACTATTTATTTATTTATGTAGTAATTTCAACCCCCCTTTGTGTGGATATACTTTTTATACACATAATCAATCCATTTATAAATTCTCAAGTCATTGATATGAACTTGATAAGAGTAATATTAACTCAATTTCCATTCATTGAGTTAAACATCCAAGTCATTGGTGTTGTTGTTAAAAGAATATGTGTGAATGTCCTATGATTTATTTACACTGAATATCCAATCATATTGAGTGTATTTATATTTTTCAAAAATAATTATGTCATTTATTTATCCTTAACCTAAGGATACGGTCTTTATAATGGATTTCATCTCAATTTACATTCTATTGAGACTTCTTCATTGTTAAGTGCCAATTCACTTTTATATAGTGTATGTACTGTAATTTGACATTGTATATCATGAATCCCTTTATTCTCATGATATTATAAAGTTTTTATTATGTCAATTATTTTTATTCAGGTGTCTCTCATTTTGTTAGGAACTCTAACTAAAATATCATTTTAAATGTTTTAAAGATTTATTCTTCTAAATATTTCTCAATATGTCCATGTTTTAAAAATGATTTTAAGGATTTATTTATATGAACATGAATATTTTGAAATTATAATTCATTTAAGAAGTTTCAGAGTGGTATGGGACACTTTGATTCAAAAATCTATTTTTAACATCTTCTTGATAAATAGTGAGACTTTTAAATGTTTTCAAGAAAAATGGGATATTTCTCTCCACTAGTTTAACTGATTATTTTAATCTATGTAAATATCCTTCATTATCATTGATTGAGGTTGATAAAATCTTACATATTGTATTAAATGATTTATGTTTCAGTGTGGATGTGCTATTTTTATACCATTCATGGTTTGTGGTTAAAATATTGACATTTCGTATGCTAGTTTTAATACGAATGTTTAGATTATGTTTCAATGTTTTCATATAGGGAATGCATTGGAATTAATAAGTGACGGGTGAAGACCGCTATAGATCCTCGATGCATCGGTAGGTCTCATAAGACAAACTAGTGTCTTGACACAAGGCCTTGACAAAATATTATTTGTAGTCTTGGCACGAGGCCTTGACTATATGGTTATGATGTCCGACATTATGCATTACATCATTATAAAATTAGCTATTGATATTACATGTGATTATTAGACTAGTAGAATATCCATGTGAATAAGTAAATGACATTATTTTATTTTTATTTTCCATATTATGTTGAAATTTAAGTTTAAGAGGCTTTTGTTTTTTTCTGATACATTTCCTTAAATGTTTATTATTATTTATGAAAGTTTCTACTATATTTTTATCCTTAATGAGCACCCGAGCTCACCACTTTCTATGTTTTATTTTTCCCAGTATGTGAAGAAGTATATTATGACTGACCTGTAGGGATAGTCTAAGGTATATTAATTTGTTCAAAAGATACAATGTTGTTTTTTTTCATTTTATAATGTAATGTAAAACTTATGTATGTATCTAGTACTTATAAGGCTACTAAAATGATCGGTCTTTTGAGATTTGATCCCTTGAGATCATGCCAATGTTATGTAATAATGTACCATCTATGGGTAACTTGGGCCGGGGCGTTACAGTTGGTATCAGAGGAAGTTTAGTACAAACCTTGAAAGCTGGATTTAGAAAAAATCTAATTAGAGAACATTACCCTAAGATAGAATTTGAGGATTTTTATAGAATAACTTACTAGAATTTTGGTAATGTATAGATTTTGTGTATTTTTCAAGAAATACATCCCTGTATGGATACGAGCTGGTAGAGGTAGCTCTGACACAGATGTACCTAGGGGTAAAACCTGAAAACACCGCTTTGAGCTAGACTCGAATGGGAATTGGTACATGACAACGGGCCTTACTGCACTCTTTGTTATGACACTCCTGGGGGATATGCTTAGGATAATTCACATTTTCCTTACAAACTGATTTGAAAGATTTTAATATAATATGAGAATAAATAACCTTGGTTAATCCTAAGGTGTCATGATATTATCTAAATGATTTTATGAATATTGTTACCCACACAATTATTTATGGTTTTAGTCAATGGATGGATTTCAAGGAAGTCATAATAATATTGAACATGATGTAAAAGGTGAGAACGGTGGTGGAAGTGAGTAATGAAATGGAATGTTGATAGCCAACGAGCCCATATCTGAGTGGTAAGGGCTCCTGCTTGGCATCCAAGAGACCCAGATTCAAAAATGGGTGGAGGCGAATTTCTGGGTATTATAGTAGTTACTGTATCATTTATTGTTTAGTACTATAGTATCCTGAACTATTCACCCAATTTGGGCCTTCGGGCCACCTGTTTGGGCCTACGGGTCTCAAGGGCCTTCGTGCCATCAAAGGCCTTCAGGACATAGGGCCTTCGGGCCATTGAAACCATGGAGTATCCCAATTCACACAGAGCAGGCCCCAGAAGAGGATTAGAGAAACAAGAATAGAAGTCACCAGAAGTAGAGCTAACCGAATTGGAAGAATGAGAGGGTATGGCAACCGCCATTCAGACTAGGCACTATGTAGCTTTGTACATGGAAATGCTAGCCGATCAACAATGCAAGGTGGGGAGCTAGGAGATCAATTATGAAGAATCTAGGGAGGGGTAGTTCTAGTGGGTTGGGCCTATGAGTCATGTATTGGGCATGGTATGCCTCTAGGCCTTCAGGTCATGTATTGAAAGTCATGTCAGGCCTTGTGCCTTGGGCCTACGGGTCATGTATGGGTTCCCCTTCAACCCTTAAAAGGGGGATTATCCATAATAAAATAAAAAATAATGCCTTCAAGCCATTCGGGAAAATGGAATGTTGATAGGTGTAAAAGATACCGTGTTCATGCGGAATCATTTTTCAAAAAATAAGATCAACAACATATATATTAACCAACTCCCAGAATAAAAAAAGAAGAGAAATGTGGTGAATGATAAGAGCTCGAGCAGTGGATACCATGGAGAAAAGAAATCTCAATTTCTATCATGCAGGAAATTTGGAAGGAGACACCTAGGAAAGTGTCTCAATGGAATAAATAAATGCTTTATGTGTGGGAAAGAAGGATATAAAGTAATGAATTACCGAGGAAAAATGAAGAGTACTATGGAAGAAAATAAAAATGATCCCAAGAATCCATTTACAGTAATTTTCCAGAAATGCAGGGGACCTGAGCATTACCCAAGTCAATGTACTATTCTATAGGATAACCTCTTGGTCAAGGAAGAACCTATGTGTAAATAAATGGACGGTGAAATGTTTAAAAGTATCAGTGCTCTTTGTTGATGGGATTATATTAGAATAATTTTCTCTTGTACGTTTAACCCTGCAGTTTGTTATGTGAAAATTATATTTGAGGAAGAATTATCTTTTATTTTGTGGATATAGTTATAAATAACTATTTGGGTTTATATGATCCTTGAATTTGAGGCAATTACAAGTTATTGATTTTTGGGATGAAAATGCGAGGTATGAGATAAAATTTGTGGTTAAATAATGTTATGGTTATTTTGAGGAATTTATCTCATTTTTTAAATGTTATAAAATATAGTTTTTGAAAAAGGAAAACATGCAGACTATGTGACAACCCATCACATCAGATAAAGCTGCGGGAATCGAACCCACAACCGAAGTGCGACTGAGATTTATCATCTAACACTGGACTACTTAAAGTCCCTGGTTAGTGTGACTAATTCTTTTAGTTAAATGATTTCATTGATCAATAATAAGTTGATTTTGGATCTTATATTTTATCAAATGTATATCCTTAGTATAGGAAAATTATTTGGTGATTAAGTGATAAATGTTATTTTGGAAGACGTTCACTCTGTTCGGAACACTATATGCCTAAGGAAAATAGAATACTATGGGATTTAATTTGAGGAGTAATGGTGGATTTTTATCTATGTTTTTATTTTGGACTTATAGAGATTTAGGTTATTTATCTATCATAGAGAATATGTGATTAAGTTAATTACTTTTAAGTATGTGACTTTAAGAGTAGTCGGTGTTATTTGGAGATACAATTTAACGTGGAAGACCATGTAATAAAATTCTTCTGAGTTTTGGGTTTCAATATTAGTTTGGATTATATTGAAGTATTTTATGTAAAATTGTTTATTGAATGGTATTTATTGAACTTTGGGTATTTTTTGTTCAATTTTAGAGATTAATAGTAGTATTTATTTTTATAAATGATTATCCTTTTTGGGGATTATCTGATCTTGTACTAACCTTTTTGGTTTTGGTTGATTTATAAATATAGGGAAAATATATATTTCATCTTTTTTATATTATGTGATACTCTAGAAGTTGATTATAGCACTTCAGGTGTGACCAAGTCATATAGAATACTTGTCGTTTGGAGAATAGATGAGTTTGTGGTAGGAATTTAGTAAAGGATGAAAGTATACATGAAAATTAAGTATGTTTCCTTATATTTTTAGTTAAGATCATAAATAAATTCCTCAAATTTATGAAAAGTAACTTAAAACAAAAAAAAATTTCTTTAACTTTTCCTACTAGGGAATAAAAGACCGTTTAACCCATCACAAGTTTGTGATTTTCTGGTGGTTAACTTTCTCCTAATCTTGTTTTCTATCACTCTCCATCAGAACTTGATACTTAGTTTCTCCTCCATATCCATGTTTTCATGGAATCATAGTATGGGTTATCTCGGGTGACCTTTGTACATATATTTATTTCCTTTAAAGTGATATTTTTATTTACTCTTTTTTCAATGTGGGACTTTCAACTAAGTTTCTAATCCCAATTTTAAAATTGTGAGGATGCAATTTCCAAAAGGGGGGAAGGATGTAACATCCTAGGTAAATAAAGAATATGAAAATTTTCATATTTATTAATATTTGTAAATTAAATATTAATTTTACTTTAAAGGATATGCTATGATTGATGGATTACCTGATACTAAACAATGGGTTTCTTTGAAAACTTACGTTGCACATAATGTTGAGTTATACAGAAAAATAATATAATAATATTATTAATTTAAATGGTAGTTAATGCCTAGACATTGTATTGGTAGGAATGAATAAAACTAACTAAAATATGATTATATATGTTTGTTAAATGTTTTTTAATTTATCCAATAAATTTTAGAGGCTTAAAATGCAAATGAATCAAATTTTCAGCATAAATACTCTAATATTCTTTAAAAGGTCGATTTACCGCCTTTTAATGGCGAACCCTTTTTTAAATATAGTTTTGTTACTTTTATATGTTCTATTTGAAAAAATAAAATCCTTATTTAGAATAGGAACATAAAATTTACTTTGGGTAAATTTTTGATATATTTCCGATAAAGTTCAATTTTTAAGGAATAGTGAAAAATACTGTATTTTAATTCAAATCTGCCTTTTAATATAATATATTTATATGGTTATATTATTATTTTTAAATGGTTTTAAAGTTTAATTAGATTATATTTTTACCATTTAATCCAATGTTGGTCATTTTATGTAATTTGACTTTGAAATTGGACATAAACAAGTGTCAATATTTTGATAGTTATTATTTCTTAAAAATGTGTTTTTTTTGTTTTAACAACAGGAAATAATTTTAAATTAATTTCTGCAACTTTTGTGTTTTGAATTTTAAAAAATGGATTATATATTTGGAATCAATAGTTCTAAATTATGTTAATATGTAACTTTTATTTTTAGACATTATGAATATTTACTTTAGTAAATATTTTATTTACCATGGTTAAAAGGTAAATCTGGTAAATAAGGGTAAACAAATTATATTATAATAATATTAAATTACCCTAACACGTGTCCTAATATTATTGGTTGATAAATTTATGAACATGGAAGTACTTGGGTTTATTTTAGGACCCCATGGATCCACTTGGGAGTGATAATGACACTTTATATTAATTAATTTAAAGTAAAGACAAAGATGACTAAAACATATATCTTTTAGTAAATCAATTTTTACATGGGGTTATATAAGTTATCTCCAAAAATATAAATATTAATTTTAAATCAAAAAATATTTCCTACATCTTGATATTTTTTTTATAATTTTTATACATCATATAAATAAACTTATTTATAACACAATAATGATGCATTGTTTACCTCATCAACGAATGATTTAAATAAATAAGATTATAAAAAATAAAAAAACATCTAAAACCTGTACAATTATTATTGTATGATTTTATTTAGAACATGAGTCATCTTATCTTATACTTTAATGAGTTTTGGACCTTCAAAAATTGAAAATCATTATATAATAAAATAATATTTTCAAACTTTTCTAAAGATCTCCTCCTCCCCCTTATGAAAGGACACCACTTATAACCCATTACTCACACCTCTCAAGACCCTTGTATCATCCAAAATCTTTCCAATTAATCTACCTACATCCCTATATTTTTCATATAATCCTTACTTTAGGTTGAAGGCACTTCAAGTAAACTTTTTGGTTCAATCCAAAGAGAGTTACCCGATTTCAAGGTAACGTCTTCTCTTAAGTTATTTTATTTTATTTTACTTCTCCAACCACCTAAACTATCTTTATTCATTTATTTTATAGAAAAAACAGTATCATAAATATACTATGTTTTTGTTATGATAATTATTTGATCTAAACTTCCAAAAACCTCTATCTAATGGATACGAACATACTGTTTCGGTGGACGGTGAACTACTGCCACACGAAACGATGATTGTTCAAATATCTCCAACCACATCTCATGGTGGCCATTATGATGGAACTGTATTTATATGTGATATATATTATATTTATATTGTCTCTTTACTTCTGTATTTTTCATTTATAGCATACCTATATGGTTTCCATAATGGGTAAATACGATAATTTCATTTGAGGAAGTGCGGACTACCGCCCCCTCAAAGTGATATGACTTGTTCATGCCATACGTGGGACATATAAAGGATGGAGTTAATAAAATTATATATGATATTTTACTAGAATTATAATATAACTATGTATCATTAATTTTTCAATCCATTAAAATACGAAATAGAAATGAAAGTAGCATTCATGCGTACATATAACTTACCGTCTCCATGAACGGTGCATTTCATTTCTTATCTCCAAATGTTATGTAATATTATAAATACATATATATACTAGATATATATGATATATATTATATTTAATTCATTAATATGATTTTGGATATAATAGACTTTTGAACACATGGACAATTTGTAATTATAACAAGTTCATTTTTGACTCAAGTTCTAAACATCGAAAAAATGTCCGATATGAACTCAAATAATTAACTAATTGTTATATCATGATAATAAGTGATATAAAAGGATTAATAATACTTGTAAAAGTTTATTAATAAAGTATAAATTTACTTCACTTTATTATTTAGTAATAACAAGGAAGATACAAGACAAGTCATACTTGAGTTAAGGGGTTTCTTATCTCACTTTTAATTCTGTGAGATTTCCATTGTCCACCAATTATTTATTGCATGTGGTGTATTGTGTACTACCATTTGATATATATTATCATGATTATATTTATATTCATGGTATTATGTGATTCATTTGGTGGTTATTAACTTTTGGTCATATGACTCAATTGATTACAACGTGGTAAGGAGTTTTCATCTCACTTCTTATTCCGGTGAGATTCATGCAATATTGCCACTATTTACTTTTGTGTGATGTATGTAATACCCATGATTATATTCCTTGTGTAATATAAATTAATTTTTGGGTATTTAAAACTTCATTTTATGATACTTATTTCATGGGGTGTATGTTTCGTAAGTTACAAAATCGGTAATGGAATTTCTAATTTCGATTTCCACTCATTGGATTTTACACAAACTTCATTGATTATTTTACTCCAAGATTATGTGTGAAATCACTATTTATTTATTTATTTAGTAATTTCCACTACCCTTTGCATGGATATAATTTCTATACATATAATCACTCCATTGATAAATTCTCAAGTCATCGATATGAACTTGATAAGAGTAATCTTCACTCAATTTCCATTCATTGAGTTAAACATCCAAATCATTGGTGTTGTTGTTACAAGAATATGTGTGAATGTCCTCTGATTTATTTACACTGAATATCCAATCATATTGATTGTATTTATATTTTTCACACATAATTATGTCATTGATTTATCCTTAACCTAAGGATACTGTCTTTATAAGGGATTTCATCTCAATTTACATTCTATTGAAACTTTTTCATTGTTATGCACCAATTCACTTTTATATGGTGTATATACTATACTTTGACATTGTATATCATGAATCCTTTTATTATCATGATATTATAAAGTTTTTATTACCTCAATTATTTGTATTCAAGCATCTCTCATTTGGTTAGGAACTCTAACTAAAATACCATTTTAAATGTTTTAAAGATTTATTCTTCTAAATCTTTTCATTAATGTCCATGTTTTAAAAAGGATTTTAAGGATTTATTTATATTGAAATGAATGTTTTGAAATTAAAATTACTTTTGAAATTTTCAAAGTGGTATGGGACACTTTGATTCAAAAATATATTTTTAACAGCTTCTTGATAAATAGCGATACTTTTAAATGTTTTCAAGAAAAAGGGGATATTTCTCTCAAATAGTTTTACTGATTATTTTCATCTATGTCAATATCTTTAATTATTATTGATTGAGGTTGATACAATCTTTCATATTGTATTGAATGAGTTATGTTTCACTGTGGATGTTCTACTTTTATACCATTCATGGGTTGTGGTTAAAATATTGACATTTCACATGCTAGTTTTAATACGAATGTTTAGATTATGTTTCAACCTTTTCATATGAAAAATGAATTGGAATTAGTAATTGACAGGTGGAGTTTGTTATAGCTCCTTGATGCATCAGTAGGTCTCATGAGACAAACTAGTGTCTTGGAATAAGTCCTTGATAATATATTATTTGTATTATTGGCATCAGGCCTTGACTATGTGGTTATGATGTCCGACATTATACATTCCATCGTTATGAAATTAGCTATTGATATTACATGCGATTATTCGACTAGTAGAATATCCATGTGAATAATTAAATGAAATTATTTTATTTATATTTGAAATATTATTCTTAAATTTAAGTTTAAAAGGCTTGTGTTCTTGTCATATACATTACCTTAAATGTTTATGCTTATTTATGAAAGTTTCCGCTATATTGTTATCCTTAATGAGCACCTGAGCTCACCGCTTTTTATGTTTCATTTTTCCCAGGATGCGAAGAAGTATATTATGACTAACCTATAGGGATAATATAAGGGATATTAATTTGTTCAAAGGAGACAATGTTGTTTTTTTTCATTTTATAATTTAATGTAAAACTTATGTATGTATCCAGTACTTCCAAGGCTACTAAAATGATCAGTCTTTCAGGATTTGATCCCTTGAAATCATGATAATTTTATGTAATAATGCACCGAATTTGGGTGATTTGGGTCAGGGAATTACACATAGTTTAAAAAATAATGTTTGAACCATGAAAATCCCCACTGTCGAGGGTTTCACCATTTGCTGGGCTGGGGTGTACGGTAAGGGAAAACCATGTGCCACCCATGCACTGCCCTCATTATTTTAATTTTTCTCAAATTTCACCCAAACGCACCCAAGGTAAAACCCAAAAAAGTATTCTCAATCAATTCAAAAATAAATACTCGAAATAAATCCTGTTTCATCTACATAAGAGGTCAGGATCTTATAATCTCCCCACCTTATAACAACTCATCCTCGATCAGTACTCTTAAGAATATCTATGATTATGAGTAAAAAAGATTAGGTAATTGATCCCTCATATCTACTTCACTTTACCATGTTTCTGCTATATCACCCCAAGATTCCATGGTATGATTTTATTTGAATAATACAATAGCTTGCGTTGTATGAAACTTTGAGTTCCAGCACACCATGACTAATCAAACTAGCCATTTAAAAACCAGTTATGAATAGTAATACCCAATTTTTGAAATTTTATAAATTTTATTTTTCAAAATGGAATTTTTTTTGGATTTGAAATATCAAAATTATCTTAGTGTGAATTTTTGGTACTTTTATGATAACTTTCATATTTTGATGAATAGTGAAAAAATACTAAATTTTAAATAAAAACAACATTTTTAATCGAAATAATTTATAGTGTTAAATTATACATTTGAGTGGCTTTAAAGTATCATTAGATTATTTTTTTTATAATTTAATATAATGTAGGTCATTGTATGTAGTCTCTCATTTAAATTGTACATAAACACATATCAATCTTTTGATAGTTTTTACTTCTTAAAAATCCGCCTTTTGGTTTTGACAATGGGATTTAATTTTAAATTAATTACTGAAAATTCTATGTTTTGAATTTGGAAAATTGGATTCCATATTTGGAATCATAATTTCCAAATTTTTTAAACATGTAACTTTTATTTTTAGACATTATGAATAGTAACTTCAGTAAATATTTTATTTACCATGGTTAAAGGGTAAATCTGGTAAATAAAGGTAAAAAAATAATATTATAATAATGTTAAATTATCCTAACACATGTCCTAACCCTATTTTATGATACAATTATGACCATGGGAATCCTTGAGTCAATTTTGGGACCCAATGGAGCCACTTTTAAGTGAAAATGACACTTTATAAAAGTTAATGTAAAGCTAAGGAAAATGTAACATAAACATGTATCTTTTAGTAAAATTTTTTTTATATGGGGTTATATAAGTGATATTTTAGACTATAAATAGTAATTATAAAGATAAAAATATTTCATACATCATGATATTTTATTTATAATTTTTAGACATCAGATGGATATATTTATTTATGACACAATAATGATGCAGTATTTTCCTTATTAATGAAAGAATCAAATAAATGATATTATAAATATCAAAATAAATATAATTTGAAAGTTTTTATGACATAAAATAATTTTATAGGTTAATATGACATTTTAGGGTTGATTAAATTATTTTTTTTGAAGTAATCATGTTTTTATGACTTTCACAAAAACCAAATACTAAATAGTGTCAAAATTTGACATAAATGAGTTTTTAAAACAAATACCATTTTATTAAATTATATAATGAACCTAAAAATATAAGGTTTGGCCAAAGGACTTATATAATGATATATATTTCATTAATTAACCAATTTATGTTCTCTTTTTATTTTATAGTATGTTTATTAACCATGTATTATAAAAATACAAGAAGACAAGGTAAAAGTTAAACTATTTAACTAAGAGTTAAATCTAAATGATAAGGTTAAAATGGTGACATAAACTTGTCTAAAACCTATTGGTTGAGATTTTTTCGACCCATAACCACCTTAGACTCAATATAAATCCATTTATAGCTATTAGAAACTGAAAATTATTTTATAATAAAATAATATTTCAAGCTCTTTCTAAAGTGCCCCTCACCTCCCTTACAAAATGGTACTTACCCTTCTCTCCAATTCACACCTCCAAAGTCATTTGGCTTGGAAAAACCCTACTAAAATATTCTCCCATATACTCTAACTTCAACCTAGAGGCCTTAATTTGATCAGAAAGCCAACCCAAGGAGCCCTTTTATTCCAATCAAAAGGAAACACCAGAAGAAGAGGTAATTATTTCGTCACCTCTTTCAAAGTTATTTTCTTATTCCACTTCCTCTTTATTTGTTGTTTCCATACCAAAATAATAAATCCAGTACCTTATACATACTGTGATGTTATTATAAATATGGTACAACCATATTCATTATTCTATTCATCCTATGAATGACAAAGTCACCATACGTGCGTACGTATGACTTACCGTCTCCACGTTGTGGTGTAGTTTGTTATTTAACACTTCATTATTTGGATGGGTATAATAATGAATATAATTGATGAAAATAATAAATATAACATGTTAATTATTCTGTATATATAATATACCATCCAAATTACATACTATTTCACCATTAATAGAATGATATTGTCGCTCGTGCGTACGTACGGATTACCGTCTCCACGTCACGATGATATTTCATTCCCCATCGTAACCATTCAAGAATAATTTTCATTTGTTGATTAAAAATAATGTTTAGTAACTTAATATAATTTTTTATATGAATTAAATAAATCCTATTCATAACAAACATGACTTATGTAACAAAACATATAAATGAAAACGAATCAATTAACACCCAAAACAATGATACTACTGAAATATTTTTAACAAAGTAATATTAAAGGATCATATATGATATCAAATTTATGTATTTGGTTATTTTATAATTTAATAAAAATTATTTAACGATTAAAAAAAAGGTTAATGTACCATTGACTAAGGAAAAGTACAAGGTAAGAGTTAATTTCACAATCTCGTTATTATATGAGGTTGTTTATACGTAAGTATCTACTGGGAATTATTTATCATCCACATCCATGTTTCTTAAAAATGTATTTCAGAACATTTTTACTATTTCCTAGACTATGGGTAAAAGTCATTTATACCCTTGTTTTAACTTTATAAAATCATTTGAAAGGAATATTTCCATCGTTTTCCAAACAAGGTACTTTATGACCTTTTTGACAAATTAAGGAAAGAATGTTTTTTTAAATTATACAGTGGGTGCGGACATTTTCCGACATTATAACACTTTAGAATCTTCTCTTTAAATCTTATAAGAATATTTCAAAATAAATGATTTCTTTACTTTTAAAATTATTTCAAAGTAGAAAGAGATATTTCCCTCAAATAGTTTTTGGACTGATTTTCATCTATTTCCACATCTTTTGATGGATTTTATGCTTGTTTGAAGTTGATTCATTATGATAAAATCTTCCATGTTGTATTGAAGTTTTTGTGATATGTTTGACTATGGATGTGCTATTTTTATACCATTCATGGTTTATGGTTAAAGTATTAACATCTTGTATGCTAGTTTTAATACAAATGTTTATGTTATGTTTCAACCTTTTCATTTGAGTGTTTCCTCTGGAATTGGGGATGATCTTATTGATTTAAGATTCAAAAATTCCAAGAAGTTTCTAATGGATTTTTTCTTAGAACCAGAAACATATAATGATTCCATATCCATTTGGACCTACTTTCCAAAGGTAGGTACTCATTAGTTGTGAACTGATGAGACTTAAGAATTTGCGTTGGTCGAGAGGATGGGAGGTTGGACTCATCAAACCTTTTTGAGGGGAATTATTTTCTACTCCAAGACTCTATTTATAGATTTAAGTTATGTTAGTGAATCCTTATTACATTACCAAGTATAAAATGAGCTTTTCTCTAGATCTGACAATCAATGATTAATATGTATGAGATTTAGAGAATCTTTTATATGTATTCAAGGTTCTTCGTCGATAGATAATAATCTGTATTTGTTTAGAGATTCTTAGTCAATGGTATCCTTCAATACATTATATAAAAGTATATTGGTCATTATGATGACCATACTTGTTTTAAATCCACTCAGTGGGGAACTTGAAGTTTATTGTCATTCAGAAGGACATGGATTATTTTAGAGTTGGGATCGTACCCATAGATGGGCTACCTACGTATCCTTTGTTTTAGAAAAGGAACCAGAACCCACGTAGTTTGAGTAAAGAAGTATGAGGTTTATGCATGATTGATGGCTCAAATATAGATGTCATAATTACTTTTACACTCTAAGCTCACGCAAGTCATGCTCGGTGTGAGAAACAAGAGGTATTGGTAAAACTTGACAATTGTGCCATCATAAGAAATTATGCGGGGCTTATGTATGTATAACTGCCCAAAATAGATGAATATTGGGTTTTACTTCAGGGAAGAAACCCAGGAACAAGGTCTATAAAGGTATATGTGCTTCATGGAGATTTGGATACTCTAACTTGGGGCTTAATCTTGAGGAAGGTTCCCAAATTTGGAAGGAACTTATGATTGGGTTTTACTCCTGAAAAGGAAGCCCATGTCAAAAGTAAATTAAGAATGGGTAAAAGAAATTATGACTGGGGATTATTCTTAAAGAAGAGGCCCAGGTTAAAGGGAATTATAACCAGGGCTTACTCCTGAAAAGGAAGCCCAGGTTAAGGAAATTTGGATTTTGGGAACTTGGGACTTAATCCTAAGGAGGATGTCCAGATTTTGGAAATTATGACGGGGGCTTATTCCTAAAGAAGATTCCCATGTTAGGAGACTTGGGGATTATTCCTAAGGAGGATGCCCAAATTAAGAGAACTTGGACTGGGGCTTACTCCTGAAAAGGAGGCCCAGGTTAAGGTGGAATTGGGGCTTATTCCTAAGGAGGATGTCCAAATTAAGAGAACTTGGACTGGGTCTTACTCCTGAAAAGGAGGCCCAGGTTAAGGTGGAATTGGGGCTTATTCTTAAGGAGGATGCCCAAATTAAGAGAACTTGGAATGGGGCTTACTCCTGAAAAGGAGGCCTAGGTTAAGGTGTAATTGGGGCTTATTCCTAAGGAGGATTCCCAAATTAAGAGAACTTGGACTGGGGATTACTTCTAAAAAGGAGGCCCAGGTTAAGGTGGACTTGGGGCTTATTCCTAAGGAGGATGCCCAAATTAAGAGAACTTGGACTGGGGCTTACTCCTAAAAAGGAGCCCCAGGTTAAGGATTCTCTCATCTTAAAGGACGAGGTTGAATGAATGAAATCTCCAACCTTAGTGACATAAAGATATGCAAATCACTAGGTTTTAAGAGATGTTCCATATAATTCCTTTAAAATAAGGAAGCCAACAAGGAAATCATGCCATGAATGGATTTGGAGAGAGTTATGAAGGCTTAATCTTGAAGAGGATAGGTGGATAGGCATAAGAGAGGTGAAATAGGTAATAGTGGCACTCAAAAAGAAGGTGGCGTGCAAGTCCTGCGTGGGTGCACAAGTCCTGGTCGCACAAGTATACTTGCGCGACACATGGGTACTTGCACGACGGCCAACCCTTAGGGTAATAATTGGGAGATACATGGCTCAAGCCCTTAGTATTATCCCTAGAGGCTTCCAAAAGAGGGGCACACAAGTTTTGTTGAAGGGGTAAGGCGATGCGCAAGTGTGGACATTTCCCTTAAGGGCTGACCACTTAGGCGCGCAAGTGTTTGATGATTTTAAACACTTAGGCCTTACTCCCCCTCTTTAGATCTTCCGTTCTAGGTAAGAAATTACCTTAGAAGTGTTTGGAAGCTTTGAGAAGAGACTAGGGCACCAGGAGCTCAAATATGAGTTTATGGAATTTTTCCTCCTGAAATGGGGGGCCCACATGGGGTATTTATAGGCTGGAGAAGACCCTGGGCAAAATTAAAATAGGGCGCACAAGTCACCTGCATGACCACTGGGTGGCGTGCAAGTATACTTGCGTGACCTTGGTGGAACTTGCGCGACCCAAGTGCATTTGAATCTTTGTTCATGCCTTTGTCAATTTTTGATGTTTCTTTAAAGGATGAATCACTTTGGGTTCAAGGTATTTCGTTTTTCAATTCGTTAGACTCTGTGATGGAAAGAAGCATCAAAAAAAGTCCCCCCTCAGATTTGGATCTGAAAGAAATGAGGATGTAACTCTGAGGAAAGAAGAAAACCAAGGAAACTTCGACACGCAAGTGTTGAGCATGCAGATGGCGTCGTGCAGGTGTTGATCATGCTGGATTTAGAGCACGTTGAATTTTAGGCGCGCAGGGTTAAGGCCTGGCCTATATATATGCGGCCATTCTCGCGCAAAGTACCCAGATTTCAAATTTTCAAGCTCTCACCGCACAAGTTACCTTCGCCGTGCAGGTTGCTCTGTTTTCCACTATTTCTTTGTTGTCACGCTACTGTAGAGGTATTTGGACTTGCATAGTGATACTTTCATGCCAAAAACTTGCGCTACACATCCATACTTGCGCGGCACATCCATACTTGCGCGACACATCCATACTTGCTCGACACATCCATACTTGTGTGCCTTAATGCCTTAGCCATTTTTTTTGAATTTCTTCACAAATTTTATGAAAAATAAACCAATTTAAGAGTTAATTTATTAAACTTTTGTGCAGATTCAATGGCTCCCAAAAGAATCAGAACAGCTGATGAAATTCCTAGCAAGCGAATTGATGATATGATGAGCATCATTGGCCAAGATTACTATACCGTCTGCGACAGCACTCTCCCGGATTTGGCCAAGTACCTGAAGAAGTATCATCTTTATTTCCCACAAATCATCTATCTTCCTTTGTATGGCTATGGCCATCTGCGAGAAGTTACCATTCCAGAGGCAAAGAACTATCTCCCAATTTCTTGGTTTTAGAATTACACCAATTTTGCTTTAGAAAATATCTCATGTGGAGGAGAATTTATAAATGATAGAATAGTGGAGATGGATCATATAATGCATCATATCCCTTGTACGCTGGATCTGAAACCTCACAAGCCCAAGCTGCAACCACATTGTTATCCTTCAATCTTTTGAAATTCTCATATGGATCAATACAAAGGCTGGAAGAAGAGCTGGGACTTCCGTATTGGAGGAGGTGTGAAGCCAACTTGGATGTGGGAATACTGGGTATGACAAACCTATGCAGAGTTTGTTGAGTATTTGAAAGGAGTTACGATATATGAATCCGTCTGGGCTGGGAAAACATATGTTTACAGGCATGATAACCTCGTGCCAGAGATACTCATCCATTGGAGCCCAGAAACCAATTCTTTCCATCTGACTCATGGAGAAGTAGGTATCAGTATGTTGGATGTCCACAAGATCTCAAGGGCTCCAATTTTGGGTGATATGTATGATGAATTCATCCCTCCCAAGGTGACTTGGAATGATTCAGAGAAGACCCCGACTTTGGATCGGGAATTATTGAAAATCTTCCACAAGTTCAAGAGTTCAGAGATCTCCTTGACTCATTCTAGAAAGGATATTCATCCATAGGATTCAATGAATATGTTTCTTATCGATAAGCAGGAGAAGGATCCAAATGAAAAGGGATCGAAGGATAAGGGATCCAAGAAGAAGGGGCCCAAAAAGAAGAGGCCCACTCGTCCTACCACCTGCCCCAAAACAGAGAAGAGGGGTGATCTTGGCACATTCTAGCCGACCCTAGAAGTAGGAGAATTTGAGAAGTGGGGATACGAAGTGAATCAGAGAATCCCAAAGAAGACTCATCTGGCGGGCTTCTTGGCCTTGTGGCTCAGTGTTTATTTTTTTCCAGTCAGGGACTCGAAGGGAGGCGTCAGTCCAAGGAACTTCTTTATTTCGGCCAAGTTAGCTGAGGGGAAAATGGTTGGGTTGGATACCCCCATTTTATCAAATATTCACAAGAGTTTACTCCATGTCTTCATGGGTAAGTATCCTTTAAGAATAGTGGGACCATTCCAAGTTTTATGGGGATGGATCGCCACTCACTTCAGGACGTATAATGTACAGAATGGAGTATAGATTCCTGGAAGTTCTTTCAGGCCATCAGTGCAGACATTATCTAGAATTGCTCCACTAGATCTCAATTCTTATTACATGAAGGTGAGGCTGAGCACGTATATGGAATTTAATTTCTTTCCTTATGGAAATCCACCGACCAGGTGGTTTGTTGATGATGGAACAACCAGTCTGGAATTAAGGGCATACATGCTGGCTTGCAGAGATGGTGTGCTAGTCACCAGGATTGACAGAGAGATTATATGTGAGGCCTATGATCCATATAGATTTGCACGCCAATTCAAGTGTTTGCAACAGACTGCTGTATCTCCCCCTGTGCATGTCAGGTTAGAGCAACATCCAATGGTTGCCCGAAAACTATGGTTGCTGACATCTAGGGAGAATACTGGGGCAGTGTTTGATCTACCAGTTGGTAAAGAGGCAAATAACTTGACTCATGGTATGCTGAGAACTGGATAGCATCATACCCTAGAGGGGTGTTAAATCACTCGGTTTATCAGGTGGGGAAAAGGAAGAGAACTGTAGATAAAGAAACCCTTCCTTAGGAAGGTGATGCTTCCCCACCTGAAGCTGATTCGCCAGATTCCTCATCTAGGACTGACTCACCGGATTCCCAAGATGGGGATGATGAGGCACAACAAGCGGTAAAGCGGCCTCATGCCTGATATAATCCTCCTGTCAGAATCAAAAGACCCACTCCATCAACTCCTAGTGAGTTACTTCATTGTGAAAATTTAATCACCATTAATTTATAGAGAAAAAAAGTCTTATTTTCTTATTCTCTATCTGTAGTTGAAGGAGCTGGGAATAAGCTGAATTTGAAGATTGTAGGACCTTCCTCACAGCCTTATGGTACACATACTGAATATCTACAACCAGAGGCTATCCAGACATGGCAGCATTTATACTACGGTTCTAAAACTGCCTGGATGGATTTGTGCGAGGGGCTACACCTCCCTGGAATAGAGAATCTTCTGGCTTCTATAGATATCCTTTACAAGGATAACCCCGATGAAGTGCAGGCTTACATCAGAGAGCTGGAAATGCTCATATATGCCACCGATGATTCCATTCATATCACCAAACGGGTGAAGGAAATGATTGATCGTAGTGCCACTGAGGGGACTGGTGGTTCCAGAGATGAGGAGTGGCACGATTATGTGGATCCTGAAGATGTAAGTCTCTTTCCTTATTTTCTTTGCAACTTGATTTCAGTCAAATCTTTGTTACTCAAGGAAATTATTCTCTTCATCCTGCAGCTTGCAAAGAAAGGAACCACTGAGGTTCCTTCGCTACAATATAGCCCTGGTGGTACTGCCATTGGGGTTAATGAATCCCCTCATGAGTCGGGCGAGATATCTCCAGGACAGCAAGCCATGGATGAGGATTTGGATATGGATTTCCATTCTCCAATTCAAGTTCTTGTAAAGGAGACTGCCGACACTCCCAAAAATCCAAAGAAGCAAAAGCATTGAAGGAGGAAGTCCACAACTAAATGCTTCATCAGTAGTGGTAAGTCCTTCGGATAATCATGAGTCTTAACCCATGAAAAGATTGCTCATACTTTTTGGGATTGCAGGGGATTCTTCAATTTCTCCTCTGAGAGAGAGGACTGATCCTCCTTTGAGGACCACATAGGGTACTGGTGAACAATCACAAGTTCAGGCTGACTTGGCTGCTCTTGGAGATGATCCAACATCTGTTCCCAGTATCCTTCCTACTTCTGTTGCAAGAAGAGAAGAAACTTCTTCTGTTAAGTTAACAATGCTTCATAAGATGTTGAATGAAACATAAAATAACTTCCATTCTGTGTTACTTTAGGTTCAACCCCTACATTAGAGCTTTTGGCGGCCATTGCAACTGACGCCTCCACTTTATCTGAAGAAGATGTCCAGGGTTAGAGACTATAGGATGAAGGTCACCAAGAAGACATATCAAATGCTCCCACTGGTGAGATTAACCAATATTCTGAGATTACATTGAATGAAATGATGAGACTTGGCATATCTTTTGAAGATTTTTTAGATCATGTTAAATTACCATGTAATTTAGAAGATTATGGATGTGAGTGTTATCCTTCGTCCTATTAAAAAAACAACTTCATATTACATGTATAATCATGATCGGTTGAAATGTGCCGTTCTATCTGAGCAAGCTACTGGACTACCAATTCCTGAAGGGGGTACAGAAAACCCTACTATTGCAGAGACATTAGCCCTGATGGAGCTGAACCCCATAGAGCTTCCTCAAACTCACCCTAAAAATCCCGTTGAAACTAGGAAAGACAGGGAGGATCCTTCTCAAGTTACTGATCTACCGTTGGGTAAGGAATAACAATATTTGTGACTGTACTTAATTTTCAAGATATCCAATTAACTTTTGTTATCCTTTGAAACTAACCAAAGCTTTCAATTGATTATGTAGGGCCATCAATTTCAGTGACTAGATCTGGAGGTGAAGCCTCAACCTCCACCCCAATAGGAATTGAAAGTAAAGAAACACAGGTCAAGGGGGAAGGAGTAGAACATGGCACTTCCCTAAGTTCATTAATCCCGGATTATATCCCCCCTTGTGACAGTGATGCTGAGTCAGATCCAGAAGTATAAAAGATTCTCTAATTTTCACGACGCAAGGCATGAAAAAACATATAGAATATCATATCTGAAGTTCCTTTAGAAGAGTTGTCGTCGAAGATCCCGCAACTTTCATCCCTATTTGTCATGCTAGGACTTGGTGGTTTTGGATATCAAAAGATCCATGTGATCGTACCACGATTCACTGTTTTATTACACCCTTACACCGCAGTTTTAAACTAGTTTTGTAATGAATATTCCAAATATAATAATAAATTTCACTTTATGTTTGAATCAATAAATTAATGTTAATCAATATTATAATGGGCAATGTTACTTGTTTTGATTGTTTCAATGTAGGTGGAGGTGATTTGGAGGGCCCTTGATGAAGTGGAAGAAAAATGGGCCAAAATTGCATGGATCCATGGAAATCTCTCCACTGTTTTGAATAGTAAGCGAAATCCGTGCATCCAAATGGGATGAAATTTTGTGGGCCTGTCCAAAATTTAATACGCTACATTTCATATTAAGTAAACCAATCCTGATTCGGCATATATGGGGCCCATCCGAACTGATCTGTCTAAGCCACCGAATTTGGACCAAGTCAAATGCGGTGTTCTGTATTTTATCAATATCTTGAGTTGTAGTTGTCTAAATGCTGCCAAACTTTCGGTGGAGACATTCAAGAAGTAGTGATACAACTTTTATATTTTCTCCAAAGCGAGATAAGACTTCCTGAGGCCGAAAAGTGTCATGTAAGTGGATTGATGAAATCTGTGTGCCTAAAACCACCTTCCAATTTTCCTATAAAAGGGAACCAAGGGAACCTCATTTGCAAGTTCGGACAAGGAGTGAAGTGCTGCCAATTTTGAGTCCTAGAGGAGTCTCCTAATCACCTTTGAGGTTCTGGAGGCCCCTATCCTCATAGGGGAATCAAGGATTAAGAAGGAGTTCCACCCGAACTTCCTCCTCCTCCCGATGTCAAGCTAAAAGTAGGATGTTCGTTGTGAGGGAGATACACACATGTAAAGGGAGTTCCGATGCATACATTAGCTACTGGTTTGAAGTAATTTTGGTGTTTAAACATTTCATTCCATGTATCTTATTTTATTTCAGATTTTAATTCTTGATTTGATGCATGTGAGTGTTATGCTCTTAATTTCTAACCGATCGGTGTGAGGTTTTGAGTGCGTGACTAGTGTTGTTCCGATTGGACATCACAAGAATCCTTTTCATAACCACCTTATTGAGATTTAAATATTCTTTATAAGCTCTTATTCCATGCATAAGTACTGGACCTTGACAATATTATTGTTACGTCAAGGTTTGGTCCTTAAAGCATTGAAATAAAAGCTTAGGAATTAATCGAGATTCCAATTAACTCCAACCAAAGAATTACTCTAAACCCAAGATGAATCTCTATGAAAAATGAAATTGATATGTTTGTAGTGAAATAAAATCGATCCTTTTATCTCATATTTCTCAAAATACACTTGGTCACTCATCTTTTAAGCTATTTCAACTAAGTCATTGTTTTAAACTGTTTTCAAAACCACCCCCTCTCTTAGTCATTTTTATTAAAAATACACACTCTAAACCTAACAACGCTCCTTGAGAGATGACCTAGGGTCTTCCCTAGACTATAAATCAACCTTAAAAATATAATAAATTTGACGTGTCATGAAAACGCGGTCAAATTTTGGCATCGTTTCTGGGGAGCACTTTGGTTTTTTGTGCGTGTTTTTGATAATTTTTTTGTAATTTTTGTGAATATTTGTTTGTTTTATCTTCTACCTTTGAATTTATTTTCGTGTTCTAATTTATTTATTGTGTAGGTTCTTTGTATGACACATTCTACTCTGGGAGACCTACAAACTTTTGAACCCGAACCAGAGAGGATCCCACATCAACAAAACCAAGACATACAAGACCACACTTTGAAGGAGGAGACATCACATCTTAAAATTATTCTTGATCCTTCTTCTTCTTCTGAAACCAAAGTTAAAATTGAACATAACTTGTATAACATGGCTGAAAATAATAGAACACTAAAAGAACTAACCTCACCTAATGTTGATATCCGACCCACTTACATTCAATTACAAGGCGAGACACCCAATTTTGAACTAAAATCTGGTTTAATTCATTTATTACCAAGATTTCATGGAATGCCTGGAGAAGATACTCATAAGCACTTAAAAGAATTTCATATTGTGTGTTCAACCTTAAAACCTGCTAATGTGGATGAAGAACAAGTGAAGCTTAGGGCATTCCCATTTTCATTAGAAGACACTGCAAAAGATTGGTTATACTATGTCAATTCACCAATTAGGGGATGGGCAGACATGAAACGCCTTTTTCTTGAAAAATACTTCCCAGCCTCTCAAACTGCAACTATAAGGAAAGAAATATGTGGTATAAGACAATCTCAAGGGGAAACATTACATGAATATTGGGAACGCTTTAAAAGGTTATGTTCAAGTTTCCCACACCACCAAATAAGTGATCAACTTTTAATTCAATATTTTTATGAAGGTTTTATTCCTATTGATCGAAATATGATTGATGCTGCTACAGGTGGTGCATTGGTAGATAAGACCCCAATTTCTGCAAGAACCCTCATTGAGAACATGGCACAGAACACTCAACAATTCAGTACACGGTCCAGTGTTCCCATTCGAGGTGTCCATGAGGTGCAAAGTACTGAGTTTGAGAAGAAGGTGGACACGAAGTTCGAAGAGGTAAGTACCCTTCTACGACAACTTTCTCTCTCCCAAGGGAAATATCAATCTCCTCCTCCCATCCATTGTGGAATCTGCTCTTCTAACACCCACTATTCTGACCAATGTCCTCAATTGAGAGAAACTTCTGAAAGTTGTGAGACAATATTTCCAGGACGCCCCTTTAATCAACCCTTTAGGAAAGAACCATACTATCCATCTAACCAAGGGTGGAAGGAAAACCAAGCCTATAGGCAAGGGGGTTATTCAAACCAACCTCAACAGCAATGGAACCAACAGGGTCAGAGTAGTCATCCACCACCACCCAGAAATCCTCAACCACCCCAAAGGCCATTCTAACCACCCCCTCCAAAAACCGAGCCTAGCCTAGAAGATATGATGAAGCAAGTGGCTGCCAATAATATCCAATTCCAAAAAACCACCCAAGCAGCCATACAAGACCTAAAGACCCAACTAGGCCAACTTTCCAACTCAGTGGGGGAAACCCAAAGTCATGGGTCAGGTAAACTACCATCTCAACCAGTAGTAAACCCTAGGGATAAAGGAAATGTTAGTGCCATTACCCTTAGGAGTGGGACACAACTCAAAACCCAAATGACCCCTCCATTAGAGTCATCCAATCCAAAGGAAACCACCATCCCAACTTCTGAAAATGGTCCAAGAGAAGAAAACCCTTTTCTTGAGAGAAGCCCTTCCAAAGGAAAGACTGTGGCTGTTGATGAGTCACCTATCCCAACCATTCCTCTTCTATTTCCTCAAAGGGCTGTCCAACCTAGGAAAAAAAAAAAGAAAACGAACTTGATAAAGAAATATTGGAAACTTTCAAGAAAGTACATGTTAACATTCCTTTGATTGATGCTGTGAAGAAAATTCCAAGATATGCCAAGTTTCTGAAGGAGATGTGTACACATCGAAGAAGGATTCATGGTGATGAGAAGGTGAGCCTGGGGAGGAATGTTTCAGCATTGATAGATCCATCAATTCCCACCAAGTGCAATGATCCTGGTACATTCTCGATTCCGTGCACCATAGGGGAGTATTCATGTTCCAACGCTATGCTTGATTTGGGTGCTTATATTAATGTGATGCCTCACTCTATTTACTCTTTATTGTAGGTCGGTGAACTGAATACCACTGGTATTGTCGTTCAGCTAGCAAATCAGAGTACAACATACCCCTATGGTGTGTTAGAGGATATTCTTATGAGGGTGCAAAATTTAATTTTTCCTGCTTATTTTTACGTGCTTAAAATGGAAGATGATAGGATGAATAGACATGCCCCAATTATATTGGGGCGACCTTTCTTGAAAACCGCCAAAACCATAATTAATGTCCATAATGGTACATTATCTATGGAGTTTGGTGGTAATATTGTCCACTTCAATATCCTTGATTCCATGAAGCACCCCTCAGAAGAACACTCCTCTCTCTCTGTCAATTCAATTGATGTTCTCCCTTCCCCTGAAACAACTTATTTTCATTCCCATGATCCCCTTTCTGAGTTTTCTTCATTGATTGAAATGTTAGGTAATGAATCATGCATTGATTGTTGTAGCAGTCTAGAGAAATGTCATGAATGTTTTTTAATTGATGATTTCTTGAACACAGAGGATCACATGACCATCGATGATACTGCTAAGCTTATAAAAGCTCATTCCTCATCTGAGGATGTTACCATTGAGCAGTTAGATGAGATCAGTGACTTCTCACTTTCACACACACTTCCGTCAATCCAAAATCCCCCAGAATTGGAACTGAAACAACTGCCTCAAGATTTAAAATACTCATATCTTGAGAATGGAAACAAGTTGCCCGTTATCATTTCTAGTTCACTCCCTCCTGAGCATAAATTGTGACTGCTTGATCTTTTGATGGAGTATACACAAGCTTTGGGATGGACACTTGCTTACATTCCTGGTATTATCCCGTCAATTTGTACACATCATGTTTTATTAAATGATGAGGCTAAACCAGTGAGGAAGTCACAACGTCGAATGAACCCATACCTACTTGATGTTGTTAAAAAGGAAGTAACAAAACTATTGGCTGCTGGAATCATTTACCCTATCTCTGATAGCCAATGAGTCAGTCCCGTTCAAGTAGTTCCTAAAAAAACTGGCCTTACTGTAATTAAAAATGAAAATAATGAATTGGTTCCAACTCGTGTACAGAATAGTTGGCGTGTCTGTATAGACTATCGCCGACTAAACCAACACACTAGGAAGGACCATTTCCCATTTCCATTCATTGACTAGATGCTAGAGAGGTTAGCAGGGAAGTCCCATTACTGTTTCCTTGATGGGTATTCTGGATACTTTCAGATCCATATTTCCCCTGAGGATTAGGAAAAAACAACCTTTACTTGCCCCTTTGGTACATTTGCTTATAGAAGGATGCAATTTGGTCTGTGCAATGCTCTAGTTACTTTCCAACGATGTATGGTTAGTATTTTTTCGGATTACCTGGAGAATTGCATGGAAGTTTTTATGGATGATTTTACTGTTTATGGATCCTCTTTCGATGAATGTTTGAGTAGTCTTGCTTTTGTCCTACGTCGCTGTATTGAAAAGAATCTCGTATTAAATTATGAGAAATGCCATTTCATGGTGCGAAAAGGCATAGTTTTGGGACATGTCATTTCTGGGGAAGGTATCCAAGTGGACAAATCAAAAGTAGATATCATTTCCTCCCTACAATTACCTAAAAATGTTCGGGATGTGCGGTCTTTCCTGGGTCATGCTGGATTTTATCGTCGTTTCATTCGTGACTTTAGTAAAATTGCACTCCCCCTCTCCCGATTACTCCAAAAAGAAAAAGAATTTGATTTTGATAAAAAATGGGAGGAAGCTTTCAATAAGTTAAAATGGAGTCTCACGTCACCCCCGGTAATCCAACCACCTCGGTGGGATTTACCATTTGAGCTCATGTGTGATTCCTCTAACTATGCAGTTGGGGAAGTCTTATCACAAAGGGTCGACCGAGCTCCACATGTCATAGCTTATGCCTCACGTACTCTGGACCCTGCCCAAGGAAACTACAACACAACTGAAAAAGAATTTCTTGCCATTGTGTTTGCCTTGGATAAATTTAGGTCATACCTTCTAGGGTCCAAAGTCATTGTGTTCTTAGACCATTCAACCCTTCGATATCTCCTAAAGAAACCAGAAGCCAAACCATGTCTCATTCACTGGATGCTCCTCCTTCAGGAATTTGATCTAGAAATTAGGGATAAAAAAGGAGCAGAGAATGTGGTTGCTGACCATATCAGTAGGATTATCCCATCCTCAGACATTGAATCATCCCCCTGTATTCCCATAAATGAATTGTTTCCTGATGAGCAATTGTACTGAGTGCAAGATTCTATTCCTTGGTATGCTGAAATTGTAAATTATTTGGTAGCATCTTGAATTCCTGCTGATTTCACCAAAAACCAGGCTGACCATCTAAAACATGAGTCTCGTTGGTACATTTGGGATGACCCCTACATCTGGCGCACATGTAGTGATCAAGTTATTAGGCGTTGTGTTCCCGATAGTGAGTTTTAGTCTGTACTTAGGTTCTGCCACACACTTGCTTGTGGGGGCCACTTTGGTCCCCAACGGACTGCTCGCAAGGTCTTAGATTCTGGTCTCTTTTGGCCCAAATTGTTTCGGGATGCCCACGAATATTGTAAATCTTGTCCTCGCTGTCAAATAATAGGGAATGTCTCTAAAAGAAATGAGATGCCCCAACAACCCTTACTCTTCCATGAAATTTTTTATGTTTGGGGCATTGACTTTATGGGACCATTCCCCAATTCATTTGGGAACCTTTACATTATTTTGGTAGTGGATTATGTTTCAAAGTGGGTAGAGGCATGAGCCACGAGGACAGATGATTCCAAGACAGTTGTGGAATTTTTGAGAACCCAAATATTCTGTAGGTTTGGATTACCTAGGTTTATCCTCAGTTATCTGGGTTCTCATTTCTGCAACTGCACAATGCAATCTCTTTTGCGTAGGTATGGGGTTGGGCATCGAGTGTCTACTGCTTATCACCCACAAAAAAATGGTCAAGCCGAAGTATAAAATAGAGAGGTAAAACATATTCTTGAGAAAACGGTTCATCCAAACAGAAAAGACTGGAGTCTTAGACTCGATGATTCATTATGGGATTACCGTACTGCATTCAAAACTCCAATTGGCATGTCACCATATCGGCTAGTTTTTGGGAAGAGTTGTCACTTCCCTGTTCAGGTAGAGCACCGACCTACTGGGCTATTAAACAATGCAATTATAATCTTTCTGGTGCAGGTATTCAAAGGAAGTTTCAAATTTAGGAGTTAGAGGAAATGAGAAGAGATTCATATGAGAACTCCCAAATTTATAAGGAGCGAACCAAGGCTGCCCACGACCATCTCATCCTTCATCGTCAATTCCACATCGGGCATAAGGTCCTCCTCTACAATGCAAGGCTGAAGTTGCACCCTGGTAAGCTTCGTTCCCATTGGTTTGGAACTTACATTGTTACTAATGTCTTTCCATTTGGTGTTGTCCAGGTTCAAAATGAAGACACCAAGCAAACCTTCACTGTCAATGGGCAGCGGCTGAAGCACTTCCATGAAGCCATTCCGGAGTCCCCAATGGAGGAACTCCATGTTCAAGAAGCGGTCTATGAATAACAATCACCAGGTTTTATCCTTCCTTCCCACAGTCTCTTTTACTACAGTGAGGACACTACATTCTCTAGGTGTGGGGGGTGGATACATTCCTGGGATAGTTAGGAATTTTCATTGTTTTCTCCTTTTGTTTTCTTTTTTTTGGCCTTCTTTATGGTATTTTCATTTTTCCCCATCAACAATTTCGAAGTTCCATGATTTTGCGACCATAATGTGGGGAAAGTAAAAATACCATAACGAAGGATAAAAAGAGCATTTGTATGAATTTAACATCAGGGAGTGATTTTTAGTGAATTGGTTTTCTTTCAATAATATAAATGGTCGTATCTATGTGAAACCTTTGAGATGATTGATGCCCATTGTGTGAGTAGTTTTTGGGAAAACTGTGTCACTAATATCTCTACAAATTTTTACACCAAACTACAAAGTGTGATTATTTCTTACTTAATATAAGGTAAATATATGTTGGTTTAATATTTTTCAGCTTTAAATGATATTTCTATACGTTTGTTCCTTATCCGATCTGTTTCATTACTGTACCAAATTGACCTATGCGTGTGTACCTAATGTTCGACTGTTGTACGCCCTCAAAAAAATGTTGTGTCTTGGGCAGGTCAAAAACCACTCCTCTTCAACCTTTGATCTTGTTATAACTATTGCAATTAGTGTCGTGAGGAGATCAAACAAAGGGTTGAGAGATGAGTGTGAGATTTGTTCCAATTGCAACTTCAAAAAAAAAAATGTATAATAAATGAGGGGAGTGATGAAATGTGCAACATATGGGGATATCTAGGTCGGGAGCTTATGGTTTGACTTCTGGGAATTCTTAAATGAGTGGGTCTTGAAATATGATTGCAAAGGATGTAGGACAGGTTCGGTGACAAAATCATTTAAGCTGAAAAATGTTAAAATAACATATATTTATTGGATAACAAGTGGAAAGAATAACATGGAATGGTTTCCACACACACACATGGAGAGTTAGTGTCATGGTTTACTTCTGAATTCCTTTCTCAATTGGGTATCATGAATCTTTTTGAATTTCGCTACGATATGATTTATGAGACATCTTTTTCTATTTTCACTAAGAAGAACTCCTTGGTGTGGTTCATGCATTGATCACTTTACTTTAAATAAAATTTCCTCAAATGATAAATCTTCAGGATGTTGGAAATATATATATATATATATATGCATCATTGTATTTGGATATGTGACTTTTCCCAGGAGTGCAAATTTTTAGGTGTGGGGGTGTGATCGTACCACGATTCATTGTTTTATTACACCCTTACACCGCAGTTTTAAACTAGTTTTGTAATGAATATTCCAAATAT